>OZ007561.1:195394951-205072316 GCA_963931875.1 Pollenia griseotomentosa | reverse complement strand
TTGGTAGTATGGTGTTTCGGTGGTCTTTTTACCATTGTGGACCAACCGGAGGACCGGGAATGATGAACCATAGCTTATTTTAAGAGGACTATCCCAGCTAACTCGTACAAAAGTTATTTTTAATAAGATCGGTCAATTTGTTGATTTTTTAATGCATTTTAGGTAGATTTCTGAATGCACTTTTTGGTAGTATGGTGTTTCGGTGGTCTTTTTACCATTGTGGACCAACCGGAGGACCGGGAATGATGAACCATAGCTTATTTTAAAGAGGACTATCCCAGCTAACTCGTACAAAAGTTTATTTTAATAAGATCGGTCAATTTGTTGATTTTTTAATGCATTTTAGGTAGATTTCTGAATGCACTTTTTGGTAGTATGTGTTTCGGTGGTCTTTTTACCATTGTGGACCAACCGGAGGACCGGGAATGATGAACCATAGCTTATTTTAAAGAGGACTATCCCAGCTAACTCGTACAAAAGTTTATTTTAATAAGATCGGTCAATTTGTTGATTTTTTAATGCATTTTAGGTAGATTTCTGAATGCACTTTTTGGTAGTATGGTGTTTCGGTGGTCTTTTTACCATTGTGGACCAACCGGAGGACCGGGAATGATGAACCATAGCTTATTTTAAAGAGGACTATCCCAGCTAACTCGTACAAAAGTTTATTTTAATAAGATCGGTCAATTTGTTGATTTTTTAATGCATTTTAGGTAGATTTCTGAATGCACTTTTTGGTAGTATGGTGTTTCGGTGGTCTTTTTACCATTGTGGACCAACCGGAGGACCGGGAATGATGAACCATAGCTTATTTTAAAGAGGACTATCCCAGCTAACTCGTACAAAAGTTTATTTTAATAAGATCGGTCAATTTGTTGATTTTTTAATGCATTTTAGGTAGATTTCTGAATGCACTTTTTGGTAGTATGGTGTTTCGGTGGTCTTTTTACCATTGTGGACCAACCGGAGGACCGGGAATGATGAACCATAGCTTATTTTAAGAGGACTATCCCAGCTAACTCGTACAAAAGTTTATTTTAATAAGATCGGTCAATTTGTTGATTTTTTAATGCATTTTAGGTAGATTTCTGAATGCACTTTTTGGTAGTATGGTGTTTCGGTGGTCTTTTTACCATTGTGGACCAACCGGAGGACCGGGAATGATGAACCATAGCTTATTTTAAAGAGGACTATCCCAGCTAACTCGTACAAAAGTTTATTTTAATAAGATCGGTCAATTTGTTGATTTTTTAATGCATTTTAGGTAGATTTCTGAATGCACTTTTTGGTAGTATGGTGTTTCGGTGGTCTTTTTACCATTGTGGACCAACCGGAGGACCGGGAATGATGAACCATAGCTTATTTTAAAGAGGACTATCCCAGCTAACTCGTACAAAAGTTTATTTTAATAAGATCGGTCAATTTGTTGATTTTTTAATGCATTTTAGGTAGATTTCTGAATGCACTTTTTGGTAGTATGTGTTTCGGTGGTCTTTTTACCATTGTGGACCAACCGGAGGACCGGGAATGATGAACCATAGCTTATTTTAAAGAGGACTATCCCAGCTAACTCGTACAAAAGTTTATTTTAAAAATAAGCTATGGTTCATCATTCCCGGTCCTCCGGTTGGTCCACAATGGTAAAAAGACCACCGAAACACCATACTACCAAAAAGTGCATTCAGAAATCTACCTAAAATGCATTAAAAATCAACAAATTGACCGATCTTATTAAAATAAACTTTTGTACGAGTTAGCTGGGATAGTCCTCTTTAAAATAAGCTATGGTTCATCATTCCCGGTCCTCCGGTTGGTCCACAATGGTAAAAAGACCACCGAAACACCATACTACCAAAAAGTGCATTCAGAAATCTACCTAAAATGCATTAAAAAATCAACAAATTGACCGATCTTATTAAAATAAACTTTTGTACGAGTTAGCTGGGATAGTCCTCTTTAAAATAAGCTATGGTTCATCATTCCCGGTCCTCCGGTTGGTCCACAATGGTAAAAAGACCACCGAAACACCATACTACCAAAAAGTGCATTCAGAAATCTACCTAAAATGCATTAAAAAATCAACAAATTGACCGATCTTATTAAAATAAACTTTTGTACGAGTTAGCTGGGATAGTCCTCTTTAAAATAAGCTATGGTTCATCATTCCCGGTCCTCCGGTTGGTCCACAATGGTAAAAAGACCACCGAAACACCATACTACCAAAAAGTGCATTCAGAAATCTACCTAAAATGCATTAAAAAATCAACAAATTGACCGATCTTATTAAAATAAACTTTTGTACGAGTTAGCTGGGATAGTCCTCTTTAAAATAAGCTATGGTTCATCATTCCCGGTCCTCCGGTTGGTCCACAATGGTAAAAAGACCACCGAAACACCATACTACCAAAAAGTGCATTCAGAAATCTACCTAAAATGCATTAAAAAATCAACAAATTGACCGATCTTATTAAAATAAACTTTTGTACGAGTTAGCTGGGATAGTCCTCTTTAAAATAAGCTATGGTTCATCATTCCCGGTCCTCCGGTTGGTCCACAATGGTAAAAAGACCACCGAAACACCATACTACCAAAAAGTGCATTCAGAAATCTACCTAAAATGCATTAAAAAATCAACAAATTGACCGATCTTATTAAAATAAACTTTTGTACGAGTTAGCTGGGATAGTCCTCTTTAAAATAAGCTATGGTTCATCATTCCCGGTCCTCCGGTTGGTCCACAATGGTAAAAAGACCACCGAAACACCATACTACCAAAAAGTGCATTCAGAAATCTACCTAAAATGCATTAAAAAATCAACAAATTGACCGATCTTATTAAAATAAACTTTTGTACGAGTTAGCTGGGATAGTCCTCTTTAAAATAAGCTATGGTTCATCATTCCCGGTCCTCCGGTTGGTCCACAATGGTAAAAAGACCACCGAAACACCATACTACCAAAAAGTGCATTCAGAAATCTACCTAAAATGCATTAAAAAATCAACAAATTGACCGATCTTATTAAAATAAACTTTTGTACGAGTTAGCTGGGATAGTCCTCTTTAAAATAAGCTATGGTTCATCATTCCCGGTCCTCCGGTTGGTCCACAATGGTAAAAAGACCACCGAAACACCATACTACCAAAAAGTGCATTCAGAAATCTACCTAAAATGCATTAAAAAATCAACAAATTGACCGATCTTATTAAAATAAACTTTTGTACGAGTTAGCTGGGATAGTCCTCTTTAAAATAAGCTATGGTTCATCATTCCCGGTCCTCCGGTTGGTCCACAATGGTAAAAAGACCACCGAAACACCATACTACCAAAAAGTGCATTCAGAAATCTACCTAAAATGCATTAAAAAATCAACAAATTGACCGATCTTATTAAAATAAACTTTTGTACGAGTTAGCTGGGATAGTCCTCTTTAAAATAAGCTATGGTTCATCATTCCCGGTCCTCCGGTTGGTCCACAATGGTAAAAAGACCACCGAAACACCATACTACCAAAAAGTGCATTCAGAAATCTACCTAAAATGCATTAAAAAATCAACAAATTGACCGATCTTATTAAAATAAACTTTTGTACGAGTTAGCTGGGATAGTCCTCTTTAAAATAAGCTATGGTTCATCATTCCCGGTCCTCCGGTTGGTCCACAATGGTAAAAAGACCACCGAAACACCATACTACCAAAAAGTGCATTCAGAAATCTACCTAAAATGCATTAAAAAATCAACAAATTGACCGATCTTATTAAAATAAACTTTTGTACGAGTTAGCTGGGATAGTCCTCTTTAAAATAAGCTATGGTTCATCATTCCCGGTCCTCCGGTTGGTCCACAATGGTAAAAAGACCACCGAAACACCATACTACCAAAAAGTGCATTCAGAAATCTACCTAAAATGCATTAAAAAATCAACAAATTGACCGATCTTATTAAAATAAACTTTTGTACGAGTTAGCTGGGATAGTCCTCTTTAAAATAAGCTATGGTTCATCATTCCCGGTCCTCCGGTTGGTCCACAATGGTAAAAAGACCACCGAAACACCATACTACCAAAAAAGTGCATTCAGAAATCTACCTAAAATGCATTAAAAAATCAACAAATTGACCGATCTTATTAAAATAAACTTTTGTACGAGTTAGCTGGGATAGTCCTCTTTAAAATAAGCTATGGTTCATCATTCCCGGTCCTCCGGTTGGTCCACAATGGTAAAAAGACCACCGAAACACCATACTACCAAAAAGTGCATTCAGAAATCTACCTAAAATGCATTAAAAAATCAACAAATTGACCGATCTTATTAAAATAAACTTTTGTACGAGTTAGCTGGGATAGTCCTCTTTAAAATAAGCTATGGTTCATCATTCCCGGTCCTCCGGTTGGTCCACAATGGTAAAAAGACCACCGAAACACCATACTACCAAAAAGTGCATTCAGAAATCTACCTAAAATGCATTAAAAAATCAACAAATTGACCGATCTTATTAAAATAAACTTTTGTACGAGTTAGCTGGGATAGTCCTCTTTAAAATAAGCTATGGTTCATCATTCCCGGTCCTCCGGTTGGTCCACAATGGTAAAAAGACCACCGAAACACCATACTACCAAAAAGTGCATTCAGAAATCTACCTAAAATGCATTAAAAAATCAACAAATTGACCGATCTTATTAAAATAAACTTTTGTACGAGTTAGCTGGGATAGTCCTCTTTAAAATAAGCTATGGTTCATCATTCCCGGTCCTCCGGTTGGTCCACAATGGTAAAAAGACCACCGAAACACCATACTACCAAAAAGTGCATTCAGAAATCTACCTAAAATGCATTAAAAAATCAACAAATTGACCGATCTTATTAAAATAAACTTTTGTACGAGTTAGCTGGGATAGTCCTCTTTAAAATAAGCTATGGTTCATCATTCCCGGTCCTCCGGTTGGTCCACAATGGTAAAAAGACCACCGAAACACCATACTACCAAAAAGTGCATTCAGAAATCTACCTAAAATGCATTAAAAAATCAACAAATTGACCGATCTTATTAAAATAAACTTTTGTACGAGTTAGCTGGGATAGTCCTCTTTAAAATAAGCTATGGTTCATCATTCCCGGTCCTCCGGTTGGTCCACAATGGTAAAAAGACCACCGAAACACCATACTACCAAAAAGTGCATTCAGAAATCTACCTAAAATGCATTAAAAAATCAACAAATTGACCGATCTTATTAAAATAAACTTTTGTACGAGTTAGCTGGGATAGTCCTCTTTAAAATAAGCTATGGTTCATCATTCCCGGTCCTCCGGTTGGTCCACAATGGTAAAAAGACCACCGAAACACCATACTACCAAAAAGTGCATTCAGAAATCTACCTAAAATGCATTAAAAAATCAACAAATTGACCGATCTTATTAAAATAAACTTTTGTACGAGTTAGCTGGGATAGTCCTCTTTAAAATAAGCTATGGTTCATCATTCCCGGTCCTCCGGTTGGTCCACAATGGTAAAAAGACCACCGAAACACCATACTACCAAAAAGTGCATTCAGAAATCTACCTAAAATGCATTAAAAAATCAACAAATTGACCGATCTTATTAAAATAAACTTTTGTACGAGTTAGCTGGGATAGTCCTCTTTAAAATAAGCTATGGTTCATCATTCCCGGTCCTCCGGTTGGTCCACAATGGTAAAAAGACCACCGAAACACCATACTACCAAAAAGTGCATTCAGAAATCTACCTAAAATGCATTAAAAAATCAACAAATTGACCGATCTTATTAAAATAAACTTTTGTACGAGTTAGCTGGGATAGTCCTCTTTAAAATAAGCTATGGTTCATCATTCCCGGTCCTCCGGTTGGTCCACAATGGTAAAAAGACCACCGAAACACCATACTACCAAAAAGTGCATTCAGAAATCTACCTAAAATGCATTAAAAAATCAACAAATTGACCGATCTTATTAAAATAAACTTTTGTACGAGTTAGCTGGGATAGTCCTCTTTAAAATAAGCTATGGTTCATCATTCCCGGTCCTCCGGTTGGTCCACAATGGTAAAAAGACCACCGAAACACCATACTACCAAAAAGTGCATTCAGAAATCTACCTAAAATGCATTAAAAAATCAACAAATTGACCGATCTTATTAAAATAAACTTTTGTACGAGTTAGCTGGGATAGTCCTCTTTAAAATAAGCTATGGTTCATCATTCCCGGTCCTCCGGTTGGTCCACAATGGTAAAAAGACCACCGAAACACCATACTACCAAAAAGTGCATTCAGAAATCTACCTAAAATGCATTAAAAAATCAACAAATTGACCGATCTTATTAAAATAAACTTTTGTACGAGTTAGCTGGGATAGTCCTCTTTAAAATAAGCTATGGTTCATCATTCCCGGTCCTCCGGTTGGTCCACAATGGTAAAAAGACCACCGAAACACCATACTACCAAAAAGTGCATTCAGAAATCTACCTAAAATGCATTAAAAAATCAACAAATTGACCGATCTTATTAAAATAAACTTTTGTACGAGTTAGCTGGGATAGTCCTCTTTAAAATAAGCTATGGTTCATCATTCCCGGTCCTCCGGTTGGTCCACAATGGTAAAAAGACCACCGAAACACCATACTACCAAAAAGTGCATTCAGAAATCTACCTAAAATGCATTAAAAAATCAACAAATTGACCGATCTTATTAAAATAAACTTTTGTACGAGTTAGCTGGGATAGTCCTCTTTAAAATAAGCTATGGTTCATCATTCCCGGTCCTCCGGTTGGTCCACAATGGTAAAAAGACCACCGAAACACCATACTACCAAAAAGTGCATTCAGAAATCTACCTAAAATGCATTAAAAAATCAACAAATTGACCGATCTTATTAAAATAAACTTTTGTACGAGTTAGCTGGGATAGTCCTCTTTAAAATAAGCTATGGTTCATCATTCCCGGTCCTCCGGTTGGTCCACAATGGTAAAAAGACCACCGAAACACCATACTACCAAAAAGTGCATTCAGAAATCTACCTAAAATGCATTAAAAAATCAACAAATTGACCGATCTTATTAAAATAAACTTTTGTACGAGTTAGCTGGGATAGTCCTCTTTAAAATAAGCTATGGTTCATCATTCCCGGTCCTCCGGTTGGTCCACAATGGTAAAAAGACCACCGAAACACCATACTACCAAAAAGTGCATTCAGAAATCTACCTAAAATGCATTAAAAAATCAACAAATTGACCGATCTTATTAAAATAAACTTTTGTACGAGTTAGCTGGGATAGTCCTCTTTAAAATAAGCTATGGTTCATCATTCCCGGTCCTCCGGTTGGTCCACAATGGTAAAAAGACCACCGAAACACCATACTACCAAAAAGTGCATTCAGAAATCTACCTAAAATGCATTAAAAAATCAACAAATTGACCGATCTTATTAAAATAAACTTTTGTACGAGTTAGCTGGGATAGTCCTCTTTAAAATAAGCTATGGTTCATCATTCCCGGTCCTCCGGTTGGTCCACAATGGTAAAAAGACCACCGAAACACCATACTACCAAAAAGTGCATTCAGAAATCTACCTAAAATGCATTAAAAAATCAACAAATTGACCGATCTTATTAAAATAAACTTTTGTACGAGTTAGCTGGGATAGTCCTCTTTAAAATAAGCTATGGTTCATCATTCCCGGTCCTCCGGTTGGTCCACAATGGTAAAAAGACCACCGAAACACCATACTACCAAAAAGTGCATTCAGAAATCTACCTAAAATGCATTAAAAAATCAACAAATTGACCGATCTTATTAAAATAAACTTTTGTACGAGTTAGCTGGGATAGTCCTCTTTAAAATAAGCTATGGTTCATCATTCCCGGTCCTCCGGTTGGTCCACAATGGTAAAAAGACCACCGAAACACCATACTACCAAAAAGTGCATTCAGAAATCTACCTAAAATGCATTAAAAAATCAACAAATTGACCGATCTTATTAAAATAAACTTTTGTACGAGTTAGCTGGGATAGTCCTCTTTAAAATAAGCTATGGTTCATCATTCCCGGTCCTCCGGTTGGTCCACAATGGTAAAAAGACCACCGAAACACCATACTACCAAAAAGTGCATTCAGAAATCTACCTAAAATGCATTAAAAAATCAACAAATTGACCGATCTTATTAAAATAAACTTTTGTACGAGTTAGCTGGGATAGTCCTCTTTAAAATAAGCTATGGTTCATCATTCCCGGTCCTCCGGTTGGTCCACAATGGTAAAAAGACCACCGAAACACCATACTACCAAAAAGTGCATTCAGAAATCTACCTAAAATGCATTAAAAAATCAACAAATTGACCGATCTTATTAAAATAAACTTTTGTACGAGTTAGCTGGGATAGTCCTCTTTAAAATAAGCTATGGTTCATCATTCCCGGTCCTCCGGTTGGTCCACAATGGTAAAAAGACCACCGAAACACCATACTACCAAAAAGTGCATTCAGAAATCTACCTAAAATGCATTAAAAAATCAACAAATTGACCGATCTTATTAAAATAAACTTTTGTACGAGTTAGCTGGGATAGTCCTCTTTAAAATAAGCTATGGTTCATCATTCCCGGTCCTCCGGTTGGTCCACAATGGTAAAAAGACCACCGAAACACCATACTACCAAAAAGTGCATTCAGAAATCTACCTAAAATGCATTAAAAAATCAACAAATTGACCGATCTTATTAAAATAAACTTTTGTACGAGTTAGCTGGGATAGTCCTCTTTAAAATAAGCTATGGTTCATCATTCCCGGTCCTCCGGTTGGTCCACAATGGTAAAAAGACCACCGAAACACCATACTACCAAAAAGTGCATTCAGAAATCTACCTAAAATGCATTAAAAAATCAACAAATTGACCGATCTTATTAAAATAAACTTTTGTACGAGTTAGCTGGGATAGTCCTCTTTAAAATAAGCTATGGTTCATCATTCCCGGTCCTCCGGTTGGTCCACAATGGTAAAAAGACCACCGAAACACCATACTACCAAAAAGTGCATTCAGAAATCTACCTAAAATGCATTAAAAAATCAACAAATTGACCGATCTTATTAAAATAAACTTTTGTACGAGTTAGCTGGGATAGTCCTCTTTAAAATAAGCTATGGTTCATCATTCCCGGTCCTCCGGTTGGTCCACAATGGTAAAAAGACCACCGAAACACCATACTACCAAAAAGTGCATTCAGAAATCTACCTAAAATGCATTAAAAAATCAACAAATTGACCGATCTTATTAAAATAAACTTTTGTACGAGTTAGCTGGGATAGTCCTCTTTAAAATAAGCTATGGTTCATCATTCCCGGTCCTCCGGTTGGTCCACAATGGTAAAAAGACCACCGAAACACCATACTACCAAAAAGTGCATTCAGAAATCTACCTAAAATGCATTAAAAAATCAACAAATTGACCGATCTTATTAAAATAAACTTTTGTACGAGTTAGCTGGGATAGTCCTCTTTAAAATAAGCTATGGTTCATCATTCCCGGTCCTCCGGTTGGTCCACAATGGTAAAAAGACCACCGAAACACCATACTACCAAAAAGTGCATTCAGAAATCTACCTAAAATGCATTAAAAAATCAACAAATTGACCGATCTTATTAAAATAAACTTTTGTACGAGTTAGCTGGGATAGTCCTCTTTAAAATAAGCTATGGTTCATCATTCCCGGTCCTCCGGTTGGTCCACAATGGTAAAAAGACCACCGAAACACCATACTACCAAAAAGTGCATTCAGAAATCTACCTAAAATGCATTAAAAAATCAACAAATTGACCGATCTTATTAAAATAAACTTTTGTACGAGTTAGCTGGGATAGTCCTCTTTAAAATAAGCTATGGTTCATCATTCCCGGTCCTCCGGTTGGTCCACAATGGTAAAAAGACCACCGAAACACCATACTACCAAAAAGTGCATTCAGAAATCTACCTAAAATGCATTAAAAAATCAACAAATTGACCGATCTTATTAAAATAAACTTTTGTACGAGTTAGCTGGGATAGTCCTCTTTAAAATAAGCTATGGTTCATCATTCCCGGTCCTCCGGTTGGTCCACAATGGTAAAAAGACCACCGAAACACCATACTACCAAAAAGTGCATTCAGAAATCTACCTAAAATGCATTAAAAAATCAACAAATTGACCGATCTTATTAAAATAAACTTTTGTACGAGTTAGCTGGGATAGTCCTCTTTAAAATAAGCTATGGTTCATCATTCCCGGTCCTCCGGTTGGTCCACAATGGTAAAAAGACCACCGAAACACCATACTACCAAAAAGTGCATTCAGAAATCTACCTAAAATGCATTAAAAAATCAACAAATTGACCGATCTTATTAAAATAAACTTTTGTACGAGTTAGCTGGGATAGTCCTCTTTAAAATAAGCTATGGTTCATCATTCCCGGTCCTCCGGTTGGTCCACAATGGTAGTTTTTATGTTACGTAGACTATTTTTGTATTCATACAGTTTTTATGTATCCACAGTTTTCTTGTATTCCCAGTTTTGTTTTAATTTGCCCCACCCACCCTCCCACCCAATATTTGCTTAATGCCTCTTGTATCTTTCCACATATGGTTTTCGTAATCAGTCTATGTTGAAGGTTTGATGTATTTAACTTAAACATTTTTACAAATAGAATACGTGCATTTTGTCATTCTTATTTTCCTTCTTAAACATGAACAAAATTACTATTTTAAGTATATTTTGTTGTTGTTTCTGCACAATAAAAGCACAATGGTTTTTTTTACATAATTTTCGGGTGTAGTTGTTGTTTCTAAAAAAGCTTTTACTAACAGACGCTTATGCACCAAGGATGCAACATTTGAATTTGCAATTGGTACCAAATTGTTAATAAAATTGTACTTTTTGGGGCCCAGTCATACAAAAAAGGTTCTTTTCAATTTTTTTTTGTTTTTTATTTATAAAAATGAACTGTTTTTACATATCTAAATAAGATTTACAAAATATCATACAAAAAATTCACTTGCATGTTAAAATAACATAAAAAAATAATATTTTCTTCTATATCTATATATATAAAAATGAAAAATGTTTGTCTGTTTGTTTGTTGGCTTATCGACTCCTAAACTACTTAAATTAACTCCTTAAATTTTTATAGAAACATCACGTGCGCCCTAAAAATAAAATAGGCTACTTATTTTTTCGATATTGGCAGGGGAATTGGTACCCCCCACAGGATACTAATATTAAATATCACATATCTTAAGAGCCGCTGCACGCATTTTATTAAAATGTTGGTAGTAGGATCTTTTGAGCCCCAAAATTTAAATAAAATAGCAGCGGGTAAGTGGTACCCCCATAGGACCCGAATGTTTAATATCGCAAATCTTAAAAACCGTTATAGTGAGAATGTTCAAACTTTGTTGAAGTCTCTTATGGTATACTACAGTTTTGAAAATAAAAATAAAGTGGGTAGACGCAGGGGGGAATACCTCCCATATGATGCATATATTAAATATCGCTAAACTGAAGTACTATTATAGCGAAAGTCTTTAAACTTGGTTGAGGCCAATGGTTAACAATAAATTTTAAAATAAAAATGGGCGGGGAATACGTAGGAGTAGCTGTACCTCCCATAGAATAATTATATTAAATATCGCATATTAAGGTGTCAGACGTACTGTTTTTAGCAGTAGATGTACTGATTTTTGTCAATTGTACTGTTTAATGCACAACACCCAAAACAGTACGCAAATGTACTGTGTTTTACACTTTGTACTGATTTTTTGGTTTAGTCTCCAAAAAACAAAGATATTAAGAAAAACCCTGTTAAAGTAATACACGTTTGGGAATTTTAAACGTATGCTATTAAGTCGTTTTGTCATAATATCCTAATATATATATATATATGGACATTTATACTTTGACGTGATATTTGTACGACATAATGTAAAGAAATTAAATGATTAAATGAAGAAGTGAAATTTGTAAAAAGGGTTTTTATATATGCAAAGTATTGAAGTATCACTATATTCAGAATAAAAATTACAACAATCAACGCTAAGGATTTGCAGATGTTAACAAAAATATGCGCTGTTACTAAATGTAGAGATAGTTGCGCTTTACACCAAAATAAAAAAAAGTAAATTATACATATAAAATATTTTGAGAAACAATTTAAATTAGTTCTGGCGTTACGTTACAAAAAGTAAACTTTTCACTGAAACTGCCCATATATAGTTTAAAGAAATTGTTGTTGTATTTAACACACCTGAGAAACAAAAACATATTAAAATATTTAAAAAAAATTTTTTTATATATAATAACTAATTTAATTTTGTTTTACAAACAGAGCTTTACATTTTATATGAAACTTGTTTTTTTAATTAATGTAATACTTTCAGATTTTTAAATAAAATAAACCAAACCATTTTTTTGGAGTTTATAGATTAATGGCCAATTAAATTGTCCATAATTAAATAAAAAAAAATTGATATCAGAAATTTTCTGATACTCCATCTCTACTTCCTTCTCATAGAAGCGAATGTGGAATATGTATCTTATCGTTTGTACGAAGGAGTCGAGGCCTTCTATGAGGCCTTCTTTAACAGTTAGATAAGAATAGTAATTTAATCAACAAAATTTTTAAGCAGGCCTTTAAAAAGGTCTGAAATAAGAAGGTATTCTGAGTTTTCCCACTGGGTTGGTTCCTTTGGCTCCAAAAAAGGAGCATAGGGCCTATTATTAGAATAACAAAAATGTACGTACATTCATACATTAAAGTTCACTTTTACCATACATTTATATTTGCAATATTCATTTAGCAATTAACAAAAAAGTTATGTAACTAATACAAATTTTAGACAAAGACTTTTTAGTTTATTTTTTAAAATGATAGTGCAACAGGGTAAACATATGTTTAACATAGTAACAAGTCCAAAAGATATTGTTTTAGAAAGTAAGTTTCTTTTGGGATTGTACATCAATAAATCAAGCTAAAAGGGTTTCGTCTGAATCCCATATAAAAGTCATCGTATAGTTTATACTAAGTACACACGCATAATATATCTTATAAAAACCAGGCGCCAAATTACGGAATTTGATATCGATCGAAATTACAATACAATTTAAATGCCGTAATTTGAACCCAGGTTTAATAAGGAACAAAATAATTATTTAATTTTTTTCAAGAAGATCAAAGTCTGATTGATGTGGGAAATTTGTTTTTTGATAAATTTCTACATAAAGTTACTTTAAATTAGAAAAGGCGTATTTAACATATAATTCTTTTTTAAGTTTGAGACATAAAACTTGATAAAAAAAATTAATAAAAAAGCGTAAGTCTAAATTAAAGCCACGATAAGTTTTTTGTTAATTTAAAACTATATCAATAATATTCATTAGACTGTAGCTAATATTTTGTCTGAAATTCAATAATGTTAAATGTTTTAAATTTTTAAATTGTACTAAACATGTCATTGGGGTACTTCAGTACTCTTTCAATGCTAGTAGTGCTGAAAAAAGTACAATTGTACTAAACATGCCACTGGGGTACTTCAGTACTCTTGTAATGCTAATAGTGCTAAAAAAAAGTACAATTGTACTTACTTTATCATCCCTGATATAATTATTTCAACGTGTTGAATAAAATAACGTATGGCACACATACACATGCATCTACATGATATGATACTTTAATATAGAAACAAACAAGTAGACTCAATATATTTTAATTTACCAGCATCGCTGGTGAAAGCGTTCATGGCTGAGTTGGCTAAGCGACTGCCTTGTGGTGAGCTTGTAGGTTCAAACCTCGTTAGCACCGTTTCTTCAACAAAAAAATTTTTTGTTTTATTTAATTTTTTATGTCCTAAAAAACGATTTTAAAATTATTTTGGTTTCTGGTTTTTGATATTTTGATTTTATTGACAATGCAATTTTTCATGCCTTTTTCATTATTTTTCTTTTGGATATCTATCAGAAATGCCGGCAAAAAAACTGGAATTTCCCACGACATGTACATATGTCAGAATTCGTGTCAACCACTTCATACATTTTTGGGTCAGAAATCTGACAGAATTCGTATACGATTCCGACTTTTTTGTCGACGTTCCTCTCAGATATCTGGAAGACATCGGACTATTTTGCTGGATGCCTGCGTGATTTAGCTGCAAATTTTCCATTTAGCAGTTAGCACTTTTCTAGCATTTTATAACTACATATTTAGCATTTTTTAGTATTATTTAATTTTTTTATATTCAAGTAATCTTATTGGAAAATCTACCACAATTTTTTGTTATTTACACATACAAACCCCTACTCTTTTACTATAGAAACTGTACAATCTTTTTAAAGACTTTTAAATTCATGTTATGCTGATTTTTCCCCCAACGCCATATTTCAATTACGATTTTGTAAAATTTTTGGAATCGAAAAGAGATACCATAACTTTTGAAAAAGAAAAACAAATACGAATTACATGGCGAAATTTTAATGCTCAATTAATATGTCAACTTAGACAACGATTGCCAAACAATATTCATAATTAAACAAATACTAATTTTTTTTATGTAGAAAACAGTTTAAAAACAAATAAATGCAAATTAAGCGAACATTTTAAAGAATTGATTGATTTCACTGTAGAAGAAATTACAACTTTAGAACATCAGTAGCAGAAACTTAATTCATATGAATTGTTAAATAAGAACTCAACAGTTCATTTCTGGATAGATGTATATGGATATAAAACTTCATTAAATGAAAATCCATTCAGTGAATTAGCTTCTTTTGCAATGAAGTTCTTGGTTTTGCCATTTAGAAACTCGGAAGTTAAAATAGGTTTTTAGTGGTATAAATCTTTTAAACATAAAAAGTCTTAAAACTATGAAATATATTTCAGTCATTATATACACACGTACACAAAAACTTTTCCAACAAAAGGTACCATACCATAAAAATCAAAGGAACTTGACCCATAATTGGATATTATTTAGTATTTCAATAAAATTTATATAACATGTTTAATAAGAAAATTCCTTTTATAAATTAAAAACGTCATCAAATGAATATCTTCTTCAGCTTCTGAAGAATCGACCGAGATATCATTATAATATTTGTTCTTATCGCATTATCAAATGAGATCGTACATTTTTTAAAACCATCGCAACATTTTAAACCACACCTAATATAAAGTAGCGAATTCATAGTTTTTTTACGTCATTCTACGTATAACCCGGTTAATTACCCCACGCTTAAATACCTTTCACGCTTATTTACCTTGAGTTTTAAATTCCCGTTTTTTTTCTTCCATTTTTCAAACAAAAATCCACGCTTAATTGCCTACGCTTAATTGTCTACGCTTAATTACCTAATTCGGGTAATTGCCTTAAAAATTAAACTCCCAAAATAACTTTATTCTGGGCTCACTCGAATAAAGTTATGTTATGAGGTTAAGATTCTTATAAGAGTTATTTGTACTAAATATTATCTAGAATGCAAGAAAAGGTCGCTTAATTTTAAATTATATTAACATTCAAAAGGATAAAATGTCTTGAATATTTTAGGGATTGATATTTGAATAGAAGCTGTATGTTTAAATTTGAACCAATTCAACCATAACTAACTTGCAGTAAGATGTTTTGGTCCAAAGTTTATCTTAATATGAACATGATTAAATGGTTTATGAACATAAAAAAAGAAGTTTGCATGGGGACTATGTGATATTTTAGACCGATTCTTGAAAAGTTGGTTTAAAATATTAAGCAGTAAAAATTTCTAACATACCTACCCGCTATCTCCATTTCTTAAGGGGCTAGAGTGATATTGAAGAAAAATTCTCATAACTGCCTTGGAGTCGCCTCTAAGGGAATAGAATGTATTACCGACCTCCATTAGACTTTCGTCCAAGACATTTTCTCCTAACATACTTGCCCACCCCTTAGGGGGGCTCCCTTACAAATATGGCGTTTAATGAAATTCTTAAATTCAATTAATATTATTCATCTTTTGTGAATTAAAATCAAAAGTTGTAGACAGATTTTAAACATGTGTTGCTTGTTTTGTTTGGAACTTAATTTTAAATACGTGAAGAAAAGATTAGAAGCATAACCGCATTCCAATTTTTAATGCCGTTATGAAAAACAAAGAAAAAATATGTTTTTAGAACGACTGCACAGATTAAAGTTGGCGGATTTAAGGTTTTTTAGTTTATTCAATAAACTAAACCATTTTCGAGTTACTCGAATATCTGTTGTGCAACCTGCTACATTTTCGAAATAACGATATATCTCGAAAATAAGAACTAACCTTAAAAGACACTTAGCACCACTGTATTCGACGAACCCGCATAAGGTTAACCCGCCAGGTGTCCCGCTTGTCAGAAAAAATTGTCAAATTCTAGCACAGTGTTATTAAAAACCATAATTTTAATATATACTGGCGCAGATATTCGTGTTTGCATTCTTATTGGTAAAAAATTGATATTCGTACATCACTTCTTCACAATTTTTACAAAGTGTTAAAAGTAAGGAAATGATTTTATCGACCCAGTGCAACGTTAAGTTATCACAATTCGTTTTAAATATAATTTAATAAATAATATTAAAAAGTGATTGGAAAAATTCTTATTGAAATTCGCAATTTTAAGATAACAAGAAATTTAAAAGTGGAAATTTTAGAAAAAATATAAAAATAATATATTGCTTATAAGCAGGGAAACCATAAATATGCAATTGCATGTTTTTCCTTGTGCGACCAATGAAGGCAAAAACAATATATTTATCAGTTTTAGAGCCTTTAAAGAATTTTGGCATCGATTTGTTCATATTTTACCGTTTGCAGCATTTTTGTGCATAATTTAGTTAAACGAGCATTTTTTTAATTTAAAGCGCATATTTTGCCTTTTTAAGGCATATTTTGATACATGTTCAATTTTTTTAGATGCTTAGAGCTTTCGCAGCAAATAAAAAAATTGTTCTAATTCTGTTACTTAAATTTTTACTCTAAAATTGTTAGACAAAGCTGGTTGTCATTAAGGATAAATGTTATACGCTGTGTATAATACATAAAAATCTAGACCAATCTTTTAGTATACCGATCGACTCAAAATCACTTTTTAAAGTGATCTAACGATGTCCATCCGTACGTCAGGCGGGTTGTCTATCCATGCTAACCTTGTGCGCAAAGTACAAGTCCCAATTTTGTAGATATTCAATCAAATATGGACGAAGTCTATGTAAATGGTTAAAATCGGTCTATAATTTCACATATTCCCCATAAAAACTTCTTTCCAAATAAGAATTTTTGTGTCCGTTAGCCATCTTATTATGATGGTATTTAAATTAAATTCACCCCAAAAATATTTTTTTGCAAATAAAATTATTTTCGAATCGTTTCGCATATGCCCAAAGCTCCCATCCTTAAATAGCTTTGACTTCTTTGTAAATATTAACATTTGTTAACAATTTAGCGACCGTACCTAAAATTTCTTTAATATCTAGATAATATTTGGCACAAACATCTCTTATATGAATTTTAATATGGGCTAAAGCGATAATATTTTTATGTTTTTTTTTAATATTATTACTATTTATTTTTTTACTTTTATATTGTTTTTATTAAATTGTTGAATATTTTGTATTCAAATGAGCCATTTTTTGATTTTTAGGGCATATTTTAAAAATTTTCAGGCATATTTTCCAGTTTTTACTGCATATTAAATGCGCATAAAACGTGTTTTTATAGCATATTTCTGATTACCCTGCTTATAAGAATACACGAGAAATCACTTATAAAACCAGATGACAATTTTTAAGTTTTTTGTTTGAGTGTTAGAAACTGAGACTGTTTTTTAAAAACAGCAAAAAATTATTCTTATGAAATATTTAATAAAATATTAAAATTTGTTACATTTTTTTACAATATAAAACCTATGGATTTCTGTGGCAATAAGGAAAAAGTGCTTAAGTTTTTTAGTTTTGCAGGAAAGCAATTTTAAACTTTTAAGGTTATTTTAGAAAATAAATTTTAATTCTAATAAAATCCACACTTCTCATCGGTTATAGTTTTTAAGTTTTTTTATATCTAAATACTCTTACGTCACATATCGGAAGTTTTGTTTATCGAAATGTTATTGCACATTAAAAAAAATAAGCAAAAAGTAATTTTGCTACAACTTCATGAAAAATTGTACAACATAATTGAAACTTTTAAACATAGAGTTTACAAAGGTGACATAAACTGAAATTATGCTCAAGTAGACTTAAGCACTTTTTCCTTTTTGCCACAGATTGTCAAAAAATGCATTAGCGATAAAATATGTACAAACTAGTCAATGACGTCTCCTAGCAAAAAGTGTGATAAAAAATAATTTATTTTAACGTTAAAAAAAAACATGCATTTGTCTATAACTACATCCCCCAAAAATTCACATTTTCAAAAAACAGAAAAAAACTACGCAATTCTACTTAAAAAATCGATGAATAACCAGTAGATGCATCATGTGGCATGACTGCCTGATAATATTTATTGCGTTTTGTTTAATTTATTCTTTATAGGTTTATAAAGTTGACGATTCATTTGTAGTTATATAACAGCTGGTTTTTTTTTGTTTCGTTTTACGCAATCAATAAGACATTAAGGAAAATCACAGACAGATCAATTAAATACAAAATTTTTGTTTTATATTACTGGAATTTAGATTAGAAAATTGATTTTTTATTAAAAAACTGCGAGGTAAAATACATTTTTATTCGTAGGCTAAACTTTAGCTAAAGACTTTCAGAATTGTTTATTCTACTACAGTTAACCGGGTCTCTATTAATCGGTTACATCTATTAACCGGCATGCCGTTCTTTTTATTTTTTCCCTCTATTATCCGTGCTTTACCTCTATTATCCGTGCAGCATTCATATGTTTTTTATTTTGTAAATCTAAATCCGGTGTTTCTCCTTTTTAAGTTCATGTGCCCACACATAAGAACATATTTGCGTCCCTTACGTATTTTAGGAAGGGCGCTTATATGGGACCTATGGTTAATATTGGACATCATTTTTTTAAGACATAATCTTAAAATTTATTGTAGCCAATTTTTATGTCTATACCAACATTTATAATGAAGTAACGGCTTTAAAAGCTTTCCGAGAGTAGTATCGTCAAATATGGACCGATTTCAATAAAATTTTGTAAGATGATTTCTAAAAATCTAAATACCGATATAGTAATAGAGTTAAAAGTCACAAAAACTATTCCGGAAAGTAGTTTGTATGGCGGCTATGTGCAATTACGAACCGAGACACTTGATCCCAGGCTTCCTACAGGGATATACTTATGTATGTTTGCATGTGCTTAGTGTGTTAGTATAACATCATAAGCGCAAATTAACAATAATGCAATTTTTGGTAGTTCTGGTCAGAGCTGGAGGTATGTTAATAAAAATTTTATTATTGAAAAGAAAAGTGAGGTAATCCACCAAAAAAGATGAATTGTACCAGTGTACCAATTAAGTTTCGATTGTACCAAATTTGGTACAATTGTACCACAAATCTCATCAGTGGCATATACAAACATACACAAACCGAGATCAAAGTGATTAATTAAATCAGGGGGCAAATTATGGCATTCATAATCGAATACTTTTTTAATTCGAAACAAATTTTATTTCTTATTCTTTCTGTCCATACTGAAAAGATCGAAAAAAAATCACAATTCGTTCAGTATCGACTGAAATCAAATGGCTTTCGAATCGAAAAAGTAGTCGATCACGACTGCCATAATTTGCCCCAAGGTTTAATTACAACACTATAACAATTTAAGGCTTTTATTTCTAAGCACTCTTTAAAATAAAGGATACTTTCAATTGAAGCATTTTCTTATAAATTTCGAGTTTTTATACCCCTTATCACAGATCAAAAGGGTATATGTATATAAGTTTGTCATATCTTCCCAGTTGGCCATGTCGTGCACGAATCATTGATGATTCGTGCACGACAATGTTAATTCCTGCACGACACTAACTAATGCAAATCGTCAACGACATTTTCAAACAAGTGTCGCGTAAATCGTGCACGACACAAAGAGAGACAATGTCGCTCAGCCTGTCGTTGATGACTACATGCACGACATTGTCGTCCATATAGTCGTTGATGACCACATGAACGACATTGTCGTTCATATTGTCTTTGATGACTATATAGACGACTAAGGATTCTACTTAATCGTCAACGACTGCGTATTAGACAATGTCGATGAAGTTACAGCTTACAAGACAATGTCGCCTATAAACCTAAACGAATAAATAAAAATATACAATAGCACATACATATTTTAAAAATCATTCCTTAGTCTTTGAGTTCTCAGACTTGACTGACTGATTTTCTTCACTTAGCTTTGGTTTTTTTTTTCATTATTATCGTTATTTTACAGTTATTTTTATTTTTTATTGGGAACAAATTATTTTTGTTTGTTTAGAAGACAGCTTACAAGACAATGTCTCTCATATTGTCGTGCTTAGAAGTTGATAAAGGACAACTTACAAGACACTGTCGGTCATGTTGTCATGCATATACTTTAATACAGGACAGTTTAAAAGACACTGTCGCTCCTTCTGTCGTTTATAGTTGTTGATAGAGGATACCTTACAAGAAAATGTCTGTCATGTTGTCGTGGATAAGCTTTGACAAAAGACAACTTGAAAGACAATGTCGGTAATGTCGTCGTTTATTAACTTCTTTAAAATACACTGCACTAAACAATGTCGAGTATTTTGTCGTCCACGACATTTTCCTCAAAATTGTCTTCCAGAAATACTAAGTGATAGAGGACATGTCGTGCATAAATCGTTGACGACAATGTCGTCGACGGCAGTTTGGCCAACAGGGTTAGTACTTATGAGTAGCGAAGTTTATTTAACATGTCCGTCTGACAAAGTGATTTTCAAAGACTTTTTTACGATGGGGACTTGAATGCTAAGCATTTATATTACATATAGTCCGGAATGGTTTGCTATTAAAATTGCGATAAATCGTCAAATCTGGTAGCCGTGGACAGGGTTGTCAGATATGGCGATTTCTCGCCAAACTTGGCGATTTTGAAACGTGTTTGACGGTGGGATTTTCCATTTATTTTAGCGATTGTTTTAACAGTTTGTCGTTACTAATTTTTAACCCTGAAAGGTTGCTCTTCATTTTTGTACATTAAGGTTACTCTTCGCCGAATCGATAAACTTTAAAAAAAAAAAATATTTCGGATCGATTTTTCAAATAAAAAAATAAACAAAATCTTGTTTAATTAAACATTTTATTAAAAAATAAACTAAAATAAAACATAAAACATTAAAATTTTTCATCTAATTTAAAAGATTTTGTTATTCGTGCTTAATTCCCAGTTTTTATTTTTGATAAAAACACTTGAAATTTATTGTTGATGGGATAAGCTATTCCTATGCGCATTTCACTGGTTGCTTAGGCCAGATCATCAGGAAACTTCATCCATAAAGATTTTAGAAAAACTAAAGATATTAAACAAAATAAAACTGTTAGGCGTATAAGAATCATAAGCAACAGTTCTTCTTGTAACAATATCAAAGTTTTAACAAAAACATCAACAATAAACAGTGAGTTTATCTCTCCTTACATTCCCCACTGTTAACTTTGTTAAAAAAGAGTGTAATTTGAATACACATAAGAAAAGTTATATGATCAAATTTAAGTGAGCTTCGTCGACTCGACAAACAGTAACCATCAATGGTTAAAAAAATTGGCAACTTTTTTTTCACATGATTTTTGTTTTGTTATCATTTAAAGTGAATTGTATATTCAGTCACTATTTCATTCTAATAGCATGTATGCAGATCAAAACACCAGTAATGAAATCGTTGAGTCTGAAGTGTACGATCTGATAGACTTAATTTTAGTTTTTTAACTGAATATATGATCTCCATTTTATGTAATTAAAAAAAAAAAAAAAAAATGACAGAAACTTAACAAAATTTACTTTTGACAAATTTTTTGTATTTTTTCTCAGTTTTTGGCGATTTTGACTGAAATATTATACTAGCTTTTTTTGTATGAAAAATTAAATTTAACAAGTAAGAGTGCTATATTCGGCTATGCCGAATCTTATATACCCTTCACCGTGGTGAGATAAGAACAAAAAGTTTAATAAAGGGTAAAAACTGATATTGTAAATACATATTCAATTTCCCAAAATATTTTTTATGATAAATCTACGCCAAGATAACTTTGGTACGACGATTTGCCTTCATAAAATGTTTTCGTGATGACATCTTTAAAAAAAAAAGAAGAAACCCACAGCAAAGGATTAAAACATCTTTAATATAAATTGTTACATATGCAATTCTTTGATTAGGTATTATAGAATAGGTATTTAAATAAGAAATTAAGTAAATTTGTTCTGATCTTTAAGATAGTAGTTTTCGGTTAATTGAGCCCCGCTTAATTGAGTTTCCCGTTTTATTGCACTAAAAACCATGGAACGAAATCATTCAGTATAACAGTCTATGTAAAAATACCCGTTTAGTTGAGTTCCGTTTAATTGCGTCACCCGCTTAATTATTTCGCAAAATAAGACCACATTGCGAAAAACAAAAGCAAATGTTTCGGTTAATTGTTTCCCTCTACTTAATGTGTTTTTGCTCCACAAGAATCAAGAAAGTCATGTTTCAGTTTTATAAATAAATGTTTTATAAAATAAATAAAGAAATGAGTTACATTTTCTATTTACACATGGGTGTTTCGCTTTATTGCACATCTTGCTCAATTAAGCGATTTTCGTTTTAATTGCGTCGGCGACTCAATTAACCGAGTACTGCTTAATTGAGTTCCCGTTTAATTGCGTCAAAAGTCGTGCATTTTTAGAAACTCAATTAAGCGGAAATAACTGTAATAGGTATTATTAAAACAAAATTAATTATAAAAAAGAAAAATACCTATAAACAAAATTAATTATAAAAAATAAAATAAAAAAGGGCATAAATAGGGTAAATTAAAAGGAATAAATATGTATAAAATGTATGTATATGAAAACTGATCAATTTCTTTTTAGATAAAAAAATTTTTTAAAAACCTAAAAAAATGTTATGAGTGGGATTCGAACCCGTAAACCAAAAGAAAGTTGTTAGGTACAGACCATCCAGACCATTGGACCATCGAGCCACATAGAAAGCTATTATTGATATGAGTATGTGATATCAATTATTATTAATATGAAATTGAAGTCTGTATGTGCTTGTTGTTTGCGTATAATACAGAAGTTAATAATAAAAAAAAAGTTCATCACAAATATTTTAAATGAAAAAAAAACAACACAGGGTTACCATTAAACATTTTTAAACGTAAACTGTCGTTTTGGTTAATAAAAGTCGCAAACATATTTTTATGTATCAGTAATACAACATAAACATACCAATCAATTGCTTAAATTGTGTATGATTTTTAATCACTTTTGTGCAAAAACATATGTATTTGAATATATTTTTGTATAAATTGTCTAAAAAGCTGACAAATATGTTATCCGTGTCAACAATAAAAAGACAATGATTTCTTTTAATATTTTGACGACAGACAAGATCACTGTTCGTTATATTAGCGGTTTTTTGTTAAAAAAAAAATAGTCGTCAAATAAGATGATGAGGGTATTTCTAATATTCCCTGAATATTAAATTTTAAAAAAGTGATAACCCTGCATGTTTGCGGTTTTTAAGCAGTGTGACCATTTTGGCAATTTTGCAGCTTAACTTAGCATTAAAAATTTTAATTTAGCCGCAAAATTTTCATTAAGCGCTTTGCATTTTTTTAAAGCATTTTTATAAAATGTTTCTAGCTTTTTTAGAATTATTTTAAAAATTGAAGAATAGGTTTATTGATATAACTTAAGTTTTTTTATATATTATATTATGGCCCTTGTTCCTTATAGGAACCACAGGACATAATAATACATAATAATAATAAATTATAATAAACAACAACTAAAAATAGTTGTAGTCAAAATGAAATTTCGTATGAAAATGGATAATTCTATTGTAAAAAATAGAATATTAAGGGAATATTAGAAGTTGATTGTTAAAATTATTTGATATAAAAGTTCAAAGAAATTTTATTTAATTTTTTTACACGACGATAACCCTGCATGTTTGTGCGATTTGTAATGAAGACTTTTAAGTAGTGTAGCCATTTTGACATTTTTGAAGCTAAATTCAGCACCAAAAACTTAGATTTAGCTGTAAAATGTTCATTTGGCATTTTATTTAGCTTTAAAAAAAAAAAAAAATGTTTTTTAGCTTCTTTTGATTAATTTTTAAAGTTGGAAGGAATCTCAGCTATTAAAACTTAAATTTTTTTTATAAATTGTTATAAACTAACTTTTATTCAATCAATGATGACTATTTTTTTAATATACAACAAAATAATCTGGTCTATATATCTTTTTATAAATTTTTTTAAATCGAAATGGAAATAAAACATATTTTTTTTATTAGAGGGCCTTCCAATTTCAAGCTTAACCAACTGTTCTATTTATATCTACAAACTTACATGTTTCTTGCTTTTTGATTAAATTAAACATTTACGTACGCAAATACATATTGCTGAATGTTTTGTTTTCAAATAACAAATGCGATTTTTTTAGAAATAATAAGATTTTTAAAAAATAATATGGCAGCACTTGTGTAAGAATTTTGAATAGAAATATAAGAGAGATGATCAACATATAGCAACAATCCGTTTCTAAAACAAAAACAACAACAACAATCATGAAAACAATGCCTAAAATTGCTCAAAAATTTTAAAATCGATTATAGAATATAAAAAAAGTTAAAAACAAATTTTTTTTCGAAAAGGTGGATATATACCGAGATTCGAACCCGAGCAACTACTAACACGTACACGCTGCTTTGGGCAACCGCCCAGACAACTCAGCCATTAGCGCTATTACAAATGAAAAATTAAAGTAGAATATATTCCGTCGAATTGTTTGTTTAATATGTGTAGGAATGTATTTCCCAATTTAAGCAACCAATCATGTACAAACGTGTGTTTGTATTTGTAATTCTTAACATTCAACTCGTTCGAATAAAAAAAAAAACAACAACCACAAGTAGGGATGCAACATCGTTCTGAAAAACATCGATGTTTAAAAATAACGATGTTTCCACGATAAGAATCGATGTTGAAAAACATCGGTAAAAACACGATATATCGATGTTTCAACATCGATGTTATAAACTACTTTCCATTAATACCTACGGACTGCTAAAATTCTTCTTTGCTACTGAAAATCTTAAGGCCCAGCTCTTGCATAAGTTTCTGTCAAAACTTAACAAAAAGCCTGTCAAATGCATTTCAAAACACAAAAACGTACGGAAAGTGCGATCAGTTTCGCACATTGCTTGGGCAAATGTTAGATTAATAAAACTTTACAAAAAGCTACTTTAAGCGCAATATAGTAAGACACGTATGATTTACATGTTTTCGCATAGTTGCTTAAGCCAACTTAAGCATTTTATTGTTGCGCCTTTACACTTGCACATTTAACATTTCTTTAGTTTATAAAAGGGGTTTCCCCTTTTACATACATATAGTTTTGCAATCCATAATATGCACGCTTTGAAATACACATTTTTATATTTTAAATTAAGGGCTTATTTGAAAAAATAAAAATTAAAAATGGTAAAAATATTAAAAAAAAGACTTAAATAAAAGAAAATATTAAATGAACGATGCCGATGTTTTTTAGTTTTGACACCGATGTATCGCCGATATATCGAACATAAAAACATCGATGTTAACATCGATGTTTATGACCGATACATCGATGTTTTCAAAACATCGATGTATCGTTTGCATCCCTAACCACAAGGGATTTTTTTGGAAAAATTTGAGGTAGTCGTGGTTTTTTGGTAATATCTCTGCCATTTGTGGACCGATCTGGCTGAATTTTAATATCAAGAAATGGTGGACTATATGTGACATAAATGTAAAACAACCTAGCATCATGTCTGGAGTCTCCGGAAAACACGTATCAAACGTAAGACGGACAGACGGACGGATATCGTTAAATCAACTTCTCTCCTCATAAGGACCCACAATATATATACATTATATGGTCTAAGATCACTATTGTAGAAATTACAAACGGAATGACAAACTTATATATACCCTTTTCCACCTGTGGTGAAGGGTATAAAAAAAATACAAAAACTGAACAAAATTGCCGTTTGGCGATTTCTGACATCCAGTTTGGCGATGGAGCTCAAAAAAATCTGACAGCTCTGGCCGTGGGTGTAAGGAAAAAAATCAAAAATACAATTGAACATGAGAGGTAAATATCAAAATGTGAATTAAAAGTACTTGAATATTAATATGTATAAAAAATTTTAAAAAACCGTAATACTGGGATTTATTTAATATATAACAAGTTTGAACATTTTGTTTGATGTATTTTAAAAATATTGGGAAATATTTAATATCAAACAAGTTTAAATATTTGTATCTTATAAATAGGTTTTTTAACATTCCGATACATATATGTAATTCAACTTATCAAACATGTTTGTTCATGTTTGAGCGTTGCCACATATTTTTTTAAAAATACTGAAAAAAACTTTTTCTACAAAAGTGCTTACATTTTTAAAAGAAAAAAACAAACATGTACTATGTATTTGGGATTAATTTTATTTAGAAATATGAACATTTTAAATCATAAATTTATTTCTTTTTAACAAAAAAATTATTTAACAGGATTATTTATTTTACTGTACTACCTTTTAAAAAAGCACACAAAAAATAAAATTCATATACGCAGATCTTTAATAAATAATTCGTATGTATAATACCTAAAGCTTCGTACAGACGATGGTCAGATCTTACAATATTGGTAAGCAGCGTTGCTTAAATTGCATTAAAATTGGATAAAATGTCTTACAACTGTGTGAACATTGTAAGCTCATTTGTATTTGCATAAGTGCAAAATTAATGCATCTGACAATCGCACCATTGTCAGAAAAATATTGCTGTTGGCAACGCCTGCTAACAATATTGTAAGACCTGACCATCGTCTGTACGAAGCTTAATTATACATAGGCTTGCCAGATCGTAATCGCCAAAAAGCTTGCCATTCAAAAGCAAAAGCTTGCTTTTTCTTTACAATTAAAATTTCACAAAAAAAAGTTTTTATTATTCATTCCCTTCACCAAACATGGAAAAGGGTATATTCAATGTATAAGATAATATTTAATATAAGTTTGTAACTCATTTTGTAAATTTTACAATATTGATCTTAGAATCTAATATTCTGGATCCTTATAAGCAGCGCAGTTGATTTTACGATGTCCGTCGGCTTGTCTTGCCGTGTGTATGTTAAAATGAAGATGTTTAAAGATTAATGAGAACCAAGCTATTACATATTTATTTATATCGCACATAGTCCGTTATAGCTAGCAATTGAAATTCACCCAGAGTGGTGCACAAATGGCTTATATATATTTCCAAAAAATTTACGACTGCCTCTAATTTTTACACACAAAACTTTACTTTTAAAGTCGTGATATAATTTATGAACTTTATTTTTCACCATTCCCAAGAAATTAACTAAGTAAAATACTGGTGTAGACAAAAAACTACCTTTTTCTTTCAAAAATTATGGTTTTTGTACAGTAACGCCAACAGCATATCTGATAGGAGCAGCGTTGCCGTTTTGGTTACTTTTAACCAAAATTGGTTACTTTTTTTCTCAATGTGTACTTGTGTACTTTTTTTCCATTTTGGTTACTTTTTTTCAACACAAAAATAACCAATTTTTTGCTTTGGAACAAGAACTACCCGACCCGCTTTTGTGACCTTTAAATTGTGTGTGGTATTTGCGCATCTAAAACTAATACTTTTTTCATATATGTACATACTTAAAAATTATTGTTTTAGAAGCTTAAACTTTAACAGACTATTAACTGTGGATTAAGTATTAAGTGTAGATGGTCATTATCTGCTACTCTTCATGCTTCATATGGCTAACTGAAACACTTTTCTAGATAAACGATAAGGTCAAAGGCCCTTCCGATCCGATACAAACAAACACAATTTCTTCTTTAGACATATTTTTAAACTTAATTTGCTAATAAAATAGTACTTTTGATACAAAATAATTTTGGTTACTTTTTTTCGCTTTTGGTTACTTTATTTTTACATTTTGGTTACAAAATTTTTTTGGTCGTGGCAACGCTGGATGGAGAACTTAATATTGCACAGATCTTTCGTATATATAAATAGTAATTGTAAATTTGTATAACAAAGTATGTCCAGAGTTAATTGTTTTTCCCAAATAGTGCAAACATTTTATCAAAATTGTCTGGCAGCACTGACGCTAAGTAGAAATATATCGTCAAATCTGGCAGCAGTGATTAGGTTTGAGTTGGAAGTTCGATTGTATTTTTCATACATCAGTGATGGAATATTCAGTACTACTGTACTGTTTTTAGTACTTTTTCTTTTTATATATACCACAATACCACCACTTTAGTTTTAGTACTTGTTTCTTGTTAACCTTCCTTGTTTAGAAATCCAGCGTTGCTATTTTTTTAAACATTTCCTACGTGCTAATAGCACACTGGGTACACCAAGGCGAATTTAAAAAGGTAAGTGCATCTTGTCACCCGTTCATCAGCTGTATCTAAGGCGAATTCAAAATATAATTCACAAACGTCAAAAAATAAGTTTGTTTATGTTTTGCGCTATAATAAAAGAAAAAATTTCTGAGAAAAATTTGATTCAAAAGTTTGAAAAATATTTTATAATAAAACAAATAATTATAAATATTAAAGTGAAACTATTAATTTCTTTTTAAAGAAGTGAAAATTTTAATTTTATATAAAAATGCGTTGGTGTTCAGTTTGCTGCTCTTAGTACATATGTA
This sequence comes from Pollenia griseotomentosa, assembly GCA_963931875.1. Classification (NCBI taxonomy): domain Eukaryota; kingdom Metazoa; phylum Arthropoda; class Insecta; order Diptera; family Polleniidae; genus Pollenia; species Pollenia griseotomentosa. The sequence goes on along the minus strand of OZ007561.1, from coordinate 205,043,389 downwards.
ATTACTATTTTTACTCATCACTAGCAATTTAAAACAAAATAAACGAATAACGTAATACCTTTTTTCCACAGGAAGGCTTTTTTATTACAAAAATTTATTAAATAAATAAAAATAAAATAAATGAATAAAAAAATACCTTGAAAGTTTGCAAAAAATGGTGGCTGCTACTAACGGATAAATATAGTAATAAATTTTGTGTATTATTATTTTATTAATTCCTTGTTTTACAACTTTAGAAAAAATAAAGTATATGATGCTGATTTTTGGGATAAATGAAGGGAAAAGTTTCCATGGATTTTCAAGGATATTTCGAATAGCAAAATATGCACCAGGTGTAATGTATGTAAATGTAGTTGGTTAATTGAGCTATACACAACGGAATGCTAGTCAAGAATATCGCATTAAGAAGTTACAAAAGGCAGGGAACACCCCAAAAATAAATAAATGTAGGTATATGTAATATATACATGTTAATTTACATATATTTCTATTTCAAAATTAATATATTTTTAGTTTGTTAACTAAAATTTAATATTTTTTATATTTAAATGAATTGATTTTCTTAGTTTTAGTTGTATTTTTTTTAGTTTAATTTTCAATAAAAATATGTTTATTGAAAAGTACCATAATGTTCAATAAAGTACTCATTTGCTTGGTGGTCTGTACCATCTCGATTTTTCAATTTTCCTTCACTGTCACACATAGAAAACTTGTTTTTGCAATTTTCTTAAATTTGTATGATTCAGTCTACAAATAGATACACGCGTCGACGGTGGTTTGCTTTAAAATACAACGAAACGTCTCATACTAAAAAAATATAAAACGAAGTATTTAAAAAGAAATACGGTTTTTTATACTAATAAATAGTTTATATATTTTCAAAATAAACTGAAATAATATCTGCAAAATTTTATACAAAGAAATTTTCAAGTTTTTCGAATAAGACCTGCCTAAATTTTACATTTTCTTAAAAGTACATATAGCATTCTCGCCGAACGCCATTGTTATATCCAGGCTTGCCAGTTTAGCACTTTTAGTGCTAGATTTAGCACTTTTTTTTTTGATTTAGCACTAAGAATTTCAAAAAAGTGCTAAGTGCTAGTTTAGCACTTTTTTATAATTATTTAGCATTTTTAGCACTTTATATATCCCACAACTACTTAATAACTCACATAATTAATTCAAGTAAAGTATCAATTCTCTAAGTGCATCATGAAAAATCAGTACATTAATGCTACCTTTTTTGCAACTTTAGCGCAAATACAGTTACTTTTATTCTTATGAACAAATAAATTAAAATTGTGAGTTTTTGTCAAGCTTTGTACTGTCCCTTTTAGTTTTGCCATTTTCAAACGCAGAAGTAGAGCGTTTATTTAGTTTATTGGGCTTAATAAAAAGTAAACTTAGAACTAGAATGAAAACAGAACTGCTATGTTCAATTATACTCATAAAAGAAGGCGTAAAATTAGATAACGTTTGTTGCCACACTTTAAACATATCGGAAAATATTGTGAAAAAAATCGGTTTATCAAAAAAGTACCAAAATAAGTTGGTATATGAGGAAGACGAAAATGACATGATTGAAATGTTAAATAGTTGTAACAACTTAATTTAAAACATATTTATTATATAATAACATTAAAATAAGTGTTTATATTAATGTAAATTGTTTATTATATAAATGAAAATCAATGTAATAAAACTAGCACTTTTATTTCTTATTGTAGAACAATTTAGCACTTTTTTTTTGTCGATCTAGCACTTTTAATTTGAATTCTTCTGGCAAGCCTGGTTATATCTATCTGGTTGTTTAAAGTTGAAAGAAAACAAACATTCATGTGGGTTTTAGTGCTGTGTGTTTAAACTCAAAAAATCAAAAAGTATACTAAAACGGATACCGAATTAAAGTGAACAGAAAGAATAGAAAATAATGTCTATATATGTATGTAAAACAAATGTGTAAAGTTGTTTGTTTGTGTATGTAAGAAGAGGGTATGGTTGCATTTAAAGTATTGGATTTATTAAATGTAATAAAACTACCTGCAACAAATAAAAAAAATAAAATAATAATTCCATTACAAATCCAATCCCACTGGATAAAATTTATCACAAAAATATAAAAAATATAAGTTAAGCTGAAATTAACAAAAAAAAAATAAATTAAAAATGTTGGTTCATTCAAATACCTCCTCTACACCCACTCCTGGTTCTAGTTCTTCAACAAGCAACACTTTGGAACCTGTCATTACTTCTACCAATTCTTCGTCATCACAATTACATCATAATTTACGACAATCTTCGTCTTCTTTGTTTTCTCAACAACCTCAGTCAAAACAGGTTATGGCTTGTACATCTACACTGAATTCAAGACCCCCATCTCGTGCTCCTTCTATATTGGATAGTCCAACATTGGCACGTGTAGAACGTGCCAGATTGCGATTGGAAGCTTCGACTCAACAACAAAATCTAAACGACAGTTGTGGCAGTATTATTAATACTATTAACTGTGAAGATAGTCTGGAAAGAGTTTTATTAGATGCCAATAAGGTAAATTTTTAGTAGATAAAAAATAATAACCCGTATGGTACTAACAGGGTTGTTAGGTTTTTTCTTAAAAAATCGTCAAAAGTTTTAACAAAATTCGTCACGAACATTTAACAAAATCGTCAAATATTTAAATTTTACAAATCAGAGACAATTTATTGCATTGATTGGTCAAAAATATAAATTTCTAGCAAGAAATTCTATTTATGATAAAGACAGTGTTATGGTTAAGTTTTATTCTATTTATTTCAGCAAATAGGCTTAAATAAGTATATTTATCATTTAAAATACATAAGAAAAAATATATTTTTATAAAAACATAACAAAAATATATTTATTTCATTTATCCATATTCACAAAAACATTAAATAAAAATGATTAATTTCTAGCGCTATCACTTGTTTTTACTGTAAAAGTTGCTAAACCAAGGGTTCTGTCTATATCAACAGCCTTTTCACCCGACTTGAAATATTTAATTACGTCCAATTTAATTTCCAAACTAACGCATTTTCATCTCTTTGCACTCATTTTTCTACACAACTTCTAATTAAGAACTACCTTCTTACTTCCTAACACGCAAGTTTACTTAGAATAACTTACCTAACAGAATTAAATGGGAATTCGCGGTTTTACACGCAAATAGAAAAAGTTTTCACATGTGATTATGACTTCAGTGAAAAAATCCGATCGTATGTAGCTACGCAAATTGAAATCATAAAAACGCAAAGCGGATTTAACCAATTTTTAAAAAGCGACGCAAGTAGGACCGACGCAAATCGGGGCTCTAGTGTATATTTTTTGCAGTATCGATGGCATTCATATACAAAATTGTAGAATTCGAATTACTAATGCTTCTAAAGAAAGCCACCTGGTTGGTGATGGGGGAAGAATTTTTTTTTTTTTTTGTTTAGTTTCCAATAACTTTTGTATTTCGAAAAATTGATTTTTAAGTTTTGGACTGTTCCTAATATAAATGTAAATATTTCTTGTAAGTGTTTCATTGATGTCAGAAAATCGTCATAACACTATTACTTTTAGTAAAAAAATCGTCAATCGTCATTTTACTGTATTTTCTCAAAAAAATCGTCAAAATGACGAAAAATCGTCACATCTAACAACCATGGGTACTAATCAAAAAAGCAGCAAAAGCTAGGTAGAGGTTTAATCAAACATAATTTTAACTACGATTATACTTACACAAAGTCTTTAAAAATTTTATATCCGCATCATCATTTTTTTGTTTAAATCTGGGTAAGTGAGTGTTTGAAATAAGTATAACGCCCACAGTGATGCCAGTAAAAATTTAAAGAAATCCCTGCGTGTCTAAAAAATCATTTTTCCCTACAACCAAATAAAAGTTTCCTACACTTTTCCCTACGTAAAAAAATTTTGTTCTGTTTCTTCATAACAGGCAAGTGATTGTGTAGTAAAATTATATGAAAATCATTCAAAAAACTGATTGCGTTGCATATAAATTTGACTACACAATCACTTGCCTGTCATTTGGAAACAATACATTATTGTTTTTAGCAACAGGAAAACAAATACATAGTTACATATTTGGTTAACATTTTGCAAATATGTATTTGAATTTAAGCATTTATTAAAAGCAAAAGATAAAACGGTACCTGAAAAAAGTTTACCCGTACATCCTCTAATATAGATTTTGCATGGAGGTTTCGAAAAAAAAATTCGTAATTTTTTTTATATAACAAATCATAAACAATGGCAAAATACAGCTATGCTTCTAATTTTTTCCACACGTATAGAAAACGAAGTTCCAAAAAAATAAGCTGTAAATGATTAAAATCTGTTTTATCTTTTGTCCTTTTTAAAGAATATTTATTTTAAATATTTTTTTTTAATGTAGCTATAGGTATAATAATTTTAACCAATACGTTGCTAATAAAAATAAAAGGGAAGGCTCTGTCGAATTTTAAAAAAAATATTTACTTCAGTTCCTTTAAACAAAAATATAAAAAAATTGCTTTTAAAAATGTATCCTTTCATTAAAATTGTTTAAATTGTATTGTACAATTATATCGCCAATGTGTATGTGATATTCACAGGTGGCACAATACACTGGCAACAATCAAAAGACTTTTGATTTTTATTACACAACGAAAAGGAAGTTTTTCTATAGGTTTTGTTTGCCTTTTCAATGATTGAAAGTTGAGCCATATTTAAATTGAAACCATTGTGCTACTTATTGCATAATAAAGGGCTAAATAGAAATAATATGGCGAATAACATATACAATAATATTGTATAATGGATAGGGCGCTTTAAGAGAGCAACTAAATGCACTCTTCATCCTTGGGCCATTTTTGGCACTATTAAATATTGTTTTAACTGTTATTTTGCTACAAAAAAGTATGTATACTGCTAAAAATGAAAATTTATTTTTTATGCTCTGAATATTTGTAAAAAAATGCCGCAATGTTTTAGAGAAAACAAATTCAGTAGAATACGTAAAACAAACAAAGAAGTCTTCACTTTTTCCACAAATTTCTTTTTATAATTTCTTTAAAACAAATTGTTAAGAGGAATAACATTTTTTTGATGCTTCTATTTTTTCGACAATTATGACGTGCACAGTTGCAGTAGAAATAAGCAACGAAGCTGAACAATTTAATCAAAGAAGAGTAAATAGGTTTAACATCATTTTGCAACAAATGGAAACTTTATACTAATTTATTAGCTTTTTATATACATATGTACATATTTTCTAAATACTCAACTTACACTCTTTTATCAAATCTCGTTCACCAGATTAGATATTTAATTTATATGAAGGTGGAATATGTACTATGTATAAGAATTACTACACCACTTTTAATTGAATTAAAATACTTCAAGTAGGGTACAGACTTTTGTACAGACTTTAATTTGTAAATGACACATTATCGAGCATAACAGATTTTTAAATAAATTAAAATAATAAAAGTTAAAGCTAAGCAAAATTAAAAGTATGTTAAACTTGGAAGAATTTTCGTTGCTCTGCATTTGGCAAGCCAGTCATCGCAGTATGCTTCCAGAAACATATGTAAATTAATTACTAAAGTACATCCTGCGGAGGAAAACTAAAGGACCAACGAGATGAGCGTATGTATATCGGTTGTGTGGATATGCTGAAAACAAATTCTATTCGACATAAAGCAGTTAGAAAATAAAAGTATTATGCATTTGTGGAAAAAACATAACTACAAGAGCTTTTTTCCTACAGTGGTTGTCAAGTGAGACATCAAAATCAGAGCGAGATTATTTTTGCCAAAATGAACAAGAAACCTCCTAAGGAAAAAATTTCTCTTGTAGCTGCTTTTGTTGATACCATACTCGTCAATATTTACAGGTAATTATGGACCTGACAAACTAATTCTTTTCGCCGAATATTATCTAGATATCTTCTGAATCTAGATAATTTTAGTTAGATGATTTAGGTTTAAATAACAAATTATTGGGACAAATTTTATCTACGTAAATACTAACAAAATAAGATAGTTTAAGGCAACCAAGACTCTTATGAAAAGCAGTAGGTGTTGAGGTTATGTGAATTATGGACTATTTTCTACCATTTTCAATAGTCTTCGACAGTTAAAACGTATGAACCAAATTTCATAAAATTATCTTCAAAATTGGGACTTTTACTTTGCGCAAAAGGTTTATACTATGTTCACACTTGGGTTCTTAAACGCGTTTAAGCAACTCGAACGGGATTAAGCTCTAATCACATACAAATCGAGATGATTAAACACTTTAAATTGACATGATTACATTTAAATCACTTCATTTATCACATAGAATACACTGAACATGCCTTAAACTGAGTATAATATAGAATCGGCTAACCTGAACGTATACAACGGACCACGAATCCAGCTTAATGTTTTCATTTTTTCCTTAAATAATTCATACATTTTCACAATTTCATCAATTATATGTTTTAAAAAAATGTTCTCATAACGTTATAAAAGTATTTTTATCCATTTTTAATACTTTAAAGAAATATAAATTAGTTTGTTGTGTTTTTTTTTTTCTTAATCATCTATCATCTTAATCATCTCAAATGTAATGTAAACGGCTTTGATTAACTTAATCAACGTTTTGCTTAAACGCGTTTAAAAACTCAAGTGTGAACATAGTATTACATTGACAGACAACCAGCCAGAAAAACAAAAGGACATCGTTAGATTTTAATCAAAAACTAAGAGTCAATCTGGCACCATTAATTATCAAGCTTTTGCTTGATAAACGATGAAAATGGTTTTTTTAAGAAACATTGACTGGTGGAGAAGACTGAATTTTTTGGATCAATAATATCTGTAAAAATGTTATAAATTAAATCAAATCCTTTTCTTTTTTGTTTTAAAACGAAATAATTTCAAATCGCACCTGATCTACACCTTAATGAAATAACCTACCCTCTACCCACGACAGTAAAAATTACACCCACTTTGAGTAGTTACCCACAAAATAGCAACAATGGTCAGGTATATTTCCATGATGATTATGCCTATAGAAAATCGTATAATAATAAAATTTAAAATAAAAAAAGTAAAATTTAGAAACTGGGAATTATTTCCTTTCGTACATACAATACAATACTTCATTGCTATCCAAAGGATAGCTAAGGTAAAATGTAACAAGAAAATATGTACAATATAATAGTCTGGTAGTGTATAAAAGTCATTCCTAAAAATTTAAGGAATAGAACTATTACAAAAAAGCTTTATAAAATACATAACTGAAATTTAGCTCATAGAATAAATTCCAAAAAATAAAAAATGTTGAATATAAAAGTAAAATTTTTTAAAACAGATCTTGTGTATCGATAAAGAAGCAAATAGTACCATATTTAGATTCTTTTATTATTACCGCTCTACTGATATAGAGAAACCTATATTGTGCTTGTATTGAAGGTTTCATGTCATGGCAATTTTTCCAATCCACCCAACTTTTTGACAGAAATTTTGTAAGAAAAGCAAACTATTTGTTGCAAATTTAAAAGCTTTTGCAAACTGTGACCATTCTCCAGATATAAATAAATCTAAATTGTCTTTGTATGGGAGGTACCACGCCTATTTTTTCAATCTATCATATTTTGATTAATGTTGTGTATTGATAACCAATCTAAATATTTGTACAAAACCATTCCCTGGATCACAGTTATTTATACTTTCTTTGTAAGGGAGGAGCCACTCCCACTTCTCCAATCCAGTCCACTTTTTGGCAGCTGTTGTGTATGATAACAAAGTTATTTGTTAAAATTTGAATCCTTTTCTGTAACCGTTCTCCAGATATGAAGTTATTCATACTGTCTTTTTTGGGAGGTGCCCCGCCCAAATCGCGTCCTATAGTCATACTGCTCCCCTGCCCCTATTGACAAAATAAGTAGTCCATTTAATTTTTGGAGATTACAGCATGCTTCTGTAAAAAATTATTGCTCCCCCTGCATCTACCCCGTTTGTTATTATTTTGAAAGGTGAAGTTTATCATAATTCTTTCTATGGGGGAACTGCTCTTCCTCCGTGTGAGTCCCCCAATAATGATTTAAATAAGTTATTATTATACGATTTAAAATAATTATTTAAATCAATTTGCAATATAATCCGTTTAATATTTGTTAGACATTCGGTAATACTATTTAATTTTAACAATAATTTTGATATGAAATCCATGAAAAAACCCAAAAATCAATTAAATGTATGTAACTATATACATAAATATGTTCCATAATTACCCCCACAGTATATTTTTGTTATTAGAACACTAGTAGTTATATCGATCTAAAGTAAACGATGTTTTTTGAACAACATAAGATTTACATTACACACATTTGTATTACAGTGTTAGAGATATAAATGAGTTTGTGCAGGCAAAACGCTCTTTATTAAATGTTTTCCTACATTTTGAAAAATTAATTATTGTGTACACATTCATGCATATAAGAGCAATTTTAATTAGTGTGTTTTAACCTTTTAGAATTAGTTTGCAATAAGTTTTGTTTGGTCTTTTTTGTAACTATATATTTTTATAAAACTTTTAAGTATAAAAAGCATATTATTTTTTAGGTTATAATTGGCCAAATTAGAAATGATTACTTTTGGGACATCGCAAACAAAAATAAGTACTTTTGCTAGTAGAAAAGTAAGTAGTCTTCTCGTCAAGTTTTCCTTATTTTTCTGCTTATTTTGTAAGCAAAGTTTTTGCTGGGATATTAGGTTATGGCGGGATTAAGTTATGATGTCTAAAAAATTGATATGTTGATATTTTCTAAAGAATAATTACACTTAATTTGAGTAAGAACGTTGTTTTATGGAATTTGCATATGAAATGTATAACAAAAAATTGTGTATTAATTGTATTGTATAACATAAAATCCTTTCTGAGTCCATCTTTTTGTCGAATAACTAAAAAAATTTTAAATAAAACTCCTTGTCTAGTTCGATACAAAGCAAAATATCAAAAAGGTCTTCATTGGTATTGCATCTGGACATTTTTCTAGTGTTGTGCTCTCGGAAGTATTTATAGTCTTTCCTTCGTTTCTGTTGAGCTTTCTCTGACAAACATTTTCTCTTCACTTTACGAGCTTTGCTTTAAAAATTATTTTTTCCAACTGAGAAAATACTTAAAAAAATGTTATGTATGTACTCGTTTTTTACATATATCTACTCGTTTTGAGTTTTACGTGTTAAGGATCCCCTTAAAGGTATTATCAATGGTTTTTTTAAGTTTTGAGTCTAAAAGTAGAGATTTCCAATTTTATCGTGATGTATAATATTTTTAGGATCGCGACTACCTTCACTTCACTTTCATTAAAAATGTAATTGAGATTTTTCTAGAAAAATAAATTTACACTCAAAAAAAACCAATCCATCCATCCGTACTCAAATCAATCCGAAACGGTATTAATAGTACGGTGAGTACGGATTTTCTTGAATAAAGTACAGAAAGATTGATACAAGTACGGATTTACAATCGCAAAATACTTGAATTATCCATATTCAATCCCGATTTTGTACATGAAATAATCCGAAAATGAGATTGATTTAAGTAAAACTAAGATTGAATCAAGCTCAAAATGCGCTTGATTCAAGAATTATAAAATTGTTTTAATCCGAATTCGTACATAATCCGAAAATGAGATTGATTTAAGTAAAACTAAGATTTAATCAACCTCAAAATGCGCTTGATTCAAGTATTATAAAGTTGATTTTATCCCGAATTCGTGCTTGAAATAAAACCAAAAAAGAAATCAGAAAAACAAAATTATTATGATTAATTTACTTACCCGTATTACACCTTACAGAATGATAAAACACCAACATCATGCCGATATGGATTTTACTTTAGAAATCTTATGTACATATCAGGGCTGTGGAGTCGTCCGAAAAAAGTACTAACTCCGACTCCGACTCCAAACGCTGATATTTTTTAAGTGCTACTCCGACTCATGACTCCGACTTCTACTATAATCTTGATGCTAAATGTAAATGAGACTCAGTGATGTTAACTTTTATTTTTTCATTACAGTGCGGCCTTCTAAAAATTACCCATTTTGAGAAGAAATTACCGTACGGAAACATTAATGTGCTGTTTCCAAATGACAGGCGATTGATTAAGTAGTAAAATGTAATATTAAAACGATTTCAGAAGTGACAGAAACAAACATCGCTATTGAAACTAAAGCTATGAAACCATTTTAACCAAAACAGTTTATTTCATAAAAATCCCTTTGTGCTGGTTCACACACGTCAAGTTTGACTCGTCAAGTCTTGAGCTTTTAGGAGGGAAGGGAAAAGAGAATGCCATTTCTTTTCCCCTCTGATTCCCCTGAGATTTGTTTTTTTTTGCATGCTTAAGCCAAATATGAGCTCAGTTTTCTCCCATAACGCCACATTTTCGCTGTATACTTTCAATCGCCTTCCAGAGTCAAAGTCTGGCTTAATTACGAGTTGATTGGTGGCTAATTGGCCTTGATCGGATAAATAAGGCCTGAGTTATAGAGGATCAAAGGGATAATCTGATTTCCAAACCATAGCGCGTGTTGTGGGTGAATTACAATTGTTTTTAATAATTTTCAATGGCTTATTCAACTATACTACGGTCATTTTAATTTTTGCAAAAAATGTAAAAAAAGTTATAGCCCTTTTGTATATATATATGGCCGTATGGAAAAACTAAGGCCCCTATTACGGTTTACAACTCAACTGAGTTGAGTTGTAATTAAGACAACTGGTTGTGGTCAGTTGTAATTTTTGTTATGTTTTTGATCACCGCAATATAGCAAAGTTGTAAACCATAATATAAAAATTAGGAAATTACAACTCAACTGAGTTGAGTTGTAAACCGTAATAGGGGCCTAGTAACTCCATATTTTAACAAACACGAGAAAAACACACTTAAAGTATTAAATATATTTTACTGATCATTTAATATGAATTAATATTGTTATGCCTGCGCATTCAACAAAACATAATTTAAAGATTTCTGGTTCCATTGAACTCATTTTTGGACATTAAAACTGTAAATCAATGTCAGTTACCTTGTTTTTTTCGAAAAATGGAGCAACTTATTTTTTCAAAAAAAAAAAAAAGTTTTCCTTTCATATATATGTATATCGAAATAAGCCGAGTTTTTGCCTGTTTTCGTACATAAACTTTATTTAAAGGTTAAGGTGCATGTAGACGACATGTTTTTTACATCTGACTTGTCAACTTTTCAAGTCACAAGTAATTGTGCATGTCTGTCAAAATTTCTGTTTTACAGAAGGTTTATAATATTCGGTCACAAACGTACATGTAATTTGGTTCTGACATTGTCTCTGTTTTTCTCGCATAGTTATTGCAAAAACCAAAATAAAAATGCCGCCACGAAAATTTTTATTTACGCCGTAAAATAGTTTAGCCATCTTAACATATTTTTCTTTTAATTCAAAGATACCAATTTAGGATATTATAATGAAACGGTTTTTATATATATATTTACATAAATTCTATTCAAGAGTGGGATGATCATACATATCTCGGTATTGTAAAATATTAACTTCAGCCGGCTAATGATTCCGTCAATAGTGGACGCCGCTGCCATATTCTTTTCTGAGTACAACTATTTTTAATCAACATTTATTATAATATAAAAAAAACTTAAGTTATATTAATAAACCTATTCTTAAATTTTTAAAATAATTCTAAAAAAGCTAAAAACATTTTAAAAAAATGCTTAAAAAAAATGCGAAGCGCTTAATACATATTTTGCAGCTAGATTAAAATGTTAAGTGTACAACTCTGTTTTATTTAATTAGATTTTATACTACAAAGCGTTAGTGTCTTTTTGGTATTTATTGTAAAGTAATGAATCTGCTGAGAAAGAGAGAGAGATAGAAAATAAAATTAACAGGGTCTGCAAGGGTATTTTACTGCCAAGTGTGAATACCGTTTATATACAACTTCTGCAACGGAAGACAATTTGAAGACGTAAACTTTGGCAAAACAGGAAACAGACTTATCTCAATTTTTTTTGATATTGTGAAAAACTTCGGCACGACGAAATTAAATGTAGGGATAGTTTAAAAGAGATTTATTTATATCTAAAGAACGCTATTTATGTAACTTTCTGTTCTTATCGCACCATGGTGAAGGGGATTTAAGATTCGGCATAGCCGAATATAGCACTCTTACCTGTTTAGTGTTAAAATTGTTTCTCGCCCCATTTTTTTCGTAAGTTTATTTGACAGTTCAAAGCAGGAAATGTTCTCGCAAAAATTTTACACACACACTTTTTCTGTAAATTGGCGAGTAATTTCCTTACGTGACAGCTAGTACTCGCCAAAAAAGTTACAGACACAGTTTAGTGAGAAAAACAGCTGTTTGTTTCAATATATGGCATTTTTGTTTCATTTCACACATTTCAATCGAAAAGCTTCTCGACGCGAGAATTACAGAACATAGGCACTGGTCAATGAAAAGGGACCTTACGTGCGAAAACAAGTTTTCGAGAAAACAGCTATTGAAGTGAAACAACTTGTTTCGTCAATTTCTCGTTAGTTACTTTTTTGTTAACTTGTTACTCGAGGGTTCTTGGGTCGCTGATTACGAATCCGGTGTCAGATTTTCAAAACTAATTTAAAGGGGCTTATATAAAACAAAAAAGTTTATTATTATATGCCAGGGAAACGTATTTTGCACAAAAAGAAACATTATAAGCGAAAAAACACAGCGAATGTTTTGCAGTACTTAGTATTTTTTAGATTTTTGTTCGTCGTCGTCTTTGTTGGGACATCTTACGTTTTGGTTTTGAGTAACATGGACCTTGGTCTGCGTCCGGTTTAAGAACATCTATACTAAATTTCGCCTTTCGTTTCGTTGAAGCTAACTCTTTTTTCGGTAATGGAGCTATGCGTTTCTTCGACGCTAAATCCTTCTTTGATGATGCAGTTACGCGTTTCTCCAATACTAAATACTTCTTCGATGATTCAGCCGCACGTTTCTTCGATGCCAACTCCTGCTTTGGTAATGGTGCTTATTTTAAATTTAAAAAAATAACAATATTTTTCGTATTATTACTCTTTTCTTTTTTTTTTAATTTTACTGCGTATATTTAAGTAAATAAAGTCATATATATATATATACTCTTCTGAAAGAATCGACAAGAAAGTGAAAAAAGATTTTTTGACACGTAATGTTCTTTTTCATAGACCAGGTCACATATTGGTAATTATTTAAAAAAAATTTTTATGATTTACGATTTTTGTTCAAAAATATTAAAAAAAAATTAACCAAACAAATCATAATAATAGTGATGTTAATAAAAAGTAAACAAACTTTTTATTCGAATACTTTATTATGGTATACTTAAGAGAAGGCTCAATAAAACATTTTTATAGGGTATAGCTCTGGTGGATCAGAGCTATGAATCAAAATGTGGAACCACCACCCTGAGAAATTGATAATAACTAACATAGATAGTGGAAAAATGCAAGTAATGATATAAGATTTTGCACAAATTCTTTTTTACAAATTACAATTTTTGGATAAATGAACAAATAAAAATGAATTTAGCAAGTACGATGTATATACATATGATTAAATATTGCAATTGTTGCGTTTTGTTATGGAACTCCTAAATTAACAATGCTATCATAATAAAATTTCGAACGTCACAGTTTTATAGGACAAGAAATCACTCTGTAAAATTTCGTTCCAGATCGATCCATAATTTACCCTAGGCCTCATATAAATCCTTCTTTCAAAAAAACAGTTTAGTACGCCTTTAACCGTAATAAACAATGCAATCCTAATGAAATTTGGTACGTAACAGTTTTATAGGACTAGAATTTATACTGTAAAATTTCGTGAAAATCGGTCAATATTTTACTATAAGACTCATATACTCCCGAAAAACAGTTTATGTCGCCTAAAACCGTAATAAATAATGCTATCAGAATAAAACTTGATACTTCACAGTTTTATAGGAATACATTTCGTGATGATCGGTCCATATTTTACTATAGGCCCCATATAATGCTAGGAACCAGTGTTGAAAAATTCAGTACTTTAGTACTTTTTTCAGTACTTTTTCATATTAAAAATACCGCAGTACCCCCGCGTTGTTTTTAGTACTTTTTATCCTTTGCGCTTTTAAACTTTTGTGGCCGTTTTCTCATTAGGACATTATCCCAACGAAAAACTGCTCATTAAAGAAATTTGGTTTTCTCAATGAGAATTTGCTTCTTTTCTCTCGCAAAGCTAAGCGGCACTCATCTGCCAATTTTTTATTTTCCGTTTATTTAATTGGCTGAGTCGTCCCAACTTTTGCATGCATCTTTATAGAAGTGCCAACTGGAAACAATTTTGTTTGTCGGTATATTGAAAAAACCAAAATCGTTAACGGACAGTTTATCGGTTTAGTATATATATATGTCAACATTAAGTAACAGGCAGTTTGTCGAAAAATTTAGAAAATCAATTCGATAGCAGACTTTGGTAATTATGTGTTTGTTGTAAAATTTATGTTGTCGTATATTAAAAATAATTAACAATGTTAATATTGAAATTGAAAGCGAGGACGCCAAGATTTCTTCAAACAGATATCTGGTCGTGTTCGTACCTAACAGCTTTCTCTACCTATCCGGTAGAACTATTTTGTTAATTTCAACGTTAATTTTTCCTTTAAGTTAAAATATGGCAACAATTGTATTTTTATAATTTTTTTTAATAAACTGTCAAAAATCGATGGTGTAAAATATACTACTGTATAACCAGTGGTAAGACATACGTGATAAAATTATGAAAAATTCTGTTCACCATAGACTTCTTTCTATATACAGCTAGATATCTTTTTGTAGGAATAACGGACATAAGTATGTAATATATCGCACTTAATCAACAACTCAAAATTTAAAAATTTTTAGCAGAAGCAAAACTATTTTGAATTTAACATTGAAGGCATTTGAAAAATAATTTTTTAACCAGCCTTTTCATTACCAAAAAGAAGACAAAATTACTCGATATTTTTTACAGCGGGTAGATATGAATATTACATGTCGATTTCTTTTTTTTTTAATATTTACCCTTTTGTTAATTAAGTGCGATATGTAAAAGCCTGAATAATGTAAATTTGCAAAAGTTAAAGTATAAATATGTAACCTACCAGTGTAAATTTATTTGTTCAAAAATTAAATTTTTAATTTATTTACTCATTTATAAAACTATTAACTATTTTAAATAATTTTCTTAAGAAATCACTAAAAAAAAACGTTGCTTTCGCTGTTTAACAGAAACATTACATGTTTTTTTTTTAAATTCCCTAAGCTACTGTGTTGCTGTTCCTTTATTTTTAAAAATGAACGTTTTATTTTTTAACAAAAAGTACCATTTGGTGGGAAAAGTACCCTTTTAGTTAAAGTTAAGTACCATTTCCAAATTTCAATTTTGCAACACTGCTAGGAACACAACTGGGATGAACGACGAATTTTTGGCCGCGAATATTCTTCGCCAAAAATAAAACATATTTGTGTATATGAAAATACACACAATCATGGCGTCGGCCGAAATTCGTCGTACGCGGCGACTTTGCAATAGATTTATTTCTATTTCATACGCCGGCGGACGACGAACAAATCAGTACCAGGTGACCATGTTTGATATTAGTTTGTAAGTATTTTTTATTATTTTATCGCATTTAAAATAAATATACAAAGTAGATAACTATAAGAATAGTTTTTAATTGTGTTTTTGTTAATGTTTGTGTTTTTAACTAATTTTTTTATATGGTCACACTGTTTCTCTCTCTTTGCATAAACAGCAAACAACTTTCTCAATTAAGGCTAGTTTTCACTATCTTACAAGTCTTACGTATTCCATAATACAGTGTGAGATAGAAATCTAATGAGTTTTGTTGCGACTGTCAAACAATCTAATTTAACATGACAGTTTGTGTTCACACCATCACACAAAGTATAAACACTCACACATGAATTAAAATGCAACCTTGATCCAATGAAAAGTATTATGGCTTTGAAATTTTTCAAAAAACGATGAAGTCGTATGGGATGTCAAACTTTTTTCATAATACTTGTCATTTTCGTAACACATTGCATTCACACTATCACACGTTGTCATATTACTCGAGTTTTTGACATTTATTAATACAAAGTATAATAGTGTAAACTAGCCTTTAGTAAAGATGTTAGTTATTCGTCGTTATTGTGTTTCAGCGAATTTTTACTAAAGAATTCATCCTTCGTCCCAGTTGGGTTCCTAGCAGAAAGCCCACTCTGGTAAATTACTTAAATACGCCTAAAACCGTAGCAGATATATTTATTGCGATAAAATTTCTTCCAACTGAACTTCATATGGCCAGATCCCATATTTAGCAGCCTTCTAAAATTCACTGTAAACGCTAAATCTAATTTCACTTGTGTGTTGAAATTTATTCTATCTATTCTATTTTTGATCAGTCTATCACTATGTCAGAAAAACACTTTCTATTTTTTGTGTTATCTCAATTTTTGCCAAAAGTGTAGTTACAAAAAATTACACATTAATGTACTTTAACGTTATATATATATGTATATATATATATGTATCTAACATATACAATTTTTTTAAATTTAAGACATAATTTTACAGGAGAGAGTTTTTTTTATTTTATTTCATATAAATTTTGTATGAAATTTGTCGCTTATGACAAAATTATTCTTGCTATAAAATCGTAACGGTACCTTATGTGACCATGACATATTCGGAGATGATGCAAGTGTTGCCAATAAAGTAATTTAGTAAAAAAGCGTTAAAGGCTCGATATGAAAAAGTGTATGCATAGTTTTAGAACTTTAAGATATAAAGGAAAGGTTCGATATTTCTTATAGTTCTTAAAATATCTTTTTTATCAAGTTTAATGTCTCAAACTTTTAAGATTCGCCTTTTCTAAATTAAAGTAACGGTATATAATTACATAAATACATATGTTTGTATTAACTTTGTAAAAGCTTCAACTCTTTTAAAATTGATCATATTCAGTTTAATATACGGAAAATAAACATGACTCTTTAAATTAATTTGAATTTATGAGTTTTCGCAAACGAATATTTTTGCATTTTAAAATTTCAATGTTCAAACCAACTTTCGAAAATTTTTTATTTAAATAATAAATAGGTACTGTTTTACTGATATTTTACAACTTAATGTTAACTTTTGTATTACGAGTAGTTTCAATTATCGATTTTGAAATCTCATGAGGATTGCTGTTCGAAAAATATTAACTACACTTTTAAACATTGTACTTATTTCTATTTACTTTAACTACATCGATTATATTACGCATGGAGAACGAGATATGATGTACACATAAACCAAGAAAAATATAAAAGGAAACGTGAATTTATCTCAACCCTACATTTTTTATGTTCATGGTGTGTTAATTGCTCAATGGAAATTGTTAAGAGGAAATAAAAAACAATGATATCACATTTGACCTCTTTTGGAAGACCGATTATATTAAAGCAATAGTCGACAAAAAATTAAATGTAAGTGAATAAAAATACGTACGTTCACTTTCTGCATTTGTTATAAAGAAATTAACCCTTTAATGTACTAATGTATAGCAGAACAAAATTCTGGTAATATTTGTTATTATCTTCGTAGAAAAAATATTTCTTTTTTTTACAAATCTGCATAAAATTTTAGCCAGTTGCTGGGGTGAAGTTCGGGTTTCTGGCGGATATCCCTCTGCTTTGCAATTTAAGTTCAATAGCTCAGCTCATAAAAAAGAGGTATGTATGTACAAAGTACATATTACAGGTATCGAAGAACTAATGTACCTCGTTTCTGTATTTCTCGCAAACTAAAATTTCTCACATGAATGGTGAAACAAAAAATTCCATCGTTTCTCGATTTGTGAGATAAAAGTGTTTCTGTATTTGAATGCGAAAACAGACATCACAAATTCTGTTAATACTGGAATATTTCCAGTCATCAAATGTCAAATGCAAACGAAACGTCAACAAAAGAATTAATATAATAAAAACAGGGTTGCCAGATTTGACGATTTATTTTCATTTTGGCGATTTTGGCTCCGAAATAAGCAAAGTGCCGATTTGCTGATGTTTTCTAAAAAAGTGACGAAAGCAAAAACAAAATCAATAATATTTATAATTTTGTTGTAGCTTTCTATAAAAATTCATATTGAGTTTTTAAATTTCAAACACTTCATATTTTGTGGCGTTGAAAATTTAAAAAACAATTTGTATTTATGTAGAAAGCAACAACAAATTTATATATTTGATATTTGATCTTCTTAGCTTATATGGACACTTTTGTGCCAAACCATTATTTCGGCAAGAAAAAAAGTTGTTTGTCTATAACCTGTTTGTTTATGAACCGATTTTTTTCAATTTTAACTACAAGGTATTCTACTAAGTCTATTTCAAGTGAAAAAATAAAGTTAATAGCTTTAAGAATAGGTAAATTATAGATTTGTGGGTAAAAATTAGAGGCAAACGTGTTTTTTTTACTCTTATCTCAGCCATTTGTGAACCGATATTGTTAAATTTCAATAATATCCTATTTCGGACTACATACGGTATAAATATAAAACAACGTCGTCACTATCAATTCTAGGTTTTTCGCAAAAATAAAAACCCTAAATATTTATAATACTGTTATCAAAGCTGATTTAATTTGACAATTCAATAGAATGAAATGAAATGGGAATTTAGCACATTTAAACGAAACCTGTTTAAATAATTTTTTTAAACCCAAGAAAAACGTTGAAAATTTTTGATTTCTTGGTATTTGTATATACTTATATATTTTTAAAAGGTATGTATGTTTATTTTATTAAGCTTGACTTCTTTTTGGTTTAATAAAATTTTTTTTTTTTTTTTTGTTAACATTTATTTTTAATATGATATTTTGTCATGCCTTTGTGTGACTTCTTCAGGGAAAAATAATAATTTTAAATTGATGTCGGATTAAAAAAATAAATAATATTATAAAAAATAGACTTCAAGCTTAATAAAATAAATATAAATTTAAAAAATTATGTATAAAATACCCATGAACTTTAACTATGTTTTTGATTGATTATGTTTTATCGAATTGATTGATTATGTTTAATCGAACAAAAATTGTTTAAAATTAGTTTTAAATTGTCCGATTTTTTAAAACAAAAAAGACGAACTTTTTATTTTTTCTCAGGAAATTGACGATTTTTACACAAATTTGTCTGGCAGCCCTGAATAAAACCAAAACAAGGAAAGGCTAAAAAAATTTAAATTAACAAAATATAACAATGGTGATTTATTTATTTTCATCATTTAAATTATGAATTCATCATTTAAATTCTTTCTATTTTTTATTTATATTAAAAAAATAGCAACAAATAAACATTTTTTAAATTTAAAATATCTATATTTTGTTTTTCTAGCACCAATTTTAAATGTGACTTATTTTGACAGTTCTTGTCAGAATATTGTTACAAAAACACTTTTTCTCACATCCTTCCAATAATTGCTGGAAAATTATTTAAATGACAGATACTTCTCGCAAAGGAAAGATACAGAACCACTTGTGTGAGAAAAACCATTTTCTGTTTCATTTTTTACTGTTTCTGTCCCGATTCACTGGTTTCATTCAGAAAATTTTACGATGCGAGAAATACAGAAACGGGCTACTGTTTGCTGGTTTTTCTCACGAGCCACACGTTTAATAAACCACTTTCAAGTTGTTCACACAAAGTTCTTGTCAAAACTTGGTTGAATTGACAGCTGTGGCATAGGCTGCACTCAATTTGATAACCAATTTCATTTTAAAAATGCTCCCGACGAAGAAACAACTCAAAATAGTAGCTTGACTCGAAAGTATTTTGTAAAAAAGCACAAGAATTTTAAAACACACATTTATTTTTAATAAAGCACATTCATTTTTGAAGAAATTTTTAATAAAGCACATTCATTTTTGAAAAAACATTGTTTTTATAAAGGAAGCGACAAAATTAGTTTGTGATCAACTGTTAAATTGAACTTTAATTGCGAAACAAATGGAAAGGTAAAATTGGAAGTAATCTCATGGTCAATTAAAAAGTGTGAGTGTGTTAGTAAAAAAAGTGAGAGTGTATTGCAAATTGAAAGGACCCAGCGGGAAAAAGAAGAAGTAGGGAGGCCTTCTAGAAGGCCTCTGTACCCCTTCTTTTGGATGTACAAGGCCTTCTTGCTCCATTCCATACTCATATCTTTTTTACACACGTTGTCATTGCGGAGAATGCCTTTTGCTCTCGCTTCTTCAACAGGTACATAAAAAGGGTAACGGGACCAAAAAAAATTGATTTTGCTTTTGCTTGTGCAAAAAAACAATAAAAAAATGTTACTCCTTCTCTTCTCCCTTCTCATAGAAGCGAGTGTGGAAGGTGTATCTTATCTTTTATACGAAAGAGCCGAGGTCTTCTATGAGGCCTTCTTTAGAAGATAGATAAGAATAGTAATTGAATTAAAAATTTTTTTAATCAGGCCTTTAAAGGCCTGAAGAAAGAAGGTCTTCTGAGTTTTCCCGCTGGGGAGTCGAAAGACAAAACTTAAACGTTGGGCCACCAAGTAAGATTTACAACGCCCTATTTTTAAACTTTAAGAACTGTACAATAACGTAACCGTGATGCAAGTTCGTCCATTTATATTTAAATTTACATGTCAGAGTATGACGAATGATTTTTTATATGTGTTAGTTATTCATACATACATATGTACATAGGTATACATAGTATATTTGTAAAAAAAATTGCTTTACTCATTTTAGCTCAATTATAATTTCCGTTTAATGATTTTTTTACAGTTGTATAAAAACAAACTTGCTTTAATGAATACATGGGAATACATATGTTTAATGTGGTTATTTTTGTCGTTGGGCTACATCAATACAATCGGATTTTTTGTTCGGTGGCGGCTGTCATAACAACAAACACAATTACATATTTTATTTATTGGGCAAATAACAAAAAACCATTTTAAAAATGTTACCATTTAACTTCAGTTTGTTGGTTTCACCAGCGTACATGCTTGTCGCTGCAGCAGGTACTGTTGTATAACTCGGCAACTGGGGTTTTTATTAAATCTTTGTACATTTGGGTTCTTTAAATAGTCCGTCTGTCAGTATTTAAAGTCAATTTAATGTTTGCTTAATGTAGCTTAAAGTCCATACTTTTAATTCATATACACTTTATTTTTTGGGGTTTTGTCTTTTGTAGAAACCTTTTATGTAAGCTAAAATAATTGCAAAAAAATGTAATGTTTTGTGTTAATTGCATCTGCAATACTCTGCTCCAGACATCGTGCGCTTTTCTACTAACTTACCATCTAAACAATTCACATGTTCCGCCATTTAAACTGATTGACTCATCTTATATGACCATACCTCATCGGTTAATACTTATGCGCATTATTAGCATTTTCTATGCTTTTATAAACCATTGATCGACAAGAGCTGCCAGCATTGCAGTTGTCCACTTCACGTATGGAATTAGCCTCTTATTAATTGATTGTTTTATTTCTGCCAATACTTGTTTGGCAATAACAGTTTTAATATTGAAAGTTAAACACTCTAGTTTTAAAATAATACCATAATTAATGGAATTACCAATTGGTCCTCTGAAATTTATTTTGCTGCATCTTCAAAAGGCTCCGATATAGCAATCCATCGTGGGTAATTGTAATCATCTCTCTTAGTTTTAAAAATCTTCTCAACACTGCAACTTCACTTTTCCATTTAGTGCTAACTGACTGATTAGAAGCAATTATATATTGTCGCCAGCGATTGTACTATATTTAAAAAAGGAAAATATAGCTTTCGCAAGTTTAATCAAATGAATTGATAATTTCGTCAGCTCTGAATTGGTTTGCCGCATATGCCAAAAAGTCGGAGTGGGGAAAAACGACAAAGAAGATTTACATAAAGATTTCTTAAAATGTACCCGATAGAATTTTTTTATATTTTTACCACTGCTTCCGGCATATGTTTTGAAGAAAAATGTAAATTTTTGCGCACTTTCATGAAAAAAGTTAGAATTTAATAGTATTTTTTTGAAAATGAAAAGTATTGTTTTGTACCGCATACGCCACTTTTCTAAAAAAAAAATTTAAAAAAGTGGCTTTTTGTGCTGCATACGTATTCTTATTGCTGTGTATTGAGTAACTTGTTGTTGATATGAATGTTTCTATATTTACAATCTATAGGTAATAAAAAGTCAACATTAATGAAAT
Source organism: Pollenia griseotomentosa (assembly GCA_963931875.1). Lineage (NCBI taxonomy): Eukaryota > Metazoa > Arthropoda > Insecta > Diptera > Polleniidae > Pollenia > Pollenia griseotomentosa. The sequence goes on along the minus strand of OZ007561.1, from coordinate 205,021,095 downwards.
TTTTTTTATTTGGTTTTATTTTACAGAAACAGAAAAAACAGTTCTACTGTTATGAAAAGGTACATAAAAAGCCACAAAGTAAACAACTTAAATAATGCAAAAGTAAAATAGAATCAAGAAAAAACACTTAAAATTTAAAACTTAATATTGAATAAATTTTTATAATAAGTTTTATCAACATGTGGAAGAAATATAAGCAAGTCTTTTATGTCTCTGTTTTTATCGCTGGAAATAAATGAAGGTTTCGACATTTTCAAAACATTCGTCAACAAATTCTCAGGAGTTTTCAAACAATTTTATGATGCAGACTTAACCAAAATTGCATTTTTATATTTTTCCTCTCCCGTAGAAGTTTTATAATATATACATAAATCATTATTTTTACTGTATAGAGGTACTTAAATTTTAGCAAAAGGGACTTTTCGAAAGTTAATTTTATTTGCTTCCAACGAGTATGTGCGAAAATTTTCCGGAAGTATTTCCATAACTTTTAATTTTGTTTTATTATTTGGCATTGTTTTAAGCAAATTTAGTAAATGAAGAGGACTATGAATTTCAATATTCTTTAAGTACCGGTCAAGAACACCATGGACACAGTCCACAGAATCGCTCCATAATGTCAAAGTTTTAATTATGGGATAATCTTTTATTAAATTATTAATTAATTAATTTTAATTAAAGCACTAGCAATATTGTTACCACTCCGACCACTATGAGTTTCCCTCCACAAGGCACAATAAGTAAAAGTTGGAATATTTGGCATAATAATGGTTGCTGTAAGATTATACATATTTAATTTTTGGCTGAAGTGCAGTTTACGTTTAGTAAGAAAAAAAATAAAAAAATATGCCACCCGATTCAGAATAAAAAAAGAAAAAAAACCAAAATTAAAATTTAAAAAAATATGCCACCCGATTCAGAATAAAAAAATAAAGAAAAAAATCAAAATTAAAATTTAAGGGGGCTGAGGGTTTTTGGGACCCGGGGGGTCCACTTAGTGATATGTGGTGGTACACAAATTAAAGGTAATTTGCTCACGATTGCAGATATGTATTTTGTTTTTGTATTCGCATATTATTTTCCTCTCCAGGTTAATCTAAGCATCTGTTAGGTGCAGAAAAGCTTTAGTTAGCGAAGCCGGTATTTGTTATACCATAGAGCATAAAATCCTTGCGCTCGGCGAAGGCCGTCTATGCAGAGAAGCTTTAGTTAGCGAAGCCGGTTTTTGTTATACCACCTAAGAAAAAATCCTTGCGCCCGGCAGAAGGCTAATAGTTAAAACATTAAAAAATACAAAATAAAACAAAATATTCAAAATCATGAGCAAATGACCTTTAACTTGAGTACCTACACATATATATGAGTGGGATGGGGGCATTTTTTGACCCAGAGGGTCGCAAAAGGACCGCTCGCCCTAAATTTTATTATTTTTGGTTTTCTTGTACAATTACCTTTAATTTGAGTACCCACATATTCCACCAAGTGGGCTGGCGGTTTTTTGGATCCAGGGGGGCCCACGGGCCTCAGCCCCTTAAATTTTAATTTTGGTTCTTTTTTTAATTTTATTTCTAGATGAGGAAAACTGCACTTTTGCCTAATTTTCGTTTGTAGTAAAATGTTGAAGCATTTCCTTAAGGTATGCTAAAAACACTTTGCAAATCATAGCAAACCGTACACTTGGTTGGGTCTATTATTTTTTAAAAATATTTTTCACAAATTTATTTTCTTGTTGTCATTTTATTTTGCTTTTGCTTTAACTACTTTTTTTCTTACGGCAATAAAGCAAAGCAACAGCAAAATTTATTCTGAACGTTTTTGTATGAAGAATTTGCTGCAATCGCCAAACAGTGGCTTGTAGAGAAAAACAAAACTTAAAAAATTTTGAAACAGTTGATATGCAGAAAAATGAATGCTTTATTTCTCAGAAACCACAAAAAATTTCGCGAAACAGATTTTGGATTCAAAAAGGGAGTATTCAAATATATATACCACATACCTAACTCAATTTTTGAAAAATGGTCGGTAGGTCACACCAATTCTGAGCTGACGACTTGTTTTTGCAAAAGTAAATTTCAAAATCTTTGGCTGAAAAGTACGACCGTAGTTGGCCATAAGATGAAGGCACATTTGGAAAATAATTCCATTAAGACGTATAGATTCTTCGCATATGATCTATTAGACTTGTAGTAGTTATATATGTTCCTCTACTCCCACTGGAGCATATTCTTGTCTTATGATCTTTATTGCGAATATAATTTATTATTATTTTTGTAAAAAAGTTCCATACTTTGGTTTTTGCAGACTTTGTAGATAATTTTATAAAGTAACATTGCCATTGATTGTTTTCCATCACTAGTCAGAAACAACATTTAAAAGGAAGTTATGGCATTAAAAGCTAGTTTCGACAGTGGTATTGTATGATAGTTAATTTAATCTAAATACCAACATAAAAGGAATGGATACAAAGACTATTTTGGAAAGAAGTTTGTATGGAGGCTATGTGAAATTATCCATTCTCACTATTTTAATAGGCTAACCCCTTAATGGAAAAAAGTAAAAGTTCACATTAGTTAACCAACACATAAAATCTCACACACTTTTGATGGGCTTAATGTGTTGGTTAACTAATGTGAACTTTAACTTTTTTTGCATAAGGGGGTTAGTCTTTTGGCAATTAAAACGCATGTACCAAATAAAATAAAATTTTCTGCAAAATTGCGACCTATACTTTGTGGACAAGGTATACATGGATAGTCTACTACTCGATTAAAAATGTAATTCTTTTCCGAATTTTTCCCTATACCCCAGAAACGAATGGGACTTGGTTGTGATATATTTATGTCATATACTTCGTTTAACTTTGCTATTGAAATTCAGCCAGTTCATCAATGCCATAGATATTTACAGAAAACCATAATTGACCCTAATTTATGTCATAAAATCTCCTATTTTTTTTGTTTTTTTATTTTATTGTGTAGATTATTTTTTTTTTTTTTTTACACATAAAAAATAAAATTAAAGATTTAAAAACTATTATGTGTCAGTTTTTTGAGTGCTTTTCATATAAATTTTGCTACACAATCAATCACTTGTCACCTGGAAACAGCACATTAAGAAAACATAAAATAAAACTTCTAAAATAATGAGTTTAACTTCCACACTTGGTTGCATATATCTAGAGAAGGTTCAAAATGCTCAATATCATAGCTTTATAATGGGTGTTTTTAAGTCCGATAGAGCTTACGAAAGGTTAGCAGTCAAACTACTACATACTGCTCTCATTTTTTGCTCAGGCACATCATCATGAATAGATTCATGCTTAAACAACGACACCAAATTATCCAAATTTAATTTGAAAACCAGTCATCGATTTCGCAACTTATTGGCGACTTCATGATTTAAATGACGCAGTTTATTTTTAAAAAAATGAAGCCGATGTGTTGATTTAGAGAAAATAAACTCTTAAAGTCATTGGTTAATGCTGATAAACCAGCAACAATTGAAGTCTTGGAGTTCAACATTGTTCATTTTATTGGTGACTTGTAGCCAGAAATGCTCGAAAAAGAGAAATAAAACTGGACGTCTGCAATGCATTTCGTCAAGGACAGGCACGGTGCCTATTTGTTTGAAATCAGTTTCAATTGGTAATGCCGTGTATTAATTTGTTTGTGTTGTCTACCATTATACCTTATTTAGTAAACAAAATGCCTGCAGGGTTTTATACAACTTTCCCTTTCGTAATTCAGTTTTACAACTGTTAAGGGCCTTAAATATTCTTCAAACTAAACCATTTAAAAGTTGCCAGATAAAAATAAAATTAATTATACGTTGGCATATTGGAAACAATTTTTCCTCTAGTCTAGTTTTTAGTTAGACCTTAATAGACCTCAGGTTCTAAATCACTATGATAGTCATCTTTATCCAAATCTAAGAGTCCATCTTGCGATATTCATTATCGAACTTTTGAAAATATATATTAAATGATTGAAGACTTTTCTTAAAAAAAACCGATACTTTGGTTCATAAGGCTGTACATTTTTTATTTAAAAAGAAAGAAATGTCATCACTGCAATCGAATCTTAATTTTATTTGGGTATCTGAAGTAAGAATTTCAAATAACACCTGAATTACACCTAAGAGAAATTACCCACGCTCTCCCCACGACAGTAAAAATTATACCAAATTCGGGTAATTACCCACAAAGTGGCAACACTGATTTTAAACGAAAAAATGTACTCAACATATTTTATTTTTATACCCTGCACCAAAGGTAGTTTGTCAATCCATGTGTTATTTCTACAATATTGATATTAGACCCTGCAAAGTTGTTGCAGCCAATGAAATATCGCTCATATACAAGGTTGAATACCGAAACGAATTTCGGTACCGGTATTTAACTTTTTTTATTTCGGTTTAGGTATCGAAATGCCTGTCATGCTGGAAAATTCACTCGTGTACTTGTCATGGATGTATGTTAACCATCATATCTAAATTTTTTGCTTTTTAATTCAGCATTGTCAGTGACCCTTCGGAAAGCTGACGGAATGTTTTTATCAGTGTTCGAAAATAAACACTAAATATCGTTCCTTACCCTACGTTTCCACAAAAAAAAATTTGGGGCTCAAGCATAATTTAAAACTTTATAGGGAAAACTATTTTTGAGAATTTTTACAGATTTTTCGGAAAAGGTTTAGAGGTCGCTCAAGTCGAATATTTGCCATAAGCCGCGTTTGTCGATCTTTTTTTGAATTTTCTTCATAACTTTGTCAAAAACCACAATTTTCTTCAGTTTAAAGGAAATAATTTAAAAGAAAACTGTCCCAGCTTTATTTTAGTGTACAAAGACTATAAGTTTTTGCAATGCATTTGCTCATTTAGGCACCCTACATTACAATTTTTCGTTATATTCCCATTAGTTTTGTAAATATCGCTATAAAACTTTTAAAATTTCTATAAAAATAAAACAAACTAACACCACAGTTTGACAGGTTCCAAAGAATTTAAAAACCAATATTTTTGAATTTGCTTTCACCGCTCCTGAGCTTTACCGTATTTCAGCTTTGTATCCCGATTATGATATTATTACTCATACTCAACAAACAAACCAAAATCAACCATTTTGTTTTTCAGTTTTTTTTATTTTATTTTGCCAGTTCAGTTTTATTTACACTGCCACATGCATATTAGTTATCAAAGTTTTTCTTGAGATTCAAAAAATTAATTAACAAGGTTTCGTTTAAATGTGCTAAATTCCCATTTCATACTATTGATAAACTGAAATTTATTGTTGAAGGGATAAGCTATTCCTATGCGCATTTGTTTTTCTTTGTTTAAAAATCATAAATTGGGGTTTTTACGATGTAGTCTATGCCCTGAAATAAATTCTGAAAATCAGTTTCAGAAGTTGTGAAATTGAAGTAAGTGTTAGCCAAAGCCACACCTTGTTCTGCCACATCATTTACCACTTGTAAATGTTGAACTCGGTTCTTTGCCTCTTGAAATGACTTGTTGGCTTTCCAATTTTTTGGATCAATTGAAATATTGCAAGCTTCAAAAACAAATAAGACTGGTTTTGGAAATTAATCCTTGAATTTCTTTTTATATTTAAGGTTGTCTTCTGTTAAAATTTACTGCTTCGTTCTCGCTACTTGTTGGATGTATATTTTTTGCTATTTAACTCAAAGTTTTGGTGTCGCTACCTAGAAAAGTTCTTAACGTGGCGCGTTCAGCTGCTTCATTAATAATTATGTAGACTAAGATATTTGAGAGGAGCGTATCGAGGGCAGTGACAGAGGTACCAATATTAAATATTTATTCTTAAAATAAATGAACTAAATTTTAGTAAGGCAATAATTTTTGAATTTTGAATCTATCACCCAAAAAGATAAAAGTCAGATGAAGCAATTCTTAAAAGTTGAACTTAAATAAAATGCTCAAATCTTCATGTATTGGTGAGGGATAACACTTACATCAATGTCACAACTTATGAAACGGATTTTCAGAAATTCTTGCAGGGCATAGAACTACATTGTAAGAAGCGTAATTGATGAAATGTAAACAAAGCCAAAGTAAAACGTTTAATTTTTATGTATTTGTTGGGTATGAGTAATAATATCATTAACTGGGTACAAAGCTGAAAATTGGTATAACTCAGGAACGGTAAGAACAAGTTCAAAAATATTTGTTTCAAAGTTATTTAGAATTAATTGATCTTTCAAACTGCGTTGTTAGTTTGTTTCATATTCTTAAAAATTTTGAAAGTTATAAAGCGATATTTATTTGTGGAAAATTTACGAAAAATTGTAATGTAGGGTGCCTAAATGAGCAAATGCATTGCAAAAACTTATTGTCTTTGTACACCAAAATAAAGCTTAGAGATTTTCCTTAAAATTGAATAAAATCGTGGTTTTTGATAAAGTTATGCAGAAAACCCATAAAACCATACAAGATTTTTGGCAAAAATTCGTCTTGAGCGACCTTTAAATCTCTTCCGAAAAATCTGAAAAAAATCTTAAAAATACTTTACCCTATAAGGTTTTAAATTATGCTTGAGCACCCATGAAAATCCAAAAAAATATACGTATGCGTATTATCAACGAAAAATCGATGAAACAGACGATTGGCTGAAAGAACAAAAATTGTGTAAATATTAGTCAAAAAGTGTGAGTGGATTGAGTTTTCCGAACTTGCACTTGCGTGTGGAAACGGGGGGTTAGTGTTTGGCTCGGTAGAAAACAAAAACGCTAATAGTGTTTGTGTGGAAAATCATTAAAAAAATAACGTTTCTCTTTTTTTCATCTTTCGAACAGAAAAATAATACTGTTTTTATCCAACTCAACAAAAGATGAGAACATTTAATTCCATTCGGTTTTTTTTAAGCCACAAACTTCATTGTGTTCGGTTCGGCTCATTAATGTTCGTCGCTTTTGGCTGGTAAAGCAAAACCAAAAATTGTTTACAAAAACAAAATACCTATACATACGAAAAAAAAAAACAAAAAGCCAGCAAAATAATTTTACACAAACAAAACATACACAATACACACACAAGCTGTTCGTTCTGCGGTCGTTGCTAAAATTTTTTGTTTACTCATTGCTTTATCAATGTAAAAAAAGAAACATTAAAATATAATGTTTGTCTACAGTATCACTACAATTGTTCTGTTTTATAACGAAGAACAAAACATTATATAATGTTCCGTTTTTTATTGAAAACAATTACGAACGGCATTAAGAGTTGTGTTCGCCTCAGTGTTGCCAGAAGTAGGGGAAAATCCCTACATGTAGGTATTTTTAATACTTTAACAGAAGCGTAGGGAAAATCGGACAGATTTTTTATAATCTCCAAAACGTAGGGATTTTTCTTCATATTTTATTATTTATAAAATAAATGCAGTAAAAAACGTTTTTTTAATAATATTTTGTTGTCCAAAACGGTTGAAAAAATAGCTTCAAAATATATTTCTAGAGTTTTTTGGGGGTTAAAAAGTTGGCGACACTAATATGTATGTAGGTGTGATCCCGTACTTTTTGGGTAAAGTTCGGTAAAATGAGAGTAAACAAAAATTTCTCTCACTAATAGACAAAAGTACGGGAACAACAAAAACCAAATTTCTGATCCAAAAGAAAACATTAATATGAAATATGTATGTTTAAATAAATACATAAATGACACATTAACGTACATAGAATTAAAATTTAAGCATTTACTTACATATTTCAACATTTTCTATTGTTTATTTTATAAATGACTAGCTTAACCCGGTGCGCTTCGCTACACTGCTTAAACCACTTCTTCAGTTGAGAGATATTTAATATATGCATCCTATGGAAGGTTTTCCCCCCTGCGCCTTCCCGCTTTATTTTTATTTTCAAAAGTGTAGTATACCATAGGAGTGACTTCTACTAAGTTTGAACATTCTTACTATAACAGTTCTTAAGATATGTGATATTAAACATTGGCGTCCTATGGGGGGTAACATTTCCCCGCTGCTATTTTATTTCAATTTTGGGCTTCAGAAGATCATACTAAAAAAAGTTTAATAAAAAGAGTGCAGCGGCTCTAAATTATATTTCTATCTATGAGGGGTACTGCTCCTCCTCTGTCCATTTCTATATTGAAATTTAAAGTTTGCCATAATAGTAGCTTTAACCACGTTTGAAGACTCTCCCTTTAATAGTTCTTGAGTTGAGAGATATTTAATATATGCATCCTATGGAAGGTATTTCCCCCCTGCGCCTTCCCGCTTTATTTTTATTTTCAAAAGTGTAGTATACCATAAGTGTGACTTCTACAAAGTTTGAACATTCTAACTTTAATAGTTTTTAAGATATCCGATATTAAACATTAGCGTCCTATGGGGGGTAACACTTCCCCCGCTGCTATTGTGTTTAAATTTTGGGGCTCAGAACATCCTACTACCAAAAGTTCAACAAATTGCTTGCAGCGGCTCTTATTAATATTGCTATCTATGAGGGGTACTGCTCCTCCTCTGTCTACCCCGCCCATTTTTATATTGAAATTTATAGTTTACCATAGTAGTAGCTGTAACCATGTTTGAAGACTCTCCCTTTAATAGTTCTTCTGTTGAGCGATATTTAATTTATGCATCCTATGGAAGGTATTCCCCCCTGCGCCTTCCCGCTTTATTTTTATTTTCAAAAGTGTTGTATACCATAAGAGAGACTTCTGCAAAGTTTGAACATTCTCACTATAAAAGTTCTTAAGATATGCGATATTAACCATTGGCGTCCTATGGTGGGTACCACTTCCCCCGCTGCTATTTTATTTCAATTTTGGGGCTCTGAACATCCTACTACCAAAAGTTCAACAAAATGCGTGCAGCGGCTCTTAATTATATTTCTATCTATGAGGGGTACTGCTCCTCCCCCGTCTACCCCGCCCATTTGTATATTGAAATTTATAGTTTACTATAATTATAGCTTTAACCACTTTTGAAGACTCTCCCTTTAATAATTCTTCAGTTGAGCGATATTTAATATATGCATCCTATGGGAGGTATTTCCCCCCCTGCGCCTACCCGCTTTATTGTTATTTTCAAAAGAGTTGTATACCATAAGAGTGACTTCTAGAAAGTTTGAACATTCTCACTATTACAGTTCTTTAGATATGCGATGTTAAACATTGGCGTCCTATGGGGGATTCCACTTCCCCCGCTGCTATTTTATTTTAATTTTGGGGCTCAGAAGATCTTACTACCAAAAGTTCTGCATAATGCGTGCAGCGGATCTTAATATATGCGATAATTAATATTGGCATCCTATGGGGGATACCAATTCCCCTGCCCCTATCGAAAAAGTAGCCTATTTTATTTTTAGGGCTCACGTGATGTATCTGTAAAAATTTCAGGAAAATCGGTTCAGTAGTTTAGGAGTCTATAAGCCAACAAACTAACAAACAAACAAACAAACAAACAAACAAACAAACAAACAAACAAACAAACATACAAACATTTTTCATTTTTATATATATAGAAGAAGAAGAAGATAGAAGATAGAAGCACAGCCGCGAATAACGTTGTAAGAGCCACTTTTTGCAAAATCAGTTTTTTTTGCAAATTATCGTTAACATTACTCTCTTACATTGTTTAAACCTCAAATCACCCAAAATTATGCACCTTAACGCCTTCAAAATGACATTTAAAGAGTCAACTAGTGGAAGAACGTTGTAGGTTACTAAAAACATAATACAATTTAATGGTTTTGTAAATTGGAATAACATTTCAAAAGCCGCTTGCGTAGTGGGAAACGTTTTATTTGACATCGCGATTGTGGATATGAAACGTTTTTCCACAAAAAAAAAAGTTATAAACTGCAAATTTTCATGTTATTTTAAATTCAAATTTCTTGATATTTTGCGTACAAGTTTTTATTATCATTAATTTTGATAATCTAAAAAAAAGTAAAAAATAAGTAATCCTGCCTTTTAAAAACGTTTTTTTTTTGCTCTCCTGAAAAATAATTATTTTGTTACTTACAACTTTATTCGCGGTTGTGCTTCAAATATTTCTTATATTAATTATTTTGGTTAACTTCTTGCAGTTTTTTATTTTATTTTTTTTGACACAGCTAATTTTTTAACAATTTTATAAATTTGCCCAAAAAAAAGTACGGGCTACTTCGTGCAAGAAGAAGAATATTTTTCTCTTAAAAGCTCCACCTTACCAAACTTTGAGTATAGGAACAATTTTCGGTAAGATTGGGATCCCGCGGGCTCCCAACGTTGAGTACGGGATCACACCTAATGTTGAAAAACTTAATTAAATTTCATTAAAAGTACATACACATGCATTATTTTTTTAGTTTTGTAATTATTTTATGTCAAAGCTTTAATATACATATTCGAATAAAATTTATTTCTTATAACTAATGTTTTTTCTTTTATTTTAATGATAATAATGCGTAGGGATTTTTGTAGGGGGAATTTTTTCAACGCGTAGGGAAAAATCGGATTTTTATTAGCATGTGTAGGTATTTTTTCGAAAAATCCACTGGCAACACTGGTTCGCCTGCACAATGACTAAAAAAATAGATATCGTTCTTGGGTATGTGAGCTAAACGCTAAATAATGTACTGTATATTTTCGAACACTGGGTTATCCTATCTTGTCAGTACTGGCAAATGTAAGTCTGCTTTCACACGTTTCATCTTTTGATGCTCAACTCTTATGTTTTTAGGTGAGAGAAGAAAGAAGAAAGGGGGTTAGTACGGAGATGCCTGTACTCGGGCAGTACGCTTTGTGTTTTTATTCGTTGATATATGCACAACAATGGCTGCATGTAATTTTTTTCTTTTTTTTTCTCTTTGATTCGCTGTAAATAAAATTGTTGTTGTTTTGAACCGAAAAAAGTTGAAACCGATTGCTGCGTGTGATTATATTGGCATCTTTAAAAGGGAATTGAAAAAAAGGTGAGCATCAAAAGATGAAACGTGTAAATTTAGACTAAGCGCCGTGTGATATTCAATTAAAAAGTACCGACTTTTTGAGCGCTGTTAAAAAAAAAAATTATCAAATATTGATAAATTGTCGAACTTGAGGTCTTTTTTTTAAAACTTTAAATGCACTCAAAATTTAAAAAACGGATCATTTACATTTCATTTAAAACAAATGATTTTTACATTAATTTTTAATTTTTTTATTTATTAAACTGCATATTCCTAAAAATTGAATTGTTTTTACATTTAAAAATATATTTTAGCCAACAAAAATAATAAATACGGAAAAACATTATTTTTTGTTTGTTTTTTGAATAACAAACATAAATAAAATTATTCGTAAAATAACTATATTTTTATTAAATTTTAACAGTACGGAAAACGAATTTAATAACCCACAATCAGTTACTGTAAAAATTTTATAAGTGTGTTTATTCGAACCAATATTTCGGCACTTCTTTGAATGCCTTCTTCAGGGCTTTGTTTTTTCTTTTATTATTTTATAAATTTACAAATTGTAATCAGTTCCGAATATTTACACCAATATTTTATGCAAAAAACTAATTTCGGTATTGATATAAAAACCGGTATTCAGTTTAAACGGTTCACACAGAAAACAAATTGGTTGTTAAACGGTTGCAGTGATAAAAAATGAACGTGTACAACCGACCACGATTTCTGCTTAATGTTTTTATTTTGTCTTTAAATAATTCATATATTTTCACAGTTTCATCATTAATATGTTCAAAATAATCTTTTGATAACTTTATAAAAGTATTTTTATTAATATTTAATACTTTAAAGTATAAAAGTATTTTTATTAATATTTAATACTTTAAAGAAATATAAATTTGTTTGTTGTGTTTTTTTTCTTAATCATCTGTCATCTTAATCATCTCAAATGTAATGTGAACGGCTTTGATTAGCTAAATCAACATTTTGCTTAAACGCGTAACAGCGTAAAAATGACCAAACAACTATATTCACAGTAGTTATTTACTACATGAAAGATGAAAAACTGATATACAAAAGTATGGCAATCATATCCGACGATTTAAAGTTTATGAATACCAAAAGATAATACTAAATTATTTTAAATGCAATTTTACAGTAGAGAAGGTATACTAGGTTTCGGACGGAGCTTGTCAACATTTTAAAAACAAAAGCAGCTTCGCAAATCCTATAGCTCATGAAAAAGATTTTGGAATGTCATTGAAAAGTAGCATGTGATTGTGTTGGAGCAAACCTCAAAAGAAATGCAGTGAAGTATAGCCTCCAGTGCTCTCATCAAGATCGCATCTTAGACTGCTTTATTCCATTGAGCAAAGAATTATTGTAAAGAAACTGAATTAGTATTTAGTAGCAAAGAGGACCATGCGGAAACATTGAAAACACTGAAGAGCAGATTCTATGCTGCGGGAACAATCGATGGAACCGCTCAATACCATGCTTTTATACCGCTTGTCGATGGAAGACTCAAGTTGAAAAAGTTTTCTGCCTCTACTCAATGCGATTTCTTTCCCAAACAAAAAAAAAACAAAACCAGCAGCGAAATCAACAGCTAAACGTAATACCGCCAAGAAAGGATTGGCAAAAAAGCAGAAAATAAGGTCGATAAATATGGAGGATGAAAGACTAGGTATTTGAAAATTTGCAAACTTAAACAAATCACATTTAAGCAAATTAAATGTAAAAAAATTAGGATATAAAAGGATCTAATGTGATCAAGATTAAATTTTATTAAATTATTTATCTGTTTATTATTATTATTATATATTATTTTAATTATTATTACAAATAAATAAAAAGAAGAATTCTTTGTCAACATTTCTACAAAAAAAGTGATTTTATTCCTGGAATTAACATATTGTGGGCATTACAGTATCGAAGGTATAAAATGATGGTTGGGTATGTTACATACCATCGGAAATGTTAATTTGTCTAGTTTCTCTGCATAAAATTTATTTTAAGGTTTTAGGAACACTAAAACACAAATAGGAACAAATTCATATGCTAAAATTAAAAAACCCTCGTCTTTAGTAAGAAATTATTTTTTTTTTATTCATAAGCCACCCGACCAAAACTACCTTAAAAGAAAAGACATAAGCTTTCTTTTGACCAAAAAAAAAAAAACATTCTGGATTAAAAAAAAAATAAAAAATTTTTAAAAAAAAAAAACAAAAATATTTTTTTCAAAAGATTGATCAAATAGCTATAGAAGCTACTTGGGACAAATTTTGCTTACAGCAATTGGTAATAAGTTACATGGATGAGAAAGAACACCTGTATGGCCAAAATGTCAAACTTTGACCCCCTCTAACTTAGAAACTTTTTTTTTTTTTAAATTTCATACAAATCGGAAGACATAGATTTCAAAATTGGGTCACTTGACATGAAATCCCCCATATACATACATATAAGTTTTATTATTTTTATAATTCTATAAGCTATTATTTACTTTTATCGAAGGGTTAATTAATGTTAACATTTAATCTGTCTGTTTTTAGATAGAAAGAAAAAGTAAAAAGTGATAAGATTTTATGTACAATGTAATATACATATAAGAGAAAGATTGTTGAATTGGGCGCAAAACTAAGCATGGTTTGGGCTTAAGATATTTCCTCATCTACATTTTCATTTCATAAAGTCCTGTGTGCTGTTGTTGATTGGGATTGTAGTTTAATGACCATTTTTAAAATTATTTTTTTTTGAAAAAATTTTCAAAATGTTACCCTTTTTGTCGTACCAATTTAAAATTTTTTAAATATATGCTTTAAATGATAGTGAAACTAAACCAACGTTGTATGTTTAGTACACCGGATAGTAATATTATTTTTGTAACCATTATGTCCCAAAGTACGCTACTATATATATACATATAGTAGCTTTATATACGTATGTTTTAATTATATAACTTTCTGTACTTATCACACCATGGTAAAGGGTTCATAAGAATCGGCACAGCCGAATAAAGCACTCTTTCTTGTTTTCATTTAATAAAGGGAATCTAAATTTCAAAAATACTACAATGTTATCATATTATTTGATAAGGATTTTTACGTATGTAGTTAAGAATAATTCGTAGAATTTGTGGCAAATTGTTTTTTTTTTTTTTTTTTGACTGATTAATTTTTATTAATTTTATTATATTTGTATGTATTTTCTTATATTGGAACAGAAAGATGTGCCGTGGCACCAGGTTTGGACACATATGAAACGATTTCCACATGCCTCCAAAATAAATTCAACCACAACGTTGTGTGAACAGAAAACTGATAGTGTAGTGACTGGGAAGTCGATCATTTTTCCAGACAAAACAGCTTCGTTAAGAGACACTTTGTGCGTTCGTCAAGTGTTTACAAGGCCAGATATGGTAGGATTTTTTAAAATAAATTTTTAAGTTATTCTTATTTTTGGATTGGTTTTATTAAAAAAAATATTAACGATAATTTGGTTAATGGGTCTCATTACATCAATTAATGGTTGTGGTTTTACTTTTAAAGAAAATAATTGGGGTCCTCATGATGTCTCTTATAATTGTGTATTTCACCAATTCTATTTAAATATCAAATTATGTTTAAAATTCGTTTTTCAGCTCAAATAAAAATAAAATTATATGAAAAACTATATTTTATTATGAATTGATATTTAAAAAGTCAAAAGTTTGTTAATTTTTTCGCCCTCACAAGTGAACTGTCAAACATTGTATGCAAATTCATTTACACAAACTTCCTAACAATTTTGGTTCGTAAACGTAAAGCGCTAAAAAAAAAAAAATAAAATCCTTAGCAGAACATATTTTCTGAAAAACTCGGACGACCAAAATATACCTTTTTTTCAGGAACGATAGATCTTCGCGAGTAAAAGTTTAATAGCATAAGAAAATGCTAAATTTCTTTTTAAACACGTCAGTATATCTGTCAAAAGATGACCAAGTTATAAGCGAAATTCTTACAAAATGGGCTAAAACATCAACATTTTTATAAAAACTTAAATTTAAGTGCTGTGATAGATTTCCCAAAAAGGTCGAATGTATATGAGACTGGTCCTCTTTTGAGGATTTTCGAGAAAAAATGATTCTGGAATTTAATGATATTTTAATTCTAACACGTGCCGCATTGAGCTTTTATATAGTTATTTACATATGAGTAGGTGAGAGGCAAAACTCGTTCGTTGCACCTTATTCGAATTTTGGGAAAATGCTATAAACATTAGCCCCCGATTTAATAGAACAAATTAGTTTAACTTTTTTATTCTGAAATGTTATGCCATTCAACGTTTAATAATTGAAGCAAACTGAAATATAGGGCCATGTCACAGAGTACAATTCCGTTCGGAATGATTCCGTTCGGAATTGAAGAAAACATATTTGTTCGTTGATGGAAAGTGTATTTTGATAGTTTTATGGCCTTTCAGATACAGACAACTCCCATACCGTTCATGAAAACAAAAATGGTTTCATTCCGAAACATTTTTTCGTCATTTTCTGAAGCACCAAAATACGGATTGAATTCCGTTTCCGAACGGAATTGTACTCTGTGACATGGCTGATAGAAACATAATAGATTGCATTTTGTAACGAACGAGTTTTGCTACGAATTTTCGAAAGAAACTAATTTTGCAACACACTGTAGCCCACCAGGAAAATGAATCATTTAACCTTAGTATATTTTGAAAATTATATTAATTAATTAAAATAATGCAAAGAGTGCTAAAAGTTGTAACAATAGCTCTGTAGGGGAGAGATAAACCAAACCAATTCACATCTCAAAAAACGTTTTTATGCTACTGGAATCAGAATTTTTCCTCTATCGATGTGTGTATTTCCATAAGAATTATCTAATGTAGTTTTCGAGATAGAAAAGTTGAAAACAACACCAAGTCCAACTTGCTTAGACGTTAAGGGCAATGTAAAGTATAAAGCCAGATTGGTTGCAAGAGGCTGTTTACAGCGCAATGGCTTAGAATATGCCGAAACTCATGCATCTGATTTAAAATTAAGGCAGAATTAGTTTGTACGTTCTGTTCTGTTATGAATCAGTTGTTTTGTTTCTGTTCAATTGAAAGTCTGTATTTGTGGTTTGTTTTTCCTTTTTCGTTCTGTTTTGCTGTGGACAAATCTGTTGAAAAAAAGAATTCAACGTTGAGTTATGGCCAAAGTGAGTACATATGTAGTAGTTTGTTATGGTGTTAACAAACTGTAATTTTTGTTTAAAGGTAGAAAAATTTGTAAAACACAACGCACGCCAAAGTATTATATTAAAAGCAAAAACAAATTCATAAATGTTTTGTAATTTTGTTGTTGCTTTGTACAGAAATTTGTGTACCGTTTTAAAATTTTCAAACCCACAAGCAAGGTATATTTATAGCAGGTAGCCGCGAGATTACAACAATTGTACAATAAAACAAACAACAGGGCTTTTTATTGTTGTTATGTGGTACGAACTGTCAAAAGGCAAAGGGGTTGATAAGAGACAAAAAAGACAAAAGATAGAGACAAAAAACTTGTTTACATGTTTACTATACAACATTTGACAGTTCGTACCACAAAACAAGCAAATAAAAAATAAACAGCTGGCTTTCCGAGACTACCTGCTATAAATATACCTTGCCCACAAGCAATGAGGCGTATGTATTCTTAAAAACCAATGTGAATTTCTGTTAAAGGCAACAACAAAATTACAAAATATTTATGAATTTGTTTTTGCTTTCAATGTAAATCTTTGTCGTTGCGTTGTGTTTTACAAAATTAGGGCCTTAATTTATGATTTTTATATAAGTGATGTATTTTTGACACACAATATATATATATTTTTTTTTTTAAGAAAATTTTGTCATTGTTTTTCTTTTTTAAAGCAGCTGATTCCTTCACAGAAATAGTAGTTACAAAATATTTGGTACATAAAAGAACGGCACAAAACGACAACCGAAAGTAAAAACTAATGAGGCGTTGAATCATTTAGACGTTTGTTCTGCTTTTCTTCAGGGAAATTTTGAAAATGAGATTTTCATCGAACCCCCTGAGGGTATGCCAATAACAGATAATCACATATTACGTTTAAATAAACCACTATCTATATATATAAAAGAGTTGCGTGAGTGACTGACTCATTCATCATCGCCCACCCCAAATCGCTGACCCAAGAAACTTGAAATTTGGACTGTTTAGTTTCGAATGTTTAGGGGGTAAAAAAGGTAAAAACGGGAAAATTCGGTAACCTTATATCTCCAAAACTAAAAGAGGCAAAATAAATGTAATACCAAGGTATATTTACACAAGGTAGACTCATTTGGGAGTGTAGACATGCTGCTCTATAAAAGGAACCAAGTTGTCAAAATTGTCTTCATATAAAACAAAAACAATTTAACTCACACATGTACAAATTTTGGCTCATATACACGAAATTTGACGTTTGGGTTCCAACTAGGGGTAAACAGCTGACAAACATATGGACCAACGAGTTTACCTTGTGTAAATATACCTTGTGTAATACTTATCGTTGTTCTTTAGAAAAATAAGCGGACAGGTGTCTGGTACTTTTTAAAATTCGCCCAATTAGGGAGTAAACGGGTAAAATCTCAATTTTAGTACTTTTTTGCCACTCCATCTATCTTTTGAACCAATAAACATAGAAACAAAGTTAATACATTCGAAACTTATCAAAAAAATACGTATACGAATTTGGTACTTTTTCGAAATTCGAACATTTTCACCCCTTAGAAAATCGTAACTATTTTTGGTACTTTTTTTACAAAACATTTTTCTCCATTCATTCACATATTCGTACTAAATGGGCTGCCACTACAATACTGAAATTTTTGGTACTTTAATGGCGGAAAAATATAGTACCCAAAAAAGGAAATACGGGAAATTTGATATTTTTCTTTAGCTTTTTGGTTCTACTAAAGTAGCGGGTTAAATGCTAGAATTTAAACAAGTTTAAACCTAGAAAAATAAACTTTGGCATAAATATATGTCCACGAAGAAAAAGGAGATGCTAACGAAGTAGCGGGTATATGCTAGTAATAAATATTTTTATATAAAAGTGACCTTGAGCTTGAAGATTTATTGTGAAAAAATAATATTAAAAAGGTCGAAGAAATTAAACTAAATAATTTTTTATTTTGAAAAATATTAGAAAAAATTTTATGCTAAAAATTTTGGAGTCGGAGTCGCAAGTTTTTGTGGGTACTTCGGCTGCGACTCCGGTACAAAAACCCCAACTCCGACTCCAAAGCCTTGCCCACACCACAATAATGGAGTGGGTAAAAAATTTAATTTAATATACCGACCGACTCAATATCACTTTCTGTGTCGATTTAACGATGTCCCTCAGTGCGGTTGGTTGGCAGGTTTTCTATCGATGTAACCTTGTGCGCAAAGTAAAGGTCGCAATTTTGAAGGCAATTTGATCAACATTTGTAAATTTTTTCAATTCATAAGGACGAAGCCTACTGAAAATGGTGAGAATCGGTTAATAATTCCACATAGCCCCCATACAAACTTCTTTTCGGAAAAGGGTTTGGCCTATAAACCATCTTTTTATGTTGGTATTTAGATTAAATTTGGGCCAAACTTGCTCTATTGCAATCTTAATAATCTTACCAAATTTAATTGGAATCGGTCCATATTTCACTAAAGCTCGAATACAAATACTACTCCCGAAAATTGATTTTAATCCCATAACTTTCTTATAAATATTGGTATTGACATAAAAATTGGCTACAATAACTTTTACGATAGCTATGTCATGAAAAATGTTGTGCTGGTAGGTCCAATATAAGCACCCTCCCTAAAATCACTATTGGGCAAACACATCTCATAAAGGTGAACATATCCAAATAATATTCGCAAAACTTTCGCATGAATCTTAACCCCCTAATATTATTTTGTTCTGGCTGGTTCATGATTGCCAATTGGTCGCAAATATAGTACACTTTTAAAAATGTCTTTATAAACTGTGGTGAAGGGTATCAAATGGGGCTTGGTCGACAATATTTTTTTACTTGTTTTGTTTTCATTTTAATTGAATAAAAAAGTGTTATAAATTACTATTTATGCTTTTTTATTTTATAGAAAATTTATGTCGATTTGGTACAATTTTGCCATTTAGACGGTACAATTTAAGAATTGTCAGATCTCAACAGTGCTTAACATCCTAGTATTCACTGAAAATTTTTCGAGATTGTACCCAATTTAAGACTGATGGACTAACTTAGACCTATTAAAAGAAAATTTCTTATGAGGTAAAGATTCGTATAAGAGTGAATTGTGCCAAATATTATCTATATTTCAACATCCGTATGAAATTTTTATTCTTAAAGTAATTTAAGCGACCATCACAAAATGTTGCCATGATATAGTAGCTATTCTAAAAGTTATTTTCGCCAAATTTTATTACGGGATATCCATTTTTCGGTTTCAAAAGTAAAGCTAAATAAAACACACATACAGCTATGATTTTTATTAAAATTTTATTGTATTATGAGGCTTTGACCTTGCTATAACGTACGAAAGACAATGTCATTTAAATGACCGCCACTGGAATGCTTGCATTAGTCGAACTTTTTGGGGTAGTTTTTATAGCCCATAGTCGTAAATGGGAAACCTCTTACCAAATACACGACTCTTCAGATAACAGATATTTAACAGTGTCCCACCAAAGTCCTTTTTTAAACCGAAGCATTAGCCGTAGCCGATCTTCGGCCAAATCTGCTAAATACGGCCGAACCGAAGACGAACTTTACTTCCACATCCAAATTCACAACAAGAAAAAACTTTGAAATTTTTTAGATCAATTAATTTATGAAAAAATTTATTAAACAGTAAATAAAATCTGGTTTATCAACAATGTGCTACATATTTAATAGCAGGGCAAGTTTTTAATGCTTTTTGCATTCCAAATTCCAAAAATGCATTTGCATATATCTTAGGTTTTTCCAGAAAAATATATGCGTTTAAATTTGCAAATTTTGCAAGTTGTCAGCTGTTTTCAACAAAATAATTGCTTTTGAGTGCATCTGTTGCAATTACAAAATAAAAATATATCGGTCCTTTTTCATTTGCATTTTCTTATATCGAAATTATAAAACAGAAACTTACAACAACGGTTTAAGTTTTTCTAAAATAGACGGCTAGTGAACAATTTTGAATGTTTTGATAGTGATTTATTTTACAAAGCCATAAGAAACTAAAAAGGACTTTAATGTTCGTATGGTAAGAGATAACCCAGGAATTTTTATAGTTGATTGTTCCGTTCCGCTTTGTACACAGAGCACAAAAATGCCAAAATCATTTGCCAGGGCAGCTTTTGAAGAAGAGAAGGAAAGTGTGTCAAAACAGAACGCTACATTCAACACAAATTTCGTGATCAAATTAAAAATAACAAAACACAAACCACGACAAACAAAAGTACAAGTTAAACTACCGTTTTGTTTTGTGCAAAAAAATAATAATATTGTTTTGTTTTGTAATGGTATGTATTTACTTAAATATTATTAAGTTGTGTTGTGTTTACGTTTAAATCTCAATAAAATAAATTTTTGTTAATTATATTGCGGCATAAAAGACGGTGCAAAGAGAAATGCAAAAGGGCAGCTTTCAAAGAAAAAGACAGAAAAAACACAATATCTGCTGTCTCGTGACTCCTTGTGTTCTTTATTTGAAAGTTTATCCGTCATAGAAGACGTAAAAGAAAAATTCAAAATATTAAGAATAAAATATTTATCGAAAAAAATTAATAAACTTTTTATTCAAAATATTAAGGTCCAACTACACTAGAGATTCCCAATATGCTTTATTTCGCCCTTAGCAGAAAGGTTTCTTACGATATGGTTGGACACATATGATTTGCATGTATTCGCACTGTGGCTTAAGTCATCTCAAGCACATTATGGTTGGGCCTTTGGTCTTCAAACATTGACCAAGTTAAAACAAGTTAGAAAGTTTAGTCGGCCAAGCCCGACCATATGATACCCTACACCACAGTATATAAAAACAATTTTGCTAGTTTACCTAATTTGGGATCCATGGACAATCATGGACCCGCCTAAACAAATTTATGTTATGAGGGTCAGTTTTAGTAAAAGTTTTTTTTGCCGAATATTATTCAGGTATCTTCACCTATATGATATTTTAGGATGGGGTTTTACATAGAACCTATGTTAATTTTGGACCTATCAGGACAACAAATTATCAATGTCAATTTTTATGTTTATATCATCATTTATAAGAAAGTTATGGCATTAAAAGCTATTTTCGGGAATAGTATTTGTATGGGAGCTATGGTGGCCAAATATAGAATTATTCCAACCAAATTTGGTAAGATGATTTTGATTGCAATAAAAAAAGATAAACTCACTGTTTATTGTTGTTGTTTTTGTTTAAGCTTTGATATTGTTACAAGTAAAACTGTGGCTTATAATTCTTATTCGCTTAACAGTTTTATTTCTTAAGTTTTTCTAAAATCTTTGGATGAAGTGTCCAGACGATCTGGCCTAAGCAACCAGTGAAATGCGCATAGGAATAGCTTATCCCTTCAACAATTAATTTCAGTTTATCAATAGTATGAAATGGGAATGTAGCACATTTAAACGAAACCTTGTTAATTTAAAAAAAAAAATTTTTAATCCCAAGAAAAACTTTGAAAAAAAGTTTGTGCCAAATTTAATCTAAATACCAACATTATAAGATGGTTTATGGGCACAAAAACCCGATCCGCCACATTTTCGATAGGCTTGGTGCTTGTGCCAATTAGAACCTGTTCCTAATTTCATGCAATTATCTCAAAAATTGCGACCTATACTTTGCGCACAAGGCTGACATGGACAGGCGGCCGGGCATCCTTGATTCGACTCAGAAATAAATACTGAGCCGATCGGTACGCCAATATGGGACCAGTATAGGACCAATATTTTAAGGTGTTACAAACATCACCACAAATGCATAATACTCCTTTCGCTAATGTGGTGTGAGTATAAAAACAACAAATGTTTTAGTAAAAGCGAAATCTATAAATATATCGACACACTATCTTCATTAAAAATAATATTATTTAAGTATGCGTAAAATCGATGATGTTGAACGTATATTTTCAATATATTGTATGGTTTTGTGTGATGTCACACGTTAACGTTCGCATAGAAAATTACATTTAAAACAAAAACAAATCTTAGAAATTGTTTTTGTTTTAAATGTGATTTTCTTTACGAACGTTAACGTGTGACATCGTGGGCCTGGCTGTTAAATTTCAAAATTTAAAAAAGCACATGATTATACTTTGTAATAAGCATTTTACAAATAAAACTAATTGAAAATAATTAGTTGTTTTTTTTTTGCATGCATTTTTGTGCATATTTTTAAGTTTTTGCGGTAAATTTGCATGTATATTTTAATCATTTTTGTGCATATTTAAACTTGCCGTGATTATGTGCATTAACAATTTATAAGTTTTAGGATGTAATTTCTGCATTGATACCATTAACGTTATTTCTGCGATGGCAGTAAAACTATCCAGCTGCACTAAACAGCTGCTCGCAGACAACACTAGTTTGTGGTAATGACAGATATTTCATTGCTACAGCCTTTAAGTAGTTAAATGTACTTGCATTCCAATATTTAAATATATATTTGCTTTGTGGGCTTAAAGGGACATATACATAATATGTATTTCCTTCTAGACTATTTTTAACCACTTTCTTCAACTTCATAGTGAGAAACTGAGTCGCGCATTTCCCATATAGAAGCTCTCATTTGTTATTTTTTTCCGATATTGCTAGCTTGCTTACCTGTTTTAGAGACAATAGAACTTTCAAAAACGGAATTTGGAAAAAAGTTTGTAGTTGATCAAGGGTTTGCAAAATTTGCATATACATTATGGTATTAAAAACACCGATTATTGGCCGATACCGAAGCCGATTAATCGGCCGAACAAAGAAGTTTGTATGGGTACTATGTACAATTTTTACCGATTTCTACCATTTTCCTTATGACAATTAAAGCGTATCATCAAATTTAAACGTGGTTTTATATTCTAAAATTTTTTGTTTTCTTAAGGTGTTGGCAAATTAAAACTTAGAGCCAATATTTCTATCTATGGTGGTGTAGGGTAATATAAAAAGTGTAGATAAATGTAATAAAACTGAAAATACTTTTTCTTTCGTTTGTTGATTTTAAAATGTTGGCAAACGTGTCTTGTGCAAATTCATATACGCGTAGAAACTACATTTTTATTACAAGTATTTATCTTTTCACAACAGAAAAAAAATTGTATGTATTTACAATACAAACCAGATATTTTTTAGATTTTCTATAATTTATCAAATAAATTTTTAACGAGTTAATAAAATGTGGTAATTAAAAATTAAAATTAAATTGAATAGTAGTAAAACTCAAACAAAACTATACATATGGGCATTTCGAGCGCAACTAGCTCTACATTTAGTAACAAAAATGGGAAACAT
This sequence comes from Pollenia griseotomentosa, assembly GCA_963931875.1. Lineage (NCBI taxonomy): Eukaryota > Metazoa > Arthropoda > Insecta > Diptera > Polleniidae > Pollenia > Pollenia griseotomentosa. The sequence goes on along the minus strand of OZ007561.1, from coordinate 204,997,678 downwards.
TTGATAATAAGGGCCTAATATACAAGCTTATTTGCTTGTTGGCGTTACGTTATAAAAAGTAGACTTTTCGCTGGAAATGCCCATAGATATTTTTTAAGTAAAATATTAAATTCAAAATTAAGGATTAATGAGAGTTAAATAATTTTAAAGAAGAACTTACTTAGAGTACAAGTTTTCCAGAGCTACGACTCAACTTATTTCATTAGCAAAAATATAAAAGTTACAGAGACTTGAAAAATATATAATTGATACATTTATTAAGTCCTATATTGGTTTAAAATTTATAACACTAAGGCACGGTTTTTGAGATCTCAGTTAATCTAGGTTTAGTTAATCTGAAATCAGATTTTTGCCTCTAATACCAAGTTTGTATACAAAATTTTGACGAAACAGCTTAGTTTTGCTAAAAATGTTGGTATTTTATGAAATAATAAAAAAAAATCTCATTTCGCCGAAAAAACCGAGTTCAGACAACATAAAACTAGGTTTAAACTAAATCCGCATCTCAAAACCCCGGTCTAAACATCATTGGTCTAAGTTAAATATTTTTGCCTTAACCCATTAAAAGGCAAACCATAACGACAATAACAATTTTTAAAAACTCTTTTGCGGTTATTAAATGCATAAAAGGCATATGAAAAGGAAGTTTTAAACCAGCCGTTTTATTACCAAATAGTAGACAAAATAGCACGATATTTTAACAGCGGTTAGATATTCACGTGTCGATTTTTTCCAAAAAGCAAGGACATAAGAGTTATAAGTTTTATATGATATTTCTTAAAAAGTGACTATTACAGTACAACTTTTATTTTTTTTTTCTTAGCCATAACTTTCTTAATCTAATTAATATTTTTGTTCTTGTTCGGTAACAGTTATTGACAACAAAAAATTATTTCATTTAAATGCATAATTATATTTCAATAGATATTTTTTTGTTTTTTATGTATTATGTACTTATTTATAAGAAATAAAAAAAAACAGTTCGGTCATGACAGTTATCATTGAAGAAATATTTTTATTTCTTATACATAATTTTATGCTTTTTCATTCACAAACATTACTGGTCATCCAAAATAAATCGCAGAGTGGAAAAACAAAAGTTATAGGGTTCACGTAAAAGAAGAAAGAAACCATTTGCACTTACATCTATTTTCATTAATTGACAGTAGCCAATCTTTAAATTTGTTTGGCTGACAAGAAAATTTCTATTTTTCCCTTTTAATTTGACAAGACGAATGAACAAATATACAAAATATTTAAAAATGTTAAGAAATCATTCACCCTTATTGTGTTTGGCGTAGTCGAAAAACAACAGCTGTCGTAGTTGCAATCGTATTTACAATTTTTTGTTACCGTCTAAAATTTTCGACTAGCAAAATGTTGCAAAAGATTCACAAAGTAAAAGAATACACTTAATTAAATTATTTTGAAACACCCTGTCAAAGATCTGTCAAACAAGTGTTTAAATTAAAAATTATACGTATATTAAAATGTTTAAATTTTTGTATTATTTTTCTTGTGAAAATGTTAAGTTTAGGTTTTTATTCATCTCTATTCACTATGAGCTGAAACTATAATTTTAAAACGATTTTTTTGCGTTTTTATTTATTTCAAGGTTAACATTTAAGTAGTTCTAAAATAAGTATTTACATGTACATAATTAGATTAATTAAAAAAAAAAAAAAATTAAATCATTTTACTTTTTATTCGATTTCAAGTTGCATAGCTTTCAGTTATGAGCGCGTTTTTTCTTCAGTTTAAAATTAAAATCGGCCCACACCTTTAAATAACCCTCTCCAGGGGTTGATTACCGCCTACGATATCGAGCAAAATTTATCGAAATTTTTCGAATGAAATATATTGTAATTTCAGATGATAGCATTTGATATCGAGTAACCAAAGACATTACATCTCTCGAGTTTTCATTCGATAGTTCTTACTCGATGTCGAATGCGGTAATTAGGCTCCAGAACGGGATGATGGACCAATGCAATTTTAATCTAATGGCGATTTCTTTTCTGAGAAAAATGTTGCATTAATGTTACATGTTCTACATTTTGTGTTCGTTTGTACAAAAAATACAACTGTGGGAAAAATTTTCAAGTTCTTTTGTGAAAATGTTGATGAAAAACATGCAAAACATGTTACATGTTTTACCCTTACTTTTACTTAAGGGTTCATACTGCCCTGTTTTACAACTTTGGTACTTACTACTTTGTTTGTACAACCAATATTTTATTTTGTTTGTCATAATATTTTAAAAGTTTTGTCAAAAGAATTCTACATCTAAATATTCTTCGACGGCATACTCCATTTTGAATTAAATCGTTTTTTTTTTTATTTTGGTGGAAAATTTTATGTATTTATTATCGTTTTAAATTTGTTCAAGCAATAAGTGATGTCAATGTCTGTTTCCAAACCGTAAAGTAAGTGTGCAGCAAATAGTCGAATAGTTTTAAAAATCGCTAATGAACTACATTAATAATAAAAGTGTAATAGTTGTAAATAAAGGCAGCTAATTCTGTTCGATTGAAGTTGTACAACATGTAACACTTCGAGTGATTATAGGTAACATGAAAAAGTGTTACATGCATATTAAACATCTGCATGAAACTTAATAATGATGTTCATGAAACCTTCATTATAAATTTGTGTTCGCTTCATTCGTATTCAGTAAGATGAAATACTATGAAATGAAAGCAATGAACACTCGATATTTAAGAGACGAATAAGATGAAATTAGTTTATTTCAAGGTATATTTATAGCAGGTAGTCTCGGAAAGCCAGCTGTTTATTTTTTATTTGCTTGTTTTGTGGTACGAACTGTCAACTGTTGTATAGAAAACAAGTAAACAAGTTTTTTGTTTATCTTTTGTCTCTTATCAACCCCTTTGCTATTTGACAGTTCGTACCACATAACAACAATAAAAAGCCCTGTTGTTTGTTTTATTGTACAATTGTTGTAATCTCGCGGCTACCTGCTATAAATATACCTTGGTTTATTTGCTTAAACAAGAGAATATGAACATTAACAACCATGAAACAGAACAACCATTGAACAAATCTCGAATAAGTTCATGAAAAAACAATATGATTTAAATGTCAGTGTTGCCAGTTGTAGAATAAAACATAATAAAACATAAGAAAGTTAAAAAAAAAAAATAGAAATAACCATGAGGGGTAAATGCAACATGTTTAAGAGATACATTAATATTGAAATAAAAACTCAAATTAATTTTTGTTTTCAATGTAAATTTTCAATAAAATTAAATATATTTAATTTTATTTTCAAAAACATTCACTAAATTTAAAAATTTTTCGGCAATATTTTTGTCTTAAACAGAAAAAAGTAGATAGCTAATAAATTCAAAATGCTTCACAATCATTCATGGTTAAAATAAAAGTGATAAATTCTAGGCAAAAAAGTGTCATATACATCATCCAGCACGATCAACATCCATCGTTTTCATATGATGTAAAAACATAATTTGTTCGACTGACGTTGTATTCCACCCAATGATGCAACGTTTTTCGCAAAGTAAATTTCTTGCTGACGAAAACACCCGTTCTGAAGAGGCACTGCTAGCTGGTGTGGCGAAAATTTTGCAGCTTACCTGGTATAAAAGAGGAAATTTTGATTTATTTATTTCCCACCATAGTAACACATCAAAGCTATCATGAAATACTTCATGGAAAGCAACCACGTGGTCAGACTCCTAAGACACTTACAAAACTAACAATTAAATTTCTCATAAACTCATTCCTCCTTTTGTTTTTCATCTTTCACCTAAAAATGTGTGTGTTTTTTATGAGTTCGTTTCATTTCAGGGCCGTGTACAGTACATTACAAGACAATTAAATCTTGCCATGTTTCAAAGATTTGTATTATTCAAAAATGCAAATGACAAACAAAAAAAAACATATTTTGCATTTTATTTATTGTTTATATTCCAAATATGTATACTATACATATATGTGTATAGGTATGTATATCTACATATTTGTTAAAATTTAAATTACACATGGGCAACGCATGCAAATAATTATATGAATTTACTGAAGTGGCAACATTGCTATTGAGTATTAATAAAAATAAATGAGAGAGAATGAAAACTATGAAACAAAGCCCGTTTCATTGAACAACCACTGTGTGTTTACGATATGAAACGAAATGTGTTCATAGCAGCACAGTGTTGCCACCTTAGGTGTAATTACACATATCATGTGTAATTTTTGTTTTCATGTGTAGCCCTTGTGTAATTGGCTCCATGTGTAATTCATGTGTAATTTTAAATTTTAACGTTTTGTAGCACTGATTTTTGTTATTATTTTGTCACAAGATGTAAAAAGGTTTAATATTCTTGGCAAAACTTAAAAATTTAATTAATAGAATGGAAGCGTTAAAAGAGCTAAACTAAAAATGGTTGGATCATTAACTACTAACCATTTGGCATTTAGATAGATTTTGTCACAATTTATTACCTATAACGACAAAACATCCCGGGTTCATTCTCGTTTTTTTCATTGACTGCAAAATAAATGTTTGAGCTTCTCAAAAGCACAACTATAGAGAAATGGATTCCTTTTGAAAATCTAGTTGGATGCACCAGATACACCTAATGTTATGTTTGGACAGCATAATTCAGATGTTAAAAGACAAAAAGCTATATATTGCTTTCATAAAATGCTCGTAGCGTCAAAGGGCTGTCTGAACCTTCCAACATATTTCGAAAATTTACTTCGCAATATTATATCTTGTTTTATTAGAAGTAATGCTCGGCAAACTTAAGTAGTTTCAAGAATACATATTTTCGCGACAACGTTCACTCTTACATTTTGAAAAACTTTAGCTTCATAGTAATTTGGAGCCAGAATATTATTGGAAAAGGGTTTTTAAAATAAACAAGTAAGAAAGTATAGTCGGTCAAGCCCGACCATATGATTCCCAGCACCACAGTACTTAAAAACACATCATGCTTATGTGTCCATATAAATATGGATTTCTCTATGTTTAAAAACTTCATTAAAATCGGTTTGAAAGTTTTTGAGAGGCAGAAATTGCCCCCTACATCCCCTTGTGGTCCTATTTTTGAAAAACTGTATAGCTTATGTGTCCATATAGATATGGATCTATCCATGTTTTAAATTTCATTAAAATCGGTTTGATAGTTTCTGAGAGGAAGAAATTTCCCCCTATCTTCCCTCGTGGACCTACGATTCGTCCCATTTTCAATAGACTTGGTCCTTGTGCCAATTAGAACCTATGTCCCAAATTTTATCAAATTATCTCTTAAATTGCGACCTGTACTTTGCGCACAAGGTTACATGGACAGCCAGCCTGCCAGCCAGCCGGACGGACATCGTTAGTTCGACTCAGAAAGTGATTCTGAGTCGATCGGTATACTTTAAGGTGGGTCTAGGACCAATATTTTAAGGCGTTATACACATCAGCACAAATGCAAATTACCCTCTCCACTATTGTGGTGTGGGTATAAAAATTCATTGGGAGACAGATTATTTAAAATAGTTATTTTTGTTTAAGTCTTTTCAAATGCCGCTGCGGAAAGAATATTGAGCGATTTAAACAATTGTACGACAGATTTAAAAAGGAATACATAGAAATGGTGACCCAAACTTTCCTATTCCAATCATTATAAACAAAAAGTAGAAGCTTTTTTCAATGTAAATGTGATGTATTTTACTTTCTTTATTTTTTAGTAATAAATTACTTAAAAAAATAGTATGAATTTTTTGTTTTGAACCGTTATTTTTAAAATATTAAAAAACAATGAATGACTAGTTAATTTTTTGAAAAAAAAAAAACGCATTCGTTTTTTTTTTTTAACTAAATGAAAAGTTTATACATTATAAAATTGAAAACAAAACTCGTGAGATTACAAATAAAAGATTGCATGTGTAATTTGTATTTTCATGTGTAATTTTGGCATAATCCATGTGTAATTTACCATTTTGGTGGTGGCAACACTGTAGCAGCATGAATAAAACAACAGTTTGTTCGGTAATCACAATTTTATTCGAACCAGCGTTACCGTTGGTGCCACTAAGGTGGCAATTTGCCACTTTTTCGACTGCTTGGATACTATTTGGCCACTTTTACAAAATGCACCCAAATGTGGTACTTTTTGCGATTCTTGCCACTTTTTTTGATACTTTTTACGCAAGAAAAATTTACTTTTTTTCTTTCTGTTTTGTTATAACCCCCAGCTTTAATAAATGTAAAACTGTTTTAATATATGTATATGTAAGCAAGTTTATGTGAAATTTTTTTCTTTTCATGCGTGGTTAGCTGAAAATCGGCTTAATAAACTTTCTATTAACCTGTTTTATTTATTATGAATAAGGGGATAAAGATATCTCACATATCGATGGTTTTCTTCCGCAACCTCGTAACTAAAAAACAACTACTTTTCAGAAGAGACAAAATACTTTTTTTTTACCAAATATTTGAAACTTTTTGCTATATATTCTTTTATAAATCAAGAATAAGGAAAAATTCCTATAAATATTTAAAAGAATATATAACAAAAAGTTTAAAATATTTGGTAAAAAAAGTATTTTGTCTCTCCTTAGAAGTCATGAAGCAGAAACCGAACTGTTTCTTATGTTTTTGGAATGCCAAAGACGAATATAAACACAGTTTTCTCCCATCACGTCACATTTATCAGATACAGTTTTATAGTTTTGTTCTATAAACCTGATTACAAAAATTTGAAGCAATAACAGACGAAATTGGATAAAAACTAAATATGCTATAGTAAAGAAATTAAAACACTAGCACTTAAATTTAGTAGCATGTATGCATGCCGTGCACTTATTTGTATTAAAGTGAGGAACTGATTATATATAAAGTATTTGAAAAGGTGATATTTTCGTTTTTTTGTTATAGGATTTCTTGTTTTCATCCGATTATAGCTTAGCTGCCAGGCCCACGGTGTCGACAAGAACATTTCTTTCGCATATTTATATTGAAAACAATAATAAAAACTAAAATTTGTTTTTGTTTTCAAAACAAATATACGAAAGAAATTTTATTGTCGACATCGTGGGCCTGGGCAAACAACTTTTGTAATTAGATTGAATGTAGAATCAAATTATAAAACTATGGATTTTGTTATTAATTGTGTTACAAAACATCTTCCGAAATTACAATAATTGGTGTATCTGATAAATGTGACGTGATGGGAGAAAACTGTGCTCATATTCGGGCATAGCATTCCAAAAAACATAAGAATCTGGTGGAATGGGCAAATAAATTTCTAAAAAGTTTTTAAATGTCTACCTGTGCAATACAGTGTCTTAAATAAATCAAAGAAAATGTATTCAGAAGGAATAGTACAAGATATATATTACTAAATGTATATATAAAACACATTACATAAATATCTTCTATTTGCTGCAACAATGTCATAATCCAAAAAACATGTTTGGCAGAAAATAAGTTTAACCTTTTTGAATGACCAAAACATTAAAGTAAAAATTTTATAAAAATTACTTCTCGAGAGAAATATTTACAAAATATTTATTTTAGTTTTTATACCATTTAAAATTACAATAAATAGAAAAAAAAACGTAAAAAATACATAATGTAATGTACTTATTTTAATTTTAAAAGATGTGCCCCTTTTTTTAAAAAAATCCACTTTTTGGTGCCACTTTTTTTGTAGATATCCCCTTTTTTTGGTACTTTTTGAAAATATCCGACGGTAACACTGATTCGAACACGACTTTCAGTGAATAAGCATTTCAGTATGTTTATGAATGAAGTTGTTCATGCAGCCCTTTAATGCATATGGGCATTTCCGTCAAAAGGTCCACCGTGACCGAAAACTTAAAAGTTATTAAAAGCTGATTATTTTACGGTATTGTTATAGAGAAATATTTAGATCTTACAAATTTTATAAATTTACCCGTAAATTTGTTCACTTAGATGAACAGTCAGACTGCAAAGTTGTGCAAACGTAATTTCTTATTTGTGAGAATGTTTTATTGCATGTTTTCTTTAATATTATCTTCCTTAAAAGAGATGATATTTGATGAAAATTATTCCAAAAAATTTTTCTTACATGGTCCGTAATCTGAGGAATAGTTCGAAGAGAAATATTTAATTCGGATTAACGGTAAATTTTTATTTTTTTTAAATCATTATTCAGTTAAATTATTATGGAAAAAATGTCACGTTCGAAATGTCACGTATCGAACCAGATTTTGGCTTAAACAAAAAAAAATATAGAAGATTTTGGAATCAAACCAAAGACATTTAAATGTTACATTGCTACGTAAAATTCTGAAAGTGGTTTGACTAAAAAATTGTGCCAGGTTTCGCTGAATCACCCCTTTTTATACATGGCCACAAAAACTACTTCTATTTTTTTCACGTTCGAACCGCTACTTCTTATGCCATTATCTTTGACCTAGAACCGCGCTCCCCATAAACTTAAGCATATATAATAGTGCTTTCTTAGTGCTATAATTTAAGGGTAAAAGAACGTAAAAGTATTTGTTGTTTAAAATGTTATTGCGTTTTTGATGCGTACGACTGTCACGTTCAACACTTTGGAATTACCCATATACTGTAGCATTTTTTTCTCAGAATAGAAATCGCCATAAGGAAACGGTGTTCCACTCCTCCTTAATATTTATTTTGCTTAAACTTTTTTGGAAGGCCTTTGCGAAATAAGGTTTTTGCTCGATTATTGCTACTTACTTCTCAAATTGTGGCATTTGTGACCTTTATCCTAAAATATACGCCAGAGTTAGGTACAAAAGCACATTAAAACAAAATTATATTTCAATGATATTAAATTTTTTTGCATGTTTAGATTTTACTTCCTTCCATTGAAATTATTTCTCAAATAATTTTAAAACCGTCGTGATCAAAATGTTTAACGACAATTTTTTACACTTTTGACAGACAGATACGGTACTGTTTTAGCGTCGTTTTTGTAATAGATTTGAAAAGTGTGGTATTCATTGTCGGTTTTCGCCAATCACGGCACCATTTAAAAAAACGACTAGTTTACGCCGCAAAAACGCCAAAGACAATAAGGGTGATTATTTTTACATATTGACGATCTTATTGTTACCTAAACCACAAGAGACCCTATCTAACATCTTGAAGATTTTACAGTAGAGGCAAAATTGCCTTAAACTTTTTATAATTTAGTTCTTCTTCTATTTTTCCTGTAAAACCTACCGTTGTTAGTACAATTGACAACGTTACATATTATGCACATTTGTGTTGATTTAATATATCAGAATCAATGAAAAACACGATCTTTAATTGTTGATTAGTACACACAGAAAAAAATCAAGTTAAAAACGTAGAAAACAAGGTTGATTTAAAATTTTTCGGTGGTGATTTTGCTTTATACGTTTTTCATGATAATTCAACCTGGTTTTACAATAACTGCGAACAACATTTTTTTTCTTTTAAAATAACTAAAATTCATGTTAATTTAACATTGCAGTAAAGTTAGAGCAAAATGTAATTTATATTGAAATAACAATCCGAATCACGTTGAATGAAAGTTATTTCAAGTTGAAACAACGTGAATTTCATGTAGAATCAAATTGGTTTGAGTGTGTTATAACAGTGTGAAGAAGCCTCAGAGACAACCAGGGCTGCCAGATAAATTTGTAAGAAAATCGTCAATTTCCTGAGAAAAAATAAAAAAATCGTCTTTCACGTTTCCAAAAATCGTCAAAAAAATCGGACAACTGAAAATTTAGTTTTTTTTTAACAATTTTTGTTCGATTTTTATAAAAAAAAAAAAAAAAAAAAATTCAAACGAAAACATAATTATGTACTTCATACCAAGCTAGCATTTTTAATCGTGTTAGATATACTGGGATTCTCATGACGAGGGCCTTTGATCGTCGATGACCGCATTTTTTAATCGTAGAAGATTCCTCACACGGGAAAAGCTGTAACACGACTGAGATTCTTCTTAACACAGCGAAAGACGCTTCTTCAATCGTAGTGGGAATCGTTTAAGACTTGGAAAAAGATTATCTAACGAGTCTTTCATGACAAGTAATTATTGAAAATATGATTTATACAGAGAGTGGTAAAAGGTTCATTCGATGATGGATTGACGAAAGATAAACAAAGTGTAACATTGTTGTTTTTGTATTTTGAAAATAATCATTTAAGGATTTTCTTAAGACGTGCATAGTATAACCGAACCTTTTCAACGCAATTGGAAAAACCGATTTTGCCAGCTCATATAATAGTGAAGTTTACCGCTATTGTTAATTAATAATAGAAATTTAGCTATTTTTTGGGCAATCGAGCGTTTTTATCTCTATTTTTATTTATAATTTGTGGGTTTTATTTAACAAGCAAGCTATCACTACTGTTCGTGACACAACGTTGACGCTCTTGCTTAGGTATAGCATATCAGCGTAAAAGCGAAGCGAACGAAAACGTTCCGCCTTCCGCTCTTGTTAAGGTACGGCTATTAAACATTTCAAGATTAAAAAACGAACGTGTTGGAAAATTAAATGTTTAATTCAGACTTTGAAGATTGAAAAAAATCGTCACTTTTTAGAAAAAAATCAGCAAATCTGCACTTTGCTAATTTCGGAACAAAAAATCGTCAAAATGACGATAAATCGTCAAATCTGGCAGCCCTGGAGACAACATATGCATTTATTTAAGAATAATTCAATACACTTACCCCTGTAACACATGTTTTACTTATTTTGAGTTCTCCTTTGTCAACAGAAGCATCAGCATCGCCCGATATGGATTTCGTCATCAATATACTTTGAAAACTTGATGCACTATTTAAGTAACTAATTTTAATTAAAAGAATACGGGAATTGTCCTCTTTTTATAACATATTTTAAGGATGAAAATAAATAATGTACATACTTAAGTATGAATGCATGTTAATTTAACAAGATACACTTTTGATTTTAATATAAAGCTTAGTCTAGACGATATGTTGAATCAGCAAATTTATGTTGAAAAATTTGCTTTCAGCACCAACATATCGTGTAGACACCAAATTTTTTCAACAAACGTATGCTTACCAACATATGACAGGCATTTGTTAACGAAGTCAGCAAACGTTTGTTCACAATTATAGCATATCGTCTAGACACAATATTTTTACTTTTCAACAAATTTTCTACGTATGTTGACAAATATGTTATTTGTTGAAAGTCGTATACAAGCTTTTCAGCATACGGCAAATTTGGTAGCATATAAAATATATAAAAATTTGTATTCTTTTAATTACTTGTTTAATTTTGTATATAACCGCGGAACTTATCAAGATTTCTAGCTCATCGGCAAGCAAGAAACAAAAAAATGCATTTAGAAGTGCTTCGAAAATAAAAATGTTGGCCAACGAACTTTGTTTTTGAGTTATAGACCATAAAAGTTGATAAATTCTTAACCAATATCTCTTGAAGTATAAATTTGATCTCAGCAATATGGGTATCGCTGAACGGTGTTTCCAAATACCTTTCATGTGGTATATAAAACATGCCAAAATATTAACCCATTAATAACCAATTTCAAAAAATATTTTTAGTAACTAATGTAGTTTATCAAAACGGCTCCAATCTCATAATTTTGTCGATATTGTGGTATTGTTTTACATATATTTTTTAGAGAACGCTTCAAGCATTCATATAATAGAATGCATGGTACGGTAGCGTATAGAATTTTGAAGTTATTAAAGTTAAAAATGTAAATTCTAATAAATGTTATTGTTTAATATGTAGGTTTGAGTTTACATGTGGTAATAATTTATATACTTTATGCAATTGTTGCAATATGAGTGTTATTTAACTATGTGGTATGACAAACAACAGCTTCGCTTAATAAGGGTTCTTAATTTAATGGTCTATCAAGCACCGACTTCGCTTAGCTGAGTTAATTTTCTTTTAAACCAGAACCCCAACACACTTACAAATTGATATTTCTGAACTCGTTTTCTACGACTAGATATTACATTAAGATGATCGCTCCATAATTTACAATAGGCCCCATGTAAAACCCATTTTCGGAAATACTTAAATATGCCTAAGACGTACCGTATAACGTTATTATAGTAAAATTTGGTCTGTCATAGTTTCATAAAACTAGAAATCACACAACTAAATTTGGAGAAGATCCGCCCACAATTTACCATATGCTCCACATAAAGCCTAATCTGGAAATCATTTTAATAGGCCTTAAACCGTAAAAATATCGATATTGTGATAAAATATGGTCCAATTTAGCTTTAAATAGCTAAAAATAACACGATGCAATTTTGTGATAATCGGCATACAACTCACTAAAGGTCACGTAGATAGCGGGACTTTAAAACGGTTAAAAAAATTGTATAATTGTATTGAAATTTGGTCTAATTTATGTTTTTAATACCAAAAATTACTCAACCGACCAGAAATCCCAAATATCTCTTTAATAAGGCTAAACTGATACAAATCATGATAGTTTATTCAAATTTGGTCAAATTAAGTTATATATGATAAACAAGTCGGTTAAGTCCGGTCATTTAATACCCCATACCACAGAATATACAAGCAAGCTTTGAGAAATTATGGACTGTTCCTCACAGTTTTTAATTACAATTAATAATTATAACCAATGTACCAAATTTCATCAAATAATTGCGACCTGTACTTTGCGCACTACAAGCTAGACAGCCAGCCAGCCGCCCGGACGGACATTCTTACATATACTCAGATAGTGATTGAGTCGATCGGTATACTTAACGATGGTTATAGGACCAATATTTTAAGGTGTTACAGACACTATGGTGGTGTGAGTATCAAATGAATCCATAAAATATTCTGCTGGTCGGCACATAATATACCATAGAGGTACAATTGCAATTAATTAATTAACTGTGAGGCTTTATTAATAATTTTTAGATCAATCCGGTCCTTTAATATTTTAATTTTTTGCGGATTTGACCCAGCTAAATAAAGCAAACTATTCATTTTTGCACTAAAGCGACAACTGATAAAACAAATTTAAATTAAATAATAAAAAAGAGAATTGTCAAATTAAATTTAATTTTTAAACAAATGTTCTCCTTACTCAACATACATAACAACATACACAATTCAACATATCGTGTAGACTCAAAAATTGTATGCTAACTTGTATGTTGAAATATCATTTGCTGGCATTTGTTGAATTTGAAAAATTTGGTATTTTCAGCATATCGTCTAGACACCTAACATATGAAATATGCTGATAGAGGCATTTGTTATTATTTTTAAGCATATGAGTGTAAGCATACATTTGCTGATTCAACATATCGTCTAGACTAAGCTTAAAACTGGTTTTTATGGACTCAATATTGAATCCATATTTATTTATATTTTAATATTTTTTTTTTTTTATTTTAACAGTGAATAATATTAAATAAACATGGTTATTTTATTTAAAATTATTATGAAATAATGATAAATTTAAAAAAAGGGCATACTTTTGCAGAAATTTACTATGATTCTCAATCAACATTTTTCCATGTTAATTTTACATTGGCATTTTTTTCTGTGTGTATGGGCATTTTGCGTTTTAGTTAACGATATATGAACTCTTTTAATCGCTCAAGTCAAGTCAAGTCAAATCAATTTTAAATCATTAAATGCGATCTATGAAGACTCATTTAGGTAATATTAACAAAAAATTATCACCCAAGTGTTGGCTGGGATGGCGCTCAATAAAAATAAATAAATTAAAAAAAAAAAAAAACGTCAAACCTGTGAAAAATTCTAAAATTAATTTATTATATAAAATTGTTTGATTTCCAAGCATTTACTTGATTCATTTCTTATACAAATTCACTTATTTCTACGAGAAATGAATTTAATGTTGCCCAAAATTATTACACAAACTGTGAGTTAAAACCTGATTTAATAAATCTTGTTATGTGAACACAAAATCAGCTGTTAATAGTTTTAATGTTAAAACCAGGTTTTAACTTTAGGTGTGAAAATACTATAAGAATACGAATTAAAAAAAAAAATAAAACGTGAAAATGAAGAAATAATAAGTTTGTTATATGATCCTCAAAATAAAAGGGATCCAATTATTTCGTCACTGCAAGAATTAGAGGGTGGAAAGAACAATATTTCATCATTTAGCTATGGTGTCGAATGTTGATCTCACAGTTTATTTAATAAAATAATAAATTTAAATTAAAAAATAAAATATGTTTATTTATTGTTCACATTGTATAAATAAACAAGTAAGAGTGCTATATTCGGCTATGCCGAATCTTAAATACCTACCCTTCACCATGGTGCGATAAGAACAGAAAGTTACATAAATAGCGTTCTTCAGATATAAATAATTCTCTTTTGAACTGTCCCCACATTTAATTTCGTAGTCCCGAAGTTTTTCACAATATCAAAAAAATTGAGATAAGTCTGTTTCCTGTTTTGCCAAAGTGTATGTCTTCAAATCGTCTTCCGTTGTAGAAGTTTTATATAAACGGTATTCACTCTTGGCAGTAAAGTACCCTTGCAGACCTTGTTAATTTTATTTTCTATCTCTCTCTCTTTCTCAGCAGATGCATTACTTTACAATAAATACCAAAAATACGTCAAGATAACTTCGGCACGACGATTTGCATTTATAAAATGTGTTCGTGATGACATCTTTGAAATAAAAAAAAAAAGAAACCCACGATTATTACACATACAATTCTATTCAAAGAATTTGAATACATATTGAATATTTAAATAAGAAATTAAGTCAATTTGTTCTGATCTTTAAGATATGAAACGGTATGTACCTATTAAAACAAAATTAATTATAAAAAAAAAAAATAATAAATTATAAAAATAAAATTTATAATCAAGTTGGATTTTCATTTCTGCCAGTTTAATTGTGCGAAATGGTTTCGGCTTTTTATTTAATTAAGTCAAATGCTGTTGGATTAGATGGCTTTAGGCTTAAGTTTATCAGGATTTTGATGCCAATTATTGGGAGCTATGTACTTCATTTAGTCAATACAATATTGGTAACGTCGAATTTTCCGTTATTTTGGAAGATTGCGAGGATAGTACCCATAAGTAAAAATAATTCAACAACTGGCTCTGGCGACTTACGACCGATATCCATATTGCCTGTTCTATCTAAAATTGTGGAGCATCTTATGAAGATTCAACTTTTGAAACATATTGATCATAATAATTATCTACAAGATTGTCAATCTGGTTTTAGAGCTAATAGGAGTACTACCTCTTTACTGCTTGGCTTAACAGATAATATTCGCAATAATTTAGCTAATGAAGGTGTTTGTATTTTATTGTCATTAGATTTTACTAAGGCTTTTGATAGAGTAGATCATTATCTAATTATTAAAAAATTGCACAGATATTATAACTTTTCAAGTTCTGCTTGCAAGTTAATATCTTCATATCTTTCTGGTAGAAGTCAATATGTTGTTAGTGGTAATCGGGCTTCTAGCTTGCTTCCAGTTCACAGTGGTGTGCCTCAAGGATCGGTCCTTGGACCTTTACTTTTTATAATGTTTATTAATGATCTTTTTGATCAAATTTCTAGTAATTCGTGTCTTCCATTTTCATTTGCTGATGATGTGCAACTTTTGTTTAAGGGCACACCTGAATTTTCTGATGTATTGCAAAATGTGATCAATTATACAGTTCAATTGTTGAATAGTTGGGTTCTGGATAATGCGTTTGTAGTTAATACTGGTAAAACTAAGGCTATGTTGTTTGGCAAGTGTAGTAGTTCTGAGTTTACTATTACTCTTAGTGGTGGTGTAATTGAGTTTGTTGATCGTCTTAACTGCCTAGGTGTAATACTTGACACTAAATTATCATTTGAAGGTCATGTTAATTTCATAATATCCAAGGTGAATTTTACTTTACGTAAATTGTACAATACAGATTTTTTCTGAATCGTTTGTTTTGGGATTTTTCATAGCTTAAACTCTTACATTTTAATGAAGCTATCTAACCCTTTTGTTATTATATTTTAACTTTAATATATTTTAATTTTTATATACATACCTACATACATTTATATATTAATTTTTGTTTACAATTATTAGTAGAAATTTGTAACCGATTATGGCCTTTAAGGCTAGGTTATTGGTAATGTAAAAATAAATAAATAAATAAAAAAAGGGTAAATATGGTTAAAATATATATATATATGTTGATACATATATTAAAAAAATTTAAAAAAGTTAAAAACTGATCAATTTCTTTTTAGATAAAATTTTTTTTCAAAATTATCTGGTAGAGTGGGATTTGAACCCATAAACCAACAGAAAGTTGTTGGGAACACACCGTCCAGACAACTCGACCACCATGAGACATAGACAACGATTGTTGATATGAGTATGTGATATAAATTATTTTTAATAGTAAATTCAAGTATGTGTTTGTTGTTTGTGTAAAATACAGAAGGTAATATTAAAGAAAAGAAGTTCACCACAAATATTTTAAATAAAAAAAACCCAAAAAAAACACAACTGTTTTATAGGGCTACCATCAAACATTTTTAAACGTAAAATGTCGTTTTGGTTAATAAAGGTCGCAAACCTATTGTATTGATTTTTATTTATCAATAATACAACATATGGCCCTATGGTCCTTGCAGGAGTAAAAGGAACAAATATATATAATACAACATAAACATACCTACCAAGCAATTGCTTAAATTTTGTTTGCTCTTTTGTGCAAAAATATTATATGTATTTGAAAATATTTTTGTAAATACAAATTGTATAAAAAGCTGACATATAAGTAATCCATGTCAACAATGAAAAGGCTATGATTGATTTTAATATAATGACGACAGACTATATTACTGTTTGTGATATTAGCGGTTTCTTGTTAAAAAAAAATTGTCGTAAAGTTAGATGATGAGAGCATTTCTAACATTCCCTGAATTTTCAATGTGACCATTTTGGCAATTTTGCAGTTAAATTGAGCATTAAAAATTTTAATTTAGCTGCAAAATATGTATTTAGCGCTTGGCATTTTTTTTAAGCATTTTTATAAAATGTTTCTAGCTTTTTTAGAATTATTTTAAAAATTTAAGAATAGGTTTATTGATATAACTTAAGTTTTTTTATATTATAATAAATTTTGACTAAAAATAGTTGTACTCAGAAAAGAATATAGAATATTAAGTGAATATTAGAAGTGACCTCATCATGTTGATTGTTAAAGTTATTTGATATTTAATATTACGATATAAAAGGTCCAAGAATATTCATTTAATTTTTTAAAAGATGATAACCCTGCATGTTTGTGCGATTTTTAATGAAGACTTTTAAGTAGTGTCACCATTTTGACAATTTTGAAGGTAAATTCAGCACCAAAAACTTAGATTTAGTTGCAAAATTTTCATTTGGAATTTTTTAAGCTTTTAAAAAAAATGTTTTAAGCTTCTTTTGATTAATTCTTAAAGTTGGAAGGAATCGTCTCAGCGATTAAATTATAAATTGTTATAAACTAACTTTTACGCAATCAAAATTGACTTTTTTTAATATATAAAAAAATAATCTGGTCTTATTATCTCTTTATAAATTCTTTTAAATCGAAATGGATATAAAACCGAGTGTATTTTATCAAAGTTATTTTTTGGGAATACAAAATTTATTATTAATAAGATTTCTGTATAACGTGCTAAATTCCCAATTTTTCATATTTGATAAATACACTGAAATTTATTGTTGAGGGAAAGCTAGCTTCTATGCGCATTTGACTGGTTGCTTAGGCCAGATCGTCAGGAAACCTTTTCCAAGGATTTTAGAAAAGCTTAAAATATTACACAAATAAAACCTTAAAGCCAATAAGAAATATAAACACTCAAAGTCTCACTTGTAACTACAGTTGAACTTCTATAAGTCGATAATTCTTAAAGTTGAAGGGAATCTCTTGGCAATAGCGATAGGCAGGCTAATTCATATGGTTTTACAACTTGGTCTTTATAACTTGAACTCTTGAACTTCTTTATCTTGAATTTTTCTATAACTCAAATTAAAATATTTGCACGCTTTGCCACACTTCCACAAGTCAAATTTTTTGCCATCATAATTTTTTGTTTTATTTAAAACTAATTAGCGTTTAAAATATGAAATTTATCTTTAGTTAATTAAAGTTTAATAAATCTAAATTCAATAATTCTAATTTTTTCAAATTTTGCCTGTAAACACTTATCAAATCACACAATATTTCATTAAATGAAATCTTTAAATATGTACATATTTGTTTGTACGAAATAAAATTAAAAAAAACATGAATACCGAACGTATTTAATTTTTTGTTGTGCATCAAGTAATTACTTTCAAGTAGTTTATACGTATTATCAACGAAAAATCGAGGAAACAGCCGATTGGCTGAAAGTACAAAAATTGTGTGAATTTAGTGAAAAAGTGTGAGTGTATTGAGTTTTTCGAACTTGTACTTGCATGTGGAAACGGGAGTAACATTCAACTCGTTCGAATAAAAAACAACAACCACAAGGGATTTTTTTGAAAAAATTAAAGGCAGTCGTGGTTTTTTGGTCATATCTCAGCCATTTGTGGACCGATCTTGCTGAATTTGAATAGCAAAAAATGGTGGCCTATATGTGATATAATATAAAACAACCTAGCCGCTATCTTGTCCGGAGTCTGCGAAAAACAGATATTTTTTTTTTTAATTCCTAAGCTAATTCCGCGAAGCTCTACGCCTGTCTGCAGGAAAGAAACCAGAGTCTCTGGCGGGAATCGAACCCGCAACCCCGGCGCTGATAGACTAGGCGGACAGACGTTTAGACGTACAGGCGGACATCATTAAATCAACTTCTCTCCTCATAAGGACCCAAAATATACATATATACTTTAAAGGGTCTAAGATCAATATTGTAGAAATTACAAACGGAATGACAAATTTATATGTATGTACCCTTTTCCACCTGTGTTGAAGGGTATAATAAAGGCATTTTTCAATTTGAAAATATTTTTCCCCCTTTTGTTGAGAATGCTATGATTTTCAAATCATTAACAAACGTTTGATTTCAATTTGAAATCAAACCTCCGCGTTTGTTGAGTATACGCTAATTGTTTTAGAAAAGGCGTATTGTACTTTTGTTCATGCCAGTAGTTCAGTAAATGTATATCCACATCCTCTTTTGGGGGTCTGTAATTTGGATATATGCTGTTATAATATCTCGGCTCATTTCACATTCAGTATCGTCATCCGAAGATGTATCAAAAATACACACATTTGCACAACACAACAACAAAATGTACGTATTCGCATTTTGCTATATTTTACTTCGTTTGCACTTAAAAAACCATTAGCAAAATTAGTAGTGCATATTTCCTGAGTTGCAAACAAATGTAAACAATTAAATTGGCATATTAAGCGCCATATTGTTTTTTTAAGGAAACTTATAAATTGAACATTTTCGTGGGTTTTAATATAAAATAGAGAAATAAATTTCTATTATTTAAAAAGAAACAATTTATTTAAAATTGCTTGTGTATAATTGTAAACAAATGCTGATTTCTTACAGTGCTGCCAGAAGTTTTGCCAAAAAATGAAAAAATAAAAATTTTAAGTTAACACACTATTGTGCGATATGTACTATTTTTAGAATTTTAAAAAATTGTATTAAAATAGTTTTTTAAGTGAGATGAATGAAGTATTTTACAAAAAAAACCCTTATTTTTTAAAATTTGAAGCTACTACAAAAAATCAGAAATACAAATAAAAACTTAAAACAATTTTTTGCTGGGATTAAAAGGAGTGTACCCATATTGGAAACAATGACCACTTGTGAGTTTGGAAAGCACCACTTATCAATTCAAGTTTTTTGCATTTTTGGTAGGTTAGGTAAGATTAAGAAGGGTTATGTGCCCAAGGGCACACTTCCACTCGGTGACCAATGCGGTCCATTGTGAATACCTTCAATGAAAAAAGGTAGAGAAAGAGAAAAGTAAAGAAAATAAGTAAGAGGTGGATAGAATGAAGAAAGTTGAAGAAGAAGTTAGTAGATACCACGTAGAACTATTACCCTCTCTACAGTCCCCTCAACAGAAACAATCGCACTATTTCCCTGACAAACCCCAGTAGATCAGCTGGATTACATCCAGCGATGCACCCCAGTTCGTCGTAAAATCTATCTCCTAGTCATTTCCGTCTGAGACCCTGCATCATAAGGCCGAGGCCACGCAATGAGCGGCTAAGCGTCAAGCGTCTGAGCGCCAAAGCGTCAAGTTTGAGCGGCAAGTGGCTTATTACTGAGCGTCATTTCTGAGCGGTTAGTTGTTAAAATGCTATTGTAAAGAGTGGATTGTTTAATGTTATTACGCGAAAATCGTATTCATATGAATTTAATGCGTTTATTAAGAAAAAAAAAAAACAATTTGCGGCCTGTTCGTCGATTTCGAGCGAAGACTTCGTTCGCTTAACTTACATTTAAAACAAAAACAAATTGTAAAATATATATATATATATATATATATATATATATTAATCGAAATCGACGAACAGGCCTTGGTGTTCATCATTAACCATATATATACAAATCTACCCAAATGTGAAATCCATTGATTTGCTGTTGCAAGCAGTTAACACTAGATTGAAAAAACAAAAAAATAAATTTTCGGTTATATTTTTATTTTTAAAATTTGGTAATCTGTCTTGCCATAATAGCGGTCGGCTTTGTACAGATGAAATTGTAAGCTCCACATTCACTTTTGCCATGTTTATTCTTTGACGCTCAGAAAACAACTAAAAATTAGAACAAGTTTTATTCCTGAGCGACGCCGCTTAGCCGCTCAAAAATTTCGCTCGCATGCCGCTCATTTCGTGGCCACTTCAATAGTATTTCATATGTTTTAATTTTTTGACGCTCATCGCTCAGCCGCTTGACGCTTAGCCGCTCATTGCGTGGCCTCGGCCTAAGCTCTTCAGAATCATCGCATCTGCAGAAGTCCGGTATGGTATTGTCCCATTTTCCCGTAAAAGCCCTAACGGGACAATGACCCGTCAAGAACCCTATAAGTGTTCTAAGACCACCCCTAGCCAGCCCCAGTAGAACCCTGGTTGCCCCCGCGTCTGATCTCCTTCCAGGATCGGTTAACGTCATCACGGAATTTTTCCCGTATCACCCCATGTAGTAACATAGGGGGGCTTTACCCCCCGTCCCATACCACTAAGTCCAGATTCGAACCCCCTCTCGCGAGTTCGTCCGCCACCTCATTTCCATCAACCATGCAGTGTCTAGGTACCCAACACAGCTTTACATGGAATGCCTCCATGAGTTCCCTAAGAGCATTCCTACACCGAGCGAACAGGCACGACCGCACCGTATAATTTGTCAATGCCGTAAGCGCTGTAAATTGTCACCACAGATCCACCCACGATATGATCCAGTATCACTTCCGTCGCCCGCCAGATCGCTAGGATCTCAGCCTGGAAGTCACTGCACTCATCAGGGAGTCTTAATGACCTTTTCACTTCGGTGTCCGCGATATATACACCGGCACCAGTGCCAGTATCCATCTTGGATCCATCCGTAAATACTGCCCACCCTTCAAACAGTCCATTGGAACCACGCCAAATTTCCCTATCCGGGAACTCCACTGGTGGTGCTACACCGAAGTCCAGGGTCATATTCCTATGATCCGACATTCCCTCGAGAATAATACCCCGATCAAGCAGACCCACCTCGTACAAAATTCTCGTGTGATCATCCCGCCTATTTCTAACCAAGGAAGGTAAGGTCCAAGTAAGTTCCTAGCAGCCACACTAATCACATAATGCTCAATAGGGGACAGACATAGTAGGATGTCCAGCGCTGCCTGTGGAGTGCTTCTCCTTGCGCATGTGATGCCAAGAGATGCACTACTTTTAACCTTATATCCGTCCTCAGACACCAGTTTTTACCGATGGAGTTCCTGCATATGTAGTAATGCATTTTTGGTAACTCCAACGGACTCTGTTTGGGCATATGGCACAACGTACACGCCTTAAAAGCTTTTCGGGAACGTCATCGGCGCCGATTGGCTAAAAATCTCCAAATTAATAACCAAGGACGAGTCTATTTAGTAATTGTTTGACATGAAATCTAGCTATTTCACAAAGCTATATCTATCATTCTATTCATGTTCCTTCTCATAGTCTCCACCTTTAAGGCTATGATACACTATTACACGAGTCGTACGTATTTTGAGGAAAATACAACCCTGTTATGGTAAGTAGTTATTGTTTTGTTTTTTAAATTTTCAAACGATAATTAAATTCGAATTTTAATTAAATTCAAAATACGTACGAATTGTGTGATATTGCATCATGGCCTTTACTCTTACTCTTATTCTTAAGCAAGAACAGAATTTTCATAACAGTTTTTCGTCTTTTCTGAATTCTATCTTTTTAAAGCTTTAACCGGATCATAGAAATTGTTATTTTCCGCCATTGTACAAATGCTGTTGTCGTTTAACTATTCTTGTCGGACTCAACACACCTCTCGATTTCTTCTTCTTATAGTGTTTCCACAATTAAGGTTTAACACAAATTTCGGTCTTAGCGATAAAACCCATCATTAAAACCTGGTTTAACCATAAAAAATAATTTTGTTAAATCCAACTTAAAACCTTTTTAGATTTAGTAATAAATTTTATGAAATACAACCATGTTTTTTCTTTATACTAAATTCAGTGCTACTAAGTTACAAATATTGAAGACTGCTGATAATTTTTTATCCCACCTAGCATTTCATAACACAGTCGAATCTTTTACCCTGGGTCTCCACGTAGCAATATTTATTGCAACAAACGTCAAATTTGATTGCTCCATTGAATTTGCGACGTATAGACCACATATTGCCAGGAGTGGCAATCCATTGCGCAATGATTGCTCTTCTGATTGCTTGAGCAATTATTGCTTAGCAATCTGCTGTAAAATGAGTTGTCATTTATCTGACATTTCATTTCACGTGTACTCCAGCAATTATTGTGCCAAAGTTCTGCTTGTGCTTAGCAATAAAATTGCTACGTGGAGACCCAGCGTTCCATTATATGAGACAAACCATATTAAATTATATGAGACAAGCCATATTGAACTTAATTATAAGAAACGGTAATTTGCTTAGGCAAAGTCCGAAACTGATCGCACATTCCGTACGGAACAGTGCTGCCACCAACAAAATGGTAAGTTACACATGGATCATGCCGAAATTACACATGCAAATGCGAATAACACATGCTATCTTTTATTTGCAAACTAACGTGTTTTGTTTTGAATTTCATAATATGTATAAGCTTTTCATTTAGTTTCAAAAATAACGATTGTGTTTTTTTTTTCAAAAAATTAACTATTCGTCGTTGGTTCAAAATTTGGTCCACCATTTCTATGTATTCATCTAAAATCTGTCTTACAATTAAAGCACAGCCGCGAATAACGTTTAAAGTTAAAAAATAATCATTTGTTAAAACGTTTTTAACAGCCAGGATTATATATTTTAAAATTTTTTTATACAAACTGGGAATTATTTCTTTACATAAGCTGATTTATTATATTCAACATTTTTTTATTTTTCGAATTGAGATATCTGGGTTCATCCAAAATGGTCAGTTAAATGCTTTGTTGATTTATCCCATGGAACACAGGCTTTTACACAATATAAACTGTACACAGAGAAAACAGATTCGTGATCACAACCGAATTTGTCGCCAATCGAATTTCGTCTGTTGCATGTACTATCAGAAAATTCGGTTTCAATAACTGAAAATTTCGTTGCTTAGCATAATAGTTTTGATAGCAACATTTGAATTTTAGTACACTATCAGTCATAACAACAGATATTGTTAGTTATTAGTATGATTACTTGAAACAAAATTGTGCTTATACCCGAATATATGATAGCTACAACTGAATTAACACATAATTGGTGTTCATAACAAGAGATTTGATTGTCGTTATCAATATATTTTTTTTAACCATTCAAATGTAGCCCAGAAGGGGCAAGGAGTTGTCCAAAGGTAATCCTAATGAATGGAAAAAATGTCTTATTTAACAGTACGATGTCCTAGGGCAGGACCATATAACCCAGCTTGCATTACAAAGGGGAAGTCTTAAAACTACTATATGGTATACTCCAGAGGATTAGCTTTGAAATCGTTTCAAAACGAAGACATGTCGTTAAAAGCGAAGACATGTCGTTTCACTGCAAACTCTTTTTAATAATGACATGGTCCATACTTGCACTACATTGGACCAGCCCAGGATCAAAATGGAAGTAGTAGTTTAATATAATTTGCAGGGTATAAAAAAAATAATACATACATACATATGTACGTGTATATGTTCATACCTATAAGAAAACGTAAATTACTTACCCCTATTTATTAAGTTTTTGCACATTTTCCATTTTTGACCGCAAAGATATTTTTAAAATATAAAATTAAAAATTATTTTATTCTATCAAATGTTTTGACAGAAAATTTAGTAAGCAATTGGTGCTTTTAACTATTTTTAAGTTGTGAATTCCGAATAATTATATTTTCATTTGTTGTACTCGAATTGAAACTATTCCAACAATCAATAATTAGCTGCAATAAATTAATAAACATTTATATTACAAAATTTATTGACGAAAGTAAATTATTGATTGGAATGACCAATATTCAGTATTGCCATATATTAAATTCGGTTGTGATTCTAACCATTTGTACTAATTTTTAGAACTAAATTAAATTAGTTATCATAACTAATATAAGAATTGAAGGAATCATATTTCAGTTGGAACACCGTTTTAATAATCAAGAGAATTAAAAATCAGTTAGAACTATACATTTTTAATAGTTGCAATAATAAATCATGTTACTTGATCAACATTTTATTACTGCAACCGTTTCCCAACCAATTTGTTTTCTGTGTGTAGTTTATACCGTGCAAAAGCCTGTGTTCCATGGGATAAATCAGCAAAGCTTTTTACTGACCATTTTGGATGAACCCATATATCTCGGGAATAGAACGAACGATTTTTTGCACGCATCGCTCATTTTGTTCCAACAAGTGAATTTTTTAATTTGTGTTAACTATTTTTTGTATTTTTGTTAAAAATATTAAATATTTATACTTCGCCTTTTAAAATTCCTAAATTCGACGCTAACTTTTTGATTTTATTCGGCAAATCCCATTATTTGGGTATTTTAGTTTCCCGGTTTTTAAATTCCCAAAAGTCGACGCAATTTCGTAGACGCTATCTTGGCCCACGTGTAATTTCCGATCTTATAAAACTAAATAAGACCACATGTTACCATTATAGCATTATTCGTTACGGCATTGTACGTAATAAAGTTTTTCCGCTTGGTCCTACTGTAAATTATAGACCGATCTTTACGAAATTTGATAGTATAATTTCTGGTCATAAAAGTCGAGTGTGTGCCAAATTTAAAGACAATCGGAGAATTCCGCCACCATTTTAATGGGTGATTTTTAAAGCGTAGTTTTTTTAAAAATCTATAGAGTGTTTTATTATAATAAAACACTCAAATTTGCATCATATATTTAAAATTTTTATTGGAATCGACAAATTGGTCTTTGCCATTTACTTTTTAAAAATAACTTCATTTAAATGTTCTCCGCGGCTCCGGTTCAAATGGTCCATTCGTAAGGACCAATTTTGCACCACTTTTTCGAGCATTTCGGCCTGTATTCCATGAATAACACGTGTTATATTATACTCTAAGGCTTTAATCGTGCTTGGATTGTCCACATAGACCAACGACTTCACATACACAGAACAAATTATTTTTCCAATTCAAACAAAAAATTTGTAGAATTTTTTGTCTGAAATCGGTCCTACAAACAAATTTGCATATTCAAACAATTTATTTGCATTTCGTTTATTGAAAAAAACACTGTTTTTTTTCAAACAAGTAATTTTATTGAATCAAACAAAAAATTTACTGAAATTCATATAAATTTCAAACAAATTATCTTGCTAAGTCAAACAAAAAAGTTTTTGCACAAGCAATGACGCGCACACAAGCAAGCACTGTAGAAGAAGATGAAGGCAGACAGAGCGGCGGCTAGAGGCTATGAGAAACATTTTTTGTTGGAATAATTTTTGAACCAAGTCTTGTTTATACACACAATGTTTTTCTTCTTCACTCACTGTTGCTGTATCCTTTCCTCGGCTAAAGAAAAAGAAATGTAACCAAAAACGACAGCAGACCTACTCGTCTTCATTCTATTTTTGTATTTGATGTACCTATTTAACTAAACAGTTTTAAAAAATTGAATACGGGGTTTTTTTCATTCTTTTGTACCTTCTTTGAAACCAACCAAAAATTTATTTGGCTTCTTTTAATGTTGTTGTTGTTTCTGTTGTTTAAAAAGAGTGAAACGTTTTTTACGTTTTTGTTTTCCTTTTACATCTTTCTTATTGTTGTCCTTTTTTAAAGCGTCCTAAAATAGACTGCATGTGTTTATTGTTGTTGTTCTTAAATTTCACATAAAGAAGTGTTGCTTACGATCAAATAAAAAATGCAAGGAAATGACAAGAAAATGACAAATGACAACATTAAAGAGCGGTCAATATTTCATACATAATTATGAAAACTAGAAACCAATAACGCGTATATTATATATTAGAATAGTTGTCAACATTTTTGTTGGTTAAATAAAAATCAAACAATTATATTACAGTATTCCACTGATAATTACCTCGCCAGAAATGCCAATATTTTTGGGTAATTATGCGGGGTAAGCATTTAACCGAATACGCTCAAATACCTCGGTGAGGTAATTATAAGAATACGTTTAACTACCTCACTGAGGTATTTAAACGTATTCGTTTAAGCGTATTTACTTACAAGATACTTTGATGTATGAAAAGATACTTTGATGTATGAAAAGAAATTTGACAGGAATTTTTTAACGTAACACCGAAATCTAAAGAGATATAAATAAAAAACAATGGGATTTGTTGTCTTGAATTTTATCTGTAATACTTTTTGAGATGTTCTGCCATTTCCTACCAACAAAAGCGTACTCATACATATGTACAAATTTATGATCAGAGAAACCGTAAATATGCAATTGCATGGTTTTTTTGTGCAATAAACGGATGCAGAAACAATATATTTATCCGTTTTAAAACCTTTTAAATTTTGGAATCGATTTGTTTGTGAATTATTTGCATTTTTTAGCTATTGCTGCATTTTTTGCATGTTCATTAAATAAAAAATGCTTAAAATAATTTGCAAAACAGATGAATTTTCTGTTGCTTAAATTTCGCCATCTACATTTAATTTTCACTCTACAATTGTAAGCCAAAGCAAGTTTTCGTTGAAGAAAAATGTTATTTCAAATTGTAAAGTTTTATATACTTATATACAAAAATTAAAGAAACTGGAATTACATAAATTTGTGCTGATACATAGAATTCTGGACGCTTCGTTTAGTAAACCAATCGAATCAAAAATACTTTTAAAAGTAACCTTTTCGTGTCCGTCCGTCCATCTGGCTGGTTGTCTGTCCTTGTGCGTAAAGTAAGCAGTTTTTAGATAATTTGATAAAGTTTGGTAAATACGTTTTAATTGTCATAAGAACGACTTTGTAAATTGTGAGAATCGGTCTGTAATATCACGGAGTCCCTATGCAAACTTCTTTCTTTATGTCCATAAACCATTAAAACATGTTCGTATTAAGATTAAATTTGTCCCAAAATATCCAAAATAGCTTAAACATACAGCTTCCATTCAAATTTCAATCCCTAAAATATTCAAGCTATTTCATCCTTTTAATTGTTTATGTAATTTAAAATTTAGCGACCTTTCCTTTAATCCCTTTAAGACAAAATATCTCCTATATTTGGTGTATCTAGATAATAGTCAGCACAAATAACTCTTATATGAATCTAAACCTCATAACGTAACTTTTTTCTGGTGAGCACAGAATAAAGTTTATTTTAAAACAAATATAAAATTGTGGAATATTTTGCTTCAAATAAGCCGTATTTTGTTTTTGGGGCATATTTTTTTTTTTAAATTTTTAGTGCATATTTTCAAATTATTAACATGTAAGTAAACTTGGTTGCAATTCTTGCTGTGTTGTTGTCAAATCGTATTGAGGCAATTAAACGAATGAAATTTAGGTGTAATTTTGTTTTGGGAGTTTAATTTTTAAGGCAGTTATCCGAATTGGGTAATTAAGCGTAAGGCAATTAAACGTGGATTTTTGTTTGAAAAATGAAAGAAAAAAAACGGGGATTTAAAACTCAAGGTAAATAAGCGTGAAAGGCATTTAAGCGTGGGGTAATTAACCGGGTTATACTGTAATTAAATCAGTAAAAAAAATGTGTAGAAATTAAAAAAAATTTCAAACAAGCGTTTGTTTGAAAATAATTCAGCAATAATTTTTTCTGTGTACATAACCCCACAAGAAATAGTCAAGAGGCGTCAAATCACATGATCTTGGCGGCCAACTCACACGATATCGGTCGCCGTTGACGGTAACGTTTCTGCGACGGTCTTTGAAGAAAAATGGACCGATGATGCCACCAGCCACACCAAACTGTCGTTTTTCCGGATGCATCGGTAACTCTTGTACAGCATGTGGCTGTTCTTCACCTCAGATGCGGCAGTTTTGCTTGTTTACGTATCCATTTAGCCAAAAATGAGCCTCATCCCTTAACACAATTTTTCGATAAAACATTTCTTACAGAGCACGAGTTTTGATAATAAATTTTAACGATTTGCAGTCGTTGCTCGTTTGTGAGTTTCTTCATGATGAAATGACAAAGAATACTAAACACTTTTCACTTGCACAGATGTACATAGTTTGGACACAATTACCAACCAGTGCTGCCAGCCCGATAAACTTAATTCATAAAAAATCACCCTTTAAGTTAGTTATTGTAACAGAAATATCGATTTTTCGAAAGGTTGTTTCACATTTGGATCCATAACTCTTATCTGCCTAAGATGCATGGAAGTACTAGAACAAATTAAGTACCAAAATAGTCATTTTCTGTCAGCAACCTTTTTTGAATCTATATACAATATCCGTCCATTTAAACCTTATTCGCAAAGTACAGGCCACAATTTCGGAGATAATGTAATCAAATTTGGAGTATACGTTTTAATTGTCATAAGAAGTGGAAAGAATGGGTCTATAATTTCACACTGCCCCATAACACTTCTTTGCAGAGATTTATTCGTGACCATAAACAATTGTATTATGTTAGCATTTAAATTAAAATTGTAACCCTATTTACCTTACCAAACATTATTGTAATCTATTCATAGCTCTTATACAAAAACCACTTCTGTAAATTGCTTTTAATGATCTAATTACCTTATAAATGTTGGCCTTGGCAATCATTTCTACAATACCTTGTATGACATGTCAAAATTTTGTCTTGGTAGGTCCAGAATTGATTATAGGTCCCTTATAAACCCACTCCCTATACTCACTTTCAGGCGAAACAAATCTCAAAAAGAGGTCGACGTCGGAAAATTGTTCGGCACAAACAAGTTTTATATAAATTCTAATCTCATAAAATAATTTTATTTTGGTGGGTCTATGATTTTGTTTTTAAAAATGGTCTTGTTAATTTTTTAATTTTTTTTTAACTTTTTGGTTGACGCTGTTAGATCTTACAAAACTTTTGTAAGAAGAAATATTTATATGCCCAAAAACCAGGAAAATATTTGACGTCTACTGGCCACATTAGGAAAATTTTTGTTTGCTGACAAATAATTTTGTTTGCCCAAAATCAGCTGTTTTTCGGTTTGCCCCTCAAAAATATTTAGTGGTCAGATTACGGCAAACAAATATTTCACATTTTTTACATATGTTTGCCAAATGTGACCGTACCGTTACTTTTTTGCGTTTTAATTAAGTAATTCAGTCTTGTTTGGCAGAAAATATTTTCGCATATGCTGCAGCCACCTACGTCGGTGGGTTGCCACTAGAGTTGTCCACCGATTAAGAATAATACGATTAATCGATCAAACAAAAACAAATTCTTGTTCGAATAATTTTAAAAAGACGATTTTCGAATAACGAATAAATCGATTAATAAATGTCGATTAATCGAACAATTTTTTTTTTAAATTATTTGCCTGTTCGTCGATTTCGAAGACTTCTTTCGCTTAACTGGCGTTTAAAACTAAAATAATATATTATAATTTATTTTTGCTTTAAATGTAAGTTAAGCGAACGAAATCTTCGTTCGAAATCGACGAACAGGTTACATATAAAAGCTTAGAATTTGATTTATTCTCATACGTTTTAAGTGATTTTAAACAAAATGTAGGAAAGGTAAAAAATATTGTCGCCATAGCCCTGATTGTAATTAATCTGACAAACAATTAAAACAGCCGTTTTCTTTTTTAATCAAACGTTAAAAAATTTGCAAGAAAGGGGATCTTTCACTCTCGGGTGAAAAACTTAGAAATATACAAAAAGCTGAAAAATAAAGAATTGATTTAAATAAATCATATCATGAAAGTATAAACTGTTGTTAATGTATTATATATATATATATTTTTTTAAGTTATATATATCTTTACCATTTGCGTAAGTGCCACAATCCCAACAGACCAAAACAGAGCAAAATGTAAATGAGTTGTAGAATAAGCTTATCATAAGAGATTTTCTACAACATGATAACCAATATGATTCCAAATTACTTATTCTCGCAATAGTTTTGTAAGTGTTTTTGAGAATGATATCATTCTATGTCACCTTATTTGAATTTTGTATTATTAGTTTAAGTTTTCAGTATTTGTGTTTTGTTCAAAGAGTGAAGTGTTTTAAAGAGTTTTAAACAGTGCACAATTTCAAAAAAGTAATTAAATATTTTATGAGTAAAAAACTTTTTCTTAATATGCCATATAAATTAAAAGAGAGTGTTCGTAAAGAGTTTAATCTTATTATAGATTAGCTTCTAAGCTTTTCTTAGCTTAAGGCTTATGTTAATAAGCTTGCTACAAGTTCTTTCTATATCGTTTTGGTTTGTTGGGGTATTACCATTGAAAACGATGTAGTGAAAGATAATCCAACGAAAGAGAGACAGCAGTTTTTCTTCAGAAGAAATTGTAGGCTGATGATGGATGGTTTGCAAACGCCTTTCGAAAATGAAAATTAGTAACTGAATATTTAAGAATTAAGGGTTTTACGATTCCTTTAAGTAATACAACCATATGGAGCTTAGATGAAAAGTTTTGCGCATCAAAAAAAGAAGAACTCATAGCGGATTTGAGAAAAAATAAAGAAGAATATGAAAGATTTTCCATAGTTATAGATGAATGGAAGGATGTATCCTATTTAAAATATGTAATTTTTGTGTAAAAATAATTTTATTTAATCGTTATTCGCATCGATTAATCGAATAATTTTTAAGATTTAATAGTTGGATCGAACAAACAAAAACAATTATTTGTATTATTCGAACAAAGTTGAAAGGCGAATAATTGACAACTCTAGTTGCCACATATTAAATGGAAGTTTTTTGTTCTTTATTTTTTTTAACTAACTATATTTGGCTTATCTTTGTTTTGTACAGTGTTTAATAATGGATATGAAACTGTTTAGCTTTCCGCCCTTAATTAATAATATTATATTATAAACAGAACGAATTTTTTGCCAATAGATGATATATAATTTGGCAAAGACAAATGTTTTTTGAATAAAAATGATCAACTATTAATATTTTTTATTTTATGTATTTTTTACACTTATGTATATTTTTTTTTAACGTATTCGCAAAGTATTCGCTTGAATTTGGCGAATACTAATAAGAATGTCATGTAATAGGCGAATATTCGACGATACGAATACGAGTGTTCCTAACATCACTAATACGTTCATTTTAAATGTAAATGTGAGCTGCATATAACTAAATTACTAGTGGTCACTGACATGAAAAAATTTGCTTTTAGTGTATGTAGTAATAATCACCAATTAAAAATTATGAATTATTTATAAGTTTATTTATATCAAATATTTCGTTTCAAAAAAGAAAATCTTTTTGAAATTAACAGTCTGTTTTTGTAAAACATAAGTCTTCTCACTTCGTATTAATACGTTTATGTTCAAAATTTGGTTTTTAAAAAACATTTAAAAGCTTTCGTCTATTTATAGTTGACATAAATAAAGCTTTTTTCTTTCGTGAATCAACATTATTGCCAATGAATTAATATTCGTACATTTCTATTATTTTTTCATATAAAGGTTTTGTGTTTGTAGATAACCCTGGCTTTTGTTTACAAAAATTAAAATTAAATTTCAAAAACAAAATATTTTATAAAAAGTGTTACTCAATTAGTAAAAATAATAGCAATAAATGAAAGAAATACATAAAGAAGATCTTTTGCTGCACATCAACATATAGATATGTAGAAGATATTTGCGAAGATATAATTTTTTTGGAACATTCAGAAGAACTGTGGTATTTTACACTACACTGTATGAACAGTCACACAGATAATAGTACGTACGCCTGAATAATTCCTTTACTTCCCAAAAATTAGAGATATTTAAAATAATAAATAAATCAAAAATTTTTAAATGAAAGCAAATATTTATTTCATTATTAAATTTAAGACTATTGATTCGTCCGCATACTTAGGTGCGAAGTCGAGCCGCTTTTATCTGTTTATTTCCCCAATTAATATTTGTTTTTTCTTGGTACGCGGCTATGTAATCCGCTTTTATGCAGAACACTTCGCACTGTTTCTGAATGAACATTAATATTGTGGTAATTTTCCAAAGTGCTTCGAATTTGCACGGCTGTTATTTTGGGACTTTCACTAACAACACTTTTTATAAATTGCTCAACTCGTAAGGAAATTTTGGGTGGACGTCCAGTCTTTGGCTTGCTTACTAGAAATTGAGACTCAGACAAGTGCTTTATTGCAGTCTGCACTGTAGACTTGACACGTCCAATAATTTTAAAATTTGAACTCAAGGAATTTCCATCGTTCCTTTTTAAAAAAAAAATATATGCACGCATTTCATTACAAATTCCCTTTGTTTTCTTACCTATTTTAACAAAACAGTAATATTTTTTTTGGCATTGTAAGTATAATTATTAGAGTTTTTTTTTCCCGGACTTTTTCGATTCCCGGGAAAGCGGGAAATTTTTTTAAATTTCCCGGGATCCCGGGATCCCGCTCCATATAAATAATACAAAGTAATTTTGGTATTAATTAAAGAAAAAAACTTTTATAAAAAAAAGTAAAGGGACTTGTTTACAAAGAAAGTAAAAGAAATGGTTCAATACTAAAAAATTAATTGAAGATTGAAATAGGAACTTGAATTATTATCACCTCACGCCTTTATTCCCTATTATTATGCTTTTATTCAGTATTATTATGCTCTGGATACAAGATAAAAAGATAACATAAACATTACAATTTAATTCATAAAACAATAATAAAAACAAAATAAAAATAAAGGTACTCAAGATATGAGATGAAAAAGTTAATTAATAAAATAGATAAAATATTTTAAAGAAATATATAACATTTTTTAATGGCTTAGGAAATAACTTTCTGACACACTCAAAGCTCTTTGTAAGTAGTCAAAAAGTATATTCCTGATTTTATTTACTAATTATCATGTTTCCGAAAAATTTCGTTCATTTCATGCTTCGGATTCACAATCAGAAGCAATTTTTCCTTTTTTATAAACAACGTCTATATCAGTCAAATGTATGTCAAGGTTGATGCAAAAATAGCATCAACCGGACTGCTTCTTACAAACCTTTTCATTTCAATAGGTCCCTTTATAATCTTTAGGACAATATGTTTTTTAAGTTGTATGTTGTAGTATCTTACACAAGTTTCCAAAATGTTATTTTATTTCGGTTTCCCCGCACTTCACGGGTATATAAACCAACTCAAATTGAAATTGAAAATTTGTGTTTATCAACTAATAAACATATCGCTCTTTCATTGCATCATAGTCATATCTCAAATTTTGAAGTAACTTTAGCAAAGTTTTCCTTCATACCTTCTCGTATTATATCTCCAACTGAACCGAGGTTATAGCAAAATATATCTTTAAATCGGTACATTTTGAAAACTTTAATCGCATTTTGCCAAGATCGTTTGTTTTTGTAGATATGACTATGTTGCAATAAAGGAGCGATATGTTAAGGTATCTCCTATTTTTAAGACTTGTTCATGGACAACGAAACTTTACTGCCTGCATCTTATTTTGAGTTAATGTACTTTATTAACTCTTCACTTCACTAAATGTAATAATTATCAACTGTTGCACTGCCCATTCTGCTTTTAGTAGATTTATTGCATCAGGAGACATTGATTTAAATTCATGTACTCACTTCTTGTAATTGATCTAGTCCACAACCCATCCACAGCTGCTAGTTTTTAGAGAATAGAAAACTAAATTTCAAAGTATAAATATCTATTTTCTGAAATTATGAGGAATTTTTTATTTCCCGGGATCCCGCAAGAAAAATCCCGGGAAAACGGGAAATAAAATAATTGAAATTCCCGGGAATTCCCGGGACGGGAAATCCCGGGAAAAAACCCTAATAATTATATATATGTGCTGTGAGATTAACTATATTTTAAAAACTAAATGGGCTGCATATGGAGTAGAGTTTTTTTTTCCCGGACTTTTTCGTTTCCCGGGAAAGCGGGAAATTTTTTTAAATTTCCCGGGATCCCGGGATCCCGCTCCATATAAATAATACAAAGTAAATTTTGTTATTAATAAATGAAAAAAACTTTTATAAAAAAACGTAAGGAACTTGTTTACAAAGAAACTAAAATAAATGGTTCAATAATAAAAACCCAGTAAAAAATTCGCTTACTTTTTCAAAATGAATAGCTTCTTTAACTCATTATTTAGCAGCTTTCTTCTATAACTACATCTATAACAGCTTCTATAACTACTTTTTTCTGGATGTATTAGAGTAAAAAAAAATAATGACATGCTTTTGAATGCGTTATTTTTGGGACATCCCTTGTTAAATTCATTGGTTCTTTCAGTAGAATTGTAAGTAGTGCTATTATGTTTTTCTGATTACTCAACACATTATTTTGTAGGCGAAGTTTTTACTGGGAAATTATTCGAAGATTGAAATAGGAACTTGAATTATTATTATCTCACGCCTTTATTCCCTATTATTATGCTTTTATTCAGTATTATTATGCTCTGGATACAAGATAAAAAGATAACATAAACATAACAATTTAATTCATAAAACAATAATAAAAACAAAATAAAAATTAAGATACTCAAGATATGAGATCAAAAAGTTAATTAATAAAATAGATAAAATATTTTAAAGAAATATATAAAATTTTTTAACGGCTTAGGAAATAACTTTCTGACACACTCAAAGCGCTTAGTAAGTCGTCAAAAAGTATATTCCTGATTTTATTTACTAATTATCATGTTTCCGAAAAATTTCGTTCATTTTTTACCCAGGTTGGACAAATAGTTAAAAGTGCACCCTTGTAGCTTCGGATTCACAATCAGAAGCAATTTTTGAAGTTATAGCAAAATATATCTTTAAGTCGGTACATTTTGAAAACTTTAATCGCATTTTGCCAAGATCGTTTGTTTTTGTAGATATGACTATGTTAGAATAAAGGAGCGATATGTTTAGGTATCTCCTATTTTTAAGACTTGTTCGTGGGCAATGAAACTTTACTGCCTGCATCTTATTTTGAATTAATGTACTTTATTAACTCTTCACTGCAAGAAGTGAGTACATACGTAAATCAATGTCTCCTGATGCAATAAATCTACTAAAAGCAGAATTGGCAGTGCAACAGTTGATAATTATTACATTTACTGCCCGTTTTTAGAAAACGTAAACCAGTGAGTGAGTGAGAAATTTTATTGAAAACAAAAACAAATTTTCGTTTTTTGTTGTTGTTTTCAATATAATTTCTCACTCACTTACTTGTTTACGTTTTCCAAAAACAGGCAGTAAATGTAATAATTATCAACTGTTGCACTGCCAATTCTGCTTTTAGTAGATTTATTGCATCAGGAGACATTGATTTACGTATATACTCACTTCTTGTAATTGATCTAATCGACAAACAATCCACAGATGCTAATAGAAAACTAAATTTCAAAGTATACATAGCTATTTTCTAAAATTATGAGGAATTTTTTATTTCCCGGGATCCCGCAAAAAAAATCCCGGGAAAACGGGAAATAAAATAATTGGAATTCCCGGGATTTCCCGTCCTAATATGGAGGCGTTGCTATAAAAATTTAACCGTTTTAGAAACATCATTGACATACCTTTCATTCAAGCGGGTGACTGGCACAAACTTTTTTTGGAAGGAGGTCGACCCGCTCTAATGTACATACATATGTTCATATTTTTTAGCGTATGTAGTTCCATTGTTTCTAG
The DNA here is from genome assembly GCA_963931875.1 of Pollenia griseotomentosa. Lineage (NCBI taxonomy): Eukaryota > Metazoa > Arthropoda > Insecta > Diptera > Polleniidae > Pollenia > Pollenia griseotomentosa. Next base: position 204,961,284 of record OZ007561.1, on the reverse strand, counting down.
AATTTTTTGAACCTGTAAATACATATTTATGCAATTATAAGTGAACCTTTATAGAATATTTTACAATAGTATTAGTTTTTTAGGTTTCCTTTTTTAAAATATCGCAGTTATATTCCATTTTGTGGTGATTTGTTTTTTAAACGAATGCCTTTTACTTATCGTCTACTTTTCACTTTTGTTTTCATTTAATACGAAGATGATCATTTTATAAGAACCAAAAATATGTAGAAAAAAATTAAAGCTTTTTTGTCATTCACATGAAATGTTTTTTTAATTTTATGAAAACCTAAATCTGATTTCGTTCGTTTTTTTTTACGATCGAACAAATGTTTTCATTTTCTAAAAACAGGCTGTAATAGACGCTAAAAACTATTTAAGTTATAAGATTCAAACTTTAAAATTGAATGATATAACGGGTTATCTATTTTTCGGTTTCAAAAGTAAAGTTAAATCAAAAAATCCTAAAGCTATGATTGCGTTATTACGTACGAAATACAATATCATTGTAATGACCGCCTCTAGATTGGTTGCAGCAGTCGATCCTTTTGAGGTAGTTTTCGACTACGTTTATGCACATTTTGAGCGCTATCTCGGCGATAACTTGTCGAATGTTGGGGATTATCCGCGTAGAAACGGTCTTTAAAGTAGCCGCACAAAAAATTCCAACGGCGTCACACCGCATGATTTTGGTAGCCAATTGTCGTTGCGTTCTAGAAACTTCCCATGCAATGGACCCAAAATCGGTGTGGCTCTTGCCACCGTCTTATTTATACCACATATCGTCAAAATAATAATCAAAATAAGTCTGTTATCATACGGCAGTAGCGATAATCGACAAATTCAGATTATACGCACACATTGCGATGATGCACACGACTGACCACATTTGTAACGCTTCCAGTATCTTAAAAGTTCTGAATAAGCTTGCCAATTCCTTGCACAGTAGATCCATGGTCGTCATCATACTCAACCCGTTATGCTCGAAAATTGGCCACGTTTGATCCACCAGTAAGTTCTGAAGTATGTTTTAGCTACTTTTACGCAGCTTTACTTGTTAAACGATCGATATTTGTAAATGGCAAATCTTTTACTAAATAAATGACAACTTAGATGAAAAATATTTTACAGTTGATAGCCTTGCCAGACCGGCGGTTTTGAAACCACTAAATGGACGTTTTAAGAGCAAAACAATATTCAAATTCAAAAATGTCTGAATTATAGTCGATTCTTCGAAATCATTTTATCTGTTACGTATTTTATATAACTATATCAATTTGCATGTTTCAAAAGTCTACTTGTATTTGGAAATATTATACATAATATTATATTTAATTGGATGCACAATCCTGTATACAATACACTGAAAAAATTTTCTTCAGAATACCAATGAATTTTGACATTAATCCCATGAAAAATTGCATAAAAAAGGAACCTATGCAGCGCTTCGTTGGATCAATGAAACCTGTTTCATTAAAATGTATTTAATGAAACATTACATTAGATCTATGAATGTTATTCATTGGATGAATACTTTCAAAAAAGTAAAAAAAAAATTTTTTTTATTTTTTTTTTGATTTTTTTTTTTTTAATCAAAGTTGTTCTTATTCAACTTTTTTTTTTAACCAGAGTCGCTGGCGGGAATCGGTCCCGCAACCTCGGCGCTGATAGACTAGCTCACTACCAGCTAGCCTACTGGGGCAGTGTAGTTTTTGAATAAAAAAACTATGTTTTTTGCCATTACTCAATTAAGAGCGTAAATATAAGATTAAATAGTCATAACATAACAACAATAACAACGTTGATTTTTTTTGCTAACGCATAATAAAAAAAGACCACATAAAGAGAGAACAGGCTTTTTCGTATACATCATTTGGTTGACAACAGTTTAAAATAAGGGTGTGTTTTTTTTAAAGGAGAACATTTATTTGTTCATTACTTAGTACATACTAGTACATTTTTCATAATGAAAATTTAAATTTATGAAAGCATGCTTTTTCGAAATATTTTTATACTTTTAATTATTTAGACTATAGAGTTATTTGAATGTTAAAAAAAACTTTTTTTTTCACATATTGAAATATGTTGCTTTTATAAAAAAATTTTTGATTTCATAAATTTAATTGCATATTACATTAGATGCACGAAATAATTAAATCTTACATTTTTTAATTAACAATTAAACATATTTATAAGGAAACTATAATTTTGTATTAATTTATGAATATACATAGTTATGTTTGTATATTGTTTTTTATGTTCCCAATTAAAATTGTTTGTTTAACTTGGACAAACTTTAGTTTTCATATATCCAATGAAAATTTTAAACGTAATTACGAAATCCAATGAATCGATTTTAACGAAAATACTTCATTATAACTACGAAATTCCATTTGGACAATGAAAAGTTTCATTTAACCAGTGAAATTTTTTTTATGAAAACGATTTATAAATTATATGAAGCATTTTTCTTTCAGTGTATAAACATACTTAACTAATTACTTTTATAATTTTCTTAATACAATTAAAATTGTACATTTATTTACTTCAATTTATTTTTAGCAACCACTGTTACCTGGACGCGTACCCGTATCTTCAATGACAGGTCCAATTAAACGTGGCCTTCTGTGGCAGCAACGTGATCGCCTGTTTTCGCGTTGGAAGGAACGGTATGAAAAAAACTTCATATAACAAATCGCTTTGCTGATCTATAATCTAAATTTATATAAACGTAAGAAGACTAAACATATCCATGTTTGTCTAATATTTTTTCTAGATATTTTGTTTTGACACGGGACTACCTTCATTGCTTCAAAAGAGCATCTGGATCAGCAAATGAACGAGCCTCTGATATGGGACAATTTATATTTAAGGTAAGTTAACCAAATATATTACCCTTAACCAGGGACCCCAACAGTTATAAGTTAAACGACGATAAAAATCATGTTTCACCATTAATATTGATGAATTTTAGAAAAAGGTTTTTATCAATATGTAATTATCATTAGTAATTTTTTTTTATCATTAAATACTTTTTTTTTGGCTATAAACAACTATTATACCAACTTAAAGATTTTTTGGTTAAAAAATTCATTAAAAAAACTTTTTCGGTTATCAAGAAAAATCGATCTAACGATATCAGTCTTAAATATTGTGGTGTAGGGTATCATATGGTCGGACTTGACCGACCTTGCTTTTTATTTGTTTAGATTGGATATTTGTTACCAAAACAAAATAAATTAGTTTTTAATAATGGATATTTAGAACCAAAAAAAATATTTAGTTTTTATAATGGATAGTTGAAACCAAAAATTTTTTGGTTGAAGTAATGGTTATTTATAATCAGGGAAACCGGAAATATGCTCTAAAAAATGTTTTATGCGCACTAAATATGCAGTAAAATATTGGAAATATGCCCTAAAATTGTTAAAAATATGCCCGAAAAAAACTTGCTTTTAGGGATGCAACATCGTTCTGAAAAACATCGATTTTTTAAGACATCGATGTTTTCACGATAAGCATCAATGTTGAAAAACATCGCTAAAAAACACTACATGGCAATAATACTTAAGGATTGCTTAAATTCTTCTTTGGTACTGAAAATCTTAAGGCCCAACAATAATATATATAAGCTTCTGTCAAAAATTAACAAAAATTTAAGAAAATAATTTTTGTTATAAAATTCTGTTAAATAGAGAAATATTTGTATAATATTTGTCATAAAATTCTTATATTACAGAAATCTTATTAAAAACCGAAATTTAAAATTCTTGCGATTTACGTTTACGATTTCACTGAACCAAAAAGTGTTCATAATAATAACGAACAACGCTTATTAAAATAATTTTCGTTGGCTCAATGAGTTATTCGTTAATATAATGGAAAATTAAATTACCCAAATATTTTAATTTACGCACCATTCAATGACTCAATGAACATGCATTTATTAAATATTTCGTTAACATTGGTTTATAATGGAAATGTACAATTTGGTATAATAAACAATGTTCTTAAAAATGAATAAATCTTTCATTTGGCTAAAGAATAGTTCATTAAAATTAACTAGTTCATATGTCGCCTGAATTCTATATACATAAATGTTAATAAAATATTCGTGGAGCTAATAAAACATTTATTAAGTCATATTAACAAAAAAACGCGTGAATTTAATAATTTATTCGTTTTCACGTGGAACTCGTACGTTAACTTTAATAAAGTGTTCGTTGAGGTAAGAAGTTATTTAACATGTGTTTGTAACATGAACGCGCGCCAATTCTACGAACTATTCGCCTTCGTAACCTTGTACGTTAAAATTAACAAAGTGTTCTTTCAGTTAACGAACCCTTCATTGAAAATTATACCCACGCATAAAAGTTACAATTGATTCGTTGCCTTAACGAATTAGTACGTTGATGTCAAAAAAGTTTCATGAGGGTTAGTTAGTTTAACATTTTTTGGCATTTTGGTTTTACTTCTGGTCGAACTGGTTCTTTTTAAGATATTATTTAAAAAAAAGTGCAGTGTAAAATTTAATTTTATAATAAATTAATTACAATTAAAATTTTCGCAATTTAAATAAAAGGGAAAAAGTTACTTGAATTAAGTAAAATGATTTGCTATCTGTGCACTTAGACTTAGCTATGAGCTATCGGATTGAAGAAGAAATAGTAGAAACATTTCCAACTGAGCAATAAGTGTGTATAAACATAATTTTTTGATTTTGTTTAGAATAAGTAATTAGTTTTCAAATTACTATTTCTTGCAGGAATTTTATAGAACAGGTAAAAGGCGCAAAATTGACAATAAATTTAGCACCCTTAAGACTGCCTTAAGATCACCTTCTTGTGGTCCATTGACGCCCAAATTAACAAGGATAGCACCAAGTCCTATTGAAAACCACTAAGATATAAGTTAGTAATGTATAAAGGTTGACCTGGACTTCAGATTTTTGTATAGTACTACATCTTTATTGGACAACTGGGAATCAGTACATAAAAAATTGCTGAACTTTTTGTTAGATAACCAGCATATCAAGGAAAAAAACCATTTAACTAGTGGTAAATAATATAAAATCAACCGACTTAAGTGAAAGTAAAATATAAGCATTCAATTAATGTCAGATTCTTACATTGCTTTTGTAGATAGTCGAAATGCAGCAATGCTTTCGGCTTTGGGAATATCCACCAGCTAGTTCCTTTTTTTGAAACTTTATTCAAAATTATTTTTATCAATTAAAAACAAAAAATTATTTTCATAGAGTTCAACTTTTAACTGACAAATTAAAAAATAAAGATAATTAATTAAAAAGAGTGTTCGCCTAAAGGTCAAAATTCGACCATAAATTTTAAGGTTCTTATGCAGATACTTCATCTAAGTATATATGAATTTACATGTTTTGAGCATTCATTTTTTCCATCATAGTGGACCGATTTGGCAAGGGACCAATCTCTGGTTCATATTCTATCTTCTACTATAAAAAATATCAGAAAATATCAATTGAAAAAACAAATAATTATCATAAAATCTCCTTTGTAAATTGTTTTCCCCTTAGGATATTGCATTTTATTTTTTTTTCTATGTCTAATATTAATGAAAATTAATCAAAAAACCAGATGTTGAACGAAAAAGTACCAAAAGGCTCCCCTTACATGTTCTTATTCATTTATCATCTTATAGATTTTAATTCACTCAGGACCCTGCACCTGTAATATTATGTTTCTAAGTTAAATAAATCACCACATGCAGCACGGAAAAGTTAAATAAAGAAATTTAATTTCCCGTATTTATATAGCCGATATATTCGAAAACCGGTTTCTTAAAAATGCCGAATAATCGAGCACCCTATTTTTTTATTATTTGATAATTAAAAAAAACAAATTTTGTATTTTGTACATATGTGTTAGTAGCTAATTTGAACGCTTATTACTCCGAAAATATTGAACAGATTTTATTAAAATATATATTGTGCACTTCTGTAAGTAAATATCTTCCAAATGGTGTGTGTTTTTTTCAAATCGGTTGACATACAGAGGAGGAAAGTGTTCTTAACTGTTTGGCCTTAGCCGATTTATATGTACGAGTGTTTGCCTAATGGTCGAAATTCGGCCATATTTTTTTAATACTGTGTTTATTTATATATAAGATTTATATTTTTGAAATATTCGAAAACCGGTTTCTAAAAAATATCGAATAATCGAACACCCTATTTTTTATTATTTGATAATTGAAAAAAACATATTTTTTATATTTGTGTTAGTAGCAAATTAGAACGTATTGAACAGATTTTAATTAAATATATATTGTGCACTTCTGTAAGTAAATATCTTTCAAATGGTGTATATTTTGTTCAAATCGGTTGACATACAGAGGAGAAAAGTGTTCTTAACTGTTTTGCCTTATGCCTTTTTTTGGCATAATTATTATATTTTTTTGAAATGTGTATTATTATCAAAGCCGTATTAAGGCCTTTCTATGTGTATTACCATGCTATGAAGTTTCAAAAGTTGTAACTTGTCTGCTTTTGAAGCTCCGAAGCCTGGCTTAAGTTTGCAAAAACTTTATTAAAATTATATATAACCTTTATACAATGATATAAATATCATCATATATATACCATAACAAATTTGCAAAATTTTTGCAAAGATATATATGTACATTTCAATAATGAGTTTTTTTTTGGGATTTTATAGGGGGTTACAGAAGTGAATTGTGAGGAGGTGGTATAATATTGCATGGGGAAATTTAAAAAATAATTCATTGAGACAATGTACTGTGTTCGTTGAGCCAACAAATTTGTAAAACAAAATTATTCGTTAAATTAACGAAAAAGTTTACTGAATTAACGAATAAGTTCATTCGTTATATTTTTGAACTTTTAACGAACAGTACATTAAATTATTTAAATAAAATCTTTTAAAGAACAGTTATTCGTTGTCACAACGAACAAATTCATTGGACGAAAATTAATAAATTTTTCGTTTGCTCAACGGATATTTTCGTTGTCTCCACGTACCTTTTTGGTTCAGTTATCCAGCACACCCCTGTATGCCTTGAAAACACTTTTTTATGTTTCTAAATAAAAGGTTTGATTAAAAATTAAAAATGGTAAAAATATTATAAACAAGTTAGAGTGCTATATTCGGCTGTGCCGAATCTTTGATACCCTCCACCGACAGTTCGAATGTTTAAGGAGTAATATCTGTATGATGTCTTTTTATTATTATTATCTTAAACTGTGAAGATTTGTTATTAATTATGGTTTTAGGAGACTAAACTGTTTTCCGGGAGTAGAGCATATATGGGGCCTAGGGTAAATTATGTACCGATCTTCACGAAATTTCACAGTATCGTTTATAGTCCTATAAAATTGTGACGAGCCAAAATTTGTTATGATTGCATTATTTTTTACGGTTTTAGGCGTACTAAACTGTTTTCCGGGAGTAGTGTTTATATGGGGCTTAGGGTAAATTATGGACCGACCTTCGCGAAATTTTACAGTGTCATTTCTAGTCGAATAAAACGGACTTGTGCAAAATCTTATGTCATTCCGTGCATTTTTGCATCATTTATGTTAGTTTTTGTAACAAAATTATCAAGTTTTTGAAGGTGGTGGTTCCACATTTTGATTCATAGCTCTGGTCCTACTGAACCGATTTTGCTGAAATTCAATCCCAAACTGCTTAGGATAACTACAAGCAATTTGACACCTAGTTTGTTTATTTCTTTTGAGTTTTTCGAAAGTGAGCGTGTTTTCAACAGACGGACAGACGAACAGACAGACGGACATGGCTAAATCGACTTAGAATTACTCAAGCAGCCAGAATATATACACTTTATGGGGTCTGAGATGAATAATAAAAAAGTTTTACACGGAATGACAAACTTAGTATACCCTCTTCACAACTAATTGTGGTGGAGGGTATAAAAATAGTTGAGTTAAATACATTCAATTTATAAAGTATCACTATCCAGTGTGACACAAAGAACGCTGACGAAGGCCGTAGCGGGCGAGAAAATGCATTACATTCTGCTGGTGTCTAATAATTGTAAATTTTTCTGTACATACAATATACTTGAATGCTATCCAAAGGATAGCTAAGGTAAAATGTAACAAGAAAATACAATATAATAGTCTGGTAGTGTATAAAAGTCATTCTTAAAAAATTTAAGGAATAGGACTATTACAAAAAAAGCTTTATAAAATACATAACTGAAATTTAGCTCATAGAATAAATTCAAAAAATAAAAAATGTTGAAAAAATATTAAGTTAATGAAAATATCACTGGTTTACAGCCAAAAAATACCAAGAGCGCCACATGCCTAGATAAGTTAATTGGAACCTCCTGAACATGAAAAACGCTGTAAATTCTAAGTACCGTTTTTTAGATAACGGTACTTTTGTGCTTTTCGGTGTATGGTCCCACTTAAACCCTTGTGGAGCCCAACCGAAAAGTCCGATCGAGATAAATGGCATATCGTTGGAAAGGTAATTGAATACCTTTTCGTTATAATAAAGATCTGGAATGTTTTATTCTTTTACCAAATAGTTTATTTAATTACCAACATTTTAAGCGTAATAATCGGATGAAAAATAAAGTTTTTATTAAGGGTTTTGTGGAACGACAATATTTTCATCTTCATTGCTCACACACTATATTCGGCGTAAATTCAAAAAATTAAAATTTAAATGACGAGCGTCTTGAACTTTTGCGTTTTTTTTCGGATGGATCATCGCGTATGAGGAACCAACAATAGTCCGTCATCATTTGTTTATCCCACCAGCCTTTGTAACGTCTCTCGATTTCTTCCATTTCCTGGTGAAATCTTTCACCTTGTTCATCACTTTCGGAGCCCAAGTTCGTGGGGAAAATATCCAAATGACTGAAAAAGAAGTGTAATTCAGGTCCATCAAATATACCAGCTTCCATTTCCTGGTGAAATCTTTCACCTTGTTCATCACTTTCGGAGCCCAAGTTCGTGGGGAAAATATCCAAATGACTGAAAAAGAAGTGTAATTCAGGTCCATCAAATATACCAGCTTCAATTTTGCTCGCTGTGGCTTTTGGAAATTTTTGTTTAAGGTAATTCATGGCAAGACTGTCATTTGGCAACATTTTCACAATATTTGTAAATAACCCAAGCTTAATATGTAATGGAGGAAGTATTATCTTCTCCTGAGGAATGAGTGGGTTAGTTTTGATATTGTACTCTCCGTGCGTACGTCCACTTCGCTCGGGCCAAACTTTTAGGGTGTAGTGATTGTGTTGGTCACGGCTGTCCTCAAATTCGGGCTCTGTACGGTGACCAAGCATTTAATGAGGGTTTAGGACCAGCTCATTTGAAGGCATGGGAAGCATTCCAGGACATCGTTCACAACTTTTTGGGAAACTACAGAAGTCCTGATTACGCTGAGAATATCGATACATTACTGCAAAAATTCAATGCCATTGGTAAGCGTTGAGTGAAAACATGTATAGCAAAAAGGCCGTTATCATTTGAAAATTTATTCTTTTTAACTTTTAGGTTCAAATATGACACTTCTTATTCAGTCATTTGGTTTTTACCCCACGAACTTGGGCTCCGCAAGTGATGAACAAGGTGAAAAATTTCACCAGGAAATGGAAGAAATCGAGAGACGTTACAAAGGCTGGTGGGATGAACAAATGATGGCGGACTGTTGTTGGTTCCTCATTCGCGAAGATCCAACCGAAAAAGTTTTTCGTGTTCAGGAGGTCCCAATTAACTTATCTAGGCATGTGGCGTTCTTGGTATTTTTCCAAATTAAAAATTTGTAAAGCAGTGAATTACAAGGACAATGTCGATGTTTTTTAGTTTTGACGACGATGTACCCCCGATGTATTGTTAATCAAAACATCGATGTTTATGAACGATACATCGATGTTTTCTAAAAATCGATGTATCGTTTGCATCCCTACTAGCTTTAAAACAAAATGTTAAAGCACTGCAATTCCGAGTCGATTGGAATACTTAGGCCTAAATGTACAGTCGTTAGTTAGCTAATAACAACAGTTTAACAAATAAAATATTATTTCTAGCTTTTTGTTAACCATTAGTTAAACCCTCAAATGTTATTTGTTAACTACTTTTAGGAATCTCAAAAGAAATAAATACTCAAGCTCGAGGTCATAGTAAGAAAAGGTCGAATAAAAAACCATCTTTTATTTTAACTACTTTTATTTTTTATGTTTTTTGTATTATTTATTTTAATACAGTTACCATTTTTTGATCAGTGTCCATGTTCGGTAACTCTCGCGTCCAGAAACTTTTCGACTGAAAACAAAAACAAAAATGCCATATATTAAAACAAACAGCTGTTATTCTCACTAAACTGTGTGTAACTTTTTTTGGCGAGTACTAGGTGTCACGTAAGTAAATTACTCGCCAATTTACAAAAAAAGTGTGTCTGTAACATTTTTGTAAGAAAAGTTCCCGCTTTGAACTGGCAAATAAACTCACAAATAAAAATGGGCGAGAAAAAATTTTAACACTAAAAAACAATTAAAAATGCAAAATACAAAGAATAAAAATAATAATATTTTGTTTCTGGCACATTTTTTAATGATTAATTTTTTTTCTTTTAACATTTTTATAAAATATACGAATGTTTTAAAGCTCGTTTGCAAACAACAAACATTAAAGTCGCACTTCACATTATTTGGTATAGCCGACGGTTGTATTTTCGCCGCCGCCGTTGAAAAATTTTCAATTTTATTAAATTTTGGTCGCCGTCAACGATATGCAATGTCGCATCTGCTTCGAGTGCAATGTTATGACATTTATAACGTTATGACGTAATCTCATTTGATAGTTTTCGACATGAGTTACAGACACACTTTTTTCTCACTTTTCGAGAAACGATGGAATATTTTGTTTCACATATTTTTGATGCGAAAAGTTCTCACTATAGTTACAGAACATGGGTACTGATTAAAATTTTTACTTAACCAATTATTGTAAATATGATACTTTAGTTAGACAATATTTATAATTTTAGTAACAAATGACTGTCAATTTGAGCCTAAAAAATGGGGATTTCTATGTATTACTCACATCAGCACAAACGTTTATTCATTTATTTATTTCAGTCCATAGATTAAAAATCCTTACAGACATAAGTGCTAAAATTAGAGTACAATAAATAAAGAATTATTTTATAAATTAATTTAAATAAACAATAATTTTTCTTTTTTAAACATCGTTACTATCAGAAAAGTCAATTAGATGATATAGACTATTAAATTTATTTAATTTGACGAAAGGAGTCGTTGTGAGCGTAAACAGAACGGTAATACCTTAAATTTAACAGCTGAATGTTTCGTGTATGTATAGCTGGAACATTTAAGCTAATTTTACTTAACAAGAAATCAAAATCGACATCGCCGTGTATTAGACCCATTAAAAGCGAAATACTAAGCATTGTAAGACCAAGTCTGCTTTCATATGAAGGTAATACAAGCGAATTCCATCCAAGACCTCTTAAACAAAATAAAAGGAACTGTTTCTGTACAGATTAAATGCTGTTGATACACATATGTATTAAAGTAAGGGTTCCATACAATTGATCCATATTCTTGAATAAAGCGAACCAGAGACGTATACAGATGTTTAGTGATATATGGATCAGAAAATTCTTTCGGCCAACGTTTCATAAAGCCAAGCACTTCATTAGCTTTATTAACCATCAATGAAATGTGATCACAGAATTTTAGTTAATGATCTAATAGAATACCGAGATCAACAATTGTGAACTTTATTTTGTAATGTTCCATTTAGATAATAACTAGTATCAAGTTTTAATAAGCGGAAAAATTACGTGTGTTTACATTTTTAAGTTTAAATCCACACGCAGAGAAAAAACATGGTTGAAGTATGGTTAAAAAAACATGTTATGGTCCATGATACAAATACTGAAGGTAGTTCCACTATCTCTTTTTGTCGCCATGTTAACGTTCTGACTTTAATTGGAATTATGAAAATGTGTGCTACCATATTTTATAAAATAATTCCATAAATGATGTGGAATACGATGGCCTTGAAAAATGTATAAACTTTTTATCTGAAACTAAACTTGAACATCTAAATTTAACATTTGTGCAAATTTATATACAGGGCCTAGTTTTATAAAAAAATTATATGTAACTAAAACTTTGTATTAGATGAAAATATTATGAAAAGATTCTTTTTGGGTAGAATCTTTTTTTAATATATAAAACAATCCAAAATTTGTGTTCAAAGATGAAATAATTGTAGCTTAAATCGTGTTTTATAAATTTTAATATATTTTTAATAAAGATAGACCTTACAAAACATTTTTTTTTTAATTTTCGCGAATTAAAACCTATGTATGTATATAAAATTCACATTAAACCTGTTAATACAAATTACACATTTTGTCTTATAATTTCCAAAAGGAATTTGTTGCCGTTTTTAATATGTGGCAACGATTTTTTTAATATTTACAAAAAACAAACTTCAAATAATTCCGATAAACTTAAAAAAATAATTGTGAGAGAGAAGTGAACTATGTGTCAGGGTTACCGTTTGAAAAATTTTTATCCGACCAAAATTGTTTTCAAAACTACCAAAATCCTTTGAAACCGACGAAATTTTTGAAATATTAAAAGCAATTGTATCGTCATAAAAAATGCAAAAGGGCCTATCATAATTTTTAAAACTTTTTAAGTAGCGATACGAAGCTTAATAAAAAGCAAACTATTGAGATTTCAAAAACAGTTTTTTCAGGATAGTGGAAGTCATGCGTAATGTGTTAACAATATTAACCAGAAAGTCCCGTTGTAATAATCACCATAATTGCCTTATTATTGAGTTTTTATCTCTCGTGAAATTTTTTTTTTAAATGAAGATAGGCCCTTTTGCAATTTATATGACGATATGTATGTATGTATATGTATTTTTTATATTAAGTATAATTTTTATTGGATAAAGCTTTTTTATTCTACATATTTTTTTTTTAATATGCAATTAATAATAAAAACAAATAAGTTAGTCGGGTTCACACTTTGAAAGTTTTCTTGCAGAAAGTCTGTGTTTATTGGTGAGAGGGGAGAGAAGAACAATTTAGTTGACTTTAAATATTTATTTTAATGTGCATAAGAACTCCCAATGATGGTTACACATTAAAATAAACATTTAATGTCAACTAAATTATTATTACACGTACATTTCTTTAAAGAATAACTTTTATTTTTGCTCAAAAAAATAATAATCAAAAAATAACTGTTATTTTTGTTCAAAAAATTCAAAATCAAAAAATAACTGTTATTTTTGATCGAAAAAATAAAAATAAAAAAATAACAGTTATTTTTGTTCAAAAAAATAAAAATCAAAAAATAACTCTTAATTTTGATCGAAAAAATATAAATAAAAATCAATATGTTTTAGCATAGACAAGTTCATAAGGACCAATAGATATACTTGAACCAGTTTTTCCACATTTACTTCTATATGCTTTTTTTGTTTTAAAATTCGAATATAACTGTTATAATAATAAAACAAAAACAAATTTTGTGTCTGGTAAAAAAGCTATGATATTTGCAATTGTCTGCTTTCCGTCTAATGTTTTTAAAAATAAGTATAAAATAAGTACAGTAGACGCTCACAAATTAGAGCTTTCAGTAACTCGAACGTCCAGAAATTAGAATCAGTGTTTGCAATACATTAAACGCTCTAAAATTCGAATTTATAGTTCTAATTTCAGAGCGTTTTTTTTTTTTTTTGTTATTTGAACACAAGAAATCCGCAATTTATTTTTATTCTGTTTGAACATGTAAAACTAAAAAGGGGAATTACCAAATTTTAGATGTGTTTCCTTATTTGTTGTTTTTTTGTCGCATTTATATATATTTGTGGCTAGTTTATTTGTAAAATTCGAAACATGTGTACATATTTTGGAAGTCTCTATTAAAAAGTGAAAGTGTATCATTCGAAATGTCAAATAAACGTAAAAAAACACTTTATCATTGGAAACGAAGGTCAAAATATTAGAAAAGCTTGACAAAGGGTTTGAAGGGAATATTAATGTTACGACATCTTCAATCAGCTATATCAAATCACATAGAACAGCAATATTAAATGCTGTTTTCAACACATATCAGGAAGCAAGCAATAAATCTTTGCACAGCGCTGAATACCCAAATATGGTGAGTCGTCAGTATGAGTGGTTTAAAGAGAAAGCTAAAAAAATTAATTTAGAGAGGAATATCCCTATAAAGATGAAAATGCATTCCGTGGAAGCAATGGATAGTTTTCCAAATATAAGAAACGACACGGTATTTTTAATTTTAAAAAATACATTTATTGTCAATCAAATAAAATTGAATTAAAAAAAATTTAAGTAATTTTTATTTTTTATTCGAAATAAAAACGTCCAGAAATTAGAATTGCCTCAAAAACAAAGCGGTTCTAATTTGCGAGCGTCTACTGTATATGTTGCACATTTTCTAAAACCGACCAAAATTAGGTTTGACCTACCATCCGACCAAACCAAAAATATCCGACCAAATTTGGTCGGAAAAGACCATGTTCGGCAACCCTGATCTGTGTATTTGTATAATGTTATGGTCCCTACAATGGCAACAAACAAACTTTTGTTGTTTTTAACAAAACTTTTTTCACAATTGATAATACTTTGTGTTTATCCTCAATATTTTTTGAGGACTGGTTTTAAAAATCAGTTTAAAAACCAAAGATTTAATTTTTGTGTATAAAAAATGGAGGACAGGTTTTCACTCGATTCAAAGAAAAGTTCTAATTCCGCTTTAAAAAAATACACGTTCGGTGGTATGCAATATATATACAAGAATGATTTATTCTCTCAAAATGGTTCCTTAATCTAGCTTAATATAAGAGAAGTTTTACAAATTTCCCAAGCAGTTTGACAATTAGAAAAAGAAAGAAAGTTACGTTAAATGAACATATGGGGAAAAAGGGAATTACGTTAAAAATTAAATTTACTAAAAATGACAGTTAAAAGTTAAAATTTAAAATTCAAAAAGCAATAAAAAGATAAGGAAAGAGAAAAAATAAGAAAAGCAAGGAAATGACGAAACACTTTGTTTCTATTTAACAATAAAGTGTTTACCTCCCTTGAAACTTCCAATATGGTTGAATTTAACAATATAATGTTTAAATAAAATAAAGCTACAACCATACACTTAAACATATTATGATTACATTAACGATATTATTATCACGGCAACCATATTATGGTTAAATTCATCCATCGAAAAGCTATAACCATATTATGGTTTCCTCCAAACATGTTATGGTTAATATTTAATAACAATAATATAATATTTTAAAATATTGTATGTTTTATTTAAAATTTAAAATATTAAATTAAATTAAACATTCTGGTCGTTTGAATTTTACTTGGTTTGCTTAAAATTCTCATTCATTTTATTTTAATTATTGATTAAAATACATAAATTTACGTAGAATAAACTAGTAGAACAGAAAAAATGGTAATGAAGGTCATCACAGGCTGGAATCAGAGAACTGCAAAATCAACTATTTTTGTTGATTTATTCATACGCTTAAATTTACATTAACTCTATGCCTGCAAAACAAAGTTCAACTTTGGTAATTTTAACATCGTTTTGTACACATTTGATTGATGCATGTGTGAGTTTTTTATTGAAAGTACTTTGTTTGCATTAATTGTTGGCGCACGCAATAACACAGTTTCTTAAAGTCAAACGGAATTTATTCTTTTGCTTTTGCATTTAAGTAGTCATTGTCCACTCGATGACACAACGACGAATGTAAATTGGTATGAGTACGAGTCGCTTTGTTGGCATAAGTTCAAATAAACTAGTTGTATTGTCCAATTTGTTTTTGTGATTACCCTGCAAATAATATTGGATCACCTGCTTTTGATCAAATGGACTACTCATTGGACTTTCCGATGCAATGCAAGCATGGACCATGTCATTGTTAAAAAGTGTTTGTTTCAACGAAATGTGTTCGTTTTTAAACGACTGCAAAACTAATCCTCTTGAGTATACCATGGAGTAGTTTTAATAATACTCCTTTAAAATCCAAAGCTGGTCCAGACCTAGGACATCATTATGTTAAATAGACCATGTTTTTTCCATACGTTTGGGTTACTTTTGGACTAGTCCTAGTCCCTAGTGGGCTAGATTTTACACGCGTGTTTGGACTAGCCATATTATTTGCAGGGTATTTTTTTAAAAGTGTAACAAGCAACATTAACAACAATACATTGTACATACAGAACTACTGTACTTTTTAAGAAATTATAAAAAATAAAAACGTTTTCTGTTTCTATGGAAATTGTTTCAGCTGCTGAATAGTCATAAGAGCAATGATTTTTGTGAATTTTTCTTTGTAGGTATATGTTTTTTACCAAAGCAATAATTGGCGAACAAAGCTAAACATAGTATGAACGGCAAAGCCAATACGCTGTACACAGTGTTGCCGTTAGGATACGAAAGATACATTTTTCGTATCTTTTGACTCCTTCAGGTGTCATGTATAATCCTGAGATTTTTCGTATCTTTTGAATCTGTACGCAAAATGTACAGAAACAAAACATTCGAGAATTTTAAGCCAACTAAAACTTATTAAGAATGATCATCGTAACTGACTCAATACTAATACAATAGCAGCCAAGGCGCATTGACTAAAAGGTCAGGTCAACTCTACAACAACACTGCTTCTGTGGTCGGATTGTCAAAAATATTGCTAGTAAAATAAGGTTAGTTTACATAAAAAATTATTTTGCATACACACTTTCCCAAGTCGAAAAAAAACACCATATGTTGACTTGACCCAACCTTCTAGTGAATTCGCCTTGATAGCAGCTTTGATAATGGTGACAGACAACATTAAGGGGTTGCAGCATATGATCCACCTAAATCGATGATTACTAGTAGTGCGAAGCTGTTCTGAGGAGATATGAAAATCTTTTTTATTTTCAGGAAATTTATACATATGAACGTTGATATAATCGCCTTAGCATAAACGCCTTAAGTCGTATATTAATTTTTACAAAAATGAATTTGTTTTGATAACATCCAAAGATAATTCCATATAATTAATTTTAAAGTTTGCTTACTGTATTTTTTAAAATTACATGTCTACCTAATATTTATGACTTAAATAAATATAAAAATGAATTTATACGAAATCATTTTCTTTACAATATTCATTTAATTAGAAATAAAAATGCTAGTCAATAAATATTAAACGTTAAAAATGGATTTTCAAATTTTTTTCAAAACGTATCTTTTTATGAAAAAGTGTATCTTTTTGGAAACTGAAATGTACCTTTCTCGAAATTTCACTGGCAACACTGGCTGTGCATGACTTAACCTAGCGTTTCCACATGCAAGTACAAGTTCGAAAAACTCAATACACTCACACTTTTTTACTAACACCATCACATTTTTCGTACTTGCAGCTCAACTTGCAACAGAATTTGCTTGCAAGTAAATTTTTGACACTTGTCGCAAGTAAAATGACAAATGAAGAAACAGTGTTGCCGTGGGTGACTTTTGTATCAATCTTCTATTACTTAGTAAAATAAAAGTTATGTTTAGAGCGGATTTTCTGTGTATTCATAAAAAATAACTAATAAAAAAAGCACAACTATACAACAACGCATCTAAATGGTAATTTTATTCATGAATTTTAAGCATTTTGAAAAAAAAATTGTTAATCAAAATATTTTCTCTGTAACATTATGATATCGCCACTACGGCAATACTGTAGTCACATATTTTATAAAATAAACATAATTTTTTCATCAAGATGGACAGAAAACAGAAACCCAAAACCTTCTTTTTCCACATTTTTTTTTCACATTCGCTTTTTAATTTTTTTAATTCGTTTAATACGGCAATTTTTGCTAGAAGTTTACTTGTTGACGACATTTTAAAAATGAACTTGCACTGTGCTGTGTAGCCACTCAAAAAATTGTTGTGTTTTTTTTGACATTTCTTCTGATTTTCGATATTAATACGTATACACTACTTGCAAGTAATTACTTGCATGTGGAAACGTGGGGTAAATGAATTTTAAAACAACACCGATGTGTGTGGCTGAGAAAGTTAGATTGAATGAACACAAATGAGTGTATTTGATGTTGTTGATTTAATGCGAATTTTTTTCTCTGGCTGGAATATGAATCAAAGGGGATTTTTTATAAAAGTGTAACATAACACCTATCAAGAATAAACAATTAAATAAAATTATAATTACCTTAACAGAGAAATTGAAAAAAAATGGTTGAAATAAATAACCATAATATGATTAACATTCACCATATTATTGTTAAATTTGAACATAATATGGTTACTTTTGTCAAAATTATGGGAAATTTTGACCATATGTTCAAAAAGTTTTGACTATTATTATGGTTAACATTGATTAAAATATGGTTCATTTTGACCATATTATGGTTGATTTAGGGAAAATTTTTGTTGATTTTAACCATACTGTGGTCATATTTAAACATAATATGGTAACCTGCAAACTTACACATTGTTAAATTCCAACCATAGTATGTTGCTCTAAGAATATGGTTGCATCCAACCATATTTTTTTTCTACGTGCAGTAAGTTGTAATTACACCATTGAGAGAAAAATTCAATGTCAGCCCTCAAAGAGGATTGATCAATAATATTGTTAAAGCCCTTATGACACTACATTTTTTATTCATTAATTGATATATAATTGATAGAAAGAAACAGTAAATGTTTGAAAGAGCAAACTATAAAAAATGTAAACAAAGTTTTTTAGTTTTTTTTTCTCTTGTTATGGTTTTGTTTCAGGGATGGCGTTGAGAATTTTTAAAATTGTACCAACAACCTTTAAAAACTGTACTTTTTTACCCTAATTAAACTAAAAGATTTTTTTAGTTGAAATTAATTGTATTTATGTTCATAAAAAACACCACAAAAAGGTATTATAAATTTTAGTTTAAAAAGTATCAACAAAAAAGTACAATTGAAACAACTTAGCCATCCCTGTTTTGTTTATTTTATTAAATGTTGCCAACTTTTTGTTTATGAGAAACCAAAAAACAAAAAGCAGTAAATCGCTGAATTTGCCCATAAACCGCTGATTCAGCAACACTTTTAATATTTCAAGCTTGAAATGTCAATTTTAAGTTAAACAATTTTACATTTTTTTTGACATTACTTCATTTTTTAACGATAACTTTAGTAAAATGTTTGACAGTTTGCCATTTATCTTAATACAGCTTCACTCTTTGCACTTGGTAAATTTTTGTATTACATTATATCTGTACTGTTCCCCAAAACTTGAACAATGCATTAAAAATGTAGTGTCATAAGGGCTTAAGCGAATTAAAAATTTTTACATCATCAGCATACATTAGTATGTTGGAGTGCTGACCAACGGATGGCAGATCGTTAATAAATAATGTGAATAAAACGGGACCAAGATGACTTCCTTGAGGCACACCAGAGAGAACATTGATAAGTTTTGAGGTAGCATTTTTAAATTTTACTTGTTGGGTTCTATCTAAAAGATAAGATTTAAGTCAGCGTATTGCGTTGTTGCTAAATCCCATACGTGATAACTTGTAAAGTAAAATATCGTGGTTGTCTTTATCAAAAGCTTTACTAAAATCCGTGTAAATAACGTCGCACACTGGTTCATATTTTGAGAAGGCGGCAAAAATTATTTTTTTTTATGTTCTCCGATTTTAAAATTTTTTTATTCATGTGAAAGTAAATACTAGTGAACCTCGGGAGCCAAAAAATTTCAACCCTATTTCAACTATTTCATTGAGAACAGGGTGGTCCAAAATGGACTTTCTCAATATTTGGTTATAGTTTTGAATTTCTGAGTCAATTTTTGAAGTTGAAATGCTCATAACTTTTTTGTTTTTTAAGATTTTTTGACAGAATAAGTTTTGTGTATTAGTTTATTTTATTAGCTATACGTGGTTTAAAGCATTAAACTCTGCGACCTCTAGAACTATTTAATTTTTTTTTTTTTTTTAATGTCAAAATTTCCCGGAAATTTCCTACTTTATAGAGCATAAGTCCTGAGCGTCAAAATGCGTCAAAAAAAAATCTATACTCTCTTGTAGTCCAGAATCTAACCTACATTTCTATACCCCATTGTACACACATCTGGATACGGCCTTGCGAACTACAGCAATTTCTGTGACCCAAGGTAAGATATTCGGTTCAAAAAACAAGTCCTGCAAGGAAACATTACTGAAATTAAAGAAGGTGCATCTTAAAGAATTTTCGACAAATAAAGCAGTTCAGGCCACATAAATTATCTAGCACGTCAGGTTATCAATTAATTTGGAGAAGGTAAAGGTATTGCCATTGTTATGAACTTATTGTGGGTGAACGGATGCTGCAAAACGAATAGGCGACATAAATAGACTAACACGTTAGATTTCTGAGTAAGTTAAAAGGTTAAACATTAGTAAATAGCCGCAACATAAACTACATAGTTTAATTACCTGAAAATTGCAACTTAATTTAAAAAAATGGAAGAGCAGGTAAATGGTAAAAAAACTAGCACGCAGTTATATTTTACGTGAAAATTATGATAAAGGATTCATTTCTGCATCAAATTCAACCAACGCAAAATAAGAAAACAAAAATTGCAATAATTGAAAAAAATAGTGGAAGCGAGCCCTAAACGCACAAAAAGGATTTTAATAAGTATGCCTACACCAACTGAAGAAATGAAATTTACTCCAGAAGAAGCATTTGCACTATTTTTGGATTTAAAACTGACAAAAAATCAGTATACAGAACTGCGAAAGCGAACCAATGAAAAAAATTGTGGAATCTTTCCAGCATATCGAGCTTTAGTTTCTGTCAAAGAGTGCTTACCTTCACAAACGGCTATTAGTGTAACTTCAAGTTCAGCAGAAGTAAAATTGCAGGCTCTTCTCGAACACACTGCAGAACGATTATTAAACACACTTGATGCTGACTGTTTAAAAAAACTTAAAAATTGCAGCATCACTTTATTTTCTAAATGGGGATGTGATGGAAGCTCTGGTCAGAAACAATACAAGCAATGTAATTCAGAAAATTCATCTGATGCTAACTTATTCATGGTATCTTTAGTTCCATTACGTTTAAGAAAAACTTATATTGGCTTAGAGCCGTCAACCAGTAGAGTTACAGAAATGGATGTATGGAAAAATGAAATTCCCTCTTCAACAAAGTATTGCAGACCAATAAAGTTTGTTTACAAAGAGGAAACTAAAGATGTCATAACTGAAGAAGTTCGAAAAATAAAAGATCAAATTAAAGAACTTCAACCGGCAATATTTAAATTTGATGACCAATGCATTGAAATTAATTTTCAAATGTTCCTTACAATGATCGATGGAAAAGTTGCACAACCATTAACCGAAACAAAGTCTTAGTCAAGCTGTACCATATGCCAAAAGACATCAAGTCAATTAAGCCAACCCCATCACAAGACAATAGTTTCAATGAAGCATACGAATTTGGAATGTCCCCTCTTCATACCAGAATTAGTTTTATGGAGCATATTCTTAAATTGGGTTATGATTTGGAATTTGGCCCGTTATGCGAAACAGTGAGAAAAAAACAAAGAAAATGTGGAAAAAAGGAAGCAAACCAAAAAACAAATTCAAGAAAAATGCCTTCACCTTATAATTGATCAGCCAAAACAAGGAGAAGGAAATTCAAATGATGGAAACACTGCAAGGAGATTCTTTTCCGATCCAGAAACTGCAGCATCTATCACAGGAGTACATTTTGAATTAATAAGACGGTTCCAGATCATTTTACAAGTTATATCATGTAGCAGAAAGATAAATGCAAAAAAATTTGGCCAGTATGCAAATTAAACAGCATTTCTTTATAACAAAAAATACTCTTGGAGACATATGCCAACCACAGTTCATAAAATTTTATACCATGGGGAACAAATAGTTCAACACAATATGCTACCAATTGGAGATCTATCTGAAGAAGCGCAAGAAAAAAGGAACAAAGACTACAGATTCTTCCGCGAGCATAACACAAGAAAAATGTCCAGATGTTGTACTAATGAAGATCTTATTACTATTTTATTGTGCACATCAGATCCATATATCCATATTCGACAAAAATGGAAATCAACCTCAATCGAAGAAGCTAAACAACTTCTGGTAAATGAAACCCAAAGCTATTTAGAAGAAATTTTTACTAATATTGTTTAATTTAAAATTGTTTATAGATTATAATTTGTTTTTGATTTAAGTATATATTTGTATTAATATATAAAAATAAAATACACATACATCTCAAACCAAAAATAAAAGTTGCATTACCTAAAATGTTATCGATAGCCAAGAATGCTATTTGGGAATTTTTCAAAATATTCCTTTTCAGTTTTATCCTTATAACAACTCGTCTCATCCCAAAAAAGCCAACCTTTGGCCCCTGTGAATATTGCGACTAAAAAATTTACAGGGGCCAAATATTGGCATTTTCTGACAGGATCTAAGTTCGACAATAAAAAATAAGTATCAGTTGTAAAATACAAGAGAAATAATGATAAATTATAAAAAAATCATATTTGAAATATTCAACTTTTACACCGAAACTCAACAAAAAAATGAAAATGCATTTTGAACTCCTCATAACTTTTGCTCCTATCAGTCGAATTTTACGTTTTATAGCGCAAATGAAAGCCTAACATCGCACCTATCGAACACAAAAAATCGCATAAAAAAAACCGATCCAGTCAAAAGTTATGGAATTTTGACCGCCTTCTCGTAAAATTTCCCACTGTGCGTCGGTTTGTTAATTAAACGTTCATTTACAATAGTTGTTAATTGTAAAATGTTAGTAACAGTGGAACGTTATTTCCTGAAACCATGTTGACAAGGTGATAAATGGGAAGAGATTTGATGATATAAACTATCAGTCAATATCTTTTCTAAAAGTTTGGAAATCGCATTCAGCTTTGCAATTCCTCTTTAATTCGATATTTTTAGTTTACTTCCGCTTTTAAACAACGGGTGGCCGAGTTCAATAGATTTATTGAATATAGTTGTAACGAGGAATACATAAGTATTCTCCACAATTTTTTAGGTACAGTTAGGTATACCATCCGGTCCGGGATTAAGAGAGCACTGCAGAGACTTTAAATTGGATAGTACCGTTTCAGTGTCAATAAATGAAAAGTTGATACATGTAGAATGAGATATAAAAATGTATAATTTTAAAAATGAAGCAGTTGTACTTCTTTCTTAATTTTTGCTTATGTATAAAATTAGACAGTTTAAAAAATATAAATAAATAAAAAATAAAATAATGGTAGCAAATCGAGTGATTGGTACTCTTTAATGCGTTTTCGCATTTGACACGTTGAGCGGCTGGACTTTTCTTTTTGTACATATTTGTACATATATTAAAGAAAAACATGTATCAGAATATGCTTCAAAAACTTAAAAATGCTCTCTTAGCAAAATTATGCAAAAATGCTGCAAAGGGTAAAATATGCACTAACAAATCGATGCTAAAATTCTTAAAAAGCTCTTAAACGGATAAATATATTGTTTCTGTCTTCATTAGCCGCACATGGAGAAACATGCAAAAGCATATTTATGGGTTCCCTGTTTATAACCAAAAAAATTATCTGGTTTACTTTAATCTAGCGATAATGGTTAAAATTCCTAAATGCTAATAAAAGGATGATTGTTTTCGTAGCGTTAATTAATTTCAGTCCCTGAATAAAGCAATTAAAAAATGTTTGAATAAAAAAGTACTGCGCAGTCCGTTCAATCATATTTATTAAAGCATGCCAAGGAAAACAATTTACTTATCAAATTAACGCACGTCCAAGGCGAATTCATACAGGTGACCGCATCTTGAGATAGAGTTATGCTAGCTATCCCTTTTTTTTAAAAAATACTATGTATTTTGTTTTTGTAAAAAGTTAGAGTCCATGTCAACATTATTGGCTGCAAATATAAAAAAGAAAATTTTTTGTTTTTAACCCTGGAAGGTTTTTAAAGTTAAAAATAAACAAAAATCTGTTTCATTTAAGAGTTTTTTTAAAAAACAAGTAAGAAAGTATAGTCGGTCAATCCCGATATGGATTTATCTATGTTTATAAACTTCATTAAAATCGGTTTGAAAGTTTGTGAGAGGCAGAAATTGCCCTCTACTTCTCCTTGTGGTCCTATTTTTGAAAAACTGTATAGCTTATGTGTCCATGTAGATATGGATCTATCTATGTTTTAAATTTCATTAAAATCGGTTTAATAGTTTCTGAGAGGAAGAAATTTTCCCCTATCTTCCCTCGTGGTCCTACGATTCGGCCCGTTTTCAATAGGCTTGGTCCTTGTGCCAATAAGAACCTATGTCCCAAATTTTATTAAATTATCTCCAAAATTACGACCTGTACTTTGCGCACAAGGTTGCATGGACAGCCAGCCAGCCGGACGGATATCGTTAGTTCGACTCAGAAAGTGATTCTGAGTCGATCGGTATACTTTAAGGTGGGTCTAGGACCAATATTTTAAGGCGTTACACACATCAGCACAAATGCATAATACCCTCTCCACTATTGTGGTGTGGGTATAAATATTATATGTATTAAAAATAAAAATTCTTTTTACCTATAAAATTCAATACGAATTTGAACTCTTTTGTTTTTTAAATTAATAAACTTTTTAAAACAACAAAACCTAAAAAGGTAAAAAATAGTTTGTTTACTCAGCCTTTTATTAAGTTATTAGCCTTATTTTACGCATGAGACACAAAGTTTAAATTAATGTTTAAAACATATGCTTTTCTTGCATACATAACATGTACTTTTCGTCGTTCTTCGTTTGCTATAGGGACAGAGGTGACAAATTTTATTCTCGTTTGCTCCTTTGACAACATTTTCGACGGATTCTTGTCGATTAGGTATTTTATTTTGAATTTTCCCCATAATTAAGGTCTGTAAGGCAGTTCTTCGATCTTTTGTGAGTATATCTGACGTAGTTGTTGACAAAGGCCATATTTAAAAGTCCAAAAAATAGACACAAAAACTTACACTAAAGTTACTCTTCATCGTTGTGACGAGTACACACCTCTGAATTTAAACTTTAAAAAAATGAGGATCCAATCAGTTCGTTAATATATATATAATATTATAATACTGTCCAATTGCTTATTATCAGGGAAACCATAAATATGCAAATGCATGTTATTTCTTGTGCGACCAATGAAGGCAGAAACAATATATTTATCCGATTTAGATCTTTTTATGAATTTTGGCATCGATTTGTTAGTGCATATTTTACCCTTTACAGCATTTTCTGCATAATTTGGTTAAAAGAGCCTTTTTGCAGCATTTTTTAAGTTTTTAGTGCATATTTTGCCTTTTTTGAGCTTTCGCAGCAAATTAAAAAAATTTTTTTTGCGGAATTTTGGCTTCTGTGTTTTAAATATTTATCTGTTTACCAAACATGTTGCTTCAATTTCGCCATCTGCATTTAATTTTTACTCGAAAATTGTAATAAAAAGCAGGTTGTCATTAAAGGCAAATGTTATTTTAAACTTTAAAATTGTATATATGAAGAAGCAAAAGTTAAGGAAAAATCAACAATATACGTTTTTGGCATTGTCTGTAATATGTATATAGAAATCTGGACAAATCTTTTAGTATACTGATCGACTCAGAATCACTTTTTCAAGTGATCTAACCATGTCCATCCGTCCGTATTTGCTGGTTCTTTGTTCATGTTAACCTTGTGCGCAAAGTACAAGTTGCAGTCTGGTAGGTAATTTGATCAAATTTGGTAAATACATTCACATATTACCCATAAAAACTTTTTTTCCAAATTATACTCTTTGTGTCCATCCAAATATGTTGTTGTTTAGATTAAATTCGCCCCAAAAATATTTAGCTGCAAATTAAATTCTTTTCACAAAGTTTCCATCTATATAGCTTTTATAGCTTTAACTTCCCTTAAAAAAAATTTTAACCTCTTTACATAACTTTGTTTATGTAAGCCGATTACTGCCCATCGTTTCCAAATAGGGTAACATCTCGAAAACTCGTCTGTTAATACATTGGAGTTTTTAGTTTTTAGGATTGTTTTTATTACATGGAACTGTTATTAAATTATCAAGAATAAAAATTGGAAATTAAGCACGAATAACAAAATCTTTTAAATTAAAATTTTGTATTCCCAAAAATTACTTTGATAATTGTTTAAATATTTTGTTTTCAAATTAGCAATTTTTGAATTTTTTGGGGCATATTTTATAGTTTTTACTGCACATTTTATGCGCATAACACGCGGTTTTTTAGAGCATATTTCTGGTTTCCCTGCTAATTACTTTTTAAGCTGAACATTTTTTTTTGTAGTATGTTGAATTTTTTTTTGGTTTTTGTTACAAGAACGCACGCTTATATAAGCGATTTGTATTTACATTGCTCATAATGTTTTTTGACTTTTGTTACATTTTGTTTTGACATTCTTCATAAAAAGTGTAAGTTTGCCCAATATTCAATTAGAAAAATACTTAAACTACGGGTACAATTATAACAAAAGTAAGGAAAACGTATATAAATTATACATTACAAAAATAGCCGGTTTATTTTACCGAAATAACCGGTTTATTCGATATTCGAAAAATGGACATTTTTAAATATTCGACTTGGGCAAAACTAAAATAACCGGTTAAAACCGATCGAATACCGTAAATAACAAAAAAAAATTAAGTTGACTTTTGATTGGTTATGATGTATTTTGGTTAATTACATCATGATCAATCAGATATATGTACTTATTTTGTATTGTTATTTATAGAATTTAAGTTGTAAGCAAAAATTTTTACTACTGTTTTAAACTTTCATCAAAATTAAGTCGTTTTAAAATTTCAGAAGGACATTTTATACCTTGTTTTGTAAGTATAAGTTATTTAGGCCCCTATTACGGTTTACAACTCAACTCGGTTGAGTTGTAATTAAGACAACTGGTTGTGATCAGTTGTAATTTTTGTTATGTTTTTGTTCACCGCAATAAAGCAAAGTTGTTAACCATAATACAAAAACTGAGAATTTACAACTCAACTGAGTTGAGTTGTAAACCGTAATAGGGGCCTTAAACTACTTTCCCAATCGAAAAGACAAACGAAATCAATTCATCTATACGTATTTTGTCCTTTTTTTGTATGTATTGAATGAAAAACTTATCAAAAATTCAAGAAATTGGACAATCCAGGCCATTCCAGTCCGTCTGGCAACCCTACTTGAAAATGTCACCTGAACGAATTCGCCTTGCGCACGTCTTAAAAAAATTTTTAATTTTTAAATTAAACGTCAATGAATAAACAAAAATACATTTACAAAACGACAGAATTTTAATAAAGTTAACATATGTCAGTAAATTAAAATTTAACTATTTAGTTACACTCAGTCGCAAAACTCTACAAACGATATCATGTTTTCAATAATTCTTAATTTTTTTAAAAACACAATGAAATTTTTTAAAATTTGTATTTCAACGATTTTTATAAAAAACTAGCTTAACCCGGTTCGCTTCGCTACACTGCTTAAACACGTTTGAAGACTCTTCCTTTAATAGTTCTTCAGTTGAGAGATATTTAATATATGCATCCTATGCTAGGTATTTTCCCCCTGCGCCTACCCGCTTTATTTTTATTTTCGAAAGTGAAGTATACCATAAGAGTGACTTCTACAAAGTTTGAACATTCTCACTATAACAGTTCTTAAGATATGCGATATTAAACATTGGAGTCCTATGGTGCCACTTCCCCCGCTGCTATTTTATTTCAATTTTTGAGCTCAGAAGATCCTACTATAAAAGTTCAACACAATGCGTGCAGCGGCTCTTAATAATATTTCTATCTATGAGGGGTAGTGCTCCTCCTCTGTCAACCCCGCCCATTTTTATATTGAAATTTATAGTTTACCATAATAGTAGCTTTAACCACGTTTGAAGACTCTCCCTTTAATAGTTCTTCTGTTGAGGGATATTAAATGTATGCATCCTATAGGAGGTATTTCTCCCTTGCGCCTACCCGCTTTATTTTTATTTCAAAAGTGTAGTATACCATAAGAGTGACTTCTACAAGGTTTGAACATTCTCACTATAATAGTTCTTAAGATATGCGATATTAAACATTGGCGCTCTATGGGGGGAACCACTTTCCCTGCTGCTATATTATTTAAATTTTGGGGCTCAGAAGATCCCACTACCAAAAGTTCAACAAAA
Source organism: Pollenia griseotomentosa (assembly GCA_963931875.1). Lineage (NCBI taxonomy): Eukaryota > Metazoa > Arthropoda > Insecta > Diptera > Polleniidae > Pollenia > Pollenia griseotomentosa. Next base: position 204,933,022 of record OZ007561.1, on the reverse strand, counting down.
TGCGTGCAGCGGCTCTTAAGATATGCGATATTTAATATTGGCATCCTATGGGGGTACCGATTCCCCTGCCCCTATCGAAAATATAAGTAGCCTATTTTATTTTTAGGGCTCACGTGATGTTACTGTAAATTTCAGGAAAATGGGTTCAGTAGTTTAGGAGTCTATAAGCCAACAAACAAACAAACAAACAAACAAACAAACAAACAAACAAACAAAAAAACAAACAAACAAACAAACAAACAAACAAACAAACAAACAAACAAACAAACAAACAAACAAACAAACAAACAAACAAACAAACAAACAAACAAACAAACAAACAAACAAACAAACAAACAAACAAACAAACAAACAAACAAACAAACAAACAAACAAACAAACAAACAAACAAACAAACAAACAAACAAACAAACAAACAAACAAACAAACAAACAAACAAACAAACAAACAAACAAACAAACAAACAAACAAACAAACAAACAAACAAACAAACAAACAAACAAACAAGCAAACAAACAAACAAACAAACAAACAAACAAACAAATAAACAAACAAACAAACAAACAAGCAAACAAACAAACAAACAAACAAACACACAAACAAACAAACACACAAATCTTTTTCATTTTTATATATATAGATAACACTATGTGACTAGGGATGCAACATCGCTCTGAAAAACATCGATGTTTTCACGATAAGCATCGATGTCAAAAAACATCGGTAAAAAACACGATACATCGATGTTTAACATCGATGTTGAAACCTACTTTGCAATTATACTTACGGACTGTTTTAATTCTTCTTTGCTACTGAAAATCTTAATGCCCAACTATAATATACATATGCTTGCATAAGCTTTCGTCAAAAATTAACAAAAACCCTGTCAAATGCATTTAAAAACACCAAAACAAAGTGCAATCAGTTTCGCATTTTGCTTAAGCAAATGACAGATTCATAAAATTAATCAAAAAGTTTCCATAAGTGCAATATGGTTTGACAAATATGATTTTTATGTATTCGCACAGTTGCTTGAGCCAACTTAAGCAACTTAATACATACATATAGTTATGAAATGCACAGTATGCATGCATGTACATACATACATACGTACTTTGTATGGCAATCAGAGGTGTGCTGGAAAACGGAAACGTAAAACAAGAATTTGGGAGTTCGTTTTTAATACACTTTTAATAAAATATTTTTAATTTTTGTTTTAAAATTCTGTTTAATAGAGAAATATTTATATAATATTTGTCATAAAATTCTTATATTACAGAAATTTTATTAAAAACCGACATTTCAAATTCTTGCGTTTAACGTATGCATTAAAAAACACTTTTTTATATTTTTAAATAAAAGGTTTAATTGAAAAATAAAAATTAAAATTGCTAAAAATATTATAAAAAATATTAAATTAATGAAAATAATAAATGGACGATGTCGATGTTTTTTAGTTTTGACGACGATGTATCGCCGATGTATCGTAAATCAAAACATCGATGTTTATGAACGACATATCGATGTTTTCTAAACATCGATGTATCGTTTGCATCCCTATATGTGACAGTTTTTTTACCGAATGTATTTGACACCTAATCTTTTTGTAAAATTGCTCGTGTATCCGAATAGGAATTTAGAATGCTCAAAAGTACAACAGTTTTCGAGGTATTCCAAAATAACTGTTATTTGTGTTTTTAAAAAAGATGATGCCACTTATATGCAAATATCTTCAAAAAACTTTAACGGATTATGTATTTCTTTGAATTTTTAATGAAAGATAATAACATTACTAAAATAATAATGTATTGCTTGTGAAGATTGGTTAAGAAATGACAGAGTAACAAAGGACAAAAGTTCAAACTTCATGGAAAATTTTATGATTTTTTGCAATTTTGCTGTTTTCAAAGTTATTTTTATTATACCAAATAATTCAAAATGATAACGTTTTATTGCACGAGGCATTAGCTTATTTCAATACGAACATTTTGCGCCCAACAAGACCTAGATTGGTGCAAAAATGATAAAGCTACAGAAGATTTAATGAATTAACCCACATAGTAATTAAATTTAATTTTTTGTTACTAAACATTTCGCTATGCGTATTTACTTGGTGTGTTTTTTGTGATTTGGTAATAAACATAAAAAAATTTTATTGCTTGGTTTCAAAAAAAAAAATAAGTTGAAAATAGCAAAATTGTAAAAAATCATTAATATTTTTGTGAAATTTGAACTTTGGTCCAATGTAACTTAGTCATTTCTTGACCAATTTATACGAGCGACCTGTGGTTGTTTAAGTAATCTTTATCTTTGAATAAAAATAAAGGAATTAAAAAGCCGTCGAATATTTTCGACGATACTTTTATTAAAGTTACATCATCTTTTTAAAATCCGACAGTAACGGTAATATATAATATCTCGAAAACTGTTCTACTTTTGACCATTCGGGTTCAGCGGACAATTTCACATAAAGATTAGGCGTCAGATTCATTTGGTCACGACTTTGTTGAAAATTTCTGATGCAGTGTAATTATTCACAAACCGTAAAATTCAGTTTTTTGCATAACACCAAACAAAAGTTTACATGCGACATATTTAAAAAGTGTTATATGGCTTGCGTCAAAAACTTCTTTTAATCTTTTAGGCATCGATGAAACAAGATTTTTTGTTACTTCTGCAGAATTTTAAATGTCGTATGTGCATTAATTTTAACATCGTTATATTAAGTTTAATAGTTGCAAGTAAAATTTTTAAAATAATTTACTCAATATATACAAAATTATGAAATATAAAATCGTATGTAGAGTTTTGCGACTGAGTGTGTATGGCTCATAAGTATATTGGAGCTTTGTGCAACTCCCATGTTGTAATTCACACATTTTCTCATTGTGACTTTTATTTTGGATTGTTTTCGCTTTATTTGTTTATTGTTTCATTTACCAAAGTTCGACTTAAAGAACGTATATTAATTTTTTTTATGATTACAAACCAACACAGTATTATACTTAGATTGGTCGTAATAAATATGTATGTATGTCTCAATTGTGAGCAAATTAACAAAAATGTTGCATACACAAAATTTTTTGTGGTTTGCTGATAAGTTTCATGTAATATTTTTAATGAAGCTATTGTTCACAAATAAATTTTTGCGTGTTACAGAAGCTAAAGATAATGTTCACTAAATTTTGTAGAATTGGTTTGAATAAAATTTACTTAAAAAAATAACACCAACATTATGTAGTTTAATTCAACAGCATTTCTATGTTTAATTTTAAATATTTTTTTTAAATCTAATGCATGTATGTATATTACAGTATCTATATATATATATATATATATATATATATATATATTAATATATACATAAATCAGCTAAGGCAAAACAGAACACTGTTCTCCTCTGCGACTGGAATAAAAAATACACCATTTGAAAGGTTTTTACCTCACTGAAAGAATTTTCTTCAGAATACCAATGAATTTTGACATTAATCCCATGAAAAATTGCATTAAAAAGGAACCAATGCAGCGCTTCGTTGGATCAGTGAAACCTGTTTCATTAAAATGTATTTGATGAAACATTACATAAGATCTATGAATGTTATTCATTGGATGAATACTTTCAAAAAAGTAAAAAAAAAATTTTTTTTATTTTTTTTTTTTTAATCAAAGTTGTTATTATTCCACTTTTTTTTTTAACAAGAGTCGCTGGCGGGAATCGGTCCCGCAACCTCGGCGCTGATAGACTAGCTCACTACCAGCTAGCCTACTGGGGCAGTGTAGTTTTTGAATAAAAAAACTATGTTTTTTGCCATTACTCAATTAAGAGCGTAAATATAAGATTAAATAGTCATAACATAACAACAATAACAACGTTGATTTTTTTTGCTAACGCATAATAAAAAAAGACCACATAAAGAGAGAACAAGTTTTTCGTATACATCATTTGGTTGACAACAGTTTAAAGTAAGGGTGTGTTTTTTTTAAAGGAGAACATTTATTTGTTCATTACTTAATACATACTAGTACATTTTTCATAATGAAAATTTATTTATTTTTATACTTTTAATTATTGAGACTATAGAGTTATTTGAATGTTAAAAATAACTTTTTTTCCACATATTGAAATATGTTGCTTTTATAAAAAAATTTTTGATTTCATAAATTTAATTGCATATTACATTAAATGCACGAAATAATTAAATCTTACATTTTTTAATTAACAATTGAACTAATTTTTAAACTTTAGTTTTCATATATCCAATAAAAATTTTTAACGTAATTACGAAATCCAATGAATCGATTTTAACGAAAATACTTCATTATAACTACGAAATTCCATTTGGAAAATTAAAGTTTTCATTTAACTAGTGAAATTTTTTTTATAAAAACGATTCATTAAATATATGAAGCATTTTTCTTTCAGTGTTGCAGCAGTACACAATACATATTTAATCAAAATCTGTTCAATATTTGCAGAGTTATAAGCGTTTAAATTTGAAACTAACACAACTAGCTAGCAAGACACATAAATAAAAATTTTGTTTTTTTCCAGTTATCAAATAATAAAAAAATAGGGTGGTAGATTATTCGACACTTGCAAGAAACCGGTTTTCGAACATTTCGACTATATAAATCTTATATATAAATCGGCACAGGCAAACCAGTTAAGAACAATATCTTTCTTTGTTTGCCAACCACTTACGTGGAACATTACATATGAACCGGAGGTTGGTCCGTCGCCAAATCGATCCTCTTAAACGGAAAAAAAAAAATTTCAAAACATCTAAATTCATATATAATTAGATATACTATATTTTCTTCATATTTAAAAAATGTATGGCCGAATTTCGACCATTAGGCAAACACTTGTACAAAGAAAATGGCTGAACAACTTCAGGCACCTAGCTTTGTACTTTTATTCCCGTTCGAAATAACTCCAGAGAGAACATCTGTATAAAAATATATTTAATATTTAGAATTTTCTCACATAAATTAATATTTACCTTTTTAACCATGTGTAATAACATTAATCCGGTACTTGTTATACCATAGAGGAGAAAACCCTTGCGGCGGCCCTAAGGCCGTTATTTGTCTTACCATAAAGGAGAAAATCCTTGTACCCAAAGGCGTTTTTGTTATATATTTAATATATATAGTAATTTTATTGTATTTAACTTCTTTTATAATTATGGACCTTATGACATGTTTAAAAATGACAAAATTTCCATTTGCAAAGTGCCTTAATGCCAACGGACATTATGACATTTTCAAATGTGTCACAGTGTCCATGGACACAGCGACACTTTTTGGAGCGTCATGGTGTGCATGGACACTATGACATGCCACCGTAATAACACATATTGTGTGTAATTCTTACGAGCATGTAGAGCCCAGGTGTAATTAGTTTCATATGTAAGACTTCGGGTATTATTATGGTGGTGAGTGATAAATTGATGACTTTGTTAGATACTCTATTGTCCAGATTTTTGAGCATAAGCATGGATATTCCGTCGGGGCCAAGGGCTTTGGATGATTTAGCGGCCCTGATGACCTAATGTCCCTGTTGAATTGACTGATTCGGGGATCACTTGCGTTGGCTCTGCGAATTTCGTTCCGCTCTTCCGCGAGTACCGCTGCCGACGCAGGGAAATTTGGTCTTAAGACCGGGATCCTTCCGGCAGGAATGAAGCAAGCGGCTGCTGCGAGGACGACTTTCCGGAACTTCCTTTCTGCAGAACGCACGTCAGAAGGAATTGGTAAATCACTAAATTTGCTGTTGGTAAACTCTCTGAAGCCCGCCCAATCTGCCTTTTTCTGATTTATATAGGTGCGGCGTTCAGAGGTCACAAAGTCTGTCGGTCTGTCAAGCTTAATAATTATGGGTAAATGGTCTGATGCCAGAGAAACTATTGGTTGGCAAGTCGCAAAGATTATCAGACCTGACCTGAGACAAATGGTGATGTCTGGCGAGCTGGTGCAATTACTCATAATTCTGGTGGGGGCATCATCGTTTAATGTGCAGAATGTGGAATCATCAATCTGTTCCGCTAATGCCGTAACCCTCTGATCATCCCCGAGATTCGAGTGCCAAAGTCCGTGATGAGCATTAACATCTCCCATCACGATACGGTTATCACAATCAAGAAGGAATCCAATGTCCGGGTGATACCCTGCAGGTAGGCTGTTGACCGGCGGAATGTACACATTGTACAGTTCTATTTCGGCAGCTCCCGACCTGACCAATTTGCCCTGTAGTTCCATATATGGATCCGGTAAGCTCTGGCCAGGCATAATAGAACTGTATTGCACAGAATTGTGGACGATAAACGCGATGCCTCCGCTTCGTGTGCGACCTTCAATGACCTTCAATTTTTCACCGAAGTTTGCTGGTTAAGACGATCTTCACTTTAGTTAAGGGCTTATCAGAGTCTCTTAAGGATTTTTAGTTCATTTCAGAGAAGAAATTATTATAAATATATGACTTGAGAAATTTTTTTAAAATTTTTAGATCGAATCATATTTATTCTTGTCAGAAAACAAGTTGATCGAGTTCATGCATAATTTTGAGTTTAAAATAGGAACTTTTTTAATTTTACGGAAGCAAAATCATACAATTAAATGTAGTTGTTTATGCTTATGCTTTTGTGGCAATTTCTCAAGAGCAAAATATGCTTTAATTGTTCGGAGCTGAGTTTATTTCTTTGCTTTGAACAAATGAATTTCAAATCTGAAAAAATTTGTTCGCACATATAGGTTGAAGGAAACAGAGACATTGGGCCTCATGCATAAAACGTGAGTTTGAGCTCTGACTCGTTTTTTTGAGTAAAAGGTGCTTGTCGTATGCATAATAAAATTTGATGAATTTGCTTTTACTCACTGCTTACGTTTGAACTCGTCTTGCTCAGTTTGAACTAAGTTAGATGAGCATGTGCTCATTTTCATATGCATAAAAACAAGCTATTGCTTTCTTTTGTGAGCTCTTGCTCAAATTTTGTTGAGCATGCCTTATAGTTGACTCGCGTCCACTAAAAAGGAATCATGGCTGAATATTTTGTACCGCAAAGAAATACAAAATGTTATCAACAGCGTAAAAAAAATTTACCAAGTGAGGATAAAAAATTGTACAGGTTTGTATTCTTAATTATTATTTTTTTTTTATTTAATTAATAATAAAATGATAAATACATAGGTTTGATGATAGTAGCATCTGCTGGTTTGCTAATTACTTTTTTGAGGAGTCAGAAGAAACACGTGGTAGTGACCTTAGCAACTATGATAAAATTAAACTGTATTTAAGATTTTGTGCCGATCCTGGATTCCAAAATGGTATAGCCACAGATATTGGAGTCCATCAATCAACTGTGTCGCGAACTATTGCTGAAGTTGCGAAACTTATATCTGCCAAAGCAAGCGAGTGGATAAAATTCCCGAAAGATGCTGATGAAATAAAAGATCCTCAAATGAAATGGCAAGGAAATTATTGCTTTCCATTTGCAATTGGAGTGATTGATTGTACGCATATAAAAATTAAAAAACCCTAAAATCAAAGCGATGAGTATATTTGTAGAAAAGGCTTCCACTCTTTAAATGTGCAGGCAACTTGTGATGGAAAAGAACTTTTTACAAAAAATCAAAATTCATGTAATTGCAAGTTTCTTTCCACAAGTTTTTCTTGCAAAATTTCCATTTTTGCAGAAAGGACTTTGTTTTGTTTTGAAAATTCAAATCTCTTGTCTCATCAGTTTCATAGCGACTCAAAACTGCTGTTGACTTTTTGTTAACCTTCAAAATAAACAACATATAGCAAAATGTAAAATAAAATAAAAAAAAAATATTACAGGTTGGTCATCATTATCAGTGCAACGGCGCTTTCTTTGATGTTTTGCTACTGGTGTTGCTGTTCTTTTTGTTTCTGAGGATGTTGTTGCTTATATCTTTTCTAATGTATCAAACGTACAGTTGTCATCTTTAGTTCCAAGAGAGAGATGAACTGTAAAAAAATAAACGAAGAGCGAAATCAACAACAAAATTTGAATTCGATAACGTTACACTTACCTGGAAGTTTGTTTGTTGAGGGATTTGAATTAGCACAAAGCAATTGTGACAAATCAGTTTCCCAGTTTTTTAAATTTATTTTTTTATTGCCTGTTTTATTTATGTCTATTTTATTTTTTATACGACATTTCATATTAGCTATTTTTTTATTATATTTTTCCCCGTTAATTCAATTCCAAATTTCTGCTTACTTTCTTTTACACATTCTGTTTGTTTTTTTTTTATTTTTTATACTTGGTAACTGACTCTTTTCTAATAATTATTTATTTTGTTTTATTTTTTCCACTAAAAATTTAGAAATGTCGTCATTTTCTACTTTATTATTATTATTTAGTTCTATTTCTACTTCACTTTCACTTGACGACATGTTTACACTTCAATAACAATTACACGTTTGAACTCCCTTTGCTCAAGTAATTGCAATTGGTTTGAACTCTTTTTTATGCATACGGAATTGAGCCAAAGCCGTTGCTGTTTGATAGAACTCGACTTTATGAGCAATTGCTCACCTGCTTCAACTCAGCGCTTTTACTCGTTTTTATGCATGAGACCCATTATCTTTAAAGCATTATTTTTTAATTTTGGATATGTTAATTCATCCAAACTTTTCCAAAACGATGGCATATCGGCGAATGGCTGCTCTGTTATTTCGCTTCGCAAGATAATGAGTTCCATTTGTATTTTGTTTGTTTTTCCTGCGGAGCATACGGTCACATAAAGAGAAACTGCAGAAATAAAAAAAGGCAGAGTAGAAAAATCAATATGATAGAAAGAAATGAAGAAGATAATGATGACGAGTACTCGGATAACAATTCGTTTTATTGTGGGTATATTAATAATTGCAAAATTTTGGACAATAATTCACACAAGCTTACGTTAAAAGTTAATGAACAACCGATTATATTTGAGGTGGATACCGGGGCATGTGAAACAATTATTGATACAAATAATTTCGAAAAATATTTTAAGAATTGTAAAATAAGTAAAGACAATAGAAAAACGAAATTAATATCTGGCGATTGTTTAGAAACGTACGGAAAAATAACAGTGTCTATTGATGTAGGAAATAAGCGTTATAATCTAGAACTAACAATTTTAGAAACTCAGTATAAATTTACTCCACTACTTGGAAGGAATTGGCTAGATGTAATGTTTCCCTCCTGGCGGAAATTTTTTGTTTCCAATGTGTCTGGGCTGTCATGCAACAGAGTAAATAATAGCTCGGTGATAGATATTAGAAACAGGTATAAGGATATTTTTATAAAACCTAGTAATTTGGATGTAATAAAAGGTTTTAAGGCAGAAATCGCACTTAAGGAGGATGCGTATCCTATTTTTTGCAAGGCTAGCGTAGTGCCATATGGGCTTAGGTCTAAGGTGGAAGAGGAAATTAAAAGGATGTGTACTGAAGGAGTTTTAGTACCCGTTACTCGGAGAAGATGGGCTAGCACTTTAGTGGTTGTTAATAAACCAAATGGAACAATTCGACTATGTGTCAATTGTAAGCGAACAATAAATAAATTTGTAGTTAGCGAGCACATTCCTATTCCTAGAATAGATGATATTTTTGCCAATATGGCAGGTTGGAAGGTATTTTGTAAAATTGATTTAATGGGCGCGTACCTTCAGGTAGAAGTTTCAGAAAGATCCCGGGAATTATTGAGAATAAATACTCATATTGGATTGTTTCAATACACAAGATTAATTTTTGGTCTTAAACCTAGCAAAGAAAGTATACAGGCAGTGAATAGTTGTGGGCCTTGTCAATCTGTTCAAAACTCGCCTAAGCTTATTTTAACAACATGGAAACCGACCACTTACCCCTTTGAGAGGATCCATGTAGATTTTTGCAAAATTGAAAATATAACAATATTAGTGTTGGTTGATAGTTTTACCAAATGGATTGACTGTGTGATTATGAGAAAGACTGATGCTAAAACGGTATGTGACGAATTAAGGAAAATATTTGTAATTTTTGGTTTACCTACATCCATTGTTAGTGACAATGGGCCACCGTTCAGTTCCGAATATTTCATTGGTTTTTGTAGAATGAATGGAATGGAGGTATTGAAATCACCGGCTTACCATCCACAATCAAACGGCAGTGCGGAACGTGCGGTTCAGACTGTTAAACAGTGTCTTAGGAAATTTATGATAGATAGGAAGATAAAAGATTTAAATTGGGATATGGAATTGAATATCTTTAATGCAATATAGAAGCACCCCATCAACCGTTACCAAAATGGCATCATCGGAACTCTTGTTTACATATAAACCGAGAACACTATTAGATGTATTAGTTTGTAGAAAGAAGGAAGGGAATAGCGAAGGGAACTCCATAGTTGGCCGGTGTCAAAATATTTCACTAAATAGGTTACCTGGATATAGAACATTTATTGAAAAGGAGGAAGTCTTGTACAGAAATGTATTTTCTAATTATATAAGGTGGATTCCTGGAAGGATAATAAAGAAAATTAGTAGTATAAGGTACTTGGTGCAGGTAAATGGCAGTTTGAAACACGCTCATGTAAATCAATTAAGAAAAGCTAACATCAGACATGTACAATACGGGCCTATCACTTATTGTAGGGAACTTAGAAAGAGATTAAGGTCTAATGAGGAAACAAATATTGTTACAAGAAGCAAGGCCAGGAAAATGCGTGAGGATGAAGGTATCATTATTAAGGACGAATAAAATAAGAATAATAAATAGGTATATATTGAATTATAATATATAAGAATGTGCAGTACATACAGTAGGTAGATATACCTTATATTTATACAAATCATTTATTATTATATTTTGTTTTGACATGTGCAATTAAATTATAATTTCATAATTATTCTAATTTTAAAAAAAGGGTAAGGAAATGTAATGTATATAAATAGGTACATATCATTTTGATATGGTTATATACTTACAGCACTCTTTACTCTCCTTAATAAGTATGTAATTATTATGATTAGCGCACTAGACATAAGAGTATTAATAAATAGTCAGTTGAAGTTAAACCGCCAACCTGTGTTGTTATTTGTCGCATACATATTAATATGAGACGAAACAAATAATTAAAAACGGAAAAAATATGTTATAATACTACAAAAAACTAAAAATATTTGACTGACTGACGACTGAAATTAACCGGTTAAATCGTTAATCGAAAATTGCCAATTTTAAATTAACCGATCAGTTAATCGGGTAGTAATTAATCGATTAACGGGTAACCGAATGAATACCCTAATATTTAGATGCAATAAAATTGTCTTTAAGAAAAAATATTTACTTTCTGGTGAAGTCAGTATAATTAGGAAAATATTCCTACTTTGATATCGCATTGTAACAAAATGGTCAGTGTACCAATTAATAGTGGTTAGGGCTCGTATATGACTAAAAATCAATCCTATAAGCCTTAAGTACGCCTATTGTTATAAATTTTGATCTGTAAGTTTTATTTGACTAGCAATAACACTGTCAACTTTCGTGCAGATCGGTCCATAACTTACCATTGGAAAAACTTTAGTACGTGTAAAATCGTAACGTGTTCTATCTATTATTTGGTCAATCAAAGTTTTATAAGACTATAAATTAAGTGTTCAAATATAGTGAAGATCGGCCCATAATTTACCATAGGTCCCATATAATTACCACTCTGGAAATATTTAAACCATTTTTTAATTTATTTTAATTTTTAAAATTTTTATACAAAAATAAAAGAAAAACAAGTAAGAGTGCTATATCCGGCTATGCCGAATCTTATATACCCTTCAGCATCATGAGATAAGAACAAAAAGTTATATACATAAATAACGTTCTTTAGATAGGTATAAATAAATATTAATTGAGCCACGCCAACTTTTCATTTCACCATGCCGAAGAATATTAAAAAAAAAAAACAAAAAATTTCTATATGTACCTAAGCCCGTTTCCTCTTTTGCCAAAGTTGATGTTTGAAATTCGTTTTAAATCTTAAAATCGTTTTTAAGAACATAAACAAATTAAATTAAAAAACGAAAAAAAATTCTTTTTGGGATTCGAACTGGCAATATCATCAGTCTCAGGAGAGAATTAACAACTCGGCTTCAAATGCTTTTACTGAAGAAGCGTTTAATTAAAATATATTTGGGATATTCACAAGGTGTGCTATCATGTTATATTGTCATAATGTTCTAACATTTTACAATGGTTTAAAAATATTGTTGTTGCTTTGTTAACAAAAAGTGTCTTAAATTAATAGAACTTTGCTTGCTATGTTTATTGTGCTGTCGTAATTAATCAGAAGAGACCTGTGTTGAGCGGCTGAGCCGAGCTGCATTAGTTTTTGTAGCCGTCACCGTTGATGGTACAGTTTTTTTCGGCTAATATCCGAATTTAACCTGCGGCTAGCAAGTTTTGCAACAAAACACATGCGGCGTCAAATTATATCGGCTTAGGACTCTGATGCTTGGTAAACAAACAAAATAAAATTTATTTATGATTTGCGTCAAAAAAAAAATGGAAAATAGTCAGATGAGATCTAATTTAATTAATTTATATTAGGTAAATATATATTTTCCATATTTGTTTTAAATCAGCTGATTTAAATTCAAAATAGCACACTAATTTATGAGGGGCGGTTCACTACAGTCGTATTTTTTCATGTTATTATTTTAAGACTTATGACTTTATGACACCTTGTGAATCCCCCAATTGAGTCTATTAGTTTGTTTCTTTATTTGAGCGGCATATCATATACATGCATTAATGTGTATGTGTATGCGTAAAATTAAACACATTACAAATAAAATCCACCACTTGTAGTGAAGGGTTTAAAAAAACAACAACAAAAACCACATTACCAACACTGTATTACCATAGCCACTGTATGACAGTAGAAACCAAAATTGAATTGGTTTGTATGGCATGTTTATGTCGTTTTGGTAATACAGTGTTGGTATGGTAATGTCACGTCTAGTTGGACCGTTTAAGGAACAAATTTGAGGCAGTCGTGGTTTTTTTGCTCATATTTCAGCCATTTGTGGACCGATCTTGCTAAATTTCAATAGCAAACAATTCCGGACCATATGTGACATAAATGTATAATAACCTGGCCCCCATCATATATGGGGTCTTCGGAAAATCCATTTCAACGGACAGACGGGCAGACGGACATCGTTAAATCTACTTCGCTCCTCATAAGGACCCAGAATATACATATATACTTTATAGGGTCTAACATTAATATTATAGAAATTACAAACGCAATGACAAACTTATATATACCCTATTCACCACCTGTGGTGAAGGGTATAAAAATGACAAAACCAGCGATGATTAATGTAAAACCTGTTGCATTTTTGAGTAATATAATGTAGCATCATAAAAATTCAGAGTTGATTTATTAAAAGTTAGCAGATGGAGAAAAGTTTGTTATGAATTAACTCTTTTCTAACAAGCTGCTCAGCTTAATCGGCAGCTCGTTGAACGTAGTGTACAAACTGTGGCTAACTTTTTGTTGTGAATTTGGCTGTAGGTCTGTTATATTTATTATTTTTATGTTATACTTTTTTGTGCACTTCTTAATTTTTATACCCATTTTTTAAATTTTTTTTTTATAAATATTAAAAAATGGTACCGTCATGACCTGAAACAAACATTTTGTTTTCATAGTTGGTACAAAATTATAAAAGCCAATTTCCATCCCTGATTCTAACTATGTAAATCGGCTTATATCTAGGTTTATATAAAACTTTTAAAAATGTTTAGCTTCAAGCGGTAGTTTAAAAAATCCCTCTTAATTAAATATTTAGTGGTTTCTAGCGGTTTTAAAGTCCGATTTGGCGGGGAATGTTAAAAAAAGTGAAACACTTTTCTAGATAAGGTCAAAAGCCCTTCCGATCTTATCCCGTTTCATATGATTATATATGTATAAAATATCTACCTTATAATTTAGCATAATTTTGTAATTTGATACCATAACAAGCAGCAAGACTTTAAAAGTTTCATTTGTAATTGTAAAAAATGGTTGAAAGCTCTAGCTCATAAAGTTTTTAAAATTGCCGAAAATAATTGTTCACTTTGTATAGGAGGTGCCACTTCCACTAAAAATTATATAGCCTATTGTACTTTCCAGACCATTGGAAATAAAATAAAATGGAGATCATATATTCAGTTAAAAAACTAAAATTAAGTACACAAGTCTATAAGATCGTACACTTTAGCCTCATCGATTTTATTACTGGTGTTTTGACCTACATACATACTATTAGAATTAAATAGTGATTGAATATAAAATTCACTTAAAATGATAACAAAACAAAAATCATGTGAAATGAAAAAATGCCAAATTGTTAAAAAAAATCGCTGAAATAATTTAAAAGGTAAAAATAGCCAATTAAATCGGCAGTTATATCAAAAATCGCCAAAAAAAAGTCGCCGGTCGCCAAATGGAAAATCCACCGCCAAACACGTTTCAATATCGCCACGTTTGGCGAGAAATCGCCATATCAGACAAACTTAAAAAAAATCGGTCCAGCTTATGAGCCTACAAGATTCAAAAAAACACAATTTCTTTTTTAGACATATTTTTAAAAGTGCGAATAGTATAGTAAATTTGATACAAAACAATTTTGGTGACTTTTTTCGCTTTTGGTTACTTTATTTTTACATTTTGGTTACAAATTTCTTTGGACGTGGCAACGCTGGTTGTAAGTAGGTTAAGAAAAAACAAAATAAAAACAAATCAAATTGCTTTATTGCTTTCGCAAGAAAATCAGAATGAAACAACTTGCCATTTCAGTTTTTTTTTTATGCCGTGCACTGCATACATATTATTATACCCTTCACCACAAGTGGAAAAGGGTTATATAAGTTTGTGATTCCGTTTGTAATTTCTACAATATTGATCTTAGACCCTATATTCTGGGTCCTTATGAGGAGAGAAGTTGATTTAACGATATCCGTCCGTCTGTCCGTCTTACGTTTGATATGTGTTTTTCGGAGACTCAAGACATGATAGCTTCTAGGTTGTTTGACATTTATGTCACATATAGTCCACCATTTCTTGCTATTGAATCAGCCAGATCGGTCCTACAATGGCTAAGATATGACCAAAAAACCACGACTGCCTCTAATTTTTCCAAAAAAATCCCTTGTGGTTGTTGTATTTTTATTACTTTTTTCCGTATATCTGGAGAACGGAAAGAGCCAAAGTTTTCAAATTTGGTACAAACATTAATTTTAAAAATACACACCATCCCACAAAATGTGGGCGGGATTGGATAAGTGGGCGTGATACCTCCCATACAAAAAGTATTAAAAATTTTATGAAAACCTGAATTTTTTGACTGTAATATGACCTATGGTTACGCCTTATATATCAAAAGATCGGAAATTTTTAATAGAAAATATTTTCTGAAAAGTTCGGGAAAATCGGTTCAGATACGAAAAAGTTATGACCAAAATATTAATTTTTTTTTGAAAAATACCCATTTGCGGGAACCATAGATCTTCCCGAGTCCAAGTTTTATAACCAAAATAACTGGAAATTTCTTCTTTAACACGTCGGTATATAAATCTGTCAAATCGGTTAAGAAATAGCAGAGTTATGACCAAAATACTGAAATCCCAAAAAATACTCTTTTTTTATAATTAAGTTTTTTTTTTATACCCTTCACCGAAGGTCCTACACCCTATAAAGTATATATATTCTGGGTCCTTATGAAAAGCGAAGTTCCAATCCGGTTGTCGTCTCTTCCTTGAGCTGTATTAGATATATAGTATTTGAGTTACTCAACGAAAAGTGTCGTTTTTACCAAAGTTCCGATATGTCTAAAACTCTAAACCAGTGAAATGCGCATAGGAATAGGTTATCCCATCAACAATAAATTTCAGTTTATCAATAGTATGAAATGAGAACATTTAAACGGAACCTTGTCTCCAAATTCTTTTTTTATCTCAAAACCTAATAAATTCGTGGGTGAGGATTTTAACATTGACAACTTTAAATATAAAAACCATTTATTTTGCCTGCAAATGTCACTTAGTATGGCGCTTACGAGGTTTTCGAAATGCCTTACATTTTTTATACAAAATTGCCAAGATGAAAATTATTGTTATACCATAAAAATTTCCGCTTCACAAATAATGCCTCATGTATTTGCACATACATGTTGTAATGGTCTTCACATGGAAATATGGCATTGGTAAGAAATTTTACAATTGATTACACAAACAATTCAAGTTTTTTGCTCGTGGAGTCTCCATGTAACATTTCTTTACACGTTTGTGTTGGAAAGTGGGAAAATTAAAAAAAGCAGAATTTCAAATAAACCAATGATCGAAAAGTAAAATTTGACTGTCAAAAATTAATAAAAAAAAAGAATTTAAAGTAAAATTACACACAGATTACACATTAGCTACATATGCAATTTATACAGAATATGTGTGTAATGTAAATTTTTCAGAAAATGATCAAGAAAACTTGGTTAATTGAATTAATTTTTATTAGAATAGACATGCTAAGCAAATCAATTAATAAGTCTTTACTTTCTGTTCTGTTACGAATCAGCTGATTTGTTTTTGTTATTAAAAAACCTGTGAAATTGATTATTAGTGTTTCTGTTCTCTTGCAGTTTGTTAAAATCAAAAACTTGTTAAGAAATTGACAGCAAAATAAATAATAAAAAAATACATATTTATATTGAAATAAACTGTTTTTTGATTTTAAGAATTCATAAAATTCAGTTTCTTAAAATTTATGTGCATTAAAGTTATTGAAATAAAACAATGGACGGTGCAAAACTAACAAATTTGTCATAAATGGCTGATAAGTTACTACAGAAAAGTAACTATTAAAATTTCGTAACAGAACGGCACGGAACAGAACAGAAAGTAAAGACTAACTTCCTGTTGTTATGCTATGTTCACATTTGGCTTCTTAAACGCGTTTAAGCAGTTCGAACGTGATTAAGCTCTAATCACTTCAAAATCGAGATGATTACCCATACATTGAGTGAGTGTTAATCACTTCAAATTGACATGATTACAACTAAATCACTTCATAAATCACATAGAATCCACTGAACATACCTCAAAAGTAGAATCGCCAACATGATCGTGTACAACCGGCCACAATTTCTGCTTAATGTTTTTATTTTTTCCTTAAATAATTCATAAATTTTCACAATTTCATCATTAAAATGATTAAAATAATCTTCTGATAACTTTATAAAAGTGTTTTTTTTTCATTTTTAATACTTTAAAGAAATATAAATTTGTTTGTTGTGTTTTTTTTCTTAATCATCTGTCATCTTAGTCCCAATTCACATTATACGATTTTTGTCGTTGCGATTATTGTCGTTTCCTCTTTGAAGTCGGTGTCATGTTTACATTGTACGATATTTGTCGTAACAACCTTAATACATTTTTCGTTAAATGAGAGAAAATTGAGAGAACGAATGAATGAACAAAACGAATCGAAGAGTACACTCGCTTCTGTACCCCTTATAATTCCTCTTACCCCTCTTGCCAATGAAGTAAGAATCGCAACGACAAAAATCGTATAATCTGAATGGGCACTTAATCATCTCAAATGTAATGTGAACGGCTTTGATTAGCTAAATCAACATTTTGCTTACACGCGTTTAAAAACCTAAGTGTGAACTTAGCATTAGAAAACGTAAACAAGTGAGTGAGTGAGAAATTATATTGAAAACAAAAACAAATTTTCGTTTTTTATTGTTGTTTTCAATATAATCTGGCTTTTCTTCGTACTTAGTAAAACATAAATGACCGATTGTACCAATTTATTCATGTCAAATAAAAATAAAATTATATGAAAAACTATATTTAAAATTGAAACGATATTTAAATAGAATTGGTGAAATTGGCCATAAGCAACGAAAACTTGATTTAAATAACTATAAAATTAAAATGATTTTTTTTTTAGTTCGATTTGAGGTATAACTTTTGGCTTAAACCAAGCCACACATATGTTTATAATAAGAAATTTTTGGCTTGAACGAGAATGGTGCAACATTTTCTTGGTTCAAGCCATACTTTCTGGTGATTTTGTAAATAATTCTTTTTGTGCATTATTTATTTATTTAATTAGGTTGGTTTTGTTCAAGTGACGAATAATGTGAAAGTACGCAACAATTTTAACGTTAATACAATAATGACAGACTTAAAAAAGATATCTATGATATTATGTACATATGTATACATACATACATATGTATAAATACATACGTTTATTAGGGGATAACCTTTTGATTAAAAACTGTTCAACTATCTGTCTTCACTGCATAGATATGCAACAATTTAAGGATTACAGAACCATTTTAAAACTATTTAGCGAAATTAAATTATAAATCATCTCTCAAAAAAATTAAACTTATTAAGTTTTTAATTAATGCAATTTTTCCTATAAGTGGTAAGTAATATGTCTAAAATTTTGTTACACTTCTAATGTGTACATTAATAAGAAAAATTAACAAAATTTCACATTTTTTATCACGTACGAACAGAAACGAAACATCCACATACATATGTACGTATTTACCTACATTCAAACTTGTTTATTTATTTATATGTATATGGACACACAGAGCTGCAAAACAATCGATAGTTATTTATATGTGAACGGCTTTGATTAACTTAATCAACATTTTGCTATGTTTACACTTGGGTTTTTAAACGAGTTTAAGCAAAATGTTGATTAAGTTAATCAAAACCGTTCACATTATATTTGAGAGGATTAAGATGACAGAGGATTAAGAAAGAACACAACAAACAAATTTATATTTATTAAAAGTATAAAAAATGGATAAAAATACTTTTATAAAGTTATCAAAAGATTATTTTAACCATTTAAATGATGAAATCGTGCAGATTTGTGAATTATTTAAGGAAAAAAAATAAAAACATTAGGCAGAAATCGTGACCGGTTGTACACGATCATGTTGGCGATTCTACATTATACTCAGTTTGAGGTATATTCAGTGGATTCTATGTGGTTTATGAAGTGATTTAGTTGTAATCATGTCCATTTGAAGTGATTAACAAATCACTTCAGTGTATGGGTAATCATCTCGATTTTGATGTGATTAGAGCTTAATCACGTTCGAGTTGCTTTAACGCGTTTAAGAACCCAAGTGTAAACATAGTTTAAATTTTGGTTTATGGTTGGAGTGAAAGTGAACAAAAATCTTTTTTATTAATTTTTAAATCTCCTGTATTCATAATCAATGACCCTATAAAAATTCTACATTATACTCAGTTTGAGGTATATTCAGTGGATTCTTTGTGGTTTATGAAGTGATTTAGTTGTAATCATGTCCATTTGAAGTGATTAACAAATCACTTCAGTGTATGGGTAATCATCTCGATTTTGATGTGATTAGAGCTTAATCACGTTCGAGTTGCTTTAACGCGTTTAAGAACCCAAGTGTAAACATAGTTTAAATTTTGGTTTATGGTTGGAGTGAAAGTGAACAAAAATCTTTTTTATTAATTTTTAAATCTCCTGTATTCATAATCAATGACCCTATAAAAAACCTTTATTCATGCAACATTACAAAGCCATACGACTTTATTTAAAGGTGGCGCATCAAGGGTAAAGTTTGTAAAATAATAGATATTTCGCTTTTAAAGCAAAAAAGTACTTAATATAGTTAAGTACCATTCCAAAATCTGGAAACAATTGTATTTATATGCGCGAAAAACGAAGTTAGGGATTTCCCTTGTATTAATAATGATATTTAGAATGGTATTTCTAAATTGCATTTGGAGATTGGTTGTGGGATACGCTGAAAACAAAATTTATTCGACGTAAAGAAAACGAAAGTATATTGCATTTGTCGATAACAACATAACTACAAGAGCTTCTTCGTCTAGGTCAGTATCACATTTATCATACAGCTGTTGTCATGTGAGATATTAAAATCGGAGCGAGATTAGTTTTCCCTAAATAAAAGAACAAGAAACCGCATAAGGCAAAAACAGGAGGGAAATAAGTAGATGAGGCAAAAGTTGCAAAGCCTACAGCTACAGTATGTGACGGGACAGTATTCCTGTCTGCCGCATTGATTGTAAATGCAGTAATACTTGATAAAAATGTAAAAACGAAAACTAATCAAGGGTATGTAAAAGATTGAAGTCAAAATCGCTGGGAAAGAAAAAAATTGCGCAAAGAATTGAACTTTACTAGCAATCAAAAACCTTTGGCGTGTATTTATTTTGACGGTCGTAAAGACAAAACGATAGTCACTGACCGGAGAGATTCTGAATATATTGGACATTTCTCGGTAGATTCAGGAGAAGCACCTAATATTGTGAAGAATATTGTTGCCTTTATGATAGGAAAGTATGAATGTTATTCGCCTTTGGTGGCATTTGGATGTAATGGAATAAATGTCAATATTTTAGAAAATCATTTGAAACGTGCTTTAAAATAGACCAATGACAATTTTAATAGTAAATTTCAAACTTTGATTCATTTGACAATTTTCTTTAATTGCAGAAGTTTCCTTCCATACCCAAGCAGTGGAAAGGCTACACAGAAAAAATTTTTTAAGCCAGTAAAAGAATTAATCAAAAATAAAATCAGTTTTAGTTAAATATTTAATAAGGTGAATTAAACTTTTTAATCAAGTGTATAAAATGTTTAATTGACAATATTTCAGTTAAAAGTTTAATTCACTTGATTAAAAGTTTAATTCACCTAATTAAATATTTTATAAAAACTGATTTTATTTTTGATTAATTCTTTTACTGGCCTAAAAAATGTTTTCTGTGTAGTTAAACTCGTAATTGAAGATCCAACAAATGTATGTAGATTTAAAGCAAGAAATGGGTCCTTTCGCTCTAGAATTAAAGGAAGGCAAGATATACCATTGTTTAAGACGAAATTTTAATTAAATTAAAAACAAGAATCTTAATAATGGGCAAAAGTTTGAAATTTGCTTCCGTTATTTAGGAAATATTTAGGAAATTATTGTCATTTCTTTTTATAATGATAATATTGGTATGGTTAAATTATGTATGGAACAAAATATCTGCCAAATGGCCGCCGAGACCTCGGCGGCACACCTCCACCCGATGGTCCAAATTTTCGATGACGCTGAGGCATAATTGAGGTTCTATGCCGTTAATGTGCCGAATCATCTCATCCTTTAGCTCTTGAATTGTTGCTGGCTTATCGACGTACACTTTTTCTTTCAAATAACCCCAAAGAAAGAATGCCAACGGTGTCAAATCACATGATCTTGGCGGCCAATTGATCTTGGCGGCCAATTGACATCGCCACCACGGGAGATAACACGGTCATTGAATTTGTCGCGCAAAAGAGCCATTATTTCGTTAGCTCTGTGGCAAGTGGCACCGTCCTGTTGAAACCACATATCGTCCACATCCATATCTTCCAATTCGGGCCATAAAAAGTTCGTTATCATCTCACGATAGCGTACACCATTTACAATAACTGCCTGACCGGCCTCATTTTGGAAAAAATACGGCCTGATGATGCCGCCAGCCCATAAGCCGCACCAAACAGTCGCTCTTTGTAGGTGAATTGGTTTTTCGACAATTACTCTGGATTATCATTCGCCCAAATGCGGCAATTCTGCTTATTGACAAATCCACTGAGGTGAAAATGTGCCCAGTTCTATTTGTTTCTATTTGTTAAAATTGTTGAGTTAAAAACATTCAATTTATAAAGTATCACTATCCAGTGTGACACAAAGAATGCTGACGAAGGCCGCAGCGGGCCTGAAAATGCATTACATTCTGCTGGTGTCTAATAATTGTAAATTTTTCTGTACATTCAATATACTTCATTGCTATCCAAAGGATAGTTAAGGTAAAATGTAACAAGAAAATACAATATAATAGTCTGGTGGTGTATAAAAGTCATTCCTAAAAATTTAAGGAATAGAACTATTACAAAAAAGCTTTATAAAATACATAACTGAAATTTAGCTCATAGAATAAATTCGAAAAATTAAATATGTTGAATATAATATAAAGTAACCTACGAAAGGAAATAATTCCCAGTTTCTATTTGTTAAAATTGTTGAGTTAAATACATTCAATTTATAAAGTATCACTATCCAGTGTGACACAAAGAATGCAGACGAAGGCCGCGAGGGCCAGAAAATGCATTACATTCTGCTGGTGTCTAATAATTGTAAATTTTTCTGTACATTCAATATACTTCATTGCTATCCAAAGGATAGTTAAGGTAAAATGTAACAAGAAAATACAATATAATAGTCTGGTGGTGTATAAAAGTCATTCCTAAAAATTTAAGGAATAGAACTATTACAAAAAAGCTTTATAAAATACATAACTGAAATTTAGCTCATAGATTAAATTCGAAAAATTAAATATGTTGAATATAATATAAAGTAACCTACGAAAGGAAATAATTCCCAGTTTCTATCTAATAAAATAACTAACAAATACTAAATAACTTATAAATACAAGATAACTAATAAATTACATTTATTCTTAACTAAAGTTACTTTCGTAACCTTAAGCCTGTTCGTCCCGAATAGGCCCAGATTCACCTCTTCCATAAGGGGCTAGCCGTTCCAATTTTTTTTTATTATATTATTTATTTATTGAATCTTCATATATTAAATATGAACTAACAATAATTAATCAAATTTTATCCTGTGGCCATCATTTGAAATATTTCGAGCTAGTGGATTTGGGTGTAACTCTAGCCTTTTTAAATATTTTACCGCATACTTCGTAATAATAGTCCTTACCAGTGGCACATTGAGATCCTTGTGGATAGTTGAGTTTTTAACATACCAGGGAGCCGCTGCGATTATTCAAAGAAGTTTATTTTGGCGCCTTTGAATTTTGTTGATGTTTGAGGCCGAGGCAGTGCCCCATAGTTGAATACCGTAGCACCATATTGGTTTTAAAATAGAGTTGTAAAGTAGTAGTTTGCAATCAAGACTAAGAACAGAATTTCTTCCAATAAGCCAGTTAATATGAATAGCTTTTAGTTACATTTGAGTTAATTTTGCTTCTATATGACATTTCCATGTTAAACGCCGATCTAGATAAATACCGAGATATTTGACATGCTATTGTTGAGGCACTAGTTGATTATTGATTTTAATAGGGGGGCATGTTTCCCGACGCAAGGTGAATGTTATATGCACGCATTTTTGCTCATTGACCTTTATTCTCCATTGCTTTAACCACAGTTCTAGTTGAAATATATAATCATGCAGGTATCAAGATGCTTCACAACTGTTCTCGTGTACGCTTAGAAAAGCTGTATCATCAGCAAAAGTTGAAGTTTGGGTGTAGTTGTTTGTTGGAATGACCGAGGTATATTCAAGGTAAAAAAGTGGACCCAGGATGCTTCCCTGAGGGACTCCAACTTCAATTGGCTGAGGAGAACTTAAAAAATCACCTTCTTTAATAATAAATTTTCGACCGACCAAGTAGCTTTCTAACAGCTTAAGTGTTATACCGGTAGGTTTACCTTTAATTCATGTAACAAGCTACATGCCAGACTTTATCAAAAGCTTGAGAAACATCGATGAAGAGAGCGGAGCAATATTTTCTTTCTTCAAACGCTTTTCCTATGGCGTTTACTATCCGATGGGTTTGTTCAATTGTGCTATGTTCCCTTTTGAAACCGAATTGATGGTTAGGTATACATCCATTATCGTTTAAAATTGGGGTTAATTTTGACGCTAAAAGCTTCTCAAACAGCTTTGATATATTAGATAATAAGCTAATAGGCCTATATGACTCAACTTTTGTGTAATCTTTTCCTGGCTTTGGTATCATCGTAACTAAGGAGGCCTTCCATTATTGAGGGTAGTATTCAAGGCGTAAAATAGCATTATAAATATAAAGAATAATTTTCTTTGCTATGCGAGGTAGCTCCAAAAGCATTTTGTAACTGATCTTATCAATACCAGGTGCCTTCTTGGTGTTTAATTCACAAATAGCCTTTTCTATTTCTCTTATCTCAAATCTTAGGGGGATAGCTGCTCTAACATTAACAGGCGGTAGCTCGTCCGCTATTTCGCTAGATATATTTGGGGTAAATACGCTTTTTAAATAATTTACAAAAAGGTTTCCCTTTTCATTATCATTTCTTGCCCAACTTCCATTCAGGTTTCTTAATGGTGGTTTCGAGATAACTGGCCTTTTGAGATTTCTAGTTGCCCGCCATAATGAGTAGTCTGATTGTGGAGTTGCTTCCAGGTCCTTAAGATATTTTTCAACGTTAGCCGTTTTCTGAGACTGCAGTAATTTTCTTAGCCTTCATGTTGACTCTTTTAATAATTTCTTAAGTTGAGGGCATCTGTGCAATTGCCACTCTCTTCGCACTCTCCTTTTTTCATTCAAGAGTCGTTCGACATCTGTAGAATATATTTTATTATTATTGGATTTTTTGAGGGTTTTGCTGGAATGTTGAACAGCTAGTTTAAGATAACTGTCAAAATTGACAATAGAGATATCCACATTTTGTGGAAATTTTTTATACTTTAACCAATTTATTTCTGTAGCTGACCTCGCTTTGTACCCAGACGGAGATACAATTCTATTGGTGTTTGTTATAGTAACAATTGTAGGTGTGTGTTCAGAGGATAATTCTAAGGAAGCTTCAACGTAAATCGTTTCTGTGGGGATGTTTTTGACCACGCCAAAATCGATGACATCAGGAACTTTTTGCGGATCAGTAGGCCAATATGTTGGTTGTCCGCTCGTGACAACATTTAAATTCATTTTAGAGATTGTTTTAAACAAAATACAACCCTTTGGTGTTATTAGTCGTGACCTCAGAAGGTATGTTAAGCGTTATATTCGCCAGCAGCCAGAATACAGGGCCCCAATGACTTATAATATTGGCTTTCTGAAATTACAAATCTAGGTGGTGAATATAAGGATGAAATTACTATGTTTCGATTTAGCTCTTCAACAAAAATGTTCATTGCTTGGAGATAATCTTCACGATGATCACACATTAGGTAGTGTTTGATTCGGTTTTTTATTAAAATGGCAGAACCTCCACAAGCTCTATCTCGAGGGTCCTTGGTATCATATAGTGTATAACCATTGATTTTAAACGTATGTCTTGAGGTCAAATGAGTTTCAGAAACCATCATGACATCAATTTGTTTATTTTTAAGAAAGTATTCTAATTAATTTTTACGTTGGCGGATGCCGTTTGCGTTCCAAAAACAAATTTTTAAAGAGTTCATGGCTTGTTAATTATAGCTTGCAATAACATCGATTGCATTCTAAGCATTTCCTGCATGTTTCACTAATGTTTGCACTAATGTTTCCATGGTTTTTTCTAGACGACTTAAATTAGAAACTGGAGTTTCATCATTACTTGACGGGGCACCTTGCATCGGCACATGGTTTGATTTTAGGACGTAAGCATAAGAAGGGGTGCATTCGTAAATGCATTACTGCGCTGCATCAGTGATTTCAAATGGTTATATATTTATCAATGAAGTCAATGTGGACCAAAAAATTGTGAAATGCTCCACAAAAATAATAGTCACACAATAAAAAAAATTATAATTATTCTTTTAACGCAATTAAAAAAAGTTTGCTTTTCTGATGCAGCGCAGTGATGCATTTACGAACGTACCCAAGTTCTGTTATTACTAGGCTGCGGATCTTGAATGTCATTAGTGTTTACTTGATTTGTTACCTGCATTTGAGGGGGATTAGATTTCGGTCCAGCCGACTGCTTGACGATAGTAGGGCATCCTCTTTAATTGGCAGTGTGATTACCGCCACAGTTGGTACATTTTTTACGTTGGGGTCGGTAGTTTACCACATACTACGCAAACCAGGGGGTAAGTAGCAGTATGCCTTAGTACGACCAAATTCTTGGCAGTTTAAACATTGAACGGGTTCATTTCTTTTGTGCGGCTCCTCTATCATGATTTTCCTGTACAGGATATATTTGAAGCTGTAAATAGGATGCGTTTCGTTTTTTTAGCTTAACGTCGCGGCAATACTTGCGGGCTCGGCAACACTTGTCCTAAGAGACAGTT
The DNA here is from genome assembly GCA_963931875.1 of Pollenia griseotomentosa. Taxonomy (NCBI): domain Eukaryota; kingdom Metazoa; phylum Arthropoda; class Insecta; order Diptera; family Polleniidae; genus Pollenia; species Pollenia griseotomentosa. The sequence continues at coordinate 204,906,937 of OZ007561.1, read as the reverse complement.
TAATATTTTTTACTGTATGGGAAAGGGAACGTTTGCAAAAAATTGGCTTAAGCTGAAGGTCCATACCATGCGTTCGTGCGTAGATGCGTATGATACTTTTTGTACATTTCATGCGTTTCTAAATTCAAGATACATGCAATGCGTTTTATGTGCCATATTACATTTGTTTGATCAGCTGTTGTGTTAAAATTTATATCAAATAAAAACAATTTTGGCAAAATGGAAAGTGAAATTGTGATTTAAAAAGAATTGATGGAATTCATACATAAATACATATGTAAGGAGTAAGCTTTAATTGTATAAATATTCGTTATTTTTGACAGCATAAGCTTCTACTCCAAATCGCATGTTTTTTTTGTAATAATAATTAACACAATAGAGATGGCACTCGGTATTTAAAAGTAATCGATAAATAGAATACAAAATATAAAAATTGTATTAAAAATTAATTTTTATGTTTTTGTTTTCTTGAAAGTTATTGCAACTTTTTTAACGAAAGCTTTTTCTTTTATTAAAAACTTTTTTTTATACCAAAAAAATGTAAAAAGGAATCCACCACACAAACATATTTATCGATAACATTGAAAATAAATATCTCATCCATGGCTATCAAAAACAGCTGACATTTTTTCACCACTCATGCGACGGATACAAAAGTAGAAAGTAAACCTACTTTGATGCGTTGATTCTATCCATTTTGCTGTGTAACTTGTCACATACAATTATGCTGATTCTACTTTTTTGTCAGAAGCATAAAAAGGACAGACGCATAAACGCATGGTGTGGACCTTCATCTTTAGCAGTTAGGTAGTTATTATTGTTTTCTTTTGTTATATTTATTTCAGCATTGCATTCTTTAGCATTAACTGTTCCATATGCATTTTTTTCATTTATTTTTATTTTTGTTTCATTGATTTTTCTCATACATAAAATTGTTTTTTTTCATTTGTTTTTTTGCTGTGCTTTTAATGTTTTTATTATACATATTTACAATAACCCTTTCAGACCCATGCTTTAAATTGCTTTCAAATTAACCTAAATCATAAAAATCAAACAATATATTTTTGTATTTTGTATAATATAGACCCATAAAATATTCTTACATGGTCCTTTTTGGCAAACAAGACATCGCACAATTGTGCGGTCTAGGTCTGTATCTGCAAAGTAACTTCGTACTGATAAAACATATTTTGGAACTTTTCTAACGTTTATTAAACTTAAAAAATACAGATACTTCACTACCTTATAAGAAATAAAGAATATAATCAGCTAAATTTAAATTTTTTGTACCATCTTTTAATTTTTCCTACAGGATCGTTTTTACATTTCCTTGTTTCCCTTCTGTGCTAATCTCGTGAAGCTCTACGCTTATCTGCTGGAGACCAGAGTCTCTGGCGAAAATCGAACCAGCAACCCCCGCACTGATAGTCTAGCTCACTTCCAGCTAGCCTACTTGCTATCACAACAGCTACAACTTCGATATTGGTAAATTGGGAAATAACGCCCCGCTTCATTTTTTTTTTTTTATTTCCTAAGCTAATCCCGCGAAGCTCTATGCTTGTCTGCAGGAAAGAAACCAGAGTCTCTGGCGGGAATCGAACCCGCAACCTCGGCGCTGATAGACTAGCTCGCTACCAGCTAGCCTACCGAGGCACTCTTTGTCCAAAGGAAATTTTACACTCTACCCAGCAAAAACTTTGCTTACAAAATAAGTAGAAAAATAATGAGAACTTGACGAACAGACTACTTATTTTTCTACTAGAAGAAGTACTTATTTTTGTTCGAGATGTCCCAAAAGTAATCCCTTATAATTTAGCCTATTATAATCTAAAAAATAATATGTTTTTTTTATACTTAAAATTTTTATAAAAATATATAGTTACACAAAGTCAATAAAGTAAAAAATTTTTTATTTTTTTTTAATTTTTTTTTTTTTTTGTTTTTTTTTTAATTATTTTATTTTTATTTTTTCTTATTCTATTTTACTTTATTTTATTTTTTATTTTTTTTTTCTGTCTCTGGTGGGATTTGATCCCGCAACCTCGGTGATGATAGACTAGCTCTCTACCAGCTAGTCTACCGGGGCAGCGTAGTTTTTGCATTAAAAAACTATGTTTTATGACTATAATGACATTTTTATTGTCATAATGAAAATACAAATTTTTCTGTATATTTAAGATATAATAAAGTTATTATTTAATATATAACTAATAATCCAAAAAGTGGCGAATAAAGCTACAAAGTAATGAATTCTTGAAGTCATTAAAAGTAGGATTGTAAGTCAAGTTTTTGCTGGGTATTTGCCATATTTGTACCTGTTGCTACCAACCCATCTGGTGTAATGCTTCTAGCAGTGGCATTTGTTAAAAAAAATCGGTCCGAAATATACATCTAGATATTTATGGATATAAACGGTCCATGACCAAGACCACCATTTTTAATTAACGATATTTTAAAGTTCACTACAACACCTCTAGAAGTAGCACAGACAAGATTTATCAGCTAAGCGGGTTGTGGTTTGGCCTTATTACTTCACGTCCAAGACATCTTCCCGTAAAGAGTATAAACTGCCCATCAATTGAGTAATTCGTGATTTCTGTTGCCAATTCATAACACCTTTTTTTTGTTGAACTCTCCAAAACTTATTTTTCTAGTGAGATGAAGAGTTATTTTCAAAATGTGTATTTGGACGTAGCTGAAAAAACTTTTCGCGCGACTTGGAGTTATAAACGGCAGTAACTTTGCTTCCACTCGCAAAGTACATTCTTATCGTAGGGCAAAATTGAGGCATCCCACCATGATCGCGCACCCGTCAAATCTTTTTATTTCTGCTGGTACGTAACGCACTTTCTGACCACGTTTACTCAACACATACATACATTTTAGTTTATTTCACAACTTCCTCGATGTATTTCTGGAAAGTAGCTTTTAAAATATTGAATGAAGTTTTATCATATGTTTCATTTTGCAACTAGGTGGAATTAAAAGTTCTGTGTTCGGAAATGATAAACTTTTTAATATAACGTGCCTGTTTGGTATTTTGGATCTAAAAACTGATGGTAGTTGTGCTGTATCTGGGTGGTCCGAGGAGTATGATTGTTCAACTGATGTACTTGTTTGGTCGTTCGTGTTAAGAAAAGTGTTTTCATTACATGAGGTTTCATAACTTTCTTGTGCATCTGTATTTAGATTACAAGGGATACATGTTTCATCAGCAACATTATCATCAACACTGAAGTCAGCATCAGAATTGTTAAGAATTTTTAAAACTAACTGAATATTATAATTTTCATTCAAATCAAAAATTTCCCTGTAAAAATATTAGATAGCACAAACGTGAGCATAAAACAAAATGTTATATTGTGTCTGATCAACACAATTGTGCTATCTGAATTTTCTTGAGCACTGACTCCTTGTTACTATGCACAATATCAACACTAACGAGCATAATTGTTGCAAAAACTCATTTTACAGTTACCACTACTAAGCCTGAAAACGTATTTCAATATTACTTTACAAAAACACTTTCCATGTGGACGCTTGTTTACACTTGTGGAAAGACACAACCAAACTTAAGCTGTAGTTTTTTAATTTCTGCTGGTTAGTTGTTTTTTTTTATTTTTTTTAAACAGAAACAAGAACTCACAATCCTTGCTTGCCGGTTAATAGACAAAAAATTATTATTTCATATAATTTGAGGCAAACAAAGGCAGATCGCACAATCGATTCAGCTAGGTCTGAAAGGGATAACACGAAAAATAAGAACTTTAAACATAAATGTTTTTGCTCAGTATATGTATACATAGATACAAACATATATATTTTTTTATGTTTCTTTATTTAATTTTTTCGGTTTTTATAATTCTTCACTTTTATGTTAAATAATTTATTAAAAAATCATTTCTGTTTTGCGTCCATTCGCTAAATGTACAGTCGGGCCTCGATTACCGTGATTCGGTTAACCTGTAACCCTGATTAACCGTGATGGCCAAAGATCAGTCTATTGTGTTTTGTTTGCAATGTTTTCTAATTGTTTGCTTCGATTAACCGTGATTATCTCTATTATCCGTGATGGCAATTGAAAAATATTAGACAAACAACATTACACGACTTTTTTTTAAGAAATTGTATTCTTTTTTTTGTTTAATTGCCTTTTTTGCCTCATGTTTTCAGTAGAAAATTTAATGTTTATATACTTATTTAATTTTAAAATGTACATAAACTTCTTGAATTAATTTGTTTAATGTAAATATGTATGTTCATTAATGTTCACTTGTTAAATAATAAAAATATTAATATTCTGGTCCCGACCATCACGGATAATCGAGGCCCGACTGCATATGTTAAAAAATCAAATGTAATTAATTAATAATTCAAATTGTATGCGGGGTGAAAACACACGTCTGTATCACTATAAAGCACAAACGGAACGCCGTTCCAAATGTACAACTTTCAAAGTTATTAACGGGAATACAAAATTTATCATAAATAAGATTTCTGTATGACGTGCTAAATTCCCAATTTTTCATATTTGATAAATACACTGAAATTTATTGTTGGGGGAAAGCTAGCTTCTATGCGCATTTCACTTGTTGCTTACGCCAGCTCATCAGGAAACATTTTCCAAAGATTTTAGAAAAGTTAAAAATAATATACAAATAAAATCCTAAAGCGAATAAGAATTTTAAACACTCAAAGTCTTTAGTATTTTGGTCATAAGAAGTTAAAAAAACAAAAAACATAAAATGTTAAACAAAAAAAAAATATATACTACATAGGGAAAACAAAAGGAAACATGTGTTTTGTGTGCATGTTTTTGTAGCAAAAACCACCCAGCGGTAAATATATATTGCAATATATTGCAAGGACCGCAAGTTGCATCGATTTCGAACGTTAACGTTCGCATAGAAAACAAATTTTCGAATTTTGTTTTTGTTTTAAATATAATTTTCTATGCGAACGATGACGTTCGAAATCGTTAAACAGGCAGTTAATTTACTTGGGAATATTATTTTTTAAAGGGTGGCCCAACCAAAACGCACGATGTTAATTGCTAAAAAAGAAAAAGTTTTCAGAGAATTATCTTAATATTTTTTTATTATTATAAAAGGATCTTTGAAGCATGTAAGGCTTCGGAGGCATACCTACCGGATGTTCCATATTTTCAAAGACTCTGAGACATATTTGTGGTTCAATGTAGTTAATGTGTCGAATTATCTCATCATTTAGCTTTTAAATTATTCTTGACTTAATATCCCCAAAAACAAATGGTCCAACTATGTCCAATAACATGATCGTGACGGCAAATTAACATCGCCAGGACGTGAGATAACACGGCCATTGAATTTCTTGCGCAAAAGAGGGTTTTTTACGCTGGCTGTGTGGCAAGTGGCACCATCTTGTTGGGACCACATATTGTCCCAGTCCACATTCTCAATTTTTGGCCACAAGAAGGCCGTTATCATCTTGTGATAGCGAACACCAATCACGGCAACTGCTTGGCCGAACTCTTTTTTTAAGAAGAACAGCCCGATGACGCCGCCAGCCCGACACAAAACAGTCACTCTTTGTGGATGCATCGGCTTTTCAACAATCATTCGTGGATAGCCATTTGCCCAAATGCGGCAATTCTGCTTGTTAACGAATTCACTGAGGTTAAAGTGTGCCTCGTCGCTGAAGATGATTTTCTTTGTAAAGTCACCATTCACTTCTGTGAGGCTTCAACAATCTTAACGAGCTGCTCAGTTGTGTACCTCTCCATGGTTGAATTTGTTAAACACTGAAACAAAGAAATGTCAAATTAAGTTGGGCAAAAAATTGACGTTAAGGTGGGACTCACAAATAACATCGTGCATTATGGTTGGACCACCCTGCTTCCAAAATCTTATCAATCAATTTTACACTATTACGAAGTTACCTTTTTATTTCAGCCGATATTTATTCTGTGATTATCGGACAAAAATTCACTGAGTTATATGCCTTAAGATTGGAAAAAATTGATTTTTTCTATGTTTTTTTTTTCAAAAATCAACATTTTCAGTCCTTCCGCAAGAAATAAAAAATTGAACCATTTACGAACCCTAGCCGCGAGAATAACGTAAGCGACATCATTTTCAATTTTCGTTTTTTTAATAAATGACTATTGACAACACTTGCATCATCCCCTAAAATGTCGTGGTCACATAAAGTACCGTTACGATTTTATAGCAAGAACAATTTTATCGTAAGCTCAAATTTCATACAAAACTTATATGAAATAAAATAAAAAAACTCTCTCCTGAAAAATTTAATTTTTGGCGCTTACGTTATTTTTGCGGTCAGGGCTCGATATCTTAAAGACAATTTTGTTCCAAACATATTTGTAACAAAATGGTTATCATCGGACAAAAAAAAAAAGAAAGTTGCAATATAATTAGCAAAAACATTAAAATTTAAATTTTCAATAAAAAAATTTTGGTTATTGGTTGTGTTAAGAGACAATTTAATTTGTTTACATAATTCTATTTTTAGTCAAAAATGTTATATTATTCTTCATCGATTTACGAAAACGTTTCACGAAATCGCATCCAGCAGTATTTACCCATCATGGTCTGACCCCAATGGCGCTGATAATGCTTTTCCACCACTGCAAGACTTCGGTGAAATCTTTCACCTTGTTCGTCACAATGAAACAAGTCTAAAAAGTGTTAAAGAAAACGCATTTTCAATGACATGTGTGCTCCTGTAATTACAGGAAACCCATTCAGACTTCAAATAATACTGTTTTTTTTATTAACATATTTGACATACACCTGTGGCATAAGTCTTCCATCATATCTGGAATTAGGTTACTATCGTTATGGCTTCTGTTGTTTCCTAAAAACCCACTACATACTACTTTCTGGAAAGAATTCCATATAACTTGGAGCTATTGCGATAGTAAAAAAACGCGTGTCTCTGTGTTCGAAAATCCTCTTTCTTGTAAACATGAAGCGAGTAATTTCGAGTTCTCTTTGGAAAAGTTAAAGAAGCGATGTAAATCATTAAATGCGCATCGACTTATATTTTATTTGTATTACCTATAGAATTAAAACTCAGATATAAATCTTCTTCTTCATTATTTGATGTTACTTTTAATACTGGATGTTTTCGCTTTGGGAATGGAGATCAATTGATTTATATACGGATAAATAACATAGCCTTTTCTTCCGCTGTGCACTTTGGTCATGCAGATATAGCAATCAGTCTTATGATCAATTGGATCCCTTCATTGAACTGGCTCACCGAATGGCAAAATATGGCTTATAAACAAATCTGACTAAGTGCCGAAAATAAAATTTTAAAGATTTCGAAAAGATTTTGATCAACTTTCTTCGATCGCGTTTTTTAATAATGAAGACAAGCCAAAAACAAAATAAGACTTATCAAGTAATATTTGCCTATTTTAATATGCAATGTAATTTAGAAATTTTAAAAGTTATTAAAAAAACAAAAGCGGGACAGTGGCTGACTTCATAATTGAATTTATTCATTATTGAATGGTAGCCGTCTTCACTGTAAAACGGTTGCAAATTGATCCCCTCCAAAACGCCTCGACCGATCTTTATAAAGTTTTGTATGTGTATTTGTTAGGAATGAGAATAGGTCGTAAGGTATATTTCAAATCGTTATAGGGCGTAAAATAGGGAAAAAGGGGTTAAAGCTCCCTCTCCCTATATCTTATTAAATAATCAACCGGTTTTCTTAAAATTTGACACCCAGACACTGTAACATCTAAAAGTAAATAGGGAATAGGACGTGAAATAGGCCAAGAAGGGTAACACCTCCTCCCTATATATACTTAACTAAACAACCGGTTTTCATAAAAGTTGGCTATAATTTTTATTATTTAGGGCGTGAAATAGGGCAATAGGGCTGAAAGCTCCCCTCGTCTTAACTAATCAACAGGTTTTCTTAAAATTTGGCATGCAGATACTGTAACATCTTAAAGAAAATAGGGCGTGAAATAGGACAAGAAGGGTATAAGCTCCCCCTCCTTTTATATTCTTAACTTATCAACCAGTTTTCTTAAAATTTGGCATGCAGACACTGTAACATCTAAAAATAAATAGGAAATAGGGCGTGAAGTAGGACAAGAAGGGTTAAAGCTCCTCCTCCCTATATCTTCTTAACTATATCCCTATATATTCTTAACTAACCGGTTTTCTAAAAATTTGGCATAGACACTGTAACATGTGAAAGGAAATTGGGAATAGGGCGTAAAATAGGGCAAGAGAAGTAAAAGCTTTAAGCCCCAGAATCGTTATTGTTCGTATATTTATTTTTGTTCCTTATCTTTTGGTTGACATTTTATTTTACTTTATCCTAATTTTGGAACACATCAATATGCATAAGAAAGTCGAATTTTAAAAATACATTTAAGTACCAACTAAACGCTCATTTTATTAAAAATACTTTTAAGGGATAGTAAAGCATAATGCAATTAAAAACGACCTGACTAAAAGAAACAAAAATATGTTCATATAAAAACAGTTATATCAATATTAAAAGAAAATAAAACAATTCAAAGTACTTAATCACTATCTACTTTTAGCTACAAGAAATGTAGAGCAAACGTTAAGAAATTTGGTTACCTTTTATCATTAAACCTAAAGGTTATTCACATTTTTCGTTTTAGTTTTTAATGTTATAAGCAAAAAAATACAGCTAGCTAAAAGTTTAACTTTAATAGGTTCAGTGGCCTTTGGCTTAAATAAATGGTCAGTGGTTATTTTAATAACATATTTTAAAATAAATAAACGTACTTTTTTCTAGCAAAAGTTTTAATCTGTATTGCCAAGATGTTGTAATTTCGGCTAGTTTACACGGTAATACAATGTATTACGACTTTGTAGGATCAAACTTATATGAAATTCTCTCCATGTTTAAAAGAAAAAAATATATGTCTGTTGTGAGTATAATTCATATTTACACGGATGGTTTAAGTAAAATCAAAAAGAATAACAAAAAAGCAGATGGTTGCAGTTTTACAATTTTTACAAAAACAACATGAACATTTCCTGAGTTGAATTTAGTTGTTTTTGTAATTGTATAAAAATGCTACCACCTTCAATATACTCTGTTAAAATACAGCTCTGGTGTGATGAGAATACATGACAGCCGTACCTAAACAAGAGCGGAAAGCTGAAGGTCCACACCATGCGTTCATGCGTAGATGCGTATGATACTTTTTGTGCATTTGATGCGTTTCTAAATGCAAGTTACATGCAATGCGTTTTATGCGCCATATTGTTTTTTTTTATCAGCTGTTGTGAGAACATTTTTATTAAATAAAAACAATTTTGGCAAAAATGGAGAGTGTTATTGATATTTTAATAGAATTTCTTTAAAAGAATTCATAGAGGAGAAAGCTTTTATTATACAAATATTCGTGATTTTCCACGGTATCAATAACTTTCCAGTTTATGGCATTTGTTAAAAAAAAAATTAACACAACAAAGATGACACTCAGAACATAAAAGTAATCGATAACTAGAATGGCAAATTTTGTTCGTGGTAAAATTGTGCTAAAAATTCATTTTAATGTTTTTTCTTCTTTAAAGTTTATGCAATCTTTATTACGAAAACATTTTCTTTTATTAAAAACCTTTTTTAATGCAAAAAATAGTAAAAAGTAATCTACCACACAAACATATTTATCGATAACATTGAAAATAAAATATGATTTGTCATCCATGGCCATCAATAACAGCTGATTTTTATTCACCACACATGCGACGGATACAAAAGTAGAAAGTAAACCTACTTTGATGCGTTCATACGTCTATGCATTCTATGCATTTTGGTGTGTAACTTGTCATATGCAATTACACTGATTCAACTTTTTTGTCAAATGCATAAAAAGGACAGGCGCATAAACGCATGGTGTGGACCTTCAGCTTAAGGCCGAACGTTTTCTTCCGCTTAGCTTTAACGCTTATATGCCATACCTAAACAAGAGCGTAAACATTATGTCACAAACAGTAGTGTTAACTTTCTTGTTTAATAAAACCCACACAATAGAAATAAAAAGAAGATAAAAAATCGCTAGATTGCAAAAAAACAGCAAAATTGCCATTATTTGTTAACAATAGCTGCTAACTTTACTATTAAACGCGCTGTCAAAATCGGATTTTCCAATCGCAAAGCGTTGACGCCGCGCTATTTAGGGATGCTTCATACAAACTGTATGGGCATGAGAATTTTTGACAGCTAGAAAACGCTTTCCGCTCTTTTTTAGGTACGGCTTTAAGTTTCCAAAATGGTTTAGAAAAAAATCTTTTACTGACCGCTTGTCAGATTTTGTATTCGTATTCTCTCTTACTCAATACATTTTGCTTTTACATGATACCCAGCAAAAACTTTGCTTACAAAGTAAGCAGAAAAATAATGAGAATTTGACGAGCCGTCTACTTACTTTTCTACTAAAAAAGTACTTATTTTTGTTCGAGATGTCCCAAAAGTAATCCTTTATAATTTAGCCTATTATAAACTAAAAAATAATATGTTTTTTTATACTTAAAATTTTTATAAAAATATATAGTTACACAAAGTCAATAAAGTAAAAATTTTTTAATTTTTTTTTAATTTTTTTTTTTTTGTTTTTTTTTTAATTATTTTATTTTTATTTTTTCTTATTCTATTTTACTTTATTTTATTTTTTATTTTTTTTTTCTGTCTCTGGCGGGATTTGATCCCGCAACCTCGGTGCTGATAGACTAGCACTCTACCAGCTAGTCTACCGGGGCAGTGTAGTTTTTGCATTAAAAAACTATGTTTTATGACTATATTGACATTTTTATTGTCATAATGAAAATACAAATTTTTCTGTATATTTAAGATATAATAATAAAGTTATTATTTAATATATAACTAATAATCCAAAAAGTGGCGAATAAAGCTACAAAGTAATGAATTCTTGAAGTCATTAAAAGTAGGATTGTAAGTAAAGTTTTTGCTGGGTATATATGGTTTTTCTCATTATACATTATGTCGTAATACAATGTAATACGTTGTAAACTAGCCTTTAATTAATTGTAGTACATTTTAAATACCACGTTACAACACTAAAAAAAACAACTAAGAGTGCTATATATTCGGCTACGCCGAATCTTATGTACCCTTCACCATGGTGCGATGAGAACAGAAGTTATTAAATACTCATCTTTAGATATAAAAAAATCTATTTTGTAGCACGCCGATTTCTCCAATCACGCTTACATTTTGTTGCTTTCCAGATATACAGAAATTTATAAAATCTTTGTATGGAAGGTAGTCGCTTCTAACTCTTCGTTATTAAACCGAAGCTGTTCGCCAATATCAGATAATATTCCAACTTCAGCTTAATGTTTTTCATAAAGACTACGTATTTCGGATTCTAATTGGGCAATGTGTTCAACAAGCCTTGCAATTTTTACAGTTAGGTGATGATTAAGATCTTTAACGGTCTTATTCTCGGTGGTCAAATCGTGTTTCATACCTTCAGTTTTGATTTGCAGAAGCGCATGCTCCTCGCGCAATTTACTTTCCGTCTCTTCAAGCTGATCTACACAGTGCTTAAAAAACTGCAGTCGAACCCAAAAACTGTCGAACAAAAAACGAAAATTTGTGTACAACTTTTCACTTTTTGAGTTGGTTTGACATCGACTGTTTACATTTAATGAATCGAAAGTAAAATCAACAGTTTTTTTAGCTAATGACAAATTTAGAAGTGGAAGACACCGCAGTTTTTCAACTTTGACTACAGTTTTTTAAACACTGGATGTAGATCATCTACATGACGCTTGAGTACTTCGATTTGGGTCATACAGTTTTCAATAAACTCGTTTCTGTGACGTATTTCTTGATGCAACGCATCTCTGGGGCTCTCTAACCCAGCTATGTGTACCAAGTTTGTACAATTTTTCTTTTACCGTTCTTTAGATATAAATGAATCTATTTTGTGCCCACAACTAAAATTGAGTTGCCAGCATCGAAAGTAGGAAAACCCGCTTATGTTAAAAGATACAACATTTTTGTTTTATTTTATATTTTAGCATAAGCGGCGTTGCCTGATATCGCTGCAGGCAACTCAACTTAATTTCAGTTGCAATCCGAAATCGACCAATTAAGCTGCTATCTGTCTTAAAAATATGTCTGCAGTAAACAAATTTCTTCGGTACATTTTCTCAAAACTTTTATAATATAGATGATAAGGAATTTGGTGCCGATAAAAGCTGCTTCCAGAATATTTCTTGTAAAGCATCAGCTGGGTATTGTTTTAGACTACAAGTTAAAATCGTTTTTATTTTTTGTCAAGTATACCTCAAAGCCTTAACAGTCGATCTCGAATTTTTTACAGGTGTTTCTCGTAGCAGACGTGTTAATTACCGTGTTTATATACTTTATCATATGCATGTGAAAATTGTTGTTTAGTTTCTTATACTTTCTAAGTTTGTTTAAAATTTATTTTTCTTGTTGCTTTTTAAATTGCAGGTCAAACTGGTTGACGTTGAAAAAGTGGAGTGGCTAAATCGGCGTTCATATAGTGCCATTGGCTTGCTGCTAGGAAGAGAAGGAAGAGTCTTACTACGTTGCGATGAAGGCCTTGAAGATTGGTTTGAATTGCTAGAGGTATGTTTTTTTATTTATAATCTGCAGTTTACTATTGTACGCATTCATATTTGAAGCGTTCTATGTTTCTTCTTTATAATTCGTCTTAAATAATTTTTGTTTCTCTTAAAAACGTATGTTTTTTAAAAACATTTTTTTACCTAAAATAATTTTTATTTATCAAATTAGAAGTTATAGTTAAGAAATGGTAAAGTTAATAGAAAGGTTAACATTTACTCAAATTGACAATGCTGAATTTGTAAATAAATTTTTTTACTATGCGTATATCGTATTTTTTGTATCACATTATTCGCTTGAAAATTTAAATTTGAAAAATGAATTTCTTCAAATTTGCTTTGCTAATTTCAAACTTAAAAAGAAACTTTTTTGGTTGAATTATAGAATAACAATTACGAGATCTGATTACATTAGCCAACAAGGTTTTGGACTGGAGCAACCAAATATTTTCCTAGGGTAATTTGGTGGGCTGAATTCGAATCTGTAATTGGTTTTTCTCTATTACGTTTTCGAGATACAAAACAATGTTTTTATTCGATTCTTACATAAAATATCACTAGTTTATTTAAAAATCAATGAATTTTCAAAAGTGAATGGTGTTATTTGAACGTCGTTTGTATTTTGTTGGTTCGGTTTCACGTATAAGAGTCCAGCAATAGTCTCCCAGCATGCTTTTGTCTTAAGATCCTTGATAAATTCTTTCAATTTTCATTAAATCTTGGTGAGCACGCGCCCCTTGTTCGTGCTCACTGCACTTTTTTTTTTTTTTTTTTTTTTTTTTTTTTTGAAAAAAATCTAAATGCAAATGAAGAATATGCAAGACATTGTCGGTGTCCACGGTTTGTGCAAGTTTCTGACTGCAAAACCAAAATAATGTAAATATGCATATTTTAATGATTCTGATATTGCATATCCTTTTTTTCCAACCAAATATTCATCACACACAAAGCAAAAATAACTTGAATCAGTAACACACGATCTCCCTGACATGCTTAAACGCTACTATTATGAAGATTTAGAATGAATGTGAGCGTTTTTCAAATAAATAATTGTGAAATTGTAGTGTCAGTATTGACGGTTTTACAGTATTGCCAACAAGACGTGATAGCCAAATTTATATGCCAGATTCAAATTCAGCGCACCCAGATTAGTAAAAAAACATGCTTCGTTTCTGCTGTCAATTTTGTTCTCCAAATTTGTAGACCAGTGTTATTAAAAGATTACAAGTAATGGAAAACCTTAAAAGAAAATTATTTATTATGTACAAGCATTTCATCCGCTACTTCGTAGCGTCTCCCTTTCTTTTGTGGACATATTTATGTTTCTAGGTTTTAACAAAAAAGTTCCAAAATGTTTCATCTTTTAGGATCATATTCACTCATTTTATGTTTCTAAGTTCAACATTAAAGAAAATTCACAAAGTATCACATGTAGAATAGAAAAGTAAAAGAAAAAAAATTAAATTACCCGTAATTCTCCTTTTTATACTTTTTTTCTAGAGGTTGTGTAGTGGTTTATATGGCATTCCACGCCAAATTGGATAATATAAACTTTTTTTTTTATTTCCCAAATTTTGTGATATTTTAAGTACACTTCAAAATGGCATTCCTGGTACATTTTGACATTTTTTATTACTTCTTTAAATGGGTATTTTTTTTTGGTTTTTTTCATAACAATTGTAATAATGACCCATATTGGATTTTTTTACAGAAAAAATAGAAAAAAAATATTGCAAGTGTTTTTGATTAAGATTTTTGGATTTGAAATTTTTAATCGTGTTTTTGAAAATAAGTGTTCTTTTCGATATTTTGAAAATGCGTAATTTGAAATTTTTATCCACCGAAAAACTTTTAAAATAAAAAAATATTTTTTTTAATTTAAAATTGGCTATTTTCGATTAACGATTGAACCGGTTTATTTCAGCCGATTTACCGATGTAACAAAATTTTTAATGTTTTGTGCTTATAATTACACTATGTTACAATTTTTTGACCAAATGTAGCTGATACTTAACCTTTATGTAAAATTATCCGCTGAATCCGAATATGAAGTCAGAATGATATGATATATTCCGTTAATAGTGTTTTAAAAAAAGATGATGTCACTTAAATGCAAATATCTTCAAAAATGTTAGACAGATTATGTTTTTGGTTTTTTTTAATGAAAGTGGCTTGTAAAAATTGGTCAATGAAAATTTCAAACTTTATATAAAATTTTATGATTTTGTGCAATTTTGCTATTTTCAAGTTATTTTTTTAACCAAACAATTAAAATTTTACTACACCAGGCGGATCCAGCTTGAGCCTTAAGAGGGGGAAATTTTTTATGATACAAAAAGGTAAAAAATTTGTTTTTAAAAGCTTATTAAAAACAAAACTCAACAATAAGGTTAAATAAAATCTATATATGGGGGATTTCATGTCAAGTGACCCAATTTTTAAATCGATGTCTTCCGATTTGGATGAAATTTGCACCAAGGCTAGTCCTATTGGATAGTAGCTTAGACACAAATTTTTATTTATTTTTTTTTTTATCCGGAATGTTTTTTTTTGCTTAACCCTGCAGCCACACGATCAAGTTGTTCTTGATAGTCTTTTACATATACTGCTTGTCAAAATTTACAAAAATTGAGAGGTGTGACGTAGGTGGCACTCAATTTACTTTCAAGATGCCATAAAAAAAAACAATTTATAAAGACAAACATGTACTCAGCTGTTAAATTGAAAGTAAATTGTCAAACAAATGGAAAGGTGAAATTGAAAGCCATCTCGTGGTCAATTTAAAAAGTGTGAGTGTGTTAGTAAAAAAATGAGAGAGTTGAGTAAATTGAATGGAATTGAAAGGCAAAACTTGATCGTGTGGCCACCAAGTAAAAGAAAGCTTATGTCTTTTCCTTTAAGGTGGGATATGTATAAAAAAAATAATTTCTTAATCAAGACGAGGGTTTTTAAATTTTTAGCATATATGCATTGTTCTTTCTCATCGATCTAACTTATTACCTATTGGTATAAGCAAAACTTTTCCAAAGTAGCTTCGATAGCTTTTTGATAAATCTTTTGAAACAAATTTTTTTTTTTTTAAACTTAAAACTTTTTTTTATTTTTATCCGGAATGTTTTTTTTTTTTTTGCTCAAAAGATAGCTTATGTCTTTTCCTTTAAGGTAGTTTTGGGATGCGAGAAACTTGACAAATTAACCTTTCCGACGGTGTGTAACATACCCAACTATCATTTTATACCTTCGATACTGTAATGCCCACAATATGTTAATCCCAGGAATAAAATCACTTTTTTCTGTAGAAATGTTGACAAATAATTATTTTTTTTTTTATTAATTTTTAATAATAATTAAATTAATATATAATAATAATAAAAAGTTAAATAATTTAATAAAATTTAATCTTAATCACATTAGATCCTTTTATATCCTAATTTTTTTACATTCAATTTGTTGTAGCTGATGAAGTGTTTAAGTTTGCAAATTTTCAAATGCCCAGTCTTTCATCCTCACTATTTATCGCCCTTATTTTCTGCTATTTGCTATACTGGGCATTTGAAAATTTGCAAACTTAAACACTTCATCAGCTACAACAAATTGAATGTAAAAAAATTAGGATATAAAAGGATCTAATGTGATTAAGATTAAATTTTATTAAATTATTTAACTTTTTATTATTATTATATATTAATTTAATTATTATTAAAAATTAATAAAAAAAAAAATAATTATTTGTCAACATTTCTACAGAAAAAAGTGATTTTATGCTGGGATTAACATATTGTGGGCATTACAGTATCAAAGTTATAAAACGATAGTTGGGTATGTTACATACCGTCGGAAAGGTTAATTTGTCTAGTTTCTCTGCATAAAATTTATTTTTAAAGTTTTAGAAACACTTAAACACAAATAGGAAAAAATTCAAAATAGTGCTGCATATGCTAAAAATTTAAAACCCTCGTCTTGAGTAAGAAATTTTTTTTTTATACATATCCCACTCGCATCCCAAAAAGCGACCAAAACTACCTTAAAGGAAAAGACATAAACTATCTTTTGAGCAAAAAAAAAAAAAACATTCCGGATAAAAAAAAAAAGTTTTAAATTAAAAAAAAAATTTTTTTAGATTTTTTAAAAAAAACAACAAAAACTTTTTTCAAAAGTTACTTGGGACAAATTTTGCTAATACCAAAAGGTTATAAGTTACATGAATGAGAAATAACACTGCATATGCTAAAAATTAAAAAACCCTCGTCTAGAGTTAGAAATTATTTTTTTTTTTAAACATATCCCACTCGCATCCCAAAAAGCGACCAAAACTACCTTAAAGGAAAAGACATAAGCTTTCTTTTGAGCAAAAAGAAAAAAAAAAACATTCCAGATAAAAAAAAAATTAAAAAAAGTTTTAAATTTAAAAAAACAAAAAATTTTTTTTTCAAAAGATTGATCAAATAGCTATCGAAGCTTCTTGGCACAAATTTTGCTAACACCAATAGGTAATAAGCTACATGGACGAGAAAGAACGCCTGTATGGCCAAAATGCCAAACTTTGACCCCATCTAACTCAGAAACTTTTTGACCGAACTTTTTAAAAATTTGTGTCTAAACTACTATCCAATAGGACTAACCTTGGTGCAAATTTCATCCAAATCGGAAGACATCGATTTAAAAATTGGGTCACTTGACATGAAATCCCTCATATATATATAACAGTAGCCAACAAGGCTTTGGACTGCAGCAAATAAATATCTTACCCAGGGAAATTTGGTTGGCTGAATACGAATCTGTAGTTGGTGTTTCTCTATCACGTCAGGTTGTCGAAATACAAAAAAATGTTTTTATTCGTTTCTCACATAAAAAATCCATAGTTTATTTAAAAATCAACGAATTTTTAAAAGTTAATGGCGTTATATGAACGTCGCACAGTGGGAAATTTTACGAGAAGGTGGTCAAAATTCCATAACTTTTGACTGGATTGGTATTTTTTTTTGTTCGATAGGTGCGATGTTAGGCTTTCATTTGCGCTATAAAACGTAAAATTCGACTGATAGGAGCAAAAGTTATGGGGAGTTCAAAATGCATTTTCATTTTTTTGTTGAGTTTCGGTGTAAAAGTTGAATATTTCAAATATGATTTTTTTATAATTTATCATTATTTCTCTTGAATTTTACAACTGATACTTATTTTTTATTGTCGAACTTAGATCCTGTCAGAAAATGCCAATATTTGGCCCCTGCAAATTTTTTAGTCCCAATATTCACAGGTGCCAAAGGTTGGCTTTTTTGGGACGAGACGAATTGTTATAAGGATAAAACTGAAAAGGAATATTTTGAAAAATGCCCAAATAGCATTCTTGGCTATCGATAACATTTTAGGTAATTCAACTTTTATTTTTGGTTTGAGATGTATGTGTATTTTATTTTTATATATTAATACAAATGTATACTTAAATCAAAAACAAATTATAATCTATAAACAATTTTAAATTAAACAATATTAGTAAAAATTTCTTCTAAATAGCTTTGGGTTTCATTTTCCAGAAGTTGTTTAGCTTTTTCGATTGAGGTTGATTTCCATTTTTGTCGAATATGGATATATGGATCTGATGTGCACAACAAAATAGTAATAAGATCTTCATTAGTACAACATCTGGACATTTTTCTTGTGTTATGCTCGCGGAAGAATCTGTAGTCTTTTTTCCTTTTTTCTTGCGCTTCTTCAGATAGATCTCCAATTGGTAGCATATCGTGTTGAACTATTTGTTCCCCATGGTATAAAATTTTATGAACTGTGGTTGGCATATGTCTCCAAGAGTATTTTTTGTTATAAAGAAATGCTGTTTCATTTGCATACTGGCCAAATTTTTTTGAATTTATCTTTCTGCTACATGATATAACTTGAAAAATGATCTGGAATCGTCTTATTAATTCAAAATGTACTCCTGTGATAGATGCTGCAGTTTCTGGATCGGAAAAGAATCTCCTAGCAGTGTTTCCATCATTTGAATTTCCTTCTCCTTGTTTTGGCTGATCAATTATAAGGCCTAGGTGAAGGCATTTTTCTTGAATTTGTTTTTTTGTTTGCTTCCTTTTTTCCACATTTTCTTTGTTTTTTCTCACTGTTTCGCCTAACGGGCCAAATTCCAAATCATAACCCAATTTAAGAATATGCTCCATAAAACGAATTCTGGTATGAAGAGGGGACATTCCAAATTCGTATGCTTCATTGAAACTATTGTCTTGTGATGGGGGTTGGCTTAATTGACTTGATGTCTGTTTTCACACTTTTTAAAAGGATAACATACCGCTAATAAAGGTAACATGTAGGTAATTTTCACGTAAAATATAACTGCGTGCTAGTTTTCTTACCATTTACCTGCTCTTCCATTTTTTTAAATTCAGTTGCAATTTTCAGGTAATTAAACTATGTAGTTTATGTTGCGGCTATTTACTAATGTTTAACCTTTTA
This sequence comes from Pollenia griseotomentosa, assembly GCA_963931875.1. NCBI lineage: Eukaryota > Metazoa > Arthropoda > Insecta > Diptera > Polleniidae > Pollenia > Pollenia griseotomentosa. The sequence goes on along the minus strand of OZ007561.1, from coordinate 204,887,849 downwards.
ACTTACTCAGAAATCTAACGTGTTAGTCTATTTATGTCGCCTATTCGTTTTGCAGCATCCGTTCACCCACAATAAGTTCATAACAATGGCAATACCTTTACCTTCTCCAAATTAATTGATAACCTGACGTGCTAGATAATTTATGTGGCCTGAACTGCTTTATTTGTCGAAAATTCTTTAAGATGCACCTTCTTTAATTTCAGTAATGTTTCCTTGCAGGACTTGTTTTTTGAACCGAATATCTTACCTTGGGTCACAGAAATTGCTGTAGTTCGCAAGGCCGTATCCAGATGTGTGTACAATGGGGTATAGAAATGTAGGTTAGATTCTGGACTACAAGAGAGTATAGATTTTTTTGACGCGTTTTGACTCTCAGGACTTATGCTCTATAAAGTAGGAAAATTCCGGGAAATTTTGACATTAAAAAAAAAAAAAAAATTAAATAGTTCTAGAGGTCGCAGAGTTTAATGCTTTAAACCACGTATAGCTAATAAAATAAACTAATACACAAAACTTATTCTGTCAACAAATCTTAAAAAACAAAAAAGTTATGAGCATTTCAACTTCAAAAATTGACTCAGAAATTCAAAACTATAACCAAATATTGAGAAAGTCCATTTCGGACCACCCTGTTCTCAATGAAATAGTTGAAATAGGGTTGAAATTTTTTGGCTCCCGAGGTTCACAAGTATTTACTTTCACATGAATAAAAAAATTTTAAAATCGGAGAACATAAAAAATAAAATTTTTGGCCGCCTTCTTAAAATATGAACCAGTGTGCGTCGTTTGTACAACAGTTTCAGTAAATGCAAAATCACAAAAGAAAAAACCAACAGTCAAAAGAAACTTTTGCCAGCAGTTGTTTTAGTTATTACTTTTAAGTGTCCAGGGCTGTCAGATATGGCGATTTCTCGCCAAACGTGGCGATTCTTAAACTTGTTTGGAGGGCTTTTCCATTTGGCGACTGGCGATTTTTGATATAACTGGCGATGAACTTGACTTTATTTATTATTTTAGCGATATTTTTAACAGTTTGTCATTTTTTGTTATCGTTACTAAATAACAAAAAATCTGGCAACCTTTTTCCAAATGATTTTTGTCTTGTTATAATTTTAAGTGAATTTTTAATTCAGTCATTATTTAATTCTAATAGTATTAATGCAGGTCAAAACACCAGTAATAAAATCGATGAGGATGAAGTGTACGATCTTATAGACTTCTGTACTTAATTTTAGTTTTTTTAACTGAATATATGATCTCCATTTTATGTCAAAAAATATAAGAAACTAAACAAAATTTACTTTCGGCGACTTTTTTGTATTTTTTCTCAGTTTTTGGCGATTTCAAAATTGATGATCAAAATTGACGTTTGGCGATTTCTGACATCCGGTTTGGCGATCGAGCTCAAAAAAATCTGACAACCCTGCGAATGCAGGTTTTCTTATAATTCTTACATTCTTTTTTTTTTTGAATTGTTGATTTAAATACCTACATAAAATTTACGAATTAGCACTAACCAGTTAAGTCGAAAATGCTGATGAAGTTATTCGCGGGCTGGAAAATAGATTACATGCAGTTAATACTCTACTGACAACTTTAGGATTGCTTAAAAACAGAAGAAGTAATAAAATCGATGAGGATGAAGTGTACAATCTTATAGACTTCTGTACTTAATTTTAGTTTTTTTAACTGAATATATGATCTCCATTTTATGTTAAAAAATATAAGAAACTAAACAAAATTTACTTTCGCCGACTTTTTTGTATTTTTTTCAGTTTTTGGCGATTTCAAAATTGATGATCAAAATAGACGTTTGGCGATTTCTGACATCCGGTTTGGCGATCGAGCTCAAAAAAATCTGACAACCCTGCGAATGCAGGTTTTCTTATAATTCTTACATTCTTTTTTTTTTTGAATTGTTGATTTAAATACCTACATAAAATTTACGAATTAGCACTAACCAGTTAAGTCGAAAATGCTGATGAAGTTATTCGCGGGCTGGAAAATAGATTACATGCAGTTAATAAAATTCCAACTATACTAAAAAAACTGTCTGAAATAGATAACCATAAAGTAATTTTTGTCGTGGACGTCAAAATAGAAGACATGGTCATGCATGTAGTCGTTGACGCCAAAGTAGGCGATATTGTCATTCTTTGTGTCGTGCATGATTTTCGCGACACTTGTTCGAAAATGTCGTTGACGAGTTGTTCTCGCTGTCCCTCACATGTCGTGCAGGAATTAACATTGTCGTGCATCCGTCTTCGTGGATGTCTTAAAGATGTGGCCAAATGAGATTTCGCGATTTTCACACACACACATGAATGTTAACGAAACTCGAGTTATATCAATGTTATATAGGCAACAAATTCTAAATTGTCCTGAGGACATCGTAGACGACATTTGCGTCTAGGACCATTTTGCCAACTGGGTCACTTCAAATATTGTAAAAAACAACAATAATAATAAACATGTGTATGATTATGTATAAATGTAAAAAAAGTTCAGAAGAGAAAAGAGAATACAAGTTCAAAACTAAAAGAACCCCTGGTTTTTCCAGGGTTGTCAGATTGTTTTGAGCTCCATCGCCAAACCGGATATCAGAAAACGCCAAAAATCGCCGAACGTCAATTTTGTTCAGTTTTCGTAACATTTTTTTCTTTTATTTTATTAAAAGTTAAATTTAGCATACAAAAAAAGCTAGTACAATATAGCAGTCAAAACCGCCAAAAACCGAGTAAAAAATACAAGAAAGTCGCCGAACGCAAGTTTTGTTTAGTTTCTGCTTTTTTTTATAACATAAAATGGAGATCATATATTCAATTTAAAAAACTAAAATTAATTGTCTTGCTAAGAATGGTTGATATTTCGAGCTATATATGTATAAGCACTAACAATGCAATGCAATTCAAAAAACCCTATGTTGTTTCTGTTGTTTTTGGACTGTTATAGTTCCGACACCACCTGTAGTTGAATTCGCCTTGATAGTGACTAAATATAAAATTAACTTAAAATAATAACAAAACAAAAATCCCTTATTAGGAAAAAACAAATGACAAACTGTTAAAAAAATCGCTGAAACCGCCAAACACGTTTGAAACGTTTGGCGAGAAATCGCCATATCTGACAGCCTTGGCTTTTACGACTGTGACTTCTGACAACATTCAAAAGCAAAGACACTGCTTGTGATTTTGATTTTTTAACTTATTAAAAGCAGAAGAAAACTTAGCACCCGACTGCCGATTGTTTTTATAAGTTTTAACAGATGTTTGAGCAATGTTTGATTTTAAAAAGCAGAGAAAAGTAAAAGCATTGAAAAGTTAAAATTTTTTTTAAAAATCATCGCTGTTTTTCCTGAAGAGAAGTTCTGGTAAAAAATAATAATCCAATGTATACTATATAAAAGGATTTTTTTATAAACTTTTAAAACACGATCTTTTTTATATTCGTTTCATTCCAGTTACACTCGTATGCATTCGGTTTCCATAACATGGCTGATAACTTAAAAATATATTTTTGTAATTCCCTTTAAATTTTATTTATTTTAAAACTCTACTCTATAGGTTTGGCTAATTTTTTTAAAGTATTACTATTTCACGACAAAAAACAGACACTTCGTTTTCAAACAAGGACGCTTAGGTTTTTAAGACCGATCTAATGATATCTCAAATGTCAACATCCAGCCGATTAGAAGATAAGAGGTAATAAACAAATTTACATTTAGGTAATAACAGGTAGACCATAATCTGACAGTACATGGTTTACACAAAAAATCATTTACTTTTACTTCTGATTCATTAAAGGTAAACAGTCGCTAACAAACCAACTCAAAAATCGAAAAGTTGTACACAAATTTTTGTTGGACAGTTTTTGGTCTCGATAGCAGTTTTTTAAACCCTGTTAATAGTATTTTACATAATTTGTCACACACACTCAAATCTAAAAATGAACTAAAATATGTTTAAAAGTATGAGTAATTTAATTTTAGTAATTTTTCCAAATTTGTAGACCTGAGTGTAGATGTAGATTTGAGTGTAATTATCAAGTCTTGTTGATAATATGTATATTTATTTAAAAAGTTATAAATTGTATTTACACGCTAAAAAAAAACGAAAGCTTTAAAAACTTTTTTTGGTAAACAATTAAACATATTGAACATATAGTGCAACGATAGTGCAACAACCATTTTAATAATTACACTCTCACAAAAAAAAAGAACCATGATTTTTTTAACTAAATTTGAGCTGCTGAGCACGAATATGGTATTTATTTATATTTATTTTTTGTAAGAAGAATTTCCGAGATATTCGCGAAAATCTTGTTTTTCTCCAGTTCTAGCTTTTTTCGAAAAATCTCGAGAAGTGTTTATCTGAATTGTACAAGATTAAAGCTTTTGCATAGATATGTATTTTCTCCTTCAGCCCATATTTATACTGTGTCGATCAGATGAAAAAGTTCTGTGCTACAGGACTTTGAACTTGAAAAAAATGAGATTGTTTTACGTTTTTTTTTTTTCAAAATTCACCATTTTAAGTCGCTTTAGTAAGACAAATTACCTGTGCCCATGTCCTGTAACTCTCGCGTCGAGAAACTTTTCGATAGAAATGTGTGAAATGAAACAAAAATGTCATATATTGAAACAAACAGCTGTTTTCTCACTAAACTTTGTCTGTAACTTATTGGGCGAGTATGTACTAGCTGTCACGTAAGGAAATTACTCGCCAATTTACAGAAAAAGTGTGTCTGTAACATTTTTGTTAGAAAAGTTCCCGCTTTAAACTGTCAAATAAACGCATGAAAAAAATGGGGCGAGAAACAATTTTAACACTAAAAAACGATTAAAAATGCAAAATGCATATAATAATAGTAATAATATTTTGTTCTTGGCACATTGTTTCATTGTTTTATTATTTTGCTTTAACATTTTTGTAAAATACATGAATTTTTTCAAAACTCATTTGCAAACAACATACATTATAGTCGCACTTTACATTATTTGGTATAGCCGAAGGTTGTATTTTCGCCGCCGTAAATGAAAATGTTTTAATTTTAGTAAATTTTGATCGCTGTCAATGATATGTGCGACGTCTGCAATTTCACACTGGCTTCGGGTGTAATATTATGACATTTATAACGTAACGACGTAATATCTCTTGATAGTTTTCGCCATGAGTTACAGACACACTTTTTCTGACTTTTCGAGGATCGACGGAATATTTTGTTTTACATCGTTTCGATGCGAGAAGTTCTCACTAAAGTTCCAGAACATTGGCACAGGAGTATGGTTCTTGGTTTGTTAACGTCCACTCTTTCTTTCAAATATCTCCAAAGAAAACTGTCAGGAGCTGTTAAATCTGCTGAACATGGAGACCAGTTAAAATCGCTTGTGCGAGAAATAATGCGTTCGCCGAATATGTCTCTAAACAAAGCCATTAAGGCATCTGCAGTACGTGCAGGTGTAATGATTCATAATTAATTCCCCTAGTCTCCTTCACAAAATACTGAAAAAATCAGATAAAGAATAATAATTAAAAAAGGTATAAAGAATTTAAACCATATAGCTCATTCTGCGCCACCCTGTAGAACGTTTTAGTAGATCAATGAGTTAATTCTTAAAAACCAAAATGGTTCGTAACATGTCATAATTTAGCATTAAATTTATAACTTTGTAAAAATTATGAATTGATAATTAAAATGTTATAATGAAATGAAGAAGGTATTTATATTATTTAAATAAATTGACAAAATGAATTTACCTTAAATCTATGTTTTTGTACAAAATTGAAATTTTACAATTTTCAAAAAAAAAATATATAAAATAACTTTGCTATTATTGGTAAATTTTCAAAGTTTTAACATAATTTTTATTTTTAAACATGGAAATTTGTAAAACATGAAAATAACATAAGTTAATGGTCATATTACCTAAAGCTTCGTAAAGACGATGGTCAGATCTTACAATATTGTAAGCAGGCGTTGCCAACAGCAATATTTTTCTGACAATGGTGCGATTGTCAGATGCATTCATTTTGCACTTCTGCAAATACAAATGAGCTTACAATGTTCACACAGTTGTAAAACATTTTAGCCAATTTTAATGCAATTTAAGCAACGCTGCTTACCAATATTGTAAGATCTGACCATCGTCTGTAAGAAGCTTAAGATACTTTGATACTGCCATGCTTCATTGAAACTTTTGTCTTGTGATGGGGGTTGGCTTAATTGACTTGATGTCTGTTTTCACACTTTTTAAAAGGATAACATACCGCTAATAAAGGTAACATGTAGGTAATTTTCACGTAAAATATAACTGCGTGCTAGTTTTCTTACCATTTACCTGCTCTTCCATTTTTTTAAATTCAGTTGCAATTTTCAGGTAATTAAACTATGTAGTTTATGTTGCGGCTATTTACTAATGTTTAACCTTTTAACTTACTCAGAAATCTAACGTGTTAGTCTATTTATGTCGCCTATTCGTTTTGCAGCATCCGTTCACCCACAATAAGTTCATAACAATGGCAATACCTTTACCTTCTCCAAATTAATTGATAACCTGACGTGCTAGATAATTTATGTGGCCTGAACTGCTTTATTTGTCGAAAATTCTTTAAGATGCACCTTCTTTAATTTCAGTAATGTTTCCTTGCAGGACTTGTTTTTTGAACCGAATATCTTACCTTGGGTCACAGAAATTGCTGTAGTTCGCAAGGCCGTATCCAGATGTGTGTACAATGGGGTATAGAAATGTAGGTTAGATTCTGGACTACAAGAGAGTATAGATTTTTTTTGACGCGTTTTGACTCTCAGGACTTATGCTCTATAAAGTAGGAAAATTCCGGGAAATTTTGACATTAAAAAAAAAAAAAAAATTAAATAGTTCTAGAGGTCGCAGAGTTTAATGCTTTAAACCACGTATAGCTAATAAAATAAACTAATACACAAAACTTATTCTGTCAACAAATCTTAAAAAACAAAAAAGTTATGAGCATTTCAACTTCAAAAATTGACTCAGAAATTCAAAACTATAACCAAATATTGAGAAAGTCCATTTCGGACCACCCTGTTCTCAATGAAATAGTTGAAATAGGGTTGAAATTTTTTGGCTCCCGAGGTTCACAAGTATTTACTTTCACATGAATAAAAAAATTTTAAAATCGGAGAACATAAAAAATAAAATTTTTGGCCGCCTTCTTAAAATATGAACCAGTGTGCGTCGTTTGTACAACAGTTTCAGTAAATGCAAAATCACAAAAGAAAAAACCAACAGTCAAAAGAAACTTTTGCCAGCAGTTGTTTTAGTTATTACTTTTAAGTGTCCAGGGCTGTCAGATATGGCGATTTCTCGCCAAACGTGGCGATTCTTAAACTTGTTTGGAGGGCTTTTCCATTTGGCGACTGGCGATTTTTGATATAACTGGCGATGAACTTGACTTTATTTATTATTTTAGCGATATTTTTAACAGTTTGTCATTTTTTGTTATCGTTACTAAATAACAAAAAATCTGGCAACCTTTTTCCAAATGATTTTTGTCTTGTTATAATTTTAAGTGAATTTTTAATTCAGTCATTATTTAATTCTAATAGTATTAATGCAGGTCAAAACACCAGTAATAAAATCGATGAGGATGAAGTGTACGATCTTATAGACTTCTGTACTTAATTTTAGTTTTTTTAACTGAATATATGATCTCCATTTTATGTTAAAAAATATAAGAAACTAAACAAAATTTAATACGATTTCTGTAAGACGTGCTAAATTCCCAATTTTTCATATTTGATAAATACACTGAAATTTATTGTTGAGGGAAAGCTAGCTTCTATGCGCATTTCACTGGTTGCTTAGGCCAGCTCATCAGGAAACCTTTTCCTAAGATTTTAGAAAAGCTAAAAATATTATACGAATAAAACCCCAAAGCGAATAAGAATTTTAAACACTAAAAGTCTTACTCGTAAGTAACAATATCAAAGCTTAAACAAAACACCAACAATAAACAGTGAGTTTATCTTTTCTTACATCCCCCTACAATTGGTTGGGTTCTTTCCGACTCGAATTGTAGTTGTAAGTGGGTAAAAAGAAAAAACAAAATTAAAAAACAAATTGTTTCATTCTATTGTTTTCGTAAGAAAACAACAAAAAAAAAAAAAAAACAATTTGCCAATTCAGTCTTCTGCACGGGCACATGCGAGTATATTATCAAAGTTATTTACGGGAATACAAAGTTTATCATTAATACGATTTCTGTAAGACGTGCTAAATTCCCAATTTTTCATATTTGATAAATACACTGAAATTTATTGTTAAGGGAAAGCTAGCTTCTATGCGCATTTCACTGGTTTACTTTCGCCGACTTTTTTGTATTTTTTTCAGTTTTTGGCGATTTCAAAATTGATGATCAAAATAGACGTTTGGCGATTTCTGACATCCGGTTTGGCGATCGAGCTCAAAAAAATCTGACAACCCTGCGAATGCAGGTTTTCTTATAATTCTTACATTCTTTTTTTTTGAATTGTTGATTTAAATACCTACATAAAATTTACGAATTAGCACTAACCAGTTAAGTTGAAAATGCTGATGAAGTTATTCGCGGGCTGGAAAATAGATTACATGCAGTTAATAAAATTCCAACTATACTAAAAAAACTGTCTGAAATAGATAACCATAAAGTAATTTTTGTCGTGGACGTCAAAATAGAAGATATGGTCATGCATGTAGTCGTTGACGCCAAAGTAGGCGATATTGTCATTCTTTGTGTCGTGCATGATTTTCGCGACACTTGTTCGAAAATGTCGTTGACGAGTTGTTCTCGCTGTCCCTCACATGTCGTGCAGGAATTAACATTGTCGTGCATCCGTCTTCGTGGATGTCTTAAAGATGTGGCCAAATGAGATTTCGCGATTTTCACACACACACATGAATGTTAACGAAACTCGAGTTATATCAATGTTATATAGGCAACAAATTCTAAATTGTCCTGAGGACATCGTAGACGACATTTGCGTCTAGGACCATTTTGCCAACTGGGTCACTTCAAATATTGTAAAAAACAACAATAATAATAAACATGTGTATGATTATGTATAAATGTAAAAAAAGTTCAGAAGAGAAAAGAGAATACAAGTTCAAAACTAAAAGAACCCCTGGTTTTTCCAGGGTTGTCAGATTGTTTTGAGCTCCATCGCCAAACCGGATATCAGAAAACGCCAAAAATCGCCGAACGTCAATTTTGTTCAGTTTTCGTAACATTTTTTTCTTTTATTTTATTAAAAGTTAAATTTAGCATACAAAAAAAGCTAGTACAATATAGCAGTCAAAACCGCCAAAAACCGAGTAAAAAATACAAGAAAGTCGCCGAACGCAAGTTTTGTTTAGTTTCTGCTTTTTTTTATAACATAAAATGGAGATCATATATTCAATTTAAAAAACTAAAATTAATTGTCTTGCTAAGAATGGTTGATATTTCGAGCTATATATGTATAAGCACTAACAATGCAATGCAATTCAAAAAACCCTATGTTGTTTCTGTTGTTTTTGGACTGTTATAGTTCCGACACCACCTGTAGTTGAATTCGCCTTGATAGTGACTAAATATAAAATTAACTTAAAATAATAACAAAACAAAAATCCCTTATTAGGAAAAAACACATGACAAACTGTTAAAAAAATCGCTGAAACCGCCAAACACGTTTGGCGAGAAATCGCCATATCTGACAGCCTTGGCTTTTACGACTGTGACTTCTGACAACATTCAAAAGCAAAGACACTGCTTGTGATTTTGATTTTTTAACTTATTAAAAGCAGAAGAAAACTTAGCACCCGACTGCCGATTGTTTTTATAAGTTTTAACAGATGTTTGAGCAATGTTTGATTTTAAAAAGCAGAGAAAAGTAAAAGCATTGAAAAGTTAAAATTTTTTTTAAAAATCATCGCTGTTTTTCCTGAAGAGAAGTTCTGGTAAAAAATAATAATCCAATGTATACTATATAAAAGGATTTTTTTATAAACTTTTAAAACACGATCTTTTTTATATTCGTTTCATTCCAATTACACTCGTATGCATTCGGTTTCCATAACATGGCTGATAACTTAAAAATATATTTTTGTAATTCCCTTTAAATTTTATTTATTTTAAAACTCTACTCTATAGGTTTGGCTAATTTTTTTAAAGTATTATTAAAAGCAGAAGAAAACTTAGCACCCGACTGCCGATTGTTTTTATAAGTTTTAACAGATGTTTGAGCAATGTTTGATTTTAAAAAGCAGAGAAAATTAAAAGCATTGAAAAGTTAAAATTTTTTTTAAAAATCATCGCTGTTTTTCCTGAAGAGAAGTTCTGGTAAAAAATAATAATCCAATGTATACTATATAAAAGGATTTTTTTATAAACTTTTAAAACACGATCTTTTTTATATTCGTTTCATTCCAATTACACTCGTATGCATTCGGTTTCCATAACATGACTGATAACTTAAAAATATATTTTTGTAATTCCCTTTAAATTTTATTTATTTTAAAACTCTACTCTATAGGTTTGGCTAATTTTTTTAAAGTATTACTATTTCACGACAAAAAACAGACACTTCGTTTTCAAACAAGGACGCTTAGGTTTTTAAGACCGATCTAATGATATCTCAAATGTCAACATCCAGCCGATTAGAAGATAAGAGGTAATAAACAAATTTACATTTAGGTAATAACAGGTAGACCATAATCTGACAGTACATGGTTTACACAAAAAATCATTTACTTTTACTTCTGATTCATTAAAGGTAAACAGTCGCTAACAAACCAACTCAAAAATCGAAAAGTTGTACACAAATTTTTGTTGGACAGTTTTTGGTCTCGATAGCAGTTTTTTAAACCCTGTTAATAGTATTTTACATAATTTGTCACACACACTCAAATCTAAAAATGAACTAAAATATGTTTAAAAGTATGAGTAATTTAATTTTAGTAATTTTTCCAAATTTGTAGACCTGAGTGTAGATGTAGATTTGAGTGTAATTATCAAGTCTTGTTGATAATATGTATATTTATTTAAAAAGTTATAAATTGTATTTACACGCTAAAAAAAAACGAAAGCTTTAAAAACTTTTTTTGGTAAACAATTAAACATATTGAACATATAGTGCAACGATAGTGCAACAACCATTTTAATAATTACACTCTCACAAAAAAAAAGAACCATGATTTTTTTAACTAAATTTGAGCTGCTGAGCACGAATATGGTATTTATTTATATTTATTTTTTGTAAGAAGAATTTCCGAGATATTCGCGAAAATCTTGTTTTTCTCCAGTTCTAGCTTTTTTCGAAAAATCTCGAGAAGTGTTTATCTGAATTGTACAAGATTAAAGCTTTTGCATAGATATGTATTTTCTCCTTCAGCCCATATTTATACTGTGTCGATCAGATGAAAAAGTTCTGTGCTACAGGACTTTGAACTTGAAAAAAATGAGATTGTTTTACGTTTTTTTTTTTCAAAATTCACCATTTTAAGTCGCTTTAGTAAGACAAATTACCTGTGCCCATGTCCTGTAACTCTCGCGTCGAGAAACTTTTCGATAGAAATGTGTGAAATGAAACAAAAATGTCATATATTGAAACAAACAGCTGTTTTCTCACTAAACTTTGTCTGTAACTTATTGGGCGAGTATGTACTAGCTGTCACGTAAGGAAATTACTCGCCAATTTACAGAAAAAGTGTGTCTGTAACATTTTTGTTAGAAAAGTTCCCGCTTTAAACTGTCAAATAAACGCATGAAAAAAATGGGGCGAGAAACAATTTTAACACTAAAAAACGATTAAAAATGCAAAATGCATATAATAATAGTAATAATATTTTGTTCTTGGCACATTGTTTCATTGTTTTATTATTTTGCTTTAACATTTTTGTAAAATACATGAATTTTTTCAAAACTCATTTGCAAACAACATACATTATAGTCGCACTTTACATTATTTGGTATAGCCGAAGGTTGTATTTTCGCCGCCGTAAATGAAAATGTTTTAATTTTAGTAAATTTTGATCGCTGTCAATGATATGTGCGACGTCTGCAATTTCACACTGGCTTCGGGTGTAATATTATGACATTTATAACGTAACGACGTAATATCTCTTGATAGTTTTCGCCATGAGTTACAGACACACTTTTTCTGACTTTTCGAGGATCGACGGAATATTTTGTTTTACATCGTTTCGATGCGAGAAGTTCTCACTAAAGTTCCAGAACATTGGCACAGGAGTATGGTTCTTGGTTTGTTAACGTCCACTCTTTCTTTCAAATATCTCCAAAGAAAACTGTCAGGAGCTGTTAAATCTGCTGAACATGGAGACCAGTTAAAATCGCTTGTGCGAGAAATAATGCGTTCGCCGAATATGTCTCTAAACAAAGCCATTAAGGCATCTGCAGTACGTGCAGGTGTAATGATTCATAATTAATTCCCCTAGTCTCCTTCACAAAATACTGAAAAAATCAGATAAAGAATAATAATTAAAAAAGGTATAAAGAATTTAAACCATATAGCTCATTCTGCGCCACCCTGTAGAACGTTTTAGTAGATCAATGAGTTAATTCTTAAAAACCAAAATGGTTCGTAACATGTCATAATTTAGCATTAAATTTATAACTTTGTAAAAATTATGAATTGATAAATAAAATGTTATAATGAAATGAAGAAGGTATTTATATTATTTAAATAAATTGACAAAATGAATTTACCTTAAATCTATGTTTTTGTACAAAATTGAAATTTTACAATTTTCAAAAAAAAAAATATATAAAATAACTTTGCTATTATTGGTAAATTTTCAAAGTTTTAACATAATTTTTATTTTTAAACATGGAAATTTGTAAAACATGAAAATAACATAAGTTAATGGTCATATTACCTAAAGCTTCGTAAAGACGATGGTCAGATCTTACAATATTGTAAGCAGGCGTTGCCAACAGCAATATTTTTCTGACAATGGTGCGATTGTCAGATGCATTCATTTTGCACTTCTGCAAATACAAATGAGCTTACAATGTTCACACAGTTGTAAAACATTTTAGCCAATTTTAATGCAATTTAAGCAACGCTGCTTACCAATATTGTAAGATCTGACCATCGTCTGTAAGAAGCTTAAGATACTTTGATACTGCCATGCTACCATAGCACTTAGATGTTTTTATATATATTTTTAGGTAATTTTAGCTACGAATTTTTTTGTGCGTATCGCTAATATGTACAATTATTATCTTCCAGAATAAGGTGTTTGGCATTATATCGACCAAAACAGAAGATAAATTCGTTCAAGTTTGACTTACCACATCATCCTAGAGTAATTTTAGTTCATATATATATTCTCCTTATATGGGCATTTCCGTCAAAAGGTCCACCGTGACTGAAAATTTAAAAGTTATTAAAAGCTGATTATTTTACGATATTGTTATAGAGAAATATTTAGATATTACTTATTTTATAAATTTACCCATAAATTTGTTCACTTAGATAAACAATCAGACTGCAAAGTTGTGCAAACGTAATTTCTTATTTGTGAGAATGTTTTATTGTATGTTTTCTTTAATATTATCTTCCTTAAAAGAGGTGATATTTGATGAAAATTATTCCAAAAAAATTTTCTTACGTGGTCTGTAATCTAAGGAAGAGTTCGAAAAGAAATTTGTAATTCGGATTAACGGTAAATTTTTATTTTTTTTAATCATTATTTAGTTAAATTATTATGGAAAAAATTTTACGTTCGAAATGTCACGTATCGAACCAGATTTTAGCTTAAACAAAAAAAAAATACAGAAGATTTTGGAATCAAACCAAAGACATTTTATTGTTACATTGCTACGTAAAATTCTGAAAGTAGTTTGACTAAAAAATTGTGCCAGGTTTCGCTGAATTACTCCTTTTTATACATGGCCACAAAAACTACTTCTATTTTTTTCGCGTTCGAACCGCTACTTCTTTTGCCATTATCTTTGACCTAGAATCGCGCCCCCCATAAACTTTAGCATAGATAATAGTGCTTTCTTAGTGCTATAATATAAGGGTTAAAAGAACGTAAAAATAATTGTTGTTTAAAATGTTATTGCGTTTTTGATGCGTACAACTGTCACGTTCAACACTTTGGAATTACCCATATACCGCTTGTTTGGTAATAACAAAGGGTCATATATGTATGTTCATTATTTTACATTCACCCCATACTAATGTGCTCCCGAAATATTGTTATATAGATATATAAATCGACTTTAAGTAGCTCCTTCATAACCCACTATTATTATATTTTGTATATGATTTGATTTTTGATTGCACATCGACAAATTTTTATATAATAATCCTTATTTTTTCAATATAATATCTGATAGTAACACGCAAAATTTGTCACAAAGAACAAATGTTAGCCATGAATGTTTAAATTAGTTTCTTAATTTTTTAAGTGTTTAAAAGGCAACCAAATAATATTTATACCAACATTTTTCAGGAATGTACACTTACATCTAAAGAGCGACGGAAAGCACTGAAGATTGCTCAAGGACCCAGATCTCGGGCGTCTCTAGCTGCTCCAGTATCACATGCCTCATTGCAAAGCAATCATTATGGCTTAGGCGGCACTTATTCAAGTGCCTTAGATGACTGGCTAATGACTAATGGAAGTGCTATAGGAGGAGTTAGAGGTCAAAAGCTGATCACAAATAGTATGTGTGGTTATGGCGGTACAAATCCATTCTTATTCTCTGACTCAGTGCCCGATTTAAGCGTATTGAATAATGAAAACCATAACCATATCAGTGGTTTATCAACAAATCATTCAACGCCTCAGAAGATACCATATTCAGCTGTCAGTAACAATAGCCGTTATTCAAATGGTTATACATCACAAAATAGTTCATTTTCTAATTCAAATGGCTTGTATGGGTCTCCTCGGCGTATTTTAGTTAATAGTAGTTTCGGCTCAACACATATCGTTGATGAAGAAGCCGAAGATGGTGAAGTAGAATTAAGACGTCCTCGCATTTTTCGACATTTAAGTACGGAAAATGGTAACGAATTGGATCGTGATTGGTTGTATCGCAAGCCAAAAGCACCAACAGATATGCGTCATTCAGGTAATACTTGTATTTACATGAACTCTTTTGTACCCAATTTAAAAAAAATATATTTTTAGTACAACCCATTCTGCCTACTCACAAAAACACTTCTTTAACTAAACTAATTTCTGACTTGGATTATTCTGGGCATGATAGTGGACTGGAAACACCACCTTCAACCCACCGTCCATCCAGTTATCGTGAACAACCAAAACATAATAATCATGCACAGGCATCCCCAAGAGACTCTACAGAAACCTCCGTATCATCATCCCGTGGAACAATGTTAAATTCTCCTGGCAGTAGCTTTCGAACTAATCAGGTTTCCAAACAAGGACAAAAAGTATTAAAGTTTAATCAAGTCAATGCTCTTCAGGGATCTCGTTATAATGTTCAGGAACGCGTTTTAAGGATACGAAACGAAGACGAACATTCTATTTCTATTAAATCTTCAAATACGATAAATCATAATGAAGTGCTCGATCCAAATCAAAATCGTTACTATAAAAATGACAATCAACATGCCAAATCAATGCAACCTCAACATACTTCAACGAAAATGCAAAATTTTAATCAAACGCATCATCAATATCAATCCGCAAATGGCAATCGAAATGCCAAAATTGTTAATAATAACAACAACAGTGCTAATAACGGAAACGTACAGAATGGTTCTGCCATTTTTCGTGAACGTTATCAACATCCTGCTTTGGCAGCTATTATCAATGATGCGCAAGGTATTAAGTTTAGAGGTACGTTAAAACAAAAATCGACCAGATTATGCTGAACGTGATGATTTAATTAATTTCTTTAAGACTGACAAAGTTCAAATCAAAACTAAAATTCTGTTTTCATACATATGTATGTATGAGGTCCTATGCTCCTTATATATAGGAACGATGGATATACATATATATATATATATGTATCAGTGGTGCCAGTGAAATCTCGAGAAAGATACATTTTAGTTTCCAAAAAGATACACCTTTTCCCAAAAAGATACATTTTGAAAAAAATTTTTAAATCTATTTTTAACGTTTAACATTTATTAACGTGACATTTTTATTTCATATTTAATAAATATTGTAAAGAAATTATATCATATAAATTAATTTTTATATTTCTTAAGGTCATAACTATTAGGTATGTTATTTTTTTTTTTTAAAGGGAAAAAACGTTATAAAATTGGAACTATTTACAATATTGAAACGAAAATTACATATTTTGATTAAAATAAAAAATTTTGTTTTTCTTAACAGAGCTAGCTTATGTTATGTCACTTACGTTATTTGGAATTGTAAAAATCTGAAACCAACTAACCTATCAGCAGAACTAATAAGTATAAGTAAATAACAATTTCTTTTTACATATGGGCATTTCCCCAGAATGGTCTACCAGGATGAAAAAATAGAATGTTGATAATCATCGTCTTTTATTGTTTATTATTATTAAAAAAGTCTATGTTGTTATAAAAGAATGGTTTCATAGCATGTCTCAGCGGTTTTACTTGAGGAAATTGCACTGGAAACTGGAAAATTTTATATTTTCTTATATTTTCTACTTCTAAACACATTTTTATATGCTTATTTTACATGCAAAAATATGTTATGTTTACACTCTTTCTTCATAATCTTTTCATTACAATCAATTGTAAATTGAGTATTTAGTTGTTTGTTAAGGAAATTTGAAGACATTAATGGGAAACTGCAATGTGATAATAATAAAAAAACATATGGAAAAATCGTACGTTCGCGACCCGTACGTTCGCGACCGGTACTTAAGCCAATTAAACAAAAACCAAAAGAGATATTTTTTTTGGTAAATACTGCATGGAGACCTACATTAATACACTTTTAAAATAAATTAATCACTTTTGAATATTCCGTTCCATTACGCAGATTTTTACATTTAACTGCTGTCAGCCAAAGTTGACTTCTATTTTGCGTACGTTCGCGACCACATGTTAATAACTATTATTATGAAAACATAAACTCGATGAAACTCATCTTTTGCACTAAACATACAGCTACCAAAATGCTATCGAATCGCAAAAAAAAAAGCTAGGAAAAGTTTTGTTTTCTATATTATTTGTACATCAAAAGCGTACGAACGTACGTTCGGGACCCCAGGAAATGCCCATATGAATATTATATACATTAAATAATGACAATTATATCATTAATACGATTTTTGTATGACGTGCTAAATTCCGAATTTTTCATATATGATAAATACACTGAAATTTATTGTTGAGGGAAAGCTAGCTTCAAAATTTTATATACGCATTTCACTGGTTGCTTCGGCCAGCTCATCAGGAAACATTTTCCTAAGATTTTAGAAAAGCTGAAAATATTATACGAATAAACCCCTAAAGCGAATAAGAGTTTTAAACACTCAAAGTCTTACTTGTAACAATATCAAAGCTTAAACAAAACACCAACAATACTGGTTTAAGCAAAAAAAAGTATTTACTTAATGTTTGTTTAAATTACACTGTGCAACAAAATTAAACTTTTATCGTGATTTTCCATAAAAAACTCAATTTTAAAATTTTTGCAGATAGGTTATTAGGTCTTTAAGATGACGATATGTAACTAACGAAACAGATTCATTTTTGTAAAAATTAATATACGAGTTAAGGCGTTTATACTTAGACGATTTTATCAAAAAGTTCATATAAATTTCCTGAAAATAAAAAAGATGTTCATATTTCCTCAGAACAACTTCGCACTACTAGTAATCATCGATTTGGGTGGATCGTATGTTGAAACGTCCTTAATGTTTTCTTTCACCATTATTAAATCTGCTATTGTATTAGTATTGAGTCGGTTACGATGATCAGTCTTAATAAGTTTTAGTACATTTTGCGTACAGATTCAAAAGATACGAAAAATGTCAGGATTATACATAATACCTGAAGCCATCAAAAGATACAAAAAATGTATCTTTCGTATCCTAATGGCAACACTGATATGTATATAAAAAGAAGTAGTAAAATTTAATGCATTTTCAAAAATTATAAAAGTGATCAAACATGGAAAAACCCGACATATAAAAATCAGTTATTATCACAGAAATAAAATACAAGTCTATAAAAAAGATAAATAATATCTTGGAAAAAATTTGTCACAGAACATGGGCAAATATAATTTTAACAGTCAAAAAATATTTAGGTTTAAATCCGACTAAAAAAAACATATTAATTCCTCTTTTTCTAAAAGTCGAAAGTGAGTAATATTTTCGTTTTAAAACACAGTGCAACACAACAAAATATAAACATATACGGACGCCACTACGTGATAAAAGACCGGTGTCTCCCAGTTTTGTCCAAAGTCATGCACTTTTGTCATGGGCCCCCAAAGATTTGGGGCCTCGGTGTCACTATTGTAAAAAAGTGATCATTTTCTCAGGATCATATCTTGCAAACCGTTCGGGTATAGGGGAAAAAGTAAAAACAAATCGAATTTTTTAAAGTTTTTTGCGTAATTCAATATTTATTGTTGACCTGTTTTTTGATTTTATATGTTGTTCTTTATGACAAGAACTACAACTTTGCCTCAGAGAGTAAATCAAAATTCCGAACGGTTTGCAAGATATGAGTCTGAGAAAATTATCACTTTTTTGCAAAAATGACACAGAGACCCCAAACCTTTGGGGGCCCATGAGCCAGCTCCACTATTGTGGGTTGTGTATAAAAACATCATTACATAGACTTTCTAAACAAGACTAAGCACAATTTGAAGTTCCACAAAATAACGCCCTACAAACTAATATAAATTCATTTATGGAAAATCGTTTTACATTTTTTTTAGTTAAACTAATAAATATTTTATCTTTATTTAAATAAACCGCATGCCTTCAAATCTTTTACGAAACGACAACACATAAAAAAAAAAATTCGTCAATTCACAAAAATCAATAAATATTGAACTTTTAAAAAATTTAAACGAAACAAACCAACAGCCGAAGCATGATTTACAAGTTAAAAAAAATGTATGAAATTAAACAAAAAAACATTAGTTTTGAATACATATCTATGTTGTTTTTAATTATCAGATCGTTCATATTCCGACTGCCAACAAATGCCACCAAGACGCACTATTAACAATAACCTATCACCGATAACTAGCAGGAGGAATCATGTTAACCCTATATTTAGCAGCACGCCAACAAGAGCGTAGCCTGAAAAGAGATTGTGCAACTACAAAATGGTTGACTTCATCTAAATATAAAATGTGTTGAACTACATATATATATTTAAATAATTTTTATTACAAAAGGAATAAAACAGGTCTTAGAAAATATTTTGAATTATAATTAAATAGTATTTCACAATTATTGATAAAAAAATAAGCGTTATAAGTTTAAATAAATATGTACATACATTATTAAGTATATACAATTCAATTGGAAAACAAAATACTTTAAGGCAGAATTAGTCTTTACTTTCTGTTTTGTTACGAATCAGCTGATTTGTTTTTGTTATTAAAAAACCTGTGAAATTGATTAGATTTTCTGTTCTGTTGCGGACCAATTTGTTAAAATCTAAAACTTGTTAAGTAATTGTAAGTGACAGCAAAATAAATAATAAATAAGTTAGAGTGCTATATTCTTCTGTGCCGAATCTTTGATACCCTCCACCGACAGTTCCAATATTTCAGGAGTGATATCTATATGATGTCTATTTATTATTAATTAATCTTTATAAAAACAGACATCAGCATTAAAATTGGTTCCGGCTTAGACCTATATTAAATTATTGACCGACAATCTTAAGTAAAATATCTTGATTCGTAACAGTTTAAGCCGAACTTAAATGATTTTCAGGAGGGGGATTTACATATATTGGAGCCATGGTAAGTTATGAACCAATCATTTAAAAATTCCGCAGAGGTATTTCTTGTATTAAAAAACATAAATTTCAATACAGTGGTGAAATAAGTTTTAGCGTTTACAGTGAATTTCAGAAGGCTACTAATTATGGGATCTAAGGTAAATTATGGACCGTATATCACATAATTGCATGACATTTTGTCTGGCCATATGGAACTAAGTTGGAAGAAATTTTACCACAATAAATATGTCTGCTACGATTTTAGGCGTATCAAATTAATTTACCAGAGTGTGCTTTATATGGGGACTATAGTAAATTATGGACCGCTCTTCATGAAATTTCACAGTGTCATTGATCGTCCCAAAAAACTGTAACGTTATGATAGCATTATTAGTTACGGTTTTAGGCGTACTAAACTGTTTTCCGGAAGTAGGGTTTATATGGGGCCTAGGGTAAATTATGGACCGATCTTCATGAAATTTCACAGTGTCATTTCCAGTCGAATAAAACATTTGCAAAATCTCATATCATTCCGTGCATTTTCCACCATTTATGTTAGTTTTTGTAACAAAATTATCAATTTTTTAAAGTGGTGGTTCCACACTTTGATTCATAGCTCTGATCCTCCTGAATCGATTTTGCTGGATTTCAATCCCAAACTGCTTAGGATAACTTAAAGCAATTTGACACCAAGTTTGGTTATTTCTTTTTTGATTTTTTCGAAAGTGAACGTGTTTTCACGGACAAGGCTAAATCGACTTAGAATTAATTAGTCAAGGAGCCAGAATATATATATGTACTTTATGGGGTCTGAGATGAATAATAAAAAGTTTCACACGGAATGACAAAATGGAGGGCATAAAAATACATATTTATATTGAAATACACTGTTTTTTGATTTTAAGAATTCATAAAATTTAGTTTCTTGAAATTTATTTGCATTAAAGTTATTGAAATAAAACAATGGACGGTGCAAAACTAATAAATTTGTTATAAATGGCTGATATGTTACTACAGAAAAAATAACTATTTCAATTTCGGAACAGAAAGTAAAGACTAATTCTGCCTTTATACTCATGTTACATAAATAAGTATGTATTTAAAAATGATAAATCGATTACATAGATGAAGTGAAGTTTAACAAAGCTTTACAAAAAGTAATAAACGAAAGACCACACATATATATATACATATATAAATACACTTTTATTATTTTTTTTTTGCAGGAGAAGCAAAAAACGTTACAAAATCATTAATAATAAAGTATTTTTTGTAATTTTTTCAAAACTTATTTATTTTTTTAGATTTTTTTTCTTTCTAACAATTGTGATTTTTCATTGATCTGTTGGTTTTTAATTGAAGTTTTTTGATATATTAGGCTTAAGTTTATTAAATTTAATTTCATTAAACTATTTTTAGTGAAGGAGGGAATTTACAACATGAAATAAATTAAAATTAAA
This sequence comes from Pollenia griseotomentosa, assembly GCA_963931875.1. NCBI lineage: Eukaryota > Metazoa > Arthropoda > Insecta > Diptera > Polleniidae > Pollenia > Pollenia griseotomentosa. Next base: position 204,866,472 of record OZ007561.1, on the reverse strand, counting down.
AAAAAAAATTTTAATTAATTTTATGTTGTAAATTCCTTCATTCACTAGAAATAATTTAATGATATTTAAATTAAATTTCTTTCTTTCGCTATATATGTATATAAGTTTTAATGTTAGTCACGACCATTTCGCTGATTTGCTGCTACGTCGTCGTCATTACACAAAAAATACATTTCGAAATAAATATTTTTAAAGTTTTTAATTTGCTCTTACCACTAATAGTTCATTCACACTTGTAATTTTTAATATAGTTTATGATCGTAAGCGATTTTCGTAAACTATACCGTTTACATCAACATTTTAGACAGTTAAGTTGCTTATCTTTGAAAAGGCATAACATTTTTAGGCCCAATATTTAATTATATATGGAAAAGGGTATATATAAGTTTGTCATTCCGTTTGTAATTTCTAGAATATTGATTAATTTCATTTCATTTTTTCTTATTTTTGAGAAAATGTCAAATAACACTAGCGTTGCCAGAACAAAATTTTAAAAAACAGAGTTGCATTAACAAAAACTGGTTGTTTCTAATACGAAACAACCAGTCTAATACCCAAAAGCGCTCCACATAACAATTTTTGTGCAATTAAGAGTGTAATTGAGAGAGTAATTTTTTTCAATTCCTGTACAAAGTTGCACGAACTTATTCTTTGGGTAAGTTCGGACAAGAAAAAACAATCAGCTGTTTTTGTTTACATATGAAACTGATAAATAGTTCAGGAAATTTACAAGCAAAATAAAAAGTTTAGTTTAAACTAAAAAACATATTAAAAAGCAAAATGTAAGGTTTTTGTGGAAAAATGAAAGTGGTAAAAATGTTATTGCATACATATTTCCCTTAATCTTTAATATAAAAAAAAACAAAATATAAAAAATTACAACACAAATGTTTTGGTTTTATAATGTTATGACTTTAAGCGTCTGAAATCACTTAAATAGATCTTCATTTGAAAAGTAAGAAGCATTAGCATTTGAAGAAGTGCAAAAATGGTCTTTTGCTAATCATGTTTAGATGTAGAGGGTATTTTTTTAGCTACATGATAACTTAAAATGATAACACAAGACAGAAATATTGTTGGAACATATTTTTTTTATAATAATCTGTGCCCATGTTCTGTAACGTCTGAAACTTTTCCGGTAAAATGTGAGGAATGAAAAAAATGCCATAAATTGAAACAAACAACTATTTTTCACACCTAACTGTGTCTGCAACATTTTTGGCGAGTAATAGCTGTCACGTAAGGAAATTACTCGCCAATTTACAGAAAAAGTGTGTCTATAAAATTTTTGTGAGAAAGTTCCCGCTTCGAACTGTCAAATAAACTCACTAATAAAAACAGGATGAGAAAAAATTTTAACACAAAAAAATAAATTAGAAATGCAATTAATAATAACACAGGAAAGGTTAGTATTTTGTTCTTGGAAGATTTTTTTTTCATTGTTTAATTATTGTGCTTTTAACATTTTCGAAAAATATACGAATGTTTTCAAAGCCATTTTGTAAACAAGAAACATTAAAGCCGCACTTAACATTAGTTGGTACAGTCGACGGTTGTATTTTCGCCGCCGTCGTTAAAAAGTTTTAAGTTTTAGTAAATGTTGGTCGCCGTCAACCATGTGTGACGGGCGTTCTCAAGGTCTGCAATTTCACACCGGTTTCGAGTAGAATTTTATAGCATCTATAACGTAACGACGTAATCTCTTTTGATAGTTTTCGACATGCGTTACCGACACACTTTTTTCACTTTACGAGAAACGATGGAAAATTTTATTTAACATCTTTCGATGCGAGAAGTTCTCACCAAAGTTACAGAAAATGGGTACTGGTAGATAATTGTTTGGCATTTATTTTTTAAAAATGATTTCCGGCATGTGCGCCGTGGCTACGAGTAACATGGTTCTTTCGATCAGTTCAATTTTGGACTTGGATATTGGCTTCTAATGCTTCGAGAGTTGCTGGTTTTACAATATAGCCCCATTAAAAGCAAGCTAGAGGCGTTAAAACAAAGGGGAAAGTGAACAGGACCCCTTCTGGAAATAACGCTGTCACTAAGCTAATTGTGCAATATATCGATTGCTGGAGCCAAATGTTGTTGATGTTTAGAAGATTAATTTTTGGAAACAAAAATTCAGTCAGCATGGCTTGATAGCGCTCGCCGTTCATCGTAACGGCAGTTTATTGGTAATTGCGAAAAAGCATATATATATTATGTCCTGTGGTTCCTAGTAGGAACAAAGGGCCGCAAAATACAAAAAAGATCTACATACACGCAGAGAAATTATGGCCACAACCAACAAAACTATTTTTTAAGAAACTAATTTAACCATAATATGGCTGTCGGTGACAATGATTTGGTTAAATTAAACATAATATGGTTAACATTTTTTTTTTAAATTGTTTTGGTTTTTTCTCTGGGTGTATGTATTAAATATATAACGAAAACACTTTTGGGCGCAAGGATTTTCTCCTATATGGTATGCGCTTACTAAAGCGCATAGCCGGCCTTCGGCCGGGCGCAAGGAATTTCTCCTCTATGATAAAACAAGTACCGGCTTCGCTAACTAAAGCTTTTCTGTACAGCCGGCCTTCGGCCGGGTGCAAGGATTTTCTCCTCTATGGTTTAACAAGTACCTGATTCGCTAAATAAAGCTCCTAAAATCTGTCTTGTTGTCGAACGAAGGCCGACTACGCAGAGACGCTTTAGTTAGCGAAGACGGTATTTGTTATACCTTAGAAAAGAAAATCCTTGCGACCGGCCAAAGGCCGGCTGTAAAGAGAAGCTTTAGTGAGCGAAGCCGGTACTTGTTTTATCAAAGAGGAGAAAACCTTGCGCCCAGCTGAAGGCCGTCTATGCCGGGCGCTTTAGTTACCGAAGCCGGTATTTCTTATACCTTAGAAAAGAAAATGCTTGCGCCCGTCTGAAGGCCGGCTGTGAAGAGAAGCTTTAGTTAGCGAAGCTGGTACATATTTGTTATACCATAGAGGAGAAAATCCTTTCGCCCGGCCGAAGGCCGACTGTGCTTTCTAGTTTGTTAACATTTTGTGGACATTATGACACTCTACAAAGTTTCATAATGTCCACAATTATGACACTTTAATGACACTGCTCTGATGGACATTATGACTCTTTTAAAAGTGTCATAAAGTCCATGGACACTGTGACACTGGACGTTATGACATGCCACCCTAAAAATATATGCAACAATGTAGAAGTTGTCGTTTTCCTTTCTAAACATGTTGCAAAAAAACAATTTGTGTTATATTGTGATGGATATAAAGGTGGTATGTCATAACGTCACTATGACACTGGACGTTATGACCATACCACCGATATAAAAACTTTTTGTTTTTCGTTTGTTTTACTTCTAGTTAATAGTTATTTTTTTTTTTCGCCAAATTTTTAACAACAGATGACTTTAAAGGCCCAACCATAATGTGCTTAAGTTGGCTTAAGCAAATGTGCGAATACATGTAAATTGTATGAGGCAAACCATATTGAACTTAAGGAAACTTTTTCCTAAGTTTAATGAAACTGTCATTTGCTTAAGCAAAGTGCGAAAGTGATCGCACATTCCGTACGGAATCAAATGTTTTTTGATTTTATTTTTGTTTTTTTTAAACACATTTGAGAGACTTTTTGTTAATTTTTGACAGTAGGTTAAGCAAGGCTATGCATATTATGGTTGGGCCTTAATTATTAAAAATCAGTGTTGTTAACGCTTATTGGAATTCAATTCTTTGCATTCAATATTTAACATCCTAAATACACATAAGTGAATCTTGCTGTCCCTTTTTCGTATGTAGTTATAAGGATTTGCCATTTAGAAGTCATGGATTTGACATATAGAAAACATATCAAACTACATAAGAAAGGGACAGCCAACATAGGCTTTCCTACTACATAAACCTTGTTAAATATGCCTCCGATATATCTAAAAATAATTAGATACTGTAAAGTTTGACAAGGCTATACATATACATAAATATAAATACTTATCAATAGCTTCATATAAAAAAGACGAAACTCAATTTTTTTTTATTTTCCAGTACCCATGTTCTGTAATTTTAGTGAGAACTTCTCGCATCGAAAAGATGTGAAAGAAAATATTCCATCGTTTCTCGAAAAGTGAGAAAAAAGTGTGTCTGTAACTCATGCCGAAAACTATCAAAAGAGATGACGTCGTTGCGTTATAAATGACATAATCAAAATGTATTAACAAAGTGACCTCAGTACTACAACAATGCAACCATAGAAAAAACAACAGGCATTTTGTTGCTAGAATTGAGACGGCAAATGTCAAAATGCCTTATTAAAAAAAGTAAATAAACAAAAAAAATGACGACAAACGTCACACACGAAGAAAATCACTTCAAACAGCTGCGCTTGTGACATAATAGCTGCGTTCGTTTACCCTAAAATTTGTACAAATTTGTACTGGATTTTACTGAAATGCGTTCGCGTACACAAAAATTTGTAAAATTTTCATATTACTCACCTACTGGATTTTACTGGGATTTTACTGCAAAAGTAAACGAACGCACATAATATTACACTCGAATCTGATGTGAAATTGCAGACGTTTAGAGCGCCAGTCACACATATCATTGACGGCGATCAAAATTTACTAAAATTTAAACATTTTCAACAACGGCGGCGAAAATACAACCGTCGACTATACCAAATAATGTAAAGTGCGACTTTAATCCCAGCAAAAACTTTGCTTACAAAATAAGCAGAAAAATAATGAGAACTTGACGAACAGACTACTTATTTTTCTACTAGAAGAAGTACTTATTTTTGTTCGAGATGTCCCAAAAGTAATCCTTTATAATTTAGCCTATTATAATCTAAAAAATAATATGTTTTTTTTTGTACTTAAAATTTTTATAAAAATATATAGTTACACAAAGTCAATAAAGTAAAAATTTTTTAATTTTTTTTTAATTTTTTTTTTTTTTGTTTTTTTTTTTAATTATTTTATTTTTATTTTTTCTTATTCTATTTTACTTTATTTTATTTTTTATTTTTTTTTTCTGTCTCTGGCGGGATTTGATCCCGCAACCTCGGTGTTGATAGACTAGCTCTCTACCAGCTAGTCTACCGGGGCAGTGTAGTTTTTGCATTAAAAAACTATGTTTTATGACTATAATGACATTTTTATTGTCATAATGAAAATACAAATTTTTCTGTATATTTAAGATATAATAATAAAGTTATTATTTAATATATAACTAATAATCCAAAAAGTGGCGAATAAAGCTACAAAGTAATGAATTCTTGAAGTCATTAAAAGTAGGATTGTAAGTAAAGTTTTTGCTGGGATGTTTGTTGTTTGCAAACAAGCTTTGAAAAAATTCGTATATTTTATAAAAATGTTAAAAGCAAAATAATTAAACAATGAAAAATTGTGCCAAAAACAAAATATTATTTTTATTATTCTATGCATTTGCATTTTTCATTTTTTATCGTTTTTTAGTGTTAAGCTGGGATCACACGATTGCCGCAATGCACCAATTTTCATACTTTTTAATAACCCAATCGTGTGACTGCACAATGAAATGGCTCATGTACCAATCGAGGACAATATTGTGCTTTCTTTTACCAATAAAATGCAACCCTGGTGCGGCAATCGTGTGACCACTTGATATGCAACCGCGCGTCAATAAAAATAACAATAATGTACCAATATTTATTGTGTTCTTGTGCGGCAATCAAACAACACAATACGCGCCAATATTTGCTTTTTTTAATAAATTTACCTTTTTGTATTCGTTTTTCATGGCAAATAAAAATAAAATTATATGAAAAACTATATGAACATATGTATTGAATATGAATTTATATTTAAATATAATTGTTGAAATTGGCCATAAAAATTTTAATAGAAATATCCTATTTTCTTGATATATTTCAAAATTGAATTTTACTTTGTTTAGTTTTTAGAATTTCATATATTATTCTTAAAAAATTTCAAACAAAACTATTCAACAAAAATTTGATCAAATATATGATACAATTTTCTTTTTTTTTAATGAACAAACCAACTAGAAATTCCAAACAAATAAAAAATCTACCACAACAGCTGTTTTCGCAGTTGGCACAAGTACGAACAATCGTGTGACTGTTCTGCGGCAATTATTGTACCCATTTCGCTTTGTACCAACTAGCGGCAATTACATTTGTAAAAAACAGGGCAATCGTGTGATTTTAGAATATTTGATTGGTGCAATTTTATTATTGTGCGTCAGTAAAGCACAATCAAAATTGTGGCATATTGGTGCATTTGCGGCAATCGTGTGATCCCAGCTTTAAAATTGTTTCTCGCCCCATTTATTTCGTGAGTTTATTTGACAGTTCAAAGCGGGAACTTTTCTTACAAAAATGTTACAGACACACTTTTTCTTTTAAGTGGCGAGTAATTTCCTTACGTGGCAGCTAGTACTCGCCAAAAAAATTTACAGAGACAGTTTAGTGAGAAAAACAGCTGTTTGTTTCAATATAAGGCATTTTTGTTTCATTTCACACATTTCAATCGAAATGTTTCTCGACGTGAGAGTTGCAGAACATGGGCACAGGAGAAGAAAAAAATTTAATAAAATCCGTAAAATTTTAGATACAAAAGAGTTTTAAGCAATTTTTAATAAAAAGATGCAACAAATTTTATACTATAAACTTTTATGCCCTGAAATTTTAAAGCAAGGACAATTTGGCATTTTTCTACCAAACTAATCAAAAAAAAGGGTTACACCTTTTTGTATTAAGGCATCTTTATGTATACTAGTTGTGAACGTCACGTTATTGTTATGCTTTTACAATCTGCATAATTCATTTAAACGAAATTAAGCACTGTGACAATATCATGTGACAATATCATGTAGTTTTTTAAAATTTTGTCGAAAAAAGAGTTAAGACATTTACATATACGAATATAAATGAAATCGATTAAAAATATCAACTACTAAGTACATAGAAACTATAAAAAAAATAATTAAAAAACATTTCTATACTATTGTGTTAAAAATTAGTAAGAAACATTAACTTAAGATTCCAAACTATGTAATTAAATTACTCAAAAATTCAAATTTCTATAAACATATTTTAAATACATAAAACCATACCAAACACCAAATATTAAAACTAGTAAAAACAATATTCTTTTTAATTCTCTCAACATTTTAAAGGAAAACTTTTTGTTCCAGTGACGATGAGAATTTATAATAACTAAATATTAAATAAAATAACAAACATACTATTGTTCTTATATAAAACTTTACATTTGCTACCGTATTCATAAAAAATAAAAATAGATTTGATATGTATTTTAAGAAAATTTTGTGTCAAAACATTTATAAACTTTGTTAAATTTGGTTGTGATTTTTATACTTAATATTTTTAATTCTTTACTTTAGCAATTTTTAAATTTTTTTTTATAACCCCCACCACTAGTCTTGAATGAGAGTAAACTAAGTTCGTTATTTCGTGAAACTTTTCGCACAACAAATCATAAACAGTCACAACTTAAAATTTATCAAAATCTTTCGCTTATATTTTTTTATTTTTTTCATAAACCAGTTCTCAAATCAAATCTACAACGGCCACGAAAATTTCGTTTGCGTCACTGTTTTCTCTAACTTTTCTTCTTAAACATTTGTTTAACAAAATTTTAATTAAATATTGCAACCATGTTTTTAAGTGAGTTTTTTTGCCTCTCCTGAACATTTCTTAATTTTGAGTTGTGACTGTTTATGATTATGTTTATTATTATATATCGATTAATCCATGTCGGACTCTCTGGCCGTCTGCTGAAATCAATATTGGTATAAAATTCATTCCAGTTCTCCTGAACAGTTTGTGATTAAAATCTAGCACAATTGTTTTAGTAGGAAACATCCTCCCTAAAAAATGTATGTTTTTGTTTCAAAAACTAACATAAATTGTTGACGGAATGTACCGATTTTCATTGAAATTTGCACAATATCGTTTTAAATGACTAGAAATCATAATACAAAAATGTGTGAAGATTACTCAAGGCCGCATACATATAAAGCCCACTCTCAAAAAACACTTCAGTACGCCCAAAAGCGTAACAAGAGATACTATTGTAGTCAAATCTATTCTGTCATAGTTGCATATAATACGGAATTACTCTGCCAAATTTCGTGATGATCGGTCTATAATTTACCATAGACCCACTATCGGAAAACACTTAAGTACTCCTAAAACCGTAACAAATATTGCTATTCTAGTTAGATTTGGCCTATCATAGTTTTAGAAGTTGGAAATCACACTACCAAATTTCGGGAAGATCGTTATATAGTTCTCCATATGACTTACCTACTTCTAAAGCCGTAGCGTATAATGCTATTGTAGTAACATTTAGTAAGCCCAAAATAAAGTATGCTTTAAAAAAAGACTTTAACAGGCCTAAAACCGCAATGAATTAAGTACTGTATGGTAAATTTTTATTAATATTGTTTTATAATTTTTAGATAGGCAGCCCAATCCTAATAGAGGGTTTCAAAATTTCCGTAAAGCCGAATATAGCAATTTTACTTGTTATTTGGCAGTTCCTCAGCGTTAAAAGAAAAGTCGGAAACAGTTGTTTTAATAGTTTTATGATCGAAAATAATCGAAAACTTTATTCATATAACTTTTAATTCGTAATTATCGTGTGTTAGAAATGCCAATATTTTAAACATTTTACGATTAGATTATATTTTTTAATAAATTTATTTAGGTTATACGCCTGGAAATACTTTTACCATTATATTTGTTAATAAAAAATGTTAAATTCTTATTGCCTAATTTAAATTACTCAATAGCAAAACAGAAAAAAAACCTTTGCAAATACTGATATGCAATTTTTAAAATATAACATTTAATTAACCTTGTAGTTACAGCATTAAGGTATAATAGTTAATATGTCACCAAAAACTTAAAATATAACATATAATTTGATTACACATTATATTAAAAATATGCAATAAGTTGTTTTATTCGAAAATAGTTGTGAAACACAACATTTAAGAACACAACAGGTAAGAATACTTAAATATCACACAGAGAAAAATTCTCTCCATCAGATTGATCAGAATCAGATTGAATTAAACGTTTTCTTAAATCAACAGCATTACTGCAGAAACTGTTGTTAATATCAACAAATATTTAATTGATACTATTAATAAGTTTAATGTTGCAAATTTAATTAATTTTTAATTAATATCACAAATTTTTTAATTGAAATCAATTTTGAATTTTTTCTGTGCAATTATATAAATTTGTATTTAAGCGATAAAGTGAAAAGCCCAATTGTACATATTACACATGTTTTTTTTATCAAACGTTAGGCTTATATGTAGGGCATTGAATTCGAAAATATGCTCAAAAATTAAAAATAAGCAAAAAAAATTATTTAAATATGTATTTATTATTTTAAGAAAAATTAAAAGTAAAAAACCGTTTTAAAAACAAGCTTTTCTTTGAATGCGCTAAAAAGAAAAAAAAACATTTTAGCATTAAAACTTTTACCATCATCTCATAACGTCATTACACAATATATATGATATAAAAGCTTGTCGCGAGATTTAGGCCCCTATTACGGTTTACAACTCAACTCAGTTGAGTTATAAGTTGATAGTTAAACTTTTAATGCAAAATATTATTTTTTTTAGCGCATTCAAATAAAAGCTTGTTTTTTAAAAAGGTTTTTACTTTTAATTTATTTTTTACTTTTAAGCGCATAATAATAATATTTGCTTTTAGTGCATTAAAAATAACTACTCCGCCATGTCGTGTGTGCCCGCCATATTGGATTTGGAGTGACCACTTTATTTTTCGAGTTATTCTTAGCAAGCCCACTTGGTATCCATTTTGTAGAAGTTTATTAAAAAGAACTAGTCCGCCATTTTGTGTGTGCCCGCCATGTCGTGTGTGCCCGCCATATTGGATTTGGAGTGACCACTTTATTTTTCGAGTTATTCTTAGCAAGCCCTTTCTATTGGTACCCATTTTGTAGAAGTGCATTAAAAATAACTAGTCCGCAATGTTGTGTGTGCACGCCATATTGGATTTAGAGTGACCACTTTATTTTTCGAGTTATTCTTAGCAAGCCCACTTGGTATCCATTTTGTAGAAGTTTATTAAAAAGAACTAGTCCGCCAAGTTGTGTGTGCCCGCCTTATTGGATTTAGAGTGGCTACTTTATTTTTCGAGTTGTTCTTAGCAAGCCCTTTCATTTGATACCCATATTTTAGAAGTGCATTAAAAATAATTAGTCCGCCATGCTGTGCGTGGCCGCCATTTTGGATTTACAATGACGTCACACAGTTTACCATGCATTGTCATCCAAAATTTCAGCTCAATCGGTTGAAAATAACTGCTTAAAAATTGAGTTGCAAGATTTCACCTGAACAGACATACTTACATTATAAGTTAAATAAAAGCTTTTAAAAACAGTCCATACTAAACGAATCGAAATTATTTTTTCAAGTTGTAAAGCATTTATTTGAGATTTCACTACACTGAAAAAATAATTTCGATTCGTTCAGTATCGACTGAAAGAATTAAAATAAAATAAATTTCGAATCAAGTAAGTATTAACATAAAATCTACATCCCAATAAGCAAGTTTGCTGGAATTCAAGTCCTGTTTTTCATTTTCAAGCCTTGAATTATGCTTGAATTACACTAGAGTTCAATAGCCTACTCCAGCAAAATGGATACTGGAAATGCAGTCGAACATAACAACGTAAATACAGTTTAAATCAAGCGTTGAATTACAGTGAAATTCCAGTCTCAAACACATAATAATTACACTTGAGTTCAAGTATTGAAGGCAAGTATAAAAACAACCTATAATACCAATATAAATCTTTGGTTTTAGAAACATGTCGGAAGAAAGTAGCAACTATAGACACATCCATCCACATTCAACATGGTAGGCCATGTTTGCCTGTCGGCTTTTTTATCAAGCGACAATTCATCAATGTTAAAATTTAACTCAAGTTCATTGGAAGTTTTTTATATTAAAAAATTTGAGTTAATTTTTTATTCCATAATACGGTAACTCGCCCAATCCCATTGTCTCAATTCTCGTAACTTCTGGAGTTTGCTTAAGAGTTCGGGCATCAATAGGCAAACCATCGACATGATCATTCAAAATTGTATTCGAATACAGTCCATACCGAACGAATCTCAATTATTTTTTCAGTGTTGTAAAGCATTTATTTGAGATTTCACAACACTGAAAAAATTATTTCGATTCGTTCAGTTGATACTGAACGAATAAGAAATAAAATTCCTTTCGAATCAAGTAAGTATTTTGTCACGATTACGACGCGATAAAAATCATTTGAAAATTTAATTGTTTTACCGCCTCAAAAGTTAAATAAAAACAAGTAAGAAAGTATAGTCGGTCAAGCCCGACCATATGATACGACACCACAGTATTTAAAAACACATCATGCTTATGTGTTCATATAAATATGGATTTACCTATGTTTATAAACTTCAGTAAAATCGGTTTGAAAGTTTGTGAGAGGCAGAAATTGCCTCCTACCTCCCCTTGTGGTCCTATTTTTGAAAAACTGTATAGCTTATGTGTCCATATAGATATGGATCTATCTATGTTTTAAATTTCATTAAAATGAATTTCTGAGAGGAAGAAATTTCCCCCTAAATTCCCTGGTGGTCTTACGATTCGGCTCATTTTCAATAGACTTGGTCCTTGTGCCAATAAGAACCTATGTCCCAAATGTTATCAAATTTTTTCCAAAATTGCGACCTGTACTTTGCGCACAAGGTTACATGGACAGCCAGCCGGACGGACATCGTTAGTTCGACTCAGAAAGTGATTCTTTAACAAATGCAACTTTGGAACATCAGTGGCAGAAACTAAATTTATATGAATGGTTAAATAAGAACTCAACAGTTGATTTCTGGACAAATGTATATGGATATAAAAATGATGTAAATGAAAATCCATTCAGTGAATGAGCGGCAGTTAAAATAGGTTTAAGTGGCATAAATTCGAAACAAAATGACGTTAAAGACTATGAATACGCTACTTTATATTAGGTATGGTTTAAAATGTTGCGATAGCTTTAAAATAACGTACGATCTCAATAAAAATGCGATAAGAAAATATGTATATGATATCTCGACCAATTCTTCAGAAGCTGAAGAAGAATATTCATTGGATTATTTAATTTATAAAATGAAATTTTTTTATTATTTTAAACTAACATGATTTTGTTTGTCGTGCTTAATTCCCAATTTTTATTCTTGATAAGAACACTGAAATAGGGTTTTAGTGGCATAAATTCGAAACAAAATGACGTTAAAGACTATGAATTCGCTACTTTATATTAGGTATGGTTTAAAATAACATACGATCTCAATAAAAATGCGATAAGAACATATGTATATGATATCTCGGCCAATTCTTCAGAAGCTGAAGAAGGATATTCATTAGATTATTTAATTTATAAAATTAAATTTTTTATTAAACATGTTATATAAATTTTATTGAAATAATAAATAATAGCCATTTATGGGTCAAGTTCCTTTAATTTTTTGTTTTAATATGGTACCTTTTGTTTGAAAACTTTTTATGTACGTACATAAAATACATACATATTTATGTATATAAAGACTGAAATATATTTGTTTTATAGTTATATAGTTTTTTAATCAGCCTGTTCTATTGATATGATGTGAGTTTATAGGAAAGAAATATGTAAAATAAATTATGTTTAAAGAAATATTAACTTAAACAACAAAAAAAAAATAATACAATTTATATTTTAGTATTATTTTTTGGCAGTTTTTGGTTTTTTTTTGAATTTTTTTAGCATTATTTTATTGGTTGGAATTCTCCCAACATTAATTGTAGTTGTAAGTAGGTTAAGAAAAAACAAAATAAAAACCAAAACAACTTGCTTTATTGTTTTCGCAAAACATAAAGCATGTTGCCAGTTTAGTTTTTTTAAGCCGTGCACTGGCTAGTTTATTATCAAAGTAATTTTTGGGTATACAACATTTTTAATTAACATGGTTTTGTTTGTCGTGCTTAATTCTTAATTTGTATTCTTGATTAAAACACGGAAATTTACTGTTAATTGGATAAGCTACTCCTATGCGCATTTCACTGGTTAATTAATATATATAATTGAATTGAGAATCTAACAAATAAATCAATTACTAGATTAATTGATTTTTTTGTAAGGTTCAATTAAAATTCTAGAGAAATAAATTAAGATAACTTTAAAAATCCTAATTAAACAAAAACTCATTAAGGGTTTTCATGGTATCGCTTAAAATTGCCATTTGTGCAATAAATTTTTGTGTAATTTTAAAAAATTAATGTCAGTTTGTAAGAATCGTCAATACAAAAAAAAAAAAATAAAAATAAAGTTGAAATTTTTGATTAAAATGCATATAGAAAGCCAAAATACTAATTTGCTCAAATTTTTTCAAGATTTTATTGCTTGTGATTTATTAACACTTGCATTTTTAATTGAACACGACGGTAATCGTTAAAAAAATCTATTTGTATTAATCAGTGTGACCCTTTATCATTTTCACTCCTAAATTTAGCATTTTTTATTTTGATTTAGCAGCGAATTTTTCAAATAGCATTTAGCATTATTTTCAGCATTTTTGTAATATTTTTGTAGCATTCTTGAGCATTTTTAAATCTTATAAATTTTATATATTGTTATTTCACAACATAACTAAACATTTCTGTCAATCTCTATCATTGTATTTTTGTCATTTATACGTTCATACAAATGTATATTAATAGACCCTATAAAAACCAAAAAAAAATTTTAAAAAAAATGGTAGATTTTAATAAAGAAGAAATAAAGGTTTTGGGACAGCAGTTGCAAAAGCTTAATGCATACGAATGGATGAACCAAAGTTCAACTATTAAATTCTGGATAGGTGCTAATAGGAACAAAAACGCTTTAAAAGAAAATGCTTTCAACGAGTTAGCTTCTTTTGTTATGAAGTTTTTGGTTTTGCCATTTATTAACGCGGAAGTTGAAAGAATTTTTAGCGGTATAAACTTTATAGAAACCAAGATTGGAAATAGGATGGTATTGAATTCATTGATTTACGTTAGATGTGGACTAAAAAGGCTAAATAAATGTTACAGATTTTATCATTACTGTTGATCTTATAAAAATGTGTGATCAAAACAGATCACATTCTAATGGTATTTTGACCAACACTTTGGCAGTTAAAGAAAACTATTCAAATAATGATGTGTTTAATAATGTGTAATTAAATTTACTGAAAATGCTGTTGACTAGCCTTTTATGTTTTTAATGACAATTTTTGTTTTTACTTAAATTTTGTATTTAAAATATGTATATGTATATGTATGTATATCGTTACCAGTGCTGCCAATTTAGCCATTTAGTGGCTAGATTTAGCTATTTTTCACCGTGTTTAGCCATTTAAAAATTTGTTTAGCCATTAGCCATTTTTTAGCCATTTTTCAAATTGTTTAGCCATAAAATTTCATTTGCAGTTTTTTAAAAGAATAATTTTTATTTTATTAAAAAAATTTATAAAGTAAAATAAACATTTTTAACAATAAAGAAACGCCTTAATTTAAATCACAACTTTTACAAATGTTGAAAATCACTATAAACTATGATGATGAAACATCTTTCAAAATAAAGGAACAGTATTCCAATATTAAATTTATAAAATGGATCAACACAAATAACGCTGTTTTTTTCTGGTTGCAAGTATTTTAATAAAGAGATGCAGGCGACAACAAAAACTTTTAAGAAATTTTAAAATTGACTATAAAGTTGCTCTCACTTCCATGGTCTAATGGCGAAGTAGAGAGGGTATTTAGCCAAGTAAACATCGTTTAAAGTAATTTGAGAAGTAGGTTACATATATCAACCCTTAATTCGATTTTTTTAATTAGGTAAATATTATTACCGTAACAATAAAATATTTTTACCAACACCACAATAGTGGAGAGGGTACTATGCGTTTGTGCTGATGTTTGTAGCACCTTAAAATATTGATAATTTACCTTTACGTATACCAACCGTATACTTTACCAACCTTTACGTATACAGATTGACCGAGAATCAATTTCTGAGACGAATTAACGATGTTTGCCCGGCTGGCTGGCTGTCCATGTAAAAATTGTGCGCAAAGTACAGGTCGCAAATTTGCAGATAATTTAATAGAATTTGGTAAGTAGGTTATAGTGTGGTGTAGGGTATCATATTGTCGGGGTTGACCGAATATACTTTTTTACTTGTTTTTTATTGTAGATCTGGACTCAAAAGGTCGGGTTACTGTTGTTGTGATAATGATTTTCCTTCAAATATTTAAAACTAATAGGCACGAGTGATTCCTATGAGATTAACAATGACAAAATCGAATTTATCGATGATTTTATTTTTAAATATCTATCAAAATATAATTTTACGTTTATTTTTACTTAAGAAATTGATCTCAACTAACAATTTCATCGTAAACAACTTTAAATTAATTATATCTGTTTTGTTATTGAATTTTAATGTGTTTTTATTTAAAAAAGCTTTTAGCCATTTTTTAGCCCATTTTTAGCTATTTTTTTGCCATTTTTTCCCGTAAATTTAGCCATTTTTGGTCACCAAGTTTTGGCAACACTGATCGTTACCTAAAACGCAAAAATCCTTATCTAACATTTTGAAAATTTTACTGGAGAAGCAAAAACTATTTAAAATGATAAATTTATTAATCGCCTTAAACTGTTAACAATTTATTTTTCTTTTACATTTCTTGTAAAACCTACCAGTTGTTTTAACAGTTGGCAATGTTGCATATTTTGCAAACTGTAGGTTAGGGCCAGTGTTACCGTCGGATTTTTTCAAAAAGTATTAAAAAAAGGGGATATCTACAAAAAAGTGGCACCAAAAAGTGGATTTTTTAAAAATAAGGGGCACATCTTTTAAAATTTAAATAAGTACACCACATTATGTATTTTTTACGCTTTTTTTCTATTTATTATAATTTTAAATAACATTTTATAAATGGTAAAAAAACATAACAAAAAACATTATATAGGAATTATATACACTAAAAAACAATTGATCGTATTACAATGGACATACTACATACTAACTTACAAATGGCTCATTTGTTGTAAAAACTAAAATAAATATTTTGTAAATATTTCTCTCGAGAAGTAATTTTTATAAAATATTAACTTTAATGTTTTATATTCAACATTTTTGATTTTTCGAATTTATTCTATGAGTTACATTTCAGTTATGTATTTTATAAAGCTTTTTTGTAATAGTTCTATTCCTTAAATTTTAAGGAATTACTTTTATACACTACCAGACTATTATATTGTATTTTCTTGTTACATTTTACCTTAGCTATCCTTTGGATAGCAATGAAGTACATTGTATGTACAGAAAAATTTACAATTATTAGACACCAGCAGAATGTAATGCATTTTCTGGCCCGCTACGGCCTTCGTCAGCATTCTTTGTGTCACACTGGATAGTGATACTTTATAAATTGAATGTATTTAACTCAACTATTTTTAACAAATAGAAACTGGGAATTATCTCCTTTTGTAGGTTACTTTATATTATATTCAACATTTTAGATTTTTCGAATTTATTCTATGAGTTACATTTCAGTTATGTATTTTTCCTTAAAATTTAAGGAATAGAACTATTACAAAAAAGCTTTATAAAATACATAACTGAAATGTAACTCATAGAATAAATTCGAAAAATCAAAAATGTTGAATATAATATAAAGTAACCTACAAAAGGAGATAATTCCCAGTTTCTATTCTTTAATGTTTTAGTAATTCAAAAACGTTAAACTCGTTTTCTGCCATACATGTTTTTTGGATTATGATATTGTTGCAGCAAATATAAGATATTTATGTAATGTGTTTTATATATACATTTAGTAATACATTTCTTGTAATTTTTGATCTGAATATAGTTTCTTTGATTTATTTAAGGCATTGCATTGCACAGGTAGACATTTAGACGTTTTTTTCCGATTCCCCCAGATTCTTATGTTTTTTGGAATGCTTAAGACGAATATGAGCAAAGTTTTCTCCCATCACGTCACATTTATCAGATAAACCAATTATTGTAATATCGGAAGATGTTTTGTGCCACAATTAAAAACAAAATCCATAGTTTTATAATTTTATTCTACAGTCAGCCTAATTAGAAAAGTTTGAAGCTATAATCGGATAAAAACTAGAAATCATATAACAAATTAAACAAACGAAAATATCACTTTTTTTAAATTCACTATATTTAATCAATTGCGCACTTTAATATAAATAAATGCACGGCATGCATACCTGTTACTTAATTTAAGTGATAGTGTTTAAATTTCTTTATTATACGATAGTTATAGTTTGTATCCAATTTCGACTATTAATCAGGGGTGTGCTGGAAATCGCAAACGCAAAACGCAAGAATTTGGAGGAGGAGTCAGTCAGTAACGTTACAATTTTATATACTATATAAATTAAAGCTAACTTAGAAAAAAAAAAACGCTCAGCAGAAGCACTACTGTGGGGCAATGTAAAAATATGAGAGATCAGGTTGTACAAGTTTGAATTGTATATATTCATCAAATCTTTTTTTCAATGTTCCTATTTCACGCCAAAAATCTTCAGCACTCGAAATTTTAAATATGTGTTTAAAAATCGTGTCATTTACTTTAATCTCTAGAAGTAAATTGATGTATTGAAAAAAATCAAACGGTAAATTTTTAAATATACCTACAAACATTGTACATACGTATGTATGTATTTCTATTTACCCTGAAGGAAACCTGGGTGCAAGTGTCTCCAAGTCACCAGTTATGTCGACTATTTTGGTGACATTGACAACGAAGAGTCTACACTACACTACATTTGCCACTATATTTGGCTTTAATACGAAAAAATTTTTATCAATAACAACTGAGAAGCACAATTCCTATAAAAGTTGAAGACATTTACTAAAATTTACTTGTGATTCTCTGGTTCCAATGTCTACATATGTTCCTAAAGGAACTATGTACCTAATCAGTAGTACCAATGTCATTAGTAGATTTGCAATGACAAGCACATGTTAAATGTCTATAGTAAATAACATTGTCTGGGGTAAATAAAGTCACTGGTACTGGTGACTGTGTCAATAGTGAATCAGTACAGATTCACTAGTGACATTTCCTGCAGGGTAATTATTCGCAAGATATCCATAAGCTAAACACGCATGTCAAGAAAAAAGATTGCATATAAACTTGCTTACATATAAGTTAAAGAACAAAACATTTTTAACTACAAATTTTCAATTTGAAATAAACTTTAGTTGATACGGCATTATGAAGTTGACCTAAATATAGTTCAACTAAATAATATCCAAATTAACAAAAGTGATTTCTTTTTAACTTGCGCTTATGCAGCATTAACCTAAATGAATAAAAATATTCTAACATTGTAGTTTATTTAAATCAATTATCTTCCGCTTATGCAGCAATAACCCAATTAAATAAAAATATTTAAATGTTAATCTAAGCAACTTATTAAAAATAGCAATTACCTTCCGCAATTAAATAGTTGTAATTAAATTTAAGAAATTTAGTTTATAACAGAAACTCATAAAGAACAGACACATAGTGTCTGGTAATAAATAAATAGTTAATAAAATTGTTTTTTATTTTTTAAATAAAAATAAGAGATAAATTAACTTATACATACATATATTAAAACAGTTTTACTTTTATTATTTATACATATATTAATGAAAGAAAAAAAGTATCTTTTCCTAACGTAAAAAGTATCAAAAAAGTGGCAAGAATTACAAAAAGTATCACATTTGGGTCCTTTTTGTAAAAGTGGCCAAATAGTATCCAAGCAGTCGAAAAAGTGGCAAATTGCTACTTTAGTAGCACCAACGGTAACGCTGGTTAGGGCTTTAAGCGTTTATCATGTAATATTTTGTATATAGGGTCTTCTGTTTTTTTGGTTAAAAAATCGCTTACTTTTGTTAAACTATTCCAAATTTTATTGTGAACATTAAAGTTGATGCAATACATAAGAATCAATAAAAAAGTCGATTTTTAATTTTTGGTAAGTTAGGGATTTTTAGGGATATTGAATTTTATAATAAATTTTTTTAAATATTTTATGTACCATAAATTCTCATATTAATTCGAATGTGTATTCTAAGTGAAATTACAATTTATAAAGTTTTCATACTTTAATAGTCTTATTTCTTCAATATTTTTCAGGAATATTTTCTATGCACTATCAGAATTATTTTATGTACCTATACATTTGTATTAAAGACTGAAAAGAAAGAAATATTTGTATATTTTAGGCAAATACATAAATTTAAAATAAATATTTTCAGGTAAATTAATATATAGTTCATTCATTATAATGATACAATTATTAAAGAAAATTTAGCATTTTTTTAGTATTTGCAAATTTTTATACCCTCCACCACAATTAGTTGTGAAGAGGGTATACTAAGTTTGTCATTCCGTGTGAAACTTTTTTATTATTCATCTCAGACCCCATAAAGTATATATATTCTGGCTGCTTGAGTAATTCTAAGTCGATTTAGCCATGTCCGTCTGTCCGTCTGTTGAAAACACGCTCACTTTCGAAAAACTCAAAAAAAATAAACAAACTAGGTGTCAAATTGCTTGTAGTTATCCTAAGCAGTTTGGGATTGAATTTCAGCAAAATCGGTTCAGTAGGACCAGAGCTATGAATCAAAATGTGGAACCACCACCTTCAAAAACTTGATAATTTTGTTACAAAAACTAACATAAATGATGCAAAAATGCACGGAATGACATAAGATTTTGCACAAGTCCGTTTTATTCGACTAGAAATGACACTGTAAAATTTCGTGAAGATCGGTACATAATTTACCCTAGGCCAAATATATGCCCTACTCCCGGAAAACAGTTTAGTCTCCTAAAACCATAATTAATAACAAATCGTCACAGTTTAAGATAATAATAATAAAAAGACATCATACAGATATTACTCCTTAAACATTCGAACTGTCGGTGGAGGGTATCAAAGATTCGGCACAGCCGAATATAGCACTCTAACTTGTTTTTAGTATTTTTAGCATTGTTTTAGCCCCATTTAGCATCCAATTTTTTTTTAGTTGTGGTCACACTGGTATTAATGCACAATTGAACAGCGCAAGTTTACGTAAAAACGCACAGTTTGGACAGATTGCAAGACTTTTAGGCGATATATTGAAAACCCTTATTGTAGATGTATAAATTACACTACTTAATTTCTGGAAATCGGTTCATAAATTACTGTAGTTACATGGCCACTTTCGGAATTTAATACGCTAAATCCGTATTAATTTTTTATTTTACTATCGCTAATATCAATTATTGATATTCGCAAATACGAATATCCAATCTGAACTTTAGCGCCACTCGATATTTCATATTTAATTGAAAAAAATCTCCCGTTTGCGTTGATAACAAAAAATTGTAAAAAACTGGCACACTGCTTAATGTATGTATTTAAAATTATTATTACATTCCGATGAATAAATTTGAAATTATTAACTTGGAATGCAACGAATACCGATGCCGATATATCGGCGATACACCGTGTTCACCGATATATCGGTATCGGCAATATTTTACTGGCGATACGACGATACTTTTTTATACATAGTTTTTTTACAAACAATTTAATTTTCAATGCTTATTTTTTGCATTCAAAAACACATTCAAAAGCAGAGCATAAAATCAACCATAATATTAATTACTTCTTTTAATTTTTAAACTTTTTTGGTTTTTCAATACTGGGTGGTATTATTGATTACGTTCCGCTTACGCTAAAATTTTACAACGAGAAGCTAACGGAAGGAATAAAAATGTAAGAAATATTAAAAAAAAAACATTTTGTTTTGTTATTTAAAAAAATTTATTTTTATTTGTTATATTTTATTTGTATATTTTACAGAAATTAATTTAATAAAAAAATTATTGCTCACAAAAATTAAACTGGTTTAAAATGTTCTTTTTACGAAACTCGTTCCCTATACTTTAAATTTGTGCAAATGAGAGCGGGTTTGAGAGAATAAAATTCTTCTTCTTCTTGCACGAAACAAATTGTGCAAATTGTGTAAATTGTCAAACAGCTGTAAAACATTAACAAAACAAAAAAAGCAAAGATTAAAAGTTCATGATCCAAATTCTGGAAAAAGTGTTGTGGAATAAAATAAAGCACTTGAATAGATAGTTTTGTACTGAAAAATTAGGGATACAAAATGTTAGGTCTTGTAAAAGTGTTTGTTTTGTTTTATTTTTGTTAAAAGTAGTTTATTTCTGCAGCCAACATAAAATTTTTCAAAAGTGGCGTAAATTTTTTTGTGTTTTAAAGACTGTCATTTTTATTATGTGCTTTAAATTGTGTTTTTTCTGTTTCCGTACTTTTGTGTAACTTTGTCTCTTTATGAGAGAAATTTATGCTTGCTCTCATTTGCACGAACTTGACCCAAAAAGTAAACAAATAGAGTTAATATCAACTCAGAAATTATTAAAACAGGGATGTTAAAAATTTATTGCGGAAAGCTTATACCGCAGGAATGAATAATTGCAATTTTCATATCGATCAATATTTATTTCCGTCGAATTTTCCTTTCCGTGCGAAATCAATAATACCACCCACCCATTATGAATTTTTGTCGCGCCATACAAAAAAAAAAAAAAAAAATTAAATAGAAACCTTCGTGTCAGCCAAACAAACAAAAAGATTGGCTAAAAAAGAAGCTTAAGCTATTGACAATTTTTGAAAATAAATCTGTGGCATTTTGGCAAAACATCTTAAGTCGAGAAAAGATAGCAAAAAAACTTTAAAAAAAACTCGATGAAAAAATCAAATATATCAAATAATAAAAAAATCCAAAATTTAAGAAAAATTTCGTTTATAACAAGGTAAACTCGTTGGCCCATATGTTTGTCAGCTGTTTACCCCTAGTTGGAACCCAAACGTCAAATTTCGTGTATATGAGCCAAAATTTGTACATGTGTGCGTTAAATTGTTTTTGTTTTATATGAAGACAATTTTGACAACTCGGTTCTTTTTATAGAGCAGCATGTCTACACTCCCAAAATAAGTCTGTCTACCTTGTGTAAATATACCTTGGTTTATAATACAAAATTTTAAAAACGTAAACAAAAATGTTTTTTGAAAGAAAATTTTTATGATTTACAACATTTTTTAAAATTTTTAAATTTGACCAAGATGTTTTGTCAAAATGCCACAGTTATGTTAGTGCGAATGGTTTCTTCTGTTCTCTGGGAGAAACCGATAACTTTTATATGGTTCAAAATAAAGCTGGCTCGACCCAGCTAGCATACGCTGTTTGGTAGACGATTGTGATTAATATACAAATCCTAAAAAAATCTTCTGAGGATTATCTGACGAGTAACAATGACAAAAACGTCTTTAAAAATTTTTTTTATTTATTACTTTTTTTTATACAGTTTCTGACAAGTCCGTCTTTTAATCTTGGAATGAACCTTTTGCGAGTTTCTGTATGAGTCATATAACAATTATTGAGCTACCCAAGACCTTTTTTAAACATGAAAATTATATTGTCAATTAAATTTCTATAAAACAAATAGACGTGAGGGCCTATAAAATTAGATTTTTCAACCGGCTGGTGTTGAGTTCGCGATCTTTAGGTTTGCTTCGTATAAATAGTATGAAAATGAGAAGTTTTGACATGAAAAACACGCTTGACTCTCTTATTCAGGTAGTTCAATTATACGGCTGAATATTTCTCAAGCTGTAAAATAATCCAAATATGAGTATCATATGATTCTTTACACACATCGCAAACGATTCCCTTTACGATTAATATATAAGCGTTTTTTGCTGCGTTGTAGAAGTGTCTCACAGAGGATTCAGCTTGTGGAACAGTTTCTTCCGTGCAAGGAATTCTCTACGATTAAAAAATGCGCTCGTCGACGAATAAAAACGCTATTCATGAGATTCCAGTAGACTCTTACACGATTGAAAATGCTAGCTGGGAATCTGGGCGCACAAATTGACGATCTGAAAAATATCGTTTTTATTTGAATTTCTTTAAGAAATTCACAAAAAGTTCTCTTTTTTTTTTAATAATTTAGTTTAATTTATTTATTACTTTTTCTTTTACATATGTACGTATTAGTTTTTTTGAAAGGCATTTGTATGGAACTAATGGTCTATTATGTACCTCAATGACACGACATAGAAGCTATCGTCACCAAATTTCATATCAATACCAAAACCCTATTCTTTCCGGAATAGGCAAAACGAATTTTATTAGAATCGGCCAATATTTGACCACAGCTCCCATACGAATTAGCTTCTATATTATCTCATAGTAGTAATCATTCTAAGGCCCGTTTTCGTAACTTACCTATTGCTAAAGGTAGGATTTTATCGGCCGTATTAAAAGTGTTCCATTATAACAACTTTACTTTTACCTACCAGGTAGGATGAACCTTAATTTACTTTATCGCTCACTTTAGGTAAAAGTTAAGTTTTAATAATGGATCACTTTTTATAAGGCCGTTTAAAGTCTAAGTTGTGAAAACGGGCCTAATAGTATTACATATTTAGATAATATTTTGAACAAAAATCTCTTATGTGAATCTTAACCTCACAACATACTCTTTTAGGCGGAAACATGATCGCCCAAATACTGTAATGTAGGGTCGGACTTGATTTACTATACTTTCTTACTTTCTTTTGTGTTCAAAATTGGCTTCTTTACTCTATGTTTTTAATCTGTTAACAGTACATTTTTTATCGTTATTATTTTATTAATTTCTTTATTAACAATCTATGCGAAATCAAACGAAATAACAAATTCACCAGACTTCAAATCTTTGAAGAATTGACTAAAAAGTCATGGCTTCTCAAATTTAGCAATCCTCTACACATTTTTTGCACAAAATCATGCACTTTTGAAATGATTGTTTTCAATGAGCATCTTTCAGCCTGAAGCCAAGATTTAAATTCTCAACTTTAACGCTGTTTCTAAAAAACTGATGGCTTAAATCTAGTTTACCGACGCAGCTCCAAATAAAACAAAAAGTACCTAGGGGGATAGAAAATTTAAAAATAAGAAGAAAAAATTATATAAAAATATTGGCGCAAACGCTTAGTTTTCGAGTTATGGACGTTTTTAGTTTTCATAGAAGTATGTGATTTGGCTGAAGTGCAGCTTAAAGGGCTACGAAAAAAATAAAATATGCCACCCGATTCAGAATAAAAAAAAGAAAAAAACCAAAATTAAAATTTAAGTCGGCTGAGGCCCGTGGGGCGCCCTGGAACCAAAAAACTGCCCCACCCACTTAGTGATATGTGTGGGTACTCAATTTAAAGGTAATTTGCTCACGATTGCAAATATGTATTTTGTTTTTGTATTAGCATATTATTTTCCTTTTTAGGTTAATTTAAGTATTTTTTAGGTGCAGAAAAGATTTGTTCCAAACTGATTTCCGAATGTCATCAGAATGAAAATAAACAGTTTTTAAAGATAATATAGGAAGTACATTTTACTAATAATAATAAAAATAAACTACCTGTTATTTTTTACATTTAAACCATAATGTTAAAATAAACTCCCTGTAACCTTCTACCTTTCCACCCACTTTTTAAAGTCAAGTGTGATAAAATATAAAATAAACTGGTATTTCGGAGAATGGCCATAAAATATTTTCACCTGATTTTAAATTCTTCCTGGGGCACCTGCTATTTTAAGACTAAGAATCACATTTAGTATTACGTGCGTTCAAAACTACTTAAAGGATTGACAAAAAAGCCCGCCGGTTGCCCCGCTTGTCAATTTTTTCAACTGGCACAGTATTGTTAATATTTAACGAAAATATTTTTTTATACAGCAAACATAATTTTTTATAAAAAATCGCAGCAAAACTTGTTATCAGTCGTTTTAATTAAATAATAGCCCCCATATTAATAAAAATTTTTTGGATTTATTAAAGGTTTATTGAACAAATTTTCATAGAAAATTCATTTCATAAACCTTTTATACACCTGAAATGTTTTTTATGAATATGATGGTAATTTTAAGGAACTCATAATTAAATAAAGTTTTATCAGTAAAAACATAATCAAATTTGCATCATTAACTTATTCATTAATTAACTAACCATTAATTAATTCCTGCCTATAAAATAAAGTTTTTTTTTTGTTTTTACATTTAGTTATCATATACGAAAAATTAAGTGTTTTCTACGTCAGAAAATGCTCTAAAAAGTTTTCCCAAATAAAGCACAATGCGAAAAAGTAAAAACGCAGGCATTAATGGGTGGATCTATGGGCAGGCATTAATAACTTTAAGCCATTTTTGTTTTATAAATTCAACAGACTTTTGTTCATTAGACCAAATAACAGTACAACCAGTATTTTCAAAACATAACCATTCAAATACATACATACATACATACTTCCAAATTCTTGAGAGGTAATATAAATAGTTAAATGAAAAATATCTAAAGTGTAAAAAGTAGGACAATCTCGGAAACTTGCTTCATTTTAACTATAACATATTTATACACAGAAAAAATTATTAGTAGTTTTTTATCAATTAAAAAAATTATTTAAAAAGTATTTAAATTTAATTAATGTGATAATTGAATCAATTATTTTTTTTTATTGAACGAAAATTAAAAATATAATTTTGATTTAATTAACATTTTTTTTGTTTTGAAATAAATTTTGAATTAAAGTAATAATCAAATAACAAAAAATTAATTCGTTAAAAATAAAATAATTTAAACTTGTGAAATTGTTGTTGGAAATTGTCAAAATCAATCAACACATTGTTTGAAACGGCAAAATTTTTTGATATTTTTTTTAATTAAAATTAAAAATATCATTTATTGAAAAAATAATGTTCAAAATATTAAATTTTTACAATTTTAAGTAATCAATATAATCATTTTGGTAATAGGTGCAAAATCAACAAATGGGTTGCTTGATTCTATGAATTTGGTATAAAATTGGTGATTAGAGAAAATTTTTAATTTTTTCTGTGTATATTTTTTTTGAGTTCTTAAATTAATTTTTATCGTACGAAAAAGCTTAATTTAGGTTTGTTACCTAGCTTAACTATACAATATTTAAAAAGTAAAACACGATTTTCTTTCTAACAACCAGGGGAAAAGAATGCGGTTTGCAACCCTAACTACCCCCAACTATGACATATTTATATATTTTTTGGAGTTTTTAAATTAATTGTTATCGTAAGAAAAAGCTTCATTAAGGTTTTTTACCTAGCTAAACTATACAATATTTAAGAAATAAAACACGATTTTCCTTCTAACATCCAGTAAAATATTTACATAAAATAGGTTTGAGGGAAAGCACAAACTTCTTTATTCAAAAGTCTAAACGTTGTTTGCAGAGCTTTTATATACGAAACAAAGCAACAAATAATTTTTTTTTTCGATTTTTCACAATGTTCACGCATCATCCCCCATAATCTCTTTTATAAGAAAATCTGAAAAGGATATACATACATGTGATGGTATGTATTTTTTATAAGGAAGCAAAACATAAAAATTTATTTTATAAAAAGTAAAAAATGAAATAAAACATAAAAAATGTCCGAAAAGAAACCATCAGCTTCTAAGTTTTAAAAATTTTCGAGCTTTGGGTACAAGCAGATTGGAATAAAGCACAGGATGCTAAAGAAGTCACATACATACATACGCACGATTTATATAGACTGAAAAGGAAGAAGACAAAAAAACAATAACATTTTTGTTAAATTATTAGTGAATTTGCACAAGCTGTGAGACAAGGTAAAGAATTTTAATGTGTAAGATGAAAAGTAATCAACGTCGAAAATAAAAGACATATTTTTTGTTTAACACAAGAAAAAGGACACCATTGTACCTATGTTATGTCGCAAATTGGCTTTTCATAAGTAAAATTTTTTTGTACAATCCCTTAAGAAATATTCCAGCTTATAATTTTTTTTTTTTTGCTTAATACAATAAAAAGAAAACTATTTGTTCGTATTTTAAAGAGAAGACAGTATTCAATGCGACTCTTAAAAGCATAAATTAATAGTTTAAATGCATAATTGCTTACCACATAATAAGAAAAACTTTTTTATTAAATTACCCACAAAAACAATTAAAATTATTTTTCAAATATTCAGACCGATAAAATGCGCAGTCGTACGGAAATGGTTACTACCACTTTTGTGGATTCCGAAGAAGACTACAGTGATGACGATGATTCAGAAGAAGATTGGAGACCGTCCGCTTCGAGCAAAAATGGTAAAAAACAAAAACAACAAAAATGTGGTGGCGGCCCATCCGCAAAGAGGGGCCGAAAACGTAAAAATTCTTTAGGTAGTGGCAACAAAAATATAAAACGTAAAGCCACCAACGAAGAAAGCGAAGAAGATGAATTAGAGGATCCGAGCGATGATGAATATGATTACGATGACTTTGAAACAATATCAGGCTCTTCAAAAAAGAAGCCTGCAATATTCACTGATAAGCACTCCTCTACTTCGGGTAACGACGACACTGGCGATACTCTTAGTTTACTTGTGTACATAAAGGACTTAGCAGGCGCAGATCTTAACAAAAATAATCGTTTGTGCTTATGGCGTAAAGATAAAAATAATTTACTTCAAAAATATATACGAGTTAAGACGACACCAGATCAATTCATCTTCACATCAAGTTCCGTGGTATGTTATTAAAATTCCAATTGTTTGTAAATCACTAATGCATTACCAATTTGATATTTTTATTGACTTCTTCATCCAGTATTCCAGCTTTGATGATAATCGTATTTCAGACTTCTATGACATTAAAGTCAAGTCCATCGACTCTAGTAACCGGCGTGTTAAAATCATTAATCCTTCAGAATTGCAAAAAATTTCACTTGAGGCTCCTAAAAATAAGAGCAACAGTGATGACGACATTTTAAGTGATGAAAATTCTGACATAGAGGAAAACAAAGTTATGTTTTTAAAAACTACAAAACGTTCTAAAAAATTATGTAAACCTGTGCCAAAACATCATGGAGAGGACGAAGACGATGAGGAGGAGGAGGAGGAAGTGGAAGAAGAAAATGATGAGGAAGAGGACGATTGTAACCTAGAAGGCGATGACGATGACGATATTGAAGAATACGATGAAGATGATGATTAAGACCAACAAGGCTTATTAACAAG
The DNA here is from genome assembly GCA_963931875.1 of Pollenia griseotomentosa. Taxonomy (NCBI): domain Eukaryota; kingdom Metazoa; phylum Arthropoda; class Insecta; order Diptera; family Polleniidae; genus Pollenia; species Pollenia griseotomentosa. Next base: position 204,838,211 of record OZ007561.1, on the reverse strand, counting down.
AAAATGAGAGAGTAAAAACACTAGAAATACAATCGACTTAAAGCAACGAATCACTCTTTCGATTTGGAGAAAATACATAATAAAATCAAACTAAGCCCTAACAAATACACGATCAAATTCCTTAAAAACTCTCATTATAAACTCTGAATATATGTTTGTACAATAGGGCGTAGTGATGTTTTCGGCCAAAGCGTAAAACATATTTAAATTCTACATGAAATTCGAATATAAAACGGAAAACTTACCATAATCCGGAAATGATGTTTCCGCTTTGGTCAACATTTTGACTCGAAACAAATCACTAGCTCTAATGTAAAAGATTCCGTTTAGTGGCCTGGGGTCTAATCACCGCATACGTTATGGAGCAAAATTTATCGAAATTTTTTATTTTAGTATCATGACACTCGATAACGAACGAAATGTATCGTAATTTGAGTAATAGCATTCGATATCTAGTAACCAAAGACATTACATCTCTCGAGTTTTCATTGGATACGCCAGTGTCTATCGTTTGAAGAAAAATACGATAGTTTGTTTACTCGATATCGAATGCGGTGATAAGACCCCTGACTATTTGTTTATCTAAATTTATAATTACATATGTTTAACAAAATGTGTACTTCTATTACTTACAGATCGTTAGATAAAGTGCAAAAAGGCGTAACTAACAAAAAATATTTTACAGGAGAAGCAACAAACTTTATTAAATGAAAACTATAAACATGTCAGAGAAACATGTATTGATAAGTTGTCCATGGAATTCTTCAAACCATTTTTCATTATATTTTGTTGGGAAAAAATGTGTAATTTCGTCGTTGTGCATTTTTCAAATAAACACTCTTGTAGTTACGCCCCTTTGTTTTTTTGTTGTTAATAAAAGCGTCATTTTTGATCATGGAAGTGTAAAATTTTGTCAAGATATGAAGTTCAATGACATTCAGAATAATCAATAAAAAACTTGGTTTTGAATTTTTTGCTAGTTACGCCTTTTTGCATTTTAGCTAACGATATATACTGCCGTGCTTAGAAAAAAAGGCAGTAAAAATGCTAATCATAGAATACCGAAATTTTGTAATTTGTTATGTATTTTTTAATATTTGACAAGCTATACTTTAAAATAACATTTTTAATAATTTGTTTTAGAATCATTAAGTAGAAAATTATTGAAGTAATTTATTGGCATCAAAATCAAACAAAGACAGTTAGTAATTTCACTGCCTTTTTTAAGCACGGCAGTATACAATATTACCTTGCGTATGTTTTTTTATTGTTTAAGCTTCAATAATTTGTATGAATTTTTAAGTATTTGCCATAAGCAAAGGAATATGCCAAAAGGTTGATAATAATAATTAAAAACTTCGACTTTAATTCTTACTGACTTAAAATTATATTAATACTCAAAGAATTCATCAATGAATTCGTTTTCGAACTTAAGTAATAATTAAAAAATATTGTAATTTTAAATAATCTTAATAAAATAGCACTAATAAAAAATTAAATAAAACTTAAAAAGGTACGATGTTAATGTGTCGATTTCAAGACACAATTCTAATGAAGTTTTACTTTATGCCTTACCTCGTTTTGAAACTTAATTGAAGATGTTTCGGAATTAACTGTTTCGGTGTAGTTACTTCAATTTAAAGATAAAAACTCAATTTTAAAGGCAACAATATCTTTTGACCATCATCCATTACAATTAAAACTGAAATAAGCTTTAAGATATTAATTCACTTATTGATTACAAAAATTCTAAAAAGAAAGAAATCTATGGTATGCATATATATATAGTGTGTTCCAAAAAAAATGTTGTTTTAAGTTTTCTTTATAACTTTGTCAATACCCACGATTTTCTTCACTTTTAAGGAAATAATTTAAAAGAAAAATGTCCAAGACTTATCTTGGTGTACAAAGACTCTAAGTTTTTTATATGCATTTTTTCATTAATGCACCCTACATTAAAATTTTTCGTTATTTTTGCATAAATTATGTAAATAACTCTTTATAACTTTTAAAATTTTTATGAAAATGAAACAAACCAACAATGCAGTTGAAAGATCAATTTCTTCTGAATAACTTAGAAACAATTTTTTTTTTTTTAATTCGCTCTTACCGTTCCTGAGATATACCGACTTCAAGCTTTGTACCCAGTTTATGATATTAAAGAGGTCTTAAATAAAAAAAAAACGCAGTTTGAGTTTTTGATTGGCTTTAACTAAATTTTTTTCTCTTTTGTTTGGCTTAAATCACTTTAGTCAAGCACAACTGCTTCTTTGGAAAAAAGTCTATGAAATACACCAAATAAATATTTTTTAATTTAACATAACGAAATACTACATTTTTGCCAAACACCAAAAAGATGTCAATACATCCGATAAAAAAGGCAATTTTTAATGCTCTGAAATTTCGAAAGAAGAAGAGTAAAAATGTACAGAATTTTTAATTTGTTTAAAGACCCAGATTTATTTTATAAAAACGAAAAAAGTTGTTCGCACTTGCTTCAAAAAATTTAATGGTTTATATGCAGAGCAGCTGCATACAAGATTTTTTTGAATTAGATTCTGTAAGGGATGATGACAAAAGTTATTAATTAAGAAAACGCTTATTCGATTCGAAAAAAGAATTACAAGTTTTGAAGGAAGTTCTAAGAAAACTGAAAGTATAAGATTATATAATGTTCCTTTGACTATAAAGGCAAACATCCGTAGAAAGGAAACGGGTTTTCTCATTGAAATCTTCTTGATAAAAATTAGAAATAGGCTTTTAAACGAATCTGTAAATGCTTATTCTGATAATGTGCACTTTTGAACATGAATATCTTAAGGTGCCTTTAAGAACAAATTAAATCGATTTGTATGGAGCGGGAATTCTCGGGATCCCGGGAAATTTAAAAATAAATCCCGTTTTTCCGGGAAATGAAAAAGTCCGGGAAAAGAAAAACTCTACTCATACCCAACAAACAAATAAAAATCAAACGTTTTGCTTTTGCTTTGTTTACAAATCATTAATAACGGTTCTTACGATGCAGTAAATTTTTAAAATCAGTTTCAGAAGTAGTGACATATATTTTCAGTAGAGGTAAAAAACTGTTTCTTCTCACAAATAGCGATATTATTTTTTTATGAAAGAATTGGGCATGGCACCTCCTGTACAAAGACATTATAGATTTCTGTATATCTGGAGAACAGCAAGAGCCAAAGTTTTCAAATTAAGTACAAGCATCTTGGTTATCAATACACAATATCCGACAAAATGTGAGCGGGATTGGAGAAGTGGGCGTGGTACAAAATAGATTTATTTATATCTAAAGAACGGTATGAGAAAAATTTTAAACACATAGTTGAGTAATCAATATACAACTACTCTAAAATAATGGGCGGGATTGGAAAAGTGGGCGTAGCACTTCCCATACAAAGACATTGAAGATTTCTGTATATCTGCAAAACGGCAATAGCCAATGTTTCCAAATTAGGTACAAGCATCTTGGGTATAAATTCACAACATCCGACGAAATGTGGGAGGGAATGAACAAGTGGGCGTGGCACTTTCGCTACAAATACATTATAGATTTTTTTAAAACTGGAGAATAGCAAGAGCTAAAATTTCTAAATTAGGTCCAAACATCAGCTCTGTTCCACATGCATAACGAAACAGTCCGAACTTGCACAAAGTTACCCAAAAGCGTTCCACATAACAATTTTTGTGCAATTAAGAGAGTAATTGAGAGAGTAATTTTTTTCATTCCCTGTACAAATTTGCACGAACTTTTTCTTTGGGTAATTTCGGACAAGAAAAAACAATCAGCTGTATTGTTTACATATGAAACTGATAAATAATTCCGGAAATTTACAAACAAAAGAAAAAGTTTAGCTTTAATTAAAAAACATATTAAAAAGCAAAATGTAAGGTTTTTGTGGAAAAATGAAAGTGGTAAAAATGTTATTGCATACATATTTCCCTTAATCTTTAATATAAAAAAAAAAAACAAAATATAAAAAATTACAACACAAATGTTTTGGTTTTATAATGTTATGACTTTTAAGCGTCTAAAATAACTTTAATATATCTTAATTTGAAAAGTAAGCAGCATTAAAATTTGAAGAAGTGCAAAAATTGTTTTTTGCATTTGTATTCATAAATCGGCTGAATATATTTTTTTCAAAGTAATAAAATAAGACCTAATTAATGCACCTAATATAAGTTTCATTACAGAAAAGGTAAAAAGGGTACAATATAAAATTTTATCGTTGTCAGTGAAAAATCAAGGGAATTAAAATATCGAAATGGATTTACTTTTATCAAGAACATAAAACTAAAACAATTTATAATTTAATAAAAAACTAAATGAAGAAAACTCTTAGAACTTGTTTATAAAAACGTTAGTCATTAAAATTATTCGGCGAAAACTTGAACTTGAAATGAACTTCTAAACCTATTTCAGATGTCTTCAGTACAATTGTATGGCGATTCTTGTCTTAGAATATATTAACCATCTAACACTCATTTTAAGGGGTCATTTTTTGTACTTTTTTTAACATCCACACTAAGACAGCACTTTAGAAAATGTTCTACGAATATTTTCTGCATCAAATTTCACTAGGAGTCTTCTAAGACCAAAATTTCGTGCAATGTATGTAAAACGGTTTTTCGAAATACATACTTAAAAATTTCAAGGACGGATTTTCGAAAATCCGTTTTACATACATTGCACAAACTTTTGGTCTTAGAAGACCCCTAGTGAAATTTGAGGTTTATAAATTCTAAGAAAAGAATCGCCATACGATTCTACTGAAGACATCTGAAATTATTTTTTAGCTCAAAAGTACATTTAGTATATTTTTTTGACTAATACCAAACGACTTTTAAAAAATTCAAAAACTTTAGGGGCCCATAATTTGGGAACCCGAGCTAACTTTTGAAAACACTGCGGCAGATTTGCTCTACTAGTAGTCTACTTTCATTTCGCGTTGCAAGTATTGAGGCTTATTTTTTTTTTTTTGTTGTTGCACAGTGTTATTTGTATTATTATGATTAATTTTTTTAAACGCGCCATAAAAAAGCAAGTTGGTTAATTACACTGGTTCACAAATTTTTAACTCTTTGCCATAACCTCAAAAATGAGATGTTTTCTAAGATAAATCAGGAATGTTGAACACGAATATGGCATTAATTTATTTTTCTCAAGAAGCGTTTTCGAGATATACGCGAAAATCGTGTTTTTCTGCAGTTGTTTTAGGTATTTGGAAAAATCTCGAGAACTGTTTAACTAAATTTTACAAGATTTAAACTATAGATATGTTTTTTTCTCTTTCAGCCCATTTATATTCTGCCTCGATCGGATAAAGATTTACTGTGTACAGGACTTTAAACTTGAAAAAATGTGAATTTTTTATTTTTCAGAATTTGTTTACATTTTTTAACATGAATCTTTTATAATATTTTGTTCCAAACGTAGCAAGCGTAAAATTGTTATCGTTGGACAAAAAATTAGGAAATAACGACATATTTAGTTAAAACATCCGAATTTGAATTTTCGCCAAATCAATCCACTAAGACGAAAAAATAAACGCTGGAAACATGTAAAAATTTAGGTATTTCGAATAATGATTTAATATTTAAAGAAATGGAATTCTTAAGTGCAGAACATAGATAAGTACAAATTTGAACTATTGTCTGTCTTAACAACTCAATTTAAGCCTAAATGATATCTTGTGTGAATGGAGAACAGTCGCATAAAATTAATGTTTCTGAAATTGTGAAACTAATAAGTTTTGAAACATGAATTTTGAGCAGTTTTCGATAAAAATAGTAAAAATGAAAAACTATAATGATAAAGTTGTGTTTCTAAATTTATCGAAACTGGTACGGATTTTGTTTGCTTTACCCAACGCAAATGGCGATGCAGAAGGATCACCAAAAAGCGAAACAAATTGAACAACACAACTTAAAGTTTTATTTGAATTATAAGAACTTTTTCGCAAAAAAAATTAAAGAGGCTGCATTTTTTTCTTAAACTTCTTGTTTTTTTTCATTGAATTTAATTAAATAAATTTTTTTTAGTTTTATTGCTTATTTTTTTTATTAAATGTTTACTATATATATAAATAGTCATAAAATTAGTTTGTTATAACTATGTATTGTTTTTTCTTTGATTTTAATGGTTAAAACGCGTAGGGATTTTTGTAACGTGTAGGGAAAAATCGGATTTTTTTTTAGTATGCGCAGGTATTTTTCAAAAAATCTTCTGGCAACACTGGTGTGGTCTAATGTATATTTACTAGGTTAATAAACCCTTAATAACCTGTTTTATTTTTTATAAGTAAGGAAGGCAGTAAGGCTTTAGTAAGCTAATAAAAAAAATTAACGAATTTTATAATATTTAATCTTGAAAGCAGACTGATTCATAAATGTGAAATATACATACATACATGTATGTATGTATATGTTAACATGTATGTATGTAAGATGGGATAGCCTAAAATTTTCTCGCAACAAAGTTGTTATCCGCAAAGTTTTTATCCGCAAGTTTAACACATTTATTTATTTAGAAAATCAAAATTACAACTTTAAAAAATTATTACATATATGCTACAAAAATAAGAAATAAATTGGAGTAGAGCTTTAATTAAAATACCTTAAATCTTATAACTCAAAATGCCTGTTTGCTACCGCCTGCGCTCCCCTTTTACAGTTTTGCGTTTCTCTTTTTTCTCTTCTCGCATTTGTTTTTGCTTTTCTCGATCATCTTTATCTTTTTGTTTTTTGGCAGCTGATTCTAAGCGAGCTTGTTCCCGTTTTTCCTTTTGTAGTGCAACAACGTCAGAAAAGTTTGTATTTCGTTCTATACCACAGGCTTTACTATTGCCACTGCCATGTTTATCACTCTCCTCGTCAGACTGAGCAGCTTCAAATTCGTCTTCAGAAATTTCAGTCTTTAAAAAAACAAGAGCAAGTTCATTTTAAAATATTGTAATTGAAGAAGCAATTTTTGTGTTTAGGAAAAGAAAAATATATTTACTAAATTCATATTTTTCCCTTTGTTTTTATTATTTACATATCGTTATCATTATTTTTATATGTACATAATTAAAAAAGTTATAAACTTTGATCCTAAGATGAATTTTAAAAAATTCTTTGTTTTATATTGGGATTTCATCAAAAAGAAATATCGATCCTTGTTTTTATTAGATACTGGAAATTTTTTTTTTTAATTTTAATGTATTTCTTCTTACCTATGTATAAAAAAAGTTACTTGAACAATTCATTAACTCAAACGTTTTAATTGAAACAAAAAAAGAAACTACGGTTATTATTAATTTGGCTTGTATTGCAGGTATCCTTTTTTAAAATCTTTTCAATATGTGCATATATACATATATAGATTCAAACTTCCTGTGCTGTGGATATCTGACATAGTGCACTAATAACACTGTGCTAGTTGAAAAAATAGACAAGCCGTTACCTTGTTTTTATTATTCTTGCTATCACTTACTGCAAAAAAAATAGTTTGCACTCTTTTTTACCAGCTTTAGCGATGATTGCTATTTATTTAACTACCACTTAACAAATCTTCCACTACTTTCTCTTTTTCCTGTGCTTTTACTCTTTACTTCTCCTATTCTTTCATAACAGAGTTATTTCACTATCTAAGGCGTCAGAATGGACCATATTGGGCTCTGGGTGAAGGTGTGACCTAACCTAACGTAGATTGAATAAAACAAATCTGCACTCAATTCAAATAATGCAAAATTAAAGTTGCAATCAAAAAAGCTTGGGCCTAATTGTGGCAGTCGTGATCGAGTACTTTTTCGATTCAAAAGCAATTTAATATCTAATTCTTTCAGTCGATACTGAAAGAATCGAAATTATTTTTTCAGTATTGTTAATCTCATGCTTTACAATACTGAAAAATAATTCCGATTTCTTCAGTATTGACTGAAATAATAAGATATTAAATTGCCTTCGAATCGAGAAAGTACTAGATCACGACTGCCAGAATCAGGCCCCTGTATACATATGTATGTGTAAACATACTCTAACTAATATTTTAAAATTAGTGGTCATGAAATTTTTGAAGGCGAATTCGAATAATAAAATCTTGAAATACTAAATTAAATTATTTTTATTACTGTTTTGAGTGAAAACTACAAAAAATGCACCAAAACTACGGTTTGCGTGCATACAAAAAGTGGGCCCCTCTTTAATTAAAAAAAAAGAATGTTAAAATTAATTCTTGATCCAAAACACCGCCACACCCACTTAGTGGTATGTGTGGATACTCAAATAAAAGGTAATTGTGCAAGAAAAAAAATTAGAGCCGGCGGGACTTCTCACGGGCCTAAAGGATTTTCTCCTCTATGGTATAACAAATACCGGCTTCGCTAACTAAAGCTTCTCGGCATAGCCGGCCTACTCTAAAATTTTTTAAAACCGGGATTTCCCAAAGTTAAAAAAAGCCATAGGTTGTTTGCTTTTAAAAAAAAATCATGTCCAGTGCGTACTGTGAAAATGTGAAATCTACATACATACATACATAACTACATCTGATTTAGTTTGTGAAAATTATTTAAAGGCTTAAAAAATTTAATTTTAAAATATATGTATAATAAATAACAAATAAAAAATAACGATGCTTTTTCATTCCATTTTTTTTTGCTTTCTTATTTAAAGGATTTCTAATAAAATTAAAAAGTAGACGAATAATGGGAAATATATTAGAAGAAAACCATGATTTATGGGTATCAAATACGATGGTAAAGTTGAAAGAAATTGAAAATGCACTACTACAGACATCAGGTCTTCGCGTCAAAGATCGTTTTTGGTTATTCCTATCACTTAATTATTACACAAAACTTTAAACAGGAAACATCTCGTCGACACGCTGAAGCTCACACTTACGAAAAAATCGCTGAAATTGTGAACCATATCTACACAGAGTTTGGACTAGACAATAATAAAATTGTGCTGTCGACAACAGCCAATGGGTCCAAATTTTGCAAGGCTTATAAAGAATTAGGCATATTAAGTTAAACATAAACATATTTTTCTTTTAGACTTTGTGTTATTAACAGGTATTATTCTTTGTATACTTTAACATAAGAAGAAGAGATTTGGACGATGATGAGGATGAGACTAGTGATATAATTAACAATAGCAATAGGACTGTGCCTCATCATTTTAGGCTCGCTAGCGAAACCTTTTATCTGTTAGCAACAACAGATTTTCTTAAAAATATAAAGAGTAATAAAAAAAATACATATTCATCATAAACAAGAAAAACTTCAATTGTTTCCATTTAAGTAAGCATTAATTTAATAATTTTTCGATTTGTTTTAATATATATAAAAAATGCAATAGACCGAAACCCGCAGAGGTTATCCTTTCCTCAGCATTAAAGACACCAACTCGATTGGAATTCTCTTTATGATAGTGCTAATTGCTTATAAAATCATATAGACAAGCTATTGGTTTTGGGCACAGATTTAGGTGTTGCAAAATATTTTTCTCTTGATATCGAATATTTTAAAAGATACACAACTTTAATGGAGCCTGTAGGAAATGTTATCGATTTTTTTGAAAGGGGAAATAATATGTTTTTCGGCTATTTCATTGCAGCTTTTATATCGCTAAAAGTAAAGCTCCAAAGAATTTTTGAGACCGATTACCTGGGGAAGCTAACTGCAGTATGTGAAGTAATAATAAATGCTTTAATTCAAAGATTCGAAGTAATTTTTAAAGGTAATAAATTAAATAACCCCCAAAATATAATTCAGTAAACATTTTCTTGAAGGAGGTGAAGATGCAGAATAGGCCATACTTGTTGCAGGAATGTCACATCCAGCAGTCAAACATCGTTTTACAACAAACGGTACCGAATTTTACTATACACGCATTGCAGCAGATGTTTGTTGAGGTTGCTTCAATATGCTCCCAAGTTAAAAAGCAATGCAGAAACTGGATTCTTAGATTTCGGTGAAATCAATAGTAATTATATTAACAAATTGTTGGAATCTTTTGTTTTTTAATATGTTTGATATAAGTACCTTCAACACTATGTAGTACAAGAGGATGCCACACGAAAGGCATTAAGACTTTTCTATTGCATGCTGACACTGGTTTGTGTTGTTTTAACAATTAACCAATAGTTAACCTTTGTCTTCCTCTGCTCTAGTAGAGCGCTTATTTTCTTTTGGTGGAATGGTAGACGCTCTTCGAAGAAAAAAATTAAGTGATAATCATGTTCTTGTTTTGCTTAAAGCAAACTATTTTTAAGATTTGTTTCTATTTTTACTCTATTGTTCCACCACCTGGATAACTACCTTACCGCGACGTGGTGGCTTAAATGCCGGCTGTAGTGTATGTCTTGTAGCTTGAATCGGTAAGTCTAGCCGGAACAAGTTAGAAGGCATAAGCTTTAAGGCCAGCATGACCAAGGGTTATCCATCCATCCATCCCCTATCCCATTACCTATAATCCTATCTATCCCCCCGTGTTTTCCCACATCCCCCACTTTTAAGGTCAAAGTGGTTGATAGCATTGCCGAGGAACCGAATGGCTAGTTAGTGGTCAGTTGTAATTCTAGCCTAGTCCGTGAAAGCCGTCGCTGCGCGCGATGGTCCTTTTTTATACGTGCAAACTCGTGGGACCTAAAAACTGGACAATTTCAAAAAACAAGAAGAAGGAAAGGACGTAACGTTAGGAGTCGGTGCAGGGAATGTTCCACGAATGACAACTCAGCAGGTTCGGTGTCAGATATAGACTCCGACTGGATGAGTATTCATAGAGATATTCTGCTGCAGGAGAGTCAGTTAATGACAGAACTGACAGAGACGGACGTGATGGACTCCCCAGTCGGCTTCCCGTCTCGAACAGGGGCCTCGGAAAGACTCGCTGATCTAACTCTGGGTTCTGATGATGAGCACGAAATTACAATGATTTCGGCTCATGATCAGGACCAAAGGGCTGGATCATCGACTTCTGAGGTCACACGCGGGATGGAAAGTGGATTGGCGGGTGTATCAAAACCTATTGTTCGGAAGGATGCGACAGAACAGGTCACATCAGAAAGCCGAACGAGCTACGATAAAGCTAAGAGTGGTGTGAGAGTCTCCTTAGTCTTTCTAGAAAAGAAAGCTAAGAAAGACCCCTCACTGCACAATGGACGGGATAGGCATTTGCTGAGGAAGCACCGAAAGAACGTTGCTAGATTCGAACGATTCCAGAGAGGACCAAACCTCTACGTCGAGGTATTCTGGCGGCTGTCATTGATCGTATGGATCCCGATGGAAGTATCAGTGTCGAGAAATGGCAGGTGCTAGAAAACAAACTACTCGACGAAATCTTTAGTGTAAAAGGAAGGCCGGACGAAGTATCGTTCAAAGGGGCTAACTGGGCAAGAGGTGTCAAAACTGTCAGTTGCGGCAATTAAAAAACCTTTGAGTTTTTAAAGGCTGCAATTGGCAGGTTTGGCAGCGCTTGTCCTGAAGCCAGATTGGACGTTATTCTCGCGTCTGAGTTGCCACTAAGGCCGGTAGTCACGGTATGGATACCTCAACCTATAAAAACCGGTGGAGGTCATACTGGGGTTACTGGCCAGCCAGAACAAAGGACTGTAAGGACTGGGCTGTAAGGAAAACCAAGGGAGAGACTTCTGGTTTGCAGTAGACCAGGAGTCTCTCAAAAGGCTCAAATCGATGACATGGTTTGCGGTATTCGGGTTGGAGTCTATCAGATTTAGGTTTAAGAGGCTGAAAGTGGTGCAGATAAACTTGCACCACTGTGAAGCAGCCTCAACCGAATTAGCAACCCACCTCATTGATAACAACGTGGACGTGCCTTTAATCCAAGAGCCCTGGATTAACAAAAACAGGCTGTTATGTGAACTCCAGGCTGGTTGATGATTGCAGGAGGGCTCTGGAGGGAGTCTTAGGGGAGTATGTGCTGGGTGCCGGGTCACTGCAACATAGTCGGCAACGAGGCAACGCTGTTGGGCCGGAGTAGGGTTTGCGTTAGGATCATGATAGGAATTATCACGGGCCACTGTATGATAGGCAGGATGGCGGTGAGGTTGGGATCCGACTTGTCGGATATGTGCGTGTTGTGTGAGGACCCGGAGGAGTTGGAGACAGTTGAGCACATTCTGTGCCTCTGTCCCAGGCTACAGGGCAGCAGGCTGAGGTGGCTGGGCAGTAGATTCCTGGGCGAATCAGGGGATGTCTCGGGTTGTGGACTCGAAGGTCTAATATAATTCGTAATGGGGATGGCCTGGCTGCGCGAGAGGAGAGTAGGTGCTGGGGCCGCACGTAGGGCGAACTTGACTGAGTAGGATTTCTCTCGGGTTTGGTCCGAAACTCTCTCTTCCTATCTATCCTTGAAATCTTTCTTATGCTTTCTCTCTTTATTTCACCTACTTTCTATCTTTATATCTATCTCTAATTAAGGCGTCCCAATGGACCATATTGGTCTCTGGGTGAAGGCGTGAAGGAGAATTCACACCGGCCTTTCTACCTACTCTATTGTTTTTGAATTACTATTAATTTAAAAAAAAAATTAAACTTAAAATTGAATGCCAAAATTTTTAGTTGCACATAAATAAGTGAAGAAAAAAAGTAATTTTGAAATAAACTGATGATTGCTTTTTTCAATCAAACTAATTTGTGTGTGCAAAATTTTTTAACATAACTATCACTCATGTTTAGTGAGGCTGCAACTTTCAATTAAACACTCAACATCAACAAAACGATTGCAATAATTTTGCATTATTATTTTTATTTTCTTCAATTACATTATCAAACCAAAAACTTCAGTTATTAAAAAAATATATATAATAAAAAAAAGAATGTTACTTACATATGTATATACAATTTTACTTAGCTATTTTACAAACGATAAAGATAACTTAAGTTCAAGAAAATTAATACCTTAAATAACAAAGACATAAAGAATGCTATATATTCTGTTTCTATATTACGCACATATAAAATTCCAACATATTGGCAATTTTTCGTTTTAGTGAATTAACAAGTTATTTAGCTCAGCAAATTTCAACAACTTAGATTTAAATAAGGGCAGCGAGTAGTATTCCCGATTTTTAAAATCCGAATCTGACACGATTGTTCAAACGTCTAATTGGAAAAATAATTTGAGGATTCCTTGTTAACCAAGAGAAATGAAAATGTTCAACAATAGAATCGGGTTTACCACTTACAATGCATTTATAGAAAAATAAAAATTTTCTAATAGCCATAAAATTTTCAAAAGATGTCCGTAGAAAAAGATAAGCGTATGCCTATTTAAATGACCCCAAAATCTCAAACCAAAAACATAGCGAATAATTCTGTTAAAAATAATCTAAAATTTCTCTAGTACATAATTATCTGCGCCCGAAAAGACTTCCAAACAGTATAGAGTATGCGGCATTTAAACCGCGAACCGCCTCCTCACTGAACAAGGCAAGTAAATAAATATAAAGAGAATACAGTACTTTCATGACAAATGATACCCGAGACAAAAGGTAATTAATAGGAGGAGAAAAATTTAACAAGTTATCAATAACAACCCCTAGACAATTCATTTTGTCGAAAAAAATAACAAGAACACCCTCATTAGTGATGTTTATATTAAAGGTATTCACCTCAGAATTTTTACTCTTGCTTAATTGCGGTTTTGCACTATAGGTGTCGTGAACACCCAGCTTTGAAGCTTTGAAATTTCAATTTAGAATTACTACGAACTGTCAAAAACTACAAAAAAACACAATTGTCAACTGAATGCAAGAAATTATTGGTGTTTATTACTTAAAGATGCCGAAGCAAAGTTTTAAGACATTTTTGGTAAATCATTTAATTAATGAATTTTTTGTTGAAATTGAAAATATCTATGATGAAATCGGTATGTATAGATCTATTATTTTAAAAATATGTACCGCATAAAAATTTGAATTTAAACTTTTCAGAAAATAATTTCACAATTGAAGATATTTTGGATCACGAATTCGTAGAAAAGGAATTAACAACTCTTTATGATGATTTATCTTCAGTTTTGTCAGCACGTCCAGGAATTGAATATGCAATACCAAAATCAAAAGTATGGTGAGAAGATGTTTTTACCGAGTTGGACAATGATCGTTTCCTCCAAATGTTGATGTGCAACAGGGTACAATAGCTGAATTCAAAGGTAAAAACTCGTGTAAACAATTAAGTGTTCACCAACAATTAGCCATAGTTCTGTTTAGACTAGGGTCATATGGAGATGGCTGTAGCATTCGTAAAATAGCTAAAGCTTTCGGAATTGGTAATGGTGGCACAATTCAAAAAATAACTGTCAGAGTTTTTTGTTCGTTTCTTGAACTTCAATATAGATATATTTATTGGCCCAACAAGGAAGAGAGGGAATATATTGTTCTAGAAAAGTTTAGTGAATTGCCCTCTTGCATTGGGCATGTGGATGGCATAGAGTTCAAATTGTCCGAAACTCTCTCACTCTCACTTCTCACGTAAACGTATCTACTCTGCAAAAGCACAGACAACATGCGACTATCAGGCCTGTTCTGCAAATCACTTTTACTCAAATCACGTGATTTCAAATCACATGTGCCTACTAAAATCACACGTGTGATATTTTTGTGTGTTTTGGTGTGATCTTTAATTGCAGAAAGCATACCGAGAAACACAAAAACGATATGACTTTCAAAACACCACAAAAACCACGCTCGTGATTTCAAATCACGTGATTTTCAGAACAGGCCCGTATACCGAGTGAATTAACGATCTTTGATCCAGAAATTCAATTATTATTAATTCATATTTAAATATAAACTTGTGCATATTTTTTCATATCATTTTATTTTTACGAGTGTTCGCCTAATGGTCAAAATTCGACCATAAATTTTAAGGTTCATATGAAAATTAATCAAAAAACAAGATGTTGAACGAAAAAGTACCGAAAAGCTCCCCTTACATGTTCTTATTCATTTTTCATCTTATAGGTTTTAATTCACTCAGGACCCTGCACCTATAACATTATGTTTCTAAGTTAAATAAATCACCACATGCAGCACGGAAAAGTTAAATAAAGAAATTTAATTTTCCGTATTTATATAGCTAATATATTCGAAAACCGGTTTCTTAAAAAACCCTATTTTTTTATTATTTGATAATTGAAAAAAACATATGGGTAATTCCAAAGTGTTGAACGTGACAGTCGTACGCATCAAAAATGCAATAACATTTTAAACAACAAATATTTTTACGTTCTTTTAACCCTTAAATTATAGCACTAAGAAAGCACTATTATCTATGCTAAAGTTTATCGGGGGCGCGATTCTAGGTCAAAGATAATGGCAAAAGAAAAAGCGGTTCGAACGTGAAAAAAATAGAAGTAGTTTTTGTGGCCATGTATAAAATGGTGTAATTCAGCGAAACCTGACACAATTTTTTAGTCAAACTACTTTCAGAATTTTACATAGCAATGTAACATTAAAATGTCTTTGGTTTGGTTCCAAAATCTTCTGTAGTATTTTTTGTTTAAGCCAAAATCTGGTTCGATACGTGACAATTCGAACGTGAAATTTTTTCCACAATAATTTAACTGAATGATGATTAATACAAAATAAAAATTTACCGTTAATTCGAATAACATATTTCTCTTCGAACTCTTCCTTAGATTACAGACCATGTAAGATATTTTTTTTGGAATAATTTTCATCAAATATCACCTCTTTTAAGGAAGATAATATTAAAGAAAATATACAATAAAACATACTCACTAATAAGAAATTACGTTTGCACAACTTTGCAGTCTGATTGTTTATCTAAGTGAACAAATTTATGGGTAAATTTATAAAATTAGTAAAATCTAAATATTTCTCCAAAACAATATCGTAAAAAAATCAGATTTGAATAACTTTTAAATTTTCGGTCACGGTGGACCATTTGGCGGAAATGCCCATATTTTGTATTTTGTACATAAGTGTAAGTAGCTAATTTGAGCGCTTATTACTCCTAAAAAATATTGAATAGATTTTAATAAAATATATTGTGCACTTCTGTAAGTAAATATCTTTCAAATTGTGTGTGTTTTTTTCAAATCGGTTGACATACAGAGGATTAAAGTGTTCTTAACTGTTTTGCCTTAGCCGATTTATATATAGATTTGATGTGAAATTTGCCATAATCAGTTGAAGCTGCAAAATGAGTGCACTACCCCGGATAACATTGGAGAACTTAAAAACCAACATTTGTCCAGTTATCGCCGAGATTCCGCCCGAAATGTACGAAAAGTGGTCGAGAACTGCATCAAAAGGACCGACTGCTGCAACCAATCTAGAGGAGTCATGAAAATCACTTTGTATTTCCTACGTCATGGCAAAAATATTTAATAATAATTTTTTCCAAAATACGCAGGTAGGTAGGTTTATACAAATACAACTACAATAAAAAAAATTTTGAGATAACTGCCTATTTCCGATACGCGAAAGAATTCTTTCTTTCGTACAACTACATTTAAAAAAAAAAAACAAAGTTTTTGAAATTTGTATTTGTTTTAAATGTAATTGTTCGAAAGAAAGAATTCTTTCGCACATCGGAATTAGGCTATAAGAATAGGAAATACATACGTATATAACCCAATTATGAATACAAAATCTCCGGGAGTTTTGACCCTTTTCCCATTTTCACAATTGAATTTATATAGGAAAAATGGGAGAGGGAAAAAAACTCCCTGCGAATTTTTATTCATAATTGGGCTGATAGTAAAAAAATTATATATCTTTTAAAATCGAATTTTTCAATCACTAATAGAGAACGGAAGACCATTTTTAAAATTTTTTTATTTTTATGGTGGTGCACAAACATTTCTTCTTAAATTTCAACAAGTAAAATTTACAAGATTTTAAGAAATAAATATTACAAGTAGAAACACTTTAAAAAAATGTATAACTGCATGGTGTAGAATTTCTAAACATTTTATTTAAAAATTCTTAATCCATTAAGGAGCGGCGAGGAATTTACGAAAAAACAAAAGTTTTTAGTAAGCATAAAAACAATATATGTATTTAAGTTTTAAATTTGTTTTTTAATTCACTTTTTTCTAAAATAAACTTAACTTACCTTTTATACATACATACTTATTTCTATCTACACTAAGAAATTAAAAAAAAAAAATTAAAAAAATTATTCGCTCTCTGATTCCTCTTCCAACGAGCTCTCTGCTGCCATTAAGGTAACATTTTCAATATTGTTATTGGGCTGTAAAGGGTTGTACATTTTACATTTATTTAGCGAAGCCGGTGTTTGTTATACCATAGAGGAGAAAATCCTTGTGCCCGTAGGCCGGCTATGCGGAGAAGTTTTATTTAGCGAAGCCGGTGTTTGTTATACCATAGAGGAGAAAATCCTTGCGCCCGGCCGAAGGCCGGCTATGTGGAGAAGCTTTATATAGCGAAGCCGGTGTTTATTATACCATAGAGGAGAAAACCCTTGCGCCCGGTCAAAGGCCGGCTATGTGGAGAAGCTTTATTTAGCGAAGCTGGGATTTTTTTGATTAAATTTTTATTACCTAGTGCACTTCCGTAACATTTTGATATAAAATTTTGTAAAAACTGTATTAGGAGCTAAGGAGTTAAAAAGTTTTAAAAAAATTTCCAGAAAGATCTGTTCAAAAGCTTTTAAATGATACCAATATTGGCCATATACGTTCAGGAATGTAGTGGGAAATCACAAATTCATATGAAAACTTCCGAGGTCCATAACTCGGAAACTATGCGTTTCCGAGAATTTTGCCATTTAATTTTTTCTTCTTATTTTTCAATTTTCTATCACCCTATGTACTTTTTTTTATATAGAGCTGCGTTGGTAAACTAGACTTGTTCCAAAATTTGGAAACAGGCTGTTAAAGCGGTAGGTATTTTTTGTAAAAAAAATTCATATGCTGAAGTTATCTTTATTCTAGAACTGATACTGAGTATACTATTTATATTATATTTACCTGTGAATATTGGGCAAGAATCTGTTCTCGTATTTTTTTTTCTTCTTCCGTGTATTGCCGTTCCTTTATAACAGATTGTACTTTAGTTGATTCCAGTAATTTTACCAATTGATCCTCTACCTTTAAATCTAAACTTTGTTTTGTAGTTTCCTCTATTTTCTCATTGAACTCTGACCATTTTTTCAAAATACTCTGTACAACACCTTCGATGTTGTCGGACTATTAACATTATAATTAGTATGTTTTGAAGTCCACAATTTATTCACTACATTCTTACCAAAATTTCGCTTAAAATTGCCTCTAAAGCTTCATGTTTCTCTTCATACGTCTCATCTGCTTCTAAGATTCCCATTATATATGAACCAAATACAAATTCGTCTGTATTAAGCTCTTTGAGTCTTTGGTTCAGCCATGTGGCAAACTCGCTTGAGACAGCCATTTAATATTATATTTCTAACTTATAAAGCTTTTTCTAATTTAACATTAAAATATTTTTTTTTTATTTATTGCCTAACTGAATTTGCAAATATCTCGTTCACAATAATTAAAAAAAAAAAGATTGTAAGAAATTTTTCTATTTAAGGTATTTTCCAGTTCTTTATTTTGACATTTCTCAAGTTCTCTTTTTTATATTCGGGACTTAATTATACATCGGTGATGGAAAAGTCAATAACATTGTACTACTTTCAGTACATTTTCATATTAAAAATACCACGGTACCATAATTTCAATTGTAGTACTCTCTTCTTGTTATGCTTCCTTGTTTAGCATACACACAAAAAAATAATCTAAGTAATTTTACCAAGGCGCGCATAGGTAATTCATTTTTATATAAAAACAAAAAGCTAAGTTTAATTGCCTAAGAAAATTGGCAATTTATAAAATAAGCTTTGCCTTAAATTTTTGTTAATATTACTAATTAAGTTAGGTATCTTCTTCGATTTTTTTTTTAAACACATACATACATAGTTTTATTTTATTGTCAATTAAATATTTTTTGTAAAAAAAAGTTAAAATTTAAATTAAATTTAAAAAAAAAAATAAAATGTCATATACTTGTATATAAAACAAACTACGGGTAAAGAAAATATAAATGGTATGTATTATATTTATCTTTACTATAAATAAACATTTCTTAATTTTAAATCATATTTGTATGTTTAATAAAAAATATATTCAGAGGAAATGGGCACAGTCCTAGTAATCACGATGATTCTGAAACACTTAAGGATAGAAGCACTTAAACTTTAGCAAAACGAAATTCTTTATCAAAGCTTTTAAAACTGAAATTAAATCTGAAAGCGAAAATGACGGCGCAGTGGATTCAGAGATCAATCGTGATGCTTATATCATACTACATCTGAATTTTGTAAGACATTGCTATAAATATCATTATATATATACTAAGAATATTTCTTTCACAAAAAAAATCAACCAAAAACAAATAAATACCTAATTATGACATGGCCGGAAATCCAGATGAACATTCCAGTAAGATTTCAGAGACAAACGAAAATGCTGAGAAGAATCTCGATAAAAAGCAAGCCAACGCACTTGAAACTTAGTTAACCCCGATGAAGTTAATCAACTTGCCGATTTGGATAATATTGATGATGAAGTGTAAGAGGGGGCCATTTTGGATGAAGAACCATATGTTGTGTTGAGCCGTGGTAAACTAACTACGAATAATAAAATTGGATCCAAAATATCCAAGTTTAAGTGAAAGGAAAATAATTATCCCATGCGTCGAACTACAATAACCGAAATCTATGGATGTGTGTATTCTAATATGTATTTAAAAGAAAAATATAGACTTAGAAAGCCTTATATATATGGTCATACAAGAAGAAAGTTTCACTAGATCATTTAGTTAATTCTTGAATATCACATAACATAACATGTAACAGTTAAACATTAAATTGATAACTTTGTAAAAATTATGAATTGATAAATAAATTGTTATAATGAAATGAAGAAGGTATTTAATTTTATTTAAATAAATTGAAAAAAACATTTTAAAAATATGCTTAGTTTATCAAAAAAAAGTAGAAAATTTACCTAAAATCTATGTTCTTGCACAAAATTGAGCTTTGATAATATTTCAAAAATAATAATATGAAATAACTTTGCTATCATTGGTAAATTTTCAAAGTTTGTAACTAACTTTAACATAATTTTTAGATACTTTTTCGAACATAGAAATTACCTAAGTTAATGGTCATATTATCTAAGAAACTTAGATACTGCCATGCTACCCTTGCGCTTCGTTAATTTTATACCATATTTTTAGGTAATTTTATCTATGAATTTTTTTGTGTGTAGTTGGGACTAAGTCCCAATTTCCACAATGCAAGTCTTATTGATCAGCTTGCTACTTTGTAGGCGAGAGTGACGAGGGGAAAAGAAACGAGTACTCAGCTTGCTGTACTCGTCATATGCGCTTTGTTTTCTCATTCGTAATTTTCAGCAGGTCTATTTTGACAATTATCTTTCATATTTAATTTCGTTGTACAAAGTTAATTTCGTAGCGTGTGTGATTTTTTGTGTGTAAAATTTTTTGAATATTTTTTATTCTAACAAAACAAAAGAAATATACATACATATTTAATAAATATTAAAAATTAACACGAATTTGAATTTAAATATATTTTAATAACAAATATGTTTTAAGCGAAATGTCAAAACGCACATATACATTCATACAAATGGAATAACAGATAAATAATAAGACTTGACTCGTGGAAACACCGAAGCTGATTCAAAGAAGAAAATGTGATAAGTTTATTAATAAGACTTGCATTGTGGAAATTGGGACTAAACAAGGAAGCATAACAAGAAGAGAGTACTAAAACTGAAATTGTGGTACCGTGGTATTTTTAATATGAAAATGTACTGAAAGTAGTACAATGTTATTGACTTTTCCATCACCGATGTATAATTAAGCCCCTAATCAGCGTTGCCACGACCAAAAAAATTTTGTAACCAAAATGTAAAAATAAAGTAACCAAAAGCGAAAAAAAGTAACCAAAATTATTTTGTATGAAAAGTACTATTTTGTTCGCAATTCAGTTTAAAAATATGTCTTAAGTCTGAGTTTATACGGTTCATTCTTTACTGAAAAGATTGCTACTTTATAGGCGAGAGGGGCGAGTGGAAAAGAAACGAGTACATACCCCTCGCCTCTCTCGCCTATAAAGTAGCAATCTTTTCAGTAAAGAATGAACCGTATAAACTCAGACTAAGAAGAAATTGTGTTTGTTTGTATCTTGCAGGCTCATTAACCGCTGGACCGATTTCGGGAATAAATAAGTACATAGTACATAACAACAAAAAATAATTTATAGAAAAAATTTTAAATAATATAAGTAACATTTTAATAATTAGTTTTAATTAAGAGGTCAATCAAATTGCACAAAAATTAAAAGCAAAACCCAACAATTCCAAAAAATCTAAAAAACATAAGGATATTAATAAAAATGTCAGACAAATGTCCTACCATCAACCTATATCACCTATATCAATTAATTCATTAATCTGATAGGAACAGCATTTACTTTAACCCGACAATGCAGAAAACTCACGATAGAGCTTAATCTTAAACACATCAGGGGAAACATCAAATACCCTCAAAAATCCTGGCAACTTACAGAAAATGAACGCTCCAAAAAATGTTAATCTTGGTATTATCAACTGCTTATTTCTGTTTGATCTACCAAATTCAAACAAATCAACCAAATATTTAGGCGTTAAGGCTAGTTTACACGGTAATATATTGTATTACGACATGATGTTTAATGAGAAAAATCATATCATGTAAAAGCAAAATATATTGAGTAAGAGAGAATACGAATACAAAATCTGACAAGCGGTCGGTAAATGGTTTTTTTCTAAACCATTTTTTTAAAGACGCTATCAGACGCTATGTTATGTATTCTCATCACACCAGAGGTGTATTAAAACGGAGTACATTGAAGGTGGTAGCATTTTTATACAATTACAAAAACAACTAAAATCAACTCAGGAAATTTTCGTGTTGTTTTTGTAAAAATTTAAAACTGCAACCATCTGTTTTTTTTGTTATTATTTTTGATTTTATTTATACCATCCGTGTAAACATGAATTATACCAAGGTATATTTATAGCAGGTAGTCTAGGAAAGCCAGCTGTTTATTTTTTATTTGCTTGTTTTGTGGTACGAACTGTCAAATGTTGTATAGAAAACAAGTAAACAAGTTTTTTGTCTTTATCTTTTGTCGTTTTTGTCTCTTATCAACCCCTTTGCTGTTTGACAGTTCGTACCACATAACAACAATAAAAATCCCTGTTGTTTGTTTTATTGTACAATTGTTGTAATCTCGCGGCTACCTGTTATAAATATACCTTGAATTATACTTACAAAAGATTTTTATTTTTTCTTTTAAACACGGAGAGAATTTCATAATATTTTGATTCTACAAAGTCGTAATACATTGTATTACCGTGTAAACTGGCCTTTAGCAACCTATAAGACTTGTAAAAATGCAATAACGTCCTAAATTTAACTAAATCCTCAAATGAAAAACCAAGAAATTGTACAACATACGAAGAAACATGCCGACATAAACTGAGAGAAAACAAATATCTCATTACCCTATTGAACACCAGCCTTATTATTTTCAAAACATATCCCCAAGTTCCCGAGTAAACTTCCAAGGCATAAAGAAACAATGGCATAATAAGGCCATGAAAAACCCGCCTTTTAACAAAAAAAGGCAACATTAAATCCAAGCTATACAACTTACGCAAAATAAAGTTAACCATAGAAACTATAGTATTAACGTGGCTTTCAAAACTCAATTTTTTATCAACAATAACCCCTAGGCATTCCATTTTCTCAACAAACTCAATCAAATGATCATCTAATGTAATAGAAAAATCAACCCTATCACTTTTACCAAACATCATTGCCTTAGTCTTTTTCGCATTAATAGACAGGTCAGTATTACCTATCCAATCAACCAATAACCCAACAGTATATTTAATCAGAAAACTCCGCAGTACCACTGAACAACAGCTGCACATCGTCAGCAAATGCAAATGGAGTACACATTCCATTAGCTATGTTCCCAAATAGATCATTAACAAACATGATAAACAGAAGAGGATCAAGAACAGAACCCTGTGGGACACCACTATATACCGACAGCAAACCTGAAGCACGACCACCACTATATACATACTGTCTTCTATGCGACAAATAAGAAAATATAAGCTTACAAGACGATACAGAAAAGCCATAATAATCATGCAGCTTTTTTACCAAGATCGAATGATTTACCCTATCGAAGGCCTTAGCTAAATCCAACGACAATACCACACAAACTGCACCATCATTCTTCGTTAAAAACAGAACAATTGTAGTGGTACTGTAGACGAACAATTTATTTTAATTAAGGGCACTAAGCACTACTGTGTTTTGTTTGTGTAAAATTTTTTTGCTGGCTTTTGGTTAATTATATGGACGATATAAGTGTTATTCATTTTTGGATTCAATATCAGCTTCAAATTTTTAAAACATAATTTTATTTCATCCGAAGAAACTTTTTTGACTAATATCATATAGGATTTAATTGTGATTTTCATTAAAAATAATAAAATTAAAAATAATTTTTTTTTTTTTTTTTTTTGCCACTTTCTTTTGTTTGTATTGATATATTTATTTATTATATATATTTAGCTGGTGAGCCCTAACTCCATTTGTGAAAATAAAAATGCAAAATTTTTTATTTAATTTTTCCCGACGTTTCGTGAATTTTATGTTCACTTCTTCAGGGGATTCGTCTATTAATATAAAATAAAATCATCAACATTTAATAATACAATAAATATAAATGTAACGAACTTACAGTGAAAAGAAACAAATTTGTATTAAATTAATATATTTTAAAAAACATAAAAGCCAACACTAGTGGTGTCATCTACTGTTTTTCAAAACAACCATGGCGAATTTACACAAGGTAAACTCATCTCGTCAGCCGTTCATCAGCTGTATCCACGGCGAATTAAAAAAACGCTGAAACGTCAAAATATTGTTTTGTTTCTGTACTGAAATTTGACAACAAGAGGAAAAATTTCATAAACAAAATACATGGGGCTTTTTGTAGTTGTAGAGTTGCACTTACCTTGTGTAAATTCGCCTTGAAAACAACTCTATAACAGGCGCTTAAATTGTCAGTATCTTCTTTTTTATTCATTGTTCTATTTGTTTTCTGTTGAATTCTTAAGCTTTCTGTTGAATATTTTTTCCTCACGTTATTTACCTTGTCTAGTATTCTTATGTTGTCAAAATCAGGTTTGTGTTTTGTTTGTAATATGTGCTGTGATAATGCAGTGCTTTCTTTGTTTTTGTTTATGTCTGAATTCTTGTTCTTGTCTCCAAATTCCTTTTGGTCGTACCAATGTAAACTAAATCATAGCTGTCAAGGCGAATTCAACAAGGTAAACTCGTCGCTACAACAATTACAACTCTAACAAAAATAACACGCATTTTGTTAGTGTAACAAATCCGAGTTGTCAAAATAGTTGTTTACAAAAAGTGTGAGTAAAAAGTAAACAATAAAAAATTTTATTGTTTTTTTTATATTTATAGTTGTGTGTTTTTTAACCAATCTTAACAAAATTTAATGGTTTCTGTGTTTTTGAAGACTTAATGATAATTGGTACATTCTGTCGTGGATTTATATTAGTTTTTGTAACCAAACTATACAAATTTTAAAGGCGCGTTGTTTCACATTTGGTTATTTGACTCGTTTTCTACTAAACCAATTGTGGTGGAGTTCAATTCCGAAATGCTTTGGAGTAGTGGAAAGAATTTTACGCCAATGTTCTTGTTTTCTTTTGAGTTTTTTGAAAGTGAGAGTGTTTTCAACAGACGGACATGGCTAAATAGACTAAGAATTGCTCAAGGATCCAGCATTTACATAAAAAATGGAAAAAAGTCTAGCTTACCAACGCAGCAAGAAAAAAGTAAATGGCAAAATTATAGGAAGCGCATAGCTTCCGAGTGCTGGACTTCTGAAGTTTTTATATGAGTTTGCGATTTTCCACTACATTTGTAAACGTATGTTGCCAATATTGGTGTCTTTTGAAAGCTTTTGAACAGATCTTTATGAAAATGTAAAATTTATCCAAAAGCTTTTAACTCTTTACCTCCTAATACAGTTTTTACAAAATGTTATTTAAAATGTTACGGAAGTGCAATAGGAAACAAAAATTTAATCAAATAAACCCCAAAGAAACCTTTTCCACATAGTCGGGCGCAAGGATTTTTTCATTTATGGTATAACAAACACCGACTTTGCTAAATAAAGCTTCGTCGCAAAGCAATTGATATGCTTAATACGCATAAACTCTTGTATTTTCGCAAACTCATCGCCGCTTCTAAATGGTTTTAGAATTACAAAAAAAAAACAAAAAAATTAAAAAATAAAATTTTTTGACAAGTCGGATTTTACAGCTGACGAACAGATGTTCTAAAGAGTTTACCTTGTTGAATTCGCCTTGATAGCTGTTGTTGTTGTCTCCCTTGTATGGTATTTCATACACTACATCAAGGCGAATTCAACAAGGTAAACTCGTCGCTACAACAATTACAACTCTAACAAAAATAACACGCATTTTGTTAGTGTAACAAATCCGAGTTGTCAAAATAGTTGTTTACAAAAAGTGTGAGTAAAAAGTAAACAATAAAAAATTTTATTGTTTTTTTTATATTTATAGTTGTGTGTTTTTGAACCAATCTTAACAAAATTTAATGGTTTCTGTGTTTTTGAAGACTTAATGATAATTGGTACATTCTGTCGTGGATTTATATTAGTTTTTGTAACCAAACTATATAAATTTAAAAGGCGCGTTGTTTCACATTTGGTTATTTGACTCGTTTTCTACTAAACCAATTGTGGTGGAGTTCAATTCCGAAATGCTTTGGAGTAGTGGAAAGAATTTTACGCCAATGTTCTTGTTTTCTTTTGAGTTTTTTGAAAGTGAGCGTGTTTTCAACAGACGGACATGGCTAAATAGACTAAGAATTGCTCAAGGATCCAGCATTTACATAAAAAATGGAAAAAAGTCTAGCTTACCAACGCAGCAAGAAAAAAGTAAATGGCAAAATTATAGGAAGCGCATAGCTTCCGAGTGCTGGACTTCTGAAGTTTTTATATGAGTTTGCGATTTTCCACTACATTTGTAAACGTATGTTGCCAATATTGGTGTCTTTTGAAAGCTTTTGAACAGATCTTTATGAAAATGTAAAATTTATCCAAAAGCTTTTAACTCTTTACCTCCTAATACAGTTTTTACAAAATGTTATTTAAAATGTTACGGAAGTGCAATAGGAAACAAAAATTTAATCAAATAAACCCCAAAGAAACCTTTTCCACATAGTCGGGCGCAAGGATTTTTTCATTTATGGTATAACAAACACCGACTTTGCTAAATAAAGCTTCGTCGCAAAGCAATTGATATGCTTAATACGCATAAACTCTTTATTTTCGCAAACTCATCGCCGCTTCTAAATGGTTTTAGAATTACAAAAAAAAAAACAAAAAAATTAAAAAATAAAATTTTTTGACAAGTCGGATTTTACAGCTGACGAACAGATGTTCTAAAGAGTTTACCTTGTTGAATTCGCCTTGATAGCTGTTGTTGTTGTCTCCCTTGTATGGTATTTCATACACTACATTATTTTGTTGTAGTTTGTGTATTGGAGTTTTTGTATTTGTAAATATTGCACTTAATGTTTTGTTTGGTTTGTACCCTGCAGATAACGAGACTAGTCCATACATGCATGTAAAGAGTAGTCCATAAAGGAGTAGGAGTACTCCAAATATATGGGTAAAACGTGGTCCATTTATCAGTACGATGTCCTAGGAGGGAACCATATAACCCACCGAAGTAGTCCCTAAACTACTCCATGGAGTACTAAAGTGGGTAAGTTTTAAAAGTACTCCATGTCATTACAGTATGGAGTACACTAAAGCGGTAGTTTAAGCATTTTTAATTTTTTACTAATCGCCTTTTATGGCGTGCCCTGTAGTCTATTATTGCTATTATTAAATATATTTACTTGGTATTTTTAATTTGTTTACCTTTTTCCACAAATTTCACAAACTTTCACTTTTAAATAAACAATTAATAATGGACACCATCAGGGCTACCAATGTGTAATACTGTAAACTATAGAAAAGTATACATCATGCAGTTGTTGGCAGCACTGCATGTTGATTTCTTTTAACATGGTCCATATTACAGTAGATTTGACCATGTTGTAAGTAGTCCATTGGACCACGTAACCCAATATTATCTGTAGGGTAAGCAAAGCTCATGTCATTTTTATCTATTGCACCTTTTATGTTTTTATTGTCCGTGAGGCCTATTTTACACTGATAAAATATTTTTCCTCCTTTTCAATGTTACCATTTGTGTTTGTTATTATAGGTTTATAGGCAGTTATTAAATTTTTAATTAAATTTGTAGGAAAAGCATTATCTTTAAGTAATTTCGTGATTACCAGTTTATTTTTTGCTGTGGTGTTGTTTATCGCTAATATCAAGAATTTTACGTATAAAATTTTTTGCAGTATTTATTATTTGAGATTTAGGTTGAGTAGCCTTGAAATTGATAATTCTGCCAGATGATGTATTTTTTGCATACCAGTCAAACGTTATTTTATTGTCCTCTCTATGTAATTTTGTGTCGAGGTATGCTATTTCTCTGTTCGTCTCCACCTCAACGGTGAATTTGATCTTCGGGTGATACCCGTTGAGTGCTGTAAGTATATCGTCTTTGTCCTTAATGTCTATTACAGCCAGTATGTCATTTACGTACTTTGCCACGTATTTGATGTTGACGTTCTTGTTTTTCAATTCTGTCAAGGCTGCGTCTAGTAAATTATCCAAACAATATCGGCAATAGTAGGGGAAAGGGGATTTCCCATTGGCATACCAAAAATTTTGTAAAATTGGAAACATATCTTCCTTCAGGGGTTTTTTTCTTTTCATTTTTTAATAAACTTCGGGTTATAAATCACTCTGAAGATTGTATTTATCGAAATTTGTCCATCTGGTGCCATTCACTTTCAATCTTTTGCTTTAGATTTTTATTTTTAAATTAACAGTGACTTTGGATGATTTAACCCATCAAGTTATTAATTAAAATTTTTAATATGCAAATACCTTTTCTCTTCTTTTTGACAATAGTTCTTTGTGCTGGTTCACACTCTATAAGTCTTAGCCGTCAAGTCTTGAGTTTTTAGGTAAGGGATGAAAATAAATGGCCTTCTCTTTTCCCTTCTCTCCTAAAAGCTCAAGACTTGACGGCTAAAACTTGAAGATTGTCAACCATTTAAAATAAAAGAGTTATTTACGAGCAATAAACAGGGAAACAATTATACTAACAAAAATTCCAACAGATAAATGACATTTCATTTTTATTAATATATGAATCATGCTGTTTAGTATTACATATGTCCATCTTGCGGCATTTTTACAAACAAATGTGTCAAATTATCTTGAATAATAAGACAACAAAACATTCTCAAGCACAAAATATATTTTTGTGAACTACGTACCAGTAAAAAAGTGCAATAAAGAAACTATTAAAATCAAAGTTATTAAACCATAAAACATATTAACAAGTGCAAAGAATAAAGTTAAAGAGTTTTATATAACGAAATAAATTAACTTCCGTTTTTGAGCAGAGTAAATTCAAATACATAAAAGGTACGCATATAGTACCTGCCACCAACACAGAGCCATCAACAAAAGAAAATAGATTAAGTGAAAAATTCAAAGGAAAAAAGTTAAAAATTTAGGCTTTGTAAAAAGGTATGTTTTGTTTTAAACTAAAATTTGTTATTTTATACTCAATTTTATACATGAACTAATAAAATATTGTCAAAGGTATCTGTGAAGATACCCCACTACCAATGTTATGTTCTTCTTTAGGTTACAAAAAATCTTGCGCTGTATATATGTTTGTATGTAAGTGCCCCACAAAAAAATATTTTCCAAATTTATTGCTTTTTCAGTGATTATTCTTGTAAACTACATACATTTTTTTAAAAAGAACTTTTAACATTTTTTTTTATAAAAATTGCCCTATTTTCTCAGCTGTTAAAAGCTGTTGCATACAATGTTGTATTTTTTAACAAGTGTTGAATGTGATAACACAGTATTCGAAACAAAAAGAATTGCGTGTGTTTCCAGAAATTAAAAATTACAATTAACTGTTTAAAGGATTTTAGCCCGTTTACAATACGACGAAATTTTGTAGATTTGATTTCAAATCTTCCTTAAAATGTGGTACGTTTACATTGTCCTTTTTTGACTTTTGCGAGATCTTTATTTCATAACAAAAACAGCTGACTCAAAGTCTTTTGTGTAACACATTCGGAGACGTAAAGTTGCACTTTGCTGGGAAGCATTTCTAGCGTCGTTGTTCCTATCACTTAGTCACCAATTAGACAAGAAATCATTTGAAAAGGAGACATTTAGTTTGTTAGCATATTACGGGTGGGGAAAAGAGTATGGTGTTTGTGTTCGGTACTCGCCGACAGGATTTGTTCACATTTTTTTTTTGACATTTACTTTGATTTTTTACAACAAAAAAGCAACAATATTAACAGAATGTTCGTCTGTGTGACCGCGAATGAAGAAACAAAAGAGAATTCCAGATGTTTTCCTTCCAAATGTTCGCTTGTCTAAACTCGGACTTAGGGCCAACTAGGCCGTTTTTGCTTGTTAATCTTCAAGTGTTTTACGGTTTTTCAATGCGTTGGTTCGGTAGTGAAATGTCGCGTAACTGCACTGTTACACACATAAGAATATTTTTCAAGCCGCACAATTTTTGTTTTTTCCGTCACACATGGGATTATTTCATCTGGCTGCTTATGCGGGGTTGAAGATGGTTGACTTATGACTAGGCTGATTTACATTTTAAGAAGAAATTTTAACACATGCGGTCGTAAAGTTGCGTTGGCTGAGAAAAGTCTTACGTCGTTTTTTTTATATGTATATATATTTTTTATAAAGGCATTTTGACATTCACCCTCGCAATTCTTGCAACGAAATGTCTGTTGGTTTTGTTATCTAGTTGGCCAGATTGCCGTTGACGACATCGTCGTCAATGATGTATGCACGACTTGTTCCCTGTCGTTAAGGGTTTCTAGAAGAAAATTTACAGGAGACAGTTTCAGCGACGTTGTCTTATAAGTTGTCTTCTATTTAGCTCTATGTGGGACAGTATGAGCGACACTGTCTTATAAGTTGTCTTGTATAAATGCTATTGACCACAAAGTTTTCTTGGATGCTATTCAATCACTTGCTTGGTTTCTTAAAATTCTCATATTTTTTTTTTAATTGTTGATTTAAATACCTACAAAAAATTTAAATATTAGCTCTAACTAGTAAAACCCAAAAATGCTTATGAAGTCATTCGCGGGCTGAAAATTGGATTACGTGCAGTTAATAATTCACTTTTAACCTTAGGATTTCTTATAAGAGTCGAATAAAAAACCTATAAGAGAAATTAAAATTCCAAATATAATAAAAACTGTCTGAAATAGATAACCATATAATAATTTTTGTCGTGGACGTCAAAAAAGACGACATTGTCATGCATGTAGTCGTTGACGACAAAGTAGGCGACATTGTCTTTCTTTGTGTCGTGTGCGATTTTCGCGACACTTGTTCGAAAATGTCGTCGGCGATTTGTTCCCGCTGTCCCCCACATGTCGCGCAGGAATTAACATTGTCGTGCATCCGTCTTCAAGGATGTCTTAAAGACGTGGCCAACTGGCATTGTTGTTGTAGTGATTAATAAATTTTGCTCAAGACTAAAACAATGCCACAGTAAAAATGTCTTTGTAAAAAACGTAAATAAACAAAAAAAAAGTCACCAACTGCGAATAGCTACGTTACTGAGGTCACTTTATAAAACATCGTCCCGACATGAATTGCAGAGTACATGCAACTGAGTACCCTTATCTAATCTTCTTAACAATAAACTCAAGAATTGCTGCAACAAAAATTGCAAGTCTGGGGCCTAATTCTGGCAGTCGTGATCGTGTACTTTCTCGATTCGAAAGCATTTTTTTTTCTAATTCTTTCAGTCGATACTGAACAAATCGAAATTATTTTTTAAGTATTGTGTTACTAAAATTAATGATTTACAACACTGAAAAAATAATTCCGATTCGTTCAGTATTGACTGAAATAATTATATATTGAATTGCTTTCGAATCGAGAAGGTACTCGATCACGACTGCGAGCACCAGGCCCCTGGACGATGGGTAAGTACATTATGAATAACCTCATTTTTGCGCTTCTTGAAGTGCAAGTGCTGCTTACTTCTTATACATATTACAATTTATTTGATTTAAGACGCTTAAAAGTCATAACATTATAAAACAAAAAATTTTCATCATTGTCAACAGTTGTAAAAAATAATTGAAAAATAACTGAAAGAAAAGCCTAAACAGTGTAAATTTTTTTACTCTACATATTTATAATCATGGCCCAATTAGTAGGCCAGCACACAACTACAACAATGCAATAATAGAAAAAACACGCATTTTGTTTGTGTCAAGGCGAATTCATAAAGGTGACATTTTCGAGTCATCTGTTTTTTGTTTATTTCCTTGTGTGTAACCAGTTGGGCAAAATACATGGTTTGCGGTATTTAAAATACAAAATACTTGCTGGTCATGTATTTAAAATACAAAATACTTTTAGGTTATTTATAATACAAAATACTTCTATTTATTGTAGGTATTAAAATACAAAATACTTCCATTTATTGTACGTATTTCAAATGCAAAATACTTCCACGTCTTGTACATGTATGTATTTAAAATACGAAATACACCATTTTTCACTACTTTTACCCTCACTGATCACTTTATGTGAATTCACTTTAAAATATACATATTAGTTATTTCATTCTCCTCATCGCACACATCATTCTGCATAGCGTCTACAGATGTTGATGGAAATTCTTCAGCCATTGCAAAATATATGTAAATGTAATTGCGTACAAAAATTAATTTGCTTAAAAACTCCGAACACGACAATATGAGCGACATTGTCTTGTAAGCTGTCTTCTAACCAAACAAAAATAATATGTTCCCAATAAAAAATAAAAATAACTGTAAAATAACGATAATAAAAATAAAAAAACAACTAAAGCAAAGTGATGAAAATCTGTCAGTCAAGTCTGAGAACTCAAGGACTAAGGTCTGATTTTAAAAATATGTATGTGCTATATTGTATATTTTTATTTATTCGTTTAGATTTATAGGCGACATTTTCGTGTAAGCTGTAACTCCTGTAACTTCATCGACATTGTCTTATACGCAGTCGTTAACGATAAAGTGGAATCCATTGTCGTCTATAAAGTCATCAAAGACAATGCCGTCCATGTGGTCATCAACGACTATAACAAATAAAAATTTACAATATAGCACATACATATTTTTAAAATCAGACCTTAGTCCTTGAGTTCTCAGACTTGACTGACAGATTTTCATCACTTTGCTTTAGTTGTTTTTTTATTTTTATTATCGTTATTTTACAGTTATTTTTATTTTTTATTGGGAACATATTATTTTTGTTTGGTTAGAAGACAGCTTACAAGACAATGTCGCTCATATTGTCGTGTTCGGAGTTTTTAAGCAAATTAATTTTTGTACGCAATTACATTTACATATACATATTTTGCAATGGATGAAGAATATCCATCAACATCTGTAGACGCTATGCAGAATGATGTGTGCGATGAGGAGAATGAAATAACTAATACAGTATTCCACGGATAATTACCTCGCCAAAAGTGCTAGTATTTTTGGGTAATTACGCGGGGAAAGCATTTAAACGAATACGCTTAACTACCTCGTTGAGGTAATTATAAGAATTATAAGAATGAGGTAATTAAGCTGATATGTTTAAATACCTCAGTGAGGTAATTAAACGTATTTATTTACAAGATACCTAAACTTTGATGTATGAAAAAATGTTAAGACATAGGAATTTTTACATGTATCAGCTAATCTAAAGAGATAGCAATAAAAATCAATGGGATTTGCTGTCTTAAATTTTTTCTGTAATGCTTTTTAAGATGTCCTGTCATATCCTACTAACAAAAGCGTACTCATACATACAAACCTATGCTCAGGGAAACCGTAAATATGCAATCCCATGTTTTTTCTTGCGCGACCAATAAAGGCAGAAACAATATATTTAGCCGTTCTAGAGCAAATATACAAATTTGTGCTGATACATAGAAATCGAGACGCATCTTTTAGTGCACCGATCGACTCAGAAACACTTTTTTAAGAGATTTTATCATGTCCGTTCGTCCATCTGGCTGGTTGTCTGTCCATATAAGGCTTGTGCGCAAAGTACAAGTTGCAATTTTAAGATAATTTAATAAAATTTGGTAAATACGTTTAAATTGTCATAAGAACGAAACCGTTGTAAATTATGAGAATCGGTCAATAATATCACAAAGTCCCCATGCAAATTTCTTTTTTTATGTTCATAAACCATTTAATCATGTCCGTATTAAGGTAAAATTTGGCCTAAAATATCTTACTACAAATTAAATCGCTTCAGATTTGAGCATACAGCATTCAAATATCAATTCCTAGAATATACTAGCTTTCTTTAATCCCTTTAAGACAAAATATCTCATATATTCGGTGTATCTAGATAATATTGACCACAAATAACTCTTATATGAATCTTGACCTCATGATATTTAATGCAAATATTAAATTATGGAATATTTAGCTTTCGAATAAGCCATATTTTCGTTTAGGTTTATAGGCGACATTTTCGTGTATGCTGTAACTCCTGTAACTTCATCGACATTGTCTTATACGCAGTCGTTAACGATAAAGTAGAATTCATTGTCGTCTATATAGTCATCAAAGACAATATGAACGACAATGTCGTCCATGTGGTCATCAACGACTATATGGACGACAATGTCGTGCATGTAGTCATCAACGACAGTCTGAGCGACATTGTCTCTCTTTGTGTCGTGCACGATTTACGCGACACTTGTTTGAAAATGTCATCGACGATTTGCATTTGTTGTCCCTTACGTGTCGTGCAGGAATTAACATTGTCGTGCACGAATCATCAATGACATAGCCAACTGGGAACAGTACCACCTGCAAAATAATTTCGGCTTGTGACAAGATGCTTTAAAATTGACAACTGAATTACGGTGATGCCAACTCTTAGAATTTTTATAGTTACGTTTTTTTAGCGATTCTAGTTTTTGGTAGATCAAAATGCAAACAACCATCAATAGACTGACAAAATATATTTTGTAAACTATGTTTTTGAAATACAAAATACTTTCAGGTTATGTATTTAAAATACAAAATACAAAATACTTCTGTTTATTGTATGTATTTAAAATACAAAATACAAACTACTTCTTTTTATTGTATGTATTTAAAATACAAAATACTTGCTGGACATGAATTTAAAATACAAAATACTTGCACATCATGTATTTAAAATACAAATACAAAATACGTATTTGTATTTCAAATACATATTGCAAATACATGTAATTCAAATACTGCCCAACCCTGTGTGTAACCCGACTTATGAATGACTGACATGTTACGATAGTAACTTGGTGGCCACATGATCAAGTTTTGCCTTTCAATTCCATTCAATTTGCAATACACTCTCACTCTTTTACTAACACACTCACACTTTTTTAATTGACCACGAGATGGCTTTCAATTTCATCTTTCCATTTGCTTGGCAATTTTACTTTCAATTGAACCTGATTACATGTTTGCCTTTATAAATTGTTTTCTTGATGGAATCTTGAAAGTAAATTGCTTACAAAGTGAATGCAGCCTACATCACAGCTTTCAATTTATGTAAATTTTGACAAGCAGTATATGTAAAAGACTATCAAGAAAAACTTGATCGTGTGCCGCAGGGTAAATGGAATGGCTACAGCAGCAAAGTATACAAAAATCTATACTGGTAGTTTAGATTGTGCTTTACAGGTATTTTGTAGTTACTATCTTATCTTTATCTGATTTCTAATACGCGGAAAAAACGTTTTTGTACAGACTGTACATAATGAAGGTTTTCTGGCCTTAAAAAAAGTTTCATACCAACGTGGATGTCCTTGGAATGTCATATTTTTTAAAACTTATGAGCAATTTAAGAAATATTAATACAAAAATTAACGGTCGGTTAAATATTTTCACTCATGGCTTTTACATTATTAAAAAAATAAATATTTAATCACAATTGAAGACATTTAGTACAAGCCAAAATTCAACTAATTCAACTAGTTAATTCGCCATGGTACAAGCTAAAACAATTATACCGCATTAGTTATATCAGAAAAGTTTTTATCTTTAAAGACTTATCCAAACTCATCATCATCGTCGAATACCCTTTGGTCATTCTCCACTTATTGTTTTGTTTTATATATCACACTGTTAATTAGAACGCTTAAAACCGTAACAAATGATGTCATTGGAGTCAAAGTTAGTCCGTAATAGTTCCGTAAGGTTCGAAACCACTCCGCTTAATTTCGTGAAGATCGGTTCATGATAAATCCACTCTGGATAATCTTTAAAATACGATTAAGCCCGTTACAAATATAGACATGTGGTACAATTTGGCCCAACTTAGACTTTTATGGCTGGAGATAACACGTGCAATTTTATGATAATCGGTCCATAATTCAATTTCGTCTAATCTATTATTTTTATACCACAAATCACTAAACATAATTTTGGGATGATTGATTCATTATTTACCACGGGTCAAATATAAATTCCGCTCTTAAAAATAATTTAACTGCGACTAAAACTGTTACCAATGAAGATATTTTATTTCTTTATTAGGTCAAGTTACGTTTTATATGAGTAGAAATCCAATTGTTATAAGCTGTCGTTAGCTTTTAAAAACTGTTGGTGAAGAATTTATTGATCACACACAGCGCCTACTTCTGAAATATTCTTACTGTTGTTAACAAAGATTTCGCACAGCCGAATACAGGCTTGTTGTACAACTTCTTTGGTAATAAAAACTGGTTTACAGTTTATTTACTAGAAACAACAAATTTTGTGTGAAACTTTTATTTCAAATTGAGTACAAAGTATACTCCCTTGTTTTTCGACAGCTTATATTTTAGTTATCCCCTTTTAATATATCTTATATTTTCAAAATCTCCAAAAACACAAATTTAAATAAAAAAAAAAAAAAAATACAATTTCTTATTGTTTACGTTTTCTGTAAACAATTATTTTGACAAATTGGATTTTTTACACTAACAAAATACCTGCTATATTTGTTAGAGTTGTAATTGTTGTAGCGACGAGTTTACCTTGTTGAATTCGCCTTGTGTTGTGTAAGAGTGCTATATTCAGCTATGCAGAATCTTATATACAGGCCTGTTCTGAAAATCAGTTTACTTTTATCACTTAACCTTTCCAAATTACACGTTGTTGTTGTAAAAGCTCGACCTGAAAAACAAGTACATATGTACAAAATTTATTTACTATTCTTCTTCTTCTTCGCTCTGTCCATCCAACTCAGCTAAATCAAGGCCCAGTAGCAGTGCTACACTGCTTCTAGCTAGGTTGGGTTTGCACAGCAGTTGAATAGGTGTCGTACGTCGTGTGGGCCTATTCCACATGTAGGGCAAAGGACCAGTATAAGTTTAAACGTGCGCACCATCCTGACCTCAATTACGCCAATGTTACTCTCGTCCGTCGTGGTAAGTCCCGCTCTTCGTTTGCAACTGGTAGGGGACGATCTCCTAAAACGATAATTTCTCGGTGGCTGTTCATCGCACTCTCCACCGACTCCCTATGATTTGTATTCAGAGCTGCTCTGTATGAGGTGTGGTCTATCATCGAGTCCAGGTGTTGTTGGACTTCACTCTCATACCAGCGAAGATCTTTCCTGACATGTCTCGGGGGGTATAATTCCGTCAGATGGTAATTCGGATGTCCCCTCCGATGACATCCCAGAAGGAACTGCTATTTCAGCATTATGTTATGTTCCTTGACCGTCATCATCTTCGCTTCATCATGCAGTTGTTCTATTGATGTCATCCGAACACAGCCTGTTACGGTCCTTAAGGCGGCATTTTGACAACTCTGAAGCTTCTTCCACTGAGTATCGCTGACTGTTGTCCACGCAGGCGCTGCGTAGTTAGCCACTGTCCGGCCAAACGTTTTGTTTGTAGCTAACAAGGTTTCTTTTTCCAAGTGCTGCCGGCTAGAGACTTGAGGACCTTGTTTCTACTCCGCATTCTATCGCAGATTGCAGTGGCATGCGCGGATGACATGAACAGGCTGTCAAATGTGACTCCCAATATCTTTGGGTGGTTATTGGTCGGAATTATGGGGTCGTCGACTGTCACATTCAACTGTAACCCCACTTCCTTTGTCCATATCGCGAATACAGTCGTCGAGGACTCTACTCTTCACGCGTGGAAGAAGTTCGCCAGATCATAGAGATAACCGTTCACCAAACTACAAAGGTCATCGATGTTATGGCCCGTCGCCATGATAGTACAGTCGTCTGCGTACGATATTAATTGGACACCTTTGGGAGGTGTCGGGAGTTTAGACATATAGAAGTTAAACAGGATCGGGGATAAAACTCCACCCTGGGGAACTTCCTATTTAATTCTACGGCACTTCGACCTCTTGTTTCTAAACTCCACAAACGACTGTCTTCCACACAGATAATTCACAAGCCACCTCTTCGTGCTGTCTGAGAGACGAGATGTCGCTATGTCTCTGAAGAGAATGGCATGGTTGACCGTATCGAAGGCCTTCGACAGGTCAAGAGCCACTAGGACCGTTCTTTCACACGGTCGGGCTTGATTAAGGCCATGGCTGATTTGCGTGGAGATGGCAGTAAGAGCAGTTTTTGTGCTGTACTGCTTACGGAATCCATGCTGATGGTTCGCCAATTGGAGAAGTTCCACTAGCTCCGGGAGGAGAAATGCCTTAAGTATCTTGGCGGTGACAGTAGATAGATCGGCCTGTATGAGCCTCCCTGGGCCGCATCTTTTCCCGGCTTCAGTAGGGGAACCACTCCACCCACTTTCCAGGCTTCGGGTATTATTACGGTGGTGAGGATGCTCGTTAAATACTCTACTCCGGGCTCATCCAGTTTTTTGAGCATTAGCATGGATATTTCGTCAGGGCCAAGGGCTTTGGATGATTTAGCTGCCCTGATGACCTTTGCAACCTCACTCGATGAAAAAGCGCATGGTGTGTCAATGACTCGAAGACCGTGTCCCTTTCTCACGATACTTCTTTTCGCCTTATCTCTGACGGGGTGCTCTATAAATATCCGCGCAAAGTAGCTCGAGCACCGTTTGGTGTCAGATATGGTGTTGGTAATCCGCTTCTGCAGATTCGTCAGAGATCTGACAGTCGCTTATAGCTTGCTGGCTCCGGAGGTTAGGTTGCATGTATTTAAATGATTAAACCATTCTTACTGTCTATATTGATGTCCCTGCTGAGTTGGCCGATTCGGGGATCACTCGGGTTGGCTCTGCGAATTTCGTCCCGCTCTTCCGCGGGTACCGCCGCTGACGCCGGGAAATTTGGTCTTAAGACCGGGATCCTTCCGGCAGGAATGCAGCAAGCGGCTGCTGCGATTACGATTTTCCGGAACTTCGTAGCGAACTTCAGAAGGATTGGTAAATCATTAAATTTGCTGTTGGTAAACTCTCTGAAGCCCGTCCAATCTGCGTTTTTCTGATTTATATAGGTTCGGCGTTCAGAGATCACAAAGTCTGTAGGTCTGTCAAGCTTAATAGTTATGGGTAAATGGTCTGATGCCAGAGAAACTATTGGTTGCCAAGACGCATAGTTTATCAGACCTGCACCACAAATGGTGATGTCTGGCGAACTGGTGCAATTACCCATAATTCTGGTGGGAGCATCATCGTTTAATGTGCAAAATGTGGAGTCATCAATCTGTTCCGCTAATGCCGTACCCCTCTGATCATCCCCGAGATTCGAGTGCCAGAGTTCGTGATGAGCATTAAAATCTCCCATCACGATACGGTTATCACCCTCAAGGAGGAATCCAATGTCCGGGTGATACCCTGTAGTTAGGCTATTGACCGGCGTAATGTACACATGGACAGTTCTATTTCGACAGCTCCTGACCTGAATGATATGCCCTGTAGTTTCATATATGGATCCGGTATGCTCTGGCCAGGCGAAATATAACTGTATTGCACAGAATTGTGGATGATAAACGTGATGCCTCCACCGAACTTCGTAGCGAACTTCAGAAGGATTGGTAAATCATTAAATTTGCTGTTGGTAAACTCTCTGAAGGCCGTCCAATCTGCGTTTTTCTGATTTATATAGGTTCGGCGTTCAGAGATCACAAAGTCTGTAGGTCTGTCAAGCTTAATAGTTATGGGTAAATGGTCTGATGCCAGAGAAACTATTGGTTGCCAAGACGCATAGTTTATCAGACCTGCACCACAAATGGTGATGTCTGGCGAACTGGTGCAATTACCCATAATTCTGGTGGGAGCATCATCGTTTAATGTGCAAAATGTGGAGTCATCAATCTGTTCCGCTAATGCCGTACCCCTCTGATCATCCCCGAGATTCGAGTGCCAGAGTTCGTGATGAGCATTAAAATCTCCCATCACGATACGGTTATCACCCTCAAGGAGGAATCCAATGTCCGGGTGATACCCTGTAGTTAGGCTATTGACCGGCGTAATGTACACATGGACAGTTCTATTTCGATAGCTCCTGACCTGAATGATATGCCCTGTAGTTTCATATATGGATCCGGTATGCTCTGGCCAGGCGAAATATAACTGTATTGCACAGAATTGTGGATGATAAACGCGATGCCTCCACCGCCGCTTCGTGTGCGATCCACCCTCAGAATATTGTAATTATTACAACTCTGTAGTCGGCAGTTGGGTGTTAGTTTCGTCTCTTGGATCGCTGCGACTTTGTGACTTTGTGCAGCTGCATATATCTTGTTACCTCCACGATCTTATTTAGGAGGCCGTTACAATTAAACTGCATTAATATTGTCACTTCAGGAATATTTGCAGCAGGCTGTGGCGTGAGCACCTGCTGGTGTTGTGATATTTTTGTGTGTTTCGCTGTGATTTTCAGTTGCCGAATGCACACTGAGAAACAAAAAGACGGTGTGACTATCACAACACCACAAAAACACGTGATTTTCATAACAGACCCGATACCCTTCTCCATGGTTTGGAAAGAACAGAAAAGTCTAAATATATATGTATATGGAAACTGGGAATTATTTCCTTTCGCAGGTTACTTTATATTATATTCAACATTTTTTATTTTTCGAATTTATTCTATGAGTTAAATTTCAGTTATGTATTTTATAAAGCTTTTTTGTAATAGTTTAATTATTTTCACATGTTTGCGGGCTATTACATATTAAAGGTTTAAATAAAGTTCAGTTTTGATAAATTTCAGTATTTTGGTCATAACTCGGCATTTTTAACCGATTTGACAGATTTATATACCGATGTGTCGAAGAAGAAGTTTTCCATTTATTTGTGTTATTAAACTTGGACTCAGGAACATTTATGGTTCCCGAAAGTGGGTATATAAAAAATTTATATTTTGGCCATAACTTTTTTGTATCCAACCCAATTTTTCCGAGTTTTTCAGAAAATATGTTCTACTAAAGATTTCCGATCTTTTGATATACAAGGCGTATCCAGAGGTCATATGACAGCCCTTAAATTTAAGTTATTATAAAAATGTTGATGTTTTTAGCCCATTTTAGGAGTATTTTGCTCATAACTTGCCCATTGTTTTTTAATGATTTGACAGATTTATATACCGACGTTTTTAAAAAGATTTCCAATCTTTTGATATGTAAGGCGTATCCATCAATTTAAGTTATTCCAAAATTGCTGATATTTGTACCTAATTTGGAAACTTTACCAACCAAGCCCCCATCATATCTGGGGGCTTCAACAGACAGACAGACGGACAACTGGATTTGAACTTCCCTTCTTATAAGGATCCAAAATATACATATATACTTTATAGGGTCTGTAGAAATTATAAGAAGTATAATAAGAAATTTTTTTAATTTTATTAAAAACTTTTAAGTTTTGAGTTAATACCCTCTTTATGATCATGTGCGATATGTATGTATAAGCTTATCGTCACCTTAAATGCAAACGTACTAAAATTCGAAATTCAGTTTGGATAAATTTGTTTCGTTTTATAAAACTCCATGTTCAAGGAAATTTTTAAACCCCTGCGATCAAAAATGGCGACACCAAGAACACCTTGTTATAGTTGATTTTGTAAAGATTTTTGCTTCTCCTGTAAAAAAATAACAATGTAGTTACGTCCGTTTGCATTTAAGGTGACGATATGTATGCATGTATGTATATTTTTGAGAGTAACCATTTTATGTTACTTTATTTTTATTCTTTTTTAATTTAATCTTGCAATAGTTTACTAATGGTAATTTAATCGTTGTTTTTTTAAACAAATTCCTAGAATTTTGTGCTGGCTAAATGTGAAAAAATCTTCGTATGTATTTAAATCATATGAAACAGTATTTGGAAAACAAACGAAGATTATGTATTATATGTATATACATTAGGGCAATAACCAAATTTTTCGCATAGTACCACGAAGTAGCCAATGTTGTTTTATTAAAACAAAAAAAACATCTTAAGTTATTTTGTAAAAAAAAAACTAACGCACCAAATTCATTTTCTAAATCAATAAAAAAAAACTGTTACATGTTATTTAATGTATATATCTATAAATAAGTTGTCCTATGTTCGTCATTTTTTAACACGAGAACCACTCAACCGATTTGCAAACGAGTACATGCGTTGGAAAGGTCAACTTTCACTGATGGTTTATAAAAAAAGTCCCAATATGTGGCGCTGTTGTCGTGATATTAATTTTTTTTATTGGGTCAAGTTATTAGCAAAATTCTCCAGTATTTAATTTTTTAATCCAAATTTTCCATATTTCCTTCTTTTAATTAGGCTTAAGTTCATTAAATTTAATTTTCATTAAATTATTTTTATGAAGAAAGGAATTTTACAACATGAAAATTAATTAAAATTGTTATTGATAATCTTTCATTCTTGACCGTGGCCGGGGCCGGTTGTAAAATTCCTTTCTTCATAAAAATAATTTAATGAAAATTAAATTTAATGAACTTAAGCCTAATTAAAAGAAGGAAATATGGAAAATTTGGATTAAAAACCGTAAATAGTTCGACAAAATAACCACAATACTAATTATTTAATTTTTTATTTTTATTTAGAAAATCCCGAGCAGCGCCGGGACCAAACAGCTAGTCTCATATAATTATAAAATAAAGAACACACAACAAAATTATAGTTTTCTTTAATTACACTCTTCTATTTGAAAACCCCGACAAGTGGGACCAACAATTTGAAGTTTCATGGAATGCTATCGAGCTATTAGCCTGGAACTGTTGTAAATTAGTAATAGAAAATGGACATCATCGGTCTGACAATTAGAGAGTTTTAATTGAAAATATTTAAAAATCCAAACGTCAGAATGTCATTGAAAATAAGTTTTTTTTGCATTTTCATGCAGAAAAATTTAATGAAAAATCACTCGCCGAGTCTGATGAACGAGATATTTAACCAAGTAACAGCAGTACTGAAACACTGAAATTGTGGCAAAAACTTGATTCGCTTTGAGGGGCAAATTGTTGGATCCTGCAGGAGGAACAAGAACAAATTTCTAAATTCTGTGGCATTTTGACAAAACATCTTAAGTCGAGATAAGATTGCAAAAAAGATTTTAAAAAAACTCGGTGAAAAAATCATTTTCACGAAATAATAAAACAAACCAAAATTAAAGAAAAATTTAATTTATAATACAAAATTTTAAAAACGTAAACACAAAAGTTTTTTCAATAATAATTCGTAAGATTAACAACATTTTTTCAACTTTTAAAATTTGACTTACGATGCTTTGTCAAAATGCCACAGAATTAAAACATAAAATTTAATTCACAACAAAATTAAATGAATTTAATTATTGAAGTTTATCTTCGTGAATTCGGTGGTGAAAGTGAAATTTTTTTTAATATGATAAACTAAAACAAATTTTTAACATTTATGCAATTTTGTTTTTGTTTTCCACGTAACTTTCACAATTCGACGCGTATTCAAGAATAGCCACTAATATAAGTATCAAGGTTGATAAAGTTGGTACAATTGTACTTTTTTTTTGGTAAAATTCGAAGCTAAAAAGTACGCTGCTACCCCCGTGACTCATTTGTTACTAAAGGGTGTTTTTTTAAGTCCGATAGAACTTGAAATTGTAAAAAATAACACAAAAAATTAAATTGTAATCAAAATTTTTTTTTATTCGAAAGATCAATACGTGACATTAACATTTGAAAATGATTTCGGGCATATGGGCACCGCGGCTGTTCTTGACGAAGCGCATTCTGGACGTCCAATTTTGGGTCACTTTTTCGAGCACTGCTGGCCGTATGTCACGAATAACACGAACAATGCTGGCCTCCAAGGCATCAATTGTTGCTGGTTTATCAGCATAAACCAGTGACTTCACGTAGCCCCACAGGAAATAATCGAGAGGTGTCAAATCGCACGACCTTGGAGGCCAATTGACAGGTCCATTTCTCGAAATCAACTTATCGCCAAATTTTGATTTCAATAAGTCGATGGTTGCGTTCGCCGTATGGCACGTAGCGCCATCCTGTTGAAACCACATCTCCTCCGGATCAATGTCATCCATATTTTCAAACAAAAAAATAAAATAAAAAAATAAAGAAAAGAAAGAAATTAAAAGTTATATTTATAAGTTATTTTTTATATTCTTATTGTTTATTGAGTAGTATGTATGAGTTGTATTTTTAAACCATATATGGCCCTCTGGGCTCGGTTTTTGTGTAACATTGAATTAATAAATAAATAAATAAATAAATAAATAAAAAATCATTGATCATGGTGCGGTAACGATCTCCATTGACCGTAACGCGAGCTCCGGCCTCATTTTTGAAGAAATAAGGTCCGATGATGCCACCAGCGTGAAAACCGCACCAAACGGTGCATTTTTCTGGATGTAATGGAGTCTGTTGGGTCTCTTGTGGATTGGTCTCGCTCCATACGCGGCAATTTTGCTTATTAACAAACCCGTTAAGCCAAAAATGCGCCTCATCGCTGAACACAATTTTGCGATATAAGTTGCGCGAATCGACGACTGATTTTCAAAGTAAATTTGGATAATTTCGTAGCGTTGTTCAAGCGTGAGTCTATTCATGATGATTTGTCAGAGTATACTGAAACGATAAAAAAAAATATTTCATCAAAATTTAATTTTTTGTGTTACTTTTTACAATTTAAAGTTCTATCTAGCTTAAAAAAACACCCTTTACATATTTCCAAACTTTTCAAACCTTTTGTTATTTGATATAAAATAGAAAATCGTATCCAATAAATATTAAAGGAGTTCAGTGTTCGGTGCAAATGGTCGGCGAAATAAAAAAGGCTTAATTTCGTTGCTTTTTGATGGAATTTAA
Source organism: Pollenia griseotomentosa (assembly GCA_963931875.1). Classification (NCBI taxonomy): domain Eukaryota; kingdom Metazoa; phylum Arthropoda; class Insecta; order Diptera; family Polleniidae; genus Pollenia; species Pollenia griseotomentosa. The sequence continues at coordinate 204,793,593 of OZ007561.1, read as the reverse complement.
CGGAAGCTCTGGGTATTTTGTTGTTGGATTAACCAAAACAGCTATCATATTTTGCATTTGCTTTTTTGCAAGAGCATTTGCACCGATATTGTGAATAGATTTGTTGCACTTGTTTATTGATCGATTGCATATGCCACATTCTAAATCAAGTATCAGCGGCAACATATAAGCTTGCATTTTCTTATTGTTATTGACAAGTTCTGCAAAAATTCTATCTTTTGAAGATTATTTTGGAACGAAATCTCATAATATTTCGAAATATTCGTCAACAAGATGGTTGTCACGTCATTATTATTTTACTCTGAATGATTTTGAAACAGATTTAACAAGTGCCCAATTAAATTTTATTATATCCGGACTTTCCACTCCAGCTTTTAAAATATATTTCTTCTTTCTGCAGTACGTATAGAAAATTGTAAACACAATAAATTTGTAAATGCCATCCCAATATGCCGTATGCACATATTTTTAGAAATCTTAAAATTTTGGTTTTTTTCCAATGCGGCGCAATTTTTTGAACATGAAGTTTTAACAAATTCGAATTATCAACGCTAAGATTTGGAAAAAATCATTTGCCATATATATCCAGAAATAACATTAAGAAATAAAGTTAACTTTGACGACGAAATTTTAAACTGGCTAGCAAAATTTGCTAAAGTAAATGTGATTTCAGTTAAAACCAGTATGGTACAGCTTTTATTAAAAATTTTTCTAAATGAAAGTGCTTTACAAAAAATAAAAAACTAAAATAATTCTGTTTTTGGTCCAAAGTGACCACAATGAAATACGAATTAGATCAGTTAATGTTTCCAGCGCTTAGTAAAGGGTGTTTTTTTGGAGTGATACAACTTTGAGTTGGCATCACTGCTTTATTTGACCACCCATTTAACAGCTAATAGTTGCTTTTTGCTTAGTTTGCTTTGACATTTCATCATGGATCGACTTACACTAGAGCAACGCGTGCAAATTGTTAAAATTTTTAATCAAAAGAATTCGGCGAGTGGGCTGAAGCACAAATTGATATTGATTTTGAATTTCCATTCCAAATTTTATTTTCCGATGAAGCCCATTTCTTGTTGAATGGGTAACGTAAATAAGCAGAATTGTCGCATTTGGAGTGAGGAGAATCCACAAGCTTTTGTCGAAACAGCATTACATCCACAGAAAATAACTGTTTGGTGCGCCTTATGGGCTGTCGTAGTCATTGGCCCATATGTCTTCTAAAACGATGATGGTCAGAATGCGAAAAGTTGTTGAAAATCGGTGTTCCGGATTGCGCCTTCTACGCGCTAGCCGTGGCGGCCACAAGACAGAAAGCATATTTAAACATTAATGTCATTTTCTATCCAATAAAGACCGTTTCATTGATATCAAAAATATATTACTATGTTTTATTATGATTTAAACTTGTATCACTCTATAAAAAACACCCTTTAGAATAACCAAATGAATATTTTCCATTCCAGACACTTGGGCGAAAGTGGAAAGAAACATTTCATGCCAAAATATTTTATAAAAAAATTATGAAAAATGATTTAGTACTATTGGAGTCGAAAAAGTACGATTTCAAAAGTTCGTTAGTACGATATTGGTTTTCTCATTTATCATCCCTGATAAGTATGTATGTATTGGAACCCTACGCTCCTTATAGGAACGATTGGAATATATATATATTATACATACTAGGATGTTCAATTAATCGGGTTTGATTTATGTTCGAATAAACGATTAATCGATATTTGGCATTTTTAATTTATTCGGTTAAACGAATAAAATTTTAAAATGAATCGATTAATCGAATAATTCTAAATCCAGAAATTTTATAAGTTACGAGATTTTTTTTCGATAATTTTAGAAAAAATAAGTAATTGAGTAAATAAACATTCTTTTTTAAATAAAACTTGTCAATGTAGCTAAAAATTGTTGCTTCACTTTCGGGCACTTAGATTTTCAAAGAGTCCACACACATTTGCATTTTTTTGAAACTTTTCACGGTCATTCCATCCTCTGCTATGTTTCTGCAAATAGTTTCCTCTAGAAAAAAGATCAAAGTATCGTGTTTAAAAGATTTATTCATTGGACCGCTTGCAGCCCCCTTTGATTTTGTTGGTGGGGCATCTTCTTCAAGTACATACTATGTTATAGTCACAGTGTAAGTGTTAAATTAGTGAAGTTGTTGAAGGTCATCTACGTTAATACATTTTTGGACACCTATTACATTTAGCAGTATAAGATTTATCCTTCGTATAATATTTTTAAACCAAACTTATTCTAAAGAGCGAAACGCATGAACTATTTTAACAAATTCGGGCGTGTTCTAGAAATCGAAATGTAGTGGATTTATAATCGAGCAAATTTTAAAAACGACCCTGTAATCAAAGTTCATAAAAATATTATATTTTATCTACTGCATTCTTTAAGTATCTATATATTTGCAAGAACAACACTTAAAACCACGAAAAACTACGGTCATTTTGTAAGTAGTAAATGAATTTAAATTATCGTTCAATTTCAATCTCACTTCATTTCGATTTCTAGAACATACCCAATAAATTAATATAAATCTTTGAGTTAACATACCTACCTTTTTCGTTATTCTTTTATGAAATGAAAATATTAGCTAAATTACTCACTAAACGTGACTGTTTTTTTTAAACTCCAACGGACACATACATTTGGTTTGTTTATTCGATTTAAAACTTAAAAAAATTATATATAAAACAGAAATAATATATATGTATTATTATTATTCGATTAATCGGTATAAATACTGCGATTAATCCTTTAATCGAAATTAGTTAGCAATTTAAATTAATCATCTAAAATTGTTCGATTAATCGAACAAGAATTAATTGACTGAAAACCGTAAAATAAACATATCTCATTGCATACAAATAAATACTACATCATCGTTAGTCTGTGAAATTTTTTGACGTTTTTAATTGCCTATTCGACTATACTATGCTAAATTTAATATTTGCAAAAGATTTTTAAAAGTTATCTCCCTAATGTACATACTTTTTTTAAAAGGTTTTGTTGACAAATAAAAACGTTTTGATTTTATTTTTTTGTAATAGGATACCATATTAAAGGTAATTCGTATTAATCAGCAAAAATTATTCTTAAGCATACGTTCACATAAAAAGGTAAACATAATTTATATTAGAAACTTTATGCAAAAAAAAAATCACAAAAAATAACTGCTGATAGGTTAATTACATTTTTTTTAATTCATTCTTTCTTGGCAGAAGAACATTTTTTCAATTTCAAAAATCCTGATTAACACGGATAAAATTATTTACTAAATATGGCTTATTCTAAATACATGTGTAGCTTGGTTTAAGATAAATGTTTCTTTATTTAAGAAAGTTTAAATAAATACGAACAAAATAAGTAAAAATCAAGAAATTATTTTTAAATTTTGGATGTTCTTTTTTTATAAAACGAAATTGATTATGTATTTTAGAAAAAAAAAAAACTTGTTTCCATGTAAATGCAACTCTAACTAAGAAGCTTAGCTAAAATATGGTTTAACTTATTAAAAAGTTCCTAAAAAATTATAAATTTAGGTAAACTTTTTTAAAGATTACTTATGGTGTTTTCTTTTGTAAAAAATTACAAAGTGATACATTTTTCTAAATTACAATGGAACAAAATAATAGCTACGTTTTACACTTAACACTATATATCTATTTAGCGTGTTAAATATTGAATGCAAAGTCTGTACTAATAAGCGATATTCACCACAATTGTAGCGATTTGTAACATTAAATTTTCATTGAATTTCAATAAGCGTTAACAATACTGATTTTTAATAATTATAGACAGCTGTTGTTAAAAATTTTGCGCCAAAAAAATAGTTATTTAATAAAAGTAAAACAAACAAAAAACAAAAAATTTTTATATCCATCACAATATAACCAAAAAATCACAATAGCTGTGTTCATTTACTAAAAATTGTTACAAATTTGTAACAATTGTTACTTGTAAAGCTGGGATCACACGATTGCCGCAAATTCACCAATATGACACAATTTTGATTGTGCTTTATTGACGCACAACAATGAAATTGCACCAATCAAATATTATGAATCACACGATTGCCATGTTTAATGCAAATTTAATTGCCGCTAGTTGGTACTAAGTGAAATGGGTACAATAATTGCCGCAGAAAAGTCTAGGATAGCCAGAGTTTAATTTCGGAAAAACAGTACATTGAACACAAAAAACAGTACAATCAAGAAAAAACAGTACATTTTGTTTTGACGAAACACAACGGTATTATTTCCACTTTATGGCATTTCCATTTGCTTTTAAAAAGCAAACACTAAAACGAAGCATTTGGCCTAAACGTTTTGTTTTTTTTTTTAATATTAAGAGAGGGAAAACCATAACATTGTTGTAAGCCATATAAAGCTGGGATCACCCGATTGCCGCAATGCACCAATTTTCATACTTTTTAATACCCCAATCGTGTGACTGCACAACCAATTGGCTCATGTACCAATCAAGGACAATATTGTGCTTACTTTAACCAATCAAATGCAACCCTGGTGCGGCAATCGTGTGACTGTTTTCTATGCAACCGCGCGTCAATAAAAATAACAAAAATGCACCAATATTTATTGTGTTCTTGTGCGGCAATCAAACCACACAATACGCATTAATATTTGCCTTTTTTTAATAAATTTACTTTTTTGTGTTTCTTTTAGTAGGTAATGAAGATAAATATTTATTTATTTATGATGCATTTTAATTTTTTTTAATTATTGCTATTACCAAAATATGTATGTATGTTCACAAGCATATTTAGCTGTTCAGTGCGAATATTTTTATTTAAGTTTCTAAGCGAACCTTAACATACGAAATTGTTGAACAGACTTAATTTTTGGAATTTCTTAAAAAATTTAAATAAAAATATTCAACAAAAATTTGTTTAAGTACATACATATAACAACCAACAAGAACTTTCAAACAAATAAAAAAGCTACCACAACAGCTGTTTTCGCAGTTGTCAAGTAAGAACAATCGTGTGACTGTGCTGCGGCAATTGTTGTAACCATTTCGCTTTGTACCAACTAGCGGCAATTAAATTTGTTTAAAATAGGGCAATCGTGTGATTTCAGAATATTTTATTGGTCCAATTTCATTATTGTGCGTCAATAAAGCACAATAAAAATTGTGTCATATTGGTGCATTTGCGGCAATCGTGTGATATCCCAGCTTAAGAAAGAAGAAAAGCACAACTTAGCTTAAAACAATTAACTTGTTGATTGTGCTAGTAGGATTTTCTTTAAACATATTGGTATATAAAGCAGTTTTCACCACACACATAGTTGCATAAATCATAGAATTTGAGAAAATGTATGTTTCCTAAGTTAATTTTCCAATTTCAAACAATTTTTAAATTATTTACGCCCAGGCCAATTTTACCAAGTTTAGCTATAATTAATCTATAAAATCCAAAAAACATAGTTTGGTTTATTTTTATTTCACAAAATCTGAAAATAGTAAAAAAACAAGTTTCAATAAAATTTATGCGATGAACATTTTTAATAAAATTTTTGTAGCTTTTCCTTATTTCAAAAGTAGTTTAGGTAGAGAAAGGTGGTACTGAAAGGAATTAAGTATTTTTATAAATTTTGAGCTCGGACAATTTTTCAAATTTGTACGTTTTCCATTTCCAGAACATGCCCGAAAATAAAAAAAATTCTAAGAATTAAAGATAATTGTGTTGGAATAAGTATTTATACCTATAGTATTTAAAAAAAATAATATTTTAAACAAAGTTTTGATTTTGTTTATGTCTTTCTCAGGTGTGTTAAGGAAAATACTATTGGAAGAGGTAGCCCTAAAATCATATGTCTTAAAAATAATTACATGAAAATATACTACTGCTGCGAGCCACCCATTATAATTTAGATTTCTACTGTGTATTTATGAGAAAACAATGACCCCAGCGTAAAAAGTCTTACTGTTTTAGAACTTTTTTGTTTGGAAACCAACAACATTTTTTTTAAGCTATGTACTGTTGTGTTTTAATTTATTATGAAGATATAAGTTAACCAGGGCTTCTTCTTAATATCTTGGTTTTTTGTAGACTGAACAAAAAAAAAAAAAAAAAAAAAAAACTACATTTGCGTACTGTTTTGGGAGTTATGCATAAAACAGTACAATTGCAAAAAAATCAGTACTGCTAAAAACAGAACGTCACACGATACAACTGCGAAAACAGCTGTTGTGGTAGTTTTTTTATTTGGTTGGAAGTTCTAGTTCTATACTTAAAAAATTTTTGTTTGATAGTCTTATTTGATATTTTTTAAGAAAAATATATGAAATTCCAAAAATTAACAGTCTGTTCAACAATTTCGAATGTTAACGTTCGCATAGAAATTTGTTTGAAAAGCACTAAGTTTTAAAAATATGTTTCATATAAAATTCTATGCGAACGTTTACGTTCGAAATTGTTGATCAAGCAGTAAACAAAGTTAAATTCTATTTTAAAATATATGTATAAAGAAATAGAGAGTATTTTTATTCAAATTTTTTGAATATAAATTAAAAATATTTGTATCGCTTTAGTTGTTTTAAATTTAGAATCGAAATAATATTATTTAAATATCAATAACTTTATTAATTTAACTACCGATATCGTTTAGCAAAGAGAGATCTCGGCAACTTTAACGAATTTTTTATTCTCGTTTTTAAGTTAACAAATATTTTTTTAAGAAATATTAACGACAAATATCTGTAAAAGAAAACGTGCTTAGTTTTATTAAATATCTTTAATAAAATTTGCACCAAACCGCTACATATGCTTGTGGACATACTACATATTTTGTTAATAGCAATGATTTAAAAAAAATTTAAATGCATAATTAATAAATGGCGGCATGAAATAACCCCTCCAAAATATAGCCCACCAAATAAATAATGAAATAACCCCCCAAAACTTTGTACAAAAAATAGCAACACCGATTTTTAGGAAGTTATTTCATTTTGTTTGGGGCGTTATTTAATTTATTTATTTATTTATTATTTCATATGAAATTAACCCCCAAAAAATCATTATGAAATAAGCTCCAATATAAATTTTGGGGGATTATTCACTTTTTAAATTTATAACGAAAACGTTTTTTGGCGCAAGAATTTTCTCCTCTATGGTAAAGCAAACAACGGCTTGGCTTCAGCTTAAGTTAGCGAGTGGGTATTTTTTATACCATAGAGGAGAAAATCTTTACGCCCGGCCATAAGCCGGCTATGCAGAAAAGCTGTAGTAAACGATGCCGGTATTTGGTATATCATGTAGGAGGAAATGCTTACCCCGGCCGAAATCCTGCTATTTTTCTCGCGATTCCTGCAACCAAAACTGTACAATAAATTGTATCGAGGTATTTTTTCATTTCAGAAATTGGGGTATTATGTATTTCATTACTGCTTGCGGCGTTATTTTATTTCGAAAAACACCCTCAATCTTAATAAAAACTGTCCTCACAGTATTATAATACACTGCGGTTTTAGGCGTATTAAAGTCTATTCCAAAAAGACATAAAACTTAATTTCACCTAATTTAAATAAAACATCATGATTGTTTCAGAAATATTATTAGGCGTATTTAAGTTATTTTCAGAAGGGGATTTTATATTACACCTATTGTAAATTATGGATCATTCATACCAAAATTCGGTACAGTGATTTCCAGTTTTGGAAAAACCAAATTTCAATACAGTAATAAGCTTTATATGGGACCTACGGGAAATCACGGAATGATTATCACAATATTGCATGGATTTTTAGCAACATAAAGCTAAATTTCACCACACTATCTGTGTTTGTAACGTGTTTAGGCACACTAAATTTGGACCGGTCTTCACGAAATGTGTCAGTGTGATTTATAATCTTAAAAAACTATAATAGACTGCAATAACGTTATACGTCGAGGTGTTAGGCATTCTAAAGTGTTTTCCGAGATTGTGTTTTATATGGGGCCTATTGTAAACTATGGACCGATCTTCCAAGATTAATTAGATCGATTTCCAGTCATATAAAACAAATTTGTGTTAAATTTAATAAGAGTCGCTGCATTCTGTCATCAATTTATGTTAGTTTTTATAAAAAAATATTAATTTTTTAGGCTGGTTGTTCAACATTTGCGTCCATAACTTTTTTTTGACTAAACAGATAGTGCTGGATTTAAACCCAAACTGCTTAGAAGAACTAGACACAAAAATTGTTCTTTTCTGTTGAGTCCTTCGAAAGTGAACGTGTAACGGACATGACTAAATGTACTTACAATTACTCAAGGGCCCAGAATCTACACATGTACTTTATGGGGTCTCAAATGAATATAAAAAAAGTTCTATAAAGAATGACAAACTTGTATACCCTGTGGAGAATATAGATTTAACGAATTCGAAAGCGAAGATTCAAATATGTCGATATTGTGCCATCAATTTTTCGATAGACGTTGAAAAAAAATTCCACTACGACCTATCAAAAAAAAAAAAAAAAATCGAGGCGACCAAATTTTAATATTTAGACTTTTTCTCAACTTTTATTTTTAAGGTTTTTTTTAGTAGGTAATAAAAAAGTCGGCTGATTTATTTTTTTGTTTTAAATTAAATTAGTTAGTCCATAAATTTGACGTAAATGTTTGCGAAATACAACTTGACTCTGTTCCAAGTTCTAAAGAGATGGAAAATAATATTTTACTGAAATGTGCTGCCAAAAATAAATAATTGGGTGAAATGTTAGCCCGCTGTGTTGTTAAAAACTACAACATTCCGACGGAATCAACGGTATGGAAAAACATCACCAGTTCTATTAATTAAAACACCAAGGACTAAAATAAAATTTAAGAAGTCAAAAGAAGGTATTCAATTGTTGTCAGATATTTCATACAAAAATATGTTAATATTACTACTTGTGCCTATAATGCCGAAACAAAACCATTTGAAATATATAATCTTGACCGCTTAGGTTTTGTTTGTAACTTTTAACAAATAAGGTTGAAGTCTACTGATCATCATCACCAACTTTTTTAAATTTAAATTGGGACAATATATTTAAAAATAGGTGTATTTTCTTTAAAAATTCTTTCATAGCTATGTATTTTGTTGGTTCCTTACCTTTGTGAATTGTTTTGTTTTTGTTAATAAACATTTTTTATTTCATTAACTGATTTTATTTGTGGGTTTTTTAAATAACAACTATTCGGAATAACGGAAAACCGGGTGATCAAAAAGTCGAATTATCGATTTCCCTAGTACGCACTATATTCATAGGAAAATTATCCATTGCTTCGGTAAGGGCACGCCTTAGAGATCACAAATTTTGATGAAGTTTAGTACAGACCATACTCTCTGACACCGAATAATTTTTCTTAGTTTAAGGGATTCAGATCGAGGCTTCCAAAAGACCAATTGTCAGTTGAAATATAATTAAAAACAAGTTAGAGTGTTGTATTCGGCTGTGCCGAATCTTTGATACCCTCCACCGACAATTAGAATATTTCAGGAGTGATATCTATATGATGTCTATTTATTATTAATTTATCTTTATAAAAACAAACATCAGCATTAAAATTGGTTGCGGTTTAGACCTAAATTAAATTATTGACCGACAATCTTGAGTAAAATATCTTGATTCGTAGCAGTTTAAGCCGAACTGAAATGATTTTCAGGAGGGGGATATATATTGGAGCCATGGTAAGTTATGAACCTATCATCCCCAAATTCCGCAGAGGTATTTCTGGTATTAAAAAACATAAATTTCAAAACAGTGGTGAAATTAGTTTGAGCGTTTCAGAAGGCTGCAAAATATGGGATCTAAGGTAAATTATGGACCGTATAATATCACAAAATTACGTGACATTTTTTCTGGCCATATGAAACTAATTTGGAAGAAATTTTACCACAATTAATATATCTGCTACGATTTTAGGCGTATTCAATTAATTTACCAGAGTGGGCTTTATATAGGGACTATAGTAAATTATGAACCGATCATCACGAAGTTTTTTAGTGCTATTTCTAGTCCTATAAAACTGTGAAGTATTCAATTTTATTCTGATACCTTTATAAATTACGGATTAAGGCGTACTAAACTGTTATTCGGTAGTAGGGTTAGGGTTTATATGGGGCCTAGGGTAAGTTATGGACCGGTCTTCACGAAATTTTGCATATTCATTACTAGTCTTATAAAACTGTGAAGTACCAAATTCTATTATGATAGCATTATTTATTACGGTTTTAGGCGTACTTAACTATTTTCCGGTAGTAGGGTTTATATGCGGTCAAGGGTAAATTATGGACCGATCTTCACGAAATTTTACAGAATTATTTCTAGTCCCATAAAACTGTTACGTGCCATCTTTTGTTATGATAGCATTATTAATTACGGTTTTAGGCGTGCTAAACTGTTTTTCAGGTGTATGGTTTATATAGGGCCTAGGGTAAATTATGGACCGGTCTTCATGAAATTTCACAGTATGATTTCCAGTCGAATGCAACGAACATTTGCAAAATTTCATATCATTCCGTGCTATGTTCAATCATTTATGTTAGTTTTTGTAACAAAATTATCAATTTTTTAAAGTGGTGGTTCCATATTTTGATTCATAGCTCTGATCCTACTGAACCGATTTTGCTCGATTTCAATCCCAAACTGCAATTTGACACCCAGTTTTTTTATTTCTTCTCCGTTTTTCGAAAGTGAGCGTGTTTTCAACAGACGGACATGGCTAAATCGACTTAGAATTACTCAAGGAGCCAGATTATATATTCTTTATGGGATCTGAGGTGAATAATAAAAAAGTTTCACACGGCATGACAAACTTAGTATACCCTCTTCAAAACTTATTATGGTGTAGGGTATAAACATTTTCTTAAGTCCTTTTGAAAGCTTCAGTGTTGGCTTTTAACAAAAATTGTTTAAGGATTTTACAACTTTCGCCAAAACTTCAGATTGGTACACTGCTGCAGAGGTTTTCACTCCTTTTCCGCAAAAATGGAATTTTATAACCCCATTATATGCGACTCCTCATGATACCATCACTGAAGCGGCTAATGAATTTTTTTTTCATTTTATATTTTAGCATGTGCGGCGTTACCTGATTTCGCTGCTGGCAACTCAACTTCAGTTAGTTTCTCTCCGTAATCGACCCATACATTTGATGTGTGTAAGTAACTCTTAGAACAAACTGCATGCTCGAACAAAATCTAAGAGGTATAGGACAGGGAGACGAGTACCCCCCAAACAAAAAAATGAATAATTTATTATCACATAAATAAATCAATGTTAATCGTCTAAAACAAGGTACATTTTACATTTTGTTACTTAATGTTATTTTAACATGATTTTACAATAACTTGGGAACAATTTTTTTTTTTTAATAACTTTTATTCATGTTAATTTGACATGCCAGTACGAACACAGGTCCAAGCCGATTTATTATTTTCGGCAGCGGCGGCTTGAAGAAAACTAGCCGGCAGCGGCTTAAAGCCGGCTGAAGCCGATGTTAAATTAATTAATTTTCTTAAATTTGAAAGCAAACCTTTTTACGTTCGTTGAAGGGTATAAAAAAATAATATTTATTTGCTTAAAACATATCTTGCTGAGTTTATATTTTTCAAGTACAGTTATTTCCGCTTAATTGAGTTTCTAAAAATGCACGACTTTTGAGGCAATAAAAAGGGAACTCAATTAGGCAGTACTCGGTTAATTGAATCGCCGACGCAATTAAAACGAAAACCGCTTAATTGAGCAAGATAAAGCGAAACGCCAATGTGTATATAGAAAATAAACTCATTTCTTTTTATATTTAGTTAAACAATTGTAAAGGTTTATTAAAACAAAATAAAAATCAGGGGCCTGGTTCTGGCAATCGTGATCGAGTAATTTCTCGTAATTTAATATGTATCTATCTCTTGCCAATTTAAGAATCTCACAAAAAATATCCGCAATTTGAGACATTACATGTGCTTTCCCCTTTTTTCTACATAAGCTACTCTATTGCAGAAGTTTTTTAAAATATTCTATAAATCCAAAATAACTTAAATGATTATTATCAAAAAGTAATTTAAATTTTTGGGAATACAAAATACAAAATTTTAATTTCAAAAGATTTTGTTATTCGTGCTTAATTCCCAGTTTTTATTATTGATAAAAACACTTGAAATTTATTGTTGATGGGATAAGCTATTCCTATGCGCATTTCACTGGTTGCTTAGGCCAGATCATCAGGAAACTTCATCCATAAAGATTTTAGAAAAACTAAAGATATTAAACCAAATAAAACTGTTAAGCGTATAAGACTTATAGCAACAGTTCTACTTGTAATAATATCAAAGTTTAAACAAAACACATCAACAATAAACAGTGGGTTTATCTCATCTTACATGATTATTATAATTGGAAAGCTCCTTATTTTCTGACCCTCATATATTTTCTACAATTTTACTAGCACTTTATGTAGAAAAATAACATTTTATACATATCTCTGAAGTTTGTAAAAAAACTTAAGTCAGAAACTGTAGTGTTTCGTATTGTTGAATTGAAAATTATAGATTTGCCTTTTTTAATTGACGTATTTTCTAAAAAGCAAATTATAACAATTGAAAGCATTAAAGATTAAAGTCATTGACACCAAACAAAAGAGGAAAAAAATTGAGGTAAACCCAATCATAAAGTTAAAATGGATTTTTCTAACTTTAAACCTTTTTGCCGAACTTCAAAGATATTTCTTTGTGTTATAATAGTAAATAACTTTATAATGATACATGTAAGATTGTTGCGAAATAACGAGATATACATATTTTCAAAGCCCAGGGTTATAATTTTTTAATGTCTAACCAAAAAAATGTTCGACTAAGCTGGTTAAGTCGACTTAAAATCTAAGCCGAAACTAGCGTGACTTTTCGGCGGCGGCTTATGCTAAGAAAAAAACATCGTCGGCGGCTCTAAGCCGGCTAGGAGCCGATCGACTTGGACCTCTGAGTACGAATTACGTTGAATGAAAATTATTTTAAATTGAAAAAAATGTGAATTTCATGTAGAAGCAATTTGATTTAGGTGTGAAATACAATTAAGAAAAATTTTCCGAGACAACATTTCGTCATCTTAAATGAAAAATAATTCTAAACAGTTTCCCCGGTACCAGAGAGAGAAAGAATATTTATTTTTATTTTCCTCTTACGCAATACTTCACTTTTGTTGTATTCAAATTAAAGACTCCAGCGGAATGGCCTGATATAGTTTTCGTCATTATTCTACTTTGAAAATTTGATGTATATAACTAGATAATTTTAACCCTGGATGGTTACTGTTTGTCGAATCGACGAAGCTCATTTACATTTTATCATATAACCTTTTTTATGTCTGTTAAAATTACGCTCTTTTTTTCAACAACTTTAGTTCCGTTAGATTTTTTTTAATCGTCGATTCGACGAAGAGTAACCTTAATGTACCAAAATGAAGAGTAACCTTTCAGGGTTAAACAAGAAAATAAAAAAACTGTATGTTTTTGTTCTTGAAGTGCTGTTGTTGTAGTTGCTACACAAAACAAGTAAAACAGGATTTTATAGATTGAATATTGAACAATGTTTTTTAACATTTTTCATTTAAAAATAATATGACACAATAATAATTTTGAAAAAAGTAAATATACGTAAGTCAGAAATTTACTATGATTTTCAATCAACATTGCGTTATGTTAATGTAGTTTTTTAAAAACGCACGCTTCCGGTGAATGGCGTGCCTTTGAATGAGTCTGTATACGAATTACCCAAAAATAAATGGTTTTAGAATCACTTTCTACATCGATCTTAAGGTGCCCGTCCGGCTGGCTAGCTTACCCATGTAAACCAGGTTATAATTGTCACAATTACCAAGCCTATTGAGAATCAGTCCACATACAAGCTTCATTTCGAAATAGAGCCTTTGTGTTTTTAAACCATCTCATTATGTTGATATTTAGATTAAATTTGTTCCAAAATATTTTTGTCTATGGAATTATTTGAATTTGTTTGACTGATTGGTTAAACAATTAAAAATAAATACTCATTAAAAAAAAAACAAGTGTAAAGAAAGTGCCACAAAACAAAAAAATCGATGCAAAAAAATTTCAATTTATTTTTTTTTATTCTTGTGACAGCACCACTGTTTCATAATATGCTTACTTCTTAATTTATTATGATTAACATGATAAAATTATGATTACTTCTTATTTTATTATAATTAACATGCCAATAATATGATTACTTCTTATGCTATGTTCGCACGGCATCTTGAATTACGTGGTTTGCTATTTGAATTATAAATACGCATCACACAGCATCTTCTTAATTCAAGAACTCTTCTTCTTACATTTATGAAAATTTTTTGCTTCGAAAAGTAATACAAAAGCAAGAAACAATTTAAAATGTCTCGTTTTTTAACCATTACTTTTTTGTTTCTTAATTTGTTGTTTTAAATTTCACAAAAAACAACTTTTTTACAATTTTATGCAAGGCAAATTCATATTAAATGAATTCGCCTTGATTTTTTGTTTTTTTCTAATTTGTTTTGCTTAATTCTTTAAGGGCCAAATACACTTGTCAAATGCTTGTCCAACCGGCGAATTCAACGTGTACGTGAGCTTGACGTTATATTCGCCGTCATATCTAAATTATTTGATTTTCCATCCAGCATCGTCGGTGTGACACATACAAACACATTTTCACTAATCCTACCACAATGCTTCATGAGTATTTTGATCAATGTATTTGGGCCTTTACAGCCTTCGATAAATATTATTGATGACAATGTTTTGTTTGTAGTTGGCATGGTAATTCAAAATGAATCACGTAGAAATAAGATAATTCGCTGTCAAAATTTTGTATGACGAATTATGTAATTTGGCTCATAATTTGGCTGTGAATTATGAATGAGAGAGCGAATTACGAAAAAACTTTGTCGTGCGAACATAGCATTAACTTAGTATGATTAACAGGATATTAATATGATTAAGGAAAAAATATTATGATTTAATTTTACGAATATATTTGGTCATAAAATGATTGAAAAATAATCGTAATATGGTGACTAGGATCATTATTCTTATCATAATATGTTGCTCTTATAATATGTTTAGCACAGCCATGTTTTTTCTTTGCGTGCACTTGGCATATCGTGGTTGTAAACAAAAAATGACATTAGTGGAAATTTAAAATTATGGGAGTCAGCTTTATTTTTTAGAGGAAACAGTTTAATTTCAAAAGAAAGAACAATTTGATTGTGATTTAATATTAATTATAATTACTAGATTAGATTGCAATTAAAGTATTGCCATCAAATCGATTGCAAAAAAAATTTGATTAATCAATTGAATTGATTTCATTCACAATCGGAAAATTGATTGTAAATTAGCAATCAGTACCGAGAAATTGCAATTAAATCGATTCCAATATTTTACAGCTCTGGTAAACCAATAAATATATATTACGGAGTTTCGTAATAATCTTTTTTTCTTGCTTTTGTTGTTTGGAAATCTTTGGAGTCCAACACAGCGAAATTGCTATATCAAAACCAATACATTTTTTTTCCTTTTTCATTTCCAATATTTTTTTTGTCACCGTGTAATTAAATTTTGAATACATACTTACCAATGACACAACGACATACAAATATTTATACATTTGATAAGAAAAAGCTTTTCTAATCTCCACGGGGTTGTTAATGTGCATGTATTTTCGCCAAAAACTGTATGCCATTGCGAAAATAAATAAGAAACAGTGAAATCAAAATCTATTAGATTTCTTTCACTCTACAGTTATTATTGTATTTGTTTTTCATAGAAAAGCTGTTCAAAACAGTATCCTGGATATCCATCAACCTCCTGTGGCGTTTGTGCAAGTAATTTTAATCATATGCTACAATCTAGTTTATACATCGCACATACATACATGAATTTAGATCCAAATGTCCTCTGTCATAACATTTAGGGTTTGCAGTTTAGGATTTTCTCATTGTATTTCAATTTAATTGTTATTGCTAATTTTTGGATTTGTTGGCATATTATTAGTCGCGTAATTTTGATTTCAATATTTCCTACTACAAAACATTGATACATCATATGTATGAATTTAAAATACTTCTAGCTACGAAATCCAATATCATTCTAAACAAGTAATAGTGCTATATTCGGCTGTGCCGAATGTTTGATATCCTCCACAGACAGTTAGAATATTCCAGGCGCGGGACCTATATTTTTTTTTGCATGGTTTTATAATGAACAAAATGTAATATCGTTTGTGACATACCGCACGTGACAGATCTTTCTCTTATAGTATTTACAAGGTATGAAATATATTTTTTGTTAATATTGTAACGCAGTTTACTTTCCCAGCTGAGGTATGACTCAGTCTGTCCAGGGTCAATTCGAAGGTCTGCTTCCTTTGAAATGAAACACGGGATGTTTTCGTGTATGTTCGCTTACAATTATTTAACAAAGCTTTATTTACGAAATCTTAATCTACGCTAAATACTTAGAACTATGACGGCTTTTGGCAGATTCGGAGTAGATGTGGGCGGGAACGGGTGCTGAGGCAGCGTAATTCCATGCACGTACGGCTGATGATGTAAGGAAACTGCTAGATATTTTCGGCACGCTGTAAGGCTCGTTCTGTGGCGATCCGTAGGGCAGTGTTAAGTTGCTGATGGTTCGATCTGGCAGAGAAGATGATAATAAACGGGTTTCGGTTATGGTTTGTTAGTATCTAATTCTACGATCGAACCTATGCCGCGTACGGAGCATTTGGTTCGCCCCCCAGTTGGCTTTACACACGACTAACTACTGCGACTAGTTGGGCCGAGCGCTTCGAACACGAGAGGATTTCGCAACCTCGGGTGTTCGGCTAACTATGGCCCCTGATAAGTCGACGGCTGACGGTTGTCTGGCCATGGTGTGACTAACTACGGTGGTAAATACTTCGAACCCCACGGGAATGCGGAGGCCGTGGTGTTCTGCTAACTACGGTCTTAAATACTAGACATGACTTAAAAATACTTCGGACACCAAGAGATTTCGGGAGCCTTGGCGTTCGGCTAACTACATTCTTAGATGCTAGAAATGACTTAAAACTACTTCGGACACCAAAGGATTTCGGAGGCCTTGGCGTTCGGCTAAATACGGTTCTGGCTAAGCCGGTTCGGCTTAATACGGTTTTGGTTAATCAGGTTCGGTTAAATACGGTTTTGATAAATACTGGGTAAAATACATCGGACGCCACGGGAATTCGGAGACCGTGGCGTTTGGCTAAATACGGTTCGGGTTAATCAGGTTCGGTTAAATACGGTTTGGTTAAATACTGGGTAGAATACCCCGGGCACCATATTGAATACGGTTCTGGTTAATCAGGTTCGGTTAAATACGGTTTCGTTTAATCAGGTTCGGTTAAATACGGTTTGGTTAAATACGGTTTCGTTTAATCAGGTTCGGTTAAATACGGTTTGGTTAAATACTACGGTATGATTGCTGGTTCGTATTCACTACTGGTAAGAATACGTTGACTACTGGTTTGCATTTAGTCGGCTACCGAATGGAATTCGGAGGCACCGGCAGTCGGCTAAATACGACTAACTACGGGTTGAATACTGGTTTGTATTCAGTCGGCTACCGAATGGAATTCGGAGGCACCGGCAGTCGGCTAAATACGACTAACTACTGGTAACTACGGGCTTGTATTCAGTCGGCTACCGAATGGAATTCGGAGGCACCGGCGGTCGGCTGAACACGACTTATAATACGTTAAATACGGGTTTGCATTTAGTCGGCTACCGAATGGAATTCGGAGGCACCGGCAGTCGGCTAAACACGACTAACTACTGGTAACTACGGGCTTGTATTCAGTCTGCTACCGAATGGAATTCGGAGGCACCGGCAGTCGGCTGAATACGACTAATTACTGGTTATATACGGGATGGTATTTAGTCGGCTACCGAATGGAATTCGGAGGCACCGGCAGTCGGCTAAATACGACTAACTACGGGCTAATACTGGTTTGTACTCAGTCGGCTACCGAATGAAATTCGGAGGCACCGGCAGTCGGCTGAATACGACTAATTACTGGTTATATACGGGATGGTATTTAGTCGGCTACCGAATGGAATTCGGAGGCACCGGCAGTCGACTAACTACGGGCTAATACTGGTTTGTACTCAGTCGGCTACCGAATGGAATTCGGAGGCACCGGCAGTCGGCTGAATACGACTAATTACTGGTTATATACGGGATGGTATTTAGTCGGCTACCGAATGGAATTCGGAGGCACCGGCAGTCGGCTAAATACGACTAACTACGGGCTACTACTAACTACGGAGAGTAAATACTGGGGTTAAGGGCAATATCTACTCTGGTTTATTCGAGCAAACTTAAGTCTATTTATTCAAAAATAAAACAAACTAAATGAGAATTATACGGTAAAAAGGTAATGTAGGTAAATAGTAAGGGTATTCATAGTAGTAAGTAGAATAATAAGGGTATTCACAATGTTGGGTTACTCATACTTCATAAAGTTAGGATTGAAATGGTAACATTAAATGTTAGTGTAGGGCAAGCTTGTAACGTCACGTTACAGTCCCCTCCTACTTCGGAAAAAAAAAATCCATTACAGGGTTTTTTTTTTTTTTTTTACTAGTGTATAGCTAATTAAAAAAAAAAATTATTTGTATTAATATTAAAAAAAATTAACTAAAACTAAATATATGAACTAAAAAAAACAAAAATTTACCACTTCCAAAAAAAACGAAAATGCCTTCTGCCGTTTCAGATGTGTGAGTTCGCTGCGCTAACGACGGAGTTGATCAACAGTGACCTTTTGCTTATAAGTTTTCCTGCTGATGACATACTTTTGTCAGTTGGTCCTCCCGTAGCGGATAGATCTATCACCGTGGGTTCGTCGGTAGCGTATTTTTAATTCATAAGATTTCGTTGCTTTGTGCTTGATCCGATCCAGTTACGTTGGTGGTCTGGTGAGGTTTTACCACAGGATGCGTACTTGAAATCGGGTCCCTGCTCGGGCGCCATTGTAACGCAGTTTACTTTCCCAGCTGAGGTATGACTCAGTCTGTCCAGGGTCAATTCGAAGGTCTGCTTCCTTTGAAATGAAACACGGGATGTTTTCGTGTATGTTCGCTTACAATTATTTAACAAAGCTTTATTTACGAAATCTTAATCTACGCTAAATACTTAGAACTATGACGGCTTTTGGCAGATTCGGAGTAGATGTGGGCGGGAACGGGTGCTGAGGCAGCGTAATTCCATGCACG
This sequence comes from Pollenia griseotomentosa, assembly GCA_963931875.1. Classification (NCBI taxonomy): domain Eukaryota; kingdom Metazoa; phylum Arthropoda; class Insecta; order Diptera; family Polleniidae; genus Pollenia; species Pollenia griseotomentosa. The sequence continues at coordinate 204,774,288 of OZ007561.1, read as the reverse complement.
TACGGCTGATGATGTAAGGAAACTGCTAGATATTTTCGGCACGCTGTAAGGCTCGTTCTGTGGCGATCCGTAGGGCAGTGTTAAGTTGCTGATGGTTCGATCTGGCAGAGAAGATGATAATAAACGGGTTTCGGTTATGGTTTGTTAGTATCTAATTCTACGATCGAACCTATGCCGCGTACGGAGCATTTGGTTCGCCCCCCAGTTGGCTTTACACACGACTAACTACTGCGACTAGTTGGGCCGAGCGCTTCGAACACGAGAGGATTTCGCAACCTCGGGTGTTCGGCTAACTATGGCCCCTGATAAGTCGACGGCTGACGGTTGTCTGGCCATGGTGTGACTAACTACGGTGGTAAATACTTCGAACCCCACGGGAATGCGGAGGCCGTGGTGTTCTGCTAACTACGGTCTTAAATACTAGACATGACTTAAAAATACTTCGGACACCAAGAGATTTCGGGAGCCTTGGCGTTCGGCTAACTACATTCTTAGATGCTAGAAATGACTTAAAACTACTTCGGACACCAAAGGATTTCGGAGGCCTTGGCGTTCGGCTAAATACGGTTCTGGCTAAGCCGGTTCGGCTTAATACGGTTTTGGTTAATCAGGTTCGGTTAAATACGGTTTTGATAAATACTGGGTAAAATACATCGGACGCCACGGGAATTCGGAGACCGTGGCGTTTGGCTAAATACGGTTCGGGTTAATCAGGTTCGGTTAAATACGGTTTGGTTAAATACTGGGTAGAATACCCCGGGCACCATATTGAATACGGTTCTGGTTAATCAGGTTCGGTTAAATACGGTTTCGTTTAATCAGGTTCGGTTAAATACGGTTTGGTTAAATACGGTTTCGTTTAATCAGGTTCGGTTAAATACGGTTTGGTTAAATACTACGGTATGATTGCTGGTTCGTATTCACTACTGGTAAGAATACGTTGACTACTGGTTTGCATTTAGTCGGCTACCGAATGGAATTCGGAGGCACCGGCAGTCGGCTAAATACGACTAACTACGGGTTGAATACTGGTTTGTATTCAGTCGGCTACCGAATGGAATTCGGAGGCACCGGCAGTCGGCTAAATACGACTAACTACTGGTAACTACGGGCTTGTATTCAGTCGGCTACCGAATGGAATTCGGAGGCACCGGCGGTCGGCTGAACACGACTTATAATACGTTAAATACGGGTTTGCATTTAGTCGGCTACCGAATGGAATTCGGAGGCACCGGCAGTCGGCTAAACACGACTAACTACTGGTAACTACGGGCTTGTATTCAGTCTGCTACCGAATGGAATTCGGAGGCACCGGCAGTCGGCTGAATACGACTAATTACTGGTTATATACGGGATGGTATTTAGTCGGCTACCGAATGGAATTCGGAGGCACCGGCAGTCGGCTAAATACGACTAACTACGGGCTAATACTGGTTTGTACTCAGTCGGCTACCGAATGAAATTCGGAGGCACCGGCAGTCGGCTGAATACGACTAATTACTGGTTATATACGGGATGGTATTTAGTCGGCTACCGAATGGAATTCGGAGGCACCGGCAGTCGACTAACTACGGGCTAATACTGGTTTGTACTCAGTCGGCTACCGAATGGAATTCGGAGGCACCGGCAGTCGGCTGAATACGACTAATTACTGGTTATATACGGGATGGTATTTAGTCGGCTACCGAATGGAATTCGGAGGCACCGGCAGTCGGCTAAATACGACTAACTACGGGCTACTACTAACTACGGAGAGTAAATACTGGGGTTAAGGGCAATATCTACTCTGGTTTATTCGAGCAAACTTAAGTCTATTTATTCAAAAATAAAACAAACTAAATGAGAATTATACGGTAAAAAGGTAATGTAGGTAAATAGTAAGGGTATTCATAGTAGTAAGTAGAATAATAAGGGTATTCACAATGTTGGGTTACTCATACTTCATAAAGTTAGGATTGAAATGGTAACATTAAATGTTAGTGTAGGGCAAGCTTGTAACGTCACGTTACAATATATGTATTTAAAAACATTTTTTTTTGGAAAGCAACAACAAAATTACAAATTTTTTATGACTTTGTTTTTGCTTTCAATGTAATTCTTTGGCGTTGCGTTGCGTTTTACATAATTAGGGCATAAGAATCATCATATAAAAGTTATTTGTGCCGAATATTATTTAGATATCTTCATCTATATGAGATATGTTTGCCTCTAAAAGATTTAAGGAAGGTGGTTTATATCGGGTGTTTTTTTTACAGGTTTGTTTTTCGAATAGAGATAAAACTGGCATTTTGTGGTCAAATCTGGCAACTCTAATGTCATTTATGTTCAGTTTGGTTTGCCATTTCATCATGAACAGGTTGACAAAAGAACAACGCTTGCAAATCGTGCAAATTTATTTCGAAAATAACGGTTCAGTTCGCGAAGTTTACCGCAAGCTCCGTCCATTTTATGGTCGACATAATCGTCCATCAGAGCAATTAATTCGGTTAACCATGGATCGTTTTCGCACTACGTTTACTCTATGTGATAATACGCATCCGCAGAGACGTCGAACAGTGCGCACCGAAGAAACAATTGCCGCTGTAGAGCAAAGTGTTGAAGAGGACCCGAATGAATCGATTCGCCACCGTGCACAGCAATTGGAGCTTTGTCCATCAACTTTATGGAAGATTTTGCGCAAAGATCTTGGCTTGCGACCTTACAAGATACAGCTTGTGCAAGAATTAAAGCCGCGAGACCATGCAATGCGTCGTGATTTTGGTGTATGGGCCGAAAATGAGATTGATCTCGATGCTGATTTTCATCGCAAAATTTTGTTCAGTGATGAGGCTCATTTTTGGTTGAATGGCTACGTCAACAAGCAAAATTGCCGCATTTGGAGTGAAGAGAATCCACATGAGACCCTTGAGACGCCATTACATCCACAAAAACTGACTGTTTGGTGTGCTCTATGGGCTGGTGGAGTCATTGGGCCATACTTCTTCCGAAATAATGCTGGAGAGGCAGTTACCGTTAATGGAGACCGGTATAGAGCCATGATAACCGACTATTTTGTTCCCGAATTGGATGGCATGAATGTGGATGAGTTGTGGTTCCAACAAGACGGCGCTACATGCCACACAGCGCACGCCACAATCGATTTATTGAAGGAAACATTCGATGAGCGCATAATTTCGCGGAATGCACCTGTCAATTGGCCACCAAGATCGTGTAATTTGACACCATTGGATTATTTTCTTTGGGGATATGTGAAGTCGCTCGTCTACGCCAACAAACCAAAAACGTTGGGGGAATTGGAAGCCAACATTCGTGGCGTTATTGCCGACATACGGCCCCATATGCTCGAAAAAGTGGTTGAAAATTGGACCTGTAGAATTGGCTTTATTCGAGCCAGCCGCGGCGGCCACATGCCTGAAATCATATTTAAACATTAATGGCATAAAATTATCCTTCCAATAAAGCCAAATTGATGGTCATTAAAACGATTTTCTTGTGTTTTATTTCAATTCGAAGTTCTATACCACTGAAAAAAACACCCGATATGTGGGGACCTATGGTTAATTTTAGACCTACCAGCAGAACATTTTGTCATGACACAGTACCCTTCGTATTGTCGCCAATTAGTATGTTATAACCAAAACTTATAAGGAAGTTATGGCATTAAAATAGGGATGTAACTAGAGTTTGCTAAAAACCGTAAAAATGTGAAACCGCGGTTTCGGTTTTATAATGATTAAAACCGGTCGGTTTCGGTTCGGGTTTCGGTTTTGAAAATATCAAAGCTAAATTTGATAGATAAACAAATATATTTTTTGTATGTAATACAATTTTTTTTATTTGTTTCAATTCAGGTACTTTTATAAGCCCTTAAGTGTATATCTGGGCCTGGCCAGGCATTTTTTTACTTTTTTCCAGTTTTTTTTATATAATTATTAATTATATTAGAACGAAACTTTATGTTTTCCTCAATCAAAGTGTTTAAAAAAAAATTTAAAAAAAGTGTAAAATTTTGTGCATATTGTATCCACCTGGGCCTGGCCAGGCCCTGCCCTATTATTTATCTACTGCAGTAAATAAAATCAAAGTGAAACGTATCAAAAAGCATACGCAACACATAAGAATTCTTTCTACAAAAACTTCATACATAATACTAGTGGTGGTAGTTTGTGCAACACAAATTAGGTGTATATTTAAGAGTTAAAAAGGTAAAGTTTGTTCTTCTTAGTACTTATTCTGAATTTTAAAAATTTTGAAATACCTTGACATTGTTGCAGGCTATTATGTATAATTTGCAATTTCAATCTCTTCTAACCCCTTATGAATTAAATTTCCAAAAGTCTCTACTTTTTTTATTTACACATTGGGAGGGGAGTCTACATACAAAAATTCAGTTGTCTGGCTTAAGTTTTTTGGAATAGGCGATGATCGCCCTGTCAGTCAAGCTAATCTTATAAAAATATGTGAAATCACTAAAAATGATCTGGTTACTAGGGTGGCAGGTGGTGGCAGCTGAAATGTATAGTACTTACTTTTGATACTTAACTTCACTTATCCAAAAAAATAACGTGCACAAAATCACAATTATCACATAAAATGATTAATTACAAATACGGTCTAAACATAACGTGCTTATTTTCAAAGAATACTTTACAGGAAAAATCATAGCTTACTTCTATTTCAAAGTACAAAAATCAACTTTGAAAACCTTAAATTTGTAAAAAAAAAATTATCTACTTTGCTCCAGTATTAACAGTAAAAAGTTATCCAAAGGCCAAATTAAGAAATGAGTTGTATGTTTTGAATTTTGTCCCCTGTAACTCTGTCATTTCTTGACCAATTTTCACCAGCAATCCAGGGTTATTTTAGACATTTTATAATCTTTCACTAAAAAGCAGGGCTCTGGCTGGAGTCGTCCGAAAAAAGTACTAACTCCGACTCCGACTCCAAACGCTGAAATTTTTTAAGTGCGACTCAGACTCCGACTCACGACTCCGACTCAGACTCCTACTATAATCTTCATGCTAAATGTATATGAGACTGGTCCTAATTTGACTATAAACTCTTTTTATACACTTCACCACTATTGGTGATGAGGGTATACTAAGTTTGTCATTCAATGTGAAACTTTTTTATTATGCGTCTAATACCCCACAAAGTATATACAGTGGCGAGCAAAAGTGTTTTAATGCTTATCGATGCACTTTTTAAAGCCTTCTAACAAAATAAAAATAAGTGGAAATTTTTTGAAAATTTTAAGATTAATTTTTTATTTAATTTTTAATATATTTGTACAAAAAAAAAAAATAACAAAATATTATATACTTCATGTATTTCACAGATATTAAAAAAAAGTCTGCTCGAACACTTTTGCACGTACAAAACAAATATTAAAAAAAATGGTTTTTAATATTTTGTCCACAACCCTTTGTTATTTTTCACACTTTTGATACGATTTGGCATACTTTCAACCAAATTTTGAATATTTTCTTCCGAAATATTGTTCCATTCATCCTGTACTCTGTGCCAAAGTTCATCCATATTTTTTGGGGCTCTTTCATGTACTGCCAACCTTCTTTTTAAAATCGCCCACAAATTTTCGATTGGATTAAGATCCGGGCTTTGCGCTGGCCACTTAATCATGTGAAATGATTGATTCGACAACCAGTTTACAATTTTCGACGTATGTTTCGGGTCTCCATCTTGTTGAAACACTAAATCTTCTTTGGAATAGGGACTTTTTCCATAAACTCCTGCAAATTGGTCTGAAGAATACTAAGGTAGTCCTCCTTCTTCATTATTCCTCCCATTTTTACTAATGGTCCAACTTTCCACCATGAAAAACATCCCCACACCATTAAGCTTCCACCACCATGTTTTACAGTTTGCTTAACCTGGTGTCGCTGGAGCTTTTCATGTGGTCGGTGCCAATTGTATTCTTTATCATCTGACTGGAATCGATTTATTTTCGTCTCATCAGACCAAATCACGCGTTTTCAATCCTCAGTTGTCCATTTTCCGTAGTCTTTACAAAACTGTAAACGGGACTTTACATTTTTATTGGCTGAAACAAGACCAATTTTTCGTAGTGCCCTACGCACAGTCCATTTACTTACACTTTTGTTGATTGCTTTTGCAGCTAGTTTCGGTGTTTTGGTATCACTTTTTCTCATCAAACGTTCAATATGACGTGCATCAGCGTCTGTCAGTAGTCTTGGGCGCCCATTTGCCGTAGAACTAGACTTTAAATTCCGTCGTTTCCGAACGCTTACCACGGTACTAGGTGCAACATTTAACGATTTCGCTATATATATTTGATTTTCCAAGATTAAGCTTATTTTCTTCCTATTTTTATAATAATATTTTTTATTTAAATTTACTTTAAATAGTCAGCGAAATTTACTCCACTGAATTCAAATTTACTTTAAATTGTAAAAACACAGAAATCAAATAAGAAATGAACAAAAAAATAACGGTACATAATAATTCAACTCATTTTAAGTAAAATAAACATGCGCGTGCAAAAGTGTTCGAATCGACGTTTTAAATTAAACAAAAAAATATAGAGAACATTAAATCTTAAATCAATTTTTGTGTATACATACTATAATGCAGCAATATAACAAGGGAACAAGTCGTCAAAATTTTATGTCGTATGTCCGTCAATTAAATTTTTTTATGGAGATTTTCACCATCTTTTTACCAACATTCAAACACTTTTGCTCGCCAGTGTATATTCTGGTTTCTTGAGTAATTCTAACTCGATTAAGCCATGTCCGTCTGTTGAAAATACGCTCACTTTCGAAAAACTCAAAAGACATAATCTTGGTGTCAAATTGCTTCTAGTTATCCTTAGCAGTTTGGGAGTGAAATCCAGCATAATCCGATCAGTAGGATAATAGTTATCAATCAAAATGTAGAACCACAACCCTTAAAAATTTAAAATTTTGTTACAAAGACTTACGTAAAAGGTGATGTACGCCTAAAACCGTAATAAATATTGCTATCATATTTAAATGCGGGACGTTTCGTAAAGATTGGTCCATAATTTACCATAGGCCCCATATAAAGCCTACTCCCGGAAAGCAGTTTAGTACGCATAAAAACGTCATAAATATCGCTATTGTAATGCACGCTATAAAATTTCTAGAAGATCGGTCCATAATTTTCTATATAATGCCAAGTATAATGCTCAATCGAGGTTATTATTTAAATACACCTTAAACCGTAGCAGCTATAGATATTGTAAAATGTGGTCCAATTTTGGTTCATATGGATAGAAATAATACCATGAATTTTCCGATTATCGGTCCATATTAACCTTAGATCCCATGTTAAGCAGCTTTCTGAAAAGCACTTTAAGCGCTAAAACAAATTTCACTACTGTATTGAAATGTGTTCCATTTAGATTTTTAATAAGTCACCAGGATTTCGTGGTGATCAGTCCATAATTTATTTTTTAAAAAAAACCTCTTATTCCTGATTAAAAACTTTTTTTTTACAAAAGTGCCAACATTTTTAAAAGAAAAAACAAAAACGTGTTGTAAGGCTTTTTATATTTCTGTTAAATAATTAAATTAAAAAAAGTATATAGAATTAATTTTAAGTTTTCATATTATTTGAATGTATATTCATTCTAAGTCAAATTACAATCCTTTTTTTATACTTTAATAGTCTTATTCCTTCAATATTTTCTATTTGTTAGAATTAATTTTATTTAAAAATATATAAAAATTTAATCGCCCTCGCGAAAATTTTCAATATTATGCTCTTTCTATTAATTATGTTCCTAAAAATTAAAGCTCAAGCTATTCATTATTAACTTCTACAATATCACTCAAATCGATTAAATTTGCCACAATAGCACATAATTAAGAAATACTCAATTGGTTACCTTTTATTACATAAAAGAATGCAAGATCTTTGACGTGTTTAAGAAATTCGTTATCAAAATCGAACTTTTTTAACAGGCCATTAAAAAGTGCAACATAAAACTTTAAAGAATAAACTCCAAGGTCTATTACATCAACTTTAGACAACTTATATTAATCTAGTGCTTAAGATATTTCAGAACCTAAAAAAAAAATTTGGGATCTTTACGAAGAAGTAAACACAATTAAAATAATAAAGAACAGAGAAAATATATATAAGAATTTAATAACATGAAAACATCACTAAATGTTTGTATCTAATATACTGCAAATTTTAAATCATGTATTTATAAAAAACTTGAAAAAACTTCATTTAAATTTAAAACTTTTTTGCATCTCAAAAAACTTGCAAAAAAGGGGAAAATTGATAAATGGCAAGGCTGCCATGGGATAATATAAAAGTCCCTCCTGGAAATCATTTTAGTTCGGCATAAACTGTTACGAATCATGATATATTATTATTCAAGTTAGTTCAAATTGCTAGAAATAAAAGCATTACACTTTCTGATTGTCGTACAATTGGTTTGAACCGGAACCAATTTTTATACTGACGTCCATTTTATAAAGATTATTTAATAACTTACAGCTCTCATATATTCCAACTGTCGGTGGAGGGTGTCAAAGATTCGGTACATCCGAATATAGCACTCTTACTTTTTTAATGCATTAGCTTTTAAATGGTTAAATATAGCATAAAAATTATTCTTAAAAATTTCAAATCGATATTTCGAATAATTTTTATTTAGGAAAATATTAGAAAATTTTTTATGCCGAAAAACTTTGGAGTCGGAGTCGCGAGTTTTTGTTGGTAGTACGACTCCGACACCGACTCCGGCACAAAAACCTCAACTCCGACTCCACAGCCCTGCTAAAAAGAAAAAACACAAATAACGGTTATTTTGGAATATCTCAAAAACTGTTCTACTTTTGACAATTTTGACTTCATATTCGGATTCAGCGGATTTACATAAAGATTAGGTGTCAAATTCATTTGGTCAAAAACTGTCACGTAGTGTTATTGGCTTTATTTGTAGCCTTTATCTACTTTTTTAATTAATAATGACAACTTCACTCCTGATATAGTTGTAAATGAGTTATGTCACGAAGTAGATGTAAAGTCAAATCCGCGATCATGAACAACTCCCATGAACAAATGTAATTCAAAGGAGAATAATAACGTGAAAAAATGTTCACGGGAATAAATTCCTCTTATCGTGAAAAGTTTTTTCCCACGTAATTTGTTCACGTTTCCCTTAGATTTTCTCACTTTATTTTTGCTAGGGAATAGAACATGTATGTCAGTAGTTCCTCCTATTAATCGAATATTAAGGGCTAGGTCCGTTAATAAGGCACACACCGATATATTGGTCAACAAAATTCAAAACAACAGGTTGATTGCCGCCGGATTTGTGAAAGACGTGGTGGCAGAATTTTGGAAAATATTTTACTACATAAAATTTTAAAAGTGCAAAAAACTAACGTTGTAATCAACCTTTCCCTCCAATACTAATTATTTAGGTTTATTATTCTAACTTTTCTTTAAAATATATACGTGTATATTTTTAAACAAAAGTTTCATTGATTTTTAATTTTTTATAATCTTTCTATTTTTATTTACATTCACTGGAACTGATAGCGTAAAAAATTTTTCCTATGAGATTCACGATTGCTTTTTTCCCTTCGAGGGGAATGAAAATTTCATGGGAACAAAAATTCCACTTGTTATTCACGATAGGGGTGAATGTTTTCAATCTGCCAACGGTAAATTACTATTATTTCTGGTATTAAATGAGTGCTGGTTACTTAAAAACTGTACTGTATGGTGTCCAATATTATGAACGCATTTGAAAACGTATAAAAGAAGCTGCAACTTGTAAAGGCCATATATTGGTAAAACCGATTTAAAATGATCATATATAATGAAAAAGTTGAGTGCAAGACTAGAAGATTCGCTACTAAAGGGTGGTTAAATTGTAAGGGCCGATGTTAAATGTGAACCACACCAAAACGCCAAGTTTTTTTCCGAATTTTATTTGACATTTCTCTATTTCAGACTTACTCAATTTGAACCATGGAGAGATACACAATCCAACAACGTGTTAAAGTTATCCAGACTTATTATGAAAATGGATGATAAATTTCGAAGAAAATCATCTTCAGTGATGAGGCACATTTTCACCTCAGTGGATTTGTCGATAAGCAGAATTTCCGCATTTGGGCGAATAATAATCCAAGAGTGATTGTCGAAAAACCAATGCACCCACAAAGAGTGACTGTTTGGTGCGGTTTATGGGCTGGCGGCATCATCGGGCCGTATTTTTTCCAAAATGAGGCCGGTCAGGCAGTTACTGTGAATGGTGTTCGCTATCGTGAGATGATAACGAACTTTTTATGGCCCGAATTGGAAGATATGGATGTGGACGATATGTGGTTTCAGCAGGACGGTGCCACTTGCCACACAGCTAACGAAACAATGGCTCTTTTGCGCAACAAATTCAATGGCCGTGTGATCTCACGTAATGGCGATGTCAATTGGCCGCCAAGATCATGTGATTTGACACCGTTGGACTTTTTTCTTTGGGGTTATTTGAAAGAAAAGGTGTACGTCGATAAGCCAGCATCAATTCAAGAGCTAAAGGGTGAGATAATTCGGCACATTAACGGCATAGAACCTCCATTATGCCTCAGGGTCATCGAAAATTTTGACCATCGGATGGAGGTGTGCCGCCGTGGTCGCGGCGCCCATTTGGCCGATATTTTGTTCCATACATAATTGAGTAATACCAATATATAATAATAAAATAAAATTACAATAATTTCCTAAATAGTTTGTGTTTTATTCAAAATCAACATCGGCCCTTGAAATTTAACCGCCCTTTATTTTAACAGCCTGTTTTTGTAATACACAAGTCTTCTCACTCACAGTTTTCGTATTAATACGATAATGTTTTTTGGTTTTTAAAAACCCTTTGAAAGCTTTTGTCTATTCATGGTTGACATAAATAGAGCTTTTTACTTTCGTGAATCAACATTATTGCCTATTCATTTAGATTCGTACATATTTATTCTTTTTCCATATAAAGATTTTGTGTTCGTGGTTAACCCTGGCTTTTGTTTACAAAAATTAAAATTAAATTTCAAAAATAAAATATTCTATAAAAAGTTTTAGTAAATAAGTAAAAATAAAAATGTTGAATGAAAATGTTAACAATAATACAGCAGTTTTGACTTATCTGCTTTTTGTTTAAGTGCACTTTTGACCTAAATGCACAAAATAAATAATTTTGGTCATTATTCTTTATATCCCATACAAATTTATTTTTTAAGTGCACTTTCTATACCTGCACATTTGAAATAAATGCCCAAAATTTTTGGCATTTTAAAATTATTTTCATACAAAAAATCAACTACCCAAAATACATATTTTCCGTAATTATTCTTTAAAATCCTTGCTTAAGTGCATTTTGTATACCTGCATATATATCATATATTTGGGTAGCTTTAAAACAGTTTTATATGAAACATCAAATTTAGCTGCACACATGAAAAAATATGGTGGCCACTTTTTCATATAAATATCCAATTTTATAAAATTTTAATAAAATATCCATTTGTTAATAAAAACGATTTTTATTATTTTTTTTAACACTTTACTTTAGCTGCACTTTTAATCAGGTAACCACAATTGTGTACCTGCACATTAAGGCAGATTAATACATTTAAGATAACAGCACTTTTGATTCATCTGCACAAAAAATCGTGCAAAGGAGATTGTGCAGCTAAGTTAAAACTACTGTAGCAGTAAATAAAAGAAATATATAAAGAATATCTTTTGCTGCACATCAACATATAGATATGTAAAAGATATTTGCGAGATAGCACTAGTTTTTTGGAACTTTCGGAAGAACGGTGTCATTAAAAACTGTATGTGCATTACGGTGGGTCGAAGAAAAAGTTGTGCCGGTCACCCCCTAGAATGAAAGATATGTCAATGAAGAGACTAAAACATGAAATTGTTTTTGTCACGCCCCCAAATACAGCCTTTTTGGTTTTTTTATATATAGCGTTGCCAATTAAAATCCGATCTCATCATATTGCATATCGTTGTTGCCATATTTGTATCATTGAAATTCTTAAATTCTTGCCCTTTATCTCCTTCTTAAAGGGGCTTCCATACAAATATTGCGTTTTATGAAATTCTTCGACTTTTGTGAATAAAATCAAAAGTTGCTAAATCATTTATGGCTTGTTTTGTTTGCAGCTTTGTTTTTTATATATCTGCAATAAATTAGAAGCATAGCTGCATTTTCCAATTTTTTATGAATTTTTAAAAAACAAAAATTTCGAAATTTTGATAAAAAAAAAAACATTTTTTTTCCAAAAAAAAAATTATGTTTTTAAAACGACTGCGCATATTAGAAAAGACTTTTACTTTTCTTAAAGGAAATTTTATTGCGGAATTTCGGGTTTTTAGTTTTTTTCAATTAGCTCAAGCGTTTTTGAGTTACGCGAATATATACAAAAAACGGCTAGCACCACTGGATTCAGCGTACCCGAATTAGGTTAAAACGCCAGGTGCCCAGCTTGTCTGTTTTTTCAACTAGCACAGTGTTATAAGTTAACCTTTATATAATTAGGTTTCTTTCTTAAAAATATTCAAGTTATTTTCCATTTTTTGTGATTTGTTTTTTAAATACATGTATTTTACTTATCGTCTTCTTTTCACTTTTGTTTTTATTTATGTTTATTTTATAAGAACCCAAAATATGTAGAAAAAATTAAAGCTTTTTTGTGACTCACCGGAAATGTTTTTTAATTTTATGGAAACATAAATCTGATTTTGTTCGTTTTTTTTTTACGAACGAACAAATATTTTAATTTTCTTAAAACAGGCTGTAAAGCTGGGATTACACGATTGCCGCAAATGCACCAATATGACACAATTTTTACTCCTAAGTACGTAATGGAATTCTGCTCTGCTATAACGTTCCCATCAACAAATAACCAAAAGTGGTGATTAAGCTGATTAACAAACAGGTCTAGATCTCAATAATTTCGTTTTGTGGCCCGAGCACGCTAGCTTTTATACGAATTGTTTACGATTTGTCAAAAAGCTTATCAGGGACAACTGTCTGCCACAAATACCGTAGTACCTCAACATTTTCAAAAGTATATTGTGATCTATGAGATCGAAAGCTTTCGTAAAATTTATTGTTGCTTCTTTGGTTCCACATCCTTTTCGAAAACCATACTGAAACTAATTAAGTAAGTTTTGACTTTGCATATACAGTGTAACCCGGTTAATTACCCCAAGCTTAAATGCTTTAAACGCTTATTTACCTTGAGTTTTAAATCACCGTTTTTTTTCTTCCATTTTTCAAACAAAAATCCACGTTTAATTGCTATACGGGTAATTGCCTTAAAAATTAATCTCCCAAAATAAAATTTCACTTAAATTTTATTCGTTTAATTGCCTCAGTACTATTTGACAACAACACAGCAAGTAATGCAACCAAGTTTGAATGTTAATATGTAATTTAAAAATATGCACTAACAATTTTTATTTATTTGAAAGCAAAATATTCCACAATTTAATATTTGCATTAAAATAAACTTTATTCTTGGCTGACCAGAATAAAGTTATGTTCATATAGGAGTTATTTGTGCTGAATGTTATCTAGATACACCAAATGTATGACATTTTTGTCTTAAAGGGATTAAAGGAAAGCTCGATAAATTTTAAATTATATTAACATTCAAATGGCTAAAATAGCTTAAATATTTTAAGGATTGATATTTGAATATAAGCTGTATGTTTAAATCTGAACCGATTCAACCATATTTAATTTGCAGTAAGATATTTTGGGCCAAATTTAATCTTAATGCGAAAATGATTAAATGGTTTATGGACATAAAGAAAGAAGTTTGCATAGAGACTATGTGACATTATAGACCGATTCTCAAAATTTACATAGGTTTCGTTCTTATGACAATTAAAACGTATCTAACAAATTATATGTACTAGTGTTGCCTAATGGTCAAAATTCGACCATACATTTTTATGTACATATGAAGAAAACATACTACATCTAAGTATGTATGAATTAACATGTTTTGAGCATTAATTTTTTCCATCTTAGTGGATCGATTTGGCAAGGGACCAACCTCTGGTTCATATTTTATTTTCCACTAATTTAATTTTGTAGGTTCAATATAAAAAATATCAGAAAATATCAATTAAAAAAAAAAAAGTATCATAAAATCTCCTTTGTAAATTGTATTCCACTCAGGATATATCAAAGTACCAGATGTTGAACGAAAAATATGATGATTCCTGTTTTGGTGTCGCTCGGTTCGACCAGTTAATGTACGACGCCGAGGCATATTCAATACGTAAAAACAAATAACTTCCTGTTCCTTAAAAAGAAACATACATACAAAACCATTTTATGATATGGCATTATTATTGAATAAATTAGCAATACATACACTCGCCAATTAATTAGAAATTCAAAAATTCAATCGAGAGTTGGAAATGCTAGTGTAAATCATGAAACTTATTTAATGTTGATACGAAGCACAATAACACGTCACTGCACTTAATATCTCACTATAACTTTATCTTTTTTAATTGATAGAATAAACTCTGTGTAATTGTTTTTGTTATTTCTGTAAGCAAAAACAGGACGTCAGGACATTCTGGCAGTCGTGGTCAAAAACTTTTTTGATTCGAAAGCGAATTTATTTCTAATTGTTATTATTACTATTATTATTTTTTGAGTGTTGTAATTTCGATTCGTTCAGTATCGACTAAAAGAATTAGATATAAATTTGCTTTCGAATCTAAAAAGTATTCGATCATGACTGCCATTTGAACACAAATACTCACCAATTAATGGAAATTAAAAACCGCAAACTAATAAAATGTCGATTCGAAACACAAAACGATTACACGTCACATCACTATTAATCAGGACAAATAACGTCCTGTTCCTAAAAAAAGGAGCACGTACAACAATTTTACGGCATCCTTTTAAATTAAATATGTAAGTTCGAAATGCAAACACGCACCAATAAATTAAAAATTTAAAACCATTTAGAAATTAAATCCAGAGTAAAAAACGCTACCGTAAACTAAGAAACTTACAAAATATTGATCTGAAGCCAATAACTCATCATAAAACATAATATCGCGCAATAACTTTTTTTTATTTATTTTTGTAAACAAAAGCTAGACGTCAGGATAAAAAATGTACATACAGAAAAACCGTATCTATAAAAAGATCGAAAAACACATCTAGCAAGGCGAATTCATACAAGGTGGTCTTATTTTGAAAACGTTTTACAACACTGTAAAATATTTTAACGTTGTGTCAAAAATTCAACCAAATATTTCATTTTGTTTTTAATTTCAAATTGTGTGTTTTGAAATGTAATAACTTAAAAAAGTTTTAAGTTTCATAATTTTAAGCAACAATTATAGAATTTAGTAAAGATTCCCCAGAACCACTAGAACGGTATATTATTTTGACACAAGGTTAGTTATCAGCTGTTGCTTACGTAGCAAGATAAGTTCACCTGGTGTAAATTCGCCTTGACATCTAGATACAAAACCATTGAATACAAACACTCACCAACACTGTACAAATACGTCACAGCACTATATTTTATTATACATATATGATGAGAGACTTACCCTCAACAAAGGGAAAGCTCAAGATACGTTTGGCAGGATCTCTATATCGCACAAATATGTCACAGCACTCACCCTCAACATAGGGAAAGCTCAATTAGTTTGGTAATCTTTTAAATCCGAATTCGGCTGCATGTGTATATCAAATACAAATATTTTATTTTTGATAGAAAAAACTTTGTGTAATTGCCCTGCAGGAGATTGAACTAGTACCTTATTAGTACCAAACTAGTACAAAAATAACCAGTACTAGTTCTCAACTGTAAACTTTTCTATAACATCTTAATGCTCAAATTAGCATTGAGTGTGCTTGGAACAGCACTAGTACTATTAGTTCTAGACATGTACTAGTACACTTGGACCACATTGGGTGCTTTTTGCATAAGCATTTTGCATTTTAACATTTCTTTATAATAAAAATGCCATAAATAAATGAATTGAAATCCAATTTAAAAAGCAGTATCAAAATAGAAATATGTACTGGAATTTTAGTTTTGTTACAAAAAATTCTATCAGTCTACAAGTAGTACCCTTGTACTACATCAAGTACTGGTACTCAAGTGCACTAGTTATTTTATATAAAAACTCTAACCCCGTAAGCACTAGTACTTCTTGTTCTATTAATTGTACTAGTGGCATTTAGACAATTAACTCTTAATCTTCTGCAGGGTGGAAAAAAACAAATGTTGTATGTGTTTTGCATATGTGTTAGTAGCAAATTTGAACTCTTATAACTCCGAAAATATTGAACAGATAAACAAAACATATTGTGCACTTCTGTAAGTAAATACCTTTTAAATGGTGTATTTTTTGTTCAAATCGGTTGACATGCAGAGGAGGAAAGTGTTCTTAACTGTTTTGTCTTAGCCGATTTATATATAGATTTTATTCGATCTTTATTATTTTAATATAACAACATTTTCAAGCTTAAAGTCTTTTTTCAATTTTATATAAAAAACTTTAAACGTTTATTTGAACCAATATTTCGGCACTTCTTTGAGTGCCTTCTTCAGTGTTTTTTCTTTTCTTATTTAACAAAAAAATTTAACAATATATTTAAATGACAAATTAAAAAATTTTTCAATTGAATACAAAAATATTTTCCAAATCAAACTTGATCTATTACAATATGAATAAATTTTTAACTTCCATTTCTATTTGTATAAATTAAGTGTCTATAATTTTGTGCTACATTTTCAGTGTCCGACTTAAAATTAATTCTTGACATTGTTGGTACATTTATGATTTGTAACATTTCTAGCATAAATCTACGTTTATAATTATTTTCTGTGTTTAAAACTGTTGTATTTTCAAAATCTGGATATTTTGATTAGCACAATGGGATGATAAAGCTGTTTTTTGTGATGAAATGTGTCTATATTTTTGATTTGACTTATGTCCTGCTATCCTAGGTTTTAGTTAATTTTTCGTTGTACCTACATATATATACCAGAGAATGACAAAAGTATAATTTTAAGTACTCTTTCAATATAAGTGAGAAAACATGTATGGGCATGCATGGGTAAAGATCAACATCATACACATACATACCACTACCCATAACAAGCTAAAGTTGAATATGTGTAGGTATACGCTGCCAATGTGTATTTGTATCATTCTTCTTTTTGAATGTATGTACATGCAGATATAAATAAAATTTCTGTTAGCTATCTGCAATACCCATATAAGTATGTGTATTAACGTATGTATAACGTAAATATACAGAGTGAGAGAGAAAGCAGAGAGAGAAAGCATGGCAAATGCAATTTTAAAAATTTTGGAACTAGGCAAAATATTTTTGTGTTGTTACTCAGAAAAATATCAAGATAATTTTAAAGCTTTTTAAGATTTGACTACGGCGGGTAGCTTATTTTTCAAAGCTGTTTTATAACTCGAGAACTACTCAACCTATTTACAAATCAAAACATGCGTTGAAAATGGGGTACTTTCACTGATGGTGTAAAACAATATTAAAAAGTTAAGACAACAAGGGGCGGTTTGGGGCAATTTCTACTTCTTCGAAACTATCTAACAGATCCTTATGAAATTTAAAACATAGATAGATCCATATTTATATAGACACATAAGCTATGTATTTTAATTTGAAAAATGTTTCTTGAATATGTACATACATTAAGGTGCCAGTCACCCCGTAGAAAGAGAGATATGTATGTCAATAAATTTTCTTAAACACGAAAAATCGGTTTTAATACTGTTTAAATCTGTTTTGTAGAAACTAATGAAGATTACGAAAATAATGAAGATCAAAGAATTAAGATAATCTACATATGTTTGTATTAAATGTAATTGCTCAACATTTCAGAAAATTGGAATTACGTCAAAATTTAACGTAATTGCTCAACATTAAACATAAAACAAACAAGTGTGAGTATAACTTGGTCATGCAACAATTTTTATAGAATATAGGGTACGTTCGTAAATGCATCAAAACTAGGCATCACTGTTGCAGTGATGCAAAATTTTGTTGCTGATGCTTGATCACCAGTTGCACTTGTGATGCTGATACTTTTTTACTGCACAACAGCTGTGCAAAGTTTGAACTTTTGAACACAAGCTAAATTTTAAAAGTTTACTGAGCGAACATAAAATTATAATAAAATATGTTATTAACAATGGCGATGGCAAGTTTTATTGAAAATATTTAACCAAAAGTAATAGTTTTCTTATAAATTACAAAAAAAGCACCAAAAAAGAAAAATAAAACGATCCAGGAATTTTTCCAGGTTTTAAATTCAAAATAATATTTTTTTCCTCCGAAGTTACAAAATCACAGGTCTAAATAAGTTACACGTATCATTGGAAAATGTTCTATTTGAGATCTTAAATCTTTTACGGGTTCTATAAAATTTTCATTTAAAACTTCCGCTTTCTCAGAATCTTCCACAATAGCATCATCATTTCCATTCTTAAGTTGTATAGATTGATTTAAAGTTCTTCCTTTCGTTAAGAAATTTCCAACTTTTTTTAGGATTGTGCTGAATTTCACTTGAATTATCTTCATAATAATTATTCATTGATATCCTACACGCTACTTTTATCGCTCTGCTGGTTGCTTTAAGTCTCTTTTGTAAATCGAAGTCGTTTAAAAGTTTTTTTCTTATGCAATTTGAGTTTCTCCAAATTTCCACTTGCCCACGGTGTAATTAAATTTGTAAGGTTTTTTAAGTTTTTTTTACCACAGTAGAGTTCTTTATAAAATTATAATATATTAATGCATGATATTCACTTAAAATCACAATTAGTTTATTGGTTAAAAGAAGTGAAACAAACAAAAATATGTACATATTTTGGATTTTGGTTGTATACTTGACAAATTAATTGTTTGCCCGTATTAGTTTTGACTGGTGATTTGATAAAAATCTTACAAATGTAAGGATACCATTTTTTAAAATGATTTTTGGTGCACTGGAAGGTGTAAAAAAGAGCGGACAATGAAAAAAACCTTTTGCTTAATGTATTGGCATGTGGCAGTGGTAAATCAAAGATAGCCAATTTTTACTAAAGGGAGAAAGGAAATTACCATTAACTTTTTAATCCCGTCTTTAGCACACTATCTGTTTATTGCTCCAAAAAATTTAATTCACAGCATTTCCAAGCGATCACTTGAAAGAATCATATTATGAATACTCTAATCATATTATAATCGTAGGTTGTCATAATATCGTTGTTATCGTTTGTCGTAGGTCGCAACTATTTATAAATTATTTTATAGAATTTTTTATACTTTTTCTATTAAAATAACATTAAACTTTCATGCAATGGTCAATATATTTTGCACTTTTTCAATAAAAAAAAATTTAAATTTGTTTATCAATGCTATTTTATTTAGCAATTTTTTCATTGAACAATTTGTTAACTTGGTTTTGATTTCTTTCAAATATTACGACAGAGCTAATGTAAAATTATTTTACAAATGGCGCTAACAAAAAATTATTAGAGTAAAGATATTTTGTTTGTATCTTAAGCATACTTTGAATGCACTTATAGAAAGTTATCATGTTATGGCTATTAAATATCATGAAATCGTTGTAAGTAATTTAATATGTCTTCAAAGATATCGTTATTTAGTTGTTAGAAAAATAATTATTTTTTAGTCAACAACAAATTTGTAATTGCGAAAAACATTTAAATGTTTACAATAACTATAATATTGCTTCTATTTAACAAAAATGACAATTTTTTGTGTACGACAACAATATATTGTTGCAATAAACATAGAGTAGTTTGTATAACAATATATATATATATATATATATATATATTTGTTCCTTTTACTCCTGCAAGGAGCATAGGGCCGCCACAAGGTTATTCCAACAAACTCGATCTGATGCATGGTGTTTGACTTCATTCCAACACAGGTTTAAATGGGATATTTCGGTTTCAATTTGCCTGGTTCGCAGTTATTCCGTCAGGAGAAACCCAAGTCACTTTGTGTACTCTTGGATGAGGAAATAACGTACCACCAATAACAAGATTGTTTGTTGAACAAGTCTCCACTAGCAACTCTTCATTCTCTGTCAACCGCCCCAATCCATGCTTACCCATTGTGCTCTCTACACTTGTGTTGTCAGCTCCAACTTGAGCGTTAAAGTCACCCATCATTATCACAATATCACCTCGATGTACTGAAGTTAATACTCTACTAAGAATGATTCTTTTGAAGATAATTCGGCTGCTTCTGTTGGTGCGTTGCACTGAATGCATGTAAGATTGCGGGCTCGAGTACGCAATCTTGCATTTATAATACGATCTGAGTGTGGCTTCCACTCGATAAGGGCTTTCTTCGCTGGCTGTGACAGTAAGATGCCCACCCCACTGGATCTAGGTTCATCACTTGTCTTCCCGGCATAGAGTAGGGTAAGACCATCGGCAGTTGTAGATTCACCCGAATCATACCATCGTGTTTCGCACAGTCCGAGCATTGTGAGCTTGTAGTTGTTAAATTCTTTGCAGACCTGTGCCAGACGGGATGTTTCCGATAGCGTCCTAACATTCCATGTTACTATTCGTGTCCTTGTTTTCATGCCAAAGGTCGTCGTCTTTAAATCGGGTTTATTTATCATTTTCCTTGTTGTTACGGTTTCGGTAATCAGGTTTTTTTTAAGACTGATTGGGCCAAAGCATCCGATCCCGGTGTTGGGGCTGCCAACATCACATCCAGGCATGCTAGGGTTATACCGCCCATGGTCGGTTCTGTTATTGGTTTTGTTGGTTGGCGCCACGACGTTACAAGGATCACAGGCAAAATCGGGATTTGGTGGGAGCTCGAAAGACCCTCCGAGACTCTCCCCTTGTAACCGCTGACTGTCCGCGACTGCCAATGGCAGCTACTCCACATATCTGCGGAACGTACCACTATCCGCAACCTGTGACGCGTCCGGTAGCACTCAGCTATGCTTCCCATAAGCAGACAATATTTTATACATCATCAAAAAAATGACAATGTATAATATGCTATCCGCAAGGGCGGATTTGTATAACAATGCCTAACAATATTTTTTCTCTAAGTGTAGGGATTTCTTTAAATTTTTTAAAAAATGCTCAAGAAAACTTGGCTTGATTCTATTAATTTTTATTTGAATCGACATGTTAAGCAAATCAATTAAAAGTTTCTTATTAAAACCTTTTCTTTTTTTTTATATTAAGTTATCTCAAACTAACTAATGCTACATGTTTTTATGTAAAAAATTCAGGCTTTTCTTCGTATTTTGTAAAATATTGTTACGTTACTGCCTTTCAATAACGTTTTGGTTTATTTCCTTTATAATAAACCGTTTCGAGTTCTTTATTGCAACTTTAATAAAATAAATAAAACACAAACGCTTTTAACACTGTTTACAATTAACACAACTTTATTTAGTACAAAGTCTTTTTAACAACCGTAATTTATAGCTTTTATTCACAACCAACTATAATTTTCTCAGCGTTATACGTTATTGACAAAGTCTGAACTTAGAATGATCTAATTACGCTAGTCGCCGCTAGTATTTATACAGCAATTTGGTGGTCTAGAACATTCGAAATGTTTTTCGAAGGTTCGAGGGTTTACTATTTATTCACCACACTTTAATTTGATGTATGGCAGCGCTAATGTTTACATAATTTTACCTCTTATACTGATGAAGCTTTTTTTTAACGGTCATTTCTAGGGTTTTCTGCACATTGGGATTGAAGTGTACTAAATTATAACAAAAACGATGTTAACTAATAAAATCACTTATGAATACAAGATAACTAATAAATACAAGATAACTAATAAATACAAGATAACTAATAATTATAACTAATTCTTAACCAATAATTACAACTAATTCTTAACTAAAGTTACTTTCGTAACAATATTAATGGCCGATTTCACCAATTTATTTAAATATCTATTTATGAATAAAATTAAAAAAAAGTCATGTTTGCCTTGGATGAGAATCATGCAAAATTTTCATGATTCGAGCCATATTTTCTGGTGATTTAATTAATAATTCTTTCCGTGTAATCGGATGAGTCCTGTTGTATCTCTTTTCCTCTTAATAGAGTGTGTTCGCCATCAGTTCAAAATTTTCTAGCTAATGGATTTGGGTGCAGTTCAAGCCTTTCTAAATATTTTACTGCATATTATGCATATTATATGGGGGTCTTACATACTTATAAGGGGCGGCTGTGGTTATTTGAATAAGTTAATTTTGGCGCGTTTGAATTTTTTTTGATATTAAAGGCCGAGAAAGTGCCCCATAACTAAATAGCGAAGCATCTTATTGGTTTTAAAAGTTTTAACGTGGAAGCTTACAACCGAGACTAAGGACAGAATTCCTTTATCTCCAATACTTAAAGTGCAGTTTAGCCAAGTTATATTTTATAAACATAAATTTTGATGCTTAAGCAAATATTCGACTATTTTAAGTCCTGACCAGTGATGCCAGGAGAAATTTCAAAAAATCCCTACAAGTCTAAATAAAAATCCCTTTTTTTCCCTCAACCAAAAAAATTGTCCCTTCACTTTTCCCTACATTACAATTTTTTGTTTTTAGCAAAAGACAAACCAATACATATTTTGTAAATATCATAAGAAAAGCATTTATTAACAAAAATAAAAAAAATAAAAATAAATATAAATAAAAATGCTTTTATTTCAAGCTCGAGGCCAGTATTGAAAATAAATTTCAATTTAATAATTGCCGATATTTCGATACTCTTTGAGTATCATCATCTGGGCTTGTAAATAAATAATAATTTATATTGACCACGGAAAATTACTGTTTAGTTCTTTTCATCGTCTGTTGTTCAACTGAACTTGAAATAAAAGCATTTTTATTTATATGTATATGAAAAGGTCAAATTAAATCAACTTGAATATGTAAATCCCATACACAAGCATATAAAAATTAAATTTCAAAAATAATACGGTGTGAAAAATTTAAATTTTTCTTTTTGGCAGATACGTTCCAATATATATATATATATATATATATATATATATATATATATATATATATATCCATTAATCTAGAGACAAAACATAGTCAACTTCGTATTTGATTTTTCATTTCCTAATGTTTTGTCCTGTTTAAAGAGCTAAATATTTTCCAAGAATACTTATTTTAAATAACTTTTTTTACATAAATACCTAATAATTTTAAAGTTTACATTAAAATTTTTTTTTTAAACTTGAATTGTATTGTTATATTTCTCGTAGTTAAGGAATTATATGTAGAAATTACATTCATTAAATATGCGCTTATAATATTAGCATTCACTTTAGCGAATGTGAGTGCAAGTGCCAATAGCAAAAACAAGAGAATAGTTTGCAAATGCGAACGCAAATATTCGTCGCCCTATAATTATTTATAAGGGGGGGCAGCGAATTTTCGGATACATCGTTTTGGTAATTGTTGAAGATTGCCTTATTTTAAATAACTTTTTTTTAAACTTTTTTCCTTTTTAAAATATATCCTTAAAAGTTTTCATTAAATTTTTTTGGGAATTATTGAAGATTGCCAGGCTATTGGGGCTCATAGTATATGGTTTCTGTTTAAAAATACTGATATGTACTTAAATGCTATTTTGTATGAAAAATTTAAATTTTCAAATGAAAATAAGAAGAATAGTTACGTATTTTTAAACAAAATGTTGAAAAAATGAAATAAGATTTTAAAAGTCCCTACATTTGCCTTAAAATAAAAAATCTGTCTTTTTTTCCCTACACTTGAAATTTTCCGAAAAAATCCCTACAAAAAGGGAAAATTCCCTACTATTGGCATCACTGGTCCTGACATATTGCACATTATGATAATTATTTGAACTAAGTGCAGAACAGAAACATTTCCAGACTATTACATATTTCGAAATTTTAAATAGTTTTAATTAATCAAAATAAAAATTGTTTGGTTAACATTGTGAAGAATAGCTGAAAATATCTAATGTATGCACAATATTTGAATTTGAAAAAATTAATACCTTTGCGTCGGTTTTTTTTTAAAGTTGAAAGTTTTAATTTTATATAATATTTATATAATATATATAATATATACAACACTTGGTTATTGAAAGCAATGCCCAATAAATGTAAAAACTCCCAATTTGGGGACAAATGCCCTCATCTGGCAAGGCTGCTTGAGAGCGACACAATTTGTCTATTTCTCAATATTATTCCATAGAGCAAGTAGAGTCAGGGTTCCCAGCAGCGCTGCCAGAAGTAAGATTTTACCTTATTTTTTAAGATTTTTTGAACGCAAAAAGATTTTAAGATTTTTCCCCCAAAAACAAGATTTTTTGTTTTGTCTAGACGAAGGTCAGGTTCAATTAAAAAAAAAACCTTCTTTGTTCCCATTTAAAAATTTTTAAACTTAATAATGCAACCTTGCGGCTTACTGGACAAAAAAAACTTAAGGCCTAACCATAATGTGCTTAACTTGGCTTAAGCAAATATGCGAATACATGTTAATCATATGAGGCTAGCCATATTGAACTTAAGGAAACTTTTTGTTAAATTTTATGAAACTGTCGTTTGCTTAAGAAAGGTGCCAAACTAATCGCACATTCCGTACGGATTCAATTGTTTGTTGATTTTATTTTTGTTTTTTTTTAATACATTTGAGAGAATTTTTGACAGTAGGTTAAGCAACGCTATGCATATTATGGTTGGGCATTTAAAAAGCTTTGCACGCTTTTTATTTTGCAAAAACAGAAAATATTGTAAGTCAGACTAAGGTTCGCAAAATTTAAATATAGCAAAGACATTTAATGGAAAAATGTTTAATCCGAAAAGGTTATTTTAAGTGCATCGAAATATCTTTGAAAAATCAGCTAATATCTAGATTTATATAAATAAACTTTTAAAAATGATTAGATTTTAGAGGTAGTTTTAAGAAATATACCGCTAAATTGAATATTAAGCGGCTTCTAGCGGTTTTGAAGTCCGATTTGGCGGGAAATCTTCAAAAAAAAGTTGGCAACAGTGGAAATACATATTGATATGTTTTTAAGTTAATTTTAATAAAAAAAACTTTTTTTTTCCAAAAATAAGATTTTTTTTCCAAAATAAGATTTTTTTCCAAAATAAGATTTTTTTTTGGTGAAATTTAGATTTTTTGCTGAAAATTTCTGGCAGCCCTGGTTCCCAGTTTTATTTTATACCTTATCTCCAATTTATGGGTTTTAAATCCCAAAAATCACCAAAACAGCTATTTTGTTATCCCCAAAAATCCCTAAAAAATAAATAATAATAATAATATTATGTCAAAGGAAAAATATGCATACATTTATTTCTTTTATTCAATTTAATAATGTAATATTTTTAAAACTAATTTTATTTGTACTTTAAGTTCTAAATACTATCCACATTAACAGGTTAAAAATAAGTTAAAAGACGCACAAGAAAAATAATTATGTATTAATGTTTATCATTTCAAAAATTATAGAATCAACAAATTCTGGTTTTTCAGCCAATGCAATATTATTATTTTACATGTTTGTATTAAAAAGGGCTAGCATTTGAGAAGATGCAATAAATTTGTCACAGTAAACTGAATTATTTTTAAAGTGTGTATATATTCTAAGAAGTGCTTCTAATAACTCATACTGCCTTATGTTGTGAATTTTTGTTTTGATTCTATTTATTATAGAAACCAGCGCTGCATGTCGGTACAGAACGTATATTTAAAACTATAGTTCTTGAAAAGATTTTGAACCACCAGCGTCTTGGTATGACAAAAAACTTAGGACCACTAAACATTTAAATTTGTACTCACGACTTGACCAAACCGGTATTCCCATTGCACAAATGGCGTATATAATAATATATACAGCCATGTCACAGAGTACAATTCCGTTCGGAATGATTCCGTACGGAATCGAAGAAAACATATTTCTTTATTGATAGAAATAAAATTTTGATAATTTTTTGGCCTTTCAGATACAGAAAACTCATATTCCGTTCATGAAAACATAAATGGTTTCATTCCAAAAAGTTTTTTCGTCGTTTTCTGAAGCACCAAAATACTGAATGAATTCCGTTTTCGAACGGAATTGTACTCTGTGACATGGCTGATAATCACCAAAAATCTCCAGTGAAAAAGTAATTTTTTCCCAAAAAAATCTTCTGGGGATTTCCACGAAATTTTTGTTCTAATTAAAAAAAAATCCGCTATTTGTGGATTAATCCCCAAAACTAAAGGCTTAGTTAGGCGGACGTTTATGTACCGTATCTGTACTGTATCAATCAACTGTTCGCTTTTTAATATATGAAATGCAATGCAAAAGCTTACCGAAATGTAATGTACCGTAGTTGTAATGTTTCATTCTGTATAAAATATAATTTCATACCATTGTTACGTGATATTTGTAAATCAGTAATGGGCGGGTTGTATGTTAAATTGAAGTCGGGTATTTTCGCGCTTTTTGGTACTATTTTGAGTATATCTATGGAATTTTTTTTGAATTTTTTTTTTTTTATTTTTTTTTTTAATTCCCTAAGCTAATCCCGCGAAGCTCTACGCTTGTCTGCAGGAAAGAAACCAGAGTCTCTGGCGGAAATCGAACCCGCAACCTCGGCGCTGATAGACTAGCTCACTACCAGCTAGCCTACCGAGGCACTCAATTGCGACAAAACAACTTACAATACAACAAATTTCCAAATATATGAATAAAAAAACAAATGCATATACACATACAATCGATATGTGAAACATATTTGTAAAAGGCTTTTTCTGTGTATGCAGATTTACAAAATAGGTATGCATATGCTAAAATACATATTTGTTTATTGTATTCAATCTTTAATATATATACATATATAAAATATAAAATTATTAATTTTTTACATACACCAAATATTGTTTTAATACCATTTTGATAAATAACACGTTTTTAAATGTTCTATAAGCGCACCAACGTGCTTACAGCACAGTGCGGTGCATTACGGGTACAGCAACGTTCGCCTAACTCAGCCTTAAGAACGCTGAGTAGAGTACAAATGACGGCGCGGCTGCCAGATTTGACGGTTTATCGTCCATATGATGATTTTGACGGATTTTTAAATAACAAATTTTGTTATAATTTACCAAGGTTTTTAGTATAATTCGTATTTGTGGATAATTTTTTGTATACACTCTATTTTTTAGTTGGCAGCAATTGTCCCATGCAAAGCAATTATGACACTTCATTGAATTGATATAGAATTGATAGAAAGAAACAGTTAATGTTAGAAAGAGCAAACGATAAAAAATGTAAACAAAGTTTTTTTCTTTTATAATGGTTTTGTTTATTTTATGAAATGTTGTCAACTTTTTGTCTATGAGAAACATAAAAACAAAACAAGCAAAAAGCGGTAAATCGCTTAATTTGCCCATAAACCGCTGATTCAGCAACACTTTTAAAATTTCAAGCTTGAAATGTCAATTTTAAGTTGAACAATTTTAATATTTTTTTTTGACATAACTTAATTTTTTTATCGATAACTTAAGAAAAAATTTTTGACAGTTTGCCATTTATATTAATACAGCTTAACTCTTTGCACTTGATAAATTTTTCTATTACATTATATTTGTACAGTTCACCAAAACTTGAACAATGCATTAAAAATGTAGTGTCATAAGGGCTTAAGCAGCTCATAACACAAACATTCTATTTGGGGATAAATCTCCGAAACTGAGAACACCGAGTAGAATGCAAATTTTACGATTTGTCGTCAATTTGCGGTCCAAAAATTGACCATTGGCCATTAGACGATTTAAACCTAAATGACCAATTTTGTACTAATTTACAAAGGTTTTTAGTATTATTTCGTATTTGTGGATAACTTTTTGGATACTTTCTATTATTAGGTTGGCAGCAAATGCCCCATGTAAGTAGCTCATAACACAAATATAAATATAATAGTTAATGCTTAAAATTCTGGAAATTTTCAATCATTTCTTTTAAATCGGTGTTCGAACTAAGGTTCAGATATCATTATCGAATGAATGATTAATAATCTCATTCGAGTCACGCCGCTAGTTATATATTTTCAAACACTTGTAGCATATTCGGATTCATGTCATCCTGAAGAATACCAAGACCAGCAAAGACATCTGTTGAAAAGCTTCGAGAATGAACTGATATGTACTACGAAAAAGTTTTTCAAACATTTTCCTATTTTGAATTTTTAAAAAACTGAATTTTTCACATTTAAAAAAAAACGTATCCAAAATGTCAATTTGAATGAGAATAGCGGTTTTATTTTAAGAGCTTTTTTAAGATAATGTGTAAAAGTTACTGTTATTTTACAATGACGATTTTTTGACAAGTTAGTAGTCAATTTGACGATTTTAATGATTTTTTATGCAAAATTTGCCGATTTTCGAAATATTTTGTATGGCAGCTATGAATGACGGTTTTTGTAATAGTATGTATGTGTAATTTAGTGTGTATGGCAGTGTTGAAAAATTCTGTACTTTAGTACTTTTTTCAGTACTTTTTCATATTAAAAATACCGCTGTACCCCCGCGGTGTTTTTAGTACATTTTTATCCTTTGAGATTTTTAACTGTGATGTGATCATTTCAATGGCAGACTTTAGTAATCATGTGTTTGTTGCAAAATTTATGTTGTTGTGTATTAAATATTATTTACGACGTTAATATTGAACTGAAAGCGAGGAGGCCAGAATTCATATTTTGCTATTCAGAATGGGATATTTTCTCTTACAAGTGGCAAGAAAATTTATAAAAAAAGATGCATTGGATAATATATTAGTGGAAAATTTAAATGAAAACCATTTACCTTTAAGTGTATCTTTTTAGGAAACTCGATTTGACATATTTATAGAAACATCCAAAGCTAACAACAAAATTGTTTATAAATTGAAAGAAACTGCAAAATCATATTATTTGAGATTTGGCGAAACGTTTGCTTTTTTTTTAAATTATAAGCAGCTTAACTCAAGAAAATATTGTTCCGGGAAAACCAATAGGATAATACCATTGTTATTAATGTTATTAACAAACAAAAAAGAAAACTATTCTCAATTCCGTGTACTAGCGGATCTCTCAGAAATAAGCATTTCAGAACTGAAAATGTTTAATTAAGAGCGAAATGGATGAACTAATGTTTGATGACATTTCACGGATTGCTTTTGGATTTTTATCGTTACCACATTTCTCAGCATCCGTTGAACGCACATTTTTAAATGCAAAATCATGCAAAAAGCAAAGGAAGAAATCGTTTACACGTAGAAACTGTTTCATGTTTCAAACTAAATTTCTATTAAAATCAAATGATAGTTGCTGTTGTAGTTATTATATTTCTTCTGATCTCCTAAAGTAAATTTGGTTTATCTTATAACACATAAATGTTTTAAACTTTATCTTAGAACTAATTTCTAAGTATGTAATATATGTAAAAGTCTGAATAATGTAACTTTGCAAAAGTAAAAATATATATAGTCTACGTATTGAAATTTATATGTACAAAAATCAAATTTTGAATTTATTTACTTATTCATAAAATTATTCTTAATTTTCCTTAGAAAATACTCAAAAAACTTCCCTTACGCTATGTATTACAAAAATATTAGTACCTTTAATATAAATACCTTTTCCTTTTATTTTCATAATTATTTTATTTTTTAACAAAAAGTACTCTTTTAGTTAAAGTTCAGTACCATTTCAAAATTTCAATTTTGCAACACTGGTGTATGGGTGTTTGTTCGTATAAAATATTTTGTTGAAATATTTAGTTCGAGTGTGTATTTCGTTTGGTACGGATGGAAAGAAGTTGACGTGTCGCGCGTACGCGGCTCTTATAATTAAATATTGAATACAATTAAAAATAAAATTTGTGAAAAAATAATATAAATTTTGTGAAATATTCATTTAAATTTTTTGTATCGCGTCTCTTTATTTATAAATGTTCATTTGATAAGGATACCTACATATTCATATAATTTACTAAAAATAAAGTGTATTTAGCTATTTTTCCTAAAACGCAAAAAAACTTTGATATTTTTCGGTTTAAGAAACTTTTTTGTCTTTGTGATTTCTTTTTTGCTTTTTTACTTTCGGAATTTTTCAATGTTTCGTTGCCACATCGTTTCGCTACGCCTTTAACTTAAAGGTTATCTTCGCGTATTAAATGAAGCCTCCTCCCACTCTCTGAAAGATTGAGAGAGATTGTTACTTAAGAACTTTTAAGCAAAAATACACAAAGGAAAAATTGTCTAAATAAATTTATCAATTGAAAAAATTAAAAATTTTGGAAAAATTTGTAAAAAGAATGAATAATAGACCTGGTTCCGTAAAAATTACCCAAATATTTCGTGTTTTTCTTTCGTTTCCGCTTAGTAGCTCTTGTGAAAAAGAGAGCTTTTGTATTTACTCCCTTTCTCAATTATGTTAATTGTTTTTTTTTATTGTTTTCATCATTTGTATATTTTCTTGACGTATTTTATAAAAATTTCTCTGTTCCAGAAAAAGAAACGTATAACGATAAAGTTTATTTCGCAGATTTTGATGACTCGTTAAAATATTTTCTTTTTGTTAAAAAATACTAAAGTGGTGAAAATCAATGCAAAAATAGGTATAAATAAAATCTTTTTTAGAAATTACATAAAAAAGTAGAAAACTAATTAAAAATAAATACATATGTATTGATATGTATATATATATTTATAGATTATTTATATATATATATATATATATATGTGTGTGTGCTTATATGTACGTATAT
Organism: Pollenia griseotomentosa; assembly: GCA_963931875.1. Classification (NCBI taxonomy): domain Eukaryota; kingdom Metazoa; phylum Arthropoda; class Insecta; order Diptera; family Polleniidae; genus Pollenia; species Pollenia griseotomentosa. The sequence continues at coordinate 204,743,452 of OZ007561.1, read as the reverse complement.
ATAAAGTGTAAAAATGGTTAAATAAAAAAATATTTTCAAACCTACCTAATCAATATTTAAAAAAAAGAAATACCTATCTTAAAAATATAAATTATGTTGAAAGTTAATTAAAATGATGTCGAATATACAAAAAAATATATATAAATTACAAATGCAACGGTTTCATATTTATACAAAGTCGCCTAATTATTAAACGTATTAAATTAAAAAAAATTTTTCAAATTCATTACAAATTGTTATCCAAGAATAAAAGTGTATTTATATTTACAAATAAATAAAAAATAGAAATTAACTTTTTTAGAATATTTTCTCAAATACCTTACACACCTCTTCGAGAAACAGAAACAGAAAATGGAAAATTTCTAATTTAAATTGGATTTATTTACGTCATTCCTCAAGCAGGCAGTAAAGGTAACAACTAATTGCTGGAAACTTTTTTCTGCAACATTTTGTGGAATATAAAACAAGGTAAAAATACACTCATACATATAATATTTGAACTGTGTATAGACATACTGATACATACATATGTACATACATATGTATGTAATTTAATAAATGTTCAAAGAATACGTTGCAATTGAGTAAAATTTTTCTATAAAATAAAATATTTTGAGGGTTTCTAATAAAACTCATCTAAAATAATTTCGTTGACCAAATTGCACATTTTAATTATATTTTTATACTTCACCACTAGTGGTGAATGATGGAGGGAGTACTAAGTTTGTCGTTCCCCATAAAAGTATATATATATTTTGGGTCCTTGATTAAGTCTAGGATGATTTAGCCATGCCCGTCTGTTGAAAACACATTGGTGTTAAATTTCTTCTAGTTATCCTAGGCATTGAAATCCAGGAAAATCGGTTGGGTAGGTAGGATAAGAGTTATGAATCCAAATGTGGAACCACTACTCTTTAAAATTAAAAATTATGTTTAAAAAGCTATCATAAATGGGGGAATAATTCACGAATTAATTTAAGATTTCGCACTAATTTGTTTTGTTTGACTAGAAATCATGCTACTAAATTTCGAGAAGTTTGGTTCATAATAACCATAGATAGAGCCTATCTCATTCTCGTTACTACTCGTTTACTCGTTACACCGTAACGAATAAAAGCCCCGTTAGCCGACCGTAAATGTAGAAATGTAATTGTAATGTAAACAGTTGCAATGCAAATGCTTAACTGACTGTAATGTCACTTAATCGTAACGTGCCAACCTGTGGAAAATAGAATTTCATTACGAGGTTACGTGACAGTTGTAGATAGTGATGGGATGCTTGTATTTTAAATGGAATGCGGGTAAAATCACTCTTTTTCTTTGGTCCTTTTTCTAGCTATATCTGCGGACTTTTGACAAAATAACAGGTTTTTAATACCAAAAAACACTACAGAATTTTGTGCTGTTTGATCCATAATTTATTACGGGTCCGTTTTTATAAAGATTGGTTTATAATCTATAGATCCCATATAGAGCTCACTCCTGAAATAGCCTAACTGTGTGAGGATAGTATCAAAGCTTCGGCACAGCCTTGTAATTTGTTTTGTATATTATTGTCTCGTTAAAAAAAATGTGTTGTATATTAAGCTACAGAAGCAGCTCAGAAATCTTTAAAACAGAGAAAAGACATTGAGAGAGCGGGTTTATCTCTTTCGCACTCAAAATAAAGAAGAATGCCCATTATTATTTTGTATATCAGTGTTGCAACTTCGAAGAAATTATTATAACTTTTTTGTTTTATTTGTGAAAATATATCCAAAGTTTTGACAAAAAGATACCTATAAGTATTAAATAAAACTTGCAAATAAAAGTATAAAGTTTAATTTTAATTTAAAAATAACTTTGCGAATATAAATTTATTTTTGTAAAGTAAATTTTTCCATTACAATATATTTTTGAAAGAAGTTTATTTCTTAGTGAAATTTTTATATATGTATATACATACATACCTAATTTTTAAATATCAATGAACTTATTTTACTCTTGCTAAAAAATTTAAGAAACAAATTGAGTTCAAAAAAGTATCAAAAACTAAAATCTTACACACGGCAACACTATTCTTTTGTGCTTTATTCAGTGTGTACACTCGCAGATACTCGCACCCGTAAGCATAGCTGCCAGATAAAATGTGTAAAAATCGGCAAGTTTTGCAAAAAAAAAATCGTCAAAATCGTCCAAATGACTTACTTAAACCACAAAAATTGTCTTTGTTAAAAAAAACAATTGCTTTTGCTAGTTTATTAAAATTTTTAATTATTTTCCGCTTGTTTTATTGAAAAAAATTACATATTTATATCTTGGCACAACAAATCTCTAAAAATACATAAAACCGCTATTCTCACTCCTATTGACTAAAACCGCTATTCTCACTCCTATTGACTATAAATGCAAGTCCTATTATCTTTTACAGACCAACTTCAGTAAGAGCGGCAAGCGTTTTTGAATTATTTTTTTGAATAATCCAAAATAACAAAAATTTTAAAAACATTTTTGTAGTACAAATGAGCTAATTGTTGAAGCTTGTCAACACATGAATTTATTTGCTTGTCTTGTATACCCGAATATAATACAAAAGTTTAAGAATCAAAATTTAGAGACGTGACTTGATTGCAATTTTTTTATCATACATGAATAAGTACGAAAATTAAGTACCATATGAACTGAGATATATGTTTATATATATATTTTTTTCTCATCACAAATTGTCTTTCAGTGTTTTAAAATGGTTGAAAAATGGATCTATTACCAGAATCCCAACCGTAAAGAATAATATTTTTAAACGAAAGTATCCAAAAAGTTATGCAAAAATACAAAATAATACTTTAAACTTTTGTTAATAAGTATAAAATTTGGCATTTGAAAAGTAGTCAAATTAAGGATTTAAATCGTCAAATCGTCCATGGTCCATTTTTTGCCCCAATATCGTCAAAATGACTATAAATCGTCAAACCTGGCAGCCTTGCTCGTAAATACTTGTGTGCATGAAGTTGATTTTACGATGTCCGTCCGTCCGTCTGTTCGTCTTACGTTTGATATGTGTTTTCCGGAGACTCCAGACATGATAGCGACTAAGTTGTTTTACATTTAAGTCACATATAGTCCACCATTTCTTGCTATTGAAATTCAGCCAGATCGGTCCTTAAATAGCTGAGATATGAGCAAAAAAAAACCGACTACCTCTAATTTTTTCCAAAAATTTCTTGTTGTATTTTTATTATTTTTTTCTGTATATCTGGAGAAGGCAAGAGCCAAAGTTTCCAAATTTGGTACACACATTAAGGTTATCAATACAAAGCATCCCAAATGTGGGCGGGATTGGAGAAGTGGGCGTGGTACCTCCCGTACAAAAAATATAAAAAATTGTATAAAAACTGTCATATGTCCTATTGTTATCCCTTATATATCAAAAGATCGGAAATCTTTAGTAGAAAATATTTTCTGAAAAACTCGGCTTAGATACGAAAAAGTTATGACCAAAATAATTCTTTCTATTTCGTTAGTGTCAATTAGGCATACAATAAGGTCCTTTATACATTTTAAAGTTATTGTTTCTGAAAATTTGAGAAAAAAACTTAGAAATTGTATAAGTTTCCAGTAATGAGACAAGTCATGTATGTTTTTATTTGTTTTACCTATTTTATAATACACAGTTTAGTAAAAATTAGAGCAAGTTTAGAGAAATGGTTTTTCCTATAAAATATTTACAGAAATGTTATGTAGTTTTCTACATACTTATTTTATGTAAAATGTGTGTACGTGTGTTTGCAATATTATAAAAAACGCTTTTAAACACTTTAATCCTTATAATTAAAAAAAAATACTTTTAAAACGATATATTTATATATATATATGTTTCATTAAAAGCGGCTTACGATTGGATACTTCAAATCCAACCATAAAACAATTGTTCCCATATTTATACTGTGAGCATCAAAATAAAGTGTACAGCTTGTTTTCCAATATAAAAAGGGTTATGTTATTTATAAAAAGTTAAATTTCTACTTTGCCAATTTTGATCAGACTTCAAGCTTGCTGTCATCTGTGAAAAATACGTTGCTCCAAAAAGTGACAAAAGCAAGTTGGACAAAAAATAAACGTGATAAAAGGTAGAAATAAGAAATTCAACGAAAAAAATATAGTATCTAAAGTGAAGAGTGATAGGGTTAGCTTTTGTAAAACGTCATAAAACAGATGGATCAGCCCAATAGTCGATCGATATCAACTCAAGTAAACATCTGAAAACATTTGGACAGACAAATTAAAAAAAAACATTAGCAGCAAGCACTCTCTGAATAAAATTCTGCAGAAAGGGTAGCCAAAATTGTCTACTGATCTAACTTTAAAATGGGTGGAATTGATGCCAAAGAGACTATAAGCCGTCCTAAAAGCAAAAAGAAATCAATCAAAGTATTAGCCACTTCACTTTTCTTAGTATTGTAAAACTGTACACTTTTTTTTGACGTGTTTAAAACGGAGTATATTAGTTTTTTTATTGTATTGATTTTGTTGTTTTTGAAGTATTTCAAATTTTTAATTTTAAATTGTAATAACATTGTCCAAGGTTTTGTAAATGATAATAAACTTCTACAAATTTTAATTATTTTTTGCTAAAATATCACTTTTTATATTGGAAAACCAGTTGTACACTTTATTTTGACGCTGACAGTATATAGGATGAAACTTAGGGCTGGTGAAATTAAAAGAAAATACAGAACACTTTGCAATTAAATGTTATATTTGATACTTAATGGAAAAACTAAAATTCAAAACTTCATCGCGATTGGTGTGTGAACTATTTTAAGGATCGCGAAAATGTAATTTTATATAATTTTTCAATAGTTTTTCATGGTCTATACGGCTATGCCATGATGGATATGATATAACCAAAAAATGCAAACAGTATAACCCTAATCTACATACATACTAATAAATTTATTTAAAAAAGAAAAAAAAAAAAATTAAACAAACAATTCGACTGTCGGCTAATAAAATATGTTCGTTGACTAGGTATTTGTTTCCTTGTTTGGAAAGTGATTAATTAGTTTCTTGTAGAATATCCAACCAGAGGCTTAAGTTTACTGGAATTTTCTAGATGTACTGTTAATATGTGTATCGCACACCTAGTTCCAAAGTGACTCAACTCAAAAAACTTAATTTTGCAGAAATCGAAAAAAATGTGTTTGACCTAAAAAAATAGTTAAAAACAAATTGTTGGACCAATTAGTAGAAAATCCATACAGATAATGATCTGATATCTAGTGATCTCTAATGATCACTAGATATAAATGACACAATTTTTAGTTGTGTCATTTTTGACTCCGTCATCAATGTGTTTTTGCACAAGTTACCTAATTATTTTGAGAAAAAAAAATTGGGAATTAAGCACGAATAACAAAATCTAATAAATTAAAAATTTTGTATTCCTAAAAATTACTTTGATAATAAACTAGCAAGTGCACGGCCTAAAAAAAATTAAGTGGCAACATGCTTTTGCAAGTTGTTTTTTTGCATTTTGTTTTTTCTTAACCTACTTTCAACTGCAATTAATGTTGGAAGAATTCCAATCAATTGTAGTGGGGAATGTAAGGAGAGATAAACTCACTGTTTATTGTTGATGTTTTTTTTTTAAACTTTGATATTGTTACAATTAGAACTGTTGCTTATGATTCTTATACGCTTAACAGTTTTATTTGGTTTAATATCTTTAGTTTTTTAAAATCAAGAAGTTTCCTGATGATCTGGCCTAAGCAACCAGTGAAATGCGCATAGGAATAGCTTATCCCATCAACAATAAATTTCAGTGTTTTTATCAAGAATAAAAATTGGAAATTAAGCACGAATAACAAAATCTTTAAATTTTTTTTTAATTGGTTAAAAAAATAAACACAGTTTCTTAAAACATAAAAAAAAAAATATAATCAATTTTTATTTTGTATGAAGGACGATCCGCTCTAGGGTACACTCTCAAAAATTTGTTTTTAGATATTGTGGTGTAAGCTATTGTATGGTCGGGTTTGACCTACTATACTTTCTTACTTGTTTTTATAATATAGGACGAAGGCCGAGGTAGCCAGATCCTAATTTTATAATAATTAATATATTAATTTATTTCAGATGTTTTTAAATAAAAATAAAATAATATATAAGGATAACTTGGCTTATAAACCGTATATTTGTATGTATGTTCAAAGGATATATATATATTTAAAAATACTCAAGTTTGTTTAAAAATATAACAAAAAATCGCAAGGAAAATTAACTTGATTCAGTATATAATGGATATAAGGCAAAATAACAAAAAACTTGCTTTTATAAAATTAGTTAATAACTAAATGTAAAAAATTAGGTTACTAAAAAGTGTTTAGAGAATAAATTCCAACAGAAATTTGGATCCATCCATGTTTATGTTTTAATCAAAACATGACTTTTGTGCATAAGCTCTCTAATACTTGAAGTTCAAGTTATATTTTAAAAACATAAGTTTTTAAAAAAAGTGCGTTAAGTGCGTTTTAAATGCTTTCTTATATGTATTTTCGTATTTGTTCCAATTTCTTTGCTTAAAAATCGTCATCTTTAGAAGGCGAATGAAAAATGCAAAAATAAACGAATAGTTCGCAAATGCGAATATGAATCCGAATATTCGCTGCAACCCTTTTTTGGTGACTTTTTGGCGGCATTGTTTAACGAAGTATCTTCACTTTTATAATTGCCTTAACTACAAATAAAAAAAAAATTATTATTAATTCGTATTTTTATTTTTTTTTTTAATAAAATAATTAAATGTTAAAAAAATATGCAATTTTCAGTTCCACGTGTGAAATGTATATAGTAAATAACATCGACTAGAGTATAATAACTCACTAGTATGTACTAGTGACTGTGTTAATAGTGAATCAGTACAGATTAACTAGTGACATTTCCTACAGGGTATGTTTATGTACATGTGTATGCATTTAACTCGATGGATACACTAGTGGTTTTGTGAATCCAAAGAAATCTCTGAATTAGTGAGTCCTTTTTACTAATCTTTGTCGTTTGTTAATATATATGGCAGTTTAAACTTTTGAGTATGTATAAAGAAAACTTAAGATTTTCCGAAAATTTGTAGTATGCAGTTTAATTTATCTTCATTGTATACTAATTCTTATTTTTATGGCCCAATTTTTAAACGTTTTGATTCCAGTTTGCCGGTAAAATTTTAGTTCCTTTATGTTTAAGAATTAAATAGGTAAAATTTGGACCAAATCTGATAACTCGTAATGAACGCGAAAACGACTTCAATACCTCCATAGAGTAATTTTTGAAAAAATCCGACACAAAATCAAGAGTTTATATTTTTACCATCTCCGATTTAAAAAAAAATTCAAAATGTGTATACTGCTCTTACTTAATCATTACATTGTGCAAGAATCGTTACCACTTATGGTTCATTTTGTATAGTCGTGTAAACTTGGACAAAATTTTGTTATATTCAAGCTTGAATAACTTTACAGTTCATCATCAGATATTAATAATAAAGAAACACACAACATTTGTACTTTACTCTACTACAAAAAATGACTTAGTCGTTTACGAAACGAGAACCGTAATAAGGCTGAATATTCACTTAAAGTCTTAAATGAATTTAACGGCTTTCTCAGCGGTGCTAACAGAATGTCTAGCCTTTAAAAATTTCCGATGATGTTTAAACTCAAAAAAATCGAGATAAAAACTATTCCAACTGAAGACAACCGAACTGTTATAAGACTTTTGCTACTTTTGTGATAGTCATGTTGTTAATTGGTAAGTCGATAACACAATTTTTATCAGCCCAGCTTCTTTAGCTTTTCGTTCGTTTGCGTTTTTTCTTCATCGCACAAAGCAATATCGACACCAGACATGCAATCAGGATGTCCTTTTTGTCTTTGCTTTGCTAGAAACAGTCTATCTTCTATAATCCGAAATTTGACTTGCGCATCCACGGTGGCAGTAACAAATAACTCGTCCAGATGTTCATCAAATTTGATGTTTTCTCGTGCTTGATACCAACAAATTTCATCTATTTTGATTTTCTATTTCGCACTTTGCTTTGCTGAAAGATTAACAAAGCGAATATTGTAGAACATGCCTTATAAGACCTAACGATTTGACGGAAGTTTTGTCCGAGTAATTTGGTGAGAATAACTTCCAACTAAAATTATTTTTTTTTAATTTTCAAAGACCTTACGTATTGTCACAATTGAAGTGCGGAAGAGGCAATGCGGTCGATATTTTGGAAATCTTTATTTTCATATATGCTTGTGATTTTTTCACTTTAGAACACTACTTGAATTACAAATTAATTAATTTCATTTTTAGGAATTCTTTTAACTCTGATCAATACTTAACACTAGAACGTCATCGTTATTTTTTGTGCACTAACGTCACCTCCCTTTTTCATTTTGACAACGATTTATTTCAAGGGTCTATTTAATACGTCCTGAGCAAAAATAGGCACCAAAACTTATTTATTATGTTTAGTGGTTTTTCAATTTATATAAATAGTAAATCTATATGTATGAAAAGAGAATCGCGCGTCGTCGTTTTGACGATGGATAACGGTGCAGGGCTAAAAAACAAATGGAAAATAAAAGCTAAGTCTTTAAGGCTTTTACAACGTTGTCATTTGGCGTTTTACCTGTAATATTTGCAAAAATTACCGTTATCACCAGCGGCTGTTGAAGGTGTACAGAATAGTTTACACAAACGGTAAAGTGTTTTAACGTAATGCTTTTCTTGAATCGCATGAACTTTTTAAGTTTTACTGTTATTGCAACTTGTAAAATATCCACAGAAAATTTCATGCAGGCGATATATAAGTATAAAATGGGTTCTAGTCCAAAAAAAATACCCACGAATATGTCGAATTTTTTGCAAAAATAGCCAAAACGCCAAAGTTAAAAAGGTTATACAATAGCAATCATAAGAGCTATCTAACAAATTCCTGCGCAATGTGATGCGCACGTGAAAGTTGTATTTATGAATGTGTTAAATTTCTTTAAAATCGTAGATAGTAAAAATTTAAACTTATGACAAAATTTTTTCAAAAATTACTCTATAGAGGTATATTGAAGTCGTTTCCGGGTCCATTAGGAATTATCGGAATTACTCCAAATTTAAGTTATATACTTTTTTAATATAAAGCAACAAAAATCTGCCCGACAGCCCGACATTTAAAAATAAGAGCCGTCATTTAAAATTACGGGGACAAAAGCTTTAATTTCTCTATAAAAAATTGCAAAATTGTTTTCTAATAGGCTCTAGGACTTAAGATTTCTTAGGAACGTTGACTGAAAAACTTTAGGGAATTACGTCCGAGAAACTGAGTTTCTTAGCGCCGGACGATAACTCTTCCCTAATTATTCATGTTTCTAAGGAGCGAACAACAGGCCCGGCAGTGCATTTTTAAAATATTCTTTAGTTTGAATATTCGATCCTTTATTGCAACAAAGTCATATCTCAGGTTTTCAAAGTGTGCCTTTATATACAGATTTAATAAATATATTTTGCTTTAACTTTGGTTCAGTTTGAGATATAATGCTGATTTTTGTTTTACATATAAAGATGGTTTGCTTAAGTAACTTAAAATTTTTAATTTTTTGAGATATGATATATGTATCACATATTTTACAGGGCACTATCAATAGGCTCGATTTATTCGGGGCAAAAAGTGCAATGCCTTATGCCATAAGTAAGGGTGTATATTTTTTGGAATAAAACATATTTCTATTTTAGAGAGCAAAACATTTTTATAAACCGAAAACCAAATTTAATTTTTTAAATAAAATATAAAATTTTTTTGTAAAAGAGAAAACATCATTAGTTGTGTATTTGAACTTTAGTGACTGACTGTATGAGATCACACGAAAATACGTTAATTTCTACAAATATGTACATACATACATACATAGATATGTATATATAATTTTAGGTTTAATTTTATTTCTTTCTGTTTTGTTTCTACTTCTACTTCTGTTTCTGAATAGCTTTTTTGCTCTTTATTTATTATTTTGTCATTTATTTCATTTTACGAATTGAGTATTCGTGGCTAGTAAATTTTCACTGTATCTTGTAGATATTGTCTATAAAAATTATGTATACAAAGAGATACAATTTTTATAAAATCTCGTGATGTGGTAAAAAAAAGAAATCTTTTTTAATTGATTTATCTAGTAGAAGAACATTATAATGTTTCAGCAAGCAACATTTACAAACTTACTAACTTAGATAAAATTTTACTGCAACATAACCATTAGGCCGTGTCAACAAATTCACTTTCCATGATACCTGCAAGTCTTGAAGCGGAATAGTAATCCTCATCTTCCAAATCATTTTAAGAACTTATTTGGAATATTTTAATAATGCTATAGAGTCGCGAAAATCGATTTTGTGAAAAAGAGATGTTTAATTTGACAAATATTTTAAGAAAAAAAACTTTATCACAAGAAATCGATGTAAAATGTAATTTATTACATGGTTAACGCTACTTGATCTAGCAAAAGTTTAGTAAAATAAAACAATTACTAAATAAAAATATTGAGGAAAAGGTACGTATTGGTAGGACGTCTAATACATACATATTTGCTTAGTGTGTCCATAACTTAAGATTGCTTGCCTACTTGTAAAAGTATCATTAAAGCCCTTATGACACTACATTTTTTATTCATTAATTGATATAGAATTGATAGAAAGAAACAGTAAATGTAAGAAAGAGCAAACTATATGTATGTTATGTTTTTGTTTCAGGGATGGCGTTGAGAATTTTTAATATTGTACCAACAACCTTTAAAAATTATAGTTTTTTACCCTAATTGTACTAAAAGATTTTTTTTAGTTGAAATTAATTTTAATTATGTTCATAAAAAACACCACAAAAAGGTATTATAAATCTTAGTTAAAAAAGTATCAACAAAAAAGAACAATTGAAACAACTTAGCCATCCCTGTTTTGTTTATTTTATTAAATGCTGCCAACTTTTTGTTTATGAGAAACCTAAAAACAAAAAGCGGTAAATCGCTGAATTTGCCCATAAACCGCTCATTCAGCAACACTTTTAATATTTCAAGCTTGAAATGTCAATTTTAAGTTAAACAATTTTACATTTTTTTTGACATTACTTCATTTTTTATCGATAACTTTTTAAAAATTGTTGACAGTTTGCCATTTATCGTAATACAGCTGAACTCTTTGCACTTGGTAAATTTTTCTATTACATTATATTTGTACTGTTCACCAAAACTTGAACAATGCATTAAAAATGTAGTGTCATATGGGCTTAAGACTTGCAAAAACAAAAGAAAAATTATTTTCATAACAATCTGTTTCGGACAACGATTTCGGACACGGTAACTTTTTTTGATAAAGTTATTTTCAAAGGCTTTTCCCTTTATATTTGCTGTTCCAGTTAATGTGCTAGGCGTATATACATAAAATGTTGTTTTAAAAACTTTTCTAAATCTTTATAGAGACACAAAAAAGGACGTATACATAACTGAGTATACCTGAAGTTTTTATGAAACCATAATATAGATATAGGGAAATATTGTTCCAAAAGTAAGCTGCAGAGACGACTTTACATCAGTTTTTCTAAGTACACATCACTTGGTACAGTGATGCCAGTAAAAAATTTAATAAAATCACTACGTGTCTTAAAAAAATCCCTTTTTTCCCTACAACCAAAAAGTTTTCCCTACGTTAAAAATTTATTGTTTTTAGCAACAGGTAAACAAATACATACATGTTTTGTTAACATTTTGTAAATATTATATTTAAAGCATGTATTAAAATTTACAATTAAAGCATTTATTAACAACAAGAAAAACAACCAAAATAAATATGTATAGCATACACGCATATAAAAATTCAATTTCAAAAATAATACTGTGTGACAAATTTTAATTTTTTCTATTTGGCAGAAACGCCTTTATTCTAAAGACAAAACTATGTCAAATTGCGTGCTTGATTTTTTATTTCCTCATATTTTGTCCTTTTTAAAGGATTTAACATTTTTTCAAGAATACATACTTATTTTTTTAGCAATCTTGGTACCAAATAAAATGAAAGGCTCTATGGAATTTAATAAAAAAATATTTACTTTAGTTCCCCTGAACTAAACTATAAAAAAAATTTCCTTTTAAAAATATTTCCATAACCTTAAAATTAAATTAAGTTTGATGAACTCAAGCCTAACTAAAAATATCAAAATAAACAGTTCAACTAAAAATCACAATTGTTCTTAAAATTTTTTCTCAAATATTTTTTAAAAATTCAAATTGTATGATTTTATTTCTCTGAGTTCAATTTCTATGTAGAAATTTTATTCATTATGAATGTGAGTGCGAATGCCCGAATATTCGCCGCCCCCTAATATTGACAGACTATTAGGACTCATAGTATAGGGTTAATTCTATTAAAAAATACTACATTTGTGCTTAAATGCTCTTGTATATGAAAAAAATAAAATTTTAAATGAAAATAATACGAATATTTACGTATTTTTATGCAATATATTCAAAATTAAATAATAATTTAAAAATTCCCTTCATTTGCCTTAAAATAAAAAATCTCCTTTTTTCCGTACGCTTGAAATTTTTCGAAAAAATCCCTACAAAAAGGGAAAATTCCTACTATTGGCATCACTGACTTGGTATTAAAATTGTGATGGTATCATTTCGACCCCTAACCAAAATCAAATTTTACAGGAGAGAGCTTTTTAATTTTATTTCATATAAATTTTGTATGAAATTTGTCGCTTACTTGCTATAAAATCGTAACGGTTACCTTATGTGATCATGACATTTTAGGAGATGACGCAAGTGTTGCCAATAAAGTAATTTATTAAAAAAAACGAAGATTGAAAATCATGTCGCTTAGTCGCAATTTACACTATGGACATTTCTTGCCGGACAGAAAAAGTTTGTTGGCGAGAGAGGCAAGAAGTAAAGTGTGTCAAGTATACAGCGTCTCCCCCTTACCAACAAATTTTTTCTGTCCGGCAAGAAATGTCTATAGTGTAAATTGCGACTTACGGTTTTTTCGCGGTTAGGGCTCGATTTTGTTAGAACTTACAAAGTTCTTTCACTGGCTGCCTCTTTGTATCGCATTTTGACGGCGCACAGTGGGAAATTTTACGAGAAGGCGGTCAAATTTCCATAACTTTTGACTGGATCGGTATTTTTTTATGCGATTTTTTTTGCTCGACAGGTGCGATGTTAGGCTTTAATTTGCGCTATAAAACGTAAAATTCGACTGATAGGAGCAAAAGTTATGGGGAGTTCAAAATGCATTTTCATTTTTTTGTTGAGTTTCGGTGTAAAAGTTGAATATTTCAAATATGATTTTTTTATAATTTATCATTATTTCTCTTGTATTTTACAACTGATACTTATTTTTTATTGTCGAACTTAGATCCTGTCAGAAAATGCCAATATTTGGCCCCTGTAAATTTTTTAGTCCCAATATTCACAGGGGCCAAAGGTTGGCGTTTTTGGGAAAGACGAGTTGTTATAAGGATAAAACTGAAAAGGAATATTTTGAAAAATGCCCAAATAGCATTCTTGGCTATCGAAAACATTTAAGGTAATTCAACTTTTATTTTTGGTTTGAGATGTATGTGTATTTTATTTTATTTGATTGGTTCGCTTTCGCTGTTCTGTATACTGATTTTTTGTCCGTTTTAAATCCAAAAATAGTGCAAATGCTTCTTCTGGAGTAAATTTCATTTCTTCAGTTGGTGTAGGCATACTTTTGAAAATCCTCTTTGTGCGTTTAGGGCTCGCTTCCACTATTTTTTCAATTATTGCAATTTTTCTTTTCTTATTTTGCGTTGAAATGAATCCTTTATCATACTATGAGAAATTTCTTTATTGATATTTGCTAGCTTGCGTCTTCGTGATCTTTCACTGCAATTGTCAATTTGTTGTGCGGGCCGACCCACTTTTCCAGTTTCATTAGCAGTTATTGACAGCTTCTTAAAAATCAGATCATTTGTTAGCCATTTTTCGTTGCGTAAGTAAAACGTTTTCTTGTTTCTAGAACATTTAAGGTACCGTTTTCTTAATGTTAATGAAAAATTTTTAATTTTTATCTTATGAATTTTGATTTCTTGTTCGTTGCATAATTTTAAGAATGGATTATTCATTATGTGTAACACAAAATCTTTTTCATCTTTCTGTTGAAAATATATATCTGCGAGAACTTTATAACTGAACTTAGCCATTGTTTAAACAATAATGAAGGTAAAATTATGAATGCATGCACTTTTATACTCTTGATAGAAGTTTTTTTAAATGATCTTTTGTTACTGCTTCTTTAAAACATAAAAACCCTTTTTTAAATACAAATTTAATCTTTTATTAGCATTTCTTTGAAACATAAAAAACCCCTGTTTTCACACTTTTTAAAAGGATAACATACCGGCAATAAATTAACAGGTAACATGTAGGTAATTTTCACGTAAAATATAACTGCGTGCTAGTTTTTTTACCATTTACCTGTTCTTCCATTTTTTTAAATTAATTTGCAATTTTCAGGTAATTAAACTATGTAGTTTATGTTGCGGCTATTTACTTATGTTTAACCTTTTAACTTACTCAGAAATCTAACGTGTTAGTCTATTTATGTCGCCTATTCGTTTTGCAGCATCCGTTCACCCACAATAAGTTCATAACAATGGCAATACCTTTACCTTCTCCAAATTAATTGATAACCTGACGTGCTAGATAATTTATGTGGCCTGAACTGCTTTATTTGTCGAAAATTCTTTAAGATTCACCTTCGTTAATTTCAGTAATGTTTCCTTGCAGGACTTATTTTTTGAACCGAATAACTTACCTTGGGTCACAGAAATTGCTGTAGTTCGCAAGGCCGTATCCAGATGTGCGTACAATGGGGTATAGAAATGTAGGTTAGATTCTGGACTACAAGAGAGTATAGGTTTTTTTTGACGCATTTTGACGCTCAGGACTTATGCTCTATAAAGTAGGAAATTTCCGGGAAATTTTGACATTAAAAAAAATTAAATAGTTCTAGAGGTCGCAGAGTTTAATGCTTTAAACCACGTATAGCTAAATAAAATAAACTAATACACAAAACTTATTCTGTCAAAAAATCTTAAAATACAAAAAAGTTATGAGCATTTCAACTTCAAAAATTGACTCAGAAATTCAAAACTATAACCAAATATTGAGAAAGTCCATTTCGGACCACCCTGTTCTCAATGAAATAGTTGAAATAGGGTTTTAATTTTTTGGCTCCCGAGGTTCACTAGTATTTACTTTCACATGAATAAAAAAATTTTAAAATCGGAGAACAAAAAAAAAATAATTTTGGCCGCCTTCCCAAAATATGAACCAGTGTGCGGCGTAAAGGCGCATCATTTTTGGTGATTAGATGTTTAACAAGTGTAAGAGCGAAATATTAACGGTAATCTACAAAAAACTCTTTTTGCAAAAAGTGACTTTTACAACGTTATTCGCGGTTTGCTTAAAAAAACGAATGTAAAATTGTAAAATCACGTACCCCAATGTTAAAAAAGTTAATAATTTTTTATTATTGACCTGATATTTTGAATGGTCCCAGCAAAAACTTTACTTACCTGTTAAGTTTGCAAATAATGTTGGTGACAACTAAACACTACTTATTTTTCGGCTGAATAACTACTTATTTTTGTTCGAAGTGTCCACAGAATTCCGAACATACAAGACACTTACTAGAAGTCAAAAATATCTACTTATTATTTAACTACTTACTAGAAGCCAAAAAATCACTAGTCAATAGACCTAATAAGTAGTTATTGAGTACGATACCAGTAAGGAAATATTCCATACTGAAAACTACGCAATTAATAACCTAACAAAAAATGGAGCTTTAAACGAAGCAGGTTTGTAATGGAGAAATGTAAGAGTTTCGCTTACCATCTCGCTTACGGAAGGCATGAATTTTATATTATTTTTTTAAATGTACTATTAGTGCTTCGCGAATTGATAAAATTTTTTATTGGAAAGTAGTTGTAGCTGATTATTAGAAAGCAAATGTTCAGTAGTGAAAATAATAGAAGTAATAAGTAGTTGCTGAGGTCATTAATAGTAAGTACTTATTGAAGTTTTCCGAATAATGACAATTGTAATGACAACTACTTACCAGGTAACGTATGTAATAACTAATACCCTATTACTAAAAATCAAAAAGTTTTTCCTGGGGTATTTTCATTTTCATTTTCATTTTAAATTTAAATGACTTTGTTTTCAACTATTTTTACCAATGAAATGATCTTTAGTTTTAATAATTTGGCCCAGTAGCTCGTTAAGATAAGATTTCTGAATTCTTATACTTTAAATCTTTTAAATCGTAAAAAATTTCATATTTCATTTCATATTTCAAATTGACATAGAAGAAAGTAAATTTTTGGTTACAAATATATGTACTTTTTTTGAAGGTTTTTAAATGCATCCATCAATTATTAAGGTCTTATATGATTTTTATTTTATTAATCTGCGAAAGAACTGAGAAAGAAAAGTGGAGTAAAACACATAAAATGTAGATTTTTATATAAAAAAACTTAATTTTAAGTTGTACTCGCATTTTTGATTTTCAACTAAAAGTGATGGAAAGAATTTCAGTCAAATTTAAAAGTATGAACTACATTTTAACTGCTTTTAATGATACTCGTACAGCAACCAGCGGCAGCAGAAAATGAGGTATGTATTTCACTTTTTTGGCGATGACCTTGAAAAAGCTTTATCTAAAAATTGAGTGCAATCAACTTTTTTTCCGCGCTTTATTATATTATTATAAAATACACAAACGAAAAACAAGCAAACAAGACGAAAAAAATACTTTATTATAGAAGCGTTGCCACATAATTGTCAGAGAAATATATACTTAAGAAAATTGTGTTTTTGAAAATATAAAATTAGATTATAAATAACCATATGTACATAATTTAGTCAATTTAAAATAAAAAAAAGTATTTGTATTTTTTGTAAATGTTAGAAGAAAAAAAGGCTACGTATGGCAACACTATTACCAATCTATCTGAAGAGAGGGCAGGCAGTAAAAAAGTCTAACAATAAAAAAATAAGAATACAAAAAGCTAAATTTTAAAACAACATTTCATTTTAGATTCCTCTTTTTAATTGAACAAATACCTACACATACATACGTATGTAGGTACATCAATATTTTATTTAGATGTATTCGTATATTTCTTATTCTATGACAGATTTTTTTAGTTTTTTTTGTTTATCGACGCTATTTTAAAAGTATTTTTTGCTGTTTATTGTCGATATTTGCCGGTGAATTCTCACAATTTGTTTGGTTTTATTTTGTTCTTTTTATATTTAGTTCATGAACCATTATTCTCTTGTTTACCTTGTTTGTGCAGATTGTGTTTTTAAGAAGATCCAATAAATTATACTGATATAAGTCCTTTTCAATGAGGACTAGTAAAAACTTAAATTTAAATAAATATACAAATAACCATTTTATATTATGTACATTTGAAACTGCGAGACCGAATTCAATCTTGCAGTTGATATAGGTAGATAACAGCTCAAAACAGTTTAATAAGTATGTTTGTTTGTATGTATATATGTATGTGTGTATGTACGTATGTTTTTTACCCTGCAGAAGATTAAGAGTTAATTGTCTAAATGCCACTAGTACAGTTACTAGAACAAAAAGTACTAGTGCTAACGGGGTTAGAGTTTTTATATTAAAATACTTGTGCATATGAGTACCAGAACTTGATGTAGTACAAGGGCACTACTTGTAGACTGATAGAATTTTATGTAACAAAACTAAAATTCCAGTACATATTTCTATTTTGATACTGCTTCTTAAATATTATTTCAAATAATTTATTTATGGCATTTTTATTATAAAAAAATGTTAAAATGCTAATGCAAAAAGCACCCAATGTGATCCAAGTGTACTAGTACACGTCTAGAACCAATAGAACTAGTGCTGTTCCAAGCACACTCAATGCTAATTTGAGCATTAAGATGGTATAGAAAAGTTTACAGTTGAGAACTAGTACTGGTTATTATACCCACACCGCAATAGTGGAGAGGGTATTATGCATTTGTGCTGATGTGTGTAACACCTTAAAATATCGGTCCTAGACCCACCTTAAAGTATACCGATCGACTCAGAATCTGAGCCGAACTAACGATGTCCGTCCGGCTGGCTGGCTGGCTGTCCATGTTACCTTGTGCGCACAGTACAGGTCGCAATTTTGGAGATAATTTGATAAAATTTGGGACATAGGTTCTTATTGGCACAAGGACCAAGCCTATTGAAAATGGGCCGAATCGTAGGACCACGAGGGAAGATAGGGGGACATTTCTTCCTCTCAGAAACTATCAAACCGATTCGAATGAAATGTAAAACATAGATAGATCCATATCTATATGGACACATAAGCTATACAGTTTTTCAAAAATAGGACCACAAGGAGAGGTAGGGTGCAATTTCTGCCTCTCACAAACTTTCAAACCGATTATAGTGAAGTTTATAAACATAGATAAATCCATATTTATACGGACAGATAAGCATGATGTGTTTTTAAATACTGTGGTGTAGGGTATCATATGGTCGACCTTGACCGACTATACTTTCTTACTTGTTTTTGTACTAGTTTGGTACTAATTAGGTACTAGCTCAATCTCCTGCATATGTTTTTTGATGTACGTATGTATGTATGAATGTGTGTATGTATTTCTGAATAATATTCCTTATAATACAATTCATAATTCCTCAGAACATTATAATACTGAAAAATGCCCTTTATCCCATTTTCTAGGTGTTTTTACATAGAAAATTCGGTATATATTTAAAATACGTAGCAAAAGGTAAAAAACATGAATTGATCAATATTTTTCATACATTTTTCGAATTTTCAATGTTAATACTAGGAATGTAACGATATGGAAAGAGGCTCATTCTTCTCGGATTCACTTATAATTTTTTTCACAAACGCTCGAAAGGAAAGTTATTTTAGACTTATCTGAACTTGTAGCACCTGTAGGGGTGACCGTGTTTTTAACACTTTCGGAATGCAGAGACATGTTAAGTAGCTCAATAAGAAGTTTTTTTAGGTGCGATTGAAGTCGATTGTCTTTGAAATATTCGTGCATTGTATCGAGTGACAAAAATTATAGATAAATAATAGGTTCCATTATTTTCTTAAGCCTTAAATCTTTTATTTATTTCAAATGACAATTCAGCCGTTAAATTTTGGGACTATTCCCCATCTCCGTTAATTAATTTATTATATGCTAAGGAATTTTGAATTATATAATAAGGTTATTTTTAGTCTCCGACCGAACGTTCGGGTTCGGTTACAGAGTTAGGCAAAAAGATTATGTACGGCAAAAGTTATGTCTTCGGCGTCATTTTTAGCGAACTTTACCGAACAGTTTGTCAAATTTTGTTTTGTCATTCTGCATCAAAAGTTTAAGGTTGCCCAATATAACAATTAGTAAAATATTTAAGTTACGGATATATTAACAACAAAAGTAAGGAAACCGTATGCTATATATTACACATTATTACAATAACTGGTTTATTATTCCAAATTAACCGGCTTATTCGATATTCGAAAATGAAAATTTCAAAATAACCAGCTTGAGCAAAACTAAAAAAAAAAAACAGGTTGAAGCCGATCGAATAATAACCGTTCGATCTCCCTAATACACAGTAAAACGTCTACAAAAGAAAACTTAGCGGAATGACGATTCATTATAGAGTTCATTGAACTGTACAAAACACTGCCGGCTTTGAGAAACCCATAATGAAAAGACGTGACAAATATGTGAAATACTGCTTTCTAAATACAAGGAAAGATTCGTAATGCTATTCAAGTTAAACTTGTATACAAATTTTTTCTCTATTTTGTTAAGAACAATTTAAAGAATCGCCCAATCGTTATTGCAAACAACAAAATAGGTTGACAATTGCAACAACTGTTGCTATTGTTAAAAGTTGCATAATCCCACTAAAGGACGAAAAAGAAGAATTTCATGCCACTGTTTGGTAATAGATTAAAGAGAACGTGAATTTTTTTCCTTTAATATATTACCAAACAGTCGCATACGTATTTTAAATTCGGCAACCACGATAAGGGTGAATCACCCTTATATTTTTATTTATATTTTTTTAATCATAATTCATATTACAAATTGTTTAATTTTTATACGTTTTTATGTTTCATCAAAAATTAATTTTAACATTTCTTAAATACATATACATACATAAGTACATAAATGTGTGAGTGGGTTTGTTTACTTTTAAAACAGAACCAAAAATTACATTTAAAATGTTTAATAAGCGATATTTCACTAGTTCACGAATTTTCAACTTTTTTCCATAACCTCAAAAATTAGATGTTTTCTTATCTAAATTAGGTCTGTTGAAAACACCAGTATGGCATTAATTTATTTTTTTTTTTAAGAAGCGTTTTCGAGATATTCACAAAAACCATGCTTTTTGCAGTTTTAACTACACTGTTACAAAGATAAATATATGTATACTTCCACTTTCAGCCCATATCTATATTGTGTTAAGCCAAACTATTAAGCCAACAAAATTTTTTTTCTTAAATTTTTTACACATATCTGAAGGCAATTTTCTAAACGTTTTTGTCACAAAATTAAAACAATCAACTTGAAACAAAAACTGAAAGCAAATAAGATTTAATTTTAAAAAGTATAAGTGAATTGGTAAAAAATTTTGGGGGTTTTAAAACTAGAAATGCAAATCTTGACACTCAAGTAGGACAACAAATTGGTTATTTTTCAGTTGAAAATAAGTAACCAAAATGGAAAAAATTACACAAGTACACATTGAGAAAAAAGCGGTGTTTAAAAAACTGCAGTCGAAACAAAAATTTGTGTACAACTTCTCGCTTTTTAAGTTGGATTGACAGCGACTGTTTACATTTAATGAATTCAAAGTAAAAGCAACAATTTCTTTTTTGAAAATGACACATGAAGAAGTGGAAGAAATTGCAGTTTTTCTACTCTGACCGCAGTTTTTTAAACGCTGGAAAAAAGTAACCAATTTTGGTTATAAGTAACCAAAACGGCAACGTTGTTTGTGACGATTTGTCAGCGCATTTGATTTCAGTGATGCTTTGCAATACTGCATCTATGAAGTCAGCCAGTATTTTGAAATATGCCGGTTGGCGAAAGCATACTATCTTAAACCGTAATAGAGTACCTAAATACAGTAGTAGCGTTGATTAAAATTTTTTTAAGGAAATTAAAATTCGGATGTTTGAACTCAATCCAATATGTCGTTGCTTTTAAATTTTTTGTCTGATGATAATAATTTTACGCCTAGTACATTTGAAAAAAAAAAATATTTTTTAAGATACAGGTTAAAAATATTTAAAAAATTTTTTTTATTGCCTTACTGGAGCAACGTAAAATGGTGAATTTTGAAAAAACGTAAAAATCACATTTTTTAAATCTTAAGGGGGTGTAAATTAATGAATTTTATTCGATCAACAAGGTCTCTTCATTGGCTGAAAGAGAAAAGACTTTGTTAAATTTTTCAAAATAGCTAACACAACTGCAGAAAAACACAATTTTCGCGATTATCTCGAAAAAACTTCTTGAAAAAAATAAATGAATGCCTAATTTAGCTCAAAAAACATTTAATTTTTGAGGTTCTAGATACAATTAAATACAAATACACATGCATATTTAATGAAAAATAAAGCAATAACCTTTGCCGGTGGTGGAAAAAATCAATCGAGAATTGTTTGAAATGGAAGAAATAATTTACAATACTTATCTGTTATTGTAATTTTCTTCCCATCCAACGCTTAAAATGGACATTGTCTGATTTATTTAACCCACTCATAGTTGGGGGTAGTGCACTAATTGTTGATTTAAATCAGCAGTGCACAAGCACTAAATAAAACTGCAAAGAAATTAGTTTGCACTCTTTTTTACCAGCTTTAGTGATGCTTGTTATTTTTTAACTACCACTAAAAATTTTTTAGTGATATTGCAAATTTTTTCACTTTCACTAAACGTTAATTGAATGCAAAAATCTGCACTCACTTCAAATAGTGCAAAACTTGGACTTGCAATAAAAAAAGCTGCATACAAATATTGTATCACTAAAATTTAAAAAATTTAACTTTGTATGTGCATTGTTTTTGACATTAAACAAAATGAAATTTTGTTAATAACGGTGTAATTATTGGCTTTAATCATGAAAAAACAAGTTTTTGATTTTAAATTTAGTGCAACAATTTAAGTTGCACTCAAATGAGTGAAGAAAAAATGGTTGCAATAAACTGATGATTGTTTTTTTTTTAAATCAAACTATTTTTTTTTGAGTGCAAAATTTTTTTAACACCACTATCATGTTTAGTGAGGCTGAAAATTTTCAATTCATTACTCAACATCATCGAAATGATTGCAATATTTTTGCACTATCACTAAGTGTGAGTTAGAACTGCAAAATGAGTGCACTATCCCCCTCTATGAACCCACTTTTAGGTCACCTATACAAAAAAGCAAACGAATGAAATTTTAGATATAAATAAATTCACATTTGCCAATTTTATTTTGGTAGTGCTGAAAATATTAATATTGTCAAGAAATGGTTTCGTTCTTACTTTAGAAAACGAAACTATTATATGTTACATTTAGGAAGATCGGTCGGTTGTTATTCGACTGGTTTTAACCGGTTATTTTTGTTTTGCCCGGTTTATTTTAAATCTCTATTTTTCGAATATCGAATAAACTGGTTATTTTGGTATGAAAAACCGGTTATTTAAATAATATGTAATTTATATACGTTTACCTTACTGTGGTTGTAAATGTTCCCGTTACATAAGTATTTTTCTTATTGTAATATTGTGTAAACTTGCACTTTTTATGACGAATGTCAAAACAAAATGTATTAAAATTCAAAAAACATGATGAACGATGTAAATACAAGTCGCTTATAAAAGCGTGTGTTCTTGTTAAAAAAAATTACCACAACTCAAAGTACTACAAACATTTTTCAGTTAAAAAGGTAAATAGATATTTGTAAATATTAAATATATTTTTATACAGCTGTCATCTCTGGAGATATATCAAACGGGATTAAAAAAACAAAGTTAGGGGCCTGAAGTGCCCTAAAATGATAAGTTTTTCACCTTCACGACTATTAATCACCTTAAATTAGTCCATAAGCTTGACATAAATATGCGCCACAAAAAACTTGACTCCGTTCTAAATAGTTCCAAAGAGAAGGCAAATGATACTTTACTTAAATACTCTGCCAAAAATTAATCATTCGATGAAATATTAGCCCGTTGTGTTGCCGAGAACGGAATGCCTGTTAAGGCACTAAAAAATCTTAATTAGTTCTTTAATCTGAAAACTACAACATTCCGGCGGAATCCACGATATGAGAAAAATTCACCAATTTTATTTATGAAAACACCAAGAGCTAAAACAGAAAATTTAAGAAATCAAACAAAGTCGTGGAAGGTTTTTAATTGTGGTTGACAAATACAAAAATATGTTCATATTTTTATTGTTTCTATAATGGTGAAACAAAATAATTTGAAATATATAATCTTGGTTTGTAACTTTTCAAAAATATGGTCGAAGTCTTCTGATATAGACATGCTTAATAACCAACAAATTAAAACTTATTGAAAATTTAATTGGTAGAATATCTCAAATAAAAAATTTATTAAATTCCTATAATTTTTTAAAACCAAATTTCTTTAAAAATTCGTTTTGTGTCATTGTTTGCCACAAATCAAACCGTTGTTTAAGCAACTCTTTATTCTAAATTCTATTTCTTTATTTTATATTTTTGTGGCTTGGTGCTAAAAGGCCCAATGTCAAAATATTAACTTTTAAGAAAATTGGAATTAAAGTTTTTTTTATAGAAGAGTTCTTAGTGAAATTGGTTAGCAAAGTCTTTGTGAAGCTGTTCTGGGTTATATTAGAACTTGACTGTTTAAGCAAAATAAAAGCGAGTAATAAAAGACACCTAATGCAACGATTAACTCAAAACAACAAAATATTGACATTGGCCCGTTTAGCACCAAGCCAAAGATTTATCTTCGGCATTAAAAATAGTAAAATAATTGTCGCAGCACTATCGTCGTCTTCATTCATTGAAAATAAAACTAAAATGAAAAATTAACACAAAACGGAAACAAAGTGTGTGTTTGCCAAGCTATTTGTATGGTTTATTTTGACCTTAATTCATAACTACCCAGCAAAATCTTAGATATACATTGGAATTTAACTCATTATTTTAACACGGTGATGCCATTAGAGGCAAGTACTTAACACCCTCGCTTACAAATAGGGAGTTAAATATGTCATTACCACATTTGTCAAACAAATTTAGTTCTTAATAAATATAAATTTAAAACAAACCGACATAGCAATCAGTCAAATAAGATTGTCCAGGCGGGTGCCGTTGAATTCTTGAATTGGATTATTTAGGTAGCTCAGTTAGAGAAATAAAACATTTAAAAGCTGAGCATAAAATCAAAAAGAATAATGCAATTCTTTCTTTTAATTCTCGGCTTTTTGCTTTGCACCATTACATAGAGGATTTTTAAAAAAAATATTGATGCAATATAAGAGCTATGTATCACTTCCAAATTTCTTGAAATCACAATTTACGATATAGTAACAGTTATTATAGAAAATATCGAAAAAATCGGCCTGCAGCTATTGCACCCATGCATGCACTTAGTTTTATTGGTTTAGGAAAAGAAATAACAAAGTTAAAGGATTTTAGCCGTTATCTTCCACTGTGCATAGTAGTTAAATGTTCTCTCATTGCAAAATCTTGTTTGTATTTGTACGTTTTAAGATATTTCTGCTTATTTTTATTAATTTGTTTTAAAGAAAATTTGAGAGATATCTTGGATCTCCTAATATTACTAGAGGCGCAGATCCGCTTGTTGACTGGGGCAATGACATGTTATTCCCAAAATTGAAGAAGGTGGGGCACAAATACTTAAGTTTTTAAATGATCTCTGTCGCATCTAAGAAACTTTTTTCCACTGTAGGTCAGGTTCAAACCGACTTGCGAAATAGTCTATCTCCGCAAAAGTTGAGAACACGTTGTTTCTTAAACAAGTCTTATTAATATCAATTTTAAATATTAGTAATCTCTTACACTGTTTTTTGTTAAAAAAAAAAAAAAAAAATAATGCATTTTTTTTGTTATTTTACCATAAATTTAAATTTAATTCGTTGTTTTTTAAATCTTTTTAATATCAATTTAAAATATAAATAATATCTTACGCTGTTCGAAATAATTTTCCAAGCTCAAGTTTTATAAAAAATATTTTTTATTTATCCAATATTTCGGTATCTCAATGAATAGCTGTTTCAGGATAAATAATAAATATTTTTATAAAATTGATCTTTTGCGTGGAAATTGTTTTTTTGAAAAACTAATACTTTTATTTATTTTGCTTATTTTGCTTTAGGTTACTTTAGGTTTGTTAATTTTACCTTGAGCTCAAATTCAATATGCATATCGGTATCGGTATCGCCGATATTTCTTTTTTAGTATCGGTATCGTATCGGCAAAAAAGCGTATTGTTATAACATCCACAAAATAGACGCATATTTTACCTGCCAAAAAACTAATCTTGTGCAGATTAATGAGTCCCTTATCGTATTACAATAAAAATGTCATCTTATACCCCTGACAGACATATAGTTTCAATACCATGGTATGCATACTACAGTTGTATATAAACCATCAATATACCACTTTATTTCATGATTTAATTGTAGTTTAGGTTGACACACATGTAGTATACCATGATAGTATAGTATACAAATCCTATGTCTGTCAGGGGTATTAGAGAAAATTGGACAAGGAAGCAGAAAAATGTGAAAAAACAAAATCAATAAATCCGCGATGTTTTTGATTACCAACTCACGCAAATTTATCGAGTTCTACATTCATTTCAATGTCTTAAAAAATATGCAATATTGTTTATCCATTTAGCCTGTCTTTGTTGTTATTTACCCCGTTTTTATTCTCCGAAGAGTAGAAAATGTCCGCTCACTTCTGGAATTACTGATAAAACAATATACATAATAAATATTTTTCGTAAATTTGGGTATATAACCGAATCACAGTTTATTAAAACATCTAGCACATTTTCGTGCTATTTGTACAATTTTCCACTTCTGTGGCCAATGCAGTAATTCTGCATGTAGTTTTGCGGTAAGCAACTTCTTATATATTTTTCCAACTTAATCATTTAATCAACCAATTGAATGGAGATTACACATTTATGGCGTTTTCTTCTCTGAGTAATTCTGCATTTATTCTGACTTTTTCATTACTTTATGCTCCTTTCTAAAAAATATATGTTATTTTTAAGATGCAATGCGTTTTTTTTCTCATGATGTTGGCCTTAAAAGGAAAAAACTTCATGTTCTACACTCATTTTAATTAAAGGGGCATGTGTGCAGCATTAGATTAACAGCTGATTTTGTTATTATTTCTGAAAAATGAATTATTTTCTTAGTCCGTATCTCGCGCTTATTTTATTTATGTAGTTTTTTTTTTCTAATTACAAATTAGTAATGGGTCGATTATCCATTGCAACTGTACTTCAGTTAAGTTGTCAAATGGCAACGCAACTGAAATCAAAATTTATTTTAGGTAGTGCAACTTAAGTCAGTTGACATTTTGACAAATCGGTAAACGAAAAATTGTAAACTATTACGGCAAACAAATGAAAATAAATTAATTTAATGAAAAAGAAAATGAAATATTATTAGTTCCCTACATTTATTTTTCCGATGACCAAAAAGAGTCTGTTGGGCGACACTTAAGAGGCAGTTCTAGTCTGCTAGAATCTATGAGTTATAACGTACAGACTATAAAAACTGAACATAAATTTATTAGTCACCAGCAATAAATCCACGGTAAATTGTTTGGATTCAATTTAATTTGTCGAACTAGTAAGTCAAAGATTAGAAACATGTAATAAAGAGATCCAAATTAAACAAAAGAAACATACTTATTTTAAGCTTTTGACGTATTTATTCTTGAAAAATCTACACAGAAACCAAAATTTTATAGTTGCCTAACTATTTATTATTTGGCAACTGAAATCGACATCGGTTGTCATATGTAATATATTTTTCAACTTAAGTACGGTTGCCATAAATAATCGACCCATGAAAGAGCTTCAATTCAAAAATGCTAAATGTACTTTATTGTTTTATATCGAAAGTAGTGTTCTTTTGTAAACGTTAAATATAAAACATTTCTTAAGATCAGGTAAGCATTTAAAAATTTTGCAAAATCACATGTAACAATTATGATACTAGATAATAATTTTTAATTGTCAAGAAAAATCAACCTTTTCCTTTTGAATGTCAAGTTTTTTGCCGATTTCGATCTGGCAAGCATACATCCACTATTTGTGGTGTGTATATAAAAATCAAAACATGTACTTCGAACACTGACCGTAAACAAACTTGTTCTAAAGAATTGTATTTTTAGTACTTAAAGCCATTGTAAAATTTCAAGATATGTATATTAACACGTTTGCAGACCTTGTCAGTTAACAAATATAGAAAATATTTTTTTTTTTATTATGACTTTTTTGAAAACTCCGTTATGCCGCTTTAAATCGAGTTTTTACTGTCAAATTAAAATTAAAAACACGTTTATAAAAAAAAAAATACAGAAAACAAATTTCTTTTAATTGTAGTTATAAAACATTTAAATCTAGTTTTGTACCTCTGGCGGTTAAATTTATAAGACTTATTATTCTATTTTGTACATTTGTAACCGCAAAGACATTTTAGTAAAATAGCAGTGTTTTAGAAATAAAAATATGTATGTAGGCACATAGTTTATAAAAATCATAAATACATACATACCTACAGATGTTCGTGGCATGTGTGTATAAAAATTAAAGTTATGTATGTGTGAGTCCATCTAAAACACTCTTAACTTTTCTTTACTGTAACTGGAAAAAACTAATTTTTTTCTACACTATTTATAGGGGATAAATATGCTTTTAATCTTTTTTTCAGGGACGGAAAATAACTGTTATGTTTTTATTTCAAGCAAAAAGGTAAGGCAAAAGTGCCCTTTACCTGCATTTGGGAATTTTTAACCATTATCGTGACTTATATTATATTGGTTACCGTAACTAATTAATTGAGAAAATGAAACTTTTGGTTATAAATAAATAATCTTTTTTTCAGGGACGGAAAATAACTGTTATGTTTTTATTTCAAGCAAAAAGGTAAGGCAAAAGTGTCCTTTACCTGCATTTGGGAATTTTTAACCATTATCGTGACTTTTATATTATATTGGTTACCGTAACTAATTAATTGAGAAAATGAAACTTTTGGTTATAAATAACCATTATATAAACCAAAAAAAATTTTTTGGTTAAAATCAACCAACAAAAATTTTTGGTTGAAAATAACCATTACCGAAAAAAATTGATTTTTTTTGGTTATCATGTATGCAAAAATTTTAAAGGTTTATTGTTGTCACCAAGTTTGTATATACATGTATACATATGTACAATTAATATAAGTTTTGGACCGATATCTTAGTTATATGTGGACTGACTTTTTCCTGGGTCATGTTGAATTATTTTAGTGTGAGTACTGAGTTTCGATTTGCCCAGTGTAATTTTTATAATGGTTATTTTCAATCAAAATTTTTTTTGGTTGAAATAATGGTTATTTTTCAAAATAAAATGTGAATACAGAATTTTTGTATTTTTATCAGTGCCCATGTTCTGTAACTCCCGCGTCGCGAATCTTCTCGATTGAAACGTGAGAAATGAGACAAAAATGCCATGAACTGAAATAAACAGCTTTTTTCCCCACTTAACGGCGTCTAAAACACTTTTGGCGAGTAATAACTGTCAAGTTAAGAAATTACTCGCCAATTTACAGAAAAGTATTTTGTTCTTGGATGATTTTTTCATTGTTTAATTATTTTGCTTTTACCATTTTTGAAAAATATACGAATGTTTTTTATGCCATTTTGTAAGCAACAAACATAAAGTCCGTTAGCACTAGTTCTTCTTGTTCTAGTAATTGTACCAGTGGCATTTAGAGAATTAACTCTTAACCTTCTGCAGGGTTGGTATAGCCGACGGTTGTATTATCGCTGCCGTCGTTAAAAAGTTTTAAATTTTAGTAAATTTTGGTCGCCGTCAAAGATATGTGTTGCTGGCGTTCTCAACGTCTGCAATTTCACATCGGCTTCAAGTGGAATATTATGACATTTATAACGTAACAACGTAATCTCTTTTGATAGTCTTTGAGATGAGTTACAGACACACTTTTTTCTCTCTTCGCGAAACGATGGAATTTTGTTTCACATCTTTTTGATGCTGGAAGTTCTCACCAAAGTTACAGAACATGGGTACAGGAAACTAATTTGTGTTTCATAAATACACTGTCGATCAGATGATTTGAACCACATTAATTTTTGAATTAAGTGGGCCAAATCTTTATTAATTTTTTGCAGACAGACAAAATTTGTATTGAATATGGGATTCTCTTAAGATTTCAAAATTAACAAGTGGAATCATTAAATTTAAATACAACTGTATTTAAATGCTGCTTTTCCAAAAAAAAAAGACAAACATAAATGAAATTTTTTACATTCATAGATTTAAAAGATACTAAAAACTATGGAAACAATTTCAAGGACCAAGCACCAAAAATCAGGTCTCAAGCTCGTGTTGAGGCTAGTATCTCGACATTTTTTCAGTGTTGTCAAGAATTTGTTTAAATTTTCACAACACTGAAAAAATAAATTCTATTCGTTCAATATCATCTGAAAGAATAGAAAATAAAATTGCTTTCGAATCGAAAAAGGTATTCGATCACGGCTGCCAGAATTAGCCCCCTGAAGAAAAGGCCGCCGCTGAATACTGTATGCTTTGCTGCTTTGGTGGCGATTCAAAAATAGCTCCTCTTTTCTCGTATCGTGAAAATTATAATTGTGGCCATCTGGGCCTTCCACATTAAATTTCCTTGAATCACTTAAAACAATACAACACCAATATTTAACATGACATCTCAATTGATTGTCCCATGTCATATAATCTCGAGGAAATTTTAATCGATTATTTTTGCGTACATTATTCAACGGCGGTTTTTCTTCAGTTTTTTTTTTTTTTTTTAATGTAAGTTATTCGTAGCTTGCAAAAGTTTTTTTTACTGTTTCCTTCAAACTTAACGACATTGTTTTGCGTATAAAAACAAAACCCACATGTATTTTGCAAAAAGTAATTTTTTTAATAAAAATTAAAGAAAAAAGAAATTAAGAAAATATGGAAGAAAAACTGTTCCCAGTTGTGTTTTAAAATTTTTCTTTTCTTATTTAATATTAACGCGAAGTAAGCGCAGCTTATATTATTTTATAGATATTTCGGACAAGTTTTTATACGCTTCACAGAGTTTGTCATTCCATTTGTCATTCCATTTGTAATTTCTACAATATTGAGGTTTGACCCGTCTAGGAGCATCATACAAGCAGTGAGGACATTTTTATAAACGTTGTATGGGAGCCTCCTTTAGGAATAAAGATAGGGGGTTAGTATGTTAGTATGAAAAATGCCAACCCCTCTAGGAGTGACTATGTGGGACTCTTGACAAATTTTACCTTAGGTGTCTGCGTTGTGGAAATTTTATTAACTACTTAAAACGGACTATATAGACATGTTATATATCAGTAGATATGTAAATATATATGTATATTTTTATATTCTATCTAAATTTAAGTCTAAAATAAGGGGTTTATTGAGAAAACTAAAAAAGCTGGTATTCAACGAAGAACGCGCATTCTCATTTACATTAGTACTATAAGCAACAAATTACGACTGTCTCTAAATTAACAAAATAATCTCTTGTTATTGTTATTTTTTTTTAATTTTTATGTAAATATACCTGGAGAACAGAAGGAGCTATAATTCCAAAATAAGTACAAGCATTTTGGTTATTAATTCACAACGTCCGATAAAACGTGGGCGGGATTGGACAAGTGGACGTGGCACGAAGTTGATTTATTTATACCTAAAGAACGGTATTTATATAACTGTTATTATTGCAACATGGTTATAAGATCCGGCGAAGCCCAATATAGCATTCTTACTTGTTTGAATATTTAGAGAAATTATCATACAATTATTTATTTACAAAATCAAAAACGACAAAAAAAATGTATGTAGATACTAATATAGTATGAATTACTAATCGCAGTTTTGCATCATTACGATTCAAGTGACCAAGAAAAAAGATAGTGTTGCCTTCATCTACTTAAAAAAAATGTTAAAACTAGGGATGTAACGAATACCGATATATCGGCGATATATCTAGCCGTTTTGCTTTGCATCATAGAAGCTAAATGCTCTCTAATTGATATATATTTGTATGAATTTCTACGTTCTAAGATTTTTCTGCTTATTTTTAATAATTTTTGTGAGAATAAAAATCAAAGTTTGAGTTACTTCGATGATACCATAAAATCCATTATCAAATCCACTCCTACATTGTCTGACGCTATTCCGCTAGTTAACAATCTTCGAACATCGCATATGAGAGATTATTTTCCCCGGCAAATCTGCTTCAATCATATTTGCGAAATCGTGCAAAAGTTGAGAGTACTTTGCTTTTTAAAGGAGCATATAGACGACATGTTTTTGTCATCTGACATGTCAAATTTTCAAGTCACATGTAATTGTACATGTCTGTCAAAATCGCTGTTTTACATAAGCTTTATAATATTCGGTCACAAACGTACATGTAATTTGCTTCTGACATTGTCTCTGTTTTTTTCGCATTGTTATTGCAGAAACCAAAGTAGTGTTCGGTTTCAAAATAGCTTGCTGCCGCCATGAAAAGTTTTATTTGCGCCGTAAAATAGTTCAGCCATCTTAACATTTTTTTCTTTTAATTCAAAGATACCAATTTAGGATTTTATAATAAAACGGTTTATATATATATATTCACATAAATTATATTCAATGGTAAGATGATAGCATAGCTTTCTGATGTCAGATGGTTTGTCAGAAGAAAATAGAGCACGCTCTATTTGAAATTTTGTCAGATGACTTTGCATCTGACTTTTACAGAAGCAAAGTTAAAAAGGTAACACACGACATGTATGTGGGAAATTTGACATGTCAGATGACAAAAACATGTCGTGTACGGGCGCCTTAAACAAAAATCTTATTAATATTAATTTTAAATATTAATAATCGCTCACACTGTTTTTATATGTAATAATTAGGGATGAGATTTTCATGCACTAAAGAATCGAAAATATGAGCTTAAAATATGCACTAAAAATCCAAAATATGCACTAAAAAAATAAAAAATATGCACTAACAAATCCGAAATATGCACTAAAAAATAAAAATTATGCTCTAGAAACTTAAAAAATGTCCATAAAAAATCGTTTTAAATATTAACAAAAACAAAAATATAAAAAATTTGGGCTATTTTAATTCAAATATGTTAAAAACAACTTAAATAGCTAATTTAATTTTTGTTTGATTAAATAAATAAGTACTTTTTTATAAAATGTAAAACTTTGTCTTGTACTTTAAGAAAGCCAATGCATTTTGAAAAAATTTATTTTCAGATCCCACTTTGATTTCAGATCAGATTAAAAATATTTGAAATTTATTTTATTTTTTTAAAACTTTAATTTTATTCTGCAAAACGTTTTGGATTTTTGTTTGATTTTGTCGTCTATTCTTCCTTCCACATTGTTAATTAAAGTTTCTGCAATATCAATTGATTTGACTTGAGTATTAAGTGAACATAATCCCTCCTATTTAGTTATTGTTTCACCCATATATCCGTAATTAGAAAATACAAATGCTAATCGTCTTTGAATGTTCTTTAAATTTAATATTTTTTTACTTTTTTAATTGCATAATCATCGTTATCAACAAGCTCTTCTAACATTCTTAAATTACTCAAAGTTTTTTGAATAGAATTCTGAAGCATCCAATCTTGTTACTACTGGCTGTGGTGGAAAGGAATCAAGGTATACATTTCATTAAAAATTTCAATGTTATCGAATTGGCTTCTAATTTCCTCTGCAACGCGGGTATAATCTATGTGCCAAGCAAGTAACTTGTAACAGTTTTGGATACTATATTTTGATATTTTTTTTAAATATGCATTAAAAACCTAAATATGCATTGTCACCAAAATATGCAACAATATGCAAAAACAAATCGATGTCATTTTAATGCAAATTTAATGATTTGGATAGAATTACGCGAATATATCTGGTGCAACCTCCTCCATTTTCAAAATAACGGTTTATCTCGAAAACAAGAGCTAACCTAAAAACGGTTAGCACCATTGGATTCAGCGTACCCGAATTATGTTAAAACGCCATGTGCCCGGCTGGTCTATTTTTTCAACTAGCACAGTGTAATTAATTGAATTTTTTTTTAAATTACCCATCAATTTAATTACAATTCGTTGTTTTTAAAATCTTTTTAATGTAAATTTTAAAAATCTCTTACATTGTAATTTTGTATTATAAAAAGTTGCTCTACTGAGTTTTGGTAATTTTGCCTTGAATTTAAATTTAATATTCGTATCGGTATCGCCGATATTTCGTTCTGAGTATGAGCATCGTATCGGCAAAAAGGCGAATCGTTACATCCCTAGTTTAAACGTTTAATATTTAAAATATTATTATGAATACGAATTTTTAAATAAATTTTTTAGGCTTAAAATGATTTTAACTAATTGGTGTTTGAAACTAGAATTTAAATTTTTTATAAATACGTCTGCAAAAATTTAACTGCCTATTTCATTAAATGCGAAAGAACTTTGAAAATTGAATTTGTTTTTGTTTTAAATGTAGTTGTGCGATTGAAAGCGTTCTTTCGACAATTTTAAAATTAAGTCATTTTGTTAGGTTTTATGTTCTTAATTGGATCTTATTTTATGTCGCCAAAAACTCGCGGGATGTTGAAAATATTTTTCACGGAACTGTTTTTTCCTGATAGAAAGATACCATTTTTTGATGAGATTATGATGATTCTATTAAAACTTTACTTAAGTTATTCGACCGCCCTACTAGGTGTTATTCTATAGTATGTATACCCTTATTAGTAGTTGTCAGTTTTGCATATTATTACCTTTACCTTTTAAAAGCGATAACATACAATAAAAAACAGACTTCCTTGCTGTTGCAGTTGCTTAATGCGGGTACTGCTTGTTTGAAGCTTTTGGTTACTTTTAGAGTTTATCGTGCTTTAAAATTTGTATTCCAAAAACGTATAAAAAATATCTTTCTTTTTTGAATATCAACAACTTCATTGGGGTTATAATCTTGCGTAATAGTTGTCAGGAGGATTTGTTTAATAAATTATTTTCTCTTTTTTGATTTAGGTAAACAATTTGCAGTTTATTTGGAATAGTTAACGTTGATATACACACAGTTGGGGAAAAAATAATAGCACCACTATGACACTTTTTTTATTTGCACAAAAAAAAAAATTAGTGTTCGTATTTTTACAAATGTTGATATATAATACAATGCAAAATGGATCGTTTTAAAGCTGCAACCGAGCTCAAAAAGGGCCTTAGTATCACTGCGGCAGTTTTATGGACATATGAGAGTAAAGTTTTTATGTTTGGTGTAAAAGGTTCTCGTCCATACTTCAAGCGCCCTCAATAATCTAAAATATACTACAAAAACCCTAAACATGGAGGTTCAAGGGTAATGGCATGGGGTGGTTTTTCTTAAAATTTTTGGGTGTGGTGCTATTTTTTTTCGCAGCTGTATAAAAACTGTTTAAGCTATCTAATTTTTTTTTTTAAATAATTTGTTAATACATAGAAGGGCTGCAAGAATTAGATATATTTTCAGTTGTTTAAAAAATAACTTTCTGTTAAATTATAACTAAATAAAGTAAAATTAAAAACGTACACGTATTAAACATACCTTTTTTTAATTTTTAAATGCCAGACGTGTTTAACTGACCTCAATTTTTTAACAAGTATTTAAAAATGAAATTTTCAAACACTAGCAAAGCAACAAGCACGATATGTACACTCATCTTTTTTTTACTGAATGTACATGTATGTAGGTATGTATGTACATATCTGCATCAACAATAAAAATAAACAAAATATATAAAAAGAGATACGAGAATATCAAACGAAAAAGAAAAGAACACAAAAGAAGTCGACTGATGCATTTTCTTTTAAAGGAGAGTAATCGTTATTTCTGCCGGTGTACGATGAATGATAAAACACATAACGTAAAATTACAGTTGAATTAACAATTATTTTAAGAAACAATTTGATTACTTTTTTTGTTTTGTCCATCAACAGTGTCATACTTTTTAAAGAAATAAAAAAATTAATTATTTTAAGAAAAAATTAAATTTTTTTTCTTTGTTATTTACCAGATAAATCAAACAAATAATTTTAATCAAATAAACAATAATTTTCTAGAATTATTAAACTCTGCATACCTACCTACTTTAATAAATTAGTGTCCAAAATTAAAAAAAAAAACAAACTTTTCCCATTATTCTAATGCAAATACTGATTGAATTTTTTTTCGGGTATAGACTGTACCATAACTATGTTCATATGTACCTATGAATGTATTTGAAAATGAAATGATAAATTTTTAAGTTGTCTTACAGGGTGTGTGTCTTAAGTTAAATAACATGTTTACCAAAAAAGTAAATTTTAATTCACATTATATCATAATTATAACTTCTTCCTAAACAGTATCTGTTGTGTAAAGTCTAAATTAAACATAAAACTCTATACAGTGGTATCTTGGTTTAACGATTTCGCGATTTAACGAACGCTTAATTCTTTCTCATTGAGTACCTTGTATGAAAAACAAACAAAAAATTGGGACTCCATTAAACGAATTTTTTAAATTACACATACATATAATATTAATATTTTCATAATAGGGTATTCATTCGGTTAACCGTTAATCGGTTAACCGATTAATTACTACCCGATTAACTGATCGGTTAATTTAAAATTGGCAATTTTCGATTAACGATTAAACCGGTTAATTTCAGTCGATTAACCGATTAACCGATGTTACAAATTTTTGTAGTTTTTTGAAGTGTTATAACATACATATTTTTTAGTGTTT
The DNA here is from genome assembly GCA_963931875.1 of Pollenia griseotomentosa. NCBI lineage: Eukaryota > Metazoa > Arthropoda > Insecta > Diptera > Polleniidae > Pollenia > Pollenia griseotomentosa. The sequence continues at coordinate 204,707,269 of OZ007561.1, read as the reverse complement.
TTAATTGTTTGTTTCGTCTCATATAAAAAAGGTATATATATTCGAGCAATACATTCTTAAAATACAGTACAAAAACAGAAACTATGGGTTCGGAAATACATTTTTTTTAGTTTGTTCGGTGCTGAGCTTTGCCAGGATGAGTCAGATGATGACTTTACAATAGAAGAAACTCTCGATTGTAACACAAACTATTTTTAACAAAATTTGCCGAAATAATGGCATAATGGAAAATGTTATATGTTGAGAGAAATCCTGGAAAAGGACTGAGAAATTAGATAATCTGTATCATGATACAAAGAAACCAAGATAACGCATTCAGCTTTTAAACATGCAATGTTTGTGCGCATCTACGTCACATCAGCGTATAAGTGCAGCTAAAATATAGAAACACAAGCAAACAAACATGTGTGCAATATGCTAAAGTGACGTCATATTAAACAGTTGAATTTTGTAAACATGTGCAATGCGTAATCTTAAATCTGTATTATGGGTTGCTTCCGATTTCTCAAACATCTTCGATAAGTGAAAGAATTGTTTCCAAATCAAGTTTTATCAAAACTAAAGAAAAGAATCGCTTAAATTCTAAACATTTAAACCAAATTATTTTTCCAGTTAATTTTCAGTTAATTTTTTAATAAATACATGAAAATATTATGTATTAACTATAAAACATGTTTCTCATATTTATGAATAACTTTTTTGTTTGCTCGTTTTAGTTCAAGAATTGTTTTGTTCGTTATGTTATTGTTTTTTAAATAATTTTTGCATTTTTATTAATTGAAATTACTTAATTTATAACAAAACTTTATTAATCGGTTAACCGATCAATAACAAAATTAACCGGTTATTAACCGATTAAACCAAAACCTCGGTTAATTAATCGAGCGATTAACCGATTAAAGCGAAACCCCGATTAAATGAATACCCTATTTCGTATAAACAACAGAATGTAAATTTTTTTAGCTATAATGTACCTAAATCAATAAAAAATTTTTTATTTATAAATCAATTTTATTAAAATTTGTAATTCTATTGTGAACATGTGTGTTGTCAGCTATTGAAAACAAAATCAAAATACGTTTCAAACACTGTTTTGGATTTATGTATTGCTCAAAGAGTAGAGTTGCAAAATTATTAATTCTCGGTCCATTTGATAGTTTCGATTGTAAGCGGAAGAACTATCGATAGTTTCGAAGTTTTTATTGTAAAGGGTGTTTTTTTAAGCTAGATAGAACTTTAAATTGTAAAAAGTAACACAAAAAAATTAAATTTTGATAAAATATTTTTTTTTATCGTTTCAGTATACTCTGACAAATCATCATGAATAGACTCACGCTTAAATAACGCTACGAAATTATCCAAATTTACTTTGAAAAATTTAAAAATTTAATCCAAATTTAAATTGCAAAATTGTGTTCAGCGATGAGGCGCATTTTTGGCTTAACGGGTTTGTTAATAAGCAAAATTGCCGCATATGGAGCGAGACCAATCCACAAGAGACCCTACAGACTCCATTACATCCAGAAAAATGCACCGTTTGGTGCGGTTTTCACGCTGGTGGCATCATCGGACCTTATTTCTTCAAAAATGAGGCCGGAGCTCGCGTTACGGTCAATGGAGATCGTTACCGCACCATGATCAATGATTTTTTGTTTGAAAATATGGATGACATTGATCCGGAGGAGATGTGGTTTCAACAGGATGGCGCTACGTGCCATACGGCGAACGCAACCATCGACTTATTGAAATCAAAATTTGGCGATAAGTTGATTTCGAGAAATGGACCTGTCAATTGGCCTCCAAGGTCGTGCGATTTGACACCTCTCGATTATTTCCTGTGGGGCTACGTGAAGTCACTGGTTTATGCTGATAAACCAGCAACAATTGACGCCTTGGAGGCCAGCATTGTTCGTGTTATTCGTGACATACGGCCAGCAGTGCTCGAAAAAGTGGCCCAAAATTGGACGTCCAGAATGCGCTTCGTCAAGAACAGCCGCGGTGCCCATATGCCCGAAATCATTTTCAAATGTTAATGTCACGTATTGATCTTTCGAATAAAAAAAAAATTTTGATTACAATTTAATTTTTTGTGTTATTTTTTACAATTTCAAGTTCTTTCGGGCTTAAAAAAACACCCTTTATAAGTAAAGTTGTGAAAAAAATAGTAATTAAACCCTTCACCCACAGAAACCACCCGTGGCTTATAAAAAAATATAGACTGTTAGCAGACAGCATGGTTGTAAGTTTAATTTCATTTTAATCGCCAAATCATTAACGTTAAATCCCCAATTTAAATTTTCTTAACAGTAACAAGAAAAATATGCAACTTTTAGAGAGACGTCGCCACATCTAGCAACCATGGCTGGCAGTCGTGGCTTAGCACCAGTCCCCGAATTTGGTAAGCTAAGGCTTACCGAATGAGGGAATTTAACATAGGCGTTCAGCTAGTATTTTTTAAATTCTTTTTTATTTATTCACATTATATTTTTGACTTTTTGGTCACGGCACTTTTAATGAAAAGTTACACTTCGTATTCAAACAAGGACACTAAAGGCCCCACCATAATGTGCTTAAGTTGGCTTAAGTAAATGTACGAATACATGTAAATCATATGAGGCAAACCATATTGAGGAAACTTTTTTTAAATATTATGAAACTGTAATTTGCTTGAGCAAAGTGCGAAACTGATCGCACATTCCGTACGGAATCAAATGTTTGTTGATTTTATTTTTGTTTTTTTTTTTAATACATTTGAGAGACTTTTTGTTAATTTTTGACAGTAGGTTAAGCAAGGCTATGCATATTATGGTTGTGCCTTAAGGTTTTAAAGACAGATCTAACGATATATCACATGTCAAAATCCAGACGTTATGAAGATACGAGGTAATAATGAAACTGACAGTCGGCGAAATATAGAAAACCCATAATCTGACAGTTCATGGCTATTTTAATTATTCGATCAAATTAATAGTTGTTCGATAGTGGATAGCGCAACCTCGGTTAACGAAACCAATAGAAATTTAGAATATTGCGTTAACTGAGGATGTTGCGCTAATCGAGTCAAAAATGCTAAGCATATCTTACGACTAAAGGGCTGATGTCAAACCATATAAGGGCCATCATTACAACTTGAAGATAGCTAAAGGTAGGATTTTGTGCCACGTATAAAAAGTTTTCACTATTACAGCTTTGCTTTAAACTAAAGTGAGCAATATGGTAACGACAAGTTCATCCTACCGGGTAGGCTAAAGTTAAGTTGAAATAATAAATAACTTGCTATTCGTCCGACAAAATCCTACCTTTATCTAAAGGCAAGTTGTAACAATGGCCCTAAAAGGTATATAAAAAAAAAAAAACACATGTTAGGCTTTAAAATAAATGAATTTATTTTGATTAAAATAAAAGAAGCCAATAAAACGCAAAGAAGTATTATAATTAAATAAAAAATAAATGTTCTAATGTATTTATGTAAATTTGTAATGACAGTTTTAATCAAGTTAAATACTAATGTTTGTAACGAAAAAGTGTGAAAAATGCGATCGCATATTGTATGAATAGGAATAATTTTTTTGATTTGCAGTTTGTCAAAGATTTTTCAAGACCAACATTAGTTGAAGAGAAACGTTAAAGTTTTCGATGGCATAACATTTTTTAAGGTATTGGACCTAAGAAACATTTTATTTATGTTAAAATCAATTCAAACTCGAAATGCCTGTTGTTTTTTTATTGTGGTATGTATTTGTGGTTATATCGAAACCAACTTAGCAATTAAATACACCATGTGCACGTACGTGTGTAGTTTTGAATCATTGTATAAAAAACATGTTTAAATGCAAACCGAAAAAGGCAATAAGACAAAATTTAGTTTGTAACGTTGCGTTAATAGAGTCACCAATGTTAAGAATTTGGGTGTTTCGAGGTAACACTGTATATATTAATACACTCAAAAGAAAAATCAATCCATCAGTACTCAAATCAATCTGAAGCAGTATTAATAGGGCGGTGAGTACGGATTTTTTTGAATCCAGTACAGAAATATTGATGCAAGTACAGAAATATTGATTCAAGTACGGATTTTTAATCGCGAAATAAAGGGTGTTTTTTTAAGCCCGAAAGAACTTGAAATTGTAAAAAATAACACAAAAAATTAAATTGTAATCAAAATTTTTTTTTTATTCGAAAGATCAATACGTGACATTAACATTTGAAAATGATTTCGGGCATATGGGCACCGCGGCTGTTCTTGACGAAGCGCATTCTGGACGTCCAATTTTGGGCCACTTTTTCGAGCACTGCTGGCCGTATGTCACGAATAACACGAACAATGCTGGCCTCCAAGGCGTCAATTGTTGCTGGTTTATCAGCATAAACCAGTGACTTCACGTAGCCCCACAGGAAATAATCGAGAGGTGTCAAATCGCACGACCTTGGAGGCCAATTGACAGGTCCATTTCTCGAAATCAACTTATCGCCAAATTTTGATTTCAATAAGTCGATGGTTGCGTTCGCCGTATGGCACGTAGCGCCATCCTGTTGAAACCACATCTCCTCCGGATCAATGTCATCCATATTTTCAAACAAAAAATCATTGATCATGGTGCGGTAACGATCTCCATTGACCGTAACGCGAGCTCCGGCCTCATTTTTGAAGAAATAAGGTCCGATGATGCCACCAGCGTGAAAACCGCACCAAACGGTGCATTTTTCTGGATGTAATGGAGTCTGTAGGGTCTCTTGTGGATTGGTCTCGCTCCATATGCGGCAATTTTGCTTATTAACAAACCCGTTAAGCCAAAAATGCGCCTCATCGCTGAACACAATTTTGCGATTTAAATTTGGATTAAATTTTTAAATTTTTCAAAGTAAATTTGGATAATTTCGTAGCGTTGTTCAAGCGTGAGTCTATTCATGATGATTTGTCAGAGTATACTGAAACGATAAAAAAAAATATTTCATCAAAATTTAATTTTTTTGTGTTACTTTTTACAATTTAAAGTTCTTTCTAGCTTAAAAAAACACCCTTTACTTAACTTATCCATATTCAATACCGAATTCGTACTTAAAATAATCCGAAAATAAGATTTATTTAAGTAAAACTAAGATTGAACCAATCTCAAAATGCGCTTGATTCTAGTATTATAATGTTGTTTCAATCCCGAATTCGTACTTGAAATAAACCAAAAGTCAAATTTGAAGGAGCATTTTAATATGATTTATTTACTTACCCGTTTTCCACCTTACAAAATTCAATTATAAAACGTCAGCATCATTCCTGGTATGGTTTTGACTTAAAAACTTAATGTACATACATATATCACTGAAAATATAAACTAAAGGAGAAGCAAGAGTTCTCAATTTTACTTTTTAAACATGAAAATTATGTGTTTTCGTCTTGTTCTGTTGTTTTTTTGTTTCTACATAGAAAAAGCAAATCGATGTTTAACTACTTGTGGTGTTGTTGTAGTGTCTACAACAAACTGAGGTTTAAACGCTCACTTTATAATTTTACTCTCAGAGTGGCACTACCAACGAAAAGTTTAATCTTTTTTAACTTGGTTTAAGAATTTTGTACTTTAAGTAATTCCCGGGATTGATTTTCGAAAGTAATCCCATTTAGGATTGTTTTATGAACGTTTTAGTGGTCTTCGTACTTGAAATTTTGAGTAAGACTCGTACTTAAAGTAGGTAAAAAAAACTCAATTTATCCCGAGTGTTTTGCTTTCTGTGTACTTTAAAAATTTGCCGAAAGTATCGATATCGAGTTAACCTATCGAGGAACCGGCAAAAATAAAACTTTCGATACTACCGTCAATTTTTTTCATAATTTATTAGAGAGCTTTTGGAAGAAGCTGTTCAATGCTCACTTAAATAATATTACATATTTACTTAAGCATCAAAAAAATTATATATTTTTATCGGTAAAAGAAAAAAATAGTACCGTATTTAACTATCTTTTCGATTAAACAATTCGGCCTGACATTATTTTGTTCGTTAAAGCTAAATACCAATGTAAGAAAAAAGACAAGCTTCAAAAACGAAAACAGAAATTCTTTAGAAAATTACGCAACTCTTAGTTCACTGTTAAAAGATTACAAAGAAAAAAATTCATAAAACAAAACTAAAGAAGGAAATAAAACAAAAAGCAAAAAACGTGATTAAAAATTAAAAATAAAAAAGAAACTTGGCTCTTTAACAGAAACTGGTTATATTTGATACTTCAAACTAGTGTTTTGTAATAGAATTTATAAAACACAAAACAAAAAACTCAATCCAGCAAACTTGACAAAAAAAAAACTTTCGACATTTCAACCGGAGAAAATATGGATGAGTGTACGTTAACCAGTATGTGTGCGTATCTTCTAAAATAAAAAAAGCTCAAAAAAGTGACATAAATAAATTAAGTTTTTTTTTTTGTGTCTATATTAGGGGAACAGACAATTTTGCAAAACTTTTGAAAGATCAACTGTTTGCAATAAAAAATTTACCAAACTAAAAATTTATCAAATATTCAATAAGTTAAGTACCCCTTCCAGCAAAATCATAAATTTTGGAAACAAATCTGCAAATTCTTAATGGTTGGTCCGATTAACTATAAATTGGTGTAAGGTGTATTTAAACTTAATGGTGTTTTCTTTTCTGACAAAAATGTTCCACGTATTCCAACATTCCCGCAGGTTTTTGTTCCATATCCTAATAATATGTGCAAAAATGTGAGAAGTTGTCTTTTGCCTTTTTAATATGTTGCACAAATAAAAGGTAAATTTATTCCATATCCTACCCCCTGCTATATATTTGTGGGTGAGGTAATATCCTTTCTTGCAGCTGCGTTAAGTACTTATTTAGGCAAGCAAGTATTTTCTTATTTATTTATTGTTTTGTTTGCGTACAGTTTGTTTTACATATATGTATTGTCAAAGTGTAATTTACCAAAATCGATATAAAAGTTGACGTTTCATTTTTATAAAAAAGTTTTCTATTTTTATATCCTCCACCATAAGTGGTAAACGAGGGTATATTTAGTCTGTCATTTCGTGTGAAACTTTTTAATATTCATCTAGTAACAATAATAATTTTGTAATTATATATTATATATATATATATATATATATATATATATATATATATTATATTATATATTACGTAATTTATAATTTACGGTTTCAAAACAAGCAACGAGAGAGAAAAAAGTGCAAAAAATTCTCACATTCTTTTTCCTTTAACTGGAAATTTTAATTCCCACAATTTTTGAAAATGAATAGCTTGCAATTTACTTTACTGTCAGTTATAATGGCAAGCTTATGAAAGTGAAACAAAACATTATGTTACAGGAATATTAAAACGAAATAAGATTATAACTTGATGTTTAACCGGAATGAAAAACAAACGAAATAAAATAACAACAACTAAAAACGCACATTTAAAAAATCGCTTAAGACCATAGTATGGTAAACATTGCATAAATATGTAAAATTACGAAGCAGTTATGAACATTTTTCATTGTATTAATGAAAAATGCTTTTAAGTTAACGAAAATGTGCCATTTCGTTAATGACAAGTTACATCATAGAACTACATTTAAGTACACAAAATTTTCGCTGCAGAATTTATGTCATAGTCTTTATGACAAAATATTGTGTTTATGACGATTTAATAAAACTACTTCATAACGTAGCGCATCATACGTTGGCTCAAAAATAATGACAAAATTCATTGCAGTAATTTAAAAAATCGTTACAATTACGAAGAGTTTCTCTGGATTTTTATATAATGAGTGGAATAAAAATTTTTTTTCAAGTCATTTACGGTTTTTTGAATGTAAACAGTAGAAATATAAAAACAAATATGATGCCCTGCCAGAACAAAATTATGTTATGAGCTTAAGATTCATTGAATGAAATTTTCGGTTGTGGTTGTGGATTTTTCTAGGAGCAATGGCCTAATTGAAGAAAATTAGGGACAAAATCTGTCTCTCTGACATTGATTTGAACAGGATCTATTCCTTCCATTACTGGACCCACGTGAGCTATGGTTTATTGCGGCTGCCAGTGGAACCTAACCTTACCTAATGGGCAAATATGCATTGATTCCAATTTAATTTGGTACGATGATTTCCTGTGTTAAAAAAAAAGTTGAACAAAAATTAAAGATCTAAAAAAAGGTTCTCTAACAACAAAATCCTGTATGTCACTTTTTTGTTGATCATTAAATGTTTTTCCAGTTTGACCCTCGTAGCATATGCGTTGCTTACATAATCTGAAGCCTAATTCAGGCAGTCGTGATCGAGTACTTTCTCGATTCGAAAGCAATTTTATTTCAGTCGATACTAAACGAATCGAAATTATTTTTTCAGTATTGTGAAACTCAAATTAATGCTTTACATCACCGAAAAAATAATTCCGATTCGTTCAGTATTGAACGAAATAATTAGATATTAAATTGCTTTCGAATCGAGAAAGTACTCGATCACGACTGCCAGAATCAGGCCCCTGGTCTATATTAGACGAAAATAAAAGCTAGATAATTTATTTACAAAGCACTTTTTATTTATTTGTAATATTCGATTTCTTTTTATATATATGCTCTTTTGAATTTTAATGTTAGGAGTCCATATTAATTCGTCTCTATTATTTGTCACATAAGTGTATATTGTTTTGTTAAAATAAATACAATTGTGCTCATTAATATTCTACTACATAAAATGTAAAGTGCGTGACGTAGCGCGCGTCACATGTGTTCAAATTTTTTTTTTTGGCTGCAAATAAGTTATTTAGGAATTCTCATCTATCTTTAAGGAGTTAGTCTAAACGAAGCGTTCGTCATGCAGGATTTGTCCATATCTTAAATATAAATACTGATTGAAACATGAAACAATCTAATTTTTACATTCATGGATTATAAATGTTTTGATTACTTTATATTACTTTCAACCCGAGTTCGATCACCAGTTCAGCCAAGAATAAAAATTATCAATAAATTTTAATTAATTTCATGTTGTAAAATTCCTTCCCTAAGTAAAATAATTTAATGAAAATTAAGTTTGATGAACTCAAGCCTCAAGTTTGACTATAAAAATTAAAAATTATAATAATTAACATTTAGTTCAGTTTTCTTCTGTCATGTTCAGATCCTGTTTTATTTCTAGTTTTACCCATTAAAAAACAGAAAAATATGTGAATTACTCAAACTTGAAAACGAATTGTCCGATTTAGTTAAATACAAAATTTTTAGATTTTGTTTATATTTTCCAATCTGCGAAAACAGTGTAATTTAATCTGCTCGATAGTTTAAAGTTATAGAGAAAAAATTGGCAAAGGTTCACCTTTTTCAGTTCTTTTTAAAGTTATTACATATTATTATATATTTATATTGGGAATAAAATGAGTCAAGTATTTTGAGAATTGATTTCTATATTTCTACTTCACCTTGTGTTATTTAAAGGAATTTATAACACTTTTTTGTAAATCGATGTTTAAAATTAGTGCAAAACATTTGTTGTCGTAAAATATGTATATAGTTGCCTAAATCATGTGATAGAATTATTTTTCTGGAGATCAAATTCAAATGTATTTTAAAATAAATTCAAAAATGTTGTTTTAGTATCTCAAAATGACAAGAACGCCTACTTGAAATAATTTTTCTGGTATAAAGCTGTTAATTTATAATAAAACAATTAAAAAAAAATCTGTCCGATTTTTCCTACGCTACTTTTAAGAGAAGTTAAAACCTTCCAAATTCAGGCAACAATAATGGGAGGTTATTCAAAATTTATAAACATTGTATATAAATAATAGAAATAATGGAAAAGTTTTATTTTATTAATTTTAAATAATTTTTTTTCAAGTCAATAAGAATAATAAATTTATTTCGTATTTCTTTTCTTTTCAGTTTGATAAAATTGGTTTGAAAAAGTGTTAAATAATAAAAAAATAATAATTTCGTTTATTAAAAATTAAATTTAAATCACTTAACAATCGTTAAACGGGCTTATCTATCGCTGCAGCTAACAGATGAGCCCTAAAACCACATGTCCATTGCTGCAGCTGAAAATGCAGGGTAAGTTTCGATTACTTTTTATATTGCACAATATGTATTTCGTATGCTTTGACATAAATAAATAACATATATTAATGTATATATACACTGAGTATATTTCTTTCACAAAAAATCAAACAAACAAACCTAACAACACATGTAATTGCATACAAATTAGTAAAATAAATGTTAAGGTTCTTAAATTATTGTTTGTAATTTTGTAATAAAAAAGTCTATATTGGAAGTTTTCGAAAGTCTATATCTATCATTTGCTGCAACATCGTCATATCTCGAAAATGTTAGTTTTACATAAAACGACTTTGAAGTTTTTAATTACCGCACAACATAATGGAAAAATAAAATTTTATTTTTCTCTTAAGAGCTGTCTTTCCAGTATCTTCATAAGAAATATTAACAATATCTTCATAAGAATGATTTTTGAATAATGATGTTGTTGCAGCAAATTAGCGATATGTACAAATATTTGCCATTAAAGTAAAATCTGAAAAGAGATTATAATTTAATGTGACGCCTTTAATTTATAATTTTAAAATATTTTTTTTTTGTTGCAACTAAAAAAAGCTTAACCCGCTACCCATTGCAATAAAATTTTTCAAAACAGAACTCGTTGTATTGTGTGTAGATAATAGTTTTTTTTCCCGGACTTTTTCGATTCCCGGGAAAGCGGGAAACTTTTTTAAATTTCCCGGGATCCCGGGATCCCGCTCCATATAAATAATACAAAGTGAATTTTGTTATTAATTAATGAAAAAAACTTTATAATGTTTATGCAAAAAAAGCATCAACCGGTCTGCTTCTTACAAACCTTTTCATTTCAATAGGTTCATTTGTTATCTTTAGGACAATGTGTTTTTCAAGTTGTATGTTGTAGTATATTACACGAGTTTCCAAAATGTTATTTTATTTCGGTTTCCCCGCACTTCACAGGTATATAAACCAACACAAATTTAAATTGAAATTGAAAATTTGTGTTTATCACCTAATAAACATCTCGCTCCTTCATTGCATCATAGTCATATCTCAAAATTTGAAGTAACTTTAGCAAAGTTTTCCTTCATACCTTCTCGTATTATATCTCAAACTGAACCGGAGTTATAGCAAAATATATCTTTAAATCGGTACATTTTTAAAACTTTAATCGCATTTTGCCAAAATTATTTGTTTTTGTAGATATGACTATGTTGCAATAAAGGAGCGGCGATATGTTTAGGTATCTCCTATTTTTAAGACTTGTTCATGGACAATGCAACTTTACTGCCTGCATCTTATTTTGAATTAATGTACTTTATTAACTCTTCACTTCACTAAATGTAATAATTATAAACTGTTGCACTGCCCATTCTGCTTTTAGTAGATTTATTGCATCAGGAGACATTGATTTAAATACATGTACTCACTTCTTGTAATTAATCTAATCCACAACCCATCCACAGATGCTAATTTTTAGAGAATAGAAAACTAAATTTCAAAGTATAAATAGCTATTTTCTGAAATTATGAGGAATTTTTTATTTCCCGGGATCCCGCAAGAAAAATCCCCGGGAAAAAACCCTAGTGTAGATATTTATACATTTATATAGTCCTTATTTGGGAGGCTCCACGTGTACTTTTTCAGTAAAGCTCGCTTTTTTAAAAAGGTTTTGTATTGATTGATAACAAAATTTCAAATTTATATTGTCTTTGCAGGGGAATCTATAGCCTATGTTTAGCCCCGGGTAATCAGTAAATAACTAAGAAAATTTTAGCTCAGAAATTTAGGAGTCTATAGGGAACAAACAAGCACACAAACAAAAAAAAGGTTTTTTATTTTAATAGCTATGTTTATAAAAGTACAAATTATTAAAATTTTTTAATACTTATATTAAGCAAAGAGCAAGTCTTATAGATTTCTGACAGAAAACTAAGGAAAAAGCCACGGTAAATTTTGATGTGATAGCCGACATTCTTATTATTTTCTGATTGAAAAAATTAATGTTAACTAATTAGATTGTAAAATAAAAGTATTTAAATAAAAAATGTACAGGTAGATACGTACCATTTTATTCAACTCTTATAAAAACGTTACACACAAAAAAAATCAATGTAAAATCGTCGAAAACAAGGTTGATTCTACGGTTTTCGGTAGTGAATTTGCTTTATAGTAACTTCATGTTAATTTAACATGTTTTTACAATAACTTGCGAACAAAAAAATTTTTTTTTTAAGTAACTATAATTCATGTTAATTTAACATTGCAATAAAGTTAGAGCAAAATGTCATTTATTGTGAAATAACAATCCGAATCACGTTGAATAAAATTATTTCAAGTTGAAATAACCTGAGTTTCACGTAGAATCAAGTTGGTATGCATTTATATAAAAAATAATTCAAAACATTTACCCGCAGAGCCAGAGAAAGAGAGGATATAAATTTTTATTTTCGTGTAACACATGTTTCACTTTTTTTGTAGTCCCCTTTGTTAGCAGAATGGCCCGATATGGGTTTCATCATCATTCTACTTTGATAATTTGATGTACTATTTAACTAAATAATGTTAACATAAAGAATACGGGAATTTTTCTTCTGTTTTTATAAGTTATTTTAAACATAAAAAAAATTTATGTTTTTCTTTTAATAGTGCTGTTGTTTTTTCTATACAAAACAAGTAAAACAGCTTTTTATGGTTTCAATATTGAACAATTTTATTTTAACATTTTTGTTTTAAAATAAACACGAAACCAAGATAATTTTAAATAAGGTCCATACTTTTGCAGAAATTTACTATGATATTTAATCCACATGGCGCCATATTAATTTAAGTTTGATATTTTTTTCTGTGTGTGTTGAATTCACAAAATGTACAAAGATTTTATGACACGTACAATGCCGAAAATCGCTTAAATACACAGTTATTATACAGCGTTATTATCGGAACAAGTCATCATACCAACTTACGTAAAACATTTAGCAAACATACAACTTTAGAAAAATTTTACCACCAAGAGCAGCCATTTCACGTGTAACGTTGAGTGTGACCATTTTTGCAGCTAAATTTAGCATTAAAATTGTTTATTTATCTGCAAGATTTTCTTAAGTACTTTGCATTTTGTTGAGCATTTTTATTTAATGCTTTAAGCAAATTGGACGAATAGTTTTATTGCCTAAACTTTTTTTTTTTATAAAATATAATAAAAATATAATAAATTTTTACTAAAAATAGTTGTACACAAAATGAAATATCGTAGAAATTGGTTAATTCTTATCTTAAGTCTTGTAAAAAATATAATATTCAGGGAATATTAAAAATTGATTTGCAAAAAAAATTTTTGCTCTAAACTTTTGAAAAAATAATAAGAAATAAAAAGATCTAAAAAATTTTGTATAACGTTTTTATAATCTCAACTACTTGTTATTCATGCTTATATTTCTCTGCAGTTTCACAAAATCCACCCACTTGTTTAAATATAACCGTTTATTTAAATTTCGTTAAAAAAAAGTCACTTAAGTGTATATAGTTTCAATTAAAATTTCATATAAGTAATAAATTTATAACAAAAATCTTAAAAAATTTAAGCATTATTTTAAGCATTTTTTTAAAATAATTTTAAGCGTTTTTGGGCCATATTTAATGTCAGATTTAGCTGTAAAATTTTTTAAGATCTGGTCACACTGGTAGTATTTAACATTTTATACATTTATCAATTATTTCTTTAAAAATCGTTGTTTTGAGGCATTTAACTGACTATGTTATAATACACGAAATATCATCAAGATAGATCATTGTGTGTCTGTAGTTTATTCAATATTTTCTAATTGTAATTATTGAAAGTGAAAGTTTTTGTTATTTCAAATTAAATTAAAAAAGAGAAACATTTTAATCTTTGTTGTTGTGCCTTGAATAAAAATAAAAAATAAGCGAGTGTAATTAAATAGTTTACAATGGCTTAGTATAAGTTTTTCACGATGTAGTTTTATGTTTTCTAAGTGCATTTTATATTGTAGTACGAGTGTATTTTAATTGACAACGTTCAGACATTCGTTATATCGGCAACAACATCCCCAATATACACAATAACTACAATTCCAATCGTTTGGAGGGGGGCAAGTCAAAAATTATGTACTGTACGAGTAAAACTGTAACGAAGTCGCGATAACAAACGTTGTTGCAAATAAATTTAAATTTGATAAAAATTTAAATTAGAAAACAAAAACAGAATAAATAAAACAATTTGCAATAAAGTTATTTTATTTAACTTAATTTATATCTCAACAATGATAACCGAAAATTTTCAGTTTTAAAACATGAAATGCTAAAAAAAACTAACAAAATTATTTAAACTAATTTTTTTTATACATAGATTTTATTTGTTACGAATAAGGAAACAAATCCTTAAAATATCAATAAATAGTAAGAATTTTTTCAATCCGATTCATCAGATTGCTTGTTCTTCCCGCTCTAACAGTTCCAAAGTTTCACCTAAGAAGGATTGGCTTTTGATACGTTTGCGTTCCCTTGCAGAACTTATAAATATTATATGACTGATGTGTAACTATTGAGACTGTTTAGGACATCTTGATTACACTGCAGCCTTTAAAATTTGCTCGCATTCTCTTGTCGGTATGCACTAGGGTATTCATTTAATCGGGCTTTTGCTTTAATCGGTTAATCGCTCGATTAACTAACCGAGGTTTTGGTTTAATCGGTTAATTTTGTTATTAATCGGTTAACCGATTGTTAAAGTTTTGTTATAAATTAAGTAATTTCAATAAAAAAAATGTAAAAATTATTTATTATTGGAGTCTTTTAGTAAAAAAAAAACAATAACATAACGAACAAAACAATTCTTGAACTAAAACGAGCAAACAAAAAAGTAATTCATATATGTATATGAAGATTAAGATTAAGATTTTATAAAATAATCTTTTGGAAAAATAATTTGGTTTTTTAGTTTAGAATTTAAGCGATTCTTTTCTTTAGTTTTGATAAAACTTGATTTGGAAACAATTCTTTCACTTATCGAAGATGTTTGAGAAATCGGAAGCAGCCCATAATACAGATTCAAGAATGATAAAAACAAGATTACGCATTGCACATGTTTACAAAACTCAACTGTTTAATATGACGTCACTTAAGCATTTTATACACATGTTTGTTTGCTTGTGTTTCTATATTTTATCTGTACTTATACGCTGATGTGTCGTAGATGCGCAGAAACATTTCATTTTTGAAAGCTGAATGCGATATCTTGGTTTCTTTGTTCTTTTCCAGGATTTCTCTCAACATATAAAATCTTTCATTATGCCATTATTTCGGCTAATTTTGTTAAAGATTGTTTGTGTTACAATCGAGAGCTTCTTCTATTGTCAGGTCATCATCTGACTCATCCTGGCAAAGCGCAGCACCGAAAAAAATGAAATACGAACCCCTTGTTTCTGTTTTTGTGCTGTATTTTAAGAATGTATTTCTCGAAGGAAATATATTGTAGGAACAAATATTTTCCAAACATATACCTTTTTTATATGAGACGAAATAAATAATTAAAAACGCAAAAAATATGTTATAATACTACAAAAAACTAAAATTATTTGTTACATCGGTTAATCGACTGAAATTAACCGGTTTAATCGTTAATCGAAAAATGCCAATTTTAAATTAACCGATCAGTTAATCGGGTAGTAATTAATCGGTTAACTGATTAACGGTTAACCGAATGAATACCCTAGTATGCACGGTAGTGCTTATTGCGGGCCTTTGCAGCCACTTCAGAAAGCTTATACGCAATTTTTCTTCATCTGCTTTCTTTGCAAAGCATGTATACAATTGTGAGGCAAAATAACGATTTAAAAAAAATTTCAACAATTTTTTGTGGATAAGATTTGATTTCGAAAACGCTCCTTGATTGACAATTGTAGATTGAAGAATTTACTACTTATGACTTACATACATATCGTTTCAGTGTTACTTAGCTTTTTACAAAACCCTTTTGTGTGGGTTTTTCACAATGAAGTTCATATTTTTGTATTCTTAGTAAATTTTTTAATTATAAAAACCATAAAAATAAATTATTGATATGGTTTTTTGCCAAATTCGGCAAAATGCAAGTGTGTTGCCGATAAATGTTCTACACAATTCTTCTCAACCGGGATTACCTGTTTATATTTGTAAATAAAATTAACATTTGTCCATCGATTTTTATTTATTTTATTTCTAGTTTACCTAAATTTCTGTTCTCTTTAAAAATCTTCTGCCAAAAATAGTTTTATTTAGTAATGAAAATATTGTGAGTAGTATACAAGTTCTATTTACATGCCAGCTCAAAAACAAATTCAATTTAATCGATTTATTAACTTTTCTGAATATGCATATTTTTTATATGTGAAGCCCTTAGCTGAGTATGTCCGGAAAAGAAGAAGAAGAAATTTGTATCAGTGTCGCATTGAAAAAATGCAGCTACTTTAGTCTATGTCAAATTGAAGTTTCTTAATTTTCATATTTTTATTTTAATCTAATAATTAGACCGTAACTAATAACTACCTTTAGTTTTGATATTAAATATAATTACAATTGAAATGTTACCTCTAAAAATTGAAAATCGTTTCATTCGCACATACATACGTTTGAGTTTATAAATATTTTAATGTTTGAAAATCTTCATAATTTGTTTAGATTGCAATAAGTTTTTGTCTTTGTCTTCAATTACAATCAGAGTTGTATGTTATTGGTTAAAAACATAAATATCTGAAGATTGAATGAAGTTTTAAATTACTACGTTAAACCAACCTTAACAATAAAAAAAAACAAAACAAATTTATTACACAAAGAACTTGAACGAAGCATTGAATCCCAAGGTGACATTGGACTGTTTAGTAAATTTTTTAACTCAAGACTTGAATATTCAGTGCTAAAAATGTATGTATAACACAAATCGGAGTAACCATAAACATGTACATTAGGGCCATACCTTTTTCACACATTTTGCGAATATCAAAAACGGCATAGTGTAGAACTTTAAAAATTATTAATAAAAAATATAATAATTTTTTCGGATTGTCAAAAAGTTCACGCAGGGATCGGGTTGAAGTTTAAAAAAAAACATTTTTATCTCGCGGAAATTTTAAAAAATAAACACCTGATATTTGTGTATATTCCTATACGTATCAATGAAATGCTATTTTGGAATTTATGCACTGCTTTAGATTTAAAAATTTTCCTACGGTTTACAATTCATCGCGGTTCACAATTCCTTGGCAGGTTTTAGAAATTTGCTTCCCTGCGTGAGTTTTTTCGCAAAACGACGGGAGACAGGTGTTTTCATTACTAAAAAATTATTGGCCACTCCGAGGTACTATGCCAGAAATTTGGTTTTAGCACTAATGTACATATAAATGTATGTATTTAGAATTTTTTGTACCCTTCACCACAGATGGAAAGGGTATAATATATAAGTTTGTAATTCCGCTTGTAATTTCTACAATAGTGATCTTAGACCCTATAATATTTACTTTATGTTATGGGTCCTTATGAGTAGCAAAGTGGATTTAACGATGTCCGTCTTTCCGTTGAATGGGTTGTTTCATGTTTATATCACATACAGTTCCGAAAAGTTTCCAATTGAAATTCAGCTAGATCGGTCCACAAGCGGCTGATATATGAACAAAAATGTGGGATTGGACAAGTTGGCGCGCCACAAAATAAATTCTTTTTATATAAAAAATGGTACTTATATAACTTTCTATTCTTATCACACCACCCATTAATGTATGTATGCTTTTTTAAACGCTGGAGATGGGAAATCGTCAAAAGATGTAATAAGTCCGTACTAAAAACATGCACGATTCCCCTTTTCCGAACGGTTTTTCCTAAGTCATCTGTTTCTTTCACCCATTCTTTTAACTATAGGTGCTTGCCCAAATCTTTGCGAAATTTTTGTGAAAAGGTGTTTATTAGTTTTTTTTAATTGTCTGCTTTTTTAATTTTTATTTCAGTGAAATATTAACTAGCATTTACACTGTTGCATTTTTTAGATTCAATTCAATGTTAGAATCTTCCGTTTTTTTCTTTTATATTTGTATTAAACATTATAAAAATGAAAATATTAAAAATATCACAAGAACTAACAAATGCTAGGAATTTTTAAATAATGCTAGGAAAAATGCTACGTGCTAAATCAGTTTTTTTTATGCCAAATGACTTTTGAAAATGCTAGATCTAGCATGAAAAATGCTAAATTGGCAACACTGATCATCACATACTACTTTATTTATTATTGTACAAAATATAAGAACTATTTAATGACCTCAAATTGCGCTCTATCGACCTAAACATAATAAAAGGTATTCATTTATACACGAAAAGAATTATTTACTAAATATGGCTTGAACAACGAAAATTTTGCATACTTAACACGATACACGATACACGAAACATTGAGATTAATTACAAACAGGTCTATGGCCACA
Source organism: Pollenia griseotomentosa (assembly GCA_963931875.1). NCBI lineage: Eukaryota > Metazoa > Arthropoda > Insecta > Diptera > Polleniidae > Pollenia > Pollenia griseotomentosa. The sequence continues at coordinate 204,688,778 of OZ007561.1, read as the reverse complement.
ATTTTTGTTAACTTTTCTACATTTTGTAAAGGGTGGTCCAACCATAATGCACGATATTAATTGTGAGTCGTACCTAAACGTCAAGTTTTTTGTCCCACTTAATTTGACATTTCTTTGTTTCAATGTTTAACAAATTCAACTATTGAGAAGTACAGAACTGAGCAGGGCGTTAAGATTGTTGAAGCCATTTAGGAAGATGGGCCATCAAATCAAGATGTATTTCGTGCACTTCGTGACACACACTTTCACCTCAGTGTATTCGTTAATATGCAGAATAGCAGTTGGGCAAATGAGAATCCACCAGTGATTGTTAAAGGGCCGATGCATCCACAAATAGTGACTGTTTGGTGGAGTTTATGGGCTGGCGGCGTCCTCGGGCCGTACTTTTCTCGAAAATGTAGTCGGACAAGGATTTTCCGTGAATGGTGTTCGCTATCGCGGGATGATAACGGAGGGCACGTTCCGATTAAAAACAATAATAATTTTTTTTATTGTGTGACTATTATTTTTGTGGAGTACTGGACAATTTGTCGGTCCACATCCACTTCACTGATATATAAATATATATATAAATGATTGTTTGTGTTTATGGTTAATTTTATAACTTTGTCATTAGTTGTTATTAAGGTCCTCCAAATAAATCAAGAAAAAGGGCAAGAGACACCAACGAATCGAAAGGAATTTTAAAAAATATGTATCAAGGCCAATTGATAACCAGGCGGTGGTATTACGACAGCTGACTAGATTTAATTACAGCAAATACAAATAATTGCCAGCAAACCGCTATATCGATTTGGTTGAAACTTGCTTCATATCTTCATCATATTCTTATTTACTAATTAGCATAACATACAATACATAAATATGAATATACTTTGAGCTGGAGGTTTTTCCTATATATTAAATGTGGAGATTGCAGTCTTTGCACCTATACCCCTTACTTATTAATCGATTTTCTTGAAATTTTGCAGGCAAATAGTGTAACATCTGGAAAGAACTATAGACCAAACTTTGAATTATTTAGGGCATGAAATAGGGCAATGAGAGTAATCTTATAAGCAATCTTATAAACTAATCAACCTGTTTTCTTCAAATTTGGCATGCAGACATCTTAAGAAATAAGTTATATGGCAAAACAGCGTTTGCCGGGTTCAGCTAGTATTTATTAAAACTAGAAAAAAATTTTATCGCGAACACGGCTAAAATTCGCAAACTTGTAAACAAACCCTAAAATTTATTTGAAATCGCTTAATGGGTTAACAAAACAAAATTTCGGAAAATAAAAAAAAAGAGTTACAAAATGAGCTATATAATAAAGGACAAACTTTTTGTAAGGTTGTTGAATTGGCAACTCTGCTTTCTTACAATGAAACACTTCCCAAAACTTCTCACATACGCACACTACTCGTTTGACATTGGAAACGTCAACTCTTTTTATGTTTTATTATACTTCTTCTTTTGTTTCTTTATAATTTAATTGTAAGCTGAATTTCAAACAATAAACATCAATTCAAATTAACTGCGTGTTAAGGTTTTATTTTACATTTGGATATTAGGGCACCTTACAACAGGTTATGGGCCCAGACAGCAAAAAGAAAGTAATTAAGATAGTTTGAAACCGTGAAAAATGTTTGTTTAATTTAGAAAAGTTGGATGAGTCCAATTATGACTCCTGGAAGATTCAAATCAAAAGCGTGTTAATACATCAGGAGCTTTGGGCATTAGTGTCAGATGGTATCAAACCAGAGGATGATGCAGCAGTGCGGGCAAAAGATGAGAAGGCAATGGCAACTATAATTCTGAGCATAACTCCAATGCAAATTGGACATGTCAAAAAGTGTACCTCATCAAAAGAAGCCTGGAATACTCTTAGCGAGGTTCATCGGCCAAAGGGCCCAGTTCGGAAGGTAACATTATTCAAACAATTATTGAATATGCGTATGGGTGACGGTGAATGTATGTAGCGTTATGTTTGTAATTTTTCTGCTGTAGTGGAAAAGTTGGCAGAAACTGGAGTTGCGCTCCAGGAGGAGCTGTTTGTAATAATGCTCCTTGCTAGTCTTCCAAAATCGTATGAGCCACTTGTTGTCGCACTAGAATCACGTGATGAAATTCCCTCCCTAACATTTTTGAAAGTGAAGTTGATGGAAGAAGGTGAGAGGAAGAAGGTAAATAATAGTGAAGAGGCTACAGTACAGGCTTTCATGGTGCGTGACGGTAACGGCGCAAAAAGTAGTTTTTCTCAGAACAATAAAAATGCGAACAACACAAATGGCCGATTAAACAACAACAACAACCTGAAAAATGTATGCTGCTACAACTGCAAACGAAGGGGCCATTATGCCGCTAATTGCAGAGAGCAAAAAAGAGGGAATAATCAAAAGGGACAACAGATTAATGTAAGAAAGTATAGTCGGTTACTATTTGGAGCCCATGCACAATCATTTATCCGGCAAAAGCAAGAAAATTAGTTTTTAAGTACAGACGGTGATTTTAGCGGATTAGAATTGCCTCTTAAGTAACGCACAACAGTTTTCACGTTTACTTCTTCTTCTTATAGTATGTTCACATTTGGCTTCTTAAACGCGTTTAAGCAGTTCGAACGTGATTAAGCTCTAATCACTTCAAAATCGAGATGATTACCCATACATTGAAGTGATTTGTTAATCACTTCAAATTGACATGATTACAACTCAATCACTTCATAAATCACATAGAAGCCACTGAGCATACCTCAAATGTAGAATCGCCAACATGATCGTGTACAACCGGCCAAGATTTCTGCTTAATGTTTTATTTTTTTCCTTAAATAATTCATACATTTTCACAATTTCATCATTAAAATGTTTAAAATAATCTCCTAATAACTTTATAAAAGTGTTTTTATCCATTTTTAATACTTTAAAGAAATATAAATTTGTTTGTTGTTTTTTTGTGTGTTTGTTGTGTGTTTTTTTTCTTAATCATCTGTCATCTTAATCATCTCAAATTTAATGTGAACGGCTTTGATTAGCTAAATCAACATTTTGCTTAAACGCGTTTAAAAACCTAAGTGTGAACTTAGCATTAGTCATCGAAATAATCATACATACTAATTAGAGTTTTTTTCCCGGACTTTTTCGATTCCCGGGAAAGCGGGAAATTTTTTTAAATTTCCCGGGATCCCGGGATCCCGCTCCATATAAATAATACAAAGTAAATTTTATTATTAATTAATGAAAAAAACTTTTATAAAATAACGTAAGGGAACTTGTTCAATACTAAAAAATTAATTGAATATTGAAATAGGAACTTGAATTATTATCACCTCACGCCTTTATTCCCTATTATTATGCTTTTATTCAGTATTATTATGCTTTTATTCAGTATTGTTATGCTCTGGATACAAGATAAAAAGATAACATAAACATAACAATTTAATTCATAAAACAATAATAAATACAAAATAAAAATTAAGGTACTCAAGATATGAGATCAAAAATATCAAATATTTTAAAGAAATATGTAACATTTTTTAACGGCTTAGGAAATAACTTTCTGACACACTCAAAGCGCTTGGTAAGTCGTCAAAAAGTATATTCTTGATTTTATTTACTAATTATCATGTTTCCGAAAAATTTCGTTAATTTTTTACCGAGGTTGGACAAATACCTAAAAGTGCACCGTTGTAGCATGCTTCGGATTCACAATCAGAAGCAATTTTTTCTTTTTTATAAACAACGTCTATATCAGTCAAATGTATGTCAAGGTTGATGCAAAAATAGCATCAACCGGACTGCTTCTTACAAACCTTTTCATTTCAATAGGTCCATTTGTAATCTTTAGGACAATGTGTTTTCAAGTCATATGTTGTAGTATCTTACACGAGTTTCCAAAATGTTATTTTATTTCGGTTTCCCCGCACTTTACGGGTATATAAACTAACACAAATTGGAATTGAAAATTTGTGTTTATCACCTAATAAACATATCGCTCCTTCATTGCATCATAGTCATATATCAAAGTTTGAAGTAACTTTAGCAAAGTTTTCCTTCATACCTTCTCTTATTATATCTCAAACTGAACCGGAGTTATAGCAAAATATATCTTTAAATCGGTACATTTTTTAAACTTTAATCGCATTTTGCCAAGATCGTTTGTTTTTGTAGATATGACTATGTTGCAATAAAGGAGCGATATGTTTAGGTATCTTCTATTTTTAAGACTTGTTCGTGGACAATGAAACTTTACTGCCTGCATCTTATTTTGAATTAATGTACTTTATTAACTCTTCACTTCACTAAATTTAATAATTATAAACTGTTGCACAGCCCATTCTGCTTTTAGTAGATTTATTGCATCAGGAGACATTGATTTAAATACATGTACTCACTTCTTGTAATTGATCTAATCCACAACCCATCCACAGATGCTAATTTTTAGTGAATAGAAAACTAAATTTCAAAGTATAAATAGCTATTTTCTGAAATTATCAGGAATTTTTTATTTCCCGGGATCCCGCAAGAAAAATCCCGGGAAAACGGGAAATAAAATAATTGAAATTCCCGGGAATTTCCGAAATTCACGGGAAAAAACCCTAATACTAATACATAATATGACCAATGGTCAAATGTATATGGTCATTTACCATAGGTACCATATATACCCTATTCTAACATCACTTTAAGACAAAAACTGTTCATAAAGCTGAAGATATCTAAATAATATTTGGCATAATGAACTTTAAAATCAACCTCAACCTCATAACATAATTTTTTTTTTGCCGGATAAATGATTGCCTATGGTCCCCAAATAGGTACCGACTATACCTTCTTACTAATTTATAATGGATATTTGTAACCAAAATAAAAAAATTATTTGTTATAACAGTTATTTGGAACCAAAAAATTTTTTAGTTGAAGTAATGGTTATTTATAAGCAAACAAAAAATATTTTTTACTTTAATTGGTTACGATAACCCAAAATAAAATATATGTAACGATATTAGTTAAAAATAACCAATTGCAAATATGTAAAAGGAATTTTCTCGTAACCTTTAATCCTTTATAGTGTAATTCCTACATAAACTTTTAAGTACGACTCATACTAAAAGTAAGTGGAAAAACTTATATTTAGTACGAACTCTTTCTTTCTGTGTAAAAATTCGAAGTTCCCAATTTCATAAGTTTGGAAATTTAACATTCTGGCCAGAGTCACTAGCGGAGTTCAGTAATACACTTGCGTGGGCACTTTAACTCTGTGTATTTTGTTGTTGAATTTAACAAGCATTTTTTATGGAGCAACGTGCTAGTCCCTGTCATATAAAAGTTAAAAGGAAATGTACAAATATGAGAGTTCTTTTTACATATAAGAGTAAAAATTATATTTGTTGCACCTTTTAATATATACTTTTTTCTGTTTCAATATTTCGTGCCTCGCGTAGATTCGTTTTTTAAAAAACTCTATCTGTTTTCAAGAAAAAATTAAAAGGAAAACTTCAAAGCGAAATTTTAGTCTTTGTTTGAATATGATTTTTGCGAACATTTGAAGATATTTTTTAAAAATAAACTTTGAAGCTTGATATTTAGGAAAATTGCAATTACGTCGTTAATTCAATATTATAAATTTTCTTAAATTAATTTTATTGGACACCCTCACATCAATCATCTTTACAAACTACACTTCTGGAAATCTTTTTTTTTTTCCTTACAATTTTAACAAGAAAAATGAGAAAAGACTGCAGTTTTATATGAAATTATAATTAACTAATTACTTACATTGTCGAAGGAGAATAAAAATACATTAACCAAATATTTTACTGCTCTCAAAGCATTGAAAAACTATAATTTTGTTTGCCTTGGGGTACGTCACTCTTTCTGAATCTTTATTTTCATTTCTGCAAAACATGTTAATTTCATGTGCAGTAAAGTTTTCCTTTTAAGACTTTTTTATTACTGCATAAGTACACATATCCAAAGAAATAGGTGCAACAAAAATATCCCTAAACGGATTTATGACTCTTTTTTTGTTTCATTTAACAGTGCAAAACCACCCCTTAAGAAACGTTAAAAATGCTTTTGATTAAAAATTAAGAATTTTCAGTAAAGTTATTTTTCGATGTTAATGTGAAGAAACCTAAAGTCTCTAATTAGAGATTTGTCTAGCCCCAAAATATATTTTTTTCATCCGTAAAAATCCCCACTAAGAATAAAATATTATTATAACGTGTTATAAAAAGTTTAATTTGCATCGAATTTAATTTGTACATTTGACGTTTATGCATAACTGAATTCTTGGAAATTTATAATGGATGAATACAGTGTGCAACAACTCGTTAAAATTACGAATATTTCTTTTCAACGATCAATTGTTATGACGCAGCGAAAATATCGTCAATATTTTAGTTCAAAATCAGCACCGACGGTCGTTTTAAGGAAGGAAGGGGTTCCGTGATCGACCGTCCTGGAAAAGGTGCTCATCAAATTATTCGCCCTGAAGGCAACGTGTTGAAAATGATCCGTCTATTTCAACTCGTCGTCGTTCCAAGAATAGCATTCCAGGATCTTAAGACACAACCATACACAATTTCAATTGTAAAAGCACTACTACCACATGTCCACAAGGAAAGCCTTCAATAACATTGGTAGATCTTATTAGGGCCAGGGTACACTAATTGTTTAACCATTGAGACATTTTAAAAAGATTTTTCGATGTATTCACTAAAAACCGAAAGCGCTGTTAGACAACCAATGTTGTCTAGTATTAAGTTTATTCCGACTTGTCCTGTGTGATTTTTTTTTGGGAAATTGTTGCAGGTTGTTAGAAGCTATAGTGAGTTTATTAAATATTATATTTTTATTTTAATTTAAAAGATTTTGTTATTATCCCATCAACAATAAATTTCAAGTGTTTTTATCAAGAATAAAAACTGGGAATTAAGCACGAATAACAAAATCTTTTAAATTAAAATTTTGTATTCCCAAAAATTACTTTTGATAATAAACTGGCAAGTGCACGGCTTAAAAAAGCTTACCTGGCAACATGCATTTGCAAGTTGTTTTTTGCATTTTGTTTTTTCTTAACCTACTTACAACTGCAATTAATGTTGGAAGAATTCCAATCAATTGTAGTGGGGAATGTAAGGAGAGATAAACTCACGTTTATTGTTGATGATTTTGTTTAAACTTTGATATTGTTGCAAGTAGAACTGTTGCTTATGACTCTTATACGCTTAACAGTTTTATTTGGTTGAATATCTTTAGTTTTTCTAAAATCTTTATGGATGAAGTTTCCTGACGATCTGGCCTAAGCAACCAGTGAAATGCGCATAGGAATAGCTTATTCCATCAACAATAAATTTCAAGTGTTTGTATCAAGAATAAAAACTGGGAATTAAGCACGAATAACAAAATCTTTTTAATTAAATGTTTGTATTCCCAAAAACTACTTTTGATAATTTTTATTTACATATATCAAGTTTAATCTAGTTTTTTTTTTATTTCGGTTTTGCCTTTATTTCGTTTCGGGTTTGCTCTTATTTTGTTACTCATCACGTTAATATTTCGCTTTTGTGTTACCGATGATGGTAGTTTTATATGGCCTACTTTCACTTTCATTTTCTATTAATTCACAAAGTTTTGTGTTTTGTTTTTATGTTTTCTTTCCCAACTGAATTGAATGAAAACTGACAAAAATTAAAAACGAAAGTATTAAAGAAATATTAAAAAAATCCAAAGGCAGACAATTTTTAAATCAAAACTTACATGCATACACTTACACTTACGGTTCTAATAACAGCAAGCAATCTAAATGAAGAACAGATATATACAAATGAATCGGCAAGAATTATCAAAGATTGGCTGCCGGAAGTCAACCTCTACCTGGCAGAGCTGGGCTTGCAAACGGTCTTGCTCGTCAAGAATCAAGGAAAAATGTTTTGTGAAGATTTTTTGAAGCTCAAGCAAAAAACATGTTGTTATTTATTTATGTATAATTATATTATTCATAGTTTAGTCAATTTGCTTACAGTTTTTCTTAAACAAAGCAGTGTAAGAAGGAAATAAATATTTCATTGTTTTGTTTAAAAATCAATCCAAACTACGTTTCCTATATATATTCAACACCTAATAAAACTGATTTGAAACAGAAACCCGTATCAACACTTGTACAAATATTATTCCCTCTATTCTTAACACTAATAGTTGAGGGGCTGAAAGCAAAGGGGTACAAGTGCCAAAATAAAATTTCTGACTAATTAAGCTTTAAAGTTTTTTCTCATATATGTTCTAGAGTTGTCAACCGATTAAGAATAACTCGATTAATCGATTAAACAAAACCAAACTCTTGTTCTAATAATTTTAAAATGGCGATTTTCGAAAAACGAATAAATCGATTAATTAATAACGATTAATCAAACAATTTTTTTTATTAAAAAATAAATTAAATTAAAGTATAGAATTTGATTTATTCTTATACGTTTTTAGTGATTGTATAAAGGGTGGCCCACTTAAAACGCACGATGTTAATTGTAAAGTTTTCTGAGAATTTTCTCAATATTTTTTATTATTGAATAAAGATCTATCACAAATATGTATGTATGTGTGAAACAAAATATCGGCCAAATGCTCGCCACGGCTTTGGTGGCATACCTCTTTCTGATGGTCTATATTTTTAATGACTGAGACAAAATTAAGGTTTAATATCGTTAATGTGCCGAACAGTGTTGCCCGAAGTAGGGGAAAATCCCTAAATGTAGGTATTTTCGATACTAAAATAGAGGCGTAGGGAAAATCGGACAGATTTTTTATAATCACTAAAATGTAGGGATTTTTCGTCATATCGCATTATTTATAAAATAAATTCAGAAAAACGTTTTGTTAGTGATATTTTCATGTCCAAAGCAGTTGAAAATTTTTTCTTTTCACTAAAATCCCTTCAAAATATATTTCTTGAGTTGTTTGTGGTTTAAAAAGTTGTCGACACTAATGTGTATGTATACTTTTTTTTCTAAGATATCATTTAATTGAATTTTTAAAAGTACATACATATCGTACCTATTCAACAATACTGTATTCACTCAAAATTTTTAGTTTTTAACTTTTTGAAAAAAATCTACAGGTATTATTCATATCTACCCGCTGTTATCTAGCTATTTTAAGTACCTTTTGGTAAAGAAACGGGCCGTTTAAAAATACTTTTTAATATGCCTTCCATATTAAAATGAAAATTGTTTTGCTTCTACTGAAATTTTGAGTTAATACAGTATTGTTGAACAAGTGCGATATGTATTATTTTTTAAGTTTTGTACTTATTTTTTTGTCAAAGCTTTAATATAAATACATATTCAAACAAAATTTATTTTTTATAACGAATGTGTTTGCTTCTATTTTAATGGCAGTAATGCGTAGGGATTTTTGTAGGGGAAAATTTTTCCAACGTGTAGGGAAAATCAGATTTTTTTTTAGCATGTGTAGGTATATTTTCGAAAAAAAAACCACTGGCAACACTGGTGCCGAATTAACTCATCCTTTAGCTTTTGAATTGTTCTTGGCTTATTGACGTACACTTTTTCTTTCAACACAGCCATTGAATTTCTCGCGCAAAAATGCCATTGTTTCGTTGGCTGTGTGGAAAGTGGCTGTACGTTTTTTAAGTATCAAAATTATTTCAGGTAAAATTCGGTCGGAGATTTCATTAATATTTTGAATTACACTGTTGCAAATTTAATTTAATTTTTTAGCGTTAAGTGAGGTTATATTGCTCTGTATGAAAACAAAAATCCGATAAGTCTCACAAACTGCGCTGCAAAATAGTGGTAAAATAGAGCAATTCTCTTTGTTTGTTATTCTCAAATAAACTGCTGTTACCCTGCAGTCAGCCACACGTTCAATAAATCACTTTAAAGTTGTTCACACAAACTGCTTGTCAAAACTTTTTTTGTATTGATAGATTAAATTAAAATATTAATTTAACAAAAAACTTTCTTTGAGGCTAATGTTGTTGAAGAGCTAAAATATTGCCATATGGGCATTTCCAGGGGTCACGAACGTACGTTCGTAAGCTTTTGATGTACAAATAAAATAGAAAACAACACTTTTCCTAGAATTTTTTTTTGCGATTCCATAGCATTTGGGTAGCTCTATATTAAGTGCAAAAGATGGATTTCATCGAGTTTAAGTTTTCATAATGATAGTTATAAACATGTGGTCACGAACGTACGCAAAATATAAGTCAACTTTGGCTGACAGTAGTGGAATGTAAAAATCTGCGTAATGGAACGGAATATTCAAAAGTGATTAATTTATTTTTAAAGTGTAAAAATGTAGGTTTCCATCCAGTATTTACAAAATAAAATATCTCTCTTGGTTTTTGTTTAATTGGCGTATGTACCGTTCGCGAACGTACAGGTCGCGAACGTGCGATTTTTCCATATGTTTTTTTATTATTATCACCATGCTTTTTCCCATAAATATCTTCAAATTTCCTTAACGAAAAAACTCAACACTCCTTTACAATTGATTGTAATGGAGAGATTGTGAAGAAAGAGTGCAAACATAACTTATTTGTTGCATGTAAAATAAGTATATAAAAATGTCTTTAGAAGTAGAAAATATAATAAAATATAAAATTTTCCAGTTTCCAGCGCAATTTCCTCAAGTAAAACAGCTGAGATATGCTATGAAACCATTCTTTTATAAAAACATACGGCCATGTTCTGACAATCGCACGATTTGAAATCGCAGAATGCCAGATTTATTTTATGGTGTTCTGAATCTCGTGCGTTTAGTTAGCGATCTGTTATAGTTTCTTACAAATATTCTAGCTCCTTTGAGCATACTTTTGCAATTTGAAGTCGCCAAACTTCTGATTTACAGAACACCTATAATGCGATTACAAGTCAGAATCGCCAATGTTAAGCGTTTTGCGATTGTCAGAACATGACTGATAGACTTTTTTATAATAATTAACAATAAAAGAAAATGATTATCAACATTTTATTTTTTCATCCTGGTTGGTAGACCATTCTGGGGAAATGCCCATATATCTTATTCTTGTAAAATGTTTTTTCTTTTAAAGGTAGTCATATGCAAACAAATTACATTTGAATAAATGGGCTTGAAGGCAAACTTTAAGGGGCGGATGCATCCCCTTTGTGGCGACGCACAGTGGAGTCAATCATAAAAAAGTGGTAATAAATCTGAATCTCGTAAGCTACTGATCGGATTGTTAAAAGAGGTATGAACTAGCCGTGGAGGAGGTCATAGGTCTTAAAAGAGCCTGCTAGAATATAAGGGAAAATGCAAGGGTGTCAAAGTGGACCACCTCGGGTCTTGAAAACTTTGTAACTTGTGCAAATATTGACAGATTTCTATTTTATATTTTCAAAACTATAAGACTTTAACTATCTAATTACAAAGTTTCATTCTATTGAGCCTTTACACACTAGACTATGCTGGCGTAAAATGGCACTTTGAAGGCAATTGAGGTGAAGGGAATAAATTTTTGTTGGCGTAAAGTTTCAACCGGCTTCAACCCCGCACATGCAGCACAAAACCAATACACGCACATGTTCAGAAACAAATGAATGCAAAAAACACTAATACAAACAAAGTTTTGTACACGTACACATTTTATGCCAGGTAATTTTACTACAGTGTGTGATTGATGGAACAAAAATTGTTCGTTTAAAAATAAGTCTAATGTTTGGAGGCTCATTCATTCAATTTGTACCAAATATGGACTATTTTACACATACAATTCTTTAGCTATACAGAATTCAATTTTGTGTCACGCCCACTTATCTAATCCTACCATATTTTTGACTGATGTTGCATATTAATAACCAAGTTATTTGTACCAAAACTGAAAAATTTTGCTTTAAATGATCTCAAGATATACGTAAACATATTATGTCTTTGTATGGGAGGAAACACGCCCACTTATTCAAAAACACCCACTTTTTGACGGATTTTGTGTATTGCCATCCCAGCTATGTGTACTAAGTTTGGGAAATTTTTCTTACACCGTTCTACAAGTATATAAATAAATAAATTTTGTAACACACCCACTTTTTCAATACCGACTACAGAAATCTATATTGTCTTTATATGGGAGGTGCCATGTCTACTTAAAATTTCCAAAAAAAAAAAAAAAAAAAAAAAAAAAAAAAAATAAAAAAAGTAGTAGGAGGAGGATTTTATCCCGACAACTTTAAAAAAAATTGACTTAAAGGGTTGAAATGTACAAATCTGATTAGTTAGACCTTTTACTAATATAGTTTTTGTTTTCAATGCAAAGAATGCATACTTTTGAAGCAAGACTACAAATTCATAAAAGTAATAAAAGCCATGTTATTAGCAAAACATCATGTACAACGAAAAGAACACGCACCAATAAAGCCTTAACAATCAATAATTTATCAAAACAATCAGTAACCATTAGAAACTGCGGTACTCATTAGGGCGCAGAATATATATATTTTATAGAGACTAACAGCCATATTCATAAAAAGTTCTTATTTTAAGCTTTTTTATTTTAAGTATGTAATAACTATTAAACGCTTTTTGTCATATAAACCTCTTAAAAAAATTTGTATTCATAAACGTACATTAACAGCTTTTTTACTATTAACTGCTTGCAGCGATTTTCTGTTTATATTTTGCTGCCATTTTATTGTTAGTGTTGCATAAAACTTCTATTCGGTTTACATGATATTCTGTATTTAAATTTTTTTATAATTTTTTTTTAATTGTAGACCTTCAAAATTATTCTTATCAAATAAAACTACATATTATTTTAGTTTCTGAACAAAATGTTGCCGAAAGGTATCATAAAAACTTTTTTTTTAACCTTTTTTAAATATACAATTAGAAAGTACTCAAATAAAAAGTTTGTTTACTTTTTATTAACATCACTATTGTTATGATTTGCTTATTTTTTTTTTTTTTTTTTTTTTGAACAATAGTTTGTTGTTTTAAACAAAAAAAAAAAAAAAAAAAAAAAACAAAAAAAACAACTGGTTGCAATTATTTAATAAATAATTAGAGAGAATATCTGCATTTGCCCCTGAACATTTAAATCATATAAATTTTTTTTAAATAATTATCAATATAACTTTAAATTGGCTGTCTAAAATAAAAGAAAATTAGTAAAATGTATTTAAAATGTCCGTTGTAATAAATAAAACATTTTTGTCATTATTTTTCAACATATTTCACAAAAATAATATCATAAAATGCAAACACCTTTCAAAATGTCATTTTATTTTTGGTTTAAAGAAGGGCAAATCCAACAATAAATTTTCTTACTTTATGAATGGTTTATTAAAGGTTCAATATATGTACTTTTTTTCGTTTATGAATACAACTTTAGTAATTTTTGCTTAAAAACTGTCAATTAATCATTAATAAGTTTTTATGAATACGGCTGTTAGACTGTTATTGTAGAAATTACAAACGGAATGACGAACTTTTATATACATATGAGAAGGTGAGCTGCAAAACTAATTCGTTTTAAAATTAAAAGTACGAGATGACAAATGATTCTCACAGTTCTTTTGACGCGTTATGAGAAGAAATATACTGATTGTATCAATGCATGTCCCTGGAAAAACATGGAAGAGGTCTTATATGCATTTATATATCCTTTCCTCCTGTGGTGAAGAGTGTAATAGTAATAAGATAAAAGTTCCTTATACTTTCCTGCTATTTTCTGCCGAAATATAAATGTGACATTAATAGTTAGGGTTTGACCACTGTTTTGTGATGTAATTTTGACACATATCGTGAATAAAAAGTTATATAGTAGATAGAAAGTATTAACCTTATCGTTAATAAAATTTCCCTAAAAATACATACAAACAGTAGCCAGCAAACCCAAGGAAACAGCAGTAATTTTTTTAATTTTTGTATATTATTTTTTATAACGGGTCCGCCATCTAACGTTTTTTTTTCAACTAGTGCTTATTTCGTGAATGGTAACACTTAGCTCATGTCTGATTTGACAGATAATTAGTTTTATCCTTCCGCTAAACGAATATGGTTGTGCATACGCTTGAACAACGCTGGGAAATATTGCGACATTTCTTTGAAAATCATGACACATATCGTGAATAAAAAGTTATATAGTAGATAGAAAGTATTAACCTTATCGTTAATAAAATTTCCCTAAAAATACATACAAACAGTAGCCAGCAAACCCAAGGAAACAGCAGTAATTTTTTTAATTTTTGTATATTATTTTTTATAACGGGTCCGCCATCTAACGTTTTTTTTTTTCAACTAGTGCTTATTTCGTGAATGGTAACACTTAGCTCATGTCTGATTTGAGAGATAATTAGTTTTATCCTTCCGCTAAACGAATATGGTTGTGCATACGCTTGAACAACGCTGGGAAATATTGCGACATTACTTTGAAAATCATGGCAATGTTGCAGAATGTGTGCGCAAATTGCGTACGGGTTTTGGAAGAAGAGAAGCACCGTCAGCTCCGTATGTTCGTTATCTTGTGAAAAAAGTGAAAGAAACTGGCATCCTCATCGATAAACCAAAGCGTGAAAACCAAAAAACAGTGCGTACACCCGAGAATATTGCTGCTGTGGCAGAAAGTGTGCGTGAAGCGCCATTAAAATCAATTCACCGTCGTTTTCAACAATTGAACATTTCGGAGACATCTTTGAGACGAATTTTGCGTAAAGACCTTGGTATGACGCCATACAAAGTCCAATTGGTTCCGGAGTTGAAGCCAACTGACCATTCAATTCGTTTTCGCTTCGCTATAATTGGCCACATTATAAAGGATTACTTTTGGGACATCGGGAACAAAAATAAGAACTTTTTCTAGTAGAGAAGTAAGTACATAGTCTTCTCGTCAAGTTCTCATTTTTTTGTGCTTATTTATTATTTTATATTAAATAAGTCATAATTATACATTACAAAAAAATTTAATATAATTATTTTAATACGTTATTGTTATACGATTTTAAATAATTATTTAAATTAATTTGCAATATATTCCGTTAATATTTGTTAGACATTCGGTAATACTATATGTAATTTTAACAATAATTTTGATGTAAAATTAATGGCAAATCCAAAAATAAATCAAATGTATGTAAATATATGTATACATAAATATGTTCCAAAATTACCCCCACATTATATTTTTCTTATTAGAACACTAGTAGTTACATCGATCTAATATAAACGATGTTTTTGAAATAACATAACATTGACATTACACACATTTGTATTACAGTGTTAGAGCTATACATGATTTTGTGCAGCCAAAACACTCTTTATTAAATGTTTTTTTACATTTCGAAAAATTTATTATTGTGTACACTTTCAAGCATATAAGAGCAATTTTAATAAGTGTGTTTTAACCTTTTTAAATTAATCTGCAATAACTTATTTTTGGCCTCTTGTTTTAACTATATACATATTTTTATAAAACTTTTTTTTAAGTATAAAAAAACATATATATTATTTTTAGGCTATAATTGGCCACATTATAAAGGATTACTTTTGGGACATCGGGAACAAAAATAAGAACTTTTTCTAGTAGAGAAGTAAGTACATAGTCTTCTCGTCAAGTTCTCATTTTTTTGTGCTTATTTTGTAAGCAAAGTTTTTGCTGGGTAGTGTACGAAAAAGAAAACAATAAAGAAACGAATTCTTATGAACAAATAAATTAAAATGGTTTATTGGGATTAATAAACAGTAAACTAAGAACTATAATGAAAATAGAACTGTTTTGTTCAATTATACGCATTAGATATTGTACCCTCCTTTAGGCAACATTTGTTGCCACACTTTAAACATATCGGATGATATTTTAAAAAAAATCGGTTTATTTGAAAAGTCAAAAGTGAAGATGAAAATGACATGATTGATTTGTTATTGATATTGTTACATTAAAATAAGTTTTTATATTAAACAAAATGAATATGTAAAAATTTCAAATGTAAATCTTTTATTATATGTATTCAAAAATCAATGTTACAAAACTAGACAAAACGTTGACGGCGACCAAAATTTAATAATGAAACAATAATGAAACAATAAAAAAATGTGCCAAGGACAAAATATTAATTTTATTGTTCTTTGCAGTTTTAATGTTTTTAGTGTTAACATTTTTCTTGACCCGTTTTTATTCGTGAGTTAATTTGACAGTTCAAAGCGGGAACTTTCTCACAGAAATTTTATAGACGCACTCTTTTTGTAAATTGGCCAGTAATTTCCTTACATGACAGCTAACACTCGCCAAAAATATTACAGACGCCAGTGTTGTCAGATTAATTATGACCTTCTTCGCCAAAAATCGCCAATGCCTTTATTTTCAAGTTTTTGACAAAAAAAAATACATATTTTTTAAATTATTAAAAATATTTTTTATATATCCAAAAACATAAATTTGTTTAGTATCGCTAAAATACGCCAAAAATTAAAAAAAATTCGCCATGATATAGAGGGGTGTTCTGGAAATCGAAAACGTGAAACGCAAGAATTTTAAACGTCGTTTTTTAGTAAGATTTCTGTAATAAAAGAATTTGATGACAAATTTTATACAAATATTTCTCTAGTAAACAAAATTTTATAACAAAAATTAAAAAAAAAAAAAATTGATTAAAACTTCCAAATTCTTGCGTTTTACGTTTTCGACTTCCAGATATATTTGGTTTAAGTTTATTTAGAACATGAATTGGCATTAAAATTTTTGAAATCGGCGATAACAAAAAATTGTACTTTTGGCCGATGAAATTCAATTTTCAGCCACAGTGCGGCGGACCACCAACAGACCATTTTAACTCGATTTTCTCATATATATTTTTTTTTTGATGAAATACTTTTCTTGGCGTGAATACTATTTGATACTATTTTTCTATTTTATTTCTATTGCAAATGAAAATCACAATCAAAAAGCCCTTAGTTTTGCGTTGCCATATTATGAGGTAACGTTAAAAATTTCAGATTTATTTGTGAAAGATTTTTAATATTTTTTATAAAAAATACATAAAATCATAAATTAAAAATAAATGTGCGTTTGGTGCTCAAGCATATAAGAATAAGAAAAATTTCCAATAGATTTTGATGTGTGAAAAACCAAAAAAATGAGACCAAAAAAGAAAAGAAACTCCAGAACTTTGTTGTCAAGAAATTGTTTTTACATACTAACCCTAGAAAGATAACGTTATTTTTTTGTACTGAAAAGATAACGACACGTCTCAAAGACGTATGCTTGTTTCTATCCTTTAAAGGATACCACCGAAAATAATACTGATCAATTTTAGTGTTGAAAACATTTATTTATTCTATTTCTTTAAAAAAAATTTAATTTTTAAACAGAAAATTATAATAAAAATAAAATTAAAACAATTAGCATTATCAAAAATTAAAGAGTTTTTATAAAGGACTTCAGTTCGGTTCTAAAAACTTAAATAAATATTTTCTTTGTACTTTGTGTAGATAATGTTATCTGTATTAACTTATATAAACAAAAAAAAAATAATTTGAATAACATTGTGTGCAAGATTTAAGCCCTTATGACACTACATTTTTGATTCATTAATTGATATAGAATTGATAGAAAGAAACAGTAAATGTTAGAAAGAGCAAACTATAAAAAAATGTAAACAAAGTTTTTTATTTTTTTTTCTCTTGTTATGGTTTTGTTTCAGGGATGGCGTTAAGAATTTTTTAAATTGTACCAACAACCTTTAAAAATTGTACTTTTTTACCTTAATTGTACTAAAAGATTTTTTAGTTAAAATTGATTTCATTTATGTTCATAAAAAACACCACAAAAAGGTATTATAAATCTAAGTTTAAAAAGTATCAACAAAAAAGTACAATTGAAACAACTTAACCATCCCTGTTTTGTTTATTTTATTAAATGTTGCCAACTTTTTGTTTATGAGAAACCTAAAAACAAAAAGCGGTAAATCGCTGAATTTGCCCATAAACCGCTGATTCAGCAACACTTTTAATATTTCAAGCTTGAAATGTCAATTTTAAGTTAAACAATTTTACATTTTTTTTGACATAACTTCATTTTTTATCGATAACTTTAGTAAAATATTTGACAGTTTGCCATTTATCTTAATACAGCTGAACTCTTTGCACTTGGTAAATTTTTGTATTACATTATATTTGTACTGTTCACCAACACTTGAACAATGCATTAAAAATGTAGTGTCATAAGGGCTTTACCAATTTAAGTTTTGTGGTCGCCACATACAGGTATACCGCATTTGACACATACTATTTTGGACATAAGTTCAATTTCTGATGGACAGAAGCCACCGTATTATCTCTTTTTTGGTTCACGCTGTTCTCCACTACAACCTCAATCATAGGTTACATCATCTTGAAAATTTTTTTCAATGTTGTCGGTCAAAGTTTTCGATAAAATAGGAATTTCTAGCATTAAAAAACTGCCACCACCAACTAGGTGCTGCTAACAACTGGGATTATTGAACGTGAGAAAGTTATATGTTAACAAATGTGAAAGTAAGAACACAAAATTGAAAATGCGTACGTCTCGCAGACGTACCTTATCTTTCTAGGGCTAATGAGGTGGATCGTTAATTATTACAGTGGTTTTGACTTAGCTGTACAATCTCCCCTTGCTCCTCTCCTCTTGCTGTTGTCTTTTGATATTATTAAAGTCACAATTTTGCTGCTCAGACTACGAAAAAATAAATGTTGTCTATTCCTTTATAAAGGGAACCAAAACCGTTGGAAGGTTAAACCTCAAAAATCCAATTTTACAAAAATAAGAAATTAGTCTAGCATAGGTATCCTACAATAAGTGAATAAGCGAGTAGTCACTTTTTCACGTTGGTGTTAAGAAAAGAAATCAAGTTTTCTGTCATTTCTTTCTATCATTTTCTTAACACCAACGTGAAAAAAAAGACAACTCGCTCATTCTCGTCTTGTAGGGTACATACTTTGCAAGACAAAAATATTTAACTTTTTTCGGAATTATGTACTTTAGCTCATAAAATATGTAGTTACATAAGTATGTACATATGTATGTTTGCATGTAGTAGGTATGTATGAACATTTTTAGAAATGTAAGTAGTAAAATGTTCAAAAGTTTTAAAATTTTTTGCAATTTTAAAAATTTTTTAAATATGATATCTCTCTCCAGTGTCATGGCAATGTTTTTAATGCAGTTGTTTTGAATATTTTGTACGTATGTATGTATGTAAATATATGTATGTTCATAAGAATGTGTGCTCTGTTTCATATCCATTTAATTTCTTCTCTATGTTTATTGTGTATAATAAATAACACGAAGAAATATAAATAAAAGAAAAAACACAAAAAATTTAAAACGTAAGCAAGAAAAAATGTGTATGTACAATATAAATACAACACACATCCATACGTATCTACATATCGTACATGAGCCTACAGAAGAAGGAGCTTATACCTCTCTTGAATTTTTTTTTTTTTGTTTTTTCAAGAAGAGAAAGACCATAGAGTATAGTTTTTGTCAGCGATGCCAACTTAGTGCTTTTGGCACTATCTATGGTGCTTTTTGATGCCTCAAAACGCCAAAATTTTATCTATAGTGCCAAACTAAGAAAAAGCACCAACTTGGTGCTTTTTTAATTTTTCATTAGTGCCTTTAGTGCTTTTTACAATTTTTATTTTTTTCACCATTTTTTAAAACTTTGGTTTAGAGGATAACTTAGATGAGATTTGCTATTTGTGCTACAATTTTGAGAAGGCCTGTAAAGATTTTAAGATTTCAAATGATAAAGAAAGTTGCATTCGTTTTACTAAAAACTTTATTTACGAGGTTAGAGCTAGGATTCCTAGCAATTTGGAAATTTTACAAAACGTTTCACTTTTTAGTGTTGACAACAAAACGTAACAAAACCGATGCATTTGTTTACGGTAAACATTTTTTTAAAGATGTAGACACTGTTTGAAAAACAGAAAATGACTTGGAAAATATTAGGAATTGTGAATGAAAAAGTAAACAACGATTTTGTCATGTAGAAAAAACGTATTGAAAAGTTAAAAAACATGCAGTTGGAAACCGTACAAAAGAACGCAAAGACTTCCAGAAAAAAATAGCTGTAACTTGGTATAAGCAAAGGGTTTAATAAATAAATAAATGAAAACAGCTGACAGAAAATGCTTTTATTACAATCGTTGTGTAACCTGCCATTTTTCATGCGCTTTAGTTTTCAAACGCACGACACTCGTCTCCAAATAACCGCGTGTTGTGCACTTCTACCTCTAGTGCTATTGCAAAAAGGTTTGGCTAAGTATCAGAATCAGCGTTACCGTTGGTGCCACTAAAGTGGCAATGTGCCACTTTTTCGACTGCTTGGATACTATTTGGCCACTTTTACAAAATGCACCCAAATGTGGTACTTTTTGCGATTCTTGCCACTTTTTTGATACTTTTTACGCTAGGAAAATATACTTTTTTTCTTTCTGTTTTATTATAACCCCCAGCTTTAATATATGTAAAAATGTTTTAATATATGTATATGTAATGCAAGTTTATATGCATTTTTTTCTTGTCATGCGTGGTTAGCTGAAAATCGGTTTAATAAACTTTCGATTAACCTGTTTTATTTATTATGAATAAGGGGATAAAGATATCTCCCATATCGATGGTTTTCTTCCGCAACCTCGTAACTCAAAAACAACTACGGCCCCTATTATGGTTTACAACTCAACTCAGTTGAGTTGTTATTAAGACAACTGGTTGTGATCAGTTGTAATTTTTGTTATGTTTTTGTCCACCGCAAAATAGCGAAATTGTAAACCATAATACAAAAATTAAGAAATTATAACTCAACTGAGTTGTGTTGTAAACCGTAATAGGGGCCTACTTTTCAGAAGAGACAAAATACTTTTTTTTACCAAATATTTGAAACTTTTTATTTTTTTTTTATTTTTCTTTTATAAATCGAGAGTTAGGAAAAATTCCTATAAATATTTAAAAGAATATATAGCAAAAAGTTTAAAATATTTGGTAAAAAAAAGTATTTTTTCTCTCCTTAGAAGTCATGAAGCAGAAACCGAACTGTTGTGTACCGAAAACTTGTCTAAAATTTGTGTAATTAACATTAAAAGTAAAAAAAAAGTTTTTACCAAAAATTGTGTAATGAATTGATAATAAGAATTGATATAAAAAACAAAAAACTCAATATATTGAAGTATTTAGACCCAATATTTATAGTGTCTAATACAGATATAAACTATTTCGAATTAGTTTCAGAGTTTAAAGATATTATAACTGACCCAGATGCATTTATAGATTTGATGAATATACCTATATATATATTCAAACTTGTACAACTTGATCTCTCATATTTTTACATTACCACACAGTAGTGCTTTTGCTGAGCGTGTTTTTACTAAGTTAGCTTTAATCAAAAATAAAGTAACAAATAAGCTAAAGACATTTTACGAAAGTATGGAAGTCGTTTTAAGAACAATTAATTGTAAAATTTTTATGAAACTGACTATTAATAAATATGTAGCACAGGACGGCATTGAAAAAGTTTGTTTTACCATTCCAACTGATTCTTATGCTTTTGAAATGCTAAAGACGAATATGAACACAGTTTTCTCCCATCACGTCACATTTATCAGATACACCAACTATTGTAATTTCGGAAGATGTTTTGTACCACAATTAATAACAAAATCCAGTTTTATAGTTTTGTTCTATAAACCTGATTACAAAAATTTGAAGCATTAATAGATGAAATTGGAAAAAAACTAAATATGCTATAGTAAAGAAATTAAAACACTAGCACTTAAAATTAGTAGCATGTATGCATGCCGTGCATTTATTTTTATTAAAGTAAGGAACTGATTATATATAAAGTATTTGAAAAAGTAATATTTTCGTTTTTTTTTATAGGATTTCTTGTTTTCATCCGATTATAGCTTAGCTGCCAGGCCCACGGTGTCGACAAGAACATTTCTTTCGCATATTTATATGATGGGAGAAAACTGTGCTCATATTCAGCCATAGCATTCCAAAAAACATAAGAATCTGGTGGAATGGGTAAATACATTTCTAAAAAGTTTTAAAATGTCTGCCTGTGCAATAAAGTGTCTTAAATAAATCAAAGAAAATGTATTCAGAAGGAATAGTACAAGAAATATATTACTAAATGTATATATAAAACACATTTCATAAATATCTTCTATTTGCTGCAACCAGGGCTGTGGAGTCGGAGATGAGGTTTTTGTGCTGGAGTCGGAGTCGTAGTACCCAAAAAAACCCGCGACTCCGACTCCAAAGTTTTTCGGCATAAAAAATTTAAAAAAAAATTTTCCAAAATAAAAATTATTCGAAATTGACGATGTAATATTTTAAATATCGATTTGAATATTTATAGAATCATTTTTATGCTATATTTAACCATTTAAAAGCTTATGCATTAAAAAAGTAAGAGTGCTATATTCGGATGTACCGAATCTTTGACACCCTCCCCCGACAGTTGGAATATATGAGAGCTGTAAGTTATTAAATAATCTTTATAAAACGGACGTCAGTATAAAAATTGGTTCCGGTTCAAACCAATTGTACGACAATCAGAAAGTGTTATGCTTTTATTTCTAGCAATTTGAACTAACTTGAATAATATATCATGATAAGTAGCAGTTTATGCTGAACTAAAATGATTTTCAGGAGGACATTTATATTATACCATGGCAGCCATGTCATTTATCAAATTTTCCCTTATTTTGCAAATTTTTTGAGATGCAAAAACGTTTTATATTTAAATAAAGTTTTTTATAAATTGCAGTATATTGGATACAAATATTAAGTGATGTTTTCATGTTATTAAATGGTCTTGTATTTTCTCTGTTTTTTATTATTTTAATTGTGTTAACTTCTTCCCAAATTTTTTTTTGGTTTCTGAAATATCTTTAGCACTAGATTCATATAAGTTGTCTGAAGTTAATGTAATTGATCTTGGAGTTTATTTTTTTAAGTTTTATGTTGCACTTTTTAATGGTCTGTTAAAAAGTTTGATTTTGATAACGACTTTCTTAAACACGTCAAAGATCTTGTACCTTTTTATGTAATAAGAGGTAACCTATTGAGTATTTCTCAATTATGTGCTATTGTGGCAAATTTTTTTCTATTTGAGTGATATTGAAGAAGTTAATAATAAATAGATTGAGCTTTAATTTTTAGGAAATTAATAGAAAGAGCAAAATATTAAAATTTTAAATTTTTTTAAAAAAAATAAATTATGGACTGATCATCACGAAATCCTGTATAGTGATTTCCGTTATTAAAAATCTAAATGGAACAAAGTTCAATACAGTAGTGAAATTTGTTTTACCAAAATTTGACGTACCAAATTTTATTATGATAGCGATATTTATTACGTTTTTATACGTACTAAACTGTTTTCCGGGAGTTGGCTTTATATGGGGCCTATGGTAAATTATGGACCAATCTTTACGAATGCACATTTAAATATGATAGCAATATTTATTACAGTCTTAGAAGTATATTATGGCACCTTTTACGTAAGTTTTTGTAACAAAATTGTTTATTTTTAAGGGTGCTGGTTCTACATTTTGATTGATAACTATGATCCTACTGATCGGATTTTGTTGGATTTCACTCCCAAACTGCTTATGATAACTAGAAGCAATTTGACACCAAGATTGAACAGACGGACAGACAGACAGACATGGCTAAATCGAGTTGGAATTACTCAAGAAACCAGGAGTATTAGATGCATAATAAAAAAGTTTCACATGGTATGACAAACTTAGTATACCCTCATTCCGTACGGTAATTACCCTTTTTTAAGGTAATTTTGGGCCGCAAAAGGAAATTAGGTAATTTTATTTAAAAAACGGTAATTTAAAGAAATTTGGATTTTTAATATAGATATACAATGTATATTATACATGCTTACATATGTATGAGTGTTTTATAATTTTAACGTTTGAGAGGTGATTTTAAATTTAAAAATAGATAAATTTTATAACAAAAAATTAAGAACATAATGTTTTTGCAAATGTTTTCGTAACAGCGATAAGTCCAATTAAAAAAACTGAAATTATGCTTGTATAGTTATTATTAATTTTATATCAAATAGCCGTGAGCTAATACATTTTACTATAGTTTCGGATTATTTTAAGTACGGATCATGGATTAAATGGGGCTAAAGTTAAGTATTTGGCCCTTGAATAATCCGTATTTGAATCAAGCATTCTGTAGTTGATTAAGAAAATCTGTACTTACCGTACTATTGACACAACTTTCTTTGCCTTGGTTAAGTACGGATGGATTGATTTTTCTTGTGACTGTAACAATGCAAAAATTATTGAAGTACATAACTTTTTTTAATTATTTAATTAAATTAATTAAACACAACATTATTTTTTTAATGTTTATCACATACATATATATGCACGCTAAACGTATTAAATAAAAATATTTTGTGTTGAATGAATATACATATGTATATGTATGTATGTACCTATTTTATTTAAAATTATTTTACTGCCACATTCAAAAAAATACAATAACTTTGCTTAAAAATGTATTTTAAACAAAAATTTCTAATCAAATTTTTTCTTGAAACTGTTTTATGGCCAATGCAAACTCAGCTGATGATGATGATCCAAATGAGTTGGATGATAATTATTTTACTGAAGATAATAATAATACATTTAAAAACGTTTATATACAAATGTAAATACATATAGGTATTAATTATTTAATTTTAAATGAAAATGGTCAACCATCAACGCCGTCGCCTTTTTTTATATTTTGGAGGTGTATTTTATTCGGCACAGCCGAATGCAACTTGTTTTGTGTTTAATTAAATTGTAAAAATGGCTTAGTGCTTTTTTACGCTTTCTTTTTGTTCGAAATAGTGCTTTTTAGTGCTTTTTTTAATTTTAATGTGCTTTTTGCTCTCAAAAAGTTGGCATCACTGGTTTTTGTATAACAGTCTCGAAAGTTTGATCAAAATAAACCAATTTAACGAAGTGGGCAAGAGAACAATCGCTGTAGTACAACGTTACGAATAGCGCTGCAAGCTGTCAAAAGTTAAAAACGCCAATTTTAAAGTAGTGTCAACAGAATACGGAGTTGTAGCAGTAGTTGCAGTTGAAGTGCAAAATTCGAAATTTTGAACTTTGCTGTGCTACCGAGCATTCGTCAGCTTCAACTACTACTACAACAACTTTATTCTAGGGAATGGTAAATTGATTCCAAAATCGGTTTTCGATTTTTCGATAAACTTTTTTTAAACTATCGATTTATGAAATCGATTAAATCTAAAATCGTTTAAAATAAATTTTCAAACAAAAAAATCTTTATTCAAAAATTCATGTAAATAACATTAGATAACAAACAAAACTTAACATGGGTACAAAAAAAAAAAAAAAGAAATAGAAAAATATCTGTATGTATAGGTATTACATACATACACGCAAAGAAAAAACATGGTTGTGGTAAACATATTCTAAGAGCAACATATTATGATAAGAATTATGATTGTAGTCACCATATTAAGATTATTATTGAAACATATTATGACTCAATATACTCGTAATATGTCATCATAATATTTTTCCTTTAATCATATTATTATTCTGTTAATCATACTAAGTTAAGAAGTAATCATATTATCATTATGTTAATCATAATAAATTTAGAAGCAATCATATTAGCTGTCATAAAAATACAAAATAAATTTAAATATTTTTGAATCGATTTTTTATTTTGTGGCTTTTTACAATTTTTCTTAATGTTAATCAAATAGCGGAGTTCAATAGAAGGCTTGCAAAAGAGCAAATGAAAAATCTGTGGTTTTCATGGGCAACCGCGTGTGTCCATTTTTTTGATTTTAAGATGTTGATGCCATATTGCCTAATTTTGAACGCTCTTTATATTTTTTTGTAAAAAGATGGATCAATTCCGTTTTGTAACGTAATGACAAAGTTTAAACTGTGCAATACCTAGCCCAAAGTTTGATCTAGAATGGGTTTTCGGCTTTCCTGAACAATTTGTTTTAAGACATACGCGGTTGCCCATGAAAACCACAAAAATATCGTAGCACTTTTATAAAATATAACGAAATCTCTGTGTGTTTTGTTGTTGGATTTTACAAAAAACTATGATATTTTGCATTTGCACTATTACATCACTAATACTTGAATGAACTCCGCTAATATTTTAATTTTTTAATTTCTTTAAACTTATTTTTTTATGGAATTTTACCTTTTAATTGTTTAACCGCTCACAAATAAAAAAAACGACACAACTTCTTCAAAATTATTTTACAATTGGCGCTAACATAATATGATTAGAGTAAAAATAGTTTGATTGCATCTTTAACATAATATGATAAATGTATAGAAAGTTATCATGTTATGGCTATTAAATATCATGATATGGTTGTGAGAAATATAATATGTTTAGAAAGTTATCATAATTAAGTTGTTAGAAAAATAATTATTTTTCGGTCAACAATACTCAAATTCATAATTGCGATAAACATTGATATGTTTACAGTAACTATAATATTGTTGATATTAAATAAAAATAACAATTATTTGTGTACGACAACAATATATTGTTACATTAAACATAGTGTTGTTGCCGTAACCATGCCCAACCACATTTTTTCTCTGCGTGTATGTATACATAAGTATGCTGTAATTTTGTTTTAAATTTTTAAAAAAATGCAGTGTTTAAGTAAGTTTTTATTTGTTAAAATTGCATTTTACTAATTAGGTAAGTTATCAAACCAATCTTGTTCGCTAAGATATTGAAGATAAAGTTTTTGGCTTATGTGATGACTGATTAGCCTGTTTCTTTGCTGAGTTACTACTAAGCCAGCTTTAGAAAACAAACGCTCGCATGGCACTGATGTCGCAAGGATGCACAAATATTCTCTTGCCATGTCGTAGTTGGTGGGATATATTGCTTTGTGTTTTTCGACTCTTCTAGTGGATTTAAATTTCGATCACACACTGGCCTTTTTAAATATTTGCGTAATGTAGAAGCTATGCTATTGATTAAGTCATGGTTTGATTTCATCTTCTGTGTTTCTAAAATATTTCTGAGTTATACCGGTTTTCAGATTTGTTTATAATATTATTACTCATACCCAACAAACAAATTAATATCATACGTTTTATTTAGCTTTGTTTAAAAATCATTTATTGCGATCCTGAAGACCTGTTTCAGAAGTTGTGACATTGAAGTAAATGTTAGCCAAAGCCACACCATTTTATGCAAAAATCCCGGGATTCGGGACTTAAATTTTTAGAATAATCCCGGGATTTTGGTATTCGGGATTTCGGGATTGGCATCCCTAATTGATATAAAGAAAAAATAAAGTTCCAAATATTATAAATTAAAATTAAAAAAGTAAAAATTATTATTTAAAATATTTATTTATTCTTAAAATAAATGAACTAAATTCTAGCAAGGCATCGAATTTTGAATTGTCTTGCAAGATTGCAGCGATTTCGAAAAGTGCATAAGTTTAAATAGTATATCATTTTCTTCAATGAGCGGGCCCAATTAATAACTTTTGAAGCTTTTACTGTTGGATAGGGCTTAGATCTATCACCCAAAAAAGAAGAATCAAATAAAGCAATTATTTATAATCTTCTCTTGGTTGCATGTCTTCAAGCTGACCTTTAATTAAATCCTCAAAGCGTCACGTATTGATAATGGATAAAACTTTCATCAATGTCACCACTACTGAAACTGATTTTAATAATTTATTGCAGGGCATAGAACTACATCGTAAGAACTGTAATTAATGATTTGTAAACAAAGCAAAAGCAAAACGTTTGATTTTTATTTGTTTGTTGGTAGGGTGCATAAATGAGCAAATGCATTGCAAAAACTTATAGTCTTTGACATTTTTCTTTTAAATTATTTCCTTAAAATTGAAGAAAATCGTAGTTTTTGACAAAGATATGAAGAAAACTTAAAAAAGGCCGGCAGACCTGGTTTTTGGTAGAAATTCGACTTGAGAGACCTCTAAACCTCTTCCGAAAAATCTGAAAAAAATCTCAAAAATACTTTACCCTTTAAGCTTTTAAATAATGCTTGAGCCCCAAAAAAATTTTTGGGACACACTATGTATATATTTTAAGATTTCAAGACAAATACCTACTGTGTTAAGTATCTTTATTAAGGGTATTACTTTGCTCACCGTTATTTGTTTTTTGCAAACAAAGCTCTTGTTAGTCTTGAGGTGGTTTTAGTTTGGATGATTTTTCTGTTGAAATTTTTCTTAGAGGGCGGCTTACAAAATTATTTATTTTTAAATATCTTGATATCATTTCATATAACCATAACGTGTTCGGAGGCAACCATAATATGGTTGTGGCTTCTTGATGGATTACTAATTTAACCATAATATGGTTGTCGTTGACAATAATATTAATTAATTTTCTTTAAAAATAGTTTTGTTGGAGGTGACCATATTTAAACATGTTTTTTCTCTATGTGTACGATTTTTTGCATTTGCTCTTTCAGAACTCCGCTAATGTAGTAAACAAATTATGTGTAAATTTTTAGAAATTTTTTTCACTAATTTAGTATTGGCTTTCCCGTATTCCATATTCATATATTTTTTATACAGGTTGTCATTGGGAGCAAGCCCTTCCACACTCCCTTCTTCTTTCAGTAATTCTAAAAGACTTTCAAAAGAAGGTCTTTTGTTAGCCCTTCTGATGCATGTCTTTAAGAACGCCTTTTAAAAAAGGACTTTTAAAAGGCATTAAAAAACTGAACTGTAAAATGGGCTTCTATGAAAGTTCTCTAAGAATACACACAAAAGAAGTACAAATTGAATACCTATAAAAAAGGGGTTTTAAAAGGACTTCTAAAAATTTTATTTTTACTTTCATACATACATCGCGACCTTAGGACAACAAGGTTCTATTTGCACCTAAACTTCATGGAAGATAGAACCTTGTTGTCCTTAGGTCGCGACATATTTACTTATGTATGTTGTATGTATATACAAGTTCAATGGTAAGAATGCAAAATAGGAATTAAAAGAAAGGAATCACCGATTGGAAAAGCTACCACATCTTTTAATTCATATTTTTCTTATCAATTTTCCATTGAAAATGTACTAGTTGGATTAAATTTATGTTTAAAAATGATTTTTTAAAAGTTCACAGAAAAAATATTTTTACAATTTATAATAAAAAATTCCAAGACTCATTGATATACATATATATGTACATAAAACATTTTTAATTTGTCAAGTAGATTTTTGAACTGTTCTCCAACATTTTTAAAAAAGATTTTACATTTCTTTTTATGCGTGATCTCGATTTATTCTAAACTAAGCTTTAAGTAGAGAAAATAATTGCAAGCGTTTAACATTCCTAAAATTTTCGTATGATTTTTGTTAAAAAAAATACGATTGATTACAAAATGAGCGAATTTTTCTTTTAAAAACTTATTGAATGTACAAGCGATTTAAATGTTTCTTGAAAAATTGATTGTTTGTTAAAAATATAAGTAATGAAAAAAACTAATTGCTCCGTTTGGAAGTTACAGGCAAATGTTTTTTTAAATAACAATTTTACCCAAAACACGTTTATTTAACGAGTTATAAGCCATTTTAATTATTTATGTATTTTTAATATGCAAATGCGATCTTTGGTTATTATTCAATTAAACGCTTATTTAAGGAATAATTTTTTTTGCATGAAATAACAATTTTATCCAAAAAATATGTGTGATCATAAAATAAACTTCTAATTGTTTCTAGTTTTCATAATCACAATCTTCATATATCAAGAATATGAAATAACAAAAATTAATTCATTCTTAATTTAAAAAGGTGGACGAAGCATCAAACATGCAAAATCATACTTATATCATACTTATTTGATGTTGGATCTTTGAAGTTTCGTCCTCCTTTCGACCTAATTTAATTTAATTCTTAAGTTTAGGTCCTGCCAAATGGCGGACGAAATTTCTATTAATAATGGTTCTTGTTCACAAAGGTGACAAGCACTGTCATTTCTAATCCTGTACCGGGTATGGCCGCCATCATTCAAAATATTTCGAGCTAGTGGAATTGGGTCAAGTTCGCCGATGGAATATTCGCTTTATCAATACACATAATCAAACATAAAATCCTTTTATAGCTGATATATTAAAATGGAGAAAAATTTCATTTTTATCAGGTTCATCCGCAGCGCAATGTAAGGTTTACGTGAGTGTATCTATTTATACACTCTTGGTAAGAAAAACAGAACAGGTGATCCGCAACGTATACGTTTACATAAGAGTTACAAGGCCTTTCGAGACATCAACAAAATTTAAAACAGTTATAAAATCAAGATCAGGCGCAAAAAGAAATGTACGCAATTTTTTTTAAGAATGCTGGAGACCAAAAAAAATATAAAAACTAAACAACTTCTTTTCCTTCTCAGAGAAGAGAGCAAGGAAGGTCACTAAAAAATTAAACTGAACAACTTTCTTTCTCCATTCTTAAATAAGGGAGTAGGGAATGTGTACTGAATATTTTGGAAGGTCTTTCGAAAAGAAATTTATACCTTCTAGAAGGCATATTTCTGAAGGCAGGATATCATACGAAGTGAATCTTTTAGAAAGGAGTATAGAGGCCTTCAAAAAGGCCTGCAACATGCTAAAATTATTAATGGTGAATTTGTTTTATATTTTTGATCTTCTAGTATGTATTTAGGTTTAAGTCCAGACTTTGCATAAAATTTTTTTTTTATATATTACATATTTTGTTTATATGCACAAACATGCACACTTACATATATACCATTAGACCTGACCTAAAAAATATATTGTATTTTTATTAGATGAGTACCTATAATTAAAAACCAATCGTTATATGCGTATATCAGTTTAGGCAATTACTCATTGGATACTAATGTACAGTGCAAGTTTTATATGCACGACAAAATTCTAAAATATGCAAACAAAAAAAATTTAACTAAGTGGGATTGTACATACAAAGTTTTCGCTGATGTTGACTCACTTTTAAAGCTCATAGTATGTAATATAAAAGTAACTTATTTTTCAAGAAAAAAGCTTGAACCTATCGATTATATATAACTTGCCCTGCTAATGAACAATATTAGATGAAAAAAATATTTTTTAAGCCAGGTCTAATGTACATGTTCACATGCTTTTTCTTTTATTTTATTATTCGTTGTTCTTACTTTATGCAACAAAAAACTTGCGACGAAGTACTTGTACCAGGGTTGGCAAAATTGGCACAGCTGTACTTTTTTTGGCCCTATAGCACAGAGGTAAATTTCAGTAAAATTTTTTATCATATGTATATATATTTTTTTTTGAAGTTCAATGTAAGAGCTAATTCTTCAAAACATGCGATACTTCAGATTTTCCGATATATTCTTACATAGCAACTAAGAGAAATAACTCGGCGAAATAAAGCAACGCATAAAATCGAAACGGAACAATGAAATTGTTTGATATAAAAAATGAATCAACGGAGATGAAGAATAGTCCCAAAATTTAGCGGCTTACTTAGCATTAGATATAAATAAAAGATTTGAGGCTTACGAAAATAATAAAACCTATTGTTTATCTACAATTCTTGCTCGAATATTTAAGAATATATTTTAAAGACAATCGACTTCAATTATATCCAAAGAATTTTTTATTTAGCTACTTAACCTGTCTCTGAATGCCGAAAGTGCTGAAAATACGGTCACCCCTACAGGTGGTACATGTTCTGATAAGTCTAAAAATACTAGCCTTTGAGCGTTTGTGAAAAATTTATAATAGAATCTGAACACGAATATGGCACTAATTTATTTCTCTCAAGAAGCGGGGAAAAAATTTGGTTTTTTGCAGTTGTTTTAACTATTTTGAAAATTCTCAAGAATTGTTCATCTAGATTTGAAAAAAAAATATATTTTTTACGTTTTTCAATATTGAGCATTTTTAATTTCCCTCCATTAAGACAATTTTTTAAAATTTAAAGGTTAGTAACTCAGTGAATTTTTATCCTAACAACACCTTATAAATTTGTGCTGAAAGCGGGAAAACATATTTATTCAATAGCTTTAAAATTTGTTCAATTCAGACAAACAATTCTTAAGATATTTTGAAATAGCTAAAACACCTGCAGAAAAACACGATTTTCACGAATATCTAAAAAACGCTTCTTGAGAAAAATAAATAAGAGCCATATTCGTGTTCAACCGCCCCAATTTAGCTTAAAAAATATCTAATTTTTAAGGTTTATTTTTTTTTATGGCGTAGTGTAATTAAATTCTGTTATTTTTGTAAAAATTTTTTTATTTTTTGTTAATTTTATCATGAATTTAAATTTTATTCTTTGTTTTTTAAATCTTATTAAATTTTTAATATACACTGCAATTTTGTATAATACAAAAATTACTCTACTTGAGTTTTGTTAATTATAACTTGAATTCAATATTCACTGTTCGTATCGGTAACGGTATTGATATCGGCGATATTTTAGTTCGAGGATTGGTATCGTATCGGCAAAAAGGCGTATCGCTTTATCCCTAGTAATTACAAATTCCGATCACAATATACAGCCACAGCACAAAGTTTGTTAAGCTCCGAATTTTTTTCGAGTTTGAAGGGCCTTACCATAGTTTTGTTTCACAACCAAGTTAGGCGAAGTTTTTTAATTATCACCTATTTATTGATCACTCTTATTCAAAATTTAAAATTTTTTAAAGCATACAAAAATAAAAAAATTATAAAATAATAACAGGTATTATTAAAAACATCGAGCAAGTCTGAAAAAAATTTAAAACGTTAATACAACATTAATCTAATCTTTACGCACGTTCCTAGTTATTGCTTTACAAAAATAAATAACAAAGTTATAGGGCTCTCGCCGAAATTCAAACGGATTTGCTAAGTATGTGTCCGCAAAAGTTAAGAATACTATGTTTTTAAAACAAAAATCTATTGATATAAATTTTAAATATTAATATACGACAACGACAACCACAAAAAGGCTGAATATCTGACACTGTTTTTTATAAATTTTACCATGAATTGGTTTTTTTTTTTTTAAATCTTATCAATATTATTAATAATACCTTATGCTGTTATTTACTAGAGTTTTGGTTATTTTAACTTGAACCTAAATTTAATATGCGTATCGGAATCGGATATTTCTTTTTGAATATTGGTATTGGTATTGTATCGGCAAAACGGCGTATTGTTATATCCCTAACAGCCGTACCTAAACAAAAGCGGCACGCATTTTCTAGTTGTCAAAAATTGTCATGTCCATACAATGTTTAAAGCATCGCTAAATATCGCGCGTCAAAGCTCTGCAATTAGAAAATCTGATTTTGAGAGGCGTTTAATAGTGAAGTTGGCTGCTATTGTTAATAAATACTGCCACTTTAGCTATTTTTTGGTAAATTAAGCGGTTTTATTTTTAATGAAACACTAATTAGAATATTAAAGTTCTTTATCTTAATAGTGTATATAAGTGTCATAACTTTTTTTGGACGTCATTCTCCGAAGGGTCTATCTTACGGTCAATATTGTTTTGATAATAAAAAAAATTTTTTTACTTGAATTTGGTGAAAAACTACACGCGCCAAAAGCGATTTCTAAAATGTATTTAATTTTTTTTTTAATAACTATACAAAAATTATAACATTATATGCTTATGACTAGGTATTAAAAGAAATAATCTTCAAGTTCACTGTACGCAATGTTTTACAAACTGGATATATGTCTTGCAGAAATTTTATTCCAAGTGATGCGCATATATTACTGCATTGTTGATTTGAAATTGCAGACAGTGTTCGATGAAACAAACGTGCGCTCGTGCCTTTATTTGACGCTTAAAATTATTTTCTTGGAAACAGTGGTCTTAAAACCAAATTTCAAATAATGCTTCACAAATAAAATTACATATAGGTTCTAAAACTTTTTTGTAATTTAGAAGAATATAGGACAAAATAGCAAATATTGCACTTGAATTCCACCTTATTTTGCTTATCTTATGGCTAACTTTGACTATACCAACTTTATTTTCATTTAACTGCAAGTCATGTGAAAAAATTACATTAAAAGCAAAGTATTTTCACATAAATATTTTTTAACTAGCTGACCCGACAGACGTTGTCCTATCTAAATGTAAATAAATGTTTCTTCACGACCAACAAACAACAAAAACAAGTAAGAAGAAAGTATAGTCGGTCAAGCCCGACCATATGATACTCTACCCCACAGTATTTAAAAACAAATTTTCGAGAGGGATCTATCTATGTTTTAAATTTCATTAAAATTTGTTAGATAGTTTTGGAGAACTTAAACTTAAACAAAAATTGCCCTTTATCTCCCCTCGTGGTCCTATGAATAGCTTACGTGTCCATATAAATATGGATCTATGTATATATGTTTTAAATTTCATTAAAATTGGTGTGATAGTAGACACAAAGACCCTACTCCTGTAAGCAGTTTGTATGGGGGCTATATGATGTAATAGACCGATTCGCCCCATTTTCAATAAGCTTGGTCCTTGCGCCAATTAAAACCTTTGCACCAAATTTCATCAAATTATCTTCCCAATTGCGACCCAGCCAAACAGCCAGCCAGCCGGACGGACATTGTTAGATCGACTCAAAAAGTGATTCTGAGTCGATCGGTATATTTTAAGGTGTTACACACGTCAGCACAAATGCAAAATACCCTCTCCACTATTGTGGTGTGGGTATAAATACGTATATTAGGTATGCCGAGAAAGTGGG
This sequence comes from Pollenia griseotomentosa, assembly GCA_963931875.1. Classification (NCBI taxonomy): domain Eukaryota; kingdom Metazoa; phylum Arthropoda; class Insecta; order Diptera; family Polleniidae; genus Pollenia; species Pollenia griseotomentosa. The sequence goes on along the minus strand of OZ007561.1, from coordinate 204,654,027 downwards.
TGTAAAAATGGGCGTGGCCAAAAAAACTTGTTCATATATGTTTTCCGAACTTAAGACGTTATTCGTACTAAGTTTGAGCGAAATCCAAAAAAATATAGAAAAAATTAGTCCCATAGAAAACACAATTTTAGTTTTTTTCGAATTTTAAAATTTTCCAAACAATTTTCTTTCCATAAAAACATTTTTGAGTCTATTACACACATTAAAAAAAATTAGCGAAATCGGTCAAGCCGTTCTCAAGTTGTGCGCTTAGCAACGGACAGCATTTAATTTTTTTCAGGTATAGATATTATTAAAAAAAATCATTTTGTACTTTTTTAACGATAGCGAAAAACTAAAATTGTAGTTCCTAATATTTTTCAATGCTCTACAAGATTTTACTTTGAGATTGCTTTTAATAAGTCAAAATAATTTGAACTAAAAAAATCTTTTGGTACAATTAAGGTAAAAAAATTTAAAATTTTTAATGGTTATTGGCACATTTTTAAAATTCTCAACGCCATCCCTGACATACTGAAAAATACGACAAGAACAAAAACTATTCTCTTCACAAATTCACAAATGCAAACAAAACAAAATAAAACCAAAAGAATACAATAACATCAGCTAAAATTCAACACCGCAATACACAAAAGCACGAAGCAACCAAAAAATTTTGTATCTATGTACCTTGATTTGTATGGCACTCGAATGTATGTGTATGTGTATGTGTATGCATATGAATATGTTTTTTTTGTGTGTGTGTAAGCGCTTCGTACTTTTTAACATACTCTCAAAAGCTTTTTTCACTGGCTTTTTTGTTTGGTTGTTGCTTTATTGTATTTGTCGTATTTTTCGATTTTTGCTCACACAAGAGTGGAACGTACAATCGTCAGTGAAAAGCGAGGACATTGACATTTTGCAATTTTGTTTCGATAACATTTTTCGTTTCAGTTCCAAACTATTTCAAAATGCGCCGGAGTTATGGCCGAGTTGTTCAATGTTTTTCACTTCTCCGATTTGTTCTTTGTTTTGTTGTTGTGTATTTTCTTTGCAAAAAACTTAAAACAAAACATAGAATAAGAAGAAAACTGTGTAGGTATATGCATGTATGTATGTTAAAAACATACGCACATAGGTATATACTTATATGTATATGTACATATGCATATAGAACATGTTCCTAAATGCATATTCTCTATTTGTTGTTACTGTTTTTCATTGATTTCAGCAGTTTTATTTAGATACAGTAGATATCGGATATAGAAAACTTTAACTGCCTATTTCCGATATGCGAAAGAATTCTTTCTTTCGTAGATACAACTACATTTAAAACAAAAACAATGTTTTTAGAATTTATTTTTGTTTTAAATGTAATTGTTCGAAAGAAAGAATTCCTTCGCTCATCGGAAATAGGCTATAAAAGTGCCACAAAATGCCTTCTTTTAAGCAATAATTGTTTATAAGAAATAACTTCCCCCCTCCCCCCCCCCAAAAAAAAAAAAAAAAATTAATTACCCCATAAATTGTGGGGCCTTATTTCATATGCAGTAAAACCCCAATTTTAAAAATAAACTCTGAACGAAATGAAATAACGCACCAATACGTGTAATACAATTAATTGTTCAGTTTTGGCTTAAAGAATCGAGCGATGGATACTATGGGTCTTTGGCCGGGCGCAAGGATCCCTTCTTCTATGATATGTATATCAAAAAACCGGCTTCGCTAACTAAAGCTCCTCTGCATAGCCGACCTTCGGCCGAGCGCAAAGACTTTCTTCTCTATGGTATAATAAAAACATCGGCTTCGCTAACTTCTTTTTTTAAATTTATTTTTTTTTTTTTTTTAAATTCCCTTAGCTAATCCTGCGAATCTCTACGCTTATCTGCAGGTAAGAAACCATAGTCTATGGCAGGAACCGAACCCGCTACCCCGGTTAGCCTACCGGGGCAATCGGCTTCTCTGCATAGCCGACCTTCGGCCGAGCGCAAGGACTTTCTCCTCTATGGCATAACGAAAACACCGGCTTCGCTAACAAAAGGATTATTTCATATGAAATACTCCCCCAATTAAAAAAAATGAAGTATAACCCCAAATAAAATGAAATTACCCCCCAAAAATCATTGTAGCTCTCTGTACAAACTTTAGGGGGTTACTTCATTATTTTTTTTCGGGGATATTTCATGTCACCCGCAAATACTCCTTGGCATATCCTAAACGCTTTTTTAATTGATAAACGAAATTAAAGGCGTATGTCTAGCAACACGTCAATTGTATGCAGTGCTCTCCGGACCATAATGGGATGAACGTCTTTTTCAAACTCTTGCTTAATCTACGCAGCGATACGTGTTGAGGATATTTTTGAACTTTCTTTGAATTTTCTAATTATCAGGCTCCATTCACTGTTGATTAAAAATTTAGGGCTGCGAGTGGTGAAGCGACTTTAGTCCAGCAAACCAACACCCAGTTTTCTTCAGCAAAACTGGGTGTTTTTTTTTTTTTTTAATAGGTCACATAATCAAATGTGAGGAATTATTGTATTCATGTAAAAATATTTGTTTATTAAAAACCGCTTCAATAACACCATTTAATCATTCGTGAAATTGAAACTGTTAACTGTCCCAATAATTTAGTCCGTCACTGTTAATAGATATAACACACTTTTTCTGATTGTTTTTGTTTTCGTTTTTTCATTTTGCTATTAGCAGCTTTTTTAAATATGGTAAAAAATACCTATATATTAAATAAATATGTAGGTATTAAATTTAAGAAGACAATATAATTCATATATGTATGTACATACATATCTAATATTAAAAAAAGAAGTAATTTTAATTAATTGGGAATAAGCATAAGTCTTGCCTAAAATGTCAAAAAGATTATTTCTCCAAATTCTGAAAGACTAATCAATCCTGATCACAAAGCTATACGTATTTAAGGAACCGTAAATAATTATTATCTCTTAATTTTTAAAGGAAAAAAGCAATCACAAGAAAATATCGGAGAGCCAAGTCATAAACAATATTTTTATCGTTTTTATAAAATCAAGCTTTTTTAATTCTTGATTTTTTTTGCAGAAATAATTGTTATTTAAATATGTGATGGAAATCGATCGATTTGCAAATAAAAGTTTTTAAAAGAGGTGACACATTTCAAGCGAATTTTAAATACAAACATATCTTATCTAAGGTCTAAGTCAGAGGTCTGCAAAACACCGCACATGTGCGAATGCTCTCACACTAATATTGAAGGAATAAGGCCCGTTTTCACAACTTACCGATAGCTTAAAGTAGACTTTAATCGGCCTTATAAAAATTGTTCCATTACTAAAACTTTTTAATTTAAAGTGAGCTATAAAGTAAATTAAGGTTCATCCTACCTGGTAGGTTAAAGTAAAGTTGTAATAATGGAACTCTTTTAATGCGGCCGATAACATCCTACCTTTAGCTATCGGTAAGTCGTGAAAACGGGCTTAAGACTATTAAAGTATAAAAAAGCTTTTGAAAAATTGAAATTTGACTAAGAATACACATTCGAATAACATAAAAATTAACAAAAACAATTGCGCTCAAAAATAAGCAACCAAAAGAAACAAGAAATGTAAATGTATGTGTTTGGCGGACTCTGGTCTAAATAGACATAATTCCACTTTTTAAGTTTGTTTACCAAATGTCAATAATTATGTTTTTATTCAATAAGAGCTGGTTCACACTCGTTCAAGGTTTAGTCATTATGTCTTCAGTTTTTAGGAGAGAGAGGAAAGGAAATGGCTTTCTCCTTACCCTTTAAGAAAAATTCCCCCCCCCCCCTCCTCCTTCCTGGATGCGCACCTAATCCAGGGTAATATGAACTCGCGATAATATGAACTAATTAAAACCAAGCAAGTTCACTTTTGCAAGATTGCTCATAGTGCGAATGTGAAATAAGATTTTCTTTAAAAACGTTTTTTCATCAGAATTGTTTATTCATTTGATTTCAAAAACAACAATTTGTTAAAAAAAGAGGGTTAGGTTGTAAATTTTTATTTTGTAAATCCCTTCACCTTGCGTTGAAAAATTGGTCATATAAAATTTTTAAAAACTTATATGAAAATATTTCTCAAGTTAGGTAGAATTGATTTACAAAATAACCCCCTTAAAGTTATTATGCGAAAAAATCTGATTTTCTTTTGCTGTTTCTTATGTTCAATCACTTTGAAAACAACCCGTTCTCTTTACGGCACAGTTTTTATTTTTCCAGGTTCAATCCACGTATTGTTAAACACATTTAATAATTGCATTTTTTATGCCAAATTTTTTGCATCCTAAATGTTTTTTATTTAAAAAGCAGTACCTTTCCCTTTTGTCCTAAAATTTTTCTTGTTCCTTTAAAGTTAAAACTTAGCTTTTTTGTATGCATATTTAGGAACTTTTTACGTTACCATTTAGGTATACTTTTTTAGACTTTTTTTGAACAAACAATTTAATTTTCAATGCTTATATTTTGAATTATGAATTAATTCTTAAGGTCACACTTGGCAAATATTTGACGAAAAAGACGTAACCATCAGGCAAACTAAGATATAATTTCTTCTAAATGCAATATTTTGATTACACAGTTTTTTGCTGTGTATGACCGTATAATTAGTTTTATTTTGTGATATTAAAACCATGTGTAATCTCACTAAATATTAACAGAAGTAGTGGTTATGCTTATTTGGTCAAATATTTAATAAGTGTGACCGTAGCTTTAGTGATAATTTTTATTAATGTTTGTGAGAATAAAAATCACTTTCCTGAAATTTTGGTCTACATCGAAGAGGCTACAAAATCCATAAGCAAAGATCTAAGAGTTTGGAGAACCTCGATACAAAGCTCAAATATTTCAAAGACAATCATCGACTTTAATCGTATAAAAAACCTCTTGTTGAAAATACTTAAGTTTTTAAATAAGTCTGAGAGACTATTTTTCACTCCGTTTGAACCAGACCGCAAAAGTTGAGAATACTTTGTTTTTGAAACAAAAATCTTATTAATATTATATATTTAAGTTTTTATCGACCTTTTCCTTATTTTATTATTGATTTGTTTAGAAAATTCTAAATCGGGCTTATTAAGGTCATGTATTCTATGCAAATGAAAGATTATTTCATAATTTTCTTTCCGACGTTTCGTTGGAGATTCCCAACATCATCAGGGATATTAAATTAGATCTGGCAACATCAAAATAAATACACAATTGAAATTAATATTAATTTTACATAAAACACTATTTTTTTCTATAAAAACAAATTATTTTTTGTTAATTTTACCATGAATCAAAATCGTTGTTTTATAAATCTTATCAATATCAATTTTATATTTTAAGTATCTCTTACACTGTAATTTTGTATAATAAACAAATAACTCTTCTTGAGTTTTGTTAATTTTAACTTAAATTCAACATGCGATCGGTATCGCCGAAATTTTATTTTGAATATCGGTACACAGAAAAAATTATTAGTAGTTTTTTATCAATTAAAAAAATTATTTAAAAAGTATTTAAATTTAATTAATGCGATAATTGAAACAATTATTTTTTTTTGTTGAAAGAAAATTAAAATAATAATTTTGATTTAATTACCATTTTAGTTGTTTTGAAATAAATTTTGAATTAAAATAATAATTAAATAACAAAAAATTATTTCTTTTAAAATAAAATAATTTAAACTCGTGAAATTGTTGTTGGAAATTTTCAAAATCAATCAACACATTGTTTATAACGGCAAAGTTTTTTGATCATTTTATTAATTAAAATTCAAAATATCATTTATTGAAAAAAAAATATTCGAAATATTAAATTTTTACAATTTTTAGTAATCAATATAATCATTTTGGTAATAGGTGCAAAATCAATTTTTTCTGTGTATCGTATCAACAAAAATACGTATTGTTACATCCCTAGTAGTAAGCATATTAAGCCAACAAATCCATATCCGTTATTGCTGCCTATAATGAACTAAATTCGATTTTCGACAGCAGTCGAACTAGCTGATCGAACGAATTTGTATTTGGAAATATGGGGCACATGTATTAAAAACATACACAGAAAAAATTATTAGTAGTTTTTTATCAATTAAAAAAATTATTTAAAAAGTACTTAAATTTAATTAATGTGATAATTGAAACAATTATTTTTTTTTGTTGAAAGAAAATTAAAATAATAATTTTTATTTAATTACCATTTTAGTTGTTTTGAAATAAATTTTGAATTAAAAAAATAATTAAATAACAACAAATTATTTCTTTTAAAATAAAATATTTTAAACTTGTGAAATTGTTGTTGGAAATTTTCAAAATCAATCAACACATTGTTTATAACGGCAAAGTTTTTTGATCATTTTTTTAATTAAAATTAAAAATATCATTTATTGAAAAAAAAATATTCAAAAATATAAAATTTTTACAACTTTTAGTAATCAATATAATCATTTCGGTAATAGGTGCAAAATCAACAAATGGGTTGCTTGATTCTATGAATTTAGTATAAATTTGGTGATTAGAGAACATTTTTAATTTTTTCTGTGTACTTTCTATCAGCTGGCACTTTAAATAAATAATTTTTAATTTAAAAAATAAAATTAACGTTAAACATCTAGTGGTTATGTGTCATGTGTCCCATGATTTTCATGGGTGCTAAAGCAGAATTTAAAAGCTTATAGGGTAAAGTATTTTTGAGATTTTTTCAGATGTTTTCGGAAGTGGTTTAGAGGTCAGGTCGCTCAAGTCGAATTTTTGCCAAAAATCGGGGTTACCGGTTTTTTAATTTTCTTCATAATTTTGTCAAAAATCACGAGTTTCTTCATTATTCTTCATAATTTAAAAGAAAAATGTCCAAGCTTTAGTTTTGTGTGCATTCACTATACATTTTTAAAATGAATTTGCTCATTTAGATACCCTACATTACAATTTTTCGTAACTTTTACATAAATTTTATAAAAACCGCTTTGTAACTTTTAAAATTTTCATGAAAATAAAAAAAATTAACAACGCAGTTTGAAAGATCAATTCTTTCTAAATAATTTAGAAAGTTTTCCAGACTTATACCCAGTTTATGATATTATTACTTATACCCAACAAACAAATTAAAATCAAATTATTTTTTTTGTTTTGTTAAATTTTTTTTTTTTTTTTTTTATTAAAACTCACTTTTCTATTTTAAAAATTCACTACCTTTTTATAAAAAATGAAACTAAATCAAATAAAACTAACAATTTCAATAAAAATGTGTTTAAAACCGAAAATACTGGTCAAACCGGGAATTAAACCCTGACATTCTGGGTCACAAAGCACGACATATATTGGCGCCCTATGCTCCAATGGGAGTTAGAGGAACACATATATATAAATTTTCGAAAAAGTGCGCTTTAATAAAAAATAGAATAATAATAAAAAATATTTTTAAATAAATTTTCGTTTGATTAAGTTTTGAATAAATTTTAAATTAAAGTTTAGTTAATTATTTTATTTAATTTTTGGGTAACAAAATTGTAACAGTTTTATGTTTTTTACCAGCTTGACTATGATTATTTTGACAAAAACCTCTAAAGCAATTATTTATGTACAGAAAATGGAAAATATGAAAAAATTGAGCACAGATATGAAAGCTGAGAAAATTTCCTTTTAAACAAGCCCTCTTTTAGCGATACAGGTCAACTATTCACCAATTGCAATAAATATTTCCAAAAAATTAGCATTTTTTCGTCTTTTCTGAGCACCAAATTTTCAAGTTAAAAACCGGAGGCTCGATTTTGATTTTAGAACCATGGTTTCTTTAGGAAAAGTTCTTAGAATTTTCCGTAGATTACGAATTTGCTATACGCTTTGTCACTTTTTTTGGGCCCGTACAAATTGACCCACCCTAATGACCACGATGGACTCATGATTGGTTAAAACAATTAAGCTTCTGCCACGTTTCATTCCAGTTTTTTACATGCTGAACTTTTATGCAAATTCTTTTCGCTAAAAAGGTATTTTTTTCCGTAATGAAAACGAGCTTTTTTAATTGTTGCTTGCTACTTAGGACATGCAGCAAATTAACAAAAGTAATTAAGAAAGTGGTAGTTTGTTCAACAAAACAAAAAACAATTTTAAACTCCTCCATTTTCAACAATTTTTTTTAAATTTATTTGCAGCGCCGAATGCAAAACTGTTTTCATTACTAGGCTTTGCCAAGCACTGCTAACTTTCTATATCGATCGGTCTATACATACAAACTTCTTCTTTAATGTTCGTATTAAGATCAAATTCAGCCCAAAAATATTTTTTATTGAAAACTAAATTGTATTGGAATCGGATTATATTTGACAATAGCTTTCATACCAATATCACTCCCGAAAATAGCTCTAAATGTCATAACTTCCTTTTAAATTTTAATATTATTAAACAATTTAGCGAACGTACCTAAAATTACCTTAAGACAAACATGGTGATATCAAAAATATTCTTCACAAACAACTCTTACATGAGTATTAAATTCGAAATTCGTTTATTAATACTGTGGTGTTTACTAGGACTTCACCGACTTCAAATTTTGACTTCCTTTCAACGTGCAAATATTATTAAATTGTTGAATATTTTGTTTTCAAATAAGCCATTTTTGTTATTTTTGGGTTTTTACAGAATATAAAACGGGGCATAAAACACTTTTTAGTGCATATTCCGGTTTCCCTATCTATTGTATCTATTTATATATAGTTAACATGTATTACAAATTTACCTTTTAAAAATAGTTGAGACCAAATGTTTTTTGGTTAAATTAAAAGCTGTGTAATCGCACTTGCTCATCGATAGTGTATTAATTCAAACTCTTTATCGGTCTATTTTGAAAAAATTCTTTTTCATATGCCTTTAATGTAAAATTAAAAATAGTTTTGCTTCTACTGAAAATTTTTAAGTTTTGCGTTAATACAGTAATGTTGAACAAGTGCCATATGTTTCTTCATTATTAATGAAAACTATGAGTTTTAAAACCAAAAACCGGTTTCTGAAAAATTGCTATTTTTTGAACTTTTCGAATACCGGGTTTCAAAAAATTTCCAATAGTTGACAATGATAACTATCTCGCAGTTTTAGCCTTTTTCTTAAAAATGTTTGTACGTTTTAATTCAATTTATCGTTTGTAAAAAAGTCAAAATACATCTAATGTGTATATTTAAGTCAACGGAACATTTCTAATTAAAATGTTTGTGAGATGTTTACAAAAATAAAAATAGAAAAAATTAGAGAAGTAAAACATTACTGATTAAATACATCAACAAAAATTATGGTTATTATCGCGACCCTATCCCAACCGGCATTTTCCAGATCTTCTTTTCACTTTTTTTATTTATCAATTCATTTTTTCCGAGCTTGTGTGCTGAAAAATAAACAAAAAAAAAAAAATTATTAAACAAAAACAAAACGAAATGAAATGAAAAAACTGACAACAAATTTAAGCGTATTACAAACGACGCAAAAAACATACACGTAATGCCATAAAACTCAAACACCAATACCTTGATAAAATAAGATAATTATGATGGCGAACAGTTTCTGGACCGCCAACCCCACAATGACAATGAAATCATTGTTTTTAAAAAGCTTTGGCAAAGTAGGTACTCGTATGTACATGGTAGAAACGAAAACCAGCGAATTCAAAACGAGAGATAGCCCATCGAAATTTACAAGAGAGCGCATTTACGAGAGAAATTAATTTTATCAGTGTGTACTTATAGTCAGGGCTGCTAGATACTTTTGTTCGTCCTCCCCAAACTTAAAAAAAATGTTCTCCAAAAATTCCCTTATGAAAGAAAAAAATCCCCAAAATAAGCCCCTTTAAAAAATTTCAAAATTTTTAAGAGAAAATTTTAATATTTATTTTAATTTTACTTGTACTACGTTCTATAAGAGATAATTTTTATTGTATGGAAATATGTAATTGTATTTTAAATATATATTTATATACAACCCAATTATTAATAACAATTCCCAGGGAGTTTTATTCCTTCTCCCATTTTTTCTATTTAAATTCAATGGTAAAAATGGGTAAAGGGAAACAAATTTGCGCGGAATGTTTATTCATAATTGCGCTGATATATGTACATATAGTCGTACTTTCCTGTAACGAATCTGCATGAGACCATAAAATTATTTAATTTTTAAGAAATTTATTTTATTTCCTCTTTTGTTAAAAAAAAGGAGTTCTTGTTTGCATTTTACTCCCACGTGCAGCGCAGCGGTTATCCATTGGAGCATTGCTTTATTATTTCCCTAAAAATACAGAATTGAGGCGTTTTGCGTTTAGTGCTTAATTGTTTGCACTCTACATTTCAAGAATTAATGTCGCTTAAGCCGACCGTAAATGGAATGCAATGTAATTTACCGTACCGTAACGTACTGCATTTTCTGTAATTTGTAATAAATATCTCACAATTTTGAGTCTTTTGAATAAAATAAATTTTTTGCACAAATCAATTTAAAAAATGTTTAAGGTGTGTGCGCGCATATCTCGGTCAAGCAATAATTGGCACATTAGTGGTCTGGGGCATTATTTATTACTATGCTAGTTCTAAACCGATTTTGGGCTCTTATACATTTTTAAAAACTTTTAAGGTATTTAAGAAATTTTACAAAAACTAAAAAAAATAATTTTTTCCCCCATATTAACATTTTAGACGATTTCTGCCTCGACTTTTCTTTACCCGGACCAAACTTCATATAAAGTGTTTTTATATACAAGAGAATCAAATTAACCCATTCATTGTCTTAAGGGTTTACTTTAGTTGAACTCCTCTCATATACATGAACTTGTCTCATATTCTTAATTTCTTTAAAAGATCCTAATTCTTTAAATATCCCCAATGCAAACCCCAAAAAGAAATTGTGTCCCCTTATTTGGGGCCAAATCCCAAAAACTTGCAGCCGTGCTTGTAGTCAGTGTTGTCCGATTTTTTTTAACTCCGTCGCCAAACCGTATGTCAAAAATTGAAAAGTAAACATTGTTCAGCTTTTGTTAAATTTTGATTTTATTTTTTAGTTTTAAAAAATTGAATTTTGTATAAAATTTAAGTCAGAAACCGCCAAAATCGGACAAAAAAAATTTTCTTTCGGGCAATAATTAAGATTCCGACATACAGTTTTAGGGCTTTATTTAAAATTAAAAAAAAAAACAAGTAAGAGTACTATATTCGGCTATGCCGAATCTTATATACCCTTTACCATGATGAGATAAGAACAAAAAGTTATATACATAAATAACGTTCTTTAGATAGGTATAAATAAATATTAATTGAGCCACGCCAACTTTTCATTTCGCCATGCCGAAGAAAATAAAAAAACAAAAAATTTTTATATATACCTAAGCCCGTTTCCTCTTTTGCCAAAGTTGATGTTTGAAATTCGTTTTATAATCTATCATTTTTTAGAACATACAAAAATTAAATAAAAAAAATGAAAAAAAAATTCTTTTTGGGATTCGAACTGGCAATATCATCAGTCTCAGGAGCAGGGCTGCCAGGTAAATTTGTGAAGAAATCGTCAATTTCCTGAAAAAATATAAAAAAATCGTCTTTCACGTTTTGAAAAATCGTCAAAAAAATCGGACAACATAAAATTGAGTTTTTTTTAAACATTTTTTGTTCGATTTTAATAAAAAAAAAAAACATTATTACTACCCAGCTAGCATTTTCAATCATGTAAGAGATACTGGGAGTGTCATACAGAGCGTCTTTGTTCGTCGATGATCGCATTTTTTAATCGTAGAAGATTCCTCACATGGAAAGAAGTGTAACACGACTAAGATTCTTCCATAGCACAGCGAACGACGCTTGTTCAATCACAGAAAAAATTATGAGTAGTTTTTTATCAATTAAAAAAGTTATTTAAAATGTATTTAAATTTAATAAATGTGTGTGTGTGTAAAAATATAATTTGGATTTAATTAACATTTTAGTTGTTTTGTTGAAGTTTTTGTCGCTATTGTTAAATAATAATTGCAATTTAGCTATTTTTTGATCAATCTAGCGTTCTAATCTCTATTTTTATTTAAAAATTGTGGGTTTTATTAAACAAGAAAGCAATCACTTCTGTTATTGACACAACGTTGACGCTCTTGCTTAGGTATGGCATATCATCATTAATGCTAAGCAAAAGAAAACGTTCCGCCTTCCGCTCTTCTTAAGGTACGGCTGTTAAACATTGCAAGATTTAAAAACGAACGTGTCAGAAAATGTAATGTTTTATTCAGACTTTGGAGACTGAAAAAAATCGTCACTTTTTAGGAAATCAGCAAATCGGCACTTTGCTAATTTCGGAACAAAAAATCGTCAAAAAGACGATAAATCGTCAAATCTGGCACCCCTGCTCAGGAGGGAACTTAACAACTCGGCTACGAATGCTTTTACTGAAGAAGCGTTAAATTATAATATATTGAGTCTATGAGGTTGTTTCTTTATTTGAGCGGCATATCATATACATGCATTAATGTGTATGAGTATTACAAATAAAATCCACCACGTGTAGTGAAGGGTATAAAAAAACAACAAATAAACCACATTACCAACACTGTATTACCATATGACCGTAGAAACCAAAATTGAATTGGTTTGTATGGTATGCTTTTACTGAAGAAGCGTTAAATTAAAGTATATTGAGTCTATGAGTTTGTTTCTTTATTTGAGCGGCATATCATGTACATGCATTAATGTGTATGCGTAAAATTAAATACATTACAAATAAAATCCCCCACTTGAAGGGTATAAAAATAAACAACAAAAAAACCACATTACCAACACTGTATTACCATAGCCACTGTATGACCGTAGAAACCAAAATTGGATTTGTTTGTATGGTATGCTTTTACTGAAATAAAATCCACCACTTGCTGTGAAGGGTATAAAAAAACCACATTACCAACACTGTATGACCGTAGAAACCAAAATTAAATTGGTTTGTATGGTATGTTTATGTCGTTTTGGTAATACAGTGTTGGTATGGTAATGTCACGTCTAATTGGACCTTTAAAGGAAACAAAATGAGGCAGTCGTGGTTTTTTACTCATATCTCAGCCATTTGTGGACCGATCTTGCTGAATTTCAATAGCAAACTATTCCGGACCATATGTGACATAAATGTATAATAACCTGGCCCCCATCATATATCGGGTCTTCGGAAAATCCATTTCAACGGACAGACGGACATCGTTAAATCAACTTCGCTCCTCATAAGGACCCAGAATATATATACTTTATAGGGTCTAACATCAATATTATAGAAATTACAAACGGAATGACAAACTAATGTTTATATACCCTATTCACCACCTGTGGTGAAGGGTATAAATAATGTTGTTTAAATAATTCACCCATTACAACATCTTGTTTTAGGGGCAATAAAATGTAAGGAGTTTGATACCAAAACAATGAAATTCCACTTTTAAATTTTTACTTTTTTTTTAAATTTAATTTAACATACTAAAATGTTTGTAATCTTTGTTAAAAGTTAAGAATTTTTTTAAGACATTGAACATGATTTATTACAGTCTTAATGGAACAAAACATAGATTTTATATAACTTTACAGATATTTGTTCCAAACTTATCCTGATTTACTGATTACACAGTGGAAAATTTTGAACATTTTCGGATCAAAAATTTTTAACTTTTGAATGGTTGAGTATTTTTGTAAGATTCTTTTTTTGTTGAGTAGGTGGGACTTTAAGCTTTAATTTGTATTTTTAATCTTAAAAATCAAATAATAGAAAAAAAGTTATAAACGGTTAAAAACACATTTTATATTTTTTTTTTTTTTTAGTTTTTGTTAAGTCAAGTAAAAGAGGTGTTTTTATGTAATTTCTCATTACTTTTAATTGTATTAACAACTGTCATTTATAAATAGCTTTTTAGCTGAGATTTTTTATGAAATTGACAAGACTTTCAAGCCCCAATATTTGCAAGGGCCAAAGGTTGCATTTTTTTTAAACATTCTGCTGCAGTAGAGTTGCAAAAAATTTAATTGCCGGCAAAATTAAGATACTTAAAAAATGCTTATGAATTTTAAAGGTTAGTTTTTTATTTTGGTGATTATTTTAATAAGTTTTTGGTACAAAATAGTTTGATAATTATTATTTACAATGAAATAAATAAATAAATTATGCTGGATTTTGCCAAACTTTATGGCCTGTATCTTTATCTACAAGTTTAATATAAATTATATTAGATTTCTCGGAAAATGGTTGTTTGTCCTAACCATCCATCACACTCCCATTTACAGTACCGACTCTATCATTACAATTGTGTGATCAAGTAGATCTAGTAAAGATTTTTCATTAGCATACGTATTTGCAATTTCTATTTATGCTGGAGGTGGATAACTACTTTGTTTTACTTGCTGAATTTTATATATGGTGGAAAAACAGGAAATTTTCTTTCCACAAAAAGATTTCTTAAATACTGTATTAAGCTTTTTTTAAATTTAAATCAATTCATCAAATGCTTGAGTAATTTTAAACTCTTCCAGAGTTTGTAGAACCTCCCTCTTTGTGGTTTTTGAACAACGCCTAAATAAATCAATCATTTTTGCTTCATCTACTTCGCCAATTTACCGCAGTCCTTGGGTATACGCATCATGAAAATTATATACTCCATTATCCTTACATAAGGAAGTATTTTCACTTTTTGTTGCTGATTTCGATGTTGTCTGATAAGAAATGCATGGTCTTAGTTGCTAATTAAATTAAAAATTTTGTTTTTAAATTTCTGAGTTGCTCAACATTTTTGCATGAAATTTGTTTAAAGGCACGAAAAGGCAGCCAGTTTTGATATATATTTTATATAGTAAGTAAAACTTTAATTTTACGTAAAAACTAGATCGGCTGCAAACGGCGCCAACAGTTTAAATCCTAGTCCAAGTTGCGAAGTAAATAAATTTTAAATCTGCCAACAATATATACAATACTCATAACATAAATAGAATCTGAACAAGACACCCTTTCCAGCAAGGTATAACAATCCTAAAAAAAAAAAACAATTATAACTATTAAAAATGCGCGCTGGAATACAATATAATGTTATCTCCCCAAATCTCTAAAGTCGAAAGTAGTGTGTTATGTCTCCCTTTTCGAATACTTCTGTTGACATAATAACTATAATTTCTGCAAATAATAATTGCTGGACATCTTAGCTTTACGAAATAATTTGAATTATGGTCAACTTCAAACGTTTTCAAAAATCAATTATGAGATGCAAACACCTTATATTATCAACTGTGCTACGATCCATTGTGGACGACCCATAACAAAATGTCCTTATGTGCTAAAAGGTAACATTAAATTATAGTTATGTAAGTGAAAATAAATGAACTTTATATGGACGTTAAGGTCAATTGTGGATCGGCATGAATATCATTGATAAGATAAATATATATATATATATATGTTCCCATCGATCCTATAAGGAGCATAGGGCCTTAAGATAAAAAATGGAAGTCAACTTAATATTTGGCCAAGAAAAAAGTAATTCAAAGCGTAGTTCATATTTAAAAACAAAACATTTCCATAGACATTTATATTAAAATGAAGTAAATTGAATGTGCCGGCTTAATTTGTTATTTTCATAATTTAAAAGTTAACCTCTAAATAAATGATTTTATTTTATGATTTGTGTAGTTCTTCTTGAAAAAATGTATGTAATTATCTAGGTACTAATTGAGTAACTAAAAATAATTGTTGTAGAGGAATTACATATGTGTGAATATGTCGCTTTGTTAATAACGTTCTAATAAACACTCAAATTTTTATTTGTAGTTGTTATTATCAAATCAATAAGTTTGAGCAAATCTCAACCAATCTTATAGATACATATTTGATCAAAACTAAGGTTAGCAGTAGTGCAAACATAAAAAGTGCAAATTCAAATTATAACATAATTTATTTTTTAAAATAAACTTTGTTTTCTGAGTTTGTACATAATTACTCTGTACCCTCTTTTCATCATGTAGCAAGCTAGAAATTTTTTTCTGATAGAAAAATAAATGAAAAATAGTTTGAATAGCGGTTATTGGTCGACTGGTTTTTTTTAATTTTTATCTTATTTTGGCGTCTTGAACCTGTTATTTTAATAATGTGTAATTAATATACGTTTTCCTTGCCTTTGTTTTAAATGTACCCGTAATTTAATGTTTTTTCTAATTGTAATACATATTGGGCAAACTCAAACTTTTTATGAAGAATGTCAAAACAAAATGTAACAAAAGTCAAAAAACCTAATGAACGATGTGAATACAAATCGCTTATAAAAGCAATTCGAAATACATACTATAAAAAAATGCTCAGTTAAAAGATAAATAGTAGAATGAGTAGGGGTATTCTAACGTCCAATTTTTAGGACAGTACTAAATCTATCAGCCCAATTATGAATAAAAATTCCCCGGGAGTTTTTTCCCTTTTCCCATTTTAACAATTGAATTAACATAGGAAAAATGGGAGAAGGGAGAAAACTCCCGGGGAATTTTTATTCATAATTGGGCTGTATATTTTGTTAATTTTCATATAAACTAAGTCGTATTTAATTACAGTTTTTTTCAAATTTATTAAAAAGTCTTATTTAATTAAGATAACCAAACCACTAAAAAATATATATATAAAAAATTGTATTCATTTACAAGGTGATTCTTAAATTTGGCCCCTGCATTGCCTAGGATGCTCCTAGATGGGTCAAATGTATGACCAACCCCACTTTATTTTTCATCTTAATCATTTATTTCTAACATACATACATACCCGCTATATCCACTCCTTCCACTTCTGGGAATAAAATCAAAAGTTGGTAACAGATTTTAATCATTTATGGCTTGTTTTGTTTGCAGCTTCGTTTTTTTTTTTTTAGTAATTTCAATAAAATGCCGTTTCTGAGTTACGCGAGTATATTTTGTGCAACCTCCTCCATTTTCGAAATAACAGTATATCTCGAAAACCAGAGCCAATCTAAAAAAACGGCGAGCACAACTGGATTCAGCGTACCCGCGTACAAAGTGTTATTATTTATTACCACAGATATGCATGCCAGTGTGAACAATTGAAATTCATGGAACAAGTATTTTGGTTTTTTTTTTATCAATTTAAGTTAATTTTATATTCAGTCACTATTTAATTCAAATAGTATGTATGCAGGTCAAAACACTAGTTATAAAATCGATGAGGCTTAAGTGTACGAACTTATAGACTTGTGTACTTATTATAGTTTTTTTAACTGAATATATCGTTAGCTAAAATGCAAAAAGGCGTAACTAACAAAAATATAATTTTACAGGAGAAGCAAAAAACTTTATTTAATGAAAACTATAAACATGTCAGAAAACATGCATTGATGAGTCGTACATGGAATTCTTTAAACAATTTTCAAAGGAAACCATTTCATTATATTTTGTTTAAAAAAATGGGTAATTACGTAGTTTTTCATTTATAAAATAAACACACTTGTAGTTACGCCGTTTTGTTTTTTTTTTTTGTTAATAAAAGCGCAATTTTTGATCGCAGAAGTGTTAAATTTTGTGAAGACATGTAGTTCAATGGCATTCATAATAATCAATCAAAAACACGATTTTGAATTTTTTGTTAGTTACGCCCTTTTTGCATATCAGGCTCAGTTAGCCGGGAGTAACAGTAACTTAGCCTAACTATATAACTTAGCTAACTATAATCGTTCTAACTGCTTTACTTACAATAAAATTAAGCAGCTGATTTGCAACGTTACTGTTGCTCCCGGCTAAATGAGCCTTAAGGCTTTGGTTAGGTTTAAGTTTGTGGTAATATACTCTTTTTGTTTTGTTATAATGGAAACTTACGTAGTTGTTTGCATCATATGTACATTAGGACGGCACTGCAGGCTATACTCCGCTGCATTTCTCTTGAGTTTTGCTCCAATACCATCCCATGCCCTTTTACCATGAGCAGTGGGATGCAAATGTCACTCAGCTGGCAGTTATTTACTAAATCACCAGAAAATATGGCTTAAACCAAAGAAATTTTGCATAATCTCGTTCTTAATTACTCAATCTTAATATATGTGTGGCTTGGTTTTGGCAAAATGTTTCGTTATTTAAGAAATTTTACTGAATACGAACGAAATAAGTTAAAATAAAGAAATTATTTTGAATTTTCTTGTTTTAAGAAACAAAATTGATTACTTTAGAAAATAATTTTCATTCCGTGTATGTATATATAAATTAGATTTGGAAGGCGTCGACGAATTCATCATTATTCACAAAATTGTTTTCCAACTTGATTGTGATTCTCTGAAAGCTGAAGCACTAGTACTAAAATAATATGTTTAAAAACATATTCAGCGAAAAGCAATTAATAATAATATTAAAAATTGACAAGAATATCTATCCAAACATTTACAAACTTTTACAAGTGGCAATAAGCCTTACTATTAGGTCTGCTAGTTGCGAATGAAGTTTCTCAGCTATGCGTAGAATTAAAACATAGTGTCGTAGTGCAATGATTTAGTAACGAATTTCAAATTTAGCAATTTTAAATATTGATAATGAAATATAGGCAATTCACAAAATGTTCTATCGTGTCATAATGTTTGCATATGCTATAATTTTGGGAATGTGACATTTATAAAAATATAGAAAAAAAAACAGAAACAAAATTTCTGCCAATATGATATAAAAATACTAGTGTATTGAATTTATGCTCTATGCCTCATATATTGTTTAACCTTTCTAACAAAAGTACGATGTAATTTTCTTATTTTTAGTAATATGTACCACAGTAAGGTACAAATATGTACTTTTATTTATGTACTATGAATTTGTAAATTTTGTTTTTATTAAATAAAAAAAATCACAAAGCTAAAATTGTTGCTATTCAAAATAGAATTCGATTTGGGTTTAAGTTCGGAATCGACTTAGGTATTAAAATTCTGCCAGAGTTCGGTTTCGGTATGAAAAAGTGCGTTCTGTCGGACACTCACAATTTATAGCGTTACCAACACTGTTTCCCCGCTTGAAGAACGGCTTCCATCAGGATCATTTTCAGCATAAATATTCATGGCATGTGAACATTTACAACGTTTTAAAAATTTTAGAAGCTGTTATTTTTTTTTTCTTTTTTTATGTCTTCTATGTCATTAGAGGCTTATTTGAGCTTATGTAAAAAGTACAAAGCGACACAAATTGAATTGATCAACATTAAAGGTGCGACGGAAATCGAAAAGACACACAACAAATAAAATAAAATTCCCGAAACATAATTTCCGGCATAACAAACAGTTGTTTTCCATTTTTTTTTTTTTTTTTTTTTTTTAAGAAAATCCCAGCATAGGACATATCTAGGTATACATATGTAAGTTTTCAGCCAAGCTTAAAACTAACACAAACATAACTATGTTAACATTCCTGACCTAGTCAACCCATAATAACGAACAAGAAGTATTTCGTCAATAAACTTTAAGTTACTGCTATTTTCCTAGGCAAGAAGAAACTGAAAAAATAGAAACATAAATTTTACACTGAAAGGAACTAGTAAGAAACTAAAAAAATAATAAATGAAATGTTAAAAAATAAATAGTATTGAATTCTACTTATTGATGAAATATTTATTCATTCAGTATTTCCTGTAAAATAATATACAATTTATATAATTCTAATAATGAACCATAGTATGATAAGTACCAATTATGTTCATTAGGGAGAGTTTTCATTATTTACCCATGTAATGTCAAAATAATTTATTTGATTTTTGAAGCTTGTTTTAATTTTTTTCATATTTTCTTTTGTTTGACGTTATACGGGTTTTGAAATTGAGAACAATATTTCTAATGACTATACCTTGTACTTATTCTACCATGATAATGAACATGTTTTACCGCTTGGTTTAAATACGTCAGCCGCAGGTTTGGATAAATTGAAAAACAAAAAATAATTATTTTAATTAGCTAATACTTCCAGTTTCCATCCACACCACAATTCAAAATTTCTTTAATTTGTTCATCTGAAAGTTTTGAGTTATGAAGGAACGAACCTATTTCTAAATAAATCTAACAACGGACATCTTCCTAGAAAATGCAAGAGAGTTTCTTCCGCTTTTAAATGACATAGAGAACATAATGTTAACTTATCTGTTTTATGGTGACACCCGTTAAGCCACAGAAGATCACCTCTAGTCTTTATTATAAGTAAAATTTCATATTGGTGATACTGATCATTACAGTACATGTGCCCTATGTTGGTTCTTCTGTGCATTTGTAATACATATCTGCAAATTTTCACAGCTGTATTACTCGAATACATTGATTGTTCCACACGTATTTACTTTTATTTACGTTATCAAAACTTAATTAAGTCTTTGCACCATTATATTCTTTTAGCTTCTATAAGTTTTTAAAATAGTATGTGGTAATCTTTGATTGTTGTATTCAAAAGGTGTTTTATAGATTTATTGCAAGTGAAGACTATATATGGGCTTCCTTCTGATTCGTTCCAAGGCAATGATATATTTGGAATACTTTCTGGAAGTTTCAACGAGCCACGCATAACCCAATATCTGTGCACCATATGCTTGTACCGGTCAACAAACCGATTTAAATAATTTTCACATAGCTCTCAGTGACACATAGCTTTTACCAATTAAGTTTTTCCACGTTATATTAATCCCAAGTTTTGCACCATTATTTTTTAAACATATGTGCTTCGTAAAGGACATTTTTGGAGTAATAGAATAGTTAAATATTTGTACTCATTTACTGTTTTAACATCTTTTTCATTGAATTTTCATCTTTCAATTATCGCAACACGTCCTCCTTTCCTGAATATCATATTAATCTCTGGCTTTGTCAGATAAACTTCCATTTCCCATGTATTGCAATAAACTTCCAACTTCTTTACTATCTGTTGTAGAACATTAGCATTTTCGGCTAACATAACAATTTCAATTTCATAACAATTTCAGCCTTTTAAGTGGTCATGCAGATCATCCATATATTATGAAATATCAGCGATGACAACAGACAGCCTTGTTTTACCCCTGACATAGTTTCAAAGTATTAGACAGAAGTCCATATTGTATACGTTCTCAAAAAATTTTAAAATTTTTTGACGATATTCCTATCGGGTGATTCAGCAAGAACTTTGTTTTTTCATTGTGGCAACACCCATTTTTTTAGGTATTCGTAGTAGATTCATTGGGGATTGTTACATTGAATTCAATTTCGCTCGAATATCGCATTAAAATAATTAAAATCCACTATGAAAATGGTGGTTCGTAAAATTCGTGATATTTTCGGACAACATAATCGTCCTTCTGACACCGCTATTAAGAATTTGGTCGTTAAATTCGAGTTATATTCGAGATATATTCTGGGTTCTTATCAGAAGCAAAGTTGATTGAACAATGCACGTCTGTGCGTCTTCCCGTGTGTATGTTGAAATGGGTTTTCCGAGGACTGCGGAAGTGGGACTAGTAGTGCGATTCTGTAATTAATTTTAACAATAGTTGTCATTGTTAAAAAATTTTACAAGCAAATTAAATTTATTAATTGTTGTATGTCCAAAAAATCAAAAAATTTAGTTTAAAGAAATAATATAACTTGAAAATGGCTATTAAATAATTTGCATTTAATTTAATAGTAAAATGTTTTGCTTATCTTCTTAAAAAAAAAAAACAAAAAACTAATAAACATTCTGTTTAGTTTTAATAATTTAATTTGTTTTTTTGTATTCATCTTTGTGTTTTTCGTTATTTTGCCATTTTTTTGACAGTGATGCCACTTGACGTTAATTTTTATCTATGTTGTTAACAACAATTTACAGAATCACATAATCGTTAGTGCAAACAACAAAACAGGTTGACAATTATAACAACAGTTGTTATTGTTAAAAGTTACAGAATCCCACTTCAGGTTGTTATATATTTACGTCACATATAATACGTTAAAGTTTGCTATTGTACTTCAGTCAGGTCTGCCTATAAATGACTGAGATATAAGCAACAAAAACACGACTGCCTCTAGTTTGATCGACAAATTGTTGGCTTGGGTGGAGAAGCGGGCGTGTCACAAAATGGATTTATTTTAAGAACTGTAAGAGAAAAATTGTCCAAATTTGGTATGTGTATTACACTGGGTTATCAACACACAAGCGCTCCAAAAATGGGTGATATTGGAGACACACCTCCCGTACAAAGACATTAAAGGTTTCTGTATATCTGGAGAACGGCAAGAGCCAAAGTATCGAAATTTGGTACAAGAAACTTGGTTACCGATACACAACATCCGACAAAATGAGGCCGGGATTATATCTAAAGACCCTATTTAAGAACTTTCTGTTCTTATCGCACCATAATGAATAGTATAAAAGATTTGGCATAGCCGAATATAGCACTCTTACATGTTTAACATGATAGACGGTTAAACGTGCTTCGTTTCAAGCAAATGTAAACTACTGAATTTAATGGTAAAGCAAAGCAAAGCAGAATAGAACCTTAGTCAAACCCAACTATTTTATGTCGAATTGCATTACGCGATTTTGAAATCATAAAAAATTTCCTATAATATCTTATAATTCAGTAAAATTTTTAAAATCGTTCTTTACTTTGAATTTATTTTTTCAGTGTATATAACGTATTGCGGCAAGTATTGCAACAGCATGTTAACCAAATCATGTTAAAATGAAAATCTTGTTATCCAGAGAAAAAGACCTAACCAGTTTATTTCTTTACGCGATTGGCCATGCCATCGCCCGTGTATTAGGAAAACAAGTTTTTCTAATATAACTGAAAATGCCGCAAGTTGTAAGCAGAATGGCAATGTTTTTGTTTATATTAAAAACTAGTAAACTAACAAAAAGTACCAACTTAAGCCAGAATATACATATGTGCATGTACATATTTATGTACAAAATACGCAGCAGACCGGTTGGCACTTGTGCCGACAAGTCCCCATTTGAAATCCGAAAGAACAGCTGCGCATATACAAACTCGTATAAGTACTAGTGTACAACATAAACTTTTGTTTGATTTATTTTTCTTCTCTTGTTTTACTCTTTTTGATGTTGGCTGTCAATGTCGTGTTTTAATAAAGCTTCCTGCTTATGAAATTTGTAAAGCGTGTACACGAAGTTATTTAGTCTAAAATAACTTTAAACTTTTACCCCCGTATTCACAAACGATTATTAAATTTAACAAACGCTTATTAAGATAATTTTCGTAGTAAATTTGTTCTTTAAACCTTTATTCAATTTAAAATTTTTTTGTGAATACAGGCATTAGTTTTTTAACCTTCACTATAGGTAAAAAGGGTATATTCATAACATTGCGTTCGTAATTTCTACAATATTGATATTAGACCCTTTAAGTATACGTTTTTGCATCCCATAAAAGAATGAACCAATTTTTTTTTCAATTTATTTTAAACCATAGAAGGTTAGTCTGGTCCCTAGTCCTCATTTCCCATATGGTCCGGATGAATGACAAAGGAGAATGTGACAATTCCAAATAATTTTTGTTGGTTTCTTAAAATTTGTCTTTAGAAATTTTAAGGAAGTAATTAATATAATAATTGGATATTTTTTCAGCATTTTTAAAGGTTTATTTTTTTTAAACAACCATGTCTACCATGTCTTAAGGTCCGTTTTAAAAATAATACTTAAATATGGCATATTAAAATATGTATGTGTGACATAATATAACTAAATTTTCGAGCTTAAGGTCTTTTTGTTATAAAAAACTTCTAACGTTTATTTAAAAACCAATATTTCGGCACTTCCTTGAGTGCCTTCTTCAGGGTTTTTTTTCTTAATTTATAAATTTTTAACAAATTATAACAAATTTAACAATAACTGACAAATTAAAAAATTTTTAATTCAAAAACAAAAAACTATTTTTCAAATCAAACTTGATCTATTACAATATAAATAAATTTTTAACTTCCGTTTCTATTTTTATAAATTAAGTGTCTATAATTTTGTGCTACATTTTCAGTGTCTGACTTAAAATAAATTCTTGAAATTGTCGTAACCTTTATAATTTGTAACATTTCTAACATAAATCTACGTTAATAATTATTTTCTGTGTTTAAAACAGTTGTATTTTCAAAATCTGGATAATGATTTAGATTAGCACAATGAGTTGATAAAGCTGTTTTTTGTGATATATTTCTATATTTTTGATCTTATTTATGTCCTGCTATCCTAGTTTTCAGTTTATTTTTTGTTGTACCTATATATACCTTATTACACTGTCCACTAACATTACCCTTACATGGTATTTTATAAACAATATTTGACATATCCATCTTCTTTATTTTGTCTTTCATTTTAGTAAATAGTTTACCTATTGTGTTAAAAGACTTATGAGCTATTTTGTATACTTTGCTATCATATATATTTGATTTTCAATCCTATGTTAATAACATTTGTATATTTGATTTTTCTAATCTTTCTGAAAATTTAGGTATAAATGTTACCGACTTATAAATCCTTTCTTCTGTAATACTATTTTGGTTATTTATTCTACAATTATTATGTTGTATTAATAAATCTGTTATTAATTGTTTAGGAAAACTGTTATCAGTTGAAATACCTGAAATCTTCCTTTTATTATCTCTATGAAATTCTGAATAACTCTTTCTATAAAATTTTTAGCTGTATTAATAATTATACTCTTTGGATGTTTCGAGAATTATTAATTATTTCTATATCTTTTAGTTTTGGAGATACAATACTACCGAATTTACCCGTTTTACCCCTTTTAACATTTTCCTCCTCTCAATGATCTTTTTTTATTTAAGCAGTTGCACGCGCCAAATTCCGAGGAGTGCCTTGGCTAACACTTACTTCAATGTCACAACTTCTGAAACAGATTTTCAGAAACCCAATAAATGATTTTCAAGCAAAAGCAAAACGTTTGAGTATTATTTGTTTGTTTGGTAAGAGTAATAATATCATAAGCTGGGTGGTACAAATCTGAAAACCGGCATAACTCAGGAACCGTAAGAGCAAATTCAAAAATATTTGTTTCTAAATTATTAAGAATTAATCGATCTTTCAAACTGTGTTGTTAGTTTGATTCCATTTCATAAAAATTTTAAAAGTTATAAAGCGTTATTAACAAAATTTATGGAAAAATTACGAAAAAATTTTACATAAATTTTCATATTATTCGAATGTGTATTCTAAGTCAAATTACAATCCTCAAAACCTTTTATACTTTAAAAGGATAGCTAAAGTAAGCCTCGTAACAGAAATATATAAACGAAAAGTTCTGATAGTGCATAGGAAATATTCCTGGAAAATTTGAAGGAATAAGCCTATTAAAGTATAAAAGCTTTTGAGGATTGTAATTTGACTTAGAATACACATTTGAATTATAGAAAATTTATATAATGAATGTTACTCACCATGAGAAATAAATTCCGAGATATTTTTTGAAAAAATTTTACCTAAATGAGCAAATTCGTTGCAAAAACTTATAGCTTCTGCACACAAAAATAAAGCTTGGACATTTATCTTTTAAATTATTTCCTTAAAAGTAAAGAAAATCGTGCTTTTTGACAAAATTATTAAGAAAATTAAAAAAAGACCGGCAAACCCGATTTTTGGCAAAAACTCGACTTGAGCGACCTCTTCCGAAAAAATCTCAAAAATAGTTCACCCTATAAGCTTTTTTGGAACACACTAATTTATACTTTGTTTAAAAATGATCAAAAACATGGAATGTGGAATTTACAAACTAAAAGCTTCTTAAGCCGGCCACTCACGTACAGTTTTAACTGAACAGTTATAACGGACAAAAATTTACAAATTTTATATTTCTCAGTTAAACTGAACCGTTGAGTTGAACTGTCGGTTATTACCCACATATGGCCGGCTTTAAGTTCCATTAGTTCTACCTTTTGGTACTAAATAAATGAACTTTTTTGTTCTATAATATATGAAACTTTATAAAAAAATGTTTTTTCTTTTCAAAAATAATCTTCTTTATCAACAACCGCTTAAGATGCTTTTATAATATTTTGTATGCCCGGAAAAATATGCATTTTTGTGTATGCTAACCAATGGGTACAAAAGTGTGCAAAACCAATAAACAACAAGCTAATAAAAAACCTCGTTGTTTTAAAAATTGACTGTTTAAAAAACTGTAAAATAATTATGTTCGTTGTAAAAACTTAAAGTTAAAAATCTTAATTTATAGAAATAAAAAATCTTCATTTGAGAAAAAAAAATTTTCAAATCATATTAAGGTCAAAAAATCTTCAAAAATAATATAAAATCTTCGTTCTGGCAACGCTGGGCAAAAGCAAAAATGTCCAAATAAGGTACAAGCAACTTGGTTATCAATACACAACATCCAACATGTGGCAATATTATAGAAGTGGTCGTGGAACAAAATGGATTTATTTATGGTGGTGCTCTTAACGCACCATGGTGACAGGAATGTAAGATTCGGCACAGCTGGACGATATGAAGTTTCAACAACACGATGCCACGAGCCACACAACACGACCGATTTGGATTAAATGCATTGGAAGTATCATAACGCAGACTTTCGTGTTCTGGCGACGACAGTAAGAAACCACGAGCATGCGATTTGACTCCGTTAGACTTCTTTTGAAGGCCTGCGTCAAGGACTTTGTCTACACGGATAATCCTCTAACGTTGCAAACCAACATCCTTCAAGTAATCGCCGAGGAACCGACCGGAATGTGCGAAAAGTGTTCGAAAACTAACTTAAAAGAATCGACTGCTGCAACCTATCTAAAGACGCAATTAATTAAATAAAAGTTTTATCGAAATCATGGCTTTATGTGTGTTAAATATAACTTTATTTTTAAACCGAAAAAATTATAACCCGTTATTAGTGTAATAAATGGTATATAGGGCACAAAACTTGTTTGTATTATTTTAGTTTTATATTAAAAATAATAACTATTTATTTATTGTGTAAACAGTTATAACGACTTTAAGTTTCAATAGAAAACATATCGCACTGGTTCCTCTTAAGAGAGTCAACTCAAAATTTAAAAATTTTCAGTAGAGACAAAAAACTGTTCTTTTTATATGTAATCTTATACTACAAAGGGGGAAGCAATTGTATTTGTTTGGCAAAATACTAGGGAAATTGATCTAACATTTCAACAGTGCAAGAAGTGAAAATTGAAAAATTTTGAGTTGGTTCTCTTTAGAGGAATTAGTTTTTATTGAAAATAATCCAAACATTAGATTATATCGTTTTTCTAGAAGAAATCTTTTTGTTCCGTGCGACAAACCAGTAAAAACCCCATAATTTACTAAAGGTATTCAAGTCATTTTATATGTCTTCTTTTAAAATTGGTAGATAATAAGTCTAATATAGTTTATTTTCTAATAATTATAAAAATTATAGTATGTTCACATTTGGCATCTTAAACGCGTTTAAGCAGTTCGAACGTGATTAAGCTCTAATCACTTCAAAATCGAGATGATTACCCATACATTAAAGTGATTTGTTAATCACTTCAAATTGACATGATTACAACTTAATCACTTCATAAATCACATAGAATCCACTGAACATACCTCAAATGCGGCCAACATGATCGTGTACAATCGACCAAGATTTCTGCTTAATGTTTTTATTTTTTTCCTTAAATAATTCATAAATTTTCACAATTTCATCATTAAAATGATTAAAATAATCTTCTGATAACTTTATAAAAGTGTTTTTATCCATTTTTAATACTTTAAAGAAATATAAATTTGTTTGTTGTTTTTTTGTGTGTTTTTTTTCTTAATCATCTGTCATCTTAATCATCTCAAATGTAATGTGAACGGTTTTGATTAGCTTAATCAACATTTTGCTTAAACGCGTTTAAAAACCTAAGTGTGAACTTAGCATTACATGGTAAAATTTTTAATAACAAATTATAAGTAATTGAAACATTTTGATTACAAATTAGTTATAAAATCGCAGTAATTATAATTTTTATTAGGCAACACACAGTTATTTTTAAATTTGTTGTTGTCAAGGCCCATTGAACAGGTCTGCGCAAGAAGCCTTGTGATCATCGTTTTTATTCTTTTGAGCTGTCAAAAGTTGTTTACATTTTGCTTACATGTGCATCTATATGTTTGTTTACGTTTATTGTTTTTTCACATGTATGACACAAATACACGTTTTTTCTTTGTGGTAGTAATTTTTTGACAGTTTAAAAAAAACTTTTACACAAACAAAATACATGTCGTTTTTTGTTTTTGTACAAGTAAGCAGCCCTGACAGATGGGCCTTGGTTGTTGTGTTTTTATTTCCTTGTGTTTTTTATGAAAGTATAACATTTTATACAACGACGTTAATATGAGTATAATTATGGACCTAATAAATGGACCCTCTGGTCTGACTTATACGCTACTGCCCTAAAACTCAATCGTTATACTATTATTTTAAGAAAAATTAGTAAGGATGTGTAACTTTAATCACTGGAACATTTCATAAGTAAATGTACCTACAGAGAAATAATTAATGTTGACGTCATTTAAAGTATTTTCTACATATTTTGCTGCCTCTCTGCTCGAGTACAAGTAGGTTTTGAATGATTTAGGAAAAAAAAGATTGTAAATGGGTGCACTTGCTTATGTGTATGTAGGTACTTGGAATTTATTATCATTTAACATAGTACTGCGATTCAAAGTAGGCGAACATATAATTCATTTTTTGTTCTTTTTTTGTAGATACAGAAGTAGAAAAATCAATAAAATACGTAATAAACGTATTAGAAGGTCACACTTTTAATCAAACAACAGAGCATATTGTATATTCCCAAATGTGTGAAATGATTTTGCAAGATTGACAAAAATTACAAATAATAATATTTCCCATGTCTGAAAAATGTATTGTAATATTTTCAACAAGATACAGCATATGTATGTTGCTAATGTTCATATGAAAAAGTTTTGGATTTAAAAAAGGTAGCTCCACTGGTGATATACTTTCATACATATCGTCGTCCGAAAGTTGAAGTGCTCTACGTGCAAAAAATGAATTTGAGATAATCGATTTTGAAGGTTCAGACATTTTTCTGAAAAAACTACTCGATAGGATTTTTTGATTTTAATACCACATATTCGTCTTAAAAAGATAGTTCGGAATAGATGCTTTTCATCTCCAGATCGCATCTACAACGGTATATTTAGGTATATTTAGCCATATTTCCTTGCAAATACATACACGTGGAGCAAAATGGCATTAACACATCTAAAATTATTTATAAAAAAAGCAGTATATTCATTTGAAAAAAATTAAATAAAAAAAATTATTCATAAGTTATTATAATATACATATAAAGTTATTATAACAAAATTAACTTCTTAATTTTTTTGACTTAGGTAGTAATTTTTGTTTTTTCAGATATCAAATTGAATAACAGTTTTAGATCGGAAATTTTTTTCATTTTGAACTTGTTCTTCTCTTAATTATGTTCAACTGTGTTTCAAAAATATTTAACGGTGTTGGTAACTGATTCCGGAAACCTCATTTTATACCCTCCACCACAAATAGTTGTGATGAGGGTATACTAAGTTTCCGTGTGCAACTTTTTTATTATTCATCTCAGACCCCATAAAATATATGTATATATTCTGGTTCCTTAAGTAATTCTAAGTCGATTTAGCCATGTCCGTCTGTCTGTCTAATAAAAACATGCTCACTTTCGAAAAACTCAAAAGAAATGAACAAACTTGGTGTCAAATTGCTTGTAGTTATCCTAAGCAGTTTGGGATTGAAATCCAGCAACATCGCTTCAGTAGGATCAGAGCTATGAATCAAAATGTGTAGCCACCACCTTAAAAAATTGATAATTTTGTGAGATTTTACAAAAGTTCGTTTTATTCGACTGGAAATCACGCTGTAAAATTTCGTGTAGATCGGTCCATAATTTACCCTAGGCATATAAGCCATACTCCCGGAAAAAAGTTTAGTACGCCTAAAACCGTAATTAATAATGCTATCATAACAAAATTTGTTACGTCACAGTTTTATAGGAAATGACACTATAGAAATGACACTGTGAAATTTTGTGATGATCAGTAAATAATTTACTATAGGCCCCATATTAAGGCCACTCTGGTAAATTAAAATTTCTTCCAACTTAGTTTCATATGACCTGAAAAAATTTTAATAATTTTGTGATATACGGTCCATAATTCACCTTAGATCCCATATTTAGCAGCCTTCTAAAATTCACTGTAAACGCTAAAACTAATTTCACCGCTGTTTTGAAATAAATTGAAATTTATGTTTTTAATACCAGGAATTATTCTGCAGAATTTTAGGATGATTGGTTCATAACTTACCATGGCTTCAATATAAATCCCCCTCCGCAAAATCATTTAAGTTTGGCTTAAACTGTTAAGAATCATGATATTTTACTAAAGCTAGTTAAACCGCAACCAATTTTAATGCTGCCGTCGGTTTTTCAAAGGTAAATCAATAATAAAAAAAGATATCATATAGATATCAATCCTGAAACATTCAAACTGTCGGTGGAGAGTATCGAAGAACCGGCACAGAAAATATATTCTTAAGGTACGGTCACATATGGCAAACAATTGTCAAATTTTGTTTGCCGGCATTTTTAAAAAATTTGTTTAAAAAAATAAAAATTTTATTTTCTGGTCACACTGCGCACATTTATTTGCCCATTTTTGTTTGTTCAAACAGATATTAAATAGCTTCAAATAAAAAATGGGAAAACATGTTTGCCCTGTGTTCACATATAAAAATATTTGCCTAAAAATTAATATTTGAACAAATTGTCAAAAATAAAAAATTAAATCAATAAAATTCCTTTTTATTAAAAGTAAAAATTAACATTTTGATGCAAAATATTGAAAATTTTATGGTTTTGTGGTACAGAAGAGCGAGAACAGCAGTTTTAAAAGAATAGAGGATTAAGATAACAAATAAAGGGATAAAGGCAATTTGGCGAAGTAATTTCAATCTCTTATAAAACTAAATTAAACTAAATTATGAAACTAAAGCATTATTCGATACGGTTTTAAGGTACGGTCACATATGGCAAACAAATGTCAAATTTTGTTTGCCAGCATTTTTAAAAAATTTGTTTCAAAAAATAAAAATTTTATTTGCTGGTCACACTGCGCACATTTATTTGCCCATTTTTGTTTGTTCAAACAGATATTAAATACCTTCAAATAAAAAATGGGAAAACATGTTTGCCCTGTGTTCACATATAAAAATATTTGCCTAAAAATAAATATTTGAACAAATTGTCAAAAATAAAAAATTAAATCAATAAAATTACTTTTTATTTAAACTAAAAATTTACATTTTGATGCAAAATATTGAAACTTTTATGGTTTTATGGTACAGAAGAGCGAGAACAGCAGTTTTAAAAGTATAGAGGATTAAGATAACAAATAAAGGGATACAGGCAATTTGGAGAAGTAATTTCAATCTCTTATACAACTAAATTAAACTAAATTATGAAACTAAAGCATTATTCGATACGGTTTTTGATGCAAGCAATAAAGTGTTTTTAGACAGTGGATCTATTGTAAATTATAGACCGATCTTCACGAAATTTAGTTATATGATTTCTAGGCATTGTAATGTCAGAATTTCATAGAAAGGTTCAACAAACAATTTTTCAAAACTATTTATTTCAATTTCTTATAATCTCGTTTCTTACAGTACTCGATATGAATAATTCTTTTTAATAATTATTAATAAAACTTTTTATTATACCGTATGAAAAATTTCCATTTATTTCATACATAGAATTTTCATTGGTGCAAAACAATATCATAACATTGGCATAATTTTAATTTCAAAAAAAAAAAAAAATATTACCACTATTAACAATTTTATTTGCTAGTTCTATTATTTCGCATTGAGCTGTTTTGTAATTTAATATAACAGTTTAAAATTTAGAGAACAATGTCTGGTTTACAGAATGTTAGTTAATATTTGTCTCAGAAACTTTTTATGAACATGTTGCATGTTGATCGTTTATTCGACCTAAAAAAGTAAGAGGAAGAGCTACACACATATATCAGAGTTTTTTTTAGTAAAATTTATTTTTTTGAATTATTATTTTCGTTTTAAATTATTTAAAATAAGAAAGCTGTGTTTAATGGTACTTTCCACTGTTACCCTACTTTTATTAACCAGCTTAACCAATGTTGTCCACGCATTTCATGCAACAACTCAAGCAAATTGTTTGTCATTCAGTCAATCATAAAACATGCGTAATTACATTGCAACCGAGGTGTTGTATAAAAAATAGAATGAGTTAATAATTCTTTTCTTTCAATCAGCGAATCAATTCATATCGTGTTCTTTTCAAAAGTGAAAAAAAAAATCTTGTGGTTATAAGCCCTAACGATCAACGCCCATTTTTTTTTTATTCAGCATTTAAGAAAAGGTAATTAATATTTTATAGTGAAAATACGTAGATCAAAAGTTGTATTTTCAATTCAACAAAAATTTTCTTCTAGTAGGAAGTAAGAATAATTTTCCTTGAAGTAAGAAAGACTTATTTCTAAAAATTAAAAGCCATCGGTCCGCAAGAAAAGAAGCAAAAAAATCCCTATTCATTGTTGCACAAATTTTCCTATAAAACTCAATAAAATTTTGTTACATAACAGGTAAATCTATGGAATTTTTAATAATTTTAATATAAAATTTCTAACTAAAGTCTTCCGAACTAGGATTTGCTATTTTTTGTTCATTCCCAAATTGGGGATCTTTTAGTGGTGGACTCATTAGTCGAGCCACCACCGTGCTATATTTTTTTATGATTGCACTTTTTGCCAAGCAACAATCTGGAAAAAAAAATTTAACAATTACTGATTTACTTCCATATGGATAAAAAGAACAAAACGAAGAAGAAAACCAAAAAACACATTTAATTATTACTAAGCTGATCATTATTATACCTGTGCTGTGAGAAAAAAAAATTAGTTAAAACGTTTTGTTGCTGAAGAATAATTGTAATAAAATTTACAAAGTAATCAAAATTTGTTAAAAAAATAACAATAATCCTATTCTGGAAATTGGATGTCTGGTTAACAAAACCTAAATTAAAGCTCGTACAAGGGAGAACTTTACCTTAAGATGCCACACTAGAATTAACATTCAAACAAACTTAAAACAAAACCCCTCGTAGTGTAAAAACCTTGTGTGAAAATTTCCGAAGTAACTATAACATCTATTAAAGCAAAGTTAAAATTAAACTCAAATTTCATAATGCTAGTTTTTTTATATGAAAGTGTTAACAGAAAAATAAAAACCCAATTTTTGAAAGTGTAAAAAAAAAACTAATATCCTAAATATCAGAAATATGTATTTAAAAGCATTATGGAGTTTAAGTTTTTATATTTAAATTTAAGGTTCTAATTCATTTTTTTCGTATATAGTTTAGTTACTTTATGTTCGTTTTATGCATGGAAATACCCATATTTTAATTCTTTATTAAAGACACACATCGTCACATACTCATCTCTTTCTCAAAAAAAAGCAATGGAGAGATAATTCATTTAAAGTTTTCTTACGAAATGTAGTGTGATCAAAAATTGATAGATCGCTTAGAGGGATGTTGGTAAACTATTGGCGCTACTAAAATCAATGGTAGGCAGGGTAAAGAGGCGCGCATCTATCCAACATCATCTCGGGATAGATTTTAGACATTTATGGTTAATTTTGTAGTTTTTTCCGTTTTTTTTGTTGTAGTTGATCATGACAGGGGTAATAGTAACATCTTTAATTATACATTGATCAACTTCTGGTCCATTTATCTTATTATAGTGACATAGGGAGTCTATAATAATAATATTTGATGTAACTCATATGTTATTGACAAGAGAAAATTCTGGGAACAAGAACCCCCCACCCGACTGACCGCTAGTGGTTATCAATGGCTCCCATCCGTTTCCTCGTTTTCTACTAGAGCACCAATCGTCAATAGCAAAGTTGTGGCTATTGTATATTTTTTCAACCATTTTATAGCCGTACATGCGATTTGTTCATTACAGCATATAAATTGAGTTAGTGCAAAATTTAACGTTAAAAGGTGCATTCCGCCACTAATTATGTTGGTTTTTGTAACAGAAATATCGATTTTTTCGGGAGGTTGTTTCACATTTCGGTCCGTAACTCTTCTCTACTGAACCAAAAGTTCTGAATTTCAATCCAAACTGCTTGGAAGAACTTGACAGAACTTGCCACTAAAACTTTTCTTAATCGATGTAACAATGTCTTTCCGTCCGGCCAGCTGTCCATGTTAACCTTATTCGCAAAGTACATGTCGCAATTTTTGAGATAATCGGGTGTGTTCTAGATTCCGAATTTACTCAAAAGTGGATTACTTCAGCATTTTTTGTGTTCTGCAATTCACCTCCACATGTTTTTATTCGTTTGCAATTAGAGTAGTAAGGGGTTAGTGAAACGAATCGACTTTTATTCTTATATGTGAGAACATTTTTAGCAAAAACATAATTTTGGTTTTTAATTTAAAATGTTCTTTATTCAATTTAATGAAAACAATATGTATTTTCACACAAACATTACGAATTTTCGCAAATTTCTACTGATTTAATAATTTTTACAGAATTTTTGCTATTCCTTAAAGGGACTTTTAATTATTGTTATGGCTTGTTTGAAATATTAAAATTTTTTGCGAATTTTCGCTATTTTTGTAAATTTTTTTTTTGTTTTTTTCCGATATATTGTTTTTTTAACCATTTAGCCATCTCAATAAATTTTTGGGTTTTATTCCAAGTTTCCAATTTTTCATGAATTTTCGCTATAGATGCAATTGTTTCCTCTATTTTTTTGCAGCTTTAAGGATTTTAAATAAATATTAAACTTTGCTATCATGCTGCCATTGGCAAATTTTTGCAAATATCCGCTAATTTAGCCTTTTTTATCGAATTTTTGCCATTCCTTATAGTTTTAGGGACTTTTAATCAATATTATGGCTTGTTTGAAATATTAAAAATGATAGCTATTTTTGCAAATTTCGCGTATCTTTGTTGCTCTTTTCGGCAATCGTCACCATTATTAAGATAGCCCCATATAAAAACCGTAGTCACCTATTTTACAGGGCACTATCAAAGAAAATATCATTAAATCTTTTTTTTCAACAAGATTTTCGAATACACAAAAACATGCGGATTTCAGAACACCAATTTCTGAATTAGGCGGATTCAAAAAATTTTTCGTTTTCAATGCGAGTCGATACCTAGAACACACCTGATATTAATGAAATTTGGTGTTTACGTTTTTATTGTCATAAGAGGTGGAAAGAATCGATCAATAATTTCACATAGCCTAAAAACTTATTTCTAGAGAAGAGTCCTTGTGCCCATAGACAATCTATTATCACCTTACCAAATGTTATTGTAATCGATCCATATTTTACCAAAGCTCTTATACAAATACCACTTCTGTTAATAACTTTTAATGTCATAATAATCTTAAAAATGTTGGTTTTGGCAATAATTTATATAATAGCTTGTATATCGGTCGAAATTTTGTCTTGGTAGGCCAAGAATTGGTTCTAGGTTACTTGCTACAATCACTTCAAGACGAAAAAACCTCATAAAGATTTCGATGTCGGTAAATTATTCGGCACAAATAAGTTTTATATAAATCTTAAATTCATTATATAATTTTATTTTGGCGGGTCCATGATTGTCCACTGACCCCAAACACTGTCGAAAATTTATCTAATTATATAAAGAGTGTTTTTTATAGAGTGATACAAGTTTAAATCATAATAAAACATAGTAATATATTTTTGATATCAATGAAACGGTCTTTATTGGATAGAACATTTTATGACATTATTGTTTAAATATGATTTCGGCCATGTGGCCGCCACGGCTGGCGCGTAGAAAGCGCAATCTGGAACACCAATTTTAACAACTTTTCGCATTCTGACCATCAACGTTTTTGAAGACATATGGGCCAATGACTCCGCGCTCCAATAAAGCGCACCAAACAGTAATTTTTTGTGGATGTAATGGTGTTTCGACAAAAGCTTTGTGGATTAACCTCACTCCAAATGCGACAATTCTGCTTATTTACGTAGCCATTCAACCAGAAATGGGCTTCATCGAAATATAAAATTTTGAATGGAAATTCAAAATCAATATCAATTTGTACTTTAGCCCATTCGCCGAATTATTTTGATTAAAAATGTCCACAATTTGCACGCGTTGCTCTGGTGTAAGTCGATCCATAATGAAATGTCAAAGCAAACTTAACAAAAAGCAACTATCACCTGTTAAATGGGTGGTCAAATAAAGCAGTGATGCCAACTCAATGTTGTATTACTCAAAAAAAAAAACACCCTTTAGATACGACATGCTTGCAATGCATAATTCGTAACATAGGCTCTTATGTTATACCCATTTTAAATAAATGACCTATTTTCTTAAGAAAAATGTATTTTGTAACATCTTGAATCCTACCTACCGCGGCAACTCTTTGCTAAAAACAGAACAAAGGAACATGTTTTTACACATGTAAATAAGTTTTTTCGTCATTAAAAAATTTTTTAATTTTGTTAATTTTTTCAATTTTATTTAATAATTTTTATTTTAAAGTTTTTTATTTGCCGCTGTTTGGTCTTACAAAATTTTTGTAAGAACAAATATTTATTTGCCTAAAAACGAGGAAAATATTTGACGTTAAATGGTCACACTAGGAGCATTTTTGTTTGCTAGCAAATAATTTTGTTTGCCCAAAATCAGCTGTTTTTCTGTTTGCCCCTCAAAAATATTTTGTGGTCAGATTAGGGCAAACAAATATTTGATATTTTTTGTCAAATGTTTGCCATATGTGACCGTACCTTTAGAAGCATGCAATAAAGTGTTTTTTGACAGTGGATCTATTGTAAATTATAGACCGATCTTCGCGAAATTTAGTTATATGATTTCTAGGCATATAAATTGAGTTAGTGCAAAATTTAACGATAAAAGGTGCATTCCGCCACCAATTATGTTGGTTTTGTAACAGAAATATCGATTTTTTTGGGAGGTTGTTTCACATTTCGGTCCATAACTCTTCTCTACTGAACCAAAAGTTCTGAATTTCAATCCAAACTGCTTGGAAGAACTTGAATGAACTTGCCACTAAAATTTTAATTTTTCGTCAGCATCCTTTTCTTAATCGATGTAACAATGTTTTTCCGTCCGGCCAGCTGTCCATGTTAACCTTATTCGGAAAGTACATGTCGCAATTTTTGAGATAATCGGGTGTGTTCTAGATTTCGAATTTACTCTAAAGTGGATTACTTCAGCATTTTTTGAGTTCTGCAATTCACCTTTACATGTTTTTATTCGTTTTCAAGGAGAGTAGTAAGGGGTTAGTGAAACGAATCGACTTTTATTCTTTTATGTAAGAACATTTTTAGCAGACATAATTTTGGTTTTTAATTTAAAATGTTCTTCATTCAATTTAATGAAAACAATATGTATTTTCACACAAACATTGCGAATTTTTGCAAATTTCCACTGATTTAACAATTTTTACAGAATTTTTGCCATTCCTTATGGGGACTTTTAATTAATGTTATGGCTTGTTTGAAATATTAAAACTTTTTGCGAATTTTCGTAAATTTTTTTTTTTGTTTATTCCCGACATATTGTTTTTTAACCATTTAGCCATCTCAATAAATTTTTGGGTTTGCTTCCAAGTTTGCAATTTTTCGTTAATTTTTGTGATAGATGCAATTGTTTGCAGCTTTAACGATTTTTAATAAATATTAAACTTTGCTATCATGCTGCCATTGGCAAATTTTTGCAAATATCCGCTAATTTAGCCATTCCTTATAGTTTTAGGGACTTTTAATCAATTTTATGACTTGTTTGAAATATTAAAAATAATCGCTATTTTTGCAAATTTTTTGCAAATTTCGCGTATCTTTGTTGATCTTTTTGGCAATCGTCACCATTATTAAGATAGCCCTATATAAAAACCGTAGTCACCTATTTTTCTGGGCACTATCAAAGAAAATATCATTAAATCTTTTTTTTTTTTTTTGAACAAGAACTTCGAATACACAAAAAAGCGGATTTCAGAACACCAATTTCTGAATTATGCGGATTCAAAAACTTTTTCGTTTTCAACACGAGTCGATACCTAGAACACACCTGATATTAATGAAATTTGGTGTTTACGTTTTTATTGTCGTAAGAGGTGGAAAGAATCGATCAATAATTTCACATAGCCTAAAAACTTATTTCTAGAGAAGAGTCCTTGTACCCATAGACAATCTATTATCACTTTATCAAATGTTATTGTAATCGATCCATATTTTACCAAAGCTCTTATACAAATACCACTTCTGTTAATAACTTTTAATGTCATAATAATCTTAAAAATGTTGATTTTGGCAATAATTTCTATAATAGCTTGTATATCGGTCAAAATTTTGTCTTGGTAGACGAAAAAATCTCATAAAGATTTCGATGTCGGTAAATTATTGGGCACAAATAAGTTTTATATAAATCTTAAATTCATTATATAATTTTATTTTGGCGGGTCCATGATTGTCCACTGACCCCAAACTGGTACACTCTCGAAAATTGATCTATTTATATAGCTACGCCATGCTTGCAATACATAATTCGTAACATAGGCTCTTATGTTATACCCATTTTAAATAAATTACCTATTTACTTAAGAAAAATGTATTTTGTAACATCTTGGATCCTCTTTGGTAAAAACAGAACACAGGAACATTTTTATACATATGAAAATAAGTTTTTTCGTCATTAAAAAATTATTTAATATTGTTAATTTTTTCAATTTTATTCAATAATTTTTATTTTAAAGCTTTTTATTTGCCGCTGTTTGGTCTTACAAAATTTTTGTAAGAACAAATATTTATTTGCCTAAAAACGAGGAAAATATTTGACGTTAAATGGTCACATTAGGAGCATTTTTGTTTGCTAGCAAATAATTTTGTTTGCCCAAAATCAGCTGTTTTTCTGTTTGCCCCTCAAAAATATTTTGTGGTCAGATTAGGGCAAACAAATATTTGATATTTTTTGTCAAATGTTTGCCATATGTGACCGTACCTTTAATAATGCTTTTTAAAAGAAAATATTCTGAAAATATTTGCATTGAACAATACTAACTCCACATAGAGCAAAATGTCTATCCATGTTTTGTATTGAAATTTTGCTCTACACGCCACTAAATGGCATATAGTGCAAAATTTCAGAAAACATTTTTGCTTTGAAGGATATAGAGCAAAATGGACACAATTTATCTCAGCCACCAGACGAGGAAGCCGAAAACGGATTTCAGATTTGAAAAATTTGGGGTCGTAAACCTAAAATGGCATCCTTAACTCAAAATTGTCAAAATGGCGTATAGAGCACTTCAACTTTCGGACGACGATGTGTATGTACATACACATAGAGCAAAATGTCTATCCATGTTTTGTATTGAAATTTTGCTCTACACGCCACTAAATGGCATATGGTGCAAAATTTCAGAAAACATTTTTGCTTTGAAGGATATAGAGCAAAATGGACACAATTTATCTCAGCCACCAGACGAGAAAGCCGAAAACGGATTTCAGATTTGAAAAATTTGGGGTCTTAAACCTAAAATGGCATCCTTAACTCAAAATTGTCAAAATGGCGTATAGAGCACTTCAACTTTCGGACGACGTTGTGTATGTACATACATATCGCTCCTTTATTGCAACATAGTCACATATCAAAAAAAAAATCTAACTTGGCGAATTGCGAATAAAGTTTTCAAAATGTACCTTTATATACATACAGATTTTATAAAATATATTTTGGTTTAACTTCGGTTCAGTTTGAAATATAATGCTGATTTGCTTTACATATAAAGAAAGTATAAAGGAACACTTTTGCTTAAATAACTTAATTTTTTAATTTCTGAGATATGACTATGTTGCAATAAAGGAGCGATGTGTATTTATGTTTTTTGGCTCAGTTTCCTCCAAGGTTGGCAACCGATATTGATACCAATACCGTTTAAAAACCGTTTTAATTAAATACCGGTATTACTACCGATACTTTCCCTTAATACCGGTATTAAACCGGTGCAATCGTTTCGGTTAAAAAATGGTATAATTTTTCAAATAGAAAAAAATAAATTATTGTTTTGTTTCTTACTATGCTAAAATCATAGAATGTAGCATAAGTTCTACAGCAACATTTATAGGTAAATTACCTGAAGATGTGGTGTGTGACAGTTTGAAATACAAAAGTTTAAGTATAAAAACATTCCGTCAGCTTTCTGAAGGGCCAAATAGACTTATCAAAATACTCATCAAGCATTGTGGCAGTAATAGTGAAAATGTGTTTCTATGTGTGACAGCAAAGATGCCTCCAGCACACGTACACGAGTGAATTTGCCAGCTACTTATTTAAATGTGTATTGTTATTGTAATGATAATATTTTTAGTTGAAATTAATAAATAAAATATAATACATTAGGGTGACCGTTAAAATCAGAAGTTGGATTTCTTTAGGTCTCAGCCCAAATGGTGGGTAAAAAACAACACTTAAAAAATTTTAGGGCGATCGGCAAAGGCTAAGCCGTCCCTCACGTCCACCAAAGTTTAAGAAAAATTATATTTTTACATGAAATCTGACTTAAATGTTTCATAACTTAGAAATAAATAATTTTGTAGAAAAGTTGTTAACAAGTCTTCCTGAATCTCTTATTAAACAAAATAAACTGAAAAATATCAAATAAACCACTAAAAAAAAATCAAATTTTTAATTTATTAAAGAAACGCATTTTCTATGAATCACGTATTTTTAATTTTGTTAAAAAACATTTTTATTATTTAATCTAATTCGGGTACTCTGAATCCAGTGGTGATAACCGTTTTTTCGGTTAGTTCTTGTTTTCGAGATATATATTGTTATTTCGAAAATAGAGGAGGTTGCACAACATAAATTCGCGTTACTCAAAAAACGGTTTAGTTTATTGAAATTGCTTAAAAAAATCCGAAAATCCGCAATAAAATTTCCTTTAAGTGAAGTTAAATTTTTTTCTAGTCGTTTAAGAAACATAATTTTTTTGGGAAGGAAAAAAAATAATTTTTTCGCAAAATGAAAAAAATTTTTTTCTTTACAAAAAATCATTAAAAATTGGAAAAAAAATAATTTTTTCGCAAAATTAAAAAAATTTTTCTTTAAAAAAATCATTAAAAATTGGAAAGTGCAGCTATGCTTATAATTTTTTCTAGAAATATAAAAAACGAAGTTGCAAACAAAAAAGCCATAAGTGATTTTAATCTGTTTACTTACAACTATTGATGTTATTCACAAAAGACGAAAAATTTCCATTAAATTTAAGAATTTTATAAAACGCAATATTTGTATGGGAGGGAGCCTCCCTAAAAAGTGGTGGTAAAGGGCAGGTATTTTATAAGAAAATGTTAAAAACAACAAAACTAATGGAGGTCGTCTATACATTTTATCCCCCTAGGGGAGACTCCTTGGCAGTTATGGGGCTTTTTCTTTAATATATTTCTAGTCTGTTTGTATGGGAGCCCCCTTAACCCTGGATAGTTACTGTTCGTTGAATTGATGAAAAGTGTTAAAATTCGTATAAAATTTTGAGAGAGAAGAAGAGCTTTTATTTTGTATGTTTTGTTTCATTTAATTTTTTTATAAAAGATTAAATAAAAAAATGTTTGTTGATTTTTCACTTTAAAAATCGTTCCCAATTTTTTTTTTAAAGTTCGTCGATTTAACGAAGAGTTACCTTAATGTACTAAAATGAAGAGTAACCTTTCAGCATTAAAGAAGAGAGATAGCGGGAAGGTATGTTAAAAACAAATGATGGGGATACAAA
Source organism: Pollenia griseotomentosa (assembly GCA_963931875.1). NCBI lineage: Eukaryota > Metazoa > Arthropoda > Insecta > Diptera > Polleniidae > Pollenia > Pollenia griseotomentosa. Next base: position 204,612,196 of record OZ007561.1, on the reverse strand, counting down.
ATAAAGTGGGGCCGGTCATACATTTGACCCATCTAGGGGCATCCAAAGCGCTGCAGGGGCCAAATTTAAGAATTTCATTAAATCGCCATATTTGTATGGGAGCTCCCCTAAGGTCCGTCATACAGTTTTATAACCCTAGGAGCGATTTCGTGGCAGTTATGGGGCTTTTTCTTTAATATATTTCTAGTCTGTATTAACGATTTTGTATGTGAGCTAGAAACAAATGCTATGCGTTGGACTATGTTTTTTTGTAAGCTAACGCACACAAACACAAATTTTAGAGCTGAATTGAAAAATTCGCATTAATGCTGCTGTTTGCTTTTTCTTTTAGTTAGGTTTTGTTAAATATGAGATTTAGAGAAAACTTGTTAAGACAAAAGAAGCATCACTAATAACAACTTCTTAGTAAACGATTTTTATGTAAAATTATTATTTTCCAGGTTATCAGGCATAAAAGTCGGACTTTACGATTTGTCTTAAACTTTAGCAGGCGTGAGGGACTGCTAAGCCTTTGGTATCATCGGTATCATGGTATCATTGAAGCAGCATCCAATGGTATATAACTTGCGACCTACTAATTGAGATATTTAAGTAAATACATATTTTCGTTTCGGGTTTTCATACAAATTCTACGTATGTGGAAATAGTGTTCTGATTTTCAAATTGAATCTGTTTTAAAATAGTGTTAAGTTATTTTCGTTGTTGTTATTATTCACAAAAAACGCGAAAATCGCGATATATTTTATCTTTTTTCATATATAGGCAATATGGGTATCAAATTTTTTCATTTTTCAGTTTATCAAAATGTGAAAAATATTATTACAATAAAAAATATAAAATTTGTAAAAAATCTTTTCGCGATTCTATCTTTGTATAAAGTTTTCACGATTCCATTTTGTATGCAATATGACCAAATTTGAAGCAAAGTACAAAAAAATTCGAAAAGCTGAAAAATACATTTTTTTAAAAATGGTCCAGCTCACAGATGGTCAACGCTTGAACCAACATATTTTGGGAATCATTATAAAACATATCAAGCTTTATTTTCAGAGGGGTAACAAAATTACATTTTTTTTGAGTCGCTCTAATGTATATAAATATATTTTTTTAAACATTTTTTTTTGGTTTGGTTCATTTAAGTGTAATACAGATAATTACATTTGAAATTCGTTTCGGTATCTAACCTCGGTTTTCTCCCATCACGTCACATTAATTATATAACTGTCCATTTTTTTCTGTATACTCTGCATCGACTAAAATGAATTATATAAATTATATAATATAAAATATTTTTGCAAGGCGGCTTCGAAAAAAAAAAAATTTTCCCAATGTAGGGGTCGCCATTTTGAATTTGTCGTTACGTATATCTTTGGCATTTAAAGGCGGATCTTATGTTATAATATGTCAACGTTTTTGTATCGAAAGGGCCAAAGTTTATTTGTTACGGCTGTAATTATTTTAAAGCCTTTTTTGCCAACAATTTTAAGGGCTAGTGCCAATGCTCTGAGTACCCCTTATGGCTAATAAACTAGTGTGTGCTTAAAGGCTGGTTTGGTTGAACTAAACTTAAATTTATATGTAGCTTAAACTCAACTGCTGTAAATTAGTGCACCATATATTATATTTAGTTTAAAAAATAATACTGTGGCAATTTCATATGTTCTGTATTCATATCTTAAACGCCCAATTTTATGCGTTTAGAGATGGTTTATATGTTTATTGATTTATAGATTTGCTGGTTAAAACAAATTTTTAACCAAAAAGAGAGTTTAAGTTGCACTTATTTGTTAGCCCCTATTTGAGTACGTAAAGAAATGCTATTAGTTGTCCTTTAAGTGAATAAATGATAACCAAATTTTCTTAATGTTTGCTGATTTCCAAACTAAGGCTTCTTAAAAAGATTGTTTTATTCCCTCAAAAAAGAGAAATTTAGAAATAAGCGAGTGCATAAGTACCAAAGTTAGTACAACTACTATGTATCCCTTTTGAACTTACTAAGCCATTTTAACAGCGTTGTAGTTTGTATCTGTAATTTGCAGTTTAAAATGGCAAATGGTTAAAAATGGCACGAAAAAGTATAAAAAAAATGGCACAAAGTGGCAAAACTGGCAGAAATAAATATGTTGTTTTTGAGAAAAATTTATTTAATTAAGTTTTGTATAGCACAATAGCAAGTTTCTTCAAATTGTCAAAAATAAATAATCTCCTGCTATCGCATAAAACAGTTCAATAAATCGTCGTTCGTAAATTATTGTGTTCTATAATATATGTAAAATAAAACCATATAGAACACAATAATTTACGAACGACGAAATGTAAAACACTCTTTTACCATCGCAAGATGTAACTGGAGCATATTTGAACGCTAATAGTTCAGATGGAGAAAGATTGTCAATAAATTCATCCGTCTAACTTTCATAAAAAAATATGAGTAGTCCACTTGCAAACACCGCTAAGTTAAAAAAACAAAATTCTGAGAAAATCGATTAACACTTTTTTTTTTAAATTGAATTGCGAAGCCATATAGAGAATTTTGCTCGAGTATTGAATAGGAGTATTTAGTTTTGTACGAGATTGATAATGGCTTAGGGAGGCATTTTAAAAACATATAAAATGGCGGCTTACCGAATTTTTATTTTTTCAACTTAGCGGTGTTTTTCAACAAAATGGTTTTTACTGGCATCTTTAATAGTTTCCTTAGCAATGTCAATTAAATATAAGCTTTCATTTATAGAAAGTCCTTTTGTTTGTTATTTCAAAAGATTTGAGCTGATGCATTTAAAATGCTCTTTTATGTACACTTAGTCACTTTTTACGTCCGATTTTTTCAACATTCCTTTAGTATTTCGAATAGATTCTGGCTCATATACACTAAGCTTATTTAGAAAAATGGCTTTTTAACGAAATAATTGAAGAAATGGGAAAAATGGCGTATGCCATAAAAAACTTGCCCTGGTAATAAATAAGCATTGTTGACTTAGAAGATTTCGTGGATATAGCACATATACCGCAGCTCACAAGCCCAGAACAATAAAATGCATCAAACTGTAATTTACCACATTGTTATCAAAGTAAAGTACCTACTATGTATGTAAAATTTTGAATTTTTCATTAATACATAAAAAAAAATACTAATAAATAGCAAAATTTGGTAAAAAAAAATATAAAATTTGTTAAAGGCATTTTAAACTGTTTTTATTTTTTTTTAAACTGTTTTTATTTTTTGCAATTCAAATTAGCAAAAAATATTTTTGCTGTTATTAGAAAAAAATTTATGAAAAAACAAAAAAGAAGCTCACATTTTGTGGCTTAAAATCCTAAAAAGTTTGTAAATGTAGTATTAAACTTGACTTCCGCTAGTTTAAAATTTTTTAAGTAAAATTACAACACTGTTTTTGCTCCAATTTGTTTGCGATGCACTTTTTTACGAACCTACCCCAAAAGTATTATGCAATTTTAAAACATTCTTTGAAAGCAAAAAAAAAAAAATTTAAACCCTTTTGGTAAAAAAAGACATTACAGCATAAATGTACGATACGCATACAATCCAACATTCCTTCTTGTATGTTGCATGCGAAAAGCAGTACAAAATCCGAAACATGCATAACATAACGCACTTCCATGTTCACATCGAGAGCACTATGAACGAAAGGGTTTGTTATTGCTTCGCAGATAAAGGAACACTTAGAAAACGGAACGAAGTAAAAATGTGCAAACAACAACGCACTGACTTAACCTTTTTTTTTTTGCAATTTGTCTTTTAACACATGTGCTAGAACTGCTTTATCTCTTAAAAATTTAATTATTTGCGTAGTGCAGTTGATGATAAGACTTTAAAAACTTACGTAATTAGTTATTATGATGTACATACATATGTATGTTTGTGCATTGTAAACATGTTTAATACATACTGGTTTGAAGTAAAATTAAGTTGAACACTCTATTCAGAACGTTTATACATTAGGGTGGGTCAATTTCTTCTCGAAAAAGTTGTTCCGAAGAAACCATTGTTCTAAAATCAAAACGTAGCCTCCGATTTTTCACGATTTAGTTTTCTATCATACATAAATATCGTTACTTAAAACGAAAAAGGCCCTAACTAGCCAAAAATTAAATGTCGACTTTTTCATTGATTCTGCTGTATTGCTTCAATACAAATGCACATGAATTGGAATCTTTCGACCAAAATTAGCGATTATATTAACAAAAATCAATCGGCCCTATCTACAGAAGATTATATGAAAACCCCTAAAAGAACTAACTAACAATTTGCATAATATGCAACATTGTTAATTGTCAAAAAAACTGGTAGGTTTTACTTGGTGGCCACACGATCAAGTTTTGCCTTTCAATTCCTCTCAATTTGCAATACACTCTCACTTTTTTACTAACACACTCACACTTTTTAAATTGACCACGAGATTGCTTTCAATTTCACCTCCCCAATTGTTTGGCAATTTTACTATCAATTTAACAGCTGATTACATGTTAGTCTTTATAAATTGTTTTTTTTTACGACATCTTGAAAGTAAATTGCTTACAAATTGAGTGCAGCCTACGTCACAGCTTTCAATTTTTGTAAATTTTGACAAGCCGTATATGTAAAAGACTATCAAGAACAACTTGATCGTGTGGCCGCAGGGTTACAAGAAAAATAAATTTAAGCAGTTTAAGTCAATTTATCATTTTAAATAGTTTTTTGCTTCTCCTGTAAAATATAATAAATGTCAGTTAAGGCCTTTTGCGTTTTAGGTAACGATATGTATTTGAATAAAACTTTAGATCAATTTTTTTCGTCTATTATTTTAATACATATGGGAAAATCCCAGAAACAGTCCACCAACCAAAAATTTCCAAATTAGTTTTTTTTTAATGGAATTTAAGACTAGATGTATAATTTCATTTTTATATTAAAAAATATGTGTTTCGATGATCATTAATACAATAATTTTTACCAAATCCTACACCACCCGTGATCTCTTAATGTTATACATGAATTTAACATTATTTTAGGTTATTACGAAATATAAATTTCGTAAAAAAAAATTGATATTCATTAATTATCATAAAATTAGTTTAAGAAATGCAATTCATAAAAATATAATTTGTTTTGTTAAAATAAATAAAATTGGGTTTATTATATACTACTGGAAAAACTGTAGCGTGCGTTGTGAGGCGTTCGTCACAAATGGTTCACGGCTTTTGTCAAAAAATCACAAAATTTTTGGCTGCGAGTAATAATTATTTCGCAAAAAATACCTGCTAAAAAATTATGAAATATGCCATTCGTAGGTACATATTAATGTCACTAAATACTATAAGTTAAAGCTATTTTTTTGAAAGACCAAAAAATGTTTATATATCAATCAGAAAACGCGTTCGTGACGCAGGATTTGCCCATATGTCCGATTAGTATTTATGGAATAATATACACTAAAAAAGAAACGATGACGGGTTTTCTGAGCTGTCGTAATGTAGATTTTTAGAATGATGCACGTCATACACATGAATGCAAAACTGAATAACTGTTGCATGAATGCACATATGCCCGCTCTAAAAAATTTTATTCGGTTATTTTCTGAATCCCTTCACCTTGAGTTGAATAATTTTTCATACCTATAAAGTTTTTTTAATTTTTCAATAACTTATATGAAAATATTTTAAAGTGAAGTGAATTAATGGGTAATCAAAAGATGCTATTTTGACCTTTTAAGTCAGTATGATAACGGAAATCTTAGTTAGATAAGAAGTTGAGAATCGTTTAAAGAACTTACCCTTTTTTTCGCTTATGAATAATTTAACTTAAGCAACACAGACTTACCTAAAAGCGTTCCCGTACACAAAAACTGTGTTAATGGGAGAGTAAATTTATTTCTCAACTTTCACAAACTTATCCAAAAACTTTTTTTCCATAACTTTCCCGTCTTTTGTCATGACATCAAACATTGCATTAATACTAAAAAAATCGGAAGACATTTCATAGAATTTTAAATACAGCAGTAAAATAAAGCTGTAAAGTAAATGTGTCACTGGTTGTTATTTAAGCTTTTATTTATAATCTTTTTTGCTTCTGCTATTTTTTTACATTTTGTTTTATTTTTTTTTCTTCATTTATGTACAAACACAAATGCACACAAATATGAATAGAATGACTGTGTTAAGTCGTATGTGCTGTTGCTTTTTAAGTTGCATTTCCAAGTTTTGGTTTGATTTTGCTGCGTTGTGTTGCATTGCGTTAGGTTAGGTTTAGGTTTTATTGTTTTCAGAGTTCCCTCTATAAAGAAATATGACGTCAATATATAATAAAATACATAAACAACAAAAGAATGCAATGAAAATTCACACACAATAACAACAAATAATCGTAATAATTGCATACAAACATATGTATGTATGTAAACGAACTCATTGGAGTGGTTCAAAAACACTTTGGCCGCTACATTTTAACGTACCGGAAAATATGAATCACAGTGACAGACGTCAAAAAAGAAATAAAAAAAAATTGGTCGGGAGAAAAAATTAAATAAAGCCATTAGGCTGTTATTGCTCATTTAAAAAATTGTAATTCTTAAATTTTTTTTCATTGAAAAATTTTTGATTAGTTAAAAAATTAAAAAGTTAAAATTAAAAAAGGGATAGTATTAAAATCCCTAACTTCTGAATCTCAAGATCCCGAATTTTATAATCCCTAATTTAAAAATCCAGATATCCAGTCCCGAATTTAGAAGCTCTAGTTAGTGAAACATTCGATGTAGAATCTGGAGTAAGACAAGGCTGTATACTGTCACCACTTTTATTTATTTTGATCCTAGACGAAGTTATGAGAAGTACTCTCCAGGGTAGGAAAGGAATCCAATGGAACCCATTTACACATCTCGAAGACATCGAATATGCTGATGATATATGTCTGATGAGTCAAAAACTTAGCAGTCTTCAGGAGAACCTAACGGAACTTAACGAAAACGCTACAATTGCAGGACTGGAGATAAACATTAAGAAGACGAAATTTATGTCTGGTGGTTACAGTGCATTACATCAACCAACATTAATAATTGGTAATGAGGAACTCGAAAATGTTCAAATTTTCAACTACCTTGGCAGTACTGTTGGTAATAGGAGTGCAGCTGAAGAAGATGTCACGAACCGGATAAACAAAGCCAAGTCTACGTTTGGCATGTTAAATAACATTTGGCGATCTAGTCAAATTTCAAAAAATACCAAACTAAGAATTTTTAACTCAAATGTAAAATCGGTTCTGTACTACGCATGCGAGACCTGGAAAAGTACGAGAAGCATTGATAAACGTTTACAGACATTCACAAACAAATGTCTCAGGAATATCCTGGGTATATGGTGGCCAAATCGTATAAGTAACTCAGACTTGTGGTTACACACAAATCAAAAACCAGTTCCAAATGAAATAAAACGAAGAAAGTGGGGGTGGATTGGCCATATACTTCGAAGGCCTGCAGAAAACATAGCTCGACAAGCACTAACTTGGAACCCTCAAGGAAGTCGACGCCCTGGTGCACCATCAAAAACCTGGAGAAGAACTATTGATGAAGAGTTGAGTACTGCAAATTACAGTTGGAATGACATATGCCGTGAAGCTAATTATAGAGATAGATACAGAGAAGTTGTTGAGGCCCTATGCTCCAACGGGAGAGAAGGATGACAGAAGAAGAAGAAGTTAGTGAAGCCGGTGTTTGTTATATCATAAAGGAGAAAATCCTCGTGTTCGGCCGAACGACCAACATCGAGCGATTTTAAAAAACCAAAACTACAAATATTCGGGATTTTAAAATTCATGATTTTGAAATTCGGGATTTTGTATTCCTCGGCTTCACTAACTAAAGTTTTCTTGCATAGTAGGCCTACGACCGGGCACAAGGACTCTTTCCTCTACGGTAGAACAAACACCGGCTTCGCTAACTAAAACATCCTACAAAGCCGGTCCTAGCCTAATTTTAGATACCTAGAAGTGTAGTGCACAAAATTGTATATTTGAACCTGCCAAATGTACATACTTAATATACACTTTGTTGTTGTGCGTTACCATTATAAAAAATAAATGTATGTATAATAATAAAGAAAACAGGATAGGCTGGATGTCATGAAGAAAGAAATGACATGTAGAGAAACACATACATATATGTCCATGAGTACATCATGCATATGTTTGGTTTGTGTTTAAACAAGAAAAAAGCTTTTGTTTAAAGAGAAAAGGCCTACAACAATAAAAAACGAAGAAGCCTTTAAATAAATTTACAAAAGAAGAAATCAAAACAAGGCAAAAAAGGCCGATAACCTTTTGGAGTCATATATGCAGTGATGGTTTTATGAAGGGACCAATGACGAAATTAATAAATCAAACTAAGTTGTAAAAGGGAAAACGTATTCTAATAATCCGGTAATGTCTGCATTGCACAACAATTGTCTTTTAAATATCATGGTCATTCCATATTTATTTTTTAATGGGTGAAGGTACCCATTTAAATAAACTTGGGTTTGCAATACCAAATATTTTTGCTATTTGAAATACAGCTGGAATGAAGTTTTAATCACAGAAGTACATTCGAAAAAAAGTATGTTTAAGTAATAAAAACTAATTCATAAATAAGAAAAATTCCCAGATTCTATTTGATAAAATATTTTTGATATTATTACAAGTAGAACTGTTGCTATAAGTCTTATACGCTTAACAGTTTTATTTGGTTTAATATCTTTAGTTTTTCTAAAATCTTTATGGATAAAGTTTCCTGATGATCTGCCCTAAGCAACCAGTGAAATGCGCATAGGAATAGCTTATCCCATCAACAATAAATTTCAAGTGTTTTTATCAATAATAAAAACTGGGAATTAAGCACGAATAACAAAATCTTTTGAAATTATTTTTATAAATGTTAAGTTTTGAGTCTTAAGTTAAGCTAATCAGGGTTTAAAAAACTGCAGTCGAAACCAAAAACTGTCAAACAAAAAACGAAAATTTGTGTACAACTTTCTGCTTTTTGAATCAGAATTAATGAATCAGAAGTTAAAGCAGCAGTTTTTTTTTGGGCAATGACAAATGAAGAAGTTGAAGAAATGGCAGTTTTTCAACTTTGATGGCAGTTTTTTAAACGCTGAAGCTTATTTTGGAAAAAAGAAAAACAAGTACATATATTTCAAATATATGTATAATGTTTGTGTTGGTTCTTCATCGATTGCTGAGTCCTGTTATTATAGAAAACCTTACAAATATAGTCTTTCGGATAAAAATTTTGTCGTTGATCTGCAGCGCTTAAAGTTAAGGGCAGTAACTATTTATGGATGCAATGGGATAACAACTGAACAATTGACTTATTAATAAATAACAGTTCTGATTTTGATTCTGTTACTTAATAATAATCTACGGATTTGGCAGTCATCAATAAAAAAGTAACTGTCTTATGGGGTTTTCTTTTCAAAAAAAAAAAAAAAAAAAAAAAAAAAAAAAAAAAATGCATTAAAATTGTGTAATATATATATATATATATATATCAGGCCACCCGCACCCTTACAAAGTAATACATTTTTTAAAATTAAATTGGAACAAATAAATCACCCCTATCGTGAATAAAAATTCCTTGGGAGTTTTTCCCTTTTCCCATTTTTACAATTGAATTAACGTAGGAAAAATGGAAAAAGGGTAAAAAACTCCCAAGGAATTTTTATTCACGTTAGGGGTGAATATCTACGTTTCACACTCAACTAGAGTTTTTTTCCCCCGATTTTTTCATTTCCCGGGAAAGCGGGATTTATTTTTTAATTTCCCTGGATTCCGGGAAATCCCGCTTAATACAGATCGATGCGAAATATTATTTAATTTAATTTTTTGAACAAATAACATTTCCTGAGTTCAATTAAATAAGTTTATAAATGCATTCAACTTTCTCAAATTTCTGTGGCAAAAAGGAAAAATTGCTTAATGGCACCTTAAGAGCTTTATTATTTTGTAGAATTTTTGAGAAAGTTATAGCAAAATTACTTTTTGGCTATCTTTTCTCAATGTGCAATAACATTTGGAATAAAAAAAATCCGATCTGTGACACTAGGAAACAAACTTAACCCTTCTGCACTCCTTGGGTCAATTTGACCCAATTTTGGTTTTCAAACGCAAAATTTGTCTCTTTAAATATAAGATATGGACGTGAAACTTTAATTTATCCATTACAGGGACGAAAATTATAAATTTAAATGAAAATGAGAATAATAAAATTTAAATTTTTCCTCCCCCCTCCACATTTAAAAACACGATTTACACACATTTAATATCCTTTGGGTCAATATGACCCAACAAGCGATATTGCAAGTTTAATTCCACCTTAAAATTTTTTTCCTATTGAATATAATTGAATTGAGTTCATCTTCATTCAGAATCATCGATCAATAATTTTTTCAGTCAAATAGTCAATAGAATCGCTTTTATTTTTTATTATACTTAAATATGAAATGCTGTTTACATTTTATTGTTGGGTCATATTGACCCAAAGGATCATAGGAAGGGCACATATCCAAGGGATGCAGAAGCGTTAAAAAACATAACCGCTGAGAACGAATGATTTAATTAGTTCGGATAAAATTTCCAAAAGCCACCTTTAAAGTTTGAAATTGTCCTATAAAACTAAACAAATAGTCTTATTGTCACATAATTTATTCAAAACCAACAGCATTTATATAAAACCAAAAAAGTTAAGTTTTGGCGCCCTATGCTCCAGTGGGAGTTAGAGGAATATACATATGTATATATATTAAAAAGTTAAATTATTCAAACAAATTATTACAAAATATTTCTTTTAAAATAGGATTTAAGCATTTAAAATTTGTAATTCCTTTTTAAAAAAAATTATTTTCTTCGAATCGAATAAGCGTTTAATTAATAAATTTTGTCATTATCTCTTACAGAATCTAATCCGAAAATCTTAAATGCAGCTGCTCTGCATATAAAATCATAAAATTTTTTGAAGCAAGTGGGAACACCTTTTTTTCGTTTTTAGAAATAAAATCGGGGTCTTTAAACAAATTCAAAATTCTGTATATTTTTTCTTCTCCTTCTTTCGAAATTTCAGAGCATTAAACATTGCTTTACTTATCGGTTCTGAGTTGACATCTCTTTGGCGTTTGGCAAAACTGTCTTAAGTCAAAAACTGTATTTCATTGACTTTTTTCTAAGAGCAGATGATAACGATTAGAATGAGTTGTGTTAGACTAAAGTGATTTAAACCAAACAAAAGAGAATTAAAAAAATTGAATAAAAGCCAATCAAAAACTCAAGATGAGTTTTTTTGTCCTACGACCTTTTTTGCCTAACGGCTAAAAGTTGCAAAATTTAAATAAAAACAAGTAAGAGTGCTATATTCGGCTGTGCCGAATCTTATATACCCTTCACCATTGTGCGAGCAGAATACAGAGCAACTAAATAATTTTTACATATACATACATATTTACAATACTTAAAACTTCATTATAAATGAAATTTAAAAAGCGAAAACTGGTAAATATTTTTTTAAAATTGTTTTGGAACATAACAATATTAAAAAAATATTCTTTTTAAAAAACCAAGATTCGAACCAGGGAACTCACAGTTTCTTACTTAACACACCCCCTACCATGAAGGAACGCTGTTTAAATATCATTAAAATGAAATATAGACCGTTTACTGTTTTCTTTTTGTAAAGGCACTGTTGTCATTTTTTATCTCTTTTGGCGAGTTTTTAAGTAGCAAAAAAACACAAAAATTCCTAGTTTCTATTTGTTAAAATTATTTCGTTAAATAGATGAAATAATAAACGAAAATCATATTGGGCATTATGCTAGTATATGTAAACAAATGCGAAGGGGGGGAGAGATGAGACGACAACCGGATTTGAACTTCGCTTTTCATAAGGACCCAGAATATATATACTTTATAGGGTGCAGGACCTTCGGTGAAGGGTATAAAAAACAAACTTAATTACAAAAAAGAGTAATTTTTGGGATTTCAGTATATTGGTCATAACTCTGCTATTTCCGAACCGATTTGAAAGATTTATATACCGACGTGTTAAAGAAGAAATTTGCCATTTATTTTGGTTCTAAGACTTGGACTCGGGAAGATCTATGGTTCCCGAAAATGGGTATTTTCCAAAAAAAAATTAATATTTTGGTCATAACTTTTTCGTATCTGAACCGATTTTCCCGAGTTTTTCAGAAAATATTTTTGATTAATTAAATTTCCGATCTTTTGATATATAAGGCGTAACCATAGGTCATATAACAGTCAAAAAATTCAGGTTTTTGTACAATTTTTAATACTTTTTGTATGGAAGGTACCACGCCCACTTCTCCAATCCCGCCCACATTTTGTGGAATGGTGTGTATTTATAACCTTAATGTTTGTACCAAATTTGAAAACTTTGGCTCTTGCCGTTCTCCAGATATACAGAAAAAAGTAATAAAAATACAACAACCACAAGGGATTTTTTTAAAAATTAGAGGCAGTCGTGGTTTTTTGGTCATATCTCAGCCATTGTTGGACCAATCTAGCTGAATTTCAATAGCAAGAAATGGTGGACTATATGTGACATAAATGTAAAACAACCTAGCCGCTATCATGTCTGAAGTCTCCGGAAAACACATATCAAACGTAAGACGGACAGACGGACGGACAGACGGACGGATATCGTTAAATCAACTTCTCTCCTCATAAGGACCCACAATATATATACTTTACAGGGCCTAAGATCAATATTGTAGAAATTACAAACGGAATGACAAACTTATATATACCCTTTTCCACCTGTGGTGAAGGGTATAAAAATACCGATATTTTTGTCCCGGGAATTCCCGTATGAAAAAAAAACACTACACTCAGCACTAATGTGTATTAGGCGTGTCAAATATTGAATGCAAAGTTTATACTAATAAAGGCCGTTATACACTATCCCACAAAGTCTTTAGTAATTTACGAAAATGCAACCCTGTCATGATAAGTTGTTATTGTTTTTTAAAAATGTTCAAAAAATAATTAGATCAGGGAAGCATTTTTGAAAAATACGTAAGACTTTGTGGGATAGTATGAAACGGCCTTAAGCGATATTCACCACGGTTGTAGCGATTTGCAACATTAAATTTTCCTTGTATCCAATAAGCGTTAACAACACTGATTTGAAAAATATCCTCAATATCCTCTGAGGAAATCAAAAACCTGCACATTCAAAGTTAAATTTTTCAAATTTTAGGGAGACAATATTTATATTCAGCGTTTTTGATTGCAAGTCCAAATCAAGCATTATTTGAATTGAGTGCAGGTTTTTGCATTCAATCTGCAGTTAGTGATAGTGAAAAAATTTGAAATATCACTAAATTTTTTTAGTGGTAGTTAAAAAAAATAACAGTCATCACTAAAGCTCGTAAAAAAAGTGCAAACTAATTTTTTTTGTACTTTTATTTAGTGATAGTGCATTGCTGATTTAAATCAATATATATTTACTACCCCCAACTATGACGCAGATGCACTCACTTTTAATTATAACTGGAGCAGTGATGTTTTACACTTTTTTGAAAAGCCCTTACGCTGCCCGAAAAAATCCCTATTTTTCCCTACGCCTTAAAAAATTGACTCTACAAAAATGCCTAGTATATAAATTTGGCTTAAAGTTTTTCCCAGCTAGCATCTGGGTGATCAGTTTTGTAAAAATCACCTAAATGAGTCTTCTCAGATTACTTTTGATGATAAAAAACTTTTCACTTGAGCGACTGAAAAAGGATTCATATATAATGCATTGCCGAAGAAATAAAAAGGTTGGCTTAATGGTTTCTTCTTTTCTTTCCGAGAATACGACAACTTTTGTTTGGTTCAAATCAAAAACCATAATGGTGCTGCTTTTATTGGAGAAAAAATTAAAAACATGACGATTAAAAAAATATTTAAAATATAATCGAAAGCTATTTAACGTACGATTGAAAAATTGGACGAACAATTCTCTCACCAATAATTTTAAAAAGTACCAGATTAAACAATTGTATCAGAAACTAATAGTGTCCGACCGATTAATCGGCTTCGGCATTGGTCAAAAGTTGCGATCGGCCGATAATCGGTGTTCGACATTCATTTGCCCGGTTTTTGAATTTTTTTATACCATTACATGCAAATGTTACAAAATCATTCACAAATAATCAACTAAAACATTTTATCATAAATTCGGTTGTTTCTAAAAACGGTATACAAGCAAGCAATATCGCAAGACAAAAAAGAAGAAAACAAATAAGTTCCTGTATAGGAAATTCAAGACTTGGTTCCTCACATTGCAGTGGAAGAAAATAATAAAAAATTATCGAAAATAAAAAGTTTTTAAAAATAAATGGGGTTTTATCTTAAAAATTTTAAAGTTTTTTCTTGTTGTGAATTTGGATAAGTTAAGTTAGGCTGAGGTTCGGCCGAATTTAGCCATTTAGGTCGAACTTCGGCCTTAAGAAGTGGCTTTCGTCGGACACTAGAAATTATTCTTAAAAGTGATTATTCGTGAGGGTACAATTTTCTCACAACAAGAGTTTCATTTATGGTCGAAAAATTAGCTCATATGCGTTTATTTCGTTCTTTACTTTTTAATGCCCATCTTTTACAAATTATTTATTTCTTACTCTGTAAAATCAAGTTCAAAAGATCTCCATTCTTGTAAAAGATATTATTACAAAATTACGTTAAAATCAACTCTGAATAGACGGCAAACGATGACTCAAAGAAATTTAACAATTTGTAATGTTGCCGCATTAACATTTTAATTAGTATGTGATTACAAATCCAAAAAATTTGCCAATTGTATATAGTTTTCCAACAATACTGAAAAGTCCTTTTTTCCCTACGCCCATGTTTTTTTGAAGAAAATCCCTACGAATAGGGTTTTATCCTACGTATAACATCACTGACTGGGGGTAAGATATGCAACAAATTCGCGATTTATTTTTGCAACATAATTAGAAAGGAAAACTACAGCTAATTACATTTTTGCATATATTTTTAAAATAGAACAAAAACTTGCCCGAATGGTAGCATACATGCAACATTATTGTCAGAAAAGAAAGCATCATTAGATGTATAAAACATCAAGTGTCGTTGGAGAAAACCTAATAATCACTGTCAGTTTTTTTAAGTCAAGTAAATTTCCCTCTGTAAAAAGGAGTAATAAATATAACATATTTATTTAATTCTTATTGAAAAACATTGGAAAAATAACCAAATAATTTTAAAACGCTAGTCATTTAGATGACCGGCTTAAAAAATCGTGATTTCAATATTGAGAAGAACACCTTTTGTGTGACTTGAAATTACTTTGATTAAATATATATATATATATATGCGAAATGTATGAATCAAATCACATACTAAATCATAAACAGCCACATCTCAAAATTTATCAAAATCATTGATTTTTTTAAAAACCAGTTCACAAATCAAATCTTTAACGACCACGAAAATTTCGTTTGCGTCGCTGTTTTCTTTAAATTTTCCTTTTTAACATGTGGAACTCAATTTGCCAACCATGTTTTTGAATTTTGAATTGTGAATGTTTATGATTTAGTGTGCGATATGTCCTTTTTTGTATTAAAAAAAAGTAACATAAATATAAAATTAAAAAATTTAATAAGATATGGATTTTAAACATATTTTAAGTATGTACCTACATATGTATTATTCGCATTCTGTAAGCAACACACACATTCGCAACACCTCTAGAATGCGGCTGTAGTTATGACACACATTGTATAACTACATTTGTCTATTCCGCGAATTACAAAGCAGCAAAATAGTTTAAAATAAAACCAAACAAACAAAAATAAAACACCTCTAGAATTATACAAAAATGTTTGTTTAAACTAACACTTTTATGTCATAGAATCACTGTTGCTTATTTAGCGATTTTCATGCTAAATCTAGCGTTTTTGAAATTTCAATCGCGGGTACAAGTCCATTTTAGCGGTAAGCGGGAATACTAGCGATTTTCAGACATCTTTCAGTGGCTCATTTTCGCTACAAAAGCTTTCTAAAATTTCAAATTTATAGATTTTATACTTTTTCTTATAAAGTTTTTTTGTTTTACTTATTTTTGTAGTTTTTATTCGCTTTTAAGCTTGTATTTTGTTACAAAAACTAGCATAACTAGTGGCGGAATGTACATGTTTATATAAGATTTTGCACAAGTTCGTTCTTTATGACTAAAATCATACTGTCAACTTTCGTGCCGATCGGTCCATAACTTACTATTGGCCCCATATAAAGCCTTCTCTCGAAAAAATACTTCAGTACGCGTAAAACCGTAACGCTTTCAATATGTGTTCTATTATAATAAAATTTGGTCAGCCATAGTTTTAGAAGACTTAAATTACTTTTTCAAATTTCGTAAAGACTGGCCTATAATTTACCATATGTCCTATATAAAAACCACTCTGGAAATTTTCTAATTGTAGGTGTAGGGTTTCAAAGATTTGGCACAGCCAAATACATCACTATGACTTTTTAGCAAGCGAAGTTTAAAACCTGAGTATGTAACGTAATTTTAGAGTCGTAAACCTTTAAAAGAGCAACCTATCAGGGGTGTTCTGGAAATCGAAAACGCAAGAATTTTAAACGTCGTTTTTTAATAAGATTTCTGTAATAAAAGAATTTTATGACAAATATTATACAAATATTTCTCTAAGTAAAAATAAAAAAGTTCCAGCTAAATTAAATATTTAGCGGTTTCTAGCGGGTTTACAGTCCGATTTGGTGGGAAGTGTTCAAAAAAAGTTGGCAACAGTGCATAGAATCTATGACTACGGACTTGTGTTTTCTAATTACAAATAAAACTATCGCGAACAACAGGCAAATCGGCCGACCGAACGACAGACGGACAAACCAACTGACAAACAAAAACAGCTACTATTATTATTATTTTTGTTATTGTTGCCATTGCAGTTGTTGCTCGCGTTGACTGCCTCATTGCAAATCTAGGTCATGGATGAAAGAAAAAGCGTTGTAAAGTGGGTCATGAATATTGTTTCACTCACGTTCAAGTGTATTTCGAATTTTTGCTTATTTATATATTTGTTTTAATTTTTTGTTTTTGCGTGTTGATATTTTTTATATTTTTATTGTATTGTGTTTGCAAAATGTTCAGTTTTTATTTGTTTTGATAATTTTTTTTGCTGTATGAATCAAATATCGTAATTATTTGTCATTTCATATACTAATTGTATGTACAACTGTATATACAAAAAAAACTTAAAGCAGGAGAATAAAAATGAAAAAGAATAAATAAACTTGTTAATTTATTATTTCAGTTTTTCAGTTAAAAACGTTTCTATTCTTCAAGTAGATGCCATTTGATTAAAAATAAATAAAAATATCTGGTTTTATAATTTATTTCAAGTGGGTGTTTTACCTTTAAAAAGAGAAAAACGAAATTCTTTCTTTCTTGTGAAACTACATATTCACACAAAATTGCTAAGTGTTGCAAACAGATTGTTTAAACTAAAAAGTGAAAGTTTAATGATTTTCTACATAAAGAAGTAATAAAAATTGAAATAACAAGTGTATTTGCGACCACAATTGCATCAAACGTTAAAAATGAAATTTTATAAAAAATTACTTTTCACAGCCGTAATTATGTCGAACAGCGTTAAATATATACTTGTTCATTAAGTACAAGAAAAAAAACAGAAATTATTAAATTTTTTGTGGCTTATCTTTCAATTATGCCGATTTTAAAAATTTTATACTTTATCATCAAAAAAATACTACCGTAAAAACGAATTAAAAAATCAATGTCAAAAAAAAAAAAAAAAAAAACGAAACGAAACGCAACAATTGCGTTTCCAGGGTCAAAAACGTGCTGGTTTTATTTAACGTTAATTTTAATTATTTTTTTGTTTAGAAAAAGTGTACGAGAGCTATGTATGTACCTACGTATATTTTTTTATTTTTCTATAATTGAAACATAGTTACAACCACATTATCTATATAAAAATGAAATGCTGTCTGTTGCTAAGCGCATATTTTGAGAACGGCTTGGCCGATTTCGCTAATTTTTTTTTGAAATGTGTGTAATAGTCTGAAATAATTGCTTGGAAAATCTTAAAATTTGGATAAAACTAGAATTATGTTTTTATGGGATTTTTTTATAGATTCCGCTCAAACTTAGTACGAATAACGTCTTAAGATTGGAAAATTTGCATGAACAAGTTTAATTGACCACGCCCATTGTTACGCCCACTTTCTCGGCATACCTAATATACGTATTTTTTGTTATCTGTTGGTCGTGTAGAACTTTTGAATTCAAGCAATTTGCAATTTTTTAATGCACTATCGATACTTCTTTTTTGTTTTGATCATTATTTCATTCGATTTTCGCATGGTCAATTGTATGTTGCCTCTTCAGCTTTGTTTGTTTACGCGCCAGACAACAAAACAAAAAATGTCGTGTATTATTAAGCATTGGATTGAACGAAATGGTGAAAGTGAACCAACCGCAACAAAGCTTTTTTTTGTCTTGTTACTCGAACGTCGATCTTGTAGTCGAAGTGTAAATAAAACACCTTTCGGATCACTGTGATCTCAATTCAAAATAAAACATGTTCAAAATCTTATAAAAATAAAAATTCTAAAAACAATCCTCAATCAGAAATGCCTATTTTCCTTAATTTTTATTTTGTTTACACATTTCCAATAGCTTTTTACATATTTACAAAATTATCATAAACAAATTTATTTAAATTTAGAAAGGACAACGTCTGTCGGGTCAGCTAGTTTTTAATATTTCTTGAATTTTTTTTGGAAATCGTCAAATAAATTAAATTAGTATAATCGAACGTGATTAAGTTCTAATCACATCAAAATCGAGATGATTCATATAAATAATACAAAGTAAATTTTAATCTCAGAGTGGCACTACTAATGAAAAATTTTATCTTTTTTTACTTGACTTAAGACTTACGTATTTTAAACAAGTAAGAGTGCTATATTCGGCTGTGCCGAATCTTATATACCCTTCACCATTTTGCGAGCAGAGTACAGAGCAACTAGACAAAAACAAAATAATTTTTACATATACTACATACATATTTACAATACTAAAAACTTCATTATAATTTAAATTTAAAAAGCGAAAACTGGTAAATATTTTTTTATAATCGTTTTTGAACATAAAAATTAAAAAAAAAATTTGTTTTATTTTGATTAAAGCTCAGCCATTTTTTATATACCGACGTGTTTAAGAAGAAATTTGCCAGTTAGTTGGGTTATAAAACTTGGACTCGGGAAGATCTATGGTTCCCGAAAGTGGGTATTTTTTTGGTCATAACTTTTTCGTATCTGAGACGATTTTTCCGAGTTTTTCAGAAAATATTTTTTACTAAAGATTTCCGATCTTTTGATATACAAGGTATAACCATAGGTCATATAACAGTCCAAAAAAACAGGTTTTTATACAATTTTTGATATTTGTTGTACGGGAGGTACCACGCCCACTTCTCCGATCCCGCCCACACATGTAGAGTGCTGTGTATTTATAACCTTAATGTGTGTACCTAATTTAAAAACTTTGGCTCTTCCCGTTCTCAAGATATACAGAAAAAAGTAATAAAAATACAACAACAAGGGATTTTTGGAAAAAATTATAGGTAGTCGTGGTTTTTTGCTCATATCTCAGCCATTTTTGGCTAATTTTTGAAGTAAATTGTTTGTGGCGTAGTGCAATTTATGAAACTCCCCATAAAGCTCACTCTCGGAAAACACTTCAGTAGGTCGTAAACCGTAGCAAATAAAGAAATTGCGATAAATTGGGTTGAATTTATTTTATTTATATGGCCAGAAATAACACCATGCAATTTTGTGACAATCGGTTCATAACTTACTATAGTTCCCATATAAAGCAGCCTTCTGAAAAGCATTTTAAAACATATAAAAAGCTACAACAAATTTCACAACTGTACGGAAATTTGGTCTAATTTAGGGTTTTAAGTACTACAGAATTTTGTGATGATTGATCCATAATTTACCACTGGTCCAATATAAATTCCCCTCCTAAAAAACATTTTATTCAAATAAGTTTCTTATGAGTAGAAATACTGACTATCGTCCAATAATTTAAAATACATATGTAGCTCAAAACCGCAACCAATTATATTAGTGACATCAGTTTTTATAAACATGGCAGTTTTTTGACCAAATGTATCTGACACCTAATTTTTATGTAAAATTGCTTAATTTTAACTTCGTCTAAGAAATTTTTTTGCTTTATTTTATGCTGAGTGTCAGCGTCAAGTTACTAAGAACATTTGACATTTATGGCAACTATGTTTTATTATAAACCGCTCGTAACAGAAACATGTTTTGAATTATATTATCTTATATTAGGGCTTCGCGGGATTAGCATAAGAAAAAAAATTCCATGTCCTAAAAGTTAATTTTTCATTCGAATAACTTCATACATATCGTCGTGCCGAAGTTATCTTGCCGTATATCACAAAAATTTTTTTTTTGGGAAATCGAATCTTAAGTGTAAAATTTTCATATAAAAAATGTACGTGAAAAAAGTCGTCCAATATTTTTGTCAGATATTGGGTTTGAAGTTCTTTATCGATTTATGTTGGTGCGGTCTATGGCCAAGCGGCATCATCGGGCCGTACTTCTTCAAAAAATGGGGTATGCCAAGCAGTAACTGTGAATGGTGTTTGCAACGGCGAGCTGATAAAGGGTTTCTTGTTGCTAGAAATTTAGGATATGGACTTGGGTAGTAAGTAGTTCCAACTGC
Source organism: Pollenia griseotomentosa (assembly GCA_963931875.1). Lineage (NCBI taxonomy): Eukaryota > Metazoa > Arthropoda > Insecta > Diptera > Polleniidae > Pollenia > Pollenia griseotomentosa. The sequence continues at coordinate 204,591,410 of OZ007561.1, read as the reverse complement.
CAACGAAACAATGCCTCTTTTACGCGGGAAATTCAATGGCCATTTTAATTGGCCGTCACGATCATGTGATTTTACACCGTTGGCCTTCTTTCTTTGGTAATATTTAAAATAAGTAATAAAAGTGTACGTCAATAAACCAAGAACAATTCAAGAGCAAAAGGATGAAAAAATTCGGCATATCAACGACAATGAACCTCAATTATGTCACAGAGTCATTGACAATATGGACCATCGAAGCTGTGGCGAGTATTTGGTCGATATTTTTTCTCACACATAATTGGCATTGATCCTTCTATAATAATAAAAAATGTTAAGATAATTCTATGAAAACTTTTTGTTTTATTAACAATTACCATACAATTTATTGGATTAGATATTTCCTTATTAAAAATTATACAACTTTTTTATTTTAGGCTTGGCCCATGTGAATTACCAGACTGGGCATCACCGCTATCAATTAATGCAACAAAATCAACAACAAGTACAACACAAACAGGAACAGGAACAGCAGACATCCTTAGTATTACAAATAATTTTACAACAATTTCAACACAACCGACAGCAGCTACAACAGCAACAACAAATTGTACATTTACGACGAGCTCGTCGAACACAACGTCGACAACAGGCATCGATTCAGCAGCAACTAATAACATTTGCAATCTGCCGCGCTCATCGCCCGCAGCAGCAACAGCTGCTGTAACGGTTTCAAACGCTGGATCGGCAGTGTTAGGGCTGGCACCGATAGTTCCATCTGCGGCTGGTGTTGTACCCCTCCCCACTACTATAGGTAGTGTTGGCAGCGCGGGAGGAGGGGCTGCTGTAATTGCCAACCATAGAAGCGAAACTGCAACAACGGATTCCATTAACAGCGTTTCACCTTCAGCAGCTGCAAATGTATTTTTAGCCAGGTTTTCAGCTCTACAACAACAACAACAACATAACATTTTTCTAAATAACAACAGCTCATTGCTTATTAATAACAACAATTTGTTGCCCCTGCATTTGCAACATCATCAGCAGCAACACCCTTCACTGCATAAAGCTGCCAATATAGCTGCCGCCTCGCAACGTTCTGCCAACATGAACGCGGTGGCATCACCGATCTCAGCCAACTCCACGACGTCGTCAAATCGGAAACTACGTAGGAAAAATGAATCAAAAGCTAATTTGGTAAGTTTATTTCAAAGGAGATACATAGTATACAAACACTGTGGTTGATCAGGAGAGAACCAACACATTTAAAAATAAAAAAACTTTATAAATTGCAAATACGGATAGAATAAAAAAAGTTTGGTATGCAGAAAAATAGTTCTTACTTTCAATAACAATTTAAACAGTAGAAATAGTATGCAAATAGATTACAACGGTAATTTTCTTTTTTTGTAGTCAAGTATATAATTTTTAATTAATTTTTTGGTTCAACAGAATATACCAACTTGCATTTTAACCTTAAATTAGTAGGCTTAATCTTAAATCTTATTTAATCTTAATCTTAAATCCTTTTTTTAGAGGAAGAATGGGCTGAATTTGTGGCAATTCGAAGAATTTCTCGCATGTCCTGTGGTGCTAGAGCTGCGCAAGTACTTCCTTTATAATTTTTATTTTAGGTTTCGCGAGTTTTTATATAATTATTACCACATTATGACTTCCTCCGATTTTTTTTAGCGATGTCGCGATAAGAATAGCTTTCAGAATTATAAACATCAATTTTAACCATTTCCGACGACTTTAGAGAACTTTTTCCTCCCATTTTATATTGTATAAGAAAATAATAATGTATAAGAAAAAATTAAGGAAAAAGCAATTATGTAGGTTTTTGGAGATGTGTGTAATACATAGAAATCTGGACCAATATTTTAGTATATCGACTCAGAATCACTTTTTAAAGTCCTTTGTAACCCTGAAAGGTTACCCTTTCAGTCAAATCGACGAACTTTAAAAAAAATTCTAGCGGATTGATTTTTAAAGTAAAAAATTAACAAAAACTTCTTTAGTTAAGCATTTTATTAAAAAATAAACTAAAATAAAACATAAAAAATAAAAGTTTTTCATCTATATCAAAACTTGTTACGAATTATAGCACTTTTTTGTGTTTTCAAATTTATAATTTTTTTAAAGCTTTCGTCATCAGCTAACGTTGGTGAAAAAAGAGCGTTATTTGAATACACATAAAAAGTAATATGATAAAATGTGAATGAGCTTCGTCGATTCGACAAAGAGTAACCGTGCAGGGTGCTTCTGGCTGATCTTCACTCCAAAATCGACAATTCTGCTTATTAACGTACTCATTGAGCCAAAAATGAGCTTCGTCGCTGAACACAATTTTTCCATAAAAAAGTGGATCGCATTTTGATAATAAAATTCAATAATTTGCAAGCGTTGTTCGTTTGTAAGACGATTCATGGTTAAATTATAGACCAAACTGAAGATGTTTGACATTGAAACAAAACACGAAACGTGCGTCAGCTGTTTAAACCAGTGTTGCCAAAAAGATAATAGCTAAAAAATCACCCGATGTAAATAGATTTAACTTCCTTTTAAATGTTAACATTAATAAACAGTTTAGCGACCGTCCCTAAAATCCCTTTTAGACATAAAATCTCATATGGATGTTAATATCTAGATAATATTCGGCACAAATAACTCTTATATGAATTGAACCTCTTAACATAACTCTGTTTTTGTGAGCCGATGACGGCCCATCGTTTCCAAATAGGGTAAAATCTCGAAAATTCGTCTCACAGAAAAAATTCTTAGTAGTTTTTTATCAATTAAAAAAATTATTTAAAAAGTATTTAAATTTTATTAATGTGATAATTGAAACAATTATTTTTTTTTGTTGAAAGAAAATTAAAATAATAGTTTTGATTTAATTACCATTTTAGTTGTTTTGAAATAAATTTTGAATTAAAATAATAATTAAATAGCAAAAAATTTTTTCTTTTAAAATAAAATAATTTAAACTTGTGAAATTGTTGTTGGAAATTTTCAAAATCAATCAACACATTGTTTATAACTGCAAAGTTTTTTGATCATTTTTTTAATTAAAATTAAAAATATCATTTATTGAAAAAAAAATATTCAAAATATAAAATTTTTAATAATCAATATAATCATTTTGGTAATAGGTGCAAAATCAACAAATGGGTTGCTTGATTCTATGAATTTAGTACAAATTTGGTGATTAGAGAAAATTTTTAATTTTTTCTGTGCTGTAAATACTATGGAGTTAAGGCTCACAGAAAAAATTAAAAATTGTCTCTAATCAACAAATTTATTCCAAATTCATAGAATCAAGCAACCCATTTGTTGATTTTGCACCTATTACCAAAATGATTATATTGAATATATATATTGAATATTTTTTTTCCAAAAAATTATATTTTTAATTTTAATTAAAAAAAAATGATCAAAAAACTTTGCGTTTCAAACAATGTGTTGATTGATTTTGACAATTTCCAGCAACAATTTCACAAGTTTAAATTATTTTATTTTAAACGAAATAATTTTTTGTTATTTAATTATTAATTTAATTTAAAATTTATTTTAAAACAACTAAAATGTTTATTGAATCAAAATTATATTTTTAATTTTCTTTCAACAAAATAAAAAAATTGATTCAATTATCACATTAATTACATTTAAAAACTTTTTAAATAATTTTTTTAATTGATAAAAAACTACTAATAATTTTTTCTGTGCTTTACCGATTATAATTTTAGGATTGTTTTTATTAAATGGAACTGTTATTAAATTTTTGAATATATTGTTTTGAAATTAGCAATTTTTTGGGGCATACATATTTTTAACAATTTACAGGGCATATTTTTAAATTTTTACTGCATATTTCATGGGCATAAAACGTGTTTTTTAGAACATATTTTTGGTTTTCCTGCTTATTAGTAGCAATTTCAACTAAATTAAAACTTTACTACTATAATAAAAAAAAAAAAAAAAAGTATGTCAAATAATATGTTCTAGTTTTCAAGAAATACGACCGTGCGACAGATTTTTTTTTAGCAGAAACGCTACTGTATCCATAAATCTAGGAACAAAACGTATTCAAACGGCGTACTAGGTTTTTCATGTACGTATCTTTTGTCATTTCAAAGGACTTTAAATTTTTCAAGAATGCTATTTTTTGGCAAGCAAGGCTTCTTATAAATATATTTACTTTAGTTCCCCTGAACAAATATAAAAAAATGTCTGTAAAAATACACGCGACTATGACTGTATATACATACATATGTACATTATAACACAGAAAAAATTAAAAATTGTCTCTAATCACCAAATTTATAACAAATTCATAGAATCAAGCAACCCATTTGTTGATTTTGCACCTATTACCAAAATGATTATATTGATTACTAAAAATTGCAAGAATTTAATATTTTCATTATTTTTTTTTTCAATAAATGGTAATTTTAATTTTAAATAAAAAAATTATCAAAAAACTGTGCCGTTTCAAACAATGTGTTGATTGATTTAGACAATTTCCAACAGCAATTTCACAAGTTTAAATTATTTTATTTTAAACGAAATAATTTAATTATTATTTTAATTCAAAATTTATTTGAAAGCAACTAAAATGTTAATTAAATCAAAATTATATTTTCAATGTACCTTCAACAAAAAAAAATAATTGATTCAATTATCACATTAATTAAATTTAAATAATTTTTATATAATTTTTTTAATTGATAAAAAACTACTAATAATTTTTTTCTGTGAAACAAAAAACACAAATTCGTTTAAAACGATTCATTAAATGAATTGAAAAAAAAAAAAATATTAACTCATTTGATGCATTGCGTGCGTAAATTGAAATGACATGTTAGCGGGCTTGTTGCAGGCCAACTTCCTTCCTTAAGTAAATTATAAAAAAGGGGAAATACATACTAAAATTAAGCGCGAATTAGTCCTTATAAGGTAGTCTTTGCTTTTCATCTAATTTTAACTTAGTTGAAAATAATAAAACTCAGTTGACATAAAAATCATTGAGTAAGAAATATGTTATTAACTATAGATAGTAGCAGAGCTAATGTTAAAAGCGAGCTAATACTATGTTTACCCGACGATATGAACCACTTGTTTCGCTCTTTAAAAATAGATAACCAAACATGCTGTTCAGACGATTCATTCTTGTTTCATTTTGACATTTCTTTTTTTTGTACATATTACTCATATTTGGTTACTGTTTTTTGTTGTTAGTCGGATTTTATTATTATTTTATACTTTTATTATTATTATTTTTTTTTTATAATTACAAACTTTTTTTATTTAACATGAATTTTTATTTCGGTTTTTTTTTTGTTTTTATATTTGTTATCAAAATTGAAGATGATAGCACATCTTTCCTGTTTCTCAGCATGTTTCAAAATGAAACAACATAGTTCGCTCACAAAATTTTGATGGCGAAGTATGTTGTCTCAGTCATGATTCGGTCGCGAAACATGAATGGGAGAGCGAAACACGAATACCGCTGAGCGTGTGAAGTTCTAATTTTGATAACAAATTATCTTAACTAGATCGCAAAAAAACTTAAAACAAAATAATAATTTAATATTTTTAAAAGTATTAATGATATAATTTAAAAGATTTTGTTATTCGTGCTTAATTCCCGAAACACTGAACACTGAAATTTATTGTTGATGGGATAAGCTATTCCTATGCGCATTTCACTGGTTGCTAAGGCCAGATCGTCAGGAAACTTCATCCATAAAGATTTTAGAAAAACAAGATATTAAATCAAATAAAGCTGTTAAGCGTATAAGAATTATAAGCGACGGCGGCTATACCAAATAATGTAAAGTGGGACTTTAATGTTTGTTGTTTGCAAACGAGCTTTAAAAACATTCGTATTTTTTATAAAAATGTTCAAAGCAAAATAATTTAACAATAAAAAAATGTGCCAAGAACAAAATATTATTATTATTTTTCTTTATATTTTGCATTTTAAATTGTTTTTAGTGTTAACATTTTTTCTCGCCCCATTTTTATTCGTAAGTTTATTTGACAGTTCAAAGCTTGAACTTTTCTCACAAAAATGTTAAAGACACACTTTTTCTCTAAATTAGCGAGTATTTTCCTTACGTGACAGCTAGTACTTGCCAAAAAAAAAGTTACAGGCACAGTTTAGTGAGAAAAACAGCTGTTTGTTTCAATATATGGCATTTTTGTTTCATTTCACACATTTCAATCGAAAAGTTTCTCGAAGCGAGAATTGCAGAACATGGGCACAGGGTTGCATTTTAACAAAAGCATGTTCATGTGTGATAGTGTGAACAGAAACTGTATTGTTATATTAGATTTGTTGACAATCGGAACAAAACTCATTAGATTTCTATCTCACAAAGTATTATGGAATACGTAAGACTTGCGTGATAGTGTAAACTATCCTTTAGTGTTCGGCTCACACACCCAAAAACGAAATCAATTTTTTATTGTTTGTGTGTACGAACACAACCCTTAATAGCGTTCGTAACTATTTTCAAAAAAGTAACGAACATTATATACTGTTCTGTTCTTCGTTATAAAACAGAACAATTTCTGGTTCTGTAGGCAAACATTATATTTTAATGTTCTATAGTGTTTAAGTTTTACATACATTGATAAAGAAATGAGCAAACAAAATATTTTAGCAACGACCGGAGAACAAATTGCTTGTGTGTGTATTTTGCACATTTTTTGTTTGTGTAAGATTTTTTAGCTGGTTTATTTTCGTATAGATATGTACTTTGTTTTGTTAAATTTGTTGGTTAATTTTTTTTTTTAGCGTTTAAAAAACTTCAGTCAAAGTGCCATTTCTTTCACTTCTTCATTTGCTTTTACTTCTGTTTTATTAAATGTAAACATTCGCTGTCAAACCATCTTAAAAAGTGTTAAGTTGTAAAAAATTTTTCGTTATTGGTTTCGACTGCAGTTTTTTTAACCTTGGTTTTTTTACCAGCCAAAACGGTACTAAGCACAACTGCAACGAACGAACATTAATGTGCTGAACCGAACACATCGAAGTTTGTCGGGTTATTTTAAACGAAACGCAACTAAATGTTTTTATCTAATCATAACTTTCTTAAATATTTTTTTTATTAAGTATTCGTCGGCACAGAAAATTCGACATACCCCTTATATTTTTTAATTATATAAAATGATACCCAGAAAGAAGATAGATATGTAGAGTTTTCTGTGCCACTTTATATAATTATATAAATTTTTTCACTGGAATAGTTTTATGTATCACTTATTTAATTTACTTAATTTCACTTAATGAGTTCACTTTTTAACTGTCAACGCTTTCAGCCTCAATCCCAAATCAACAAGTGCAACAATGAGAAACGACGTCGTGAGTTGGAAAATAATTATATCGAGCAACTGTCAGAGTTTTTGCAACTTAATAAGCGAGGTGATACGAGCTCAAGCAAACCGGATAAGGCGGCTATATTAAATCAAGTTGTTAAAACGGTAAGTAATCCTATAATTTTTAAAAATGAATTAAAAATACGTTATAAGTAGTTTAGGTTTTTAAAGCTTTTTTCCTTAAAAAATAAGTTTTTGCATATAAGGGCGTATAAGGTCGTATTTTGCAATCAATTTCTTAAAAACGTGGACGCCTGTGTTGGAATTTCGTAGTAAATACTATTGTCAAATTTCGTTTCATTGTAAATATTGAGTAAACAATTTCGATATATTCAAGTGCTGTGCGATAAATAACAACTTTAATTTAAATCCTGAAAAAAGTACGCTATCAAGCAATTAATCTTGTATCTTAGACCCATGTTGTTAAAGTTGCTCCTCTCTTTTCCCTTTCACCAAAATACAAAAAAAAAAATAAATATTATATAAATTATTCTTTGATAAACAATTTAAAATGCTTGGTGGAAATATCCATATTTTTTTTTTTTTTTTTTTTTTTTTTTTACTTTTTTTGTTTACATTTTTTACAAAATTTGTATTTAGTTTGTATAAAAAGTTAATTATGTAACAATTAGAGTTTTTTTTCCGGACTTTTTCGATTCCCGGGAAAGCGGGAATTTTTTTTAAATTTCCCGGGATCCCACTCTATATAAATGATACAAAGTAAATTTTGTTATTAATTAATGAAAAAAACTTTTATAAAAAAACGTAAGGGAACTTGTTTACAAAGAAAGTAAAAGAATTGGTCCAATACTAAAAAATTAATTGAAGATTGAAATAGGAACTTGAATTATTATCACCTCACGCCTTTATTCCCTATTATTATGCTTTTATTCAGTGTTATTGTGCTCTAGGTACAAGATAAAAAGATAAGATAAACATAACAATTTAATTCATAAAACAATAATAAAAACAAAATAAAAATTAAGGTACTCAAGATATGAGATCAAAAAGTTAATTAATAAAATAGATAAAATATTTTAAAGAAAAATATAACATTTTTTAACGGCTTAGGAAATAACTTTCTGACACACTCAAAGCGCTTAATAAGTCGTCAAAAAGTATATTCCTGATTTAATTTACTAATAATCATGTTTCAGAAAAATTTCGTTCATTTTTTACCGAGGTTGGACAAATAGTTAAAAGTGCACCGTTGTAGCATGCTTCGGATTCACAATCAGCGCGATATGTTTAGGTATCTCCTATTTTTAAGACTTGTTCATGAACAATGAAACTTTACTGCCTGCATCTTATTTTGAATTAATGTACTTTATTAACTTTTCACTTCACTAAATGTAATAATTATAAACTGTTGCACTGCCCATTCTGCTTTTAGTAGATTTATTGCATCAGGAGACATTGATTTAAATACATGTACTCACTTCTTGTAATTGATCTAATCCACAACCCATCCACAGATGCTAATTTTTAGAGAATAGAAAACTAAATTTCAAAGTATAAATAGCTATTTTCTGAAATTATGAGGAATTTTTTATTTCCCGGGATCCCGCAAGAAAAATCCCGGGAAAACGGAAATAAAATAATTGAAATTCCCGGGAATTCCCGGGAAAAACCCTAGTAACAATAAATTCTGAATATAATGTGAAGAATTCTCTTCAATTTAAGAATTAAATATGACATGTTAGGTTATTTAACAATGGAAAATTGGTTTCTTTTGACGTGATTTCATTATTTCCGAGTATATCAATAGATCTTGCTATAGATATAATACAACTTGAATATAATTGCAGAACCAAAAATTTACAAATCACTTACATATTTTCCTAAAATATCGGAACGTTTAGAAAAGTCGAAAAATATTTAACACAAGGACATGTAAAATAGCACATAAATCATATAATAAAGTTGGTAAATTATTCACTAGGACTAAGAATAAAGTACATAAGTTAGAAATGTCGAATGTAGTTTATAAAATACCTTGTAAGGAAAATGATAATGGACAATGCAACAAAGTATATGTAGGTACGACAAAGAACAAACTGAAAACTAGAATTTCGGGTCACAAATCAAATCAAAAGTTTAGGGATATTTAATCACAAAAAACAGCATTAACAGCCCACTGTGCCAGTTTAAATCACTCTCCGGACTTTGAGAATGTATCAGTTTTAAACACGGAAAAAAATTATAAACGACGTTTAATGCTAGAAATGTTGCTATCATTAAAGTACCAGAATTGTTAAGAATTAATTTTAAATCGGACACGGAAAATGTAGCACAAAATTATAGACATTTACTGCCGTATTCATAAAAAATTAAAATAGATTTGAAATATTTAATAATTTTAATTAGGCTTAAGTTCATTAAATTTAATTTTCATTAAATTATTTTTATGAAGAAAGGAATTTTACAACATGAAAATTAATTAAAATTGTTATTGATAATCTTTACATTCCTGACCGTGGCCGGGGCTCGAACCCGGGCCGGCAGGTTACCATGACATGTTTCGATCGCAACCACTCGATCTCCCCAGATGGATTTGCCGTTTTACACTCGCAGCCATCGACGACTGCTGACGTCAATAGCAAAACATCAATCCTTAAACCAAATTGTATTTTAACCTTTGGTAGATCGAAGTTTGCTTTTTTTGAATGATTATCCATTTTAATTGATGTAAATGTAAAGATTATCAATAACAATTTTAATTAATTTTCATGTTGTAAAATTCCTTTCTTCATAAAAATAATTTAATGAAAATTAAATTTAATGAACTTAAGCCTAATTAAAATTATTAAAAATTTGGATTAAAAACCATAAATAGTTCAACAAAATCACCACAATACTAATTATTGATTTGAAATATATTTAAAAAAAAAAATTTATGAAAATTTTGCTTTAAAACACATTTCAAATTTATTTTATTTTTTATGAATACGGCAGTTAGTGTATAAAAACAAAACAGGAAATTAAAAAAAGTTTTTAGAATGTAATAGATTATTTGTATAAAAATTTTTCTAATTATAAATATTTTTTTTTTTATGTGACAAAAGTTAATTTTTCTTCATTGTTTTGTGAACGTTAATTGAATTGTTTAATATTGGAACTATAAAATAAATGTTATCTAATTTTTTATATAAAAAAGACAAACCTCAAGCTTAATAAATTATATTGCAATTAAATTTTTTATTAAAGCAAAATAATTTCTTATTAAAACAAAATTAAAAAAATATATCACAAAAATTCAGTCTGCAATAAATGTAACAAAAAACAAAGTATCTCGAAAATTAAAGGTACATAATTAGCAACTAATAGAACTAATAAGAAGGCTTATTGCCACTTGTAAATGTTTGGATATACATATATTCTTTTCAATTTCGGATTTAAGCACATCAAAGTTTAATGGTTTTTCGCTGAATATGTTTTAAAACATAGGGTACGTTCGTAAATGCATCAAAACTGTGCATCACTGCTGCAGTGAAAATCGGAAAATTAACAGATGTAATTATTGTCAACATTTGCAGCGAAGCTGCGGCATCACTGCATAAAAAACTTTTGCCGTATCACAGTGGCGCCATTTGAGTTTTTTCGTTGCAAAAATCATATCTTTTGAACCGAATAAGATAATTGAACAGTTTAAACAGCATATGATAGATAACTGTTCAGCCTATGAAATGAGCGTTTGGAAAGGGTGCTACGTAGGGGCCTAATTATGGGTTATCAAAGTTAAAATTAGTAGAAAAATCAATTTTATGGTAACTAAAAAAAATTATTTTTACATTTTTAGATTGTTTTTATTTTTTTTCTTTAGGGTTTTATGTTTTAAATTATTACCCAACAAATAAAAAAAAAAAATTATTTTTTTTTAAATTTATTTTTTCAATTTTCTGTAAAATATTCATCACAGTTCGTAAGAGAAGGTATATCTAAAAGACTAACCATTTCTAAACTATAATTATTTTCTAACTCTATTCTTGACTTCACATGCCGCAGGGAAGAAATAAGTGAATCGGAAGATGCTGCCAACATGTTGAAGAGGTCCTCATTTTGCCTTACCCTCGATGCTTTGAATGTGTTCTGCAATCTATATTTTTTATAAAATTTGTTAAGAGACTCCTGTGCTTCTTCAGAAAGCTTTCCAATTGGCAAAGACTGGTACTCAATTATATCTTTGCCATGCGCCAATATTTAATGGACGGTCGGGGTCAACTTCTTTCGATACATTTCTGCTAAAAGAGATGCAGTTTTCGACGCATATTCTCCATATTTTGTAGAATTGACATTTTCTTTGCAGTTTAAAACATCCAAGATCGTTCCCAATCTTTTCACGATTTGATTGTCAATTCCAGTGATTCTAGTTACTGCCTCATCATTTTCAAAAAATCTCCTAGAAGTGTTTCCATCGTTTGAGTTACCGTATCCGTGCTTGGGACAGTCTACTTTTAGTCCAACTTGTTTAAAAAAGCATCCTGTATTTGCTTCTTTCTGATATTTTCCTTATCCTTTATTGATGTATTTTCATCGAAGTTTTCCTCCTCTTGTGGTAGGGTATACGCCAGATTTAGCAAGAATTCCATACACCTTATCCTTGCGTGCAATGGTGACATTCCATATTCGTAATTCTCCTCATTTGTAGAATCGTTTAAATTACCAAAGTTCTTCTGACTCTTTTTGCAAATCGGGCATGACATTGTTGAGGTTGTTCCTGTCAGTTCGTTTACGACTTTTCCGTCAACCATGGTCAGATGGAACTCGTAATTGCATTCAATATATTTTCCTTCTCCAATTTGCAGCTTTGTAGGCTTAATCTTGCTTATTTGTTCTTCAATGTCCTTCACCGTGGTCCTTATGAGTTCTGCAAACTGAAACATTATTGGTCGGCAATAATGCACTGATGACGGACGTGGATTTTTCCAGTGTAGGGAAACATCAGATTTAAGCCGCAAAGGAACAACAGATGCCATAAACATATTTCCGTCCGATATTGTAGCGTCATCGGAAGATATCCTTTGCTTATAAACGCTTTGTCCGGATGATCCATCGCAGCCCCATTTGCTGATCAATGTCAACTTCTCTATCCGGGTAAAACGTCAGCGCCGTGTCGCGTTAAAGATGCCCGTAGTTTCTCATATTTCTCTTTGGAAAGTTCTAAGTCCATAAACAAGGCCAAGGCTTCTTCGGATCCATATTTTTTAATGTGTGCGTTTGTGGGCGTGGGAATGCTTTCCTTAATCCTTTTTAGTCGCAGTGGGCTTGCATCAGCAACAGATTTGGTTATCTGCGACCTAACTCTTTTACTATCCTTTGTTAATTTAATAGACAGCGCGTCCGATAATTGCTTCGTGGTCAAGTCATTGGTGGCATCGGCAAGTTTCCTCTTCCTTGTGAAAATTGAACACTCCTCAATACTTTTTTTTTGGCCTTCCTTTTGCTCCTCTGGTTGATGTGGTGGGTTTATCTACTGCCAATATATCCAGGATGGTGTCTTCCTTAAGCCAGTCCTCGTATTTGGAGTTGAAGTTCTCAATGGTTCGATTAGATTTCACCCATTTTGCCTTAATATTTGCATATATCAGATAAAAATTATTTTTTATAATTTCGCTTCTCTCAATATTTCCGTATAAGCTATCAAGTTCTTCTAAAGCAGCTTCCTTGAAAAAATTTGGTGTGACTTTCTAAACAGTTCAAATAATTTAAAATTGTTCAACGCCATGTTTTCAGTACTTAAATTGTTTAATGGTTTCAGTAATTGTTGCGCCAACTTGCAGTCGTAGACTAATCCAGGCATTATGCTTATTTTGCAATATACAGGCTTATGCTACCATGCCTAAAAACTTACCTGTTCCCTGCATACATATGGATTTAGGCTGAATAATGCATTTTGATATTATGCACGTGTCCAAATAAGATTTGTGCCTACCTGTAGGGACCATAAGTCAATATTGTTCTTGACCATTTGTACGCCAAAGTATTGTTTAAGTGAGGTACGTACCTGCTAATTTCAATGAGTAGTTTTTTTCAAACTATTAGATCAAACTACTGTCAGTCAAAACATATAAGGGATGGACGCCATAAAATTTCTGCAACCATGTCTTTTTAACCTTTTTTACCTCTAGAAGCCAAACGGGCACGTACGGGCAGATAACATTTTTGAATTATGTAAAGAAATAATCAATGAACAGGTTTTGCAAATATTGCAAATATAGAAAAATATAGATTTTTTTTATTTTCCGTCAAAGTTGAAAAATAGTGAAAAAACGGATAGTTTTTAAATAGTGATTTACCAGGAGAAACACAAAGCAAACAGTTAATTTTTTTTTATCATTATACATTTAATAAATACATCAATCAATACAAACAAAAAATAAGGCGATTCGTTACCTATTTTTCGTGATATTACACCTGAAATCGCAACAAATTTACTAAAAATTGTGTGTTTTTTTGAAAACCGAAAGTCGGTCAACTTTTTGCAACCTCGTTTGCTCTACGGGCGCTACTGTGCGTATGAGAGTAATGCCCAGTTTCTTACAAGTGATGCATTTACGAGCATTAAACTTTACTTATGCGCAACAACTGCATTTACGAACGTACCCATATTCTTAAGTACTAGTGCTTCGGCTTTAATAGAATCATAATCAATTTGCAAAACGGTTTTGTAATTTATAATGAATTTGTCAGTGCGTCCCAAATCGAATTGAAAGAAACTGTTTGCCGCTTTAGCTAATGGAAGGTATTCAAATCGGAATTCGATATTTTAAATAATAGTATTGATTTCAGGATAATATATGGGCAATAATCAACTGAAAGAATATCATCAGTTAGATCCAGAAAATTGCTTTTACCTAGAAATGATTGTATCTAAAAATCTTTATTAAAAGAGTTTCCTTTTTTCTTTTCGTAACTTGCATTGCTCCCAATGATATACGACCAATCTATAACAGAAAAAGGGAATTTCCCTTTAAAGTCTAATGCTTATGTGAAGGTTGTCTGCTTGTTGCAAGTTGAAAGTCATTAGGACATATTTTCGAATTACACTTGCTGAAGTGAATTATACCTAAATATTTTGCAACAGTGAGTCAAAAAAGAAAGCAAATAAGCTTAGAACAAAAACTGAAAATTTTAAAATGTTCTTAATCAGATTAAAAGGCTGTTGATATTGGAAAAATGATTTAGAATAGGACTTATATTTATTAAAAAAAAACGAAAATTGAAAATCATGTCGCTTACGTTATTTTCGCGATTAGGGCTCGACCCTACTCAACCCTGCTCGCCAAGGTGTTTCAACATCAGCATGAAAATTCCGTCGGGTCCTATGGTCTTTGAAGGCCTGGCCGCGTTGATAGCTTCTGCAACTTCAGTTGGCATGTAATTGGATATGGTAATATCCACAAACTTAATCGCTTTATCGGATTGGGCAGAGATCGAGCTGTGGACAACAACTTACTAACTTCTGAACTCAAGTTGCAACTCTGCAAATGATCCAACCATTTGTTCCGCTTGTCCTCATATACCAACCTGCTGATATCACGGTTCCGCTGAGCGATCCTAGGTTTCCAAGGTACTTTAGATATCATCCCGCTCATCTTCGAGTTCCGACGCTTCCGTTGGGAAGATCGGTCGCACTACGGATATTCGACCAGCGGGGATGAAAAGAGCGTCTGTTGCGGTGACAGTTTCACGTAAACATTGCAGGGAACCGGTAGATAATTGAAGATGTGGTCGGTAAATTCTCTGAAGCCATATATCCGGACAAACGGTTATATGTTAATGGTCTGATGCGAGAGACACAACTGCACGGTAGGTTGTATACTTAATCAGACCAGGACTCGCTAAGGTATTGTCTGTCGCATCGTTATTTAGTTTGCAGAAGGTGGATTAGTCAATTAGTTCTGCCAGTGGCACTCCTATCTGGTCATCCCCAAGATTTGAGTGTCAGAGTTGATGATGGACATTAAAATCCCCGAGTACCAGACGGGTATCACCATCTAACAAGGTCCTGATATCGAGACAGAATCCCGTCGGACAGCTAGCTACTGGCGGATTGTTTACATTATAAAGCTCCAAGTCCGTATCTTCCGATCGGACCGCAATACCTTGGAATTCAAGATATTGGTCTCTCATAGGGGGGTGTGCTGGAAATCGCAAACGCAAAACGCAAGAATTTGGAGGCTGTTTTTAATAAACTTTTAATCTAATTTTTATAATTTTTGTTATAAAATTCTGTTAAATAGAGAAATGTTTGTATAATATTTGTCATAAAATTCTTTTATTACAGAAATCTAACTAAAAAACGACTTTTAAAATTCTTGCGTTTTGCAGTTGCGATTTCCAGCACACCCCTGTATATATTATAAATGCGATGCCCCCACCGTTGCTTCTGGTGCGGTTGCAACTTTGCACGTTCGTTTCATTTCCTGGACCGCAGCGACTAAGATGTTGTGTTGGCGTAATAACGGAGTTAGCTCTGACATCTCTCCTTGAAGGTCATTGCAGCTAAACGGCAATATGGAAATTACCCCAAGTCTTCGGATGGCAATCGATGGTGTTGTAGATGTCGTACTTACTGCTGTAGTTGTGATTGCGGTGGGGAGGGTGGAGCTGTGGCGTAAGACGATGGTTAGCTACATGGCAGCATGGGGCAAAGTAACTTTCCGACCACTCCCTTTCATGACTTAGTTCTGAATAATTCCTGGGGTGACACTAGCCCAAACAAGAGTTGCGCCTTCATTGAGTTGACAAGTTGTGCAAACGGCTCTGGCAAACTTGACAGAACCATGTTCCTGAGTTTTGTTCGATTCCAGCTCGGACCAGCAAGATGCAGAGCAGAATTGACGGAAGATGCTGCTCCGAGATTAAAAATTGTATGGTTGTTTCTGTTGGGTTAAAAGATCTTGGCCGAAAAATTTGAGAACATTAAAAAAACAAAAATTGTAAATTATGTAAAAAATTTCACTATATCTTTGAAACTAGAGCTGCTAAAAAAGACTAATGATGCCATCGTAATCGGCACACTCAATTCAACCACAAAAGAAAGGGAGACGCTAACGAGCGTGTTAAATGCTAGTGGATAACAGAGAACTGCAACGAATACTAAAATTTGGAGTATATTCAATCCAAATTTACTCTGAATTGTTATGATTCAAACCGTTTTTGTTCAACAACAAAAATGATTTTGGAGTAACAAGCTCATTTCAAACAATCAGTTTAAATTCTTGTACTCGCAACGAACATGAATGTTTGTAAATGTTTTTTCTGGTATGACAACCAGCGTTGCCACAACCAAAAAAAATTTGTAACCAAAATGTTAAAATAAAGTAACCAAAGGCAAAAAAAAGTAACCAAAATTTTTATTATCAAATGTACATACTATTTTATCCGCACTTCAGTTGAAAAATATGTCTAAAGAAGGAATTGTGTTTGTTTGTATCTAGTAGGCTCAAAAACCGCTGGACTAATTTTTATAAATTTAAATGTTGTATTACCGATGGTCTGGAAAGATAAAAGGCTATATAATTTTTCGAAATTTCAAGTTGACGTGCACTTCCTTTACAAAGTTAACACTTCAACCTTTTTATATAAAGAGCTCTTGCAAGTAAAATTTTTTAGGTCTTTCTGTGTTATTAAGGTATCAAAGTTCAAAATTTAACTAAATTATGCGGTAAATCTTTTATATATATATCTGTTGCATTTTGACAAAACATCTTCAGTCAAATTTTAAAAGTTGAAAAAAATGTCGTTAATCATACGAATTTTCATTCAAAAAACATTTTTGTTTACGTTTTTAAAATTTTGTATTATAAGCGAAATTTTTCTTTAATTTTGGTTTATTTTAATATTTAGCAAAAATTATGTTTTCGCAGAGTTTTTTTAAAAAACTTTTTTGCTATCTTATCTCGACTTAAGATGTTTTATCAAAATGCCACATATATGTAGATGCTTTTTGCCCGGTGGAAATAGAATCCTATTTAAAGTTCCGTTCACTTTGACCTTATCGTTTGTCTAGAAAAGTGTTTCAGTTAGACCTATGAAGAATTAAAAGTAGCAGATAATATGGTTAAGTTGACAGTTTGTTAAAGTTTAAGCTTTTTTAAGTAGATAAAAAAAGTATTGGTATTGGTTGCACAAATACCACACACAATTTTTAAGAGTCAAAAAAGCGAAGCGGTTAAAACCTCTTCCAAAACAAAAAATTGGTTATTTTTGTGTTGAAAAAAAGTAACCAAAATGGAAAAAAAGTACACAAGTACACATAGGAAAAAAAAGTAACCAATTTTGGTTAAAAGTAACCAAAACGGCAACGCTGATGACAACAGATCACCGCAAGGAAACGAAGCGGTGTTCGCATCATTCTTGCAATATTCGTTTTCAAATGCGATAGAATGTTGATTTAGCTGCAGCATGTATGATGGAGTTGTTTCAATCATTTACGCGAAAATTTAAGTACGAACCAGTTTTATTCTACAGTTTTGTTCTCGTTTGAGCATCAAACATCTATATGTATCAGTCGCAACATCATTGGTTAAAAAATACAAATGTTTGAATGTATGTAAACCTTTGTTGTTAGTCTGAGTTTATACGGTTCATTCTTTACTGAAAAGATTGCTACTTTATAGGCGAGAGGGGCGAGTGGAAAAGAAACGAGTACATACCCCTCGCCTCTCTCGCCTATAAAGTAGCAATCTTTTCAGTAAAGAATGAACCGTATAAACTCAGACTTAGGCAATATGAATATGTATAGAGAGAAAAAACTGTTAAAAAATCACAACCCAAAATTTATTTGAAAATAAAATTTGTATGTATGTACTTACATATGTATATTATTGTTTAGGCATAAAAATAAATTCGAAGAAATTTTGAGACATTTATATAGGACCGATGACTTCCGAATTCGACTTTTTTCTATGAAAATTTTAACTTTAGCCTATAATTTCTCTAACCCGCGAAATATATTAAAATTTACTCTACATTTTTCTCCCCGGCTTTGGTATGTTAAGTACATATGTATGTATATTATTATATTCATTCCTTTTCCTACATATTTTTTCTACAACATAACAGTGATTGCCGTTGCTTTTTGAGTGCCATCAAATAAGAAATTTTTGCTATTATTAAAAAAGCAATAGTTGGAAAAAGCCAGTGTCCATTAAAAGGTTACTTTTCAAAAACAGTGTGTTTATTTTGCTGCTGCTTTTGAAAAGTGTGGGCTTTTTTAGCAGTGGAACTTGTCGGTTTTTTATTTTTGATTTTTTTTTTATAGGAAAAAGGCAAAATTTGGCTGCTTTTGCTAATATGGCGATAGCATTTTAAACCCTGTTTAATAATACATTAAATTGTTGTTAAATGTTTGATATGTTTAATTTTTCAATGATCTTTTTATATTTTTAATTTTTAGTATCGTGATATTTGTGACAGAGGCCAAAGCCGAGATATATCTTCGTCATCGTCAACAACGGCACCGACAGGAACCATAACATCTCCCTCTTCTACAGCAGCTTCATCAATTGTGGCCTCGGGAAGTAGTGCGACCACCAATAATAACAGTAATAACCAAAACACCTCAACGCGCTGTAGTCGTTGTGCTACAGATAATTGTTCAATACACCCGGTACAACAAGGTGAAGTGTCATCAACAGAACCACCACTGCCAGAACCATCACTGCTAAACGGACAAGTGCCTGAAATTTCGGCATATTTTGAAGCATTAGAACATTACATTTCATCTGTGGGTTGGGTTCTGTTGCAGGTTAATTCTGCAGGGATTATTGAATCGGTTACACAAAATATACGAGAACTGATTGGTTATGAGAAACAAGAGTTATATCGTCAACCTTTGTATATGTACCTATATCCAGAAGATCATGCCAAACTAGATCCCATTATAAATAATATGTCCTCATCATCAATGGGAACGAGGAATAGTGGCAGTGGAGGTGGTAATGGGGGAATTCATAATGTCAATTCAGCGTGGGGTCTTGGTGGTGATATGGATGATCCCAATAGCAATTGTAGTAAGCAAGAACGTAGCAATTCGACCAAAATTCGAATGCTAGTCAAGGATATGCGTTCATCAACACAAACCTCAGGTTCTTCCACAACCACAAATAATGATAATAGTAATTCAATGGACCAAAAACCAAAATATGAAGAAGTTGTTTTAATGGCTGCTCCTGTTAAAGGTATGTAGAGTTGGAATAGTCCCTTAACTTTTTTGAATATATATTATGAATAAGTGTTATTTTTCAATGACCTTTTTAGATGATAGTGATTTGTCGTCAGTTTTATGCCTCATAACACGTCCTGAAGATGAATCATCTTTGGAAATGAACATTCAGCAACATGTTCAACATCCGACCATCGAACAAGTAACTTTTAAACTAGATATTCACGGTAAAATTATAACTCTAGATGCCACGACCTTAAGGGAACCTTTCAAAATGCATTTGTCGCAATGGTCGGGGCGATTGCTGCAAGATTTGTGTCATCCTCAGGATTTGTCTGCTTTAAAGACACATTTACGTGACATTCAGGATTCCACCGCTGGTTTTAATGCTATAAATGCCTCACAGTCTCCAGGAAGTGGTGTTGGCATTAATCCCCCTATATCGAATGTTACGTCTAAACCATTTCGTTTACGCTTGGGAACGCCCGATGTCTATGTACACGTGAAAGCAAATTCAAGACTGTTTATCAATAACACACCTGGTGAAAGTGATTTTATAATGTCTGTTCAAACTTTGTTAAATACGGAAAATGATATGAATAGTAAAAACACCAGCATGATGTCTGGAAACAGTGGACTGTTAGCCACCAGTATGACTGCAATGTCTCCTGGTTCTTCTCTGGTATCTTCGTTAGTTTCTAATTTATCTATGGATTCGTTTGTTAACAACAACTCCGCTTCATCACCCTTGGTTAATGTCGCAGGTTTAGGGGGACTGGTAGGTGGCGGTGGTATGCCTCCCCATACAACTCAGACAACAAATGTTGGCGGTCCCCTTATGACATCAGCAGTTATTAACGGTACAGGAGGAAGTGGTAATAGTGGAGGAGGTCCCGTCTCTGTTAATAATGGTTCTGGCATTATTTCCCAAAGAACAACATACACAAATGCCACCACATCAGGAGTGGCTTCTACATTAGTTAATTCATTCGCGGCTTCTCCTGCTGGCCATGAAGGTCCTTCATTTTATAGTAATGAATTTGATTTAGACTTGCCACATTCCTCATTTGAAATTGATCCATCTGTCGCAGCATGGAACGATTCGAGACCAAATTCCCGAGCGTCTGTAACTACCCCTGTAAGC
This sequence comes from Pollenia griseotomentosa, assembly GCA_963931875.1. Taxonomy (NCBI): domain Eukaryota; kingdom Metazoa; phylum Arthropoda; class Insecta; order Diptera; family Polleniidae; genus Pollenia; species Pollenia griseotomentosa. The sequence continues at coordinate 204,570,732 of OZ007561.1, read as the reverse complement.
ACACCGAGACCTCCATCAACAGGTCATGGCTTTAGTCCTGCCGTTTGTCCATCACCATCTACTCCCTATCAGTTATCTTCACATTCAGCGGCTAGTTTGCCTTCTCCTCAGTCGAATACAAGTCAATCAGGGGCTGGAGGTGGTCCAGGACCGTTCGGTTTTGGTTTTACTGCATTCGATAATAACAGTGATAAAATTGATAAAGATAACTTGAACAACAATAATAGTAGTAATAGCAACAACAACATGTCAAGTAGTAATGCAAACATGACGGGGAATTTATCTAATGGAGTTAACCAATTGATCTTAGCCAGTGGAGGAACACCTGCACTACCGACGAATCCACAGCAACAGAATCCAGCTCAACAACAACAACATAATGCCTCTCAGAAACCACCAACAGAATCAGAAAGGTTACGTCATTTACTTACAAATAAAACACATTGTGCCGCCACTACATCTTTACACGCAGCCGATGGCGAGGATATGAAAGTACGTATTAAAATACATAGTAGGAAGGTGTACGAAATATTTTAGGATTTATGAAAAGAATACATGTATCATTAAGTTATAAATAAAACGGTTCGTTAGCTGACTAAAAAGCTAGATTAAAATATATCGTTACTTTAATATAGAAAAGCCCTAACTAACATTTTCCTTACTTTACAGGAGAAGGAAAAGACTTAATAAAAATTGTAGTATCGTAGTTGCGATTTTTTTTTAAACGCAGTTTTTATTAAATTGTTTAGAGAGTTTAATAAAAAACTGCGTTTAAAAAAAATCGCGACTACAAGACTATAATTTTTATTAAGTTTTTTCCTTCTCCTGTAAAGTAAGGAACATGTTAGTTAGGGCTTTTCTATATTAAAGTAACGATATGTACTAAGATTTGAATACTTCTTATGTTAAAGACCAGAAATAAATTCTAATTTCCTAGAATACTTCTAATGGGAACTGAAGCACGAACATGTTACTTAGTAGGGTGGCAAATGAAACTTATTATTTCCTCTTTGTCGACCGTTGAAAATAAATTTTAAATATCGTTGCAAGTTTAAAAAAACGATAATTTCCAAAAAATTTTATTAGGATACACCATTTTTGTTTCTTTATGCAACTGTTTTGGAACACTTTAAATACATAAATATATCCATGATATGTTAAAGTATTTTAGTGCAACTTGGCAGGATGTTAGGAAAGGAATGATGATAATCTACAGCTCTACTAAACAAAAAGTTGTTTTGATTATTTTTTATTTAATTATTTATCAATCTGTAGTGCATTACTAAGCCCTATGGGTCATAAATAAGTTAACTAGTTTGCAACGCAACAAAGACAATAATAAATTATTTTAAAATTTCTTGTAATCTATTTAAGTTTTATAAACAAGAAGAAGACAAGGAAAGCTTACAACCAAATGTATCGGGAATGTTTAAAATGGGACAAGGCGCTGTTGGTCATGGAGTCATGGGAACTTCTCGAATGTTTAGTATGCAAAAATCAACTAATTCCAGCAATCCCATGTTATTATCGGTAAGATAATAAGATATTTAAAAAATGAATAACCCTTAACTTAACATTTTAATTTGTATTTCAGTTACTTAAATCGGAAGATGATGAAAAAGGAGGAGGATCGATGGGGCGTTCTAGTGACATGGTTCGCATTAAAGATGAACCCCATGGATCTCATGGAAGCGGCCATAGTAATCCGAACAATTTATCGCCTGAAGATTTAAGACGCATTCTTAAACATCAAGGTGATCCGGCAATGACACGCAAACGATCTTTGAATGATCCTGATGATGGCCTCTCAGCTAAAAGGAGCGATGATCGGCCCTCAAAATTATGTGAAACTAATAAAATGCTAGCACGTCTTTTAAGAAATCCTCCAAAGAATATCACAATGAATATTCAAACAGGTATTAAAATAATTCCTGATAAAGTACCAGCTGCCGCTGGGCGTGTTTCCTCGACCCTTAGTGGCCTGATTAATGCGTCATCATGCAGTAGTAGTGCAAGCAGTGGAATGACCTCTTTGGCAAACAAAAGCCCAACCATAACAACAATGGCGGGCTCCGGTGCTCCAGCGGCTTCTGGTCGAGGAAGAGGACAACATAAGCAAACCCTACAGCAGCTGCAACAGCCTTCCGACGTCTACCTCACTCAACAGCAACAACAGCAGCAACAAGGCTTAGATCCTTTACCAAGTGGAACGAATTTACAGCGTCCACCACAGTCACATCAACAAAATCATGGACAAGTAGAATTTTCTTCATCTTCTTCATCCTCATCCACAGTGGATCATCCATTTGCTACTCCTCCTTTAAACACAACAGCTCCCTCAACAACAGCTACCTCAACTTCTAGTTCAACAATTGGTAATTCTTTAGCTGGCCTGGGTGATGGCGATTCCGAGCTGTCTAAAATTCTTGACAGTGTCATGGACTACGTTTCCGATGACCAACCATTTACACCTACTACTCCAACCGGTTTAACACCACAACAAATAAACGAGCGCCTTGCAATAAGTGAAATACAAAAATCGCTCATGGTAGAAACTTCAGCGTTTAGAAATGGACCTAATGTTATGATTGGTAATCAAACTGCCCAACAAATGTTACAACAACAAATGCAGCAGCATCAACAGCATTCCCAGTTGCAGCCACCAGCATATCCGGGCAGTATGATGATAGGAGCTGGTACTAATACTGGCAGTTTGACCCCTCAGCAACTGCAACAGCAACAAATGCAAATGATGCGAATGCAACAAATGTTAGAGACCATGAGAGCCAACCAAAATTTCCAAAGACCTCCGCCCAATTATCCAACACGTGGTAGGGCACCCCCTATGAATGCTGTAGCCACTCCGGGAGGAGGGGTAATGTCTGCAACACAACGTTACCGCACATTGGCACAGCAACAAATTGTTCAACAACAAAAAGAACGATTGTTACAGCAACAGCAAAAGCAACACATGTTAGTGCCAGAAAATGCAACAGCTCGCAATGATCAGTTATGTTAGTATTTCAATTGTAATGGCTTATCTTTAAAGTCTCATTTTTGTAAATTTATTTAGGTTTAAATCCAAACATCGGTACTCTGCTAAATACTGTTGCTCCAAATGTTACATTGTCACGCACAAATATGCCACCTGACTCGCAATTAAGTCCCAATTTTACCCAAAATATGCTGCAACAACAATCAAGTCCTGGCCAAAGAAATGCACCTTTTAGTCCACAATCCAATCCAGGTAAATATGAAATTTTATTTCAATTCGCAATAAATATAATCATTATAATATCAAATTAAATTTTAAGGTTATGTGCCGCAGTATTCCCAAAGTGGGCAAAGGCTGTCGCCACAACAGCAACAACAGTTGTCGCAACAAGCAACAGCTCAACAACAATTGGCATTTCAAAGCAACAATGCAGCACAACTATCACCAAGACAACCTCATTTCGGCAACCAAGAATCTAATACTGCCGGAAATACTGGAACACCTTCGCCAATTATTACACCGAATGCTTCATCACAGCAATGGTCCACACAAGCTCCCGTAAATCCCCAACAAAGGGGACATTCACTTCAACAACATAACCCAATGTTAAGTGCCCAGCTGCAGGTATAAATAAAAACATTCCCATGTATTAAATACCAGATAAGCTAGGTTTAACAAACTTTTCATATTTTTTAGGGTGTCAGTCCTTACAATGCCCGCCAATACCAGCAACAACGGGGTCGAAGCCTTAACTCCCCAAGCGGAGCTGTTCCGCCTGGTCCAGGAGTACAATCTGTCGCTCAAGGTACTGCAGCTGCAGGCCTGCAACGACAAAATTCATTTCAGACGAATGAAAGTAGCAATTTTGCTCCCACAACACAAAACTTACCCTCGCCTCAGTCTCCCTTTAGCACGGGCAATGTATTCCAACAAAATCAGCAACAACAAATTCAACGCATGCAACGGCAAACAAGTATACCGCAAGCATCCCAGCATCTACCAGGTTAGTAAACAAAATCGGACACCAATAAAAAATAAGCGGTGTATTAAAACAAAAAGTATTATGTTTGAATATGTAACATAATTAAAAAAATATTCCATAAGTTCAAGGTTTTTTATTACCTTTTCTTTAAGAAAAATTGATTTTTTTGATGGATCGTAAATAATCGTATAAGAGTTTCATATCAGAAATATAATTTAATTTCTTTTTGGGTGTTAAAAACATTATTAATGTGTAGTTAAAAAAAAAAAAAAATAATAAAAATATATTTTTTTTACATTTTTTCAATGAAATATTCATATTAAATTGAAAACATATATAGGATCTCCACGTTCATTTGGCATGAATCATAACCAGAACCACAGTCACACTCACAATAATAACAGTCATCAGCACCATCATCATCAGCATTCACATCACCTTCATCCAAACAATGGCAGTTGCGGCAGTCATGATAATACGACTGTGGGCGCTCTAAACGTGGTTGGCGGAACTGGTCCACATACCAATATAAATGGTTTTACTAAGTCATCCAATAGCATGATGCTTACCAATATACATCAATCCACTATTAATTCCACATCGTCAATATCCTCGCAACAACAATCATCGTTGCAATCATCATCATCAACAACAAATGATTTTTTTGGTCGCATCATGCAGACCGGTAAGCGGAGACTCAAAACATGCATATAAAAGAAAACCTACAGAAAAATATACTTACATATACAAAGATATGTATATAAATTCCTTAGTGTATGTTTACCATACGTAGCTCCCTTACAACAATATATCCTTTAAATAATTCAGCAATTTCTTACTAGTTTGCAGATTGACGTTAATATATTGTATCTCCCAAAAAAAAAACAAGATCAATCAATTCGTTTTTCCAAACCGCACACCTAAATTTTAATGAACTTGTACTAAAAATTACTATTGTTTCGGCTCTTTATCGAAATTTATAATTTTTTAAGATGTTGAAGCAAATAATTTAGGCAATTAAATATACACACTTATATAATAATAGGTTGGCATGCCCTTCTGAACGGTTTATTCAATCTAAACATATAGTAAGAAATTGGTATTGTATTTTTGAAAGATATTAATTTTGCTCCACTTGTTTGTTGCAATAAAAGATATGATATAAAATACAAGGTGCTATTTCTGATTACATAAAAACACCTTCACCATCCATCCTACACACTCTACTACCAAGTCCAATAAAATTATTTTAAATAATTACAGTCAAACTTCCCTATAATTAGAGGTCATTTCATTATAATATAATATATATTATAGAAATTTTGTTATCAATTTGAGCAATGCTCTCTTCGTTAATATCCTCAAAAGGTCGTTTAGTGATTAAATAGCTCATATTTTTAAAAATGATTTTAGTTAAGTATAGGGTATATATATATATATATTTCGAATACCCCCTTTTTGAATCAAAAACCTGTACCCATGTTCTGTAACTTTATGTCAAACAAAATATTTCATCGGTTCTCGAAAAGCGAGAAAAAGTGTGGCTGTAACTCATGTCGAAAACTATCAAAAGAGATTAAGTCGTTACGTTATAAATGTCATAACATTGCACTCGAAGCCGATGGGACATTGCAAGCGTTGAGAACGCCAGTGACACATATCGCTGACGGCGACCAAAATTCACTATAATTGAAATATTTTCAACGACGAGCTTTGAAAAAATTCGTATTATTTTTATAATTAAACAATGAATAATGTGCCAAGAACAAAATATTATTATTATTATTATTCGTATTTTGCATTTTTAATTGTTTTTAAGTGTTAAAATTTTTTCTCGCCTCATTTTTATTCGTGTGTTTCTTTCACAGTTCAAAGCGGAACTTTCTCACAGAAATTTTACAGACACACTTTTTCCGAGAATTGACGAGTAATTTCTTTACGTGACAGCTAGTACTCGCCAAAAAAATATTACAGACACAGTTTAGTGAGAAAAACAGCTGTTTGTTTCAATATATGGCATTTTTGTTTCATTTCACACATTTCAATCGAAAAGATTCTCGACGCGAGATTTACAGAACATGGGCACTGTTTCACGAAAACTTTTATGGCTTCTAAGATATTAAGAATTAATTTTGATCCATATCAACTATTTTAAAGTTTATTAAAGTCGTACGATTGGTCAAAAAAATCGTGTGTGCTCATAAAGTATGACAGTGTGGTCTAAAAATGAATTGAGTGACAGATTTTTTTGACAAGTCTGTTCGACTTGCAAATTTTTATGAAAATTTTCATAAAATGATAGATTCAATGCGGTCAGAGTTGCATTTTTTTGTAAAGTAGCTGAGTCATTTGAGTTTGCATCTTTTTTGTAGGATAGTGTGGCATTTACAGCCGATTTTGCAGACATTTTGTTTATGTCGGATAGAATTCCTTCCGGTTTTCGTGTGAATGAATCGCTCAATTGTGTAGGATAGTGAATCCCGGCCTTAAGTATTGTTTTGCTCTACACGCCACTGTTATGCTGCAAATTCCTTATACAAAGCATACAAAATAAATTTCACTTGCGTTGCTTCATTTCCGTAGTTATAGTGAAAGCACAATAAAATGACAACAAGAAAATAAATTTTACTCTTGCTTTGCTTCATTGCCGTAAGAAAAAAGTGCTAAAAGCAAAAGTAAAAAAATTGTCAACAACTAAATACACAGCAGTAAGTATACGTATGCGGCACAAAACAATAATTTTCACTTTCAAAAAATACTATAATCTTCTAAGTTCGTTAATGAACGTTCACAAAAATTAATATTTATCTTCAAAACATATGCCAGAAGTGGTAAGAAAACAAAATAATTCTATCGGGTATAGTTTCAGAAAACTTCATTTGAACCTTCATTGTCGTTTTGTTCACTGCGAATTTTTAGCATATGCGCCAAACCAATCATGAGCTGACTATATGTTGTTGCTGGTTTTTTTTTTAAATAAGTATTTAATAAATTGTTGGGAAGAATCCTGAACTGCTTAGATATTTACATATATTCGTTCCTTTTACTCCTCTGGGGAGCAAAGGGCCGCATACATTTTTACATACACACATTTTTATATTACTTTTTTGTCAACTTTTTTTGTTATTATTTTTATCTTTTGAAAATGGTAAATCATAAAGAAATCGAAATGCACCAAAAATTGTACGCAAAAGCTGTCTAATAGGTAGATCTTTATTGCATAGAAGTTCACTATAGAGAAGTTCGACTGCATACACATACTTCGTATGCATATTTTTTGTTATATCTGATTATTTGTAACGAATACTCAAAATTTTTGCATTTTATGTATCAGTTGGTATCGCATGAACCCTACCTTAAAAATCTTAAGTTTTTTAATAACTCATTGCTTATTTTTTACTTAGAAAAATTAAATTAGTAAAATCAAATGTTAAAAATTCTACATGTTTCTGTGTGATATACCTTTATAATAATAATATGTATGTATGTACATATATGAAATATAAATATACAGGAATATGTTACTGTAATTGTAATACTGCAGATACTTTTTTATAATTGATAATAAATTAATTGATAAAAATTGTACATACATACATGTACATATACATATATTAGTCCATACTGTATTCCTACAAACGTATGAGATCAATTGAAATTCAGCTACGTAGTAAATTGTATTTAAAAAAGACCAGCCAGCCGTTTTAAATAATTTTTAAATGCAAAGAAAAAGAAGATACACATTCTACAAGATGGTAAATGTTTGAAATGTTTTTTTTCAAATCTTAAATTAATAATAATAATAAGTTGAAAATGTATCATCAATTTATTCCGTACGCATTGATTTCTTTTTTGGTGCGCATTGATTACTTTTTTGGTGCACTTTGTTGAATTATTTTATTAAAAAATATATTTTTTATGTAGGATTTAAAATAATATAATGTGATGTTTTCCCTCTCCTTTTTTGCACTGCCGTTCTATTTATAAATATAACCATAAATTTGGAGGCACTTAAATACAATACGGAAATTGTAAAATATGTATATATTATTATAATTTATGTATAGGGTATTTTTTTTTTAGCTGCATGAGAACTTAAACTTATAATACAACAGAGAAATTTTGTTGGAATGTAAATTTTTTTATAATCTGGTACATAATTAAATTATGATAATTATGATAATTTTATGGCATTTATTTTTTAAGTATGATCTACGGCATATGTCCGTCGCGGCTATGAGTTACATGGTCCAATCGATTAATTGGACTAATTTGACTACTTTTTCCAATTAATCTGCCCGTATAAGCCGTATAGCCCCATAATAAGTAATCCAATGGCGTTAAATCGTACGAACGTGGGAGCTAGTAAACAGGACCATTTCTGGAAATAAAGTTGACACCAAATTGCTTTTGCAATAAATTAGTTGTTAACCGCGCTGTAGACAAAGTTGCGGCGTGTTGTTGGAACCAAATGTGGTTTATGTTTAGCTGATTCATTTTGAGAAACAAAAATTTAGTCAGCGTTACCAGATAGCGCTCGCCATTCACCGTACCGGCAACTCCTTGCTCATTTCGAAAGAGCGTGTAAACCGCACCAAACAGTCAATTTTAATGGATATAATGGTAATTCGTTACCGGCTTGAGGAATGTCGTCGATCCAAATATGGCAATTTTGCTTATTGGCGTAACCATTTAACCGAAAATAAGCTTGGTAAAATGTACGAAGTGCTCGATGAACTTCTTTAACAGATTTATTTATTTATTTTTTTAAGTAAATTTTCACAATTTAGTAGAAGTGTTGCTCTAGCGTTAAATGATTTAAATTTATATGCCTTTTCTGCAGACAAGCCTTAATAGCTTACCAAGGTTATCAACCAATTTATGTTAATTAATTCTAATTTAATTAAATTTATTGTAAATTAAAGAAAACAAAATTAATAAATAATTGTGAAGTTCGACTAAGGTTTGGTTCGAATATACTTCCAATTACACTAATTAAAAAAAAAAAATAAAAAAATAATGATGACTTGCAAAATCTTACTGAACTGAAAAGACAACACAATTTGTCATTCTCAGATGTAAAAGCGTAGTTATCTTTTCACGCAGCTAAGAAAACACCCGATATTTATCTTATACCCAAACAACGTGTTAATTTTGTGTTGGTGCTCTTACTGTAATATAAATATAAATCCTTTAAATGTAAATAATATTAATTACCTAAATATGTTAATACATTTAAATGCTAAAACTTTTAATGATCAATAAAGAATTTTTTTTAATGTTTCTTAATTTAAATATTTTTAGCTGGTAATCCCGCCTCTTCTGAATATGTTAAGCAAGAACTTCGAGCTGTTGTAAGTGGCCGAGCAGCAGCAGCAGCTAATTCTGGTGGAAACGGAGGACCAGGTGGAGGAAGTGGCCATGTTCCTGGAGGTGGTGGTATAGCGAGCGGTTTACGAGTCTCTACACCCCAAAGTCCACATGGACCTCAAGTATCTCAGGGGCCAATGTTAGGTACGGCTAGTACAAATTCGATGCCCATGACACAGCAGCAGCAACAGCAACCACAGACATCAATTAGTAGCGGTAACGTTTCAAATAATGCGGCAGTAGGAGGAAGTACTGGAAATAGTGGTGGAAGTGGCAATATAAACAGTGGATTGCTAAATACGCCACCAGACCCAACAATGAGTTTTGGTTTCGATGCACGTAAGTTAAGATTATTTCCTAACAACTATATGCATAAGCGTGTGTAAACATATGTATGTATGTAAAGTACAGCTGACATTACTTTTCGTATATTCTTATAACCATGGCAAGGAAGATCATGCATCTCAAATCACAAAATAATCGAATAAAAAATGCATAAATACATTCAATTCAGTCTTAAAAAGTGCAACAAATAGTTTAAAAAGTGGTAGAATTTAAGATAAAGATTTATTTGTTTTTCTTATTTTAATGACGGATCAGCAGCGAGTTTAACCTGGGTTGTCAATGTTTGGTTATTGTCTCGAGCTGCAGTTTGGTTATTGTCTCGACTTGAAATTCATTGCTTGAGTTTATAAACAATAATTGCGCCTTTATATTAGTTTAATTAAAAATATTTTTTTTATAGCGGCATCATCATTTACGTAAAAAATGTACCACGTCTTTAAATTCTTCAAAATTCTTGGCATAATATTCAGTTGTTACCAACCAGTTAAGAGTTGTTTGTGGTGGAAGTTTCCAGTTAGGATATTTTCCTTTAAATACTGAAGCACGAACGGTGGTTTTAAAATTTTTTTCTACGACATGATATCAATGAATCTATATATATGTTATCAAATGTTTGGGTAAAATACAATTAAAAAATTTCCACACTTAACCATGTGTGGCGCTGCATCAGTCAAGTAGAGTAACATTTTATTTCTGTTAAAGTTTTCTCCCAAAAGCGAAATTGAACCATTAAAAGCTCCAGCTATTGAAGCATGATCTACGTTTTTCAACTGCACAGTATTTAACAAAAAAATTAAGAAAAAAGCCATTTTTTAATTATACGAAATATGACGATTAATATGCATTTATAAAATATGCACTAACAAATTGATGCAATTTTACTGACATCTTTGTGATTCGCAAATATATTAACTTTAGGTGGGTCTCAGAGTAATGAAAACAAACATGCAATTGCTTGAAGTTCCTTGCCCTGCTTATAAAGTTAAAAATAACGTGTGTGTATGATGTGTTTGTAAGTCAAATAACAAAACTCAAATATGTACATTAGCGTGGCCGTTAGTTGTATGGAGAACTTTTTTTTTTTGATTTCTTATACTCTCCCCCTCCAAATCGGTTCAGTTTTATGTAAAAAAAAATACAAAAAAATTTCGTAGCGATAAGTTGTGTTTTAGGGAGGGCGTCTGCCCCTCAAAGTTTGCCATCAAGCCATTTATTCAAATGTAATTTGTTTGCGTATGACTATCTTCTAAAAACAACATTTTACAAGAATATGATATATGGCAATATTTTAGCTCTTCTAGTCAACAACATAAGCCTACAAGAAAGTTTTTTGCTAAGACCTAATATCTTAGAAAATAATTAAGAAAATAACAACAAACTACCAAACATTTTATATACGTTTTATATATTTTTTAATATTTTTAATTAGGCTTAAGTTCATTAAATTTAATTTTCATTAAATTATTTTTATGAAGAAAGGTGTTTTACAACATGAAAATTAATTAAAATTGTTATTGATAATCTTTCATTTTTTGACCGTGGCCGGGATTCGAACCCGGCTTTTTTTTTATTTTTTTTTATTTTTTTTAGCCAAGTGTTAAATTTAAAAAAAAAAATTTTTAAAAATTTAAAAAAAAAACAAAAACAATTTTTTTAAAAAGTTTGATCAAAAAGCTATCTAAGCTACTTGGGACAAATTTTGCTTACACCACTAGGTAATAAGTTACATGGATGAGAAAGAACACCTGTATGGCCAAAATGTCAAACTTTGACCCCCTCTAACTCAGAAACTTTTTGACCGATCTTGTTGAAAATTTGTGTCTAAGCTACTATCTAACAGTACTAAAATTGGTGTAAATTTCATTTAAATCGAAAGACATCTTTCTTAGAGGCTTATGTTGTTGACTAGAAGAGCTAAAATATTGCCATATATCATATTCTTGTAAAATGTTGTTTTTAGAAGATAGTCATACGCAAACAAATTACATTTGAATAAATGGCTTGATGGCAAACTTTGAGGGACGGACGCCCCCCTAAAACACAACTTATCGCTACGAAATTTTTTTGTATTTTTTTTTACATAAAACTGAACCGATTTAGAGGGGGAAAGTATAAGAAATCAAAAAAAAAAAAATAACGGCCACCCTAATGTACATACTATGTTTGATAGATGGCATTTGGTTATTTTTTATTCTAATATATATACATAAGTAAAATAAGTAATTAGCGCTTTTTTAAATTATTTATATTTATTGTATTTTGAAATCGTTGTAGAGGACTTTTTTGGTAGCAGTTCTACCAGGTGACCCTAAAATGTGTTCTTACCCTAATGTGTTGACATTCAATGCCGACTACGCTGACGCGCATACATCTATATCCCGATACGATGCATTCAAATAAAACATAATTACATGCAGACGTTTACGATATGCCTTCGTACGTACATCGTATATGTTTGTATTTATAAACTACAACAAACTACGTAACAATAAGGTGCAATAGTCCGTTTTCATATTTTTCTTTTCTTTTTTAATTTATCAAAACTAATGAAAAACTATATACATACTCACATACAAAAATACATACACAGCGTTAGCATTTATTTAAATTTAGTCGACTAATAAACTAAAGGCAAAATTATTATTCAATTTATTACACTTTTGTCTTTAAAACTAAGAAAAAATTTGAATAAGTTGAAAAAAAAAATTAATGTAATGCATTTTTGACTAAACTGTAAAGTTAAAACTTAAAAAAAAAAAAACATATTTATAACAAACGAAGTTAATTAAAATATAGACGAAATTTTAATTAAATAATTGATATATCATTAATTACGTTGTTGTTAAACAGTGAAGAAATAAATGCACTCTGCAAGAAATTGGGTTTATCCGAAAATAAAACTATTTAGTTTTTCAAATATGAATTTTTTTTTTACAAAAAAAAAAAAAAAAAATAATAAAAAAAACCTCAAAAACAGTTTATTAAAAATACTTTTGTAATGCTAAGAAATTATACTATTAACAAAAGATTTATATTTATATACATACATATGGAATATTTAAGGGACTAACTGAATAACAAACACCTTTTGCCCCAAATTTTCACAGATTCCCTCTTCCTCTTTTTAATACACTAATTAAATATATTATATATTTACTATATATTAATGTTACTATGTATTTAAATCTTAAAATAGCAAATTTATTAAAAAAGCTAAATCATGCAAAAAAACAAAAAAAAAAACTTTAAATAATAAAAGTATGATGTAAAATTTCAAGTTTACATACAAATATGCATACATCAATTTACATACTTGCATAGGTATACATACAAACATATGTATATTTAAGAAGAAAACTTAGAAATACTAGAAAAGCGTCTATTTGAGGTTAGACACATATATTCATACATACATATAAATATATACATACATACACATGTACATGTTAGACTACTGTATACCAAACAAGTAAAACATAAACATATTTAAATTATTATACGTCTTTAATGTTTAAATTTATGTTCTGTTTTATCTATGTTATTGCAAAATAATATACTATTCTGTTAATATTACATAAGTACGTATTTTTAGAGTTCTATTCTTTTTGGTTTTTCATTTTCAAGAATTAAGTTTGTTTTTATTTTATAAAGAATGTTAAAAAATAAAATAATAAAAAGCAGAGCTTATCTTTATATACACACATTATATTTTATTTGTTTTTATAAAAACTAAACAAAGTTGAAGAAAAATACTATTCATAAATTAAATTTTAAAAAAATATATTTCTCTTACCTGTGATTAAATAATTTATAAATGTTTCAAAACATAAGTTAGACCAGTTATTTCCCCGCGTATGTGTACAGACAAGAACATTAGAGTGCCTGCAAAGATTTTGTAGAATAATAAAAATGAAATAATGAAGTTAAATAAAACGCACAACATAATAACTATTTCATGAACATTCTTTTAAAAAGTTTTTCTAGATTAGAATTCTTGAGGAATTGCCATACACTTTACTTGTTCAATAAATGGTTTAGTAAACAATATGCATTAATCCAGTCAAGAAATGGCTTTGCCTTAGAATGTAAACAGAAGAATCTTATAATATTTCTTTACATTTACAATTATAACTTGAAATTTTCTTTTGGTTAAAGATAATTTTGGCATGTTATTGCTATACTATTATTACCTATAGGGTAAGTTTTTATATGCTAAACAAATTTAAGTTATAAATAATTAAAAAGCTTCAAAAACATAAATGAACAACTGATTTTTTTTTTTTGTAAATTGTTGACAGAAAATATAAAAAATAATTTTTTTTAAAGTTTTTTATTTAAAAAACAAAAGTACATGCAAGGTATATTTACACAAGTTAAACTCGTTGGCCCATATGTTTGTCAGCTACTTACCCCTAGTTGGAACCCAAACGTACATGTACATGTGTACATGTGTGAGTGAAATTGTTTTTGTTTTATATGAAGACAATTTTGACAACTCGGTTCTTTTTATAGAGCAGCATGTCTACACTCCCAAATGAGTCTACCTTGTGTAAATATACCTTGAGTACATGTTTTGATTACACGGTTCACAAATTTCCAACAAAGTCGTGACCAAATGAATCTCACACCTAATCTTTATGAAGTCAGAATTGTCAAAAGTAGAACAGTTTTTGAGATATTTGTTTTTTAAAAAAGATGATGTGACTGAATGATCTGATGAGGTGTCAGATTCATTTGGTCAAAAAACTGTCAAGTAGTGTTATCACAGATTCCACCAGAATGAATATTCAATTATATACAAAAAACGTAAATATTTATTTTTCAGGCCATAATTTACCATTTTTAATGGCTACGTCGATAAAGTCCATGCGATTTTGGCTAAAAACAGTTAAGCGAATTTTTAAAATTCGATATTTTCCGTTTTTTTTTTTTTTGCAGTAGAACTTGTACATTTGCAACGTAATGTAACTTTTTATGGAAATGTTTTTCTTTAATTTTCATCAGATTTTTTGCTACATCCTACATTTATTATTTCTTACTATTGTCTCCTCCGTTAGAAAAAAGTTTATAAAAACTATAAAAAAAGGACGAATCGGATAAAGATGAGTAAAACAATATTAAAAATTTGCACTAATTAAACGAATGTTAAAATGTTTTCAGTGTGATAATTTTTTACAAACGACATTTTTAAAATCTCTTAATTAAAAAAATTAAAATTTACTTGTAAATTATTTGAAATAATTTTTAAAAAGTAAAACATAAACTTGATTCAAACTTTCAGAATTCGCATCAGTACTTTAATATTATTTATTAAATTTAATTTATTAAAATACAGATAGCACCACTTCGATAACATTCAAATTCGAGTAATAAATAGTGATTGTCTGTCCAAATACCATCTATATACATACACATACAAACAGACAAAAATTATGAAAACAAAAATTAAAATTGGCTTAAACCGATCTTGCGACCGATGTCTTTTAATATTATTTTAATGCGTTGGTAGATACAACTTTCTGTAAATATAATAATATATATTTTGTAGAAAATTTATAACTTGTATAATTAAAAAAAATTTATTTCCAATTACATTTTAAAATAATAAAAATTAGTTAATTTTTTTTAATAAAATGATGATGTTAAAAACATTAAAAATTCTCTATGAAAAACACAAAACTAATCAAGAATGTTTTAAAATTAACAAAATATTAAAATTATTTTAGCAAAAATAACCAGAAAACAAAATTTTGATAATTTGAAACATTGTTTTGGTTTATATTGTTTTTTTTTTTTTTTTTTTTTTAGTAAAATTTGTAAAATATATATTTATATATAAATGATTTTTTAGAGTTGTATTTAAATCTGTTTTATTGTTGTGTTTTATTTTTCTCTTTATATACCGATAATAACTTTCATGAAATGAGAAATGATGTGTATATTTAAACAAAACATAAAATATATTCTATATATGCATAAAATATTCATTTATAATACTTTTAATAATGTTGTCTACAATTTTAAGTCATTTAGTTTTCTATATTTTTTATTTTATACTTAGATATAATAATTATAACTTTTTAAATATAAATAAAATATTTTTAAAATATTTAAAACTTGTAAGAAAGTTAACGAATTCACTTTAATAAAACTTTATGTTTTTTTTTAGCTTTTCTAAAAAAGCTTTTTTCAAAAGATGGCTATTTTACAGGTTTTGTTTATTATTTTTGTTCATTTTATTTTTTCTTTAAATTTATTATTTTATGATATTTGTTTCAAATATTTTTTATTGTAATAATATTTTGTTAAGTTGGGCTTATAAACATTATTGATTAAAATAATTATAACAAGTTTATTATATTTAAATTTATAAAGAAAATAATATACAAAGTAATTTTTTCTAAATTTTTTTTTTTATTAAATAAAGAAAACATATTTTATTTTAAAAAATACCTACGCATATATGCTTATACATATTTTTTATGTTTGTTTTATTTTGAAATATATATACATATATATACATATATGTATATATATTTTTTTACATTTGCAGGATTTTTTTGTTAAAAGAGACTCGAAACTTAAACAACGTATGTACATTAGGCGTATAATTTCAAACAATAGTTTTCTTACTAGGGACTATTTCTGAAAACTACAAATAAAATAGATATGAAACAACAATTAAAGGGCTAGTTAAAACATCATAAGCCACCTAAATTGAAAAACTGGGCTTGTGCATTTTTCCTATTGATTATCCCAACATCCCCTCAAAAGATTTTAGCTATTTTCCCATTTATTCAAATTTTAAATGTGTTTTAAGAAAAATTTTAATGGAAATTTGTATCTTAAAATAAATTTTGAATATTGAATTTTTTATTAATAAGGCAAGTAAAATAATTTGAATAAAATATTCATTCAACTGTATGTATGTGATACACATAATACATATGTGTATACTACAATAAGTTTTGAATTGTTACAGTCACAAGAAAAATCAATCCATCCGTACTTAAACCAAGGCAAAGAGGTGTTCATAGTACGGTAAGTACGGATTTTCTTAAATCAAGTACAGAATGCTTGATTCAATTACGGATTATTCAAGTGCCAAACACTTAACTTAAGCCACACTTAATCCCTGATTTGTACTTAAAATAATTCGAAAACTATTTAATTTATAACATTGCTGCTATTTTATATGTTTAAGAATTGCTGATTTTTAAACAAATAAAATGTTTAATATAAAATTTATAATATACAAGAGTAATTTCATTATTCTTATCGGTGTTACGAAAACATTTGCAGAAACATAATGTTTTTAATATTTTGTTATAACATTTATCTATTTTTAAATTAAAAATCACCTCTCAAGAGTTAAAATTACAAATATGCTGACTTCCAATTTTATTACCTTGCTACCTTTTGCGGCCCAAAATGACCCTAAAAATGGGTAATTACCGTACTGTTAACATCACTGGGTGCGTCCGCCTCTCAAAGTTTGCCTTTAAGCCCATTTATTCAAATGTCACTTGTTTGCATATGACTATTTTTTTAAAAAAACATTTTACAAGAATATGATATATGGCAATATTTTAGCTCTGCTAGTCAACAGTATTAGCCTCAATTTTACGTGAAATAATTTTATATATATAAAACATAAACATATATAATTTTTAGTATTTAGCTGGTTATTTTCTAAAATGTTAATTTTAGCAAAAAACTTTCTTTAAGGCTGAAAGATCTATTTTTGATATTTTTTTAATTTAAAGTTTTTTGTGGCTTATAATGTGTTTACAACAAGTCCTTCAGTTACTATTTTTTTCAAGTATTTTATTTGTAGTTTGAAAAAATATTTTAAAAAAATTCCAACTGAATTAATGTTTTTTTTAATAATAAATGATTTCACTGCATTTATTGAAATATTTAGTATATAAATGAGGAGGTCCCTAAGAAAATGCAAAATACAATAAGTTTTGAATTGTTACAGTCACAAGAAAAATCAATCCATCCGTACTTAAACCAAGGCAAAGAGGTGTTCATAGTACGGTAAGTACGGATTTTCTTAAATCAAGTACAGAATGCTTGATTCAATTACGGATTATTCAAGTGCCAAACACTTAACTTAAGCCACACTTAATCCCTGATTTGTACTTAAAATAATTCGAAAACTATTTAATTTATAACATTGCTGCTATTTTATATGTTTAAGAATTGCTGATTTTTAAACAAATAAAAAGTTTAATATAAAATTTATAATATACAAGAGTAATTTCATTATTCTTATCGGTGTTACGAAAACATTTGCAGAAACGTAATGTTTTTAATATTTTGTTATAACATTTATCTATTTTTAAATTAAAAATCACCTCTCAAGAGTTAAAATTACAAATATGCTGACTTCCAATTTTATTACCTTGCTACCTTTTGCGGCCCAAAATGACCCTAAAAATGGGTAATTACCGTACTGTTAACATCACTGGGTGCGTCCGCCTCTCAAAGTTTGCCTTTAAGCCCATTTATTCAAATGTCACTTGTTTGCATATGACTATTTTTTTAAAAAAACATTTTACAAGAATATGATATATGGCAATATTTTAGCTCTGCTAGTCAACAGTATTAGCCTCAATTTTACGTGAAATAATTTTATATATATAAAACATAAACATATATAATTTTTAGTATTTAGCTGGTTATTTTCTAAAATGTTAATTTTAGCAAAAAACTTTCTTTAAGGCTGAAAGATCTATTTTTGATATTTTTTTAATTTAAAGTTTTTTGTGGCTTATAATGTGTTTACAACAAGTCCTTCAGTTACTATTTTTTTCAAGTATTTTATTTGTAGTTTGAAAAAATATTTTAAAAAAATTCCAACTGAATTAATGTTTTTTTTAATAATAAATGATTTCACTGCATTTATTGAAATATTTAGTATATAAATGAGGAGGTCCCTAAGAAAATGCAAAAATTCCGCTTTAACAATTTTTTTTTTTTTTTTTTTTTTTTTTTTTTTTTTTTTTGATAAAAACGAAAAACATTTAATTAAAGTCAGTAGGATGTTAAAATGTATATTAGGCTTTAAACTTTTTACAATTTTTGCAAATAGGAAAAATGGCATAGCATAGTCGAATAGAGCATAAAAAAGTATGAAGATCCATTATATTTTTTTGTCGAAATCGGATAAGAGTTTCCGCACCAAATGCAACTACTTTTTTTATAAGATCATATAGCCATTTATAGCCACTTATCATTAAATTTAGAAACTTGAATAAATATTATTTATTAAAATGAATGTTATTATCTTTATTCGGCCTTTAAATTTCCAAGGATTTATTAAAATGTTTTAAAAAGTGATGCAATTTTTAAGTTACGTAGAAAACAAATTTGGGTTTTTGAGTTCTTTCGATTCATTGTAATTACCTCGTTTTGATATAAACCCTATAAAAATGTTGCGTTGAAACACAAACTAGGTTTAGATTTATAACCTTAAAATGTGATTTTACCCTTTTCTTACCGCTTTACAGTTATTTGGAGCTGTCATATCAATAAAATTTATTTTTTACCCTTCATTTTTTACTAGTTTCTTCAACATCATAATTATTAACCTTTGGTAAGTTTTATAACAATTGCTAACTATAAATAACTATTCCCCGGAAATTTCTTTCTCTCATAATTAAATTAAATTCAATTAGAAAAAAAAACTTTCCCCGAAATTATTATTCAAAATTAGGTTGATAATCAGTGTTTTTCGCAAAGGACGTCAAGTAATTAAACTTTTTGTTATCGCCATTATATTTATGGATGAAACTCGTGCTTAATTATACATTATATATATGTATATTTAAATTGTCGAACAAAATTTCAAATCATTTCAAAATTAAATTATTACACTGAAAGCAGTTATTGTTTCAATAGATTTTAAATAACTAAAATTGATATTATTAACACTTGGGAAAATAGAAATACCTCTCTTTAAGTTCAAATGATAATGTTAAAAATGTAAAACAAAATCTGCAAAACAATTTAACATAAATAATTGATAAACAAAATAGGATGTCCCTCATTAGCAAGTAAATAATTTTTAGATTTAATAATATAAAATATTAAGAATGTGTAAATATTTGCATTTAAAAAAAAAAACCAAAACTTGTTTACAATAACAACTAAAATAATAGTTAAATTTAAAATGAATTGAATACTTTTTAAAAAAGTTATTTAAATTCATACACGAGGCTTGTTCTTATTGAAATAAAAAAAATAAAAAACATAATTCCATGTATTTAAAATAAGGAAACAAAGTTATTTTCGAAACCATAAACCTCATTTAAAAAGTGTAAAAAAATGTATACTATCACAAACTGATTAAAAATAAGCAAATGTTACGCATACTTTCGTCATGTACTGTAAACAATTCACCATTTATTAAACGTTAATAAAAGAAATAATATATATGTATAATTTTGCCAAGCAAACCCCATATTGAAAAAATATTTAACACAAACACAAAATAACTTCTAGTCTTTAGATTAAATAATTAAAAAAAAAAACTAAACCCATAAAGTACATTATTAAGTGCATTAAAACCAACCACAGTATATGTATATAAAATACATTTTTAAAAAAGTATATTTAAATGCTGGAAATAAATACACACTCATACATAAATATATACAAATATGAATTTTTAAGGAGTTGTTAAATAGTAAATAATTGAACAAAATGAATTGCAAATAAATGTAGACGAAATTTAAAAGTAAAACGAAATTAGAATTTTTACCGAAATTGTATATTAAAAAAATTTAAAATAAATTGTTAAGATACATAATATTTAGTATTAAAAGATTTAAATTATCAAATACATACACATAACTTAAACAATACATACCGTTTTCTTTTGGCAATTTTTTTTTTTTTTAATAAACTAAACTTTTTACGCAAGTACCATTTTACAACATAAAAATAAAATAATTGAAAGGACCCCTTCTCTAGTACCAATAAGACAAACTTAAACTTTAATACATTTGCAATACATATTTATAAATTTTAAAAAGATAGTTAGTTCAAGTGCAAAATAAAACAAAAATTAAAATATGAAAAAGTGCAATAAAATTTACAATTAATTAAACCAAATTATACAATTGTAAATAGACCACAAAATCAAAATACATACAAAAAAATACTTCCGTTAAATTGTATGAAAAAAAAAATATGAATTCAGTTTTCAATTCTGACATTCTGACATATTAAATAGGGTTGCCAGTTTTATTTTTCGAAAAAGCGGATCAAGTTTCAAAAACATTAAACACGCAGGAAATAATTCTACTTTAAAGTACTTTTAGTTTTACAAGTAAGAAAGTATAGGCCCAGTGACGCCTCCACCATAACCACCTCACCATAAAGTAACTTTGATCTTGTGTAATGGATCTATGTGTGTTTTACGCGAATTTTCGGGACCTTAAAAGCTTTAATTCTGCTTATTCACGTATCCACACTGATGGAAACGGGCCTTGTCGCCTATGATGATCTTCAATGAAAAGTTGTTTCCTCGTCGACGAGGTTACGAAAAAAAATCGAAACAATTATTCCGCGTTCTTGAGGCGTATAGCTCTTAATTTCTTATTCTGCCTGATTACGCTTGGCGTTGGCGAAAATGCCTTTATCGTTTTATGTAATAGATTAAAATAACACGCAACCTGTGTTCTTTAATCTACTACAGAAAAAGGCACAGTCGTTTACGACAACGACAACCATAATAAGGCTGAATATTTTCAATCTTTGCAGCTGGAAGCACATGCATAAAGAGCCAAATAAACTACACAAGCAGTTTGGCAGATGTTTGTGGGAATATTAAATAATATTACAAATTTTTAATATTTCTTTAAACATACTTTATTCTCTTTTCATTAGTTTGTTTAACCGTTTGTGTACATTTGATCCTCTATGCGTACACAATGGTAAAACGTGTTTATGAATTTAGGCTCGTTTTTTATACATTTATAAACCACTCTTAAGTATTTATATTTAAATAACGGCGCACACACGCAAAATTTTTAGCCCATGATATAAAATAAACTATTGGCAATTTGGAATTAAGAGCTTTTTGAAGCCCACTGATGCGCATGACCTAGGCCAAAACGGAGAAGTAAGAGGAAAAGAGGGTTTGGAAAAATTAAATTATTTTTAACATTGTAGCTTCTATTAAAGCCCCCTAATGACATAGGAAGCCTAGCATATAGTCCTTACAGAGCATAATCCGAAGTATTCGGATCTACGATTTTTGGATTATGGGAGGAGAATTGAGAGGAAAATGGGTGTGGAAAATTGTGTTATTTTAGATTTCAGCTAATTTTGAAGCCCCTAAAGACCAATGAAGCTAAGAATTTTCTTCCTGTCTGGCAGGGACAGGCTTTACAACTAGCTTAAATATATATTTTTAAATATAATAATAAAAATTTAATCAACACACAAAATAAATATATGTATATGTATGCGTATATACATTTTTTAAAAATTCTTAATTCGCTTAATTTAAGCTTTCGCAAAAATGTATATGTATTTATATTTTAAGCCATTAACTAATGATGACAATGCCAATAACATCTGGAAACTTTTTAAGAAAATAAATTGCAACACACGTCAAAAATACGAACATACATATGTATATGCAAGCTTAAAAAAACCTAATTTAAGCTAATTTAATTTACTATTCTTAACGCACTACTCTTAGGCGTACTTTACACTATCGCACAAGGCTTACGTAATCCATAATACTTCGTAAGATAGAAATCGAATGAGTTTTATTGCTACTGTCAAAAAATCAAATTAAACATTACAGTTTGTATTCACACTATCGCACATAAACATTAAAGCGTACTCCCCTACAAGCAAAAAACAAAAAAGTGCGCTGTCCACCCCCTAAAATTCAGTAAATTTAGCACTAGCGACTTGGGCTATCGGCTATTTCTAGAACCTAATTTTTAATTTGACTATTATTATAAACGCAATTTATATATTTATATTTTGCCTTTTAACCAGTGATGCCAGTAGAAATTAAAAAAAATCCCTACGTGTATTTAATCTCTTTTTTTCCTACAACAAAATAATTGTTCCCTACACGTTTCCCTACGTTAAAAATTTAAT
This sequence comes from Pollenia griseotomentosa, assembly GCA_963931875.1. NCBI lineage: Eukaryota > Metazoa > Arthropoda > Insecta > Diptera > Polleniidae > Pollenia > Pollenia griseotomentosa. The sequence continues at coordinate 204,547,906 of OZ007561.1, read as the reverse complement.
GCTTTTGGCAACGGGCAAACAAATACATGTTTTTTAACATTTTGTAAATATTAAAATTAAAGCACTTATTAACAACAAGAAAAAGAAAACAAAATAAATATACCTATACATGCTATACACACACGTATAGAAATTCATTATCACCCCTATCGTGAATAACAAGTGGAATTTTTGTTCCCATGAAAGTTTCATTCCCCTCGAAGGGAAAAAAGCAATCGTGAATCTCATGTGAAAAATTTTCACGCTATCAGTTCCAGTGAATGTAAAAAAGAAGAAAAATTAAAAAAATAAAAATCAATGAAATTTTTGTTCAAAATATACACGTATATATTTTAAAGAAAAGTTAAATAATAAAGCAAAATATTTAGTATTGCAAGGATAGTTTAATTACAACGTTATATTTTTGCAATTTCTAAATTTTATGTACAAAGTTAAATATTTTCCAAAATTCTGCCACCACGTCTTTCGAAAGCTTCACAAATCCGCAGGCAATCGACTTGTTGTTTTGCATTTTGTTAACCAATATATCGATTTGTGCCTTATTAACGGATCTAGCCCTTAATATTCGGTTTATATATAGGAGGAAATTCTTACATACATGTTCTGTTCCCTAGCAAAAATAAAGGGGAATTATTTCATGTGAAATTATTTCATGTGAACATTTTTTCACGTTATTATTCCCATTTGAATTACCTTTTTTTCGTGGGAGTTTTTCATGATCGCAAATATGTGAAAAGGGGAATAATTACGAGGGAAAAATTATTCACGATAGGGGTGTATATTTCCTCATATTTTGTCCTTTGTTAAGGACTAAACCTTTTTTAAGAATACTTATTTTAAAAAATATATTTTAAATAAGTATCTAATATATTATAGCAAAATCGGTAACAAATGAAAGGGAAAGGTCTGTAGAATAAAAAAAAATGTCCATTCTAAAATACTAGTGTTCCCCTAATGGTCAAAATTCGATCATAAATTTGTATGTACATATGAAGTTAACATAGTACATCTAAGTACATATGAATTTATATGTTTCGATAATTTATTTTTTCCATCTTAGTGGATCAATTTGGCGAGGAATCAACCTCCGGTTCATATGATATCTTCACCAAATTAAAAAAGTACCAATTGAACACAAAAGAGTATCAAAAAGTCTTATCCAATCAGGACATTGCATGTTTAATTTAATGTTTCTATGTCTAATATTAACGAAATTAAAGTACCAGATGTTGAACGAAAAAGTAACAAAAAGCTCCCCTTACATGTTCTTATTCACCCAGTTTAATGAATAATTTTATCTTTTTAGGTCAAATATTAACAAAAATTGAAAAAGTACCAGATGAGCAACAAAAACTACCAAATTTTTCACCTTATAGGTTTTCATTCACGCAGGACCCTGCACCGATAACATTATGTTTCTAAGTTAAATATTATAGAAAATTTAATAATTATCACATGCAGCACGGAGAAGTAAAATAAAGAAATTTAATTTTCTGTATTTATATAGTCGAAATATTCGAAAGCCGGGGCCAAATTACGGCATTCAATATCGATCGAAATTTTCATTTAAATTGTATTGTGATTTCGATCGATATCGAATGCCGTAATTTGACCCGTGGTTTCTAAAAAATGTCGAATAATCTACCTCCCTTTTTTTATTATTTGATAATTGAAAAAAACTAATTTTGTATTTATGTATTCTGCATATGTATTGTAGTAAATCTGAACGCTTATAGCTCTGAAAATATTGAACAGATTTTAATAAAATATATATTGTGCACTTTTGTTAGTAAATACCTTTCAAATGATGTATATTTTGTTCAAATCGGTTGACATACAGAGGAGAAAAGTGTTCTTAACTGTTTTGCCTTAGCCGATTTATATATAGATGTAGATGTATAGATGTTGCAAAAGTTTTCGTTAAAGAAATTTTTAAAAATTCCAATTTGTACGATTTTATTTCTTTTAGTTTAGAAGGTGTGATTGTTATTTTCGGTACAAAACCATTTTTTATGTTGATATTTCATTCACTAATAAATATTCGCATATATGTATGTATTTTAGCGAATGTGAGGGTGAATGCAAATAGCAAATATAAGGGAAAAGTTTGCAAATGAGAACCCGAATATTCGCCGCCCACCTAATATACAGTATTGTTCGAAACCTTAGCAACTTGTCTTGATAAAGTATTTAAAGCCTTATATTTTTGTAATTATTTTGAAGATATTTCAGACTGGATATTAAACAAGTTTACTCGAATTGGATTGTAGCAAAATGGAAAACTATTTTATTTAGCGAAAAGACTTAATTTAACTTGTTAAGTTAAGATGGAGTATACCACTCAAAAGCCAAAGGGAATGGTAAACATGTAATGGTAACATCCACCTTATTGTAAAGGCACAAAAACCATGGAAGTGGAAATGTAATGGCGTGAACCCGTTTTTGTAAGAGTGCAGTTAGCAATTTTGTTTAAATACATACAAAAATGGACCGTTTCCTTTCTAGGGACTTGTTAGCCAACTACGTTCTTCAATGGGCCAAATGGGAAAAGCCACTTCTATGGGGGTTTCAATATGAGAATGACCAAAAACACTAGCCAAAACTAATCGAATATTAATTGTCTGGTACAGTAGACGCTCACAAATTAGAGCTTTCAGTAATTCGAACGTCCAGAAATTAGAATCAGTGTTTGCAATACATTAAACGCTCTAAAATTCGAATTTTAAGTTCTAATTTCAGAGCGTTTTTTTTTTTTTTTTGTTATTTGAACACAAGAAATCCGCAATTTATTTTTATTCTGTTTGAACATGTAAAACTAAAAAGGGGAATTACCAAATTTTAGATGTGTTTCCTTATTTGTTGGTTTTTTGTCGCATTTATATATATTTTTGGCTAGTTTATTTGTGAAATTCGAAACATGTGTACATATTTTGGAAGTCTCTATTAAAAAGTGAAAGTGTATCATTCGAAATGTCAAATAAACGTAAAAAAACACTTTATCATCGGAAACGAAGGTCAAAATATTAGAAAAGCTTGACAAAGGGTTTGAAGGGAATATTAATGTTACGACATCTTCAATCAGCTATATCAAATCACATAGAACAGCAATATTAAATGCTGTTTTCAACACATATCAGGAAGCAAGCAATAAATCTTTGCACAGCGCTGAATACCCAAATATGGTAAGTCGTCTGTATGAGTGGTTTAAAGAGAAAGCTAAAAAAATATTTAGAGAGGAATATCCCTATAAAGATGAAAATGCATTCCGTGGAAGCAATGGATAGTTTTCCAAATATAAGAAACGACACGGTATTTTTAATTTTAAAAAATACATTTAATGTATTGGAGTGAATTACGTTTTGTTTTCTTGTTTTTATCGAAAAAAATTTAAGTAATTTTTATTTTCTATTCGAAATAAAAACATCCAGAAATTAGAATAATTCAGAAATTAGAATTGCCTCAAAAACAAAGCGGTTCTAATTTGCGAGCGTCTACTGTAATAGGATTCGAGTGTTGGATTGGCCAGCTCAAGCACCAAACTAAAATCCCATAGAGAACACTTTCGGCATTCTGAAGCGCAGGTGGGAGCTTGTCGTCTCAAAAATAAGCAGGAGCTGTTGGATTGCTTAAAACTAGTGTGGGAATCAATGTCATCAGCAATTTCAAAAAATCTTATTGATTCTATGTCAAAACGATGTGCGGAGGTCATAAGAAAGAAAGGCTATTATACGAAGCACTGAAAGTTGCTTAAGTTTCGAACAGTTGTTTTAAGAGTTGACTTAATTTTTACTTGTTTATTTCTGGCAAGGGAATAAAATTAAATTTTTGTAGTTACTGTTAGATAGTAGTTGGATAATATAATAAAATTAACTGTGTTACTTTTATTAAATATACTTAAAAATAAAATGTAAGACTTTTATTATAATGTCACGAAAAGTTGCTTAGGTTTCGAACAATAATGCCGGTTCACCCACGTCAAGTTTGACTTATCAAGTCTAGAGTTTTTAGGAGAGAGGGGAAAAGAAATGGCATTCTCTTACCCCTTTTCTCCTCAGAGCTCAAGACTTCACGAGTCAAACTTGACGTGAACCGGCACATACTGTATACATGATACATGGCTTTGGCACTTTTTGACTTGCCACGCTGTTAAAACTCATATTATATGCTATAGTATTTGACTGCCGTATTCATAAAAAGTAAAATAAGTTTGAAATGTGTTTTAAGGCAACATTTTCATAAAAATTTTTTTTTAAATACAACAAATAAAATCCACTTCCAAAATAAAATAAAAATTGGATATTTACACAATATATTGAAGAAGAGATAATATTTGGAAAATTCTATACATTTGCCTTACCTAGCATTTATACATGCCACTGCCAGTTCGAAAATCTCAATACACTCACGTTTTTTTACTAATACACTCACATTTTTCGCCATGGCAGGCTTCAGTGGCAGCAAAAATTGCATGCAAGTGGAAATTTGGCAATTGCTTTTTTTGATTGTGAACCACTACTTGCATGTGTAAAGGCAGGGTTAAAATAAAATATCTCTTCTTTTTTCCTTCCACTCTTAAAATTTTCCGAAAAATCCCTACCATTGGCATCACTGCTTCTAACCCTTATACACATACGGGATTAATTTTATTACTTACATATAAACTTATGTATTTTAAAACTATGTAAGTGTATGTATGTATGTAAACATACATATTTTATATATGTATCCTTTGAATATATGTACACACATATATATATATATATATATATATATATATGTAATGGTATTTTAATTAAACATACCCAACAAACACGAAGTCAAACCTTTAATATGAAATGACTTTATCATTTAACATCAAACACAATTCTCAAACGTTTTTCAATTGTTTGATTTTAACATTGAAATTCAAATTGATAATGATTTGAAAATAACCATTTAACATCATATGTTTTATCAATTTGATGTAAAATTGGTATCAAATGTTAAATTCAAATCAAAACCAAACTTGGCAATACTAAAGCGAAAAATAAATATAAACTTTAAAAATGGCGATTAAAGTTAAATGTGTTTCACAAGTGAACGATTTATTTCTTGTGAAAAAAAACTATTTGTGAGTAATTACAATGATTAAGAATACGAATTGAAAAAAATGAAACGGGAAAGTGAAGAAGTTATAAGTTTGTTGTATGATCGCGGTGCTACAATCCTTGAAATAAAAGGGAGCAAATTATTTCTTTGTCTTTGCAAGAATTAGAGAACGTTAAGAACATTATTTCATTTTTTATTTATGGTGCCAAATGTCTATCTCACAGTGTATTAATATTAAAAAATAAAATACATATTGGTATTTATGTTCCACATTGTATTAAAATCCACATTTGAAAAACATTTGGGAACTACGTTTGAAAGCAAGTTGAAAAAAAGGCATTTGTCAATTTGAAAATAATTTCCCCTTTTTATTGAGAATGCTATGATTTTCAAATCATTATCAAACGTTTGTCGTTTGAGAAAACGTTTGATTTCAAATCATTTTCAATTTGAAACCAAACCTCCGTGTTTGTTGGGTAGTTGAAAATTTATTTTCTTATGAATTTTGAACACATTGTAAGTATGTATTTGTCTTGTTATGCGATAAGCTTATATTCCCCGCACCACCGCTCTCTACATAGTACGTTTCATCAAAAACATTTTATTAATTTAGGCACTTATTACGGCTAATATGAGCTAATAGCTCTGCTCAGACTGCTTTTAGCACACACTTTAGCTGCTTTTCATTTTATTGAAACGGCTTTTTGTTATTACCAGCCAGTGAAGAATTTTTGTTCTTTGAATTTTAGATTTTTTTTTGGTTTGTCTTTCTTAACTAGCTCTTCTTTTAGGAAAAAGTAAAAAAGCAAAAGGCGAAATATTTTTTTTTAGCTTTTGCTTTTTAGGTGGTTGTCCATTTTTGTCGCTGACTGGTAAAAAAGCAATTGTCAAAAACTAAAAATATAAAAAATAGGAGATTTGCTTTTTTGCACAAACAAAAAACAAAACATTGGTTATTGGAAAAAAAAATTAAAAATGATGAGTGCTTTTAACCCGTCTTAATTTTACTTATATAAAAATGGTTGCTGGTATGGATGGGCAAATTGAAAAAAATAAATCGATATACATATCGTATCGATATTTTTTTAGGAATATCGATATATGTTAACTTAAAATATTTATATTTCGTTATATCGAACGTATTTAGCTGAAATTATTGTTATCACATTTTAAAACTAAATATTTCAACTTACTTACATTCATACATAGTTGTGTAGACACGTATTACATGTAATTCATTCATTGTAATTTTTTATATGATTTTTTTTTTTAAGGAGAGAAGAAACAAATTCCAAAACCACATTTTCTTGCGAAAAATTCAAATGGGATTAAATAAGTCACCGAATTAACTAATTTAATATTACCTTAACGTTTGAATTGCACAAGAAATAGTACCAACTTTAACACGCAATGTTTTTGATTATTTAATTCAAACAAGTATTCATTAGAAATGGACCACGGGAGCACTCTCTGTTTTATGTGTCATCCTGTCAATCGTCTTCTTTTATTCAATAATGCTAAATCTACAGCCGAAGCAACCCTTTCGGACGATACTTTAGCTATGTTCACGTAATGTGTGTTTGTCATGTGGAATGTCACCTTTCTACCCACATGTGATTTCATGTGTATGTCAAAATTTGAGTTTTACATAAGGTTAATAATTTACATGTTCACATGTTAGTATGTAACGTACATTTGACATAACCTCTCAAAAATACATACTTACTATTTTCAATAATAAATTTGTGTATTTTTTATCTTTTTTATAAGACGGCAAATCCATCTGAGGAGATCGAGTGGTTGCGATCGAAACATGTCATGGTAACCTGCCGGCCAGGGTTTGAGCCCCGGCCATGGTCAAGAATGAAAGATTATCAATAACAGTTTTAATTAGTTTTTTTTTTTTTTTTTTTTTTTTTTTTTTTTAACGTTTATTTGACAAGAAATTTCATATAATGTAGACCATAAATAAACAAATAGTAGTTAATATAACATAGTATACACTGTCCCGTGTTCGAGCACTCTAGTATATTTGCAATCAAAAAATCTAAGTTCTTTTTAGGAATATTGAAAAATTAACTTACAGGTATTAAAATACAGATGTATAATATATTTGCAATTTTTATTGTGGGGAAAACAATTGAAAAAACCACTTTAGTATTTAGATAATTAAAATGGAAAAAAAGAGTTTTAATTAGTTTTCATGTTGTAAAACTCCTTCCTTCATAAAAATAATTTAATGAAAATTAAATTTGATGAACTTCAGCCTAATTAAAAATATTAAAAATTGATTGATAATTTTTCCTTGGCTGAGCTGGGATTTGAACCCAGGTTGATTTTTACATGTTTAATTTATATTTATTGAAATTTCAATAATTTTTGCCGCCACAAACAATTTTGTTAATTAAAAACCGCTGATGTCAAATGCTTTGTCACTTGAAAATAAAACTCGTTCTAAATCAAAAATTTAATGTGTACTGTACACAGAGAAATAACAAATGATATTTTTTAAAGGGGATCAGACCATATGTACAAATTTAACATGTGAAAAAGTGACAAAATCCACATGACAAATACACATAATGTAAACACAGCTTTAGGAAGCCTGGCAGATTAAGTATTTAAAAGCAATTTTTGAAAGAGCAAGCGTGGAACGTCTTCAATTGACCAAATCTGAAAAATTACAAATTAGCTGAAATTCGATATTTTTGTGTAGCAAAGAACATATCATAATCCTATTTTTGAACGAAGGTTTGTCCTACCTGGTTGGTTAAAGTAATGATGTTAAAATGGAACACTTTTTATACGGCCGGTCAAATTCTACCTTTAGCTATCGGTTAGTTGTGAAAATAGGGGTTAGTGTATATGTATATATGGGGCATTCCACGCCAGATCGGATGGTTTAAAAATTTTTTTTTTTCTATTTCCCTAAATTTGTGATATACTTTAGTACATTTTAAAAGGGTATTTCTGGTATTTTTTGACATTTTTTCAGGCACTTAGGATGTGCGATGATGAATCAGCCAGTAACGTTGCAATATTATTATATAGATAGATAGATGAAGAAAAATATTTTCTAAAAAAGTAACACAATTAGGTACGATTTTCACCCATGAAACGTTTGAATATCGAAAAAGTACCAAATTCGTATTTGTATTTTTTAGATAAGTTACGAATGTGTTATGAATTTTATTTCTATGTTTATTGCTTTTAAAGATCCAAAACAGGTTTTACCAGTTTACCCCCCAAAACGGCCGATTTTCAAAAAAGTACCGCACACCTGTCCGCTTATTTTTCCAAAGAACACCGAAAAGTATAACATTTTTTTGTATCTCTTTTAGTTTTGGAGATATAAGTTACCGAATTTATCCGGTTTTATACCCTAAACGGGTTGTCCACTTTACAAATAATGCCCCATATATATATGTATATAAATTCCTACAAGAAACATAGGCCCTCAACGATATTTTTCCATTCGATCCTGTCCATTACTATCATCTTAAGACGCTCACGACCCATCAGATTCGGCTGCCTCAACATTCAGCTGACGCAGCCACGTATGACCAGGGCGCCCTTCAATATGGTAATCATAAGCCAAATTTTAAGACCCCTACGATAGAAAATGGCTACTTTATTTAAGAAATTCAAACTTCAAGAACACTTTATTAAGGGCATTTAAGGTGACGATAGTCTTAAAATAATATTGTTTGCAATTTAGTTTTTGAACAAGCAAAGTTTCTTTATGAATTAATGAATTTAATGTATAAATTATATTCTTTTATTTTGTTGTAATTTTCATATTATGAAAAAAATATATGTATCCATATTAGAAGCGTAAATCCTACTTTCGTTGCCAATGATATGCGCGGCCCTGTAATTTTGCTGGGAATTATGGATAATTGCTTAAACAAACTTGAATGACCATAATTAATAACTTATTAGGGTGGCAAGTTTTATTTTAGCGATTAGATTGATAGACTTGTAATTAAATGTGAAGTATTATTTCCTTTATGGTAATAATTAAGTTTAAGTTAAAAAATATCTAATACATACATCCGCTTTAGGTATCTAAAATTTATTAATTTTTTTATGAAATTGCTTATAAATACACACACATACAAACACAAACATTTCTTGTACATATACTATAAATAAAATTATTGACATATTTTCAAATTTTTTAAAATTAGTTAATAACATAACATTGTACGTAAATATATTTACCAAACGCTAAAAGTTGTTAATGTGTAAATGTTTATGATGTTTGTGTGGCTGTCTGTCTGCCTGTATGTCTGTCTGTCAGTTTATGTTTCTACCATTCTAAATGTTTTATTTAATGTCTATCTATGTAATTTATCTTTAATGTTTTCTTATTATAAGTTCATTAAAATAATAAAATAATACTAAATAAATAATGTGGAGATAGTAATACGTCTCTTACAAATATATTTGTAACTCATTCCTTGATAATGATATCCGAAGGATATCGAAATATTGGAACAAATAATTTAATAAATAATATACATATATTTTTTACAAATAATTGGCCTCGAGCTCGAAAAAACTTTTTATTTTAATAATTTAAAAAAGGTCGAAGAAATACAAATTTAATTTACTAAATAATAATTTTAATTATTATATTTAGAATTTGAGAGTAAATTCAAAATGAATGTACATATATATATTTGTAAAATATTTTTATAAAAACCAAATAACTAATAAAAGTATAAACAAAAAAATAAATTATTTTCATGAAAATTTGAAATACGTTAAAATTATTATTATGTTTTCTCTACGAAATCAATTCATAACAGAATGAAGCTTAGTTTAATTGTTTTTCTGAATTATTAGAACAATTTATTTATAAATTATTTATTGCATTATTAAGCAAACAATAAACATAGTTAAATTTAATAATACGAAATCAAATACAAAAGCTTGTAATAAATTTATACACAGAGTTGAAATCATTGTAAGCACGAAAATATTAATAAAATAAACGTTCAAACGTTTGAGTTGAATTCGGGTCTATTCGTATATGAATGTATGTTCAGTAAAGTGGTCGAAAATTTTATGCACTTTTTTATTGCAACAGAAAAACGGTCCTTAAGAAATGTATTCGTATTAGAGCTTTTTTTCACAGGGTTCCAGTCCCAGGGTTTTCCGGGAAATTCAGTTGTTTTCATTTTAAGTGAAAGTTAAGAAAATGTGATAAAAATTTATTTATTTCACCATATTTTATTAACATTTTCAATTGATTTTGAACACTATATCGAGAAAAAAACAAATAACTAAATTATTAATATTAATAATAGTAACACAGATAAAAGTTTGAAAAGTAAGGATATCGCTTAAAATTGCCATTTTTGAAATGGGCAAACTTGCGGGACTCGTTTTTTTCATTAAAAACGAAGTTAAGAATAAAAAATATCTGTTTGTATAAATGCACCATTGAACACCGCAAGTAACGAGTTGTTGCACAAATTTATCAAGTTTGTGTAAATGCGTTGTCATACAATTTTTGACAATTCATAAATATATTTTGAAGTAAATTGACGAAAACCATTAACAAAATGAAAAAAACAGGGACCGTAACAGTAATATCAAAAAAGTTTTTTTATAACAGTTATTTTGTGAATTAATAACAAAAATATCCATCTAAAACAGTAATTTGTCAACGTAAAAATAAAAGATCAAATTAAACTCTTAAAAAAGAGAGTTTCATTTTTCCGTCATAAATTAAAGTTCACTTGAGAAGTTTTAAAATAAAACTCATTTGAGGACTTAAAGGTCGAATAAAACTCGTATAAAGCTTGCATTGCAATTAAATAAGTCGACGGAAAAAATAAATCCTGAAGTAAGTTTTATTTTGGACGGAAAAAATCCAACTCATCAAAACAGTTTTATTTTATAACAGCGAAACAAAAATTTGTTTAAGAGTATTTTCGAAGTTTTATTTTTTCGTTGAAAAATAGGTCTTTACTGTGGAGTTGAGATCGTTTTTTCAAGATCACTGTAAGAGCGCTTAATACACAAAAAACATCTCATTCATTTTTCATTCATGAGGAATATATTAATTTCTTATGTAAATAAAAGATTTATTTCATTCTCAATAATATCCGACGTTTCGTTGGTATTCTTTCCAATTTCTTCAGGGATTGAGTTTTAATTAAAATAATAATCTTTTTCGTCAGTTTACATCATTTATAAATTATATCACAGTATTTTGTAAAGGTGGACAATACAACACAAAACTTAAAATATTAATATAAATGTATGTATTTAAAAATTATCACAGACAATTTGTCCTTTTTTGATTACAGTTATTATTATATTATTAATTTTATCCTCACTTTCCGGGGCAGTGAAATAGTCCGTGGGAAAAAACTCTCATGTGTACTTGACAGACATATAATTCGACAATTAAATTAAGTTGTTTTGAGAAATTGCGCATAAAAACTAAATTTGTACCACTTTATTTACATACATTTTGAATAGTTATTGGTTTGTTTTGTACTTAATTACTTAAAATATTGTTTCATCGTTCGATAAAGATTTTAATTTATTTTTTTACCAAACGAGAGTAAAAAATTATTTTCTTAGTTCAATAGGCCCATGTGGTACTCCATTGAAAAATTGTTTTCATTTATTAATTAACAATATAACAGAAATTTATATACGAGTACATACTTATATTATCGTCTTTATTATAATACATTAAACGTAAGCATACACAAAGAAAACAACTCGTACATAATTTTTGAGTAAAAAATAACACAAATATATTTGAACTAAAAATGTATGATGAGAAAAAGAACACAATACACATGTATTTAAATTATATTATTAAAAACAAACAAACAAACAAAAAAGAAAAATAAAAAGAAATGAAAAAGACTAATAAAATTATTATTGAGATAAGAAAAAAATGATTAATGAAATACTATGCATTTTTATTTAAAGGAATGAGATAGTCAAACAAATATGTAGTAGGTCATAATTTTGAGCTTAAGTACTCTAAGATCCCATCCAATATCTATTATCTACTTAACTGGTATTTACAAGGATTAATCTATTTTTACAAGTAAAAAATTTGCATTTTTGTATTGCCGACTGCTACTTCTAGGGTGGCATGTCATAACGTCCACGTCCAAAAAGTGTCATAATGTCCACGGACGCTATGACAATGTCCACGAACATCGTGTTATAACGTCCCTGGATATTGTGACACTTTTTAGTATTATTAGTAGTTGGTTCCATTGTTGTCAAGCTCTAGGACGAAAGTTTTCGTAAATCCTGATATTTTTTAAATCTCGAATTTCAAAATTCTGAACTCGAAACCCCGAACTTTATAATCCCAAATTTAGAAATCCTAAATTAAAAATTCCGAAATTAGAAGCTTAAGTTAGCGAAGACGGTGTTTTTTATACCATAGAGAAGGAAACCCTTGCACAGGTCCGAAGGCCGGTAATGAAGGGAAGCTTAAGTAAGCGAAGTCGGTGTTTGTTTTACCATAGAGGAGAAATTCTTTGTATAGCAAACACCGGCTTCGCTAACTAAAGCTGCTTCGCATACCTATGTATGTATGTACCTTAAGCTAAGATCCCACTATCGGCTCAAATAGCACAATCTGTGACGATTTTTATCGTGCTATATCGGCGCATATTTAATAACATTGCACAATTTGTTCTTGGGTGGTCCCATTATCGTCGCACATTGTGACAATTTTTTTCGGTTCATATCGGCCAAAACTCAATTGCGACAATAATCGGCACAATGCGGTCACACTATCGTGCTATTTGGGCAAATTAAATCATATGTTTTTGTTTATTTGCTTGTTGGCAGACATAATTTTACTTTAGAAATTCGCGAAATTCTCCGTCTGAATATTCTATTATGTTTCCTAACAATTTTAAATAATATATTAATATAAAATAAAAAATGTATTTAATTTTATTCAAACTTACTGCACTTGTTCTTTTTTTGTACTTGTTGTTTTGTAAATATGTAGATGTTTACAAACCAGGGATGGCGACATCGATACAACTGCAATGTTTTGGTTAAAGCGAATTGTGTTCTTTCATTCAACAGTACAAATGTGCTATTTAAAGTTTTTATACATAAATAATAGATAAAACGTATGTAATTTTGATACAATTAAGCTCAAAAAGGTAAAATTTTAGTAGCCAGTTAGTTCAATTTAAAAATTTCGTTTTGCCATCCCTTGTATCGGCGCTGATTGGCGACTGTGATCGGCACACAAGTGGCCGATAAAAATCGGTACATTTTAAACAATTTGATTGCTCCACATTGTGCAAAAGAGTGTGCACATTATCGGCGCATCAAGGTTTATTTTGATTGTCCACAGTCAGCACAATTTCGGCACAGATTGTCGCATATTAAAAAATTATGACCGTTCATACTATCGGCACATGAAATACGACAAAAATTGGTACATTGCGCCGATAGTGGGATCTTAGCTTTACAGTTATATTTACCTATCCGATAAAACTAGTTTGGTAATTTTTATTGTAATTAAAACAGCGTTACGTTTATCCAAAAGATACAATAAGGCTGAAAATTATATTTGAAGAAAGTAAAATATTTTCAATATACAAAAACATATAAAACTATAACAACTTGATCAAATTCATTATGTTGAATATAAAGTAAAATACAAAGTAGAATACAGTATTTAACAACAATTTTAATGTGTACTTTATCTACAAGTTTTTCCTTTAAGTTTTTTTTTTTAAATATGGCAACATGTGTATTTTTATTTACCTTTTGAATTAACTATCGATGGTGTAATACACTACACTTTGACCAGTAGGTAAGAAATACGTGTTTAAATTATAAAAAATTCGTTACATCATAGATATTTATACGCAGCCAGATATCTTTTTGTAGAAATTATGGGCACTAAGCGGCACGGCTACGCATCAAACTCACTTTTTATACCCTTCACCTCAGGTGGAAAAGGGTATATATAAGTTTTTCATTCCATTTGTAATTTCTACAATATTGATCTAAAACCTTATAAAGTATATATATTTTGGGTCCTTATGAGAAGAGAACTTGATTTAACCATGTCCGTCTGTCCGACCATCCGTCTGTCCGTCTTACGTTTGATATGTGTTTTCCGGAGACTCCAGACATGATAGCGGCTAGGTTGTTTTACATCACTTATGTCACATGTAGTCCACCATTTCTTGCTATTGAAATTCTGCCAGATCGGTCCAAAAATGGCTGAGATATGAGAAAAAAACCACGACTTCTTCTAATTTTTTCCAAAAATCCCTTGTTGTTGTATTTTTATTACTTTTTTCTGTATATCTTGAGAACACATTTAGGTTATCAATACACAGCACCCCACATGTGTGGGCGGGATCGGAGAAGTGGGCGTGGTACCTCCCGTAGAACAAATATCAAAAATTGTATAAAAACCTGGGGCCTAATTCTGGCATTCGTGATCGAGTACTTTCTCGATTCGAAAGCAATTTTATTTCAGTCAATACTAAACGAATCGAAATTATTTTTTCAGTATTATGAAACTAAAATGAAAGCTTTACAATACCGAAAAAATAATTCCAATTCGTTCAGTATTGACTGAAATAATTAGATATTAAATTGCTTTCGAATCGAGAAAGTACTCGTTCACGAATGCCAGAATCTGGCCCCTGTTTTTTTGGACTGTTATATGACCTATGGTTATACCTTGTATATCAAAAGATCGGAAATCTTTAGTAAAAAATATTTTCTGAAAAACTCGGAAAAATCGTCTCAGATACGAAAAAGTTATGACCAAAAAAATAACCACTTTCGGGAACCATAGATCTTCCCGAGTGAAAGTTTTATAACCCAACTAACTGGCAAATTTCTGCTTAAACACGTCGGTATATAAATCTGTCAAATCGGTTAAAAAATGGCTGAGTTTTAATCAAAATAAAACAAATATTTTTTTTAATTTTTATGTTCAAAAACGATATTAAAAAAATATTTACAGTTTTCGCTTTTTAAACTTAAATTATAATGAAGTTTTTAGTATTCTAAATATGTATGTATATGTAAAAATTATTTTGTTTTTGTCTAGTTGCTCTGTATTCTGCTCGCAAAATGGTGAAGGGTATATAAGATTCGGCACAGCCGAATATAGCACTCTTACTTGTTTTTCATTGTGTTAGTAATAAAATACTCACACGTATGGTGTGGTGTGAGTTTGGCGGTATATAAATACATACATAACATATGTAATTATATCAGTGCAGCTTTCCGCGTATTCACAAACGACTATTAAATTTAACAAACGCTTATTAAGTTATTAAATTTAAAATTTTTTCATGAATACAGGCATTTGAGTATTGCGAGGCCCTCGGGCACTCTAGAATTCGGGATGCCGCTAAAAATTAAATAATGATATGAAAAACATCTTTATCTTACGGTTTCATATGTATTTGTTGTGGTAGATTGATACAAATGTAGTAGGGTTTATTTTAAAATTAACTATTTAAAAAATAATAATCTAAAAAGTTAAGTTGCAAAGAAAAATGTTGCTGGTTTGAGTTGATTAACATAACGAGTTCTTTCGGGAATTCGGCTCAGCTAAATCTTCCATTATATTCTCAAGGCCTTTTGTTTGGAGTACATTCCTTTTAATGCACGTCATTAATAAATAAGATAGTCGTTCTTGTGACATATTTGGTCGGAATAAATTTTTTATTCTCTTAAGCTGCGAAAATTGACGATCTTCACAACAAATAGTAATCACTGAGCTAAGGAATATTCTTGTAGCAACTTTAACATTTGGAAAAGTTTCCTCTTGTTTCTAGGACTATATTAGAAAATATAAAGTTGAGATACTAAAACCTGTTGATTTTCTTGCTTTGGTCTTTAAGTTTTACATCAAATGTCAACATTATGATTTAAACTCATAAGCTTTAATATCTACGGGATACAGCTTTGCAACTCTTTGCATTTTTTTTTTTGACAATTATTTGTTCTTAACTTCTTAAAGAAAACTAAACTTTTTTCAATTTCATTTAATGTAGCGATTATAAAAGTGTCTGCGCGAAATTTTTCTTTTCCACATTTTCTGATGATCCTTAAAAAAAGTGATGCGTGCCGTGGAAATCTTGTTCTTTGTGACATACAAGTATTTGTAGTAAGCACTTAGATTTTAAACTGATTATACTACTAATCGTTTCGAGATGCGTTAAGTTTTGTTTCAACGTCCTTGAAAATAATATTATTCTGTAAACTTATACCTTGAACTTGTTTTATAAGAAGTACCCAGAAGATCATTCCATATCTCTGTAAGACTAAAATATTCGGAAGATATAGAATGCAATAAAATGAGATGAGAACACCTTATAAATATGTTGAAAGATGTTGATTTTTAGCCCTTTAAACTTTTAAATAAATACATGCTAGTTGAAGGTGTCAACACATTATTTGTGCATAGTTTATTAATTCGTAAGTAGGGGAATCTAATGCTACGCTTTTTTTTTGCCTTAACTCTTGTAGATTTACTTGTGAATAACTATAATAAATATAATGATCACCCAATTGGGGATAATAGGGTTTCTTTTAAAACTATGCATTATAGTAATAACCACTATTACCATTAAACTTTTTTTATTTAGCATAACATTTTAATTGTGAAACGCGTTAAACAAGTTTTTTATAATATTTTGTTATGATTGTTATTTAAAAAAAATATTTGTTAAAAAAAGTAAATTCGATTTTATTAGTTAGTTGGTCAATGATTCATATAAGTCAGCCAAATCCTTAAATCGGTTTAAAGATATTCATTAATTAAATTTTTTTATCTCTAATTCTTCAAATGATATTCACACTAATATATTTTTTTATAATGTTTATAAACTGTTTGTAGGTTTATTCTAGAATTTAAATAACTAAATGTTATTTTTATGACAGGTTTCTTCAATTCATTTGAAAATCGATATGAAAGAAACCTTTAAAGTGTAAAATTATTTGTTTTGTTTAAATGACCTACAAACGTAATATAGACTATTATAGCAGTCCGGCCGATTAATCGGCATCAGCCAATAAAATTGGAAAGTGCTCGATTAAAAAACAAACACGTAAATCTAATTTAAGATTTTAAAATAGTTACAATTAATTAACAATTAACAAAATATTTGGATACTATTGTAAAGTCTCACTTTCATATGTTTTAATTAAATTAAAAAAATTAAAATTAATAAAGTTGAACAAGAAACCCACAATTTTAAAAAATATTTCTTTTATGTCTAGATTTATGGGAACCAAATTAATCCATGGAATGAGCGCAGGGCTACCTTCGGCAGTACCTGAAAGATTTTATAATGGGTTTGTCACTTGCAATAACTCCCACCTGGACGTACAACTTGTGAGGAGGCATTACAGATGCTGACAGGCTGTTCATAATTCGACCAGATAGATTTCTTGTTCCGCTTTGCTGTGCATTCCACCATGTGAATGCTCAAAAGTGTAGAACGTTCATCCTCCAAAAGAATAAAAGCCGAACTATAATATGCATAAGCTTGCTTAAGCTTCTGTGAAATATTAAAATGCATTTAAGAAAACAAAATCAAAAAAATTTGAATCCGTACGAAAAGCGCGATCTGTTTCGAACTTTGCTCAAGCTAATGACAAGTTCATAAAACTTTCCTTAAGTTGAACATGGTTTGACACATGATTAACATGTATTCGCAAAGTTGCTTAAGCCAACTAAAGAATACTTTAGTATTATTTATTGTTTTAAAGGCATACACTGGCAAATTTGCAAAACAAGCCAACGCCAGAAAGCTTGAACCATTCCCCAAACGATCTAGTCTTGAGCCAACATTTCATTTGGTAATTCAATAATGTCTTCTCAAAACTCTGAGCTGGATTTCTTATCGCCCAACTTTAAAATAATTATTGTCCACGGCACGAATATTGAGTTTTGGAGGCAAAATTCTTCAGTTAAACCATAGAATGAAATATTTAAGGCTTGATTCAACAATAGCCGCTTTGTGGGCATGTGGTTTCACAGGCAGACATTGTCGAACATCTTTTCCAAGTAGCAAAACTTTACCTCCAAAAGGGTGGTTATTTTTCTTTATTGGTGTAAGCAACTTATTAACAGCATTCAGTGCGTAGCTAAGGCCCCTATTACGGTTTACAACTCAACCCAGTTGAGTTGTAATTAAGACAACTGGTTGTTATCAGTTGTAATTTTTGTTATGTTTTTGTTCACCGCAATGTAGCAAAGTTGTAAACCATAATACATACAAAAATTAGGAAATTACAACTCAAAATTACCAAAAGTACGAATTTTTAACCAGTTTTCCCTTAAAAGTACCTTATTTGTTTGCAGTCTTTATGCTAAAGAACAGATGTTTTAAATTTGTGCAAAACTATCAAAAAAATGTTTAAAAAAGTACCAAAAGTACGAATTTTAACCCTGTTTCTCAGCCCACAGAACGAAAATGAAAAAATTCGGTTCCATTACGATCTTTCGCCGAAAAAGTACAATAAGTGTGGCTTCATAAAGTTGTGGAAAGAGAATAACACATAAATTTATTTATATTGGAGATATCATGTCAAGTGACCCAACTTTTGAATTCGATGTCTTCCGATCTGGATGAAATTTGCACCAAGGTTAGTCCTATTTGATAGTAGTTTAGACAGAAATTTTCAACAAGATTGTTCAATAAGTTTCTGAGTGAGAGGAGGTCAAAGTTTGACAATTTGGCCAAACAGGTGTTCTTTCTTCCAAGTAGCTTAGATAGCTATTTTATCAATCTTTCGAAAAAAATTTATTTGTTTTTTTTTTTAAAAATTTTTATATGTATTTTTTTTTATTTAAAACTTTTTTTATTTTTTTTAAGCGGGTACTTTGCAAATTTGGTGCAAATTTTATCCAAATCGGAAGACATCGATTTCAAAAGTTGGGTCTCTTGACATGAAATATGTATGTAGATTACATTGGACCAAAACTTTAATTTATATAATTAATAGGCACTTTCAGAAGACGTAACGGTTGCGCAACAGTTACGTTTTATGAATGCTCTCAATGCCTGAGTATTGATTTTTATATACACACATACAATATGTACATACATGCATATGTACTTCCTTTAAAATAAAAACGTTTTAAAATAAACAGAAAATCTGACACATGGCAAGAAACTTTTGCAATAAATAAATTCAATGGTACATAGAACCTCAGAAGCAAATCAAAATGTTTGTTGATGTCATTTTATCAATAAGGAAGTGTTGATAACAACATGACACATCAGTAGCTGTTGTGTTTATAAATACATACGAATAAGCACGTGTAAATACATTCTTGTCAATCTTTGCATGGTGTTGTTCATCACATTAAATCATCTATGAAAGGTACTTGGTTTGGGAGATTGCAATATAAATAGGAAAAACATTGGAGTTTAGAGCCATTTAACATTTTGAGAATAAAATGGAATATAAAAAGCACAAACGAAGAAACTTGACACTTTTCTTCGCACAACATTTGCACTTCAAAATCAAAATTGTTGATGTAAGAACCAAATAACATGAGCATGCAAAAAGTTGTATTTGTCATTAACATTGCAAAAAAATAAAAAAGCAAACTTTATTCTAAGATTACACTTCCAAAAATATTTGCCAGATTCACGGCTGTGGTGATTACACGCCTGACATAATCGGTCTAAAAATAATTAAGTTTTATAAGAAAACTTTAATAAAGAAGCATTTAGAAGTTCCAGCATGAACATATTAATATTGTTCAAAAAACACATTTCGTAAAATCAAAATTAATATCGATTAGGCGGGCGTCTGAGTACTTTTTGCTTACGCCTTCTTTAAATTCATGTATTAATTAATCTTTATAAAAACGGACGTCAGCATTAAAATTGGTTGCCGTTTAGATCTATATTTAATTCTTGACCGACAATCAGAAAGTTAATTGATTTCTTTTTAGAAATTTGAACTAGCTTGAGTTAAATATTATGATTCGTAACAGCTTAAGCCGAACTATAATAATTTTCTGGAGGGGAGTTTATATTGGTCCTATGGTAAAGTATGGACCAATAATTCCAAAATTCTGTATCGTGATTTCTGGTATTAAAAAACATAAATTAGAATTAAATTCAATACAGAAGTGAAGTTAGTTTAAGTGTTTAAAGTCAATTTCAGAAGGCTGCTTTATATGGGATCTAAGGTAAATTATGGAACGTAGATCACAAAATCACATTACATTTTTTCTTGCCATATAAAGCTACGTTGGAACAAATTTTACCGTTACCGTTTACCGTTTAGGCGTTTTTAATTAACTTTCCAGAGTGGGCTTTATATGGGGCCTATGGTAAATTATGGACGAATCATTCCGAAATTTATTAGTATGATATATAGTCCTATAAAACTGTAACGTAACCAATTGTATAATGATAGCGCTATTTATGTTTTCCGGGAGTAGGTTTTAAATGGGGCCTAGATTAACAGTCGTATAAAATAAATTCGTGCAAATTCTTATATTATTCCGTGCAATATTCCACCATTTTTGTTAGTTTTTGTAACAAAATTATCCATTTTTGAGGATGGTAATTCCACATTTTAATTCAAAGCTCTGATCCTACTGAACTGATTTTGCTGGATTTCAATCCCAAACTGCTAAGGATAACTACAAACAATTTGACATCCAGCTTGTTCTTTTCTTTTGAGTTTTTCGAAAGTGAGCGTGTTTTCAACTGTGTTTTCAAAACGGTAAATCAGTTATATGTATTTCCTTAAATTTCTGAACCAAAAACATTTAAAGTTAGCATATTATATAATTTAGCTCTTTTATATTTGTGGTATTTAAAGTTCAAATAAATAAAAAAAATTTGATGTTTTTCTATTGGCGACCGACTTTAACACACCGAAATACGAAATGCATGTTTCAGTTGGCACTAGTTTGATATTACACGGTGACCAATTTCGATATTGCTCTACTAAACTCGTACTGAATTTAACACGTGTTAGTGTTCCCTTTTCAAGCATACATTTACAAATCTTAGCACCAACGTCACCAGTAAGCACCCTCCAGTTCAGGTTTCACACTTTGTTCTGTTATTCCCTTGTGTTTCTTTATACCATAGAAGGCCGTCTAGCATAAAAAACCTTAACCCAAAAATCATAACTTTATCACTGTGTCAGTCCTAGTTTTTTCAAAAGTAACTTTAGCTTTTTAGTTTTTCAGAAGCCTTTTCTTTTGTCATTTCCTAAAAAACATCCAATTAGTTTTCCTTGTATAAAATAAAAATAGATTTAAATTAAAAAATTTGTGATATTAATTAAAAATTAATTCATTTGCACAAGTGAACTAGTTCATAGTATCAATTAATCGTTTAATTCACTTGATTAAACGTTTAGTTCACTTGATTCTTAACAAGACTATTAAAAGTATTTAAATTGTCACAAAATCAAAGAGATTTAAGTGGTATGTATAATGAAAACTACCAATTTTCAGAAAAGACAAGAAAAAGAACAGAGAAATTGGATATGCTTTTTAACGCTTAACTTTCAATCTCTCCAACGTCAACAACAAGTAAAAGAATCTTTTCTAAATCAAGTTTCATCAGAAAAAAAGAAGGAAATAGGTTGCAACATAAACATTTAATGCCTTATTCAAAAACAATCTTCCATGCTTATAACAGGTTAATAAGACGAATTTTATATGAAATTTTGTTTAATTAACCTTTAATAAAATTGAAATATTTTTTATGAATAAGGGGGTTAAACTGTATTTTTGAAAGATTATTTAAGAAGATTAGCTCAAATTTTGATGCTATTTTTTATTTAAAAAGTGGTCCTCTTTTATTACATGAAGTACCTTTTGTTAAATTGTTGTTACGTTTTGAATAAAATTTGTATGTCTTATTTTTAAACTTCTAAACTAGACAAAATTAAAATTATCCGAATAATCGAATTCGCGCGATTAATCTATTAATACAAAATATCGATTAATTTCATACGCTAGTAGGCAGTAATACACAGAGCTGAGAAAAACCGGATAGCAGTTGCTAGTTATACAACTACAATAAACTATCAAACATGAAAATTAACAATAAACGTCTAAGAATACAACAAAGCAAACAAACATAAAACATTGCACTGGCATAAGGTAGGGAAATCAGATAAATCAGATAAATGCAGCTTAAAGTAACAGTAGTGAAACATTCTAGAATATTTATAAAAAAAATACATAGATTGAATATTTTAAATTATTACTTTTGCTATTAGTCTAAAATAATTGTACAAAGTTGGTTAATGGGTAAATTTTATGTTGACTTCAGTATATCTTTAAGTTAATATACATATAGGGATGAAACGATACGAGTAAATACAAGCACATATCCGATACTTTTATACAAGTACCAAGTATTTTTGGTATCGATATGTAGCAGCCAAGTACTAAGTAGGTATCGGTCAAAAATACTCGGCAATCGCTTGTCTTTGGTACTGAAATCATTTTTAAATTGAGGCAGTTTTTTTAAATAGTTAAAAAATTATAAAAAAAAAAACTGTAAAAATAAAAAGGTGGGGCAAAATTTTTAAAAATGGGACCACCATAAATAGTGTTTGGCTAAATTACACTAAAAAAGTTGAAAAAAGGGATTTATGCGAGAAATGGGGTGTCCACTTCGTACCGTGCGAAAGATTATTATCCAAAGCTGGCGCAACAGTAACGGTATTGAGTAACCGTTTCACCACACGCAATGAAAAAACATGGTTGTGGTAAACATATTCTAAGAGAAACATATTATGATAAGAATTATGATTGTAGTCACCATATTAAGATTATTATTGAAACATATTATGACTCAATATACTCGTAATATGTCATCATAATATTTTTCCCTTAATCATATTATTATTCTGTTAATCATACTAAGTTAAGAAGTAATCAAATTATTGTCATGTTAATCATAATAAGCTAAGAAATTAATTATATTATTGTCATGTTAATCATAATAAGCTAAGAAGTAATCATAATATTGTCATGTTAATCATAATAAGCTAAGAAGTAATCATATTATCATCATGTTAATCATAATAAATTTAGAAGCAATCATATTATGATACAGCACCTTTCATAGCTGTCATAAAAATACAAAATAAATTTAAATATTTTTGAATCGATTTTTTATTTAGAAGCTTTTTACAATTTTTCTTAATGTTAATCAAATAGCGGAGTTCAATATAAGACTTGCAAAAGAGCAAATGAAAAATCTGTGGTTTTCATGGGCAACCGCGTGTGTCCATTTTTTTGATTTTAAGATGTTGATGCCATATTGCCTAACTTTGAACGCTCTTTATATTTTTTGGAAAAAAGATGGATCAATTCCGTTTTGTAACGTAATGACAAAGTTTGTGCAATACCTAGCCCATAGTTTGATCTAGAATGGGTTTTCGGCTTTCCTGAACAATTTGTTTTAAGACATACGCGGTTGCCCATGAAAACCACAAAAATATTGTAGCACTTTTATAAAATATAACGAAATCTCTGTGTGTTTTGTTGTTGGATTTTACAAAAAACTATGATATTTTGCATTTGCACTATTACATCACTAATACTTGAATGAACTCCGCTAATATTTTAATTTTTTAATTTCTTTAAACTTATTTTTTTATGGAATTTTATCTTTTAATTGTTTAACCGCTCACAAATAAAAAAAACGACACAACTTCTTCAAAATTATTTTACAAATGGCGCTAACATAATATGATTAGAGTAAAAATAGTTTGATTGCATCTTTAACATAATACGATAAATGTTTAGAAAGTTATCATGTTATGGCTATTAAATATCATGATATGGTTGTGAGAAATATAATATGTTTAGAAAGTTATCATAATTAAGTTGTTAGAAAAATAATTATTTTTCGGTCAACAATACTCAAATTCATAATTGCGATAAACATTGATATGTTTACAGTAACTATAATATTGTTGATATTAAATAAAAATAACAATTATTTGTGTACGACAACAATATATTGTTACATTAAACATAGTGTTGTTGCCGTAACCATGCCCAACCATATTTTTTCTCTGCGTGCAGTAAGCCCTTCGACAAGTTATTGTTATTGTTATAGCAAGTATATCAAATACTGAAGTTTTGAGGAATGATGCAACACAAACGTGTGATATTCTTTTATAATACATTAATACATAATAAGATATCGTTACCTAAAACGCAAAACATTTTGAAAAGCAAAAGGAGAAACCAAAAACCAAAAATGCTGTTTACAATTTCTTTTTTTTTTATTAACCAGTTGTTTTGACAAGCGCTTTCATTTAATCGTTTGTAGATAGGGGCCCTTTGTTTTTTGTTAATAAAATTGCTAATACTAGTGGAAAAATAAAATTCTTGTGGACTTTTGTGTTGTATTTATTTAATGGACTCAAACATGAGTTAATGAATTTTTCTGTAATGCTCGTTGTATTACATTTTAAATATTCTTATCTATTGAAACATACCGCTCATTTGGTGCAAGACCGGCATAACTCAAAAAAATACATTTCGAGATAAACGCGCTTAAAGTTTTTGATTTGCTCTAATCACTTAGAAAAAATAACGATTCATTCTCTTCAAATGGGGAAAGTATAAAAGACATAAAGATGAATTTTATACACAGTATAAAGAAAAACATAGCGAACAATTCTGCATCATCAACTTCAAAATTGTGTTTTTTGATTTATGCCGATCTTGCAGCAAATGAGCGACGTATGTGCATAGTATATACACGGAAAGAAGTTTATTTTCTAAAGTAATCAATTTCGTTTCTTAGAGCAAGAAAATCCCAAATCCAAAAATAATTTCATGATTTTAACTTATTTTGTTCGTATTTAGTAAGATTCTCTTAAATAAAGAAACATTTTCTCATGATCAAAAAATGACCTATGATTAGTGTTTTTCATACGGGACTCTGCACATTTTTCGGGGAAAAAAATCCCGGAAAATTTGTGCGGAAATTCCCGGGATTTTTTCATTATTTAATTATGACAACTTTACTGATGATATGTATAATTGTAAATAAGTTGTGTACATACATATTGATTTTTTGGTTGGCTTTAATAAAATTTTTTGTTCTATTTTGTTTGGTTTAAATCACTTGAGTCTAGCACAACTGCTTCTAATCGTTGTCATCTGCTCTTAGGGAAATAGTCAATGAAATACATCAAATAAATATTTTTCAATTTAAAAAAACGAAAAAGTACAGTTTCTGACTTGAGACATTTTTGCCAAAAGAGATGTTAATTCATATCCGATAAGTAAGGCAACGTTTAATGTTTAAAGGTTTTGAAATTTCGAAACAAGAAAAGTGAAATTTGTACCCAATTGCTTCAAAAAATTTAATGATTTTATATGCAGAGCATCTGCACAAAAATTATTAATAAAGAAAACGCTTATTCGATTCTAAGAAAATATTTTTTTTTTTAAAAGAATTACAAGTTTTGAAGGAAGAAAATTGAAAGTGGGTAGATATTATATAATGTTCCTTTGGCTATTTGGACAAACATCCATAGAAAGGAAACGTGTTTTATCATTAAAATCTTCCTGATAAAAATTAGAAATAGGCTTTCAAACGATTCTGTAAATGCTTATTCTGAACTAAAATCCTATTTTAACAGAAATATTTTGCAATAATTTGTTTGAATAATTTAACTTTTTTGGTTTTATATAAATGCCAGTGACTTTGAAGTTATCGCACATTGAAAAAAGATAGCCAAAAAGTAATTTTGCTATAACTTCCTCCAAAATGCTACAAAATAATTGAAATTTTGCCCTATGTACTTTTGAACATGAAGATCTTAAGGAGCCATTAAGCACTTTTTCCTTTTTGCCACAGATATTAAAAAGTTAAATGCATTTATTAACTTATTTAATTGGTCTCAGGAAATTTTATTTGTTTAAATAAATTAAATTAAATATTATTTTGCAGCGATTTGTATTGAGCGGGAATTCCCGAGAAATTGAAATATAAATCCCGCTTTCCCGGGAAAAGAAAAACTCTACCTATGATGTCTGGCTGGCTGGCATGCACTATACAAAGTTTAATATTCAAAATTCATACGTTTTATGTTATAATGTTCTGTTTTTCTGCTTTGATATCATTAATGTTACTTCTGCGATTGTAGCAAAACTGCCAAGATGCACTAAAAAGTTGCTCACTGGTAACACTTGTTGGTGGTGCTAACAGATATTTTATTGCTACGGCCTTTAAGCTGTTTTATGGACTATGGTTATACTTAAATATAGTAATGCTTCGTGGACCTTTTTAATTAAACAAGTTATTCTTTTTCGAGAATATTTTCAATGTTAAGAATTAAGTCGTGCTATTCCCATATAGAAGCTTTAATTTGTTTTCCTTGCATCTTCGTTCTGATATGGTTCTCTTTTTTACCTGTTTTAGAAACAATCAGCCGTATTCATAAAAACTTATTGATGATTAATTGACCGTTTTTAAGCAAAAATTGCTAAAGTTGTATTCATAAACGAAAAATGGTCTATTGAACCTTTAATAAACCATTCATAAAGTAAGAAAATTTATTGTTGGATTTGCCCTTCTTTAAACCAAAAATAAAATGACATTTTGAAAGGTGTTCGCATTTTATGATTATATTTTTGTGAAATATGTTGAAAAATAATGACAAAAATGTTTTATTTATTCATTTATTAGTAAAAAAGCTGTTATTCTACGTTTATGAATACAAATTTTTATAAGAGGTTTATAAGACAAAAAGCATTTAATAGTTATTACATACTATAAGCTTACAATAAGAACTTTTTATGAATATGGCTAAATATATATATTTTTCCACAACCGAATTTGGGAAAAAAGTTTGTGGTTCATTATTTTTCATAATGGTAATAAAAAAGTTCGGCCATCGGCAAAATTCGGCCAAATTAATGCCGAACATCGATTATAAGCCGATAAGCGAGTTACCGAATCGGTCGGACACTAATAAGAGCATATTAACTATCTAAAAATTTAAAAAACGTTCAATGTGTTTTTTTTTGCAAATTTTGAACTTGCAGCTGCTTTAGCATATAGTTAGATTTTTTACGCTTTTCCTAGTTATTACTTTATATTAGTTTTTAAAATCATGATCACAATAATCTGGTGTTCTATATCTTTAGTTATATCGCTAACCAACATACTTGTAAGCATTAGGGTGGCCCCGAAAAATACTTTTGAAAAAATATCAAAGATAATAAAACTTTAAGTTTTACGAAACAGGCAGCATGCAGAAATAATTTTAAAACTATTTTCCGAAAAAAATATTTATCTAAGTCATAAAAATACTTTTCTAAGCCATCCTAATGTACACGCATACATAAAAATTAATGTTGGTTCTTTGAGAAATGAGTGTCTTTGATACTGTCGGCTGCCGTTGCTGTTTAACAGTAGTCGTGTTTTAGAAATTGCAGTACATAGTTGGTCGGTTTCATATTTTTCATTGCCAATATCGTTAAACTGTTTTGTTGGTTGATAATTGCTATTCAATTTTAGTGTTGTGCAGAAGGTTCGTAAACTCGTGTGTTGGCAAAGAGAAGTTACGATTAAAGGAATAAATATATTTAAAAATATTTTTAAAGTTTAAATCGGAAACAAAATTAACAAAAAAAATTTAAATATCAATGAATATGAAATATATTATTTTGTGAAATTTAATAATAAGGCTTGCCGTGTGTTTATTTTAGGAACAAATTTATTACTTTTCTATATTTTAACTTGGATATTTTCGCGCTTTATTTTGGAAAAGGAAACGGAAACTATATACCATTTAAGTTTGGTACGTGCATTTGACGGCATTATAAAACATATTTTCAGTTTTCAGTTAATTTAATTGAGTTCAAATCAATATTTTTTTTAATAAGTAAAATTCTTTAAAAATAATGGAAATTTATTTTTAAAATTATTTTTTTGGTATGCATACTTATATTTTTGAGTATATTTCTCAGGTTTTTTGCTTGAATATTTTAAATTATACAATATTTTTCAAATCATTTAATCTAAGCCAAATTATACCACTCTACAATAGTGCAGAGAGTTATATGCGTTTGTACTGATGTTTGTAGCACCTTAAAATATTGCTCCTTGATCGTCTCAGAATCACTCTCTGAGTCGGAATAACGGTGTCCATCCTAAAATCACTTATATGCAAACAAATTTCATATAGATGAAGATATCTATCTCAAAAGATAAATATCTCAATAATTTATATATTCTTGATAAAGTAATATATATATATATATATTTTTATTTTTTGTTCGCTTGAATGAAGTTTTTTTTAACTCAGTTTAACTCATGTTCAACGAAGATTGAACCCTAAAATTATAATCAACATGAAGTTACGTATTATAATTTTCATATTAAGTATTGTATTACATATTAATATAAGTATGTATTGTAGTATCTACATTATTTAAGTATTTGAATGAATTATTAATGTAAAACGGGCAGCACTAAATTTGGCATCACTATATTTAGTACTCGCTCAAAGTAAAACTAAAGGCAAATTTTCAACCGATTGGAAAATTGCAAATCATAAATTTTTATAACTTCGCGTAACAACTTACTTGCCCTTTGTACGTTGCGCAATTAACAACTTTTTTGGTCCGCCAACTTTAACTTGCATCCGTGCTTAGCCTAAGGTTATTTTTACATAAAAGTTAAATTTACATAAAACTTATACATACTTACTTCAACTTACAACTACACAGAAAAAAAATCTACCACATTTTTCACCAATTAAAGCATTAATCAAAAATATAATCAGTTTTAATTAAAATTTTAATCAAGTGAATTAAACGTTAATTAAAGTGAATTAAAAGTTTAATTAATAATGTAAGCTGGTTTAATTGATACTATTCATTTGTTTACTGGTGCAAATTTAATAAATTTTTTAATTAATATCACACATTTTTTAATTGAAATCAATTTTAATTTTTTTTCTGTGTACCAAGTAGGGTAGGGGATTTCAATTATTATATTTCCCGCTTTTCCGGGATTTTTCTTGCGGGATCCCGGGAAATAAAAAATTCCTCATAGTTTAATAAAACAACTATTTATACTTTGAAATTTAGTTTTCTATTTTCTTAAAATAAGCATCTGTGGACGGGTTGTCGATTAGATCAATTAAAAAATCGAGCTTGGTAAATGCGATCAAAGTTTTCAAAATTTACAGATATATTTTGCTATAACTTCGGTTCAGTTTGGGATATAATACGAGAAGATATGAAGGAACACTTTGCTTAAGTAACTTAGAATTTTCGATTTTTTGAGATATGAGTGTGTTGCAATGAAGGAGCGATATGTTTATTAGGTGATAACCATAATTTTGTTCAATTTGTGTTGTTTTATATACCCGTGAAGTGCGGGGAAACCGAATTAAAAAAAATATGGAAACTCGTGTAAGATACTATAACATACAATTTGAAAAACACATTGTCCTAAAGATTACAGATCGACCTAATGAAATGAAAATGATACAGACGTTGTTTATAAAAAAAATTGCTTCTTATTTTGAATCAGAAGCATTCTACAACGGTGCACTTTTAACTATCTGTCCAAACTCGGTAAAAAAATGAATGAAATTTTTCGGAAACATGGTAATTAGTAAATAAAATCAGAAATATACTTTTTGACTAGTTACTAAGCGCTTTGAGTGTGTCAGAAAGTTATTTCCTACGCCGTTAAAAAATTTTAATATAAATATTTATTTTAAATATTTTATCTTTTTTATGAATAAACTTTTTGATCTCATATCTTGAGTACCTCAATTTTTGTTTGTTATTATTATTGTTTTATGAATTAAATTGTTATGCTTATGTTATCTTTTTTCTTGTATCCGTAAGTTAATAATAATTCAAGTTCCTCTTTTAATCTTCAATTCATTTTTGTATTATTTAAGCATTTCTTTTACTTACTTTGTAAACAAGTTCCCTTACGTTTTTTATGAAAGTTTTTTTCATTAATTCAAAACAAATTTACTTTGTGTTATTTATATGGAGCGGGATCCCGTGATCCCAGGAAATTTTAAAAATTTCCCGCTTTCCCGGGAATCAAAAACTCCGGGAAAAAACTCTACTACCAAGTTACCGAAATTTAAATTACATTAACTACTAGTACTTACCTTAAAGTTTATACTTACCTAACGTTAAACCTAAAACAACCGCATGAATTAATTGTTTATTATTGTGAGCATTAGCCCAAGATCCAGCCCCTTATCTAAATACGAAAACTAATTCCCTTTATTGTTGTTCCTTTCGTTGTATAATTACTCTGCGAGTAATTATAATTACACTCTTCATTATAGATTGGCTGTAAATGAAAATTATCCCCTATTTTGCCAAATCTAACTTATACTATGTTTACACTTGGGTTCTTAAACGCGTTTAAGCAACTCGAACGTGATTAAGCTGTAATCACATCAAAATCGAGATGATTACCCATACATTAAAGTGATTCGTTAATCACTTCAACTTGACATGATTACAACTAAATCACATACTTATATTTTTGAGTATATTTCTCAGGTTTTTTGCTTGAATATTTTAAATTATACAATATTTTTCAAATCATTTAATCTAAGCCAAATTATACCACTCTACAATAGTGCAGAGAGTTATATGCGTTTGTACTGATGTTTGTAGCACCTTAAAATATTGCTCCTTGATCGTCTCAGAATCACTCTCTGAGTCGGAATAACGGTGTCCATCCTAAAATCACTTATATGCAAACAAATTTCATATAGATGAAGATATCTATCTCAAAAGATAAATATCTCAATAATTTATATATTCTTGATAAAGTAATATATATATATATATATTTTTATTTTTTGTTCGCTTGAATGAAGTTTTTTTTAACTCAGTTTAACTCATGTTCAACGAAGATTGAACCCTAAAATTATAATCAACATGAAGTTACGTATTATAATTTTCATATTAAGTATTGTATTACATATTAATATAAGTATGTATTGTAGTATCTACATTATTTAAGTATTTGAATGAATTATTAATGTAAAACGGGCAGCACTAAATTTGGCATCACTATATTTAGTACTCGCTCAAAGTAAAACTAAAGGCAAATTTTCAACCGATTGGAAAATTGCAAATCATAAATTTTTATAACTTCGCGTAACAACTTACTTGCCCTTTGTACGTTGCGCAATTAACAACTTTTTTGGTCCGCCAACTTTAACTTGCATCCGTGCTTAGCCTAAGGTTATTTTTACATAAAAGTTAAATTTACATAAAACTTATACATACTTACTTCAACTTACAACTACACAGAAAAAAAATCTACCACATTTTTCACCAATTAAAGCATTAATCAAAAATATAATCAGTTTTAATTAAAATTTTAATCAAGTGAATTAAACGTTAATTAAAGTGAATTAAAAGTTTAATTAATAATGTAAGCTGGTTTAATTGATACTATTCATTTGTTTACTGGTGCAAATTTAATAAATTTTTTAATTAATATCACACATTTTTTAATTGAAATCAATTTTAATTTTTTTTCTGTGTACCAAGTAGGGTAGGGGATTTCAATTATTATATTTCCCGCTTTTCCGGGATTTTTCTTGCGGGATCCCGGGAAATAAAAAATTCCTCATAGTTTAATAAAACAACTATTTATACTTTGAAATTTAGTTTTCTATTTTCTTAAAATAAGCATCTGTGGACGGGTTGTCGATTAGATCAATTACAAGAAGTGAGTACATACGTAAATCAATGTCTCCTGATGCAATAAATCTACTAAATGCAGAATGGGCCAATGGTTGATAATTAATAAATTTTGTGAAGTGAGAAGTTTATAAAGAACATTAATTCAAAAGAAGATGCAGGCAGTAAAGTTTCCTTGTCCGGGCACAAGACTTAAAAATAGGAGATACCTAAACATATCGCTCCTTTATTGCAGCATAGTCATATCTGCAAAAAAAATCGAGCTTGGTAAATGCGATCAAAGTTTTCAAAATTTACAGATATATTTTGCTATAACTTCGGTTCAGTTTGGGATATAATACGAGAAGATATGAAGGAACACTTTGCTTAAGTAACTTAGAATTTTCGATTTTTTGAGATATGAGTGTGTTGCAATGAAGGAGCGATATGTTTATTAGGTGATAACCATAATTTTGTTCAATTTGTGTTGTTTTATATACCCGTGAAGTGCGGGGAAACCGAATTAAAAAAAATATGGAAACTCGTGTAAGATACTATAACATACAATTTGAAAAACACATTGTCCTAAAGATTACAGATCGACCTAATGAAATGAAAATGATACAGACGTTGTTTATAAAAAAAATTGCTTCTTATTTTGAATCAGAAGCATTCTACAACGGTGCACTTTTAACTATCTGTCCAAACTCGGTAAAAAAATGAATGAAATTTTTCGGAAACATGGTAATTAGTAAATAAAATCAGAAATATACTTTTTGACTAGTTACTAAGCGCTTTGAGTGTGTCAGAAAGTTATTTCCTACGCCGTTAAAAAATTTTAATATAAATATTTATTTTAAATATTTTATCTTTTTTATGAATAAACTTTTTGATCTCATATCTTGAGTACCTCAATTTTTGTTTGTTATTATTATTGTTTTATGAATTAAATTGTTATGCTTATGTTATCTTTTTTCTTGTATCCGTAAGTTAATAATAATTCAAGTTCCTCTTTTAATCTTCAATTCATTTTTGTATTATTTAAGCATTTCTTTTACTTACTTTGTAAACAAGTTCCCTTACGTTTTTTATGAAAGTTTTTTTCATTAATTCAAAACAAATTTACTTTGTGTTATTTATATGGAGCGGGATCCCGTGATCCCAGGAAATTTTAAAAATTTCCCGCTTTCCCGGGAATCAAAAACTCCGGGAAAAAACTCTACTACCAAGTTACCGAAATTTAAATTACATTAACTACTAGTACTTACCTTAAAGTTTATACTTACCTAACGTTAAACCTAAAACAACCGCATGAATTAATTGTTTATTATTGTGAGCATTAGCCCAAGATCCAGCCCCTTATCTAAATACGAAAACTAATTCCCTTTATTGTTGTTCCTTTCGTTGTATAATTACTCTGCGAGTAATTATAATTACACTCTTCATTATAGATTGGCTGTAAATGAAAATTATCCCCTATTTTGCCAAATCTAACTTATACTATGTTTACACTTGGGTTCTTAAACGCGTTTAAGCAACTCGAACGTGATTAAGCTGTAATCACATCAAAATCGAGATGATTACCCATACATTAAAGTGATTCGTTAATCACTTCAACTTGACATGATTACAACTAAATCACTTCATTAATCACAAAGAATCCACTGAACATACCTCAAAGTGAGTATAATGTAGAATCGGCCAACACGAACGTGTACAAACGGCCACGATTTTTGCTTGATGTTTTATTTTTTTCCTAAAATAATTCCTAAATTTTCACAATTTCTTCATTAAAATGATTAAAATAATATTCTGATAACTATAAATTTTTAATACTTTAAATAAATATAAATTTGTTTTTTTTTTTCTTAATCATCTGTCATTTTAATCATCTAAAATGTAATGTGAACGGCTTTGATTAACGTAATTAACATTTTGCTTAAACGCGCTTAAAAACCCAAGTGTGAACATAGCATTAAAGGTCCAACAAACGTTAACCTAAATAACAATTGCAAGAGTGCAAACCCAACAACAACTTATGGTGTTTTCTTTTCTACAAAAAAATGTGAAAAGGGTGGCCTGTTTTATTCTAAAAAACTCATCCTTTTCGGGAGCAAAATTATTCAGAAACAGACACCAAATTGCATTTTTTTAAATAAAATGTCACATTTTTTTGTAGAAAAGAAAACATCATTAGGAACAGCACTAAACTCCCGAGAAATAATTACACAGTATATAAATAGATATTTTAATAATTTTAGACAATGTCTACGAAAATAATGAATCAAATTGCAATTTTCCTCTTGTAAAAAGCTAATCGATATTATCCCATAGTTCCTAGAAGATACATAGTGCCGTCACACATTTTTTCCATTTCATTTTATTTAAAGATAAGTTTTCGATTTCTATTCATGTATAGCCTGCATTTAGTGCTTCTACGTCCTCCTCTCCTACGTCGAACTTCTGAGGCTATTGATTCCTGATGCTCATACACACTTATGCTGAAATCATGGAATTTATGTAAACCAAGACAAATTTACCTTCGACAAATGCAATCAATACATACACACATACATATATTTTTTGCTTCTTTTATTCTTTTAGATTTAAACATTCATCCTATTAAACATTTTACCATCATGTAGTTTAAAATAGTTAAGTTGGCTAGATCTAAAAAAAATAAATTTAATTTAATTATGTTCTTTTGCGTGGCACAAAATTTGCTGACACTTTTCACCTTTTTGATGTTCACAAATAATACAACGACATCTAAACCACGGTAACAGGAGAAATGTCAGAAGCAAAGTGTTTGAATTGTAAAAGCAAGCATGGAATAAATAATAAAAGAAATACAAAAGACCATTGATTTTTAAAGCATTAACGGATGGACGAGCTTTAACTGGGGAAGCATTCCAAAGGAAACATCTTACAAAGCTTCTCGTAGTGCAAGCTAAAACTTCTATTGATTGTGTCTATTGTAAATTTTAAAAATTTACATAATATTTTTCACTTCAGTGGATAATAATATTTTAAACTCCATGTTCATAATAAAAAAAAAACAACTATTTAAAACCGACAAAAAAACTAGGGGTATTTTGGCAGTCGTGATCGAATACTTTTTCGACTCGGAAGACATTTTATTTGTTATTCCTTCTGTCGCTACTGAACGAATCAAAATTATTTTTAAGTGTTGTAAAGTTTTCACAACACTGAAAAAATAAATAATTCGATACGGTTAGTATGAAATGGCTTTGGAATCAAAAAAATATTCGATCACGACTGCCAGAATTAGACCCCTAAGAACACAATCCATGATTGTGACAATTGTAATAACTAGGGATGAGATTTTCATGCACTAAAAAATCGAAAATATGCGCATAAAATATGCACTAAAAACTCCTAAATATGCATTAAAAAAAATGAAAAATATGCACTTAAAACTATTTATAACAAAAAAAAAAAAAATGAAAAAATTCTATTGTTGTTTTTATTCCATTGTTGTTCATAGGTATAATATTTTTTAAAACTTAAGCTTAAGAGAAAAAATTTCGATTTTTCTTCTATCTTTTTTCTTCCTAAAATATTTCATATATGTATTTTCCTTTCATTTTTGAAACTAAAATGTAACTAAATTTTTTTTAAAAATGTAACTAAAGTTGAGTCTACTTTAACTTTAGCAACAATTTGTATGAAATTGTTTCTGACGTTTAAAATAATTTTATTTAGTTTTGAATGAAAATTTTAACATAATGTTGTAAAAAATAATAATTAGTGCATAATATTGTTGTGGCTAAAATTTGCAAACGGTTTCGTAATGCAAAATGTGTGTGGTTGCAAAAGAAATTGTTGCTCTATTATGAACACCAAGTGAAAATGTTTTTTTGATTGTGAACGAAGCTTTAATTTGAATAACTACATAATTTAAATTTTTGTATGCAAAATAAAATACTTTTTTATATCATCAAAAGCATACATGTTAAATTCCAATTAGAATTAGTAATTGATGCAATTAGTTTATATTTTCTAATTGATTAAACAATTAGAATAAGTTCAACTAATTCCCATTAGCTAATTAAAATTTTTATTCTAATGGAAAACTAATTGCAATTAGTTGCCATTAGCAAAAAAAAATTGGTTAACCTTTACAATTAGAAATCTAATTGACTTCTGATAATGCAATTAGATATTCAATTAGCTCGAATTAGAATCAATTGAATTTAATAATTGAATATCTAATTGCATTATCAGAAGTCAATTAGATTTCTAATTGTAAAGGTTAACCAATTTTTTTTTGCTAATGGCAACTAATTGCAATTAGTTTTCCATTAGAATAAAAATTTCAATTAGCTAATGGGAATTAGTTGAACTAATTCTAATTGTTTGATCAATTAGAGAATTTCACAAAACAATGTTAATTAGCAATCATTAGCATTAGCTAATCATTACTTAACATGTATGATCAAAAGTAAACCTTTGTCTGTTGAAAAGCTTTTGTACATAGAAAATGATCTCTCAAAGTCAACCGAAGTTAAAGCATACTTGAAGGATGCCAATTCATTTAGAGTATTTTAATTTTCTAATTCAGATCCCACATTTGATTCTAGATCAAAAATAGTTGGAATTTGTTTTATTGTTTGAAATCAAATATTTTTTGCAAATCTTTTTGGGAGTTTTTTAATTTGTCGGGCTATTTTTCCCTTCACATTGTTTCCCGCATGAAATCAAGAAATCGATGTAACCCATGTGCCTAGCAAGTAACATGTACCAGTTTTGGATAAATTATGTTAGGTCAATTGGCAGCCTTAACCATGTTAGGTGCTTCATCGTCTTAAAATTTAAGGATCTTTTGTCGAAATCTTGTATTTTAAGCAGAGCTTAAAAAAAATTATTAATTAATTTAAATTTTTTTTTACAATTTTGAAATTGTTTGAAGAACTTTTTTTATAATATGAAAATTTGAAAAATATGTCACTCAAAAATGTTAAAATATGCAAAAATATGCATTTTCACCAAAATATGCAAAAACAAATCGATGCCATTTTAACGCAAATTTAATGATTCGGAAAGAAAAATGGTCGACATCGATCTTAGACTATCGACAAAAAACATGCATTTGCATGAAAATCGCATCCCTAGTAATAACCAACAACTGTTGTCAAGGCTTGATAGAGGTCGTACCAAATGAAGTAAAATGTATTGTAATAAAAATGTAATTCCTTAAAATAACACTGTTCCAAAAAAACAAAAAACAAAAAATACTTTGAACATAACAGGAAAACTTTTGCCTTGCTCTAGAGGCAAATTAAGGTATTCGATGCTGGTTGAAATCACAGTACAAATAATGTAAATGGAAATCTTGATCGATATCAAAGGTCGTAATTTGTCTCCGGTTAATAACAATAATAATGATTACAAATAAAAATTAAAGCCGAATATTTATTTTTTTAAACTTATTTTTTTATTATACTTTTGAAACTTTTAATATGTTTTGCTTTAAAAATGTCTCGTTTTTATGTAGAACTTGATCGGAGTTTTCAGAAAGTTTAAAGACACTTTCATAAAAGATATTTCCAAATCATCAATTAAGAATAATTTTCTTTTAAACACAAAAATCCATCACCAGTCACAAAAACTATGTGGTTGTTCTGGTATACGTAGTTTTATACTATTGGTCTTTTTGCATATGGTATGGCCGAATACTTAAGGCTCAACCATGATATGCATAAGCAAGCTACGGCTTCTGTCAAAAACTAACAAAAAGCCCGTCAAATGCATTTAAAAAAGCAAAAACAAAATCCCTGCTAGGACAGTACCACTGTCTGTCACTGCTTGGAAATTTCATCGCATGATTGATGAAAAAATCAATCAGAAGCCCATGGGCCAAATTGATTTGAAGAAATCTATTACAAAAAGGCTGTACCACAGAAGCAATAACGATTACCTGTTAAAAGTTTAGTTTATTTTTAATTTTTTTAAAAACTATGTACGAAATGTCGCTTTTATGCACACCAGTACGCTTTTAAGCATCCCAACTTGAGCACTTACAGTTTGGTAATGCAAATAGGCGAAATTGTTATCTATAAAAGCATTTCACCTAATTGCATATCCTGCATTAATACATCATAATTTATTATAATTTTAATTAATTGCTTAAACTTTTAAAAATTGAGTCAATCACGAAAAAAAGTTTACAAATTTTCCCACCTCAAATTAAACTTGATGCAAGTTAAAATACAGTAAAAATTCGATAATCCGGATAATTGATTGGTGACCCCAATCCGGAGTAGCGAATTATCCGGATTACCGCATGTATGTATTTTTTAAAAATTATAATAATTCATAGCAAAAAAAACGCATGTGGAAACACTCATATCACACTATTCTAACTGTATTTTTCAAAGCATGATGTGATTTAAATAAAAATAAATAAATAAAAACGGGTGTTATTCAATCCGGATTATAGAGTTGCAATCAATCCGGATTATAGAATACGCAATGACTGTATTTTTTAAAGCATGCTGTGGTTTGAATAAAAAAATAAATTAAAACGGTTGTTATTCAATCCGGACTATATATTTGCAATTAATCCGGATTATAGAATACGGAATGATCTTCAACATTTTGTCCGGATTACCGAATATTCCGGATTAGTGGAGTCCGGATTATCGAATTTACACTGTATATTAAATCACAAAAATTATCACAACTGCTTCTGGTGTTCATTCCTTCTTAGAAAAAATGTTGTAAAAGAATACTATGAATAAATAGCCATGTTCTAAATATAAATTACATAATGGAAATTTACCAAACAGAGATTAAAAGATACTTATATTTGTTAGGCTTCTTTCCTGTTAACAGCTAACAAACAATCTATTGTTGCGCTTTTATTGCGATAATGCAATTTAAATAAACTAGAAGTCTAAAGTTACTTTTAATAGTAGGGCAAATAATAACACAGGTCTGCTATAAAAATGTTTTTTAAATAATTTCATATAAAACAGGTAGATAGATGTTGGTCTAAATATTGAAAATATAAGCTTCGTTTCAACGTACCACGTCTCATTTACGAGATAACGGTAAATTGTTTATGTAGTCTTGTCTTTCGGAGGAAACACTAGCTCGATTGAAATGAATAATACATTGTTACTAAATTACCCGTCCAATAGTGGCTAATTGGATTTGATCGGGTAAAAAATGGCTTTGTTTCACATGATAACGTTTTTCTATCGTGGAAATGCCTTGGTGGAATCTTTGCCCTGTTCATCGCTGAAGGCGACAAAATTATTTGAAACGAAATCTAAATACACATATTTAAAATCTTATTTTTGTATGGGAATCGATATTCAGTTTTCTCAGTAAGTTGCGCATAAAATCAAAAGTTGTGCACCGATTACAATAATTTAAACCTCATTTCATTCAAATTTATGTTGAGCTAAATGTTTTTAGACCAAAGCTGTTTTATCGCAATTTTTTTTTATGAATTTTTAAAGAACACAGAAAAAAATTACGACAAATCAATTGTCATATTAATAACCAAATTCGTCAATACAATTAATTTTTTAATTGAAAAGGTACCAACAACAGAATTTGTAAATATAATAAAATGTTTGGTAACTTAAATTTGTTAACATTCAATAAATTTTTTTAACAATAAATTTGTAATATATGTTTTTAGTTAATATTAGCAAATACATTCCAAAAAAATTAAATTAAAAAAATGTTTTTAGTACAATTACTTAATTAAATAATTGGTTTAAAAGTGTAGTTACTTTTAAACTGTTCTTTGATTTTGGCATCTCATAAAAAAGGACTGAATAAATATATAAAAAAAATTCAGATTCCTTTGGAAATTCAAGATTAAATACGAACATAAGCGTATACAATATACCAAAAGCTGTTAAACATGTAACAAAAGGATATTTTATTTTACCATCGCAGTACAATGTTATAGTCTTAACGTCCCAAATTTCACCAACTACTAAAAGCAAAGGTTGGATGTTTGATTTTTGGAATTTTAGCAAATTAAGTTTTGCTTCGATTTCTTCTTGAGACTTGCCCATAATTGCAAATGAATGTTGTGAATCTTCTACAGAAAATTTCTTTCGCCGCTTTGATCCACTTGAATCTGTTCATACTGTAAGTGATGATGGTAGTAAATGGTGCAGCAACCAAAAAGCAGTAAATATTCGAGATTCTAAAAAATAATTTTAATAATTTGTTATCTATGTACATCTTTATACTAGCTAATTTAGTTAAAATATATCTAGATACGTACCATCGTTACTATTTTAAGACTTTTCTCAAATAGATAATGCTGATGAGTTAACAATTGTTTCATGGAGTACTTTGTACAACTTTTCAGCGTTATGGGCCCATTTTATTTCAATAGATATGGCTTTGGGAAATTTAATGCAAAAATCTCTATCGATCTACAAAAGCAAAAAAAATATAATGTTATTACGAGTCTAAGTGGATTTTATTTAGTTACAAACCAAATGATATCCTGAAGGTTTAATGTTTTCTGGCCATTCAGTTAGTATATCGTTGGTAGTTTTTAGGCTTATTAATTGATTATGTCTATAAAATGAACATTTTGCTTCAATACAAATCCAATTCATCAGTTGTCATATTATTATTTCTTAAACATTGGATTGAAAATTGCGCATCAGGGGCCTAATTCTCGCATTCGTGATCGAGTACTTTCTCGATTCGAAAGCAATTTTATTTCAGTCAATACTGAACGAATCAAAATTATTTTTTCAGCATTGTGAAACTCAAATGTATGCTTTACAATAACGAAAAAATATTTCCAATTCGTTCAGTATTGACTGAAATAATTAGATATTAAATTGCTTTCGAATCGAGAAAGTACTCGATCGCGAATGCCAGAATCTGGCCCCAGGTTCGGAATCTATACGAAAAATGTGTAATGTTTAAAATTAAAACATTATGGACATAAGTTATGAAAGTACTAACTAAAAGATGAGAGTTCTTTTAACATTGGTTTATCTTCCTTTAATAAAGGTTTGTTTTGGCGTCTTAAATTGTGAATTTTATTGTATAATCTTCCTCTTTTTCCAATTTTGTAGTTACTCTGAAAAACATTATTATTTAAAATTCTTAAATTTTTATCTAAGTACTAAAATTTACTAAGCTACTACTTACTATTTGCTCTGATGGAACAAAGAGCATATTTGTTGTTCTATATTTGTACAATCTGCTAATGTACACCGATAGCCTTTTACTTCAATATACTTTGCTATAGTATTAATTAATAGAACGCGAATTTCTTCACTAAACAACTGTTTTTCTTTATAGTTTTTTATTATTTTATGGCCAACATTTGTATCATTTAATATAGATATAAGGCTTGGTATTTTAGTTTTGTTGTGTTCTGGTATATTTTCATAATTATCTTCTTCCTCTGCTTTTTTGTTGGATGAAGAAATTTTCAACCATATTTTTAGGTGATGTTCGAAGGCAGCTTGATCTGTATATTTAATATTTTCAATATGAAAAATCATCATTACCTCGTAAATGAATGTAAATATGTGAACGTTTCCATTTGCTCAGTTTCCATTTGCTCAGTAGTCATATTTATTTGATTGTCCTTGTAGTTCATAAAAAAACATTAAAATTAATATATTTTATGATAACACTCCTTCAATTTGACAAATTTTTTGCCACAATGAGTTTCGACCATTTCTACTGTGGGGCCGAGAAGATTATTCAAGTTTGCTACGTACCGAATTTCAAAGGCTGAAAAATGAATATTGTACTCAGTAAGTACTTTTTGGCAACATATGCAAATTTCACTATCCGTTGTTTTTGCAATACATTTTATTGCAAATAAATTTATGTCCTGTGTAAATGTAGCAATAAACAAATTTTTATTATATTTATATCCATAAATTTGTGCTTCTCTGTACAATGTTATACTTTCGTTATCCATGCTCAGTGCAGCACTAATGCGATTTTTGGCTTTTGAATCCACTTAATGAGTTTTAAATATGAAGTCTGTGTTTTGTGTAGGATTTAATATAATCAGGTATGTGATGGAAAACGATTTTGAAAACAATACGATTTGAAAACGATAATATCGTTTTCAGTATCTTTTAAAAATGATTTTTAATACATTTTCCTCTGTTTTCCTGTATATATTCTTTTAAATTCTTTGTTATATATGTTAATTGAACTATATGTTGAACAAAAAATTAA
Organism: Pollenia griseotomentosa; assembly: GCA_963931875.1. Lineage (NCBI taxonomy): Eukaryota > Metazoa > Arthropoda > Insecta > Diptera > Polleniidae > Pollenia > Pollenia griseotomentosa. Next base: position 204,505,887 of record OZ007561.1, on the reverse strand, counting down.
GACTTAACTGCAGAAATGGATTTTAAGATCGGTCGAAAATCATCACACCTACAAAAACGATAATTTTAAACACGATCGTTTTTCATCACATACCTGAATATTTGCAAACCTCATTTGCTGTTTAAATGCAAAAGTTTTAGGAACATTTTTACGTGACGTTATAACATGAGAATATATTTTGTACTCCTTATGCTTAGCTTCATATTTGAAAGTCCATATATTTCTTAATGGTCCAAATTTTCTTATGATCATGGGGTAGTGTGTAAGAAAATGAAACTTAGGTGTTAATTTCTTTTTAAATAGATTTTGATATTTAATCTCAATCCCATTCGATTCGAGCTTTCTTAATTCTATAACCAATGGCTTTAAACACTCATTAGTACCGTGTCTTTTTATATCCGCAGATTTTATAGAGCATGCTAAGAATACAGTGTTTAATTTAGACGATTTTTGAGGACAACAAGGAAAACTATAATATAAATTGCACATGACCTGTTGCTTTAGAACCAATAGGGTTATTGATCCCAAAATCATCAACGTATATAAAAAATGGAATTAGCATCTTTTGTGGATAAAGCTTGGTTTTCTGAATCCACAAATCTCCTTGTATGAAATTGCTGATGTTTTTATTTTGTTTTGTTTTGTTTTTTCCATGTGAATTAAAACATTGTTGAGCAAATCTTGAGACTCAAAAAGTTTCCTAAACTGAAACTCCAATGGCATAATTGTCCCTGTAGGATTCTTTGAGTTTGCAATTTTAAAGCTTTTAGGATTTGAAATCAGATCCAGTTCTTTTATACACTTTTCAAATCTGTACTCCGTTTTAATTTCCTTAAATAATTCAGCTAATAAACACTAGCTAAAATCATGTTTGTGTTTGAATCTTGTTGAATCGATTTTTTGAGAAATTCATTAATTGGATGCAAAATATTATCCTCCACATTTTCTCTAATTTTATTTATATCTGCTCTTGAGATATTATTAAAATAGTGCAATGATAATTAAAACTTACTGGCAGAATCTCGCATAGCTTGCAAATGTTGATGATATAAATTATTTTCCAAACTTGAAGATTTAAAATTGTTATCTGCTAAAGTTTTCGAAGAGGCAGGGTGAATACTTGATAATTTGGAATTTATTTAAAAAAAGCCTTGTTGGTCGAACTGCGGCAAAACTAAATTAATATCCTTAAAATGGTTTAACACGTGTTTTTTGAATGACTTCTTTAAGGAAAACTTTTGGGAACAATTATTAAAATTACACAAATATATTTTGTTTTCTTCAAAAAAACTGTAATTCTTAAAATGAACAAAAAACTCATTTGGGCAAAATATAGTTTGTCACATAAGAAGCAAGATATGCAGTTTACCTTGGTTTTTTTCTTGAAACGAAAAAAATGCACTTTTTTTATTTGTCAACAATTGAAAAGCCAAAAATTATTTCTAAAATTAAATTTCGAAATGATAATGTGATTAAAATAAAAATTTTAAGTTAGCAAATTTAAAAATATTTTAAAATTTTTAAATTATTTCCAACAACTTTTTTAATTGACAATCGGCAAATCAAAAATTGTAGAAGTATAAATAATTTTAAACTTTTTAATAAAAAAAAATTGTTAAAAATTTTAATTTACCCAATAATATATTTTTAATTAGTTTTTAACTTTAAAGATTTTTTTCTGTGAACAAAAAATTAGTTTTTTTTAAATTTTCCTTTTTTGTTTTCAAAAATTCAACAATATCTCTGAAACTACAGGGAAAATTTAAAAACAATGTAAGCATGGCTTAAAGATAATACTGTCGCCGAGCTTCGGATTTGCTTGTTAACTGAATATGGTCCACCGTTTTCAATTTATTCCAATATATGTAGTGAAAGTGCGTTAATTTTGGACATAACGGCACATCTTAAAAAGTAGAGCTGATAGAGAAAAATGGTGATTAGATTTAAAATCTGCGACCTCAAATTAGTAAATATTTGCAATCAAATTCCAGACCGCAGAAAAAAAGTTTAAATTTGTTCCCTTGTGTTATTAATTGCCTGATTTGAGGACCAACAATTTAATTTTATTTAATTTTTGCATCACTCAGTTTAGGAAATTTTTTCTTTAAATAAATCCATCACCACTCCTATCCACAACTTTCACGAAGTTTTTCATGAGTCCAAGCTTTATGTGTAAGAGTTTTAAAAATAAATTAATTAATTTTCCTGGAGGAATATTTCCTTTTTTTCCAGTCTGTCCGAAGATAATGATTTCTCCGATCTCTGCTGTCCTACTCACAAATAAAACAACAGCATTTTCTAAGCCCTAAAATTAGGGCAATAACCTTCAAATCTTCACAAACTTTTCAGTTTGTTATCCAAGAAAAATTTAATAGTCGCATAAAATTATTTTATGTTCGAAAGTTCACCTAATAGTGTAGAGGGAAGTTCATGGCCGATATGCAAAAGAACAGCCTTCAAACTCACCTTGGAACCATCGATAAACATAAGTACGCCACTCTTCTGCTTTATATTCTTTACCAAATGCCGGCCATACACTACACAAGTTCAGTGCTCAAGTCTGGCGCTATACAGGGCGTTTGTGTATGAAGGTGCTTTCGCTATTACGCAGTGAACTGCGTACAAATCAAAACGAGTTTGATATGTGCTCAAATTTGTAAAACTGTAGAGTGAAGTTCTTAAGTGTATGTTTTGAAAACATTTCGTTCTGTCGCGGTTTTAAAGAGTTGACAAGAAAAATTCTGGACAGCGTTCTTAGATTTATGCAAAGAATTGCCTGAATTATGACCAATTAAAAGCAGTAATTGACATGTCAAAGTCGAATCTTACGAAAAATTATTGAAAATGTTTATGTAAAAATTAAAAAAGGCAAAAACGTTAACTTTTTTATTGGCAGATGTTGTCTTCTTCGCTTACCCAAGGTCTTCACTAAAGATAAATATCTCAGCATGTTGGCAATAACGTCGGCAGAATAACAGAGCAATATTTCTTATTGTTCAACTTATGCTAAAGGCATGGGAAAACGTATTTATGTTAACCCCGATTTTAAAAAAATCAAGGAAGAAGGTGCAGTGTAAAATCTGGCGCTATCTTGCGAAATTTATTTTTATTAATATCAATTCTTTCTTATTCGACTTCATTATTTAAATGTATACTAATTTGCTTAACTTGAGTTCTTTTTTTATATAAAAATAAAAATTTTATTAAATTTTTTTTTGTTAAAGTAAAATTAATATTTTTATATAAAAAAGAACTCAAACTTAAACAATTTAATATAAATTTTAATAATAAAGAACGAATAAAAAATTATATTTATTAATAAAAATAATTTTTGTAATTTTATTTTAGTGTTTATTAAATTCATTAAAGTTGTTTTTTATTTGACCTTTCCAATTTAATAATAAAAATAAAATAGTTGAGCTCGAGGCCTGGGTTGTTTTTTAAATATTCTTCTTTATTTTTTCCAATATTTCGCTACTCTTCGAGTAGCATCCTCAGGGAATATAATGGATTTAAAATAAACCAACAAAATTCTAAAAAATTGTTTCTCCTTTCCTTATCGTTGTTTTTAACTCGTCATCATAACTACTACTGTAGTAGTAGGCCTCGAGCTCAACTATTTTATTTTTATTGTTTATTAAATTCTTTAATTTAATTCTTTTACTACAACTATAATTTGCTACCATTTCACAAATTTAATTTCTTTCTCACACAATTTGCTTCTATTTTTTACTTTTTCGCTTCTTTTTTCTCAACTGAAAACCAAATTTGACGTTTTATGTTAGCAATAATTGTCAACGAAAACGAACTAACAATTATTTCAACATAAATTGCCGGCAATAAATATGTATGTACAAAAAATTGCTGTCTACATTAAAGATAACATAATTTTGACATTTACTGCAATATATGTCGCAATAATTATCTCTGGTATAGACGGGCAGTTATGAATAAAAACTTCAAAATTTGTAAGTACCTGTTGCAACATTTTGTTTTCCAGTGTAATTGTTTTAATTTTATGTCATATAATTTTTACTACTTACCTACACTTACAAAATAAATGTAATTGCATTATTATTGAAAAGCATTCAGCTTTTCTACTTTTGGTTTCTACAATTTTTTTGTATCGGAAATACTTGTTTGTAGATTTTTCTGGAAGGCATTTATATTTTTATTTTAATTATTTTAGGTACGCTTACATCAGTGTTGCCAACTCTTCATCACTACAAATGGCTAAATTTTAAGTAAAAAGTAGCTAAGAAATTATTTTACAAAATTTTATTACAATATTAATAAAAAAAAATTTTTATTAAGAATAAAAAACATGGAAAAAAAAATTATGAAATTGGTTAAAAAAAATAAAATGGTAATGGCTAAATTGAATTTTTTTGAAAATGAATATATCTAGTAGTGGTCTGAAACTATCGATAGCACTATCGAAGTTTTCGATGGGTTTTGACTATCGTATCACCATCGATAGTTTTTGTTTTTCTTATATTATAGGTATATGAATGACATTTGGCAGTAACACAACTTGGCAGCGTCTTTTAAGAAGCGTACATTTGCTACAATTTTCTTTATTGCGTGTTTTTTTTTTTAAATTAAATTTTTAAAATTCTAAAAAAAATTAAAATAAAATAATAAATGTAAAGTGTTATTTACAATAATATTTGCAAATTTTATTCCTTTTCTTGCAAGACATATACACTTTATCCAATTTATTTTATTCAAATTAATAATCAGGTATTGAAAATGGTTTTGAAACAAAACAGTTTCATATCAATGTCGTTTTCAGTATCCTTAAAAATGGATTTCTAAAACATTTAACTATTTCTTTCTTTCTATATTCGTTAAACATTTATATTAAAAATGTTTATTGAACTGTATTTGAAACAAAAGATTAAAAAGGTAAAGTTCACATTAGTTAACCAACACATTAAACCCAGCAAAAGTGAATATACTTAACCCTGCAATCGATCGTTTCCGATCGCTTTTCATCATATACCTGAATATAAAAATATATTTAAATCTATGTATAAGTAGTTTAAAAAAAATTAATTTAAAAGATATGAATAAAATGCAAATGTTCCAAACTTCTTGAATAAAATATGTTAAGACCATGTATTGAATAAATTTAAGATATTATTTTTTTAAATGAGAGAAGCATTACTGAAAGTATATATACATGGAAACATTTTTACGATTACTTAAAACCGAATCATTTTCAAAATGTGTGCCAAGAAACAAAATTTTATATATGCAGTAGACTAAGGTTTCTGACGATTTATTTGAGACTACGTATTCTATGGTATTAAGTTTTATTTGTTAAAAGTCTCTTACTGATTTTTTTGTAAATGTTTTGTATTTTGTGAGAAATATTATAAGTTTTAAAAACTATCGATAGTTATCGATGGTTTTTAAAATACTATCGCATACTATCGACAGTGTCGATTTTGATAGTTTCAGACCACTTTATTATCTAGCCACTTAATGGATAAATTGGCAACGCTGGTTTACATATAGAACATTTTTAAATGAATGTACTTCATGAATGCCCCAAGACAGTATTGCGAAGTGTTTGCCATTTTCACAAAGAATATTTTCATTATTTTGCTATCGACATCAATCCATAATGCTGCACTTCCGGCAGCACTCAAATTTAAGTTTCTATTAGAAATATTCTATTTAACAAAACTTTTATTTGTGCAAAAAAAAACAATTATTTTTTAAAGACACTTTGTCATCTTTTTACACTTTTTGTGCACTTCTTTAACATTGTTTAAGATTCAGACATGTATTTTTGTGTTCATTCAATCAAATTATATGTAATTTGACAAAGTTATACGTCATTTTCAAATTTTTTATGTTGTCTTTTATTAAAACCCTTTATTGTTTATGGACAAGAAGATATTTTGTCTTGTTTTTACCAGGATATGAACACTCAAAAACACCAGCTATGAAAATTTAAATTTAATTTTTTGTTTGCATTTTTAAAAGAAAAGGTTCAGGGCATTGCTAACTTTTCATCTAAAAAACTTGAAAAGTTTTTTTTAGTCCACGAAATTTAAAAATTATTATGACATGTATTGTAATGAAGTTTAAACTTTAAAGCCTTAAATGTCCTGTTCGAAAAAAGCGCTGAGCAAACTTTTTAAACTTTTTTACTTTATTGGTCTACAATAGGCAGGTATATTAAATAATACCAGAAAAGAACTTTATTTTAATTCGTGTCAATGCGCATGAGGGAGACCTTTTTAATAGAAGAAGAGAGGCAACAAAGCAGATTAAGTTGGTTATTTATTTTATAGCAACATAAAATGAGGACATGAGCAAAAAAAATGTTTGCATATATTATTTTTTTTATTTTTACATTAATGAATTTAAAAACTCGTAAATGAAACTTCAAAAGAGTCTGAACATAATTTCTAAAAAGGAGAGTAAAAAACTTTAACTAAAAAACTTATTTATATAAAAAAAATAATAATTAATGCATGTCCTTTAAACCCCCTGAAATTTTTAAGGTGTGATTATAGGAAAAATAACCGGAAAATGTTTGCAATACTGAGTGACATAAAGTTCACTCCTATTTAGAGAAAGCCAGATATGGCTTTATTTGACACTACACTTTTATATACCATAAATATAAACTAGAATAGAATATCTCCGGTATTTTCATTAGTACCTCTCTCTGCACATTTAAAAAAAGGACATATGAGAACTGTGAGAGAGTCAAAAAGCTCTATTGATATAATATGTATGTATTTTTTCTTTGCAGGAGTGGTATGTTGATAAATTTTAGCCGCCATGGATCCCAGTGCTTTACAAAACATGGATCGGGACGCATTAAAAAAACAAATCGAAAATATGAAATATCAGGCCAACATGGAAAGATGGCCGTTGTCTAAAAGCATTGCAGAGTGAGTAACAAAAATTACAAGATACAAAAAAGAAAAAAAAAATAATTTAATACAATTATGGCAATTCATCGCAATTTAAGCGCAATATTGTGAAAAAAACTATTTTAAAATATATAAAGTGCTAAAATAATTTCAACAACGAGCTAAATTTTACTGAATACACGCACATAAAGGAGTTTCCTTTTTTATTTTTCTTCTCAACCCCATAAAACAAACATTTCGGACAAAGAAAGCATTTCAATTCAAGTATTTCTTTATTATTTACATACATATGTGTGCATGGGTCTGTATAATTGTACATGGGTATGCAGATGTGGTAGACAAATGTGGCAGTGTTTTTTTAGTGTGTGTTATAAATGTTAGATGAAGTACAATTTTATTTCTCCTCCTTTTTTTCATGTTTTCGTTGTTTGGGATGCACGTTAAACCCTTAACAACAAAACAAATAAAAAAAACTTTGTTCCCTTTTTGGGGTGTCTGCTTTCCATTCAGTGTACGTTTTGCTTGTAAAAATATAAAAAAAAATAAAAAAATATAAAAACACAAATAAATGAATAATACTCGATAAATATTTATGTTTAAAAAAGCAAATGCTTAAATGCAATGATATTAAAAGAGTGATAAGCTTAAAAGTGGCAAAAGCAATAAAACAATATCGAGAAATCAAAATAAATATCCTACAAAATTCGAAATTTGTTAACTGCAATTTATTTTATTTGTTTATTTTATTTCATACTTGTCAAATAGTTGACTTAAAAAACGTGACCAACAGGCAAAATAAATTAAATATCCTTCAACTGCAATTTTAATTTTGATTTTAATGCCACATCTTAAAATTGGAATTATTCTAGTAGCGCCTGAAAGTTCTCAAAAATACAATAAAAATTAAATAACATTTTTGAGAAATTCAAAAAATCGCTTATTTTATTCCGGGATTTTTCCTTTTAAAAATAGTTTCGGTTTAGTTTATATGGTGTTAGTTAAAGTATAAACTGATCAAAAAAAACTTTTCTTAACAATTATAGCTTATATGCACACCGCTTGTATGCATTTAACACTTTTCAGCATCCCAACTTTTTTTCAATTACTCTTTAAAATCATTTCGTGTATAGGGGCAGTTCCAGCGAAAAGTTAACTTTTTGTAACGTAACGCCAGCGCATATTTTTGCTTATATCTTCCAATCCTTATGGTCGTTTTTGTAAAAATAAATACTTTATTACTTTGAAAATATAACAAAATCTTTTTACAAATTTGACTTCTTCATTTAATTTTTTACATTTTATCGTACAAACTTCACGTCACGTCACAATGGAAATGCATTTGCTTATAACCATATAATGCATTACAATATAACACAATTCAAATGAATTGCTGAATTTTCTTAATTTCAATCAAACTTCGAGTGTACCCATGCACTTTCCATGAAATTAAAGTAGTTAGTATTTATTATGCTGATGCATTTAAGCGAGTTTAACCATTGTTAATGCATAAAAGCGATAAATACTGTATTCAGTTTCTGGGTTTTTTTGCTTTAATATTTGCCAAAATTCAATTTTATTTAAAAATGGAATACAAAAATTATCATCAGTTTATATATTTAAAAGGAAAACTGGAAAATATAAAAATTGCAAAAAAAAAAAATTATGTAAATCATTTACAACAATAGTGTTACGACTCAAAATGCACGATTTTTTAGTTAAGTGTGCAGAAATCTGCGTAATATCAAAATTGATTTAAAAATATTCGCTGGAAATCTACCGCTTGTGTTAAAAATATGCGGTTATTCTACTTCTTACTAAGCGTTTATTTTTTAATAATAATGATTTTTTTATTATTTTTAATTATGACGCTATTGAAGTAAATGAGCTATATGTTTGTGTATGCAGGCCGTGAGTCTTTGCGAAAAACACGTCTGAAGGATAGTATGGAAAAAGATATGAATGTAATGAAAAAAAGCGTACACCTCAAAAAAATAATTGGTTTACTTCTTTATGTAAATCGATAACTATCGATAGTTTTTAAAACTTTCAATATTTCCTACAAAATACAAAACTTTTATAACAAATAAAATTTGACACGTTATATATATATAACCGCTATAAAAACAGTTGGCTTAAAAATTACACAGGTATACAAATTTGGAAGAAAAATTGACTGCAGAAACGAAGCATGTTCTTTAACTAATCTGGGTGCGCTGAATTTGAATGTGGCATAAAAATTGGGCTATCACGTCTTGTTAATTTTTTATCGCATGCTGGCAATACTTTAAAACAGTCAATACTGCCACTACAATTTCACAATTATTTATCCAATGGATTTTGAATAAAAAATACACCAGGCGTATAAATTCAATTCACAGATTTATTCACAGATTTATTTACAGATGTATTTATATATTAAAATTCCTAAATAAGTACAAAATTATTATTGAATTAAATAGTTTTAAGTGGCAAATACATACTTTTTTGTATGGAAACCACTAGATGTTTTTTAAGATATTACATTAATTAAATCTTTTAACCCTTTTGATTAGAACCATGCGTGAGGCAAACCTTAAATAAAATGACCGAGGCCTTAGGACGCTTCTTGACAATGTATGTGGCCCTTTTTGGCAATTAATTATTTTTTAAAATATTGACAAGTATTTATATTTAGTAGTAAAACTAATGATGCCAGATTAAATAGTGACATCATGGGGATTTTTGAAGTGGCGTTAACAGTAGCGTTTAAGCATGTCAGGGAGATCGTGTGTTACTGCTTCATGCTATGTTCATACGACGATATAAACCACTCGTTTCGCTCTCTGAAACTAGTTTGCCACAAATGATGTTCATACAATTCATTCTTGTTTTATTTTGACACTTTTTTGGGTTGTTAGTGTGATTTTTTTTAAAGTAGATAAAAAAGTAAATAAAACTTAAAAATATATTATTTAATACTTTTATTAATATTATTATGTTATAATTATCACTTTATTTAATTAAACATTCATATTTATTTTGTTTTTTTCTTTGTTTTGATTTTTTTTTTGGGAGCTAGTTTAGATAACCTAACGATAAATGTTATCAAAATTGGAGATGATAGTACATTTTTCCTGTTTCGCAGCCTGTTTCAAAATGAAACGACCTGTTTCGCTCTCAAAATTTTGTATGGGGAAACAAGTCGTTTCAATCATGTTTAGGGCGCGAAACAGGAATAAGAGCGCGAAACACGAATATTGCTGTCCGTGTGAACATAGTATTACTGTCAAACGTTGTTAAACCGTAAAAGCTTATCATAAAAAAATAATTTGAGAATAACAAAAACTATCGAAAACTATCGATGGTAAAACGATAGTCAAAATCCATCGGTAGTATCGATAGTGCTATATCCCATGTCTCTCGTCAATCACATTAGCCATGTGAATACAAAAGCACAAATCGCCCATAAATGTCGTCTCATAAATTAAATGCAAAATAATGAAAAAAAATGAAAAGTTGACATAAAGTGTGCGTTTGTAAATACACTTCAATTCATTTTATGACTGTCATTGATGTCAAAGTTTCTTACACGTCCATACATACATATGTATGTATGTATTTATGAGGAACAGAAATTTTCCATTTGTGCGTTATGATTGAAAAAAATCTTATGCTTGTTTTATTAAAATAGTATCAGCATCAGTGTTTTCTATTCTGTGTACGCCGAAATGTGCTTTAAAATAAAATCTAATTTTCAATGCTATGATCACAAATTTATGTACTTATTGGACTTGTTTATGCTTTTGTTTTAGATTTTTTACCTGATTTTAATTTCGTGTAGCCGTTCGTGTAGTCCTTATCAAATATGTATAATCCGTTATGCGTTCGTTTTAATGTTGTTCAATGCAATTTTCAAAATTTAAATTTCCTGTCCTTAATTCATTAATCAAATATAAAAGTTTATTTTGAGTTAATTAAAATAAAAAATACTTTGCCAATTGCGAATTCACAGCATAAATCAAATATTCATTTAAGTAAGTCTTGTGTAAATCGTTTTATATAATTTCAATTAAAAAATTATCCTTCTCTCTCCCTCAAACTGAAACGTTAATAATTCTTGTGTAGTTTTCTACACAGCCATACATTGCGATTATTATAGCTTTTTAAAATTCTAGTTACGATAACAAACCTAAGTTATATTTCTGTCCATATAAATGTGAGATTGTAAAACTACTGGTAATTTCCGGTTAATGCTTTGCAAGAACTAAAATAAAAGGGAAAACATTTTTAAAAAAAAAATAAAACAAATATAGTGTCCTGTATTTGTTTAATATTTTTATTAAATGACTTGTATTTCCTATTGATAACACAGGCCTGCAAAGTTTGAAAAAAGTCGAAACCCAAAGACCAAAGTAAACTTTTCTAAGGTTTGAGTTGCGCAGAATCCGAATCTGTGTTCAGAATTTTCCATCACATCGCAACAAATTTTTAACCCCTACCCCAGAGTAAACTTTTTTTGAGTTTGAGTTTCGCTGAATCCGAATCTGCACTAAGAGCTTTAACATAGCGAGATATTCTAGCTTAAAGTTAAAAAACCTTGTTTTTCGCCATAATCGAGACGTTTTAACTGCGCGACTTCGTGTTTACTTGTAAAACCTAATATGTTATCTGAAAGTTCTACCAATTATCTTTAAAATATATGTGTTACCTTTGTAATGTCTTGTTACCTATAAATGTCAAAATGTCATTAATAAAAATTATTTATTTTGATTTATTCATTAATAATTAAAAAGCCTAAATAGGGCAAAAGCGATAACATATTAAAATTAACAGCCAGAATAACTCTTTCAGTGGCATGTACATAGATGAAAAAATCCAGTATACATATACCAAAATTGATACCATCCGTTGTCAAAAGTGAGCCAGCCAACTACGTTTGTGTTCACTTCGAACGGATGGTGTCACGATTTTAAAGCCACCTCGTTGTCACCAATCGGTCTCATTCTGACAACGAACTGTTTTTACTGTATTTACACCATAATGGTCACATTTCGACAACATGTTGTTAATATTTTGATAACACATCGTTGACTTATTGACAACATTTAGTTTTCATTTCGATAACACGTTGTTCTTAGTCTCGTAAGGAATAACCCATTGTGAACTCATTCAATAAAATACACATGAGATATATTTTGATTATTTTTTAAAATTAAATTTAAATCTAACATTATATAACATTAATAAAACAAAACATAGACCTTTTTTTATTAAGCTTTTCCACTACTGGAACTATTTAGTGACATTGTTGTGCCGTCATTTTTATTTAGCCATGACTCTCCCTTAGATGGTACTGAAACAGCTTCATCGTCGATAACGAACTCAAAACAAAATTTAAAAAGTATTTTTTCATTATATAAAAATTGCAAAACAATATTACTTGTGCTTTTTTCATGACGATAATTTGAAATTGGTTCATTTAGATCTTCTTCATTTAAGTATCGCATGCTTCTAAGTGTCACATTAGATGCATAAAGAGAATTAACATCAAATTATTCACTTATTAATTAGTTCTTGCATCTATTTTATTTTTTATACTGCTAACAATGCGGTAAATTCAAAGTGGTTAGTTTGATCAATAATGACAACCGGGCGTTATCTATTTGACAACATTACTATTGTTTTTTTTACGTCTTTTAGTTCAATTTGACAACGTTTTGTTAAAAATATGACAACAGATGTTGTGGAAATAAGTAGTCCACTTACTAACACCACTAAAATTTTTTAAAATTGAAATGCCAAGCCATATAGACATTTTTCAAGGAGTGGTGAATATTTCACCAGGAACTGCGCGTAGCTTACAGATTTTTGAACGAGATTGATAATGGCTTAGGTATAGTTAACTTTTTCACACTTTTTGCGAATATCAAAAACGGCATAGTATAGTCGTGTAGAACATTAAAAGTTATTAATAAAAAATATGTTAATTTTTTCGGATTGTTAAAAAAGTTCCCGCAGGGATCGGGTTGAAGTTTGAAAACAACCATTTATACCTCACGGAAATTTTAAAAAATATACACCGGGTATTTGTATATATGTATTCCTATACGTATCCCTTAAATGCTATTTTGGAATTTATCCACTGCTTTAGATTTAAAAATTTTCCTACGGTTTACAATTCATCGCGGTTCAAAATTTCTTGGAAGGTTTTAGAAATTTGCTTCCCTGCGTGAGGCTTTTTTCGCAAAACGACGGGAGACAGGTGTTTTGATTACTAAAACATTCTTTGCCACTCCGTGGCACTATGCCAAAAATTTGGTTATTGCCCTAATGTATATATATGTTCATGTTCATTTTCCTGTGGACTGCTCACAATCTTATACATATACGCAATTATGCAATGAAAAAAATAAAAGCAGGTTCAACCCTGGCTAAATGCGAAATGAAAGAGCGTGAACTCATGTTAATGTTATATGATGTAAATTTTTTTCTAGCAGGCGAACTCTATTTCTGTTCGTTTAAATGCAAGTATTAAAATTTAACTCTTTTCAGTATGAGTGTTCCCATCCTCCCACTTTTTCATGTGCAAATGCTGCATCTGCAACTAAAGTGTTTTTGACATGTTAAAAAATGTATTTTAAAGTTTTCCTTTTATTTTTAATATTTTTAAAAATCTTCATTTATGTATATTTGTTATTGTTTCCACTGATAGTGGCAAGCAGTTTTACATCTGGAAAGAAGTGAATATGTCTTTAACAGATCTGAACTGTTTTTCGTATAAGTTAATGTAAAGTACTAGAAATACCGTTATTCATATTTGCAATGGATATTGAATACTTTACGTAAATAAACACCAGCGCCGACGGACTGCCGGCGGAGCTTTCCAAGGCCAGAAACAATGAGTTGATGAGGCGCATGCATTAACTTATTAGACCAATTTGGTTGAAAGAACAGATGCCTGATGACTGGAACATCAGCGTGTAATGTCCCGTGCACAAGAAGGAAGATAAAACCCGTATATGCGATTTATAGAGCCATTAGTCTCCTTTCCATTTCAAACAAGATTCTATCAAGCGTTTTATGTGACGCCTTAAGACAAATGAAATAATTGGTTCATAATAATGTGGCATTAGACCTAGTATATCTACTACCGACCAGATACTCACATATTAATATTGTACAAATACACATAATATTTTAACTGATTTCTTTTTTTGGGCAGTAGTAACATAGTTCCTCATCTCGTTGTGTGAACCACACCAGAGTCTCTGGCGGTAATCGAACCCGCAAACCTTATGCTCTCGGCCAACTGGCCTACTGGAGCGCCAAATACTAAAATAATTACTGTTACCAAGTGGATCTTATTTAGGCATTCGGGTTTAAAGAAGTGCTCAGATCTAAGGATTAACACTTTTAATAATACTAAAATAATTACTATTACCAAGTGGATCTTATTTAGGCATTCGGGATTAAAGAAGTGCTCAGATCTAAGGATTAACACTTTTAATAATACTGAAAAGCTTCAAAATCTTTAAAATTCTTCAAAAATTATAAAACTTTTCTGTTATTTCCTTAAGTGCGAAAATTTTCGGGATCCGGAGATAGTCAAACCTTTTCCTAGTTTTGCTATAAGCGAAAAGGCGTGAAACACCCTTAACAGATGTAAAAAAATTATTCCTTAAATATTGAACTGAATATTATACTAAGTATAATTATGGAGGTCACATTTAAAAAAAAATCGTAAAAATTCAGTTTAAATATAAAATGCATTGAAAATTTGACAAAAATATATGGAATTCAGTTTTAGTATCCTTACAGCATATTACCGTTGATACAGACAGCAAATATTTTTTATTCTGGCTGTAATTCAAGCAGTGTTTTCTAATTTCAACATGGTTACAATGAATACTAGATACATTTTCTCAATTGACTTATTGACAAAAATAAATAAACCTGCAAGTATATGTATATATTCGAGTATATCTTAGAACAATAGTATGAACAATATACTTTAAAGTTCATATGTAGTATATTTATTGACACTTTTTAGTGTAATACGAATTTCATTTTCTATGTTCATTTGCTATACGTACATTTCTACATACAAATGTACATTGTAGACACAGCTGCCACGACCAACAAATTATAGCTGCGTTCGTTTACCCCAAAATTTGTACAAATTTGAACTAGATTTTACTGAAATGCGTTCGCGTACACATTGATTTGTAAAATGTTCATATTACTCACCTACTGGATTTTACTGGAAAAGTAAACGAACGCACATTATTTCAACCTATATTTTTGGAAAAGTTACCAAATGCTAAAAAAAATTGCCAAATTTAAAATGTGTTCTGGTAATTGAAAAAACATTAAAAGTTATTATAATTTATTTAATATTATTATTATATTATAAGAGTAAGCCCCGTCAAAGTTTATAAGTTTAAAATTTTTGATAAACGAAATTTGTACTTCACAATTATAAAAAAAAAAAATGGTTTTCCGCTGTAAAATGTGGCGATTTTTCGTTAAATGGCAATGGAAATTTGCGATTGGCAATATTGCGTTTTTTTTTTTATTTTGGAAATGGAAATGGTATATATATATATTATATATTTACCTAAAATTTAATAAACAGGGTTATACTTTTCTTTTTTTATTTTAAATTTATAATTGTTATTTTATTGTTTCAAAACTGTTCTTTTTGAAATATTTTGTAAACCATTGTATGGCGAACATAAATAAATTCACATTTCGGAACGTACAAATGTTTTTTTCATTATAAATAAAAAAAATTGGCAAATAATTATCTAAAAAAGCATTAAAATAAGTATACATACCTACAAGGTGTAAAAAGTCGAATTAAATTCGCAGCCATTTTCTTACAGTAATAAATTTTATACACATACATAAATGTATATATTTTTAAAAAACCTTAAAGATTCTTATGTGCGTTTCCAAGTATGAAAATATACTCATGGAAATACTCTCAATTAAAACATTTTACTTAAGTCAGGTTATCAGAACCACTAAAATCACATTTGTGTATTTTGTCAGCCATTTTCTGAAATCGATTCCGAGTGATATTAAAATCGAAAAAATTTTGCGAAGAAACTTGTTTTGAAAGTTCATAAAAATAAGCGCTTTTATATACATATTTTATTCTACATATTTTTAAAATCAGAAAAAACTACGCTTTAAAAAAAAACAATTGAAAATCTACATCGGGTTCAACTTAAATTGATTTTGATATCCACAACATAATCGTTTTTTATATAAAAATCACATTGGCAATTTTTTTCTTAACAAAAATCTTATGAAAATGAAAATTGGCGAATTTAATCGATTTTCGGAGTACAAATAATTTGTGTTTTGCAACAAACGTAAATAAAAATGTTAAAAATTAAAAATCGTGACTTACGTAAAAATTAATCAAGAAAAAAGTTATCAAATTAAACAAATATTCGCATCACCAAATTGAAACAAAAAATTACCATAAACAAAAACGGCAGCAATGATTGTAGATATACATATATGTACATAGATATATATTTGTATGAATGTAAGTAGATATTTACTAGAGTTGTCAACCGATTGAGAATAATTCGAGTAATCGATAAAACAAAACCAAACTCTTGCTCGAATAATTTTAAAATGGCGATTTTTCGAATAACGAATAAATCGATTAATTAATGTCGATTAAAAGAACAATATTTTTAATTGAAAAACAAATTAAATAAGAGCTTAGATTTAGATTTATTCTCATACGTTTTTATTATATTATTTAAAAATATTGTAGCCCAAGCCCTGACTGTAATTGATCTCAATTTTTATTAAGCAAAAATCCTGTTGAGTATTCATAGTATTTCAAAAATGTATTTTATGTTCTTATTGAACAAATCTTTGACCAAAAATTGTATCAACTGTTCTTTTAAAATCAAACGTTAAAAAAAAGTTCAAGAAAAAAAGCTAACAAAAAGCTAAAAAAATAAAGAATTGATTTGCATATATAAATCATATCATGAAAGTAGAAAATGTTGTTATTGTATTGTTACGAAAGTAACTTTAGTTAAGAATTAGTTGTAATTATTAGTTAAGAATTAGTTGAATTTATTAGTTATCTTGATTTTATTAGTTTACATCGTTTTTGTTATAATTTAGTACACTTCAATCCCAATGTGCAGAAAGCCCTAGAAATGACCGTTAAAAAAGCTTCAGTGTAAGAGGTAAAATTATGTAAAGTGGTGCCATAAATCAAATTAAAGTGTGGTGTAATAGTAAAGCCTCGAACCTTAGAAAAACATTTCGAATGTTCTAGACAACCAAATTGCGGTATAAATACTAGCGGCCACTAGCGTAATTAGATCATTCTAAGTTCAGACTTCGTCAATAACGTATAACGCTGAGAAAATTATAGTTGGTTGTGAATAAAAGCTATAAATTACGGTTGTTAAAAATACTTAGTACTAAATAGAGTTGAGTAAATTGTAAACAGTTTTTAAAGTGTTTGTGTTTTATTTATTTTATTAAAGTTGCAATAAAGAACTCGAAACGGGTTATTATAAAGGAAATAAACCAAAACGTTATTGAAAGGCAGTAACGTAACAGTATTATCCTTTTTTTAATTATACAATATTTGCACCATTTGCGTAAGTGTCACAATATTACCATTGAAAACGATGTAGTGGAAGATAATCCAATGACATAAAAAAAAAATCGAACTTGGTCCAATGGAAAATACATACCCAGTAAAAAATTTTAAGGTTTTTTTAAGCAAGAAAAGTACATGAGCGCTGATATATGCGCTGGCTTTATAAGGGTATTGTGCTTCTCTCCCTTACAAAACTGCTTATCAGAAAGCTCCACTTTGTACTGGGTAGAGACAGCGGTTGCTCTAAAGAAGAAATTGTATGCAAAAGTTTAGTTGAAAATGGCAGGTCTGCCAACGCCAAAGTAATATCGGATTATTGTGGAATTAATTGTTTTACAATGCCTTTAAGTAATACAACCATATGAAGTTAAGATGAAAAGTTTTACGTTTAAAAAAAGAAGAATTCATAGCAGATTTTAGTAAAAATAAAGAAGAAAATGGAAGATTTTCTATAGTTGTAGATGAGTGGAAGAATGTAACTTATTAAAAATACGTTATTTTTTTGTCAAAATATTTTTTTTTATTCGTTATTCAGCCGGGAGCATAACTTTTCCGCTGAAGCTTAAACCCAAATTCGCTTGAAGGAAGATCGTGAAAAACCCACCCAAGGGCTTATTTTTCACCCCTTGTGGATGCTGTTGCTACTCTACAGAAGTTGGTTACACACTTTGTTAACATATCTTTTGAGTAGGACTTGCCAACATCATGATTCGTTTAACGCTAGAACAACGCTTCTAAATTGTGGAAATTTTCTTTGGAAAAAATAAATATGTTATATGTTTGCGAAGTTCGTAGAGTACTTCGTCTATTTTACGAAGCGAAAACTATTCTGAAGTCGGTAACGAATCACCAGAACATCAACTAATTCACTGTTTGGCGCAGCTTACACGCTCCTTCGAAATGAGCAAGGAGCCGCCGCTACGATGAATGGCGAGCGCTATAGAGTTATGCTGACTGAACTTTTGTTTCCAAAAATTAATCGGCTCAACATCAATGACATTTGGTTCAAAAAAAAAAAGCGCAACTAGAGTTATTTTATTTCCAGAAATGGTCCTGTTCACTTTCCTGTTTTAGTCATTGGTTTACGCCGACAAACCAGCAACTCTTGAGGCATTGGAAGCCAATATTCAAGTCACCAGGTCTATTGGTGAAAGTAGTAAAAAATTGGACTGATCTAATGGACCATGTTACTCGTAGCAGCGGCGGACATATGCCGGAAATCATATTAGAAAAATAAATGCCATTAAATTATGTACTAGATTTTTTCCCATAGATTAACGTATGGGTATTTACACGAAATTGTTCATCTCATCACATAAACTTTTAAATGTTTAATAGTTGCCTAAGGAGCTTTGAGCCAAAATGTATACGTTTTTTTTGAAGTCATATTTAAGAAGCAAAATGTCAAGTAAAATATTTTTAAAGCCAGCGATTTACTATCCTGTTTAGTTGTGTGATATCCCAATAAAAAATTTTCTTGTTTTGCGAAGCACTAATAGTAAATTTTAAAAGGTCCGCGCCATTTGTAAAGGAGAATATTAAAGAATAACGGTAACAAAAAATTCAATTTCCAAATTCACCAATTTTTATATGGGCTTAGTCAAAAATGTATTGCTTCAAAGTGGGAACTCGCCATGTCATCCATAAGCGATATGATAAGCGAAACTTTTACGTTTCTCCCTTACAAACCTGCTTCGTTGGAAGCTTAATTTTTTATTGGGGTGTCAAACTTTGTCCGATTTGCAAATATGTTTATAAAATATTATCGTCTGAATGAAAACATATTATGTACTTTATTATTAGTATAAGTCCTAAAAAGCCAAACTCAATGGAATTGTAATCTAATAAAAGTCATTTAATGAAATTGATTTTTATGAATTGAATCAAATTTTATTTCGAATGGTAAAAAACTAGTCATAATAAAATTCTAAATAAAAAATTTAAATAATTCTCCTTTGGCCAACCGTATACTAATCGAATTAACATTAATTGTATTAAAAGTACATGAACTACGTACATAAGCACTTGATACTTGAAACTATTATTATATTATTAGGTTACATAGTACATACATATGTATGTACATAAACATAAAGGCAAATGTTAAAAAATTAAATAAAAAACACACCAAAACTGTACAACACATCAGTGTTGACAATTCAGCCATTTCGTGGCTAGATATAGCCATTTTTAATTTTAAGCTTTGATAAAAAAAATTCAGTTAGCCACTAGTCATTGTGCGTTTATTACTACAATGAAATGAAACCAAAATGCAAATCTAAATAATTTCGAACTAAAATCCATAATTATTAAGTTCTAAGAAAGATGCACCATATTAATTTTTATTAAACTATTAATATTTTTTTCTTCTACATATATACATACATACATCCATATGTATGTACATAAGTATACACCCTGCAAATAATAGGACTAGTCCAAACACGCGTGTAAAATGTAGCCCACAAGGGACTAGGACTAGTCCAAAAGTAAGCCAAACGTATGGAAAAAACATTGTCTATTTAACATAACGATGTCCTAGGGAAGGACCATATAACCCAGCTTTGGGTTACAAACAGTAGTCTTAAAACTACTCCATGGTATACTCAAGAGGATTAGTTTTGAAGTCGTTTAAAAACGAAAACACTACAAACACTTTTTAACTATGACATGGTCCAGGCTTGCATTACATTGGACCAGTCCAAGGTGTAGTCCATTTGATAAAAATGGATCAGGTGGTCCATTTTATTTGCAGGGCAATTATAAAAACACACATGTACACACAATTGGACGAGTGCATTCTCGTATATCGTATATTCACATATACAGGCACTTATAGAAAATTGACACATTTTAAATGGAAGGAAGCAAATGAAACAAGAGCATTATTGGCGCCTGTCAATATAAAATAAGTATAATGCTGAAAGCAAACAGGCAGTTTTCACGATAAAATTTTGTGAATGTAAGTATGTCAAAGCAAAGAGAAAACGAAATTAAACTTAATCCGTTTGTCTGTAAATGCGATTAAAAAGTTTTGGGTGTAGATTTCGCGTTTAGTAAAAAATAAAATAGAAACAGCTATTTCTGCTGTCCTTCAATTACATAGAAATGTGTATGTAAATCGCCGATTAATAAGGACTTTTTTTATATTTTATCGATCAAGAATATTTTCCGACTTTTATTTTTGAAATTGCTTGCCCCTCTTCAAAAAAGGAATAATTAATATAAAACATCTTCTTCGATTGCCAAAGATTTGAGCAAATGTTTATAAAAAGAAAAACGTTTGTTTCTTCTTATTTTTAGAGGATTAAATATAATCAATTCGTTCTATCAGCATAATTACATTACATTATTCTAGGGAACATAAAAATGTTTAATGTTTGGATTAAAGACAATCCATCTCCTAAAATATCACTATGTACAGTCACAGTCATTTACATTTACACATATTAAAAATGTAAACCAGCTACGAAAAAAAGTTGTGTTGCAACTTTATGTGCAAATACACACAACTATGACTGTACAAACATAATTAACAAAAACCGAAAAACGATTCATGAAATGAATTAAAGAAAATTTTAAGTCATACGATTCATTGTGTGCGTAAATTTAAATGATTTGTAAGTCTGTTTTTATACGGCTCTTGTCTTATTGACATGATCCTTACTTCTTCTTTTTTGGACTTACAGTGACATTCAAACAGTGTATGTCATGTTAACGACATGTTTTTTTTTTTGTGTAGTTTTTAAATACGAGTAAGAAAGCAAGAAGCATCTGTCTAATCTCGTCTCTCTCACCTATAAAGTAGCATTCATGCCAATAAGGCATGAACTGTATGAACACAGACTAAGTGGAGTTGTTGCAGGCATCTTGTTTTTACCAAACTGTAATGGCTTAGAAAATCTTGACAGTCCGTAAAACGAATATCGATATCAAGATCAAGAAAGTCGTCCTCCTAATCTTATTGCATTTCCTCTGAGTGCGCCTCAACAGAATAAATTAAAAAAATTTAATTTACAGTTTTAAAAAGTTGAAGAAAACTTAAGTACAATACTTTATTGTATTAGCAGTTTTCTTTCATTTAAAATTTTTTAATTTGCCTACAACGTTTTATCCGTTTTGGCTTTTTGCTTGTACTAAATAGCGCTTAAAAACGTATTTGTTTCTTAAAGGCTTTAACCAACACATCGTTGTTAATATTCTTTCTGTATTCTTTAAGAAAGTATATTAAAATGGGTGTTGTGTAAATTAATATTAAAAAATAGGACAAAAGAAAAATAAAAAAAAACAAAAAATGTTTCGTTTCCTACAATACATACCAATTTCAGTGAAAAAAGCTTCTTTAAGACAAATAAACTTTCTGTAAACTTAAACAAAAAGATACGTTTAATTTTAAGATTAAATAAGTGGAATATGCTTAGAATTTAAATGTGATAAAAGTTTGAATTTATAAAATAAGTGCTGAATGAAAGGTAGAAGCTTTAAAATGGTTTTCCTAGGAAAGTATGTATAATGAAAAAACTTCTTTAAAAAAAGATCCGAAAACCTTTTTTTAGGAGTGCAAAATTAAGGCCTTTCGTTTTTTTTCACTAGGTACATACGTACATATGAGAGGCCTGTACCAAGCCCACTTATTGCCCTAGAACATTATGCGATTCTTACTTTATGGGCGAGAGGGGAGAGATAAATTAAAAAAAGGTACACAAGCAAGTGTACCAGAGATGTCAAAATTGTACTTTCTTTGGTTCTATTTAAACTTGAAAAGTACAATGGTACACCAATGGCTAATTTTGTACAATTAATGAATTTTTCCCAGTTTTAGTAATTTCATATTGCAACTCTTAATTTCAGTCACATTTGCGAAGTTTTAAGAACAAAATTCCACTTTGAAAATTATTCTTAAAATGGTTTAGTAAATTATGTCCAGAAAATGTTATCAATAGAGAAACTAATAGTATAGTAGGTATCAATATAAGTAAAAATGTTTACAAAAGAATACCAACATTTTGATGGTATAGAGATCTTGCTGATATTGAAATATTAAAATCCAACAAAGGAATATTATCCGTTTCACAATAATCTGCAAATGTGGAAAGAATCTTTTCTAACCCAATACAAAAGAGAAAAACAGACTAAAAACCGCAACTATTTGCGGCTGTATCCAAAAAAAGGACTTATTGAAAATTGCAATTGTTTTGATGTAAATATAGCAAAACAATTAATTATCAGAATTGTAATTCTGTTATCGAAATCTAATTGAAAACCAGTACGTACATTCCTTATGTTAATAAATCCTACTTATATTATAAATTTAAAAGTTAGTATGTTTGGATATTTAGATGTTTGTTAGTTTGTGGCTGAATCAAGCGAAACCCGCTAAATGGATTTGTATGAATTTTGGTAGACGGATATGGCCTAGATTCAAGTATAGGGTACGTTTTAAGAGGTAAATCTGAGAAAAAAAAAATTGTTTTCTCTTTTAGATAAATTTAATATGCAGATTGCCTATGGTACAGATTAAAAAATAGGGTACTCTTAATGATATAAAGACAAAAAAAATGTTCTTTTGGTACTTTCCCATTTTTAATTAATTAAATTGGTGGTCGATATATATACATTCAGACCCCCTTGTTTTTCATGTGGACACTCGGTTGCTCAAGAATATCGAGGGCATAACATAATATAAGTATGGATGTAGAAAACTACATAGCATTTCTGTAAAAGTTTTATAGGATATACACGTTTCTTTAAATCTTGCTCTTATTTTCACGTGAACGAACTCACGGTTAAAAGCTACACAGAAAAAAATTAAAATGGATTTGAATTAAAAAATTTGTGATATTAATTAAAAAATTCATAAAGTTGCACCAGTTAACAAATAAATGGCATCAATTAAATATTAGTAATGTCGATGATATAAGTAAGCGTTTTATTTTTTGATTTATGGTTTAATTAAAAAAAAATTCCGGAGAATTTGTTCTGTGTACTAAACTAAATTGATTTTTGTTATATTGTAGTGCATACAAATAAGATTTATAAAACCTTTTTGTGGGCTTTTATAGTATAAATACAATTAATTTGAAAAAAAATCTTTTAGTACAATTAAGGTCAAAAAAGTGCAGTTTTAAAGGCTGTTGGTACAATTTTAAAATTCTCAATAAACCGCCAAAAGTTGCAACGACAAAAACATATTATGCAAATGGACACTTACAGGTCATTTAATTTTTTTAAATTCATTCACTGCTTGCGTTTGAAAGAGATAGCGCACAATGACTAGAATAAGTTGATTTTTTGTTTCGTGTTTTTATATTGTTTGTTTATTATGTATGTATATGTAATCTCGCTAATATAATACAATCTCGCTATGCCCCCAGGGGCCAAACAGTTTTCGTCATTTTTACATACACAACACGAATTTTAACGAACTCAAAATATTATATGGTTAAATTCAAACGATAATTCATTTAAAACAACTAAGAATTCATTTAAAAACTGATCATTTATAAAGTAAATGAATTTTACATTAATTTAAAAATTTTTTATCTATTAAACAGCATATTCCGTAAAATTTTATAATTGTTACTTTCCAAAAATATATTTTAACCGACAAAAAATCAAACTTCATTACAAAATATTATTTTTTGGTAGTTTGTTTTTTAATAACAAACATAAATTTTAACAAAATTAAGTTTTTCGTAAAAAACTATATTTTTATTAAATTTGTACAATACGGAAAACGAATTTAATAAGTCTGAATTTACACGTTTCATCTTTTGATGCACAACTTCTTTGCTATTCCCTTTTAAAGATGCCAATATAATCACACGCAGCAATCGGATTCCACTTTTTTAGGTTTAAAACAACAACAATTTTATTAACAGCGAATCAAAGAGACAAAGAAAAGAAAAAAATTACATGCAGCCATCGTTTAGCATCAGGCTTGCCAGTTTAGCACTTTTAAGAATTTCGAAAAAAGTGTTGAGTGCTAGCCTAGCGCATTTTTATAATTATTTAGCATTTTTAGCACTTTTTTTTAGATCCCAAAACCACTTAAAAACTCACACCATCAATTCATTTAAAATATAAATTCTTTAAGTGTATCAAGAAAAATATATACATATTAGGCATATAACTTTTTACAATTTTTGCAAATAGGAAAAATGGCATGCATATTCGAGCATATTTTTTTTTAAATCAAAAGTTTTCGCATCAAACGCAATTACTTTTTTTATAAGATCATATAGCCATTTGATTTATCATTAAATTTAAATAAATGTTATTTGTGAAAAAAATGTTTAAAACGTGATATAAGTGTGACATCCGAATACTTATGGGAATTGGCCAAAGCTTTTAAATACCTTCAAACATTGCTATTTTCCCTATAATAAAATTAGAGCAATACCTGCACTCAGTTGGAAATCTGGCACTTTTGTCTTTTATACTTATTCCCTAATATCAATTCACTTAAAAGATTGTGTTGTTAAAAAAACAAAAACACATAATTATAGGTCCAATTAGACGTGACATAACCATAATGCCCCAGCCGTAACGGCGAATTTAGAAACCAAAATTGAATTTGTTTGTATGGTATGTTTATGTCATTTTGCTTATACAGTGGTGATGGTAAAACAGTTTTGGTATGGTTATGTCACGTCTAATTGGACCTTATAAACTGAGTAGTTTTATCTTTCTCTCTCTCTCTCTCTCTCTCTTTTAGAATTTGTTTTTTTTTTTTTTTTTTTGTAGACATTTAGATTACGATAGCCATAAACAACACAAACGTATTGAAAATAACATAACAAATTGATAACTTTCAAGACCACTTGGTAAATTCCATAGTTATACAAGTCATTTTCGTATGCGTATGAATGATTGGAATTGTGTGACACAATGCACGTAGTAATTAGTCATTTTGTGTTCCTATCTTGTGTTCAACCACTTGTTAAGCCAATGTGTTTTGATTTTCAAGTTGATTAGTGCAGGCCATTAAGACTTGCCAGATTCCAATTTGCAAGATTCTTAATATTCACTAAAATAAATCTTGATTTTGAAAAGAATTCTTGGCAATTGGAAAACTTTTAAATTAATCACTTATTAAAATTACACAATTGTGTAAACCAGTTAAAAGCAAAAAATACCAGCAAATGAACTCACTATTTGCACCAAGCATGTATGTACGCTTTTGTTTTTAGTCAGCTAAAACCAGGGTTTAAAAAACTACAGTCAAAATGAAAAAATTGCTTTTTCTTCCACTTTTTGATTTTTCATTTTTTCATGAAAACAGTCGCAGTGAAGGCAAAAGCAAAAAACGAAATGTTGTACACAACAAAGAACATCGGCAGTCGACATGTTAGAAAGTGTTTGGTTTGACAGATTGAAACTTTTAATAAATCCCGAAGTTAACGAAGATGGGACGTTGTGTTCATTGTATATATATGAAAGCGATGATGTTATTTGCAGTTTTATTTAATTTCAAAAAATTAAAAAGATTTGTAAAGCTTAAAAATAATAAATATGTACTTATGTACATATTTATGTTTTTATGAACGCGTGTATTATTAAAAAAAATATGGAAAATAAAACCACAAACACAACGTCCCATCTTCGATAACTACGGGATTTTTTAAAAGTTTTGGTCTGTCAAACCAAACACTTCCGAACATGTCGACTGCCGATGTTCTTTGTCGTGTACAACATTTCGTGTTTTGCTTTTGCCTTCACTGCGACTGTGTTCATTTAATGAATCAGAAGTAAAGCCAACAGTTTATTTTTGTCCAATGACAAATGAAGATGTCGAAGTTACAGCATAATCTTATGACTTTTACTATCTCAACTGCAGCTTTTTAAACGCTGGCTAAAACTATTATCAAGATATCAACATCTACCTTTATATGAATTTCCGTCTAGAAGTCATTATTGTAGCCAAATCAATTTTATGCATATACCACAATTTATAAGGAAGTTATGGCATTAAAAGCTTTTTCGGAAGTGGTATTTGTATAGGAAGTATAGATAGATTTGGTTAGGTAATATAGGTTACAAAAAATTATTTTTGTGCCGAATTTACTCTAAATAGATAGGAAAGAAGTTATGTTGGGGCTATATGAAAATGTAAATCGTTTGTCACCATTTTCTATAGGCTTCGTCCTTATAACAATTGAAACGTATGTACCAAATTTAATCAAATTTATTTTAAAATTGCAACCTGTATTTTGCGCAAAAAGCTTACAATAAAAACATGCAAGCCGGACGGATCGATTTAGATAGTGATTCACCAATATTTCTATATATTTCACATATCGCCACAAACACATAATACCCTTCCCACTTAAATGGTGATATAAGAAGTTTAATTGTTACCAATCCTACAATTATATTACGAATAAAATGTAAATGAAAGGTATTTAAATCTTAATGATAATCGCAAATAAGTACGCCTGCTTATTAAATGGTATAAAGAGAATGCTTTCGTTAGTTATTATTCATGACTTTAGCATTCATTTGGGTATGTTTAAATAAATCATCCCAAGTATGTTTTCAGGTGCAGATAGGGTTTTTAATTTCCCGGACTTTTTCTATTCCCGGGAAACGAAACATAAAAAGTCTTATTCCCGGGAATCCCGGGATTCTTAGAATAAAACAATGATTTCATTAAATGAGCTCAAGACAAAGGTTTTTACTTTTTTCAAAGAATATATATATATGTATATACAACAACCTAAACAAATAACTTTAATTAAAACTACAGAAAACCAAAACAAAACCAAATAAATTGTAACATTCATATTTACATACATATTATATATGTATGTAGCAACTAGGTAAAATTAATTTTCTTTTAAGAAAAAACATTTTAGTATTATTAAAGCATTTAAAACTTCATCAGAGATTCTATTTCTAATCCTTGTTGATATGTATATTGCCTGCTACCGAAAACGTACTCTCGCTTTCTACAGACGTTGATTTTATAGTAAGAAGCGCATCATGCAAAGATTTTAAAATTGTTGGCCTGTTACCCGTGACTTCATAGACTTCAAATTCTTTTTTAAGTTATTTCTTTACATATATTTTTTAGAATTTGATATAGCCTTTTCAAGGTTTTCTTTAAATATAGTAGATGGTTCATCTGGTGTTAGTGATGGTGTATCGTGAACATTTTCATTTTCTACTTCAAGAAGCTTTTTAGAGATTTCATCAGCAATTAAAGGGATCGTTGATTTATTGGCGTAGGAAAAACAGTCCAATTTGTAGGTAGTTCTTATTAATTTTAGTAAAGAATATATTTTTATTGCTCGTTTTTGATTTTAAAGATGATTACAAATAAAAATGTCAAAAAATTTAATTTAAATTCACGTAAAAAATTTCCCGGGATTAATTAGGAAAAAATGTCCCGGGATTCCCGGGAATTCTTTCCCGCGTAGAAACTCTAGGTGCAGAGGCAAACTCATACACATTTGACTTATTGAGGAACTTACGAAATACTAAATGAATTTGATTAAGATAAAATATTGTTTTCCATTTTCCTTAAATACCAAACAACGCCGTTAAGATAAATGAAAGAGTGGAGTTTCAAATAAAAGTTTTATTTTATTTAAATAAAATTTTGCACGGGTTACTAAATAAAAATTTCTTCAACATCCCAAAAACTTTTTTTAAAATTGAATTTCCATTTTTTTCCCGTTTTGCGTATTCCTTAATAAAACACACTTAAAAACACTAAATACTTAACAGATAAATTAACTCGTTTGTATGTGATCGTATATAAATTTATATTTTTGTACATATTGGAAAAAAATACCACCAAAAGTCAATCTCATTCTAAATTAAATTTCCACAGTTAGAGCACAATAGTGTTTAACTTTTTGAAATGCAAATATTCTTAAGCAAATAGCAAACGGAAAAAATTTAAATGCTTAAAAACGAACGATTTTTGTACAACAGACATTCAAGGACACTTAGCTACAAATTGGAATGTTCTTGTATAGATAATTAGTCTATCAAGCGCATCGGAGTGTTAACTGTACCATTTTTAATGTCCAAGGTACTCAAATACACAAACACACATACATAAATACTTAAATTAAAAAGTAGTTGGTCCATAAATTTTGCGTTAACGTCATAAACGTCAGTGCTTCGTTAAGTTGTTTAGCTAAAATACTTATTAAGTTAGTCAAGCGTATCAAAAAATAGAAAAACTATTGAAATAAAATAGCACTACATACAAAATTGTATACACATGCTTACTATGTACGGTTACTCACACTTCAAGTGGCACACATAGAATAAGTCTTTTCTGGATTTGTTTAAAACTCAACATAAAAGCCTGAGCTAAGAATTTTTATTTAATATACTCCATCTTATATGAATGATATAAATGAAATTATCTCAATTTGATTCGTACCCGCACAAAATAATTAACATAAGTATGACAATTAAGTATTTCAATGAGGTTTCCCATTGATAATAGGAGAAGCTGTTTGTATGTTATTTGGTCTTAATACTTCGATATCAAAAATATATCTCGAAATCAATAATTTTGGAATTATTTTTGCACCTTTAATAACTAAAATGTATGAACGTACATATTAATGTTATTTAAGGGAAAACATTTGTTGAGATTTGTCATTGTAAACGGGATCTGAATTTCAATTTTTACTTTACGCTTATAGCATTATTTAAAAACCGCAAACTCTTTTTTTTATAATTTTGTCTAGTTTTTGTGTTCCATTTCTCTTCAACTATTATTAAATTGGTATTAAAATAAAATACATTTTTACAATGCACAGGAAAAATTTTTATTTCAACATAATAATAATAATAATAGTTATATCAAAATATTTAACGAAATGAATTTAAAGTGAAATTCAAAATATGTTTGAAGACTTTATTTTTAAAAATTCATTAATAAAAAGAAGAGAAAAAACTTCTTTAAATTAAATTTTTTGACAAGTAACGCGGTTCTTCTGACAGATCTGAATACGAAGTTAATGTAATTTTACGCAGCATTGCCTTTTGAATGATGTCAAATATTAAATATGTAATTTTGCCTTTTTTATTTACCTTTTTTAAAAACGGATTAGCTGTAACTTCGTACATCACTCAAACTATTTTGGAAATCATAATTTTTGCTCTTCATACAAAATGAGTCGGTCCAATTACTCGTGTATACATATTAACGTAAACACGCGTCTCTATGATTATCGTATAATGTACTTGTAAATATTTTATACACAGAAAAAATTATTAGTAGTTTTTTATCAATTAAAAAAATTATTTAAAAAGTATTTAAACTTAATTAATGTGATAACTGAATCAATTATTTTTTTTGGTTGAACGAAAATTAAAAATATAATTCTGATTTAATTAACATTTTAGTTGTTTTTAACAAAATTTTGAATTAAAATAATAATCAAATAACAAAAAAGTGTTTTGTTGAAAATAAAATAATTTAAACTTTTGAAATTGTTGTTGGAAATTGTTTGAAACGGCAAAGTTTTTTAATCATTTTTTTAATTAAAATTAAAAATATCATTTATTGAAAAAAAAATATTCAAAATACGAAATTTTTACAATTTTTAGTAATCAATATAATCATTTTGGTAATAGGTGCAAAATTAACAAACGGGTTGCTTGATTCTATGAATTTAGTATAAAATTGGTGATTAGAGACAATTTTTTATTTTTTCTGTGTATATATACGTACTATATTTTCTTTGTTTGTTTGTTTATTTCATATACATAAATGACTTTAGCCAAGAAATGGAGAACAACAACTAGGAAGACAGACAACAAATAAACTTCAAAAAAAAAAACACACACACAAAAACAGAGACAGTGAGTCACTCACTTGTATCCATACCTTGTTTTAGTAAAAACAACATACTAAGGACATTGGCAATGACAGCATTTTTATAGTCGAAGGAGACAACAACAATAACTATGAAACTTTATGTTGCCTTTAAAAATCGAGCAGCGTAAAAGCCAACTAACTCACACAAATAAATGTCTTGGGTTTTCCTGCATTTATTGTACGGAAATGTGTAATATTAACCTTTGTCTATCTTTAGCCAAATTTTAGTTTAAGGGTGAAATAGTAAATAATTACGATAATTTACATGATGGACAGTTATAAATTAATTATCAAGGGTGTTTTTAAGGCTGATTGAGCTTAATATTATAAAAAATAACACAAAAAATTAAATTTTAATCAAAAAAATAATTAATAAAGACCAATTGACAGGCCAATTTCTCGAAATTAACTTATCGTTAAATTCATATTTCAATTAGTCTACGATTGCGTCGCTGTTTTTGACGTAGCATCATCCTGTTGAAACCACATATCCATGCATATTCTGAAGTAAAATATCATTGTACTTGGTGCGAAAAGAAAAATTTGGTGGCGTTATTCATCATAAATGTCAAAAAGTAAGCGCAATATGAATTTTCGTTTTATAGCTAGCATTTCCCTAAGCTCTCATTTTATTTTATTTAATTTAGAAAAATGAACATATATATGTATGTAATTTAGAAAAATCTATCTGTGTCCGAAAAAGTTTCGAAATTTCTTTGATTAAATGGGCTTCCCGTCGCTTTTAATTAAAAATCTTTCCAAAATACATAATTGCAGTGGAACAGAAGATTTGAAAACATAACTTTTGTAAATGTATCTAATATTTCCGCGTTCATTCTTGTCTTCATTACAATAAATCATATTTGTCCTTTTATATTATTATATATTTTATCCCTCTTATTCATAAAAAATATTTCAGTTTAATCAAGGTTAATTAAACAAATTTTCATATAAAATTCGTCCTTTAAACCTGTAATATAAGCATGGAATATTGTCTATATACACGCTTTAGTTGGCATTTCACAGCTTTATTATGTACACAAATATTAAGACGAAAAAAGTATAAATCTCTTAGAAGACCGACGTTTGTCACATTATTCGGCATGACTGAATTGCTAGAATACATTTCTTTCAAGAAAACTAAAATTTTTATTTTTGTAATCGTATAGAATATTAAATTAAGATCTTCAATATAAAGTCCATGTATGCTTTTTGTTTAAGAGCAGGTAAAATCATTCGAAGTTAATTTTTTTTAACACCAGCCCCTTTTTACCGTACCCTTGTCTTACTAAAATATTTATAGCACGAATGCATTAAAGAATCCATTTAATAATATATAAAGAATTTAAAAACAAAAATACTATTATACTATCAGACCTAATGAAGTAATATAAAAGTTTTATATGAAAAAAGGATTTCAAAAGAGGGTATTTTTCAATGTAGGCTAAGGCAAACATTGTCATCCTTAAATTATTTCACAAACAAAAAGAGTTATTTTAACCCAAAAATTGTTAATAAGCAAAGTAATAATTTTAAGAAAGCTAAAAATTCTCAGATTTCCTAAGCTGTTTTTTTGATTAACTGGAAAAATCTTTCGCAAAAACTCACACTGACTGTAATAATCATTTTACCATTTCCGCCGTATGTTTACAATTTAAAAAAAAAACTGTCGTCTCCCAGTTAAAAGCAATTGTGCCTTATTTTCCCCATCAATGAATCATTTACTACACAGATAACATCAAAACCATACTCTGCCAGAAAATACTTGGCCTACATATTTGAGTACTTATGCCTGGGATAAATTTAACCAGGGTAAAAACAAAAAAATACTTTACCATTCATAAAAAAGCCAAAAGTAGAAACAATAAACGAAAAGGATAACACAACGATTTACATGGAAAAGTTTGTGTATAGACATTTTAAACTGCTTCTGCCAAAAATTGTGTTTCGAATTGTATCCAGAGTGCTCGGAAATTTTTCTAATGTATACGAGTATGAAGGTCTAAGTAAATAGTGGGTAAAATGGTTAACGGCCAAAAATAAGTGAAAAATAAAAAGTGGGAAACCGCCGCTTTATGTGTGTGTGTGTTTTAGTAGATACTAATAATTTTATTAGATACTAATAATTATAATAATTTCAAGAGTTTTTTTTATTTTTAAAGTGAAATTAGCGTTACCGCTGTGGTACTAAAGTATAAATTTAATCCATTTTCGACTTTTAGAAAAAGCACTTACATTTTGTTTTTTGGTAACAATGCATTTCGGCCAAAACCCTATAACTTTGTTATTTTTGTTTGTAAAGCAATAAAACTAAGTACGTGGGTGAAGTAGCTAAAGGCCGCAGTACTCACGTTTTAAAATTTTTGCTACGCCCATACATAACGTCCCTTTTAATTTAGTGCCCATTTCGCCGCCATTTGTTGTCCAATAAATTTATTTCTCAGATCAGTTATTCTAAAGCCTGTCGCAATATCACTTTTGTTTTTCATATAATAAACCAAGTTTTCATTTTGTTTTTACCATTTCATACAATAAAAATATTTACACAAAAAAAATCCATATTTTTGAGCTTTATCGATGATCTCAATAATAACTGTATCTATTTTTTAAGGTTTTTTATTTGTATGTTCTTTCCACATATTGAAAAGTTTAAAATTGGTTTTAATAGGGATCATTAAAAAGGCAATAATAAAAAAAGTCGGCCGAAGATGGTTGTGAAACTCATAGTTCTTACTTGTGAGCCTTTGTACTTCCCTGGGGTAAGGCCCTTCAACCTCTAAAAGCTCCTTAAAAAACACCAAGCTTTGCACTTTTTTATTGGTGCTATATATTTTTAAAAAACTTAATATGCCAGAAATTTTATGTGGACGATGCGGTCAGTTAAAAATCGTTAAAAATGGGTACACTTTTGTATTATTTTAAATCCTTTCCATTTTTGACCATTTTTGAAATTGTACCAAGAATAAATAAAAAAAAATTTATTTAATCCAGTAAGATGTATGTATATATGTATGTGAAATTGTTGCATTTTGGATTATTCAGTACAAAAAAAACATTTAATTTAAAAAGTGGAATAGTTGCGTTTTGTTATGGACCTCCTCATATTATCCTTAAAATGTTTCCGAATTTAAGTCAGAATTTTAAAAATATATTTTTTGCTTATTTATAACAAATTTGGTTTTATTTTTTTCTTTAAAATGGTTATAAAAAACCTGATCCTTTTTTACTTAGAAATACCTCTTTTGTGACCCCTTTTTGGAAAATCGCCTTTTTGTAACCTTGTTAGAAAATTTCCAACGGCAACGCTGTGGAAAATCAAATTAGATTTCTAATGTATGTTGGAGACGCCAAAACGTACGCAATTTTCTAGGAATTTTTTTGTTCAACATGTTTACAAAAAACTTAACAAGGCGTAAATGATTGGGAAAACGTGTACAATAAATTAAATAAAACTTTTGAAATACAAGCAATTTGTATATGGCATAAACAAATCAGTGCAAATATAATTAAAAACACAAGAATATTAAAAAATTAATGTTTTCGCAGCTTTAAAATATTCACTCATTGTTTTAGTATTACATATGAGAAAACTTTAATAGAATTGTTTTCGTTGTGACAAATTACTGTTTCAATAAGACATTTGAGATACTTATAAGTGAATCAGTTGTCACATCCCTGTTATCTGCAATCTTTTTCCTCTTGCTTACGCGATCTAATTTGGAAATGTTAAACCAAACTTATTACTGAACATTCTATATAATTCTTAAATATGCAGAAACTTTAAAGATTATGAGAGAAATGCTTAGATTCTTTCGTACGTAGAAGAAAGCATTGAAGGTCATGTATTTAAACAAAACGTTTCTCTTCATTCAGCATTAACATAAAAATGCAATTAGAGAAAAAAGTACACCTTTAATGTATTCTTATGTGCTTAACATCTTTTTAACAACCCCCCCCCCCCTTAATACTAAATACAATTGTTTTTCTTTGATTCTTACATATGTACGCTTATAATATCGTTAATAATACCCAGATGTTGAATATTTTTTTATATATTTTACCTTTTATTAAACTATAATGAACTAGAAATATAAAAATTTTATTTTGAACATGGTTTTTTACATTCTTAAGTATTATAATTATTAAACAAATTTTCAACAAAAAATTTGTTTTCGAATCGGAAAAGTATTCGGTCAAAACTGCCAGAATTAGCCTCCTTAAAACAAATTTTTCTAATAATGCCTTTTTTAGCGTCCCCTTTCTTTCGTCGACATATTTCAGGGTTTTAACAAAAAAGTAACAACATTTTTAATTTTATAGGTTCTCATGCAAAAAGTACCACATATTGTACGGAAAAGTAAAGAAAGAAATTTTCCGTATTTACTCTTTTTGATACTTTTTTTCTCCCCATTGAAGTATTAAAAATTTCAATATTATAGTGGGAGCCCATAACCAAATACGTATGTATATGACAATGAATGGAGAACAAATATGTTGTAAAGAACTACCAAAAGCTTGAAAGCTTTTGAAAATGTACCAAATCCATATTTGTATTATTTAAAATAGTAACGAACATGTTATAATAGTATTAAATTTTTTTGTATCTCATTTAGTTACGGAGATATATATTTACACGTTTTAACTCTTTTTTACCCCCTAAACATTCGAATTTCCAAAAATCCTGTTTTAGTGGATCGACTTGGCGAAAGACCAACCTCCGGTCCAAATTTCAACTTTTTAAGTTTAGGCGTTTAGACCGTACAATGATAAATCAGTCAGTCAGTAGCTTTACAACTAAACATAATTTCTAATTTTGAAAACTTTAAAATCACCCAAAAAATAGTAAAACGGGTTTTAGAAATGCAAATTATATCAACATTTTGACATTTATAACAAAAGAAAAATCAACGGTGTTACTAAACATTGTTTGAAATGGTAATTTCATATGCAAACAGATTTTCATTTGCCATCGAACTTTTTTTTTATTTAAAAACGCAAAGAAAGGATTGGAGATAAAAAAAAATGCAAAAAACTTCGTTAAAACCTCTGCTGTAATTAATAAATCCATATATTTTCGTAATTTATTTAACACAGACACAATATAAATACATTCCCACCATATTCATGCATTTGTAAATTGTAGAAACTTTTTTTCAACATTTTGCACATTTTATATCCGTTCGTGAAAAATCTTTATCATCATCAAAAATTTAAAAGTTCAGAAGCGGAACTTATGGCAACCATTACCTTCCGTACATTATAATTTGGATATACTACTTGAATATAATAAAATCCATATGCAGTACATACATATGTATATCGCTATACAGACATCAATATGGTGAGTACAACCACACATGCATGCAAATTCATTTGATATTCTCATAGTTGTATGCAAATCTATAAATACGTGTGGATGTTTACAGACTTGCATATCGTCACCTTAAATTCAAACGGACGTAACTATACAAAAATTCGAAAAAGAGTTTAGCGACTTTTAAAAAAAGTTCAAACGCAAAAATACTTTATTATTATTATTGATTTTGTGACGTTTTTTGCTTCTATTGTAAAGAAAAATTAAAGTGTAGTAACGTCCTTTTACATTTTAGGTGACGACAAACTGTTATGTAAATTTTCCACTCACATAATTTATTACAAGCTGTGACACTCATACAACGAGTACATCCATATTTTGACAAGCCGTCTCTTTTCACTGATTAAAGTATTGCGGTTATTATTACACAAAAGGCTTAAAATTATCCATATCCTTTCAATAACCCATGTCTTTCTTTAAGTAAATTATTTTGCAATTGTAGCAATTAGGATAGCAATGTTATGCATAAGACACAAAAAATTAAAAAATACAATATGTATCGCTTATATGCATTTCATAAATTGCACGTCTTTTTATAGTTTTTTGTTCTTAGTTTTTGCAAACCATTTAAACAGTAAAAATAAACAGGTCAACCGATTTTTAACACATGGAGCATAGTATAGATTTTTAAATGTCTGAGTTGGTCGGGATCCGAATTTATTCTCAGAAATCTCCATCGCATCTGACTTTCGCGATATCTTCGCTTAAAATTTAAGACAAAATCCTAGTTTTTTCCATGTTCGAGACTTTCTTTATTTATAAAACCTGAAATATCGTCTAAAAATTCTATGAATCACCTTTAAACTAAATTTTTAACCTTGGTGATATCTTTTTTTTTCTCTGGGATATCCAAACCTGAAATGTGAAAAATACGATTTTTCTCTATTAAATGGTATTTCGCAATATTTTTTAAATTATTTGGTGAGTTTTTTTATATAATTTCGAGCTAATTTTTGTATTTGTTTAAAGAGCATACGTTAATTTCAGGGCTTCGACCTTTTCCCAATTTTCCAGGTCTGCGTTATTTTTTAATTTCAGTTACTTTTTAATATTTATAAAACACAAAAGATCCATCTGAAAAAACTTTACTATTAATAACATTTCTAATACATACATATATAAAAAAGATCAAAAATACAAATATTCTGCCATGTTCCATGTTCTGGAAAACGAATTAGAGTGAAATTGAAATCGACCAAATTTTCAAAACAAACCAGTTTTAAAGGTTCATAACTATATTCCATTTTATATAACGTCATACTTTAAGTACCACTTATATTTATTACAATTACTCTTATAATTATGAAAAGCTGCGGTAATTTAAAAAAAAACGATTTCAATTTTAATTGATTTCGATTTCCAAAACATGGCCGATTATTTTAAGCAAAAACAATAAAAATTGTATGCAGTGGGTGCCCGGTAGGCTAGTTGGTAGTGAGCTTGTCTTTCAGTGTGGGTACATGTGTTCGATTCCCGACAGAAGCTTTGAATTGTTAGAATATAAAATAAATATAAATTAAGTTAGAATATAACTACAAAATTTTAAATTGTATTTGTTACATATTTAAAATAAATAAAAGTAAATATACAGTAAATAAATACTTTGAAAAATCTGTTCGTGTCAAAAAATCACCAATTATTTGATGTTAATGTCCTTGTAACTTACTTGGTATTGAAGTCACTACATTCATGTTTCTACATTCGCGTAATAATTTTTCATGAGGATTTGAGTGCAAAGCAAAAAGTACAATTTTTTTTATTTAAATATAATTAAATGTTCATCTTTTTTGGGGATGTGCGTATGAATGTATTGTCAAGGTTGCCAACCACAAATTAAAAAAAAAAATGCATTTCAACCAAGACCTACATATATATAAATATATATAATGAATTATGCTTTTATATAATACATATTCATACTTTTATATCACACAAAATTAAATGTTTGTAGTCTGAAGAATAAGAAACAAATAATTTATCTTCATGAATATGAATAAAAATGAATTCACTTTGACATTGGGTTTCTTGTTTGGCAGAGTACAATAATGGAAGGGGCAACGGAAAACGGGCATCTTTAATGAATATTCTCATCAATAAAATATCTTAAAAGTAGTTTCTTTATTCTTTTCTTATTCAATTTAAAGCTCAAGTACAATGCTGCCCTTTTCTTGATTTGGTACTTATTTTTATTACAATTTTTATTGTAATAACGAAAACTTTGTTTAAAAAAAACTTTTTCTATCTATGATTGTAAGAATGAATTTTTCAATTCACTACTTGAATCTTATAAAAAACTTAATAACACTTGATAGTTTTTTGTGTATTTTTAAAAAAACGCAGACAGCAAACATTTTATGGTTAGTTACTCGTGAAGTACAAAAGATGAAGATAACTGAAATTAAAGAACAATCGAAGGATTTATAAAGATAAGCAAAGTTATTACTTTCAGCTTAAGTTTTTGGTAGATTTTAAGAATTCCATAGCATGCACGACATTTGCTTTGTAAATATTTGTAACTCTTTTGCGTTCCTAAAGGGTTTAAACAAATTTTAATACTTTGAAAAACAATCAAAGTTTGATCATCATTTCAATGACTGTAAGAAATATACACAATGAAAACCAATCATTTTTGTTGGTATTGACAGTACGTGCCACTAACAATGATTTTTTTCTGTAGTTTAAAAAGCATTTAATGCACGTTTTTAATTCAAACAAATAGAAACTTTTAAAGTTTTTTAAAGGGCGTCGCAAGACTGGCGCAAATGGAATGAAATAGAGAACCCAGGCTTAAGTCATTTTATTTATTAAATCACAAAGTACGTAAGAGCAGAGCTCCATGGCTATGCTGGAACATACCAACGGTTTTTTTAAAATCTCCATGACCATTTTACAAAAATGTTGCAGACTTTCGTTGATGACAATTGTCTTTCGTAGTGCATGGATTTTTGTGGACACATCTAATGGTGTCTAACAATACGACTTAGAGGCCGAATTCCGAGCACAGAAAGTGTACCACCAGGAAATGGCTCATGCAGTAAACGAATTGTTTTACACGCTGTATACACTGGTCACACAAATATCTTTAAATTTCAGCAGAAAGAATTAAACTAAGCCAGTCTCTATTTCAAAAAAGTATAGTTAAATGATGCCAACAGTACAAAATTCGGAGCAAACAGTAAAACGTTGTGGATGCATTTGGTTTTTTACCATTACTTGTGGTAATTTTGGCGACTTACAAACATTTACTTTATCTCTTAAAATAATTTTGATTGAAACACGAGCATTCAAGCTTTCATCATATTTTAGATATGGTTACTATATATGTAATAAAAAATACATTGTAACATTGGCGTAACCCTTTATTTTTACCAAAGTATATTTGTACAAGATATATGTAGCAGAGAGAGAGATAGAGAGAGTTATAATGGCTGTTCCTTTTCTGCATGCTTACCGATATACATATTCTAAATGTAAAACTCCATACAAAATAATTGACAGCTAATGTTGGCTGTTTCTCTGATG
The DNA here is from genome assembly GCA_963931875.1 of Pollenia griseotomentosa. Classification (NCBI taxonomy): domain Eukaryota; kingdom Metazoa; phylum Arthropoda; class Insecta; order Diptera; family Polleniidae; genus Pollenia; species Pollenia griseotomentosa. The sequence continues at coordinate 204,466,615 of OZ007561.1, read as the reverse complement.
CATATACCTTATGAATGTGCCTTGGTTTTTTACTGTCGCCAACACTTTACTGCACAATTATCGGTGTATTGAAATCTTGGATTAATTTTAAGACTCCCTTTACAAGCCAAACTTTTAAAAAGACCATATGGAAAGGAGAAAGTTTTTTGTTTTTTATATTATTTATTTTTTAAACTTTAAGGAGCACGTAGCTATTGCAAACTAGTGTTCTGTATTTTAAATAATATCTCAGAAACGCATAGTTTAGCCATTTCACTGTACTCATCAGCTGCCATTTTTTCATCATAAAATTTTTTAATTCATCAAATCTAACTATTTGAACAATCTTAAATTTTAACAATCCCTTTTAAAGTTCATATAATGTCCACTGTGCGAGGCACATGTGTATGTAAATATTGTATTTTCTTAAATTGTTTTTCTCTTAAACTGTGCCGTCAATTCAGATCTTTTCGTTGTAGTGGTGGTATACGATTTTCCTTTTAAGAAAAATATTGTTTAAAAACTGTAACACTTTCTTGTACATGAACATGTGAGTACTTTACATAATTACTGTGTAGTACCACTTAAAAATAAAAACCACTTTTTTCATACAATATGTATGTATTTGTCCCATACGATGTCATTTAGTCTTAGTATTGGGTTAATATATTTTTCTTATATAAACGTTTTCACCTTCAACTTTGTTACGTTCTTTATGATGTTAGTTTCATTCAGCAGTTTTTTTTTTTTTTTTTGTTTTTAGTTTTTTAGCTTTACAATTCGCTTACAAAACCATATGTAAGCAATCTTTGTTAGAGGTCTTTTCCTTTTTGTACTATTCTTTACTTTTTCCAAGTACTTACAATATGACTGCAATGTAAATATCTAATTGTAATATTGTACATATTTTTTTATATTCATATTTTTGTTTCATATTTATACTGCATAAGGCAGATGAATGCTTGTATGGACGCATAATTTAGTTAACAAAACACTTTTGAATAACTTAACAAAATTTTATTCTATTAAGGGAAACAATAGTAAACGTTTTGACCATTTTTTGGATTAAATGTATAATTTTTTTTATTAACAATGAATTTATTGCTTTATTTACGATAGTATTTCAATAATTCCTTGTTATTTTTAACGATTAACATATGTATGTATATTACACCGACTCAACTTGTATGGAGCTGAAAAAAGTGATTTAGTTACCCCTTTTAAAAAAAAAATTTTGATATGTTTTATGAAAATTCCCAAAATATTTTGGTTCTAGCGTGAGCTGGACAATTTTTAAAAAGGTCTTTTTTCAGTTTTTCGAATTTTTGTGTACTTTGCTCCAAGACGATTTAAATAAAATTTGGTATCATCGCAAAGAGGTTTTGAAGGTATATAAAACTTGACCACTTGCGACCTACTAATTGAGATATTTAACAAAAAAAAATTCTCGTTTTGGGTTTTCATTTTAAAATAATGTTAATTTCTTTTTTTTGTAATTATTCACATAAAACGCGAAAAACGCGATACATTTTATCTTATTTCATATATAGGCAATATGCGTATAAAATTTTTTCAAATTTAAAAATGAAAAAATGTTATACCCATAATGCCTATATATGAAAAAAGATAAAATATATCGCGTTTTTAGCGATTTATGTGATTAATTACACAAAAAAAGTAAATGAACATTATTTTATAACAGATTCAATTTGAATTTGAATATCTCAATTAGTAGGTCGCAAGTGGTCAAATTTTTTTATAGCATCGGATGCTGCTTTAAAAACTCTTTTCGATGATGCCAAATTGTATCTATGTCGTCTTGGACCAACGTACAAAAAAATTCGAAAAACTGAAAAAATACCTTTTTTAACAATGGTCCAGCTCACGGGTGGTCAACGCTAGAACCAAAATATTTTGGGAATCTTCATTATACATATCAAGCTATATTTTCAGAGGGGTAACTAAATCACTTTTTTCAGCTCCATACAAGTTGAGTCGGTCTATTGTATATGTACATATATTTGCTTTATGATTTGATATGAAAAGTATATGAGGCGTATAGTTTATTAAATTTGTTATTGTGTTGTATTATAAAATAAGTATACGCCTCCATAAGCATATAAACACATTAGCCCAGCAGTTTTTGGAGAATGATTTTTTGTATAAAAAATGTGTAAATTTTCTTATTATACATATAAAAAATACAGTATAAAACACTAAATACATTTAACTCCGAACATTTACCGAAATTTGCAAACAGAAAAAACAGTGTTGAAGGTAAACATATTCGAAGAGCAACATATGTATGTAAATTGTTGGATTTTATCAATTCTAATTGTAGGTAACCGTATTATGGTTAAATATGAATATAATAGGATTTAAACTAAACATGACATTGTCAAAGTATTCAAAATTTGGTAAAAATTAACCAGTCAATATTAGGCATGTAATATTTACTTATTATTAAATCTAGTTGTAATTTTATATCGTTTCTTCTTTATTCCTGTTTCATATCATATTCCACTGTCATAAGTTATTCTTTAACTGCCAACCCACGACAAGCTCCATCAGTATTCCTTCGGTTTTCATAGTTTGAACTGCTTCGTAAATTTTATGAATTTAAATCCATGACAAGACCTAGCATTTCCACTTTATCCCACGTCATGTTCTTTAAGAAGAGAACAGGACTCAGCATCATATTAAGAAAATTTAAAAGAGCATGAAAACATTGTTTATAGAACAATAAAAATTTACAGGGGTGTGCTGGAAATCGAAAACGTAAGACGCAAGAATTTGAAATTTGTTTTTAAAACACTTTCAATCAAATTTTTATTATTTTTTTTTATAAAATTCTGTTTAATAGATAAATATTTGTATAAAATTTTTCATAAAATTGTTTTATTACAGAAATCTTTTTAAAAAATAACTTTTAAAATTTTTGCGTTTTACGTTTTCGATTCCCTATTAGAATTCTAGTTATTCGAATGTATGTACAATAGGGCGAAGCGTTGGTTTATAGAGGGAAAAAATAATTCGAATACTTCCAGAAAAATTGTTCGGAAGCAATGGGTGAATTTAGCTTAAAGTACTTGACCACGTAAAAAACAACAAAAATTCCACACAAGTCAAACAAGACACGAAGGCATCTGTTTATAATTGTATAACAAGCTGGACATATCTTTGGTTTTCATTGGCAAGCGCGCATGTCTTAAAATAATATTTTTTCAGGAGAGCCAAAAAACCATTATAGATCAAGCCAGGGGCTAGGTATTGAACTTTTTGAGCTCGGAATCGGTCCATATTTTACAGAACCTTTTAGACCCATGTAAAGAGCGTTAAAATAGGGCAATATGGAATCAACATCTTATGAAGAAAACGAAAGGAAAAGGTGTAATATGGTTTTCATTGGAACAACAACAAAAATGCTAGAGACGAGAATAAATGAGCACAAAACAGACGTAAAAAAAGGAAAAATAACGACGGAACTAACGCTGCATGTAAAACAATGCAAACATAAAATAAGCTTTAACAATGTTAAAATATTTGACAGAAAGAAAAAAGGATTCAACGTTACAGTCTCGAAAGTTTACGAATACAACAAAAGAAGACAAGGATAATCCCAATAAAAAAATGGAGCTTCCAACTTATCAGGTTTGTAAGGAGAAACGTAAAAGATTTGCTTACCATATTGCTTACGAAAGACATGAATTTAGTATGGTGAGTTTCCAGTTTGAAGCAATACATTATTAATACAGAAAGCGCTTTATTCAGCGCATATAAATATTGTTGAATGTAACGTTAATCTGTACACACTGAATTTTTAGTTGTTAAAGTTATTCTTCGATATGCTCCCTAACAAACCTGCTTCATAGTAAGGGAATGTCGTGACTCTTCAAAAGGTTTACTTTTTTTGGTAAATTTGTTAAGAATTACTTTTTAAAATTTACTATTAGTACTTCGCAAAAACAAGGAAATTTTTTATTGGGGACCTAAACTACAATACTCCGCTGAAATAGTTAAATTAGTCTGTTATATTAGCATTATGTTTGACTTATTACTCCGTGTTTTTGTGTTGTATTAAATTTATTAATTATTTATTTTTTTATTTTCAGTATTTTTTATTTACGTTTAAAAAAAAATTATTGATTAAAAATAGTCCGTGCGAATCACATCTCAATCATAATAAATAAAACGTTGATCATAAACAATAATAAAAAATGAAAATAAAATTTGATGAACTTAAGCCTAATTAAAAATATTAAAAATTTGAACTAAAAAAACCTTAAATAGTTCAACAAAATAACCACAATACTAGTTATTGTTAAAGCTAAGGCACGAGCTCTATGTGTACATTTGTCCTTCAAGTTGTGCTAAAAAAGGTCAACAAGAAAAATAAAGACAAAAATGAAAAAACAAAAAAATGTACTTTGGACTTCAAGAAGAATTCTTGACAAAAGTACGAAAAAACAGAAGTAAGGAAAAACATGTAAAATCAATTAAAATGGATAATCATTAAAAAAAAGCAAATTTCGATCTACCAAAAGTTAAAATACAATTTGGTTTAAGGATTGATGTTTGACTATTGACGTCGGCAGTCGTCGATGGCTGCGAGTGTAAGACGGCAAATCCCTCTGAGGAGATCAAGTGGTTGCGATCGAAACATGTCAGGGTAACCTGCCGGCCAGGGTTGGAGCCCGGCAACAGTCAAGAATGAAAATTATCAATAACAATTTCAATTAATTTTCACGTTGTAAAATTCCTTTCTTCATAAAAATAATTTAATGAAAATTAAATTTAATGAACTTAAGCCTAATTAAAAATATTAAAAATTTGGATTAAAAAAACCATAAATAGTTCAACAAAATAACCACAATACCAATTAATAATAAATAACTTAATAACTTCTATAAATGTGCTTTAGTTTAAATGAAATGTGTACTCACTGAACAAATTGTTAAGCTATTTGTAAAAAACGAAATTTAAAAAAAGTTTTGTTAAAAATGTACCGAAGTTCGTGATCGGGCTCGATCTGAAAAATTGCGTTCAATCAGACACTTACGATTTCTAAATATTTAAAGTTTTAAAACAAGCCAAAACTTTTCTTCTTAATAAAAAAACTAATCAGTTATAATCAATGTTCAAAACACAATTACTTTTTTTATTAACAAACATTTGATAACTTAAGTTGCGAAAAAAACAATACCCATAAATTAAGTTATAAACTCTCGATATACGATACTTTTATTTATGTGGTTTTCTATTAATGATCATATTATTTTGAAGAGAAGTTAAATTTTATGATTATTTTTACTTGTTTGATATAATAAAATTAAATTGTTATAACTTTAATAAAGGTATATGGTACTTTAATGGTTTATGGATAGATATATGTACATACATATTCCGCACAGCAATCCAAAATTTTATTAATGCAATAAAATAAATTTAAAAAAAAAGAATTTGAAGGTTTTGAAGCTTACTAAAAAAATAGTATGTAAATGTCTATTGGCAATATCTAATTCCTTTTCAATTTCAACTTCTTAATTAAACCTTGTTGAACCATTCCTTTGCTAACACTACGTTTCCACATGGAAGTAATTACTTCCAAGTAGTGTATACGTATTATCAACGAAAAATCGAGGAATCAGCCGATTGGCTGAAAGTACAAAAATTGTGTGAATTTTGGTGAAAAAGTGTGAGTGTATTGAGTTTTTCGAACTTGCACTTGCATGTGGAAACGGGGGGCAAAAATTAAGCCATTTTTACCGTTTACGATGCTCAATAATGACATTAATAAAATAAATATTTTTTAGCGAAAATTTCTCCAATTCTCTTCATTTAAAATCAGTAAGATCTTTTAAACATGTCTATGTACTCAAATTGATTTAAAGAGAAATAACAAATAAATATGTTAACTAATGTAGCTATAGTCAATTATCAAAAAATGTTGTAGAATCTACATATACATACCTATATGCATATACATATGTATGTATACTTTCGTGCTTAGGGAAAAAAGTGCAATTTGCTTACTGCCTTTTTTTAATTTGGGTGCCAATAAATTTCTTTAATAATTTTCTACACATTTATTTTGAAATAAATCATTATTCATATTTCAGTTTTCTCTAATATTCAGTTTACACTTTACTGTCATTTTTCCTAAACAAGTCACTATGCATACAAATATATACATTTAATACACATAAGTATGTATCGATAAATCTGTTACAGTAAAAATGTAACAATCAACTTGACATGTTTATGGTTGAATTAATATTTATACGCCAAAGCTACAACTTTAACAAAATAGATGTGAAAGTTTGAATGTAGTCGTTGAAATGTGTGAGAATGGCAAAACAGACAGCAGGCAATAAAATAAGAACACGATTTCTCTTTTAGTCTGCATGTGAGCAGCATCTAGGATTAAGCACAAATACAAATCATTTTGTTATATTCTATTTATCGAGAAATTTAATCCTTTTTTACATTTACACAGTAGGGTAAGTAATACTGAAACAAAGAACACATAAATCGAGATACGGCATTCGATTTGGGATTTCAACACTCAGGTCTCGTTTTATGCGGATTCAAATTAATGCGATTTTTAATTAACGATTTTTATGAACTTTTACGGTTTTTGAAATTTTAGATGTTTTACCGTTTTTAAATTAAACCAAGTTTGCATCACTAATATAGAATTAAACATAAAATTTTCTGATACGTTCGTTTTAAAATCTTGGAGTGTTAAACAGCCGTACCTTAACAAGAGCCGTGCCGCTTTTGTTTAGGTACGGCTGTAATAAGCAAGTCTTAAGAAAATCTTTAAATTATTATTTTCAGAGTACAAAAACAACAATGTTACACTTTGTTTACCTTTCGTCGAACCATCATCGAATGAATCTTTTACTACTCTCTGTATAAATCATATTTTCACGAGTTGTAAGATAATATCTACATGAGGCTCATCCCAGTAAAAAAAATGTATGTTTCTGGAAGCACGAAAGCTACAATAGCGCTGATATAAGCGCTGGCTATTACACACTACTAAGAAGCAGCAGAGAAGCGAATGCCTTTAAAGTGAATTTTTAATTAAATGATTGAATAACTTAGCATTATCTCTTAAGTAAGCAGGTTGTAAGTGAATAATTAAAATAATTATTTTAAAGAAAAAATTCACGAACAATGTTTTACGTGCTTCTGTTATTCCCTTACACCGAAGCAGGTGGTATTGCAATGATTTTATAATGTGTTCACCATCATTCCCGAAATATTACCGAACATAGAAATTAAGTTTTTTTTATAACGCAATCAGTTATCAAATTGTTTTTAACAGAGAGGAAAAAAGTAGTGCTTCCAAGTGGGAAATCGCCATATAAAAATCATGCCTCTTGTTTGCAGCAGGTTTGAAAAGGGGTATTGTGCTTCTCTCCCTTACTAAACTGCTTACCAGTAAGCCCCATTTTTTACAGGGATAAGATTCTTGACATGAAGGACTCGTAAGATAATCTTTACCCACGTCTTAAACGATTCCCACAACGATTTAAGAAGCGTCTTTCACTGTGCTATGGAGGAATCTCAGTCGGTTTAAGTTATCCGATTTTTGTGACGATTTTTCGAAACGTGAAAGACGATTTTTTTATTTTTTCTCAGGAAATTGACGATTTAAAAAGAAGTTTAAAAAATTTCAATTTAAACTCGTTTTTTCCTGTCTTTTACGGTACTACATTGTAATAACCACATGTACGAGTGTAAAGAAATTTGCATAACTTTTAAACGAATAGAGGTCCTATAATACAATACAATATGACGACACTAAGTTAGAAAAATTTTTATTAAAATTGATCATTTCCGGTTTTGCAGATGAAAAAAAAATTTTTTTTCAAATAAATTTTTTTTTTTATTTAAAGATCAATCGATTTTCTATTTTTCTATTTTTTTGATTAGTTTTTAGTTTGAAATAATAATTTAAAAAAAGGTTTTTTTGAAAACCGCAACACTTTACCACCCCGTAAGTCGACAATCCAACAAAATAGTTTCATTGGGTTGTCCGCTTCATAAATAATGCCCCAAATATATATATGCGATTTTGGTTTGATGTTTTAATTAAAATTTTAATTTATGCTGTTTTTTTAAAATTTTGAAACGAATCGTTAGTTTTTATATGAAGCTAGAGTATTGTTTTATGCGAATTCATTTTATCCGATTTTTTTTTGGATCGCTTAAAACGAGACCTGAGTGTATATGTATTTCAATTTGTTTAAAACATTTAATTGTACATTAAAAACGGTACTATTCTAATAAAAATTAAATAAATAATATATTGTTTAAAACAAATTTAAGAATCAATTACTTTAATTGTGTTTAATCGACACCTTCCTTAAAATCTAAAGCATATCTACACCCTAACATTGAATAATTTAAATCAAGGACCGTAACAGTTATTCCTTTTTTCATATGTATTTGTATGTTAAAATAACTGTATTTTTTACTTTTAGAGCAAAATTATTTTCTTAAGAAATGTACGTGCTATAAGAATTTAGTAGACTTTAAATACATTTTTTTATAGAATAACTGTTATTTTTGATCGAAAAAATTAAAATCAATATGGTTTACTCGAATCAGTTTTCCGACATTTACTTCTATTTTCTCCTTTTGTTTCAAAATTTCAAATAATTGTTATTTTCGGACCCTGATTAAAATGATTTTTGTTTAATGTAAAATTTGCAAAAGAAGGTTTTTTATTAAGTTGTTAATTATTGTATTCATAAATTCATAATTCATAATTTGCTTACTAAAAACTTTGCTTCTGAATGCTTCCTTAATACTTTGATAGATAAAAAGCAAAACCAGAAGAAGAGAGTATTACGAATTTTATGAATCTCACTATGTGTATGTTCTCTGCTTAAGCAGTCAGTAGTGCAACCACTTGGAAAAGAATTGCTCTTGCTGTACGTACCTTTTTTAATTTCATTTAATTTCATAGAATATGATTATTTTATACTAATAGAAAATGATTCATCACTATTATAATTTTCTTTTTCCAGTGCAGCAAAAAATGAACAAAAACTTATTTCTTGCAGGAACAGTAAATCTTTTGTAAGTGGCTGCTTTTCTGACTGCTTAAGCAGAGAACATATACATACATAGTGAGCTCAAGCAAATTATTAACTCTCCCTTTTTCTGCTTTTGCTGTTTTTTTTCATAATTTAAATTAAGCCATTACAAAAGCATTAAAAATCAGCGTTGTTTTTGGTGCTTTCCAAATAGCTGAAATTTTGTTGAATACCCGTTTTGGAAAAGCAACAATGCACGTGTAATATAAATTATCATTGACAACAAGTTCGATTACGATGTAAGCGGAGAGTCAGTTACTTTTTTATTGTGAAGCATGTTTCTTATTTTTTTCGCAACAAAAGTAAAAATGTACGGTTATTTGCATTATTCTTTCAATTACAAAATCAGTAGTACAAGTCGTACCGCAACGTGATCTACACACATAACATCTTAATTTTCATTTCTTTATAAGCGTAAAATCAAGCTTGCTTAAAACTCCGCTTTCGATGTAAATTCAATTCTTTAAGCGGAAGCGTACCAATAAAACTGCCAATGACTATTTTATGTTGAGTTATTGCTTATATCAGCGATTATGTAAGGTTTATTTTTACCGCAGAGTTCTATTTTGTTAGTGCTCTCAAATTATGAATTACACCTTACTATTTTGAAAGGCATTAAAAGCGAAAATTTTTTAGCGTTTTAGTTTTCTACAGAAGGTAAAAACGATTTCATTTTCACTTTCGTACGAATTTGATTTCTGTGACGCACCTGATGAACTGCTTTTGTAAATTGATCGCAATGTAAAAAAAAAACGGAATACAATTTTTGTCCAAGTGTTTGTTTTTTTCAACAATTTAAGTTTCTCTTTTAAGAACTTGTATAAAATTTTTTTAATATTTAAAGAATGAGCAGTAAATTAAGAATTAAAATATATTGTGTTCTTTTCTTAATAATACATTTTTAAAGAGATAAATTTAGCATGTTGAAACTTCAAAATCTCTCTTACGCACTTATTCTGTTTTACCGTTTTATCAGGTATTTCGTTTTTTTTTTTTATTTACACGCCTACATTAAATTTCTTCCTTTATTTTAAACATACATTTACAATATATACATAAATATTTTATTTTGAGATCATATCGACTAGATATTACGACTATGTAAATATGAGATGTGTTACTGTTAATTTTTCCTGTTTGACCTGACAATATTCTCATTGTATAGGTATTTACGGTAATTTCTTTTTTAAACTTTTTGCAAATTATAAAATTGAAAATGACAAAAGAGTTCTTCATTTATCGTATAATTCAGGTACAAAGCACACTTTGCAAAATTATAGCAAACATTTTTCGACTATGTAAATAGTTTTAAGTTAAAAAAAATGAGTTTAATTACTAGGTTGAGATTTCTCGACTTTAAAAAACGTTTTCGAAATGTTGAAATTTAAAAAAAAACGATTTTATTATTGAACATTTTATTGGTGTTTTCTGCTTTAATTTGTATTTCTTTTATATATAATAATAAATGTAGATTTGTATGTTATTTTTAAGTTTCCTACTACAACTAACGCATACGTACACAAACACATAAAGTTATCTAAAACACAAAAAGCCCTATCTACCATTTTGAATATTTTACGGGAGAAGCAAAAAATAATTTAAAATGATAAATAAATAAATTGCATTAAAATGTTTAAAATTAATTTTTTCTGTATTTTTCTAAGTTGTTTTGACAATTAACAATTTTGAATTTTGCAAACTGCTATTAGCGTTGATCATATAACTTTTTGTTTTTTGTTTTTTGTTAATAAACACGCTTATCTTGGTGGACGCCCTATGTTCTTCGTGAACAATTTATTTAAGTATTTTATGTTACATCGCTGTATCTATATTGTATTTAAATAAATAAAGGACATATATATATATCTTGGTGGAAAAATTGAAAAATTTTTTGTGGACACTTGTGTTGATTCAATACATCAGAATCAATTAAAAAGTCGAGCTTACATTTTTGGTTAATTAGAGCCTTTTGCGTTTTAGGTAACGATAAATTTATATATATGTATATTTATATATTAATAAATATATGTATGTATATATGTATACATACATATAGTAAAGACTAAGTTCTAACATGTATACCACGCAAAGCATTTTCTTTTTGTCAAACTTTGTTGAGTTTTTGTTTTCATTTTAAAAAAAAATGTGTCAAATGATGTGGTCGCATGCATTGAAACCACTTAGCTTGACCACATTTTACTATATTTAACTTGGTTTTATGCATGAGAGCCCACATACATACATATCTATAATAGTTAGAGGTTTTTTTCCAGACTTTTTGACTTCCCGGGAAATCGGGACACATTTTCTATTTTCACGGATTTCGGGAATCCCGCTCATAACAAATATAGCAAACCAAATTTATGTTTGTTTTTTTAACTTTTAAGATTTTGAAGGTTTTTAATTATTAAAAAGTTTTTATTAACCTATACGAAATTTTTTTTTATTATCGTTTTAGTGAGACGGAATAGGTTTTTCTTGTTCGATAAAAGTTACAAGATTGTTAAAAAGATAACACAAACCATTGCATACAATATTTATGTTTTTCGGATTCATTTTATCTGACACAAAACTCATTCTGGTACAAAATCATAAGGAATTTTTATAATTCTTTTTAAAAGCTGTTTTTTTTTTTTTGTTGAGGAATAATAGTGAATAAAGCATGGCTTTTTCCTCAAACATATTTTCACCGCACAACTTTTAATTTTAAGCTTCTTTCCAAAAAAATTACATACATTTATACACACAAATATACTTGATTTTAATTTTTCAGTTTGTTCCTGCTGAGTCCAAAATTTTCTTTATTTTTGTATGTAAACTTTAGAAAACCGTAGTAAATACAGTCTATTTTACTCGTTATGGTATAATTAATTCGAGTATTGACCGCCCCGATTTGTTATCTTTTATACCATTAAATTTACCAGCTGGAAGCCTAAGGATAATAAACACATTTAAAGTTCCAATTCATCGTACTAGTTATGCTCTTAAAGGTACTTTAACTAGAGCATTTAATAACATTTAAAAAAAGTTTGATCCAAGTGTTCGTTGGTAAATCTTTGCTAAAACGTTTAAAAAGACTTGAATAATAAATTCTTACTATATTAATGTTAAAATAAATTTTAAATCTGCTCGGACCCTGCAAATACAAAAGCAAGAGATTAACATTTGCAATTTTTAAAATTCTCTGAAGATCATAAAAAATTTAGGAAATTTTAATTTAAAATTTCTTACATTTTATCTTGAAAAAAAAGTTTTGCTTGATTTTTAAAATATCAATGATAAAAATATATTTATATTATTTATGTTATTTAAACTTTAATCTCTGTTGATATGTATGAATTTGCTTGTACATACTTTTGATTCTTTACTGGATATTTGTTATTAATAATTTAGGTATATTATTAAAAATCAATTGTAGATATTAATAAAATATCAACTAAATACTTTTTGTTTAACTTTTGATTTTAGCCATATTTCTGATCTGTTTACGAAAAAACGGGAATTGAAAATAATTAAATTTCCTGGGAAATTCCGTGACGGGAATCCGAGAAAAAAATCGATGTTTTTTATCAATCTATTAATCGCGCGAATAATTATTCGAGGTTAAAATTTAATCGAATAATAATCGAACAATTTAACATTATTCGGCTAATCAAATAATTTTAATTTTGTCTAGTTTAGAAGTTTGAAAATAAGACCAAAAACTATATTTTTTAACATAAAAGTTTTAATAAAAAAATTAACAACAATTTAACAAAATGTACTTCATGTAATGAAAGAGGACCACTTTTTAAATAAAAAATAGCATCGAAATTTAAGCTTATATTCCAAAATAATCTTTCAAAAAGCGTATACTGAAAAAAAAATACTTTCACTTATTGCTGACGTTGGAGAGATTGAAAGTAAAGCGTTTTAAAGCATATCCAATTTCTCCGTTCTTTTTCTTGTCTTTTCTAAAAATGTATAGTCTTCCATTAAACCACTTGAACCTCTTTTTGACTTTTTAACAATTTCAATTATAAGGTCTGGAAGAAGGTTGTTTTCATTCGTCCCAAAAAAATCATCTTCTTCATCTAAATCATTGTGGTAAAAGTCTTTACTAAACAATCTTAAAACTAAATTATTCCTTAATTTTTTGGTTTCAGTCTTTGTACTATACTATATTTTAAAAAATTATTACTTGAAGGAAATGTTCCAGAGTTACATAAAAGAAAAAAAACTAATACTGTGAAAAAAAAACTTTTGATTAATCGACATAAATTATTCGAATTAGTCGTTAATTGAAAATAAGCGATCTTAAATTATTCGAACAGTTAATCGTTCAAAATTAATCGATTAATCGAACAACAGTTAGTCGTTTGAATACCATATTACTTACTCACGTACATATTTGTACATATATTTTGTGACAGAGTACGAAAATGTGTATAACAATATGACATATTGTGAATCTTCTCGCATTTACTGTGCAAGAGACAAAAAATATTTTTTTTAGTTTTGATTAGAAAAAAGTTTGAACATGACAAGCATGTTAAAATGTAGTCAACAAAGTTTCAGTTTCTAAAAATTTAGTTGAACAATTGATGTCAAAAATAACCTTGTTATTTAATTGTTTTTTCACCAAGTTCAGTTAAAACTTCTTTAACTTTCAGTTAACAATATGTTTTTGACAGCTATAGCTGAGAGTTAATTATAACTGAACTTGGTGAAATTGGCCATAAAATTTATAAAATTCTGGTTTAGAAGTAAAAAAAATAATCCATATTTAAAAATTAAATATATCCAATCAAAAAACATTTGCTCAATAAATATATACAGGTAGAGAAAGACATTTAGCCCAAGAATGAAATAATATAAAAGAGGACCAGATAAAGGGGGATATAGAAGTTTTATTGATTTTAAAACTTAATCTTTAATAGCAAAACAGATTTACGATTGTTTTTAATAAGGTGGATATTAATGTTAATTATTAAAAAGAACCAATATTGAACCCGCCTCCAAGCGACCAAGGCCTGCAAGTGATAGTGAAACTAAGAAAACAAATGAACACGTTTCTTCTTCGAGTATCACATGATTAAGACCTATTACTCCATATTTAAATAATTATATGAATTTTTCGAAATCAAAACAATCAAGTTATGGTTGTAGTAAAAAAAAATATTTATACATCAGATACTATTGATCAAATCAAAGAGTTTGATATGTTACCTACAACTACTTAAGTTGTTAAAGTATATTGTCAAGTAACACCACTTGGTATTGCAACAGCTTTTGATGTTGGATCTACTATGAGTTGGACAGCTACTTCTAATAAGTACGTTCCTATTGGATTAGTATTTATAAGTATATTAGAAACTATTAATGTACAGGAAATGTATGAATAATATTATAAGCATATACAATCTAATGGCTTATGTGTATCTACATTAATTTTTTTTTTTTTTTTTTTTTTTTCAATATTTATTTATTGAATCTTCATATATTTAATATGAACTAACAATAATTAATCAAATCTTATCCTAATACTTTATTTATGTCCTGCCATTGCCAGACAAAAATGTTCTTCATCACGGGTTCTGTTCACATATATAAGTGTTTATCGCTCATCTAACTGGGTAAGTGCTGCAGTGTCTCTTCTTCTTAAGCGAGTGTGGCCGCCATGATTTAAGATATTTCGAGCTAGTGGATTTGGGTGTTGTTCAAGCCTTTTTAAATATTTTACCGCATATTTTGTAATCATAATTTTTACTAATGGCACATTGAGATCCTTATGAATGCTTGAGTTTTTAACATACCAGGGAGCGGCTGTGATTATTCGAAGAAGTTTATTTTGGCGCCTTTGAATTTTTTCGATATTAGAGGCCGAGGCAGTGCCCCATAGTTGAATACCGTAGCACCATATTGGCTTTAAGATAGAGTTGTAAAGTAGAAGCTTGCAATCGAGACTAAGGACAGAATTTCTTCCAATAAGCCAATGAATCTGAATGGCTTTCAGTTTCATTTGAGTTAATTTTGCCTCTATATGGCATTTCCACGTTAATCGCCGATCCAGATGCATACCGAGATATTTTACGTGCGAATGTTGAGGAATTATTTGTTTATTGATTGTAATAGGGGGGCAAGATTCCCGGCGCAAGGTGAATGTTATATGTACGCATTTTTGCTCATTGACCATTATCCTCCATTGTCTTAACCATATTTCTAGTTGAAATATGTGATCCTGTAAGTAACGAGATGCTTCATAACGGTTTTCGTGGACGCTTAGAAAAGCTGTATCGTCTGCAAATGTTGAAGTTTGTGTATAGTTGCTTGTTGGCATGTCCGAAGTATAAATTAAGTATAATAGGGGGCCCAGGATGCTGCCTTGTGGGACTCCAGCGTCAATGGGCTGAGGTGAACTTAAGAAATTTCCTTCTTTAATAATAAATTGACGACCGACTAAGTAGCTTTCTAGCAGCTTGTGTGTGTTTGCTGGTAAATTTTGCTTCAATTTATGTAATAAGCCTTCATGCCAGACTTTATCAAAAGCTTGCGAAACATCGATGAAGAGTGCTGAGCAATATTTTTTTTCTTCATATGCTTTTCTTATGACATTTACTATTCGATGAGTCTGTTCGATTGTGCTGTGTTTTCTTCTAAATCCAAACTGATGGTTTGGAATACATCTATTTCACTTTTGAAACTAATAATTTCTCAAACAGCTTTGACATATTTGATAATAAGCTAATAGGCCTATAAGACTCAACTTTTGTATGATCTTTACCTGGCTTTGGTATCATGGTAACTAAGGAAACCTTCCATTTTTGAGGATAGTATTCGAGGCGTAAAATAGCATTAAAAATAAATAGAATAATTTTCTTTGCTATGCGAGGTAGCTCTAAAAGCATTTTATTACTGATCTTATCAATACCAGGTGCCTTCTTAGTGTTTAAGTCACAAATAGCCTTTTCGATTTCTCTTATCTCAAATCTGAAGGGTATAGCTGCTCTAGCAGCAACAGGTGGTAACTCGACCGCAATATTGTGAGATATATTTGGTGTAAATACGTTTTTTAAATGATCGACAAACAAAATCTACATTAATTGAAGAACATTTTATTCAAGTATGGAATGGGAAAAAATCCAAATACAAACAAATATACAGACTTAATAACACTACGTGACAAAATTTCAACAAAGTTGTGACCAAATGAATCTGACAGCTAATCTTTATGTAAAATTTTCCGCTGAATCCGAATATGAACAAAAGTAGAACAGTTTTTCAGATATTCCAAAATAACCGTTATTTCTGTTTTTAAAAAAGATGATGTGACTGAAATGCAAATATCTTAAAAAATTTTAAACGAATTATCTATTTCTTTCTTTTAAGTAAGAGGTTATAAAATTTCTAAAATAACCATGGATTGCTTGTGAAGATTGGTCAAGAAATGGCAGAGTTACAGGGGACAAAAGTTCAAGCTTCATTGAAAATTTTATGATTTTGTTCAATTTTGCTCTTTTAAAGTTATTTTTTTTAAACCAATCATTTAAAAATCCTAATGTTTTATTGCATGCGACGTTAGATTATTTTAATATGAAAATTTTGCGCCCAACAAGACATAGATTGGTACAAAAATGACAAAGCTACAGAAGATTTAGTAAATAAACCCACATAGAAATTCAATAGTTACAAGCAATTTTTAATATTTATTGTTACTAAAAATTTAGCTTTGTATATTTATTTGTTGTGGGTTAATTCAATTAATCTTCTGTAACTTTGTCATATTTGCACCGATCTGGATCCTATTGGGCACAAAATGTTTGTATTGAAATAGGCTAAAACTTAATTTTTTGGATATTTGCATATCAGTCACATCATCTTTTTTAAAAACACAAATAACGGTTATTTTGAAATATCTCAAAAACTGTTCTACTTTTGCCAATTCTCACTTCATATTCAGCGGAAAATTTTACATAAGGATTACGTTTCAAATGCATTTGGTCAAAAAATTGTTACGTAGTGTAATCAATAACACTGTGCAACAAAATTCGGATCATCGCCGCCAGCCTCAACACTTGCAAAACGAAATGAAAGTAGACAACTAGTAGAGCAAATCTGCCAAACGGTTTTCAAAAATTAGCTCGGGTTCCCGAAATATGGGCCCCTTAAGTTTTTGAATTTTTTGAAAAGGCGTTTGGTGTAATACTAAATGTACTTTTGAGCTAAAATATAATTTCAGATGTCTTCAGTAGAATCGTATGCCGATTCTTTTCTTAAAATATATTAACCCTCTAACACTCATTTTAAGGAGTCATTTTTGTTCTTTTTTCTTAACTTCCTCACAAAAGTATACTAAAACGGCACTTTAGAGGGTTAAAATGTTTCACGAATATTTTTTGCATGAAATTTTACTAGGGGTCTTCTAAGACCAAAGCAACGTGCACTGTGTGTAAAACGGATTTTCGAAATTTCGGGCATTGAAATTTTTGAATTTCTTGAAAAGGCGTTTGGTACAAGTCAAAAAAACATACTAAATGTACTTCTGAGCTAAAAGACTATTTCAGGTGTCTTCAGTAGAATATGGCGATTCTTTTCGTAGAATATATTAACCCTCTAACACTCATTTTAAGGGGTAATTTTTAAACTTCCACACAAAAATATACTAAAACGGTACTTTAGAGGGTTAAAATGTTCTACGAATACTTTCTGCATCAAATTTCACTAAGGGTCTCAAAGACCAAAAAATCGTGCAACGTATGTAAGTGAAAATTTTCACTTCCAAAAAACAAAAAACTCAAATACATATGTACGTACATATGTATGTACTAATGCTAGAAACACAACTGGGACGAACGACGAATATTCGTCGTCAAAAATAGAACACATTGGTATGTATGAAAATACACACAATCATTGCGTAAACCGAAATTCGTCCTGCGTAACGAATACTGCGATGGTTTATTTCTATTTCTTATGCAGACGAACGACGAATAAATTGGGACAGGGACTGCCTACTGCAGCTAAATCGTGAAAGCTGTAAAGAATCACAGGGAACAATAGCTTGGCTAAAATTTGCGAAAATGGCGAAAATTCGTTAAAAATTGCTAAATTAGCGGAAATTCGCAAAAATTTGCTAACAGCGGCATGATAGCAAAGGGTTCTATTTATTATAAATCGTTAAAGCTGTAAAGAATCAGACAACTTACAGGAACAAATCGCAACCATGGCTTAAATTCGCGAAAAATTGCAAAGTTTTAAACAAACCCAAAAACTAATTTAAGTTTGCTAAATTTAATAAAATTTATTGATAGTTAAAGAAGATAAAAATGTTTTTATAATCTAGCGTCTAAGGTATTTATTTTAATAAATTACAAAAAAAAATCAAGTCACATTAATACCTGAAATTCGCGCACTTATTGTGTCTCATATGACAAATTTACGCAACGAATTCTTGACGACGAATTCGTCGTACTTTGCGAAGTTCGTCGTTCGTCCCAGTTGTGTTTATACCATAACAAATGTAATTATCCCAGCTATTTTTTGTAAAAATCACCCAAATGATCCTTTTCAGGTCAGTTTTGATGATTAAAAACTGATTTATCACTTCAGTGATTGAAAAAGGATTCAAATATGATTCATTTTTGTTTTTGCTAAAAGAAAAATAATAATAGAAACTTTCATGTTAGCCAAATAAATAAGAAGCTTGGCTAAAAAAGAAGCCCAAAAACTATTGAAAATAAGTGCAAATTGTTTCTTCTCTTCTTTGCGAAAACCGATAACTTTTGTTTGGTTTGAAATAAAGCTATTTCGAATAATCAAAAGCCATAATGGAGCTGATTTTATCGAATAAAAAATAAAAAACATGACAGTTAAAAAATTATATCACATATAATCGAAAACTATATAATTTACGATTGAAAAATGGGAGGAAAACAACTCAATAATGATTACAAAAACTACCATTAAATTGATCAAAAAGGAATCAGAAATTTGTATCACAAATGATTCTTTCAGGTTATTCATTGGTAGGGTACCATTTTCTCACAACGAGAGTATCATTTATGATTGAAAAATGAGCTCATATACGGGTAGTTTTCTCTTGAAGCTGATTCCTAAATGATTAGATTATAAAATAAAATGCTAGCTAGGATATTCTCTGTAATTCTTAGCAACTGAATAAAAATTGATTGAAGTAAATAAAAAAACCATTAATATCCCTTTAAAGGACGGATTTTGTTTCCTATTAGTTTTTACACAAAGAAATCGCTTATCTTCTTTTGGTATGTGTTTTGTGTTTTACCATTTTACCATTGAGATTATTCAAACCCCTTATTTCAGTTTGGTCAACCTTTTTATTTTTAGCCAATTTTTAGGCTTTAGTTAATGCTTCCACTGCTTCCTTATGTTTTATTACGATTTCTGGCTGTTCTACAATAGAAACACTATCTTCGTCACCTTTAGATTCGTTATCAATTTCAAAAATTTCACATTAAAATTTTTAAAGAAAAATTAAAAATTTTCTATAAAACAAACCTGAGGACATAAAACGTACATAAATATTCATTTACATGTATTTGTGAAAAAAATCAACGTAAACAGTAAAATGAAATTAGAGATTCCCGAAATTAAAAGTAAATTCAAAAAATAAAACGAAAAAAACTCAAAAAACTTTGTTCACGTTTTAGAGCTTTCAGACTTTGTTCACGTTTTAGAGTAGTCAATGTAAAAATAAAAGTGTTCACGTTTTGGGTAAAGTTTCAACAACTAAAATATATACGAACAATGTGTATGCAAGAACACGACAACAGCGCCACCTATTGGGATTAAACTTAAGAGAAACCTGGCTCCAGACTAAACTAATTTATTGTCCAAGTTTGGTGTCAATCGGTTTAGTTTTAGGAGCACATACACGGCACACACGTTTTTATATATATAGAAGAAGATATGGCACATTTAAATTTAAAATGATTCTTTGAAAAATTCTCCTTTATTTTCTATTTTTACTCATCAGGCACTTTTATTTATACTTTTTTGTCGTCATAAGCTTTTGTTTTTTTTTAATTATAGATTTTAAATGTTGTTCAATGTGATTGCCTGTCTATAAAAGGCGAATATCCTTAAGAGTTTTCGGAAGAACAATTAGTCATAAATTCAAGTTTGCAAAATGTTTTATTATCGCTAATACTTGTAAGTAAACATTCCATACAACACCATAAAACAGATTTTTTATTCTCCTGTGGTCTATATAACATTATTTGTACATAATTGTTCATATTAATAAATATAATTTTTAAAAGCTTTAATCACAAAAATTAAATTAAGCACGTTAGAGTGCAAACGTATCTTTGATAACCTCCACCGACAGATAGAATATTTAAGTATCTAAAAAAATTGACTAGTCATATTAAACATAATTTGAATTAATAAAATATCATGATGCTTAACTGTTTTAGCCGTACTAAAATGATTTTCAGGAAGGAAGGGCATTTATATTAGACCCATGGTAAATGATGGATCAATCGTCACAAAATTCCGTAGAGTTATTCCTGGTATTAAAACCCCTAAATTACACCAAATTTCAATACTGGAGTTAAATTTGTTTTAGCGTTTTGTACATTTTAAAGTGCTTTTCAGGAGCCTTCTATAAATGATGTACCGATCTTAACGAAATTTGACAGTTTTATAACAGACCATATTTTATTACGTTACTGTTTTAGACGTACTAACCTGTTTTTCTACAGTGAGCTTTGTAAATTATAGAGCGATCTTTACGAAATTTAGTATTATGATTTGTAGCTATGTATATAAAACAAATTTGTTTATAATCTTATATCAATCTATGCCCATTTAATAATCTTGGCGATGTAACAATTTGTCATGTCGGATTATTTATCCTCCCAGTGTGTTTGCCTGATACAATTTTAATTAAAAAGGAAACGTGTTGATATTTAAAAATGCTTTCCCCTCATATTAAGTTTGGCCTTTTATGATTCACAAAGCAGTTGTTCTTTAGAAATATTTTAATAAATAATAAACAAACGTATCGTCGGCTTAATATGCAAACCTGCTAAATCGACTTTTCAAGTAAATTGAGATTTTGATTTCGCGTTGTAGAGAAAGATACGCCTCTTTGGCCAGCATGTAGTTTTTCTTCAATTTGAGTCTTGAAGTGTGTAAAACCAACTATATTTTTGGTTTTGCTCTCAAGCAGCAAATAGGAAAAATGAAACGTTTTTTGTCTCTCCTGTTAAATGTGTTGAAACGGAGTTAGCAGGTTTGCATATTAAGCCGACGGTATACGTGTATATCAATCAACCGACAGTGACTTATTTTAGTCTTGGCAACTCCTTGTTTGTGATATTAAAAATGGTCGGTTTTTTGAAACAGTTTTACAACAAGAACATTTTCTCACTTTCAACAAACTATTGAGATATAATTTTACTTTAGACTATTTCTTAGATATTTATATGTACCTTGATTTTTTAATTACATATTTAAAATAGTACACAAGTTTTATTAAACAAACATTTTAAATTAGACTTTAACTAATTAATTATTTTCAGAATGCGTTCTTTTGTCGAAGAAAATGAAAAAAATGATCCTCTTATAAATGCACCAGATAAGAAGAACAATCCGTGGGCTGAAAAGGGAAAATGTGTTATTATGTAATATTATCGTAAACCACAAAAATACCCAAATATTAAACAAAAACAGTTACAACATCAACAACAACAGCAACAACAACAAAATTCCAATTCTTACGAATATTATCAACAATTCAATAGGAATTCCAACCACTCCAACAACAACAATTTCACTGATGCCAGCAGACAAGTAGATCATTCAGACCATAAAGGCTTCCTGGATCAATATCTTTTTAACAACTCCCTTGATCACACCAATAAATCCGAGGAGAATGTTCAAGAAGAATATGAACAAGAACTACATAAGTCCTCATTATTTCTTTATCATACTGAGTTTTATAAAAATAATAACTATTATTATTATAATTACAATTTAAATTATAACGACTTTAAAGAAGAACCCTCAAGAACAAATAAATTTCTTACAAAATTAAAGAGAAGAACACAAAGAGAAATTTTACAAAGACCAATGTTACAGCATCTTTTGGTTTTACTAATATGGCTGCAATCAAAATTTTGGCAAGTCTTTTACGAAATCATAACGAGAGTGACACATTAAACGAATTTGGAGAAGTACCAGCAGGTGACGAAATAATGATGATTCCAAATCCAAATCCGATCTATGTTGACTGACTGACTGAAAAAGGCCAGCTGCCTTAATAAAGTGTCAAACATTTTACTAATATGATGTTAAGTATTGTTTCAAACATTTATTCCGCTTCCCATATTCATAAGTTTATTATTAATTTTATTAGGTATACATTTTTTTCTTAACTGTATCAAACTTATTGATTATGACAAAATCAAAAATTTGCAAATCTCTTTAAAGCAAACAATCCAAATATATTAATAAAAATCCAATTAAACTAACAACAAAAAATTACTCATGAAAACTTAAAAAAAACTTGGCATTTTTTATTTCTCTTCTATAATTTTTCTTCTTTCAATCATCACTACGCTTTTCAGTTTATTATTATAGTTTTATTCATTGTTCTCTACTATTTTCTTAATTCCATTCATCCATCCATCAATCCTCCTCAATCTTGTTGTCATCAAAATAAACATGAGAATCCAAATAAGAAACACATAGCAAAATCAGTTCGTTAACCAAAGCCCACCCTCTTTATCTATCTAACTCTAATAGACAATTAGAAATAAATGATCAATAACAAACCATCTATTTTATAAACAAAAATTTTAACTGAAAACTGCACCGCGAAAACTGAAATCATTTTCAAATTGACAGAATTATAATTGCTCCAGAAACTATTAAAAAATATTCACAATAACTAAATTAGACTTTAACTAATTAATTATTTTCAGAATTAATTAGTTAAAAAAAAAGAATATTCCCGTACTTTACTTAACGGTTTCCTTTAAAGCAACATACGGCTGGTCTCATATTGAAAGTCCCGAACTCGATCCCTTTCGAAATTTACTGTTTTTAGTGATTTAATACTCAAACACACCTCGTCACAAAATCTTAATGCAATACTATAAAAAATTACGTTTCAACAAGCAATTTAACATTTCGGTACTGTTTCTATCTTTTTTTACCTTCTCCTGTAAGGTTGCAATTATGTGAGTTAGGGTCTTTCTACATTAGACCATCGGTACAAATGAACTTAAAATTTATTTATTTAGTTTTTGCCTCTACAAAATTAATCGCAAATGCTACTCAAAGGAATAAACCCTACAAGAAGAGAATGAGCGAGTTGTCACTTTTTTCACGTTGGTGTTAAGAAAATGATATAAAGAAATGACAGAAAACTTGAATGTGACTACTCGCTCTTTCACTTCTTGTAGGGAATGCTACGAATACATTCATTACGGAATTTAACTAAAATTAACTACTATGTAGTAAAAACAAACAAAAAAAAAATAAATTGAAGGCAATCTAACTCATTTAAAGTCTCTTTTAAATGCTTGTTCTAAAGTTCGATTTCTTTAATTTGATCTAAAATTAATTTAAATGTTTAAGTTTTTTCCTCTCTACAAATAAAGAGAACCAAAAACTTTTTAATTTACCTGCAATAACAGCTAAATTTTCCAATAGTAAATCGATAATTTTATTAACTATTAATAACAAAAAAAATTATATACATTATTAACATTCCTATATTAAGAAACTTGGTCTTATTTGAAATTACAAGTTTTTCTACAATTAGCCAAATTTATGTAAAACAAAAGCGACCATCAGTGCAATAAAAGCCTTAAAAACTGCTAAATGACAGCATTTTCGCGATGTCTGTTTAGCTAGCTAAAAGTTTTTATTGTTTGTTTTCTTTTAAGATAAGTTTTAGGAACCAAAAAAAAGGTAGCAACATTAAGTTAAACTAATAATAATTAATTACAAAGATACATAACAACGCAATCTAGCTGACTACATTACTTATATACATAATATGTATATATTTATATAAAATAAAAACACAATTCATATACATAGAACCAACTAAAATAATACTTAATGCACTGAAAGAAGTACTCAATGATTCAATAATCAATCGACTTTATTTGTCATTATTTAAAATATCCAACTGATGCGCTTCTCTCAGTGCTTTTACCAACAACTAAAACAGAAAATAAAAACCAGCAAATAAAAAATTTTTTTAGTAGAACTATTTATTAATTGTATTAACTAAAAATATACATAAACAAAACTTAGAGAAAATATTATTAACAAAACCAATTATATTAAAAAAAAAAAACAAAAACAAATTACATTAAAAATATTAAACTTTAACCAATATATTGTAAGTATATTATACAAATAACATCAGCTATAAAACAAAACAATTTATATACATACATTCTATACAATACAGTCAGTATTTGGCGATGAAGAAGGACTTGAGTAAATAAACTTAAAAAGCAAAAAAAATCAAGCTGATAAACTTCAAGACAAACAAACAAAAAACATAAAGACGCTGCTGACCTTCTGGTTTAAATAAACAAAAAAAAAAAAAAATAAACAAACAATATTTATAAAGTTTTAAAGTTATATATTTATTATTAGTTAATTTCATCATGTATAACAACAAAATGTAGCAAATAAAAAAAGTATTTACAAAAAGAAAAAAAAAACAACAAATAAATATTTTAAACAAAAATGCAAGATATCTATCATAACTAACAACTAAAAGAGAAAAAGCTTACAATTTGGAGAGGACAACAAAAACAACTTGTTTCAATTAAATCCTTAATTTACTTAATAAACTATATTTTTAATTTAAGGTTTTATTTGTTGTTTAAACTTAAGAACGAAAACTCGTAAAATTAAATATAAGTTTAAATAATTTTGAAAAATAAAAATCATAATTTTTATAAAAAGTAAAAGAGTAACATTTGACCATCACAAATAATTCAATTCAATTCAATAAAATATAAACTCGTAGTAGCAAAAATGATACAGAATCATATTCATAAACTTATTTTAGTATTATAATATATTATAGTATAAAGCAACAAGAGAACAGCTAAAAAAAAAGAATCAACCAAGCAAATTTATAAGATTTACCGATACACAACAGCAAATCAGAAGTCCCACAAGCCCAAATGGAATTAGAACAAAATGCAAAAACCAAGTAAGTACATCGTTTACGAAAATGTGCACTAATCAATTGATCTAGGGAATGCAAAAATTACTGCAGAGCAAAAATTTTAAAAGCTTCACAATTATCCCATTTTATTGGATTTTGAAATATTTATATCATTTACCGAAAAATCTTTAATCGTTGTAAATTATTGAAAAATAAATTTACTTGTAGTATTAGTGCAAATTGTTGTACTGCGTACTGGAGGATTGTTACGTGTATGAAGTTCTTTAAGAAATCATACTCAAGATACACTCACAATAAGAAATCAAAAGTAACGGCTCCGAGAGTAAAAACAAAAGTTAATTAACTTAAATCAAAAGAAGAGAAAAGTAGGAAAATACGAAATATTTTTGCTGGAAGATTTTAATGAACAAAAATTTACTTTAGCTTTAAGTTTAATTAAAAAAATAAATAATTAATAAAACAAAAGTCCTAATTATTAAAGGCGCACACGGTACTAATTAATATATGATACAAAACTGAAATCACACACGCACATCCCGGTACGAAAGTAGTTTGAAATTTAAGTCTTCTTAAGGAAATATGAATTCATTGTCAGCCAGCAGGTACTTTTTTCTTGGAAATGATGAAAAGGCGTTTCTCTCTGCGAGTAGTGCTGTGATGGTCAGCAAGAACATTTATACAATTGTTGCATTTACGTGGAATGATTCCTGAATTGTATTCATCAGTTCGTTGTTATTGTTAAATAACAGGAATCCCTGCAACAAATGCGAAGCCAACAATAACATAAACAATTTACTCTAAGTTTTTTTAATTAATTATAAAATTAAAAAGAAACAAACAATTTAAACGTAAAAACATGCAATAAAAGTGTTAAAAAAACTTATTAATATTTAAATACTTAAAAAACATTTACATATAAAACATAAAGTTAAATGCCGATAACTACAAATCATTATAAATGTAGTAAATTGAAACGAAAACAGAAACGGAAACGGAAAGAGGAAACCTTTAGCGTATAAAACAAATGGAATGGAATTGACAATTATATTTTGAACTCTTCAGGGAACTGGCAATAAATAAAACATTCGAAAAGTTTTTATCCGAAAATATTGAAATTGTATTTTATTTAAAATTCCCTGAAGAAATGTTTGTTGGTGAAATGTCCGTCCTAAAAACGTGGCATTGTTTGAGCTCAATTCGGCAAAAAGAAAAATAATAACAGATTAAGAAAGTTAAAATAAACAAAAAACTAACAATTTATTTAAACAAAACAAAAATCTATTTTAAGTCGGTGTTGTTATAAAAATTTAAAATTTTAACAAAACATAACAAAAAAAATATTAAAATTAAAATAGTTTACTATGACATTTTCTAATATAAAATTATGTTTAAATAAAGTAGTTTTAATTGCATTCTAATAAAATACAAAAACAAAAAAATAACAGCAAATATGAAAAAAAATTAATGTGTCAAATTTAAGTTTACTAAAATTTTAAAAATATACATAAGAAAATGAAAATGATTCAAAAAGTTGCCCAGTTAAACAAAAGAAATCAATTGGAAATCTCTAAACGCCATCATTTGAGAGCCATTGATTTTTTTATTATTTAGCAAATTAAGTGATATAAACCAAAACAAAAAATGAAAACAATTTTTAACATTTAAACTACATACTCAAAATAATATTTCATTATTAAATATTAATTAAAAAAATAATAGTATCTAAACAATTTAGTAAATAATTTAAGTATCAGCAAAATGATTTTAAATAATTAAAAACATAAAAATATTCAAAATGATTTTAAGATGTTGGAAACAAAACTATCAATTCATTTGATTTACCATCAACATGTATTAATAAAATAAGAAACTAACTTAATATTATTATCGTAAATCTTAAAAAAGTTCTTTGAATAAAAAGTCAAACATTGTCTGAAACTTTAGCGGAGGCTCGATAAAAAACTCCCCTCTTACAAAGAAGAACCACAAAAACAAAAAATATTGCTTGTGTTTTATTTAAATCCTAAATGAAAATAAAAGAACTATTAACCCTTTTTCTTCCTCTTCCTTGTAAAAAGCTTTAGTTTCATTAATTTTTGCTAATTGTTTTATTTATTTATTTTTTTTTTTTTTTTGTTTGTCTAATTAATATTCTTAAAATTTTATTTTAATTAAAAGGATATTTTAGCAAAGCATTTTCTTCTATGGGTAAGTACGCAAGACAAGATTATGAATTCTTAATTCTTAACTGTAATGCTGATAATGCTTCAGTTAAGGAGCTGCCATTTTTGCAATCAGGCCGATTAAATTTATAGATACATATGTACGAACATATTTAAATACAATAAGTCAGCAAGAATAAATAAAAAGCAATTTCAACACACTCATTTGTTTTTTACTACAATGAGTTGAGCACCCAATAAAAACGAAACAAATGAGAGAATAACCAAAGCCAAAACAAACAAACACATTAAATTAAGTTAGCTCGAGTCAAATGAGTTGAATATTCAAAAATATTTTGAATGTTAAATTATTAGAACTTTTGCTTCTCATTTGAATTTTTAGGGATGAGTCTCAAATTCATTTACGGTAAACAAGTTTTGTATTTTATTCATTAACTCCTTTATTTCTATATGGTTTAGTCTATCTTTATCTCTTTGAGTATTTCATATTTGACTAATATGCTGTTTTCACAATACAAGTGATTAAACGTGTAGTAAAATTTATATGAAAAAAATTAAAAAAACTGACTCAAAAAACTGAGTGCTTTTCATATAAATTTTACTACACGTTCAATAACTTGTGCTGTAAAAACAGCAAAGAAAAGTTGTTCATTTTGAGTGAAGGCAAACGTGGGCTTATTCTAAGCAGACCTTTAGTACATACATACAAACACCCATCGAAGAAATATTTAACAATGTAATCAACTCTATAAAAAAAAATTATTGTCCCCGGCAATCAAATAATGGTTCAATTAGTATTTCATCAAGAAACCACAACAATATTATGGTTGCTTCTAAACATGAAAAACAAAACTGTCAAACGAGCTTCAGAAAATTTAATTCATTCAAAGAACTTGTATTCATTTGGAAACTTACCTCCATATTCATAAAAAAATTTTCAGGGTTATAACAGGTTTACGAAACGAATTTTCTATGAAAATTTGTTTAATAAACCTTTCATAAATCAAAAATATTATTATGTATATGGGGGTTATTCTGCAAAATATTAAGCTGGATTAATAAAGCTTAGGAATTATTTGACTGTGAATAGTTTGAAAGAATAAAAAATGTTTAAGCCGAATTTAGTTTTTGTAGCAAATTAATTTCATATACAATTTATTCTTTAAAAGGTTTGTATAGATACCGTTTCTTTTTAATTTTGAGATAAATATTGATTGTGGTTCAGCAATAAAAAATGTGTAATGTAATAATTTGTTAACTATGTTGCCAACATTATTTTTAATTTTTTTTTTTAATTTTTTTTTTCTCTAAAAAAGTAAAAACAAATCAATTTATTTAATTCTTAAAAATTTTATAATATAAAACATAAGGAAAATTGCGAACCCCACAAATAATTATATATAAGTTTGGGAAGGGGAACACATTTTCATGTAATCTGTAATTCTGTGTTGTTTTGTTATTTAAATTTGAAGTTACATTTATATTAAAAATAATATAATAATTGCAAGACTAGAATTTCATAATATGGACACAGATGCAATTTTAAAGCAGAATGGAAAAAAATTTTTCGTTTTTTTTAATTACTTTATTTAGAGGCATTTCTTGCAATTTTTCACTATTAAAAGTATGTATGTGTATAACTTATAATAACATACATACGGTCTGTAACAGTACTGTAGTTAAGAGCTGTTTTCTCCAAATTAAAAGATCTTTTAAGTGAATTTAATAAAATTACTTTAGCACAGACCACAGCACGAATAGCTTGTGTGTGTAGTGCACATGTTTTACCCTGGCTTTTTGTTTTTTTTTTTTTTTTTTTTTTTTTTTTTTGTATCATGTTTTTATAAAAAATTTGTGGTTTTTTACTAGCCAAAAGGGTGCTAGCACAACTGAAACGAGAAGATCATAGATGGAGGAAAGTAAGAAGGAGTGCATTATTTTTATTTTTATGTAAAGGCCATGAGCACCGCGATTTAAAAGATCTTTTGTGCAGCCCAAGTGTTCACTGATGTAGATTAAGGCTACAAATAAAGCTTATTATTCTACACGGTGCGAGATTGTATACTTCACCTAAAGTTATTAAGATAACTCCAAGGAACATACCTCCAGATTTCGTTTTTCTCACTCTTTTTACGGGTTTTCTTATAAGATTCTTATTCTTATAAGATTTACTATAGTAAATCAGTATTGTTTGAGTGAAAAATTTTCGCAGATGCTGCAGCCAACTTTGTCGGTGGGTTTTCGCATATTTAATTTAGGTTTTTTTCTTTATTTTTCCTAAACTACCTTTACGAAAAATTCACGAATATTCGGTTAAATTTGGCGACTGCGAACACGAACACATGAAATAGGCGAATATTTGGCAACAAGAATACAAATATTCATAGCATCACTTGTCGCAGTTAACAAAATAAAAGCACAAAACTTTTACACATCTTCAATGTTTAATTAAGTGGATAGTGAACAAAACAACCCCCTCTTGTTTTTACTGATTGCCATCATTATCAACAAAAGCAAAAACGTTGTTTAGACAACGTGCTTTACATGAAGCCACAATCAAATCAGAAATTTCGTCCCAAACCCCACTACCACAGTATTCATTTAATTAAAATGAACCAAAATTGTGTCTTCTATTTAAATGAAAGCAAAAATAATAAAATATATTCTATATCAGTACTATAAAATAAGTTTTTTATTTAAATGTAAGTTAAGCGAACGAAGTCTTCCTTCGTAATCGTTGAACATCGTATGTACATTAGGGTCATAACAATTAAAATTTTTTTGCAAATTTAAATTTTTACATGTCCTAGCCAAAATTGACATAAAGAAATATTAAAAACGACATTCTTATTTTTCGTTGCTTTGAAAAAAAGTTCCCGCACCAAACGATTTGAAATTTGGTCTACATGAAAAAATTTAATTATTAAATTAACCTTAGTCTCAATTTAAAGAGAGTAAGAGAGGAGTTAAAAATACAATTGCTCTTTGGCAAGTCCATTTGCACCAAATAATGCACTCCGCTAATTTAAAAAAAATTATCTGTGAGTTTTTAGAAATTAAATTTAGTGCATAATGTTTTTCTGCCAAAAAGACAAGCAAACACCATTTGCATTATTAATTTTGTATTGACTATTACGTGGCGATAGGTAAATTTTTGTTAAAAATGAGTCTACCCTAATGTTCTTGTTTAAAACTAGTTTGATAATGGAAGTAATTTTAGCTTCAGGACTCAGGGCTAACCGTACCAAGGCATAAAATATAATACATAGATATCGTTGGTCTCATGTAGAAAGGCCCTAACTCACATAATTGCAGCTTTACAGGAGAAGGCAAAACATAATAGAAACTGTATGTATCATAATGTAAATTGGCTTCTTCAATTGCTTGTAAAACTGATATTTTTGATGCTATTGCATTAAATTCTTGTGACGAAGTGTATTGTGGGAAATGTATTGAAATAAAAAAAAAATGGAGTTAGGACCTTTCTACATGAGACTGGCGATATATGTATTTCAAAACTGGTGCTAAATTTTAAGCAAAGTTTAAATCTTTCCAGTTCTGTAAGGGACTAAATCGAAAGTATTTTCGTTCTACGGTAAATGTTATAACCCCAATTCATGAAATTAATAGTAGTTTACTTACCTAAACTCAAAATATTTTTTAAAAATTGTTTTGTTGATTGTTAAGAATCTGCTTAAGATGTGTGGTAAATGATTTTTTTATTATATTTGTTAGCAGTTTTTTTAGGTTTTAACCATTCTTGCATTCTGTGACTTAAACTAATATGCATTTTCATTATTTTCTGTGTAAACGCAGATACTTTCAAAGCGTACCGAATCAAATTATTTTAGCTTTCCCTACACAAACGTTTCCAAATGAAGATTTTGAATTGTTGTCAAATTACTCTGAGCATCTAATTTTTTGCTCGATTCATTTCAGATAAACAAATTCTCAAATATTGCAAGTGCTCGAAAATTTTTAACGGCAGCAAAAAAACCAAAAGAGCATTTAGAATAATATCTAGAATAAGCTCAAGTGAAGTGTAAATAATACTTTAGCCAACCACAAAGTTCATTTAACGTTTTACACACACACAAATTTTAAATATACAAACAACAACAACTACCTAAACAATTGCCTGAAAAGAAACTTAGAAGTGCAAAAATACCAAAAAGTATGCAATATGTATATATACATATATTTCCTCAAGAAACCCTGGGGCAAGTGTCTCCAAGTCACCAGTTTTATTGACTATTTTCGTGACTTTTTCGCGACAATGTCAACAAAGTGTCTATACTTTTATATTTGCTTTTAATACGAAAAAATTGCTATGAATTTATATTTTATTTTTTTTTTTTTAATTAAATAATTAAATGCTAAAAAATAAACAATTTTCAATTGGACATCTACTTTAAAAAAAAGTGTTCTAAGGCCCGTTTTCACGACTTACCTATCGTACCTGTTCAAGAATATTTAGTTTTTCACTTTTTGAAAAAAATCGACAGGTATTATTGTTATCCACCCGCTGTAAAAATGTTGAGCTATTTTGTGTAACTTTTGGTAAAGAAACGGCTGGTTTTAAAATACTTTTTTATATGCCTTTCATATTAAATTAAAAATTGTTTTGCTTCTACTGAAAATTTTGAAATTTTGAGTTAATACAGTATTGTTGAACAAGTGTGCTATAAAGTTCGAAATAGTTAAGGGTACCTTTAGCACTAGTGAGGAATAAAGTTACCTTCAACTATTTTTCGTTTTCACAACTTCTGTATAAAATAAACTTAACATTTTTAAAAATGTGGCAATACTAAAGAAAATACCGATTATTTTTGCCAAAATAAAAATACGAATTGGAGTTGCCATATATAAAAAATATGTGAATATAATATGGCAATCTCAAATCTAAACCTTACGTCACAAGTTAAAGGTAGAACCTTCCTCTCTTTAGCTTATCCTTCACTTTTAGATTAAAGGGAACTTGTGATTATTAAAAACTCATTATCTGTTTAACTTCCTACATTTAGCTATCGTTAAGTCGTGAAAACGGGCCTAAAAGTGTTTACTAGATTTACTAAAATGTACTAGTAATTCCCTTGCTCCAATGTCTATAGCAGTTTAGGGCAACACACATACTATCACATTGATGCTTGTGTGGGAAACAGCAGAAAACGAATGACGCTCATCAACAAGTGCTGATCTGCAACTGATTTAAATAACTTTGACGAAATGACAGCCGAAAGTACATTGTCACTGACCACACGAAGAATTTTATAGTGTACATGTGTCAACGTTACACAAGCAGCATTTTTATTCCTATGCACGCGTACATTAGCGTGGCCGTTAGTTGTATGGATAATTTTTTTTTTATTTCTTATATTCTACCCCCCCCCCCCCACCAAATCGGTTTAGTTTTATTTAAAAAAATACAAAAAAAGTTCATAGCGCTTATTGTGTCAAAAAAAAAAAATAAATAAAAAAAAAAATAACGGCCACGCTAGCGTACATAGCATTTGCAAAAGTGCCCTTCACTGGTCTATAGGTAGGTTTAAAAAAAACTACCTAGTCTATAGTACCAATGTGAGTAGCAGATTTCTAATAACACGCACATGTTAAATGTCTATAATAAATAACATTGTAAGTCAACAGTATATTTCCTACAGGGTAACTACTCTTTTGTTTGTATGTATGTATGAATGTATATACAATGTATGACTGTAGTTATTTAACATTAACAAGAAGTAGAAAAGCAAACAGAGCCAATGACTGGGAAAATTTCTATTGACACGTGGCAATGTTTATATAAATTACGAATAGTACTTTGAACATCGCAAACAATTCTACAAACAATACATACATACATATCTGTGGCATTTTGGCAAAACATCTTAAGTCGAGATAAGATAGCAAAAACGTTTTTAAAAAAACTCGGTGAAAAAATAATTTTTATCAAATAAAAAAATAAACCAAAATTAAAGAAAAAATTCCTTTATAATACAAAATTTTAAAAACGTAAACAAAGATATTTTTTGGAATGAAAATTCGTATGATTAACAATATATTTTTCAACTTTTTTAATTTGACTTAAGATGTTATGTCAAAATGCCACAGATATGTATATAATATACAGACACCTTTTATTTATTTTACTATTAAGGCTAACCTAAAAAACTACATCATTAAATGTTAAAGGTGCGACAAAGAACTCCCAGCAAGTATTTTTTAACCATTTCTTGCGAAAAATATAGCGAATATTTTGGTCGAACACACACACAATTTTGGTAACACATTTCCAATTTTCCAAAGATTGTAAAAATAAATGGGCCTGGGTTAGCCATATATAGAGAAGACCTCATGATGATATATGGAAGAATGCAATTGACTGGAACCCACAAGGCAGCAGAAAAAGATGAAGACCCGATGTCACCTAGAGTATGCATCTAGAAAGAACTCTAACTTGCTCTTTATATTGAAAAGTTTACAAATTTGAAATTTTTTAACAGTAGTTGAATTTAAAATAATAGATTAATAGCACTGTGTTCGGATTTCGAAGTTCAGATAGTTGATCTTATATAGTTTGGAGCCATGGAATCGAAAAGCGTTCACAGTTTTCCCATATTGGCTCGAGTTTTCGAGATTTTTAACTTTTTTTCTTTGGATACCCAATTATTCATTAGGATTTGATCGTATATGAATCTTATTGGAACATTAAACGGGTAAACATTACGATGGGTTGGAAAAAAAGTTGTGCCAGTCACCCCCTAGAATGAAAGATATTTCAATGAAGTTTTTGCCACGCCCCCAAATACAGCCCTTTTGCTTTTTTATAAGTAGCGCTTCCATTAAAAGTCTGATCTCATCATATCGCATATATCTGTTCACGGCTTGACAGTGGCTTCATTTTTGCATAAGGTGACTTTTTAATCCGACTTCAAATTCTGGACGCCACTTACGCCATCTCGGATCCTTCCCCCAAATGCAACATTTTTTCACGTGTCAAAAAGTCCTTCTAAAACTAAGTATCTATAGCTTTTAATATACTCACTTTTATGACACCCCTCCATACTAGGCCCATTTTCTTTTTCACATGCATATTACATTAAAGCAGGTAGAAGCCAATACAAACCAAAAACATTTTCATCAGTTACGCAGTAGAATAAACGGTATATTTATTTAGTTTGAAGAACTTTAAGAAAATTGTTTTTGCCACGCCCTAAAATACAGCGATTTTTGTTTTATATATGTATATAGCATCGCCATATAAAATCTAATTTCATCGTATCGTATATCATTGTTAATGACTAGAATATGGCTTCGTTTCTATATTTAATGCGTTTTGAATCTATGTTAAAATTCTAGATGGCATTTATAAAATCTCGGATCCTTCCCCTCTTTTTTTACTTTTGACAACATTTTTTTCACTGCATGAAGTTTTTACTCAAATCATTGTTGCACTTTTTGACCCTAAATGAAAAATAGGGGATTAAAAAAATTTGCCAATATTCGAATCGTTAGCACCGTTTTATATAAGAACACTTATTAGAACCTTTTCCTAAATTTTCGACTACCCCAGTGTAATTGATAAAAAAAATTAAAATTTGTCTCTTGAATAAATTGTATTCTTTATGCCAGCGGATAAGTATTGTGTAATTACTAGCATGATAAACATTGCTCATACGTCACGATGTTTTAGTTGGTGAAACCTTACAAAAATCCATTATATCATCCAGAGTTGTAAATGAATCAATAATTGTTTAATTAAATCGCGAATCATTCATGCACGGAATTAGCAAATTTTGAATTAATTATTTTCACACATAATAATGAATTGAATGAATTTGTAGAATATATTGCAATTCGTTTCCAATTCAAATGAATTTGTTAAAGTGAATTGCAATTCATTCTACAGATTCATTTAAATGAAATTGATTTTGAATTATTTCAAAATGAATTAGAAAAACCAATTAGCAATTCATTTCCAACTCATTTGAATTGAACTGATTGAAATTTGAATTGATTTTGTATGGGAATGGAATCGTCAGGTAAAGGCAGAATAGGAATAAAATTATTAGGTATAGGCAAAAATCCTATCAAAATGGAAAAATTTTGTTTATTTGCTAAAAGAAACTTAAATTTTTATTTTTATCAAATAGTGCAAAATATTATTAAAAGTGAGTTCAACAATAATTTTTTGTTTAAATAATCTTATATTTGTGTATTGTAGAAAATTTTTTTTTTTAATTTTTCAATCGAATTTTAAAGATCTTAGCCACTTTGAATCTCAACAACATTTTTTGCTTTCAAATCTGTATTCGTTTACTCCAAATTCTTACTACTTTTACTTCAAATTGAAAATTTTTGATTTCATTCATTTGAATTGCAATTCATTTTTCTAATTCATTTGAATGAATTCAAAATCAATTTAATTCAAATGAATCTGTAAAATAAATTGCAATTCACTTTAACAAACGAATTGCAACTTATTCTACAAATTAATTTGAATTCGAAAACGAATTGAAATTCATTTCTTCCTAATTCGTTTGAATAGATTCAAATTTCATACAATTCTTTTTTCCTGTGAAAAGAATTAATTCAAAATTTAGCTAATTCGTAACGAATTAAAATCAAAAAAGAATGATTCATTTACGGCTCTGATTTCATCATATCAATGGAAAGATAAACAAGTTTTGTTAACAAAAATATAAAAATTTGGTGTGAATTTGGATTTTATTGAAAATACTAAAATTTGATTTCTGACTGTTTCGGACCCTTATTTCAGTATGGCTTTTTTATTTTCGGTTTTTTAAATGTCTGCCATTATTTCTAAGATCCTGTTTATATACGTCCATTTCATAAAACTCATAAAATATCTTACTGTAAATATTTTACATTTTTTTTTACAATTGCACAGTTAACAGAGCAATGTAAACTCCGTGACAGTCAGAGTTACATACTTCAGAAATAAAAAAGTTCTAAACTAATTTTTGAAAACTAAAAATGTTTAGACATTTTTTCAAAAAGTTTTTAATAATTTCAGGACCTTAAAAAAAAGGTTGGAAAAACTAATTTTTGTTTGGAGAATTGTAAAGAAAGGTTATGGGGTCGCATATTTGTCTATTTTAAAAATCTGGTAATGGTTTTTCTATAATAAATTCAGAACTTTTTAAAAACGGTTTGTAAAAACAATTTTTTTTTAAGGTTAAGGCTTATGTCAACATATTATATGATATCAGTATGGGATTTATTGCTCATAAGCAGGGAAAACATAAATATGCTATTGCATGTTTTCTCTTGTGCGACCAATAAAGGCAGAAACAATATTTATCCGTTTTAGAGCTTTTTATGAATTTTGGCATCGATTTGTTAGTGCATACTTTCCCGTTTGCAGCATTTTTTTGCATAATTTAGTTAAAAGAGCTTCTTTGCAGCATTTTTTAGGTTTATAGCGCATATTTTGCCTTTTTAAGGCAAATTTTGATACACATTCAATTTTTTTCTGTTACGATGTGTATCTAGACCAATCTTTTAGTATACCGATCGACTCAGAATCACTGTTTAAAAGATCTAACGATGTCCATCCGTCCGTCTGCCTGGTTGTCTGTCCATGTTAGCCTTGTGCGCAAAGTACAAGTTCCAATTTTGTAGATAATTTGATTAAATATGGACGAAGTCTATACAAATGGTGAGAATCGGTCTATAATTTCACATCCAAATAAGCCTCTTTCTGGCCGCAAGCTATCTTATTATGATGGTGTTTAAATTAAATATTTTACTGCAAATTAAATTATTTTCAAATCGGTTCACATTTGCCCAAAGTTCCCAGCTATATCTTCCTTTTAAATGTTAACATTTGTTAACATTTTAGCGACCGTCCCTAAAATCCCTTTAAGACAAAAACTTATATGGATGTTAATATCTAGATAATATTCTTATATGAATTTTAACCAAATATGGGCTTAAGCGATAATATTTTTAGGTTTTTTTTTAAATTTTGTTATTAAATTGTTGAAAATTTTGTCTTCAAATGAGCAATTTTTTAATTTTTTATGGCATATTTTTAACAATTTTCATAGCATATTTTCCAGTTTTTACTGCATATTTAGTGCGCATCAAACGAGTTTTTTAGAGTATATTTCTGGTTTCACTGCTCATATGGTATGGATTTTTTGAAAGTTTTCACTCAACATTTGTTAGGAGTTAATGGCAGTGAAAGCGATTTTCGAAAGTGGTATTTTTACGAGAACAATGGTTATATATGTACTTAATCCCGTGAAATTTTAAAATACAGGAATTTCATTTATTCAGTCATCTTCGGCCAGCCATCCTGCTAGCCAAATAAGTGTACGGACGTCGATCATCTTTTTACCAAGGAACAAGTTTGACGTGTTATGACCTTCAGCCCAACATAATCGTATTAAAATATTTGTCAACAAGTACCTCCCTGCGTTGTATTCATTGCTACTTATGTGCTAAAAATATAAAATCCTTTTAGAGAATGCCTGATAATGGTTTAAAAGAATTATAGTATTTAAGGATTTGTCAACCACAAAATCTATAATGCAGAAATGTAAGCAGCTTTTGAAATGAAAATTGTATAATATTGAAAATGAATTGATTTTTGACGCTAGGGAATAAGACCAGAAGAGAAAGTAGATGCACATACAAGAGAAATAATTTTTATTGGTACATGCAATCATACGTAAGTGTTATTTATTTGAAATAGTTTTTCAGATTTAATTTATTCATGTTGTTTAGCATTGTTAAAAAGAAATATACAGCCGTACCGGGCCAGAAAATGCATTACATTCTGCTGGTGTCTAATAATTGTAAATTTGTCTGTACATACAATATACTTGATTGCTATCCTAAGCTAAGGTAAAATGTAACAAGAAAATACAAATATAAAAGTCATTCCTAAAAAAAAAAAAAAAAAAAAAAAAAAAATTAAGGAATACAACTATTACAAAACAGCTTTATAAAATACATAACTGAAATTTAACTCATAGAATAAATTCGAAAAATAAAATGTTGAATCTATATATATAAAAATGAAAAATGTTTGTATGTTTGTTGGCTTATAGACTCCTAAACTACTGAACCGATTTTCCTGAAATTTTTACAGATACATCACGTGAGCCCTAAAAATAAAATAGGCTACTTATTTTTTCGATAGGGGCAGGGGAATTGGTATCCCCCATAGGATGCCAATATTAATTATCGCATATATTAAGATCCGCTGCACGCATTATGCAGAACTTTTGGTAGTAAGATCTTCTGAGCCCCAAAATTAAAATAAAATAGCAGCGGGGGAAGTGGAATCCCCCATAGGACGCTAATGTTTAACATCGCATATCTAAAGAACTGTAATAGTGAGAATGTTCAAACTTTCTAGAAGTCACTCTTATGGTATACAACACTTTTGAAAATAACAATAAAGCGGGTAGGCGCAGGGGGGGAAATACCTCCCATAGGATGCATATATTAAATATCGCTCAACTGAAGAATTATTAAAGGGAGAGTCTTCAAAAGTGGTTAAAGCTATTATTATAGTAAACTATAAATTTCAATATACAAATGGGCGGGGTAGACGGGGGAGGAGCAGTACCCCTCATATATAGAAATATTAATAAGAGCCACTGCACGCATTTTGTTGAACTTTTGGTAGTAGGATCTTCTGAGCCCCAAAATTAAAACAAAATAGCGGCGGGGGTAGTGGTACCCACCATAGGACGCCAATGTTTAATATCGCATATCTTAAGAACTGTTATAGTGAGAATGTTCAAACTTTGTGGAAGTCACTCTTATGGTATACTTCACTTTTGAAATAAATATAAAGCGGGTAGGCGTAGGGGGGGAAATACCTACCATTGGATTCATATATTAAATATCTCTCAACTGAAAAACTATTAAAGGGGGAGTCTTTAAACGTGGTTAAGACAGTGTAGCAAAGCACACCGGGTTAAGCTAGTATAATATAAAGTTACCTACGAAAGGAAATAATTCCCAGTTCTTAAAAAAAAGAATTTTTTAAATATTTCACACTTTTTACGGATGTTTAAATTTGAATGAATTTTGGTCACAATTTTTGTTTTTTTTTTACTTTCAATATGTCATTTATGGTACCGTAATAAAAATACAATTTCAAAAGATGTACTCAAATCATATAAATTTATTTTAATTTGACATTTAGTTTTAAGAAAGGGTTGCCCACTTTACTTTGTACTTGGTTTTTGTTATCCTTAAATCTATCATCGAACACTGTGCGAGTGTAACGTTCTACGAAAATGTCTTCTTCCGCAAAATGCAAAAAAGGAAAGTTATGTCCATGCTTTTCAAAAAAATCATTTTCGGCAATATATTTAGTATATAAAAAATATGTAAATATGTTTATGTATATATGTATAATGCTAAGTTTAAGTTTAACTAAAAATTAAAAAAAAAAATTGTTATCTTTAATTTCTTCTAGTATCTGTTTCCCATTAAGCAAGCTAACTTATGCGCTTGTTTAGAGTTAACTTTACCCATATGTTTAAAGCTTTTTCAAATTGGCCAATTATATCGCAGTCGGCTGGAAAATGTTAAGGGCGTTGAGGAAGTTTTTTAATTTTTTGGAATTCATAATTATGCATTTTCAATATTAAATCAAATGTGTCGGTTCCTTTCAGTTTGTCATAACCGTTTTCTAATATAAAATTACTTTAATGTTAAAAAAAAACTTATTTCTTATAAATTAATTCTAAGTTTGATATATCTGTGCAGTTTATAGTGTTTTCATTTATTCCATCTAACGAGTTTAATTTATCGAATTCTTGAGTAATTCTCGGCACATCTTATTCCAATGGATGCACATTTTTTGCTCTTTTACACCGAAAACACAAAGTTCATTCATATATTTATACTTTGACAAGCACAAAAGGCAGACATAGATGGAAATCTCAATTTTTCATCAAATTCTTGTGCACGTTCATATATACTTGCATATATAGCCAAAAACATACATGCATACTTATTTTTATATTACTGTCATTATAAATCTGAAAATGACAATGTTATCTTTGGCTTTTTTTTATTTCGCTTCTTCAATCATTTTTTGCTAACAAATTGATGCTTGGTTTTGTGTTTTGGAAAATGGTGGTGCTAAGACTGAATAAATGCATTTATCCCAAAACTTTCTAAACCACAAATTGATGCAAACAAGAAAACTACATATAAAAAATATTTCTAAAAATATCTATGTCGGTCTCAAAAGAAAATGTTTTGCCCATATACATAGTACATGTATATTCCACAAAAAAAAACATTTTTAGAAATAATTTAAAAGTAAGAAGTGATATTAAGACAAATTATAGGATTTATCCAACGGCTGCATTATGATTTTGTCATTAAATATTGTACAACACACTGAATCGTCATGTACAAATGTTCCTAGATACATACATACTAAACATATTTATGTATATATACATATATATATATATATATATATATATATATATATATATACATGTATATTTATAAAGCATTTTTCGCTTAACTGCATTTAATTATTTGCACATGTTTGCGTGCTTTAAATATATTAAAGGTTTAAATAACACTGTGTGTAATTTTTAAAGTCATGGAAAAATAACCATATACGGACAATAACCATAAAGGACCAAAAAAAGAACTGTGTCTCCCAGTTTTGCCCAAAGTCTTAGGTACATTTTTGTGGTTGATTGTTTCCTTGAATTTTGAACGGTTTGCTACCTATGGACCTGAGCAGGGAAAAAAAGGTAAGAAAAAAATCGAATTTTTAAAAGTTTTTTGCGATTTTGATCTTGAAGAAGAAAATTTTTTTGATTTTACATGTTCACAATTTTTGTTCTTTTTAGCAAGAGCTACAACTTTGTCTCAGAGGGTAAATCAACATTCCGAACGGCTTGCAAGATATGAGCCTGAGAAAATTATCACTTTTTTGCAAAAATAACACCGAGGCCCCAAATCTTTAAGGGCCCATGAAAAAAAGTGGTTCTTTATGGTTATTTACTGTCGGTATATGGTTATTTTTTTCGTGTTGCACGGTGTAATATTAAGCAAGTTCAGTTTTGATTAAACTTCAGTATTTTGGTCATAACTCGGCCATTTTTAACCGATTTGACCGATTTATATGCCGACGAACAGAGGGGCGAAACCCATCAAAAGTGGCGATTTATTCAAAAGATGAACTTTGACTTTCACAACCGTATTTGGTATCATATGAAAGTAGATAAAATTCTACATCTTTAACTGCAAAAAGTTGTTAACTTTATTTGCAGTGTGTGTTCAAAGTTCAATCATTTTTGTTAAAAGATCATTTTGATTAAAAGAGAAACTTTTGATATTTCAAGTGATTATATTTTTTATTACATTTTCTATAAAAATGTCTTATAATGGAACCTTCGACTTCGGGTATATGAGCATATAAAAATTTATTTTTTGTTTAGATAAATGTTTTAGAAATATTAAAAAAAAAAATCAAATTGCTCTAAAAATATGGTATTTTTTATATATACATTGAGTTTGAACAACTTTGCGGATGAGTGCAGGAAAAAAGGTTTTTGTGCTCTTAAAATATGGGATTTTAGCTAATAAATCCCAAAATGCCTATTTGCGCATTTGCGCGTTTTTTGAGTTATGGAGGTTTTCTGAGAGAACTCCAGTTGCTAAAAACCAATGTGAAAAAAACAAACAACAAAAAAACTTACGAAGACAATAGAATGAAACAATTTGTTTTTTTAATTTTGTTTTTTCTTTTTACCAACTTACAACTACAATTCGAGTCGGAAAGAACCCAACCAATTGTAGGGGGATGTAAGAAAAGATAAACTCACTGTTTATTGTTGGTGTTTTGTTAAAGCTTTGATATTGTTACAAGTAAGACTTTGAGTGTTTAAAATTCTTGTACGCTTTAGGGTTTTATTCGTATAATATTATTAGCTTTTCTAAAATATTAGGAAAAGGTTTCCTGATGAGCTGGCCTAAGCAACCAGTGAAATGCGCATAGAAGCTAGCTTTCCCTCAACAATAAATTTGAGTGTATTTATCAAATATGAAAAATTGGGAATTTAGCACGTCATACAGAAATCGTATTAACAAAAAACAAGTTGTTTCTATTATCTTTTGTTGTTATTGTTGTTGTTATTGTAGCTAATGAGTGTGATGTTTATTAAATCACGCACACTCACAAAAAAAATAATTTTGGTTTATTTACAGCGAATAGAATTTTTCATGCTATAATGACATAACAAGTTTGAATTTCAGTCTTTATATATTTTACTCATTTTAAATCTGATATATAGACTTGCGCACAAATTACTCACAAGGCTTCGTTTAAAAATATGCCTTTGAAAATTGAATTTTAAAAAGAAACGATCGACAATATTAAACTCGAAAAAGAAAGAGTGGAGACTGAAAAAAAGGCTCTTGTCGATTCGGTAGTATAGTTGGATAGAGATTAGTGAAAGTAAATCACGAACTAATTTTAGTGATGATTGACGGTAAAGTTTGTAACGCTATTACAGACACAAAGTCCACACAAAAGTGCTATATATGTAGCGCCACAAGTAAAGAGTTCAACAATATTGATAAAATGATTTCAAAAGATGTTAATATAGATAATATGGAGTTTAGTTTATCTGTCCTTCATGGATGGATAAGATATGGATATTCACTTATCATATAAACTCCCGATAAAAAAGATGGCAAACTAGATGTGATGATGAAAAAAAAATTATTGCTGATACAAAAAAACGCATTCAAAGGGAATTGAGAGAGAAAATTGGATTGATTGTTGACCAACCAAAACCAAGTTTTGGAAACTCTAACGATGGGAATACTGCAAGGCGTTTTTTAAGAGTGCTGAAGTATCTGCAGAAATTACATAAATTGATTTGCAGTTGATAAAAAATATGCATACAGTATTAATAGTTGTTTCCAGTAGCATTCAGGTCAATATCGAAAGATTTTCAAATTTCGCTAATGACACATGATACATGGTATTATATGCCTCCTACTCTACATAAATACTTTATTCACGGGCCAGAAATTATATCAATTTTCCCATTGCCAATTGGCCAACTAACTGAAGAATCTCAAGAAGCTAGAAATAGTTAAAAGTTAAAGTTGTAGGGAGCACTTTTCGCGTAAATGCAGTAGGAAAAATACAATAGAAGACGTGTTCAATAGATTTCTTTTAAGTTCTGATCCATTCATTTCAAGCATGCGGAACAGTTGTTAATAGGCTTTTTACACTGGTTAACATCTAACATCTATTATCAAAGATGTAGAAAATGTGAAACACTCGTTTACATTGCTCACATCTAACATCTACCATCAAACAAAAATGTCACCATATTTGCAAAAAAAAGTTTTTAAAATAAAAAATTGTTTTTTTCTACA
The DNA here is from genome assembly GCA_963931875.1 of Pollenia griseotomentosa. Lineage (NCBI taxonomy): Eukaryota > Metazoa > Arthropoda > Insecta > Diptera > Polleniidae > Pollenia > Pollenia griseotomentosa. Next base: position 204,422,741 of record OZ007561.1, on the reverse strand, counting down.
AAACTGCCAAAATTTAAAAATAAAACACAAAAGTGTATTTGAAGTTTAATTTGTTTAACAATATAATAAATACTTAACAAGGAAACATCGCAATAAAAGAGTAAACTTGACAAATGGTAACGCTACTTTCAAACCAATTTTTTTTGTCAGTGATGCCACAATAATAATAGAACTTATTGCCACTTTTCTAGTGATGACACCAAAATAATCGAAAGATGTAGAATGGAAAAGAAAGAGATAGAAACATCTTTTAAAGATGTTGAAAGATGTTGGTTTTGAGCCCTATGTATTTCTTATGGAAAGATGTTAACATCTTCGCAAATTGATGGTAGATGTTAGATGTTGTTCAGTGTAAAAAGGCTATAAAAGAAAATGTAGCAAATGCCAAAGTCTGCATTGGAGTTACTTTTTCTTCCCCACAGTGAAAAAGATAATGATGACGAAGATGAAAACTATTTTAATGATGATTATGAAGTTAATGATGACTATGAAGTAAATAATACTTTTGAAGTTAATGAAATGAAATGAAATGAAGTAAATAAAAAAGCCTTTTAAGTTTTTTTTAATGTTTATATTCTTAAACGTTTGTTTTCTGTTTATGAATATTTATAAATAATATAATAATATTTTCTAATGTGACTTTTTTGAGTTAAATCTGTTGAGCTATGGATTTTTGAGAAAATATACGGATTTTATATTTAATATTTAATATGTATATTATTAAATTTTATTCTTTTTATTTAAACAAAAGCACATAAAGTATGCTCTAATTTACAATTTGATTTACTTATTTATCGTTATTCATTCAAAAGTTACAGCAATAATAGTCAAATAAATAAGACCATTTTTCCCAAAATAGAAAAATGCCCATAAAGGATAAAAAAAATTTTTTTTAATGCTGTTTTTTATGTACATATTTATTAATATCCATCAATAAAAAATAACAACATTTTAAAATTACGACTTCTCTGAATTAATCGCCACTTTCTATACCATTCAACCCACTGTGCGACGCCTTTAAGAAGAATGATGATGATAAAACTATGACTTCGGGTTCTCGAAAAGAGATTTTTAAAAAAAATTATATTTTGGTCAGAACTTTTTGTATCTCTTTTGTGTGCGAGGTAGCACGCCCACTTCTCCAATCCCGCCCACATTTGGTGGGATGCTGTGTATTGATAACCATGATGTTTATACCTTATTTGAAAACTTTAGCTCGTTTGGACGAACGGACGGACAGCTGTATTTGAACTTCCCTTCTTATAAGGATCCAGAATACGTTTACTTTATAGGCTCTTATTCAATATTGTAGAAATTACAAACGGAATGACAAAGCTATATATATACTCTTTTACCTTCGGTGAAGGGTATTTAGTTTCATATTTTGTTAACTAGACAAAATCGTCAGTTAAACAAGTTTATTCTTAATAGGGATGCCAATCGGGATTGCTATCCGCAAATTTAATTTTTTTTCAGGGTTCTTGAAAATTAAAAGATAAATAACGTATTAAAAGAGGTTTACAAACAAAACTTTAAATATTAATTTAATGTTTGAAAGTTAAACATTGATTACTAAAATTTTTAAAAATTTAAAATTGTGATTTTTTTCTTTTTTAATGATTAATTTAATTAAAAATATGATAAAAAAAAAACGTACGACTTTAAACAATGTTTTAATTGATTCATAAAAAAAATAATTATGTAATATAAAATATATATTTTATTCAAACTAAAAAAAAATAATTAATATTGTAATTGAATAGAGCTAACTAGTAATTGATTAATTTGCAAGAACCTATTTATATGTTTATTACATAAATTAAAATTTAAATTTAAATTCGAATTAACCGTTAATATCTTATTTTAACAAAAACACATTTTTATACCCACCACCTCTAGTGGCAGGAATTATGTGGTGCATAAAATACATTACTTAATTTTATACCCACTCTCGGAAAACAGTTTAATAATCCTAACCCACTAAAGAGTAACGTTTAAATTTTGAATTTGGTGCAACAGTGGAATGTTTTGTGCATTTTTAAAGACATTTTTTCTTATATTAATGTTCTTCTATAATTATTATCAGCATTTTTCTCGTTAAAATTTCTTCATAATTGTTGGACAGTATTTACAGAGTTATCAAATAAATATTAAAGATGCGTTACCTATCCTCTCAAGGGGGAATGTCATGATGAGTTTCTTTTTATAAAAAAAGTAAAACAAAAAAAATTAATTTAATAATTTCGGGATTGACTAAATCTCGAAAATCTCGGAATTTTTCGGGATCGGGATTGGTATCCCTAATTCTTACTTAGTTCAATGATAAAATAATTATAGCTATTATTCTTTTACATAAATAATTAAATGTAATTAAATAATGCATATGTAACAACATAAATTCGTTTAAAAAAAACAAGCAAAATTTTTCAGTAAATTTATATATTTTTTCTTACGTCAAATAGTTTTATGTTTAAATTTTAATACAGCACTAGTAAATTAAGACTATATTTTTGTACTTAGTCGTTTATTTGTACAAATTTAGGGTATTGTACCGGTGTAGAATTTTTGTAAAAACAATATTAAAAAACTAAGGTTGTAATTTGTATCTACAATGTTTTGGTGGTACAATATGTTTGGAAGAGACAACATTTTGTATTTACAGGGTCATGGCGGTACATTGTATTAATAAGATTCGTAGTTTCGGCCTGGGTTGGTACGTACATATAAGGACACAGATTCTACTTTTTTGACAGCTTCGTATGATATGAAAAAGCGTAAAACGCATGGTATTGACTTCCAGTTTAAGTCCCCAGCTCCTACCCACCGATGATCTGCAAGCATAGATAGCATTGGGATCCATCTAATCCTTTATTCTTCGTTAAATATATGTTATTTTACATAAAACACAAAAAAAACGTGCACATTAAAAGTACAAAATATTTAACAGATAAGGTGCTAAGTCCAAAACCTTGTAAAACAAAGATCCATTATTTTTAGTTATCCATGTCTTGCAAGGTCAAAAATAGTTGAAAATAACACAATACGGCATCTAAAGATCAAACATTTATTAAGAACTAAACATATAACATACAGGTAGAACGGTGCAAAATATAATTCAATTTTATTTATTTTGACAAAAAACCTAATAACAATTCATGAGATCTATTCATAAGTTTATCAATGCATTAAACGTTAGTCAAAAAGAAGTAAGAATGATTGTACCTAAATTGAAGACTTTGGCTCTTGCCGTACCTCAGATATACTTAAATCTTTAATGTCTTCGACTTCGTCAGTTCCGCCCACATTTTTTCGAATGTTACATATTGATAATCAATACGCTTTTTCCTAAATTGGAAACTTTGGCTCTTGCAGTACCTAAGATATACAGAAATCAATAACGACTTTGTACGGAAGGTGCCACGCACACTTCTCCAATCCTTCCCATATTTTTTACGAGGTTTTGTATTAGTAAAGTGGCAATTTGCCACTTTTTCGACTGCTTGGATACTATTTGGCCACTTTTACAAAATGCACCCAAATGTGGTACTTTTTGCGATTTTTGCCACTTTTTTGATACTTTTTACACTAGGAAAATATACTTTTTTTCTTTCTGTTTTATTATAACCCCTAGCTTTAATATATGTAAAACTGCTTTAATATATGTATATTTAAGCAAGTTTATATGAAATTTGTTTCTTGTCATGCGTGGTAAGCTGAAAATCGGTTTAATAAACTTTCTATTAACCTGTTTTATTTATTATGCATAAAAGCATAAAGATAACTCACATATCGATGGTTTTCTTCCGCAACCTCGTAACTCAAAAACAACTACTTTTCAGAAGAGAAAAATTACTTTTTTTTACCAAATATTTAAAACGTTTTGCTATGTATTCTTTTATAAATCAAGAATTAGGAAAAATTCCTAAAATATTTAAAAGAATATATGTATAGCAAAAAGTTTAAAATATTTGGTAAAAAAAGTATTTTGTCTCTCCTTAGAAGTCATGAAGCAGAAACCGAACTGTTGTGTACCGAAAACTGGTCTAAAATTTGTGTAATTGACATTAAAAGTAAAATCTAAGTTTTTACCAAAAATTGTGTAATGAATTTATAATAAGAATTGATATAAAAAACAAATACCCAATATATTGAAGTATTTAGACCCAATATTTATAGTGTCTAATACAGATATAAACTATTTCGAATTAGCTTCAGAGTTTAAATATTTATAGTGTCTAATACAGATATAAACTATTTCGAATTAGCTTCAGAGTTTAAAGATACTAACTGACCCAGATGCATTTATACATGAATTTAAATTTCTACAAATTGATCTCTCATATTTTTACATTGCGACATAGTGTTTTTACTAAGTTAGCTTTAGTCAAAAAAAGTAACAAATAAGCTAAAGACATTTTACGAAAGTATGGAAGTCGTTTTAAGAACAATTAATTGTAAAATTTGTATGAAACTGATTATTAATAAATATGTAGCACAGGACGACATTGAAAAAGTTTTTGGAATGCTAAAGACGAATATGAACACAGTTTTCCCCCCATCACGTCACATTTATCAGATACACCAATTATTGTAATTTCGGAAGATGTTTTGTACCACAATTAATAACAAAATCCAGTTTTATAGTTTTGTTCTATAAACCTGATTACAAAAATTTGAAGCAATAATAGACGAAATTGGATAAAAACTAAATATGCTATAGTAAAGAAATTAAAACACTAGCACTTAAATTAAGTAGCATGCATGCATGCCGTGCATTTATTTGTATTAAAGTGTGGAACTGATTATATATAAAGTATTTGAAAAAGTGATATTTTCGTTTTTTTGTCATAGTATTTCTTGTTTTCATCCGATTATAGCTTAGCTGCCAGGCCCACGGTGTCGACAAGACATTTCTTTCGCATAGTTATATTAAAAACAATAATAAAAACTAAAATTTGTTTTTGTTTTCATAACAAATATACGAAAGAAATTTTATTGTCGACATCGTGGGCCTGGGCCTACAACTTTTGTAATTAGGTTGACTGTAGAATTAACTTATAAAACTATGGATTTTGTTATTAATTGTGGTACAAAACATCATCCGAATTTACGACAATTGGTGTATCGGATAAATGTGACGTGATATGAGAAAACTGTGCTCATATTCGGCCATAGCATTCCAAAAAACATACGAATCTGGTGGAATGGGCAAATAAATTTCTAAAAAGTTTAAAAAGTATACCTGTGCAATAAAGTGTCTTAAATAAATTAAAGAAAATGTATTCAAAAGGAATTGTACAAAAAATATATTACTAAATGTATATATAAAACACAATTCATTAATATCTTCTATTTGCTGCAACAGTGTCATAATCCAAAAAACATGTTTGGCATAAAACGAGTTTAAAGTTTTTGAATTACCAAAACATTAAAGTAAATATTGTTACGTTACTGCCTTTCAATAACGTTTTGGTTTATTTCCTTTATAATAAACCGTTTCGAGTTCTTTATTGCAACCTTAATAAAATAAATAAAACACAAACACTTTAAACACTATTTACAATTTACTCAACTCTATTTAGTACTAAGTCTTTTTAACAACCGTAATTTATAGCTTTTATTCACAACCAACTAAAATTTTCTCAGCGTTATACGTTATTGACAAAGTCTGAACTTAGAATGAATTAATTACGCTAGTCGCCGCTAGTATTTATACAGCAATTTGGTTGTCTAGAACATTCGAAATGTTTTTCGAAGGTTCGAGGCTTTACTATTTATTCACCACACTTTAATTTGATTTATGGCAGCGCTAATGTTAACATAATTTTACCTCTTATACTGAAGCTTTTTTAACGGTCATTTCTAGGTCTTTCTGCACATTGGGATTGAAGTGTACTAAATTATAACAATTTTTAATAACAATGTAAACTAGTAAAATTACTTATGAATACAAGACAACTAATAAATACAAGACGACTAATAAATACAAGATAACTTATAAATACAACTAATTCTTAACTAATAATTACAACTAATTCTTAACTAAAGCTTATTTCGTAACACTGCCCCCCACTTAAGCCTGTTCGTCCCGAATAGGCTCTGAATCACCTCTTCCATAAGGGGCTAATCGTTCTAAATGAACAACTTTCATTTTGGCTCTTGGACTTTTATATTTCTGTATTCGGTATACAACATCATTTAATTTCTTTATCACCTTATATGGCCCATCCCAATGTGTCTGTAATTTGGGAGATAATCCTTTCTTTCGTTGGGGATTAAAAAGAAAAACTAACTGGCCCTCCTTAAATCCTTCAGAATTTGCCGCTCGATCGTATCTGGCTTTCATCTTATCACTAGACAACTTAATACGGTTTCGTACAAATTCATGAAGTTCATGAAGAGTTTGTTGTTCTTGTGAGGTGGAGTTTTCATTGTTTTCTCCCGTTAGTATGGGCTTAACACCAAACTCTAGATCTCCTGGTAGTCTGAGTTCTGTTCCAAACACAATTTTAGCGGGTGTACGAGAGGTGGAGTCGTGAACAGCTGACCTATACGCCAACAGGAATTTTGAAATGTGCTCATCCCAGTCTTTTTGTTGTTTGCTGACTACTTTTCGTAAATGTTCCTCTAATGTACGGTTAAATCTTTCAACCATGCCGTCAGATTGCGGATGCAATGGGGTTGTTCTTGTTTTCTTTATTCCGTACAATTCACACATTTCCTTAAATATAGCAGATTCAAAATTTCTGCCCTGGTCAGAATGTACTTCTAATGGAACACCATAGCGACACACCCAATTGTTCACGAAGACGTCTACAACTGTCCTAGCCTCTTGATTTGGGATGGCATATACCTCCGGCCATTTACTAAAGTAATCGATGACTACTAGCACATATTTGTTACCGGCATTACTTACAGGAAATGGCCCAGCTATATCCATTGCAATTCGCTCAAATGGGGCACCAGAATTATACTGCTGTAGCGGCCCACGACTTCTCCTTACTGGACCTTTAGCGGCAATGCATTGTGCGTAATTTGCTATCCAATCAGCTACAGCTTGTTGGCAGCCAACCCAGTAGAAGCGTTGTTTTATTTTTTCTAGGGTTTTTGTCACACCCAGATGACCACCGCTAGGACCGTTATGAAATTCACTCAGAACTTATTTTACTTTCGCCGACGGCACTACCATAAGGTTTGTAACAGATTTTCCGTCAGTACTTTCCCACGTACGGTATAAGCAGCCATTTACTACTTGAAGGCTGTTCCACAGGGCCCAGTATGCTTTCATCAGGGGACTTTCAGGAGAGATTTCGTTTCGGGTGGGTCTTTTGCCCTCTTCCTTGGCTTGTAAAATTTTTGCTAAAATGGGGTCATTTCTCTGCGCAATTGACCAATCTTCGTTGGACTCTATCTGCAATAGACGAACGTAACAGATGTTTTCTTTTCCTTCAGCCCTTACGCAGTGCTTGCATTCCAGCTTACAGGGTCGTCTTGACAGAGCATCCGCATTACCATGTTTTCCACCTTTTCTGTGTTCAATGCTAAAATCGTAGCTCTGAAGGCGCTCTATCCAACGAGCTATCTGGCCTTCTGGATTTTTAAATTGCAGCAACCACCTGAGTGCAGAATGGTCTGTTCTTAAATGAAAATGTTGACCATACAAATATTTGTGAAAATGTTTTATGCACTCTAGTACAGCCAGAAGCTCTCGCCGAGTCACGCAGTAATTTCTCTCAGGCTTTGAAAGTATTCGACTGTAATAGCCTACGACTTTCTCTACACCGTTGACCACTTGGGACAGCACACCTCCAATTCCAAATCCGCTCGCATCAGTATCTAGCACAAATTTTTCGCCCGCGATTGTAGCGTTGGGCAAAATCGTTCCTTTTGTGGAATCGTTCCGAACGATCCGTAAGATCAAAGGAACTAGGTCGTTCCTTTCGTTCATCGTTCCTGTTTTTTACTTTGAACAATGAACGAACGAGGAACGATAAAACTTCTTTGTCGTTCGAAAAAACGTCAATAAACAAATATTTGTTATTGTTTGTTGTCATGTTGTGGCGTAACGACTACATTTATAATAATTATATAATTTCTTAAATGTTTGTAAAAAATAATAACTTTTTTAATCCTGTTTTAATCTGCGCGTAATGCCGTTGCTGGTGGTGAACGAGTGGTATATTGCTAAAATACATTGCTTTGAATCACATCAGTAATTGATTTAATTAGAAATTGTTTATGTGTCACGATCTAAATACACAAAAGTCAGCAAAACTGATCAACACACACAAAATTAACCTACAGAAATACATGTGATGATTCAACGGATTGCAATTGCGGAACGAGGAACGATAAAAAAGGAACTATTGAAAAAGTCCGCACCGTTCCTTTTAGGGAATCGTTCAATGGAACTAGGTCGTTCCGGAACGACACAACTCTACGCGATTGGATAAGCCAAAATTGGTGCTGAGCACAATAATTCTTTCAACTTCTGGAATGCCCGTTCCTGTGCTTCACCCCAGTCATATGCCTGCGCCTTTTTGGTCAATTCATGCAGACTTGCAGCAATATTTGCAAAATTCGGTACAAAACGCCTGTAGTATGTGCATAAACCAAGAAAACTGCGTAGCTCATGTAGATTTTTAGGGCGAGGCCAATCCATAACTGCTCGTATTTTTTCTTCGTCTGTTGAAATGCCTTCAGATGTTACACGATGCCCTAGGTATTTTACTTCTTTCTGGAACAGTGAACATTTCTTGAGACTTAACTTGAGTCCGGCTGTAGATATACGTTTTAACACCTCTTCGAGGTTTTTCAGGTGTTCATCAAATGTTTTTCCCATGACAATTATGTCATCAAGGTACACCAAACATGTCTTTCGATGGAGACCTTTCAACACCTGTTCCATCAAACGCTCGAATGTAGCTGGAGCATTACAGAGCCCAAATGGCATTACATTAAACTGCCATAAGCCATCACTTGCACTAAAAGCAGTTTTCTCTTTGTCCTTGTCTGCAATTTCTACTTGCCAATAGCCGCTCTGCAGATCTAATGTGGTAAACCATTCTGTTCCAGCTAACGTGTCCAAGGTGTCATCAATCCTAGGCAATGGATAACTGTCCTTTTTGGTGACGTCATTAAGTTTCCTGTAATCTACGCAGAACCTAGTACTTCCATCTTTTTTCTTTACCAAAACCACCGGTGAACTCCAGGGACTTGATGATGGTTTAATTATGCCGTCCTGTTCCATTTCATTAACCAGGTCTCTAACTTCATTTCGTTTTGCTAGAGGAATGCTTCTTGGGGCCTGTTTTATTGGCTTTGCGTCGCCGGTGTTAATTTCGTGTTTCACTATTGACGTCCTGCCCTGGTTTTTACCTTTCGAGGCAAAAATAAAGGCATATTTCTTTAGTAATTGCTTAGCCTTATTTCTCTCGGGCGGCCTCAGTTTTTCGGTCCATTTCCGCACATGTTCCTCTAGTAATTCCTGGTCCTTGGTACCCTTTTTAGCTGCGTCTGGATGTTCCTCGAAACTTATTATTGCCTCTGTTGGAGCACATTGTCCAATCTTAAAGTTATGCGTAAGGACCTTTTCGCTGTTGGATAAATTTAAAACTCTTACAGGAACTAAGCTGTTGCTGGTTTTAACGAGGGCATTCGCTGTTACTATATCACTTGTTACTGCTGCTGGCTCTACCACCCATAAACTATTGTTGTCCTCACAATCTCCCTCCATTCGCGCCCACACTATTGTTTCTGACTTTGGTGGCAATTTTTCACGTGTAAAGGCGTGTAACTGTCTTACATGAGCCTTGTTTTCGTATCCAATATCAAGGGGTATTTCAACATTACGCCAAGTCATAATTTGTTGTCCCATATCCAGATGAACACCTTGGCCAATCATAAAATCTGAGCCAATAATTACTTCGTCTACAATATCAGCCACAATAAATACATGGTGAGCGCTTGTATTGCCTATACTTAATTTTACTTTTACTTTCCCATAGACAGTGGCAGGCTCACCCGTAGCTGTTCGCAGACTCACACCCCGTAGTGGTTCAATGGGCTGTTGTATTAAATCAGGCCTAATTATCGAATGTGATGCCCCAGTGTCCACAGTCAAAACCCGTTTTTGACCGTTAATATAACCACAAGCAGTAAGGTTTCTATTACTCTGTTGCATTACTGAGATGGAGATTGTGGGGCCCTTAGATGTGGGAGCTAGCTCATGCCCCGCAGTGCTAGCTCTTTTTAGTTTAACGGGGATTCTTGTGAAGACTGGTAATTACCCCGCTGGTTGTTTCTGGGCGGTGAAGCAGATCTTGAACGTTTTCTTGGCGCTTTGCAGTTACGCTGTATGTGACCAGTCTTACCGCATTTATAGCATTTGACTCTGTTTTTAGATTGCTTTTCACCTAAAGCCTTAAAAAGTGCCTCTTTCATGCCCCTCACTTCCTTTATTAACTCGCTTTCGTCCTCGCAAGCCATATCGAGTTTACGTACCTTGTAAGCCTGTGGTTTGGAAATGATCCTTGCGGTTTCCTGGGCTAAAGCAAATGAAACAGTTTCTGCAAAGGTTGGTTTTTGTGATGCACATACCGCAAGTTTAACATCAGCATCACGAATACCGTTTACAAATGCCTCAGTTTTAAAATGATCCAAAAAGGGATGATTCTCACCAGGATAAGTTAGCTGTACCAACCGCTCAATCTCCAGTGCGAAGTCCTGTAAGGTTTCGTTTGCCTTTTGCACTCTGCCACGCAACTCCATTTTGTAGATTTCCTTTTTGTGTTCACCTCCATACTTACGTTGCAGTGCTACCATAATTTCATCATAATTGTTTCTGCAGCTAATTGGTACACTTTCAAGCACTTCAGCCGCAGTCCCCTTTAAAGCAAGAATTAGCTCGATTGCTTTTTCCTCACTGTTCCATGCATTTCTGTTAGCAACTGTATCGAACTGGAACTTGAAAACATTTAATGGAACACTACCGTCAAAGCAAGGGGCCTTTATTCTACTAGAAACTTCTGGAATAACTCGCACTGGTGCTTCTTGGCATTGAATGTTATTAAATTTTGCCTCCAGATGGTGTAGTTTTTCATCAAAAACCGTAACTTGTGTTTTAACATCCGTGACTTGAGTTTTTACATCAGACAGCTTCTGATTAAATTCTATTTCCATTTCGTTTACTCTTTCGTTCATCTCACTGGAAATCTCCTGAAGTTTCTCGTTTGTTATTCTATAATGCTCTTGAATTTCAGCTAATATGGTAACTGAATTCTCCTTTACCATTTTTTCTACATTTCTAGAAGTTTCAGCTAGAAACTCGAATTTTCTTTGATCATCTGTACCATGCTTTTGGAATTATCGTCCATTTTTCTGGAATTTTCATCAATTTTTGCCATCATAGCAGCAAACATTGTGTTGAAATCCACGCTGCTAGCAACTGCACGAGTACATACCTCTATTTCTTCTTTGTCCTCGAATTCGTAACTCACAATGTCGATATTGCGTCGCTCGAATTCATCTATTAACCTCTTCTGCAGCTCTGCTTTATTACCTGCAGTTGGCAGATCCAACTTGCCCAATTCTTTCTTGAGCTGTTCTACTTTAAGCTCTTCAAATTTCATTACTGTCTATTTTTTTTTTTATTTTATTATTTTTTTTATTTTTTTTTTTTACTCTTATTAATTTATTTATTTTATTTATGCAATTTCACTTCTGACAACATTTGTTACGTTACTGCCTTTCAATAACGTTTTGGTTTATTTCCTTTATAATAAACCGTTTCGAGTTCTTTATTGCAACCTTAATAAAATAAATAAAACACAAACACTTTAAACACTATTTACAATTTACTCAACTCTATTTAGTACTAAGTCTTTTTAACAACCGTAATTTATAGCTTTTATTCACAACCAACTAAAATTTTCTCAGCGTTATACGTTATTGACAAAGTCTGAACTTAGAATGAATTAATTACACTAGTCGCCGCTAGTATTTATACAGCAATTTGGTTGTCTAGAACATTCGAAATGTTTTTCGAAGGTTCGAGGCTTTACTATTTATTCACCACACTTTAATTTGATTTATGGCAGCGCTAATGTTAACATAATTTTACCTCTTATACTGAAGCTTTTTTAACGGTCATTTCTAGGTCTTTCTGCACATTGGGATTGAAGTGTACTAAATTATAACAATTTTTAATAACAATGTAAACTAGTAAAATTACTTATGAATACAAGACAACTAATAAATACAAGACGACTAATAAATACAAGATAACTTATAAATACAACTAATTCTTAACTAATAATTACAACTAATTCTTAACTAAAGCTAATTTCGTAACAATATTTTATAAAAGTTACTTCTCGAGAGAAATATTTACAAAATATTTATTTTAGTTTTTATACCATTTAAAGTTGTAATAAATAAAAAAAAAACGTAAAAAATACATAATGTGGTGTACTTATTTTAATTTTAAAACATGTGCCCCTTTTTTTAAAAAAATCCACTTTTTGGTGCCACTTTTTTTGTAGATATCCCCTTTTTTTGGTACTTTTTGAAAATATCCGACGGTAACACTGAACACAGCTATGTGTGCCAAATTCGAACAATATTTCTCTTATCGCTCTTAAGATATAAAAAAAACTATTTTGTGCCACGCCCACTTCTCCAATCCCGTCTACATTTTGTGGGATATTGTATGCTGATAACCGAGATTTGCTCCAGTATTTACAGTTAAATAGTTATCCAAGTGGCAAATTAAGAAATAAAACGTATATTTTGAAGTGCTAGCTATATTCTGCCCTCAAAATTTCATTGAAATTAAAAAAAAAAAATTTTTGACCGAAATTCACCAGTGCCCTCTGTGTACCCTTCGATTCGCTTTGTTCGCTCATTCTTCTCTCATTTGAAGAAAAATGTATATAATCTCGGTCGCACAGAAGAAGTTGCTGCGATACAAATTCCACAATGTAAACACCAAAGCAATTTTAAAGAAAAACCGAAAAAAGTTGCAGCGACAAAAATCGTATAATGTGCGTAAGGCCTTCTACATACATTATACATATCTATCGTATAATGTAAATAAGCACTAAGTCAATGGTAATAGAAGTAAGTGCTGATTCAAACTCTTCAAGTTTAAGCTGTCAAGTCTTGAGCTTTAAGGAAAAAAGTAAAATAGAATGCCTAGAAACTCACGACTTAACGGCTCAAACTTAAAGAGCACTTAGTAAAGTCGTAGGAAATTTTTTTAAAAAGGAAACAATGTATTGAAGTTTACTAAATTTTAATTTTTTATTAATCATTATGAATTTTATATTAAATTTTTTGTTTTTTAGTAATTGTTTTAAGATATTACATAATTAAATAATTTAGGTATTTATTATAGAGGAATTTTGTTTGGTGTGATTTTTCCATAATTGCATTTAATGTTTTTTCTAATTAAAACTGTTGAAATATTTAAAGAAATTTTTATATAATTAAAATGTATACTTCTCATAAAAACATTTTAGATTAGGTGGTGTTTTTAATTAATACTTATTTGATTTCAAATTATTTTATTTCAAGTAAACTTTAATGTTTTTTCATCTATGTATAAGATTTAAGAATAATAATAATAATTATAATAGACACAAAATGTTGGAAGTGTGTAATGAAATTTTTGCACATTATGTTAAAAAAAAGAATAGAGCATTAGTTAAGATTTTAAATAATTCATTAGTTTTAGTTTTAATGCATTTGACTACTTAAAATTTAAGAAATTTACGAATAACAAATATTTTTTTATTGATTTTCACTAACATTTATTAATTTTAAACATATATGTAAATTGATATTTAAGTACAAATGTTTAATGACTTTCTTAATATTAAACGTTTTTAATATAATTGCAAATTTGTATAACACACAAATTATTTGTATTAAAAAATAATTAATTCATATTATTTATTCAGTGACTTCTTGAATTTATTATCTCTTTCGTATATTCAAGAGCTTTTTACACAACCATATTACTTTTATGTAAAATGTAATAAGAATAGAAATAAAAACTACACTAAGGAAAATTGGAATATGTCGTCTTTGACTGAAAAAATTCAATTTCTAAACATGTATGTACATAAGTACATTAAAGGCCTGCAAATGTTGAGCTATATAAAATAGCGACATGTGTCACATCATGCAATTGCTAACTCATGCAATGCCGCTCATAAATGTTTGACAACGACATATCGCTTATTTGCTGCAAGACCGGCATGACTCAAAAAATGAAATTTTGGTGTTAGAGATGCAGAATTGTTCGCTTTGTTTTTCTTTTTTATACTTTTCTAGTTTGAAGAGAATGTGTCTTCTTTTTTTCTAAGTAGTTAGAGCAAATCAAAAACTTAAAACGCGTTTATCTCGAAATTGATTTTTTTAAGTTGTGCCGGTCTTGCAGCAAATGAGCGATATGAAGTCACTGTCGAATAAATTGAAATAAAATCTGTGTATAGTTTTTAAAGTGATTTTGCACACATAAACATGTCAACCCATGCGACACATAAGCCATATGCAGCATATGTTTTTGATAGTGTGTTCTAATAATTTGTACAACTCATATGCAACAAAACTGCAAATAAAATAAGAAAATTATGGATTCGGATGGTTTTACTTTCAATGAATTTCTTTAAAAGCTTTATTAAAACAAATATTCAACCGAACTCTACTTTAGTAGAATAACAGGGTGCAAAGGCTTTTTAAGTCATTGCGTGCAACTCCTTTCTGTGTGCTTATCGAAACTGACAAAATCCCATTTGGGTTTTGGTAGATTTAGCTGCTGTTCGGACTTAATGGCCCTCATTTATATTTTGGGGATAACTTTTTTGAAGAACATTCAATTTTTCTCACGCTATATCTCGGAATAAAACGACAATTTTGTTTTCCTGTCCTCGGCACAATTGTAGCTTTCGACTGGGAAAAAAGCCGCAACTAGTGACTAAAAATTGCTTGAATATTGAATTTTTGTTTATATGTAAATTTATTCACCATTTTTGCTGAAACTATGCAAAATTCAGTAAAGTAATTCTCGGAAAAAATATTCCTTATAATTTATGCATAATTTTTCGAAACATTTCAATACTGGAAAATGCTTTCTTCATATTTTTCAGCTGTATTTTGCATCGAAAATTCGAAATGTAACAAAAGGCAAAAAAATTTATTAATTGAAATTAAGTTTCGGCGAGCAACAAAGACATGGTATTGAACACAACAGCTTAACAAAGTTCCAATGACATGCAAAGACAGTCAAGTCAGCCTTGTTTTGACAATAGCACAATTTTAAATCGCAAAACGCCAGATTTATTTTACAGTGTTCTAAAACTCGTGCGTTTTCTAGTTTCCTTGAACATACTTTTGTAATATGAAGTCGCCATACTTCTTGCACCTTTCATGCGATTTCAAGTCAGCATCGCAAATGATAAGCGTTTTGCGTTTGTCAGTACATGCCCGAGTATGTTTGAGTTGGCATAACATGTCAGAAAGCACACACCTTGCGACCGTTGGTACAACATGAGGTGATTATATGATATTGTAAGGTGTGTGGGGTCGTTGTATGGAGATGTATCTTGGTTGCACGAAAGATTAAAAAGATTTGATTTTGTACAACCTTGTACAACCTTGCATTAATTTTACACATCTGCCAAATAAAAATGAGCTTACAATGTTCACAAAATTTCAAGACAATTTTAGGCAATTTTAATGACAACATTGTAAGATCTGACCACCGTCTGTATGAAGTGTATGGTTTGCATATCACCTTGTTTGAGTTGACATGAAATAGCAAATCATGAACTTTTTACAGAAAACTTTGAATTGTGCAGGTCTCCAATGTACATATGTAGTTTGATTCCGGGGTAGGGAGGAGGGGGGTTTGTTAGCCAATTGTTATACATATGTACATATCTTTAAATTCGAATGAAGGAATTTGAAAATCATTACATGAACTTATAAATATGCTTATAAGTATTCGTTTGATTTATGCACTAACATATGTAGGGAGCTATTTTTTAAAACACTTCACCTCACTTGAAAAATATTTTCATAAAAATTTTTGAAAATTTAAATAATTTTATATGAAAAATTTTCAACGCAAGGTAAAGGGATTTACAAAATAACCCTCTTAGAATGTAACTTTAATAAGTGAGCGGGCGCGTGGCTCGGAGAAAAAGATAAAGTGTAGTTAAAATCATATTTACTGAATTGTCTAGAAAAATCTATTGAGGTCACTAACATTAACATCGGCATAATGAAAAGTTTGTTATTTTTTCAGTTATGTGAAAAATTTTTCTTTTCGTATCTTATCCGTATGTGGTATATAAACATTATACATATTTGAATTTTTGTCTTTGTAAAAGTATAAAAGTGAATACACATTGATTTCACATAAAAACGTTTAAATTTCCTTTGCTGTGTATTTTTTGTAATATTTATTATATCAAAGATATGCGCATTTTGCTATGTTAACGTTTCATGTTTTTATATAATTTTTTTTTTTTTATATTTTTTAAATAAATATTTTCTTACAATAATTTAATTCTTTTAATATTTGTTTGTATAACATTTATTTCAATACTATGTATCCTTAATTTATATTTTAGCATATTTTATAATATTTTATTAAAAAAAACGATGTACGTATTTGTTGTATATTATTGTGCGGTGTTGAATTTTAATACGCTTATCTGTTTACTTTAGTTTTTACAAATATAAAATTTTATATCAAAATTGTATTAAATTTTTTTATAAATCGATTGCTTTTTGTTATAATAAAGTGTATTTTAAATATTTTGTCTTTTTTTTCTTTATGTTCTCTTGAATTTGTAATATTGATGGGTTATTTTTAATAATTTAAGTGTTTAAAAAGAGTGGCTCTTCTTCAGCTGAAATTGTATCAGTCAAACTTCTCTTTAACAAAAGATAATAATGGTTACACATTATGCACACAGATATCCTGCACATTTGGCAAAAAGAGTGCAACTGCTTCTAAAAGGTTAATAGGACAATATGTACTATAATAAAAATTCTGGCCTTCGTCAAATGTTTGCTATGCACTTAAGATATCAATAATCTTTCACTAAAATAAACTGCAATAATTCACTACTTATAAAAATACAAAATTGAGTTTGTTGTATACCATTAAGGGAAATTATTGTATGTTGGCTTTTAAATGTATGTTAATTTAAAAAAAATATGTTATTAGAAACTACTAGATAATTAAAAAACAAACGGGTAATCGTCATTAAAAAGGGGATTAATTCAAATATTATGCGTGTTTATTTTAAATATATATTTAAGTTGTTTTTTATTCGACCTTTCCAATTTAATTATAAAAATAAAATATTTGAGCTCGAGGCCTGAATTGTTCTGAAAATAAAATTCTTCTTTATTAATTTCCAATATTTCGCTACTCTTCGAGTAGCATCCTCAGGGAGTATAATGGATTTTAAATAAACACACAGAGTTCTAAAAATTTTTTTCTTCTTTAACGTTGCTTATAACTCGTAGTAGTATTTATGATGACGAGTTATAAGCAACGTTAAAGAAGAATTTTAATTACAGAACAATCCAGGCCTCGAGCTCAAATATTTTATTTTTATAAATCTTTCATTTATTCATTTTGAATACACAACATCGATATATGTATGTATGTTTGTATGTATGTATAAATAGTAGACTTGTTTTAAGAATAATTATTAACTATGTAGGTATGTAGCAATATAAGCAATATTAATATCATTTAAAGAACCTAATCTAGTATGTGTTGGGAGTGGATCAGTTTTGACTAAATCACGTATTGAAAGTTTCAAACCGTTTAAAGGTCGAAAAAAACGTCCATTACATACCGCTCTATAGCCTTGATAAAAAAAATTGGAGATGCTTAGATATGTTCTGACACTCGCATGATAGTCAAATCGCATGTAAGTTGGAAATCGCTTAACTTGTTTTTGCATGTGTACTCACGTATTTTGTTTCCGATTTGAAATATTTTTAAGTTGCATTCGATAAGTAAAAACATATCGCACTGGTTATTCTAAAGGGAGTCAACTCTAAATTTACAAACTTTCTAGCCACTGGAAAAATCTAACATAAATTTTCTACTCTTTCGACATAAAAAATACAGTTTTATTATACCCACACCACAATAATGGAGAGGGTATTATTATGCATTTGTGCTGATGTGTGTAACGCCTTAAAATATTGGTCCTAGACCCACCTTAAAGTATACCGATCAACTCAGAATCACTTTCTGAGTCGAACTAACGATGTCCGTCCTGCTGGCTGGCTGGCTGGCCATGTAACCTTGTGCGCAAAGTACAGGTCGCAATTTTGGAGATAATTTGATCAAATTTGAATATAAGAGTACATATAGAAAACATTTTTTTATATTTCTGTCGGCGCAAAACTACCTTAATGCAGAAAAAACAACGTGCATTTTGCATGTGTAACCATGATAAAGATGTTAAAAATAACCGCATTTGTTTGTGTAAAAAATGATAAAGATGTCAAAAATAATTGCACTGCAAAAACACAACTCTGCAAAAAATCCCCAGACGTTTCGCGCAGATCTACTGATTGGACCATGAAATTTATAAATTGTGAATTAGCTCCATTAAGAGGAACCGTTGCGATAAGTTTTTAGGAAACATATCCGGGCAAATTTTTGAAATTATTTAAGCACTGACAACATATCGAAGGTTTATATTCAAATAGTGCTTTCTGCAAAATCACAATTTTACAGGAGAGCGAAAACACTGATTTTTTTGATAACTCTAAGAGTAATAACTAAACAGAATCTGGGAATTTATTTCTCATGGTGAGTAACATTTATTATATAAATTTTCATATTATTTCAATGTGTATTCTAAGTCAAATTACAATTCTCAAAAGCTTTTATACTTTAATAGTCTTATTCCTTCAATATTTTCCAGGAATATTTTCTACACAATCGAATAAAATTAAAATTTATGTAATAACTAAACTTTATTTTACAATTTAATTTCAAAACAAAGTCTAAATCATACATATGTTAATTTTATTCCAGATATTCGCGCTTATATATCTAATAGCACTATTTACAAATTAAAAAAAATCGATTTGAACATTGAAATAAGCAGGGTATACAAAACTGCAGTCCAAACCAAAAACTGTCGAACAAAAAACGATAATTTGTGTATAACTTTTCGGTCTTTGAGTTGGTTTAACAGCGACTGTTTTCATTTAATGAATTAGAAGTAAAAGCAACATTTTTTTTTGGCCAATGGCAAATGAAGTAGTGGCAGAAATGACAGTTATTCTACTTTGACTGCAGTTTTTTAAACGCTGGAAATAAGCATTTATGTAGCACTATTTGAACAAAAATAAAAATGAGCTGTCTGTAATGAAAACTATTTGTGACCTTAATTTAAGTAACATGAATTTTTATTAACAACACAATATATAATATTTTATGGAAAAGTAAAATTTTAAGAAGCGCGTAATCATGTTAATAGAAACCGAGATTAGGTTCCCAAAGTAGGCACCTCGGGTATTACAAAAGCAAAAAATAACCTTAATTCTTAATTTTAGCTCGATGTTAAAATTTTTTTTTTAATGAAATGCGCTTATCGAGTTCTTTATAATTTATGTCTTATAGTTTAGGAAATATCCTACTTTGAAAATTAAAACTTTCTTTTTTTGGCCTATCTTGGTATAGTATTTTGCAAATATGTATACGAATCAAATTTATCATAATTTTCTTAAATATTTTTTTGTGAATTACCAGCAAATCAAATATTATTCTACATTTGCAAATTGTGAAAAAAAACCTTTTTTAATAAGGAAATAATATGCATTTGAAGTTAAAAGTCGATTTTGTGCAATTTTTATATAAAAAGTATCTTGTTCAGCTACATATATGTTCATTATACTTTTTTGAAAGGTTTCTTCATATATTATATTGCTGTGCAAAAAAATTTAATCACTGCGAGCGCAAGTAGACCTATTTTTTACAAATTTTCACTTTGTAACTCATTTTTTCGTCATATACGTCATATAAAAAAACGCACACATATGTGTGTACTTCATACATAAAAAAGTAATATTTTAGCAATAAGACAAGCATTAGGTGAACGCCGAAGCTGATTCAAAGAAGCAAATGTGATAAGTTTATCAATAAGACTTGCAACGTATGAATTGGGACAAAGCAAGAATCAAAAAATTTAAGCACAGATTGTGTGACCCAATGTGATTATAATAATTGTGCAATAGGAATCCTTAGACCCGTGCTTGGTAGCCAAAAACAAATAATTTTTGGGGATTTTTGGCCTTTTTGGGAAATGTGCGATTCGTTTTCCAAGTTTAAAATTATAGCTGGTGTGTATTAAGCACTACGAAATATATTTACTTGTTAAACTTGCAAAAATAAAATGTATATTATTGACAAAAACTCATAATCCTATTTTTTGGAAAATGTCTTTATCGAATTTTAAAATTATATTAGTTTGAAATATAGACAATTCCCAACCCTTTGATGTATAATATGTCTACCTTGTAATTAAAATTGTTATCATTTTGTTATAAACACTAATATTTTTATGTACATAGATAGCAATTTTTAACCAAAAAACAACACAATATTAATGAAAACAAAACGTTTTGGGAAAAATTTTTTTTCAATTTTAAATGACAGATGACCTCAGTCAGTAAACTCGTGTTTATAAAAAATTTAATATAGCATTATTTGAATATAAGCCCTCAATATGTACGTTTTTCGCAGATATTATAGATTAACTGTTTATTGAAATCGCCAGTGCACAAGAAAACAATGGACAGACAAAATTAACAAAACCAAAGAACATTTTTTATATTTCATATTCATATATATACATATCGCACTTGATCAATGAAACGCTTGGTTTAAAAATTATTTTTCTTGTACCTTCAATGTAAAATTAAAAATTGTTGTGCTTCTACTGTAAATTTTTTTTAATTTTGCGATTGCGATTTATAGAATACCTCTCTTGTGAGTAAAGTCACAATTGCAAATGTTATGCGATATGCAAGTGTCAGAACATACACGTTTGTTATTTAGCCACGTTCTGGAAATCAAAATCAAAATCAATGGAGCTTTTCAGTTCATTTTTTTAATAACCTTACTTTTTCTGATTTTAAAAGTATTTCTGGGGCCTAATTCTGGCAGTCGTCATCCAGTACTTGCTCGATTGGAAAGCAATGTTATTTCTAATTCTTTCAGTCGATACTGAGCGAATCGAAATTATTTTTTCAGTATTGTGAAACTCAAGTTAATGCTTTACAGCACTAAAAAAATAATTCCGATTCGTTCAGAATATACTAAAATAATTAGATATTAAATTGCTATCAAATCAATCAGGCCTCTGATAAAAATAAAAGGTGCTCTAAGTATGAAGTATATAAAAGAAAACATGTTTATGCACTTTCAAAGTAGCATCATTTTTAAAATTTTCTGGACTCGAATTCGATTTCCAGAACATGGCTGATGATCATGTACATATCAATGGCTTAATATAAAAAAGGCCTAACTCGATTTTTTTCCGTTTACAGGGGAAGAAAAAAAGTAATTTTTAATAAAAAAAAGGTACGACAAAGTTTATACTACAGCCACTAAAAACGAGTAACGCCTTTTTATTTTAAGCCATCGATATGTAAGTATTTATTAATGTAAATGATTTTAGAGTACAAAAACATAAAAATGTGTTCAGCCTTTTTAGCAAATTTTCGGTTTAAACCGAGGTTGGCAATCGAAACTAATTTCGTAATTGGTAATTAACTATCGGTGTTTGAATTATATATGCGTAGCGTAGAAATTTTAGTCCAATACACTTTGTTAGTAGTTACTTTAACTACACTAATAAGATTAACAAGGTCTTTAAAGGTACTTTACAGTCAAGGGTAAAAGCCGCTGTTGTAAAAAAATTTGTCCAATTCACAAGCTCGTAGTAACGTCCCATTCATTGTATAATCGTTTTATTCTGCAATATTGTATTTTTGTTGTTGGTAATTTTCAAACAAGTGTTGTCTTATTATACGATTTTATGAGTTTTTAAAACACATACAAATCAGGGAGAAAATCACGGCATTTGGTATCGATCGAAATTACAATGGAAATTTCGATCGAATGCCGTAATTTGACCCCAGGCCTGGAATTGTTTGATTTGTTTTAAGAATTTGTAAAAATCTTTTTAGAATGTGATAATAAAACCACAAATGTAATCCTTCTTAGTGAATCAAATACATACATATTTTTAATTTATTTAGAATTATTTTGTAAACGTATTTAATTAAAATTGCTTATCAATTAATATTTATTACCATTTCACATCAAATTAAAATTTTCATACCTGGTTCAATTTCATAGTATGGAATATTCAGCCTTATTCCGATTGTCGTTGTCGTAATCGATCAAGTCGTTTTTGGTAAGAGATTAAAGTAATACACAACTAGTGTTCTTTAATCTCTTACAAAAAACGACTTGAACGATTACGACAACGACAACTGGAATAAGGCTGATTGTGAATGTCAATTTTTATTAAAAAAGGGTCAAAATTGTCTTCATATAAAACAAAAACAATTTAACGCACACATGTACAAATTTTGGCTCATATACACGAAATTAGACGTTTGGGTTCCAACTAAGGGTAAACCGCAGACAAACATATGGGCCAACGAGTTAACCCTGTGTAAATATACCTTGGTACTCATAGAAGTAAAATTTTGACACTGTTGAGGTGAATAAAATTTTATTAGCTTTAAGGGCTAGTATAAATTTTGGCATTAGTGTAAAAATTCTTAAAAATCTTAATTCACCGTAGAACTTTGCTACCGTTTCACACACTACCATAGAAGAAAATAATCATATATTTTTAAACGATAAGTCATACGGCAGAAAAGAAACAAACTTGTGCTAATAAAAAATATGTTTGTTGGCAACCAAAACGAATTTCGTTGTCGTTTTAATTTCGGCACCGGTATCTATACCAGTATGCAGTTTTAAAAGGTATTTTAGCGGCCTCGGCATTAATAACGGTATCGGTTGCCAGCCTTGATTTTACTGCCTATTTCACGATGTCACTCGAACGTTTACGTTCGCACAAATAACATACAAGACAAAAACAAAATCAAGGCGAATTCATCCCAGGTAATCTCGGTACTACAACAAGTACAACTCGTACAAAAACCACAAGCAATTTGTTTTTGTAAAATCATTGTATTTACAATGTCAAAAACAGAAATAAAACAAAGCAGAAACAAAGAATATAAAAGAGAATAAACAAAACTTTGACATCCAACAGTGATTTTAGCTAATATCAGCAGGGCTTTTAAGAACACCTGTAATAAATTCGCCTTGAACAAAATTCAAAAAATTGTTTTTGTTTTATATGTTAATTGTGCGAACGTAAACGTTCGAGTGACATCGTGAAATAGGCAGTAAGTTAATTAAATTTTCTAGAATTGAATTAAGAAGCTTTTAAGGCTTTGGTCAAATTTTATATTCTATACGTGTGTATGGCAACACAAAAATAATCAGACATGTTCTGGAAATTGCATTCGAGTAAAATTAAAATTGAAAAAAGTTCATTAAATTATTTCGTTTTATATACATACTTCAAACTATGTGTACAGCTTAGCTTATCTTCATCGGAACTACTCTTCAAATATGGAAAAACTACGAAAATTTTCCAAAAAATTGGACTGGAAATTTCCATCGATTTTAATTGCAATTGTTTTCGATTTCCAGAACACGGCTGAAAGTCTCGTGTAGGTATTGTGTTTTCTATTTATTGTACATATTTCAATTTTTTTTATAGAAATTTCCAATTACAACATATTTAAATATTTATGGATTCTAATAAAATTGTAGTCTAATTATTTAAATCAAAGTTATTTTTAATTGTAGGTAATAAAGCACCATTTATAATTTATTTTAAAGAATTGCGATGTTGCTCGTAAAGGATAATTTATACTTCATGGATAGTGGATAATTATAATATATTTGTATTAATATTTAATTGATTTCATTTACTTTTTATGCATATGTATGTATATATTTCTAATTTCTCTTTTAAAAATATTTTTTTTAATAATTTGGCAGAGTTCTTATATAATAAATGTATACTTTTAATTTAAATTATTTTCATTATTTTGGATAAAAATTAAGTGTAATTTTATAATATTGAAACTCTTTTGTTTCGATTTATTACGCAAAAGTTATTTATTTATCCTTAAAACTCACAATTCTTTAAACCTTTCAAAATCGTTTGTATAAATTAAAAATTACTTTTAGAAATAAATTTTTCTTATGAAAAATATTCGTTGTATTTGAAAAATCTCTGTATTTTTCCAGAATGACAATTTATTATTTATATTATTTTTTTTTTAATTTGAACGTAAAATTATGGAAAACAACTGACGTACATACTTACAAAAATACAATTTTATATTTTTGTGTCTTTACAGTTTATATTGTGTAAATTGTTTAACTGTATGCTGCAAAAATATTTTTAAATGCGGAAAATATCAAAAAGATTCCTTTACTTTTTGCAATGTTTTTTAATTTTTTTTTTTTTATTTTTTTTTAATAATTATTAAAACATTAAAAAAGATTTGATTAAAAAACTTTATTGTTTAATTTGTTTTTACAAATAAAACTTAAAATATAAGAAAGAAAACAACTTAAGAAAAGAACACAGCAAATCAACAAGAACAAAGTTCGTTTATAAAACAATTTAAACTTAAATATTTATTAATTAAACGAATGAAATACAATTAAATAAAGAAAGTTTCAATATTATTAACTACAATCAATGAAAACAAACAAAACAACTTAATTACAATACTTTTAAATTAAATTTAAATTCACAGAAACTAAATAATAAGAATTGAGGGAAACAAAAACAAATTTATTTTATTTTATTTACTTAAAACTATGTATTTTAAAAATTTTTCGTTATTATTCAATATGTATATAGTTTTTAGTCAATAATTTTTATACTTAAACACAATAAAGTTGTTGTTTCGTCTTAGTAATATTAGTTTTGAAATAACATAATTAATAAAGTAAAAGTTTCAATAGGCAATTAAAATGAATACATAATATTTTAAGTATAAAACAACCTGAAAAATAAAATTATTTTGTCCTGTTTCAATGAAAAATAAATTTGGATTAAACTTATTTTTATCAAACCAAAAATTCTGTTTCAAAGTTGTAATATATTTTATAAAGTTTTTATGTGTTAATTGATTTATCTAAATATTGTTTGTTTTGAATTACACAATAATTTATATTCGTTCACAATTATTCTAAGCATGTATTGTTTGAGCAATAATAATAATTTTTATATAAAACAAGTTTAAACATTTAGAAAGTCAAAATAAATTAATTAAATTCAAATCATAAGTTAGTCTTAAATGTTTAATAAAGATTTTTAAAGATGTGACACGCTTCAATTGCCATTTAAAAGCCTCAATAATATTTCAGATGATTATTTTATGTATAGGAGTTTATAAAGACGAGTTTGTTTGCGAAATATTTCATTTGCCGGATTAAGAAAAATGTTAAAATGGATTTAGTTAAGTTAAGATAAAAAACAATAAACATAAACATGATCATTTTTAGGCATGAGAATTTGTTCAATTCCTTAATTTAATTTAAAGCAAACGAAACATAACGTTCTCATATTAAATACAGTATCAATCACAATCATTGAAATAAAGTCAATAGCATTTGTGAAAAACTTTTTTTTTTGCTTTTATGATCAAAATGATTTTGTATTGAGTAGAGGAGTTATTTTTTTTTTTTTGCAAACCCTTATTTATGTACAAGTAATAATTATTTATATATTGTATTATATACATATATGCAAAATAAAAATAAAAATTAGAAAAACCAATTTGAGAATGGTAAAAACGACGACAAGGAATTTTTTGCTGCGTTAGTTGTAGCGGCTGCAGCTGCCGCAGCAGCTGCGGCAGAAGTAGACGCACCTAACGAAGGGTTATTGAATGCGGCTGCTGCAGCGGCTTGTGACGATGCCGAACCAGCAGAAAATGGTTGTTGATGTTGTTGCGCTAAGCTTGTTAAAAGTTGAGCAAATTCTTGTTGCATGTGCAAACGCTGCTGGAGCAGTTCATAATGGTTTTGTGGTTTATTGTAAACAAATTTTGATGATGTTTTTATCATGGCGGAAGAGTGCGAATTCGATGAGGAATTATTAGAATTGGAGGAAAGTGAGGAATTAATTAAATTAGTTGACCGCTGTTGTAATGATTGTTGCTGTTCTTGTTGTTGCTGTCTTTGTTGTGATTGTTGTATGATTGTTGTAGTAGTTTTGGTTTTTTTATTTTGCTGTATTTGTTGACATTGATTGCTGTTGTTGTGATTATTAATTAAGGAGTATTTTGAGTTAATAATAGCCGAGGAAGTGATAGTAGATGTAGAATTTGATTGTGTGGTAGTTGATGCTGTAGCGATTGTTGATAAAGTGTTGGTCGAAGAAGAATTTGGAATAGTAGTTGTGGTCGTTGAGGAGTCCGTTTTTAATTCGTCACTTTTTGCGGTGGTCACATTAGCAGAGGAGGATGTTGTTGTCATATTTATTTTATTATTGAGAGTTTTATTAAATGTTGATGCCAAGGAAGTGGTATGGGTAACAACAGCAGTCAATTTTGTTAATAATTACGTTTGTTTAGTTTTATTTGTCTTAAAACTAACTTGTAATACTCGATTGCCCAACGTGTAACCATTCAACGATTGTATGGCAAGCACGGCTTCTTCATAATTTGTCATAGTGACAAAACCAAAGCCTTTGCATTTGTTCGTTTGCAAATCACGTATGACCTATAAAAAAATTAAGAATACATTTTTGACATTTCCACATTTAAAACAATCAACTAACCTTCACAGATTGAACTGCTCCGAAAGGTCCGAACAATTGCCATAAAACATTTTCTTCCGTTTCTTGAGCTAAATTGTAAACGAAAATACACCAACCAGATCCATTAATCGGATTGCCTGGCAACATTGTGTTCGCCAATATATCTCCAGTTAAAGGTGAATATCGGGATATGACAGAACTTGTAACAAAAATATATTTATTATTTAAAATGCATGCACACTTATTTAAAATGGAATATAACATTAATAATTGTATATAAAAAAAAGAAAAAGTGGAAAATAATTATTGAAAAATCGGCCATGATCTGGAAATCGAATACGAGTCAAATTAAAAAAAAAATTAAGCATTAATTCAAATTTATGTATCAAAAGTCGAACAAAATCGCATAAAAAAGTCAACATCCATTTATTTCATTTAAAAAACAGTAAAAATTTTTATTTTTTATTGATAATTTTTTTAGAAACATTTTAAGAATCAGTCTCGACTCGCTTAAATATGTCAAGTCACTTCCATCAGAGCTACCCATTATCAGGGTTAAGCAGTATTTCAAATACTTGTATTGAAATTCGTATTTGATATACAAATACTTTTTTTGTTTATTCCTAAAATGTATTTTGTAATTTTAATACCTGTCGCTCAAGTATTTTGTAACTTGCATTTCAAATACTTATGGTCGCAAAATACATTCCCACAAAATACATTTATTTATTTATTACTATCACAGTAATATATAAAAGTCTCTTAGGCCTATTAACATATGTATATTACAAAGATATGCATGTGTCAGAAATTAAAAGGCCTAACTCCACAAAATAAAATGTAAAGTAAAATAGTGATGTTCGAAAAATTGCTTATAAAAAAATCAAAAAAGATT
Source organism: Pollenia griseotomentosa (assembly GCA_963931875.1). Lineage (NCBI taxonomy): Eukaryota > Metazoa > Arthropoda > Insecta > Diptera > Polleniidae > Pollenia > Pollenia griseotomentosa. Next base: position 204,394,913 of record OZ007561.1, on the reverse strand, counting down.
CAAACTCTATACCGATTTTTTATAGTTTTAAATGAAAAATATTTTAATTATAGAAAAACAAAATAATTTTGAAAGAGTTCACAACTAATAAGATAGTAATACATACATATAACGAAATTTAGAATTTTTCGAAAGATAGCACGGCCTGAATACAAATATAATTTTACCTGAATACAAATTATAAACATACTTTTACTTGTATAACTAATAAAATAATGTAGTCTAATAAGTACATCTAATTGGTTTATTTATTTAATAACTAAAAATTATTAAACAAGAAAAAGAAGCGTAAATAAGTTTAAAATATGTAAAAAATAGATAAAATTAAATTAAAATTTGTTATTGCTTAGTAGTATGTAAGATTGGCCTTGAAGGCTTTGTATAGCCTTTTTTGAATAAAAAAATAAATAAAACTTTTGCCAATCTTAACGTCAGAAAGAACCAGATTCAGATTAAGAACCGAAAACTTAAAATTTAAGTTTTTCATTGAAAAAATTCAAAACTCATAAGTACAAAATATTTTTTTTTTTCTATCAGTTTAAAAAAAATTAAGAAACACAGAAAAAGATATTTATTTTTGAAGTACAATATGTATTTTGTACATGAAACAATATTTATCATTGGTGTTCAAAAAGTATTTTCATCCGTACAAAAAAAAAACAAATATTTTGTTTGAATTGTTCTTTAAAGTTAAAAACAATAAAGTTTAAAAAAAAACGTTTTAAAGAAAAATAAATTTTTTTTGTAGAAACTTACAGTGAGAACTCAAATTTTGTAGTTTAAATTGTGAATTTTAATTAAATTTATAATCACCCCTATTATAAAAATGCAAATTTAAAAGAAGTTATGGGCACAAATTTTATTAGTAAATTAAACGTTGCAAAAATTCGCAAAAGTTTGCTAAAATAGCGAAAATATTTAACTTGCGACGATTGCTTCATAGAGCAACAAAGCTACGCAAAAATTGCAAAAATTCGTAAAAGTTTGCAAAAATAGCGGCATGATAGCAGAGTCTACTATTTATTATAAATCGTTAAAGCTGTAAAGAACCAGAAACTTACAGGAAAAAATTCACGAAAAAATCAACATCAGAAACAAACTCTAAAATTTATTTAAAATCGCTAAATCGGTTAAGAAAAACAATAAAAATAGCTTAACAACGTAAAAATAATACACATATCTTTATAATCTTATCTCATAATTTTTATCTTTGTCATGTTCAATTTTAAGTTTTCGGTTTTTTTCTTTTCATGTACAAAATAATATTGTACTGAAAAAATAAATATCTTTTTTGTGTTTGTTTTTTATTTTTTTTAAACTGATGGGAAAAAATTTTATTTTGTACGAAAAAATTAAAACTTTTTTTGAGAACTTTATTATTTTGAACTTAAAGAAACAATATCAAACAAAATATTTTTTTCTTTTTTTGTTTTTTGTACAGTTTAAAATATTTTTCGAACACTAATGATAAATATTTTTTAAAAACATAAAAAAAAACGATTTCCGTTCCTTGACCAGATTAGATCGGCTTCAGGGTAGCAATATGAAGCATTTGGTTTTTTGTGTCATACCACAATTATAACAGAGATATTTCTAGGACAGTACATGTTTATAATTATGTTAAAACTTTTCTGGGATGTAATTTCAGTAATTTTGTCAGGAATCGTTGTTTATTACTCTTTTATAGGCTAATTAGAAGTGGTGTTCCTCGTCGTCATTGTTCCGAATTTAAATTTTCCCTTCTACTAGGAACCCCTAGATCTTTATTCCTAGAATAAGATATAGGGGGGTGTGATGGAAATCGCAAACGCAAAACGCAAGAATTTGGAGGCTGTTTTTAATACACTTTTAATCTAATTTTTATAAATTTTGTTATAAAAGTCTGTTTAATAGAGAAATGTTTGTATAACATTTGCCATAAAATTCATTTATTACAGAAATCTTACTAAAAAACGACTTTTAAAATTCTTGCGTTTTGCGTTTGCGATTTCCAGCACACCCCTGATAGTTTATTTTAGAGATCTTTTGTTATAAAAGTGACAAGGTGCCTCTTATTCTCCGTACTTTTTCTCACGCTAATAATTCATTTCGTTTCAATCGTTTATCTAATTTTTCTGCTCAGTAAATCAATATTTATTTACATATACATAAATTTTAGCTTGGTTCTTTGATGTATTTCTCACTGGCTTTTAGCTTTTAACTTTCTGAGTGACATATTTTTTAATATGTGAAAAGTGCCTAAAGAGGAAAATTTCCAGGCGAACCAGCTTTTGCTCATTTAGTGAAACTCACAAATTCTTAAACTAACAAACATACCAACTTTTATAATTTGAATGGAATGAAGGATAATTTTACTGCCTGTGTTGCTTTAGTTTTGCTTTGCCTAATACTTTGGGACATTTTTTATTACTATGTTGATTATTTTTTTTACCGGCTGGGTACCAAAAAGTGTATTTTTTAGTAAAATAATTTATTGGAATACCTAATCAAGTGTAATACATACATTGTAATATAAACTTGTTTTTGGCCTAAGAGGCTTATTATATAACTTCTTTGTGAATAAATAAATTAATTAATTAAAATTTGCAAAAAATGAACTTGCATAAAACAAGGTTTTGGTATATCTCGAATTTTAATCCGCAAATTAATGTTTTTTTTTTAATTTTTCATTGCATTTAATGTTACCTATATCTTCCGGCTGCTGTAGGATGTATGGCAGCTGCAGCTGCCGCAGCAGCAGCACCTGCTGCACCCGTCGGAAATCCACGTGTCCTAGGATTTTGAGGTGTTAGATAAGCTGTTAGTGGTTGAAAAGCTTTATTGTTACTGGGGTTATTAGCAAACTTTACCACAATAGGTTCTGTGGCATTTTTTGGTATAGTTCCATTTAGAGCTTTAATAGCTTGATCAGCTTCGTGGCGTTGATCAAAACGTATAAAACCAACTCCCTTAGAAAGACCTGAAATTAGGAATAAAAACATTAAGGAAAATGTTATAAATTGTAGACTGTGGTTTACAAAAAAAACATGTAACAACAAAATAATTTATAAATGATTTTGCTGACATTAAAAATTAATTAATTTTTTTTTTTAATTAAGATGTTTTAAGTTAATTTGACTGTTAAGAATTCTGAACTAAATTAATGGTTTATTTAAGTGAAAGTATAAAAAATTCTTAATAAATTAAAATTATAAAACATACCCTGATCAATAGGTCCGGCTTTACGGAACAAAAGGTTTTGTGTAAATAAATAAATAAAAATAAATAAATTTATGAAAAATAATTATCACAAAAATAAGAAAATTTTTTTTTTTTTTTTTGTTTGTTTGTTATGTGTGGAACTTAAATTCAATTTCCAGTAAACTATATTATGTACTTATGTATATTAATTAAAAGAATGTTAATTTTGACTTTGTTTTGATAAATTAATAAACTTAAATTTACCAAATAATAACCAAAATCTAAAAAAAATGTTTTTTATTTCGATCACTTACCCGTTATATTGTCACATAATATTCTTGAGGTAATTATTTTTCCGTATGGACTAAATAACTGCTCCAAATCTGGTTGCGTCATATTCTTGGGAAGACCAGATACATACAAGTTAGCACCTTTTATAGATTCCGAACTGGGACGGGCGATAGAGACCTAAACATTCAACTTAAATATTATGTCCCAGGATAAAAGATTAAAAAACTTGCCTTAATAGTTTTGTTTTGCAATCGTAGACCATTCAAAGAATTAATGGCCTTTTCAGCATCTTCCTGTTTCACATAGTTGACAAATCCATAACCAAGACTTTGACCTAAGCGACAATCGGAAGGAATTAAACGAGCCAATCTAATTTTTTAAGTTATGACCAACCTGTTACTTTGTCTCTAATTAACTTGCAAGATTCCACTTCGCCGAATGTAACGAAGAGGGCACGAATGTCCTCTTGCGACATGGTTTGTGGCAAATAGTTGACAATTAAATTAGTTTTTGGGTCATTGTCATTATTGTTGTTGTTATTTGCAGCGGAATTATTGTTATTTTGTGTATTTTGAGAGGTGATAGCTCCTCCATTTTGTTGTTGTTGACCCTCAACCATGTTATTGCTCGTTGATGAGCTAGTAGTCATCATTTAGAAATTATTTGAAGTTAAATTAAAAAAAAAAATACACAAAACAAGTTTGTTCAATTTGATTTCAATTCTCAAGATAATTTAAAACGAACTAACTGTTGTTTAAGGAAAAAAAGAACACAATTTACTAAAAATATTTCGATTGGCTTTAAGTTCTATGAACAAAAATAAAATTTAATTAAATTTTTAGGAGTTTAAGCGCTTATTTAAAAAATTAATTCAAATATAATACTGTCTGTTTACTTTCGTATTTTTTTATCTTCTATATAAAAATGTATATAAAATGTTTTAAATAAAATGAGCTGTAATTAAACAGAAAATAATAAAGAAAATTATACCAAATTCTTAAAAAAAAACATCATATTTTGTAATGTCAATACCTTTTTCCGATTTAATGACCCTTTAAAGCAACTGTTAATCTTTCTTGAAAAAGAATTGTGTTCCGTTTTTGTTTAACAAAAGCAATTTGGAAAAGTTTATTTGATTTTTCTTAATATTTGTTTCAATGGAAAATCGATCACAATTTGTTACAAAAAAAACTACTGCAATGAAAAAAGAGAATTTTTCACAATATTAATAAAATTTTAAATAAAATTTTTGTTTTTTTTAACAGGGATTATGTTTTTACTGCCAAGTCGTGTTAATTTAAATTGAGGTCATTTGTTAAGTTTGTTTTTCTACTTTCCACATTTGTTTGTTTAAGAACGTATTAAGTTTATAAGTTGTTACAAATATAACACCACAATTGCAAATATAAAAATGTGTAAGAAAAAGAAGCCATACAAACGTTCAACAAGTTGTAGGTATGTCCATTCTTTCGCCAAGGTTATGGTTGTAATTAATTACATTTTACCTAAAACTGCTTCTATTATAATTTATAAAATATTTAGCCCAATTAATCAATACGTAGCGCGGCTAACTGAATGCCTGATTTATGTATATATATGAGTTAACACCGACTCTGAAATAACTTTTGAAAGCCCTCCAAATTCTATGTAGACCACACCTGGAAATCTAATTTAATGTAGTTATTGTTAACAACATAATTTGCATACTTTTTAAATTTTAAATAAATGCGGATAGTTAGATATAAATAAATATTACTTTCTTTGGTTTTAATAGATCAAATCTAAAAAAACAAATACAGGTACGAATAATATCTGAATAATTAGGGAGCGAGTTGGTTCGTTCGCAAGCAATAGAAAAAATGCAGGAAATTATACATTTGTAGTTGCGTATGTTTGCATGTATAAGTTGATATTAAAATATTTTTAGAAATCTTCTAAAGAATTTTACACATAAATCAAGAGGTAGTGATGGAAATTTCATGTAGTAAACACTAGGACGCATGCGTTATATTTTAATCAACATAAAAAATATATATTTTGATTTTATCTTTAAATAAATGCACATTTTCATTTTTACAAGCAGCTGATTTATGATTATATCAAAAATAATTACACGTATATTCTTGTTAAAAAATAGAAGAAAATTGTTTCAAATTAAGTTGAAATACATGAACATAAATATGAATGTATACAGAGTTTTACAAGAGGAAAAATTAATTTTAGCTGCTTTTGAGAAAAAGTTGTGTGTTTAAATGTATTAAAAATAAACCATATGTTACAATACTTCAGTTTATTTTAACGAAACAAAAATTATAAAAAAAACTCTTCAAAATTGAGGTTAGAAATTGTTTAATTAGAAATGGTAAATTATTTAATTTGATTTAAATGTTTTAACAAATGGATTGCCATCTAATCATTGTCCAATTAATACATTTCAATTAGCATTATATTTATATATAATAATCAATTAGTATTAATAATTTTTTTTTTTTTTTTTTTTTTTGCGTTTGATTACGAAACACACAATTATATTTTACTTAATAAAAATTATAAATAAATCAACGATTTGCTTAAAGAAATCAGCTTTGTTGTTTTAATTTTTCACAGAATTACTTTTTAGATAACGAAAATTGAAATGGACATCAAAGAAAACAAAATTTATAACGTTTTATTTTGGAAAATTAATAAAAACTCAGAATTAAAACGAAATAAACGAAACAAAAATAAAATCAAACGTAAAGCCGAAAATGAATTAAAAACTGAAGACGTTTCTTCAACTCAATAGAACCCAAATAAACTAAATGATATTTTACGGTAAAATGCATGAAAACCATAAAATAATAAACGATAGAAACATATCTATGAAAATAAAGAGAAAATAGAAAAGTGTGGTGTATAAAACAAAGAGGAAAGTGAATGAAATCCACCACGGCGGAGGAATATTTTAAAATATATATATGCATACATTCATAAACTCATGCACGCCTACTTCACAGGAAGACTGTCATAACTTCAAATATTCGATTTTTAAATATTTTAATCAGCGCGTTAAAATGTTTATTATATTGCAAAAAAACACATTTTAAAGACAATTATAAGTTTAAACAATTTATAAGTTTAAACAAACGCATATGCAACATTAAAGGTTAATAATCTCGTTTCATAAAATAAAACATCAAACCTCTAGTTTAATAAATCTAATTTCATTCATAAAATATACTGTAGTTTTAAATTTGTATCATTTCTAAATACTTTTACGTATATTACATTATTTGAACTTACAGTCTTGTAGAAGAGTAAAAAGGATAAAAGGGAAGTAATTAGGAAAATACAAACATTTTTAAAAATTTTAGGGTGCGGCTAAAAGGAAAAATATACAAAAAAAAAAAAAAAAAAAAAAAAACAGAATTATATGTCTTCGTGCGTAGAAGAGAATCATTGTTAATTTTAAAATTCAAATAATGCACAAGAAAATTGCAACAAAAATAATCCAAAAAATAAACTAAAACCACGCCACTATTTGAGTGAATTTAAATAATAGAGAATATTCATTTAATTAGGAAACAACTAGTTTATATAGAGCTTAAAGCACGAAAGAGTCCTGTAAATATTCTCTAGAAAAAACAGAGAGAGTTCATTGGAGACTTTTAAACTACCGAATCCTTTCTGTGTATATGTTTACTTTTCTAAATGTAGGCAAATGATGTTTAAAAGAGCAAAGCGGGTAAATTTTCGTGTATTCTTTATGTTTATCTTCTTCAAAAGTGGAGCGGCTTTTGTATTCTTATTTGTTTATATTCGTTTAAATTCAAGAATGAAAATACTGCAATTTCGGAAGAGAAATAGTACAACAAACTTTGCACTGACAATGTTAGCAGCATCGATAACAGATATACATACACACATATGCATGTATATACATATATATATGTGCATTTATTCCTTATATTGTGAATTGTGCGTGTGTGTGTGTGTGTGTGTATGTGTGTGTGTGGGGGCGTCCAATAAGGATGCTTCTGTCAGTATGTTTAGTATCGTACGTATACAAGCGCACGAAAAAGAGGCCAGGAAATAAAAAATAAATGTAGCTTTTTGTAATAAATATAGCCATTCAATGGTGTTGATACAAAAAGAACAACTACGTATAAATGTTCATATACTCGTACATTCCTATATTTGCGATTGTACATACATACTTACATACATTAATCTGTGTGTAGATATGTGAATGCAAAACACTTATACTACAAATTAAAAAATAATATTAATAATGGAAGAAAAAAAGGAGAAACTAAAGTAGAAATATAAATTCGAGACTCTACGAAACTACCAAGGATATGCATACAATAAACTTAAAATTTAAAAGCAAATTCAATTAATATAAAACAATTTTACTACATGACTTCTTGTAACTCAAAATATGGGTGTGGGCAAAATATAATAGAAAAATATATATCTATATGTACATATATGTATGACCGTATACATATACAAATTATCAGAACTTTCTTATTGGATACATTTATATGTTTATTAACCTATTTATTATCAAAATTATTTCTTATATTATTTTTTAAAATTAAAAACTAACATTTATGTTCATTACTATATTTAATGATTATTTTATTTATTCCATTCCATACGAAAATACCACTTTTTTAAGTTTTTATTTCACCTTTTATTTCAAAACTATTTTTCACTTTAAATTATTATAAATTAGTTGCTTATAGAAAGTTTACATTTAATCCATTTGAATTTTAACTTATAAACTCATATTCTGAATATACATATGTATGTATTTGTTATCAGAAAATCTAAGTGTGTTTGATAAAATACGTGGAGAATTGAAAAAAACACAACTTGCTGCTGAAGAGTGCAAGAACTAAATGATTGCATTTTTACTAAAGCTGCAACATTATGTTCCTCACGGTTCTGTACAAAAAGGACTTTCAAACATACATAACATACCATAAGAATGCTATTCATTTTTTCACTGGGTCGTATAGGGAAAGGAAGAAATTTAACGGTATTTCGAGAGCAAACTGCACAAATTGAAAAGGTTGAGGGATGATGTCTTAATTTAATTTTTTTAATGACGATATTATTTAAAATCTTACTACACTAAAAAATATAAACTGTATAAAAACAAAAATATTTAAAATAAAATCATTGACGCATTACACCAGTATCTGATTAGCTCTTTTGTTAGTTTTACTAATAAATTTTTAAATTCGAATACATTAGTTTTCGAATATATTGCCGCATAAAGCACAAAAGGAATAACAAATCAATAATTTTAGAGATACAAATGTTTGGTAATAAAATGGATTAATAATAAATAAAAATTTGAAATAATTAAATAATAGACTTGTTTGGTTGTAAAAATCATCAGTGATTTTAGATGTTTTAGGCAATATGTAATATATCAATGTATACTGATGTAAATATGTACTTAATTTTCAAATGATTAAATATGTGAATGTCATAAACTGTATAGTGTAATTAATGCAAAGGTATATTTCTAGATATTTATCTTAATACATATATGTATGCATATATATTTTTAAATTTTACATTTATGTATATGTGTACAATAAAAAACCAAATATCAATAAGGGACATGAGTAGAGAGTAGGCACAGGTGGTAAAGAGAAAATACGATATCTTACAGGAAATAAAAAATACTTACTATTCCAATCCAAACGAGAAAGACACATCCACACAATTTGTTGTGGTAGGTTGGCGGCATAAAATATAAACAATTATTGTTTGTTATGCTCTTCATTTAAAATCTCTTTTTCTAACTAGTCAAAGTCCCAACTAGAGTTGTCAGATGTAGCATTTCTGGACAAAAGGGTCAATTTTCAAACCTATTAGAAAAGCCCAACTAGATAAATGCCTTAATTTGGCCCCTAATTTTAATCAAATTTGTAGGCTTTTGCTGTCGTGCTCGGCGACTTTATAATCAAAAAAAACGAAGTTTCTATATCGTCACCTAAAACGTAAAAGGCTCTATCTGAAAATTGGAAAATTTTACAGGAGAAGAAAAAACTATATAAATTGAATTAAACTGTTTATAATTATTTTTTCTTGTCAAATTTACCAGTTGTTTTGATAATTAACAGTGTTGCATATTATACAAACTTTTGGTTAGCGTTTATCATATAACCTTTTGTAGATAGGTCCGTTTGTTTTTTGTCAATAAAATCGCTAATGGTGGTCTAAGGATTCCAAAATATTTGAATTTATTGTAAACATTGACTTTTTGTACATATCGTCACTTCAATTTACAAAAGACGTACCAAACATAAAAATGTTTGTTTAAGTTTAAGATATAAAACTTGTTAAAATAATATAAAAAAAGCTTATGTATAGTTCTAAAACTAAAAAAAAAATTATATAAAATAAGGATGTTACGAATACCGATATATCGGCTATACTTAAGGTCTCCCGATTTAACTATAACGTCTATATTTAACTATCGATACGACGATACTTTTTAATTCTGTGGCATTTTGACAAAAGATCTTAAGTCGAGATACGATAGCAAAAAAGTTTTTAAAAAAAGCACGGTGAAGCCAAGGTATATTTACACAAGGTAGACTCATTTGGGAGTGTAGACATGCTGCTCTATAAAAGGAACCGAGTTTTCAAAATAGTCTTCATATAAAACAAAAACAATTTAACGCACACATGTACAAATTTTGGCTCATATACACGCAATTTGACGTTGTGGTTTCAACTAGGGGTAAACAGCTGACAAACATATGGGCCAACGAGTTTACCTTGTGTAAATATACCTTGGGTGAAGCAATCATTTTTATTAAATAATTAAATAAACCAAAATTAAAGAAAATTTCGTTTATAATACAAAATTTTAAAAACATAATCAAAAATGTTTTTTGAATGAAAATTCGTATGATTAACACCATTTTTTCCAACTTTTTTTATTCGACTTAAGATGTCTGTATTTCACTCTTAAGCTACGGTCAGACTTATCAAATATTTGACGAAAAAAACGGGACCAACAACCAAACTAAAAAATCATTTGGCTTAATATCAATATTTTTTTGATTAAAATACCACATCTTACAAAATAAACTGTTTTTTGCTATGTCTAGAAGTATAATTAGTTTATTTTGTAATATTAAGACCATTTTAAGTCTCACTAACTATTAACAATAGTAAGGTTTACGCTTATTTGATCAAATATTTAATAAGTGTGACCGTAGCTTTAGTGAAATAAAATATTAAAGAGCATAAAATTAACCCATTTACGCCCGCTGTGCCAATTTGGGAACACTTCATTATTTCCGGCTTATGACAAAGTTTTTGACATTATTCAATATATGTTTACCTTATTGATAAACTAAAATTTCAGAAATTTCTATAACATCAAAAAAAATTTTTTTTTTAAATTTTTTTTTTTAGTGACCGTAGTGCCAATTTGGGTACACCTCTTTAATTCCAAAAAAAAAAAAATTTTTTTTTTGTTTTTTGTTTATATGTAATGAATAAAATAATAAAATAAACAAAATTTTTTTTTTGTCCGGTAGTTTTTGTTTGGGCTTAAATGGGTTAAAACAGAATAACAAAATTCTTTCTTTTTATTCTAAACCGTTTTGGCTTGCATCGTAGCACAGAAGTATATTTTTTTGAATTTTTAAAAAATATATTGACCCCTATTCTGCGTTTCGATTCGGATCGAAATTTTCTCCGTTTTTGGCAACTTTGGTATTCTGTGCCCATATTCTGTAACTCCCGCGTTGAAAAACTTTTCGATTGAAATGTGAGAACTGAAACAAAAATACCATAAATTGAAACAAACCTGTTTTTCTCACTTAACTGTTACTGAAACATTTTTGGCGAGTAATTTCCTTACGTTACAGCTATTACACACCAAAAATGATACAGTAACAGTTTAGTGAGAAAAACATGTTTGTTTCAATTTATGGTATTTTTGTTTCATTTCTCACATTTCAATCGAAAAGTTTCTCAACGCGGGAGTTACAGAAAATTGGAACAAAACACCAAAGTTGCCAAAAACGGAGAAAATTTCGATCCGAATCGAAACGCAGAATAGTGGTCATTAAGAGCTAACACTTCAGGACATGTAATAACAAATTTCGATCACAATGTATAGCCCACTTTGATTGAAGGAAAGCCGGAATGTAAGTAAGTATTTCGTTATTAGTTTTTCAATCAATTATTTGGCTTTCGATGTAGCCTAAATTTTCATATTTGTCATATAAATTACATTTTTTTTTCGGTCGTATACTATTTATGTCAACCACATTATCTATATACATATATAAAAAGAAGTGTACACTTTGATGTCACCACTAACTAAACCACTAAATCGGCCCAGAGATTCCGGAGTTATGGCATTTAGATTTTCCTATATTATATACATATCATGCTTTTTTGATTTTAATTCGTTACCAATTAGCTAAATTTTGAATTAATTCTTTTCACAGCAAAGAAGAATTGAATGAAATTTGAATCAATTCAAACGAATTAGGCAGAAATTAACAGCCTGTTCAATGAACAAATTGTCGGATTTTGTTTTTGTTTTAAATGTAATTTTCTATGCGAACGTTAACGTTTGAAATCGTTGAACAGGCTGGAAATTTAATTCGTTTTCCAATTCAAATAAATTTGTAGAATGAGTTGCAATTCGTTTTCAATTCAAATGAATTTGTAAAACGAATTTCCAATTCAAATGAATTTATTAAAGTGAATTGCAATTCATTTTACAGATTCATTTGAATTGAATTGATTTTGAATTCATTTAAATGAATTAGAACAATGAATTGCAATTCAAATGAATGAAATCAAAAATGAGTTGCAATCAATCAAATTCAAGAGCAGATCTAGGGGGAATTACTATAATTTACTATTTTTATTGCAGTTTAAAATTTTTTAATACAAAGAGTAAGCAAATTTTCCAATTGTAGTAAAAGTATTAAGAGTTTCGTGTAAACGAACACAGCTTTGACAGCAAATGTTGTTGTTGTAAACGAACACAGCTTTGACAGCAAATGTTGTTGAGATTCAAAGTAGCTAAAATCTTTAATAATACACAAATATGAGATTATTTAAACAAAAAATTATTGTTAAACACACTTTTAATAATATTTTACACTATTTGATAAAAATAAAAATTTAAGTTTCTTTTAGCAAATACATACATAAACAAAATTTTTCCATTTTTATAGGATTTTCGCCTATACCTAATAATTTTATTCCTATTCTGCCACTACCAGACAATTCTATTCCAATCAATTCAAATTTCAATCAATTCAATTCAAATGAGTTGGAAATGAATTGATAATTCATTTTTCTAATTCATTTGAATTAATTCAAAATCAATTTAATTCAAATGAATCTGTAAACTGAATTGCAATTCATTCTATAAATTAATTTGAATTGGAAATGAATTGCAATTCATTTTACAAATGTATTTGTAGGGCTTTACAGAGTAGTATAAGCGCAAACAAGTAAGTATTATTAGTTACACAACCAAGTTAAGCCAAATTTTTAATTATTACATTTTTAAGTGATTCCTATTATTACAAATTTAAAACTTTTCACTTTGTAAAGGAAAGCACGTCAAAATAAAAAAAAAATTTATGAAATAGTAACACAGAAAAAACTTTAAAACCTTAACGAAACGACCTTTAGCTACTTGATCCTCGTACTATGTTTAAGCTTTGCGAAAAGAAATGACAAATTTATATGGCTTTGGCCAAAATTTTCCAATGTGCATAGAAGTGAAATATTCTTTTATTGCTGAATCTTGTATGTATTTGTTCGTTTTAAGATTTTTCTGCTTATTTACATTTATCTTCCCTTAAGAATTGAGAGATACTTTAGATCTCCCAATATTTCTAGAGACCCAGATCCACTTGTTTACTTGCGCAGTGACATTTTCTAGCTAAACTTTAAAAGAATGGCGCTTAAGTTTTCATATGAGTTCTTTTTTAAAAATATCTTATATATGTATATATACTTTTTTTAAAAATATCCATTTTTAATATTTATAGTCTCTTTCTTGTTAATTTTGCCCTGAATTCAAATAAATTAGTTATTTTTTAATCTTATTACTATCAATTTTAAATATTATTAATCAGATATGGGATAAAAGTCGATGGATTTCAAAACGATCGTTTTTAGCAGGTGTTTCGAGCGATTTTAAAATCCATTTCTGAATTATAGTCTAAATTGTTAGTTCAAATTTAAAAGAATCTAGACAGGAAAAAAAGAAGAAAATATTTTACAAATCAGCTTCTACAGATACTGAAAACGACATTATCGGTTTCAAATTTTTTTGTTTTCAAAGTAGTTTTCATCAGATACCTGAGTATCTTACGCTGTTATTTTTGTTATCTTTGATTATAAAAAAGCGTTTTTGTTTAAATTTATATTTGCTTTATTACTGTTTTAAGATTGTTCTATTTGGGATATTTCGTGAATCAATAGCGGTTATTTCTCTTGTTAGTAAAGTACCCTGGTAGACCTTGTTAATATTGTTAGTGTAGTTAAAATAGTAACATTTATGACACCGCAACAAAAAAATGTATTAAACTATAATTTACTATGCTGTGGTAAAAAAATAACAAAAAACTGTAGTTAACACGTGCGTTAAATTTACCAGAATAAAAAAGTTGACGAAACTATTGAAAATTATGAGAAAAATCAGCCGAGTCATTAATTTACAATACATACGAAAAAGACACTCGCGCTTTTTATTTAATTTTGTTCACAGTGATATATAAAAGACTTTTAGGCCAGTAAACATATCCCAGGAAAAACTTTTTGATTTTTAGTAATAGGTGGTAGTTATTTTATACGTTACCTAGTAAGTAGTTGTCATTAAAATTGTCATTATTCTGAAAACTTCAATAAGTACTTACTAATTAGTAATGAACTCAACAGCTACTTAAGGCTAGTTTACACGGTAATACAATGTATTAGGACTTTGTAGAATCAAAATAATATGAAATGCTCTCCATGTTTAAAAGAAAAAATAAAAGTCTGTTGTAAATATACTTCATGTTTACACGGATGGTATAAGTAAAATCAAAAAAGCAGATGTTTACAGTTTTACAATTTTTACAAAAACAACATGAAAAAAATCCTGAGTTGATTTTTGTTGTTTTTGTAATTGAATAAAAATGTTACCTACTCTTACAGGTAACTATTACTAAAGATTTTTATTGTTTTTATTTACGATAATAATTATTTTGAATATTTTCTTGATATTAATTATTTTGTTTTTGCAGATTATGCATGTGCATATATATATATATATATATATATATATATATATATACTAGGGTATTCATTCGGTTAACCGTTAACCGGTTAACCTATTAATTACTACTCGATTAACTGATCGGTTAATTTAAAATTGTCTTTTTTCGATTAACGATTAAACCGGTTAATTTCAGTCGATTAACCGATTAACCGATGTTACATAATTTTTAATTTTTTGTAATATTATAACAAATTTTTTGTGTTTTAATGAATTGTTTCGTCTCATATACATACATGTTTAGAAAATATTTTTTTATACAATATCAGCCCAATTATGAATAAAAATTCCCCGGGAGTTTGCTCCCTTCTCCCATTTTTCCTATGTTAATTCAATTGTAAAAATGGGAAAAGGTAAAAACTCCCGGGGAATTTTTAATCATAATTGGGCTGTATATTTCGTTCTAGCAAAACATTGTTAAAAGAATTACCCGAAACAATTAGAAGTGTTCCTCCAGCACCCACGATAAGAGAAAAGTCAAGTGTTGTCAAATTTAAAGAAAATTATCGCTTTAATCCTAAACATTTGAACAAAATTTTTTTTTCAAAATTTATTTAATCAGATTTTTTAACTATTGAAAGAACTAATAAATAATAATTATCTAATTTTTTAATTAAGTTATAAAATTGTGTTTAATAGGGAAATATTTGTCAATAAAATTATTTAACTACAGAAATCTTATTAAAAAACGACGTTTAAAATTCTTGCGTTTTGCGTTTTCGATTTCCAGATCACCCCTGATGATGTATTACTTTAAAAATACATATCACATATTTATGAATTATTTTTTTTTGTTTGCTCGTTTTAGATCAAGAATTCTTATTTTTGTTTTTTTAATAATAAACTCCAAAAAATAAATAATTTATGCATTTTTAATTATTGAAATTACCTTATTCATTAAAAAAACTTTATTAATCAGTTAACCGATCAAAAACCAAATTAACCGATTATTAACCGATTAAACCAGAACCTCGGTTAATTAATCGAGCGATTAACCGATTAAAGCAAAAGCCCGATTAAATGAATACCCTTATATATACACATTAAAAAGTTATAACTATTAAGTCCTTGGTTTTCAGTACTAAATATTTACTTACTGGTAACGTACTAATTAACTACTTTTTGGACCTAATACACGAATCTCGATGGCGATTGGCGAATCACCCAGTGTGTTTCAGGCTGAGATTTGCGCCATTGATGCGTGTTGCAGCAACATTCTTGACAGAGGAATGGTTGGCAGTATTGTGATCTTAACTGATAGCCAAGCGGCCATTAAGCACTCTCTTCCTGGAAAATGTCCTCGAAGTTGGTGGCGGAGTGCCGGGGAAGACTACAGGAGCTGGGGTCAAGAAACAGAGTAACGCTCTGCTGGGTGCGGGGGCACTCAGAGGTCCCGGGTAACAGTATGGCTGATGAGCTTGCCAGGGCAGGCTCTAATACTCGGATGATGGGTCCCGAACCCTTCTGTGGGTTGAGTTGGGCCAGGATCCAGTCCCTCATGGGAGATTGGCTCTGGCGGAACATAGGAGATACTGGGTATCGCTGGCAAGGGCATTCATCTCTCCCGGAAATGTAAGGATGATGAATGGTCTCGGCAGACGGGATCTGTTGGCAGCTTACCTGACTGGTCACCACACGATCAAGAATCACCTGTATCGGATGGGCCTGGCAGAGAACCAGGAATGCAGACTGTGTCTGGACGAGGACGAGTCGAAGAAGCACATACTGTGTGACTGTCCGGCGCTGGCATGGGCCAGAAGGAGGCATTTGGGGCATAGCACAGTGGATGCGTCCCAAAATATTATAACTGTGTTTTTTAATAAAAATTTATTGTATTTCCCTGTTGTTTGAAGAGTCAACAGAAAAAACCAACCATTACTTTATACTGCTTTTTGTTTGTAAATTTTTTTTTTTAAATTTCAAGACCACAAATATTAAAACATTTTCAATAATAACGTTAGTAAAAAATATGCTAAAAATTAAAAAATATGCCGCCAAAAAGTCGTGGATCATTTCTTTTATTCTTTCATTAGTCATATTTTCATCTATACATGGTCTAGAAACTAAATCCGCTATCATATTAGAGTTACCACAAAATTGCATTTATATAGTATATTCCGGAGCTCCGTGTAAAATGCATCTTTGCAAAAATCTAAATTGTTTACATACAAAGATGATGTACTTGGCAAAAGAAAAAATTTGATACCCATATTGCCCTATTTAAAATGAATGTAAAAACGCGAACTAGCACGAATTTCCAAAAAAGCTTAATTAAATCTACTTAAGATTAAAATATGTTAATTTGGCATTTTTATTACAAACAACCCCGAACAAAAAATTCAAAAACCGTTTTTTACAGAAAATCCTTAAAAAAAAGTACATGGATGATCGTCCTTGGACAAATTGTATATACAGTTGAACGCGCCTTAAAAAACCCTTTCTTATAACACACAATTGGTATATGTTGGTTAGGAAACAGATTCACGAGAGGTCAAAGCTGGAGCCGAAATATTTAAAATGTCATCTTAAAAAAGTCCAAGGTTCATTTTTAGGAGGGTACATCGAGCACTTTTTTTGGTGAGTCGCTCTAATATATATATATGACCATGTTTAAAAAAAAACACACCCAACATAAAGAAAAAGATTTATTTTAACTTTTTGCATCAATAGTTTTTTATTTTAAGCCGGAAAGAAGCTGTGCAGATTTTTTAAACATTGTATGTATCCATATGGATACAAACGCAAGTTATGGTGCTGTGTAATATACACACAATACATATAAAATAATTTTACGTTTGATGCTGCTGAGTGGTTTTTATATGGGGCCTATTGCAAATTGTAGACCGATCATCATGAAATTTATTAGTGTGATTTCTAGTCTTATAAAACTGTGAAGAATTAAATTTTATTCTCATAGCATTATTTATTACGGTTTTAGTCGTAATAAACTGTTTTCCGGGAGTATGGCTTATATGGGTCTTAAAGTAAATTATGGTCCGATCTTCATGAAATTTTACAGTGTGATTTCCGCTCGAATAGAACGAATTTTTGCTAAATCTTATAGCATTCCGTGCATTATTCCACTATTTATGTTAGTTTTTTTAACAAAATTTCTTTACCATAACCGAAATATGTATCCATATGGATACAGTCCAAAAAACACATTTAGGGTACATTTTTCTCAAAAGTGAGTATTGATTGTTGTTGTTAGGGCCAATTATAAAAAAATTAGATTTTTTAGTAACCCAGTAAAAACTTGTAGCGAAAGGGTTAAGGCAATCGGCGATGACCCAAATTTTGTTGCACAGTGTTATTTAAGCCTTTAAGGAAAAATATGCATTTCAAATGTATTGCCGCGTACTACTTATAACTTATAAAACAAATATTAAAGATATGAAAAATATCATACGGAAATGTAGTCTAATAAGAAGCGCAAATAAAATTTATTTATTTAAATTTAGAAAATTTTACTTATAATCAATTTTTAAAACCGGCAAAATTTCTTTTGTACAATTTTTCTTATATAAAAACCCTATTAAGCGGATTTTCCTTTACAAAATTATTTAAAATAAAAAATTCTATTTGGTGATTTTTCGTAACAATCTGAAAACTCTGGTCATAACTTAATTGAAAACGATAGCATAATAAGTACCTAGTATGTTCATTAGGGAGAGTTTTCATTATTTACCCATGTAATGTCAAAATAATTTATTGGATTTTTGACGCTTTTTTTATTTTGTTTCCGTATTTTCTTTTGTTTGACGTTATATGGGTTTTGAAATTGAGAACAAAACTTCTAATGACTATACCTTGTACTTATTCTACCATGTTGAAAACTTTATTATATGTATGTATGTATGTATGTGTGAATCTTAACCTAACGCAATTTTCCGTTTGTTTTTACTTCTTCGCATCATCAACAGCTTGTAGTAAAGTATGGATAAACGAATATGAGATGTAGGTTCATACATATATAGTAAAATATGAGATTATATAAATACATATGTATACATATACATATGTATATACATGATTTTTCGTAGACAAGTATTTGTTTTGGAGATTTTATTTGATATACTCCTTTATGTTTGCTTAACTTGACATCTTCATTTGTGTCAAAAGATCATTGAACTCTGTGTTTTTGTACAAATTGTTTGGCCTGCTTTGTCTGTAAAATGACTGCAAATTTTAAAGTAAAACTCTATTTTGTACGTTGTACATTAGACAGGTACAATTTATACAACGTTGGATATTACTCGTGTATTTACACTTTTTCTTATGAATAAGCTATTGTTATTGAAATTTGTCTCATAACGTACCTATACGTATTAAGAAAAGACAAAAAATAAGTCGAGTTTCAAATTCCAAACAGAGACCGCTATTTTAGGATTACAATATTTAAAAAAAATAAAAATTTTGGTTTGAAATTGTTAAAATTGCTTTATATTGAGATGTTTTAATTTGGAATATGTAACTAAGCAAAATTCTTATACGCAAAACAATTTCGGCTATTTCAAATACTAAACACTATAATTGAACAAGGTATAAAAGTTTTGGAGACACCGATTATTTCATAGATTTTTTATATAAAAACTGTAACTGTTAGTTAATTAAATTTTCCATAAGAAATTTCATGTAGAACTTGTTGGCAGTTTTAATGTTCTTGATACATACATAAGTATGTAAAAAAAAAACGTATACGTTGCGTAGTGCAAGTCAACTTTACTATGTATTTTTTTTTTTTTTTTTTTTGTGGGTGTTCCCTGTTTTATAACCTCAATTTTATTTATAAAAAAATACAAAATATGTGTGTATGTAAATCATAGGTTATTTTCCTTACCTTACCATTCTTCTGTCTCTAATGTCAGGAAGCGAGGATAACGTTGTTGAGACGTTTGGTTCATTCCGTAAGGATACATGGCGTCTTTTAAGGATTTATAATTGGAATACAAGTACACTTTGGTATTGATTGAATCCTGTGTGTTTACTATTTGGAAAATTTGTGTCCTTCGTGAAGATTTTAAGGTTTTTTGAAATGGAGTAGTTAATAGACTCTCAGATTTTGGGCCAATTGCAAACCAGTATAGTTCCAATCTACTCATGTCCAGATATGATCATCACTTCAACAACCGCTCGATGTGAAAACTAAGAGGATGCGGATGAACAGGGGAGCCAACTTTCAATAAGCGAATTCTGATATGCTGCTTCTTAGCTTCTTTATAACAAATGGAAATGGATAAAAAGATACAACAGATCTGTTGAAACTAAAACGCACATTACATACTTACAAATACATCGGTGTAGATATTTACCACAAAATGTTTACGTTCACAGACTCTAAAATTGTAACAGACGAATTTTAAATAAATGTTTATGTTTCTTAAATTAATTAGCAAACTTGAGTCTTTTTTTTGTTTTACTTCACTAAATGAGCAAGTTTTACGAAAAAAGGTAAAAATACTAACGTATTTTATGGCATTGCCATATTAAAAACATATGTTTGACAGAGATGTGAAAATAGTTGATGGAAAGATAAATGTCAAAACATAGAATTTAGGGTGAACAAATTTCATTAATTTAAATTTAAAAATTTTTTTCAAATTTTGTAAAAACAAATAGTTACAAATATTAGGTAAGTTGATATACTTTACCAGCATCAACTTGCAACGAGAGAGAAAATTTAAAAATTAATAAATTTTTTTACTAACTTCTTAAAAAAATTAAGGAAAAAACAGCAAGATGGACGTATTGACAGCATTCAGCTGTAAGATACGAGATGATTTCTTCCTGAATTCATAAGTTTTAAGCTATGTGCGCAAGAATATTAGAAAAATATATCGTTAGCTTAAATGCAAAAAGACGTAAAAAACAAAAATATAATTTAACAGGAGAAGCAAAAACCTTTTTAAAATTAAAACTATAAACGTGTCAGAAAAACATGCATGGAAAAGTCGTCCATAGAATTTTTCGAATAACATTCAAAGAAAACGATTTCATTATATTTTGTTAGAAAAAAATTTGTTATTACTTCGTTTTGAATTAATGAAATAAACACACTTGTAGTAACGTCCCTTTGTTTTTGTTAATAAAAGCGTAATTTTTGATCGCAGAAGTGTAAAATTGTGTCAAGACATGTAGTTTAATGGCTTTCATAATAATCAATCAAAAACTCGATTTTGAAATTTTTTTAGTTACGCCTTTTTGCACTTTAGCTTAATTAAATTTTTTGACAGTCGCAACAAAACTCATTAGATTTCTATCTCACAATGTATTATGAATACGTAAGACTTGTGAGATAGTGAAAACTTTCCTTTAACGAACCTGCGCACTTTGCACACTTTTCAGTACCCTGCAAATAATATATTGGACTACTTGATTCATTTTTGATAAAATGGACTACGTACAACATGGTCCAATGTAATGCGATGTAAACGACATGTTTTCGTTTTAAATGTTTTTAAAACGAATCCTTTGGAGTATACCATATAGTAGTTTCGAAACTAATCCACTGGGAGTATGTATGAACATGGAGTAGTTTTAAGACTAATCGGTTGTATTGTAAAGCTGGGTTATATACTTCAGCCCTAGGATATCGTAATGTTAAATACACCATGTTTTTTCAATACATTTGGGTTACCTTAAGACTAGTCCAAGTTCCTTATGGGCTTTGTTATGTGTGTGTATGCACTAGTCATATAATTTGGAGGGTACCCGTCGTGGAACAACTTTTTATTTGGGACGTAATGAATACCGATACCGATATATCGGCGAAACTTCAGATTTTTCGATATACCGGTATCGTCGATATTTTGCTGTAGATACGACGATACTTTTTATATACTTTTGGACTATTTTTAAACAAATAATTTAATTTTTATGACTATGTTTTGCATAGCAACTAAGAAAAATAACACATTAAAAAGCACAGCATAAAATTAAAACAGAATAATGAAATTGTTTCATATAATAAATTATGAAGAGATGAAGAATAATTCACGGTCCCGAAATTTAGCGGCTAACTTAGCATTAGCTATTAATAAAAGATTTGAGGTTTTAGAAAATAATTAAACCTACCTTGATACAATGCTCGAATATTTCAAAGACAATCGACTTCAATCGTATCAAAAAAACTTTTTATTGAACAACTTAACATGTCACCCCTACAGATGGTACAAGTTCTGTTAAGTCTAAAAGAACTACCCTTTGATGCGCTTGTGAAAAAATTATAAGAGAATCCGATGAGCCTCTTTCCATCCAATGGTATACTATGACATGGTATACCCGAGCTTGAAGAAAATAGCGCAGAAATTCTTAAGTTTTGACGCATCTCTGAGCCTATTTACCACTGCAGGTCTCAATCAAACGGACTTGCTACATCGTCTATATCCACAAAAGTTGAGAGATCTTTGTTTTCTAAGCAAAAATTTTATTAATTCAAATTTAATTCTTTGTTTTCTAAAACTTATTAAAAATCTTATTAAATGTTAAATATTAATAATCCCTTACACTGTAATTTTGAATAATAAAACAAATAACTCGAGTTTTTTTAAATTTAACTTGAACTCACTGCCTGTTTAACGATTTCGAACGTTACGTCCCTACTTTGTACGCATGTATGTATTCAGGGTTGGACGATATTTCAAAAATTTTATTTGAAACACGTATCTGAATTTCATACAAATACGTAAAAATTTAGAACATTTTACTTATATTCAGGTTATAAAAAAACACTAAAATTGTTCGTGTTTTATTGAAATCGAACAAATTATTCTCTTGTCTTGAAAGTTTATAAAAATAAGCACTTTTATACATTTCATACTACTCTTAAAACCAGTAAAAACTACGCTAATAAAAAAAATTATTTGAAAATCTCCATCTATTTCAACTTTAATTCATTTCGATTTCCAGAACATGGCCGTTTCTAATTTAAAAATCACATTTGGCGATTTTTTTTGTAACAAAAATCAAATTTGGCGATTTTCGGAGTACATATAATTTGTGTTATACAACAAACGTAATAAAAACAGGTAAATAAAGTTGTTAAACATTAAAAAAATGTGATATAAGAGTTTATCCAGAGGTTACAATCAGCGTTGCCACAACCAAAAAAAATTTGTAACCAAAATGTTAAAATAAAGTAACCAAAAGCAAAAAAAAGTAACCAAAATTTTTATTATCCAATTTACATACTATTTTATCCGCACTTAAGTTGAAAAATATGTCTAAAGAAGGAATTGTGTTTGTTTGTATCTAGTAGGCTCAAAAACCGCTGGACTAATTTTTATAAATTTTAGTAGTGTATTACCGATGGTCTGGAAAGAATAAAAGGCTATATAATTTTTCGAAATTTTTAGTTGACGTGCACTTCCTTTACAAAGTTGAAACTTCAACCTTTTTATATAAAGAGCTCTTGCATGTAAAATTTTTTAGGTCTTGCTGTGTTATTAAGGTATCAAAGTACAAAATTTAACTAAATTATGCGATAAATCTTTTATATATATCTGTTGCATTTTGACAAAACATCTTCAGTCAAATTTTAAAAGTTGAAAAAAAATGTCGTTAATCATACGAATTTTTATTCAAAAAACATTTTTGTTTATGTTTTTAAAATTTTGTGTTATCAGCGAAATTTTTCTTTAATTTTGGTTTATTTTAATATTTAACAAAAATTATGTTTTCGCAGAGTTTTTTTAAAAACTTTGCTGCTATCTTATCTCGACTTAAGATGTTTTGTCAAAATGCCACATATATGTAGATGCTTTTTGCCCGGTGGAAATCGAATCCTAATTAAAGTTCCGTTCACTTTGACCTTATCGTTTGTCTAGAAAATTGTTTCAGTTAGACCTATGAAGAATTAAAAGTAGCAGATAATGGCCATCTACACTTCAAAGTATATATATACATATGGTTAAGTTGACAGTTTGTTGTTAAAGTTTAAGCTTTTTTAAGTAGATGAAAAAAGTATTGGTATTGGTTGCACAAATACCACACACAATTTTTAAGAGTCAAAAATTCGGAGCGGGTAAATCCTCTTCCAAAACAAAAAATTGGTTATTTTTGTGTTGAAAAAAAGTAACCAAAATGGAAAAAAAGTACACAAGTACACATTGGAAAAAAAAGTAACCAATTTTGGTTAAAAGTAACCAAAACGGCAACGCTGGTTACAATATTCATTCGTTTTATTATTTCAGGGAGGAAAAAGTAACAAAAATGAAAAAATATTCATATCTCCACATTAAAACAATTACCAATTGTGGTTAGAAAACAAAAACGACAGCTCTTATGTTGACATACACGGAAAGATGTTTATTTTCTAAAGTAATCAATTTCGTTTCTTAAAACAAGAAAATCAAAAATAATTTCTTAATTTTAACTTATTTTGTTCGTATTTAGTAAAATTTTCTGAAATAAACATTTTCTCATGATCAAAAAATTCCCGTTTTTGGTATATGAGCAAAAATTTCTTAAAACAAGAAATACAAAAGTTGCGTTTTTATTAAAATTAAGAAAGATATTTCTGAAATCAAGCTGCATTTATTTAATTTTAGTCTGGTTTTCTTGATTTTAAAATATAATCAAATTTCTTGCATCATGAAACAAATGCTTAAAATTTCTTTAAATATTTCAGAAAATGCTCAAGAAAACTTGCTTTAATTCAATTAATTTTTATTTGAATCGACATGTTGAGCAAGTCGAAATAAAATATCCTATTTTTATATTAAGTTTTCTTAAGCTTACTAATGCTTCACGTTTTTATGTAAAAAATACAACCTTTTCTTCGTATTTTTTTTAAATATTAATGGCCGATTTCAAAATTCGTTTTTCATGTGAAATAAAAATAAAATTATATGAAAAACTACATATGTACATATGCATGAATATTTAAATATGAATTGATTTTTAAATAGAATTGGGGAACTATAGAATTAAAACAAATTTTTTTTAGCTGAATTTATGCTAGAAACACAACTAAGTAGTGCTGGGATACTATCGATATTTATCGAAAGTTAAGATTTCACTATCGATATTACTATCGACTGAATGTTTGTACTTGTGCAGGAAAACTTTAACTAGTTCTTATCAGGCTACAGTTCGTTGTTTTTATCACTTTATTGAACGAATGAGACGTATGTATATACGCACGTTATTTCAGATGACAGTTTTTTAAAAATTGATAAGTACCTTTTTTAAGGAACCGAAGTAGCAGGGACTGACTATAATATATTCTTTTGCAACTTTAAATAATTTTCTAAATCAGTTTTGATTCTCAGCCCAAAAAGGTAATCAATCTAGCGGACTTATCCTCTAATGGTCGTTCATTGTTTCGTCCCATGCTCGCAATTGCAATTGAATTTGCATTTTTTTTTTTTACAACATTACAAAAATATTTGACATTTTAGTCCCTATATAAACATGTACAAATTTCGACTTAACTAGCAGTAAAAAGCACAGCTAAGCAATCCATACCACTTACCATTCCTGTTGTTTGTATTCATTGCTGTAATTCAGCGCGTGTGTGTATAGCTGCTGTTTCATGTCTTCATAGCTGTATTTTAAATAAAAATAATATCGATATTGATATTTTTCCTATCGATATTTTAAGACTATCGATAGTACTATCGATAGTTTCCCAGCACTACAACTAAGACGAACTTCCCATAGTACGACGAATTCGTCAGCAAGAATTCGTTGCGTAAATTCGTCAAATGAGACACAATAAGTTCGTGAATTCCATTTTATGGCTTGTTTGAAATATTAAAAATTTTCGCCATTTTTTGCAAATTTTAGCCAAGTTCGCAATTGAAGCGAATTTTTTGACGACGAATATTCGTTGCGAAATATTCGTCGTTCGTCCCAGTTGTGTTTCTAGCATTAAGTTAATTTTAGTTCGCAGTCATAACTTTTTGCTTAAACCCTGGAAAAAGGTTTCCTGATGATCTAGCCTAAGCATAGAAACTAGATTTCCCTCAACAATAAATTTCAGTGTATGTATTTATCAAAAAAAAATTGGGAATTTAGCAAGTCATGAAGAAATCATATTAATAATAAATTTTGTATTCCCGAAAATAACTTTGACGAGCCACACATACATACATATGTATATTTACAATAAGAAATATTTGGCTTGGACGAGAATGATGCAAAATTTTCTTGGTCAAGCCATATTTTCTGCTGATTTAATAAATAATTATTTCCGTGTACATTAGGGTGGTAGTAAACTGTTGGAAAATATTAATTTTATATAAAAATCGTTTACCAAGAAATTGTAATTCGTGAAGTTTCTAACAACTTTTGTCTTAACAAGTTTTCTCTAAATCTCATACAGTATAACCCGGTTAATTACCCCATGCTTAAATGCTTTTCACGCTTATTTACCTTGAGTTTTAAATTCCCGTTTTTTTTTTCTTCCATTTTTCAAACAAAAATCCACGTTTAATTGCCCTACGCTTAATTACCCAATTCGAGTAATTGCCTTAAAAATTAAACTCCCAAAACAAAATTACGCCTAAATTTCATTCGTTAAATTGCCTCAGTACACAGAAAAAATTATTTTTCCAATTCAAACAAAAAATTTGTAGAATCAAAACATTTTTTGTCTGAAATCGGTCCTACGAACAAATTTGCATATTCAAACAATTTATTTGCATTTCGTTTATTGAAAAAAAACACTGATTTTTTCAAACAAATAATTTAACTGAATCAAACAAATAGTTTACTGAAAATCATATAAATTTCAAACAAATAATTTTGCTGAATCAAACAAAAAAGTTTTTGCACAAGCAATGACGCGCACACAAGCAAGCACTGTAGAAGTAGATGAAGGCAGAGCAGAGCGGCGCCGGCTGGCTTTGAGACACATTTTTTTGTTGGAATAATTTTTGAACCAAGTCTTGTTTGTTCACACAATGTTTTTCTTCTTCACTCACTGTTCTGTATCCTTTCCTTGGCAGCAGACCGACTCAACATGTTTTTCGTCATCATTTTATTTCTTTTATTTGATGTAGGTATTTAACTAAACATTTTTAAAAAATTGAATACGGGATTTTGTTTTTCATTCTTTTTTACCAACTTTGAAACCAACAAAAAATTTATTTTGTTTCTTCTAATGCTGTTGTTGTTTAAAAAGAGTTTTTTACCTATTATTGTTTTTGTTGTTTTTTACTACAAACCTCGCCACGCTATTTTATCATCTTTCTTATAGTTGTACCTTTTCAAAGCGTCCAAAAATAGACTGTATGTGGTTTTTTTTTTTTTTTGTTGTTCTTATATTTCACATAAAGAAGTGTTGCTTACGGTCAAATAAAAAAATAAAAAATAGTATACTATTTGAAAACCAATTTTACATGCTAATAATTTAAAAAATATGCACTAAAACTTTTTTAAAAAAATATGCCCAAAAAACAATAAATGGCTTATTTAAAAGCAAAACATTCCACAGTTTAATATTTGCATTAAAATAAACTTCTACTTTACTTTCCGCACAAGTTTTACATGGACAGACAACCAGCCAGATGGACGAAAAGATCACATGGAAAAGTGTTTCTGATTCGATTGGCTTTCTAAACGACGCTTCCATATTTCTATGTATCAGCACAAATTTATATAATTGCTTTTTCCTTAATTTTTGCATATATATAAAATGTTACAGTTTGGAATAACATTTATCTTCAACGAAAACTTGCTTTGGCTTTTGTAGAGTGAAAATTAAATGTCGAAATTAAAGCAACGGTAAATTCATCTGTTAACCAGAATTGTAAGCAATTTTTGTATTTGCTGAACATGTATTAAAATATGTTTCAAAAACGTGAACAATGTGTGCAATAAAAATGCAGCAATAGCTTAAATATGCAAATTGAGTGCCTCGGTAGGCAAGCTGGTAACGAGCTAGTCTAACAGCGCCGAGTTGCGGGTTCGATTCCTGCCAGAGACTCTGGTTTCTTTCCTGCAGACAAGCATAGAGCTTCGCGGAATTAGCTTAGGAAATTAAAAAAAAAAGAAAAAAAAATTATTCACAAACAAATCAATACCAAAATTCATAAAGAGCTCCCAAACGGATAAATATATTGCTTCTGCCTTCATTGGTCACACACGAAAACCATGCAATTGCATATTTACGGTTATCCTGATCAAAAGTTTGTATGTATGAGTACGCTTTTGTTAGTAGAATATGACAGGACATCTCAAAAATCATTACAGATGAAATTAAAGAAAGCAAATCCCATTGTGTTGTATTACTATCTCTTTAGATTTAGCTGATACATGTAAAAATTCCTATTTCTTAACTTTTTTTATATATTAAAGTTAAGGTATCTTGTAAATAAATACATTTTATTACCTGAGGTATTTAAACGTATTCGCTTAATTACCTCAATGAGGTAGTTAAGCGAATTCGTTTAAATGCTTAACCCGCATAATTACCCAAAAACATGGGCATTTTTGGCGGGTAATTATCCGTGGAATACTGTATTTAACAACCCCTAACTAAAATAAAAAGCAAACAGCAGCGAATTTTTTCTTTAGAACTATTTTTTCTTACACACGTCAATTTAGCTTTAATTTTTGTGTTTGTGTGCGTTTGCTTACAAAAAAAATAGTCAAACGCAATTCATTTGTTTTTAACATACCTACCCGCTATCACTGTTCTTTAAGGGGGCTTAAAACATACTTGCCGTTTATCTTCGCTTTTTAGGGAAGCTCCCATACAAATATTGCGTTTTATAAAATTCTTAAATTTAATGGAAATTTTTCGTCTTTTGTGAACAAAATCAAAAGTTGTAAACAGATTTTAATCACTTATGGATTTTTTGTTTGCAACATCGTTTTTTACATGTCTAGAAACAATTTTAAGCATAGCTGCACTTTCCAATTTTTTATGATTTTTTTAAAGAACAAAAATTTTCAAATTTTGCGAAAAAATAATTTTTTTTTTTGGCAAAAATATTATGTATACACAACTTGCAAGTAATTACTTGCAAGTAGTGTATACGTAATAATATCGAAAATCAGAAGAAATGTCAAAAAAAAAACACAACAATTTGTTGAGTGGCTACACAGCACAGTGCAAGTTCATTTTTAAAATGTCGTCAACAAGTAAACTTCTAGCAAATATTGCCGTATTAAACGAATTAAAAAAATTAAAAAGCGAATGTAAAAAAAATGTGGAAAAAGAAGGTTGTGGGTTTCTGTTTTCTGTCCATCTTGATGAAAAAATTATGTTTATTTTATAAAATATGTGACTACAGTATTGCCGTAGTGGCGATATCATAATGTTACAGAGAAAATATTTTGATTAACAATTTTTTTTTTCAAAGTGCTTAAAATTCATGATTAAAATTACCATTTAGATGCGTTGTTGTATAGTTGTGCTTTTTTTATTAGTTATTTTTTATAAATACACAGAAAATCCGCTATAAAGTCATCCACGGCAACACTGTTTCTTCATTTGTCATTTTACTTGCGACAAGTGTCAAAAATTTACTTGCAAGCAAATTCTGTTGCAAGTTGAGCTGCAAGTACGAAAAATGTGATGGTGTTAGTAAAAAAGTGTGAGTGTATTGAGTTTTTCGAACTTGAACTTGCATGTGGAAATGCTAGGTAAAGGTAATTTTATTGCGGATGTTCGGTTATGCTATGTTCATACGACGATATAAACCACTCGTTTCGCTCTCTGAAACTAGTTTGCCAAACATGCTGTTCACACGATTAATTCTTGTTTCATTTTGACATTTTTTTTATGTTGTTAGTGTGATTTTTTTAAAATAGATAAAAAGTAAGTAAAACTTAAAAATATATTATTTAATACTTTTATTAATATTATTACACTCAAAATATTATGTAGTTAAATTCAAACGAAAATTCATTTTAAACAACTTAAAATTCATTTAAAAAACGGATCATTTACATTTCATTTAAAACAAATGATTTTTACATTAATTTTTAAATTTTTTATTTATTGAACTGCATATTCCTTAAAATTGAAAAGTTTTTTCTTTTAAAAAATATATTTTAACCGACAAAAATCAAACTACATAACAAAATAAATACGGAAAAACATTATTTTTTGGTAGTTTGTTTTTTGAATAACAAACATAAATGTTAAAAAATAAAATTATTCGTAAAACAACTATATTTTTATTAAATTTTAACAGTACTGAAAACGAATTTAATAACCCACAATCAGTTACTGTAATAATTTTATAAGTGTATGTTATAATTATCACTTTATTAAACAACAACTTTTATTTTGTTTTTTTGTTTTTTTTTTTTTTGTTTGTTTTGAGAGTTAGTTCAGATAAACTATCGATAAATGTTATCAAAATTGGAGATGATAGCACATTTTTCCTGTTTCGCAACTTGTTTCAAAATAAAACGACCTGTTCCGTTCTCAAAATTTTGTATGGGGAAACAAGTCGTTTCAGTCATGTTTGGGGCGCGAAACAGGAATAAGAGAGCGAAACACGAATATTGCTGTCCGTGTGAACATGGTATTAAGCAATATCAATAAACTAAACCGTTTTTGAGTTACGCGAATTTACGTTGTGCAACCTCCTTCATTTTCGAAGAAACGGCATATCTCGAAAACAAGAGCTAACCTAAAAAAACAGTTATCACCTCTGGATTCAGCGTACCCGAATAAGGTTAAATAATAAAAGTGTTTTTCAACAAAATTATATATACGTGATTCACAGAAAATGCGTTTCTTTAATAAATTAAAAATTTGATTTGTTTAGTGGTTTATTTGATATTTTTTAGTTTATTTTGTTTAATAATAGATTAAGAAAATATGTAGTTGTTAACAACTTTTTTTTTTCTAAGTTATGAAACATAAAAGTCGGATTTTATGTAAAAATATAATTTTTCTCAAACTTTGGGGGCTTGAGGGACGGCGTTGTTTTTTATCAATACCCACCAAATTGTCGGGTGAGACCTAAAGAAATCGAAATTTTTATTTTAACGGTCACCCTAGTGTACATATCTTGTTTAAAAGGCTAGTGGATCAAAGCTAGGATTTAATGAAAATTTTACCGTTTTTCACCAGTTTTTTTTTAGTTCCGGAAGTTGTTTTACCACAATTTATAACAAAATCCGTAGTTTTTTATTTTATGTATAGTCCATTTGATTGCAAAAAAGTAAAACCATAATGGACCAAAATCGAATAAAAACTAAAAATCCTCTAACAAAAAAACGAATAAGTAAGTCTTAACTTGTTGCCTCCATCAAAAACATATTCGCACTTTAATAGAAATGTAAGCACAGCATACAATACTAAAAACATAATTAAAGACTGCATGGGAGCAGCAGTACTAGTAAAAAAAATTATTATTTAATTCTTCTTGATCAACCTAAGACATCAAATATACAATTAGAGTTTGTCAGCTTCCTTAATGACAGAAGCATTGTGGGTATCAGCTATCCAAATATAAAAAACGTGTTTATACAATTTTATTTTGTTTCCTTTAATTAATATAAGGAACAATTTATACCAAAGGCATTAAACAACTGTTATCAAAATTTTATGAATCGAAAAATTTGCCATTTTTTAAGAAATTTTTTAAAAAGTTGCACAGTTACTGTTATAGGCAACATAAAAAAAAATTAACGTTGGTCGTAACTGTTATCATTCAAGTTAAATTTTGTTCATTGTTTTGAAATATGTACTTATATTTAAGAAATATTTTTTTACGGTTTTTAGAAACTGTTCCGTAGCTAATTGTTGAAAAATTACTTGTAAAATATTTTTCCTAAACAACATGAATAAAATTTTATGTAAAAAAATATGTATTATAATAATTTTATTAAAGCGGATATTTTATAAAGAAGATTCCAACACCAATAAGTAACGGTGTTAGCAAAATTTGTCCCAAGTAGCTTAGATAACTATTTGATCCATCTTTTGAACAAAAATTTTTTTTTTTTAAATTTAAAACTTTTTAACAAATAGAATCTAGGAATTTTTATTTCTCATGGTGAGTAACATTCATTATATAAATTTTCATATTATTCGAATGTGTATTCTAAGTCAAATTACAATCCTCAAAAGCATTTATACTTTAGTCTTATTTCTTCAATATTTTCCAGGAATATTTTCTATGCACTATCAGAATTTTCGTTTGTATATTTCTGTTACGAGGCTTACTTTAGTTATCCTTTGGCTAGCAATGAAGTAAATTGTTAAGAAAATTTATACAACTATTAGATTGTTATGCATTTTTTGGCCCACTACGGCCTTCGTCAGCATTCTTTGTATCTTATAAAAGCTTTTGAGGATTGTAATTTGACTTAGAATACACATTCGAATTATATGAAAATTTATTTAAAAATTTTTTTTTTTATTTTTTAACCGGGAATGTTTTCTTTTCTTTTTTGCTAAAAAGAAAGCTTATGACTTTTCCTTTAAGGTAATTTTGATCACTTTTTGGGATGCGAGTGGCTTATGTATAAAAATAATAATTTCTAACTCGAGGCGAGGGTTTTTAAATTTTTAGCATATGCAGCACTATTTTGAATTTTTTCCTAAAAGACCAGAAACAACTAAAAGGCAAAGACATAAGCTTTCTTTTTAAGCAAAAAAAAAACATTCCGGATAAAAAAATAAAAAAAATTTTAAATTAAAAAAAAAAAATTTTTTAAAAAAACAAAAAAATTTATTTATAGCTATCTAAGCTACTTGGGACAAATTTTGCTAACACCAATAGGTAATAAGTTACATGGATGAGAAAGAGCACCTGTATGGCCAAAATGTCAAACTCTGACCCCCTCTAACTCAGAAACGTTTTGACCGATCTTGTTTTTGTCTAAACTACTATCCAATAGGACTAACCTTGGTGTAAATTTCATCCAAATCGGAAGACATCGATTTAAAAATTGGGTCACTTGAAATTTATTTATTTTTATCTGAACCAATTTTTTTAATATTTATCAATACTATTACATTAGCTTTTGTTTTGAACCAAGATTATTAAAGTAGTAAAAAAAGTCCTGTGGTTTCGGCTTTTACATCCCTTTTGGCTATACAAATCAAAAATATATGTATGTTTATTTTTGAAAGTTTTCAAATATATTAAGAGGTCTATAAAAAATAAAAAGTCTTAAAATGCAAATTGCCAAAGCAATTGATCAATATAATTTTTTGCGGACTTTACACTGAGTCTTCACCTGAGATAATATCTGATATAATATGTGAGAGAACGTCGGCAGAATGAGAGAACAAATTTTTCATGTTAATCTTAATCCTAAACAAGGGGAACACGTATCTTATAAGATTTCATAATCGAATGATTCTCGCACAGTAAACTTGTGTCGTTTTTATTATTTTTTTTTAGTTTTTTCTTGTTTTTAGTTAAAAATATTGTTTTTTTAAACACTTATCACAAGATTTTCAATATTTGTACAAAAAAATTTAACATTTTAATGAATGCGTCTTATTATTGTTTTTTATGTATGCATGTATGTGTATTTTTGACAGCTCATCTTATAAGATAGTTGTTATAAGATTTCTCATAACAACTGTCTTATAAGATTTATTATAAAATTAACATTAACACTATTTGAGAGTCTACACGTAGGATAATACTCTCTGCCATTGAATTTGACGTTTGTTGATATAAAAATCTTATATCTTATCTCAGGTGGAGACCCTATGTTAATAAAAGGTTCCCTGCAGATAACGAGACATGCATGTAAAGAGTAGTCCATAAAGGAGTAGGAGTACTCCAAATATATGGGTAAAACGTGGTCCATTTAACATTTCGATGTCCTAGGAGGGGACCATATAACCCACCGAAGTAGTCCCTAAACGACTCCATGGAGTACTAAAGTGGGTTAGTTTTAAAAGTAGTCCATGTCACTACAGCATGGAGTACACTAAAGGGGTAGTTTAAGCATTTTTCATTTTTTACTAATCGCCTTTTATGGCGTGCCCTGTAGTCTATTATTGCTATTATTAAATATATTTACTTGGTATTTTAAATTTGTTTACCTTTTTTTCACAAATTTCACACTTTCACTTTTAAATAAGCAATTAATAATGGACACCATCAGGGCTACCAATGTGTAATACTGTAAACTATAGAAAAGTATACATCATGCAGTTGTTGGTAGCACTGCATGTTAATTTCTTTTAACATGTTCCATATTACAGTAGATTGGACCATGTTGTAAGTAGTCCATTTAAGCCACAATGGACCACGTAGTCCAATATTATCTGTAGGGTTATTTCTCGTAATAAACAGTTGTTGCCTGAAAGATATTTTTGTTTTCTAAAAAGTATAAAAAACTTCCGTTCATTCGAAACAAATAGTACGCAAATCGTAATACACAGCTCAATTTTTTTTTTTTTTTTGAAACCGAAATGCGCGGTAACCACCCTAAAAAGAGAGCAAGTAGTGAGTTTCTGATCATGTGGTCTGGTCAATTTTTCAAAACTTACAATTTGGAAACTCAATCATTCAACCAAATTTTACACACGATATGTTGTCAAAACTGTATTGAGAGCAAAAAATGATTACAAAACTATAAGAAAAAAATTTTCTAATATTAATTTAAATACTTTTTTTACAATTTATATTGTTTTTCAATTTATTTTTAGTTTTGATTAACAACTACGTTATTTTTGGGTAAATCATTGATTTTTTAATTTTTGCTTGTTAAATGTTATTTTTTTAGTTTTTGTTTTTACAAACTTAAATTTAAGAGTTAATAATAATTTTGTTTATTGATAGTAGATTTTTAATATTAGTAAGTATAATATATTTTTTAAATATGTTTGTACAAAAAAGTTTAATTTTTTCTTAAGAGAGGAGGGGTAAAATAATTGTTAATTCTATTACAAGGAGTTTTAAAGCAAATTATGAATTATGTATCTGTATTTGGATAATTACGGCTTAAGTTTACAACAAAATTTAACGAAAAAGTTTTATTTAACAAAGTTTTTTATGTGTAATTAATTTTTATTTTTTTTTAATTTTTCATATTAAGTAATATAAAAATATATGTGTACGTTTTTATATTAGTACAATTATCCTAACACACTTAACAATATGCGATTTGTAATATAGTACTCGTAATGTATGTATGTATATTTCCTTAATAAATGACTTGAGTTATCTCCTTTCAATTTTTTTTAAGTTAAGTTCAAAATTTGATTTTATTTGTTCACTTACATACATAAGTATAAAATAATTGTTCGTTTTGAAATCATTGTTTTCTCTTAAATTTGATTAAATCAATTTCATAACTATTTACTAATATTTTAATTTTATTCGTTTTCCTAATTGTTCAAAAGTAATACATAATATGAATATTATTTGACCATTTTTATTCGTATTTTTTACAAACTTAAAGTAAAATTCTTAATTTAACAGTAAATTGCTGATTATTTTCTTTAGAACTTTGTCAATTGGTGTATAATTACCATAATTAAGGAAAATATGTATATAGTATCTTGTGGTATTTGTAGTAATAATATAAAAGTTAATAAACAACTTTTATATTAATAAAATATATTAGTTTAAATTAAATTTGTGTTTAGCTCCCGTTATACTATTGTTTTATATATTTATTTCGTAATAGAGTTACTGCAATTTATTTGCAAGAATTAGTTTAAATATTTCCTTAACATTTATGCTCGCCAGTTGTTATTGTTATTAAAAATATATTTATAAATTTTTATCACTGTATTATCTAATATTTCAATATTTAATTTTCCTATGGTACTTACGCATTAAAGTAAATGTGTGCACTATAAGTATGTACTATATATTTATGTATGCATGTATAGTATATAACATATATTTATAGAATGTATATTTTTTATTTGGACTTTGGTACTTTCAAAAAAATTTATGTTAAATTTTAAATATCTTGATGATTGTGTATCTTTAACAATTGTCATTAGGATATGAAAAAAATGTTTTGTATCAGTTTTCGTGTGCACCTTGACTATTAATCGCAAAAGTTATATTATTTTAGAATTTGGCAGTTAAAATAAATTAAAATTAAGCCTTGATCTGTTTAAACGCAGCTAATAATAATATTTACATATATTTAAAGATTTTTCTTCAATGCATGGTTATACAAATGAACATAAAGGCTAGATTACACTATCTCACAAGTCTTACGTATTCCATAATACTTTGTGAGATAGAAATCTAATGAGTTTTGTTGCGACTTTCAAAAAATCTAATTTAACATGACAGTTCGTGTTCACACCATCACACAAAGTATAAACACTCGCACATGAAATAAAATGCAACCCTGATCCAATGAAAAGTATTATTTGTATTAATATATATTTTTATTATATATATTTAGCTGGTGAGGCCTAACTCCATTTGTGAAAATAAAAATGCAAAATTTTTTATTTCATTTTTCCCGACGTTTCGTGAATTTTATGTTCACTTCTTCAGGGGATTCGTCTATTAATATAAAATAAAATCATCAACATTTAATAATACAATAAATATAAATGTAACGAACTTACAGTGAAAAGAAACAAATTTGTATTACATTAATATATTTTTAAAAACATAAAAGCCAACAACACTAGTGGCTTTTATGTTTTTAAAAATATATTAATGTAATACAAATTTGTTTCTTTTCACTGTAAGTTCGTTACATTTATATTTATTGTATTATTAAATGTTGATGATTTTATTTTATATTAATAGACGAATCCCCTGAAGAAGTGAACATAAAATTCACGAAACGTCGGGAAAAATGAAATAAAAAATTTTGCATTTTTATTTTCACAAATGGAGTTAGGCCTCACCAGCTAAATATATATAATAAAAATATATATTAATACAAATAAAAGAAAGTGGCCAAAAATAAAGAAAAACAAAAAAAAAGTATTATTGTTTAGAAATTTTTCAAAAAACGATGAATTCGTATGGGATGTCAAACTTTTTTCATAATACTTGTCATTTTCGTGACACATTGCATTCACACTATCACACTTTGTCATATTACTTGAGTTTTTGACATGTATTAATACAAAGTATAATAGTGTAATCTAGCCTTAAGTATGTACTATGTAAACGAATTTTTGTAATTTTAAAAGCGTCATTGTATATCTTGAAAATAGTTAAGAATATTTTAATCCTTTTTAGGCACGTTTTTACAATTTGCCAATGGCTAAAGGTAGGATTTTATTGTTTTATTATTTTATTTTTTTATATGTGCAAATATATAATGTGCCGTCTCCACTCAGCAATGTTTAATGCCGCAAACGTCCAATTTGATTGCTCCATAAATTTCCGACGTGTGGACCACAAATTGCCATGAGTGACAATCTATTGCGCAATGATTGATCTACTAATTGGCCGAGCAATTATTGCTTAGCAATCTTCTGTCAATTCAGATGTCATTTATATGACATTTCTTTCTCTGTACGTTCGTTTATTCTCATGTGTATCTTATTTATTCCAAAAGCAATCAGAAAGGTGTCAAAGTGAAAAAACCCCTCAACAAAATTAGTCCACCAATATACATTATGCTAGTACCAATGGGTAATAAAGCTATGTTCACATTATGTGTATTTGTCATGTGGAATATCACTTTTCTACCCACATGTGATTTCATGTGTATGTCAAAATTTAAGTTTTACATAAGGTTTACAATTTACATGTTAAGTAGTAGGTATGTAACGTACATTTGACATTACCTATCAAAAAAATATAAACATTTTTAATAATTAATTTGTGTATTTTTATCTGTTTTATTACTTCTTTACTATTATAATATATATGTATTAAAATTTCAATTAATTTTTGCCGCCACAAACAATATTGTTAATAAAAACAGCTGATGTCAGATGCTTTGTCACTTGAAAATAGAACTCGTTCTAAATAAAAAATGTCATGTGTACTGTACACAGAGAAATAACACATGTTTGGCCAAAATGTCAAATATTGACCCCCTCTTACTCAGAAACTTTTTGACCTATCTTGTTGAAAAATTGTGTCTTAACTAATATCCAATAGGAGTAACCTTGATGTTATTGCGCTAAAAAATTATTTATTAAATTTCAACGGCTTATGTTGTTTTTGCTGTAAAAAATTCTTTAAAATCATTAACCATAAATTATTAAGCTATGCAGCAAGGCAAATTCATACAAGGTAGTCTTATTTTGAAAACGGATACAACACTGTAAACTACTTTAACGTTGTGTCAAGATAATACAACACTGTAGTTAACAAATTAGTTGTGCACTAACATACAAACATGTAAATATAAATGTCAATGTTGACACAAGGTTAGTTTTCAGCTGTTGCTTACGTAGCAAGCCAATACCACCTTGTATGAATTCGCCTTACTATGCAGGGCATACTTTACTCCAGCATACTGGCACTGGTAAACAGTAATACAAAAAAAAAATAAGAATATTCGTATTTTTTTATTAAAGATTCCTTATGAATAGTGACACAGTTTGCTATTCAAAGTTTTTTAATAATATCTCATAATTTTCGATTATTGTTAGTTCATATTTAATATATAAAGATTCAATAAATAAATAATGAAAAAAAAAATAATTTTTGAATTGGTTTTTTTTTTAATAATGCTTTTTATTAAAAAGCGTAAAATCACACCACAAGTACATACACGATCGATCGGAAATAAAGGTCCAATTACGCGTGACAGAAACATAATTCCACAACCGTAACCATGACCATAGAAACCAAATTTAATTGGTTTGTATGGTTATGGCGTTTTATTAAATCGGCTATAATCAAAAAATGGCCATAAGGATGATTTAAACAGCTGTTTTGCAAGGTTATAGTTCATAACAAATCCTGTGCTGGAAATTAAAAACGTAAGACGCACGAATTTAGAAGTTGTTTTTAACACTTTCAATCAAATTTTTGTTATAAAATTCTGTTTAACTTGGAGGGAGCCCACACGATCAAGTTTTGCCTTTCAATTTGCAATACACTCTCACTTTTTTACTAACACGATCATACTTTTTAAATTGACCACGAGGTTGCTTTCAATTTTACCTTTCCATTTGTTTGGCAATTCCCTGCAGATAACGAGACTAGTCCATACATGAATCTAAAGAGTAGTTCATAAAGGAGTAGGAGTACTCCAAAACTACTCCAAATATATGGTTAAAAGTTGGTCGATTTAACGTTACGATGTCCTAGGAGTGGACCATATAACCCAGTTTTGCATTACAACGGAGTAGTCTTAAAACTACTCCATGTTCATACATACTCTAGTGAACTAGTTTTGAAACTACTCCATGGTATACTCCAGAGGATTAGTTTTAACTTCGTTTAAAAACGAAAACATTTCGTTTCACTACAAACTCTTTTTAACAATGACATGGCCAATGCTTGCATAACATTGGACCAGTCCAGGCATTAGTCCATTTCATCAAAATGGATCACGTAGTCCAATATTATCGGCAGGATTTTACTTTTAATTTAACAGCTGATTACAAGTTTTTCTTTAACAATTGTTTTACTGATGACATCTTGAAAGTAAATTGTTTCCAAGTTGAGTGCAGCCTACGTCACAGCTTTTAATTTATGTAAATTTGGACAAGCACTACATGTAAAAAACTATCAAGAAAAACTTGCTCGTGTGGCTGCACGGTAATAGAGAAATATTCTTTACCCATTATTTTATTCGAAATTGATAAAGCCATTTACTTTATATTATTTGTGTAAAAATGTTTAAAAAAGTAATGTAAGTGTGACATATTTATATGGATTGGTCCAAGCTTCTAGCACTTTGAAAAAATAAATATTGTTCCTATATAAAATTTAGGGCAATGCCAGAACTCAGTAATGCTCGTTGGAATTCTAGAGCTATTCTGGCACTTTTGTCGATAATTTTTCTGGAATATCGATTGCAATTATTTTCTGTTTGTAAATGTGTATGTGATGCCTTGAGCAAAGTCTTGTTTTCCGATCATACTTTCAACAAAAATAATTTCGCAAAACTAGAAAAATCGTTGTCCGACTTTACAAAAGCAACTGAATGTTTTCTCAGACATTGGGTCCAAAAAACATCAGCTATTCAGGGTGCCCCGGTAGGCTAGTCTATCAGTGCGGGGGTTGCCGGTTCGTTTCCCGCCAGAGACTCTGGTCTCCTGTAGACAAGCGTAGAGCTTTGCGGGATTAGCATAAGAAAAAAAGTTAAGCGAAGCACTGGTATCAAAATTCAGAAATTTTGTGCATTAACATCATAAGCCACATTGATTTTGGAAAACCGCGATTTTTACTATGTTGCTGTTGTCTAAAACTTCCTTTTTTTGTGCCTATAAACCATTCATTTATGTTAGTATTCATATTAAATTCGGGCCTGTTGTACTTTTAAAGTAAAACAAAAGACACATTATATATTTACTATGAGGTCGTTGTCTGGATTAACCCTCACATCTCCTTATGTTGCTCGTGCTGATCTGGACATTGGTCCCACTGGTTATCTTTGAGAAGTTAAACGTCTAGGAGACCGTGTGGCCGAGGTAGGAGAAGTAACGAAATTATCCTGTGAGGCTAATGCTTCAATCGGGTACTCATTCAATAATACATCCAAAGGCAGTTAAGAGAAGGATGTTGGAGATGTATCCTCAGCTGAATTTATTGGATGTAAATTTTTTAGCGTACACTAAATCTACGGCGGTACCGTATTTGTTGTTGTATTGATCTTCCATCTTAGTATTACTTGACTGAGATATGTTGGAAGTTTCAGTATAGCATCCAAAACGATCATTTTGCTCCCTTAGAAGACTTTTGAAGGTGAACGTTTATTTCTTGAATGTGGATTCGAAGTTGAACGATAAACTTCTAAAAAGGTTTCTTGTATTTCGGCAGATGTTCCTTCTACATCAGATTTTCCTAGAGCTCGTTTCAGTTTGTCTGCAAAACTTTTTGATTAATTATTTGATCTGGATAAAACCTTACAGCTTTTATATGTTGATTGGCTTTTTAAGTTTACCACGATTCGAATTTTTCTGAACAGAATTGAGTTCCATTATAAGAAACGAGTTTTTCTTGATTTCCAAATTGTGAACAAAATTATTTTAGCATTTTTAATTATTGTAGCAAATGAATGTTGTTGTTTTCTATATAACTGGATACTTTGGGCATGAATCAATGTTTACTTAATAATATTTATCTTGTGTAGGTCCAGCAGAATCTATATGAACACGTTTAAGAGACCTTGAAGTTAAAGGCCAAGAACTCAAGATTGCCTCTACTGGACTTTTATCATGCCTTTACTAGACATATTTTCGGACAATTGATTTACTTCTTTCGGCAGCGATATGTCCTCTGTGTAGTTGTTTTAGAATCTTCTATCGAAAATGTTTCTGAATTACGATACGATAGTTGCAAGTCAAATGAAGAATGGGAGTTGTTGCTGCTCTGAGGTTTTAATTACGTTCTGAAGAGTACCATCAGTTTTGGTAGCTTGAACCACCATGTTGTACGTAATTGGAATTGCCGATAAAGCTTCGGTAGGATTATTGTTGAAATCGT
The DNA here is from genome assembly GCA_963931875.1 of Pollenia griseotomentosa. NCBI lineage: Eukaryota > Metazoa > Arthropoda > Insecta > Diptera > Polleniidae > Pollenia > Pollenia griseotomentosa. Next base: position 204,353,639 of record OZ007561.1, on the reverse strand, counting down.
TCTCAAGTGAAATTGATGCTACGATGTAATCATCATCGGGTTTCTCGCGACTGCCGATGAGACTGTTTGTGTTTTGTATCAAAATCAAGCGCGAGCAAAACGGGTGACCATCGTTTAGCAGTATAAACTGGTATTCCCTTTTTGGAACCATAAATACTCAATAACGGCTTAAGGTCCGAGTGCAGCAAATATGATAGCTAGCCCCTCTTTTTCGATTTGGCTGTACATATTTTTTATCAGCGGGTGTTAAGGATCTGGATACGTAATGTACGGCTCTAACACTGTTGTCAGAAAACGTGTGGTATATGACATCACCGATGCCATGAGAAGATTCTATATTCTTCTAGTGATTGTTGGCATTTAGGAGGTCAAGTAGGAGTTTTCTTTTTTGAGTAGATCAAAATGGGGTTTGCGTAAACTCCTTATATTAGACATGTATTCACCGTAATTACTTATTAAACCTAGCACAGATCATGCATCAGTTATATTTTCTGGAACCTTCAGGTATTAATTGCCTTGATCTTATTCGGATATGGTTTAAAGAGTTGGCATTTTTTTACCAATATTTAGATAAGGGAAGCATTTCCGTTAAACCCCGTAAGACTTGTGTAATACTGTAAAGTACTCTTTATGTAGTAATGGAGAGGAATTGTAGTGGTACTCATAGTAATTTCCCTGTTAAATTTAGCAAGAAGATTAATTGCGTTTGTATTAAAGTTAGTTGGTAATGTAAGCCTCGGGTTTAACGATAGCCTCCCAAGTTGTTGTTGATATATCACAGTGCAACAACATTTGGGCCATCGCCGCTAGACTCAATACTTACAACGCGAAATGAAACTAGACTTCTGGTAGAACAAATCTGCCAAAGGGTTTTGAAAAGTTAGCTGGGGTTTTCGAAATTTTGGCCCTTAAAGTTTTTGAATTTTTTGAAAAGGAGTTTGGAATAAGTCAAAAAAATATACTTAATGTACTTCTGAGCTAAAAAATTATTTCAGATGTCTTTAGTGGAACTGTATGGCGATTCTTTTCTTAGAATATATTAAAAAAATAAGGCTCAGCACTCTTCATCAATGTTTCGCAAGCATTTGATAAAGTCTGGCATGAAGGCTGATTATGCTGAGTACACACGTTACTAATTTTCGTAATACACGTAGTATGAGTTGTAGCATGATGAAATTTCACCATAATACTTATTGTCGTTCTTAGGGAAGCTCCGGCAACAAAAATTAAATTTTTTTGAGTTTCGTACTACCCCGCATACGATTTGAATTTTTAATGAATCACATTTGATTTTGTAATATAAGCAGCGAATGGACGCTAAAAAATAAATGATTTATTTTGGTACATAAAAGTGAACAATTAAAACAAAAAAAAAAAAAAATTTAATAAAGAAAAATAGTAAAAATATATACGTACTAATGTTCATACATACATACATATTCTGAGCAAAAACATTTTACATAGTTTAAATTTCTTATTTTGTTGTTGTTGTAAAACACAATAAATAACAAAAATTAAGAGCACAATAAAACGGTGAAAAACAAAAACAATTGATTGCATGAATAAAAACAATGAAACAACAATAAAACTTAATGAAAGAAATGTTTATGTGACAGTGCATGCTAACGAAGACAATGCTGTAATAAATAAAACAAAAGAAAACGATAGTAACTACCTAACGCCTAAACCAATTGTTCGTACACGTTCCCTTTCTCCCTCTGTTTTTACAAAGACGGTTGATGGTGATACGTTAAAAAATATAAACCTCTCACTTGCAAGTGTTGCCACAACGGCAAAGTCAATCTTAGTAACAAATGGTACATACCATGAACTCAAACACAGATGCAATGGAAACATACATTTTAAGTAAAAAGTGGTCAAAAGCCTCAAGTACAAGTTGGTATGGACAGGTACATAACAGTGCTTAAACGGGGTCGCAACCCTACCTCTGCAGCAGTTGCTTCGGCCTCAAAAGTACCATATTTTGATAAAAAACTCTCAAAATCGTTTCGCAATTCTGGAGGATGAATCCTCGGAAGCACCAAACGTCATAAAATCTTCTAAGCCACCCCCGATATAACTAAGGGAGCAAAACTCAAGTGAGTTAATAAAGAGCGTGATCTCGGTAATAGGTGAAAATTCGTTTAACGTAGCTGCAATTAAGCGTGGTAATATGTATAAACGAAACAAAAATACAGGTAAATCATGGGAATGATTTTCGTAAAATAACTAACAAATTAGAAGCCTTTAAAAAAGCTTTTACACATATCAACTGAAGAGCAGCAAAGGTCTTCAGGTAGTGATCAAGGGCATAGACTCATGCGTGGACCCAGATGAAATTAAAACTTTTTTGGAAGAGAAGGGTTTTAAAATAAACAGGGGTGTCATGGAAATCGAAAACGTAAAACGAAAGAATTTAAAGAGTCGTTTTTCAATAAGATTTCTGTAATAAAAAAATTGTATGACAATTATTTTACAAATAATGCTCTATTTGATAGAATCTTTTAGCAAAAATTGTAAAAATTAGATTAAAAGTTTAATAAAAAGAACTTCCAAATTCTTTCGTTTTACGTTTTCGATTTCCATGACACCCCTGAAAAAAACGTTACAAATATTAAAAATAGGGAAAAAATCCCCAACCATTTACCTATTAGCTATTTACCCCCTGTTTGCGTCGTATGTGGAGAATTACATTGTACAGTCCAGTGCGATAAGTCTAAAAATTACCACAATGTAAAAAAAATGAAGCAACTGTGGCGGTAATCACCCTGCCAATTATAGAGGATGCCCTGTATATAATATCGTCAAGCAGCCGGCTGGACCGAAAACTAATCCCCCTCAAATGCAGGTACCAAATCAAGTAAACACTAATGACATTCAGGCTCCGCAGCCTAGTAATAACAGAACCTCTTATGCTAACGTCCTAAAATCAAACCATGTGCCAATGCAAGATGCTTCGCCAAGTAATGATGAAACTTCAGTTTCTATTTTAAGCCGTCTAGAAAATATTATGGAAACATTAGTGCAAACAGTAAATAATTTTACGAACACAATGGGAAATATGATGCAGGAAATTCTTAGAATGCAATCGATGCTACGAACTGTTTAAAAATTTGTTTTTGGAACGCAAACGGCATCCGCCAACATAAAAATTAACTAGAATACTTTCTTAAAAATAAACAAATTGATGTAATGATGGTTTCGGAAACTTATTTGACCTGCGTACATATTACATTCACCTTGCGCCGAGAAACATGCCCCCCTATTAAAATCAATAATCAACTAGTGCCTCAACAATCGCATGTCAAATATCTCGGTATTCATCTAGATCGTCGTTTAACATGTAAATGCCATATAGAAGAAAAATTAACCCAAATTAAACTAAAAGCAATTCAAATTAACTGGCTTATTGGAAGAATTTCTGTTCTTAGTCTTGATTACAAACTACTATTTTAAAGCCAATATGGTGCTACAATATTCAACTATGGGGCACTGCCTCGGCCTCAAATATCGAAAAAATTCAAAGGCGCCAAAATAAACTTCTTCGAATAATCACAGCTGCCCCTTGGTTTGTTAAAAACTCAAATATCCACAAGGACCTCAATGTGCCACTGGTAAGGACTTTTATAACGAAGTATGCGGTAAAATATTTAAAAAGGCTAGAGTTGCACCCAAATCCACTAGCTCGAAATATTTTAAATGACAGCGGCCACACTCGCTTAAGAAGAGACACTGCAGCACTTACCCATTAAGATGAGCGATAAACTCATATATACGATATATGTGAACAGAACCCGTGATGAAGAAAATTTTTGCCTGGCACTGGCAGGACATAAAATCAAGAATTAGGATAAGATTTGGTTAATTTTTGTTAGTTCATATTTAATATATGAAGATTCAATAAATAAATAATGAAGTACGACAACATGGATACACTTTAATAATTTTGTACTTGTACCACTTGTCGTACTATTTGTAGTAACGTCTACTCAGCATGACATAAATTGAAGTTAAATTTACCAGTAAACACACAAAAGCTGTTAGAAAGCTATTAAGTCGGCCGTAAATTTGTTATTAAAGGCGACTTTTTTAAGTTCTACTAAGCCAATTGACGCTGGAGTCCGTCAAGGAAGCATCTTGGTCCCTCAATTATAACTTCAACATTTGCTGATGATACAGCTTTTTTGAGCGTACATAAAAACCGCCATGAAGCACCTCATTTAAACTAGGAATGTGGTTAAAACAATTAAATATAAAGGTCAATTAGCAAAAATTTTTACACATAACATTCACCTTGTGTCGGTAATCATGCCCCCTATTAAAATCAATTATCAAATAACACCTCAACTTTCGCATGTAATTATCTCGGTATACATCTAAATCGGCGTTTACCGTGGAAATTAACTTAAACGAAACTAAAATAAATTCAAATTAATTCGCGTATTGGAAGAAATTCTGGGGGGCTACTCTCTATTGTGATGCGATGGTAGCAAATTAAGCGATTGATACTCGTTAATGCTTTTGCGAATTTGTCTTTCGCATCTATTATTTTGTTTCTTTTCGCAAATCATCACTTTTTATTTTATTCAAATTTTCCCATTTCAAATATTTTTACATATTTTAGCATTTCATTACTGTCAACCTGCGCCATCTCATTTTTATTGCCAGTATAGCTTCATTTTAAAAAAATTTTGCGAAAGTGATAGAGAGTACCATGGTCCAATTAGTAGGTCTGCTCGAAACGCCTGCTGATTTTTTGCAGATTTGTGTTTTTACGTGCAATTGTTTTTATAGCAATTCCTTTTGACATTTCTACCATTTTTTACACAAACAAAATGCGTGTTGTTTTTTCTATTGTTGGATTGTTGTAGTTGCACGCAGACCTACTTATTGGGCCATGGAGAGTACAAAGTTGGCATTTAGCTTTCACATCGCAATTGCTTTCGCGTCGCAATAGAGAGTATCTCCCCTGTTCTTAGTCTCGACTGCAAACTTCTACTTTACAACTCGACCTTAAAGCTAATCTGGTGCTACGGTATTCAGTTATCGGACACTACCTTGGCCTCTTATATCAAAAGGCGCCAAAATGAACTTTTTGAATAATCATAGCGGCCCCATATAAATTTATTCAAAACTACGATTACGAAATACGATGTAAAATATTTAAAAAGGACTCGTCCGATTAGAATAGCGCTTAACACCTACATATCAACAGCTTAATTCCTAACTTTTTTACGTTTTTTAATTGAGTATTGTTCAACATAAATGCTGTAAAATTTCGGTGTTGATGGGCTTACCCGGGGTCTCCACCTAACATAAAATGACTAACTTTAACACTAACTGCAAGTTAGTGTTAAGTGGAGACTGCTCCAGTTAAAGTTTTAACTTGATTGGTATAACATTTCTTTTGAAAGTTCTTTTATAACATAAATTGCGTTTAAGTTTGACAGTACGCTATTTTGAAGTTGTTTTCGACATCTTTATTTAATTTGTTAAAAGGGTTCTAAACTACACATAACAAACTTTGCTTTTTGTGAAAAATATAATGCAAACAAACATTTAAGTATAAAATAACTTTAATTATTTTCCACAAACACACTGTAGCCAGGGTTTAAAATGCTATAGCCAAGGTATATTTATAGCAGGTAGTCTCGGAAAGCCAGCTGTTTATTTTTTATTTGCTTTTTTTGTGGTACGAACTGTCAAATGTTGTATAGTAAACATGTAAACAAGTTTTTTGTCTCTATCTTTTGTCTTTTTTGTCTCTTATCAACCCCTTTGCCTTTTGACAGTTCGTACCACATAACAACAATAAAAAGCCCTGTTGTTTGTTTTATTGTACAATTGTTGTAATCTCGCGGCTACCTGCTATAAATATACCTTGGCTATAGCCATATTAGCAAAAGCAGCCAAGATTTGCCTTTTTCCTATTAAAAACAAAATCAAAAATAAAAAGCCGACAAGTTCCACTGCTAAAAAAGGCCACACTTTTCAAAAGCAGCAGCAAAATAAACACACTATTTTTGAAAAGTAACCTTTTAATGTACACTGGCTTTTTCCAACTATTGCCTTTTTAACAATAGCAAAAATTTCTTATTTGATGGCACTCAAAAAGCAACGGCAATCACTTTTATGTTGTAGGAAAAATAATGAAACAAACAGCTTCTGTCAAACAGCCGCCAAATCAAAAACCAATGCATGCTAATAGCCGCAAAATAGGAGATAAAAGCAGCGCAAAATGTTGCTGAAATACACATGATTGCAAAAAAATACTCGACGACGACAAGTGATATTTTTCATGCAAAACACAACAAGAATTTGTTTTTGTTTTCTATACAATAAAAAATCCAACAAACTTTGCCTGGTTGCCTTAACTAAAAATATTTTAAAAAACAAAATACACACACACACACATTTCGTGCTGTAGTCATGCAAACTGTCGAGCAACAACAACATTACTAAAGAAAGGCAAAAATTTATTTTTCCTCACCACCATGAAAAAAACCTTGTTGCTTGTACACTGATCAGTATTTTATCGTTGTAATCTGCCTTTTTGCAGAGCTAATAGCTCTGCTCAGACTGCTTTTAGCACACACTTCAGCTGCTTTTCATTTTATTGAATCGGATTTTTGTTATTACCAGCCAGTAAATAATTTTTATTCTTTGAATTTTAGATTTTTTTTTTGGCTTGTCTTTTTTAACTAGCTCTTCTTTTAGGAAAAAGTAAAAAAGCAAAAGGCGAAATATTTTTTTTTTTAGCTTTTGCTTTTTAGGTGGTTGTCCATTTTTGTCGCTGGCTGGTAAAAAAGCAATAAAAAAAAAGCTAAAAATATACAAAATAGGAGATTTGCTTTTTTGCACAAACGAAAAACAAAACATTGGCTATTGGAAAAAAATTAAAAATTTCAATAGCAGTGGCAAAAGCAAAAAATAAAAAGCATCCAGCTGATGAGTGCTTTTAACCCCTGACTGTAGCTACATACTTGACGCGTCGAACTGAAAGTAATGAAAAGTTTTAACTCTTACTTCACTACGTGTACGCTACCATAAACATATAACCATTTTAACAGCAAGGCTTAACTTCATGTTTTAACTGCATTTCATGTTAGGTGGAGACTGGGTGTTATCCAATCCAAAGTTATACACTAAAACGTAACTTAGCATACAACTAAATGTTGTATCGCCCGTTAATTTTACCCTAGGTCTACACTAAAGACAAATATTTCAGCTAGTTAGCAATAACGTGTGCAGAATAACAGAGCAGTATTTCTTATTGCTCAGCTTATGTTAAAGATTTGGGAAAACGTATTTATGTTAACTAATAATTGCAAAGAAACCAAGGAAAAAGGTGCAGGGTAAAAATGACGCCATCTTGCAAAAATTATATTTATTAATATAAATTCTATCTTATTCGACTTATTTTTTAAATGTATATTAATTTGTTTAAGCTTGAGATCTTTTTTACATAAAAATATTAAATTTATTTTTTGTTAAGATAAAATTTATATAAAAAACAACTCAAGCTTAAACAAATTAATATTGAAATAATAAAGATCGAAAAGAAAAAAATTTTAATAAAAATAATTTTTTCAATTTTATTCTAGTGTTTATTTAATTCTTTAATTAAATTATTTTACTACAATTATAATTTGCAACAATTTCACAAACTTAATTTCTTTCCCACACAATTTGCTTCTTTTTCCCGTTTTTGCTTCTTTTTTTCAATTGACAACCAAATTTGACTTTTTATGTTAGCAATAATTGTCAACAAAAATGGACTAACAATTATTGCAACATAAATTGCCGGCAATGAATATTTACTGCAATATATGTCGCAATAATTATCTCTGGTATAGACGGGCAGTTAAGAGCATCTTCTGTAAGTCAGTTTTTCGACTTAGAATGTTTTAGAATTGAGCTGTCGATATGTGAACAGACGGGGATGGGGAAAATTTTCGTCCGGCACTGGTAAGACGTAAAATAATGTATTAGAATAAGATTTCATTAAAAATTATTAGTTCATATTTAGTATATGAAGATTCAATAAATAAATAGTGAGGAATAAAAAATAAGTGTTTTTTTTTGCAGTAAAATAGAAAAATGTTAGCCCTTATCGATTTAAACTAATAAAATGAGTTTGTTTTAAATGAAGTTGATCAAAAGTGAAGTAAAAAGTGTCTTTTGTGGTTTTGTTTCGTTGATTTCATTTTGTTCCATTTTGTTGTTGCCATGTGATGCATATCGATAATGTCGGTTTAAAACTACATATGTATCAAGGCGAATTGAGTAGTCAATTCGCCTTGATATGTATTTTTAAATCGTTTTATTTTACATCGACGGAATTTAAAAAGATATGCAAAAAGTATATTTTTTTTATTAGAAGAAAATATTATCTAGTACTAGTTGTCCACTGTAAACTTTTCTATACCATCTTAATGCTCAAACATAATAGACTTTTTTATTTGTTTAAAATTTTTTACTCTACACATGATTTCAAGAGCTGCATTTTATGAAAATGATTGTGAAATCGAAATAAATCTGGAAAATGAAATTGATTGGAATTCATCACACTCTTGTGGATTTCGAAAAACTTTTTTAATCGATAGCTTTTGATCACATACCAATAATCTTAATAAAAACACGGTTATAAAAAGATTTTATTTTTAAAATTAAATAACTGGGGTTCAGCGGATTTTTAAAATTATGTCATGGACAATTTTGTCAAACGCAGTCCATAGTTTATTGCGCAAATAACTTCTTTGAGTTTCAATTTCTTAACATCATTTTGTTTGGCCATGGGTCTAATGAAAACCCCATCCCTAAAACCACTTAAATAAAGACAAATATCAAAGGTGTAGATATTTAGATAATATTCGGCAAAAATAACTTTTATATAAATGTTACCGTCATAAAATAATTTTGTTTGCCCATAGGTCCAAAATAGGGTACATTCTCGTAATTTTGTCTGTAAATACTGTGGTGTAGGGTCTACCCGACTATACTTTTTTTTACTTTTAAACTGACGTTGACTCAGCGTTAAACAAAATCAGAATGCGTGTGGTGTTTGTTGTGGCGTCTTGGTATGGACTATAAAGAAAGTGTTTGTGTTTTAATAAAAATCGAACAAAAGCTTCAAAATAAATACATACATATTAAAAAATGGTTGAATTTAATATTTTTTGTAATAATTATTTTATGTGGTTTTTATTAGACGCTTTAGTTAAAAAATAAACTAAAATGAATGTAACCATTTAGCAGTTTACAACTAAGAAATATATTATGGAAAAAGGAAAATCATAACTAGTAATCAATAAAACAGAGATAATAATTTAACAATTTTCAATATTATTAAAAATTCCTCAAACAAATTAAGTAATAAGACTAAGATAGAATAGTAACATGCTTATAAAACAATTAGAAACTGTTTAAATTATTTTAAACTTAAGCTACGAAAGTTTTAAATAATTAAATACCTGGCCTTAAGATAAATTTTTTTGAAAAAACTTTACAGTTGAATGCGATGTAATTCAATAAAGCAAACATTTTATTCTTTGATTGTTTGTCTAATATATATATACCACAAAATCTGAGATAAAATAGTTTTTTATTCAACAATACAAGAAGAATGTTCACGGAAGAAATTTTAAAAGATAATTGCTCAATAAAATTCGAACGAAACATACGAACGAATAGAATCAGAATTTAGGAAATCATTTGGTTTTGCTCTTGCGTTTTATAAATTAAGTTCTTTAATAGATTGCCATATTAAAAATCATAAACTAAAATTAATGTGATAAATAATTATTTTAAAGTTTTTATAATTTAAGCATTAATTTTACAGATAATAATTACATATTGTATATTGACTTAAATTTCAATAAAAACTTAAAAAACATTTTCTAAAAGCTTTTATTTCTTTCTATAAGATTTAACTAAATTTTTAAAAATTTCCTAAATTCAAAGAAAAAAACCAGAAAATATAAAATTTAATAATTAAAAAATAAAATAACAATTCATTAAAACTTAAAAAATGAAGATAAAAATATATATTTGATTAACATTTTATTTTTGAGCATATTTATATTTTCTTAAAAATTTTAAAAGTATTTTAAATATGAAATAATTATGACTTTATAAATAATAATTAATCATAAGCTTGAAGTAAAACATTTAATATGTCATTTTTTAAAAATTGAAACTTTATATTTTAAAGTTCAAGTGTGTGTGTATGTGTGTGTATTTGTGTGTTAAAATTGGTTTCAATAAGTTTTTATTACACTCACGAAAGACAATCTTTAGCGGAGTTAATAAATTTTTATTATTTATAACAATATTAATAACAACTTATCAGGAAAATTGTTGTTATTTTAACATCAAGAAAAACACACTGCATTTCAAAAACAGTATTATTCAATTAAATTAAATTTTAAATGTCTGAAATTGAAATCGTTTTTAAATGTATTTATTAGCTTATTAACTTTTTCATTAAATAAAAGTTAAAAACCTCAACAATAAGTTGAGTGGTGATGTAATTTTGTGTTTTTTCTTTATATATATAAAAAATATATACTATATATTATTAAATTTTGAAAAACTTGCAAGAAATGTTTTTTATTATTGTATAAGCATTTCATCTTTAAGTTTTTTCAATCCAGCCTGAACATAACGAAAGACTTCATAAACACTGCTGTGCAAAGTCAACGGACCATTTTCATGATCCAAAGCAATAAAGAAATCTGGAATAGAAAGGAGAATCAATGAAAACATGGTTTAAATTCTACACTTTGTAATATTTTTTATTTTATTTTTTTGGGATTTAGATCTTTAAAAAATCTTTCTGGTATCACTGAGGTCAAAACACGACATCAAAAAAGTATTTGAACAGCTTCGTTTTGCTTTTTTAACACAAGCTAAAACGTTCTAAAAGCTACATCTTAATACAGGCTCTTTTTGCTTTTTTTTTGCCTTTTGCTTACCGGTATGATTGCCTTGTCTAACTAAACGATCTGCTTGATCCCATAATTCGTGGCTACTGGACAAATAACTAAAATATTGGTATTGCTGATATAAAGCTGAGTGTATATCTTGAGGCACTATTTTACCGGGTGGGGTATTAGAACCAGAACCCTAAAATTTTAAATCAGTTCAACAAAATTAGCCTTAATAAAAATATCCTAATAAACATTTGAATATAACAACTCACCTGTGAACCTACCGAATTTGAAGGTGAAAATGACGAAGGCGTATTACCATTAATAATATCACCTTTACCTGGTCTAAAGAATTCGGAACAAATGGTGTTAATTTGGCGGCAATAGTTTCTTTTCAGTTTGTACAACTTCAAAGAAATCAGAGACTGGCAACGTAGACTACAGTAAGAGTAAAAAATAAATAAAAATTTATGTAATCTCAAAATGGCATCTTAATTGTTACCTTAAAATAGCAACTTTATTGTGAGTCTCGTGTTGATTCGCAGAAGATACTTGCAAGTGTCTAAATTTTGTTGAAATAAATCTGAAAATGTAATAAAATTAAAAATAATTTAAATTCACATTAACGAGTATAATAGTTGCTCTTTCAAAAATGTTTGCACATTACTCACTTAATTAATGTCAATGTATCTTTGTACATGGTCCAAGCTGCATCTTCAGAACGACTATGTTGTTCCATTGCAGCCCCTGATAAGAGAAAATAAACCACAGCCTCCAAGTACAAGGTGACTTGATTGAAAGTATTCTGCTCACGATCGGCTGCATGTTTGCGGAGAATAGCCTCTTGCAAAAATTTAGCGTCTTTACTGCAATTGAAAAACAAGTTTCAATTAAATTAAATGTTCTAGCATTTTTAAAGAGAACATTTAAAGATTTAACAGAAAATGATTAGGCTGAATTATTATTTTTAGACTTTTTAGTAAATAAATAAAAAAAAAAAAACAAAAGTAAAACATAAAACAGTTGGTTTACATTTGCAATAAATTTTGAAATTTGGCCGTAACGGAGGAGTTTGTAGTGTTGTTGTTGTTGGAGGAGTAGGTAGAGGAGTTCGAATATTCAATAAATGATTCCGCAACAAACCTGAATTCATCACTCAAAGCATCGTCATCCCGTTCGAAATATGAACGATAGATAACTTGAGGTTGAGTGGTTAAAGCTGCTGTCCCTGCTTCAGTGGTTGTTGATGATGCAGCTGAACTTGAGGCTAAGGGCGATGCAGATGATAATAAAGAAACAGGAGCTAAAACAAGTGGATTCTTTGTGCATGCAACTGCAAATGAAGGAGTTTGGGTTGTAGTTGGTATCAGTCCTACATTGGCTGGTGGTGGCATATTAGTTGAGGCGGATGTGGTTGAATGGTTGCTTGTGTTTTGTAAATGCGCAGGACTGGCAGTGTTTGAGAGATTATTTGTCAATTTGTTGCTATTGTTATTATTTGATTTATCCGTGCTTGGTAGTTGAAATTTATTTTCTATTAATAACCGATCATGATTTGTAGGTGGAAATTGTTGGTCCAAAATTTGCTGATCCATCTAAAAAAACAGACATGTATTTACTGAAATTTTGCAAACGTTTTTGTTTTAATTACCTGTGTGTTTTGTTGTGCGATTGTATTTGATAAACAATCATCCAACACAGCAGACTGCTTAATGCATTTCACTGAATGGTTTTCTTTAGACATGTCTCCACTACTGACAGATATTTTATCTTTCTCCGTCAATAGACCTGAAGTCAATTCTTTTTCTTTTTTCCGCTTTTTCTCTTTGTAAGGACTCGAACTAGAGCTAGAACTTCGTTTTCGCCGGGGTTTTGGCTCCAATGTTAAATTATTAGGGGAGCATAGTGAAGATTTTTCTGACAAATCACTGGGTTTATAATCTTGTTTGAGTATTAAAATTTCTTGCTTTATGAGAGCTGTGTCTGTAGTTGAATTACTTTTAAATTTCGTTTCATTGCAGGCATATTCAGATTCAGGTTCATGTTTAATAATTTGTTCATGTTTAACACCGGTCAACAGTTTTACTCCACCTATTGCAGCATTTGGGGAATTGTAACCTCTAACAATTGCTGACGAAGAACTATATCCATTAGGAGGTAACAAATGTTCCTTTGGCGTTGAACCACCTCCACATACACTACCATCCGTTGAACGACTGCTCAAACGACCAGGATTAGCATTTTCTTTGGCCAAATCATGAAGATTTTCTCTTGAATGAGATAGTTCCCTTTCGGAGGCCGATGAAATTGTGGAGGTGATTTGTATGGGAGTGCGATTACCCGTACTTCTAGGTGTCGCACTGCCACTGCCTCCACCACTAAAATTACCACTCGATGTGGATTTTAGACGCATTTGGTTGTTGCAAGATTGCAGGTCAGCATTGAGAATTGTTTCGTGATCATATTTTGGAGTGCGTCCAGCGCTAGGTGTTACGTTGTTTTGTTGATGGCCAGGAGCATGACCATATAAACGATATGTGTTTGTATGCCATTCCATGGGTACACTCAACAATCTAGAGAGATCAATTTTACAAATTATAGAAGTAGGCGGTGGAGGTTGCAAAAGAACTAAATGCTGTTGATGAAGATGTGACGAAGTCGTAGGTGGTTGGGAGGAAGTGGGATTTGGGTGATATAATGCTGATGCGGCAGCAACAGCAGGTGTGGGTGTTGATGTCCTTGTGGTGGGTGGCGTTCGGGTAGGCGTTCGTGTTGGTGTCTTTATACGGTGCTGCAACTTTCTTTCAGCACTCGTTGTACTACGATCTGGAGTACGATGTGATGCTATTGCACCCGCAGCTAAAACCTGAGACGCTAGAGATGTCATGTTTAAAGAACGTGGTGATCTTATGTGACCGCCAGGTGTTAAACGGGGAGAGTGTGCTGTTGGAGTATTTTGTAAGGAATTGTGTGCAGCAGATAGATTTTCTTGAGACAGTCTTAATGCTGGGGATATATGCTTTTGTTGTTGGTGCATTTGTTGTTGATCTTCGGATTGATCAACTATAAGAACCTGTCCCTGTTTTTTCGCACCTCCCTCGTTTGATGACTTAAAAATACGGGTCAGAGTACTAATTTTATTTTTATCACTTTTTGGTTTATCACGTTTTAATTTCTAAAATAAATTTAAAAAATATATATATATATATTGAAAATAGACATATTTATATTGTTTCAAGTGTTACCTTATCTTTTTGAGGCTCTCCGGAATCTGAATCTTCGCCACTAGATTCTGAATAAAAGGCACTTCCTACTTTGTGCGGAGACTGATGATTAGCTGAACGTTGAGAAGAACTTCCACCAGTAATAGCGGCAGCAGGTTGTTGGGAAAAACCTCCAGTTAAAGTGGAAGCATTTGGAAGATGACTAAAATCTTCTGCAGATGATTCTGATGATGACGAAGAGGAAGAAGAGGACATTGACATGCTATGAGACTTGTTTGATGCTGTCAATGGAGCTGTTAAATCTTCAAGTGATGATTTTCGGGTATTAAGCTTTTTCACTATACGTTTTGGTGGCACAGACTTTTGTTTACCCGGCCCCGTCATCTTATTAATTACATTGTCGTTTCTAGAGTCGTCCTCATCAGAAGATGAGTAAGTTATAATTATTTGTTTGCCGGTTGCTTCATCGGCATCGGAATCTGAGGCTGATGAAGAAGACTTTGATATAGAACACGTTGAGGACTCACTTGACGACGAGGAATCTTCACTAGTGGCATTTACAGCTAGTTGTTCCTTGACTGGTACCGTCGTAATTAACTGTGTTGCGGGTTTCAATTCCACTGGCGCTTGTACATGCGTTTGCTTAGTAGTGGTGTTTGTAGTAGTAACTTGAGCTGAAGAGTTTGAAGAGCTCAGTCTTGAAGCTCTTCTGCGAGCAGTTGCTAAGGCAGAATTTGCAGTTGGGGCAGGTTTTTTATTGATATCTTTTTTAGCGGTTAAAGTTGGACCTTTAGCTGATGCGGAGGCCGAAGACGCTGAACTTAGGTTTCCACTTTGGTTGGGCGTTGTCTTTCGTGGTCTCCCTCTGCCTTTTTTTGGTCCAGTTGGCACTCCACTTGCAGTTCCACTCGATGTAACACTGGTAGCCGGACTCTTTAAACGTTTAGATAAGTCACCTTCTTCTTCATCACTGCTATCAGTTGCAACTGTAGTACTTGTTTGCTGTTTCAGTTTTTTTCGAGGTTTCTTAGACCTTGATTGTGGAGGAGGCGGCCTTGTTAAATGTGCAGTTGAAGAGGAATTAGGAGGATCTAAACGTATCATAGTAACCGAGTTTAATATTTGAGTCTTTTGAACCATAGGTGGGGAGCGAGGCAGAGCTGTTATAGCTGCCGGAACCCCAGGAATTTGCAATGTGCCACCGGGTCCTCTTACAGGCAATCGTTCCTCACCGCTTGTATTAGAGTCAGAAGAAAGATTTGACAAACCTTCAATGACATCGCCGCCATATGAAGTAACAGTAGTGTGACATCCACCTATGGACATTGATTCATGTTTAATCTGTGTCGAAGGTATTGAAACAAATTCCGATGCGTTTAATATAGGCACCTGCTGAGGCGTAGTGATTTCTTTTTTAATATCACTCAACATAGGAGAAAGAGGGGTTACTGAAAGACCAGCAGGTGCTTTTCGCGAGGGAAAGGCCGGATGGGGGAATGTTTCATTTTTATTAGAACCACGATTTCTTCGACGTATGCTTTCATCTTCGATATCGTTGCCGTCCCCCTCATCTCCGTTATTTTCTACATCCTCTATCATCGATTCATTTTTAATGTTTGCCACATTCTGTGGAGGTTCAGGTATTATTTGAGCTCCTCCTCGCAGAGTAATTGGCATATTAAGATTGGCAACGTTCATAGAATTTACAGCATTAACCATGGAAGTAGCAGATGGAGATACTACATCTTGTGTAGGTGTTTGATGTAAAGGGGCCTTATTGAAGTATCTGCTGAGCTGCCATTTGGTTGTATTTGATGGAGATGGTGTCTTGTTTGATGACGAGGACGAAGAACCTCCGGATGGAGGTGCTGAGGAGCCTAACCCTGAACTACAACTACTACCGCTCCCAGCTATAGAGCCTGACGAACCAGGTAATAATTTCTTTTTAGTTGGCAATATAGCAGTCAACTGCTTTTGGTTCATGATTTGATGAGGTGTAGGTATTGGAACAGTTTGCTGTGGTTCACTCCTTGAAGAGTCACTACCCGATTCACTTGAATCAGAAGGTGAACTATCACTTGAGTTCACTGTGGAACGATTCTGTTTCTTACGATCATCATCGGAGTCAGAAAGTTCTAAATCATTTTCTAAAGTTGAATTCTGTTTTTCTATGGGCGGTGGAGTTGGCTTTTCCGTTTTCAAAGGTTTTATCAGTGTCTCTTTTGATGGACGAGATAAGACTGAAGAATGTGGCACAGTAGGTGATGTAATGGCAGCATTATTTGAAGAAGACTGCCCAGAGGAGGAAGAGGTAGATGATGTTAGATGACCGACAGAAGCGGTGTTGCTTATGGCTGGGGCTATATACGTGGAAGAAGATGAGGTGGGGGCGGAGGAGGAATTATTGGAGGCTGATTTAGAAGAAGGCATCTGTGTTGCTGTTACTGAAGTAGCTGATAATGGAGGCACAAATCTAGGTGCTGGCATTTGCATACGTGGCGGTGAATCCAGTGGCTCCACTATACTTGTTTTGGCTAAAATATCAAAAGAATACTTATGTTTATTCTTTTCGCTGAGATTGTAATTTTCCATTAAAGTGTTGTGCGGTGTTGCATCAATGCCAGTTAACATCTTTGGAGGACAAAAAGTGTTAGTAACATGGTTAATTATTTCTTTGATGTCGTTCTAAAAGTAGAAAATTTAAATTTAAATCCAAATTCATGCCTTATGCTTCAGGGAGAGGTATGTGTTAATTAAATAGAATTAAAAATTACCTCCCTGCCAAAAAATTCGGAAAATATAAACTTACCTCGGGTGGTAATGGTTTTTGGCGTTGTTTTGGTATTGAGGGTTGTGAAAAGCGACCATTGTGGTTCGCCGATGATGAAGATGTTGCTGTAGGTGGCCCTATATATGATTTTTCAACAGACGGCGCTGACGACAGTGTTTGACGCCCGTTTGGCATATGTGATGTGGCGGGAGGCATTAAAGAGCCGGATGGTGGTCCCTTAGGTGGTGCCATTCCGCTACTCAAACGATTGACTGGTTGACCTGGGTAACCCCCTCGGCCATTATAAGGCGGTTTGTTATCAGCCTGTTTAACATAAGGCGCTTGTCTTAATTGTTGCTGCTGTTGATAGTGATGTGGTGGCTGTTGCGATTGTTGCTGAGGTGGTGGAGGAGGAAGCAAACGCTGCGTTGATGACGACGAAGAAGACGTTGCAATACAAGCACTAACATTTGGTAGCGGAGAACTCGTTGGCACTATACCCGGAAGAACTGCATTAGCTGGCATTTGTCGATGACCCGAGTACGATAAGCCCACTGTATAAAGACTAATAAAATCTCGAGCCTTGGAATAATCTCCCAATTTTGCTGAAATTTTATCGTCATCTTCGGATGGATTTACACGACGAGGTTCTGAAAAAAGTGCTACCTCTCGATTTGATGTCGATGTCTGAACTTGCTGCCTTTCAGATTTTTCCCGTTCTCTTCTTTGTTTCCGCTCATATTCATAGTCATCCATGCTAAAAATAATGGTATTAAAATTATGTAAATAAAGTTTGTCTTTAAAACATTTTTACAATTGATAATAAATTTAACATATAAGAAATTCATTTCACCATCAAGGACAATATATATTACAAGTCGGACGCAAATCCGCTACAGCAGTATGCACGACGCGTTTGTTAAGAATAACGAAAAACGGAATTAATCGTAATAAAAGAGAAGAAATGGAATAAACCTGATTTGGTTTTAATTCTGTATACATACATATATCACGTAAAATGCAAAATAACGTAACAACACTGTATAAGTTTACAGGAGAAGCAAAAAACTTTACAAAATTAATAACAAGGTGAACATATGAACATGTAGTTTAATAAAACGAACAAAAATCCAGCAAAAAGCCAATTTTGTATTTTTTGATGATACGTATGTTTATGCGTGTAAAAGATTTGTTAAATATCATAAAAATTATAAACCAATCGAAACTAAGTTTATTAAAGGTTTCTTTAATGATAGTTAATTTGGAGTACCGTATTTCCATTTTCTTTAACTTAATAATATCTGACATTTTTTAATACGCGAAGAAAATATAGTCATAAATATTTAATGTTAATGCCTAATAAGTTTTAAAAATAATTAATTTTTACTGTGAACCTGATATTTGAACAAATATTAAATTATAGATACATGGCCTTATTCATAAAAATATTTCAGGTTAATAACAGGTTTATTAAACGAATTTCCTATGGAAATCTGTTTAATAAACCTCTTATAAATCAATAATATTTTTTATGAATATGGGGGACAATATATACCATGTATGTACATTAGACTGACTCACCTTATATGAACAAAAAAGTTAAAGTTGTACCCCCTGAAAATTAAATTTTTGACGCGGTTTAGCTCACGGGAGATTAAAGCTAGAGACAAAATATTTTGGGAATCTTCATAAAACATGTGCACAAAACAGTGGGGGTTTTGCTAAAAACTGACGTGGATTGACCTATGTCAGCAGTCGTCAGGGAAATCTACCCTTCAAATTTGGTATATGACGGCTGGATTGGGTTGTGTAGAGAACAATTGCTCCACCGAATTAGGCGTTGGTATTCCACATATGAACAATGAATTGTTTGGTGGGAACTCAATATAATCTCTTTTATTTAGGTTTATGCTCACCGCTTTGGTTGCTGGTTAAAAAACAAGTGAAGTTAGATTTTACATGCTAGTCAAAGCTAACGTTAAAACACAATACTACATATTATTTTTTCTTTTTGTTGTACTTCAAGTTATAGCAAAGGGATATTTTTGACGTTTAACCAAAGTTAGCGAGTAATAAATTCGTTTAACCGTTAAAATTCAAATTCAAAATTTATACAAATATGGCAATAAGCCAAATAACATAATTAATACAAAATTTTATAATCAATTATATCGCTAATATTTAATACGATAAAAAAAAAACATTAGTGTTCAAAGTTAGTTTTAAGGGGGTGCATCAACAACTTTTTTTTTAAATCGGTCTAATGTACATACATATCAGTAAAGCAACAACGAACAACTTAAGAAACAACAAAAACAAATTGACAGACATAGAAAAAATTAAAAAAAAGAACTTACTTGAAAAATAAAATATCCAATACTCTTTATTGAAGACTGTGTATTAAGAATGGTCGAAGTAATTTAGTTGTAAATGATATTGCCGATTTTATTTAAGGTGCATTGTAATAGTTATTATTTTTCTTGGGGAATATAAATAATTGGCAAATAACCGGGACAACAAAGTTGAAATTTTTAAGTTAAATTTAAAAATTTTTTTTGAAATTAAAATTTATTTATTGTTGCTTTTTTCGATGCAAGTAAAAGAGTGATATACATAATTTTTTTTATTGCTGTAACAATAATTACAAAATGTTAATTATTGATATTAAAAATCGTTATTTAAATCACACTTTTTTGTTTATAACTTTGTTTTTTCGAATGTTGGAAACTGAAACGTGTTAGGTATCGGTAACAAATTACTTGTTATTTCGTTGTTGGTATTTAAGTTATATCGGTATACCGGGACAGAAACTATTATACCGGAAACCTAGAAGGGGTTTATTAAAATAGATAACACATTTTTTACATTTTGGGCTTTTAAAACATTATGAAAATGGAGTTAAAGTTAAAAAACGTTGGCTTAGAAATAAGACTGAGTTCTTAATTTTTGAAAAAAAAATCCCAGTACCAAAATTGTTTCTTGTAATATTAAAAATTGTATAATATGTATTTTTAATTGTGGTAAGTAGTAAAAAATCAAAAATATTAAAAGTTTCACAGCTATTTTAAAATTCCATAAACATTTCATGTCAATCGGTACAGCCGTTTGGAAATGTAAGTTTTATTTTACTCTGCCATGAGTGCACCATAATAACTCACAAATAAATCACGCTGCAGCCGTAGTTAACAAATTTATTTTCCCTTAGCACAAATGTTGAAAATATGTAGATTTCATAGATTTAATTTCTTGTTAAATTTAATTTATTTTTTAATACCGAAACGCTAATTCCGATATTATGAAAAACGGCATTCAGTTTGAAACGGAATTTAAGTGGTATCGGTATTAATAACGAGATCGGATGGCAACCTAGATTTTTTCGTATATGTGTGTTTAGTTGGTTTGTATTTTATTATGTTAAAACTTGTTTTTTAAATTAATTTGATGTAATTTTGAAAATAATTAAATTATATTGATGTAAAACCTGAAAGGAGGCAAAGAAAAATATGCAAAAATAAGTAAGTTTCCAATGAAAAGAAAATATGTATACGATATGCATACTTATTTAAAAGTGTATGTTTAAGAGTTTATTTAGGATTTAAGATTTTTGGTTATTATGCTCTTTTAAATGACTTTTACATTAAAAATCTAATCGAGAAAAATGTTAAGAATGGAATAATTCAAATGAAGTGAAACATAAATAAAAATACTTTATTTTTTTAATTTAAATTCATTTATTATTTAAATAAATTGTGAGACAAACATTCGGCACAATAGCTTAAATATGAAATAATGTTCTTTCCGTCCTTAAATTCTTGCCAAGACGAAATAATTGGCACCCATTTATTTTGAGGATTGTAGCACCGCGATCATACAACAAACTTATAATTTCTTCACTATCCCGTTTTATTTTTTTAGTTCGTATTTTTAATCATTGTAATTACTCACAAATTATTTTTATTTTTCACAAGAAATAAATCGTTCACTTGTAAAACACATTTAACCACGAAGTAAAAATTTAACTAATCGCCATTTTTAATGTTTACATTTATTTTTCGCTTTAGTATTGGCAAGTTTAGTTTTGATTTGAATTTAACATTTGATACCAATTTAACATCAAATTGATAAAACATTTGATGTCAAATGTTTATTTTCAAATCATTTTCAATTTGAATTTTAAAGGAAAAATCAAACATTTGAAAAACGTTGGAGAATTGTATTTGATGTCAACTGATAAATTCATTTCATATCAAAGGTTTGACTTTGACCGCGACCCAAAGGGTCTAATGTGCAGCCCAAGTGTTCACTGAAGTAGATTAAGGCTGCAAATAAAGCCAAATATTCTACACGGTCGGAGATTGTACTTCACCTGAAGTCATTAAGGTAACTCCAAGGAACTGTTTGCATACTTATCAGTGTGACCAGATCTTAAAATTGAATTAGGCAAGGCCAGAAAATGCTAAAAGTGATTTCAGAAAATGCTAAAATGTTTTAGACTTTTGCTAACAATTTAATAACAGTATGAAATTTGATTTTAAACTACATCAATTTTAGGAACTCATTTTAAACAAAATTGGTAATATTTTAACAAATTTAGGCGGCCCGCAATACCCCTGATGTAAGAAAAATACAGCGATTTTATTCCAAGCTTTTTCTCTGATTTAAAATATTATATAAGAAATTTCATATTATTCGAATGTGTATTCTAAGTCAAATTACAATCCTCAAAAGCTTTTATAGTGCATAGAAAATATTCCTGGAAAATATTGAAGGAATAAGCCTATTAAAGTATAAAAGCTTTTGAGGATTGTAATTTGACTTAGAATACACATTCGAATAATATGAAAATTTATATAATGAATGTTACTCACCATGAGAAATAAATTCCCAGATTCTATTTATTATATAAGAATTTTCGTACGATAATACTAGTCTACAAATTTGGAAAAAAATTGATTGCAGAAACGTAGCATGTTTTTTAACTAAACTGGATGCGCTGAATTCGAATCTGGCATAAAAATTGGGCTATAACGTCTTGTTAATTTTTTTTATCGCATGCTGACAATACTGTAAAACAGTCAATACTGACGCTACAATTTCACAATTATTTATTTGACAGAAGTCTACATTCATTCTAAGTATGTCAGGGAGATCGTGTGTTACTAATTCAAGCTATTTTTGCTTTGTGTGTGGTGAATATTTGATTGGAAAAAAGGATATGCATATTTACATTATTTTGGTTTTACAGTCACAAACTTGGACGAATTGTGGACACCGACAATGTTTTCATATTCTTCATTCTTATTTAGATTTTTTTTCCAAAAAAAAACTAGGTGCAGTGAGCGCGAACAAGGGGAGCGTGTTTACTAGAGTTGTCAACCGATTAAGAATAATTCGATTAATCGATCAAACAAAACCAATTTCTTGTTCGAACAATTTAAAAATGGTGATTTTCGAAAACGAATAAATCGATTTATTAATGTCGATTAACCACACAATTTTTTTTTATTAATAAGAAATTTAATAAGAGCTTAGAATTTGACTTATTCTCATACGTTTTTAGTGATTTTATAAAGGGTAGTCCAAATAAAACGCACGGTGTTAATTGTAAATACAACATACATTTTCAGAGAATTATCTTAATATTTTTTTATTATTATAGAAGGCTGACTTCATTGGCAAAGAAGTAAGGTCCGATGACTGATGTGGGCTGATACAAACGAACTGGGCGAGCATGTACAGGTGTTTTCCCATTTCCTACAGACCCGGTTTGCTGAAATTTGCGCACAATTCTCCCGATTGTGGACAGATTTGGTCGATTATGCTGACCATATGCTTTAACAATCTTAACGCGCTGCTCAATTAAGTACCTCTCCATGGTTGAATTTGTCAAATACTGAAACAAAGAAATGTCGAATTAAGTTGGGCAAATAACTTGACGTTAAGGTGTGACTCACAAATAACATCGTGCATTATGGTTGGCCACCCTTTACAAAATGTAGGAACATTAAAAAAAATATTATAGCCATAATTAATAACTAATCTCAATGTTCAGTAAGCAAACACCGTGTTAAGTACTCATTCAAAAATCTTTTTTATGTTCTTATTTAACAATTATTTAACAACCAATTGTATCAGCTGTTTTTCTTCTCAAATCAAACTTTAAAAAAATTTCAACTTAGAAATTAACAATAATTTTAAAAAATAAAGAATTGATGTATAATAAATCATATCAAGAAAGTAAAAAATGTTGTTATTTTGTTATATATTTTTTTAAATTATATATGTATATCTTTGTCATTTGTGTAAGTGTCACAATATAACCATTGAAAACGACGCTTCCACTGATAATCCAACGACATCAAAAAATGTCGAACTTGGTCCAATGGAAAAATACAAAACGAGAGACAGCAATTTTTCTATAGAAGAACTTGTATGCAGAAGTTTGGCTGAAGATGGTAGGTCTGCAAACGCTTTTCGGAAATCCAAAGTAATATAGAACGATATGGAGTTAAGATGAAAAGTTTTACACATCAAAAAGTTGAAGAAGTTGAGAAAAAATAAAGAGGAAAATGAAAGATTTTCATAGTTGTAGATGAATGTATCTATTTAAAATACGTAATTTTTTTGTAAAAATAATTTTTTTTACTCGTTATTCTCATCGATTAATCGAATAATTTTTTAGATTTAATCGTTTGATCGATCGAACAAATACAGTTATTTGAATTATTCGAACAAAGTTGAAAGGCAAATAATTGACAACTGTAGTGTTTACCAAGATTTAATGAAAATTGAAAGAATTTATCAAGGATTTTGAGACAAAAGCATGCTGGGAGACTATTGCTGGGCTCTAATACGTAAAACCGAACCAACAAAATATAAACAACTTTCAAATAACGCCATTCACTTTTGAAAATTCATTGATTTTTAAATAAACTAGTGATTTTTTATGTAAGAAACGAATAAAAACATTTATTTATATCTCGAAAACCTGACGTGATGGAGAAAAAATTCGAATTCAGCCCACCAAATTACCCTAGGAAAGATATTTGGTTGCTCCAGTCTAAAACCTTGTAGGCTAGTGTAATTAGACAATTGCTGCATATGATAGTTTATCTAGGAATGCTTTAAATGAGCTTGAGTAATTTTCATAATAAATTCTTTTTGTGGCGGCACAATACTTCTAATGTTTGTTTTTTTTTTACTTTACTAAAAGAAAAATTTTTTTTTTTGCTTTAAATACAAGATGTTCTTCTGAAAAAAATTGATATTTTTTGTTTCATTTTATTAATTTTTTACACTTTTGTATTTTTTTATTTCGGAAAGTATTAACAAAATATTCGTAAGATATTCGCTTGAATTTGGTGAATACGAATGTCGTATTATTCGAATACTGAAGGTATTCACGGCAAACGTTGCACTTCTGCAAAAAAGCAAAATTGTAAAAACATAACAACCAAATAGACAATTATTTCGCACCAATAATATGGTTATTGTTGTTTTTGCAATTTTGATTTTTCGCAAGAGTGCAACTTTTGATGTGAATACCTTTACTATATTGTTTTTTGAAAAATTGTGCAGTGATTGGCTGACGAAGAAAAAAAGAAACATAAATAAAATAGTCAAGGTTATGTGGAATGAAAGAGCAGTTATGTAAAATTGTACCCAATCGGATTTTATTTAATGAATACTGTGTTTTGGCAGAATCATTCTTTAGGCAATCTTTTGTAATTAAGTTTTGAGCAAGTTTAAAAAAATAAATTGTATTGTTATTAAAAATGTCACATACTAATGTTTTTACTTTCTTTATATTATAGATGTAATTTTAGACTAACGAATTCATGTTACACTTAAAATGTATACATATATTATGTTATTTTAAAGTTTACAATTGAAAATTTTTAGAAAAAATTCAAATTGAACAAAAATCTTTACAATTAGGTGAAACCATTACAAGTTCTACCTTTACAGTGTTCTGCCAAAAAAAAATTATTGCCTCATACTGGGGTTACCCAGCATTTTTTTAAATCGTTGAAAAAACACTGCGAAAACCAAAATTTAAGAGCTTTTCCAATATAATTTTTTTTTTTTTTTATTTATTTATTTTCTACTATTCTATAGAGTCCCTCGAACGAAGCCCCACCCAATTATGTACGAACGTACATGTAGGAATGCTGTGTTGATCTCTTTTTAAATACAGTGTGTAAGATAATTGATGGATTAAAAAAAATATTTTAATGCTTTTACGAAACTGTCATATATGTCATAGATTTTAGTAGAATTTTCTCAGAAATAATTCTTACTTTTAATTTCCAAACATTCTCGCAGTTCACACAGAATTTTTTTTATGGTAAAATTGGAAAATCTACAATACTTATTGTATTTTAAAAGTCAATTTGAAAGATAGAGTTGACAAAAAATCAACCAATTGTAGCCGGGACTGTAAGAAAAGATAAACTCACTGTTTATTGTTGTTGTCTTTGTTTAAGCTTTGATATTGTTACAAGTAAAACTGTGGCTTATAATTCTTATTCGCTTAACAGTTTTATATGTGTAATATCTTTAGTTTTTCTAAAATCTTTGGATGAAGTTTCCTGACGATCTGGCCTAAGCAACCAGTGAAATGCGCATAGGAATAGCTTATCCCTTCAACAATAAATTTCAGTTATGAAATGTATGTATGAAATGGGAATGTAGCACATTTAAACGAAACCTTGATGATAGAAAATTTAGTTTGGACTGTATTATTATATATGTTTTACAACCAAAACAAAGTTTTGTGACGCACGCCACAAAAAATGGAAGTAACTTTAAAAGTTGAAGTGTGTTTTCCTTATTTTTTGCGAATTATGCATCATAAGGTATACAAAATCAAGGGTGTGAAGTTAAATACGTCCCACAGTTATTTTAAATACGTTCCACACGCTGTTAAACGAGTTGCTAAAACAAACATATTATATTTTACAAACAAAAAACAAAATAATTATTTAAATTAAAAAAACAAACAAGTTTTTATTAAAAAAAAAAAAATATTTTTTTTCATTAAAAAAGTATTTTCATAAAAAATTGTATTATAATAGGGTCAAATATAAGTTGGTCCAATGGGTATTTCGAGAAGACATGAATCAGGGTAGCGGAAGACTGGAAGTAGCCTAGGGCTAGTAGATTCCAGGACTATAAGTTCTTAGTTCTAAAATAGTTCATTTTCGAATTCCTTAATTTCTGTTTTTGTACTGTATTGTAAGAATGTATTTCTAGAAGGACATTTATTGTATGAAAAAATATTTCTAAATACAACTTTTTTGGTGCACTTTGGTAACATTTTTGGTGAATTTTGGTACAGATAACATTGTTAAATTCTTCAGGGTTGCATTGTAAAATACATTTAAAAATGCGAGATACTTTGCTACTGACTTTTTTGAACTCACCCATAATTAAAAACACAGAAAAATATGGTTTAATAATACATAAAATTAAAAATTTTGTTACATCGGTTAATCGACTGAAATTACCCAGTTTAATCGTTAATCGAAAAAAGCCAATTTTAAATTAACCGATCAGTTAATTGGGTAGTAATTAATCGGTTAACCGAATGAATAACCTAGTAAGTAACCATAGATTTTGTGCACATATAAAAAGTAATCCCATTTTTTGTTAATTCAATTCAATTCAATTAAATTTGTTTTTTTTTTTTTTTTTTTTTTTTTGGATTCTTGTAAGTAGTTCAAGTTTCTAGTTAAGTCATTATGGCTAACAGTTGAGTTTCTAAAAGTTCCACACTTTATCCACAAGAAACACATTTACACACACACATTTTGGACATTTCACTTCTACATTGATGCTTAAACGTATCTAGGATCTTTAAACAGGATTTTCGAAGAATATTATATCCTTTACAATTTGTGCAAGACTTCCTCCATGTGTGGAAAATTTTAAATTAAATTTTTGTGTTTTAATTTTTAATATGAATGCAGAACAACTTTTTTCTTGCGGCGAGAACAAAAAAAAAAACGTTTACTTTTAAATTTTTAATCCAAAACCAAAATTTCTTTAGTACAACCAACAGAAAGTACTTAAACTTTAAGTAGATGGAATTTTTTAAATAGAACTGTAAATGAATTACAAAAAATTTAATAAGAATTTTACATTGTTTTACTATTATTTTATTTATACCGCCCAGAAGATATACAATAGCAATAGAAAATTAATAATTTTGCATACCAAGTTTTTATAAATATGTAACAAGGTTATTCATATTTGTTTTAACAAAATGAATACTATATTTCTGTAGAAGCAAAACAATTTAAAACTTAATATTAAAGGCATAAGAAAAACAATTTTTAACCCAATATTTTTACGGCGGGTAGATTTGAATATTACGTGTCAATTTTTTCCGAAAAGGGAAAAAATAAAACATTTGAGTTCTTACCCTATTTATGATCATGTGCGATATGCATAGATACATGGAAGGAACCGATTCTCAAATTAACAAAACATGCAAAATAAGACACTTTTTCAAAATGGTCCAGCTCACGAAAGTGGGTGAAGATAAATACGCCGAGTTAAATATGTTTTATGACGTAACACGTTACGTTATTAAAAACATAGCTGAGCTACGCGTAGCTGATTAAAAACATAGCTGAGCTACGCGTAGCGGATAAAAACATAGCTGAGCTACGCGTAGCGGATAAAAACATAGCTCAGCTACGTTTTTATTAATTTTTTTTTTAATTTTGACCGGTGTATCCGGGAGACATTTTTTTAAATTGTGACCGAACCAAAAAAGATTACGGAACGGGAGGGTATTCAAATTATAGGTAAATAGCTCTACATTCGTAATCTTGAAAGAAAATTTATGAAATATAAATTTTTCTATTTTTAAAAAATTATTTTAATTTCCGCTAGTGTATCTGGGAGGTATTTTTTTAAATTCCGACCGAACCAAAAAAGATTACGGAACGGGAGGGTATTCATTTTAAAGGTAATTAGCTCTTCATTCGTAATCTTGAAAGAAAATTTATGAAATATAAATTTTTCTATTTTTAAAAAATTATTTAAATTTCTGCTAGTGTATCTGGGAGGTAATTTTTTAAATTCCGACCGAACCAAAAAAGATTACGGAACGGGAGGGTATTCATTTTAAAGGTAATTAGCTCTACATTCGTAATCTTGAAAGAAAATTTATGAAATATAAATTTTTCTATTTTTAAAAAATTATTTAAATTTCCGCTAGTGTATCTGGGAGGTATTTTTTTTAATTCCAACCGAACCAAAAAAGATTACGGAACGGGAGGGTATTCATTTTAAAGGTAATTAGCTCTACATTCGTAATCTTGAAAGAAAATTTATGAAATATAAATTTTTCTATTTTTAAAAAATTATTTAAATTTCTGCTAGTGTATCTGGGAGGTATTTTTTTAAATTCCGACCGAACTAAAAAAGATTACGGAACGGGAGGGTATTCATTTTAAAGGTAATTAGCTCTACATTCGTAATCTTGAAAGAAAATTTATGAAATATAAATTTTTCTATTTTTAAAAAATTATTTTAATTTCCGCTAGTGTATCTGGGAGGTATTTTTTTAAATTCCGACCGAACCAAAAAAGATTACGGAACGGGAGGGTATTCATTTTAAAGGTAATTAGCTCTACATTCGTAATCTTGAAAGAAAATTTATGAAATATAAATTTTTCTATTTTTAAAAAATTATTTTAATTTCCGCTAGTGTATCTGGGAGGTATTTTTTTAAATTCCGACCGAACCAAAAAAGATTACGGAACGGGAGGGTATTCATTTTAAAGGTAATTAGCTCTACATTCGTAATCTTGAAAGAAAATTTATGAAATATAAATTTTTCTATTTTTAAAAAATTATTTAAATTTCTGCTAGTGTATCTGGGAGGTATTTTTTTAAATTCCGACCGAACCAAAAAAGATTACGGAACGGGAGGGTATTCATTTTAAAGGTAATTAGCTCTTCATTCGTAATCTTGAAAGAAAATTTATGAAATATAAATTTTTCTATTTTTAAAAAATTATTTTAATTTCCGCTAGTGTATCTGGGAGGTATTTTTTTAAATTCCGACCGAACCAAAAAAGATTACGGAACGGGAGGGTATTCATTTTAAAGGTAATTAGCTCTACATTCGTAATCTTGAAAGAAAATTTATGAAATATAAATTTTTCTATTTTTAAAAAATTATTTAAATTTCTGCTAGTGTATCTGGGAGGTATTTTTTTAAATTCCGACCGAACCAAAAAAGATTACGGAACGGGAGGGTATTCATTTTAAAGGTAATTAGCTCTACATTCGTAATCTTGAAAGAAAATTTATGAAATATAAATTTTTCTATTTTTAAAAAATTATTTAAATTTCCGCTAGTGTATCTGGGAGGTATTTTTTTAAATTCCGACCGAACCAAAAAAGATTACGGAACGGGAGGGTATTCATTTTAAAGGTAATTAGCTCTACATTCGTAATCTTGAAAGAAAATTTATGAAATATAAATTTTTCTATTTTTAAAAAATTATTTAAATTTCTGCTACATATATATTTTTTATTCATTAAAGGAATATCAAGGCTTTTCAGCTTTAATTTTTTTATATTATGTGCGTTCGTTTACTTTTCCAGTAAAATCCCAGTAAAATCCAGTAGCTGAGTAATATGAAAATACAACAAATTTATGTGTACGCGAACGCATTTCAGTAAAATCCAGTACAAATTTTGGGGTAAACGAACGCAGCTATAGCAAATATCAAAACATTTGAAAAATGCAACTTTATTATATCATAAAAACAAGAACTCATTACGTATAAAAAATATAATTTTTCAAAATAGGATTTTGTACAAAATTTTAATTAATACAAATTAAATTCCATATTTTATCCCCGTTATAATAAATAAAAATAATTTTTAATACGTCATTTTGCAAACAAGCTCGAGCAATCTTGTAAGTTCAACGGGAAGACAACATTAATTATTTAATCGGAAATTTCTTTCATTATCTGCAAAACATAAAAAAGGTTAAACATTAAATTTTTCTGTGCATATTAATTTTTATGTATAAAATAGTTTTTTTTAAGGTATAAATTAATAAAATAATACTCCATTTCGTAATAAATTTTTTATTTTTTGTTTGTTTTATTGGTTATTGTTTTTTTTAAAATTTTTAAACAATATATAATTATAGCAGGAAAGCATTTTCGTAAAATACTTTAGACTCTGTGGGATAGTGTATAACGGCCTTTAAAAGCATTTTAAATCAAGTAAAAAAACCATATTTTTTTCACTTATTTTTCAATTTTCTATCACCCTAGGTACTTTTTATTTTATTTGGAGCTACGTCGGTAAATAAGATTTGTTCCCAAATTTCATCGATTTATCTCAAAAATTTCGACCTGTACTTTGCTCACAAGGCTTACATCGGCAGCCAGCCAGCCGAACGGACATTGTTAGATCGACTCAGAAAGGGATTCTTAGTTCGATCGGTATACTTAAACTTAAGGGTGGGTCTAGGCATAAAATTTTAAGGTATTACAAACATTTCTACAAATGCATAATAACCTTTTCACTATTGTGGTGTGGGTGTAAAAATTACAATTTGGAATATGAACTATTCACTGGGATTCTATATAAAAAGTGTTAAAAAGAAGACTAATAAACTCAGACTTTTGAAAAAAAAAAATTAAAGTGTGAAACTAGAGTTCGACAATAAATTGCAATAGACGCTTACCGTTTTCTTGTTATTTTAAGTGTATATTCCAACATCACTTTCCTTAAAAATATTTGGTACTGTTCCTCAGTTTTTGTATCATTTCTTGCTTTATATAATTTTTTATTTATATGTATTGTAAATACAACAAGCAGTGTTACGAATTCTGGGCTAAGAATGTGAAAACAAAAAGCCTGTTGCATTGCATGTTTGTTGGTATCGTATGTTTATTACTGTTAGCTATTGCTGAATTCTATGGCTTAATCATCTATAAAAACAAAAAAGAAAAATTGCCAAAACAATGCAACTCTGATTACTACATGAATAGTACACTGGAAAAAATTTAATAAAAGAAAGATTATTTTACCATTTAAAGTTTTTATTGGAGATAAAATTAATTAATCAAAATAAATATTTGCATTGGTATGTAATTTTTTAAATGAATAATATTTTATTAACAGCATGTAAAAGATAAACGACGAAAACTTTTATTTCATTTAACTTATATAATTTAACAAAATTTGGAACAAACCTAGTTTTCCAATGGAGTTCTAAACAAAATAAAAATTAAATATGTAGAGTGATAGAAAGTTTAAAAATAAAAATGAATTATAAAAGGAAGAAGTCTCGGAAACGAATAGTTTTTAATCTATGGACCGCTGAAGTTTTTATACATATATGCGATTTTCCATTATATTTATGAGCTTATATGGCCAATATTGGCAATTAGCTCTACTTTCCTCCCCTTCCGTAATCTTTAAAAATAGAAAAATTTATATTTCATAAATTTTCTTTCAAGATTACGAATGTAGAGCTAATTACCTTTAAAATGAATACCCTCCCGTTCCGTAATCTTTTTTGGTTCGGTCGGAATTTAAAAAAATACCTCCCAGATACACTAGCAGAAATTTAAATAATTTTTTAAAAATAGAAAAATTTATATTTCATAAATTTTCTTTCAAGATTACGAATGTAGAGCTAATTACCTTTAAAATGAATACCCTCCCGTTCCGTAATCTTTTTTGGTTCGGTCGGAATTTAAAAAAATACCTCCCAGATACACTAGCGGAAATTAAAATAATTTTTTAAAAATAGAAAAATTTATATTTCATAAATTTTCTTTCAAGATTACGAATGTAGAGCTAATTACCTTTAAAATGAATACCCTCCCGTTCCGTAATCTTTTTTGGTTCGGTCGGAATTTAAAAAAATACCTCCCAGATACACTAGCGGAAATTTAAATAATTTTTTAAAAATAGAAAAATTTATATTTCATAAATTTTCTTTCAAGATTACGAATGTAGAGCTAATTACCTTTAAAATGAATACCCTCCCGTTCCGTAATCTTTTTTGGTTCGGTCGGAATTTAAAAAAATACCTCCCAGATACACTAGCAGAAATTTAAATAATTTTTTAAAAATAGAAAAATTTATATTTCAAAAATTTTCTTTCAAGATTACGAATGTAGAGCTAATTACCTTTAAAATGAATACCCTCCCGTTCCGTAATCTTTTTTGGTTCGGTCGGAATTTAAAAAAATACCTCCCAGATACACTAGCGGAAATTAAAATAATTTTTTAAAAATAGAAAAATTTATATTTCATAAATTTTCTTTCAAGATTACGAATGTAGAGCTAATAACCTTTAAAATGAATACCCTCCCGTTCCGTAATCTTTTTTGGTTCGGTCGGAATTTAAAAAAATACCTCCCAGATACACTAGCGGAAATTAAAATAATTTTTTAAAAATAGAAAAATTTATATTTCATAAATTTTCTTTCAAGATTACGAATGTAGAGCTAATTACCTTTAAAATGAATACCCTCCCGTTCCGTAATCTTTTTTGGTTCGGTCGGAATTTAAAAAAATACCTCCCAGATACACTAGCAGAAATTTAAATAATTTTTTAAAAATAGAAAAATTTATATTTCATAAATTTTCTTTCAAGATTACGAATGTAGAGCTAATTACCTTTAAAATGAATACCCTCCCGTTCCGTAATCTTTTTTGGTTCGGTCGGAATTTAAAAAAATACCTCCCAGATACACTAGCAGAAATTTAAATAATTTTTTAAAAATAGAAAAATTTATATTTCATAAATTTTCTTTCAAGATTACGAATGTAGAGCTAATTACCTTTAAAATGAATACCCTCCCGTTCCGTAATCTTTTTTGGTTCGGTCGGAATTTAAAAAAATACCTCCCAGATACACTAGCAGAAATTTAAATAATTTTTTAAAAATAGAAAAATTTATATTTCATAAATTTTCTTTCAAGATTACGAATGTAGAGCTAATTACCTTTAAAATGAATACCCTCCCGTTCCGTAATCTTTTTTGGTTCGGTCGGAATTTAAAAAAATACCTCCCAGATACACTAGCGGATATTAAAATAATTTTTTAAAAATAGAAAAATTTATATTTCATAAATTTTCTTTCAAGATTACGAATGAAGAGCTAATTACCTTTAAAATGAATACCCTCCCGTTCCGTAATCTTTTTTGGTTCGGTCGGAATTTAAAAAAATACCTCCCAGATACACTAGCAGAAATTTAAATAATTTTTTAAAAATAGAAAAATTTATATTTCAAAAATTTTCTTTCAAGATTACGAATGTAGAGCTAATTACCTTTAAAATGAATACCCTCCCGTTCCGTAATCTTTTTTGGTTCGGTCGGAATTTAAAAAAATACCTCCCAGATACACTAGCGGAAATTAAAATAATTTTTTAAAAATAGAAAAATTTATATTTCATAAATTTTCTTTCAAGATTACGAATGTAGAGCTAATTACCTTTAAAATGAATACCCTCCCGTTCCGTAATCTTTTTTGGTTCGGTCGGAATTTAAAAAAATACCTCCCAGATACACTAGCGGAAATTAAAATAATTTTTTAAAAATAGAAAAATTTATATTTCATAAATTTTCTTTCAAGATTACGAATGTAGAGCTAATTACCTTTAAAATGAATACCCTCCCGTTCCGTAATCTTTTTTGGTTCGGTCGGAATTTAAAAAAATACCTCCCAGATACACTAGCAGAAATTTAAATAATTTTTTAAAAATAGAAAAATTTATATTTCATAAATTTTCTTTCAAGATTACGAATGTAGAGCTAATTACCTTTAAAATGAATACCCTCCCGTTCCGTAATCTTTTTTGGTTCGGTCGGAATTTAAAAAAATACCTCCCAGATACACTAGCGGAAATTTAAATAATTTTTTAAAAATAGAAAAATTTATATTTCATAAATTTTCTTTCAAGATTACGAATGTAGAGCTAATTACCTTTAAAATGAATACCCTCCCGTTCCGTAATCTTTTTTGGTTCGGTCGGAATTTAAAAAAATACCTCCCAGATACACTAGCGGAAATTAAAATAATTTTTTAAAAATAGAAAAATTTATATTTCATAAATTTTCTTTCAAGATTACGAATGAAGAGCTAATTACCTTTAAAATGAATACCCTCCCGTTCCGTAATCTTTTTTGGTTCGGTCGGAATTTAAAAAAATACCTCCCAGATACACTAGCGGAAATTAAAATAATTTTTTAAAAATAGAAAAATTTATATTTCATAAATTTTCTTTCAAGATTACGAATGTAGAGCTAATTACCTTTAAAATGAATACCCTCCCGTTCCGTAATCTTTTTTGGTTCGGTCGGAATTTAAAAAAATACCTCCCAGATACACTAGCAGAAATTTAAATAATTTTTTAAAAATAGAAAAATTTATATTTCAAAAATTTTCTTTCAAGATTACGAATGTAGAGCTAATTACCTTTAAAATGAATACCCTCCCGTTCCGTAATCTTTTTTGGTTCGGTCGGAATTTAAAAAAATACCTCCCAGATACACTAGCGGAAATTAAAATAATTTTTTAAAAATAGAAAAATTTATATTTCATAAATTTTCTTTCAAGATTACGAATGTAGAGCTAATTACCTTTAAAATGAATACCCTCCCGTTCCGTAATCTTTTTTGGTTCGGTCGGAATTTAAAAAAATACCTCCCAGATACACTAGCGGAAATTAAAATAATTTTTTAAAAATAGAAAAATTTATATTTCATAAATTTTCTTTCAAGATTACGAATGTAGAGCTAATTACCTTTAAAATGAATACCCTCCCGTTCCGTAATCTTTTTTGGTTCGGTCGGAATTTAAAAAAATACCTCCCAGATACACTAGCAGAAATTTAAATAATTTTTTAAAAATAGAAAAATTTATATTTCATAAATTTTCTTTCAAGATTACGAATGTAGAGCTAATTACCTTTAAAATGAATACCCTCCCGTTCCGTAATCTTTTTTGGTTCGGTCGGAATTTAAAAAAATACCTCCCAGATACACTAGCAGAAATTTAAATAATTTTTTAAAAATAGAAAAATTTATATTTCATAAATTTTCTTTCAAGATTACGAATGTAGAGCTAATTACCTTTAAAATGAATACCCTCCCGTTCCGTAATCTTTTTTGGTTCGGTCGGAATTTAAAAAAATACCTCCCAGATACACTAGCGGATATTAAAATAATTTTTTAAAAATAGAAAAATTTATATTTCATAAATTTTCTTTCAAGATTACGAATGAACAGCTAATTACCTTTAAAATGAATACCCTCCCGTTCCGTAATCTTTTTTGGTTCGGTCGGAATTTAAAAAAATACCTCCCAGATACACTAGCAGAAATTTAAATAATTTTTTAAAAATAGAAAAATTTATATTTCAAAAATTTTCTTTCAAGATTACGAATGTAGAGCTAATTACCTTTAAAATGAATACCCTCCCGTTCCGTAATCTTTTTTGGTTCGGTCGGAATTTAAAAAAATACCTCCCAGATACACTAGCGGAAATTAAAATAATTTTTTAAAAATAGAAAAATTTATATTTCATAAATTTTCTTTCAAGATTACGAATGTAGAGCTAATTACCTTTAAAATGAATACCCTCCCGTTCCGTAATCTTTTTTGGTTCGGTCGGAATTTAAAAAAATACCTCCCAGATACACTAGCGGAAATTAAAATAATTTTTTCAAAATAGAAAAATTTATATTTCATAAATTTTCTTTCAAGATTACGAATGTAGAGCTAATTACCTTTAAAATGAATACCCTCCCGTTCCGTAATCTTTTTTGGTTCGGTCGGAATTTAAAAAAATGTCTCCCGGATACACCGGTCACACTTAAAAAAAAAATTAATAAAAACGTAGCTGAGCTATGTTTTTATCCGCTAAGCGTAGCTCAGCTATGTTTTTAAAAAATGTCTCCCGGATACACCGGTCACAATTAAAAAAAATTTACTAAAAACGTAGCTGAGCTATGTTTTTATCCGCTACGCGTAGCTCAGCTATGTTTTTAATAACGTAACGTGTTACGTCATAAAACATATTTAACTCGGCGTATTTATCTTCACCCACTTATACTACATTTACATTAGGCCGAAATCTTGTAGATTTGATTTAAAATCTTCTTCGAAATCTAGTGCGTTTACATTGTACTTTTTTGACATTAGCGAGATTTTGTTTTTATAACACAACAGCTGACTTAAAGTTTTTTCGTTACACACACAAACACAAAAAGAAATATACATTAAAAAATTTGCATTACCTTTTTTTTAATAATCAACGATATTTATTTTATCAATATTATTCGTATTTTTAATTTTTTTACAATTCTTAATATTTTTTTTAACAATTTTTGTTTTGTTTTTTTTTTAAATGTCATTTTTTCTTGTGCAGGGAAATATTTTTTAGTGCTATATTGTAAAAACCATAGTTGCATCATTAAGTACTACTAGATTTTGAGTAGATTTCGTCGAAATCTTGTCACGAAGTAGATTTTGTTTTGTATGGGAAATCTAGTCAAAAACAACTAGATTTGGCTCGAAATCTCGTAAGTACTAGATTTTGCGTAGGTGTAAATGTAGTATTAGCTCACGAGAGGTCAAAGCTGGAGCCGAAATATTTAAAATGTCATCTTAAAAAGTCCAAGGTTCATTTTTAGGAGGGTACATCGAGCACTTTTTTGGTGAGTCGCTCTAATGTACATGTATAACATTGTAAAGTTACTGACTGATTCATCTTCGCACAGCCTAAACACCTGAAGCTAAAAACTTGAAATTTGGACAGGAGGTTGGTCTCTCACCAAATCGATCCACTTAGACGGGGTTTTTAGAAAATTCGAATGTTAAGGGGGTAAAAAGAGTAATAATGTAATACGTATCGTCAGGACAGGTGGTTGTTCGTAAATTATTGTGTTCTATATTATATGTAAAATATAACCATATAGAACACAATAATTTACCAACGACGAGGTGTCTGGTACTTTTTTGAAATTCGGCCCTTAACTAAAAAGTACAAATACAAATCGATTCTTTTTCTAATTCCGAACGTTTAAAGGGCGAAAGTCTAACTATTTTTTATACTTTTTTACAAAATATTTTTCTCCATTCATTGACATATACGTATTAATTTATGCGCTCCCACTACAATATGAAAATTCTTGATACTTTAATGGGAAGATATAAAGTATCAAAAAGGGGGAAATACTGGAAATAAAATTTCTTTCTTTAGCTTTTTGTACTTTTTTACTACTTTCTTAAATTAAAGTAAATATTTTACCTATAAACATAAAATTCAACATGAAATGTTCTGAGTGGATAACAAACTGTGAGTGAATTTTTGGTACTTTTTTGATTTTTAACTGGTTCTTTCTTTCTTTTTGAATTTTCGTTGAAATTAATTTTTAAATATGATTTCTGAGAAGGCGCAATCTGGAATACCAATTTTCAACAACTTTTCGCAGCATTCGCGGCCATATTTCGCCGATAACTCTTTGAATGTTGATTTCGAGATCTTCAATTGTTTGTGGTTTATCAACGTAGACAAGTGACTTCACATAGCCCCAAAGATAATAATCCAATGGGGTTAAATCACACGATCTTGGTGGCCATTACGTGAAATAATTTTCTTATCAAGAGTTTCTTTGAGTAAATCAATTGTAGCGCCCGCTGTGTGTCATGTGGCTCCGTTCTGTTGGAACCAAATAACAGCAAGATTAATGCCACGTACTTGAGGTACGAAAAAATTTCGAATCATGTTCCTATACCGTTCACCATGGACAGAAACATTCTGACCATCATCGTTTTCAAAGACATATAGGCCAATTACTCCGCCAGCTCTAAATCGCCAAAAACAATATGACGAGTTTAACGAATAGAACAATTATTTTGATTAAAAATTTCAACAATTTGCACGCGTTGCTCTGGTGTAAGTCGTTCATAAGGAAATTTCAAGGCAAAGGGTGAGTTCCAAAACGTCAAAACACATTGAAATGATGCGGTTTTGCTACTGTTTTAATACAAAGTAACCAACTATGTTGTTTGCTTTGAAAAAAAAAACTTTGCAAATTTTTTGCATTTAGAAACACTGTTTTGCAATCAGTTTTTTTCAAGATGGCGATGTCAACAATAATCTTTGAAAACTTGATGGGATTATTGGACGAAACACCTGAAAGCAATAATAAAATTGTACAAAAATACATAAAGAGTAAAAAAAAAAACAAACGCACTCTTGCCTTATATACAATTATAAAGAAAAAACCACAGAGACGTGTGCCAAAATGTAAACAATTTATTGAAACCATTGGAGAAATGCCGGATGACATTTTCTATAGCCATTTTCAATGTAATTTATTTTGCACAAAATATCAAAGCAGTAACAAAATTAGTGATACACAGTTTGCTTTTGTTTGCGTATCGATAACTTTTATTATACATTTAGGGATGTGTAACATTGTACATTTTTACACGGTTGCGTTTAGGAATGCATGACTTTGTTAAGTTGCATTGCAAATGACGTTTTGAAACTCACCCAAACTAAACAAAAAGCAACTATCGGCTGTTAAATGTGTGCTCAAATAAAGCAGTGATGCCAACTCAAAGTTGTGACACTCTAAAAAAAACGCTTTAGTATACAATAAGTTTAGTAACAGCCCAGCACCAAACTAGCCTTTCCCTTCATGAACATTTGATTTTTAAATATTAAAGCTGTTATAGTGAACTCAGTTTTTGTCATTTACAATCAGTATACGTTGGTAAATCTTCATGAATATACGAATATTAGCTTGAACAACGCTATCAAATTACACGTTTTTAATTTGAAAATCAGTCATTGACTCGTAATTTGTATGGCTCGTGTTTGACTTAACGGATTTGTTAATAAACGAAACTGCCACATATGGAGTGAGATCAATCCACAACAGATAAAATGCACCGTTGGTGCGGGAAACACCCAGGTGGGTTCATCGGCCCGGACCTTATTTCTTAAAAAATTAAAAATTTTAATATTCAAGATGCGCAATTTTGATTGCTATCGGGTTTAACTTAACACATATTTTAAAATTATTATTGAACTGTGTGATTTTTTTTTAAATCGGGATATGTTTTTTTTTCCAATTATGTCAATCGCAGAAAATATTTTGTATATCATCACAAATATAAAGACTGTCCACGCTTACACTGAAACCTAACTACATTTTGGCCAATAAAATAAAGTAGGAATAAAATTCCACATTTATTTATTTACGGCCATTTTAAAATCTAAAAATTAAAAAATTATCGGGTAAGTTCTGACAATCGCAAAACGTTTAATATTTGCAGTTCTGACTTGAAATCGCATAAAACTAGTTCTGTAAAATGCAATCGCAAGAAGTTTTGCGACTTCGGATTGCAAAAGTATGATCAAGAGAACTAGAATGTTTTTAAGAAACTATGGCAGAGCAAGCATAACGGACGAAAAAAAAAACCGAAATTCTGCAATAAAATTTCCTTTAAGAAAAGTAAAACATAATAAACATAATAGAACACGAGCGCCTACTCGTCCGTTCAACTTACATTAAAAACAAAAACAAAATTTCGAAATTTGTTTTAAATGTTAGTTAAACGGACGAGTGACGAGTGTTCTATAAACTACACATTATTTATTATTTTATAGTTAAATAGAAAAAACAGTTTATAAATCGTGACGAAAGTATGTAATGTTAAAAACAACAAAAGTTTGTTTGTGGCCATTGCATGGACAATAATATGTTTTTTTGAACCATTTACATTTACCGAGTTCCTACGTCTCGAGCTATTTTATTTATAATTTTGAACAAACATTTTCTCTTTTTTTCTGCTGTTTTCAAATGACAGGCCAGTGATTATGAAGTCAAATTTATATTAAAAGCGATCAGTTTTTTTTTTTAATGATTTTCATATAAATCTAACTACACAATAACTTACTTGTTATTTAGAAACAGCACATTAATGTTTGCACGTATTTTTTTTTTGTATTTACTAACTATTACTATTACAATATATTTTAAACATTCCATATTGTACACAATCTGTACTGTGGATGGATGTATATGTGAATAAACAGTGTTGCCAATTTGGCCATTAGGAGGCTATATTAAGACATTTTAATCGTGTTAAGTCATATAAAAATTAACTTAGCCATTTGAAACTTGTTTTAAATTTTACAGAAATTTCTTTAAGTTCAACTTTAGAACAAAAAATTTGATAAATTAAGTCCATTTTGTAGATAATTCGAGTTTTTTGCTATTAAAACATTTTGTTTATGTATAAATAAAAATGCATTAATACAAATTAAATAATCTCTTTCAATTTGCGATTTTAGTACAAAAAAAAAATAATAATAATGTGGTAAGTATTTTATAAGTTTTGATACGTTTTTGTAATAAAATCTTGTTTAGCCATGTTTGAGCATCATTTTTGCTGGTGAAGAATTGGTAACACTGACAGTAAAATACAAAAACAGTTGTAGATTTTGTTTTCATTTCTTTTATATACAAACATACTTATTTTATTTAAATTTTCTCGACGTGCACAACAATATCTACTAACAATCAAATTGCCTTTTATTTATTTTTTTTAAGTGTTTTGTTGGTGTTGTTTGAATACATACACTCTGCTGAGATTAATTCTATTGTTGTGTAAAAAAAAGTATATGAATGAATATATAAATGGATATGACTACTACCATGTTATTATAATTCCACTCTACAACTGCTCGTCCAAATATCTACTACATACTTACTTTTCTCTACTGTCCCCAGTACAGAGTATATTGTAATAATAAAAATATCAATGTTTGGATTAAATATTGAGCGATTTTTCTTTTGGCAACATAAGCTATCTTTTACCCTATTACAAACAAATTTATTTTTTTGTACATTAGAGTAGGCCGATTTATAAGGACAAAAATTAGTCGATATTGTGCCGTCGATTTTTTGATAGAATCCTCTAGAGGAAAATATATATATATATTTCTTCCCGCGTGCAACTTTTATTAAAAAAATAAATGTTTAATTTCTTCCTTAAGACGTCGGTACATATATAAATTATTAGACCGCAAACCCGATTTTTATCAAAAATTCGACTTGTGCGAACTCTAAATCTCTTCCGGAAAATCTGAACAAAAATCTGAAATATACTTTATGCTTGAGCCCCAGACATTTTATTTTTTGGGACACACTAATGTACATTAGAGCAACTCAAAAAAAAAAAAGTGATTTTGTTACCCCTCTAAAAATAAAACTTGATATGTTTTATGATGATTCCCAAAATATATCGGTTCTAGCGTTGACCATCCGTGAGCTGGACCATTTTTAAAAAAAAATCTTTTTTGTACTTTGCTCCAAGACGACTTAAATAAAATTTGGTATCATCGAAAAGAGTTTTTGAAGCAGCATCCAACGGTATATAAAACTTGGCCACTTGCGGCCTACTAATTGAGATATTTAACTAAATATCATTTATAATTATGGTTTCCAGCCCTAACTCATCCACATGTTAAAATATCTTTTATTCTTGGCCTAGCTTGATCTCTGCAAAACTTCTAGGCAAATCGTGGAATTTTGCTCTTGCCAGCACAACTGCATGGAGCTGTTATTTTGAGGCGACATTCACACAGTGAAATGTTAAAAAGTACGTTCCAATCGTTTGTATTATAATGCCTAGGATTCTTTTTGAAGTCACGATATCTCCTTGTGATAGCTGGAAAACTTTTTAATGGAATTTGAAATTACCATAACTCACACAACTCTGTAAACGTTGCTTTATAAAATTTTAAGAGTCCATATGACTAGTTATTGCACTGCTGTCGCAAACATAACAAATTCTGGATTATGTCATAGTTTGTCGGAAGCTTAGTTTTGTTCAGCTGAACAGGAGAAAAATCCATTTTTAGTGTTTTCGTAAATTTATTTGTAAGTCTTATATTATAAATCAATAATAGATTAATATGTTTTTAAATAAAAAATTAAAATTTAAAAACTTAAATTTATCTCACAGCTACAGGGTTTAAAAACGGATCTTTTGCTTATCACCAGGTTATTATAATTGAAAAATTAAAAAATTTGTTACCCATATTGCCTATATTTGAAAAAACAATAATAATAATGAATATTTACAAAAAAAAATTAATATTATTTTAAAACAGATTCAATTTAAAAAAGCAGAACATTATTTCCACATACGTAGAATTTGTATGAAAACCCAAAACGAAAATATGTATTTAGTTAAATACCTCAATTAGTAGGTCTCGCAAGTGGCCAAGTTTGATATACTGTTGGATGCTGCTTCAAAAACTCTTTTTGATGATACCAAATTTTATTTATGTCGTCTTGGAGCAAAGTACAAAAAAATTCGAAAAACTGAAAAAAGACCTTTTTTAAAAATGGTCCAGCTCACGGATGGTCAACGCTAGAACCAAAATATTTTGGGAATCATCATAAAACATATCAAGTTTTATTTTCAGAGGGGTAACAAAATCACTTTTTTCAGCTCTATACAAGGTGAGTCGGTCTAATGTACATACATACATATGTACATTCGAGCGGCATTAGAATATGACCGCATTTAGATTATGCAATTGTCTCCGAGTATTTTTTTTTTCTATTTTCTTTTAAAGTTGCTACGAAACTCTTTTCACATTTACATTAAAATTTTTTTCTATCTTTTTTTTTAATCAAATGTAAACAAAACAACCGTGTTGTCAACCAGCCATTTTCTATAATTACTAAGCGATTAAAAATTCTAATAGATACAAATAAAAATAACAACTTTTTTTAATATGTAATACATATTCTTTTATTATACAAATACATACCGCACTTGATCATAAAGAGGTTATTAACTCAAAATTTAAACATTTTCCGTAGAAGCAAAACAATTTTTAATTTAATATTAAAGGCATGTGAAAAAAGATTTTTAAACCTACCGTTTCATTACTAAAAAAACACTAAATACCTGATATTTCTATGGCGGGTAAATATAAATATTACGTGTCGATTTTTTCCAAAGAGCGAAAAATAAAAATTTTGTTTTAATACAATCTTTGTGAATATGTGCGATATGTATGTATGTATAAACATTAGGGGTATAACCAAATTTTGACCCTAGCACTACGCGATAGCGAATATTGTGTTATTAACGAAAACAATTTGTTTGGGTCGTTTGAAAATAAAAACCTCACCCACAAAAGCGATTTTCTAAAATCCCTAAAGAAAAAATTTAATAAAAAAATTGTAAATAGTTTAGAAATAAATGAAAAAAAGTTAAAGAGTTTCTTAACTTTTAAAGGACATAAATTTCAAATTAATTCAAATTATTTCAAATTATACTTTTGACTAAATGTATAAGTAAAAATAAAAAAAAAAAAAAAAAAAATTCCAACTTTATGGCGTTTTGTGGATGACCTTTTTTGAAAACCGCGAACAATTGATATCATTTTTTTAAATAGTTTTCAATGGACTATTCGACTATGCTAGGACCATTTTGATATTTGCAAAAAATGGGAATAAGTTATACCCCTAATATACATATTTGTAATTACATATTTATAAGTTATTCAGATTTAAAATAATCTCTATAGCTAATACATATTTAGTTATAATTAAAAAATGTACTTCCTAAATAACGTACTTTTAAAAAAAGGGACTTTTTCAAAATGTACTATATTTAGAAAGCGGCTTTCTGGAAAAATTAAGATTTTTTAAGACATGTTTACACATTTTAAAATATGTAATTCTTAAAA
Source organism: Pollenia griseotomentosa (assembly GCA_963931875.1). Lineage (NCBI taxonomy): Eukaryota > Metazoa > Arthropoda > Insecta > Diptera > Polleniidae > Pollenia > Pollenia griseotomentosa. The sequence continues at coordinate 204,309,917 of OZ007561.1, read as the reverse complement.
AGATTTTTTAATATACATACATATTTGAGAAGCAACACGCCAATTACAAAAAGGTTAAAATGTTTTTTATTATTAAAAGTGCAAAATATTGGTTTGTTTTTAACTTTTGGTTGTAAAATTAAAAAAAAAATACAGTCGAATTTTGCTTTAGTTTGTTTTTTAAACCTTTAATTAATTTAAAATATTTTTATGAAAGCTGCGTTTTTTCTTCAGCACAAAAGTTGACATTTTTAAAAACGGGAAAAAAAAATTAAAACAAAAATGACAAAAAATAATAAAATGCCTATCCATGCGTCGTTGTGCAACTTTTTCAACCCCGTTTTCTTCCCTACACCTCTTGCGCACAAACAAAATGTTGCATGCAAAAGTTGCGGCGTTAATTGCATAGTGTAAATATGGTCTATATGTCAATAATAAACTTTGGATTTTCGTAAAAGCCCAGGCGAAATATTGTAAAACACTTAAAGCCCAAGAATAATATTAACAAGATTACGCATTGCGCATGTTTACAATATTCAACTGTTTAATATGACGTCACATCAGCATATTATACACATGTTTGTTTACTTGTGTTTCTATATTTTAGCTGTAGTAATACGCTGATGTGCGCATCTATAGATGCGCAGAATTTTTAAGGCCTAACCATAATGTGCATAAGGTAGCTTAAGGTACTGTCACAAATTAACGTAGTCTGTCAAATGTATAAGCAAGTTAAACATAACTTTTAGGTGGTCATAATCACTTTCATGAACTTACACGTTCAAGTTTTTCTTGATAGTCTTTTACATATCGACATCTTAAATGCAAACGGGCGTAACGTAACTACACCAACAATTCGACGTATTGCTAAATTGTGTAGCTCTCCTACACAGATTCTTAAACAGATATGTAAAAAGTGACGTGTGAAATCGGTCCAAATAAGTTGCGAAGACAGCTTTCGAAGAAAAAGACAGAAATTTTTTTGTAGCGAAGTGGCAATGTGTAAAAACAGGCCGCATTAATCAACACGAATGGCGTGATCAAAACAAAAATAACAAAACACAAACCACATTAAACAAATGCATTAGTTCAAAAAAAGTTGTGTTTTGTGCAAAAAAAATGTATTTGGTAATATTGTTTTGTTTTATAATGTTATTTGACAAACACTGAAACAAAGAAATGTCAAATTAAGTTTGGCAATTCACTCTCAATTAACATCGTGCATTATGATTGAAATAAACATATAGGGTTAATGTATATAAAAGAAATATTATAAGATTGTGGAATGTAGTTACCTCTGTAACTACATTCCACACTCTGTTAAATATGGTAAATTTTTTAAAATTAATATGTTTTAAATAAAAAGCGAAATTATTTATAACTTTTAATAAATAAAAAAAAAGAAACTTAAAAATTTTTAACTTTTTTCTTAAAAATTTAAAAAAAAAAACTTAATTTAAATAAGGAATGTGGTTCAGTTCTTATTGGTTGATTTATGTTATTTACAAAAATAGTACTCCTTGACTTTTTTATTTATAAATTCGTTAATTTCAATTCAACTACGAATCTATGGAGCTTGCACGAAAAATGTGGCGTACATAAATAGTTGGCACTATTGCAAAATTTGCTTAACAATATTCTCAGTTGTCACGTTATTTATTTCGATAGATAAATGAAGAAATCGCGTTTTAATATTTATAAATTTTTCAATGAACTGATGTTAATGTTAAAACATTAAAAAAAAAAAAATTTGTATATTTTAACATTTCGCTGCTAAAAACTCAACTTCAGTTGTGTCGCTATCCGTAATCGACTCATAAGTTTGCATTTTGCAAATATTTCGACAAAATACTTAGTTTTTAAATGTCTTCTACATATAACAATGGGTCCTTTTGACCCTCATGGGGTAAGTTTTCTTAAAACAATCATTTTGGCATATAGTTTACATTAGTTATTCAAAACTATAGTTTAGCTCGTTTTCACCAAAATCGGAACAATTCTTTGATCAATTGCAGGTAATTTGCTAAATTTCGGTTAATTTGAACTTTGACCTCAGTCGGGCACGGATTAGAGCAGTTCGATTTTGCTTAAATTTCCGATATTTAAGTTTTAAACTAAGCGTTACAATAATTCGTCTGGGTTTTACAAAGATCCAAAGTTGGATTTTCAGTGCCTTTTTTAATTCTTTTAAAAAGAGGATTTAAAGCTTTTATTTAGTTGTTATGCTTGAATGCTTAATGAATGAGGCCCTAACTCACATAATTGCAATTTTACAGGAGAAGGTAAAAACATAATAGAAACTGTAGTTATCAAAATTTAAAGCTTTTATTTAGTTGTTATGCTTGTAAAACAGTAATTTTTGATTTCGAAAAAAATTAGAGCCTTTCTACATTAGACCAACGATACATATTTTTTCTTTGTACGCAATTATTTATTAACATGAATAAGTTTCGATGAAATATTTATATGATGCACCGAACTGTACCGTCGAACATAAAAACCAGGAGATAAATAATAAAATAAAATAATAAAAAAAAATTAACAACGACATCTAATCACAATTTGTAACTTACAGTAATTTATTTTGGTAAAGATTTAAAAGTGTAAATCATTGTGTCCAAGGTCTTACCTGAAATGATACAAAAAAATATATGTAGGTATATAAGTATTATTTCACTGTCTATGACGTTTTTTATTTTATTTTATTAGATATAATATATAACAATATATAATTTAGGGATTCACAAGGTGTCATAAAGTCATAAGTCTTAAAGTAATAGCACGAAAAAATACGACTGTTGTGAACAACCCCTCATAATTTAGTGTGCTATTTTGAATTTAAATCAGCTGATTTAAAACAAATATAAAAAATAAATATTTACCAAAAATAAAAATATTTTTTAATTCTAATCCATGAATTAATAAATTAAATTAGATCTTATCTGACTATTTTCCATTTTTTAGACGCAAATCACAAATAAATTTTATTTTGTTTGTTTAGTTACCAAGCATCAGAGTCCTAGGCCGATAAAATTTGACGCCGCAAATGTTTTGTTGCAAAAATTGCTAGCCGCAGGTTAAATTCGGATATTAGCCTGATAAAACTATACCATCAACGGCGACGGGTACAAAAACTAATGCTGCTCGGCTCGTCCGCTCAGCGCAGATCTCTTCTGATTAATTACGACAGCACAATAAACATAGCAAGCAAAGTTCTATTAATTTAACACACTTTTTGTTAACAAAGCAACAACAATATTTTTAAACCATTGTAAAATGTTAGAACATTAGGACAATATAACATGATAGCACACCTTGTGAATACCCCAAATATATAACTAGATGTTTACAACACCGATAAAATGCTTACGGAGCGGCAAATATTTGTCAATAAAACGTTTTATTATTTTAATTATTAAGTTAAGCTCGCTTTGTTTTCATACACTTTTTGCCTACAAGCTTCATTTTTGAAATTATGTATGTAGCTTTTTGTAAACTCTTTATTTACTCATTGAAATGTTTCGCGTTTTTTTGTTCTGTACCACGTAGTTTTCTTGTTTACTAAATATACATACATACATATCGCAGGCTCAATATTACAAGGTTGTATGTAACATTTATTTATTTTTTTTTTTTTAGTTAATAATATTTTAGATTGAATGGGACAATTTACCACTTTTACGGACAGTTTGACCAAGTTCAGTTCTTAATAACTATCAATTATAACTGCCAAAAACATATTAACTGGAAGTTTAAGTAATAGGTTATTTTAACTGTACTTGGTGAAATTGGCAGTAAGTGGCGATCCGGAACAGACAACAAGTTCTTGACCACCTTGTTTAACACCAGATTCAGACAGTGATTTTTTTCCATGTTTTTAAGGCATTATTTTTGGTGTTTGTAGGCGAACGGTATAGAGAAAACAAGCGGGGTAGAGAAAAAAATCCCATTTGTGCTCTGCGTCTTTTTAATATTTTTCTTTGCACACATTCGTATTTTTGTTATGTTGCTTTACTATATTTTTTTGCTTTAATGTGGCATTTAAATTGTTTATTTTTACAAATTAGCAAAGTAAAGAAGAATTTCTGATAACGGGGGAAAAAATTAACCCTAAAATCTTGGAGAAAAAATCAGGGACCGTAACTGTTATGACTTTTTTAAAAAAAAGTCAAAAAATAACTATTATTTTCTGACCAGTATGTTTTTGGTCAAAAATAATTGTTATTTTTTGACTGATATTTTTTCAGTTAAAAATAAACGTTTAAGTTTGACTGATATTTTTTAGTCAAAAATAAAAGTTAAAATTTAACTGATATTTTTTCAGTCAAAAATAAAAGTTGAAATTTTACTTGTATTTTTTTAAGTCAAAAAGAGAAATTAGTAATTATTAAATTTAGTATCCGACCGATTAATCGGCTTTGGTATCGGCCAAAAATGGCTAATCGGGAAATAATCGGTGTTCGACATTAATTTGGCCGAATTTTGCCGAATTTTGCCGATACCCGAACTTTTTAATATCATTATCAAATGTTACAAAACCATGCAAAAATAATAAGCTAAAACATTTTTTCCAAATTCGGCTGTGGAAATTTATATTGTTTCTAAATCAGGTAAACAAGCTAGCAGTAGCGGAATGAAAAAAGAGGGAAACAAATTAAAGCTTCTATATGGGAAAATCACGACTTAATTCCTCACATTGAATTTAAAGAAAAAAATAAAAATATTCTTCAAAAGAAATAACGTATTTTTGAAATTAGCCCTAAAGTCGACGAAGCATTAATATATTTGCGTATTGGAAAACAAGTCCATTTTACAACTTAAAGGCAGTAGCAATAAAATATCTGTCAGCACCACCAACTAGTCTTGCAAGCGAGCAACTGTTTAGTGCAGTCGGCCAGTTTTATTGCAATCGGTTAAGTAGCCTTAATGGTATCAATGCAGAAAACTGAATGATTTGTCATTACAGCATAAAACTTACTAAGCTACCTTAATAAGAGGGTTGAGTTTTTTTAAACATAAAAATTCTATTGCCAATACATTTTCAATAAAACATACAGATCTAGCGATCTGTCCAATAAGATATTCCAGCCCGGTGGTGTTGAATTAGTTTTGAAAAAACGCTTGCGACTCTTATTGAGGTAGGTCAGATATGAATTTTGAATACAAATACATATCGCACTTCATTATGAAGAGGATATTAACTCAAAATTTAAACATTTTGACTAAAAGCATACTTATTTTGAATTAAATATAAAGGCATATGTACAATAATTTTAAAGCCAACCGTTCCATTACCAAAAAGTTGACAGCGGGTGGATATGAATATTACGTGTCGATTTTTTTCAAAAAGTGAAAAAATAAAAATTTTGAATTTATACTCTCTTTATGATCAAGCAAATATTTCGATATAACGACTACTTGTAAATAAAAAACTTTTTTGTTGGTTTTTTATAACTAAAAATTTTTATAAATGAATTCGCAATTGATGAACCAGAGGGTATTAACCAGTGTTGCCAAAACTTGGTGACCAAAAATGGCTAAAATTACGGGAAAAAATGGCTTAAAACTTTTTTAAATAAAACACATTAAAATTCCATAGCAAAACAAAAATAATTCATTAAAAGTTTTTTAAAATTAAATTATAAATTGAGATCAGTTTATTACATAAAAATAAACGTAAATTAAATATTTTAGCATTTAAAAAATTAATCATTGATAAATTTGATGTCGTTATTGTTCATCTCATAGGAATCACTTATGCCTATTAGTGTTAAATCTACAATAATAAATAAATAAAAAAAATCTACAATAATAAATAAAAAAAGATAAGAAATATTTTATATTTACCAAATTGATAAAATCGAATTAGCGGTTGCTAAATGCAACCTATTTCTCAAATTACTTTTAACGATGTTTATTTAGCTAAATACATTTGGGGGATTCACAAGGTGTCATAAAGTCATAAGTATTAAAATAATAACATAAAAAATACGACTGTTGTGAACAACCCCTGATTTAAAACAAATATAAAAAATAAATATTTACATCAAAAAATTTTTTAATTCTAATCCATGAATTAATAAATTAAATTAGATCTTATCTGACTATTTTCCAATTTTTAGACGCAAATCACAAATAAATTTTATTTTGTTTGTTAACCAAATATCAGAGTCCTAAGCCGATATAATTTGACGCCGCAAGTGATTTGTTGCCATCAACGACGACGGCTACAAAAACTAATGAGGCTCGGCTCAGCCGCTCAGCGCAGGTCTCTTCTGATTAATTATGACAGCACAATAAACATAGCAAGCAAAGTTCTATTAATTTAAGACACTTTTTGTTAACAAAGCAACAATATTTTTAAACCATTGTAAAATGTTAGAAAATTATGACAATATAACATGTTAGCAGACCTTGTGAATACCCCAATTGTCTACTTCAGCATTAGACCATGGAAGTAAGAGTTACTTTAAATAACTGTAAATTCTGAAATTTCTAAAAGTTTTTGGTTGCCACCTGCATCTCTATATTTAAAGAAACAGTGTTGTTTTTGTTGATACATTTTATAAATATATCGCGCGACCTTAGGACAACAAGGTTCTATTTGTACCTACACTACATGTAAAATAGAACCTTGTTGTCCTAAGGTCGCGATATATTGTTCCTTTATTTCAAAAGATATTTCATTATCATCGTCTACAGCGATTTTCAACAGTTGTGATTTAAATAAAATGTGTCTAATTGTTAAAAATGCTAATTTTACTTTAAGCAATTTTATAAATTTTTAGAACATAAAAATTATTATTTTACTAGAAAAACGGCAAACAAATTTTTATGGCTAAACAAGTTGAAAAATGGCTAATGGCTAAATTCATTTTTTAATGGCTAAACAAGGTGAAAAATGGCTAAATCTAGCCACTAAATGGCTAAATTGGCAACACTGGTATTAACTCAAAATTTATATTTTTCCCTTTTTTTGGAAATTATCGACACGTTATATTCATATCTTCCCGCTGTAAAAATATTGTGCTACTTTGCTAACTTTTTGATAATGGAATATTTGATATTTTTTCTTGTTGTGACTTTGGATAAGTGAAGTTCGGCTTTGGTTCGGCCGAACTAAGCCAATTGCCCTTAAAAGTGGCTTCGGATGGATACTAATAATTATGCTTATTTCTATAATATCTTTAGTTTTTCTAAAATCTTTTGATGGAGTTTCTGATAATCTGGCCTAAGCAACCAGTGAAATTCGCATAGGAATAGCTTATACCATCAACAATAAATTTCAGTTTATCAATTGTATGAATTTAGCACATTTAAACGAAAGCTTGTTTGTTAATGAATTTTTGGCTCCGAAGATAAACTTTGAATATACATACATTTTATTTAAATTTTATTTAAAAAAAAATTTCGAAACTATTAATAAAGCCCTTATGACACTACATTTTTTATTCATTAATTGATATAGAATTGATAGAAAGAAACAGTAAATGTAAGAAAGAGCAAACTATATGTATGTTATGTTTTTGTTTCAGGGATGGCGTTGAGAATTTTTAATATTGTACCAACAACCTTTAAAAATTATAGTTTTTTACCCTAATTGTACTAAAAGATTTTTTTAGTTGAAATTAATTTTAATTATGTTCATAAAAAACACCACAAAAAGGTATTATAAATCTTAGTTAAAAAAGTATCAACAAAAAAGAACAATTGAAACAACTTAGCCATCCCTGTTTTGTTTATTTTATTAAATGCTGCCAACTTTTTGTTTATGAGAAACCCAAAAACAAAAAGCGGTAAATCGCTGAATTTGCCCATAAACCGCTGATTCAGCAACACTTTTAATATTTCAAGCTTGAAATGTCAATTTTAAGTTAAACAATTTTACATTTTTTTTTGACATAACTTCATTTTTTATCGATAACTTTAGTAAAATTTTTGACAGTTTGCCATTTATCTAAATACAGCTTAACTCTTTGCACTTGGTAAATTTTTGTATTACATTATATTTGTACTGTTCACCAAAACTTTAACAATGCATTAAAAATGTAGTGTCATAAGGGTTTAACTTAATGCAGTACATATTTTAACTTTTATTTTTCACTTAAAAAGTACAAGTCAAATTTAAGCTTTTACTTTTGACTCAATAAATATCAGTAATTTGTTTGACTTGTTTGAAAAAATAAAAGTATTTTGAGGATTTTATTCCTTGGCTTATAACCATCAAAATGCTATTCTCCTATAACATACAATAGACAAATTCTTTCGGTCTGACTTTTTGAACTGAAATTTTAATAATAACTGTTATTTCCGATTCCTGGAAAAAAACATCGGTTCAATCTGCTGTGCTTTTAGAAGCAACTCCTAAAAGGAATTAAAGATAAAACATGATTTTTAAATCACGGACTGAATCTGGTGTAACTAAATAGAAGAATAAAATTGAGAGATTATATATTTGATTTTCTCCATATTTTTGCTATTTTACATACAACCTTGCAATATTGAACCAGCGATATGTACATATTTATACAATTTGCTCTTAAGTTTTTGCGATTTTACAAATTCGTTGTATTTGTTTTGTTTATTTATTCATTTGAAACTTGTCAAAGCGAAGGCACTTTATTCTTTTTGTCTCAAATGTGTTCCACATTTATCTATCCGATTCTATCAGTGTTTGAAGAGTACTTTTGAGAATCGCCCTGTTTTACTTTTTTGGCCATTCTAGGAAGAAATCACACATTTCGAGTTTTTTTTCTTGGATTATACATTTTTTTTCAATGTATTTGTGTATTCACTAACGTATAATTTTGTCATCAAGTTGTTATCTACTGATTAGGGTTGTCATTTATATTAAAATATTCAATTCATAAAGGAAAAATATTATAATTTATCAATAACAATTTTAATTAATTTTCATGTTGTAAAACACCTTTCTTCATAAAAATAATTTAATGAAAATTAAATTTAATGAACTTAAGCCTAATTAAAAATATTAAAAATTTGGATTAAAAATTATAATTTATTTTTAAAAATTATAAACAAATAAGCAAAAAATATTGTTTTTGAAACAAATTTGAAAAACATCTTTATCAATTTTTGTACTTTTTTCAATCACATCACAATCTAAATGTTATTTGTTTATATTTAAACTTCATTAAATTTTCCAGCGTTTAAAAAACTGCAGTCATAGCTGAAAAACTGCCATTTCTTTCACTTCTTAATTTGTCATTAGCCAAAAAAAAACTGTTGATTTTACTTCCGATTCATTAAATGTAAACAGTCGTTGTCAAACCAACTCAAAAAACGTAAAGTTGTACACAAATTTTCGTGTTTTGTTTCGACTGCAGTTTTTTAAACCCTGAAATTTTCCGCATACCGTTGTTTTTTTAACTTTGAATAACAACTTTTATTCGAATAAATAAAACTCGAATAACTGATAACAATAATTGTAATTTCGTTTTGTCATTTTACTTGTTTTGCTTTTAATGTCGCATTGTTATTTATTATTCCCTATTTGTCAGTTATTCAGCTAAACAACAATTAAAGCAAGTTGTATTTTTGTTTATGCACTACAAGTGTAATTTTTATTCAAGATATTATTTATTAACATGATTTTTTTCGATGTCAAATTGTTTTTCAAAATAAATTTTTTATTTGAATACTTTCAGTTTTTCATTCATAAAAAGTCAAATTTGGAATAAAATGTTTTTAATAAAGCGATTAATTTGCCACACATATCTGGCCGTGTTCATAACGAAAAGTTGGCTTAAAGTTAGCTTAAAGTTGATTAGTTATACACTTAACAAACTCTGGCTAACTCTGCTAAACTCTTGTTAACGAGCTGCTAAACGTTTGCCAACTTGTGAAAAACAGCTGTTTAATGTCAAACTATATTTATAAAGAAAAATTAAAAAATTTGGTGCGCTAGAAATAAATTACGAAAACGCTCAACATTTTATATAATTTTAAAAGCTTTTTTTATTTTTGTATGTGGAGGGAAAAACAAAAACAATGAAATGTCAAAACCAGCTATTATAATTCAAAACTTGTTACAGTTTTGAGCAATGTAATTTCATCATTAAAACTCAGAGTTGATTTATTAAAAGTTAGCAGACGTATAAAACTTTGGCTTACTTTTTTTATGAATACGGCCGATGAATTTTAAGCCTTTTATTACTGTAGTACTCGTATGTTATTTCTATAAATATACATATTTTGTTTGTTTCCACACATTAACGCCAGTGATGCCAATGCAGCGCTCGAAATTAAAGAACCGCAACCAAAATTTTGAAAGAGAGCATCTGTATCATAGTCCTAATTATATTTATCAATATTTAAATTAGAAGTTTTAGAACTGCTGATTGGTTCAGTGCCTTTATTCTCTGACAGGCAGTCCAAATTCCCAGAAGATGATTTCGAAATTTTTAATTAATCAGCCGGAAGTTTGTTTCCTTATGCATCAGGAGGTAAATTATTGTCCACATATGAGGTAATTACTCATATTTTATTAAAAATCAGCAAAACAAAAAGAAATTAAAATTTTTTTTAAGAAAAAAATTTAAAATATGTTCTTCAATTAATACGTCTGCACACTTAGAAAATAATATTCGAACTCTGTTTTCCACAGTGTTAGCTTCCTATTCTTAATTATTGTATAACACTGTTCTACACATAAAATGCATGCTCCTTCTCGTATGGAATTTATCAAAGTACTTATCGAAACTAAAAAACCCCATTTTCGTTTAGCTAAAGGCTTGTTTACACTATCTCACAAGTCTTACGTATTGTGTAATACTTTGTGAGATAGAAATCTAATGAGTTTTGTTGCGACTGTCAAAAAACCATCACACAAAGTATAAACAATCACACATGAAATAAAATGCAACCCTGATCTAATGAAAAGTATTATTGTTTAGAAATTTTTTAATGGGATGTCAAACTTTTTTTCATAATACTTGTCATTTTCATCACACATGCATTCACACTATCAGACTTTTACATATTACTTAAGTTTTTGACATGTATTAATACAAAGGATAATAGTGTAAACTAGCCTTAAGTAGTAAACAGCTGTTCGGATTTTATGCCTTTGTGTATATTTTGGCTAAAACTTGATTTTTTTCGAAGAACATGCAATATTTCTCACGGCTGTGTCTCGGAAAACAATTGGAATTTTACTTTCCTGTCTTCGGTACAATTGTACCTATAGCAAAAAAAAAGTGTAAACCGAATTTAGTTTGCAATAAGCAGAACGAAAAGATCTCTACGAGTTTCTATTAATGTCGATATCTTCATATTTTATTGCTTCAAATGATATTATGTATATCTATAATCAGCTAAAGTTGATGTGAATTATTTTCAAAAATTCCTTTGTATCATTACTATTATATCATTGTGACACTTGATTAAACAATTTAAGGTCAACATTGTTATAACACTGTATGCCAACGAGTTAGACTTCCGTTAGCGTTTTTAAGCAATAAACTAAAACAATTGCTAATCTTTGTTAAAAATAACCAAAATCAACAAACTTCAAATAAAAAAAAAAAAATAATTAAAGTTGGTTTTTTTATTCTTTGAGATTCTAAAAAATAACTAATGCTCCTATCACGGTTCACAACAACAACTAGTAGTGATGATCGGTACATTGTTAATGGTAATCGCCCTATAACGGAGTTGTAAAGCATAATACAAAAACTGAAAAATTTCAACATAACTAGATATAAGTTGTAAACCGTAATATGGGCTAAAAAAAATTGTACTTCAATTAAACCCAAGTAAATGGTGTTTTTAGTTTGTTCCATCTTTTAACAGGAATAACGTTTAGCCCATGTGTCATTATTGCCCATTTTGCAAAATTTCAAGAAAAAATCCTTACGCATAAGCAAATGCATACTTTGTAATAAAGCAATCTATTTTTTAGCTAAAATATGACTTTTTCTATCAACGACTATATTGAGATCTTGAGAGCAATCAGAACATGTTATCAAATTTGACCTCACTACTAACATAAAGTGATTATTTTGATGCATATATTAAATTGAAAGGTTAGTTTCCTTGGGCAGCCATCAAGAAGTAGTCCCTTTGAAATACCCAAGGCCAATGCCCATCCTACGTAGCAGTTACTCACTAGGCGCCACTGCAGAATTCAACCAATTCGTCTCCCTAATAAAGAGAAGAAGCAACCTTTGTTCTATCTTACCCAATAAAAAATGGAACTTCCAACGAAGCATGTTTGTAAGGGAGAAACATAAAAGTTTTGCTTACCATTGCGCTTACGGAAGACATGAATTTTGTATGGCGAGTTCCCACATTAAAGCAATACATTTTTGACACATAAAACGCATTATTCAGCGCATATAAAAATTCTTGGTTGTAGCGATCAGTTATTTTTTAGTATTCTGCTTCGTAGTAAGGGAATGTCGTGGCACTTGAAATGTTATTTTTTTATAAACGTTGTTGAGAGTTCTTTCATTTACTTTCCTGCATTTCTGTATGTCTTATTGCGTAGCGCTGCGCATAATAATAATATTCATAATAAAAAATTAAATTCTTTTAATTTATTTAAATTTTTCTTTATCTGATTTATACCCACATTTTGGGTATATACCCAGGTGCTTGGGTAAATACCTGGGTATTTACATTTAAATACCTAATTTACCATTTGGGTATTTACCCTTGTCCCATCACTACTAGCGCATAATTGTGCCCTTATTTTTTTTAAATGTACCATTAGTGCTTCGCAAAATGATAAAAATTTTTATTGGGTAGGTATATCTCCCTAATGTGCTAAATTCTAGATGATTGACGCAGAAAATGAAACACAGTTTCCTTTTTCTTCTCTTCATGTCAACTTCTGCAGTAGCCATTAAATTCCAGACCCATTCTCCTCGCATGAGTCCCCACCGACCAAAAAATATTGTGTGTTTTTAATCAATAATTTTCTTAGCAAAATGGCAAGTTTTTTAAGAATGTTTTTAGTATACATATTCATGCTTTTTTGTGCTCAATTTATGCAATAATTGTTCGATTCAGACTACGAATACATGTAAATCATATGAGGCTAACCATATTGACCTTAAGGAAACTTTTTGTTAAATTTTGTGAAACTATCATTTACTTAAGCAAAGTGCGAAACTGATCGCACATTCCGTACGCAGGGCTGTCAGATATGGCGATTTGTCGCCAAACGTGGCGATTTATGCAATAACTGATCGATTCAGACACGTGTGTGAAGATAAATATGAAAAGTTAAATTCGTTTTTTAAAAATATCGCATGCGATAAAAAATATTTTAAAAAAATATCGCATGCGTATTATAAAGAAAATACTACTATTTACGCGAAATTTTACAGTTTTTATGAAAAATCAATAATTTTTATTCAATATTTAAAACTAATTAGATATAAAATTACTATTTTTATAATAAAATTTATAAGTTTTGAAAAAATACGACTTAGAGTGAAATTCTCATGAAAGTGCTGTGTGAGGGATATGGCCACTGTGTCCAAACCCATCGATCTCAGGGAATCAAACCGAATGGAAAATGAAGACAATGGACAGGGCTACAATAATCAATAATTACTATATTCAAATTGTATTTGTGAAAAAAGTTATTCATTTTTGAAAATTTGACTTAGAGTGAAATTCTCTTGAAAGTGCTGTGTGAGGGATATGGCCACTGTGTCCAAACCCTTCGATCTTAGGGAATCAAACCGAATGGAAAATGAAGACAATGGACAGGGCTACAATAATCAATAATTACTATATTCAAATTCTATTTGTGAAAAAAGTTATTCATTTTTGAAAATTTGACTTAGAGTGAAATTCTCTTGAAAGTGCTGTGTGAGGGATATGGCCACTGTGTCCAAACCCTTCGATCTCAGGGAATCAAACCGAATGGAAAATGAAGACAATGGACAGGGCTACAATAATCAATTATTACTTTATCCAAATTGTATTTGTGAAAAAAGTTATTAATTTTTGAAAATTTGACTTAGAGTGAAATTCTCTTGAAAGTGCTGTGTGAGGGATATGGCCACTGTGTCCAAACCCTTCGATCTCAGGGAATCAAACCAAATGGAAAATGAAGACAATGGACAGGGCTACAATAATCAATAATTACTATATTCAAATTGTATTTGTGAAAAAAGTTATTCATTTTTGAAAATTTGACTTAGAGTGAAATTCTCTTGAAAGTGCTGTGTGAGGGATATGGCCACAGTGTCCAAACCCTTCGATCTCAGGGAATCAAACCGAATGGAAAATGAAGACAATGGACAGGGCTACAATAATCAATTATTACTTTATCCAAATTGTATTTGTGAAAAAAGTTATTAATTTTTGAAAATTTGACTTAGAGTGAAATTCTCTTGAAAGTGCTGTGTGAGGGATATGGCCACTGTGTCCAAACCCTTCGATCTCAGGGAATCAAACCGAATGGAATATGAAGACAATGGACAGGGCTACAATTAGCAATAATTACTATATTCAAATTGTATTTGTGAAAAAAGTTATTAATTTTTGAAAATTTGACTTAGAGTGAAATTCTCTTGAAAGTGCTGTGTGAGGGATATGGCCACTGTGTCCAAACCCTTCAAACTCAGGGAATCAAACCGAATGGAAAATGAAGACAATGGACAGGGCTACAATAATCAATAATTACTATATTCAAATTGTATTTGTGAAAAAAGTTATTAATTTTTGAAAATTTGACTTAGAGTGAAATTCTCTTGAAAGTGCTGTGTGAGGGATATGGCCACTGTGTCCAAACCCTTCGATCTCAGGGAATCAAACCGAATGGAATATGAAGACAATGGACAGGGCTACAATTAGCAATAATTACTATATTCAAATTGTATTTGTGAAAAAAGTTATTCATTTTTGAAAATTTGACTTAGAGTGAAATTTTCTTGAAAGTGCTGTGTGAGGGATATGGCCACTGTGTCCAAACCCTTCGATCTCAGGGAATCAAACCAAATGGAAAATAAAGACTATGGACAGGGCTACAATAATCAATTATTACTTTATCGAAATTGTATTTGTGAAAAAAGTTATTCATTTTTGAAAATTTGACTTAGAGTGAAATTCTCTTGAAAGTGCTGTGTGAGGGATATGGCCACTGTGTCCAAACCCTTCGATCTCAGGGAATCAAACCGAATGGAATATGAAGACAATGGACAGGGCTACAATTAGCAATAATTACTATATTCAAATTGTATTTGTGAAAAAAGTTATTCATTTTTGAAAGTTTACTATACGATGGGTTTGCTCAATTGTGCTGTGTTCTCTTCTAAAGCCGAATTGGTGGTTAGGAATACATCTGTTTTCATTTAGAATTGGGGTTAATTTTGACGCTAACAGCTTCTCAAACAGCTTTGATATATTTGAAAGTAAACTTATAGGCCTATATGACTCAACTTTTGTGTGATCCTTTCCTGGTTTAGGTATCATGATGACTAAGGAAACCTTCCACTTTTGAGGATAGTATTCCAGGCGTAAAATAGCATTAAAAATTAAAAGAATAATTCTCCTTGCTATGTTGGGTAGCTCCAAAAGCATTTTGTTGCTGATCTTATCAAAACCAGGAGCCTTTTTGGGGCTTAAATCACAAATAGCCTTTTCGATTTCTCTTATCTCAAATCTTAGGGGAACAGCTGCTCTAGCAGCAACAGGTGGTAACTCGACCGCCATATCGTGAGATATGTTTGGGGTAAATACTTGTTTTAAATGATTAACAAACAGATTTCCTTTTTCAACATCATTTCTTGCCCAACTTCCATTCAAGTTTCTTAATGGCGGATTAGCGACAACTGGCCTTCTGAGATTTCTAGCTGCACGCCATAATGAGTAGTCTGATTGTGGAGTTGCATCAAGTTCCTTAAGATATTTTTCCAGAGAAGCCGTTTTCTGAGTGTGTAGTAACTTTCTCAGCCTTTTTGTACAGTCTTTTAGTAAGGACTTAAGTTGAGGGGATCTGTGCAATTGCCACTCTCTACGAGCTCTCCTTTTTTCAGACAAGAGATGCTCGACATATATTCAAATACAATTTGAATATAGTAATTATTGCTAATTGTATCCCTGTCCATTGTCTTCATATTCCATTCGGTTTGATTCCCTGAGATCGAAGGGTTTGGACACAGTGGCCATATCCCTCACACAGCACTTTCAAGAGAATTTCACTCTAAGTCAAACTTTAAAAAATGAATAACTTTTTTCACAAATACAATTTGAATATAGTAATTATTGCTAATTGTAGCCCTGTCCATTGTCTTCATATTCCGTTCGGTTTGATTCCCTGAGATCGAAGGGTTTGGACACAGTGGCCATATCCCTCACACAGCACTTTCAAGAGAATTTCACTCTAAGTCAAATTTTCAAAAATGAATAACTTTTTTCACAAATACAATTTGAATATAGTAATTATTGCTAATTGTAGCCCTGTCCATTGTCTTCATATTCCATTCGGTTTGATTCCCTGAGATCGAAGGGTTTGGACACAGTGGCCATATCCCTCACACAGCACTTTCAAGAGAATTTCACTCTAAGTCAAATTTTCAAAAATGAATAACTTTTTTCACACATATAATTTCGATAAAGTAATAATTGATTATTGTAGCCCTGTCCATAGTCTTTATTTTCCATTTGGTTTGATTCCCTGAGATCGAAGGGTTTGGACACAGTGGCCATATCCCTCACACAGCACTTTCAAGAGAATTTCACTCTAAGTCAAATTTTCAAAAATGAATAACTTTTTTCACAAATACAATTTCGATAAAGTAATAATTGATTATTGTAGCCCTGTCCATAGTCTTCATTTTCCATTCGGTTTGATTCCCTGAGATCGAAGGGTTTGGACACAGTGGCCATATCCCTCACACAGCACTTTCAAGAGAATTTCACTCTAAGTCAAATTTTCAAAAATGAATAACTTTTTTCACAAATACAATTTGAATATAGTAATTATTGATTATTGTAGCCCTGTCCATTGTCTTCATTTTCCATTTGGTTTGATTCCCTGAGATCGAAGGGTTTGGACACAGTGGCCATATCCCTCACACAGCACTTTCAAGAGAATTTCACTCTAAGTCAAATTTTCAAAAATGAATAACTTTTTTCACAAATACAATTTGAATATAGTAATTATTGATTATTGTAGCCCTGTCCATTGTCTTCATTTTCCATTCGGTTTGATTCCCTGAGATCGAAGGGTTTGGACACAGTGGCCATATCCCTCACACAGCACTTTCAAGAGAATTTCACTCTAAGTCAAATTTTCAAAAATGAATAACTTTTTTCACAAATACAATTTGAATATAGTAATTATTGATTATTGTAGCCCTGTCCATTGTCTTCATTTTCCATTCGGTTTGATTCCCTGAGATCGAAGGGTTTGGACACAGTGGCCATATCCCTCACACAGCACTTTCAAGAGAATTTCACTCTAAGTCAAATTTTCAAAAATGAATAACTTTTTTCACAAATACAATTTGAATATAGTAATTATTGATTATTGTAGCCCTGTCCATTGTCTTCATTTTCCATTCGGTTTGATTCCCTGAGATCGAAGGGTTTGGACACAGTGGCCATATCCCTCACACAGCACTTTCAAGAGAATTTCACTCTAAGTCAAATTTTCAAAAATGAATAACTTTTTTCACAAATACAATTTGAATATAGTAATTATTGATTATTGTAGCCTTGTCCATTGTCTTCATTTTCCATTCGGTTTGATTCCCTGAGATCGAAGGGTTTGGACACAGTGGCCATATCCCTCACACAGCACTTTCAAGAGAATTTCACTCTAAGTCAAATTTTCAAAAATGAATAACTTTTTTCACAAATACAATTTGAATATAGTAATTATTGATTATTGTAGCCCTGTCCATTGTCTTTATTTTCCATTCGGTTTGATTCCCTGAGATCGAAGGGTTTGGACACAGTGGCCATATCCCTCACACAGCACTTTCAAGAGAATTTCACTCTAAGTCAAATTTTCAAAAATGAATAACTTTTTTCACAAATACAATTTGAATATAGTAATTATTGATTATTGTAGCCCTGTCCATTGTCTTCATTTTCCATTCGGTTTGATTCCCTGAGATCGAAGGGTTTGGACACAGTGGCCATATCCCTCACACAGCACTTTCAAGAGAATTTCACTCTAAGTCAAATTTTCAAAAATGAATAACTTTTTTCACAAATACAATTTGAATATAGTAATTATTGATTATTGTAGCCCTGTCCATTGTCTTCATTTTCCATTCGGTTTGATTCCCTGAGATCGAAGGGTTTGGACACAGTGGCCATATCCCTCACACAGCACTTTCAAGAGAATTTCACTCTAAGTCAAATTTTCAAAAATGAATAACTTTTTTCACAAATACAATTTGAATATAGTAATTATTGATTATTGTAGCCCTGTCCAATGTCTTCATTTTCCATTCGGTTTGATTCCCTGAGATCGAAGGGTTTGGACACAGTGGCCATATCCCTCACACAGCACTTTCAAGAGAATTTCACTCTAAGTCAAATTTTCAAAAATGAATAACTTTTTTCACAAATACAATTTGAATATAGTAATTATTGATTATTGTAGCCCTGTCCATTGTCTTCATTTTCCATTCGGTTTGATTCCCTGAGATCGAAGGGTTTGGACACAGTGGCCATATCCCTCACACAGCACTTTCAAGAGAATTTCACTCTAAGTCAAATTTTCAAAAATGAATAACTTTTTTCACAAATACAATTTGAATATAGTAATTATTGATTATTGTAGCCCTGTCCATTGTCTTCATTTTCCATTCGGTTTGATTCCCTGAGATCGATGGGTTTGGACACAGTGGCCATATCCCTCACACAGCACTTTCATGAGAATTTCACTCTAAGTCGTATTTTTTCAAAACTTATAAATTTTATTATAAAAATAGTAATTTAATATCTAATTAGTTTTAAATATTGAATAAAAATTATTGATTTTTCATAAAAACTGTAAAATTTCGCGTAAATAGTAGTATTTTCTTTATAATACGCATGCGATATTTTTTTTAAATATTTTTTATCGCATGCGATATTTTTAAAAAACGAATTTAACTTTTCATATTTATCTTCACACACGTGATTCAGACTACGAATACATGTAAATCATATGAGGCTAACCATATTGAACTTAAGGAAACTTTTTGTTAAATTTTGTGAAACTATAATTTACTTAAGCAAAGTGCGAAACTGATCGCACATTCCGTACGCAGGGCTGTCAGATATGGCGATTTTGAAACGTGTTTGGCGGTGGGATTTTCAATTTGGCGACTGGCGATTTTTGATATAACTGGCTATTTTTTGCCAATTATATTATTTCGGCGATTTTTTTAACACTTTGTCATTTTTTGATATCATTACGGATTTAAAAAAAATCTGCCAACTTTTTTCACAAGATTTTTGTTTTGTTATCATTTTAAGTGAATACCTATAAAATTATAATGCAGATCAAAACACCAGTAATGAAATCGATGAGGCAGAAGTGTACGATCTTATAGACTTGTGCACCTAATTTTTAACTGAATATGGGCATTTCCTGGGGTTACGAACGTACGTTCGTACGCTTTTGATGTGCAAATAAAGGGTGTTTTTTTAAGCTAGATAGAACTTTAAATTGTAAAAAGTAACACAAAAAATTAAATTTTGATGAAATATTTTGTTTTTATCGTTTCAGTATACTCTGGCAAATCATCATGAATAGACTCACGCTTGAACAACGCTACGAAATTATCCAAATTTACTTTGAAAATCAGTCGTCGATTCGCGCAACTTATAGACGCAAAATTGTGTTCAGCGATGAGGCGCATTTTTGGCTTAACGGGTTTGTTAATAAGCAAAATTGCCGCATATGGAGCGAGACCAATCCACAAGAGACCCTACAGACTCCATTACATCCAGAAAAATGCACCCTTTGGGGCAGTTTTCACGCTGGTGGCATCATCGGACCTTATTTCTTTAAAAATGAGGCCGGAGCTCGCGTTACGGTCAATGGAGATCGTTACCGCACCATGATCAATGATTTTTTGTTTGAAAATATGGATGACATTGATCCGGAGGAGATGTGGTTTCAACAGGATGGCGCTACGTGCCATACGGCGAACGCAACCATCGACTTATTGAAATCAAAATTTGGCGATAAGTTGATTTCGAGAAATGGACCTGTCAATTGGCCTCCAAGGTCGTGCGATTTGACACCTCTCGATTATTTCCTGTGGGGCTACGTGAAGTCACTGGTTTATGCTGATAAACCAGCAACAATTGACGCCTTGGAGGACAGCATTGTTCGTGTTATTCGTGACATACGGCCAGCAGTGCTCGAAAAAGTGGCCCAAAAATGGACGTCCAGAATGCGCTTCGTCAACAACAGCCGCGGTGCCCATATGCCCGAAATCATTTTCAAATGTTAATGTCACGTATTGATCTTTCGAATAAAAAAAAATGTTGATTACAATTTAATTTTTTGTGTTATTTTTTACAATTTCAAGTTCTATCGGGCTTAAAAAAACACCCTTTAATATAGAATATAGATAGACAAAACTTTTCTTAGCTTTTTTTTTTGCGATTCAATAGCATTTGGGTAGCTCTATGTTTAGTGCAAAAGATGGATTATATCGAGTTTTAGTTTTCAAAATGATAGTTTTAAACAGGGAAACCATAAATATGCAATTGCATGTTTTTCCTTGTGCGACCAATGAAGGCAGAAATAATAAATTTATCCGTTTTAGAACTTTTTATGAAATTTGGCATCGATTTGTTAGTGCATATTTTATCGCTTGCAGCATTTTTTGCATTATTTATTTAAAAGCGGTTTTTTGTAGCATTTTTTAAGTTTTTAGTGCATATTTAGCCTTTTTGATGCATATTTTGATACATTTAAAATTTGTTTTTTTTGCGAAATTTTTGCTTTCCCGTTTTCAATATCTATCTGCATACCCAACGTGTTGCTTCGTTTTCGCCATCTACTTTTAATTTTTACTTGAAAATCGTAAGACAAAGCAGTGCCCATGTTCTGTAACTCTCGTGTCGAGAAACTTTTAGATTGAAATGTGTGAAATAGAACAAAAATGCCGTATATTGAAACAAACAGCTGTTTTTCTCACTAAACTGTATCTGTAACTTTTTTTGGCGAGTACAAGCTGTCACGCAAGAAAATTACTCGCCAATTTACAGAAAAAGTGTGTCTGTAACATTTTGGTGAGAAAAGTTCCCGCTTTGGACTGTCAAAAAAACTCACGAATAAAAATGGGGCGAGAAAAAAATTTTAACACTAAAAAACAACTAAAAATGCAAATTGCAAAGAATAATAATAATAAAATTATGTTCTTGGCCCTTTTTTTATTGTTTAATTATTTCCTTTTACCATTTTTATAAAATATACGAATTTTTTCAAAGCTCGTTTACAAACAACAAACATTAAAGTCGCACTTTACATTATTTGGCATGGCCGACGTTTGTATTTTCGCCGCCGTCGTTGAAAATTTTTCAATTTTAGTAAATTTTGGTCGCCGTTAACTATATGTGTGACTGGCGTCCTCAACGTCTGCAATGTCACATCGGCTTCGAGTGCAATGTTATGACTTTTATAACGTAACGACGTAATCTCTTTTGATAGTTTTCGACATAAGTTACAGACACACTTTTTTCTCACTTTTCGAGAAACGATGGAATATTTTGTTTCACATCTTTTCGATGCGAGAAGTTCTCACTAAAGTTACAGAACATGGGTACAGGTTGTCATTAAAGATAAATGTTTTTTTACACTTTTTAATTTTATATATAAGAAATTATTAAGAATCAGTTAAACATATACGTTTTTAGCGATGTGTGTAATACATAGAAATCTGGACCAATATAACGATAACCATCCGTCCGTCTGGCTGGTGGCCTGTCCATGTCAATTTTGTACACAAAGTACAAGTTGCAATCTTGTAGTTAAGTTGATCAAATTTGGTAAATACATTTGAATTTTACTAAGGACGAATTCTGTGTAAATGGGGAGAATCGGTCTATAATTTTACATATTCCGTATAAAAACTTCTTTCCAAATTAGACTCGTTGTGTCCGTAAACTATCTAATTATGTTGGTATTTAGTAGAGCTGTCAATTATTCGCATTTCAACTTTGTTCGAAAAATTCAAATAATTGTTTTTGTTCGTTCGATCAAACGTTTAATTCTATAAAATTATTCGATTAAATGAGAATAACGAATAAAAAATATTATTTCCAAAAAAAATAACGTACTTTTAATAAGTTACATCTACAACTATAGAAACTCTTCTATTTTCTTCTTTATTTGTGTCCCTAAAACTTTGTTTTTGTGAGCACATGACTGACCATCGTTTACAAATAGGGTAAAATCTCGATTCGTCTGTCAATACTATGGTGAATAGGTTTTACCGATTATAATTTTAGAATTGTTTTCATTATTAAATTGTTGAGTATTTTGTTTTAAAATTAAAAATTTTTGAATTTTTTGGGACATATTTTTATCAACTTTCAGGTAATATTTTCAAGCATTTACTGCATATTTAATGCGCATTAAACGCGTTTTTAGAGCATATTTCTGGTTTCCCTGCTTATAAACATGTGGTCACGAACGTACGCAAAATAGAAGTCAATTCTGGCTGACAGTAGTGAAATGTAGAAATTTGCTTAATGGAACGGAATATTCAAAAGTGATTCACCCCTATCGTGAATAAGTGGAATTTTTGTTCCCATGAAATTTCCATTCCCCTCAAAGGGGAAAAAAGCAATCGTGAATCTCATGTGAAAAATTTTTCACGCTATCAGTGCCAGTGAATGCAAAAAAGAGAAGAAAGATTAGAAAAAATTAAAAATCAATGAAAATTTTGTTTAAAAATATACACGTATATAGTTTAAAGAAAAGTTAAAATAATAAAGGAAAATATTTAGTATTGGAGGAATAGTTTGATTACAACTTTAGTTTTTTGCACTTTTTTAATTTTATGTAGTAAAATATTTTCCAGAATTTTACCACCACTTCTTTCGAAAGCTTCGCAAATCCGCAGGCAATGGATCGGTTGTTCTGCATGTTGACCAATATATCGGTTTGTGCCTTATTAACGAATCTAGACTTTAATATTCGATTCATAGGAGGAACTGCTTACATACATGTTCTGTTCCCTAACAAAAATAAAGTGAGAAAATCTAAGGGAAACGTGATCAAATTACGAGGGAAAACATTTTCACGAAAAGGGGAATTTTATTCCCGTGAACATTTTTTCATGTTATTATTCTCCTTTGAATATGTGGGTAAAGATAAATATGTCGAACTAAATATGTTTCGACGTAACATCTTACGGCTTCACATATTTAAAATATGTTTTTTGTATTTGGGACAATTTTCCAAAAATGTTTAAAAATTTATGACAAACTATTAAATATGTTTTCGTATTTGTGACATATTTAAAATATCAAATTATTAAACATCTTCGTATTTGTTAGATATTTAATGAAATTTGAAAGAAATTAAGAATTTTATTAAAAATGCAGATTCTCTGAGGGATTTTTGGAAATTGTGGACAAGTTGGAAGACCTAACAGGATGAGACATACCTCATTTTAAAGATAATTACGCCCACTTTTGTAATCTATTTCGCTTTTTGAGAAAAAAACCTCTGGGCTATTTTTAAAGAATTTTTGAAATTCTCAGATGTACTAGTACTGAGGTTTTTTCTCAAAAAGCGAAATATTGCTTCCAAAAACACAACAGATTCAAACGATTTTTTCCCATATTTTTAGGGTGGATTTTTTCCCCGTTATCGGTTATTCTTCTTTACTTGCTTATTTTTAAAAATAAACAAATTGAATGCGCTTTGTGTATTGTATTGTCACGTTGAAATAAAAAATATAGTGAAGCAACATAACAAAAATACAAATGAGCGCAAAGAAAAATATAAAAAATTGTTTTTTTTTTTATATGAAGACAATTTTGACAACTTGGTTCCTTCTATAGAGCAGCATGTCTACACTCCCAAATGAGTCTACCTTGTGTAAATATACCTTGTTAAAAACATGGAAAAAGTCACCGTCTAATTGCGTGTTAAAGTTTCTTCATATCTAATAAATATTTGACGAAAAAATCCAAAAGAATAACCGTGCCCAGTAAATTAATCAAACTTAAGCTTTATTTTTAACAATTTTTAAATATTTACTAAACTTTATTTGTAAGAAAATTATTGTATACTGTTATTTAGAAACTGTTTAATGATGTTCGATCTAGTCAAACGTTTTGCAAAAGCAAATAATTTTTTAATAAAACTAGTGGTTACATGAAAGACGTCAAATATTTAATAGGTGTGAACATAGCTTTAGAATAAGTGCTCATTTGGATATAAGAGTCGTCATAACAATTAAAAAAGTGGTTGTAAATGAGGCGCCCGTTAAGGACCCAAACAGTCGTAACAACATGAGCCAGAATTGCCAAGTTTTGGGTTTCCCCCAGATGTAGGGGGTTTAAGGGGTTTCTCTGTTTGCTTGTATGTATGTACATAACAATAACTAAGTTATACTATATTTAACGACTTGTCTTTGGTTAAGCTAAAAAAAAGCTAGATGTTTCTGAAAACCACTAGATTTCACGGGAAAATTAAAATTAAACGATTTTTTTTTAGAACAGTTTTATAACATCGAATCCACTTAAAGCTTGTTCGCGAATGAAGACTTCGTTCGCTAAAATTACATTTAAGCCAAAAACAAATTATAAAATATTGTTGTACATGTAAGTTAAGCGAACGAAGTCTTCATTCGTTATTGACGAACAGGTCATTAAATTTTATATCACTGACAACCAGTGTTGCCAATAAAGAATTCTTACTTAATACATGACTGCGTACCAAATTACACATTTAAGGCAAAATAACACACATAAATAATAAAAGAAATCAGAGCATAAGCGATAACGTCTGCAGAAAATTTTTTTTGCTTTTTTTTTTAATAATACATTTTTATTTACAATCTATCCATTTAAGGATAATAAGCAAATTGGAAACAATCAAGAATTTCATTAGTTGTTAGACTTTAGTGAGAACAACAACTCATAAAGAACAAAACTTAATGTTTTTATACTATTTTTTACAAATGGATTAGCAATGAGTATTTAATAAGAAAGAAAGAAAAATATAAATATACATATATGTATTTGCAGTATTAACGATATGAGTATTTGCAGTATTTAAGAAACTAAAATAATTAATAACTAAGCTACATTTCGAAAGCATTTAATTTATTAACGAAATGGTAAGTCAAGGATGTGGTGCCGTTTAAGTCTTTTAACTTCTTCAGTATCATCGAGCAGAGAGATGGCCAGAGGGTTGCAGTGGTTACTTAATCCTTCAAGATACCTTGAGCTGAATCTATTGATTTCATCTTTAACCTTTGGAATAAATAAATCATTATGTATAGTGTTGTTTGAAACAAACCATGGCGTATTGACAATCGACCTTGATGTTTTATTTTGATACCGTTGTAATATTTCAATATTTGATGTACTAGCTGTCCCCCAAAGTTGTATGCCATAAGTTCATACTGGCTTAAGAATAGTTTTATATATTGTTGTACATGTAAGTTAAGCGACAAAGTCTTCATTCGTTATCGACGAACAGGCCATTAAATTTTATACCACTGACAACCATTGTTGCCAATAAAGAATTCTTACTTAATACATGACTGCGTACCAAATTACACATTTAAGGCAAAATAACACACATAAATCGAAAAAGAAATCAGAGCATAGGCGATAACGTCTGCAGAAAAATAGTAAAAAAATGTTTTTGTGCAAGCCAAACAACATACATAAATTTTTAAAATTTACTGTCAGTGGTTCTATATGATGCAAACAAAATTATTGCCTTAAAGTACCCATCAACTACACAAAATTATTGAGTAATTTATTGATATTTTTATTGTCGTTTTGCTAAGTTATATGACGCAATTTTGCATTCGAATTAAGTTTTTATTTAATACAACATTAGGAACTTACTTCTTATCTCCAGAATATACACACTTTTTATTAAATCGCGCAAGAATCAAATGTCTAAGAAATTAAAATCAAATTTGACAGTTTCTGTTAAACATTATTTCTTCAAAAAATGTTCGACCAACTATATCGCGATATATTGCTTTTGTTCAACAATACTGTATTAGCTCAAAATTTAAAAATGTTCAGTGGAAGCAAAACAATTTTTTATTCTACATTAAAGGCATATGAAAAATAATTTTTAAAATTAAATTTTGACAGTCAAAAGTTAATGAAACAATAGAACTTAAAGTAAAATTACACATGAGCTACACATGCAAGTAAAAATTACACATAATATGTGTTATTCAACACATGGATTGTCAACACTGATACATTCACTTTTTAAAGTGATTAAATGGTGTCCTTGTGCTTTGCACAGAAGGTTTACATAGACAAGATAATTTGATAAAATTTGGTTAATATGTTTTAAGTGCACTAAGGACGAAGCCTATATAAATGGTGAAAATCGGTTTGTATTTTCAAATAGTCCCAATACAAACTTTCTTCCAAAATAGACTCTTTGTGTCAAAAAACAATCTTATTATGTTCGTATTTATATTGATTTCGCTCCAAAAATTGTTTACTTAAAAAACAAACAAAAATTTCGAAATTTTGCTAAAAAATATTTTTTTTTTTTTTTTTTTTGCCAAAAATATATGTTTCTAAAACGACTGGGCATATTTGAAACAAGTTAGTAAGTTCAATTAATCAAACCGTTTTTGAGTTACGCAAATATATGTTGTGCAACTTCTTCTATTTTTTAAAAACCGTTATATCTCGAAAACAGGAGCTTACATAAAAAAAGTTAGCACCACTGGATTCGGCGTACCCGAATTAGGTTAAAACGCCTAGTGCCTAGATTTAACAAAATAACAAATAATTAATAAAAGATAGTATCAAAATCTCGAATTTCAGAATTTTGACTATGCAGAGCAGCTGTATGCTTCGCTAACTAAAGCTTTTCCACATAGCCGACCTTCGGCCGTGCAGAAGGCTTTTCAACTCTATGGTATAACAAATACCGGCTTCGCTTACTAAAGCTTATAAATTCGGTTAAAACGTTTACATAAGTAAACAGAGGATATTAAAAAAAAGCAATTAAAAATTTAGACAGACAGAACCAAGGAATATATTACATTGCGACACAAGTGAAGTAACACTAAAAAGTGTCACAATGTCTGCGGACACTGAATATTATTACATGTCACCTGCATTTTTATATACTATTATGTTATAATAGTATGTAAAGGGTGTTTTTTTATGCTAGAAAGAACTTTAAATTGTAAAAAGTAACACAAAAAAATTAAATTTTGATGAAATATTTTTTTTATCGTTTCAGTATACTCTGACAAATCATCATGAATAGACTCACGCTTGAACAACGCTACGAAATTATCCAAATTTACTTTGAAAAATTTAAAAATTTAATTAAAATTTAAATCGCAAAATTGTGTTCAGCGATGAGGCGCATTTTTGGTTTAACGGGTTTGTTAATAAGCAAAATTGCCGCATATGGAGCGAGACCAATCCACAAGAGACCCTACAGACTCCATTACATCCAGAAAAATGCACCGTTTGGTGCGGTTTTCACGCTGGTGGCATCATCGGACCTTATTTCTTCAAAAATGAGGCCGGAGCTCGCGTTACGGTCAATGGAGATCGTTACCGCACCATGATCAATGATTTTTTGTTTGAAAATATGGATGACATTGATCCGGAGGAGATGTGGTTTCAACAGGATGGCGCTACGTGCCATACGGCGAACGCAACCATCGACTTATTGAAATCAAAATTTGGCGATAAGTTGATTTCGAGAAATGGACCTGTCAATTGGCCTCCAAGGTCGTGCGATTTGACACCTCTCGATTATTTTCTGTGGGGCTACGTGAAGTCACTGGTTTATGCTGATAAACCAGCAACAATTGACGCCTTGGAGGCCAGCATTGTTCGTGTTATTCGTGACATACGGCCAGCAGTGCTCGAAAAAGTGGCCCAAAATTGGACGTCCAGAATGCGCTTCGTCAAGAACAGCCGCGGTGCCCATATGCCCGAAATCATTTTCAAATGTTAATGTCACGTATTGATCTTTCGAATAAAAAAAAAATTTTGATTACAATTTAATTTTTTGTGTTATTTTTTACAATTTTAAGTTCTTTCGGGCTTAAAAAAACACCCTTTATATTGGCACTTACACCCAGCTAGCATTTGGGCGATTATTTTTTGTAAAAATCACCCAAATGATTCTTTTCAGATCAGTTTTGATGATTAAAAACTGATTTATCACTTGAGTGATTGAAAAAGGATTCATATATGATTCATTTATATGTTTAAATAATGATTTTGAATTTTTGTTTTTGCCAAATGAAAAAAATAAAAATAGAAACTTTCATGTCAGCCAAAGAAATAAAAAGCTTGGCTTAAAAAGAAGCACATAAATTATGGACAATTTATGAACATAAATCTTAGTGCAAATTGTTTGTTCTCTTCTTTGCGAAAAACCAATTACTTTTGTTTGGTTCAAAAGCAATAATGGTGCTGATTTTTTTGGAGAAAAATTAAAAAACATGACAATTAAAAAATTATATAAAATGCATATAACCAAAAACTATATAATTTATGATTAAAAAATGAGAAAAAAACGATTCAATAATGATTAGAAAAACTAATATAAAAATGATCAAAATGGAATCAGAAAATTGTATCACAAAGGATTCTTTCAGGTGATTCTTTGGTAGGGTACCATTTTCTCACAACTAGAGTATCATTTATGATTGAAAAATGAGCTCATATACGGGTATTTTGCCCCTTAAGCTGATTCCTAAATGATTAGATTATGATACAAAATGCTAGCTGGGCATATGCATGTAGATTTTGAAATATTTGTGCTTGGAAAAGAACATACAAATATTTTTAAAAATTTATTTATATACATACCTAACCTAACCATGTATTTAAAAAAATAAAAATGATCGTTGCACAACAAATATTCTTATGGCTAATAAATCTATGAATGTTTAAACGTTGGTTAAGTTGAACTAAACTCAAATTTATATGTAGTTTTAACTTAACTGCTGTAAATCAGTGCCCCATATATTATATGTAGTGCAAAAAATAATACTGCGGCAGCACTACGATAAATGTTGTCAAATTCATATGGTTTGTATTGGTAGATTAAATGCCCAATTTTATGCGTTTAGAGATGGTTTAAATGTTTACTGAATTATAGATTTGCTGGTTTAAAAACATTTAAAACCAAAAAGAGAGTTTAACTTGCACTAATTTATTAGCCCTAAGGGGCATTTGTTTTAAATTAAAGAACTTGGGGGTTCTTGTTTTCGCTAGGTAAATGTATTGTGTAGTACCTAAATAAGGATTAAGAGTTTATTTACTTAAAATAAACTTAATGCCAAAATGTTTCCAATTAGAGACATTTAAAAAAAACAGTAAATTATAGGGGGTTTTTACATTTTTCTTGGGGGAAAAAACATTACCTGACAACACAGTCACAAATGAATGCTATAAATAAGGAGATTGAAAAGAAACACGCACACACAAAATGTTAAAACAAAAAGCCATTTACCTTTAGGCAGGTTTTTTACATCCATACATACATTTCTTCTATTAGATTTGATTTTATTTTGGTACAGGAATACACACCCAACCAGAGTTGCCAGATAAGGGGAATTTAACATTAATTTGGGGACCGATTTTCGAGAGCGCGTATTTTGGAATTTTTGTTAAATGTAGGAATATAAGGTCTTATTTAGTTAACTTATTTTCAAAAATAAAATATTCATTCTCGAAAATCTACAGAATTTAACATAAAATGTGAAATGTGAAAATGTGAAACGTTATTCAGAGACTTTAATTGGATAAGCAGTTTTATAAGAGGATTTTGTACAATTGTACAGTTAAACACGATTTTCAAAACTAATTTCTATGGCCGTTTTAGACGTCGAATTTCAATTTTCGTTTTTAGAACTTTTTAAACCTTTGGAACTTATCTTACTCTTCGGATATAAGAACTAATTTTGACAAACGAATTTTAATTTGGACATTGAAAAAAACTTTAAAACTTCTTTAATTAAATATCTTTAATAAGTCAATAATCAATTACAAAAATTGATTTTCTTCTTAAAAATTAATTCTCTATTTCCAAATATAAGATCGGAGATGTCTTGTCAACAAAAAATCTTAAAACTTAAAGGATAGAAAATTGTGATTACTTTTTGTTTACACCAAGTATCGATTTATTTTCAAAAAGAGGTTTTATTTGAGAAAACAAAATGTTAAAGAACGTTCAGGACAACTATCTGTGATTATTTATTTATGTAAGAAATCGACAATGTCAATATTTTAAATGAAAACATTTTAATTTTAAAAATTGATATGGGGGATTTCATGTCAAGTGACCCAATTTTGAAATCGATGTCTTCCGATTTGGATGAAATTTGCACCAAGGTTAGTCCTATTGGATAGTAGCTTAGACACAAATTTTCAACAAGATCGGTCTAAAAGTTTCTGAGTTAGTGGGGGTCAAAATTTGACATTTTGGCCATACAGGTGTTCTTTCTTATCCATGTAACTTATTACCTATTGGTGTTAGCAAAATTTGTCCCAAGTAGCCTCGATAGCTATTTGATCCATCTTTTGAAAAAAATTTTTTTTGTTTTTTTTAAAAATTTTTTTTATTTTTTTTTTTTAAATTTAAAACTTTTTTTTATTTTTTTTTTTAGCGGGTATGTTTTTTTTTTTTTTTTTTTTTGTTCAAAAGAAAGCTTATGTCTTTTCCTTTAAGGTAGTTTTGGTCCCTTTTTGGGATGCGAGCGGCTTATGTATAAAAAAAAATAATTTCTAACTCTAGACGAGGGTTTTTAAATTTTTAGCATATGCACTATTTTGAATTTTTTCCTATTTGTGTTTAAGTGTTTCTAAAGCCTTAAAAATAAAACGTTTGCAAAGAAACTAGACAAATTAACCTTTCCGACGGTATGTTACAAACCCAATTATTATTTTATACCTTCGATACTATAATGCCCACAATATGTTAATCCCAGAAATAAAATCACTTTTTTTCTGTAGAAATGTTGACAAATTAAATTCTTTTTATTAATTTGTAATAATAATTAAATTAATATATAATTATAATAATAATAATTTCTAATAATAATAATAAAAAGATAAAGATAAATAATTTAATAAAATTTATGTAGGAAAAATTAAAAAAAGAATTATTTGTCAACATTTCTACAGAAAAAAGTGATTTTATTCCTGGGATTAACATATTGTGGGCATTATAGTATCGAAGGTATAAAATAGTAATTGGGTTTGTAACATACCGTCGGAAAGGTTAATTTGTCTAGTTTCTTTGAAAACGTTTTATTTTTAAGGCTTTAGAAACACTTAAACACAAATAGGAAAAAATTTAAAATAGTGCATATGCTAAAAATTTAAAAACCCTCGTCTAGAGTTAGAAATAATTTTTTTTATACATAAGCCGCTCGCATCCCAAAAAGGGACCAAAACTACCTTAAAGGAAAAGACATAAGCTTTCTTTTGAACAAAAAAAAAAAAAAAAAAACATTCCGGATAAAAAAAAATATAAAAAAAAAATTTTACATTTAAAAAAAAAGTTTAAAATTTAAAAAAAAAAGTTTTAAAAAAACAAAAAAAAAATTTTTCAGAATATTGATCAAATAGCTATCGAAGCTACTTGGGACAAATTCTGCTAACACTAATAGGTAATAAGTTAAATGGATGAGAAAGAACACTGCATATGCTAAAAATTGAAAAACCCTTGTCTAGAGTTAGAAATTATTTTTTTTTATACATAAGCCGCTCGCATCCCAAAAAGGGACCAAAACTACCTTAAAGGAAAAGACATAAGCTTTCTTTTGAACAAAAAAAAAAAAAAAAAAAAACATTCCGGATAAAAAAAAATATAAAAAAAAAATTTTACAAAAAAAAAAAAAATTGAAAATTTAAAAAAAAAAGTTTTAAAAAAACAAAAAAAAAATTTTTCAGAATATTGATCAAATAGCTATCGAAGCTACTTGGGACAAATTCTGCTAACACTAATAGGTAATAAGTTAAATGGATGAGAAAGAACACTGCATATGCTAAAAATTGAAAAACCCTTGTCTAGAGTTAGAAATTATTTTTTTTTATACATAAGCCGCTCGCATCCCAAAAAGGGACCAAAACTACCTTAAAGGAAAAGACATAAGCTTTCTTTTGAACAAAAAAAAAAAAAAAAAAAACATACCCGCTAAAAAAAAAAATAAAAAAAAGTTTTAAATTTAAAAAAAAAAATAAAAAAAATTTTTAAAAAAAACAAAAAAAATTTTTTTCAAAAGATGGATCAAATAGCTATCGAAGCTACTTGGGACAAATTTTGCTAACACCAATAGGTAATAAGTTACATGGATAAGAAAGAACACCTGTATGGTCAAAATGTCAAATTTTGACCCCCACTAACTCAGAAACTTTTAGACCGATCTTGTTGAAAATTTGTGTCTAAGCTACTATCCAATAGGACTAACCTTGGTGCAAATTTCATCCAAATCGGAAGACATCGATTTCAAAATTGGGTCACTTGACATGAAATCCCCCATATGTATGTATGTTGATTTCCATTTTGCATATTTTATTTACTTAAATAATGTTGGCTAATTTTTTAACTTTAAAGTTGCGAAAAAATGCTTTCAAAAAGATTTCTATCCTGGAACTTAAATACCAGGCATTACTTTTTTACAAATTTGTATTATTTCTATTTAATTCATAATAAACAAATATAAACCAAAGCCCCGGTTTGCGTTGTTTCGATTATAATCGTTTTTAAAAATGTTATGCAATGTGGTTTAATTAAAAATCGTGGCTCAGCCGTACATGCTGCGATAGCAGCTGCCAATCTTATTTTGCCAAAGGACATTTTTATACTGGCAACCTGAACTAAAATTTTGTGGAAACACGTCTGCAATTTCATACAGCAAGTTCGTCGTATTAACTTCTGAAAGCAGACTTCCGCAAGTTTCGGCTTGAGTTCTTCCCCAAGTGACTTGCAAGTGGACACACAGCTTAAGACTTCAATACTTTCATCCTAATTATGATAATTGTATTATTATATTCTATATTGATTTCATTGGAGAATTAAGTTAATTGACAAATTAAACAAATTTGGGAAAATGGTTTCTGCTTTCCCGGGAATCCAAAAAGTGGGGGAAAAAGAAACTCTACAAAGATACCAAGTGCGATACAGAGCTTAATTTCTTTTCCGAAAAAAAAACTGTTCACATTAATTAAAAAATTTGGAAAAAGTCGAATCCGAATCAGTACTCAGAATTTCTCCATAACATCATGTTTTCGAGATATTTTATAAAACGTGGGGCCTGATTCTGGCAGTCGTGATCGAGTACTTTCTCAATTCGAAAGCAATTTAATATCTAATTATTTCAGGCACTACTGAATGAATCGGAATTATTTTTTCAGTGTTGTAAAGCATTAATTTAAGTTTCACAATACTAAAAAAATAATTTCTATTCCTTTAGTATCGACTGAAATAAAATTGCTTTCGAATCGAGAAAGTACTCGATCACGACTGGCAGAATTAGGCCCCTGATTTGAAGTTTAAGAACTAAAAATAAACTTAAAAATAAGAAACGTCCAATTTCACCAAGTTAAATTAAATCTAACTAAAAAATACGAAAATGTTTCTTATAAGCGTTTTTTTTTAGCAATTATTTTTTTTTAGAAATTTATTTCTTCTATTTCTTATAAAAATGTATACTATACTATAGAAAACAAAAACTTGTGGTTTAAAACGTGCATTCAAATGTACATACTTTGTCGGATATTTTATGCAAACGACTATGTACGCACTTGTATAAATATTTTGTGTAAGCAAATACAGTATTGCCGTGTAAAAAAATGTCTTATAAAAAATATTTTTTTGTACGTATGTATTTTTATTATTGGTACAGAATACTTTTTATATTGGCACATATGGAAAAAGTTACAGTGCTTTTGAAATACAATTTTTAAACTGTTTTTTTATATGAGATGTTCTTATGTTCGTTATCTACTGTAAACCCTTCACCATGGTGCGATAAGAACAGAAAGTTATAATAATTCCGTTTCGTAGATATATGTTAACAGCGTTACCGTTTGAAATTTTCAAAAAGGGGCACAAAAAAGGGAAAAGAGGCACAAAAAGCGGAATTATGAGAAAATAAGGGGCAACTTTAAAAATAAGAACATTTTTATATTTATTAAGTTATTTTAACTGAAACATAAACGTTGCAAAATGTCGAAATCGTTATCACAGATACTTTTTTCTTTTGATCCTATTTTTCTTTTTGGGAATCGAATAACAGAAAAATTTTTATATGGAGATAAAAATGTATATTTTAAAAATTACTTAATTCTGAAGAAAACTTAAGGGTATGAAAATTCATTATAAGGAGATCAAATCATACTAATTTTTGAACTTTTTTCATTAGAGAGCTTCATTGTATAGAAGTTTACTATAGAGAAGTTCTAATGTATATATCGTCGGTTGATTATTTAATTATTGTGGTTTTTTTTAATAAATGACTTTATTGGCAACACTTGCATCATCTCCTAAAATATCATGGTCACATAAGGTACCGTGACGATTTTATAGCAAGAACGATTTTATCGTAAGGGACAAATATTATACAAAATTTATATGAAATAAAATAAAAAAAACTCTCCTGTAAAATTTGATTTTTGGCGCTTACGTTATTTTCGCGCTAAGGGCTCGTATTCACAGTGAATATACACGTCTTGTTTGCAAATTAACGTGTATCAACTGTTCATATAATTTTACCCTTCACCACATTTATTCCATTTTTAATTTTACAATATTGATTTTAGATCCCATAAAATATATATACAGTAGACGCTCACAAATTAGAGCTTTCAATAATTCGAACGTCCAGAAATTAGAATCAGTGTTTGCAATACATTAAACGCTCTAAAATTCGAATTTATAGTTCTAATTTTAGAGCGTTTTTTTTTTTTTGTTATTTGAACACAAGAAATCCGCAATTTATTTTTATTCTGTTTGAACATGTAAAACTAAAAAGGGGAATTACCAAATTTTAAAAGTGTTTCCTTATTTGTTGTTTTTTTGTCGCATTTATATATATTTGTGGCTAGTTTATTTGTGAAATTCGAAACATGTGTACATATTTTGGAAGTCTCTATTAAAAAGTGAAAGTGTATCATTCGAAATGTCAAATAAACGTAAAAAAACCCTTTATCATTGGAAACGAAGGTCAAAATATTAGAAAAGCTTGACAAAGGGTTTGAAGGGAATATTAATGTTACGACATCTTCAATCAGCTATATCAAATCACATAGAACAGCAATATTAAATGCTGTTTTCAACACATATCAGGAAGCAAGCAATAAATCTTTGCACAGCGCTGAATACCCAAACATGTTAAGTCGTCTGTATGAGTGGTTTAAAGAGAAAGCTAAAAAAATATTTAGAGAGGAATATCCCTATAAAGATGAAAATGCATTCCGTGGAAGCAATGGATAGTTTTCCAAATATAAGAAACGACACGGTATTTTTAATTTTAAAAAATACATTGAATGCCAATCAAATAAAATTGAATTAAAAAAAATTTAAGTAATTTTTATTTTTTATTCGAAATAAAAACGTCCAGAAATTAGAATAATTCAGAAATTAGAATTGCCTCAAAAACAAAGCGGTTCTAATTTGCGAGCGTCTACTGTATTCTGGATCCTTAAGAGGAGCGGCGTTGATTAAATTATGTTCGTCTGTAGGTTTGTCTTGTGTACGTTAAAATTTATTTTCCAAAAACCCCAGAAATGATTGTTATAAATTTTTATTAGATATAGCCTAAAATAGTTTTCTGTTGACATTCAACTACAGTAGAATCTCACAAATTAGAACCACTTTGTGCACCGGCCAGTTCGAATTTCTGAAATGTTTAAATTTCTGGAAATTTTTTTTTACAGAAAATGATAAAATTTTAAAGTTGTGTAAGCTTTTTTAAACTCAAAATAGTTTTTATTTAATAACATATTAAATTCATAGGTACTTAATTGGTCTTTAACATTAAATCAGTGATACTTGTGTTTTTTTTTTTTTTTTTATTATTTCTTTAAACTAAACGATTTCCACTCACGCCTTCATTAAGTCTTTCATACGCAAATGACCGAACTGTACACACCACCAATAACTCGGTTATTCCCCGTTTTATTGCTATTTTCATGAGCGAAAAAAAATTATTTGTAGTGAAAATGCAAAAAAAAAAAAAATTCCAAAAATTAGAACCCCTGTTCTAATTTTAGAGCGTTTAATTTGGTTTTTTGCCTTTCAAGTTCAAAATCATAAAAAAAAAATTTACCGTCCAATACATTGAAATGACCGGATCTAATTTCTGGACGATTCGAATTTGTGACGGTTCGAATTTATAAGATTCTACTGTACATATTTAGATATGTCCACAAATGGCTGAAATATGAGCAAAAACCCCCTGTGCTTACTGATGTCTTACTAAAACCAATATGGACATGTTCTGGTAATCAAAATCACGTGAAATTGAAATCGATGATGGTTTTCAATTGCATTTTTGTAAAAATTAACGAAGCTTTTCCTGATTTCAAAAGAAGTATGTATAGGTAGAGCAAAGTGGTCCTTCAAGTATGAGGTATATAAAAGGAAATATTTTTATAAACTTTGAACACGGAGTTTTCAAAATCTGTTCGATTTCAATTTCCAGAACATGCTCAATAAACTTTATTTTTTACTTTCACCGTAAATAGTGAAAATTAACACAATCGGTTAGTAATTGACTAAGTAATAGACTTATAAAAACCTTATTCTTCCCAAAATAAGAGTTTTGGCACAACAGCGCTTATATAATGAGAGAAAGGTGGAACAAATTTAGATCAGATATTTCTTATTTGGAGAAGTTAGTAGTGGAACGATTTTTTTTTATACTATGGAGAAGAGTATATTAGATTTGATACAGCCGAATAAAGCGATATTTCTTGTTTTTATTTAATCAATAATACAAAAACACTTACTGAATTCTTGTTAATAGTACAAGCTTTAAAGAAATAGTTTAACATTATTAATATAAAGAAAAAATAATTAATTAATACCTATGGTTTGACTTTTTTATCCAAAAAAAAAAATAAATAAAATTTAAGGAAAAATCATACAAGTTTTGATTGAACTGAACGTTTAATTCTTAGGAGGATAATAATAAGAACAGGTCAAATTGTTTATGCATTGCAGTGTTATGTTGTTTCTTTAGTTGTTATATCTATTTTCTTGAAAATATACATCTATATTTATTAAAAAGTACATAAGCTCAACAACAATATATCTACTTTCAGTCTATTGAACAATTTATTGTTTTATAATGCTAATTTGGAAAAAAATCCGTTCAGCGGATACACTAGTATGTAGTTAAGTAAAAACATACGAACATGTAAAAGATGGAACCTCATCTGCGTTCATTGATTACCAATATAAAAAAGTTTAGTTCAAAAGGCAAAAGGGGCACAAAAATAAACAAAATGATACAAAAGAGCATTTTAAATAAAGGGGCATAAAAAGTGGCAAGGAAGTCAAAAAGGGGCAAAATGCGACTTTAGTCGCATAAAGGTAGCGTTGTATGTTTATTTATTTTATGCCGAGCTCACTTCCCCAATCCCGCCCACATTTTGGAAACTTTGGCTTTTGCTGTTCACCAGATATACATACAAAAAAAAAAAACAAATAACAACAGCAAGGTATTTATGAGTAAAATTAGAAGCACTGTGGTTTTTTGCTCACATCTCAGCCATTTGTTGACCAATCAGGCTAAATTTTAATTTTAAAAGAAAACAATTCCGAACTATATGTGACATAAATATATAAACACCTATGATGGGGACACATCTGGGGTCTTCGGAAAGCCCGTTTCAACGGAAGACGAACACGTTAAATCAACTTCGCTTCTACAAACGGAATGACAAATTTATATATAACATTTCCACCAGTGGTGAAGGGTATATAAACCACAAAAAAATATAAAAAATTAAAAAAAGTAGCGACAATACCAAGAGTGTAGCGAAACCCCGGCTTTTTCAAACTTCAGGGTAAATATCTTAGAGAAGGAACAAGATACCACAAAGGTTACACATTTATATTAACCATAATTAGTAAGACTTTCAAATGACATATCAGGGGCCTGATTCTGGCAGTCGTGATCGAGTTATTTCTCGATACGAAAGCAATTTAAAATCTAATTATTTCAGTCAATACTGAACGAATTGGAAGTATTTTTTCAGTGTTGAAAAGCATTAATTAAAGTTTCACAATACTGGAAAAATAATTTTGATTCGTTCAGTATCGACTGAGATAAAATTGCTTTCGAGTCGAGAAATAACTCGATCACGACTGCCAGAATTAGGCCCCAGGTTTTATAAATTAAGATGAATTTGCGCATATGCACTTAAAGCTAAGATTCTGAGTAAAGATTCGAATTCAGCGCAATTCAAACCCTTAGAAAAAGTATACTCTGTTCTATGGGTTAAAAATTTTTATTTTTATTATTATGTACTTTTTTACGAGAAATCATTTGTCAACTTTATGAACATATGTATGTTTATTTGCAAATAAACTTAAAAATATTTGAAAATGTGCTTAAAATAACTAAAAGCTAAAATTATTGTTTCCAAAATTAAGTATATTTGGTAGCACTGTTTATATTTTTGATATTTACTTGCTGCAAGTGCCAAAAGACACTGTCAGTTTGTTTTATAATTTGTTTGACAGACCAATAAATAAAATATTTTAATTTTTGTTTTTAATAGTAAAATAATTGTGATTGTGAACTTTTTAAAGTCTCAATCCTTCCTCCTACAAAAATGTTCGTACTGTGTGACAATATTAAGTTTTGCTGTTCTACATTATTAGAGAATTGATAATGTAATAGACATGTTGCGTGTTAATGGGTGGCAATTGTCGTACCTGCTACACACACACATATATATATATTATCAAAACAACAACATACACTGTAAAAGCAAAAAAAAAATTTTTGATAAAGAGTACAATAGATTAGGAAACGTGATGAACGGCAATAATTAATTTTATAAATAATGCAAAACGTGAGAAAATGGGGGAAATTATGTTAAAATAATTAACAATCAAATGTTAAATTAAATTTAATTTGTATGTATATAGAAAATTGCAAGCAATTAAAAAAATCAATATTAAACGCATGTTTTGTTTATACAAATGTATTCAGTGTTCTTAAATAAACATAATATACTCTACTTTAGTGTTCGGTATGGTAGAAACATAAAAAACACAAACGCTAGCACTGTTCGTGTCGGAAACATTTTTAAAAAAAGTTTCTCCGTTTGTGATCTTCGTAAACAATAGAAATACTCAACATAAGGATGACATTTCATTGCGTTCGGTTTTTCGTAAAAGCCCGTTGTGTTTGATTCTGCATATTAATGTATTTTCATTTAGTTGTGCTCAGCGTATTTGTGGCTGGCAAACGCTGTTAAAAAACAGCCAACAAAAAGTAAAAAAACAAACAAACATCCAACAAAAAATTATTTCAAAAGCAAAACATGTATGCAATAGCACACAAGCTATTAGTGCTGTGCTTGTGCAAATTACCAAACAACAACAATACAAGTGAGAAGCGTTGCTAAAATTTTTTGATTGCTCATTCCTTCATCAATGTGAAAAAAAACACTAAAAAGCTTTCAAATATAATGTATGTCTACAGAATCACTACATCTTTACATAATGTTTGTAACTTTATGAACTTATGAACAATATTAAGGTTTTGTACTAATACACAAACACTAAAAATAGATATCGTTTATAATTGTGTGTACAGTACTCTTAAAAAGGTTCGGTTTATTTTTGAACACTTTATGTATTTTTCGTTGAAATTTTTACCGTAAATCCTAGACTTTTTATACAAGTCATTCAATTTCAAGACCATAAGCTCAAATTAGAAGTGACATAACCATAATACCATAGCCGTAACGGCGAATTAAGAAACCAAAACTGCATTGGTTTGTATGATATGTTTATGTCATTTTGGTAATATAGTGGTTATGGTAATACAGTTTTGGTATGGTTATGTCACGTCAAATTGGACCTATAATTATAATTAAAATACTTTTTTTTATTTTAAGTAAACATGTAGGTTAGTAACCGATACCGATACCAATGCCGTTTAAATACCGTTTAAATTGAATACCAGTATTGATACCGATACTGTAATAAGTTTTTTTGCATAAAATACCGATATACATATACAGTTTCCCTTAATACCGCTGTTGTAACGGTACAAGTGTTTCGGTATCAAAAAATAATATAAAAAGTAGAAAAAAAATTAAAAGTTTCAACATTTGTGATAATGGAAAATATGTTTATTTACTTGACAATCTATTGTTGGAACACTGCTATTGTTTTGTAACTTACAAGAGTTGTCAACCGATTAAGAATAATTCGATTAATCGATCAAACAAAACCAAACTCTTTTTCATCGTCGAAGAAATACGGCCCGATGACGCCACCAGCCCATATACGAATTGGGCGAGCATGCACAGGTGTTTTCACATTTCCTAGAGACCCGGATTGCTGAAATTTGCGCACAATTCTCATGATTGTGGACACATTTGTTCGATTATGCTGACAAATAAAACCACAAAGTGCACGAAATGCATTTTGATTTGAACGCCCATTTTCGTAAAAGGCTTCAACAATCTTAACGCGCTGCTCAATTGTGTACCTCTCCATGGTTGAATTTGTTGGTCAAAAAACTTGACGTAAAGGTGGAACTCACAATTAACATCGTGCATTATGGTTGTACCACCCTTTACAAAATTAAGGAAAGTTAAAAAATATTGTAGCCCTGATTGAAATTTATCTCAGTGTTAAGTAAGAAAAACCGTGTTAAGTAAGCATAGTATTTAAAAAATGTATTTTATATTCTTATTTAACAAATATTTGACAAGCAACTGTATCAGTTGTTTTCTTTTTAAATCAAACCTAAACAAATTTTTAAGACAGGGGATTTTTCACTCTCCGGTGAAAAACTTAGAAATAAACAAAATGGTAAAAAAATAAAGAATTGATTTATATAAATCATATCATGAAACGATTAAAGTAAACGTATATCGCTGTTATAAAAGAATTTCACGCGTGTTACAGTTTCTTCCGTGTGAGAAATCTTCAACGATTAAAAATGCGCTCATCGACGCACAGTAGCGCCCGTAGAGCAAACGAGGTTGCAAAAATCAAAATTTTCATGAGCGCCGACGAAGTTTTGAATTAACCCATGTTATAGGAAACTTTTCAACGATTTCAAATCTGCCACTCTTAATAATATCACATTTTTAGTTTAGAAGATATAGCCGTTCAAAGTTGACCGACTTTCGGTTTTCAAAAAAACACACAATTTTTAGTAAATTTGTTGCGATATAAGGTGTAATATCACGAAAAATAGGTAACGAATCGCCTTATTTTTTGTTTGTATTGATTGATGTATTTATTAAATGTATAATGATAAAAAAAAATTAACTGTTTGCTTTGTGTTTCTC
Organism: Pollenia griseotomentosa; assembly: GCA_963931875.1. Taxonomy (NCBI): domain Eukaryota; kingdom Metazoa; phylum Arthropoda; class Insecta; order Diptera; family Polleniidae; genus Pollenia; species Pollenia griseotomentosa. Next base: position 204,268,238 of record OZ007561.1, on the reverse strand, counting down.
CTGGTAAATCACTATTTAAAAACTATCCGTTTTTTCACTATTTTTCAACTTTAACGGAAAATAAAAAAAATCTATATTTTTCTATATTTGCCATATTTGCAAAACCTGGTCTTTGATTATTTCTTTACATAATTCAAAAGGTTTTATCTGCCCGTACGTGCCCGTTTGGCTTCTAGAGGTAAAAAAGTTTAAAAGACATGGTTGCAGAAATTGTATGGCGTCCATCTCTTATATGTTTTGACTGATAGTTTGAAAAAAACTACTCATTGAAATTAGCAGGTAAACAATACTTTGGCGTACAAATGGTCAAGAACAATATTGACTTATGGTCCCTACAGGTAGGCACAAATCTTATTTGGACACGTGCATAATATCAAAATGCATTATTCAGCCTAAATCCATATGTATGCAGGGAACAGGTAAATTTTTCGGCATGGTAGCATAAGCCTATATATTGCAAATGGTCAAGAACAATATTGACTTATGGTCCCTAGAGGTAGGCACAAATCTTATTTGGAAACGTGCATAATATCAAAATGCATTATTCAGCCTAAATCCATATGTATGCAGGGAACAGGTAAGTTTTTAGGCATGGTAGCATAAGTCTATATATTGCAAAATAAGCATAATGCCTGGATTAGTCTGCGACTGAAAGTTGGCGCAACAATACTGAAACTATTAAACAATTTAAGTACTGAAAACATGGCGTTGAACAATTTTAAATTATTTGTACTGTTTAGAAAGTCAACCACACCAAATTTTTCATGGAAGCTGCTTTAGAAGAACTTGATAGCTTATACGGAAATATTGAGAGAAGCGAAATTATAAAAAATAATTTTTATCTGATATATGCAAATATTAAGGCAAAATGGGTGAAATCTAATCGAACCATTCAGAACTTCAACTCCAAATACGAGGACTGGCTTAATGAAGACACCATCCTGGATATATTGGCAGTAGATAAACCCACCACATCAACCAGAGGAGCAAAAGGATGGACAAAAAAGGAGTTTACGGAAGTCTCTGCGAAAGCCAATCTGCAGGATCTCATGGGCCATACAGCAAAACGGTTGTTGGAGAGTCTTCCTGAAAATGAGGTGAAAATTCTTCCTGAGAAGTTGACATTGATCAGCAAATGGGGCTGCGATGGATCATCCGGACAAAGCGTTTATAAGCAAAGGATATCTTCCGATGACGCTACAATATCGGACGGAAATATGTTTATGGCATCTGTTGTTCCTTTGCGGCTTAAATCTGATGTTTCCCTACACTGGAAAAATCCACGTCCGTCATCAGTGCATTATTGCCGACCAATAATGTTTCAGTTTGCAGAACTCATAAGGACCACGGTGAAGGACATTGAAGAACAAATAAGCAAGATTAAGCCTACAAAGCTGCAAATTGGAGAAGGAAAATATATTGAATGCAATTACGAGTTCCATCTGACCATGGTTGACGGAAAAGTCGTAAACGAACTGACAGGAACAACCTCAACAATGTCATGCCCGATTTGCAAAAAGAGTCAGAAGAACTTTGGTAATTTAAACAATTCTATAAATGAGGAGAATTACGAATATGGAATGTCACCATTGCACGCAAGGATAAGGTGTATGGAATTCTTGCTAAAACTGGCGTATACCCTACCACAAGAGGAGGAAAATTTCGATGAAAATACATCAATAAAAGATAAGGAAAAGATCAGAAAGAAGCAAATACAGGATGCTTTTTTTAAACAAGTTGGACTAAAAGTAGACTGTCCCAAGCACGGATACGGTAACTCAAACGATGGAAACACTTCTAGGAGATTTTTTGAAAATGATGAGGCAGTAACTAGAATCACTGGAATTGACAATCAAATCGTGAAAAGATTGGGAACGATCTTGGATGTTTTAAACTGCAAAGAAAATGTCAATTCTACAAAATATGGAGAATATGCGTCGAAAACTGCATCTCTTTTAAGCCTGGTACTCTGTTCAACATTTCACGTGAAATGCTGTCAAAATGCATATGAAAAAAACTTGTGCGGAATATCTACGAAATAATGTTGATGGAGTTGTACTCTGTTTATTTTGTGAAAAAGTTCCGAAATGTTTCTGGCAACATTTTTTTTACAACTGCGAAATAATGTAAGCTGCCTTTATTTCACGTGGAATTTTAAGCAAAAGCAAAAAATATGAACTTAATATTAAAAAAGAAATAAAAAATTAAAATAACACAATCGGTAACAGTTTTTTTCATCCATATTTACTTTTTTTTATTAAATTTTTTATTAAAAAAAAATAATTTTAGTAAAATACATGTGGCGTTTGTTTACATACACGAAACAATGTAGCATACTTTGAAGGAATAAAAACGTCGAATTCTACAAACTCGCAAGATTGGTAACATTGATAAATGCCAAAATTTTCGTGTGGAATAATCAATGTTGCTCAACATTTTTCACAAATTTGAACAGAGTACTAGGTTTTAGCAGAAATGTATCCACAGAAGAAGTTGACCCCGACCGTCCATAAAATATTGGCGCATGGCCAGCGTGGCCATTTTGGCATTTTTGCAGCTAGATTTAGCATTTTTTTGTCTGATTTTGCTGCAAATTTTTCATTTAGCAGTTAGCATTTTTTTTTAGCATTTTTCAACTAAATATTTAGCATTTTTTAGCATTATTTAATTTAAGAATATTCAAGTAATATTTTTTTGAAAATCTACCACACTTTTTTGTTGAATATATATCTTTATATATATTATGTCCTGTGGTTCCTAGTAGGAACAAAGGCCCGTTGAATGCACATACAAAACCCTACTCTTTTGCTATAGAAACTGTACAATCTTTTAAAAGATCTTTCATATCAAATTGTTTTAAAATTTGATCAGTTTGATCCATTAAATTCATGTTAAGCTGATTTTTTCCAATAACGATTTTGAAAAATTTTTGGAAACGAAAAGTGATACCATAACTTTTGAAATAGAAAAACAAATACGAATTCCATGCCGAGATTTTATAGCTCAATTAATATGTCAACTTAGACAACGATTGCCAAAAAGTTTTAATAATTTAACAAATACTAACTTTTATTGTGTAGAAAACAGTTTAAAAGCTAATAAATGCAACTTAAGCGATCATTTTAAAGAAGAAATAATAGATTTCACTGTAGAAGAAATTACAACTTTGGAACATCAGTGGCAGAAACTAAATTCATATGAATTGTTATATAAGAACTCAACAGTTGATTTCTGGATAAATGTATATGGATATAAAAATGCATTAAATGAAAATCCATTCAGTGAATTAGCTTCTTTTGCAATAAAGTTCTGGGTTTTGCCATTTAGCAACGCGGAAGTTAAAATAGGTTTTTAGTTGTATAAATCTCTTGAAAATGAAAATTCGAAATAGACTGACGTTTAAGACTTTGAATTCGCTACTTTATATTAAGTGTGGTTTAAAATTTTGCCATACTTTTAAAAAAATTTACGATCTCACATAAAAATGCGATAAGGACATATATTATAATGATATCTCGATCGATTCTTCAGAAGTTGAAGCATAATATTAATTTTGATGACGTATTTAATTTATAAAATAAAATTTTTTATTAAATATGTTATAAATTTTATTGAAATACTAAATAAAAGCCATTTATAGGTCAAGTTCCTTTGATTTTTTTCTTTTATATTTTTAAGATTTTTAATGTTTACTAAATATTTTATTTATTTTAATCAGTTTGTTCTATTGATATGATGTAAGTTTATAAGGAAGAATTATGTAAAATAAATCATATATGGGTATTTCCTCAGAAAGGTAAACCAGAATGAACATTTAAAATGTTGATAATCATCGTCTTTTATTGTTTATTATTATAAAAAAGTCTATGTTGTAAAGGTTTCATAGCATATCTCAGCTGTTTTACTTGAGGAAATTGCGCTGGAAACTCGAAAATTTTAAATTTTCTTTTTAAGCTACCATTTTTATATAACTATTTTGCATGCAAAAAATATGTTATGTTTGCACTATTTCTTCATTATCTCTTCATTACAATCAATTGTAAATTGAGTATTAAGTTTTTTGTTACGGAAATTTTAGATTTATAAGAAAATGCATGGTGATAATAACAAAAAAAAACTTATGGAAAAATCGTACGTTTGCGACCGGTACATAAGCCAATTAAACAAAAGCCAATAGAGATATTTTATTGTATCCAGTAGCTCGTTTCTGTATTTCTCGCATCGTAAAATTTCTTGCATGAAGTGTGAAACAAAAAATTCCATCGTTTCTCGATTTATGAGATAAAAGTGTTTCTGTATTTGAATGCGAAAACAGACACAACAAATTCTGTTTATACTGGAATATTTCCAGTACTTAAGTGTCAAATAAAAGCGAAACGTCAACAAAAGAAATAAATATAATAAAAACAGGGCTGCCAGATTTGACGAGTTATCGTCATCTTGACGATTTTTTGTTCCGATATTAACAAAGTGACGTTTTGATGATTTTTTCTAAAAAAGTGACGAAAGCAAAAACAAAATCAAAAATATTTTATAATTTTGTTGTTACTTTCTATAGAAATTCATCTTGAATTTTTAAATTTCAAACACTTCTATTTTGTGGCGTTGAAAATTGAAAAAAAAAAAATAATATGAATGTCTGTAGAAAGCAAAAACAAATTTATAAAATATTTTTGATTTTATTTTTGCTTTTAAAGAAATTGTTGGCGTTGCGTTTTACACTATAAGCCCCTTAGTCTTCCAAATAAGATAATTGTAAATATTTTTATATGTTTGTTTATTAGAAAAAAAGATATCTTTAGAAACAAGGCTGCATAAATTTTTATATTTATCCCTATTGTGAAAATTGTCCTCGAAAATTGTTTGTTTCTTCCCTAAAAAATGTATCGGCAAAAGCAAAATTTCGAGGGAAAGTAATGGACCGACTTGGCTTATTTTGAACATTTAATACTTTTTATATACATATACAAAATATGATTGATATTTGATATTCTTATCTTATATGTACACTTTTGTGCCAAAACCATTATTTCGGCAAGAAAGAAATTTGTTTGTCTCCCAGTAAAAACTTTTTCAAAATGGATAGCTTCTTTCACTCGTTATTAAGTAGTTTTCTTCCATAAGAACTTCGATAACTACTTTTTTCTGGATGTATTAAGATAAAACAAATGACTTACTTTTGAATTTGTTCTTTTTGGCACAACCCTTGTAAAATTCATTAGTTTTTCAGTAGAATTGTATGTAGTGCTTTTATGTGTTTCTGATTACTTAACATATTATTTTGTAGGCGAAGATTTTACTGGGTCTTTAACCCGTTTATTTATGAACCGATTTTTTTAATTTTAACTACAAGGTATTCTACTAAGTCTATTTCAGGTAAAAAAGAAAAAGATTATAGGAGTAGGTAAATTCAAGATTTATATCTCAATTATTAAATAATAATTATTAAATACCCATGAACTTTAACTATGTTTTTGTTTGATTATTTTTTAATAAAAGTCGAAACAAATTTGTTTAAAATTGATTTTAAATTGCACGATTTTTAAAACAAAAAAGACGATCTTTTTTATTTTTTTCTCAGGAAATTGACGATTTTGACACAAATTTATCTGGCAACACTGATTAAAACCAAAACAAGAAAAAGCTAAAAAAAATTTAAACTAACAAAATATAACAATTGTTTTTTGTTTATTTTCATCATATAAATTATGCATTTATCATTTATATTCCTTCTATTTTTTTATTTATTTAAAAAAATAGTATATAAACATATTTTAAATTCAAAATATCTATATTTTGTTTTTCTCGCCACCAATTTCAAATGTGACTTATTTTGACAGTTCTTGAAAGAAACTTTTCGCAAAATATTGTTATAGAAACACTTTTTCTCGCATCCTTCCAATAATTGCTGGAAAATTATTTAAATGACAGATAATTCTCGCAAAAAAAAGATACAGAAACACTTGTGTGGGAAAAACCATTTTTTGTTTCATTTCACACTATTTTCGTTGCAATTCACACGTTTCATGCGAAGAGTTTTACGATGTGAGATATACAGAAACGGGCTACAGAGACCTACATTAATACACTTTTAAAATAAACTAATCACTTTTGAATATTCCGTTCCATTACGCATATTTTTACATTTCACTACTGTCAGCCAAAGTAGACTTCTATTTTGCGTACGTTCGTGACCACATGTTTATGTTTATAACTAGGAAAAGTTTTGTTTTCTATATTATTTGTACAGCAAAAACGTACGAACGTACGTTCGTGACTCTAGGAAATGCCCATATAAAGGTATATTAACTAAAATAACAAAAAATAATACAATTTAAATTTTAGCATTATTTTTTGGCAGTTTAAGATTTTTGTTAGCATTTTTTAGCATTATTTTAAAGCCGATTTAGCTGTAAAATATTTTTTAGATGTGGCCACACTGCGCATGGCAAAGATATAATTGAGTACCAGTCTTTGCCAATTGGAGAGCTTTCTGAAGAAGCACAGGAGTCTCTTAACAAATTTTATAAAAAATATAGATTGCAGAACACATTCAAAGCATCAAGGGTAAGGCAAAATGAGGACCTCTTCAACATGTTGGCAGCATCTTCCGATCCACTTATTTCTTCCCTGCGGCATGTGAAGTCACGAATAGAGTTAGAAAATAATTATAGTTTAGAAATGGTTAGTCTTTTAGATATACCTTCTCTTACGAACTGTGATGAATATTTTACAGAAAATTGAAAAAATAAATTTAAAAAAAAAATAATTTTTTTTTTTAATTTGTTGGGTAATAATTTAAAACATAAAACCCTAAAGAAAAAAAAGAAAAACAATCTAAAAATGTAAACAAATCTAGTGTTAATATTCCAATAGACACACAGTGGGTTCTTTCGTTAGGACACAAACATTCACAAGTGGGTGAAGATAAATACGCCGAGTTAAATACGTTTTATGACGTAAACGTTACGTTATTAAAAACGTAGCTGAGCTACGCGTAGCTGATTAAAAACGTAGCGTAGCTAAAATACGCGTAGCTCAGCTACGTTTTTATTAATTTTTTTTTTAATTTTGACCGGTGTATCCGGGAGACATTTTTTTAAATTGTGACCGAACCAAAAAAGATTACGGAACGGGAGGGTATTCAATTTATAGGTAATTAGCTCTACATTCGTAATCTAGAAAGAAAATTTATGAAATATAAATTTTTCTATTTTTAAAAAATTATTTAAATTTCTGCTAGTGTATCTGGGAGGGATTTTTTTAAATTCCGACCGAACCAAAAAAGATTACGGAACGGGAGGGTATTCAAATTATAGGTAATTAGCTCTACATTCGTAATCTTGAACGAAAATTTATGAAATATAAATTTTTCTATTTTTAAAAAATTATTTAAATTTCTGCTAGTGTATCTGAGACGGATTTTTTTAAATTCCGACCGAACCAAAAATTTAAAAAAATCCCTCCCAGATACACTAGCGGAAATTAAAATAATTTTTTAAAAATAGAAAAATTTATATTTCATCAATTTTCTTTCTAGATTACGAATGTAGAGCTAATTACCTATAATTTGAATACCCTCCCGTTCCGTAATCTTTTTTGGTTCGGTCGGAATTTAAAAAAATGTCTTCCAATACACCGGTCAAAATTAAAAAAAAAATTAATAAAAACGTAGCTGAGCTACGCGTAGCTGAAATACGCGTAGCTGAGCTACGTTTTTAATAACGTAACGTTTTACGTCATAAAACGTATTTAACTCGGCGTATTTATCTTCACCCACTTAACATTCACTACCAATTAAAAGGTGTCAATTTCCGACTTTGAAAATTATAACTGAGGGAGAAGACTTAGTACAGACATTAAGTAGTAAAGAAGAACAGGAAAGGGCCAGAACGAAACTTACAACAAATGTTGATAATTATATTAATGGAATTCGACTGAATAATAGAGACAAATTCATTCTGGAAAAAGTAGAAGATACAAAAAAATTTTTAAGACTTAATAAGGATATTCTTATATTAAATGCTGATAAGGGTAATACTACAGTAGCTATGGACAAATGTGATTATGATATGAGGATTAATAGTATTGTGCAGGATAATTTGACATATAGAAGATTAAATAAGGATCCCACAAACAAATTACAAAAGATGAATAATGACATTATTCAAGAACTTTTTAATAAAAACATAATCACATCTACAGAGAGGAACAGACTAAAAACAAACGTGGCAATTGCACCGAGATTGTATGGAGTTCCTAAAATTCATAAGAGAGAATATCCATTGCGACCAATTTGCTCAAGTATCAATTCTCCATCATATGACCTTTGTAAATATATTACAACAATTCTTAAGAATGTAACAATAAATTCTGAATATAATGTGAAGGATTCTCTTCAATTTAAGAATAAAATAAGACATGTTAGGTTACTTTACAATGAAAAATTGGTTTCATTTGACGTGATTTCATTATTTCCGAGTATACCAATAGATCTTGCTATAGATATAATAGAGGAAAAATGGAATATAATTAAAGAATTTACAAAAATTGAAAGGGAACTGTTTTTACGTATTCTTAGATTCTGTATAATAGATAATAGATATTTTCAATTGGATAATAACATATATGTACAACAAAAGGGACTTCCAATGGGATCACCAGCATCACCAATTATTGCGGATATAGTTATGGAGAGTTTATTAGATACTTGTATTGCAAAATTGACTATAAAACCAAAAATAATGACAAAATATGTTGATGATTTATTTTGCATTATTGAAGAATCAGAAATAGAAAATGTTTTGGAAACTTTTAACTCATTTCATCCGGACATAAGATTTACTATTGAGAAAGAGTGTAACTTAAAACTTCCATATTTGGATACTTTGTTAATAAGAAAAAGGAATAAATTATTATTGGATTGGTACCAAAAACCAACTTCTTCTGGTAGAATTATTAATTATTTCTCCAAACATCCAAAGAGGGTTATAATTAATACGGCAAAAAATCTTATAGAAAGAATACTGAAAATAAGTGACTTAGAATTTCATAACAGGAATTTAAAAAGAATTAGGGATATTTTGAGAGATAATTGTTTTCCAATGGGACTGATATCAAATTTAATAGGAAAATACAATTGCCATAGGGCAAATAACTTGAATATAATTGCAGAACCAAAAATTTACAAATCACTTACATATATTCCTAAAATATCGGAACGTTTAGAAAAGTCAAAAATATTCGACAAAAGAACATGTAAAATAGCACATAAATCATATAATACAGTTGGTAAATTATTCACTAGGACTAAGGATAAAGTACACAAGTTAGAAATGTCAAATGTAGTTTATAAAATACCTTGTAAGGGAAATGATAATGGACAATGCAACAAAGTATATGTAGGTACGACAAAGAACAAACTGAAAACTAGAATTTCGGGTCACAAATCAAATCAAAAGTTTAGGGATATTTCATCACAAAAAACAGCATTAACAGCCCACTGTGCCAGTTTAAATCACTCTCCGGACTTTAAGAATGTATCAGTTTTAAACACAGAAAAAAATTATAAACGACGTTTAATGCTAGAAATGTTGCAAATCATTAAAGTATAAGAATTGTTAAGAATTAATTTTAAATCGGACACGGAAAATGTAGCACAAAATTATAGACATTTAGTGTATAAAAACAAAACAGGAAATTAAAAATTTTTTAGAATGTAATAGATTATTTGTTTAAAAAATTTTTTCTAATTGTAAATAATTTTTTCTATGTGACAATTGTTATTATTTTTTCATTATTTTGTGAACGTTATTTTAATTGTTTAATTATTACCCTGACGATGATACACATTGCTGTATCGAAATATTGGAACTAATAAATAAATGTTATTTAATTTTTTATATAAAACAAAAAAACCTCAAGCTTAATAAATTATATTGCAATTTAATAATTTTTTTTAGTTACCATAAAATTGATTTTTCTACTAATTTTAACTTTGATAACCCATAAGTAGGCCCCTACAGAGCGTAGCACCCTTTCCAAACGCTCATTTCATAGGCTGAACAGTTATCTATCATATGCTGTTCAATTATCTTATTCGGTTCAAAAGATATGATTTTTGCAACGAAAAAACTCAAATGGCGCCACTGTGCGACGATCAAAAACGCTCTTCATGAGAATCCCAGTAGCTCTTACACGATTCAAAATGCTAACTGGGTGTGAAAATGGTGGAATAAGCAGGTGGCATCGTTACGGCAACAAATACAACATTACAACAAAATTGGAAAGTATATCACCGTTTACGTCAAAAAAAAAATACTTTAAACAAAGATCAAAGCGTGCCGCTGAACGTGATGAAATAAAAAAATTTTTAGCCAATTTGTATTTAATTATGGTCAATATCTTATTTATTTTAATTTAAAATTATCAAAAACTTTAATAAAATACAATAATCACAGCACAAAACGTCGACTTTTTGTAAACATAAACAAAACTTTGACATAAACCTAGACTAGCGGTGGTTTGCATGGATTACGAAGTTTTTCGGGTTTTTACCAGTGTTGCCACCAACGAAATGGTAAATTATACATGGATCATGCCAAAATTACACATGAAAATACGATATACACATGCTGTCTTTTTACGCATGTCACAGAAACAAATTTCGATCAAAAGAGGAATTAAAACCGTATTTGGCTTCTTCAGAAAACGTAAATCAATGTTAATTTCTGTTTGCAAACAAATAAACAAATATTCTCACCTAAAATGCAAAAGGGCGTAACAACTCTTTTTATTTTTTTTACAAGAAAAGCAAAAAACTTTAAAAAATCTATAACAAGGTGTAACTGGCGTTTGAATTTCTTAAATAAAATCGCCATTTTTGATCTAAAATTGTTTGTGAACATAAAGTTTAATAAAACGAACAAAACTCAATCAAAACCCCTTTTTCGATTTTTTTTGTTGTTAAGGCCTTTTGAATTTTAGGTGACGAACTTACATTTCATTTGGGTATGATAACGGATCTGATGCATCCCTCAAATGTCTCTTTGTTTGCTTCTTGTTTACTAAAGGGCTGCAAGAATACATTCATTTGCTTATCGCACACAAGCATCTAAATCAAAGATAGGCAAACACATACATTTGTATTTTATAATAATGTTAGTGCTATATGACTCTCCCGCTCTCATTGTTCTGCAGCGTTGCCATAATTCTTTTTTTTCGAAAACATTGCATATAAAACACACGTACGGAAGAAAACCATTTATTGATGTTTATAAAAAATAAACACCGAAATCGTCTCACAGATGAACATCTCGACGACCTCATGCGTATAAAATGTTGTCCTTACAAGTTTGACATAGATGAAGTAGTCAAAAGTATTGAATAAGTTAAGTTCTTTTTTTCTGTCACTATTATGTGTTTCAATGTTACATAATAATGGATTATAATGAAGTTTGATCAAGCTTTTTAAAGGCATAAACCTCGTATAAAATGTAATACCAAAATTTAAAGAAACAAATTGTGATGTAAAACAGCACAATTTACAAAAAAAATCTCATTTTTTAAACAGAGAACTTATCTAAAAAAAATTTACAATTATGTTTACAAGATTTTGTTTGTCGTGCTTAATTCCCAATTTGTCTTGATAAAAACACTTGAAATTAATTGTTGATGGCATAAGCTATTTGTATGCGCATTTCACTGGTTGCTTAGGCCAGATTGTCAGGAAACTTCATCCAAGGATTTTAGAAAAACTAAAGATATTAAACAAATAAAACTGTTAAGCGAATAAGAATTATAAGCAACAGTTATACTTATAACAATATAAAAGTTTAAACAAAAACAGTGAGTTTATCTTTTCTTACATTATAAAAAAAACTTTTTTTTTAACAAAAAAAATCACAATTGGCAACGCTGCTCACGCAACAAGCGTAACACAACATACCAGTGCGACTGCTCATGCGATACTGAATTGTTTTCATATTTTTCTTCTGTACGTGTGCTTAAGTACGTGTAAATAAGAGAATAACAAAGCGCCCATGGGCGGCCTTTTGCCTATCTCTGATCTAAATATTCATTCAAATATTTAAATAGTTAAAGAGCGGTTTACAGAGTTTAAGAGTAAAAATATAAAAGAGAGTGTAGTCTGTGTTTTACTTTATCATAACAAAGGCACACATTCTATTCACTCTTTTTCTTTGAATATTTATTTACTCAATTTGCAAATGCAAACACACAAGTATATGGTAACAGTTAGATTGTGTGCAAGAAATACTACATAGTAAAATGAGTACTTATGTATATTCTCATTACAAAGTAAAAAATTGTGTGAAAACAAGTGCTTTTTTAATAAGTTGTGTGCGGCATAGTTAATAAAAGTAATCAAAAAATGAAATAAACAAAACAAAAATAGTGAAATTTTAATGTTGAATACATTAGCATTATTTTAAAAAAGATTTCTATAATAAAAGAATTTGATGACAAATATATGTACATATCTCTATTAAACAGAATTTTGCAACAAAAATTATAAAAATTGGATTAAAAGTATATTGAAAAGGCCTTTAAAATTTTTGCGCTTTACGTTTTCGATTTCCATAACAAAAGTTACTAGTAATAATCGTGGTTATTCAAAAATACGCGTCGAAGAAGTGAACATTTACATGAAAACAAAACCAAAACAAAGTGACGAAAATTGTTGTAAACAAAACAATCTTATCGTTGCTAAATTTAATGCAAAAAAATAATCGTGGCTATTCTGAAATACGCTCCGAGTAAGGAAACATTTACATGAAAACAAAACAAAATTCACTTAAAACTCTTTAAGTTTTATCTGCCGAGCATTACTTTTAATAAAACAAGATCTAATATTACAAAGTAAATTTTCCAAATATGTTGGAAGGTTCAGTCAGGCCTTCGACGTTACCAAATGTATTAGGTGACACGAGCATTTCATCAAAATAATAACTGGCTTTTCGTCTTTTGGAAACTTAACTTTTCGATTATACTGTCCATTCATAACATTAGGTGTATCTGAGCAAATCCAACTAGAGTTTCAAAAGGTATCCCTTTTTCTATAATTGTGCTTTTGAGAAGCTCAAACATTTCTTTTGCAGTCGATGATCCACTCTCTTACGTTTTTTATAAAAGTTTTTTCATTAATTAATAACAAAATTTACTCTGTATTATTTATATGGAGCGGGATCCCGGGAAATTTAAAAAAATTTTCCGCTTTCCCGGGAATCGAAAAAGTCCGGGAAAAAAAACTCTACTAGCCACACATATGGGCAAATCCTGCGTGACGAACGCTACATTCGTACGCGTTCTCTGATTGATATATAAACCTTTGTTGGCCTTTCAAAAGAGATAGCTTCAACTTATGTATAGTATTTAGTTGCGTTAATATGTACTTACGAATGGCATATGTCATAATTTCTTAGCAAGTATTTGTTGCGAAATAATCTATCACAAAGTTTTGTGACGCACGCTACAAAAAGTGGAAGTAACTTCAAAGTTTGAAGTGTGTTTTCCTAATTTTTAGCGAATTTTGCATCATAAGGTATACAAAATCGAATTCCTAAAAGAAAGATGACTATAAGAGAATTCTCAATGCACTTATTCGCAGTCAAAAACTGTTGTGATTTTCTGACAAAAGCCGTGAACCCTTTGTGACGCACGCTACATAACGCACGCTACAGTTATTCCAGTAGTATTTTATTGTTAAATTTTATTTATTTTAACAAAACAAATTATATTTTTATGAATTGCATTTCTTAAACTAATTTCTTAACTAATGAATATCAATTTTTTTTTCAACGAAATTAATATTTTGATGAGTCTGCTGTAAGTGCTATTTTAAGCACAAAAATCTCCTAAAATAATGCTAAATTTACGTATAACATTAATAAATCAGGGGTGGGGTAGTATTTGGTACAAATAATTGTATTAATGATCATCAAAATACATATTTTTTAATATAAAAATGAAATTATACATCTAATCTTATATTCCATCAAAAAAAATTCATTTGAAAAATTTTTGGTTGGTGACTGTTTCTGGGATTTGCCCATATATACATACATATGCTTACAATAAGACATTTTTAGCTTGAACGAAAATGGTGCAAAATTTTCTTGGTTCAAGCCATATTTTCTGTTTTTTTAGTAAAAAATTCTTTCCGTGTATTTCCCCAAAATATCCTATTTTTTTTAAATATCCCCAATGTAAACCACAAACCCCAAATTTTTTATCCCTTTTGGCAACAAGAAAACCCCTAATTTGGGGTCAAACCCCCTAAACTGGCAGTCCTGACCTAGACAAACAATGCAAGAGCAAAAAATCGTCATCTGGCGTAGTGCTGCCACCTGTTTATTTCACCATGGGTGTGACGTTTTTATTTGAATGTTTTTTTTTTTTTTTTATAAAAATCGGCAAAGTAAAAACCGAACAAAATTTTTTTTAAAAAAAGCTTAAATTTAAAATGTCCGATTTATTATTTTTTCTCAGGAAATTGACGATTTTTCACAAAATTTATCTGGCAGCCCTGCTTAAAATAGAGTTATTAAAAGTTGAATTTGTTTTCTTTGAAGTTTTTCGATTGATTTTTGTTTGCCAACATAAAATTTTATAGAATTTCTTAATTTTGTTTATATATCAATACCGCAAATTAAAGTTTTTAATAATCAGCACAATTATGAATAAAAATTCCCAGAGATTTTTTTCCGTTCTCCCATTTTTGCTATTTAAATTCAATTGTTAATTCATTTTAGAAACGAGCATATATCATCCAGTTTTGATATCGACGATAGCTTAGACACCTTTTAGACAGTCAAAGTTTACTTTGCAAAGTCTTTATAGAAGGAAGGGAAAAGGGAATAGTGCTAAATCGACAAAAAGTGCAAGTGCAATAATAAATGTTCAACTTTAAAGTCCTAATTTTTAATTATTGTTACTCATTGTTTTATGTTCCTGAAGATGCTTACCGATGGTAGGCGAAATATTGAATAAATAAATAAAATATTTTAACACAGACCTCGAGCCTGACTATTTACTTAATTTATTTAAAATTTAAAAGGTCGAAACAAAAACATATTTAGAGAAAAAAGAAGTGCTAAATTGTTCTACAGTTAAAAACAAAAGTGCTAGTTTTTAACATTGATTTTTATGAATATAAAATGAACTTTACATTTGAAATTTTTTAAATATTCATTTTATTTAATTTAAAAACTTTTTAAAATTGTTGTTAAAACTAAATTTTAATCATGTCATTTTCATCTTTCTCATATACCAACTCATTTAGGACCTTTTCGGATTAACCGATTTTTTTACAATATCATCCAATATGTAGAAACAAACGTTGTCTAATTTTGAACCTTCTCTTATGCGTATAACTTATCATCACAGTTTTGTTTTCATTCTAGGTCTCACTTTACTCAAGGAGAATTGATTAGAAGGTGGGATCAAGTCAACATATGGTGTTTTTGTATACGAACTAGTTTTTTATGTAAACAAACCTTTTTTAACAAGGTTTCATTTAAATGTGCTAAATTCCCGTTACATACTATTGATAAACTTAAATTTATTGTTGATGGGACAAGCTGTTCCTATGCGCATTTTACTGGTTGCTTGGCCAGATCGTAAGGAAACTTCATCCAAAGATCCAAAAAACTAAAGATATTATACAAATAAAACTGTCAAGCGAATATGAATTATAAGCCCCAGTTTTTCTTTTAACAATATCAAAGCTTAAACAAAAACAACAACAATAAACAGTGAGTTTATTGTTTCTTACAGGCCCGACTAGAATTGGTTGATTTTTTTACAAGCTAAATTTCTGACAATTCGACCACAGAAGCAGTGTTGTTGTAGAGTTGACCTCACCTTTTACTCAATTCGCCTTGAGTTTACTTTTTATTAAGCCCAATAAACAATTTTAATTGATTTGTTTAAAAAATGAAAGTAACTGTATTTGTTTCTTGTTTGTACACTACATTTCTTGCAACCAGGACTGACCAGGCAGTTGTTGTATCTGTTCTGGCAGCAGCGATTTACTTGAATTGATTATGTGAGTTTTTAAGTAGTTTAGGGATCTTAAAAAAAGTGCTAAAAATGCTAAATAATTATAAAAATGTGCTTAACTAGCACTTAGCACTTTTTTTGAAATTCTTAGTGCTAAATTAGAAAAAAATGTGCTAAATCTAGCACTAAAAGTGCTAAACTGGCAAGCCTGTTTCCTGAACTCGCAAGGTCGCTTTGTTTTTCGTTCGTAGTTTATACCTGAAGTTGGCTAAAAAAAAAATCTTCACAAATAAGCAAATAAGTAAAAATTATTATTTTATGTAAAAAGGTACTTCTTGTTATGTATTATTATGTATAACAAAGAGCTGACGAATTGCCGTATTTGTCCAAAGTAAATAGGGTAAAATTGTGTTTTCAGTTATATTTTCCATACAAATTTTTATAAAAATACATTTTAAATCCATTTATCTTTATATATAAAAATAAGAACCACTCAACCGATTTTCAAACGAGTACATGCGTTGGATTTTTTATTTAGAAAATCCCGAGCAGCGCCGGCACCAAACAGTTTTTAATAAATAAGAACGTAAAAAAGTCCATCTAAATAAAGAAGTTTCATGGAAAGTAGTTAAGTTCAAAAAATTAGTGATATATAAATTTTGGGCAAGAAGATTTTAGTTTGGGAGCTATGAAGCTTATACATCATATGACATCTTAAGGATTCTTAATTTAATATTACATATACATATTTTTTATATCGATGTTATATCGAAGATTTTTTAAGAAAATTTCATTTGGAAAATTTATTGATAAAATATGGGTTTTCCTAAATAAATTCATAGTGGAATAATTATTCAAATAATGTTATTAATATTAATAATATTGATAAAATAAATTATGTTGATTATAAATAAAAGGTAATGCAAATTTTTTGATGTGTTTTTCTTTTTGTGTTTGTATAAAGGTATTCACGTCACAAGTTGCACTCTGGCAAAAAAGCAAAAGTGCAAAAACATAACAACAACCACAAAGACAATTATTTACGCACAACTAATTGTCTGTGTGGTTGTTGTTATATTTTTGCACTTTTGCTTTTGCAAGGGTGCAACTTGTGACGTGAATACCCCCTATGTATTTTGCAACAAACTTTTAGTCAGTTGTTTTGTTATAAAAACAACATCTCGCTAATGTCAAAAAAGGATAATGAAATCTTAAATTAGCAACTCGCTAATATCAAAAAAGGATAATGAAAACGCAATAGATTTTGAGGAAGATTTCCAATGAAATCTTAAATTAGCAACTGCTTTTTTAATATTTTGTATGCTCAGAAATAATGATGCAATTTTGTGTATTCTAGATACTGGCTACAAAAGTGTGCAAAGCCAATAAACAACAAACTGATATAAAATTTTATTGTTTTAAAAATTTATTGTTCAAAAAATTATGTATTTTGTACAAATAAACTTAAAAAAGGTATTCATTTCAGTTTTTTTTATTTGTTGGAAAAATCCTAGTAAAATAAGTACCAGGTATGTTCATTAGGGAGAGTGGTCTTTATTTACCCATGTAATGCCAAATTAATTTATTTAATTTTTACGCTTGTTTTAATCTTTTCCATATTTCCTTTTGTTTGACGTTATATCGGTTTTAAAGTTGAGAACAACATTTCTAATGACCATACCTTGTACTTATTATACCATGGGAAAAATATATTTTTTGTTACAACAACCACAAGAGAAAAATCCACCAAAAGTTACATTTTTATCAAACTATAACCAATTGTGAAAAATCAGGATAAAACGATGTAATTTTTCGCTATAAACGTCAAACGAAATGATGTTGCCATTCATAAAAAATTGTTAATTTTTAATACAAAGTACGAACAATTACATCTCTTTTTATAAACTCTTGAATTGTACAACTCTGGGGTCAAAAAATGTACATAAGCTGAAGTTAATAAAATACTCGACTTTTTGGCAGACAATCGCCATTTTGAGGTAACTTTTTGTAGTCGAATATTATGATGAAAATAACTCTATTCACTTCGTTTTAAATTAAAAAATCAATTAATTCACTTTTAACACTTTTATTCGGCATCTTGAAAAATATCAATTACGAATTATTTGAGAGTTTGTACTTTTTACAAAAAAAAAAACCCCTTTCACGTCAATAAAAGTGTAATTTTTCTTTTTTTCCATTTTTCCAGCCAAAAAAAAAATTGAAATGATACCCTTAAAGTAAAAATCATAATTTCTAAAAAAAAACCTCATTTGAGAAAAAAATACTTAAATCATATTTTTGTCAAAAAAAATCATTAAAAATATAATAAAATCATCATTCTGGCAACGCTATATTATATTCAAATTAAACTTTGCGTATCTAAACCAGTGTTGAAAAATTCAGTACTTTGGTACTTTTATCAGTACTTTTTCATATTAAAAATACCGCAGTACCCCTGCGTTGTTTTCAGTACTTTTTATGCTTTGAGCTTTTTAACTCTTAACTTTATAACTGTGAATGTGATCATTTGGATAGCAGGCTTAGGTTATCATAATTAACGAGGTTAATATTGAAATGCAAAGCGTGGACGCCAGGATTCATATTTTGCTTTCCAGAATGGGATATTTGTTTTTACAACTTGCAAAATTTAAAAAAGGGTTGCATAGGATAATATGTTAGTGGAAAATTTAAATGAAAACCATATTTATAGCAACATGCAATGTTAAGGAAATGGTTTATAAAGTAAAAGAAACTGCGAAATCGTTTTATTCGACAATTTGCGAAACGTTTAGAACTAAATTTTGTTTTAAACATAAAACCTTAAAAGTAATAATCAGATCCAGTCACTCCAGAAAATATTGTTTCCGGAAAAACCATTATTATAATACTGATGTTATAAATGTAATTTACAAACGAAAAAGAAAACTATAAGTAATCAATTCTCAATTCCGTGTTCTAGTGGATCTTTCAGAAATAAAGCATTTCAGATCTGAATATATTTAAATTTCTTGGAAAAATATAGCCAATATTAAGAACGAAACTAATGTTTGCTGACATTTCACATATTGCTTTTGGTATTTTATCGATACCACATTTCTGAGCATCAATTGAACGCATATTTTCAAATGCAAAATGATGTAAAAAGCAAAGGAAGAAATCGTTTACACGTAGAAACTGTTTGAAGTTTTATAAAAACTAAAGATCTGTTAAAATCAACTGGTAGTTGCTGTTTTAGTTATATTTCTTATGATCTCTTAAAGTAAATTTGCTTTATCTTATAACACTGAATTAAAATCTTTATTTTTCAATATTCATCTTTTAAACTTTTTTTTAGAACTTAGTTCTATGTATGTAATATATGTTAAATTCTGAATTATGTAACTTTGCAAAAGTTAAAATATAAATACCAGTAAAAATTTATGTTGACAAAAATAAAATTTTTAATTTATTTACTTATTCATAAATATACTATTTCAAATACTGAAAAACGTACCTTAAACGGCTTATACACTTGCAATATAACTGTTCAATTTTATCGCCAATGGGTTTGTGATATTCGAAGGTGACACAATATATTGGCAAGAATCGAAATCAGAAAATAAGTGCAATATACTGTGAAATGTGTTTGCAACAAGGTACTATGTTGCTTTGCTTTAAAGTTAATTTTTTTTTATTATAAGAGTTGCGCCATATTTTAATTGAAATCATTGTGCCACTAATTGAATAATATAGGGCCATATATAAAAAATATAGCGAATAGCATATACAATAATATTGTAAATGGATAGGGGGCATGACGCTTATGTATAATAGAAATATTATTTACATGTGTACCTCAAATATAAATACTGTTTGCTATTAAATACTTAGATCAATGAATTCCAATAAAATATTTTTTGTTCCTTTTATTTTCATATATTATTGTTTTTTTAATAAAAAGTACCATTTGTTGGGAAAAATACTCTTTAAGTTGAAGTTCAGTACCATTTCAAAATTTCAATTTTGCAACACTGATCTAAACCCAAAAGAAAGTTTAAAAGAGAATTCAACAAACTTTGACTGTCTAAAGGGGACTTAATGGCCGTTTTCTCATAAGGTGATTATCTTTTTTCCCAACAAAAAACTAAACATTATAAAAATTTGGTTTTATTAATGTCTCATTTGCTTCTTTTCTGTCGCAAATCTAACCAGCTCTCATGTGCCAATTATTTATTTGCCGTCCAGATAAATTCAATCAGCTGACTCCCAAATTTACATGTATTTTGACAGGTTTTGTCAATTTAATTTTATTATTAATTATTTTTGCACTTTTCCCTATTTTTATTTATTCTGTAGCTTTTGCATAAATTTTGTTAAAAACATTTCAAAACTTTTAAAATTTTTATAAGATATAAAAACTAGTGATGCTGTTTTAAAGATAAAAGTAACTCAGAGTAGGTATTTTAAAAATTTAACGATAACGAATGTTCTCAGCGAAACATATAAATAGTTCTTTAATATTTCCTTTAAACAAAATATAGTTATACATGATAGATAACCTTCACAACTAATTTAATAAAAAGAAGAAAAAACATCTTTGTTGTGAGCTAATGTAAAACTAAAAAACAAAACAAAAACGAAAATGTAGCACACAAAAAACATACATACATACTTTTGTGCGTTTTTCTTTATAACATAATCATAGTTTTAATGACATTAACTACTTTCATTCAATCTTAATTGAAGTACAGTAGCTTTAACAACTGCCAGTCATCCATATAAGAAAGAACTAAATCAATCATTGTAACAAATTTTACCAATGAGCAATGACATAAATTGTTCTGCCCTATTGAAATTTCTCTCATTTTTACTTGCTAACTACTCGTAATATAGCTATAACTCTATTGACGATGGATAATATAAAAGAAAAACACATAAAATATTAGATCATACCATGCACAAGAGGACAGACAGTACAGAAAAGATTTAACATACAAAAAGTATATAATATATTATATAGTCGACCAGGGCTGCCAGTTTTGGGGTTTTGACCCCAAATAATGTATTTTCTTGTTGCTAAAAGGACAAAAAATTTAATTTGGGGTTTGCATTGGGGATATAATAAAAAATTAGGATTTTTTGGGGAAATAAAATATATGAGTTTAATTTTTCTATAAAAGGGTGATTCTATTCTGACAGGTGCAACATTCAGACGCTTTAAACGTCTAGAAACACATTTTCAATTAAGTTATTTCTAGAAGGGATAACATTTTTTATATACTATTTAGATACAAGAATTTATATGAAACGATCAAATAGCCACGAGAGAGCTTTAAAGTGCATGACGGGTGCAACCAAATTGGACAACTTTCATAACATCATACCACAAAAACACAAAACTCTGTTAATTTTTGTGATTTGAAAATTGTTGTTAAAAGTTGTCTAGAATAGAATCGCCCAAAAGACAACTAAGTTTAATGCATACATACACATTAGGGTGGCCCTGCAACATCATTTTCTTAAAATTTTTCAATATTTATCCTCTTATTTTGTCAAACCCTTATTTATTATCTCTTTAAACAATGCACAAAAGCCGCAAAGTAAAAAAGAAATTTACTTCCTTTTATGGCAACATGAATTTCTCTTCTGTTGCTCTCAAGCCTTGATGTGCTGTTTTCACAAACACTCAGTTTTTTGAGTGTTTTCCATATAAATTTTGCCACACGTGCAATCACTTGTCTTGTGAAAACCGCACATTAATAAGTTAACAGCTCTACACTGAACAAACATAACTTTTATCTAATTCTAACTTCATACCACTCCCACATTTCTATGCTCTTTGTTTACTTTGTGTTTATTTTGTAATTTTTTTTATTGTTTTATAATATCATATTTAGCTGAAACTTCCCGACAACACCTCAACTACAGTAATAGCGGAAGTTATGTTAAGAATAAAAAGGATAAGCGGAAGGAAATTGTATGTATTTCTTATTTTGTTTGGTAAGATTTTTAATGTGTTTTTTTAACTTTCAATATTTTTTTAATAACTGGTATTTGGAACGTGAATATAGAAATCTTTAAAAATAATTTAAAAATAATAATAATTTGCAAAAAATTATTTGTATCTAATAACTTTTTTTAGCTTTCATATATAATTATATTACCAACTATGTATATTGAATCAATAAAGCTTACCGTGGTTTTGATATTTTCTTCATATCCATGGCATTTGATTTGAGTAAACTTTTAACTAATATATCGCAAAGCAATCAGACATCTTTCTCTGGGACTGCTTGGTTTAGAGAGAAATTAGTAGAAGAATTTAGTTATCTGGCGGAGTACTTGTGTTTTTCTTCTTAAAAGCTGCCTATGTTGTTGTTAACGGTTGTATGATTTAACTTTAGCAGGTATACTATGACTATAATTTAGCTGTTTTTTCGAAGTATTTTCTTCAAAAAAAAAAAAGAATAAACAAGATTTTATATGGTTTAAATCTTTGTTTTTAAAGTTGTTTTAGAATTTTATTTATTTAGTAGAAAATTCTATATGTTTAACAATAAAGTTTATGCTTCTTTTTTTTTAATTTTTACAGAAGAAAATTGTGGGTATTAAGACTTTTTTGATATATATATTTATATTATATTTTGTTTTGTATTAGCTCTTGTAATTTGATTTATAAACTATTTTAACCGTATTTAATTAAATTTTTTTTATTTTATTATAATTTTCTGTATTTATAGTTAGTTATATTAAATTATTAATTATTTAGTAGATTTTTCTTTGATTTTTATTAGTAATTAATTATATAATATATTTTAATTATTTATTATTGTAAATGTTATAAATAATGCTATAAAAGCGATAAAATAAAAAAATTGCTCACTGTTTAACTACTTTCGAACTGAAAACAGAAAAGACAATATTTCGCATTAATATTTTTTGTTTTAATTTTACATAAGTAAGCACTTGGTTATATTTAAAGAATATGTTTTAAATATTTTTTAGATATTAAAAAATATTTCTTTTACACCGTTTTATTTTTTTTTTTTTTTTTTTTTTGTTAATATTATTAGAATTCTTTTATAATTATATTTTATTGCTTATATTTAGGCAACTTTTTACTGTTGTGTTGTTTTGTTTTGGAGTTTTAACTTTTCACAAGTAAAATTTATTATGTCTTGTTTGAATTTTGTTAATGAAATTTTGGAATTTTTTCAGCTGAAATGAAAAATAATTCAATTTGTTATAAATAAGTCAGAAATTTTAATGTAAAAAAAACACAAAACTAATTATTGTAAAATAAAAACTTTAAAAAATATTTTTCTTAATATGTAACTCCAAATTACCAAAAACAACAAAAGGCCTGCCCCGTATTTAAAAACGATTATTTAGCTTCTCAATCGTTTATTAATTTACTTTAACATAGAAATTTTTTTGGTAACCACACTGGACTTAAAAGATAATCGCTTAAATTTAATTTACTGTTCTAGTTAAAAAAAAAGACATAAATCGCATACTTAACCCTTTCGACCCGGACGGTACATATGTGTACCACTTAAAGTTTAAACATCTCTAAAAGCTTTTTAATGTTGCTGGGTTGTGAAATGTACCTTATAGTCTTTAAGTTCTCCTGTAGGGTATATGTTTTTTTGCGGTTTGTGTTTACGGTACTGCTTTTTGTAAGTCACAACGCAGCCAAAGTGAATAGTTGGGTTTTGCATTATATTGTGCGAGAAAGTTCGGAAAATAATCAAAAAAAAGCAGAATTTCAATTTTTAAAAGTGTTTACAATTGCGGCAGGTAAGTTTTTATAAAAAAGACATTTGTTTTATTCTTATTTTAGTAAATGGTACTATATGTACCATTCGTACGGTATGGTGGTACACATATGTACCAGTAGTCCGATATGTATGATATCTCGTTCTAAAATAAATTTGTTGTTTTCCTAGAAAATGAATCCCGAAGACATTCGAAAATTGTTGGAAGATGAAGCTAATAGTGCTAGCGACTTAGAAGACTTTTCTGGAGGTAGCTCTGACGAATTTGAGCAAAGTGGATTATCTAGTTCCAGCGATGATGAAGATTCAGTAAACGACAGAAGCTCAGAAAAACTGGTATCAAGTGATGTCTCTAGCGATAATGAAGATTTAGCAAACGACATAGTAGGTGAAGTTAATAAGGCTACCGATAATGAAGATTTAGCAAACGACATAGTAGGTGAAGATAATAAGGCTACCGAGGAAGTACTTGTCTGTAATGAGCCAGCTAACAGTGACTTCATTTCCAAAACTGTCGCATAGAATGTCAATGTCATTTGGAGTACTCCTGACGAAGAATTCATACCTAAAAAATCGGTTTATTATCCTCGTAACTGCTCAATAGGAGACCACATACCTCGCCATTCGTCTATAATTGATGTTTTCAATAAACTATTGCCAAGATAAGTTTATATGTACGTAGCCCAATGTACAAATGAACGTATTGATATTTACGAAAGGGAACAAGGTAAAAACAAGAAAGTAAAAATAAGCGAAACTAATGCTGGTGAAATAAAAGTAATAATTGGATGCATGTTTGTAATGTGTTACAATCGACTTCCATCCCCAAAAGATTATTGGTCGCTTCATAAATCACTTGGTAATCAATCATTGAAGGAAGCAATCACACGAGGTCGATTCACTTTTATTACTTCGAAAATGTATTTTGCACAGCCAGATAAGCCACATAATAGTAACAAAACTTACTATGTTGAGGATTTGGTTGAATGTTTGAAGAATACGTTTCGGAAATGCAGACAGGACAGTGTATACCAAAGCATTGATGAGTCAATGACGAAGTTTAAGGGTCGTAGCGCATTGAAACAATACATGCCTCTCAAGCCTGTCAAACGTGGTATAAAAATGTGGCTTCGATGCGATGCTCTCACAGGCTACACATACGACTTCAACATATACCATGGGAAAGAAACAAATCAATATTCTAGAACGCTTGGGGAGCGAGTTGTGACCAAATTAGCCAGTTCAATCGTAAAAACAGATGTCGTCTTATGCTTCGATCGTTTTTTTACATCTGTGCATTTATTCCCGAAAACCTATATTATCTCTGTTTGTTATTATACCTACACTAATAGTGGAGAGGGTATTATGCATTTGTGCTGATGTGTGAAACACCTTAAAATATTGATCCTAAAGTATACCGATCAACTCAGAATCTCTTTCTGAGTCGATCTAACGATGTCCGTCCGGCTGGCTGGCTGGCTGTCCATGTAACCCCGTGCGCAAAGAACAGGTCGCAATTTTAAAGATAATTTAATGAAATTTGGTACGTGGGTTCTAATTGGCACAAGGGCGAATCGGTCCATAATTTAATATAGCCCCAATACAAGCTGCTTTCCGGAAGAGGGTCTTTGTGCCCACTATCAAACCAATTTTAATGCAATTTAAGACATACGAGATAGAACCATATTTATATGGACACGTAAGATATGAATTTTTTAAAAAATAGAACCACCAATAGAGGGGAGATAGGGTGAATTTCTGCCCATCAGTAAATATTTAACCGATTTTAGTGAAATTTAAACATAGATAGATCCATATTCATGTAGCCGTACACTCTCGAAACTTGTTTTTAAATACTGTGGTGGTCGGTATCATACGGTCGGGCTTGACCGACTATACTTTCTTACTTGATTTTTATGTTACTTTGTCTTAGCGGTACTGTAACGTACTTTTAATAGTGTTGTGTATAATTTTTATGTGTTTATGTTTTTAGTATTAAGCCTTTTTTTCAATTTATTATATGAGCATTTCCAACCGAAAATTTAAAAGTTATTAAGAGCTTATTATTTTACGATATTGTTATTGAGAAATATTTAGATTTTACTAATTTTATTAATTTACCCATAAATTTGTTCACTTAGATAAACAATCAGACTGCAAAGTTGTGCAAACGTAATTTCTTATTTGTGAGAATGTTTTATTGCATGTTTTCTTTAATATTATCTTCCTTAAAAGAGGTGATATTTGATAAAAATTATTCCAAAAAAATTTTCTTACATGCAGGGGTATGCTGGAAATCGCAAACGGAAAATGCAAGAATATTAAAAGTCGTTTTTTAGTAAGATTTCTGTAATTAAAGAATTTTATGACAAATATTTTAAAAACATTTCCCTATTAAACAGAATTTTATAAAAAAAATTATAAAAATTAGGTTAAAAGTGTATTAAAAACAGCCTCCAAATTCTTGCGTTTTGTGTTTGCGATTTCCAGCACACCCCCCATGGTCTGTAATAAAAGGATGAGTTCGAAGAATAATATGTTATTCGGATTAACGGTAAATTTTTATTTTTTTTAATCATTATTTAGTTAAGTTATTATGGAAAAAAATGTCACGTTCGAAATGTCACGTATCGAACCAGATTTTGGCTTAAACAAAGAAAAATACAGAAGATTTTGGAATCAAACCAAAGACATTATAATGTTACATTGCTACGTAAAATTCTGAAAGTAGTTTGACTAAAAAATTGCGACAGGTTTCGTTGAATTACGCCTTTTTATACATGGCCACAAAAACTACTTCTATTCGAACCGCTACTTCTTTTGCCATTACCTTTGACCTAGAATCGCGCCCCCCATAAACTTTAGCATAGATAATAGTGCTTTTTAAGTGCTATAATTTAAGGGTTAAAAGAACGTAGAAATATTTGTTGTTTAAAATGTTATTGCATTTTTGCGTACGACTGTCACGTTTAACACTTTGGACTTACCCATAGTATTTGCTTGTTTAAGTTCTTTTCTCTCGAAAATTCCATAGCTGTATTCTTACGATCAAATTCCTCAGTCTGTAACGTCTTTTACCATCATACTTTGTAACGTCTTATTTCTTTTTAAATATAGTTTTTGTATAAAGTAACGTCTGTTAGTTCCCCTTCTCTCTGTTTATGGTATAGTAACGTCTCATTTTTTGCTTTTTTAATATACTTTAGCTAATATATCAAATATTGGTTATTTCTGAAAATTTTGGGGTTTTACACGAAGTTGTAACAAAATTGGAAACAAAAAATCTTTTTCTATGTACAAGAACTTTCTGACTCCAAACAGGCATAGTTTTCTTTTCGAAAATTTATTGCATCAACTTATAATTTTCTATAACAACGTATTAAACGAATTAAGTGGAAAATAAACCAGTTTAAATTGCTCTTTTTTAATTTTAATAGCTTGTTTTCATGTTTTTGAACGCTTTTTTTAAGAGCTTAAAACTGTTTTTTTAGTGCTTTTTTTTGGTTGCCCTACTAATTAGTATAGTTTATTTTACTGGACGGTTGGTACTTATTTGTACCATATAACATCCCGGATGGTACAATGGTATACCACCAGCCCCCAAGCCCCCTCTTTATTGTTTTACATATTTTCTTTCACCGATAAGTTATATATTACCTAAATAATATGCTGCCATCAAAAATTGTATTCTAACATTGCTATTCGAAAGCCGGGTCGAAAGGGTTAAATAATATTAGTTCATCGGTTCTTGGTTTTTGTTTAATTGGCTTATGAACCGGTCGCGAACGTACGGGTCGCGAACGTACGATTTTTCCATATGTATGTTTTTTTATTATTATCATTATTATTTTGCATGTAAAATAAGTATGTATATATGTACAATAAACATCTGCATGAAACTTAATAATGATGTTCATGAAACCTTCATTATAATTTTGTGTTCGCTTCATTCGTATTCAGTAAGATGAAATACAATGAAATGAAAGCAATGAACACTCGATATTTAAGAGACGAATAAGATGAAATTAGTTTATTCGCTTATACAAGAGAATATGAACATTAACAACCATGAAACAGAACAACCATTGAACAAATCTCGAAAAAGTTCATGAAAAAACAGTATGATTTAAATGTCAGTGTTGCCAGTTGTAGAAAAATAAAAACATAAGAAAGTTAAAAAAAAAAATAGAATTAACCATGAGGGGTAAATGCAACAAGTTTAAGAGATACATTAATATTGAAATAAAAACTCAAATTTATTTTTGTTTTCAATGTAAATTTTCAATAAAATTAAAGATATTTAATTTTATTTTCAAAAACATTCACTAACATTAAAAAATGTTCGGCAATATTTTTGTCTTAAACAGAAAAAAGTAGATAGCTAATAAATTCAAAAAGCTTAACAATCTACAGATATTATTATAATGAGAACTAAAATATGAGATAATGCATGGTTAATATAAAAGTGATAAATTCTAGGCTAAAAAGTGTCATATACATCATCCAGCACGATAAACATCCATCGTTTTCATATTATGATGTAAAAACATAATTTGTTCGACTGACGCTGTATTCCACCCAATGACGCAACATTTTTCGCAAAGTAAATTTCCGTTCTGAAGAGGCACTGCTAGCCGGTGTGGCGAAAATTTTGCAGCTTACCTGGTATAAAAGAGGAAATTTTGATTTATTTATTTCCCACCATAGTAACACATCAAAGCTATCATGAAATACTTCATGGAAAGCAACCACGTGGTCAGACTCCTAAGACACTTACAAAACTAACAATTAAATTTCTCATAAACTCATTCCTCCTTTTGTTTTTCATCTTTCACCTAAAAATGTGTGTGTTTTTTATGAGTTCGTTTCATTTCAGGGCCGTGTACAGTACATTACAAGACAATTAAATCTTGCCATGTTTCAAAGATTTGTATTATTCAAAAATGCAAATGACAAGCAAAAAAAAAACAAACATATTTTGCATTTTATTTATTGTTTATATTCCAAATATGTATACTATACATATATGTATGTATGTGCATAGGTATATCTACATATGTGTTAAAATTTAAATTACACATGGGCAACGCATGCAAATAATTATATGAATTTACTAAAGTGGCAACATTGCTATTGAGTATTAATAAAAATAAATGAGAGAGAATGAAAACTATGAAACAAAGCCCGTTTCATTAAACAATCTATGTGTGTTTACGATATGAAACGAAATGTGTTCATAGCAGCATGAATAAAACAACAGTTTGTTCGGTAATCACAATTTTATTCGAACACGACTTTCAGTGAATAAGCATTTCAGTATGTTCATGAATGAAGTTGTTCATGCAGCCCTTTAATATACAAATGTCTTTAGAAGTAGAAAATATAAGAAAATATACAATTTTCCAGTTCCAGCGCAATTTCCTCAAGTAAAACAGCTGAGATATGCTATGAAACCATTATTTTATAAAAACCCAGATTTTTTTATAATAATAAACAATAAAAGAAGATGATTATCAACATTTCATTTTTTCATCCTGGTAGACCATTCTGGCGAAATGCCCATATAAAACCCAAACGTTTCTTCCTTTGTCCGTTATAGACTCTGAAATCATCCAACCGATGTGCTTCAAACAAAAATAAATTTCATAAGAAAGACAATTTTGTGAAAATGGTTTTAGGCTATACATTTTTTCAAAACCAGGACCACGAGGGGAGTTAGGGGGCAACATAACATGTAAGTTTTAATTTGTATTCTCAATTAAATTACTTTTTTCTTTTATTAAAGGTGTGTTAAAAAAGAAATAAAGATAAACACTATTAATTATAAATTTTATTATATTATTACATATGTATAAGAATTTTATTTTGTATATTTTTTTCACAAGGCAAGCACTGACAAATAAGGCACAATAGAAATTTTTAATCCCAAAATATTTGCGATAATATTCGCGACGGGCATCCAAGGTATCGACGTTCTTTTTCCGGACTTTTTAAATTCTCGGAAAAGCGGAATTTATTTTTCAATTTCCTGCTTAATATAAAACGGTTTAAAGTATAATTTAATTTTTTTGAACAAAAAACAATTCATGAGATCTATAAAATGATTAAACGTTCGTAAAAAGATCAATTCTTTGTATGGAAAAACAACAACAGTGGCATCAAACCAAAAAAGTTAAAAATTATGGAAAACACGTTCTATTTCTACAGATATTTGTAGTAAAATGAATATTATATATAATCTCTGGACACTTCTAGCTTTCTCACCACTTCCTTCAAAAATCAATTATTATTTTTTGAATCGAATTAGCGTTTTCTATACTAATTTTTGATTTCTATACTAATTTTACACTTTTCTCATCAGCTTCTACTGAACGAGTATTAACTACAGTATATTTTATGTAGCTGCTCTGCTAAAAAATCATTACTTTATTTGAAGCAAGTGGCAACAACTTTTTTTCATTTTTATAAAATAAATTTGGGTCTTTAAAAAATTTTTAAATTGTGTAAATTTTTTCTCGTCTTCTTTTACTAATTTAAAATTTCAGAGCATCAAACAATAAACATTGTCTTACTTCAAAACGAATAATATTTTATACAAAGACACACTATAGATGGCTTAAACGTAAAAGTGTATCTACGTCGTGCGTCGATTTAGATCTAATTCTATATCGTACGCCAGCGCGACCGTATTGTCATAGAAAAAGAAATATTTAAAACATAAAATGAAATTATTTTTGTGTTTTCATTTTTCATTTTGTGTTTTGATAACAAAATAAAAGGAAAGAAAAATAAACAATAGGTGTATTCACGTCACAAGTTGCACCCTTGCGAAAAAGCAAAAGTGCAAAAATATAACAACAACCACACAGACAATTAGTTGTGCGTAAATAATTGTCTTTGTGGTTGTTGTTATGTTTTTGCACTTTTGCTTTTTTGCAAGGGTGCAACTTGTGACGTGAATACCCTTAATAATTTGAATAAATTTGGAATTTTTTAATATTATTTTTAAAAGAAAACAACATACGTTTACGACGGCATTGTGGGTAAGTGACAGTGTTCCCATTTTAGCATATTTTCTGCTATATTTAGCCGATTAAGTTGGGATATTGAATATTTTTTTTTTTAAATATGCTAACTGATGGTTAGCATATTAACTTGCCCAAATGCAGATTTTTAAGCATATTTTTACTTTTTAGAAAATGAGAATTTTTTGGCAAATTTTGTTTCAAACAGACTTACTATACATACATATTTTCAAACAATTCCATAATCAAATTATTAATACTTCTTCGTTTTTTGCTTAATTAATATAATGCTTTTTTTAAATAATATTTTTAATGAAATTTATTTTTTAAATTCCTTTTTTAAGCAGATTTGTAGCATAATATTTTAAATAAAAATTAGGCAGATTTTTAGCGAATTTTTTTTTTTGTTTTTTTTTTTTGTAAAAATTAAACTGTAGTGGTACTACCATTACAAAACATATTTTTAAAAAATTTTAAATAATTAGTATTGTGGTAATTTTGTTGAACTATTTATGATTTTTTTTTATCCAAATTTTTAATATTTTTAATTAGTCTTAATTTCATCAAATTTAATTTTCATTAAATTATTTTTATGAAGAAAGAAATTTTACAACATGAAAATTAATTAAAATTGTTATTGATAATCTTTCATTCTTGACCGTGGCCGGGGCTCGAACCCTGGTACGGAAAAAACAGAAGTAAGGAAAAACATGTAAAATCAATAAAAATGGATAATCATTAAAAAAAAGCAAATTTCGATCTACCAAAGGTTAAAATACAATTTGGTTTAAGGATTGATGTTTGACTATTAACGTCAGCAGTCGTCGATGGCTGCGAGTGTAAGACGGCAAATCCATCTGAGGAGATCGAGTGGTTGCGATCGAAACATGTTATGGTAACCTGCCGGCCAGGGTTCGAGCCCCGACCACGGTCAAGAATGAAAGATTATCAATAACAATTTTAATTAATTTTGATGTTGTAAAATTCCTTTCTTCACAAAAATAATTTAATGAAAATTAAATTTGATGAACTTAAGCCGAATTAAAAATATTAAAAATTTTATGTTATAATCACGGCCCGGACTTTCATGCAGTTAAAATCGCGCTTTATGCGCATAAAAAATGCACTAAAAATAGAAATATATGCGCTAAAAAATTAAAAAATATGCAGTTAAAATTATCTTATTAGTGATAAAAAAAACATAAAAATAACAAGAAAAAACAAAAATAGCATAAAGAACGTTAAAATTCAGTCTCATAAACTTAAGTAAGGCACAGCAACCACAAAAGTAGAAGTTAAAAAAAAGCAAGACAAATATGTAAAGAAACAGTAAGACAATCATATAAATTAAGTCACTTGTAAAGCCCCATCTATAAAGCCAGCTTATGCATATTATAGTTTTATTGAACTTAAGAAAACTTTTTGTTAAATTTTTTGAAACCGTCATTTGCTTAAGCAAAGTTCGAAACTGATCGCAATTACATAGGATTTTGTTCTTTAAAATGCCTTTAGAGATATATTTGACCCTACATTTTTTTAAAATAAAAGTTTACTGCCTGTTTTTAAAACAAAATAAAACTGAAGTGATAGGTGCATGATTAAATGCTGATAAAAATAAAGCAATTAAAACAAGTTTTTTTTTTAAATATGCAATATCAGTAATATATGCAAAAATATGCATTCAAAGCAAAATATGCACCAACAAATCGATACCATTTTACTGCAAATTTCTTGATTCGCAAAGATATTTTGTATATGGTAATCTCCGACTGACGAGAACAAATATGCATTTGCATAAAAATCCGGGACTTGGTTATAATCTTAGCAGCATTTAAGCATATTTATTTCATTCTACGATTAAGCGGATTTTAAAGATTTTAAAGTTTTGGCATGTCATCAAACAGTTATGGCAACACCGATAAGTGAAGAATGTTTCTAAAAACTTACGGCGTTACGTCCTACGTTCATACGACGTACGACTCAATTGTGTTCCTAGCTTTAGATATACAGATTGATGGTAACCGTATTGAATATGTCAATCAGCAATTGTGGATGACCGACTTAGCTTTGGAGTCATATTGACCATGTTCATCGTAAGGTTTCGTATGTATTACGTAGGATATACTCGATAAACATTTACTTACCATTTAGGGTGAAGTGTAGGGTTGCATATGCTCTTTTGATTCCTCCGGTGCTTTATGGATTGGAGGAAGAATTGGGTACTATTGGCATAAACCTCATGAAAATGGAACGTGTTGTTTTCCCTATTTCTTGATATTTTTATAATGCTCGTAGATATGAGCATATGTCTGGATATGTAAAGTTTTCAGGTTATTTTAGTAGGTTTGTAAAATTTCGCAATCTTATATTTTTCCTTTAATAAATGAATTTGTTTTTTCTCAATCAATAAGGAGAAAACAGATAGTTATAATCAGGGTTTAAAAACTGCAGTCAAAACCAAAAACTGTTGAACAAAAAACTTTTCCCTTTTTGAGTTGGTTTGACAGCGACTGTTTATATTTAATGAATCAGAAGTTAAGCAATAGTTTTTTTTTTGCCAATGAGGTGGAAGAAATGGCAGTTTTTCTACTTTGACTGCAGTTTTTTAAACGCTGTTTATACCGAGGATTGCATGCTCAGCGTCGTTGAAAGATCGTCCGTTATTAGAATTGCTTGAGTTGTTTGCCACATGAGCTTAAATTATTCTTTAATTCAAATAATGTTTTAGGTTGGAATTGATGAATTATTTTTCATAGACTGTAATTCTTATGTGTAAATCAAGTATTTACGTGTAGGTTATATTAGTTTAATAGATTTTGAATATCACGCCTTATTTGTGATTATATCGTATGCGACAATTTATCGAAATTTGTTTTTTTTTTTTGCAAATAGGTTTAAGTGCTCGGTACAATGACGAACAAATTCATTGACTTTGAATTAGTCACGTTACGGAGAAAAACTCCATCTTAATCCAAATAAAGAACTGCATTGCTAAAGAAAAAAAATAATAAAACCCCTTCTCCCGTAAAAATTGCCTTTTGTCGCTTACGATATGATATAATCGCAAATAGGGCTCGATACTATATATTTTTGTCACAACCCGAACTTTATTGTTATGTAATATATTTTTGGCCTTTTGGCTTTTTATTTCAAAATTAACTCTTTAATCAGGGCTGTGAAGTCGGAGTTGGAGTTTTTGTACCGGAGTCGAAGTACCCACAAAAACTCCGACTCCAACATTTTTCAGCATAAAATTTTTTTTAATATTTTCCAAAAATAAAAAAAATAATTAGTTTAATTTCTTTCTTCGACCTTTTCAATATTATTTTTTCACAATAAAGGCCTAACCATAATATGCATAGCCTTGCTTAACCTACTGTCAAAAATTAACAAAAAGTCTCTCAAATGTATTTAAAAAAAACAAAAACAAAATAAAAAAACATTTGATTCCGTACGGAATGTGCGATTAGATTCGCACCTTGCTTAAGCAAATGACAGTTTCATGAAACTTAGCAAAAAGTTTTCTTAAGTTCAATATGGTTTGCCTCATATAATAAACATGTATTCGCACATTTGCTTAAGCCAACCTAACTAAGCACATTATGGTTGGGCCTTTAATCTTCAAGCTCAAGGTCACTTTTATATAAAAAATATTTATTATGAATCCAATATTTCTTTATCACAATGGATAACTTCTTCAGGGATCTTCAGGGTTTTTGGTTTCTTTAATTTTAAACAAATTTTTTAAAGCAAAATTTTATGAAACAACCAAATTGTCAATTATGAAAAAAAATAAAAATTATACACAGGGAACAAAAATTGTTCTATTCCATTTTTATAAACTTATTGTATTTCCTATCTTATTTTTATAAATTAAATATCTGCAATTTTTATTAATAATAAATATTTTTTATATAAAAGTGACCTTGAGTGAAGAAAAAATAAAAAATTTTTAAAGGGTCTGCTTTAAAAATTTTGAGGTCAGAAAATAAAGTCCAGTCTACTTTACACATGAGTAGGTGAGTTGCAAGACTCTTTCGTTTTAAAAATTAAAAAAATTGATTTAACAATTGATTTTGACAGACCTTTTAGCACTTCAAGAGAATAAATATATAGATTGTATCGAACCATGTCCTTTTCTATGTTATTATGAGACCTAAAATTGCAGTTGGTAACAAAACATTTTCAAAACTATCTCTTTGATTTTCTATAACAAAACCTGCTGGTTTGTTCGAAGTGCGCCAAGATATCGTTGATGAAATGGAGTCAAGTTTGGGACTTTAAAAATTCAAATTTGTAAAAAAGTTCGCTTTGATAAATTTGTTTCTTATAAATCGTATATTAAAAAATATTATTATAGCCAATGTTCATATATATGACTAGACATCAGCTGTAGCTCCTGTGGTGAAAGCAAGGACCGGAAAACGTTTTTTTTATGTTTTTTAAAAAAATATTAATCATTATTGGTGTTCGAAAAATATTTTGAACTGTACAAAAAACAAAAAAAGAAAAAAATATTTTGTTTGATATTGTTTCTTTAACTCTTAATAGCCTGATTTATTTTTTTGAGCAGAAAAAAATTAAGGATTTAAAGCTCGGGTTTCTAAACAACTTTTGTTCTAAGACTTTGTGCATAGGTTTTATTTACCTGAGCTAGGCAAGAAAACCCTGGTTTGTTCCTTGCGGAACTACTAGGCACCCGGAGATCAAAAATTTTAAAGGTGTATATTATAGCACAGAATGTTTTTTTTAACAAAAATCAAAATATAAGTAAAATAGGTAATGCAAAAAGTAACAGAAAAATAAAGAATTACAGTCGAACTCGAACTCGAATCACCATTATCCCAAAAAAAACTTCGACTTATGGAGACTTCGAGTTACAGAATTTTCTTGTTGAAAATAAATTGCAAACTTGTGTACATTTTGTATTTTTTGTTTAAAACAGGCACTATTTGAAAGCTTCATACCTAAGCATGTAGGTATGTATTTGTAATAAACAAGTTACAATGAAGTAAAATATCGGCATGGTTTGACTTCTAGCTGCTGTAAACCAATTGAGGACTGCTATGTCGATAATTTTGTATATTTGGGTCTTAATCATTTTACTAAAGAGATTAATTCGTTATTTTTAAAAATCTATGAGACCGTACTAGCTGGGACACCATATTTATTGTCTGCTTCCTTTTTCTTGAATCCACCCTCGACTTCTTTTATAAACTTATATTTCCCTCCATCGACAAACATTATAAAACACGTTTACTTGCCATGAAATAAACACATACAAATAATTTTAACATATTTAGGCAAACCAAAAGACACACGTAATGTACAAAAAGGGATTTCCCCGAAAAAAGAGCAAAGTAAAATATACAAACCTGCTAAACAAGCAATAGAAAGCGAAATAAATAAACAAAATAAACAAAACAAGCAAAAAAACTTCGAGTTATAGAAAACAAATTTGAGTATTTGGTTTAGGCTTGCCAGATATGAAATCCATAAAAACAGTACATCGGGAAAAAAACGGCAGTACATTAATGTAAAAAGAAGTACAATTTTTTTTTATTTTATTAACTTAAAATTCAGTACATCAAAAACAATTTTGAGTTCTTTTATTCCTGTTTCAATATAAATTCCCAAGCGAAAATTTTAAATTTATTTTGAAAAACAGGCAGTTAATGTAACTATAAACAAAAAATATAAAATTCAATGCATAGCAAAGAGCACAAAATAAGAAATCTTTTTTTTTTTAATATAAAACCCCTTATTCATAAAAAATAAAACAGGTTTATAAGAGGTTTATGAAACGAATTTACTATGAAAATTTGTTAAATAAACCTTTTAAAAACCTGTTTTATTTTTAACGAATAAGGCCACAAGTATTTAATATAACTACTTATGCAGTGACATCTTTAAATTTGTCAGATGTTTCAAATTAAATGTTTAAAACAAAAACGCTTTGTTTATTTTTATAAAAATATTAATATTAATTTTCAATTTAATGTTACGTGTTTGTTAAACAATTTAATTATTCTAATTTTACAATTTAATAATTCTAATTTAAGAATTAAATTAATGTAAATTTAAAAAATTACAAATATTTATCACTGTTTTTGTTCTTCGTTAACAATGCCATTTTTTATTTATTTAAAATAAGTTTTTATTATTAATTCACTTCGCTCTTTTCTTCAAAAAGAAAATTTTTTTCAGTTGTTTGAATGAGGAAGTGAAAATACAAATAAAAAATACGAAACAGTTTTGGGACAACAAGAAAGCTTTTACGGCTCGATGTTTTTTTTTAAATCTTTTAACTGCAAGCGACATTGAGTTGGTACATGACGCAGCATTTCAAACCATTTCAAATCGCAAAACTTAAACATTTCTTTCAGGTTTGCAGTGTTTTTAGTTCGAAAATTTGTCGAAATTTGGTTTTTTGCAATTTTAATACAATATGCACAAAACATGTTTTATTTTGTGCAAAAAAAGTACAAAATGAAGTACAAAAGCTAAAAAAAAGTACAATTGCGTACTTCTTTAATGGTTATGCAGTAAGCAGTACAAATGGTAAAAAAAGTACGCGTACTTCTGAAAACAGTACGTCTGGCAAGCCTAATTTGGTTCGAGTTATGGAGAATTTCGAGTTATGGAAGTTCGAGTTACGGAAGGAGAATTGTATGTAGTTTATTGTTTTAGAGCTACTGCCAATCAAATTGGTTCGAGTAAGAGAAAATTCGAGTTAGAGAAGTTCGAGTTATGGGAGTTCGACCGTATTAACATTTAAATATCAGCAATTGCATTTAGTTTTGGTAAAACTCAGCAAACCAGTTTTTAAGTCGAAAAATTCAAATGTATTCCACATTTTTGGCATCTAACTTTTGTTTGGGATGTACATTTCGGATTTTTGCATCGCGGTTTCATTTCCTTGACATATTATGTTAAATGCCCAGCGTTATCTAGGCGAATGTCATGCGGCGGCATCGGAGCAGACATTGGGTGATAATTTTTCGCAACAATATCAACTTCGAGATTACTTCGTCGACCTTTTCCCACTTTCATTTCAGTACCAAATTTTGTCAAGCAATATTCAACTCACACACAAATTCACTGCTGCATTGTTCTTAACATCTGCAAGTTCCATCGCTTCGTTTTCATCACGTAAATGGCCTATTTGCTCGTCATCTTCAAAATTTTCATTTCGGAAAGCAGCATCAAAATCGAAATCTGGGTCAAAATCACTGTCGTCAGAAGAAAAAACACCATTATCTTCACTGTCCGATCACGCAACCGAATTGACAAACTCCCAAAGCTCTTCTTGCGTTCTTAAATCACGAATGCTTTGCGACATTTCTAATCAACAAACTGAAAAAACCGTTACAAAAATTGGAAAATTTCGAACTCCCGTTTCCTGACGGTTCCGCAAGGGACCAACCATACACTTTAAAAAATCCACTTAAATAAAATAAAAATTATTATTTCAAGCATTCACATAAGCTTCAAGGCATTATAACGGTCACGGAAATATTTTTTTAAGCTTCAGTTTTTACGTATTTGAAGCAAAATTATTTTTTTGAAAGTTCGCAATTTCGCAAAAGCTGTTTTTTCGAGGTTGTGACACCTTACTCAACATACAGGAGTCAAATAAAGTCGGACTAAAGTGGCTACAGTCGCAAAAGGTGGCGCTTGTATCAAGAAATATTTTTAAAGTGCAGGTGCAAGTTTAAGCGAAAATCGTTGAGCAAAGTTCGGATTTTTTTTGGTTGGTTCCTAGCGGAACCAGTATTTGATACTTTTTTGATAATTTTTTTAGACGTAAGCTTAAATATAAATTTGTTGTGCACTTCGAAGCATTAAGATTCATAGATTTGGCGCGAACAGAAAATTCATTGCATGTTGCACCCGTCATGGCTTAAAGAGCAAATTTCTTATTATTGGATTATATTTCTCTACGATGTTTGATTTGATAATCATCGTCTGATATCTCATCTTTCATAATAAAAAAGAATAATACAATAAAAGTTTAAAAATTAACAGAGTTTTGTGTTTTTGTGGTATGATCTTATGAAAGTTGGCCAATTTGGTTGCACCCGTCATGCACTTTAAAGCTCTCTCGTGGCTATTTGATCGTTTCATATAAATTCTTGTAAAAAGATAACAATAGTATATAAAAAAATGTTACCCCTTCTAAAAATAACTCAATTGCAAATGTGTTTCTTTCTATTAGTAAAAGACGTTTAAAGCGTCTAAATGTTGCACCCGTCAGAATAGAATCGCCCTTTGCACAAAAAATTACCAACCGAAAATTAAATTCTTTCGTACAAAATAAAAATGTTTTCCATCAGTTAAAAAAATAAAAAACAAACACAAAAAAAAATATACATATGTATGTATTTATTTTTTCAGTACAATATTATTTTTTTTTTTTTTTTTTATTTGAAAAATTTTGTAATAATAAAAGCCTTCATGGCCAAACCATAATATTACAATAGATAATTTTTAAAGTTTAATATGGAACCCTATATTAATAATCTAAAAATATTTTTAACTAATATAATATGGCATCAACTTACAACAATTTATAAAACAAATATAATTAATAAGTATAACGTAAAAATTAGACCACATTGTCAACGATTTTATTAAATGGTATTGAAATACTCAATTAAAGCTTTCTGATAGCTATTAGGAGACAAACGATAATTCCTTAGTATATGAGGCAAATGATTCCACACTCTGGCAACTCTAACAAGGACCGACCTTTCAAAAAACGAGTTATAAATTCTGGGTATAAAAATTTGCATATTTCTTGAAGAATGCATAAATTCAAAGCGTTGAACTAAAAACGAAGGTGTTGAATTCTTTATAAGTTTGTAAAAGCTCATAAGAATTTTAACGGTTAGAAAATCAGAAAAATTGCAACCCAAGAATTGAATTACATGGGCTGTAATATGATCTCTTACTCTTAGATTAAATACAAATCTAATGAAAAGAAAAAAAAACCGAAAACTTAAAATTGAACATGACAAGGATAAAAATTATGAGATAAGATTATAAAGATTAGTTTATTATTTTTTGCGATTTAGCGATTTCAAATAATTTTTTAAGTTTGTTTCCAATTTTGCTATTTTTTTTTTTGCTTATTTTAGCCAGGTTCGCGATTGAAGCGATTTTTTCCTGAAGGTTTCTGATTCTTTACAGCTTAAGGATTAATAATAAATAGTGGACTCTGCTATCATGCCGCTGTAAGCAAATTTTTGCGAATTTCCGCTAATTTTGCAATTTTTACCGAATTTTTGCCATTCCTTATAGTTTTAGGGACTTTCAATAAATTTTATGTATTGTTTGATATATGTATTAAAAATTTTCCCGAATTTTTGCTATTTGTGCCAACTTTTCCGAATTTTTGCAATTTTCGCGTAGCTTTGTTGCTCGTCACAAATTAAACATTTTCGCTATTTTAGCAAACTTTTTCAAATTTTTGCAAAGTTTAATTTACTATTTAAATTTGTGCCCATAACTTCTTTTAAATATGCATATTAAAAAAAAAAAAAACAACAAAAAATACAAATACTGTTCCGGTGCAGTCGACTTTCATAATAGGGGCAAGGCGAATTAACTTCAGGTGGCGGCGAAAAGACAGCCGGTTATTTTTTTTTTGGTCTTGCTAGATATGTCAAAAGTTTTGTTTACATGTGCTTTTTAAAATTGTGTTTTTAAATAAACATTTTGTTTTACAACTTATTAATGAAAAAATTAAACAATAAAGAGATGATTAATGAAACTTTGTATAAAAATTAAGTTCAAATCGTTTTTAGATCACAAAAACTAATTTTTACCGTCATCACTATATCTTAATGGTATTTTTATGTTTAGCTGCAGTTTTAATAATCAAATGCATAAACTGGTACTGTTCATTCCCTTAAGACAAACAGCACCAAGTCCAACAACAAGAGGTCTGCTATTTCCCAAAAAAAAAAGGACTCCTGATGTTCTATGCCTCTACAAATTCAGTGGTAAACAACACTAATGGTCCAATTAGACGTGACATAACCATATCAAAACTGTATTACCATAACCACTGTATTACCAAAATGACATAAACATACCATACAAACCAATTCACCGTTACGGCTGTGGCATTATGGTTATGTCACGTCTAATTTGAGCTTAAGTAAACTTGATGCCCTTTACGTCTAAGCAAGTTGGACTTGGTGTAGTTTTCAACTTTTCTATCTCGAAAGCTATAGCAGATAGGACTTATGGGAATTCACACATCGATAGAGAAAAAATTCTGATTCCAACAGTATAAAAAACGTATTTTGAAAAAAATGTGAATTGGTGTAGTTTATCTCTCCCCTATAGAACTAATGTTACATTTTTTAGCACTGTTTGCATAATTTTAATAAATTAAAAATTAATTTTTAAAATATTCTAAAGTTCAATGAATAATTTTCCGGGTTGCAAAACTAGTTCGATCCCTATGGATTGTAGCAAAACTCGTTTCTTTCGAAAATTCGTAGCAAAACTCGTTCGTTCCAAAATAAAATCTATTTTTTCTATATTTCAGTTGGTTTAAATTTTTCAAATGTTGAGTTATTAATCAAGAATGGCATTACACTTCGGAATCAAAAAGTATAACTAATTTGCTCCATTAAATCGGACGCTATATGTTTTATGCATTTTCCCAAAATTCGAATAAAGTGTAACGAACAAGTTTTGCATCTCACTAACTCATATGTAAATAACTAAATTTTTGCAGAATCATTTT
Organism: Pollenia griseotomentosa; assembly: GCA_963931875.1. Classification (NCBI taxonomy): domain Eukaryota; kingdom Metazoa; phylum Arthropoda; class Insecta; order Diptera; family Polleniidae; genus Pollenia; species Pollenia griseotomentosa. The sequence continues at coordinate 204,226,674 of OZ007561.1, read as the reverse complement.
CTTGCTATATTTAACCATTAAAAGGTATTGCATTGAAAAAAATTTTTAAGGTCAAATAAGTACCAGTCCCATATACATTTAGCATCAAGTTTAGAGTAAGAGTCGGAGTTGGAGTCGGAGTCGTACTTAAAAAATTTCATCGGATGGAGTCGGAGTTATCACTTTTTCTTGACCACTCCACAGCCCTGTCTTTAATAAATAAATAACAATGTGAGGGATCTTGGGTTTTTTTATGTAATTATGGCATCTTTACTGCTTTTGGCGCCCTATGCTCCAGTGGGTGTTAGAGGAATATACAAAAATCTTTACTGCTAATATTATTGCATGCAATACAAATACCAAATCACGATATTGTATACTTTATGTCAGACACCATAAACCAAACCAGCCAATAGTAAAGGGTGTCCCAAAATTAGCGCAAGATTTGAATTTGTCGCTATTTGTGCAGTAGTGTTGGCAACGCTAAAAAAAATTCTGCAGCTGACAATCAATTTAGGGAAAGTAAAAATGGAGCGTTACACGATAGAACAACGTGTCTTCATTATTGGCGGCTGCAATTCGAAAATTTTAAAATATGGTCGGAATAATGTTTTAACTTAGTCAACTGTGAAGAGATGAATTCAATATTTTTGGGAGAAGACTTAGAACGGCGTCACAAATGCCAAATACTGTGCTGCAAGACTTGTGAAAATTTTGCCCTACATGTGAAAAATAGTTGTATTTTACATGGAAACCCTGCGCAGACTTCGGCTTAAAAAAAAATCCTGTAAATCTTCCAAAGGACATACAAGATGTTTTTATTAAAAAGCTAAAGCCAAAACTTCAAAAAAATTTGCTAAATCGTAAAATTAAGTAAATTCTGCTGAGATTAAAGCATAAAATTTCTAATATTTTGAATTGGCTAAAAATATGCTACGTTTTTACAAAACAAAAAATTGACAAAAATCCGCCGAATTTTTATAAAAAAATTATGCTTTAAATCTGCAAAATAAAAAGTAATTTTAAGATAGGCTTTTGAGCTATTATCGAGTGATGAACGTGTGTTGCACGTACTACTTTGCGATATGGGGTACTCGAAACTATATATGGGTGTTTCTCTGGTTATGCACGCGACATTCGTACGCGTTTTATTGTGTTTGAATATTAAAAAAATAGAAGTGGATTGGAATTTTAGAATGAATTCTAGAATCGTTACATTGTTTGTGATGAGTTCTTTCTAAAAAGTATATATAGTGGTAAATTGAGCACTGGGTACCCAAATGCCATGCAATCAAAGTTGACTTACTCACGTGACAAAAATAGAAGTGCCTTTTAGGACCGTAAGAAAAAGTGCGAAAGTAAGTGAATTGTAGGAGGTTTTTATTTCGGAAAAAATGTTTTTATAAAGGTTAGTAATGGGCCTTTATAATCATGTTTTGTTCAAAAGCAACTATGCATGGGTTGGCGAAGAAAAAAATAAATTGTAAATTACGCACGTGACACTTTGACATATATGTTTTTTTATTATTATCACCATGCATTTTCCCATAAATAACCTTAAATTTCCTTAACAAAAAAACTTAATACTCCTTTTACAACTGATTGTAATGGAGAGATTATGTAGAAAGAGTGTAAACATAACATATTTTTTGCATTTAAAATAAATATATAAAAATAGAAGTAGAAAATATAAGAAAATATAAAATATTCCAGTTTCCAGTGCAATTTCCTCAAGTAAAACAGCTTAGATATGCTATGAAACCATTCTTTTATAACAACATAGACTTTTTTTTTTAATAATAAACAATAAAAGACAAAGATTATCAACATTTTATTTTTTCATCCTGGTAGACCATTCTGGGGAAATGCCCATATACATACTTTTTAAATATACTTTAATATAGGCGTGGCCGCTTTTTCATTGCTTACCACCAACCCAAAAAGTGTTCGAGAAAGTATCAGTCTTTCATACAATTCGATGTACATATTTACTTTGTATAATCGTTTGTAATCAAAATAAATTATTTTTTCTTAAGGCGCAGTTAGCCGGGAGTAACAGTAACAGTAACCTTACCGTGAAAAAGTAAGACCAATCTATTTCTTACAGATTGAGACGTAACATCTTACTGCTAACTATAATCGTTCTAATTGCTTTACATACAACAAAATGAACCAGCTGATTTGCAACATTACTGTTACTCCCGGCTACCTAGCCTTTATACATACTTAGCATGTAATTAACATAAAGTATTTGTTTATATACAAAGTATATGGAAGTTTGCAACAAATGTTAGTAAAATTATTATTTATAATAATTAATATAATACTCCAATACCCCGGTTTGCGTCGCTAATTGGGACCGGAAAAACTCGACGCAAACCGAAACGACGCAAAGCGAAGCACGATTTTCCATACATTTGTATTGATTTTCATTTAATTGGTTCTGAGATTCATAATTATAGCTGAAAAAAAATTTTTTGATTTGATAGACTTTATAACGGATTATTTTATTTTAGATCTTCAAATAAAGTTAAAGCTTTCTATTGAATAACCATTTGTTTTAAGGGCATTTCATCGCTGATTTTGATCTTCAATCCAAATAGCAAGAAGTGGCTCCATTTTTTTCATTAAGAGACTTCTCATTTATGTAACCTGCTTATGTTGTAACGATGTTCTTTTTTCAAAAAATTTCTTAATTTTATCAGCGTCACTGGAACAGCAAATGGATTTTATTGTAGAAAGGGCTTGTTCAAGGTTTCTTTCGATATCAATAGCTATTTCCCCTGATTTAGATCGCGTCAAAATTAACAGTTTTTGTTCTAAGCTTATTTGCTATTTTTTTGACTAGTTTTCGCAAAATATTTAAATTTAACTTTACTTCAGCAAATATACATATACATACACACTTATTTGCATTAGAATTAAACGGGAAATCCCCTTTTTCTGTTTAAGCTTTGTACAAACATTTTTATATTAACGACGCAAATCGAAACACTAGCGACGCAAATTCGAAGTCATGCGACGCAAAGTGAAAAAAAATCGACGCTACTTCGAAATCAAAGAAATTCTAAAAAGCCGCAACTTCGAAAACAAAGCGACGCAAACCGGGGTATTGGTGTACTATAATTTTAGTAATAAAATAATAATAATGCTTGAATATTTACTACAATACCAATTTCTTTAACAACAAAATCTGTACACAGTCAACTTACTTTCTCTCTGTCTTTAGTACTGTATATTGTACATTTTACAATATGGAGTAAGCAAATGAAAACTCTGTTACTCTTTGACTTACAGTTCTGAGTACTCGAAATATTATTAACTGGGTTCTACATACATACCATAGTTGGGGGTAGTGCACTAAATATTGATTTAAATCAGCAGTGCATTATCACTAAATAAAACTGCAAAGAAATAAGTTTGCACTCTTTTTTACCAGCTTGGACTTGCAATCAAAAAAGCTGCATACAAATATTGTCTCACTAAATTTTAAAAAATGTAACTTTGTATGTGCATGATTTTTGATTTTTTTTTTTTTTTTTTTTGAGGATATGCATAAGCAAAGAACATTAAACAAAATGAAATTTTGTCAATAACGGTATAATTATTGTCTTTAATCATAAAAAACAAGTTTTTGATTTTAAATTTAGTGCAAAAATTTAAGTTGCACTCAAATGAGTGAAGAAACAAAAAATTGCAATAAACTGATGATTGCTTTTTTTTAAATCAAACTATTTTTTTATAGTGCAAAATTTTTTAACATGTTTAGTGGGGCTGCAAATTTTCAATTCATCACTCAACATCAATGAAATGATTGAAACTGCAAAATTAGTGCACTATATACTATATATATATATATATATTTTAACAAGCTCAATTCTGAGCTGACATATTATAAAAAAAAGAATACTTTTTAGAACTTCGGTAGATTGTTCATAACTCGGGAATTTTTTTACTGATTCGACAGATTTAAATACCGACGTGTTAAGGAAGAAATTTATCATTTACTTGGATTTGAAATTTTGGCTCGGAAAGTTCTATGGGCCCTGAAAATACGTATTTTTCAAAAAAAAAAAATATATATATTTTGGGCATAAAGTTTTTGGTATTTGAACAGATCATTCCAAGTTTTTCCGAAAATATATTCTACTAAAGATTTTGGAACTGCCATAAATAAAAAGTTGTTATAAAAATGGCGCCCTATGCTCCAATGGGAGTTAAAGGAACATATATATGTATATATAAAAATGTTAACGCTTTTTAGACAATTTTTGGTGTATTATCAAAGTAATTTTTGGGAATACAAACATTTTAATTAACAAGATTTTGTTTGTCGTGCTTTTATTTTTATTTTTGATAAAAACACTGAAATTTATTGTTGATGGGATAAGCTATTCCTATGCGCATTTCACTGATTGCTTAGGCCAGATCATCAGGAAAATTCATCATGATGGGATAAGCTCCTATCAACAAAAAATTTCAGTGTTTTTATCAAGAATAAAAATTGGGAATCAATCACGACAAACAAAATCTTATTATTTAAAAATGTTGTATTCTCAAAATTTACTTTAATAATAAATTGGCAAATGCACGGCTTAAAAAACTATAATGGGAACTTGCTCTATTTTTTTGCGGTAACAATAAAGCAAGTTGTTTTTGTTGGGAGAATTCCAACCAATTGTAGTGGGGAATGTAAGAAAAGATAAACTCACTGTTTATTGTTGTTGATTTTGTTTAAGTTTTGATATTCTTACAAGTAAAACTGGTGCTTATAATTCTCATTCGCTTAACAGTTTTATTTGTATACCTTTAGTTTTTCTAAAATCTTTCGATGAAGTTTCCTGCTGATCTAGCATAAGCAACCAGTGAAATGCATATAGGAATAGCTTATCCCATCAACACTAAATTTCAGTGCTTTTATCAAGAATAAAAATTGGGAATTAAACAAAATCTTGTTAATTAAAAATTTTGTATTCTCAAAAATTACTTTGATAATAATCTAGCAAGTGCACGGCATAAAAAACTAAACTGGTAACTTGCTTCATTTTTTGCGAAAACAATAAGGCAAGTTGTTTTGTTTTTATTTTGTTTTTTCTTAACCTACTTACAACTAAAATTAATGTTAAGGGAATTCCAAGCAATTGTAGTGGGGAATGTAAGAAAAGATAAACTCATTGTTTATTGTTGTTTTTATTTAAGCATTGATATTCTTACAAGTAAAACTAGTGCTTATAATTCTCATTCGCTTAAAAGTTTTATTTGTATATCTTTAGTTTTTCTAAAACCTTTCGATGAAGTTTCCTGCTGATCTAGCATAAGCAACCAGTGAAATGCACATAGGAACAGCTTATCCCATCAACAATAAATTTCAGTGCTTTTATCAAGAATACAAATTGGGAATTAAACAAAATCTTGTTAATTAAAAATTTGTATTTCCAAAAATTACTTTGATAATAATCAAGCAAGTGCATGGCTTAAAAAAACTAAACTGATAATTTGCTTCATTTTTGGCGAAAAGAATAAAGTAAGTTGTTTTGTTTTTATTTTGTTTTTTCTTAGCCTACTTACAACTACAATTACTTAAAAATTACTTTGATAATAATATAGCAAGTGCATGGCTTAAAAAAACTAAACTGATAATTTGCTTCATTTTTGGCGAAAACAATAAATCAAGTTGTTTTGTTTTTATTTTGTTTTTTCTTAGCCTACTTACAACTACAATTAATGTTTTGAGAATTCCAATTAATTGAAGTGGGGAATGTAAGAAGAGATAAACTCACTGTTTATTGTTGTTGTTTTTGTTAAAGATTTGATATTTTTACAAGCAAAAATTGGTGCTGATAATTCTTATTCCCTTAACAGTTTAATTTGTAAAACATATTTAGTTTTTCTAAAATCTTTGGATGAAGTTTTCTGATGATCTGACCTAAGCAACAAATAATTCCAGTGTTTTTATCAAGAATAAAAATTGGGAATTAAGCATGACAAACAAAATCTTGTTAATTAAAAATTATTAGTGTGTTTTGCTCATAACATACACATTTTTTAATTGATTTGACATATTTATACACCGACGTGTTTATATCTTGGGTATAAAACTTGAACTAGGGAAGATCTATGGTTCCCGAAAATGCGTATTTTTCAAAAAAAAAACTTATGTTTTGGTTATAACTTTTTTGGTATCTGAAATAGTGTTTCCAAGTTTTTCAGAAAATATGTTCTGCTAAAGATTTACGATCTTTTGATATATAAAATGTACCAATCAATGGTTATACTGGTTTCCTTAAAATTAAGTTTTTAGGAAAATTTAGTTTTTTTTCCTAATTTTTTCACAATTTGGCTGATTTTAAATAGCAATTTTTGAAAAAATTTCCTTTCTTTTCACTGAAAAGATACTAAGGACAACGTTGTGTCTGTGATTTAAATCAAAAGTCGCGGGTAGAAAGTTCATCAGCTACATATGGCTTTCTATTATGAACGTCGAATTGTGGAGAGTGACCTGTCTGAATCTTGTTGCTATTCAACAGAAGCTGCTGGATTTAATGAAAAACATTGTAGGTTTGATAGCTCCGGATACTTCACAGAGGTGGTTGTATAATTGATGGTATATTATACTTTCGAATTGATGCCTATGTGCGCAAATTATCCTTGTTGACTCACACAGGGGTATTTGGTACGAGCTTAATATTACAAACCAATTGGTTAAGATTCGCCGTGGAGTTAGGCCGCTAGACAGGTATTCACGTAAAGCGATATCACAGTTTTTATAATGAACCAGAATATATATACTTAAAAGGGTAGAATATCAAAATTGTAGAAGTTTCAAACGGAATGACAAAGTTATATATGTGTGTACCTATGTATACCCTTTTCCTTCGGTGAAGGTTATAAAAATACTCCGGAGTTTTTATTGTTGTTTTGTAATAGGAACTGTCAAATTTTGTTTGTGTAATTATATACATAGTATGTTTGTGGATAGGTGTGGAAGCAACATTTGACAGTTCCTACTAGAAGACAACAATAAAAAGCACTGATAAAAGTAAAGTAAAAGTAATAAGCAGGCGGTTCGAGCGTACCTTGCAGATTTTTATATCATGGACCTCTATAAATTCTGAAATAATTTCCATTTTGAAAATATGTAATAATATATTGTTCGAAAAAGAAAAAGATAATGGAATAAAAAAATAAAACACAACTTGTAGGTAATTAATATACTTATTCAAAAAACGGACTTAATAAATGCGACAAACCTTTTGATTTTGTTGTTTAAGGTGATTATTTAAAACAAAAATAAATAAATTATTAATTTGTTTTTGATATTTTTGTTGCTGTAATTTTTGTGTGACTTTTAATTGATTTGTTTTTTTATATTTGTTGCTGAGCGCCAAACACACAGACATTTTATTTTTGCTTAATAAAAATCTGCTTCTTCTGCTGCTACATATACACGAATGATAACGAAGGCGTTGTTGTTATTATTTCTAGCAATATAGGCGTTTAAAGGGGGGGTTAAAACTTAATAAAATGATTTTTTATTGCAAAATAGTTTTAGAAGAGTAGTAGAAAAAAACACATAAAAGAGCCCGGCACACACGATTAGGAAAAAAAAGAAGGAAAAATTCAGCAAAAACCGAAAGCAAACGATGACAATATTTTTTCAAGCAGATGACGATTTTTACTACAATCTGTCCGAGGGGGCAGCGAATAAAAAGTTGATAAGTAATTTAGTAAAAGCAAAAATCTTTTACGAACTACAAAATTAATTTTATTTAAACGAGATATATTAATTTACGCGTAGTAGATGTAGTATTTTTTTTTTTTACTTATTGATAATTATTCTAAGTGCTCGCCATAATATTTCATTGGTACATAAGTATGTATGTACATTATACCTCTGTAGGTATTACATATTGGATTAAACACACTTTTTTCATGTAACATAATGAAAATTAACATATTTATATTAGAGAACACTTCATATTCAACTCACTTTATATTTTTAAAATATTTATTTAATTATTTTAACACTTTCTTTTATTTTCTTAATAAATTAAACAACGCGTAAGACGAGTCACTTCATTATACAAAATCTACAACTACCTTAGACGACTTTGAAGTCTATTGAAAATTTTCTTGTGCTCTCTTACGTATTTGAGAGTAATAAAGTGATGTCCAAAAAGTGAAACAAAGCCCATCACTTTCATATTTAAACCAATAAATTTTATTTTTTGCGTAAATATAAAATAAATTTATATTTCTACAATGTACAGAAAACAAGAACATTTTTTTTTGACAAATTCTTACAATTTTACATTACTGCCGTTATAACTTTATTTTAACATTAAAATACATATTTCTATTTTTAATTAAGTAAAATCATTAATGAATTTCTAAAGCCTTTATTTACAATAAAAATTTTTCTTCGAATATTTTTTAAAACAATGCAACACTGGATATATTGCAAAAAACCAAAACATTGTCTAAAAGTACTAAAACTATCTCTTTCTTAACCATTAAAATCGTATCTGAAACACAAAAGTTACGGTATTTCCATATATTTTAAAAAATAAAGCAAGAAGAATAATATATATTATGCAGTGTTTTTAACTCTCTCTCTCTCTCTGTCATTATCATTGTGTCAAAAGTTATGTTTTCGTGTGAATTTCCCGTTTTTAAGCAAAACAAAAACAACTAACTAAAACGAAACAAAGCAAAATTCGCCGTAAATATGGAAACAAAAGGAATATGAAAAAATTAAATAAATTTTTTTCTCATTTAAACGAAAACTAAAGTTATTTTACTACTATGTATATATATAAACTTTGTAAATATAAAAAATGTTTACTCACTTTTTAAACTGAATTTTTATGTACAATTCATTAAAAAATAAGCAACAAATGTTCACTTATGCCTGCTCACCCCGTAAAAGCAATTAGAGCACCATTGCACACAGTCTATCAAAATATTATTTTTATAAAACAAAATTCTTTTATAATTGCAAAAATTTTTTTTGTCTCTGACTTGGTCCTTTTTTTATCTTAAAGCTCCTTTTTGAGGTTCGTTCACTTCATAACCATTTTTTCGAATTAAAATTTTTGCCAAAAAAAATATTTCGATCCGTTCACTTTTTTCTTCATTAATTTAATTCGTTTCATTTTCTCTGCTTTATTTCGCACCGCTTTAATTTTAAATAGTTTTTTTTTTGATAATTCGCAATAATTTTTTATTTGTAAAATTTTTATTTAACAAAAAAAATTAACGTGAAATTCCGAAATGAAAATCAAACCGAAGTTCGCCATTTTCTATTTTTTTTGTCTCCTTTTCATGGCTAAAATTCGTATAGTAAAAAGGTCGTTGCTACACTATTCAGCAGAATTTGTTGTTGTTCCTTTTTAATGAAGGGCTGCATTTTGCTTCATAGTTGTATTTTCTCGAAACAAAAAAAAAAATATAGTAGTGCCTACAGACGAGGCAACATTAGTTGAAACGTGGCCATGTTTATTTTTTGTTGATAGTTTTGTGGTAATGTGTCTGGTTGAAATTCGTTCTACCTTTTTAGTTTCCCAAAAATCAAAATTTTTTTGATATTTTATGTTTCCAAACAGAATGTTTCATCGTGTGTATCGATATTGACTGTTTTTTCTTTCTCGTTTTGTTGAAAGAGTTGCTTTTGCAGTTCGAGGAGAAAAATAATATGAAGAAAGAAATCACAAAATAGCAAGAATTGCACATTAAGAAAATTATTAAAAACTTATAATTGAATAAAAAAAATTTTTAGACATGTTTTATGATAGGTAAAAAAAGTATATGTTTTGCAGTAGTTTATTAAAAAAACACACAGTACTGATGTTTCGATTTTAGTTTCATGGTTTCAACTCATGTTGACTGGTCTGTGGGCACTATAAAATAGTATATTGAGCCCTCACCGCGAAAATAACGTAAGCGACATCATTTTCAATATTCGTTTTTTTTATATATAAATGACTTTTTTTGCAACACCTGCATCATATCCTATAACCCTGCGGCCACACGATCAAGCTTTTCTTGATACTCTTTTACATATACTGCTTGTCAAAATTTACATATATTGAAAGCTGTGACGAAGGCTGCACTCAATTTGTAAGCACTTTACACTCAAGATGTCATCAAGAAAACCATTTATAACTGCCCGTCTTCAACAAACATGATTTGGTGTTATAACTTGATGTTATAACATGAGAAAACTTGATGAGTCTATACTTAACACTAACATCATATTAGTGTTAATGTTAAGAATTTCATGTCAGTTGTAGACTGCATGTAAAGACTTGTAATCAGATGTTAAATTGAAAGTAAAATTGCCAAACAAATGGAAAGGTGAAATTGAAAGCAATCTCGAGGAGTGTGAGTGTGATAATAAATAAAGGAGAGTGTATTGCAAACTGAAAGGCAATACCTAGGTCTATCGAATAGGTCTGCGCAAGAAGCCAGATGTTTATTTGGTTTATTCCTCAACAATGTCAAAAGTTGTTTTCAAAAAATTTATATATGTACCTAAGCCCGTTTTCTCTTTTACCAAAGTTGATATTTGAAATTCGTTTTATAATCTTAAAATCGTTTTTTAGAACATAAAAAAATTTACAAATAGAAACTGGGAATTATTTCCTTTCGTAGGTTACTTTATATTATATTCAACATTTTTTTTTTTTTTATTTTTCGAATTTATTCTATGAGCTAAATTTCAGTTATGTATTTTATAAAGCTTTTTTGTAATAGTTCTATTCCTTAAATTTTTAGGAATGACTTTTAAGGAATAGAACTATTACGAAAAAGCTTTATAAAATACTTATACTTACTCATATCTAAGCCATTTGTGGACCGATCTTGCTGAATTTCAATAGCAAACAATTCCGGACCATATGTGACATAAATGTATAATAACCTGGCCCCCATCATATATGGGGTCTTCGGAAAATCCATTTCAACGGAATGAAATAATGTTCTTTCCTTTGAGGATTGTAGCACCGCGATCATACAACAAACTTATAATTTCTTAACTTTCCCGTTATATTTTTTTAATATGTATTCATAATCATTGTTATTACTCCGCAACTGACAGTTTAGCCCCTTTGAACGATACTTCGTCCGGCCTTCCCTTTACGCTAGAGATTACGTCGAGTAGTTTGTTCTCTAGCACCTGCCATTTCTCGACACTGATCCTTCCATCGGGATCCATACGATCAATGACAGCCGCCAGAATACCGTCCTTACCCGAGACTCCCTTAGCTTTCTCGACGTGGAGGGTTGGTTCTCTCTTGCGCCAGTCCTCTTAGGGATCTCCTCTCAGGGGTCCTTTAGAGGGCCGACACCAGTCTGACCAATCCTCTTAGCCGCTGGGGGTTATTGGTCATCACCAGACCTAATTCTCTTAACTACCCCTTATTGGGGACCCTAGCAGAGCTCTGTCGGTGATCACCCGATTTCCTTGCAGATGTTGACTGGTCTGAACCGGTAATTCCTTTAGTGACTTTTTGGGGAGTGACTGTCGGAGATTATCAAGACAGGCCCAGTCCTCATCGTAGTGGGTAATTTGTCAACAGGCTTAGTTCCCTTAGCCGTGACCATGCTGTCACAGTTAAGAGGGCCGGTTGTTGAATCTTTAGCCTCCTTTTGATTGGTTGCTCCTTTATTGGAGGATTCATCAGCTGGGGTTGCTAAGGATTCGTTGTCTTTACTGACAGTGGTTGAGTCCTCAGCAGCCCTTGCTGTGTATCCCGCAGGATAGGGAAGGCCTAGGATATCACCGACAGAGCCGTGGATTCGTTCGAATCTAGCAACGTTCTTTCGGTGCTTCCTCAGCAAATGCCTATCCCGCCCATCGTGCAGTGAGGAGTCTCTCTTAGCTATCTTTTCTAGAAAGGCTAAGTAGACTCTCACACCACTCTTGGCTTTTTCGTAGCTCGTTCGGCTTTCTGATGTGACCTGTTCTGTCGCATCCTGCCGAACAATGGGTTTTCATACACCCGCCAATCCGCTCTCCATCTCGAGTGTGACCTCCGAAGCCGATGGTCCAACCCTTTAGTCCTGATCATGAGCCGAAATCATTGTAATTTCGTGCTCATCATCAGAGCCCAGAGTTAGACCATCGAGTCTTTCCGATGCCCCTGTTCGAGATGGGGAGCCGACTGGGGAGTCCATCACGTCCGTCTCTGTCAGTTCTGTAATTAATTGACTCTCCTGCAGCAAAATATCTCTGTGAATACTCAGCCAATCGGAGTCTGGATCTGACACAGAACCTGCTGAGTTTGTGGTATGTACCTACATTTATGCATATGGTTTGTGGTTACAGCAACTTTACCACGATTGTAGGAAAGGAATAGCAAATCTTAGTCCTGGAACAGAATAAAGTAGTTGTAGTAGTATTTGAAGCTGACGAATGCTCTGTAGCGCAACAAAGTTCAAAATTTCGATTTTTGTGCTTCAACTGCAACGACTACTACAACTACGTATTCTGTTGACACTACTTTGAAACTGACGTTTTTAACTTTTGACAGCTTGCAGCGCTATTCCTAACGTTGTACTAGAGCGACAATTCTGTTCCCCACTTTATTGTTACCAATTTGGCTATCTCGTTCATTATAACAAATAACAATAACAAATGACTACAGGTTTTTTGAACGTCATTGTTATTATCAATTTATTAATAAAAACATTGTTAACTCCTTTTTCAAACGCTTTACTTTAGCTGCACTTTTATGCAGGTAACCACAATTGCGTACCTGTACATTAAGGCAGCTAAATACATTTAAGATATCCGCATTTTTGATTTATCTGCACAAAAAATCGTGCAAAGGAAATTGTACAGCTAAGTATATGTCGCAATAATTATCTCTGCTATAGACGGGCAGTCAACGAAAAGGGACTAACAATTATTGCATCATAAATGTTGTACATCGAATTTTTCAACGAAAACAAGTTTGCTTTCGAAGCAGGGTTGTTAGGCTTTTTTCTTAAAAAATAGTCAAAAGTTTTAACAAAATTCGTCACGAACATTTAACAAAATCGTCAAATATTTAAATTTTACAAATCAGAGACAATTTATTGCATTGATTGGTTCAAAAATATAAATTTTTAGCAAGAAATTCTATTAATGATAAACAATAGTGATATGGTTAAGTTCTATTCTATTTATTTCAGCAAGTGGGCTGAAATATATATATTTATCATTTGAAAAGAAACACACAAGAAAAAATATATTTTGATAAAAACATAACAAAAATTTATTTATTTTAACATTTTTTTTATTTTTCGAATTTATTCTATGAGTTAAATTTCAGTTATGTATTTTATAAAGCTTTTTTGCAATAGTCTTATTCCTTCAATTTTTCAGGAATGACTTTCTACACTACCAGACTATTATATTGTATCTTCTTGTAACATTTTACCTACGCTATCCTTTGGATAGCAATGAAGTATATTGTATGCACAGAAAAATTTACAATTATTAGACACCAGCAGAATGTAATGCATTTTCTGGCCAGCTACGGCCTTCGTCAGCATTATTTGTGTCACACTGGATAGTGATACTTTATAAATTGAATGTATTTAACTCAACTATTTTAACAAATAGAAACTGGGAATTATTTCCTTTCGCAGGTTACTTTATATTATATTCAACATTTTTTTTATTTTTCGAATTTATTCTATGAGTTAAATTTCAGTTATGTATTTTATAAAGCTTTTTTGCAATAGTCTTATTCCTTCAATTTTTCAGGAATGACTTTCTACACTACCAGACTATTATATTGTATCTTCTTGTAAAATTTTACCTACGCTATCCTTTGGATAGCAATGAAGTATATTGTATGCACAGAAAAATTTACAATTATTAGACACCAGCAGAATGTAATGCATTTTCTGGCCCGCTACGGCCTTCGTCAGCATTCTTTGTGTCACACTGGATAGTGATACTTTATAAATTGAATGTATTTAACTCAACTATTTTAACAAATAGAAACTGGGAATTATTTCCTTTCGCAGGTTACTTTATATTATATTCAACATTTTTTTTATTTTTCGAATTTATTCTATGAGTTAAATTTCAGTTATGTATTTTATAAAGCTTTTTTGCGAAAGGAAATAATTCCCAGTTTCTATTTGTTAAAAAAATTGAGTTAAATACATTCAATTTATAAAGTATCACTATCCAGTGTGACACAAAGAATGCTGACGAAGGCCGTAGCGGGCCAGAAAATGCATTACATTCTGCTGGTGTCTAATAATTGTAAATTTTTCTGTGCATACAATATACTTCATTGCTATCCAAAGGATAGCGTAGGTAAAATGTTACAAGAAGATACAATATAATAGTCTGGTAGTGTAGAAAGTCATTCCTGAAAAATTGAAGGAATAAGACTATTGCAAAAAAGCTTTATAAAATACATAACTGAAATTTAACTCATAGAATAAATTCGAAAAATAAAAAAAATGTTGAATATAATATAAAGTAACCTGCGAAAGGAAATAATTCCCAGTTTCTATTTATTTATTTTATTTATCCATATTCACAAAAACATTAAATAAATAAAATCTCATTTGCTATTAACTTGAACTATCGTTAAATGATTAATTGTTAGCGCTATCAATATTGTAAATTGTTTTTACTGTTGAAGGTGCTAAACCAAGGGTTCTGCCTTTTCACCCGACTTGAAACGTTGTATTACGTCCAATTTTAGTTCCAAAATAATGCATTTTCTTCTCTTCGCACTCATTTTTCTACACAACTTCTTATTAAGAACCAACTTCTTACTTACTAACACGCAACTATGTATACTTAGAATAACTTACCTAACAGAATTAAATGGGAATTCGCCTTTTTTACACGCAAATAGAAAAATTCATGTGATTATGACTTCAGTGAACAAACCCAATCGTATGTAGCGACGCAAATCGAAATCATAAAAACGCAATGCGGATTTAACCAATTTTTAAAAAGTGACGCAAATATATAATATTTATTTAAAAATATCGATGGCATTCATATAATTGTAGAAGTCGAATTACTAATGCTTCTAATGAAAGCCACCTGGTTTATGATGGGGGAAGATTTTTTTTTTTGTTTAGTTTCCAATAATTTTTGTATTTCGAAAAAAAAAAAAAATGATTTTTACCTTTTGGACTGCTCCCAATATACATACATACAGGCCTGTTCTGCAAATCACTTTTACCCAAATCACGTGATTTCAAATCACATATGCCTACTAAAATCACACGTGTGATATTTTAGTGTCTCGTTTTTGTGTGATCTTCAATTGCCGAAAGCACACCGAGAAACACAAAAAAGGTATGACTTTCAGAACACCACAAGATCAAGCTCGTGATTTTCAGAACATGGCCGATAATTGTAAATATTTCTTGCAAGTATTTTATTGATGCCAGAAAATCTTCATAACACTATTACTTTTAATAAAAAAATCTTCAATCATCATTTTTCTGTATTTTCTCAAAAAATCTTCAAAATGACGAAAAATCGTCACATCTAACAACCATGTTTCGAAGGTGCAAATAAATTTTAAAAGCTTGTTAAAAATGTAAATATTTGTACATTTGTTTTCGTATACCAAATATACATTCATAAATATTTTCTTTAATTCAGTCTAAGGTCGTAAATGAAAATGGCAGCGAATCAAGTGATTGGTACTCTTTAATGCGTTTGCGCCTTTGATTTTCGCATATTCTTATTTTTTTCTTTTCGCAAATTTATTTTATTTAAATTTCCCAACTAAAATTTTGTTTACATACCTATTTTGTAATTTTAGTACTGTCAATGTGCGCCACCTCTATTTTTTTCATTTTCAAATAATTTTGCGAAAGCGATAGAGTACCAAGTTGGCATTTAGCTTTCGCATCGCAATAGAGTAGCCACCAACTATTGGAAAGGCTATGAATAAAGGGCCAGTTCGGAAATGCATCACTGCGCTGCACCTGATGCGCATCTGTGATTTGTTTGCGATGCTCATGCAAATTAACTGATACCAATTCTCGTTTGTTGGGCAGTTTGGTTACATGTGTGAAATTTTATGCATCAGCCATTTTTTTGATGCGTGTTTTACTTTTCTTTGCGTAGTTCATAACAGGCACCTTAATCTTTTAATCCTCATTTCTCTCATAGATATGGTATTCTAATAAAATTATTAACCATTTAATTTTTTTTCATCTTTTTTATTTATTTGTATATTTTTTTTTATCAATTTTTATAAATGATAAATTAAATTGCATTTAATTAAAAAAAAAATTTATATATATATATATATAATATATTATGTATATATTAGTAAAAGTTAAAAACAAATAAAAAAATTAAACAATTTGTATTTTATTTGTTTATATAGTATAAATTACAATATAACATTTTTGAAAAGATGAAGGGCGGGGAAAAACCGATATTGTAGCATTCTATTATTACACAGTAAAGATCTAAATGCGACAATAGTGAAATTTTTGCATCTCTAAAATATTTGTATGGTAAATTTTTTTTAACTAAGGTCGTCCGTTGTCTATAGTTATAAAAATAAAATTTAAATTTGATAAATAAGTTCA
Source organism: Pollenia griseotomentosa (assembly GCA_963931875.1). NCBI lineage: Eukaryota > Metazoa > Arthropoda > Insecta > Diptera > Polleniidae > Pollenia > Pollenia griseotomentosa. The sequence continues at coordinate 204,210,117 of OZ007561.1, read as the reverse complement.
ATAAAATTATTTAAAACAGTTTTTTCTTGAGGTGTCGATGCTTTTTAGGTGTTTTGTAGCATTCTTTAAGACCTATTACATTTTGTTCATCTTCTGGATCTTCTTGCGCGACTACATGGCCATTGGGAGTAACAACAGCAGCGTTCGTAGCAAAATAACGTCCAGTCCTGGTAGTAATTTCATTTTGATTAGTATTTGATTTAAAAACAGAGTTATTGACTTGTTTCTTTGTTAAATGAGACGATGGAGATGGCTGGTTTTTTAAATTATTTTTGAAATATTTCTTGAATTGAAGTTTATTATTTTACATAAAAACAAAAAAAAAAAAAAAAGAAAAAAAAAATTAAAATAAATTATTTTTGAATAGAATTACTTTTTCGGGGATGTTCTATAAGTCGAAATGTAGTGGACTTCAAAATCACGTTCGACTTTGATTCCACTTCATTTCGATTTCTAGATCATGTCCGTTTAACAAAGTAACAGGAAAAATATAATGTAAATTATTAACTTAATTAGGTTTAGCTTAAAATTGTTTCCTATACATGAAATAATAATATGTAATGTATTATAAAAAAGGAAGAAAGAGAAATATGTAGATGGGATGTGAGGGACAAAGTTTTACTGATTTAGTCGTAGATTTTTGGAGCCGACTCGTTTAATCAGGTGTACATTCCAAGTAATTATGCTTATTTTCCTAAAACAAACTTTAAGTTTTACCAGGATTTTTTTGTATTGTTTTACAAAAACTAAATTATATAAAATGTCGGTTTTGTTTAAATGTTATTGTTTTCCGTTATTGTTGTATATGTTGTATCAAATAAAATTGCCGTATTAACTAATTGTTAAAATCTGGATCTTACAAAAACTGCACTGGAATCATGCTCACTGTAGCCCAATCGTTTGGTGTGTTTAAAAACTTCATTTGTTGTTGCAGTAACAGGCATTGATTGATCTAAATTTTCAGCCATGCTCAGAACTAAACGTAAATCTTTCTGCATATGACTTAGTGGTTGCTGGGGATTAAAATCACCTTTTGCCATTTCTGAAAAGACAAAGTAAATTTAAAATTTATTTTAAAAACTAGTAATTTAGTATATGAAGTTAGGTATAAACACTTGAAGTTGCCATCAAGCATGCTCCTTTCGCCCCAAAAAATTTAATGTACATAGTTTTGGTTCGTTCTATTATTTTTTTTTCAATTTTATATGAACACCGAATTTGTTAGGGAAAATGTTTGTATGAAGATAGCTTAAATAAGACTTATTACTTATCACCATGGAAACCGTAAATATGCAATTGCATGTTTTTCCTTGTGCGACCAATAACGGCAGAAAGAATATATTTATCCGACTTAGATCTTTTTATGAATTTTGGCATCGTTTTGTTAGTGTACATTTTTGCACATTTTACCGTTTCCACCTATTGCCTCTTTGAGGCATATTTTGATACAATTTTTTTTGATGCCTACAAGAGCTTTCGCAAATAAAAAATAAACTATTTTTTCGAAATTCTGGTTAACTTATTTAGGCCTGTCACAGAAATCAATTCCGTTCGAAAGTGATTTCGTTTAATGTGAAGCAAGATACGAAACCACCTTACCTTCACTTTCGATCGGAATTGATTTCTTTGAAAGTCCTAATAGCTTTTCTGTTTTAAATATATATTTGTTTACCTAACGAGTTGCTTCGATTTCGCCGCCTACCATTAATTTGTACTCTTAAATTGTAAGACAAAGCAGGTTGCCATTAAAGATAAATGTTATTTTCCACGTTCAAAGTTTATATATGACTAAAAATTAAGGAAAAAGCAATATGGACCAATTTTTTGGACAGTGATGACTCAGAATCACTTTTTAAAGTGATTTAAATGCCTATCCGTCAATCTGGCTGGTTGTCCGTCCATGTTAACCTTGTGTGCAAAGCACAAGTTGCAATTTTGTAAATAATTTGATCAAATTGAAGTATTGTGTTGCTATGTATTACGTTTTTTGGCCCTAATGGCTTTGTATTACAATATGGATTAATAAATAAATAAAACTTGGTAAATACATTTAAATTGTACCAAGGACGAAGTCTATGTAAATGGTGAGAATCGGTTTATAATCTCACACGTTCCCCATAAAAACTTTTTTCCAAATTAGACTCTTTCTGTCCTCAAAACTTCTAATTATGTTGATATTTAGATTAAATTCGTTCCAAAAATATTTTACTGCAAATAAAATTCTTTTCGAATCGGTTCACATTTGCCCAAAGTTCCCATCCTTAAATAGCTTTTAGGTTAGGTTAAGAAGGGGTATGCGAAGCTTTTACATCCTTTTTAATGTTAACATTAATTAACAAATTAGCTACCGTCCTTAAAATCCCTTTAAGACATGAAATCTTATATGGATGTCAATATGTATTCGGCACAAATAACTTATATAAATTTTGACCTCATAACATAACTTTGTTTTTGTTTAGAGTAAACTCTCGAAAATTCGTATGTAATCGTATCGTGTATGGCTTTACCGATTATAATTTAAATTTTTTTTTTTAAATTTGAAATTCCATTCTTCCTTGCCTGTCTAAAGTTGTGGAGATTCTTTTTAAGGATGAGTTGATTTCTAGTGTTGGTGCATGCTTATGTCAATCTCAGTATGCGTTTCGTAAAGAGTTTAATTCCACTTCATTGCTCCTTAATTTAACTGACTCTATTAGATCTTGCGAAAATAGAAAAGAATTGGCGATTCTTATTTCCCTTGATCTGGCAAAAGCTTTTTATTCGGTGTGTTACTCGGCGATGATAACTAAGCTTTATCAAAGATATAATTTTTCTAAGTCTGCATGTAAGCTTATATATATTGTCATATCTAACTGGTAGAACTCAATTTGTTGATGTATATGGGGGTTGTTCTGGTAATTTACCTATTTTATATGGTGTTCCTCAGGGCTCGGTCTTAGGACCTCTACTTTTTAATCTTTATATTAATGATCTTTCCGAAGTTCTTGATATCAGTATGTGTACCCCTTTTTTATTTGCCGATGATATTTTTTTATTGTTAAGTAATTCTCATGAGCTTGCTGACGTCTTAGAAGTCATTATAAACTGTTATCTAGGCCGTATTTTGCGTATCTTTGACAATTAATACTTCAAAAACTAAAGCTATTAGGTTTGGATTCACTCACTGTACGTTCGTTTTCTGATTTTGATATACACATTGGTGATAACAGAATTGGGTTTGTTAATTAGCATAAGTGCTTGGGTGTAATTGTGGATGACCGACTTAGTTTTGAGGGACATATTGACCATGTTCATCGTAAGGTTTCGTATATATTGCGTAGGATATACTCGACAAATATTTATTTACCATTCAGGGTAAAATGTAGAGCTCTGCATATGCTCTTTTGATGCCTCAGGTGCTTTATGGATTGGAAGTTGCTCGATATATTTCTCTGGATATGGATATGTGAAAAGGTTTTTAGGTTGTTAATTTAGTAGCTTTGTGAAGTTTCGCAATCTTTTATTTTTCTATAAGCTCATTAAGTCAGGTGTAGTTGCTCGTTAACTTAATGAATTTGTTTTTTTTTCATTCAATAAGGAGAAAACAGATAGTTATAAAGAGGATTGCATGTTCAGTCTTTAAAAGATCGTTTGCTATAAGAATTGCTCGTTGGTGGAATTGGTTGCCGTATGAACTGTAATTATTCTCTCACTCTAACAATGTTTTTCGGTTGAAATTGATGAATTTTTCGTAGACTGTAATTCCCTTTTGCCAATATGCCTCTGGCTCCTACGTGTGAATCAAGTAATTTACTCGTTTGGATATTATTTACACATATAACATGTGTATGTAATATGTATGTACACATGCATATCTAAATTGAATTCTTCGCTGTATTGTAATGCGGTTGCTGCCTTTTTACTGGCTAAGATTACTATTTTGTACTGTTTTTTAACTTACACTTTTTAATGGTTGGGAATAAAATGCTAGGTTATTTATTTGATAAGTTTTGAATATTATGTATGTATTTTTGGCACTACTCAGACTATTGCTATGTAAAATATTTTTGGTCTTTGGGCTTTTTATTACAAACTGAACTCTTAAATAAATAAATGCAAATGTTTTTAAATTGTTAAATATTTTTTTTCAAATTAAATATTTTTGATTTTTTGGGGCATATTTCAAGTTTTTACTGTATATTTAATGCGCATAAATCGCGTTTTTAGAGCATATTTCTGGTTTCCCTGCTTATCACCATAATTGAATAGTTTTGTTTTTGGGCAAAAAAAAATATATGTGTAAAATTCTTTTAATTCTAAAAATTTTGAACTTTAATTTATTCCCCTACTGCGGTTTACCACTCAACTGTAATTCACTTAAAGTTTTGCAGTTTTGTATAACTGTTTACCTGTGTTAGTGCGGTTAACATTCAAACATTAGAACTCATCACTAGCAGTTATAACCCTAGGTCTACACTAAAGATAAATATCTCAGCAATTTTGCAATAACGTCAGCAGAATAACAGAGCAATATTTCTTATAGCTCAGCTCAAGGCGAATTGACTAGAAGGTGAGGTCAACTCTACAACTACAATGCTTCTGTGGTCGGGTTGTCAAAAAAATTGCTAGTAAAAAAAATAGGTTTGTTTACATAAAAAACTAGTTTGTATACAAACTTTGACAAGTTGACCACCGAAAAAAAAAACACCATATGTTGACTTGACCCCACCTTCTAGTCAATTCGCCTTGGCTCAGCTTATGTTAAAGGTATGGGAAAACGTATTTATGTTAACTTATAATTTTAAAGAAATCAAGGAAGAAGGTGCAGTGCAAGGCGAATTCATAAAGGTGACATTTTCGAGTCATCTGTTTATTGTTTGTTTTTTGTGTGTATACTGAATGTCAAGCTTTGTTTACATTTTGTGAAAAAATTAATTCAAATTTAAAATTCAATAAAAATATAAAAACTTGAAAAAAAAATTGATTTAAAACCAAAAAAGTGAACATAAAATATAAACAGAAGGAATTAAAAATGCGTAAGAAATAAGTGGAGCCACAATGAATTTTCAATAGAGTAAAAAGATTTACTTTCTAAAGCAATTGTGTATATTTTATAAACAAAAAAAAAAAAATCCTTTTTTATACTTTCAACAAATAATTTTGACATTCACTCTTACTTTTTACAAAAACAAAATACATAAAGGTAATTCACGTCACAACTTGCACCCTTGCGAAAAAGCACAAGTGCAAAAACATTACAACAACCACAGACAATTATTTACGCAAAACTAATTGTCTGTGTGGTTGTTGTTATATTTTTGCACCTTTGCTTTTTCGCAAAGTATTATTAAAAAAAAGAGATAGCTAGCATAACTCTATCTCATGATGACGCCATCTTGCAACAATTATATTTATTAATATAAATTCTATTTTATTCGACTTATTTTTTAATGTATATTAATTTGTTTAAGCTTGAGATCTTTTTTTATGTAAAAATATTAACTTTTATTAAATTAATTTTTTTGTTAAAATAAAATTTATATTTTTATATAAAAAAGAACTCAAGCTAAAACAAATTAATAAAAATTTAAATAATAAAGATCGAATAAGAAAAAAATTTATATTAATAAAAATAATTTTTGCAATTTTATTTTAGTGTTTATTAAATTCATTAATTTATTTATATTACTACAATTGTAATTTGCTACAATTGCACAAACTTAATTTCTTTCTCACAAAATTTGCTTCTGTTTTTTTTCTTTTTTGCTTCTTTTTTGCTTCTTTTTTTCAGTTGAGAACAAAATTTTACGTTTTATGTTAGCAATAATTGTCAACAAAAATGGACTAACAATTATTGCAACATAAATTGCCGACATTAAAGATAACATAATTTTGACATTTACTACAATATATGTATGTCGCAATAATTATCTCTGGTATAGACGAGCAGCAAAGTAAAGTTGTTTAGTTTCAACCAAGGCGAATTCATGTAAACGGTGGTGTCGATACTACAACAAGTAACAACATCAAAAACACGACAATGTATTTTTTTGTTGCTTTCATTGATCTATATGTCAAAATCACAAGGAACTTTTGACATTTCTCTCTCTTATTAAGAAAAAAAAGTAGCACAGCTGTGCTTTCAACGCCACCTGAAAAATGAATTCGCCTTGGTTTCAACTCAACTGATTCAATAGTCATATCCCGAGAATAGAATTTGATCAATTGAAGTAAAATAAGTTTTAGGTTATTGGTAATGTAAAAATAAATAAATAAATAAATAAAAATGATCCTGCAAAATCACGATAACCCGAGTACGTTCGTCCGATTTGATATTCACACGAATTTCATTTCTACAACATGAATGACAGAGATGCGCCTAAAAACATCTGGATTAAAAATTGTCTTTCAATTTGAAGTGAAGATTCATATTTGCCAAGCTTTAGTGCACAATAAAGACCTACAAGAGTGTATTATAAAGTATTGTTAAAACAGATATACCATATACATATCAGTTACTATTGATATAAATGAGAGAATGCGTGTAACTGATATTGTAGGGCGTTGTTTTTGGTCTCACCATATTTTCAAAACAAAATCATTGAGTATGTCATAATCTTTTTTTTGCTCACAAATATCTGTTGTTACTACAAGTATTTTGATAATATATGTTGTTATCTGTTTTGTTTTAAAATATTGTTGGTGAGTTCATGCAAAAACCAGAGTTTAATAACATTCGTACTTTAGTATTGTTGTTGTTGCTCGGCAATTTGTACGACCACAGCACGAACAGTCTGTGTGTGTGTACCAGTTTTGTTTTTGTAAATGTTATTAGTTTGAATTATTGAAAAAAAAAAAAAAAAAAAAAAAAAAAAAAATAACTGAATGAATTTTGTTTTAATAAAATCGGGTCGGTTTTTTCGTTGAAAATAATTGAAAAAAAACGGCAGTAACTTATTGTATTCCATTAGTATCTACTAGTATTTGCTTGTGCGAAACATAGGAAAACAGATATGATACTGTCACATTTTTTTAACTACTCACATCCACTCTGTCACAAATAATAATATCAACTTGTATTAGAAACACTAGACCACTCATCAACACGCACTCACTTAAGTAAACACACAGAAACTTGTACGAACAGTTATATCTCTGTGAACTCCTTTAGTGCAGAAATACAATAAATTTCGAGAGGATGGAATAAAATACTTTCATAAATAAGCTTCAAATGATCTTAAGTGCATACCTCTTCCTTTTGCTAATAATAAATCTGATTTCATCGACGTCAGTTGGAATATATCCAATATATCTTTAAGGGAAATTGAGAAACGATCAGCTAAAAAGAATTAAGTATATATTAAACGTTTGATCTTAATTTTGGTTTTTTTTCTGCAACTCACCCAATGCTAAGGCCTCAGATAAACCAACTAAGCTTACGCCCAATATGGTCTGTAGAATTAAATTAACTTTGCACGCATTGCCAACATCTGCTAAAGTGGGAGGCGCGTTGTAGTAAAAATATAATAAATAAAAGCGTAAAGAAATGCATATTAAGCAAAAAGTAAAAAAAAAAAATAAAAAAAAATCAAAGCAAGATGGTACAAACAAACAATCAAAATGCAAATTAAAAATAAAGAAGAGGGAAGCATTTATATATGAAAATATAAAACAGAATTAGAAGAGAAAAAGAGACAAAACAACACATTAAAATACATTTTTTTATAATTTAACCAGTTAAAGTGTCAGGGGATAGATAATAGGTCAATAAACAAAGTTTTATTTAAACGTAAAATTCTGTACAGAAAATACTTTGTTTGAAGCCTTTCTCAATGTAGTATGTACAAACAATAAACTTACCTCCCAAAAAGAATGTATTTTTAGCAATTGTTTTAAAGCAGGAATGACATTCTTCGAAAACTGTTCGATCACCGCCAGCTAAGATTATTAGCATGCCATCTTCAGCTTCTTGCCGAGTGCCATGTATTTGTACTTCCAAGTACCTTCCATTGCTTTGAGTTATACCCTCGGCAATGTCCTGCGAGGTTTCAGGGTCTATTGTTGTCATTTCAACATATGCTTTATTGCATAAGTCAGCCACACGCAGTACACCGCAATTACCAAACACGAGCTAAAAACAAATTTATTTAACAATGCAAAACATTTCATAAATACAACAATCATTGAAAATCCTACATCTTTCGATGCCTTGGGGTCTGATACACAACAAAATATAATATCAGATGCATCAACGACATCCATTGGTGTTTCTTTAACTATAGCTCCCGCTTCTCTGAACGGCTCACATTTAGACATTGTGCGATTCCATACAACTATCTTATGACCCTTACAAATGAGATCTTTGACAATTGTTGATCCCATAATGCCCAGTCCCAAAAATCCAAAAGTTAAGTCTGAAGGTGCTATATCGCGTTCAGCCAGTGTTTGAGAACGAGTATTCATATCGATTGCCTGTTGTTCAGGCACTTTGACAGTTGGACGTTCGAGCAAAGCAATTGAGTTGTTATTGCGCCGCGGTGGACTTGAATAAGCTCCTATAATAGCCAATGCGTCTGTATTGATTTTACGTCTAGGTGTTGTGCTATCGTTAAAAAATTCACTATCCTTTCGTTTACGTTTTGAGCTGGCTGGAACGGCGGCCGGTGTCTGTGCCGATACGCGTCGTTTTGTGGTTGATTTCGAGCTTATCGATTTGGCTTTTGTACTTGACGCAGCTGTACTTTTAGCCTTTGGTGTACGTTTGCTTGGAGTCTTTGCAACAAATTCTTTTTCATCTTCTACAGACGATGCCTCACCATTATTGTCTACATTATTGGCGTTAGTATCAATGGTGATCTCCTCTTTCATTGAGAAACCATCTCGTATTTTATCAAAATCAGCTTCAGTGGGCAGGGACCTAATGCCAGTACTTTTACTTATGATTCCATCTATTTCGGTAGGATCATCAATGTGATTTTTAACATCATCCATAGCTTGTCGGAAAGCTGCAGGTTTATTTAATTTTGATAATTGATCTTTCCACGGACCCTCATAAGGTTTTATATTATTAAATTCTATCCATGCACTTAAATAAAAAGACAACACTTTAACTAAAGCCATATTTGTATTCCAAGTATACTTACAAATTTCTTGAGCCAAAAAAGAATACACATTTGGAATTGTTTTTATGTGTGTTATTCAGTAACTCCAACGGAGGCTCTACAATCTAAAAAAAATAAGGATTTTGAGTTAGAGCAGTTGTGTAATAATATTTCTATTTCATTTATTTCCGACTAATGTTCAATTATTATTTAAAAAAGAAATATTAATTTTATTTTTTTTACCAAATTTGCGTAACCTTTGTGTTACGTCTTCAGAATATAAAAAAAAAGTTCAACTAGCTTGTCGCCCCGGCTTCGCTCGGTAGCTGGTTACTAATGATCGATGGAGCCGTTTTCTGATTTAGGTAAATCGAAAAAAGTGGGCGTAAAAGTGCGCGGGGCAATATTTTCTTTCCGTACAAACCTAAGTTGGACCATGGCGATCATTTTAAAGAAAAAATCGTCCAAATCGGTCAAGCCGTTCTCAAGTTATGCGATTAGCAACACACAACATTTCATTTTTATTATATAGATAATTAATTACGAAAAAAAAAAAAATAATAAAACTTAAAATACAAAAGTTGATAAGTTTTGAAAGAAAAAAAAAAAATTGTCTGTACTTACCAAGGCGTATTCATTAGAGGTGTTCTTAAAAACCCTGCTGATAACTTTTTTTAGCTTTATCATTGTTGGATGTCAAAATTTTATTTACTATCTTTGTTTCTGTTTTTGACATTGTACAATGATTTTACAAAAACAAATTGCTTGTGATTCTTGTACGAGTTGTACTTGCTGTAGTACCGAGATTATCTGTAATGAATTCGCCTTGGTACTAACAAAATAAATTTACATAATCTATTACAGTTTAAAAAGTTTATTAAGTTTCGCTTTTAATTTTTATTTATTCTCTGTGTTTAAATTAAGAATGTTACAATTCTCAAAATCTGAATAATGGTTTCAAATTAGCTAATACTCAGCAATGCTACCGACGGTTATCTTTGATCTCCCTCCGAGCAGGGTAATGGGCTTTATACGCAGCCTGAACCTGACATGGTGAGACATATGGGCTTCACAAAAGATCCTTTGGGTCGCAGTGCACATGGCCTTCACGTGTATACTACTACTAGCTAATACTCAGCTGATGGCCTATGCTGCCAACGCTCACTCTCATATTTAGTCTCAGAATTTGTTCTGTTGATTAATTAATTAAACGAGTGTTCGCCTAATGGTCAAAATTCGACCATACATTTTTAGGTTCATATGAAGATACTACATCTAAGTATATATGAATTTACATGTTTTGAGCATTCATTTTTTCCATCTTAGTGGATCGATTTGGCAAGGGACCAACCTCTGTTTCATATTCTATCTTCTACTATAAAAAATATCACAAAATATCAATTGAAAAACTAAAAACTATCATAAAATCTCCTTTGTAAATTGTACTCCACTCAGGACATTGCATTTTAATTTTTTTTTTTTTCAATGTCTAATATTAACGAAAATGAATCAAAAAACCAGATGTTGAACGAAAAAGTACCAAAAAGCTCCCCTTACATATTCTTATTCATTTTTCATCTTAAAGGTTTTTATTCACTCAGGATGTTGCCATATTATTTTTAAAAAAAATTTTATTATTTCTAAAAAAAAAAAAATCGCATTTGTTATTTGAAACAAAACATTCAACAGTATGTATTTGCGTACATAAATGTTTAATATAATCAAAAAGCAAGAAACATGTAAGTTTGTATAATTTTATTGACGAAAACAATGACATAGAAACAGATCTTTAAATTTGTTCACAGCTTACTCTGGCATTAGGCAAGGCCAAAAAAAATTATAAAAATGATTTTGAAAACGCTAGAAATAATTCTTAAAGTTGTTTATTATATTTTTTTAAATTCTTATAAATTTTAGTGACTCATTTTAAACAAAATTACAATAAATGGTAATAGGTATTTAAACAAGTATTTAGATAGATTTGATATAACATCAGATATAAATAGCACAGTTGGTTAAGTTTGAAATTGGAAGGCCCTCTGAAAAAAACAAAATACACACGGTTTTATATCCATTTCGATTTTAAAGAATTTATAAAAAGATATTTAAACCAGATTATTTTTTTAAATATTAAAAAAACAGTCATCATTGATTGCGTAAAAGTTATTTTATAACAATTTATAAAAAAATATTAGTTTTAATCGCTGAGACTATTCCTTCCAACTTAAAGAATTAATCAAAAGAAGCTTAAAACATTTTTTTAAAAAGCTAAATAAAATTCCAAATGAAAAGTTTGCAACTAAATCTAAGTTTTTGGTGCTGAATTTACCTTCAAAAATGTCAAAATGGTCACACTACTTAAAAGTCTTCATTAAAAATCGCGCCAACATTCAGGGTTATCGTCTTGTAAAAAATAAAATGGAATTTCTTTGAACTTTTATATCGTAATATCAAATATCAAATAATTTTAACAATCAACATGATGGGTCACTTCTAATACTCCTTTAATATTCTATTTTTTTACAATAAAATAAGAATTATCCATTTTCATACGAAATTTCATTTTGAGTGCAACTATTTTTATTATCATGTAATAAATTTGTTTTTATTTACATACATCAACTTCATTAGGTCTTATTAGCTTAAAAAGAAAAATAAACTGAAAATTAATAATTTATTGGCCAAAAAAATAAATACGAATAAATTTTAATTATTTTTCATGTTGTAAAATTCCTTCTTCATAAAAATAATTTAATGAAAATTAAATTTGATGATAAAAACCATAAATAGTTCAACAAAATAACCACAATACTAATAATTGTTAAAGTTAAGGCACGAGCTCTATGTTTACATTTGTCCTTCAAGTTGTGCTGAGAAAGGACAACCAGAAAAAGAAAGACAAAAAACAAATGAAAAAACAAGAAAATGTAATTTGGACTTCAAGAAGAATTCTTGACAAAAAGTACGAAAAAAAGAAGCAAGGAATAAAATGTAAAATCAATTAAAGTTGATAATCATTCAAAGCAAATTTGAATCTACCAAAGGTTATATACAATTTGGTTTAAAGATTGATGTTTGGCTATTGACTGCCAGCAGTCGTCGATGGCTGCGAGTGTTAAACGGCAAACCCTTCTGAAGAGATTGAGTAAGGGTAACCTGTCCGTAAAAGCCAGGGTTAGGTTCCCGCGGCAGTCAAGAATGAAAAATTATCATTAAATCTTAATTAATTTTATGTTGTAAAATTCCTTCTTCATAAAAATAATTTAATGAAAATTAAATTTGATGAACTTTAGCCTAATTAAAATATCAAAATTTGGATTAAAAACCATAAATAGTTCAACAAAATCACCACAATACTAATTATTGTTAAAATTATTATAATATATAAAAAACTTAAGTTATATCAATAAACCTATTCTTCAGTTTTTAAAATATGTAATTATAAAATAAAGCTTCTTTCACAATCAGAGCAACAATTTCGTTTTTTCTTCTATCTTATTTCTTCCCAAATTATTTCATATATTTTCCTTTCATTCTACTAACAAAAACTAAAGTTTTTTTTAAAAAGTTGAGTCAACTATAACTTCAGCAACAATTTGTATGAAATTGTTTCTGACGTTTAAAATAATTTTATTTAGTTTTGTATGAAAATTTTTACATAATGTTGTAAAAAATAATAATAAACGCATAATATTGGTGTGGCTAAAATTTGCAAACGGTTTCTTAATGCAAAATGTGTGTGGTTGCAAAAGAAATTGTTGCTCTATTATGAACACCAAGTAAAAATGTTTCTTTGATTGTGAACGAAGCTTAATAATTTAAAGTAATAAAGCTAGAAACATTTTATAAAAGTGCTTACAAAAAATGGCAAGCGCTTAGTGAAAATTTTGCAGCTAAATTAAAATTTTTATGCTAAATTAAGATGCAAAATTGCCAAAATGGCCACACTGCTTAAAAATCGCACAAATCACCATGTAAAAAAAATTTTAAATTCAGGGAATATTAGAAATGCCCTCAACTTTACAACTTTTTTTTTTAACAAAAAACCGCTAATATCACGAACAGTTATATACAGGGGTGTCATGGAAATCGAAATCGTAAAACGAAAGAATTTGACAGTTCTTTTAATTAAACTTTTAATCTTATATTTATAATTTTTGTTAAAAAATTCTGTTTAATAGAGCATTATTTGTATAATAATTGTCATAAAATTTTCTTATTACAGAAATCTTATTGAAACACGACTCTTAAAATTCTTGCGTTTTACGTTTTCGATTTCCATGACACCCCTGATAGTCTGTCGTCATAATATTAAAAGCAATCATAGCCTTTTTATTGTTGACATGGATAACTTATTTCTCAGCTTTTGAGACAATTTGTACAAAAATATATTCAAATACATATAATATTTTTGCACAAAAGTGATTTAAAAGCATAGAAAATTTAAGCAATTGTTTGGGTATGTTTATGTTGCATTATTGATAAATAAAAAAATTTAAAATAGGTTTGCAACTTTTATTAACCAAAACGACAGTTTACGTTTAAAAATGTTTACGGGTAACCCTGTAAAATGTGTTTTTCTTTTCATTTAAAATATTTGTGGTGAACTTCTTTTCTTTAATATTACCTTCTGTATTATACACAAACAACAAACACATACTTCAATTTACTATTAAAAATAATTGATATCACATACTCATATCAACAACTGCTGTCTATGTCTCACGATGGTCGAGTGGTCTAGGCGGTGTGTTCCCAACAACTTTCTGTTGGTTTACGGGTTCAAATCCCACTCTACTAGATTTTTTTTTGAAAAATTTTTTTATCTAAAAAGAAATTGATCAGTTTCTGACTTTTTAAATTTTTTAAATATATTTATATATATCGAGCCCTAACCGCCAAAAAAACTTAAGCGACAAAAGCTGAATTTTTCAGGAGAAGGTTTTTTTTAGTTTTCTCAGTACTCAGTGCAGTTATTAGCATGAAACTTTCAAATTATGCTTTTCTTTGATTTATTAACTAATCTTAGTCGTTACATTCGTCATGTTTAAATAAGAAGTTGGATTTTTGTGACTTAAGTTTTTTGCGCTGTCATTGTAACAAGCTAAAGTGATGTATTTGTGTCGGTTAAGTTTTTTTTTTAATTTATTTTCGAAATGTGGGCAACTTAAAATAAAGGAAATTCACATAGTACAACATAAAGTTTAATGTAATAAAAAAAAATTCAATTCATGGTAATATAAGGTTTATTCTTTAGTGTCTTCTTCATCTGTTTCTGGTAATGTATCTTTAACATTATTTGAGTGTTTTAGGCTTAAATATTCGTTGTGGAATTTTTTATTTATTGCATTTTTATCACAAAGCTTTTTTAAATCATTGTATTTAACAGATGCAATTTTAATGAAATCGTTATATGCAGGAATTGGTCCATTTTTTGTTATGGGCAAATTTCGTTTTGAGCGTGATATCGTACTGAGATCGATTTTTGTTGTTTCGGAATTTTCAAAATAACCATACTTAAGTATGATAATGGAACTGTCTTTTTCAAATATGGCAGAGCGTAGAGTTTTAAATTAAATTTTTATTGAACTGGGAAACAGTACATGTGAAAAAGCTTTCCAGTCTTTAAAATCTCCATTATTCATTAAGACACATTCATAACCAGCTGGTCGAGTTCTTGCATTGGAAATCACAGTATACCATTCACTTGGAGCCCAAACACTTCTGTCACGGATAAACGACTCTATAGTGCTGTGAATGGAGTCCACAGGCATCATTGTATGTCCAGGTATAAATATATAATTTTTATTTTCTTTATCAAAACAGCAGTTTCAAGAAAAAATTTCAAAGCTGAAAGCACTGCTCTATTTCGGTTTTGACCCGCACAGCTGTTGCAGTAAAGGCTTATTGAAGAACAGGTTTCTCTTTGGTCAACACGTGTCAAATATTGCAAATTTCATTGCATCCTCTTTTTCCGTCAGTCTCTCCCCACAAAAAGCAATAACCATTTCTTGTACCATTTTCATAAACACTTTCGTTATAGTATGAGTATTTTCTTGAGTAAAATAATGTAACACTTTTTGAATGGGGCGTGTTTAAAACTTTTTGTAGATCAAAGCTAGCGCATAAAAACGATGAATTTGTTTTGCTTTGTGTCTGTTCCTCCAAAAATATTTTTTTACACTCCTCCTTGTCCTTTATATGATTTTTGTATTTTTCAGACTGCTCCATAGTTTTTTTTTCTTCCTCTTCCAAGTTTTTGTAGCTTTCACATGTAACGCATTTGTCCTTTTTAGGCAAGTGGAAACCAATATTGAAGTTATTTTTAAAAACTGAACGAAAAACTCTTAGGGACAACTGAGACGATTCCTTATGAATACTTATTAAATGTTGTGTAAAGGCCTTATATAAACCAGAAATGTTTCGAAATTCACTTGATATATACAGCTTATTACTTTTATTTCGGCAATAATGCGACGGAACTGCGGGCAAATTTTCAATAAATGATTTCAATACCAGTATTTTTGATTCATCAGTTTTATTGTGTGGCTTTGCTTTCGTTTTAATATCACCAACAGCACTCATTATGTTTTTTCTATTTCTGACGTTTCTTATCATTTGTTGGGATATATTTAGTGTTTTAAGTAAAAATTGTTGACAAACTTCAATATGTTTGAAGTTGTAGTTCATGTGGTACTCATAAGTAAATTGTCTTTTTGTACTTTCTGATCTTTTTCTGGCAACAGATTTACGTTTAATGCATGAGCCCAACCATTCTTTTTGTCTATTGCTGTTGCCCATGCCCCAAAAATGCTCGTTTAATAACTCCCTGTCCTTTTCAGTGAAATTGGAGCTGCAGTTTCTTCCACAATTGTTATGGATACAGGGATTCGGCTGAACTGTAGTATTTCGCTGTTTCTTTTTTTTCAATCGATTAGGAAAAGTTTTTGGAGCTTTGTATCCTCTCTTTCCTACGCACATTTCTTCGTCAATGTCTAGCTCGGAGTCGCTGCTGCTATACGGAACAAGAACAATTTTCGCTGGCAACTTAAAAAAAAAATATAGTTACACTAAAATCACATTTAGGAAAAAGCAGCCAAAAATTATTTGCATTTTTTATATTATTGTACACATCACTAACATGTGTATTGCAAAACTCGATGAAATTTCTATAATCAACAAAACCATAGTTACCTTTCTTTCACCAGATGCCATTTTAATAAATATTAGCAAGCAATCCACACAAAAATGTAAACTTTTCCAAAGCCGCACAAAAAAATGTAAGACTGAAAATTAAACTTAAACGACACCACGCAGTCAGGAAATTTGTAAACAAAATGTGAATGTCGGTTGAGTTATTTTTGTTTTGACTTTATTTTCGTAACGGCACATCTGTCAGCTGTGAAATTTTTACAGGGGTTGGGAATTATGTTTCTTAATCGACTTTCATCAAAAAGTCAAAATCGAAAAAAATGTCGCTTAAGTTTTTTTTGCGGTTAGGGCTCGATATTTTAAACATATTCACGCCTTTTAATTTACCCTTTTTTATTTTATTTTTATAATTAATTATTTTTCTTTTTTTTTTATAATTAATTTTGTTTTAATACATAATACCGTTTCATATCTTAAAGATCAGAACAAATTTACTTAATTTCTTATTTAAATATTCAATATGTATTCAAATTCTTTGAATAGAATTGCATGTGTATCGTGGGTTTCTTCTTTTTTTTATTCAAAATATGTCATCACGAAAACATTTTATAAACGCAAATCGTCGTGCCGAAGTTAACTTGACGTAATTTTATCATAATTTTTTTTTTTTTTTTGGGAAATTGAATATTTACAAGATCTTGTGATTTGACGCCTCTTAACCATTTCTTCTGGGGTTATGTGAAGTCGTTGGTCTATGTGGACAAGCCAAACACGATTGAAGCCTTAGAGTATAACATAACACGTTTTATTCATGGAATACAGGCCGAAATGCCCGAAAAAGTAGTGCAAAATTGGACCTTACGAATGGACCATTTGAACCGGAGTCGCGGGCAACATTTACATGAAGTTATTTTGATAAAGTAAATGGCAAAGAGCAATTTATCGATTCCAATAAAAATTTTGAATATATGATGCAAATTTGAGTGTTTTATTAGATTTTTTAAAAACCACGCCCATTCATATATATATATGATGAATTTCATTTAAAAATCGAGATAAAACTGAAATTTTGAACCCGACCCCCTCAGATATCGATGAAATTTTGTTCATAGCTAAATTTGATCAATACAAACAAACTCTCATTTTTAGAAATGACTGTTTTGCGATTTTTTGGGCGTGACACAGTGGGAACGTTTTCGAAAAAACGCGAAAATGGTCGAAAAGAGCTCCATTTAAACTACAATAACTCAGAATCGGCTAAACCGATTTCCATGATCTTGGTATCATTACAAAGATATTTTAACAGGCTTTTATAAAAAAAAAAAAAATTTAGGTAACGAAAAACCAAAAAAGATCAAGGATTTTTTACAGTGTATTACTTTTTTAGACAGGTATTTCCTTCACCTATAACATATCCAAAAAGTAAAATGGGTTCTTTTTTATTTTTTTTAAAATAATTTTTTAAGTAGTGTCACTTCTAGTAGTACCGAAAGTCTTTTTTGAACTTTTTCACGTAAGTTTCCTTGTTTAACAGTAATTGAATCTTGCGATCCAGGCATCATTCGGCTAATTTCATCATCTTCATAAAATAACTTGACTGTGCTTAGAGTTTCGGTTGGTAAACTACGTCTGCTCATTTTAAAAAGATTGATATCTGCAAACTTCGTTTTATTCCTTTGGATATCTTTACTTTTTTTGATACAATCGTGAGATATATCATCCCCAAAACGATCTTTAATTTCTGCGTGACTCATATTGATTGGTAAGAGAGATAAAAGTTTTTGCTTTTCCAAAAGATTTGAGCTGTTCTCTATTTGATATTTGATGTTTTCCAAAATTTCTTCGTAAATGGCTTTGACGTTTTCAAGTTGCGCTGACAAATCAGATAATGGATCAGCTCCAAGTGAATCTGCTATATTTTCGAAAATTTGCAGTGATTTTCTATTTCTGTATGCATCTTGTTTCATATATTTTCTTTTAAGAGGCGACATTTGGTTTGGTAGATGAGGAATAATATGATCATTTATATTTTCAATGACTTCCGTCCTTTCGATGTTTGCATTACAAGTTGGAAGTTCATTCAATTCTTCGCTAACTTCATCGCTGGGCGTTGTTGGTAAATAATTTGAGACTTCATTCTGCTCCACGTTGGATTCATTACGACTGCGCGCTTTTCTCAGTGTATTCCGGCAAGTTTCGCAAATACGGCTACAATGAATGTTGGCGACAGCTGGAAAATATTCAATTATATTTGCAGCCTCGTTTTCACTTATTTTACGAAGCGAAGCGCAACACTTATTAGATATTTTTATGCATCTGTACTTATTGTTTGAATTCATATTCACTCAAATTTTTAAAATATACGCGTAAAAATTGTAATGGGATATCTTGGCTTCTCGAAACTGTTTATAATTATGAATTATGAATTTTTTGTTCTATATATATTTCTCTTTATTATGGGTAAAGTAATAAATGTTTATGACAAAATAGAAAATTATTATGAAGAATAAATTGATTTTTTTATTCAGAATTTTGCGGAATTACTAGAAGTGACACTACTTAAAACATTATTTAAAAAAAAAAATAAAAAATAACCCATTTTACTTTTTGGATATGTTATAGGTGAAGGAAATACCTTTCTAAAAAAGTAATACACTGTAAAAAATCCTTGATCTTTTTTGGTTTTTCGTTACCTAAATTTTTTTTTTTTTTTATAAAATATAAGGGCAATTACTAGAAGTGACACTACTTAAAAAATTATTTAAAAAAAAAATAAAAAAGAACCCATTTTACTTTTTGGATATGTTATAGGTGAAGGAAATACCTTTCTAAAAAAGTAATACACTGTAAAAAATCCTTGATCTTTTTTGGTTTTTCGTAACCTAAAAATTTTTTTTTGTAATAAAATATAAGGGCAATTACTAGAAGTGACACTACTTAAAAAATTATATAAAAAAAACTAAAAAAGAACCCATTTTTATTTTTTGATATGATATAGATAATGGATAAACCTTTCTAAAAAATTAATACACTGTAAAAAAACCCTTGATCTTTTTGGTTTTTTCGGCAGTTAAAATTTTTTTTTGTTATAAATTTTTTTACAGTGTATTTCTTTTTTTTTTTTTAAACGTGTCATAAAGCCTGTTAAAATATCTTTTTAATGATACCAAGATCATGGAAATCGGTTTAGCCGATTCTGAGTTATTGTAGTTTAAATGGAGCTCTTTTCGACCATTTTCGCGTTTTTTCGAAAACGTTCCCACTGTGTCACGCCCAAAAAATCGCAAAACAGTCATTTCTAAAAATGAGAGTTTGTTTGTATTGATAAAATTTAGCTATGAACAAAATTTCATCGATATCTGAGGGGGTCGGGTTCAATGCATCTCGATTTTTACATGAAATTCATCATATATATATATATATATATGGGGGATTTCATGTCAAGTGACCCAATTTTGAAATCGATGTCTTCCGATTTGGATGAAATTTGCACCAAGGTTAGTCCTATTAGATAGTAGTTTAGACACAAATTTTCAACAAGATCGGTCTAAAAGTTTCTGAGTTAGTGGGGGTCAAAATTTGACATTTTGGCCATACAGGTGTTCTTTCTTATCCATGTAACTTATTACCTATTGGTGTTAGCAAAATTTGTCCCAAGTAGCTTCGATAGCTATTTGATCCATCTTTTGAAAAAAATTTTTTTTGTTTTTTTTAAAAATTTTTTTTATTTTTTTTTTTTAAATTTAAAACTTTTTTTTATTTTTTTTTTAGCGGGAATGTTTTTTTTTTTTTTTTTTTTTGTTCAAAAGAAAGCTTATGTCTTTTCCTTTAAGGTAGTTTTGGTCCCTTTTTGGGATGCGAGCGGCTTATGTATAAAAAAAAATAATTTCTAACTCTAGACAAGGGTTTTTCAATTTTTAGCATATGCAGTGTTCTTTCTCATCCATTTAACTTATTACCTATTAGTGTTAGCAGAATTTGTCCCAAGTAGCTTCGAAAGCTATTTGATCAATATTCTGAAAAATTTTTTTTTTGTTTTTTTAAAACTTTTTTTTAAATTTAAAATTTTTTTTTTAAATGTAAAATTTTTTTTTTTATATTTTTTTTTATCCGGAATGTTTTTTTTTTTTTTTTTTTTGTTCAAAAGAAAGCTTATGTCTTACCCTTTAAGGTAGTTTTGGTCGCTTTTTGGGATGCGAGTGGCTTATGTATAAAAAAAATTATTTCTAACTCTAGACGAGGGTTTTTAAATTTTTAGCATATGCACTATTTTGCATTTTTTCCTATTTGTGTTTAAGTGTTTCTAAAGCCTTAAAAATAAAACGTTTGCAAAGAAACTAGACAAATTAACCTTTCCGACGGTATGTTACAAACCCAATTACTATTTTATACCTTCGATACTATAATGCCCACAATATGTTAATCCCAGGAATAAAATCACTTTTTTCTGTAGAAATGTTGACAAATAATTCTTTTTTTAATTTTTCCTACATAAATTTTATTAAATTATTTATCTTTATCTTTTTATTATTATTATTATAATTATATATTAATTTAATTATTATTACAAATTAATAAAAAGAATTTAATTTGTCAACATTTCTACAGAAAAAAAGTGATTTTATTCCTGGGATTAACATATTGTGGGCATTATAGTATCGAAGGTATAAAATAGTAATTGGGTTTGTAATATACCGTCGGAAAGGTTAATTTGTCTAGTTTCTTTGCAAACGTTTTATTTTTAAGGCTTTAGAAACACTTAAACACAAATAGGAAAAAATTCAAAATAGTGCATATGGGTAATTCCAAAGTGTTGAACGTGACAGTCGTACGCATCAAAAATTCAATAACATTTTAAATAACAAATATTTTTACGTTCTTTTAACCCTTAAATTATAGCACTAAGAAAGCACTATTATCTATGCAAAAGCTTATGGGGGGCGCGATTCTAGATCAAAGATAATGGCAAAAGAAGTAGCGGTTCGAACGTGAAAAAAATAGAAGTAGTTTTTGTGGCCGTGTATAAAAAGGCGTAATTCAGCGAAACCTGGCACAATTTCAAGTCAAACTACGTTCGGAATTTTACGTAGCAATGTAACAGTTAAATGTCTTTGGTTTGATTCATAAAATTTTCTGTATTTTTTTGTGTTTAAACCAAAATCTGGTTCGATACGTGACATTTCGAACGTGACATTTTTTCCATAATAATTTAACTGAATAATGATTAAAAAAAAATAAAAATTTACCGTTAATCCGAATAACATATTTCTCTTCGACTCTTCCTTAGATTACAGACCATGTAAGAAAATTTTTTTGGAATAATTTTCATCAAATATCACCTCTTTTAAGGAAGATAATATTAAAGAAAACATGCAATAAAACATTCTCACAAATAAGAAATTACGTTTGCACAACTTTGCAGTCTGATTGTTTATCTAAGTGAACAAATTTATGGGTAAATTTATAAAATAAGTAAAATCTAAATATTTCTCTATAACAATATCGTAAAATAATAAGCTTTTAATAACTTTTAAATTTTCGGTCATGGTGGACCTTTTGACGGAAATGCCCATATGCTAAAAATTTAAAAACCCTCGTCTAGAGTTAGAAATAATTTTTTTTATACATAAGCCACTCGCATCCCAAAAAGCGACCAAAACTACCTTAAAGGGTTAGACATAAGCTTTCTTTTGAACAACAAAAAAAAAAAAAAAACATTCCGGATAAAAAAAAATATAAAAAAAAAAATTTTACATTTAAAAAAAAAATTTTAAATTTAAAAAAAAAAGTTTTAAAAAAACAAAAAAAAAAATTTTCAGAATATTGATCAAATAGCTATCGAAGCTACTTGGGACAAATTCTGCTAACACTAATAGGTAATAAGTTAAATGGATGAGAAAGAACACTGCATATGCTAAAAAGTGAAAAACCCTTGTCTAGAGTTAGAAATTATTTTTTTTTATACATAAGCCACTCGCATCCCAAAAAGCGGCCAAAACTACCTTAAAGGAAAAGACATAAGCTTTCTTTTGAACAAAAAAAAAAAAAAAAAAAAAAAACATTCCGGATAAAAAAAAACATAAAAAAAAAATTTTACATTTAAAAAAAAAATTTAAAATTAAAAAAAAAAGTTTTAAAAAAACAAAAAAAAAAATTTTCAGAATATTGATCAAATAGCTATATCGAAGCTACTTGGGACAAATTCTGCTAACACTAATAGGTAATAAGTTAAATGGATGAGAAAGAACACCTGTATGGCCAAAATGTCAAATTTTGACCCCCACTAACTCAGAAACTTTTAGACCGATCTTGTTAAAAATTTGTGTCTAAACTACTATCCAATAGGACTAACCTTGGTGCAAATTTCATCCAAATCGGAAGACATCGATTTCAAAATTGGGTCACTTGACATGAAATCCCCCATATGTATACATATATAAGTTTTAATTTAGCCACCAAAATTTATTGGTTTTTGATCTTTGTGAAATGCAAAGTTCCACATTCGAAATATTAATTATTACTTGATGTTGGGTAGCAGTTAATTGCTTTGATATTGGCGCGTCTAAAGTTATGGTAAACGACCGGGGTGTAATTTATATCTTGTATTAATTTAGCTTTGTCGAGGAAAAAAAGCCTCCGGTGGAACATATTCTGTTTGCAAGGTATTAATTATGTATTCTTCATTTACATAGTACGGCGCTAATATTAAGTTATTTTCTATACATGATGTGCATCATAAAATATTGTTTCTAATTAAATGTATAATAAAATTATCAATCCTTATTACATTTGCATCATTATACAATTTTTTATTTGAAACATATTTCATAAAATTACTTTGTGGTGATCTAAATATGGATGTAAAACTCTTAAGCATTTTCTTTCGAACTTTGTTACTTATTTATAATGGTTATTTGTAACAAAAAAATTAAAATATATTAAATGATAATTTTTATTTAAAACCTT
Organism: Pollenia griseotomentosa; assembly: GCA_963931875.1. Taxonomy (NCBI): domain Eukaryota; kingdom Metazoa; phylum Arthropoda; class Insecta; order Diptera; family Polleniidae; genus Pollenia; species Pollenia griseotomentosa. The sequence goes on along the minus strand of OZ007561.1, from coordinate 204,186,919 downwards.
TACCTACAATTCATCAAATTTTGTCGTTTCTCTTATAATTATTATGGTCCCTGGTATTTACCGATTTTTATACTTTGTATCTCCCCAATGAAGAATCAAAAATTTCAATGTTAAAATGGATATGTTAATAATCGGAGAAAAATGTTTTGTAAAAAAATAACAAAATTAGGCACGACTTTCATCCCCTTAAAAGTTCGAATTTGAAAAATGTTCCAAATTTTTATTCGATGTTTTAGATAAGTTACGAATGTAATATACAGGGGTGTGCTGGAGATCGAAAACGAAAAACGCAAATTGTTTTTAATACACTTTTAATCTAATTTTTATTATTTTTTGTTATAAAATTCTGTTAAATAGAGAATTATTTGTATAATATTTGTCATAAAATTCTATTATTACAAAAATCTAATTAGTTAACGACTTTTAAAATTCTTTCCAGCACACCCCTGATAATCATTGTTTCTATGTTTATTGGTTTTAAAATAGATAGGGTGACAAAAACGTTATTAAATACAGGTTTTACTCGTTTGCTCCCCAAAAGGACCGAATTTTAAAATAGTAACAGTTCAATGAATTTATTTTAAAACACATCAAGTCATATTTTTAATAACATTGCTTTTAAAAGATTTGCCAATAGTTTAATTTTATGAGTTTTATAAATCTATTTTTTTTAAATTTTTATATATTATTAAGAAATTATTTATAAAAAAATAAATAAATTGTCTGACGCGGAGATATATGTATTTTATATACCATTTCTATTATTTATGTTGAAAACCACAAAATATTTTTATTGCTAAAAATATATAGAAAAAAATATATACGATACCGTATACGAGTATCTTACAAAAAAATTTATTTTCATGTCGTTTAATAATCATTTTTATATTACAAGAGTTAAAGAAAGGAAGCCAGAACGATAAGTTTTTTTTTTTAAACAATTAAGATATAAATGGAATTTATCAAATATTGTGCAATTTATTTAGTATTGATGTTTGCTACATCTGCAAAAGCGAGTGAAGAAGAAAATGGACATTTGTGCGAAAAAATATTAATAGGAGAAACCGATGACGTAAGTAAAGTAGCATTTGGATTATAGTCCTTTAAAGAATTAGATTTTCTACAACAATTAAGGGACGCGAGTACGAGCATAAAATACTGGTCTGCTGTCCAGGTTATACGGTAGATACTAGTGGAAAATGTATACCACATTGTGAACGCCCTTGCATATATGGTTTTTGTAAAGATCCAAATGTTTGTGAGTGCAATGAAGGTTACAAAATGATTAAAGATGAATGCCGTCCATTGTGTAAACAGAAATGTATCAACGGATACTGCAGTAAACCAAACGTATGTGGATGTCCAATTGGATTCGAACTAGATGATAAAAATCTGACAGTTTGTACACCAATATGCAAACCGAAATGTCCCAAATTTTCTAAATGTACAAAATCCGTTCCCCCTAACCCAAATCGATGCCAGTGTGTAACTGGATATTTTGAAAATAAAATGAGTAAATTATGTGAACCTGTTTGTAAAATGAAATGCAATAACGGCTTTTGCAGTGCTCCGGAGACGTGTGGATGCTTTAAAGGCTATGAATTAGATAAAACGAACAAAACTAATTGTATTCCAAAATGCGATCCAAAATGTCCATTACATTCTTCATGTATAGCTCCAAACAGATGCAAATGCCATGATGGTTACAGATTCAACGAAAAAAGTAAAAAATGTGATCCTATCTGTGTAGATCAAGTAAAATATTCCATATGTATAGAACCACCGAACACATGGACTTGCATTGCGAATTATCAACATGATCGTAGGCTCGACAAATGTGTACTGGAAACTTGTTTGTGCAATAGCAATGGATATTGTATCGACTATGATGACAAATGCGAATGCTACGAGGGTTTTACAAAAAATCATACAACTGGACAATGCGAGTCAAATTGTCAACCAAATTGCGAATATTCCATTTGCGTAGCGAATAATGTATGCCAATGTTTGGACGGCTATCACAAAACGCAAATGGATCATGTTTGTGAAATAAACGGTTTATGCAATGGTCAGCCTTGTGAAAATGGAGAGTGTTTAATAACGGGGGAATGCAAGTGTAAATCAGGTTTTGTAAAATCTTTGTCTTATAATGGCCAATTACAATGTGATAAAGTACAAATATTCGTTGGAAAAGTTATGACAACGATATTAGGTGTACCATTGTTATTGGCAATAATTGCCCTTATAGCTGTATATGTAATTGCTAAAAAAAGTCATATAACGTGGAAGAACAAGGTAAGAAAAGAGTCCTGCTCATATTATTTTACGATAAATAAAATTTTATTTTATAATTCATTTTCAGAAATGATGTTGATAAACAACCGCTAATATCGTATTACAAACAGTGGAATTTATATGATAAGATATTTAAGTATTAACTAATAAAACATTAATTCGGTCAAGTAAAACGTTAAAAATGTTTTATTTTACTAAAACCTAAGAAAATACAAATCAATATTAATTAATCAATAAATTGAAATAGATTTGTGTACTTGATATGCATGCACAATTTTTTCCTTAGATTTTTAGTTTAAAATTTAAAAATAATAATTTGCGGTCCCTGATACATACATATCACTAGAGGTCTGCAAGAATAAATAAAGAGAAATTTCAAAACACTCATTTGTGTTTTTAACTACAATAATTTATCACCCAATAATCATAAAACAAATGAGTAAATAACCAAAAAGATGCATTTTTCTAACACATTGAATGTAGTTCAAGTATGTAACATAAATTGTATTCATATTCGAATATACATATTTTGAATGTAAAATTCAGCCTTATTATTGTTATCGTTGTCGTAAACGACTAAGACCATGTGAAATAGTAAATACGATTTTCGTTTAATAACATTAAACAAACCTCTCTTGACAATGGCATTTTAAGAACTTACTTAAAAAAACAGAAAGACTAGCTTACACAACTTATATGTCAATTTGTTTATATAAATATAATAATACTAAATAGTTAAAAATTATTTGAATGTTTTCTTTAAAGTTGCTGTCTATAACAAGAGATTCCAATATTCCGTTGTTTATGAATGAATTTCAAATTCATAACAGGAGATTCCATTATTTCGTTGTTTATGAATGAATTTCAAATTCATTTAAAGCAAGAAAAGTTTTATATTCATTTATTTCATTCACTATCAGCGTTGCCACGACCAAAAAAAAAATTGTACGAAAAAACTAGAAAAAATTATTTTGTATCAAAAGTATAATTTTATTCGCAATTGGTTTTGTTTGTTTCTTGTATGCTCATAACCGATTTTTATAGTCTTGACAGTATATTACCGATGGTCTGGAAAGAACAATAGGCTATATAATTTATTTTTGTTGGAAGTGGCACTACCTATACAAAGTTTACACCAGGCTTGCCAGTTTATCACTTTTAGTGCTAGATTTAGCACATTTTTTTTTTTTTGTAGTAGCACAAAGAATTTTTTTTAAAAAAGTGCTAAGTGCTAGTTTATTTATTTCATTAAATGTAATATAAAAAGCCATTATTGGCCACTTAAAATATGTATTACAAAGCAGTTTGCCTGAACACAGTTATAAAATATTTAATAATACAAAAATTATTTTAAAAATATATAAACATAATAAAATAGAGAGAAAAAAAAATGATTTTATTATTTCAATTAAATTAATCCTCAAACCGGTTTAGTTTTTCGGTTCCCCAACCAATAAAAAAGAAAACACAGAAAACCAAAGATCCCAGCAGCGTAATGCACACATTTGTAATACATATTTAATACACAAACAAATGCATAAATAAAAAATGATTTTTATTGCAATAATTAAGTGAAATGTCCATCTAATAAAACGGTCAGTAATTAACCTTAAAGCTAATTACAAAGTATTCTATTAAGTTTTAGGCGGAATGCATTGTTAGAATGCGAAAATTTTCTAAGTTCCAGAGGCAACCAGTTCCAACTACGCGCAGTTCTTACTATAAACGAATGTTCATTGTTGTGATCTCAGATAGCTAATACTCTGGCAACACCGCCTACGTTATCTATGTTGATTGTACGCTTCACGTACTTTACTTACTTTTGATGTTAACCTTGATATATATACTTCGTATCCCTTCGTAATTAATTTCTCTTTATTAAATAGAATAATATATACATTAATTTAAAATAAATTAGTGCATTTTGTAATACGGCCATCGTGCTAGTACAATTACACGTTACAACATTCATAGAATCCATTATTAGTTCTCGGAATCGAAAACTGCTGGTTCCTAGCAGAAAGAGAAAAGCTAAATTTAGAGCAGTGTAGTTAGTGTAGGCAATCCAGTTTTAAATACCCTGTAAAAATTTCGACTTTGTATCAACTTATGGAAGGAACAGCCAAGGAAAAGTTTAACATATTCAGAAATATGTTAGAAATATGGGTAGTTAATATGTTCTAACGATCATATTAACTACCCTATTTAATTAAGAAATCACATAGGAAAATGTACCCGTAAAAACCTCAAGACCTAATAGTTTATTCGAAATTAAAAGAGAATGAGCAAGACAACATATTAAACGAAAAGGCAAGTAGGTGTTTGTGGAGTACAGTTTACGTAATATTCCAGAAATTTTACATTAGAGGTGGTCAATATGGTTCTCAAAAGTTAGACGTTTGTCAATATAGATACCTAAATATTTAAGTTTATCAACAAATATAACTGAAGAACCAGATATAGAAATGCGTAGGTTGTCCAAATATAAATCACCATAACCAAATACTAGGGCTTTCGTTTTAGTAGTATTAACAACCAAAGAATTCGCAGATGACCATGATGAAAAGCGATCAAGGTAATAATTAATTTTACAGCTAAAAGTGTCAACATCATTCTTGTTGCCATTAAACAGGAGCATAACATCATCAGCAAATAACAATGACCTGCAGCATTCAGAATCCAATTGGGCTGGTAAGTCATTAATATATAAGATAAAAAGAAGTGGTCCAAACTGAACCCTGAGGCACACCGGAAGTAATTGCAAGTAAATTGCAACTCTGATCATTGAAATTTACAAATTGAGATCTGTCAGTAAGATAAGACAATATAAGCTTGCAAGCCGTGGTAGAAAATTCAAATAGTTCTTTCAATTTCTTAATCATAATAGCATAATTTATTGAATTAAAGACCTTAGTTAAATCAAGAGATACTAGTAAAGACAACTCACCATCATTTAGGTTCCTCCTTATATCATCAGTCATGTCAAGCAAGAGAAGAGTAGTATTGTGATTACAACGAAAAGCATATTTAAATGGAACAATAAGCCTTCGAACAGTATTCAATATTTGGTCCTTTAATATGTGTTCAACAGCTTTGGACAAAGAAGGGAGAATTGATATGGGTCTAAGATCATCAATTGTCCGAACACTAGTAAAGACAACTCACCATCATTTAGGTTCCTCCTTATATCATCAGTCATGTCAAGCAAGAGAAGAGTAGTATTGTGATTACAACGAAAAGCATATTTAAATGGAACAATAAGCCTTCGAACAGAATTCAATATTTGGTCCTTTAATGTGTGTTCAACAGCTTTGGACAAAGAAGGGAGAATTGATATGGGTCTAAGATCATCAATTGTCCGAACACTTCTACACTTTGGAATTGGAACAACCCGAGCAATTTTCCAAGAATTAGGAAATATTGATGTAGTTAAAATCAAATTGAAGTGATGAATTAGAATGTTAGATACAAAAGGATAAATAATCTTAACAAAACGAATGGGTATGGTATCGATACCTACAGACTCAGACTTAACCCTACAGATCGCAATAAATAACTCCTCCTCACTATCGCAACTAAAGGAATCATTTAGTGAATCAGACGAGTTAACAAAAAAATCATTAATACTATCAACATCAAATTCATTGCACCAACTATTATCCCCAGTTAGACCAGACTTCCTTAAAATTCTAATTTAGAATATGCTCTTCTCTCTTTACGTGAATACTTTTAGCCTTATTTCGGTATTTGCAGTACACATTCCAATTCAAAGTATTCCTATTTGAACGATAAGCCAAATAAGACAAGTCTCTAAGCGATGTTGTCAATAAAATATTGTTAGATCTGAACCAACTGTTATCATCCATTTTTACTTTCTTTCTCACTGTAGGCACGTAAGTATATAGGGTGTTAAAAAAGAAATTAATATTAGCTTGATAATCGACGTCACTCGAATTAAAAAACGTATTAGTGCATCCCACTGCATCATTTTGTTTTTACTTTAATGTCTTCTAATCAAAATATTGGTCTGGTACTCAGTAGCAAATCTGATATAGATGCAGCGTTGCGATTTTATGAACATAAAGTCAACGTAGCTCATCTTAACTGCCAAAGCATAATACCTTCTGCAGGTTTTTCGAAAGTTGATGAGCTTACATCCTTTTTAGTTGGCTCATCTCTTAGTATGTTTGCTATTACGGTTAAAACCTTATGTATCTAATCTAGCTGTTGAGATTTCTGGCTATAAATTTTGTCGCAATGATCGCTTAAACTCTAGAGGAGGTGGTGTTGGTATGTATATATCTGTTGGTCTTAAGTATAAAATAGTCTTAAAATCTTCTGAGCCTGGGATTTGTGAGTCTCTTTTTATTGAAATTGTTGCTAATGAATACGAAATGTTGTTTGGAGTTGTCTATTTACCCTATGGTGATCTTGTTTCATTCGAGAATTTTCATAGTGATTTGTTTCTTGCTTATTCAAATATTGTTGTGGTTGGTGATTTTAGCTGTAATATGTTTGACCCAGTTAAATCTATCAATATGAGGACTATGTGCTTAAGAAACAATTTGTCTGTTGTCCATAATTCTATGCCCACCCATTTAGATGTGGCTCATGGATCTACATCTTTAATTGATCTTTAGTTGGTAAGCAGTGGTTGTCAGACTAAGTTTGCTTATCAATTCCAATGTCCTTAAATTTCTCACCATGCTTTAATAGTAGCCTTTTTTGATGTGACGGTTGACAAAATGGTTGAATTTATTGAATAACTTGATTGTGATGCTATAAATTGGGACGAAGTATCTACCTTTTTGTCTAACTATGATTTTTCGGACTTACCTTTAGGAAATGTTTACGAAATGTTCGAATATTTAACTTCTGTATTTAATACTATTCTTACATTTGTTCCCTTAGTCAAAAGGAAAGTTTGTAGAAACAAGTCTAATTGGATTAACTCTAAACAAATTGTGTTTGATAAATCTATGAGTTATTTGGCTTACCGTTCCTATATGGCTAATCGCTCCGAAAAGAACTGGAGAATTTAATGTAGATACCGTAATAGGGTAAAGACTGTTATTAGGAAGGTTAAGAGAAATTATTTCTCTAAAATGCTTCGTGATATGGATGCTCGTAATGTATGGAGAACCCTAAAAAGCCACGGCTGCTTAGACTCTGATGCTAAAAACTTTTTTGGAAATGTCAATTTATTGAATGATTTCTTTGTTAGTAGTGGTAGTGATATGTTGGAATATTTTGCATTTGAAGACTTTATTGAATCTCCAAATTGTTTTTCATTTCGTAGCGTTTCAGAATTAGAAGTTATTGATGCACTTGATAGAGTTCGGTCTCAATCGTTAGGAATTGACAATGTTCCAGCTCGCATGATTAAAATGGTATTTCCCTTTTTGTCTAGATATATTCTGCATCTATTTAATACCATTTTAACTACTTCTACTTTTCCGCAAGCTTGGAAGATTGCCAGTGTTACTCCAATTCCAAAAACACGAGTGGTAAATGAACCCGGAGATCTTAGACCTATTTCTATCCTTCCGGCCTTGTCTAAAGTTCTTGAGCATATAAAGAGACAGCAAATGTTGGATTCTACTTTTTTGAATATTAGTAACAACCAATATGCATTTCGCAATGGCTATAGTTCTACGCTGATGATTCTTGATCTTACTGAGCATATTCGTCAAAATATTAATGAGAATAATCTTAGTGTTCTTATTTCTCTTGATCTTGCTAATGCTTTTGGTTCTATTTGTCATTCTATGATGATGAGGAAACTCAGGGATGAATATAATTTCTCCAAGTCTGCTTGCAAACTAATTTTTTCATATTTGGCTGGTATATCTCAATATGTAGAATATAATGGTGCCACTTCTGCTTTGCGTATCTTAACTACGGGTATACCTCAGGGTTCCGTTTTAGGACCACTACATTTTACGTTATATATTAATAGGTTATCTGATTTTGTTGCTACATCGTTATGCAAACCATTCATTTTTACTGATGATGTGTTCTTACTCTTCAAAAGCGAAGTTGACTTTAGTGATGTTTTACAGAATAATATAAATTTTTGCTTAGATCGGGTACGTGAATGGACTTCTTTCAATTCGTTATCTATTAATCCTAGTAAGGCTAAAGCAATGATGTTTGGACCAACCAGTCGCTTTTATCCTGACATTCATATAGTTTTGAGCAATACTCATATTTCTTTGGTTGACCATATTAAGTGTGTAGGTGTGTATTTGGATAGTAAGCTTACTTTTGATCCCCATATTAATATGGTTTATGGTAAAATTTATGGTATATTACGTAAAATTAATTCTACTAATTTATACTTGCCTCTACGAATTAAGTATAACTTGGCACATGCTTTGATGTTTTCTAATATCTTATATGGACTCGAGGTTTACTCAGGTACTGGTTCTATGCGTTTGAGGATGATCAGGCGTATTTTTAATCTAATAGTTCGTTTTGTTTATAATGTTAGACGCTATGAACACATTTCTAATATTGCTTGTAGTTTTCTTGGATGGACTTTTAATAACTTTATTAAATATCGGAATATGATTTTGTTTTATAAAATTATCAAAAATGGTAAACCACCTGAATTATTAAACTCCTTTGAGTTTATGCGTTCTTCTAGGAATCCCTCAATTCGTATACCGAGAATCTCAACATCCTGTTTCGAAAAATCTTTTATTGTTCGGATTGCTAGGCTTTTGAACCAGGGTTCGAAAAAAAACTGTACATTTTCGTAACGTATTTTTCTAACACACAAACTAAAAAATTTTTTTTTGTGTATGTGAATGTGTACACAAACATATACGGTACACAGCGAGAGTGAGCTGACGCCCACAAACACTACGATAACGTACATAACATCTTTTAACGTACATGTACAGTATTTTTAGCGTACTTATCTGTACTTTTTATTGAACACGTAGTGTTGTATATTAACGTGCGTGTGTGTGTATATATACATATGTATTTTTTTTAAAGCAAGACAATTTTATAAAATCAAAAAGGCCAAAGCGAGTTGTATAACAGGAGTGCAGAAATATAAGAAACATGCAAAAGTTCTTTATGCAGTAATGATCAGTTATAGTGTTAAGAGTATGCGTATATGTAAATATGTATGTATACCCAGAGGGGAAAAGAGGGCATACAGATGCCTTCTAGAAGGCCTCAGTACTTTCTTTTGGATGTACAAGGCCTGCTCGCTCCATTGCATACTCAAAGCTTTTTTACACACGTTGTCATTGCGGGGTAGGCCTTCCACTCTGGCTTCATTCGCCAGAGATTCTGAAATTCATTTAAATTAATGGCTTTAGATGGCTTTCATGAGATGAGAATGGTTTTCAAAACGCCTTAGAATAAAGGTAATCTTAAAGAGTCTTTTAGAAATGTATTTTAAAAGAACTTCAAGTTATTGGCTCTAAAAACTATTTATGGGATATAAAAATTTTCACTTTATGCCAAAATTAAAAAAAAAAAAACGAGACAAATTTACGGAAAATGGGCCAAATCCCTTTGTTATAGAAATTTAATTGTGCACTTTTAATGGATATTTTATACATAATTAATAGATGGTTTTAAGGTAAAAATGGTTTTTACACTAAAAATCAGAAAACAATTAGGTTTTGATTGTGCATTTTTTTTTAAATTTTTAAACTTTTTTTTAACATTTTTTAGCAGTTGTTTTAAGGTAAAACAACTGTTCTTTTTAACGTATTAAACTCAACTAAAATGATTTATTCTTTTTCATTTAACCGTTCAAAAAAAAAACTAAATATCTTAGTCCTTCTCTTCTCCCTTCTCATAAAAGGCTGCGGAATTCTAAGAGAACTTATTTAGCAGCTAGATCAGAATCAAGGCAAATTCACTGCTTCTGTGGTCCGATTGTCAAAAATATTGCTAGTAAAAAAGGTTTGTTTACATAAAAAACTGTAGTTTGTATGCAATATTTGATAACTACACCACAGAAAAAATAACAATATGTTGACTTGGCCCCACCTTCTAGTCAATTCGCCTTGATCAGAAAGGTAATTAAATCAAAAAATGTCAAATCAGGCCTTTCATAAGGCCTGAATAAGAAGCTGTTCTGACTTTTCCCGCTAGTTAATTGTTTGTGCACATTTGTAATTGGTAAATGAAACGTCGAAAATTGTTGTTGTGCTATACGTTATTCGAGTTTATATGCAGAAAAAAAATTATTTTTACACTCATAAAATTATTACAATAATTGTTTGTGGATTATTTAATTTAATAAAAATATATTTTTATCATACTTATAAAACGTTAATATTGTTTTATTTTGGCTTGACATTTCTAAATTTTTACGTTTAAAGATATTCGCAGAATAGTTATTCGTAAAATAAATATATTTTTATTAAATTAAAAACGAATTAAATAATCCACAAACAATTATTGTAATAATTTTATGAGTGTTAAGATATTTTTTTTTCTTCAAATAAACTCGAATAATACATAGCACAACAACAATTTTCGACGTTCAATTTTCCACCAGGGTTGCCGTTTAAAAGTTTTTGTCCAACCAAAATTGTTTATAAAACCTACAAAAATCCTTTGAAACCGACCAATTTTTTCAAATATTTAAAAATTTACATATGTATATGAATGTAGTTTTTGATGTAAAGCACAATTTTTATTGGATAAAGCTATTCATTTTTTGCAATATGCAATTAGAGACAAAGTTGACATGATCGTAAAATATTTTTATTTGAATCCGTTTTTAATGGAATTCACTTAATTCGAAAATATATCATTGCCTTAGTCTACTGAAAGGCTAATTTCTGTTAAGCTAACAATCTAGAGAATGTGTGACTTTATAAATAGGCAAATCTTGATTAGACAATAACTTAAAAAGAGTATTTATTTGTAATATTTTAATTTCTTAAAACGCAAGAATTTGGGAGTTATTTTTAATACACTTTAAATCCAATTTTTATGTTTGTTATAAAATTCTGTTTAATAGACAAATATTTGTATAATATTTCTCATACAATTCTTTTATTACAGAAATCTAAGTAAAAACTAAATTTGAAATCCAGTTGTCGATAATTTTCTTACGATAATTAGCACATTGCTTAAAATGATAATAAATCTGGAAAAGTTGAAGTTAAAACTTGAGTAATTTTCATAAAATAGTTTTGTACCGGCACAAACTTCTAATGTTTGTTTGTTTTTCACTTTTCTAAAAGAAGATTTTTTTGTGTTAATGACAAAAATCTTTTCTAATAAAAATTAATACTTTTTGTTTAATTTTATGTATTTTTTACGCTTTTGTATTTTTTCTTCTTTGGAATGCATTAACAAAATATTCGCGAAATATTCCCTTGAATTTGGAGAGTACGAATAACGTAAAGCAGGTGAATATTCGGCATTTCGAATACGACTACAAATATTCGTAACATCACTAGTATGCACTAAGCCTAGAAAGCTGCGTAATTCATGTAGATTTTTCGGACGGGGCCAATCCATCCCAGGTATTATTTAATCTTTATCTGTTGAAATGCCTTTGGAGGTTACGCGATGTCCCAGGTACTTTACTTCCTTTTGGAAGTCCTGCCGTGGATATACGTTTCAACACTTCTTCCAAATTTTTCAATTGTTCATCAAGTGTTTTCCCCATGACAATAATGTCATCAAAGTGCACCAAGCATGTCTTTTAGTGAAGATCTTTTGGCACCTGCTCCATTAAACGCTCGAATGTAGCTGGAGCATTGCAAAGTTCAAATGGCATCACATTCAACTGTCATAAACCCGAGCCACTCCAGCACAACATTCTGCTCTTACTTTCTATACCCAAATGTGTAATACATTGAAATAGTTAAGTATACCGATTGACTCAGAATCAATTTTAGAGTCGATCTAACGAGGTCTGTCTTTCAAAGTTAACCTTGTGCGCAAGTCTATACTTTCGCAACTTTGGAAAAAATTTAATCTAATTTGGGATATATGTGTTAATTGTTACAAGGTTGAATCCTATTCACAATGGTGCGAAGGGGTTCATAATATTACATAGCTTACATACAAACTTTTTTCCGGAAGTGAGTTTTTGTGCCCATAAACTGTCTTGGTTTTTAGGTATTTAGGATTTATAAGGTACAAACATTTATTTATTTATTTATTTGCAATATATTTTACAAAGTTAATTCATAAAATATAAAAAAAAAAGGCGCCGGGTAACCAGACCATATGCGCCCGTTTAGGAACAAAAAAAAAAAAAATTAAAGCCTAAATATAGATAAGTACATTAAATGAAAGAATAAAATATAAAAAGTAAAAATAAGAGATTACAATTCAATTAATCAGAAGTAATAGTAATTTGTACATTTATAAAATATAAAAAATTAGCAACTGTCATTAAACATCTTGAATACTGTGTTGTCTTAAGCATCTTTGGATTTTTAGAAGATTGGCATTAGTTGCACAATCAAGAATCGTCTCCAGTGGTTCATCAATTTTCGAAATTTGGCATTCAGTCAGCATATGGGGGATGGTGAGATAGACATCACAGTAGCTGCATTTTGGTGGATCTGTCTGTTCATAGTAATGCTTAGAGTTGAAAACGGCTTTACCCACTCTAAGGCGGGCCATCATAACACATTGTTGTCTTGTTAAATTTCTGTTGTAATTGGGTCTGTTAGGGGTCGGATTTTGTTGTAATTGAGAAAACTTAAAAGGGTTTACCAAGGCCCTGGGAAAACATGGTGTTTCCGAAATCTGAGGTAAATTTAAAGCTCTTTTAGCGCCATTATCTGCAGTTTCGTTGCCTTGAATCCCAATGTGAGCTGGAATCCATAGAACCAAAACTTGTTGGTTTACATTTTGTAGGCCTAGCATATCATCATAGGCGCCATTATGGTTTTTCAATAAGGCTTTCGTGGCACTCAAACTATCAGTACAGATAAGAGTCCTTTCGCCATGTTCGATGGCATGAATAATCGCCGTTTTAATGGCAGCAATTTCAGCCGTAAAAATTCCAGTATGGTCAGGCAAACGAGCTTCGTTCACCGTTTCAAATTGAGTCCCCGTGATTTGTCTAACGATAGAATATGACGTTAATTCATCTTTAAATGATCCATCCGTATAGTAAACTGTACTAGGAGCGAACGAGGACATTTTTTGAGCAAAGATTCTCTTAAAGCATGATGGGTTGGTGGCGTTCTTGTTGAAAATACTTAAGCTGTCATCTATTCTAACAAAAGTGTTTGAGCAAAAAGGTGTAGTTGGCTTTTGTGGTATGGAGATGTTACATCTTCTTAAAAGAGAAATTACGTTTTGAATGGATGATGGCGGACCATTTACCATTAATGCAAGACGATTCCAAAACAGATCATGTAGACCATCGGATGATATCGTAATTGATCTGGATGCCATACTAACAGCACTCCTTTCCAACAGTGTTTGAAAATCAGTAAATTTTGCCTCTGCTCTTAATTTTTCTAACGGTGTTGTACGTAACATGCCAGAAGCAGTTCTGAAACAAATGTTAACGGAGGTGTTAATCCTGTCCACATTTGTTTTCGAGGTCCATCCATAAATTGTTATACCATGCAGAATTGTTCCGATTGTTAGTGATTGACAAATATTTAGTGCTGTTTCGATATGGGGTCCCTTATTACGAGAGCAAATGAGTTTCAGAAGGTTGTTTATCTTAGCCAATTTATATGCTAGATGCTTGACGTGGTTGTTCCAAAGAAGATTTCTAGTAAATAAAATACCCAAAATTCTCAATTGGTCAGCAAGTTGAAGATTTGTGTTTCCGATACGAATTGTACGACATTTACAGCTTCTCTTCCTACATACATGAAGAATATCGGCCTTATCGGCAGGGATAACTGCGCCCCTGCTCTTTGCCCAATTGTGTAACGTAAGGTCCAAACTGTCCAAATTTAAGCGGACTATTTCCGGTTTCCCAGAGGCCACAGCAAATATGTTATCAGCATAAATACCAACGTAGTCAATTCCTGGTAAATTTTCGACTGCCTTAGCTAATGAGTTAGCATATACATTGTATAATACAACTGATAGAGGAGAACCTTGGGGTACTCCGTTGTCCAGTGAGTAAGTTGTGGAAAAATGTCCATCAATTTTCACGATCACCTTACGACCATCAAGGAAAGATTTCAAAAGTTTCAAAATTTGCCTAGGGAAACCCCACTCGTTTAGTTCCAAAATAATGAAAGTTGATATTACACGGTCAAAAGCTTTTTCGATATCCTCTGAAAGGACTAAACTATGCTTGCCATTCTTAAGATTATGACGTAATACTTCCTCCAACTGATGACATATGCTGTGAACTTGTTGTAACTTCGAAAAATTATGCTTTGAAAACTTCCAAAAACGTTTGGCCAATATTTTTTCAAAAATTTTTGAAAGAACAGGTAACAGAGAAATAGGCCTATAACCCTCTAGGAGGTTGGGATTTTTACCTGGCTTGGGAATCGGTGATAAAATGGCTGTTTTCCAATCATGTGGGTAGACACCAGTGGCCAGTATGTTGCTGTATAGTTCGCAAAGCCGTGATTTAAGATTATCAGGCGCGTTTTTAATCATTGAGTATGTGATTTTATCACGGGCTGGTGTTGATCCACTCAGTGTCTTCATTATCTCATTAAGCTCGGAAATATCCACCCTTTGGGTCATTGATGCATATTTGTGACTAAATTGTGGCAGATCGTCGATACTAAGGTTTCTTTTCGTGGATATAATTTCAGGATCGAAAGCCATATCAGAACCCAAAGAACACCAAAACTGTGCAAAACGGTCGGCAATGTCCAAAGGATGGGAGAAACTATTGTCATCTACGTAAATTGTAGGAAAGTTGTTAACCCGATCAGTTCTTAAATTTCTAACTTTGCCCCAGAGGACTCTTACATCCATTGAGGGGTTCAGTGAGTTAAGGAAACTTTCCCATGTTACTCTTTTTGCCGTTTTACACTCTTTTTTAACTTTTGCACAAAACTTTTTGTACTCTATTACGTTAGCCTTACTACGAATCCTCTTAAACGATTTCCAGGCTTCTTGTCTTAAACGTATTAATTTCGATATTTCAGAGTTAAACCAAACTGGGCTATTTCTTTCCTTTGGCTTACGAGTGAGAGGGATGGATTCATTAGCAGTTTTTCTTATAATACGTTTTATCTGAGCCGCTTCCTTGTTGATATTTGATGATCTTTCAAATTGATTATTAACTAGAGCCGCCCTCTTTTCAAAAAGAGGCCAGTCAGCTTTCTTATCGACAAAACGTGGTGCAAACTTTCTCTTCACAATATCAATATTATTTGTAATTTTGATAGGGAAGTGATCCCCAACTTCTGGCATAGGCAGACATGTCCATGTCAAGCTAGGCGCAATGTCTACACTAGCCATGGAAACGTCAACGGCAGTAAGAGTGTTTCTAGTACTGAGTAAGGTTGGAGAACCATCATTTAAGATTACCAAGTCCTGATCATTCGCATAGTCCTCAAGGACTCTTCCATTCGGTGAATTAAAAGCAGAACCCCACAAAACGTTTTGCGAATTCAAGTCACCGAGCATGATATGAACTACATTTCTCGCTAGCGAAATATTATTTACCACTGAAGCAGATAAATTAACGTCACCTTCTTTGTATATATTTGTAATATGAATTTCTACATCAGCACGTACCACTATGGTTTGAAAGAGTAAATCACCCGTAGATTTTAGATGTTGTGTCACGTTTAAATTGTTTTTAACAAATAATGCTACACCCGACTTGGCGTATTCATAGTCCTTGTTGTGGTGAAAAATTGCAAAACCTGGCAGATGCAGCATGTGTAGATTTTTTTCTATTATGTGCGTTTCTTGTAGTGCTATGATGTTCGGTTTATGTCTGGCAACTAAGAGTTCTAAAGCGAATTTGTTGTTTATAAATCCTTGTGTATTCCACTGGAGCAGATTGATGTTTAGGCCAACAATCATAATTTATTTTTTCCCTCTTTTGCCCTTTGGCCCAAAAGGCTGTGATCTTCTTAAAGATTCAGGTGAAATTATAACGTTCAATTCCGGAAAATTATTATATAATTGTGTTATCGGTGTGTTATCCTTTTCTAAGTTGTTGTTTGTTGTCTTTGGTGGGGTGTTAAAACCCAAACCATCAGTAATTTCTTGTGTTACCATATCTTCAGTTATGTTGTTATCAATATTTTTTTCAAAGCAATCGTCAAAAGAGTCATCTAAAGTGAAGGATTTGTCATCACTCATTAAAGTGTCATCTTCCAAACAATTACTTGCATTTTGTTCTTCTGTTGTTGTAGTGGTGGTTTGTGTTTTATTAAGCGAAATTATTTGAGCAAATGAGTTTTGTAATGTAGGTTGAGAATCTTGATCTGTTAGTTGAGTAGTTGTTGTAGTATGTGTTTTAAAGTTGTCGTTGGCTGTTGCTTGTTCTAGTTGAGTAGTTGTTGTAGTATGTGTTTTAACGTTGTTGTTGGTTGTTGCTTTTTCCAGTTGAGTAGTTGTTGTAGGATGTGTTTTAAAGTTGGTGTTTGTTGCTGTTTTTAGTTGAGTTGATAAATTGTTGTCGTTGTTGTTTTTTGATGGAAAGTCATTTAATGTTGTGAGAGAGTTTTGTGTTAATTTTTCAACGGGAGAACTTAAGTTTTTTTCTTTATTTTGATTTTCTTCACTAATTGTTTTGTATTGCACGTCATTTTCTAGAGTTGTTTTCTTATTATTCGTTGCTATTTCACCATTTGCCACTTGTGCATATGTTGGTTTTTTGTTGCCTTTTCTTTCCATAGGTTTAAGCGTATTTAAAGTAGGGTTATCATTGAAAATTTGCCAAGCCTCACGTGTTGTACATCTTCTGACAATTCTTAAGTAATTCACCGATTTGTGTTTCCAGAATGTGGGACATTCTGGGTCATATGAAGTATGGGTTTCCATTTGGCAATTTACACAGAATTTACGATTACAAACCTCATGTTTCTCAGAGAAACCACATTCCTTACATTGGGCTCCATTTTTGCACCATTTTTTTGTGTGGCCTAGTCTTTGACAGGTAAGACATTTCATGGGATTTGGTATATACTCCTCCACAGAAACTCTTTCCCATCCAAGTCTTAAAATCTCTGGGCGATAGACAAGATCGAATGTAATAATTGCTGCACCTGTAGCTATAGCTTTTTCGTTTTCCATTTTGGTAATCTTTCTTACGTCTACAACTTTTTGGTCTCTAAGAGACTCTAGCAGATCTTCTTGTGGAATGCTTATTATCTTTTTTGAGAAAATTCTGCCCTGTATTGTATTTAAAGTTTTGTGTAGAGTAATCCTAACGGGCACATTGTCGATGTAAGTTGATTTTATGAATTTTTCGGCAGTTTTGTGGTTAGGTACTTTGATTAATAAGTCACCGCTTTTCATCTCTCTAACTTCCAGACGATCACGAGAAATAAAATCAAGTCCTCTTTCCACCTGGAAAACATTATGGGAAGCTAATGATGGTACTTGCAAACCTTCTTTGAGTGATATAGCAGTTGCAACTAGAAAACGTGGAAGATGTTCCTGGTTTGATGTTGTTTCCGGTAAAGATACAAAATCTTCAGCCCGAAGTCGTTTAGATCTGCCTGCTCTATTCCTCCCGGACGAAGAGTCAAGCTCCCGGAACCGGTTATGATCCGGGGGATGAACCCCGTTCATGTCGCGAAAATGAACAAAAAAAAAGTTTTTTTTTTTTCCTTTAGATTTATGTCCAATCAAAAAAGAAAATATATAATTACACAGTAAAAAGAGAAAGAAAAAAGTTTTTCTTTCTTTTTCTTTTCTTTCTTTTTTTCACGAGAGAGAAAAAGAAAAACGCGGTAATTCTACGTCAAAAAGATAACACTATAAACAACCGTCAAGAAAAAAACACGTGTGCACACGGCAATTGCCTGACATTGACTGGAAGGTACAAACATATTGTGGTGCAACCTAAATCTGCGCAGCAAAGCGGACCATATTTGACAATTATAGTTATTTACAAATTTTGACTGCTTAACGACAAATTTTTGTCTTTGCTTTGTTGCCAAGTATTTTTCGAACAAAAATTTTAAAAAAGCACCCAAAATGGTGCGAAACGCACCAAGTTGACAACGCTGATCATTACTTTCAACATTCTTTTCTCTGATGCACAAAAATGTTTTGCGAGAGAATGTACAGTGACAGGCAAAACCCAGCCCAAAACTTTTATTAATATTTAATCACAAGAAATTGTTATGGTTGTAAAACTTGTTTTTTTTTTTTTAAATAAAATCTGATTTATTTTCATCATTTTCTTCGCCTCTTAACCATGCCAAAAAATCTTTTCAATTCTAATAAAAAGCTCTTTTATCTTATCAGTGTACTCAGTAATTTAGCTATAAAAATAATCATAATGCCTCTTAATAACATTTGCCATTCAAATGTTTAATAATTTAAAAGACTGTGGACATTAACAAAGACATTGTTTATCATAAAATATGTTTTTAATTCCTTATATAACCATTTATCTTACACACTGTAATTGAACAAAGTTAAACACAGCCGCGCACATGTGCATTCTTCGCGTAAAAAAACAACAACAATTGTTTGCTGAAATAGGCACCAATACTCTGCTCCATAAAATATTAGTACACTTTTGCATGTTTCTTATATTTCTGAACTCCTGTTATTAGGGTTTTTTTCCCGGGAATTCCCGGGACAATTATTTTATTTCCCGTTTTCCCGGGATTTTTCTTGCGGGATCCCGGGAAATAAAAAATTCCTCATAATTTCAGAAAATAGCTATTTATACTTTGAAATTTAGTTTTCTATTCTCTTAAAATTAGCATCTGTGGATGGGTTG
Source organism: Pollenia griseotomentosa (assembly GCA_963931875.1). Classification (NCBI taxonomy): domain Eukaryota; kingdom Metazoa; phylum Arthropoda; class Insecta; order Diptera; family Polleniidae; genus Pollenia; species Pollenia griseotomentosa. Next base: position 204,167,763 of record OZ007561.1, on the reverse strand, counting down.
TGGATTAGATCAATTGCAAGAAGTGAGTACATGTATTTAAATCAATGTCTCCTGATGCAATAAATCTACTCAAAGCAGAATGGGCAGTGCAACAGTTAATAATTATTGCATTTAGTGAAGTGAAGAGTTAATAAAGTACATTAATTCAAAATAAGATGCAGGCAGTAAAGTTTCATTGTTCATGAACAAGTCTTAAAAATAGGAGATACCTAAACATATCGCTCCTTTATTGCAACATATTCACATCTACAAAAACAAACGGCCTTGGCAAAATGCGATTACAGTTTTCAAAATGTACCGATTTAAAGATATATTTTGCTATAACTTCGGTTCAGTTTGAGATATAATACGAGAAGGTATGAAGGAAAACTTTGCTAAAGTTACTTAAAATTTTGAGATATGACTATGATGCAATGAAGGGGCGATATGTTTATTAGGTGATAAACACAAATTTTCAATTTCAATTTGTGTTGGTTTATATACCCGTAAAGTGCGGGGAAACCGAAATAAAATAACATTTTGGAAGCTCGTGTAAGATACTACAACATACGACTTGAAAAACACATTGTCCTGAAGATTACAAATGGACCTATTGAAATGAAAAGGTTTGTAAGAAGCAGTTGATGTTATTTTTTCATCTACCTTGACATACATTTGACTGATATAGACGTTGTTTATAAAAAAGAAAAAATTGCTTCAGATTGTGAATCCGAAGCATGCTACAACGGTGCACTTTTAACTATTTGTCCAACCTCGGTAAAAAATGAACGAAGTTTTTCGGAAACATGATAATTAGTAAATAAAATCAGGAATATACTTTTTGACGACTTACTAAGCGCTTTGAGTGTGTCAGAAAGTTATTTCCTAAGCCGTTAAAAAATTTTATATATTTCTTTAAAATATTTTATCTATTTTATTAATTAACTTTTTGATCTCATATCTTGAGTACCTTAATTTTAATTTTGTTTTTATTATTGTTTTATGAATTAAATTGTTATGTTTAAGTTATCTTTTTATCTTGTATCCAGAGCATAATAATACTGAATAAAAGCATAATAATAGGGAATAAAGGCGTGAGGTGTTAATAATTCAAGTTCCTATTTCAATCTTCAATTAATTTTTTAGTATTGAACCATTTCTTTTACTTTCTTTGTAAACAAGTTCCCTTACGTTTTTTTACAAAAGTTTTTTTCATTAATTAATAACAAAGTTTACTTTGTATTATTTATATGGAGCGGGATCCCGGGATCCCAAGAAATTTAAAAAAATTTCCCGCTTTCCCGGGAATCGAAAAAGTCCGGGGAAAAAAAAACTCTACCTGTTATACAACTCGCTTTCAAATCATATTTTTGGCCTTTTTTGATTTTATAAAATTTTCTTTCTTTGCTTTAAAAAAATACATACCACACACACGCACGTTAATATACATACATACACTACGTGTTCAATAAAAAGTACAGATAAGTACGCTAAAAATACTGTACATGTACGTTAAAAGAAGTTATGTACGTTATCGTAGTGTTTGTGTGCGTCAGCTCACTCTCGCTGTGTACCGTATATTGTTTCTGCACACATTCACAAACAGAAAAATGTTTTTTTTTTTATTTTGTACTCTTGTAACGAATGTGTATGTGTATTGTTCATGGTAAAATACGGTATGGTACTCTTAATTGTGTACTTTACAGTTTTTTTCGTACTCTGTTTGAAACTCTTTACCATTTTCGTTACGAATTTTTTCCTTTTCAAATAATGTTTTCCGAGTAAAAATTCTAGACTTCCTAAATAATCTTGATTAGCTACTGATGGATGATAATTATGATATCTATATTTTTAATGTGGCTGGGAAGCCTTAATCTAAAGTGATAGTATGTATATTATTTTTAGTTTTCATTTTGTTATTTTAAATATGAATTATAGTTATTTATTAATGAATATTATATACACATATATATGTAGCTTAAGCACTTATTACTTGTTATATTGTTTTTTTGGCCTAAATGGCTTAATATTACGTAAATAAATAAAATAAATAAATTCTGATGTAACGAAAAATATACCCTCCCAGTCAATATGATTAAAGTCTTTATATTCAATCAATCTATCTGTATTTATGGCATCCAAACAAAAAACAGCAAAAATCAAAGAATGGTGAGAAATAGCAGGACATGAAACTTGGTCAGAATAACAAACCATAGAGTCATCACTAACCAGCCAATAATCTAGCAAAGATGTAGTGCCCTAGCAAAGATGTAGTGCCGTGAACCCTGTCAAAGTGTGTTGGCTTTGAATTGTGAAAAACTGAAAGATTACATCTCATACACATTAAGCGCATCAAATAGGCTTTAGAAACATTAAATCTATTGCAACTAAAATCCCCAACGACAATGACCTTGGAACAACGTAAAAAATTTCATTATGAGAATTTTCGAATTCAGGAATATCTCCATAAGGTAAATATACACACCAAAAAAAGTTTTAACATTGTTAAAGGGAATTTCAATAAACAAAGATTACCAACTATACAGAGATACTTTATGTACAACTCTATACTTAATTTTTCTTGATATATAAATACACACGCCACGTAATAGAGGTACGTACACGGTCATTTCGAACTAGATTATAGCCAGATATAGTTTAGCACATTTTTAAAATTATTTAGCATTTTAAGCACTTTTTTAGATCCCAAAACCAGTTAAAAACTCACATAATCAATCCAAGTAAAGTATCAATTCTTTAAGAGTATCAAGAAAAAAAAAAAAAAAAAAAATACATATTAGGCATATAACTTTTTGCAAATAGGAAAAATGGCATAGCATAGTCGAATAGAGCATATTTTTTTTTTTAAATCACATAAAAGTTTTCGCATCAAACGCAATTACCAATTAGCAATCCCAGCATTCAGTAATGCTCGTTGGAATTCTGGCACTTTTGTCTTTAATACTTATTCCGAAATATAAATTGCAATTATTTTCTATTTGTAAATTTGTATATGATGCTTAGAGCGAAGTTTGGTTTTCTGATCATACTATCAACAAAAATAATTTCGCCCCACTACAAAAATCATTGTCGGACTTTAGAGAAGCAAATGAATGTTTTCTCAGAAATTAGGACAAAAAACTATCAGCTTTTCAGAAAATTCAGCGAGGAAACCTCCTATTGGACCAAATACCTATTGGATAGACCTTGCTAAGAACTATAATGAAAACAGAACTGTTATGTTCAGTTATACGCATAAGAAGTGGTGCAAAATTAGACAACGTTTGTTGCCACACTTTAAACATATCGGACGATATTGTAAAAAAATCGGTTCATCTGAAAAGTACCAAAATGAGTTGGAAGATGAATATGACATAATTAAAATTTTAAACAGTTGTAACAACTTTATTTAATGGCGATTGTTTTTCTGAGAAAAATATGTTACATATATACAGTGTTGCCAAAATTTTGTGACCAAAAATGGCTAAATTTACGGAAAAATATGGCTAAAAAAGGCTAAAAATAGGCTAAAAAATGGCTAAAAGCTTTTTTAATTAAAAACAAATTAAAATTCAATAACAAAACAGAAATAATTCATTTAAAGTTCTTTACGATGAAATTGTAAGTTAAGATCAATTTGTTAAATAAGAATAAACGTAAATTAATATTTTGATAGATATTTAAAAAATTAAATCATCGATAAATTCGATGTGGTTATTGTTCATCTCATAGGAATTTGAAGGTAAATCATAATCACGACAAAATTTACCCTACCTTTTGAGTCGAGTTCTACAATAAAAAACAAGTAAGAAAGTATAGTCCGTCACCCCCACTTATATGATACCCTACACCATATTAGAACCTATGTACCAAATTCAAATAATCAAATTGCGACCTGTACTTTGCGCACAAGGTTTACATGGAAAGCCAGCCAGCCGGACAAACATCGTTAGTTCGACTCAGAAAGTGATTCTGAGTCAATCGGTATACGTAAAGGTGGGTTTAGGACCAATATTTTAAGGTGTTACAAACATCAGCACAAACGCATAGTACCCTCTCCACTGTTGTAGTGTTGGTATAAATATTTTATTGTTATGATAAAATATTTACCTAATTGCTAAAAGCGAATTAACAGTTGCTAAATGTAACCTATTTCTCAAATTACTTTTAACGATGTTTACTTGAAACCATTGGAATTGAGTGCAACTTTAGTCATTTTTGAAATTTCTAAAAAAAAAATTGTTGTCGCCTGCATCTCTTTATTGAAATCCTTGCAAACAGAAAAAAACACTGATGTTTGTGTTGATCCATATTATAAATTAAATATTGGAATACTGTTTCTTTATTTTAAAAGATGTTTCATAATCATAGTTTATAGCGATTTTCAACATTGTAAAAGGTGTGATTTAAATAAAAGTAGTTTTAATTGTTAAAATGTTTATTTTACTTTTATAAATTTTTATAATAAAAAAAAAATTATTCTTTTAAAAGAAAAACGACAAAAAAATTTTATGGCTAACCAAGTTGAAAAATGGCTAACGGCTAAACTCATTTTTAAATGGCTAAACAGGGTGAAAAATGGCTAAATCTAGCCACTAAATGGCTAAATTGGCAACACTACATATATACTACATGTAATACTTTCTAATGTAACCTATAATCACTCGAAGTGTTACATGGTTTGCAACTTCAATAGAACAAAATTAGCTGATTTTATTTACAACTATTGCCCTTTTATCATTAAGGTATTTCATGAGCGATTTTTAAGGCTATTTAAGCGGTTTCTGCAGGCTATTACGGTTTGGAAACAAATATTGATTCGCTTAGAAATATTAAAACGATTATGATATACATAAACTTTTTTTTCATTTTAATATGTAAATATTTTTATATTTTGTTCTAAAACAACCTTTTTACAAAATTATGAGCGGTATGAATTATGACAAAGAAAATAAAACGTTGGTTGTACAAACAAAGTTAGTACCAAAGTTGTATAACAGGGCAGTATGAACACCTTAAATAAAAGTAAGGGTAAAATATGCAACATTTTTTGCATGTTTTTCATCAATTATTCACAAAAGAACTTGAAAATTTTTCCCACAGCTGTAATTTTTGTACAAACGAACCCCAAAAATGTAGAACATGTTACATTAATGCAACATATTTCTCAGAAAAGAAATCGTCATAAAATATATTATAATGTAACATTATGGGGGGTGTGCTGGAAATCGCAAACGCAAAACGCAAGAATTTGGAGGCTGCTTTTAATGGACTTTTAATCTAATTTTTATAATTTTTGTTATAAAATTCAGTTTAATAGAGAAATGTTTGAATAATATTTGTTATAAAATTCTTTTATTACAGAAATCTTACTAAAAAACGACTTTTTAAATTCTTGCGTTTTGCGTTTGCGATTTCCAGCACACCCCTGTATAATAACTGTTTATATTAAACAAAATAAATATGTAAAAAAATTTCAAATGTAAATTTTTTATTATACATATTCATAAAAATCAATGTTACAAAACTAGCACTTTTATTTTACACTGTAGAACAATTTAGCACTTTAAATTTTAATTCTTCTGGTAAGCCTGGTTTACACTATTATTTTTGTATCTAGCAGTGTTGCCAGTAAAATTTCGAGATAGATACATTTTAATTTCCAAAAAGATACAGTTTTTCCCAAAAAGATACATTTTGAAAAAAATTTAAAAATCCATTTCTAACGTTAAACATTTACTAACGTAACACTTTTATTTCATATTTAATGAATATTGTTAAGAAAATTATATGAAATAAATTCATTTTAATATTTATTTAAGTCATAAATATTAGGTATGTATTTTTTTTTTTAAATACAGTAAGCAAACTTTAAAATCAATTATATCGTCACCTTAAAGACGAAATAACCTATCTGCAGTTTTCCAAAATTTACAGGAGAGGGAAAAAACGTTATAAAATTGGAACTATTTACAATATTGAAACGAAAATATCGGTTGAAAAATGTTGTTTTTCTAAACACAGCTTATTTTGTCACTTACACTATTTGAAATTGTAAAAATCTGAAACCAAATAACCTATCAGCAGTACTAATAAGTATGAATAAATAACAATTTCTTTATACATATGAATATTATATACATTAAATAATAACAGTTATAGTTTCTTTTACTGATTTAAGCAAAAAAAAGTACTAAATCAGCCTTATTCCGGTTGTCGTTGTCGTAATCGATCAAGCCGTTTTTTGTAAGAGATTAAAGAACACTGGCTGTGGGTTACTTTAATCTCTTACAAAAAACCACTTGATCGATTACGACATTGACAACTGGAATAAGGCTGAATGTTTGTTTAAATTACACCATGCCACAAAATTAAACTTTTACCGTGATTTTTTTATGATTTATTTTTTTTTTTTTTAGTGCGTAACGGTCCTCCAGGTACAAAAACTTTGTCATTTGTAATATTACATGTTCAAAATTTTGCACACATATGCGTTATGATATAGGGAATATAAATCCATAAAAAACTCAATTTTGAAATTTTTGCAGGAAAGTTATTAGGTCTTTAAGATGACGATATGTCAAAACAAATTCATTTTTGTAATTTTTGCCATTTTAAGATAATTTTTTAATTTTTTCAAATGAAGAAAAAATTATTTAATAAATTTTTTAAAAAATCGTTATTATTTTTTTGATGTGCAACTTTTTTTTTATTATTGCAAAAAAATTAACCCTTTTTGGGCTGTAGCAACTCTGGTTAAAAAAAATCGTTCAACGTTATATGGTTATATTTTGTGTTTCCCTTGTAAAATATCATCCCATCAATCTATATTTTCTCTCCATGTTATTTATTATACCCACACCATAAGAGTGGAGAGGGTATTATGTATTCGTGCTGATGAGCGTAACACCTTAATATCTTGGTCCTAAAGTATACCGATCACTTTCTGAGTCGATCTATCGATGTCTGTCCGGCTGGCTGGTATGCATTTGTACTGGTACTGTAAGGTACTTTTTATATTGTTGTATATAGTTTTTATGTGCTAAGTTTTAAGTACATATTTAGCCTTTTTATCAACGTATTTTATTATTTGCTAGTTTGAGTAATTTTCTCTTGAAAATTCCATAACTGTATTCTAACGATCAAATTCCTCAGTCACACAGCCACTTCATACAATAATACTCTTTCTGAAACATCTTTTTACCATCTCAGTTTGTAACGTCTTATGCTTTTGTATTAAGTAACGTCTGTTAGTTCCCCTTTTCTCTGTTTTTGGTATAGTAACTTTTTTTCTGCTTTTTTAATATAGTTTTAGCTATTAAGATTTTCTCTGTATATATTGAAAAGAAAATGATTTTCGGAACCAAATATGATTAGTAAAGCTTCGTACAGACGGTGGTACGATCTAACAATGTTGCCATTTTAATTTTACACATCTGCCAAATGAAAATGAGCTTACAATGTTTACACAGTTGCAAGACATTAGTAGGCAATTTAAATGACAACATTGTAAGATCTGACCACCGTCTGTACAAAGCTTAAGTATTGTGGTTATTTTGTTGAACTGTTTATGGTTTTTTATCCAAATTTTTGATATTTTAATTAGGCTAGAGTTCATCAAATTTAATTTTTCATTTAATTATTTTTTTGAAGAAAGGAATTTTTCAACATGAAATGCATTACAACAAATATGGTTCATTTCTGCAAATGTTGGGCTTTTACACGAAGTGTAAACAGTTTTCTTTTCGAAAATTGATCGCATAAATTTATAATTTAAAGTAACAACGTATTTAACGAATAAAGTGGATAATAAACAATAAATTTAAATTGCTTTTTTTAATTTTAACTGCTTATTTTAATTTTTAACGCCTTTTTTAAGAGCTTAAAACTTTTTTTATTTTTAGGGCTTTTTTTTGGTTGCCCTAGTTATAACTAACTTTTACTTTAGCTTCCAGTTAACAATGTTTTTGACAGCTATAACTTAGAGTTTATTATAATTGAACTTGGTGAAATGGGCTGTTAATGTTATTAAAAAAGAAACATATTAAAATATTTATAATCCTGTTTTTTTTTTGTAGTAGATTAAAGAACACAGATTGTGTAACTTTAAATACGACACAGTCGTTTACAATGGTAATAAGGCTGATTATAACGATAACGCCTGATCGCTCTTTGTGATAGATTTAAGAACACTGCTTGTGTATTACTTTAATCTATTACAAAAAACGACTTAGACGTTAACGACAACTCCTTACACAATAAGGTCTGTCACAGAAATCGATCGAAAGATGGAAGTGATTCAGTATTTTGTTTCTCCTTACTTGGTGGCCACACGATCAAGTTTTGCCTTTCAATTCCATTCAATTTGCAATACACTCTCACTTTTTTACTAACACACTCACACTGACACAAGTGTATTGCAAATTGAAAAGAATTGAAATGCAAAACTTAATCGTATGGCCTACAAGTTAATATAACAAATAACCATTTATATTGATTTAAAAAAGTTATTGAATTTAACATATAAAAAAAAAATGATTTTAATTGTTTACAGCTTTGGTAATCAGGTATGTGATGAAAATCGATTTTAAAAACGAAACGATTTAAAACCAATAATATAGTTTTCAGTTTCCTTAAATTTAAATTTTGTTTTCAATAATATTCTTTTTAATTGTATACCCCTATATGTTATCAGTATTAAAGGAAAAAAATAAAAAAAAAAAAAAATTAATGCCTACTTCAATTCAGAAATAGATTTTACTTAAAACCGCTCGAATGTCATCGCACTTTTTAAAAACTATAGATTTACAATCGATGTGATGAAATACATACCTACCAGAATAAAAAAAAATTAGCGAACAAGTTTTAAAGTTATGTAGGTAAGCAGGAACTTATTAATTTTTTTGTACTTTTCAAACATTGTAAAAACAATAAACACTTATTTACATATAATAAACGCATGTACATAAACAAAATAAATCTTAATTTGTTTCCAACTATCTAAATGCTTTTCCGTAAAATCTACAAATTGCTGTAAAAATTTGAAACTCAAAATATTATTTTACTTTGTAACATGAAATTCCAAACATTTTCACTTATGCAGTGCCGTTCGTATGTATATATGTACGCAAAAGTACAGTCAATAATAAACCCAACAATAACAATATTGAACAGCGTGCGTTTGTTTGTGTGTATCGGAACGACATACTTGCGTCTGCAACAATGCAACAATCGCAAGATACTATATAAATATAAAGCAATATAAAATTAATAAAACTACTTACCATGGCGGGCCAAGGGGCAAATCCTTTCATTTTTGCCCTGTAAGAAAAAAAATTGTTAATAAAAATGTATCTGCTAAAAAAATGAATAGTAAAAAAAAAACGCGCGGAGTTTTTGTTGCTCTTTGCACTGCTACTATGCGCAGCAGCGTCACTAAGACCAGAAGCAGAGCAAAACTATTTACGAAAATAAACCAAAATAAATTAAATTCACTTTGTCACTTAATGTAGTAATAAACATTTCTGTGGTTATTAAGAAGTCTTTTAGATTTTTTTTGATGAGAAAAACTAATTTCCTTTTTTTGAATGTGAGGTTATGTTTAAGCGCCATTTTTCTTGATAGTTTTTCCAATTGTTTGTTTCCACAATAGAACCGCTTGTTGTTTCTCTTCAAGAATTTAGAAGACTTACCACACTAAATCCTTTGGCTTATAACATAGTATCTCCTGTGTTTCAGCGCCCCCGGTGCCCTTTGAAACAGGCAGCGATTGTTTTTTAGCTTTCGACATTATGTTATCAATACGAAATTGGAATTTTATTTTGGTTGCCTTAATTTTCCCAACAATTTGTTTTCGCGATCACACTTTTAATTTATTTTTTCCCCACACTATTTTATCAAGTTAACTTCAATTTGTGTCAAATTTAAACAATTATTTTTGTACTAAAAACGAAAAATTATAGAAATATTTCTTCAATATATTGTGTCGTTTTCTTTTCTGATATTTTTCTGCTGCTGCCGTCAATGATTTATAAGAAAAAACAAAAATGGCGACTTGGAGGTAATAACGAATATTTGTCAAATTATAACGAATAACGATAACATTAAAATACAGAGTTGTATTCATTAAATATAATTGCTCTTTTTAAATTTACAGCACTGCCAACATAAAAACAAATTAAAATCAAATAAGTAAATTATTCTGACAAACATTTAAAGCAATGTTTGTAGAAATATTACATGCAGTCTACAACTGACGTGAAATGCTTAACATTAACACTAATATGATGTTACTGTTAAGTATAGACTCATCATGTTATAGGGTTTCTCATGTTATAACACGGTTGCTAATGCAAATGTTTTAACAACGCTTTTATAACATCGTGTTATAACAGCAAATTATGTTAGTTGTAGACGTGGAGTGAGAGCAAATCATGTCAGTTGTAGATGGGCAGTTATTAATAATACTTAATATTTGGCAGACATGTTGGATATTTCTCAAACTTTTTGTGGGGTATAGCGCAAAATGTAATCATTCAAGCAAAAACTTTGCGGAGTGATTACGAAGAAAAAGTAGCTTAAACTCATTACTTACCACAAATTCTTTTTCTTTATTATATATTTTCCTCCATTTTAAACAAATAGCGAGAAAAACAACACAAATGAAAAATTAATGCTTGTACACTGCGACAAAACAATGGTTCTTAAGCTTCGTACAGACGATGGTCAGATCTTACAATATTGGTTAACAGCGTTGCTTAAATTGCATTAAAATTGGCTAAAATCTCTTACAACTGTGTGAACATTGTCAGCTCATTTTTATTCGCAGAAGTGCAAAATTAATGCATCTGACAATCGCACTTTTGTCAGAAAAATATTGTAAGATCTGACCATCGTCTGTACGAAGCTTTATGCGACAAGTAAAAAAAAACGAAAAAATACTAAAACCCACACAAAAAAATTCTTTGACTGTCACACAAGTCGTTCATATTTTGACGAAAATTCATCACAGATCTAATTATTAACACTTACCTAAAACATAAAAAAATCAAATCAAATTACTGTCAGAAAATAATAAATCAAAAATGCAGTTATCTTAAATGTATTTAGTTGCCTTAATGTGCAGGTACACAATTGTGGTTACCTGCATAAAAGTGCAGCTAAAGTAAAGTGCAAGGTATATTTACACAAGGTAAACTCGTTGGCCCATATGTTTGTCAGCTGTTAACCCCTAGTTGGAGCCAAAACGTCAAATTTCGTGTATATGAGCCAAACTTTGTACATGTGTGCGTAAAATTGTTTTTGTTTTATATGAAGACAATTTTGACAATTTGGCTCCTTTTATAGAGCAGCATGTCTACACTCCCAAATGAGTCTACCTTGTGTAAATATACCTTGGTAAAGTGTTTGAAAGAAGAATAAAAACGTTTTTATTAAAAAATTTATAATTACAATGACGTTCAAACAACCTGTAGTTGTAGTTGTATCACCAAAATGCGTAGTTGTAGTAGTCGTCGCAGCTGAAGGCCAAAATTTTTTTAACTTTGTCAGAATATGAAAATTTCGTGTATTTTTATAAATTGGAGATATGTATTGTTGTTGAAAGAAATTAGCAACAGCTAAAATTTTAACAATGTATCTTATTTTGTTTTAAATATGTAGGTTTCGTTGATTTTCATTAAAATAAATAAAAATTTTGCAAAATTAAACTTTTTTTGTTTTTCTTTTCACTCATGCATATCAGGGATGGAAACTATGGTATCATATGTGTAAAACTAAGTTGAACTTAACCCTAGAGTACTAACCATATTTTACGTACGTTATAACTAATGATCGTCGATCATACGATGTATTTTTTAACTGCCTATACATTTGGATTAAAGCCATACTTTTTCAATAAATGTTATTAATCATTGTGGCACCTAATAAGTCTATATGAAAAAAATAATTTAATTTTAATTCTTATAGATAAACGAAATATTTAATTTTTGTACTATGTAATTCATTTTAAGTTGTAACTTTTTGTTCATTCATTTTAAGTTGAAACTTTTGTTAAACTGATCGCAAATTCCGTACGAAATCAGATGTTTTTGGTTTTTTTAAATGGATTTGTGTAAGTAAGTTTTGACAGTAGCTTAAGATTGCTCATGCGTATTGTAGTTGGGCCTCTAGTGTTCACAGTGTGGGTTTCGAGTTCGTCCCACTACAACGGATTAAAGTGGTAGGGCAGTTTTACTCAGTAAATTATTTAGAATATACATATGTAATTTGTAATTGTTTTTTGACATTTAATAAATTAAACTACGATAAACCATTTATTTATTTAATTTTTTTAATTTTAACTACAAAAAAACTTTTCATTTTATTGCATCATTTTTTTCATTTCTTGTTATAAGTTTGTAGTTTTAATAGATATTCCGAATGCTCTAATAAATGATTAAATAGAATATCAACATTTAACTGATTTGTACTTGGTCCACCATATTCAGCAGGTAGGAATTCATATCCGACCATACTTCGCAGTTTATTGAAATTTTTCCCATCGTGCGTAAAAATCTAAAATAAAATATCAAAAACACTTGTAAAAAAATTTAAAACATATAACATATTATTAATAAATGAAATTTTTATAACTTGATTTTAATTCTTTTAACTGCAAAGCAAAATAAATACATGTATGTACATACTTATTCAGCTTAACATACTTAATTGTAATTAAGTACAAGGTTCACAAAATGTATCACTTCTGTTAAGCTTCGTGCAGACGATGGTCAGATCTTACAATATTGTAAGCAGGCGTTGCCAACAGCAATATTTTTCTGACAATGGTGCGATTGTCAGATGCATTAATTTTGCACTTCTGCAAATACAAATGAGCTTACAATGTTCACACAGTTGTAAGACATTTTAGCCAATTTTAATGCAATTTAAGCAACGCTGCTTACCAATATTGTAAGATCTGACCATCGTCTGTACGAAGCTTTACTAACAACGAACTAAACCTCTTATGGCTAATAAATCAGAGCAAGTTAAACTCTCTCTTTGGTTTAAAATGTGTTTAAACCAGCCAATCTATAAAACAGTAAACAACTATAAACGCATAAAATTGGGCGTTTAAACTCGAATACAGACCATATACATTTGACAAAATTTATCGTAGTGCTGCACAATATTATTTTTGTAACTACATATATTATATGGGCACTGACTGTTAAGTTTAAACCACATATAAATTTAAGTTTAAGTCTTGTGTTAATTTTATGTCTAATAGTTTCTTGAACTTCTAGTAATTATTATAACACACTGTTATACATTCATTCTAATTCAAAGCCTATTTTTAGGCATAACAAAATACAATTATGCATAAAAATTTTTTGTTATTCGGTCAATCGCAGTAATTCAACATTAAGACTCTCACCACACCATCTTCAATCATAGACAAACACCATGGTGAGAATAATTCCCACAGTTATTTTTATCAACACAAACAACCCATAAGTGTGGTGTAGTTTAATTGATGAACAACCGAATACATGAATAAAAATCTCTATAAAGAATCCCACACTGCCACTATTTATTTAATATTTCATTTTGCAATTTTTATCAAAAAATCCTTTTTTTACAACAAAATTCAATAATAAAATTATTTTTAAGGAATATATAAAAAAAATATTCAACAAAAAACCAACACACACACACACTGTTGCCAAATTTTTAAAATGTCAATCGCGGGAAAAAATACGTTTTAGAGGTAAGCGGGAAACCTTTCTCAATACTTAAATTTACAGGTTTTATACTTTTTCTAATTAAGATTTTTTGTTTTTCTGGTTAAAAACTACTTGTTTATGTTCACGGCTTTACTTATTTTTGTAGTTTTAGTTGTCCCTACAAGAAGAGAATGAGCGAGTTGTCACTTTTTTCACGTTGGTGTTAAGAATATGATAGAATGAAATGACCGAAATCAAGTTTTCTGTAATTTTTTTCTATCATTTTCTTAACACCAACGTGAAAAAAGTGACTCCTCGCTCATTCACTTCTTGTAGGGTTTGTAACTAAAGGTACGTTCTGACTAATGAAATATTTGGTAGCAAACATCAAATATTTCATTAACGTAGTCTGAACACAAAATATTTTTAAGTGTCAAATAGAAGCTGATTTTGAGCAAATAAAAGTGTTTGCCGGCAAACAAAAATTTGTCCAATGTGAACATAGTGAGAACACAAAAAATCAAATATTTTAGTAATTTTTGAGCCAACATTTATTTGATATTACAAAAAAATTGTAAGAGCAAACAACGACAAATAATTTTAACTATGTTCCCGATAGAAGCAATGTTTCATGTAAGTTTTCGGAGTTTTAAAGATTTTTTATAATTATAAGACTTTGCCATAATGCCGCTATTAGCAAATTTTTGCGAATTTCCCCCTAATTTAGCATTTTTTATTGAATTTTTGCCATTCCTTATAGTTTTAGGCACTTTAAATAAATTTTATGGCTGGTTTGAAATATCTTAATTTTTCGCGAATTTTCGCTATTTTTACAATATTTTTTTTTTTTGTTTTTTTCCGACATTTTGTTTTTTAACCGATTTAGCGATTTCAAATATATTTTAGGGTTTATTTCCAATTTTGGAAATTTTAACTATGTTCCCGTTTCCCATTGTCTGCACAAAAAATGAGCTTCTGCGCTCATTTTTACTATTTGTAAAATATATTTTTAATTTCGAACCCTTTCATTAAATAATTATTTGATGCAAATATTTGTTTTCAGTCTGAACGCATGACAAACATGATTTAATTTATTTTATTTAACACAACCAACTGTTTCAACAAAGAAAAATTGTCAAATATTGAGCATAGTTTGAAGCAAATATCAGAACAAATATTTTTGTCAAATATTTCATTAGTCTGAACGTACCTTTATTTTCATCTAACTAATTTTTTATAATTGCTTAAAACGTTCTATATGACTAACAACCATACTTATAAGCCTTTAGTACGCCTAAAATCGTAACCAATACTGCTATTGTGATACATTTTAGTCTGTCAGTTTTGTATGATAGAAATTACATTGTAAACTTTCGTGCAGATCGGTCAATAACTTCCCGTTGGGCTAATATAAAGCCTACTCTCAGAAAAACTTTAGTAAAACCGTATCCCTCTCAATCTGTGTTCTATTATAACAAAATTTGGAAAGTCATAGTTTTATAAGACTATAAATTACTTGTTGAAATTTCGTGAAGATAGGGCCATAATTAACCATGCATATGTCCCATATAGAGACCACTCCGGAAATATTCTAACTGTAGGTGGAGGGAATCAAAGATTGGCATGTGGCACCGTCTTGTTGAAACCACTTATTCTCCAAGTCGTGTTCTTCAATAGCAGGCAAAAAAAGTCGGAGAACGACGAGGAATCGACACATTCGGGTCTTCGGCAACACTTTTACTCCAGTCTCTTCAAATTTCTTCACAATTTTGCCAATTGCTTGCGTTGTTGGACGATTATGTAAACCATAACCTCCTCTTAAAGCACGATATGTGGCTGTGCCAGAATCACCATTTTTGCAGTATGCTTGCAACACTTCGCGTGGTGGTCATTTAAATGATATAGGGTTTCACGTTGACATTATACGTTCAAAATTTATAATAAAAAAGAAATATCATGAAAAAAAATATTTTATGTGTTTTATTTACGTTTACTTTTGAAACCGCAAAATGGATAACCCGTAATATCTTTTTGTACATAAAAATTTTAAAAATCTTTAGGTTTTAGGGTTTAAAGTCCGATTTGGCTAAAAATGTTCAAAAAAGGTTGGCAGCCAGAATGTACTAATAAAGTGACCTCACAAGCACAGCTGTTTGCAGTGATTTTCTTCGTGTGTGACGTTTGTCGTCATTTTTTTGTTTATTTACTTTTTTATAAGGCATTTTGACATTTGCCGTCTCAATTCTAGCAACAAAATGCCTGTTGTTTTTTCTAGTGTTTCATTGTTGTAGTACTGAGGTCACTTTGTTAATACATTTTGTTGGCAGCAGTGCACACACACAGTAACGAAATATTTTTGGTCGATTAAAAAAATTTAATAAAAAATTCCCCTTTCTTGAATTTTACATCAATCATAGCTGCCAGATAAAATATGTCGAAAATCGGCAAATTTTGCAAACAAAAAATCGTCAAAATCGTCAAATTGACTTACTTAAATCTTCATTGTAACACTGCAGTAACACGCTCAAGTGTTTCTTGATAGTCTTTTACATAGACAAAATTTGAAAGCTGTGACGAAGGCTTCACGCAATTTACTTTCAGATGTCATAAAAAAAAAACAATTTAAAAAGACAAACGAACAATTTGCTCACTATTCTTGAAATCAGCTGTTTTCTTGAACGTTAATTCATTCAATTTTTAAATGTATGAGTGTATTGGTAAAAAAGTGTGAGTGTATTAAAACTGGATAGGCAAAACTTGATCGTGTAACCTTCCAGTAAAATAACATAAATTTTTTGCTAATTTGCAGCAAATGAGCGATTTCTATTACCTCTCTCAAGAAATCTCTAAAAATATTATCGCTTTTTTCACTCCTATTTACCATGGTGGAAATGGAAATTACATCACCGTTTACGTCAAAAAATACTTTAAACAAAAATCAAATCGTGCCGCTGAACGTGATGAAATAAATAAAATTTTAGCCAATTTTTATTTAATTATGGTCAATATCTTATTTATTTAAATTTAAAATTATCAAAAACTTTAATAAAATACAACAATAACAGCACAAAACGTAGGCTTTTTGTAAACATAAACAAAACTTTGACATAAGACTAGACAAATAATGCAAGAGCAAAAAATCGTCATCTGGCGTAGTGCTGTCACCTGTATTATTCCACCATGCTATTGACTATAAATTAGTGTTAAAAAATTCAGTACTTTAGTAATTTTTTCGGTACTTTTTCAAATTAAAAATACAGCAATGCACCCGCGTTGTTTTTAGTACTCTTTTATCCTTTGCGCTTTTTAACTGTGATGTGATCGTTTCGATAGCAGACTTTAGTAATCATGTGTTTGTTGCAAAATTTATGTTTTAGTGTATTAAAAATAATTAACGACGATAATATTAAAATGCAAAGCGAGGACGCAAGGATTTATTGGAAAAATGCTAGTGGGAAATTTAAACTTAAATGAAAACCATTTACCTTAAAATAAAATTTTTCGATTTGACATATTTATAGAAACATGCAATGTTAACAGGGAAATTATTTATAAATTGAAAGAAACTGCAAGATCATTTTATTTGAGATTTTACGAAGCATTAAGAAGTAAATTTTGTTTTGAAAAATGATAAGCAGCTGCACTCCAGAAAATATTGTTTCCGGGAAAACCAATATCATAATATCATTGTTATTAATGTTATTTACAAACAAGAAAGAAAACTATAAAAATATCAATTTTCAATTCCGTGTACTATCGGATCTTTCAGAAATAAAGCGTTTCAAAACTGAAAATATTTAAATTTTTTGGAAAAAAAATAGCCAAAATTGAGAACGAAATGGATGAACTAATTTCACGTATTGCATTGGAGTTTTATCGATACAACATTCCTCAGCATCCGTAAAACGCATATTTACAAATGCAAAATGATGTAAAAGGCATAGGAAAAAATCATTTACACGTAGAAACTGTTTGAAGTTTGATAAAACTAAAGATCTATTAAATCAAATGACAGTTGCTGTTATATGGGGTTTTCAACCAGTAGTGCGGTTCTCTATTCAATTTTAACATAATTTAAAGGCTCAGTTAGTCTTTACTTTCTGTTCTGTTACGAATCAGCTGATATGTTTTTTTTATTAAAAAACCTGTGAAATTGATTAGTTTTTCTGTTCTGTTGCGGTTCCGTTTGTTAAAATCAAAAACTTGTTAAGTAATTGTACGTGACAGCAAAATAAATAATAAAAATTACATATTTATATTGAAATAAACTATGTTTTGATTTTAAGAATTCATAAAATTTAATTTCTTCAAATTTATGTGCATTAAAGTTATTGAAATAAAACAATGGACGGTCCAAAACTAATAAGTTTGTCATAAATGGCTGATAAGTTGCTACAGAAAAGCTAACTATTACAATTTTATAACCCCGGGTCTTCACGTAGCAATATTTATTGCAGCAAACGTCAAATTATATTGCTCCATAAAAATTGCGACGTATAGACCGCATATTGCCATGAGTGGCAATCCATTGCGCAATGATTGCTCTTCTTATTGCTTGAGCAATTATTGCTTAGCAATATGCTGTCAAATCAGTTGTAATTTATCTGACATTTCATTTCTCTGTACGGTTGTTTTTTGTTTGTGTGTTTATTTATTAAAAAAGCAATCAATAAATATATTATTATATATTATATTTTTTAATAAACGTCAAGATCAACAAACGCAAACGACGAATTTATTTTTTTGAATATTATTATTTTTTTAATAGAACAATTTAACTTTTTTTTTAACGCAAATAAACAAAAAAGTAATACAAAACACAGCTACGAAAATTACAATTAATTATTTTATTAATTTAAAAAATAAAAATAAGTACAGCCACAAAACTTTATACGACTAGTCGCGGTGAAAATTGCAAATTTATGGCAAAGCAATTTCAAGTGTTCTCCAGCAATAAATTCAGCAATTATTGCTCCATTGTTCTGTCATTGTTCTGCCGACGTTTTTGCTTGTACTAAGCAATAAATATTGCAACGTGGAGACCCAGCGTAACAGAACGGTACGGGACAGAACAGAAACAGAAAGTAAAGACTAACTGAGCCTTAAATTGTTAAAAATATGTATTTAACAGCAAAGTTAAAATACATTTTATTCAGTTACTTTTTTCACAATAACGTTTACGGCTATGTTTTATCTTAACGTCAGGTATTTAAGGCAAAATATTTTTCATTGTTTATTTCTAAATTCGTAGTTATTTAAAAAAAAAAAACAAACAAACAAAAACTTTGGCAAATAAAAGCCACATTAACATTTTTAAAATTCACGTTATTTACATACATTTTGCAAAAATAATATTAAAAATTTGTTTTTTGGGAATTTATAAAAATCGTTAAAAATATTCAACATTTAATTTTTCGAATTTATTCTATGAGCTAAATTTCAGTAATGTATTTTATAAAGCTTTTTTGTAATACAGTTATTTCCGCTTAATTGAGTTTTTAAAAATGCACGACTTTTGACGCAATTAAACGGGAACTCAATTAAGCAGTACTCGGTTAATTGAGTCGCCGACGCAATTAAAACGAAAATCGCTTAATTGAGCAAGATGTGCAATAAAGCGAAACACCCATGTGTAGATAGAAAATGTAACTCATTTCTTTATTTATTTTATATAACATTTATTTATAAAACTGAAACATGAAACATGACTTTCTTGATTTTTGTGGAGCAAAAACACATTAAGTAGAGGGAACCAATTAACCGAAACATTTGCTTTTGTTTTTCGCAATGTGGTCTTATTTTTCGAAATAATTAAGCGGGTGACGCAATTAAACGGAACTCAACTAAACGGGTATTTTTACATAGACTGTTATACTGAATGATTTCGTTCCATGGTTTTTAGTGCAATAAAACGGGAAACTCAATTAAGCGGGGCTCAATTAACCGAAAACTACTGTAGTTCTATTCCTTAAATTTTTAGGAATGACTTTTATATACCACCAGACTGTTATATTTTGTATAAAAGTCATTCCTAAAAATTTAAGGAATATTATAAAAAATATTACATTTTAGATGCAGCTTATGGAAATCACTAATAATGGTTTCTTTTCTACACAAAAAATAAGTGGTAGACTTTCCAATCATGCCGCTGTTAGCAAATTTTTGGGAATTTCCCCTACTTTACCCTGCCTTTACACATGCAAGTAGTGTTATATACATATTATCAAAGAAAAATTGTTCGAAATTGTCGAATATCATGCCATTTGCTTTTGTGCTTACATATGCCACTACGAGTACATTTTTAAAATGTCGTCGAAGCGCAAACTTGAGATAATTTCCCTACAAGAAATGCATAACAAAAACTAAGAAAATTACTAACACACTTGCAAAAATTTTACATTAGTTGTTCCACTCTAACATATATGTTAGAATGGTACAACTAACATTTCCCAAATAATGCCAATATTTTAATATATTTTTGTCATACGCGTGTAAAAATTTGTGAATTTCTTAAATTTAATATTTGCCAGTGGTATTAAAGAAAAAAATCAATTGAATTAATTATATAATTTGTAACTAAAGTGACACCGCCAAAAAGCTGTAATCAGAATGCTAGTGGTAAAGGAGGGCGTACTGATGGCGGGCTTCATAGGACGTAGTGGTGGATTCAACAGAGGTCATGTGCAAAGCAGTCATTCGGAAAGGAGTGTTCGTTCAACAGCTAGCGGTCATTCGGGTGGTGGGTTTGGCCAGGATAATTGTTTAAGATTTGGTGGTGGTAATAAAGGAACAAATAATATTATTTAAAATCCTGATGACTTTTCAAGTATGTATTTGATTTTTTGGACACAAGTTTTTAACAAAATAAACACGTACGTTTACCTCCATTTCCAGACCCATGCAAGAAGTGGAACGTTATAGAGCTTCCACAGAAATAATGGTACGTGGTATTTACTTTTCTGAAGTCTAATTTCCTGACTATGTAATGTATGAATGAAATTCGATTATAATTTTTTAGTAATAAATTTAAGTTAAAAAGAAAAAAATGTATTATTTTATAAAGGTTAGTACTAACCAATATTTACGTTTTGAATAACTAGTTAGTGTTAACCAATATTTACGTTATGACTAACTAGTTAGCGTTAACCATTATATAGGTTATCATTGACTTATTAAAAGCAGCAGAGTAATCAGTACAGATATATGTTCCGTAGTCGAGTGGAATTCATTAGAGTTTCGGTTAGTTTTTTAATTTTGCTCTAAGTAAAGAGCACAGAATACTAACAGAACTGAAAAAAGTGACGTGTGAAAAAGGCCCAAATCAGTTGCGAGGGCAGCTTTCGAAGAAAGAGACAAAAAGCTTTTTTTGGTGGTGAAGTGGCAATGTGTAAAAACAGGCAGCAACAATCAACACAAATGGCATGATCAAAACAAAAATAACATAACACAGACCACGTTAAAAAAATGCATTAGTTCAACAAACGTTGTGTTTTGTGCAAAAAAAAATGTATTTATTAATATTTTTTGTTTTATAATGTTATTTATTTACTTAAATATTATTTACTTGTGTTGTGGTAAACTTAAAAGTTAATTTTTACAAAAGCTTTGCAAATAAATCTCAACTAAATAAATTTGTGTTCATTGTATTGCGGCATAAAAGATGATGCAAAGAGAAATAAAAAAAGGGCAGCTTTCTTAGAAAGAGACAAAAAAAACGCAAAATCTTCCGTCTCGTGACAGTTCTGTTAGTATTCTGTGGTAAAGAGAGGCAAAATCACATGTACACAAGAGTTTAGGTTAGTTTTTTAATTTTGCTCTAAGTAAACTAATAGAAACTTTAACCAATATATCGGTCAACACTACCGGTCATATAACTAGTTAAATGACCTTAGTCTTCTTGTAGGGCTGTTTACTTCTCAAATTAAAAAAAAGTACCAAAAAACCAAATAGAGTTACCGAGCTAATCATATAAGCACATTTTTGGGGGGAATGGTTTACATTTATTTATATAAGCATTGTTTTAACAATATTAATGATCTATAATTGACAAACTTAATCATAATAATACATTTATAAAGTCAAAACTTTAATTCAAATTTGACAATAATCCAGTAAATTTGCATTAAATTTTAAACAGGGTAACATTGTTCATCGTTTTGTCATTTAATGGCATGTAAGTGCCAAATTTTCAATTTTTGCTGCCACAAGAGCTGCCTTTGCGAAAAATGTGAGCATATTAGTAAAAAAGTGTGAGTGTATTGAGTTTTTCGAACTGGCAGTGGCATTTGTAAATGCTAGGTTAGCAGTTTTTACCGAATTTTTGCCATTCCTAACCCTAAGTTTCCACATGCAAGTAATTACTTGCAAGTAGTGTATACGTATTATCAACGAAAAATCGAGGAAACAGCCGATTGGCTGAAAGTACAAAAATTGTGTAAATGTTAGTGAAAAGGTGAGAGAGTATTGAGTTTTTCGAACTTGTACTTGCATGTGGAAACGGGGGGTTATAGTTTTAGTGACTTCAAATCATTTTTATGGTTTGTTCAATATATTTAACAATTTCGCGAATTTTCGTTTTTTTTGCAAAAAAAAAAATTTATATATTCCGACAATTTGTTTTTTTAAGCGATTTCAAATAAATTTCACGTTTTTATCCAAATTTGCAATTTTTTGCGAATTCTAGCCATGTTTGCGATATAAGCGATTTTTTCCTGTGGTTTTTTAGAGCTTTAACGATTTTTAATAAATAGCTGCTAATTCCGCTAATTTAACAATTTTACCGAATTTTTGCAATTCCTTATAGTTTTAGCGACTTTTAATCAATTTTATTGGATGTTTGAAATATTAAAAATTTTCGCAAAACCTAAATGGGGTTTTGTTAGTTTCGAAAGTACTTCAAGTCGTTCCACACGAGAAATAGTTTGCACTCAATGACAGTGTTCCACAGTGTTCGAAAATAAACAGTACATTATTTAGCGTTCGGCTCACACACCCAAGAACGATATCTTTTTTTTTTGTGATTGTGTAGACGAACACAACCCTTAATACCGTTCGTAACTATTTTCAAGAAAAATCCGAACATTATATATTGTTCTGTTTTTCGTTAAAAAACAGAACAATTGTAGTGATACTGTAGACAAACATTATATTTTAATGCTCTATAACGTTTCTTTTTTACATTGATACAGAAATGAGGAAACAAAAAAATTTAGCAACGGCCGCACCACGAACAGCTTGTGGTGTATTGGGTACATGTTTTGTTTGTGTAAAATTATGTTGCTGGCTTTTTGTTTTTTTTCGTATGTGTATTTTGTTTTTGTAAAAAATATTTGGTTATTTTTTGACAGCCAAAGGGACGAACATTAATAAACCGAACCGAACACAATGAAGTTTGTGGATTAAAAAAAAGCCGAACGGAATTAAATGTTCTCATCTTTTGTTGAGTTTGATAAAAACAGTATTATTTTTGTGCTCAAAAGATGACTAACAGGGAAACGTTATTTTTTTTAAATGATTTTCTACACAAACACTATTTGCGTTTGTGTATTCCACGAATCAACCGAACCGAACACTAAGGAGCGATATTTAGTGTTTATTTTTGAACACTGGTCAAAACTATCAAGTTGTTGGTGTTGCCAAATTAAAAAATAAAGTTCTTATTGAAAAACCCTTTTGTTATAATATTTCTTATGATCTTTTAAAGTAAATGTGCTTTATCTTATAACACTGAATAAAAGCTTTATTTTTAAACATATGTAAATGTTTAAACTTTATTTTAGAACTAAGTTCTAAGAATGATATATAAGTATGTAAGAGTGTGAATAATTTAACTTCGCAAAAGTTAAAACATAAATAGTCTACCAGTATAAATTAATGTGTACAAAATCAAATTTTTAATTTACATATTTCATAAAAATATGAACTATTTTTAATAGTTTTCTTTAGAAAATACAAAAAAACGTTCCTTACGCTTATGTATAACAGAAAGCGTTTTGTAAAAATTTATGTTTTTAAAAATTCAAAATAAGAAAATATTTAAAAAACATTTTGGTAGTACATATAAGTAATTCTCGAAGCATGTCAACAAATGATTTTGCTTCCTTGAAGTATTGAAAAACCCTTTTGTTATAATATTTCTTATGATCTTTTAAAGTAAATGTGCTTTATCTTATAACACTGAATAAAAGCTTTATTTTTAAACATATGTAAATGTTTAAACTTTATTTTAGAACTAAGTTCTAAGAATGATATATAAGTATGTAAGAGTGTGAATAATTTAACTTCGCAAAAGTTAAAACATAAATAGACTACCAGTATAAATTAATGTGTACAAAATCAAATTTTTAATTTACATATTTCATAAAAATATGAACTATTTTTAATAGTTCCTTACGCTTATGTATAACAAAAAGCGTTTTGTAAAAATTTATGTTTTTAAAAATTCAAAATAAGAAAATATTTAAAAAACATTTTGGTAGTACATATAAGTAATTCTCGAAGCATGTCAACAAATGATTTTGCTTCCTTGAAGTAGATTTCAAATCCAAATTAGTTTTTTATGAATTTAAATTCTGACAAAATTATTCAAATGAAGGTGAAATTGAAAAAAAACTAGAGTTTGAGTTATAGAAAGGACGAGTAGGTTACTTAAAAATGAGCATAAGTAAAACATGTATAAAGTTTGGTTCAAGGCATTTTTGCAAAGGCTAGTTTACACTATTTACGTAATCCCTTGACTTACGTCGCCTCGATTAACGTTGTTTTGGTTTGCGTCGCCAAACTTTTGGTGGCTGAAAATTCGATACAAACATTATATTGGAATCGGTCCATATTTGACCATAGTTCCAATACAAACACTACTCCTGAACATTTCTTTTTTATAAATGTTTGCATCGATACAAAATTTAGCGAAAATAACTTTTAGAATAGCTTCTACACGGAAAGAATTATTAACTTAATATATGTAGCTTGAACCAAGAACATTTTGCATGATTCTCGACCAAGTCAAAAATTACTCATTCTAAATATATGTGTGGCTTTGTTGAAGCAAAATGTTTCTTAATTAAGGAAAATTTTACTAAATACGAACAAAATAAGTTTAAATCAAGAAATTATTTTTAGATTTTGCATTTTCTTGTTCTAAGAAACAAAATGGATTACTTTAGAAAATAAACTTCTTTCCGTGAATGTCATGGTAAAATGTGGTGGTTGCAAACCAAAAATTAACCATAGGTTCCATATAAACCTCCTTTTCTGAAATCACTTCGAGGCAAGCAAATCTTATATAGAAGATATCTTACTAAAGGCCCAACCATAATATGCATAGCTTTGCTTAACCTACTGTCAAAAATTAACAAAAAGTCTCTCAAATGTATTTGAAAAAAACAAAAACAAAATAAAAAAGCATTTGATTCCGTACGGAATGTGCAATTAGATTCGCACCTTGCTTAAGCAAATGACAGTTTCATTAAACTTAGCAAAAAGTTTCCTTAAGTTCAATATGGTTTGCCGCATAAAATTTACATGTATTCGCACATTTGCTTAAGCCAACTTAAGCACATTATGGTTGGGCCTTTATATTCCTCAAAAAGCCGGTTTTTAAATACACTTTCTAACTTGTTTATTTCTGTAAATGTTTATTACTGCCTATTTCCGATGTGCGAAAGAATTCGTACAAATACATTTAAAACAAGTAAGAAAGTATAGTCGGTCAAGCCCGATTTCTCTATGTTTAAAAACTTCATTAAAATCGGTTTGAAAGTTTGTGAGAGGCAGAAATTGCCCCCTACATCCCCTTGTGGTCCTATTTTTGAAAAACTGTATAACTTATGTGTCCATATAGATATGGTCCTACCTTTGTTTTAAATTTCATTAAAATCAGTTTGAGAGGCAAAAATTGCCCCTTTCTCCCCTTGTGGTCCTATATTTTTTAAAACTGTATAGCTTATGTGTCCATATAAATATGGATCTATCTATGTTTTAAATTTCATTAAAATCGGTTTGAGAGAAAAAATTGCCCTTATCACCCCTTGTGGTCCTATTTTTTTAAAACTGTATAGCTTATGTGTCCATATAGATATGGATCTATCCATGTTTTAAATTTCATTAAAATCGGTTTGATAGTTTCTGAGAGAAAGAAATTTCCCCCTATCTTCCCTCGTGGTCCTACGTGGCCCATTTTCAATAGGCTTGGTCCTTGTGCCAATAAGAACCTATGACCCAAATTTTATCAAGTTATCTCCAAAGTTGCGACCTGTACTTTGCGCACAAGGTTACATGGACAGCCAGCCAGCCAGCCTGCCAGCCAGCCGGACAGACATCGTTAGTTCGACTCAGAAAGTGATTCTGAGTAGATCGGTACACTTTAAGGTGGGTCTATGACCACTATTTTAAGGCGTTACACACATCAGCACAAATGCATTATACCCTTTTCACTATTGTGGTGTGGGTATAACAATATAATTAAATGTAATTGTTCGAAAGAAATAATTTTTTCACATCGGAAATAGCCTATTTATTAGTCTTTTTGAAACGTAATGTTTAAGTTTTTAAAAAAGGAAGGTACATTTTATAAAGAACATATCGTCATCTTAAAGACCTAACAGCAACCTATCTGCAAAAATTTTGAAATTGAGTTTTTTAAATTTTGTTGCATAGTGTAATTTAAACAAACATTAAGTACTTTTTTTTGCTTAAACCAGTAAAAGAAACTATAACTGTTTTTATTTAATGTACCTATATAATATTCATATGCATAAAGAAATTATTATTTTTATTCTTACTAATTAGTACTGCTGATAGGTTATTTGTTTTCAGATTTTTACAATTCCAAATAACCAAAATAAAGTGATATAACATAAGCTGTGTTAAGAAAAACAAAATTTTCTCAACCGATATATATTCCTGGTTTCATTTTAATCAAAATATGTAATTTTCGTTTCAATATTGTTAAAAGTTTAAATTTTATAACGCATGTGCGTTGACACATGCCTTATTATTTTTCCAACATTAGTATAAGAGTTGTAAGGTTAGCTCTTAAGGTTTTTAATTTGCAAATAAATTTCAGTGTCTTACAAACATTCAAGTTGAACTTGTTTTATCAAGTCTTAGCTTGAACAACTGCAGATAGGTTATTTCGTCTTTAAAATGACGATATGAACATTTTTAAATTCAATTTAAGTTGTTTCGATGTACGTCTTCATTATCGGGAACCAATCGGGACGTAAATCGAGGGATTACTCACTTTGTATTAATACATGTCAAAAACTCAAGTAATATCTAAAAGTGTGACAGAGTGAATGTAATGTGCTATAAAAATGACAAGCATTACGAAAAAAAATTTGGCATCCCATATGACTTTAACATATTTTGAAAATTTTCTTAACAATTATACTTGTCATTTGATCAGGGTTGCATTTTGACAAAAGCATGTTTATGTGCGATAGTGTAAACACAAAATGTAATGTTAAATAAGATTTTTTGATAGTCCAAACAAAACTCATTAGATTTCTATCTTACAAAGTATTATGGTATGCGTAAAAATTGTGTGATAGTGTAAAGTAAATACGCTTTAGGTAGCTGTAAATTTTTTCTTTCGTTTGAGTGGAGTTTGACACTCAACAAAATTGACAGCCAACATAACTCTCCCTGCTGCATATTCCTGATGAATGTGCCTTGGTTCCGTTCTTACTTAATATGCATTGGGTAAAAAAATAGTACACTAATATTTATTGATCATTTTAATCGGTATTAAATGAAACAAGAATTTTTTTGTTTTGAAAAATTGTTCCAACTTACGTGTTCTTTGAAATCACGACTTAAAAACGGCATTATCATAGAAGAGGCGGCATTCATCAAAAATCCACTTTGAATAATATGAATGTATTTTTGGGAAAAGGGAAGAATTGCATTTTTTTTATTAAGCAAACGGCCAAATCGTGGAGACAGCATAGGCAAAAAATTTTGAGTAATTCTAAAAACAAACAGTAAAACATTAGGAAAAAATAAGAAGTAAATTTTTTTTTTGGAAATGACTGTCACCCGTTTATATCAAAAATAATAGTTATGCCATGTTCCTGCACTTGAGGTATCAATAACAATGATTCAAATACTAAATCATCCATTTCGATGAGATCCTGCATGTAATTAGGATATTTGTTAAAGTAGTCCACTAAAAAAAATAACAAAAAATATATTTTCTTAAATCTAGATAGAATAAATGTTGATCAGAATAAAATACAAAAGTCTAAATTAAACAACGTGTTTGTACTTATGTCATAAAATATTTCTTCTGTTTTTAGCAAGAGTTAACCCTTAACAAAGAACATTCTTTCTGAGAATTTAAATTGAAAAAATGGTATTTTTGCCAAGCTGGACCAAAAACGGCTTTTTAATGAAATAATTAAAGAAATGCCAAAAAAGGCAAAAAATTGTATATGCCATAAATAACTAAACTTTATTCAACATTGTTATTTATAAAAACAACAAACGTCTTAATCCTGCATATCGTTGGTCTCCCCTTAACTCAAATAATTGTAACTTTACAGGCGAAGGTAATAATAAAATAGAAACTGTATGCATCATAATAACAAATTGCTCATACAATTTCTTGTAAAAACGTTATTTTTTACACTATTACAATAAGTTTTTTGACGAGGTGTATTTGTGTGAAATTAATTGGAATCACTAACAAGCAAAATTACGTAAAAAATACGAGTTAGAGCCTTTCTACTTGAAACCATCGATATGTTTCATTAATTCCTGATTAAGCGCACTTATATGTTTGTTTATTCGAACGGCATTTTTGCTGCCTTCACAGGGTTTTCTTATTGGCTAGGTAATTTTTTGAAGTGGAAAAACGTAGAGAGAGAGTAGAAAAACGTAGAGCCCATATAACGTCAAACAAAAGAAAATAAAAAAAAATTAAAACAAGTGTCAAAAAGCAAATAAAATAATTTGGCATTACATGGGTAAATAATGAAAACTCTCCCTAAT
This sequence comes from Pollenia griseotomentosa, assembly GCA_963931875.1. Taxonomy (NCBI): domain Eukaryota; kingdom Metazoa; phylum Arthropoda; class Insecta; order Diptera; family Polleniidae; genus Pollenia; species Pollenia griseotomentosa. The sequence goes on along the minus strand of OZ007561.1, from coordinate 204,139,084 downwards.
GAACCTACCTTGTACTTATTCTACCATGGTTATATCTTTGGCATCTACAGTCGGATCTAGAAGGTAGGGTATATCAAAGTTTTTGTCTCGAGAAGGCCAATGTTAGGGACCATTTAATTTTTTGCTTATTAAAATAGCGTTATTCTCTGAAGAGATAATGTGGTTACTATCGAAACATGTCAGATCAACCTGTCCTTAAATTATCGATAAATTTTGATTCATTTCATGTTGTAAAAATTTCTTTCTTTATAAAAATAGTTTTATGAAAATTTAATTTAATAAACTTTAGCCTGATCAAAAAATGTAAACATTTGGATTAAAAACCATTAACAGTCCAATAAAATAAAATACTTATTATTATTATAAGCACAAATATTTTTTAATGCAAATATAATTTTTTTAACTAATAAAACCAAACTCGTTATTTTGATAGCACAACAAAAAATTTCTAAAAAAACGTATTGGAATTTTTTTTCATATAAAAATGACATAATTCAGTTAGTGAACACGTTGATCTACAAACAACTCATTTTCGAAACAAGTTTAAGATAGAACTTTTTGAGTATAAGCCCTTAATTAACGTTTGATACTTTATAACTGTTAAAGTATACTTTGTTTATGACTATCATGATGGGCCATTATTTTTAATACTTTGAACTTTTTCTTTTTACAGATAACAGGTAAACTTTTATGTAAAAGCGGAACAATCCACCCTTGAAATTCTTGGGTTTCTCCTCTCATCATACGAGAACTAAAGCCTCTTTTAGTTTTTTTTAGTTTCTTTTGGCATTTTAAATTAAGTCACTATTAAGATCAAAACATCGAAAATTGTTCAGAAACCCGAACTTAACACGATGCAATTTCTATTAGTTATTGTTGAAAATTTCGATATAATGCTAATGAAAAAGGACCGATATATTTTTATTTTGTTATTGCAACAGATTGACTCAAAAGCAAATATTTTGTTAAAAACGGCTGCCAGTCTGCGTAATAGGCAAAATAAATGTTTTTTTTTGAACAACTTGAAATATATGAAGTAGCATATTTTTAATGCAAATAGCATGAAAACTTGCCCTGCTCATCAGTATTTATAATAGTAAAACATTGTTCTATCTTTGTTGCCGTCCTTTAGAATAAAGTGTTTTATAAGGTTTATAGTCAATTTGTTTTTATCTAAACACAACATACCTGATTTAAAAATGACTATGGGTCTCCCCATTTTATCCGGCAAGGGCATCAGAAATTTTGCATTAATACTCAAAAATTCTTCACGGAAGTATTCCACCGAGTGATGGGCTAACCACTCGGAATGTCCAGCTTTAAATTCATAATAACGTATGATGCTTTCAAATGCCTTTCCAACGTCCCAATTGGTATAAAATAAGAATTTTGACATAAAAATGTCCTCGGTGCCAACACTCAAGACATTGCTATCTTTTAGTTCAAGAAATTAACAGAAAATTTAATGAAATTAGATTTTAATCAAAATGAAGTATCGCATATTTTCGTTATATTTACTTTCGATCTTATCTCGAAAACACTGGATCTTCTGCCTTTGATCAAAAGAGTACGTATACGTGGTATTCAAAAAAGACATTTTCAAAATGTTTGTGGTGCTTCACGTTTCACTTCAATAAAAAACTCGTTTATTTATACTTCTTTTTTTTAACACTCTTTTTGTATTAAATAAGAAAATGTTTGTTCCTTATCACACTAAAAGTACTTTTAACGCATAAAATAATATTGAAATAAATAAAATTGACAAGTAAACTAAAAAATTGCAACTGTCTGCTACAAAAGTTGTCATAACGATGTTGAGTTTTGGTTCGTTCAGCTGTATGTAATTGTTTATTAAATATATGTCCAGAGAATTTTTATTGCCTGTTTAATTATAATAGGCTTTTTGAGCTAACACTTTTATTAACTTGTGTCTTTAATTGTTTTTAAAAGCGTTTTAATTACAAAAAAAATTACTTTTATATTTTATGAGTGTCAATGTGTTTTGTTGCTAAAGATCAAAGTAATAAAACAGAATCATTTCAAAAATTTTTCACAAGTTTAAAGTACACTTGAAAATATTATGAATAGTTCGAAATATTATAACCCTCAGGTAAACAAATATTTGCATAAGTCTTTACAACTGAATTATGTGCGGTTAAGGATCAACGTCACTGATTTCTATGTAATTATGAAAAAATGGGACAGCATATTTTTTCTTGGGCTATTTTTGGATCATGAAATTTTTGTGTAGTTTTAACATTTAGGCAATTCAGAAAGAGTTTTATTGAGTCATATTGGTTGTATTTGCTATAATTTTATAACTGTTTTAAAAATGTTGTTGTTTTATTTTTTATATTAAAATATTATATGACAATACAACTTTGTTGCATACATATGTTTGTATATTCAATGTGCTATTTTTCAGCTGGTTTTTGTTTACAATTTTAAGTCATTATTTTATTATTCATTAATATTTATCACTATTTATATTTATTTATTCACGTAATATAAACAAATACATTTTTTTGTCATTCAATTTCGACGTTTACACTAATTATCATATTATGTTCACAGCAGTGCTATTTTGCCTAAAACAGTACTTTAGTACTTACCACTTTAGACAAATTTGTAATTTGGTTAATTATTTCAAGTCGATTTGCCAATTTAAAAATATAATTTCATTTAAAAAGTGTTTCATTCCGAAAATTAACATCCAAATATTTGTACCTACCGTATGCCTCGATTTACGCGATCTATTGGGACCGAACAAAGTACGTGTAAATCAAATTCGCGTAAAATATTAAGGAAGTCAAAAGATGAGATACATACAAAATTAAATTTTAGGACTTAAAAATGAATTCTATTTCATTATGTCTAAGATTAAACATTGATAAAATACCCTGATCTGTTGTATTAAGCGGCAGAAATAAAATTTTAAATGCGCCAAATTTTAAGGGTGACAGGGAGTATATCAGAATCCACATTTTCTTAACTTGTGAACATTTATGCTTCTTAAACAAAAATTGGAACCAGTTGTAACGGGTTATCCATTTTGCGGTTTCAAAAGTAAACGTAAATAAAACACATATAAAATATTTTTTTTCATGATATTTCTTTTTTATTATAAAGTTTGAACGTTGACATTATGTGTGAAACACTATATCATTTAAATGACCACCACGCGAAGTGTTGCAAGCATTGATTCTTTTGAGGTAATTCTGGACCACTTTCAGCCATAACTTGACGAATGTTGGTTCTTAAGTGCTCAAGAGTTAAAGGTTTATCTGCATAAACACGGTCTTTCGAGTAGCCCCACAAGAAAAGTCTAATGGTGTTAAATCGCATGATCTTGGTGGCCATTTGATGTCGCCACGATGAGAAATTACACGAAATGTCTCTTGCAATAAAGCCATATTCGCTCGAGTTGTGTGGCACCGTCTTGTTGAAACCACTTATTCTCCAAGTCGTATTCTTCAATAGCAGGCAAAAAAAAGTCGGTTATCATACGACCATACAGTCCTAATTTCTGAGAACAACGAGGAATCGACACATTCGGTTCTTCGGCAAAACTTTCACTTACAGCAGCGATATTTTCAGCGGAACGAGCAAAGCGATGATGCACTGGCCTTACAATATCTGTAACCGCTCCAGTCCCTTCAAATTTCTTCACAATTTTGCCAATTACTCGCGTAGTTGGACGATTATGTAAACCATAATCATTTTTGTAGTATGCTTGCAACACTTCGCGTGGTGGTCATTTAAATGATATAGTGTTTCACACATAATGTCAACGTTCAAACTTTATAATAAAAAACAAATATCATGAAAAAAAATATTTTATATGTGTTTTATTTACGTTTACTTTTGAAACCGCAAAATGGATAAACATTTTTATGCTAGTAGTTGCCCATTTCTCGCGTTGCTAAAAACATGGTTACTATTATTGGAAATGGCTTAAATAAAGTACCGCGTAAATCGAGGCTTACCTGATATATTTATTTTAATGTTTTGACGATTTGGATGTTGAAAGATGAAAAACTGTCTTGTATATCCGACGATGGTGGTTGTTAGGCCAACTTTAGAAAACCCTGTCTATAACCTTGTGGTTTCAACAAGATGGAGGTAAAGCACATACTGCTAGTGGTTTAGCAAGGAAGATATTTCCCGAACGCCTCCACTTTCACCCGATTTTAAAGCTTCTGACAGTTTTCTTTGGGAAATCTGAAGGAAAGAGTGTATGTTCATGAGCCAAGAACTATCCACCAACTAAAACCCAGCATTCGAAAAAAAAATTAATTAAAACAAATAAAAAAACAAACTTAACGCTTTCAATAACTCAATGTTCGTTAAAGGTAAAAGCCCAACTTTACTACTTTGCGTTAACGGAAACGTACGATATGGGACAAAGCTCATAAGAAAACCTGTATATCAACTTAGTTGCCAGTTGAACAAAGCCAAGTATAAAATACACAGTATTCTATGTGACACGGCATTTACTTTTCATCAAATACAAGATTTGGTTTGTGTAATTTTTAAAATTTTGGATAATATGTGAAAATCGCATTTGGATTCCCGTAACACTGCTTAGAGTCCAACAAATTGTAAGCTTACGATTGTAATTTGTTACAACGTGTGTGTATTCTAACAAAATATAAATTTTTTAATTGTAGATTATTAATTCAAGTATATTCTTTGGTTAAAGGCTGCAATTTCCTTTTTTTTCATGAACTAATCTATAAATGTTCTATAAATCGAAGTGAAGTGTATTTAATATCAAACAAATTTTGAAAACGCGCCTTTAAGGAATGGTCATAAAAATATTAATTTTTATATACATAATTCATACTTTGAGTACCAATTATCTTTACAAGAACAACTCTTAAACTCTTTGTAAATGATTGAAATCGAAATCTTGCACGATTTTAATTCCACTTCATTCCGATTTTTAGAACTTGCCCGAGACACAGTTGCCTGAGCACGGCAGCGTTTTATAAAAAAAGATCTTTCGAGAGTCATAAGAGATTCCACTGTAGTTGGATTTACTGAATTCTCGTGATTATTTAGTTTGGCAACACCAAAAAGTATTTTTCCGATATAAATTTATGGTCACAAACTTTCAGTTCAAACACGCTCTTGTGCTAAACGCAGTCTTTCTCTGCATTTTTCGAAAAATTTCACAAATTTACTTTTATTTTTGAAATTTTTTTTCAACGAAAAATTAAACTTTATTGAAAAGTAATATTTGCAAATAAATTTTACAACGTTAGTTTTTCTTCTAAATGCGCGCTTATAGTTACATTATTGTTCTGTATTATCAAATGAGGGGCTTCAGGCAAAGGGGTACAAGTGCCAAGACTAAAAAATTGTGTTAGAAGCAGCAATAGAGTTTTTCTTTTCCCGGACTTTTTCATTTCCCAGGAAAGCGAGGATTTATTTTTAAATTTTTCGGGATCCCGGCAATTCCCGCTTAATACAAATCGATGCAAAATATTATTTAATTTAAAAAATTTATTACTTTGTAGGATTTTGGAGGAAGTTATAGCAAAATAACTTTTTGGTTATCTTTTTTCAAAGTGCAATAATATTTGGAATAATAAAAACTTCCGATCTGTGACATTATATTTAGAGAACTGATGATTATAAATTTCCAAAATCCACCTTTAAAGCTTTAAATTGTTCTCTTATAAAACTAAACCAATAGACTTAAGTACTTATTGCCACAGAATTAATTCAAAGTCAACGGCATTTATATCAAACCAAAAAAGTTAAATTATTCAAACAAATTATTGCAAAATATTTCTGTTAAAATAGGATTTTAGTTCAGAAACAGCATTTACAGAATCGTTTGAAAGCCTATTTCTAATTTTTATCAAGATTTCAATGAGAAAACTTGTTTCCTTTCTACGGATGTTTGCTTTTATAGCCAATATAATCGCTAGACACTTTCAGTTTACTTTGCACTTCCTTCAAAACTTTTTTCGTTTTTATAAAATAAATCTGGGTCTTAAAACAAATAAAAAATTCTGTACAATTTTACTCTTCTTCTTTCGATCTTTCAGAGCATTAAACATTGCCTTTATTATCTGATATGAATTGAACTCTCTTGGACTTTTGGCAAAAATGTCTTAAGTAAGAAAGTGCAGTTTTTCGTTATGTTAAATTGAAAAAAATATTTATTTGGTGTATTTCATAGACTTTTTCCCGGGAATTATCGCATAAATTTCCCGTAATTTTTTACCCAAAAAATGTGCGGGATCCTGGGATTCTTGTCCCGGGAAATCCCGTATGAAAAACACTAAGCAGCAAATAACACACTATGTTACTAAATAAAATCGAACATTGTTTAGCGTACGGTACACACAGAAACGATATTTATTTTTTTAGTGTTTATGTATTAGTACACAGGATTTCGTACCTAATGTCTAAGCATAATAATAAAAAAAAATGTTCATCGAAATCATAGCTTTGTGTTTGTTTAATTTCACCTAAAACCCGAAAAATAGATGACATGAATAAAAATTTATTTTTATAAAAATTTTATAAAAATTATAAAAATTTTTCATATTATTCGAATGTGTATTCTATGTCAAATACAATCCTCAAAAGCTTTTATACTTTAATAGCCTCATTCCTTCAATATTTCACAGGAATATTTTCTATGCAACTCACCATGAGGAATAAATTCCCAGATTCTATTTGTTAAAAATATAAAAATTTAATTTGATTATGTGTTTTAGCATTAGCTTAACCTACATTCGCCGCACGTCTAACAGAAACTAACAAATGGAGATTGCAGCCCTCATAATACAGTCGGCTCCGATTAACTATTAGTAACTATATGCAACTCGTTAATTTTAATTTTTCGATTATTTGAACTGTTTCTGTGGCCTTTGAATTTCAAATTATCGAGAGTTGACTGAATATTCATCCTGCTTAGTTTAAAATATAAGCAAATCTTTTTACCAAATGAATTTTTTTCTGGCCCAATTTTGTTCAGTGTTTATCCGCTCTTTTTTGTGGATTTTATTAAATCAATGTGCATATAGTATTTAAAAATGTTTATTATGCATTTTCTTTGTAAAGCCAGCAAATCTTTACAAATATTTATTTAGTAAAGGAATGTTTGCTAAATTAAAAGAGATTAAAGAAAAAAGTATTGTTGTTTTGATAAGTTGTTTGGTCACTTTGGCTATTTGCCATCGTGATAGATAAATAACTATTTTCGGGAATGCAAAAATTGTTCAACAAAATGCACTTTAATTACATTAAGCTAAAAATGCCATTAAATCGCTGCCAATAGATTGAACAAAAGGTAAATCTATAGTGCGATATTGAATTTATGGCCTTTGAAATTGATTCCAAAATTATTTTAATTTTATAAAATAATTCCAATGAAAATGTAGTATGTATGCATTAGGGTAAAGTCAGATTGAAAAATATTGTGTTAAATTTAGAAGTATTAAAATGTTGTTCTTAAGTGGATTATTATTATTATACGTGTAGAAAAATCATGTTTCTAAAACGACAGCGCAGATTAGAAAAAAGTTAAGCCTTGCTTAAAGGTTATTTTATTGCGGAATTTCTCTTTATTTTATAAACAAAACCATTTTTAAGTTACGCGAATATATGTATGTTGTGCAACCTCCTCCATTTTCGAAACAACGGTATATCACCACTGGATTCAGAGCACTCGAATCAGGTTAACCCGCCGGGTGCCCCGCTTGACAAGTTCTTCAACTAGCACAATGTTCTTTTTAAAGAATATTTCGAAAGTTTCTATTTAATTCGTCAAAAATTTTGAACCTCTACCATAAAAACAATATCTATTTATGTATTTAAAAATGCTTGCTCGCTTGTTTTTTAAAATTTTAACAGTAATTTCCTGATAAGTCGACACTTAACGTAGGCTACGTTTCCAAATTTGAAACAATTTGTTTGATTATTAGCAAAACAATCTGTCAAAAAGTGAACTGAACTTGAAGATTGAGCGTAGAACCTCCCATACAACGACAATACAAAACTATAAATATCTGGTGAAAAAATAACAGCAGAAGTATCTTAATCAGCTACAATGCTTTGTTATCAATTCACGAGTTATCTTTTAAAGCTAGTTTTTTATATTTTAGATGCCCCTAACTAAACTTGGGGTTTGTAGTTAAGTTTATCGTTCTTAAAAGTTTTTCAATATTTGTTGCATCTTTTTTGTTTCATCGTAATTTCATTAACTTCAATATTGTCTTCTGTTAATACATTTTCGTTTTTGCACAAAACTTACATAACAACTCTTTTAAACTTAATATTAAGTCACGTTTTCATTGTTTAATATCTCTTTGCCACAAAATATTAACAAAAGTTAAAACGAAGCGACAATTTCTTGCCATATGTATGTTTAAATATTGTTTATCACAGGGATGATAAATGCAAAAACCAATATCGTACTAACGAACTTTCAAAATCGTACTTTTTCGACCCCAATTATACCAAATCATTTTTTAAAATTTTTTTAAGTTTTATTTTTGTAAACAAAAACTTAATACAACAACAACAAAAGGTACTAGAAATTTATTAGTGCATGTAAAGTATAGATAGAAAAAAAAAATAAAATAATAAATACACATTTATTAATTATACATTCTGTTATTTTTGATTGCCCCTAGAGAGCGCTTTTGTACACTTTTTAGAATTTATCGACTTTTTTGTAGAAAATTTACGAAATTGTTGTGAAAATGAACGAATATTTCTTAAAATGCAATCTTAAATTTTAAACGAAAATAAAAATTTTAAGCGTTCTAAAAATATGTGCATACGAGCATCCTCGGATTGCATTTCCATTTAGTTTTTTCAATATGTACTGCAGAAAGAGGAAAGACATTTATTCCAAAATATTATGAGTTTCCGCTCAAAAATAATCTTTAAATGAGAGGAAGTCGCCTCTTCTACTAGAACTTTTGCAGAACTGGTTTTGTATATCTTTTAAATGTGTCATATCGTCGACTTAGATGAAAACCTGCTAAATTTAATTTTCAAGTAAATTGAAATTTTGATGCCGTTTAGTAGAGAATGATACGCACCGTCGACCAGCATGTAGTTTTTCTTTAATTTGATTCTTAAAGGGTAAAAAACCAAATATATTTTTGGTTTTCCTCTCAAGCTGCAAATATAAAATATAAGAAGTTTTTGTCTTTCCTGTAAAATGTGCTGGAAAAAAGTTAGCAGGTTTGCATATTAAGCCGACGATGTTCAATCGTCCAATTAACAAGTGCAAAAATCTAATCACAATAGCGGAGTTCAGTGTTTGAGGCAAATCGTCTTGCAAACTATCATAGCTGTTTTGTTAAATACAACAACAACAACTAAAAAAAACAGAGTTACCGTTAGATAAAAAAGCTACGAAATTTTGTATTTTCGCAAGACCATTTCCACCATACACTGAACTCCGCTTATATTCATTACAAAATTTGGAAATAGTACCAAATGAGTCACGGGGTACCAGCGTACTTTTTAGGTTTAAATTGTTCCAAAAAAAGTACAATTGTACCAACTTTATCAATCGTGGACTATTATTAGTTTGCTTATATGTATATTCTTTATGTATGTATGTATGTATGTAGATCACTAATAAATTAATTGGAAAAATGATTACATTATGTATTTGTGTCTAAAATCTATTCATATATGTATTAAATTTAGGGGTGCGGCAGATGTGTGTTTGCGAATGCGAAAAGTCAAATTAAATTTTTGCTTATGTGAATACCGGTAATATGTTTAAAATTTTTATGCTAATAAACTTTTATTTTTGTTTAGTTATAATACAAATACACATGCAAAAAATCAAATAAGAAACCGAGCATTCGCTGCTCTCTAATTAAAATATATAATTTCCCCCCTAAACTAATCCCGCGAAGCTCTACGCTTATTTGCAGGAGACCAAAGTCTCTGGCGGGAATCGAACCCGCAACCACGGAGCTGATTAACAAGCTCACTACCAGTTAGCCTACCTGAGCAGTACGGATCAGTATATTAGGTCGTCAGAATGAAACTGGAGTAATATAAATTTACTTTATATTATGTGGTTTTGTTATTAAACTTTTTTGTTATTAAACTTTTAGTTAAATAACACATTTGATTTTTTGTTATTTTAATTTACAAGTTCAACATTTGTTCCAGCTCTTTTTAAATAAAATAATTTTTGTTTTTTTTTTAATTTAGTAAACATGAATGTGTAAAATGTTTCCAATTTTCTTCATGATTACTTCACACATTTTTGTTTGTTTTCATCAGTAAATTTTAGTGGCTTATTTGTTTTCTGAACCCGTTTGTAACGCAATTTTAATCAACGTTTTTTTTTTGATTAAAGTATAAAAATAATATTTGGTTGCCCTGGTTGGCTAGTTGGTAGTAAGCCTATGGTTTGCGGAATCGTTTCCCGGTAGAGACTCTATTTGTTTTACTACAACGAGGTGAAGGTATACGTTACCAATTACGTAAATAATAGTTACTAAAGTCAAAAATCTAAATGAATTAAAGATACCAAATGCGGATCTATTTTTGAATACGGATTAATGTGTGAAAAGTTCAAATTAGGGAGGTAACTATACTCCTTTTTGCCGATGCGATACTCAAAAAGAAATATCGGCGATACCCATACGCAAATTAAATTTGAATTTACATTAAAATTAACCAAACGCAAGTATTATAATTTTTTATTATGCAAAATTAAAAGAGAAGAGAGAAAGAGGTATTAAATATTTATAATTTATATTAATAAGATTTTTATTTAAAAAACAAAGTATTCTCTACTTTTGCAGAAAAAGACGATTTTGGAAATCTGTTTGAGCCAGATCTACAGTGAGAAATAGTCGCTCAGATGCGTAATATTGCAAATTTAGCCATTCAGTGGCTAGATTTAGCCATTTTTCATCAACTTTAGCCATTTTCCTTCAAGTTTTTTAAAATTTTTTACCAAAAAACATTTCAAATTCTGCATTGGTTGTGTTTTAACTCAGAACAAATGACCTTTACAATAAAAAATATCAAATTTATCGACAATTTGAGCGTTATTTAAAGATATTTCTGAAGAGACAGGAATAAAAATTATCAATAAATTTTAATTTCTTCATTTCCTTTCTTCATAAAAATAATTTTATGAAAATTAAATTTAACGAACTTCACTCTGATTAAAATTTCGATTAAAAACCATAAACAGTTCAATAAAGTAACCACAACTATGACCACTAATTATAGTTCTTTGGCTTATTTTATTGTAACTTAAAGTAAATGAATTCGAAAAAAAAATCTTTTCTGTTTAAAGTCAGTGTAATAAATAAATATTCCATCTTGTTTAGTAAGTTTCTTTGTGGTTTTTTATAAATTGAGTTTTTTTAAATCAGGTTTTAGTTCATCAAATTCAATTTTATTTAAATTAGACCCCTTTCACACTCGGCAAGTTACTTGCGCAACTCTTGGTTTGTAGACGTCAGCGGTAAGGTCGGGATAAGGAAAAAAATTTGGTACAGACTTTGTTGTAACTTGCGCAACTAACTTGCCGAGTCTGAAAGGGGTCTTATTTTTAATAAAGAAAGGAGTTGAACAACATGAAATAAACTAAAATGTTTCGATAATTTGTATTCTTTGACTGAACGGGAAATTGAACTCGGGTCGAACTTACGAGAATAACCATATTTCCATCTTCAGATTTTTTTTCAGTAAATTATTGAAGGAATAAGACTTTTAAAGTATAAAAGCTTTTAAAATTGTAATTTGACTTAGAATACACATTCGAATTAATATGAAAATTTAAATAATAAAAGCTACTCACCATGAGTAATAAATTCCCAGATTCTATTATTACTTATATTAAAATAAAAATATATCTCTATATATGATCTATGTATATAAGTCAAATTACACTGTGCTCGAAATTGACACTTTTTTTAGACAAACTGGGCACATGGCGTTTTAGCATAATTCGGGTAAGCTGAATCCAGTGGTGCCCACCGTTTTTTTTAGGTTAGCTCTTGTTTTTGAGATATACCGTTATTTCGAAAATGGAGAGGGTTGCACAACATATATTCGCGTAACTCAAAAATTACTAAAAAAACCGATTTTCCGCAATAAAATTTCCTTTAAGAAAAGTTAAACATATGGCGTTTTTATAAAATTCTTAAATTTGGCCCCTGCAGCGCCTAGGATGCTTCTAGATGGATCAAATGTATGACCAACCCCACTTTATTTTTCATCTCATTCATTTATTTCTAACATACATATGTGCTTACTCCATTCCTTAAGGGGGCTCCCATACAAAATGTTCAATGCAGTCTAGAGATATATTGAAGAAAAAGTCCCATAAATGCCCAGGAGTTGCCCCTAGTGAGATAAAATGTATGACCGACCTCATTTAGATTTTTGTCTTTAACATTTTCTCGAGATATACTTTCCCATTATCTCCACTTCTTAGGGGGGCTCCCATACAAATATTGCGTTTTATGAAATTCTTAAATTAATTAAAAATTGTCGACTTTTGTGAATAAAATCAAAAGTTGTAAACGGATTTTAATCATTTATGGCTTGTTTTGTTTGCAGCTTTGGTTTTTATATGTCTGCAAAAAATTAGAAGCCTAGCTGCATTTTTAATTTTTCCGCATTTTTTATGAATTTTTAAAAAAACAAAAATTTCGAAATTTTGATAATAAAATTATTTTTTTTCCCAAAAAAAAAAAAATTATGTTTCTAAAACGACTGCTCATTACTTTTCGTTTTTTCTTACTTTCTACTTCGTTTCGGTTTTTTTTTTTAGTAATTTTAATAAACTGAACCGTTTTTGAGATACGCGAATATATGTTGTACAACCTCCTCCATTTTCGAAATAACGGTATATCTCGAAAACAAGAGCTAATCTAAAAAAAACGGTGGGCACATGGCGTTATGCTAAAACGCCATGTGCCCGGCTTGTCTAATTTTGCAACTAGCACTGTGTTATTGTTCCAATGGGAATTAATGAGACATGTTACTTTAAATTTTTTCAAATTTACAAATAAAAAATTCTTAAAAAGTTTAAGAATTGTGCATGACAACAAATAATAAAGAAATTTTATATCAAAGGCTTGACTTCGTGTTTGTTGGGCAGATAGAATTTCACTATTACGGCGTGTTAAGCAAAACGGCTTAGGCTGGGTTTTTGGGATCTCAGTTAAAGTAGGTTTAGTTAATCTGATAACATATTTGTGCCGCCGTCACCAAGTTTGTATACAAAATTTTGACGGAACAGCTTAGTTTGCTCAAAATGTTGGTCTTTAATGAAATAATAAAATAAAAAACAATTTTCCTTTTCCTGCTTTGCTTTTTAATGTGTTACTTCTTTTAGTTGCTATGTAAAAGATAAACATTGAAAATAAAATTTTTTGTTAAAAAAAAAAACTGAAAAAAATTAAGAAGTACCGTCATAGCGACAGTAAAATATAGCCAATATCAATTAAGTATCGCCGATATATCGGTATCGGTTACATCCCTAGTTTATGTAAATTTTTTTTTGTTCATTTGTCAATTTGATAGTGACAGTTTTTTAAAAATGCCATACACTAATGGTAGAGTATAATCGATTCGTTTGTATCCGATAGACTATAAACTTTTTGTATCTATCTACGTATAATTTTCCCCTACACACATTTTAAGTATGTATTGTGAAACGCTTTTGTCATGCTTTTCTTTGGCTGCACTCTTGCTCACAGTTTTAATTGTGTCACAATGATTAATAGTGGGAAAACTAGAAAACATTTTACACAAAACTCGTACACACAAAAATTCCTTAAAGTTTAAAATAAAAAAAATACAAAAACGAAATGTTTGTAAAACGACACCAAATGTCAGCAAATTTGTAAGAGAATGTTGCGCGTCTCTTAAAAAAAAACAAAAGAAAAAAGGTTCGGAAAATATTGAGTTGTTCTTCAGAGGGATGGAGCGGAGCACCGGTTAAGGAATAATGGTTTCAATATAAAATAAATTTATACAAAATTCAGACGAGTTAAAAATAGGAAAGCTGCTTCTCGTATAGCCAAATGGGAAATAGTGCTATCATATGAAAATACAATAAATATATTGTATGATTTTTTTATTAATTTCAACCGTCTCTTAAATAATTTAACCCGTTGTGGTTTTACCTGAATTGATTGCATGTAGCCGACAACATTTAAAAAAACTACACTTTAGATCAGGATGTCACTCCATTTATATTATCAGGAAATGGTCCGCATTCAGTGTAAACAGGGGTACTGTTTTAATCAGATCTTCTCTTTTAGAGAATTAAATACAGTTAAATTTCAAAATGGGTTAATAATTTTGTATGAGTTAATACTTTTTGTATATGTATAGACAATTTTGTGTATGTATGTATGTTTTACTGTTAATGTTTGTGATCGTGCAAGTGTGTTTGTGTGTATCACAACTTAAAATACTATAAACCAAAATGTAAAAAACTGAAATTGAACAAATTCCTTGACAAATTGGAATTTTTTTGTATAAATGTTTTTTTCTTGGTGTTGTTGCTGTTTTTCTGGATGTTGGAGTGGAAAGCCAACAATAACAAAAAAATGTTACTTATACAAAAAACCCCAGCCATTTAAAAGAGTTTTTCATTTATATTTTTTTTTTAAACTATATGTATGTATGTGTGTGTGTGAAAAATTGAATAATGTTAGTTTAACAACAAGTGCAATTTGTAAATTTTCCAATTTTTATACATTTTTTTTTCGCAATTCTTACATTCATGAGCCAAATCAAAACCAAGCAGGGAAAAATTGTTTTCTTCCTTGTCCTTTACTCCACCCTTCCCGCTCCCACCAACACTTAATTCATAAAAAAACTTTTGTTTTACTGATTTCTATATTCTGTAATACCCAACACCAAGCATAATGAATGTTAGAGAAATAGAAAAGGGAATTGTAACAGGCGAGAGGCAAGGAGGTGGAACTATGTGGTTGCCTTGAGTGTGTAATGTAAATTTTTTGGGAGTTTTAATATAAAACTATAAAAAGGGGTTTGATCAGTTTTCCTTTTGTTTTTTTTTTGAAAAATAAAAGGGGTGTGGTAATTTAAAGTAAATTGTTTGAGGGTTGGAGTGTTAGATTTTATTTATTGTGTTAAATCTTGGTAAAATAATATAGAAAATATTGATGAGTTGTTCTTTTTCTTCCTTTGCGGTTATTGGATAAATTAATTTTCTATTTGTTGACCTTGTATCTTAACAGATGATAAAAGTTTTACATATTTTTCTAAATTTTTTGTTTTAGGTTTAGATTATACATATATATGAAATAAGTAATAGAATGTTGAACTGCTAGGTATAGTTAACACTTAATTTAGCCATTAAGTGGTAAGATTTTGTAGTGAAAAATAAATTTTGCAATTTTAATTTTTGGAAATTTCCTTAGCGGTTTAAAAAAATTTTGACAAACAAATCTAATAAAAACTATAAATAAGAGGTAACAAAAAATTATATTTAAATCATTAACGCAAACGACGATTTAGTGTACTTTAGGTATTTACAAATTTTGCAGATTAAAATTTTGGCGTTTTTGTAATAGAAATTTGTTTAGCCATTTTTTAGACAGCATTTATCCATTTTTAGCTAAAAAAAGACATATTTAGTCCTGAAAAATTGGTAACACTGATTTAGGAACATAAAACTGGAAATATTGATAGTTTTGTCGATTTCGTAAAACTTCTTTAGGTTGGCAAGCAGTTCATTGTCATTATCGGTTAAGGGAAATTGGGCCGTCCATTTGTTCGTTCTCTTATGCGCGCTACTTTTAAATCTCATTGTGTAATAATTCGAAGCTTTCGTTTTTAACCTTACTGTTAATCTTATGGAGCGCAATTAAAACTCAAATTGACTTGGTGAGGTATGTTACATATGTACTCAATTCAGAAGTGGACTTCAGGAGTTCCCTCTTCCTTTACGAAGGTATTGGTCGTTGTGCAGATGTAATAATAGCATTTATATGCCAAAGCTTATGTTTCTAGGTTAAAAAAAACGCCTTGTTGTAAAACAAAAAAGTACCAAATAGTTACCCAATAAAATTTTTTATCATTTTGCGAAGCACTTATGGTACATTTACATATATACATATCGTTACCTAAAACGCAAAACGCCCTATCTAACATCTTGAAAATTTTACAGGAGCAGCAAATTACTACTAAAAATGTTTATCAATAAATTACCTTAAATTGTTTATAATTTATTTTTCTTCAATTTTTCTTGTAAAACCTACCAGTTGTTTCGACAATTGACAATGTTGCATATTATGCAGCTGTTAGTAAGGTCTTTCAGCGCGTATCATATAATCTTTTGTAGATAGGGCCGTTTGTTTTTTTGTTAATAAAATCTGTAATTTTGGTTGAAAGATTATAAAATTTTATGTGGACATTAGTGTTGATGCAATTCATCAGATTTATTGAAAAAGTCGATTTTTAATTTTTTGTTAGTTAGGGCCTTTTACGTTTTAGGTAACGATATATTTTGTTATTGTATTCGTAACTCTTAACAAATCAAATAAATTAATAAATAAATAACTTTTGGAAGTAAAAAAAATTAAAGCATAAATGAGGAGCCGCAGAACAAAACGTACTTTTTCACACATTTAAAATTTTAGGGAAATTGAGGTTTATTTATTTCGACCCCTTAAAAAATTGTATGAACCTGTAAATGGAAACAAGTTTTTTGCTTACCAAAAGATGAATCAAACTGCCGTAAGTCAACACATTAAATGTCAAGGATGTTTTATATCAAACCAATTTTATATCGAAAAAAGTACGTTTTGTTAAAAAAAATGAAAAAAGTACGTTTTGTTTAAAAAAATATTTAAATTTTCTACAGATTCTTGTAATTCTTCCATGTTTTAAATATTAATTATTGTATTAATTATTTTTTTTTAACACTCATTCACCAAACAATAGTTATAGTTATAAATTATTGCAATTATTGGTAGCTATTCTTGAAAACTTGTCGAACAAATACAAATCTACATTAAAACAAAAGCAAAGTTTAAAAAATAGTTTTTCTTTATCATAAATTTCTAAAATTTAATAAACGTTAGAATTTTGACGCGTTTCTCTCTCTCTCTTTAAAAACGGTTAATTGTATAATAAACACAAAAAACTAATTCTTAAACGTTGTTTTTGTTTTAATGAAAATTTTCACTTTTACGACGCATTTTCAAGAATAGCCACCATTATTTAACAGTTAATTTCAACAAAATTTAAATGACATGAATAAACGTCAAACAAATTAAGAATATTAAGAAAGGTTATGTTTTTAAAACAACTACCTACACGAAGAAATGGCAAAAAAATGAAAAAAGCACGTTTTGACAAAAAAAAAAAAAAAAAAATTAAAAAGTACGTTTTGTTATGCACCAATTTTTTTAGAACCCATTTTCTTGGTGAAAAAAAAAGAAAAAATATGTTATGTAGATTTTTTCTTAAAGATTTCAGCCCAAATATTATAAAAATATCAAAAAACCAATTTGTCAAAAAATGCGAAAAAGTACGTTTTGTTCTGCGGCTCCTCAAATATTACATTCATGATGAAATTTTTGATTTATTTGGCTTAAAATAATTTTGGCATTTTGCTTTTAAAATTACATGTACACAACAGTTGAGGAGGTTTATAGACCAATTTCAGGAATCCTTTAATAGTTATGTCTGATACCAATATTTTTCAGAGATTTATGCGAGATACAATGAACTTTGGAATAGGATCGTATGGGGATCATTCAAAATTTTCTGTTCATTATTTGAAATAATATTTATTTTAGTCGGCTATTATTATGTTCCTCATTGTATAAAATAATTTTTTAATTGCCATCAGTACATCAGTATGCACATATTTGAGACCGAAATTTATCTTTAAACTATTGCGCAGTTACTTCGCCGCTATATGGTCATATTGGCATTAGGGCGTAGCATATTTGCCTCTAATATATCACTTTAGCTTCAGAGCTGCCTACGTATTGAGTGTATCTCTTGCTTAAAGCACATACTGAAATATTAAAACCTTACAAAACATGCAATTCACATTTTGCGTAAAAATAAAAACTAAAATTCCATTATAATTAAATAACGTGAATATTGAATGTTGTTAAAGAACATAATTAATTTTACTTTGTGTTTCTCAAAATTTTTTCCACGATTATGTTTTTGCAGTTTTGTTTATAAACAAGTTAAATTAAATTTAGCAGCATAAATAAAAGTTTTTGAGAAATATTTTCATAAATTCTCTATAGTAATGAACAAATTTATTATCTGTAATAAATGAATATTTCTTGAAACATACGAGAGTACTGCAGTCATTATATTGTTCAGGTCTAAAAATTTTTACAATAAAAAAACTTTTTTCTTTTTTTATTACTCTTTTACGCATTATCAGTTTGCGATTGCGGACTTTTGAAATTTAGCCAAATTTGTTATTTTAAGAATAGACCTTAAATAGTTTTATAGTAATTTGTATTCATTAAAGTTCTTGCTTATGTATGTACAAATGTATGTTTATATGATGGTCCTGACAGTTCCATTAGCTGTCTTCCTGGCACATTTCGGCCAACCGCTTATTCCTCATTTCTTATTTTTATCTATTTGCTGTCATATTTAATATGACACCAAATGTTATTAACTGCCATTTTTATGCAGTTTTATTTTCTCTTTAGACTTTACGATTGTGTTACAAATAAATGAACTCTATTGTCGTTTTATGCCTTGGCATTTACAATTCCTTCTTCCTTTTTGACCATCTTCCTTTTGACCAGCCGCCTTTTCTATCGTCTAGGCGATAAATATAGATGATATGGGATAAAAGCAAAGCGTGTGTTAAAGCAACCTGAATGACCGTTTGTGAGTCCGTTTGCCACATGCACTACAAAGTACTTGGCATTTGTGGCAGGTTATGTCTATGAAGTGGAAAAGCAATGAAAATGAATATTGTTATGGTATCTATATTTTTGGTGTTGGCCATTTGTGACAGATGGTGTATATGATCACAACGACATATTTATGAGATGATGTTAAAGCCAAGTGCAGAGATTTTTTCTGCTGTCATATAAAAAAGCAGTAATTTAATGTTTAATTTCATTAAAATTTCAATTTGAAATTTTTGAACATGTGGATATATAAATGAACACAAATTTATAATTTTACAAATTTCGCTTGAAAGTATTATTTATGTTAAAACTAATTAGTTGGAAATTTAATAAAACTATTATGAGCATCAACATTTATTAAAATTTTAATAACTTGTTTGAATTTTCAATTGTTTTTCCTTCTACTGCACAAAATATTTGTTAAAGCTGTTGTATTTCAACAATAAAATACATCCATACATATTGTACGATTACTACCACAAAACTTACGCGCACATACACAAACTATAGTATACTATGTACCACTAATACATGCCAGTTAGTGGCAATACTAGTATATATTATTGTTATTAAAACTAAAATAACAATAACAGCAAAAACTAACTATAAAATATTTATAATTGTGTTTAACATTGTGTATAAAATTGTTGTGTTTTTTATACCCTTCACCGAAGGTAAGATGGTATATATAACTTTGTCATTCCGTTTGTTAGTTCCACAGTATTGATCGTAGACCCTAAAGTGTATATTTATTCTGGTTCCTTATGAGAACAAGGGTTCAAATCCAGTTGTCCGTCTGTCTGTCTGTCCGTGTGTATGTTGAAATGGGTTTTCCGAAGACCCCAGAAATGAAGGGGGCTAGGATCTTATATACATACTTATTTACGTCATATATATGTACTCCGTTAAAGTTTTCTATTACAATTCAGCCAGATCGGTCTATAAATGACGGAGATATGATTTTACCCAAAAGTTCCTTGTTGTTGTTTTTTTTTATTTGTTTTTTCTGTATATCTGGAGAACGGCAAGAGCCAAAGTTTCCAAATAAGATCCAATCATCTTGGTTATCAATACACAATCTCTCTAAAAAAAATGGGCGGAAGTGGAGAAGTCGGCGTGGTACCTCCCGTACAGAAAACATAAAAAATTTTATAAAAACTTTAATTTTAGGGCTATGCCTTATATATCAAAATATCGGAAATCTTTAGTACAACATATCTTCTGAAAAAATCGGTTCAGATACAAAAAAGTTATGACCAAAATATAAATTTCTTTTGGAAAATACCCGTTTTCGGGAACCATAGATCTTTCCGAGTCCAAGTTGTATTCCCAAAGTACACGGTAATTCTCTTCTTAAAGACGTCGGTACATAAATCTATCAATTCGGTTAAAAAAGGCTGAGTTATAACTATAATACTTAAATCCCAAAAATTAATCTTTTTTATACGTATTCCACGCATAATTACCTCAACAAAATTGCCAAAATTTACCTCATTGAGGTAATTAAGCGAATATTTTTAAATACCTCAGCGAGGTAATTAAACGTATTTATTTACTAGATACCTCAACTTTGATGTATGTAAAAAAGTTTAGACATGGGAATTTTTACATGTATCAGCTAAATCTAAAGAGATAGCAATAAAAAACAATGCGATTTGCTGTCTTAAATTATATCTGCAGTGCTTTTTGAGATGTCCTGTCATATCCTACTAACAAAAGCGTACTCAAACATACAAACTTATGATCATGGAAACCGTAAATATGCAATTGCATGGTTTTTCTTGTGTGACCAATGAAGGCAGAGACAATATATTTATCCGGTTTAGAGCTTTTTATGAATTTTGGTATCGGTTTGTTTGTGAATAATTTTCATATTTTAGCTTTTGCTGCATTTTTATTGCATATTTCACGTTTTTAAAGCATATTTTAATACATGTTCAGCAATAACAAATTGCCAAAATTCTGGTTAACAGATGAATTATCTGTTGCTTCAATTTCGCCATCTACATTTAATTTTCACTCCACAATTTTAAGCCAAAGCAAGTTTTCGCTAAAGATAAATGTTTTTCCAAACTGTAAAGTTTTTTATAGATATCGCCCATTTGCTGCAAGACCGGCATAACTCAAAAAATGAAATTTTGGAATGAAAGATGCAGAATTGTTCGCTTTGTTTTTCTTTATATTGTGTATTAAATTCATCTTTATACCTTTTATACTTTCCCAGTTTGAAGAGAATGTGTCTACTTTTTTTCTAAGTAGTTAGAGCAAATCAAAAACTTTAAATGCGTTTATCTCGAAATGGATTTTTTTGGGTTATGCCGGTCTTGCAGCAAATGAGCGATATATGCAAAAATTAAGAAAAAACAATTATATAAATTTGTTCTGATACATTGAAATATGGACACATCGTTTAGTAAACCGATCGAATCAAAAACTTTTTTTAAAGTGATCTTTTTGTGACCGTCAGTCCATCTGGCTGGTTGTCTGCCCATGTAAAGTAAAAGTATCTGTAGATAATTTTATAAAATTTGGTAAATACATTTCAATTGTCATAAGAACGGAACCTATGTAAATTGAAAGAATCGGTCTATAATGGCACACAGTCCCCATGAAAACTTCTTTTTTTATGTCCATAAACTATTTTGTCATGTTCGTATTAAGATTAAATTTGGCCTAAAATATCTTACTGCAAGTTAAATATGGTTGAGTCGGTTCAGATTTAAGCATCCAGCTTCCATTCAAATATAAATTCCTAAAATATTCAAGCTATTTTATCTTATTAAATGTTAATATAATTAAAAATTAAGCGACCTTTCCTTTAATCCCTTTAAGACAAAATATCTCAAATATTTGGTGTATCGAGATAATATTCAGCAGAAATAACTCTTATATGAATCTTAACCTTATAACATAACTTTATTTTGGTGAGCCCTGAATAAAGTTTATTTTAATGCAATTATTATTTTGTAAAAAATTTTTTGGGCATACTTTTTTTTTTAAATTTTTAGTGCATATTTTCAAATTAGATATTAACATGTCAACTTGGTTGCATTACTTGCTGTGTTGTTGTCCAATAGTACTGAGGCAATTAAGCGAATGAAATTTAAGGCTCAGTAAGTCTTTACTTTCTGTTCTGTTACGAATCAGCTGATATGCGTTTGTTATTAAAAAACCTGTGAAATTGATTAGTTTTTCTGTTCTGTTGCGGTTCCGTTTGTTAAAGTCAAAAACTTGTTAAGTAATTGTACGTGACAGCAAAATAAATAATAAAAAATACATATTTATATTGAAATAAACTAGTTTTTGATTTTAAGAATTCATAAAATTTAATTTCTTCAAATTTATGTGCATTAAAGTTATTGAAATAAAACAATGGACGGTCCAAAACTAATAAGTTTGTCATAAATGGCTGATAAGTTGCTACAGAAAAAGTAACTATTACAATTTCGCAACAGAAGGGCCTTTAGGGGTAATTTTGTTTTGGGAGTTTAATTTTTAAGGCAATTACCCGAATTGGGTAATTAAGCGTAAGGCAATTAAACGTGGATTTTTGTTTGAAAAAAGGAAGAACAAAAAACCGGGATTTTAAACTCAAGTTAAATAAGCGTGAAAGGCATTTAAGCGTGGGGTAATTAGCCGGGTTGTACTGTAATTAAGTTTTTCTTTTAGTATATTTAATAGCACGCAAACATGTACAAATAATTAAATGCAATTAAGCGATAAATACTATATAAATATACATGTATACATACATATATTTAGATAAAATATATACAATAAACTTCTGTTCTTTCCTAACCATGGTGAAGGGTATATAAGATTCGGCATAGCCGAATATAGCACTCTTACTTGTTTTATTTAACGTTTGTTAAAACGAAGTGTATTGTTTTCCATGGAAATTTTCATGGTTAAGTGTATAAAATTTATATAGAACTATTATAATTGTTGGTGTTTTTGCTTTTGCTTGTTATTGTTTTTGTTATTGGCAATGGTGGTGGTGGGAGTCTTGGTGTTGGTTTTATATTGTTTTATTCTATAATCTTTAAGGGAAGTTTTAAAACCAGGAATAAAACGCTTTAGGCTTTAAATGCTTTCGTATATTGTAGTATCTGGCGTATTTTATCCTCTCTGGTATGAAAATAGTTTGTGGTTAAGTTTAGGACATGTTTTGCAGTAAAAGTTGTGATATTCGGAGATGCTTGAAAAAAGAGGATAAGAAGGGGGTATAGCACAAACAATGGGTGTTCCAAAGTTAACACAAGATTTGAATTAAATATAAAATACAGTTGAGATTTTAATCATTAGATTCTTATTATTTATTGAACCAGAAAGTTCACTGGATAAAATGATTTATGGAGTAGCACATTGGGCAAATTACCTTCAAGACTATGCTGGTATTATGTATAAATATGTCTGAATGTTGTTTTTGCAGCGTGTAATTTCCTCCTGATCGGCTGGTTGTCGGCGTTTTTATATAATTTTGATATCAAATTACCCTAAAAACGATCTACGATCTAGAGGACTAGTTCTGATCACCGAAACGAGAGACTACATGATCAGGGAATGTTTTTCTGAATTTACTCACATAATCACCCCTATTCTGCGTTTCGATTCGGATCGTAATTTTCTCCGCCCATATTCTGTAACTTCCGCGTTGAGAAACTTTTCGATTGAAATGTGAGAACTGAAACAAAAATACCATAAATTTAAACAAACATGTTTTTCTCACTAAACTGTTACTGTATCATTTTTGGTGTGTAATAGCTGTAACGTAAGGAAATTACTCGCCAAAAATGTTTCAGTAACAGTTAAGTGAGAAAAACATGTTTGTTTCAACTTATGGTATTTTTGTTTCATTTCTCACATTTCAATCGAAAAGTTTTTCAACGCGGGAGTTACAGAATCTGGGCACAGAATACCAAAGTTGCCAAAAACGGAGAAAATTTCGATCCGAATCGAAACGCAGAATAGGGGTCAATGTTCTCAAGATAAGTCACGATATTGAGTACGAGTAACTATAAAAATATAACGGGTTAACGATGCCTCCAGCCAAAAATCCGCCCCAAACAGTTGTGTATGTAATTGTTTTTATATGGGTACAATAGACCTGACCTGGTCGCGGTACCTGTCACTGTGGGGAAACCTCCCCGCTTTATTGTGGAAAAAAAAAAAAAAATTGTTTTTATACCTTCCACCACTAGTGGGTCCTTGAGTAATTGTAAGTCGATTTAGCCCTTTCTGTCCAACAATATTTTTGTCAAATTATATTTAGTTTTTCTCTGCAGTTGAAAATTGAAATTCATCAAAATCGGTTCAGTTGGATAAGAGCTATGAATCCAAATAAGGTACAACCACCCTAAGAAATGGATAATTTTGTTACAGAAATTAACATTAATGGTGACGAAATGCACGAACTGCTATAAGATTTTGCAGGAATTCGTTTTATACGACTAGAAATCACATTGCCAAATTTTGTAAAGATCGGCCCATAATTTACCATAGGTCCCACATAAAACCCATTCGGGGAAATCAGTTAAGTTAACCTAAATCCATAGCAAACATGTAGATATTGTTGTAAAATTTAGATTTATATGTCCAGAATAATACCATGCATTTTTTTCAGTTGTTATAAAGATTGGTAAATAGCTTATATGTCCCAGATAGAACCAGAAATTTTCTAGCCGTCGGTTGAGAATATCAAATTTCAGGCACAGCATTTGTTTTCAATTACATGTCGGTGTTTCCGTACCTTAAATTCAGCTATTTGGAGATTTAAAACAGAAAAGCTAAAAATGGTCATCATTGCTTTACTTCAAAAATTATCACACACTTTGCCGCCAATCTTTCGCTGCTATCAGCTGTGCAACGGGTTTTTTGGGTTACCAGCATTTGCTGCTAAAAAAGGCAAATTCAAATCTTTTGGAACACCCATTAAAAACTCGACAAAACAAACAAAAACGCATACAATTTTAAAATTAATTTTATGTTCGAGGTTTCTCTTGTTGAAAGATTATTAAACATTTTAGTAAACAG
This sequence comes from Pollenia griseotomentosa, assembly GCA_963931875.1. Lineage (NCBI taxonomy): Eukaryota > Metazoa > Arthropoda > Insecta > Diptera > Polleniidae > Pollenia > Pollenia griseotomentosa. The sequence continues at coordinate 204,114,143 of OZ007561.1, read as the reverse complement.
GAACGGATTTGTTAATACCAAAGAAAAAAACATGCTTTATAAACGAATATGGGCACTTCCACCGAAAAGCTCTCTTTTTGTCACGTTACGCCACCAACCAAGTATTTTAGATCAATGTTGTTCAATTTTTTTTTCTCTTTTGCAATATATTAAGCTTGTTGCCCTTTACACCAAAATACAACAAAAAAATTAATAATATATACATTTTTTTGAGAAACAATTTTAAATGCTTGGTGGTGTAACGTGATACAAAGTAACCTTTCTGTGAAAATGCCCATAAACGATTTGGTATTTGTTTTTTATATTTTTTTTTTTTGAATTTTTACTAAAAAAATGTGTGAAGTAAGTAACTTTTGAACATGTATAATTTTATACCACAATTATTATTGTGTTATTTAAAACATACATTTAAGCCAAAGTTAATTTTTTTAACCATTAACCACAAAACGAGTTAAAATTAACTTTAAAGTCACAGATTATTTTGTAGCAGACTGGTAGCAGAGAATGAACTATTATAAAACGGAATCTGAAGAAAATATTACACCGTTTTATACATTAATGAAAATTAATGATGTTTTCTTTTCTACAAAAAAATGTGACATTTTATTTTTTAAAAATTCAATTTGGTGTCTGTTTCTTAAAAATTTTGCTCCCGAAAAGGGTGGCTTGTTTTATTCTAAAAAACTCATCCTTTTCGGGAGCAAAATTTTTAAGAAACAGACACCAAATTGCATTTTTTTAAATAAAATGTCACATATTTTTGTAGAAAAGAAAACACCATTAGTTATCAAAATATTTATTTGGGTTTTGCCTATAAACATGTAAAATAGAGACATTTACAAGATTTTATTACAAAACAGAAAAATAATAATCGAAAAGTAATCGAACAAGTATTTTACAATAAAATTATGGATAAGAGATACAAAAACTGTAGAGAACTAAAATTCGATAATATTAATCTAAAAACGCAAAACTTCGATACAATTGATTCTTTGACCATATAAGTTCTTTGTGTATATTAAAAAATATATGCGTTGAATCTTTACTACAGCTAAATTAATTTAATTTTTCATCAAAACTAGACTGCAGTCTTTAAAACAATTTTGCAAAATAAAAAATACTAGAAATAAAACGGTAAAATAAGAGAATTTATTCATTATTAAATAAAACATGTACATATTTCGAAAATCAATCAAAACCCTAAAAAATACGAAAAAACCTCTAAAACAAATATAAGCAAACAACCAATAAATGGAAACTTATTTCATTGTGAAATATACTTAACAATCGTCTTATGCTCTGTGTTCCAAGAATAAGAAAATACAAGATTACGCCATGCGCATGATCTATTGTTAGATCACGTAGTGTGTCCCTGGCAAGGGCTGCCATGTCTAATAGACCCTAAGATTTTCGAATTTCTTATAAAATATGCATGGATTATGAAAGAGATGGCAAGCCTGCAATTTAAAAAAATTTTAAGTTAAAAAAAAAACGTTACAGAAAAGTGTTACAACAATTTTAGCCCAAAGAAAAAATACAACAATAAAAAATAAACGTAAAGTGTACAGTGGTCAAATGCAAGCAAAATAGCAGCAAAAAAAATCAAGTGGGAAGTTGTACAAAAAAATAAAATTTTGTTTGTTTTTAATAGAAATTTCTCAAAGTTTTTGTATAAGAAAAAGGAAATTCAGCAAAATAACGACTTACAGCCGTATTCATAATGAAAATTTGGCACGAAGTTGGCAAAAAAATTATTCATAATACACTACCAAACTCTGGCTAACGATTTGCTAAACTTTGTTAACGAGCTGCCGAATGTTTGCCAACTTGTGAAAAACAGCCGTTTAATGTCAAACAATTTCGTTGTTTTTTTTTAATTAAAGCTTCGTTCACAATCAAAAAAACATTTTCACTTGGTATTCATAATAGAACAACAATTTCTTTTGCAACCACACACATTTTGCATTAAGAAACCGTTTGCAAATTTTAGCCACAACAATATTATGCATTTATAATTATTTTTTACAACATTTTGTTAAAATTTTCATTTAAAACTAAATAAAATTATTTTAAACGTCAGAAACAATTTAATACAAATTGTTGCTGAAGTTCCAGTTGACTCAACTTTAGTTACATTTTTAAAAAAATTTTAGTTACATTTTTGTTCTAAAAACGAAAGGAAAATATATGAAATTCTTTGGGAAGAAAAAAGATAGCAGAAAAAACGAAATTGTTTCTCTGGTTGTGAACGAAGCTTAACTCTTTTTTTTTTTAAATTAACTGTCTTTTACTTAATTTAATTTAATTTTAAAAACTTTTAAAAATTGTTATATGTGAAGGGAAAAACAAAAAAAAAAAAAATGACAATTTAGGCGATGATTATTGCGAAACGAGTTACATTTTTGAGTAATACAATGTGGCATCATAAAAATTCAGAGTTGATTTATTTAAAGTTGGCAGATGGAGAAAAGTTCGTTATGAATTAACTCTGTGCAACAAGCTGTTAAGCTGAATCGGCATTCTAGTTAGATCCTTGTACGTAGTGGACAAACTGTGGCAAACTTTTTGTTATGAATACAGCTGTTAATATGTAAAACAAAAAAACAATATTTTACTACCTAATAGGTTTCGTTAAAATGAGCAAAATTTCCATTTCATACTATTGATAAACTGAAATTTATTGTTGATGGGATAAGTTATTCCTTTGCGCATTTCATTGGTTGCTTACAGGGTTCTCAGATGTGGCGATTTCTCGCCAAACGTGGCGATTTTCAAACTTGTTTGGCGACCTAATTTTTGATTTGGCGACATGGCGACCTACTAGAGAATATATAAGACTGCACGTAAATAAAACATATTTATCTATATGAAGTATGGTTACTTTCCACATATTATTGTGACCAGCAGTTAGTGGTTACATTGGTAACAACTAATAAACAACAAGTAGAATTAAGATTTGAATACATATTGTAAATTTCGATAAGAAAGATTCAATAATAATAAAAAAAAAAATTATTCATAATAACATGGTCGGAGTTAAACAATATATGGTTGTGTGTTCCTTACGAAGGACTGATTTTTAGGCATGTCTTTTATTAACTGCCGAATTTATGAAAAAACAAGTAAGAGCAAGAGTTATATACCCTTCACCATTTTGCGAGCAGAATACGGAGCAACTAGACAAAAACAAAATAATTTTTACATATACATACATATTTACAATACTAAAAACTTTATTATAAGTAAAATTTAAAAAGCGAAAACTGGTAAATATTTTTTTAAAATCGTTTTTGAACACAAAAATTAAAAAAAAAATTTGTTTTTGAAAAACCAAGATTCGAACCAGCGGACTTGCAGTTCCAAGCCTTAACAAACCCCCTAGACAACTAAACCATGAAGGAACGTTGTTTGAATATCATTAAAATGAAATATGGCCCGTTTTGTTGTTCACAACTCAACTCAATTGAGTTGTAATTATTTTTGATGTTTTTGTTCACAAACTATGACAGTCCAAAAATTCAGGTTTTTATACAATTTTTGATATTTTTTGTACGGGAGGTAGCACGCCCACTTCTCCAATCCCGCCCACATTTTGTGGGATGCTGTATATTGGTAATCTAAATGTTTGTACATAATATGAAAACTTTGGCTCTTGCCGTTTTCCAGATATACAGAAAAAAGTAATAAAAATACAACAACAACAATAAGGGATTTTCGGAAAAATTAGAGGTAGTCGTGGTTTTTTGCTCATGTCTCAGCCATTTTTGGACCGATCTGGCGGAATTTCAATAGCAAGAAATGGTAGACTATATGTGACATAAGTGTAAAAAAACCTAGCCGCTATCATGTCTGGAGTCTCCGGAAAACACATATCAAACGTAAGATGGACAGACGGACATCGTTAAATCAACTTTTCTCCTCATAAGGACCCAGAATACCTTATAGGGTCTAAGATCAACATTGAAGAAATTACAAACGGAATGACAAACTTATATATACCCTTTTCCACCTGTGGTGAAAACGTGAAACGCAATTTGAAAGTTGTTTTAAATACACTTTGAATCTAATTTTAATATTTTTTGTTATTAAATTCTGTTTAATAGAGAAATATTTTTATAATATGTGTCATCAAATTCAATTCTTTAATTACAGAAATTTTATTAAAAAAGACTTTTAAAATTCTTGCGTTTTACGTTTACGATTTCCAGCACACCCCTGAATAATTATTATTGATTTATCGCTTGTATGTATGTTTTTCACGTCTTTTAGTACCTTTAAACCAGAAATGCATTTATAAAAACTCGCTTACATACACATATACACATACATATAAGGCTTAAAGTAAACCACGAAAAAATTCATCGGTATCATGAACTATTTTATATGCATTGTAAGTGCATGTAAACATTCGAAGATGAGTAATTGATTAGGAAATTTAGTTTCTATGATTTTAATATGAGAATTTTTTGTTTTAAGCAAACTTATTAAAATTATTAATGCGGGACATGCATAACGGTTATCCCATAAAGTTCTTAAAAAAACATCATGTAATCGGCTTCTTAAAATTGAATAGTCACAAAAATTCAAATAAAACCTAATTGAAAAATATTTGAACACATTTTTTGAAATATTTTTCAATGAACAGCAGATATTCCGTTTTTTTTATTTTTATTTTTACAACTTGATTAAAAAACCACAATAATAAAATTCCATTTATAGCAAGGACATTTAAATAAACCCTCAATCTATTTAACCCTTTTACACTTTTATTAAAAAAGAGTGAACAAAAATAAGAAATGTCATGTGAAGGAAAAGCGAAAAGTGAAAAAGTGTTTTAAATAACATAATTTTTTACAATGTTTCAGCTGGATAAAAAAAAAATGTAACGCACACACATATTTGTACCAAAAAAGAGAAAAAAAAAACACATAAAATACAAATGTTTCCTATAAACTAAAAGAGGGAGATGTGAGGGAAATTATGGGTATCCATTATTGAGTTCAAATCCAACAGAGTTTTTAATATACAAGATTTTTACGGTTGAGTTTGAAAAAAAAAAAAAATAGAAGGGGAAACAAAATAAGAAATGTCGGTTGAAATACCACATTGACCATTTGTGACCATTGTTATGAGTAGATTAAACAAATTGCTTTTTATTTTTCATTTTTATTTCTATTTTTTATTGTTAAACTAAAAAATCCACAATAAAATTTTTCAATTTTATTTAAAACAATCTTTCTCTTTTTTAGTATTGAGGCCCTTCTTTTATTGAGTTAATATTCTACTTCATTAGAGTTTAAATCTTTTTTTATGTTTTTCGGTTAATGCTTCCCAAAAGTGTTAATAATGTTAAAAAGGGTCTAAATTTGTGTTTGATTTAATTAATCCAACATGACATTTGATTAGTTTGTTACATTCATCAAATCAAATATTTTTATTAGGATCCGCAAGACTTTTTTAATTGGAGCATAGAAAGGCGTGTAGTTAAAGTTAATTGTAGAGATTAACAACTAGAATTTTTTAATTAGAAAACTTTGGAAAACTTTAGTTAATTAAATTTTGACAAGAAAATTTTGTATTTTTTTTAATATCAGTAATATGCAATAATTTAATAAATGAAAAAGTAAGAGTTCTTTATTCGACTATGTCGAATCTTTTATTCCTTTCAGCTTAGTTGGAAAACAACAGAAAGTTATATTTAATTTTATGCACCTAGTTTGTTTTGTATGGATCGTAGCAATATCATAAGCTCGGGCCAGTTGAAATAATAGACCGATTAGCTGATATTAAAATACCAAATAAATTTCATACACTGAGAATATTTGAGCTCAATTTTACCAAGCTAGATTGTTTTCTATGGACCCACAAAACCCTTAAGTCGATAGGATACTTGCATGGGCTGAGATTTATGTGTAAAAATTAGAGGCTGTCGTGGTATTTTGCTCATTTATGCACGGATCTGGCTAAATTAATTAAATAGCAAACAACTCCGGACTATATGTAATACGAATAAATAACAACCTAGTCCCCATCATTCGGAAACCCCGTTTCAACGTACACACGGACAGACGGACATCGTTTAATCATCTTCGCTACTCATAAGAGTCCAGAATATATATACATTATAGGGGCTTAGATCAGTATTATAGAATATATAAACGGAATGACAAGCCTCTATGGTGAAGTGTATAAATTATCATTTGTTTAAGTAAAAAAAAAATTTTTTCGAAGCTTCGCATTAACTTTTATTCTTGTCGTTTCAAAATGATTTATAGATTAACATGTTCTTCGTACCAACAAAATTGTCCCGTCTTAAATAACTGACTGATAATGTTCACTTTTGACAGCATAAAGTTACATATCAAACTGAAAGCATACATTTAGGGGGCAAATGTTCAATAATCAAACACACATACACACTCATGTCGCATGTATTCGAATCCAGGTGCAGATACAGTTTGGAGCAAAATCTATCAAACACTAATTTCTAATACATTTTAATTTTATTTCCGGTCTGAAATCTTCTTATTTGTTATTCTATAGGTTACTTGAACTGTAATTTAAAACAAAAATTAAGACTTTAATTCCGAAATTGATTTTAAAATTGTTCGAAATTCTTTTTTTAAGTCGATCGGTTTTCATCACATACCTGATAGTGGTACATTTGCCATATAAATAAATAATTGTTGATTAAATAAAATTATGTTTAAATTTTGTGCTATTGTTTTGTCCATAATTGTTCGTTTTCCAACGTTAGGGTTACCTTAAAAAGAAATATATCGATATGCATGCCACTCAAACAGAGAGTAAAAATATATTGACATTTTTTTTTTTAAATTGGAACCTAGTGAATTGTCTTCTGAAATGTACTTTAAAATAAAAATGTTACAGTTTCGCTTGTATACAAACTGGATGATTTGAATTCGTACGTTTTTTTTGTATTTAAAATAAAATAAATTGGTTTTTATAAAAAAAACAATAGCAATTAAGGTACATGAAACAACATTGCAGTGTCTCGTACCACAGAAAAAAAGGATTAATTTTTTATCGGAGGTATTTTCTGGTTATAGCTCGAAGTACTAAATAAGTCTTTAAACCTTAATTCCGTTGCACTCTACATTTTCACGTATTGTCTAAGATTTTAATCATAAGCTATGCTCTTTTGCTTTGCTCCTCCTCTATTCCAAAGATAAATATTGTAACATATATTTCAGTAAATGTCACAATTATTTTATCTTTTATATAGACCGCCCGTTTTTATAACTACTTATTGCCGGCAATATGTCAAGCTCTTACCAAAGAAATAGCTTAAGCGACATTATTTTCAATTTTTGTTTTAAAAAAGAATTTGTTGGCAAAACTTGCATCATCTCCTAAAATGTCATGGTCACATAAGGTACCGTTACGATTTTATAGCAAAAACAATTTTATCTTAAGCGACTACCTCTTATGAAATAAAATAAAAAAACCTTCTCCAGTAAAATTGTGTTTTTGTCGCTCAAGCTTTTCTTGCGGTAAGGGCTCGATGTGTTCAACTAATTGTTGGTAAATTTTTGTTGACAGTTATTGCATATATAAAAAGTAAAATTTGTTGTTAATTTAGTTTGACATTAAAAGAAAAGGACGCCAAAAAAGAAAAAATAGGAGCTCATTGAGTGAAAAAGAAATTAAGGCTCTAATTGTGTAATACGTAACACAACGCCAAGAATAACATAGAAATCAAAAATTTTGCGAAACATTTGTCATAATTTTATTGTTGCTTTCTACAGAAATTCATATTTTGTTTTAAAATTTTCTACGCCACAAGATATGCAGCCTTTGAAATTTAAAAATTCAATATGAATTTCTGTAGAAAGCAACAATAAAATTATGAAATATTTTTGATTTTGTTTCTGCTTTCAATGTAGTTTTTGGCATTGCGTTTGCGTTTTACAGAATAAGGACCTAAGTTTGTGAAATGACAGCAAATTATTCTAAATATAATTAAAGTAAAAGAATTAAAAATAAATTGTATTTGTAAAAAAAGAATTGTAGTGTTCGTAAAAGTGCAAAATTTTTATTTAAAATACAAAATAAATCTTTGTGAATTTCTAGAAATTTCTTTGAAAAATAAATATTTTTAAAAATAAACTGTTTGTTTTGTAAAATTAAAATTAAATTAAAAATTATTTTTGTAAATATTTGTGTCCCTCAAGATGGTGCCACTTATTACACTGCACCTTCATCATAAATTTTTTTTTATCAAATCAAATCTAAATTATGACTCAACATACATGCGTTTTCCCAAATTCTTAAAATAAGCTGAACAATAAAAATATTGTTCTGTTATTGTGCCGGCGTTATTGCTAAATTGCCGAGATATTTATCTTTGGTGTAGACCGGGGGTTACTTATTTGTGTACAAGTTCTTTTAAAAACATCTTAATTATTGTTTATTCTTGAATAGTGAATCAACTGCAACTGATATTAACTAGAGCTGTGCGAGTCTGTATATTTTGACTCACGTACAAATTTTTTTTTTTAAATTTCAATCTGTTTTTTAAAACAATGTGTGAGTAAGTAAAATTTGTGCGGGATTCTAAAATTACAGCAAAATCTTTTTTTACTTTTAAACAACTACCTGTGAAACAAATTTGCAAATGCATTACCTTATTTACCTAATTGCTACTCGCAGCATTACATTACACTAATTTATAAAGTATTTCCAAGTTACTAAGATAGTAATTCGCATATGAATGTAGCTTAGTTGGCTGAAGCGCGAAGTTAAGAACAGTCAACAAAAAAGGAAAGACTAACTGCCTGGCCCACGATGTCGACATGAACATTTCTTTCGTATATTTATATTAAAAACAAAAACAAATTTTTGTTTTTTATTTTATATTTATATATTTCAGATTTTTTGTATGAAAAAATAGAAAATTCTTAGCGTAAAGCCACGGAAAATTGCGGAAAAATGTGAAAAAAACTTAGTTTTTAATTTCCCTAATTTTTTTATATCGGGCCTCTTTTTCTATCACAATATTTGATGATAATTGTGGAAATCATTGTGATAAAAAACGATTTGAGCTCGATTATACAGATTTTTTTCGGTTCGTTTCGTTATTCGTACCGTAGTGACAACACGATTCATTATTTTTGCGCCGGAAAACATATCGAAAAACATTGTTTTTCAAATCGCTCTCTACTGATACCATTCAAATAAATCACATTGCAAATTTAAATATTTGTGTTGTATTATTACTCTGAAGTTTGTCTTAAGGCTTAAAATTGTGGAGAGGCGAAGTTCGACGGGTCCGCTAGTTTCTCATAATTTCTCATAACATTAAACGCTACTTGCTAAGTAAAATTTCTGCTGTGACGTAATGTTTGAATTGATGTACGAAATTGTATAGACGTGGTTGATTTACAGGAATTTCAACAAAATCTTTTTACGCGAATTAAACCTAGAAATTTCTCATTTATCTATTATCGTGGCTTTCTTCTGTTGCTGCATAATATTCCTTTTTTCATTTTACTTTAATGCCAGGAACAAATTGAAAAGACAATTACAAACAAGTCAAAGAATAATCAGAATGGTTAGAAGGGATAAGTTGAGAATATGGAACAGAAATGTCTTGGAAAATTGTATAAGAAATTGTATAAAAGCAAAAACAAATAAATTTCTATTATCAAAGTAATGTCAAATACACGTAAAATAAAAAAGGAAACATGTATGAAAGTATGGTTGGTCAAGCTCGACCAGTTGATACCCTACACCACAGAAAGTTCAGAGAATTTTTCAAGAGTGTATCATATCTTGGCCTTGAAGCGATTTTAGAGAGGAGGTTTAGATGCGACCTATGGTCAGTTCTCGACCTACCAGTACAACATAAAAAAGCAATTATAAAAGTTATTATCTGTTACTTTTATATGATTACGAAATTTACAAGAAAGTCATGGCATTTAAATTTATTTTCGGGAGTTGTATTTGTATGAGAGTTATGGTCAAAAATGGACCAAATTAACAGCCTTTTTATCAATTTCGAACGTTAGCGTTCGCATAGAAAATTACATTTAAAACAAATACAAATTTTCGAATTTTGTTTTAAGTATAAGTATGTTTAAGTATAATTAAACAGGCAGTAAAAAAAATTAGTAAAATTAAATTATGTTGCAATAATTTGCTCTTAATAGTAAAATAATAAGATGGTTTATGGGCACAAAGCTCTATTCTGGAAAGAAGTTAGTAAGGGGGATAAGTAAAATTATATACCGCTTCTCAATATTTTCATCAGGTTTCGTCCCAATGGCAATTGTTCCCAATTTCTTCAAATTATCTTCAAAATTGCGACCTGTACTTTGCGCACCAAGTTTACATGGATAGTTTGCCAGCAAGTCGGACGTATGGATATCGTTAGATCTACTCAGAAAGTGATTAAGAGTCGATGCACCTAAAAACTGGTCTAGGACCAATATTTTAAGTAGTTATAAACATCCGCACAAATGCATAGTACCCTCTCCACTATTATGGTGTGGGTATAAAAACACATTCAAATAACCAAACCTCTAAATGATTCCAAGATATTTGAGTAAAATATGAAGCGGACCTTAATACATTTTCACATCGAAGTAAAACCTTAAGGACACAAACAAATCCTACGTTAAAAAGTATTAAGCAATCTAAAAACGTCTTTTAAGGGTTGATCTTCCTTATTAAACTGAAATAAAGAACATTGTCAGATTGAATCGCTTTCACAATCGAAATGTTTTTAATTTTTGAGTTCTTTTTCTTAAAGAACGTGAGCAAAACGATAAGCAAAGGGAAGTTTCGTCCGATATCGAATGGCGTTATTTAGTCACTAATCTATTTTTTTTCAAATAATGTTGAATTAATTTTGGGACTACCTTCGTTCGTCCTTACAGTAATGTACTTAAGATAAGACTTTATGCTTAACAATCATCTAATATTTTAGTATGTACATGAATATACACTGTCTCGTATGTGGCAAGAGGACATCCAAACATATTAACAGTCACTAACATTATAGTGTCACATTTTTTGTTATTTGTTTTCATGACATGTGTTTCTCTTAAGACATTAAAATAGAATTGGAGGGATAAATGTACATAGATGTTGGGTGGATAACCAGTGGGATGGATACTTACAAACGGACTGTCGAATGAATGAACATGAAATTTTCATTCTTTTTTTGTATCATTATTTTGCAACAAATTAAAAAAAATCGAGATGAAAATTGCAAAATACGAGTTTAACAAAAAGAAAGTATGACAGAAGAAAACCAAGATGCGAACAAGAATGAACAATTACTTTTGTTGCTTTGTGGTGGTTTAAGTGTAAAGTATTGTTTTTTTTTTGTTATTATTCTTGTTGTTTTCTGGAGTACTTGAATGTGTGTTGTTGTAGTTTTGCTACTAACATTTGAGGCGTTAAAAGATTATTTAAACAAGAAGTGAAAAGTTGAGTTGAGAAAGTGATATTGTTAGTTATTTTCAATATCTTTTGTTGCTTCAACTGGTAGGAGAAAAAGAAAGTTTAGAAACGAAATGAAGAAATAAAGTAATTGATATTAAGCATGAATGCGTTTTTATTTTATTTATATTCGTATCTCTTTTAACTTTTTGTTTCCCTGAATAATGTTCTTTCTATTACATAAGTTCACACAAATATGAGTACATACAGACAAATATGAGTATTTGTATGAGAGTCAAACAATGTCAAACAATTTCTCTACTTAGTTTGCTATCTTCTATGAGTTCTTTTGTATAATTGAATGAATGAATAATAAAATAAAAATAAAAAATCGTCAGCAGTAATAACAGTTGCAGCAGTATAATTTAATTAAAGTTGAAATAGGGTCATAAAACGCGTACATTTCATTTAGAAAAATATACGAAATTATAAATATATAATGAGATGAAATGAAATGATGACATAGTTGGATGATGACATAGTTGGGGGTAGTGCACTAAATATTGATTTAAATCAGCAGTGTACTTTCACTAAATAAAACTGCAAAAAAATTAGTTTGCACTCTTTTTTACCAGCTTTAGTGATGTTTTATATATGTATCTGTAGCTACCACTAAAAAAATTAAGTGATAGTGCAAATTTTTTCACTATCACTAAACGCAGATTGAATGCAAAAATCTGCAGTCAATTCAAATAGTGCAAAATTTGGACACGCAATCAAAAAAGCTGCATACAAATATTGTCTCACTAAAATTTAAAAAATGTAACTTTGTATGTGCATGGTTTTTGATTTCTTTTGATATGCATAAGTAAAGAACATTAAACAAAATGAAATTTTGTCAAAACCGGTATAATTATTGGCTTTAATCATAAAAAACAAGTTGTTAATTTTAAAATTAGTGCAACAATTTAAGTAGCACTCAAGTAAGTGAAGAAAAATAAAGTTGCAATAAACTGATGATTGCTTTTTTTAAAATCAAACTATTTTTTTTTGAGTGCAAAATTTTTTAACAACACTATCACTCGTGTTAAGTGGGGCTGCAAATTTTCAATTCATCACTCAACATCAATGAAATGATTGCAATATTTTTGAACTATCACTAAGTGTGAGTTGAAACTGCAAAATGTGTGCACTACCCCCATCTATGATTTCTAACGAATACAAAACGTAAGTTTAATTAAAGCTGTAGCAAAATTACCGCAAGATTTGATTTTACCGCCACTTGTAAAGTATTAGGACTACAAAGAAAAAAAAAAAAAAAACAACTTGACAGCTTAAGTTCCTTATAATTATGCGCAGCGAAGGGAGTTCGATTATTGAACAACATTAGTAAGCACCTTGATAAAATGTTTTACCTTAATTCCTCTAATGGGATTGTCGAAAATCAAAAGCTCCTAAGCCCAAAAAAACCTTTATATGGGGCCTATGGTAAATTGTGGACCGATCTTTACGAGATTAAGTAGTATGTATGTTTAATTTTAGTCATATAAAACGAATTTGTACATAATCCTATGTCAAAAAGTGCATGCTGCCACCATTTATTTTAGTTTTTGTAACAAAATTATCAATTTTTCAGATTTGGATTCATAACTATATTCTTATCGGTTGTGCTAGATTTCAACTCCAAACTGCTTAGGAAAACAAGAAAGAATTGGACACCAATACTGTTCTTTTCTTTTTAGTCGTCCGAAAGTGAGCGTGATGTTTACAAACGGACAATCGACATATAACTACACAGAAAAAAATAATTTTCATATTTGAATACGAAAATCGCATATTTGATTACAAAAATTTTTGAATTTTCTGCGATGACGATTTTTGCGGTATTGATAAAAAAGTTTGTATGTATAATTGTTAAATTTTTAGTACAACAAAGTTTATTGAGTCAATAAAAAAAGTTGTTGCCCAAAATAATTTTTTTCAACAAAATGTTTACTTGATTTGTTAAAATAAATTGTTGAAAATGTTGAATAAATCAAACAAAATATTAATCGAATCTTTATTTTTTTATTTATTAATGATGATGTTATAAATTTTTAATTTTTATATTTTTATAAAAACACTAAAATTTATTAAGCGGGGATAAGTAAGTTCCTATGCGCATTTCACTGGTTGCTTAGGCCAGATCATCCGGAAACCTTTTCCAAAGACTTTGGCAAAACTAAATATATTATTCAAATAAATCTGTAAAACAAATGAGAATTATAAGCTATTTAAAAATGGTCAAGAGTTGTTAAAATACTGTCTTTACTTTGATTCAAATATTGTTGTTATTGAATATGAAGAAATATTTAATTATTTCATTATTAAATATGTTTTGTTGAGTGCTATTTTGCTAAGTGTAAATTTGATAAATCTTTTCTTTGAATCAAACAAAAAGTTTGTTGACCTAAAATTTTATTTTTAACAAACTGTGTTGTTAAAAATTTTCTTGAGATATTTTTTTCTGTGTACTCGAGGATATATAATATACTTATATACACTTTATGGAGTCATAGATGAATATTATAAAAGCTTCCAGCGGAATGATAAACTTAGTATACCCTCATCACAACCAGTTGTGGAGGGTATAAAAATAGTACATTTTATTTGTTAATAACACTGTGCACGAATTTGGCACTTTATTATCTTAACAAGCTGGGCACCCTATCAGTTCGCTGAGTGTAATGGTGGTAGTAATTTTTCGAAGTTAGCCCTCGTATTCGCGATATTTGGGATTTGAAATTTTAACACTGAAATGTACCCTTAAACGATATTTTTATACTTTTGGGGCCGCTAATCAGTTTAAATCAATTTAACTCTGTTAAATAGTACAATTTCTCGTTATTCGATAGCTTTGTTTATGGACCGACCTTTACGAAATTGAACCGTATGATTACAGTCATATAAAACGAATTTGTGCATTATTCCACCATTTATGTTAGTTTTTGTAACAAAATTATCAATGTTTGAGGGTGGTGGTTCCACATTTTGACTCATAGCACTGATCCTACTAAGCCGATTTTACTGAGTGCTAATCCCAAACTGCTTTGGATAACTAGAATTAATTTGACACCAAGTTTGTTTATTTCCTTTGTGTTTTTCGAAAGTAATCGTGTATTCAACAGACGGACATTGGTAAATCGACTTAGAATTACTCAAGGAGCAAGATTATTTATTTTATGGGGGCTTAAAAAAGTTTCACACGGAATGACAAACTTATTAAACCCTCCCTCATTCACCACTAGTGGTTGTTCAATAAAAAATGTCGAATGTAGTTTAAGTGTGTAAGTAATGCTATGTTCACACTTGGGTTTTTAAACGCATTTAAGCAAAATGTTGATTAAGTTAATCAAAGCCGTTCACATTACATTTGAGATAATTAAGATGACAGATGATTAAGAAAAAAACACAACAAACAAATTTATATTTCTTTAAAGTATAAAAAATGGATGAGATTTTTTAAGCAAATTTATGATGATATTCTGAAAATTTATGAATTAATTACGCGGCCGGTTCAGTGGATTATATGTGATAAATGAAGGGATTTAGTTTTAATCATGTCAATTTTAAGTGATTAACAAATCAATGTATGGGCAATCATCTCGATTTTAATGTGATTAGAGCTAAATTACGCTCGAGCTGCTTAAACGCGCTTAAGAACCCAAGTGTTAACATAGTATAAGTTGTAATGTAGTAAGACAGCAAGATGTGCCCTGAAGACTATTGTGGTGTGGGCATAAAAATTCATAAGAAAAGAAAGAAATCTTTAAAATATAAATTCGATTGTAACAATATTTCTTGCTGTTTCACAAACTTCAATTATTGCGATTTTTCTGCATATTGACGAAAAGCCACAAATTACGTTGTTGAAAATAACCAAATGTCTTAAATGTTCACATAAATACAGATACACACACACACACACCATTCAAATGGGCTGGTCTGTACCAAAAAAAAGCGAAGGTTTGATTTCAAATTGAAAATGATTTGCGTTTGAGAAAACGTTTGATAATGTTTTGAAAATCTTTTGAAAAACATAGCATTCTCAACAAAATGGGGAAATTATTTTCAAATTGAAAAATGCCTTTATTTTCAACTTGCTTTCAAACGTAATTCTCAAAATAAATAAAAATAATTTTTTTAATTTAAATTCATTATTTTTTTAAATAAACTGTGAGATAAACAGTAGGCAATGTAGCTAAAAGATGAAATAACGTTCTTTTCGACCTCTAATTCTTGCAAAGAGGAAATAATTGCCTCCTTTCATTTTGAGGATTGTAGCACCGCGATCATACAACAAACTAGGAATTTCTTCACTTTCCCGTTTTATTTTTTAAATTCGTATTTTTAATCATTGTAATTACTAAAGCCCTGCAAGAATGCATTTGAATGCCGTTTCAAAACATTCTTTTGTTTTTTAAATATTGATTGTCGATTGCTCTTTGCTAACGAATCAAATACTATATTGTGAAAAACAGATAAAGAACGAAAAAAATATGCAATGAATTTAATTAGTGTGTTATAAACGACCAAATACGAAGTGTAAAGAGTACGGAATATACTCCACACAACAACGAAACAAAAAAATCGCACTAACTACAACAAACACTGCTTACTTTTACAACAATACAAAAAACTACAGGCATTTTGTTTGTGTAAAATTCCTCGCCGTTGTCAATATCTTACTACATCATAGGCGAAACAAAAGGAACAATGTGTTTTGTATGCATGTATGTGTGGCAGATCACACAGTGTTTATTGAAAAGTTGACATAACTGCGTTATAGATTTACAATTGTTGTGTGTTGTTTTTTCGTATACATTGAGTTGATTTGTTTAAATCAAACTACTGCTTAACACCGAGTTGTTTGAAACCAACTACTGTTTTAACATTGATTTGGTTTTTCGTAATGTGTCATTCGAACTTATTTAAAAAAAAACACAGTATTTTACACAACAATAACGTGGTGTGGAGAACTGTGAAAAAGCAACAAATGCATTCGTGCAGGGCTTTAGTAATTACTCACAAAAAATTTTTATTTTTCACAAGAAATAAATCGTTCACTTGTAAAACACATTTACCCACGAATTAAAAATTTAACTTTAATCGCCATTTTTAATGTTTACATTTATTTTTCGCTCTAGTATTGCCAAGTTTAGTTTTGATTTGAATTTAACATTTGATACCAATTTAACATCAAATTGATAAAACATTTGATGTCAAATGTTTATTTTCAAATCATTTTCAATTTGAATTTTAAAGGAAAAAATCAAACATTTGAAAAACGTTTGAGAATTGTGTTTGATGTCAAATGATAAAGCCTTTTCGTATCAAAAGTTTGACTTCGTGTTTGTTGGGTACAACTTACTCTCTTTTGCAAATGTGTGTACAAATGTGGGTATGCTGTGTAGGTCTGCAAATGCTCATGTGATTTTGCAAATAAGTGCATTCCTAAATTATCCATCTACTATTCTTCTGCTATTTTTTTGAATATGAGCAGCGTCTTAAAAAAGTTACCAACAAATTAGAAATACACAAACACTTACAATGTGTACGTGTGTTTTTGTGTGTGTTTGGGTAAGTTTTCTTGAATGTCACTTAAAGGATTTATTAAGTTATAAAAGGTAAAATTGCTCCATAAGTTTTCCTTTTGTATGTTTGCAGCAGGGGAGAATTGCAATAACTTGTTGGCCTTTAAGTCCAAGCAAAAATATTATTGAAATGTTATAGATTCATACACACAGAAAACAAATTGGTTGGGAAACGGTTGCAGTAATAAAATATTTATCAAGTAATACAATTTATTAATGCGCTATTAAAATGTATAATTCCAACTGATTTTTAATAGTTGTGACTATTAAAACGTAATTCTAACTGAAATATGATTCCTTCAATTCTTTTATTAGTTATGATAACTAATACCATTTAGTTCTAAAAATTAGTACGAATAGTTACAATCACAACCAAATTTAATACAGTGACATACCGAATATTGGTCACTAGAATCATTACAACCATTATTCAGATTTTGAAAATACAAAAGTTTTAAACACGGAAAATAATTAAAAACGTAGATTTATGATGGAAATGTTACAAATTATAAGAGCACCGACAATGTCGAGAATAAATTTTAAGTCAGATACTGAAAATGTAGCACAAATTATAGATATTTAATTTATAAAAATAAAAACGGAAGTTAAAAATTTATGTATATTGTAATGGATCTAGTTTGTATTGAAAAATATTTTTATATTCAATTACATAACTTTTTTAATTTTGTCATTTTATTGTTAAATTTGTTTATTAAAAAATTGTTAATTTTGTTAAAAAGAAAGAAAAAAAACCCTGAAGAAGGCACTCAAAGAAGTGCCGAAATATTGGTTTGAATAGATTTATAAAAAAAGTTTTTTATTATATAAAAAATAAGACCTTAAGCTCGAATATTTAATTTATACATATGTACATTATAATACAATAATTTTTAGTTTTATATTTAAAAAATATCTTTGCGGTCAAAAACGGAAAATGTGCAAAAACTTAATTAAAAGGGGTAAGTAATTTACGTATTTTTATAAGTATGTACATATATATGCACGTATATGTTTATGTATGTATTATTTTTCTTATAAATACATACCCTAAAGGAAACCTGGGCGCAAGTGTCTCCAAGTCACCAGTTTTGGTGACATTGCCAACGAAGTGTCTACACTACACTACGTTTGCCACTATATTTGGCTTAAATACGAACATTTTATATCAATAACAACTGAAAAGTACCATTTCTATAAAAGTTAAAGAAATAATAAAAAAAGATTGTTATGATTTCGTATTCGTACCAAAAGTGAAGACTACATTTACTAAAATATACTAGTGATTCTCTGGTTCCAATGTCTACATGGTATGTTTCCAAAGGAACTACCTAGTCAGTAGTACCAACGTCAGTAGTAGATTTCCAATGACACGCACATGTTAAATGTCTAAAGTAAATAACTGATTGTGAATCAGTATTCACTAGTGACATTTTCTGCAGGGTACATACATACATATATGAACTCAGCTAGCATTTTCAATCGAAAGAATCTAATGGGAGTCTCATGAAGAGCGTTTTATCGTCGACGAGCGCAATTTTTAGTCGTAGAAGATTCCTCGCCCGGGAGAAACTGTTACAAAAGCTGATTCCTTCTACAATATAGCTAAAGACGCTTATATTAATCGTAGACCGATTCGTTTGGGATTTGTGTAAAGATTATCTAATGTGTCTTTCAGAAAGCACATCAAAAATCTTATGAGACTCATGTAGGAATTCCCTCACATAAACCTGAGCCACCTAAACAAGAGCATCAAGCTTCTTTTTCACGACAAAACTTTAATTTTGCATACAATTTATACGAAACAAACCTTAAGATCAGAAATTCAACAACAACCCTGTTGGAATATCTTATTTGGCAGATCCTTACATCGGTTTGTTTAAATAAAATTGTATTGACAATAAAATTTTCATCTTTTAAAAACGCTCTTATTTAGGAAGCTCAGCAATTGTTATATGGCTCATAAGGAAAGCCGCAAAAGGTTCATTCCAAGAAACTAATAAAAACCCGAATTGTGTGATAGTACATGCAACCGACGAAATTCGATTGGCGCCAAATTCGGTTGTGATCACGAATCTGTTTTTTCTGTGTACACAAAGATATGCATTACTTTCTAGCCTCTGCTTGACATTATTTCTCTTTGTTCATACAATCGAAAGTCTTAAAAATTGTGTTATTTCATTTGATATATATATATATATTATGTCCTGTGGTTCCTAGTAGGAACATTTGATATTAATATATAATAAGCATCTTATTCGATGATAAAATCTTCTTCAATCCCCTAGGTTAGATAAGGTTCCATGACTCGGGGTCCATTGTGATACCCTCGACCAATGATAATCAATAGTTTAAGCAATTATCTGTGTAAATCTAGATTGACTTTTAAAATAGAAATGCCATATAAAGAAAAATTTAACTTAAAGAAATTAATTGGCTTATTGGAAGAAATTTTGTCCTTAGTCTGGGTTTTGAACTTCTATTGTACACTTCTACCTTTAAGTTAATCTGGTGCTACGGCATTCACTTATAGGGCACCACCTTGCCCTCTTATATTAAAAAAATACAAAGGCGGCCAAAACAAGCTTCTTTGAATAATCAGAATTAATTTTATGTGAAAAGCCCAACAAACACGGAGGTTTGCTTTCAAATGGATAATGATTTGATATCAAACGTTTTCTCAAACGCAAACGTTTGATAATGTTTTGAAAATCATTTGAAAGTCATAGCATTCTCAACAAAAAGGGGAAATTATTTTCAAATTGAAAAATGCCTTTATTTTTAACTTGCTTTCAAACGTAATTCTCAAATGTTTTTCAAATGTGGATTTTATAACCATGTGGAACATAAATAAAAATATTTTATTTTTTTATTTGAATTCATATTTATTTAAATAAACTGTGAGATAAACATTCGGCGCCATAGCCGAAAAAACTAAATAATTTTCTTTCCGTCCTTTAATTCTTGCAAAAACGACATTGGCTCCCTTTTATTTTGAGGACTGTAGCACCGCGATCATACAAAAAACTTAAAATTTCCCAACTTTTACGTTTTATTTTTTTTTATTCGTTAGGAAATCATTGTAGGAAATCATTGTAATTACTCACAAATAATTTTTATTTTTCACAAGAAATAAATCGTTCACTTATAATCACGAAGTAAAAATTTAACTAATCGCCATTTTTAATGTTTACATATATTTTTAGCTTGAGTATTGCCAAGTTTAGTTTTGATTTGAATTGATCATTTGATACCAATTTGACATCAAATTGATAAAACATTTGATGTTAAATGTTTATTTTCAAAAAATTATCAAATTGAATTTAAATGTTTAAATCAAACATTTGAAAACCGTTTGAGAATTGTGTTTGATGTCAAATGATAAATTCATTTCATATCAAAGGTTTGACTCCGTGTTTGTTGGAAGAAGACATGAATTGAGATTAAAAAAATAAATGTTGAAGAAAACCTCTAGGATTGATTTTACGCTCACTTGTGTCCAACATTGGATTCCTTTCTGATACCTTGAACCAATGACTGGCCCAATATAGCATTCTGTTTCAATGATAAAAAGCAAAGTACCCTAAATTCTTTTCCAGCTAAAACATCTAAGAAAGATAATTTGGCACCCCTAAGTTGGTCCCTTTAATACATAGTTTTATTTATGAGAAATCCTAGAGTTGACATAAAATTTACATTCTCGAAGCATGAGGCTCAAACGCCCAGTGTTCTTTAGCTACTAAAAACTTTAACCTATTGAACATTAGAAGTTGTCTTCCAATTATTATAGCTAGGCCATAAAGTAATAGTTAAGGATCTGTTGGATTAACATGTTCACCTCATCCTTGCAAATTTGTAAAAAATTTAAAACTATTTTGCCTATAAAACAGCACTTGTAAGTTTTGAGAAATGGGCCCCTTAGGGCCCTTTCCAAATTTCTTCAGCTCTTAATCACCTTGCCGTTTCAAATAATGGGTGTTTACTTTTACATGCGCACATTTGTGTTTGTTGCTAGTGTTGCAAAATGACTGCAATAGTTAAGATTGTCGCAACATAATGAAAATTTATAGCAGTCACAAAAGTACATATTTTAATACGATAAAGAAATTATTTTTCTAAGTGAAAAAAAGAAAAAATGTATTAAAAATAAATTGCAGAGTTTTTTTTATTATATATATATGTGTTCCTCTAACTCCCATTGGAGCATAGGGCGCCAAATAGAATTTTTTATTACATCAACATAAATTTAATTTTAAATTTATCAAAACCAAAAATTACTGTGAATATTGAATTTTTTTGTGGCATTAATTTATTAGGGTTGACTGTAAGTTCCTTTCAGCCAAATGTTACCAATTTATTATCATATAAAATACCAAGTAGAAGAAGAGAACTAACCCAATAATATTCAATTCGTAAAAAATATATTAAAAAAAAATTATATTAAATTATTATATAAAAAAAGAAACGAAAATATGCAATAATAACAAATACAACAACAACGTTAGTTAGCTCTGGCTGATAGCAATAAATATGTGCTATTGGTAACATCTTTTGCCGTATACACACACGCCTCTAGTGTTTGTGTTTTTCTGCACAAATACATATGCATGTGCCCAGCAAACAAAAATTAAGCTTTTTTTAAAAAAAACGGGATCTTTTTTAATTGAGCTTAAGTAATTTAGAAAAAGTCTTGCTCTTTGTTGATAATGTTTTATGTTCTTAAATGGTAGTCAAAAAAGTTTGTAAAGCTTGACATTTGAGAATGGGTTTCAATTAAAACTAGGCTTTTGCAAAAGTACAAAAAACAAATACTTAAACACATTCTCTTTTTTCGTTTATTTGTTTTATTATACCTTCTCTTTACAAAGCAAATTGCTGTTCTCTTTTATAAGAAACAACCACAATAAATGTTGCTTCTGTACCAAATAAATTAAGCCAGTTTTAAGCATGGTAAGAAGTAAGCAAAATAAAAACCAGCACATCCACATGTTTGAGTTACATAAGACAAGCAGTTCTTAAACCATTTACTAAAATACTTAAGTATTTTTGTAAGTTTTATTTTGTTTGTATAAAATTTCGCTTTTGTTTTATTTGATCTTAAGATCAAATTATCAACATATCAATAGTTATATGTATATACCTAGATAGGTATGCACATATGGATATTCCATAAAATTAACTGCTAAATTAATGCTAAAAATAAAAACCAAGAGAATTTCTGTAAAAATATTTACATGTATTAATGCTATAAAAATTACGAAAAGAGACAAAATATAAATAACGGTTAAACAAAGTAATAGTTTTCAATTTAATAATTAGTAATAATCTGCAAATTAAAAATAAATAACCATTGCTTGCATTGCTTAAAATACCCACATTGTAAAATAAGAATCTTGTAAAGCACTTACAGAATATTAGCAAAAAAAAAAAAATGTTTACTTTGATTTGTTTATCGTGAGTAAGAATGAGTAAATACAAAAACTCTGAGCGTATAAAGAGGATATTTTTTTTTGTGTTTTTTTGTTTGCTTTGATCCCCTTTTGTACTAAGCATTAATCTGAGAATTTTTAAAAAAGCAAATGTTTTTGAATTTAAATGTACTTAGGGCAAAAGCCTAATAAAAACCATTAACAATTTAATATCAAGCATAAGTGTTTGCTGGGTGTGGTTATGAGCATTATAGTTATTTTTCAAAACAGTTCTGTGTTTTTTTACAACAGTACTGCACTTGTTGTTTATTAAATTTCCGCTGCATTGGTTTTTCATTTCCGTTTCCTATTGCAATACGTTTTATTTGTTTACTATTGATTGAATATGTGGTCATGGGATCGGCTGACTGGAATGCAACTTAATATTTTAGGAAATTTGTGTCACCTCCGTTGTAAATTTTTTTTAGGCAACTTGTCCAAGAAAAAAAAAAGTTTTTAATTTGGAAAGTAATTAAAATTAAATTTTGTTATGTAACTGTTGTAGAAAAAAATATGGTTGGAGATTGTTACACTATGTTTATTATAACTATATATTGTTGTCATATACACAAAAGATTTTTATTTTTATTTAATATTAACAATATTATACTTACTGTAAACATACTTATGTTTATCGCAATTATAAATTTGGGATTTGTTGGCAGAAAAATAATTATTTTTCTAACAACTAAATAATGATAACTCTGAAAACATACTATATTACTGACAACCAATTCATGATTTTAAATAGTCATAACATGATAACTTTCTATAGACGACTCATAATAATAAACATATTATGTTTTAGATGCAATCAAAATATCTTTACTGTAATAATATTATGTTAGCGCCATTTGTAAAATAATTTTGAATCAGTTGTGTCATTTGTTTTAAATGTGCCATCGAATTATTTGCCAGTAAGCGGTTAAACCATTTAAACAAAAACTCATATAAAAAAAATAATTTTAAAGAAATTAAAAAAATAAGGATATAAGCGGAGTTCTTATTAATCTTGCAATAGTGCAAATGCAAAATATCATAGCTCTTTTGAAAAATCCAACAACAAAACACACAGAAATTTCGTTAGATTTCATAAAAGTATTACGATATTTTGCATTTGGTCTTTTGCAAGCCTAATAATGAACTCCGCTATTGTATTTACATTAAGAAAAATTGTAAAGTGCTACAAAATAAAAAAATTGATGAAAACATTTTAATAACACGACAATGATATGATTACTTTTAAATTTATTATGATTAACATGATAAGAATATGATTAAGGGAAAATATAATGTTGTAATATTACGAATATATTTGGTCATAATATGATTCAATAATAATCCTAATATGGTGACTACAATCATGAATCTAATCATAATATGTTGTTCGATAATAGTGTAATTCTGAAGGGCAATCTTTTGGCCTAAGGAAGAAAATTATTAAGGTAAAAGAATAAAGGAACAGGACTATAAGTAAAAGTTTTATAAATTTAATAAAATAATCTACTAGAAACTGGGAATTATCTCCTTTCGTAGGTTACTTTATATTATATTCAACATTTTTTTTTTTTTTATTTTTCGAATTTATTCTATGAGCTAAATTTCAGTTATGTATTTTATAAAGCTTTTTTGTAATAGTTCTATTCCTTAAATTTTTAGGAATGACTTTTTATACACTATCAGACTATTATATTGTATTTTCTTGTATAAAATACATAACTGAAATGTAACTCATGGAATAAATTCGAAAAATAAAAAAAAAAAAAAAAATGTTGAATATAATATAAAGTAACCTACGAAAGGAGATAATTCCCAGTTTCTATTTGTTAAAAATAGTTGAGTTAAATACATTCAATTTATAAAGTATCACTATCCAGTGTGACACAAAGAATGCTGACGAAGGCCGTAGCGGGCCAGAAAATGCATTACATTCTGCTGGTGTCTAATAATTGTAAATTTTTCTGTACGTACAATATACTTCATTGCTATCCAAAGGATAGCTAAGGTAAAATGTAACAAGAAAATACAATATAATAGTCTGATAGTGTATAAAAAGTCATTCCTAAAAATTTAAGGAACAGAACTATTACAAAAAAGCTTTATAAAATACATAACTGAAATTTAGCTCATAGAATAAATTCGAAAAATAATAAAAAAAAAAAGAAAATGTTGAATAAAATAAACTACTTAAATAACAATTTATAGTTCGATTAAATTTTAATAATAAAAAAATATTTTACTATCTTAAGTTCCACATTACTTGTTGTGTTAAGTACCCTTTTACACTATTGCACAAGTCTTACTTATTTCGGGGAAAATTCAACAATGTCATGATAAGTTGTTTTTGTTTTTTGGAAAATTTTAAACAATAATTATATAAGAGATGAATTTTCGCCAAAACACGTAAGGCTTGTGTAAAAGTGTGTAGTAACCTTAAGGAAAAGGTAGATATGTCGATTATATTTACATTTAGCAAGTCTTATTGACTTACACAAAAGAAAAATCAATAAACCAAAGGGAAAAAATTAACTAAAACAACTTCTTAGCTGGAGGCCCACATCTGAGCTTTTAACATAACGCCTAGAATGCGAAAAGTAGGTCTATTTTATATTTTTGTAATCTTCACCCGATGCATAAGCTGATTTTGTCAAATAAAATTAAATTTTAATTTGCCGTGCAACTCAAAGCGTAGAACGCATATAAAGTATGAAAAGCATGAAATGCGGTGACGCAAAAACCTCAAGCTTAAATGAAAATTAAAAGCATAACGGCAACTAAAAAGAGAAAGATTAAAATTACAATAAAAAATACTGAATGTAAACTGGAATTAACAATTTTCATTGGTTTTAATTTATCAAGATATTTTTTTAGCTAAAAAATTTGCCGAAAACTCTTATCACAATATTTTTTTATTATTCAATAATTGATGGAAAAGGTGAAATATTTTGCAATTTTCTTTTTATCATGCAAAGAGGGTTAACTGTAATTAAATACAATTATGTAAGGTCTATAAATTTTGTTCCTTTTTATTACATCAGCCCAGCCCTTCTTAAATGCTCTTAAATTAAAATTTTTATTATTCAAACTTTCACTTACTTTGAAGAACATTATGAAATAACCACGTGATAGTGCAATAAACATTTAAATAAAAAAATATTTTACTTAAAGGGCATATGAAAGTCAAGATAATAAGACATTGTTGGTGTTTATTATTATTATATTGTATTCAGTTGAAACGATTTTTTAGCATAAAATACTTAAAATCATGTTTTAAATGGAAAGTAAATATTTTATATTAAAATGCCTTGCATCGCATCATTATTGCCAGCATTATTGTCGTGATTATCATTAAGTAACAAAAAAGCGTTTATTGTTTTTACTTTTTTTTTTCTATTATTTTTTTATATTTTTTGTTGTATTTTTATTAACAAAGAAACTTATACATTAAAAACAATACGCTTTATTACCTCCCCTCCACTAGTAATATTTTATGCCAGAGTAAAAGGCATAAAACGCAACTTTGTTATTTGGTAAAAACAAAACAAACAAAAATAATAATAATAAAAAATAAGAACAATGAAAAATCGTCCACTAATGGACAGTATAATAAAGTGTAAAATACATAAACAAACAAATTTTAATAAAAGAATAAATTTATTATAAAAGAAGTTAGAAGGAAGAAAAAAAAGGAACCTGAATTATTAGTGGCGCATTGTTATGAATTTTACTCTGTTCAAATTGAAAGATAGGAAATTAAAATTTATGTGTTATTCATTTAAAAAATTGAAACAAATAAATTTCCAAAACTCATGGTAAAGGATCATGTGATGGTATTGGATTCATTGGAAGAATTAGTCAAAGATTGGACTGATCGAATGGACCATGTAACTCGTAGCCGCGGCTGACTAATGCCGGAAATCGTATAAAAAAAATGCCATTAAATTATCTACCAGATTATAATAAAACAAATTACATTCCAACAATATTTCTGTCTTGTAATATCATTTTAAGTTGCCATGCAGTTAAAAAAACACCCTTTACAACTGATTTTCCAAACTAGTTTTGATAAATAAACCAACGATTTTTTAGAGCGAATTTGAGCGAGTCCACCTGGTATGAATTTGCCTTGAGCGAAACTTAATTCTAGCCAGTCTGATATATTTTATTCTCTCTCTCTCTCTTTGCAAGATTCTTGTTGGATTTGCAAAACTTTCTTAATTAATTTGTTTCCCTTTCTAATTATTCTAAGGTTGAAAGCACATATTTAAGTATTAATAGCAAAGATCTACTTTTAAGCTGCCCGCTCAATTCCTGTTCTTCTAATCACATTGTACGAACAATTTAATTTTGACTTTTTATTTTAGTTTGGTAAAATGCACATAAATACAGCTTGTGTCCCTGTTGCTCTTTGATAAGGATGACAAATCCTTTATACATACATACGTTTCATTTTATTCCGATTGTCGTTTTCCACACATCTACGGCTTAGCTGTCACATAATGTCAATGCAATTTATTTTTAGCATTATATAAAATGTGGTAGTAGAAAGAGTTGTCATATGTCAAAAGCTTTTAAAAACAGTTGTTAATACTAATTTTTATTATTTTATTGTAAAACTGTTGCAAGCACACACATGCACGGAGATCCAAGTTAAAAAAGAGTGAAAACATGAGTAGTTTGTTAGATATTAATAAATATATGTTTGTGTGCGAAGGCATACGTACGGAGGTATGCTGAACAGTCTTTCTGAAAAAATTTATTAATCATGTTATCCTGCAAATAATACGACTAGTCCATACACGCATGTAAAATATACACCCAGAGAAAAACATGTTTAAATACTATGTTTAAAGAAAATTTTAACCATATCATGTTTAATTTAACCATATTATTGTCAACGACAACCATATTGTGGTAAAAATAGTCCTCCATCAAGAAGCCACAACCATATTATGGTTGCCTCTGAACATATTATGGTTAATAATAACTAAAATATGTTTAACACTTATAATAGCATGGTTGGTTTTCAACAATAGCATATTGCTCTTAAAAAAGAGGAAAATACTCTTGTTATTTTAAAAACAAACTATTGTTTAGAGGCAACCATAATATGGTTGCGGCTTCTTGATAGGGAACTAGTTTAACCATAATATGGTTGTCAGTGACAAACAAATAGTTAAATTAAACATAATATGGTTACAATTTTCATTAAACATAGTATTGTTGGAGGTGACCATATTTAAACATGTTTTTTCTCTGCGTGTAGCACATAAGGGACTAGGGCTAGTCCAAAGTTAAGCCAAATGTATTGAAAAAAGATGGCCCAGTTAACGTTACGATGTCCTAGGGCTGGACCATATAACCTAGCTTTGCGTTACAACGAAATAGTAGTATTAAAACTACTCCATGTTCATACATACAGCCTGTTCATTGATTTCGAACGTTAACGTTCGCATAGAAAATTACATTTAAAAACAAAAACAAAATTTTAGAATTTTAGAGTTTTGTTTTTGTTTTTAATATAATGTTCTCTGCGAACGTTGACGTTCGAAATCTTTAAACAGGCAGATATTTGTTAGTTTTGAAACTAATCCATGGTATACTCCAGAGGATTAGTTTTAAAATCGCTTAAAAGCGAAAACATGTCGTTTAAAAACGAAAAAATTTCGTTTAACTACAAACTCATTTTGAACAATGACATGGTCCATGCTTGCATTACATTGAACCATGTTGTAAGCAGTCCATGTTATCTAAAATGGATCGAGTAGTCCAATTTTATTTGCAGGGTTGGAAATGAAATACAGATTTTAAAAAATTAAATTCTCGTTAATTAGAACCGGGTTAATCCGGTGCTTCTTTGATTAACAACTTGGTTTGATTTATGTATACAATAAACAAGAAAAATTAAGGGCGTAATTATGCAAAACGCAACGCAACGCCAAAGAACTACGTTGAAAGCCAAAACAAAGTCATAAATATTTTTTAATTTTGTTGTCGCTTTCTACAGAAATTCACATTGCCTTTTAAAATTTCAAAGCCTCATAACTTGTGGCGTTGAAAATTGTAAAACGGTACATGAATTTCTGTAGAAAGCTTTTGCTTTTAATGTAATTATTTGGCGTTGCGTTGCGTTTTATATAATTTGTGCCTAAGTTTTAAAAACCTTCTAGGATATGTATCGAGTATCTGAGTCGAGCAATACATGTGTGTGCGTATGTATGTCAGAATATACTTGTTTGTATGTATGTGTTCGACACTGTTCGTTTTGCTGGAGCTTTGACAACATGTAACATTTCTAAATGCAACTCGTGGAATTAGTGTGAATTACAGTTGTAACATTTAAAAATGCGATAAAATACGACAAGGAAGAGATGACAAACATATTCTCTACTGTTGTGTAGGTGAAAGTAGAACTACCTTTTTCCAAATAAAACCATTTCTGTCTGTCTATATGTTACTTTAATTTCTCTTAGATGAGTGAGTGTGTTCTGTGCGTGTTCCGTTTTTTTCGATTTAATTTTACTTTTTTTGTCTACCAATCAGGATGTAATTATGAAAAAAGTTATAAAATGAGTTAAAAAAAAATGTATTATGAGTTTTATGTATTAAGCATATTTAAAAATTCGTTAGTAAATTAAACCCAAGCATTTTAAGTGTATTTTAATAGAATACAAAATTAAAGAGGATTTACTTTATATGAAATAAAAAAAATTTACCAGAAAACAATTAAGAACAAGCATTATTTGTTTGAAAATAATATTATATTCTGAACAAAAAAATAATGAATATTAAAAAAAGAACTTAAAAAAAATCTTTCATCTAAGTATTTATTAATTGATAATTCGTTGACTTTAGATCTGCTTAACGCCCAGACTTAATTGCATATTAAATTCCTGCGATTACGACTTGAAATCCTAACTTTTATAGTGATAGATTAAACAGAACGTAAATGTATTTCCTTAAATCTATTACCAAGCAGTCGCAGGCGTATTTTGAATTCGCCAACCACG
This sequence comes from Pollenia griseotomentosa, assembly GCA_963931875.1. Classification (NCBI taxonomy): domain Eukaryota; kingdom Metazoa; phylum Arthropoda; class Insecta; order Diptera; family Polleniidae; genus Pollenia; species Pollenia griseotomentosa. Next base: position 204,084,626 of record OZ007561.1, on the reverse strand, counting down.
GTAAGAATGAATACATACCTTCTTTGAAGTAAATTTAAAGTCTAGTGGCCCTTTTCTCAATGTATCGATGTAACTCCTGTTACTAAATCTTGACATTAATTTATTAGAACGTTAAAGATTTTGGTTTTCTCAATTTACCGACAAAAAAATTTTTTTTTTGTTGGCAATACCTCGCGAAATAGATGTAAAATTTGGAAATCAGCTGATTGAATTCATCTGAATGGCAAACAAAAGGCAAATAAATAATTGGCAGATTTGGGCGGGTTAGCTTCGCGACAGAATAGAAGCAAATGAAACATTGAGAAAACCAAATTTCATTAATCTGCAGTTTTTCTTTAAGAAAAAGTATAATCCCCCAACGATAAAGCGGCCATACGTGTTTGAAAATGTGTCCGAATAAATAATAGCCTACACCAGTTGAAGCAATGTATTAAATATGAGAGCAATAATCTATTGGAAGCCAATCATAAATTTCTTTTTTGGGTGACGTATCTTTTGTCTGATTGTTACTTATTTGCGATGCCATCTAGTGCGATATTGGTATATATAATTCTAAGATGATTGTTGGAAGGGCAATATATTCCTTCATTGCAGTCAATTTATCTAGTCTTGTTTCAAATGAACCTAACGAAATTATGATTTAAAGCCATGACACACTTGCAACAATTTCTGTTAATTAAAACTTGATGCTTTCTTTCATTTGTTACATCAAAATTTTATATGAAAACAAAGTTTTTTTTGCTTTTAAATAAATTATTGGTTAAGCAAATTTAGTTGGAAACTAAACTTCTAATGCAATTTTTGCTTTGGCAAATGTTATCACTTTCAAGACCCTTTGGCTTATTAGCTTTTTGCTTATAAAAATATTTGTCTAACTCTTGCAATTAGTGCAAGAAAGAACAGAAATAAAAAAACGAGTATCAAGGTTTTTCAAACAACGCGATTTCGTTGCATTTGCATGCAGGAAAAAAGTAGAAAAATACAAAAAAGATTCATACAATTAACGCTATAATTTGGTAGCAACACTTCAAACTCATGGAAATTGAAACTGTTGCGTTAACAATTACAAATGCACAAACAATGAATGTAAGTGAACCCCTTAAGCTCTACATTTAGCGCAGCGCTGCCACTTTCTGAAAAATTATTACAAAATGTACAATATAAAATCGTTGGATTCTTTTGAAGCTCAAATAATTTTGTGTAACTTTTTTCATGAAATTCATAATATGTTCCTCATACTAGGAATACAGGTGATTCGCAGGTTGTCATAACGTAGGACGTAACGCCGTTAATTTCTGAAAACAGTCTCGGTTTACCCCAATTCCGTCGTAAACGTATTTTTTTGTTGTTTTGAAAAGAATATTTAAAAAGAAATTTCAAATCAATTGAAATGGCTGTTTAATTTGCTATCATTTTATTTTGTTATCAAATATTAAATTTTAAAATGCAAAAAATTTTCATTTCATATCTGTGGCATTTCGACAAAACATCTTAAGTCAAATTTACAAAGTTGAAAAAATTTTATTAGTCATATAAATTTTCATTCAAAAACATTTTTGGTTTAAATTTTGTATTATAAATGAAAAATTTTTTTAGTTTGGGTCTATTTAATTATTTCATAGATAAGCTGTTACGTTTTCATTAGTTATTTAGTGCCTTTGTATAAAATGTTATACGTTTTAATTTGACAACGTATTTACTTCGTAGGATACTACGTTCATACGGTCCAATTGTGTAAAGAATTAGGGCAATTCCATATGTGACTGACTCTACATTTGACACAATTTGCGTTTTGTTTTGTCTTATATTACGATTAGACGTGACTGACACTACATGCAAAAGGAAGTCGTTTTCGAGAGTGTTTTTAAACTTTCGTAATAACTTTAATTTGTGTTTTTATCGAAAGTTCAAGTAACCAACTTTTATAAAATGATGAAATAAAAGCGGTAAGTTATTTAAAAAAATATTTATTAGTAAAATATATTGTGACTGACACTACACCCGAAACGTGACCTACACTACACTCACTTTGTGTGGTATTAAAGTCAGTATTTTTACATGAAACGTTAGAATTGAAATCACAGCGCATAAAATAGGAACTCTGAAATTATTTGAAAGATACAAAATTGTAATTAATGAACTCGCTAAAATGCTAGTTTTGAATATAAACACCACCGACGAAATCACTAATAATAAGTTAGAAACCAAGATTGAAACTAAATAATTCAAAACAAACCCTTTTTAGAAATAAGAAACATAAATGTTTCAAAAACTTAAAAAATGTATTTTTTGTTAATTCAAATTTTTTTAAAAATATATCAAATTAATATTTAGTATTGTGGTTTTTTTGTTGAACTATTCATGGTTTTCAATCCAAATTTTTAATATTTTTAATTAGGCCTAAGTTCGTTAAATTTAATTTTCATTAAATTATTTTTATGAAGAAAGGAAGTTTACAACATGACAGTTAATTAAAATTGTTATTGATAATCTTTCATTCTTGACCGTGGCTGGGGCTCGAACCCTGGCCGGCAGGTTACCACGACATGTTTCGATCGCAACCACTCGATCTCCTCAGATGGATTTGCCGTCTTACACTCGCAGCCATCGACGACTGCTGACGTCAATAGTCAAACGTCAAATTGTTGCCACTATAAAAACTTAAAAATAACATTATATTGCCACCATTTTTACTACCAAAATCAGATATTAATTTTTTTCCATTGATGATAAACTTATGTGTGGAATTGCCCATTACATATTATTTTTTTAAATTCATTTTTAAGCCATTAAATTAACAACAGGTACATCTTTACGAGTAATAAAGAATACATTAAGAAAAAGTCTTATATTCGATGCAGAACTACGTAAAATCAGAATTCGGTCGCAACCCTTAATCATTGTACTAAAATAGAAAACATGGCGCTATGATCCTTATACGATCTAAAAGAAACAAAAATAACATAAAAAAAGAGTACTGTATTTTATCAGAAGGCTTCTATGTGCGTGCCATGTTAACATGGTAAAGTTGAAAAAGAAATTTAATTTGGTTCCATTAGTAAGCTTTATAATGATGTAAGCAGAAACCACCCTTTTCACGCCCCTTGGCTCCAGAACGAGCAGAATCATACTTAACCAAAGATTATCAACTTTGCAACTCCTGTAACAATTGGAAGTTCTTTCATTCAAAAAGAACTTTCGACAGCAGCCGTACTACTTTTTCAATATTAACCAGCAGCTCATTCCTACACAGGTGGCAACCTCGACTTAACGCAAACACACACACATGCAGAGATTGAGTATAAAAAATCTCACACACGGACTTATGCATACATGTGAAACAATAACGTCATTAGCTTGTCAATTCGACATTTCCATTTCTTTTGTTGTTAAATGAAAATGTACTCATTTGTAACTGTTAATATTAAATAAACTCGCACATGCACTAACACACACATCAACGTACTTAATAGACGTTCTCTCAAACAGCGTTTCAACATGTTATAAAATTGGGATGATGATTTTAGTATGAGGAAATATTTTTTTCATGAGAAAAAAAGGAAACGTAAACTTTGTATTAAAAACAAACGGTTGCACAGTGGTCTCCATTTAAAATTTATCTGTCAATTTATGGCTATTCTTTTCTGAATACACCGTAAAATCCTACATTAGAATATATTTAAAAGCATCAAAAATAGAACGATATTATTTAGTTCAAATAAAAAAGAATTTCACACCACGGTGAGTTGTTATCCACCAACTCAATGAGTGTGCATACATGAGAAAAGAGTTGTTTTTGTTGTTAGCATTTTGCCAAAGCTCAAGTGCTCTTCAAGTTAATGCTTGAGTGCCTCTGGTGCTTATAACCTTGTACTTCTTTTGTTTTGTTTTTAATTTATTCTCATTTAATAATTCGCTACAAACACCAGTTATAATTAGTGACAGAGAGTAAAAGAAACAATTTAAATTTTTTTTGCTGTTGCTGCTTCTTGAAACAAAAACATGAAATAATTGTTGTTGTTTTAACTAGCTGCTGTTTAGCTAAAGGATTCTGGGAAAACATTCGTTAAGGATGCAATGCTTGAATATGAAATTATACTAATTAGCTGTGTATAATCACAAATAAAAAACAACTTGTTTCTCTTAGTTTCTCGCTCCCGGATGCAAAGTTACGTATATTTATTCAAAAATATTAAGAAAATGTACACCTCCCCATTCAGCACGAGAGAAAGCAAACTTAAAAAAAGACTCTTAAGGCTCAGTTAGCCGGGAGTAACAGTAACTTAACCTTATCGTTAAAAAGTCAGACCAATCTATTTCTTAAAGATTGAGACGCAACATCTTACTGCTAACTACTTAAAATCGTTCTAATTGCTTTACATACAACAAAATGAAGCAGCTGATTTGCAACGTTACTGTTAATCCCGGCTTACTGAGCCTTTACTAACTAAAGCAGTAACTGCCGCTTTACTTTTCTTTTAAAAATTTAAGAAAACAAAAAATGGCTACAACTTTCTTTAATTTGTATTTAAAGTAGATATCTATGTATCGATATACCAATACAAAACTTTTTATTCTGGCATATGTTGGTGACCAAATCAGGATCCACGCGTCATATTTCTAGGTTGTCCCAGAAGGAAAATACAGGAGGATAAAAATCTTTTTTTTAATTCGAAAGAATCAAAAATTATACAACTGTTTCTGTTAAATCTTTAAAAATTCACAAAAACAAGAAAGAAGTGTCTGAAAGTAATGTATGCTTTAATTTTGAAGGATATTTTTTCACGCTTTAATAACTACATTACACTTCAAGGGCCGCTGAAAAAAAATTGTTTTTCAAGGGTTCCGCGGAGCAAAAAACCCCTGACTTAGATGACCAATTTTGTAAACTTTTTCTGATATAAAAGGTAATTCTTAGCATATTTTTGTTTACGGACAAAATCCTTAAAGTGGTTTTACTAAACTTAACTTAAACTTTAACGTAAATATTGCTATATTAAAATTCCTTCTTCTACACTAAAAGAATTTTGCTTCATAAATCTAATGAATCATACAATTTTTTTCTTTAATCCATTGAAAAATTTCATTATGGCTATGATATTTTACAAATTAAATGAATCCATTTTATTTAAAAGGGAAATCCCACTAATTATTATACATAATTTCAATAGACTTTTTAAAATTTAAATGAACTAATATTCAAATATTTTTAAATCAATGAAAAATGGAAACCTTTAAATAAAAAATTTTACTAAATCAATAAAACCAAAATAAAGTTCTCTTACTACAAAATACATATAACAAGAAAATATTTTCTTTCTTGAACTGCTGTAAAAGCTAGTTTTTGATTAAATTTTTGCCAATAGACATAAAAATTTGTGAGAAATAGTAAATTTTAATGTTTCATAATATCAATGAAAAACATTCGTAATGATAACGAAATAGTGATTTTGACTTAATGTTAGTAAAGTGTTCAAAAACAAACAACGAAAATTAAAAAAACAAGAGCAACAAATTCTTACATTCTTTTATCTTTTATTGTTAATTTAAGCACACCAAATTTTCGAAGAACAGTAGGTAAAGGATACAAGAAAATAAAAAAATGACACGAAAAAACGCACATTGAAGAAATGGCTGAAATAAATAACCATAATAATCATTATTAAACTAATAAAAGGCTGTCATAAAAATCACGAAATCTAGTAATGAAATTAATGAATTTATGTCCTTGAACAAGTTAAAAATTTCATTGAAATACAAAAACCCTTTCATTAAAATAATGAAAACAATTTCTTTAACCGTTTGAATTTTCATCATTATGGTCATGAAATGTTTCTTTAACGTGATGACAAAAATAGTCACAGTCTTAATAAAATTTATTGCATTAGGTTAATGCAATATTTTCATCGATTTGATGAAACATTCCATTAACTGGGGGTTAACGAAACATTCTTCATTAATCCAATAAACGTTACATTGGCTGAATTAAGTGTAATTTTTCATTGGATTAGTGTCAAAATCCATTGGACCTGTAAAGAAAATTTTTTCAGTGTAATATTTTAAATCGTGTATTTCCCGACTTATCAAAAATATTTCATTAAAAATGTCTTTTGTAAAATTAAAAGAAATATTTAAATAATAGATTCCATTTAACTTCTAATATCGGTGGAACTTTAGATGGTCATTAGAAAAGTGTAAATAAATTTTAAACTTTGACACCAAAACTTCCCCAACTCCCAAACATAAAAAAACGGTTTGACTTTGGAGACCAATTTTTAATCAGGGCTGGGCAATGCCTACGCAATACACACGATTCTTATATTACCTTTCTTTTTATGATCCCAGCGACGGGGTACCTAGAAAGGGGCCTGCTTTCAACAACTCACTCGTTTGCTTTTACTCAAAGTACACAACATTTATTCAAATAAAAAACATTCAAAATTACAAGAAGAGAGTAAACCGTATACAAAAATAAGAGTGGATAAATTGAATAAAAAACTTGTTTACTGTAAATGAATTTAAGAGTCATTCATAAATAACAAAACAATGGAATGACCCGTTAGAGAGAGCAAGTTTACAAAAAACATTCGAAAAATTTTTGAATTATTGAATGTGCATACATTTATTTGAATACATTGACATAATATGTGTGTAAGCTTGTGGCTTCTTTTATTTATAAGAGTTAAGCTTACACATACATACATAATGTGTAGGTACAGATATTTTATATTCAAATTATATTTGAATATTTAACTCATTTGACTTGAGTTGACTCAATTGAATGAGTTTTTATTTGTTTTGTGTTTGTTTATTCTTTCATTTGTTTCGTTATGATTGTGTGCTCGACTCATTGCAGTTAAAAAACAAATGAGTGTGTTGAAATTGCTTTTTGTTTATTCTTGCAGACCTCTAGTACCTAGACGGAGCTGCGTAAAAAATTAATTTTTTGGTATATTTTCTATTTATCTCTATAGGGGATAAAAAGATAACTAATGCTTCAAATGCTTTGTAATGGAACTCCCCAAATAAGTAAGGAGGCTAGAGAACAATAATATGAGATAATTAATAACTTTTATTAAAAAAAAATTCAGTAAAACTTTAAATTTGGAAGGTTCGAATGTTTTGGCTGTTACTTTTTTAATTAGAAACACATGTGTCCTGGTTATTAAAGTTGAAAATATTTACAAGAATTCATGAAATAGTAACCAACCTTTTTAACCACGAATCAATTTATTTAAAATGTTTAAATATACGAGAACAATTTTTGAATTTGTTGATTAATTTTTTGGTTTTGAATTATTGTTTTGTTTGGTTAAGACGCAGGTGTTTTTAAATGTAGAACTTTTTAGTTTTTAGGATTTTCGGTAGGTTCAGTAAACATTTGGTTATTTTATATATTTTTGTAAGCTATTTATCTTTATTATTGTGTTAAAGAAAATAAAGCAAATAGTTTAAAATTAATTAATTTTAAAACATGATGTGATTTGTTTGCGTCACAAATTAAGTAAATAAACCAACTTTTTGATTTTATATATCAAAATTGCTTTAAAAGTTTAATTATGTTAATGAAGGTATAAGTAATGGAAATTCGGGAATTTGAAATCGATTGAAATTTTAATCGATGATGAAAATAAGTGGTACAAAAAATACGAAATATTTTTGTGAAATTTTAAACCAGAAGAAATTTCAAATTTTATTCGTCTTTAATTTCCCTCGAACTCGATTTCCAGAACACGGCTGATAATAAGTAAATAATTGTTACCTTGACCCTAAAAGTAGAGACACGATCTGAAAAAATTATTGGCAGAGCATAAGATTAACATAATAAACATTTGATGCGGTTAAAGATTTGTCGACTATTTTTAATTATTCTATTACATTCTGTTCCATTTCAAGTCTTTGCTTTTTATTAACTTCTATTAAACATTTCCTGCATTAAGTAAATGTTGCTCTTTGTTTATGTTCATTCAAACCTAATGTATGATTCTGTGGCAGCACTAAATGTAACCACATGTTGGTTAAAACATGTGAAACATAAACATTTAGATCGAAAGAACTTACAGTAAAACTTGGACAGAAAATTAAAAAAAAAAAAAAGAAAAAAAGGGAGAAGGAAAACATAAAAATGAAACAAAAGCAAAAGCAAAAAGAGAAATAACAACTACAGTATTATAACCTTAAATGCCACAACATGACCATCACCACATACAATTACAACTACATACACATAAACAACTGCCACTACTTGTATAAATTACTTACTTGCTAGAACAGCTACTTTATACCTATTCTTTGCTCAAAAAGGGCAGCTCTTCTATTATTGTTTCAACGTTCTTTCCACATAAAGCATATACACACACAGACATATTCCAATACTACATAATTACATATATGTACATATATGTGGGGTCAGTATGTGTCCAGCATGTTAACATGCCGCATGACACATGTCATAACAATACAATAGTATTCGTATACATAAGTATATATAACTAAATACATATACGTACTAAATAAGTATGTAGTTGTATTAAGCCATACAATATAAAACATATGTATTAGGGTGGGTCATTGATGTATGAGAAACAATAAAAGTTCTCAAATCATATTTTTTTGTCTTACCTTAAATTAAAAAAAAATTGCAAAAAAGTAAAAAATTTACATCTTGAGCCCGCGTAGGAGCTCCTAAGAATTAAGTATATTTGAAAAAAGTCCTTTTTTTAAATTTTAATATTTTATTAACAACACGCAGAGAAAAAACATGATTACTAAGTGTTTACTATGAGCATTTTTATTCATATTTGCCTAAAATGAAGTTTATTATAATCCTATTATAACTTGAAAAAATATTTTTTGTCCTTAACATTTTTAAATTCACTATAATAATAGTTTACAGTTACTCTGATCTAGCTAAACATATTAACTTATGTGAAATGTTGTAACAATTAAAATTAAAATATAAGTTGCACACAAAAGGTATGTTTAGTACCATAATTTTTGTTTGCTTTTAAACATATTCTCTAATTGAGCAAACAATTATTGTCAAAACAAACAATGTTTATTTATAAAAAAAATAAAATTTTCTGTTCGTCATTTACGTCTGCGAGCATCAGTTAATCGGACAACGTGGATTAAACCAAAATATTTAAAACTTTTTTCAGGGAAACTTATAAGTTTGTTAAAACAGGTAAGTAATCTAAATATAATAATAAAAATACATACACACATGTATAAAGGTTGTCTTTCTTGCAGTCAAAAACAACTACAACATTGAAAAAAGTTGGGAGTCAGCTGATTGATCTGTTGATGAATCTGTACGGCAAATAAAAGGAAAATAAACAATCGACAAATGAGAAATTGAGAAAACCAAATTTCTTTAATGTGCAGTTTTTCGCTGGGAAAAAAGATAATCGCGTAATAAGAAAACGGCCATTAAATGTATGTTATATTAAATTTTATTTGTAAATATATGCTTTACTGTATACATATATAAAACAAAGTATATGTACATACATTTGTATTTTTAATAAAAAATAAATATTTGGGAATAATTCTGTTATTGGGTTTGGTGAGAACCATACAACATGTTGAAAAAGACATTTTGCATAGTTTTGGGAAATATAGAAACATGGTTGTCGTTTGCATTTTTCTTCTGAACATAATAATGTGTTTGAGACAATAATAAGTTAAAAACATTATGTCTGAACATAAATTGTTACTTAAGACGTGTTTGACACAATCATAACCACAAATGTTTTTTCTTTGCGTGAATCAACTTTTATTAATTAAAACTAAAATCATTTTGAATTAAATTAAAAAAAAAAATAAAACTTTGGTTCTTATACAACATAAAACAATAAAATCATTTTTTGGTCACAAAATCTTGTTTACTGTCAAGTCGGGCCATCTCTCGCATTGATTCAAGTTTCGTCTATATAAAACAATCTCTTAATTTTTTATCGCATTGAGTCATGGCTGCTTCTGACACTATTTTCACGAACTCCAAAGTCGTTGATTTTCTTTTCTGCAATACAATGATTGTTGTTAAATCAAAAAAATTAACAAAACTGAAGGTCAAAGCGCATTACAACATATTTACGATATTAGAAGTCGATAAGAGAAAACCATTTTTTGACCCACCCTAATATGTATACTTGTAGTTGTAGTAATAATGGAAATATAAAAGCTTAGTCTGTTTTTTGTAGTCAAACATCTATACATGTGTTTGTTTGTATGTGTGTATGTTTTTATTTTCTATTCTTATTTTTAAGCAATGATTTTTTGCTGCTGTTGTTGCTGCTGGAATCCTTAAGGAACAAATTAAATCAACATCACTGATTCTGATGGTAGACTGACCATCAACATCGACTCCACCATCCTGTTTTTCAGCTGCTGTAACAGCATTAGATCACAGTGCTTGCAATTGTTTTATGTCGTAGCCCCTTAAGCGTTCCCCACTGTCATTTTGTATTAATACAGAAAATACTATTACAGATTATATAGTCTGTTTTGTGTGTGTGTTCGTAAAGTAGACGAATAAAAATTAACACAGAATATCGAATTGTTGTATTTTTGAAATCCATAAGAGATTTTATTGCTCATTTATTTGTGTTTTATTACTTAATATTACAAGTGTGTTATAGAGTCAAGGGATTGAAATTATTGGTTATTTTCATTTAGTATTTCCTCGTTACAGTTTTTGTTTTAGTGTTGACTTTTATTTGTTAAAATCTGAAAACTATGGATGTTTAAAGATTTTTTTATTAAAAGAATACTTAGAATGAACAATTGACGAAGAAAGCAAACATTAAAATACAAAAGGGTAACTAATAAATCACAATCTTTCATAATTTTTTTACGATTGATTTTACTTAATTTACGAACTTTTGAAACTGCCCGATTAAGTATTTCGAACGTTGATGTTTGCATACACAATTTTCATGAAAAACACTCTATTTTAAAAATATTTTCCATATAAAATTTCATACGAACGTTTACGTTCGAAATTGTTGAACAGGCAGTTAATAAAGAATGCAAAAAAAATTCTACAATTAGTTGGGCGTTAAATATTTATATAATGTGGCCATAGCATAGAAATAGTGTAATTTTAATATAAAGAGTCCTTTGGAGAAGTGCCACTTCTTATTAAAGTATAGAAACACGTACGCATAACATAAAAAAACATTCTTTTACTGAAAACACATTCTTGATTTTGAGTTATATTGAGGCCGTATGATTTATTTTAATACAAATTATTTCATATTAATCATACGCAAACGTGCAGCAGTCGAGTTAAGAAGAGGGGCCTGATTCTGGCAGTCGTGATCGAGTAATTTCTCGATTCGAAAGCAATTTAAAATCTAATTATTTCAGTCAATACTGAACGAATTGGAATTATTTTTTCAGTGTTGTAAAGCATTAATTTGAGATTCACAATACTGAAAAAATAATTTTTTTGAAAGCTTTAATTTTTCATATCCTGACTTTTCTACGCGAAATTAATTTAAACTTGCTAAAATTTAATCAGGAACTAGTTTATCTCTTGTTTCACTAATCATTAACAGCGAGCGTTGCAAAAGTTTGTCTTGCACTTTTTTATAGTTGCTCTGCTTATAATACAAAAGAAGCCCTAAGTGGTACAAATATTAAATAAATGTAATGTGGCTTGCACCACTTCTGCGCGGACGGCCTCAATTAATCAAATCTTTTTTTAATACTTTATTTAAGTCTAATTTTAATATATGGATGTGGGACGTCTACCTCTATAAAAATTTTGCAATCAGCACAAAACAAAGCTCTTACAACAGTCTTTAACTTACCATTGCGATACTCTACTATGAACTTATATAAATACAAGGCTATTAATATCTTGCCAATCCGAGGTCTAAACAAACAACAAATGCTATTGTACAGATTTAAAGCTTTAAGAGGATTAAATCCCAAACCAGTTAAATTAAACATAAATATCACAAGAACAGGTAGAAAACGAGGCAAGCAAATAACTTGCAGATTGCAAGATGTCGCATTGATTTAACTAAACAACGTATTAAGTTTGCTGGACCAATTGAATACAATAACTTACCGATAGGATTAAAAATATATCAGTCTTATCACCCTTTAAAAAAGAACTTAAATGTTACTTGTTGGGTAACCTAGAACACTTCTATTCTAATCTAAAAAGCCTAAATGGCGCTGAAACTTTAAATATGAAATGAATATTTTATATTTTATTTAATTGTCAATAAAAAAAAGATAAAAAAATAAAAAAAAAATCGTAGTGTGCCAGTGCCAGACGAAATGTTTCCCCCATCACGGTTTCTGTTCTGCTTAGGTGGATGTGGCCACCATCACTTCAAATACTTCGAGCTAGAGGATTTGGGTATAATTCAAGCCTTTTTAAATATTTTGTCGAATAATTCGTGATCATAGTCTTTCTTATGGCAAATAAAGACCCTTGTGAATATACGAGTTTTTAATATACCGGGAAGCAACTGTGAATATTCAAGGAAATTAATTTTAAGTACCTTGGGAATTTTCAATATTGGAGGCCGAGGTAGTGTCCCGCAACTGAATACCGTAGCACCAGATTTACAAACAAGCGACTTTGTATAGATGTATTTTTCGCTTAAAATCACCAAATGGCGAGCAAATTTGAATTTGTTCGTAAGCAACAACTTTTTTTCTAGCAATTTCGAGCATATAAATGTTAAATTTAATATCTCAGTTCTTCTTTATGCAACTATGATCTCAGGCATTAAAAACAATAAGTACAGGACTCCAGCAGGGGCAACACCAACCACCAACACCAGTAGAACAGATACAGAGAGAAAATTAAAATTTTTTTTAAATGTAAATGTCCCAAGCACAAAAAGATTTATTTGAAAATTTTAATAAATTTTATAACAAATGTAATGAATGCATGAATGTTAGTGTGTGAGTTTTTGCAAGTATCTGTAGAAAAAAATGGACGAGGGAATGTTTTTTTACTGTTGCGTATTCAACACGTGTACATACAACATACAAAAGTATAAAATGCATTAATATACACATAAGGATTTCTGTACAGCTACTAAAAACTGTATGTGGTAAACACTTACATTTCTTATACAGACAAACGAACGTACACAGAAAAAAATTAAAAAAAAAAAAACAAAAATGTATCAACACATTTACATTTATAAACATGGCTGTAGGAATGTATGTGTGCATATAAAAAACCAAAAGGAGCAGGAATATTTAAATTTTTTGTTAACCACTTTTTTATTTAAATTTTTTCAGATTTTTTTTCCTAACAGAATTTATTTTTTTACACAGATTCATTTTTTGCACGTTGCTAAATACCTGTGGCGTTTGTTTTTATCCTTATTATTTTTGTTTTCTTTAAAAACGAATACATACATCTTTACAAATATACAAAAATATATATTTACGAATAATAAATAGACGTCACACAGTGTACTTTCATCTTAACTGAACGCTCAAAAATATGTGAGACATGGAAATCTTTTTTTGTTCAAATATTTATAATTTTAATGTTGATTACTCAGAGATTAGAAAATATTGAAAATACTTTTGCTGATGCTGTTTTGTTTCTTTGTTTTCTCTGCTTTAAATTAGCCAAGTTTTTTTTTTTTCTAGAAGTGGAACAAGCTTTCACAAGAGTTTAGGCTATTTTATCCTGTACACTTGTGTATGTAGTTTTGCTGCAACAATGGATGCCGGAATGCCTTAAACTTCTAAAATATTCGTATTCGTAATCATAATTTGTTAATGACAAAACAAGTGTTTGACTTACCTTTGCTTAATGAAAAAAATAACAAAGAGCGCTGAGTAGTACAAGCATCTTCGTACGAACACGCTTCTTCTTATTTTGCTCTTCTAAACCTTCAAAAGTTAAGCAGCAAAAGTTGAAGCATGTGAACCCTGACCAAATTTTAGTGCTTAACTATAATTGCACAAGTTGGTACAGTTAAATGCCTATAATCGGTGTGCATAAAAGCGATAAATACTTTATTAGAACCGTGACACATTATTTTAACAGTTAATTGTTTTAGAACCTAAAAAATAATGGTTAATCAACAAAATTTTTAATTAAACGCTTTGACTTTGCTCTATAAAATGGATTATATGCCCATTAAACATGCAGTAAAAACTTAAAAATATGCTGCAAAAATGTTTAAAATATGCCTTAAAAATGGCTTATTTGATAACAAATTTTCAACAATTTTAGAATATTTGCACATAATAAACAAGTGAACATTTGTCCGCCTTTAAGTAATTTTAGAGGCAGGCTTTTGATTAAAATATTGTTTTCTGGACCGAATCCCATGAAATTTCGTAAGATTATTTTAGTTGCAATAAAATACTTGCGTCGTATTTAATCTTAAATGTAGACTTATTAGATGGTTTATGGACACAGAGACTGTGTTCTGAAAATAAGCTTGTATGAAAACTAGGGTATTCCTTCGGTTAACCGATTAATTACTGCCCGATTAACTGATCGGTTAATTTAAAATTGTCTATTTTCTATAAACGATTAAATCGGTTAATTTCAGTCGATAAACCGATTAACCGATGATACATAATTTTTAATTTTTTGTAATATTATAACAAATTTTTTGGGTTTTAACTAATTGTTTCGTCTTATATACATGTTTAGAAATTATTTTTTTATACAATATCAGCCCAATTATGAATAAAAATTCCCCAGGAGTTTTCTTCCTTCTCCCATTTTTCTATGTTAATTCGATTGTAAAAATGGGACAAGGTAAAAAACTACCGGGGAATTTTTAATCTTAATTGGGCTGTATATTTCCTTCTAGCAAAACATTCTTAACAGAATTACCCGAAACAATTAGAAGTATTAAACATTTTTAAAAATTAAATCAGGACTCTAATGGCATAATGGAAGATTTTATATGTTAAGAGAAATCCAGGAAAAGGACTGAGAAATTAGTTATTCTGTATTATGGCTGCTTCTGATTCCTCCAGCACCCACGATAAGAGAAAAAAAATTTTCCGAGTCAAGTGTTGTCAAATTTTAAGAAAATTATCGCTTTAATCCTAAATATTTGAACAAATTTTTTTTTTCAAAATTTATTTAATCAGATCTTTTTAACTATTGAAAGAACTAGTAAATAATAATAATCTAACTTTTTAATTAAGTTATAAAATTCGGTTTAATAGGGAAATATTTGTCAATAAAATTATTTAACTATAGAAATCTTATTAAAAAACGACGTTTAAAATTCTTGCGTTTTGCGTTTTCGATTTCAAGAACTCCCCTGATGATGTATTACTTTAAAAATACATATCACATATTTATGAATTATTTTTTTTGTTTGCTCGTTTTAGACCAAGAATTTTTATTTTTATTTTTTTAATAATAACCTCCAAATAATAAATAATTTATGCATTTTTAATTATTGACATAACCTTATTTATTAAAAAAATCTTTATAAATCGGTTAACCAATCAAAAAACAAATTAACCGATTATTAACCGATTAAACCAAAACCTCGGTAAATTAATCGAGCTATTAACCGATTAAAGCAAAAGCCCGATTAAATGAATACCCTAATGGAAACAATAATGGACCGATTCTTCATAATTTCAATGGTCTTTGAAATTTCGACCTGTACTTTATTTATCACCAGCTGTACCGACGGACTGACATCGCCAGATCGATTTAGAAAACGAAGGCGATTGGTAAACCTTAACCTGGGTCTGTAAACAATACAAACGCCTTTTCAACCACAATTTGCAATGTAGATGGCGATATTGAAGCAACACGTTTGTTATTAAAATACACATTCGAAACAGAACAGACAGAATATAAACAATTTTTTAGTCCACTGCGAAAGCACTTGTCTAGTAGTATAAACAAAAATCTACCGAATATCGAAAAGATTATCTTTAAGAATTACTAAAAAGGCTCTTTTGACTAAAATATGCCAAAAATGCTGCAAACGATAAAACATGCAAAAATATGCAACAGATCGGTGCCAAATTTCATAAAAAGCTCTAAAACGGACAAATTTACTGTTTCTGTTTCCAGTTTTCGCATAAGAATTTTTACGGCATTCCTGCTTAATACTGTAGCTTCAAATAATCCTTAGATAAATCGATATTTTCTGTAATTGACTATATATTTTAAATTTATTAACATTATTTATTTATTATTATTTTAACGATATTTTGACATTATGAAATTTTTTTAAATTTTGAGACTAATTTTAATAAATGCATTTCAAAAACACAGCATTTTTCAATTGCTTTAATGACAAATTTTCTTAAGAAGTAAAAACCTACAACTGCGAGAAAAAAATTTCAACAACTTTAAAGTTAAAGATTTTTGTTCACTTACACCCCCAAGAAAGTACACTGTGCGTCGTCATCTGTTTTTAAAGAAATATTTTAATAATTTTGTTTCGCGTGTTATTTTTGTGTGTGTTTTTTTTCCTCTTTTAGTTGCTGCTGATGTGTTTTTTATTTAAAAAAAAAAGTATTTTTCTCTGTATGTTTGTAGAATTTTCATGAAATAAAAAGTAAAGCAATTAAAAATATTTTCGACAAGAAGTGAAAATGTCGAGAGGAAATCTAAAAATAATATAACTTTTTTCAAAGGAATACAAGAGAAATTATGGTATTCTGTTTGTCTTCTAGAACCTTGCTGCAAATATGAATTTGTTAATATTGCAGCTAGAAACTAGATATATAATTTAAGTTGTTATTAAAATTTGTTTTAATTTAGCTTTGTCTATGTAAGTTTGCTTTGTCTATGTATGTTAAAAACACTTTTTTGCATTTTAAAGTATTTTAAATGAATTCATCGTTGCTAAAATATTGGCCAGATGTACAACTGTGGGGTGCTGCCTACACGGCGAATTGTGCGAAAAGCAATCTAGAAGAATAAATGTTTTATATCCGATTTAGACTACGAAAGAATGTGTGTAGTATTCGTATTATCGTTTTTAAAAAACAAGCTATCACTTAAATAGAAATGCTTAAGAACACTTCAGAATAACTTCCAAAATGGCTGTTGTGGATTGGTAGTTGGTAGTGAGTAACTTTATCAGTGCGAGAGTTGTGGTTTTGATTCCCGCCAGAGACTCTGATCTGTTGCACTAAACGGACTGAAGGTCTACGTTACCTTTGCTCGGAATTTATTATGTAATTCGTAATTGCATTTGTAAATATACATAATTGTTTATTTTTATTATTAAGCCACGATTACATGAGTTCTTCTAAGTCTTGAAATTTAGCCAAGATATAAAAGTTGCTCTCCTCCAAACACCTTAAAATAAAGCGTGAAAAAAGTATTTTTGGGAGCCCTCCAATGTATACTGTTTATATCTGCGAATGGTTTTATGTTAAAACATAATTGCTAAATCAAAAGTATTCTTTATTGCTAAGTCCAGCATATTTATTTTTTGCTATCGCATTTAAGTCTTCTGCATTTTAATTCTTTGGCTCTTAGTTTAGAGCGCTTTCAATTTAGATTTACTGCCATCAACTACTGAATAAACTTTTGAGCAGATTGTTTTTTGTTTTAACGAAAACTCTAATGTAAATTTATGTTTTCAAAATGCGTACCAGGCATCCAACCAACCATCTAAACGACCAACGAGAAACTATCAGTTTAGCATCAACTTAGTTTGATGTTTCACAAGAAATAAAATTAAAAACAAGAACAAATAGTGGAAAATGGTGAGAAAAGTTCCCTTTATAAAGAAACTAACGATTTGCGTTAATTCAGTTAGCACGAAATCTATGAGTTCTTGCTTCTTTCTATTTTTGTTGAGATTTTTTTTTACAACTTTTAGAAAAACTTGCAATAACTTTTTTGAAACAGCATAGAACAAAAAAAAAAAAAAAAATAAAAATGCTCAAAAAGTTGTAAAATATATTTTACGAGTTTTCTACGTGTTTAAAGCTTTACGAGGGCAAACGATAAGTTTTTTTTTTCAAGGGACTTTAAAAAACGTTAAAAGAAATAGAATAAAAGAAGAATCGTAAAGTTCTTTAGGAGTGATCACTTCGAAATTTGTATAGCCTTACAAAAAAAAAAAAAAAAAGTATAAATGTATTGTTTATTATTTTTTTTTGGTGAACAATATATTTCTTTAATTAAACGTTAGTTGTTAAAGTTATTGTTCCTTCAAAGGTCGCAATTCAGTTTTCGTAAAGCGTACGCCAACCAACTTTCCATCAAAAGTAACAATTTAATGCCTGTAGTGTCGCAAATTCTTTACCGAACTTAAAATATTGCCAACTAATACGGGGGTTATGAAAATAGTGGTAAAAAGAAAATGCAATAAAAACAATCAGAGCAAACAAGCGTGTACTCGCTTCTTAACAAAACCAAAAAAAGAAAATTGTTTTTGCTCAAAGAAAAAGAAACAAATGAGAACACTGCTAAAAAAACGTGAGAAGCAAAACTTTTTCATGCAAACATTTACTGACATGTTTCCTGGTTGCTGTTATTGTTTCTATAGGAGATGGTTTTGCCCAGATATGAGTTCAAGTGGTAAAGAGTTGGGGTTTCTTAAGTTTTTGGCACCTTGACATGATTGTAATTTTTAAATACACACACACATACACACATATTCAAACACTTAAACATAACATGAAATGGACACGTCTTAAAAAGTATTCCACCAAAAGCATCTAAAAAGTTTTCTTTTTCTAAAAATGTATGCAAAATATGTAAGAAACTCCATTTATTATTTATTAAAAGCTGTTGTTATTACGTTCGTTTCTAACTCACAACAACCATATTCCTTTAAACGCTTCTTAGTGAAAACATCTCAAATCGCTAAAAGTTGGGCGAAAAAACTTAAGAGAAGGCTGCCAAAGTTTGAAAAAAATTATGGACTTATTTTTGCATTTTGGCAGAGCAACAATGTTTTTGTTTTTGTTATTGGTTTAATTTAATGTTGTAATTAATAGAGTTTGTTTTTTTTTTCTTCTTTTTTCTTTCTATCTCTCTTGTGCTTGTACTTTCCCTCCGTCTTTTTGTTATTTTAGAGTTTTTGCGAGCGCAGAATTTAATGCTGGTATCAACGTGAACATTTTTTAAATGGATAAACATTAAACAATTTTTTTTAGTCAAAGATATTATAAACTTTTTAAAAGCTTTTCTGGATTATGGGCTAAATGAAAATTCAATTAACGCTTATTAAAAGTAAAGAACAACAAAAACAGAAATAAATCGACTTGAAGAATTACAAAATAAAAAAGAATTAACAGGACTAAAATTAATGCAGAAAGCAGCACATGAATGTTAATATTTCTTTTTTTTGGAAAGTTTATTGACTATTTTTGTAGGATTTTTCTTTGTATATGAAAGTTTTTAGAAAAAGTGCAACAAAATATAGTATTTGAAATTTTTTGCTTTTGAATGTTAAAAAAAGTTTTCTTCAAAGTGTTCATGACTTCACAATCTTTCTTGCGTACCAGTTACTACCAACTTCTAAGTAAGAATACGCTACACTTTATGGGTCAGTATATTCATTTTCAAAACAAATTAATGTTTGATAAATATGATAACGATTAATTTCTTATTAACCAAATTTGAAAAAGTTGGCGCTGTTTTTTAAAAAGTTGCTTATTTAAAATTGAGCATAGTATCTAAGCCAAAGGTAAGGGAGGGTATTTTGCATAAAAATATTAACCCTAGGCCCACCATTTAGTAAATCGATCGACTCAGACTTTTAGAATCCACCTAACAATGTCCGCTTGGATGACTGGCTATCTGGTTCTCTTTCCATGTAAACCTTGTGCGCACAGTCCAGGTCAAACGTTTTGATTGTAGTGAGGACGAAGCCTATTGAAAATAGTGAGAATCAATACACGATTTTACTTAGCCCTTATACAAATTTACTCGCGGAATAGAGCATTAGTGTTCAAAAGCCCTTTTAATATTGTTTGTATTAAAATAAAATTAAGCCAATACAAAACTGTTTTATTGCAAGATTAATCGTGCCAACAATATTTAATACAACTCAATTCACATTAACTCAAAGATCCAAATAATTCTCCCGATAATAACTTTCACTGCCATAATTTCCCTTAAAATTTTGGCATCGTTATACACTTTAGTTATTAATAGTAACACACTTAGTATTGTTAATAGATAGGTAAAAATTAATGGCGGTATTTTCCCAAATAGAACCCCTACCGAAATATCTTTAAGATACCAACCTAAATAAGAGTGCCAAGCGTTTTTTTAAATGGGAAAAATCTGCTGCCCATGAGTTTTTGTTAAAACAAACCGTTGAATTTCTTTCTTCTTAAAAAAGGGAGACACAAAGTTTTTTTCTATTTATTTTAGTGTCATTCCTTAGTCCCTTCTTTGGGAAGGGAAAGAAGTTATTAAATTTTTATATTTTTTTGTTCTCATTATGCTTACAAAAACGAATATGAATAAATAGGTAATCTTACGTGACGTCAACGTGACGCTGTGTTGCGGATAAACCCGATACGTAAAAGAAAACAGGTTGTATAACTTTTATCTATTACAAAAAACAACAGACTCGCTAACGACAACGCCTTACACAATAAGGACGAATATTTTTCTCCGTTTTTACGTATTGCTGTTAAAGAAGTTCGTGTTTTTTTAATGTTTAGTGATTAAGCGAACATTTTATCGACATACACTACGATATTTTTTAAATTTTTATAAAAAACGCACGAATAACAAAAACTAAAAAATATTCTGCATATTCCCTTTTTTGAAGTCCTTCACGGCTGCTTGTAAAAGGAAGGGCTTGCTCCCTGCGGCGGAGAGTGCTTGTTACTTCTTATTTTTTTATGAATTTAAAAAAAAGCAACATTTATTTTGCATTAAAAAAGAATTAACCACCAGTGTTGCCAAAACTTAATGACCAAAAATGGCTAAATTTACGGAAAAAATGGCCAAAAATGGGCTAAAAATTGGCTAAAAGCTTTTTTAAATAAAAACACAATAAAATTCAAAAACAAAACAGAAATAATGCATTTAAAGTTGTTTACGATGAAATTGTAAGTAAAGATCAATTTCTTAAATAAGAATAAACGTAAATTAATATTTTGATAGATATTTAAAAAATTAAATCATCGATAAATTCGATGTGGTTATTGTTCATCTCATAGGAATTTGAAGGTAAATCATAATCACGACAAAATTTACCCTACCTTTTGAGTCCAGTTCTACAATAAAAAGACATGAAAGTATAGTCGGTCAACCCCAAGTATATGATACCCTACACAACATTAGAACCTATGCACTAAATTTAATTAAATTATCTGCAAGTTTGCGACCTATACTGTCAGCCAGCCGGAAAAACATCGTTAATTCGACGCAGAAAGTGTTTCTTTTAACGATGTTTACTTGAAACCATTTGAATTGAGTGCAACTTTATAGTCAATTCTGAAATTTTTAAAAAAATTTTGTTGCCACCTGCATCTCTTTATTGAAATACTTGCAACCAGAAAGAAACTCCGATGTTTGTGTTGATTAATTTTATAAATTTAATATTGGAATACTGTTTCTTTATTTTGAAAGATTATCATCGATCATAGCGATTTTCAACATTTGTTAAAGGTGTGATTTTAATTAAAGGCGTTTTAATTGTTAAAAATGTTTATTTTACTTATATAAATTTTTATGATAAAATAATTTTTTTTTTTAAAGAAAATCGGCAAAAAAATTTTATGGCTAAGCATGTTAAAAAATAGCTAGAAACTTGGCTAATGGCTAAACTCATTTTTTAATGGATAAACAAGGTGAAAAATGGCTAAATCTAGCCACTTAATGGTTAAATTGGCAACACTGTTTACCACCACTAATTTCTGAATATTTTCGAAACTGTTGAAAATATAAAGAAACTACTATTAAGGTGACATAAAGAGAAGTTTATTCCAAATCACCCAAATCGGACAAAACGTTCTCAAGTTATACGTGGCACCATATAAGTCACGTGCCCAATAGAAAAAATTGCAAACGAATTTGGTCCAAGCGCTCAGAGTAGTGCACATATCAAAAATCACTTTCAAAAATTTTAAAAAAATCAAGTTGAATTGAACATTTTTTATTTTTTTAAACGAAATAAAATTGTATAATTTAATTATTAAATTATTTAAAATCTTGAGTATTTTTCATAATTGGGTATTGAAAAGTAGGCGTGCCGGTGGCCTGATTTGTTTAATTTTAAGCTCAACTCTTCTATAATATGTAAAAAATCATCTTTTTTTAGTTTTTCAGTTATTAATGTTGGCCACCTTAATTTAAAAAATTAACACTGTGTGACGAAACAGTCAGTCTTATCGGATCTCCAGTCGTCCAATGCTAAATTCGTGTAATAAAGGCTTGTTAAGAAAAAACTGTATGAACATGAAAAGCTTTGACATATAAAAACGCTTGCCTCTCTTATTTAGGTTGACTTGTAAAGCTAATGCATCTTATGAAGACATTGTTTGCATCTAGATCAAATTGGGCACAAAAAACTCGTATAAAAAGTTTTTAAAAATTATAATGGAATAATTTGCCTAGAGGTCCTAAATAGGATCCACTTTCGAAAATTATTTTGCAATATTCACAAGTCTTAAAGGGTATAATGTGGTCGGGCTTAGCTTTACTATACTTTGTACTTGTTTTTTTTTGTCTAAACTTGTGTTAAACTATAAAATGTTAGTTTAAACTTAATGCTTAAAAATATTAAACATGAAAGAGAAAAATGAGGAGAATAAACAACAAGCTGCCAAAAAGTAAATTTCACAAGTAAAAAAACAACTCTTGTTGAAACATTGCAAGCAAATTTCAAAATACTTTTTATGTATTTTTTTAGCTAAAAAAAATGGAATGTTTAAAATTATAAATAAAAATACTCATGAAAATTAATTTAAAAAAAATTAACAAAGTAATAAAAATTCGTAAAAAAACAAAACGGTTGTGCCGTGTATGTGCTCCTAAAACTTAAGAACCGCTTTACAGATAGACACCAAACTTGGACAATAAATTGGTTAAGTCAGGAGCCAGGTGTCTCTTAGTTTTAATTCTGACCAAACAGCTAGTAATTATATAATAATTTATCTACATCAACAACTGATAATAATACTCAGTGTCGGAATACTATCAAATCTCCCAACAGATTGTGTCAAATAATTCAGTCAAAGGAAAGCAGGTTAATATCGCATTGCTGAAAGCATTCATTCACATGCTCTGTCTCTCCTTCTCTCTCTTTTCCTTTTTTTTGTGGAAAATCGCAACACAATTGTTATATTTTCGGCCAGTCTGTTGTTTCTTCGATTTTTCGTTGATAAAACGTATACTCTACTTGCAAGAAAGTGTAAGCCCCAGGTTAAATCTGCAGTCTTCCTGCTTATTGTTGGGCTCACGAAGTTGTTCAGCGTACCACTAATGTCAGTAAGACCATCTAGAAATGCATGCTAGTTAGTAGCAAAAACTTTAATCAGAAATTTCAAAGCATTCATTTATAGGAGTTTTATTTTTATAAGCAATTAGAGAAGAAGATAGCACTGCGTATTAATACACTATCGACTACCAATAAACTTTCTTAAGCAACAGAATTCTAGTTTCAAAAAACTCTGGCGATTTGTTGTTTTTTGCTCAAAAAATTCCGAATTTTCGGTAAACACCTTAAACATGGTGACTTTTTGTAACTTTGGCAGTAGGTTTACTATGCCGTGTAATATTATTTTGTGTTCTTAGGTTCAGAATTGAAGAAAGATCCTGTTATAAAAACCCCCTGCCTAAAATAATTTAAAGACAAAAAATCTCATATAGATACGGTGTCCATCCGTTCTGTATTATACAAAGTATTATATTTTACAGCTTTGTTCTGTGTAAATTACTTTTTAGTCAAAACCCTTAATATGTTCTGTATTAAATTTAATATTCTGCATTTGTAACTTTACTTATTACTGGAAGTTTGTAAGAAATTTGTTTTGAGGAAACTTCTTTTGAAAATACTGAAGTAAAAATAATTAATTTAAAATTTCCAAAAATTATAGAGATTTTAAGAAAGTTTTAATATGAGTTTTTTTTAAATAGTGCCCATTTAACAGTTAAGCGTAGTGTACAAGGAATGTGATGACGTTTTCAACAATAATCTTGCTTATAAAATCGAAAAATAAGGTACGTGTTGCTTTATAACGGCGATCTCAACGTATGTATATAATTTTATATGCAATAATTTGAATGCCGTAATTCAAGTTCCGTATTATCCTGTATTGAACCTGCGGTTGCTCCTTTATAACTAATTATTTTGTAGGTGCTTCATTCCTACTACGTTCGAACCGATAGCGGTAAACTGCTTATTAACAGACCACTTTTCGAGAAATCTGTTAATACTTCTCTGCTGAACCCTCTCTGTTTGCTACTCTGTTGATTTCGCTCTTATGTCACTGTTAGTCAGTTAAACCCGTCTGACCTTATTCTACCTCCTGTACCATCGGATTACCTGATATAATAATAATAAGCAAAATTGGCGGATGTTAATAAGTGCTGAGCAAAATAAGAAAATATTTTATTGATAGAGTTTTCTTTTTAATTAACTCTGTCCCAAATCCTATTGCCTAATACACATTTAAATAGCTGGGTGTTTTAATGTCGCTCATTGTGCCGTCCACTGCTCAAAATTTATTTTAATTTAGAGAAGTAAAAAAATTAATTTTTAAAAACAACCGTGTAGTGCTTAAATTTTTGGCAACTTGTAAATACCAGTTCCAAAGAAATATTTTTATTAAGACCAATTCTTCGCGACTGAAAAAATTCTAAAATTAATTTCTAACACGAATTTTTTTCAGTACTTTGGGAGAAAGTTACAAAATGAAACACTTTTAGATTTTATAAAAAATATATTTTCACCGCCATTTTCTAAAGTTGACCTTTAATCTTTTTTGCCAAACTTAATCCTACTCAATCAAATGAAATTTTAATTAATATTCAACACAACATGAAAGTGAATTCAATTTTTTTTCTCATTATGAAATAGAAAAAAAAGAAAATGTTCCTGATACCAATTGACTGCTGCACAAAAGTTTTTAACAAAACTTAAAGATAATATTATCCGTCAAGATGGAAAAGGTGATTCTTTTTATATATTGTGTTAGTTGTTGTTTTTTTATTTATTTAATATTCAATAAGAAAAAGTTTTTTGGAAAATGATTTTGTAATTTGAGTACAACATTTTTTTCTCTTTTGTTTTGGATGTCTGTTTTGAAATTGAACTCCAACCACCCAAAAACTTGACAGTTTTAATGAAAATTCACAAAAATAAAAGAGAAGGAAGAAAATAAATCATAAAACTGAAAATGTTCACACAACAATCATATAAATGATGCTGAATTTACTTAAAACATTTGAAGCTGTTTTGCTGTACAACTCATTGAGTTGAGATGTTTTGTCAAAAACAAAATTCGTTAAAAGTTTAAGTTTTAATAGAAAAAGCTGAATTTCAATTGAATAAAAACAAAAGAACGAAAATCAAAATCCAACTTAAAGAAACTTTTGTTTAGTGGGAGAATGTATTAACGGCATACATTTCCGAACCCTTTAATAGAATAGAAGAAGAGAACCAGATTCTTAAGAAAAACATTTTTAAATTTAATTAATTATTATAGTAAAATTAGAATTTTTATTTCTGGCCACTTTTCTAGTTTTTTTTTTTTGTAAAGTTTTGTTAAGTACAAAGAACCAAGTTTCGCTTTAAATAATATAATAACACATTGAATCAAAGTTACAAACAATTATAGGATTTCTTAAAGTGTCTTCAATTATTAGTTTTTTTAAAGTCATTATCTCTTGAAATTAAATCAGTGGAGATTTTTAATTTAATTTTTTTTTTAAATTTAAGATAAGTGGCCAAAATTTTTTTGATATCAATTTTACTCGAATTTGATATCCAGAATATGCACTATAGACCCAATGACTGGCTTTTGAGGCATAAAGTCCATATTAGAAGTGTCAAATTTTCCAAAAGTAATGATGACAGTTTGAATATTTAGGAATACACAAATGTAAAAATTAGAATCGGGTGGCAACTCATAACTTAACGTCAAGCTCTCAAAGTACAAGTTCGTTTGTTTGTTTTGTTTTCATACATTTCACACTTAGTCATGGTGCAATTAGTTGGTTTTCTCGAAACGCCTGCAGATTTTTTGCAGAGTTGTGTTTTTTACGTGAAATTGTGTTTGTAGCAATTGTTATTGACATTTCTAAAATTTTTTACACAAACAAATGCTTTTGTTCTCGACATCTTTATAATTTTTAATTTAAATTTTGATATATTAATTAAGCTAAAGTTCATCAAATTAAATTTTCATTAAATTATTTTAATGAAGAAGGAATTTTACAACATGAAAATCAATTAAGATTTATTGATAATTTTTCATTCATAACTGCTGCTGGGCTCGAACCCATAAATAGTTCAACAAAATAACCACATTACTAATTATCATCTTTATAATTTTTAACACAAACAAAATGCGTGTTCTTTTTATTGATGTATTTGCGCGCAGACCTACCAATTGGGCCATGTACTTAATTAATAAAGAGAACAAACGTCTAAAGAAGAAAAAATGTTTTGTAACATAATTGTTTGTTAAAGCTCGTCGTCTTTTCAATGCAGCTTGGTGATCGTTTTTGGGTTCCTTGAAGTAGAACTTTATGTATCGGTGCGTATTCAGTAAAGTGTTTACACGTTAAGAAAGGTATAATTTCATGTGTTTATAAATTTAACTGCCCTTAACTGCAACCTTCTACAAAATTTACGATTTAAGCTTGTATAAATATCATTTACCGCCCAGGGAAATGACACCAAGTTATTGCTTCTTACTGCTTCAATTGCAGCTCATTCATTAATTTTTTTTTTAAGAAAGCAACTTCTTTCCCATCAAGGTCAACATATTTAAACATTTTTAATTTCTGATGACAAGAAGCCATTAATGCTAACCCTTGAAGAAGCATTAGTATTTTTATTAGAAAATAATTCGACAAAACCGCAGTGATAACTGAACAAATCATACAACTGTGATTTTAAACCCTGCTAACAAAAAGTTCAAGATTAAAAAATACAATGCTGAGCTGAAAGATTTCCGAAAAAAGAATCATTGGCACAAATTCCTCTACAAAACTTTTTTAATCACACGGCAAATATAATATTGCCATACCAAGAAGATGTTTTGATACCCAAGGCCCAACTATAATATGCATAAGCTTGGTTAAGCTTCTGTCAAAAATGAACAAAAAGCCTCTCAAATGCATTAAAAAAAAAAAACAAAATCAAAAAACACTTGATTTCGTACGGAAAGTGCGATCTGTTGCGCACTTTGCTTAAGCAAATGACAGATTCATTAAACTTAACAAAAAGTTTCCTAAAGTTCAATATGGTTAGAGCATATGATTTACATGTATTCGCAAAGTTGCTTAAGCCAACTTATACATATTATAGTTGGGCCTTTATACCTGAGCTCAGTGAAGCCACATCAGTCCTGAGTTTAATGTGTAGTTTATAGAACACGAGCGCCTCACTCGTCCGTTCAACTGAAATTTAAAACAAAAACAAATTTCGAAATTTTGTTTTTGTTTTAGATGTAAGTTGAACGGACGAGTAAGGTGCTCGTGTTCTATAAACCACACATAAGTTTCGACGATTCATACTTTTTAATTTAAATTTTATGACATTTGTGTTTATTTGTTCCCTCAAAAAGTTGTTGAATTCAGTACACATGGATGTTCGTTTAATAATATAAAAAATCAAGAGTCAAGCACAGAAGTTTAATAACAATTAAACAGTCATTCAAAAACAAAACCCATTTGAAACGTCAAACATTAGAAATCATTAAACGGTTGCACTTTGTTACAACTCTAAATAAAGTTCGAGTTAGATTTGATAGCAGAGAAAACGGGCAATAAACTTCAAATATTTTATTTGTCTTTAATAGGAATACCATTGCGCACAAAGCCAATGGCGGTGGCGATACTACAACGTTGGTCGATATGTCAAAAACAAAAGTAACTTTTGAGATTACTCTCTCTAATTTAGAAAAAAGTAGCACAGCTGTGCTTTCAACGCCACCTGAAAAATGAATTCGCCTTGACTGTGCAGAGCATTTCTTCTCCGCAGCGTTGCCACTTTGTGGCGAATTATTCGAACATTTTTTATATATTGTTATTTTCAAAATAACAATACAAATCTATTCAAACCCAAATTCCGTTTCTGAAATGCAACTTTTTATGATATTTGAAGGTCACATTAAAACAAAATTAAAAAAAGTCTTATTAGCGATTATACTCCAAAACCGACCCATTACAGTGAGCATTTCTTATAGTGACTGCGTGAACTCTTGTACAAATGGTTACCGATTAGAAAAAGCTTTATATTTGGATCAAAATGACAATATTCCTTTTTTGGAATAAATCTCGTTTACCGAGAAAAAAGTGTTTAATGGGTTTTAATGTATTACATTTTCTAAATGCATTTCTTCTTTATTTAGCTGTTAAGGGTTAAGGGAATTATCAAGTTTGAAAGGTAATTTCTCAAGCTTGAAAGGTAATTTCTCAAGCTACGCAGTAAAAATTTCGCTTACTTTTTCAAAATAAATAGCTTCTTTCACTCATTATTTAGTAGCTTTCTTCTTTGACTACTTCTACAACAACTTCTATAACTACGTTTTTCTGGATGTATGTAGTTAAAAAAAATAATGACTTACTTTTGAATGCGTTCATCCCTTGTAAAATTCATTGGTTCTTTCAATAGAATTGTAAGTAGTGCTTGAATGTTTTTCTGATTACTCAACACATTATTTTGTAAGCGAAGTTTTTACTGGGTATTCTATGATGCCAATATTGCCTTAAATGAACAAATAATATTTGAGATATAATGAAAATTTAAAGGCCTATTACTCACAGCAAAAAGTTTTCTTAGCAGCAAATTTTGGAGGCAATATCTCTAATTTGGTTAAACTAAATTCAAGCTCTTTTTCAGATGGACATCATTTGATCGGATTAGTAAATAATTATGCATTCTTTTGTGATCTTTATACTAATAAAAGTGTTTTTATTTTTAGAGTTTATAAATTAGTGTAAACAAAGTCTATAACAGCATTCACTCGCTCAAAAATATTACAAGTGAAACCCTTTAAAAAATTTTCAACTTAGCGACAGCTGCATCAACCGAGCTTTTTTTTCTTAACGAAAGAAATTTCTGCAGCAGCCGCACTTATCAAAAGTCCAAGTTGGTTTTATTACTTTATCTTAAATTAGTGCATCAACAATTTAAAGTGGAAAATTAAGTTGGAATTAATTACAGGTTTTCGATCTCATTTCTGTCTTATGTAGACCAATAAACAATAATGTTTACTAGAAAAATTTTCTAAACGATTTATCCAGCGTTTTTGTGTATTTACTTACTTCTAATTTGCAAAAGAAAGTTAAGAGGTAAATTAAGTATGAAATAAATTCTTTTGAATTTAATAGAAGAAAACAAAGTTAAGGAACAACTAAAAAGTTTATTCGAAAAATAAAAATAAATTTAAAGAGAGATAAATAAAATAATTCAGGAAATAAATACTCAGTTTTGAAATAGTTAAAATTATGAATAAACTATAAGGCTAGAAGAAGCTAATTTAACAACTGACTAAAAATATAATAATTTTTAAATTCAAACGTTTAATTTTCTTCTATGCAACAATGACAGTGATGTTTTTCCTTTTTATTATTATTGTATTATTTATAGCAACTATTTACCACAACTGCTATAATTTTTTTTAATTATAGCTGTTAAAAATTTACCGAAAAACTTCCTACTATTTAAAACTACTGTATCGTTGTTTCTTGTTTCATATTTTTAATGTTAAATGGGAATTTTGAAATTCCATTCAACTTCTTGGAAATGTTTCAATTCCTTGGAATTTAAACGAAACAACAAACATTGAAAATAAAACGGAGGAAATAAACAAAAAAAGAGTTTAACACTTTGTGATAAAAGAAACAGAGAGAGAGAGAGAGAGACATAGGGAAAGAGAGTATGAAAGTAATTCATAGAAACGAGAGCAAATTCGAATAGACATTTGTATTCATTATGAACATTGTTAACAAGAAAATTATTATATTTATTATCTTAAATATGAAAATAATTGTTTTAATCATAAAAATAAGCAAATCAAGGAAATAACACACAAATTAAGTGTGTAGAATTGGTTGTATAAATACAATTAACGGGATTAAGGCAATTTTCTTTCATAATATTTTACCGATGAGAAATATTA
Source organism: Pollenia griseotomentosa (assembly GCA_963931875.1). Taxonomy (NCBI): domain Eukaryota; kingdom Metazoa; phylum Arthropoda; class Insecta; order Diptera; family Polleniidae; genus Pollenia; species Pollenia griseotomentosa. The sequence continues at coordinate 204,054,353 of OZ007561.1, read as the reverse complement.
GCAAAAGTTAATTGGAAATTTATTGGTATCAAGTTCGATTAAAAGATAATTATTTCAGTAATCTTTTGATGTGAAGTTCAAATTAACTTCACTTTTAATCTTAATAGAACTTTTTGATACAAATCCCGAATTATGCTCTTAGTTTTTTGAGTTGTTACATAAGAGCTTAACGCATTTACACTAGTGTCAATTTATGAACACTTTCAGACAAAGTACCACCATATCGTTGGCGTAAAATGCAAACCTGCCAAGTCCACTTTATGAGTTAATTGAGATTTTGATGCTGTGTGGTAGAAAAAGATACGCCTCGTCGACCAGCACGAAGTTTTTCTTCCATTTGAGTCTTGAAGTGCATAAAGCCAACTATATTTTTGGTTTTAACCTCAAGCTGCAAATATGAAACATTAAAAGTTTTTTGTCTCTCCTGTAAAATGTACTGAAAGGGAGTTAGCAGTGCTGCACATTACGCCGACGATATGCTTGTACTTTGTAAATATTAGAACAATACTTAATAAAGCAAGAAGGCAAAATTATTTAATTACTATATTTATAACTAGAGTCATTGGAGTTCTCTCCATAGGTTAACAATTTTGACGTAAATTCACTACAGATGGCGGCAATACTACAACCAAAATCAAAAAAAGAGCAGAGTTTTTGTTAGTGTTTACGGTTAGAAATGTCCACGATTTTTCAACAAAACATTGTAAACCAAAACAAATTGGTTCGAACTGTCAAAGTCACCAGGCATCTTTACCCCACCTGTTGTGAATTCGCCTTGAACAGTTTTGAATATTTCAATCCCACGCTCCATTTTTCTCTATCGAACTAGTTTTAATCTGAGTTGCTTGTAGGAAAAAAGAATTAAAATTTTTGATGACTAAAATAAGAAAACGTATAATTTTTTTATTCTTATTACTTATTTCTACATTTTCTATTCGGGAAAAATTTTTAAAATTGGTTAAAAGGGAAATTTCGATAATTCTTTTTCAGAAAAGTTTTTTGTGAAAATATTTGGCACAAACTGTCAGTCTAACGACGTCGAAAAAAAGTAAAAAGAAATTATCGATTAGCGGACGTTATAAGGCATCTCATTGCAATTTTATAAGCTGAGCCTTATGTTTATTTGTGAAGGCAGCGTCCTTTTTTTCAACACCATTTGAAAATGTCTTAAAGTTTGAATATTTTATAAGCAAATAAAGGAATACGTTTTAGACCGTCTCAATTTCCATTTTTTCCAAATTTCTTTATGAACATCGAATTTCTAAATCTACCCTAAAAACCAAGAATTTCTAAATCTACTCCAAAAACCAAGAATTTTGGTATATAATACTTAAATATTCATGAACGGGAAGTGGGGTCTCTCAAATCGTTTTTTCGTTTTTTTTTAGGCAAAATGCATTTTTTCAAAAAAATGAAAAAATCTTGCTTTAGTAATTTGCCCCTAATTTGAATTTACACCAAAATCTTTATTTTAAAATTTCCTACCAGTCTGCATTAACAGAATAAAAAAATTTTGCCTCGTTCAATTTTTATGTAAGAAAAGGTAGGCAAAAATGAAAAAATTTAAGTTCGTATGTAAAATTGTGAATTTGTAATGCTTTGAATAAAATAACCCATCGAACAAAATGGCAATGTTTGCTTTAAGAAACATTAAGACATATTAATAAGCTTTCAAATGTATGTTATAAAAGCAAGATTTTTTAATTTTTTTTTTTGGAAAAATTGAATTTTGCCTAAAAAAGGAAAAAACAATTTGAGAGACCCCCAGTGTTATACACCAAAATTCTTGGAAGAAAATCAATGCTCATGAAGGAATTTCGAAAAAAGTATAAAAACTGAGACGGTCTAATACGTATCAATGTATTATTTAAAAAAATCTATAAACTATTTTAGCGATTTTGGGGCGAGGACAGAATCTTTATAAGATTTTTAATACTATTTGTGCAACATTTTCTCAAAAACGCTTTTTGTGCAAATTGGCATCCCGAGGGATCACAAACAGACCTTTTATGTCGTTATTGATTCTATTTTACTTTTATCAGGTAAGTAATTTATTCATTTGGACCATATAAATAAAATTTTAGTATTTGCAATTTAATATCACTCATACGCACAAATTAGTTTTTTTTTCAAATGCTTAATTGTTTAATATTAATTATACGCCTCCACTTAAATTTTTTTTTTTTTATTTTCAAAGTTCCTTTGAATATTTCAATAGTTTCTTACATAAAATAAACTTTTATATTTTTATACAATCTCTTTCACTCCAATTATTTTGTTCTTTACAAAAATATCCTTTAAATTTTTGCTCACTTTCATGTTTATTCATTCACAAATAACTTGTTTAAAGGAAAATAATTCTTAAGTTTGTGCTTTTTTTATTTTTATTTGTATGTTCTCCATTAAAACACACAATTTAATGACAATTTGATGAGCTAAGTTTTAAGTCGTCATCGAAAAATAAAAAAAATTGTATCACAATTTCAAAAGGATACTTAAGTACAATAATTCGTAGTTTCAACAACCAATTGGCATAAAGATGATGAATAACCGAATAAATGAATAATGAAAGTTTAAAATGGTAGAAAATAAGATTATTTTTGTTGAATTAATTTTAAGGGTTAGAAAAATGTAAAAATGCGAAAGAAAATAAATGAATAAAATAAGTAGAAAAAGTTTTCGGCAGGATTTTACAAATCTTTAATAAGTTTGATGTAAAAACTTCATTTTAGTTTAAGAAAAGTGTGATATAAAATTTTATTTCGAAACTTATGTGAAAATATTTTTAATGTTTGACAGTGTTGCCAATGAAGCCATTTATTGGCTTCATTTAGCCATTTACTTTGGTACAGTTTTTGCTAAAAGAAATTTAAATAAGGAAATGATCTCCCATTTAAGATTTTATTGTAAAAGTAGTTTGCTCACGTCTTTATTTAAAAATCTTTGCTCAGTTCATATTACAAAGCGATAATTCCAATTAGTCCAAGACAACTAACAAAGAATATAAGTTATTTAGTTTCAATTCAAGTTAAATGAAATCAAAGAATAAAATGTTAATAGTATTAAATATTGAACAAGCAAACCAATTAAAAAAAGTATTAACAAAGTATAAACCAGGTAAATACTTTAAGGATTTTAATCCAAATTTAATTTTCATTAAATTATTTTTATGAAGAAAGGAATTTTACAACATGAAATTAATTAAAATTTATTGATAATTTTTAATTCTTGACTGTCGTTGGGCTGGAACCCAGGCTTTTACGGATTCTTTAGGGATAATAAGGTCCAACAAGGAGGAACTGTGGCAATAAAATATTAAGTATTTTACTATTTTCAATTACAAAGATATGGCAACACTCATGTGAAATTATGGAATTTACAAGAAGATTTAGTTTAGGAAATCTTTTGGAAATGTAGAAATTTGTGAAAATATAAAAAAAACGTAAAAAATTTTACTTTAATTTATATTTAAAATGCTTTCTTTCATCTAAAAAAGTTTAATTACATTTCAGCTTCATTTGTTCACCTCATTTTGCTTCTCTTGCAAATTTTCCTAATAAAGAAACACGTGCACGGTTGGCAGTACTGCTTTGCCTCTTATTTTGCGAAACAACCAGACCTCAGTTTTATTATCGAAATTGATTATAATTCAACGAACCTACTTAAAAATTTTACCTGAGTTCAGCCTAATAAAAAAACCAAATACAAAATGCCAAAAAACAATCCTTAGCTAAGAGCACCCTTTTCTAATATAAAAAATGGAAATATTTATATTTTTTATATGTATGTATATGTAATGTATAGAGAGTAAAAATAAACCCTCTTTAATTTTTTTTTGAATTGGATTTTGTTTAACAATTCGAAACATGTACGCCATTCAATTTGTGTTCAATTATTTCGATTCACTTCGAAAGTTAAAAAAATAAAAATACATGAAAAAAATATTCGAAAGTGGCTTATAAATAATAAATTAAAAGAGACGGACGAGCGAGAAAGAGAAACCCAAAGAAGAGACTAGAAATTTAATGATTCGCAAGGTTTAAGAAAAACGCTTTTAATTTATTAAATCAAATCATTAAGTTTAAAATAGCAAAAACTTTTTTATAGCAAAATGCATTCCAGTAAAATTTAGTTAAGCTTAATCTTTTTGAAGCTGATGCTGAACCAAATTTACTTCTAGAAGTAAAGTAAGGCTTCCCTTACATTTTACTAAACATTACTTATTTAACAAGTCGCTAAAGGCAACCAAGTCGCTACTCGCAGCAAACTAAAAAAATGCAAAGAAAAAATAAAGACCGGAATTAAAATCTCCACTGGGAAAGAAAATTTGTTTTACACATCGATGGCCATGTGAGGACACCTCGTAACTCGTAATAAATTCAAAACAAGTTACAAGTAGTAAACGTATGACCATTTAAAATTCAAACTGGTAATTTAATAATACGTACCTGTATAAGTGAGAAAGATGCAATAATAAAAAGTATGGACTTTGTTTGTAGTAGCCGGGATTCAAATCTCAGCACAGCTAAATGGTTTTTTTCTCCTTAATGTTTCTGCAAGGTGGCGTAAAAGTCATCAACCTATAAGAAGATACTGCTTTGATATTTGTGAAGTAAACATATACAAAATGCAATTAAATAGAGCGCTAAACTCTCTAAGAAAGTGGAATAATTGTTTAGGATTTTTTTGCGAAACTTTTTATCGAAAATCATGAGTGACGACGGCCCATTTCCATCTCTCTAGGTACGCGAATAAGCAAAATTATCGCTTCTAGGGCACTGTAAGTCCGCGAATAACGCACAAAGAGCCGTTACATCCGTTCAAAGTTACTGTATGGTGTGGTAAGTACGCTGGAGGTGCCACCGGGCCTTATTTTCTTGAAAACGCCGCGGGTCAAATTACTACTGTGAACGGTAAGTGCTATAGAGCCATGCCCAATGACTTTCTCTTCCTCAATTAGATAAATTATGGCTGGAGAACATGTGGTTCCAACATGATGCAGCAACGGCGCATACTAAACGTAATACATTTGTTATTTTAAGTGCTGCATATCCGGGTCTCAGCCAATAGGAGCAATGCAGTCAACAGCCCATAGCCACAGAATAAAATGGCAGTGTATTGGCCACAGTTTGAGGAGGTCATGAAACGGCACTATAATAAATACCATAAAGTTGAACCCGCACGGCAGCAGAAGAAAGAACGCCATGCTCATACGTGAAAAAGGCAAATCGATGTTGAAATAGCTGGAATTGATAACAGCTGGAGTAAAGTGAGTAAAGCGCCTAATAGGAAAAATATTTACAGAAAAAATTATTAGTAGTTTTTTATCAATTAAAAAAATTATTTAAAAAGTATTTAAGCTTAATTAATTAATGTTATAATTGAATCAATTATTTTTTTTGTTGAACGAAAATTAAAAATATAATTTTGATTTAATAAACATTTAAGTTGTTTTAAAATAAATTTTGAAATAAAATAATTTAAACTTGTGAAATTGTTGTTGGGAATTGTCAAAATCAATCAACATATTGTTTGAAACGGCAAAGTTTTTTGATCATTTTTTTAATTGAAATTAAAAATATCATTTATTAAAAAAAAAAAATATTCAAAATATTAAATTTTTACATTTTTTAGTAATCAATATAATCATTTCGGTAATAGGTGCAAAATCAACAAATGTGTATCCGGGTTTTAATATTCACTTGTCGGCAAGATCGCCCAATGTAACCGTTCTAGACTTTTTTGTGAGGTTTCCTGAAGTCACAAGCATCAGACTCTTGAAGTTTTCACGAATGCGGGAACCTAACGCCGGAAGTTCGGCAAGAGTGATGGAAAATGTCTTAATCGGGACAGTGTGGTCATAAATCAAAAAGCAAAACTAAATTTGTTCATTTATTAAAGAAATTGCAGTCAAAGAATATGGGGTGAGAACTTTTGCGCCACCTTGTACTTACAATATAGTTTCCATTAAGTAAAATCAAATTAGTTCAACTGGATATTTTATGGTTTTTTAAAATTTGCTCCAATTTTAAAGTTTTCAGATCGTAATTTCAAACATCATTATGTTGTTCATCAAATTATTTCCGAAACCCTTCTTACCATTTTATTAACTGTTGTTTATTAGATTAATTTCTGCATTTATAGACACTCAGTTATGAAGTTATTCACTTTATTTATTTATGTTTCTGTTTAATTTTTCTAACAGCAAATAAACAAATAAACAACTTTTGTGTGTTGGTTTCTTTTCTTTTCTAATGATGCTAATCTTGTTTATAACTCTCACATAGTCGCACACATTCGACTCTTTCATGTGTTAGTTGACGTGCTTTTAATAGTGTTGTCTTTTGTAAGTTTCTAAATGTGTGAATGTGTGAGAGTGTATTTTTATTCACTTTTATATTTAAGCATCCTTTTTCTCCCAACACATATCTTTTTTTTATGATAAGTAGCGTCATTTACACATGCACACATGTACACACTTCCATTTATTCCATGAGACACATTCAGTCACTCATTCATTTATTTACACTCACCTTTACAGTATATGTATGTATACGGTGTATGCCAGACTGATAAGCACACTTGAAGGTACGTGTAAAGTTGGATTTTTATGGTGTAGACAAACAATGAAAACCTACAACTACAAAAGAATAAACAAAAAATTTATATGAACTATATCATACATAAGTATATGACTTTTTGTCTGAGTTTAGATGAGTGTATGTATGCACATATCTTTGTAGCTGTGTGCAGATATGATTTGTCTAGAAAGGGATTAGTTCGTTTAAAACTGTTTTATGTCAAATTTTATGATGAAAAGATAAAAACTAATGTAACAAACGAAATGAAGGAGAAGCTTTAAAACGACGAAAAGAATATACGTATTTTTTAGAGTAAAATATTACTTAAAGTTTTTGCCGAAAACCTTAATTATTGAGCATAAAGTCTTTAAATTATTTAACACAACTGCTGCGTGTTCTAAAGAATGGACTAAAGATTTTTAGATATAAATTAGAAGTTAATAAGAATTAACATGCTTAAAAGCATAAAGCAGTTATAAAATTAAAAGTCGATCCAAAAAATTAAGCCAAGAACTTGTTATTGATTATGTTTTATAAGCTTAAACTGGTAGTTTTTTAAGGTCAATTCCCTATTACTGTACTTTTGACTGCATGCTTTAGTGGTCATAATGCGCAATTGTGGACAACAAATCTTAACTTCTGTTAAAACCAACCTTTAGAAACCCTCCGTTTTAGTTGATTTTATTTAAATTCCAAAATAAGTTGTTTTTCTATCATTTAAACACTTGGTAAACTTAAATATATCGTTAAAATTTTGTATAGAATCTTAATCTTTAAATATACAGAAAAAAATAAGTTTCACTTTATCACACCTCATGATGTAAGAAATGAATGCTTTTAGTTTTGGGCATGTTCGTAAATGCATCACTGCGCTGCATCAGAAAAGCAAACTTTTTTTAATGCCGATAAAAAAAATTATTAATATAATCTGTTTTATTGTGTATTATTTTTGTGTAGTATTGACAATTTTTTGGTCCACATCTACTTCACTGATATTTATATAAACATTTGAAATCACTAATGCAGCGCAGTGATGCATTTACGAACATGACTATTAATAATTTGTTGCTCATGATCGTAAACTCAAAGAGATTGAAGTTTTCAACAGGGGTGGTTTTGACTTAAAAAAGAAGTTGCTTTTTACATGAATTGATTATTTTAAAATACACCACGGTGGACTAGAAAATTAAAGGATTGGGCAATTAAAGCAGCCGAAACGGAGACTTTAAGCAAGAATGACGAGATTTTTTTGGATTTAATTTTGGGTTATTTGGCAAAATGATAAAATGCCCAAGTTTTTTTTTTTTTTTTGAAATTGTAAGTTCATGCCTTTGGGCGATTTTTTCATACTAAAAGTACCCATCTTATCCGTATACAAAGTAATTTTTCTAAAAAATCCGATTACTAGAACTTTTATTTACTAAACTTAATTGGTAGCCTTATTTTTGATATGACTTCTTAATGAATCGCCTACAAAGTCTATGAATTTAATAAATTTTATTAAGTTCTCTTAACACTTTTTCAATATGTTTTGACAGAGGTAAGTTTGTTAAACAATTGCTGGATACACTTATGGCGATTTCTTTTCTGAGAAAAATGTTGCATTAATGTTACATGTTCTAAATTTTGTGTTCGTTTGTACAAAAAATACAACTGTGGGAAAAATGTTCAAGTTCTTTTGTGAAAATGTTGATGAAAAACATGCAAAACATGTTACATGTTTTACCCTTACTTTTACTTAAGGGTTCATACTGCCCTGTTTTACAACTTTGGTACTTACTACTTTTTTTGTACAACCAATATTTTATTTTGTTTGTCATAATATTTTAAAAGTTTTGTCAAAAGAATTCTACATCTAAATATTCTTTGACGGCATACTCCATTTTGAATTAAAACGTTTTTTTATTTTGGTGGAAAATTATATGTATTTATTATCGTTTTAAATTTGTTCAAGCAATAAGTGATGTCAATGTCTGTTTCCAAAACATAAAGTAAGTGTGCAGCAAATAATCGAATAGTTTTAAAAATCGCTTATGAACTACATTAATAATAAAAGTGTAATAGTTGTAAGTAAAGGCAGCTAATTCTGTTCGATTGAAGTTGTACAACATGTAACACTTCGAGTGATTATAGGTAACATGAAAAAGTGTTACATGCATATACTGTAGCATCTTTTTCTCAGAATAGAAATCGCCATTAGATGCTTTGCAAAAAGTAGAAATAAAAACTTGCCTTAAATATTAAATTAAAGATACAGATCAATTTTGTAATTTAAAAAGTCACAAGAGGCGTTTAAAGTCGGCTTTTGTCAACTTATCTCAACATCTTGTAACTTTAATGGCCGGATTTGTGTTGCAGAGTTTGTTTGCGTGATATTCGCTTTTTTCTATGTATGGTTGCATCTACATAAGTACATATGCACATATATGTTGGCTTATCTACGTATTGTATGTTGTTGATGAATTATTTCATACATTTACCATACTGTCTGTGTTTGCCATTAGATTGTCAACATTTAATGGTTTCCATTTCTTTTTGCTTGCTCTTGCAACTGCAAGCTTTCGACAATTTTTCTTTGTTTTTTTTTTTTCTTTTTGACGAAACAAATTTTCATTTCGCATTTTTTTGCTGTTGTTGTTGTTTTTATTAGAAAACATAGTGTAACCCTTAACAAAGTTTCTTTTATTGCTGAAAATGTAAAAACAAAATTTGCGTTAAGTTTTGTTTCGTTTTGTGTTCATCCATGTTCTTCATGTTGAAGTTGCATCAACAGAAGTTGTTGACATTAAGTAATGTAAAATTGTGTATAAAAGCGTTTGTGTATGAATGAATGATGACTTTGAATATGTAGTAGATGATGCTTAAATTGTAACTTAAGTGTTGTACTCCTTCGAATCCTTGAGCAGTGAAAGAGCGTTAGAGAAATTCGGTTGGTGCAAGAGTGGGAGGGGGTAGAAAACGGATTAAAACTTCTTTATATGCATGTTTTTGACTTTAGTATTTTGTTAATTTTGTTAGAGTTGGAAATGATTTTAATTTTGTATAAAGTTTTAACAAAGTTTTTAAAGCTAATTTTAAATTGTATTAAGATTGATATTAATTACTATATTGAGTTGTTTGCTTTTGAAATATGTAGAGTAAAATAATAATACAACTTGATTTAGTCTTAAATGTTATTGCCTAATTTCTTGTATTTATTTTAGTTCTTTTGTTTTAAAAGATAATAATTTATTTGAAGAATCCTTAAACTGTTATAGACAAATTTTTACTGAAGAAACTGTAGAACAATTCAAGGCTTATTTTCAGTACAGAATTTTGACATTTAAAAACAAGAATTGCCAGCAACTAAACAATATATAAATAAACAAATATTACAAAACTTTTTCCCAACTTTTGCTATTTATTTTTTCATATCACTTTGAAAAACCAAAAAAAAAAAGAATAATTCGTTCTTCTAAAAAACACAAACATATATTTTTCACTTCTAACAATAAAAAAAAGTTTGCCATTCTAAATACGCATTTCAAAGTACAATAAGCATATAAACGCTTATAAAATATTATCAGGAGACAATTTTTTGTTGGCGTAATTTTCAGTGTGTATGTGTTTGTAACTGTGTATTCTGTTGAAATAAAAAACAAAAGGGAAGGCCAAAGTTTTCCCAATTTTTTTTTACTGTTCACAGAAATTTTAGGAAGGTTTGAGGTTGTTTATTTTGTCAAATATGTTTGTTAATGTTTTTAATGTATTTCTAGAGACAAACTCATATTCTTTATAACAAAAGCAATAGAAAACTTTGTCTAAGATTTTTTTCTTATATATTTATTTTTGTTTTGCTTCCATACGAAAGCAAGAAAAAAAGTGAAAGTAATGTTGCTGTCTCCTTTTACTTTGTTCAGGCGTTCGATCGATCGTTTGTTTCTTTTTTTTTTGGTTGTGCCAAAAGGGGATTACTTATCACAGTAAATTTGAAGTTATTATATAAAGATAATATTTAAATTTATTTGGTATTTTTATACACAAGTAAATTATGTACAGCGAAAGTTCAAACTGAAATTATTCCAAATTTCTCGAAATATAAAGAAAGCCAATAAATTTATGAGCATAAATTTTATTTTGAAACAAGCTTAGAAAAGTATTGGTTTTTCTTAACAATTAATAATTCAGTTTAAGTTTGTATGAAAAAAATATTAATCAGACATGTCTGGCAATAAAAATGTGAAATTGTTGATGATGAGTTAAAATAAAATATTTAAAGCCACACTACAATAGTGAAGAGGGTATTAAGCATATGTGCTTTTAAGTATACCGATCGACTCAGAATCACTTTCTGAGTCGAACTAACGATGTCCATCCGGCAGGCTGGCTGTCCTTGTAACCTTGTGCGCAAAGTACAGGTCGCCATTTTCGATAAAATTTGGGACATTTCTTCCTCTCAGAAACTATCAAACCGATTTTAATGAAATTTTAAACATAGATAGAACCATATCTATATGGACACAAAAGGTATACAATTTTTTAAAAATAGGACCATAAGGGGAGGCAATTTCTGCCTCTCACAAACTTTCAAACCGATTTTAATGAAGTTTATAAACACAGATAAATCTATATTTATATGGACACATTAGCATGATGTGTTTTTAAATAGTGTGGTGTAGGGTGTCATATGGTCGGGCTTGACCGACTATACTTTCTTACTTGTTTTGTATTTAATTTATTTAAGAGTTATCTTGAAAAACTTCTATTAGCTTTTGTTTATATATTTGTTATAATTTATGTATTTTTACATTTTTTTTGTTAAATTGAAATACATCATGTAGAAATGAAATTTCCTTATAATTCAATTTAAGTTTTTACTCGTCACATCCTGCGTATAATATTTTTTATTCTTTTTAAATTATATTTATAAAAACCCCACACCAAATAAATATTTTTGTTATTATTTACCCAAATATGCGTGTTTACAACATTTTACATTTACCAAAGAGACAGTCAGCGTAGACAATAGAACAGACAGATTTAAAAAGCTAAAACCCAGCAACATGCTAAAAACGGATGACACTTAAAATTCCATTTTAAATATTTTATTTCCCGCTGTTTAAAAATGCTGGTTTTTTATTTTTATTTTTTATTTCGCATTAAGAAATATGACAATACCTACATTACGATTCTCCTGCCATTAAATAAAAAATAAATCAGGAAAATAGGATTTTCTTTGGCAACAACTAACACACGTATGTACCTACATAAAGAAAAAAAACTAATATTCTTATGAATACATATACAGGGTGGGCCAAAAGTCACCATGGGGTTTGAAAATTTATCAACTTTTTCGTTTATATATCGCACTGGTTCTTCTAATGAGAGTAAACTAAAAATTTATAAATTTTCAGTAGAGACAAAAAACTGGTTTCTTTTTATGTTTAGTCTTATACTACACAGGGGAATATAACTGTATTTGTTTTCGCAAAATTCTAGGGAAATTGATCTAAGATTCTAACAGGGCGTTGATATGAACACTGTTTATCGATTTCTGGCAAAAAGTGAAAAAGAAAAAGTTTGAGTTGACTCTCTTTAGAGTAACAAGTGCGATATGTATATACATACTATATATTTATATATTTCTGATTTTAAAATAAAATAAATTTACACTAAAGTTATGTTCAGTCAAATATTTGATGAAAAGGTCCAAAAGAAGCGTTGCCAGTAAATTAATCAATCTTTAGCTTAATTTTTTAACAATTTTAAATCTTTTTCTTATTGTTAAGCTTGTTAGGCCCGGAGCTTCAATGTAAATAAAACATCAATTTTATTACAGTTTTTCCCAACGTTTTGTAGAGTATTTTTCTACTTCTTCAGGGGGCGTAAATTTTTTTTAATTATATTACATGTTTAAAATATTTGATTTTTTCCCGAAATTTTTTTTGAAAAACGAAAAATAATTAACAAAAATACTTTGCAACAACATCTCATTATAATATCACAGTGAAAATTTTTTTAAATTTGTTTATTAATTTAAAACAACCCTGTTATTGAAATTGAACAATTTCTATTGACTTACTAAACTTCATTTTTAAAAACATAATTGTATAGTGTTATTTAGGAGCGCGCATATATTAACAACCCCGAGACAATCCCTAAATTCAAGGCCAACATTGTGTCAGAAATTCGAGCGGTACAGCCACGAATTTTGAAATATGTTATGGAAAATTCTCTAAAACGAGGTTGCGAAACTGAAAACGAGGGTAATTTGAGTCACAATATTTTCCATACTTAGCGAAAAAAACAAAAAAAGTTATTATAATTTAAAGCCCCATGGTGACTTTTGGCCCACCCTGTATGTAGCTTAATATAAATACATATAAGATATATTTTTCTTCAACGTCAGCTATATTTATTAGACAATTATCGTATGCACTCACGCAAAAACACACTCTCAATTTTAAATTTTAACGGCAGTTGATAACAAAGCTGCAGCCCTGGGTTTATATGCCCCAACCCAGGGCTGGTTGTAAACAAACTCCTACATTTTCAACCCAACGCACTTTCACATTCTTCCACCCACACAAACACATCAGTTGATGATTTTTATCGTTAACACTTGAAGAAATCCGATTAATTTTTTTATTCTCTCTTTTTTATTGCTAAAGGTTTGGAAAAAAATGCTTAAAGCAGGAATAAACATGATTTTATAATAACAAAAAATAAATAAACCACATTTTTCCCATGTAGGAAAAGAGAGACATATAAAACATAGAAATATTGTGCATATACATACAAACATGTTTTTCATTCCTCCTCAACAGATGGAAATAAAATTTATGCAAAATATGATAATGCAAAGCAAAGATGAAAACACTTACGGAGGAACCCTGTTGGAAAACATAAATTGTTCATATAATCAGTTTATTTGGGTTTTATTTAATAGGAATGAAGGCAAAAGTGTCCCAAGCAAAAGATACGGATATCTTTTTAATATTTCTTGATATCAAGACAGAATCTTTAACTTTACAAAAGCAAAATTTTACCGAAAAATTCCAGTATTTAAAATAGTTGTACATATTTAAAATACAAAGAAGTATTTTGTTATTGAATTTTTAATGCAATCCCAAAATTTGTCTTATATTTTAAAAACCTGTCGCTCAAGTATTTCAAATACTTATAGTCCAAAAATACATTTTCGCAAAGAACATTTGCCATCAATAAATAAAAATAAGTTGTCATACACATTCATTCCTTTGGTCGTTAAATAATTTCATATAAAAACAAGGTTATAGCAGACTGTCTTGGACAGAAGTTATTATGTCCATGTCCCACAAGATTAAATTCTGAAATAAAATTAAATGAAATTTTTTGAGTAAGAATAACACTTTTTCGGCTACAGAACTGGAATGTTAGAGGAATTTATGGTAACATTACAACTAATTGCTTCGTCTTTAAAAAAAAAACAAGCTGTAAAAATAACGACATCAACAGCAAAATAAGCCTCTTCAATACCGCTAGAAAATTTATTTGTGCTTCAATATTAACAGCTGTAGATGTTAATATTGTTGATAGGTTTCCTGGTTGTGCCCAAATTTCCTATGTAATGCCATAAGTAATTTTAGATCTTATCAGTTTAAGAGAGATCACCGATGTTCTTATCATCACGGAATTAAGAAATTGAAGCAGCATTAAAAACAAATGTTTCCTAATTTATCCGTAATACGAGGTCGCTAATTGTCATTGAATTATGCACTGGTTCTGTAATTGATACATGATTTGGAGAACGTGAGTAAAGGATTAGTGAAAAAATTAAGTAAAAAAGAATGGTTTATTTATGAAGAATTTAAGACTAATTGGATACATTTTTAGATAAGGCTACAGATAAGAATATAGTTTTTCCTACAGTTAAGACTTATGCCTGGGGTTAAAGCTAAGATATAGCTAGGTTTCATTTTCACTATAGTTCATTGGTGTCCAGCCCATACCACAATTGTGGAAATTAATTCACACACATTCTTCACACGCATTCTTACGCTCTTTCATTTAGCCAACGAGAGTACACAATTCAGTTGTCGATTATCAAGCGACGAGTGCACATGCGGCGGATGCTTACATATTTTGTATATTTTACTTTAAAAAACTTCCCCAGTAAACATTTCATACATAAATAGAGAAGTAATAGAATGATGCAATTTTGAAGATATTTTATGCTTGGGACTGCTTTTGGCAATATACAGTGCCTCTTATGTTTTAAAACATTTAAAAATTAAAGGCAGATATTTTAAAAGACATTTTTCAAAAAGGTGTTCTTTTTCTTTCACTTTAAATTCGTTTATATTACTATGAATGTTATCAAAATGCCTTTTTAAAACATCTTCCCTCTTATTTTTAATTGATTTTAACATAAGAGCCAAAAAATTAAAAATGACTTAGAAGTCAAATATAAGAATTAATTTACCATTAAAAAATAATAATTCTTATTTTGCAAGCTAAAAAAAAGATGGAAAATAACAAACTTAAATTTATAGGGACCTGCTCGAAATTATAACGGTACTGGTTTAAAATATTTTAATAATT
Source organism: Pollenia griseotomentosa (assembly GCA_963931875.1). Lineage (NCBI taxonomy): Eukaryota > Metazoa > Arthropoda > Insecta > Diptera > Polleniidae > Pollenia > Pollenia griseotomentosa. The sequence continues at coordinate 204,039,210 of OZ007561.1, read as the reverse complement.
GCTTTTTTTTACTTGAATTTGTGTTTGCTGGGTAAGCTCTCTCTATTCACTAATACTATTATGAAGCAATACAACCACAATTTACTTTTTGGACGTCCCTGCTATAGTTTAAACTTAAAGCCTGGTGATTCTCAATATTTTAACAATGTTTTTGAGAATTTTATGCAACAAATGAATCCTATCTATTTTGGGACTTCCCTGTATTTTACGTATTTATTCTGTATGGAACATTATTTAACGTATATAAACAAACCAATATAATTTTTTTACTGTCGTTTTAAAAAGGGTATTTTATTAAAGTGTTTTTTAAAAAAGAAGAAGAAGCTGCTTGTCTGATAGCAAAAAAAATTCTTAACATTTAAAAATTAAGTGTTCATGAAAGGAAGTATTAGCTTTGCGGGGGGCTGTAACTTAACTGCTTTTAATATGTTGTACATGGATTTAAAATAAAAAAATAGTATCTCTTATTCCAAATACAGTTTTGCAATACATCATAAATAATAGAAAAGATTCCTTTACTAAAACGCTTTCTTATGTCTTGAAATAAAAGTGTAAAATTTCCATTTGGGTATTTATCTAAATGTATTATGTAAATTTTTTATAAAAAAATACTAAAATTTTCTATCAAGTAATGTATTTAAAATAGTAAACATTTGGAAAAGAAGTGCATAGTTGATTTATTTTCAGACAGGAACTAACTGTATGATGGACTAAGTTCCAGGCCTATTTTTTTATCTTGTTTTGGCTTTATTGCATAGTCTTATTTATGAAACTATTCGTATTGAAAAATAAGTCTTCCCAAAGTTCAAAAATCAAACAACGGCTGTCATGTTAAAAGCCCCAGCAAAAACTTTTTAAGATTTGAAAGCAATAAAGACGTAAACTGCATACCAACCGCTTCCTTTTTTGCTTCTAAGAATTACTGCCTTACTCTACTGCTGTAAGATATTCATTTTTTTAAGATTACATTTTCTACTGCTTTATTGATGCAGTGAAATCATTTATTTTTTTGATAAAAAATACAAAATTTTAACTTAATTTTACAAAAATCATACATAATTATTATAAAACTATAATCCTTTTATTCCAAAAAATTAATTAAAAAAATTTTAAGCGCTAAAACAACAATTTTTTCAATGCTTAATTTTTTTCACTTACTTTATACACATAAATCATGTCAGTTTTCAAGAATGAAATAAGCCTTCCTTAGATCTCTACAGTAGAGCTTCTACGCGAGGAATTCCAAACAAAAACCATGTAATATTTCATAGAAGTGTAAGCGCTTCACTCCGAATTCTCCCTCACATTACTGCTTCTGAGGAAGCATCAGTTTTTGCGGGAGTCTTTGTTTACAAAAATCTTCAAAATTTTGTTCTAGAATTAAAGAAGTATTACAAAAACCAAACCAAGTGGAAACCTAACTTATGTAATTTTTTTTTAAAAATCTTGTATAATTTTAATGTCGTTCATACTAAGTATATAGCAAGATTAAAAATGTATTGTATACTTAAAAAAAATACGTAAAATCATAAACCAAACATAAACATGTTGAGCAAAAAAAATTTTACAGAAAATAAGACGCACTTTAGGCTAAAAGTGAATTTTCTGCTGGTAACTTAACACCAGGGAAATTCTGACTCTAAGAAAAGATTGAAATATAAATCAATAAATGGATAAAATAACAGAAAGAACATACTAACGTTTTCAGCTTAAACTTAACTTCATTTATGCCATATTTGTCACAACAAACAATTTAGTTTGCAAAAAAAGGAGAAACCAACAAACAATTACACATTTCCGTTTCTAAGTAAATGAAATCTCTATCTTTTTGTTGTTTTTTAATGTGGCTTAAATAACACGAACAAACCACAATGCAGCCTAAATCTAAGATTATTCTGTGTGTTAGTTTTTGCGTGCTACTCACCCAGGGAATTTGACTGACTGACTTTCTATTTATTCCAGCAGCACATTGACATAATTTCTTATCCTTTTTTTTCATTTTTTTTGTGGATGAGAAAGTAAGTAATGAGAATTATATTTTAAAAGGTTTTTCCAGGTATCTCTTACAATAAATTATTTAAGGATGTATAAAAATATATAAATCCTTTAAGGAAATTTTTTCCTATTTTTTTGTTATTTTGGTTGAAAATTGCTGTTGTTATCTTGAGTCTATAAATCATTTTGATATTTTCACTTGCTTCAAGATTGCGTTGAATCTTAAAAAAAGGTTTATAAACAAATTAGTTAAATTAAAAACCAAATAAAAAGAATTTTGAGATTCATGTTGAAAGATATAATGCCAAAAAATTTAATTTCTTCTAGAATCAGATTTTAAAAAAGCAACTACATATCTATTTACGAGTACATTAAAGAAAGTTTAAGCAGGAAGTGGCACAAAGTGAGTTTGTTTGAAATAAGTGGTTTTTGTAAACATGGCCAAATTCTTAAAGTGTCCTGTTTAAAACTAAAGGACATTTTGTGCACCTAAGTGCATTTTGTATTAAAAAAATTGAATATTAATGCAGACTTGGTATTACTTTTCCATTTATTTTATTTTAATTAAACTTAAAACACCAATAAAGGTCTTTTCTAATCAATTTGTAATTTATTTTTACAACCTTAACTCCTCACACCACTTACCACTGTCCTTGAGGTCCTTCAACACATGCCACATTATCACTTAAAAAAACAACAACATCATAAGCACAAAAAAAAACCGGGAATGGAAGGAGGTAAATTGAAAACTTTTACAAATGTGTTAAAAAACAAAGTTTCTATTCCTTTCTCAACTCTATCGAAGCGACAATCTTTGATACAAATTTATTTTTATTTTTTAGTTAAAAAGAAACCATTTTTCTCCCATATCCCGAATTAAAAAAAATATCGAAAAACTTTTGTTGCTCTGCCGCTTCAACAATGTGACAAATTATAAAACATACATATCAACATACTGAACCCGTTAAAAGAATGAATTCTATTTCAAATGAATTCGCTGAAAATCTAAATAAAAATCAAAATATTTTAAATTCTAAGCTTCATTTTTCCAAGGTAAATTCTTTCATATAGAATCTGCAATTTCTTCGAATGATTAAAATTTTTTTAAGATTAATTTTTATTATATTTTCGATATTTCGATATTTTATATAATAGTTTTTAACAAAAAAAAAAAAAAAAAATAGAATAAAACGTTTATTCCGTAAACTCCATTTGTAATTTTTATATAATTTTTTTTAAATTAATAAGATTTTCTTTGTCGTGCTTAATTTCAATTTTTATTCTTGATAAAAGCACTGAAATTTATTGTTGGAGGATAAGCTAGTTTCTATGCGCATTTCACTGGTTTCACTGGCCAGACCATCAGGACACATTTCCCCAAAAAATTTTAGAAAAGCCAAAGATATTAGCAAATAAAACTGCAGAGGGAATGGGAATTTTATATAATCTTTTTATACTTTAAAAGTTATTTACTGGATTTGCCTTATAAAAGCCAAACAGAAATTTGTAAAATTCTTAAAACAAAAATTAAAATTAGTCCCACTGCTGTAGTTGACGAGAAGCAACTTGCGTGTTCACATACAAACTTGGAACAGCACTATGCAAATGAAATCAGGTTTAAGAACACTTCCCGGCTTTTATCTTATTGTCTCTTGTTAAACTTAATTTTTAACAGATTGAATTTGGAAATATGTAAAGCATTCTAAATGAATTTAATATTTTGAAGGAATGAAGAAAAAAATATAAAAATTTAATTGTAAAAGATTTTATTTAAACTAATTGCAATTATTTTAAAGAATTTAATATTCTTTAAGAATTAATTCATCTGGGAACTAATTCTTTTGAAAGTTAAGCTTAACGGATTAGAAAACTAATTTATTTTTTAAGAATTGAACAGTTATTCTGCAATATTTTATTTTGAAACGAAAATAAAGGAATTCATTCTTTCGCATCTACGAAAATACACTTTCACACACACTTTTATACAAAACGCTGAAATAGAAAACTAAAAGCAAAATAAAAACATAAAACAAAATCTTAACAACAACCAAAAAGTTAAAAAAAAGAAAATACTTTTATAAAAAAAAAAACAACCAAACAAACAAACAAACAAACACTGATAACAAACTACCAGTAAATGACAATTAAAGTTCCTTTAGTTTTTTCTTTTGTTGATTTTGGAAATAAATATTTGTTATATTGTTTGTGTTTTTTTGTTCCCTTAAATAAAGCGAATTGTTAAAAAAGATTTAAGAGCAGCTTAAAATTGAAAAATACTTAAATTAAATCAATTCAATTCCCTTATTAAGCTAATGGCTGGGAAAACATAAAGTAGCTTAACTAAATAAAAATAGAATGTGTTTTAAATAAGATTAAATAATTAGAAATAGGGAAATATTTTCTAGCTTCCATACAGGTGGACGTATAATTCTCTTTTTGAATTCAATTCAAGAGTGTAACAATGTGGATTCGATAGATTTGCTGTATAAAGTATTTCTAAATTAAATGAGGCATCATATTGTCAGCCCTCTAATTAAGAACAAAGAAGAAGAATAAGAGACTCTGCTTAGTTAAGATTCGTTTCAAACTCAAGAAGTGCTTTTAAAATCACCAGTGACCATGTTTTGTAACTATCGGATCGTGAAACTTTTCGATTGAAATTTGAGTAATAAAACAAAAATGCCATAAATTGAAACAAACAACTGGTTTTCTCACTTTACTGCGTCTGCAACATTTTCGGCGAGTATTAGCTCTCACGTAAGGAAATTACTAACCAATTTACATAAAAAGTGTGTCTGTAAAATTTCTGTGAGAAAAGATCCCGCTTTAAGAAAAACTTTTAACACTAAAAAACAATTAAAAATGCAAAATACAAAGAATAATAATATTTTGTTCTTGGCACATTTTTTTTATTGTTTAATTATTTTGCTTTTAACATTTTTAAAAAGTATACGAATGTTTTCAAAGCTCGCACGCAAACAACAAACATTAAAGACGCACTTTACATTATTTGGTTAAGCCGCCGGTTGCATTTTTGACGCCTTCGTTGAAAGTTTTTCATTTTCAGTAAATTTTGGTCGCCGTCAACGGTATGTGTGACTGGCGTTCTCAACGTCTGCAATGTCACATAGGCTTTCAGTGCAATTTAAAGACATTTATAACGTTACTGACAAACTTTTTTCTCACTTTCCGAGAAACGATGGAATATTTCTTTGCGATGCGAGAAGTCCTCACTAAAGTAACAGAACATGTGCACAGGTTTCTTCGTAAAGTGGAAAAATTGGGCGCCGCAAGAACTAATGATAAGAGCCTTTGAAATTTCGTTTCGTATGTCTAAAATACTGCTACCGTATTAAAAAACGAAACTGTTTCTATATTCACTTAAAAAATTTAAATCTAAAGAGCAAAAAATTCGTTTGTAAATTGGTGTGGTCGGAAGATTACTAAAAATACAGGGTGCTAAGACGTACACAATTGAATTATTTCAAAAAGCCATTCAATGCATAACTTTCAGAAGTTTTCGGCTCATTCGTGGTTAAGGCCAGACATTGCGCGTTCGGCCCATTTTTTGTTTCGTTTGGTGTAGAGTTCGAATTCGATATAATTTGCTTTGAGTTAAAAACTATAAATTATAATATTGATGGGAAAATATTTGGAATTTAAATTAAAGTGGATTGTGATGTTTCAAAAATATTTATTTTACTTAGGTTTTTTATTGATTTAATCTTAACGTTTTCCCATATATGATCTCGTAATTTTATCGACATTAAGTTTAGGAATTAGCCTATCTTTTTACAATCCTAGTTGTGAAGAGGGTATACTTAGTTTGTCATTTCATATATATATATATATATATATATATATATATATATATATATATATATATATGGCTCCTTGAGTGATTCAAAATCGATTTAGCCATGTCCTTCTGTCTATCTGACTGTTGAAACAGTATTGGTGTCAAATTCTTTCTAGATCTCGTAAGCAGTTTGAGATTGAAATCCAGCTCAAACAGTTCAGTAGGAAAAGAGTTATGAATCCAAATGTGGCACAACAACAATAAAGAATTGATTATTTTGTTACAAAGCTTTTTTTTTTTGTATTTTTTCATGACTGTCTACGAGATTTCTTGAACATTGGTCAATAAGTTACCATAGGCCCCATATTAAGCCCACTATCAGAAAACACTTTAGTACGCCGAATAACGAATAATGCTTTGTAAAACAATTTTGCCTGTCATATTTTTATAAGACTAGAAATCACACAATTTTTTTTATGCGGACTGGTCGATTTTTGACCATAAAAAACTCTCTCCTAAAATACTCTCATGCTCGGTAGAGAATAACAAAGATTCGGCACAACCAAATATAACAGTCTTACTTGTTTAAAATGACTCTTAGGAGAATTTAAAAGAATCTTGAAAATATATTTCTTAATCAGGTGTGCATTGTTGTTCTTTAAAGATGTTACCATATTAACAATTTCGAAGAAGGTAAGCAAATTCTCTGCAGATTTCTTGTGTTTATGATAATCCTAGATAATCCTAATTCTATATCGCTTCATTTCTTAACTTTTGTACAGAATGTGTTTTGAAACAGATCTTCTTCTGCGGTTGGAGTTGTTTTGTACTCCGATCGTCGTGTACGAACACATAATCTAGGCAGAACGATTAGTGGTTAAATAATCTATTTGACTATGTGTACTGTATTTGAAATTTGAAAAATCGTTTGTGCTAAAATGCCTGTTATAGGACAGTTATCACAAAACTACTAAAGTATTAATATCTAGCTTATGTAAGCAAAATCTGCTCAAACAAATAAAGTGAAGTTTTCGTTATCTAATTCCTTTATCTTCCCTAATTTATTTATAAGAACAAACTTGTATTTTATGCGTTTAATTAAATTTATAAATAAATTATAAGATTCATTTAAGCAACAAGAACAACAGTTACTAACACAATGTCAAATGATGGATATCATTTTATATAATACAGTTTGTAAACTTTCCTTTATTCATTTTCCATCCTTTTTGCAGATAAGAAAACAAAAAACTTTAACAATGATGTGAATACGACTGACTAAGTATGCCAGTTGTCACTAAGTAACACAGCTAATTTTAACAGCAAAAATATGCTGCATCTATGTACAACTACCACAACAAGTGCAACTTCTATTACTGCTATTGCCATTGTAAAATCTAAATTGGATGTCTACAACTTCTTCAGCCAATGCCAGAATGACTACGAACTACAATTGCTCCAAGAGCACAGGTCGGTCAGTCAGTCATTTTAAACTTAGTCAGAAACAAGTAAAGTGGAATCCAGTGAAGACATAATGTAAAAATATTTATTTATCCAGTTAAGTTTTTTTTTCTTTTTTTTTGCTCGTGATATTTTGTTGTATTAATTTTTACTTGAGTGGTGTGCGGCAAAGGAAACAACAAGAATGTGACAGAAAGGATGTGAGAGGTGAGAGGAAGTTACGGAAACATTTTTAAGTATTAAACTGACATAAGCTTAGGAAAAGTGACATTTTTTAACATTTCAAAAGTATAAATGGAAGCGAGACAAGTGAGCAACAGCAGGAATAAATGAACGAACAAGCGAATGTATATGGAGCAAAAGGACGAATGCATTTTAATAAATGACTTCTACTAAGGACTTCATTGCGTTGATTTCTGTACATTTTTAATATGGGTATGCAGTTAACACTCACACACACATACAAATAAAGAGTAAGAAAAGAATCACAGTCATTGACATGTTTGTGTTTTGTGGTTTTTTGTAGTGACACTGTTATTTATGTCTAATTTATGATTTGAATTGTGACAAAATATTTCGAATTGCTAAAAATAGATTGAAAGATGAATTAAAGAATTTGCTTTTTAATGAAATTTAGTAAAAGTATTGAAGTATTCAAAATATTTTTCTTTACCAAAGTTTTCTTTCCTGATGTTTTAAATTATTTTACTTAATATAAAATTTTTGCTGTTTTTACTTGAAATCTTCTCAAATATTTGATCAAAAAATTCTATAAAATTTGCATTCCCTTTAAAAAAAGAATATTGAATATTTGTAGAAAGGAGAAAAATCTGAGTAGCTGCTGCCAGCAGGGCGTTGTGGTTATTACTTGCTGGCTTAAAAATACACTTTGTACATCCGGGCTATGACAACAATTCACATGATGAAAATATTTACTATTTCCTTTTTATTTTGCGTTTGCAAAATTGCAATTTTATGAACAACGAACGAACGAACAAACTATGAAATGATAATAACCAACGTTTTGCGGTAAACTATTGAATGAAGTGTTCTCCTTACTTTGAATGAGTGAGTGGAACTAGATACAAGTAGTAGTCGAGGTAGAGCCAGTGGTAATGGCATCGTGCCATAATAATGTTGTAGTAATAAAAGCCAATAAATATGAAAAACAGATTTTTTTTTGGGGGGACGAGGCAAGTGGAAATGTTTTTATGTTAAAAAGATAATTTACTTAAAGAGGGAAATAAAAGTTTAAAAACATTTTTTTAATTAGTTTGAAGGATGCTAGAAAAAAATGTTCATTAAAACTATGTAGGAGTTACATCTGTTATGTAACAAACACACAAAACTAATACACAAAGTATTTTAAACAGACTTATCTGGTTTTAAATACATTTCTATTTTAGTAATAAAAAAATATAAATTTAAAAAGAAATAATAGTTAGCGAAAATTAAGCTCTTCAGATTATTAATAATTTTCATTATCTATTCATACGTAAAATTTAATTTCTTGCTGTTCAATTTAGAAACTTACTCCAACATACAAATGTCCTTTTTATTAAATAAAAAAAATTTAACTACACAAAAGTAAATAAAATCATCTTAAAATCGCTTTTTGGAAGTATTTCAGTCACTTGCAAACATTCAACGAATTCATAAAAATAATTAACAAGAGAACTTTCTTCACTCAGCACAAAGCAAATAATCAAGTTTAATCAGATGTACGAGTATGTTTGTATGTCTGTATCTTCACTTAAGATGACATGCACTTTCAGAGGAAAAAAAAATAAGAATAAAAGAAAAAAAAAAAACCCGAGTAAATTTGTAAAAGTAGAAGGAAAAATGCAACCCACACATACTTCAAACACAAAAAAGTAAATAAATGAAAAAAAAAACAACGAAAATATGCATGTGCTCATATTTAAGAAAAAGTATTGTCAGTCTTAACCAGTTAAAGACCTGAAAAAGTTAAAGTGACAAATTTTAACATTGCTGCTATTTGCATACACTCGGCGTAAAGTTCAATAACAGGTTTTCACAACACGCAGAAAAACATGCCTTAAGCAGTGTTCGAAAATAATCCGAGCATTATTAAGTGTACGGTTTACACACGAAGAAACGATATCTATTTTTTAGTGTTTGTGTTTTAGTACACAACCGTTCATAACTATATCACGAAAGCAATAAAAATTAAGTAGTACTCTCTTTTTCGACATAAAGCAGTACAATTGTAGTGGTTCTATAGACATGGTGTTTTTTTCATTGATGAATGAATGAGCAAATAACAAATTTTAGCAACGCTTATCACTTGTATCGTTGATGTTGCTTGACAATAGGCTGTGCGCGTATTTCGTACATTAAAGTCGTGCACAGTTAACTCTAGTGGGTTAAACAATTGGGAAAAAAAAGAAATCTGTGCATATTTGAGTGTGAGATAGTACTCTTATACTGAGTATGAATGACGTTTAAATTGAGATGTTTGTCTTTTAATTGGCTGCAATCTTAACTCATATTTATACACAACAAAGCAAATATACAACACACATTTTTAAACATACATACATTCGGTAATTATATTACGATGGCCCAAAAAGGTTGGGCACAGATGGCAATTCGAATGGAATCTGAAAACTGGTGTTGCTAATTTAGCTGTCATTAGAAAATATAAGTTTCTTAGCAAAAAATGAAAACTTAATTTTGCATACTTTTTTTTCAATTATATTATAATTTTCTTTTTTTAAAAAATTTCATTTTTTATTACGTTTCATGATATCGCACTTGATGAACAATTTTCAGTAGAAGCAAAAACATTTTTAATTTTACATTAAAGGCATATGAAAAAGAATTTTTAAACCAACCGTTTTATTACTAAAAATAGACGAAATAGCACGATATTTTTACAGCGGTTAGATATGACTATTATGGGTAAATTTTTTCCAAAAACTGAAAAAATAAAATTTTTTAGTTTATAGGCTAGTTTTAATATGGTGGAATAGGTTAGGTACACCTGTGATGAAGGGTATAATACACTTTAGTTTTATGTCGACCCATACGAATTGAACAGCCCTAATACAATTATACCTGTACACACACCATCATTGTTTCCATTGTTAGTGATGATGATGATGACGAAAAGAGTCATTTGATAAAGATCAAAATAAAAAAAAAAATATTATATACCTTATATTTTATTTTTGTATAAAATGTTGAAGCAAACACAACATAAATAACAATTTCATCTGTTTTTTTTAAGTGTGTATGTGTTTTCCACAATATCTTCACATTTGTGTATCTGTGTATGGTTCTTCAAGGTGAAGTATGCATTTATACAAGGGTTTCTAATTTCCCGGGTTTCTTCAACTCCAGGGAGAGCATACGCATTTTTGTAAATACTGATGTATTTGAGCTATAAACAATTATTGACATTAAGAAAAAAAAACTGAATCTCTTTTTTTGTTTTGAGTATTTTGTTTTGAGTATTAGAGGCAGTCGTGGTTTTTTGGTCATATCTCAGCCATTTGTGGACCGATCTTGCTGAAGCAAGAAATGGTGGACTATACGTGACATAAAAGTAAAACAACCTAACCGCTATTATGTCTGGAGTCTCCGAAAAACACCTATCAAACGTAAGACGGACAGACGGACATCGTTAAAACCACTTCTCTCCTCATAAGAACCAAAAATATATATATACTTTATAGGGTCTAAGATTAATATTGTAGAATGAAAAACTTATATTTACCCTTTTCCAGGAATATATTAATAGAAACATCCAGCTTATATATGCCAGCGTGAGTTTGAAATCAGAAAACTTTGATTTTGTGTTTTTTAATGCTAACCATTTAAGAAAGATTCTATTGGACAGTAAATCAAACATCATTCCCTGGCCCAAAAGTCGTTTATAACATTTTCAAAGTTTTTTGTCTTCACCCTAATGTTAAATTCGATTTGGCGGTTTAAATTTTGTTTCGCATAAATGAAATTCTCGACTAAACGAATTTCGGATAAGTTGTAAAAATTTTTATCAGCACCTGCCGGGTTTGATCTCATTGTGGTCTAAACTCCCCCTATGTATGATTACACTAACACACTAACACCCTTGCTTATGAGCTGAAGTCTTGTAACCTGCGCTGAATTTTTAAAGCATGTAAGCAGCATCTGTTGAATAGCAACAGCACCTAGAGAGATTCGCCACCATAGGGATGGACAAATTGAATAAATATATCGATATATATCGAATTGATATTTCTTAAGAGTATCGATATTAATTATTTCAAAAATATCGAGATATCGAACGTATATTGCTGAAACTATTACCAAATTAAATAAATTTAATATATGTACCTTTGTACATACAAATTTATTTATGAACAAACATATTATACGTAGTTACATTGTTACTTTTTATTGTTTTATTTTATTTCATAAAATTAATAAGAAAAAACAAAAAATTCAATTATAACAAAAACCAAAGGGAAGAATACAAAAAAACCAAATGAAATCTAAAAAAAAGTAAATTACGAAAAATTTAAATGGAAGTAAATAAGTCATGGAAGTACCAACTTACGTTAAAATTTGAATTACACCCCAAAAGTACCAACTTTAACTAGAAATGTTGTGATCCTTTAAGTCAAACCAGTAATCATCAGATATGGACATCAGGATCACTCTCTGTTTTATGTGCTCTCCTGTCAATGTCCTTCTTGTATCCGGCACTGCTCCTTATAAGTGCCAATCACTTTAGATCTTCATATGATGCGTGCAGTAATGCCAATTATTAAAAAAACATATTGTTTGAAAAACGGCTTAAATTTGGAGTTTTTAATGAAGACTGATTTTAAATAATATCGAATTCAAAAATCGTATTTCAATATCGATACACCGGTATTTTAAATATCGGCGATATATATCGATTATTTTTTTTTAAATATCGATATTTTGATATACCGATATTTTTTGCCCATTCCTTCGCCACCAGGTCGAACTTCACAAGAAGTTGTGGAAAGTCAACCCTTGAAGCTGACTTATAAAGATTTCTCTGCCTGTGAATATGGATCCAAGTCAGCTAAGACCGAAGTCCCAGGGGCTACTGACTCGCGTAGTCAAGGTAAACAGTCTTGTCAATTTTGAGCACCTTATTTCCCATTTGGATAAATGTTTCGGTTAAATATTCCAAAGAGTTTCCAAAATAATTTTTTTCGAACAGGAACCCTAGTTCATACATTTCGTACATATGTATGCGCGCTTGTTTTTGTACATATTAAGAAGTGTATGTCTGTGTGCGTTTTTCTGAAATGAATACTTGTCATAAGATGTTAAATGAATTGACATTACACGCCAGCAACTTGGCAGCAAAGTAGAGGAAATAATATTCCAAGTAGTACAGGTGTATAGAGAGTTTAAATGCAGGTGATAAGATATTTAACCTTCTGTTTACTGTGATGTTTTAATAGAAAATTAAATATAAATAAAAAAAAAACAATTATTACATAAAACTACAACAACACAATATTATTATTATTTTTATTATTAAAAGCGATTGCCATTCACTCGCACGTGTAGGAATTGTGTAGGCAGCTGTTAAGATAAAAGATTGGTTCAATTGAAGTCATTGTTTCGGTAGAACATTTTGCGTCTGATAAAATTAATTAAAAAATTTGCTTATAAACTGATTATTGGTTTAGAAAAATATACTTTAAGAATGCTCTTTATAACTATTGTTTAATCTTTTAATTATTTTTAAAATTAAACATATTATCTACTTTAATAATACTTTTTATGAAGCTGAGCTGCATGTTATAGAAACGTTTAATAAATTTCGAAACAATTACTGAAAAATCTTTATTCTTATTTTTTTTTTTTTTTTGCTTTTATTAAAATTTTGATTGGTTGTCATAAATTTACAATAAATGTTAATTGTTTTTTTTTTAAACTATATATTTTTTTTTATTAATTTTCAGTTCAACATGACATGCACAGACAGGCTTATAATAAAAAAAGAACAAAATAAATACAATAAAATATTTAATGAGACATATTAAACTTTAATATATTTTTAAAATCGGCTATAAAAACACAAGTATTGAAATTAATTAATTACTAAAGAAGAAAAAAAAAGTAAAAACATTTAATTGAATTTTCCGAAGAGGATGAAACAGGCAAAAGAATGTGCTATAAAATAAATTTGTTCAATAACGATCTAAAATAAAAAGCTTTACTTTTTTATATTAAAAAAAAAAACTACAAATAAAACACATTCATATTGAACAATATTTGACAACATTCACAGTAACGTTGTCAAATTTATCAGAAAAGGGCACTTTTAAAATGTTTCTATTCAATTCAATATATTAAGTTGATTATTCTTAATAAAAGCTACAATTGTTTCATCACATATTTGAACAATGTGAATGCACTTTTACTTCGTTATATACGTATCGAACAGTCTTGAAATAATTAAGATCTAGTGTAGCGCTCTTCGTAATGCGGTTTATTTTCATTGTGTTTTTATTTAAACATGTTAAAATAAATTTAATAAACAATTTGTCATTTGACAAATTGTAAAATAATTTAATCGTTTGGAAAAATTTAATTGATTTTAATAACGATCTCACTCTTGTTCATTCAAACAAACGTTCATATAAAATTACACGCAAACAAATGGAGACAAAATTACGAATAAACAACCAAACAAACACTGGGTAATAAATTAAAACTTAAAGCAAATTTTTTTTGTAATTAAAACAAATTAAATTTGGTTTTAAAATATTCAAACAACAGGAAATAAAGAAAGACAATAATAAATGATGGAATAAGAAGCAACAATTTATTTTCGTACTTATTTTCTTTATATCACCCTTTTCTTTTTTCATTAATATTTTGTCATATGCACGTTCACTTGATAGAGCTGCATTTTAAAGTGAGACGTAAATAGCTGTTAAAAGAAAAGGAGAGCTTAAAGAAATCGTAGGAGAGATTAGGCACCACCTAGTGCAGTGAGCAAAATATATTCGCTGTTATTACTGCTTAAGGTAGTTTTTAGTCCAGCGATATATTTTCTTTTCAAACTTTCAATTATTTTTGTCAAGATTTAAGAGTTCTTTTTATGGTTTATTTCTAAGTTCGTTTTGAATTTCCTCGAATTGTATATGGATATATTTTAATATGATTTTTATGAATATATTTCAAATATTCATTGTTATTTACTTTTATACTACTTTTGGTTACAAAACAAAGAGACAGGAAATAATACAACAACTGAAAGTAATAAACGATATATTTTATTATACATAGTCTGAGTAATACTATGACAGCGAAGAGAGTTTAAAGTATTAGTTAGGGGATAAAGTAAATGCACAAAAGATTTATGCAGTAGCGGGTCGTTTAGAAGTCGTGCAACCTGGGTGCTAAGCATTTAGGCTAGAGTTTGCTTAAAGCCGTAAAAATGTGAAACCGCGGTTTCGGTTTTGAAAATATCCCAATAAAACTACATAAACCTACATATATGGGGCAATCCAAGTCAAATCGGACAGTTTGGAGAAAAACATTTTTTGATTTCCTTTATATTTTACCGTGTTGATGTTCCCTCTCAACAGCACATTTCTGCAAATTTTATGGTTACAAAGATATCGAATATTAAAAAAATCGGGTTATAAGAAAACTATGTTCAAATAAATACTTATAACTCTTTCAATATAAGTCCAAATAGAATAACAGCCATATTCATAAAAAGTTCCTATTTTAAGCTTATAGTATGAAGTAGGGTATTCATTCGGTTAACCGTTAATCGGTTAACCGATTAATTACTACCCGATTAACTGATCGGTTAATTTAAAATTGTCTATTTTCGATTAACGGTTAAACCGGTTAATTTCAGTCGATTAACCGATTAACCGATGTTACATCATTTTTAGTTTTTTGTAATATTATAACAAATTTTTTGTATTTTAATTAATTGTTTCGTCTCATATACATGTTTAGAAAATATCTTTTTATACAATATCAGCCCAATTATGAATAAAAATTGCCCGGGAGTTTGCTCCCTTCTCCCATTTTTCCTATGTTAATTCAATTGTAAAAATAGGAAAAGGTAAAAAACTCCCGGGGAATTTTTAATCATAATTGGGCTGTATATTTCCTTCTAGTAAAACATTCTTAACAGAATTACCCGAAACAATTAGAAGTGTTAAAAATTTTTAAAAATTAAATCAGGACTCTAATGGCATAATGGAAGATTTTATATGTTAAGAGAAATGCAGGAAAAGGACTGAGAAATTAGATATTCTTTATTATGGCTGCTTCTGATTCCTCCAGCACCCACGATAAAAGAAAAAAAATTTTCCAAGTCAAGTGTTGTCAAAACTAAAGAAAATTATCGCTTTAATCCTAAACATTTAAACAAAATTTTTTTTTTCAAAATTTATTAAATCAGATCTCTTTAAACTATTGAAATTACTAATAAATAATAATAATCTAATTTTTTAATTAAGTTATAAAATTCTGTTTAATAGGGAAATATTTGTAAATAAAATTATTTAACTACAGAAATCTTATTAAAAAACGACGTTTTAAATTCTTGCGTTTTGCGTTTTCGATTTCCAGAACACCCCTGATGATGTATTACTTTAAAAATACATATCACATATTTATTAATTTTTTTTTTTTGTTTGCTCGCTTTAGATCAAGAATTGTTATTTTTGTTTTTTAAATAATAAACTCCAAAAAATAAATAACTTATGCATTTTTAATTATTGAAATTACCTTATTTATTAAAAAATATTTATTAATCGGTTAACCGATCAAAAACCAAACTAACCGATTATCAACCGATTAAACCAAAACCTCGGTAAATTAATCGAGCGATTAACCGATTAAAGCAAAAGCCCGATTAAATGAATACCCTAGTATGTAGTAACTATTAAACGCTTTTTGTCTTATAAACCTCTTATACAAATTTATATTCATAAACGTACAATACCAGCTTTTTTACTATTAACTGTTTGCAGCGATTTTCTGTTTAAGTATGGCAACTTTTTTTATATTTGGCTGCCATTTTATTGATAGTGATGCACGAAACTTCTATTCGGTTTACATGATATTCTATATTAAAATTTTTTTTATAATTTTTTTTAATTGTAGACCTTCAAAATTATTCTTATCAAATAAAACTACATATTATTTTAGTTTCTGAACAAACGGTTAAAACAGCAATCCCTAATTTAGGCCACCATAAAATTCATCTACTCAGTACGTGTCAGTATATTTTTAAGAAAGCACAAACCAAATAATTACCGAATATAATCTTGTATCTATTTAAGTTAGCAATTAACCTTGAAAGTTTCTGTCAGTGTAAACGAAACAGAAAATATCTATAAAACTTCTCGGAATCGTTTGAGTTTCTATTTACAATAGACAGGCATGTAACAGTCTGCTGTAAATTATAACGAATGTATTTATGCCATCAAAGGTAGGCGGAATATTTGTGTTGAGACAAGGTTTCCTATATTTTTTGCAAAATGGTTTTGAAGTTTTGCAAGGACCGTAAATATAAACAATTTTACACAAGGCACCAATGAAACCAGGGCCTTCAATCGTCTTCTATTAAAAGATAAATGTGCGATATATTATATTAAAAGTGCTGTCTATCGGATGCAAAAAATGTCTTTTGATTCGAGGACAGAAATAGTTAAACTAAGTTAAATACCGTATTGCAAAGACTTGTAAGCCATTATCATTTTTATGATTACAAATTAGATGTATATATTTTCATACGGGAAGGACACGTGTAGTAGCAGGGCATGAAGCAACGAAACAACAAATTTGCCGAATAAAATTTATTGTGTTATTTCTCTTCTTTGTGCAGTTTAATACATGTTCAACGTTTTGTATGCACCGCCAACGATCGTATTATGTTAACTTCACGAAGGCATGTCGTATTTAGGTACTCGTCCGCTTTCTTCTTAAGAACATACGTAACACAAACTTAAAAATTCATATGTACAACTTGTGAACCATTTTCTTCATGTTCAACTTCCAGGACCACGAGGATAATGTTCAACGGTTAGTTCGTAAAAAACAATTGTTTTCGTTGCTTAAATTGTTCGCGTTGGCTTTTGTTAAGACATACGGAGAAGGGCAAGTACAACTTTTTCGTGTTCATATTTGGTTATCTTCACTTACCATTTATTTGGCTGTGTCTTCATACTTGAAGATAATTGACAAACAACAACAGTTCAACTGTGATACATTAGCAATAACAACCTGTGATATTAAATTACTTTTTTATTTTTATTTTTCAATTAATTTTAAACAACTTCGTGTTTTATGCTGTAAAACTTGTGTGTTTTTTATTATTATTTTATTAATTTAATTATTAATTATTAATTTAACAAAGATTTAATATTTAATAAACTGAAAATCCCAGATGAAGTTGGAAAATACCAACAAAACGTAGGATGAAAATAAAAATAAATAATCTTTTTTTAAATACAAATGACCTTGAAAGCCTGTTTAGATAAAATCTAAGAAAATAATAACAAATTCAAGAAAAAGGTCGATTAATAAGTAATATTAACAACAATTTAGTTCTCTTCATTGTTCGCTGCAGAACTCTTTTACTAATTATAAACTTGTTCTAGATCATAACCTTGCCGCAACTTGCAGGTGTTGAAGATTTTCTTTGATATGAATTATTTCGGCATATGGATTACTTTGGGACCCATTAAATAAACAACAGTGTATTCAAGCGCTTTAGAGAAAAAGCGCAGAACGGCGCTGTGAATGCTTATACAAATTTTAGAAAAAGGTGCAATTTTAGTGCGGTAGTTATGGCTTTTTCGCAAGTACGCAATTTATTAAAGAAATAAGTAAAAGAAATTGCATATTGCATTAGTTTGAAAAACGCGATTATTGTCAGCAGAAAATAGTCCCCCAAACCGGGAACTTCCCATGCAAAAACATGCATCCCATTAGAAGTTTCGCAAGCGATTATTTTTAATTTTCATAGCAAGAAACCTGTCCCTTTTACAGAAGATTTTTTACTGGGACTGTCATAGAACTATGGTGCTTTTTAATTCTTTGTCTACGAAATAAATTATTTAATGGACTTGAAGATTCCTTCTACTTTAAATAAATTTATAGTTCTAGTAACTAAAGGGTGTTTTTTTAAGCCCGATAGCACTTGAAATTGTAAAAAATAACACAAAAAATTAAATTGTAATCAAAATTTTTTTTTATTCGAAAGATCAATACGTGACATTAACATTTGAAAATGATTTCGGGCATATGGGCACCGCGGCTGTTCTTGACGAAGCGCATTCTGGACGTCCAATTTTGCGCCACTTTTTCGAGCACTGCTGGCCGTATGTCACGAATAACACGAACAATGCTGGCCTCCAAGGCGTCAATTGTTGCTGGTTTATCAGCATAAACCAGTGACTTCACGTAGCCCCACAGGAAAGAATCGAGAGGTGTCAAATCGCACGACCTTGGAGGCCAATTGACAGGTCCATTTCTCGAAATCAACTTATCGCCAAATTTTGATTTCAATAAGTCGATGGTTGCGTTCGCCGTATGGCACGTAGCGCCATCCTGTTGAAACCACATCTCCTCCGGATCAATGTCATCCATATTTTCAAACAAAAAATCATTGATCATGGTGCGGTAACGATCTCCATTGACCGTAACGCCTCATTTTAAAAGAAATAAGGTCCGATGATGCCACCAGCGTGAAAACCGCACCAAACGGTGCATCTCTTGTGGATTGGTCTCGCTCCATATGCGGCAATTTTGCTTATTAACAAACCCGTTAAGCCAAAAATGCGCCTCATCGCTGAACACAATTTTGTCGTCTATAAGTTGCGCGAATCGACGACTGATTTTCAAAGTAAATTTGGATAATTTCGTAGCGTTGTTCAAGCGTGAGTCTATTCATGATGATTTGTCAGAGTATACTGAAACGATAAAAAAAAATATTTCATCAAAATTTAATTTTTTGTGTTACTTTTTACAATTTAAAGTTCTATCTAGCTTAAAAAAACACCCTTTATTAGGTTCAGAGTCAGATTTGTATTATCTGGGTTTAAACTTAAAATTTTTCTTACCCAACATTTTCTACTTTTCAACTTTGTAAAGTCCTGCTTTACTTTTTTTTTCTTTTATTGTTTTAGAATTGAGTTTCTTTTCCATTTTTTATTCGCTCTTTTATTATTATTTTTTTCCGTCAAAAGGTCTTTAAAGTCTTCTCCCTGGGAGTTGCTTTAATTTCTTTTTATACAAAGAATTGTTTTTTTTGCTCCTGAATGTATTTTATCACCGAAATTTTCACATCATAAACTTTTTTACACATCAGCGGTGATGTTATTTAGTGACTAAACTTTTTTCCTTTTTTTCATTTATTTGGTTTTTTTTTGTTTTTGTGCGGCATCAAGTTTTATTTCTTTTATTTTGTTGAAACGTAGTTGCGAAGAAAAAGAAATAATTTCTTTTTTATTTGCAAAGGAAATGGAAATTAAAAAATTCTTTGGGAAATTGGGAAACAAGAAACTGGCAAATACATAATCATACAAAGAATGTTAAAAATAGTAAAATTGAAAAAGATGAGTAGAAGAAATAGCAAATGGCAAGAAACAAAAGTAACGCAATTGGTACATATTTAGTTTGTTTGTAATTTAAGCAAAGGAAAATGACAACAATAAACTAGAAATTTGCATAAAAGAAAAATTACGACAATTTAATAGTCAATACAAACAACAATTGATAACAAAAGTTGAAAACTGCAATTCAATGTATGTTAGTCTTTATTTATAACATTTAAATTTAAAATACTTATTGCTTTGTAAATGTTAATTATTTGAGGCAAATGAAATAAATAATGTCATATTGATATTTTCATATGAATTCATATTATTTATTTTAAAGATTGCTGGTAGTTTTCTGGAAATTTAGCTTCTTTTGCAAATATTTTTAATATTTCATAAAATATGCATTTCATGCTTGACTTCTTTAAGTTTACCTGGTGTTATTTAAACTGGCATTAAATAAATATAAAATATTTTGTATAGAAATAAATACAAATAGACTAAATTTATATCTGTTTGTGCATAAGCATGTGTTTAAAAAAAATACTAGCAAAATGGAACATTCAACACTAAAGTCAAATATTATTTACAATATTTGAAGAATTTATAATAATATTCTTGAACAAATACTAAACAACACTCAATATGTAAATACTCCCACACACACACACACACACACACACACACACACTTAATATGTATATAGAATTAATACAAAGTTGTGTATACTAACATAAACAAAATATTTATTAAACAAAAGATACACTTCAATAGTTTTGCTTAATACTCTCTTTTGTTTCAGTCGTAGTTACAAACAAATCGACAAACGTAAGAAGAGAGTGAAAGTTTTTTTGAAATGGTCTGCTAGTAAATTAAATTCCTTAAAGTATGCTTTGATTTTGTGGATATTCGAAAGTGTGCAATTGAATGTGTTAGTGTGGATAGTTAGTTTTACATTTGTTTCTTCACTTTTGTCTAAATGCCAAAAATAATTTCAAATTCATTTGTGTGTATTTTGAGTATGTGTGTACTTTGTATTTAGACACATAAATCTTCGATAAAAAAATGCATCAAGGCAACAACTCAAATATCTGTATAAAATATTTTGTTGTTTTAATAAATCGTTTTGTTATTTGTTTCATTGCCAATATTTTTAATAAAAACATAAATCACTTTTTCTCCATTCTTTTTTTTTTGTTTTAAGTTTCCTTATCCAATTTTACGATACAAAATGTTGCTTCTCTAATATTTCTACACCCTGTTGTTTTTTCTTCCTATTTCCATTTGAGAAGAAATTTTTTATCACTCACTCATACATACAGGACACTTGCACTTACTAGAACAGAAATTAAGATATGGACTAATACTAATCTACCTTGTAAGTGTTGTTGTTATTGTTTTAGCCAATAATAGATGATAGAAACCAAGATTTATTTAACTTTTCTCCAGTCTTTGGTTTGTTTTGTATTGGGATCTTTTTTTTTACTTCAACTTGTGCTTTCTAAATGTATTTTAAATGTTTTTTCTATTGTAACATTTTTTGTCCTTTTCTTAAATGTCATGTAAAGATTTATAAAAAAGATAAAGCTTAAATAAATGTTTATTTAGATTTGTTTTTGCTTTTGTTTAGATCCTTAGGAAAAAGTCTAAATACTAGAACAATTAATAACTTTTCGTTTGAAGTCTCTTGGTTTTGTATGTGTGGGTGCATGTGATACTTATGTAAACATTTATAACCAGAAGATATTGCTAAATATCAACGATTGTTTTGAAAATCTTTTCTTTTATGGATCGACTATTACTCATATCATTTAAATGTAATATAATATATGATTCTATAATTTTTAAAAATAGTTTATTACTTTTTTAAATTATTATAATATAAAATTCAACATTTTTTTATTTTTCGAATTTATTCTATGAGTTACATTTCAGTTATGTATTTTATAAAGCTTTTTTTTAATAGTTCTATTCCCTAAATAATATAAAGTATCCTACGAAAGGAGATAATTCCCAGTTTCTATTTATTATAATATAAATTTTATTAATATTTCGTGAATGTGTGGTATGTCTAAGTTGTACGTATAATTATGCTTGTATGCAATATTACTAATTTGTCAGTGCAAGAATTTTGTGTTATAAATTATTTATGAAAATGTACTCTGTATGTTTCTAAAGAAATTTATGTAAAAAATATGCAGGTATTTAGAAATTTTTTTTTTTTTTTTAAATTATAAATTTAACTTCAAGTGGTTTAGTGCGAATTTGCCCCAGTTAACAAATTTATAGTATTAATTAAATTTTTTTTTGATATTAACAATGTTTTTTGAAGTAATATTGCCGAAATAAGTAAACGTTTAGTTTACTTGATTAAATTTTAAGTTAAGGCTGATTTTATTTTTGATTAATGGCTTAATAAAAAAAAAGTGGCGAGCATTTTTTTTCTGTGTAGGCCAGAACTTTAAATAGGTAACGATATCTTATTTAAACTTTTACTTGAAGCAGATATGTGTAGTGGTCCTACCAACCGATTAATCTAGATTGACATTGCCCAGTTTGCTTTTGTGTATGCATCGATAAATTTTTTGGTGCACATTGGGACAGAAAATATACTACAAGGTTGCATTTAAAAAGCGACCTGCTTTGCAACTTACGGAACTCAGCCATCTCAGGCATAGCTGAACCGGCAGACTTCGTTCTGCCTAGAGAAGTATTGATTTAGATATCAAATGTTTTATTGTTTATACATGATAATATTTAAAGGAGATCGATGCAGGTAATTCATATTTATTTGAAAAAATTTTATACATGATAATATTTTTATACATGATAATATTTAACATGATAATATTTAAAGGAGATCGATGCAGGTAATTCATATTTATTTGAAAAAATTTTTAAAAATGTGAATAATAAATGAACTATTAAATGATAAAAGTGTTTTAGGACACTTGCTGTTTATGATTTACCTGAATGATATTAATAATATTGAACTAAATGGAAATATTTAAATGTTTGTTGATGACATTTCCCTATTTTATCCATATAAGCAGGACTTAGTACTCAAAATTCAAATGGAAAGAGACTCGGCACTTTTATTTGAGTTCGCGAGATTAAATAGATTGATTTGAAATCCATACAAAACCAAATTAATACGTTTTGGGCTTTATTCCCCAGCTTTATACGACAATTTTTCTATTTTTTTCTATTTTTCTAATTCTAAATGAAGAACTAGAAATTTAATATTTGGGAGTAATGTTGAAAGCAATCTGTCATGGGATGAGCATATTCAATACTTAAAAGCCAATATATCTTCTGCTTGTGGTATATTATTTAAGCTAAAAAGAAAATTGGCCACTAAGACAAAAATGTTGATATATCAATCAATCATACACAGAAGATTATTTATTATTTATGGTTACAAAAAGATTTTTGAGTTAAAATCGTTACAAGCATCTCAAAATAAAATACTGAAATGAGTTGATTTTGCCAAAACCATTTTGCCACTATTTGGTCTATATGTTAAACAACTTTTATATTACGTTTACAAATCTTTAAATAACATTGGATATCGAGCAATTAAGTTTAATATCAGACAAAATAGTTTTAACACAAGAAGTGGTGGAAATCTTTGGATAGCTAGATGTAGACTTGATAAAACAAACAAAAAAGAATAGAATATGCTGATAGCTTAAAGTTTAATAATTTGCCGAAAAACATTAAAAACTGCAATCGATGATCAGTTTTTTAAAAAAGTTTGAAAAGTTACCTACTTAATAATATTGAAATGCTTCTTGAATAGTTTTTCTATTTTATTTTTCTTCTTTTTTATACTTTAATTATATAGTTTCTTCAATTGTATTATTATCATTTCTAATTTGTAATGTTATAATTTCTATAGCTGTAATTAATTTTTGCCAATTCGTCTCACAAAGCCAATTTTAGGCGCGAGACAAACTTTACCTTTTTATAACGTTTATTGAAATAAATAAATAAAAAAAAAACAAAATATGCAAATTAAGAGAATGTTAGTGTTATTCATTATAGTGGACCCGGCGAACTTGGTCTCGCAGGCGTTGCCCTACGTCATTTCAAATTGCAGCAAATCTGTGGTCAATTGTCCATTGCAATGTATTCTTTGTTTTGAAATATTAGCTGGATGGGTTGCGGTCGTGTCGATTTTGAATTGTATTTCCCCTCATTGAAGCACTCTCTGGTAAACAATCAAAGCGGATGGTTTTCCGACATGGGAACACGCGACATACAGTTGAACGTGTGAACAAATATCATTCTCCAGATTCAGGCCACAAAAACTCAATGATTGGCCTTGTTATTTATTGATTTTCATGGTGATTGCGAGACGAATTGGAAACTGGATTCGCATAAACTCGAATAACAAATCGGTTGGAACCATTGGAACTCTGGGAATGAGAACTTCCTCACCTTTGAAATTTCTTTTAAGAATTCTGCGTGAATCATATTGGTCATTCGTTCCGCTGCATAATTTTAGTTGATTAAGATTGCGAGGCATGATGACAACTGAACCAATCTTCAATTGTAAATTGTGCGGT
Source organism: Pollenia griseotomentosa (assembly GCA_963931875.1). NCBI lineage: Eukaryota > Metazoa > Arthropoda > Insecta > Diptera > Polleniidae > Pollenia > Pollenia griseotomentosa. Next base: position 204,014,806 of record OZ007561.1, on the reverse strand, counting down.
GGCAAGCCAGGCACATCCAATGAAATCCAAACCTCTGTTGGATAGTTGGTTGCTTCGTCTTCGTTGGCTACACAGTCGTTAAATTTGAAGGAATGCAGTGAACCAACGATTTGATTTTGAATTGTGCAGCTTAAATGATCCACATCCTCATTCTTTGCCGCTGAAATGTCTCTTACTTTCAACCAATCGTAGTTTTTGTGGTAGCAATGATGTTCGGAAACACTTTGTTGATGAGCTCCTCTTTCGTTGAGACGAAATCGCAGGAATTCGGCGGAAAGGAAATAAATCTATTCGATGCGTCGACAGGAACACGATCATTACCAATAGTTTGCAGTTGATTTGAAAACACTTCTGCAAATGGATCGCTTTGCAATGCAACTTGTATTTGGTGGAAAAACAATTGTAAAATTGTAAAAAAAAATTGCCACAACGTAACGTAAACATAAACGTCATCTATCATGAAGATGGCGTCGTATAATCACTCCATAAAATGTATAGGAAAATGAATTTTGTTGATATTTTTTTTTCGGGGATATTTCGGGAATTTTCTTGATTATTATTCTTGTTTGGCCGAAGACCCGGCCGGAATTGGTGCGAATCATCATAATCGGTCCAGGCGTTATTCAGTTATAAGCGTAGTAACTTACGTCACTCGCTTTTATATATAAAGATTATTAAAAAATTTTTAATAATTTTTTTAATTAGGCTTAAGTTCATTAAATTTAATTTTCATTAAATTATTTTTATGAAGAAAGGAATTTTACAACATGAAAATTAATTAAAATTGTTATTGATAATCTTTCATTTTTGACCGTGGCGGGGGCTCGAACCCGGGCCGGCAGGTTACCATGACATGTTTCGATCGCAACCACTCGATCTCCTCAGATGGATTTGCCGTTTTACACTCGCAGCCATCGACGACTGCTGACGTCAATAGTTAAACATCAATCCTTAAACCAAATTGTATTTTAACCTTTGGTAGATCGAAGTTTGCTTTTTTTGAATGATTATCCATTTTAATTGATTTTACATGTTCTTCCTTACTTCCGTTTTTTCGTACTTTTGTCAAGAATTTTTCTTGAAGTCCAAAGTACATTTTTTGTTTTTTCATTTTTTGTCTTTCTTTTTCTTGTTGACCTTTTTCAGCACAACTTGAAGGACAAATGAATACATAGAGCTCGTGCCTTAGCTTTAACAATAATTAGTATTGTGGTTATTTTGTTGAACTATTTTTATGGTTTTTAATCCAAATTTTTAATAATTTTTTTAATTAGGCTTAAGTTCATTAAATTTAATTTTCATTAAATTATTTTTATGAAGAAAGGAATTTTACAACATGAAAATTAATTAAAATTGTTATTGATAATCTTTCATTTTTGACCGTGGCGGGGGCTCGAACCCGGGCCGGCAGGTTACCATGACATGTTTCGATCGCAACCACTCGATCTCCTCAGATGGATTTGCCGTTTTACACTCGCAGCCATCGACGACTGCTGACGTCAATAGTCAAACATCAATCCTTAAACCAAATTGTATTTTAACCTTTGGTAGATCGAAGTTTGCTTTTTTTGAATGATTATCCATTTTAATTGATTTTACATGTTCTTCCTTACTTCCGTTTTTTCGTACTTTTGTCAAGAATTTTTCTTGAAGTCCAAAGTACATTTTTTGTTTTTTCATTTTTTGTCTTTCTTTTTCTTGTTGACCTTTTTCAGCACAACTTGAAGGACAAATGAATACATAGAGCTCGTGCCTTAGCTTTAACAATAATTAGTATTGTGGTTATTTTGTTGAACTATTTTTATGGTTTTTAATCCAAATTTTTAATAATTTTTTTAATTAGGCTTAAGTTCATTAAATTTAATTTTCATTAAATTATTTTTATGAAGAAAGGAATTTTACAACATGAAAATTAATTAAAATTGTTATTGATAATCTTTCATTTTTGACCGTGGCGGGGGCTCGAACCCGGGCCGGCAGGTTACCATGACATGTTTCGATCGCAACCACTCGATCTCCTCAGATGGATTTGCCGTTTTACACTCGCAGCCATCGACGACTGCTGACGTCAATAGTCAAACATCAATCCTATACATCAAACTATTGACGTCAGCAGTCGTCGATGGCTGCGAGTGTAAAACGGCAAATCCATCTGAGGAGATCGAGTGGTTGCGATCGAAACATGTCATGGTAACCTGCCGGCCCGGGTTCGAGCCCCCGCCACGGTCAAAAATGAAAGATTATCAATAACAATTTTAATTAATTTTCATGTTGTAAAATTCCTTTCTTCATAAAAATAATTTAATGAAAATTAAATTTAATGAACTTAAGCCTAATTAAAAAAATTATTAAAAATTTGGATTAAAAACCATAAAAATAGTTCAACAAAATAACCACAATACTAATTATTGTTAAAGCTAAGGCACGAGCTCTATGTATTCATTTGTCCTTCAAGTTGTGCTGAAAAAGGTCAACAAGAAAAAGAAAGACAAAAAATGAAAAAACAAAAAATGTACTTTGGACTTCAAGAAAAATTCTTGACAAAAGTACGAAAAAACGGAAGTAAGGAAGAACATGTAAAATCAATTAAAATGGATAATCATTCAAAAAAAGCAAACTTCGATCTACCAAAGGTTAAAATACAATTTGGTTTAAGGATTGATGTTTGACTATTGACGTCAGCAGTCGTCGATGGCTGCGAGTGTAAAACGGCAAATCCATCTGAGGAGATCGAGTGGTTGCGATCGAAACATGTCATGGTAACCTGCCGGCCCGGGTTCGAGCCCCCGCCACGGTCAAAAATGAAAGATTATCAATAACAATTTTAATTAATTTTCATGTTGTAAAATTCCTTTCTTCATAAAAATAATTTAATGAAAATTAAATTTAATGAACTTAAGCCTAATTAAAAAAATTATTAAAAATTTGGATTAAAAACCATAAAAATAGTTCAACAAAATAACCACAATACTAATTATTGTTAAAGCTAAGGCACGAGCTCTATGTATTCATTTGTCCTTCAAGTTGTGCTGAAAAAGGTCAACAAGAAAAAGAAAGACAAAAAATGAAAAAACAAAAAATGTACTTTGGACTTCAAGAAAAATTCTTGACAAAAGTACGAAAAAACGGAAGTAAGGAAGAACATGTAAAATCAATTAAAATGGATAATCATTCAAAAAAAGCAAACTTCGATCTACCAAAGGTTAAAATACAATTTGGTTTAAGGATTGATGTTTGACTATTGACGTCAGCAGTCGTCGATGGCTGCGAGTGTAAAACGGCAAATCCATCTGAGGAGATCGAGTGGTTGCGATCGAAACATGTCATGGTAACCTGCCGGCCCGGGTTCGAGCCCCCGCCACGGTCAAAAATGAAAGATTATCAATAACAATTTTAATTAATTTTCATGTTGTAAAATTCCTTTCTTCATAAAAATAATTTAATGAAAATTAAATTTAATGAACTTAAGCCTAATTAAAAAAATTATTAAAAATTTGGATTAAAAACCATAAAAATAGTTCAACAAAATAACCACAATACTAATTATTGTTAAAGCTAAGGCACGAGCTCTATGTATTCATTTGTCCTTCAAGTTGTGCTGAAAAAGGTCAACAAGAAAAAGAAAGACAAAAAATGAAAAAACAAAAAATGTACTTTGGACTTCAAGAAAAATTCTTGACAAAAGTACGAAAAAACGGAAGTAAGGAAGAACATGTAAAATCAATTAAAATGGATAATCATTCAAAAAAAGCAAACTTCGATCTACCAAAGGTTAAAATACAATTTGGTTTAAGGATTGATGTTTGACTATTGATGTCAGCAGTCGTCGATGGCTGCGAGTGTAAAACGGCAAATCCATCTGAGGAGATCGAGTGGTTGCGATCGAAACATGTCATGGTAACCTGCCGGCCCGGGTTCGAGCCCCCGCCACGGTCAAAAATGAAAGATTATCAATAACAATTTTAATTAATTTTCATGTTGTAAAATTCCTTTCTTCATAAAAATAATTTAATGAAAATTAAATTTAATGAACTTAAGCCTAATTAAAAAAATTATTAAAAATTTGGATTAAAAACCATAAAAATAGTTCAACAAAATAACCACAATACTAATGATTATTAAAAAAGTTATTTGAAGCATCTTTTGTACTCTGTCTGTACGATAACCGTGTTTTACACCATTATAATTTCTTCATGTAAAACAAATGTTGCCATTTTGGTCATTTAGTGGGTAGACTACGCCATTTTTCACAAAAAAAAATATAAGAAATGATTATAGCGACTTATGCGACGTAAAAAAAATTTTTATCCATGATTCGAATTTTTCAAATTATACTGAGGCATATTTTTCAGTTCCAAAAAATTCAAAAGTTTAAAAAAAATCTTCCCTTATTTTAAATATTGGTGTATGAAATTATTTTACTTTTTTTGATCGAAATGGATGAGTTCTTGTATTGAAATCTTTGGTTAGGCATTTTTTCTTAGTTTTTGGTTAAAATTTAGCCATTTTTGGTCCTGAAAAGTTTGCAAAACTGGGTAAAGTCGTAAGCAAATAAATACAGGCAACTTTGTAGGATTATCTATTTTGAGAGGAAAATAAAAGTATAAACATTTTTGATTATTACAGTTTTTATTTATAAACATATGGATATTTCCACAGGGAAGTCTACTTTTTGTCCCGTTCCGCCATCAAGCATTTTCAATTGTTTCTCAAAGAATAATCTATATAAAATGATTTTTTTTTTGGTATTTTGGTGTAAAGCGCAATTTATTGAAAGAAAGGAACAATTTCAAAGAACATGGGTCTGAAATACAAGATTTATTGCTTTGTGGCGTAACGTGACTCTTCTGTGGAAGTGCTCATATTTAAAATGACAAATCCTATACAATATGGTAAAAATTGTTCTATGATTTTACCATAACAATCGTTTTGCGATTTAACATGCCTTAAAATATAGCATTTAATGAAATAAGCATTTATTATTTTAAAGGAATCCGAAGAGAAATAACAAGAATCGTTTTGCGATTCTCAAGAGACATTACTTGCTGACTTTATTTTGCATCAATTTGTAAGGTTTAGCCTTTCATAAAACTGATAAAGGTTTATTGAGAAAATATTGAGTGAGAACTTCAAAATTGGTTTACTCTAATTCTGAAGTTCTTAGTTTTAAAGAAATAAAACTCAAAAAACTTAGTTGGGTTTTCAAGATTTCGATTCTTGCCATTTCTTGCCTTTAAAGTTTTTCAATTTATTACATGTACATAATTTGATTTTTTTTTTTGCAAAAATTATTTCTAAAAACATTCCTGAATATTTGCTTTAAAAGCTTTAAAGAGAAAAATAAATAGAATGTATTTTTTACTTAGTATTAAATTTATTTAAAATATATTTTGTATCGGTCATTGATCTTTTATTTCCTGTGGTGTTAGTTCTTTTGTTGCATCAACAATATTTGTTTGTTTGTATTAAACATTAATCACTTTCAATTTGCTTTTGTTTGATATTTTCATGAAGCGTATGTTTGTAGATGTAAGTGTTTATTTGTATATGTGTATGTGTGTAATTTGCATTGTTCGCTTATTTATGAGGATGTGTGAAAACAATTAACAGTAGGAAAAAAAAAACAAAAATAAGAATTTATGACATTAGAGCATATGCCTTGTCATATAAATTAATTAAAAGCCAATTTTCAATTATGTTTTATTGATTTATTAATAAAGGTGAATCGAATGGAGATGAGAGTTGATGTGTGACATAATATTTTCTAGCTTAGAGATTTGATTGGACTGTTTTTATGTATGTAAAATTTTAATTTATTTTTCCTCTCAAAGAAAATCTACTATCGTAGGATTTAAAATAGTTATGTATGCACATAAGTATATCAACACGACGTATCTACAACAAATAAGTTTAAACATATAGTTGAAGTATTTTATAAAACCTAAAATGTCCATTTTCGGCTTAAAGAAGGTATACGAATTAATAATTGATTTAAAAAAAATTTAATTTATTTATTTAATACAGTTCAACATAAGGACTTAAAATTAAACGTTTTTTATTTTTAATTTGAGTTTGTTAATTCGGTTATATATTTTTATTAAAAGTTTTTAATAAAAAATATTTTATATACACACATCTATGTAAATGAATTTTAAGATTATTGTTCATAAAAATAATAACATTCTGCAGGTAGTAATTTTTTGAGATGCTGTACTTGTGGTTTTAAATTTATAATTTTTTACCTGTTCTAATAGAAGCTTATTGCTTAGGAATAGACTAATAATTGAGAAACTAATTAGGATTTATATGATTCATTGTGAAAGGTTTCGGGCTCTTCCAAGTTCAAATGGTAAAACAATTGCTTAATTCAAATTTTTCTTTCAATCAAAATGTGGGTGGAATCACATTCCATTTGAGTGTTACCAACTTCCAAGTATTTGTGCTCTATTGTGATGTTTGCTTTTACGCATAAAGAAAGTTTCAGTTCCAGTTTCATCCCAAATGTTATTATCGGAGTCATGATATATAACATTATAAATTGTTTTTGTTTTTTTAATTTTTTAAATTACCTTAGCTAATCCTGCGAAGCTCTACGCTTGTCTGCAGAAAGGAATCCAGAGTCTCTGGCGGGAAACGAGCCCGTAATCCCGGAGCTAATAGACTAGCACACTACATACTAGCTAGCCTACCGGGGCACTGTGAAGTAATGAAGTTGTTATTAAATTTTATAATAAGAGGAGTTGACATTCGATTGAAAACGCTATTTTCGAAAACGCCAACGACACTCATAATTATGCCCATTATTTTCTTAAAAGTTGAAAAAGCATGCAATTTTGCTAGGCACTTCGGTCTCAAAGGGTACTTACTAGTCGTACAAAGAAATTGAATTACTCAATTTGATATTAAGTTTTTTAATGTGGAAATAATATTATACCAACCACCGTCAGAAAAACATGCGTAAATAACTCGTCCATGGAATTCTTCAAACAATTTTTAAAGAAAACTATTTCATTATATTTTGTTAGAAAAAATGCGTAGTTACGTCGTTTTGCATTGATAAAATAAACACACTTGTAGTTACGTCCTTTTGTTTTCTTTTTTTTTTAATAAAAGCGTAACTTTTGATCGCAGAAGTGTAATTTTTGAATTTTTTGTTAGTTACGTCTTTTTGCATTTTAGCTAACGATTTGTAATAAAAATGAATGCAGAAGGTAACAAAGTATTTATGATCAATTTTACAAGTTCGGTTATTATTAACTATTTCTATAACTGTCCATTACAACTTGCCGTTATTTAAAGGTGGGATTCCCCAGAAGGCCCTTAGTGATAGTTAATTATAATAGAACTTGTGAAATTGGTCGTTAGTCAGTAAGAAATCTTAAAAAAATACTCTTAATAGTAGAATTTTCTAAGAAATTGTTTTGATCGATTAATTGACATACATTTTTCGAGTTATTCGTTTTCGAAATTTGCTATTTCAAATATTCGATCAAATAAAGTTGAAAAATTCCTTGATTAATCGAACAACGATTAATCGAGTGTAAACTCAATTATTTATAATGATATTTCATAAATGTTAACTATTTTTTCTTGCACTAGTTTATTCTTTTGTGATATTTTGCAAAAATTTTGCAATTTACCTTTTTGTTTTTTTTTTAACTACACCAATAGGTTTAATAAGATTTATAAGTTTCAATGCTAAAGGGTCTTCAAATAGGGATATCTGAACTTTAACAGTTGATAACGTCCAAATCTGTCGAATTGACTTTAAAATATTTAGTCAGTCTGCTTTGCCAAGAAATTTGAACTGGCCCAAATATTCATCGAAAAACCAGCATCCGCGATGATGCCCACTTGTAGATAAGTTGTTACATCAACAAAGAAAATTGTCGAATTGAAATCCAGTTTCACTATTTAGTGAGGATTATGAGCAGGTGTCGTCATCCGTCCATATTTCTTGAGGAAGGGTCTTTGCTAGGCCATCACCGCGAATGGTAAGCGACATAGGTTGATGATTTTCAACTAGTTTTGGCTTAATTTAGATATTATGTGAGCCAACTTAATGTTGTTTAATAGTACGGCTCACAGTGTCGACATTTTTATATAAAGTGTGACCACAAATGGAAGAAGTTTTTGCACAACGTTAACATTTTGCATACGTATCTTTATTGATAAAAGATAAAAACTTTAAGTTCGATATGCAAGGATTCGAGTGCTTCCCATAAGTCCTGATACTTAGATATTGTATACTTGAGAGAAAGTTTATTCAATTTAATGAACTTCATATCCCTTCGAAATTTTTTAATTAAAATTAATTAAAATTTTAATTAAAAATACGTCCTTTTCTGTTAAGAAAAATTTAAACGGTTATAGCTCCTGGTGTATTTGCCATGTTACGAACACAAGAATCAGGGTTATTTGAAGCGACCAAATATCCATTTTTAAAAACCAATGCTTTACTTTCAATAATTCATTGGAAAAATCGCGTGTTTTTAATTGAACAGCCAATGGAAAATATTATTATACTAAAAAATGAGCAGAGTTTAACAGACGATTACTTAAATAAGTTTGTTCATAAAAATTGGAAATATGTGAACGACTTTTAATTATTTGAAATCTACATACATATATCCTGCAAAGTTTCGTGGAAGAAAATAAAACGGAATAATGTTAAGTAAAAAAGTTCTGCACTATCAAATATTACACTTATAAAAAGTCTATTTATTTTTGTGGTTTTACTTATTTGTGTTTTTATCATAAGCATATAATAATTTTATTATAAAGTCCTTCCAAAAACACATGTATTTTGAACATGTTTAGCAAAAAAGATATAGAATAAAAAAACCTCATCTTTAAAGAGCTGTATCTTCTATTTTATTGGGCATATCTTAAAAAAACTTTAGGTATGCCTTGTAATGCTTTCTTAAAAATGCACACTTTAAATTGGACCATTTGTGGCCACCCTCACAACACGGTGCGGCGTTTTGTGTCACACAGCTTATACCTTCTGCACGATCGATTCGAGGGAATGGTCATCTTACGTAAAATTTGGACAACATAACTACTACAATCGGCCACCCAGCGAAGACGTGGAAGATCTTTGCACGACAATATATTCCATAGATAACGGTATCAAGAGGTTTTCCAAACTAATAAAAAATGAAGATGGGAAAGATGGATCTAATGAAAGACCCTTTATTTTTTGTATTTTATTTCTTTTATAAAATAATATTATTAAATTTCTTAGCAGCATTTTGTATTCAACATTAAAACTTGTTCATAATCTTTTCTTATATTTTATAACATTTATCGGTGTGTGTATTGCGTTGTCTATGTATGTTTGTAGCAATAATTCAATTACTGTATTCTACCAACAAAAAAATTCATTTTTTATTTATTGCAATTTAAATACAATGAAGTTTGCTGTACGAAAACAACAACATTTAAAATAAAACAACATGTTTATTATTCTTTTCTTCCAAAAACACACACACATACATTTTAATATATTTTTTTGTATATTATAACTAGAAAACAATAACAACAATGCATAAAACAAATAGTAGTTATAGTAAAAATATGAGTTTAGTAGAAGAATAAAAAAAAAACAAAAATAAAGTTTAAAAATTTTAAATTTGCATAAATGTTTGAAGTGCTTGTGTGCGTATGAGTGAAATTGATTTTGAAATAAATATTACTCACACGCCCATTTGAATTTTAATAATTAATATGAAAATTAAACTAAAAAGTAATTAAAAGTAAAAGTTTTAATTTATGTGTTTGCTTGCAATTTAAGAAGAAGAAAAAAATATTAAATTAAAATTGACAAACCTTTTTGCTACTTGAATATTCAATCAGAGAATAATCTTTTAAACAGTAAAGTAAATATTTACTTTAAGAAAACATTTTTATATACTTTCAATTTCCCTCAGTTTATTTTTTTTTATAAATCTTTTACTGTTTTATTTTATGCAAAAAGTAATTGAAATATGGTGAACAGCTTTTCTTATTTCTTTTCGTTCTTTTAAATAAAGAATGGAATTTATTTTTTGCTTGTGGTTGAGGTGTTTGGATAAATATTGGCGATAGTAATTGCAAAACAATCGTCTCTAATCTGGACAATAAGAACTTGGTCACGTTAACATAAAATCAAATTTGTTTTCATTCTCATTATTTTTGTTTCTTATTATATTTTTTTTTGGTGTACTTTCGTTTTTCTGTATGAAAAATAAAAATGTTGGTAGAAAAAAATTTTAGTTTTTGACAGAGTTTCTTTCAAAGCTTAAATTCTGTAAGTTGCTTGCATTTTTATAAAACTGCAACGACTAAAGCTACAGATTTATTTCATTGTTTTTTTTTTTCAATATTTCCCACTGTTTGGCGGCTTTTCTGAACTTGCGATATTAGCATTGCCTTTTTTTACTTTCTACAAGCTCAGTGAAATTTCTAATTCAGAAAATGATTCGTTAATAGAAAATAACTTTAACATAAGACAGTGAGTGTTTAGTATTTAAAAAATAATTAAGAATTCGAAACCAAAAGTATCAACTTTTACGAAAAAAACCAACGAAACAAAAGCAACTCCAATGAACTTAATTGTCCACCATGCAAAAACTTTAGGGAAAGAGAGTATTTTTCAATATTAAGTCCAAACTCCGTTGCTACCAAATATACTTTCTACACGTTTTGGCATACTATTGACTAATTCTTAGTTTAGTATTGTCCCAACCTTATCTTCCCGATTTCCGGAAAATTCTCAATCGGATTGATGCCGGCCATTGTTTTTGACTGCAAAATAAAAAATTTTTTTCGCTATGTAGTTGTTTAACGATCAAAATTAGTTGCATCATCATGTACTACAAACCGACACCATAACGCTTTTTCCACCAAGTTTTACTGTTTCCTTAACATGGTGTCTTCGAATTCCCTGCAAACATCAGCAGAAACACTCGAGATAAACCAAGTTTTTATGATTACTTTAAGTAGGAGTCGTACTCAAAAATTCAAGTACGAATCACACTAAAACGTACTCAAAACAATCCTTAATGGGATAACTTTTGAAAGTTAATCCTGCAATTTCTTAAAATAAGTACAAAATTCTTAAAACAAGTAAAAAAGATTAAAGTTTTCGTTTTGTTTAACACTCCGGCTTACGCATGTTTTGGTTTTCTATACAGATTGAAAAAGGTCTGGCCAGACTCATGTGTACCACGAAGGGTTAAAAAGTAAATTTGAACTCTTGTTTCTCATTTAGTTTAAATATTTGGTTAAATCGGGCAGGATGTTGGTGTTTTATCATTCTGTAAAGTGTAAAACGGGTCAGCAAATCAACCATAATATTTTTTTTCTTTCCAATTTTTTTTTTTTTTTGGGATTCGGCATAAAATCAACTTTATAATTTTGAATCAAGCGCATTTTGAGATTGATTCAATCTTTGTTTTACTTAAATAAATCTCATTTTCGGATTATTTCAAGTACGAATTCAGGATTGAATATGGATAATTTAAGTATTTTGGAATTGAACATCCGTACCTGAATCAATCTTTCTGTACTTGATTCAAGAAAATCCGTACTCACCGTACTATTAATACCGCTTCGGAATGATTTGAGTACGGATGGATTGATTTTTCTTTTGAGTGTAACTGTAATGTAGTAAGAAGTGTTTATATTTAATTGCTTCAATGTAATAGTAAACGATACTGCTAGTAAACAATATTGTTCGCGTTATAGTGAGGCAAGTAGCCAAACCACAAACATACAAACCTTCTTTATTATAATATTATATGGTAGGATTTCTTTTCCTTACACATGATTATTTTTAACATTTTTGATTTATTTTGTTAATTAAGGCATACCCTTTTAAAATAACGAAAAACGAAGTTGTAATATCATTATCTGTGTTAAGCGGCTTTTAGACGCCGATTCATACCAATGTGCGCCGCCCTGCACAGTGAATTTAAATAAATGCATAAACTACAAGCATGTACTCACTTGTGGTCCCCACTGTACATTGTTATAAATTGTTAGAGGCTTACGTAATAAATACCTCAAATTCATTCCAATTTTTATTGTTCTGCAAAATAATTGTGAGCGATTTTAGTGAAATTCGTTGAAACTTTTTACCCGAAGAGTTTATTTCTTCAGTCTGAATGATAAAATAAAGCTTTAATATTTCGTTGAAAAGAAAAACACTGTAAAATCAAAATAAATATTGTTTTTTTTTTGCAATACAGTGGTGGTCATGTCATTGTTGTTTGTTTTTTCTTTCGCAAAAATATAATAAAAAAACTTCAATGTTTTGCTAATAACTGAAGCGTGTAACAAAGTGCAACTGCTGAAACTGTTTAAACGTCAGACAAACCGTAAATGTTTGTTTAGAGGAATTTTACAGTAAATTTGCATATTGAATGAAATTGTGCGGCAAAATTGCTGTGTGGTATGGATGTTGAACAAATATAATGTTGCAATAAAAATGAATTTTAAACAACATGTTTCTATCTATCTATGGATGTATGTATGTGAGTATGAATATTTAGACACACTAGTTGTGTAAACTAAATTTAGAGTAAACTTCATATTTTGATGTTTTAAGTCTGGATGGAATTGTAGTTTAAGTATACAATATTTTTAAAAAATTCAGACTATTTTTAATAATTTTTATAATTGTTTGTTTTTCGTTTTGTTTAAGATTTTTTATTTTTTTTTTTGTTATTCTTTAGCCTTCAAATGGAATTTTTAATTTTGTTAAAACTTTTTTTGAACAACATTTTCATAGAATTTTATTTTACTTTTTTTTGTTCTCAAAATCTCACTTGGTTATGTGATTTTGCTGTTGCTGTTTTGCTAGAGTCTTTATCTTATTTGTATATAAAGAAGGAATGAAAAAAAAGAAATCCTGTAGCCTGTAGGCATTTTTATACTAAAGAGTTTACATACAGTACATAAGAGCATCTTTTACTTATTCATCTTGATGTTCTTTGTACAACAAGCAGAAGCAGCAGAAGTATTTAAATACACTTAAGCACCTTTTTTCTATTCTTAACAAGAAAAACGTACAAAAGACAGCACAAACTGAAAAAAGTGTTGAAAAAGAAGACTTTCTTTCTTTACGTTAACGTATGAAAACATGTTGTTCATCAGCAGCACTGACACTGGCTGGCAACAGCAACGGCATCTGTTGTAGGAGTATCAGCAGCATAAAAGGGTTTATTGTTGACAATATAAATATAATCATATTTTCTTTAAGTAGCAGATAACATGAATTTAATTTGTATCTCAATACAGTTTTTGTGGGGTGGTGTCAGATATGATTTAATCATAATCACATCAAATAAAAAAAGGTGTTGAGTCAATTTGAGTGCACACACCCTTATGCACACATGTTAATGGTAAATGTAGAAAAAGTGTAATGAAGTGATAATCTGTTAATTTGAATTATGCAATAAAAAAATCTTAATGTACAAAATATGGAAGAGAAGGAATTTATACTTAAAGAAAGGGATTGGCTTATCTGGGGCTAAAAAATTGTTATTATGTCCATGTTTGGAAAAAAGTGTCTATTTCTTAAGTATTATGTTTGCTATTTTTAATTTATGTTCTAGTTTGACGATAATATATATTTTCTTAAGATTTATGAAGGGTTTCTTGCCTTTAATTTGTCTTAATAATTTTTATATGACCCAAACCAAAAGATTTCAAGAAATAGAATCTTAGTTTTTGGTCATGTTTTTAACATTTTCTTTATATCAATTAGGATGTTCAGTCGATTAATTCTTGTTCGATCGAATCGAACAATTTTAGACAATTAAATGTTCGAATAATTTATAATTGCTAATTTCGATTAAAGGAATAATCGAAGAATTTATACCGATTAATCGCATGATAATGATATATAGTATTTCTGTTAAATATATAATTTTTGTAAAGTTTTAAGTCGAATAAACAAACCAAACCGAGACCGAAAAAAGTGAAATTGAAATCAAACGATAATTTAAATTCAATTACTATTTACAAAATGACCATAGTTTTTCGCGGTTTTAAGTGTTGTTCTTGCAAAAATAAAAGATTCTTAAAGAATGAAGTGGATAAAATGAAATATTTTTATGAACTTTCATTACAGGGTCGTTTTTAAAATTTTCTCGATTTTAAATCCACTTCATTTCGATTTTTAGTACTCACCCTTATTTTTTAACAAAAAGGTTTATGCGTTTTTTCTTAAGAATGAGTTTGGTTTAAAAATATTGTACGAAGGATAAATTTAATAATGCTGAATGTAACAGGTGTCCAAAAATGCATTAACGTAAAGGTTCTTCAACAGCTTCACTTATTTACCACTTACACAGTGACTATAACATAGTACCTGAAGAAGATGCTCCACCAAAAAAATCCAATGAATAAATATTTTAAGCAAGATACTTCGATCGGTGGAATGCTCGTGAAAACTTGCAAAAAATCCAAAGTTATATTGACTCTTTTAAAATCTAAGTGCCCGACAGTGAAACAACCATTTGGAGCTACATTAACAAGTTTTATTTAAAAAAGGATCTTTATTTACTCAAGTACTAATTTTTTCTAAAACTAAAGAAAAAAATATCGTAATATATAAAATTTCTGAATTTGGAATTATTCGATTAATCGATTAATTTTAAAATTTTATTCGTTTAATCGAAAATGTTAAAAATGCCAAATATCGATTAATTGTTTAATGAAACAAAAATAAAACCCCATTTTTTGAACACAATAATATCAATGTACAGTCTGCATCGGAATTTACATAAATTTTTGAAAAAATGCTGGCTTATCCTAAATAGTGCATCGTTATTAGTACTCGTAGTTAAAATAATTCTATTACCCCTTAAATCCTTATAGTGCTTAAAGGATTAGAATGCATTGTCCTATATTACCTGTGGCAACATTTTAGTGTTGTACTTTATAAAATTAATAAAAAATTTTCCCCTATCATTTCATTAGATTGAAAATTCTAACAATAGTGGAACTTAATGCTGGACCCACGTAAGCGGTGCTTGAAAAATCCTAGATCTAAAATTAAATTAAAGATTTAAGTTAAAAGTAATTCATAGGCAAATAAACATTCTTCCTTGTCTAAAAACTCATAATAAGTATTCCCCATCTCCCCCCACCCCAAAAAAAATATCATAAATAAAAAAGTCCGTTTATCTTGTGTTCTGCTTTTTACATAAATAATTGCTAATTAATTTAAAAGTTTTAGATGTTAAGCAAGCTGCATATAATTTAATTATTTAAAAATTAAATTATAAAATATCACCTGAAACGTGCCTAAAAAGACCAAAATAATGAAATTTAAAGACCACGAAATATTAATTACAAAAACCTAAACAAATCATAAATTAACCGAATAAAACGTGATGTTTAAATTTTGGTGGCCAAAATACAATAAATAAAAATAACTTGCCCACATCCTGCTGGCCAGGACTCCTCCAATCTACACGAATGTCACAACATTTATTAAGAAATTTTAACGAAAAAAAGACAAATTATAAGAAATACATTATAAATTCAAAATTTAAGATTTTATTATTTTCCTTAAATGTGTGTGCATGTGTGTGTGCGATTGTTTAAATGTGTTAAAAATTACCAATTTTTTCTTTGCACTTTTTCCCGAAATGACAAATAGAGTCTTATTATGAATGTAAAGTACAAATTTGAACAACTGCCAACAAACCAATGAATAAAAGAAAATGATGATAGAAAAAAAGCCGAAAGCTTTTATATTTCTTTTAAACATTTTGTTTAAAGCAAAAAGTATTTTGATTCTAGTGCCAAAAACACTTAACTTAAACAAACTCCTACATTTAGCCTTCTTTAGACTGAAATATTCATACAAATAAACACTCACAAACATACAAACACAATTTTTATTATATATACCCTGCAGATAAAGTTGCTGGTATATCGCTGGAAACATACTGGTTGGTATTTACTTTGAACCAGTTGCACTTTTGATTTTTTTCATGTATCAAATTATCGTATTTACCGTAGGGTGGTCATAGAAGCCCAACTAGCTTATTTTTATGCAGTTTTATAATAGATTACAACAAATTTTTTGCTTTATTTAAAATATAAGGATTTAAGCCAAAATTAATTTTACCATTCCCCTAAATATTTTTTTATACTTTTTGCTTTGTAATCCAAGGCAGAGCAGCAGTGAGAATAATTCTAAACACTTAGCCCCGGAACCAAAGAGAAAGAATATAATTATTTATTTTTACTTTTGTTTTGTTCACCTTCTCTTTCACAGAATAACTTTCCATTTTAGAACACCAGCAGAATAGGCAGAAATGGTTTTGATCATCATTCTACTTTTAAAATTTGATGTATTTAACTATAGTTTTTTAACTAATAGAAATCAAGGAATTTTCCTGCTTTGAGGTCTAATTTTTTTTCTCATTTTCGCATTGTTTTACTCGAATCAACTTGAAATAAACTTGTCCAAATGCTGCCAAGTTACAAATTTAGCTGCAGGGTATGTAATTCAGACTTTAGTAATATTAGAAAAAAAAAGAAAAACAAACACAAAAACAACTAACGAAAAAATTCCATCTTAAAAAAAAATGTTATTGTATGGTTTTATGAAATAAACGCAAAAGGTTTAAATTCAAATCAAAACTTAATGATTTGGAAAATTTGTTTTAGAGATTGTATGATGGTTTCCTTTTTCGTCGCATTTTTTCTTGTTTACACACATACATGGCCATATTCACAGCATTGAAAAGAAACCAAAGCAAAGTAAAAGACAACAGGAAACAAAAGAATTATGAAATATTTTGAGCTCAAGGTTGTTAAGTAATGAATAAAAAGAAAAATAATTAAAAGACAAATATATTGTAGAAATACACATTAAAAAAAATATTCGGAAATTTTATAATTTATTTAATATACATATTGCCCTTGAAAAGTTTTAGTTTTTCGCTTTTTGGAAAAAACTTACACGTAAAATTCACATCTACCCACTGTAAAAATATCGTGCTATTTTGTCCAATTTTTGGTAATGAAAAGGTTGGTTTAAAAATTCTTTTTTCATATGGCTTTAATATAAAATTAAAAAATGTTTTGCTTCTACTAAAAATTTTTACATTTCGAGTTGATCAAGTGCGATAATTTTGAATTTTTATACCAAAAGTGAAGACTTTAACCACAGTTTCAATCATATCACCTGATTATTAAACATTTGGCAATTTTGCTTTTAATTCATAATTGAATACTTAAATCTACGTAAACTTAATTAAATATTTATTTTCTAAACGATTTGATTAACTGGCTCATTAATCAGTACGGTATTATTTACACAAAAATTTAATTTTATTAATCTTAAACACACAAACAACACTTCCTCTAGTGTTCAGTTATGACTTTCTTAATATAATTTTTCAATCTAAATTTTAAACAACAACGGCAAAAAAGCGGATATCGGGCAAAGAAGAAGATAAAAAAGTACCAGACAATTTCTTAATAACACAGCTGCAGTTAATTATATTTTACAACACTGTAACTCTCATTTATCTCCTTCTCTTAACGGTATATAAATAATGTTTAAAGAAAAAAAAAAAAATAAATAGTAGATAGAATTAAGCATAATTCTTAACAGAAACATATGACTTCTTTGCCAAGCCACCCAACTACTTACAACCCCTTCCCGTATTTCGCCCCTTTTAACAGAATATTTCGAATGAACCTTGTAACCTTTTCATGGTTTGAAAAAGCGAGTGTTAATGGATTTTACTGTGCCCAATAAGCAATTCTGTAAAAAAGTATATTTTTGATTTGTTATGCATGTGTTTGTGTGAGTAAGAGTGTGTGCGTAAAGTTAAATTGTAGCATCCCATGTAGTCATATTATTGCGCATTTATGTATGTCAATAAATTATGACTACAATGCGAAATCCTCTTAAAAGGCATTAATGTCTGTGTATCGAGTTAAACAGTACTTAAGATTTAATACAGTTCACAATACTTTGGAGAAAAGTTACATTTAAATCAGTAGCCGTCGTCTATACACATTAAACACTTCTGCGAGAGAGAGGGGGGAGGGGGGGATAGTGTTTTTAAGCGAAAGTAATTCGTTTGAATTTTTACATTAATATGCCCCTAGAGAAAAAGGCAAAAATGTGTATGGAGTTTTATTAGTACGGGTAGTTAAAGTGAGCAGCTGTTTCATGTTCAGTGTATCACTTATTGACAATGTGGCCTCCTTTGCTGTGGTTGGCTAAAGATAAATATAAAGCTATAAAAAATATTTTTTATTTAATTAAAATTACACTATATGGACATTTAAGAGAATAAAGTTATTTTATTTTAAGCAACTGAAGTTTTTGCTTTTAAGTTTAATAAAGCTAAAAAAAATTTCATATTCTTGCAAAATAATTCTGATATATATCTTCTTAAGGGAGCCAACGAAAACCGAGTATAAAAATCTTTTTTGTAGACTCGCCAATTAAAATTATTGGAAAATTACGATGCTTAATAAAGTATTTATATGTCCCCTATTCTCATAAGGTACATTAAGATTGTGGTCGACTATTTCCAAAAAACTTTCTAAAAAATGCATATGAGAGGCTAAAACATCAAACTGTTGAACGTTCGATTTCAATCTAGAAGTTTTTTTTTAACTCAGACATCAACTCTTATCGTACGCTGGTAGATAATTTTGCACATTTGGCAATAAAGTAAAAGACTCGAATCAGAAACTTAATAATAATAATATTTTTTATGTCATTAACTTGAATTAGTTAATTTCTTAAAGTCTACCATTACAAAATATCATATGTTCTTGCCTTTTTCTTGTCTGACCTTCATGCGAAACGATATTAACTGTTTTCAACTAATTACATTTTACCGCAAGTATATTAAATACCTCCTTCCGCTTAAGCAGAAAAGAGGGACTTTCTTTTATTCTGCCACCAATAAGGTATTTAGTAATTTACCGCATATTATCCTTTTACTTTTATTTAACATACACAAAAGATACAAATCCACGCATACAAACATGTATAAATTCACTTTACTTTTACCCAAAAACACACAGAAATTATCTAATATCCGGTTATAAATACACATACATGTGCAACATCATGCACAGACTTACATTCAAATATAAATTGATTTATTTAATGCCCACTAAGCATTAAAGTGGAAAACCAATGCGTTTTCTTTTAACAAAAATAACATCTACAGACATACACTGAGTACTTGTTTGTGTGTGAGCTAGTGTTTTTTTTACCTCAAAAAAGGAAAAATTTATAAACTAATAGAGTTTCTTGTAATAAATTAACACGCCAACAACATACTTCTTACAACTACTACAACAAATGATTGTTCTTACACATACAAACATATGTTAACATATGAATGCATGTAGTTTTGTGTATTACTAAGCGTGTGTGTGTGTGTACTATGTATGTAGGGATGTGTGTCTTTTTGTGTACATTAAATTTGTATCTATCGAGATTGTTATGGTTATGGTTTTGCTTGAGTGAGCATAACAACTTAATGTTTACTAATAATGAGTCTCAAGAGATGTAAAAGTGTCTGCCTAGTCGGCCAGAAATACCAAAAACATCTACAAAAAAATAAAAGACAAACGAAATCTTGACCCTTTTATTTATGTTTGAGGTGAGACATGTTGTTTGTGGGTAACCAAAATAACAGAAAAAAAAATAAAAAAATTTCATAGGCAATTTCAATCAATACACAACAAGCGAGTACATTTTTACTGTTTTTGCTGTATTTAATGTTTTTAATTTTAATCTTAATGATCATTGAAGATGCAAAATCTATTTTTATTTGTTTCATATTATCATGATGTTAATACCCAAGTATTTTTAGCAAAAAATCACCTGAACAAAAAAATATTCTGTACAGTTTATAAATATTTCAGTTCTAATATACATACTGTTATTTTTCTTTGTGCATTAGTCTTTGTCTTTGTCTTTCTTTATAGCTTTTATTTTAGTTTATGTTTTTTTTTTTTTAATTTGGCCCTTCGTCACATGCGTTTCACTCAAGTCTTTTGAAAAATATTTTCACAATAAATTACACTGTCTGGCAGCTGTCACTGCTTAGACTGAAAAAATACCACTCGTAATTGCAAAAATAACAAAAGAATTACAAGTATTCAGCGAAAAAATAATAAATAAAATGAAATGCATAAGAAAATTTTAAAGTGCAGACTTTCATCGCAAATAATAATTATTAACTAGACAACATGTGTAATTAGAAAATGAATCGTAAATTAAAAGAAAAATATGTTTTAATTACAATTAAATGACTTTTATGTTGAAAGTACATATGAAAAAACTTAAATTAAATAATTTTTAAAGTTTAATGTATTGCCGGAATTCTTAAAGCTTGGATATTTGAGTTCTGTATTCAGTATGAAAAATAAACTAGACGAACATATTAGAAAATGACCACTTCAAAATCTTGCAACTTTAGTTGGCCAAAGGCACTTTTAAAAATATTTCTTGCAAATTGTTTGCATAAAAGTTCAAAATTAATTTCAACCACAACTTTTGTAAAATACAAAAGTTTCGAGTAAAAGTTATTCTGTTTTAGTACATTTTACAATATATTTTCTAAGGCACTTTTGATTTTGTGCGTTTTATTTGATGCTCCTAATTGTATGCTGCAAAATATACAATCAAAGCTTCAATAAAAAGTTTTAAAGGGCTCTCTCAAATCGGTGAAGGGCAGATAAAATTATAATTGTTATTGTATTAATAAGGGGTGTATTTTTTTTAGAGGCATAGAGGTTTTTTAAAAATAACACACAAAATATTCAATGGAATGGCCAATACTTTGTCTTTATTAGCTAACAAATTTGAAGCCATTTCATATCGGTCCAATTTTGCACCACTTTGCATAGCTGGTCTTATTTCGTCAAATGTGCTTCTTAATAATCAATCGTTGCTTGTTTAGCATAAAGCAGAGATTTGACGTTCTCCCACAAAAAGAGCCCAAAGGTGTCAAATTACACGAGCGAGGTGGCTAATTCAAACTTTGAATTTGAATTTCAAAGGTCCATTTCTTAAGAAAGTTCGGTCCCGAAACATTTGGCTCAACAAAGTGATGGTTTCACGTGCTGTATGGCAACCCTTGCCCCTCTTAATGATTTGCAATAATGTGAGGAATAAAAAAAATAACAAATAATTTGCCATTTACGCTAATGTTGGCAACGGTTTGGGACTTAAAGACAAATGTACCGAAGGGGTCTTCGGCATGTAAACCGCACCAAAATCTAGTTTATTCTCAGGTTGATCTTTGCACTTTCCTAAACACACGATACAATTGATGGCTGGCTGGCTTAAATTCCTGCACCAGTTGGATCTCATATGGATGGAAATGTTCCAAATAGTGGACTGGCAGAGACCGAGTTACTGAGAACGGCGTCGGTTCGATTAATTCAGGTCCCTTGTCACACTCACATCTACAGCGGCGCACAGTGGCGGAAAATTCAATTTCATCGGCAAAAGTCCAATTTTTTGTTTTCGCGGATTTCAAAAATTTTACTGCCATTCGAGAGTATACATATTAAAACTAAGTTACCAAAAAAAAAAAAAAAACTGGATCAAGCTATTGGTAATTGTGGGTGTGGCATGGAAACAAATATTTTATGTTATTATAATGGGCTGAAAGCTTTTTAAATTAGTGGAATAGCAGTCTTTAAGAAATAGTTCGTTTTATCACTGTGCCATTGTTATTTAATGTTTTTCCAGCCTCCATATTTTAGTTTAATCTGAAGTTCAGAGGAATAAATTGTGTTAGGTTCAAACAGGGTCTAAGAGATTTTAATACTATCAGAAAGCTAAAAGTGTCCTTTTTAACCCCATATATACTTTTGCAACTGCTTGGAACTTTTGAGTTCATTTGAAAGAACATGGGTCCATTGAGGGTCGTGAAAGTGACTTTAGGACATCTCGGATATTCCAACTTTTACAAAATTCGCCAAAATATATTTTTGGAATGCAAAAAAATTGGACTTAAGCTAGCCTTAAAAAAATATGCTTAAATGTTGAGGTTACCTTCTTTACCTTAAGAGATATTCGGATAAAACGTATTTTATGGGTTGATTTTTTAACGATTTTTCGAGTTTTTTAATCGTTATCAATATTGGGTTAAAGATGTTTTATATTGATAAAAAAGCAGACTATATACTCCATTTTCATTTTGGCACTTTAATACTAACAACTAAGGTAAAAAAATTAGTAGGTGACATGGGGCGTAGGGCGATTTAATATTTTTGGGACATTCTAATCAATCAAACATCTATTCATTTTTTTTTAAATTTTTGTTCAAAAAGTAGTGATCTATAATTTAGAGCGGCCAAACTTTCTTCTTAATTTTCAAGAAATATGTTTCGAATATAAATTGTTTGCTTGGCAGAATATATTTTTAAATTATTACTTTTTGATTATAATTTCTTGTTTTAAATTGCTTTTAAAATTATAAATGACTTTATTATGATTTCCTATAAATTTTTTTTATAAATCTGTAATTTTCAAAATTTAATTATTTTGAAGTATTCTCCTAACACAGGTACACATGCATACATACATTTATGTACGACCACCATTATCACACATTTATTTCACAGACTTCCTGGTCCACTCTGATTTGTTGTTTACCTTAAAATATAAACCATATTACACCGACAATGATTACCACTGTGGTTTTAGCCAAAAACCAATTCAAGCAATTGGTTTTTGTACAAAACCAAAAATAGAGAAGAAAGAACCTCAAATCACTTTATTACCATATTTCTAATAGGTTTTCCTCTATGAATCTCTATTGTATTGTAACAACAGTGGAATGCAGAACAGAGCAGAATTCGGCAGGGCCCACTAAAGTAATGTATTGTTGTAAGTCTATGTGTGTCTATGGGTCCCATAGGTGTTAAGTCTCTAGTGTTCTCTATCTTTGTTAATTTTTTTTTTTGTAAAGTGCTTTTACACACATATACATAAATACAAACGCTTACATTTGTGCATACACACTTACGTACATATGAATGTATCAGTGTTGCCAACTCTTAACGTCTAAAGATGGCGAAAATTTGAGCGATTAATGGCTAATCAAGATTTTATTTAAATTAAATCTTAAGTTTTAATAAAAAAAAAACGATTAAACTAGTTTTTTTTTTTATAAAATTGCACATAATATTGCCCACAGACGATATAACATTAGTAGAAACATGGGCATGTTGCACTCAGGCCCTAATTATATAAAACGCACCGCAACGCTGAAGAATTACATTGAAAGCAAAAACAAAGTCATAAATATTTTGTAATTTTGTTGTTGATTTCTGCTGTGTTGCCTTTTTGGAGTCTTAAATATCAAAATTGTTTGATATATTATGTTGAAACTAATGTTGCATCGTCTCTGAGCAAAATGACGGAAGATTTAATTCATACTAATAAAAAAATTTGACTATAGACTAGCAGGTGCCGCAAGAATTCGGCAGAGAATTCTGATGATAATGTGGTTGTTCTCGAAACTAATAAAATCGATTCGAGTTCAATCAAAATAAAATTATCAAAAATTTGTAGTTCTTTTTATATTGTAAATTCCCTCCTTCTCTTAAAAGAATTGAATGAAAATTAAATTGAATGAAATGCAGCCTAATAAAAATATCAAAAACTTCACCATAAAAACAAGTAAGAGTGCTATATTCGGCTATGCCGAATCTTATATACCCTTGACCATTATGAGTTAAGAACAAAAAGTTATATACATAAATAACGTTCTTTAGATAGGTATAAATAAATATTAATTGAGCCACGCCAACATTTCATTTAGCCATGCCGAAGAATATAAAAAATAACAAAAAAGTTATATTTGTATAAGCCCGTTTCCTCTTGCCAAAGTTGATGTTTGAAATTCGGTTTATAATCTTAAAATCGTTTTTTAGACAATAAAAAAAATTAAAAAAAATTATTTTTGGGATTCGAACTGGCAATATTTATCATCAGTCTCAGGAGAGAACTTAACAACTCGGCTACGAATGCTTTTACTGAAGAAGCGTTAAATTAAAATATATTGAGTCTATGAGTTTGTTTCTTTATTTGAGCGGCTTATCATATACATGCATTAATGTGTATGTGGATGCTTAAAATTGAACACATTACAAATAAAATCCACTACTTGTAGTGAAGGGTATAAAAAAACCACATTACCAACACTTTATTACCATAGCCAATGTGTGACCGTAGAAACCAAAATTGAATTGGTTTGTATGGTATGTTTATGTCGTTTTGTTAATACAGTGTTGGTATGGTAATGTCACGTCTAATTGGACCTTTAAAGAAAAAAATTTGAGGCAGTCGTGGTTTTTTACTCATATCTCAGCCATTTGTGGACCGATCTTGTTGAATTTCAATAGCAAACAATTCCGGACCATATGTGACATAAATGTGTAATAACCTGGCCCCCATCATATATGGGGTCTTCAGAAAATCCATTTCAAAGGACAGACGGACAGACGGACATCGTTAAATCAACTTCGCTCCTCATAAGGACCTAGAATATATGTACTTTATAGGGCCTTACATCAATATTATAGAAATTACAAACGGAATGACAAACTTATATATACCCTATTCAACACCTGTGGTGAAGGGTATAAAAACATAAAAATTTTGGATATTAAAAATCTAAATATGTACTACAATATAACACATTTTTTGGGACCATAAAATGATCTCAAATTAAAAATGGTAAAGATGAAAAATTGTGAAATCTATTTCCTTAATGGCTTATTTGGCAACACTGGTATGTGGTGCAGGTGACTGTGAGTGGTTTTGAGTGCATAATATGAATTATTGTTGAGTGTGTGTAAAATAAAGCATACATCTAGGAGTTATACTCCGTCTTCTCTGCTTCGTCCTGGCACTACAATCTACTACAATCTACGGATACTTTTTTTAATGTCAAACATTACTTTGTTTTAGAATAATAAAAAGAAAAAGAAAAATAAATAGAATATAATAAAAATAAAATAATTTTATGAAATGAAAACTAAAAACTGAACATATTGTGTGCATAAAAGCTAAAAGATTTCTCTTTTTTTTATTTATTTTTTTGTGCCAACATTGGACTTTGGTTAGTGTGATACATAAAATATTTGCACAAGTTTGTGGCATAAGTGTTGATAAGTTTATATATGAACATAAGATTACGTTGCAGTACACACACATATTCTTAATGTATGCATGTGTGTTTGTATGAATATGAGTGTGTTTGTCTTTGGCATGCATTTATTATACAACTATCGTAGTAGTAGAAGACTGTAAGTAAAGATAAATGTGTTTTTAATTGGTTTTAAAGTTTTTAGGGAAAACCGTATATATTTATTCCGGTTTTATATAAAATTGTTTCACTTTTATTTAGATAAAATATACAGAAGCAATATTTTTATTCAAACTTGCAAATTGAAAAGTAATATTATTTTCGCTTTTTTTTGCTTTACTATTTGAGAATGAGAATGTTGACTTGAATATTTTCATGTCTTATGAAGGAGGTGATATTCAATTAAAAAATATTTTTAAGTTAATATTAAATATTTCGTGGGTTGTTCAAAAGATCTATAAAATCTCGAAGTAACTTATTTTAACAGTTATTATTATAAACATTCCTATTTGAAAAATTCCTTAGGGCATCTTCCCCGCAGAACATTTAAGTACCATTTACAAATCGATTAAGTTTGTGTTTCTGAAATCAAAGGGAAAACTTTATCAAGTATATTTCATTTATTATTTCCAAAAAGGAAATGCTTGTACATATTGCAGCAATTTTTTATAAATTTAGCAAAACATGCAAAGACATAACCATTCTTAAGCAAATTGAATTGATAAATAGTACAAGTACTTTTACAAGTTATAATAATTGTGCAGTTTCAAAGTCAAGTATGAGGGTAAAGAAACTAAAATTATCAAAAGGAATCTGAATTCTGTTTCAAGTTTCCCCAAAACTAGTTTAAGAAAAAAATGTAAAATGAAAAACTTGTAATTTGATAACCCCTATTTAAGTTAAGAGCAAGAAAGAAAAAAAAAGTTGAATGGAAGCAAATGGTTATGAATGTTAATAAAATGATAACTTGTTAAAATGATTTGTTGGCAAAGTTTTTCAATAAAGGTATATTCTTTGATTATTTTCAGTTAAAAAGAAAAAAAAAAATAGAGAAAAATTAAATAAGTTTTGTTTCCACATTCAATAAAACTGAGGGGCTAATTCTATTATTTGTGCACGTGCGAATACTTAGTGCTGGTTCACACTCTTCAAGTTTTAGCCGTCAAGTCTTGAGTTTTTATGATAGAGAGAAAAAGAAATTGCATTCTCTTTTCTCTTCTCGCCTAAAGCTCCAGACTTGCCAGCTAAAACTTGAAGGGTGCAAACCAGCACTTACCTAAATGACTAATTTTTTACTTTTTGGAATCCCTTATTTCTTATCAAATAAGCTGCGGAAACAAATGTGGCCACTGATTTACATGGGCACCTGTCATATGGTTAGCACCTTCGTCACAAGAAATAACGAAGACTTCAGGACGCCAGTCATTTAATGATAATTTCCGGATTCTAAGTATGCGTACATCTAATTTGCCCGGAAGGTTATAGCACCAAAAGGTGAAATATCCTTAAGATGATCCCTGCAACGCCCGGTGGATTAAATGAGATGTATTGACATTCGTCGTTTGATAACAAGAAGTCGTTCGAATACAAACTTGTGAGTTTTTGTTTGTAAGCCAATAATAATTCGAAAACGCTACTTCGAAATTAATTGAATAAATAATAAAATGAAAGTTAAAAATTTTGTGTAAATTAAAAAAAAAAAAAAATAACAATAACAATTCTGTGGCATTTTGAAAAAAAAAATCTTAAGTCGAGATAAGATAGCAGAAAAGTTTTTAAAAACAACTCGGTGAAAAAATCATTTTTATCAAAAAAAAAAATAAACCAAAATTAAAAAAAAAAAATTTATTTGTAATACAAAATTTTAAAAACGTAAACAAAACTGTTTTTTGAATGAAAATTCGTATGATTAACATCATTTTTTCAACTTTTTAAATTCGACTTAAGATGTTTTGTCAAAATGCCACAGAATTATGAACCGCAATAAAAAAGGAGCTCCAAAACGTCGATTGCCGTGCAACTGAGCACTGTCAAACATTCTAAACGCAACTATGTAAACATTGACAAGATCACACGTCCCTAAATGTATAAGAAAAGTTATGAATTAGCAACCAAAAAACAAATTCATTTTGTTGATGCTTTATTGGAATTATGTGCAAAATAAATTGCAAATACATCCCGATTGCATAGAAGACTTTTTACGTATTTTTGAACAATTTTAATTTTTTTTAATAGTTGCACTAACAATCCCATTAAGTTTCCAAGACGTTATTTTGTTATTGTCTTCATGGCCATTTTTAAGCAACTGTTTGTAAAGAATTGTTTCTAAGCGTTAAAAAATTTGCAAAGTTTTTTTTATTTTTTAAGTAAACAACACAGTTGGCTACTTTGAATTCAAACAGTAGCAATATCGCATCACTGAAATATGTTTTATGGTACTCATCCATATAAACTTAGCAAATAATTAATTGCCAAACATCTCTCAAGGAAATGCATGGTCTTACCAACTTTGAAAACAGTCACACTTAATGCCTTCGGATAATTAAAAAAAATTTTCTATTTTGCTTAACGATCTTTCAGATCCCGACAGACATAAGGAATCAATTAAAGCGGATAATCATTCAAAGCAAATTTCGATCTACCAAAGGTTTAATACAATTTGGTTTTAAGATTGATGTTTGACTATTGAATTGAGTGGTTGCAATTGAAACATGTAAGGGTAACCTATCCGTCAAAGCCTGGGTTCGATTCACGCGGCAGTCAAGAATGAAAAATGATCATAAAAATAATTTAATAAAAATTAAATTTGATGAATTTTATACTAAGAAAAATATAAAAATTTCGATTAAAAAGATCTCTTATTTATGTCATATGCCCATAGTTGTTTGCTAATTAAACACGTCATCGAGAAAAATAAACGGTGACAGCACGTATGAGGAGAAAGTTCCCCCCCCCCTCAAGTAGGTGACTATGGACTACTGTCAGGTCTTGGAATATGCAAAAATATAATTGCTTTTCTTTTAAATACTTTAAAAGAAACCAATTGTATATACAATTATTTAATATTTCTTCATTTACTGTCAAACTTATCCAATTTTATAGAAACTAAAAGTAATATAGTAACAGAAAAATAAGTGACCAACTATTATCCTCGTCGGATTTGCAAAAGTTATGAAACTGTCTTAATAAAAACAATGTAGTGTTGTAATATATATTTTTTTGAGTCTCTTAAAAGACTATGCAGATGCGGTCGTTAGAAGTACCATCATTAGAAAAATGTTCTATATCTTAACTTTTTCCTTTAGAACGCCGTTTCGATCAGGAGTTAACTAATTAGCATCCAGGCTTTAAGTCATGTACAAATTGTCTGCTAAAATATTTATTTTTGTGTTAATATAAATTACAAAAAACTAATTATTTCCGTTTTTATAGTGGTTTGGTAGAAACATAGAAGGGAAAATAAAAAAAATATTTTGTAAATGGTATTTACGAATGTCTGACACTGCTTAAAAGAAGTAACTAACGCAGCCGAAAACACCTACAGAAAAGATTTCAGTTTTGTTTATTTTGCAATCCCTGAGCTGATAGAAGAACGTGAATGTGTAAATTGATCCTTTAAGTTGCATTTAGCAAAGCAGGTTGATGGTCGTTTTATTTAAAAAACAAATTAATAAGGCAATACATAAAGTTTTCTATTGCGCCATATTGGTTCTACATATTTACCAGTTATAATTGTATGACTGTCATAAAAACTTCGTTCTATTTTTCATATTAAAATATTATATGACAATACAACTTTGTTACCTACGTACATATTTTGAGTGTGCTATATTAGCTCTGTTTCTTTCCTTTTTGGGTAAAGTTCATGAAAATGAGAGCAAGTATAAATTTCTCTCATAAGGAGACAACATTACACAAAAGTACGGGAACAGAAAAAACATAATTTTAAGCACAAAATAAAAAAACAATAAAAGTTTGCGCCACCTTTGAAAAATTGTATATTGCCTGAACAAATAAACTATTTTTACAAAAAAGAAAACAAAACAAACACTTTTACAATATTAGTTATTATTATGTTTTCCTAATATTTCAATATAATTCAATATATTTTACTCCACAACACTTTTTCCAAAATTTGGTTCATGATTTTTTTTCCTTTGCATTTTATTGTTTGGTTTATGTTTTACAGCTGTTTTAAGTCTAGGCTGTTTTGTGCAAGAAGAAGAAGGATTTTATTCTCTCAAATCTGCTCTCATTAACACAAATTAAAAGTACGGGAACGCTTTTCGTGCAAACTGGGATCCCGAGGAATCCCAAAGTAGAGTAAAGAAACAGAGCTATTTTAAGCTGTTTTTTTCAATTTGAAGTTAGTTTTTTTTTAAATTATTACCTTGTCATTTAATTTTGAGGTTTACACGAACTTATCATATCTACCTATTTACAATAGTGCTATTTATTTAGCCTTAAATATTACATTATTTCTTAGCATTTTAGAACACTATGTGAATTGGTTAAATAAATTCAATATTATACTCTAATAAATTTTTTAAGCTTAAGGTCACTTTTCTATAAAATTAATTGAAATATTTTTTTTATATTCAATATCTCAATTTCCGTTGGAAAACTTCTTTAGGAATTTTTTAAAAAAGTATAATATTTAATAAAAAAAAGGTCGGAGATATAAGAATATAATTTGTTATATATATTCATAATTTTCCTTTTTGTTCATCGGATCTCTATATAAGGCTTGAGACTAGCTGATAGTGAGCTAGTCTATCAGCGCCGTGGTTGTGGGTTCGATTCCCGCCAGAGACTCTGTTTTCCTGCATACAAGCGCGGGATTAGCTTAGGATATTAAAAAAAAGTTTCAAAAAATTAGTATATCAACCAATATGTGTGTAGGGTACTGGATAAAAAAAAACAATTTACATAATAGGCGAGTTACCAGAAATGAAAATAAAAATAGACATTAAAGAAGCAAATATGACAAATGAAAGAGAGAATAACAACAACAATAAAACAAACAAACAAATAGAAATAAAACATGTAATTACAATCAGTGATGTAAAATTTAATACTATCGTACTATTCTTAGTACCTTTTCATCTTAAAAATACCACTGTCAGTTTCAGTACTTTTTCTTGCTACGCTTGTTTAAAAATCTTACCTAAAATGTTATTGCTGGAAAGACCAATAGAATAGTGCCATAATTATTGAATTGATTTTCAATTAAGCAAAACAAATTTGTAACGAACAATTCCTAATTTGATGCGTTGGCGATCTCCCAGAAATAAAAGATTTAATAAAGGGAAAATATTTAAAAAAAAAAAATAAAAGCAAAATTAAAAAGGAAAGGGCCGAACTTATGTTTTCTGATATTTTAAATAATTCTTTCGAAATTTTGGCAATAGCAGCAGTTAAGTGCACGTTTTCAATGTAAATGAATAAAAATAGGAAAAAAATGATTCGTTTGCAAGTACAGACCCTTTCAATCTTAATAAAAACTAAAGATCTATTAAGATTTATTATCAGAAAATATGAACATACATATACAAAATGTGCAATTACATTTCGTACTCGTTCTACAAATCTCAAAATGTAAACATTTCTAGTAGAAGCAAAACAATTTCTAATTTTTTTTAAATTTCGTTTCTTTAGGAAAAAGTAAAACAAAAAAAAAGAATGATATTTTACAGCGGTTTGATATGAATATTACGTTTCGATTTTTTCCAAAAAATAAACAAATAAAAATTTCAAGTTAATACACTATTTTTGAACAAGTGCAATATGATTTTAATTTTATATGTTTTTTAAATTTTATATTTTGTGTATATAGGCCTGTTCTGAAAATCCCTTTTATTCGAATCACGTGATTCTAAATCACTTGTTTTTAAAATCACACGTGTGATATTTTGCTGTTCTATTTTTGTGTGATTTTCAATTCAGAACAGGCCCGAAAGAAATGAATTAACATTTTAGTTATACAATTTTTTTTTTTAAATAATTTTTCAATAAGAAAATATAAAACGAAGCAAAATACTGAATACGGTACTCTTTTGCTTGGTGGTAAGTACCACCTTAATTTTTTATTTTCCATCACTGAAAACCATACAAAATAAGTAAGTGAATGAGTGGGAGAATGTGTGAGCAACTGAATAAGTAAATGAATGAATGAAAATAATAACACTTAAAATCATACATGAAATTGTTTAGTTACAACTACAAAAACAATAACAGCAACAATAATGAACATAAGGAGAAAAAAATTACTAATGAGTTGTTATTCATTACTGTTGTGTTGTTTTTACTGCTTGTAATGACAACTAATTAAAATTATAAAAAGAATTGTACGTAACAACAAATAAATATAAAACATGAAAATGAGGGGAAACTGAAAATGGCACAGGATTTTTACTAAATTTAATAATAAAAATTTAAAAGATAAGACTTATAGTTTAGTAAAGTTTTTGAAATAACTTTGGACGTCCAAAAATATGTAAACATATTGCTCTCAAATAAGGATTTTAATATTGATATTGATTATTTAGCGAAATATCTATCTTTTGTTCAAACCTCATGTTGCCATTATGTTCATTTATCAAATTCAAATGACTTCCTTTAACCTTGTACATTCAAATAATACTAATAGTTTTTTTTATGTTCTTTCATTACGCACATTTTCTTTCGCTGAATGTCGATAAAAGAAAACGTTAAAGCTTACAAATATCAACTCGTAGAGCGAGTGCCAGAAAGAGAGGAACAGTGACAAATGTTTCAAAAGTCAAATAAACGGTTTTTGTTTACAATGACGTACTCGCATGGAAAAAAATAAACATTAAAGAAGTATAAAAAATCGATAATCTATTGAATTATTTAGTTTTTGCAAAAGAAAAGTTCTCTATGGCTTTATGGCTTTATGATTTTATTATTGTAATTTGTAAAAAAGTATAATAACATGACATTTAGATATGAAAAATAGCAAAGAAAAAATATAGACAGGCTTAAGACAAATACACATTTACATTCGTGTTCATTTGGCTAAGTTTTTTTGTATGGTGACCGAAACACATTAATGTACATATATATATATATATATATATATATATATATTTATATATATATATATATCCGGCATATACTTGTACAACTCTAGGAAAAAGCAAATTATAACAAACATTTGTAAGTATTAATAAAGCAACAGCAACAACAAAAATATCAGCGATAACAAGCCAAACTAACAATTTGTTAAACATCAACCATGTTTAAGGTCATTGGCTATTAGGCAGATATTAAAATGTAAACAAGTCACTGTCATCCAAAAACAGTTGACAATTTTTGGTCAAATTCGTTTTTCACTAATATCTTTTTTGTGCTTTGTTACATGGACATTTACAATTTGTATCTACTAATGCTTATTAATGATGCACAAAAAATTCTTCGAACTAAGTTAGAGGACATTGGCGACAAATGATAAAAATTTTCTTTGAATGTCATGAAAAAGTAAAAATGTGTTGGTTGTATATGATTTTTATATTCATAGTTAAGACAACTGAACAATTTTTATCGATTAAATTGTTAAACAAGTGCTATTTAAAAAAGTTTACAAAGTTGTTCTATTCAGAGAGATTCAAATACCCCTAGCGAAGGTGTCAGAGGACCAAAAAATGGATTACATGCCGCTGGTATTTTTTTAATTGATTATGCTTTTAAATATAACGGGTTATCCATTTTGCGGTTCAAATGTAAAATTAAATAAAACACATATACAATATTTTTTTCATGATATTTCGTTTTTATTATAAAGTTTGAACGTTGAACACCTATTGGGCGGTATCTCAGCCATAACTTGACGAATGTTGGTTCTTAAGTGCTCAAGAGTTAAAGGTTTATCTTAATAAAAACGGTCTTTCGCGTAGCCCCACAAAAAAAATCGAATGGAGTCAAATCGCATTATCTTGGTAGAAAGTTGATGTCGCCACGACGAGAAATTACACGGCCAGGAAATGTCTCTTGCAAGAAAGCCATGTTCGCTCGAGTTGTGTGGCATGTGGCACCGTCTTGTTGAAACCACTTATTCTCCAAGTCGTATTTTCAATAGCAGGCAAAAAACAGTCGGTTATCATACGACTATACAGTCCTAATTCCTAAGAACGACGAGGAATCGACACATTCGGGTCTTCGGCAACACTTTCACTTTGAGCAGCGATATTTTCAGCGGAACGAGCGAAACGATGATGCACTGGCCTTACAATATCTGTAACCGCTCCAGTCTCTTCAAATTTCTTCACAATTTTGCCAATTGCTTGCATAGTTGGACGATTATGTAAACCATAATCTCCTCTTAAAGCACGATATGTGGCTGTGCCAGAATCACCATTTTTGCAGTATGCTTGCAACACTTCGCGTCGTGGTCATTTAAATGATAGTGTTTCACACATAATGTCAACTTTCAAACTTTATAATAAACAAGTTAGAGTGCTATATTTGGCTGTGCCGAATCTTTGATACCCTCCACCGACAGTTCGAATGTTTAAGGAGTAATATCTGTATGATGTCTTTTTATTATTATTATCTTAAACTGTGACGATTTGTTATTAATTATGGTTTTAGGAGACTAAACTGTTTTCCGGGAGTAGGGCATATATGGGGCCTAGGGTAAATTATGGACCGACCTTCGCGAAATACAGTGTCATTTCTAGTCGAATAAAACGGACTTGTGCAAAATCTTATGTCATTCCGTGCATTTTTGCATCATTTATGTTAGTTTTTGTAACAAAATTATCAAGTTTTTGAAGGTGGTGGTTCCACATTTTGATTCATAGCTCTGGTCCTACTGAACCGATTTTGCTGAAATTCAATCCCAAACTGCTTAGGATAACTACAAGCAATTTGACACCTAGTTTGTTTATTTCTTTTGAGTTTTTCGAAAGTGAGCGTGTTTTCAACAGACGGAAAGACGGACAGACAGACGGACATGGCTAAATCGACTTAGAATTACTCAAGCAGCCAGAATATATATACTTTATGGGGTCTGAGATGAATAATAAAAAAGTTTCACACGGAATGACAAACTTAGTATACCCTCTTCACAACTAATTGTGGTGGAGGGTATAAAAAGAAATATCACGAAAAAAAAATATTTTATATGTGTTTTATTTACGTTTACTTTGGAAACCGCAAAATGGATAACCCAAGCCAAAGAATTGGTACGAAAAGTTTTTTTTCACAATTTCAATTCCCAGAAAAAGTAATTGCAAAATATTTGCATTACAGAAAACTGTACGGCAACCGAAAGTAAAAACTAATGAAGTCTTAGTTTATAAGCATTTACCTACAGCAATAGTAACGTAAACCTTCGGCCGGTTGTAGTGAAACATTCCAAGGTCGCCGGAGCGAATCGATCTCCAATCCTTGCACAGATAGACCAGTCTAATTTAATACCAAATTTAAAAGTATTTCTTTTTTCTAGAAGTGTTATGTGTGCGTTGAATTTTTAAGTTCATGGCTTTTAAATATTTTAATAATAAAGTTCCCTTGATTTGTATTTTTGCTTCTGTTGTCATATTTTATTGTTTTGTTTTTCTCTTGTTTCCAACTTTTGAAAAAGTTTTTCATTGTCTCCTATTAAAATTAGGGTTTAGAAATCGTAAGTTACGCTTTGTGTATATTTAAGTTCGAGCATAACATTTTTTTTTTTATAAATATAAACTAGTTGAGTGCCTTTGTAATATTTCAATAATTTGTGATAAGGAGGAGGAAACTTTACAGACGGCTTGAAAAATTTAATTTAAAATTTTCTTAAAATTGCCTGATTACCACACATTGTTTCGTGCGTATGATTAACATTTTTTTTAATTACTCATACGTAAGCCCTTGTGTGTAGGAAATTATAAAAAATGTGTAAAAATGCAATAGGGATTTCGACCTGTGGCAGACAGGTTAAAAAGTTAAGAGGATCACAAATAATTGTTTTTTATGTTTTACGCAAAAAGATTAAAGGAAGGCAAAGTGCTGCATCATAAGAAGGATAAATACTAAAATATATTTTATTTAACATGGACCTTCAGCGAATTTTTTTTAAGTTTTCTTAAAAAAGAATATAATTTTTCTACTTTTGTTTGTTTTTAACTTCCAAAAATAGAAATCATCAAGTAATACCAGAATACAACACAAGTCACAGCATAATGAGTATTTTTGCTGACTAAAACCATTAACTCAAAAAATAATGTAGAAAAAAAATTATAAACGTTATGGTCCCTGATTTGCATAATAAATAAATCCAATATGCAATTGTTGAAATTAAACTCGTTTGTTTTATTAATGGTAAGATTTTGATCAATAGAAATCATGCAAAACTAAAATACAATTAAGTTGTCAGTTTCGAAGATTTTAATTTCGCTCGAATTAACCACATTTCAAGAATTTTAGATTTGATAAACTGAGTGTATTTTTTTTTAAAATTTTAGTTAAATTATTCCGATATTTGTTGAATTATCTGGCGCCATTTAAATTGTGAATGTGCATGGAATTTCATATTTATGTTCTCATAAAACAAAAAAAAAAAATCGTTTTTCACAATTCAATAAAAAAAATAAGAACAAACAAACACACTATTTATTTCCATTAAATTTTCCATAAAACGTTTCCAGGCGTGCATGGATATGTTTATGAAAACGGGGAGTTAATACAAAGTGTCACTCTATCCTGTTGGTAAGATTAAAGATTTCAAAGGTTATTAATATAACAATAGAACCTTGTTTTGAAAAAATAAGGAATTCCCATCAAAATATCCGTTCGTTTTTTTTATTTGCCATTCTGGTAACGAACACAATTCTGATAACAAACATACCAATCTTTGAAATATAAAAAACACTCCGAAACACATGACATTTTTGAAACATTTTAAACCTCTTACAACATACTCCTGATTGCAAACAAACATATCGTCAACAAATATTAAAAAGGATTAAATTGAGTATGTATTTCTATTTAAAAGTGTAACAAATTTACCAAAAAACGAAAAGGAAATATACTCGTCAATGTTAGTAAATCTATCGTGAATTTTAGGCTGCTTTCTGGTCCTTTTACATTTTAGGTAGCTATCTGAGGCCGATGAAAGATAGAAAAAAAACAGAAACACAATAAACAACAATGTTTACCCAGTCCAATGGTGCTTTTAATGTTGTTGTAGTTGTTGCTGCTGCTGTTTTGTCTCATCTATGATAAATGAGGCTAATAAACTGTCATGTGTATATGCTGTTTTTTTTTTGTATTTTTGTTGTTATTGTTGTAGCTGGTGGTCTACATACTTTATCGGCCATATTAAAAAGGGTTAAGCCCTTCTTTAGATAAAAATGTAGTGGTATCTGCTCGTTTGTTTGTGCGTGTGTATGTACCACAGTTTCGTATGGATGAATGTATATGAGGGAGAGTGAGTGTTTTGGAGTGTATTTTTATAGTAGATTAACTGCGTTAAGTTGTTAAAACATAAAAACTGGCAGTATGAAGATGAAAATGTGCTGTTTTCATGACTGGTGTAATATTTACATTTACATTGACGTATACTTCTATTTTAACCCAAGATTTAATTGGCAACATTTAAAAATGTAACCCTACATTGGCAAACAATATTTCGAAAAAGGCCAATACCAATTTTGAATACAATTTTGAGAATTAATTCTAAAAAAATACCAGAGAACATTAACAACCATTTGTTAATTCTTTACACACACTACTACCATGGGGTTAAATAAATTTTATGCCATAAAAGAGTTCTTTAAACCCTTCTTTTAAAGTGTTTGGCGTCTAAGGTTTAAATGGTCAAACATTTTACACACGATTTAAGCTCAATTACATGGCGAATAGACAAGAGAGGAAAAACATTTTCCACCAGCATTGTGTGCAGTTGAGATTAAAAATGTATTTTTAGTCATTTATCATGTATGTTTTTGTCTTTCCCCCACATACACACACACACTCATCTGAAAATATATATTTAATTTTAGGACCATTCGTCCAGAAGGATTGTATGACATTGCGGAATTAAAAATCACTTAAACGATACAAATATTAACAACTAAAGATTTATCACATCTTTTAAAGATTATTTATTCTTGCGATAGAATTTTTATTCTTTTTATAAATTTTTTGATTTATTTGTTGAAAATAAGATGACAAATAAATATTCATCTTTGAAGTGGAGTGCTTCGTTAAATTGATCTCATTTAGCTTTAAGCCACATTTTGTTTGAGTTCAATGCAAATACAGCGCCAATTTAATGCAGCAGCACCTTCAAACTGATTGTCGTCATGCCGTTGATAAAGGAAAGGAATGACAGTCGCAAGAAAGTAGAAAGACAAACGAATACTCCAAACATCTAAAAACAGACAGCCAGACTGTGAGTTAAATATGGAGGAAGATTTATTCGTTGCCTGAAATTTTGTAATTAATTGATAGAATGCAAACTTTTCAATAAAGGTGTTGACAGACAAACTTTGCAACTGAATAGCAAACACTCTTTCGTTCGTTTGTTCTTTCTTTCATTCTCTGAACCAACTAAAGACAGATAAATAACTCGGGCAAAATGAAGTTTAAATCAAATTAAATCAAATCAGAAAAAAAGATTTATCTTTAAGATGTGTTGAAGAAGTTTTACTTTTTAAATCTTATAAAAGATTACAAATAACATAAAATTATTTGCCAAGGAAATTAAAAAGAGAACTATTTTAAATGTTAATCAAAAGATTTTATTAAATGTTTTGAAATACAGGGTGTCCCATAAGTAAGATTTTGAATACATTTTTGTTTGTGAATTTTCTTAAAAAAACTTGCCATATTTATAATGAAAAGGCAGAGCACAAAGATCATATCGAATTCTAAATGCAGCTACTGCTTCACCAATTTACCGATTGGCTTGGCGTCTAGAGGCTGTCTGTAATTTACCACCTGTTAGAAGACCTTCTGTAAAGACTATTAAAGTATGAAAGCTTTTTAAATTGTTATTTGACTTAGAACACACATTCAGTTAATATGAATATTTACATATTTTTAAACTTTATTAAAAGTAAACTTTACATAAAATCGGAAAAGAACAAAGATATTCCTTTAATAAGTCAAAATGTACTTATACGCCACTCTGTAAATCTTTTGACTTATAATTAAGTACAATTTTTTTATTTAAAAAGGGGATCTAGTCTTCGGTAAACTTTAACTTTATACTTAATCCTTTGTCATTTTAAAGGCTTAGAGGATTAATGGTCTTTGTCCTGATAAGCCCCCATTTTTATGTTGGGCTACCAAATTTGGGCGAAATCGAAATAGCTCCCATACAAAAATCATCCTCAAAAATATCTTTTAATGTCAAAACTTTTTAAACAAGTTGGTATTGGTAGAAACCTTGGCGACGAAAACTTTTAGAAAAGTTATTTTGTCACGGCAAGGTTTTATGCTAGTAGTTCCAGAATGGACCATGGACCATGGGGGTTATATAAGCCCCCTGCTATTTAATTTTTAATTAAATTTAATTTAATCATTTAAGACGAAAAATTCTCATTAAGATGTGGATATCTATAAAGTATTCTGCACAACTAACTTTTATATGAGGGTTGACCTTATAAAATAATTTTGTTTTGGCTCATAAACTTTCCAAAAGTCTCTGTAAATACTATGGTGGAGGCTTTTTAGTGGTCGGGCTTGATTGGATTTTATTTATTTATTAAGAGTTTTTATTACAAATTTTATTCTAAGTTAATAACGCTGTTGTAGTGAAACGGTCCAGTGTACCCGCAATCCTCGCACTGATAGACAACTACCCTACTGGGTCACCCTATTTTTATTTATATGGGCATATATTTTGATATTTTTAGCAGATCTATCTTTTGAAATTGATTTCTTTACATGAACGTGCCACACTACAAGACCAGTGTGGCAGTGTGAGAAAGGAAATGTAATTTTGACAATGATGGGGAAACAAAAGATTACAAATTCAAATCCTTTTTTAACACTTAACTTAAATGTGATTTATTTTATTTAGGAAATTGTAAACGGATGTAAAATTAATAATTGTTAAAAAGCAAAATTTAATTTTTTAGACAATTTAAATGCCTGAATTGAGATTTTTTTCCAAAAAATGGGTGACCATTAAATTGATCTCGAATTGTTTAGATTTTTTAAGAAAACTGTTTAATTCTTTTGCATACGATTTAAAAAAGACGTTTCTCATAATTTGTTGTACAATTTTTTGAATAATATAATTTTCTTTCAATTATTTTCCCCTATTGCTTTCTGCCATGCCAGTACTACATAAGCTGCTTTCTGGAAATTTCATATAAAAAGCGATTAATAATACTTATATTTTATTTTTACTCGTATTTTCGAAACCAATTTATATTATTCTTATTCGTTTTATTTTGCTTTAAAAAATTCTTTTTTTTTATTGTGCACAAATAATTTTTATTATTTTTTTCTTTATTTTACTATTTTTTTCTAAGCGAGTTTCTCGTATACAATATGAAGTCTCCTCAGTATTTTTTTATAGTTTGGTTTTTACTTTTATAAAATTTTTTTTGTAGCTCGAAATAAATACATACAAATAAAAAGTTAAAAAGGGAATGCACTTCTTAATAAAAAAAAAAACATAATAAAGTTACAATGTCTTCAATGTGAAATGAAAATAAAATCTTAAGAGAAAAAAAAAAAAAAAATTACTTGAAAAAGAAAGTCTCAACTAAAGAATTTTTCCGGACGACTTGAAGTCGAAAACAAAATCTGAAAAAATGATAATTTATTTTTAGTTAAAATTAATGAAGCCAAAGACTAATGTTGTAACAACATTTTGTAAAGCAATTATGACAAAAAAACGACTTATTTTGAAAAATGTTATAAGAAGAAATGAGTAGAAAAAACTCGATGCATTTTGATGAGAAAAATGGGGGAAAATATAAATAAAAAAAGTTTAGTATTTGTCACAAAACTACTAGACAGAGAAAAAGATGAAAAGTGAATAAAGAGAATGAGTTATTTTTTTTTTTTTTTTTTGATGAGCTATTTTTTTAAGGAAGGAGAGTTTTTTTTTTTTAATGTTCGACAAAATCTGTTATTATTCTTCAGTTATAGTTTATTTTAACTTGTAATTAGTAAAATAATTTTTGTAATAAATTCATCATAATGCTAAAAAAGTATATCTCTATTCTCTGAAAATTTTGAAGAAATGTTCTTAATATTTTAATTTAAAAAAATCCCATTAAATTGAAACAAAACCCGAC
Source organism: Pollenia griseotomentosa (assembly GCA_963931875.1). Classification (NCBI taxonomy): domain Eukaryota; kingdom Metazoa; phylum Arthropoda; class Insecta; order Diptera; family Polleniidae; genus Pollenia; species Pollenia griseotomentosa. Next base: position 203,974,383 of record OZ007561.1, on the reverse strand, counting down.
AACAACATAAAAACCTGTTACAGACAACAACAACAAAAACATCACAAGAAAAACCAAAATAAATAATAAAACTTTGTCTAGTTTGTAAAAAACCAAAACTATTGTGGATAACAACAATATGCATTGTAATGACTGTGATGAGTTAGAAAAAATGTTAAAATCAAACTGAAAAAAGTTCGTGAAAAGAAAAATATACATATTTGCAAAAACATGCGAACTATTTCCCATGGAGTTTTAGCTCTTTCAATGACTAGAAAAGAAAAACAAATGTAGCCAGTCAACAGTGGAGCTGGGCAAAAATGCTAGGTGTGATTGTAATCATCATTATACGCGCCATTACTTGCATGTGGTGAGCATTATAAAGACAATAAAACAACAACAACAACAGCAGGGAAAACATAAATGTAACTGTAAATATTCATGCATAAACTCAAACACACGCTTACTAATACAAATAGACTTTCCATGAAAATATATACGCAAAAATATTTCTACTATTAATTAGGGGTCTCCTTAAAGAAGCTATTGCAAAGACAGATCTGTATTTTAATTTGTGTTTCTAAATTCCCACTATTCCATTTAAAAAAGAAATGTGCAATTTACGCTTTTGAGAACTAATTTTTTTTTAAGCCAAAAATATGCTTAATTGAAAGAAATTAAGTGGTTTTTACTGTTGGAGTTCTAGTCAGATAGAATTCGCTTTTCATTCGTTCCAAAATTTTACCGCAACTTTGTTCCAATACAAAACTCTATAGTTTCACTTTTCAATTTTTTTTGTATTTTTAATTGAATTTAATTTTTCATAATAATATGTAGTCACTGTTTATCAAAATAAGAACAAAACAGTTTTTTTGTTTAACGAACAAATTTAATTATGAAGAAACCGAAAATTTTTCTAAAAAATCCATTTTTACCCACCGTTCTTAACAAATTCTTTACTTATGAAAGACAAAGTTTGTGTTCTTCAAATAATCAGTTTTTAAGCAATAAATTTATTATTTCCGCTTTCGGTGATTTTATACTTACTGTTATTGGACAGAAGAGTTCGGGAAAAATTTTAATCTATGGAGTCAAACAAAGCAGGAGAATTTCTTGATACTTAATGGCCATCATGACAGGTAAAAAGGGTATACTATATATAAAAGTTGGTTTTTTTTTATTAACTTGTCACTTTATTTCTACAATATAATTCTAAGACCCTATAATAGATATATATTCTAGATAAAGATTCTATCTAAAATGAGTTTTTTGAAACCTCTATATCAACATCGCATATAGTCCTTTATAGATTGCTATTGAAGATCAGCCATATGTGTTCACAAATGGCTGAGATATAAACAAAAAATCACGTCTGCCTTTCATTTTTACTTGAAAACTTTTACTTTTTTAGTCTCCTTATTATCTATGAACTTTATTTTACTTTCAGCTCAAGTAAGCTTAGTGGAATACTGGTTGTAAAAACTAACAAAATTACTTATAGGTGACCGAGTTAAAGACATATAACTACTTTTCTTTTCCAAAGTAATGGTTTTGGCACTAGAGTCCATACCATTAGGGCTAGTAGGACCAAATTTGACGCAGATATTGCTTCAAAATAAAATTATTACAAATTAACTAAGCCGGTCCATTATATCACCTGGCCTTCTTATTATATTTTCGAATAAAGGGTTTTGGTACGATACCAAAGTTGTTGACAAGATACAAAAGATGTTGGTAAGCTCGAGATCAAAGTTAAAGTTTGTTATTGAAATTCATCTAGATCGGTCCATAAATGACTGAGTTATAAGCAAAAAACCAAGACTGCCTCTAATTTTACCAATAAATCTTTTGTTGCTGTTGTTTTTTCTCAATATCTGGTGAAGCTGTTTGAAAAATCGCCCAAAGTAATATGAATGTATGTATATAAAAAATTTTTGTTCAATTTTTCATAAAAATTAGGGTGAATTGCCATAGGAAAAATCGCCGAATTTATTTTTTTTTTTGGCAATTTCTTGTAATTATTGGATAATGATTATTTTTAACATAGTTGAGAAACATTTTTGGTGATTTTTCGTTATATTTTTTTTTTTTGACAAATTCTTCAATGAGATAGAAAAAAATAAGGGTTGTAAGATCTAGAAAGGCAACTTTTGTTTTTATTAATTGATATAAATATGTTTTATTATTTATTAAAATACCAAATTAATAAAGTCTTGTGCACGGCCGAAAGCCGGCTATGCAGAACAGCTTAAGTTTGCTAATCGGGTTCTGGAAATTCGGGATTTTAAGCTTCAGTCATATGACCCCAACACAAATAAATATGAAGGTTGGAGACTACTTTGTTTGGGTAATTTTTCTTTAGTGTTTTTTGATATAATTTCCATTTTTGTTTTTGGGCCATTTTTCGTTTGGGCGATTTTTTATATGTAACTTTGGGCGATTTTGCTGGCAGACATCTGGTGAACGGCAAGAGTAAAAATTTCCAAAGAAGATACAAGCATCTTGGCTGTCGGTACACAACAGCCGACAAAATAAGGGCGTTAATTAAGATGTGGGCGTGGCACAAAATTGATTTAATAATATTTGTCTAAAGAAGGGTATTTATATTACTTTTGTATTACCGTGCTATGATTGTGTTGGTTTCATTAAATATTTTTTATTAAAAAAAGCTTTTTTAATTGTTTGTGTGAGTTATTTTTTGGTGAATAATTTTAACGTGTTTATTTCTCCTCTTCAGTAGGGGAAAAATTAATAATTTTAAAGCTATAGGAAATTCACACTTGGTAATCAAAGTTATACTAATATATTTAATAATTTTTAAAATAACTGCATAAGTTTTCCAAGTTGTTAGTGTTAAATCTTAAGGTTTCCATATTAAAATTTAAAAATTTAATGCTAAAAACAAAAAAAAATTTGCTAACAAATAAAGTAAATTATGTACTTCTTAAAAAAAGAAAATATTGTGTATAATTTTTCAAAATTCATTAACTATTAACTATTATACTCTTGTCAGAATAACACACACACGCACACACATCTTGGTTTAACATTTTCTTCTGTTTTTATGTGCATATTAGTTGGGATCTTAATGTGTAGGTCTGTGTGTGTTAATACTACCCAGTAGGAATAACAAACATATTGCTTTTGTTTGCATTTACTTAATGGAATATAAAAAATATGTTATTCTTCAGATAGAAATACACTGAAATCACTTTAATCGCTTCTAAGATTTTCAGGAATTATTTTGTATAACAAACAGAAAAATTTACTTTTTTATTTTTTTTGGAACTTTAAAGTTATAGCCGTAATAAAAGAATTTTTGCAATATTTCATCTTGTCATGCTGTAAAGCTGGCGTTTTTTCAATTCGATTTTTGTTTCTTTTTTCAAAAAAAAAAAAAAAAAATGATTTACATGTGTCGGTTGTAAACATTCATCATGGGATATTATTATGTTTACTGGTTTGTTTATAAAGGTTACTACCTTAAAAAAAAATTTAAAACATTTTCGTTACTCTCCCTTAGAATTAAATGAAATTAAATGGAATCTAGGCCTCATACTGAACTGCTTCTTTTTTTGTAGAACTGAAGAGTTTTTCTTTACTTTAAAGCAAAATTTATATTTTCTAACACAGCAGGTAATATTTTTTGTATTTTTTTGCCTTGTCAGGACAGTAGAAATCAAAAAAGTTTGGCAATAAATAAACAAAAATAAAAAGTTTAGTAAATACTTTGAAGGGAGGCCTTATTAGTTGTTATTTCTTTAAGTTAAAAAAGCCTCAAGAAAATTTAAGTCTGAAAAAGTTTAAAACTCTTTTATAGCATTTTACGAAAATAAAAGATTTTTCTATCTCTAATTAACTTAAAGAACGTTATAACTCCAAAAAAAAGTTTCGAAAAACTTTGATTAAAGTATTAATATAAAATTTATAATATCGTTTTTAATGTTTAATTTTTAATCCAATTTTTTTTATTTCCTGTCTGTATTTTTTAAAACTTTATGTTGTAAATATCAGTTGAATTGAATTTTGAAAAAAAATTAACCCCCATATTATCAAAGGTTTACAAAACGATTTTTCTATAAAAATTTGTTCAATAAAATTTTTATCGAAAATTTGGAATTTGGAATTGGTCACACATGTTAAACCGACAATTTTCAATACTTACCTGATTATTTAGAAATCCATCTTGGAAAAATATCTGAGGGTGAAGTTTGTACTGAGTCTTTAGCTTGATTTAGCAAATAGTTGCATTGTCCCACTTCAAAATCGATGTTTGTGAGTAATAACATTGTTTAAATTAGGGAATGGTAAATCGATTTCGATTCCAATCGAAAATCGATTTTGTGGTAAAAAAAAATCAATTTTTTGCAATCGAATTTACGTATGCGATTTTATACTGAAATCGATTATTGGGCTTTTAAAATCGATTTTTTATTTATATCAAAATTTTGGCAATTTTTAATTGTAATCTTAATTAAATCGATAAATTATGGGCATGCACAATAAAACTTATTTTTTTTGTGCGTACATACATACGTCTGTAGGTATGCTTATGCAGTTTTCCAAGTTTAAAGTTGTAGTTTTACGTATTTATCTATTAGTACCCTTGGTATACTTCCAACTTTAATATAAGGTCTCTTGTTCTTCTGAAATTAAAGTCATCAATGGACAGTGAACGAAACAGTACTTAACTTATCGTATCGAACCAAACACTGAAAGTCAGCCATGGCCTTCCTGTGGAAATATGCTAATATGCAAACAGACCAGTGTGTGAGCGATATTTAAATCTTGTTATAAACAGAGTGAAAAAACAAAAAGTGTGTAATTTATCCTATGAAATACGAAATTACAGGAAAGTATCTCTGCATCTTTCTGACATCAATGATATGCAAACGTTTGTTTTCTAAAACTAACTTAATAGTAAGTTAGCAAAAAAACAGTCGCCACCGAGCAGGAACTATTGTCATAATCCTTTGAAATACTAAACATACATTCAGGCTTGTCACATATATCAATTCCCATCAAAAGTGATTTCGTTTTATGTGAAGCAAGATACAAAATCACTTCCACTTTCGATCGGAATCAATTTATGTGACAGGCCTGATTGACTACACAAGAATACAATTTGAATATATATGTGCAATGTACATGCACTTGTTCTTCTAAAGGACATCTCAAAATTTACACATTTTCACTTTTTACAGGAAAATTGTAAAAAGTAGTCACATCTACCCACTGTAAAAATCTCAGTTCAATTTCCCTAGTAGTTTGCCAAAAAAATGCTGGTGTATCTCTCTTTGTGATATAATGTATAAGATTGCAAACTAGTCTTAAACGATTTTGAAATCGATTTTAAAATCGATTTTGACGTTCGATTTATCGATTTCAAAAACCGTAATAAAAAAAGTCGATCCAAAAATCGAAAATCGATTTTGGAATCCATTTACCATTCCCTAGTTTAAATAAATAGTCTTAAGTTGCTTAATTTAGAAAAGATCTGCTTACAATTTCGTGGGTATTCGAAAATTACTTTTTTTAATTTATATAATAAAAATGAAATGTTGTGTGTTGCTAATCGCATAACGGCTTTACCGATTTCGACGATGTTTTCTTTAAAATGGTCGCCATGGTTCAACTTAGGTTTTTGCTCGGTCCACTTTTACGCCTACTTTTTCGATTGACCTAAAATCAGAAAACGACTCCACCGATCATTAGAGATCAGCTACCGAGCGAAGTCAGGGCGGGGCAGCCAACTAGTTTGTAATAAAAACTTATGCTTGATTTTGTCATTATTAAAAAAATCTGAATAGTGAACACAGTTTCAGGAGAAAAACTTAAATACATACACAGTTTTCGTTTAACTTCATTTTGAAAAAAAATAACATCCAAATTGCCGACTTGAAAATTTTTATGAAGACATTCTGCAATGGCCAACAGACATGTATTTACAAGAAGATGTAGAAGAAGATTTTTTAATTCATAGATTTATCTTGCTAAAATATAATAAACAGGTAAAAATTTACCGAAATGTTATTTTTGTTACTTTATAATAAAAAGCTTTCGTTAAAAATGTTGTTTACTTTTATTCAAATTTTCTAGTTCGTCACTGAATCTTCAAAACGGTTGATCTTCTCTTATACTAAAATTGAAGATTTGTGTGTTTCAATAAACTACACCTACAAAAGATGATAATTTGCTACTAAAACCACGAAAATTCAAAAATAATTTTCGAAAAGGTCTTATCTCCGAAAACCATCTCCAGTGACCATTTGTTACCCAAATATTATTAAAACTAATTTTTTGGCTTACAATTTTAGGAAAAAACTCTGCCTCGAAAAGTTAAATTGTTTAAAAGATATTCAGTTTTTTGTGTGTCCTGAACACTTTGTATTTTTGTACCTGAGCTGAGATAACTTAAGGATTCATTTGCTGAACGTATCAAATAATTTAACAATTAATATTTTTGCAGTAATTGTTGTGTAATTGCCTTGTTTTAAATCCGAAAAAAGTTAAAAAGGTAATCTAAATTAAAATTTAAACAATTAAATAATTTTTTGATAGATATCAAATGGTAATAAATTTATATATTATATTTATAATGCCCTTCGGCAGATTAAGTTGATAAATTTGATAGAAACTTTAAAGTTTTTTATTGGAGGTTGATTTCTAACAAAAAAGACATTTTAATTGCTTTTTTTTAATGACTTTTCTATAGGCAAATAATTATTTAATACAAGTTTTAAAAAGTTTGCATTAAAACAGAAACAGGTTTTATTAAAAATTTTTATATCATTGTTTTTAAACTCAAATAATATTTATAGAAATGCAAAGAATGCATATTTTTATTACACAAAGTTAAACCACAAATTGGCAGCAAAACAAAGAAAAATGAAATTCCTAAATATTTTTATAAAAAAGAATCAATAACCAAAAAACAATGGATGTTTGTATGGGAAAATAATAATTTTGAACAATATATTTTTACCAGCTAAACCCAGTGCGCTTCGCTACCTTCATTGAAATAAAATAAGTAAATCGTGCATTGAAGACGAAGCCATTCGTTCCAAATTTGCAATATCTTTAAATATCCATCTCCAGATATTTGGCCAATTATATTGTCTTTGTAAGGAAGGTTTCACGCACACTTTCCAGTTCAGTTTGTTTTTTGATACATGTTTTGAACGAAATACCAAACTATTTGTTCCAAATTTGAAAACTTTTACTGCAACCGTTCTTTAAATAGCCGATCGTGCAGTGAGGTGTATTTGGTGTTCTACCGTGTTGCGAACAACATGGTGGTATTGACATTACTATGGAGGGGGATTGATTTTTGCGTGCTGTTTTTGGTGCTGTCATCTTCAAATGTGTAGTGGCGGGTTGTATTTTGCTGGCTGTTTCTGGTGCTGCCAGTCATTCTCTGGTGGGTTTTTGCACCATATGTTGATGTTATTTTTTTTAGCTTGCTTTGTTCTAGAGGGCGTGGCATCTGCACACTCCTTAAATTTTGCCCACCTTTTTACTGATTTTCTTGTATTAATAGCCAAGCTATACAGATATACAGAAATCTTATTTGTCTATGTATGGAAGGTTAGGCTGTTCACCAAATAAGGAGAACAGGTGTAGCCCACTTTTTGACAGACGTTCTGTATTGGACCCAAGCTATTTATGCCAACTTTAGCAACCTTTACTGTTACTGCTCTTCAGATATTTAGAAATCCATGTGGAAGTTGCCACGCCCACATAGGATCTTACAAATATGAATAGCCTATGTTATTATATACATTTTGTACACGGCAAAAAAAAAAACACCATTTATTGCGCCGCAAGTTAACCGGGTATCCATATGGAAGATACGTAGAAAACAAGCATTTGCGCACTAAATATCTAGATATAAAAAGGCGTGAAAAAATATAGTTTTTTACTTACTTAAATTGCACTGCAATGTAATGTTGGCTTCGGCCTGCTTCTCCATGCGTCTCCAGTTTGATTTACCAGAGACTCTAAGGTCTTTCCCGTTTACGTCGATTTAGTAGTTTAGAATTCTATAGGCAACAAACGAACAAGCAGATGAGCAACATACAAACGCATTTTCATTTTTATATATTCATTATTTTATGATTTTGAATATAAAAACGCAATCAATCATTTCTGAGCAGGATCATAAAAAAATAAACAATTATTACAACTCTCCGCTTGCCCCGCACTTCGCTCTCGTTTAAATATTTTAAATAGTTTCTGCTTTGCAGACTTTTTTCCAATATTTGTTATCGAGTTAATTTGTTATTGTATCTCTGGTATAAAATATTTATGCAATTTTTATTTAATCATGTTGCCGTTGTTCTTGTGTGTTTGTACGTTTAAGCCCATAAATGTTTAAGTGTTTATGTATGAGTGTGTATCTGTGTGAGAGAGTGTTTTGTGTAAGCTTTGGATTATTTCAATTGTATTCAATTGTTTTTACTTTTTTGTTTTTTATTTCCTTTCATTTGTTGTTGTTGCTGTGGTTGTTGTTATTGTAAACCATGATTATTAAAGCATATTAAATGTGTGGTTCGTTTGCGAACAATTTTTTGTCCCCGTTTTGTTGTGTATAAATATTCATTTTGTTTTTTTTTTTGCTTTTGTATTTTGTGTTAAATTGAATTTTAATTTGTTAACAAAATTGTTGTTTTTTAACATTTAATTGTATTTAATTATTTACCAGCACAATTTGCTTCACATTAAAAAAAGAAAAAAAATAAATAAAACAAAAAAATAAACATAACGTGAAAGAAGGTTTGTATGTTTTATTAAATTTTATTATTATTTTATTCTTCTATGTATTAATTATTAATTCGCAATGAATTTGTTGTAGGTGAAATCGTGTTGGATTTAATGTAGATAAATAAAAATAAAAAAATTTAATTAAAACTGTGATTGCTGTTCTATAAATTTTTGAAGGCTGTTTTCTATTTTTTTTTGGTTGTTCACTACAAAGAAAGACATAATTGAATCTTGTTCACTTAAAAAAACATTATTAATTTGTGTGATTATTAAATTTAAATTAAAAATGGTGTTAAATAAGAGGTTTAATACTTAAATTTTTATTTTGTATAAATTACCATCAAGTTTGTTTTTTACACAGAAAGAAAAAAAAAATTTGCGAAATGAATTTTTTTCTTAATATTTTCATGTTTGGTATTAGTTTTTTTTGCAAAAACAATATTAAATATGGCAAGTGAAGCCATTTTGGGCTTGTTTCATAGACATTTTACAGGACTTGTTTTTAACTTATCGCTAATATTTAATTTCACTCAAGCACCAGAAAATACATGAATCATAAATTTTTAATTGGTCAATGTTTAATTGCATATAAAATCTGATCCCGCAAATGAGTGAATGATATGAAAATAATGAGTCGATAAATTATTGACAAACAGTAGCGATTTATCGCAATAAAACGTGATTAGTCAGTAAAGGCGGAATCGTTTGTGTTGCTTGGAAGATATTTCAGATATTAGAGTTCAGAAGTCGATAAATTTGCATTTCTTTCCAAAATGCTTGTCATTACCTTCACATCCTAATCATCGCATGGCACAAGATTTCAGCAAATAAATAGTGATAAAAATGATTTAATTTGAGAAACATTCGAGCTGATACCTTTCAAAATTTGGCTGAAATAAAAAAATTTGAGTTTACAATTTTAAATTTTAGACATTTTTTAAAAATTCTTTCGCACATAAACACAAGTTATTTATTAAGTACTTAAAATTAGACAATTAGACCTGGATCCCGTTTCTCGAAACTACAAGTTACAAATCTACAGTTGTAAAATTGTTGCTTTTTTAATGTATTTTACTTGTAGATTTGTAACTTGTAATTTTGAGAAACACGGTCCTTTCTTGAAAAATGAACAGAAAATTTAGCTTATTAAATTGCATTTAAATTGGTTGAAAAATGCTTTCTTCGTTTTTCTTAAGCATTTGCGTGCCATTTAACGACACAAATTTAGATTGAAATCTTTGAAGGATGAGAATTCGCGACTTAAAATTACTGGAAATTTCAAAAACTTTTTTCCAGGGAATTCTCGTATAAATCCCTTAATTATGAGTTTCAATCAATAAAAACGATTTATATACTCTTTGTATATATTTTAACTTTTTCTGTGTAGTTGATTGAACATTAACAAATAAATTATATATTATATTTAAAATTACAGTATTTAGGAAAATACTTTTTTATCACATTCGTTAACAACTCATATCCTGCAACGAATTTTTCAAAATACACAATTTGTTTTCAGTATTTTTGCTTTAATATTTAAACTTAAATGTTTACACAAAATATAAAATAATTAATGACTTCTAATTCCAAAGTCATGCGGAAAATTTACAAAATTCTTAAAATTTTCAATAATAATTTATACGACGTCAACGGACATATTAAGGATTTTAGCAAAATAGCATTAAATTAATTTGCGATACAAATCTTATCTCCAAAATGCTTCGACTCGTAAACAAAACCAGTACAGAGATGTGAATATTGTTGTGAAGCAACAATAACAACAACAAACAGCAAATAACTTATAGGAGTATTTATTTGTTGTCGTTGTTTCTTAAGAAATTATTAAGTATCAATTAATTTACCCAACAACAACAACAATATCAAAATTACACAAACTTTACTATTTTGCACTTAAGCCTCAACGTAAAGGATTAATGCGTGAATGCGTTAAATGAAATAAGCCATAGAACAGCCAAATGAACAATAAAATACAACCAAAAAAACGTATCAAATAACCGAACAAGGATAAAACAATACATACATACAAATAAACAGCAACTTAATATATGAACAAATAGAATTAAACTTTGTTGCTCTTTTACTTACACTAATACGAACACGAATGCTCGAACTTAGATAAATTTTAGATATAGGTCTTAGTGTGAAAGAGGAACTTATTACCGGTTGATGTTATTGTTGTTGTTGGTTGCTTCTGTTGTTTTTTTTTGTAGTGAGCAGCTAAATGTCTTCTTATATTTTGATGATAATAAAAATAATAATGCGTAAATAAAATAAGGAAATTATTAAGAGCAAATCATTAGTACTTAGTTACGATAAAACGCTTGATAATGTAAATGACGGTCATAATAATGATTATAGAGTTACAAATTCACTTCCGTTATGAATTATTTGGATTATTTTGTGGTATTAGTCGTAACGATATCATTTCCTTTCTTTTTTTTCACAAAGTTAATATTGCATTTATTAATCTTCTTAAGGCCTGTTTTTTCTTCGTCTTTATTTGTGTGATTGTGTGTTGTATTTTATTATGGTTAATTTACTGCCAGGCTTTTTAAGAGGATGCCAGTTAGTTGAGTATTTGCGGTTGGTTACCATTGCCGTTTGTGGGTTTTAGAACGTGTCAGATTGTTTCTTTGGTTTGTTAGTTGAAAAGCAAATTATTGTTTTATGAAGCATGAACGGTTTTTTGTATTAAATATTTACAAAATAAAGTTAAAATCAATATTTAGCAAAAAAAAGAGTTTATTTTTTTTATTTTAGCAAAATTTTTTTAATCATACCCTTACGAATAAAAAGGCTTGTTATTAGAAAGCAGATATTGTAATTTTTGTGTCTAATTTGGTTATTCAGAAGAAACTTGTATATTGTTTGCTTCATTATAAAAACTACAACTTTTTGTAACAAGCACACAGTGGGTTGAAACTTAAGAAATCCAAGGTGAACGTCTAAACCGAAGGTAGAAGTTTTCCCATCCCTGGACACTTTTTTAAATGATGACGAATTGACAAATTAAGGCGTCTTAAAATTGGGTTTTTTACTCATGTTCCTAAAGTTTTTTGTTTTTAACTTAAAAAGTTTGCTACTAAAAGTGGCCTACTGTTCGTTATAGTTTTTTTTTTAACTTTATTTACCAAATAACCTGTTTTTTTTGTACTAATTAATCAGTAATCGACATAGTGCAGTTAAATTGTTTTGATATTTAATTTTGCATATTTATAAATACATAGTTAATTTTACAACGTTGTAAGGAAATTAATCAGGAAAGTGTTTTTATTGGCTTAAATATGGCTAAACATTTTTAAAAACATATTAAAATTCAATAATAGAACAGAAACAATTTATTAAAAATTTTTTACAATAAAATTGTAAGTTGAGATAAGTTTTTTACATAAGAATAAACGTAAATTAATTTTTTAGCATTAAAAAATCAATAAATTCAATGCCATTATTGACCATAGGAATCACTCGTGCCTATTAGTTTTAAATATTTTGAAGTAAATCATAATCATGACAATATTATCCAACCTTTTGAGTCCAAATCTACAATAAAAAACAAGTAAAAAAGTATAGTCGGCCAAACCCGACTATATATTACCCTACACCACATTATAAATTTTATCAAATTATCTCCAACATTGCGACCTGCACTTTGCGCACAAGGTTTACATAGACAGCCTGACAGCCAGTCGGTCGGAAATCGTTAATTGGACTCAGAAAATGATTCTGAGCCGATCGGTATACTTTATTTTAGGGTGTTACAAACATCAGCACAAATGCATATTACCATCTCTACTATTGTGGTTATGGCAGCGTTTTGAGAACAACAGTCAAAGTAGAAAAACTGTAATTACTTCCACTTCTTCATTTGTCATTGGCCAAAAAAAACTGTTGCTTTTACTGTTGATTCATTATATGTGAACAGTCGTTGTTAAATCAACTCAAAAAGCGAAAAGTTGTACACAAATTTTCGTTTTTTGTTCGACAGTTTTTGGTTTCGATTGCAGGTTTTTAAATATTTTATTGTTATGGTAAAAATATTTCATTTATCGATAAAATCGAATTAACGGTTGCTCAATGTAATCTATTTCTCAAATTATTTTTAACGATGTTTACTGGTCTTAGTTCCCTCTCTACTTCAGCATTTTACCATGGAAATGAGAGCAACTTTTTGGTAAATTCAGTGTTCGTCCATTTTATATATTTAATATTGGAATACTGATGAAGATGTTTCATCGGCATCCTGTATAGCGATTTTCTTTTTTTCTTTCTTGCCTTTAAGATATCACGAAGATGCTCCTATACTTGTTTGATATTTTAGCGCTTAACTCAAAATCCACCCCATACAGTCCATAACCTGAGGAACGTTTTCTCTGGAAATATCACCAAGTTGTTTGGATACGTGGTAGATATTAGAGCTATCACCCACAAATCTACCCCTAAGTTTATAAACATGCAATAATATTTGGAATAAAATCTTAAGCTTTCCTTCGATCTGAGCCAATTAGAGTATTTAGGAATAACAGCTTAAAAAAACTACAGTCGCAGATTAGTGATGATCAATTTAGACTGAGAGCAAATTTTCAAAAATCACCTTAAAAGCTTTTAATTGCTTTCGTACAAAACTAAAAAAATATACTTAAGAACTTTTTCCCTTATTGCCATAAATATGCTTGATTTATAGTGGCCATTCAATACTTCAATTCAAATTTATTTATTACGTGCTTGAGCCTGGAACTTAATTGTTATTCAACTTGTGAATTTCACTTTATTTAGTGCAATTGAAGTTTAAGTTAAGGCTTGAAAATTGAAAATTAGACTGGAATTACACTCGATTTATACTTTAATTCCAGAAAAATTGCTTTTTGGTAAGGTTGAATGAAAGACTTTTATAATTTGTACTTTAAAATTATATATTTTTTAAGTTTCCTAGAAAATTAAAAGCAAAAACTGTTTTTAAATTTCATAATTTAAAAAGAAAAACCTGTTTATTTTTTAACAACAAAGCATGATTTGGAATTGAGAAATTTTCTGCTGAAATGAATGTGTGTATGTTGGTGTTTTTGTCTATGTAAATGTAAGTTAGTAAACAAGTATTATATGTAATTGACGTAAAGTCAACAGTATAACATGATTCAGAGACAGGCGTACAATAGTAAATAAAGCATAGGTAACTATTGAGGTTGACTTTATACACACACACACACACACACACACACACACATACATATGCCCAACAAACATGGAAGTTTGATTTCAAATTGAAAATGATTTGAAATCAAACGTTTGATAATGATTTGAAAATCATAGAATTCTCAACAAATAGGGAAAATTATTATCAAATTAAAAAATGCCTTTATTTTCAACTTACTTTCAAACCTAATTCTCAAATGTTTTTCAAATGTGAATTATAAAACAATGTGAAAACATAAATAAAAATATTTTTTTTTTTTTAGTTTAAATTCATTTTTTATTTAAATAAACTGTGAGATAAACATCCTGCACCATAGGTAAAAGATGAAATAATGTTCTTTTCGTCCTCTAATTCTTGGAAAGACGAACTACTTGGCTCCCTTTTATTTTGAGGATTGTAGCACCGCGATCATACAACAAATTTATAATTTCTTTACTTTCCCGTTTAATTTTTTTAAATTCGTAATCTTAATCATTGTAATTACTCACAAAAAATTTTTATTTTTCACAAGAAATAAATCGTTCACTTGTAAAACCCATTTAATCACGAAGTAAAAATTTAACTAATCGCCATTTTTAATATTTAAATTTATTTTTCTTTTTAGTATTGCCAAGTTTAGTTTTAATTTGAATTTTACCTTTGATATCAATTTGACATCAAATTGATAAAAAATTTGATGTCAAATGTTTATTTTCAAATCATTATCAATTTGAATTTAAATGTAAAAATCAAACGTTTGAGAATTGTGTTTGATGTCAAATGATAAATTCATTTCATATCAAAGGTTTGACTTCATGTTTGTTGGGTGTAAATACTCATAAAAGTCAACAGCACAGACAAATTTACAAACATAGAAGCTTGTTTATGTGTTAGAGACATTATCATATAAGGAAGGTAAAGAAGTCTTAGTATATGTAAATGTACTAAAGAACATGATTTTTTGGAAAAACCTGAAAAATTTGTTGTTTTTGGATTTTAAATTACATTACAACAGCTTCATTGTGACTTTTGATGGACTTTGATGTTGTGAGGGCAATAATTATTACGATTTCAAAACATTTCTTGCAGTAAAAACTATTCAAAAATAAAAATTTAAAGCTCTGTTAAAGAGATGTTTCAATTTTTTTTATACACAAATACCTAATCAAATTTGTTCTAATTGTATAAAGTGAAAATTGTTGTTATTAAAGAAACAATATTAAACAAGAAAGAGTGCTATATTCAGCTGTGCCGAATCTTTAATTCCATCCACCGACAACAAGGATATTTCAGGAGTGGGCTTTACATATGACCTGTTGAAAATTATGGATTGATATTCATGAAATTTTGTGATATGATTTCTTAGCATATAGAATTTTTGTGCTAGTTTTCGTAACAAAATTATACATTTTTGAGGGAGGTTGTTCCCAATTTCGATTCATTACTCTTAGACTACTGAACCGATGTTAACTGCTTGGGAGAACTAGAAACAATTTGACACTAAAATTGTTCTTTTCTTTCGTCGTTCAAAAGTGAGCGTGATTTCAACAGATGGACATGGCTTAATCGACTTGGAATTACTCAGGGACCCAGAATATAAATATCTTATTGGGTCTTAGATGAACATTAAAAAAGTTTCACACGGAATAATAAACTTAGTCTTTACAACTAGTTGTGGTGGAGGTTACAAAAAAGTCAATATATGGTCTGGTCGCAAATCAAGTGAAATTGAAATCAAAAGAGGTATTGAATTTAGTTATTTTGTGTAATTACCGTTGAATATCCGGATCTTAAAATCAATTCTGGTGAAAACAATTGCTACTCAAATTATAATATTTAAAAACAGGCCGTTTTTAAAATTTGTTCGATTAGCCTTCCAGAACATTCCTATTTTTCAAGAGACTTACACAAGAAAATGTTTGTACAAAATATTTTTTTTCTTTAATTATGTTTCTCAAACGACTGCGCATATTAGAACAAAGCTTGACACTTCTTAAAGGAAATTTTATTGCGGAATGTTGTGCAAGTATATCTAGAAAAGAAGAGCTAACCTAAAAAACGGTTAACTCCAATGGATTCAGTGTACCAAAATTAGGTTAAAACGCACAGTGTTATTGATTAACAAAAAAAAAAAAAAAACATGGCAATTATTTATTTTTTAATTACAAGAATTTATTTTATAGTGGATTTGTATTATAAGTATACATACATGTGTTATAAGGATACTTTTCGTATGTGTTTGTATTCTTGAATAAACATGAAATTGACTTTTGTGGTTTTACATTCATTTTATTAAAGTGAATGTATAAATGTGTGTTTGCGCATGCAACTGCATTTGTTATTTTAAAGTAGGTTAACTATTTTATAAGATTTATTTGTTTATGGTTAAATAATTGAATTGTTTATGATTGCGAAAAATATTAATTTTCCATAGAATTCATAGAAACCGCAACATTTTGTAAACTATTGGCATTTCCAAAACCAGGTTAACAAAATACAATAAATATTTTTTGCGAGAAATATAATAGATTACTTTTCTTTATGGTATTTAGTTAACAAAAATGATTTAATAAAATAATTGCAATAATAATAATTTAAATAAGGGTTACTCACAACATAATATTTTTATTTTGGCATTGTTTTATAAAGTTTGCTTAGTTTAAAATTTAAAAAAGACTATTTCTAAAAATCTAAAAAAATTGCGGTTTTCAGAAAACGAGTTTCATTTTAAAAATCAATTTTTAATTTTTTTTTTGTTCACATAAATGTTATAGTTTTCTTATGAAAACCATTTTATATCCATTTTGTGGATTGTTTCTGCACTCATATGACTGTTTTGCATATAAAATAGATTTTTCCAAAGATTCAATTTTGCTTTTGGAGTTTTCCTCTTTAGTAGTAACAAAATAAAAAAATTGGAATAGAACCAGAGAGATGGCTTCAAGTGTTTCGTATAAATGTCGTTCTCACGTGTTTGAACACTATTTCATTTGATATGCATACAACAAACTCCCAAAAGTATGAATAGATGGATGAATGATATTTGAAAAACGTTTTGTTAGTTTTGTATTTATTCCCTCATTTCAATGGTTGTGAAATATTAAACATTTATTTTAAAGGATTCATTTACAGTTTAATATGACTTTGAAATAATGAAGGAATTGATTGTTTTCTTTAAAATAAATTTACAATTATGTTTAGAAATTTAAATTAATTGTTAAATAACTTCTGCCGGTTTGTAGCTGCTAATGGTTTTAAATAGAAAGACTTATTAAGACTAAACACCAAAGCTACTGTCAAAAATTAACTAAAAGCCTCTTGAAAACATTTAAAAAAAAACAAAAATAAAATCAAAAATTTTTTAATCTCTTCCGGAAAGTTCGATCTGTTTCGCACTTTGCTTAAGCAAATGCCAGTTCCATAAAATTAACCAAAAAGTTTTCTTAATTTAAATATGGTTCGACACATATGAATCACATGTATTCGCACAATTGCTTAAGCCAACTAAAGCATATTATAGTTGGGCCTTAAGTGTTTGCATAAGCGTTCGAATGAAATCTTTATTCGTCAAAGTTTTATTATTTTCTACATTATCTTTAGGTTGCCAAAAGGCGTAATATAAGCAAAAGTTCTTGTTGTATTATTTTTTAAATCTCTTCAATGATTCCACAGCCTTGTTATTTTTAATATAATAAATCATTTTCACCACAATTTACTTTAAAGCAATTTTATTTCATTAGTACCAATAACATTTATGAGGTTTTTTCCATCAGTTGCGAAGAGAAAAAAATAAAACTTACTTGGCGAAATCGCGGCATGTAGTTCGCGTACGGATGTGCTGCGTTGCGACAAAATGTATGTCAAATGTATCTGTCATTCGCAATAGTCTTAACGCTTAAGAACATTCACGTGTAGTAGAACACTTTTTACTTTCATCGTTGTCGCTGTATGTGTGTGTATGAGTATGAGTTTCTCTGTCGTTTTTGTTGTAGTTGTATATGTTATTTTTATTATTATTTCGTTTTTTTTTAATTCTTAATGCAGACACCTTTAAGCATTTTAAATACTTACATGCTGTGAAAAGTGTTAAGAAGAGTTGCAGGAATAAAAAGTGTGTGACAACACAGGAAGTGCATTAATGTTATTTGCACTTAAACTAAATGGAATGAATATATGTTACAGTTCGTAACAAAATGGCGAAGCAGTGAGGTTGGTTACTGATGATGACAATGATAACGACTACAACCAAGATACCAATGATTCCGGTGACGTTGATAATAATGATTTTAACGATGACAATGATGTTGAGAAAGAGCTGGTGACGGTTGGTGGGAGTTTAGTTGTGATGTAAAACACACATTTTAACAACACATTTCTTATGTTGAAGAAAAGTTTCATTTTAAAATCATATAAAATAAAAACGTCTGTTGTCAAGCAAACTATTAGTTAATAAAATTTAATCAGAATACATCAATTTCGGGATAAACATATTAGGAATTAAATAGATTATGCCAATAATGGAAAATTGTTTACATTCTTGAGAACGTTAATGTAATTGAAAGGTTGTTTATTTTATATATTTGTGGGTTAAATTTAGCGATGCAAAAATGGAGAGTTTGCAGTTTAAATTAAGTATTATTGTTTTTTAATTTAATTCTATAAATTTTGATAAAAGCCTTTCGAAATCGTAGCTGTTCATTGCTTAACATGAATTATTTATATTTATATATTTGTTTATATATATATTTAGCTGGTGAGACCTAACTCCGTTTGTGAACTATTTTCAATTTCTATTTCAAAAATTAAAATATGTTTAATGTTTTAATACTCTTTTAAACATAATTTAAATGAGTTCCGATTAATTTTTAATAATTAAATGATTAACAAAAAAAATCTAATCAGAGTGAATTCTATCTACTGGTTGATGTCAGAATGATTCATGAATTTTATTTTGTCTTTTTTTAGCAAACGGTTTCTGAGTTTGTTGTCATTCTTAATAAGTGTGCTTTAACTTTAACTTATGCATAAATTTATATATGCATACATAATTCAATGTATAATTTATTGTCACATTGTATTTTCTGGTTAAATTTGGCCCTAAAGTCTTTAAAACTATTAAATAAATAAATTTAAATAAACAAATTCGCCATTTATGTTTTCTGTAATTTATTTTTTATAAATACTTGTTTCGTAAAATCAGAAGTTTTTTTTTTAATTAGCACTATAAGCTTAGAGCAAAGTAGTAGCTTATTTCCATTCTCAAACAAAACTAAGTCCAAGCTTCTTTCGAAGCAATATATAAATAAAAGCAATTGATTAGCAACATTATTTTGTTAAAGCTGTGACTTTAAGGCTTTTCACATGTTTGGAAAACACATAATTCATATTTAGAGTTGATTTTCCAGAAAACTTTTTTTAATGCGATAGAAAATAATAAAAAGAAAAAAAAAAAAACTGGTTGGTACGCCATGGCATATTTTGAAGTGTTCCCTTATACAAACCATTAAGATTTTTAAACATCTTAGGCAACACACTTTAGGAAGCCACAACTTAATTAGATTTCGTACGTCACGGCTAAACTTAACACGTTTTAATTTAATCAGAAAGTGTTTTTTTTTATAGATATTGGTATAAACCAGCGTTCAAAAAACTGCAGTCAAATAGAAAAACTGCCATTTCTTTCAGTTCTTCATTTGTCATTTGCCAAATTCATTAAATGTAAACAGTCGTTGTCAAACCAACTTAAAAATCGAAAAGTTGTTTGATCGACAGTTTTTGGTTTCGACTGCAGTAAACCGCTTTAAATTTAGCAAATTAAATCAGGACTGTTGAGACACACCCGTGACATTGAAGAAATTTGCTTTTAGACTAACGAAACCATTATTTTATTTGCAAAAATCAAACATTTCAGATGTGATATCAGTATAATTTGTAATGCTTTGGCCTAAATGTCATGATATTATTGTTCACTGTTTGCAATAGATTGTATCCGAATAAGAGCCCCTTATGTTTAAGAAGTTTTGTACAAAATTAAACTGGAGATAATTACAAACATTAATTTAACTAAATAGGCAGGTTATATCTCAGTATTTTTTTTTTTTAATCAGTTGTTGCAAGTTTCAAAAAACTTCACTACGCAAGTATTATATTCATGATCTTAAATTTTAATTGGACTAGCTTCTTCCCAAAAATTTTCCATTGTTCTTAAAAATATAATTAAGCATTTTTTTTCAATAAATAAACTGTTGCTCTTGTTTCAAAAGGCACTTTATTATTTATATTATTAATGTAAAAGTTTTATATTTTCTTTTGTTTTAGTAAACACTTTTTTTAAATTTGCCAAAACTTACTCACCATCAAACAATATCCTTCCTACAAAGAACCATGACGCAGAGAACAATGAAAAAAAAAAAAATATTAATTTAAAGCCAATGTGTTTTGTTATCCCTGAAGTACTTAAAAGAAAACATCTTTAGAGTTGCATTATTTTAAACCATTGAATTCTTCTAGCAATTTTTCCATTTCTTTAAACAAAAAAATATAAGAGTTTGTGTGTGCAAGTGCGGTTTTTGGTTTGAAGTTACAATAGTCTGCAAAGTTATAGTTTACAGTTAATAAATCTTAACTTTACTTACCTGTATCTTTAAAAGCAGAAAAGGAGATTGAATATTTTGCTTGGTGAAACACCATAAATACTATGATAATAAGTATTATAAGATAGAATAACCTAAAAAGAAAATGTATTTCCAAGAAGTTTTTTAAATGAAAATTAATGGGCAAATAACAATTTTTAACAAATTATGTTGGTATTTCAAGACCGCAAAGCTTAGGTATTTGAAAAATAGCAAGAATTGCATTTAGGAATTATTTTTAAAAATATTTATTAAGATTTTAATAAAAAAAAGCGGTTGCTGATTTAATTTAAATTGAAGTTGACCTGTAAGCTTAAAACCTTTCTCTTTAAAAGCATCAAAATCTTCATTGATAAAGTTTAAACAATTGATTTCATTCAAAAAATTATATTTAAAAATTTTTCCACTGCCGTTTACATCATTAAAAATGCAACAATGTACTAAAAGTTGTATTCTTAACAGTTTTTCAGTTTCTACTGTGGTCTTTTGTTGTATTAAAAGTTATTGAAAAAAAGTTTTTCTTTATTTTGCTCTTTTTGGTGTAGTTTGATTTTTCTTTAGAGTTCGTTTAAATAACTCTCTGTGGCTGCTAAAGTGTAGTTTATAAAAAAGAAAAGCGAACAACTACAAGACTGCAAAAACAAAACGACGAAGAAACAAAAGACAAAAGCCGGATATCCGGTGTCGTCCTTAAAACTGTTGCCGCTACAGGAATAACGAACAATGAAAACAGAATGTAAGTAAACTATTCATAATT
The DNA here is from genome assembly GCA_963931875.1 of Pollenia griseotomentosa. Lineage (NCBI taxonomy): Eukaryota > Metazoa > Arthropoda > Insecta > Diptera > Polleniidae > Pollenia > Pollenia griseotomentosa. The sequence goes on along the minus strand of OZ007561.1, from coordinate 203,953,061 downwards.
TAAGAGACATTGAAAAATTGCTGTACTGCTGTACCGAGCTATTTAAATTATGGATGTCTTACTTTAAACATTAAACAAGTGTTGAGTTAAGTAAATTTACCATTTGATTTCCGTTCAATTGAAATTTTACGAGAGAGTTTTTTAGTCGATGGCAATAGAACACATTAAAGCGGTTGTTCTCAAGCATTTGAAAATATATTTTTAAATTGGTCTTTTTTATTTATTTGAATACTAAACTATTTTACTTAATTTACCAAGCAATAATTACTTGGTTGTAGTGAAACAGACCAAAGTCTCTGTAGGAAATTTTACCTGCAACCTTTACACTGATAAACAAGCTCGCTTCTTATAACCCTACCGGGTCTCCCGTTTAAAACGGTCTAAAATCTTAAGATACGTATTCAAGGTTTATATTTTTAAGTTTTAATTAGAAAAATTCATGTTGGTTTCTTGGTGTAATTATCTTGATTGATAATTTCGTGATTTTATCGATACATAATAATATCTTGTAAGTTCTTTTAAAGTCTACTTAAGTGGGCCTATTTAAAATTTCGTGCCAAATTTTCTTAAATTGTCAGATCTATTTATTCGATAAATTATTTTGCAATTCTTCATATTTTTACAAAACTTAAAAATAGAGAAAATTCGACTCTTCAAGTTAAAACAAAAATAAAAACTTAAAATGGAAATAAGAAACATTTAACAATTTATTTAAGCAAAGTTGACTAAATAAGAAAAGAATTTAAAGAGAATCATTCATCCATGCATGATCAAAGAAGAAGAAAAAAAAACTCTAAAAACATTCACAATGGCATTGAAAAAAGAAAACAACGAAACATATAAAAACAACATACAAACAAAATTTTCCAAAAAATCATAAAAATTTACAATTTTTTCATTCATATTTTTGAATACAAAGAACAAACCCAAATTCATATTCAAACTTTAAACACTGAAACTTTCACTTCCAATTTTCACATCAATGGATTATGTTTTGTTGCTACAAAGTGCAACAAAACACATTTTGTAGCAGCAATGCAGGCGTCTTAAACTGCTTTAAGCTAAAAAAGAACGTTTATTTGATGTCAATATTGTCTCAATTGTTTCTTTTTTGTTTTTAAATTTCTTTTTTTTTTTTGTTTTGATAAAGTTGTACATTTTTATACGAAAAGACATGCATTTATTTTGTCAAATTTGTATTGTTTTAGTTACAATAGTTTGGCGAAGTTAGTGCTTAAATCGATTCAGAATGGAATGTTTTGAAATGGCGTAGAGAAAAAAAGTTAGTATTGAATATTTTATAAAAATTAACATAAATTTGAGTTTAAAGGCACAGTCAATCTGAGACTGGCAAGATTTTAAATTTATTTAAATTTTCTGATATCAAATTAAAATAGATCTTTATGTATTTTTGTTTGCTGATGACGGCGGCATCATTAGTTTTTTGCTAAGGCACTAGTTTTTATAGTGACAAAGTGATATTGTGACAAATATTATTGACTTAATCTACACCATTTTTGGCATTATTCGGCCAGAAGTTCGCTTACTGTCCTCTAGGCCTACAACTATTTTCTGGACTATTATTCTACACAATAAGTTTTTTCAGTTTTCAGTGTTACCTGTAAAATCTTTTTATAAATGTTTGCATAATATTCGAAAAACGTGCCACAAGACCGGCCAACTAAACGAACACCCTGTCTTTTCAATAGTTTTTGAACACAAACAAACAAAATACAATTGTTGAAACATTCTTATTACAACAAATCTATATACCTATATATATATATAAATAAGTGGTTTTATGTTAGTCATTTTATAACTCGAGAACCACTCAACCGATTTTCAAACGAGTACATGCTTTGGAAAGGTCTACTTTCATTGATGGTTTATAAAAAAAACCATAAAATTTTTTTTACAAATATGCGTTATGCGAGCACTTTTATAAGGTGTGTTTTCTCTATATAAAATTTATTTTTTTCCTTATGAGAGTCACATTTTGTCGGTATAAGGCTCTGCTTGCTGGTTGAGTGAAAGAGCTATATTGACAGGAAAAAAAGAGGATGTCAATGATTTGAATTTCAACATTAAATCTCAAATAGATGCTGAATTGATCACATATAAATCTGTTGATACTGTGAAGAATCAAGAAGACGTAGTACATTAACCAACTGAATTTTTGAATTCTCTTGATTTGCCTGGAATGCCACCTCATAATTTACAATTGAAAATCGGATCTACAATCATAATGATTTGAAATATAAATCCACCAAAATTATGCAACGGAACAAGATCAAAATATTAATGAATTATGTAATTGAAGCTACAATTTTAAGTGGCAAATTCAAAGGCGAAGATGTTTTACTACCACGCATCCTAATGATTCCCACTGATATGCCATTTCAATTTCAACGATTGCAGTTTCCCGTTCGTTTGGCTTTTGCAATGACTATTAACAAAGCCCAAGGCCAATCGTTGCAAGTTTGCGGAATAAATTTAGAATTTCTGGTATTTTCACACGGTCAACTGTATGTTGCATGTTTACGTGTTGGGAAGCCGTCATAAAGACGACGGCTTCCCAACATTTTTGTGAAAATGGCAATACTAAAAATTTCGTTTACCACCAAGCTCTGCAATAATTTTTTTTCTTTTTGATGTTCTCACTTTAAAAAATTTATATTATTTTGCGCTTCTTTTTCAGGAAAATGTCTATTCTTTCTAGAAAATATAATTTTTAATAAAAAGACGTAAACGTTTGTTATTGTATTGTCCAGCAACGCGAGCAGAGTTACTCTAGTTTAATATAAATTTGGGATTAATTTAAAAGAAAATAGTTGTACATTAAAAGGTTTCAAAACCGATGGTCTGGCAAGGCTGTCATCTGTCATCTGAAGTGTCATTTATTTAGTAAAAGGTTTGGCATTTACGAATATGGATCGTTTAAAACTGAAGAACATGTACAAATAGTTAAAACTTATTTCAAATGTGGTGGTTTAAACGTGGCACACTTTTCGAGCTTCACGGGGTGATTATGGCCGTTATAATCGATCTACTGTGTAAGGAATCGGCGAGTTTATAAAGAAATTTAAAGAGACTGAAAGCGTTACAGATGTGGAAGCCAAAAATATCTCTTCTGTTAGTGAACGTGTGGCGGTAAGTCTGATTCCACGTCGAATTACCGATTACCGAATTTGTGTTGGCCTTCAATTGAGGATTATGTGCTAGACGATATGTGGTTTCAATAAGACGGTGATACGACCCACACAACACGAACGATTTTGGCTAAATTGCATGTTTAGTTTCTAGAACGCGTAATTTAGTGTTTTGGGCTCTTCAATTTTTTGTAGGGCTGCATTAAAAACCATGTCCACGCGGATAGTCCCCTAACGTCGGAGCATTTGAAAACCAACATTCGTCAAATTAGCGCCGGGTACCACCCGAAATGTACCGAAAAGTGGTTAAAAACTTCCTCAATAGGATCGACTGCTGCAACCAATCTAGTGAAGACTAAAAGAAAGAGAAGGAGATATAATCTTCAATTTGTGATAGAATTTAAATTACATGTAAGAGTTTGTGATCCTATTTAAGTAAAACCATTTTAATATCTGAAAAACATTTTAACTTTCAATATCGATACCAAATAGGAGTATCTCAGCGATAAAAAGAATGGGTAAAGAAGCCTAATATAAGGTCATATTTAGCAGACACAAGCCCTCCTCGTCGCATTTCAAACTTATTTATTTTAACACAGGCTTTCATTGGGAGCAAGCCCTTTCGCACTCTCATCTTTTTAAAGGCATAATAAAACGCTTTCAGATGAAGGACTTTAAAAAGTGAATATAAAGAATTTTCTTTAGCTTTTTTATTTTTGCACTTTTATTAAAAAAAAAACATCGAGTTTTAATAGCTAATGCGTTAAAACGGAGAAAATTTTTATATATTTTATAAAAATATTATAAGGTTCATCCACAACGCGACGTCCCCTTTCGTAGGAGTACCTATTTATACATAAGCTTGTTAAAGAAAACATAACAGCTGATCCGATTCGTATTCGTAATTAAATTTACCGACTTCCTTTCCTTCCCAAAGAAAAGAGCTAAAAATAAAACTTAACAGCTTTCTTCTTCCTTCTTGAAGAAGTGAGTAACGAATGCATAATAAATATATTTTTGGGAGGTCTTTTTAAAAATATTTCCAGCTTCTAGAATCATATTTATAAAGGCAGGATACCATAAGAAAAGAATCCTTTAGAAAAGATTATAGATATATTGTAGAAAATAGAGGTTCGGTAAATTTAGTTTATTCCATTAAATGCAACAATTATCTCAAAAACATTTTCTTGTCGATTTTGGTATTGACTTTAGCTATTTGTCTGAGCTTTTCTTAAACTGCTTAAGAACTAGCCACTTGGAGACAGGACTTGTAGTTAAGTAGCATTAATGGGATGATAGGCACTTTTGTCATATTAGACCATTTTATAAAAAAAATTATTCTTAGAAACTTTCGAAAATTTTATTTAAATATTTCGGATTTTAAGCAAATAGACAACAATATGGACTTGAAGTTGGAAAACTATCAAAAAGAGTTTTGCTAAAAATCGAATAAGAATATAAACGAGCTGACATCGAGAGCCCATTAGAAAAATATGGAATAAAATATAATTTTGATATTTTAATTCATCAAATTTTATTTTCACTAAATTATTTTTATGAAGAAAAGAATTTTACAACATGAAATTAGTTAAAATTTATTGATAATTTTTCATTCTTGACTGCCGCGGGAATCGAACCCAGGCTTTCACGGACAGGTTACCTTTACATGTTTCGATTGCAACCACTCAATCTCTTCAGAAGGGTTTCCCGTAAACACTCACAGCCATTGGTGACTGCTGGCAGTCAATAGTTAAACACCAATCTTTAAACTAAAACCTTTGGTAGATCAAAATTTGCTCTGAAGGATCATCTATTTTAATTGATTTACATGTTCCTCCTTACTTCTGTTTTTTTGGTTTTTTTTTGTCAAGAATTCTTTTTGTCTCTCTTTTTCTTGTTGACCTTTTTCAGCACAACTTGAAGGACAAATGTAAGCATAGAGCTCGTGTCTTAGATATCAATAAATTTTAATTAATTTCATGTTGTTAAATTCCTTTCTTCATAAAAATAATTTAGCGAAAATTAAATTTGATGAACTTTAGCCTAATAGAAATATCAAAATTTAGATTAAAAATCATAAATAGTTCAACAAAATAACCACACCACTAATAATAAAATATAATCTTATCCAATTTTGCAAGTTAATATTCGTTGCTTATTTAAAAGGAAAATTGTAAAAGTTTCCAGTTATTGGGAATGTATTTGTTGTAATTATTTTATTAAATAGAGTAAAACTACAGACATTTTAAGGCTTTTAACTAAAAACTAATTTACATCAAACAAAGCTCTATAATATAGAACGGTTGGTCCTAGTAAGGAAAAAGGCCTTTAAAAAACCCTGAAAGTTGCAGTCCTTTTAATATCTACCGCTGGAATGTGTTTGCTTAGTTTTTTTTTTCAAAATTTGTTCAAAAAGTCAAGTTAACATTTATTCTAATAAATTTTTTGTATCATTTGCAGATTCATTTTGGAAGAAATACATGTTTAGGCTTCCGCAGACAAATGCTGTTTTTCTTAAGGGGCTTGCCACCTTTTATATCATAACGAAAAATTCGGTGAGAATCGCTGCTCTTAGTAGTACGTCGCCTGAAGAAAACTAGTCACATTATTGTTTCTGTCGTTCAATAATCGCTCAAATTCTTGTATAAAAGCTGTATAAATAAATTTTAAACTATTAGTAATTATGTAAACGGTAGCAAAGTTCTATGGTGAAATAAAATTTGTTTGTGGTAGAGAATTTTCATACTTGTGATGTGTGAAATTGTAACATTTTTGACAACGTAAAATTTTGACATAAAGAAAAAAACAAATACTAGTAATAATATTTCAATTCTGTTGGAAATGAGATCGTCCCTACTATTTAATGAATTCGTTCTGATATATTAACAAAAGTGTGGGCAAAGAAGCTTATACATATGTTAATACATACATGTTGTATAATTCTTTTTAATTTTTTTGCCGCTATTCCTGCTTCCATATTATTTTTAATTTTGTTTAAACAAATTTGATGAAAAAAAATAATTTTGTGGTTGTCAAAAATTTTTACACTAATGTCAAAATTTATACTAGCCCCCAGGGCTAGTGAAATTTTATTCACCTCAATAGTGTCAAAATTTTACTTCCATGAGTACTTTGCTACCGTTTCACAACACACCCTATATATGTCATAATATTTTTTTATAGGTTGGAAATATTTTTGGGAGTATCACAACATAATATTTCAAAACTTAAACAGAGTTTTAATAGGATCGTACGATATATTTTTGGTCTTTTTTTTAGGGATCAGAGACATATGACTTCCTACGTGGTTAAGGTACTGGGTTGTGACTTCGAAAATTTTATTTAACTAAGGATTTTACTACAATTTTATAAAATATTTAAATTTGGAGCGCCATCCTATCTTCCTGAAAGATTTAGTTTTGGTCACTCTAACCGAACGCATGCATTAGATTTTCAACTCTTGCTATGAATAGATCTTTCGTTGTTCGTGTAATAGGAATGTGGAATCTCTTAATTCCATATGAGCATCGTAGGTTCAGTAAGTCATTATCAAGTTTTAAAAAAATATTGTTGTCTAATTTATAAAAAAAAAACGTTACTTATTTCTACTGTCTCAGATGTGTTAGATTGTTTAATTTTATCATTTTCAGTAATTGTGCAAAAAAAAGGGGGGGGGGGGGGGGGGGGGAAGTGTGTAAAATTGTTAATTTTTAGAATGTATACTACTAACTAATCTGTTAATATATACTTATATATAAAAAACAAAGTTATGTATTATCGTTATCTAATCTAAGCCAATTGTATCTTCCGGATTAATTAGTCCCAATGGGCTTATGATCCAAAATGAATAAATAAATGAAATGAAATAACATATTTTAAGCACCCTACACTCCATTGGAAATATGTTCATTTTTACTATTCATTCTGTATAAGTATGTCTGAAACAAATGCGTTGTCTTTGTAACTTACGGAATTTTGAAAAAAGATTTTTTTTTGGTCTTTAATTTTTACAAGTATTTCGAATTCTTTTCAAATATTTAAGACATTTCTTTTTAAATGTTTCTTTAAGTTTGGCATTGCCTTTTTTCACTTCTTGGAAGCAGAGAAGGCAAAAAATGTTTTATAGATTGTTTGTTAACTTCACATGTGTTGTTTTTATTATCTTAAGGGATCAAAAGGTTTTTTCTTCTACTTTTCAACTCAACGTATCAACAGCAATTTTTACTACTGGTGGCAAAAATAAAGGATTGTCTTTGTTATTTCTTATATTTTTATGATTATTTACAATATAAACTTTCCTTATGCATACATATGTATGTGTGTATCTGTATGCAAATTACTAACGCACATAGGCATATAAAATATAGACTTGTGTTACGCGTAGTGTGGAAAAAGTGTTGAATATACTTTTGTATTGTTTAACATATTAAACGCCTAAATGTTCCCTTGAGTTTTTCATATTTTATTTTTAAGCGTAATGAAATTTACTGTTTTCTGAATTGGTTGGTATTCGTTTGTTTAATAAAAGGTAGATTATTAACGCATGTACATATGTGTGCATGGGTGATTTAACTTTGTTATCTTTTCGTAGTGTTATGGCGTTAACAACGTGAAAAAATTAATTTAAAAAGTTTTTAAACTGTAACAGTTTAGTTTTATTTGGTGACAAGACAGTAGTAAAATTTAACCCTTTTTGACTTTTGTTTTCTATTTTAAGCTGTCAATAATTTCTACAAAGTACAGCTGTAATACATATAACCTTTTTCATAAATGGGATATTAATTTGTATTGAAAAGATAAAATTTGTGCTAAAGAAGTAGATAGAAATATATTTCTTAAGAAACTCAAAACATGCCATCTGAGAATTTCTAAGAATTTTCATTTGTTATTTTCTTTAAAAATGTTTATGGCATACTCAACTTATATTTAATAATGTAAATTTTTATTTGGTACGTCTTCTTATAAATGTACCATGTATTTGTTAATTTTCATTAAGCAATATTAAATTAACTGTCAAAATTATAGCACACCAATTTATTTTAAATAGAAATATTTGCAACAATCATACATCCTGCCTGTCGACAAATGACCAGAAATTGCAACGGAAATTTAGAATGATTGTTGTTCGAGTTTGCATCATAAAGCGATTATATTTATATACACATAAATATTAAGCATTTATTGTTTATGGAGATTTCCTATTTTTACTAACTATGTATGTGTGTATACGTACACAGATATTGGGTCTTTAATGTGGCATTTGTGGAAACGAAAATAGCAAAAGCAAATAATCAAAGTACGGGTGTGAAACTAACAAGGATTATATAGGTTGCCGTAAGCATGTATGTGCATTAAAGTGAACACTACTACTTAAGTGTACGGCCATAATGAAATACTCAAAATTTAAGATTCAATTTAATTATGTTAAATTTGCAAACTCTATAGTTTTATTTCTGCACTTAAAAAATCCGTTATCAGGGGATTAAGTGTTGTAGGAAAAAACGTTATTTTATTTTAAAAGTGGTTGGTGTGTTGTTTTAAGCTGGAAACAACAAATAATAATACAGTTCATATGTACGAATAGTTATGAGATCTTTACTGCCAGTTGGTTATTTTTACCACCATCCGTAGCGAATAAATAACAAAATAACGATTCATAAAACAAGCAATTTAAACGAGAACAACAAAATCATTTTAGTTAGTTTGTTATTAATAAATGCCTATTAGAGAAGCAATTTTATTAAAAACATTTAAAATTGTTTTAGTTAAAGAAAAATTTAAACAAACTTTATAGGTTTTCTTTTATAAAAAATATTTGGTTTTATAATAAGTACTTTCCTAACCTTCCGATCTAAAATATAACACGCAATTAGAATTCGATATGGCCAACATTAATTTTTCAAGAAAATCTAAAAGATCTGGCCACAATTGCTGCCATTTATTATAATTTAGGAAAATAAAATGGCTTCTTATTAGTTTTTGTAGAGTATACAACAATTTCTTTTTAAAAGTTGATAATCATTTTTAAACAACTGCTTTATCTGAAATTGAATTTTAGATTTTTTAGAATATTTTAATTCAAATAAATATTTTTATGGGAAATGATTTTTATTTGATCAGAGAGAACGCATATAATTTTCAACACTGGTGGAAAGGGTATATGTTTAAAAGTGTGTCACTCTGTTTGTAATAGCTACAATACGGATCTAAGACCCTATAAAGAAAAGTTGATTCAGTTACGGCCGCCTTTTCATGTGTTTTTTGGAATACATTTTCCTAAGACCTGATATGATGGAGACAGGGTTGTTATATATTAATATTGCAATCCGGAATAAATTGATATTTAAAAATTTAGTCAGATTGGTCTACAAGTGGCTGAGATATGAGAAAAAAACAACGACTGCCTCTAATTCTCACCCATAAAATTTCATGTTGTTGTTATTATGTGTGGATCTTTTTACACACATTCAATGATTTGGCGGTTAAATAAACGAATGTGTATTAAAAGAAGAATAAACTCTTTACATGTTTTTTTTTAAAGATGATGATTTTGTGCATTAGTAGTCTAAGGTCCTGGATTAGACAACGTGTTATTTTGCGGTTCGATATTTCTTAATTTTTATCAACCAGGGTTAAGGGTGTATACGTTTCGCTATAGCCGAGTTAAGCTTTCTAACTTCTTTTTTTTTCTTCTAATAAATCCTTTAATTTCCCAATAAATTAAAATACACGCACATAATATTACACTGAAATAGTTTTCGTTTACCGTGTGACAAAGAGAAGCGGTCAGTGTGAAAGCAGCGAAAACATAATTGTAAGCTTCAAATTTATATTGGAAAATTCCCAGCAAACACTTAATCTGATGGTTTTCTGAAAAAGGATTCTTTGCTTTTTTTTCGAAAAAGCGGGGGGGTTTCCCCCAATAGCGACCGGCAAATTAAGATTCTTTGCTTAATATCATTAAAATTTGTATGAAGTTTTTCGCTTAACCTTAAATAGTTTTTACTATAAAATCATAAAGGTGCCTTATGTGACCTTGACAGTTTAGGAGATGAATCAGTGTTGCTAATAAATTCATTAATTAAAAAAAACGAAAATTGAAAATAATGTCGCTTTAGTTTTTTTTGCGGTACACGCAGAGAAAAAACATGTTTAAATATGGTCACCTCCTACAAAACTATTATTAAAGATAATTTTAAACATGTTATTTTTAATATAACCATATTATTGTCACCTACAACCATATTATGGTTGAATTAGTCCTCCATCAAGAAGCCACAACCATATCATGGTTGTCTCTAAACATGTTATGGTTAAATATGACAATAATTTGTTCTTAAACTAATAATAGTATTTTCCTCTTTTCCAAGAGCAACATGCTATGGTTGAAAACCAACCATGCTGTTATAAGTGTTAAACATGTTTAAGTTATTTTTAACCATATCATGTTCGGAGGCAACCATAATATGGTTGTGGCTTCTTGATGGAGGACTAATTCAACCATAATATGGTTTTCGGTGACAATAATATTGTTAAATTAATCATAATATGCTTAAAATTTTGTATAAAAATAGTTTTGTTGGAGGTCACCATATTTAAACATGTTTTTTCTCTGGGTGTAGGGGCTCAATAAAACAACAACAAATTTTAAATCCATTGTAGTCGCAATTTAATCACCATTATCCAAGAGAGTATTAGAATATCATGTTTTCAACAGCAGATGAAATTGATCCTTATTAAAGATAGAAACAAATTTCTCCATACGATTGTAAATCAAGGCAAGAAAATTTATCGAATTTGGTCTACCTTTAACATACATTCGAAAATTAGTTGAGGAAAAAAAATCTCTCAATGGCTTGTATATCGATTTCAAACATTTGTCTACGTGATATTAAATCCAGAAATTTGTTGGGTAGTTTTTAGATCTTGTCGTTGCCATTGTTGTATAATTTCATTTAGTGCTTTTAAGTTTTATTTATACTTTTGCAACATGAAACTACTTTGACCAAACAATAATTTAACATAAAATTGTAGCACTAAGAACACACACACACACACATACCCGTAAACACAGTGCTATCCCTCTCTCGTAAAGAGAAACAAAAAAGTTACAGTTATTTCTCCATATATTTTCATAGTCATAAAATGAAATGGAATGTTTTCTTCACTTTCTCAATTTCTCTTACTCTGCTTATAAATAGTAAAGTATATATTACGAATATGGTTTAAACGTTTGTTCGTGCCAGTAGAAATAAATGTATGTGTAAATATTAAATAAGCTCCAATATCAGACAACAGACAATTTGACCAAAATGCAGTAGAGTAGTAAAAAACGACAACAACATCAACAATACAGCAACAATAACAAAACAATGGTGCGAGTGTTCCTTCACATTGACCAACAAGGACTTGCAGTAATTGTGTAGAGAAGAAGAATTTATATTCTATATAACTGTATGAACTAGTTTGTGCATGTTTATGGGTGCGTGAGTGCGTGTTTGTGTAAATTTATTTTCATGTTTGATGGTGTTAGTTTTATTTGTTGTTTCTAACACATTCTAAAGTGTTCGTAAAGTGTGTACTTTTGGTTTTTTTTTTTTTTTGTTTTCGATTGCTTTTGCAGCGGTGATGAAGCGTGTATGTGCGTTAAGTACAAGTAAGTGAAAAGAGTATTTGTCTGCTGATGTGTCTAATATTTATGAACCATTAGCTTTTTGGCATAGATGCAAACAATAATTGAAAATTATTTCGTATAAATAAACTAAAGTTTTTTTTATAAAGTAAATAGAATGAATTAAGTGAACATTAGATTTTTATTGTGGTCTTGAATTAAATAGGAACATGAATATTTTGTAGATGTATTAAAAATTCTAATAAGAAAAAGATAAAGTTTTTAATTTTTTGATTATATGAATTGTTATTGTTGAATGTTGAAAAAAAAAAATAAATTTTTAAATTTAATTTTAATTTTTGTTAATTGTCAAACACAATTTTTTGTTAATTTTTGATTAAATTTTATAAATATAATATCCTGAAGATTTCCAAAGGAAATCGAAATATTGATGGAATATATAAGAGAACTATTTTAAATACAAAGTGACCTTAAGCTCAATAATTAATAAAGAAGAATTAAATTCTAATAAGGTAAATCTAGTGTTCAATTATGCATTTGTTGTAATTTTTTTAATTTTCAATAATAGTTACTATATTATAGTTATGAAAAGTGCGTCCTTTTTGGTTTTTGTAGTACAAGACAATTTAAAATAATACAAACCAAAATGTTCCTTTTTTAAAAAAACCAAAAAAGTTCTAAATAATAAAAAGTTTATGTTAGTTTTTATTTGAATAATTTTAATTTTTAATACAATAATTGCATTTTTAATGCCTTGTAGAAAAAACAATAAAGACATCAAACTTATCATATTTTGAAGGACTTCTTTAGTCTTCAGTCCTTCTGACTGGAAACTTGTGAAAATATTAACCCTGTTTATTAAACTGAGGTGAACAAATATTAAAATTTCCTCTTCAATGCAACCACAATGGTTTTCTTTTCATTGTCTTCACTTCATTGCCTTTTATATTATTTTTGATCGCATTTACATGGTGTATTCTTTTGTACAAATAAAAACCAAAAATGCAAACGGATGTGTTAGAAAATAAAACGAAAGAAATGCATAAAATTACTGTACGGACATCCGGTGATCCGGTAGCAAGTAGCTTTATATTAATAGGAACCGAAAGTAGCAAAAATGAAGGAAGTTGCAAGCAAAACAAAAAAAAAAAAAGGAGAAAATGAAATAAGAAATGAAGTGATGTTGCTTAATGTATCCGGACATAAATGGAGTAATAAAAAAGTAACTGACTAAAAGGAACAAAAAGACAATTGTCACTTTATGGTCTCCGTATGACGACGAATAAAATAATTTGTAAGAAAAATAAGTGAACGAAATAAGTATAAAATTAAATTGTAACTTCTTTTTTATAATAAAAGAATAACTTAAGTTTGTTGTCCGTTTGAAGACAGTTTATTTCTTCTTACCAACACAGAGGAAAAACCTCATGAAATAAACAGTGCGTATAAGCTATTTTTACTAAATAGTTTCATATTAAGTATACGCTATGACGTATATCAGCAAATCAAAAAATATAGGCCCTAATCATGTAAAATGCAACGCAACGCCAAAGAATTACATTGAAAGCAGAAACAAAGTCATAAATATTTTGTAATTTTGTTGTTGCTTTCTACAGAAATTCATGTACCGTTTTAAAACAGATAAACAGGCAGTAAAAATACACCAGACATTAAATGCGTATACGCAATATTTGCTATTAAGTACTCGCTATGATGTTCTTAAGCAAAAATATAAATAAATTTTATGTGATTTACGCGAGAGTTTTTTGATTTTATTAAAGGAAATCTAAAAATATATATTTTTTTAATTAAAAAAAAAATTTGTGTGATTTTTTTATTGGATTTTGTTTTCAAAACATTTATTTATTTAAAGCCCACCCATAATCGAAAATTTTTCAATATACCATGAATCACGAGCTATTTACTCAACAGTTCTAAAATTGAAGAATTAAAGAGTTAAAGTTTTTTTTGTAAAATATTTAGTTTGTTTTTAATTGCAAGTTTTTATTTCTTCTCAATATTTTGTTTCCACACTTCTTGTTTTTCTTTAATAAATCCGTTTGCTTGTTGCAGCAGTGAAGTGGATGGAAAAGCCTTTCAACTAGTTTTTCATTTGCTTTTCTATGTAATACATTAACTAGTAACAGCAGCATGTCCAATCATGGATAAAGGGATAAATGTCGAATAAATTTCAAAAGTGTTTACTTTTAATTAAAATGTTAGACTTTTGCTTATACATACAATAAATTACAGAGTACTATACTGTAGAAATATTCCAAACCAGTTGCATACTCTAAGTATCTGTGCTTGAATGACTAAAATATTTTAGTAACAATATTTTTGTTTTTGAATTAAGGTTATAACTAGCTTTTTGTATATTAATAAAAGCTTTGTGGAAATATATATATCTAATAGAACTAAAGAAAATGTTTGGTAATAAAGTATTTTATGAAGCTGAAAGAATTTAAAGAACTAAAATTTATAAATTTTTTTAAGTAATAAAACTATTATTTGTTAAATGTTTGACCAAAATTCATAAATAGTTAAATTTTTTACTTAACAAATATGGGCATTTCCTGGGGTCACGAACGTACGTTCGTACGCTTTTCCTAGGATTTTTTTTACGATTCGATAGCATTTGGGTAGCTCTATGTTGAGTGCAAAAGATGGATTTCATCGAGTGCAAGTTTTCATGATGATAGTTATAAACATGTGGTCACGAACGTACGCAAAATAAAAGTCAACTTTGGCTGACAGTAGTGAAATGTAAAAATCTGCGTAATGGAACGGAATATTCCTATTGATGAATTTATTTTAAAAGTGTATTAATGTAGGTCTCCATTCAGTATTTACAAAATAAAATATCTCTCTTGGTTTTTGTTTAATTGGCTTATGTACCGGTCGTGAACGTACGATTTTTCCATATGTTCTTTTATTAATATCACCATGCTTTTTCCCATAAATAAATTCAAATTTCCTTTACAAAAAAACTTCATACTCCTTTTCAATTTATTGTTATAGAGAGATTGTGAAGAAGGAGTGCAAATATAACTTATTTTTGCATGTAAAATAAGTATATAAAAATGTCTTTAGAAGTAGAAAATATAAGAAAATATAAAATTTTCCAGTTTACAGCCCAATTTTCTCAAGTAAAAAAGCTGAGATATGCTGTGAAACCATCCTTTTATAACAACATAGACTTTTTTATAATAATTAACAATAAAATATGATGATTATCAACATTTTATTTTTTCATCCTGGTAGACCATTCTGGGAAAATGCCCATATTTAGAACTTTAGATAACCCAGAATATTTTTGAAATTTTTCAAAGATATTTTATGAAAACTTTCCTTCAATTTTATTACCATTCAACACAGGTGGAATGGGTGTTTATAAGTTTGCCATTCCGTTTTTAATTTCTTTAATAATAATCTTAGACCCTTTAAAGTTGCGATGTTAGTTTAAGTTATGTGTATGTTGAAATGCAATTTCTAGAGACCCAAGAAATGATGGGGATTAGGTTTTCATGTAGTTATTAAGGTATTCTTAAAGCAATTTCACCATTTTGAAATATAAGAAAAAATATTGCTGCCTTATTCAAACAGGCTTAAAAAAGATTTATGAACCGAGTTTTCTATGAAAATTTGTTTAATAAACCTTTTATAAGCCTGTTTTATTTAAATGAACCTATTTTATTTTTCTATGAAAATTTTTTTAATACACCTGTTATAAACCTGTTTTTTATGAATAAGGGGGTTACAATTTTAACGAATTCTTGTAATATTTTTGCCTTAAAGTAGCAATTCTCTCTTTAAACTCAATATTTTTGATATTTGCAGAGAAATAATAAAAAAAATGATTCTGTTATAAAATCTAGAACCAGTCTGCAGTATAAAATTTTGAATTTAAATATTTTAATACATAGTTAAAAATACACATGGGACCAAACATTCTAAAACTAAAGATAATAATGATATATTTGTTGCCTTATAATGTTTAACAAGTCTGTTTTAGATGTGAAATTTGTGTTTCATTGCAAAAAATGTATATATTACTTGAATGTTAGTGATACTGCAATGGATTTACTCAGACAGTTCCACAAAAAAAAATCACATCGATTGCCAAACAAACTAGGAATTTTGCTTAATATTTTATATTCAAAATATTTCGGACTGTAATGAAAACTTTCGTTTTTAAAAGGTGTGATGAATTTCGATCGATTTTAAAATTTTTGTTGTTAAGAATATTGTTCAGCTAAAATACGATTCAGGAAGTTAGTATCTGAATGGCAGTTTTTCGTTCACAATATTCTTCTTTGGAACACACTACCAGCAACTATTCAATTTACTAGTAATGCAACGCAGCTTAGAAAATGTATTTTTAGTTTTTATTTCCGCACTTGAAAATGTGTAGTCTTTTGTATTTAAAAACGATTTTAATGCCTTAATGTTTAAAATTGTTTGATCAATGCCCTTTTAAATTTGCTTTTATTTATTTAGTTCTATTATTTTAATGTTTATTGTTAAAATCTTTTATTGTGTGACTCATAAGAAACTGGTACGAATTGTTTATCCTGTCCCATAATTTCCGTTTTAACAACTTACCGATAGCTAAAAGTAGACTTTAACCGGCCTTATAAAAAGTGTTCCATTATTAAAACTTTACTTCAACCTTAAGTGAGCGATAAAGTAAATTAAGATTCAGCTTACCTGGTAGGTTACAGTCCTACCTTTAGCTATCGGTAAGTTGTAAAAACGGGCCTAAGTCCTGTTGTATAGGAATACCAATAAATATATAAATAAATAAGAAGAAAATGTTTTAGAGATATATTTTTTAAGACACTCCAAACGATATTATCGGTTTTTAATCGTTTAATTTCGACAAAAAAAAAAAAAAAACTGAAGTAGTTTCAAAAGAGGTTTTGAAGTTTATTCTCCTTAAACACCAGCAAATTGCTTGAGAGACAATACAAACTTAAAAATGGAATATCTCCTGATTTTGACCTTATCTTTTAAAACGGATTATACCACTGTATTCAACGACACAAAATTAAATTGGGGTTGTTCGGCGTTTTTTTGTGTCATTTTGACGTACTTACAGTATAATTTTATGCCAACATTCAAAGTACAAGATCCACATGGCAGGTTCATTGTTGCCAATAACGAATCAGCAACAAATTTCTACTAATATATTTTATTGGATATTTTGTTGAAGAGGTAAACACCAGATGCTCAATTTCTTATATATAAAAAATCTTTGCTTTTTGTATTGTTTTTACGCTGGTGAAAGTCTCATTCGATAGCGGTAAAACCTTTCCAACTTACTACTTGCACTTCTGGAAATTTATGGTCAGACATTTAGATGAATAGGATGAGATTTCACCAATACACCGGGTGCAGCAATTAATTAAATAAATATAAAAAAACAAATAAAAACAATTATCTAATTGTCTTGCTTTAACATAAAAATAACAGTTCGAAGGCTAAAAATTATTAGCCAATTTGAACACAGGTTGTGTGACGTTACAGCTCCAACATGCGCAGAAAAGTTTTATATTGGATTCCAGACATCGGAATTTTTATTTTTATTATTCTTGCATGTGACTTTGAATCATTATAGAAAAATATTTTTAAATTAATTTAAAAATTTTTGAAGAAATGTTTCAGGTAAAAAAATATAAATAAATTAAGAAAACTATATTTTTCTTTAACATCTATTTATTTATTTTTGTTTTTAGGAAAATATATGGCTATTACCATTTCCGAAGAGCACACTCATTTATATTTGCAATAATAATGTACAGTGGTTTATAAAATATTCTAATAGAAACCATTTTAAAATAGTATGTATTTGGTTTATAAATTTTAAAATAAAGTGAAAAACTACACTCGAAAAAAAATGGCCAGAAAGAGGGTATTAACACACAATTGTTATTATTCTACTTTTTGGAAAAAATCGACACAAATTAATAAAATCTACCCGCTTTAAAAATATCGTGCCCTTTGTCTACTTTTTGGCAATGAAACGGCTGGTTTATAAATTCCTTTTAATATGCCATTAATGTTAAATTAAAAATTGTATTAATTGTAAATAATTAAAAATAAATTTTAAATATTTTAATTTGAAACATTGTCCTTTGCCGCAAAATTTTTAATTATCCCATGGTGCAACTAATAAGACCCTAATTTCTTTTATTTCCAATTTTAATTTACATTTACAACAAAACGTTCTTTGTTCATAAAAATTTTAGTTCTTTAGTTTTTATTTGATGACTGTTAACAAAGAAAATTATATTAATATATTATTAATCGCAATATTAATTGCTTTAAATATTTGTATAAGGCTACTAAGTAGATAAAAAGAAAAACAATTAATTTTTTTTCTGTGTAGTTTCCATAGAAAGAACAATAAAACAAAACAAATTTAAGAAAAAAAGACCATTATTATAAAAACAAAAAAACCTTTAAGAGACTACTTGAACCTTCTTCTGAATGAACCATTTTTGTATAAACACCATTAATAAGACTAAAAATCAATGTTGCAAACTCTTTATGGCAAAAAATTTTTAAATTTTGAGCAGGAAATGGCTAAACACGATTTATTTGCAAAATAAAAAAAAATTATAACAAAATACATATATTTTTCTTTTATCCTTTTAGATGTTTTAAAATATATTTTTTTGATTAATTCTATGTTACGTCATAATCGTAGTACATTAATTAAGTTTTTTGACACAACATTTTTTGAAATTTTTAGAACATTTTGTTGAATTAAGTCGGCTCAATTAATTTCTTTATAGTTTAACATTATAAAAAGTAGCTCAATTGGCAACACTTCTTAGAATATCAGTGGCATCCATCAAAATCTTTGCCTAAATGAAAAAAATGTTTAATTTAAGGCCTTTAGACATCAGACCACTAATACACACCCCAATACTTTTTTGTATGTGAAAGCCCAGCAAGCATTTGGTATCGCTGAATTCAGAAAAAGATTATTCGAATAAAGTTATCTACACTATCAAAACTTTATTCGTCCGCCAAAAAAGATTTCTTACGGCAAAAGCTTCATCTTGGGAACACGATGAAAAGTCTTCAAGATGACGCTTACCGAAGTGAATATTAAGTGTCTCTGAGAAGAAGAGTTTTATACTATACTAGCATGGTGCACTAAATGTGTGCAAAGCTAAACTACGATTAAGCCATGAAACAAAGTGGAATATTACTGGAATTTATACTAAGAAAATGTACGTAGTATAAATGTGGTATCTCATTAAACACAGCGTTTTAGCTGTGTTCAGTAAGAATTGTGCAAGCCCAGAAAAAATTATTATTGTTATTTTGTTAAATTTTGACGTATTGAAAGATAACATCAATGAGCTCAGAGGTGTTCACCGCGATAGCCACGTTTATCACGTTCTAATACGTATGATCAAACATTTAACCAGTAATAGCAGTATACATAGTATATAAAACCATAGTATACAAACAATGGTATGTAAACCATATCGCACTTGTTCCTCTAAAGAGAGTCAACTCAAAAGTTTTCAATTTTCAGTTTTTGCAAGAAATAGACGTACAGTGGTCATATCAACGCACTGTAAAAATCTTAGATCAATTTCTCTAGTGTTTTGCAAAAAAAAAAAAAAAAAAATAGAACTCTATCCCCCTTTAAACTATAAGAGTACATAAAAAGAAAACAGTTTTTTGTCTCTACTGAAAATTTAAAAATTTCGAGTAAACCCCCTTTAGAGGAACCAAAGCGATATGTCTGTCAAATGTTTAATCCGAATAAATCTTGTTCTCGAAAATTAAAACTATTTTGTATTGGAACCATAGATAAACAGGCAATGGTTTTTGTAAAAGGGCTCTTTGTTAGAGACAATGTGAAATTAGTATTATTCTACTTTTGTAAAATGTGTTTTCTTTTCTTAATATTTTTAAGAAGGTATGAAGAAGACAAAATTCCGGGAGTGAAAACTGCAGTGCAAAATCCTCTTTCACTCTTTCGAAGAAAAGTAACGCCCATTAACTTCTATGTTCCAAAAATCTTCTAATTGCTGGCTGGGAAAAACAGACAATATATATATATATATATATATATATATATATAGTATATCTTTAAATAAAAGCATATATGTACCATATACAGACAATCTTAGAAACACTTTAACCATGCAAAAACAAAAGCTTATGCACAGATTTGTACCAAGAGACAGACATTCTTACATCTAGCTGAGTTAAACTCTTATTTAAACATTTATTTAAACGATATTTATTGCTTTATTATTTATTGTTTATTTTCTTTATTTTATTATAAGAAACCTACTTACTCATTTATATAGACATATGCACAAACATTTGTAGGTATCTATGTAAATATTAATGTCTATAGACAAGCTTGTATAACATGAAAAGACAATGAGGAAGCACCATGTGTATGTGTGTGTGGGAGTGTTTATGTGCAGCATTTAGTTGTGTGTGATTTATATTTTAACAGTCTTAAAACAAAACAAGATTGATAACACCGTATAGAGTTGAGTTTTTTTACAATTCTCTTCTTTATTTTCGTGTAGTTTATAAATTGTTTCTTTGTTTTATATCTCTTTTATCCTTTAACATGGTGTCTTGTAGTTGTGTAGAACAAGAGATAAAATATTTTATTTAATATTTTGCAAAGTGTTTGAGTATGTGTATTATATGTAATCATGCATGTATTTATTTAACAAAAGACCTTTAGAATTGTAGCACAATATTATGCTTCGGTGACGTTTTACATTAATCATTTGGTTAAGAATGATTAAGAGCAAATCATAAATTATTTTCGTGCAAGAAACTGAATGAGTGCAAAGTGTTGTCACACGAAGGAAACAAATTTTTAAATTTATTACCGAGTCTTTTCCAAATTTCTGAAGTATTTATAATTGAAGCAAAGTCTCGAATTATGTTGTAAAGTACATTTTTTGCGAAAACAGGTGTTTTTGCAGATTTCCGTTAACATTGTTTTAATACCAAATCACCCAAAATTATGCACCTAATAGCAGTCAAAATGCAATTACAAAGAGTCAGGCCGTGGAAGTTACTAACAAAATGATACAAACAAAATTTACAGAAGTAACTGATATGTGTGAAAGAGGTACAAACATAAAAGATCATGTGAAAAATCGAAATGGCAACGTAAATATAGTTTTTAAAATTGGCAGAAACTCATATTTCCAGAGTAGGCTGTGGTAAAAACGATTGAAGTACACAAGTCATCATCATTTTCATAGTGGAAAAACATTTTAACTATCATCGCGTGTTTGGATATACAACGTTTTTCCACTAATAAAAAATTAGATATCAAAGTAATTTGAGAAATTTAAAAACTGAAATTTATTGTTTATTGGATAAGCTATTCCTATGCGCATTTCACTGGTGGCTTAGGCCAGATCATCAGAAAGCTTCATCCAGAGATTTTAGAAAAACTAAAGATATTATACAAGTAAAACAATATCAAAGCTTTAACAAAAACAACAACAATAAACAGTGAGTTTTTCTTTTCTTAAATTCCCCACTACAATTTGTTGGAATTCCCCCAACATTAATTGTAGTTGTAAATAGGTTAAGAAAAAACAAAAACAACTTGCTTAATTGTTTTCGCAAAAAATACTAGTGAAATGCGCAAAGGAATAGCTTATCTCATCAACAAAAAATTTCAGTGTTTTTATCAAGAATAAAAATTGGGAACTAAGCACGTCAACAAAAATCTTGTTAACTATTAACTCTTGTTAATAATAAAAAAGAAAAAAATTTAAAAAGTAATCTAGGCTTTTGCGTACGTTTTTTTGGTTTCCTGAAAAATTATTATCTTGTCACTTACAACGTTATCGCGGATTTGCTTCAGTTGTTAAGTTTTCGCAAAAAATATCTGCTTGAGTAGCAGCCACTAATATAAATTTTTTTAATTAAATTTATCTTTTTTATAGTATTCTTGCAATTTTTATAATATTGCTTTCATTCATTGCAATTCTTACTAGACTTAAAAGGTCTTAACACTTCCCTGCTCAATAAATAATTTTAAAAATATAAACCAGATATTACATTTTTTTTTTTTAAACATATAGTATAACAAAAATTACCTTCATTTAAAAGTGGCGGATATTAAATGCAACATATAAATTTCATACTACAAATTAAGATTTTAATTTCAACAGTTGTCAAGTAGACTTTGACAATAATTACTACCGCAGCCACAGTGCACTCATGCTGGCATCGTTACTACATTTAAACCGTTATACTCTTGTTTTTTTCATCCTGTGAAGGGTAAAATCATTAGGAATTTTTTAATTATATTTAAGCTTGAAATTAAAATGAAACTTAATTGTAATGGAGTAAAAGCAATGTCAACAAACACTTGAGAGAAAAGTCGAAATTAAACTAGAATTTAATAGGAAAAAGAAAACAAATTCAGAAAGAAAAGAAAAAGTTTTTAAAAAAGTCAAGGCTAAATTAATGTATTAAACTTTACAAGAGTTGTAAACACAATTGAAAAGACAAAAGACGTATATTAAAACTACAATTCAAAAGTGAAATTAAAACGGGGAGAAAAGGAAATAATTACATTGCAATAAAAAAGCAGACTGGAATCTCATTCACAATTTCACTTACAATAAAAACATAAAAATACAACTGGAAATAATTAGCTTTTAACTAGTGAAATGATAGAAATGCTAATAAGGGAGAAAATATTTACTCAACAAACATTTGATGTGTAGAAGGGGTTTGCAAATAAACACATTCAGATGTTTTTAATTGTGTTTGTAGGTATTTTATATGAAAATACATATATATATATATAGACGAGCAATATACTAAGTACAAACAAATACACATATTAGCTTTAAAAAAAGCTAATAAAACAACATCTCTTCTTAACAATGATTTGCCTTTACACCAACTGTTTGATTTGAGCCGTATTAGCTGACTCAAATATGTATAAGGAAATACAAAAATACACATACACATACACGCTTAAGATAAACAATGTTTAAGGAGACAAAACAAAAGGCGAAATAATGAAGGCATAGGCGACAGTTATCAAAACGCTACAAATTTTGATGACAAGGAAATTAGAGAACAGTTTAAATATATAGAGAGAAGTAAATGGTTGAGGCAGTTTTCTTAAAAGTATTACGGATGTACGCCAATCTTATTTAAGGTATAATTTACAACCACTTGTACGTTTATATGTCCTAAGACCGAACATCCCCATTGAAAATGGAGCTTCCAGCGAAGCAGGTTTGTAAAGGAGAAACGTTAAAGTTTCGCTTACCAAACCCCATTTTTAAGCAATAGATTTTTGACACAGAAAGCTCTTTATTGAGCGCATATAAAAATTAGCGAATGTAACGATCAGATTATCGCACTGAATTTTTTGCTTCCGTTTTTCTTTAATATGCTCCCTTACAAACCTGTTTCGTAGTAAGGAAATGTTGTGGCTCTTCAAATGTTATATATTTTTGCAATTCGTTAAGAATTCGTTCATCTCTGTAAATTTTAAGGCCTGAAACAGAATAAAGAAGTTGTAGTAGTAGCTGAATCTGATGAATGCGCTGTAGCGCAACAAATTTCAAAGTATCGAATTTTGCGCTTCAACTTCATCTTAAACGACTACAACAACTATGTATTCTGTTGACACTACTTTGAAACCAGGGCTGTGGAGTCGTTAAGAAATAGTTATAACTCCGACTCCGACTCCTTTTGCTGAAATTTTTTAAGTACGACTCCGACTCCGACTCTAACCTAGCATTATTTAAGAGACTAGTTTTTATTTGACTTTAAACTCTTTTTTAATTTAGTACCTGTTAAATGGTTAAATATAGCAAGAAAATGATTCTGTAAAAATTTCAAATCGATATTTTAATTCTAACGTGCCGCGCATTGAGCTTTAACCTACTAGTTACTAACATATGAGTGGGAAAGCTGCAAAATATTTTATTTGGATTTTGGAAAAAATGTAAAACAATAGACCAAATGAGTTGAACTTTTTTAATTCTAAAGTGTTATGACATTCTTGACTTATAACTCAACAGTTGAGAAATTTAAACCAACTGAAATATAGAAAAATAATGGATTTAATTTTGGAACGAACGAGTTTTGTTACGAACTTTAGAAAGAAACGAGTTTTGCTTCAATCCGTATGGGATCATTGAACTTTAGTATATTTTAAAGGTTATATTAATTTATTAGAATTATGCAAAACAGTGCTAAAAAATTTAAAAATAGTTCTGTAGGGGAGAGATAAACTACACCAATTCACATCTTTTTCAAATAACGTTTTTTATACTGTTGGAATTTATAGATGTGTGAATTTCCATAAGTCCTATCTAATGTAGCTTTCGAGATAGAAAAGTTGAAAACAACACCAAGTCCAATTGGCTTAGACGTTAAAGGCATCAAGATAACTTAGTGTTGTTTACCACAATATTAATATAGGCAAACGACAGTCCTTTTTTGTAAATTGTGAAGTGAGGTCTTTTGTTTTTAATATACATACATAAATTCAGACACTGCCATTTTGGTCTTGTTTTATTTATTAAGTCAAATCATTCTCAGGAAAATTTAATATAGTTTATTAAAACATACAGATGCGCCTTCAGTTGTTAGTTCTACAATTTATATAACACATTTTGAAGATAAACGTAACGTAAAAAAATGTTGTTAGCCTTCTATTATTTTTGGGAAATAGCAACCCTTTTGTTATTGGACTTGGTGCTGTTTGTCTCAAGGCAAGGAACAGTACCATAGAAGGTAACGAACCTTTTATGACGTAATTTTTTAAGTATATCATCGACATAAAAAAATATGTTAGGATCATATAAAATATTAGTACAAATGAACATTTTTATTACATAAACATCATTTGCGATTATCAACATGCTTGCGCGGTCTGCTGTAAAGTTTTCAAAATCTGGCGTGATGTAGTTTATCTCCCACCTGCAGAGTTAAAAAAAACGCAACTAAATTTAAATCTTTTTCTTTAGTGTACTCGCCATTGCATTTTTTCGTTCCTAATTCAATATTATTATTGTCCAAGACCGAAATTTGAAATTGCAAGTCTTTATGATCTCTCCAATTTTCCCTAAAGTGAGTAGATAAAAGTATTCTCAAATCATTTTTCGGGTTAACCCCCACATTGATTTAATTATATCTGGAACAATGTCATGTATTTTTCCGAGTTCCTTTTCCTTTTACTCTATTTTAATTCACCTTGAAGGTTGGAACTTAAAATGTAGTTAACTTAATGCTTTCACCACAGGAGCTACAGCTGATTTCAAGTCATATTCATGAACATGGCTACAAAAATATTTGTTAATATACGATAAATAAAAAACAATATCTTTACAAATTTAATTTTTAAATTCCTCAATTCGGCTCTATTTTATTAACGATATCTTGGCGAAATTCAAATAGTGAACCCGCTGGTTTTTGTTGCAGAAATTTGAGGTCACATTAAAACATAGAAAAGGACATGCTTCGATACAATCTATATAACTATTCTTATAAATTGTCAAAATAAGATGTGTTATCTCAATTTTTTAATTTTTGATATGAAAAGTATACTGGTCCTTATTTTCTGACTTCACAATTTCAAAAAGCAGACCCTCTTATGGCCAATTCCACTAATTTATTTAAATATCAATTTATGTTCAAAAATTTTTTTTTATGTCAAATTAAAATAAAATTATAAGAAAAATTATATTTAAATATGAATTGATATTTAAAAAGAATTGGAGAAATTGGTCATTAAAATTTTTTATTTTGAAAAATATTGGAAAAATTTTAATGCAAAAAAGTCGGAGTCGGAGTCGGAGTCGCTAGTTTTTGTGGGTACTTCGACTTCGACTCCGACTCCGACTCCGGTACAAAAACCTCAACTCCGACTCTTCAACTCCGACTCCGATTCCGACTCCACAGCCCTGTTTGAAACAGTCGTTTTTAGCTTTTGACATTTTGCAGCGCTATTCTTAACGTTGTACTACATCGACTATTCTGTTCCCCACTTAATGCGTAGCGCATAAATCTGCGCTTACCTTTTAAAATTCTCTATTAGTAATTCGCAAAACAAGGAAATTTTTTATTGAGATTCTACGTAATTACTGTTTCGTGTTTTTTGTTCTCGGTGCATGTCGAAATAAGTTTTTTTTTTAAGAGATAAGGTTTTATTTTAAGCAGTTTTCTAAAGGTACATTACTATCTTGTCTAAGGCTCCTTTAGTCAAAAACATTTAAGCTTTAAAGTCTCAGAAAGCTGTAAGAATAAAATCAAATGGTTTTTACCTCTGTGAATGGTTCGAAAACTAATTATCGTAAAATTATTTGACTAATTTGTTCTCAAGGAATACGTAATAAAACAAATATAAACTACCAAATGGATGTTGCTATACCAGCAACCATAATTGTAGGGTACATAAAGACAACAACAAAAAAACATCAAAATCTCAAACCACTAAAGCAACAAGAGCGACTGTTCGTATTCTGTAACATTTTTTTTGTTTCACTTATATTTTTTAGCTTTCGAATACGTAAAGCAAATAAATAACACCTTTAGGCATATTTGCTTGTAAACACATTCATAGAAGTCCTCTTTCAACTTTGACGCAATCCGTTTGAGTGGATGGGTGTATGTGAATGCGACTGTAGCTGTGGCTTAATATGTAAGAATGTATGAGCAAAACAACAACATGAACATATTTACCAACATAAGCACTGCCTGCAACCTGTACACATCATACAAGTCTATTTGGTTTAGTTTGCAGTTTTTTTTCCGAAAGTATACTTTCATTCATTTCATTTCGATGTGAGAGTAAGAGCTCGGAGTTGTATGTAGTAGTGCTACAAACTAGTGTAAGCGTATAAAAAAGTAACAGGCTTTCAGCTACACACAAAACAGTCAAACAAATAATCAAACACTAAACCGAACACACTCACATCACGACTACTACATTCACCTTTTTATTAAATCAAATTTCCCCAACACTTTGCACTGAAATGTGAGTAAAACAAGCAAAAAAAAAAAAAGAAAAAAAAAACAATCATATCTTTTCATTGCTTCCTCTTTGGCCCCCCAATTTTTTTCTTCCACCCCCGGCTTTAGTCCCTTCGACTTGCCTGTTTGAAATGTTTTATTTCATTTGTTCTTTACATACACTGATGTATTTTAGTTATGTCTGAATGATGTGGTCTTGTTGTGCGAGGATAAACGGGTTGTTGTGTTTGTTGGTTCATATGTATGTTTATTGCCTGATGTTGTGTTAACTTTCGTATTAATTTGTCCCACGCATATTTTTTTGTGTACTTTCACTGTGAGTTTGTATGTTTTTACATTGCTGTTGGTTGTTTTCTTTGTAAATATTTTGTCAACTCTTTAGAATGACAATACAAATATAAAATAGCAACACAACAGTTTGCTCATACGCCATTAAAGTGTGTGCTTATAAATTCGTATCGATGTGTATACATAAATATGTATGTATGGATGTGTGGGTGTTTATTTAGTTGTATACAAAATAAAGTTTTTAGGTTGAGTTTGTTTTCTATTTTAAATTTTTCTCTTGTTTTTCATTTTCTATTATTTTTAGACACTGATAAAGGGCTTGACGAGAATAATTGTTTTTTTTTTTTTTTGCTCTTAATAACAACAACAGCAGCAATAATGGTTTGTTAAATGTTTACGCTGCGGGCAATGCTAATTGTTAGCTAAAGTTTTCCATATTAGATTTTGATTTTGTTTGTACGATTAAGTGATTTGATTAATAAAAAGATTTTTATTTGTTAAGAAATAAGTGATGAAAATAGATGATTAAAATAAATTTTACTTATTTACTGAACTTTAATGATATCTTTAATTTTTTAAATACACAATATTTTGGAGCAGGGAAAAGTATGAAAACAAAGTGTTGTAAAAATTATTTGACAGAAACAAATAACATTAAATGAAACATTGAGAGCTTCAACGCTTAGGTATGAGCTCCAAATAAAGGGCACCGAACACGGACTGGAGTAACTATTTTGTCCGGTATACAATGTTAGTTATCGCTTGTATGCATACCTGATACAAGTATTTGTTGCTTTTCTGCATCCAAATTTCTGCAATAATAGCTTGGTACACAGCCGAAAATGTTCGTGTAAGAGCATTTTCAGCATTTATGCATCACAGTATTTTACGATTTTATTAGATTTACAAACAAAAATTGTACAAAAATAATTTCCTCAAATAAATTTGCTAATTTCTATAAAAACTTTGAATGTATACACGCAATTTTGATTTATGTTAAATAATTTAATAAAAATTTAATTTAAAAAGCTTAAGCCTAATTAAAAATATTAAAAATTTGGAGTTAAATATTTTTTTTAAAATACAATATGTGGCCAACTGAATATATTAACCTAATTTGTGATTGAATTGTACTATAACGTAACGATCAAGAATTATTGTGAATTATAACATTAACTTTCCAATATCTGCTATTATTGTATACTTAAATATGAAATACCTAATTTTTGTAAAAAAGAAAAATGGTCACTTGTCGTACAACCAGCCAACGGTGAGCATCTTGAATAAAGTTGTTCACTTGTACTCAATCTAATCCAAATTTTTATATTTCCTAACCCCAAATTATTCTAAACTCTAATTCCTTTATAATTTCTCCCCGAAAGGTAAAGCAGATTAGAATCCAACAGCCAACTAACTGGCAATCCCTACCCATCGCTCCTACCTAAGCCAACTAATCTGCCCATCTAAGCCGTAGCCGATAATCTAATCTTGTTCATATTTTTTTCATGATTTATATTTTAAAAGCACCTAAATGAAAATTATTTAATGAACATAAGCAATATATGCCGCATAACAATATTTAAAGCTTTCAACGCTGATGGTCTTTCTTATTTACAGCCGATCCAAGGTAGCTCAATTCTTCTACTTCCTCGAAATTACAACAGCCTACTTGCACTTCATCGCCATTTTTCTGCAGTTGCAATCGATATCGTTGCTTTGTTGTCGTTTTTTCCTAGACCACTTTTAAGCTGAATCCTTATCAATCTGCTCATAGACAGCAGTTGCATCTTGAATTTATCTTTCAATAATGTCAATATCATCTGCCTAATCTTGGATCATATCGCGTTTATCTTCAGCGAATGTTCATTGTTTCTTCGAAATCAAGCTTGAGATTCGTTTTACTAAATAGACATAATAAAAGAAACCATCATACCCATTGGCTATAGCACAGATATGAGTGGAATATACGATTCCATGCGAATAATTTTGGATAAGGTTTGCTTAACTGATCATGTGTGGCGGATCAGCTGTGATCTGAAAGTCGTGGGGATGCCAAGAGGTGTTCAAGGAGGTTAAACGAAACACATGTGTCTCTAAAGTACACGATTCAAAGGAAACCTTTACGAGACGCAGATTGGCTTGTTCGAGAACCGAGATAAAAAGGACACAGCTGCGTAAATGATCCACTCGTGCTAATGGAAAACGTGCTATGTCAAACTGGAAATCGTCAAATATTTCGTAAAGGCTATTGTGAATCATGATGATGATTTTAATTTAGATTTGTTAGATAGCTTACTAAAAAAATACGTTATTTTTTCGTAAGTTACCCAACAAATATTAACACAATAACAAATTAAACTTTTAATATAATAAACAGTAAATTGATTTGAATGATTGACAAATTGGCATTTCTCTCCTCAATTTTTTTAACTCCTAAATGCACACAAACACACATAATATGCTCTTCCTTGTAAACAGATAATTAAGAGTTCGTTGATAATCGTTAAATTATTCAAGTGTTATCAATTTATTATGTAAAATGTTTGCTAAATTGTCTGTTTGAGTAATTTTTGTCACTGAATTATTTCCACTCTAACACTCCTCAAAATATTTTCACATAAATTATGTGACGCTCCTCCGCTCTTCCCGCCCACTTTTAACTGCTTTCTTTTGTTTTTTTTTCAAATTTTCATACATTTCCACTCATGATGTTTCAGCTTGACTTACGTTTAACATTTTCAGTGATGGATGTTAAAAAAAAGAAATTTGTTAAAGTAAAATTTCATTTTCTATACCAGATAAAGGAATCATCTACCTTCTATTTTCTATCTGTCAACTGAAGACATTATAAAAATATTGAGGAGACGAAATTATTTTATTTGTTGAAAATTTTGTTTAAAATATTTTTTTCTTCGAATTATTGAAAGCAATTTGTAACAACTTTCTGTTTGTCTCCCTATTTTATATTTATCAAAATTTTATTATATCTTAAATACTTGACATACTTACATACCTACACACATACACAAACACACATCGTTTTCACTTTGCCCATTTTTAACTCCCCAAATTCATATTTATTTTTAAGGAAAATTTTAAGTGTTTAAGCACGTGCGTAAGCTTAAAATTATTATTGAATAAAAAGTGTAAAAAAATAAAAAATGAAAATTCCAATAAACAAGAAAAGTTTTATTTTTTTTATTTATTTTAAAAATGTCTTGAAGCATGAAAAACATTATGAAAAAATTGTTTATAAAACAACAACAATAATAATGTAACAGAAAATTGTAACCAAATTGCTATAAATAAGTTAACGAAATTGCTTGCTTGTCTGTCAGTCAGATGAAGAGTCGGAATCCTAGGATGGATGACTTGCAGAGCTATAAAAAACTGCAATCAATTTACATTGAAATCGAAATGATTTTAACCAAGCTTATTTCATTCTTTTATTTCAAAATAATTTCAGATTTAAAAATTAAATCTTGTCAAAGTTACAATATTTTGTGATTTCAAACATTTTAAAATCCTTCTTTTTGATTGCAATTTTTATTGAAATGATGCCATTTCAATTAATTCCTCTAAGAGGAACACTATAGTGAAAGTCCAACGATACCTGGTCCTGGCCAGGCATTTTTGAATTTTCTCTTATTATTTTACCTAGATAGCATCGACAGACGCTCCTTATTTTTTTTAAGAAATCCTCAATTAAGAGAAAATTGGGAATTTAGCACGTCATACGGAAGTCTTTTTAATAATAAATTATGTGTTCCCAAAAATAACTTTGATAAGAGAAATTATAGTTTTTATATCTGTGGGCGTGGCAAGCTACGAGGGCATGGCCAAGCCAATCAAAACGAAACGTATCAAAGAGAACACGCAACACATAACAATGAGTTCTTTACTTTTATTTTAAGGAGTTATGCTACCTGCCAACAAAATGCACTTGCTGTAGCCATTCAACTCCATACAAATTAAAGTAGTCCCAGCCAGACCCATCAATTAGGTATCCACTTGAGAGTTAATTTAAAGAAAACTTAGATTTTGAATCTGATTAAATTTTGATTTCAATTTCTGCAATTCTGCAATTTAATAATTAAAGTATTGCAATCAATTAACAAATATATAAATTGAATTCAGAAAATTGATTTCATCTCTTTGAACGTATTTATTTCATGACTTCAAACTGAAATCATACAACTAATTTTCCGATTATTAATGCTATCAAAAAATAGGCAGCCGTTATCAAGAAATCATATGATTTCAATTTAATCAATTGCAATCTTTTACAGCTCTGATGACTTGGTGGCTGTTAATCAAAAAGAGTGTTGGAGCGTGTATGTTCAATAGAGTAACTTTCCATATGAAGACAATATGATGTGCCCTTCAATATCGTTATAATGCTTTATCATTTTCCAATAAGACACCAAAATAACTGAATGGGAAACAAATGAGTGTGGGGTTGAATTGGTATTCAAAAGAAGGGGAATCACTTTAGACGTTTTTAAAAAATCATTTTGTACAGAAAACTAAATTTAAAACATTTTGTAAATTTTTTACAAGGATTTTAGATAAAAAGCGTAAATCGATTTGGTTTCAAAATAGCGTTTTTGTTTATTCTCGTTGACAAATTCACCACGATTACAGCCTTAAGGGGCTATAGTATTAAATTAGTTGCATCTTTTAAGTTTTAGACTTTTTTGTGTAAAATTTTATTGATTTTTTATTCACGGGCTTTCGAACATCGCCTCTCGAATTGACAATTTGTATTGTAGGCTTACACTGCTGTCGAAAATTGCGGTGTGGTTCGGATTTTTCAACGAAAGCAATTTTGTTTTCGACGCTGCGGTTAAATTTAAAGAACTTGATGAGAATTTTTTTGTATTTTTAAATATTCTTTGGCTAGTTTTTACAATTCCATGCAGGTCATAAGTCGTAAGTAATAAGCAGAAGTTGGAAAAGATCGTGTTTCTTTATTGGCAAAAGAAAAGTGCATAAAAGTTCAGTCTGTAAAAAAGTGGGATGTAGTCTCACAGGAGCTAAATTGCTAAGGACCACCCTATACAATTTTTCAACTTGCAGCGGTGTAATATTATTTTATTTATTCTTGACAAATTTTATTTTCCAAAAATAATTTCCAAGGGTAAGTTGGTACGATCCCTTCCCTGACCACAATTATGATTTACTATTATTATTATTACTATTATTATATGGTTGGGATTTCCTTACAAAGTGGTTTTATTTTCCTATCAAGCTTTCTCTGCTTTTGACCAGTTCCAGTAATCGTTCATCTTCCCCAGACGAATCGTTGTGATAATGTTTTGTAAACAAGAACTTTTTATTTGAAGTCCCAGCTAATATAAATTTATTTTGTACTTTTTGTTTTATCGAATGTGCGTCATAAAACCAAATAATAATTTGCTCAAGCAGCTTTTGTGACTACAGTCGAAAATCGCGTTAGGGTAATAATAGGCACTTAAGTTATTTCCTTCCCCTGGAAACTTAAAATGGACTTACGCCTTTTTTATATTAAGCCATCAATGCAGTCATGTACAAACATTTTTCAAACAAGAAAAAACATAAGAAATTTACTTTCTTTTAAATGACAGAATGAATGTGCGAATAAGTGAATGACTCGGTTTTCTTCTATTTCTTAGATAAGAACATAATCAAGGTAAAAAAAAATTTAAAAGCTTTAGCAAAATTGGTTGTAAAAATTGAAAAATTATACACAGGTGAGTTCACAATCAATTTGTCAAATTTTTCGTGTGCCAATCTCCAGCATCAACAACTAGCGACTATTTTTCCTATAAATTTTGCAAACATTTTTTTGTATAATTTTTTTTTTTTTAACATACATCCAATTTTATATTGTCATCTCGAAACCACATTTTAGTGTAACGTTAACAGCACACACGCACTTGTAAATATGTACATCCCATAAACAAAACGTATTTTTCAAGCTTCTCAATGAATATTGTTGTGACTCGGGTATTTTTAGGGAAAATGTGTTGGAGTAAAAGCGATTGAAAATTTGTTTATTACACATTTTTCAGTACTTTATAGAATTTTAAACATTATTTCGTTTTATTATCGTTTTATTTTTTTATATTTATCTCCTTTACACATACACACATAAAAACATCATACAGAGTCATATGCATGTAAACACCAATTCAATATCCTTTGTAATGCCATTCGTATTATTTACTGGTGATTGTTATTTTGTTTCATGATGTTGCTTTTTCAGTTTATATTCCCGACGACAATAACGAAAAAATGGAAAAAACTTTATTATTATTGTTGTTGTTGCTTTTCGAAGTTTATATTAAGTTCCTGGTGTTGACAGTTTTTTAGTATGGGATGTTGTCTCACTTTGTAGGTGTTGTACCTGTTACTTGTGTTTTTATACATCATCATCAGAATTTCAATATTACAATTTATTAACTGACTCTTATTGTTAACAAAATTTTTCATTTTTATATTTGTTATTTCCTCTATTTGTGTTTTATCGTTGTCATTTTCCTGAAAATATTCAATTATATGCTACAATGTCTGTCCTGTTTAATGAGAAAGTCAGCATGAATAAATTACAAAAACTTTAATTTTGTGCCTTAAAAATTCATAGTCCATTTTTGAGGCTTTAAGATTTGATATGGTATTTTAAGTTCAAGTCTTTGTTAATTCAAGTTTATTTTTACTTCAGTCTAAGTTAAGTTCTAGTTAAGTTATAGTTTAATTCTAGTTCAGTTCTAGTTGAGTTCTAATTCAGTTCTAGTTCAGCTCTAGTTCAGTTTTAGTTCAGTTTTAGTTCAGTTCTAGGTCAGTTCTAGTTCATTTTTTATTAAAATTATAACAAACCTTCAATTATTTGTTAGTATTAAATAGTAAACAGCAAAACTTGTAAATGGGGTTTCGTGCAAGTGTTTGCTAGCCCTTCTACAAACACGTTAAGACTTACAAAGTTTTAAAGATGGAAATTAAGAAGAGATTTTGAAACAATAAAGAAGGAATATGTTGCTTTATTATACATACACAATTAATGGGTAATATGCTTATGTGTATACGTATGTACACGTATGTAAACTGGTCTGTGTGAAGAAATTATTTTCTGCTTGTTTGTGTGGTCAATGTAATAGAATAACGAAGAATGTAAAACTATAAGTTTAATCTCAGGATAAGCCCAACAAACAAAAACAGTAAACATTAAATAAATGTATCCAAATGCACTATGGGTAAAGTGTAAACGTTTATAAAATAAACGATTTTTTTTATCGAGCCCTTATTGCAATAATAGCTTTAGCGGCATTATTTTAAATTTTCGTTTGTTTTATAATTGAATTTATTGGCAACACTTGCATCATCTCCTTAAATATCATGGTCGCATAAGGTTCCTTTACGATTTTATAGCAAAAATAATCTTGGCTTTAGCGGAACCTTCAGACAATTTTTTTATGAAATATTATAAAAACCCTTCTCATGTAAAATTGTGTTTTTGCCGCTTCTGCTCGAAATAAAATGGCTCGAAATAAGAAAATAAATATAAAATGGAAACAAAATCGCACTTGATCATCAAGAGGGTGTTATCTTAAAATTTTTTTTTATACTTTTTGGAAAAAATCGACAGGTTATATTTATATCCACCGTCGTAAAAATATTGTGCTATTTTGTCTACTTTTTGGTTTGAAATTCCTTTACATATATATTCAAAAAAACAAAATATACGTTCGAGTTTCTACTACGTAATTTTTTCTGTGTACAGCTAAAAAAAGTTTTACATTTCCGATTTGTAGTTTTTATGTGTACAGTTAAAAGAGTGCCTCGGTAGGCTAGCTGGTAGCGAGCTAGTCTATCAGCGCCGAGGTTGCGGGTTCGATTCCCGCCAGAGACTCTGGTTTCTTTCCTGCAGACAAGCATAGAGCTTCGCGGGATTAGCGATTAGCACTTTTGCAAGCCGAATACTGAACTCCGCTAGTCATTTTATTATGAAAATTACTTAACAGCTTTTTAGGCACGTTGGTTAAAAAAAAATTACAAAAGACGAATGAATTTTCGTTCATTTAAAATCTATCTTCTATCTTCTTATATTATTATTATTATTATTTTTTATATAATAAAAGAAAGTGGCGTTAGTTACTACGTTTATAACTAAAGAACAGCTGGACTGATTTCGATGATTCGTACCAATTCGGAATGGTCTCTGACCAAGTAAGAAAAAAATTTAAAATAGGTGGCGCCATTGAAAATTACTCAGTATGAATAAAATCGTAAACTCTGCATTTGACGATGCTATGATCTTTAGCAAAGTTGTTGAGCATGAGCCGGCGAAGGTTTATAAGTTGATATGACCAATTTCAGACAGGTTTCGCCAGTATTTAAATTTTTATTATAATTTGGAAAATCCCGAGCAACGCCGGGACCAAACAACTAGTATTAAATAAATAAAAAAAAAAAAAATATTGGGCACAAAGAACTTTTAATCAATCTTTGTTTTTTGATAGTTAAAATTTCGAAAAAATCAGTAATATTTAAAGTAAATAGTGAGTTATTTTTTAACATTTTAAAATAATTAGTTTTGTGGTTATTTTTAATATTTTTAATTAGGCTTAAGTTCATTAAATTTAATTTATATTAAATTATTTTTATGAAGAACGGAATTTTACAACATGAAAATTAATTAAATTTGTTATTGATAATCTTTCATTCTTGACCGTGGCCGGGGCTCGAACCGCGGCCGAGAGGGTTACCAAGATATGTACTAAACAGATAAACTGATTTTCAGTCTGAATTAACGGAAACGTAAGTTTTACGTTGATTTTACCTACTTAGTATTTTGAGGTGAATGCTTTCAATGTAAAATTTAAAATTGTATTGCTTCAACTAAAAATTTTTAAATTTTGGGATAATGCGATCAAGTGCGATATATAAATCTAAAAAAATATTAAAATTTAGTTTCCAGCTAAAAAATATTTTGTATATTTTATGTACACGGGCCACTGTGAATTACCCTGTAAAGATTTTTTTTAAATTATTGTCAACCTAGTAACTTTTTTCTTTAATACCTAATGGAGAGTTAAAAGATGCAAAGATTCATTTAAGAATGTTTGCAACGCAAACTTTTCTTGCATCATGCTTTTTTAAGTACAAAAATAAATTTATATTAGATTTAATTTTTATATCATTGTTAGTGTTGAGCACACAAATACCAGCACATACGCATTTTGTCTCTTATTGAACAGAATTTTCTTGAAATTTGATGCAATAAGAGACATAATGTGAGCTTAATTGAATTTTATAACCCTAAAATTGTTATTCAAAGAGATTATCAACAAATGCACACACATACAGATCCAGATGCAAAGGAATAAAAACTACAAACTTATTCACAACTACTGTATGGTACGATAATGATGACGATGATCATCATCATCATCATGTCTAAATACATACGTTTGCACACATAAAGGCAACTACATAGATAATGTAAACATTTATATTATAAACATACATAAGTAAGAATGTTTGTATGAAATTTAGCACATCGATTCTATGCAAGTGTGTGTGTATGTATGTATAAAAAAAATGTTTGCGTGAGTATGCGTATATGGATGTTTGTGTGTATGAATGTTTGTTATTAAACAGATTAAATGTAAAAATCTTCAAAAATAGAGAAGAAGAAAAAAGAAAATATCAGTACTGAATGACACATCGAGCAGACAATCCATTGTGCATACAATATACATACACATACCAACAGCTTACTCTTCCAAAAATATTTCCTTCTAACTTTCAAATGAACAAAAATGGAAGTGTTGAAAAAACATTTAAACTCAAGCATACATTGTGCAAAGCACAAAAAAAGCTTTTCACAGATTAAAAATTTAACAACAAATTTGGGAAGTTTTAAAGCCGAGATGTGCAACAGGGCTTTCATCGGGTTTTGGAAATATTGCATCTATAAACTATAATTCTTAATCGGTTATTACTTTTCGATATTTGTTTATTTGGAACAAATTGAAGCAGGAAAACTTAACAAAACTTTTTAAAAAGTTTCCTTTGAGTTTTATGATTTGTTATTAAATTGGGTTTAATGATGATTCAAATATGATGCGATTGTAGGCATACCGTCTCAAAAATAAGTTGATTTTGTAATAAAATAATATTTTTATTTAACACGCAATACATTTGTACTTTTTTGTTTAAACTGACGTTTGTATGTGTATGTAAATGTTAGTGTTTTAATATGAGATATCTATCTACACATGCATATGAGTGTGTGTTTTGTGCAAATGTTTACATAATTTACAATCTTCTTTCATCCTATGTGTACGTATGTATGTGTAAGCTGAAATATTTACTTTAAATTTTGTCATTATTCTTGTTTTTTCTATGCTAAGATTCGAGCAGCTGTCAAAATACCAAAAGTAAATATTTTTAAAGTTTTGAAACAAAAATGATTTTTGTTTTTGTTAAATAATTTCCTTGGAATTTTACTGCATCAAATGAAAGTTTACAAAATCAAATTGAGATTTTTTTCTTTGGATCTCCTTGTTTGGAATAAAAGGAAGTGAATCATTTTTATGTTCCACTCTTGTGCAAAAATGGTTTACGTTTGGTGAATGTGCTCTGGGTTCTTGTAGCCTGTGTTTTTGGAATTCTTAGGACGAACACACATTCTTTTTTAATTAAATTTTTTTATCTAAACTTTCATTGCTCAAGAAATGCAATTTTAATTAAACTGCAACAATATTGTGAAAGGAAATATGACGTTTGAACAAAGATTTCAATTCAACGTTTGAGAAATTTGGCATGGAAGGAGTAATCAATTAATGATTTGAGTTTTCCTTTTTTCACAACAAAGAAATTAATAGTTGTTATGGTAGTGTTATCAGAAGAAGTGTAAGTTGATTTATGGAATAATTGGTTTAAAGTTTAAAATAAACTTGGTTTTTGATTATTTAAACTTTTCTGGATTAAAATGATTTAACTATGATTAAAGTCCCTTTTACACTATA
This sequence comes from Pollenia griseotomentosa, assembly GCA_963931875.1. NCBI lineage: Eukaryota > Metazoa > Arthropoda > Insecta > Diptera > Polleniidae > Pollenia > Pollenia griseotomentosa. The sequence goes on along the minus strand of OZ007561.1, from coordinate 203,914,953 downwards.
CTAGAAGTCTAATGATTTTTGCTCTCACAAAATCCAATGATTTTTGGTCATATAGAAAATCTCTTTCGCTACATTTCATATATAAAGGAAACTATTTATGGAACATAAACAGCTGTTCAGTTTATATACATATTACTTTTATATATTTGTATAAGAAGCGCTTTAATTTTGATATTTACGGATATTGCAATATTTCTTAAGGATTTAATCATTTTGATGCTGGCGTCAAATTACTTAAAACTGTTTTTGTAATTATCATCAAAGGTGGGACAGTTGATAAAAAATGTACCTTTTTGATAATTTTTTCGTCTGTGTACCGGACTTACTGCCTGTTTTTAGAAAATTAAAACAAATGAGTAAATGAGAAACAAATTTTCGTTGTTTTCAATATTATTTCTCACTCACTCACTTGTATTAATTTTCTAAAATCAGGCAGTTTATAAGCTCTTATAACAAATATAAGTGGTTTATTTAAACTATAAAAGAATGGTAAGGAATCAACAAAATTCATAGGTATGACTTAATGTATGTTCAGACCTAACAAATATTTGACGATAAAATCCAAAAAAGCTTGACCAGTAAATTAATTAAACTGAATCTTTATTTTTAACAATTTCTATTTATTTACTAAACTTTATGTCTTAGATAATAATTTTATAATGTAAATGAAAGAGAAGGTTAAAATACAATTTGGTTTAAGGATTGATGTTTGACTATTGACGTCAGCAGTCGTCGATGGCTGCGAGTGTAAAACGGCAAATCCATCTGAGGAGATCGTGTGGTTGCGATCGAAACATGTCATGGTAACCTGCCGGCCGCGGTTCGAAACCCGGCCACGCACAGTGGCGCCCGTAGAGCAAACGAGGTTGCAAAAATCAAAATTTTCATGAGCGCCGACGAAGTTTTGAATAAACCCATGTTATAGGAAACTTTTCAACGATTTCAAATATGCTATTCTTAATAATATCACATTTTTAGTTTAGAAGATATAGCCATTCAAAGTTGACCAACTTTCGGTTTTCAAAAAAACACACAATTTTTAGTAAATTTGTTGAGATTTCAGGTGTAATATCACGAAAAATAGGTAACGAATCGCCTTATTTTTTGTTTGTATTGATTGATGTATTTATTAAATGTATAATGATAAAAAAAATTAACTGTTTGCTTTGTGTTTCTCCTGGTAAATCACTATTTAAAAACTATCCGTTTTTTCACTATTTTTTAACTTTGACGGAAAATAAAAAATATCTATACTCTTCTTTATTTGCCATATTTGCAAAACCTGTTCTTTGATTATTTCTTTACATAATTCAAAAGGTTTTATCTGCCCGTACGTGCCCGTTTGGCTTCTAGAGGTAAAAAAGTTTAAAAAGACATGGTTGCAGAAATTGTATGGCGTCCATCCCTTATATGTTTTGACTGACAGTAGTTTGATCTAATAGTTTGAAAAAAACTACTCATTGAAATTAGCAGGTACGTACCTCACTTAAACAATACTTTGGCGTACAAATGGTCAAGAACAATATTGACTTATGGTCCCTACAGGTAGGCACAAATCTTATTTGGACACGTGCATAATATCAAAATGCATTATTCAGCCTAAATCCATATGTAAGCAGGGAACAGGTAAATTTTTAGGCAGGGTAGCATAAGCTTATATATTGCAAAATAAGCATAATGCCTGGATTAGTCTACGACTGAAAGTTGGCGCAACAATTACTGAAACCATTAAACAATTTAAGTACTGAAAACATGGCGTTGAACAATTTAAAATTATTTGAACTGTTTAGAAAGTCAACCACACCAAAATTTTTCCCGGAAGCTGCTTTAGAAGAATTTGATAGCTTATACGGAAATATTGAGAGAAGCGAAATTATAAAAAATAATTTTTATCTGATATATGCAAATATTAAGGCAAAATGGGTGAAATCTAATCGAACCATTCAGAACTTTAACTCCAAATACGAGGATTGGCTTAATGAAGACACCATCCTGGATATATTGGCAGTAGATAAACCCACCACATCAACCAGAGGAGCAAAAGGAAGGCAAAAAAAAAAGTATTGAGGAGTGTTCAATTTTCACAAGAAAGAAGAAACTTGCCGATGCACAGGAGTCTCTTAACAAATTTTATAAAAAATATAGATTGCAGAACACATTCAAAGCATCAAGGGTAAGGCAAAATGAGGACCTCTTCAACATGTTGGCAGCATCTTCCGATCCACTTATTTCTTCCCTGCGGCATGTGAAGTCACGAATAGAGTTAGAAAATAATTATAGTTTAGAAATGGTTAGTCCTTTAGATATACCTTCTCTTACGAATTGTGATGAATATTTTACAGAAAATTGAAAAAATAAATTTAAAAAAAAAATTATTTTTTTTTTTAATTTGTTGGGTAATAATTTAAAACATAAAAACCTAAAGAAAAAAAATAAAAACAATCTAAAAATGTAAAAAGAATTTTTTTTCGTTACCATAAAATTGATTTTTCTACTAATTTTAACTTTGATAACCCATAAGTAGGCCCCTACAAAGCGCAGCACCCTTTCCAAACGCTCATTTCATAGGCTGAACAGTTATCTATTATATGCTGTTTAAACTGTTCAATTATCTTATTCGGTTCAAAAGATATGATTTTTGCAACGAAAAAACTCAAATGGTGCCACTGTGCCACGGTCAAGAATGAAAGATTACACAGGCCAACACTCAATTTGCTTCTTTGAATTTATCAACTGATTCTAGTTAATTTTGGTGCACTGAATTCAAATCTGTAATCAGTTTGTCTCTATCAGCTCTAGTTTTCATGATATAGCTTTTTTATCCCCTTCACTTATGACCTCCATTTATGACCGTCTGTTTGTTTTTTCAAAAAATTTTTTTCATCAAAATTTCTTATTTACAGCTATGGTAGTTGCCCAAAAAACATTTTTTCCGTAAAAAAATTTTTTTTGTGTAATTGCTAGCTGATTAACGGGAATTTTATATGTACAATATTATTGAGAACGTAATTTTTTCTTGTTGCACTCCAATTGAATATCGGAAGTTAGTTGCTTGTAAGAAGTGTTTTATTGCAGTTGGCAAAGTTTATTAAAAAAGTGTTGATCTATGGCAACTACCATAACTGTAAACAAGAAATTTTGATGAAAAAATTTTTTGAAAAAACAAACAGACGGTCATAAATGGAGGTCATAAGTGAAGGGGATAAAAAAGCTATATCATGAAAACTAGAGCTGATAGAGACAAACTGATTACAGATTTGAATTTAATTTAATTTTGTCGGGCTGTGTTATCAATAACAATTTTAATTAATTTTCATGTTGTAAAATTCCTCTCTTCATGAAAATAATTTAATGAAAATTAAATTTAATGAACTTGAGCCTAATTTAAAATATTAGAAAATTTGGATTAAAGACCACAAATAGTTCAACAAAATAACCACAATACTAATTATTGTAAATTAGAAACGTTTTGCAAAAGCAAACCATTCTTTTAGAAAACTAGTGGTTACGTGTAGGACATCAAACATTTAATAGGTGTGAACATGCTTTTTGTATGAAATATCTGTCAATTCGTCGATCAATATTTAAGACCTTCCATGACATTGTTTGATTCCTTTAATTTTGTTTTAAGTTCTTGGTGTTTTAATAAATAAAAGTGATGAATTTCCCATTTCGTAGATTCCGCTGGTATGTTGTAGTTTTAAGCATGAAGATATGCTAGAACATCTTAAGAGTTTTTAGTGACTTAACGGACAAACCGTTCTCGGTAACACGACAGGCTAATATTTCACCTAATCATTTTTGGCAGCATATTTTAGTTAAGTATTATTTGCATTTTTAAGAACTACTTGGAACAGAGTTAAGTTTTACTTTAGCTTTTAGACTACTTTAAGGTGATTAAGAAGTCGTGACGTTGAAGAACCTTTGCAACTTATCATTTTATGGCCCTTAAAGCTCCTTTGTCTTTTAAATCAGTACGAAATATCACCAGAGATGACATCTTTATACAAATATATGTATATAATATTTAGAATACTGTCAAATTGCTAAATACTTTTTAAGCTTAACTTTTTTTTGTTTGAAGTATTTTGAATTGTTTTTGGTTTTTGTTACAAGAATACACGCTTATATAAGCGATTTGTATTTACATTGCTCAAGATGTTTTTTGACTTTTGTTACATTTTGTTTTGACGTTCTTCATAAAAAGTTTAAGTCTGCCCAATATTCAATTAAAAAAATACTTCAGTTACGGGTACATTTATAACAAAAGTAAGGAAAACGTATTTAAATTACACATAACAAAAATAACCGGTATATTTTACCAAAATAACCGGCTTTTTCGATATTTGAAAAATGGACATTTTAAGAAATTCGACTTGGGCAAAACTAAAATAACCGGTTTAAACCGGTCGAATACTATTCGATCGATCTCCCTACGTAATACTCCGTATTAAAGTAGAATTTATTAAATATATAAAAAGAGTTTTAATGAATTCACTTAAAATTCCTGCAATCTGAGCAAACGGATCAGTTTTACGCCCCCGCGAATGAAGTGTCAAAAATTGTATGAGAATTCATTTACACAAACTTCATAAATTTATCTAACAATTTTGAAAGTTCAATTGGGCATTTATATACACAGAATTTTTTATGCTAACCGTAATTTTCAACAAAAAATTCAAGTGTTAACTTATCACAAGCAACAACTTCTTGGAATAATATGGGAAAATAATTCTTTTGGCTTTCTTAAGGCATTTTTAAAAACAAATATTACTTTTTTTACAGAAATTTCAACTTTAATTTTTTTTTTTTTTTTTGTTTTTTTATTAATTTTTGTATTGACGTTTCTTACAAACTTACAAGCTTGCCCATTTGCACAAATGGAAATTTTAAGCAGTTTAATGAAAAAACTTTATTTAGTTATCGATGTTTGGGTAAGCCAACAGTAAAAGTACTTTAACTTTAGTACCAATACTTAAATTTAATTTTAACAAAACACAATAAATTTGCAAATATTTATTTAATCTCGTCAATAATGGTATTATTAAATGTTTTTTGTCTCCCCCTAAAAAATTAAGTCAGAGTTATTAAGAGAATAGAAAAAAATAAATCGTGTAGCTAATTTTAAGACCATTTATATTTGACTTCCTGTTTAAGGCTTTTTTTGTTTCGTGTAATTTAAGTTTCTTTTTCTCGTTTCTATTGTATTTCTGTGACTCCTGTTAATTTAGTGTAATACAAAAGACATTTATTACCGACCATAAATCCGCCCACAACATTGGTCATAATAAAAAATAGAAAAAACATGTATATTTTTTTGTCAAAGCAGTGTTGCTTTGTAATATCTTGTCTAGTTTTGCATTTTTTTAAGTTTATATTTTAGTATTTTTTCTCTTTCTTAGTGCCTTTAACCTAGACTTCCGTTTTTATGTTGCCTTTTTTTCTCAATTCTCCATAGAGTTTAATTTGAATTTTTTAGTTGTTGGAGTTGCTGCAATTTTTTTTTTTGAAAATAGAAGGTAACTGAAAAAATGTTGTCGAAAAAGTCATACAAATTAGATCTTAATTTTAAGAAAGTTTTTACTACATTTTTATAAATTTTCTTTTGTTTTTAATTAAGTAATTGATTGAATTTTTTTGTAAACATTTAATTTTAAGCAAAATCTGTATTTTTTTATACACCTAATATCTCTTTTTCTACTCCTGTATAAGTTTTGTAACCATATTTGTTGTTTAACTAATACTGACAGTAGTCGGCTGCCTGCTGTTTATTTGTATGAATGTCTCTCTTGTTCTATCTTTTTGTCTCCGAGTTTTTTGTTATTATTATTGTAATATTGCTTAAAGCCTTGGCAGACAATTGTACATTTGGTTAGCCAAAAACTGTCTGCAATGTCATTGAATAAAACATTGTAAAATGTTACTTAAACAGGGAATTATAACAACAAATACACACAAATACAAATGCAGAGAGAATATTTTTTCTATGTGTGTAGATAAGAGAAAAGACAAGTTAAAGTTAAATAAAATGGTAAAATAACGGGCAAGAAATTAACATTTTTAAGGTAAATTCTAACTACCGTTATTTTATTTATAAGAGATAGTTTGATCCACTGATTCAGTTTAAGCGGCTAACTGAAGCAGCCACTCAAAGCAGAAGTTTGAGTTGTAAGGCAACCGATTCTTAGAACCTTAAACATTCCCTTTTGAAAATTGTAGGGAAAGCAGTTTAATTTTATTCTAAGTTTGAAACAAAAAGAAAAATAATAAAGCTTTTAGCTTTGGAAATTTTCGTAAATTACTGATGTCGCACAATATTGAGAGGCCGGGGAGGTTAGGCTAATGGTGGTATTTAAATATTTATAATAGTATTTTTAAAACAAAGTTAAAATAGTGTCTAAGATGTCTTTGCAACTTAAAACTATTGAGCTTTTTTTAGGCGCCACTTAAAAAATAATTAAATCAAATTTTTATATGTGATTTTTTTTTTTAAATAATTCTTTTTAAAAAGCTTTTTCCTTTCTTACTTGACCAAAATTTTTATAGTATACAATAAAAATTATTAATACATAACCGTTGATTGTTCTATTACTGAAACATTTGCAATAAAAATAAATGAAAAACAACAACAAGTTGAAATTCGTCCCTCACAATATAAAAATATAAAAATTATTACTGAAATAAAAATAAACCGAAAAATACATGAAGCTAAATGTTTAAATCATTACTACCAGCCAAATAAATTAATATGTACGTTCATACAAATATTTACGTAAATATTAAATAAAGACCATAGACCATTCTTTTACACAAAATATGAATCATAATATTAAAAACAGAATAATCGATATGAAATGATACAAGATAAACTCTGCTGTAAATAAATTTGAGAAGAGTTTGTTTTTAATTCTCAATTTATAATTTCAGTTCATTAGATGTTTGTTTAAATTCGTTTCCGTCGCTGTTCATAAAATAGCAGTAACTCGGTTAAAGGTTCCAACATGCGGTGTTACACTGTGCCATGTACGATATAACGCAATAAATTTTCCATTAAATTTAATTTGCATGGTTTTAGGCGCAATCGGTCACAATACTGGCTTTACTAAAGGGATTTGCTTTTTATACATTTGTTTGTTTTATTTAAAAAAGCATTTTATAAATATTTATTTTTCTTTCTGCTGCTTCTTAATTTTCATTCTATTTTTATTTCTCTCTACTACTCTTCTAAGAGTTTTTTTGTTTTACTGCGTTCCTGTATGGCGAAATTTACAGTGGAAGTGAATCAAATTTTTTTGTTTTGTTTGGTTTTTTTAGATGAAACCAACAATAAAAAAATATATAATAAAATTATTATTAATGTGGAGGTTAAAAGATTAGAACGCTTATAGCCAAGAAGGTATTCTACGAATGGCTTTTGTAGCAAAATGTTAACATTTTTTCTTATAAATAGAAAGTTTTTTCGCGCGTTACAGAGAGTTATGAAAATTAAATTTTTATTTTATTAAAATATTATGTACATTTTAAATATTTGTACTTTTTTTGTGTTAAATGGTTTTAGGTAGAAAAACGAATTCGTTGCTGTTATCAGTATGTTAGCCTGGGAAGTTAAACGGGATAACTAGGAAAGAAAATTTCAATTAAAAAAGAAACAAAACTAAAAAGCAGCGTTTTCATTGTGGCATCACCATCCCAAACACTTTATAACACAACTTTCTATACTTTTGTTTATAATAATAATTTTATTACTATTTTTAAATTAACCATTAAGAGGTAACAATTATTCATAGTTGGGGATAGTGCACTAAAGATTGACTTAAATCAGCATTGCACTATCACTAACTAAAACTCCTAAATTATTAGTTTGCATTGTTTTTAAACAGCTTGAGTGATGATTGGTATTTTTTCAGTAGCGCAAAAAAATTCACTAAACGCAGATTGAATGTGTAAAATCTGTACTCAATTCAGATAGTACCCTTTCTAAAATCTAAAATATGTAATTTTTTATGCATAATATTTTTAATTTTTGTGATGATGTGCGAAAGCAAAGAAAATAAAACAGTATTAAATTTTGTCCATAACGGAAAAATTCTTCGCTTAAATCATAAAAAAGAAAGTTTTTTGTTTCAAATTTAGGGCAAAATTTTTATTTGCACTCGAATGAGTAAAGAAGGGTTATATTTGGCTTTGCCAAATCTTTGACACCCTTCACCATATGGTGCGATAAGAACAAAAGGTTATCTATATATAAATTGGCTAAGGCAAAACAGTTAAGAACACTTTCCTCCTCTGTATGTCAACCGATTTGAACAAAATATTCACCATTTGAAAGGTATTTACTCACAGAAGTGCACAATATATATTTTATTCAAATCTGTTCAATAATTTCAGAGTTATAAGTGTTTAAATTTGCTACTAACACATATGCAGAACACATAAATAAAAAATTAGTTTTTTTTCAATTATCAAATAATAAAAAATAGGGTGGTCGATTATTCGACATTTTTCAGAAACCGGTTTTCGAATATTTCGACTATATAAATCTTATGTAAAAATCGGCACAGGCAAAACAATTAAGAACGCTTTCTTCCTTTGTTTGTCAACCGAACCTATATGGGGAGCAAAAATTATCAAAAAAGGGAAATACGGGAAAAAAAATTTCTATTTTTTTACTTTTCCGTGCTGCATGTGATAATTTTTAAATTTTCTATACTGTTGAAATTAGAAGCATAATATTCCTGAGTGAATGAAAACCTATAAGATAAAAAATGTTGGCACTTTTTGTTTTTAATCTGGAACTTTTTGAAAATTTGTTAATATTCGGCCTATAAAGATAAAATTATACATTAAATTGGGTGAACAAGAACATGTAAGGGGAACTTTTTGGCACTTTTTCGTTCAACATCTGGTACTTTGATTAATTTTCGTTAATATTAGACATAGAAACACAAAATTTAAGATGCAATGTGGATGACAATCCATAAAGGAGACTTTTTGATACTTTTTTGTTTTTCAATTGATATTTTTTATATTGAACTTACAAAATTAAATTAACTAATGTAGAAGACAAAATATGAATCGAAGGTTGGTCTCTCGCCAAATCGATCCACTAAGACGGAAGAAATAAATGCTTAAAACATGTAAATTCATACATACTTAGATGTGCTATGTTTTCTTCATATGTACATTAAAATTACATTAAATTTACATTAAAATTTATGGTCGAATTTTGACCATTAGGCGAACACTAGCACAAATAAATACATATATTTACTTAAATACATATTTATGTACAAGTTTAACCCGATGCGCTTTGCAATCCCGCGACTTGTCTTGTGTTGGTATCGAAGATATTTGTACTGAATTTTGAAACATTAACCGTTGCTGACATGTTTTGTATTTGAAAGGGGGGAGGGGCATGCCTACTTATCTAATTGACAATACAGCTCAAGGGTCCCAAATTTGGACAATCTTTTTACTAAAGTTCTTCAGATATAAAGAAATGTACTTTGTGCCTTGCCCACATCCCCAGTCCTGCTCAAATTTTGGCTGATGTTATGTATTGATGACCAAGATGCTCTTACCTTATTTGGAAACTTTGGCTCTTGCCTTTCTCCAGACATACAGAAATCCATAATGTCTTTGAATGGGGAGTACCACGCCTACTTCTCCAATTCCGCATATTTTTTGGAGAAGTTGTATTTTGATAACTTTTTTATGTTTAATTTTCCTTCCCAATTCCTTCAACTGTTCTCCAGATATAAAGAAATCTATTTTGTGCCATGTCCACTTCTCCACTTCCATCAACATTTTTTCAGATGATATGTTTTGACAACCAAGATATTTGTAGCAAATTTAGATATAAAGATATCTATATTGTCTTGTTAGGAAGGTGCCAACCCACTGAAAATTTAAAAAAATAGCTCCATCCAGAGCATAAGAGAATACTGTTTCATAAAAATCGGTTCACCGGCCTAGGCGGCTATACACATTTCTCTCTTTAAGTGGCAAAACATGTATGTAAATGTATGCATGTGTTTATTTATTAAAAAAATGCAAAAAATTCAACACAAAAGGATTTGATGGGTAAAAACTAGTGGCAGTCGTGGACTGGTCTGTATGAATTTCGATATCTAAAACACAGGAGCAGATCTGATAGAAATATGTTAAAACTTAGTCCCCATCATATCTGGAATCTTCTGTTGAGTTGAGGTTGCGGTTGAGTTATCTTTTTGCGCAATTTAAAACCTTTTGGTTTGCTGCATACAAAGAGAGGGAAACTTGTGGAAAATTAGTCGCCTTAAGAAAAATGTATGTGAATAATTTGATTCTGACAGAAAAGAAAGCAGGAGAAGCCAAATAGAATCATTATAGGGGAGAGTTAAACCATTGATTGTATTAATATGCATTCATACATTAAAGTTTAAGTTTACTATGTTTACATTTGGGCATTCTTGGTATAATATTTTTACAAAGTGTTTAAAGTAAGAAAAATTATTTTATATTTTATGATATACTGAAATCTATGCCAGTTTTACGCCGGGCAACGCCGGATTTTAAAAGCAAGTTTTATAAAAAATGCAAAACAAGTGAATGAAAAATAGCTTAGTCCACATTAAATGTAAAAAATATTTAACAGAAAAGTTGTTAAGTCACAAATACTATTGTGAAACAAAGATCCATTATTTTTAGTTATCAGTGTCTTGAAAGTGAAAATGAAGGCCAAATTGTTGGTGGCACTGGCATGCTGTCTTGGATTGCCGAATTGGGGTGGTTCTTGCCAAAAAGGAGACCCAAAGTGAACAAAAGAAACAAATTATTGCAACTTTAGACATTATTCAACATGTACTCATTTTTTAATGCACCTTTTACCTCTAGGAGTTGAGATGACAGGTGTTGTACTAACTTTCGCCATCTTATAACAATCCATTTGTTGTCCACGTGATTCTCTGAAAGAAATATAATCATTCTAAAGTCTACCGTTTGCCTTACCATCAACCTCCTATTGATTACCATTAACCTCCTTAAATTGGCAAAGAAAAAAAATTGAGTTTTTAATAACCGTAGGAATACAATTACACCGTTTGAACGTGGTAGCGTAAACGTAGATACGTTTTCATATTAAAACTTATACTATTTTAGCGACCGTATTGTTACAGAAATAGAAAAAAATTAAATATAAACATAATTTATTTTTATAATTTCAAATTGAATATAATAATTTTATTTATTTCTTTTAAGTTTCGTATTTTACAAATTTTATTTTTTAGATTTTTATTTTCGTTTTTTTTTATTTTATTTTATAAATTTTTATTTAAATTTTTAAGTTTAAGTTTTAGTTTTATATTTTTATTTTAATTTCTTCTAGTTTTAGTTCTATAGATTCTAGTTTTAAGACTTCAGCTTTTGGTTTTATAGCGATTGGCTTAAACTTTTTAAAATTTAAAAAAAAATTTTTCTTAAACATTTTTGGGACCTACTCTTAACTTACTTTAAACTTTTTTCAGTGTTAGCCACTACTCACCACATCACTTCTTGTCTCGGGCAAAGGATAAAGGGCCGACATATTTCTCTTTAGCGGCCAAGAAACCGGGGTCGAGCCAAATGCCGTGCAATTGCGCCTTCAAGCAAACCAATTTCAGCAATTTGTTATTTCTTGTTCGTCTGTCTGCTTGTTAATTAATAAAAAAAAAATTCTTTTTAATTTTTCTTCTTTCCCCCTTGCCAATATTTAATATTACTCAGCCTCTTCCATCTATCAAATCGTATCGAATAAAAAAGACTTACGCAGCTTGCATTATCTCTCGATAAGGTCCAGTGAACTGTTTGTTTGTTTAATTGAGCTAGAATTATATAAAGTTATTCATGTTTGCAAATCAATCAGCAACTCTGAATCATTTAAAAGATAAAATTGTGCACACCATAACCAGATACGTCATAAAATGCTTTTACAGTGATCCTATGACTTAGACTTCCAGTATACAATTCGTAATTGTTGAAGTAAAATAGTTTTGCCGAAGATTTGCCATTCAAACCTTTTAGATTCTTGTATTAAGATTTAAGTGAAACTTAAAGTAAAATAATTTTAAATAATGTAAATTGGTAAAAATTATTATTAAAAAATCAGTAATAGAAGATAAAAATATATAAACATTTGCTTTATGAAGAGATTAAAATATAAGTTTTCAAGAGCACGAGCTTTCCAATGAATTAACTTTCTTACTTACATAGAAAGAGTGATCAAAAATGTTTAAGCAAAAAAGAAAAACAAAATGAATAAAATCTACATTTAGAAGAAAAAAATTATTAATTGAATTTCCGCTTATATCCGTTAAAGTTTTTTATTTCCAAAATAATAATAAAAAAAATGTAAATGAAAAATTGCAAAACATACTTCAAACATTGTGTTACACATTAAAAGCAAAAAAGAAAAGGAAAATTTATAAAATGTGCACTCTTATAAATGGATTGTAAGTAGGAGATGCAAAAAACAAAGAAACAGAGGGTGAGAAAAAAATCACATTGTCAGCAAAAATGTTGCGACGTTGATGAATGTATTAAAACGGAAGGAGAAAGCTAAAAGTAATAAAATAAAAGTTAATAGAACACACATTCTTATACTTTATAGTTTTGTCTATTACGAAGGCGGGTCAATTGTAGTATACCTACCATTATCAAGTAGAGTGCATAAAGTTGTTGACACACATAATATTTAATTGTTTACATTAACGCAGTGTATTGAACTGCAATAAAGAAATTTGATTCTACATGTGTCAACACACTCTGTTTATAACTGCACTTTTTAAATTCATGTATGTTTGTGTGCAAACCATTCTGTTGCTTATTAAAAATAGTCAGCACAAATTTGGCTATTGCACTTGGATTTCACACAAACATAAATGTATTAAGTTATTCCAATATTTTAAAATAAGTAGTAATAAGCTTTGAGTGATTTTTGTTCACTCAAAATAACTCTAAGAAATTAGTATATAAGAAATGTAAATTTTAGAATATGGATCAATAAAAAATTATAGTTTTGAGAAATCAAGACATAAATTGTTTTATTTGAATTCCAAGTTATAATCTTGTTTCCAAGATAAACTTGAAAAGGAATCCAAGTTGAAAGTATACAAAGTGAAATATACAATCACTACATGGCGATCCTGCCAACTTTGAAAGGATAAAATAAAAAAAAGGAAAAATCCTGCAAAAGAAGAGGCCCCTAATCCAAGCCTGGGATTGGAAGGACAGTTCAAAGCCATGAACTAGTCAAATTGGATGACAACAAACACCAAGATGACAAAAACACCAAGATGACAATTACACCAAGATGACAACACGCCAACAACACCGGAAGACATCATAAAGAAAAAAAAAAATTTTAATAATAATATACACATAAAACACAATACAGAAAGTGCATTGGCATATCTGTAGAGTGCAAATCTTTTTTTTTTATTCGTATATGACTATTGAGCTAGATGAAAGAAACACTAGCAGAAATTTTATCAGAATTAGAAGAAGCCGAGAAAAGATGGGCGAAACTTCTAATTTAGCAAAAAAATTCAGTAACAGAGAAACCAATAATACTAAATATAGGCCCTAGGCCAAGAAAAATAAAACAAAAAAAAGAAGAAATAGAAATACAAATCCCAAAAGTCAATATAAAAACAAAAAACAATAGAAGGGATTTTGTTAGCAGGAAGAAAATAGAACTAAACGTACTAAAGTCGGAATTAAAATATACAACTTGCAAAAAGACAATAGATTTTTTAAATTCAAAAATATTAGAAACAAAAACATTAATAAAAAATTTTAAAAAAGAAAAAAAAAATAAAAAAAAACAAAAGATGTCAGAATAAATAATCAAAACTAAGAATAGAATATATGTTTTAAAAAAAAAAAAAAAAAAAAAAAAAAAAAAAATTTATTTTTTAGTTCAGAACAGAAATTACACATTTTAGCAGATAATTGAGAAATGATTGGAATAGAATGAAGCTGTAGAAACTAAGAAAAATATAAAAACTAGACTAATGTTAAGAAAATTTAGGTAAAAATAATAATAACACCTACAAATAAATTCTATCAAGACAATTTATATCAATATTTTTTTTATCATGTGTAAATCACAAACAGACTTTGATCGTCCTAACGCCAACGTTATAAATGAAATTGACGTTAAGGAAAATAAAATAAACTTACTGCCGATAGAACTCTCTTTACTAATAATTACACTAGTCTTATTAATAAATTTTATAATTCGCATTTACCAAATGCATAGAAGGAACCTTAAGAAAAGATATCAAAGCAGGGCAAACGACCTTAACACAATCTGAATGCAATGACATGGCAGAAAATTCTAGATCGCTGTAGAGCAATAAAAGAAGATTTCGACAGATCCTATAAATGCTTGAATATAGATAGGCAGATAGGCCAAAATACAATAGATAAACACATAAAGATCATTTTACAGTGCTTAGAAGAAATAAGGACTATACTCAACGTGAATTACGAAAGACTCACCTCATCTCATAAGATAGCAGCAGAAGCCTTCTTTCATGACACTAGGGATAAAGTAATACAGATAGCGACAAAGAAAAATATTGACATTAAAATACCGGAAACCATCCAAGAAAGGATAAATATAGAAACAGTAATACAAACAAAAAAAATAGAAACAGAAACACCAAACACAGTAAACTCGTGCAACATGGCTGAAGAAAACCTTAATGCCACAGAACTGGCATCAGTGTCAAAACTAATAAGCATATTTACAGGGACAAAAGAAGAACTTAACCCGTTCATAGCAAATCTAGAAATAATAAGTAATACAATTCCAGAAAATAAACGCACTTCACTCTTCAATTTCGTCTACAAAACAAAATTAACTACAAAGGTCCAAAATAGATTAAGACAAAACCAGATTCCAACCAATATTGACACACTAATTTCGAATTTAAAAGAGACATATAAGATAAAAAAATCACCCAACATCGTCATTAACGAATTAAGCAGAGCAATACAAACGGATAGTATAAGAAAATTTGCAGATAAAATAGAATCTTTAACATTGGAATTAAATGAAATCCAAATAAGCACCCTAGGAGAAGAACATAGAGACATTATTAGCAAAACCAATGCAGCATTAGCTTTCAACTCTTTTAAAAATGGACTTAAAAATAAAGAAATAACCAGAACAATAGAAGCTAGCAGAGTAAAGAAACTCAGTGAAGCCATCGATATAGCAATGGAAACAGCAACAGATATCAGACAAAATCAGATACTGTTTCAGACAAGTCAAACAGGAAGTAATTTTAGAAACAACTGGAATAATTTCAACAACTACAATAGAAATAATCGCAATCAGAATAACCATTTCATTAGAAACAACAACGATAATGGCAATAGAACTAATAGGTACAATAACAATAATAATTTCCACAGAAATAACAACAATAAAAATAATTACAATAATAGAATGAGAAACAACAATAGAAACAGTCATAGGAGTTATAACGATTTCAACTATAATAACAACAATAACAACCGAAATAACAATAATCATCGTAATTCCAACAACAATAACAGAACCATAAACCATATGAATAACCAGGGAAACTCCCAAAGTCCGGAGGTTTTAGGCCTCCAGAGATCTCCGGAACAAGATCAGTAAAGACAGAAAACAAAACCAATACAAACAAAATTTATAGCATATCATCCAATCTTAAAAATTATGTAGAACTAAATATAAAAGACACCCATCGTGCACTTACATTTATGATAGACACAGGAGCCGATGTCTCTCTGTGCAAAGAAGATCTTTTATACAAATATGATGAAGATGCAGACGATTACTGTCATTTAACAGGAATTACAACAGAAAAAATCAAATCATTAGGTTCTACCAACATTATAATAAAAATCGACGAAGCAATACTAAAACACAAAATACAATTAGTAAAACATGATTTTCCAATCTACACAGATGGTATACTCGGAAGAGATTTTTTATTAAAATACAACTGCAATATAGATTATGATAAATTTATACTTACCATTAATTATAAACAAGAAACACTAATATTACCAATACAGAATAATACATTAAAAATAAACACAATTAGAATCCCACCAAGAAGTGAAATAATCATTCCTTTTCAAATAAATATAGATGAAGACGGAGTAGTATGCAATCGTGAAGTTAGTAAAGGTGTATATTTAGCAAACACAATAATTCCAAAAAACGGAAATAAACATATCAAATTATTAAACACTCTAGATGAAACTACAGTAATAGAGAACTTAAAAGTTGAAACTACACCACTAAGAAATTATAATATATATAGAACTAGCAGTGATAAAACAACAGAAATAAACAACAAAGAAAGATTTAAAAAATTGCTAGATGACCTCAAACTAGAGGAAAATGACAGCTATGAAACAAAAGAATTATCAAAAATTTTGGAAAAATATCAATCAATATTTCATTTAGATGGAGAAAGCTTAACAACTAATAACTTCTATAACCAAACCATACAACTAAATGATAGAAACCCCGTTTATATAAAGAACTATCGCTTACCTCAAACACACACAGAGGAAATAAACACCCAGGTAAAAAGTTTACTAAAACAAAAAATAATAGAACCATCTATAAGCCCATACAATGCCCCTCTCTTATTAGTTCCAAAGAAAGGGCTAGACAACATAAAAAAATGGAGATTAGTCGTTGATTTTAGGAAGCTAAATGATAAAATAATCAATGATAAATTCCCACTAACACGACTAGATGATATTTTAGACAAATTGGGACGAGCAAAATATTTTTCCACATTGGACATGACAAGTTCATTCCATCAAATTGAACTCGACAAGGAATCAAGACCATACACAGCCTTTTCTACAACAAATGGTCATTACCAATTTACTAGATTACCTTTCGGACTAAAAATATCTTCTAATAGTTTTCAAAGAATGTTAACTATAGCACTATCAGGATTGGAAACGGAAGCATTTTTATACGTGGATGACATCATAGTTTTTGGATGTAGCTTAAAACATCATAACAACAACTTAATAAAAGTTTTTGATAGATTATCAAAATATAATTTAAAACTAAATGCAAGCAAATGTTGTTTTTTAAGACCAGAAGCTGTATATTTAGGTCACTTAATAACATCAAGTGGAATTAAACCAGACCCTGCAAAATATGAAACAATTTCAAAATATCCAATTCCTAGAAACGCTGATGACGTTAGAAGATTTGTAGCATTTTGCAATTATTATAGAAGGTTTATCAAAAATTTTGCAGATATCGCAAACTGCCTAAATAAACTTTTAAAGAAAAATACAAAATTTGAATGGTCCAAAGAATGCCAAACAGCATTTGAAACATTAAAAGAAAAATTAATCAGTCCACCCATTTTGCAATATCCAGATTTTGACAAAACATTCGTTCTAACAACCGATGCATCAGATTTTGCACTAGGTGCAGTTTTGTCACAAGGCTCAATAGGAGAAGATCTTCCAATATCATATGCAAGTAGATCACTCAATAAACATGAAAAGAACAAGCCAGTAATTGAAAAAGAATTACTAGGTATATATTGGGGAATACAGTTTTTCCGACCTTACTTATACGGAAGGAAATTCACAGTTGTTACAGACCATAGACCATTAGTTTCACTTTTTACACATAGAAATCCAAGTTCTAAATTAACACGTATAAGACTAGAACTCTCCGAATACGAATTTGATATAGTATATAAAAAAGGAGCAAATAATACAAACGCGGATGCATTATCACGGATACAAATTGATTCCAAAACTTTAAAAAACATGATACCTTTAGAAAATGATAAACATGCAAAGAGAGCATTAGTAGTAACAAGGGGTATGAAGAAAAAGTCATCAGAAAATAATATCATTAGCGGATCTCAAAAAGAACCTGATCAACTCTTTATGTGGGACTGCACTTCGATAAATGATATAAAGCGCGCAACTAAATTAAAATTTATATTAGAGAAACGGCCGATAGAAGATATAGAAAAATGTTATAAAGATACGTTAGAAACGTATAGAGATATTAATGAAACACGTGTTAGATGTAGCGATAATCCAAAGCACTTAGGTACTCTCTTGGAGAAGCTTTCATCTCATTTAAAATTAACCAAAAATAAGGTATTTGCAATCGACAATAATGATGCAATATTTAATATATTTCCTGCAGATGAATTTAAGGCCAGATACAATAAAGCATGTAAACAAAATAATGATGACATAACTATATTATTATATGAAAAACCCAAGAGAATAACAGATGATGAAGAAAAACAAAAACTTATAAAACTATATCATGACACGCCCCAAGGAGGACACTTTGGAATACATAAAACAATATTAAAATTGAAACAAAAATATATATGGAAGGGGATGAACAAATCCGTAAAGGAATATGTATCAAAATGTGATTTATGCCAAAGAAATAAACAGGTTAGACATACACAAGAACAGCTAAAAATAACAGATACTCCAATAAACAGTTTTGACACTATCGTAATTGATACTGTTGGTCCACTACGCCCAACAAATAACTTTAGATATATATTAACAATGCAATGCGAACTGACTAAATATATAATTGCTTGTCCAATTGAGACCAAAGAAGCAAAGTCAATAGCTAAGGCATTACTGGAAAATTTAATTTTAAAATACGGATTATTTAGCATACTCAAATCGGACAGAGGAACAGAATTTACAAACGAACTAATGAAGGAAATATGCGAACTACTTAAGATAGAACAAAAATTCTCGACTCCATACCACCATGAGACGTTAGGAACTATTGAAAGAAACCATAGAGTCCTAAACGAGTATTTCCTATCTTTTGTCGAAAATGACAGATGGGAAGAATGGATCCCATATTATACTTTTGCGTACAATATAACTCCTCACATAGATACTGAATACTCACCTTTTGAACTAATTTTTGGAAAACTACCACATTTACCTGGAGATGAAGTAATGAATCATCCCAAAATTTACAATTTGGAAAATTATGCAAATGAAATAAAAACAAGATTAAAATATTCTCTAGATAATGCTAGAAACATGATAGAAAAAGTGAAAACAAAGAGACAATTAGATTCTAATAAAAAACTAAATAGAATAGATTTAAAAATAGGAGATTTAGTATTAGTGAAAGTAGAAAATAGAAAAAAGAATGAACCACCATACAGAGGTCCATACACTATAATAGATATAGATGATTTAAACGTATCAGTTAAGATTAATAATAACATAAAAACCTACCATAAAAATTTATTAAAAAAATATAATAAAGAATTAACGCAGTAACAAAAAGTTTTACTGAACCACACCAAAAAATAAAGCAAAAACAAAAATTTTAGCCTAAGTTTAAGTAATTAAGTAATCCTAAGCTATAAACAAACTTTATATATAAAAAAAAAAAAAAAAAAAAACAAAAAATTGTTAAACAAAATTAATTTTTACAAAAAAAATTCTCCAATTTCAATTGTAAAATTTTTTTTTTTAAAGGGTAAGGGTGTAGTATACCTACCATTATCAAGTAGAGTGCATTAAGTTGTTGACACACATAATATTTAATTGTTTACATTAACGCAGTGTATTGAACTGCAATAAAGAAATTTGATTCTACATGTGTCAACACACTCTGTTTATAACTGCACTTTTTAAATTCATGTATGTTTGTGTGCAAACCATTCTGTTGCTTATTAAAAATAGTCAGCACAAATTTGGCTATTGCACTTGGATTTCACACAAACATAAATGTATTAAGTTATTCCAATATTTTAAAATAAGTAGTAATAAGCTTTGAGTGATTTTTGTTCACTCAAAATAACTCTAAGAAATTAGTATATAAGAAATGTAAATTTTAGAATATGGATCAATAAAAAATTATAGTTTTGAGAAATCAAGACATAAATTGTTTTATTTGAATTCCAAGTTATAATCTTGTTTCCAAGATAAACTTGAAAAGGAATCCAAGTTGAAAGTATACAAAGTGAAATATACAATCACTACACAATAATTCCGTGAGCTTTTGAATTTCTCGTCTGTTAACTGAAAGTGAAACATTGTTCCTGGCTACTGGTATCTGTAAGTTGACTTCTGTCAACATTTTTATCAAATGCGTCTTCCAGTTTGTGTTTGACTTCGATATATAGAAGACTTCCGCATAATGCGACGAACAAATGGAAAAAGAGAATTTCAATGGGAAAAATCAACAAATTTGGGATTTAGCCACGAGTGGCGAAATGGCTGAAATGGAAAGTCCTGGTTCAGACATATCAGTCTTAGTTGAACAGAATTTCGTTAATTCTTTTTTAAGCCTGCGTGTTCGTTAATATGCAATCACTTTGTGTCGTTAATTTTCTTGTTCTTTACTTTAAACTTAAACTCATCTAGCATATTACGAGTACAAAAACAATGAAGCCCAAAAATTTAAGACTTGACGGGTCAAACTTTTGTGTAGGAACCAGCAAATGGCGCTTTGACTGCAACAGTTAAGTTTCTACTAGTTATAAAGAAGATCAGCTGATAGCCAAAAAAACTTATATTTTGGAGCAACCTAAAATACCTATTTTGATGAACTGACAGATCTTGTTTTTTTGAAAGGGATAAGCAAATTGGAGAATCATTTTATAAAGTATACAGAGCTAAAGGGATACTACTTTGAAAATTTAAAAAGTAAAAAGTCGCAGACTTATGAGTCTGCCTTCGTATCTAAAAAAACCTATTTATATAGAAATAAATATTCATAAGTAAGTTTTTAAGGTTAATTGAAAAAATATAACACGAACTGAGAGCTAAAAAATTAATATTGAAAATTTGTTCACCTTTCGCCCAAATTTACAGTCATTAGTTAACCGATAACAATAGTTTAACCAAGTAAATATTATATCCAGTTTTTTGTTAGCCGTTAGTTAAGCAATCATATGTTATTAGTTAACTAGTAGTTAGACAACAGCTGTTCCTTAGAAAATTTGTATTTGCATTTGTATTGTTATGAAGAAAGGACCAGTGAACTTATAAACGTTGAATCCGATGTTGAAAGTGTCTGGAATATTGTTCTGAACGTCGACAAAATAACTGAAGAAACAAGCTTAAATTTTCTTCTTTTGGAGAAAAATTATCGAGCGTTTCTATAATTTTTCTTTAAAATTATAAATATGTAAACATAAACATAAACATTTTCTATTTTCTGCTCTGATTAAAATTTTTAGTTAACCAATATTCAATTGTAAATATGAAATGTTAGTTAAGCAATAGTTGTTATTTAAGTACTTTTTCTTTGTGCTCATAAGGTTAATATTTTTGTTTAAATATTCTTGGCTTCATGGATAATGGAAGCATCTATTTGGTTTCTGTTCTGACTGACTTTTTCCCAAAGTGTGTTTTTAAAAAGAATTAAGTTTACTTTTACTTTAGCAACATTTGTATGAAATTGTAAATAGCTTTAAATGGAATTTTTATGTGTAAGTTTTGAACAAAAATATTGTTAGAGCAAAATGTTAAATATTTTTTTTTGCTAAAAATGAGCGTGCTTGTGAAAAAAAGAACATCAAGTGAAATTGTTTTCTTGATTGTGAATCTGGCGTTGTTCTCAAGAAAAATTCTACATTTCTTAAAAAAAACTATTTTTTTCGTTTTCACAAATAATGTATTCGTAGAGATTTAGTTAAAAAAAAAAAATACAAACACACAAAGTTAATTGATCTTAAGCTTGAATGTACAATTATACAGATTTTACTGGATTCATATTCCAAATTTCAGTTCTTCGAAAAACTTCAGAATAAAATGAAATAAGTATAAGAAAGGTTTAAGAGTTATTCTTACATTTTTTACGTGCTAAATTGCAATTTTAGTTTAAATTTAAAGTAGCTAACAGAAAAGGACACTAAATGCTGCTTTATCAAACGTTGTTTGGACCAAGTTTTATCAGATCTCAAAATCGAGGTTATTTATTTATTTAATCATTTCATAGTAATACAATAAGCCTAAACATTTCATATTACAAGATACATACATGCTGAATAAAATACTATATAATATCTTACATCTATAAGTGTATAATTCATACAACATTTCAACAATTTGCTCTCCAGCCTAAGAAATAAAAACATAAACAAAATAATAATAATTATTGTCCCAATGTTGTGAACAGACATGGAGATTCATGTACATTAACCTACAAAATTAGAATTTGTTAAGAAAACTAGATAACATTAGAAGAAGGAAAAAAGAGCAGTGAAACAAACTTAACTTAACTTGACAGGAAACAGTCAGGCAACTGTTCAGTGAAATTTCAAGTATTGCAAAGATGAGAAGTTATGAAGTTTTTAAAATGGAATCTAAAAACCTTATAGTAAATTCTGTTTTAATGGGTGTACTAAAAGGTCTACGACTAATATTTGTATGTGCTATTAACTTCAGCACAAACCGAAAAAAAAAACATTCATGGAGATTGCAAATATGGAAATATTGTTGTTTTATACTCATTTTATTAACAAACAATTTAACAGCCGTTAACAGTAAAGGACTGACTGTTAATGATAAAATCCCTGTATATTGCTAAACTTGCTATAAACCATACGTTTGTTTGAGTCAATTTTATTTATTTTTCGTAAAAAGAAATTTCATTAAGCACGCAACATTTTTCTTGCAGAAACTGGAAAATTTAGCATTCTAAA
Organism: Pollenia griseotomentosa; assembly: GCA_963931875.1. Taxonomy (NCBI): domain Eukaryota; kingdom Metazoa; phylum Arthropoda; class Insecta; order Diptera; family Polleniidae; genus Pollenia; species Pollenia griseotomentosa. The sequence continues at coordinate 203,892,223 of OZ007561.1, read as the reverse complement.
TATGTTTGTTTTACTACATTTTGAGAAAGATGACCCTTGGAACCTTTTATAAAAAGATGCTCTTTTGAATCAGCAAGAAAACTTCGTCAAAGTAATCAAGAAAGCTCCAAATGTTTGACGAGCTGTGCAGTTACTCCCACAACTTCCTCTATAAAACAGCGTCAAACCATTAAGTTCGTGAAATTAAAGAACCTACAGAGTATCTTCTTTACTACATACAACCAATTTACCTTACATGATTCAAAGCACTTCCTTAGGCCGAAGCCATGCAATGAGCGGAAAAGCGGCTAACGGCAGAGCAATGAACGGCCAAAAATTAAAACATATTTAATACTACTGAAGTGACCATATAATGAGCGGCATGTGAGCGGCTTATTCTTTGACATGACAAAAGTGAATGTGGAGCTTATAGTTCTATCTGTACAATGCCGACCGCTATTATAGCAAGACAGATTACCAAATTTTCTGTTAACCCTTTTAACCAAATCTGGTGTTAACTTTTTGCAAAGGAATTCACAGACATTCGGCAGTATTGCTAAAATCTGTCTGGAAACTTGTGTTTTATAGTATGAACACCAAATCTTCTGTTTTTCTTAAACGCATTAAATGCTTATAAACATGAGTACGATTTTCGCGTTATTACATTAAACAAACCTCTTTTGACAATGGCATTTTTCAACTAACCGCTCAGAATTGACGCTCACTTGCCGCTCAAACTAGCAGCGTGCATTGCCTAACCTAGGCCTTACGATAGAATGATAGTAATTCCGGAAATGGTCGAAAGCGAAGGTGTGAATGAAAATGACCCTGATGATGGCATGGAATCTGATTATGACAACTAAAAAATGCAACAAAGAACCACGAAAGCTTTTCTTAAAAAAATTTTCTCTATGTGGCAATTTAACTCTAATCGCTTTTTTGTCATTATTCAACATATGGAGGCATAACCGCAAAAAAAGCTTAAGAGACATTATTTTCAATTTTCGGTTTTTGTTTTAATAAGTGACTTTATTGGCAACACTTGTATTATCCCCCTTAATGTCACGGTCACATAAGGAAACGTTACGATTTTATAGCAAAAGCAATTTTATCGTAAGCGATAACCTTCATACAAAATTTATATGAAATAAAATTAAAATAACCTTCTCCTGTAAATTTTTTTTTGTCGCTTAAGTTTTTTTTTGCGGTTATGACTCGATATGTAAGTCACTTGCTTTAAGCCACTCATATTTAATGAATATCGAACTAAATAAGGCTTTTAACTTATAGTTATTATAAAGTTAGTAAGAAAACTATAATTTTTATAATTATACAACATTTTTTTAATTAAACCAAAAAGAATCGCATTGTTCTTATAACATTTTGTTAGAAATGTCACAAACAAAGAAATATATTTAGTATTCTATTTAAGTCTAGGCTCACACTTTGAAAGCTTTCTTTCAAAACGTTGTTGAGAGGGGAAGAGAAAATTCTGCTCTTAACTCCCCCCTCACGAATAAGTACTGACTTACTGAAAGAAAGCTTTCAAAGTATAAACCCAGACTAAGTATTGCAACTTTATCAGATAATTTTTAAATGACTATTAAAGACGAACTGACCTTTGACACTGAATATTTATTACAGAGCTTATTTTGGGCTGCATCTTATACTTTCCTGCTGGAATCGAATGCAAAAACTCTCTAAAAAATTAAGCCACACAATTGAAGTATTTAATAGAAGTTTAAAAGAAAACAAAATTAAACAATGACGATAGCAATGCTGCTCATCATTGCGGAGGATAAGAAGTAAGACAAACAACGTATACTGTATTGAAGAAAACGTTATATAAAACTTAAATTAAATATGAAATAGTTATTAGGAGGCCGAAAAAAGAGAAAAACATGTAAATAGTCGGAAATTATATAGAAACGAATAAAAAGTCATGACCTGTAACACTAAAAAATCAACAATCCATAAATGAGGTTTTATTCCACTAAATTCCTTCCATTATGGGCAATATATGTGAAAAAGGAGAGAAATAGAAAAAGGAATGCCAGCATCTCGTAATGGACCAGAAGCTAATAACAGAGCATGCGCTTTTTATGATAATTTTAATGAAACGGGAAAATTTGTTTCATTCTTTAGAACCTTTTTTTTATTAAAAAAAGAGTAGCATTTTTAGTACAAACTTAGTTTTGTTTTCTTTGTACATATGAGAGAGTAAACGTGAATTCGGCTCATTTAATCCATTTATGTTTGATTGTATAACACTGTGTATTGGTCTGGTCATGGGCTACAAAAGAGCAAAATCAGTTTGTTTGATAACGTAGAACGTATTATAGCCGAATATATATTAACGCAAACTAACTTTTTCAGAAATTCGCAACAAAGCTGCTCCAAAAAAGAAAAGAAATAACAGCAATAATAAAATAAAAGCAAAGCAAGAGAAACGGGCGTAGGCGTTAAGTAAAAATTAAATATTTGCTTCAAATCAAATCCATATTTATTAACAAAGTTTTTACTCACATAATTCCAATTATGTGCAGTTTCGCATTATAATAATTATTGAATTAAATTGAAATTAATAGTTTAACAAAAACATAAACAAAAAAAAAAAATTAAATATTTGTTATTGTATGAATGTTTGTTTGCATATTCGTTCCTAACCTAATTTCTGTTTTGAAAATTTATGTATGTGTGTGTCCACATGTGGCTTTAATGGTTTTGTGGTTTTTGCGGTCGTAGTGGTAACGGTCAATTTACGTACGTTTCCCATTTATGATTTCATTTTTTCTCATTTACTTTGCATTTTAAACGTGAGTGTAAAAGGTGCAAATAATTACAGTCATGATTATGTTTTCCATTAAAAAATGTATTAAATAAAATTTTATTTAAGCACCATCATAAAATAAAATTAACAACAAAAGTACTAAAGCAGTCCTCATTATCCCTATAATGAAAGTATTTTACGTTTTTGGTTCTGCCGTTAATGACATCAAATTTTATGATTAAAAAAAATGTATATTAAATAAAGACTTGTAATTTATTTACTATGGTGTCAAATTTGGGTAAGTTAAATTTTTTATGCTAAATATTCATGCAAATTTTAGACTTATTGTAAATAATATTTACAAATTGTATATGGATCTTTATTTGCTCTTAACTACTGTTAAGAACTGTATTATAAGATTTTTTTAAGAAATAGGTACTGTTTCAAGTGTAGCCTAATTTATTAACCTAAAGTCTAGATCCTGTTTTGCACTCTGTTAGGAGGAATTCGTATGGAAAATTTCTAATTGATGATCTTTCTTTATCGAATTCATTTAGATCATGTCTATGACCATAATCTTATTTAAGATAATGTGACATTTTACTAAATTTTATTTCGAGAATATTTGATTTTAATAATAGAGAAGATTATCCTTCTACGTGATGAAGTAATGTGATCTCTGATCGCAAATTGTCTTAATCTGAAAATGCAAAATATTTCGCCCAAAAAAACTTTCTTGTTATTGGAATTCGAAGTTCATTTGACAAGGAAAACAAAACAAGTAAGCTGTGCTAAGTCTTTGATAGCTGCTTCTAAATATAAGATTTTTCTGGTATAAAATCTGCAAGAAATTATAAACAAATTTTTTGTGTCATATAAAAGTTAATTGTCTAAAATTGTATGACAGCATTACAACTGCACGCATATCCTGCTCAAACCAATCCAAAGTTTATGTAGAGTAGCACTAGAGTGGACTCCACAGGGCAATAGATATGGTAGATTATCAAAAACAGCATTGCACCAAAAAACTTTGATGAAATACGAGAAACTTAAACAAGTAACAGAAAGAGATACAAATATATTGTATTAATGAAATTAAGTGCAATAATCTTGTAGAAGCCCTATGCTTCCTATAGAAAGGAAAACGCACCTATTTTCAATTATTTGTGACAATACGTACGTTCCGCCATCATCGTGTTTAGATTTTATATTTAAAATCAAAATGGAATAATCTTATGTCGCTTCATTAAAAAAATTTTAAGTAAAAGATTGGTAAATACTTTGTAAACAAAACAAAAATATAAATTTTTTAGGAATAAGAGTCCCCCTTCGCCAGTTGTAAAAAAAAGTTAATAGTCCTTTTTCTAGACTTTATGACGATTTTTTTGGTGTCCTGTATTTTTCTTTTTACGTCCATATTGAATATCTTAACATAAAATAGGCAAGTCCACACAAATTACACTTTCAGATTTAATTTCGAGATGGTCGAGGTAAATACTTAAAATACTTCTTTGAATTACAACAAAGGATTCCCCACCACTTTTTTCTTAATAAATTTTAACTGGTCCTGCAACATATGCCATGGTAGAACAACAGCTTTGAGATCGCCGCATATTCCAGGCGTTGTTTTTAAGAAGGAATAAATAACAGATCAACTGCTATTTTCGAAAGTCAATCATCAGAAGTTATCTGAGAAGTTTGATTTACTGGGAATTATTTTTTCATCGATTTAACGATATGTGTCAATCTGTCCATCCATAAAGAGCTCGCCGTTGAGGTGCATTTCGGAATTTTGTTATGTAGTGGTATATCGCTTTAAAAAGCGCCCATAAATAATGACCCGAAACTTATTGAGAAAAATTCTAGTTTTCCAAATTTAAGAATTTGCCAATATTTATTTCTCTTCACAAATTATTTACGTATTTATTATATTTTTCAAATATTTCTGTTTCTTAAAATTTTACATCGTTTTGCTTAAGCTAACAAAGAAGTAAATTATTCGTAGGTCGGTTAGCGTGATAGCAAGCAGAAACTAAGCGCCAAGTCAAGTAGAAGCGATTGCGTCTCCGTTTTGATAGAACCACATCACTGGCCTATAATAAGAATTCCCGTTCAAACTTGATTTTTGCTTACAGTTAAAGTGGCTTCAGTCAGCCTGTTGCGTTTAAACATACATATTGCCCAGCTTAACCCACTATACCTTATAGAGTTCCTGTAGTAGGTTATTTCCAAATAAGTTATGTCTGGGCTAATTAAAAGCTGGACAATTTCATAAGAGATAAAATGGTGTATCGTCAGTCTTAAATTGTTCACAACTGCAACAAAATTCATTAAAAAAGCGACAAAGTCTGGTAGCTTGTTCCCCGATCTTTAAGTGACCTGTTAAAATAAACTTGTATGAATGTCGAGATCTATTGCCGGGTATAGCTTGGAAGTTTCACAGAGCTTTTTTTTGTTGTTATATATGGGTCACGTTTGCCTGCACCTTTTTAGTTTGCTTACCAAGATAGTCAGCCTTATCAATTAAGGGTTTGAAGATTTCGCTTTTGATAGTTTCCAGTTTGTTTACTGCAAAAACTTTGAAAATATTAAAAGCTTCTAGTTCGTCTGCCTGTAACAGACTCTACGCGAGCTAAGGGATCTAAATTTAGGTAATGTCAATTAGCGGCCTATTCTGAATAGCTATTTCATACACTAGTTAGCGAAGATTGACGTCGTCAATTGAGATTTGAATGACAAGAGTGCGGCCTGGCTGGCACCAAATATTTAAATTCATTTCAGTGTCTAGAGTTATTTCTAGGCAGATTACTAAATACCTTAAATGCACTGATTGTCTTCAAGTTTATTTATTTGCCAAACATATTTAAAAAAAAACTATTTAAGGTGGTCTCCTTAGGAAAGATCCGGATGGAAGGATTTTGTTACGGCCCACAGTGCGAAATTCAGGAAGTTTAGCGGAACTTTATTAAATTTTTGAAATACATTAAATGCATAAGATTATTCATTATTTCGGTTGCTTAATATCCCACCTCAAAAACCTCATACTTAGTTTGGGGATTTACCCTGCGAAACAACTGCAAAATACACCTGAAAGTTGCATTTCTTATTCAATTATACTTTTTGCATACAGAAAGATTTTCGATTTGTTTCAGTTAATAGAGTGGTACATACAAACGGCATGGAAAGGATATTATAGCCTCTTGCACTCTTCCGATTGGACAATTTTATGAATTTTATGTCATGGAAAGGATATTATAGCCTCTTGCACTCTTCCGATTGGACAATTTTATGAAGAAGCTCAGGATGCAAGAAACAAACACTGCAGAAAATATCGCGAACTTTTTACTAGGAAAACATCCCGAATTGACACAAATACGGATTTATTTAATCGACTGCTTATTTCATCGCTAGTCTTCGTTAAGCACCTAAAACCAAGCTTAGTGAAGTTACTCCAGAAGTTTTAGAGGTGTTAGAAACATTTTAAGACCCATGCAATGATTACGAGTATTCAGACGATTGCAATGAGACTAGTTCTGAATTGATGTTTTTTTAATTGTTCTATAATTAAAAACGTAAATAAACTCAAAGACTTAAAAAAAACACATTAATTTTTATTAAAACTTAAAAAAAATCACAAACAGAACTGGTTTACTGGTTTAATTAATAAAGTTCCGCTAAACTCAAGAAATTTCGCACTGTGCGGCCCTTTGTTTCTTGTAAAAATTGTAAAATAAATACTTTACACTGCATGTGCAGCAGTTAAAATTAAAATTAGGAAATTTCGCTTGTATATAGTAAATACTTCAGAGTCATTTGACACTTCTTACTACGATATTAGTCACTCTACACTATTAGGAATTGGTACTGTTGTGCAAAGTGAAGAAAATATTAATATTTCATTATTCATAACATCAAAAAACATAAAAGTCAATAAAACTTAATGTTTTTTTTTTCATACATAAATATGCACAACATTGCGTTGTATGAATTTATAGTGTAAAAAACACACAATTTAAAATTTGTTCATAAAAAGCTGTGGGGTATTTTTTTTTCTTTAGTTGAATGAATTTCAAAACAAAGTAAATAATAAAATTTTAATGTAAAATTAACGCAATTGAAATTTTGTATTTCTTATCGTTTTTAAATTGAAATTATTCCGAAATTTTAAATTAAGATTATTAGTTTAGAAATCTGGACTTACAGTAGAAAAGTTTAAATAAAAAAGATATAATTGTGTAATTTGACATGCAATTAAAAAAAATTTTAAGCCTGGCCCACGTGGTCAACCTACAATTTAAGCGAGCGACAACACGTTACTCATCATCGTTCTCATAAGCGCCCCACTAACTTTCGTCTTATCGGTCGTCAGGTTTCTTTCGTAATCTATTTATTTCTTTACTATCAAATAACAAATAACATCAACTTTTGAATAAATTAAATACTAGTTTGAAAATACAAATCGGCAGGGCATGTAAATAAAGTCATAAGAATACTACAGCTCTTTGCTACGTGGTTTGCTACAAATGATAACAAAGTAGTAATCAAAAAAAATCTATTTTGATCAACAAACTTTTGAGAAAAATATTTTATAAAACAAGAAATTTTATTAGTGGTGTTGCTTGAAAGGGATATTATTATAAAAAATATTTAGTGTTGGTGTTCCAAGTAATATTACAGAAACAATTTCGTTAAATATGGGAAAAAATGCCTCAGTGGACGACCACAACACAAGTGACTGATTTCGACTGATTTGCGGTCGCACAATATTTCTTATGGGTTCTTTACACAGTCACACAAGTCTTAAGTATTTTGACGAAAATGCCTGCCTGATCTAGGTATTATTTGAAAATTTCAAAAAACAAAAACAGCGTATCATGACAGAGTTGTAATCTCCTCAAGTACGTACGTACTTGTGTGAAAGTGTTAAGTATTCTTTAAGGCTAGATTACACTATTATACTTTGTACTAATGCATGTCAAAAACTCATGTAAAATGACAAAGTGTGATAGTGTGAATGCAAAGTGTCAAGAAAATGACAAGTATTATGAAAAAAGTTTGACATCCCATACGACTTTATCGTTATTTGAACAATTTCTAAACAATAATACTTTTCATTGGATCAGGGTTGCATTTTATTCCATGTGTGAGTGTTTATAATTTGTGTGAAAGTGTGAACACAAACTGTCATGTTAAATTAGATTTTTTGACAGTCGCAACAAAACTCATTAGATTTCTATCTCACAATGTATTATGGAATACGTAAGACTTGTGATAAAGTGAAATCTAGCCTTTAGTAAGGCGCAAATCTGTATGAAACTTTTACGCTATCGCTCGCTTGCATTGACGATAGACTTGTCGTGCTAACAATTTTCAGCTACTTGCCGTTCAAAATGCAAGCGCACGATAATGATCGACATAATCAGCTAGGCTGCTCATTAAAGTGTTAATTTAAAATTAAATAGGTCAAGCAATACATAATGTATCAAAAAATTAAAGGCCATATGCTCGTTATAGGAGCATAAAGGCTGCCATCTAAGCCATCCGACTAACTCCAGGTTAGTAAAGCGAACCGCTTAATGTAAGTATAGAGGTCCTCTTGCAACTGCGCTAAAAAATTAATAAGACACTGCGTTTTTTGCGGGAATTTCCGGTTCCGGGAATACAAAATTAAGAGGTGGTACTCAATCATCTTGTCAATATTACCAATAAGGCAACCGTCCGCTGATTGACTGATCGATTGTCCGGGACTGCTAATTCATTCGCAGTTAATCTTTATAATTATCTGCAGACCGCAACTGCCTAAAGCTCGGCACCTTGGGACGCTAAATTTCCAAGATACCCGGATGCACAGGATGCTAGAAAACGATTTCCGAGTTTAAAACAAAACTTTAAAAAATACCAAATTTAATTAATTTTGCTTTTCTAATAAAAAATTACTTTAAGCCAAAATATCATATTGAAGATGCGTGAATTTTGTGAAGGCGTTTTAAAACATATGGAGAACTCTTTATAACGACACTTCTGAAGAATTTTACAACGAAAAGAAAAATATTTGTATAAACGTAATGTGTGTGGATCGGAAGACTAACCGACTAACGCACACATTTACAGAAACGTATATTTCTTTATGAAAATTTTTTTCATTGACGCGTAAGTTGTTGTAATGATTTTACTGATTCTCGTTACTGCACGTCATCGTATCTCTTACGTTTCTATTTAGATGGCGGTAAATTTGTTGTATGCGAATGTGTGTAAAAATATTATTCTAAATGTTGAAGTGCACTTGAGTGTGTTAATTACATAAAACTCCTGGCAGTTTAAACAGGCCCTTTTTTAATTCGAAGGTTGCTTAGATAAAACGAAAAGTTTAACTAGTATTTTTCCTAAAGAACGGTATGAAGGAAAACGGCATAAAATAAATATTCTTTCTAGTAATAGGAAATTAAGCTGAGAAGGAAACTTGTTGGGTAAGAAAAAGGGTTAATGAGTGCAAGATTAAGGTCAAAAGGTTTAGAAAACATAACAACAAAGTCAAACAAAATTAAAGTGTGAAAATTTTAATTAATGAACACAAAAGACGAAAAAAATAAAAAGAAGGAAACGCAGAAAAATTTGGTTAATTTTTATTTTTTGAAATTTTTACATTAAATTCTATTCTTAAATTTAAATAAAAATATTATCAAATACTTATAGTCCTTTAGAAAGCATATGGTATGTATTTAATGAGTTTGTTTTATTTCAACTGAAAATGAGCAAAAAATGTATCTAGAATTCTTATGTTTTTAGTGGTTTTCGTAAAAGTTTTATTATATTTTTAATTATTTTTCCCCCTGGGATATTTTGATATTATCATTTATATTTTTTCCTCCTTTATTTAATTAAAAAGAAGTTTTCATTAAACTACATTCACATGCTTATTGCTCAAGGTAAATATTTACATTTGCTGTCTGTACAACACTTTTGTAAAACTAACCAAAATGTTGCACCACGCGAGTGTTTCTTTTCTTCTTGAAATAGCAAAAGCGCACGAAAGGAACATTTAGTATTGCATACTTTTACGATCATATGTAAGTGTTCTCGCACTAAAATGCCCTACAATTTGAAATAAACGAAACCCTTAAAAAATATATTATTTATACACATGCATAAATACTATGAACATTAATATACATACGTACAGAAAACACATGCTTAATTAAAGTGTAATGGGAGTCATTATAGAGAGAGGAGAAAAAAGCTGTAACATTTTAAGTAAAAAAAATAGTAAAAAGTGGAAGAGGGAGAATATTATATTTACACACGACAACAACAAAAACTGGATGCAACATACCCTGTAACGAATGCACGAATGCATTTGTATATCTGTATGCTATAATTTTGAAATGGATGACAGACTGAGCACTGAGCGTTAAACAACTTTTAAATTAAATTGTAGTAACGAATAGGTAGAGTTGAAATTACATTTGTTGCTCATACACACACACACACACACGCACATACGCAGTATCCTCATAGACAAAACCCAAAGCCGAGTTTCCATATTACCAGCATTAATATGTATGTGTATGTACGTATATGTGCATGCAGTATATTGTAAATGGAACGTAGTATACATTTGCTTGTGTCTGTGTGTGCAAGTTTTGGCTTGTAAAAGTGAAATGCATCCGAAAAAATTGGGTTAAGTTTTTAAGGATGAAATTTTAATTTCTCATTTCACTTGTTACATGGTTTAAGGGTATATGATTACGACGGTTCCAACTAGCGAAAGTAGGGACACAAGTAAAAGTGATGATAAAGGCATATTTTTTGTGAGAAGACATTCCCACATAAAAAACAAGTACATACTAGAAATATTTCTTTTTTAATTAATTAAATCTACAACCATAGTTTATAGCAAAAGAAAGTAGAACAAATTATAGAGTTTGTAATTTAATGCATTAAAATTTGATCAGATTGTTTTTTTGAAACTCATTTTTAGCACATGAATTTGTTTAATTAGAAATTTGCTAGAGCCATTTTTTTAAATTTTTAGTTTTTATATTAAAAATAAATCTGTTTTAATGCCTCTTGCACGGTTTATTATGCAACTCCAGTTCACTTGAAATCTTGCAGTTTTTTTATTACAGTTTACAGCCATGCGTTAGAGCTGGTAGAAAAAATATCAAATATTTAGAACACATCACCAGCAGCTGCAAGTTGTTTAATTTTCATCTCAACTGAGTTGAGTTGCAAGCCGTATTAGGGGCATAAGTTATTTTTTGATGTATTCATTTTTTTATCAGGAACGTTTTCCAATCCTTTTATTTTGGTATAGCGGCTGTTTTAATAATTTTTTTGTATTCATTTTGTATTAATTATTTTAATTTTTTTTTAATTTTTTATTTATTTTATATGATCTCTTACGTTAGTTATAATCTTGCCTAGGCTTATCAATGTATAGGTTTAAAATGTTTTTGTATTTCTACGTTTTCAGCACAAATATTTTTGTAAGGCCAAAAAATAGAAAAAAAATTGTAACTGTCGCCAAGGATGGGGATCTATGGGATCTAAATTTGATTGCAAGTCCAAGTTAGAAGGTCGATCTTAATCGTTTTTTGTTATATATTATCAATGTTTCCAAATAAGGGAATTTGTCTCCAAATTGATGGTTTCAACGCTATGTAGGAATATAACATTTTATTGTGTTAAATTATTTTAATTAACAAAATATTGACACCCGAAAATCTTAAAAATTTAACATAAAGCAAAATGGATACAATTACTTGAAGATTTGAATTTTACAGGCATTTTTTGCAAGAGCAATTGTAACGTCATTGATTGATTTTTTTGCGGGTTTTAAACAATGGATTATAATTTTATTTGCAGGATTGAATATTTGTCCATATCAAGTTATAACTAGCCGTGCCATATCCCTCTCCCCTGGTAAAGTTAGCAGCATGGTTATATTTTTAGCCAAATGAAATATAAGCCCGACATAAAAGAAATAACTTACTGTAAATTTGATCCCTTTATTCACTTCACTTTTACCACTTAAAATTTAACAAATTTTCAATTTAAATAAAACAGAATCTCTCATATTAGAATAATTCAACACGGTAAATAAAAAAAATTTAAAATTAGATTTATTTTACAACTAAAAACCCACTTAAATTTCAAGCATGCAGACAACAAAAATTAATAAAATTATTAATTATTTATTAAACAATACTAATTAAAAAAAAACCAAGAAATTTAAAACAAGTAAGAATGATAAGTTCGGCTATGCCGCATCTAATATACCCTTTACCATGGTGCGATAAATACCGTTTTTTAGATATAAGTAAATCTATTTCTCTCATACCGCCCAGATTTTTACGGATGTTGTGTATTGCTAACCAAGACGCTTCTACTTAGTTTAGAAACTTTGGCACTTGTCGTTCTTCAGATATACAGAGAAACAGACAGACGGGGCCAAATTTAAGAATTTCAACAATATAAATATGGCGGTTCAATAGAGATCTTAAATTTGGCTCCCGTAGCTTATAGGATGCTCCACGGGTCAAATGTATGAACAACCCCACTTTATTTTTCATCTTCATCATTTATTTCTAACACACCTACCCGCTATCTCCATTTCTTAAGACTAGAAAGAAAAAGTCCCATAATTGCCCAGGAGTCGCCCCTAAGGGGATAAAATGTATGACAGCATGCAATTAGCTTTTTGTCCTTTACATTTTCTCAAAACATACTTGCCCTTTATCTTTACTCCTAAAGGGGGCTCCCACACAAATATGCCGTTTTATGAAATTCTTAAGTTTAATTAAAATTTTTCATCTCTTGTGAATAAAATCAAAAGTTGTTGACAAATTTTAATCATATAATTTTAATTTTAATCATTCGCTGCGAACGCTATGGAACACCCAACACCTCACACCGTTTAATATTCGAATTTTACTTGCAAAAACATACATCATACCAATTTTGCTCTATGGATGCGAACTGTTTGCAAGTTGTGACTCAACAAGCCTGGGAAAACTTGAGAAAACTTTCAATGCTGTATTGAGATATGTTTTTAACCTAAGAAAGTATGGTCATAATTCCCAATTTAAAAACAAACTTTATGGCGTTTCTCTGAGTAATCGGTTAAAAATTACACAAAATAATTTTCAAACATGAACCAGTGTATTTTTTTGACAGAATATGCTTTACGCGTTCAAGAAGATCTTGTGATATAATTCATGTTAGATATAGAAGTCAGGTGTCTGAGCGTCATTTTTACATCAATTCAATCCGCCTTTGGAACACGCTACCACCGACCAGCAAATCCATAAGCAACGCCTTGCATTTTGAGAAAGAATTATATAAATTTTTTATCCCAAATTAATACTGTATCATCCTTCTTATTATGTTTGTATTAAACTAATCAAAACTTAGTTGTTTATTTCTATTAATTATTAAATTATTTTTCATAATAATATATCTTTTTTTTGCTTAATAATTTAATTACAATACAAAAATCGAATACCATTATTATAAGATTTGTATCTTGTTGTATTGGAAATCGAATAAATACGAAACTTCCTTGCAAAAATACTTTATATTAGATGGTGTACGGGAAAACTTTTTTTAAGGTGCGGTCTACAGTACATGTGTAAACAGACAAACTTAAATGAGGTGGCTACCATGTTACTTTGGGTAATGGGTAAAAAACATTAACATTGGGATTATTGTTTTGAATTAATTTTTTGGGGATATCAAAATTGAAATTTGGGACCAAAAGTTTTCTACCAACACTGTACACGATTAATATTGGTGTATGAAAATTAAAAGAAACCCGTAAATTGTTCTACAATTATTTTTTAATTTTCTTGATTATGAATTTTTTTTAAGGGTAAGAAAATGTTTATAAACTTTTTTTGCAATTGCCCTTTCATATTTTTTTTTTTTTTTTTACTAATTTTGATATTTATAAAACCACTTGGCAGTCTCAGTTTCGAATTTCCTGTTATTGTGTTGTGTATATTTTTTGTTGCTATTGCTGTTATTGTTATTGTGGGTGTTGACAAGTCTTTTTTCTTGTGTTGCCTAAATTCTCGTGTACTCCAAAACTTCTTTGCTTGTTTGTTGCTTCTTTTTTTGTAGCTTTTGTTAAATTTGATTGCTTAGCTTGTTGACATTATGCTGCTTGAGACATTTTTTAAAGTCGTTGTAAATGCCTCGGTTAAGTTTCTTGATATAAATAGAAGGAAACAATTAAAAATATAGACGGAAAAAACTTCTCATGCCTTTTTTTTTTTTTTTGTTATTTTCTCGTTTAACAAAAACAGATTTTTTGCTTTTTTTTGGAAACAAGTTGTTACAAATTTTTGTAGCGCGCAAATTCATATGTGTTTAATAACGCGTACGAAGAACAATTTGAAATATTTTCTTTTTCATACACGATACGAAATACCTTTTTAAAAAGTTAAGTCTTGTGAATAATTAAAAGATTATCTTCTTATTTTTTTAATATAATTTTAAAATTAAATGTATCTTCTTTTTTTAAAAAATGTGTATTTGAAAAAAAACAATCATCTTGTATATTTATCAATATTAGCCCACTTTTCATTTCAAAAAAGATATTATCATCTTAAAATATTTATCAAATGCTTAAGACATACACTTAGCAACAGCAACAAAAAAAGAAGTATCATAAACATCTGTTATCTGAAGATTTTATTTCCACTTACTAGGCAATATACAGCACTAAAGAGCTGCAAAAAACAGACTGTATGAAAGAAAAAAAAAAAAACAGAAAAAAATGCAAATCTACTTTAGATTTTTATCATATTTTGTTAAGCAAATTTTAACATACCATTGCAATATACAATACAAAACCACAAAAACAAAATATTCCAGTAGACAAAACATTGTGTATAGAACGACGACTACGAGTATAAAAATATGAGAAAGATTTAACAAAAAAAATTTATGTATATCAAGAAAAAAAGGAATTTGTTTACTATTTTTCATACTTATACTACATTCAATTTCTGTTTATTATTATTTTTTTATTTTATAAAAAGTATAAAAAAAATATAAGAATTTTCTTTAGAAATAAACAATATTTTGTTGAATATAAAACTGGAGCACGATGTAAGAAAACTGCCTGCGTAGAAAGTTTTTTGAGAAAACAGAAAACCTTAAAACTATAAATAAACAAAATATTAAGAAAAATATACAACAATAACAACTACAATTTAAAAAAGGAAAAACTTTGGAATCGGAATTTAAACATTTAAATAAATTGTTATTTGGTATAAAGATGGAATTTTTTATTGCATCTAATTTTTTCATTCTCAAATTATTTTGCAAGTGAAGTTTATTTTTGACTACAAATTTATTTGATTACTCTGCAACGGATAGCTTAAACATTTGTGGATAGAATAAAGGAAAATCGCTGCACATTTGAATGCATTAAAGTGCAATGGTGAAATTCCTTGAGGTTTATTATAAAATGCATTTTGTAAGTAAAATTTAAAATCTAAAACATGCTCCTATTAATAATTTCTACGTTCATTAGGTGCAACTTTGGTTCATCTCAAGGCCGACTTTGACCGAGTTTAATTTTTGTTAAATAAAGTCTTAGCAATTCTTGACTTCTATTCTATTTACATTTCTGAAAATTCATAATTTATCTGTTATTTTCCCTTATGATAATAACTTGTAAGGTACAGTGGTGCGTATACTTTTTATGAGATAGAAAATCCATATTAATCATACGAAATTATAAACTGTAGACAGATAATAGAGAATTGTCCTTTTCCATTTTTTTTTTATTTAATCTTTAAATTCGACTTTTAACTTGTTAAATTAAATTTTTTTAAAAACATAAATTAATAAAAATGTTCTAAGGAAAGAAATTTTAATAAAATAAAACAAAATTGAATTAGCTAATCAGCTTTTACAAATCTAATCAGTGTTTTTGGTTTTTCCTTCATAATTCTTTTCCTTAACATTCCAAATTATTCAATTTCTTTCATCCCACCAAAAAAAACTGTTAATGAATTTTTACGTGTTTCTTCCTGGTTTTGAGTAAAGTTCATTAAAAAAAACTCTTGTCACCTTTTGGATGTTTTAAGATGTCATTCGGTCGTTTTTTATCAGGAAAATCACAAAAAAAAAACAACACAAGCAGAGAAAAATTCACTGTCAATAAAATCGTTTTTCTTTCTTTTTTTAAGGAGAGTAAAAGAAAATTTTCAAAAGCACTTCATAACCAAAACAATGTTTTAATTTTTTTGTTCTTTCCTTTAAGCTACTACACGAAAAGTTGGTATAGTGGGTTCGATGAGGGATGTGCAAAAGTTTTAATAAGCGCTGTCGACAAAAATTTCTTTGTATATTCACAGTAAAAACAAAAACCAATTTTAGTTTTTTTTAATTGTTTTCAACATTGGGGCAAACAGAGAAAAGCCTTAATCTTAACTCAATTTTTCAATATAAAATTCAGAATATTTTCTTATTCCTTTAAGATTTTATTTTGAATACCTGATGCGGTACTTTAAAAAGTAGCAAACAATTTTGGTAACCAACAAAAACCCAAGACCCAGGTGACAGTTTCAGCACAAAGTCTTATTGACGTCAGTTTTTCTTTCTTTTTATTAAGCTGCCAAGTTTTCATAAAAAAATGTTTTTCTTCTCATTTTTTATTCTACATGATGTTGATGATGATGACGATGACTCAATGGAATATTTTTTTTCTTATGTTCAACGTGTTTTTCTTTCTTATGCACTTCATGAATATTGATTGATTGCTTACAAGTTTGCATAATAAAACAAGTAACAGGGTAAAAATGTATTCTTAAGGAAATTGGTTGGCAAAGTAAAGGTGATGGAAATATTGATAGAAGAAAGAAAAAGTAAGCTATAAGTTGTGTAAAAGAATACTAAAGCTCATTTACCAGGAGCTTCAGGAGCAGGGGGTTTTTAATTAGATGATAAAAAAGAAAGGAGTAGAAGATGTTATAGATAAAAAAATTAAAGAAAAAAGAAAGCTAAAGAAGCAACGTCAATCCGATTATTTAATTAGTTCGGTTGTTTCAGCAAGAAAAAAGGTTAGTTAAACATTTTTTTTATAAAAATCAATGAAGCCATGCCTAAAAATTATTAAATAAAAAAAAAATATTTAAGTATTAATTAAGAAAAAAGGACAGACAAATTTTCTTCAATTATCCTTTTTTTTGAAGAGCTTAAAGGACATTCGTAAAAAAGTAACATGAAATCTAAATGTTTTTCTAACAAAAAAATAAAATGATTTCGTGTAAAAACTTCAATTTCAGTTTTATTTTAACGATTTGAAGGTAAAGTTGCTTTGTAATTTAAGCTTAAATATATTTTGATTTCGTTTGAAGCTTATGCATGTATGTATGTTTGTATTTATGTGTATTCTCTTAATTCAATTTAAAACATTTGGGTAAAACCTAATATCAATTTTCGAAAACAATATTTGCTTATGTATTCTTTTTTTAATTAAATAGAAATTTAAAATTCGATCAATCTTTGAAAATTATCACTTGAAAAAAGGCAGTATATAATTTACATGAGAGTTCGAAAAAAAACATTATGTAGTGCACTTTAGAGTTCTGTATTTAAGAAAAATGGAAAACACAAACGCTGACAGTGTTTCTCTAATACGATACTAAAACAACTCAACATAAAGATGAACATTTAATTGCGATTCGTTTTTCGTAAAAAATTGCAAACTCAAGCAGAATTTAAAAGCTTCTTTTGTAAATATGTTCATATGTAACTATAATTTAATTATATAATTAAAAGAAGATTAAATTACTTTTTATATTGTACAGCTGAGAAAATGTTTGCCAACTTGCCTCAAAAATGCCCTTGTGGCGCTGAGGCCCAAATTTTAAAATGTAAATATTTTGTACATTTATAATGTTAATAAATAAATATTCATATGAAAAAAAAGTGTTTTTGAATTTTTTTTCAGATTTTTAGAAGGTCACTCAAATCAAATTTTTGTCAAAATTTGAGTTTTTCGGTCTTTTTTTTTGAGTTTTCTTCCTAACTTTGTCAAAAACCACGATTTTCTTCACTTTTTAGGAAATAGTTTAAAAGAAAAATGTCCAATTTTTTTTGCGTGCAGAAACTATAAGTTTTAGCAACGAATTTGCCCATTTAGGTACCCTACATTACTTAATGATGATTAATGATGTTATAACTCATGCTGCGGTCGTGTAAATTACAAAGCAACAACAGCAATACTAGCGAGAAGCGTTGCTCACTCCTTAATCAATGTGAACTACAGAACATTCAAATATAATGTATGCCGGCAGAACCACTACAACTATACTGTTTTGTAATGACGAAAAATTTTCGTTACTTTCGTAAAAATAACCAAAAACTTTTCAAATTAATTTTTTAATGAAATATAAGACAAGATGTATAATTTAATTTTTATATTAAAAAATATGTATTTCGATGATCATTAATACAAAAATTTTTACCAAACCCTACCCCACCCCTGATCACTTAATGTTAAACATGAATTTAACAATATTTAAGGTGTTTTATGAGCTTAGAATAGCACTTACAGCAGACTCATCAAAATATAAATTTCGTTAAAAAATTGGTATTCATTCATAAATTCATTAATAATCACAAAATTAGTTTAAAAAATGTAATTCATAAAAATATAATTTGTTTTGTTAAAATAAATAAAATTGAGTTTATTATATACTCTAGCGTGCGTTGTGAGAGGTGTGTTACAAAGGGTTCACGTTTTTTGTCAAAAATCAAAACATTTTTTGGCTGCGAATAAGTGATTTTAGAGTTCTCTTATACATATTCATCTTTCTTTTAGGAATTAGATTTTGTATACCTTATGATGCAAAATTCGCAAAAAATAAGGAAAACACACTTCAACTTTTAAAGTTACTTCCACTTTTTGTGGAATCTTTGTGATCTATTATTTCGCAACAAATACCTACTAAGGAATTATGATATGCCATTCGTAAGTACATATTAATGTCACTTAATACTATATATAAGTTGAAGCTATCTCTTTTGAAAGACCAAAAAATGTTTATATATCAATCAGAAAACGCTTTCGAATGTAGCCTTCGTTCCGCAGGATTTGCCCATATATAGATATCATTTTTGGGTGTGTGTGTACCGAACGCTAAAGTAGTGTAATGTAGTATAGAAGTTCAAGTGCTATATTAGGATGTGGCCTTTGATAAATTATCCACCGATCTTTGCGAAAAACTAATTACACTATAAAAGACCAAAATTTTTAACCGAAATTACAACAGAAGCATTAGTCGTTACGTTTTTAGGTGTACTAACGTATTCTATGAAAGTGGGCTTTTCATGGGACCTGTGGTAAATTAAAGAGCGATCATAATTATATTAAGTAGTATGATTTCTAGGCATTAAGTCGAGCTTGTGCAAAATTTAGTAAACATTTGTGAATACTTTCACTAATTTATTTTTTGTAACATAAATATAAAATTTTTAGGGTGGTTAATCGACGTTTGGACTTATAGTTCTTTTCCTAAAAAACGGATTGTGCTGAATTTGTATTAAAAACTACGAATGAAAACTGGAAAAAATTGACATTAATGCTGCTCTCTTTTCTTGAGTCGAACAAAAGTAATCTAGACGGACAGATAGATGGATATGGCTACATCGACTTTGAATCAAAGAAGCACCACGAGCTTAAATACTTTATGGGGTATAAGATGGATAATAAAAAAGTTTTACACGTGATGCCAAACAAAGTTTACCGGACGCCTAAGCAAGTTTCTGGCTTACAACAAAAAAGTAAGCAGTACGCAAAAGTTGGTGGTGAATTGTTGATGGTGTATTTGCATGAGTGCTGATGGAACCGAAAAATTAGGATTTATAGATGGAATTATGGGAAGTTATGGCTATATAGACATTAAAAAACTATTTTTTTGACAAGTGTAGATCAACTAATTGTTAAGAATAATTCTGATTTTATGCACGAAAATGAAGCCAAGCAGAACACAGCTCTTGTCAGAGAACGGCTGCTGAATAACGTAATTTTTAAACATCCACATCCTCCAGACATAAATGTTAGTGAAGACTTGTGGGCCCATTCAAAGAAAGAACTCCGCAAGAGAAAACCATCGTCAACTCCCCTGTTAAAAAGGGTTTTATTAGCAGAATTGGAAAATATATTTGCTAAGTAACAACAAATATTTCTGGCCATTAAATAGTTTTTATATCATCTAAAAATTCTTTAAAATGTACGGTTTGTAGAGTTTTGCTGTTGCAAAACATTTTTATTTATTAAATGCTTTAAAACCTTGTAAATTGCAAATTTATTGTTAGATTTTATAATATTAATTTTTTATTCATTCTGTCCGTCTTTGGAACCTACTGCGCAATCATGTCCAAACAAACAACAATTAGAACAATTTTAGAAATCAATTAGTCAATTATTTCATAAGCTAAAACACATAAAACTAATCCAATTAAATTTTGTCATCAAAGCTATTTTTTTTTTATTAAGTTTAGTTTTTTTTTAATTTATAATTTATATGTTACACTCAATCAATTTAAAATTTAATCTTTCTTTAAATTAAATGTTTAATTCCTTTCCATTTTGTTATAATGTACTCTTTTTTGTTTTATTTTCTTTTTCTTTCTTTTTCAAACTTTATCGTGGAATTGTGATAAATCATTTATGTTTTAAACTAATAAAATTCCTGCACTTTAACTATAAGATTTATATCTTGTTGTGTAGGATAAGCAAGAAATTCTTAAATAAATAAATTTTTAATTTCTGTTTTTAAAAAATGATAAATAAATTAAATAGAAACTTCATATGTACTTATGTATGCGCAATTGAGTTTAAATGTCAAGATGAATAAAAAGGAAAAATTTTCAAACTACATTTTTAACAAAAACTTTCAAATCTTTCATGAGCAAATTTAACCGAGTGGATAAAGTCAGGTGACTATTGGCATTGAAAGCTTAAATATAAAGTGATTAAGGATTAAAAAGAAAACTGATTTTTATTAATTCAAATAATTTCGCAAAATACAATTTTACGTTTTGAAGAAAACACTTATAGACTTGTGTTAAAAGAGTATAATATTAAAATTCTCATTAATTAAGATATTTTTTTTTCGTATTATTTTTTATAAATAAAAATTTGAGAAATATTAAAAGTCATAAATCTGTGGCCGTATGGAAAAACTAGATAACTCCATTTTTTTAAAACACGAGAAAAACACACTTTAAGTTTTAAACATAGTTCGCTAATTATTTCATATGAATTTATGTTATTATGCATGCGCACTTAACAAAACATAATTTTAAATAATGTTAAAGATTTCTGGTTCCATTAAACTAATTTTTGGACATTAAAACCGAAAATCAGTGTCAGTTATCTTGTTTTTTTTCGAAAAGTGGAGTTGTCTAGTTTTTTCGAAAAATTTTTTTTTTCTCAAATTATATTAATATTTTACGGAATTAAGGCAACTTAAGTAATGATTTGTGGAAAAACATTAACTATTTGGCTCAGCACGTTAATTTTCCCGTTTTTTTACGAAAAGATGGAGTTATCCAGTTTTTCCAAAAATTATTTTTTTTCTTTTTATGCTTATAAAGGGTGGTTAAATTGTAAGGGCCGATGTTGAATGTGAACCACACCTTAACGCCAAGTTTTTTTCCGAATTTTATTTGACATTTCTCTATTACAGACTTACTCAATTTCAACCAAGGAGAGATACACAATCCAACAACGTGTAAAGTTATCCAGACTTATTATGAAAATGGATGATAAATTTCGAAGAAAATCATCTTCAGTGATGAGGCACATTTTCACCTCAGTGGATTTGTCGATAAGCAGAATTTCCGCATTTGGGCGAATGATAATTCAAGAGTGATTGTCGAAAAACTAATGCACCCACAAAGAGTGACTGTTTGGTGCGGTTTATGGGCTGGCGGCATCATCGGGCCGTATTTTTTCCAAAATGAGGCCGGTCAGGCAGTTACTGTGAATGGTGTTCGCTATCGTGAGATGATAACGAACTTTTTATGGCCCGAATTGGAAGATATGGATGTGGACGATATGTGGTTTCAGCAGGACGGTGCCACTTGCCACACAGCTAACGAAACAATGGCTCTTTTGCGCAACAAATTCAATGGCCGTGTTATCTCACGTAATGGCGATGTCAATTGGCCGCCAAGATCATGTGATTTGACACCGTTGGACTTTTTTCTTTGGGGTTATTTGAAAGAAAAGGTGTACGTCGATAAGCCAGCAACAATTCAAGAGCTAAAGGATGAGATAATTCGGCACATTAACGGCATAGAACCTCCATTATGCCTCAGGGTCATCGAAAATTTGGACCATCGGATGGAGGTGTGCCGCCGTGGTCGCGGCGCCCATTTGGCCGATATTTTGTTCCATACATAATTGAGTAATACCAATATATCATAATAAAATAAAATTACAATAATTTCCTAAATAGTTTGTGTTTTATTCAAAATCAACATCGGCCCTTGAAATTTAACCACCCTTTATATCAAAAAATAAGCCGAGTTTTTCTCTGTTTTTATGCAAATACTTAATTAAAAAGTTCACCCTTCTTGATTTTATGAAATTCATAGGCAAGTTTTTAGGACGTGGATTAACGTTATACTCGGTTTAACATAGGTTGAAATTAAAAACAGCTATTGAGTTTGTGGTTTATTTTATTTCAATAAATATTAAAATTTTAAACAAAAGGTGTTCCGTTAAATTTTTAAAATAAACTTCGTATTAAAATCGTTTTTAGTTTAGCTGACCAAAACACTGTCTTAGGCTTCTACTTTGTTTGTTAATGTTTTTCACTAAAAAAACATAATAGTTACACGTGCGTGCAAAAAAATGTCAAAATCAACGGAAAAAATATTGTTTAATTGACTGTTACTTTTTCAATTGTGTTTTTTAAGGTAAGTGCAATTTCATAAGATTTATTTTTAATTTAATTCCAATTCTCAACAAGATAAGGAAATGGATTTAATCAAGCAATACAGGTCTTCTACTTCATCGGAAAGTTCATATTTATCTCTGCCTAATGAAGGTAATTTTCTTTATATCAAAACTTTGTATTTTCTTAAAATTACAAATATTTATAATTAATCATACTCAACAATGTTTTAATGTTTAAGAGGTTAAAATTACTTAAAATTTTCGAATATGTTGTAGACTCTTCAAGCGAAGCTATACTAGAAACGCAAACAACCCAAGACAAAAAAACAACCCAAAAGGAAAATGAGTCCCTTGTCGTAAATTCAGGTTCAGATTCTGATCTTCTAACATCAGGTAATTTTAAACACAAATTTAAGATTAATCACCATCGCTTAAATTCGTACCTGTCATGATTTCACAATTTTTCGAACATTTTCATTCAAATGGAAAAACACCTTAATATAATCTTTGCAACAGAAACAAAAAAAAAAAAAATATTAATGGGTAAGTTGAAACGGTAGATCCATGTGGGTTAAATACTATTACTCAAAAAGATTTCAGGTGTTTGGCAGTCGTATTCTATAAATCAAGTTCTCCAGAATTGATATAATATGTATATAAAGAATGCATTCTTTATATTATCGGGAGTTGTAATTTTTGGGTTCAAAATTTTGACCCACAGAGCTTGTGACCCGAATTTGTTCTATTTCGCTCTTTTTCTCTTAGTTTTCGAAACAACGTCGTTTTAAACTTCTTATTTCTCTGTTTTTTAAGACATTTTGGAGTTAACTTGTTTTTTCAAAAAATGCATGGAGTTATCTAGTTTTTTAAAAAAATTTGGTATTTTTCTGATTTTTGTTTTTCAAATAACTTTTAAATGAGATACAATATCAAAATTTCGATCTGACAGAGTGATAGCAAATAAAACACGCTTTCTATTTTTGGTGTTATCTCAATTTTCCCAAAAAGTGGAGTTAACTAGTTTTTCCATACGGCCACAGAAATCATGAACACAGGAAATAATTATTAGAAGTGATGGTTTAAAGTAGAAATCGCTTAAAGTTAATATTTTCAACACAACTGTTATTTTAAAATAATTCCTATATGAATTTCCCATTCATTTCTAGAAATGGTTTTAGAACATAATAAATAGTTATTACGGGAAGGTTCAGGAAAAATCTAGAAGTTATATGAAATATAAAAAGGGGTGACTCATGTATAATTAGTTAGTTTTATTTTGAGAAACGGTTCTGTTCGTAACTAACAATTGTGAACAAATTAATTAATTACAATAAAGTTTGTTAAGTTAAATATGTGTGTGTTTTTATTCGGATTTGCAATTAAAAGAACTCAAGCGCGTTTATTAAAGGAAAAACGTAACAATATGTACAAATTTATTTGAAGTTGTGTGACCTATTTAAATATAAAAATTTTTTGGTTGAAATCATTATCAGTTTGAGTTTGAGCTTAAACTCTCCTTCTAGTTCTTTTCTATGTTAAATGCCTTCTTTTATACATAAGTGTACATTTGTATGTGAGGTTTACTTAAAAACAAATTTATTTTTATTTATATATGTAAGTGAATTTTTTTACTCAAACATATTACAATAAATTTCTTTATTTTTATAATAATATTTTATTTGTTTTTTATTTTTATATTATTTGTCATGTCGAAACTTGATACATCATGCATAGATGCACTTAAGAGTGTGTTTTCTATTCAATGCCTTCTTTTATACAAGAAAACTAAAAATGAGTACAAAAATAAAAAAAGGAAAATATAAAATAGAAATAGAAAATGTTTCTAACTGCACTACACACAAAGACACACAATTTTTGGGTAAATAAAACTGGGTTAACGAAGATGGTACTTATAAGAATATTTTTTTATACAATTGTACAAGTATGTTTGTCAAGTTTTCAATACTTTTACAGCTGAATGTCTGGTGCTGGTGAGTGTAAAAAAGCGTATTCATATGGAAATTATACACACAATTCTGTGTATGAATAAAATGTACAAATATAATTTTATGTATATATATAAGCGGCATTGGTAGCTACTATAAGTTTATTCGATTATATGTCACACCTGAAAGGAACCAAAGTGAAGCACACAAAAACAAAAATTGGAGTTGTTATACATATAAGTATGAATATTTTAATTAATTTTTAATAAAAAAATATTGAGTTATGGCTTAAAATATGTAGTAGGTATCACTAATATAAAAATCCAAAACATTCATCTAAAAAAAAACTCCAAAGCAAGAAACTTTCTTTCCATTCCACTACAAATCGAATGATTAAATTTTTTTTTTTATTTATCTTGTGACGTTTTTTTACAGTTTTTGATTGCTCTTTCTTTTTTTTTCATTACTTTCTTAATAATGGTCCAAATTGGAATATATTCCAAGTCTCATTGATTAAGAGTTTTGGTTTTGAAGCTTTAAATCGTGTTTTTAAAAATTAATGTATCCTTCGAGAATGTGTCATTTTAAACTTCTATCAACCCAACAACTTTTCACTCTGGTCCGGTAGTGGGGGTTCCATAACTATTATTTTTTTGGATTTTTGATTATTTGAAAAAACAAAATTTTTTCATTTAGTTACCGATTTTTAATTTCTTAAGTTTTCAAAAATCGGAAAAAGTGGTTATGGAAGGCCCATAGCTGACAGGGCTTGAACTAATATTAAGAAAGTTATGAACAAAAATTTTTAAAAAAGAGTCCTTTGAATGAGTAATCAAAAAAATTTCAAAATTTAGCACGAAGGCCCATTTGAAGTGTATTTAAAATATTACAATACCATTCGGCGTGGAATGCCCCATATAAGTATATATATATATATATATGGGGGATTTCATGTCAAGTGACCCAATTTTGAAATCGATGTCTTCCGATTTGGATGAAATTTGCACCAAGGTTAGTCCTATTGGATAGTAGCTTAGACACAAATTTTCAACAAGATCGGTCTAAAAGTTTCTGAGTTAGTGGGGGTCAAAATTTGACATTTTGGCCATACAGGTGTTCTTTCTTATCCATGTAACTTATTACCTATTGGTGTTAGCAAAATTTGTCCCAAGTAGCTTCGATAGCTATTTGATCCATCTTTTGAAAAAAATTTTTTTTGTTTTTTTTAAAAATTTTTTTTATTTTTTTTTTTTAAATTTAAAACTTTTTTTTATTTTTTTTTTAGCGGGAATGTTTTTTTTTTTTTTTTTTTTTTGTTCAAAAGAAAGCTTATGTCTTTTCCTTTAAGGTAGTTTTGGTCCCTTTTCGGGATGCGAGCGGCTTATGTATAAAAAAAAATAATTTCTAACTCTAGACAAGGGTTTTTCAATTTTTAGCATATGCAGTGTTCTTTCTCATCCATTTAACTTATTACCTATTAGTGTTAGCAGAATTTGTCCCAAGTAGCTTCGATAGCTATTTGATCAATATTCTGAAAATTTTTTTTTTGTTTTTTTAAAACTTTTTTTTTTAAATTTAAAATTTTTTTTTAAATGTAAATTTTTTTTTTTTTATATTTTTTTTTATCCGGAATGTTTTTTTTTTTTTTTTTTTTTTGTTCAAAAGAAAGCTTATGTCTTACCCTTTAAGGTAGTTTTGGTCGCTTTTTGGGATGCGAGTGGCTTATGTATAAAAAAAATTATTTCTAACTCTAGACGAGGGTTTTTAAATTTTTAGCATATGCACTATTTTGAATTTTTTCCTATTTGTGTTTAAGTGTTTCTAAAGCCTTAAAAATAAAACGTTTGCAAAGAAACTAGACAAATTAACCTTTCCGACGGTATGTTACAAACCCAATTATTATTTTATACCTTCGATACTGTTATGCCTTGATAATTTTGTTGTGCCGGTAATTATCTATTTTAAGAAATAATACCCTTTTGCCTGTAGTGTTTCATAACGACTGCTGTGTCATTTCTTTATTTTCATTTATATACGTTCTTATCCTTATTACATAGTTGTATAAATCTACTACTATAACTAATGTCAGTGATGGTACAAATAACAGGGATGGCACTACACCTCCCTTCTTTTTTTTTTTTAAATAAACTTATTGATTATTAGTTTATAATTTTAATTAATTCGAAAAAAACTTAAGTTCAGCATTGTAGGTGTTGGCCTGACTCCTACATACCTCCCTTTTTATTTAAAAATATTGAATCATATAAGGTGATCAGCCTTTTATGGTTCAACAATTCTAATTTGGTTTTACATTAAATATGTGTTGATAATTAAAATAATAATAAAAAGGAATAAAGTAATAATGATTAACACTAATTACAATATTTATATATACATATGGAAATTCATTTTTTTTTTTTTTTACAAAATTAAAAAGTAATAATAATAGTATCAGTATTTGCTTTACAATATATTATTTTTTTTTTTTTTTTTTTTTTTTTTTTTTTTTTTTTTTTTTTTTTAAGCTTTTCTGATTCGGTTTTTGTGTACAGTTTCATCTTGTTTTGTTTCATTATTAAAAATTGTTACATTTGCTCCGTCTATTCTAGTTATACTAAATGGACCTTTATATATGTTTCTGTGTTTATCATAAGGTTGTTTCTGTATTAAAACTTTATCATTTATTTGCAATTTTATCGGTTTAGATGATTTATCATAAAATATTTTGTTTCTTTCTTTGTGCTTATTTATTAATTGTTTAGCAAGTATATTAGTTTTTTGTAATCTGTATTTTATTTCTTTGCTATAATTTTCAATATTATAAATAGGATCTATGTTTGTATTTGTTTCATTCGGCATTGTTGCTTTTTTCCCAAAAACTAATTCGAATGGTGTAAATTTGTTGTCGAAAACTGAACTTGATGTTGTGTTGTGATAAAAAGTAAAGTATTTGAGATAAGTATCCCAATCATTTAAGTTTTCATTTAAGTATGCTCGAATGTATTCGTTGAATACTCGGTGGTTACGTTCCACTGTACCTATTGTCTGGTGGTGGTAACTAGTTGAAAATTTCGTTTCAATTTTTAAAAATTTACAAATTTCACAAAAAAGTTCGTTTTTAAATTCTGTTCCTAAATCTGATTTTATTATTTGCATTTTACCATAAATCAGTATAAAGTTTTCGAAAATTGCTCGGGCTACTGTCACTGCTGATTTGTCAGGTATTGGTATGGAAACTAAATATTTTGATAGATCACAAATTAGAGTTAATGCGTATTTATTCCCATAGTTTGACTGAGGTAATGGACCCACTGTATCCAAAACTATTACGTCGAATGCCGTGCTAGGCGTTGGTGTAAGAACCAGTTTTTCTATATTTGATGGTTTGACCTTGTTTAATCTACAATCTGTGCAATTCCTTACATAACTTGCAATATCCTTTGACATCCTCTTCCAGTAATATTTTGTCCGAATTTTCGCATACAGTTTTTTCTGTCCACAATGTCCTCCTAGTAAAGGGTCATTATGATATATTTGCATCAATTTCTGCTTTTCGTCCTCTGTAAATACTATAGCCTTTGGTTCCGTGAGAATAATTTCCAAATTTTTCAATGTTTTGTTGCCAGAACTTTTCAAGTTTTGTATTGTAAATATCGTAAAGAATAGATCATTTTTGGGCCATTCTGCAGTGCGAATGTTGTTTTTGTTGGCTTCATCATCCAGCCTCGAAAGCATAAAGTCTAAACTTGTAGTTTCGTTAACAAAATCAAATTCAACAGAAAGCAGTTTTTTAAATTTTTTATATATATTAATGCGCAATTTCTTAAAGTTTTCACCCTTGTGAATAATTTCTGTTTTGAACCTTGCTATATTTTTACTGAAGTTGTGAGCAAATTTGTCATATACGTGTAATTTAACGTTATCATTCATTAAAGATTTGTTAAAATTAATTTCATTGGTTTGCGTTTTCCCAGACATCGCACGTGTCGTCATTGCTAATACTTTATTATTTTCCTCTTTCAAATCATCAATTGAAAGTCTAGATAGTGCGTCAGCCCCAACATTATCTTTACCTTTTATGTACTCAACATTAAAATTGTATTCGGAAAGCTCCAACCGAATTCGAGTTAATTTTGATGATGGGTCTTTTATATTAAAAAGGTAAACCAATGGACGGTGATCTGAACGAACCGTAAAAGATGTTCCGTATACGTAAGGGCGAAATTGTGTTATTGCAAAATGAATTGCCAATAATTCTAATTCTATTATAGGTTTCTTTTGTTCCGATTCTGTAAATGATTTTGAAGCATAGCAGATTGGTAAGTCGTTGCCGTTAAAGCTTTGGCTTAAGATAGCCCCACAACCAAGTTTGGATGCATCGACTGTTATTAAAAAGTTTTTTGTAAGGTCTGGGTATTGTAAAATGTTTGGACTTATTAAAGCATTTTTAAGTTTTTCAAAAGATTCTTGACATTGGTTACTCCAATTAAACTTAACATTTTTCCGTGTCAAATAATTCAATGGTGCTGCAATAGTAGCAAAATTGGGAATAAAACGCCTATAATAGTTGGCAAATGCAACAAATCGTCTAACAGAATCTTTGTCACAAGGGTTGGTGTAATTCCTTATTGCATCAATTTTCTTTTCATCCGGCAAAAGACCTTTTGACGTACATTTGTGTCCTAGAAAAGTGACTTCGGAACGGAAAAAATTACACTTATAAGGGTTTATTTTCAAGTTATGTTTCCTTAGGATTTCAAAAACTTCTTTCAAATTATTTAGATGATGGTTTTTACTACAACCAATTATGATGATGTCATCGATATATAGGAAAGCTTTGTTTGGTGAAAGACCAGAGAATGCAATTGACATCATTCTTGAAAATGAATTAGGTGCAACGTTCAATCCGAATGGAAGAACTTTCCACCGAAAAATACCTTTGTCAGTACTAAATGCTGTTATATCGCGTGATTCGGGATGTATAGGGATTTGATGAAATCCGGAAAATAGATCTATGATCGAGAAATGTTTTGCACGTCCTAGATTGTCTAAGATGTCATCAATACGGGGCAATGGAAATTTATCTGCAATAAGCCTTTTGTTCACAGCGCGATAATCAACACACATACGATATGTTTTTTGGTTATCTGGACTCTTTTTAGGTACTAGTATTAACGGACTGTTGAAATTTGAACTGCTTGGTTCAATCAAATCATTTTTTAATAAATTGTTAACCTGTTTATTGATCTCATCTTTCTGAGCGTGTGCAAGTCTATAATTTTTTATGTAAACTGGTGTTGGGTCAATTAATCTGAATTTTTGTTCGTAAAAGTTGTTTATTGACATTTTGTCCTCTTTTAGAGCAAAAATGTCAGAAATTGATTCACATAAGGGCATTAAATAGTTTTGAACATCATTTGGCATTTGATTTTGAAGTATCTCCTTCAGTTTGTATATGCGTTCTGTATTTACATCTTGATCATTGATCGAGTATATGCAAAAGTTCTTCAGTGTTTCCATTCTAACCTTATCGTTTTGAATGCATTGAAAATTTTCAGTGGTGTTAACTATACGTAAAACTGGGTTTTTTGTGTCTATGATTCCCTTACCTATAAAAACTCCCTTTAAAATTTCCTGGGAATTGACAAACATTGGTTCTTCAATGTTGTGTAAGTTAAAAATTCGGAATACCTCACACCTTGGTGGTATTATGCAAGTAAAGTTCCTTGTTCCGTGTAGTATGGGTATTCGCAATCTTGTATTCCGCATAGAAATTGTTAAGGTCATATTTTCATAATCGATGTGACACTTATTGTCTTTAAGAAAATCCTTACCTAAAATGCCATTAACTGGGATATTAAAGTCATCATCAACGACATGAAAAACTTGTTGAATTAAATAATTTGAAACTATTAAATTTGTGCAAATTGTTCCTAATGTGGTTATTGAATTGGTTGTAATGCCGGTAATATTTATAATTTCGTTTTGATTAAAAATGATTCAGGATTCAAACTTGAAATTTTTATTAAGGAAATGTCCGCCTGGGTGTCTACGAGAAAAGTGCATGATTGAATTGTATCGACTGAATTTAACTTGATAAAATCAGTATAAGTAAGATTTAGACTATAGACTGATTTTTGAGAAATCTGTTTGTTTGCATAATCTGGTTTAAAAATATGTTGGTTTTGGGTTAATTCTCTTCTTCTTCCTCCCTCAACATCGAGTGCAGGACAACAACAATAGACCTATAATAGCATAAGTATACTTACATACATACATTATAATATACTTCTCAAATATACATATGTACATATATATGCACATTTAACAATTACATATAACATATACATATGTAGATAATAATTACAAAACCAATGAAATCACACTTTAAAATGGAAATTTGAATAGGTACATTTATAAAGTTGATTTTAAAAGAAATTTAAGAGTAAAACAGATAAATGAATATACATATATAATGTTGATCTTTGGGAAAAAATTTTAAAAACTTATATTCTACATAATTATATGGAATTTATTAAAATTATATAAAAAAAAAAAAAACCAAAAACAAATTCATTTTAAATAATTTCAATATTTACTGAATTCCAACATTAATCAATAATAATCAATTAAATTCAATATTTCAATTTCAATATTATTATTATTTAAACTATAAAGTATACTAAATAATAATAATAAGTTAAAATGTTTAAATAAAAATATATTCTTAAAACAAAATATAAAATATTTGAATGGAAATGGGGAATTTTTTTTTGGTAATAAATGTCAGACTTTGATAACGAAAAATTTATTGAACTAGTCAATGTATTTTACAAAGTAAAGAAAAGAATTTTGCAAAATCGGCCCATTTCCACTAAAAAGTCTAAACAATTCGAATATGTAAATTTGTTAATAGAAACTTATAATCCAATATTAGATTACATAAGACAAAATGCTGGAAATTTAACATCATCTGAAAAAACACAAATTTTTCAAAAAATAAGGCACTGTCGCGAGCTATTAGTCAAATGTTTTGGGAAGCTTGATTGCAAAATAAGGGTTCCGGAAAACATAGAATTTCTTGAATTTGTAGATAAGGACAATTTAACTGACGACGAAAGTGAAATAGAATATAGTGAATCGGAGGGTGAGTCACGTTTCGATGGAAAAGGTAATTTAAACATTGAAAACAAAATGGCAACCATGGAGGCGAAAAAATCTTATATTGGCATGTGCGCTACAATCATTAGGGAAAACTACGATGGTAATCCATTAACCTTGGAATCTTTTCTGGACAAAGTTGAACTAATCCAAGAATTAACAGAAACAAATTTAGAACCAACATTTTTTTCATTTATCAAATCAAAATTAGAATCTAAAGCACGTGAAGTGTTGCCAGAGAATATAAGTTCTGTGGCTGAAATAAAAATAGCTCTTGTAAATGGTATAAAACATGACAATTCAAAGGTCATTGCGGGAAAAATTGCAGCACTTAACGTAAAGAATAACAATTTTTCAGACTTTGCAAAACAGGCAGAGGATTTAGCTGATGCTCTAAAACGCTCCTTAGTAGTCGAGGGTATTACGAAAAGGAAAGCCCACGAAATGGCAATTGAGCAAACAGTAAGTGTTTGTCGCCTAAATGCGCGATCTGATTTAGTTAAATCCATTTTAGCATCGTCCACGTTTTCCGATCCAAAGGAAGTCATTGCTAAATTAGTAGTTGAGCAGACAACTCAAATCAAAGAACAACAGGTTTTATCATTTAGAACACATAGCAGAGGTAGGAACAATGATTTTCGTTCTCACAACAACTCTTATCGAGGAAATAATTCTAACAGGTATCCAAATAATTCCTATCGCGGAAACAATCGTGGAAACGGAAATAGCCAAAATTATCAAGGGAACAACAATAGTTATTCTCGAAACAATTATCGCGGGAACAATTATCGTGCAAATTCCAGAAATCGTTTTTCTCAGGGTAACAACCAAAGGGCTTCAGTTAGAGCTTTAAACTCGGAAGCCCCTCAACAATCGATGTTGAGGGAGGAAGAAGAAGAGAATTAACCCAAAACCAACATATTTTTAAACCAGATTATGCAAACAAACAGATTTCTCAAAAATCAGTCTATAGTCTAAATCTTACTTATACTGATTTTATCAAGTTAAATTCAGTCGATACAATTCAATCATGCACTTTTCTCGTAGACACCCAGGCGGACATTTCCTTAATAAAAATTTCAAGTTTGAATCCTGAATCATTTTTAATCAAAACGAAATTATAAATATTACCGGCATTACAACCAATTCAATAACCACATTAGGAACAATTTGCACAAATTTAATAGTTTCAAATTATTTAATTCAACAAGTTTTTCATGTCGTTGATGATGACTTTAATATCCCAGTTAATGGCATTTTAGGTAAGGATTTTCTTAAAGACAATAAGTGTCACATCGATTATGAAAATATGACCTTAACAATTTCTATGCGGAATACAAGATTGCGAATACCCATACTACACGGAACAAGGAACTTTACTTGCATAATACCACCAAGGTGTGAGGTATTCCGAATTTTTAACTTACACAACATTGAAGAACCAATGTTTGTCAATTCCCAGGAAATTTTAAAGGGAGTTTTTATAGGTAAGGGAATCATAGACACAAAAAACCCAGTTTTACGTATAGTTAACACCACTGAAAATTTTCAATGCATTCAAAACGATAAGGTTAGAATGGAAACACTGAAGAACTTTTGCATATACTCGATCAATGATCAAGATGTAAATACAGAACGCATATACAAACTGAAGGAGATACTTCAAAATCAAATGCCAAATGATGTTCAAAACTATTTAATGCCCTTATGTGAATCATTTTCTGACATTTTTGCTCTAAAAGAGGACAAAATGTCAATAAACAACTTTTACGAACAAAAATTCAGATTAATTGACCCAACACCAGTTTACATAAAAAATTATAGACTTGCACACGCTCAGAAAGATGAGATCAATAAACAGGTTAACAATTTATTAAAAAATGATTTGATTGAACCAAGCAGTTCAAATTTCAACAGTCCGTTAATACTAGTACCTAAAAAGAGTCCAGATAACCAAAAAACATATCGTATGTGTGTTGATTATCGCGCTGTGAACAAAAGGCTTATTGCAGATAAATTTCCATTGCCCCGTATTGATGACATCTTAGACAATCTAGGACGTGCAAAACATTTCTCGATCATAGATCTATTTTCCGGATTTCATCAAATCCCTATACATCCCGAATCACGCGATATAACAGCATTTAGTACTGACAAAGGTATTTTTCGGTGGAAAGTTCTTCCATTCGGATTGAACGTTGCACCTAATTCATTTTCAAGAATGATGTCAATTGCATTCTCTGGTCTTTCACCAAACAAAGCTTTCCTATATATCGATGACATCATCATAATTGGTTGTAGTAAAAACCATCATCTAAATAATTTGAAAGAAGTTTTTGAAATCCTAAGGAAACATAACTTGAAAATAAACCCTTATAAGTGTAATTTTTTCCGTTCCGAAGTCACTTTTCTAGGACACAAATGTACGTCAAAAGGTCTTTTGCCGGATGAAAAGAAAATTGATGCAATAAGGAATTACACCAACCCTTGTGACAAAGATTCTGTTAGACGATTTGTTGCATTTGCCAACTATTATAGGCGTTTTATTCCCAATTTTGCTACTATTGCAGCACCATTGAATTATTTGACACGGAAAAATGTTAAGTTTAATTGGAGTAACCAATGTCAAGAATCTTTTGAAAAACTTAAAAATGCTTTAATAAGTCCAAACATTTTACAATACCCAGACCTTACAAAAAACTTTTTAATAACAGTCGATGCATCCAAACTTGGTTGTGGGGCTATCTTAAGCCAAAGCTTTAACGGCAACGACTTACCAATCTGCTATGCTTCAAAATCATTTACAGAATCGGAACAAAAGAAACCTATAATAGAATTAGAATTATTGGCAATTCATTTTGCAATAACACAATTTCGCCCTTACGTATACGGAACATCTTTTACGGTTCGTTCAGATCACCGTCCATTGGTTTACCTTTTTAATATAAAAGACCCATCATC
Source organism: Pollenia griseotomentosa (assembly GCA_963931875.1). Lineage (NCBI taxonomy): Eukaryota > Metazoa > Arthropoda > Insecta > Diptera > Polleniidae > Pollenia > Pollenia griseotomentosa. The sequence goes on along the minus strand of OZ007561.1, from coordinate 203,857,476 downwards.
AAAATTAACTCGAATTCGGTTGGAGCTTTCCGAATACAATTTTAATGTTGAGTACATAAAAGGTAAAGATAATGTTGGGGCTGACGCACTATCTAGACTTTCAATTGATGATTTGAAAGAGGAAAATAATAAAGTATTAGCAATGACGACACGTGCGATGTCTGGGAAAACGCAAACCAATGAAATTAATTTTAACAAATCTTTAATGAATGATAACGTTAAATTACACGTATATGACAAATTTGCTCACAACTTCAGTAAAAATATAGCAAGGTTCAAAACAGAAATTATTCACAAGGGTGAAAACTTTAAGAAATTGCGCATTAATATATATAAAAAATTTAAAAAACTGCTTTCTGTTGAATTTGATTTTGTTAACGAAACTACAAGTTTAGACTTTATGCTTTCGAGGCTGGATGATGAAGCCAACAAAAACAACATTCGCAGAATGGCCCAAAAATGATCTATTCTTTACGATATTTACAATACAAAACTTGAAAAGTTCTGGCAACAAAACATTGAAAAATTTGGAAATTATTCTCACGGAACCAAAGGCTATAGTATTTACAGAGGACGAAAAGCAGAAATTGATGCAAATATATCATAATGACCCTTTACTAGGAGGACATTGTGGACAGAAAAAACTGTATGCGAAAATTCGGACAAAATATTACTGGAAGAGGATGTCAAAGGATATTGCAAATTATGTAAGGAATTGCACAGATTGTAGATTAAACAAGGTCAAACCATCAAATATAGAAAAACTGGTTCTTACACCAACGCCTAGCACGGCATTCGACGTAATAGTTTTGGATACAGTGGGTCCATTACCTCAGTCAAACTATGGGAATAAATACGCATTAACTCTAATTTGTGATCTATCAAAATATTTAGTTTCCATACCAATACCTGACAAATCAGCAGTGACAGTAGCCCGAGCAATTTTCGAAAACTTTATACTGATTTATGGTAAAATGCAAATAATAAAATCAGATTTAGGAACAGAATTTAAAAACGAACTTTTTTGTGAAATTTGTAAATTTTTAAAAATTGAAACGAAATTTTCAACTAGTTACCACCACCAGACAATAGGTACAGTGGAACGTAACCACCGAGTATTCAACGAATACATTCGAGCATACTTAAATGAAAACTTAAATGATTGGGATACTTATCTCAAATACTTTACTTTTTATCACAACACAACATCAAGTTCAGTTTTCGACAACAAATTTACACCATTCGAATTAGTTTTTGGGAAAAAAGCAACAATGCCGAATGAAACAAATACAAACATAGATCCTATTTATAATATTGAAAATTATAGCAAAGAAATAAAATACAGATTACAAAAAACTAATATACTTGCTAAACAATTAATAAATAAGCACAAAGAAAGAAACAAAATATTTTATGATAAATCATCTAAACCGATAAAATTGCAAATAAATGATAAAGTTTTAATACAGAAACAACCTTATGATAAACACAGAAACATATATAAAGGTCCATTTAGTATAACTAGAATAGACGGAGCAAATGTAACAATTTTTAATAATGAAACAAAACAAGATGAAACTGTACACAAAAACCGAATCAGAAAAGCTTAAAAAAAAAAAAAAAAAAAAAAAAAAAATAAAAAAAAAAAAAAAATAATATATTGTAAAGCAAATACTGATACTATTATTATTACTTTTTAATTTTGTAAAAAAAAAAAAAATGAATTTCCATATGTATATATAAATATTGTAATTAGTGTTAATCATTATTACTTTATTCCTTTTTATTATTATTTTAATTATCAACACATATTTAATGTAAAACCAAATTAGAATTGTTGAACCATAAAAGGCTGATCACCTTATATGATTCAATATTTTTAAATAAAAAGGGAGGTATGTAGGAGTCAGGCCAACACCTACAATGCTGAACTTAAGTTTTTTTCGAATTTATTAAAATTATAAACTAATAATCAATAAGTTTATTTAAAAAAAAAAAAAGAAGGGAGGTGTAGTGCCATCCCTGTTATTTGTACCATCACTGACATTAGTTATAGTAGTAGATTTATACAACTATGTAATAAGTATAAGTCCTGTCACGGTCGCCATGTTATGCCTTGATAATTTTGTTGTCATCCCAAGTCTTCCTTTTTGTGGTTATCGTCACTCGCACCTCTGTGGTTGTTATATTTGTAAAAGGCATTACAAATAACTGTTGACTTGTTGCTACCTTTTTTGTTGTTTTATTTGTGTAATGTAAAAAGTAGAATGTGCAGCGGTTTCTTTTTTTCTATATACATTTATTTTTTTTCTTTCGTGATATATAATGCCCACAATATGTTAATCCCAGGAATAAAATCACTTTTTTTCTGTAGAAATGTTGACAAATTAAATTCTTTTTATTAATTTGTAATAATAATTAAATTAATATATATAATAATAATAATAATTTCTAATAATAATAATAAAAAGATAAAGATAAATAATTTAATAAAATTTATGTAGGAAAAATTAAAAAAAGAATTATTTGTCAACATTTCTACAGAAAAAAGTGATTTTATTCCTGGGATTAACATATTGTGGGCATTATAGTATCGAAGGTATAAAATAATAATTGGGTTTGTAACATACCGTCGGAAAGGTTAATTGTCTAGTTTCTTTGCAAACGTTTTATTTTTAAGGCTTTAGAAACACTTAAACACAAATAGGAAAAAATTCAAAATAGTGCATATGCTAAAAATTTAAAAACCCTTGTCTAGAGTTAGAAATTATTTTTTTTTATACATAAGCCGCTCGCATCCCAAAAAGGGACCAAAACTACCTTAAAGGAAAAGACATAAGCTTTCTTTTGAACAAAAAAAAAAAAAAAAAAAAAAACATTCCGGATAAAAAAAAATATAAAAAAAAAATTTTACATTTAAAAAAAAAATTTAAAATTAAAAAAAAAAGTTTTAAAAAAACAAAAAAAATATTTTTCAGAATATTGATCAAATAGCTATCGAAGCTACTTGGGACAAATTCTGCAAACACTAATAGGTAATAAGTTAAATGGATGAGAAAGAACACTGCATATGCTAAAAATTGAAAAACCCTTGTCTAGAGTTAGAAATTATTTTTTTTTTATACATAAGCCGCTCGCATCCCAAAAAGGGACCAAAACTACCTTAAAGGAAAAGACATAAGCTTTCTTTTAAACAAAAAAAAAAAAAAAAAAAAACATTCCCGCTAAAAAAAAAATAAAAAAAAGTTTTAAATTTAAAAAAAAAAAATAAAAAAAATTTTTTAAAAAAACAAAAAAAATTTTTTTCAAAAGATGGATCAAATAGCTATCGAAGCTACTTGGGACAAATTTTGCTAACACCAATAGGTAATAAGTTACATGGATAAGAAAGAACACCTGTATGGCCAAAATGTCAAATTTTGACCCCCACTAACTCAGAAACTTTTAGACCGATCTTGTTGAAAATTTGTGTCTAAACTACTATCCAATAGGACTAACCTTGGTGCAAATTTCATCCAAATCGGAAGACATCGATTTCAAAATTGGGTCACTTGACATGAAATCCCCCATATATGTATAAATAAAAATAAGTTGCAGTAAGTGCTATTGTAATGCGTGAACCGATTTTGTTTCTAGAAATTTCCCACTTGTGGACATTTTATATGAATTGGCTTATGAATTTTAGGCTTTTTAATGAACACACCTTTGTTGTGCGTATATGGGCAACTATTTGGAATATCACTCCCAAGCGTCTTAACCGATGTTATCAAAATTTAATATCAAGATATAATATTGAAGCGATGTTATTATAGGTCAAAGTTTTTCCGGAATTTTAGACCAGGAAGGGATAAAATAGTCCAAGGAAAAGGTAAAACTGGAACCGCGTTACATTGCACCCAACAATCTCTTATCACTTTTGTTTTCTCACCAAAAAAGACTTTCCAAATTAATGTTTATATTACTTAACTATTTAAAGAATGAAAAAAAGGCTACAGCACAGCGGAGGGACCAAACATTAAGTAAGCAAAATAAGCTTAATACGAACCAAAAAATAAAGATGCTGCCATCTATTTATCTATATGAAATATTCGAAAATTATACAAAAATATAAAATGATAGTTTCTTTACGAACAATTTTGATTTTTAGTTGAACTGTTAATTTTTAATTTTTTGATATTCTTTAATTAGGCTCGAATTCATCAAATTTAATTTTCATTAAATTATTTTCACTTGGAGATTTTTTATTAAAATTTCTTGATAATTTTTCCTTGGCTGAGCTGATATTTGAAGCCGGGTTGATTTTTACATGTTTCAAGACTCCCCACTTCTATCTTCAGAAAATCTTTGAGTTCTAACCACTGCACCACTGCGGTGCCCGCCAGCCAACAGTCAAACATCAATCTTTTAACCAGTTGTACTGGGGTGGTTCAAAATTTGCTGATGTTTCACTGTTGACTGGTGGGCACCGCAGTGGTTAGAACTTAAAGATTTTCTGATATTTTTTAATTGAAAAAGAACTTTTTGATTTTGCAAACCTCTTGATAAGAAATTTATCTAGGCTATTTAAAGGTATTTAAGGACTCTTAATTAAAATACCAAACAACTTTTTGAAATCTATTTGTGCGATATTTTAACACCAACTTCAACCCTTTTTAGATTTTGCGAATTTCTTGCACTGAAGTTGAATTTTAAGCTTTGAGAGAGACTGATTATAGTTTTTTTTGCAAAATTTTTTTCTGACGTTATATCCCTACTTAAAGGGTACTTCTTGGACCTTTTTCTAAAAATGGTCCTAAAATATCCATCAGGTGTTTAGTTAGAGGGCATAAGTGTTCCACAAAAATGTGCCTCGTAGGATGAAACATAAATCTTCTGAACATACCTAAAAGGGAAACATTGTCTTCTATGCCGATTTATCATAAGAGTGTTAAAAAAACGGGGAGACTTAAACTGTACGAATGTACTTTTTTGTTCCCTCAATCTATTTAATGTCGCTTTGTCTCTTAACTTAAGTAACTTTATTCACCAAGCTGGTATATTTAATTTCAACTTAACAACAATACAACAGCAACAGGCAAAGCAATAACAGACAGCTGTTTTTTTTTTGAGCCCACCTTGTAAATAAATACACTTTTTAATGATATATTTTGAACTTAGTAGTGCTACCATTCTTTTATGTTTATTGAATAAGACTTTTCAAATAAAACTCAATAATCAATTTGTATTTAAGTACGATTTAAGTTTATATGAAAATTAACTTAATATAGATTTAAATACTATCCTGAAAATTGGCAAATATTATTAATCGAATTAGGGAGAAACATATTAAATAAATTTGTTTTAGAAATACGTGTGTTTTGTGTAAAATGCAAATGTTCTTACTTATTTTTTAAGCCAAAAATTTAAATACAAATTTGTTCAAAGACTTGTTTCTTTTATATTCATTCGAACAATTACAAAAAAAGAAGTAAATTAAAAACAAAAAACTTTGCACAGTTGCATTGCCAACTGCAATAAAATATATCTACATTTCACACTGATAGAAACTTGTAAATAACGTTTTGTATTTTAATGTATTCATAAGATATTACAAAATGTTAAAAATGTTAAATGCTCTTGACTTTATAATTTTTGGAGTTAAACCTCTGACTCCTTTCTTATGTCTTACAAGCACTTGCTATTTCAATAAATTGAGTTGAATGTCACTGTTCAGATTTCCAAAGAACATAATATACAACTAATTTCTAATTTCAATGTCATAAAATTCATCAATATCTTTTGAAACACTTGCACATTCTCAAAGACCCTAAACTCTATAGCATTGAAGTACCAATACTCGTACACATTTGATTGCACAAAATTAAGGCATTTAGGGGCAAAAGAACAAAATACTAATAAAATAGTAATACATTCACAATCACAACCATTCAGACTCAAAAAATAAGATAAGCACACAAAAAGGGATACAAACTCGAAAGTATTAGTGTGGATGTAGCTAAAAGAACTATTTAAAGGACAACAAGAACAACAACAACAATCATTAACATTTGAAAGTTTATAACAGAAGAAAACAAATTATATCAAGGGGGTTGGGTTTAAATAAATATTGCAAAATTCCAATAAAGATAGGATTTCGTACAGAAATTTAATAGAACAGAAAGTAAATAGAAATTTTCAATTGAAAAACAAATAAATAAATTTATCAAAAATTTAATATTAATTCAATAAAAAGTTTCTTTGCAAACAGAGTTAGGCAAAGCAGTTACTTGCCCTTTTTTGTATTTTTTTTTATTTGCTAAACTGTCTAGTGTTTTCTGCAGATTTGGCCTCTACATAAGATTTCATTATTGAATTTATCAACGACCAAATGGTGTTAAAAAATATGAGTATTGGTTTTTTGTTACTTTTTGTTTTCTGTTCATCAAATTGAATTGAATTGGCCAATTGTATTGAGATCATATACCCTCCATATCTTTTATGTTGGACGAATGGTTGAATAAATGGTTGGAAACAGTTCTACAGCAGCAGCAAATACAACGATGATGACCATCATTGAATTTATTGCAATTGTGACTTAAACCACTTTATCCACAGTCAACAGCTTGACCAATAAACCAATATACTTATATTGAATAATATGTGTGTATGAATGTATATACGTCATTCTTTACACTTCCACAGACACATAGAGACATATATTTATACAAAAAAGTATCCTTATAAAAAAACACCAAAAATATGGTAACAATATGATATTTAGCAGTCCAAGTTAAAAAAAAAGGAAAAATATGTGTATTTTATGGAATACATGAATTTCAATTCAAAAACTCCGAAGGATACTATTAAACACTCACCCATTCATTTATCCATTTATCCATCCATACAAATGTAGAAATACACTCAGTCAGGGATCAATATACTCGTTTCGTTATAACTTTGTTTTGTGTCTACTAGTTGTATTACTGCCACTATGTAACTTCCCAATACCAATAGCAGCAGCAAGGACACCATTCTCATTTTGGTGTCATTGTTATCGTCAAGCTTTAGTTGACAATAAGCTTATGTATTATAAAATGAAAACGAAATGAATTGAACGAAAAAACGGAAAAATTGAATTTTAAGTCCGCTATCTTTTGAACATTGTCAACATTGTGACACACACAATCACCCCCCACACACACACACACATTTTGTAGAAAATAATTTAGACTTTAATACACTTGGAGGACATATTTAAAAAGATGTTGAAATATTCACTCGTTCATATAAAACTAAATATAAAATCTAAAGGACTTTGAGAGTTCTTAGCAGGATAACAGGGCGATCGTTAGTGGCCTATTTTAAAAATGAAATGAATTTTGCTTTTATTAATGAAATTTCTTTACATAAAAGCAAACAATAATATTTTAAAATTTAAATTCACCCACTGTAAAGTATTGCAATACGGAACCCATTCAACGTTCCAAACTATTTTGTAAACTTTTAGCTCAACTGTGTGCTTAAGAAAACTTCTTATTATTGTCATATAGGGTGGCGCAGAAGTCACCATAATTTGTGAAAATTACGGTAAATATCAGTTTTGCTTTGACATTTGTGAAGTCAACAGATACAAAATACAAGTCGATAAGAAATGGAGCGCTGTACTCTTTAAGAACGCGGAATAATAGTTTCGATTTTCTGAGGGCTGCATTTCCGTGTCACCTAATGTCTGTTTTTGGTGATTTGCACTGACCGTTCTCGATCTTTTTGTGGGGTTTTCTTAAATAAAGAAGCCTCAGACTCTTGAAGTCCTCAAATACTCAGGAGTGCGGAAACCTATCGCCGTTAGTTCTGGTAAGAGTGATGGAAAATGCCATAAATCGGGCCCGTATGGTCTGCAATTCTAGCTGCCCCCACTTGGCCGATATCATTTTTCTACTTAATGAAAAAAAATATTGACATAAATTTTGAAATAAGCACAATGCAAAAGCAATGGAAAGAGTGACATGTATGTTCTTATTAAACCATGGTGATGGTTATATAAGATCAGGCGAATATACCAATTTTTCTTGGTAAAAAATTTAATAAATTTTTCAAATGTCAATGTTAAGAAAATTTATAACAGTCAAATCCCAATAATTCGTAATTCCCGATAATTCGTAATAAACTGTCGGTCCCTTGAAAAAATCTCGTTAATTCGTAAAATTTCCATACATTTTGGTGCCCTCGATAATTCGTAATTTTTTTTCAAATAAAACCTTCGTTACCTCTTATAAATCGTAATTGTTTGCTAACCACCACTTATAATTCGTAATAAAAACAACAGAAACATGGAAAAAATTATTTTTTGCTTACCGCTGTTTTTTTGCGTGGATTTTTGTTTTTGCTTATGTGTGTGTTTATTTTCTTAAGATCAGTTTGTTACAATATAAAAAAAAATGTCAAAGCGCACGGATAAGACTCTGTCGGTGTTACAAAACAAAAATTTTTGCAGCCATTGACCATGGAGAGAAAAAATAGACGTTGCTAAGCGATTTGAAATTCCTACATCAACTCTTAAATTCAGTCCTTCAAAAAAGAGAATTTATTATGCAAAAATCTTCAGGCAGTAAGCTAAAGCGCGAAAAACTACCTGAATATCCAGAGATTGAAGTCTTTAGTTTTATTGTTTACACAGTGCCGGTTTTTTATGTTTTTTTTATCGTTTAAGTAAATAAATGGAAAAACCCCGTTGACTCGTATTTATTTAATTTTAACCCCGTTAAATCGAAACCCCGCTTAATCTAAATAATTCGTAAGAAATGGCTGGTCCCTTCCGATTACGAACTATCGGGAGCCCACTGTATTAATTATATTTCTTTATATTAATAAAAGCAAACACTGACATTTTTAAAATTATTGGCAACAAACTATAGAGTAGTTTAATACGGAAAAAGGGTTAACGTTGCAATTTTTTTTTTGTGAATATTAAAGCAACATTTTTAAAATATGAAGCAGCAGCTGCACAATTTTGATTAAGTTCAAACTTAAGTTACTGAGTTTGCTGTGGGGAAAAAACAATACCCATAAACAATTATGAAGAAACGGTTTGATGTTCTCATTGACAAAGTACTGACTTGTGTTTATTATAGTTTGGGATATTTTCTTAAATTATGTAAATCATATTTTTTACTTTAATTTTGTAGCTCTAGTCCCATCCCAATGGATTATTGTTTCAAATTTATTTCTCTACATATTATTATCATTCGTTCTTCGTCATATTCTTTAGTTTTTATTTTCGTCTTCTGACTTCTTCTGAAGTATCTCTTATTTTGGTATAATTTTATTGTAAGTAGTTGTATTCAAACATAAATTTCCATTTTTCTAACTGTCTTATTAGAAGATTATCTCAATTTGTTGGTGTATTTATGTTTGTTTATTTGTATTTTGGGGGGAAATGTATGAATGAATGAATGTCCGTTTTATTCCCCTTGGAATGTCTGTATAAATTTATCATCAATTAGTTGACCATTTTGTTTGCAAAAGCAAGAGAAGTGAGTGAGATTTCCTCTGAACCAACACACAGATGATGAGTGTTAGAGTGTGTGTCTGAGTATCAGTGTGTGATTTTATCAGACTATTTTGCACAGCAGGCAGTTAATATTTTCCCAAATTTAGCAATTTAGGATAATATATTTATTTTTTTTTTTTTTTGTTGATGGTCAGGTTAAAGGCGAATGCTGTTTAGTTGTTGATGATATCATTAGGAATAATTTATTCCAATTCGTTTAAATAGTAATTTTTGTAATTTTAATTGTCTCTAGATTTTGTCTTACTTTAATAGTTTGTTTGTTTCTGTTTTTTACTTTTCATTAAATTAATTGTAAAACTTTTAAGAATTTTCCGTTTAAACTTATTACCCTCCACCGCTAGCAGTGAATGAGGATACACTGAGTTTGTCATTCCGTGTGAAATTTTTTTATATTCATATTAATGGGGTATTATAAATATATTCTGTGTCATTGAGTAATTCTAAGTCGATTTAGCCATGTCCATCTGCCTGCCCGTCTGATAAAGTCAAGCTAACTTTCGAAAAACTTAAAGCAAAACATCCATATTAGTGTAAAATTGTTTCAAGTTATCCTAAGTACAGCACAATCAGTTTAGTAGGAAAAAGACTTTAAGTCCAAATGTCGTACAACCACTGTAAAAAATTAGTTATTTTGTTACCTAAGCTAACATAAATGGTGGCGCAATGTAGGGATTGATATAAGATGCACAAATTGGTTTTATATAACCAGTACGCCTTAAGCCCCAGTAAAAATTTCGCCTACAAAATAATGTATTTAGTAATCAAAAAAACTAAAAGCACTACTTACAAATTCTACCGAAAGAACCGATGAATTTTACAAGGGAAGTCCAAAAATGAACGCATTCAAATGTAAGACATAGTTTTTTTTTACCTTCATACATCCAGAAAGAAGTAGTTGTAGTAGAAAGCTACTAAATAATTAGTGAAGGAAGCTATTCATTTTGAAAAAGTAAGCGAAGTTTTTACTGGGACCGTAACAAATCATAATATTGTAATAAAATTTGATTTATCAGACAAATACGCCACAAAATTTTGCGAAGATAGGTTCATAATTTACCATAACCCATATAAAGTCTACTCTCGAAAAACATTTAAATATTGTGGTAAAATCTGTTCCAAATTAGTTTTGTATGGCCAGGTATAATACCGTGGAACTTTATAATAATCGGTCTATAATATTCCAAAGGTACCATATAAAGCAGGCTTCTGGAAAGCACTTTAAAACGCTTAAAAAATCAAATACCGTATTGAAATCTTTCTTATTTAGATTTTACCAAAAATGACCTAAAAATTTTGTAAAGATTGACACATATTTTTTAAATTGAGTTTAAAATTTAGTTTTATTTACTAAGCATGAAGCATTATACTTTTTGATGGCTGGCCAACAATTCAATAATTATAATACTAACATCAGTTTCTATAAAGTTTAAAATATCCTTACTGTCAACGAAGGGTATCAAATATTCGGCACAGCCGAATATGGCACTGACGCTGTTTTTTCATGGCTTAAATCCTATTCTTAATCTAGCCAAGTTTCAATATGATCTCAGATATTTATTTTTTTTTTGTTGGAGTACTTTTAGCATAAAAACATAATGAGACACAACAAAATAAAATCCTGACTTGTTTTATTTATAAAATAATATCAGCAATGCAAACAACCAACTTACTAATGTTTCATTTTTTTTCTTTTAAGCAAGTTAAGTAGAAATAGCAAAAGACACAAAAATTATAAAAGTCAAAAAGCAGAAAAATACAAGAAACTGAAAAGGAAAACAATGGAAACAACTTTTAATACAGTAGAGTTAAAGCCTAGTAAAGAACATAAAATATGAACAGGATTGTTTATATTAAAATGAGAAAATTATAATTTAATAAAAATCATATTAATTAATTTGTTTGTGGTTAATATTTTTTTTATGAGATTTTTTTTATTGCTATGAAATATTTTTAAACCATTTCGCTTATGCTTTAACTCACTGTAGTCTTACTAAATATTTAACAAATTATCAAACAGATAAGCTTAAGAATATTTTTAAGAACTATTTAAATAAAGTAAAATATTCATTTGTCTGCAAGACTTTTACGAACATTTTGCATTTCATCTTCTTCATCTTGTAATATTTCAGTTAAAGTATTTGTCGTTGTACTTTTAGTCAGGAATATTATCTACCAGTACAAGTTGACATATAAAAAATAAAAGTTAAAAATTTTTCATCTCACTTTTTTTTTTAACAATAAATGACATCATTTGCCAAAACATATTTAAAGTTATCTGTTTCGTTTTTTCTCCTGGGCTTTATTTCTTCTTGTATTTATGCTTTTAACTTTTTTTCATATTCCGGCAGAAAAACCAACGAGCAGAACTGTAACACAAAACATAATGGTCGCTGTAGAGTCTTACAGTTCTTCCCAGAGAATTTTGTTGCTTTTGTTGCTTTTGTTTCTTACTTGCTTTCTACCTTGTTAAAAATGTTGTAATGTTTTCTTTATCGAAAACATTTAACCCTCACAATATCGCAAGAAAATAAACAGCAACAAGAAATATGTAGTGCAGAAGTATATTTTGTGTATAAAATTCATATTAAATTTTGACGTCAACAATTCTTTCTGCTGACTTTTATAAAAAGCTTAATGCCTTTTCTTTGCTTTAAGCTACTTTTTGACATTGTCCACTTGTCATCTTAAGTCAGTTCATCATTTATTTCTCTTAGTTTTTTTCCGTTCTCGTATTTTTCCTTCTTTTGCTATAAAGAGTCAGTTTTTTTTAATTTTTAACGCACAATTTGATTGTCTTGTTTGAAAAGATGCTTGCTGGCCTAAGGAAATGGTTTTGCAGGTCCTGTTTAACAATATTTAAAATGACAAGATTCTTATCTTTATTTATGTGTATTTAGTTTAGAAGGAAATGCTTGAATTATTGCCTTTTTCTTATTTTTCTGGGTAGTATTAAATTGCGTGGACATAATACAATTTTTAGGTTTTTGTAAAAATCATCAATATTGTTGTTGTTAAGAAGTTCGATTAAAGTCATGTCAAATTAACATTAATAACAAAATACATTTTCTTTACGATAGTATAAAATAGGAATTTTTTTTCGCAAACACTACTTTTTATAGAATGCAATAGAAAACAAGATTGTGGTCAGAAAAAAAATAAAAGTTTAAACTATTGACTCGTTCAATTTTTCTATAGAAGACCATTTTATGATTTTTTTTCAAAGAACTTTTGCTTGCTAAATATCAAACTTTTATCCATTTGCAGAAAATTCTAAGCTAATGTCCGACCAACCATTTCATTCAATTTTATGTTTTTAAACATTTTTTTTTTCTATTTTCCCGGATGTAATCAATTTTTGCAAGTCTTTAAAAAAACTTTAATTGACCATACAAAACACAAGTATGGACGATAGAAAATAAAAAGAGTTTTAAAATAAGGGAAGAGTATATAGAATTACAGTTCTAATTGTAATGTAGCCATTTAAAACTTCTCTCTTATAAACTTTAGCACTCAAACATTCTCGGACCAGTAGAAACTTTCGTACATACATTTAGACACAAACTATAAATGTCTTTTTCAAAAATTCATTCATTTCTCGGTTATTTTTTTTTTTTTTTTGCAAAAATTTTATTGTAGCATTTATTTGTAATGTATGAAAAGTAACTACTGACAGGGGTACTTAAGTTTTAAAGTAGCTATAAATGTATAGTCGAGTTTATTTGAAGATTAGGATCAGTGTTGCCAAAACTTGTTGAGGAAAAAATGCTAGATTTTGTTAAAAAAATGCTAAATAAAAGCTAGAATAAATGCTAAAAAAAATTTATATGTATGAAAAATATAGTAAGGACCAATAAATTGATAATAATATGCTGCATATTGTCCTTTAGGTTCAACGACGAGCTGTCAAATTGCCTTTTATAAAGGTTTGTCAGATACACGACAGGTGCAATCGATTTATGCACAGCACATAAACTTAATGTCGCCTCTGCTGAACTTTGTATCAAATTCTTTAGAAAGGGATATGCTTGTTTTAAGTTATGCCCGTTACACTTTTCTGCTTTCTTATTTCTGCGTGTTGCTCCAGACTACAAATTTTTGGACAATATCGCAGTAATTGCAAAAGGGGTTTTTTCTAAGTCATCTGTCATCTTTCCCCATTGTTTTTACTTTAGGTGCTTGCTCCAATCTTTGCTAAACTTTTGTAAATAGGTTTTTACTAATTTTTTAATATGTTCTTTATTTTTGATTTTTATTTCAGTGAAACATTAATCAGCATTTACATTGTTGCATCTTTTAGATCTAATTCAACGATAGAATCTCCCTTTTTTTCTTTTATGTTTGTATTAGACATTTTAAAAATGGAAAAATATTAAAAATATCACAAGAACTAAAATATGCTAAATCAGTTTTTTTATGCCAAATGACTTGCAAAAATGCTACATCTAGCATGAAAAATGCTAAATTGGCAACACTGATTAGGATAGTCGCTTTAAGGTTTTTAATATTTTCAATGGTTTCTTTATTAAAAGAAAATAAAGTTCCTGTATTGCATATGGCGCCTCGTGGTTCACAGACATCGCCAGAAAGAAGACAACTATATTAAGGCGACATTTAAAAACATTTGACATTTGGAAAACTGTCTGAAATATCGCAGTAAGACTAAATCTGAGGTATTTAATGATTTTCAATGTTACACAGATGCATTAAATTATGAAAACGTTCCGAAATCAAGCTAGTACGGGAAATCAAAACAAAACCACAGTAAAGCACCCACAAACTAGCTGCCGAGGCAGAATTACACTAAGGCTGAACGCACACCAACAAAAGACAAAACAGTTTTTTTGAATAATACGACAACCGAACATTGGTTCTTATGAGACAACCCACACCAAACAAAACAACCGCACAACTGTATTTTTGACTTACTGCAACAAAAGATTGGTTGCAGAAAATACATGTGATTTGATACAACATACCCACACAGAGTAAGACAAAACAGATTGAAACGAACCTCATTGCCCATGTTACTTACACCAATTAAGACAAGTCCAAAAAAAAAAAAAAAAAACGAAAAAGACAAAACAAATTGTCGTATGCTTTTGTATTTATGCGGTTGTATTTTAAGACAAAAACTTGATAAGACTTTTTTTTGGGTGGGTCATCAATCAAATGTCGTTGAGTTCATAGACAAAAACGTTTTGTTTTATCTTATTTTGCAGAAAGGTAATATTTACCGACGAGAGTAAATACAATATATTTAGGTTTTATGTGCCATAATACATACAGAGAAGATCCGGTAATGAGCTTTCACACCAAATTAATTTAAGACCGAAACATCATTTACGATGAGTTATAGTATGTGGGTGCTATTTGAGTTGCTCATCCAGGCAATCTTTACATTATTAAGGGGATTAACATTTGGTTTCGAAGTAGACAGATTAACAAGAAAAAAAAGAAAGATGAATGGGAAATGATCATCCCAATATTGCCATTAACTGGTTAGGTCAATACCAAATAGAACGTTTTCGAAAGTCCCTATTTGAGGTAAAAAAAATTATGTTATTTGGTTAAGATTCATATGATAATTAGTGAGTATGAGAGCTGTTGTCAAATACAGATCGATTCCAATAAAATTAAGCAAATAATTTAAACATTGTTAGCAAAAATATTCGGACTAATTTTAATCTTAATATCAACATAATAAGATTTTTTATGGTCAGGAATAGAGAAGTTTAGATGGGGGATAGACGACTGTAATGGTGGTGTATGTGTAAAAATAACATTTCTTCCAAAACCGAAACAAAAAATTTAGAACAATCGAAATCTTTTTCTTTTTAGCACTATAACAGATGTGGGGTTATTTTACATTTGTGCTGATGTGTTTAGCTTAAATATTGGCTCCAGACCAGAGACCCGCAAAGTTTTAATTATGTTTTTTTTTTTTATTAAAATTCATTTATTCAAAAATTTAATTATTTCAAAAAAGGCCAGTTGGCAAAGAACTAAAAGCTTAAAATTTTTTACGAAAAAAAAAAAAAAAACAACATTGCTGCATATTAGTACTAGTGAAGAGAGAGGGGGTCTACCCAGCAAACGTAAAGTCAAGCGTTTTAAATATGATGCTGCATTATATTGCCTTAGGTAATACATTTTTTAAATAGATTAAATCGGGGGACCGTAACGGTTATAAGCAATACAACGAGCGATATATATAACGAGTTTGTGTGTCAAAGTGAGTAAAAATGACGCAAATTAGTGATAAGTTTTCAAAGGAGTACGATTTTTGCGTTTATTACTGAAGATTTTGATTATTGATGAAGTTTTTTTGTCTTTTTCTTTAACCTTGCGGCCACACGATCAAGTTGTTCTTGATAGTTTTGACATACACTGATTGTCAAAATTTACATAGTTTCAAAGCTGTGACGTAGGCTGCACTCAATTTGTAAGCAATTTACTTTTAAGATACATATCACCAAAAAAAAAAATTAATAAAGACAAATATGTAATCAGCTGTTAAATTGAAACTAAAATTGGTCAATTTGAAATGTGTAAGTGTGTTAGTAAAAAAAGTGAGAGTGTATTGCAAACTGAAATGAATGGAAAGGCAAAACTTGATCGTGTGGCTCTCAAGTTAGATATTTTTATCCAATATTCCAGCTAGCATTTTTTGAAATTTTTATTCATATTCGAGTCTTTTTTGACTTTTTACCGCTATTAAAATACTAGAATATGCGCCCATTTTCTGATCATAAATGATACTTTTGTCGGGAGAAAATGGTTGGTTTTTTTTATTAGTTTAGAGACATTTTCGATTTTTTTTAATAGTTGTTGTTATTGAATTTTAAATCAATTACTTTTAAATCACAAGCGTGAGTAATTTTTGTGTCGATTTTTATGCCTTTTTTTAAAATAAAATATGAATAAAAAATAATAAGTTAAAATATAAATAATCATTTTTATTAAAAAAAAGATTCAAAAACTTACTAGCATAACATGGATGTTCTGGTATTTGTGGCATTATTAGTTGCACACCTTCAAATGACTAGTGTAGTTACGTCTTCTTGTTTCAGAAAAAAGCAAGTTAAATGGACGTTAAAAACATAAAAACTTAAATTCATAGAAAAAGAAAAAATATTGTTAAAAAAATTAAAAAAAAAAAATTTCTCTTTCATTTTTGATTTTGTAACGTTTTTTGCTTTTCCTGTAAACAAAATAAAAGTGTAGTAACGTTCGTTTGCATTTAAGGTGACGATATATTTTTAAAAGTAGCTATTCGGGCACTACTGTTGCAGTTATAACACATACTATTACGCCGTTTATACTCTGTAATAAAGATGCATGTGTATCCTTCTAGAGTTTGCTGGAACGTGGTCATTACTAACTATTGCAAGAGTAGTTTTCTTTTGGTTACATTGTTGAATTAGAGAACAAAACGTAGTCCGCATGTATGAACGTTTGGCTGGTTGTTGAACTACTTTGTAATTTACCACAATAATATTTAGTAAATGCGCATTGACAAATGAATAGAAGTTGTATTTTCGCTAAACTGCTAATATTTTTATTTTAATTCTCGCAATGAGAACTCAAGCATTATTTTCTAAGATATTCTTGGGACTTTATATAAAGCGTGTGGTGGCTCCGCCATAATTATAAAAGAAAAACTGAGTCATTTTCCATTGAACGAATATAAGACAGAACACATCCAAGCAACTTCCATTACCCTTATGGCAGAAAATCTAACAATTTCTTCAGTTTATTGTCCTCCTAAACATAGCATATCGGAATCCCAATACACCCATTACTACAAAACCTTAGGTACCAAATTTATTGCAGCTGGGGATTACAACGCAAAGCACACGCACTGGGGTTCTCGACTCAATAACACTAAAGGGAGACAGCTTTTGAAATCGATAGTCTCATGCAAACTAGATGTTATCTCTGGGGGTCAGCCAACTCATTGGCCATCAGACCCAAACAAGATTCCAGATATTCTCGACTTTGCGGTATTAAAGAACATTAAACGTGAACACATTTCTATAGTCACATCTCTAGATCTCTCGTCCGACCATTCGCCTTCAATATTGACGGTCTTTCAGGAACATCCGATCCCCAAGCACCGGTATTTCCCAAACAGAATGACTAATTGGCTTAAATATATAAAGTATATAAGTTCACACTTACCCTCTAATATATCATTGAAAAATGAAGAAGAAGTGCAAGAAGCAATAAGCATGTTTACAGATACAATTTATATCGCAGCAAATGTTTCTACACCGACTATAAATCAGTCTACGAAAAAAGCACAATGCCCACAAAATGTTCAAACTCTGATCAGAGAAAAAAGAAACCTTAGAAGATTATGGCAGCAACATAGATCTCCAGCTTTAAAACTCCAACTTAACCAATGTCAAAGAGCACTCCGCAAAGTTCTCCAGGAAAACAAAGTATCGTCCCTCCAAAGACATCTACAAAATCTTGATCCAACAGAAAGAACTAACTACAGCCTATGGAAAGCCACTAAAAACCTAAACTGTCCTATAAGTTACGAGTCTCCAGTTCGCCTTATTGACGGCAGTTGGGCCAGAAGTCCAAATGACAAATCTAAAGCATTTGCGGACCACCTAGAACAAGTGTTCAAACCCAACAACACCAACTCCGACATAATTGTCCCACAGATAAATGAGAAAGTAGTTTCCCCCATGAAACTTCGATTTACTAACATAATAACAGCTGTTCGAAATCTAAACACAAAGAAATCTCCTGGTCAAGACAAAATTACAGCAAAAATGTTATATGAACTACCTAGCAATGCCCTAAGACTTATGCTTTATATATTTAACGCAATCCTGCGTACAGGCTTTTACCCTTCTTCTTGGAAAATATCGGAGATTATAATGATTCCAAAGCCAGGAAAAGATCCCAGTCAAGTAAGCTCATACAGGCCCATAAGTCTTCTCTCTATTTTATCAAAGCTTTTTGAAAAATTATTTCTAAATGCACTAACTCCATTCCTTAACGATCACCAAATCATCCCCGCTCACCAATTTGGGTTCCGAAAGGACCACAGTACGGTAGAACAAATTCATCGAATAGTGACTCTTATCAGAAGAACATTTGAGGAAAAGCTATATTGCACTTCATTATTTATTGATATTTCTCAAGCCTTTGACAAAGTCTGGCACAAAGGGTTAATATTTAAAATAGTTTCGCTGTTACCCCAAAATACACACAAACTTCTAAAAAGTTACTTAACCGACAGAACATTCGTGGTCAAGGTCAAAGACATAATCTCAAGCCCCAGACAAATTTCGGCTGGTGTTCCCCAAGGCAGTATTCTTGGTCCCCTTATGTACATTCTATACACTGCAGATATGCCCACAAGTGCCCTTACACATACTGCAACCTTCGCAGACGACACCGCATTTCTTTGCATAGATAAAAATCCTAATATTGCTTCTCACAACTTGCAAACTCACATTTATGAAGTTGAAAAATGGCTTACTAAATGGAAAATAATGGTAAATCCTTCGAAATGTGCCCAAGTTACATTTACCTTAAGAAGGGAAAACTGCCCTAATATAACAATAAACAATATCAATGTCCCTGAGAAGTCGCATATAAAATATCTGGGAATTCACCTCGACCGACGTCTCACTTGGTCTCAACATATTGACTCAAAATGTACACAACTAAAACTTAAAACTTCTCAGTTGCTCTGGCTCCTAAACTCTCACTCCACCCTCAATCTTGAATTTAAGGTCCTATTATACAAAGCCATCCTCAAGCCAATCTGGACTTATGGAATACAACTATGGGGAACTGCATCAGTATCCAATGTTGAAAAATTGCAAAGAAGGCAATCCAAAATACTACGCCTTATAACTGGCAGCCCGTGGTTTATCCGCAACGAAAACATACACAAAGATCTTAGCATACCATACATCCGTGAAGAAATACAGAAATATTGTTCCAAATATGTGCGTAAATTGTCAACACACCCAAATCCCTTAGCACATACCCTACTCCTATTTAGAGGACATAGTCGCTTAAATAGAGTAGATACATTGGCTATAGCTCACCAGTAACGAAACGCAAAACCTGTTAACACTCATTGGTCACTTATGCGCTGGCATCAGGGCCACAATATACGTTTAGTTTAAGATATTAATACTTATTGTTATTTTTCTCAAAGAAAAGATCCAATAAACCAAATAAGAAAGCCAAAAAAAAAAAAAAGGACTTTATATAAATTGTAATTAAAAGATATTTGGGAAAATTGGAAAAATTGTATTTATTTGTGTGAATTAGTACAACAAAAACGTAATGGGTAATTGACGTTTAAATCTCTTAACTTAAGCTAGATTTTCACTCAATAACTCGTATACAAACGTACGATTGACCTTTTTTAATTGTTTTTATGTTAATTTTGTAAGAAATTGTTTTTTTATATTTTTTTTTTGTTGTTTACAATTTTTGAATTTGGAGAAAAATTTTAAATTTAGGGAACTAAAATGAGTTTTTAACGTTTTTATTTTATCAGTTAATAACATTTTATCTATAAACGTATATACATATTTTAAAATCATCTGTTAAACCACAAATTAAAGGAATCATGCCTGTTCATCCAGCATGGCATTTTCAAGTAAGTTGCATTATTCTAATACAACCCTACCTGTACAAAGACGACAAACGTTAAATCACATATAGACTTTTAGCAGGCACAGCGTTAAGTGGCTTATTAATAATGCCACAAATTTGTTTAAAAGTTAACAGCAACAATACTGTTGAATGTAGCATGTATGTTAAATATTTCCTTGCAATCTGCCAGTTTTTCTTTCTGTTCATAGTAAAGTAAATGTGTGTGTGCAACAAAAGTTTTTGGTATGATTGAGAGGGGTAGGAATTTTGTATATTGTACAAGTTTTAAATTGTGGAGTATATGTAGCAAGTAGTAGGAGAATTCAGAAAACTTAAACATTTAACAAGAAAAACTTGCAAAAAGATGACAGCTTAGACAACAAGTACAACAGTAGCAACAATGTTTAATACAAAAGAGCAGTTTCATGTTGGATATATAATGAAAATGGGATCGAGTTAATTCTTAGGTAAAACATGTTACAATCTAACTTATCGTTTTATCTTTTACAAATAAAGATTCCAATAAGTGTAGTCTTGTGTTACCATTTAATCATCCTCTTCTAAGGTAACCACTGTTTACTGAAACTAGAGGAAATTTTACATTACGCCCTGATTTTTTTTACGTTTAATGAAAGCTCGTTTTATCTGCTTGTTCGAACAATACGATGAGAATGGCAGTAGACGATTTCACAAATACATACGAATACAAAAATGCTAATGTGTCTAAGAGAGTATTCAGCATGAACAACATACAACACCTGCTATTGCTACTTCTTTCTACTGTTGTAGCACAAGCTAAATAATTCCAAAGATAAAAAAAAAGTTTTAAACATCAAAAACATTTAACCACAGACTTTACTTTAGAACAATTCAAAGGAAAATCTGTCTTTTCGTTAACAACTTAGAAAATAACAAAGAAGAAACAAAATTGTTTATAAAATGCTGTTTTGCAAAAAAAAAAAGTTAACAAGCTAGAGATGTGTGCGTGAGTCACTCGTGATTGCTATTATTTTTAATAGCAGCTATGCGAGGAAGTGAGCGTTTGATAAAACAAAAGTACGTGAACAAAATTAAAATATTATTTAAGGTACTTTTTCAATCTATACAAATTGAAAAATGTATTTTCTGAAATTAAAAAATACATTTGTGAAGTTGAGTTATAAATCAGTGTTCGGTACGGTAGAAATATGGAAAACACAAACGCTGATAGTGTTTGTAAAGTAAGTAGCTTAAAAAACGTTTCTCTCTTTGTGATCTTTGTACACAATATAAATTCTGTTCTAAAACAACGCAACATAAAGATAAGAACATTTCATTGCGTTCGGTTTTTTGTAAAAAACCATAAACTTCGTTGAGTTCGGTAAAGCACATTAATGTTCGTTCTTTTAAGTATATTTATCCAAAAATTTTAATAAAAATAAAACATGTATACACTACACACAAACAGGCTTTTCGTGCTGTGATCGTGCAAATTACCAAGCTACAACAACAATACTAGTGAGAAGCGTTGCTAAAATTTTTTGTTTGCTCATTTCCTCATCAATAAGAGAAAACACATAATGGATGTCTACAGAAACACTGTATTTGTTCTGTTTTTTTTTTTTTAACGAAAAACAGAACACTGCATAGTGTGTTTGTTACTTTCGTGCAAATACACAAACACCAACAAAATAGATATCGTTTCTGCGTGTGTGTACCGTACGCTTAATAAGTGTTAAAGAAATTGAATGCATTCGAATTATGTACTTCATTATAAAAGTACTATTTTTAAAAATTTCTTGTGGGACCTTAGAAACGTTTCGGAAGTGAGAATTTTCATATTCCTTGTGCGTAAACATTCGTGATACAAATTTTTTTCTCTTGTTAGCGTGTGTGATCGTGAGTTCAAAAATTCACTCACTCCCGGATCTAATATTACAAACAACAACAGCGTAATGTTCAAGTGTTGCATAAAGTTGTTACCAGGAATTATGAAAAAAATAACAGACATAATACAGACCAGCAGCAGAAAAAATATTTTTTTAAAGAAAAACGTCTAAGCGCTTAGTTATTTAACATATTTGGTTTTCTTTTTTGCGGTTCAAAGTAGTTGTTTTAATTTTAAAATTTGAAGATGTAAAGTACTTGAAAGTGTATTTAAGCGAAAACATACAAAATTTTCTGCTACAAAAAATGTTTGTTTTTTTTATTTGTGCAACATCTGGTGAGTTGTTTTGCGTTTTAACCAAAAATGTTCTTAAACTTTTAATGTTGGCTTGGATTGTTTTGTTTATTATTTGTAAGACAATTTTGTATCCTTTCAATGCCACACCTTTTCGCAAAATGAAAAATAAGTTAAAAAAACAAAAAAAAAAAAAAAAAAACAAAGTTTTATATTTTTGACAGCTGAAGTTTCTTTCTGAAAATTCTATTTTGCTAAAAGCGTAATAAAACTAAATTTATCACAAAAGAGGTAAAATCAAAATGAACAGTTTAACAAATATAGTTGTTTTTTGGGCCCAATAAGGATGACGGCTATTAAAATTGGATAACTTTAAAAGGTTTCGGTTGACAAAAAGTTTAATCATTCCCTGGAATTACTAACTTATTTCCACGAAAACTGTTAATGTATTTTAGATATTAAATAACTTTGCTCTCATCTTTTTAAAATTTTATGTTGTTTTAGTAAAATATTTTTCTATTAAAAATCATGTCTCCCTAAACAAATGAACAACTCCAATGTTTTCTTTTCCTGCACATTTTTTTAATTTACCAAGAATTTCTTTCTCTTAAAACTCGTGTTCCTTTGCATCTATAAGATTAACGGTAATAACAAAAGCTTGAGAGCAAAAAAAAAAAAAATGCTCAAGCAACCATAAAATTGCTATAGTTTTTCTTGTTTGTTGTTATTGCTGTTGCTTGCGAAATAGCACCAGCTCTTATATGTGAATAAAAAAAGAAGAAATGTGTGTACGAAAGGCTAAAGAGTATTTATTTAAAAAATATATACACTTATGGAAGCAAACACTAATAATTTTATATACATATGTATAAGCAAATTTACAGTCTGTTTTATAGTTATAATATTGACGCAAAGGGTAATGTCTGAACGAAAATACTCCCAAGCTGTTCTTTAATTAGAAAAGTTCGAATTGAATAATTACAATAACAAAGTACAATTTTTTACGACATACTTTAAAACACAAGCTCTGGACAGAATTAATTTTTTTTCATACAAACCGTTTTTAAATCATAATGTATTTAGAACAAAAATCTGCGTTACATCTTAATCCTTGCTGAATCAATACAATTTTTTCTTATCAAAACTTTTTAAAAACTTAACCGTGATAGATCAAATTCAAAACGGCCAATGGCTAAGCTAATTTTTTTATGGCTAAGCAAGATGAAAAATGGCTAAATCTAGCCATTTAAGGTTACTAGATGCTGAATTACTCATAAGCTACAAATTTTGACGGATGAAATTGCGGTCACTAGTAAGTACGCTGTTGTACACATTGAAGAATATTCTTCCTTTATACTAATGGGATTAAAACAAATTACACTAATAAGTGCTTCCAAAAAATCTATTAAACTATAGAATATATATATAAAGAACACATATTGGCGCATGTTTAAAATATCGCACTCGTCCAATAGTAAAGTATTTACTCAAAATTTTTATTTTTTCACTTTTTGGAAAAAATCGACAAGTAATATTTATATCTCACCACTGTAAAAATATCGTGCTATTTTGTCTACATTTTGGTAATGCAACGGTTGGTTTATAAATTCTTTTTTATGTGGTTTTAATGTAAAATTAAAATTATTTTGCTTGTACAGAAAATTTTTAAACTTTAAGTTAATACAGTATTGTTGAACAAGTGCGATATACATATGAGTATACATACCAATATACACAAATTATCAACATAAATCGGCATGGTTACAGAGGATACATGCAAAATTGTATAGAAAATTTTGTAAATCCTCTAATAAATAACAAAAACTTATGAGGAGGTCCATAACAAAACAATTCCACTTTGTAAGTTTTTTGATTTTTTTTTGCTCAATACACTGTGCTAATTGAAATAATAGACAATAGAGATATACCGTTATTTCGAAAATGGAGGAGGTTGCACAACATATATTCGCGTTACTCAAAAACGGTTAAATTTATTAAAGTTAACAAAAAAAACGAAACTCCGCAATAAAATTTCCTTTAAAATATGCGCAGTCGTTTTAAAAACATTAATTTTTTTTTTTGGAAAAAAATTATTTTGTATCAAAATTTCGTTTTTTTATTTTTTAAAAATTCATAAAAAATTGGAAATGCAGCTAGGCTTCTAATTTTTCGCAGACATAGAAAAAACGAAGCTGCAAACAAAACAAGCCATAAATGATTAAAATCTATTACCAACTTTTGACTTTATACAAAAAAGTCGAAAAATTTTATTTAATTTAAGAATTTTATAAAACGCTGGATTCAGCGTACCCGAATTAGGTTAAAACGACAAATGACCAGCTTGTCTTAAAAAAAGTGTCAATATTTATCACAGTGATATTATTCTACATATTCAATTCTATAAAAATTATAACTATTCTTTTATTCAATAATACTTATTATATGAATTTTTAATTGAAAACAAAACAAAAAAAAAAATAAAAAAAAAAATATTAATTTAGAATAAAAAACGAATAAGAAATTACAATGTTTCAAATCAAAATGTAAAAGCTTTACATCTGTTTATTAAACAATAGCGAGATATTAGTAAAAAGTAAAAAATACATGTTGTCTATTTTCCATAAAACCTATGAAATTTAAAACAAAAAGCTAAAATTATTTAATTATTGAAATGGTTAAGTCATAATTGTTAGCCCTAGTTCATGTTAAAATGTAACATTTTTATTGGGTTCATATAAAAACGTATTTAATTCTCATGAATCCGATTAATTCCAATTCCAAATTAATTTTCTAAATAATTTAAAAACAAACGAATTTATTTGTGAAATGTTTTAGTGTTTGCTAAATATTTTACCACAAGAAGTCTTAAAAAAATAATTACTTCGTTAAAGTCTTTATTATTTTTTTTTTTAAATAAAGAGGTGTGATTTTTTTAAAAACTAAAGAAAAACTAAAGTTTATTTTATAAAATATGGGCATTTCTCCAATGTCGAAAGCGACATTCGTACGCCTTAAAAGTGAAAAAAAAAACATACACCAAAACATTATTTTTTTTTAGCAAAAGGCGAAACTTATAGCTCTTGATTAGCACTATAATTTGTGCTAAAGTTGACTTTGAGCAATTGTTCGTTACAAGATAATTAAAATACCAAGGCATTTGCATGCGACAAAAACAGAAGTCGCCTTTAAGGCAAACAGTTCAAACACTGATTTCAGCGAAACCTGATGAAGTATTTAAATGCGACCAATTTTAAAATGTTATGCATTGATGTATCTTAATAATGCTTTTTATTTGATTCAAAAATAATGTGTAGTTTATTTTTAATTTTAATCACTGTCGCACGCTACATGTCGCATGCGACTTTTTGTTCCATCATACTTTTATGTTTATGTTTTTACTTTTTATGTAATAAGACATGCGTAAGATGATTCTACATTATTTTAAATACATTCAATATTTTTATTTTCTGAACAAAAATCATAAACTTAAAAAAATATCTTCAATAAAGAAAAATACAAATATAGAACAAAAAACTAACTTAACTGAAAATAGTATTGCTAAAATAAGTACCAAGAGAAAAACACTGATTATTTTTTTTTATTAAATTTGCAACAAAAATATCTGTTTGTTACTAATATTTGATGCGCATTGTACAAATACCCTCGACGCACTGATAACAAATGTTCTTTTTCAATGTCGCACGCTACATCGAAATATACGGTAAAGCAAAGAAACAAATTGCCGTAACTGGCAATCGCATCGTTCCGTTTACATTTTTCTTATATTGTTTTAATATAAACCGAGATTTAAAAAGCAATTGTCAATGCATAATGTTTCTCATTAAGACCATTGAGCAAAACAAAACGTGCCATAGAAATGTTCAAAACAGAACTTTTGCACTTGTTCGACTTTGCATTTGAATATTTCAAAGTGTGTTATGAATAAATGTAAAATTTGTTTACATTATTGAAAGTTGATAGATTCCCTATAAAAATATGTTAAAACAACATACTTTTATAGACTTTGAATTTTTTGGCTGCGGTTGACATTTCTGTGGTAATGCCCATCTATATCGTTACCTTAAACGCAAAAGGCCCTACCTAACATTTTGAAAATTGTACAGCAAAAGCAAAAACTATTTAAAGTTATAAATTATTAAATTGCCTTGAACTGCTTATAATTTATTGTTCTTCTATAGATCTTGGAAACCTACCAGCTGTTTTGATAATGGACAATTATACAAACTGGTAGTTTGGTATTTTTTTTAGCGTTTATCATAAAAATAGATAAATTAAAAACTTTTGATTTTTTTTATAACATTAAATTAAATTATAAAATCGCCAAATTTGGTCAAACAATTTTGTGGATATGTATTTGTGTTGGTGCAATACTTTAGAATCAATGAAGAAGCCGATTTTTACTTTTTGGCTAGTTATGGCCTTTTGCGTTTTAGGTGAAGATATGTATGTGTATAAAATGCAATTCCATTTGCAATAAAAATAAGGCTCAATATCATAAAAGTATTAGCTTTATGTATTTCCTAAGCAACTGAAACATGTAAAATATAACCTGTTTGGAAATGCATCAGTGCACTGCATCCGATGCGCAGCACGTTCGTAGAAGCATCATCTTACACACTGCAAATTTTAGCTGTTCGTAAATGTATAACAAAAACAGATGATGAAAAATCAATTTTAAAATACGCATCACTAAAATGGCTTAGGAGTGTATGAGCAACGCCAACTTATTCCAGATGCGCATCCGATGAACCGCCGGGATGCATTTTCAAACGGTCCTTATATTTAAGAATGTTGCTGGCATACTGTACACTTAAAAAACATTTTTTGGTATTTGAATATTTAAATTCTATTAAAAAGCAAATACAAGAGCCAGTGCCATAATGACCATTTACTGCAAAAGATAGCAAGAGTTCATCTTTCATAAAATTTAAAAAAAACTTATTCCTTCCAAGGTTTCACTGTAGTTTGTTATTTCCTGCAATCTAGAAGATTTTTTGCTTTACGCGTTTAGTTTGATGTTGAGTGTGCATTGTGTCCTTTGCGTTATTTGCTTAAGTCAATACTATTACGCGCGTATGTAAATGAACACACATGAAACCAAAGTTGTTAAAAAAAGTAGAGCAACAAAAGTTGTAAAAAATAATAAAAAAAGAGCAGGAAGTACGGGAAGACAACAAAAATGAAGAAGATGAAAGAAATCCAGTATTAAACAACACAGGCAAGCAGGCATTTTTCAACAGAAAAGTAGAAAGTACACAGAAGAGATTTCCATAGTATATATTTTATTTCAAATAACTTTAAAACCCCACTACAGATGAAAAAAAAATCTCTATGTATATTGAAGTTTTAATCTCTACACACATTCGAATGCATATTCATACAATAAGTATGTATAAAAAATGTGTTCAGTATGTGGATGTAAATTTTTGTAAGAGTTTATAGCAGCACAAAAGTCTGTCTACATACAAGTATGAAAGCTTAAATATCATATACAAAAAGGAAGATATAAAAAAAACTTACAATGTAAGTGACTCATAGTTAAAGCCTTAACGATCTCACATGAGCCCCTAAAGATTTACCATAACGTTTGTGTACTATGGCAGTGATACAAATA
Organism: Pollenia griseotomentosa; assembly: GCA_963931875.1. NCBI lineage: Eukaryota > Metazoa > Arthropoda > Insecta > Diptera > Polleniidae > Pollenia > Pollenia griseotomentosa. The sequence continues at coordinate 203,829,492 of OZ007561.1, read as the reverse complement.
AATATACGAATACACACTTTCATATATAACATAACATGTGTATAAGTATGCATCCTGAATATGTGTTTTATAGTTAAGCAGTTGGTTATAAATTTACGAATGTATTTACCATAAGGTCCTTTGTGCAAAAACATATATTTTTAAGTATGTGCGTAACATATTATTATACTGGTTTGAATAAACATCCATATTTGATAGCAATCTTTTCCATTTTTAGTTTTTCGTTTGAGTTTAAATTAATTATTTAAAATTTCTCTATATTAAAAATTTTAATTTTTCTAAATTATTTGTTGTTTTTTTCAGGCGATGTTGTTTTTAAAAGTGAAATCTGTAACTTTTTGATTTAAGTTTTTTTCCTCATCTCATTTGTAAAAAACATTTTTTCATCACAATGTGGAGTTCGAGAAGTTTTATAATTCACACCACCGTTGTTGTGCTAACAATTGCTATAATACCAGGTAAGTGTAAACATTTTAAATATGGACACATTAAGCAAATATTTGCGGTTAAGGCTGTACTTTGGGTGTTAAATTTCAACAATATACCAAGATATTAATTTACAATTAAACAGGAAATGCATTTGATTGACAAATACCAAACGGTTTTAGTTTTAATGCAATAACAGCAGGGGTTTAATAAAATAAACGTAACTAAAAAGCAAAGTTCAATTTCTAATTACTGTTTATGTACGTGTGTATATTAGTTTGTCCAAAAAAAATTTTTTTGGATTTTCATGGGCGCTCAAGCATAATTTAAGAGATTATATAGTAAAGTATTTTTAAGATTTTTCGGAAGATGTTTAGAAGTCCCCTCAAGTCGAATTTTTGCAAAAATCGGGTCTACCGGCCTTTTTTCAGTTTTCTTCATAACTTTATCAAAAAACGACGATTTTTTCACTTTTAAGAAAATAACGCAAAAGAAGAATGCCCAAGCTTTATTTTGGTGTACAAAGACTATAAGTTTTTGCAATGCATTGGCTCATTTCTGCACCCTACAATAAAATTTTTCGTAATTTTTCTATACATTTTGTAAATAACACCTAATAACTTTTAAAATCTTTATGAAAATGAAACAAACCAATATTGCAGTTTAAAAGATCAGTTTATTCTAAATAATTAAGAAACAAATATTTTCAAATTTGCTCTCACCATGCGTGAGTTATTCCGGCTTTAAGCGTTGTACCCAGTTTATAATATTATTACTTATACCCAACAAACAAACTTAAATCAAACTTTCTGTTTTGTTTTGCTTAAAAATCATTTATTTGGGTTCTTACGAGGTGGTATATATCAGTTTCAGAAGTTGTGACATTGCAGTAAGTGTTAGCCAAAGCCACACCTCGTTCTGCCACATCATTTACTACTTGTAAATTTTGAACTTTGTTCTTTGTATCTTGAAATGACTTGTTGGCTTCCCAATTTTCTGGATCTATTTGTAAAAAATCAATTGAAATATTGCATACTTCAAAAAAAAAAAAATTAAGATTGGTTTTGGAAATTAGTCCTTGAATTTCTTTATTTATAAGGTTGTCTTCTATTTAAATTAACTACATCGTTCGCGCTTCTTGGCGTATGTAGATTTTTGCAATTAAAATCTATGTTTTGCTTAGGTAACGAATTTTAAGGTAAAGTACCACTGATGACGTAGAAAAGTTTTTAACGTGGCGCATTCAACTGCTTTATTAATAATTTTGTAGTTATCCAACGGCTTTATTAGACTAAGAGGAGAGAGGAGAGAGGAGTATATAGTGGGCATTGACACAGGTACCAATTTTTGATATTTTTTCTTAAAATAAAAAAACTAAATTCTAGCAAGGCATTACTTTTTAATAGTCTCTGTAAGACTGCAGCTGGTTCCAAAAAATGCATACATACTTACAAAGAGTATGTAGTTTTCTTCCTCCAGCAAGCCCTATTAATAGCCCCTGAAGCTTTTACTGTTGGATGGGGATATCACCCAAAAAAATAAGACTCAGATGAAATAATTCTTTATAGTCTTCTCTCGGTTGCATGTATTCAAGCTGGCCTTAAAAAATATTGCTCAAATCTTTACGTATTTTTAATGAATAGCACTTACATCAATTACACATTTTCTGAAACTGATTTTACGAATTTATTCCAGGGCATAGAGCTACATCGGAACTCTCAGGAACAAAGGAACTCAGGAAAAAATTTATTTCTAAGTTATTGAGAATAAATTGATCTGCATTGTTGGTTTGTTTCATTTTCATAAAGATTTAAAAGTTATAAAGCTTGGACATTTTTTTTAAATTATTTCCTTAAATGTGAAGAAAGTCGTTATTTTTGACAAAGTTATGAAGAAAACTTAAAACGGGCAGAACCGATTTTTGTCAACAATTCGACCTGAGCGACCTCTAAATCTCTTCCGAAAAATCTGAATAAAATCTCAAAAATACTTTACCCTATTAGCTTTTAAATTATGCTTGAGCCCCAAAACAAATTTTGTTTTGGGACACACTAGTGTATATTTGTATATTTTTTAGAAAAATTTTCAAATTTTTTGTTCTTAACAAAAACAACATATTTCTATACACATTTTACAAGTTGTCTTTAACAGATAATTTCAAGCAGATTAATAGTTCATACTTCTTAGAAAATTTACTTTCAAAAGTTTAATAAAATTATTTTTTTGAGGCTAATAAACTTTTAATGTTGCCATTTCACATTTTATTGAATTCCCACAGGAACACTCAAAGCTAAACAAACACTCCATTTCACGTGGTCCAATAAAAGCAGAGGAATTTTCTTACAAATTGTGTCATCAATTTAATGACTGCAAAGTCAAAAAGTTAGCAAACCTATAATTTATTCTAAGCACAAAAACTACGAGAAACTGAGTGAAAATATAATAAAACTAGCAAAGTGTAGTTTTTTCTGGCTTCTAAGCGAGTACAATTTTTTATATTGATCAGTACTAAAAATCGAATTAGCGCCATATAAAATGTGTTAATGTGGGTTTTATATAAAGAAAATTGCTTGTCTATAAGCATCACTAAAAGAATGAGTAAATAATACAAAAGAAAATAAATAAATTTTCCTTTTTTTTTGCTTGATGAAAGCATTCATTTTTCTTACACATAAATGTCAACTCAATGACTTTTTGACAGCAGACTACTCTAAATCAGATCAACCATCACCACACTTAGCAAAACATTTGAATACAAAATTTGGCAGCAAAATATCACTGACGCCACATTAAAAATAGTTTTTTATTTATTCTTTGGATTTATCCCTCCTCGGTGTAAATTTTGTGGTTCTTAAGAAATAATCATTTTACAAATGTTTTCTAGATGTCCTTTATATAATTCTTTTCCAATCCGTTTTTCTTTTTAGCTGCTTTTATATGAATTTAATATAATTTTGACTTTTTATGTGGGGGAAAATTTTATATAATTTTTTGCGTATTCATCAAAATTTTTATCATCAGCAATTTTCGCAACATTGACTGATTCAATAATATGAAGAGTTTTTTGTTTCTATAAATTTCCCAGGGAATACTGTAATAAATGTTTTATAAACATACACACATACTTATATATATGTATGTTTAACACTCCAGCATGCACATATTTATATAGAAATGTACTAATATGACACACATATTCATTAATATCAGGGATGTAAAGTACCGATTAAAGATTGGTACTAGGGTATTCATTCGGTTAATCGTTAATCGGTTAACCCATTAATTACTAACCGATTAAATGATCGGTTAGTTTAAAATTGGCTATTTTCGATTCACGATTAAACCGGATAGTTTCAGTCGATTAACCGATTAACCGATGTTACAAAATTTTTTAGTTTTTTTTAGTATTATAAGATATTTTTTGTGTTTTTAATTAATTGTTTCGTCACATATAAAAAAGGTTTATGTTTGGAAAATAGTTTTTCCTACAATATGTTTCCTTCGAGCAATACATTCTTAAAATACAGTACAAAAACAGAAAATAGGGGTTCGGAAATACATTTTTTACAGAATATTCGGTGCTGAGCTTTGGCAGGATGAGTCAGATGATGATCTGATAATAGAATAAACTCTCGATTGTAACACAAACAGTCTTAAACAAAATTAGCCAAAATAATACCATAATGGAAGATTTTATATGTTGAGAGAAATCCCGGAAAAAGACTGAGTAATTAGATAATCTGTATCATGGTACAAAGAAAGCAAGGTAACGCATTCAGCTTTTAAAACTGAAATGTTTCTGTGCATCTACGTAACATCAGCGTATAAGTACAGCTAAAATATAGAAACACAAGCAAACAAACATGTGTCTAATATGCTTAACCCTTTCGCACCTATTGGGACATATGTATCCCACTGAATGTTCCCAGAGTCCTAGTATTAAAGTTTTTTACTTTAAATGATTGAAAACCGTCCCATTTTGTTATTAAGACGTTTAAGTACAAATATTAAAACAAGTCTTGCTTATTATCATAACACGTGTTGTTTGGAGGAGTTTTCTGATCAGTTACCCAAAATGTATGAACTAGACTGTAAATCACAGAAATGCTGGGATAAAGTTTTTATAGATTGGTGATGTCAGCTGTAAATTCGTGGGTCATATATGTGAATTTACATCGTAAAAAGAAACCAATTTCTTGATTTTGTATACCCTTTTTTTATATGTTTACGACTAATGGGACTTTTATGTCCCATTCCAAACTCCTGATGGGACATATATGTCCCACCCCAAGTCCCTTCCCTGTGTAGGGGCACACAAAAAAAAGATAAATATTAGTTTAATATGCATATCCTTGTAAAAATAGCCTATTATAAAAGCTTGAAACTAACTAATCGTCTCCCGTACCGAAAGGGTTAAATGATGTCATATTAAACAGTTGAATTTTGTAAACATGTGCAATTCGTAATCTTGTTTTTATCATTCTTGAATCTGTATTATGGGTTGCTTCCAATTTCTCTTCAACAGAAATTTTTCCAAGTCAGGTTTTATTTAAACTAAAGAAAAGAATCTCTTAATTCCTTATCATTTAAGCCAAATTATTTTTCCAAAAGATTTTACAAGATCTTAAACTATTGAAATAATTAATAAAAAAATCTCACAGTTTATTTTTTAATAAATACATAAAAATATTATGTTTAAATTATTAAATAGGTTTTTCATATTCATGAATTACTTTTTTGTTTTCTCCTCTTAGTTCAAGAATTGTTTTGTTCGTTATATTATTGTTTTTTTTTACTAATAGACTCCAATAATAAATAATTTTTGCATTTTTATTAATTGAAATTACTTAATTTAAAACAAAACTTTCTTAATCGGTTAACCGATCAATAACAAAATTAACCGATTATTAACCGATTAAACCAAAACCTCGGTTAATAAATCGAGCGATTAACCGATAAAAGCAAAAGCCCGATTAAATGAATACCCTAATTGGTACTTAAATCGAAACGAAATGATAGAGTACTTTTGCTTTTCACATGTTTAATTTTTGTGATAATTTAAATTAAGTTTATAATGTCAGATTTTTTCACTGAATTCAATAAAAATAATTTTTTTAATTTAAAGTTGAGACTAAAGTTAAAGTTATAAACTTTTCTTCTGGCATTAACTTACCATCATCTGCATAGTTTAGAAATAGAACTAATGGAAAAGTACTAAAATAGTTTCATAATTCTTCTGGTTTATCCCAGAAATTTAAGCTTTCTTCTCGCATTTATCCATTCAACTTGTGTCATTTTAGCATTTAAACGAAAATTCATCTTTCTTTCCATCATGTGTAATAAATAAACATCTATGATTAATGTGGCAAAAATTATTCTCTTGTGTAATCGTTCGTATCTTGGTGTTGGTGCATGTGTTCGTGTATTTACTTAGCAAAAGTTTTGCAACTGTGCTTATGGGGTTTGCTTTACTTTTCTTTTTGTCTCATACGTCGTTTTGGGGCCCATATACATATGTACTTGTATGTGTCTGTGTGTGTGTGTGTGTAACTATTAATATATTTGTTTCTCTTACTACAGCAATTGAAAACGTGATTAAACATTCTCTAGGAGATGTCCTTTTTATTACGCAATTCGTGTTAAAAGTTTCCGTTTTAGTTTTAGTCTTTTTACTATTTGCTCATTTTATTTTGTTTGACTTTCAAGTTAGACATTTGCTTAAATAATTTTTTCCGTTACCATTATTATTTGGGGAAACAAGTGTGAGTATTAAAAAAAAATTAATAAATAATTTAGTTTGCTGATAATTGTGTGCATATCAAACTTAAATAACATACAGACATAACTAGTGGGGTTTGGAATTTTTTCGAGATATGGAGACAGCGTTACCGGAAATTTTTTGTAAAAACCAAATTTCAAAAAAAAAAAAAAACTGAAATCTATTGTAAAGGTTGAAATATATTTTAGACATTGGATTCCAAGATAAGTGACTCATTTTGCCAAAAGGGATAGAAATCAAGATATTTTATTTTCAAAAAAAGAAAAAATTAAACTTATATATTCTAGCATTTGCTTGAAATCAAATTGTTGGTATTTTATATTATATATTTTTGAATAGATTCTGCCAGTAAGTCAAGCATCATGTTCTCGTCCAAAAGTTTGTTTGGGGGACGTTTGGTTCATCCCATTATAAAATCTTAAAATTTTTTCCATGAAAAATGGGAAAATGTATTTTGTCCTCTAAAACGAATAAAAAAGTAAGCGTTCGAAAAATACATTTTTTTTTTGCTTGATTTAAGAAATATATATTAATTTATTTCTTTCGATATTTACAAACTGAGAGTTAGAACCATTTTTGGTATAATGCCTCAAATCTTACTCGAAAACTTGCAACAAATTGCAGAAATATTCTCCTTTGATGTTTCTTGTTTTAATTTTTTTTGTGAAAAAGATTCCAAAACTCCTAAAAATTACTTTCTAGTTCTAAATTAATTTAAACTTGTTTACTCTACATAAATATATTCTAAGGAATTTAAAAAGATTTTACAAGTTTTAAAACTCCACTAAAATTAATTACTGTGTTCCTTATTCGTATTTGATATATAAAATCACATAAAGCACTTCATATTCTGACACAGCATTTTTTTTTTTTTATATCATGCACATTGTGCATGATGTGCAAAAAAATAAAAAATTATGTTTTATTTTAGTTTTCTTAATTAGTGTAAATTTTGTTGGTTTTAGTTGGAAGAAAAAATTGTTTCCCTTTTATTAATTTATAAAGATAAAATCAGTGAATAACTTTCATTTGAAGAGAAACAGAGCACAGAAAATGCTAGAATTTTCGTTCAAAAACTATAGAAGAAAGTAACTTCTTTAAGAATTTGTTAAAGTATTAATTTTATTAAAATCAAAAAATAAATTTCTCCAGAACTTTTTACAATATAGCAATAAAACCGAATCTTTTTTATTTTATTTAATGGTGTTTTTAATTTTCGTTATTGTTTGATGAAAACTTGTTTTTTTTATAGGAATAAGTTTTTTTAAAGAAAAGTGTAAGTTTTTTCTTTGTGGTTAATAATTTTATTAAAAAATTGTTATAAATCATACGCCATGTAGCATGAGATGCTGATGTGATAACATCAAGTACATAATAATAATTTTTTACATCATTCATAGTGTTGTGTCTTTAATTAGGCCATTGATGTTTCCAATTCCGACCTTTTTTCTTTAGGTTGTGTCTAAGCTATGGCCGCACTTCACGCCCCACACTGCAACCGCAATTTAACAAACGAATAACGAATCGTACTAAACAAATTACAGGCCAGATATCCAAACTTTCCATTACAAATGAACTTAAAAAATTGTTTACGTCAATTAAACTGCAAGAAGAGCTTAAATGTCAAAGCAGTGAAACTAATGGGATAAAACAGCCTGGGAAAATACTTTTGTTTTAGTGCAAATTATTTTACTACAACTCGTCTTTAAAAAATATATGAATTTTTTATTTTTAAAAAAATGTTAATAGTGAAATTTTGCGTTTTCTTATGGACCTCCACAAATGTCCTTTAAAAAATATTTGTGACTCAAGAAGGACACTGGGGCCAGATTAGCGTAGATTATTTTCAACGAAATTTTCATGCCTTTATTAAATGAGAACTTTAATGCAGACCAAAAAAAAAAAAAAAAAATGGAACTTCAAGAATAGCAGGCTTGTAATGGAGGAATGTAACAGTTTCGCCTACAAGCTCGCATAAGGAAGACAAGATTTTTATACGGCAAGTTTCTCTTTTGAAGCAAAGCATTTTTAGTCAAAGCGCATTAAAACTAGTAAGTGTTACGATCAGCCTTGCACACTGGTTTTTTTGTTCATGCAGTTGTTCAATAATATTCCCCTTGCAAACCCTCGTTGTCGTAGATGCTTTACTGCATCTCCGTATATCTTGCGTAGAGCATAAATGTGCGCTTATTTTTTCAAATGTACCATTGTTTTTAGATATATCGCACACTTAAAAGCCAGCTCAAAAATCAAAATCTATAGCGTCAACGGAACTCAATTTGATTAAAGATCATGTTTTTGAGGCAGCTTTCCGCCTCTTATAAGCGTTTTTGAATTATGAGTTGTACCTGTTTATGATTTTGTGGGCGATATGTTTAAACATATTAAATATTCAACTATTTTTAATATAATTTTATACATTTAATAGATACATCTCTAATTGATTAAAATATTCATCTATCTTATCCATTTCTTATACATTCATAAAGGGTGTTTTTTAGCTCCATAAGAACTTAAAATAATAATACAAGATAGAAAATTTGTTTTCCAACAAATCTGACCGTATGGCATCAATGGTAGCTTGAATATTGGATTCCACACTTCAAAAGTTGCTGGTTTATCGGCATAAACCAATAACTTAGCATAGCCACATTAAATGTAGTGCAGAGGTGTTGAACCACACGAACAAACGCCCAGTGAACAAGACCTCTTCTGAAAATAAAGTTGTCACCACATGGATTTTGCAATAAATCGATTGAATAGCGCGCTGTACTGCAAGCCTTGTTGGAACAAAATGTCTTTGATGTTTTGCTGATTAATTTTTTGAAACAAAAATTCAGTCAGCATGACTCGATAGCGATCGCTATTATCCGTAACGGCAGACCCTTGCACATTTTGAAAGAGCGTGTAAAAATGTTGCTTACTGACGAAGGCCTTTAATCAGAAATGAGACTCGTAAAATGGACAAAGTGCTCTATGAACTTGGCGTACAAATGTATTTTCTCAAAGTAAATTTCCATAATTTGGAGGCGTTGTTCTAGCGCTAAATATTCATGATGACTTGCCAAGCCTTACCGAGCAGAAGTGTCAACATAGATTGGCATTCTCAGCTGTCCAAAAATAGTTATCAATATTGAAAGTTCTCATGCAGCTAAAAAAACACCCGATTAATAAAACCACAACCTTGTTTTTTTAACATAAAAGCAAATGTTTTTATTGAACTTTTGAAATAAACTAATTCAAATATTTCCATTTAACAAGCTGAAAATTTGGTTATAAATAATGAGTTGTGCATATGCATGTATGTATGTATGTGTGTGTGTATATAAAACAAAGTGAAAGTAAACAGCATATTTTTAAAAAAAGCACTGTATGCATGTTTAAACATGCCAAAAAGAGGATAAACTATTTTCACAATTTCAGTTACTAACATCAAGTACCAGCATTAATATAGATATGAGCTTTACTAACTAAGTTTTATAAACAATTTTTTAATTGAAATTTAGATGAATTTCTGAGGTTAAAAAAATAACAAAAAACTTTTTGTGAAACTCAAACAAATTAGACTACTAACTTTTTAAACACACACTAAGATACACAGTTTTTAATAATTGTTAATTTAAAATTTATATATGCATATACTTTTAGGAACTATGTATTTTATAAAATTAGTTTGGTATTTCTTTTATGTTAGTTTTTTATGTGAACCAGCTTTTCAGATATTCAATAAAATTTTGTGGAAAGTTTTAGCAATCTCTTGTTATATAAGTATTGTTGAACAAAAATAGTTTATTGTCAAAAAAAAGTTGTATGCAGACACTTCTCTTAGTAAATACTAGAGTTGTCAACCGATTAAAAAAAAATTCGATTAATCGATCAAACAAAACCAAACTCTTGGTCGAATAAATTTGAATTTTTCGAATAACGAATAAATCGACAAATTAATGACAATTATTCAAAAATTTTTTTATTAAAAAATAATTTAAGTAAAAGCTTAGAATTTGATTTATTCTCATACGTTTTTAGTGATTTGATACAAAATGTAGGAAAGTTAAAAAATATTGTAGCCCTGACTGTAATAAATTTCAATGTTCATTAAGCAAAAAATCCTGTTGAGAACTCATAGTATTTCAAAAATGTATTTTATGTTTTAATTGAACAAATCTTTGACACAAAATTGTATCAACTGTTTTCTTTTTAAATAAAACGTAAAAAAAATTCAAAAAAGGGGGTTTTTCAATTTTGGGTGAAAAACTTAAAAGTCATATCATGAAAGTAGAAAATGTTGTTGTTGTATTATCCTTTTTATAAATTATGCATATATATTTTTACCATTTGCGTAAGTGTCACAATATTACCATTGAAAACGATGTAGTGGAATATAATCCAACGACATCAAAAAATGTCGAACTTGGTCCAATGGAAAAATACATAAAGAGACACAGCGGTTGCTCTTTGGAAGAAATTGTACGCAAAAGTTTAGCTGAAGATAGCGGGTCTGCCAACGCCAAAGTCATATCGGATTATTAAGGAATTAAGCCTTTTACGATGCCTTTAAGTAATACAACCATATGGAGTTAAGATAAAAAGTTTTGCGCTTAAAAAAAAAGAAGAATTCATAGCAGATTTTAGTAAAATAAAGAAGAAAATGGAAGATTTTCTATAGTTGTAGATGAGTGGACGAATGTAACTTATTAAAAATACGTTATTTTCTGGTAAAAATAATTTTTTTTATTCGTCATTCTCATCGATTAATCGAATAATTTTAAAGAATTAAACGTTTGATCGAACTAACAAAAACAATTACATATTTGAATTATTCGAACAAAGTTGAAATGCGAATAATTGACAACTCTAGTAAATACAGACAAATTAAGGAAACATAAAGTTCAAAAATGTATCTAGTGTTCATGATAATCTTGGCTTAACATCAGTTCGATCTTAAATTATTTTTTTTTAAATATTCTTCAAAAAGAAAAATCTTACCGGCTAAACTGTGCCCAGCCATAATTTGTAGAAAACACGCTTATATTCTCTAATAAAACACTTCACGGTAATGTACAAAATATAGCAAGACATGGCAAACAAGTTCATTTGTTGTTTTAGAAACGAACAAAAAAAATTTAACCGAACATACATGAGTGTAAAGTAACTAACATAAATCAGCACCCATCGCTTATACTGATTCATGTTGGTTGTTGTTCCTTGCTTTTGCTTGTATCTTTTACTGAGTGAGTATGTTTGTTATTTCGCAGTGAGTGCAGTCACTTTAACGGACAATTTTATACATATTGCCTGTAATAAGGTAATAAATCACATACAGATTGCAATCGTCGGCCCCTCAATAGACATGCAGCAACAAAAAAAGGACAGAAAAACAAACAACAGCAGTAAAAATCAAAGCATACAGACAAACAAAAACATGCAAGAACAGCCAGCAAAATAAAGGAGTTTGTAGTAGTTGTTGTTTTCTTAAAAAAACAGCAGTTCAATGGTTGTTTAACTGTTGACTGATTTTTCTGTATGTTTTTTCACCATTTTCAATTTACTGTTTTTTATGTGTGTGTCTGACTGGGCAAAGATATGTGTATTTATGTATGTATGGGTGTATGTATGAAGTAATTGTTAAAATTGTTGTTAAATACGAACATAAGTATGTACACATGCACTACTCACATACCCAGCAGGGAAAAAAGGAGTACGGATGCTTTCTAGAAGGCCTCTGTACTCCTTATTTGGGATATTCTAAGTCTGCTCGCTCCATTCTACACTCATATCTTTTTTACACACGTTGTTACATAAGAGGAGTTCTATGAGGCATTCTTTAGCAGTTAGATAAGAATAGTAATTGAATCAATGAATGTTTAATAAGGCCTGATGTACAAAGGTCTTCTGAGTTTTCCCGCTAAGTACATGCCTTGCATATTTACATTACATATTTGCACAGATACACTTGTATTTTTAACAATTTTATGCAATAGTTGCAATTTGTATTGCATGCTTTCAGGCGTTAAACGTATAAAATACCATTATTCTTGACAACAAAAACAACATGAACAGCGGCAATAATAAAATTTTCAATTGAAATATATGGGTGTCTATAGTAATTACAACAATAACAACTCTACTGCTGCCACATATTACATCCAAAGCCGAAGCTACAGTTACACTGACGACGACCACGCCGAATACTCAGCCACTCACAACAAGAACAAGATGAACCGTGTACAAGATAATTGTTGTTGTGTTTGTATTGTTTAAATAGTAAAAATAAATGTATTTTTTTTTTGTATCACTTGTAAACAAATATACACTCGAAGAACGTTTTGGTAAAATTTTAAATACTTTGCACGTATTTAGAAACTTTAATTTAATTTCGAGGAAAAGGATAACACTTTTAATTATCTATAGCTTAAAGGTTTATTAAAACACTATATTTTTAACATATTTTGTAAACTCAAAATCCAGTCTAAACATTCTTTAAACTCGCAATCTATAATTAAGTTTTTTTCATTAGTGTATTATAAATACATGTTTTTACTTTATGTGGTAAACTAAATGGCATGACTTGAGTTGAGAGCCACCTCACATGTTGTGTACTGTACACTGAAAATCGACAGCCAAGACCATACAAATCTGTCAACAACTTCAGCAACAACCACAGATATCACGATCAGATACTTGAACATCACAATGGCTTGTTTGTTATTAATTGAAATGAAAGAGTAGAAAATGTTTTTATAATTAAATAATGTAAATGCCTCTTCAGTTTTTGCAAATAAATACTTATGTTGAAATTAATAAAATAGCTTAAATACGTTTAACGTAAAAAACATGAAATAAAATTATTAAAATTGTTAAATACTTACGAAGTATTCAAACCTGTGGCGTATAATTATTATTAAATAAAGTACATACAGTGAAAGCTAAATTATTTTTCTTTTGATATTAATACTATTTTATATTAAGGTCTTAAAACTTTAATACGAAAAGTTGATAGTTATTAAACCGATATAAAAGGGAGGAAACAATTTCTTAAATTCCCTACAAAAGTTTTTAGTTTTTTTTCTTTATTACTTACTCCATTTTTAATTGGTATTTTGATATGGTTTACTTAACTTTGGAAAGTTTTCTCTTTTTCTTTTACAAACTATTATTCTTTATCTTTTTCTTGGGACGACGAAAAGTTTTCTACTTTGTCTTATTCGTACACATACACATAAAATAAAAACAAGTTGTCATTTATTCGAATGCAAAAGAAAATAGTCATTTTAATTATATTAAAAAAAAAATTACATACATTTTTAAAACATACGAATAAAATTATTAAGCTTTTAATATATATGTTCCTTTTGCTTCTCTTGGGAGCATAGAGCTGTTACAATTTGATTTCAATGAGCTCGATCATCATCGCGATGTTTGACTTCGTTCCACTGTAGTCGTAGTTTGGAGAGCACGGTTGTGATTTGGTGTTTTCAGGTAGTGATGATCGCCCGCGGTGCCTGCTTCTCTAGGGTTTCAATGGCTTTCTTGGTGATATCAAGCCAACGCCATTTACGTCTTCCGTCTTGGGCAGTGGATATTATGGAAGGCCAGTAAATACTCGAGATTCTACTGAGACATTTTATAAACAAACACCTTAAGAGACTGTGGATCGTGCGGTGCCATATTCCTCGTTCCACAACCGTATAGTAATGCAGATTTAACGTTGGAATTAAACACTTTAATTTTGGTGGTTCTCGATATGTTAGACAATTTACAAACAGGGTTAAGTTGGCTAAATACATAACATGCCTTATTAATGCTACTGACAACATCTGCTGACAAACCACCGGATTAAACTGGCACCAGTAAACAAATTAATAGTATCAATTATACGCTCAGTTCACTTGATTAAACGTTTAATTCACTTGTTAACATTTTTAATTAACACTGATGTTATTTTTGATTACTGCTTTAATCAGGACATGTCGGGCCTCTTTGGACACTAATATGCCGACACCATTTGACTTTGGTTGGTGCTCTGGCTTGCCAGAGTACAAAAATGTAAGGTTGTCAGGGGTTTTATATTCGCCTGTTCCTGGCCATCTGGTTTCGCACAGTCCTAGGAGTAGCAGAGTGTATTTTGTGAATTCTGTTGACACCTGGGCCAGTTTTGAAGGATCAAGAAGTGCGCGCACGTTCCAAGTTTTCTCGTTGTCCTTTTCATGCTAAAAGTCGGCAACAGCCTCTGGGAAGGCTACCCACCATGCGGCTAATAGTACAACGCTGAGTTTCAGTGACACCTACTTACCTGAGACGCAACGGTGTTAGCGTGCCATTCAGGTTACTCAGCAAAGCAATCGCCTTCTCACTTTAGATGTCGGCAGGATTGGAAGCCTGTGCGACAATACCAGGGGATACTTGATCAATGGCCGGAAGTAGTGAGCTGCTTGGGAATTTCGGTAAAGGAATCACTTCTGGCTATCCCCAAGTAAATAGCAATCAGAAAGCTTTCCACCTCTACGAAAGACCCCATACCCAATTTAGAAATAAAGAAGATAAAATAAACATTTTTTACGATTCGCGACTTTTAATAACATTATTAGTTTTATTCGCATGAATCACAGAATATAAAAAAAACAATTAATAATAATGTGGAAATTATTTCTTTTTATAAGTTAATTTTCTTTTATTTACCATTTTTATTTTAAGAATGTGTTAAAAATTGTTTCGTTGAACACGTTCGAAAAATAAAATTGGTTAATTTTTTCAAAACTTTAACTTAAATTAAACTTTTATAAAAATATGTTATTAACACATTCGTTTTGTGCTTAATATATTATATTTTTCTATCCGATTCTTTTTCTCATTTCTAAAATAAATGTGAATTTATCAATACACAGGAAAAAATAAAAATTTATTGCAATTACAAAATTTGAGGTATTTATTAAAAAATTACTTAAATTTACACCAGTAAAAAAATATATAGTAACAATTAAACGTTTAATTAACTTGATTAAACGTTTAGTTCACTTTATTTATTTTATTTTTGATTAATGCTTTAATTGATGAATAATTTTGGACAGTTTTTTCTGTGTATCTTTAAGGTGCTTCTGTTTTTGCATGAGTTTTTCTAAAATATTTATTGTTAAAACGTGTAATTGCATGTTTTATCTTGTGTGACCAATGAAAGTAGAAACAAGATATTTATCCATTTTAAAGTTTTTTATAAATTTTGTCATTGACTTGTTGGCGCATATTTTTGCATAATTTTGTGCATATTTTAGTCAAAAGAGCATTTTTGCAGCCTTTTTTTAGCCTTTAGAGCATATTTCAACTTTTTGAAGCATTCTTTGCTACTTGTTGACTATTTTTTAAATTCTTACAAGTGATTTAGGAGCGGCTGAAAAAACTATTTTAAATGTTGGTTTATAGATTTCTTTTATATTTATAGTGGTTTTTGAACAATTGACCGATATGCACATGATCACATTAAAAATCCATAAACCGATGACCGTCCGGTTTGCTGGCTGGTCGTCTGCCCATGTAAACTTTGTGCGATAGATACTGGTCGCATTTAAGGAGATAAATTTATGGAATTTCAAAAATACGTTTCATTTTCATATTGACGGTCCCTACTGAAAACGGTGAGCATCATCATACAAGCTGCTCAATAACCAAATATATATTTAATTTTAGCCTAAATGTTATTAAAATCGGTCAATAATAGACCGTAGGTCCTATGTAGCACTATGCCTTGCCAAAATTTCGTAATGGAAAATTCAGAATTGACCCAAAATTGACATTGACCCCTAAAATGACTTTAAGACGAAAAATTCTTTTATAGATATAATTATCGAAAAAGTCGCTCTAAATACTGTGGTATATGGTGTCATGTGGTCGAGTTTGACCGACCCCGTTTTCGTACTTCTTTATTACATACAAATACTATTAAATTGTTAAAGGTCTTGCTTTGAAACAACTCATTATTGTTTTTGGGGAATGTTTTTAGCAATTTATAGATCATATTTTCAAGTTGTAATGCATTTTTAATGCGCATTAAACACTTTTTAAAGCATATTTCCAGTTTTTAGGTTTTTTTTAACTTAAGTAAATTTGTCACGGGTGTGGCACGTTGTTGTTATGTGTGCGACACTTGTGGAATAATGATGCGCAGAAAAATAATTTACACCAATTAAAGCATTAATCCTAATTAAAATATTTTTCAATTAAAAAGTTAATTGAGTAAATTTAACGTTTAATGCACTTGATTTTAAATTAAAACTGATTTTATATATTTGATTGGTGAAATTTTTTTTGTGTGGTAAAAACCAGAATAATATTTTCTTGCTATAGTTAACGTAAAGTACTTTTGGGTACAGTCTTCTACTTGCAGTGCCAATACTAATTATTATCTTCCAAACTGACACTATATGCACACATACATACATTTAAAAACAAAACAAATGCCGAAAGGTATTTTGGGAATGATTCATTTAGCTTTTCTTACTAAAAATGTTAATTTAACTTTGCTTAGTTTTCTGCTACAGGTACTTACTCAATATGCCTTAATAAAAGCAAAAAACTTGACAAGAAGCTGCCTTGCTGCCTAAACGAATAACTTTGCGAAGAGGTTTTGCTCTAAACTTTAAAATTTTGTTCCTTTTCTATCTCCGTACGTTTACTCTGATTAGAAATGCTTTTTTTTTAACATATTTTCATTGTGTGTAATAAACAAAACCATATGAAACAATTATATGTGCAAGAAATGGGAATACAACAATAGTCAACAGTATGGAAATAATGATAATTGAAGTGTATGCAAGTGCCAACAAGCACAATAATACAAACCTCTACTATCAAACAGCTGAGTTTTTTAAGCCGGATATAAATTACACAAGTGAACAAGACACTTGAGTTTTTTTTTAGAATTTGAGTAACAGGAAACATTCATTGCCGTTAGTTTCCGTTTTGTTGTAGTATATTAACATCTATGTATGTATGTATGTATGTATGTATGTATGTTCGTGTGATATTAAATATACCCAGCAGTTCTTAAAATGTAATAATAGAATCTATAAGCAGAATATGATGTTGGTTTTTCGCGAAAACTATTCTTGCATATTAACTTTTTAAAGAATTATTTTGTACAAAACTTGTTGCATGAACTGCCGGGTTTGAAGTTGTACAAGTACTTTTTGCATGTGCTTGTAAGTGTGGGAGAAAATTATAAAAAGATTATAAGTAACAGCGCCAACAAGTGCTTAACATTATGAATTGGTTGGTATTGTTCTCTGCTTCTTTCATTTATACACATTTCCTTTATTTGATTTTTAAGATTGCTTATGGGTGTGTAAAGCTACGAGTATAAATGCCAGTATATCTTAATACTTTACTTTACACATATGATAAGTGCATTTACCAATATATACATATACATAAGTATAATGAGGCCATAATCATCCCTTTTTAGATTTTGTATTATACGAATATTAAAATGAACTTGAGATTTTTGTGGTAACTGTAGTGGTTAAAGATACATTTTTTTAAAGCACAACTCTATTAAATGAATTCAAAACTTATTTCAATGGAGGTTAATATAGTTCTTTTCAAGTACACTTTAACGAATTTTATCCATCATTAAATCTTACTTAAAATTGTTATTGTTTTTCTGTAACAAATTTCCTTTATTAGAATTTTGGAAAGTGTTCATTGTCGATAATCCTTTATCCCTGCTATTGTTTTCTGTGTTTAGTTTTGCTAAAAGAAACAGATAGAAAGACAGAGAGAAAGAGAGAAAGGAATGTTGGAAAAGCCAAACACCACAAATTGGCATTTAAATCTTCTTTTAAACGTTTTCTCTTTATCAAATTTAATCTACCTGTTAACAGACATATTTAATAGGGGTTTATTTCCCCTTAAGAAATGTTTTAAAGCAGATGTTTGTTTAAAGGATTATAGGTTTGTTTAAAGACAGTATACCGAAGTTAAAGCCAATAAATTAAGTAGATTTGGTTAAAGTTAAAATACCTGCGAACTTTGTAAAATAAATGCTAAATTATTAAGCAGATAAACCACAAAACAAAACAATTTTAATAAGGGTTTACTCAAGAATTCTACTGCATTAAAAATTAAATGGTGTAATTTGTTTAATATATAAACATTAAATGCTTGTCAATAATTATCCATAAGTTAAGCAAATCAATTTTACATGAAAAATTAATTTGTATTAATTATTAATCTATTTTAAATTTTAATACACCAGGCACCCATGCAGGGTTGCCAGATTTGACGATTTATCGTCATTTTGATGATTTTTTTCCGGAATTAGCAAAGTGCCGAAAGTCTGAATAGAACATTAAATTTTCTGACACGTTCGTTTTTTAATCTTGGAATGTTTAAAAGCCATACCTTTTAAGAGCGGAAGGCGGAACGTTTTTTTTTCGCTTAGCTTTTACGCTGATATGCCATACCTAAGCAAGAGCGCCAACGATGTGTCGCGAACAGTACTGATAGCTTTCTTGTTTAATAAAACCCACAAATTATAAAAAAAATTGACATAAAACGCTAGATTGATTAAAAAATAGCTAAATTGCCATTATAAATTAACAATATCGGCAAACTTCTATATAAAACGAGCTGTCAAAATCGGGTACTCCAATTGCAAAGCGTTGAGGCCGCTCTATTCAAAAATTGGAAAACGCGTGCCGCTTTTGTTTAGGTACGGCTGTAATATGCAAGTCTTAAGAAAAATAAAAAATTATTACTTTCAAAGTACAAAAATAAAAATGTTACACTTTGTTTATCTTTCGTCAAACCATCATCGAATGAACCTTTTACGAATCTCTGTTTAAATCATATTTTCAACAATTGTACGGCGAACATTTAACGGGTTGTAAAATAATATCTACATGGATCTTATGCGATCCTTGACACAAAAGATTATCTCGTTAGATAATCTTTATCCACGCCTTAAACGATTCCCACAACGATTGAAGAATCGTCTTGTGCTGTTTTATGGAAGAAGCTAAGTCGTGTCACAGTTTTTCCCGTGTGACGAATCTTCTACGATTAAAAAATTGCGGTCATCGACAATCAAAGACGCTCTTCATGTGACTCCCAGTATCTCTTACACGATTGAAAATGCTAGCTGTGTATGAACTAATTATGTTTTTGTTTGAATGTTTTTTTTTTTATTTAAATTGAACAAAAATTGTCAAAAAAAATAAATTTTAAGTGGCCGATTTTTTTCAAAACGTGAAAGACGAGTTTTTTATTTTTTTCTCAGGAAATTTACGATTTCCTCACAAATTTATCTGGCAGCCCTGTTCCCATCGTTGAACTAACGAAATTCAAAGTGCACTCCAGTTTGATGCCATGGATATCGTACAATCTCTCGAAATTGACAGATCCCACATTGTCTAGTCGTCCTCTCGCCAATACATGTAATCCAGATGCTTTGCATGTCTACTTTTTTGACGATATCCCGTGATTACTGATACCAAAATCGATTAGTCATCGATAGTAGAGACATTGTACGCCCGCATCCATGATCAGTTTAGGCCGTCCAGTTTTTTTTAGAAATATTAATAGTCAATCGCCGATGCTTGAGTTTGTAAGAGCGATAATGTAACCCAAGGCCTTTCAAAAATGGTGGAACCCATACCGAGTACAGGGTATAACAAGCTCATCAGCCCTAATATTCACCAGTATATCACTATGATCATATAATCCTTATTACAAACTACTTAGCCATCTGCTTTAGAGATACGCGACAGATTGGCTCTTTACGTTTCCAAGGAGAATAAAACCAAGACCATAAAGGCGGTGCAGCTATCAGTCATACGGCTTGTTTAAGCTTCTTGGATTATACTCCGAAGCCTTCTCCTTTCCGTAATTTTGAGGTGTCCGTGTCCATATTGATCCCTCTTCTCCTACCTGAAATTCAATTTCTTCACGTACTTCTACATGGTATCAGAGTATTTCCAAGTTAGTTTAAAATTTTTTAATTTAAATACTCGCAAATCAACTTCTGTTTCTTTTTTTTAATCGTTTAAAATTTATGTGTCTATCTTTTTTCTCCCCAATGTAAGTTTAATGTATTAAAGTTATTTAGTAATTCAATAGATAATTTATTTAAACAACTATTGCATTGTCAAATGTGTTCCAATATAAAATAGATTTCATTAGCTATTAAGTGATTTCTGCCCTCGTTCCCAACGGGAAAATGTATTCCATTTATAAGTGTTTGAAAATAAGAATATAAAATACTATATTCAACTTCAAGATAACGACAAATGTTATTTTAATAGAATTTTCATCGTGTTTTTTCACCATTCCTGATGTAGTACATTTTTATTTTTGAAAAAATACTTGTGTGTTTTTTTTATTTAAGGCCCTCTAACAATGCGACACATGAGTATTGTAGTGAAAATAACGAAGTACGAAGTAGTTGCTATATTCCCCTCAACTCAACTCGAATGCATAGAGGAGGAAGTATATTAGACGACTCAATATTTCTACACAGGTTACATGTATGGGTTAAAAGGAATGTGTGCATGAATTTAATACAGAAGTTGGGTAAAGAACTGAACTACTCCCTTTGGAAAACTTTATATCTACGTGTGTGTATGTATATGTTTCAGTTAGCTACCTTAACAATTGTGCTGAAATACTAACAAAAAATACAAAATGTATTCGAACTTGATGTAAAGTTTATTTCCCTTAACGTCTGAGGCTGCACTGTCAGCGATTTTTCTTGAAAATTTAGTTTGTTTTTATACTTGTTTTCTATTTTTTTGTAGCAACATTTTAAAACGTTAAAAAAAAAACTGATATTTTATTAGGATTTCACATGTTAAGCCTTGGTGTGCATTTTAATGCCGTTCGAAATTTCCTTGAATTTTACTCTCGTAGCAGGCAAAGCAATGAAATAGTAGAAAATTTTGGAAGCAGATCTTGCACTAGTTTCGTTATGTTTGTCTTAACAAAGCAGGGAAAAAGGAAAGAAAATAGGAACGCAAAACTCAGCAAACATTGCAGACATGCATACGTACATACCTTAGCAAAATCGAATCGAATAGAGTCAATTTTACAATCAGTAAAATATTGGTTTAATACATGAGTACATGTATGATGTTTTTGTGTGTGTATGTGTGTTTGCTTTTCTATACGAAAGTGCTACCAGCCAATTTAAAATTGGTAATATTGATTTATTACCATTAACAGAGTGCGAGGCAAGGCAAGTCTTAGACTTTTGGTATTTATTTCTTTTTCGTAAATTTCTTTAAAATAGAGGCATGTTTGTCCCAACTCTTTTTCAATCCTACATTTTTTTACACAGGATCTAAATATAATTTGAATTTAATAACATTTAAATGGATAACTTAGTATCACAAAACTAAAACACATGTACATTGTGCATACTTGTATGTTCGATTATCAGAAAAAATCTTTTCTTTGCTTTACAAACAAAAATTTTACATATTTTACATAAGAAAAAATTTCGTCTTAACTTTTGTTATTTTTTTTATCCTAAATTTAAGTTCATGTTTTCTTAAAGGTTTAAAACTTCCAGGTGATTTATATGGAGATGAGATCATTTTCTGTTTCTATTGACTTAAGTCTGCTTCGTTCCCCAATAAACCCCTTCCATCTCTTGGCAGCAAATATAAAAATAATATTATTTTTTTTTGTTCGTACATGTCAGTAGAATATTTGTTTTTGTTCCAAACTCGAGTTATAATAATAATAAGGTGAAATCAATGATTTGCATACTCGCAAAGCAAAAATCGTAAACAAATCTTTCATGACTTTCACCAATAAGTTGAATTAAACGAAAAAAAAAGAAAATAAAAAAAAATAATAAAACAACGAAGAAGAAGATTATTGGCTCAGATCGTAAAAATGTTTACTCTAGAGGTTTTTGAGTAATTTTAATATTATGAGATAATAAAATATAAAGGCGTGTTTCTGCGAAAAACTTACTACAGCATTTCTATGGTATCAATGAAAAAATTAACAGGAAAATAAAAAACAATTCTTAATATAACAACAACGAAAAGGTGTAACGAAAAGTGATGTATTTTTTTGTAAAATGAAAAAAAAAAAAAATATTAATGACTTAAATAAAAATAAAAAATCATAGAACCTAATCCTTATATAAATTATTTGGAAAGGTTTCTGTCGATAGCAAATGTCTCCCATAAGTGTACATAGATATTAATAAATGATACACAATTTCAATGCCAATGTTTTTTTTATTGACGAAAAATAATTAGGAGTCTAATGTTTGTATTTTTTCACCACACATAAAACTTAGTTTGCATTAAAAACAATAAAATGCCAGAGCTTATGAGAGATATTTCGCTTTAATTTTCAAAAACAATTTCATCGCGAAGACTGCTTTCTCCCACGCAAAGTTTAAGTTTGACGGACAGAAGGAAAGGAAAAATGGAGGTGAGTTCTTAATTTGCTGTGCTGCAAAGTAAGTAAAGGCCTTGTCAGATAAAACTTTTGCTTCGCGTTGCGTTAGAGATTCTCTTGGACATCTAAGATGAAATATTCATACTTATACGAAACATGTCACATAAAGTACTTTTAACGCAGCGCGAAGCGAAAAGTTAGGTAACTCTCATCTTTTTGCGCGCTTTGACTGTCTGCTAGTATAATTTTTTTTATTTATTTATTTTTGACAAGCAATTCGTGTGTGTTGTCAAAGTGTTTATTGTGTCAAAGTAAGAAACGTCACGCAAAGCCATGAAGTTTTATCTGACATGACCTTAAGTACTTGCAAAGTTGCTTCTTCTTTGTTTGCTATTTATACAGAGTTGAATTTGATTTCATTTTAACAACAAAAGACTCCAAATTTGTCAAATTTTAATTTGCGCGTGAAGAAGTGAAACAAAACTCATCAGTAAGTCTATTTAACCTTGAAAAGTGTAAACGTTTATTAATACTACTTCAATCGGGTTGTAATATTATCCTAACTTTTGTTTTGTTGTAGGTTTTAAAGTATCATTCCATTAGTTTGTTGCGAATTCGTGGACACATATCATGTTATTGCATTAAATATAACTTTCGGATATTATCTGCTATAAAATATATAATAATGTAGGCATAATGTAAGCAAGGTGATTATTCGGAGTGCAATGCTTAGATTTCTAAAGACTCTTGAGCATGAAAAAAATACGTTCACATATACATACTCAATTTGCTATTGAAGAAAGAACCTTAATTATTAGCAGACTCGAGAATGTTGATTATTTAAAGTAAACGGAGGCATAGGTCCAATTGAAATTAACCTTTTCCTAATTGTTATACATTTTGATTTATTTGGGCTAATATTAAGTTCATTGGCGGATGCCTAAAAAATGTTCGTTATTAAGTGTCAGTCAGTTTTACGCTTATTAATTTATGTTGAATTTCAACTGATACAGATCTGTATGTCATCAGCATACGATCTAAATTTGGAAAGTTTGAATTGATCAGGTATATCACTTGCATGGAGTGTGAACCCTTGCGAAACATCTCCTTTTACTGCCAAGGAATTGGCTGTATTGCATATATATTAATAGTATCAAATGCTTTGAAATCATCTTACACTACTAAAAAGGTGATTTTATTTTAATAGATTTCTCTCCTTAAGTCCTCTGAGACATCAACTAGTGCAGTTAAGCCACAATGATAAGATCTGAACCCTGGTTGTCGATCTTTTATATGGTTAAAGGTAAAGGAACGAAAACATTGCTGGCGAAGAAGTTTTTCGAAAGCTTTTGAAAAGTATGGTAAAATCGATATAAGGGCGTAGTCGGAATTTGTGTAAAGTATTAGTATAATTGTAGTTGTTTTCGATCTTTAAGCGCCTATATTTCAAAAACACACATTCAGTATTATTTAAGGATCATATACGTGCCAAAAAAGTAAAAGGTATTCAGTAATATACTTTAGTATTAACAAAGACATACATATGTAGTAAGAAAAAACAAATCATTCTGGCAGTGCCTAAGAGCTTATACAATTATTGTATACATAGCTTGAATCAGTATGGAAGTAAAATGTGAATGGAATAAAAGTATCACGTAAAGTTTATCAATATCAATTTGACTTAAAAAAGGCTCTTAAAAAAAGGTTGAAATATTTTTATAATTTTTATAGATAATAATAAAACAAACAGAGTGCTATTTTCGGTTATGCTGAATCTTATGTAACCTTCACCATGGTGCGAAGAGAACAAAAAGTTATATAAATAACATTGTTTAGATATAAATAAATCTATTTTGTGCCGCGCCCACTTCTCCAATACCGCCGGATGTTGTATATTGATCACCAAAATATATTTGGATACTTTGGCTCTTGCTGTTCTTCAGATATACAGAAAAAACTACAAGGGTCTTATGGGTATCTCAGCCATTTATGGACAGATCAGGCAGAATTTCAATACCAAGCTTTAACAGAGTATATGTGGCTTAAATGAAGAACAACCTAGTTCCCATCATTTATTAGATATTCGGAAAATCAACATACACATGGACAGCCGGACATCGTTAATTTAACTTCGCTACTGATAAAGACATAGAATATATAAACTATATAGGGTCTAAGATTAATATTGTAAAAATCGCAATGGAATGACAAACTTACCTGAGGTGAAGGGAATAAGTTAACAAAATTTAAATCTTCATCCGGAATAGCATTGCCGGCTAAAGTTGCAAATGTTTGCACGGATTTGCGTAAGTATAAAACATATTGCTTATCAAGTTTTGAACTTTAGTTGAAAGATTTATGAAAATATAAAATTCAAATCTTAAATATGTCTTACGTAGCTTACTTATTACAAGCTCAAAAATTGAATAATCTGATCAACTTTTCTTTAAAATTTTTATTTAGTTATTAATTTCAATGTTTTAATTTGCTCTCATTATCTTTTTTTGCAAGTGTTCTTTTTATTTACTAAATTATCTTCAACACATTTTCTATAAACAAACAACAGTTAAAATAAAATTAAATGTAATTTAATCAAATCTCCAATTTGTTTAAAAAAAATAGTAATTGAAGAAGAGAAATCCAGCAAATGCAAACATCCTTCCGGTATTAAAAAAAGGAATTCTCATCATTTTATGCATTGCCAACTAGGCATGTAATCAGGAAAAGGAGAAAAATTAGTTTTTTTTTCTTTTTAAGCAAAAGTCAAAGACAACGAGAAAACAACTGGCAGAAAAATCTTAAAAAGATTAATTGATTTCTACATGACTGCACCAGGTCTCCACAGCAACGGCATCCAATGCAACAACACAAGCAGTAGTTGCAGCAAGTTGTTGTCTAAGAACGAACTATTGCCATAAACAGCCAAACAGTAAAAGGAAAAAACCAAAATTTCTTTTATTAATTTCTGCATTATTACAAACAACACTTTGCTGTTGCTTCAGTTTTCATCTCAACTTAATGGAACACCAAAGGGAAACTCAGTGTGGAATGTACAAAAATGAAAAAAGGCTTTCGTCTTGTATTTCTTTGGAGGAGGAGAAGAAAAATATTTTTACAGTTAGTTGCAATTGCTTATCTGTTGAGTGGAAATTCTTTAAAGAAAATTTACCAGGAAATTCCCTTTTTTGTTAGTACAGTTTTCTTCTCTAAAATACGGGTTCAAAAACGAAACTAAGAATGAGAGGTATGCTTGTGTTTTTAGATAAAAACAGTTTTAAAGTGAATTGCTCGTAATGATACTCAATGTGAAAATTGCATTTTCA
Organism: Pollenia griseotomentosa; assembly: GCA_963931875.1. Taxonomy (NCBI): domain Eukaryota; kingdom Metazoa; phylum Arthropoda; class Insecta; order Diptera; family Polleniidae; genus Pollenia; species Pollenia griseotomentosa. The sequence goes on along the minus strand of OZ007561.1, from coordinate 203,803,557 downwards.
GCTAAGGGAAAATATAAAGTTGTATTTAAGGTAAGGCTTACTTACGTTGGAGCAAATGCTACCAGTGTGACTTTTAGAAAAGCTTAAAAGTCCTAAAGGTAAAGAAATGCAAAATTTAAAATCTAAAATAATTCTTCTTCTCGAATTCTGTTACGATTTAAAAGATTATTTCTAAAGGCTTTGCTTGAGTAGACTACACATAGCCCGGGATTAAAGCGGCTTTTTAATACAAAATCGTTTTTTGGAGCCAAGAATTTAACATATAGCTAAAATCGAGACGAGTTTGGGACATAAAAATTTTGTTAAACCAAAAACTCATACAATTATTAATATTTTACTTGTTGGTTTCAAAAATTAGAGGATATTTGTTCATTCACATGTATGCAACAGCTTAATTCACATTGAAAAAATTATTATTTTATGTCATGGTAGAATAAGTACAAGGTATAGTCATTAGAAATTTTGTTCTCAATTTCAAAACCCATGGGTAAATAATGAAAACTCTCCCTAATGAACATACCTGGTACCTTTTATACTATGATTTTATGTTATATATTTTTTAAATACTAAAATTTAAACAAATTCAAAAAGTTCTAATATTTCAGAAATTTTCGATGGCAATGGGTTTTCAGTATTGTTTTAATTAACGATTCTTTAAAGATTTTAATAAACTTGTGAACAATTCTTCTTCTTAAAAATTGGAACTAGTTTTAAAAGGTATTATCTACCCATTTTTGCAACGTAATTAAAAAAAATTGTTAATATTATGGTCCGCGTTTTATCGAAATCGCATATATGAAGTATCGCGTAAGTCGAGGTTTACCTGTATTTTTTCTTATTGGTGAAATAAAATTCCAGTTCTAAATATTATTTTTTTTACCTTCCCGTCGTGCTTTTCCTAGTCAAAAAAATTAAGTACGTACATATGTATGTATGTAACTTGTGTTTTTCTAAAACACAACTTAAATTAAACGTTGAGAACAGACTTTTGTGTTATGCTAAGTTCACACTTAGGTTTTTAAACGCGTTTAAGCAAAATGTTGATTTAGCTAATCAAAGCCGTTCACATTACATTTGAGATGATTAAGATGACAGATGATTAAGACAAAAAAAAAAAAAAACACAACAAACAAATTTATATTTCTTTAAAGTATTAAAAATGGATAAAAAGCACTTTTATAAAGTTATCAGAAGATTATGAATTATTAAGGAAAAAAATATTAACATTAAGCAGAAATCGTGGCCGGTTGTGCACGATCATGTTCGCGTCTACATTTGAGGTATGTTCAGTGGATTCTATGTGATTTATAAAGTGATTTAGTTGTAATCATGTCAATTTGAAGTGATTAACAAGTCACTTCAATGCATGGGTAATCATCTCGATTTTGAAGTGATTAGAGCTTAATCACGTTCAAACTGTTTAAACGAGTTTAAGAAGCCAAATGTGAACATAGCATTATACTGATTGAATGAAATTGAATCACATGAATGTTGTTATTTTTAACAGTTTTTTGATTTCGTAGGACACTGTGCTTTCATTGTGTATGAAAGTATTAAGTGTTTATTGCATAATTTGTATTTTCTAATACTTTAAAAATTTTAATTATTTCTTTGAACATTATTTTTCCACGGTGATGATGTCCTTTTTTTCCTCTCTTTCTGGCATAAAACTTGTCAAACTGTTTAAAATTTATAACATTTTAAAATTTATGTAGAGCCAGCTAAAAACCGTCACCTCATCAGGCTCTGCCTTATAATTCCTTATTGTCTTCCATTTAGAGTTGGCAGACTACGTACATACGAGTATATGAGGCATCGGTCTTTCATAAATTAGCAGAGCATTGTCCCATTCTCTGTCAGCAATTTACACTGGCATTAAATGTGAAAATTGCTGCTTAATGAAGCACATATTTCAATGAAAATCTCACTTTCTGACATAAACTCCGACTCCGAACTACAACCGTGCCGCAAAAAGTAACTGAAAAGGAAAATATTCGCTGATATACGTACTTTTTCCAAAAATAAGAAAAAAAGTTAACCATGATAATTAATTGGAAAATGTTCACCGCCAGCCAACCAACGAATCAACGTCTCTCCGCAGACATCTAACTAAGTAAAACAATGAAATATGTACAAAAATTAATTATAAATGTTTATTTGGTATTTGTATTGTAGTTTCCCTTTTTGTTTTTTACCGCTTTGTTTTTGCCCTCAACAAAAATTTTACATAAATTATCATTTCAAAATACGAGTATTTTGCAAACGGTTTCATAACCATTCAACATTTTCACATTGCACGAAAATAATGTGTAAAACCACCCTTCCACACAAAGTTCCCACTCATTTACTTAATTTTCTTTTTCTTCAAGCCACAAAAACAAATTCCAACATCCCTGCATATTAAAACCATAATTAGACCTCCAATAGAATAAAATGGTTAACGTTCCTATGCATTGTCTTTCAGTTTCGGTTATTTCTCGTTAATTGTTTAAGAAAATGAGCATTTTCATTGTTTTTCCGAATATACACGGCATCTGCCAAATGATACGCAATTACAATATTGCGTATGAGAAAAGTGAATAGGCTGTATGTATGTATGTTTGTGTGTGTGAGTTAGTGTGTGTATTCTTAAGGTCTTGTTGGCGTGAAAGACTATAGAACACTATGGCAATTCTTTGCTCTGTCATAACTATAAAAGAGAGCAAGCTTTGGGAAACTTCAGCAATATGTTGTTGTATCTTCTAAAACTATTTGTATCCTGCAGAAGCACATTATCTTTGTGTGCCGGTGTGCGTGTTTGTGTGTGAATGAACATTAGAGATTGTCATGGTATGAATATGCGTTTGAGTGAAAAATTGTATTTCATTCATTCATAGGCATAATTTTCTGTTTTATTATGTTCAAGAGCCCTAAATTGTTGTACGAGTATATTGTCATTGGGAGGCACCAAAAAAGGTTGTTTCAATGACATTGTAAGTTTCTCATGTACAAAATAATTTTTTTGGAAATTGTTCATACTAGTTTCTTTTAGTTACATTTTTCTTTAAGAATTTATGAAGTCTTGCAAAAAAATTTTAATATCATATCTTAAAGATATTTTTCTGAATAATCTAAATATGTAGTTGGTTTTATGTTTGTTAAAAAAATTATCTCAAAGAAATTACTTATAATGCAAGAAATATTAAGTTAGAAAAAATAATAAAAAAATCAATATATATATATATATATATAAAAAAAAAACAATAAAATAGAATACAGAAATTTTAAATAAATACAAATAAAAAATTGTGGTGTGTCCACCAGGCCAATTTGGAAGTGAGCTGTTCTATCAGTATAAGGGTTTGCCGGTTCGACTCCCGCCTGAAAAGTTGGTTCTTTTCACGAATTGCTGAAGTTACTTTTAATCTGTAAGTTTAGTTAGAAAAAAAGTAAGTAAATTAATCGTAAAATGAAACAATAATTTAGAGCTTAAAAATTTTTGAAAAAAAAAAAAAATAAAAACTAAAAAGTGATTTTTTAAGCGTAGTTTTTTTAAAAATCTAATAAAACACTCACATTTGCATCATATATTCAAAATTTTTATTGGATTCGATAAATTGGTCTGTGCCATTTACTTTTTAAAAATAACTTCATGTAAATGTTGCCCGCAGCTCCGGTTCAAATGGTCCTTTCGTAAGGTCCAATTTTGCACCACCTTTTCGAGCATTTCGGCCTGTATTCCCTGAATAAAACGTGTTTTGTTATACTCTAAGGCTTCAATCGTTTTTGGCTTGTCCACATAGACCAACGACTTCACACAACCCCACAAGAAATAGTCAAGAGGCGTCAAATCACATGATCTTGGCGGCCAACTCACAGGGCCATTTTGAGAGATAAACTGCTCACCAAATTCATCCTTCAATATGTCCATTGTTTCACGAGCTGTGTGGCATGTGGCACCGTCTTGTTGAAACCACATATCAGCCAAGTCCAACTCAGCCAATTGAGGCAAAAAAAGTCGCGTATCATGGAACGTGGTTGAATAACACATGCCCAATACCTGAGAACGGCGACGAACTGACATTTCACTATCCTCATTAACACTGGTCGCTACGGCTGCAATAATCTCTTCGGTACGCACTAGAGTTTTTTTTTTCCCGGACTTTTTCGATTCCCGGGAAAACGGGAAATATTTTTAAATTTCCCGGGATCCCGCTCCATATAAATAATACAAAGTAAATTTTGTTAGTAATTAATGAAAAAAACTTTAATAAAATAACGTAAGGGAACTTGTTTACAAAGAAAGTAAAAGAAATGGTTCAATACTAAAAAATAAATTGAAGATTTAAATAGGAACTTGAGTTATTATCACCTCACGCCTTTATTCCCTATTATTATGCTTTCATTCAGTATTATTATGCTCTGGATACAAGATAAAAAGATAACATAAACATAACAATTTAATTCATAAAACAATAATAAAAACCAAATAAAAATTAAGGTACTCAAGATATGAGATCAAATAGTTTATTAATAAAATAGATAAAATATTTTAAAGAAATATATAACATTTTTTAACGGCTTAGAAAATAACTTTCTGACACACTCAAAGCGCTTAGTAAGTCGTCAAAAAGTATATTCCTGATTTTATTTACTAATTATCATGTTTCTGAAAAGTTTCGTTCATTTTTTACCGAGGTTGGACAAATAGTTAAAAGTGCACCGTTGTAGCATGCTTCGGATTCACAATCAGAGGCAATTTTTTCTTTTTGATAAACAAAGTCTATTTCAGTCAAATGTATGTCAAGGGTGATGCAAAAATAGCATCAACCGGACTGCTTCTTACAAACCTTTTCATTTCAATAGGTCCATTTGTAATCTTTAGGACAATGTGTTTTTCAAGTGGTATGTTGTAGTATCTTACACGAGTTTCCAAAATGTTATTTTATTTCGGTTTCCCCGCACTTCACGGGTATATAAACCAACACAAATTTAAATTGAAATTGAAAATTTGTATTTATCACCTAATAAACATATCATATCATATCATTGCATCATTTAGCAAAGTTTTCTTTCAGGCCTTCTCGTATTATATCTCAAACTGAATCGAAGTTATAGCAAAATATATCTTCAAATCGGTACATTTTTAAAACTTTAATCGCATTTTGCCAAGATCGTTTGTTTTTGTAGATATGACTATGTTGCAATAAAGGAGCGATATGTTTAGGTATCTCCTATTTTTAAGACTTGTTCATGGACAATGAAACTTTACTGCCTGCATCTTATTTGGAATTATTAACTTTATTAACTCTTCACTTCACTAAATGTAATAATTATCAACTGTTTTACTGCCCATTCTGCTTTTAGTAGATTTATTGCATCAGGAGACATTGATTTAAATACATGTACTCACTTCTTGTAATTGATCTAATCCACAACCCATCACAGATGCTAATTTTTGGAGAATAGAAAACTAAATTTCAAAGTATAAATAGCTATTTTCTGAAATTATGAGGAATTTTTTATTTCCCGGGATCCCGCAAGAAAAATCCCGGGAAAACGGGAAATAAAATAATTGAAATTCCCGGGAATTCCCGGGACCCGGAAAACCCTAGTACGCACTCTACGAGCGTGAGTCGGTGGTTTAATTTCCACCAAAGTAAATTTGGTGCTAAATTTGTGTGATAATAGTACGAATTGTTGATTCACTAGGTCGATTATGACGACCATAAAAAGTTCGTAGCAAACGATGGACATTTCTCACAGAGCACGAATTTTGATAATAAATTTCAACGATTTGCAGTCGTTGCTCGCTTGTGAGTTTCTCCATGATGAAATGGCAGAGTATACTGAACACTTTTCACTTTTACAGTTGTAGTTTGGACACAATTACCAGCCAGTGCTGCCTGCCCGAAAAACTTAATTCATAAAAAATTACCCTTTATCACACAAATGTTCAAATTCGGCAAAATATATTGTAAAAATTAAAAAACTATTTTATAATTTGAAAACGTTTCCCAAATTATGTAGTTTTACAAAAAAATTAAATGAGTAAAATTCACTTATATATTCTTATACGTAAAAAAGTTCCTCAAAGTGTTGAAAAATCAAATAAGCATTGTTTCATACTATGCGACATGTTGCTCGGAAATATTTCATGAAACGGAAGATTGTGGCGTTAAGTTTTTTGTCGCAAGCTACAATTTAACGTTTCAGTCTTAAATTCTAATTAAACTATTCAACTTCAAAAAGTTTTCAGAAATATATTGAAGAAATATATTTTGGACCCGCAAGCATCCCTTTGTCCACAATCTTCTGTATAGTCTGAATCAGTTTTAAGAAAATATGCTTGCATGGTTATGTCGCATAGCCTGAACCAGGTAATATTTTGAAAATCTTTTCACTTTGCATTGATAAATAAATGTTTTTTTCTAAATTCTGAAAAATATATCAGATAAAAACTTAAAATGTGATTAAGTGTTGTACAAAAAAGGATAAATTTGTGTTATAAATTTTAAATTTACTAATTTGGCATAGCAGATTTTTGAAAACACAAACATACAAAGTGCTTTTAGTTGTAGCATACGTTAAGGGTTCAGATAATTTCTAATTTGCTTGGTTTGTTTTGTTTGGTTTGGAAAAATTACCTTGTTTGTTTATTTTGTTTACTCTAAAGGCCTTATTAGTTCTCTTCTTTCTTTTCTGTAGCAAATATTTTGTAATTAATTTTTCTGAGAAAAGAAAAACATTGAAATTTTAATTTTTTAAAATCATTTATTAAAACTAATTTTATAAGCTTTAACCGAAAAATTACAATTTTTTCATATCACAACAAATTAACACATACGCACTTTTGACTGTCACTTGCCGCTGAAATCTATTTTCGACAGATTTGTCCACAAAAGAGCAGAACGAAAAAGGGAAAACCAACCACACATAAAGATTGTCAATTGAACAAAACAAAACAACTGATTCATTAGAGAACAGAACGAAGAATCTAATTTTACCTTTCCTTCTGCGATCGGCAAAATCAGGGCGCCGCGTTCTCTCTTTTCTGTTTTATTCTCTTTTGTGCTCTTTTATTACGTACGTGTGCACACACATTGGAGTGAATTTAACAACATTAACAAAAACATAAGTAAAATTCATACAACGCATACAATAGCAAAATGTAATAGTTTAGGTTGTCGATCGCAGCTTTACTTGTTAGTTAATTGTTCTTATTAATTTTTTTTTGTAGTATGCTATCAATATTTGCTTATGATTTTATTTAAATAATTTTATATCTAAAAAATATTAATTGAGGGCACTTTACTCTATTACACAAGTCTTACGAATTTTGAGGAAAATACAACTCTGTCATGATAAGTAGCTATTGTTTTTTGAAAATGTTCAAACAATAATTAGATCAGAGAAGTATTTTTGTGAAAAGACTCATGAATTGTGCGAAACGGCATTTAACAATATTTTACTGGTTTTGTTCATTTTTGATTTTTATTTTATTCATACTACAGGTCAAAAATCAATCTTTTCTTGTTGTACCTTTATTTTATAAATTTAAAACTTTATTATAGCAAAACTCTATTTCGTAGATCTTTTTTTTGGATTTCCTTGTTTTAATAAACTGTTTGTTTATTAACTTTTTTTTCACAACAAACACTTCATATAATTTTTTAGTGTGCATTTCTCGTTTTCCCCATTCCAACATTTTTGGCTACAAAGTTACAAATCATTTTTATGGTTAGTTTAAACATTACCAGGAATGTTTTTAGGGCATGTTTACTTTTGTTTCGTTTATTGTTAGTTTTTTTTTCTAACACATAAGGCGGGATGAGTGGTAAGATAGTGAGAGCAGGGGTTCTGATGAAGAGCATAAAGCAGAATTAAGTTAATAGAAATGTCAATCAATTGGGTAAATATTTTAACAATTTCATTTCCGTAACAATTTTCCAAATTTATATAACAAAAAAAAAAAAAAAAAAAAAAAAAAAAAAAAAAAAAAAAACAATAGCAACTAGCACATAATAATAGAAAAAAAAACAATAGCAACTAGCAAATAATAATAGAAAAAAAAACGAAGCAATACATTTCAAGGGAGCAAAGAAAAATTAGTAAAAGGTGGTTGATGTGAAATGCGTAACTTAATGAAAGCAAAATGGGATAAATAAATGAAATAAATACAACAAAATAAACCAAGAATCACAGAAAACATCTGGAACAAATAAAACCTTAAGGTCAATAGATAATCACCCGTATCGTGAATGAAATTTTCATTCCCCTCGAAGGGAAAAAAGCAATCGTGAATCTCATGTGAAAAATTTTTCACGCTATCAGTTCCAGTGAATGTAAAAAAGAAAAAATATTAAAAAAATTCAAAATCAATGAAATTTTTGTTCAAAATATACACGTATATATTTTAAAGAACAGTTAAATAATAAAGCAAAATATTTAGTATTGCAGGGATAGTTTGATTACAACGTTACTTTTTTGCAATTTTTAAATTTTATGTACATAGTAAAATATTTTCCAAAATTCTGCCACCACGTCTTTCGAAAGCTTCACAAATCCGCAGGCAATCGACTTGGTGTTTTGCATTTTGTTAACCAATATATCGATTTGTGCCTTATTAACGGATCTAGCCCTAAATATTCGGTTTATAGAAGGAATTACTTATATACATGTTCTGTTCCCTAACAAAAATAAAGTGAGAAAATCTAAGGGAAATGTAAACAAATTACGAGGGAAAAATCTTTTCACGATAAGGGGAATTATTTCTCGTGAACATTTTTTCACGTTATTATTCTCCTCTGAATTACCTTTTTTCATGGGAGTTTTTTATGATCGCAAATATGTGAAAAGGAGAATAATTACGAGGGAAAAATTATTCACGATAGGGGTGATTTTTTAAACAAAATTAACCCATTTATAAACTAGAAGCTAAAAGGGCACGACGAAGTTTGTACCAGTTAAATGTTTAACTGTTTTTTAATATTGAATTTTATTATAAATAAATTTAAGAAAAAAAAAAAAATACAATATTAAAATAATTTACAAGATTTTGTTAGTCGTGCTTAATATTAATATTAAAATATTTCAATATCAGGTTCGTTAAAACTGGGTTTCTATACAATTTTTTGTTTAACGAAAACTTCAAGTTCACATAAATTGCTTGTTATTAGAATTAGGAATGATTTTTTAATTATAATATTGTTAGATCATATTTCCCTGAAGATGACCAATATTAGAAGAAATAAATGATTATAATAAAAAATTTATTTTATATTTTTTCTATGTAATTTAGTTATTTAAAAACATATTCCTTTACGCACCTAAGTGATTAAACAGTCTAACAAAATCACTGTTAAATGTTTAAATAACAAACAAAATAGTTGGATCAAAACATTCGAAGTTTAGGTCTTTAAAGAGATCTCAATACAAAAAAAGCAAAACTTAATTCACAACTTTACAAAAGCACAAAAAAAAAAAATGTCGTCATTAAACAAAAGCAAATAAGAAAACAACTTTGTAACATGCTTTAAATGAGCACTAGTTTTAAAAAAGTTTGTTACCAAGCGGAATCCACTTTAAGCTCGTTTTTTTAAGCTTCATAGAAGCTGCGTTCGGCAATAATTCTTCGAGTTTTAAACAAAACAGTCTCTTGCTTTAATTTTATGTTGCCTTGGTACAAAATTATAGTAAGTTTCCTACAAATCTAAAATCGAAAGTGAGTTTTGAAAAGTGACAACAGCCAACTGTAATTCCAATGTCACGGACAATATCAATGCTGTAGCCCGTTTCTGTATATCTCACATCGAAAAACTCTTCGCATGAAACGTGTGAATTGCAACAAAAATAGTGTGAAATGAAACAAAAAATGGTTTTTCTCACACAAGTGTTTCTGTATCTTTTTTTTGCGAGAATTATCTGTCATTTAAATAATTTTCCAGCAATTATTGGAAGGATGCGAGAAAAAGTGTTTCTATAACAATATTTTGCGAAAAGTTTTTTTCAAGAACTGTCAAAATATGTCACATTTGAAATTGGTGGCGAGAAAAACAAAATGTAGATATTTTGAATTTAAAATATGTTTATATACTATTTTTTTTAAATAAATAAAAAAATAGAAGTAATATAAATGATAAATGCATAATTTATATGATGAAAATAAACAAAAAACAATTGTTATATTTTGTTAGTTTAAATTTTTGTTAGCCTTTTCTTGTTTTGGTTTTAATCAGTGCTGCCAGATAAATTTGTGTCAAAATCGTCAATTTCCTGCGAAAAAAAATAAAAAAGATCGTCTGTTTTGTTTCAAAAATCGTGCAATTTAAAATCAATTTTAAACAAATTTGTTTCGACTTTTATTAAAAAATAATCAAACAAAAACATAGTTAAAGTTCATGGGTATTTAATAATTATTATTTAATAATTGAGATATAAATCTTTAATTTACATATTCCTATATTCTTTTTCTTTTTTACCTGAAATAGACTTATGCCCGTAATTTCTACAAATAGGAATCTAGCTGTGTGTAGGTATCTATGGTTTTCATAATTTTAAAACGTATTTCTAACCTACGGGTTATAGTGTAATGTATCTTACACCTACGATTTTCGAAAGTAATTTCACGTAGGCAAAATTAACGTTGAAATTACCACAATAGTGTTAGCGGATAGGTAAAGATAACTGTTAGGTGCGAACACGACTAGATATCTATTTGTAGAAATTACGGGCATTAGTAGAATACCTTGTAGTTAAAATTAAAAAAATCGGTTCATAAATAAACGGGTTAAAGACCCAGTAAAATCTTCGCCTACAAAATAATATGTTAAGTAATCAGAAACACATAAAAGCACTACATACAATTCTACTGAAAAACTAATGAATTTTACAAGGGTTGTGCCAAAAAGAACAAATTCAAAAGTAAGTCATTTTTTTATCTTTATACATCCAGAAAAAAGTAGTTATCGAAGTTCTTATGGAAGAAAGCTACTTAACAACGAGTGAAAGAAGCTATCCATTTTGAAAAAGTTTTTACTGGGAGACAAACAAATTTCTTTCTTGTCGGAATAATGGTTTTGGCACAAAAGTGTACATATAAGATAAGAATATCAAATATCAATCATATTTTGTATATGTATATAAGAAGTATTAAATGTTCAAAATAAGCCAAGTCGGTCCATTACTTTCCCTCAAAATTTTGCTTTTGCCGATACATTTTTTAGGGAAGAAACAAACAATTTCGAGGACAATTTTCACAATAGGGATAAATATAAAAATTTAAGCAGCCTTGTTTCTAAAGATATCTTTTTTTCTAATAAACAAACATATAAAAATATTTACAATTATCTTATTTCGAAGACTAAGGGGCTTATAGTGTGTAGAACAATTCGTTTCTATATTAACAATGATCATAATATATTTTTTATTTCATATTAAAAATATTTATAAAACACAAAATTCAAAGAACAATATTTAAAGCTAATTGTAAAGTAAAATTTTTTTTAAAGTATTTATAATACAACATAGTGTAAAACGCAACGCAAACAATTTCATTAAAAGCAAAAATAAAATCAAAAATATTTTATATATTTGTTGTTGCTTTCTACAGACATTCATATTATTTTTTTTTTCAATTTTCAACGCCACAAAATAGAAGTGTTTGAAATTTAAAAATTCAAGATGAATTTCTATAGAAAGTAACAACAAAATTATAAAATATTTTTGATTTTGTTTTTGCTTTCCTCACGTTTTTAGAAAAAATCATCAAAACGTCACTTTGTTAATATCGGAACAAAAAATCGTCAAGATGACGATAACTCGTCAAATCTGGCAGCCCTGTTTTTATTATTATTATTTATTTTGTTGACGTTTCGCTTTTATTTGACACTAACATAGCGTCTTCAACTGACAATTTTTTGTCATACAAAACGTCAAAGTCTATATAAAAAAAAACTCGAAAATTTTTGTCAGCGTTTTTTTAATATGAAGTTTGACGTTTGGTATGACAAAAAATTGTCAGGTAAAGACGCTATGTTAAGTACTGGAAATATTCCAGTATAAACAGAATTTGTTGTGTCTGTTTTCGCATTCAAATACAGAAACACTTTTATCTCATAAATCGAGAAACGATGGAATTTTTTGTTTCACACTTCATGTAAGAAATTTTACGATGCGAGAAATACAGAAACGAGCTACTGGTTTCTTTTTCGATAATATTAGCAAAATTTTGAATCTAAAGTAAATTCAAAATAAAGGAAATCGTAAAGGAAAATTATAATGGGTGAGCAGCTTTAGCTAAAAGAAGATTTTTGCTTTAGGTGACTTGATTTTTGTCAAACTTTTGCGTAAATGTAATAACTTAAGTATTAAGCAACTAAACTGGCAAGGGTTCAATGAACTTTTTACTTTAACTAAAAGTTTTATGTAAAGATGTATACGAAAAACAGACGTTCAAGTGTGTGTGTGGGACAGTGTTGCCAAAATTTGGTGACCAAAAATGGCTAAATTTACGGAAAAAATTGCTAAAATTGGGCTTAAAAATAGCTAAAAGCTTTTTTAAATAAAAACACATTAAAATTCAATAACAAAACAGAAATAATTCATTTAAAGTTGTTTACGATGAAATTGTAAGTTGAGATCACTTTGTTGAATAAGAATAAACGTAAATTAATATTTTGATAGATATTTAAAAAATTAAATCATCGATAAATTCGATGTCGTTATTGTTCATCTCAAAGGAATCACTCGTTTTAAATAATTTGAAGGTTAATCATAATCGCGACAACATTTACCCAACCTTTTGAGTGCAGATCTACAATAAAAAACACGTAAGAAAGTACCCCGACTATATGATACCCTACACCACTTTAGAGCCTTTGTACCAAATTTTATCAAATAATCTCCAAAATGGCGACCTGTACTTTGCGCACAAGGTTTACATGGACGGCCATCCAGCCGGACAAACATTTATTTGGCTCACAAAGTGATTCTGAGTCAATCGTTATACTTAAAGGTGGGCTTAGGACCAATATTTTAAGGTGTTACGAACATCAGCACAAACGCATAGTTTATATTTTATTGTTATGTTAAAAATATTTACCTTACTGATAAAATCGAATTAACGGTTGCTAAAAGTAACCTATTTCTCAAATTACTTTTAACGATGGTTACTTGGCTAGATACCCTCTCTACTTCAGCATTAGACCATGGAAGTTAGAGCAACTTTATAGGCAATTCTGAAATTTCTAAAACAAATTTGTTGCCGTCTGCATCTCTTTATTGAAATACTTGCAACCAGAAAGAAACACCGATGTTTGTGTTGATCCATTTTTCAAATTTAATATTGGAATACTGTTCCTTTATTTTGAAAGTTGTGATTTAAATAAAATGCGTTTTTGCAGCATTTCTTACGTTTTAAGCGCATTTTTTGCCTTTTAGAAACATATTTTGATACATCTTATTTTGCAGCAAATAAAAAAAAAATTTTTTACGAAATTTTTGCATTTCTGTTTTAAATATCTATCTGTTCAACCAAAGTGTTGCTTCAATTTCGCCATCTACATTTAATTTGTATTTTTTTTTTGTAGGACAAAGCAGGTTATCATTATGGATAAATGTTATTTAAACTTTAAAATTTTATATATAAATAAGCAAAAAATTAAGGAAAAATAAACTATGTACGTTTTTGGCGATATGTGTAAATACAAAGAAATCTGAACCAATCTTTTAGTTGACCGATCAATTAAGAATCAATTTTTAAAGTGATCTAACGTAATCTTGTGGATAATTTGATCAAATTTGTTAAATACATTTTAATCGTAACTATTAAGGACGAATTCTATGTAAATGGTGAGAATCGGTCTATAATTTTTAATATTCCCCATAAAAACTTATTTCCTTTCTTCGCCCAAAGCTCCCATCTATAAATAGCTTTAACTAAATGTTAACATAAATAGAAAATTTTGCGGCCGTTTCTAAAATCCCTTTCAGACAAAAATCTCATATGGATGTTAATTTCTAGATAATATTCGAGGGTCTATGCAATAACTCCCACGAAATAAGTCCCACTTTTAAAAACGAAATAAGTCCCACAAAAAATTGCTGTTTTGAAAGTGGGAGTTATTTCGTTTTTAAAAGTGGGACTTATTTCGTTAATTGATGGGACTTATTTCGTTACGCGTTTTTATTTTTAGTGGGACTTATTTCGTTTTGAGTGGGAATTAATTCGTTTTGTAAAGTGGGAGTTATTTCATATCCCTAAATAAAAAATTAATGTTTTTTTTATGGAGGAGTGCGATAGAGCCATTAAATATAAGGTCATTATGGCTTTATTTCTCATTTTTTTCTTATGCAAAAGTTATATATTGGACATTTCGTAAAAGGGACAACTATAATTTTTTGTCCTTATCTGTCATGGCTCTCCTTTTTTTGTTATTAATTACTTTATACTTACTATAATAAAAAAACTTTAAAGAAATGTGTACAAATAGGTACCGAAGTTAACTACTGGAAAAACAATATTAAAAAAAATTGTTGACGTAATTACGTATGTATGTGTTTTATTATATTTTTAGTAGGAAATTGGAATTCGTGTTCCATGTTTTCTAATATCACCATTACAAAATACAACTAATCCCAATGCCACGTTAAAACTATAATACCGTCTTCCATGCACTGGATCTTCAAGCCATTTATAAAGGTCGGTAATTTTAATCTGATGGTCCTTCCGGAACGGTTTCCATCTTAATAATAAGAACAATTGATCTGTACTTAATCCATTTACGAATCCAAACGTTGTTACTAGTAGGCGTTCTCTATACGTTCCTTGACCGAAAAAAGAATTAATAATAAATTCTGGAACTCTATCAAAATTCGTAATATCCATTCCATTAAGAAGCCTTCTACAAGCTTGCATACGATTTTTCGGGTCAAATACTTCTTATTTGAAATCGCATTAAACAGTGAAAAAGTGGGACTTATTTCGTTTATGAAAGTGGGACTTAATTCATTTAAGAAATATATTATTCAAGGGGGAGTTTTTTCATTTTGAGTGGGAGTTATTTCATTTCAAGTAAATTTTTAAATCATTTCATTTTGGTGGGACTTATTTCGTTTTCAAAAGTGGGACTTATTTCGTGGGAGTTATTGCATAGACCCAATATTCGACACAAATAGCTCTTATATGATTTTAACCTTTAACATAACTTCGTATTTGTGAGCCGATGGCTGAGCATCGTTGTCAAATAGGGTAAAATCCAGTGTTGCCATCAACGAAATGATAAATTACACATCGATCATGCAAAAATTACACATGAAAATATAAATTACACATGCTATCTCTTTTATTTGCAAACTCACTAGTTTTGTTTTAAATTTCATTATATTTATAAACTTTTCATTTAGTTAAAAAAAAAAGATTGCTTTTTTTTCAAAAAATTAACTTATCACAGAAATAAACAAACGAAAATTCTGATAGTGCATAGAAAATATCCCTGGAAAATAGTGAAGAAATAATACATTCAAATTAATATGAGAAGTAAATTTTCCAAATATGTGAGAAGGTTCAGATAAGCCTTCGACGCTACCAAATGTATTTAACAACTTAACATCTAAATTATACTGTCTGGTGCAACTCCAACTAGATTTTCAAAAGGAATCCGTTTTTCTAAAATTGTGCTTTTGAGAAGCTAAAACATTTCTTTTGCAGTCAATGATCCACTCTATTGAAATTAAAAAAAAGGACAATGTACCCGGGATGTCTATCTAAATGCCAAATGTTATATTTATTTATAACTATATAACAATATAATTATTATACAGTTGAATT
This sequence comes from Pollenia griseotomentosa, assembly GCA_963931875.1. Taxonomy (NCBI): domain Eukaryota; kingdom Metazoa; phylum Arthropoda; class Insecta; order Diptera; family Polleniidae; genus Pollenia; species Pollenia griseotomentosa. The sequence continues at coordinate 203,787,749 of OZ007561.1, read as the reverse complement.
GTTAGAGCACTAGCGTCTCTAACAGCTTCAAATGCCAAAAGGTTGGTAGTTAATGATCCAACTATTTTTAGTTCAGCTCTCTTAACGCTTCTATTCTTTTAATTGAATTTTCAAGCCAAGAATATTAAACCTTTTTACATCTTGTGACAAAATAATAACAAAAATCAGTGCTACAAAAAGTTAAAATTTTAAAATACACATGAATTACACATGGAGTCAATTACACATGGGCTACAAATGAAAGAAAAAATTACACATAATATGTGTAATTACACATAAGGTGGCAACACTAGTAAAATCTTGAAAATTCGACTCTACCGATTATAATTTAAGGATTGTTTTTATTAAATGGTACTGTTATTCAATTGTTGAATATTTTGTTTTCAAATTAGCATTGAATATTTTGGGGCATATTTTTAAAACTTTTTAAGTTTTTACTGCATATTTAGTGAGCATAAAACGTGTTTTTAGTGCATATTTCTGGTTTCCTTGGTTATTATTACCATTTCAATTTGGTAGCAAAAAAAAAAGATAATAAATTTTCCCAAATTAAGATATGTTTATTTTTTTTATTTTTAAAAAACGTGGGATATCTGAGTCAGTGATGCCAACTCTTCACTACTAAAAATGAGAAAATTTTGGATAAAAATTGGCTAAACAAGATTTTATTACAAAAACCAATGACTATAACATCTAATTTTATCTAATTCTGGTGTGGTGCTTGAAGATTACATTCATACTTCAAAACTTATATGTGAATAAAGGTGAAAAGAAAGCATTTTTTAAATTTTTTCGCTTTTTTTAACATTTTCCAAATTTTCTTGTAAAGAAAAAATGCTGTGGTCATTTACCACCGCAGAACTTTAGATTCTGAAGTCATTAACAACTGTGTTGAGTAGCAAGAGAAAATGTTCAGCCATATTTGTGCCGCGGTAAATGTAAGCAGTAGTATTTTTCTTACTTCTAATTTTTGTTTTTGTAATTTTTTTCTCAGTGTATTATTGCAAGAATATCCGAAAATGGAAGATTACTACCCAAACTAACTATCTAACAAATAAAAATATTGATTTTGTAGCCGCTAACATAAATAATGCGTTATATTCATAAAAATTTAAAAAAAAATCAAGTTTTAAAGGCCACCCTAAATATTTCGATATTTCGCTAACCATCGGTTAGCATCGAAAAAATAAATAATTTAAAAATTTTTTAAAAAAAAGACCTAGAGCTTAAATTAAAATAATCAGTAATTAATTAAAGCATTTAAAATCATTCGGCATTCATATTTTGAAAATGAAAGAGTCCATTATTTCAATCAGTCCCAATGCAAAAGATTTTACCGAAAAGGCTTCTAAACGCAAAAACTGCTTCAAAATACCAACGTTTTTTAGGACTAGTTTATATTGGTCTACTCCTATTTCCGAAAACATCTTTAATCGCTACATTAATATGCTTTTATATGTTAGTAGTTGAAAAAATTTATACATTTACATAAATTACTTTATCAAATTCATAAGATTCATAGTCCCTTTAACCGAAAATCGCAAGAAAATTCACTTATTTCTGAAAATTTTAAAATTTAATAAACCTAAAAAACTTTACCAAAAATGTGTTTCGTAGGTTCATAAATAGATGATTTCCTAAATCTCATGTATTTACTATTTAAAAAAATCTCGGCACTGCTTCAAGTTGTGTAGGCTTTCCGAGGCGTAAGACCTTCGTTGCGTGAGAACAATAAACCGTCGTCCAAGACTCCATATATGAGTAAACAGAAAAGAACAATATTGGTGTCAAATTCCTTTTAGTAATGACGATATGACGAAAAATCCCTACATTTTGGTGATTATAATAAATCTGGTGAGGATTTTCCCTACGCCTCTATTTTATTATTCAAAATACCTACATGTACAGATTTTCCCCTACTTCTAGCAACACTGCTCACAATATTATTACAGTAACGGACTGTAGTTAATTTAAGAAGTATTCCGTTCAGTCATTTTTAATTAATAAACATTTAAAATTCCAAGCAAATTTATTTTTAACTGATTTTAACAGTTAGGGTGTGTGTGAAACGGTAGTTATCATGGAAATAAAATTTTGACACTATTGAGGCGAATAATATTTCACTAGCCCTGGGGGCTAGTATAAATTTTGACATTTTTGACAACCACAAAATTATTTTTTTTCATCAAATTTGTTAAACAAAATAAAAAATAATATGGAAGCAGGACCAGCGGCAAAAAGATTAAAAAGAATTATACAACATGTAAGTATTAACATATGTATAAGCTTCTTTGCCCACACTTTTTGTAAAAATTGTTAATATATCAGAACGAATTCATCAAATAGTTGGGACGATCTCATTTCCAACAGAATTGAAATGATTATTGGTAAAAACTTGATTAGTTTATTCATTTTCACAAAACTACTAGTAATTATTTTTTTCTTTATGTCAAAATTTTACGTTGTCAAAAATGTTACAATTTCACACATCACAAATATGAAAATTCTCTACCACAAACAAATTTCATTTCACCATAGAACTTTGCTACCGTTTCACAAACACCCTTATTCAAAAAAATAAGTGTTAAATTAAATGAAAAGTAATTTAAAGTAACGAAACGTTCATTTAATTTTAACTGTCAAAAATTCAACCGCGAATTCCGTAAAAACAAATGAATATTCAGTTATTTTATATAAATAAACTGTCAAAAATTAACCACATATTCCGAAAAAAACAAAGGAATATTCAGTTATTTTATGTTATTTAACTAACAAAATCATACATTTTTACTTATCTATATAAAAACGATTTGCTTGTTTTGTGTAAAACAATTCCCAGTTTCCTTTTATTAAATTTATTAAGTTAATTACATCAAATTTTTAAAGTAAAATAATTGCGAAACCATATCGGTCATGCTGCTGGTGTCTTATAATTGTGAGTAAACAGCGGTGTCAGTACAACAAAAGTAAAACAAAGGGGGTAAGTCAATAATAATTTAGGTGTCTGTCTGTTATTTTTTAGGAATTCTACACTTTTGTTGAGTAAACGAAAATTACTGAATTTAATAAAATAACTGAATAATCCTTTGTTTTTACGGAAAATGTAGTTAATTTTTTGATGGTTAATTTATATAAAACTAGCATTTAACCCGCTACTTCGTTAGCGTCTCCTCTTTCTTTCAGATTTTAACTTGTTTAAAATCTAGCTTTTAACCCGCTACTTTGTTATCGGGCCTTTCATTGACATATTTATATGGCAAAGTTTATGTTCTAAGGTTTAAACAAATTTAACCTATAATTTTGTGTTTCAAAGTCCAATCGTATAAAAAATTAAAAAAGTACCACTCGTAGAACACAAAAGAAAATGAAAGAAATTACCCGTATTATTCCAAAATATGTACAGGTTATTGGCGTTTACTTTCTCAGGACATTGCATCTTGAATTTTATGTTTCTAGGTCCAACACTTACGAAAATTTAAAAGGTACCAGTTAAAGAACACAAAAGTACCAAAAAGTTCCCTCATAGATTCGTATCCACTCAGGACATTGCATGTTGAATTTTATGTTTTGAGGTCCAATATTAACGATAATTAAAAAATACCAGTTGTAGAACCAAAAAGCTGAAGAAAGATATTAAATTTCCCGTATTTCCCATATTGGTACTTTTTTTCCATTAAAGTATCAAAAATTGCAGTATTTTAGTGGGTGCCCATAATTTAGTACGAATATATCAATGAATGAAGCAAAATGTTTTGTATAAAAGTGCCAAAAATAGTTACGATTTTCACCTCTTCGAATGTGGTATAAACTTTCCAAAAATCCCGTCTTAGGCCGAGGCCACGCAATGAGCGGCTAAGCGTCAAGCGTCTGAGCGATGAGCGTCAAAAAATTAAAACATATGAAATACTATTGAAGTGGCCACGAAATGAGCGGCAAGCGAGCGAAATTTTTGAGCGGCTAAGCGGCGTCGCTCAGGAATAAAACTTGTTCTAATTTTTAGTTGTTTTCTGAGCGTCAAAGAATAAATATGGCAAAAATGAATGTGGAGCTTACAATTTCATCTGTACAAAGCCGACCGCTATTATGGCAAGACAGATTACCAAATTTTAAAAATAAAAATATAACCGAAAATTAATTTTTTGGTTTTGTCAATCTAGTGTTAACTGCTTGCAACAGCAAATCAATGGATTTCACATTTGGGTAGATTTGTATATATATGATTAATGATGAACACCAAGGCCTGTTCGTCGATTTCGATTAATATATATATATTATAATTTGTTCTTGTTTTAAATGTAAGTTAAGCGAACGAAGTCTTCGCTCGAAATCGACGAACAGGCCGCAAATTGTTTTTTTTTTCTTAATAAACGCATTAAATTCATATGAATACGATTTTCGCGTAATAACATTAAACAATCCACTCTTTACAATAGCAATTTAACAACTAACCGCTCAGAAATGACGCTCAGTAATAAGCCACTTGCAGCTCAAACTTGACGCTTTGACGCTCATCGCTCAGACGCTTGACGCTTAGCCGCTCATTGCGTGGCCTCGGCCTTAGTGGACCGATTTGGGGAGAGACCCACCTCCGGTCCATATTTCAAGTTATTAGCAACAGGTGTTTAGTCTGTGCGATGATTCAGTGAGTCAGTAACGTTACAATTTTATATATATAGATAACTGAAAATTCATTTGTTTTTACGGAACATGGGGTGGAATTTTTGACAGTAAAAAATAAGACGTTCCAAAAATAGCACTTTGTGATTGAAAACCGGTATAGTAGGAGAGGGTTTTAAAACTTTCAAATAGTGTTGCCAGTGTCTTTTTGTGGCGTTCCTTATTTTTGGAAAAAAATGCAAATGCGAGTAATTTTAAGGGATATACTGCATCCCATTCTATAGTAGCAGCCAACATAACGTGTATTATGAAAATGATCTGATTTCTTGTTACCAACAAAATTCCTTGTGACATCAATTTAAGCGTTTCATTATTGTTTTTCAATATCCTTAATAGTACATGTAATTCGATGATTTTGCTGTACTAACGAAAGTTTTTTCTTCAAAAAATTTGGAGTACACTTGCTTAAGAAACTGGAACGTGTCTTTGCTTAAATTTTTGTATGCAACACCAATAAAATAATTTTGTTTAGCTGAACCCCAGATGCAATTAAATGCGTTTTATCCTACTATTAGGAAGTTATGATGATACAAAATATTAGGAGGTTGTATTCGAAATCTCCCATCAGTTTGATAAAAAACCAGGCCTGTCAATGTTTTAAATAATATCGACTTGTTTATTATAATTTATAAATTTAAAAGTTTATTTATTTGTTTAGTTAGATTTTAGACATATAAATATATTCTTTACTGACTAGGTTTCCAGCAATTATAAGTAGGGTAAAAATAATTTACTTTTGCATTGATTTTCGTGACATTGATTTCTTAATTAAATATGTATTTCATATTGCCTTGAGAAATTTAAGTTCATATGCCTAACATTTTACTGCTCAATCATAAAAAAAGCGTAGTTATGCTAGGAACACAACTGGGACGAACGACGAATTTCGCCCTACAAGACGTCATATGAAACACAATAACGACGAATAGCTAACAGCTTTACTAATTGAAAAAGTACTTTGCTGTTTGTGCAAAGAGAGAGAAATAGTGTGACCATATAAAAAAAAATTTACTTAAAAAACACAAACATTAACAAAAACACAATTAAAAACTATTCTTATAGTTATCTTCTTTGTATATTTATTTTAAATGCGATAAAATAATAAAAAACAATTATTAAAGTAAAAAAGTAACTTTATATGCTAAAATACTTGAAAACTAAAATCAAACATGGTCACCTTGTACTGATTTGTTCGTCGTTCGACGGCGTATGAAATAGAAATAAATCTATTGCAAAGTCGCCGCGTATGATGAATTTCGTCCCAGTTGTGTTCCTAGCATTAAGCTCTGCGAAAAGCCAGCAAAAGCAGTCTGTATAAACTTATATTCACACAGTAACTAAAAATAAGTGTTACCATGGTATAAATTACCTGGGATTTCCTATAACAACAGTTTGTGTATATATTGGTTGCCGAAGTGTTTGGTTCTCCTTCCACTTTTCTTACTGCTGAGCATTATTTGATTTAAAACTTATAAACTGAGATCATAAAATATTATTTGCTACCTACTCCTTACATTTGCAAATAACTATTAAATTTTTATTGGCTTAAATTAGCGGCTGTTAAGTCAAAACTGCAATAAATCCATTAAAAATATAATGCCAATGAATTTTTATTGCAGTTACGTTTTTCTACAGAACAAAACTGCAGACAATGACTAGACGAACAGACATACATACACACATATTAAAAAAAAAAGAATGTGCGGCTGTCTCAGCAACAGACTCTTGTAAAATTTACCTCTGAATTATTTACAAATTGGATGACCTTAAAGAGCTCACGTTTGTCTTTGTTTTTGGGTGTGTGTTTTTTTTCTTTTTATTTTTGCTGTTAATGGAACGTAACTGTTTGTCGTTTGTAGGTTGATTGCCTGCTAAGATATTAAGGTTGGTTAGTTGCTGGGTTCATAGGCCTTTCAGATGTTATTGAGCAAACGAAACTATCCAATTTTTTTTTGACAGTATAAAAAAACATTAAATGCTTATGAGTGAGATAGAGCGAGTGTATATCGCAATTTTTCTGTTAAATTTGGTGACCAATCCGTCAGGTACTCGATGCGTTATCCAGTTACTTACGATTTGGTTTATTTTATGTACTCATATGCCTGCTCTGCTTAATATTTGTTTTACCTTGAATTTTATTTTTTGTAGGTTTTAATTTTTTTCTCATGCAGTAGGTATACATATATAAACGGAAATAATTTTGTTTTATGAACTTTATATTGTGAACTTTAGTTAATAATATTTTCCAAGGTTTCTTTTCTTGATATGTATATTGTATATTTTGAAAACCTCAAACAATGAATTTAAAAAAAGCTTGCTAATAAATTATGATGGCCTGGGCAAAATAGAACAGTATTTTCTAGGTCCTTTAATATGCAAACCTAATGCCAGAAGTCTAGAGCAATATTAAGAAGCATTTTAAATAGACTTAAATAAAAACTTTTCCTATGATTAGATATATATTCATTTGGATCCTCTTTACTTTTATCCTTTTGGAATAAATAAGTGATGTTCTGTAATTTTGTAGAATTTATTCTTTCCTTATGGGTATTTTTTAAGAGTGCTTTAATTTTTTAAGACGATTATTTTGTAGATTAATATTGCCAGGCCTTTTTTTTTCGCAAATTTCAACAGAAAAAATCTTTTTTAAATCTGCGGCCACATAAATTACAGTTTTGTATATGACAACTGGTGCATCGTGCTGGTCGCCTAAATAAAGTAGAACATCTACAGTTAACTAAAATCTAAATGTTTTCTTCATTAATCGCTTAAATGAATTTTGAGTACAACAATCGCTTAGAGCTTTGAAAATAAGTAAAGCTCAATTTCTGATTAAAATTTTTGAGCGTTTAATAAAAATGAGACATGCTGTTCGCCCAGGTAAAAGAGAACATCTTCAGTCGACTAAAATAAAAAAAAAACATATATGAAGTTACTTTTTTTATTTGTTATGTTTTCAATATTTTAGTAAAAATGTTTGAAAACTATTTTTTTTTTTGGGTATAAAGTTTTTATAAAATTTGTATTGAATAATTCGATAATTTCGCTACTGCATTATGTATCACAATCTGGGGGAAAATATAGCTTTTTAAGTTTTTTTCCAAATGTGAGAAGCGAAATGTTGGAACTAATAAGTATATTTTTTATATAAACTGCTTTATTATATAAAAGTGGCTACATTTTAGTTCTAAGATTCGTTTTCTTTGTTAAAAACTTTCTAATATATTTGTGTTTACTTTTGTATATATGTAAGTATTTCAAAAGTAGTTATTGTTCTTTTTATAATATACAAAAGTCATTGAACATTCTCAAGGTTAATTGTTGAATACGCATATTTTTCAATCGTAGAGATTTAAGGCTCCTTAACAATATATATACGTATTTCATGATTTACTGAATTCTGCCAGCCTAGTTCAAGTAGAACATGCAATGCTTTTTAAATAATTTCCGGATTTTAAATATTTATTTGCCTTTTAACTTGATTTTTGATATAAAGAATTTTTTTTCTAAAATTATTGTTTTTTCAAGTTGTTCTTAGTTGTTTTGCAAAACGGCACATGTAGCAAGATTCTGATTGCCTGCGTCTCATAAAAAATCTTATGTACCCGTAAGGTTACAATATATTGTTAAAATTTACACCAGTGAAAAAATGTTGGTAAAAAATGTTAAAAAAATATCTGAGTTGGAAATAAATAAATTTTATACAACTGAAAATTAAATGTAATTAAAGAATTCTCCGAAAATAAATACATTTTTACCAAATAAATGTCGTTGGTAAAAAATTAAATCAATAAAACTAGGCATGACCTTAAAAATTTAAGGCACCAGAGTCTAGGATTTGAATTTATAAATGTGTTATGTTTATATTTTTCGGCTTGAGGTCTGTTTCATAAAATAGAATAAAAATAAAAACTCTTGTTTTGTTTTAATTTTTATTATTTATTTGTTCCAATATTTCGACCAACTTTGTTGTTCATCCTCAGGGAAATAGTTATGATTTAATATTTAATGCAGTGTTGTCCGATGTTGTCGTTTTAAGTTCTCTTCACTGACTTTATTTAACTGAACTGAATTTATTTAAACCCAAACTTGAAATCTGTATTAATATGTAGACTTTTTATCCCATGTAGCAATATGTCCATAAAACACAGAAGCCACATTAAAGCTTAACTTTTTTATCATTGGTACTTGAGTAGGCCCTTCCTTCATATTTCCCATATTTATTTTTTCTGACATTGAATTTCAATGATTGAAAGGTTAACCAATTTCAGATGTACCAACAAAAAATATTTTCATTAATACGATTTCTCTATGACGAGCTAAATTCCAAATTTTTCATATTTGATAAGTACACTGAAATTTATTTTTTAGGGAAAGCTAGCTTCTATGCGCATTTCACTGGTTGCTTAGGCCAGCTCATCAGGAAACCTTTTACTAAGATTTTAGAAAAGCTTAAAATATTATACGAATAAAACCCTTAAGCGAATAAGAATTTTAAACACTCAAAGTCTTACTTGTAACAATATCAAAGCTTAAACAAAACACCAACAACAAACAGTCAGTTTACCTTTTCTTACATATTTTCGTCTGCGTTGTGTTACGTTTACGATAATAATTTTATGAGTGTATAAATTGATTTGTAATAATTTATGCCTGTGAAAGTTCGCTTAAGTAAAGATTCCAACCTAAACAATCAAGCACGTGAGTGTTTTGCAAACTACTACCTCAGTTGAATCTTTACTAAATATACAATATTTTTTTCCGACTACTGGTTGACCTTTAGAGGTTTAAGCCATTTAACTGCTAAACATAATTATGACGAGTTTTAAAATCTGTTGTAATGGTAAAGGGGGCAACAAGAGGATCCCAAGATATCATAAGTAAAACTAAGCTACAAGCTTCCAAAAATATGTTTTTTAAAAGCGTTTAATGTGACTTGTTGCTATGGGCACAAATTGTACACGTGCGTATGTTTTGTGAAATAAAGTTTTCTTTGTCTGTTTGGCAGTGGCTTAAACTTGACTTGTGTGTTAAAATAAAATACAAATACTAAGAAATAAAAAATTATTTAACCTTGTTGCAGTAAATTGTTGCGCTTTAACATATAAATGTAAAATAAAGTATAAGCGTCTGCTTAAGTATAATTTTGAAATATTTTAACTTAAAACAATTTTAAGGTTTTTCTCAAGGTTTTCCTGATAATTGAATAAACAAAAATATTTGTTTTTTAACTAGAGAAAAACATTTTGTTTTTTTTTCTTCTTTGTTTTTATTAAAACCCTGTTGGTCAATCTGAAAAATCTGAACGCCTGGACAAAATAGAACAGAAAACGCTGCAAACTACTTGAAACTATTATTTTTTATAAAAAACATCTATTGCCAAAACGAGCTATATTTGTTTTTTATTTTACTTTTTAAAGGAAATATGAAAAATATTTAGTATTAACTAAATATGCACAACATAAAAACGGATATTTCAAATTTATTTTTTCTTAAAGAACTTTTTAATCGTTTCTAGTCTTAAGCTCTCTATTTTTTTTTTAATTTTTCTAGTTCTTCTTTTATATATTGATTGATTGATTACTTTTTAAGTTTTTCGCTTCTTTTTGGCATTTCGGTGACTTGCTTAGATTTTGTTGTCTATTTCTTATTAGGCTTTCAGCAGTAATAAACAAGTTGTTGGCTCAAAAGCCATTTGCGGTAATTTTTGTTAATACATTGGCTTATTAACCCAAGTTTATGTTTTAATATTTAAATGAAAAATTAACTTAATTGCGTTTAGTGTTATTACATATACAATGCCTGTGTGGTTCATACACACCTTTACATGTTTATATGAATGTAAATGAATATTGACTATGATTGTACGCAACTTTAACTTTTACGTGTTTTAAGAAATCTGGTTATACAGAAATTTTTATTCCCTTCACCACAAGTCGAAATACAATGTTGACCTTAGACCCCATAAAGTATATCTATTCCTTATGAGTAGCGAAGTTAATTTAACGATGTCCGTCTGTCTGTTGAAATGGGTTTTTCGAAAACAACAAAAGTTGATTTAAGGTTGTCTGCCTGTCAGTCTATTTTCTGTATACCTATCTGGAGAACAGAAAGAGCAAAAGTTTCCAAATTAGGTACAAGATCTTGGGTATCAATAGACAACATCCAAAAAAATGTGGGCGGAAATGGAGAAGTGGGTATAAAATAATTTATTTATATCTAAAAAACGGTATTTATATAAATTTCTGTTTTTATCGCACCATGGTGAAGGGTGTAAAAGATTCGGCATAGCCGAATTTAGCGCTCTTACTTGTTTTAGAATAAATTATTCCAGTTAAATCAAAATTGAAAACAGTGTGATCTAAAAGTTGCAATACAAATTTCGGTATGCTATTAGTAAAAACTACTATAATGTGCAATTAGTATGAGATGCCAATAAATTTAAAAAATTTTTTTTATATGCATCGTCACGGTTCCGCGCTGTAGCGTGTTTTTTAAATGTTGACTTTTAAGTTTACTTTTACATCACATATATTGTGCAGTGGATATGTTAGATGAAGAATTCATTTGTATTTGCACATGTCTGTCAAAATTTACAAGTACAGTAAGTTTTTTATTTTTGCTTCTACATGTTCATTTTCGGTAAACTATATACCGATCCTTACAAAATTTTGCGGTGTGATTTTTAGTTTAATAAAACTATGTCAGACCAAATTTGACTACAAAAGGATCATTCGTTACGGGTTTATACTACATTTACATTAGGCCGAAATCTTGTAGATTTGATTTAAAATCTTCTTCGAAATCTAGTGCGTTTACATTGTACTTTTTTGACATTAGCGAGATTTTGTTTTTATAACACAACAGCTGACTTAAAGTTTTTTCGTTACACACACAAACACAAAAAGAAATATACATTAAAAAATTTGCATTACCTTTTTTTTAATAATCAACGATATTTATTTTATCAATATTATTCGTGTTTTTAATTTTTTTACAATTTTTATAAAAATTTTTAATATTTTTTTTAACAATTTTTGTTTTGTTTTTTTTTTTTAAATGTCATTTTTTCTTGTGCAGGGAAATATTTTTTAGTGCTATATTGTAAAAACCATAGTTGCATCATTAAGTACTACTAGATTTTGAGTAGATTTCGTCGAAATCTTGTCACGAAGTAGATTTTGTTTTGTATGGGAAATCTAGTCAAAAACAACTAGATTTGGCTCGAAATCTCGTAAGTACTAGATTTTGCGTAGGTGTAAATGTAGTATTAGGCGTACGAAAGTGTTTTTTGAGAGTTCACTTCATGTGGGGCAGGTAAATTTAGTAGTATAATTTGTAGCCATAAAAAACGAGTTTGTGCATCCTTCCATTCCGCCATCAATTTTTGTTAGATTTTGTAAAAATGTTTAAAGTGGTTGTTTCACATTTGGATTCATAGCTTCCTAAAAATTTAAGGAATAGAACTATTACAAAAAAGCTTTATAAAATACATAACTGAAATTTAGCTCATAGAATAAATTCGAAAAAATAAAAAATGTTGAATATAATATAAAGTAACCTACGAAAGGAGATAATTCCCAGTTTCTAGTCCTTAAAAAAAATATATTGATTGATGTTAGTCATATTTTATTGATTGGTATTTAGTCTAGTTTATAGTTTCTTTGCAACTGTTGAATCACCCTTTATATTAAATTGTATAAAAACAACTAAATTACTATATACCTACATGTGTAAAACTGAATATTATTTGTTACCTTATTTATAATTTGCAAGTATGTACCAGTGAGAAACCTTAAAAGATGTGATTACCTAAATTACCTTTCTAAACTATTTGTCCAATATCAAGCTGAAACAATATTCACTTTGTTGTTTTATCAAACAAAATACATACAAACGTACAAAACGAAAAAACAAACATAAAATAAAAATATATACATATATAAACACTGGACTAAAATTGGAACAATAAACTTTTTAAACCTGTTCCAAGAGTTCACTAAACTACCAAAAGTTAAACAAAGCTATCTCTTTTACTCATATGACACTTACTTAACGTTTAAGTTTATTCGAACTTGTGATTCATTTTTGTTTTTTTTTTAATTTTTTTGATAAAAACGTAGTTGTTGACTTTTTTAAATTCATTAACTCCTAATACAATGGATACAAAAGTCCATGAGACTTCCTACAAAATGCGGAAAAGCGAAAGTGATATTTTTATATATATATCTACATATCTTTTTAATAAATTAAAATAAAGAAATAATCTTAAAATGCGTTTAACCCAAAATCTACTTTTAAGAAGCTCTTTAAAGTTTCAATAATTTCAACCGAAGTTAAAAGACCCTTAATGAGCACCATAACCTCAAGTAACCTTGACAGTTATATTGACGATACATGTTAAAACACAAACAATATTTTTGTAAACCGCATAAAAGCTTATTGCGATCATTAAAAATTATAATTATTATGTTTTTTATTTTGAAAAGATCAACTTGTTATGTTTTCTGTTCACTTTTTACATTAAAGTTTCAAAAGATTTCATTTTCAGCCGTGTTCAAGGTTTCAATTGTAAAATTAAAAAAAAAAACTGAAATCGTTTTGAATACAATTTTGTGTGTTTTGGAACTCTTTGAACATAATTCAGTGAACTGGTTATAAGAGTTCATTGACTGCTTGCTACGCGTTAACTTTAACTGAAAGAAAATAATACTCATCGCTTATGTATGATTAAAACGAAGGAGGTTAATGTTTTAAGTTGGGTTACTGTTGTCCAAATTAGTGCTTTCGTTGTAGAAAGAAGGCTTTAAACAACTTAATTTATGTACATATTGTGTATTTATGATATTTTATTTATAATTATGCCAAAAATACTGCTTTTGCAGTTATATCTTTTTTATTTATTATTGGCCGTGTGTCCGTAGGTCCATTCAAAAATTTTACTTCAAAATATGTCAAAATAGTTTAAAAGAAGAATGTTTGTAGGGGTCGAAATATAAGGAGTATGTATTAAATTTGGGTTTAATCTGTGCATAAGCCTCCGAACAAAAATTTTCTCGTAAATGGACCTTTCCACTGATACTTGGATTTTGAATGATACTATCTTGATTGAATGTACCAAAAAAGCCGTTTAACTCAATTTGGAAGGATCAATCTATTATAACCCATATCCTCAAGTGAGTCCTAACATTGGGAACTATTTAAAATAACATGAATCTCTTAAAATTTGTTGTATCGAGCTAAGTAAGACCAAATTATATCTACTTAATAAATTAATGTGACATACGGTGTATGCATTTTGCAGTGGGAAATTTGATAAGAAAACTTTTTTTTAAACAAAAAAAATTTGGCAGTCTAGACGAGTTCATTATAGCTAAGGTCTTCTGTATATAATACACAGAAATTGTGGTTTATGCCCTTGCGCATAAATTATTGTTGTTGTGGTTTTGTTTTTATTAGCCCGCATAATTAAAATAAAACAACAACAACAAATATTTTGTAAGCTAATTTTTTTAGCTTTTACATACTGCGTATGCATTTTGCAGTGGGAAATTTGATAATCTCACTTTTTAAAACATTGGATGTAAAACCCCTTTAAATGGAAAACATAAGTCAGACAAGTTCATTATAGCTAAGCTCCACTGTATATTATACACAGAAATTGTGTTTTATTCCCTTGCGCACAAATTTTTGTTGTTGGTTTTTTTATTAGCCCGCATAATTAAAAAAAAAAAAAACAAAAACCAACAACAAATATTTTGTTAACAAATAAACAAAAACAAACAAGAAAAAAGTAAAAGTCTTACTCGAACATACAATACCGTACACCACAATAATTACAGACAAAATTTGAATTTGAATAGATTTCATATGCAACCTAGCGAAGCAGAATTATGTTAGAGTGTTAAAATTTATGTAAGAGTTATTTGTGCCACATATCAACATCAACAAAAAAAAGACTCTTCTCCCAAAGGAAGTTTTGTATGGAAGCTATGTGCAATTATAAACCGATTTTAACCTTTTCAACAGGCTTCGTTCTTATGACAATTAAAGAGTTTGTACTAAATTTTATCAAATAAGCTGAAAAACTGCGTACTCTTACGTTGCGCACAAGGTTTAAAGAGACGACCCATCAGCCGAACGAACGTTAGTTCGATTTTTAAAAGTACTTCTAGAATCTAGATGTTACACATATCAGCACAAACGCATAATACCTTTCCCAAATATAGTGGTGTAGGGTAAAACACACAACAATCCCAAAATTAAAAAAAAATTTTAATTTATTACGCTAAAATTTCTGAAAGCCTAGTAGAAATCAAAATGATCTTATTGATCAATTTGAAAATGAAAGTGATCATCCTGCAGTTTAATTGAATGACGACCGACGACGTTCATTTAAAAATGAAGTAAAATAAATAAAATGATAATGATCATCATAACGAAAAAAAAAATTTAAGCTGATTTTTAAATAAATCTACTATTTTAGTTTCGTACAAAACTTTATGTTTTCCGAGTAAAAGATCAAGTCAAATATCGATTTTTTCAAAAAATCGAAAGTCTACGAAATTTTGCTTATTGACGACATTGTCTTCTTTGGGGTCTCTGAATGTGAGGTTGTAGTGCCACTTATTTTAAGTTTTAATGTCATGATCAGGGCTATGCACTCATTTCGTCTTCTTTATCAAAGTCAATTGGGTGAATTATTTGTGTGTCAATGCTCTTTCTTACCCTGACACGATTATATTACACACGCACGCACACACTCAATCACTTCACTCAATTCGCTTAGTTCAATGCACACTAAAAAAGAAAATCATGCAAGTAATGCTGGTATCAGGTTCACAGCACATATTGTAGGGTTTTTATAACATTATTGAAATTTTTCGTTTTGTGTGTTTTGTTACGGATCTGTGTGCATATGAGTTTATTGACCTGCCAAAAAATGCTACTACAAGCAATAAATTCAACAATACGAAACTCAATTGTTTGGTTTATTTTTTAAAACAAATACCCCACCATTTGTTGCTGATAATACATAAAAGTGATCGAGTGAGAAGAGCAGAGAGATTGAAATTAAATATTAAGAGAAGAGTGATATATGTATACCTGTGACACGTGTTCTTTGTTAAAGCAGCGCATTCAGGTAGAATTTATACATGCATTCATATACATATTAGATATACATCATGTACAATTAAAATTAGCTAAAATTTTCATTTAAAATATTCTCAATTAAAACAACACATTTTTTATTACCAAAAGTTTAAATTTTGTGTTTATAAAGAAAAAAATAAATTAAATATTAGCGAAATCCAGTTGTACATTTAAAATAGTGCACTAAATATTTTTTTTTTATTTTTCAATTGTATGGTATTATCATAAAAGCATTTTCTGATTTTATGATTCAGAGATTGAAAAATATAAGATAAAACTAATTAAAATTATAAGTCACAACGTATTTGAAATAAACGCTAAAATATCTTTTTATTCAATGTTATTTTCACACATATGTGTTTTTATTCAATGTTTTTTTCGTCTTTTAAAATTATTTATCTGTCATTTTTTAAACAATTTCGAAAAAAATTTTATTATTATAACAAATTTTATTAATTATAATATACATACATATACATACATGCTATGTAAATTATGAAACAAATACGATTTTAAACTTTTTTGTAACAGACGTACAGAATATTGAAAAGCATAAAAAAAGATAAAAACAATTTTATAGAAAAAGTTCAAAAAAGAAAAGTTTACAAATAAATTAAAAATTTAAGAGGTCATTAAGCTTTAGGTAAGAATATTTTAAATTATTTAAAAGTAAAATATAATAAATTTTTTTGTTGGTACAGGGCAAGACGAATTCAACTACAGGTGGTGTCGAAACGCCAGCTGATTTTGGCAGTTTTGATTTGTTAGTGTTTTGCTAAAGGGCCAAATACACTTGTCAAATGCTTGTCCAGCCGGCGAATTCAACGTGTTCGTGTGCTGGACGTAATATTCGCCGTCATATCAAAATTTTTTGATTTTTCATCAAGCGTTTTCGGTGTCACACATACAAACACATTTTCACTTATACTACCACAATGCTTGATGAGTATTTTGATCAATGTAATCGGGCCTTAAGAATAGTTAACATTTCGAGCCGTTAATGCAATGCAATAAACCCTATGTTGTTTCTGTTGTTTTTTGATTGTTGTAGTTCGACACCACCTGTAGTTGAATTCGCCTTGGTACAGGGAAGCGACTACAGTAGAAACACTCTCATGAAATAAAAAAAATTTCTCTCAATATTAGGTTAGTTAGGGGTTTCCCTCTGTCTTTCTACTCTCGTCGTCTTCTATGGTTTGCGATAGCTGAGTTAGATGGTTTCTTTTTCTACTATTGCTGGCTTAGGTACATTCAACTCTTTGTATATACAGAGTGGGTATAGTTATTTGTCTTTGGATTTCTCTTTGACAGCTGTACCTCAACAAAATCGCACGCGTTTTCTAGTTGGCAATAATTATCATGCCCATACAATTTGTATGAAACAGCCCTGAATAGCGGGTCGTCAACGCTTTGCAAGTGGAAAATCAGATTTTGAAAGCTCAGTGTCTAACAAATTTTAGCTGAAATATTTTTTTTAAAAATATTTGATAGGACTTTCCCATTTTTTTCTAATTTTTTTAGCTTGCCAGCTTTTTTTGTTGTAAAAAATAAAACCTCATACATATGTATGTTAAAATCATTAAAGTATAAACAATAAGAAAATAATGTTACAAATAAACCATCACAGAAAATGGGTTAAAAAATATTTGATAATACTTTCTTTTGTTTAACCTTACTTGTAGTGCGATTCTGTAATTAATTTTAACAATAGTTGTCATTGTTAAAAAATTTTACAAGCAAATAAACGATTTTGCTATTCTGTAACACTTTAAACAACACTTGTTATCGTAAAGTCAGCTGTTTGTGTTAAGTAAACGACAACTTTTTTAGTGTTGTTTATTTATTGTTAAATGTCGAAAAAATAAAAAAAATAAGTTTAAAGAAGTAATATAACTTTAAAATGGCCATTAAATAATTTGCATTTAATTTAATAGTAAAATTTTTGCTTATCTTCTTAAAAAAAAAAAAACAAAAAACTAAAAAAAATTCTGTTTAGTTTTAATAATTTTATTTGTTTTTTTTTTTTGTATTCCTCTTTGTGTTTTTCGTTATTGAGACATTTTTTTGACAATGATGCCACTTGACGTTAATTTTTATCTATGTTGTTAACAACAATTTACAGAACCACACACACAGGTTGACAATTATAACAACAGTGGTTATTGTTAAAAGTTACAGAATCCCACTACTGGTATCGTTATAATAATTTTATTTTTAAGCTATTATATCATTTAAGTAATCTCTTTATTGGCGTGCTAAAGCAGAAGAAGTTACAACAGAAGTTATAATGAAGTTGGGGTGCAAATGGACCCCCAACAAATATTTAAAATGTTTGGGACGATAACTTAAAATTCAAAAAATAAATCAATTTTTTGAAAGCTTCGGATCGTGAGGTTTTTATAGATGGAATTTCTGAAAAATAAAATATGAACTACGCAACTAAGCCTTTAACCTGCGCCGCCGCCTTAATGCTCCGTTTCTATATATGTATGTATATTCACTACAAAAAATTCTCCAAAATATTTCCAACATATTTTATTTTCTACTAAATTCACTTGTTGTTCCCATATGAACTCTTCATATAAAAAGTTCAAAATTTTTGTAAAATCTTATAAGAATAATTTATAAATTTAATTTAACAATGCCGGTAAAAAAGTACAAACAAAGTTGCTTGCATTATGTCAAAAAAGTATTTAAAAAATTCGTTTTAAATTGTTTAAATTAATAACGAAAAAATTTAAAAACTTTTAAACTTTTATAAAATTTGCTAAAATACTAGGCGGACAGAAAAAAGCGTAGGGGAAAATACTTTTGAAAACTTAATAGAAGAGATTAAATTAAATTTACCAAAAATTGTTTTTTCATTTTTTTGGGAAGCAAAAAAAAAAAAAAAAGAAAAAACAATAAAGCGCGCGCAGCTTTTTCGTCAATAAAAACATCTACCACAACAATGAAATTGTCCGAAAATAAGACAGTAATTAAGCAGAGATGGGAAATGGTTTATTGGATTTTGTACCAACTTTAATAACAAAACGTACTTTTAAGACTATTACGGCAAATTTTATATGTTGATGGGCGTCACTTGAAATATTTGGAAATAAGGTTTTTTATTTATTAAGAAAATTTTTGGTTTCAACTAAAACATATGATTTTTTATTGTGGTATTTAAGTATTTATTATCATCAATTTGTTGTGTACTATTTAAGTGTTTCGTTAATTACAAATTTTTAAAAATGTATAAGCCGGTTAAAACATTTTTTAAATTAAGTTTTCTTTTTGAAACATATTTATATATATGTAAATACAAGTATAAAAGTATATATTATATTAATGAATTCGATTTAAATGTGCTTGTTAAATTTATAAAAAACGGTGAATTTTGAAATTTGACTTTAAGACCAGATAAATTAAAATGTATCTAATTAAAGGCTTTTGTGAACCTTTTATTTTTGTTTTCATTTTAAAAATCATTGAATAAGAAGCGGTAGTACCACGGTACAAAAAAAATTTATAATCGGAACATAATTTCCTTCCCTGCTTACAACAATGTAGCACATGATAAGTAAAATGTACTATAAACAATAACACAATAATATTAAAATATATACATACATACATGCATTATTATAAATAAAAGCTGATTCAGCAGTCATAATACTCATGTACAAACAAATACATTTTGAAGCCGTTTCAAAAAGAGAAAAAAAAAATGGGCAGAGTGAGAGATGCTTAGAGAGAAGCAGTACGAACTAAATTATTTTCTTAAAGCAGCACAGTTCCGGGGCATACAAAAATAATTTACAACCAGTTCTGATTTATAACAGATGCGGTCGACTTATAACAAAAGCGGTCGTTCACAAAACTTTTACTGTCAAAAAGTTCACCTTGTCAATCTACAAGTTAAACGGCGAATTTTACCAAGTTCAGGTATAATTGACTATCACAATAACTGCCAAAAATCTAATTGTTTACTGGCAGTTATAGTAATAGTTAATTGTAACTGAACTTGATGACATTGACCGTCTATCGAAAATAAAAAACATTTTATTTGCCAAAAGTACGTCTCAAAGACTTAACAATAATGATCAAAACTGATCCATCGTTTTTTTTTTAATTACTTCTTGATTATAATAAGTAATTTATAAGTTTATTTTTGCAAAAAATTTATTTTGTTACGATTCAAGAAATTGTTTTTTCCAAGTTATGCAAAATCCGAAAAAATGTCCCTTGCGCCAAATATTCGGGGCACATGTAAAGAGTGATGTCGTATTTCACAACCGATAGATCGACTAGGCTTAGTATTCACTCCTCTTACGAATGAAATTTGTTGTCTTTACCCGCAATTTCATAAAATACCGATTTGATAACAATTCAGAATAAATGAGTTATTATATTAGTTATAAGTTAAAGTATGTCTATAATTATGTATTAAAATTAAATAACATTTGTATTCAGGAATATATCTCTGTAATATATATTAATTGAATAGCTAATTACAGAAAGGGAACTACTTCAAAACATTAATTTTGAGATAATCAATTAAAACAGTGTAGTAATTTATGGATATTCTGATCTCATAGAGGTTTGACAGACTTTTATTTGAAGTTGTCTAAGATGACACTTTTAACACTAGTTTCTTAGCAAATTAAATATGGCACATGGAGTTAACCCATTTCTGCACTTACATAATAGCATTAAAATTCAAAAAAACCCGTTATATAAATACAAAATTCGCTTATTCATTAGCAAAATGGTATTTTTGTAATTCATAAGCATTTTAATAATTATAAAAATCTTAAAATATTATAAGAATCGTCCCCTACTGCTTTTATTATAGGCCGTTCAAGCAGTTCCTCATAAAAGTAATCGTGTTCATCGGATAAACATAAACAGCCCAATTATGAATAAAAATTCCCCGGAAGTTTTTTCCTTTTTTCTCTTTTCCTATTTTTCCTATGTAAATTCAATTTTAAAAATGGGAGGAGGGAGCAAACTCCCGGGGAATTTTTATTCATAATTGGGCTGATATTAAATAAAAAAAAAATAGTTTCTAAACATGTATATGAGACAAAACAATTAATTAAAACACAAAAAATTTGTTATAATATTACAAAAAATTTAAAATTATGTAACATCGGTTAATCGACTGAAATTAACCGGCTTAATCGTTAATCGAAAGTAGGCAATTTTAAATTAACCGATTAGTTAATCGGATAGTAATTAATCGGTTAACGGTTAACCGAATGAATACCCTAGTATTAAACCATTAAAACAACATTCATAAATTAAAGAACAAACTTTAAATTGCGAAAAATTCGAAAAAGGCAAATTTAAAGTCTTTTGGAAAAACAAAGTAATTTATATAAAAACGTAAACTTTTTATATATCACCAAAAAAAAAACTTCAATTTACAAGATAAAGGAATTATTTTCAAGATTTCATCTTCTGAAACACAATTCCACAATAAATGAAATAGCAAGATTAACACCAATCTGACGTGTGAAGCTGATAACATAGGTCCGATTGCGGGAACGTCTATAAACTTCAAATATTTTTAACAAAATAATATTGCTGTTAGCCCAAAATTATGCAAAATCATATTAAATGACACAATATATATATTTTAAAAATTTATTGCAACTACTCGAATTTTGGAAAAAAATTTTCCGCCACAAAAAAAAAATCAGCTGATACAGCTCTCGCAAAGTTACCAATATTTAGATAAGAATCACTTTAAACGATTCTGAGCAAAAACACGTTGTTACACCCTGCGTTTACACTGATTCAGAAGATCCAGAAATAATGATTCCTTCATTTATAGAGATTAAATTGAGAATAAAATGGTATTCATCTAAATGTTTATCTTTCTTAGCCCTTAAAATTATAAAAAGTATAGCACATTGGTATTATTTGATCCAAGGAAGAAGCTTATTTTGATCGGTGGCACCTGTTAATGATTTCAGGTAGTCGCAATTAAATTACAGAAAAATATATCAAATATTTAAAAATAATGCATTTTTTTGAACAATTTTTTAGAATGTGGCAACGCTTCTTATAAAGCTTTTATTCGTTGAATTGTTTAAGTCGCGCCGTGTCCACTGACACCACCTCGAGAATAAAAGATTAATGAAACCTTTTAATAAAGTCTACTCAAAAGTTTATTCAAAATAATTTTTAGAATACATAGAGTTCTTACTATTAAACAAATTTTAGATAAATAATTAAATTAATAAGGAATAATAGCCTGTCTGAAATTCGTCGCAACTTAATGTCAGTGGCAAACATTTTTGGACTGTTATTTTATATTCTGTTTTTATCGGTCTTTAAAAAATCTAACAACAATTTGCACTTTATCACAGATAATTTAAATATGCCAAATATCAAATAAAATATAAATTTAAACTATAAAAATAGACTAAACAAAATTAAAAATAAAACAAAATATATAAAAAAATGCTATAAAATAATATGAGAAAGGAAAAACAAATAGAAATTTATTTCATGAAACAAACGACCAGTAAATTTATTTAAAAAAATAAAACAAAAATTTAAGTGTTAAAATGAATGAGAATTGTAAAACATTTATTATTTTTTATTTCTCTGTTTTGGCACTTTGGTAATATTTGTTTTAATTTTTTTGTTTTCTCTTCAAAACATATAATAAAACAAATTTAAAGCCAAATCAGGCATACAGTGGAACAACATCAAAAAAACTAGAAAAAAAAACAACGAAACAAGAATTAAAAGAACAAAAGTGATTTATGCATATCTAAAACCAAATTGTTCATTTTATTTATATTTTGATCTCTATTGTTGAAATAATATGGGCATTTACGCAGAAAGGTCCACCCAGTGATGTTAAGCGTAGGGAAAAACAGACAGGTTTTTTAAAATCATTAAAATGGAGGGGCTTTCGAGTAATGTTGGAAAACTGTTTACATTTGGCAAATTTTATAAACTATTTTATAACATAACAAATTGTTAAATTTCTTTGAGTCATCGCTAGCCGTCATTTCAGCTTTGATTTAACGTAATGTTGTGATAATCCCTGTAACAAGAATGGAGATCTGTTGAACTTAATTTTATAGAGCAAGAAATAGATAATTTGTAAAAAATGGATATCAGATAGTTTTGGAGTAGAGTGGAAATAGTAAAGAGCGAAATAAACGCATACCGATGAATCACCTGAGGTATTTTTCGTCTAATTTTTCAATCGTTAATTATAAAGATTTTGATTTTATTTTTATACATTTTTTTAAGCGTCATGTTTCTAATTTTTTCTCCAAAAAAACAGCACCATTATGGATCTTGATTATTTGAATAAATTTTATTTTGAACCAAGCAAAAACTATCGGGTTCTCGAAAAAAAAGAATAAACCATTGGCAATTTCATTTATTTTCACTAACTGACAATAATTGTTGGGCTTCTATTTTAGCCAATCTTTTTATTTCTTCGGCAATGAATTATATATGAATTATTTTTCAATCGCTCAAGTGTTTCTTAAAATATTTAAATCATACACGTTCGCCGTTTTGAAAATATAATTAAAAAAAGTATATGTGTGTATATTTTTATTTGATCTTGAAAAAGATGGAATTATTTTATATGATTTTTACGTTTGTAGCAACAGAAGAATTATCTAAAAATAACCATTCGCCTATTTACTTTTGGCACTGTAGGACTCGTAAAAGGATAATGAAACTTACTAGATATTTGATATAATTTGGTGTTAAAAATGTCCTAGATATATTTTAAATACATATTTGGTTCTGTCGGTATTGAAAATTAATTACATACAAATAGCCTGCCAGAATAATGCTTTTTTATCATAACGGCTACAAAGTGACGAGTAAAATAAGCCTTGGTTTGTTTATGGGCCGCAAATATTGGGCTGAAATTATGGTTTTGAGACCATAGTGGATACACACGATACGCTGGGAGAATTAAAAAATAGCATCAATATTTTTGTTGTTTGTCGCATTCTTGCTCATAGTAGAAGTTGTAAAAGAAAACCAAAATATTCCAACATGACAATCGAAAGCCACGTAAGTCTTATACAGATTTTTCTTCAAGGTTTTTGTAGATTTGTAACGTTCGCTTTTGTTACTTCTCAATTGCAAACAGAAAATATAAAAAACCATTATAAAATGTAGCGCGACCACGATCCTTCTAAAAAAAAATTAGAAACTTGTTATAATTTCTTTGTTAATTTTTACTTAATTAAAGTTTACTTCGAGTGTCGCTTTCTTTTCACTGAAAATACTACAAAAAAGGAAAAATCCGGCATAGAAATACCACAACTGGCGGATGGTTAACAAAAGTGAGCGAACTTTAGTTCTGTGCAATTTAAAACCGGATGGTGTCAATATTTTTTAACCACCACATTGTCATTTTGTTACCATTTGTTTTCATTCTGACAACAAAACTGTAACTATATTATCAGCATAAAATGTTATCATCCTAACAACATGTAATTTTCATTTTTGACAACACACCGTTGTTTAATTGACAACATCCAATTTTTATTTCGACAACACATTGCTCTCAGCCTAGTAAAGAAAAACCCAAAAAAATTTGATGAAAAAAAAAATTAGAATGGTGTATGGTCTTTCTTAATTACCTTGATGTACATTACTTTTAAAAGGAAATTGTGAATAATTCCTGCTGTTAAACGTGTTTTATTTTTTTTGTTTTCGACTAATGTAATATTCACTTATAAAAATTTGCACCTTTTTATTTGTTAAGCCTTGTTTTTTTTTTTTTTTTTTATAAATATGTTTATTTAATCAAAATTGTATGTTATATATAATCAACTATAAATAAACAATAGTATATACTTATAAATGTAATATATAATATATAAATACACTGTCCCTTAAAAAGGGCACTCAAGTACAGCCAGTATTAGAATATAATTTTTTTGGTAATATTGATTTTTTAATTTACAAATTTTATGTACTGAATAATCAAATATTCAATGGGAGAAAAAAGTTGAATAAAAATCTCACTACAATATTTTATAAAATAAAAGATAAGGTTAAAAATAAAGAAAAAACTAATTTGGTGAGCCACCAATATTTTTTATTATATAAGTTTGATTTGTTTTTATCTGTTACGTATAAGCTAGTATCAAATCTACTGTTCTCCGTTGTTAATTGTTTACTTGTAATTGATTTTATGTTAGCTTGTTAAGCCTTGTATTCGCAAAAGCTACTACGCTACTAATCATGACAACGGGTAGTTGTCAATTTGACAACAAAGGTATTTACTTGGATCATTTGTTTCAATTTGTAACGTTTTGTAAAAAAATTGACAAAAGTAGCGGTCGAAATATTGACACTATCTCGTTATCGTTTTAATACCAATGGCCGAAAATTTTTGAACTTCTTTTTTGCTCTGTGTTCAATATTCAAGTTTTCTAACTTAGTATTAGATGTGTATCATTGATATACTAGAAGCCGAAAACTGTCTGAGCAATGTCAACAAGAGCAAAAACTAAAAGTATGCAGTGAAGATTTATGCTTTTTGTCAACTGTGTAAAAGTATTTAGCGGCTACATTGTCTCTTTTGCATAAAATTTAGTGAAAGTTCATTTTGTTAGCCCTTACAATTATAATGTGAACAAAAAATAAGAAAAAAAAAAATTATAATTTTATCGCAATAGCACCACCCGAAAAAATTTTTATAACAATAGCCACCACCCAATTGGGGACAATAAAAAGTCGAAAACTATTTTTTATGACAGCTGTATAAAAAAGTCACATACAACTAAATAAATATTATTGTATGAATAAATATTTATGTATATGTATAACTTAATGTACAAAAATTTGTATTTTGTGAACAACAAACATTGTTCATTTAAAATCGGAAGACAACTGAAATCGAGTGAAAAAAGCCGAACCTGATTTTTTAATATATTTTATTTCTTTAACGCTCCATTGGGTGATAGGCTATATATAAGTCTCCTGGGCATATTAAATTGGCTAGTGTTATTCTTTGGAAAGCACAGTCGTGTGCAATCGAGCGCGTCCATAGGTTGTGTATAGTGAAAAATTCCGTAGATATACGGGGTAGCTGCTTACCAGAGTGGAGGGTCTTAGTTCGATTTCCGGGGTGCGTAGGATTCTAGAGTGATCCAGGCTCTGGGCGCCATTTCATTCTTAAATAGTCTTATGCCTTCAATATTTTCCAGGAATATATTTTTTATGCACTATCAGAATTTTTATTTATAATTTCTGTAACGAGGCGTTTTTTGGCTAGCAATGAAGTAAATTGTACAGAAAATTTACATTCTTTTTATCTTATTACTGAATGGTGCTTATTGTAAATCTAATGAATTGAACTTAATAATTTAAACAAATAGAATCTGGGAAATTATTAACTAAGCAAATCAAAATAAAATTTATAAAATTACTACACCTTCCAGCCCTGGTATAGGGCTAAAGATATTGCACCGGTTTTTTTTATAAATATGTACTCTTACATCACAAATAGGGATACAATTGTATTTTTTTTTTTTTTTTGTAAAATACTAAAGAAATTTATCAAAATTTGGGTCACTGATGTATTAGAAAAAATAAAAGTTTTCGAATCATATTTAAATAAAAATATTTTTTTGTCTTATACTACATTTACATTAAGCTGAAACCTTGTAGATTTGATTTTAAATCTTCTTCGAAATAACTGTTACTAATAATCAACGATATTTATTTTATCAATATTATTCTTCTTTTTTATTTTTTTACAATTTTTATAAAACTTTTTAATTTTTTTTTTAACAATTTTTGTTTTGTTTTTTTTAAATGTCATTTTTTCTTGTGCAGGGAAGTATTTTTTAGTGCTATATTGAAAAAACCATAGTTGCATCATTAAGTACTACTAGATTTTGAGTAGATTTCGTCGAAATCTAGTTACGAAGTAGATTTTGTTTTGTATGGAAAATCTAGTCAAAACAACTAGATTTGGCTCGAAATCTCGTAAGTACTGGATTTCGCGTAAGTGTAAATGTAGTATTACGTTAAAACAAAACAAAATTGCAGAAAAAAAATTTAAAAAATTCACATCTTGAGTCCGCGCAGGAGCTCCTCAGAATTAAGTATGATTGAAAAAGTTCCATTTTTTTAAACTTTATTTTTTTATTTACTATCAATTATTACACTATGCTAGTTGCAAAATTAGAAAAGCCAAGCACATGGCGTTTTAGTATAATTCGGGTACGCTGAACCCAATGGTGCCCACCGTTTTTTTAGGTTAGCTCTTGTTTTCGAGATATTCATATATTCGCGTAACTCAAAAACAGTTTAGTTTATTGAAATTACTAAAAAACCAAAATTCCGCAATGAAATAAATGATTAAGATGAAAAATAAAGTGGGGTTGATCATACAGTTGACCCATCTAGGGGCATCCTAGGCACTGAAGGGGCCAAATTTAAGAATTCTATTAAACCGCCATATATGTGTGGTTGAAATTCTTAAATTTGGCTAATGCAGCGCCTAGGATGCCCCTAGACGGGTCAAATGTATGACCAACCCCACTTTTTTTCATCTCAATCATTTATTTCTAACATACCTACCCTCTATCTCCATTCGTTAAGGGGGCTCCCATACAAAATATTCAATGGACACTAGAAATATATTGAAAAAAAGTCCCATAAATGCCCAGGAGTCGCCCCAGTAAGATAAAATGTTTGACCGACCTCAATTAGTTTTTTGTCCTAAACATTTTCTCGATACATATTCGCCCCTTATCTCCACTTTTTAGGGGGCTCCCAAACAGATATTGCGTTTTATGAAATTCTTAGCTTTTGACTTTTGTGAATAAAATCGAAAAATGTAAACAGATTTTTATCATTTATGGCTTGTTTTGTTTGCAGCGTTTTTTGTATGTCTGCAAAAAATCAAACTTTGGTTCTTATACAACATAAAACAATAAAATAATTTTTTGGTCACAAAGTCTTGTTTACTGTCAAATCTGGGCGTCTCTTGTCTTGATTCAAGTTTCGTCTATGTTAAACCTTCTCTTGATTTTTTTTCGCATAAGTTATGGATGCTTTTGACTCTATTTTCACGAACTTAAAAGTCGCTTGAATACAGTAATATGCTTTTCTGCAATTCAATGCTATTGTTGTTATATTCAAAATTTAACTAATTGTAGGTCAAGGCGCGGGCTCTTACACTAAAAAAATATTAATAATATTTTACAGGGGTCTAATGCAGAGAAAAATACAACATATTTTCGCTATTAGAAGTCGATAAGAGTAAAAACATTTTTGACCCACCCTAATGACCACGGTTTATTGTTTTCCAAAAAAAAAGTGAAGCTGTGTAAATTTCGAGTTGACTCTATTTAGAGGAACCAGTGCGATATGTCGAAAAAAAAAATTATTTTTGTTAATAGTCTGGGCCCAAATCGTCGCACACGTGATCGAATGAACTTTCGTATCGAATAAAACTTCGTCACGTATCAAAAACGGGATTGCGGCATTCGAAAGCCTTCGTATCGAAATTTGTTTAAAAAATGTAATAGATTTTTATGCTTGTATACTAATGGCATAAGGCATTGCACTTTTCGCTGCATATAAATCAACAATGTTGATAGTGCCCTATAAAATAGGTGACTTCGGTTTATTTATGTGGCTTTTTTAATAGCGGCGGCGCTTGCCAAAAAGAGCAACAAAGCAACGCAAAAATTCGGAAAACATTTTACAAATTCAGAAAATTTGCAAAAATAGCGAAAATTCGCGAAAGTTTTTAACATATCAAACAAGTCATTAAATTGATTAGAAGTCCCTAAAATTACAAGGAATGGCAAAAATTCGATTAAAAATTTTAAATTAGCGGAAATTTGCTAACAGCGGCATGAAAGCATTGTCTAAAATTCGCAAATAATCGCAAACTTGGAAACAAACCCTAAAATTTATTTGAAATCGGTTAAAAAAAAACAAAATGTCAACAATTAACAAAAAATGTTTTTTTGCAAAAATAGCGAAAATTTTTAATAATTGATTTTAAGTCCATAAAAATATAAGGAATTGAAAAAATTGCTAAATAAGAGGAAATTCGCAAAAAATTGCTAACAGCGGCATAAAAGCAAAGTCTACTATTTATTAAAAATCGTTAAAGCTGTAAAGAATCAAAAAACTTTCAATACAAAAATCGCTTCTATCTATGACTATAATTTGCGAAAAATTGCTAAACTGAATGGTATTATTTTATTTCTTATTGCTGAAAAAAGTTTAATACTTAAATTTTTAGCTATTTGTTAAAGAAATCTAATAATTATTCCCAAAAAGTGTGTAAATTGTTTGTAAAAAAACAATTAAATGTTGTTACGAAAGCTCTTAACCTATCGAATGACATTTCGAGTAAAGTCATTCGATCGACTACTCGTTATCGAATGCCATAATCTCAAAAAGTAAAATTTCGATCAAAGTCACTCGATCACGACTGCGACGATTTGGGCCCTGGGTTTACACTATGAAATTTTTCTTTCAGAAAGTGTGAGTTTATTGGTGAGAGGGGAAAAAATAACATCATGTTCTCTTCCTCTCTCACCCATAAACTAAGACTTTCTAAAAGAAAACTTTCATAGTGTGAGCCCAGACATAATTTGGGTAGATGCAACCTTCTGAAGTTAATTAATGTATGACTTTTCTTTTCCTTCATGCACCGACGCTCCTCCCTAATATTCATATATGTATGTATTACAAACAAATTTTTTTAAATATATATATTTTTTTTGTGGCATGCCTGAGGTTATGCAAATATATAAGTCAGACACTTGTGTCACAGGAAATCACACTTCAGTGTGAATAATTTTAATTTCTTGTTCATACTGCTCATACATTTTGAAACATTCCTGTACAACGCAACGCCAGATCTGTATAAAAATATACCAAAAAACCAAAAACTTGTCACTTTTGTTTGAGGTCCTCTGGGTAAGTGTTAAGTGTCAACAAAAAAAATTTCAACACAAAAGGCATTAAAGTTTTTTCGAACGCAATTTTGTTGCTGGAATAATTATGAATTATATATTTTTGTTTTAATAATGTCTAACAAATGTCAAGATATTGCTTTTATGTAAAGGTTTTCTTTCTTAAATGCTATTAAGTTGGGTGCGTTTTTTTTATAATAATTAATTTCTTTTTCGTATAATAAATTACTTTTTGAGACATGCATTATGGTAGTATTATTTAAGGGACGCTGAGTTTGAAGGATTTTTTTTAGTTCTTAAAATGTCCTGTGTGACAGTATGTACTTTATTTAATATGATTAAAATATACAAATAC
This sequence comes from Pollenia griseotomentosa, assembly GCA_963931875.1. Classification (NCBI taxonomy): domain Eukaryota; kingdom Metazoa; phylum Arthropoda; class Insecta; order Diptera; family Polleniidae; genus Pollenia; species Pollenia griseotomentosa. Next base: position 203,757,626 of record OZ007561.1, on the reverse strand, counting down.
GTAAAAAGCAAATGAATGAAGAAACATATTCGTTATACGTTGGTGTATACTGTTTATTTACATAAATAAGTATGATCGTCTATAAACATGTACTACAAACTAGTGTCTGTAAACGGTATTACACTGTTTAAAGTAAAACTAATGGTCCGTACATAAACAAAGACACATGTTTATTAAGATCTAATACGTTTTACTTACATATTTACAAGGCTTTGCATTTCTCTTCCGACCTGTAACACACACATTTATAAATATGCATGAATTTGTGTCAACACAATTTTGATTTAAAGGTGTTTAGTCCACAGGAAAGTTTCTGACCGTAAGTAGTCGACTGGATGATAGAGACAGTAAAGGCACCTAAATTTAATTAATTATGATTGAGGTAATGAACAAACTGGGCTTAGTGTTCGATTGTCTTGGTCTTATCTTTGTTACTACGAACATTAATTGACAAATAATATTAATAAAGACATTCACTAATGCATTTTTAGCTAATTTATTCACTGTTCATGTGTGTGGTTTAGGAAAATTCCCTAGACACGTGTTGAATTTCTAATTGGCTCAGTTGGGCAATATTTACACTTAATTAAAGTTTAAGCAGATATTTTGCACAGGATAGCAACTTATTTTTACAAAAGTCTGTAAAAATTTGTTAAAAGGAGGGGACATTTTTTGAGAATTTACTGTTTAATAGACAGTTTTTTTTATTTTTGTAACTTATATCCGCCAATAATGGAAAGTGCAATCTTTAATAGGCTATAAAAATTAAATTCAAAGTATATTTTAAAAACTGCTGGGGGTTACGAATTGAAATCATTCGGACCAAAATACATTTGACTTAACGGAAAAAGTTTGTAATGCATTTTTCGTCTAAGTTTTATTTTTTCTTAAGAACTCAAAAAATATTTTGAAAGATTTTTATGGAGAAACAATATGTATTATTTTTTTAAATAATGAAATTACATATCAAATAGCTGTAAGTCTGTTGCCATTGCTCTCCAAATTTTTTAGTTTTACACTTTTACTGGCAAATAAGAAGCCGGTAACCAGAGACAATATTATTATCAGTTGATGCTGGCATTAATGTTTCTATAATAAGTAACCATTTTTGCTTAAAAAAAAAAAAAATATATCAAATAATAAAATGTTCTTATTTTCCCGTTACTTAAGCTCCATTAACTCACAATGTTTCACTGTTGGTTTTTCTTTCTCTTTGCAGATTTCATATTGGCCCTACGTAATGTCAGTGTGACCATACCGTTGGCCGTTAAACGTGGTGATAATGCGATTTTAATCTGTAATTACGACATTGAAAATGACACACTGTATACGGTTAAATGGTATCGAGGACGTCGTGAATTTTATCGTTACACACCAAAAGAGAATCCAGCGTGGAAAATATTCCCATCAACAAATGGTTTAAACGTGGATGTAAGTATAAAAAATATAAACAGGGAAGACAACAAAGCGCCATTAAAATTAACATGAGGGCTTCCAAAATAATGTTTAAACAATTTTTAAAAATGACCAGGATTGCTGTTGTTATTGTTGTTGCTATATGTCCTGCTTTTAGTTTGGTTTAAACGGAGGACAAGAAACTGGCATCAGGGAAAAAATCACAGTGCGAATTGATTTTTTATGGTTAAAGTGGGTATTAAGTCTAGAGGGGGAATACTAACCAGACACCAATGGATAAACATTGACTTAATGCGATAACAATGGTTAATAAAACGAGTAAAGTGAAAATGACAATAACTTATAAAAGGATTTTCTTGATCAACACACAATTTGTGTGTACACACACACACACACTTTGTTGCATTTTTTCATTTATTTAAGGACTATAAGGTTTTTTTTTTAATCAATGTTGTATTCTTTTGGAATCTGTTAATTTTTGTAAAAGAATTATTATGTCTTGAGCTGAGAGAACAATTTTAAATTTAATAATTAAATGGAGAAATTTTTTTTTTTGTTAATTTTGCTTCATGTGTATTTTACCGAACAAAAGTTATAATAATCCATAAAAAATATTAAACAAATGTCCACGGTCATTAAAATATTTCATTTAATTTTCCTGCCATGCGTTCAGAAAAACCCAATGGAGTACTCGAACAAGTTAGTTAAATACAACAATCGAGAAAAATATTTAAAATGTATTAACATAAAGAGAAGCGAAGAAAATTTAATATAATTTTTCGTCATTTGTTGTGTATGAAGGACCAAAATTGCAGCAATGATAATAAAGACTTATGATAACCCTACTCTTAATATACATATCGCGGCCCTAGATCAAGAAGGTTCTACTTGCACCACCAACACTTTCGAGGGAACTTAAACTTATTAACTAAAATTTATTAATTTTGATTTGAGTTTACTCCAAAACATTATTTTCATTTGGCAATGCCTCTCAAAATAGATGTAAAAGTTGGGAACCCAGCTGATTGAATTTATCTGTTCGGCAACTAAGTAATCGGCAGATGAGGGCGGGTTATCTTTTCGACATAAAAGAAGAAATGAGACATTGTGAAAATCAAATTTCTTTAATCTGCAGTTTTTCCTTGGGAAAAGAGAAAATCGCCAAATGCGAAAACTGCCATAATTTGATTTCAGTTAAATTATTTGACTTTCCTTCTTGATCTAAAAAGATAAAAAATTCTTAAATTGTTTCTCACGTTCGCTTTGTGTTACAACTTTGCAACAGTCAAATTTACTGTTCCTAAAGTAGTTTTTTCATTCAAAATTTCTTTTCATGCCACGGATTTTTCTCGAAAGCTTGTACAGGCTTTTCCTGCCTTTGTCGCAGGCTCTTATTCCGCGAAGCACATGCCGTTAAATTTTAAAAGTAGGAGCACGTTTATGCTCTTCGTAATAAGGCAAACACAGCAGGGTTAGTGCACAAATCCTTAAAAAATTTAAAAAATTAATATAACATAGAAAGTGCCAAGGCCTTCATTTACTGTGAAGTAGGTTTGTCAAGAAGACTATAAAAGAATAACTGAAACGCAAAAAATTCAGTAAACAAAGCTGATCGTTACTCTCACCAGTTTTTATATCAAATGTTTGTCTTCTATAAGCGACACGGTAAGCGAAACTTTTACATTTATTCCTTACAAGCCTGCTCAGTTTGAAGCCCTTTTTATTGGAATAGTTAAATTTTCCATTAGAATTTCCACATGGTTTTATCTGTTCCTTTAGAGCGATTCGATATATAGCACAATTAGCAAACTCTGCATCGTTAAACTTTGTGACACATTTTTGACTTTGACTGCAAAGTACAATGAGATCTTGGAACTGAACCTCTACTACTTAATTGCGATCGTCAATTAATCACTTTCTTGCTTAATTTCCATACAAAATCAACATTTATAAGGAAGTTTTATCATTTTAAGTTATTTTTAGGAGAAGGATTTCTATGGGAGCAATGGTCAAATATGGACCGATTCCAGGACAATTTGTTATGCTGATTAAGAATGCAATAAAATATTTTTGGGTCAAATTTAATACTCTATACAAATATTTTGTAAAAGCTTTATTATTATCAGAATTAAAATGTATGTATTAAAAATCCTCATAATATATTTATTATTGCGACCTGTAATTTGCGCAAAAAATTTACATAAACAGACAACCCACCAGCCAGCTGAACAGATATCGGAAAACCGGACTAAAAAATTAACAATTTTTCTATATGTTCCATATATCAGCACAAACGCATAATACCCTCCCCGAATATGGTGAGGGTAGGGTATTAAAAGTTACGTTATGTATATTTCATTACAAACTCCAACAACACGTGCGAAATATTTTGCATTCAAAAAGTATTTTACATAAAATAAATACCCGAAATAGTTATACGGGTGGTAAAATTAAATTAAAAAAGAACCCAAATATATACAATACGATCATACTTAAGCATTTTTTTTGTTATTTATTTTATACATACTTTTTTAAATTTGTAGATAAAGGAAAGAACAGAAAAAACAGTGAGCCAGTAATTATGTGTAAGTTAATATGCAACAATGTGCATGAAGAGAAAGTCCTGTAAAAAACAACGAAATGAAAAAAAAAATTAATTAAAAAATGATATTGTTTCAACACAATTTAAACAGAAATTTATCTTTTAGCTTTAATATCTACAAGAATTTATTAATGAAATACATGAACACCACTTGTAATTAATACTAAATCTATTTTTTTAATGCCTGAATGTATGCAATATAAAAAATACTATTGCGAGCTCACGTTAAGGTATGTTCAGACCTAACAAATATTTGACGAAAAATTCAAAAAAAAGCGTGACCAGGAAATTGATCAAACTGTAGCTTTATTTTTAACAATTTCTATAGATTTACTAAACTTTATTTTTAAGAAGATATTTGTATAATGTAATTTAGAAACTGTTAAATGATGTTTGATCTAACCAAACGTTTTGCAAAAGCAAATAGTTTTTTAATGCAACTAGTGGTTACGTGTAGGACGGCAAATATTTAATAGGTGTGAACATAGCTTTAGAGTTGAAAAAAAAACAAACAGAATATTAATTTATCATTTGTAAAATTTTACCAGTTAAATTAATATTCCTTTTTTCTGTACAATTATTCATTACTTTTTTCTTTTTTGCAGACAACTCAATCAAATGCAAGTCATGTTTTTCTTCGTAATGTTTCCACAACGATAACAGGTCGCTATGCCTGTGAGGTGTCCGCCGATGCTCCGTCATTCCATACCCTAATTATGTGGGGAGAAATGGATGTAATTGGTAGGTAGTTCTATTTTTAGCATTACATGTTTTTTTTGCAGCAAATTTAACTAAAATGCTTTTTAACTAAACTAAGAAGTGTGTGTCTTATAATTAAATTCATTTCGTATTGGTGTTTTTTAGAATTACCTACTCAACGTCCAATTATCACAGGGATCCATTCACGATATCGTTTGGGTGACGTAATAAATGGGAATTGTTCATCAGATTATTCAAAACCAGGAGCAAATTTAACCTGGTGGATAAATGATATACAGGTAAATGTTTGTATGTACATACAAATATTCAAAATGCTTTGGACACAATTGAGTCATACGTCCAACGAACGTAGAATGTAACTCCGTTAATTACTAAATACACGCTCCATTAACGCACAGTTCCTTCGCCAACTTGTTTGGTTCTAAATTCATTTTTTGTTGTTTATTTTGTTATCCTTTTTTTAAATATTTAATTAAATACAAGAATATGTAATAGAACTCGATCAAAGTCGACGTACGACGTAGAAACGCTTTTACATTTGCGCCTGCTATTGTGTGTCTTTGCGTAATATAATGCGTTTTAATTTGTCAACGCATCTATGTCGTATGCAACTACAATCAGATGGTGCAATTGTGCTCCTACGGTTACTCTATAGTTAGACAGAGTTTTGGATCTGACACTCTTTGTCAAAAAATGTCGCAGCCGACATATGAAATGGAAATTTAACTACATAAGTCGACGTAAGACGTGGATATGGTTTTACGCTCGAGCTAGCTATTGTGTTGCTTTGTAAAAAATATTGTGCGTATTAATTTGACGTATGCTGCTACCGTTTAGCGCTGTTACCATGGACTATTGCAGTAATTGACCATCTTTACGCCAATTTCATACAGTTCTTTAGTCATTTGTTATTTTAATTCAAATTTGAGTTACTTAAACATATTTATTGGATTTCCTTTTCTAACAATATTTACAATGTTCTGCATTCCATAAAAATTGATTTCAAACACATTTAACAGACACATTGACATTAAAATTGAATTTTCGAGCAAAACTGTATATGAGAAGCTATCGAACTACTCAGACCCACTTGTAAACATACATGGACCACAAAAAATAATAAAAAAATGTAATGGAGAAAAAATAAGATCATAAAAAGAATTTAACATAAAAAACCCACAAAAAAGTTATGTGGAGTAGCATTCATTAGCAGTATTTTTTATTCAATTCCTTTTGTTGGCCAACATTTAATATTCTTCATTTACAAACACACACACACACACACACACACACACACACACACACACATACACAAATTTATATATACAATCATTGTTTGTTTGAATGTTTATGCGTTTGATTGTGTTTTTTTTTTATTTTTTCTCTTACATTCAATACGATGGACTTTAGAAAATGTTATTTTTTTTTAGTTTTCGTCTTTTTTCATCGGATTTTTTCTTTAACTTTTTTTATTATTATTAAACAGTGTAAGTTTGGTTTATGCATTTGACAGTTACTTGGTATGCCAGTGTAACAAAAACAACACCAACAATATGAGCAAATAAATACATACCACTTAAAACCAGTGCCCCTAAGAACAACGTTGGATACATCTGTGTAAATGGCATCTCAGTGTATGCCACAGTATGCAAAAAGTTTAAGAGGAACGAATGAAAAAAACAAAATTGAGAAAATAACATTGAAAAAGAAATTCATTAGTTTGGTTTAGATTTGATTTATGCTGCACTTAAAATGGAAATTGTGCAAAATATTGAAATGCATAATAGATGGTTATTGATATTTTTTACTAAAGTTTTTTTCTTTTTTTTTTTTGGTTGGCCATTACAAAAAATAAAACTAAAAAATACAAAGGTTTCATGGCATGTATTGCATTTTCCATGACTCCTTCTTTTAGTCTCCCAACTCCCTTCTCTAGTGTTTGGTTAAGTATTCTTTCGTTTTCGTTTCCTTAAACGAAAAAGTCATTTTAAATGATAGACGTTATGGCTACCAATTCGATATTATTGTACGTTTTTTTCTCCTTTTAAGTATCAATACATTTTGCAGTTTTTCTCCATGATAGTCTGTACATTTCCATACATATGCTTATTTTAGTCGCATTTGAAGCAGAGCTAAAAAAGAGTTCCACAATTCTTGTCGTTGAAAAATTATTTGGTTTAATATCCAGAATACAAATTATGTACCTATATGCATTTTAAATAAGAATTTTTGGTAAAATTATAGCTACAGCTTATAGGTTGCAAATTCTACAATGCAACCGTGTAGAATTTTACAACGTTTTCTATCCCAAAGTGTACCAAAGAAGTAATCGATCGAAACAAACGTACAGATTAAGAAAACTGTGCATCTTTAAACCTGATAATACATTTTTGACTTTAGCTGCAAACTATTTAAATGTTTTCAAACTCAGCTTATATAATACAGAGCGTTTCTGTTTCCGTTGCAAGAAAATTTCTGTAACTCTGAATGTTTCTCATGTTTTTATTAAATCAAATAACAAAATTAACTTTTCTCTAGAAATTTTTATTTTCTAAATTTGAATTCATTTATTTAAGTTACTGGTTCTTGTTAAAAAAAGCAAATTATTGTTGTAATGCTGAAATACAGACACATTGTGAAAGTCATATAATTGAAAATATTCGATTTCCCCGGACATTATGTATGCTGTTTGCTAAATGGTATTTTATGACCTCAATATTTGCAAATATAATGCGTTAATAAAATCCAAAACTCAAATCTAAAAACGAATAAATGATGGAGAATAAAAGAGAGAAAAATTCGAGAAAAAGAAAATGCTATATTAACGTATAATAAAAGAAATGAACCAACTATTTAAAGTAAAAATACTGAATAATTTATTTTTGATTTTATTGATTTTATGATTTATAAATGATTTCTAGCATAATTTTTCCGATTTGTGTTTTGTTATGAGTATGAAATAATAACTAAATTATTGAATACAAAATTGCTTAATTATAGCAAGAATTACCAAGAAATTTTCTTGGTTAAATCTGTTAAGAAATTAACGAATGAAAATAAAAAAATATTATTATGCGTTTACATACAGTGTAGGTCATATACTAATGATTAAAATAGGTTTTTGCTTGCTACTAATTGGGTTTGTAATTAAGTATAATTTTATTTTATTTTGTTTCTTGGTGTTTTTTGTGTTTTGTCTAATTATGTCAAAATAAGTATTCATAGAATTAGGTTTTGAAAATTGGAAGAAACACAGAAAATTTGCAAAAGTGAATGAATTATTTAATTGGGGCGACGAATGAATGCCTGCCATTTAATTCATGTAATAGTTGACCGCGGCTTCGCTGTTGGGGGTTCATCTGTTAGCTTAAATTTTGGTATAGTTGTTCAGCATTTTGGTCGGTATCTTACCAATGGCAGCTGTAATGTAGACTTTCAGGACTGGACTTGAGGCTGGCATACCCTGTACACGAGAGACTCACGTATACCCACAGCAAATTGTCTAGTGTGGTAGAATCGTATGATCTAGGCGGTGAGACGATTTGGTCATCATAATCAGTCATAAAATGGACGTAATTTACAAAACACATTTCTCGCACAACACGAATTTTGACAATAAAATTCAATGATTTGCAAGCGTTGTTTGTCTGTCAGTCTATTCATAGTGTAATGGGAAACCCTACTGAGAATTTTTAGCATTGCCGCATATGACGAATCTTTTTTTTACACTGGTAAAACAAATAGCAATTAAAAAAAATCCCCATTTATATCAGTCTGACTTTTAAAAAGAAATATCTTGCTATTTTCTATTCCAGGTTCCACCAAATTACTTGCGCCCATTTGAAATACAAAAACACATCGACGAACAGTTGGAAACTTCGGTATTAGAAATAAATTTTATAGTAACGCTACAGCATTTTATTAAAGGAAAGTTAAAAGTAAGACGCCTTCAAAAAAAAAAAAAAAAATCATTGTAAGTTCATGTACAACTTAAATGGTATTCCTTATTTTTCCAGCTAAAATGTTCTGCTCGAATACATCGCATTTATCATGCTGAAACAGAAAAATCTATAGAAGAAGATAGACCAAGAATTTTAGCATCCGGCCGGTCGCCAGAAACATTTCCATACGATCACAATGATGAGTTTGACGATGAAAATGGATTATATTTAACGCATTATAAAAGTGAGTGAAATATTCTGGAAATTAATAGAATAGAATTTAAGTTTTACCGTAAGTCCTTTTTACTCAAATGGAGGATTAAAGCGTTTCATCATTAATTAATATCTCTTAATTCAAATTGTTTATTTTAAGTTTGCCTAATTAAAAGGTTTCCACCAGAATTTAACGGAGTTATTAAAAGTTTATAAATACGTACTAACTTTTAAAGCAAAAATTTTAATACAATTTTTACTATTATTTAATGTTATTTCAGATTACCATTCTTCTGCACAATCGACTTTAATAAATCTTAATAGTATTACAAGATCTTTATATATGATACTGCCAATGATAAGTAGCTTATTTTTTAAAATACTTAATATAAATATATTGAATCCTTTGAGACTTCGACGACAACAGAAACAACAAAAAGAATATCAGCCACAGCAACAATTTACAACGAGATTTTTACAAAACCATAAAACAAAACCTCAACAGCAGAGACAGCGTCAGAGGCATCAGCAACTTGAACAAAGCCAACATCAAGAACTACACCGGTACTGCCACATCAATTGCCTTTATAATAATAATAATAATAATTACAGAGATGATGATGACAACAATAATAATGATAATTATAACAATAGTAATGGCAAAATCACACAAACAACAACAACAAAATTATTAAGAAAATTACCGTGTAAAAGAAATAAAAATGAAATCCAAAATTCACACTCGCATAAATGCCAAAGACATGTTATAATTGCCACGAACACAAATACGAATTCAGATACAAATGCAATTAATACCAACGATATGAGGCACGTATTACGGTGATAAGTTAATTTATACAATTATTACAAATAATATTATTAAATAAATGTGTAATAAGTTAATAAAATAAAACGAGCTACTGCTACAGCAACAGTAAGTCTGATTGAAAGAGATCGAGCTCTAGCACACACGCACACTCATACACAGATAAATATCCGGAAATCATTCAAATAAGTAGGTTTGTGATAGAATGTGTGTGTGTCAGTTGGCTTAAGAAGGACGGAAACTGAACTATTTCCAGATAGTAAAATGAAGTAAGCTGAGCTATTTGAATAAATCGTTTTTTCAAGTGTATAAATATGAATGTTTGTATGTGTTTTTTATAATGTTTTTATTTCAACTGTATGTATTTATATTAAATATTCGTAAATATCTCTACATAAAGCCAAAAAACAAAAAAAAGTAATAAAAAAAATATCAAGCATTAAATAAATTATAATTAATTATCGGATTAATTAATTAAGTACGAGAAATAACAACAGATTAAAATTAAAGAGAATGCATAAAACTTAAAAAGAACAACAAAGTTAATAATAAAAATTTGTTCGGTAAGAGTATAAATATTTATTTAAATGTTAAAGATTAAGAAATAAATACAAGAAAATATTTCAATCGAAATACATAAAATACAATAAGACTACACAACTTTTAAATCGCTGGTGGTATTTTGAAGCTAAATGTGCTTTGGGGTCAACGCTGTTGCAAGTGCAGATTTCCGTGATTTTCATGGGCAATGATATGCTTAATTTTACACGCTCTCTACATGGTTCTATAAATTTCTAAAAAAAGATGGACCAATTTCGATTTTTTAACGTTATAACAAAGTTAAGTAGTGAAATTCCCAGACCATAGTTTGATCTATAATGGTTTTTCGGCTCTACTGAAAAATTTGATTATAAGATGTACGCGGTTGCCCATGAAAAACACAGATTGATTTATCAATTTTCTTTAAGTGTTGGAAATTATGTGTTTCGGCTATTTACATTTATATATAGTTTCTACGGATTTCGGCTTTGTACGTGTATTATTCGAGTTCTTATTTAGAATCGATTTTCATATCAGTGTTTCCAAAATTAGGTAAAAATGCCTACATGTTGGTAAAAAAGTAGTTTAGGGAGAAGATTTTTCAAGTTTATTAAACCTAAAATTCTAGTTTTATGTCAGTGCCTAAAATATTCCTTTGAAAATAATTTTTTTTTAACAGCCACTTTGTCAACGTTCGAAATCGAGGAACAGGCTTTGTTAACTGTATATTAAATTGTTAAAAAAAAAAGCTTTAAAACTTTTAAACCGTCCTAACAACAACCGTTTAAGTCATTGACAAAGCAAAAAGCAACCACAAGGTAATATACAATATTTGTTCTGTGGCAAAAAGAAACAAATGCTTAAGTTGACTTAAGCAAAATTTTAAGTTAATGACACTTTTGAGATTTTGTACGATTTTTCAGAAAGTTATACAAAAATTATTTTCTGCTTATTTTTTTAAAGTGCAATATAATTTGATATAAAAACTGAAGTTTACTTTCGATCTGAGTCATAAGGAAAACTAAGAAAAAAAAAACTTTAACCGAAAAGATATGATGATAATATTGGAATAATCAAAAATCAACTTTACAGTTTTAAATTGATCTCCTACAAAAAAATAGATCTCATCACTTTTTCCTTATTGTTACAGAGTTACAAAATTTTTTGGGGCTAATATAAGCAATTTTTCTTTCTTTCGCATGTAGGGAAACATTTTCGTCAATAGTGATTTGATATGCCTCTATAGTAAGATGTTATACACGACAAGCTAAGATTTCAAAAATAAAAGGTTTAACTATTCATCACCTCTGGAATCTTTACGTGTTAATATATTAGTTTGGAGATAAGCTCGTTTTCTAAGTATGTATATCATTTAATACTAAATATGTTAACAATTTAGCAATATTATTAATATAAATTAGTTTCGCAGCATCTTCCTCAAACGATTTAGTTTTTAATTTATATAAAAATATATGGCAATACTGTATGAAAAGTACAATTAAAATACTGTTTTATCGCCTATAAATACAAATAAGTCAAATAAATCAATTTTATGTGTAAATATCTATAACATTAAAGTTAGTTATATCTATGTATGTTAAGGTGAGCTACAATCTGTTTAAATCTTTAAAATCCACTCCTCCCTCTTAACAACTTGAGTTGGAATACTGCTCATGAAAATGCATTTAACATGTTTTTTTACAAAAGATGTTTAATTTGTGTAAACGTTGTAAATGATATACAAAAGTAATTTAATTATAATAAAGAATAATAATTAGTCAGCAAAAAAGTGAATTTTATTTATAGCGAAATAACTCTTTTTCTTAAAGGTAAGTTGTCTCAATGGAAAATAACAAACCTTATTGTTGCCTATCGATAAAAATTAGGGAATTTTTATTCAAGATTTTGCTTTTCCCAATAAAGCTTTTAGAGAAGCGGGGAAAAACTTCGAAAGAAGTTTTATTCACGATAACCTTGATTGTTACTGTTCAAAGTAAGTTCAAAAAACTGACGTATTTTCGAAACTTAACTTTTTCTAAACACGAGACTTTTGCCGATTAATACTGTTTTTAGCAGGGCTTCAAATAAAATGTCTTTAATTTTTTTTAATGAAGATTTTTTATATATCAGCGAAAATTTATTTTGTTGCTCTTAACAATAACACAGGCCTGAAAAATTTGGAAAAATTTAAAACCCTGGGACTAACGCCCATCACATCAGGTTTTCGCGATAAAAATAAGAACCCCTGTTTTTCGTCACATTCGAGACGTTATGACTGCGCAAATTAATGTTTATATTCAATCTCATGTGAAAGTTCTACCAATTACCTTTAAAATACATGTTTAACGGCTGCAAAATCTTGTTTCTTCTTTGAGATAAATTAATCTGAAGTTTAAACATACAATTTTTCGCTATATTTTTGGAATTTTCGTTATATTTATTTAATTATTTTGTGACTTTTTTATAATACCCAGTAAGTTTTTTAAAAATTTCTTCCTTCTTTCACTTCTCATCTTATTTAGTAGCTTTCTTAGTTACTATTTGCGTAAGTCATTACCAAATGAATAAAATAATCACTTACACCGAAATGATTTACGAAAGTGATAGAAAACAAAAAATAAATATTAATATTAATAAACTGGAATTTTGACAAGTTAAATGTAATAAAAAAATGAGTATTTATTTGGCTTTTTGGTAAGTATTTTGTTTCCGATAGAAGCATTGGTAAATACCCAGCCAGCAAAATAATTCGACGTCTTTAAGATATCGGAGAGAAACGTCGACAAAAAAGTCGGAAACGTATACGAATTCTGTCAGATTTGTAAACCAAAAATATGTGAAGTGGTTGACGCGAATTCTGATAGACATGTCGTGGGAAATTCAGATTTTTTTGCCGGCATTTCTGATAGATATTCGACAGAAATCTAATAAAAGAGTCATAGGAAATTCGGATATATAAGCCGACATTCTTAAGGTTTTCTGACAGATAGCTGATCGACTCATTGCACAGATTTCTTACAGAAATCTAAGGGATGTCATATAGAAATATGAACGAATGTTAAACGAGCCTGTTATAAAATTATTCTTTTTCATTCATTTTTTTCTATAAAAATACATACGTTTTAGCTTGGTACATACATAAAATCCATAAGTAATAAATTGACAGTTTTTTAGCCTCTTTTGCGTCTTTTATCTTTAAAGGCTTGAAACATTTTTTGGCGATGCCATCCACGGAGCAGCTTCTTGTTCCTGATATTATTTTCTCAAAACCAAGATTAAGAGTAGTGTATAAAAACTTTAAAAAAGATGTTAAAGTTGCATTAAAAAAAATTATTTTTAGTACACCGGTATTTCAAATTACCTTTTTGTTCCACGTTATTTTAAAAAAGGATTCTAACTCAAATTTGATGTGCTTATTTAAAACAGAACAAAAGATATTTCCTTGCCCATGAGTCTTTTTGGGTTTAAGACAATCCAAAAGATCTCTTCCTACATATATTAAAAAGAAATCGAAGGCTATATTTTAATTGCAAAAAATGTATATAATTAAAAATTTTACATGTAGTTACCATTTTTTGAGCTTTATTTTAACAATAAAATAATATTAAAATTATTTTCAACTTAATGACAACTGTCATTTTTACAAAGAAAGAAAAAAAAAAAATACCCAGGAAAAACTTTTTGATTTTTAGTAATAGGTGGTAGTTATTTCATACGTTACCTGGTAAGTAGTTGCCATTACAATTGTCATTATTTTGAAAACTTTAATAAGTACTTACTAGTAATGACCACAACAACTACTTATTACTTCTATTATTTTCACTACTGAATATTTGCTTACTAATAATCAGCTCAGTAACTACTTATTACTTGTTTTGTTTTCAGTACTGAATATTTACTTACTGGTAACGCACTCAATAATTACTTATTAGGTCTATTAACTAATGATTTTTTCAAATTCAAATTACTAGTAGTTAAATAATAACTAGATATTTTTTGACTTCTAGTAAGTGTATTGTAAGTACTGAATTCTGTGGACACCTCGAACAAAAATAAGTAGTTATTCAGCCGAAAAATAAGTAGTGTTTATTTTCTCCAACATTATTTGCTAACTTACTTGGTAAGTAAAGTTTTTGCTGGGTAAGTACCGTTAGACATAAAGTTATGAATTCCGTCAGAAATCTATTAGACATATCGGTACATAAATTCCCCCGATATTTCCATTTGAAATCGATCAGAAAGCGGCCAGACAGTACGTATATTCAATGTCTGAAAGAAATCCTTAACGAAGTCTTTAAGAATGAAGTCAGACATTAGCAAGAAATGTCTGATTCATGCCCTTAATTTCTACAAAAAGAAAGCTGATCGTGTTCGTACCTAACAGTTAAATTTTCCTATTTCAACCAACGGGTGGCCAACGTGTATTAACCTTCAATTTTCTTTTATAATATGGCAACTTTTACACCATAGATTTCTATACACAGCTAGATTTATTTTTGTAGAAATTACGGGCATCAGATAACGTCTGAGTATTTTGCTGGCTGGGTAGTTACCCTTTAAATGCTTAACCCCTTATTCATAAAAAGTATTTCAGTTTTATTAAAGATTAATTAAACAAATTGTCACATCAAATTCGTGTTATAAACCTGTTATAGGCATGGAATATTGTTTATGAATAAGACCTTTAATAGCTAAATTGTAGTGATATTTTACTATTATAGTAGATAATGTGCAACCTCTTTTTTTTGACTTTTTATAACTACTAACTTGTCGGATGTTTGTTAAATTCATTGCTTCTTTTTGTAACATTGTAAGTAGTATTTGTGAAAACATGCGACCACATTTGTAGATTCATGCATATGCTTGTATTTGAAATGTATTTTGAGTAAGCTTTAACGTTCATACCTACGTTGTATTTGCTTTTGAAGCTTGTACGGGCAAAATTACGCATGAGAAATTGTTTGATACCAGTGCACAATGGACGGAAATCATACTGCTTTTGGAAACAATAAATTACTTATTTTTGGAAGCAACTTGTTGGCCTGTGTAATCGACTTGTTCTATTTCATGGTTTTTATTGTTGTGGCCAATTTTTCTTACTTATCATTAATGATTTTGATGGTTGACATCACTTCACTTTAAATCGTTTAACTAAAATATAAGAACTTTCTTTTTTTTCAATTGTCTGCATAGTAAACACATTTAACACTGAAATGCTGTGTAATTTACTACATTTTTGTTTACTTTTGAAAAACAACAAAAACAAAAAAAAAACTTAAATCAGATTATCATATAACTATAAACTACATAAACTTTTGCACTAAAAAAACTTCCATTTAACGCATGCAAACACACCCACACATTTTTCCCAAAAAAAAAAAAAAAACTCGACCAACCAACTTAAAATACATAAAACTTTTCTAATACAAATAAAACAAATTAGTTTTATAAAAAAAAAAATAGTCAAGGATTAGTGTAAACGACTACACGGACTATTGATGCTGCTAAAAGAAAAAAACACTAGACAAAGTCTTTTCATTGTGGTAAAGAAATAAGATAACAAAAACTTACAAAACACCTCGAAAAAACAGCATAAACTAAATTAAGAAGGAAAACAGCAAGAACTTAAACTTGGATGGTAAATAAAACCAATTTTTTAGAAAAAGCAAATGTACAATTTGATAGTTCTATTTAAAAATACTAGTAAAAGCAAGATTACTACGGTAAAGGAAAGATAAGTTTGTAGTGTGGACATATATTCTTCAACTCAGCACAAAAAATTGTGTAAAATTTAACGTTATTATTAAGTTTGCCCAACTCAACCCTGTTTGGAAATCGCCTAACATCTCGAGACGCACCAAAATTAAAATTTTCAATTCCAGCGTTAAATCCACATTACTGTACGGTTGCGAAACGTGGAATATGGCGCCGCGCGATACCCAGTCCCTTCAGGTGTTTTTTAACAAATGCCTGCGTAGAATCTTGCGTGTTTACTGGCCCTCCTTAATATCAAATGACCAACTCTGGTCAGATACCAACAAGCAACCAATTGAGATGGAAAAAAGAAAACGTAAATCTGGTTGGCTTGGACACACTCTCCGCAAGCCATTAGACGATATCACTAAGAAGGCCATAGACTGGAACCCCCAGGGAGGCAGGCGCATCGGACGACCATCACACACCAGAAAACGCCAAATCATAATCGAACTGTCCGAGCTACGACTACAGTGGAACGAAGTCAAACATCGCGCTGATGATCGAGATCATTGGAATCAACTTGTTCCGGCAATATGCTCCCCAGAGGAGTAAAAGGAACGAATATATAATATATATATATGTATTTAAAATTTAGTTTGCACACACATACAGTAGATTAACATTTTGGTAAAACATTCAAATACTAAAAACTAAATACATCAAGCCAGGATTTACCATTCTCACGAAAATCTGCAAATCTTTTGTCAATGCCACACTATCACACAAAAAGATGCCAACTCATACGACTTAGCTACTTTCCAAGAAAATACATCTCTGATCTCATAGAATCTATCATTTCATTAAAATATTCATACACAGTTGCAAGTTGGTCAGACTTGTCAAAAAATATGTCACTCACAGCACACGCGATTTATTTGACAAATCGTACGACTGAATCGAATGAATTGAAAAAAATGTAGCATCTTGTTTGACTCAAGCCTCGCTTCCTAGCCATATTCTATTATATTGTCCCTTAATAAGCTATTGGACTATTTTGGTAGGTGAATTCATCTTCTTTATTTCTGCAATATCAACAAAGCTGTCTAATAAAAGTGATTCTCATCAACTTTTCATTCAGTTCAAATTTTATGTCTAAACAACTTGTTTGTGGCAAACACACATCACAACTTACAAAAAAATGAAAAAAAAATAGAGAACAAAAAGTTAAATTTTTAAAATTCACAAGCAAACTTAGTACTAATTTACACTCGGAACTTTTATTGAAACAAGTTTTCAGTGGTTTGTTTCATGTTCAGTGTTATTTATTTGGAACCGCTTCATACAAATGGTTTGTGTGTGTGATTTTTTTGTATAACAGTTGATTTGTTAGTAATAAACTCTTGCGAATTCTATGGATAAATTCATGAATATATGGGCAAATGGTACAATAAATGGACAAACAAATGTGAGTGTGTGTGTATGATTACTTACAGAGTTCCTGCAAATACAAATAATTTTTAACAAAACTCAAAGGACTTTAATGTCATTCATTTGGTATATTTGCTTTTAAACTCTCCACTCTTTATTAAATTAGGAGTGAATACATTCATATGTGCAAACATACCCATCGGGCAAACTCAGAAGACCTTCTTACTTCAGGCCTTTTTAAAGGCCTGCTTAAATAATTTTTTGATTCAATTACTGTTCCTTTCTAACTGTTAAAGAATGCCGCATAGAAGGCCTCGGTTCTTTTGTATAAAATATAAGAAACACGTATGCTTCCATGAGAAGGGAGAAGAGAAGGAGTTACATTTTCTGGCCAAGCAAAAGCAAGATTTTTGTTGTAACTGGTAAAGAAGCGAGAGCGGAAGACCTACTCCGCAATGACAATGTGTGTAAAAAAGATATGAGTATGGAATGGATCGAGGAGGCCTTGTATATCCAAAGGAAGGCCTCTGTACTTATTCTAAAAGGCCTCTGTTCTCATTCTTTTTCCCGCTGGGCATGACTACATTTGTGATTCATTCATATGCTTGTATTTGAAATGTTTTTTGAGTAAGCTTTAACGTACATACGTACGTTGTATTCAACTATTTGCTTTTGAAAAGTTCAATAAAAAGTTAGTTTGGACGGAAAAAGTATGCATGAGAAAGTGTTTGATACCAGTGCACAATGGACGGAAACCATACTGCTTTTAGAAACTTATTATTTGGAAGCAGATAGAGATATTTAATTTTGGGGCAGATGTAAGGCTTAAGCTCATACGTTTTTCCAAAAAAAAAAAATTGCCCCTAGGGAAAGGGTAAAATCTCACTTGTCCAAATCTAGGAAGGACCTCATAGAGTGCGAGAAATTGTCGCAAAGCATTCTTCCTAAAGATTCTGCCAGTCGAAGTAGGAGAGTGTTAGCCACAAGGAGTGAATTATTTTTATTAATTGTGCAGGCTCAGTCAGTAAAGTTTTGCCTTAATTGCGATTGACCAGTAGCTCGTTTCTGTATTTCTCGCATCGTAAAATTTCTTACATGAAGTGTGAAACAAAAAATTCCATCGTTTCTCGATTTATGAGATAAAAGTGTTTCTGTATTTGAATGCGAAAACAGACACAACAAATTCTGTTTATACTGGAATATTTCCAGTAATTAAGTGTCAAATAAAAGCGAAACGTCAACAAAAGAAATAAATATAATAAAAACAGGGCTGCCAGATTTGACGAGTTATCGTCATCTTGACGATTTTTTGTTCCGATATTAACAAAGTGACGTTTTGATGATTTTTTCTAAAAAAGTGACGAAAGCAAAAACAAAATCAAAAATATTTTATAATTTTGTTGTTACTTTCTATAGAAATTCATCTTGAATTTTTAAATTTCAAACACTTCTATTTTGTGGCGTTGAAAATTGAAAAAAAAAAATAATATGAATGTCTGTAGAAAGCAACAACAAAATTTATAAAATATTTTTGATTTTATTTTTGCTTTTAATGAAATTGTTGGCGTTGTGTTTTACACTATAAGCCCCTTAGTCTTCGAAATAAGATAATTGTAAATATTTTTATATGTTTGTTTATTAGAAAAAAGATATCTTTAGAAACAAGGCTGCTTAAATTTTTATATTTATCCCTATTGTGAAAATTGTCCTCGAAATTGTTTGTTTCTTCCCTAAAAAATGTATCGGCAAAAGCAAAATTTCGAGGGAAAGTAATGGACCGACTTGGCTTATTTTGAACATTTAATACTTCTTATATACACATACAAAATATGATTGATATTTGATATTCTTATCTTATATGTACACTTTTGTTCCAAAACCATTATTCCGGCAAAAAAGAAATTTGTTTGCCTCCCAGTAAAAACTTTTTCAAAATGGATAGCTTCTTTCACTCGTTATTAAGTAGCTTTCTTCTATAAGAACTTCGATAACTACTTTTTTCTGGATGTATTAAGATATAAAAAAATGACTTTTGAATTTGTTCTTTTTGGCACAACCCTTGTAAAATTCATTAGTTTTTCAGTAGAATTGTATGTAGTGCTTTTATGTGTTTCTGATTACTTAACATATTATTTTGTAGGCGAAGATTTTACTGGGTCTTTAACCCGTTTATTTATGAACCGATTTTTTTAATTTTAACTACAAGGTATTCTACTAAGTCTATTTCAGGTAAAAAAGAAAAAGATTATAGGAATAGGTAAATTAAAGATTTATATCTCAATTATTAAATAATAATTATTAAATACCCATGAACTTTAACTACGTTTTTGTTTGATTATTTTTTAATAAAAGTCGAAACAAATTTGTTTAAAATTGATTTTAAATTGCACGATTTTTAAAACAAAAAAGACGATTTTTTTTATTTTTTCTCAGGAAATTGACGATTTTGACACAAATTTATCCGGCAGCACTGATTAAAACCAAAACAAGAAAAGGCTAACAAAAATTTAAACTAACAAAATATAACAATTGTTTTTTGTTTATTTTCATCATATAAATTATGCATTTATCATTTATATTGCTTCTAATTTTTTATTTATTTAAAAAAAATAATATATAAACATATTTTAAATTCAAAATATCTACATTTTGTTTTTCTCGCCACCAATTTCAAATGTGACTTATTTTGACAGTTCTTGAAAAAAACTTTTCGCAAAATATTGTTATAGAAACACTTTTTCTCGCATCCTTCCAATAATTGCTGGAAAATTATTTAAATGACAGATAATTCTCGCAAAAAAAAGATACAGAAACACTTGTGTGAGAAAAACCATATTTTGTTTCATTTTTCACAGTTTCTGTCCCGATTCACTGGTTTCAGTCGGAAAATTTTACGATGCGAGAAATACAGAAACGGGCTACAGGGGTCTTACTCTGGCAGTCGTTATCGAATACTTTTTTTGACTCGAAAGCAATTTTAATTTGAATTCTTTCAGTCTTTTTTTTTCATTATTTATTTATTGAATCTTCATATATATTTAATATAACCTAACAATAATTAAGCAAATCTTATCCTTATACACTATATATGTTCAGCTAGTGCCAGACAAAATTTCGTCGTCACGGTTTATGTTCACATATGTAGGTGTTTATCGCTCTTCTGATTGGGTGAGTGCAGCAGTGTCTCTTCTTCTTTCAGTCGAATCGAAATTATTTATTCCGTGTTGTGAAAACTTAAATAAATGCTTTACAACACGGAAAAAAATTTTTGATTCGGTCAGTATCGACTGAAAGAATTAAAAATAAAATTGCTTTCGAATCGAAAAAGTATTCGATCACGACTGCCAGAATTAGGCCCCAGTGCTGTTATCAATTTAATTGGTTTGAATTAATTTCGTCAGTAAAGTTTTCTAATTTTTTGAAAATCGATTCATTGATTCTTTCAAAACTGCATCTAAATCTTTGTTGTTACGCTTACGAGCAGATGTAGCTGCTTCACATAGAAGAAAAGTGATTTTATCACCTGTTGATGATGACTAATACTCTGCCTCATTTCTCTGTTCGCGTTCCGGTTTTGTAGAGAATGAGTGTTTCTTATGTCAAATAGTAGACATGTGCTTCTAAGATTTTGTTGAAATAAGAACATATGAAAGTTATTGTTAGATCACTATTAATTAAGCCAAACAAATTATTTTTGCTGAAGTCTATCACACCTTCGGCAGCACTTTGTTTAAATTAAAAATATACATACATACGTGCCTTTTCCATAAAATTTGCATCTGTTATATTTTCGTATCAAATTTATAGTCAATAACTTTCTTATACAGTTCAGCTACCAACCTCAAAGATGCTCAAGTTCATATTAATTAAATAAAGGCTCAAGGTATCATTTTTGCTACTAAAAAAATTGTCTTAGACAAATCTGGACATTTTTTTTTAAAGCTTACACAAAGTAAGAAAAACAATAATTTAAAACTATCTGTTTTAATTGAGAATATTTTATTAAAATAACATATATTTGATAGTTTTCTGATCACCAAATTTAATTCTCTATTGTTTTAATGTTTTCAATTTTTCTTTCACAATTTTGTACCTTTGACGAACAAATCAAGTTTACAATCACGCCCAATAACCGCAAACAATAATTTGCAGCCACAAGCTTTATTTTACATACTTTGAAGTGCTGCCCGCTCAAAAAATTACAATGACATATAACGCGTAGCAACAAGTCAACAAATTTAATTCTTGCCTCATTTTTCGACTTTCCGACTATTGTGCAGTGCTTGGATTTGTAAACTGACTATTTTTTTCTAATTAAAAATTGCATTTGGATTTGTTGAGATGGCAGGGCATATGAATGAAAGTATATGTTAGTTATGAAATAGGCTTACTAGATCTTTAAAAAGCTATGAATTACTTACTAAGCGAAATAAATTTAAAATAAATTTTTATATAAGAGAATATAAGCTACAAAATCATATAAAAAATACAATTATCAACACATTGAATGCCTTCTATTTGAATTTGAATTACGTTTATTCTGTTAAATCATTCGAAATTAATGCTGCTAAATAGAAAACAAACTTTAAATAACTTTTCTACCAAAAGAAAACATAGCATTGCATTTCAAACTAGCAAGGATACCATTTATTCATTTCCAATATTATTACTTAAGAAAATATATAGAGGGTGTCCCAAAACAAACGATAGATGAAACTTTACCCCCACTTACCAATAACAAGCAATTTATTTTGGAGGCTGTGTTAGATATGCATTTGTGATGAATCCCCCTTTCTCAGTCGTTCCTACAATGGTCATCCGTCCTGCTAATAGCCTGTCCATGTAAACCTTGTGTTCAAAGAACAGTTGTCAATGAAATTTAGTGAATACCTTTTAAATTATAACAAGGGTCAAACCCTATTGAAAATTCTAAGAATCGGTATATGTATTGAAACCCAAATCATCTAACTAATTTAATCGAAACCGGTCCATATTAACCGGAGCTCCAATACAAATACAACTCCCGAAAGTAGAAAGTAGCACAAATAGATTTGTTTAATAGGAAAATTTGAGGTGAAAATTGCAAAAATAAAATAGAATGAATACAAGATTACGCGTTTCCAAAAACTAAGCTAAGACCCTCTGCGCATGTCGAACAAAAAACTTCACCCGAACTGCATTTCTATTGGCTAATTATGTTAATCTGGTTAACAGCTGTATAATTGCGGCACTGCCAGCTCTTTTAAAGTGCATAGATTTCGTATACAAAATTTCTCGATTCCACGGACCCTAGCCACGGATAAACTAAGTCATCCAACAGGAAATTCTGCGCATGGCTAAAGCTTAAATTAATCGGGACATTACCACAAAAACAACTGTTTGAATCAACCTTATGGGCAATACTGTATTTTGTTATAGGTTGAATACCATATACCCATAGCCATACAAACCAAATGATTTTTGGTTTCTATTATCATGGTTAAGGCTATGGCGTTATGATTATGATTCTGTCTAATTGGACTTTTAATCTGTACTCAGTCATTCTTGCCTACAACTTCATATTTTAGAAAAAATTTGAACGTTGCACCAACAAAAACTGCTACGTTTATTCGTACACCACTGCAGTGAAGGCCACTTGGCCGAACTTTTGAATTCAATCAAAAATAACACTTTGGAAACCAAAAAAGCTTTTTGATTCATATCTTGCATGAATTTTGGTACACCCTTTTAACTTCTATTCAGTATTGAAACAAAAAGAATAAAAGCTTTCAAAACTTTGAATTTGCATGGTTGTATAAACAAAAAACGCCGAATGAGAGAAGAGAATAATTAAGTAATTTAAGTTTTACAATTGTTATGCAGAAAAGTTTTTAAAATATTTAACAAATAAACTAAGTGAAAACTCTCACAAACACCCACCCCTTTTTTCTCTTTAAAACGCACACATCAAAATATGTTAAATTTTTATGAAAACAAAAACTTTATAGAATTGTGGGAAAATTCATACATATACAAAAAGAAAAAAAAAGAGAACACCCTGCAAATAATTATGGACACTACTACCTGTAGTGAGACGACATGTCTTGGTTTTTTAACGACGTGCTTTCGTTTTTAATCGACTTCAAAACTAATCCTCTTGAGTATACAATGGAGTTGTTTTAAAGCTACTCCTTTGAAGTCCAAAGCTGGGTTATATGGTCCTGCCCTAGGACATCGTAATGTTAAATAGACCATCTTTTTCCATACGTTTGGGTTACTTTTGGACTAGTCATAGTCCCTTGTGGGCTACTCTTTACACGCGTGTTTGGACCGGTCTTATTATTTGCAGGGCACATACACACACACACGAAACCAAAACAATCTGCGGTTATTTCTTTTATATATTTTTTAACAAAATTTTTAACACTTAAATGAATGCAATTGAAGTGAAATTTGGTTTCTGCTGCTGTTGTTATTTCCTTTTTTTTTTTTATTAAAATTAACAACAACTCCAATAACCACAAAAACACGCCACAACAATAAGCATTTAAAAAAAAGAAAACAATGAACACACATATATACAAACAAATAAACAATAAAAACTAAGAAATAAGTAGGTAAAGTGCTTAATGAGTACACGAGTTGGTTGCAAATATTTAAAAAAAACAAAAACAAAAATATGATTTTTTTTTAGAATTTGCTTTGCCCGAAAAAGAAGGAAAATTATATAGAGTTTTTTTTTCTTTTTTTTGCAGCAGGAGACCAAAGAGGCTGAGTTTTAATTGAATTTTATTGAAAAGCTAAAAGTTTTAATAATACATATTATTATATTTAAATTTTTGAAATTCTAAGAGAAAAAGTTTTTATTTCCCGGGATAATTTGGCGGTTCTTAATTATAAAAAATGTAAAAAAGCGTTAGAGGTTAATGAATTTTGTTAACAGAGATATGCCTGATTTAAAAACTGTTTTTTTACAAAAAACTATTGTTAAAAAATAACAGCTTATTCAAACAAAAATTTCGTCTGATATAATTTCTTTGCCGTTGAATAAAAAAAAAAAACGCATTTTGAGTTTTTGATTGGCTTTAATTACATTTTTCTTTCTTTCGTTTGGTATCAATAACTTAACTGCCTGTTTTTAGAAAACGTAAACAAGTGAGTGAGTGAGAAATTATAATGAAAACAACAACAAAAAACGAAAATTTGTTTTTGTTTTCAATATAATTTCTCACTCACTCACATGCTTACGTTTTCTAAAAACAGGCAGTAAGTCTAACACAACTTCTTCTAACCCGGCTTCAAAAACATGGTTGTAATTTTTGATTCAAATTGAGTTTCACAAATGTTCAAGAGGAAAAGTTAGAGAAGACGGTGGCGCAAGCGTTTTTTCGTGCTCGCTATAGTTTTGAAAACGATTTTAATAAATTCTAACCTATGTCTGTCTGATTTAAGACTTATTAATCAGTGCAAGTTAAACTCTCATTTGGGTTTAAAATGTGTTTAAACCAGCAAATCTAAAATTCAATAAACATTTAAACCATCTCTAAACGACTAAAATTGGGCGTTTAAACTACCAATACAAACTATATGAATTTGACAACATTTATCGTAGTGCTGCCACATTATTATTTTTTGCACTACATAAGATATATAGTGCACTGATTCTCAGCTGTTAAGTTTAAGCTTCATATAAATTTAAGTTTAGTTCAACTAAACCAACGTTTAAACTTTCATTGATTTATAAGCCATTAGTGTGCGAAATATGTATGTATTTGTGTGTTACCTATAGACTTTTAAGCTACTGAAACGTTTTCTTGATGTGGTGTATGGTTTTAAATGAGGGATAGAGAAACAAAAATACCTGTCTCAATTTTTGTTGATTATACAATAAATAACAAAAACCTGTATGTTTTGCCGTTTCTTCTCATAAGAAAGATGAAGATGTTCCTATCTAATTGTGTTCCATTGAATATATTCCGATGACTGTAGTGTCATCACTAGAAAAGTTGCAATAAATTCTATTATTATTGTGGCATCACTAACAAAATGGCATTTGTTTTTCCTCTTAATCTTTTTTTTTTTGTTTAATTTTTTTATAGTATTAAACACAATGAATTCCAAATATAAAAGTATTAAAAAACAAAGTTCTTTTTCAGTGATGGTGTAATTTTTTATTGAGTGTTGATGTTTCAAGTGTGAATGCATGCTTCACATTTTCAACATCTTCTATACGTTCCTCCGAACTCTATGTAAGTGTACAAACGGTATTAAGCGAACAGTTAGATGAAATACTCATGTTTTTTAAATTTATTATCATCTGTTATTTTGTAAATTTAGAATTATTTTTTCCTGTTAAAATATGAAATATAATAGTAAAAATTCTGCGGTTTTTTGGAAAAAGCGGAAAATAGTTTGCGTTTCAGTATGAGAGCATAACAATTGCAGCAGCATCCTCTAATGCAGATTGCTATCTTTGTTTCAATCGGTACTTTTTGACCAAATACTTAAGCTGGAAAAAAGCTTTTTTGGTGGTGCCAGATTCAAATATCACAATTTTACATATCAAACTGCATGACGTTATTAGGTAAGTTTTGGAGAAAAAGGAAGATTGCAACCTTTGTTTCTACTTTTTTTTTATTTATTTGAGCTTTTTTTCGCTGATTCGATAATTTAATTGTTAGTGTTTAAATATTACTTTTTTTCTGTTAATTAATTAAATTGATTTTAAGTTTTTGTTAGATTTTATAATATTTTGGGCCGCCATCGATTATGTTCAAGAACCTTAAATTTATAACTTATATTTAATAAAAATTGCGTAAATCGTAAATAATTATTAACAAAACTTCGAAATTTTTGTTTTTTAAAACTGCATAAAAAATTGGAATATTCAGCTAAGTTTCTAATTTTTTCTACACTTGTAGAGATAAAGTTCCAAACAAAACAAATAACAAAAGATTAAAACCTGTCTACAACTGTTTGGAGGCAACCATATTATAGTTAAATTCGTCCTCCATCACGAAGCCACAACCATAATATGGTTTCCTCTAAACAGTTGTAGACAGGTTTTAATCTTTTGTTATTTGTTTTGTTTGGAACTTTATCTCTACAAGTGTAGAAAAAATTAGAAATATGGTTGCCGGTGACAATAACATAGTTAAATTAACCATAATATGTTTAAAAATTAAGTTAAAAATAGTTTTGT
This sequence comes from Pollenia griseotomentosa, assembly GCA_963931875.1. Lineage (NCBI taxonomy): Eukaryota > Metazoa > Arthropoda > Insecta > Diptera > Polleniidae > Pollenia > Pollenia griseotomentosa. The sequence continues at coordinate 203,731,062 of OZ007561.1, read as the reverse complement.
TGGAAGTGAACACATTGAAAAATATTTTTCTTCTTGATTTTTCTTTCAAAGGGTGTGTGTGAAACGGTATAAAAGTAGTAATGGAAGTAAAATTTTGACACTGTTGAGGTGACTTTTGACAATCCTTGACAATTTTACTACCGTTTCACACGCACCTTAATAGAATTTTTTTTTTCAATTTTGATCCCGAAATGACAATTAAATGTTTTGATTAATTTTTGAAGCTGGAGTTGAATTGAAATGATATTTATGCAAAAACTTCGAGTGTTTAAAAAAATTGTTTTTAAGTGAAAATCTACAACTTAATTTTAGCTCATGCATGTGTTGTTGGTTTTGATTTAATACTTAATTTGCCTTGCCAAATATATTCAAAATATAATTGGGGTCAACAACGAATACTTAAAAAACCAAATGGATGTTACAGCTGTTCATTTTGCTGGGAATTAAATTTTTTAATCTTACGATTTTATTAAAGAATTTTTTTTTATTTTTTTATTTAAAAAATTGTATTATACAATATAAACAACTCTAAACATGTTTCTTTAATTTGAATTTTATTATATTGTCTATTGCGGTTTTTCTTTTCGCTTTTTTTAGATTCAATTAAAATATGTTTATTGTATTTTATTTTGTTGGCAGTCTACAAAACAAAGCGAAGAAAGAAAAAAATTGCTAATTGATTCAGTTTTTTTTTTTTTTTGTATTACTTGCCTTTTTTTCTTTTTGTCATTTGGTTTTAACAATATTTTTCCTCTTATTTCGGCTTGAACTCTAAATTTTCTATTAATATTAAGAAAGGGCAACTACATTAAATTAAACGGATTCAATTTGCGTATCGTTTTTTTGTTATTTTTCGCTTTTGTGCACAATTGGTTTTAACTTGATTTTGATGTTGTGGTTGTCATTGCTGCTGTCGTTTTTGTGTGTATTGTGTTGCGTTGTTGTTTACTTTTTTTTTGACGTCTTTTATGCCCAGACTTAAAAAGGGTTCTATTTTGTATTACAATTCCTTTTTTCTTTGAGTTTATTTGTTTTTGTATGCGATTATAATTTTTTTATCCTTTTTTTTTTTAACAATTTCAATATGTTTGAATTTTTGTTTTAAGTGGCACATTTTAAACCATTTGTGTTGTGAGTGTGTGTTTCGTTATTAATGTCAAATTAATTAATAAAGGAGATTTTTTTTAATTTAATTGAAGGAAATTGTGATAAAACATGTCAGGCTTTAGAGACCTTAAATATTTGTAAGTTAATTTAATTAGAAACGTTAGAGTTATTGGAAATTAATGAATTAAATTATAATGTACAGCATGTGTAAAAGATGTTTTAAGGTTTAGGCGTAGAAGCAATTTATTTTAAAATAATTTATATTCAAAAATTTAATGTTTCATGGATGACTTAAATGAAAAGATGCCAACTAATGCTAGTGTTACAAAAATGTGTTATATTAAAATAGCTACTGGCACTTTCTTAAAAAATATTTTTTAAAAAGTAAATAAACTTTAATTTCAGCTGCAAGGAAAAAAGTAAATAATTGGAAATTTTTCAAATAAAATAAAGGTAGGCTGAGTTCCAAAACATAAAAATACTTTAGAATCAAAGTCAAAAATGTATTAACAAGCTTACCGAAGTATAGTTTGCTTATTGTGAACGCATCGAAAACTTTTTTGAAAACGTTGCAAAATTCTACACGGTTGCATTGTGGAATGGATGTAAGGTATGCGAGGTGCTTTACGATTTGGAATTCACCCGTATATTTAAGGCATTTAAAAAAAATACAATTTTTTATTAAATTAAGAAAATGTTATTTTATTTACTATTCAAAATACTTCAATCTGCTTAAATACTTATGGTATGACAAATTTAATAAAAAACTAACAGTAAAAGAAAAATTAAGTTTCACTTTTATATTTCCATATTTGTGTAGACGCCCATCATGTTTGCTGTTTTTCTTTTATTTAACGGGAATTTTAAAGTAAAAATATAAGCAAATCTGTTGCAATATATTCAGGTATAAGATCAAAACGGTCGTTCTTAAAAGCGTTTTTAAAATCCATTTCTGAGTTTAAGTAAAAATGTACTAAAAATTTATTTTTAAATATACTGAAAACGATATAATCGGTCCTAAATTGTTTCGTTTTCAAAATCGATTACTATCACATACCCGATAGATTGGGTTGACCTAAAATGAGTATCTTATAATTTTAATGTGGCAACATTTTGACTTTTAAAATTTTTATTGTAAGCAGGTAACGATATAAAAAACATATTATAATGAAGTTTTAAAATTGCAAAATTTTTAAATCAAAAATGAATTATTCAAACATTTTTTCAAAATTACTTTCATTCTCCAAAATGCTTAGAGACAGCGAAAAATTTAATTAAAAATTAAATAGTTCTCTTGGGAGTTGTCTTAAATCGTTATTAATTTAACATTTTGTATTCCCAAAAATTACTTTGGTAATTAAAAATTATTAATTTTTAATATTTTTAATTAGGCTTAAGTTCATTAAATTTAATTTTCATTAAATTATTTTTGTGAAGAAGGAATTTTACAACATGAAAATTAATTAAAATTTTTATTGATAATCTTTCATTCTTGACCGTGGCCGGGATTCGAACTGCGGCCGGCAGGTAACCATGACATGTTACGATCGCAACCACTCGATCTCCTGAGATGGATTTGCCGTTTTACACTCGCAGCCATCGAAGACTGCTGACGTCAATAGTCAAACATCAATCCTTAAACCAAATTGTATTTTTATTATTATTATATTATATTATTAATTTATTTACAAAAATTTAAACTTCAATACAAAATAAAAATAAAAATAAAAAAATTTTAAAAAGTTGTTTAATTGTATCGTTGCTATATTAAAAATGACATGCTTTTAAACCTTGATAATGTGCCGCTTGGTATTGAATTTTACCATATTAAGGAATTAAATTTGAAATATCACCATATTAAGACATATTTTGAAACGTTGTTAGTTAAAAATAATCAAATTGATATCTAACAAAAAACAAAATGCATTAAAATGTAGGTATTTCTATTTCAAAGAACTTGTTACTTATTCTGCAAGAGCTAAAGACTTACTATTAGTTGTCACCATATAGGGATGCAACACGTTTGCCGCATACCATTTTTTAATAATTTTCTAAACCATTATGCCAATTGTATGCTAGCTCACTTACTTGGCACAAATCTGGGTCTTCCTGATCACATTGTTATAAAGCAGCAACTCCCTATCACGCTCCCATAGGAAATTTAGAAAGTCACACATAAGATAACGATTTGTTTCTCAGGCGTAGGCTTTGTAATTTCTCAAAAGTGAATTTCCTTACCGTGCAACAACAACCACCACTAAGAAGCCACTACCGATAAATGAGAATATTGTGAAGACTGCAACTTAATGCCGAAATCGCTTATTGAGTTCTTAAAAGCGATTTTTTTATCCAAATCTTGGCAATTTTGAATTTAAACCTCTTATGCAAAAAAAGTTAAAGTTCACATTAGTTAACTTACACATTAAGCCCAGTAAAAGTCATTGGGTTTTTATGTGCTGGTTAACTAATGTGAACTTTAAAATTTTTTGCATAAGGGGGTTGGTTAACCTTTATTCAACACCACTACAAAAATTTTTCGAATATAGTAATAAATGCAGACAAGAATTCTAGGGAATAATTGTGCATCCTTGCGATATCGGTGCCCTCTGAAAGGCTGTTTTCTAAAGTTAAATTAGAAGCAGATCAACAAAGCACCCGGCTTAGCAGTCAGTCCATTTTTTAAACAAAATCCTTAAATAAAAGTTTTTGAAACGATTTTTCAATTATTTTATTTTATTCGATTTATTTTATGATATTAAAAAATCGATTTTTTTTTTTATTTCACATTCTCTATATCGGATTTTTTAAAAAGAGTGGTAGATATCGCTGCAAGTAAAACTTTGCCAAAATGCCTGAGAGTTTAGTTGAAATCTCTCCCGATTATTCTAGTTCTCAACTATTTTGTGGATCCTTCATGTATGTTGTATATTCTCCTTGAAACAAGAATTGAATTTATGTATGAGCGTTAAGTATTTTTAAGTGTTTTCTGTTGCTGTTAATTTTGGTAGAAAAATGGAAAATATTGCAAAAAAAAAAAAAAAAAAAAATTAATTACCTGTATATTAAATTTATGGCTGACATATAATGAAAGTCTTTATGTGGCTTGTCAACAGTTTATATGCTATTAATTTTCATACTCGTATATTTATTTAAGTGAGTTTGTATTTTTTTGCATAATTTGTGAACAGAACAACTTTTTCATGTTCACATACATACACAAATATATTCCGCCAATAAAGGGAATACATACAACCAAATAAACGTACTCAACCAGACATTATTAATTTTCATAAATACATACTTGCATCAAACTGTAAAATATTAAACGAGTTTAAATAGTTGAGAAACATTAAATAATTGCTGAAAGTTATTAAATGACAGGCATTAAGAGAATTTGTATGGACAGGAATGCTATAGAAATACTCGTACATAAAACATTTTGTTTTTGCTAAAGTCATACTTTGCCTTGTAGTGAAATATCTACTTTACGCACTTAAATAATAAATAAATTTTTAGGAAATTAAATAAAGTGACATTTTTCAAAGTCTAGTTTCTTTTTAAATAAAAGGATTTAACAAAATTACAGCTGATTTTCTCACGTTAATTATTACATATTACTCTGGATTAACAAGATTCATTATTGAAATTTATTTTTTTAAATTCATATCGACAATTGCTACTTTAGTGTAGCATTGCATGTTTTGTATATGTATTTTCAATTAAAATACCTGATTTCTTTCAACACTTGGCTGCGGTAAAATGCATTTCATGAATTAATTTATCATACCTTAATCAATTTATTTTTGGTTTCTAACAACATTTCTATTTCTTCCTTATAACTGCAATGTTTATTTTCTTGCAATAATTTCATTATATAAAAAAATCCTTAATATTTCCTCATCCTTTTGTAAGGATGTATATGTAGTTGTATGAAAGTACTAGCGGTTTTTTATTTTATTGCTGTTAAATAAGAAAATTTAATTTCAATGTTGTGTTTCCTTTTTATTTTTCTCTTCATTTTCTCTTTATAAATATTATTATAATTTCATAAAGTAAATACAATTTATTTACTATTCTTAACAAATAAACATGCATATACAAAGTTATGCACACACACCCACTTATACACGCTTTTATACACACGTACAATTTGCAAACACTCTATGTTTTTGTTGTTGCAGTATATAAAAATATAAAATTTGTTGGCTGAAAATTGTGTAAAATAAAAAAAAAAAATCATGTAATTGAATGTCATGCAACACTGACTGCCTACACTTCTACTTGTTCTCTATCCCTTTCTTACTTTTTTGCAGTATAATTTAAATAATAAAAAAAAAATAAATAGTAAAAAAGCATAAAACAAAATTGTAGTAGATGATTTAGGTTGCACACAGAGGCGTAAAATTTTGAACTCGTTTGAAATCGAATTCAGAAATAAACAGAAACAAATTTGTACCAGCCAGATAAACAAGTTTTACACCCAAAAGTAAAAGTTTAAAACCGGTAATATCGAGCGGCCTAAGAGGTTGACGGGTTAAATCTGCAAACCCACGCCTAAATGTTAAATATTTTTCTAAATACCTTCGGTTCTAGGGAAATTTGATAATAACTTATATAAATAAGAACATGTAACGCTATTTGGTAATTGTTTCGAATAACTTCGTTGTTTTAAATCAATTCAGTGTCTTAAGACTCTGATTGACAGCGTTAGAAAAAAGTGTGCATGCAGATGAGTGTAAATGCAATTGTACAACTAGCTTTGGCAAAAATAGGTTGTGCAACATTATTGCGTTTATTTTATTGTTGGTTTAGTTGTTTTTTTTTTTTTGTTGGTTTTTGTTGTTGCGTTTGTGTACATTATGCAAAAAGAAAAGAAAGAAAAAAAAAGGAATTGGTGGTAAAGTTATCAAATAAGAATAAAAATTTAATTTTCTTTTGAAAAAGGGCTTACATGAACAATAAAAGAAAATTGAAAGAAGAAATAAATAGGAAAATAATATAATTTCTTTTTTTAGATCTTCATAAAGTTATTAAAATTTTAAATTTGGAGAATGCCTCTACAACTTCAAAATAGGTTAAATATTTGATTAATATTTCTGTAAAAATTTTTGTCAGATGTTGTGTATTGACAGCTATTATGATTGTACCTAATTTTAAAAGTTTTGCCTTGCCGTTCTCCAGATATTAATAAAAAAATAAGAAAAACAACAACTAGGGATTTTAGGGTAAAAGACATCGAATAGATACACGGCCAGGCGGACATCGTTAAACTTCGCTACTCATAAGGACCAATAATTTATATACTTTATAGGGTCTAGATCAATGTTGTAGAAGTTACATATGCAATGAGAAACCTTTATGTACCCTTTCCAACTATAGTGAATGATATAAGAATTCTTAGAAAAATAAGTATATTTTCTAAACTAATCATAAATTAGCTTTTGGGTTTTTGTTAAGCATAGTTATCGAGTTTTTCTAATTTTTGTTTTATAAATTGGATCACGTCATCGGTATTGTATAACTAAACTAAGATCTTTGGAAAACATTTTAGATGTTAAATTAATTTTCGATTGTTTAATTTTTAACTGACAGACACACACCAACATATTGAAAGCAACACACACAGTGATGCCAAACATCATTGAATTTGAAGGCCTGAGGTCACTAAATGTTTGTGTTTGATTTTAGTAAATAACGTTTACCTGCAATTGACTAGTTCGCTTAACTTGTAAACTTTGTACTCTCGCCCCCTTTTATTAAGTAAAATGTGCAAAATTACTCACAGACTAGCAAAAAAAAAAAAAAGAAAAAGAAACAAAGATGTCTGTCCAGGTGTCCGTTATCGTGCCTATCTGTTAGTTAGTACAAGTGCATGGAACCCTATAAATGTGTGTGCATGTGTGTTAGTTCTATATGAACGAGTATAAAATGGCAAATGTTAAATGATCTAAGCCCAGCAAATGCATCTCCTATCACATGGTTAGTTTGCTGAGTCAATCATTTGTAAAATTTATGTTGCTTTGAATGAAAATGTCATCAAATGCGAAGGTATGTATGTATGTATACGATAGAGTCTACGACTACACTTGTGTGTGTGTGTGTTTTTTTATTGCATATACATGTAAAGTTAATATGCAACTAAAATAGTTTAGTCGTACACATTACATGCTTGTTTATATGGTACCTGAATAAGCTGATACAAATGTGTGAAAGTGTGTAATATACAATGTCTATGATTCCAACTCAATGGACAGATTAACTTAAGGGAGTGCTTAAAAAATTGTGTAGTTTTTTTGCTGACATAAAACATTTTAGTTTTTTTTTTTTTGGGAAATTTAAACAAAAAGTTGCATGTGTCTCTCACATTGTGCTAAAAAGTTTACATCCGTTAGTAAGTCAAAAGAAGAATGGATACAAGAAATTACTTTACTTTTTAATGGAGACGTTTAATTTAGTTTTTCTCTTTCACAAGAAAGAGAAATGTTGCCAGGATATGTTTGTTCAGCGACACCTCATTTATTCTTGTTTTCAAGATGTTTTCTTTTTTGCTTTGAGAATTTCCTTTAGAATAGTGTAAAGAAAAATGTGCAATAGTAACAGGATGTCCGTTGAAAATGTCTTTTTTGTACGTTTTGCTTTTGGAGGAATTGTTAAAGACAGCGGACAATAATAAAGTGCATCTCTCACCGCTGGTCTAAAATAAAAGATGCATGTGTTTATATGGAACATAAGCATAAATATTGATAACATGAAACATCTTTAACTTCTACATATGTTTACACTAATTTTTAAGGTATTTTTTATAAACAGATATCTATGAATTTGTTAATTTAAACAAACACGGTTTAATTTTAATAGTATGTTGATTAAATGATACTAAGAACATAAGAATTAAACATTACCAGGGCAGTTTTTTAATTTCTTTGTTTTTTAAATATTTCTCAAACGTTTTGGAAACATGCTACTTTTGCATATTTATGCATACACAGAAAAACTTTTCAGCAACATTTTTTTAATTAAATCAAATAATGCTGTTTCTAACAATTTTTTTAATTGTTCTTATTAATTTGCTGTAATTGAAAATAAAAATTCTAATTTTGTGTGTATGTTTGCAATAATGAAAATATATACACAATCTTTAAAATATTTTAAAGTTTTAAGTAATTTTTTAATTGTTTCAATTAACTGTGTTGATTGAAAAAATATTTTGATTTGTGTTTACGTTTTACATAGCCTCTTTTGCTGGTGGTCATATTTCAATTAAACCTATTGATTGAAACTCAACAGCAAGAAAAGCTCAAACTTACAAATATGTTAGTTGATATGATCAATTAATTTCCAGGCGGAAAATCAGTACGGAATTTTATTAATAGTACAAATTTCTAACTAATATGTTTATTTTTTCTGTATACTAGAATTTTCCCGGTGGCCGAATTTCAACCATTTGATATTTACAATTTAAAAGAAAAAAGAAAGTCGGTCGGTCAAGTGCGATTATATAACACTCTACGCCATAATATTTTTTTTTAAACATATTTTCGAGAGTGTATCCTAATTGGGACCCATAGGCAATCATGGACCTGCCAGAACAAAATTATGTAATGAGGTTAAGATTTATGTAAAAGTTCTTCTTGTATAGGAGTTATGGTCAAATATGGACCGATAAAATTTGGCAAGATTATGACGATTGCAATAAAATAAATTTGGACGAAATTATATATAAAAACCAATATAATTAGACAAACACCCGATTCCTGAAAGAAGCTTTTACTTGGGCTATGTGAAATTATGGGCCGATTCACCCTTATTTTCAATGGGGTACCTTAGAACCAATGTGTCAAATTTCGTTAAATTATCACCAAAATTGCAACCTGCACTTTGTGCACTTTGCGCACAAGGTAAACATGGACAGCATGCCGGACGGACGTCGTTAAGTCAACCCAGAAAGTGATTCTGAGTCAATCGGTATACTCAAAGGTGGATCAAGAAAGAATACTTTAAGGTGTAACAAACATCAGCACAACTGCATAATACCCTGCCCACTATTGTGGTGTGTGCGTCACAAGTAAGAGTGCTGTATTCGGCAATGCCGAATATTATATATTTTTCACCATGGTGAGACAAAAACAAAAAGTTACAAAAATAAATACATACATATTCACTAGTTTAACCCGGTGCGTTTTGAAACCCCCTGACTTTTCCAGTTATGCACAAATTTTTTTGGTGCCGTCCCTATTTCGCGGGCGGGCGCCTACATTTTGGGAGTTGTGCATTGACGACCAACATGCTTTTACCGAATTTGGAAGCCTTGGCTCTTGCCTTTCTCCATTTCGTCAAATCAATTGCGCTATACATGTATGTATTTGTTATGTGTAAAAAAGGCAAAAAAAGTCTAGGCATTAAAAAGCAATAAAAAATTTTCGATGATGGGTATATAAAATACAACAACAAGACAAATAATAAGCATATTGTTCATATCTACATAAAAAAAAACTAGTGTTACCCATATATGTACATATTTTTCATCAAAATTGGTGGACAATATTTAAAATCCTACGGCTAAAAAATTGTTCCAGTACATATTTCTAAATAAAAATGAAGGGTAAAAGATTTGATAGCGTATGATTTATATTTAATTATCTTAAACTGTTATCAAAGTAAATTATTTTAATTTTTTCTTTACTTACTTTTAAATTAATAACATTTGTGGCAGAAACGAAAAAGTGCTTAAGTGGACTTAAGCAAAACTTGAGTTTTTGGTACCTTTGTAATATTCATGTTTAAAAGTACCCACGACAAAGTTTCTATTATTTTGTACGATTTTTTAGGAAGTTATAGCAAAATTACTTTTTGCTTATTTTTTTCAATGGGCTATAAAATTTGGAATAAAAATTTAAGTTTTGATTTAATCTGTGTCTTAAAGAAAATTTAGGATTAAAAATTTTAAAAAAAATTAACCTGCAGAGAAGTGATGATTTTATTAGAATAAAATTTTATTCTCAAAAATCAACTTTCAAGTTTAAAAATAAAAACGATAGACAACCACTTTTTCCTTATTTCCACAGATATGTACAATTAAGCTGCTGAAGCTTCTACAGTTGGAAAGGGCTTAGATCTATCACCCAAAAAATAAGAATCAGATGAAGCAGTTATTTATAATCTTCTCTTGGTTGCATGTCTTCAAGCTGGCCTTTAATTAAATGGTAAAATCTTCATGTATTGATAAGGGATAAAACTTACATCACTTCTGAAACTGATTTTAAGTATTTATTGCAGGGCATAGAACTACATCGTAAGAACCGTAATTAAAGATTTGTAAACCAAGCAAAAGCAAAACGTTTGATTTTGATTATATATTTATAATATATTTATAATATATTAAACTGGGTACAAAGTTGGAAACCGGTGTAACTCAGGAACGGTAAGAGCAAATTCAAAAATATTTGTTTCTAAATTATTGAGAATAAATTGGTCTTTCAAACTGCGTTGTTGGTTGGTTTCATTTTCATAAAAATTTTAAAAGCTATAAAGCGTTTTTTACAAAATTTATGGAAAAATTACGAATAATTGTAATGTTGGGTACCTAAATGAGCAAATTCGTTGCAAAAGCTTATAGTCTGTGTACACCAAAAGAAAGCTTGGACAGTTTTCTTTGAAATTATTTCCTTAAAAGTAAAGAAAATCGTGGTTGTTGGCAAAGTTTTAAAGAAAACTCAAAAAAGACCGGCAAACCTGATTTTTGGAAAAAAACTCAACTTGAGCGACCTCTAAGCCTCTTCCGAAAAATCTGGAAAAATCGCAAAAATATTTTACCCTTTAAGCTTTTAAGTTATGCTTGAGCCCCAAAAAAATATACATTCATATATAAAAGAATAATGTAAAGTCGTTTCTATTTTTTAAGAATGTATGTCTTACAATATTTTTGTGTCCGTCATATTAAGCAAAAAAATTGTTATTAAATATTTCTTCTTATTCTCATAATAAAGATTCAAATCAAATTTGAAAGATAAGACGGTTTTTTATTATTTAGTTTATTTTCTATTTTCGCTATCACACCATATTTTGTACATTATTTGTGCATTATTATTAATAAGAAATACAATTAAAAATTCTTGCTATAGAAAACAAAAGTAATAAAAAAGAAAAAAATAACAAGTAGAAAAAAGAAATTTTAATGAAATACGTATTTTGTTCTATATACTTATTTATTTGGAGCATAATGCTGCTGCAACTGCAGCTGCAGCTACTGCTGCTGATGATAGTGTGTTATTAAAGTAATTAAATAAACTGTCAACATATTGTAGTATTTTGTTTCGGAGTTAATAATTTAAAATGACAGTTGTCGCATTATTATGAAACTGCATCTAAGTACAACTTATGACTGTGTTGGTATGTGTATGTAGTGCTCATACACTCTATATTTATTAAAGTGTACAATATAAACTAGTTCATATATATATACATATATATATATATATCTGTGGCATTTTGACAAAACATCTTAAGTCGAGATAAAATAGCAAAAAAGTTTAAAAAAAGAACTCGTTGAAAAAATCATTTTTATTAAATAACTAGTTGTTTGGTAGCGGCGTTGCTCGGGATTTTCCAAATTATAATAAAAAATTAAATACTGGTGAAATCCTGTCTGAAATTGGTCATATCAACTTATAAACCTTCGCCGGCTCATGCTCAACAACTTCGCTAAAGATCATAGCATCGTCAAATTTTCGTCAGATTTTTTTTGCTATTCTTCTTACTTGGTCAGAGACCATTCCGAATTGGTACGAATCATCGAAATCGGTCCAGCCGTTCTTTAGTTATAAACGTAGTAACTAACGCCACTTTCTTTTATATAGATAGAAGATAAAATAAACCAATATTAAAGAAAAATTTCGTTTCTAATACAAAATTTTAAAAACGTAAACAAAAATGTTTTTTGAATGAAAATTCGTATGATTTACAACATTTTTTTCAACTTTTTAAATTTGACTTAAGATGTTTTGTCAAAATGGCACAGATTTATGTGTATACGTATGAACCAAGAACACACATACAAACATCGTATATTTGATAGCTGTCTTTATATTTCTACTTATTATTATTATTTACTGTTAGTGTATTTAGGTTTGTAGAATCTACTTAAAATAAAATGATAAATTCAACAATTGGATTCTGTGGATGGTTGCGGGTTCGATTCCTGTCAGAGGTTCTGCTCGGGCTAACTACAACGGACTGAAGTTCTGCGTTGCTATAGTTCGGTTAATAAATAAAAGAAAACATTTTTAAGAATTTTTCTAACATTAATAAATAAATTTCAACAATTATAATGGTTTATATCGTTTGAGTACAAACATTTTTTTTTAAAGAAATTAAACAGTATTTTCTGCAATTGTTTCAGTATATTAGAGTAAAACTACTAGTGAATCACATTAAAATTTCAAAGAAGTAAAATCTTAAGGCGCTTAAATAAAGGGAATTTTAAAATTGGAATTTTTAGTTGAACTATTAATTTTTTGATTTTTGATATTTTTAGTTAGGCTTGAGCTCATCAAATTTAATTTTCATTAAATTATTTTAACTGAAAAAAGGAGTTTACTAACATGTAGTTTATTAAAATTTATTGATAATTTTCATTCTTGGCTGAGCTGGGGACCGAACTAGGGTTGAATGTACATGTTTCAATAACCACCACATTCTTTCATCAGAATTCTTTGACGTTTTAACCCAAAGTGGAAGATAGTTTAAACTGCCAGTTGTATTATAAAAGTAATTCTTTGTAAAACAATTGTGAGAAATGAATTTAACGCTCTTGAAATTTTGTAATTACAATTTTGTAATTCAAGAGTTGCTGAGGTATAAAGAGGTTTTAGAACTAGTGATATTATCATTGACTTAGGCAAAATGTAGGTACAATATAACTGAAACATATTTTTCTTTAAGTCAAATTTAAATTGAAGGGCTTATTGTTAAAACATCATATGCCACAAAAAGATTATTTTGAGAAAATCGGCTTTAAAGTTAAATAAATACGTTAACGGCCAATTTCGTCAAGAGCAAGTATAATTAATCATCACTAGAACTTTAAAAAGCTGCTGGCCTAAGACGATAGTGCTCTAACAATTCAACTGCATAATAATTATATTATTATATAGTTGCAAAAATAAATAAATAAATAGAACTGTAAAAATATATATTGTTAAATGGCAGTTACAGTAATAGTTGGTTATAACTAAGCTTGGAGAAATTGGCCGTAAATTGTATTAAATTTAAAAAAGTTAATTATCGTCTAAATCAGAAACTAATTGGGAAAAAGCTCCAATCTTTTGTTGGAATGTTGGGCTGGTTTTCATTAATAGGAAAAACACATAAGCCCATTCCTTTAATTCGGGCGGCTTATGATGTCTTAAAAATAAGCCCTTAAGTATATAAAACTTGAAAAAAATGTTTCAATAAAAAAATAATTTATAAAAAAAAGTTCCCATATTCGTATGGCCAATTTCACCAATTCTATTTAAATATCAATTCATATTTAAGTATAGTTTTACATATAACTTTATTTTTATTTGACTTGTTAAACGAATTTTAAACATAAATTGATATATATATATATATATAAATATATAAATTGGTGAAATTGGCCATTAGTTACAATATTTAATATACAGGCCATAAACTTATTTCTATCTGTTAAATGAATTTGGTGTATAGCTTATCGAAAGTAAAAGAAATATTCAAATTATAAGAAAATGATTCAATAAACAATCTCAGTCATCGAAAAGTGAGACTTAATAATAGGCAATAAAAATTACTGGAATAAGCAACACTTGGCAAAAAAGAATTTCAAAAATTAATTTTAAAAATATTCCAGTTATTTGATTTTTAATCTAACTTAAAATAAATTAAAAAAAAAAAAATAAAATGAACAAGACCGATAAAGAACTTTTATTGTATAACAATCGGTTCTTTAAAAATAATCACTAAACTCAGAAAAGGGTAAAGGCAGGGAAACCAGAAATATGCTCTAAAAACCACATTTTATGCGCATTAAATATGCATTAAAAACTGGCAAATATGCCCTGAAAAATGTTAAAAACATGCCCTAAAAAATCAAAAATTGCTAATTTGAAGACAAAATATTAAACATTTTAATAACAAAATTTAAAAAAAAAAAACACAAAAATATCTAAGTATTATACACATCGCATAACATTTATCCTTAATGACACCCTGCTTTGTCTTACAATTTGAGAGTAAAAATTAAGTGTAGATGGCGAAATTGGAGTAACCGAATTTCGAAAAAAAAAATATTTTCTGCGAAAGCTTAAGCTTTTTCTTTCTAGTTTTTTAAAACGTTAAGAATGATACTCAGTGGCTTAGTTTATAAATTCCTTTATTTTCTGTTTAAAATTTTTATATATTTTTTAAATTTTCAAACACCTGATAAAGAAAAATATTTCGAAATTGTTTAACCAAATAAGGCCCGTTTTCACAATTTATCGACAGCTAAAAGCAGGATTTGTCGGCTGTATAAAAAATGTTCCAGTATTACAACTTTACTTAAACCTAAGGTGAGCTTTAAGTTAAAGGAAGGATAAAGTTAAGATGTAATTTTGAAACACGCTTTATAGATATAGATAGCAGATAAAATCCTACCTTAAGCAACGGTATGTTGTGAAAACGGGCCTAAGAAGAATAACTTTTAATTTTGCCGATTGCAGTATTTTTTGCAAGTATTTTTTTAATGCAACTTATTACAAAGGTACTTTTTGGACATTAACAACATCTTAAAATACAAAAATAAGAACATGTCTGCCTCATCTTAAGAAATTTACTCAAATGAGGAAAGAGAAAATTACAAAAGGCAACACAAATTTGCAGGGAAACCGTAAATATGCAATTGCACGTTTTTCCAAAAACAATATGTTTATCCCTCTTAGAGCTTTCTATGAATTTTGGCAACGATTTAGTGAATAATTTACCCTTTGCAGCATTTTTTGCATTTTTTAGTCAGAGTAATTTTTAGATTATTGTGTATGTTCCATCTTTTGAAGCACATTTGGATAGTTGTTATTTTTTTATAAATGCACTATGAATCTTATGTATAATTCTTCCGTGAAAAAAAGTGTATGCGAGTTGATCAATAACTGATCATGGGCACAAGGAGAAACCCTTGAAAAATTTTTTTAATACTTTGGCGTAGGTTTGACCAATAACATTGTTTTGCTTGTTTATTATTGGCAAATATTATAAGATTGTGTTATAGTGCATATTTGCAGCTTTTTGTATACTAGTATAAGTTAGAAAAATGTTCTCGTATATATTTTTAAAGATATGCAGAATGTACTTTCATACATGTATTTTATTTTAATTACATGAATATGGTTGTGAGCATATGTTAATTACAAAAAATCTTTTGCTGCAGATTTTAATATGAAATTCTGCTTGTTTTATGAAAAAAAAACAACATAACATAAAAAAGTAAAATATAATATCCCATGAGTGTATCATTCGTTCATACTACTCATATTACGAAGAATTCTTAAAAAAAACACAAACACAAGGTCCTGAGAAAGTCAAAAGGGAAATGTAAATTTGTACATGTAAGATAAATAATAAATTTATAAAAAAATGCATAATAGTGAATGAAAATGCAATAATATATATGACTCAGGTATGAATATAGTAACATAGAATAATGTATGAATGTTTGAATTACCGTAATATAAATTAAAGTTTGTAAGTTTTTTTAGGTTAACTAAATAAAAAATTTCGCATACTGCACTTTGATCTCATAAAAAGTTATTTAAAATTCCCTTAAGAGATTAATTTAGTTTATTCACATGTTTTACATGACAACAATTTTAGCTGCTCTACTTGATGGTTTGTTCATTAAAACCTAGAGATAGAACTAGAATTGACGTTGACTCATCTCACTTTTTTTGCAATTTCTCGCAATAACACAGTGACATTTGTGCATTTAAATCAAGAATCTTCCAGTATTTTCGTTGGTGGCAAGTGCTCATCTACGAAGAGCAGGTGACATTTTGATAACATACGCCTTCTTAACATCTTGTATTTAATTCTTAAATTTCCAGCAAATTTTGGAGATCGTCTTTTAGGTATTTTTGAAACTTTAAAGTAGTCAAAAATATGTAGGGTTTTTAATTTTGAGTGCTATCACTGCAATATTGATCAAAGACCCCACTCAAAATTTATGCCAAAGACCCAGATAAGATGAAAACTCGATCGTTATATATGAGTATTTAAATAACATAAGTAAATTTTCATATTATTCGAATGTGTATTCTAAGTCAAATTACAATACTCAAAAGCTTTTATACTTTAAAAGGCTTATTCCTAATATGAACATTTATATAATAAATGTTACTCACAATGAGAAATAAATTTCTAGATTCTAACATAAGTAAATATATTCATAAAGGGTTTAGACCAGTGGTGATCAAAAACAGAGACAGTTAAAAATTTGTGGGTAGTTTTGGGTGCACTAGTTTCATATTTAAAAAAATATATTTTTGTATTAAAAAAATATTTTATTATATAAATCCAAGAAGCATTTATTTTTTTTTAATTTCTAATTGCATTCAATTTTTCCACTCTATTTTCCACATTTCAATAAACATCGTTGGCTTAGACATTAAGAAGATTTTCTTGTAGCTTTACCCTAAAAGGCTCTTTTGTATGTTAGCCTTTCTCATTAAATATTATTGTGGAAAGTTTATAATGATAAAGACAAAAAAGTTTCCTATTCCGAAATTAGGTTTTAAGCAAATTATGGATCGATTTGTATATGACAGAAGAAAACAATTTGGCTCAATGTCGACTTATTTCGGATGGATTAGTTTTATATAATTTGAAACGAGGTACTATGTTTAACTAAATTTTCATTCGGCTGTAACTAAATTTACTTTGTGAAATGAAAAGTTTTTTATGTATAGTTTTATTAATTTTTATTGTGTTTGGAAAATTTGGAAAAAATGTTTATAATTAAAAAAGTCTGAAAGGAAAAATAAGTTGTTCTAAATTTTAATATAAAATCTTGTTTTTGATATAAAACGAAACGGGATTTACAATATTCTGCGGCAAGGAAAAATTTGTGATTAAGTGTGAATATTTCCGGGAAATAGACTTTTTAATTGTAGGAATTTGGCTCAGTTTATACCTGTGTCAGAATTCTATAATATATATTTACTCCAATTAATCAAGTGTATACTAGAAGGCATTTATCTTGCGGTCTTGAGAGGCAGCAAGATACGTGGCCTATTTTCATTTTTGGGAAGGAATTAAAGATACTATTTGGTGATATAAAAGTAAGAATACTTAAATAGGTGATCTGTGTTAAAAGAATCTCAAGAGAAGATACTTTTTTATATTGCGAAGGTGACCAAACCTATAACAAATTAGTCTTATTTTGTGAAAATATCGTGGAAGTAATGCCTAAATAGGTCTAATTCAATCATATTTTAATCTTATGTACTAAATTCCTTTTTGATGTGCTAAACCCACTTTTTTTGCTGTTTTGTTATTAACCAAACTTTTTGATCACTAAAGTCTAAAGTCAATACAAAATTTGTTCCTATTTCTAGTTCCTGTATATATTTACTTACATTAATTCCTAAATTGTTGAATAAATTTAAATTGGTCACCTAAATTATCATATATAGAAATACTTTGAAATTAAACTTAAATACCCGAACACTAGCAGCTAGAAGTTTCGACTTCTCACTGTTACATATGATATACCATTGTGTGAATTCAGTTATGTAAGTATGTTTAAATCCCAATAGATAACTTAATCCACACTCTCATTCCACCATATTTTTTTTGTTTCTAGCTATCGAATGCTGAATTAAAATTAATAACCAAACGCGTGAAACCACCATCAGCGGGCGCCTGCTGACATCGTTGGACCTTAAAAGAATGCATTTCATTTGATAGCCCGTTTGAAGAGAGCCATCCCAAATGTTTTTTTTTTACATATTTAACGTAACATGAATAATTAAGTCTAAGTAATATATCTGCAAAACTACACTTTATACAATCTCATCCTTTAGCTCTTGAATTGTTGCTGGCTTATCGACGTACACCTTTTCTTTCAAATAACCCCAAAGAAAAAAGTCCAACGGTGTCAAATCACATGATCTTGGCGGCCAATTGACATCGCCATTACGTGAGATAACACGGCCATTGAATTTGTTGCGCAAAAGAGCCATTGTTTCGTTAGCCGTGTGGCAAGTGGCACCGTCCTGCTGAAACCACATATCGTCCACATCCATATCTTCCAATTCGGGCCATAAAAAGTTCGTTATCATCTCACGATAGCGAACACCATTCACAATAACTGCCTGACCGGCCTCATTTTGGAAAAAATACGGCCCGATGATGCCGCCAGCCCATAAACCGCACCAAACAGTCACTCTTTGTGGGTGCATTGGTTTTTCGACAATCACTCTTGAATTATCATTCGCCCAAATGCGGAAATTCTGCTTGTTAACGAATCCACTGAGGTGACCAAAAAAATCACGAAGTGCACGATATGCATTTTGATTTGAACGCCCATTTTCATAATAAGTCTGGATAACTTTAACACGTTGTTGGATTGTGTATCTCTCCATGGTTCAAATTGAGTAAGTCTGAAATAGAGAAATGTCAAATAAAATTCGGAAAAAAACTTGGCGTTTAGGTGTGGTTCACATTCAACATCGGCCCTTACAATTTAACCACCCTTTAGCTCAACGTCACCAGATATTCTTAATTTAAATTTAATTAATTTAAATCTTTATAAATATCTTTCATTAATTACCTTACTAGAATATCTTAATTAATGGTGGCTAATTTTAAGTTAAATGTTGGTTTTTTTTTAATTTTGTTTTAATAATAATAAAACTCTTATTCAGTATCCTCCTTTTTTTATTAAATAAAACTTATTTATATTAATACCTTTGTTGACATGAAATTTTAAATCTTTGACTTATTATTGTTATGAAAGGTGAAGATATTGGTATGGGTTAGTTGAAGTGTTCATTTTTTTATTTCGTTTATCGGGCTGGCCTATGATATCGATCCTATGGTCAGCGTGGTGGGTGGGCGAGGAAAAGTGTAGCAATTTATTTATTGTTTTCTTTATTTAGATAATTGCGAGCTATGTGAGGTTATGCTACCTAAGAATAAGTCTATTGTAACTGATCAAATATATACCATTTTGAGGAACAATATTGACACACCCCCCCAACGATGAGCACATCTGTATTACAGGTAGCCTCGTTCCTAAAGCAAAAATACAACAACATATTCAACGATCATTACAAACTACTCTACAATCCAATATACGACCTGAAGAAAAGGGCAAGAACGTTAAAATTTAAAAGAAGCATTTTTTCTCTATACACAATATGCGGTGACAAATTTGTTAGCCGAAATTTATAGTTCTGTAGCTCGTTTCTGTATTTCTCGCATCGTAAAATTTCTTACATGAAGTGTGAAACAAAAAATTCCATCGTTTCTCGATTTATGAGATAAAAGTGTTTCTGTATTTGAATGCGAAAACAGACACAACAAATTCTGTTTATACTGGAATATTTCCAGTAATTAAGTGTCAAATAAAAGCGAAACGTCAACAAAAGAAATAAATATAATAAAAACAGGGCTGCCAGATTTGACGAGTTATCGTCATCTTGACGATTTTTTGTTCCGATATTAACAAAGTGACGTTTTGATGATTTTTTCTAAAAAAGTGACGAAAGCAAAAACAAAATCAAAAATATTTTATAATTTTGTTGTTACTTTCTATAGAAATTCATCTTGAATTTTTAAATTTCAAACACTTCTATTTTGTGGCGTTGAAAATTGAAAAAAAAAAATAATATGAATGTCTGTAGAAAGCAACAACAAAATTTATAAAATATTTTTGATTTTATTTTTGCTTTTAATGAAATTGTTGGCGTTGTGTTTTACACTATAAGCCCCTTAGTCTTCGAAATAAGATAATTGTAAATATTTTTATATGTTTGTTTATTAGAAAAAAGATATCTTTAGAAACAAGGCTGCTTAAATTTTTATATTTATCCCTATTGTGAAAATTGTCCTCGAAATTGTTTGTTTCTTCCCTAAAAAATGTATCGGCAAAAGCAAAATTTCGAGGGAAAGTAATGGACCGACTTGGCTTATTTTGAACATTTAATACTTCTTATATACACATACAAAATATGATTGATATTTGATATTCTTATCTTATATGTACACTTTTGTTCCAAAACCATTATTCCGGCAAAAAAGAAATTTGTTTGCCTCCCAGTAAAAACTTTTTCAAAATGGATAGCTTCTTTCACTCGTTATTAAGTAGCTTTCTTCCATAAGAACTTCGATAACTACTTTTTTCTGGATGTATTAAGATAAAAAAATGACTTACTTTTGAATTTGTTCTTTTTGGCACAACCCTTGTAAAATTCATTAGTTTTTCAGTAGAATTGTATGTAGTGCTTTTATGTGTTTCTGATTACTTAACATATTATTTTGTAGGCGAAGATTTTACTGGGTCTTTAACCCGTTTATTTATGAACCGATTTTTTTAATTTTAACTACAAGGTATTCTACTAAGTCTATTTCAGGTAAAAAAGAAAAAGATTATAGGAATAGGTAAATTAAAGATTTATATCTCAAATATTAAATAATAATTATTAAATACCCATGAACTTTAACTATGTTTTTGTTTGATTATTTTTTAATAAAAGTCGAAACAAATTTGTTTAAAATTGATTTTAAATTGCACGATTTTTAAAACAAAAAAGACGATCTTTTTTATTTTTTTCTCAGGAAATTGACGATTTTGACACAAATTTATCTGGCAGCACTGATTAAAACCAAAACAAGAAACGGCTTACAAAAATTTAAACTAACAAAATATAACAATTGTTTTTTGTTTATTTTCATCATATAAATTATGCATTTATCATTTATATTCCTTCTATTTTTTTATTTATTTAAAAAAAAAACAGTATATAAACATATTTTAAATTCAAAATATCTACATTTTGTTTTTCTCGCCACCAATTTCAAATGTAACTTATTTTGACAGTTCTTGAAAGAAACTTTTCGCAAAATATTGTTATAGAAACACTTTTTCTCGCATCCTTCCAATAATTGCTGGAAAATTATTTAAATGACAGATAATTCTCGCAAAAAAAAGATACAGAAACACTTGTGTGAGAAAAACCATTGTTTGTTTAATTTCACACTATTTTTGTTGCAATTCACACGTTTCATGCGAAGAGTTTTACGATGTGAGATATACAGAAACGGGCTACTGAAGAATGCTTACCAATTTTGATAGTTTTAGGTCCGTTATCCGACTTGTTCTTACTTGTAGGTGGGAAAATAAAACCTGCTGAGTCAATACTTGATTATAAGGAAACTCTATACTGTAGTCCTCCTCAGTTAAATAGACTTTATCGTTTACTAACACTTGACTCTGTGCATTACTAAGCGAAATATCTAAGCTATTCTGCTTAAATGAAACACATACACCATCAATTTTCACATTTTTTCAAATAGTTTATATAAACTAATATAAGTTTATAAGTTAAAATACACTAATAAAAATGTTGGTTCAAACGGAAATCTGCCACAGTAATAATAACATTTTCATTTGTGATATTTAAAATGTTTCCACACACATTTATGGCCAAAAGGAGAAGGCTATAGGAGAAAACCATTCAGAGGATATCACAATAATTGAACCGCATGTGGTGAAAAGTGTTATGGATTTTTAAATAACCAACATGAGGTAAAAATATAAAATTTTATTAAAACTCAATTTGCAAAGAAGCGTGGAAAAGCAGCGTAGAAAAATTTTATATATTACTTTTTTTAAATTGTTTTGTATTAAATGTGCAAAATAAAAAAACTCTTAATTACTGTGTAAACTACATCAAATACACTCTATGGATTTTTTGTTTTAAAAATTTTACAATTGTTTTTCTAAAACCTCTTTAGAAAACACAACTAGTTTTTTAAATAAGAAAAGCAGACAAAAAAGAAATACTAATGACCACAACAGCTTACACTTTCCAGATTTCATGTTGTAGCAGATTATAGTGGGACAAAAATAACACTAAGTACCAAAAAGAGACTAGAAGTAAAAAAAATACGCGGAATACGTACAGCCACATCCATACTTGAAGTTGTTGTCAAAAACACTTTAAAACCATTTGCAACACATTTTATACTTGAACTTATAGTATCTACAAAAAAAGGAGCAACCATAAGAGATACATACATGCACTCACACAGCCATATTTACTCATACAACTGAAAACAGAGACAAAAAACTATCTGAATACAGCCTTAGTTAAAAATTTATAGACATTCAAGTAGAAAAAAAAGCAAAAAAGATATTATAACTCTAAACTTTTGTGGCCTTTTTCCACCAAAAAATAATAATAATAAAAAAGAAGGAAGCTTAAAAAAGGCAGCATCTTATTTCAAAACCGCTTTACTAGGTTATAAACTTAACTTGAGAGTTTAACAAAATTGAAATAGTAATTTTTGCATAACTGTCTTTGCCAACAAACAATTGCTGCTGTTTTTCAACATTCACAGATACTCTCTTTCACACATCCACACACATACACAGATGATTCAAAACTTTACTAGTAAAACATTTCTGTTCATCCCCTTGTGCCAGATTCGTTTTACTCTTGCAACAATTGTAGCAAAAATTGGAAAATGTATTCACACTGTCTTGTCTAGATAAGTGTTAAGTAAAGGGTCATCAAATACGCGCACTCCATGTCATAGTTTGAAGTTGCTTTTTAACCATTTCGTTTTTGTCGTTGTAGCTTTGTTGCTTTTTTCAGCGAAGTTTGTTAAATATTACTTTCCTTTGCCTTGGTGAAGGCTAGTAAAAAGACATGCTAAATACTTGTTGGAGAAATGTAAATTTACTTAAACTTCCTTTTTGGCAGTCGTTGAAGTTATAGGGAAGGAAACCGTAATGGGAGCGATAACGAGTACAATGACTTTAAAAAGTTATTAAGAAAAGAAGAAATAATATATGGAAGAAACGGCGGCATGAAATAACCCCCCACGAAGTTAACCCCTAAAGAAAAATGAAATATCCAATAAAAACTAGTACAGATAACAACAACGATTTTTTGAGGCTATTTAATTTTTTTGGGCTATAATTTCATTTTTTAATTTTAGGATTTCAAATGAAATAAAAACCCAAAAAAACATTATGAAATTAATGTCCGATATACTTTTTGGGAGATTATTTAATTTTCTCTGCGTAGCCAGACTTCGATCGGGCACAAGGCCGAATTTAGTTGGCGAAGCCGGTTTTTGTTATACCATAGAAGTGAAAATCCTTTGGATTTGGGATATTCAAATCAGCTTCGTATGATGTGACTAGAATGAACCAGTCAACAAAGTTGTTCAATTTGCTACATTTTAAATCTTAACAGACTAAAAAATGTAAAGCAGTTTTTGATATTGTTTTGATTTTGAATAAAAACAAACATGATGGGTGTTTGAATGATATAAATGAAATATTAATTTAACAGAAAAATTTCGTCATTATGACAATAGTTTTTTGTCCCTTCTATTACACTACGTGACAAATTTTCAACAAAGTCGTGACCAAATGAATCTGACAGCTAAGCTTTATGTTAAATTTTCCGCTGAATCCGAATATGAAATTAGAATTCAGTCAGAGATATTCCAAAATAACCGTTATTTGTGTTTTAAAAAAGATGATGTGACTGAAATGCAAATATCTTCAAAATTTTAAACGGATTTTGTATTTCTTTATTTTTAATTGAAAGGTTATAAAATTTCTAAAATAACCATGCATTGCTTGTGAACATTGGTCAAGAAATGACAGAGTTACAGGGGACAAAATTCGTGCTTCATTGAAAATTTTATGATTTTGTTCAATTTTGCTCTTTTCAAGTTATTTTTTTTAAACTTATGATTTAAAAATCCTAATATTTTATTGCATGCGACATTAGACTATTTTAATATGAACATTTTGCGACATAGATTGGTACAAAAATGACAAAGCTACAGAAGATTGAGTAAATTAACCCACATAGAAAATCAATAATTTAAAGCAATTTTAAATATTTATTGTTACTAAAAATTAAGCTTTGTATTTTTATTTGTTGTGGGTTAATTCTGTTAATCTTCTGTAACTTTGTCATTTTTGCACCGATCTGGATCCTATTGGGCCCAAAATGTTCGTATTGAAATAGGCTAAAATTTTATTTTTTGGATATTTGCATTTCAGTCACATCATCTTTTTTTAAAACACAAATAACGGTTATTTTGGAATATTTCAAAAGCTGTTCTTCTTTGACAATTCTGACTTCATATTCGCATTCAGCGGAAAATTTTACATAAAGATTATGTATTTGGTCAAAAAATTGTCACGTAGTGTTATTTTAAAATGTTTGTGACAAAAACTGTTTTGTGAGTCGATAAATGCATTTATAGCAATAATAACTATGAACGTATGATTAATATTAATAAGTTTATACTAATCATTCGTATTAAACATCTGCATGGACACAGAAAAAAGCGTATTGATAATCTCACTCAATCTTTTATGCCTGTGAGTTATTGTCAATACCGAAACAAAATTATTCAACCGGGAACGATAAAAATTATTTGGTTGTGCGATCATCAGACAAAAAGAGATTTGTGGTAAAATGAGCATATCGATGAGTTCCCGAGATTATCGTTTCTTAAAAATGGAAGATAATAAATATTTTGTTTTAGCAAGAAAAGACAAGATAATATTACTTGTGTTTTGAGTTGGCAAGTACTTGTATTGTCCTTTGAGAATATGGGCATATTTTTGTATGAGTGTCTTGTTGCAGCCCTTTAATTCGTATAGCAGAAATCTGTCTTTTAGAAGACTTTAGCTTTTGAAATTTAAAAAAAAAAATATAGCACCCAAATAAATAAGGTGTTCGTGGTTTTATCACCCGTTTTCGTTTTAAATTAATATTCCAAACACTTTCTTGATACACAATTTTATTTGAGATATTTCGTATTTATTATTTTGCACCTTTTCTGGCATCTCCGTTATAATTAATTAATATTACGTTTGTTTATTTTTTAACATTAATTAAATCTAATACGGAAAATTTATTAAAATTATAAATCAACATTCTTGTTGGTTATATTTTTATACATATTTTTCTCTTATTTTGCTCCTAATTTATGCAATCAGTGCATAATTTACCATCATTTATTATTATTTATTTCTTTTGATTTTATTTTACTTTTTGCTGTTCGCATTGCTAATATAAAATTTATTTTATTTATTAAAGATGATTGTGATGTTGGGTTGCTTGTTTGCAGAATACAAATTAGCTAATTGTAAGCCTCAGCCAAAAAATGCTCGGCGTGCTTACTTTCTCTTTTCACATAAAAGCGGTTGCACAATCGTATAACAATTCACAGCACCAACTTCAAGAACATTTACACTAATACAACTAACTAAAGCGGGAAATTTATGTAGAAATAAAGGTGTGCTCGTACTCGTGTTGTGGAGTTTTTTGTTTGTATAAGTCAATGACTAAGTGTGTGTGCGTGTACTAGTGCTTGTTTGTTATTGTTAAATATTATGCTAATTATTTTTTGTTGAATGAACATTTGTAATGAGTACAACAACAAAACTTCTTAAATACACACACAGCAGCAGCAACGGCAGCAGCTAAAACAACACTAACAACAATTTCAAATATAAAACAACATCACCAACATTTAAGAAACAAATTACAGAATCACAGCTTAATTACGATTTTCAGATGGCGGGTAAAGGACAGGAGTAAAAATCTCTAAAAGAATAAGAGTAAGAGTTAAAGATTTCTATGTTGTGTGGCTGGTTCGACATATAAACACCTGTACGTATACGATTTTACACAACTACAAACTTGCTGGATGCTCGCATCGTTTCAGATGAGTTTATTTATTGTTGTAGCACAATTAATAAACCTGGCTAATTGCACACCTTGATGTTTGTTTAAATAACAACGAATGGAATTTAGATTTGTATATGTATGTATGTATGTATGTGTGTTCCAGTGTGGTGTTAGTAGCTCTGCCTAAGCACTAACAATTTCGTTTCTTGTTAGTGTTGATATTAAATAAGTAAAGCAACATTGTTTTTCTATTTATGTGTTGGAAAAATTCCTAAATTTACAATTATAATCATGACTATTGTAGCAGTATTTAATGCTCTTACCTGTTGAAATGTAAGGTTTTGTTGAAATATATACATTTGTGGCTTAATGTAGATTTTGCTTTTTTTAGACACTTATTTTAAATTATAAGCCAAAGCTCAAAAATACAAGGGATGTTATTGGTAAAATTATGCTGACGTTATTCCTTGTATAACAGATTTGGTCCATTGTCATCACCAGGGCAAGTTTTTTATGGTATATGCCACTTTTTGCCATTTTTGCCATTTCTTCAATTATTTCGTGAAAAAGCCAATTTTGGTTCAGCTTGCGAAAAAATGCCTTTTTTTTACAACCTAGAAGAAATTTTTAAATAAGCTTAGCGAATATGAGGCAGAATCTATTCGAAATGCTAAAAGAATTTGGCGAAAATCGGACGTAAAAAGTGACTAAGTGTACATAAAAGAGAACTTTCAATGCTCAAGTCTCCTGAAATTACAAACAAAAGAGCTTTATATAAATGAAAGCTTAGACTTACATAACTGACAGAGCTTAATTTTAAAGATGTCAGCAAAAAAGATTTTGTTGAAAAGTTTAAATAAAGTTTTAGATCCTGATACCGGATTACAAGATTTATTAAAATAAGAAATAGTAAATATATGTGAGTTGTCCACAAAATTCTGTAAAAGTCGCCAATTTATTTGTTTTTTAAAATGCCTTCTTAAGCCATTATCAACCTCGCACAAAACTCCTTAAGTTACGCGCAATTTCTGGTTAATTATTATATACTCCTATAAAACTCTTTATGTGGCTTGGCATTTCAATTTTAAAATTGTTTTAATCGATTTTCTCAGATTTTTTTTTTTTTTAACATAGCGGTGTTTGCAAGTGGGCTACTAATATTTTAGTGAAATTTAGACGGATGAATTTATTGACAACCTTTCTTCATCTTAACTATTAGCGTTCAAATATGCTCCAGTTACATCTTGCAATGTTGAAAGAGTGTTTTCCATTTAATAAACTGTTTTATGCGATAACAGGAGATTATTTATTTTTGAAATTTTTTAGAAATATGCTATTGTACTACACAACTTAATAAAAAACTTAATAAAATAAAAGTTTCTTAATAACAACATGTTTATTTTTGCCATTTTGCCAGACATTTTTAATCATTTTTCGTGCCAACTAACATTTAATAAGTTTTGATTTTAAAATCATATATGTATCTGTATTGTTCTCTAAGCACACATAAACTTACATATGGAGGGCTCATAGCTGAAGCGAACTAACTCAAAAAAGAAAATTTATAAATATTTTGGTTTTGAGTCAGTGAACTGCCATGAATTATGAAGCCGTTGACTTGGGTAAATAACTGCTACCTAAGGAACGAAACAGTTTTTGATTAAGTACGTTACAGGGCTAGATAGAGTTAAACTTTGCGGAAAATTTCGCATCAGTTTTGAAATACATATATGTATTATATTGTATCACTTGGTTCGATTCAGCTATTCAGTAAAAAATAGAAGGATATTTCGGTCTTTAAAAGTCGAAACTTTTGCTTCTGCTATTAATCTATAATAAGGCTTTAATAAAATGTTGTTTGAAAACATTTTTAAAAAATCAAACTAATTGCTGAAATTTTTTTAATTCCTAAATTGATATACATACATAACTGTCTATTAACATCGTTCCCAAATCTTACCCTAATAATACCGAACTTCATCTTAACTGAGTTACATTGAACTAAAACCTTTTGTCGTTTACAAATTTATGTTAAATATAATGCATCTACGCATACTAACATACATTCTCATGAGATCAAAATCTACATTTGTAGATGTTTGTATATTAAGTAAACTAAAGGAGCACAAACGAGAGCTTTAGATCGAGTGCTGGCTAATATTAAATTATGTCTGAATTGAAACCTTAATTGCACAAAGGACAAAACGTGTGTAATGCAAAGCATTATCTTAACAAATACAGCTATAGGTTGCAAGTAAAATGTCTTCAAGGTTATTCATCATTAGACATGTATTTAGGGGTGGTCATATTATAACTATAATCTACTGTTTTCTTGCTCCTATACTTGGCAAATGGTCCGTAATATTTGTTAAGTAAATTTCGAAATATTGAACATGATTGTGAAACAGACTGTTGTGCTGTATGTAGTTCAAACTGTTAGCAATGATATGCAAACACATAATAAAACATATAAATAAAGACGACGATGATGAAGATGATGATGACTACTATGACGCTGATGATGGCAGTGATGATGATTTTGTTGATAAGACAGTATGGTAAGTGGTCTGATTTAATAATTTGTAGGTTATTGTTGAAATATATTTCAAATGTTAGTGATAATTTATTTGATTTCAAGTACAGAAAAGTTAAATCCATTGAAGTTTATAGGCACTAAAAATTATTCAAATAACTAAATAAAATGTTAATGATCTTGGCAAAATGGTTTGTTTGTTTATTTTAAATACTAAAAGGTGCTATAAACATTTTAGAAAAAAGTTTTTTTTATTACTACGTATTTTTTACTTAACAACTTTATGACTCCCACCCAAGATATTTAAGCTAAAATAGATTTCAGCCAAAGTTAATTTTATTTTTTGTAATATTTTTTTATATAATGTTAGCAAGTTTGTATTAGCACACAAGCATACGCGTATTTATGTGTGCAAGTGTGTATGTTGTTGGTCTCTTATCATAATTCCCATTGGATATTCCCAATAATCTGACCAAATTAAGCAGACACAAAACACTAAAGTGTAAGTGACATTAAGTTAATTTTATTTATGTCTTTGTGTGTTCGAGTGTAAGTTTGTTAAATCTACGTACACTTATTTCTAAAATGTTGATGCTCTTGCCAGAGTTGGGGTTTAGAGTGCTATTCGTTTATACATTTTAGTTAGTGCTTGCGTCTTTCTCCTAATTTTTTTTTGTTTTTCTCCTTTATAGTGTGTGATGTTGAGACAAAAAAAAAAAAAAAAAAAAAAAAAAAACATCCAAAGGGGGAAAACAAGAAAAAAAAAATTATAACCGAAAGTGTAAAATAAAAACAGTAAAAGCAGCTTCGTTCTATATATAAATTTCCCAAGAGATCAATCAGTATTATGGTTAAAGAAGTAGAAAAAATTCAAAAAGGACGTTACAACAGATTATGACAAAAACATTAAAAATTATTTTTTCCCCCAAGTAGGATGCTCATGCAACCGACTGGTGAAATGCTCGCAGAAATATGTGATTATAAAGCGAATAAAAACATTGTAAGAACATTTTAATAGCAAATAAAACAGCTGAAATTCTTGTTACAAAACATTTATGTCATTAAGACCTTCCTTCCATAACTATAAAATGTGTACATTGTTCTAAATTTATATTCCACATCCAACTGATGATTTTATAGTTTTTTTTGAAACAGAGTTTTGCAATTTTACAAATATTACTTTAATTAGAGTTTGCGAAAATCGGTTCAGTAGCTTAGTAGTCTATAGGGAGCAAACAAACGTACTTTTATTTTTGTATGTATAGTTGGAAGATATTTATGCCTCAAAAAAATGATTTGAACTTTCTTAATAATCTCTTATTGCGGTCAGTTGTGGTTTGTGCTGTGATAAAATTAAACGTGCATTTATAGCACATTTAACAGTTTTAACGCATGCCATTAATATCAAACACTTCTAATCGCACGCATCTTTTATGCAACACACTTGATTTTAATGTGTTAAGTATGTTCTCATTCATTCTGCCACTCTCAATTCTCGTAAACTTTAACAAGAAATTTTACTTCCTTCAAGTCAAATACGTGTACTTACACGGAAAGAAGTTTATTTTCTCAAATAATAAATTTCGTTTCTTAAAACAACAAAATCCAAAATCTAAAAATAATTTCTTGAGCTTAACTTATTAAGTACGTATTTAGTAAAATTTTCTGAAATAAAGAAATATTTTGCTTAAACCAAGAATAAGTAATTTTTGGCTTGGGCGAGAAACATGCAAAATTTTCTTGGTTCAAGCCATATTTTGTAAATAATTCTTTCCGTGTAATCATTAACCACCACTATGAACATGCTGTGTACTTTAGCATACAATAAAATGTTCATAAAACTCATACACTCCCACGCCTCTTTTGATGCCACAAAAAAAAAAAAAAAAAAAAAAAAAAAAAAAAAAAAAAAACAATAAAATTTGCCCTCTA
This sequence comes from Pollenia griseotomentosa, assembly GCA_963931875.1. Taxonomy (NCBI): domain Eukaryota; kingdom Metazoa; phylum Arthropoda; class Insecta; order Diptera; family Polleniidae; genus Pollenia; species Pollenia griseotomentosa. The sequence continues at coordinate 203,700,546 of OZ007561.1, read as the reverse complement.
TTTAATAAATAAACACTTTTTCTTCCTTTCCATTTTATGTTAAATATTTTGGCCTCTTTTTCGACCTTTATTTTTTTTTTTTGGTAAGAAAATAAAAATTTTATGATAAACAGTTTGTTTTGCTTACTCGCATACATATTTATACAAATATATTGCAAATCACCCAACACAAGAACGAAATTGTTGTTTCAAAAAATATAAAAACGCTAAAATCGTTAAATTAAAGTTTAAATCCCCCTGGTGCTTAAATCTCATTTTTACACACACTAACACCTTAAGTTTTTTTTTCGATGAGCTAGACAAGTAAAAATTTAATAATTTTTGTATTAAAATTTTTGTGTCGAACACAAAGACGTGTCAATGAAAATTTGACGGATACTAAACTAATTTTAGTAAGATTGCCATTTAACAAAGTCAGATCTTTTGCCTGTTGGAGCTGGGCGAATATGCCGGCCGTTGAAAACTGTATTTTACTTAATGGCAACTTGGGCCAAATTTTTTTTTTTTTTAACATATCATTGATATTGTAAAAGTTACATACTTCTCTGTGTATTTGCTATTTCGCAAAGTGAATGGTATGCTCGAACTCTACTAAAAGTTCTAAAACGAAACAAGAAACAAACTTAACTTAAGAACTGGCAATTCAAGCTCAGTCATTTTACACTCCGAATAGGGGCTTTAATGGCTGATCGATTTTATTTCGACCAAAGCATTTCTTATGAAATTTTAAAGTAAAATTCCCGACAACCGATATGCTTTTAAGAACCCGTTTTACCATCCGAGTTTTAAAATTAAATTGTGTGATTAAAATACGGATACATATAAATAACAGTCATTCCCATAAGAAGCATAGCGCCATGAAATTTAACACTTTTTTTAATTCGTTCCATTTTTGTCTAGCTTCTTTAGCTTATATACGTTTTCATTACTCCGAAAACAATTAAAACATTGTTTTTGTTATTAAATATGGTATCATTATTGAACATCTTCTTTGTTAACATAATAAATGGATATAATTCTGGCTACTTTCAAAATAAATTCTAGAACTTGTTCTAATCTAAATTTTAACCTTGAAAAATTACTAATTACACTGTGCTCCAAATTGACACTTTTTTTAGACAAGCTGGGCACATGGCGTTTTAGCATAATTCGGGTACGCTGAATCCAGTGGTGCCAACCGTTGACTCAAAAACGGTTCAGTTTATTGAAATTAATAATAAAAAACGAAATTCCGCAATAAAATTTCCTTTAAGAAAAGTAAAACTTTTTTTTAATATGATCAGTCGTTTTAGAAACATAATATTTTTTTTGGGAAAAAAAATAATTTTATTATCAAAATTTCGAAATTTTTGCTTTTTAAAAATTCATAAAAAATTAGCGTTTTTATAAAATCCTTAAATTTGGACCCTGCAGCGCCTAGGATGCTTCTGGATGGGTCAAATGTATGAACAACCCCACTTTATTTTTCATTTGTCATTTATTTCTAACATACCTACCCTCTATCTCCATTCTTTAAGGGGGCTCCCATACAAAATGTTCAATGCAGACTAGAAATATATTGAAGAAAAAGTCCCATAAATGCCCAGAAGTTGCCCCTAGTGGGATGAAATGTATGACCGACCTCATTTAGAGACATACTTTCCCCTTATCTTCACTTCTTAGGGGGGCTCCCATACAAATATTTCGTTTCATAAAATTCTTAAATTATTTAAAAATTGTCGACTTTTGTGAATAAAATCAAAAGTTGTAAACGGATTTTAATCATTTATGGCTTGTTTTGTTTGCAGCTTCGGTTTTTATATGTCTGATAATAAAATTATTTTTTTCCCAAAAAAAATGTTTCTAAAACGACTGCTCATATTAAAAAAAAAGTTTTACTTTTCTTAAAGGAAATTTTATTGCGGAATTTCGTTTTTTTTTAATAATTTCAATAAACTGAACCGTCTTTGAGTTACGCGAATATATGTTCTGCAACCTCCTCCATTTTCGTAATAACGGCATATCTCGAAAACAAGAGCTAATCTAAAAAAACGGTGGGCACCATTGGTTTCAGCGTAGCCGAATTATGCTAAAACACCGATGCCCGGCTTGTCTAACTTTGCAACTAACACAGTGTTATCAATATGCCCGTTCTTCAATTATTGCAGCTATGATAGGAAACTGAAAACATCGAAAAATATTGCAATCCTTTTTTTACAAGACACAACCCTATTTTTCAAGACACAACTTAAGAAAGAAACGGATTCTCTATCATTTGAAATATTTTTTTAACGTTTCTTTTATGTTAGTGCTCTCAAATTACACTGTTCAACAAAAACCCCAGCCTCAATATTTGCGACGGGAAATGAAACAAGACTATTGGTAGAGCAAATCTCCCAAAGGGTTTTGAAAAGTTAGCTCGGGTTCCCGAAATATCGGCTCCTTCAATTTTTGACTTTGTTGAAAAGGCGTTTGGTACAAGTCAAAAAAATACAACAAGTGGTCTTCTGAGCTAAAATATGTCTTCAATAGAATTTGATGGCGATTCTTTTCTTAGGATATATTTACACTCATTTTAAGGGGTAATTTTTGTCCTTTTTTTAATTTCCCCCTAAAGTATACTAAAACGGCACTTTAGAGGGTTCAAATGTTTGACGAATAGTATTGAGGCTAGCGGTAATGACCCGAATTTTGTTTCACTGTGTTATAAGTAGGGCAACCAAAAAAAAAGCACTACCAAAACAGTTTTAAGCTCTTAAAAAAGCGTTTAAAAACATGAAAATAAGCTGTTTAAATTAAAAAAAGCCATTTAAATTTATTGTTTATTTTCTTCTTTATTCGTTTAATACGTTGTTACAGTAATTATAAATTGATGCGATACATTTTCGAAAAGAAAACTCTGTCTATTTTGAGTCAGCTCGTTCTTGTTCATACAAAAAGTTCCTTCTAAGTCTACAGATGTAAAGGGAGCATATTTAAAATTGAGTTTTTGCTCTGAAGTATATTTTATACGATTGGACTCACAATTCCGCTTGCCTCCCAAAATGTCCAAGATATCTTTTAGTACCGAAAATCGTTTATTTTTTATTAAAACTGATTAAATTTTTTATTAATTTTGTATCCTATATCCCCCGGAACACCGGACGGTGTCCAGAACTATATTCACTTTGAAAACCAATGAAAGATTTTTTCGTGTAAAACCCAAAAATTTGCAGAAATAACAATATTTGGTTCCGCAAATCACTTTTATTCCAATATATACAGAGAAATTCTTAAAAGTCAAAACTATTTAAAAAAAGCAAAAAAAAAAAAAAAAAAACGTTACTATACCAAAAACAGAAAGAAGGGGAACTAAACGACGATACATTTTACAAAAACTATATTTAAAAAGAAAAAAGACGTTACAAACTATGATGATAAATAGACGTTACAGAAAGAGTATTATTGTATGAAGTGACTGTGTGACTGAGGAATTTGATCGTTAGAATTCAGCTATGGAATTTTCGAGAAAAAAGAACTTAAGCAAGCAAATAATAAAACATCAAGGCTTAATACTAAAAACTTAAACGCATAAAAATATACAAAACAATATAAAAAGTACGTAACAGTACAAAGTACATAACGTAAAAATCATGTAAAAAAGTATAGTCGGTCAACCCCGACCATATGATTCCCAACACCACAGAATAGTACATATATGTATATGAATAGGGATCATTTATGTTTTAAATTTCATTAAAATCGGTTTAATAGTTTCTGATAGGCAGAAATTGCCCCCTATCACCCCTCGCGGTACTATTTTTTTAAAATGCATACCTTATGTGTCCATATAAATATGGTTCTATCAATGTTAAAAATTTCATTGAAATTGGTTTGAAAGTGGGCACAAAGACCCTATTCCGGAAAGCAGCTTGTTTGGGGCTATATGAAATTATGGACGGATTCGCCCTTCTGCCAATTAGAACCTATGAACCAAATTTAACCAAATTATCTTCAAAATTGCGACCAGTACCTTGTGCACAAGGTTACATGAACAGCCAGCCGGACGGACATCGTTGGATCTACTCAGAAAGTGAATCTGAGTCGATCAGTATACTTTAGGACCCATATTTTAAGGTGGTACACACATCAGCACAAATGCATAATACCCTCTCCACTCTTGTGGTGTGGGCATAATAACATAAAGAGATAATATAGGTTGTTGGAATGATATTGTACAAAGGAAACACAAAATATTTCCATTACGTTGAACGATTTTTTTAAACAGAGTTGTTACAGCACAGAAATGGTTGGTTTTAATAATTTTTTTTGCAAAAATGGCAAAATAAGTAAAAAAAGCCGATATTGCAAAAATAACTAAAAATAAGCCGATATTGCCAAAATAAGCAAAAAAAAAACCCTAACAAATATAACTAATTTTTCTTGGTTTTTCATGATCGGGATTTGTTTTCAATCAAAAACATTCTATCTTGTAAACCAAAAAAATAAGCATTAGCGCTATAACCAAATTTTTGGCATAGTACCACGGAGTGGCCAAGAATGTTTAAGTAATAAAAACATCTGTCTCCCGCAGGGAAGCAAATTTTCTAAAATCTTCCAAGAAATTTTGAACCGCGATGGATTGTAAACCTTAGGTAAATTTTTAAATCTAAAGCAGTGGGTAAATCCCATAATAGCATTTAAGTGATACGTATAGGAATATATACAAATATCATGTGTATATTTTTAAAAATTTCCGTGAGTTTAAAATGGTTGTTTTAAAACTTCAACGCAATCCCCTGCGTGAACTTTTTTAACAATCCGAAAAAATTATCATATATTTTATTAATAACTTTTAATGTTCTACACGACTATACTATGCCGTTTTTGGTAATCGCAAAAAGTGTGAAAAAGTTATAGCCCTAATAAGCATTTGCTTTTTTTTTGGTTGGCCTAGTTATAAGTTACACCTTACTATTTCGAAAGGATTTAAAAAAGAAAAATTTTGCGTTACACGTTGTCTTGAGAAGTTAAAAAAGTTTTCTTTTTAACTTACTATATACTTACTATTTACTCTATACAAATAGTTTCGGTCTTAAATAATAAACATTTTAAGTCAACAGCTCTTGTTCAATAAAACATTTTCTTATTTTGCGCAGCAATTATTCTACAATTTAAAAGGTAAACGCACAATTATGCGCTAAGCAATCAGACACACAGAAATGAAGTATACTAAGTGAAAGAATTATTTAAAAATTTTATAAGAAAAATGGCACTCCCTTAGTACGATGCAGGTTTGTAAGGGAGTATGTTTAGGAATAATCGTAACAACAAAAAATTGATGTGTGTAAAGCTGATGTTTACACTCAAAAAGGTATTTCTTCAAAGTGAAACTCACCATCTAAAACTTATTTTTAAGCGAAACTTTTAAATGCTACTTGAAGCTCCATTTTTACCTCATTAATCGATAACACGTAGCCTAAAACGGAAAATGTTAATATTTGCCTTAGTAAATACACTTTTCGTTGTTTTTTTTTTTTTTTGGTCAGCTCTACATAAAGTTATTCAATATATTCTAAAAGTATTTTCCTAAATAACAGTCACAAACCTTTACTGTCGATTAAGTATTTCAAGCGAATATGAATTTTTTTACTGCACTGCGTAAATTATACAACACATCCATATAAACATTTTTACACACACCATTAAAAACACAGTTGTGCACACAATTACACTCACAGCAATCAAGTCATCTTAATGTGTCACAGTTATTTTAAGTTTTAGCGATACTAATGTAATGTGCTTGGAGGTTGTGATTTTCCAAGTATTTCTTGATATTTGTTTTTATGTGTGTGTGTGTCCTGAAAATGTATATGCTGAGCTTGGCTGGATGTCAGGTTCTTGGTTGGCTACTACAGTTGTACGTGTTGTTTAAGTATCTTTTTTCTTTAGCTTTAACCCAGAAGTTATGACATTTTCTTAGGAGGATTATCGAGTTAATAAAAATTAATGTTTAGGCACAAAGAAAAAATATTTAATCGAAAAAAGGAAAACTGTTGCGGAAAACTGTGAACTCACATTTTGTATAAAATGTTTATTTCAAATCGTTTTTTCATTTTACTGTGTACTCTATTAATATTATTTCCTTGTTGTAGTTCTCCGAAGCGCAGCTGTTTGCAGTGATTTTCTTCGTGTGTGACGTTTGGTGTCTTTTTTTTTGTTTATTTACTTTTTTTAATAAGGCATTTTGACATTTGCCGTCTCAATTCTAGCAACAAAATGCCTGTTGTTTTTTCTTTTGTTTCATTGTTGTAGTACTGAGGTCACTTTGTTAATTCATTTTGGTTTAAACATTTTTCTTTTTTTCTGTATTTCAATTTGTGTTGGAAAGCCATGTGCATTAAACATTGTGTCAAATCAATTTTGTTTAAAAACAAAAGTTTAGTACGACAGTGAACTGGCAGGTTTAGGCAGCTATTTTAAATACTTTTATTTGCACAAAGTACACATCCATAAAAAAGTATAACGTTTTTGTTTATGCTTCGATAATATTTGACTCTGTGCCACTTGTCAATAAAACTGACAGAGCAGTAATTGTGGGTGTTATAAGAGTGATCAGCCGATTAATTCGTGTGCGATTAATCAAACAATTTAAGACGATTAATTCAAATTGCTAGCTTCGACTAAATGATTAATCGAAGAATTTATGCCGATTAATCGAATAATAATATATGGTTTTTCTGTTAAATGTATAATTTTTTTAAAGTTTTAAGTCAAATAAACAAACCAAATGTATGTGTCCGTTGGAATTAAAACAGTCATGTTTAGTGAGTAATAAATACAGCATATATTTTTGTAACGTTTTTTAAACAAAATTTAATAATTAATTTCACAAAAGAAAAAACGACAAATGTATGTTAACGAAGGATAAATCTAATAATGCTAAATGTAACAGGTGTTCAAAAATGTATAAGCCTAAATATTCTTCAACATCTTCACTTATTTACATAGTCCTGGAAAAAAATGAAGCTAAAAGTTGTCCAATGAATAAATATTTTAAGCGAAATACTTTGATCAATTATCTTGAGAAAATGATTTGCAGAAGCATAGCAGGGGATGGAATGTCCGTGAAAAGTTTCAAAACATCCAAAGTTATATTGCCTCTTCTGAAATCTAAGTGACCGAAACAGCAACAATTTGGAGCTTCATTGACAAGTTTTATTAAAAAGTGAATGTTTATTTACTCAAGTACTAATTTTTTCTAAAATTATCGAAAACACATCTTGTAATTTATAAAATTTTTGGGTTTAGAATAATTCGATTTATATTAAAATTTTATTCGCTTAATCGAAAAAGTCAAAAATGTCAATATCGATTAATCGTTTAATCGAACACAAAAATAACCCGATTAATTGAACACCCTAGGTACTTAATATACACGCTGGCATGTGTGTGTGTAAAAACTGTTTTAAACTTCGGCCAACTACTTTAAATTCAGAGATTTTTGTTTTATTTTTATATAAATATTTAAAAATAGAATTTCTAAGAAATATTTTGTTTGCATAAATTAAAAATCTTTATTATTCTTCGTGTTTGTTTTAAACTTAGTACGCATGGTACTGACAAGCCGAAAAACTTAAAAAAAAATTTTAAATATTTGATTTAAAAAATATTGCCGATATTCGGTTGGATCAATGTTTTAGTACTTAGAGATATTAGACTTGTTAGAAGAAATGTGAAGGCAATAAGAGGCAATTTGATCTATCCTTAAATTTAATCTTGTAATCTGCTTTAATTAATCTGATCTGTACTGAAATAACTTTACAAACAAAATTTCACAGCTGCCTTCCTCCAATCCTATTGTATTGTATTTTCCACCTTTAACTTGCAGCGTTGATTATTTATGTATCCACATGTGCCGAAACTGCAGCCACTTAACCCCTCATCGTACTCTTGAGTTTGGCCAGAACTTTTTGAATGCTTAAAACGGAGTGGAATGTCTTAGTCCTTCGGATGCTACAAGCACTAAAAGTAGTTCCTACTCATGTATACAAAAGGGCGATGTCCGCTAATAGTGAGGTAATGCTTTTGGAATCTGATTTCTACAGACTTACAACCGTAATTATAACAAAAACTTAGCCACAGTTTGTACACTACGTAAAACAAGCTGCTAACTAGAATGCCGATTAAGCGTAGCAGCTTGTTAGAACAAAGTTAATTTATAACAAACTTTTATCCGCCTGCTAACTTTTAATAAATCTCCTCTGAATTTCAATGATGCCACATTATATTGCTAAAAAATGCAACACGTTTTGCATTAATTTTTTTTTTTGCCCTTCACATATCAAAATTTCAAAAAGTATTTTAATGTTAAGATAAATTAAAAAAAAAAAAAACTGTAAATTAAAATAAAGAAAAGAAAACCAGTGAAATGCGCATAGGAAAAGCTCATCCCATCAACAATTTCAGTTTATCAATAGTATGAAAATGTTGTTTGACATTAAGCGGCTGTTTTCCACAAGTTGGCAAACTTTTGGTAGCTCGTTAACAAGAGTTCAGCAATATAAACTTTGTGCTAACTTTAAAGTTATAATCAATTCTTATAAAAAACTTTATTATTAGGTTGCTCACTTTACTTTTAATAACGAGTGGTAATTGAAAAAAAACAAAAAATATAGATTTTTTTGTTAAGAATTTTTTTAGTAGCATCAATAAACACGTTGTTTGAAATCCTACGGTTTTGTGATCATATTTAAAATCAAAATTGAAAACATCATTTTATTAAAAGAAATTCACTGTTTTTAATTTTTAAATCTTCTAGTAATCAATATAATCATTTTGGTGATAGGTGCAAATACCAAAAAAAATGTTTAGTTCTTCTGTGCTTGTATTTCAGCGAATCTGTAGATTATAATATAATGCCAAATCTAAGAATTGCAGAAAGCTTTTTAATTTCTTTTTTTTTTAGAAAAAGGATGGATAAATACCCAGTTCTAGATTTAGACTAAAATCAAAATTTACTCTGGTGGATATTGATCACAGAATCTTGGTATCAGTAAACCAATAACGCCTGCCTAATGAAGCCAGTATATTTTAAGCGTTTACGTTTTTAACTACTGCGTTAGGTAACGAATCAGAATCAGATTTAAAAAGTCTTGTCAATGTCAAAACAAAATTTCGTGCACCGATAGCGGTGTGAAGTTTTTTAATCCCTTAGTGACACACATATTTTTTTATTACCACAAAATAGCAGCTGTGTAGAAAGGAGGGCAGAGAATATATAAAAAATGTCTCTCAGAATTATGCTTGTATGTATGTAAAAATAATAAATACATTTCTTAACACAAAAATGAAGTAATGTTTTCTTTTCTGACAGTTGATTGAGCTTTTTTCTGTCTGTTTCTATTCCAGTAAAATTCTCTGCTTTGATCTTCTTATTAGTACGAACTTGTACAGCTTTAATAATAATTGAAATTATTGATTTTTTTTTATTTAATAATTTAGACATAATTTTCAATTTATTTTCATTTAATAAAAATAAGTATTTGTTTATTTTCGTAAGTGCTATATGTACATATGTATAATAATTTTAATTAATTTTTTTAAAAGATAAAATAAATAATGATATTTACAAAAAAATTATCATAAGTCTCTATATATTTAATTACTTTAAATACAATAGCGTGAGTTTGTTTTTAAACTAAAATAATACAAACAAGTTCTATCATTTATGAAAACTAATAATATTTGGACTTATCCTGTTCTCCGCTACAGCCAAATCACGTTTTTTTCATTTGGGTTTATTTTTTTAATTATAATAAAATATTTGGTAGCTTTAAATCTACATCAATATGAGTTGTTTATAAAAAAAAGTATTGAATTGAAAACAAAAAGTGTTTTTATCATTTGACTGAATTCCGTTTAATAATTTAAAATAAATTTATTTGCATACTTAATTAAAATGCAAGCAAATTAAAATTTTGTTTGCTGCTGCCCATATAGGAGAAATATACATATACACACATTCATACAATATAAATTTTGTTTATTTTTAAACGTTAATTACGAAATTTATTTGCATAGAAGTATAAATAGTATGTATGAATGTATTTAATACTGAATTTAAACACACACATCATTTTTTCATTGCTTGAATTGGAAATTGCTAAAATATTATTAAGTGCAAAATTTAATAATAAATATTTAATCCCATTGATATTAAATTTGTTTGAAAGTTCATAAATGTTGATGTCTGGATTTAAACTAACGTGTAAAATGTGTATATATATTTTTTTCAATGAAAAGTTATTAGTTATTCTAAGTGAATTACAAAAAGGCTAAATTTCATATTTTAAGTTTTTGTAAAAGTTGTTGTGCAATTTTATTTGAGATTGAAATAAAACTCTCTTATACTTCTACATAGCAACTACATGCTTTAGTTATAAGAGGATTTTTAAGTTGAAAATTGTAAATTTATTTAAGGTCTTTTAAATCTTATCGTATCTTACTTTCTTGTTTTCTGATTAAAGCTATTTAGCTGAAATTAAAAGGAAATAATAGAAAATCTGCTTCGATTTAACAATTCCAAAACATTATCTAGTGGTTTTTACTAGGGAGGTAACCAATATCGATTAATCGGTATCGCCGATATTTGAATGTCTTTTCACATCGTACTTCTTAATATTTTTTTAAAGTTTTTTTTTAAACAAACAATTTTAAATTCAGTGCTTATATATTGCATAACAACTAAATCAAAAAGGTTTTACAAATAAAAATCGTTTTGATGAACATTTTGGGTTACTTTGAAGAGGCTACAAAACCCTGACGATATTTCGCTAGATAACGTTCTTAAAACTTTAAGAGAATAATGAAACCTGTTATTTATCTCTAATTTTTTTTATCTAAAAACTCAAATATTTCAGAGACAATCAACATCAATCGTATAAAAAAAAAAATCTTATGGATATACTTAACATGACTCTGCATTCCGAAAATGTTGAAAGCATGTCACCCCTATACCTAGAAAAGGTTTGGATAAGTCTACGAGAGCTACCCTTAAGAGGGCTTGTGAAAAAATTATAAGAGAATCTCTGTCCATCCTGAGCTTTAGTTCTGCTTAGGAAGAGGTCGAGAGATACGTTAGATCTCCCAATTTTTCTTTGTTATAACATGTTATACCAACAATTGAAGAAAATTGCGCAAAAATACACAAGTTTTGAAATGAGTTCTGTCGCATCTAGGAGACTATTTTCCATTGCAGTTCTGGTTCAAACGGATTTGCGAAATAATATATCCCCGTAAAAGATGGAAACAGTCATAATAATTTGAAAATAGATAATCAATTACAGCAAATTTCGATCCACCTAGAGAATACCATTGGTTAAAAGATGTTTGACTATAGACTTCCAGCAGTCGCATAAACTGCACGGAATTGTGATGATGAGAATGTGGTTGTTTCGAAACATGTAAATTCAACCCGCTTTCAAGCCCTGGTTCAGTTAAAAATGAAAATTGTTAATCAATTTTAATTCATATTATGTTTAAAAATTTCTTCCTTTATTAAAAATAATAAAATTTTAATTAATAAAATAAATAAAAAAAATAAAATAAAATAAATAACTTTTAATTTTAATTTCATTTTTGCCATAAAATCCAATTCTATTCGTTGTTTTTAAATCTCATCAAATAAATTTTAATATTAACTAGCTGTTTGGTCCCGGCGCTGCTCGGGATGTTCTAAATAAAAATAAAAAGTGAAATACTGGAGAATTTTGTTAATAACTTGACCCCAGCGCTATTTGCCATCAATAAAAAAAATTTATATATATTACGCCAACGGCGCCGCCTATCGGGAGTGAAAGTAGACCTTTCCAATGCATGTTCTCGTTTGAAAATCGGTTGAGTGGTTCTCGAGTTATAAAATCACGAACATAGGACAACTTAATTTTATAAATATTAATAATTTCTTACACTGTAATTTTTTAAAATACATATGGGCATTTCCCCAGAATGGTCTACCAGGATGAAAAAATAAAATGTTGATAATCATCGTCTTTTGTTGTTTATTTGCCATCAATAAAAAAAATTTATATATATTACGCCAACGGCGCCGCCTATCGGGAGTGAAAGTAGACCTTTCCAATGCATGTACTCGTTTGAAAATCGGTTGAGTGGTTCTCGAGTTATAAAATCACGAACATAGGACAACTTAATTTTATAAATATTAATAATTTCTTACACTGTAATTTTTTAAAATACATATGGGCATTTCCCCAGAATGGTCTACCAGGATGAAAAAATAAAATGTTGATAATCATCGTCTTTTGTTGTTTATTATTATAAAAAAAGTCTATGTTTTTATAAAAGAATTGTTTCATAGCATATCTCAGCTGTTTTACTTGAGGAAATTGCGCTGGAAACTGGAAAATTTTATATTTTTTTTTTTTTTTTTTTAAGTACTTCTAAAGACATTTTTATATAATTATTTTACATGCAAAAAAAATTGTTATGTTTGCACTCTTTCTTCATAATCTCTCCATTACAATCAATTGTAGAAGGAGTATTAAGTTTTCTTGTTAAGGAAATTTGAAGATATTTATGGGAAAATGCATCGTGATAGTAATAAAAAAATATATGGAAAAAACGTACGTTCGCGACCGGTACTTAAGCCAATTAAATAAAAACCAAGAGAGATATTTTTTTGTAGAAACTGGATGGAGACCTATATTAATACACTATCAAAATAAATTAATCACTCTTGAATATTCCGTTTCATTACGCAGATTTTTACATTTCACTACTATCGGCCAAAGTTGACTTCAATTTTGCGTACGTTCGTGACCACATGTTTATAACTATCATCATGAAAACTTGAACTCGATGAAATCCATCTTTTGCACTCAACATAGAGCTACCCAAATGCTATCGAATTGCAAAAAAAAAATGCTAGGAAAAGTCTTGTTTTCTATATTTTTTGTACATCAAAAGCGTACGAACGTACTTTCGTGGCCTCAGGAAATGCCCATATACTACTCCAAATTGAGTTTTTTAAATTTTAAGCTGAATTCATATTCAATATTCGTTTCAGTATCTGTATCTGTATCGGTATAGGTAGCGTATCGGAAAAAAGGCGTACGGTTACTTCCCAAGTTTTACCACATAACAAATAAATTTTTTTTGTTTTTTTTACACCACGCAACTCATAAATTACTTGGCCACGAAAGTAAATGTTTCTCTCGGTGTTAGTGTGATTGCATGATAAGTGCAAATGTGTGAATACTTAGGAAACAAAGTGGCCAACTAAGACATACATATGTACATTGTGTCCAAAATCTGCGTATGACTTTTTCGCCTTTTCGGTGAGTTGTGTGAAGGTGTGCATGTGTTTTGCTTGTAATATGTATGATATTTGGTTTTGTTGGTCAAACAGTAAAATCAGTAGAAATATTCTACTTAAACATGCCACCAAATACCACACAATATTTGACCACCACTAGTATGAACACATAGAGAGGTATGCCAAGTATTACTTAAATACACACATACATATCTATGTACATTTGTACAATTTTCGACAAGAGGTAAAAGTTCTACCTATACTGCAACTCAAAACTATAAATGTATATACATACTTACATACTTTTAAATGTAAAGTCAAAAACAAACAAAAAAAAAAAGAAAAAAAAATCTCAACAAACCCACTTTTTATGGTTGGGTCCCCTTATGGTCGTATGACAACGCAAGATCTATTTGAACCTTATTCCTGTTTCTGTTTCTGTTTCCCTTCTCCGCTTTAACATGCTGGCAGGTGATTTAAGTTGGGCGAATAAAGTCATTGTAGAGAAAAACACACGGCATAATGAAAGGGGGGTTTTGAACGAAATGTTGCAACTCTTGTTTGTACTAAATGACAAAAACTAAAATTGTGTATTGTACTGGTTGTTATCGTTGGTTTTTAGTGGCAGTTACATTGAGTTTTTAGTGTAGTGTGCATGCAGTAAGTGCTTGTTAGAAGTACAAGCGCTGTGTTTCTTTGTTATCTTGAATTTTTTGTTTTAAGTTTCAAGGGCTTATACTTTAATATTTAGTTCTGTTTGCAGCAATAGTACTTTTTCCTCTGACCACCTTTTTGTTTTTGTAAAGTCCTCTTTTGTCATTTTTCGTTAATAAATCTTTTACAATAGTCATTGTATAAACAAGGTATTTTCTTTTTCATAGTATGCAATTGCATGTTCTTGTATGTGCCACTTTCCCCCTTCATTTGTTTTAGTATGTGGTTTAGTTTTTGTGTTTTGTTTTAATCTTTTGCACCTCAAGAGCTTTTTTATCTTCACTACCATTATTTCTTTGTATAAGTTATGACCTGATGCATTTGCTTTTGAAAGAAAATTTAGTGGTGAAATGTTTTTTTTTGAACATAAGTTTGAAATATTGAATTCTTTCTGTTGAAATTCATGTTATAGTTTTAAACGTACACTTTTTAAGCTATTTTCAGGACTTGCCACGAACTTTCTGAAAATAGTCTTAAATACCATTTTGCAATACATATGTAATAGACAGAAATAGCCAGACAGAAATAGCCAGACTCCGACGCTGTCTTAAGCAGACACATCTTGCTTTCTGGTCGATTTCGCATGAATAAATCGGGAGAATTTATGTTGGAATATGTCTAATAGAGGTTTTGTGTGTTTTTTTTTATATAATTACAACTCTCATTAAGTTGAAAATTACAAAATTGAAGGTATGTATGCATGTAGATTAGGGTTTGTCAAAGTTTTGCCTCAAAGGCACATTGCGGTTCTTGTTCTATTGGTCATAACAGAAGCCCCCGGATTTTTCAAAATAGCTATTTTACTAAAATATTTAAGAATACACAGAAAAAAATTACGACAAATCAATTATCATATAAAATACAATATTCGTCAATACAATTAACTTTTTAATAGAAAAGGCGCCAACAACTAAATTTGTAAATTCAAAAAATTATTTTGTTAATTAAAATTGTTAAAGCTCAACAAATATTTTTTAAAATGAGTTTGCAATACTGAATGAAATATTTGTTAACAACTAAATATAATTTTTTATTGTGAGTTGGTCATATTAACAAAATATTTTGTTGCTAACTAAGTTAAAAAAAAGATGCAATTAAAAGTTGTTTTTGGTATTTTTTAGCAAAATATTAAATAACATTTTGTTTTATTTAAGCCACAAATTAAGACTTGCAGGCACTGGGAGGTTCATACATTAGCACAAAACGGAATCTTGGCACTTTTATCAGCAATATTTCAAAATCTATAACTTACAAAAGAATGGTTAAAAATTATTTATAAATCATTAGATAATAACGTTACTTACCGTAAAGATTGCTTAAATTTCGCAATAATCATCATATCGTTTATTCTTTTAAAGATTTTAGACAGAAAATCCAGATTTTATTTATTTTAATTTTTTGACACAAAATTAATTTTTTCTATTAATTTTCTACAAAGGAAACAAATTGTTAATATGACAATTTACAAACTTGTTAATTAAAAAAATTATTAAAAATATTAGAAAAGTTTCAACAAATTTTCTTTATTTACTAAATAACTTTTGATATTTTTTTCTGTGAAGAGGCAAGAAAATATTATTTATTTTAATTTTTGTATACGCCAATGTAGTTCAATCTGTCGTGGACGGTAGTGTATTACTTAATAAATTCACACGTTGGACTCAATATTTGGATTCGAATTTAAGAGATATGTAAATATTGTTGTCAAAGAAAATGCGTGTTATACTCATTCTGAAAACATTTTATTGGAAATTTTGTTCGACGATGAACAGAAAATACGCGACTTAGCTTTATAAAAAATTTTACACTGCCTTACCACGTGGAATATTCAACTGCACGCATTATAAAATTATGATTGACATAAACGACAGCTCAATAATATTTGAGACACCATTTACTCTTAACATTCCTTATGAATATATAGAGGACAATGATCCTCCGCTGCCTTATCCGAAAATTCTGTTACATATACAAGGAATGAAAAGACACGCTCAATTGAATTCCCTAGACTTGACAGGAAGAAAGACTTTCAAAATAATTCCTCTTTAATTATTTTCTAAAACTCGCCTTTCTGTTTCTTTAATACTGAATTTCATTTGATTCTTTTTTAATTTACATAAATATCTTTTAAGTTGAATTTTTTAAGAAAAACAATTAAGTAAGAACAAGGAGAAAATATGCGTTTAAAAAGTCAATTTAAGACAAACAATTAAATCAATAAAGGTGTGAAAGGGTACTCCATCCCTCTCTCTCCCTAATTTTTAACGCTAAACATTTTTGGCTATTTAAAATTTGAGATCGATAAAATCAAAAAATTATGAAAGCGCCCTCTGGCGACAATCACGAATTAAAATAAATGGATATCTCGACCCAAAAAACCGAAACATACAGGTTTGGCTAGAGCAAATACAATTTTGTTCCTGTCTTAAATATTTTGGAAAAACTATGAAAAAAACCGGGGGTTCGAAATTCATTTTTGACCAGTGGTTTCTTTGCAAAATTACTTAAAATTACCCATAGAACAAGAATCGCATTGTGCCTTTCAATATATTTTTTAATAAAATTCTTACATTATTTTTAAAAAATAAATAAATAATTATATGTCCGTCCAGCTAATAGCAGTAGTTTTCGTAACACAGTGGGTCCTGGCGCAAAAAAGACTGGCCATTAAAAAACCTACCTCTTTTTTTCTGTTAGGACCAGCATTCAGGGGATGACCCCTACTAATGCATTGAATTGTGTTGGAACTAGGAAAATAGGTTGTGGGAAGAAGGATAGAGGGAGTAGTGTTTGTGAACATTCGATTTGAACTTAATCATGTTGTTAGTGAGAGGGAAGACTTCTGCAGGAAGGTTATTCTACATACGAACGGGAAAAAAACGAATTCTCTCTGTAATACGATTCACCTGCCAATTGACCACATAAGGATGGGCTTTTGAGGAAAAACGTGTTTTACGAGCAAACGTACGGGTTTAAGGTACCAGATCCCTAATTTCGTCAGAACACATCCCATTGTAGTAACGATAAAACAGGCAAATGCAACCCAAATTGCGACGGTGCTCAAGGGAGTTAATAGAATTGGATACCCTGCTGTCACCAATGAGAACCTTCGCCCTCTCATGCACGCGGTCGAGAATCTCCAAAATAGACTTTAAAGCACCGGCCCACACGAGAGTTGTATTCCATACGCGGTCGGATATAAGTGGTATAAATAGTAAGGAGATTAGATGGAGTGAAGTAAATCCTACACCGTCTTAAAAAACCGAGGCACTTGAATGCGTCTTTTGACACCTTGAATATATGTTCTGTCCATCAGACATCACATTGTATCCTCATGCCCAGAACATCACGAGATTCTGATTCCTCAATAATTATACAATTAGACATTTATATGCATTAGAATAAATCTTTTTTTAACCGGTATTGTAATCTTTTACTACTATAATTTTCCAAAATTTGCCCCACTGCCAGCTAGTAAGTAGTATTCCGGTAGGTAAACATACACATTTATTTTGTAAAATTTATATTATTCTTCACTTTTATGCAAACGAGTCAATTAAAACTTTAAACAACTTTTTTTTAATTTAAAACAATTTTTGTTTTTTTTGTGGTGTTGTTTTTGAGGAAACGATGTAGTTGTACTTTGTAAAATACTGCAGCATAAAGTGTTCACTTTTATGTAGATTTGTGCAGTTGTGTGTTGTAAAATAAGTGTGGAATAATATTGAGAATGTTATTTTGATTTAATTGAAATGTTGTTAGGAAGAAAACTTTGAAGCAAAAACACACACGCAATTGCAATTGCAGGAATATTCATGCACACTCCAAAGCCTGAGCGTATGCAATGAATAATCAGTCGTCAGTGTGTATGTGTGTGTGTGCTCTTCTACAAGATGCATAAATTCGAAGAAAATTATTTAAATTCTGTAAATAAAAACTTAAACAAGTAATAGAATTAAGCCAAAATGGCGAAAAAAAAGAAAAGAGAAACAATTAAGTCAGTTAAATAAAAAATGTTGCCAGTTTTACTTAAACATGTGCTTAGAGAAATTTTTATATTGTATTGTTTTGAAAATTTCTTAACAAGCAGTTGTTTTTGTTTTCGTTTTGTTATTGTGATATATTTGTATAAATAGCTATTTCACTACGATGTCTAATTTTTTTTAGTTTGACTCTATTTGTCATTGAAATTTCAACAGATTTTTCATTAAGAATTTTCTTTTTATTTTCCTCAAATTTATTTTATATTTGTTCTTTTATCAAAAAACTTTTTGGCGTATTGAAAAAAAAGGAAAACTTTATTGACTTCAAATTACAAACTTTTTTTGCTTTGTTACAAAATATTGAGGGAATAACTTTTTACATTTCGTTTCTTTAAATTCAATTTTTCAACAACATTAAAAAAATCCCAAAAAAGTTTACCAGTTGTAACATTTGTTAGTCATAAAAAGAAACCTAATGGAAAAAATAACAAATTGAAAAGGGACCCAGTATTTTAACAAGCACAGACAGGTTATAATAATTCTAGGAAAAATTTAACAAATTGTTTTTCTCTTAATGTTTAATTTTACTTGTCAATTTCGGTTTTAGAGTGAACAATTATTCATACACAACAAAAAGGTTTTTGGTATGAAATATTTTAATGTTTCAAGCACAAATCCTTTATTGCATTATTACACAGTATTACATAGAATTGATCTCTATTCCAATAAAAAATAATTGTTTTCCAACTACACTTTATCCTTGTAAACATCATATTTTCCTTTTTTGATGGGAAAACAAAAAGTGCTGACATGTTATGGAATGTAAAAGTTTTATTACAATAATTTTTTTTCTATTGAAAATTGCCTTAAGTTTTTAAGTTGCCTGCTGTGTAAAACATATAAAAATCTAAGGTAATAAATCAATATAATCGCAACAGAATACGGGAAGTGGAAGTTTTTAAATTAAGGCCATCAGAAGTGATGAGCTAATTCAAGTTCATAGTAACAAATAGAAAAGCTTGGCAATTTCTATGGTAGGCAAACTCTTTATGGGATTAAAAATTTTTAAAGAAAATCGTAAACTTACAGTATAATATTAAAAAACAAATTACCTTTTGGCCCAAAAACAAAAACTTTAGGAAATAAGATTTGTTTTCTATTTTCTTTTTTTAAAATGTCATTACAAATTCATAACAAAAATTATAATTTTTTTTTTTTTTTTTAGCGATTTTGAGTGGGTTTCTTCATGGTTGTGTGTTTTTATGAGTTACGTACAAAAGAAATATTTTTATTTTTTCTATTTTTAATATTCCGGTCACGTTTTATGAGTGCTGATATGTTTATAAAAAAATTAAATTAGATGTTTTTTTTTTCTTTTTCAGCAATTGTCAACGCTGTTCCGTTTTTTTGCACTAAGGTGTTAATGATTTTCATGATTAATTAAAAAATATATTTATAAGTTAAAAAAGACTTCTAAGTAATTTTTTCTTTTTTTAGGAATTATGTACAATAACACTGTGCTACTCGAACGATGTTAAGAGAAACCAACAAAAAATAACCTAAAGCATAAAAAAACTGAAACTTGGTTAAAAAAGTGGAATTTTTTTAGCTTTATACCATGTTCACACGGACAGCAATATCCTTGTTTCGCTCTCCCATTCCTGTTTCGCGCCCAAACATGATTGAAACAACGAAACAGGGCGTTTTATATTGAAAACTATGAAGAAAAAAACAAAACAAGAATTGATGTTAAATAAAAAAAGTGATAATTATAAAAAACATAATATTAAATAATATATTTTTAATTTTTACTTACTTTTTCATCTATTTTAAATAAAATTACGTTAATAACACAAAAAAAAAATGTAAATATTAAACAAGATTGAATCATATGAACAGCATATTTGGTAACCTAAACTGATAGAAAAGGCGTATTTTGACATCAGTACTATGACAAGTGTCTTCGTTTTTGTCCCCATTACACTTGTCATCATTGTGATGTCAACCTTAACATCACTTAACCAAAGTGTCATCAGGGTCAAAATGAAAATTAAAATGACACATTAGCATCAATTTAATGACAGCTTGTCATTAAGTCAAAGTCATTGGAATTAACTTGAGTCAAAGTGAGAGAATATGTTTGTTTGTTTCACGTTTGTTTAATTACGGCCTTTGTTTACAGCAGAACTCTCAATAATAAGACACCAGCACCATGTCGCGTGTGGTTTTCGTAATAATTCTACTTTAAAAATTTCATGTATTTAACTAAATAATTTAAAATGATAGAATATAGAAATTTTTGCTTCTTATAATACATTGTAATCATGAAAATAATGTTTACAATATACAAAATGTGGCATCGAATTGATGTCACTATAGTCATAAAATAGATGACACTCAAAAAGTACAAAATTGTACGAAGACGTTAGTCATTGGATTGATGTTACTTTTTGCATCATTGATGACATGTGATGTCACAATTCTGATGTTAGGGCATCATCAATATGAAGATGCATTTTTCTATCAGTGTAGTATTAGAGAGCGAAACGGGTGGTTTATATCGTCGTATTAACATAGCGTTAACGACCGTAATACAGACATTTTAGCGGCTTTCTTATGCAAAACTTGTATGCTTTGAACAAATAAAAAATTATTTTAATCAGTTTATAAACATCAATCTTGCCGATATTGCACAAACCTAGCTGAGCTACTTCGATAAGATCGGCAAGTGTTTTTTTTATATAAAAACTTCTCATTTTGATACAAATTATACGAAACAATTATTTTGAATGCTATAATATAACACCGCCCGGCTGGGAAATCCTATTGGACAGATCAGATCGCTGGCTCGGTTTGATTTATTGAAGAAATATTAGCAACAGAATTTTCATGTAAAAAAATTCTTGCTGCTCTTGTTTAAGTAGCAAAGTCAGCGTTTAAAAAAAAGTTGAAGTATTTTCGTAATGAAGTTGAAGTTAAACTTTTGCTTTACTGTGTAATTATAATTTTCCATAAATTTTTAGTTCGATAGTCGGGAATGTTCTAGAAATCGAAATGAAGAGGAATTGAATTCGAACGAGAATTTCAATTCAATTATTTGCAAGACTACTAAAGTTTTTCCTAAGTTTTTGTTTTTGCAGGGATAATTGATACTTTGATATTTGAGCTTTGTTTACAAGCTGGGTTTCAAAATTTCTTCGATTTTAAATCCACTTTATTTTTTAAACTTAGAAGCTGTTTTAAGTTTGAAGTGCTGCTAGTCAAATCTCCGTAAGACCTTTTAAAATGTGTGTTTTTTTAACTTTATACCCTTCACTATAAGTGTCAATATAGATATTTCGTTTCATTTATCAATTTACTCAAAATGTATCAATATCTATTTGGCCATTTAGCTAAACAATTAAAAGCCACTTTATCCTAATGCCTACTGCGACAACAACTACTATTACAGTTACTAACTGCAACAGTTACAAGCTTAAAGTTTTTAAAACACACCATTTAAAAAAGGCTTAGCTGATACAGTGTTCTCTTACCACTCTTACAATAACAAACACACGTTTGTGTGTATGTATGTGTTAGTTTTATGTGTAGATGTGTGGGAATGTTTTCGCAAAATATTTGCAATGGCCATGTAATCAATTACATTTATGCGATAGCAAAATTCAATTATAGATGGTTTAGATTTTCTAATTACGTCAATAAAACGTTTCACAGGGCTACGAGTACGAAAATGCCATCAAAACCTGCATGCGCAAGTAACAAACATCAGTAATTGAAACTTACAAAAAAAAAAAAAAAATCTAACGATTTATTTGTAATCAAATAATGTTTCCTTTGCTGTTGTTGCATTAATTTGAGATTAGAAAAAAGGGGAAAAAGATATATATTTAATTAAATTTAATTCAATATATCGCACTTAAAAAACTAAAATTGCCTGGTTTAAGAGAAAAAGATTTATAGTTTTGGATATCATAAAAAAATTAAATGTAAGTTAATTATATTTAATGAACAAACTAATCTGTTTAGATTTTTTCTGGGAATATTTAGTTAAACAAATAAAAATTAATTAAATAATTATAAATTTTAAATGCAGAAAAAAAAAACAATAAATATAGTTACTCGAATAAGTAGTAATGAAATTTCATGTGAATTTTTATAATTTATTTGTTAAAGTGGATGCCTCGGCTTTCCACCTTTTGATTTATTGACATGCTTATTAGCCACAAATTGTTAACAAAAAGTTTTCACGTATCTGCACTTTTCACAATCAAATACAATTCGCTTTACGCTTTGATCGTCTCACTCTGCGCTGTTGCGGGTTTCATTAAAGGCTGCATGGGCGATTTCGGTTGTTGATTTTCCTTACGATCCAGAGCGAGTTTTTTATCACGCGAAATACGTGGCTTTTGGAGTTAGTGCGGTGTTATCACACAGCAAGTATGTGAAGCTGACACCTGCTTAAATAAGCTTGCATACACGTTGTTATCGTTTTCGCAAAACGTCGGGTTACGCATCCATATAACAACAACGACTTAACTTAAAAACATTGGCCCATAATCATAGTCAAACGCTAAAGTCTGTTCTTTTTAAATACTTCTTTTAAATAAAAACATTCTTTTAATTATTTTAATACTATAGTCGAAATTAAAGTTGGTTTTAAATTGAACCGACTTTAACTGGGTGCCACCACAAATGTAGAAAATTGTTTCATACAACTAACAACAAAATATAAGCAAGGTGCATTTCTAAGCAGCTGACATTGAAAATTAAAATATAAAAAAAACACTGCATATCTTGCGGAGTTGAAAATTTTTAACACGCAATATGAATTTATGTAAAAAGCAACAACAAAATTGCAAAATATTTTGGCTTCGTTTTTGCTTTTAATGTAATTTTTGGCGTTGAGTTTTACACAATTAGGGCCTATACAATGTATTTTGAGTTTCCTTCCATACAATTTTTCCTCCAAATCATTAATAATTGCAAAATATCGGCCAATATGTTGTAACATAATCATTTTTAACTTTTTGCAAGTACTTTTTTGTTCGGAAAAAAACAGCTATGCTGTTGTTAAATGAGTTAAAAACAACTTCAGCTGGTTTTAAAATTGACATCGGTTTTAACGTGTAAAGTATGCTTTAACTTGTCTATAGTAGATCAAAAGAATATTTTTAAGAAAAGTTTACTTTAGAACTCTTAAAGTATGCTTTGTTTATGACTATAGTTATTGGCCATTGATTCTGTATTATTTGCTGGCTTGGCATATTCGATAAATTGTAGGAAAGGATGTGCATGCTTTCCTAACTCTGTTTTTATGTTTCCCAGGTATTAAAATAGTTCGACGTCTTATCAATGCTAAGTTGGGTGCTACTAGTAGTGTTTACCCTCAAAATATATGTTTTTAAAGCTTGTTTTTAACGTGATTTTACAGCCTCGTCAAAGATTTTCTTAAGCTTGTTTTGTATAATTGACTATTTTTTAGTACGAATTTATCGTTGGCTTACGCCAATTCGCCGAGCTTATGGTTCAGACGCGTTGATATTTTTAAAGGTTGCTGGTATGATCGTTGCATAATAAAATCTCGGACTGTTATAATAGTAACGGCGATAGTTCACAACAATGTTTTACTCCACGTACCCATACGGAGCCCCGTCATGGAGCAGACGATTACTTGCCCTTTTGTACACTGTTTTCAGATTATTAATTATTTTCACTATCGATCCTTCCCAAACATAGTCCCGCCGTAGTGTGAATCAAATGCTTTTTCAAAATCAATAAAAGTCAAATAGAGAGACGAAATAGCCGGTTGCTTGATTATAATTCACATGGCGTTAATATGGTCGGTGTAGGTTTATTTGGTCTTAAGCCGGCTTTTGTGATGCTCAGTTGCTTGGCAAGAGGTTTGCCAGCTGCTTTACTCTTTCCTTTTGTATTGCCTATCTTTGGTATCTTTATAATAATCACTTCTTTTTATTCTCCTGGAAATACTTTCACTTTCCATATGCGTCTTAATTTTAGTTTAAAGAGTCTGCTGAACGTCTCCAGATAAGATTTGAAGCATTCTGCTGTTATGCCGTCACCTCCAGCAGCTTTGCCCGCATTTTTAAAGGGACTTTTTTCGATGGTCAGATCGGTGGTTGCATCGCTAATTATATCTAGATCAGCGATTCGCTGTCGATAGAGTTACATATGCTTTGAAAGTGTCGCTTCCGTACATCCAATGGTTCCTTTTTGTCCGAAACTTGTATTTTAATCTCATTATCCACCGGTGTAAAGTCGTCTTCTGACTTTTGATATTTTTTTTTTTTTTGTTTTAAAAGTATTGTTGTTTGACATCACCCAAGTTTGCTGCCATTTGTGCTGACTTACATATTTAATTAAAGTAGCTCATCATTGTTGAGTGTTTTCATATTCATGTAAATCATTTATTTCAAATTTTAATCTATAAAACCGAAACTTTCAAATTTTTAATTGTAAAAGGATTGGCATTTTTTCAGATCTGATCAATATATGACTCTTGTGACTTATAAATTTATTTTTTATGTTTGACCTTTTTTTGAAATGTTAAAGTTTGATAAGAGCTCTTCGCACATTTATTGACTGAAATACAAGCCCATCAAACACATACTTAACCCTTTTTTTATTTAACAGAGAATGTTATATCAAACCTTTCTAAAAAAATTATTGAGATATTGTGAAATGTTCGCATTTTTGTTGAGAACGATATTATTATAAAATGATTATTAACCCAATTTCGGACGTTTGACGCTAAGAGTTTGAGTTCTGACTATTCTTAATACGATATTAAACTTCTGTTTGGCTGGCTATGAGTTATTGTGATTGTGTGTTAGGAAACACACTTTAGCCAAGTCTATCTAAGTTAACATAAATATTCTTGACAAGGATTAAATTATGGTTAAAATGATAATAATCTTAAAAAATCTTTGGGAAATAATTTATTTATTCTTTTTGTTGCTTATCTTAGTAAATATTTATGAGTTTTTCCTTTTTTTAAATATATGGAGAGCTTTCATTTTAGAAAATATGAATTTTAATATACTTCTTACCATAATCATTTTTAAAAAAAACATACATATATTTTTTTTAAATTTTTACTAAAATACTTGTATTAAATGTTTTGAAAGTAAATGCCAGAAAAAATTACACTTGACACATGTTGTATCAACTTATCCATTTAAGAAAATTATACATAAGCATTTATTTCAATGCAGATTGTTAACGAAATAAATATTTAAAGGTTAACAAGAACCACATCACCTTCTTTATTTTTCAATAAACTCTTATTATGCCTTTCTTGGAAAATTTTAAAGTTAAGAAAAATAAAAAAAAAATCTGTACAAATAAACCCTCTTGTATCATAAATTACAAATAAGAAGACTTTAAAAGTACTTTGCCTCGAATAGAATACGACTGGGTGTTGAAGAAGATCCCAGCACAAAAGAATGAAACATACTCAAACACAATTTGAAGAAAAAAAGTAAAAATAGCTTTACAATAATAAATAAAGAGAAGCTAAAAATACATGCAAGCATAGCGAAACGCTAAAAATTCTCCACAGAAATGTATGTGAAATGTTTTCCTCTTTTGCAAGAATCAACAAGGTATGAAAAAATGAAAACCTAAACTTACTGCTTAAGACTTGGAGAGGGAAGCAGACTAAGACATGATAGCGTACAGGCTTATGAGAAGAATAATAGAAAAGAATCTTCAAAGCCAATGTTCAAGTATTCCCAGTGTGTGATAACAAAAAGGAATTAACTAATTCGAAAAGAAGAGTTTATGGCGGTTGAATTTTGAAAAAGAGTTTATTTCAGTAACGTGATCTAATAAAAATTTGTGAATACGTCTTTTACTTTTCACTCTCGCAATACATGCAGCTGTCGAGTATTGAATAGAAAGATAAAAGTACATGAACATTTTTATATTCAATAAAAATGTAAATAAAAGCAGTGGAAGAACGATAAAACGTCAAAACATAAAGTGAAAGTAAATACATTTGCTACCCACATACATAAGTACGAAAGAGAAAGAGAATACGGTTTTGCTTAAATAAAAATCCTTTGGCATTAAAAATTTTAAAGGTCTTGCCTTTATTTTTATTTTCAATAAATTTTTTAACACAATCATCGCATGTACAAGTGCTACAAACAACAGCTAACACCATACAAACATATAAACAAACCATTATTACCAAACACAAACCCAGACAGTGTCTGTCTGTTACTTTTCTTTTCATTTCTATTTAAGCCATCAACTACAGGCATACACACAAACATACATGCACATCAACACATGCTTGTAATGTCAAATGCATGTAAGAATTCATACATTAGTTTAAGTAATTTAAACAGAGGGCTTCTTTTCTTTTACATATCAATATACAAATATGTGTATGTTTGTCTGTATTTTTATACAAATAAGCTTTAAATTAAAGCTTCAGTTACTTACGCTTGTATGGGTGTATATGTTTATTTATTTTTCTTTCATTTAAATCGAAAATCCTTGGTTTACGTTTAAAATGTTTTTATAGATTTTTGCTCCTTCATCCCACATGAAGCCTAACGTGAGTACCATTATTTTATTTGGTTTAGTAAGTGTATTTGGTGTAACTTATTGAACAAAGAAATTTGTTTGAATTTAATTTTTTAAAAATATTTTTATATGAATATTTAGATTACCAGCGGTAAATATCTGTGGCATTTTGACAAAAGATCTTAAGTCAAATTTAAAAAGTTGAAAAAAATGATGTTAATCATACGAAGTTTCATTCAAAAAACATTTTTGTTTACGTTTTAAAAATTTTGTATTATAAACGAAATTTTTCTTTAATTTTGGTTTATTTTATCTATATATATATAAAAATAAGTTGTCCTTTGTTCGTCATTTTATAACTCGAGAACCACTCAACCGATTTTCAAACGAGTACATGCGTTGGAAAGGCCTACTTCCACTGATGTTTTATAAAAAAAAAACTTCTACTAATATGCGTTATACGCGAACTTTTATGATGGTGTTTATTCTCTACATTCTACAGAACTACATTTTGTCGGCATAAGGCTCTGCTTGCTTGCGTCATTTGACTTATTTAATTTCTGTGTGTTTATTGATTGTCATTTAAGTTTGCAGTGCTTGACTAGCATTGACATTTTTTAATTATTGGTTTGAAATCCTTCAGTTACAATGTCTATTTTTTCTAGAAAATTTAATTTTTAATACAAAGACGTAAACGTATATTATTGTATTGTCCAGCAACGCGGGCAGGGTTACTCTAGCTATTAAATAAAAATAATTTTTTTACCCAGCTTTTTTTAAAAATTTTTTTGCTATCTTATCTTGACTTAAGATGTTTTTAAGGGCTTCTATACTCCTTTGTAAAAAATTCGTTTCTTTCAATATCCAGCATTCAGAAATATGTGTAGAAAAGGTTTAACATTCTTTAAGAAAGGCTCCCCAATATATTTAAGTTTCATTCGTTACTCCCTTTTGTGAGTTTCATTGCCCTTACGTAAACGTATACGTTGCGGATCATTTGTTATGTTTTCCTTATCATTCTTATTTATAAAGAGCTACTCTAACGTAAACGTGACGTTGCGTTGTGAATAACCCTGAAAAAAATAATATTTTCTCCGTTTTTACACATCAGCTGTTAAAGAATTTTGTGTTTCTTAATGTTTACTGATAAAGCGAACATTTATTTGACATTCACGGCTTTTTTATATTTTTATACAATACGCACAAATATCAAAACTAAAAGACTTTCTTAATATTTCCTTTTTAATCCTTCACATAAAAGCCTTTTAGAATGCCTGTAATAAAAACGCAGTGTAAGATGGCTTGCTCCCAATTGCGGCTTGTGCTAAAAGTTAATAAGTATGGAGTTGTGTTTGTTTCTGCTAAATAAAGCCTTCTATTAGGCATATTTACTCATTCTTTCTGTCGCTGGGTAGTGTTGTAGGAAGAACTATTATTTATAGAAATTGGAGCCACTTGTTTTAATTATAATTTAACTGTTAATCAGAAGTGATATAAGTTTAAAATATGAGTGTTTCAATTAACTTTGGTCCTATAAAACATCATGACTTTAATTTGTGTTAAATTTAAAAAAATAATAATTTCTTGCATTTAAACATGTCAAACCTTCCTTATGAGAGTTACTATTGATGTGTGCAAATTTCTGCTTAGTTTAACTTTGAAATTACGGGTTATTACAGTTCTAATTCTAAATTGATAACACTTAGAAGCTCACCTTCATTTTTTACATTTTATTAGAGTTTTTATAAGACTTTACGTTTCAACAAATTTAAATCGCTCTTAATTTCTTAAACTATTTTTTCGTATAAATTTGAGACAAATGACACTAACACAGCTTTTCATAATGCAGACTTTTATATTTAAAACACATGACCATTATCTACATGCACATGCATGTTCGTGTGTATTTGTATATGGTAAGAGTTTTAATAAAGTCATAGTCATCACTTTAATGTGATACTTAAAATAACTAAAACAATAAAGTTTTTTTCGTTTCATTTTTCCCACACCTCCTAACGTTTATACACATACACACTCATTTTCATGTACAAGGACGAAAAATAAATTTATAATTTGTATTAAAGTTGGACCGTAAAACTTTTTACGCCATGTTGGTGTGTAGACAAATTACCGTAGTTAATATGAATAATAAATTAATTAATTAAAATTAATAATGTAATAAAAATACTTTAAAACTTAATTTTTATTATGTTAAAGAGTTAAATAATGAAAATTTTGTTATTAAAAGTGTGGAAATATTTTTAATTATATTTGAAGTTGTAATTGAAGAATTGGTTGTATTTCCTTAGTGTCAACAAAAATAAATAATAGCAATAAAAAATTAAATTTGATTTGAAGTTACAACTTGTAGGAAATGAAATTAGTTTATAAGATCATAAGATATAATGGTTATTCCTAGTTTCTATTTATCTTTATAAATAGTGGAAAATTCACCGTGAATGTTTATACTGTTTTCTCATATCTTTGCTACTACATTTATTTATTTTAGATATTAATAAACCGAGAAATAGGTCAAGGACCCTAGATGGGAATCGAACCCGCAACCCTCGCACTAATAAAACAACTCCCGGTAGGCTAAATTAATAAAACTTAATTTATTTATAACTGTCTTGTTTTCTAAAAAGCATTTAGTTTTTACATTTTTCCTCTTGTTTTAATTTGTGGTTTAAAACGAAACAGTTTTATAAAAACCCCAATTGCAAGTAATAAAAACATCAATTAAATAAAAGTACTGGCACATAAAAAATAGAAAATGTAAACAAATTACTTAGCATTGATTGAAATGGTAAATTGCAATGATTTCATTACATTACAAATAAAAATAAAACAGATTGCTTAAGTAACTATTTACGATTATTTGCACAGTCTGCTAAAGGTAAACCGAAGAAGAAAAAAAAAAAAAAAATAAAACAAAAAAAATTGCAACAGATTAAATAAAAATTTCAATTGAAAGAGAAAAACTAAAGTTGGGAAAAAGAAGGTGTTAAAAGAAGGATTTAACTTGCAAACAAATGATTAACAGACAAAATGACAGAATGCAAAGGTGTGAACACAAATGGCACGAAAGAGAGAAATAAAAGTTTATAAAAAATGTTTTAATGGAAAGACAAAAAAAAAAATTATGTAATTTAAGGAAACTTTAATATCATAAACAATATACCAATGTTATGACTAGTCGTTTTGTAGTTTGAAAATAATATTCCAACACGTTTAAAAATATCAACATCATTTAATTTATTTTGTTTTTGTTTTAAATTTCTTAAATAAACCTCAGGTTTTATCCTTCAAACCCACATAGTTAAATTAAACTCATTAATACGAATTAAGCACGCGTGACAAACGTATTGTGGCTGTAACATAAATACATACACGCGCATACACACACAAATGCTTGTTTATTTATTATCTATTTATGCATAGATTTTAGAGCAGCATTAGCAAAAACAAATTGATATAAAAGTTTTGCGGCATTTCTTTATAGAAACAGAAATATGGCAGTTCTTGTGTTACAGCTTTAGAACGAGTATTTAGAGAGTATAATTTATAACTATTAATGTCATAAGTTCTTGACACATTCATCAATCACTAAGTAAAAACCTATACATATATTTATTATATACAGATACAAACAAATATACAGCATGTGCATGTGTGTGGATAGATAAGTATTTCTTCAGCATATTTTAATCAGAAATAACCAAAACATAAAAAAAATATTTTGTGGATTTTTTTTAACATATTAATGAGGATTAAAGTCGAATGTAGGGAGTATTTTTTTTTATTTAGTTGAACAAACATTAATATAAAGCCATATAGAAAAAGAGACAAATTAAGCGAGAATTAGTCCCTTTTGTCCTTCAATAATTAAGAAAATATTTTAAAGACATTTTAATAAAAGAAATATAAATTGTCGTCAAAAGGGAAAACGAAACAATAATAATCAAAATTAGTTCTCGCTGTTTTAAGTCGATGTCAAACTCAATATGATCTTATAGCATCACTCAAATAATCCCAACAAAATACTTTCAATTTTATTTTGGAATTGAAATTGGCTGAAAATCAAAGATGGGTGCCACATAAACAACAACACATCGAACGATAATATTGCAGGGCATCATCTAGCAATACAGAAGATGGTTTCTTTGTGTCCGATGTATTCTTACTGAGAAGAATTGCTTAGACCTGATCAAACTTTCACAGTAGAGTTTCAGGTTTCAAAATTAAGCCATTCGAAATGAGCAGGAAGGAACAACTTCTTGACGCTACATTTGTGTAAATGTCGTAGAAATAAATTGATGATTATTTTAAATAATTGGGGGATCACAACGGTATGATATTTAGTCATATTTTCATAATATCCTTGGGTGAATTTATCTCAAACCATCATGTCGTTCGGCATCATCGCCTCCGATTTCAACGAAATTCAATACAGATGTTGTATGTTATTGGACTTTTACAAAAAATAAATTTTCAGGCTCCAGATTCTTTCGGCTTCCGAAATATGACGTCATAAAAGATGTGAAAAATGTTAAAAAATTACAAAAGTCTTCTTACAAAACTATGAACATTACAAAAAATATCAAAAATTGTATAAAAAAGATCGGAAATCGTAAGTAGAAAATATTCTTTGAAAAACTCGGAAAAATCGATTCAGGTAAAAAAACACAAAACATACTTAGGATCACGTTCTGGTCTATAACTCTGACACCAATCGAGTCTCCACCTTTAAATTTTTTTTGCAAATGTAGAAGAGGGTCTAATACTTCACACATATTAGCATATAATAATAGCATATAATATGCTTTTCCAGATATGGACCTGGGGGTATTGAGTTCAACCCCCAAAAATGACCTTTGACCTCTTCTTAAAAAACACAATATGCATATCATTTTAAAGGGTACACTTTCACCTTTAAAACGCTACCAAACGAAATTATCTTGCATAGTTCAAAAGTTCTATCCCCTGGGGTCTGAACATTTATGTTTTGTTAATGTCCAATAACATTCAACATCTGTGTTGAATTTCATTAAAATCGGAGGTGATGATGCCGAAAATTCAATTTTCGTGATTTTTTGACGTTTTTAACCCCCTTATATTTAACAATCGTTAAAAAAAAAAAAAAAAAAAACCCTAAAATAAAAAGACTTTTTATGATGTATTTATTGTTTTACTATAAGTACACAGTACAAAGCTAAATTATGAGGGGTGACTCACAGCAGTCATATTTTATCATGTTATTAGTTTAAGACATATCGCTCATATTTAAAAAAATCAAAAATTTTAAGTTATTAACCATATTATAACCATAGCGAAATAAATTTTACTGATTCAAAACATTCTGAAAACTTCACTTTTAATAGACTTTGTTTGCTTTAAGAATATATAAATTGTCAAAGATCAAAGAATTTGTTCTTTGATATAGACAATTTTAGCGAAATGCATAGAAAATTTCGAATTTCTTTAACAAATTTTCATATTCTCTTAAATTTAATTATAATATTTTACAAAGACAATATAAAAATAATACTTTCCTTACAAAGGAATCTTAAACGCCTTAAAATTAAATTTAGAGGTAAATTTTCAAGTCTAATAAAATTGTATGGTTTTAAACCATTTAAGAAAAAGTATGCTTTTTCTTATTATAAAAAACCAAAATAATTAAAGTTAAAAGAATTACACAACAAAGTTTCAACCACAAAAAAAAAAAAAAAAAAAAAAAAAAAATAATATAAATAAATAAAATAAAAATGATACAGCAAATAAAGAAAAGCTTACAAAAACCAAACATCAAGCAAGAAACCAAAAAAGAAAAAAAAAATTACCCACAGAAAAACGTTTTGTCGAAAATTAATGACAGCAAAGGCAAAATGATAAGAGACAAAACCCTAAAACAGCCGAATGCAAAAACACTTTTAACCGCATACCAAGTAGCAACAACAACTACAATTTCTTAGAAAATAATAAACAGAAAAAAACATATGGAGAAGAAAAGAAAGCAGTTAAAAGAAAAAAGACATTTAAAAGTTGATTTCCTCTTTAACAATCCCATGAGAAGCTAATAATGAATAGCAGCCGAACTTTTTTGAGAACAAAAAATCAACAGCAACAACACTGAGGCAAGAAAGAAATTCCTACACACACGCACACATATGCAGAAACATGTTTCGTACATACACTTGTTTTTACACATACAAAGACATGTGGAGTGAAAAAGTCATAACGTTTAAGTTAAGACACCACGATGCTAGTTAACATACTCGTGTAATGTTGTATTTTTATTCTATGCAGAATGGGGGTACTGACTGTTACTGAAACAAAAAACAAAGCAAATAATGAAAACAGATCTCGGAGAAGCTGAAGCTGAACAGAACTAAAGCAACGACTTATTGGCATGCTACCTGATAACATCAAGAAGAAACTGCTAACCATATTGCATTAACTGAAGGTTAATATAAGTCCATATATTTTTCTTTTGGAGAATTAAATTTAAATATTTTATTAAAAATTAAGATACATATGTCAAATTAAATACTTCTTTGCATTGCCTGGTAAAGGGTGTAGTAAACATACAACACAAATAAACGTGTAAAAACGTGCGTTCTTCTAAAGAGTGTCAAAGGACAAACTTTTCGACAATCTTTAGCAAAGTTTTTTTCATGCTGCTCCAACTAGTACCACTTCTGCTACTCGTTTTTCCATGATTCCTTTTCATGTTTGGAATATATTTCTTTTTCTTTGTTTTCTCAGAACAACTTAGTTACAACAATGCAGCTGACATTAGACATATGTGAAAACGTGTTAGGTTCAATGTTTGGATGTGCTAATATGCAAGAATATGTCTCTGTATGAGTGTTTTAACACGCATCATAAAGATGTTTTGGGTTGGTGTTGAATGAAGTTTGTGTGTGTGTGTGTGTGTGTGCGAGAAAGAACAAACTGCCAAGAGTTTGTGTAACTGATTGTTTTGTCGTCTTTTCCGTTAGGAAAATTAGTTAAATTCTTTAGAAAATTGGTTTAAGTTTAATTAAGAATAATTTTTCACTGTTTGCAAAGATTTAAATTATAAGGAAGAAACGTTTCATGTCAAACTCCTAAGCGTATTATTGATGTGCGAGGTTTGAGTTTGACATAGATTATATTACGTATACGTTGCACTAAGTTTTCAGAGAAGACAATTGTTTGGACAATCAACTGGAAAATTAGTTTTGTCACTTTAATTAGGTACTTGAAATGTAAGTTAATTTTAAGAAAAGTATATATTCTTCTTAGAACTAGAAAATAGTACGATTTGGAAATATGTAGATCTGGCTTCTCAAGATCGGCTTTGTAAATTTTATTTATATTGATAATCTATTATTCTTTTTTTTTAACAATTTTTTAATTAAAATTTTGACATATTCTTAGAATCCATTCACTTACCTGAATTAATTAAGATTGAATACTTTATGTGAAATTTCCAGAAAATTGTGCTTAGACAAAGGAAATTGATGCAGTCAGTTAGTATTTATTTACACAAAACCAGTTACTTGCACGTTTTGTTTGTTTTATATTTATAAAAAAGGAAAAAAAAAATATAAAAGAACTTTCAATTCAAGATGTAATATTTAGTGAACAATTTGAAGAAAATTCTTTATTCTGAAAAGCAAATTACAACAAAGACTATAAAACGAACAAGTGTAAGGATGACTAAATTTGTATCAGTGTTATGAAAACATTTATTCTACCCAAATGTGCGTAAGTTTCTATGAATTTAGCTTTGTGTTTTTGAACATTTGCATGCATGATTCATTTATATTAAGGAAAGAAAACAAAGAACAAACTAAATGCATTTGTTTTTTTAGGATTTTGCCTATGGCCTATAATTGCAAGTTGAATAGAACAAAGCATTTTCTCGACTCTCTATATTCTATCATTTGCATATATTCAAACATCCGGATGGATATTAGTTTCCTTTAGGTTTGCTGTCTAAATTTTAACTTTTTTTTAATTATCTTGTACACAGAAAGAAAAAAACTTGTATTAAATTTAAGTTTTTTCCACTTTTCTTAAGAACCAGGCATTTTTGAAACTTCTAGTACGAAGAATTCTAAACATTGCTAATGGCAATTCAAAAATTCTTAAATCAAATACAAAAAGGGAAAAAACATATTATTTGCCCTGGCATATATAGTACCATCCACCACTAATAAATTTTTTGTTGATCGTGCCACTCTGATAGTAAAATAAAAAAGTGAGCGTATTATTCTCAGAGAACTTATTGGTCTTATCTTAAGATGTTTATGTCTCTGAGAATGTATTATTTTATTCACGACGACAATTGTTGTAAAAACAACAGCAATACTACAAAAGTTGGCAAACACTTTTTCAACGTGTCAAGAAGATAAGCCTACGTTATATTCATAAAAAAAAAAATTATAAAAAGAAGAACAAATTTGCAATTTTTAAAAGTTAAATCATCCAATTTTCAAAGAAAATAGAACGATGAAGGAAACCATGTTGGTCCATTCTGCTTGTGTTTTACAATTGAGAGTTCTTCTTTAAATAAATACGAATACAATTAAAGTTAAACATGTGTAAATGGAAAATAAATAATAATATTCTCTCCCTCTCTCTGGTTCAATAAGGTAAGTATTTAGATAAGATTCAATCGCACTTTTAGGTTTTTCAAGTACGTATTTGGGATTCTGCCAACTCAGAAATTATTAAAACAACAAACAGTTTGAGATTAATTTTATTCCATTTTTACTTAAGTCAATTCGGTTTTTCGATTATTTTAAGTACGGGATTTAATACGGACAAAGTTGTGTTCTTGGCACTTGAATAATCCGTACTTGAATCAAGCATTCTTGATTTAAGAAATTCCGTTCTTAGCATACTGTTGCCACCGCTTTGGCTTGAGTTAAGTACGAATGAATTAATTTTTCTTTTGAGTGTATGTGTGCAGCAGTTAAATGAATGAATTCGGCATCTCAATTGTTAAAAATGGAATAGAAAATTATAGCCTTAACACACATGTGATTAAAATTTTTTTTTTTTTTTTTGAAATAATATTGAGTTTTGCTCAGAAAAACATACAATGAATTACCTGTTAATTTTAAATAGCTGATACTTAAGCATGCATACACAAATAAAAAAAAAAAAAAACAGTATGCCAAAATTTACCTTGAGCTGTAGATAAGGTAAAAATCAAAATTGTTTATAACTATAACTTAATTATTTTATTTCAACCCACATGCAATACATATTTGATACAAATTTATATTAAATGTTCATTATATTTTAAATTAATATTTATTATGTTATCATGTTAAATGTTTATTAATGTAAGTTTCTCGTTATTACACGTATTTAATATTTAAATTTCAATACATACACACTCCAATATTTAATTGTAGCAAAGTACACAAAAACATCTGAAACGACAAATACTTGTTTATATTGACTAAGCCACTTACACCTTTCCACACACATATTATGTTATTTAGTGAATTACGAGTTGTAAGCCATCTTAAGAACCAGCCAACCAAACATCTCAATACCAGCAACAATAAAATTGTAAAATATTAAAAGCGATTAACTGATTTTGATTATGACTTAAACGTGACTTAACTTAAAGCAATGAGTTTAAAGTAAAAGCAAAACCCAAAACTCAATATTTTGTGCACACATTTAGGAAATTTAATCTTCATCAATAAATACCAAATATGGATATTCAAGTAAATCAAATTTACAAATATTTTATAGCTACCAATTGGCATAATTTATGAATGAGATATTGCATGGCTACTTAAACAAGAGCAATTTGAGACAGTAATTTGTTAACGTCTTAATAATTATTAAGTTGATTATTTATATTTTAAGACTAATTTGTGTGAAGATGCAATCAGATCTTTATTTTAATTGCTCTTTAAAATCTTTTTAGTTATTCTTAGATTTGAATAAGAGAGAAACATGTTAAGTAAATTGTTTCAAATACTCGCTCTTTTGTCTGTTTACAAAGGAAGAAAAAAACCTTATAAAATCAGTAAATTTTAAGATATTAGAAACCACAGTTTTTATATATTAGCCCCCTAAAATTTTATAGCAAGTTGCATTTGCCTACCACAATAAACAAAAAAGGACATAAAGAAAATTGAGTTACACCTTTTTTATATTGAGCCATCGATATGTATAATAATTGTAATGGTATGGCTATAAGTTTTAATTGCAATTTGTATAAGCATAAAAATGTTACGCCTTATTGCAGTGTTGACACTTGATTGTTCCTTTAAAAATTTCCTGCAAATTATTTGTTGTGTTTAACAGTAGTCATTGAGTTAAAATCTAAAGCAGTATCCGCTGCTTATAATTTCGCATAAAAGAGTGTTGTTGAATTTTAAGAACTGCCAGTTGTTTAAGGAAACAAATACACACACACACACACGCACACACATATTCACTTCAACAATTTTTTATTGTTTTAGCGCATTTACAATGCAGCATTGAAATCTTGTAGACTTAATTTGAAATCTTCCTCAGAGAAAAGTAAAAAAAAAGTATTGGCAGAGCCTCTTTATCTGCACTCCAAAGGTTTTGTTCTTTTTGAAGGCACGTTTGCTATGAACATGTCCTTTTTGTGTTGTAATTAATATTTTTTTACTTATATTAGCAACATTTTTATAGTCCTGCACTTTTATTTCTGAATTTTTTTCTTCCAAAGTGTTACATTTTACGTACACGATGCTGTATTTTTTAGTCCATTCTTAGGAAATTCACAGTTGCATTTCTTGGTACTGAGCAGAATTAGGGAGATTTTGCCAAAGTCTAGTTATAAAGTTGACTTCAGTTTGTATGAAACATTTTGTGAATGCCAATTATATTGGACTCGATATCTCGATTTCGCTTAGTTGTGAATGTACAATAAAATAAAAGCTAAATACATAAATTCGGCTTAAAAAAATTTACTACAATTGTTTAAAGAAAATCGGAACACTGGTCGCAAAGCAGGAAAGTGAAAATCTATTTTACAAAACAGTATTTTCCTTGAGGATTATTGAAACACCGGAAGTGACAGTAAAAAATGTATTGTTTTAGTTGCCGGTTACTTTGTATTAATTTGTATAAATCTTATTCCTTAACAAAATTTTATCTGATTGACAACAGGCTAACAGCTAAGGAATAACTGAACTAAAGAAATTTCAGGAATACTTTTCTGTGCCAACCCATAAGATATTTGATCTTTCTTATACAAAATAGTTTTCTTTATAGTGAGTTGTTGCTAGAATTATCGAACAGTGGGATGCGCTTATACATATTTTTTGTATCCTTTTTTTACGAAGTTAATGGTCCTAGTGCCGCAGAACTTGCATAACATATGTCTTATAAAGTCAAGTGCTATTTTTATACTTACACCTGAAAAGTGGACCGAGTTAGAATCACTTTTTGAGTCGAACCGTCTGTCAAGATGGCTGACTAACTGTCCTTGTAAAACTTGTGCGCAAAGTATATGTAGCAATTAAAAAGATAGTTTGATCAAATTGTCACAAGGACCCAGCCTACCGAAAATGTTGAGAACCGGTCCCTTATTGCAAATTGCTTCTAGCCCATAGCCCATACAAACTTTTTGCCGGGAAAGAGTCTTTATATTCATGAACTATTGCAACTAATTAAGAAAAATTCAACCTAACCACACAATTAATGCATCATTTATAACATTTTTTGATCAAAAATTTTAAAAACTTGGAGAAGTTTAGCTAAATAAAATGGCTAATGGCTAAATTATTATTTCCATGGCTAAACGAGATAAAAAGTGGCTAAATTGGGAACACTGATTTAAGTTTACATTCTGTTTTTTCACATTTTGAATAATATTTTAAAAAAGTTTTAACACAGAGCGATACTAAATATTAGGGTGGTCCAACATTTTTTTTTTCGATTTCCCAAAAAAGTAGATCAGTTTTGTTTAAGGTTGGGTTAAAAAAAATTTGGTAAAAATATGAGCTCGATCGGTTGAAAATTGCAGTGCCGCACGCGCATTGAAATCTGTGAGAATGAAATTCGGGCTAAATGGAGAGAAAAACGCCCGTTACTACTGAGGAGTCACGCCTAGAAATGTGAAATGTATGAGCAACCCCCATTATTTTTGCATCCCCAATATTTCTCTAGAACAAACTTATCCTCTATCTCCAACCCATATCCAATTTTCAACCGATCGAGCTCATATTTTTGCTACATTTTTTTTACCCCAACCTAAAACAAAACTGGTCTACTTTTTTGAAACAGATAACTTTTTAAATTTCCCCTTCACTGATGGTCCACTCTTATATATATGTATAATAACAAAAACATTCTTATATTAATACAACTGACAATTTAAACTTATTTCTTAAACAAAAACGTATGTATTTATATATGTTATACTATTTAATTGCCGAAATTATTTTGCTTTGCTTAGTTATTTCATTCATCGGAATAAACGGTAATCAATAGTGATAATAATATTTACATCCGAACTTTTTCAACTTATTTTTAAAGATAAAAAACAAAATCTCCTACATATTATGTATACATATTCTTAAATTTACGGCAGCTTTGAATTCTTAATGATCTTAACTAATTTAATTTTCTTTGTACGAATCATACGCATCAAATTGCTACCGCTTTGTTCTAAAGATTTTTCATTTGTTTTTGTTCTTAAAATATAGATGCATAAAAAAACATGTAAGTTTTATATATGTTTGTACAATGTACATTGTACATACCAGATGTGGATCCAGCTTAACCGTTTGGGAGGGGAACTTTTTAGAATTTTTTTTGAAGTAAAGGCTGACTTCCAAAACGTACTAATACAAAGTTCGTACACAATTTTACTACTGTATTTTAACAATGTACATGTACAAAGTACCGAAACAATGCAACTATGTGTTTTGTTTATTAAAACGTTTTGAAATGTGAGTGATGAAATGCATAATACTTTTAAAATCAATCCGTATTGCTTGCAAATTAAATGTTTAATGCCACAAAGCATCAACTTTAAAACCGATGCTCTATTTGCTTTTTTGATGCGTTACTAATACTTAGCCGTTAGACGTTTTGGAAGGGTTTGCATTGTATATATATTGTACTGCGGCGTTATGAAACATTATACTTTGTTCTAATACAAAGCAATTGACGTTTTGGAAGTCAGCCAAACAATAAAATGGCTACAATATACTGGCTCATCAAGCCAACATTTTTCCAATGGTGTTGATCACAAAATACTCACACGTATGGTTTGATGAGTGTTGGACAAAAATCAAAATATTTTTGATTTTCATAAAAATTTTAAGCCAATTTGATGTGTTTGATGTAGTTTAAAAAAGTATGAAAAATAATTATATATTGAAACTTTTTATATGAATTATTATTATTTGCCAAATAAAAATATTTTTTGATAAAAAAATTAATTTTTTTGTTTATATTTACAAGCCTTTTATATGCAGTTTATGCTTTGAATTTCATGTGTGGAAGTTATCTTCTTATTTTTCCATATCCGGACAGAACTACCCATCCTGATCTCAAAGCTATACTTAATTTAAAGTAGTGCAAATAATTATTATTTTTGAATTGTCAAAGAACAAGGAAACTACAAAAAAATATCAGAGTGTCTAGTCATATTCATTTTTTGGAGAAGTAATTGTCATTTAATTGTTGTATAGTCGGTCAATTACAAAAAGACATTTCTTGTATTTTCAAGCGATTTTAAAATCTATTTCTAAATTATACTTTACTGTTTAAAATGCAGTAAAGAAATAAAAAAACAAATGTTTTACTTTTTGGAGGGGAGAGCTTTTCTTTCCCCCTGGGTCCGCGCCTGGTACATTCAAAAGTAAATGATATAATACTCATACATATACATCCGTGTTTATGGTGTGCACAATGTTGTTGTTTTAATTATATGTTTTGTTAATGTTAGTACAATCTTTTTTTTAATATTATGCAGCAGCGGTAAATGCAAGTGAATGAGTGTGTGTGTATATACGTATATTTCTTTGTACAAACACATGATAAACATTTCATATAATTACTTCTACGTGATAATAAACATCATTCACTCACCCAAACACAAGCACTTATACATTTACTCACACACACACACACTTAAAAATGTGTACAGTAAATACTTACAACCGCATATAACAATTTTCACATCATGTGAGTACAAGTTAAGTTGCATACTGCAGTATTGTGTGGAAATTTACGTAAAAGAAGAAAAAAATTAATGCAACATATTTACAAAAGAGGTATTCACACATGCTCGAAATTTGTATGTCTGTTATGTAGACGTAGTTGTTTATTTATTTGTAGTTGTAAACTCTATTATGAAAAAATAATGTGTGTGCGTATATTTTTGTATGAATTTGTGATGTACGAATATAAAAAAGTGTGTTTAAGCAACAAATAAAAATTATTCATGTACAAACTACTACAGCTGAAAATGGAATAAAAGAAGTTATATTTGCTTCAAATTTACGAAAACCACTATCGCTCTATATGCAATTGGGCATTGAACAGTGGTTTGGGTAGAACTAAATTTCCACAAGTTTACTTTTTTACTTTAAGTTGAGGGTTTAATCTTTGAATGTTTTTTTGAAAACATGTTTTCTCTTGCTCTTTCCTATAGACACTAATTATCCGACCAATAATACACCACAAAATTTCATACATTTTGTAAACATAAGATGAAAAACAAAATGAAAAAATATAAAACAATAAGATGTGAAAGAATTTGAAATTTGCTGCCGACGTTTTAATTATGGGCTTTAAGATTTTTGCTTGAAGTTGAAGACTCTATAAAGTTTGAACACTTAATCAAAATTATTTAAGCCATATTGATGAAAATTCAGTTGTTTTAGAATTATCCTTTGTAGAATGACTTTTTTATTCTGGTAATAGAACTATTAAGATATTTTATCAGTTATCTAAACGTTTAATTGCAATCCATTTTGCTTATTTAAATGTTTACTTAAATATTTGCTTAGTTAACACAGTCTTACACAGGCCAATTTTTATGAGTTTTTGTGAGTGAACCGCCAGACCAGACACCACTTTCTGAAAATGACATCTCATCAGTCAACTACTACTCACTGTACTTCACTGTTTGTTTGCACGAATATACTCTTACTTATTTGCCTGTGTGTATGTACACATGAATATTGGTTTGAATATTTGTATTCGTAAGTGTGTGTGTTGTCAACTTTTTACAATTTACAACGTCATAAATTATTTGTGTGTTTGCAACAACAAAAAAAAAACAAACATTATACCAGCGTTATGATGCTGCAAACATATGTAAATATGTACGACACAAACACACATGCATTTTGCAGCAATATTAATTCATTCATTCAACATCACCAAAAGTATAAAAATAAAAAAAGCAAAGAAACGAACAAAAACAAAAAATGAAGAAAGACTATAAAAACGAAAATAGTTTTTTCTATTTTGTTGCAAACATTCTAGTTGCATTCATTATTTGCTCGTATATTAATTTACTTGTGCTTATATAAAAGCTTTCTCATTATAAATTTATTTTTCTCTCGTCTTTTTTGCTCTTTTATTTATTTTTTTTATTCCGGTTAAAATTTTATTTGCTGTTTTGTTGGCAAAAAGTACAGATTTGTTGCAAGAAAAAGAAATGGCAGGAAGGGCGGTTTGTGACTTTTTCATAACAAATTTTTCATTAATTTTGTGTTATGTTTTTATACTCATTCATTTTCATTTAACATGCACAGATACACAGATACACGTAATACTTCTACACACACAGTTAGTTTTAAAGTAGATAGTTTGTATATTCTCATCCGAAAATGTAAAAGGGTGCTTCAAAATTTGTGCGGTGAAGGCAAAATGACAGTTGTCGTTTTGTTGTTTGAAGTTTTGTTTTCCAAAGCAAAACTGCAAACCTTAATCCAGCATATTTTTTTGCCTAAGTTAATAAGGAATTAGATTTTTTTTTTTTTTTTTTTTTTTGTAAAATCTAACGTCTATATTTTCTGTACCATACTTGGAATACTCTTTGCTTATGATGAGCTGTATATGTATGTTTTGGAGCAGTTGGGGTAACAAATTGTTAATTATAATTATCTTTATAAGTAGCATAATGATATTTTCAAGCAAGTATTTTTTTTGTTGTTTTTTATGCATTTCCCCCTTTGTTTATGTTGCGCTTTGTTGAGTGTAAAATTTTGAGCGTTTTATGTGCTGCTCGTAGTGGAGTTAATAAGAGTTAATTCTATGTATCTGTATTATTTTTATTGCATTGGGTTACATATTTAAATAGATATAATTTGTTTTACTCTGTATAGATACTGTTTACCCCATAGAAGAATTAAAAAAGGGTCGTTTTTCAATCACGAAATTATAAATAGCGTTGCTGTGAAGCTAAAGCTCTTATGTTTGCATTTGAATTTTGAAAAAGTTCTGGTAGTCATTAGCTAGAATAGTAAAAAGTTTACAAAAATTTTAATTCTTAAGCTTCGTTTATATTGTTTTGATTTTTCTATTGTAAATTAGCTGGATCATCGTGTAAAAACAATCCTTTTTTATTTTTTGTGGTTTATCGCAATGAAATACTTCTTAGTTTTTTTATACACATATCTGTACCTGCCCCTATTACGGCTTACAACTAGGGTTTTTTTCAATTATTTTATTTCCCGTTTTCCCGGGATTTTTCTTGCGGTATCCCGGGAAAAAAATTCCTTATAATTTCAGAAAATAGCTATTTATACTTTGAAATTTAGTTTTCTATTCTCTAAAAATTAGCATCTTTTGTTGTGG
Source organism: Pollenia griseotomentosa (assembly GCA_963931875.1). NCBI lineage: Eukaryota > Metazoa > Arthropoda > Insecta > Diptera > Polleniidae > Pollenia > Pollenia griseotomentosa. The sequence continues at coordinate 203,657,184 of OZ007561.1, read as the reverse complement.
GTTGTGGATTAGATCAATTACAAGAAGTGAGTCATGTATTTAAATCAATGTCTTCTGATGCAGTAAATCTACTAAAAGCATAATGGGCAGTGCAACAGTTAATAATTTTTATATTTAGTGAGCTGAAGAGTTAATAAAGTACATTAATTCAAAATAAGATGCAAGCAGTAAAGTTTCATTGTCCATGAACAAGTCTTAAAAATAGGAGATACCTAAACATATCACTCCTTCATTGCAACATAGTCATATCTACAAAAACAAACGATCTTGGCAAAATGCGATTAAAGTTTTCAAAATGTACCGATTTAAAGATATATTTTGCTATAACTCCGGTTCAGTTTGAGATATAATACGAGAAGGTATGAAGGAAAACTTTGCTAAAGTTACTTGAAATTTTGAGATATGACTATCATGCAATGAAGGAGCGATATGTTTATTAGGTGATAAATACAAATTTTCAATTTCAATTTAAATTTGTGTTGGTTTATATACCCGTGAAGTGCGGGGAAACCGAAATAAAATAACATTTTGGAAACTTGTGTAAGATACTACAACATACAACTTGAAAAACACATTGTCCTAAAGATTACAAATGGACCTATTGAAATGAAAAGGTTTGTAAGAAGCAGTCCGGTTGATGCTATTTTTGCATCACCCTTGACATACATTTGACTGAAATAGATGTGCTTATAAAAAAGAAAACATAGCTTCTGATTGTGAATCCGAAGCATGCTACAACGGTGCACTTTTAACTATTTGTCCAACCTCGGTAAAAAATGAACGAAATTTTTCGGAAACATGATAATTAGTAAATTAAATCAGGAATATACTTTTTGACGACTTACTAAGCACTTTGAGTGTGTCAGAAAGTTATATCCTAGACTGTTAAAAAATCTTGAGTACCTTAATTTTTATTTTGTTTTTATTATTGTTTTATGAATTAAATTCTTATGTTTATGTTATCTTTTTATCTTGTATTCAGAGCATAATAATACTGAATAAAAGCATAATAATAGGGAATAAAGGCGTGAGGTGATAATAATTCAAGTTCCTATTTCAATCTTCAATTAATTTTTTAGTATTGAACCATTTCTTTTACTTTCTTTGTAAACAAGTTCCCTTACGTTTTTTTATAAAAGTTTTTTTCATTAATTAATAACAAAATTTACTTTGTATTTATATGGAGCGGGATCCCGGGATCCCGGGAAATTTTAAAAAATTTCCCGCTTTCCCGGGAACCGAAAAAGTCCGGGAAAAAAAACTCTACTTACAACTAGTTCAGTTAAAATTTTACAGTTTTTGTGTTATGGTTTACAACTCTGTTATATTGCGGCTAACAAAAACTTAGTTGAGTTGTAATGAAATATGGATGAACAGCAGCTTTCTGATATGCTCAATTACAGTGAACTGGATTTCTCCGAAGAGGATGATGATGAGTACTTGAGTCTGGAAGTCATCGACAATAATCTAAGGAATAGGTGAGAGATAAAGAAGAGTGGCAAACTGAGGAAACATTGAGTAGTTCTTTGGTGGACCAAAGATAAGGCTGAATCTGGACTCGATATAACGATGGTATCCAAATTTCACAGGGTAGCTCTGACTTGTCCCGGGTAGAAGGGATCATATAAAAGATATTTCACTTCTTGGTATTACATCATCCGGGGCATAAGCAGGTGCATCCAATACCTGGAATTCGGACAAAATCAAAAGTTGGCATTTCTCTTGACCAGATATCCTATCTGGTAGCACTGGTGTCCTGAACGGAGAGAGGTTTATTTTTGAAAGTAATAAATTTCGTTTCTAAAAACGAAAAATCCCATAATAATTTCTTGAGTTCAGACTCGGCAAGTTAGTTGCGTAAGTAACTTGCCGAGTACAACAAAGCCTGTACAAATTTTTTTCCTTACACCGACCTTACCGCTGACGTCTACAAACCAAGAGTTGCGTAAATAACTTGCCGAGTGTGAAAAGGATTTTAGTATTTAGTAAAATTTTCTTAAATAAGGAAACGTGTTGCTTAAACCAAGCCACACATGTATTTAAAATAAGTAATGTGCTGTTTTTAGATCGCACACTCGTTTAACTAACATTTAAAACTAAACAAATTTTGAAATATTGGTTTTGTTTTAAACGTTAGCTAAACGATTCAATTTTGTGTTCGAGTTCTAAAAACAGGCAGTATTTTTGGCTTGGGCGAGATTATGCATAATTTTCTTGGTTCAAGCCATATTTTCCGGTGATTTAGTAAATATTTTGTCTGTGTGCCACAACTTTGACTATTAGTTTTAGCCTTCGTTAGTATGCGCCTTGCGAGCTTGTCTTCGCGAAAGTTTTGCCTGTTTCCTAACGGGGTTTACTTGGTGATTGTGATTTTAACTCAAAGTCGCGGGAAGGAATAGTACTGAAAAGATTGCTAAAGGGCTTACTTTTCACAACTTGTCGGAAAGTTTGGGCTGAGAGAGGACTATACCAAGATGATGTTGCTATTTGAAATAAGTGCTGCCATTTTCCAAAAGCAGTGGTGGTTATATTGCTCTAGCTCCTATGATAGTGCCTCGGTCAATATTATTATTATTATTATTATTTATTTATTTGATGTTCCACACACAAGACTAATGGTCATTTTCTCATTAGGCGATTAACTTTTATCCCAACGAAAAACTGCACTTTAAAGAAATTTTGTTTTCTCAATGTCTCATTTGCTTCTATTTTATCGCAATGTTAACCGGCACTCATCTGCCAATTATTTATTTTCCTTTTATTTGACGAACAGATAAATTAAATCAGCTGACTCTCAACTTTTACATGTATTTTGAGTGGTGTTGCCAACTCAAACCAATGTTTTTTGTCGGTACATTGAGAAACCCAAAATCGTTAACGGCCAGTTTATCGGTATAATAAATTTATGTTGACATTAAGTAACAGGCAGTTTGTCGATACATTGAGAAAATGGCCATAAGAGTCTCATATTGCAGTACAGAACTGAGCTTTTGTAAAATTACAGGTTTTGTTATTAAAAACTTAAAAACTAATAAAATTAAAATTACATATTTATAATCAATTTAAAATATTTTCAAATCGGAAAAAAGGGTGGAAAAAATATAAACAAACAAAAAATTAATTAAACAGTGTAAGTATAAAATCATATAATAATTAATTTAACATAATTCATTTGAATAAGCAAATAATGTTTTTTTTTGAATTTAAGTGCATTACTTATAACTTGAGAGTCATATGGAAGTTTATTCCAGAGACGAGTAGCGTATAAAAAGAATTGCCATTCGGATATCAAACTATGATGTCTATAGAGTATCAATCTTCTTCCCCTATTGGATCTTGAAAAATTTAATCGATCATATAAATGCTGTGGTTGTTTAGTGTAAATAATCTTATGTAGGAATAGTAATATTCTAGTTTTAAGAAGACTATCAAAACTTATGCCATACAACTTTATCGAAAACGCTGAAACCCTATCAAACCGTTTCAAACAATAAACATATCGGGCGATATTATTAAAAACTACATTAAGTTTTCTTTTACTCTGAGTGTCACAACTAGCAAAAATTTCACACCCATATAAGAGGGTAGGTATTAAATAAGTTTTAGCAAGAAGTATTCTAATATTTATTGGCGTGCAGTGCTGTGTTTGCTAGAGTGTTCTCAACATGGAAAAAGTCCGCCCACAAGCATAATTAATATGGTCAGACCACGTGAGAGTGTTGTTGAAATATACTCCAAGATTCTTCACGGAGTCTACTATTTCAATTTGTTGATCATTAAGAGTTATGACAGGTACAAAATTGATGACTGTTAACCGCTTCCTAATTACTAGGCATTTTGATTTCTTTGGGTTTATGCTAAGACCATTTGCCGAGGCCCATATAAAAATTCGGTGCAGTTCACGATTTAGATTTTTCACGCATAAATCAATTGAATTTACTTTACAACTAACATGAAGTTGGACATCATCCGCATACATTCTAGATTTACATAGCTCAAGTGTATCCGGGAGATCGTTTGAATAGACTGAGAACAGAAGAGGTGCAGGAATCGACCCTTGTGGTACACCACGACTTACCAGGAGGGATTTAGATTTAGCATTAGATGACTCAACATATTGTGATCTACCCCCAAGATACGTTGAGATTAATTGCGTAACTGTTCGAGAAAAATTAAACATTTTTCTTAATTTAAAGCATAAAATGCTATGATCGACTGTATCGAACGCTTTCGAATGATCCAAAAGTATTAAAAAAGTGATATTATTGCTTTCAAGCTCTTTTCTAATTTTCTCAGCAACATCTACCAAAGCAGTATTGCAACTATGTCCTTTACGAAAGCCGGATTATCGCTTAGTTAGCAAATAATTATTGTCTAAAAATTTACTTATTTGTGTATGAATAAGCTTTTCAAAAACTTTAGATAGGTATGGTAGAATCGCGGTTGGGCGGTATTCAGATTTCGTTTTAGGTATCGGAATTATCTTAACATTTTTCAATTTTGTATGATATAAGCTGGAAGTAAGAATGTTATTGAAAATTAATGTAATAAAGAGAAGTAAACTGGGAAGAAGGATTTTTGTGAATCTTGGATGAATACCATCATCGCCAACAGCGTTTGACTTAATAGACAAACAACTACAAAGTACATTACATTGATACACAGTTTTAAATACAAATTCTTCACATTCATGAACAGCATTATAGTCATGGTAGTAGTTACAGTCTGTCATCCACAGTAATCGGCTCCCGTCCAGTAACTTTACCAATACCAATTTCGCGAATAGTTTGCCATGTTCTCTTAGAACCTAAGGCGGTAGTGAATTTGGCAGAAAAATCATCATCCTGTTCGTTACTCTTCTGGCAATACGATATTCTTCATAAAATTGGTCAGTTTTGAAACGTTTCCATCGTGAAAAAGACAAATCCCTTTAATGTATGGCTGGTTTAATATCCGAAGAAAACCATGGTTTTACTAATAGTTTTCGTTCTGAGTGGAACAGATAGATTAAAAAGACTTTTAAGGTTTAACTCAAAAAAGGAAAGTTGATCATCAACAACATCAAGTTATCAATTGCTCAGGTACCTTTAATCTAAAATCATATGCCATGAATATAAGATCGTGCCTGGAAAAACAAGATGCAGAAAGTTGGTCATAAAGCAAAACATCCAACAGATTACTGACAAAAAACAGATCAAGTAAAGAGTTATTTGTTGATGTAAAATGCGTAGGTGTGCAAGTGTTTGGTGTAAAAAGCCCAAGAGATTTCATATTATTGGAAAGAGTACATTCAGTTAAAAGATTTGAATTAAAATCGCCTGCTATTATAATGTTATCATAGGAAGCTGTAAGTGTTACGCTACCCACAAGTAACTTGCCTCCCTCCCTCCCTCATTAAAACCTGAAGAACACCTGCTTTTTCTACCACTTGAATAATAAAAAAATATATAAAAGCATTTATTTTAATTACTGCTCATAATATAAAATAATAGTTAAACAATCTTTGAACTCAATCTTGTTCAGCTCTAAGGAGACTAGGACCAATATTTAAAGATGTTACACACATCAGCGCAAATGCATAATACCCTTTCCACTACTATGATGTGGGTATAAAAACATGTTTCGAAATCATCAAATTTCAAGACCGTATTTTCATTTAATTATGACTTTTGTTTTCTTGGGGAAAAATTGGAACCAAATTAAAACTTATTAAACGTTAATTATTTTTAATAAATAAACAAACTTTCCTGATAAAAAATATATCGTACAATTTTAAATAATCCCTAGCTACGGTGTTACTGCAATCGCATAGTGACAATTACTTGAGGTTTTATTGTTTTCAATTAAATATTACTCATACGTTCACGTTTAATACAAAAATCTTAAAGTCTTTTGGGTGTTAAAAATCCCTTTTCAATTATAATTAATTATCATCTAGTTATCACTTTATAACGCAACACATAATGAGGATCTTAATCTAATTATATAACACCAGGTTGTTGGGGAATAGGGTTCTGCAGTAGGTTGAAGATTGCAAAACTATATGACATAGAAACTTTTCCTTAGGCAAAAATGCATACATATGTATATATAAGACTACTTGATATCAGTCAGTTTAAATGTGTGTAGCTTTTGAAAATTTTAAGCTAATTTTAACTTAAACGTTAATAAAGTATTGGGGTATATCAAGTTATAAACTAGAATGTCGCATTCATATACATACATAAATTTTCATAATATTTCATTATTTTGCAACGATGTACATACATATACAAGCTAACGTATTAATTTAATTTCAATTTACTTATTTAATAAAAATTGAAATTGAAAAAGTAGTTTTTTTTCTTGTTTTTTTATAATTTTAATCTACATTTTCAAATCAATTTTTTTTTTTTTTGGTGATTTTGAAATTGGATTTTCAATTCTTTTTTGAAGAAGAACAAAAATTCATATGAACATATTTTACCTTAATGACAAAGTTTTGCCTCTTTTAAATAGATTTAATTTCAAAACCCCTCATCTAAACTCTACAGTACACAGAGGTCTATTGTTACTATTACTATGACAAGTATTCAAATATATTTGTCACAAAAGAATAAATACTACGCCAATTTTCATTTCCAAAGCAATAGCAACAACAATACTAATCAAATTTCATTATCTTTTAATGCCATTTTATTTACTCTTCCATATTTCGTTTTTATCTCCGTCAGGAATTTCACCATGACAACCTCTGCATCACATACAAAAAAAAGCTCTGCTGTGTTTTTAGAAATCCTCTTGCTAGAATCTTAAGAATTTTCTAATATAAGCGAAATATTTGTTATAAAAAACGGCAGCAAAAAAGAAAAATAAAAACGGCTTTGATTATTCACTTGAAATTCATAATGAAAGCATTAAGGAAAATGAGAGGCTAAGAGAAATTTGAAGGAACGATTTGAACAAGTATTAGGACTATTTTCTGAAATTATTTCAAATACTATTTATGTATTGTGATTTGTTTGTATGTACGGCTGTACTTAAAACAAAAGAAAACAAATAACAGAAATTCTTGTCAATACAAATGTCATTCAAATAACTTATTGATGTGATTTGATGCGGAATGACTAAGAAGGATTCCGCTAATAATGATGACAAGTATTATGAAGTTTGATTGAGCTGACAAGTGTAGAAAAAGGGAAACATAAAATACTTAGAAAATTTTTGATTCGGAAAATTATAGTGGAATTTAAATTTCGATTGAAAGAGAGCAAATCTTTCTAAATTCTAATGGAAAAGGGAGCTTAATCTACTATTATTGACATAATTGAAAGAATAGCTATTGTAAGGGATGTGTATGAAATACACTAAGCTAACTATGTTTATGGTTTGAGATTCACTTAACAAGTTTCTAAGTGACTGATAGATCCATGTAAACCTAGAAAGCCTATAATAGATAGATAGATAGACCCAAGTGGAAGCTGTAATTTACAATAGAGCCATGTTGCACAGATTCATAACTTTATATTTCACAAATAAAACCAACTTTCTTGAAACTTTTTCAAAAGCTGTTGCCTAACCTAATGGTGTTTCCGCAGCCGTCAATATTCTACGTTCTTTAATTGACCTACATAAGTATTTAATTACTAATTTTTAATTTTTAGAAAATCTAGTTAACTATCAAAGTAATTTTTGGGAATACAACATTTTCAATTAACAAGATTTTGTTTGACGTGATTAATTCTCAATTTTTATTCTTGATTAAAACACTGAAATTTATGGTTAATGGGATAAGCTATTCCTATGCGCATTTTACGGGTTGCTTAGGCCAGATCATCAGGAATCGTCATCCAAAGACTTAAGAAAAACCAAAGTTAACTTTAAGAAATCTAGTAAAATATAAGTTTAATTAATAAAACACAACAGGTTTGTAAGGGAGAACTTGAAAAGTTAAGCTAACCATCTCGCTAATGGAAGACATCAATTTATTATATAAATATAACTCGCCATATAGAGTTCCCACTTTGAAGCAATAAATTTTTGACTTAAAACTGCCTTATTCAACTCACAAAAAAACTGGTGTGTCGCGATCAGCATTACACACAACATGTTTTGTTGTTGCAGTCATTCTTTTAAATTCTCCCTCACAAACGTGATTCTTAGTAAAGGAATTCCGTGGTCTTTTAAATTTTTAAATTTTTAAGTTTTTTTTTTTTTTTTTAATTTTTTTTGAAAAATTCGTCCACTTATCTTCCTTTTTCTCTCTCTTTTGTCGTAGCGTAGCGCATTCTTCTTAAAATGTTCCATTAGTGTTCCGATAAGTCAGATAAGTAATTGAAAATTGTATTAGTTTGGAACAAGCAGTCATCGAGGAAATACATGTAAGTTAATAAGCAATGAAAACTATGAAGTAGAGTATAACCAAATGTTGCAGTAACCTTTGAAAGAATACAAAAACGGGCCATAAGCCAAGAATCTAGTAAGTGAAATGTACGGCAAAGAAAACACCAGAGAGAAGAAGCTTATACAAGCTCTCTAGGAAAAGTAGGAGCATGAAAAGAATTTTTAAACAAATAAAACTGATTTCGTTAATGTAAATTTGTCTGCCAAACCGAGCGTGAGAAACTATTTAAGGATTTACTTCATATCTTGAGAAGAAAAATCAAATTATGTTTTATGTTTAAATGAAATTAAATAAAAAATCAAAATTAATTAAAAAAATTAATTAAAAATCAACTGAGAGATTTTAAAGTATTCGGGAAATCAATTAATCGAGCAATTTGTTACGGAACTACTCTTTTAGCTACCTTGTTAAATTGTCTTGAAATATGATTCGCGTTTGTAAGCCGTTTCGGATTGGATTTTTAAGATTTCCCAAAAATCAGTTTTCAACGCACGCGAAAATAAAAAGAATTTTTTTTAACAAGGCTTCTGAGGTAAAAAGTCAGTTATTTCCTTCCCAAAAATTCATCTTATTAAGTAGGAAAACTAATGTTTTTCAAAATCATTTTTAAGAATACAAAATAAAATCATAAAAAATTAATATTATGAAAAATTGTTACTCTTATTTCACTATCCTTTTTTAAACTTTCAGAATATCTCTCTAAAAACATATTTCTTACCATCACACAAGGTTCTATTAGGCGCTTAGAACCAAATTGTTGCACATCGTTTAGCTTAGGAAATCCATCTTATAAAGAAGCTTGGATATTTTTTTTAGCATAATACTATTACAGGACTAATTTGAAATTCTTTAAAAAAAGTTTTTAAGTTAATTGTAAATGGACTACGTAAATCGTTTTACAATATTCAACCTTAGTTTCCTCAAATGTAGTGTTGGTGCAAATATAACCTCGTGTCTAAGGTCTCGTAATATTGGAATTTTTGGTTTTTATTTGTTTTTTAAATGCCTAAAGAGAAAACCAAAACTTTTTCGTTTTAAAGAAATTAAGGTTTTGTTATGATTATCTTAAGATATGTATGTATGTAGATGCAAATATGTATGTAGATGTTTAAGAAGCTTTTTATTTGTAGAAGAAACCCAAAAGTGCATAAAATAAATAATTTCTAAATAATTTATTTGTGACTTTTTATTGAACGCAGTTTTCATTAAATTTGTAACTTTTTATAAATAGTTCCATTTTTTGTGTAAATATATGTATGATTGTTTATATGCTCCAAATACGATGCCATTTCCATCCAATAAGTGGTCACGGACAATGGTCATATGAAATGTGCTCTTATTTATGTATAAATACATATAAAAACAAAAAACAATTGTCGTTGTTGTTATTGTTATTGTCGGTTTTATTTATATTTTCATTTTGCTATTATTCTGCAAAATTGTACTTATTTCAGAATTTCTTTGTCATTATAAATAAGCGAAAATTTAGTATGTGTGTGCCTGTGTGAGAGCAAATATTGTTGATTGTGTGATTGTGCATATGTATTTTAGATTTTTGTATTTTCAACATTTATATGCTGCTGCCACTGCATTTATAACTGCCATTTCGATTGCAATTGCTCGAACAATGACTGGCTACGAGTACTTTCTGTATTTGTTGTTGTTATTGTAAAAGTTTTTTCCTTTTTCAGTTGATATTATTTTGCGGTTGTTTTGTATTCATTTGTAGTAACAGTATTTGTTGTAAATATTCATTTATGCACATGACCACAAAAAGAGTAAAATGAATAGAAAAAACCTTTGAATAGGAAAAAAGAGATTTTTCAACTATTATCAGACCACAAAATGCGTAAATGATATGTATTTATGTATTGTGTACATTTACATCTATAAGCATTGTTGTGTATCTGTGAGTTGTGGGGCAGAGTTTTTGTTGTCAGTAATTTTTAAAATTTTATTGCTACGGTTTGTTTCGTAATGTTTACAAAATATATGTTTTTCAAGTTGACCTGATTTAGATGCTTATAATAATAAAAACAAATTTAAATCATAGAGAAAACTTAGATAGAAATTTAAAGACTACTTAGTAAACCATGAAAACCACAGTAGATCACACAAACAGTTTAGCACCAGCATTATTACTAATCAAAATAAAAATTTGGTTCAAGCAAACAGACCTTTTTGAAATTTCAAAATTCCTTTCACAGAAAAAATTAAAAATTTTCTCTAATCACCAAATTTGTACTAAATTCATAGAATCAAGCAACCCATTTGTTGATTTTGCACCTATTACCAAAATGATTATATTGATTACTAAAAATTTTAAAAATTTAACATTTTGAATATTTTTTTTTTCAATAAATGATATTTTTAATTTTAATTAAAAAAATGATCAAAAAACTTTGCCGTTATAAACAATGTGTTGATTGATTTTGAAAATTTCCAACAACAATTTCACAAGTTTAAATTATTTTATTTTAAAAGAAATAATTTTTTGCTATTTAATTATTATTTTAATTCAAAATTTATTTCAAAACAACTAAAATGGTTATTAAATCAAAATTATTATTTTAATTTTCTTTCAACAAAAAAAATAATTGTTTCAATTTTCACATTAATTAAATTCAAATACTTTTTAAATAATTTTTTTAATTGATAAAAAACTACTTATAATTTTTTCTGTGTTAGCAATAGTTTGTTGTATAAAACCCAAAACTATTACTTTAAAACAGAGTAAGCCAGTATGAATACATATCTACTATTAGGCAATTTACAATGTGTTATAGTGTGTCATTTAAGTTGTATTTGGTAAAATTTTATGACTGACTTAATAATTTCGTTCTATTTTTCATTTTAAAAATTGTTAAGCTTTCTCTTTATAAAACGCGGTTCGATTTATACCCTTTATAATAAAACTTTGATTCCTTTTAAATGCAAATCCAAATAAATAACTACACGCACTTATTCGGCTTAACAAACTTTTTTAATTTATTATAAGGTTCCCAAAATTTATTCACTTCTGTTAGTAACGAACTGAACCTCTTAATGACTCAAACAAAACTAAGCTAAATTCCCAATATAATTGATAAATACACTGAAATTTATTGTTGGAGGTTGAGCTAGCTCCTATTCGTATTTCACTGCTTGCTTAGGCCAGGTCATCAGGAAATCTTACTCTAAATACTTTCAGAAAACTTCATTTATTATACAATTAAAACTGAAAAGCGAATGAGAATTACAAACACTCAAGTCTTATTTGCCACGATATCAAAGCTTAGACAAAACACTTACAATAAACCGTAAGTTTATCTTTTCTTACATTCCCCTAAATTGGTTGGTTTTTTTGTGAATTCCTGAAAATAACTTTGATATTAACGTCTCAGGCTGTATTTCTAGTTTACAACATTTTTCTAAACGGTTTTGAAGCTTCATGTACTGTTTATTACACAATAACTTTTGTCCTTAATCTACAGTCTGCTTTGAAACATAACAAATATTTATCCATTGCAAGAAAATTTCGTACAGTGGAGTTGAAAAATTTCAGACTTAAACATCTCACAATTTTAAACTTACAAGATAGCTTTTTACTAAAATTAAATTAAATTCTTAGAAAAGTTTACTTTTGTAACAAAATTATATGACAATACATATTTTCAGTGTCGTATTTGTACAGCTAGTTTTTGAATACATGTTAAGGTCATTATTTTTTTCTTTCACGGAACATAAAAAAATTATATGTATTTTAATATTTTTTGTCGTTAATTTAGACGTTTACACTAATTTATTATAATATTATTTATTTAATAATACAACTGGCTGTTCAGAACAGTGCTATTTAGCCTAAAATTTTATTAAGTACCTTAAAACACTTTGTGAATTGGCTATATACATATATAATTTTGAAGTTTACTACATACAATTTGTAATTGCTTTATAATTAAATTCACTTGCACAAGATTGTAGGAAGTTAATAAGATTCTCTTTGTACAATAAAAATCAACAATGAACCAAAATGAAAATATTGCAATAATTCCATGTTAATTAATTTGCCATTATTGTAAAATTATAATTTAATTCATGTTAAACTACAATATTTAATACAATACTAGGATTTATATCATATTTTCAAGACCAAAATTTGCAAAGATTATACAGAATTATATTTTTGTTCAAAATTTTATTCGTTTGTATGCATGTCTGTAAAGTTATGGCAGTTTAGAAAAGAAACATCAAATAATAACAATAGAAATTAAACGAATAAAAATATATTTATACTCACATTGTTGCAGTTTGCCATAGATGAATATTAAAATTTACCTCTTGACATAAATTTGCTGCTACGGTAAAAACCAGATATGAAATCCTTTGAAATGTAATCTCAATAAAATCATGGAAATAGCAAAATTTGGTTACTGTATGTTGGTTTGTATAGGAATTGTAAAAGAAAAGGGGTTTTAAGAGGTTGGGCTGTGTATTAGACCTGTCCTCAAAAAAATGTTTTCTTGGATTGGTCCAATTTTACATATAAGCATGTCAAACAGACAGTAAATTTCTGTGCAATTTGGATAAAGAGAACAATAGCCGCGACTCAGTTAAAAGTTGAAAATCATGTTAGCAATATTTCTTTTATGGTTTTTTACAAATTTTTTACTTCATAATTTATTTTATTCTTAGAAAACTTTATTTTCTGCATAACATTTTCTTTCAAAGTCCAATTATAGATGTTGTTACGTAAGTTAATTTATCTAAGAATTATCCCTAGTTTTAGTAATAAGTACGGATGGTATTTTCGTGCACCAAAAAATCGAAAATATGCACTAAAAAATTTAATATTTTCAATAAAAAAAGGGTTTGCTGTTTAATTTTATTTAAAACAAAACAAAAAAAAAAATTCTATTGTTGTTTTTATTCTATTGTTATTCAAATGTATAATATTTTTAAAACTTAATTTAAATAAAAATTTCATTTAAATTGTTGTTTGCATAATAAAAAAATATACTTTTTTTTTATCATCAAAAGGAAACTTTTGTCTGGTAAAAAGCTTTTGTACGTACATTGAAAATTATGTCTCAACGTCAGTCGAAGTTGAAGCATCTTGAAGGATGCCATTTCATTTGGAGGATATAAATTTTCTTATTCAGATCTCACATTGGATTCCAGATCAAAAATTGTTGAAATTGTTTAAAATGCCATATTTTTTTTCAAAACTTTTTTTTTAATTTTTCCTTCCTTTCTGCCATATCAATTGATTTAAGTTGACTTTTAAGAAAACTAAATCCCTCCAATTTAGTTATTGCTTCACCAATAAATCCGAAATTTATTTTCGAATTTTCTTCTTTCTAACTCCCTCTGCAACTTGGTGTACCCATGTGCCAAGAATGAAAAATTTAACGGTTTTGGATAAATTGTAAAGGTGCTCTTGAAAAAGGCCGTAACCTACAAATACATAAATGTAAGTTAATTTTGAGTCATTAAGCGGTTTAAACTCCTAATGCAAAAACTAAGACTGTACCAAGAAAAATTAATTTTCTAAGGGCCGGTCTACTTTATATGTGTATTCGGGGAAGAAAGTGGATGAACAATGTGTGGTAAATGTATTCTAAATAAATATATGTATCTTGACATTGTTGTTTTTACCCAATACACATTTAATCTTCTGCTTCAAATGTTAATTATTGTAATTTTTTTTGATAGTGTTTGCCAATTTCTTATAGTAAAATAATACTTGTTTAAAATTAAGTAAGATAATTATTCGGCTATTTTTCAGCTTTGATATTCTTCACTTAGAAGTAAAATTTTTGTCGTAGTGGGCATAAATTATGAGTCAATCTTTTTGATATTCCAAAGAAACTTAACGCATGTTTAATTTAATTACAAAATCATTTTTCGGTATTGTTATCTTGACTGAGGTTTTCTATGATAAATTGTGGACTGATCGTCACAAAATTTGGTAGTAGTAGTTTTTGTTACCTGAAACTCAAAACAATATCGTTATTTGTAACTATTTTAGGTGCATTATATTGCTTTTCGGGAGTGCTTTTTATGGCACTTCTTGTAGATTATATAGCGATAATTTGGTTGTATACTCTTGTCATATAAAAAGAAATTGTGCCAAATTTCACAAACAAAACCCAGTATATATCTGTGCCAATGTGGACAAGTACTTTGATGAATTTTTTTAGTTTTGTAGCAGTCAAAAGATTTTGTTATTCGTGCATAATTCTCAATTTTTATTCTTGATAAAAGCACTGAAATTTATTGTTGATGGGATAAGCTCTTCCTATGCGCATTTCACTGGTTGCTTAGGCCAGATCGTCAGGAAACTTTATCCACAAAGATATTAGAAAAACTAAAGATATAAAGCCAAATAAATTTCAGTGCTTTTATCAAGAATAAAAATTGGGAATTAAGCACGAATAACAAAATCTTTTGAATTAAAATTTTGTATTCCCAAAAACTATTTTGATAATTTAAAGGGGATTTTTAAAAATAATTTTTTAGTTTTTATCCCTAAATATTCCTAATTTAAAAAAAAATCATACAAAATAATTGAAACTTTGCCCAAGTGTAGTTTAAAACGTGAAGGTGGCATTAACTCATTTTAGCTTAAGTCAACTTAAGCAATTTCTACTTTTTGCCACAGATATTTTAAAGAATCTTAGATAAATATTTCCTTATACAGCACACGGAATGAAAAACTTGATATACTCTCATTCACATATCGTGGAGGTGAAATAGTATAAAAAATATCTGAAACAATTATTTTAGTTTTCTTGTTTTTTTATATGCCTTTTGCTTATTTACTGCAAAAAATGTTAAATGGTGGAGAGTAGTCAACCGGCTAATTTTGCTATTTACGCTTTGCATTTGCGTAACAACATTATGTTCGATTATTCAATCGCTTAAACAAGTGTTCGTTGGGTTGCGATTTTATGCATATGAGCAATGGAAAGAGAATAAACACTTTAAATCGTTTGGTATTAAATGCTTAGCTCGATTTAATTATTTTAAGGATTCGTTTTAAGTTAGCTTGTTATAATTTTATCATAAGGAATGTAAGAAGAAGAAAAAACTAAAAACCAATTAAATTTCGGATTAATTGTTAATAATAAAATATGAATTAAAATAAAATATTTAACCATAAAATTAATTTTTAAAATTTACCTTAAGTGAACGAAAAGTGAAACAAATTAAAAAATAATAATTGGGTAAATTTTCAGGTTACTATAGAATTATACAAATTTTAAATTTCAACTGAATTACAGGGGGTCCTTATTTTTCACTTTTGGTTTTTTGGTCGTAAAATATTCGTTTTAATATAAAAATACGGTGTACAAAATATTATCATGATTGGTCAATATAAAGACGTGGGCACATCGCTGTTAAAATTTGGTCAACAATTATTACAAATAAAATGTTGTTCGTTTTAAAAAATTTATTTGACTGTCGCTAAAATAATAAAAAAATGGTGTTTGGAGACTATTTCTCAAGGAAATAAATAAAAATTAATAAAAAATATAGAAAAGTGGTTTTAGTTTTGGATGCAGAATTCTGCGGTGTCATTAACAACATTCATATTACAAACAATATTAAGACCAACACTAAAACTAAGTTCGCTTAGCCACTCCTTTGAAAATTTTTTTAACATGTTTATTGGAAAAAATTAGTTGAAAGTCTTGAGGAAAAATAATCTTTAAAAAAATACCACTTACTTTTAAAATTAATATGTATGGGCGGAAAAATATACTTTTACTTTTTTGGTGATTCTTATAGAAGATAACACGCTCTTTCTAATTCAACAAGCCGCATTAGTTTTGTCATAAATGATCTTTATAATAGACACTTTTGATAAAAAAAGTTAAATATTGTTAATGCCAAAATGCTTATCCAGCCCTGGTCATTAATATTGGTGATGAGTAAGATTTTCCCCCTTTTCATCAAATATATAGAAAAGCTAAATGATGTAAATATCGCCCTCTCTTTTTCACATAATGCCTAAAACAAAACGTCAAAAGGCGTTAAAATGTCTATGAAGCTGTTTCCGTTTTTTTAGCTTAATTTTATTTGGTCTCTTGTTCTGTTTCTAGAAGGTAACAAATACTCCAATAAATAGTCAAACCTAAAATTCTAACCCATTTGTTTTATTTTCTATTTTTGTTTAATTTCATTTCCTATTGGGTATCATTTTTCTGAGTAAACAAAATAAAGTTAATTTTATTTGTTTATTTATATCGGCTCAGGGAATTTACCTATTCCACATTTCCATCCAGCATTCTACACTCACGGTTATCATATTAACATTTGGTCCTTCGAGCCGGATTGGAAGTAGGCAATGTACAGCAAATTCTCTGGGATTTCATTATTGGAGAACTATTTGAATCCATACACAAGACGACAAACATTCCTTTTCGCTGCACATACATACATACATCATACATATTAAGGTACGTTGTGCATTTTGCTTTGATCTTCATTTAGTTGTCTATAAAGTGCATTTAAAAATAGTGGTTTACAAGAACGGTGGTTTTTTTCTTATAAAAAGTTGCATTGTTGCCTTAGCAACCAACATAAAATTAAATTAAACAAAAAGGAGAAAAAAAGCAATACCTATAAAAATATAAAAAATATAATATTAAAAATTTCGAAAAAATATAATATTAAAAATTTCGAAAAAGAAAGAGTGAAGATGCAATTAACACAAAAATTGAAAAAAGAAAAATAAAATAGCAAATAGGTATCAACGAGTGCAGGCAAATGAAATTTAATTTAGTGCAAAGGTGGAGGAGAAAATGGTGGATTCACATATTAAAATTAATTTGGGAAAATTTTGGATATAAGACGATCACTACCAGTACCAGTAAGTTATAGTGCATACTTGTATTTGCTTCCAAATTTTCTACATTTTTTAAATTGTGGTTCGACGTCGGTCGGTGTGCGTCATATTGCCAGTGTAGGGTATTTCATTTTTTTACTCGTTGTGTTTCGCGCCTTTTATTTCAGTTCTCTGTAAATGTTATGCATGCATGTTATTTTTTTACCTTTCAGCGTTAATTACTCTTTAATATACTCTTGAGTGAATTTTAATTAATTTCAATTCTACAATATTGATTTCCCTTAATAAAAGCTTTTAACTTGTTATTCTTAAGTTGAGCTTTTACTCAACGCTCTTTTGTTATTTTGCATTCGTTGTTTACAAATACTCTTTTTCAATTACAATCTTTCCATGCTAGTTCTCTTGTCTGCTTTGAATATCTCTTGTTGAATAACTTGGATGATCTCTTCATTATTTCCAACTACATTGATCTCTCAATTTTTCCATCCTGTATTATTCCTTAATACGTGATAAATAATTTGGAAATAAGTCAGCTAGTAGAAGAAAATCAAACAGAGTTGCCGGCAAGGAAAATTTTTAACAAAAAATTTCAAAACACAATCGAACTTGGAAATAAAATTTATTTCTGATAAAACAGAATCTTGATATTATTTATATGCTTTAAAGGGTTTTTTTTATGAAAACTGATCCACGATTTGGACCGCCTACAATTAATTGAGTAAAAAACATTTTAAATTTTTTTTTTGTCAACAACGTAAGATTTTATTTAATTATTGTTATAGAAAATTAATTTTTTTTTGAATTATTCCGGTACAGTTTATTTTTTCAAACTAATTATAATAACTTTCTCGAACTGGAATAACAAAACAATTCATTTACTTGGCGCTAACCAAATTTTCCAATAACGGCAACACTTTCTCTAAATCAAACAAATAGTAGTTCTTTTCGTACAAAAATTTATGGAAAAATCACTTTGTTGTATTCTGTTCAAATTGAAAGTATTAATTAACAGCGATTCGCAGAAAAGTATTTACTTTGGTATATTTTTAAACAATTTTTTGCAATTAAAAAGTAAAGTTTAATGTTCCTGCACATTTTAACCCATTAAGGAATAATTTAATTTACTTTTTTTATTTAATCCTATTTGATTTTTGGTTTTTTATTATTCTCTTGCCTAATTTTTGATCGAAACTGTTGTAATTTAAATTATTTTGTTTACATTAATTTGCATTGACGAGTACGGAAACAGACCTATTTTACTTGGACTTTCCAGTCATTTGCTTTAAAAATTCCAGCGAAGTAAAGGTCAATGAACTCTTGGTATTTAATTTAATCTGAACAGCTGATAATTTCCAGGCAATTGAATAAATGCTATTGTACAAAAGTAAATACTTAAAGGACTGCAATCTTTTTTTTTGTAACTTTCGATACTCGAGTAAACCCTAATTGTTTTATATCGACTAATTTCTTAATTATCTAAGAGTTTCTGTGTTTTTTAATAAAACCTTAAAAGTTTCACTGCTTTGTGAATCAAATTTAAAGGAACAAAAAACAATTTTTATTTAAGAGGAAAAAAAAAAAAATTTGTTTTTGTACGTTTAAAATAAATATTAATTTCGACATTCAATCAACTTGGCCAGAGGGGTATTACCCTAATTTGTTTCTACTAATAAAGTGTTCGGATTTGGTTATTCAGCGGACATAATAATGTCTTTGGATCAATTCATTCGATTAGCCGATAGCATTGTAGAGTTCGAGGCTGACTTAAATGATAACCGGTATCCGTTGACATCGTGTCATGCACTGGAGGTTCATCGCTGTGAATTGCAGTCAACCTGGAGTGGCATTAGGGCGGCCTATGACAGATTTCTGATTGAAGCTGAGAAGGAAAAAGGTGAAAACGAGGAACCCTTTGATATCGAGCCATTTAAACTCAAATATAAGAGCACCTACACTACCTATTGCAACTGTATGGCGAGGTTATCAGAACTGTCAGATGCGATGAAGAAACAGGGGACTTCTCAGTCCGAAGTTGTTGTACCTCCAGCTGACAACACAGTCCATCCTGGCCATTCTCGGGACTTTAGATTTCCCCATGCTTCTGTAGAGCCTCAAAACCTCCACTTGCCCCCGATAGAAATTCCGATCTTTCATGGTGACTATGCCTCCTGGCCCACGTTTCGTGATATGTTCACGGCGGTAATATCTAATACCAGGGCCAGCAAAGTAGAAAAGCTTTTTTATTTAACTCAGAAAACTAAAGGTGAGGCTAGGGAAATTGTTCAAAAAAGTCCTTTCACTAATCAAGGTTTCGATTTGGCATGGGATAATTTATGCGGTCGGTTTGAAAATAGAAGAGTTTTGGTAAACGGTCAGTTAAAAATTCTGTTCAATCTTCAGTCTATTACTTCAGAGTCCGGGAAGGCTCTAAAACAACTACAGAGGGAAATTAGTTCTTGTATTTCTATTCTTAAAATCTATAAAATAGATGTTGAAAGTTGGGATCCAATTTTTGTATTTATATGCACCAATAAACTTCCGGAAAATACACTTACGTTATGGGAGCAAGAATTAAGGGACAAAACCGCTCTTCCTAAGTGGTCAGAACTTGACGGGTTTCTTACGAACCGTCATAGAACTTTGGAATCGGTTTCCGAAATTCGTAGTTCCGGCAATTCGAAAACACATGAGGGTAAAGCCAAGCTTCAATCTAGTTCGAATTCTAATAAAAGAATTCATAGTTTTTCGGCTAATGTATCAAGTTTAAAGTGTCAGCTGTGTCCTAAGGAAAACCATGCCATTAGAAAATGCCCAAAATTTTTAAAAATGAATTACCAACAAAGGTTTGATGAGATTAAAAAAGAGGGTTTGTGCCTTAACTGCTTTTCAAAAACTCACAATGTGACAAATTGCACAAGTAAGCATAGTTGTTTCAAATGTCAAAAAAGACATAACACTCTTCTTCATAAGGAAGTTGGAAATATAGTTCCAGCTCCTCAGGTACTAAATACGAACAGTAACCTTAATCCGAATTCAACTCCTTTCTCAGTACCAAGTTCTAGTAATCTACAGTCCACTCACAATAATACCACCAATATTCAATCGTGTTTTGCTTCAAGTTCTAAGGGGGTTCTATTGGGAACTGCCTGGGTAAATATTTGCCATTTGGGAATGAAATACCAAGCTCGTGCGTTGATTGATTCAGGGTCTGAAGGTACTTTTATTTCAGAGCGATTATTCAATTTGCTTCGACTTCCTTCTCATCCTACCAATGCTCAAATTTCCGGATTGAATAACACTATCTCCGCCAAAGTTCAACGGCAGTGTTCAGTGGTATTAGGTTCTATGGTCAATGAAGAAACAAAAATTTTAGTATCAGCACTTGTGGTTCCTCAACTTTCTAGTAAACTTCCATCCCAGACTATCCCTGATTCACTTTTTTTAAACCTTCCTAACATTCCACTGGCAGATCCGAAGTTCAATTCTAGTTCGAAAATTGATTTGTTGATTGGAGGTGATATTTTCCCGTCAATAGTATGTTCCGGTACTATGCACAACGTTTGCGAATCCTTAATAGCCCAAGAAACCATTTTTGGTTGGATTCTAACTGGCCCTGTAGTCCGTCACTCTAAGCCCGTTGCTACAGTCGTTTCACATTTCTGTGAAATTTCCTTAGACAAGGAAATTTCACGTTTTTGGGAGGTGGAGGATCTTCCAAGGAAGATATATAAGACTCCTTCTGACCAGGCTTGTGAAGACTTATATACGCGTACTACAAAAAGAAATTCAGAAGGCCGATACGTAGTATCACTTCCTTTTAAGGAAGAATTTTCAAATCTTCTGAAATTAGGCCGTTCTAGATCGAGTGCTCTAGCTCAGTTTTTTCGCAATGAGTCTAGACTTATAAGAACTCCTAACCTAAAAAATGATTACGACAAAGTGGTTCAAGAATACGAAGATCTTGGACACATGACAAAAGTCGGAACCCCGGCAAAATTTGCCGAAACTCAAAATGCGTATTATTTGCCACACCATGCGGTCATTAAACCTGACAGCGTAACTACAAAAGTACGTGTCGTTTTTAATGCATCCGCCCCTTCGTCCAACGGCAAAAGCTTGAATTCTTTGCTTCATATAGGTCCAATTCTTCAAAATGATCTTACTATTTTGATTCTAAAATGGCGTTTTTTTCGTTTTGTTTTCAATGCTGATATTCAAAAAATGTATAGGCAAATTTTGGTCAATCCAGATCATACTCCATACCAAAGAATTTTGTTTAGAAGCAATCCAAGTAATCCTATTTCCGATTATGAATTAAAAACTGTAACGTTCGGGGTCAATTGCGCACCATATCTCGCTATTAGAACTTTACTACAGTTAGCAGATGATGTTCAATCCGTTTATCCGACTGCTAGCATGATTCTGCGAAATTCGATGTACGTAGACGATGTTTTAGCGGGAGCTCATACAAAAAGTGATTCAATAATTGCAAGGAACGAGCTGATGAAGGCCCTGGGATCCGCAGGGTTCTTACTCAGAAAATGGACATCTAATTTTAAAGAGATTTTAGAAGACATTCCACCAGACCATCTTCTTCATGAGGACTTTCTGAAATTTGAGGACAACAGCTCCACAAAAACCTTAGGAATCCGATGGAATGCGTGTTCGGATGAGTTTTATTTTGCAGCAAATCCATTTCCTGAAGATTCCAAATACACAAAAAGAGAAGTTCTATCCCAAATAGCCAAATTGTTTGACCCGGCTGGCTGGCTCTCACCCTGTATTGTGCTAGCAAAAATCCTCATGCAGAGAATTTGGATAGACGGTACTGGTTGGGACGAAGTTCTTAATCCAGATTCGCTTCATGAATGGAAAACATTTCAATCAAACTATTCGGTAATCAATACCATTCGTATTCCAAGATGGATTGACTTTTGTCCAAGCGCCGAAATCCAATTCCATGGATTTTGCGATGCTTCCGAAAAAGCATACGCAGCGGCGTTATATATCCGCATTTCAGATTCTGCTTCCATTTCTACGCATCTAATTTCATCTAAAACGAAGGTAGCTCCCATAAAGACGCTGTCCATTCCCAGACTTGAGCTCTGCGGGGCAGTACTGTTGGCGGAAATGATCGAAAATTTGTTGCCCAGATTAGACGTGGAGAAGTATTCAATTTACTGTTGGACTGATTCAACTATAGTCCTATCATGGTTGGCAAAACCACCATGTAACTGGCTAACCTTCGTGGCCAACAGAGTATCCAAAATCACTCAGGTAGTCAGTTTTTCGAAATGGAATCATGTCAACTCCGAGACAAACCCCGCTGACTTAGCCAGTCGAGGAATGCATCCTAAGGATCTTCGGAACAATGTATTGTGGTGGTTTGGACCGCATTGGCTCGGTAAGGATGACTCAAATTGGCCACAACCTGATCCGTTGCACACTCTGGACACCGAGCTAGAAATTAAACCAGTTAAGTCCTATTTTTCCTATTTTTCGAACTTCGAAGATATTCTTGAGCGATTTTCATTATTCAACAAAGCAATGCGGGTTCTGGCATATGTCTTTCGTTTTTACTATAGAACTCATCCTCGATATCGTTTAAGCTTCTATAAAAATACAGTTAATCTAACTAGCTGTGAAATAAATGCTGTCAGAGATCATCTCATTTCCGTATGTCAAAAAGCGTTGTTTCCGAATGAGTATAGGGCTCTTGCTGCCGGGCAGTCCATGCCAAAGTCGAGTACAATTGTAAATTTGAACCCCTTCTTAGATCCACAGGGTATAATACGTTCCTGTGGGCGGTTAGAATCAGCGCACGGATTATCCTATAATGAGAAACATCCAATTATACTGCCATATAGTTCCCAATATTCAAGGCTTTTGGTCAAATTCATTCATGATATTACACTTCATGGGGGTAATCAGCTGGTCTTGCGTCTTCTTAGAACCCAATATTGGATCCCGAAGGCAAAAAACTTAATAAAATCCACAATTAATAAATGCAAAATTTGTATTATATATAAAAAGCGATGCCAAAAACAGATAATGGCAGCCTTGCCCTCGGAGAGATCTGAGTTTTCTCGTCCATTTACACACACTGGATTAGACTTCGCTGGGCCCTTCGATGTTAAAAGCTATTCTGGCCGATCC
Source organism: Pollenia griseotomentosa (assembly GCA_963931875.1). Taxonomy (NCBI): domain Eukaryota; kingdom Metazoa; phylum Arthropoda; class Insecta; order Diptera; family Polleniidae; genus Pollenia; species Pollenia griseotomentosa. The sequence continues at coordinate 203,633,812 of OZ007561.1, read as the reverse complement.
TGCCGAATATCGAAAGGTTACGTTTGCGTTTTCATATGTTTTTCGACAAAGGCAATACATTTAGAAGCCACCTCGGACTTATCCACTCAAACATTTCTGGCAGCCTTTAGCCGCTTCGTTTCACGACGAGGGTGTCCTTTACACCTCCATTCAGATAATGGAACTACGTTCGTTGGCGCATCTCGACTCCTGGCGAAAGAGTTTATTCAAACCTCACAACAATCCGTCTTAGCCAATTATGCTCATCAGAATATTGCTTGGCACTTTATTCCAGCAGGAGCTCCGCATATGGGTGGGTTGTGGGAAGCTGGCGTAAAGAGCTTCAAAACCCATTTTCGAAAGATCGCAGGATGCTACAAGTACACTTTTGAAGAGCTGTCAACCTTATTGTCCAAAATTGAATCGTGTCTTAATTCCAGACCTATATCTCCCCTTTCAACGGATCCAACTGATCTCTGCGCATTGACCCCTGGCCACTTTCTAATAGGAACCCCTATTCTTGCACCGGTCGATCCACAGATAAACGATTCGTCTATATCTCTGGCCAATCGATGGCAGAGATTAAAGCTAGTCCATCAGAACTTTTGCTTCAGGTGGAAGAATGAATATCTCAAAGAAATGCATAAAAGGGTAAAATGGCAAAGGCCAGAGGTTAACCTTTCTGAAGGTGCACTGGTAGTGATCAAGGACGACAATCTCCCACCGAACGCATGGCGACTTGGTCGGGTTGTCAAAGTCTACGCTGGATCAGATAGGCGCGTGAGAGTCGCAGATTTATTAACTCAGCGCGGGCTAATTACAAGACCAATAGTTAAACTTATAATGCTACCTGCGAAATCTTAGTTTCTATTTGATTAATGTTGCTTATATCAGTATTATTACTTTTTTTTGTTGTTTTCTAGCTCATCATGCCCAAAGTTTCGACTAAATCGAAGTCCACTTCTAAAACCTTCTTGGAAAGTTACAATGCTTACCCTTGCCGTTTATGCAATAGCCCACATCCGCTACGAACCTGTCGTAAATTCCTTGCTATGAATATTTCAGATCGCATAAACGCCGTACGTGTCAATAAGTACTGCCAAAACTGCTTGGCACATGATCATTCACATGGCAAGTGTTTTTCTAAAGACGGCTGCAAGCACTGTCATAAGTTTCACCACACTTTATTGCATGTCAACCCACGACTAGTAAAGGATCTTATACCCTCACGTTCCAGATCTCGTTCTCGGTCCCATTCAAAGTCACCAGAACCATCCACTTCATCCAAAAACCGCAGTTCGTCCGGCTCCACTTCCAAAAGACAACCTCCAAAGTCAACCATTTCCAGGTCGACGTCATTAACCGACATTATACGCCAGAATACAACCATTCTGCTTCCTACCGTTCTGGTTAAAGTTGGCACTACGACGTCTCATGCTCGTTGTCTGATGGACTCTGGTTCATTTCTAAGCCGTGTTTCCAAGGGGTTGGTTGATAAACTAAGTCTAACGACATATACTCTTCATGATGAAACCATTTGTCCAATCGTTCTGAAGTCCAGGTACGATTCTGCTTCCAAAATAGAAGGAACCTTTCGAGTTGACAATCGTATAGCCCTTCGTACTCCGTCGAAGTCACTTCCTGACTCTTTCAAAAAGAATTTTCGGGATTTATTCTTAGCAGACTCCAACTTTAATGAGTCCGCTTCTATAGATATTATTATCGGATCAGATCTTTACCCAAAAATTATGTCACAAGGTGTTTTTTCGCAAATCGGCCTACCTACCGCCCAAAGTACACTGTTCGGTTGGATGATTTATGGGCCATGTAACTTTTAAACTCAATAAATGCACTTTCCATAGACAATAGGCAAAATGCAAAACGTATTCAATACCTTATTCTAAAAAAAAAAAAAAAAAAAAAAATGTTATTATAATAATTATACCTAATGAATTAAATTGATATGAATTACAATGTAATTTTAGTATTCTTCTTATTGTACTTTTCTTTCCCTCTAAAACAGCCTCATAGACATTACCCTGTTTTGTTGAGCTTAACTTTTATTGCTTGTATCCAGCAAGGTGGGCGGCAATGTTAATGCCAAAATGCTTATCCAGCCCTGGTCATTAATATTGGTGATGAGTAAGATTTTCCCCCTTTTCATCAAATATATAGAAAAGCTAAATGATGTAAATATCGCCCTCTCTTTTTCACATAATGCCTAAAACAAAACGTCAAAAGGCGTTAAAATGTCTATGAAGCTGTTTCCGTTTTTTTAGCTTAATTTTATTTGGTCTCTTGTTCTGTTTCTAGAAGGTAACAAATACTCCAATAAATAGTCAAACCTAAAATTCTAACCCATTTGTTTTATTTTCTATTTTTGTTTAATTTCATTTCCTATTGGGTATCATTTTTCTGAGTAAACAAAATAAAGTTAATTTTATTTGTTTATTTATATCGGCTCAGGGAATTTACCTATTCCACATTTCCATCCAGCATTCTACACTCACGGTTATCATATTAACAAATATAAAATATTAAATGTTCTTGACATTCAATAAATTTTTTTTTATTCACAATCAGAAGGGTGATCCGGACCCTTAATGTTAAGATCAAAAAATTCAACGCTAATGCTTCTGGGGTTAAATATCTCAAATGGCTACTTAATTTTCTTACTGACGCTCGACTTATCTTCTTATCAATAATTTTATAAGCATCTAAATTTTTAAGCAATCCTTAATTCTGCAACGGTTATTCCGCTGCAACCGGTGCTTGTATCCAATGCATTTAAATGCACCCTTACAAAGATACAAATGTCTCGAACACTATTTATCCCAAAATTGTGTCATTATTCCCACACCACAATAGTGGAGAGGGTATTATGCATTTGTGCTGATGTGTGTAGCACCTTAAAATATGCGTCCTGGACTCACCCTAAAGTATACCGATCGAATCAGAATCACTTTCTGAGTCGATCTAACGATGTCCGTCCGGCTGGCTGACTGTCCATGTAACCTTGTGCGCAAAGTACAGGTCGCAATTTAGGAGATTATTTGATAAAATTTGGCAGAAACTATCAAACCGATTTTAATGAAATATAAAACACGTATACATCCATATTTAAAGGCATACATCTGCTATGCAGTTTTTAAAAATTAGGACCACAAGGGGAGGTAGGGGCATTTCTGCCTCTTACAAACTTTTAAACAAATTATAATCAAATTTAAAACATAGATAGATCCATATTTATATGGACACATAAGCATGATTCTCCATGGGTCCCGAATAGGGTGCACTCTCGTAAATGTGCTTTTAAATACTATGGTGTAGGGTAGCATATAGTCGGGCTTGACCGACGGTACTTTCTTACTTGTTTTAAATTTGTTCGATATAAACATAACTGTAATTGAAGAAGTTCTTTATTATCGTCATCGTTATTTTTTGCATAATTTTTTTTGGCAAAAGCTAACATTTCTAGAAGAAGTTACAGTCGGTAACTTAAAAAAACTTTTATTTCATGCACCTAAAGACTACACTAATACACAAACACAAAAATATGTATGTATGTTTATATAAATATAGATAAAAGGGGTGAAAACAAAAAGTTTTCAGAGAAATATCTTTATATTTTTTATTATTATAGTAGGATCATAGACAATTATGTGTTAAAAATAATATCGGTCAAAGGTTCGCCACGTCACCGGTCGGTTGCATCCTATGGTCCATATTTTCAATGACTCTGAGACATAATTAAGGTTCAATGTCGTAAATGTGCCGAATTATTTCATCCTTTAGCTCTTGAACTGTTCTTGACTGGTTGACGTACAATTTTTCTTTTAAAAATCCCCAAAGAGGGAAATCCAACGGTGACAGACCACATGATCATGACGGCCAATTTACATCCTTACGACATGAGATAACATGGCCATTAAATTTCTCGTGCAACAGAGTCATTGTTTCGTTGGATGTGTGGCAACTGGCACCATCCTTTTAGAACCACATATCGTCCAGGTCCATATCTTCAATTTCTGTCCACAAGAAGTCCGTTTTCCTCTCGCGATAGCAAACACCATTCACGGTGACTGTTTGGCCAACCTAATTTCGAAGAAGTACGGCCCAATGAACGAACGAACTGGGCGAGCATGCACAGATGTTTTTACATTTCGTATAGACCAGGTTTGCAGAAATTTGCGCACAATTCTCCCGATAGTGAACACATTTGGTCGATTATGCTGACCAAAAAAATCACGAAGTGCACGAAAAGCATTTTGACTTGAACGCTTATTTTCGTTTAAGGCTTCAACTCTCCATAGTTGAATTTGTTAAACACTGCAACTAAGGTGTAACTAACAATTAGATAACATTCTGCATTATGGTTGGACCACCAACCACAAGACTTTTAATTGCGAAATTAACAAAAACACATTAATACAGAATAAATAAATAAATTGCGTTATATTTGTTTGTCAAGCACATATTGTATGAAAATGAGAAGTTTTGATATTTAGAAACGCTTGTCGCTCTTATCTAAAGAATAGAAAACACATACATGCATACATATATATATTAAAAACATAAAATGATTTATTTCTTTTGATTTGTATATTTGATATTGTTGATATTATGGCTTCGTAGAAAAAATTCCCATTAAAATCCTCCATTTTACGCAAATTTTAAAAATAGTTATTTTTTGTTCAACACTGATTTTTATTTCAAGACAAATGCCATTTACAATTTTTATAGATGTTTTATTTTTCCATTCTATTTGAGTCATTTACATTCTCTCGTTACGAGCGCACAATATGAATGCATGCTGGCGTTGATAAGTGTGCGCTAAATTAAAATAGTTCTCGGCAATTGCTGATAACTAGAATAGTTGTTTCTGATGTTGCTGCTGCAACTTCATCATGGCTTTTACTGCACGTTGTTGGCTCTAACAAATGTTGTGAAAATGTTTAATTTTTTTGCTGACTAAAGTTGATGACATTTTAGTTGATGTGACCACCGCTAATGCTTTTGTTGTACATGTATTGTTGTAAAAGGGGTTAAGAAGAAAAACAACAGCAGCTGCAATAACAGTCGCAGCATAACCGCGCTCTCATACACAAACATGGAAAATTATGAAATATTCAACTACATACATTTAATATGAGACATTTTGTGTAAAGAAACCGACTAAAGCATAAAATTTAGTTGTCACAAAAATATTTTCTGTAACACAGACAGCAAGACAGACATACAGTTTACCACCACAAAACCATCACCGCTAGGCAAGCACCTTACTCTTATAATATTATTGTTGTTCCTTACTTTTGGTTTCAAGTGACTGCTGCCAATGTCACAATCATAATGGGCATTGGCTTCCAAATAAACACAAACACCTCAGGACTTTTGGGAGACAAAATATGTTAGTTATGTTTTTCTCGAAAGATTAAGTTTTATCCAGGACTTTTTTACTTCCCGGAAAAGTGAAACATAATTTTAATTTCCCGGGATACCAAGAATTTTCCGTAAAAAAAAGCAAAAACGAAATAATTTTAGACTGACAACTTACTTAAACTTACACTTTTTGTTTATGGATTTTTGGTTAATTGTTTTTTTTTTTTTTTAATTAAATCAATTTACATTTTGTAAAATCAAAATTTTGAACACATTTTTTTTTTTTTATTGAATTTGAACATATATTTTTAGAGGAATTTATAAACAAAATACTTCAATTTACGTCCTTATGTTAATAAATCTCATGTAACGATTATTTATCTATTATTGGGAATTATACTTTTTACAATGTAATATTTGCTATAATCAACTTGTAAACCGACCTAACTTAAAACTTTATAAAAATTAAAAGAATACTTACGTTTGGAAGCTGGCTTGCGGTGATACTCAAATATTTTCATACATGGAGCTTAATCTAATCGTAACTCTTTTTAATTTTTTAACCCCAAAAATTTCTAAACGTATCGCAAGACTAGGAAACAATATAAATATTTGGCTTTCTTATACCCTTTTAAGGCATATCTTATCTTATATTCACTATTCCCTAATAAGCCAACCGTCTAATCGCCAAGTTCCTCATTTACTTTTTCAAACATATTGTTTAAAACATACATTAATTTTTAATAAGATTTCTGTATGACGTGCAAATTTAATTTATTTTATTACATGTATATTTTTTAATAAAAATTTAAAATATCATTAAATGGAAAAAAGTCACAAGATTTCATTTTTACAATTCAAATTAATCAATATATTCCTTTTGCTGAATGGTGTAAAATCAACAAATTTTTTGCTTGGTTCTACGAATTTGTTGTTGAAAATCAATATTTATTTTTTTTCTGTGAGTCAGACTGAATATATATTGGAAATAAATGTAAATAAGCTATTAAAAGAATATTCTGTTATCCTTAAAATGGTTTTCCTAATTTATTCTCCTTTTTTTATAACTTCAATTTTGCCTAAGCCCTAAAACTTAGTTCAAAAATTAATTACGACACTAACAGGTTTTTGTATTTAAACAAAAATGTCAAAACAATTAAATGTTCTTTGCTAACTTTGACCCTTTAGATTGGTTTGTTACAAACAAGCAAGTTTCCGAGTCAATATTGTCAATCTAATTAATTTCTCAAAATTTTCTACTAATTTTCACTAATACTGATTTTACTAATTTCCGTTTAAATCATAAGCTAATTTTTTATATGCAAAATCCAGTACACAAACACCAAAACATAACTTGCATGCTAATAAAATACCATTTCATCAATGTCAACTAAACAGGTAGACAAAGGGACTGATTTTCATTCGTATAGAAGGAGGGATGCACGAATGGATAGACGGACAGACATTTAAACGACAAAGCAAACAACCAGCCTATCCAAACAAAAACAACAACAACATTGTTTGTACAGGAAAAAGAAATGTTAATGTGTATTGAACAAGGGTACAATTTGAAAATTTACGCACAATTCAACTACGATTTGAAGATGTCAGGATAAACAACAAACACCAAGGAGAACAAGAAATGAAGGACATTTAGACATAAACCGACAAAGAGGACGACAGCACTGGCAGGCAGATAAGTAAAACTCTACATAGCAACAGACAAGTGACATAGCATTTGACAACTGTTGATGAATGTTTCCATTTTATGTGGGATTTGTTTTTTTTTTTTTAAGAAAATTTGATATTTGTCATAAATTTAATATTCAGGAATAAACAACAACAAACCAGAGGCTTTTTTCGGAAGTGCAGAATCTATGATATCCAAATAAAATTACATTCAATTATTAAACACAAAAGAAATATTTAACTTTTAGAAGTTTAAAATTCGAAAAAAAAAGTTTTAATGGGGTACTAAATAGATAAAATAGCGAACTGAAGTGATTAATTTTTGCTACATTAAGATTTCTCGTATATAAAAAGTGTTTGTGCTAAATGTTATTGCTTTAGTTTAGTCTATACGTCCGTTTTAAATTATTTATTTATTTTAATTTATTTATTCATATATAATCTTTGGTCTAATCCAAGTGGACTATTGTATGGGATCTAGGTAAAATAGTAGACCGATTTGGCAAACTTTCAATATCATATGAGTTTCGAATTGCATCTTCCCAGGTCGTTATTGTGGCCTTTATCGTGCCTTCAATAGATAGACTAATGTGTTGTTGCCCTAGAGGGAAGCGAACTGACACCGAAGTAGTCCCGTGATAGGCCTTTGGTGGTAGAGACCTATCACTTTTACATGGGGTTGTCATTGGAGGGGGTCAATTGACACCATTTGACCAGTCACAGGTCTATTCTCCATGAACGTACTTGGTGTCAGTTACTAAAATGTAGTATTATTTCAATAAAACAAGTCCTAGAATTAAATTCAAAAAATTACCAAAAAATGTGTCACAGCACCGGTGAAACTGTACTGAAATTCATTCCTTTTTCTACTTTTTTGTTCTTCATAAACCAGTTAAGGGATTGGTTCTTCTTTCACTGGTCATTAGTCCTTTCTTTTTGTACTTGTTCTAGTTTCACAAATCCCAGGACTAGTCTGTTCGACCAATTGACACAAATTTCCGCAGGGTGTCGTCTTAGAATTTCACAAGGATCCCGAGAAATATTTATTTTATAGGGTCTCCGATGATTAGTTCGATGTGTTACAAACGGAATAACAAAATCCATATACGCCCGATCATTTGCGTGATGGGTACAATACAATTTAAAGAAGTAAACAATTTTATTTTGAAAAATTTTTATTTTAATTAATGGAATTTTTATTGTAATTACCTTTTTTTATTATAATCTTTTGGCAGCTAAATATGTGTACATACACACATGTATGTATAATGAATAGGAAAAACATAGAATTTGTTAAAGTTATTCACTTATGCGTTTCGTCCTTTCTTTACATTAAAACAAATTTATTCTTAAAAACTGTGCTGTTGCTTGTTCTAGAAATGTGGCTTACAGCGTCTTAATATAATTATTTTATGTATATCTAACGAATATAGATGAAATTTATAATTGAAGATGCTTAGACTAGTGAAAAGTTAATTAATTTATTTAATTTTACTTTAGGAATATGAAATGGAAATAATTTAAAAACTACTTCTTACATTCTAATAAAGTTCTAAAATCCATTAAATAAATCAAGGATTCTTCATTTGAAAACAAAAAAAGTTAAATATTACTTTAACTTTGTGCATGCAAAAGTTTATACTTATTTAATATTTTTGTAAATTACCTGATGCTTGCAAATGCAAAAAAGAAATAGAAACAAAAAGTTTTGTAGAAAACTCAAATACATATGCGTTGTTTATGTTTTAATCCTTATGAGGATTATACGTGTTGTTTATGTTATTTTAAAAAGGATTAACCTTTGATGACAGAGATTTTGAATTTGTCTAAAAGTTGGTTTTGTGTAGTTTTGTAGTTTTGAGTTTTTGTTATTTATGTGGAATGTTTTATGTTGTACTAGTTTTTAGTTTGTATTTAAAAAAGAAAAACATTTGAGCTCAAATGTTACACAACTTAAAAATATTTTTTTAATATTATCCTTAAACAAATTTAAATTATGTTAATAAACTTTACATCTTTAATTTTAGTAGTGAATTTTTGTAATACGTTTGTTTTAGCGAAACATAATGAAAAGGGTTACCGAAAAAAAGTCAGGAAAGTTTTTACAGTCGGGTTAAAAATTATTTCATATAATTTATTTGTAGTCTTTGTGCTTACAAAAGCTGTAAATATTCAAATTCGCATTCGCATTTGCTATTTATTCGCTTGTTTTTACTATTTACATTCGCATTCGCTAAAATGAATTCGAATATTTAAAGCAACTTTATAAACAAATTGTTTAATTTAAAAAGTTGAAAAAAACTTTTAATATCTTGTCTCGACTTAAGTTGTTTTGTCAAAAAGCCACAGATATAAGCAAGCATTAAAACCCTAATTTAAGCAAATTTAATTTACTATTCTTAACGCACTTACCTTAAGGGCACTGTTACACGTTCAATATTTATTGTGATATTTGGATCTCGATGCATTTCAATGGATCCCCTATATACGGGATCAAGTTTTTTTTTCTAGCGATTTCTGTTATATTTCAAACAAACTTATATATTTGAAAAACTGTTATGTATTTAAAAGGTATATAGGCATTTCCAGCGAAAAGTTGTTGGGCCCATGTTGTTCAAAATTTATCCCTTTTTTAAAAATGTACAACTAGTTACGCTTTACACCAAAATATAAAAAAGTAAATTATACATATAAAATTTTTTGAGAAACAATTTTAATTACTTGCTGGCGTTACGTTATAAAAAGTAGACTTCTCCCGGGAAATGCCCATATGTATGTGAAAAATATACATATTTTACATAGCCTTTGAATATACATACCCTACATACAGTACATCTATATATATAAAATTGTAACGTTACTGACTGACTGACTGACTGACTCACTGATTCATCATCGCACAGCCTAAACGCCTGAAGCTAAACACTTGAAATTTGGACCAGAGATTGGTCACACCCCAAATCGATCCACTAAGACGGGATTTTTGGAAATTCGAATGCTTAGGGGGTAAAAAAGGGTAAAAACGGGAAAATTCGGTAATCTTATATCTCCAAAACTAAAAGAGATACAAAAAAAATGTAATACTTATCGGTGTTCTTTAAAAAAATTAGCTGACAGGTGTCTGGTACTTTTTTGAAATTCGGCCCTTTTAGGGAGTAAACGGGTAAAACCTGAATTTTGGTACTTTTTTGACACCCCATCTATCTTTTGATCCAATAAACATAGAAACAAAGTTTATACCACATTCGAAACTTATCAAAAAAATACGAATACGAATTTGGTACTTTTTCGAAATTCGAACATTTAAGGGGTGAAAATCGTAACTATTTTTGGTACTTTTTTTTACAAAACATTTTTCTACATTCATTGAGATATTCGTACCAAATTATGACCTCCCACTACAATACTGAAATTTTTGAAACTTTAATGGGGGGAACAAATAGTACCAAAAAAGGGAAATACGGGAAATTTGATATTTTTCTTTAGCTTTTTGGTTCTACAACTGGTATTTTTTTTAATTATCGTTAATATTGGACCCAAAAACATAAGATTCAACATGCAATGTCCTGAGGGGATAAGAATCTATTGCGGAACTTTTTGGTACTTTTTTGTTCTATAACTGGTACTTTTTGAGTTTCCGTTAATACTGGCCCTAGAAACATAAAATTTAAAATGCAATGTCCTGAGTGAACGAGAATCTGTAAGAGGGATCTTTTTGGTACTTTTTTTTATTTTTTGACTGGTACTTTTTGAATTTCAGTTTGTATTGGACCTAGAGAGATAAAATTAAACATGCAAGGTCCTGAGTGAATAAGAATCTGTAAGAGGTCTTTTTGGTACTTTTTTGTTCTTTAACTGGTACTTTCTGAATTTCCGTCATTATTGGACCTAGAAACATTAAATTCAACATGTAATGGGCTGAGTGGATAAGAATCTATGATGGAACTTTTTGGTACTTTTTTGTTCTTCAACTGGTACTTTTTGAATTTCCGTTAGTATTGCACCTAGGATGAAAATCTATAAGAGTGAACTTTTTGTTACTTTTTTATTCTTTGACTGGTACTTTCTAAATTTCCGTTGTTATTAGACCTAGAAAGATAAAATTAAACATGCAAGGTCCTGAGTGAATGAGAATCTGTAAAATCGCTTTTTGGTACTTTTTTGTTCTCTAACTGGTACTTTTTGAATTTCCGTTATTATTGGAACTAGAAACATAAAATTTAATATGCAATGTAATTTGTGGATAGGAATCTATAAGAGGGAAGTTGTTGGCACTTTGTTGTTCTTTAGCTGGTGCTTTTTTAATTTCCGTTAATATTGGACCCAGAAACATAAAATTAAACATGCAAGGTCCTGAGTGGATAAGAACCTGTAAGAGGGCTTTAATGAGAATTTGTAAGAGGGATTTTTGGTACTTTTTTGTTCATTAACTGGTACTTTTTGAATTGCCGTTAGTATTGGACCTAGAAACATAGTATTAAACATAAAAGGTCCGGAGAGTATTTGGATCTGTAAGAGGGCTTTTTGGCATTTTTTGTTCTTTAACCGGTAATTTTTGAATGGCCGTTAATATTGCACCTAGAATCATAAAGTTCAAAATGCAATGTCCTGAGTGGATAAGAATCTATAAGAGGGAACTTTTTGGTACTTTTTTTTATTTATTTACTCTTACTTTTTAAATTTCCGTTAGTATTGGACTTAGAAAGATAAAATTAAACATGCAAGGTCCTGAGTGAATGAGAATCTGTAAGAGGGCTTTTTGGTACTGTTTTTTGTTCATTAACTGGAATTTTTTGAATTTACGTTAATATTGAACCTAGAATAATTAAATTCAACATGCAATGTCCTGAGTGGTTGAGAATCTATATGAGGAAAATTTTTGGTACTTTTTTAGTTACTAACTGGTACTTTTTGAATTTTCGTTAGTATTGGACCTAGAAAGATAAAATTAAACATGCAAGGTTATGAGTGAATGAGAATCTGCAAGAGGGTTTTTGGAACTATTTTGTTCTTTAACTGGTACCTTTTCAATTTCCGTATTTGTTGGACCTAGAAACATAAAATTAAACATGCAAGTTTCTGAGTTAATGAAAATCTGTAAAAAGGATATTTTGGTTCTTTTTCGTTCTCTAACTGGTAATTGTTTTAAATAAACTGGTACTTTTATTTAATTTAATATTAATTTTTGTGCATTAAATAAAAAAAGCTAATAGCTGTCTGGTACTTTAACGAAATTCGGCCCTTTTAGGTAGCAAACGGGTAAAACCTGTATTTTGGGTCTTTTTTCCACCATCTAGCTTTTAAATCAATACACATAGAAATAAAAATTATACAACATTTGTAACTTATCTAAAAAATACAAATGCATATTTGGTACTTAATGGAAATTCGAACGTTTAAGGGGTCAAAATTGTACCAACATATGTTTGTTACTTTTTACAAAAGATTTTTTCTCCATCTATTTATCTTTCATCGCAGAGCCTAAACGTCTGAAGCTAATAGGTTGACATTTGGACCGGAGGCTCTCCTCTCTCCCAATTGATCCTGCTAACCTCAAACCTCCTAAGATATGTTTGTTACTTTTTTCAAAATATTTGTTTCCATATATTTATCTTTCATCGCAGATCCTAAAAGTTTGACATTAGGACCGGGGTATGTCCTCTCGCTAAATCGATCCTGCTAGCCTCATACCTCCTAAGCTAAAGGAAAACATTAACATTTATTGTTGTTCATTAGAAAAATTCGCTAACCTCATATCTCCTAAACTAAAAGAGATTCAAAATTAAAAATATTAACAGACTGGTGCTTGGTACTTTTTTGAAGTATGGCCATTTTGTAGAGTAAAAGGGTAAATACAAATTATATCACATTCGTATCTTATCTTAAAAAATACAAAACAGATTTGGATTTTTTTTGAATTCAAATGTTTAAGGTGTGAAAATCGTTCCAAATTTTGTTATTTTTTCACAAAATTTTTCTTCATCTATCTATCTATCTATCTATCTATATATATAAAATTGTAACGTTACTGACTGACTGACTCACTGATTCATCATCGCACAGCCTAAACGCCTGAAGCTAAACACTTGAAATTTGGACCAGAGATTGGTCACACCCCAAATCGATCCACTAAGACGGGATTTTTGGAAATTCGAATGCTTAGGGGGTAAAAAAGGGTAAAAACGGGAAAATTCGGTAATCTTATATCTCCAAAACTAAAAGAGATACAAAAAAAATGTAATACTTATCGGTGTTCTTTAAAAAAATTTGCGGACAGGTGTCTGGTACTTTATTGAAATTCGGCCCTTTTAGGGAGTAAACGGGTAAAACCTGAATTTTAGTACTTTTTTGACACCCCATCTATCTTTTGATCCAATAAACATAGAAACAAAGTTTATACCACATTCGAAACTTATCAAAAAAATACGAATACAAATTTGGTACTTTTTCGAAATTCGAACATTTAAGGGGTGAAAATCGTAACTATTTTTGGTACTTTTTTTTACAAAATATTTTTCTACATTCATTGAGATATTCGTACCAAACTATGACCTCCCACTACAATACTGAAATTTTTGAAACTTTAATGGGGGGAACAAATAGTACTAAAAAAGGGAAATACGGGAAATTTGATATTTTTCTTTAGCTTTTTGGTTCTACAACTGGTATTTTTTTTAATTATCGTTAATATTGGACCCAAAAACATAAGATTCAACATGCAATGTCTTGAGGGGATAAGAATCTATTGCGGAACTTTTTGGTACTTTTTGTTCTATAACTGGTACTTTTTGAGTTTCCGTTAATATTGGACCTAGAAACATAAAATTTAAAATGCAATGTCCTGAGTGAACGAGAATCTGTAAGAGGGATCTTTTTGGTACTTTTTTTATTTTTTGACTGGTACTTTTTGAATTTCAGTTTGTATTGGACCCAGAGAGATAAAATTAAACATGCAAGGTCCTGAGTGAGTAAGAATCTGTAAGAGGTCTTTTTGGTACTTTTTTGTTCTTTAACTGGTACTTTCTGAATTTCCGTCATTATTGGACCTAGAATAATTAAATTCAACATGCAATGTCCTGAGTGGTTGAGAATCTATAGGAGGAAAATTGTTGGTACTTTTTTAGTTACTAACTGGTACTTTTTGAATTTTCGTTAGTATTGGATCTAGAAAGATAAAATTAAACATCAAGGTTCTGAGTGAATGAGAATCTGCAAGAGGGTTTTTGGAACTATTTTGTTCTTTAACTGGTACCTTTTCAATTTCCGTATTTGTTGGACCTAGAAACATAAAATTAAACATGCAAGTTTCTGAGTTAATGAAAATCTGTAAAAAGGATATTTTGGTTCTTTTTCGTTCTCTAACTGGTAATTGTTTTAAATAAACTGGTACTTTTATTTAATTTAATATTAATTTTTGTGCATTAAATAAAAAAAGCTAATAGCTGTCTGGTACTTTAAGGAAATTCGGCCCTTTTAGGTAGCAAACGGGTAAAACCTGTATTTTGGGTCTTTTTTCCACCATCTAGCTTTTAAATCAATACACATAGAAATAAAAATTATATAACATTTGTAACTTATCTAAAAAATACAAATGCATATTTGGTACTTAATGGAAATTCGAACGTTTAAGGGGTCAAAATTGTACCAACATATGTTTGTTACTTTTTACAAAAGATTTTTTCTCCATCTATTTATCTTTCATCGCAGAGCCTAAACGTCTGAAGCTAATAGGTTGACATTTGGACCGGAGGCTCTCCTCTCTCCCAATTGATCCTGCTAACCTCAAACCTCCTAAGATATGTTTGTTACTTTTTTCAAAATATTTGTTTCCATATATTTATCTTTCATCGCAGATCCTAAAAGTTTGACATTAGGACCGGGGTATGTCCTCTCGCTAAATCGATCCTGCTAGCCTCATACCTCCTAAGCTAAAGGAAAACATTAACATTTATTGTTGTTTATTAGAAAAATTCGCTAACCTCATATCTCCTAAACTAAAAGAGATTCAAAATTAAAAATATTAACAGACTGGTGCTTGGTACTTTTTTGAAGTATGGCCTTTTTGTGGAGTAAAAGGGTAAATACAAATTATATCACATTCGTACCTTATCTTAAACAATACAAAACAGATTTGGATTTTTTTAATTCAAATGTTTAAGGTGTGAAAATCGTTCCAAATTTTGTTATTTTTTCACAAAATTTTTCTTCATCTATCTATCTATCTATATATATAAAATTGTAACGTTACTGAATGACTGACTCACTAAGTCATCACCGCACAGCCTAAACTCCTCTAGCTAAAAACTTGACATTTGGAGCAGAGATAGGTGACTCCCCAAATCGATCCACTAAGACTGGATTTTTGGAAATTCGAATGTTTAGGGGTAAAAAAGGGTAAAAACGTAATACGTATCGTTGTTCTTTAGAAAAATAAGCGGACAGGTGTCTGGTACTTTTTTAAAATTTGGTCCTATTAGGAAGAAAACTGGTAAAACCTTAATTTTGGTACTTTTTTGCACCCCATCTTTCTTTTGAACCAATCAACATAATAACAAAGTTTATACAACATTCAAAACTTATCAAAAAAATACGAATATAAATTTGGTACTTTTTCGAATTTCGAACATTTAAAGGGTAAAAATCTAACTATTTTTGGTACTTTTTTATACAAAACATTTTTCTCCATTCATTGACATATTCGTACTTAATTATGAGCTCTCACTACAATACTGAAATGTTTGATAACTAAATGGGGGGAAAAAATAGTACCAAAAAGGGGAGATACGGAAAATTTATATTTTTCTTTAGCTTTTTGTTTCTGCAACTGGTATTTTTTTATTGTCGTTAATATTGGACCTTAAAACATAAGATTCAACATGCAATGCACTGAGTGGATAAGAATTTATAAAAGGGAACTTTTTGGTACTTTTTTATTCTTTGATTGGTACTTTTTTAATTTCCGTTAATATTGGACCTAGAAACATAAAATTAAACATGCAAGGTCCTGAGTGGATAAGAACCTGAAAGAGGGCTTTTGGGTACTTTTTTGTTCATTAATCGGTACTTTTTGAATTTCCGTTAGTATTGGACCTAGAAACATAAAATTCAACATGCAAGGTCATGTGGTCCTTTTTTACAAAATATTTGTCTCCATTCATTGTCATCTTCGTACTTAATTATGGTCTCCCTGAAATGTTTCATACATAAATGGGGTGAAACAAGTATCAAAACGGATAATACGGGTAATTAACTTACTTTCATTTGCTTTTGTGTTATACGAGTGGTACTTTTTGAATTTTTTATAATATTGAACTTAGAAACACAAAATAATAGGTGCAAAGTCCTGTGTAAATATCAACCTATGAGATAAAAATTTTGGAACTTTTTTGCTAAAACATAGATACATATTCTTTGGCATATAAATATGTTCATGTAAGAAAAAGCCCGATTAAAAAGTAGCGGGTTAAATGCTTGAATTTTAACAAGTTTAAGCCTAGAAAAGTAAACTTTGGCATACAAATATGTCCACGAATAAAAGGAGATGCTAACGAAGTAGCGGGTTAAATGCTAGTATATACATATTTATATTCTAAATAAACATAAATCAATTTTTACATATTGTAAGTATGCGCATCCGTATTCGAGTAGATACACATTTGCATTAACTTAAATTAACAACATTTATGTATTATTTTCAAATAAGTAAGAAAATCTTCAGCGCGGAATTGCTATTTACTTATTTAAGTAGTTAAATTTTAAATACATTTTGTTGTTTCAAAATTATAAAATTACGCTTTCAACGAGTTAAAAAAAATTGATAGTTTTCCGGAAGTTGATAAAATTATAACATTCTTAAATATTTTTTTTTTTTTGTGAAAGGTAATAAACATCCACGTGTTTTGGTGAAAATTTGTAAAAATAAAAATAAGAATTACATAATGATTTTTTTTTTTTAAATTTATAAAAAAAACTTTAAGCACACATGCTAAAGTAAAAAAAAATCATAATTTAAAAAAAAAAAATCCTTTTATTTAGGAATTAATTTTCTTTTCTTCTGTGTATTTCAAATTGAAAAATTGTTTTATTTTATTTCTACTTTGTATATCAGTTGAACCAAATTAGCATTTTTAACACGTTGGTTTTCAATCTTTATGCTCCACAAGTAGATTGTTTTAAAAAAATTCTGATTCTCTACATTCATTTTGGATTTTTTACACCAGACCCATGTTTCTTCTAGCCGTGTGAGACTGCAACCTCACAAACACACACTACTTTAGTAAATTTCTATAAAATATTTACATACAACAGAGTGACACGCAATCCTCCATTAAACATTTTTCCAGAGAAAAGTACATCCTGACAAATTTACACAAACACATATACTTGCACAGAAGTTGAATATACACACACTGACGCAACTAGTTAAACTAGACGTTTATAACAACAACTACAAATTTACACATATTAATACATTATTGTTGTTGTTATTATTGCTAAAATTGTTTGTACACCATACATGTGTGGATGTGTGTATGTGTATCGGCAGCTGTATTAGGATAAAAATAACTAATTTGTATGTATGTTTGTTTCTGTATGTCAATGGCCGTTCGTTCAGTCCACTCTGTGCTATTGGAGGACAACAATAGTGTATTACAGAAT
This sequence comes from Pollenia griseotomentosa, assembly GCA_963931875.1. Taxonomy (NCBI): domain Eukaryota; kingdom Metazoa; phylum Arthropoda; class Insecta; order Diptera; family Polleniidae; genus Pollenia; species Pollenia griseotomentosa. Next base: position 203,616,106 of record OZ007561.1, on the reverse strand, counting down.
CGTGTTGTTCAATGTTGTTATTGTTGCTGTTCAATTCCCTTTTTTACTCTACCGGATATCCTTTAACAGTTAAAAAAAAAAAAATAAATGGAAAAAACTTTCAAGCACACACTGTGTAGTCTGGCAATATGATGGCTAATGTTAAATTCCTAAAAAAGCGGCAGAGAGAAAAGAAGAATGGGGAAAAAATTGGCTGCCAGCATGTTGACGCGTACGTTTTCCGGCGTAATCACGATTAAAGTGTCAACAGAATACTAATTAGATTGTCGTTTGTTCCCGAGTCATACACACAGCAGGCTAAAGAGTGTAAAATGGTCGCCTAGAAAGAGTAAGAGAGCTGAGAATACTACACTGTTGTAGCTTTGGATTAAGAGTCAACATTTCATACTTTTATTTGTTAGTGTACGCAAAAATGGCTTGTTTATTCTAGTGATTTTAACAAAAACTCATTCTTGTTGAATGTTGTCTCGGTTGTAATAGAGCGTACAGTTTGTTACACATTCACACACCAATATATTAATGTTTGTAGGTAAGTGTTTGCACGAAGTTTAAAATATGCTGTCAAAGTTGATTTTTTGATTTAAAGTTTTGTATCGTGAACTAAAATTCAATTCAATCTTTCCTTCTTAACTACATTTTATTAGGAGAACGTAATTATTTTTACAATAATTAAGTTTGAACCAATGAATCTTCTAGAAAATCATAAAAAGTTTTCTAAGTTCATTATGGTTTGAAGCATATGATTTACATGTATTCGAACAATTGTTTAAGCCAGCTCATGCACATTATTGTTGGGCCTTTGGAGTGCAGCTACTAAAGCGAAAGTAAAGTGTTTTGCAATTTTCAATAAATCCTTAATTTTTCATTAATATCATTATTTATTACAATGAAACCATTTTATAAGAAAACAATGTTATACACTCCACCATTAGTGGTGATTGAGAGTGTTTGTTATTTCGAGTAAAACTTTTTAATATACATCTAAGATCCCAAAAAGTATATATATTTCATGAGTATTTCTAAGTCGCTTTAGCCATGTCCGTCTATTGAAAACTCTCTCGCTTTCGAACAACTGAAAAGAAAATTAAAAAAAAGTTTAGGATTAAAATCTATCAAAATTGGTTCAGCAGGATAAAAGCTATAAAACCAAACTTGGAACCACCACCCTGAAAAATGGATAATTTTATTAAGAAAGGCAGCATAAATTCTGGCAAAATACACGGATTAATATTAGATTTTTTAAAAATTCGTTTTTGTGATTAGATATCATACTACTAAATAATTTACCCATATGAATTTACCACCGTCCCATATCAAGCCCATTCGCGTAAAACACTTTATTACGATTAACACAGTAACGATTAATGCTATTGTAATAAAATTGGATCCTTCGCAGTTTTTTAAGATTGAAGTCACTCTGCCAAATTTCGTGAAGATCGTCGTTCCATATTCCTCATAGAAAGCGGCCTTCCGAAAAGCACTTTAAGAGGCATAAAATAGTTACAAAATATATTATTGTATTAAAATTTGGTTTAATTTAGGTTTTTTTTTATACTATAACTAGTTGTACCGAATTTTGTGATGAACTTAAGTTTAACTCAATCAATGATGATGAACGATTCATAATTCAAGGAAGGTCCAATATAAAATACCCTAAATAATAATATTTTATTTTAATTAAGTCAAATTAAGTTTTATGTGACATTTTGGAATAGACTTAACTACACCTAAAACCACAGCGAATTATTATAATGTGAGGTCAGGAGATCCCACTCCTGAAATATTCGAACTCTCGGCGAAGGGTTTCAAGGATTCGGCACAGCCAAATAAAGCACTCCTACTTTTTTTTTTTTGAATTTTGCATAAGTTTACAAAAGAATTAATGCTTATAAACTTGGATTTGGATAAAATTGCCATGGGATGGAAAAAATATAGTTGAAATAAGTGGATTTTATTCTATAGAACATATTCAAATTGCAGGTTAACTATACTCTGTTTGGTTGATTATTAAAAAAAATTATGTTTCATTGCAAGAGCATTTAGAAAATATGCATTCAGGACGTGTTGAATATAAGCCCCGATATAATTTTGATGAAATTTTTTTTATTATGTTATATTATCATATTTAACTACAGTCGAACTCCCATAACTCGAACTTCTCTAACTCGAATTTTCTCTTACTCGAACCAATTTGATTGGCAGTAGCTCTAAAACAATAAACTACATACAATTCTCCTTCCGTAACTCGAACTTCCATAACTCGAAATTCTCCATAACTCGAACCAATTACTCAAATTTGTATTCTATAACTCGAAGTTTTTTGCTTGTTTTGTTTATTTATTTCGCATTCTTTTGCTTGTTTAGCAGGTTTGTATATTTTAATTTACTCTTTTTTTCGGGGAAATCCCTTTTTGTACATTACGTGTGTCTTTTGGTTTGCCTAAATATGTTAAAATTATTTGTATGTGTTTATTTCATGGCAAGTAAACGTGTTTTATAATGTTTGTCGATGGAGGGAAATATAAGTTTATAAAAGAAGTCGAGGGTGGATTCAAGAAAAAGGAAGCAGACAATAAATATGGTGTCCCAGCTAGTACGGTCTCATAGGTTTTTATAAATAAAGAATTAATTATCAACTCGTTTGAGTCAGTATCTCATCTCTTTAGTAAAATGATTAAGACCCAAATATACAAAATTATCAACATAGTCCTCAATTGGTTTACAGCAGCTAGAAGTCAAACCATGCCGATATTTTACTTCATTGTAACTTGTTTATTACAAATACATACCTACATGCTTAGGTATGAAGCTTTCAAATATTGCCTGTTTTAAACAACAAATACAAAATGTACACAAGTTCGCAATTTATTCTCTTTTCAACAAGAAAATTCTGTAACTCGAAGTCTCCATAAGTCGAAGTTTTTTTGGGATAATGGTGATTCGAGTTATGGAAGTTTGACTTTATATACTCACATAAATAAATGCATTAAATGCTTGGCGGAATACACACGTGGTAAGTTTAGTACAAATTTTTGAATTTTGCACCTTTGCAGTGGAACAACACAAGATTTTTTTATTATCTTTTTTTGTTAAATTTTAAATTATATTTATGATTTGAGTATTTTAAATTTAATAAATAGATGAAACTGCTTAACGGCCACTTTTACTGTATACAGTTATAATTAACGAATACTATAACTGTCGGTTTACAATATGGTAATTGACAGTTATATTATAACTGAACTTGGTTACATTTTCCGTACAACATAATAGTTTTTTAAACTTCCTAAAAAACTAAATTTCTAGGAAAAAAAACTGAACTTGAATAAATTTTTTTTATATTTAAAGAAAAAGAAAACTTATTTAAACTAAAGAAACTATTGATTTCCTTAACTGTCACCGAAGCCAGGCAAGCAGACAGACAGACAGACTTATGTATATAAAATACAACATAAAACCAAAGTAGATTTTTTATAAAAGCAATATACAATTTTATTTGATAATAAGCAGAAAAGATATATGTACATGTTATGTTAAGCTAGTAAAGCTTAAGTTTTAGCCAACATGTTAGTAAAACATATTGCTGTGTTTGTTTTTTTTATTATATACTTACTAACACATTCTATAATGCCCCAAAAACAAACGAAAAAAATTGCAATAATAAAAAAGAAATACATACGTACATATGTTAGTATGTGTAAATGAAGCAAAAACCTACATACATATGTATATGTACATAAGTATACATAATAGCTGTAGCGAGGAGGCATTGAGAAGTGCATTTGAAAAATCATTTAATATAGAAATAAATTTGCAGGATTTTAAAAATAACTTAGAGCCCTAAACGCTGCAAAAAAATTTAAAAACTTGTAGAAAATTTTAGTATATGTGACGCGCAAAATAGTAAGGGACCTAAGGGTAAAAACCGGGTTTGTTCAGGAGAGCCATTTTAAAGATTTAAATACGTGTATCTTTTGTGTACCATCACATCATAAAACGCGCATATCTCTGGGACGGAACACTTTTGGGGCATAGGATCGGTCTCATTCGATGTTCAGATGTTGTCCACATCAAAAAAAAAAAATTAATTATTATTTGTTTTTGAGAGTCAAAATACCAGTTTCTGAATAATTTTTATTAGTTATATTAAACCTTTTTTTGAATGTGCTTCTATGAGTTAAAGTTGTTTTTCTGGAAGTGTAGGGAATCATTCCTAAGCAGTGTTTAAAAGTATTTTCAACTTTTGCTTTTGTTCAGTTTTACTTTGATTTTACTTTGTACTATTGTAAACTGAAATCAAAGCAACAGGTTACAATCTTTAAAAACTAAAAGCAGAAAAGCAAAGTTTAACTTTATATGTTGTTGCTTTGCAGTTATAGTTTTAAGTTAAACAAGTAAGCTCTTACTTTCGCTACTGCTGTGAAAATAAATATCAACTGTTGAAAAAAGTTTTGTTGTACAGTTTTGTTTTTGATGTGACTTCATACAATAGGCGAGTAAAATAAAAAACACAAAACAGTTCGTAAAAAAATTAAAAAATTAAATTATGCGTTAAATTCATCAGAGGAATCATCGATCCATAAATAATTAATTCGTGATCATGTTTTAATTTGATCTTATTAATTCGTAGGGCAAACATTTTTTTTAAAGTCCCAGCTGACAGAAATGTACTACAAATTTTGTTTTTGTTTAAAATGTAAATTAAGCGAACCAAGTTTTCGTTCGAAATCGTGGGGCAGGCAGTAAAATTTTTTGTTTTTCAATGTAAATATTATTATCTTCTATCAAAACTGCTATCAATCTAAGTTAATTATAAATCTAACTACCTTAGCAAAAATTACATTTAATATACCAGAACCTATAAAAACATATTAAAACTGTATTGTCTACTACTTAAGGTCATATAAATGGTTTTGTGTATTTTTTGTTTCAATTTTTTGTTTTCTCTACTCAAAATAAAGACTCTAAATAAGTATAATACTCAGAGATAAGTTATCGAATGTTTTGATACGTTTTTCTCTTTCTCTCTCTTCTTAAAATTTTGTTTTGTCTTAGTATGTTAGTTGTATTTCTTAGTTAACAAATGCTTGGAATCACTTTTATACACATTTACCACAGAAAATGAAAAGGATTTTATTTAATCTTCCGTTCCTCTTGCTTAAGCTTCTTAAACTTTTTTCAATTCATTTTAATTTTTTTCTCCCTTTTTTCAGATAATATAAAAAACATACACACATGTATTAGAAAATAGTGTATAAATGTTTGTTTGTGTGTTAAATCTACTTGTAGTTTTTATTGAAAATGTGTTTCTTTGTATAATTGTTTAGTATCCTAAATACTTTTTATATTGTCTTGCGTTTTATATCTGTCTCTACCCCTGTGTGTGTTTGCCTGTGTATTGTTGACGTCTTCATTTTTCCTTACAACGAAATATGTAATGTTACAACAAAATATAAATTAACTCATTGAGTTCTTATCTTGATGCCATGTTCTAATTTTCTTGTGTATGTGTAAAGAATAATTGTGTATGAGTGTGCAATTTTTATTTGCAGAGAAGTTTTTTTGTTTGGATTTCTTATCAAAATGTTTAAATCTTGTTTTAACACCATACCGGTCTTTTGCTTTAACGTTGGCCAACGTTTGTTTTTTTTTTTGTAATATGTTAAGAAAATGGTTTCCAAATTTTCTTCAAATCGATATAAGTTTTTGGCCACGAAAGCAAAAGTTTTAATTAGACATTAATAATTTAATTTATGTAGATAGGGGATGATGGTCCACAAAAATTTATTTTTTCTATGGAAACAACAACAGACAGAAGTCAGAAGACTTCAAGATCGTTTTAGATTACCACAAGGGGCTAAAATAAGTTGTTCTTAGAATATTTCAATATTTTTAATATAGAAAAGGTTATCTTTAATCAAGTATAAATTTAATTAATGTCTGCATGGCTCTTTGCACGGACCTCCCAAGTGCAATAAGTCCCAAGAAAAAAATTAAATTAGCCCCAAACATTGTTTATACAAATGCAGGAGTAGTTTTATCATAGTTTAAAATAGCTCCCATGACACTCGGTTTTATTTAAATTTTTTGGAAGTTATTTATTTACCCAAATGAAACAAGTCCTAAAAATATTTAACATGATGTTATTTAGTTCTATTTTCGTTTCCGGGCTATTTTTTTATTTGCTGTGGGAACCATTTAGTTTATTTTATTTTTAATTATTTGCAATATCTTCAAATTTCTTAACATTTTAAACGTTAATTGTTACAGGATATTTCAAATTTGTTTAGGGCTTTTCCTTAAGTTGACCGAAACCGACAGTTGTATTATAAATTTTGAAGTGTTAAATTATGAAAAGCTAAAACGACAGTAAAAACAATGACCATCTTACGGCCTTAGGCCGGACGCAAGGATTTCCTCTATTGTATAGCAAACACCGGCTTCATTAATTTTTAATTGCAAGGTTCGCAAAATTAATCCAGCATCCGTTTTCCGTAATACGCTTAAGCTAAATCTCTATCGCTAAAAATCTATAAAGTTGATTTAGAGATTTTTGGCCACGAATGCAATTCTGTAACGTGCATTGCTAAATTTGGCAATGCCATAAAAATTAAATTCGCCGCAATTTTAGCTTTTAATGTCAACTCAAAAATTTTAAATTTTGTATTTTCTAAGGAATTTTAGCGATCGAGATTTAGCTTTAGCTTAGCGAATAACAGAATACGGCTGCAGGTCTGTTAGTACCGAACTGAGCCGCTTAATGACACAAGTAAAACTAAACTAACATTTATGAGTCAGCCTGTATTTATAGTTCACAACCTTTCTAGTGGTTTCTTGAACTTTCCTGATCTAATTTATTACATTTTTTTTGGCTAGTTGGTAGTCAGCTAGTCCATCAGCACGGAGGTTATGGGTTCGATTGCCGCCGGAGACTCTAGCCTGTTTCACTACAACGAGAGTGTGAGTAATCTTTGAAAAGTGATACAAAATTTTTGGTCAGAATTTGGTTTCAGAAACGAAAACGCCATACAATAAAATTTATATATTATGAGTTTGTACAAGTGCTTCTGTTTCTTAAGCCCTTATGACACTACATTTTTTAGTCATTAATTGATATAGAATTGATAGAAAGAAACAGTAAATGCTAGAAAGAGCAAACTATAAAATGTAAACAAAGTTTTTTAGTTTTTTTTTCTCTTGTTATGGTTTTGTTTCAGGGATGGGGTTGAGAATTTTTAAAATTGTACCAACAACCTTTAAAAATTTTACTTTTTTACCCTAAGATTTTTTAGTTGAAATTAATTTTATTTTTGTTCATGAAAAACACCACAAAAAGGTATTATAAATATTAGTTTAAAAAGTATCAACAAAAAAGTACAATTGAAACAACTTAGCCATCCCTGTTTTGTTTATTTTCTTAAATGTTGCCAACTTTTTGTTTATGAGAAACCTAAAAACAAAAAGCGGTAAATCGCTGAATTTGCCTTTAAACCGCTATTTCAGCAACACTTTTAATATTTCAAGCTGGAAATGTCAATTTTAAGTTAAACAATTTTACATTTTTTTGACATAACTTCATTTTTTATCGATAACTTTAGTAAAATTTTTGACAGTTTGCCATTTATCTTAATACAGCTTAACTCTTTGCACTTGATAAATTTTTGTATTACATTATATTTGTACTGTTCACCAAAACTTGAACAATGCATTAAAAATGTAGTGTCATAAGGGCTTTAGAAATATAAGCATTTGGAACGCATTTATTGATCGGCTTTGAATAATGTTTTGTTACGATTTAACCACTTCCGTTTGGCTGGGAGCTGGTGGGCTAGCTAGGTACCAACTCAAACATCTTGCATTTAATATACATAGTTCTCAATTTTAGAGATAATTATACAAAACGTTTAAGATTAACTTCATTTTACACAGTCGTTATGTCTTAGTCCTTTGGGATATTACTTCACTAACAAATGTTTTAGCAGGTTTTGTACTGGAGGAAATTAATATCTATACCAAATTTTGTTAAAGACGGTCCACATTTATTATAAATAACCATATAACCCCCTTATTTGTTTGTTTTTTTTCTTATTGATGCATAACTTAATGTAGGTTTTGTAAAATAGTTAACTTATAATGGAAAGCACCATATGATAGACTTACCTGGATTAAATTTTTTACTTCTTTTTTAATTGGGACACTTGGTTTTCATTTGGAAAACAAATATTTTTTAACCTAATTCAAATATTATCATCAAAATAAACGACTTAAACGGACTTAATTTTGTATCATTTTAATTTCCTGTTTATTTTTTCACATGACAATTCAATATTTAAATATCTCAAATATTCGCAACGAAGTATTCTGTGTTAAGCACTTGTTAATAAAGGATTAGTTAAGTTATTTAAAATAATGACATTTTAAAAAAAAGATTAAACAAATAATTAAAAATAAAAAATAAAGTTGAAAAAATAAAAAAGAGAAGTGAAAGCAATTACAATTATTTACTTTGTGAAAAATGTTATTGGGTGGAGGGAGGGAAAGAAACAAATATAAATAATATGAAAAAAACAAAAAAACAATAATCCTCTTTAATAGTATTTTTTATTTATTTGTATCCAACACCAGGAAATTTTTCCCTCTTTTCTTCTTGTTTATTTTTTTTCAGCAAATAAAACAGCAACTAAGAGAAAATGTGCGTAAATCTTAACAACTTGTTTTACAACTATTAATATTCTTGGTATACAGTGGACATTTTTTATAGCCGGATATTGTTTTTTTCTGGAATAACTGGTACCCTAAAATATTTTAGAAAGTGCTTAAAAAACTCATATTATTTTGATTTTATTAGTTATATGGAAAAGGGCACTTATAATTCGTTCCGATGGTTGAAATTCGCATTTTGTTTTTGCATTGCTATTGCTGTAAATCACTTCAAAACTAATTGGTTTCCGATTTCTTTTTAACAAGAAATAAACATTTGCAGCATTGAAACAATTTACCCTACAATTCCTACAGCATGAAACGAAGAAATAAACCAAAATAAACAAACAAACAAACAGATAAAATCGAATCGAACTGGTGTACAGCAGTGAACTTAACTGAAATAACAATAATTCGTAGATTTTGCTCTTGAGGATATTGGATAAAGTACTATAACAAATCAAACAGCAGCAAATAATCTCTGGAATGTCCTGCTGTGACCATTTGCTTCATATATTTTCTCTGCTTCTTTGGATAATTTTTTCTAATTTTTTTCATCTTTGCCAGTACAAAACAAATTTGTTAATTTTTTTTTTTTTTTTTTTTTTTTATGTTCTGCTCGAAGTTATAGAAAAGTTTTTTGTTATATTTATTACCTTTTTTTGTTGCTTCTGAGATTATAATTTTCCTATGGGTAGTTTAATTAAGCACATAAATTAGAATATTTGAAGAAAGAGAGCAGGGTTCAATAAAGTTGTAATTGCTGGAGAGGAGAGCTAGAAAAAAATATTTCTAATCAATTTAACAAATGGTTTTGTACAAACTGCAACAACAACAATGGCAATAGAATTGAAAGAAACAAAATGTTTAGTTGTAATATAAAATCATAAGAAAATTAAATTTTTAGAAAACAATAGATTTTATTTACAGCAATAAGTAATAAAGGGTGATCTATTTAGACCTTTTTTACATTTGGTTTTCTTTTGAAAGACGGCGCGTGACGGTTGTGGTACTGTAACCTTGTTTTTATTCAGTACTGTTTAACAATTTATCATGGAAAGGCTCACACTGCAGCAACACCTACAATTTATTCAGCTGTATTACGAAAATCAGCTTTTTCACAAACATTTTTTTTCGTGCACTTCGATCAATTCTGGTGTGCAGCATTGATTTTCCGAGACCACTATTCCCAATACCTTCTACAAATTTTAGTCTCATCCAGCCCGTAGCTGAAGCGGAGAGTATGGATGACCGCCAAAGGCGGCGGCACACCATTTCCTGAAATAAAAGCCCATGAAGCCACAACATGTGATTTCAAAAAAACAGTGCTACGTCGGCATACACGCCGCGCGCAGCAATTACTGTATACAAAATATATTTTGGGGAGCATCTTATTTCGCCTTTCGGACCTGTCAACTGGCCAACTAGCTCGTGTGATATCACACCTCTGGATTATTTCTTTGGGGTTATGTGATGTCAACATCCCAGCTACTATTGAATAGTTCAAATAAAACATTGAAAGCCAAACACACAAGATAACGGTAGCTGGAATGCTGGAAAGGGTGATTAAAAATTGGATCTTCCGTACGTTCCGGAAATTTAAAAGAAGTTGTCCAGCAAAAGTTAAGGCGTATAAGCCTAGACTGCAATTTCTGAAATTCAGATCTATTTTAATTGTTTTATTTAAGTTAAAAAAGAAGGTCTATCTGAAGCACCCTTTAGAATTGAAATGGAACTTAAAAATAATGTAACTAGTTCCGAATTGTAAGTAAACACTTGTTAAAAGGGATTTTATTTATTTATATTTTTCATTCATTCATGTAATTTATATTTGATTAGCACATAATTGGAATTTTTTGAATTTGTTACAGATCCTTTGAAATTGGTACAAAATTTATTTGTTCATTTTAGAAATGCTACATTTTTCGGATGCCTATTAAATGTAAAATTTTACAACTAACATCCCTTCAATCTTAGGTTCAATAAAAATTCCAGTAACACATTTTTGAGTAGTTGTTTATTGTATTGGAAGAAAATGTGATAAATGAAGGTTCATAATAAGAAAAAATTACTTTATAAAACAGAACTTTGCCTATAAAATGCCATTTTATATGACAGTTTTTGTTGATCTGACTAGAGTCTGTTCGATTTTTTTATACCCTTCAACATATTTATCCAAGACCACATATAGTAAGTATCTATGTGCTGATATTTTGGATCATTAAGTACTTCTTAGTCAATTTAGCTATGCCCGTCTATTGAAATCACTATCAATTTGAAACGACTAAGCAGAGAAGTACAATTTTGCTGTAAAAATGTTTATAGCTGTCCTAAGCACTTGTCAAAACATAGTACAATCGGTTCAGGCGATAAAAAGCTATGGACCCAAATAAGGAACAACCAACATAAATTGGCGATGGCATGCACTGATTGTCATTTATTGCACAAATTCGGCTTAGTGATGAGAATTGGTACTTAAATAAATCTTTGATAAATAATAATCTTGTAGTGAAATTTGGTTTAACTTAGTTCTGTGATATTGAAAATCAAAATAAAAGAATATTGCGGAGATCAGATTTTACCACAGGTCTGATAGAAAGACGCCTGATAACACCTTAAAACGTCTAAAACGCAAACAAATTTAATATTGAAATTTGGTGCATTTAAGTTCCAGTCAATACAACTTACAACTACATTTGGAGTTGACAAAAAATCAACCGATTGTAGTCGAGACTGTAAGAAAAGATAAACTCACTGTTTATTTTGTTGTTTTGTTTAAGCTTTGATATTGTTACAAATGAAACTATTGCTTATAATTCTAATTCGCTTAACAGTTTTATTTGTATAATATCTTGACTTTTTCTAAAATCTTTGGATGAAGTTTTCTGATGATCTGGCCTAAGCAACCAGTGAAATGCGCATAGGAACGAACTAAAATACTGTTAGGTCAGGATCTCATATAAGACCTACTTCTGACATATTCTTACTCCCAGCGGAGGATATCAAAGACTCGGCACAGCGTAATATACCACACGTTGCCACGACAATTGGTTCTATACACCGGAACGACTCGGCATTCAACCAACACAGACCAAGGATTGTCAGCTCAATATCACATGTTCTTCAGGTCTCAGTGCTGCAACAACAACAACACTTTCTCGCTTTTTTTGCAAAATGGCCGACTTTCATTATTTTTTTTTATGATTATGGTATATTGATCAGATATATTTCGGTGTACTTCATTTAGGGCTTAAAGTGAGAGCTCCTTTTCTTCCTTGTTGGATTTAATTTTACCAAATAATTAAAGTGGTCAAGTGGTTGCGATTGAAACATGTAAGGGTAACCTGTCCGTAAAAACGCCTGGGTTTGAGCCAAGCTTCAGTCAAGAATGAAAAACTATCAATTAATTTTAATTAATTTCATTTTGTAAAATTCCTTTCTTCATAAAAATAATTTAATGAAAATAAAATTTGATATATAAATTTTAGCCCAAATAAAATATCAAAATTTGGATTAAGAAACCAAGAACAGTTCAACAAAATAACCACAATACTATTGTTAAAAAACCTAAGGCACAAGCTTATATGTTTCCATTTGTCCTTCAAGTTGTGTTGAGAAAGGTCAACAAGAAAAAGAAAGACAAATAAAATGAAAAACAAAAAAATAAAAAATGTACTTAGACTTCAAGAAGAATTCTTGACAAATAGTACGAAAAACAGAAGTAAGAACATGTAAATCAATTTAAATGATAATCATTCAAAAAAGTAAATTTCGATCTTCCAAGTGTTAAATACAATTTGGTTTAAAGATTGATGTTTGACTATTGACTGCCATCAGTCGTCGATGGCTGTGAGTGTTAAACGGCGAACCCCTCTGAAGAGATCGAGTGGTTGCGATTGAAACATGTTAGGGTAACCTGTCCGTAAAAATGCCTGGGCTCGAGCCCAGCTTTAGTCAAGAATGAAAAATTATCAATAAACTTTAATTAATTTCATATTGCAAATTCCTTTCTTCACAAAAATTATTTAATGAAAAACCATGAACAGTTCAATAAAATAACCACAATACTATATAATTAATAAACTAAAACATTTGGGAACGTTTTTCTACAACATATAAAATACAATCAAAATTTTGTTCAAAAAGTAAGTTAAAGTCATAATACTTTCAAATGTTTCATATATATTTTTTTATTGTTTTATATATACATAAATTTAATGCATAAAATCTTTTTAAACTATTATTAAAAACGATTAACTTACTTAATTTATGACCCTTTAATGTCCCTTATTTTTAAATATTATTAACAACTCGTGTTGGGTTTTCGTAAACCTCAACACATTACATAATTTATTAAAGACTTAAATCATTTTTTTTATTTTTACATTAATTTTTTATTACTACATACTTTCTTTTTAGAAAGAAAAATGTATCAAACATGAAAATAAAATACAGCCGTAAAAAAAGAAGAGAGCAGCAATATTATTAATTTAAAAGTAAAATAAAAAATGGTGTAAAAGAAAGGGAAAGTGTAATGGAAAAACCCCATCAAGCGTTTAGTAAAAACCATTTATCAATTTATTTTTGTTGTATTTTATATACGACTTTAATACACCTTTATGGGGTACAATGAAGTCCATTTTTTAAAATAGAGCAACCGAACGAAGAAAAAATAAATATATGTACACACATACATATTCGTATGTATAAATGTTTATAAATATGTATATGTACATTTAAAAAAATACGTTAAAAATAATTACAGAAAACAACAGGTGGTTCTTTAGCCACAAACACAGATACAAACTCACATTGTGAAATTGCTAAAGCAGCTTCATTGTTTCGAAACGTAGCGTTGGGCTTTAAAAATAATGGCCGTAAAGTACCGCGGCACAGCAGATAACAATGCAGTGTGTTGAAACATTATTATTATTATAAAATATAAAACATAAAATAAATCACAAGCTAATAGAGAGCAAGAGCGCCGAAAGGAAAACTCTGTCATGTACAAGTTGGTTAAGAGAGTAAATGTTAATTTTCTATATTATAACTTAGTATTTCATGCTAAGGTAATTTTAAATGTGGTTTATATAAATAATTAGTGTAAGACATAAATATTTTGTGTGTTAAGTAAAGTTTTTTTAGAAATCCAAATTAGAAATTAAAAATGCAGATGCAAACTTCAAAAATTAAAAGCAAATTGAATAGAACTTTAGTAGTATGTTCTTATTTTATTAATTATTATTATTCACTTTCAATGTTCTTAATTATTAAAATCTTTTTCTAAAAAAAATTTAAAAAATATTTTTAAAACTTTGTATCCTTAATCTTCTCTACTACAGTTTTAAGAATTAAACACATTCTAATTAAATATTTGTATAAATTCAAAAAAAAAAAAAAAAATTGCAGAAAATTTAACTTTGTAATGCATTTTTTACTTCAACACAATCGCGATAAAAATTTTTAATTAAATTCATTTTGTGCGTAAAAAATAAGAAACAAAATCGTAAATTTCTATAATTTAACATATAAACAAATAAAAACTTGTAAATAAATAAACAAACATTTGCAAATTTTCTTTTACTGCCAGTTCATCAAATTTTATGAGCAACCATTAATAACACTTTGTTTTAGTATGAAGATATAAAAAAATAGTTATTGAAAAGGAATAAAGAAAAAAAATTTAAAACCAAATATATACAACCAGCAGAAGGACCACAAGCATTAACACGTTTTTTAAGGATATTTAGCTGCAGGGGACCATACACGACTACAGTATTCACGCGTAATCAAGTGTGTGTGCCAGTGGATTGGTTCTTTGATTGATTGTATGTTTTACCGTAGCAATGTCAAACAGAGCTTTATATTTTGCTAATGGTACAAGTTGAGGTAGTGTTTATGGTGCACAAGTTGTTAAAAAGTTAGCATCAGAGTACAATGCATTCAAAAGAAACATTATCTGTTGAAACATACTTTGTTTCAATAACAAGGAATACCTTATTATTGAAATATTGTAGTAAAAACTTTTTAATACAACTTATTCATAACGACTCTTTGATAAAACCAAATATATACAACCAGCAGAAGGACCACAAGCATTAACCCGTTTTATAAGGATATTTAGCCAATAGCTGCAGGGAACCATACACGACTACAGCATACACGCGCAATCAAGTGTTTGTGCCAGTGGTTTGATTCTTTGTATGCTATGCCGTAGCAATGTCAAACAGAGCTTTATATTTTGCTGATGGTACAAGTTGAGGTATTGTTTATGGTGCAAAAGTTGTTAAAAAGTTAGCATCAGAGTACAATGCATATAAAAGAAACATTATCTGTTGAAACATACTTTGTTTCAATAACAAGGAATACCTTATTATTGAAATATTGTAGTAAAAACTTATTAATAAAACTTATTCATTACGATTCTTTGATAAGAAACAAGATTTTTCTGTAATATGTATTTTTAAAATAATATCAATAATAAATGCGGTGCGCGCTAGTTAGAACAAGTCATCTATACAAAATATTTAAAAAAATTAATATCGAGCACGATTCTAAATCACTTGTTTGTACCAGCATGTTGGAGTAGTGTATGCCCTGCTTAAAAGTTTCGCTGGACAGTCACATAGTCATCGTCCAGACTTGCAATTTTCATTGCAGCAATTAATGATGAGAGATGTGAGTTTCATGTACTCTGCAATTTTGTTTGGTTTTTTTATTTCTCACAGTTTTTAACTTAAAATTGGCTGTAGGTGTATTTGTATTAATGAACAACATATAAAAAGGAGAATCTGAAATAGTGGGTAAATAATGCATTTCCAAAGCAGAAGTTTTTAAAAATGCAACAACAAAAATTGCAAGTCTGGACGAGGACATACGATCACATACATATGTATATAAGTGTGAGTGCAGCAGCAGAAAACAAGTTTTATAAACGACTTTCGATTCTCTTTTAATAGAAAATTTTAAAATAATTTTTAAATCAATTACAATGCCGCTGAAAAAGGGTTAATAGGTTTTTTGTTTTTTATTTTTTAAGTTGAAGAAATTAAAGTGTAATACAACATAACCCAAAAGTTGTTATGTCATAAAGTTAATATTTATTGAGTTATTTTTAATATTTTTATTTACAAAGTATTTAAAAATATTACGTTGAATGTCAATATGAAAGTAATCGTTTGGTTTTCATTTAAATGTTCTTTAAATCTGTGGCAATAAGAAAATAGTGCTTAAGTCTATTTTTTTAGTTAAGTAGTTTAGTAGGAAAGTCATTTTAAACTTTAAAGGTTTTTTGGATATATATTTTTATTCTAATAAAATCATTCCTTCTCTTCGGCTTTAGTTTTTTAAATTTTATTCCGTAAAACTCCTAATGTGGCTGTAATTTCAAAAGCTTATGCACATTGAAAAAAAAAAATAAACAAAAAGTAATATTCCTTTAACTCCTTCAAATCCTACAACTTTTAAACATGGGTATTATAAATTATATAGATGATGTCACTTTAATAAAAGTATCTTCGAAAATATTCGACGGAATTGTTTTTCCTTATTTATTCGTAAAAACTGGGCAAGAAATGACTAAGTTGCATTGGACCAAAGTCCAAATTTCACAAAAATTTTAATGATTTTTTGCAATTTTGCTCTTTTCAAGCAATTTTTTTTTTTTAAACCAAAAAATAAATATTTTTAAGTTAGCTTATTTCAATACGCACATTTTTGCCCAATATGATCTTAATCGGTAAAAAATGACTAAGTTACAGAAGGTTATTTGAAATATCCCACTTTACGAAATGTTTAGTAACGAAAAATATTAAAAAAGAGCCTAAAACTGTTAGATAACTTTATGGATTAATTCACTAAATCTAAGCTACAGATTAATGATTTTTGAACCAATCTAGGTCTTGTTGGGCGCAAAATGTTCGTATTGAAATAAACTAATGCCCGATGCAAAAATTGCAAAAAATCATTAAATGTTCAATGAAGTTTGAAATTTTGTCCCCTGTAACATTGTTATTTCTTGGCGAATTGACATTATCTTTTTTAAAAACACAAAAAACGGTTATTTTGAATTGACATTATCTTTTTTAAAAACACAAAAATCGGTTATTTTGAAATATCTCGAAAACTGTTCTACTTTTGAGCATTCTGACTTCATATTCGAATTCATTCATTTGGTGTCACATAGTTTAATAATTAATCATAGATTGTTGTCCTAAACGTTCATTTTATTTTCTCAAATAAAATCGTGTTTTTAGAAGAAAATCGATACTTGGTGTAAACAAAAAGAGGTGATCATTTTCTATCCTTTAAGTTTTAAGATTCCTAGTGGACGAGACAAATCTGATTTTATATTTGGAAAATCAATTTTTGAGGAGAAAATAAATTTTTTATAAGTCACAAATTTCATATTCATGCCTGTTCAAACCAGGTATTTAAAATTTTGTTACAACGTCTTATTGCGACTCATTTAGTCTGCTTTCACTCCTTTTTGTTTTTTGATGCTCAACTCTTGTTTTTGAGGAGAGAGAAAAAAGAAGAAAGTGCCGGTTCACACACGTCAAGTCTTGAGCTTTTAAGAGAGAACGGAAAAGAGAATGCCATTTATTTTCCCCTATCTCCTAAAAACTCAAGACTTGACGAGTCAAACTTGACGTGTGTGAACCGGCACAAAGGGAATTGATACGGAGATGCTTGTACTCGGTCAGTACGCTTCGTGTTTTTATTCGTGGATTTATGCACAACGATGGCTGCTTGTAAAGTTTTTCTTTTCTTTTTCTCTTTTATTTACTGTGAATAAAATTGTTGTTGTTTTAAACCGAAAAAAGTTAAAACCGATTGCTACGTGTGATCATATTGGCATCTTCAAAAGGGATTTAAAAAAAATGTTGAGCATTAAAATATGAAACGTGTAAAATCAGACTAAGTGACTTTAAAAAGTATTTTCTGAGAAATTTAGATATTTTTACAAAATATTTGCATAGAAGCTAGTTTAAGTTAACTCATGTATTAGAACTGGTTTTTAAAAAAGTTCCGGATTATTTGACACTGAAGGAATCAAGGAATTAAACCGGTTGAAGCCCAAAATCGACAACTTTGCCATCTAAGCACTTTGCTTGTAAAATAAAAAGCCATGTTTTATCTAAGCAAAAATCTCACAAATTGATTTAAATATAAGCAATTTTCAAAGAAACTGAAAAAAATATTAACCCGAAACTGTAAAAGTACTCAACTCATAAAATTGTGAAATTTAATAAAAAAAAAAATCGTTTTATATTGCCATTGGGTAAATTTAAAAAAAAAGGAAATTGTTTTTTGATGTCATTATATCATTAAGCTACTTTCAACTAAATAATAATACTAATAACAGAATAAACCATTTAATCTGCTCCCTATTTTTTGGGGATTGGTTGCTATATATCATAAAATCACACTTTGCTTTTTAAATTTAATTATTAATGGAAAAATAATGTTGACTAAAGTCCATGTTAAATTAAATGTAGATTTTATTCTATTTCCAAAACATGTTTGTACACATATTCTGTGTATTTGTCGTCATAACAAAACTTTTGTACACGTATTAGACTCAACTCTGACATACATACACATAAATGTCAACAGATGTAGATTTTAAAAATAAAAAAAAAATAAAATTAGATCCACATCATTATTTTGTTGCCTCATGTACGCTGTAACTTTGCAAAAAGACAACTTAGATTAGCTAATTTTTTTTTGAAGGGATTTCAAACAAAACAGGATACAAGACATGTGTCAGACAACAGACAGACAAAATTCTTTTTTTCTTTTCAACATACACAACATGTTGTATAAATAAAACTAACAAATAGAAAATATAAATAAAAAAACTGCAAATAAATTAAACAAACAAAGAAACAAAGTCGAACAGTTTTAGCTGGTCATGTGTTATGGGCTTAAACGTATCGGAAAATAAAGTTTTGACCGCAAAGAAAATCAAAGCCAAACTAAAATGCATTTATGTCAATGTCACAACTGAAAACTAAAGCGAATATTTACTTGTCATTTTGTTCTGTCTATTAGTTGGGAAAGGTACAAAATAATGGGTCAAGTGTAAAGGAACTTAAAAACTTTATTGGCATAACTATTGGCAGACACAATAAAATCTTTATGAATTAAATATTTTGTTTAAAACAGTGAATGACATTTAATTAAAATTCCAGTAGCCAGCACGTTTTATAATTAAGTTTTTTTCATTGTTCAATGTTGAAGTTCGTATTTATGTAATTAGTTTGTATGTGTTTTTTATGAACAATCTACATCACAGAAAAAATTATTAGTAGTTTTTTATCAATTAAAAAAATTATTTAAAAAGTTTTTAAATTTAATTAATGTGATAATTGAATCAATTATTTTTTTTTGTTGAAAGAAAATTAAAAATATAATTTTGATTTAATAAACATTTTAGTTGTTTTGAAATAAATTTTGAATTAAATTAATAATTAAATAACAAAAAATTATTTCGTCTAAAATAAAATAATTTAAACTTATGAAATTGTTGTTGGAAATTGTCAAAATCAATCAACACATTGTTTGAAATAGCAAAGTTTTTTGTTTATTTGTTTAATTAAAATTAAAAATATAATTTGTTGGAAAAAAAATATTAAAAATATAAAATTTTTACAATTTTTAGTAATCAATATAATCATTTTGGTAATAGGTGCAAAATCAACAAATGGGTTGCTTGATTCTATGAATTTGGAATAAATTTGTTGATTAGAGACAAATAAGCGAAATCTTATGTACATCTGACTTGTCAAATTTTTAACTGAGCAATATTATGAAGTTAACACACGACATGTATGTGTTGTGTTTTGAAGTGTGAAATTTGACAGATATGATGTAAAGCAATGAAGCGCATTTAAAGACCTAATTTTTTAGCATATAACTTCATATCAAAGTATGTGTTCAAATTAGAGTTTCTCTTTCCCGGGCTTTTTCAATTTCGCGGGAATTACCGGTAGTTTCGGCCATATAACCAAACTAGTTAAATTATTTAAACAAAATATTTTTTTGCAAATGGAATTTTACTGCAGAATAAGTATTTAGAAAATTAATCAACAGCCTATTTCTAATTTTAATCAAGAAAAGTCCTGTCAATGAGAAAACACGCTTCGTATTTAAGGATGTAAGTTCCTGTAATTCATTTTTAAAGAAAATTGTTTTCTTTGAATCGAAACAGGCTTTTTCTTAACTAATTGCTGCATTCAGAATTTCCAGAAATGTAAAATATTCTTTTTTTTCAAATAATTTTTTATGCAGAAAAACATTCATACGTTTTTAAAAATTAAATCTGGGTCTTAAAAAAAGTTTAAAATTGTGTAAATTTGCACTTTTATTCTTTTCTGGCTCGAACTTTGAAACATTAAACATTGTCTTGCTTATCGGATTTAAATTTCTTGACGTAACTTATTAACAATTATATCAGCAGTAGAGTTGACACAATTAAATAGAGTAATTCCAGGAATACCCGCTCAAATTTCCCCATTTTTTAAATAATAAGCACTAGTTTCAAGTTCAAATTTCATTGGCTTTGAAGGTTCGTAAGGTAGCATTACATTGCAATTTTTGAAATTTAAGTCCCTACAATGCCTGCAAAGCTAATCAAATTTATAAAATCAGTGTCATTTGAAAACATATTTTATATAAAATTGACCACCATTAATTCTAATTAATACTGTGTAACATCACCTTTTGCGTCAATTACTATTTTTATTCTTTTTTAACATTTCCCAAACAGGCTCTATCGTATTAAGGTTCAGACTGGACGATGACCATTCCATAACTCTAAGAACTGCTTCGTTATTTTAGCGGTGTGGCCTGGTGCCCCATATTTTTTAAAGGTAATTTCAACAAAAGGGCTAATTTTCGACAGATGGTATCAAATGAGCATTAACAATAATTATGTTTTGGATGGAGAAGAACGAAGGTCACTTTATTAGTAAATTTCAATAACAATGTATGCCAAAAACCGACAATCTTAAAGCAATGTTAACTTTTTTATGATATTCTAACAAAAATTGGCTGTTAAGACATTATTTACTTGACCTAAACAAATGTCTTTATTTCACACAAAAATAATGTCAATATGCATTAGTTGTTTGCTATCAAAATACAGGTGAGCAAAGTACATTTTGCGCTCCTTGGATTATTATATTAAGTGATTGTTTGTAAGTGTAAATGTTAAATTTGTTGACCTTTTTCTTTCTTAACTTCGAAATGAAAATTGAAATGTGTATATTCATTTATTCCGACCAAAAAGGTGTCTTTATAATTTTATTTGTGTGACAACACTTAAATAAATTGCTTGTCATCAAGTTTCCGGCATCTCGTGTGTAGAATAATATGTTTTTAATTAATGAAGCTTAATATATTTGTTTTATTTGTACTGTGCAACAAAATATTCTACTTGTCCAAGCGATAAAGTATAATATTAAAATACTTGTTAGTTTTTTCCTTAACGAAAAAAAGCAAATATTGTTTTGTGTTAATATTAGATTTGTACGCACTGAACTGTTTTATTTTTATACCCACACAAATATTGGTTAAAGACCCACCTATTAATATACCGATCGACTTATAATTACTTTTTGGGTCGATTAAACGATGCGGCATCTCTTTTTCTTTCCAACGGTGTCAAAATGTCGACGATATAGATGTTAATACCTAGAAAATTTTCGGCACACAGAACTTTTAAATGAATCTTAACGTCATAACTTAATTTTACTTTTCCGAGTTTATGATAGGGAATCGGCTCCCAAATAGGGATATTAAATGGTCGGGCTTGTAAAACTATACTTTTTAACTTGTTTTTTTTTATCGACTACGATTCTAAAGAAAAAAATTTACTCACACCTGCTTCGATTTGGAGAATTAAATATTTATATTTTTAAATCTGCATTAACCTTCCGACGAGCGGTAACTTTTTAGTCGGTCGTTGAGCGGTAAGGTCCGTAGGGACCTTATATAAAAATGCATGGAATTTTGTTAAAATTTGTATTTATTTTAATTCATTTTGATGTAAATATGTTAAAATATTACTTTGTTATTATTTTGAACATGCTTTAAACATTTGTTTTAAGAAATTTAGTACATTTTTTAGTCATTCATATGAAAATTCATACAAGGTCCCTATGGACCTTACTGCTCAACGGCGTACTAAAAGTCTTTAAAATAAAAAATAAAATACTCTGCAAATTAGAAATCTCCTGGAATTAGTATTAAAACACTAATAACACTCCAATAATAGAAATCATGAAATATGTGGCCATTCTCCCCATCCGTTTTTAAATGGCACTTGTTTAAAAATGTAAAAAGTCCACAGGGACCTTACCGCGCGTCGGAGGGTTAAAGGCATACGCAATTTACTAAAGCAGAATAATTCTTTGTTGAAATATTCCAAATCTTGGATGATCTTTTCTAAAATGTTATGTTATAGTTGACTTTTTTTCTTGAGAACAATTGTATTACTTTCGACTTTACTTGTAATTTTTTTTACATATATCTTACATTAAAACTTTCTAGTACATAATAAAGATCTAATTTTTTGTTTAACAATTTATGAAAACTATGGTTAAATCTTTTTCAAAACAACAAACTATCACACATGAGCGCATTATATTGTCTGCTTAAAAACTGTTAAATGTCTAAAATTTTCTTGAGGGGAAAAGTGAAGAGGTAAAAGAGAAAATAAAGTATAAAAAAATAATATTTTTTTAAAATAAAGAATAAAGGATTGATGTTTGACTATTGACGTCAGCAGCCTTCGATGGCTGCGAGTGTAAAACGGCAAATCCATTTGAGAAGATCGAGTGGTTGCGATCGAAACATGTCATGGTAACCTGCCGGCCGCGGTTCGAATCCCGGCCACGGTCAAAAAATGAAAGATTATCAATAACAATTTTAATTAATTTTCATGTTGTAAAACACCTTTCTTCATAAAAATAATTTAATGAAAATTAAATTTAATGAACTTAAGCCTAATTAAAAATGTTAAAAATTTGGATTAAAAACCATAAATAGTTCAACAAAATAACCACAATACTAATTATTGTTAAAAGCTAAGGCACGAGCTCTATGTGTTCATTTGTCCTTCAAGTTGTGCTGAAAAAGGTCAACAAGAAAAAGAAAGACAAAAATGAAAAAACAAAAAATGTACTTTGGACTTCAAGAAAAATTCTTGACAAAAGTACGAAAAAACAGAAGTAAGGAAGAACATGTAAAATCAATTAAAAATAGATAATCATTCAAAAAAAAAAAAAAGCAAACTTCGATCTACCAAAGGTTAAAATACAATTTGGTTTAAGGATTGATGTTTGACTATTGACGTCAGCAGCCTTCGATGGCTGCGAGTGTAAAACGGCAAATCCATTTGAGAAGATCGAGTGGTTGCGATCGAAACATGTCATGGTAACCTGCCGGCCGCGGTTCGAATCCCGGCCACGGTCAAAAAAATGAAAGATTATCAATAACAATTTTAATTAATTTTCATGTTGTAAAACACCTTTCTTCATAAAAATAATTTAATGAAAATTAAATTTAATGAACTTAAGCCTAATTAAAAATGTTAAAAATTTGGATTAAAAACCATAAATAGTTCAACAAAATAACCACAATACTAATTATTGTTAAAAGCTAAGGCACGAGCTCTATGTGTTCATTTGTCCTTCAAGTTGTGCTGAAAAAGGTCAACAAGAAAAAGAAAGACAAAAATGAAAAAACAAAAAATGTACTTTGGACTTCAAGAAAAATTCTTGACAAAAGTACGAAAAAACAGAAGTAAGGAAGAACATGTAAAATCAATTAAAAATAGATAATCATTCAAAAAAAAAAAAAAGCAAACTTCGATCTACCAAAGGTTAAAATACAATTTGGTTTAAGGATTGATGTTTGACTATTGACGTCAGCAGCCTTCGATGGCTGCGAGTGTAAAACGGCAAATCCATTTGAGAAGATCGAGTGGTTGCGATCGAAACATGTCATGGTAACCTGCCGGCCGCGGTTCGAATCCCGGCCACGGTCAAAAAAATGAAAGATTATCAATAACAATTTTAATTAATTTTCATGTTGTAAAACACCTTTCTTCATAAAAATAATTTAATGAAAATTAAATTTAATGAACTTAAGCCTAATTAAAAATGTTAAAAATTTGGATTAAAAACCATAAATAGTTCAACAAAATAACCACAATACTAATTATTGTTAAAAGCTAAGGCACGAGCTCTATGTGTTCATTTGTCCTTCAAGTTGTGCTGAAAAAGGTCAACAAGAAAAAGAAAGACAAAAATGAAAAAACAAAAAATGTACTTTGGACTTCAAGAAAAATTCTTGACAAAAGTACGAAAAAACAGAAGTAAGGAAGAACATGTAAAATCAATTAAAAATAGATAATCATTCAAAAAAAAAAAAAAGCAAACTTCGATCTACCAAAGGTTAAAATACAATTTGGTTTAAGGATTGATGTTTGACTATTGACGTCAGCAGCCTTCGATGGCTGCGAGTGTAAAACGGCAAATCCATTTGAGAAGATCGAGTGGTTGCGATCGAAACATGTCATGGTAACCTGCCGGCCGCGGTTCGAATCCCGGCCACGGTCAAAAAATGAAAGATTATCAATAACAATTTTAATTAATTTTCATGTTGTAAAACACCTTTCTTCATAAAAATAATTTAATGAAAATTAAATTTAATGAACTTAAGCCTAATTAAAAATGTTAAAAATTTGGATTAAAAACCATAAATAGTTCAACAAAATAACCACAATACTAATTATTGTTAAAAGCTAAGGCACGAGCTCTATGTGTTCATTTGTCCTTCAAGTTGTGCTGAAAAAGGTCAACAAGAAAAAGAAAGACAAAAATGAAAAAACAAAAAATGTACTTTGGACTTCAAGAAAAATTCTTGACAAAAGTACGAAAAAACAGAAGTAAGGAAGAACATGTAAAATCAATTAAAAATAGATAATCATTCAAAAAAAAAAAAAGCAAACTTCGATCTACCAAAGGTTAAAATACAATTTGGTTTAAGGATTGATGTTTGACTATTGACGTCAGCAGCCTTCGATGGCTGCGAGTGTAAAACGGCAAATCCATTTGAGAAGATCGAGTGGTTGCGATCGAAACATGTCATGGTAACCTGCCGGCCGCGGTTCGAATCCCGGCCACGGTCAAAAAATGAAAGATTATCAATAACAATTTTAATTAATTTTCATGTTGTAAAACACCTTTCTTCATAAAAATAATTTAATGAAAATTAAATTTAATGAACTTAAGCCTAATTAAAAATGTTAAAAATTTGGATTAAAAACCATAAATAGTTCAACAAAATAACCACAATACTAATTATAAAGAATTACCAGTAAAGTAAAATAAATTAATGCAAAGAAAGAACCACCAACACATTAGATGTTTGATGAAAGAAACCAATAAGATAAGTAGCAGCAATAATTGGTGTGAATGTAAACTGAGAATTAAAACCGACGGGCAAAATAGCAAAATAGCAAAAAAAAAAAAAAATACAAAAATAAGAAAAAAGGAACTTTATGTAGAAAAAGTCAAATTATTTTTATGTTAAAAAAAAATTAACATAAAAGCCACCAACAGGCTTTTGGGGGTAAAATATACTTTAAACATTTTTCTGAATCAAACAGTTTGTCTGTTTTCTCTTGGTGTGGATGTTTTAAGGTAATTTATGCAAATGAGATCAAATTAAATTATAAGACCTCCAACAAAAGGGATCACCAAATATATTAATATTTAGTTACAGCAAATCATTATAAAAATATTTTAATTCATTTAATTTAAAGGTAATTTAAGAAAATTGTAAAAAAGTTGAATTTCTCTTTTGTTTTTTTTTTTATCGAAAAATAAAAAGGAAAATTATACCAATAAAGTACTAAGCTCCTTCCACTTATCCTTAAATTATAAATTTGTGTAAAAAAATCAATTTTACCACTTTTTCTAGCTGGCTTTAGAACAAACTTATTTATATTATACTTGTTTATTACTTAAACTTTTAATAGTTATTCAATATAATTTATTAGTTATAGTCATACAAACTCCATTACTCTTTATTATCTTCAGACAGAGATTTTTTCGAAAAGGATACTAAAAATAATAAAATAAATAAAAGAACCATAACCCCCCGGCATACATCATAAAATATTCAAAGAAAAACATATAAAACACACTTATACTTTTGTCTCTCTCCACTCTCCCTTTGAGTATTTTTTTTTTTTTACTCACGAACTGTATTAACATCTAATAAATCTTTCATATCACGTAAATAGTTAAACTATTGTATACAACCACTAAACACGCATCAAAAACTGCCTTTTATCATCTTCACAAAAAAAGGGACGGTTGGAAAGCAACTCTTGTATCTTTTTTGCCTTAGAGATTTTTTTAAACCATTGAAAATCAATATGATAATACAGCTTTGTATGGAAAAAATCTGTCTATTTATCATCGATTTTATTTTACTTGTTTATCTGTATGAGTGTTTCTTTGTCATCAGGATGCTTGTTAATGTTTTGAGTGTGAGAGATTCTATAGAAAGACTCGTAATATGGCCATTACGTTTTTTTTCTTCTGAAGTATGACCACTAAAAGCACACAAAGAAAATTTTTGTTTAGAAATATATAAATCTTGAATGACTTTTAAATCTACATTGAAAAAAAAGAGATTCTGTTTAAGATTAACACAGAACAAGTATGATCAAAAATATAGCACTTTTACGTGGTCGGGAAAGTTAATATTAAAAATGTTTGTAATATTAACTATAGAAATCAAATGACATGAATAGTTAATTTGTTTACGATAATTACAGCCGAATAAAAATTGGAGCTTCCAACGAAGCAGGTTTGTAAGGGAGAAACATAAAAGTTTCGCTTACCATTGCGCTAACGGAAGACATGAATTATATATGCCGAGTTTCCACTTTGAAGCAATATATTTTTGACACATAAAGCTCATTATTCAGCGCATATAAAAAGTGTTGGGTGTAGCGATCAGCTTTACACACTGAATGTTTTCATACAGTTATTTTTTAGTATTCTCCCTTAATAACCTGCACTTGAAATGTTATTTTTTTATACAAGCTGTTGAGAGTTCTTTTACTTACTTTACTGCATTTCTATATGTCTTATTGCGTAGCGCATATTTTTTTAAATGAAAATTTAGTGCTTCGCAAAATGACAAAAAGTTTTATTGGGAGGTTTAATATTTTGGTGCGCCTGCCTTGCAAAACTGGTTGTTTGCAAGTTATACACACCGATAGCAACAACTACCGATTGAATGGTGTGCATGTAATCTAGTTCTTTCATGTGACATCATGTTATTTCATTGCTTGATGTATAACGGCACTTCAAATAGGGATGGTAAAAAAGGCATTTAAAAAAATAGGGATAATCTTACACATTGCAATGCATATTTTTATTGTTTACGCTTAAAGGCAATGCAAAAGCAATGCATTATTGAATAGACAGCAAAAGTGAATGCTGCTCTCTGATAGGAATTCATATAATTTTGTGAATGATTTACACTAAAGAGTTTTCAATGCTCACATGATGCCTAGAATCTTTAGTTTTTTCGCATAATACAATCATACTAACGTTATCTGATTGCCTACCTTGCTCAAAATCTATGATTAACATACTCAGCGTATCAAGTTCTGCTTGTCTTAGAAAAAGCAAGCTCAGTAAAATCCCAATATTATTTTGCGTAGCAGTAATTGAACATTTTTAAAAGAAAGCGCACATTTATGCGCTACGCAAAAATACAGCAAAAGAAAGAAAGAATTCTCTAAAAATTTTAAGGGCCAAGGCATCCCCATACTACGAGGCAGGTTTGTAACAGAAAATAAAAAAGAACACGTGTGCCAAGCTGATCGATACCCTCACTAGTTTTTATATGTGTGATAGAATGGGAACTTTATTTATCTATCTATATATATTAGGGTATTCATTAAATCGGTTAATCGCTCGATTAATTAATCGAGGTTTTGGTTTAATCGGTTAATTTTGTTATTGATCGGTTAACTGATTAATAAATTTTTTTATAAAATAAGTAATTTCAATAAATGAAAATGAAAAATTATTTAATATTTGGAGTTTATTAGTAAAAAAAAAATAATAACATAACAATTCTTGAACTAAAACGAGCAAACAAAAAAATAGTTTATAATTATGTTATACATATTTTTAAATTAATACATATGTATACATTCTGTATTAATTAAAAAATAAACTGCGTGATCATTTTATTTCAATAGTTTAAGCAGATCTTATAAAATAATCTTTTCTTTGGTCAATTTGGCACTTTTCTTTAGTTTTGATAAATCTTGACATGGAAAAAATTCTTTCAATTATCGTAGATCTAATTTCTCAGTCCTTTGATTGGATTTCTCTAAACATATAAAATCTTCCATTATGCCATAAGAGTCCTGTTTTAATTTTTTAAAATTTTTAATACTTTTAATTGTTTCGGTTAATTTAGTTGTTGTGTTACTATCGAGAGTTTCTTCTGTTGGCAGGTCATTATCTAACTTATCCTGGCAAAGTTCAGCACCGAGCAATTTGCAAAAAGTTCATTTCCGAATTCCTTAATTTCTGTTTTTTTACTGTATTTTAAGAATGAATTTCTTAAAGGAAATTTTTTTTTTTTTTTTTTTTTTTTTTTTAATTTCCTAAGCTAATCCCGCGAAGCTCTATGCTTGTCTGCAGGAAAGAAAGCAGAGTCTCTGGCGGGAATCGAACCCGCAACCTCGGCGCTGATAGACTAGCTCGCTACCAACTAGCCTACCGAGGCACTCAATATATTGTATAAAAAAATATTTCTAAGCACAACTTTTTTGGTGCACTTTAGAAACTTTTTTGGTGAATTTTGGTACAGATAACTTTGTAAAATTCGACATGATTGCATTGAAGAATGCATTTAAAGAAGCGTGTTGGTTTGAAACTGCCGTTTTAAAACTCACCTATAATTGAAACACAAAAATATGGTTTAATGCCATAAAAAATCAAAAATTTGGTTACATCAGTTAATCTGTTAATCGACTTAAATAAACCGGTTCAATCGTTAATCGAAAAAACCAATTCAGGGTACGTTGGGGATAGTCTGTAGATAGTTTATGTGAAGTTTGCACGAAATCGGCCCAGTGGTATTTGCAATGACAATCAATAAGTCGCAAGGTCAAACGATGTCTGTTTGCGGCCTAGATTTGGGACAACTATACGTGGCATGTTCTTGCGTCGGCAAGCTTATTTGTGTTGGCTAAAGACGGACTGACAGAAAATATCGTACAAGCAATTGCTCTTCGTAAGGAAAATTGATAATCTGTGTGATTTTCATTCTTCAGGATAAAAAATACATCACTTTTTTATGTTTAACTTTTGAATATGCAACGAACAGAAATAAAGAAATAAATAGCCATTGTTTTTTTCATCGCCGATCATGGTATAAAGCAAAACAACATTTGCCGGGTCAGCTAGTGATGCTATAAAATCTAACTCCGAGCTAAGCTAGAAAAGCTCAAACGTGTTTTGTAAGTTACGATTAGTATTTTGAGAAACTAACAGGGATCGTAGCGGTTATAAGTTTTATTCTAAATTCCAACTTTAATTTATTCCTCAGGAAATAAAAATAATTTTCGGCTTTTATTTATTTTTTGCTGAGAAAATAAAAGTTACTGTTTTAATTTTTTTTATTTTGCTTCCAAGAATTTTCTACGCTTAAATTAATATCAACAGATTTAAGGGCGATTTTATTCCCAGAGTCCATGCAAAAACTCTTATTTGGTAAATTAAATACATTTATTTTATTTTTTTATAACAAAACTAAACTCAAAAAAATAACAAAATAAATAAAACTAAAAATTATATTTATTTTCTAAGCAAAAACTAAAAAAAAACTTTGTACTCTCAAAAATAACTTTGACAAAAAATAATTTTTATTTATGAGGAATAAATAAAACTCAAGAAATAATCGGTAAAATAGAGTTTTTAAATAAATCTTAAAAAAAAATAGAATTGAATACATCAATGGGTAGTCCATTTTACAAGGGTTATCTTGGTGTACTACTTATGCACGCAGCACTTCTCTTTCAGTTTGTTTTTTTAGCTTAAGTTTAAAAAATATTCGTTATTTGCATTGCATGGAAACTAAAGTCAAGGAGAGGTCCTAAAATAGAGTTGCTGTTTTTCTGTTTATTTCCCTGTAGATTAACAATATTTACGGTTTTTTAACTTTATAAATAATATATTAAGCTTAATTCTAGTTTTAACTAGAGTCACATTTTATAACTCTATTGCTATTTTGTTGTACTCTGTTGTATTTCTTAAATATATATCATCAATTTGACGTATCAATTGAATGAAAATTCATGGAATGATAAGGAAATATAACTACAAACTTCCACTTTCATTCTCAGTAACGAAAACTACATTCCTTAAAAGTTTTTATACCATAAACACACTTTTATTTTTTTATAGCTTTTCTTCTTACTTTATACAATTTTTTATCTCTGTTGACTTATCTCTGCGTGGCCGTGTTAAATTTTGCATTTATTTCTTTTTATGAATATTAAAACTGTTTGTAGAAAGAAGTTTAAAGCAAAGAATGAACTATTTAACGATTTAACTACTTACCAGAGAAAGAAGGTACATGAATATTTTCATTAATGTTTTGTTTTTCGTTTAATAGAATTTTGTTTTTATTAGGTATTTGATTATTTCGCTTGCCGCCAAACATTCCGTTTTATTTGGTTTTTCTAAATTGTGTTGAATGATGTGGTTTGACTTTTGTTTATAATACTTTTATAGACTTATGTGCTTTTGTCTGAATAAACTTTGTGTGTAATAAAAAATTAATGATTTTAACTATTATGATTTTGTGAATAACTGATTGATATACTATGGAGTATATGTATGTGTATGTATGGAATAAATTTCATAAAAACCTATTTGAGTTATTTATAAATTTGTAAGTTGTTCACTTTAAAAAAATTCCTTTTTTTTGCTTTTAAATTGTTTTTCTTAGATTTCATTCGTTTTATCATTTTTTTTCTTGGAACTGGAAAACAAATAAAAGAAGGCAACATACCATAAAAATGGTAATTTGCAATGTTACTGACAATTTAATTTCGAAAAATAACTGACATTATCTTCAGAAAAAACACTACAAATAATATAAACACACACACATGTACACTCATACCGAAAGAGAGATGTAGACAAATCCACAGAAACAAACATAAAAATGCAACAACAACTTACCAATGCAATAAAACGAATGGAAATAATATAAAATAATAAAAAAAAATACAACAACAAACACAACATGAATATAGAAAAGAACAAAGTATAACAACCACTCCTGCCTTAAACACAAAATAGAGCAATTTTTGGTTTCCTATTTCCGGCGGCGTGCAACAAGCTCTATATTGTATATCAACAGCAATAACAACACAAAAATGCAAGTGGTTGATACAAGTTGATGGCAAAATGTAATAGTTCCCAGCTAGCATTTTCGATCGTAGAAGAATCTTTCGCGACCGGAGCAGGCGATTAAATTAATCGTCCGCGATATCGTACTCCGATCGCGCAAGTTAAGTACAACGGGAGAAACTGTGTCCTTACGACGACTCTTCCATATGAATCGTCTACGATGCGCCTTAAGTAAACGTGTAAGCTACTTTTATACCTACTTTAAACGAGCCTTGAATAAATCGCCCTAATGAGTCTTCTACGATGCTCCCAACACAATCGTGTAAGAATCTTTAAGTCCTACTTTAAAAGAATCTTGAAACAATCGCCAAAAATACCTTTGATTGATTCTAAAATGACTATCAGAGAGATATAAAATAAAAAGGATTTTTTAAGTTTTATATTCTATATATTCTATATATAATTTATTAATTTTATTATCATATATTAAATTCCGTCACCCTTTTTGGTTTGTTTACCCTTTCGTAGTCGGTCAGCTTCATGTTATTCATCCCTGCACCGTCAGTTTTGGGGAATTTCGAATGACAGACATCTTTGAAAAGGAAAAGAAAAAAAATTTGAATGCTGTAAAAGCATGCCATAAAATGTACTTACTTGTTATAATTTGTTTTATACTAAATTGTTGAATGCTGGGTTTATTGTTTGCTCCCCGAAAGCTTAACTTTGCAGCCACATCATCGATCAGGTTGTTATGGCATTCTTGATTAATGAGTTGGAGCAATCGCCACCAACTTTACCACCAATGACAAATCCTTTATATTAAAATCGAGGTATATAATATCTTTCTGATAATTATTTTTAAGAAAAAAATCCGTTAATGCGTCCTTAAGGCCATAGTGAACATATGCTCCGTCTCCCATTGGCTTGGCGACTATCTCTTTTGGCGTACCTTTAAACGTCCTTACGTCTTTCGGAACTTTTATTTCAGTTTCCCTGAGAATTACCAATAATTCCTTGACTGCAGTTGTAGTTAACCCATGTTTTACCGCCCAAAGTCTAATTTTTTCTTTCACACTACTATTATTCGGCCAATTCACTTCTTCCATATATTCCACTGGAAAATTGTCAGTGTTGGGATCTTTAAACATTTCTTCGGGATCTATTACATTTTCTTATACATATGCAACTAGGACATCTTCACAATTAGATAGTGTTTCACTGACTTTAATTATTTTTTTGGACGATCTGCATTCTATTTCATTGTAAGCAGATTCCATCATTTTTTTTGCTTCTCAATCGTATTGCTTAAGTCGATAGCCTTATAAATATATTATTATTATTAAGTTATTATATATTAATATAAAATTCACTTTAGTTAACACTTTTATTTACAAGAAGAAACTTAAATTAAAAAAAAAAACACTTTTTTCACACACTTCACGTCTGCTTTTATCGAAAACTTATTTTAAATGAACATATAACTTATTTTTGGCAAAAATTTTAAAAACATAACGGTTAAATTCGCCTAAATATCGCCAGAATGTGTATACGACGGTTTTAAAGATGTAATATGTGATTACGGTAAAATAAAAATCGTTCAATGGTTGTCAGAATACTTAAACAACGACTGTGGAATAATACATATAAAAAAACACTCATCCAACAATCATAAAAATGATCGCAAAAACATAGTTTACAAGAGTTATATACGATAACGGTCAAATAACAATCGGTCAAAGGTCGCCAACATTTGTAAACGACGATAAGCTCGTTTAACAATCGTCAAAGTGACTCGCAAAAGCATCATTTGGAAGAGTAAAATGTATTTTTACTCCAACAATCGTCTGGACGATTAAAATAAGAGTTGCGAAATGATCGCGCTCGTCAAATAATCTTCCAAATGCTAGCTGGGTTGCAGCAGTGTATGGTTTGTAGAAAGACCATGTATGTGTATGTGTGTATGCTTAAGAAGAAGTAAATGTTACACTTTCTGAACTTCCACAATAACAATAGCTGCAATAAAAAAAGATGCCAAGATAATGCTGAAAATATTGCACCACAACAATTGTATAGTTTTATATGCTAATCTACTAGTTACTTCAACTGCAGCAATTTGTGCTACACACTCTGTTTAAGAAAGGAAATATATTTATCATATCTTTAAGGTGGTTACAGCTCATAATTGATAAGAAATCTGGGCAATAAAAAGAGGTAGAAAAAAATGGTAACATATTCAAATGAAGAGTTCTAGATGCAGCTAATTTAGAATAGGTTAAAGTCAATTTTTGTAATATTTTCAAAACTCTTAATTCAAAAACTATTTGTATCTTAAATCCGTTTTAAATATGGAAAAAAAATCATTTGTATAAAAGTTTATGTTTTAAGTCCGTACTACAATAATGTCACCACTTATTTTATATATTTTTTCCTTTTTTTTTGTTTTCATACCTTTTTAGTTTTATAAAATTGGAATTTTATTACCATAGAGATCAAACATTCAAAGTAAAATACTTGCACAACCAAAGCTTTGTAACAACTGTACAAACTCCCAAAATTTCTGAATAGAAACTGACAAAGCAGACGAAGAAAACACAAGAAAAGGAACTAATTTAGTGGCATCAGTTAAGAAGGTTGGCGACAGGACAAAAAGTGCCGAAAAAGACGACAAAAAATCTTCAGCAAAATGATGTCAAAATGATAAAACCTCAACTGAAAATGCACATTCATAAAGAAACGCCCAGTTCTGCAAACCAACAAATATTGTTGGCAAAAGCCAACTTGGTTGCGGCAGAGAGAGAAGCAGTTAGAAGAAAATATTACAGTACCATATACATATAAAAATTCCAAGGGAAACGATTTAACAAAATTACAATGTCATTCTTTTTTAAGGATCTTTGTGTATGAGAAAAAAAATATATAAAAAGACGTAAAAGATTTTGTGTGTATGTCCTCTTATTTTTTGTTATTTGAGTAGCTTTACATCATGTGCAACAAGCAGGAAACATGCTGCCATGCTGGTATTACATTTTATAGCGGCTGTTTCCGTTTCCGTTTGACTTGTAGGTACGTGTATACTAACAACAATAGCGACAATAAAAAGTATGCGCTTCAGTATAAAAATATATAATATTTAAAGCTACAACTTAAAAATTTGAGTGCGAGTTGGCGTTTTTTCATAAGTTACAGTGTTGTTGTATTCGCAAATAGAAACATTTTAAAATGGTTAAGGTGGTATGCGTGTGCATGGATTTTTATGATTTTCACAAAGAAAATAATTGTGCAAAGTTCGCATTTTATTTAGTTTTATTTTACCTGACTCTTATATCCCTTTCTATGTTTCCTTCTTTTTTGGTATTTCTATTACAGGTCTCTTGATTGATATAGTACATTTTTCTATTGTTAAGTTTTTTTCCTCTTTGCTCAATTTGTAATTATCAGGGCAAGTTATTTCAGGTTTTCGAAATTCTATGTTGGAAAAGTACAAAAAATGAGCAAATATTTTTAATGTATTTTTTATATATGTATTAAAATTGATTATATTAACCAAGATTCACAATGATAACAATATATTCACTTGATGTTAACAATGAAAACAACCATTTTATCACAAGCATACGAATTTTCAGTGAAAAAAAAAAAAAATTGCCCCGACACAGTGTTACGTATTAGCCATTGTTTTCAACACATATTTTCATTCAAAACATTTTACCATTATAATAAATATCATTATATAAATTAACAATTAAGCATTTTAAATTTAGATAAAAAAATATATAAAAAAATTTTTGAGATAAATTGCAACAAATAAAAATTAATGTTACAAATACCAAAATTTACTGGAATATCATTTCAAATTACAGGCCATACAGCGGCAAAAAATATGGAAGTTCAAAGAATAAATAAGAAAATTTAAAGCAAAGAAAAAGAAAAAAAAAATTCAAATGAATTCAACATGACATCAATTAAAAAATCCTTTGTTAACAAAAATGAAGCTCTAGCAAAATATCCGAACAAATGAATAAAAAAAAAATAAAAAGAAATTAACAAAAGTATATATTTTTTATCATTGTCATCAGGATAATATTAAAATAGGAGGGTAAAAGCAAGATAAAAATATGGAAAAGGAGAAAACTATGCCTCTTCTCTTCTTATTTACCAATCATTTCAATATGTTTGTTTGTATATAAAAGTATATATGCACTTATATTTGTCTGCTGTAGGTACTTTTTTAACTCCTGCCAGTACTACTCAACAGTTATTTGCTACTAACAATTCATTTCGGACGATTGTTATATAAATGTGTGTTTATAAAAATGAATATGTATAAGTGTGCGCAACAGGAATGAGAATTTCCAAATTGTACCGACATGTTGATCAAATTGTACTTTTCGGAACCCAACGGTACAAAATCAAATTTGTTTTTAAATTTTTATTATGTAGGGTGTTTCTTTTTGTTGCTTCGGCTAAAAATAAAAACAACTTTTTGTTTTATTTTAACAATTTATTTTCTCCGATATTTCGGTAAACTTCATCAACCATTTTCAAGGAATCTAAAACACAACAAGTGATTTCCTTTTATATTACAAAAATTTTAAGACTTATAATTTGCATACTACGTACATAATTCGTTAATCTATCAAACAAACCTAAGCAACTAGTTGTCTTTTCTTACTATGTTTATTAATTATGTGTCGATATAATTGAGCGCAATTGTCTGTATCTGTCTTATAATTAAGTCGTGTGTTCGTTGGAATATTTATTATATGTAACATTTTCAAGGTTAATCTCTTTTTATAGTAACTCTCTTCCTGTAGTACTCACACCTTCTCGAAGTCTGGCTTGTGACCACTTTCTGCACAGTGGGCCGCAAGTGCAGTTTTTTGCTCTAATGGTTTTTCCGTATTTTTCAGATCAGATTTGTGAGATGAGATTCTAGTCTTTAATTTAGTTTTTGTTGTACCCACATATGTCTTATTGCACAAATGTAAACCATCACCATTGCAGTTTATCCTATATATTAAACTTGATCTGTCATCCTTCTTCATTTCGTCTTAAGTTTTACTAAACAACTTTCCAACTGAGTTCCTGGTCTTCATAGCAAGTTCGTTCTTATCATTGTCATAAATATTTGTCTTCTTAATTCTCTCGGATAATCCTGCTATATATGTTGTGGATTTGTAAGTTTTTTTTTTATATTTATTTTAAAATTTTATTTTAAAATCGTACAGAACAATTCACTAGTGCCATATTTGAGATTTTTAATAGAAAGGCGTTTTTTTCTAGTACTATTACGAATGTTCGAATTCGTATTCGAAATGCCGAGTTTTTGGCTATTTCATTTTTATATTCGCATTCGCCAAATTCAAGCGAATATTTCGCGAATAGTTTGGATACACGTTCCAAAAAAAAAAAAAAATGCTTAAAAAAATACATAAAATGAGAGCGAAAATATTAACTTTTCATAATTTTTATTAAAAAAAAACTTTGTTGTTAGTAACTCCTGTGCGCATTTTGTGGCCTCATTTATTTTGACTAAAATTTATTTTCTCTTAGAACATGGAATTATTCGCAGGATTATATCACGGAAACCAATTCGAGTTTTGTTTTCCTGTCTTCGGCACAATTGTAGCGGTTGATTAGGAGAAAAAGTGTTAAGCAAACTAACCCGAAAGAACTACATGAATTGTCAGATTTTTTTTTAAAAGCCTATTTGGTCACTTCAAATGACATTTATCTTGTGTTCGCAACATGGAAAATATACCAGTTACATAACGCGTTAAAAATATAAGTAATAGAAGCAATTAAAGTTTTAATATTTTTACGTTTTTGCAACAAGTCCTATTTCAGATACGTGTATCCTTGATCCAAACTGAGCAAAATTTTAAAGGGATATTAAGTCAATTATATGCATGCAAATTTCAAAGCGTCATGGCAATTTTCTGTTATTTCTAATATATTTAAGTTTCAGGATATATTTGAAGGACTCAAATCCTTGCTTCGACATGCTGCAAATTTATTATGTGTCTTTCTTTTATAAATATAAATAAGTGTGCAAAATTTTTTCTTTGCCCAATAACTCCTTCTATTATGGCCACTCATTATATGAAATGACGACATTGTGCTCTGTACTTTTTAAATTCGGTTTTACCAAAAATGGTACAATTGTACCAACTTTTGCATCTCTGGTGTACAAGTGTGTTCGTGAATGAAAATGAGCCAGCCAACAACAGTAACACTTTTTGGCGTTATGGCATTTTGTGCGCAATTAAAGTCACTTTTGTAACTTTGATTATAATACGAACACAGACTATTACACACGCACACAAATCTGCACATCCTTATACATAAAAAAAACTGTGAATATTTGTGCTTTTATTACTTTTTATCGATACTTGTGTTCTAATGAATAACGCAAGTCAGTTACACTCATAGAAAGTTTTAAGTACATAGATTTTCTTTCTCTCAACGAATATTGTAAATGCTATTTTACATAAAACGGTTCATACATTACTGCTTTCATAAAAAATATTTTTTGCAGGTTCTGAACTGAGAATAAAAAAACTTTAAATCGTCTGATATATATAAGTTTTTTTTTTTTTGTAATTGATCAATAATTTCTTTGAGAGTTTATCAGTTCATGTAATGAAAAGAGCACACAATTTATTATTTGTCTTCAATTTCTGTCTTTCTTTGAATGCTTTTTCTCTTTGACATTTAGTGACAGCTATCAAAGTATAGTGCAGAAACTTACACATTCATTGTCATTTATTGTCGAGAACTCAAAAAAAAAAAAAAAAAAATAATAATAAGAAAACTGCAGTCAATTTCAAAGTTATTTTTTTCTACATTATTCCATGATTGGCTTTTAGTTAGAATTTCAATTCTTATTTTTTTTTTGCTGTCGTCTTTTATACAACGAAAAATGTTTGCATTGATTGCAGACGTTTAGCAAATCGTTTGTTAATATTAGTATAAATTTGTCTAAGATCTAAAAGCTTGTTCGTTCGTTAGGAAATGTTAAAAAATAAGTTGTTCGACAAAAAGAATACTTGATTATATTCTTAACACACAAAACATGTGTAATTCATATACAGACAGACATTGATAAAAAGAATCGAGACTAGTCATTGTATAAAAAAAACTATTGTTGTGAACCACATAAATAATGAAAATTTTCTGAATAAAAAAAGTCAGCTAAACTTTTTTTTTTTTTTTTTTTTTTGACCAAATACATACAGTTGTAACTTGGATTAAATATAATGCATGTATGTTTCTAGGCCAATGAACTTTAATAAAGCTGAATGTGCCGTTATTTTAGTGCTCATATTTTGCTAAATTGAACATTTTTATTAATCTGTCCTGGATATAAATTTGTAATATTAATACTTATGGCCAATTTTACCAATTCTATTTAAATATCAATTCATATTTAAATATGGGTTTTCATATAATTTTATTTTTATTTGACATGAAAAACGAATCTTAAACATAAATTTATATATAAATAAATTGGTAAAATAGACCCTAAGAGCGGGTTTTTTACTTAGAGTTTAAACCAGGATCAATAGTAAGATTTGTTAATCTTATAATAAAATTAGTCTAGCCTTAATCCTCTTTAGCGTTTTTGAGTGAAAGATTTAAGCTTTTAGCATTGCCATATGAATTTACAATACGTTTATGTATAAGTATGGCAGTTTAAAACAAATGCCAAAAACTGTCATCAAATTACTGTTCTTAACGTGAAAAAGAAGAAGAAAAGGCGAGAATTTTGTATTGTGTTATATAATATTATGTATTTTTAAATAAATGAAATCAAAAAAGAAGCAAAGCAATCAAGCAATATTTTATCTTACGAGGTAGAATATTTATAAAAACTCTAAATAAAAAAAAATTGTCATTTATATTTGTGTTGTTTAAATTTTCAAATATTTTTAAGTCTTTTTTATTATTTAAAAAGTTAATTTTACTAATTTTATACAAAAGTTTTATTTTCATAAGTAATATTTCCTTTTATAAGCTGATCGTACTTTTAAAAGTTCTGTC
The DNA here is from genome assembly GCA_963931875.1 of Pollenia griseotomentosa. Lineage (NCBI taxonomy): Eukaryota > Metazoa > Arthropoda > Insecta > Diptera > Polleniidae > Pollenia > Pollenia griseotomentosa. The sequence continues at coordinate 203,576,888 of OZ007561.1, read as the reverse complement.
GCAAGTTTAAACCGCCAACCTTGGGCGTTTACACTTGGAAACAGAATGGAATAATCGACTACCCAAAAATGATTTTCAAACATTAGTTCTAATTTAATCGCTGATCTTTATGGCAAAAACTGGACTAAGAATTTATATAAAACGAGCTTTACGAATTAAATTTTTTTAGCCATTATCTTGTATTCATGGGTCAAAATTGCCCAAACTGTTTGAAAACTAGTCAATGAATTTTTTACTTTTTATTAAATAGTTCATAAATTATTTAAAAAATTTAATTTCTAGGCTTTTTCGTAATGTCTGTACTCTAAATTTACGTAAAAATCAATCCGAAAGTTGGAATCTTTTGTTTAAAATACAACAAACATTTTTTGAAAACTATTGTAAAATGTTAGGATATTATGACAATATGACTGGATGTTATACCGGTGAAATCCACCTATTATATTTTCTTTCATACAGCCAATTTGTTACTAGAAAATCGCAGCATGTTATATAATAGTTTTTATGCATTAGGTAGAATGTGAGCAATAGAGAATGTTGGTACATCACATTTCGTTTGACTTACTACACAAGTTAAGACTCTTTCATTACCGTTAACTTATTATGGAAAATAAATATAATTCATACGCTGAGTTTTCTTTGGCGGTTAATACAATAAGTAGCCCATTTACAAATATTTTAATATGATCCTTAATGCGTTTCTTCAAGGTTTATAAGTTTAGTTAATACGTTATTTTTATCCATTTTTAATTTTAGTTTTAAGTATTAAGTATACGCACCACTATGCAAAGATGTTTTTTAAGGTTTGAGGTTCTACTAAACACATAATTTATTTTTTCTGTTGTTCTATTTTTTAAAAAAGGCAATTTTTTAAAGATTTCTACTTACAACCAGAATTTTAAAAATTTAACCCAAACAAAAAGAGGTAAAATCAATCAGAAAATATTTACACACAAAGTCAACAACAATGTAAAACGATACAAACACAAAACAGAGTCAAACAATACAGATAATAAAACAAAAATAATGCAAGGATATTTGGCAGTATGCACAATAATAACAACAGTAACATCAACATGCCAATTGTTTTCGGTCAGTTGGAGTTTTTAGCCACCGTTTTAAAATTATTGTCACCAGTAGGTGTTACAGCAGCAACAACAACAGCAGCACTTGGCTAGCACGTGTAGTCATGTGTAGGCTCATGTTGTTAAGTCAGCTTAATTCAATATATTTGTAGTTGCATATACATTTTCCATATGCACATTTTATTTACCTTTTTGGATATTTATTTTAATTTTCTCTTAATATTTGTTTGATTTTATTTTTACTCCTAATAGTTTATTGAATTATTGGTTAGAGTGTTGAAACGGAGTGGCATTTAAACAACAACTACCATAATAACAACTGTAGCAAAGGATAACAGTGTTGACATTTTGTTAGCACTTTTCCGTTTAAATTGTTATAATATCGAATGTAGCAAAATAGTACATTGTAACTTTTGTGTATTAACGACATTTCAGCAAAAAAACCAATAAATACTTCGCAACACAAAGCACACAAGCATGAGTACTCAAATACGCATGTAACATAAACACTATGTGTGTTTTATAACCAAGACTGTGACAACCATGGTTCTTTAGTAGTTGAATCTTTAATGAAATATTCTAACAAACAAATACACATACCAAAACACCAATCAATCTGGATAAACATAATTAATTGTCACAAATCAATTAAAACAAAGGACAAATAATACTGCTGAATTAATACGTTTACAAACAGTTACATATGTAAACAATATGTTTGATACATTATTGTATGAATGCATGTGTATGTCTTTGTTTTGTTGGTAGTAGATTTGGATTTTTATTAGACAAGTATTCATGATATAATAACAATAATAATAATAATGTTGTGGACTTTTATATTGACACATTAACATGTGTGATTGTTTATGAAAACATTCGTTTGTCAGTTAGTTTGATTAATTGATGTTAAATTGGGAAATAATTTGCTTTTAGTCAATTAATTTCAATATCCTAAAATTTTCGTCTTGATTTCTTGGAAATTTTTATAAAAAGTTTTAAGATAACTCCACTTAGAAGACACATTGCTTATAAATTTAATAAGAAAATTGAGGTTAGCAAAAATCATTATCTAAAAGAGACTTCAGAGATGCAGATAATATGCAAAACTTTGCAAAAACAAGTAATTTTCAATTCATATTTAATTTGTTTTCACAATAATTAAAAATTAAATTATGGTTATGCAGATTTAAATGATTTTTGAGTAATTTCTTAGCTTATATTGTATAAAATGTATGTATGTATGTGTGAAACATAAAATTTACTGCAAAATTTATGTAAAATTCATTACGGATCATTTGATTTATTTTAACCCTCAAACAATTATACGTTTAAAGAATATTATTGACTCCAATAAAACAACATTTTGAAAATATTTTTAAGATTCAATCTTTTTGGTGCTATTTATGGAATACTCCCAAAAAAAATTGTCTTATTTGTTTAACCTTTACTCCCTTAGAAACTTGCTGTATTTGAAGCACCATTTTCAATTGGGCAGTATTAACTAGCTTATTTTTGAAAAGTTTACGTAACTTTAATACATTTCAAACCATTTAAAAAATGATGAACATATGTTTAATTTCTTAAGCGTTTTTGTTTTTATTTTGTTTGAATCGAAGATGTCTTACTTGGGCTCGGTAAATTAAATTTTGAGAGCAAAATTTATTATTTAACACAAATCAAATTTAATGTGTTTTTAAATGTCTAATCTCGTTCTTTCTACAACAAAAAAAAACCATAAGTGCTACGACACCATTTCTCAGTTCCCATTAAAATAAAACTTGGCACTCCATCATTGTGCAGTTTCCTTTCTTTTAGCAAAGGAACGTTATGCTTTATAGCAGGGGAGTTTTATAATCAGTAATACTTTTAATCCATTGACGGAAAGAGTTAAAATATATCTTAAGACTTTTCTATACAGCTAAGTTTGCGTTATGGAACTTCCCATTTTTCGAATAATTTCTAAATTTTTCAATACTGTTGGCGAATTAATCCCTTTGGTAAAATAAATCCTCAAATTAATTACAAAATGCTTCGTTTTTGTTTTCTTGCAACAACCATTATATGCTATACATCCACCCTATTTTGTTAGGAAGCGAGTAAATGGGAAAAAGATTGTACAGCATAGACAGTTATTAAAGAAGATTTCTCTAGTGTTGTATAAATAGTCTATTACGGTAAAAGATTTTCTTAAAACAAGAACAAAAACACTAAACACGCACTCTAAATTAGTATTAAAATAAAAACGCAGAGTATGAGAATACAAAACACACAATTTTTTATAGATTTAGACAAAAGCCAGTAAATATTCATTATTATTATTACGAAACAACCATATGTGCTGCCTTCTCATGTATACATATATACATACTCTTTTGCACATAGTTTTAGCATGTGTGAGTTGATAGATTTACATGTGCATGTCTGAGCAAGCAATGCGTGTGTGTTGAAGACTTCTTTCCACTTAGATATGGAGAAATTAGTGGCAGTGGCAGTAGGAACGTAATGTACATTGATTTAATGCTCGACACTTAATCAAAGTAACTGATTGTGGCAGTTTTTCATTGCTATTTACAGGCGTATAAACGTTGAGCTTGATAACAATTTAAGCCGATTTGTTTTCTAATATTTGATTAGAAGATAAATAATTAGACAAAAAAAATTTGCAGGAGAGACAAAAAATTATATTTGCATTAAGAAATTATTTTTCAGTTCATTACCATAAAATATTTGCTGCCGAAACTTTCTTAAATTCTCTGTTGAAGCTGCGTTTGTGTCCATACAAAAACATTTTTTTAAGGTGTCTTAACATGGTAATACAAATTATTAAGACTTTGTAGAATCAAAATATAATGAAAATATCTTCCTGATTAAAAATAGAGAATCAAAGCCTGTTTTAAGTATTTTTTATGTTTACACAGATGGTTTACGTAAAATCATAGCAAAGATATTAAACAGCTTAGTCTTACAATATTTATTAAAACAACATTAAAAATTCCCTAAATTGGCTTTGGTTGTTTTTGTAATTATTGTATACAAATTTAAGCACCTTCAATATACTGTTATGTTGCCAACTTTCAACTCTGGTGATGTGAGAACACGCAACTTTCTAAATTGTTTTATAAAATAAACATTTACCGACTGCTTGTCAAACAAAATTCATTTTTCGTTTACATGATAAGATTTCTTTCACACAAAACTTTTTGACATGTCGTCGAACATGTACTACCATGTAAAGATACCCTAAGCAGCATTTGAGTATTTTGTATGCATTCTCTCTTTCTTCTTCTTCTTCTTTCTTTCAGTAAAAAACTCTTAAAACTGCACGTACATTAAACGAAGAACACTTTTCCATTCGTCTTTCACCTTTCATAAACTCAAATGTTTTGCAGTAAAAATGTCATAGTATGGGCGCATATGAAATAAAATATTTAAAAACAAACATACGTTTAATAAGTTAGATGAGTGAGCGTAAAGAAAGGAATTGCGTAGATTTATTGTTTTATCATGATTTATAAGGTTTTAAGGCCCCAGTCCATATTATGAAATATTTAATGCCAAAACTGTCTGAAATTTTTTCTAAAACTTCATTTGTGTTCATACAATAAACCCTTTGTTTAGCAGAATTTAAATATTTTGAATGCATTTTCTCTTTCTTTCCTCTTCTGCCTTTTAATAAACAAACTTATAAAACTTTTATCTTCATAATCAAATGTTTGCGCAGCAAATGTTTAATAATATGAATGAGGCCTAATGAATTCCAGAAAGTAGTTGTTTACCATATTTCATTTGTGTTGAGCTACAGGTATTTTTTTAATAAAAGAAACTAGTTTGGAAGTACAAACTAAGACATTTTCAATACAATATATTTTTACATAAACAATTTGTTTTAATTTTGCATTTATACTGCAAGTCGATAGTTATACATATTGGTGAAGACATACTGCACTTTTTCAACAATACTGTTTTAACTCAACATTTAAAAGTTTAGAAGAAGCAAAACAATTTTTTATTTTACATTAAAGGCATATGAAGAAGGGCCGTTTGATAACCAAAAAGTAGACAAAATAACGCTATATTTTTACGGCGCTTAAATATTAATATTTTTTCCAAAAAATAAAAATTGCGAGTTAATACAATATTGTTAAACAAGTTCGATATGTTAAAAAAATATATTTACATATATACTACTTTATTAAAATGATCTAGATGGTAATATACACCTTAAAGTATTCAAGGAAATTGTATGAAGTAATTATTTTTTATTGCTTTGAAGTATAACGCGACAGAAAACCCCTTCAACAGTTACATTTACCCACTAATACATTCACAAGCAAATAAAAGAGGAAATGTAATGAGCATTGTTGGCAATAAGAATAAATGTTTTTATGAGCTGGCATACAAGTAAATATGCATGAACATACATATGTGTGTATGTGGTTGATTGTATGTGTAAACTTTACACATCCATTCTCAACTAACGTAAAGTATTAACAAAAGGATGAAATAAATGGCATTCATACAAGTATAACTAGTACTTATGGTATCTCTTTAGAAACCTATACAGAAGAAGCAACATTTGCACTTTATTTACGTTTGTAAAAATTATTTTATATCATTTGCCCCCTATTTTGCCTCTCTACCAATTCATGTGCTCACATTTTCGCAAATTCCTTCTAAAAGTGTTATATTCAAGTACATAACTACCAAGAGACGTTCTTTCCGTTAACCATTTTAAATAAGAACCATATTATGCAATATGATGGTGTGTACATACTAAGTACTGAATACGGTTTCAGTATCTATAAAAGATAGTCCTACATTATTCCCTACTTTGCTTGGCCTTAGACTACCAATATACCTCTCTGTTTATGTACCTTAACATACCCCTGCGCACCATAACTTCTTCTATTTTACAACATTAATGTTAATGTTGGAAAGAAGCAAGAAGTGTTTACGTCATATTTCCGTTTCCGCTTAAACTGGGAAAAAACCAGAAACAATAATAATTTTTGTATATTTTTATGACTTATATTTAAGATTGTGGTGGGAGTAAAAGCACACTTGTGTGCTTAGTTTTATGTCTGTATGTATCTGTGTGAGTATGTATGGGTGGCATAATATAATTTTCCATTTATACAAATGTAAAAGAAACACATACAATTCTTGTATAGAACATGAACAATTTTAAACAATTGTATATACGCGTTCTGGTACACACAAACGAACACACATTATGACTGGCAAAACACAATGATCGTCTATGGGTTTCATATGATAATATCGTATCGCATAACAAAAGGGTTATTCTTATTAATTCATTCGTACTTTTTGTTTTTGCTTTTTGTTTCAAGGTAGTTAAATGTGTTACTTATTTTAAACAATTTTTATTGTTATTGTTGATAATAATATTTGCACGTTAGAGTTCACTTAAGCACTCAAATAAAATTGAAGTTTAATCTTGAAATTTTTAAAATAAATTTTAAGATTTATAAATTTAAAGAATAAAACTTTTATAAAATATAATAATATTGCCATATTTTACGAAGTCTCTTTTTGTATCTTGGACCAGCACTCTTTTATTACTAGGAAATAAACTAAGATTTTGGCTGAGTATACAGAAAATATTTTTGATACAAATTCAGTTTGAGTTTGCTTACATTTATAGCGAGAAGAAAGACCTTTACATTACACAGTACAACAGCCAATCTGGGGGGTGAGAAATTCCAAGTCAGGGTGATGGTACTAGGTCAGTACAGTAAAACCCTCAAAGGGTTTGGCGTTCGTATGTGTCAGTTTTTTTTTATGACATTTTAAATTTTTTCCTTATCTTGATGTTTTTTTGTTTAACATAACTCGAGAACCACTTGTCCGATTTTGCTAAAACAAACTCAAAAAAATTTAGAATTACAATTTCTTTAATCCGTTCATATAACGTTTTTCTTTATAATCAACAGTTTTGCCGGTAAAAATAAATTTGTGGAGAAAAAAAAATTTATTTTTTGCCTAAAAATAGGCAATATTTATTAAAATAAATTTTAATTTTTAGGCAACAAAATATTTTTTTTCTCCACAAATTTGTTTTTACCGGCAAAACTGTTGATTATAAAGAAAAACGTTATATGAACGGATTAAAGAAATTGTAATTCTAAATTTTTTTGAGTTTGTTTTAGCAAAATCGGACAAGTGGTTCTCGAGTTATGTTAAACAAAAAAACATCAAGATAAGGAAAAAATTTAAAATGTCATAAAAAAAAACTGACACATACGAACGCCAAACCCTTTGAGGGTTTTACTATACTGACCTAGTACCATCATCCTGACTTGGAATTTCTCACCCCCCAGACAATAATCCCAAAAATGTTCCATAGTGTTATAAGTGTTCCAGATAAGGAAACTTCTGCTAAATACTTAAGTGCTTGTTTTTTATCCACTTGGACATCAACTTTAGATTGTAAATTTGTGTCAAGTAAATAAAAGAATTTATTAGGAGCAAGTTAATGCATTTCTTTATAATGAAGTCGAACGATGCAAATAAGTAGTAGCGTTTGCCAATCGCACCAACTTGGCAGTATTATCAACTTGCCACTTGCTTTTGAGCTGGAGCTGTTAAGCCTCCACTGTACTTTTAAAGCAAGCAAGCAATGAACTTCTGTTGAATAACAACAGCACCTAGGAAGATTAATCAGCACGTCGCACTTCCTCACAAGTGGTGAAAAATCTACCCTTGAAGCTGACTTTTCATGATCTCCTTTTTAACGACTTCAGGTTTATGCAACAACTACCACGTGATCCCCGAAGGGTCCTCATCAATACTCAGTCCGGAACCGTTCTTCCGAGAGCTGCAGACTCACGAGAGCTGTCAATTTAAACTTTTTTAGGTATTGTTTGCAACTGGTTAGCCCGGGGTATAAAACATTCTTCCGGGGAGGCGAATAAAGTTATGCTAGAAAAGTCTTAAGCAAAACAATGCTCAATGAGAATTTTGCACATTTATAAAGATTTAGAAAACGCTAAATTTAAATTAAAATTATGCTTTACATTTTTGTATTAAACATTTTAATTTTTTAGGCAATAAAACTCAGGTAACATTCGCATTTCGGATAAACACAAAAACACATCAATACTTAACTAACTGGTTGTTATAAAATTAAAAAAAAAAATTACAAAAACTAACCAAAAGCTGCTACAGTCTATAAATTATTCAAAACTCAATATGTTATTTAAAATCAACAAAGTTTTTTTTTTGCTTTCTAATAATTTATCTAAAATAACAATTATATTTATTACAGAATAGTTACTAAAACACCTAAACTAGATAAAAATATCAACACTAAAATACAATAAACTAAGAGAAGAAGCACGTTACCTGCTATTAAAAATATTAACGAGAGCAACAAGCTACGAAAGCAGAAGCAGCAACAACCAAAACAGCTGCAACACTTTGACATAAAACATCCATAATTTTAAACACAAGGTACAGGTGTTTTAATCGCAAATAAGTATTTGCATACATGGGCCGGAAAAGGTGGTAGTTTTAAAGCGAAAAATACCTGCAGAGTGAAAGAGAAACGTTGCGAGAAAGAGAGGAAGGAAGTGTGGGAAAATACATGGTTTTAACAATTTATAAGCCTTTTTAGCAACAACACTGCAATTTGCATATTGTGTTGCACAAATTACAAAATTATTACGGATTTAGTTGTTTGCTCATAAAATTTTATATGCTTATCATCAATAGCAATAAACAACATATTGACTGTTGGTGTTTCTATTACCATTGTAATGATGTGCGTTCGTATGGTGTGTTTACAAATGCATTTGCATGCATTAAAAAAAGGTGCATACAATTCCTACACACCAACAAACTACTTAGGCATGTGTGTGCGGCATAATTTGTTAATTTTGCCGAACTCACAACTCCCAACAAACATAAAATAATGAAACTGAAAAAAAGTTACAAAATTTTTAGTTTTCAAAAGTAATTCTTGGGAAAACAAAATTTTAATTTAAAAGATTTTGTTATTCGTGCTTAATTCCCAATTTTTATTCTTGATAAAAACACTGGAATATATTGTTGATGGGATAAGCTATTCCTTTGGTTGCTTAGGCCAGATCGTCAGGAAACTTCATCCATAAAGATTTTAGAAAAACTAAAGATATTAAACCAAATAAAACTGTTGAGCGTATAAGAATTATAAGCAACAGTTCCACTTGTAACAATATCAAAGTTTAAACAAAAACATCAACAATAAACAGTGAGTTTATTTCTTCTTACATTCCCCACTACAATTGATTGGAATTCTTCCAACATTAATTGTAGTTGTAAGTAGGTTAAGCAAAAACAAAATGCAAAAATCAACTTGCAAAAGCATGTTGCCAGTTAAGTTTTTGTTGTTGTTTTTTGCATTTTGTTTTTTCTTAACCTACCTACAACTACAATTAATGTTTTAATTGGTTTAATATCTTTAGTTTTTCTAAAAACTTAATGGATGATGTTTCCTGACGATCTGGCCTAAGCAACCAGTGCAATGCGCATAGGAATAGCTCATCCCATCGACAATCTTTTAAATTAAAATTTTGAGTTTTTTTAATTGAATGTTTTCGCTTCAGGTTTTAAATTCAAATTTAAATTCTGTTTTAATACAATAAACATTTTTTACTATAACTTATGAACAGGGAAACCATAAATTTGCAATTGCATGTTTTTCCTTGAACGACTTATGAAAGCTGAAACAAGACATTTATACATTTTAAAGATTTTTCTAAACTTTGGCATCAACTTTAATTAATGCACATTTTTGCATAATTTTTTAAAGCGTATATTTTACATTTTTAAATCACATTTTGAACTTATTTAACTCCTTGTTAGCTTTTTCAGCGAAGCAAGAACACAATTTTGTTTTTCACTTCCACATTTGCCATATACATTTCATATTCACTCCACAGTTTCAATTATAAGCAAGTTCTCAATAAAGATACATTTTATACAAAACCTTCATTATACATGGAATACATAGAAATCTAGACCAATCTTTTAGTATAACGACGATCTCAGATTTACTTTCTAGGTCGGCCTAACGATGTCCAATTGTCCGCCTGCCAGGTTATCTGTCCATGTAAACCTTGTACTCAAAATACGTGCTACAGTTCTGTAACTTATTTTATAAAATTTATACAAGTTTCTCTTTGAAATAAAGCGAAGTGCCCATAAAAAAGCTGGCTATGTTCGTATTTAGATTAAAGTCGACCCAAAAACCTTATTTTATTTCAATCGGTACATTCTACATACAAATATCAATCCTGAAAACAGTTTTTAAAGCCATAAGCCCCTCTTAAATGTTAATATTAATATAAAATGTTGCGACCGTCCCTAATATCACTTTAAGACGGAAACAATTCCTTTAAGGAAAGTGATGTATAAATTTATACCCGGAGCAAATAACTTTTGAGTGTATGAATCTTAATCATAACATAACATTGTTCTGTTGGGTTCATAACTGCCCATGGGTTCTAAATAGGGTACAATTGAAGAAAATTTCGTGGCGTGTCTCTTCTTTTTCTCCATTACCCCCTTTGGGAGTATATGTCTTCCACAAAGCATCTGTGCTATAAACGATATGTTGCAATTGTTTTCGCTTCTTCCCATGTAAGATTTCGCTGTCATAGCTCTTGGAGTATCGGTCCAATCAGTTTTGTTATATTGCCTTCTATCAGTTTCGTTAAACGGTTATTATTTCAACTAAGTAGGTGATTGGTCTGCCGTAGTAAATAAGATTGCCAGATTGCACTGTCCTAGTTCTTGAAGTACCGACCAGTTTATTGTTATTTTATATCAGTTGTTCCAGATAAGTAGCAGGTCCTAGGATAATAGAGCTGCCATCTGTTGTTGCCTTTAAACAACACCCTCTATGTATTTGCAGTAGTGGTGGGGAGCCTTGCTTATCTTTGATTTCCACCTCTTTTCCTAGGGGGCTGCGGCCTGATATTTGCTATTATGTTATCTTATTTTTAAGACGCCTGACCGCCCGTCTACTTTTTGTAACTTGAAACAATGGTGCAAATTTTTCTTTCTCTGTCCCCGACTTTAATTTTTTATGGGTTTTTTTTATGCAAATATTGAAATTTTTAAATAAATAAATAAATAAATTGTTCAATGTTTTCTTAAAGATCCGCTGCACAAAGCCATATAAAGAAATATTAGAAAAAAATCTTATATTTAATTATAACTAGACCTGATCAATACGTTGTAGTTCAATAACTGGGGCCTAGCTCTGACAGTCGAATACTTTTTCGATTCAAAAGCCAGTTTATTTTAGTCGATACTGAATGAATCGAAATTTTTTTTAGTGTTGTAAAGCATTTGAGTTGTCACTTTCAAATCGAAAAATTATTCGATCACGACTGCCATAATTAGCCCCCTGTTCTAAGCGTATACTTATGAAGAGAAATAAATATTAATTATACGTGCAGTCGTGTTACACCGTAACCAAAAATTTATTATATGAAACCAAAATTTCTTAACTAAATTTGAATATTCATTAGCTATTGATTTTATTCGCAAACAGATTTAAATAATAAATTTATTTTAAATTAAATATAAATTAACAATAAATTTTTCATACCTAACTTGTTTGAAATAAATGATCTTTTATTTAAGTCTGTATTTATAAAAATATTTTAAATTTAATACGGATTTAAGAAAAAAAATTTTAAACTTTTCCTTAACAGGCGCTTTTTAAATAAAATAATCATTTATGAGGTAAATAATCTGTTCTAGAAAAAAACCTAAAATTTTTCTTCGAAATAATTTTTTTTTTTTTTTTTTTTTTTTGAAAAATTTGTATTTATATAAAAAATAAACGAAAGGAATTTTAAAGATCTTTCATAACAATTTCATAAATTTGTTACTTTGTATATCCACACAACAATACTGGAGTGGGTATTATGCGTTATGCTGAAAACATTGGTCGATCTACATTTAAGTATATGGATTGACCCAGAATCCCTTTCTAAGTCGAATAACGATGTCCATCAATTTGACTTTGTGCGCAAATTACAGGTCGCCATTTTAGGATAATTTCATGAAAGTTGGTACAAACATTTCATTTATCATGGAAACGAAATCGATTTTTTAAGAAAACAATTTTGAAGATAATTTGATTAAATTTCGTACATAAGTTTCAATTGCTATAGAATCTAAAACGGTGAGAATCTGACCATAATTTCACATTGCTCTTATACAAATTTCTTTCTGGAACAGAGTCTTTATGGCCATGAATTGGCTTATTTTGTTAGTATTTAGATTAGATCTATATCAAATTTATTTTATTATAATCTCAATGACTTTACCAAATTTGATGGGAATCGGCCCATAAAGATCCCATACAAATACTTCTCCCGAAAACAGCTCTTAATGCGATAACTTACATAAATGTTGGCGGCAATTATTATTACGATAGCTACTTTGTCATCAAAATTGTCCCTCTAAGACGAAAAAATATTTTATAATTTTACTTTGCCGGTTCCATAATTGGCCATGGGTGCCAGATGTGGCACACACTGTCGAAAAATTCTCTGTATATACTGTACTGTAGGGTATCAAATGGTCGGGCTTGACCTACTATACTTTATTACTTGTTTATTGCTTTGCTGTAAGCATCTGACAGATTTTCTTTTCCACAAGACTTGTTTTCAATTAAATACGACTTTATCGTAGAAATATTTTTGAAATAACTTTTAATTCGTAAACCTTAAAAAAAGAAATAGCAAATATTGCTACGCATAGATATACACACTTACACATGACATAAACACAACATTCTGCCCACACAAATACCATTTTAAAATTATAAAAATTTGTCAATATTTTTTAAAAAGTATCTTAAGTTGGATTTAATTTTTTAGTCTCAAATAAAAGGTCATACAATAAGATACCCAAATGAAATGAGGTACAAATTTTGTTTTTTGTTGAAATAATTTTTAAATATTTAAGCTTAAAGAGGATTTTATGGAATTTCAAAAAAAGTTACCAGATATTTCTATGTACGTATGTATTTATCTTAAATTTGTAGTTTTGGTTAACTGCTAAAAAAAAAAATTTGTAAATTTTTGTAGTGATACATTTGGTATCTTCTGTATCCATAAATTGGTAAAATGTTTTTAATAATGTTTGTTATTTTTTTCAATTTATGTATGGTTTTTGGAGTAACTTTATAAAAAAAAGAAAATATCATGAAATCTTTGTTTTTAAATCATTTTTCAATTTGGTTTTTGCTTTCTTGCTTTCATAATCTGTGCGACTTATATTTTCATTTTCTTTGCGTTTGCTGAAAAGGGTTGCAATTTTTTGTCTTGTAATTTCTTTGTACTTTAAGTGTCTTCCTCCTTGTTTTTTTTTTTTTTTTTGTTCGAACAATGAATGACATTTTTTCCTTATTCTTTTTGGTTTTTTGCACGTAAATTGTTGGCTAAGGGTTTTAAGGTTGGTGTTTGTTTTTTTAATGTATAAAACATAAAATAAGATACACTAAGAAAAACAAAAACTGTTATCGTTGGTGTAAAAGTGTCAAAGTTAATATTTGTCATTGCTTAAGTCTCTTAACCTTTAATCTTGTACGAACATGTTGACATCTATTTGCTTTTGCATCTCATGTTTGTATGATTTTGGTAAAAAGAGTTATTTAATTATAAACAATTTATGCAGGACTCCAGAAAACTATTTTAGTATACATTGTTATGTTCTTTTTTTTTTTGATATAGGTTAGCAAAGAATTAAAAAAAATACCCATTTCTTTTTTATACGAATTCATAACTCACTTGTAAATTACTCTAAAATGCTTAACCTTTAAACTTCCACTCTTTTGTTGCAATAAAGTTCTTTAAACTTAAATAGTTGTCTGTTGTTGAAAAAAAAAAAATGGGAAAAAGAAAAACTTTCCTAATGACCAATTTTTTCGTTTCGTATTTGCTTGCAGAGGAGTTGCTGTTGATACCACAAGGAAACAAGAAATTACAATTGTTGTCAAAAACACTTAAAACCCATTAGCTAACATTATGTTGACACAAAGACAATGTTTATGTAGAAAAAGAGAATTAGAAACTTTTGTCAGTATTCACCCTCAAACAACCAAAATGTGCATTATGCATATTATTACAAAGGACATCAAATACCAACAACAACGACAACTACAATGAAAACGACAAAAAACTCAAATAAAAACCAGAAAAAGAAAGAAAAAAAAAAATTAACAATAAAAAAGAAACTGCCTATTTTTAGAAACATTTAAAATGTAATTTCTTCTATTGCACTATGGGTTAAATTGTTTAAGTACTGTGAAAAAATTTTTATATATCTTAACTTATAACATAACTTATTTTTAAATTAAGGACAATATTTTAAAATTCATTACACTTTAATATTGATTTATTAGATGGTGAAAAAAGTCTAAAAGTCCAAAATAGATAGAGAGGGTGGAGTTGAAAGCCTTTTTTATTTATCTTTCTTGTCTTTCCTTTAAATATAATAAAAGCAAAAATAATAATATAAAAAATTAATCCTTTATCTCAAATAGATTATCTTGTGCCATAGTGCATCTCTTTACAACAGCAACTACTACAAAATTGCAACGAAAAATGTTGAAAACAAAACTGGCAAGCAGCAGGCAATTTAAAGCTGAAGGGTCATCAAGTGTCACTCAAAAAAAAAATAGAAAATAATTTACACACACACATTAGCACTGGTAACATGTAGAGGGATGATCATGTAAAAATTTTAAGTTGCATATATTAAAAAAAAAACTGTTTTTAGGGCAAAAACTAAGTGGCAAAGATTGCTATTAAAATACATATAAAATAAACAATTAAATTTCAATATAAAAAAAATATGAAAAAACTAAACAGAAATAATAAATATATATGTATTTATAAAAATATATATATTTTAAAAATAATACTCCTAAAACGAAGGTTAATACTGAAATAAAAATGTTAAGAATGGCTGATTAAAACATAAAGTTAGTCTTCATAGAGAGAGAATCGGATCCATTATCTCACTATGTTACATTCTGTGTGACCGATATTAAATTAAAATAATTATATCTTATTTTTTTATTTTTAAAAGTATCTGTTTCATTAAAATTCTTTTTTTATCAAACTTTTTTCTCTCTTAACATGTCATCACGTAACAAAAAAAAAAGCAAAAAAAGAAAAAAAGAAAAGTTTATGTTAAATGTTGCAGAAAACTGTTTGTTTGATATTTTCTAGTACAGAATTTGTTTTTCATGCGTTTTCAGTATAATTTTCTTGATATTTTCCGGCGGTTTTTCATTATTTCTCTAGCATTTTGTGTGCATGCACGTTCTTAAAAAAAAGTTTTTTTTACTGTTTGCATTTATCTTCATGCTTAGCAATTTTATTTTGTTCTTGGCGGTGACGACAACAATTTGTGATAAGTTTACTTGTGTGGAAATAAGAAATTACAAGAATTTAAGGAGAATTTAACTTTGGTGCAAACTCATTACAGTCAAACATGTACAATAGTGTAAGTGCACTAGCGTTTGTGTGTATGACAATCAAATTAAAATTCGTAATAAGAAAATTCTTTTAAGGAAGAAATTTTAAGTTGCAAAAAGTGAAAACTTAAATTTCCTACATTATTTTTTTTTTCGAAATATGCATTTAAAGAACTAAGTTTCTGTTAAATGTTTTCCTTTGATTTTCCTTCTTTTGACAAAATTTTTTTCCATCAGTAGCACATTTTTATTTTCCATGCTCGTAGCATTTTCGGCAAACAATTTATGTGTCTAATATGCAAAATAGCCGTTGAAAACTAAGCTCTGATTTTTTTTTTTTTTTTTGGGGGGGGTTTGTGTGTTCATATTTTTCTTTTCTGCAACAAGTCGTTGTTGCAGAAGATTAATAGCTCCTGTTGCTGTTGTCTCAGTGAGCAAGTCATATTATTTGAATATAAAGGCAAACACAGCCAACGGCTTTAAAATAACTCTATTGGAAATGTCATCGCATTGTGCCTTATACACTCACATGTACATACATATATTTGCATACAGTATTGCACCTGAACGCATTTCACCGCATAGTGTTTGCTGCATCATACATTTTGGTTCATTAAAATGTAGAGAGATTAGGAATAGTATTCAACACATACAAACGAAGCATCGTTATTTTTCCAAATAGATTTTTATTGCCAATCTCTACAATATCTATTGCAATGATATAGCTCAAACATTTTGTTAATTGATTTTTGAGTTAAACGTACACAAATTACATTAAAATGGGGGCGCAAAACACTTGACCATCATTTTTATTTATTTTCATATCTTTCATTAAATTTTTTGTACAAAGTAAAAAAATATCTTTTACGATACCCAGTAAAAACTTCGGCTACAAAATAGGCTGTTGAGTAATCAGAAAAACATAAACACCACTTACAATTCTATTAATTTTGAAAAATTGAGCGAAGTTTTTACTGGGTAATGTGTTCCCTTTTAAATTTTTTATGCATTCACTTAACTGGTTTTGAAAAACATTTAATTAAGACAAATAAAAAGAAATAAGAAATAAGAGTCGGTCCTTTCCAACCATACAAACTCTTTACCTCGGTTCCGCCAATTTTCTAAAAGTGTACACGTTTTGGGACTCATGTGCAATCATAGACTTCCAAAACAAAATTATGTTAAAAGGTTAGATTCCTTTTGTGAATATTATCTTGATATCTAATCTATTTAAGATCTTTGTGTCTTAAAGTGATTTTAGGATCTACATGGAAGTAATTTCTTATACTAGACCTACCAATACAAAATTTCAATTTCAATTCAATTATTTTCGGGAATGTTATGTGTATGAAAGATATGGTCGGTCAGATGTGGGCATTTACTAGTGTTCGAACGAAAACACCTATTTTTAATTTTAAAAAATGCTTGACACTCTTATTTAAGTCGTTCGAAAGTGACTGAGCTACTCTCGTAGGACTCCAAAGAAAAAAAGAGTATTGGCTTCAAACTTTTTTAAGTTCTCCAAGGCAGTTTGGCATTGAAATCTTGCACAATCGGTTCAGTATGAAAAGAGTTATGAATGCGAATGTCGATCAAACCGCGTAAAAATTTATATATTGTGAAGATCGGTCAAAAAAATCCCACTCTCTGAAACACTTTAGTACACCTTACTCTGTAACGAATAACGCTTTTGTAGTAAAATTTGGTCTGTCATAGTTTCATAAGACTAGAAATCACACAATTTACTAAAGGCCCCATTAAAATTCCACTCCATAAATTTTCTAACTCATGCTGTGAAGTATCAAAGATTCGGTACAGTTGCATGTAACACTCTCACTTTTTTTAAAAAGAAAAAGTTAATATAACGAAATTATGCCCTTGACACATGACTCTTAACACCTACACGTGACAAGGTTTGTGTCAATATCGACAACAGCAGAAATTTATTTATAAATAAAATAGAATTGATATTTACATTTCATCTGATGCCAAGTGAAATGTGAAGCATGAGAAAATTTTCAATATCAATATGTATTTAAATGTTAATGACAACAAAAATTGTTTTCCTTTTTGTAAGTACGAAAAATGGCCTCCCCAGCACTTTGCTACTGTCACACAAATGAATAGCAACAAATTTACCCCTGAGTAGTGACATGTACTGTGTATTTACAGCAAAAACAGTGACACAGTCAGTGGCATTGGCAACAGCAATATCTATAGCAACAAACAGCAATAGTAAAAGCAATCATAACTCTCAAGAGGCATATTTTCAAAATGTACTCGTACGTAGTATAAATGTTATTACACTATCAACAACACCAAATCAAGGGGTTTATTTATAAAATGAAAACGAGAGATAAAGAGCTACAAATTACAAGAATCTATTACATTAGAAGGGGTTTTAATGACAAACGCTAGTTGTGTTTCAAATTTTATTTTTCTTTTGTCTAAAATAGGCCACCGAAAAAAATACATTCAGTTCAAGCACTGAAGAGTTATTACTTTGTGATTAGAGAAATTTGCTTTTTTTTTGTTGTTAGTTATGGAAAGTAAAGTCAATCAATTTTGTTTCATTTGTTGCAAAGTTATAACTTATTTGCATAGTGAAGTTTATTGAGTATTTTAATTCATTATTTCTTCAGCACATATTGTTTTGTACAGAGTTTTAATCAAAAAATTTAGAAATCCAGCAGTTAATCGAAATAGTTTAAGATCAGAAAACCTCCTTTAATACAGTTTAATCGACTATTTCCTCTTACTGAAATTATTTTGCTTTAACAAACGTTTTTGTAATTATTTTTCATGTGAGACCGTACCATTTGATAAGATTTTTTACTTACTTTCTAAAAGGATAGCTTTAAATCATAAATTTTGTTATATTTAAGAAAATAATAGAACATTAGCCGAAAATTCCCGCTTCCCCGTGAATTAATTGCGGGTTTCCCGCGAATTTAAAGCAAAACCTCTTTTAAAGTTGGCAAACCTTTGTAAGACTCGTGTCCTGAGTTCTTTTATCCAACAAAGTTTCAACACAATATTAAAATTTGTTGAGGTTTGGCTTATTATGCTTATTTCTGCGAATGGACTTTATAGAGGGCCTATGGTATATTATAGAATTTTGATCTCTAGTCTTATTAAACTGTTATGGGCTAAATTTTACAATAGCTAGGTATGTAATGGAAATCGATTTTAAAAACGAAACGATTGAAGGTAGAAAATTTCGTTTTCAGTATCTTTAAAAATTGATTTCTAATACATTTTACTTTATTTATCTGTCATTATGTTTCTTAATTTTATATTGATTATGTTAATTGAACTGCTTTTTGCACAAATATTAATGTGCTGTTTCCACAGAACAAGTCATAGTAAAAAAAAACTGAGTGCTTTTCATATAATTTTTTCCACACATTTAATCACTTGTGTTGTGAAAACAGCACATAAAACTTTAATTCAGAAACGGATTTTAGAAACGTTCGAAATTCATCATAAATATTTTTTAAAACGATCTTAAAAAAAATCGATTTTTATCACATTCCTGAATATTATTATTTTTACGGGTACCTTTGGCGTTGATGCACTTCCTGCAGCTAAAATTTTATTTTCAATTCGCGCGAGGGACAAATTTATTCTTAACATCCTTAAATGCGCACCAAGAAACCCGGATAACTCTACATGTTTTTTACGGCAATGTGGCCATTATAAGTATTTTAAAGTTGTTAACAGCTCTGAATAAAAAACATGATAGTCAATAAATATAAACTATAAACGTCCACAATTAAATTCATAAAATAAATAAACAGAATCAGAAAAAACCCAAATTCAATAAAAAATAAAAACAAAATAAATAAAACTTTAGTGCAGATATATGCGGCAGTTTCTACACATTCGACGATTAATGGAATATCTACACTCAAAATATTATGTAGTTAAATCCAAATGAAAATTCATTTTAAACAACTTAAAATTCATTTAAAAAACGGATCATTTACATTTCATTTAAACCAAATGATTTTTAAAATTTTTTATTTATTGAACATCATATCATATTCCTTAAAATTGAAAAGTTTTTTCTTTTAAAAAAATATATTTTAACCGACAAAAATCAAACTACATAACAAAATAATTACGAAAAAACATTATTTTTTGGTAGTTGTTTTTTGAATAACAAACAAAAATGTTAAAAAATAAAATTATTCGTAAAATAACTATATTTTTATTCAATTTTAAAAGTACGAAAAACGAATGTTATAACCCACAATCAGTTACTGTAATAATTTTATGAGTGTAGTATCTTATATATAATAATAAAATCAGTTGTCTGATCACGGTAGAATTGGGCCTGTCATTCCTAACGATTTGCTTCCACAAAGGGTCTCAGACAATGGGACAAATTATCGTGCAATTTTTTCAGCCTATTAATGATTTAGAAAAATTTTGAATAATAGGACAATGCTGAAGATAAAAATCATATGTCCTCGCTTGTGCAGATGATTTTGCCATTATTGAAAGACTAATGCGAGATGTAACTGCTGTATATCGAAATATTGAGATGAGTTCCTCCAAATTGGTCCAGCGTTAAAAGTTATCGATAGCAATTGCAGAAAAATCAATGAAAATAAAATGCGGCGACGAAGTGCAAGCAAAAAATTGTAATTTCGGTGTGGTAGTAGAGTTTATCTGCCTTGGTTCCGTGGTAAATAACAACATCCTTGAAAGAGAACAAAGGAGAGTGCTTGCAAACAGGTATTATTATGGACTGAGCAAGCATTTCAAAAGTACTTATATCCCACTTGACCCAAAAAGGATATTAGCTCAAAATTTTAATTTGTTGCCTTTTTGAAAAGATTAACTCGTAATATTAATATCTTCTTGCTGTGACATCGTGATATTTTGTCTACTTTAAAATTGTAATGAACAATTTTTTTGCTTCTACTCAAAATTTTTAATTTTGTGTTATTACCCTTTTTATGATCATGTGTGATATGTAATTCAAAAAATGTTTTGCCGAAAATTTTAACACACTCATCAATTAAATTTTATTAAACTTGTATAAATTTGTAAAGTGACAATCTAAACACTTATATGACATTTTACTGCATTCGTATTAATACATTTTCCGAAAGTGGACATTGATAACTTCATGCATGTATGTAATGTTATAAGACCAGAGGCATTAGAAAAATATTCAAACGATTGACTCAGCAAACTTTTCATGAGACATGATGTTAAAATATTTGCAATATCTACAAACAACTCTTAAAATGCCCATACAAACTTAAACACGTGCATCAAATGCATCATTGCCTGTGCTGTGTACAAAGTACATAAAGTGTTTGTATAGTGTGCAATGTTATGTCTGGTTGTGTATGATCATAACCTGTGGCTAAGATTTCTGGTAATACTTGCATTTGGAGCAACTTGTGTTAGTGGAAATACCACAGATTGCAAATTTCTGGCAGTGTTTGTTAATAAACACAAAGAAAGCATTTTTTTCTCTTGACTAACAAAGAGCAGCTAATATCAAGCACATGTAGTTTAATTAATAACAGTTTGTTATGCATGTATGAACTTAATGAATTTTGACAGTTTTTTTAGTTACATTGCATTATTTCTGTGATGAAGTATTATAAAGCCAGGATTTGTTTAAACGTAACGATTTTTAGACATAAAAATTGGCAACACTAAAGAAAATCGCAAATAATTTTGGTTCAACAACAATGCGGTGCAGTAGACATTATGACTACATACATTGAAATGAAATTTTATTAACTTTTAAAGTTAATTTAGAAATACATAATTTCTAAAAACAAAATTTGCTAAGCTGTTAATTTGCTGATTAAATTTTTCTGTATGAAACCAAATACAAATCTACAATTAGATAAAGTCATTTGGGCAAAAAGTTATTCTGTGTGCGTGTGTGTGTGTATTTGTATGCCTTTAATGGGGGTTTGTTTTCAAGTCATTGTCTCTTATCTAACATTCAAACAATGCGGGTTTGGATCACACAAAATCACCACATACAAACATATAGATATTAAAGCTAGACAATTAAATAAAATGACTTTTAAACTGCGCAAATACTTGTGAATGGAAGAAAATTAAATAAATTTAAATTAATAAAAAATTTAAGTGCTAACGAAATTAAAGAAAACTAAAGAAATTGCTTTTTATTTTAATTAATTAATTAGTGCAAAGATAAAATTGCAAGATATGCCAAATATTTTGAGGCACATTTGTGTCTTTTTGCTAAAGAAATGTTAACATTTTAAAAAATGCAAATACAAAATGGCGCTTAATTTTTCAGCTGTTTCACATTTGTAAATAGATGCATTTCAACGCTCTTCTTTAGTTTTTAGTATTGTAGATTGTGCAAACATAGCAAATTGAACCCTGCATGGCATGAATCAAAAAACTGCGTATCTACGTCATCATAGAATGCAAATTAGTGTTTGTTATCAAAATTTTAGACAGAGAGTAAACAAATGTACTTTGTTTAAAAACAAATTCTATGTCTACGTCACACACAAAAATAACGGACCTACGCAATCTTGTTTGCGCAATCTTTTGATTTTTTTCTGCATCGTTCACATTATCTACGTTGCGAGAGTTAATTTAGTGGTAAAGCTGTTGTCGATCAAAAATTAAGTCTCCTATGATTCAATAAAGTGGTGTATATGTGTTTATAAAAACGTCGTTGTCTTGAGGATTATCTCTGGTATTATTGCAATTTTATTTAGCGTAAAAAATATGGATATGTCCAAAGATAATGAAGAAGATTTTAATGTCTTCAATAAACTAGGTATATATTTAACAGACCAAGTTTATCAGCAAAAATGTTGCAGTGACAGTTCTAAAAAAGCGATATCGATTTAAAAGCGATCAAGGGTGTAGTTACAGTATAGAAAAGATAATCGATTTTTTTTGTTGGCAGTAAAAATAAATTTTGTATTAAGAGTCATTAACAGGGAAACCAGAAATATGCTCTAAAAAACGCGTCTTATGCGCATTAAATATGCCCTTTAAATTGTTAAAAATATGCTGCAAAAAATGTGAAAATTGCTAATTTGAAAACAAAAAATTTAACAATATAATTACAGTTCCATTTAAGTCCAAACACTATAGTATTAACATATCAGATTTTTGTCTTAAAGGGATTTAAGGGACGGTCGCTAAATTGTTTATTGATGTTAACATTTAAAAGGAAGTAAAAGCTATTATAGATGGGAGCTTTGGGCAAATGCAAACAGATTCGAAAAGAATTAATTTGAAGTAAAATATTTTTGGGAAAATTTAATCTAAATACCAACATAATTAGATGGTTTACGGACACAAAGAGTCTATTTGGAAAGAAGTTTTTATGACGATTATGTGAAAGACCGATTCTGACCATTAACATGGACTTTGTCCTTTGTGCAATTAAAATGTATTTACCAAATCTATCTACAAGATTGCAAAGTCTACTTTGCGCACAAGGTTAACTAGACAGACAACCAGCAGACGGACGGATGGACATCGTTGTGATTTTCAGTCTATCG
This sequence comes from Pollenia griseotomentosa, assembly GCA_963931875.1. NCBI lineage: Eukaryota > Metazoa > Arthropoda > Insecta > Diptera > Polleniidae > Pollenia > Pollenia griseotomentosa. The sequence continues at coordinate 203,553,759 of OZ007561.1, read as the reverse complement.
GTATACTAAAAGACTGGTACAGATTTCTGTGTATTTCCTTATATATTTGCTTATATATACTTAAAAAAAAAATTTTAATGTTTAGAATAAAAATTTGTCTCGAATGACTACCTGCTTTGTCTTGTAATTTTAGAGAAAAAAATTAATGCAGATGGCGAAATTAAAGAAACACGTTGGGTACTTTGATAGATATTTAACACAGAAAATACAGAACTTATTACAGAACGAAAGCTCTTGTAGTTATCTTAAAAAAATTCAATATGTATCAAAATATGCCTCAAAAATGCAAAATATGGGCTATAAGCTTAAAAAAATGCTGCAAAAAGGCTCTTTTAACTAAATTATGCAAAATAATACTACAAACGGTAAAATATGCAAAAATATGCACTAACAAATCGATGCCAAAATCCATAAAAAGATCTAAAACGGATAAATATATTGTTTCTACCTTCATTGGTCGCACAATGAAAAACATGCAATTGATCATAAGAATCATAAAGAAAAAAAAACTATTTTTGGTAAAAGGCCACTTTTTCTTGAATCACTAAAAATATTTTTTTGTTCTTATAATAATTATGTTTTTATCGAATTTTTCTGATTCAAGTTGCTTTTCTCAAGAATTTCGACTTCTTCAGGGATTGATTTTTATTATTAGTCTTCCATCATTAAAAAAATACGTAAAGAAAACATACAAATCGTCGAAAAAAAAATATATAAAATCTACTTACAAAAAATTTTTGTCCGTAAACATTATTCTAAAATTATATCACAGCTTTGTATTTATAAAGTTGGACTACACATATCGCACTCCTCCAAAGAGAGACAACCCAAAATTATCTAATTTTCACTTTTTGCAAGAAATCGATATGCAGTGGTCATATCTATGCACAGTAAAAATCATTTTCCAAATCATTAAAATTTTGCTGTACACCCACAATGCAAAGCTTTCAATTCTTCTTCTGGTTAATGGTCCATGTTCCAGAGCTTCATTTTTTTTTTTTTTTTGTTATACTTTCCATAATTTGTACAGTTTTGTTGTAGCTGTAGCTGATCTAGGGAAAGGCATCTTCGGATTCGTGCACAGCAGTCACAGTCGTTGCGTATTATTGACCCCAAATAGAACAAGTTAGAGTGTTATATTCGGCTGTGCCGAATCTTTAATACCCCCCGCCGACAGTTTGTATATTTCAGGAGTGATATCAATATGATGTCTATTTATTATTAATTTATCTTTATAAAAACAGACATCAGCATTAAAATTGGTTGCGGCTTAGACCTATATTGACCGATAGATGCTATTATGATAGCATTATTTATTGCGGTTTTAGGCGTACTAAACTGTTTTCCGTGACTAGGGTTTATATGGGACCTAGGGTAAATTATAGACCGATCTTCATGAAATTTCACAGTGTGATTTCTAGTCGAATAAGACAAACATTTGCCAAATTTCATATCATTTTTTATATTTTTTAAAGTGGTGGTTCCACATTTTGATTTATAGCACTGATCCTACTGAACCGATTTGGATGGATTTCAATCCCAAACTGTTAAGAATAACAACAATCAATTTGACACCCAGTTTTTCTTATTTATTTTGAGTTTTTCGAAAGTGAGCGTGTTTTTAACAGACGTACAGACGGACAAACGGGCATGGCTTAATCTACTTAGAATTACTCAAGGAGCCAGAACATATATACTTTATGGGGTCTGAGGTGAATAATAAAAAAGTTTCACACGGAATGACAAACTTAGTGTACCCTCCTCACAACTTATTATGGTGGAGAGTAAAAAAAAAACTGTTGACAACTTGAATTTACTTGAATTTAGTTTTCGGTTTATTTGTTTGATGACCATATATATTGCTGGATATATGGAGCCTATTCATAATGTCCAAGAGTTCATCGGGACAAGAAGCTGTTATCAGCATATCATCTGCACATTTTAGGTTGCTTCTTTTTCCACGGCCAACAGCGATCCCTCCATCGCACTCTTCTAATACCATCCGCTTTATTATCTCCTCATAGGCATAAAACAATGTGCGGGATAGAATACAACCCTGCCTTATGCCAGACTTTGTTACGAATGTGTCCGACGATATGTGGTTGACTTTCAGTATAACTAAAATGTTTTTTCAATTATACCAAAATAGGACAAAATTTAGGAGATTCCAATAAAAATTGTGATACAATTGAGTTTGTATCTAATTGTTGAGATATTTAAGAATCAATTGCTGCACACAGTAAGCAAAAAACCTTGAAAACAAGTAAAACCACAAGAAATTAGCTTCCAGATCGAGATAGAAAAATTTAAATAAAAATTACAAACAAAACAATCGTCCAATATGCATTTTATTGAATAATTAAGTGACATTTTTTGGTTTCTTTATATTATTAAATGCATTAACTGCCAGATTTTAATATCGATGTTCAAAGTGAAACTACTAAATGATTTTTCCAGCCACCATAAACTAACAGTCGGCAATAAATCAGAAACACAGTTGTGTGACTTGAGCTTTTATTGCAGCATACCGACAATATCTACATACATAAAACTATCACACAATGTGCGTATATATTATTAAATTTGTTAATATTTATAAATTGAAAAACCCCATCATACACACCGATTTTCCATTACTACTAGCAACTGTTCTAAAAATAGTCATAGTATTGGAAGTAGTTTAGTTTATGAAGTAGTAACAGTAGTCCTTGCACTGGAAGTTGCATGTAGTTCTGGAAGTGGTATCAATGAACATGTACATTATTCAATTTTGGTCTTGGCTTTCCTGTCTTGTCTATATTATGGCATCTTGTAGTTCATGTTGTTAAACTATCTCTTCAAGTTTGTTGTAACAGGCTGACATACACCAACATATGTTAATATTTTCATATGTTCAAGTGTGTGCATGTGTAATACTTTAAGGATTATTTTGTTCTGTATAAAAACTTTAACTACTCGTATATATCATATTCTAGCATATGTGTAAATTGTTATAAAAAGTATATTCAACAAGAAAGAAAAAAAGAAGATGAGTGGTTAGAAATTTAAAAAAAAAAACTTGAAACAAAACAACAAGTGTAACAAATTTACATTGAAGTTTAAATAATTGGTGTAGTAAAGAAGGCAACAAAGTGGGCTCTTATGAAAAAATGCTACAGTTTTCACTTCTGTGTACAAAAGTACGAAATAAACACCTGATTCAAGAATAATAGTTTTGAAAACCAACAAGAAATAACAATATTTTTCATGGTGATAAATAAAAAAAAAAATATTTTATGTTTGTTAAAAAAATGTTGATTAAAAAAAAATTTTTAATCTTCAACACTTTGAAACATTTTATTTTTGAAAAAATAACGTTAAAATTTAATTTCTTCTTAACCCTTGTGTATTTTTGTAAAATAGAATATTCGGGTATTTAAATGATATTTTATTTTAAATTCGGTTTTAAATGTTTGAACATCAACAATTGCCATTTAATTTTCCTCAAAATATTTACATAAATGTGTGTGAGAGTTGCACATTTATTTTCAAGCGTGCATCCGTTTTACTTTTCTCCTGAGGTGTCATTTTATTTAAAGTTTGTATTAGTTGAAGCCAACTAACAACCATACGCATGTACAGGTATTGTACCACCTGGTTTTAGTACTTTTTGTAATAAGTACGTGATGTAGTATAGTTGCGGTATGTGTTGGGAAATAGTTCTGGTAAAGTTATTTTTAAATACTTGTATATGCGTACATGTGTACATAAACATGTGTATTCTAGACGCATACTTACAAGCTAACATGGATTGTATATATTCAATAGCAATTCCTATATACACACACACTTTCCAGCACGCAACAAAACATTTCGTTTTGTCACGTTTTTCAAGAGTAGTTTTTTATTGAAAAAAATCGCAAATGAAAATGTGATTATACAAATTACTTTTATATTTAATTTTAATGCCTTTTAAAATCACCGAAAGAATAAGACAAATCTTTATTGATCTCTAGTTAAAATTTAAAATCGTTTTAATTTTTTTCTTCATTTTTTTACGTTGAAGCTTTTCTTATGAACTTAATTAAAAACTTACTTTCACACAAAGAAAAGATATCTCTCGGACTACATTTACTGGTTTTCCGATTAACATAATTGTGTACACAATTCTTCAATTGTATGTACAAATCAGGTTTACAATAATTAAGATATGACGGAATCTGAAAGTGCGTATTTTTTGCCTGCGTGTACGATTTCGTTCTCGTGGCAAAATTCTTAGGAAACTTTAGAGAATTTTCATTGTTATAGCGATTATTTTTTTAATGACACATTCGCATGTTACTGTAAGTTTTGTTATCTTTGTATGTGAGATTTAACTTAAGCTCCAGGCGAAAAGTGGAGAACATGCATTTTAAAAGTTAATTAAATGATTCAAAAAAAGAAATGATTTGCCAAGATTTCAAAAGAAAAAAAGGAAACACTTTACAAGATTAGGTAAGGAGATAAACAAACTCTTATCTAAATTACTGTGATAATTTCTAGAAAACTAAAAAGATTTTCTTCGGAAAATGTGTTAATTTCAAGAACACGAATTAATAACCATTTTTAGCTAAATATTTTCGTTTTGTGTATTTTACTTAACCCTCTTTTACAATTTCATTTGACAACTCAATTATTCTCTTTATTATGTGCAAAATATTGGCGAACATTTTTTTTAATTAAATTTTTCTTTGTATATTTTTGGTTTTTGCATGCAGCTTATATTTTGATTGTTATTTTGAAATGTACATAATTATTTTCTATACAATATGCAAACATGCACATAGAAATTTAGTTTTATATAGAAATTTCGTATAAATACTCAATTAAATAAATACGTAGTATGAAAAACAAATTCATTAAATTATTTGAAGTATTTGTTTATTTAAATTGTTTTTGTAGTAGTTGTATTATGTTATGTTTTTATAAAAACAATAAAACATTCTAGCACCGCAAGCAATTGTATGTATTAGTTTGTTATATTTTGCAACTTGATTATAAATTGAATGCAAATATTTACAAAATCTTAATATACAAATAATCAATGAAATAATCATAATAATAGCTGATAGAGTGATAATATACTCTCTCTCTCTCTTCTACCCACATACACACATGCACACATACACGACTACTCATTCGAAAATATAACATAAGTACGGTTATTCGTAGTTTTATAATGAGATCCCAACAAACAAGGAGGTTTGACTTAAAATTTATCTAACGACTAACATTTGCAAATGAGATGAAAATAATTTGAAAAACATACCATTCTCAACAAAAAGGGGAAATTGTTTTCAAATTGATAAATCGATTTATTTACTTTCAGCTTGCTTTAAGATTTTATTTTGGAATGTTTTTCAGTTATGGATTGTAATACAATGTTGAGCATAAAAGAAAAATAATATTTGTTTTGAAAATTAAAATTTCTTTTAATTTGTATATCCATCACCACTGTTGGAAAGGGTTTGTCATTATAATTTCTAGAATTAATTAATTCTGATCCTATAATGTATATATAGTCTGGGTCCTTCTTAGTAACGAAATTGATTTCGCGATGTCCGTCTTTCCATGTATCCGCTAAAATGGGTTTCCGGAGACCCCAGACAAAACTCAAGCATGTAAAAAGCATATGATTTTATGAAAGCGATGAAAAGACTGATTATGACTTGGTATTTAAATATTTTCTTGTGGTTAAGTTTTATCTTCTAAAATTCAAAAATACTAACTATTTCTTAAGATTCCTGTACCGCAATTCTGTAAATTTTTGAATTTAACTTCCGATGTCGTTAATTTACTAGTAATCTCGGTTACTTTAGCGAATTTGTTATTCTCTATTTTAAATTAACAAATATTTTTGTTAAGAAATATTGACGCCAAATATCGGTAAAGTTATAAGAAAATCAAAGTTGAAGTATGCTAACCTTGTGCCCCCGGAATAGGTGTTTTGTGCTCATAAACCGTCTCGTTTTGTAGGTATTTAGATTTAATTAGAACCAAGAATATTTCATGTGAAAATAGCTTATAAAAAGTAACTTTTATAATAGCTTTTATGTCCTCTCATAGTGGTAATCACAGTAGTAGCAGCATATATTTACATAATTTTTGGCATTGAAATCCCTAAAGTGAATCGTAACCTCAAAACATACACTTTTTGGCGGAAACATGATTTCCCATGGGTGCAAAATACGAACGAACTTTGACTACTTAACGACAAATTTTTGTCATTAAAAAGTCACAGAATTTCAGTACTGAAAATAAGTATAGCATTGTGCTCTAGGTTGATATAAGGAGTGCATTAAATTTTATGATGTCCGTCTGACCCCAGATATGATGGGGACTGTAGTCACATATAGTTCGGAACTGTTTGCTATTGAAATTCAGCCTGAACGGTTCACAATTGGCTAAGATATGAGCAAAAAACCACGACTTCCTCTAATTTTACACACAAATCCTGTGTTATTTTTGTTTTTTTTAATATTTTTTTTATGTGTATCTAGAGAACGACAAGATACAAACAACATCCGACAAAATGTGGGCGGGAGTGGAGAAGAGAGCGTGGCACTAAATAGATTTATCTATATCAAAAGAACGGTATTTGTTTAAAGGCGAAGGCTATATAAGATTCGGCATAGCCGAATATTGCACTCTTACTTGTTAGAGTTGTCTTTGCTCTCCGTAGCACCTCGATCATACAACAGACTGAGTATGTTTTTAATTTCCTGTTTAATTTTTTATTCCCAACACAGTTTTGTTTTCATTTGAGAATAACACTTGATAACAAATTGTCGTCAAATTGATAAAACATTGCTAGTCAAATTATTATACTCAAACCAATATCAATTAACAAAATGTTAAAATTAAGCCAATGAAAAAGATTTGAGAATTGTGCTTGTTTTCAAATGTCATTTTATGTCAATTGCTTAGCTTCGTGTTTGCTGGGATACTATTAAATTAAGCTGTTATTACTTTATATTAATAATTTTATTTAGATTCGAAGTTTAATTGGAACTTTTGTTTTTGTGACTGTTTGTATTAAAATATTTGCAATCCTAGCAATTGGAAATTGTATTTGATTAACAGAAATTTTAAATAGTTATGATTTAATTCTTTGTAGATGGCAAAAATAATATTTTTTTCGTTCGTTTTTCATACTTTTTCAAACCTGATATAATCTTTATCAAAAAGACTTTAAAAATAATTTTAATTATGTAATAATACATACTCAAATGCAAACGTAATCTTTCTTGGTGTTTTAACAGAAGAAAGCCCAGTCATATAAAGGGTTTGACTGCAGAATGAGAGATAAAAATCTGTAAACTCGTATACTCGGTGTTCTAAGCGTTCTCTCAAAAGTTTCATAAATTCTCGTGGAAAAATCAAGTTTTTGCTATTATTTCGGTTTCTTCAGCTCCAGTTTTATTTTTGCTAAAGAGACTGGACTATAAACGAAAAAAAAGGTTACTTCATTTTAATAGGTTTGACTCTTATAAATTAAAAATAAGATTTTTTAAGGCAGTTATATTCCTTTTACAATTTTGTTGTCAACACGTGAACATTGGGGGTATAACACATTTTTTGGCATGGTACCATGAGGTCAACCATGTCCTAGTAACCACGAAAATTATAGGTGCCTATTATGAACTAAAAATTTAATATTGTGATTTTGTTTATTCACAGTAGTACATTCTCGATCAGTTGTCACTTAAAATAAAAAATGTTTGTTTACAAATTTAAAAAATAAAATTAAAGTTAAATGAGACAAAGGCGGAATTATGGCTGTTTAAAAATAATTTAGCTTCAGTGGAGTTTTATGCTACTTTTTTACATGCTGAACTTTGCTGCAAATCACTTTGTCAAAAAATAATTTTGTTCCATAAGGAATATGAGCGTTTCCAATTGCTCTGTATGACGTTGGAATTGCATAAAATAAACAAAACTGATAAAGAATATGGTATTTGTTATATATACCATAGAATATACTATAGTTACATTTTCAAAAAGTTTTTTACATTTATTTACACCGTCGAAAGCAAATTAGTTTTTGTTGAAAAATTCGATGCACAACGAAATATTCGACAGTGCTGTCAACTCATAATACAAAATGTACATTCGATGGTCGATGTTCGATAGCCAGCGAAAATCGTTTGAGGAATGTAACTCATAATAGGGGCCATAATCTTTTGTAATAAAAAGTTCACGCACCAATTGGTTTTTCGAAACCAATGCAATATTGAATATTTATAAATTTATCGTTGAAAAAGGTTAATGATACGTTTTGGTTTGCGGAAAAATCTCTTACCATCTCTAAATATTAATGAATTTTCATACTTGAGTTATTTTTGTTTTAAATTAACATATTATTAATTTTTTAACCAAAAATAAAATTAAAAATTTTCAAAACTTCATCACGGTTGGTGTGTGAACTTGTTTGACCTTAACGAAAAAATAAACATAGTTTTTTATGCTCTATCGAACTGTGCTATGCCAATTTTGATATTTTAAAAAATTGTTAAAAAGTTATATTCTTCCTAGAGAACATACCTTTACTATTTTTATTTTTCCAGTGTAAATAGACAAGACATGTGATTGCTTTTTTTTAAATATAATAAATTGGTGTCACGACAAAGGGTTTTTGCCAAATAAAAAAGGGAGATGAGGTTAAGAAAAGTGTTTCAATATAGTTTTGGACATCATTTGCGTAAAGAAAAATCAATGAAGCTGAGCTGGCAGTTGAATCTGGACACGCGCTTTGCTAAGCCGAAGTATTGCACCGTACTCAGTTGAGAAAAGTTGTCAAAGGGTAAACATCAGGATACTTTAAGAATGAGCAATATTTGTTAAAACAAAACTTGTGTCAATGCCATATTACTGCGAAACTGTACTGAACAGTTTGTAATACAACCTTTAATTAAAAAACGCTAATTTTCTTAAATTTGTGTTTCCAAAATAATATCAATAATATGCGCACAAGTTGCAACAATTTATTCGTAAAAAAGGTTTAAGAAAATGAATAATGCACCAGCATGCCTCGATTTAATCAGAGTTTATAAATCCTTGCAACCCCTTTTTAAGAAATTGCTGTTGCAATAAGTTTTTGTTAACTTTTTTCTGCTTTAGCTGCGCTTGAATGCAGCAAGTAATAACTTCTTTACTGTAATTAAAAAACTTGGCCTAACTTGGTTGTAAACCCATAATACTTATATGTAAGCTTTGTTCTACTCTGTGGTAAGGTCCTTCAACCGGAAAGGGTCCTATCAAAAACCGTAGCTTACCAAACTTTGTTCTTTTTTATTGGAACAATGCGATTAATATTATCAAAAAAAATGTGGCTGACTTTAAAGAGTGTGAGTTTTCAAGGCTTCGGCATTGAATAAAAACTAGTAACGAAATATGCTTGCTTTCCGGCACTTTTTAGTCAAAGCAGGCTCTACATTGTGATCAAAATTTGTAATAATATATTTAGAAGTGTTATCTATAATATTGTAACAATATTTTTTTTAAAGTCCGAAAAAAACTTAGGTTTTGGCCGGAATATACCTCTGTGCTATGGTGCAAACCAAAGCGTTTTAAAATTTAAAGAGAGAATTTATATTTTATATTCTGCACATTAATCTTTTATTTTGCTTTTAGTTGTTATGCAAAAAAAGCATTGAAAACTTTTTCATAAATCGGCAAACCCTAAGTATCGCCGATATACCAGTATCGGTATTCGTTACATCCCTAGTTGTTTTATAGTAAAGCAAAATATTTTTATAATAAAAATTATTTTTTTTTATTTACTAACTCAAGATGATTGCAAGAGAGTTACAAAAGCAGAAGTAAATTTTGTATTTAGATAAATATTTACTTTATTAACTAATTTGTATTATACACATGATTTGCCAACAAGTGAAATGTAAATAATAAACTAAAATGATTTTGACACTTCAAGTTCACCATCTTATTATTTTATTTGCTGTCAGTCGTCTTGTCTGATGTCTCTATTAGTTTGTGGTTCGATGCGTAACTTACATTCTGGGAAAATATGAAAAAACAACTGCAATTAATCTCAAGTTCAAAGAGGATAAAAGATAATTTTGTTATTAGAAATTCATTAAAAACAAAATATTAAAAAAAAGCAATCCTTAAAGGCTACAAGCTACAGATGTCATATACACATAAATATATTTTATAAAATTCTTCAATATATTCCCTGAAGAAAATGTAAATAGTGAAACTGTAATAATTTAATGGACTTTGTCACCATTACTACTGACCAATTGTACGCCACGCAGTGCTTTGTGCAGTAGACATTAAGCAGGACCTTCCAAAAAAAATCCCGAAAACTATTGACTTTGTAACTTGTGCGTGTGGAACCATATGGAGACAGGAAAACCTGAGAATCACTAGCACCTTCTAGTAGCTCTTATCTATATTTTTAAATATTTTTAAAAAAAGATCTTGCACTTGTAAGATCTCGTAAATCTCGGGATTCAGCCGATCAGAAAAATGTTTTTTAACTTATTTGTTTTACTTCATAAGATTTTGTTTGTCGTGCTTAATTCCCAATTTTTATTCTTGATAAATACACTGAAATTTATTGTTGGAAGATAAGCTAGTTTGTATGTGCATTTCACTGGTTGCTTTGGCCAGATCATCAGGAAACATCCTACCAAAAAAATTTAGAAAAGCCAAACATATATACAAATAAAGCGGCAGAGTGAATGAGAATTGCAAGCACTCAAAAAGTCATATATGCAACGATATCAAAGCTTAAACAAAATACCAACAATAAACAGTGAGTTTAGCTTTTTTACATTCCCACTACAATTGGTTTTTTGTTTTACTTTTTTTTATAAAAACTAATTCATCATTAGTTTCCCATGAGAAGAAAAGAAACACAACATGTATTACTCATTTATACTTATTAAACTTTCATTTAAAAAAAAAAAATTAAACTTTCTTATTCCTTCTAAACACATAAAACTATTGAATCATTTATTTCGAAAAGGGCTCAGGTGCAAAAATACAAAGTATTCTGGAGACACAAAAAACTGAGTATCCTTAAACAATTTTGTTGTGGAAATTTCAGTTACTATCCTTTTTTTTCTCTACTAAATTGTGAATAAAATTAAAAGTTGTTCACCAATTTAAATTAAAAAGTTTCAAATTTCTTTGGAATAGACTTACTATTGTTGTAATTTTATGTAGTATATGTAAAAAGCATTTTCTAACTAAAAAAAATCCCGAAAAATCTCTTTATTTATTTTCTAAAGGACAAACAAAAGTGTAGACACTTTGTTGACAGTGTCCCTAGTCACCAAAATAATCGACAAAAATGGCGACTTAGACACACTTGATCCCAGATTTCCTGCAGGGTTATTTTAAGATTAGAAATGCATTTTTTGACTCCCAAGAAAACTTCGATAACTAATATGCATGTGGCAGTGTAAATAAAACTGAACTGGCAAAATAAAATAAAGTAATTTATATTTATTTTTGTTTTTTCTTTACCAATTGTAGTCGGGACGGTAAGAAAAGATAAACTCACTGTTTATTTTTGTTGTTTTGTTAAAGCTTTGATATTGTTACAAATAAAACTGGTGCTTATAATTCTTATTCGCTTAACAGTTTTATTTGTAAAATATCTTTAGTTTTTCTAAAATCTTTGGATGAAGTTTTCTGACGATCTGGCCTAAGCAACCGGTGAAATACGCATAGGAATAGCTTATCCCATCAAGAATAAATTTCAGTTTATCAATAGTTAGAAAAAGGAAATTTAGCATTTTTAAACGAAACCTTGTTAAAATTAATATCATTTAACTTTATTATATTTTACTGATGTCCAATTTTCAGGATAGTATTAAAATCAATATTAGTTTCATATAAACTTAAATCGTACTTAAATACAGATTAATTTTTTGAGTTTTTTCAGAAAAATAAATGTATGCAAGCACAACTGAATGAAAATAAATATCATTAAATAGTGTATTTTTTACAAGGTGGTCTCAAAAAACAGCTGACTGTTATTGCTTCGCCTGTTGTTGTCGTATTGTTGTGATATTAAGGCCACCTTTCTAAATTATTACAATGGAAACTCAAATTGAACTTAAATGTATCACATCGGTGAATTGTTTCATTTAAGTGTTAAGTGAAGAAGAGATCTTTGTATTTAAACACATTTTAAATATAAATGTGTTTTATTACACAAGGCAAAAAAATCGAAAAAATTTTAAAGTCTTGAAAAACCACTATAGATGAATTTCATGTAAAAATCGAGATGCATTGAACCCGACCCCCTCATATATCGATGAAATTTTGTTCATAGCTAAATTTGATCAATACAAACAAACTCTCATTTTTAGAAATGACTGTTTTGCGATTTTTTGGGCGTGACACAGTGGGAACGTTTTCGAAAAAACGCGAAAATGGTCGAAAAGAGCTCCATTTAAACTACAATAACTCAGAATCGGCTAAACCGATTTCCATGATCTTGGTATCATTAAAAAGATATTTTAACAGGCTTTATGACACGTTTAAAAAAAAAAAAAGAAATACACTGTAAAAAAATTTATAACAAAAAAAAATTTTAACTGACGAAAAAACCAAAAAGATCAAGGGTTTTTTTACAGTGTATTAATTTTTTAGAAAGGCTTATCCTTCATCTATACCATATCAAAAAATAAAAATGGGTTCTTTTTTAGTTTTTTTTATATAATTTTTTAAGTAGTGTCACTTCTAGTAATTGCCCTTATATTTTATAACAAAAAAAAATTTTAGGTAACGAAAAACCAAAAAAGATCAAGGATTTTTTACAGTGTATTACTTTTTTAGAAAGGTATTTCCTTCACCTATAACATATCCAAAAAGTAAAATGGGTTCTTTTTTATTTTTTTTTTAATAATTTTTTAAGTAGTGTCACTTCTAGTAATTGCCCTTATATTTTATAAAAAAAAAAATTTAGGTAACGAAAAACCAAAAAAGATCAAGGATTTTTTACAGTGTATTACTTTTTTAGAAAGGTATTTCCTTCACCTATAACATATCCAAAAAGTAAAATGGGTTCTTTTTTATTTTTTTTTAAATAATTTTTTAAGTAGTGTCACTTCTAGTAATTGCCCTTATATTTTTTAAAAAAAAAATTTAGGTAACGAAAAACCAAAAAAGATCAAGGATTTTTTACAGTGTATTACTTTTTTAGACAGGTATTTCCTTCACCTATAACATATCCATAAAGTAAAATGGGTTCTTTTTTATTTTTTTTTAAATAATTTTTTAAGTAGTGTCACTTCTAGTAATTGCCCTTAAATTTTATAAAAAAAAAAATTTAGGTAACGAAAAACCAAAAAAGATCAAGGATTTTTTACAGTGTATTACTTTTTTAGACAGGTATTTCCTTCACCTATAACATATCCATAAAGTAAAATGGGTTCTTTTTTATTTTTTTTTAAATAATTTTTTAAGTAGTGTCACTTCTAGTAATTCCGCAAAATTCTGAATAAAAAAATCAATGTATTCTTCATAATAATTTTCTATTTTGTCATAAACATTTATTACTTTACCCATAATAAAGAGAAATATATATAGAACAAAAAATTCATAATTCATTATATAAACAGTTTCGAGAAGCCAAGATATCCCATTACAATTTTTACGCGTATATTTTAAAAATTTGAGTGAATATGAATTCAAACAATAAGTACAGATGCATAAAAATATCTCATAAGTGTTGCGCTTCGCTTCGTAAAATAAGTGAAAACGAGGCTGCAAATATAATTGAATATTTTCCAGCTGTCGCCAACATTCATTGTAGCCGTATTTGCGAAACTTGCCGGAATACACTGAGAAAAGCGCGCAGTCGTAATGAATCCAACGTGGAGCAGAATGAAGTCTCAAATTATTTACCAACAACGCCCAGCGATGAAGTTAGCGAAGAATTGAATGAACTTCCAACTTGTAATGCAAACATCGAAAGGACGGAAGTCATTGAAAATATAAATGATCATATTATTCCTCATCTACCAAACCAAATGTCGCCTCTTAAAAGGAAATATATGAAACAAGATGCATACAGAAATAGAAAATCACTGCAAAATATAGCAGATTCACTTGGAGCTGATCCATTATCTGATTTGTCAGCGCAGCTTGAACCGTCAAAGCCATTTACGAAGAAATTTTGGAAAACATCAAATATCAAATAGAGAACAGCTCAAATCTTTTGGAAAAGCAAAAACTTTTATCTCTCTTACCAATCAATATGAGTCACGCAGAAATTAAAGATCGTTTTGGGGATGATATATCTCACGATTGTATCAAAAAAAGTAAAGATATCCAAAGGAATAAAACGAAGTTTGCAGATATCAATCTTTTTAAAATGAGCAGACGTAGTTTACCAACCGAAACTCTAAGCACAGTCAAGTTATTTTATGAAGATGATGAAATTAGCCGAATGATGCCTGGATCGCAAGATTCAATTACTGTTAAACAAGGAAACTTACGTGAAAAAGTTCAAAAAAGAATTTCGGTACGTATTACTAGAAATGACACTACTTAAAAAATTATTAAAAAAAAAATAAAAAAGAACCCATTTTACTTTTTGGATATGTTATAGGTGAAGGAAATACCTTTCTAAAAAAGTAATACACTGTAAAAAATCCTTGATCTTTTTTGGTTTTTCGTTACCTAAATTTTTTTTTTGTTATAAAATATAAGGGCAATTACTAGAAGTGACACTACTTAAAAAATTATATAAAAAAAACTAAAAAAGAACCCATTTTTATTTTTTGATATGGTATAGATGAGGGATAAACCTTTCTAAAAAATTAATACACTGTAAAAAAACCCTTGATCTTTTTGGTTTTTTCGTCAGTTAAAATTTTTTTTTGTTATAAATTTTTTTACAGTGTATTTCTTTTCTTTTTTTTTAAACGTGTCATAAAGCCTGTTAAAATATCTTTTTAATGATACCAAGATGATGGAAATCGGTTTAGCCGATTCTGAGTTATTGTAGTTTAAATGGAGCTCTTTTCGACCATTTTCGCGTTTTTTCGAAAACGTTCCCACTGTGTCACGCCCAAAAAATCGCAAAACAGTCATTTCTAAAAATGAGAGTTTGTTTGTATTGATCAAATTTAGCTTTGAACAAAATTTCATCGATATCTGAGGGGGTCGGGTTCAAAATTTCAGTTTTATCTCGATTTTTAAATGAAATTCATCTATACAATTTAGATGTATTGTGGTTCCAGTAGTACAAATATGGTCCAAATTTTAAATTATAGAGAGAGGTTTTTTTTAAAAAAAATTGAGATTTTTGAAAAGACTGCTCCTTACATCTTATCGTAACTTTGGAACGACGAACTCGATTTTGTTATCCAATCCCTCAAAACATTTTAAATAACGCCTGATTTAAGTTTTTCTAATATCATATTTTAACTTAGTCATTACTTTTGGAGTTATTAATGCCGAAGTGGCAAACAAAAATTCTTTTTTTGTTTTTTATAAAATTTTTGATTTCAAAAAACTCATAAAAAATTGAAATCAACAAATACTTACCAGTTTTAGTACTTAAGCTTAAAGCTGCATGCAGTTTAAGTAAAATACATTTTATTTCATAAAAATCCATGGATAAATTCGTGTTTTATTCCTGATAAACTGAAAGTACCTAGCTTTGACCTTTTTTATCGCTAATTTGTGTAGAGCTAAAAATCACAAAGTTTTACCATTTTATTACACATTATTTTTTTTGAATCCTTTACTTTAATTATTTTTTCATAAAGCTGCATATAATAGAAATAAAATAAATTTTATTTCATGAAAATCCATGGATAAATTCGTGTTTTATTTCCGATAAAGTGAAGGTACCTAGTTATGACATTTTTTATCGCAAATCTGTGTTGAGCAACATGTTTATTAGTACTAAAACTGGTAAGTATTTGTTGATTTCAATTTTTTATGAATTTTTTGAAATGAAAAATTTTATAAAAAACAAAAAAATAATTTTTTTTGCCACTTCGGCCTTAAAAACTCCAAAAGTAATGGCTAAATTAAAAAATGATATTAGAAAAACTTAAATCAGGCGTAATTTAAAATGTTTTGAGGGATTGGGTTACAAAATCGGGTACGTCGTTCCAAAGTAACGATAAGATGTATGGAGCAGCCTCTTTAAAAATCTCAAATTTTAGAAAATATTTAAACAAAAACCTTACCATAGAATTTTAAAAAATTATGTTTTTTGCAGTTAGGTGACTATAGCGGATCAAAAAAATATAGCGGTTATTCAAGCCCTTTTTTTCTGTTGACCTGTGTTATCAATCCTTAAAATTGTATATTAGTAGTTTTTTGTTTTTTCATATTCATAGATTTTTTGTAAGAAATCCCTTGTCAGATAAATGTTTATGTGTCCGTTTAAAAGCAATAGCAAATATTTATGTATGTGTAGAGGTAGATTAGTAAAAGTAAAAACGTAAAAATACATACACATTTACATTTAAAAAATTTCCTCTACATAGGTTTCCTTAATTTTTTTTATGCAAGTCTTTTTTTATAATTTCATTTAAGAATACAAAAAAAATCTCTTTTTTATGATAAAGGTATTTTAAATATTAGGCTTCCTTCAACCATTTTAGATTATTAGTTGAATAGATCCCATACTTGAGCTCAAAAGGGCCTACATCGGGAAAAACAAAACAGGTTTCGTTTGCATTTCTTACCTTGGTCATTAGTTAGCCATTCATTGGTCTTGAAAAGAAAAACTACAACAACATCTATTTCTTCTTGTCTCTTTCATACTATTGCCTTCTATTTTGTTAAAACTTTAAGATTCTTTATAATATTGAAAGGTATTTTACAATAAGTGCTGGCAGGTTGACATTTTTTAAGCTCTAATTGTTGTTTTGCTAAATAACAATATTTCATTGTGTTTGTTGGTTTGTTGTTATTGCTGAAGTCTTCTTGAAGTAATTTTGGTATTTTGTAAATGTTTACAACACTGAGTGATTTTGGCAGATTTCCAATAAGTTTATTACAAATAAACACTTGTCTTTTATAGAATTGGTAAAAGGTGGAAAATGAAAAGAAAATGAAGTTGTAATATTTGCTTAAGATAATATGACAGGCTATGAAAGCTTGCAGTCCATAGAACAATCATATAACTGATGTGAACAAAATACAAAATACTTGTCAGTCTTTCATAAAAGAATTTTGTTTTGTTATTATTAGGCCTGTCGCAGAAATTAATTCCAAGTAATTCTGTTCGAAGTTTTTATTCAAAGAAGCTTTATCAAATTTGGTCGGAATTAGACGGGGCTAAAACTATTTCGATCAGAATGTGCGACAGGCCTGTATAGCCCTCGTCTAGTAGAATGGGTATAATGGTTACTTTTAAATTTAATAAGTGCTATAACTTTATATTCTTTATCAATAGATATCTACATTTTCGTGATATCTCCAATCCAATAATAATGATTAGGGCTTAAGTACTTAAAAAACATGTTTAACCCTCCATTGTAATAAGTAGGGCTAATTGTTCTCAACACCCTTAATTATCTAGCCATAAAATGAGATGAGTTTTGTATAAAAAAAGAACAATTTGCGCAATATATATAGGTTAAACGGCTATGACAATAAGCAAAGTGACCGTATTTGGAGCAAAGAAAATACTTAAACCGTTACGGTGAATGTATAAGCGCAACCGAGACATGCTAACTGAATTTTCCTTTCCAAAAATTAATCAGCTAAGCTTCACCGACAGTTGGTTCCAACATGACGGCGAAACTTGCCATACAGCGCGCTTTACAATCGATTTATTATAAAATCAATTTATATAAAACTTAACTTCAGAAGTGGTCATGTTCATTGGTTCCCTCGTTCGTGCAATTTAACGCCTCTGGGTGACTTTTTCGGGCTATGTTAACACGCAGAGAAAAACATTTTTCAACATGGTTCCCTCCAACAAAACTATTTTTAACAAAAGCTTTCAAACATATTGTGGTTAATTCTGCTATATTATTGTCACCGGCAACAATATTATGGTTAAGTTATATTTTATGGTTGGCTCTAAGCCTTATGGTTAAATATGACAATAACTTGTTTTTAAATTAACAATAGTATTTACCCATTTTTAAGAGCAACATGCTACTATGGTTAAAAAAACCATGCTTTTATAATTGTTAAACATATTTTTGTTATTAATTACAATAACATGTTCGAAAGTTTCCTTAAAATGGTTGTGGCTTCTTGATGGAGGCCTTACTATCCCATAATATGATTACCGGTTACAATAATATGGTATTATTAACCATAATAAGCTTAAAAATGTTCGTTTAAAATTGTTTTGTTGGAGGTAACCATATTGAAAATACTTTTTTGGGTGTAGTCATTGATTTATGCCGACAAACCAGCAACTCTTGAAGCATTTTTAGCCCATTTTCAAGCCACCATTGATGCCATACTGCCAGATTTATTGGAAAAAGCAGTAAAAAATTGGGCTGATCGAATGGATCATGCAATTCGTGGCCGCGACGAACATTAGCCGGAAATCTTATTTAAAAAATAAATGCCATGATATTATCTACCAGATAATAAAAAACTTTCATTTCAACAATTTTTCTATCTTCAATTATAATTTCAAGTTCTCACGCAGCTAAAAAATACACCCATGCATAAGAATACAAAAGATGTGCATTAATTTACTATAACAATTTATACATATAACAACGTGCGAAAGTAAGTATACCGCATAACTATAATGGATACACATGCATATTTGCTTTGAGTAACTCTAAATTACATAACACTTTTTCGCTGCAAACAAGTTCATCAAAAAATAATTTGTTATTACAAGTGAATTAAAATTTCCAAAAAAATTTTGGAATTTGCATTCATAATTTTGACATTTTACGGAATATGAAACTAAAATTATTATTGCTTTTTTATTCCATTGCAGATATAAACAGTTTTCGTTTTAAAATACATAAATGAAAAATAAAATTTCAATAGCAAATATGCGCGCACAGCGGATACTTAATAAAATGCAATTACAAATAAAATATTTTGATTTATATAAACTTTTAAAATAATTATATTTTTACTTGAATGAGCAGTACTTTTTTTAGAAAGAACAACAATTGACTGGTTATATTAGTTGTAAATACAATAACCGAAAACAAAACCCATCAAATATTTTCGTTATCAATCAAAAATCAATTTGAAATAAAAGTCTATTGAATTTAACATTTCAGTCCTAAATATGAAAATAAATATGCATAAGCAATTTTTTGTTGTACAACAATTAACAAAAATTTTAACAAAATTCATTAAAAAGAGCGAGAGAGCTAAGTTGCTCGGAATCTCAGTGGAGCAATTTTCTTTGTATATAAAAATAAATATAACGTGTATTTTTCCACCGAGTCTTCATTTACTTTCTTCTTTAAAAAGTCTAAAATCTGTTGTGGATTAAGCCTAAAAAAAGAAGCATTCATTTGGGTAGAGTACTGGCCAAGAGTGCCATTCGTGCCGCATGAATTGTTAAACTCCATTGTTATGGAATACGTGAAAAAGTTTCAAGTTTTTTTTTTTAATTAAAGACTTTATATTGTAAACTTATTTCAAATGTAAAAAAGTGTTGCATTCCTTATAAAAATTTAGCTTTTACATCCTACTGGACATGACGAAGGCTGGCTTTACACATTTCTGTGCAAAAAATATTAGGAGTGGTCCTAGATTATTTAAAGTTGTCACCGAGCAGTATATTGACTAAATTAAAAAAAATTTAGTTACATCAAAATCCTGTTTAACAAAAAGTCTCCAAACTAGGTACGTACACTGCCACGAATAAGCAAAAGATGCAAGCCGAGTTTCATCAACTTTAGCCACGCTCACCGCCCATATACAATTAAAAACAAAATGAGTCCAAGATAATCCTAATTATTCTTCTTCCATCATTTACTTCGAAAAGATGTTTATGAGGTTGACTTCTTATACTACTATAAACGGATCAGATGATGCAAAAAACGATGCAAAATATGAGAATTTGTTAAAGTGCAAAATAACTTTCTAGAAAATATTAATATATATTTTCTTTAATCTTTACTACGTGTTTCGTTTGCTTCTTCGGAGTGCACACAAAAAGTGAGTTTTTCTGCATCAATTATGTCTTTTAATGGATAGTAACAGGCATGAAGTTGCAGTTATAATTTTTAACATATAAAACAGACATACCCACGCAAATTTTTAAAACTCAACAGTATCAATTTTTTATGTTTGACAGTTTATACTTGTGCTTTCTCAAATATCAAAAGAAATTGAAATGGTTTTATTAAGAATATAAAGTTTTGTTTACCTTTTTAATTTGTTATGCTGTTTTTTTTTTCAATAGCTTTCATATAATTGATAATTGTAATATAATATAAAAAAAGTTTTAGCCTAAATGTATGCAACAGATTTTTATCACAAACCTGCACTGCAATATTCGTGACTTTTTCAGAAAATTTATTAGTTTGTTCAGCAATTGGTGAACTTCCATTGTTTTTTTTTTGGTAACTCATTCTTCAATTGGTTCCAGTAAGACGACAGATGTAGACGGAGCAAACTTTTATTTTCTTTTAAGAAAAACCTTAAACGCTTAATTTTATCTGGCTCATGTCCACTAAACTACACATCACCACCTAAATTACAAAACAACGTAACAACACTTTTGATACGTTTACAGGAGAAGCACAAAAACCTAACAAAATCAATAACAACAAAGTGTACTTCGCGTTTGAATTTCTTTAATAAAGTCGCTATTTTGATCGCAGGAGTCTTAATTTCTAAATTCGAATTTTTTGATGATACGTTGTTTTGTATTTTAGGTGATGATATGTAATCTTAGTTTTTTTGGTAATTTCAATTTCACGCGTAAATTACTGAGTAGCTTCAGTAATTTCATTTGATATTTTCTAGAACAAACAGCTTTTGAGTGATTAAGATGTTGTGCATATGATTTGATTATCAACAAATAAAATAATAACGATACATAAAAAACAATAACAAAACATTTTTCAAATTTTTTTAAAAGCCTCTTTAATGTTACAACAATTTAAGTATCGTATGACACTCTTGGCCTGTAATTAGATAATCAATAATTAGTGCGAAGTTAAAAGTCAACATTTATATACTCTTTTGCAAACCTCTTTTATATTTTTTTATGGGCAAAATCGTCGCATCAACGCTTTAATATTTGCTTTAAGTTATTGAATACTACTTTTAATCCTTTTATTAATAGTGTAAAAAGTCTGATTGTTTTTGAGCTTCTGATTGCTAACTGTGTAAGTGTAAGAAATATTCTTAACTTGACACAACTTTAAATCAAAGTTGTAACCAGAATGTTCTCTGATACATGCAGAATAATTTTATCAAATAAATATATTAAAATTTAATACATACACTGTTTCATTTATGAAACCATTAACTAATACATACACTTAAACCCACATTTGTTAGCATCAATTATATTATTTGACAGCAATTTTCCGCTAAAATATTCAAAATAATTATTTGAGAACAAATATTTATAAAATTTTATTAAAATATTAATATAAAAGCTCATGCATGGACTTAAAAATTCATATATAAAATATTCGATAATATACAATTATTTTATTGAGAAAATGTTTGAAAAATATGGAAAAAATAAATGTTTATTTAAACTTAAATAGACAATAAATAAAATATTTATGACTTTATTTCATTAATTATAAAATTACATTACAAGATATACTTAAATAGTTGAGCGAATTTTATGTATTTAAAGGAATTTGGGGTAAAGCAACTCAATTACAACAAGTCGTAAATATACCTGTAACTATATTTTTATCTGACTAGAAAAAAATATGTTTTAGAGAAGTATTCACAATGTGAATAACGTTACGTTGTTTTAATTATTTTCTAACGCAATTAAATGTTTTTATAAAAATATTTTTATTACAAAATGTTTTGGATGCTAATTTACTAATATTAAAACAAGTTTTTAATTTTCCAGTTTTTGTTAAATCAGTGTTGGAAAATAAACCCTAAATATCGTTCTTAGTGATCGGTTCGGTAGATTTGTGGAAAAGACAAACGCTAATAGTGTTTGTGAAGCAGATCGTTAAAAATATAACGTTTCCCTGTTTGTCATCTTTCGAACACAAAAATAAAACTGTTTTTATCAAACTCAACAAAGATGAGAACATTTAATTCCGTTCGGTATTTTTTAAATCCACAAACTTCATTGTGTTTGGCTCGGTTAATTAATGTTCGCGGCTTTTGGCTGGTTAAAAACCAAAAATTTTTTACAAAAACAAAAACACATACGAAAAAAAAACAAAAAGCCAGAAAAATAATTTTACACAAAGAAAACATATACACAATACACACACGAACAGCTTCGTGCTGCGGTCGTTGCTAAATTTTTTTTTTTTCATTTCCTTATCAATGTAAAAAAAGAAACATTACAGAACATACAAATATAATGTTTGTCTACAGTTTTACTACAATTGTTCTGTTTTTTAACGAAGAACAGAGCACTTGATAATGTTCGGCCCTCTCTTGAAAATAGTCACGAACGGTATTAGGGGTTGTGTTCGTCTACACAAACACTAAAATAATAAATAGCGTTCCTGGGTGTGTGAGCCGAACACTAAATCGTCTACTGTTTATTTTCGAACACTGGTTTTAATACATTTCTAAGTTTTGTAGAATTCTGCTTTAAAAAAACTTTCTCAAATTTAAATCATTGTATTCGTAGTAAAACTACCGCTTCCGATGACACTTAGGGACCATCAAAATTATTCTGTTGTTGCATTAGTGATACAAAAAAAAAAAAAAAAAAAAAAAAATAAAAAAAAATTTTAAGCAAACTCATAAACTATATGTGAGATTGTTATGCACGTATGTTGTTGTTTCATTGAATGTGTGTGTGTTGTATGACATAAATGTAAAACATGGTCATCAAAACACATGTCGGTTGTTTACGTTACGCTGTCATCACTGTGGTTGCAGCTAATGCACCATGTATACATAACACAACACACATTTTTACCAGAACAAACAAATGCACGCATACCGACTTACACACGACACATTCACTGTATTGGTAAATTTTGCATAAAATTTAAGGTAAAAAAATGAGGAAAACAAAACATGTTTTCCAAATTGTTTACCCAAACATGTCCAGGTTTTTCATTTCGTTAAATTCAGAGGTAGAAAATGATGATATAGACTATAGAAACACTGAGAAAAATACTTTGGAAATTTAGTTAAAACACAGAAAGAAAACATATTGAAAACACCTACCATCAAACCAACAACAAAATGAAATATTATTTCTTAAAGGCATGTAAAATTGTTTTCCGCTTCTATTAATTGTCTATATTCCCCTTTGTGATAAAGAATAATTTCAGCTACTAAAATTTAGTTCGTTAAGATGATGAAAAATAAAGTTTGTTATAAAGTTACCTGCACAAAACAGTTGGAATTGCATTTTCCCGTTTAATATTACCACGTTTTATTTGGGGTCTACTTAAAGTTCTGTGTATGCTTGATTTTTGTTGCGACTATTATTGCTCAACCACACATATGCACATTCAGTTGCTCATAAGCCACTTGCCTTTCTCGTTTTTCTCTTTGTCCAAATTTTACCTCATATATGCGGTATCAAAGCGAGGTTTAGCATTTAAAACTGATATTGTGGTAATAAAAATAGCAAAATAATACTTAAAACAGCATATAATATGGTTTTATAGTAGTAGACAATGTAGCGATTTTTTCAGAGCAGAAAATGGTAAATTTAATAATTTTATATTAAGAAAATAGAAAGTCGTTTTTCAAAGTAGGCGGGCGGTTAACTTTATGAACGTGGTTCCCATAAAAAATCAGTGTTGTCATAAAATGAAGGAGTAAAAGTTCTTAATCGTCTAAAAAATTGCTAAGATGTTCTACAGCTAAAAAAAGAAAGTGCTAGTCTTATTTTATAACATTTCTTTATTAAAAAAGAAGGAAAAATAATAAACATATTTAGTTTAATGTTAAATTATAGACTGACATTGTTATTTTTAACAATTCAAGTTATTTTATGGAACCCATAATATTTATCCCGAAATTGCATGTCCAATGGGTCTGAAATGGACACCTTTTGGTAAATAAAAATATTTGTCTGAAAAGAAAAGTCTACGATCAGTGCGTGTTGTCTGCTATAACATATGGCTGCGAAACTCTTATCCAAAAATACAATAAAAAATGACAACAAGTTGCACAAAGAACAAACATCTCGGTAAGAGATAGAACAAAAGTGACTGATATAGTACAACGAGTTACAGAAGAAAAATGGCGATGGACGAGACACATAGCTCGAGTGAATAACAACCGGTGCACAAAACGTTTACTAGAGTGGAGACCTATAGAAGTCAAAAGGAACAGAGGCAGACCACCGGGGAGATGGAACGATGATATTGAAGGAGTAGTAACAAATTGGATGAATGAAGCACAAGACAGTACAACATGGAAGCAAATAGAGGAGGTCTATGTCCAACCGTGGACGCAAGCGGTTGCTAGATGTTGATGACTATCCGACAGCAATAGTATGCAGCAAACGTTATCTGGTTTTAAAATATTCATTTGTTCCACGATACGGGTATTAGACGACTTAATTTGTGTGTGTTTTTTATTTAAAATGTAGAAATTTTCTTTAACCCTTTGACGACGAATGGGACATATGTGTTTTTCGTCATTTCATCTACATTTTGGAATGGATTTTGATCTAATTCGCGTTGTTCGATTAAAAACAAATGCTTTCTTTAGTATTCGTGCTATCGATAAGATTTTGTTGTGTTAACTGGGCTTAAGGGTTTCTTAAACTCAGAAATTCGAATTTATTTTTTTGCCATTTGAGTTTGCTAATATCTCGGGCCCTAATTATTACTGTTGGATAAACTTTTAGTATTATATGCACTAATGCGTTATGAAACTTTTTTGATTAACGCATTTGAAATTGGTTCTATAGTTTTCTCGATGGATCTGAAAGTATGAAGGGACATATGTGTCCCACTCGTCGTCAAAGGTGAAAATAAAGGCGAATTTTTATTCTTTGAAATTTATTTTATTTGTTACCAATAAAAAAACAAAGAAATCGTAAACAATTCAGTAAAAACATAAAAAAACGAAAAAAAATCAAAGTAATTTTTGGAAACACAGAATTTTTAATTATCAAGATTTTGTTTGTCATGCTCAAAATGGAGTTTAGTTATAAATATTTTTGTTTCCAGTAAAGCACATTGGTTTTTCGCATGCGTAAAAAATTGTGTTTGCTTGACTTTCGATTCCGTTTTTGTGCAAACAAGACATCGCTTACTGACTCTCCTTTCATTCTTGTTTGGTTATGTCTATTTTAATTTAATACCGCCCCCAAATTTGATCGTTTAACGAATTCCCGCGGAATTTTTTTAAAATATGAATATGTTTCCATCGTAGACCAGTACAATCTTATTTCTGGAAATCTGTGGATACTAATTACTATAATCATCCCAAAAAAAATTTCATTTCTTCTTGACTTATAGAAAATATAATACCTTTCTGCTAACAATAAAGTTCCGTTTGGGGAATTATGAACTCTGTTAGTGCGACGACTTTACAAACTTTATTGAACACTTCTAAAACAGATGGGACCTCCTCACTATCGATAACCTTTGAGTTTAAAATCTGCTCGTAATTTTTATTGGGTTTTTTTGGCTTTATTAGGTGACACAATCAACTCATTTAGAAAAAAATTTACTTATATAGTTACCAATAATTAAATGATATATTTTCAAAGCGCAACTAAAAACACGAATTAACGCACAAATCGTGGTATGCAAACCGTTGGACAGTTGAATCGTTTTTTTGTGTTTCGCAATGTAAATAAAACCAAAATCATGGCCATGCAAACTATTGTACAAACGATCAGCAACTGAAACGCTTAATGCATTTGTTTCCAAATTTTTATCTTTGACGACGAATGGGACACATATGTCCCATGATTTTTCTCGCAGAAGGAGTAACAATTTTAAAATTTTGACAGCACTTTAGTCTTGAAATGTTGCCACTCCGAGTAGGAATCCGTAATAAAATTTAAAAAATTGTCAGCGGAAAATTCTTCGTCTTCAAAGAGTTAAGACAATACAATTTTTCGGAAGCTGATATTTTAATTCGTTTTCTAGTGTTTTTTGAAATTTTAAACATCTTTGCCTGATGTTGAATTTACTAACGAATTGCAAATAAATACTATTAAAAAAAAGTTAAAAAAATGTGTTAAACTAGGCCCTTCCATTTTTTTAAATATATTTTGTGCTAACTTAAAAAAGTGCTAGAACTAAAAACGATAAAATAGCAGCCCTGATATGAAGAGATCAAACCTCATTAAATAAGTTTATGAATTGGACATTTTGTTGTTAGGACATTAACCTATGAAAACGTCTATGTAGCACTTTTCATATTGACATCACTGTTCTCTATAGTGTGTGTATTATTTCACAAAAATTATTTTTGGCAATGAAAACAACAGAAGCGATTAAATTTTATGTGCATGTGTATACGTTTGTTTTTATTAAAATGCTGAAATTATTGTGTTGAAAGTTGGTGGCATAGAGATTTCCAAATGCTATCAAAATAATATGACCAAAAATATTTTTGAATGGCTAATAATGCGATATGAATATAAAAGCAAAACTAAATTTTTAAACTTATTAACTCTACAAAAAAGATGCACTTGGAAAATATATGATCATAACTGTACATTCTGAAATGCATTTTTTCCTTTTCTAAGCCAAGAATTATAATTTTGCTATCAAAACAAACAAAATGAGAAACTGTAACTAACAAATGCTTGATTTTAAATGCAAATAAATTGTGGTACTGTGCAATAACTCCCAAATGAAATAAGTCCCAATGAAAAAATGAAATAAATCCCAAAAAATTTTCCATACA
Source organism: Pollenia griseotomentosa (assembly GCA_963931875.1). NCBI lineage: Eukaryota > Metazoa > Arthropoda > Insecta > Diptera > Polleniidae > Pollenia > Pollenia griseotomentosa. The sequence continues at coordinate 203,526,783 of OZ007561.1, read as the reverse complement.
AATTGGGACTTATTTCATTATGAAATAACTCCCAATGCATTGGGACTTATTTCATAATTTTTGTTGGAAGTTATTTCATTATGAAATAACTCCCAAATGAAATAAGTCCCAACAGGTTTTTTGTTGGGAGTTATTTCATTTGGGAGTTATCATTGGCACTTATTTCATCGCAGTTGGGACTTATTTCATTTTAATTGCAAACACTATTTTATCGTTTTTATGGGCTCAGCGAATAAAGGCCTAACGAACTAACGCCTAATTTTTCAAAATGAAAGAATGCCTAAACAAGAACGCCTAAGAAGAAAGTGAAAGAACGTCTAACTTTAAAAATGAAGGAAAGTCTAATTATAAAAATGAAAGAAAGTCTAAATTGTTAGGGTTTCTTTCATTATGAATTAACACCTAATGAAAGAAAACCTAACCTAAGAATGTTTACAAGATAGTGTATGCATTTTGTAAAAGGGAAAACCAATTGCTTTTATAATTTTAAAAACTAATAATTTTCCTTTTTACAGAATGTTTACAAGATAGTGTATGCATTTTGTAAAAGGGAAAATCAATTGCTTTTATAATTTTAAAAACTAATAATTTTCCCTTTTACAGAATGTTTACAAGATAGTGTATGCATTTTGTAAAAGGGAAAATCAATTGCTTTTATAATTTTAAAAACTAATAATTTTCCCTTTTACAGAATGTTTACAAGATTATGTTCAATGTTCAATGATTTTTTTTGGTTTTTGACACAAGTCATTCACTAATTCAACCTTTGCCTTGCATTTTTTATTTAAACATACATAATACTTTTTATTTCTTATTAATGTTTTAAATTTATACAACTGTTTTTCTGATATTACATAAAGTAATTTTGAATTAATCCTCTTGCCAGAAATAATTTCGTAATCCATTTTTAATTATAATATAATTTTTAATGTCCAACACTTATGAATGACTTGCTCGTAGTGATAGAAGTTTAACGAATGACGACAACTGATAACAAATTGCAAAAACATTTGTCTAACCGTAAATACAACTGTTAGTTTTCAATGAATTCACGCATAATTGTAATAAAAATCACACTTTTAGCAAAATGAAAAATCGCCTAACATTAATGAAAGAAAGCCTAACAATCAAAAATGAATAAATATCTAATTAGGCGTTTTTTCATTTTTGATTGTTAGGCTTTCTTTCATTATGAAAAATCACCTAACAATTTTAATGAAGGAATGCCTAAAATATTAGACATTCTTTCATAATGAACAACCGCCTAATTCCTATATAATTTTTTGTTGCAATTTTTAGGCATTATTTCATTTTTTTTTAGGCGTTAGTTCGTTAGGCCTTTATTCGCTGAGCCGTTTTTATGAATGTTTAATTATTTTTTTAATTATTTTTGTCATCAAAGAAATGAATGAATCTAGAATGAAATGAATGTTTAATTTTTTTTTTAATAATTTTTGTTATCAAATTATGTATAATATACATAAATTTATACCTATAATTATTATTACTATTATGTATATGCTTACATATAATTGTGAAATAAAAAGCGTTCTGTAAAAGGAAACCAAAAAAATGGGAGTTAATTCATTTTTGTTGGGACTTATTTCATTGGAAGTTAATTCATTTTTATTGGGATTTATTTTTACATTTTGAAATAAGTCCCAAAAATTGGGACTTATTTCATTTTTGCCTTTGGAAGTTATTTCATTTTTTTCAGTTGGGCGTTATTTCATTTTTCATGGGACTTACTTCATTGGGAGTTATTTCATTGGGACTTATTTCATTTGGGAGTTATTGCACAGTACCATAAATTGTTGGTTATTTAAGAAGTAAAACAGAAATTTATAACAGAAAATGTATCTACTTATAATTTAAAGAAAACTGCACTCAATTGTATTTAACTGAACATTTCCATTACTTCAAAACTTATAAGACCTTAAGGCAAATATTTTTCACAAAACTTATTCTTTCATTTAGTTCATTTTTTTTTTTTGCGTTTTAAAAGAAAAAACAAAATTTTGATAAATTGTTTTATAACATTAACAAAAAATGGTTACATTTTAAGTGAATAAGCATGTTAATAAATAAAATCAAGCCAACGACTAACGCTAAAGTAGTAAAGTGTAAAAATATGAAGCAAAACTGTGGTAAAATTTGAAATAAAATTTAGTTAGCGGCATAATTCTGCACAAAAAATAAAACGTAAAGTAAAAAAAATCATTTTATATTCCAGTTACTACTGCCACTTGTTAACATTTGACACTTTTTCATCAAGACGAAAATTTAATTTAAAATCTGAAAAAATTGAATTAGAATCAACGAAAAGGCATAAAAATAACAATCGAGCACAAGAAAGCAAAAATGTACCTTTCTGCGTACTAAGCACACACACATAAACGGGAATATGTATGTATGTGTATAGTGAAGGAAAAAAATGGCAGCATTATAATGTAATGAATTTAACGTTAATAAAAAACGTGATCGAAATTTTAGATGCGTTAACGCTAATAAAGTCCACAGTTTATGCGTTCGTTCATACGTTAGTATTAGTCACTGTAATACACCTTGATTTTATATGTTTGAGTAAAAACTCAACATGTGTTTGAATGTGTAAGCATTTGCGGACATATACATACATACAAAGTTAGGTATACATTTTTAGTCTTCTTGTTTTTCACATCTTTTTGGTTGGAAACATCATGTCATTTGTCAATTTATTATTATTACATGGATGTAGTATTTTCTGTGTGCATGTGCGTCAGTTTTTTTTTATTTAGCAGAAAATAATTTCTTTTTTCCGTTTTGTGTTTTTTTTATTTTTTCATCCCTATTAGGAATTCTTTATATGAAGTCTTCATGTATTGGTTTTTTCTCTTTGGCAAATTGATGATTTTTTTTTTGTGTAACAAACATATGGAAAAAATAAGAAATTCATTTAGTGTTTCTTGAAAACAGCGACAAAAGAAAACTTAATTAACAAATGTCTGGTTAATTAGTTTTTCTTAAGAAAAAAATGCAAAACGGCAAAACAGGTTAAACTCGTTTTCAGATTACAGACTGTAATCAGCGGACATGTTCGATGTATGAAAGCCGTCACGTTGCATCTCGTTTCTTACAGGATCATATATTTCAACTGGTCTGGTCAATGAACAAAAATGCATACATCCAACATTCACTTTGTGCCGGCAATCACGCCCCCTATTAGAATAAATAATCAAATAATACCTCAATATTTGCATGTTAAATATCTCGGTATACATAAAGATCGGCGTTTAACGTAAAAATGGCATATAGAAGCAAAACTAACTCAAATGAACTTAAAAGCAGTTCAAATTAATTGGCTTATTAGAAGAAATTCCGTTCGTAGTGTCAATTACAATTTTCTGCTCTACAACTCTTTATTAAAGCCTATCTGGTGCAACGGTATTCAGTTATGGGGCACTGCTTCGGTCTCTTATATTGAAAAATTTCAAACTTCTTGGAATAATCACAGCTGCTACCTGGCATCAGAGACGTTCTATCCTTTTTTTGGCAAGTCCCTTCGCAGCCCGAAAAAATCGCTGCAACTGTAAAATGATAATGTATCAACGAAAATAAAACCATTGTTATTAATGTAAATACATTCTATTTAAAGTTGTTTTACATGCATACATACTAAGTTCTTAAGCAAATTAAATTCCAAGCACTCCATTCTTATAAAAGAGAGATTCGCTAATTTACCTTGTCAAATATATACAGTTTTGCCACATTTTTGAAAAGTCACCACATTTCATTAAATTTTAAAAATATGTCATTTTTTCCCACGGCCATTTATTTTAGAAGAAAATCCCTACGAATAGGGATTTTTCCCTACGTATTACATCACTGGGTGATCGGCATGACCATGTGAATTACTTCCCAAGCAGCTTTAGATGTTATTCTACGTCTTTTGCCTATTGAGTAGTATCTAAAAGGAATGGCTGTCAGAAGTCTTCTTAGGCTGAGGGAACTGGGACTGAGAATATATTTTGCGATACGTCGTTCGTGGATCTTGGATGTGATTGGCATTGTTAACGGATTAGGGGGTACTAGGGTGGGTTTTGATAATTGCCGAGGGTTGAATCACCGTCCATTTTTACTGATGGCTCGTGGTTAAGGGGCACAGATATGCTTTCTGACTACTGCAGTGTATTTTTGGCCGAAGCTGATGAATTGGTAGTAGGTGACTAGAAGTTCACTATGTGGACAGCCAGGTAGCTCAAGACTCTGATAGACCGATTTGAGAAATCCAAGCTAGTTGATGATTGTCATAAAGCTCTAAGAGAGGTCTAAGGCGGGCATGTAGCGAGTCTATGCTGGATACCGGGTCACTGCAACATCACCGGTAATGAAATATCGAATGAGTTGGAGAGAGTTGGCTCGGGAATAAGGGATACTAACTGTTTGTAGACGGTCAAAAAAAAATTCATTAAGCAAGTGCTCATTACACATCGGTATAAAGTATGATTTTTAAAGGAATGTTTTTTACAAGAGGTTTTTTTCGTACTGGAACTGGTGTATTGATACAATTCTGGTGTATGGATAAAGAAGTTAAGTTCACTCGCTATCGACTGATAGAATTAAAACTGCTTTCGAACCGAAGAAGTATACGATCACGACTGCCAGAATTGGCCCCCTGTTTCACACGTAAACGAAACTATTTTTAACGAAATTTTGTGTTATCAAATTATGGTAAGCTTAAATATATTATTGCCACCGGAAATCATATTATGGTTAAATTTGTCTAATCCATCAAGTAGACACAACTATATTATAGTTTCTTTCAAACATTTTATGGTACGTAATAACAATAATATGCTTACCACTTATAACCATAACATGTTGCTCTAGGAAAAGCTAAAAAATTATTGTTAATTTAAGACTATACAATTTCAGATATCTAATGGTTAAAATAACCAAAATATGTTCAAACTCTTTTTTGTTGGAGGTGGTCACATAGAAAAATGTGTTTTTCTTGCGTGTAAGAAGCGCTGGATAAGTCAACAATTACAGTTTTAAAACTCTCTATAATTAACATAAGTTTTCTAACATTTGCTTACAAAAAATAACGCATCTAATTCTTTCTAAGTTAAAATAGCCAACAGATCAATACAATTATTTTTTCTGTTGACTTTATAAGTTTACGAGAAAAAGTTGTATGGCCATTTTCTCAAAATATCGCAAACTGCCTGTTACTTAATGTCAACATAAATTTATTAGACCGTACATGCAAAAGTTGGGAGTCAGCTGATTGAATTTTTCTGTAGTGCAAATAAAAGGATCGTGTAATGAGAAAACGGCCATTAAAGTTTCTAAAATGCTAATATTTGTTTCCCAACTTAAGTTCATATATTTTTAATTTCTTTTATTTTTTATTTTTTTTTTTCCTATTCAGATCTTGTTTTTGTGGATATTTTCATGAAATGGAAAAACCAATGCGACCACAAACATTGTATTTATGCGGTATAAAATGTACATAAATTTTTGTTTATAGATAATAACACCACGTATTTAAATTTAATTTTTTGTTAAGCTTCAACAATTGAATACTTAGTATTTAAACAATGTTGCTTTTTAATACAGTTGGACTTTTATTTGTCATTTATTTATATTTAATTTTTAATATTTGCATTTTAAATTAATAAAACAGCTTTGCAACACACTGTGTGACATGTTTAGTTGCAATTAATGAGACTCCAAGTAAATTCTTTTTAAAAAACAAAAACAAAAACAAAACAAAATTGTTTTTGCTATAGTTGTATGCAGTTGATTTAATTATTAAGCAATACAATTTAAAAACAAATAATAGAAACAATGATTATTTAATTAGTGCAAATGTTAATAATTAAGCTACAAAAAAAAAATGTTAATGATAATTTGCAGAAAAAATTACAAGCAAAAATTTGCGGTTGGAATCAATTAACCCTTTTAACCCTTTTAAATAGTTTATAGTTTTTTTAATTAATTTAATTGTTTTTTTTTACACTCTCCTTTTTATTTTTCATTAGAAATGGGTAAAATTTACAAAATCTCTGTTAAATGTTATAAATATTTATATGATTTCTATAATTTTTTTTTTATCGCAAGTTTATGGTACATTGAACTTCAATATGAAATACTTTTATATGAAATCATGACTTTATAAATTTACATTTTAACTAGTTTTTTTTATGTATTTGAATTTTTTGTTTTTTCTTTTTCAATACTTTTCATATTCAAAAAATACTTATGTCGCAATATTATTCTCATTATATGGGAATTTTTTCTTCCTTTTTACATACTTTTGGGATTTAGCAGTATGTTTGCATTCATCACTTGGAGTTAAATGTGATGCATGAAGGATAAGAAAATGCTACAGAAAATTATTTACGAAAAAAATAGAATAAATGTATTCATGAGATATACAACTATTTGAGTTTGTATTTTGTTAAATCAAACATAAAAAAAACTAGTCAAGTCAAATGTATTTTTGAAAACATGATTAATGTTTGCTTTCAAATAAATTTTAAATGAAAAAGAAAATGTTTTCGTTGCACATAAGGAAAAGTAAATTCAAATATTTTCCACATTTACAAAAGGTTAACTAAAATAAATATAAAAATGTTTTATTTCTTTGAAATTTTCTTAACTAATTTGCTAATAAATTTTAATATTTATCATCATTTTTGCTTTAGAAAATTTACAAAAATCACTTTACACATATCACAATCAAAGTCATCACAACATCACACTGATGACGATAATAGAGATAAAGTATAAATCTTAAAAGCATCTTAGTATCCACGATTTTTCAATCTTAATTTACGAGCATGTAGATAGTTGTACATTTTCATCATCGTGCATATTATAATGATAATCACAAGCCATATTAGCTAAAGTAACAGCAGCAACATTTTAGTTTGTTAGCAAGTAATGGCTACATTATTCACTACCACTCCAATACCAAGTTAAACAATTTCCTCATCTTCCGTTCTTTTCGCTTTTTTTTTTTTCTTTTGCTGTATTTTGGAACGTCTACATAAAATGTTTTATCTACTTTTTTAAACAACATCACGTTTTGAGTATGTTTAAGTGAAAAAAGAAGAATACGTATACGAAGAATATTTTAAGGTTGATCAGTAGATAAATAATAATTTTCCACATAATTTTTCTTCTCTTTTGAATTTTATATCTACGGCAACTTAAACATAATTTTGCTCGCTTCTGTTAGGTTTTCAATTACTTTTACTGAGACCCAAAGTGTTAGGAAAATAAGAATGATAATATCAGTTAAGTAGTTTCATAAACATTCATTTAACATTGAAATGTTTGTGCAAAATATGGTTCATAGTGCTGAAAACAATGCACAGTTTTGGGGCCGTAATTTAATGGAAAAGACTTCTCGTAACTTCACTGAAAAATATGTTTTAAAATTCTTATGATTTTTTGGTAAAGAGAGGCTTCTTGAGCTAAATTATGAAAGTTTATCTAAGCAAAAAATTTAAATTAGAAGTCGAAATTTGTCCATAAATCCGAAAGAATTGATAACTCAAATCAAACGGTGGGATGTATTGGTTATCTAATGTGAGGTTTAACTTTTTCTTCATAAGATATTTATTTTTAATTTAAAAATTCTTATCCAAATTATCAGAACATACACAACACTAAAGAAAATGTAAGATAAAACTTTAGCTTCGCATTGTGTTTGATTCGCTTTGACATCGAAGATGAAATATACAATGGGGCGATACCAAAACACATGAAATACAACAGCGTTTAAGATATTCCCAAAAAATTACTGCTTGGAAAGCGGAGAGCCATATACGTCGATTCTTACCAACCTTTTTTGTCCTGAATCGGATGATGTGCACGCCAACGGAATGTGGACAGTCTGCGCATGCGATTTAAGGGCACTGTAATCACACGTGTAGGTGATGTAAATTCGACAATGTGATCACGTGATTAAACCCCGTTAGAAATTTCTTTGTAGGTTTACTTAAGTGGCAGGTCTATACGAAAAGGCTTCAAGCCACAACGGCCAATAGAGCCAACATTACCCAAGCCATCGGTCAAAGTCATTCTGATTTATGCGCTAGACTCATTGAATATTCTGCAAGTCACCCAGCAAAGTCTTGGTCAGCTTGTTTAGCCATACAATTTTTTTGCCGTTTTTCTTTTAATCTTCTAATAATTTTTATGTTTTCATATAAATATTTAAATTGCTTAAGGAAGATAAACATTTTTATAAGTTTAAACGCATTTTATTTAAATTACAACTTTTACAAATGATGAAAATCGCTATAAACGATGATGATGAAAAATGGTTTAAAATAAAGAAACAGTGCTTCAATACTTAATTTATAAAATAGATCAACACAAACAACACCATTTCTTTCTGGTCTTCCATGGTCTAATGCCAAAGTAGAGAGTATATTTATCTAATTAAACATCGTTAAAGGTAATTTGCAGCCGATAACAATAAAATATTTTTTATCTTTTTTATTGTGGATGTAACAAATTGATCTCCATTAATAATTTCATTGTAAAACATTTTTAATAAATAATGTTTTTGATATTTTGTTTTGTTATTGAATTTTAATGTGTTTTTAATGAAAAAAGTTTTTAGCCAATTTTAGCCATTTTCTTCCGTAAATTAAGCCTCTTTTGGTCACCAAGTTTTGGCAACATTGGTAAGGACTAATACATGGCTGAGCATATCAGGCATCTCAGCGGTTGCTCTGGGACACACACGTCGCTGCGGTAGGTATTGCAAATTTCGAATACAACGAGTCTATGCGTCAAAATGACGCAGGACTTACGTTTCAAAGTTTATCCATTTATTCATTGTCAAATGACAATATTGCCACATCATCTTTTCCACAAACTAACGTTATTTTGAAAATCGGCAAAAATGTAAGCTAAGCCATAAAAATACAACTTTATGCTATAAACAAAGCAGTTAACAAAACAAAGTAGTACAAAAAATTAACAAAGCAGTAAACAAAAATATAAAATAGAATTTTGTGAAAAATATTTTATAAAACTATAAAATATTATTAGTGGTACTGTTTTAAAAAAAAATATAATTAACAAAAAAATATTTAGTGTGGCTCTGAAAGGAAAAAATTTCGTTAGCTATTCCAACAAAATGCCTGTCGACAACCACAGCACAAGTGAATGATTTTGACATTTGCCGACAAATAGTAGTTCTGAGGCAGCAAATTTGCAAAAAAAAACTGTAACGTTATCGGTCGCTTGCATTATCGATCGACGTGTCGTTCTGGAAATTTTTAACGGAGCGAAACGGGGCATTGAAAATTCAAGCGAACACGGTCGACATCGTAGGCCAGGGGGTCGATTCTGGTTCTGTGAAACTGTGAAATGAAAACTTATTTCACATTTTCATTCTTTTTTGATCCTCGTTTCGTGAAAAATTGATAAATAAAATCCAATGTTTTCATATGAAAAGAACAAGTGGAATTAAACAAACTGTTTTCACAATTTCACAGTAATACGATTCTTGTTCTATGCAAGGAAGTGTCAAAAACCTTTTATTTATGACATATTTTTACACGTTCTTTTGACGGTGAAAACTCTCAATACATATATTCATATTATATATTCTTAAAATATATATAAAAGTCTGTAAATAAATAAATAAATAAAAAATCCTGACATTTTTTAAATTTATAATTTTTTAGTTGTGTATTTGCATAGTTTGACACTTGATCAGAAGACAAAGTAGATATGTAATTACCATCGCAGGTGAAGAATACAAGTTTAGCGACGTCTCCAAGTAAACTAAGAGCAGCCTATAATGTTTTTATGTTTGATAATTTAACAACATTTTAATAAATTAATCTTTATTTGGCCTTTTATTTGTTGAGGATTTTACTATTTTTTGAGCTTATGGTCGTTTTTATTTTTATTATTTTTAAATCAATATTTCACTAGAAATTTGTTAGCATCGTAAGGATAAATTCTTGTTCTTAATATAAAAAAAAAAATTGTTTTAAAAACGACCAGAAACACGAATAGTGAAATCAATAACAACATTCTTGTCACAGATGTCATGTTCATGCTAAAGTAATTGTGTTACTCAATGTTAACTGCCATAAATATATTTGGGGAATTGGCTCGGGCTGACGATCGCCCAAACATTCATTATCGAATAACTTCGTCACTTGCAACTGGCAGGAATAACTCATTTGCTGATCGATTTTAACAATTTTGCTTCAATTTAAAAAAAGATTGTTATGGCCTGCTGCCAAAACATTTTTTTTGTAATTTGCACGTCCGAAAATATATTTAAAGATGGTGAAGGATGCATAAGATTGGGCACAGCCGAATCTAGCACTCTTACTTGTTTTTTCTTATGTTTAGTTGGTTGGGTGGTTTTTACATGATTTATAAGAAATTAGATTTACAAAATTAATATCAAAAAAAATTAAAAGGTTTGCTTGATTTGAAAAATAAAATTACAATACTCATTTTTTGAAAATGTTCTACAATTAAAAAAATGATGCATTGATTAAATTTATTTACAATAATATGCCTAAGTATAGTATATGCATTCAAAGTTTCATGTCTACAATGGAATGAAACACTTTTTCATTAAAAGAACGGGAATCGCAATATGTGTATTTGTGAAATTATAATATGAAAAGTTCTTATGAAAACGAAAATGAAAAGTTTTCTTTTTGCATTTCACAGTTTCACAGGACCAGAATCGACTCCCAAGAAGGGATCATATTTTTTTTTCTCATAGCTATTACATAAAACATATGTTAAATTCCAGTATATCTATTAAATATATATTTAAAAATATATAAAACACATTACTTTATCCTTAAATATTTAAAAATACAACTATATGGCCAGTTTAAATTTCTTTACAGTAAGTCAGAATTGTATTACTTTGCTGGGGTCAAAGATAGGAAGCGCTTAATGAAATACTTCCTACAAATTGATCACATATACAAACTAACTTTTTTAATCACAAGAACAGTCTCTTTAAGCATATTGTATGCCTCTGCTTTATAATCTTAAAACTAACTGATTTGCATTCAATTTCACAAAAATTTATTCAATATTTAAATTATTTGTCTACTTCTTCAAGAAATTTTATACCGATTTGCCATCATCATCCGCATTATCAGCCTCATCATTCATTTCCAAGCACATTTTTAAAAGAGATTTACTATATTTTCTTTTTTATAAATAGTTATATGAAAAGATTTTATTTTTCCATCATCACATGAGCAGAAGTGGTACTCCTGCAAATATCTTTGGTTTTTTTTTTAAACGTAATGTTTCGTTTGTACATTTAACATCATCATAAAAATGTATTTATACACACTTTTATAAGCTCTTAAAATGCTTCCATATTCCTTTTATTTTGTTTTTGTTACAAATTATTTTTGGCAGGGACGGTTTAACCTCTATAAAAAGCCTATAAAGTGTAAAAATTCTTGCAAGTCCTTAGAAGTTTTGTTTTTATTTAATGATATTGTTATCTCCTTACGAAGTGGTCACACTTTTCACACCTAGTTCAAAAGTGACTCGATTCAAAATTTTCATTTTTCCGGTTTATATGCTTAAACTATCCGCAATACACTTGTCTATTTATAAAAATATATCAGTGTATTTTGTTGTTGTTAATTGTTATTAATAACCGGTTATGCCTTTCTTTATGTTTCAATTGATATAAAGTTGGAATTCATAAAAGTGTCTTAATAGTCTTAATTTGAATTGTGACACTTTTGATAAAATAAATCGTTATTGGAGCTTATATTAATTAGACTTGTGTCAGTTTAGAATTTGGCAAAAGTGTCAAAACTTGAAAAGAATTCAGCTTAAGTGACACAACTCAAAATAATTCGGTAACTTGTGCAAATAATACATCCTTTAAAATGACACAACTAAAAATTGTTAATTATCTAGTGTAAAAATATCTAAAAAAAAATTTTGATCATAATCTGTATGCAGGGTTACCGTTAGGAATTTTTTAAAAGGTCGTTTTATAAAAATAAAGTCGGAGAAAAAAATCGTTTGAGAAAATAAATGTCGCACATCGTTTTCTTAATGTATTTATTAATAACTTACGACCATGACATAGTGTTGTCATTCGGTGTGAAGAGGTTATACTCAGTTTGTCATTCCGTGTGAAAAGTTTTTATTATTCACCTCAGACCCCATAAAGTATATATATTCTGGTTCCATGAGTAATTCTAAGTCGATTAAGCCATGTCCGTCTGTCCGTATGTCCATCTGTCTGTCTGTTGAAAACACGCTCACTTTCGAAAAACTCAAAAGAAATAGAAAAACTGGGAAAATTGCTTGTAGTCATCCTAAGCAGCTTGGGATTGAAATCCAGCCAAATCGGTTCAGTAGGATCAGTGCTATAAATCAAAATGTGGAACCACCACTTTAAAAAATTGATAATTTTGTTACAAAAACTAACATAAATGATTTAACAATGCACAAAATGATATAAACTTTGTTCGTTTTATTCGACTGAAAATCACACTGTGAAATTTCATGAAGATCGGTCCATAATTCACCCTAGGCCCCATATAAACCCTGCTCCCGGAAAACAGTTTAGTACGCCTAAAACCGCAATAAATAATGCTATCATAATAGCATTTGTCGGTCAAAATTTTGATATAGGTCTAAGCCGCAACCAACTTTAATGCAGATGTCTGTTTTTATAATGATAGATTAACAATAAATAGACATCAAATATGAAATATTCAAATTGTCGGTGGAGGGTATCAAAGATTCGGCACAGCCGAATATAACACTCTAACTTGTTTATGTTATTAATGTGTTTCACTAAAAGCTGTTTACAAACACTGCAAAAGACTGCTTTGACTCCATTTCTTAGTTAAGCCATTTATACTTCAGCTCCCAGTGTTTCGAATCGTATCACCTAATATTACGTTTCTTGAATGGACATGCATTCTTTGACTCGGCGGCTAAAAATAATTTTGTAAAATAAGCACTGCAAACACTACAGTTTTTTATTTCAAAAAATTTTTTGCTTAAACTATTTTTTTAAACTTTGCGGTAAATTTCTCAAATACATTGTATAAATGACAAGGTTGCAAAAACGGAATAAAATTGTTGCCAAAGGAACCAAGATCTTTGAATTGCTTTTAAATTTTGACAACGTTGTTTTGACGATTTTTTTTATGTTAATAATAAAAAATTATATCTTACTGCACATTAATTTTGTTTTGTGCGAAGCTTTACAAAAAACTAGTAAAAATTAAAAAAGTCGCAAATGTCGGTGATAAAAAAGTCTCACAAAAAGTCGCAGGCCGCTAAAAAAAGGGTCAAATTGCGACTTTAGTCGGGCGAACGGTAACCCTGTATGAATGGGTTTTTTGCTTAATGGCCCAAACATTTGTTTTTAACTATTTTTTTAGGTAAAAAATAGTTTTTTTCGATATCGGAAAAATTTAGTTTTTTTGAGTTGAGTCACTTTTGAACTAGGTGTGCGATTTGTTCTTTAATCCAATCTGCTAATCCAAACCAAAGTTATACTCAAAAAAAGGACTTACTTTTATCATTTATCAGGTTACACGACCATTACAAAGTGATAAATTTTTCTACATTACAATGAAACAAAATAATATCTACGTTTTTCACTCAACACTAATGTGTATTTAGCAGAGTTCTAAATATTCACTTAATATTCACTCATGTTCAGGAATAAACAGTTTTATACACTTTTGTGTGTATATTCGTTCGTGTATAAAAGTATTTTCATTGTTTTTACAAAACATATGAGATAATAAGAGAGATGTTTTTTTCTTATATTTGTACATGAGAGAATTGTTTTTAAAACTTCAAAGTTTCTGTTGTGTTTTGCTCTATTCGTGTTTAAAAACTCAAACAATCTTTTGTTGTGTATTGTTTTTGGTTTCTACAAAAAACATGAGATAAAAAGAGAGATTATTTATCATGAATGTTTGAATTTTACTATTCATACATAAATATTTATGAACATTAAAAAAAACAAATTTTTAGCAATTAGTATCACGATTAGTGTTTTTTTATTTCTTTTTTTTTTGAACGGCAAATTTAGACACTTTTAAAATAATTAATTAATTGAAAAAATTGAAATTTAATATTAAAATTTGTACATAAATTTAGATAAAAAAAAATTAAAATCAAATTTGCACTGTTGTCATATTTTCAATTGTTCAAAATAAAGTTGCAAGTGTTTTTATTTTCTTTATGTATAAAAGCAAAAAAAAACGACGCTTAAAAAAACAACTTCATCATGAACATATGAAGGCTACAAATACTGTTTAACAAGAATAAATGAAGCAAGAGATTTTTTGTATTTTTAAACACGAATGAAGCAAAACACAACAGAAATTAAAAAATTATGAGCCCAACGATTAGCCTCTCATATTTTAGTATTTGGAATTTTTACTTCTCACTATCCACATACGCGCATATGAACAAACTGGAAAATAAAAAACCATTGCATTCATGTGCTTAAAAATAAAAAACATTCTTAGCTATTCATTTTACAGTACAAGAATAAAAAAAAAATTTAGTAAGCATTATTAATGTCAATTAATCATGAATAATGGAATTTTAGTATGCATTCAGGAATATTTCTGAACCCTGGTATTAAGCGTTTGAAATATTGAATGCAAAGTTTATACTAATAAGCGATTTTCAATATTTAATTTTCTTTGAATTTCAATAAGCGTTAACAACACTGAACAACATTAAAGTCAGCTGTTGTAAAAGGTTTGCGTCAAAAAAAAAAATTATTAAATAAAATTAAACAAAAAGTTTTTATATCCATCACAACATAACCAAAATTCACAATATAACACAAATTGTTCGCAAACGCAAGAAAAACGTTGATAAGAAAAATACATGCTCGATAAAAAAGTACCTAGCGCAGATGCAAAAAGGGTATTATTTCACTCTCAATTATAACTGGTGGTAAGAAATGGAACAAATTTGCCATTTATTTTTGCAACATGTTAAGAAATTAAAACGACAACTTTTCACATTTTTGAATAAATTTTTAATATAAAACAAAAACCCGCGCGAATGGTAACATACATGGAACATTATTGCCAGAAAATAAAAAAACACCATAAGACAAATTTAAAAGAAAAGTTTCAAAAGGATAGTTTCTACTCGAGGCCTTTTGTAAGGCCCTCTTTGGCTCTATTTTGAACGTATGCAAATATATTCGTATGTATTATATTAGAGTAATCCACGGATTTAGTAGCAAAAATATGTTTCTTGTCTTAGGTTTTTTAAGACAAACAGTCTATGCTGAGATATACTTGTGCTTGCCTGTGCATATTGAACCTAATAAAAATGTTACCATGTAAAAATATTGGCAATGTGTGCGATTTATTTCCCTAAAGTTTATAACAAAAAGAATATTAAACGGTTTAAATTGAGAGAATCAATTGAGCTATCCGACTGTAAAGAGATGATTAACATAAAATTGATAAAGAAAAAAAATTATTATTACCTTTAAAAGATTTTGTTATTCGTGCTTAATTCCCAATTTTTTTTCTTGATAAAAACACTGAAATTTATTGTTGGTGGGATAAGCTATTCCTTTGCGCATTTCACTGGTTGCTTAGGCCAGATCGTCAGGAAACTTCATCTATAAAGATTTTAGAAAAACTAAAGATACTGTTAAGCAAACTGTTAAGCATATACGAATTATAAGCAACAGTTCTACTTGTTACAATATCCAAGTTTAAAAAAAAACATCAACAATAATCAGTGAGTTTATCTCTTCTTAGGTTAAAAAAAAAAAACAAAATGTAAAAAACAACTTGCAAAAGCATGTTGCCAGTTAAGTTTTTTTATTGTTACCAAATAAAAAAATTAATTTTAACAATTAGAATGTGTTTTCATAAATTATTTTTATTATATTAAAAATTTTTTTGAATAGGACAAAAAGCTTAATAAATTTAAGTTTGACTAATGGAAGCATATTCGAAAAAATTTTTATATAATAAAATTAATTTTATAAAAAGTGCGAATATCACTTTTTCAGCGAAAAAAAGTTTGCTTCATAAGCAAAAATATTTGCTCTAACCCAATAATGAAATAATAAAAAGGAGAAAGTTGAGTTTTGAACCAACCATTAGTATATGTGTATGTGTCATAGTTGCTATTATCATCTATCATACTTTAAATAAAAAGTTCTACGTATTATACAATTTTATTTTTTTGTTGTATCGGTAAATCCTCTTTCATATTTTTCGCTTCAAATATAATTGCTAAAAGAAATTGCTGTGATTTTAAGCGAAATTTACTATGTAATCTTAAAATCTATTAGGATCTAAAATACACATCCAAGGACATTCATAAATAACCAGACATACTCACACTTACATTGAGCAAGAATGCCAATATACAAAATTGTTTTTTTTTTCAAAAACAAATGCTCGTTATAGGGATGTAAATATTTCATTATTGTTAGTATTTCGTTTCTGTTTTTTTCCAATGTATCACTTTTTGCTGGTCCCTGTAATACACAAATAGAATTGAAGGTATGTGTGCGTAAGTTTATACTTCTATGAATGTACTTTATTCCTTTATATATTTATAGTTGCATATATGTACGTGTGTGACTGAGTGCCTCTATATATAAGCGTATTTGTGCAAATTGAGCTTATATGAAGTATATTGTAATCGCTTGCATTGAGTAAAATAAAAATTGAAGAACTTTTGTGGCATTAGTTTTTCTACATAAACAAAACATAAAAGTGAAATTATTATAAGATTGTTTCTAAAGTGGATTTTCCTTTCGATTGATTTACCGTGCGTGAGCAATAAAATAAGTAGAGATATTCTTCGAAAATGTATGTTAAACATATTGAAATAAAACTTTAATTTTTATAATGTCTGGTAGAAAGGCCGGTTCGAAGTCAACTTCACAGCCTCACCCAGAGACCAATATGGTCCATTCTGACGCCTTTGTTAGTGGTAGAGTACAAAAAAGAAAAGAACGAAGAAAATAAAGAGTGAAATCACAAGTATGGAATCAGTAGTGAAATATAATATCGGACCAAAAAGAAACACCACCCTACTAAACAAACAACACATACCCATTCCCCAGTCGCCTGCACAGAAAAAAAATTTTATTGTCATATTAAATACCGTATTCGTCAAAATAGTAAACTTTTTAATTAAAGAGGTACCAACACTGAATTTTTAAATACAAAAAATTATTATTGTTATTGTTAATAAGAATTGCTAAAACTCAACAAATTATTTTAACAATCAGTTTGTAATATTAAATAAAATATTTGTTAACTATTAAATAAAAATTTTTATTCTGAAATTGTCGTATTAACAAAAGACTTTGCTGCTTACTTAATTGAAATATACATGCATTTAAAAGTTTTTTTTGGGGTTTGCTTTTCTACAAAAAAATTTAATATTATATTTAAAAAACGCTACATTGCGTTCGTTGCTTAAAATTGTAAGCACCTTTACTAATGGCAATAGGCATTTCACTTTTTGCACAGCAAAAAAGATGACTGCGGTTTATATATGGGGCTAATTTTATAACGGCGCTAACTGCCTCAAAGAACAACAAACTTATGCTTAAATTGCAAAAATAAAAAATAAAATATCAATGTAACTATGTCGGCCACCCCTTTCAACCCATCATGCCGGAATTATTACAAATTATTACAATTAAATATTCTGATCAATTTAAAAAAAAAAAAAAAAAAAACAACAAAGAACTAAGAACGATTTTTCTTAAAAATGTAAAGATGTAAAAAAGTCTTTGCTTTTGTCGTTTTATGCAGTCTTTTAAAGTCACAATACTTCTTTCGAAATTCTCACCGCAACTAAGGTCATTATGATAATTAAAAAATCTTCTCAAATAATGAGCATTCTTGTGTAAATCTCTTTCATAAATGCATGCGTATGTGTGTAGTGTAAGTGTTTGTTAAAAAATAAGATCCCAACTGTAATAGATTCATTAAGCTAATGGCATCTAATGACTAATTGTAATGTAAGTTTTGCAAAAAACATAAATAAATTTCTTAGTATCCTAACAAGCATAAATTTTCCAACACTTTTTTTTCTACTCAAAACAAAATGAAAACCCACAACCTAATGATAATGGAATGAGGTTTCTTTGTTAAGCACTGTGATTTTTTGTTCTTTAAAACAGAACGTACAAATATTTTTGAGCTTCACTGCAACTGTTGTTGTAGCTGAACTAAATAAAATAAACATTTAACTTAAGCTACGAGTAAAAATTTTATGCATGGCTAAGAGAGAGAAAATATTTATTAAAATAGTTTTTCATGTGTTTGACATAATACCAGAGGGATTAGTTTTTAAATCGAAGGACATACATTTTTCTGATATTTGGATACAAACTAGGGTTTTTTTATTTCTCGGATTGTTACCACTCGCGAGAGTACAGAAGGTATTTTCATCTTCTTCAGATCCCGGGAACTTCTAGGAAAGTTTTTTGAAGAGAATAATATTAAACGTTATTAAAAATTATACGGATTGGACAGTTGGAAATCAAATAGGATCTTGTAGGAACTCAATTTTGAAAGGAATACAGTACTCGCCAAAAGCGGGTCAAAACGTCAGTATGAGAAGTAAGACACTTAGTCCGTTGCCCTCAGATATCCCGGAAGATTTTTTATTCTTATCTTTGATATCGCGGGGGAACTCATCAGTATGTTACCGCCCAGGAAAGTGTGTCTCCTGGACATTATTGCCGGTAATTAAAAGAGAAAGTGACACACCGTTTTCTATTTCTGAGTGCTATCGCCAATGCGTAAATGTGCTTTATATGGTAAACCCAGCTTATTCGCATAGATTCCTATCAGCCAATGAGCTCAACTGTTAAAAATATATTTCCAAATTAACAGTTCAGAACAAGTCATTTAACTTGTTTTTTTGTTCCAAAACGCATAGTATTGTCCTCAAATCTCCTCATCGCATTAAAAAATCTATCAGAAAACAAATAATTATACTGTTATTAACTCTTATTCTTTTATTGCTGATAAACTGCGAAAACTTAATTCGAAAACTACACCCTGTTTTAACAAATGAACACAATTTTTTTTATTTATTATTTTGTCTGATCTGATTGAAAAACTTTGAGAGGAAATTACAGAACTTTCCCGTCAAAAGATTTTTGGGAATTACAGAAATATTTTTCCCGGGAATTTTTGCCCGAATTGAAACCCATACAAAAATACTTTAAGATTAAAGAAGAATCAATGTACAAAATTAAAAAATTCAATTTGGCAACAAACAAAGTTGTACATTTTATACAAAATAGTTTTTAAAATACTTCCAAATGATACAAATAGATATTTTTAGTATTTTGACGGGTATTGATTTGGGATAAATTGTTCTATTAAAAACCAAAATTCACAATATTTAGGCCCTAGAACTGATTTTATTTTAAAACATAAAAGGGCTAAGAAAAAAATAACGCCTTTTAATAGACCAAACAAATTTTTTGCTGCTATATAAGCACACAATTAGTATGCGTCCAACACTGGATTGAAGTAAATATACTTGCAATATTCTATTGGGTCATTGTTATCAAATTCTATTGCGGTAACATTTCGTACACAATCACAAACAAATATATTTATATCATTTACAAATTTAATATAACCAAAAAAACAAGTAGAAGTACAACATGTTGTTCTAATAACTAATACTTCTCGTTACGGTAACTGAATTTTTCAACAACAAAACAACAGCAACAACTGCACTACTAGAAGCACAGTTGTGAATGGAATTGAATAGAAGGCCTGTATACTGTTTTTAGTTTATTTTATAAAAGTTTGTCTGTGTATGTATATTTGTGTACATTTATTTATAAACAGGTTCGTAGAGTGCGGTTAAAGGTAAAAGTGTGTCAGAATGTAGCTCCAGTCAATCCCAGGAAACATTTTACTTGTAATTACATATTTAATACGTTATCATATGCATTTTTTTTGTAGTGCTAAATGCGTTAATTCAACATTTCTTGGAAATGTGTGTTTATAACCTAGATTTTACCATAATTTATTTACCTTTTTAAGGTGTCGATAGAAAAGATTAATTTTATCAAATTTAAAGTTTCTTAAATATAATTTTATATATTACTAGCTTCAAGTTAGTATTTTTTTAACCATAGTCCTTATACCCAACTTTAACTACAAGAACGTATATCCAAGTACAGATGTGGCTAATAAATTTTTTTCCGTTTTTCTTTTTATTTTCGAAAAAAAATACATTTTTTAATGCTATTTTGTAGCTGAATATATTAACCAACATTTTAAGATTGCAATGTGATCGGGATAACATCAACACCCTATTTTTTCAGCAGCCTAAAAAGTCACTCCATTTTATTGACATTGTGTACTCTATGTCAATCAAATCACAATAAGCAGGACAATATTTAAATACTTTAAGTTATAATTAATAATTATTATATTAATATATACAAATAAAAATATAAATTTACATTATCAACACAAAAACATTTTTTGATTATGTAGTCAATTCAATATACTTTGGAGAGTGCCAAGCGTCGCAGATTTGCACTATCTTCCTAGATCCGGAGTTTGAACTAAATATCTTAAGCGGCTTCTTTTGTGTTTGTTGTGTTTTGACAACGAAGTAATGTGTACCAGATTTAGTTACTTTTACTGTAAACGTTTTCCAGATAAACAGAAAAATATATTGTTTTTAAATGGGAGATGCCACGCCCGCTTCTCTTATCCCACCCAATTTTTTAGAGAGGTTGTGTATTTCTAATCCACACAGAAAGAAAAAACGCATTCTAAATTTAAGTTTGTTCTACTTACCTTAGTGCGTATACACTTAAAAGAACTTAAAACAACGCAAAAAGGAATAACTTTCGAAAGCCAATCTGCGTGCATATGCATATATGTATAGTAACAACAACAACACTACAAGAAGAACAATCTAGATTATTTTCATGTTTAACGAGTAAAATAAGAAACAATCATTGCCATACTCTATTTGTTAAAATTTCTTCTATAACTTCTTTTTTCTGGATGTATGTACACGTAGAAAAAAATGAGAGCAACATACTATGGTTGGATTGTAACAATGTTTATGTTTGCAGGTTACCATATTATGTTTAAATATGACCATAGTATGGTTAAAATCAACAAAATTTTTCCAAAAACCAACCATAATATGGTCAAAATTAACCATATTTTAGTCAATATTAACCATATTAGTGGTCAAAACTAACCATATTGTGCTCAAAACTAACCATAATATGGTCTAAATTTCACAGAATTTTGACAAAAGTAACCATATTATGGTCAGAATTTACAATAACATGGTCAATGTTATTAATGTTATTATAATTTATTTGATCCATTTTTTCAATTTGTTTGTTAAGTGTGAAATTAAAATTTTATTTAAGTTTTTATTCCTGATAAGTGTTATGTTCCACTTTTATAAAAAAAAATCCCCTTTGATTCATATTCCAGCCTGTGACGAACTTCATTATCATTTTTTCTGTTCTACTTGTTTATTTTACGTTAATTTATGTATTTTATTCAATAATTAAAATAAAATGAATGAGAATTTTAAGCAAACCAAGTAAAATGCAAACGACCAGAATGTTGTTGCTTTTTAAACATATTATTTCAAATTTAAAATTAAACATACAATGTTTCAAAAAAATTATAATTTTGAACATATTATTGTTATTAAATATTAGCCATAACATGTTTGGAGGCAACCACAATATTGTTATACCTTTTGTATTAATGAATTTAACCATAATATGGTTGCCGTGATAAAAATATGTTGAGGTTAACATAATATGTTTAAGTGGATAGTTGTAGCTTTATTTCATTATAATATTATATTGTTGAATTCAACCATATTTGAAATTTCAAGGGAGGTAAACACTTTATTGTTGAATAGAAAAAAAACATTATCAATCGTGAAAAAAGTTTTGTTTAAAACAACAAAATTTGTTTGTTGCCGTTGCAGGGACCATAATATGTTTTTTTTAACCATACTTCAACCATGTTTTTTCTCTGCGTGAAGGTATAACAAAATTACTTACTTTTGAATACGTTCATTTTTAACCATCCCTTGTAATATTCAGTGACTCTTTTAGTAGAACTTTTTTTGTGATTACTCAACACATTATCTTATAGGCGAAGTTGTTACTAGCTATTGACAACCAAGTTCCTTTAAGTACCTTATTTGGGAGCTTTTGCTGTAACCGTTCACCAGCTATAAAGTAACTCGTATTGTCTTTGTATGGAAAGTGGCATGAAAAGTGCATATCTTGAGCGCCGGAAAATGACTGTGAAAATTTCAGGAAAGTCGGTTAAGTTGCTTAGGAGTCTATAGGAAAAAAAACAGAGGAACAACACTTTTTCATTTTAATATATATCACCTTCTTGCTGCAGCAACGTTATAAGTCAAATTTTGCCAATTTTGACTACATATCACTAATGCATAATAAATTATTTTTATGAAAATATTGAAAACTGAATCCTTAAGAGAAGAATAAAATGTTCTCCTTCCATTGGTTGTATGTAAACTTAAAACTCTTAAGCCGTTTTATGTAAAAGTAATATTTTTTTGTTATGACGATGTTGCAGCAAATAAGCGATATATAGATGATTTTCAGGAACCTATTAAGAAGCAAAATTTTTCGCTGGGGCTGCAGGTATATTTTTATGCTGTGTCATTGTTATGCTTTCAGCATCCAGTAGATCTTTATTTATACACAAATACATACAAGTATACCTAAATATATGTATACATTTTGTTTTTTAATTTTTGGTCACTCATGATTTTTGCCAATTTGCGGATTTTTCATGCAGTAGTCGTAGCAGTTTCAGACGAGTTACAATGTTTACAATATGGTTTTTTTTTTTTTTTTGGTTTTATTTTTTGGTAAATTGAGGTTCAAAAATGCAAAATGTACAAATTGTTGTTGCCAATATTCGATATTGCAGTCGTAGTCTATTATAAATGAAACCGATAACAGGCATGCAATTTTGTTTCTTATTGTAATTTAGAGTTTTTTTTTATTAAAATATATAAAACAAAAAAAAAATAAATTCTTATATTTGTAGACAAAATCAATTTTAAAAAACATTTTGTTCTTACACATTTACATGGTGGTCACCATTTTAATTTGTTTGCATTTGCCTCCATTAAGGTAGTTGGACAATGAGATTTGATCAAAACTTTAAAAATATTATCTTTTATTTGAAATTAAATAATTTTAACTCTTAAGTACTCTTTGATTGGCAGAAACTGCCACATGGGCCTGACTGGGACGACTTATAAGAGTTAAGTCATTTTAGTTATTTAAGTGTTTTTGCCAACCCAGTTAAGCAATTTTTAAGTAAGATTCAATTTCAATCTGCGACATCGTAACATACACTTCTAAATATTTTATAATACTCTCCTTTTTTTTGTTATTAACCACACACAATATTGTTTTCTTAATCCAGAATTGCGATTAAATACAAGTAAGAACACGGCTCAACCTAAAACCATTCGTCCTCTATCATATTAAATTATAACAAGGCATGTTAGATTTTTTTCAAACACAATTTTTGCATTTCCTTCCAACTTATTTATTTCCGTAACATCATTTTGACACGTTGACATTTTTTGTTGTTACCATGTTATCTGCTTTACTCAATTTGGTGATGTTGTTTTTGGGCTTTTTTCATTACTGTCAGGTTATTGCAGTTGTTGCCGGTGTAGAAGTGTTATGAGTTTTACTTTAAAATAATCTCCCCTACTGTATTTTTTTTTACTAGATTGTTCATTCAAAATAACCAACTTTTTATACATCATACACAAACACACACGTAAACAAATCGAAAATGTAACAATAACAAAAGAAAAAGTTTTATATTAAACTGCAAAGTGTACATGACATCATGACACAACAGTACAAGGAAAAATAAAAAATAATGCAATGACCAAAAAAAAGAAGCCTTTTGTACTCGGAAAGACTTTTAAACAGTGCTGTCAAACAGTTAACTTATAAGAGATTTATTACTACTAGGATCGCCCGGTGGCCGAAATTCGACCACTTGACATTTACTTTCGAGAGAACCTGTGCGTTATACAATAAAAATAAAAGATATCGGCAAAATGCACTATTCACCCATCTTTGTTCGTGTGACTGCAACATAAATTAAAACTCTTTTCAAACCCTTTAATCCTAAAAACTTGTGCATAAATATCTTTAAAACGATATGTTTCATTAAAATCGGTGGACGATAAGATACTTAAAAATAACCACAAATAAAATTTTCCCGTATTTATATATAAGATAAGAACATTAATACAATTTGTAAGATTTTTAGCAAGACTTTAAAAATCGTTATTATGCCTACACATTTGTTGGCCATTAGGATATGGTGCCATCCTAATGGCCAAAAAATGTGTAGGCACAGACAAAAAATCTGGGGGTTGACTTCCTTTGGGCTACATTCCCACAACTCGGCAAAAAT
The DNA here is from genome assembly GCA_963931875.1 of Pollenia griseotomentosa. Taxonomy (NCBI): domain Eukaryota; kingdom Metazoa; phylum Arthropoda; class Insecta; order Diptera; family Polleniidae; genus Pollenia; species Pollenia griseotomentosa. The sequence continues at coordinate 203,502,256 of OZ007561.1, read as the reverse complement.
TTGCATTAAGACCGATAAATTAATCTTCAAAGAACAGTTGATCCAATTCTGTTATTAGATGTCAGCGAGCATATAATAAGGGACATCAGCATAAGCCGCTCTTGGCAGCTTTTCTGGATATCGATGTAGATTTTAATAATAAAACTTCAGATGAGATAACTACAATGTTTTCAGCTCTTGAGGGTTGTGGAACACTACCTTTATCGCGACTTGCCAAAATGGAAACGCTTCCTTCCGCGAATTGTCTTATATTTCTGTTACTGAGTGAAATGCATATTTAACTTCGCAACAAGCTAAAGTTGCTTATACGGTAAGCATTCTGTTTAAACAGAATCCCTTTGTATCACAATGAACCAGTGGCCCCAAAAATTGCAAAAACTAACTGATCTAAGAATAAATATCGGTTTTGAAAACACTGGTGTCTAACTCGCAAAAACGCTAAAATCATTAGTAAACTCACTAAGATGACAACGCTGTTGATAATCGTATGGAAAATGCTGTATTTTATACTACATAAAACTTCATTCTCATACATATTTATATGTATGTAAATTTATTTGTATTTGTAAAGCAGTTTACCTGCAAAAAGTGCTTGTTGTCACCATTATGCTTTATACAAGAACGACAAGGAGTTAGAGTTAAAATAAAAAACAACAAAAGCGAAGCAAACAACAACATGATTGAACAAAAACTGCTTCAGTTTTTTGATGTTATTCCTATAAGCACATACGTACAGACAGACGATATCAGTTTGATATCCTGTAAACGAGGATATTTTTGCATTTTGCTCAATTTTGTTTCCTTATTTGTTTTGGAAAGCTGCATTCATTTCTATAAACTTCTTATGTGCGGAGGTGTATGTGTGTCTGAGTGTTTTTATTGTTATATTTTGCTTGCCATAATAATAATGATAAGTAAATAACTTAAGGTCTTAAGATTAAAAAATAAAATATTATATTTATCTACTTAATTTCTGATTGCTAGAACTTTTTTCAAGTTCACAAATTAATTTCTGGTCTAAGTATGAAGTACCTTTGTGCACATACATTTATTCCTATATATCAGAACCTGATAGAAAGAAATGCATTCTTAGAAAATAAATTAACAACAAATTTCAACAAAATGTGAACTATAAGTTTTTCTTGGGAGTCAAAAATTTTATTAACAAGGTTTCGATTAAATGTGTCAAATTCCCATTTCATACTATTGATAAACTGAAATTTATTGTTGATGGGATAAGCTATTCCTATGCGTATTTCACTGGTTGCTTAGGCCAGGTCATCAGAAAACTTCAACCATAGATTTTAGCAAAACTAAAAATATTACACCAATAAAACTGTTAAGTATAAAATAAGCACTAGTTGTACTTGTAACAATATCACAGCTAAAACAACAACAATAAGCAGTGAGTTTTATATTCTGTTTTATAATCCACGACTGTATCATCGCCTTCAACATATGGAACTCATATAAAACAAATCTAAATTTATAGAAAATTATTTGAGTACTTGAGGTTCCAAGGATACTTTTTCAATCCAGCCCTCTTTTTTCGAAAATTTGTTTGTATAGAAAACCAAACCTACTTGATCCAAATTTAATAAAACTTTGAATATAACACTTAGCATTTGCCACATTATTTTCTGCCACGCCCACTTACATTATCTCACCCGCTTTTTTATAGCTGTTGTGCATTTATAAACAATCTACTTGTACCACTTTTACAACGGCAACCACCGTTCTCTAGATATACATAATTCTAAATTATGCACGTCCCCTTCTTTAGTCCCGCCCATTTTCGACAGATGCTGTGTATTGATAACCGTTCTATTTGTGCGACAATTTAATAATTTCCATCTAACTTGTACAAAAGATGTAAGTTAAAAAACTGCAGTCGAAAACAAAAACAAAAAACGAAAATTTGCGTACAACTCTTCGCTTTTGAGTTGGTTTAAGCAACAGTTTTTTTTTTTTTTGCCAATTACAAATGAAGAGGTGGAAGAAATGGCAGTTTTTCTACTTTGACTGCAGTTTTTTAAACGCTAAAAAAACAATTTGTGGCTGAGCTCAAATTCGAACTTGGGCTTCTACCAGTGTTGCTAATGAAAAATTCACAAATTACACACGGCTGTTTCCCAAACACAATAAAGCAGCTTTGATAAAATGTATTCGCCTCAATTACCTTATCGTTTACCTTATGTTTATAAAAAAAAACTAATCTTAACGATTGCTGAAGTAACATAGCGTTGTTAAAACACAGTTTTTTTGTCAAGACACTATTCACTGTTTTCGTGACGTAGGCGTCCATACAGTTATTAAGATAGTTAATTTATAATCAATAAAGAGAACGTTGCATAGGGAGTTGCAGCTATACGTATGTGAGAAATACATAGATGCACAGGGCTAATGGCACTTCTCCAAGCTCAAGGTCATATTACACACAGATTACACATGAAACTAATTTCACATAGGCTTCAAATGTCAGTAGAAACTGCACACAGTATTTGTAAGAACAATAACAGACAAGTCTATAATATTTAGTCTCGCATCTTATAGCCTTTTCACACATGCATACATTTCGGAGGTACGCAAAATGTGGAACATGCATTCATTCAAAAATGTCACCATTTTTAAAAAAAATATTTTTATTTCTTTAGTTTTATTCTAAAAAAAAGTGTAAAATTTTTAAAAGAAAACACCAAAATGAATTAAGAATTCATTTTGTTTGAAAATCTAGAAAAAAAAAATTTAACTTAAATAAACCTGCAAAAAAGGGAAAAATTGACAAATGGTAACGCACCTCTCAAAACAAATTGCCGGTTTTCTAGTGATATATTAAAAAAAATTTATAGGAAATTTTACTAAAGCATATAAATACAAAATTAACCGTATATTTGTTATAAATAGGAAATTTTGTGGGAATTTGTTATCCATAGGATATTTTGCAAACATTTTTTGACTATAAAATTTTTTCAAAATGGCTATTTTTACAAAGTTTTGTAAAAATGTGCTGTTGTAAGTTTAACGAAAGTTTGCCACTTACAGGGAATTAAAAAAAAATAAGTTAGTAATGACAAATAATAGAAAATATTGCAACAGTTTCATATTTCGAATTTTCCTGTTTCTTCTGCTTAAATTTAAAACTTAATAATATTCACCATTACAACCCTTGAATGTCTTGCATACGAAAAATACGTAGAGATGTGAAATTCTTCATTAAAAAAATATTGAATTTCACTTTAACAAAACTTAAAAGAAGTGCAAAACTTTTGTCTCAGATCACACACAGTCATTTTCTGGGTCCCCAAAATTTGTATTAACAAGCAGTTTAAATTTCAGCGCTGTTTACGGTGATTTTTTCTTTGCACGAATTTTTATTGTTGGCAAACTAAAGACAAATTATGAAATATCTTAAACATCAGGTGAAGCGATAAAAACAGGGTAGTGGTTGGAGATCCCATTTAAAGTGATATGTTTTTTTTTATTTAATAAAACTGAAATATCCCAGTTACTGAATAAAAGCTTTTACCGTGCAACGAACCTTAATATTGCAAATTAAATAAAAAAATTGCAGGAAAAATCGAACAAGAGCATAAATGGGCTTTTCCACAGAAAACCCACCAAACTTACTCACTTTTTTGTATTTTAGTGCAAAGCACAACTCGCTTTACATTAAGTGAAAGAGAGGGAGAACTTGAACAATATTGCTTGATGGCTTAACGTGATAAAAAAGAACTTCTCTGTGGAGGTGCCCATATACGTACCTGTATACGCGCACGAATGCCTCTTAAAAAAATATAATAAAGTTGAATATTTATTGGAAGATTTATAAAGACAAGACAAACAGATTTCTTACTTATTGTCAAACAGGCATATGAGACGTATGCGAGTGATAATATATAAAAAAGAAATTTAAATAAAACTTTTATATGCAGACAATTCTGACATATTTAATGGAACAAAAGTTTAAAGATATGTCAGGCTTATTTGTTCCAACCTCTTATTAAATTAAATCCTAAAAATGTAAATAACATTTAGTTAAAAACTCTTTTTTTTATTTTAATTTATTTTTTGAAATTCATTTTTTTTTTTTAATTTAAAAAGCGCCACACAATTTATTAAGCCATCTTCTGACTCATAACTTGCTCATCTCCCCCCAGCAGCACATCTTGCTTTAAACTGGTTTTATTGTTAACAACAAAACCAGATAATCCTTTAGCATAATAATAAGTTTATAACACAATGATGCTGAATGTTGTTTGTGCATAAATTGCCAACACTCGTAATAATTTACAAATTATCACGAAACCTTACAACCACCAAAAAAAAAAAAAAAAAAAAAAAAAAACAAAAAACAAAATAAAACTTTACCAAAAATAAAGGCAGCAAACGAAAAAAATAAATTAAAAAATACTGGAATAAAAAATTAAGTACAATTTTCGTGCACCAGCCACACCAATTTTAATATTTATGTTTGAATGTATGCGCGCAAACTTTTTTGTCCTTCCTCTTCTTTTTTTAACACATTTCATAAACGTTGTTGTATGTATGTTGTCGTAACTACTGTAGTAGAGAGTTGTACTTGAGTTTATTAGCATACAACAACGACATCAGAACAAAATCTGACTCAGTTTTGGATTCAGTGGCATAAGCGGAATTATCATTTACATTGCCACCCTTTATTGTTGTTACGACTATCATTGCCTTCCCACCAAATGATCCCACCCTCTTTAAATGGAACTTCTGTTTACAAGTTTTTTTTTTAATATTTGTTGTTGTTGTTGGTGGTGTTGTCATTGTAGTTGTGGTACTCATACAAATAATAATAATAATAATAATGAAAACAGGCATTATTTTCAAACAATCACACCCAGAATATTTCAAAAAGTCTAATTATGGTGTAAATTTAATATTCCTCCTTTTCGTTTTATTTTTAACTTTCATTTAAATTATTTTTCTTTTTTATTTTTTTTATATGCACATGATAAAACTATGTGAGTGGTTAAGATAAATGAGTGTTTTTTGAAAATATACTTCAAAATAGATAAATTTGTAATAGCAGGACTTATTGAGAAATGGAAGTGGAGTGTTAAAAGAAATGTAATAAGAGTAATTACTTACAACAACTTTTAAAATAAATTATTGCTACAAATCGATTGAGTCAGAGATTTAAGTGAATGCCAGCTATACGGTTTTATATGGCAGCCTTAAAATTTTCTAAATTAGTTCACCTTCAGTTCCAGACAAACTTGAGGCAACAACCACACCAAGAGACAAAGGAACACCCTCCGAGGAGACCTAAATAGGTCAGATAGCCAAAACCTAACATGATAGATGAAAAATAAAATAGAGAACCTTTATTAATAATTATTATATTTCAATAGATAAAAATATTTCTTTAGAGGTTAATGTTTTAATTCATGTTCTTATAGCAATATTAAATATATATATTTGGCAAAATATATTAATTTGTATGCCAGGTTTGCAGAAAACCATTTAAAATATTGATGTAAAGTGTTAAAGTCTGTATCCTTTATATATTGGACAAATTTCTAAAAAGTGGTTAGTGTTTTTCGCTAGCACCAGGTTGCATATTAAAGACTAGTTGTTATTGAAGCAACTAGCGAGAATTCAAGAAAAGTCGTAAAATTCTTATATCCTTATTTTAAACGTCGCACTCGAAGAATTTTACCATGCTAGGGTTAAAGGTAGTTTTATTTCAAATCTTTGACTACTAAGTCCTTCCCAAGTTATGATAACATCTTTAAAAACCCCAAAGTTAAAAAAAAAATGTTGAAAATTTATAATAAGGGTTTTCATGATATCGCCTAAAATTGCCATTTGTGCAAATGGGCAAACTTGCGAGACTCGTTTCATGAAGAAACTTTTTAATTTTTGTGTAATTTTAAACAATTAATGTCAGTTTGTCAATACGAAAATAAAAAAAAGAAAATTCAACAAAATAAAAATAAAAGTTGAAATTTGGGATTTTAAATTTTGAATTTGTTTTTAAAAATGCACAAAGAAAGCCAAAATACTAATTTGCTCAAACTATTGCTAGAATTTATTCTTTGTGATTTATAAACACTTGGGGTTTTCATTGAAAACGACGTAAAAACCACTAAAAAATCTGTTTGTATAAATGCACAATTGAACAGCGCAAGTTTACGAGACAAAATTGTTGGGCAAATTTACCAAGTTTGTGTAAATGAATTCTAATACAATTTTTGACAGTTCCTTTACGAGGGCGTAAAAATGCACAGTTTGCACAGGTTACGAGACTTATAAACGATATCATGAGGACCCTTAATATTATTATATTTAAAATTTGAAATTTGAATATTTCTTATGTTGAACATTCGTATGTATAAAAAAAGAATAATACTACCTGCGTTGTGATATGCTTCGCTCAAATCAAATCATTCCAACGTGCTGCATGAGAAAACACATGTAACATAAACAACACGAGTTGATGAGAGAGAAAAATGACTTGTATGACTATAAAAATTACCCAGTGGTTTTAAAAGTTATCAATTTGTTCTGGTAATTACAATAGATTTGTGTACTATTGTATACCTAAATGTGTACAAAAGGAAACCGAACTGCTGAAACAGAGAGAGACATAAAAGTGCTCAGTTGAGATCTTAACTATGTATATGTTTTGATTTTGTTCTTTGTTGTGTATGTGAAAATTTGGACTCTGTGGAAATGAAAAACATGAAAAGAAATTAAAAAAAAAAAATTTGGAATTAATATGACTTGAAAGTGGTTTTGTTACAGGCCTCTAATCGGAAGGCGTATAATAACGTATGAGCAATATACAACTCATTTAAAACTTATACGCCACAAAATCGTTTTATTATTTTGTTCAAAGTAAGATAAACCTAAACCTGGTAAAGCTTCGTACAGACGGTCGTCAGGTCTTACAATCGTGTCATTAAAATTGCCTAAAAATGTCTTGCAACTGTATGAACATTGTAGCTCATTTTCATTTGGCAGATGTGTGAAATTAAGGCATCTGACAATGGCACCATTGTCAGAAAAATAACAACATTGTAAGATCTGACCACCGTGTGTACGAAGCTTTATAAGTGAAACGAAGAGCAATAAATTTTGGATACCTAAATAAATTTTAAGATTGACTTATTTTGCAAATTCTGTGGTGTTCATAGGCAACCGCATATATCTTAAAATCAAATTTTTATGATAGCCGAAAATCTATTCTAGATCAAACTGTGGGCTAGGCATTGAACTTTTTGAACTTTTTTATTGCCTTAAAAAATCGGAGTTGGTCCATCTTTTTTCAGAAATTTTTAAAACCATGTAAAAAAAGTATAACGAAAAAATGGACGTACCGTAGGGAGATCGGTTATTCGACTTTTTTCAAAAACCGGTTTTCGATTCAGCATTTTACGAATAACCGGTTAATCGGTTTTAAGTCGAATATATAAAAATACAAAAATAATTATAGAATAAAAACCAAATATATAATTAGAATAAAAACCAAACGATTCACGAAGGAAAGGAACCAACATAATACACATTTATGCCATAAGGTATGTTCAGACCTAACAAATATTTGACGATAAATTTAAAAAAAAAACGTGACCAGTCAATTGATTAAATTCAAGCATTATTTTTTACAATTTCTTTTTATTTACTTAACTTTATTTCTAAGTTGATAATTGTAATTTAGAAACTGTTAAATGATGTTTGCTCTAAAAAATCATTTTGCAAAAGCAAACAAAATTAAAAATTTAGAATTTTTGAAAAAATTTTGTTTTAAAAAATTAAAGGAATTTATTAAATTTATTATTTGAGATATTCTCCCAAATTTTTTTAAATGAGTTTTAATTTGTTGGTGGTTTTGCAAGTCTATACGAATCAGTACACTTCAACCATATTTCTGAAAAGTTGCAAACAAAACCTCTTAGCCATTATTATATAGTATTTCAAATTATTTTATTTCAGCATTATAGACACAAATAGTGGTATGAACTTGCTTTTTGAATGAAATATCTGTCAACTCGTCGATCACAATTTAAAATCTTCCACGACATTGCTTGATTCAAGGCCCATTGAACAGGTCTGCGCAAGAAGCCTGATGATCATGGTTTTTCTTCTTTTGAGCTGTCAAAATTTGTTTACATTTTGCTTACATGTGCAAGTATATGTTTGTTTACGTTTTGTGTTTTGTCGCACACAAATTTAAGCGCCGTTTATGGTATGCCACACATACACGTTTTTTCCTTTTGCTTTGTGAATGTGGTAGTAAGTTTTTGACAGCTTAAAAAAAATTACACAAACAAAATACATGTCGTTTTTTGTTTTTGTACAAGTAAGCTGACCTGATAGATGGGCCTTGGTTTGATTCTTTCAATTTTGTTTTAAGTTCTTGATGAATTTTCCCATATCGTTAAATCAGACGGTATGTTGTAGTTTTAAGCATGAAGATATGCTAGAACTACTTAAGAGTTTGAAGTGCATTAACGGACATTCCGTCCTCGGCAACACACCAGGCTAATATTCTCCCAATAATTAATTTTTGGCAGCATATTTTAGTAAAGTATTATTTGCAGTATCTTAAAACCACTTTGAACAGAGTCAAGTTTTACTTGGCGTATATTAATGTCCAGCTTGTGGTCTAATTAAAGGTGATTCATAAGTCGTGACGTTAAAGAATCTTTGCAACTTATCATTTTATGAATCTTTAAGCAGCACCATTGTCTTTTAAATCAGTTCGAAATATCACCAGAGATTGTTATTACTTTTTAAGCTTTGTTTGTTTGTTTTGTTTTTGTTAGAAGAATACTCGCTTTTATAACCGATTTGTATTTACATCTTTTATAATGTTTTTTGACTTTTGTTGCCTTTTGCTTTGACATTCTAAATACACACAAAGTTTAAGTTTGCCCAATGTTAGAATTAGAAAAATACTTAATTTTTCGGTACATTTATAACAAGAGTAAGGAAAACCACAGAATTATAAAAATAATTTACTTAAATTTTAAGAAATATCTTAACATTTTAAAAAGATTACAGCCAGTCTGCTTCTAAATAATTTATTTATAAATAAACAAAATTTCTTGAAAACAACCGCAAAAATTCATGAATAATTTTTTCCGCTAGTTTCCAGATCTTCGAAGAGGAAGAAGAAGCCACGAGTGAATATTTGAAAAATAATGTAACAAAATTCTCTTTTACGTATTAACAACAAGACCAACAGCAAAAAATTCACAGAAGTAAAGCTACAAAGCTTTAACATATTTCGTAAAGTTGCTGTACAAAGAATAGCAGTGGTGGAGTCTCTACATGTGGGTGTGTGCGTGTGTTAGTTACAGAGGATTTTTTGAAACAGTAACTTTTTCTAAAGGGGAAAAATTCCACCGATGTTGTGCAATATTTTCGTTATATTATTTTTATTCTCTTTTTTTTGTTTTTGTTGTTGTTGCCACATTTTTGTAAGTCTCGTAGCTTCATGGTATTTGCGATAAAATATAATATTACATTATTTTGCATAAACAGTTTTAGATAACTATGCGCTCGAGTTTGTAAATAAATTGTCGAAATTCCCTTGATAGTTTCTTTCATTTTTAGGTTCTGAATTTTAGTATGTTCTAATGGTTGGCTGCTAGTTTCTTTACTGTTACTCCATTTTTTTATTTAAATTTTTTCGTTTTGTTGTTTTGTGTTGTGTTGTGTTGTTTCAAAAAACTCGTATCATGCATTAATAGTATATAAAGAAAAGAATTCCTTCTCTCAGTTACTGTAGGGTATATTACACACATATGTAGTATATTTGTTTAAAATGTGTGAGTGTATATGAAAAAATTATTCTAAAGTTGCTGGTGTGCAAGTATTCTCTTATCCTTCCTGGCATTATTATTAGTAGCTTAAGTTTATGCTTAAATATCTGCTCTTATATGAAAAAAGTTTTAAATACAGAATAAAAAAGAACCCTTATTAGCTAGTATAAGTAAGTAGTTAAACCGTAGAACTTAAAAAACAAAAAATTAAAATCTAAATATTCAATGATAATTTAGTCACAATTTACGTAAAACTAGATATTTTAACTTAATATGTAATTGCATTTAATTTTGTTTGCACGTAGAGAAAACACTTTTTTTTTTTTGATATGGTCACCTGCAACAAAACAATGTTTAAACATATTCCCCCTTAAGCCTAGTATTCTGTTCAAATTTGTGAAAAATGTTGAGCAACACTGATTATTTCACACGAAAATTTTGACATTTATTAATGTTACCTATCGACATTGTTTTGCGTATGTAAACAACTCCCACATGTATTTTGCAAAAAATCATTTTTTTTAATTAAAGAAATTAAATATAGATAAAAAATTGTTACCGGTTGTGTTATTTTAATTTTTTATTTCTCATTTAATATTAAGTTCATACTTTTTTGCTTTAAATTTCACGTGAAATAAGTGCAGCTTACATTATGCCGCAGTTGTAAAAAAATGTTGCCCGAAATATTTCGGAACTTTTTCATATGCGTTTTAACAGCATTTCACGTGAAATGTTCAACAGAGTACCATGCTTTATGCAAAAAAGTTAAACTTCACATTAGTTAGGTAACGCATTAAGCCCAGCAAAAGTGAATGGTCTAATGTGTTGGTTAACTAATGTGAACTTGTACTTTTTTTTGCATGAGGCGGATTACACTACGTGACAAAATTTCAACAAAGTCGTGACCAAATGAATCTGACAGCTTAGCTTTATGTAAAATTTTCCGCTGAATCCGAATATGAATTCAGAATTCAGTCAGAGATATTCCAAAATAACCGTTATTTGTGTTTTTAAAAAAGATGATGTGACTTAAATTCAAATATCTTCAAAAATTTTAAACGGATAATGTATTTTTTATTTATAGCTTCTCATTTTCAAAATTAACAAATTTTAAAGCTTTTTAATATAAATTTATATTTAATTTTTCGAAACTTCAAAGAAAAAACTAAACAAAAACAGAAACAGAAAAATGGGATTATTTAATAAAATATGGTAGCACACATTTTTATAATTCCAATAAACGTCAGAACGTTAATATGGCGACAAAAAGAGAGAGTGGAACTACCTTCTGTATTTGTATCATGCAAATAGTGGTATGAACATGCTTTTTGAATGAAATATCTGTCAATTCGTATTTTAAGTGAAAGGTTATAAAATTTCTAAAATAACTATGGATTGCTTGTGAAGATTGGTCAAGAAATGACAGAGTTACAGAGGACAAAAGTTCAAGCTTCATTGCAAATTTTATGATTTTGTTCAATTTTGCTCTTTTCAAGTAATTTTTTTTTAAACCAATGATTCAAAAATCCTAATGTTTTATTGCATGCGACATTAGATTATTTTAATACGAACATTTTGCTCCCAACAAGACATAGATTTGTACAAAAATGACAAAGCTACAGAAGATTTAGTAAATTAACCCACATAGAAATTCAATAGTTTCAAGCAATTTTTAATATTTATTGTTACTAAAAATTTAGCTTTGTATATTTATTTGTTGTGGGTGAATTCAATTAATCTTCTGTAACTTTGTCATTTTTGCACCGATCTGGATCCTATTGGTCACAAAATGTTTGTATTGAAATAGGCTAAAATTTTATTTTTTGGATATTTGCATTTCAGTCACATCATATTTTTTAAAAACACAAATAACGGTTATTTTGGAATATCTCAAAAACTGTTCTACTTTTGATTTCATATTCGGATTTAGCGGAAAATTCTACACAAAGATTAGGTGTCAAATTAATTTGGTCAAAAAATTGTCACGTAGTGTTATTGTTACGTGAACCATATTATTGTTAGAGGCAAACACGTTATATTGAATTTATTTAATAAATAAAAAACTAGAACCAGATTTATCATCCTACTTCTTCCTTTCATTTGATCGCCAAGAGGTCTGACATTGAATTCAAGTAATATTTAGTGCAGCGTTTGTTTGTAAATCTAGGGCAACATAGGACCAAATTTACAGTTACTTGTTAGCTAATAACAACAGTTTACCAAATAAAATATTATTTCCAGCTTTTTCTTTACTATTAGTTAAACCCTTAAATGTTGTTGGTTAACTAATTTTATTTTTTATTATTTATTATTTTAATAGAGTTACTATTTTTTGGTCTGATTAAAATTTTTACTTAACCAATTATTGTAAAAATTATACTTAAGTCAAGCAATAGCTATCATTTTAGTTTACTAATAATTAACTAATGATTCTTAATTTGAGCCTTAGAATTCAAATATTTATGTATGTGTTATAATTTTTAAACACAAAAACAAATTATTTCTGCTGAACTTAAAATCAAAATTTGAAACAAATGAAAAATAATTGTTGGCCATGTATTTGATATGCAAATTTTGCAACCATTTTAAACTATAATTAATTTCCCGAGTAGTCAACACACCATTACAGTCGAGATGACATTTCCTTTTAATGCCAACATTAAAAATAACAATAAAAAACAATAAACTACAACATCAACAATAAACCATGTCAAACGGAAATTTGTCTACGCATTTTATATATGACTGACTACTCGCAAAAATTTGTCTTTTCATGTTACACTGACAAGTTGATGACGTTGACGATCATTTTGACGATGCTGATGATGATGACGATGCTGCTGAAGCTGTTACTACTAACTGTGTACTGACGATGATGGTTATGAGGACACACATGCATAAAAACATTAAACACGCATCCGTTTGCATGTCCTGTTTGAGTAAAAGAGTTGATGTTGTATTTCATTTTCAGCTTTACATTTTGGCCATTTTCAATTGTTTCTGCGCTTTTGTCTGTTTTACTTTTTTAAGCTCTTATTTTTTATTTTTTGTCTGATTTCATATAAAATTCAGTATAATGCCTACCGGCTTAATATATGCACTGCCATTTGGTTGTTGTTTTAAGGCTAAAGTCCATCCAGCATTAAAGAAAAAAACAAAGAGAACAGTAGCAGCAGTGATACCAAAAAATATACTTCTCGTTACTTTGGCTGCCATCCTCTAGAGAGTACAAAACCAAATTCACTTGAGTTGTTTCATTTATTATTTCGTGCATGTATTTTGGCTGGTTGTGTCATTTAATGTGTTGTTGTGTTGAGTTCTTACATTTGACTGTTTGTTATATGTTTTTTATTTTGTTGGTGGTGGTCTGTTACCATTACAAACGCATAAATTATTATAAAACCATTATAACGCTTTAACACAACCACGCCAACGCACACACACATATGATCAGACAAACGCACATAAAAAACATTCAACTATTTCGAAAACGCAAGAAAAAAACTAAATAAATTGTGAACGAAGGATACAACCAACAGCTGGGATTTTAAAGCTTACATTGTTGATTTTGAGATGACAAGATAACACATATATACTTTTTTAATATGATGCCTCAAATGTTGCCTTATTTTGACAATATTTCTCACCTGGTAAAATATTTATAATCCTTAACTATGAATAAGGATCACGTAAATTACATTGACAACACAATTCAAGCACAAGTGACTTTTAAATAAAGGATTTATAGAACATGTATCTTTGCCTAGATTTTCTTTTATTGTAAATAAGTTATTTTAAAGATTTTGTTGAAGGAGCCAAATTTTACAATTTAATATTTACGAAAAATTAAGAATAAAATTGACTTGTCCCTTTTAATAACCGAGAGAAAAAATAAAATCTTGATTAAAGTAACTTGAAAACAATTAATTCTTAGATTTTTTTTTATTTTACTTGTTGTTCAATAATTCTAGTAGCAAAGTCAATAAATTTAAAAAAAGTGTCCAATTTTGTAAAACTGTACTTTATTTGGCATTTGTAAGGAAAATTTAGTCTTTAGGTTTAGCTGTTTATGCTAGAATGCATAAACCAAAAGCTGATCGTTCATTGAGTGGGCATTAATGGGCAGCTCCTTTTTGTTACATGGTCCCACAATTTCCGCAATGTATATATGTAAGTCTAAATAAATCGAAAAGATAATAATTGTTTGTTTAAAGAACATTTTAAACGAAAATAGTTCGATTAGAAATTTAAAGGAGTATCATGTTGATTTTATCCTCCGTAAACTTTCATAAAGAATTATACTTAAACAGCTCTTCAAATTAAATTTTCACAATAATATGACATAATAAAAATTTAAAATAATTAAAAATTAATTTCAAAAGATTTTGTTATTCGTGCTTAATTCCCAGTTTTTATTATTGATAAAAACACTTGAAATTTATTGTTGATGGGATAAGCTATTCCTATGCGCATTTCACTGGTTGCTTAGGCCAGATCATCAGGAAACTTCATCCATAAAGATTTTGGAAAAACTAAAGATATTAAACCAAATAAAACTGTTAAGCGTATAAGACTTATAGCAACAGTCTACTTGTAACAAAATCAAAGTTTAAACAAAACACATCAACAATAAACAGTGGGTTTATCTCATCTTACATTCCCCACTACAATTAGTTGAAATTCTCTCAACATTAATTGTAGTTGTAAGTAGGTTAAGAAAAACAAAATAAAATAAAAACAACAACTTTACAAAAGATGTTGTCAATTAAGTGTTTTTTTAGGCCGTGCACTTGCCTGTTAATTATCAATAAGTAATTTCAATTTTTGGGAATACAAAATTTTAATTTCAAAAGATTTTGTTATTCGTGCTTAATTCCCAGTTTTTATTATTGGTAAAAACACTTGAAATTTATTGTTGATGGGATAAGCTATTCCTATGCGCATTTCACTGGTTGCTTAGGCCAGATCATCTGGAAACTTCATCCATAAAGATTTTGGAAAAACTAAAGATATTAAACCAAATAAAACTGTTAAGCGTATAAGACTTATAGCAACAGTCTACTTGTAACAAAATCAAAGTTTAAACAAAACACATCAACAATAAACAGTGGGTTTATCTCATCTTACATTCCCCACTACAATTAGTTGAAATTCTCTCAACATTAATTGTAGTTGTAAGTAGGTTAAGAAAAACAAAATAAAATAAAAACAACAACTTTACAAAAGATGTTGTCAATTAAGTGTTTTTTTAGGCCGTGCACTTGCCTGTTAATTATCAATAAGTAATTTCAATTTTTGGGAATACAAAATTTTAATTTCAAAAGATTTTGTTATTCGTGCTTAATTCCCAGTTTTTATTATTGATAAAAACACTTGAAATTTATTGTTGATGGGATAAGCTATTCCTATGCGCATTTCACTGGTTGCTTAGGCCAGATCATCAGGAAACTTCATCCATAAAGATTTTGGAAAAACTAAAGATATTAAACCAAATAAAACTGTTAAGCGTATAAGACTTATAGCAACAGTCTACTTGTAACAAAATCAAAGTTTAAACAAAACACATCAACAATAAACAGTGGGTTTATCTCATCTTACATTCCCCACTACAATTAGTTGAAATTCTCTCAACATTAATTGTAGTTGTAAGTAGGTTAAGAAAAACAAAATAAAATAAAAACAACAACTTTACAAAAGATGTTGTCAATTAAGTGTTTTTTTAGGCCGTGCACTTGCCTGTTAATTATCAATAAGTAATTTCAATTTTTGGGAATACAAAATTTTAATTTCAAAAGATTTTGTTATTCGTGCTTAATTCCCAGTTTTTATTATTGATAAAAACACTTGAAATTTATTGTTGATGGGATAAGCTATTCCTATGCGCATTTCACTGGTTGCTTAGGCCAGATCATCAGGAAACTTCATCCATAAAGATTTTGGAAAAACTAAAGATATTAAACCAAATAAAACTGTTAAGCGTATAAGACTTATAGCAACAGTCTACTTGTAACAAAATCAAAGTTTAAACAAAACACATCAACAATAAACAGTGGGTTTATCTCATCTTACATTCCCCACTACAATTAGTTGAAATTCTCTCAACATTAATTGTAGTTGTAAGTAGGTTAAGAAAAACAAAATAAAATAAAAACAACAACTTTACAAAAGATGTTGTCAATTAAGTGTTTTTTTAGGCCGTGCACTTGCCTGTTAATTATCAATAAGTAATTTCAATTTTTGGGAATACAAAATTTTAATTTCAAAAGATTTTGTTATTCGTGCTTAATTCCCAGTTTTTATTATTGATAAAAACACTTGAAATTTATTGTTGATGGGATAAGCTATTCCTATGCGCTTAATTGACAACATCTTTTGTAAAGTTGTTGTTTTTATTTTATTTTGTTTTTCTTAACCTACTTACAACTACAATTAATGTTGAGAGAATTTCAACTAATTGTAGTGGGGAATGTAAGATGAGATAAACCCACTGTTTATTGTTGATGTGTTTTGTTTAAACTTTGATTTTGTTACAAGTAGACTGTTGCTATAAGTCTTATACGCTTAACAGTTTTATTTGGTTTAATATCTTTAGTTTTTCCAAAATCTTTATGGATGAAGTTTCCTGATGATCTGGCCTAAGCAACCAGTGAAATGCGCATAGGAATAGCTTATCCCATCAACAATAAATTTCAAGTGTTTTTATCAATAATAAAAACTGGGAATTAAGCACGAATAACAAAATCTTTTGAAATTAAAATTTTGTATTCCCAAAAATTGAAATTACTTATTGATAAATAATTAAAAATTTTTACAAATCTAGATCTACAAATATGTCTGTACGTACTTCTTTCGTTTTTTTTTTTTTTGTTGAATTTTTTTTAATTAAAATCAAATAAATGTTATCGTACAAGTTCAGTTTACATCTTGTATTTGTTTATATTTTAAATGCATTTTTCGAAATTTTTTTTTGTTATTTAAAAACATTTGTCAGATATAATTTAACCTGACATACACGCATATAGTCAAACACACTTATATACATAGAAATGTATATAAACCTATGCTTTATACGAATGTGTGCGTGTAACATTATATAAGCTCTAATTAATTTACAAACAACAAACAAGACTGAATGCGAACATTTAACAAATGTGTCACTATGAGAAAATCTAATTAAAAGCGTGTGTCATCAAAGACTATTTTAATAACATTCAAAAGCAAACAGAAATACCAGTGTTACCAACTAAGAAATTCAGTGGCTTGACTTGGGCATTTTATTTTTGTTTATATTTATATAAGTTCCCGCACCTCCTCTAATGAGCATTTTCTTGTTTAGCTTAAAAAAAATTAATTTAGCCTTTATTTTTATTTAATATTTAATTTGAATTTTTTTTATATGTGTATATATAGCAAGATTTCCTTTTAGTTTTTAAAATCTTTTTTACACATCAATGTGACAAATGCCACTACGATTTTGATAAAACGTAGAATTTTTCTAAATTAATATATGTACATTAGGGTAATAACTTTTTTTGGACAAAATTTCTTTATCCCACCACGCGATGGGCAATTTAGTATTGATAATAAAAATAATTTTTTAGGCCATTTTGGCCAAAAAAGTTTCCGCACCAAATGCAATTTCTAAAGCTCCTCTAAAAAATTTTTTAATTTTCATACAAAAAATATATGTGATACATTTATTGTTTATATATTTATTGATGAGCCAAACAACTCATCTGTCACAACATCTATCATATGACATTAAAATTTAAATTAAATTAAAAAGAGGCATAATATCGCGATTTTGTTTCTCCTCTTCCGTACAAATGGTAAGATTTTGTTATATTCATGAATTTATTAGAAAATAATCAAAATTTTGTTATTAAATGTAAATTTTGTATACTTAACCCTAGAAGGCTTACCCACGTAAATTTTACGTGTAGTTTTTTTTATTATTGTTGCTACACAAGCATCCAGTGATCTAACGGTACCAAATTCAACAAGTGCTTTTTTCAACAGTTTTCGAGCAAACGCAAAGAGATGAACAATGAAATTCTAGTCGTGAAAGTGCTTTTAGAGCGACAACATTAAAAGCCTATACGTAAAAATTACGTAGTGTTAGTGTTAAGAGTTAAATTTGTGTACGTCAATTCTCGCTCTAAAAGAACTTTAACGACTAAAAATGCTTTGTTTATGTTTTTGCGTTTGCTCAAAAACTATTGAAAAAAGCATTTGTTGGATTTGGTACCGTTAGGTCACTGGATGCTTGTGTAGCAACAATAATAAAAAACTACACGTAAAATATACGTGGGTTAGCCATCTAGCAAAAAAAAAAAAAAAATAAATTAAAAAATACAGTGCTTTAGATAAAATTTCATAGTACGAAAAATTTACGTGGTGTTAGTTTTAACGTATAATAATAGTATAACGTTAGTCTTCTAGGGTTAAAAGAAAAATTAAAATTCAAAACTTCATTGCGTTTGATGCGGACACTTTTTTAACGATCGCGAAAAAGTAATACATAATTTCTTAATATATTTTCATGGTCTTTACGGCTATGCGATAAAGAATTTGATCTTCGTAAAAATTGCAAAAAGTTATCCCCCTAATGTACATATATAGACTTACATATATACACCCAGAGAAAAAACATGTTTAAATATAGTCACCTCCAACAAAAATATTTTTAAAGACAAATTTAAACATATTTTGTTTAATTTAACCATATTATTGTCACCGACAACCATATTATGGTTAAATTAATCCTCCATCAAAAGGCCACAACCATATTATGGTTGCCTCCAAACATGTTATGGTTAATAATAAATAAAATATGCTTAACACTTATAATATGGTTAATTTTTAACCATAGCATGTTGCTCTTATAAAAGAGGAAAATAATTTTGTTAAATTAAAAAAATATATTATTGTCATATTTAACCATAACATGTTTAAAGGCAACCATAATATGGTTGTGGCTTCTTGATGAAGGACTAAATTTAACCATAATATGGTTGTCGGTGCCAATAATATGGTTAAATTTAACAAAATATGTTTAAATTTTTTTTTTAAATGGTTTTGTTGGAGGTGACCATATTTAAACATATTTATTCTCTTCGTGTAGTTTTCTAATTTTTCCTTTCCAAAGTTTTTTTTTTATAAATTTCCGTTATTTCGAAAATGGAGGAGGTTGCACAACATATTTAAGACGTATATAATTCATATATTCTGATGAAAGTCCTAAACTGCCTAGAAATTGCCTCTTGGGGGTGCCCCGTGCCAAATTGTGCCAAAATGTGCCAAATTCTAGCGCAGTGTTACTATTTATGTGGTTTTCTCAAAATTTAGACCTTTTTGGTCATAAATAGTTGGCAACACATTGCGGCGGGCAGATGTATATCCAGTTAGTGGTTTCAAAATAGCTGTTTTGTAAGGCTGTCCGCTGTTAATTGTCTGTCTTCTGAAGTATCATTTATTAACCTTTAAATCACCATTGTGTGGAAAACTACACAAATGGAATAATTTGTTATAAGATAAACAAAAAAATTGTTGAGGTACACTAAATGCAATATCAATTTAATGCTAAAAACACATTTTTTGATTAAAAAATATTTTTAATAACGAAATATACTAGAACTTACGTAAGTTACCCTCATGTGTGTAGTTTTTATGTTTTTTTGCACTAGAGACTAGATTTTTTGATATTGTTGACATGTATGTTTTATAATCGAGTACTTATATAAAATACACACAAGCTTTGTATTGTTTGTTGTTGGTCACCACTAGGATATTTCAATTCTTTATTTACTATTTAATATAACGTAGATCTATAATCCTAAACATAGCTCATCTTAAGAGTTTAGGAATTTAAATCGCTTTTCTATTTTGTTCTAACTATACATAAGCTATTTTTAATATGGACACAAACTATGATATTAAGGAAAAATTAGCAAAGAAAAAAACCTTTCTGCCCACTGGGATAAATACATCACTAATAATATGTAAATCATGACTCTGATAACAAACGAACTATGGCGCCACAGCAAAGTGGACAGACATTGCATATGTGTGAAAAGCGACACACGAGGGTAACTAACGTAAGTTTTTTTTTAAAAAGCTAATTTAAACAGATCGACTGCCGCAATCAATGTAGAGGTGGTCATTAGAACGACATTGTATTCGTACGTAATGGCAAAGTCCAAGCATAATAAACAAAAAAAAAAGGTTATCGAAATAACAGATTTATTTATTTTTTATTTGACTTTACTTTTAAAACTGAAAAATATATAAATCGTTATATGATCAAATACTTCAAATCATTACCGCAAAAAAGCTTAAACGACAAAAACAAAACTTTGCAGAAGAAGATTTTTTTTATTTTATTTCATTTAATTTTGTATGAAGATTATCGCTTACGATAAAATTGTTTTTGCTATAAAATCGTAACGTAACTTATGTGACCATGACATTTTAGAAGATGATGCAAGTGTTTCCAATAAATTCATATATTAAAAAAAAAAAACGAAAATTTTAAATTATGTCGCTTAAGTTTTTTTTTTTGCGGAAACGAAGTTTATTAAATAAATTTGCTTTAATAATCTTCCAACCTGATTTTTTATGAATAAGGTCTTTATTAAGGCACACTCAACAAGGTAAAATCGTCGCTGAATTAATTTTTTGTGTTTATAGAAAATTCCAAATTGTCAAAAGTGTCTCATATAAATTAAAAAAAAAAAAAATTGAACGAGACATGCACACATTTTGGCACATGCAAACGTAATAAAAACAAATTTTGACAATTTGGAATAATAAATGCGCCTTGGTCTCTCTGATGCAAACACCTTGTTGGCCTTTATTACATACATAAATACGTATTCTTTGTAAATTAAAGGGAAGGAGTTAGGAGGAATTTACTTACTCCGACTAAAATAACATGTTTAATCGAGAGATCATTTTAAAAGTTCTGATATAATCCAAGTAAAAATAGCAAACGTATTCACTTATACATCTGAAAAAAACACCGACCTTTAAAAAAGCTTGACTTGATTCGTCGTAGGCAGTTGGGCGTTCAATAAGAAATGTTGTTTAAATGTTTTATAGTATATGCTAGGGTATTCATTTAATCGACCTTTTGCTTTAATCGGTTAATCGCACGATTAATTAACCGAGGTTTTGGTTTAATCGGTCAATAATCGGTTAATTTTGTTTTTGATCGGTTAACCGATTAATAAAGTTTTTTTTATAAATTAAATAATTTAAATATATAGAAATGCATTAATTATTTATTATTTGTATTTTTTTAGTAAAAAAACAATAACATACCAAACATTAAAATTCTTGAACTAAAACGAGCAAACAAAAAAACAATTCATAAATATGTAATATGCATTTTTCAATTTATACATAATTGGGGGATTCACAAGGTGTGTTATCAAGTCACATCCTCATAATGTCCTAAATAATATTTTACAATTGCTTAAAATAAATATTGTTGTGTTTCAAACAAAATAAAAATTTTAATGCTGTGCTCATTGATTCGTCATAACTGCACAGTAGAAATATAAATTATAAGCGGTAGCCCACAACATTCATATCGTCGGCTTAATATGCAAACCTGCTAACTTCCTTTAAACAAATTTTACAGAAGAGACAAAAAACTTTTTATTTTTTCTCTTTGCAGCTTGATAGAAAATTAAAAATACAATTAGTTTTACACACTGCAAGACTTAAATAGAGGAAAAACTACATGCACGGCATCAAAATCTCAATTTACATAAAAAGTGTATTTAGCCGGTTTGCATAATAATCCTACGATATATATTTCTAGCAATTATTTAAAGACATAAGATAATTAAGAAAAATATTCCATTATACCCTTAGAGTCCTGTTTTAATTTTTAAAAATGTTTAACACTTCTAATTGTTTCGGTTAATTTTGTTAAAAGACTGATATGAGTAGGTATGAGAAGAAACAAATAACTAAACACTAGGGTATTAATTCGGTTAACCGTTAATCGGTTAACCGATTAATTACTACCCGATTAATTGACCGGTTAATTCAAAATTGGCAATTTTCGATTAACGATTAAACCGGTTAATTTCAGTCGATTAACCGATTAAGCGATGTAAAAAAAATTTTTTAGTTTTTCGTAGTATTATAACATATTTTTTTGTGTTTTTAATTATTTGTTTGGTCTCATATAAAAACGGTTTTTGTTTGGACAATATTTTTTCCTACAATATATTTCCTTCGAGCAATACATTCTTAAAATACAGTACAAAAACAGAAACTAGGAGTTCGGAAATACATTTTTTGCGGAATGTTCGGTGCTAAGCTTTGCCAGGATGTGTAAGATAATGACCTGACAATAGAAGAAACTAATGATTGTAACACGAACAATCTTTTACAAAATTAGCCGAAAAAATGGCATAATGGAAGATTTTATATGTTGAGAGAAATCCTGGAAAAGGAGTGAGAAATTAGATAATCTGTATCTTGATACAAAGAAACCAAGATAACGCATTCAGCTTTTAAAAATGAAATATTTCTGCGCATCTACGTCACATCAGCGTATAAGTATTTACAACTTAATTATAAAAATACAAGCAAACAAACATGTGTATAATTAGCTAAAGTGACGTCATATTAAACAGTTGAATTTTGTAAGCATGTGCAATGCGTAATTTTGTTTTTATCATTCTTGAATCTCTATTATGGGTTGCTTCCGATTTCTCCAACATCTTCGATAAATGAAAGAATTTTTCCAAGTCAAGTTTTATCAAAACTAAAGAAAAGAATCGCTAAAGTCCTAAACCTTTAAACCAAATTTTTTTTTTCAAAAGATTATTTCATAAGATGTTAAACTATTGAAATAATTAATAAACAATCTCACAGTTTATTTTTTAATAAATACATACAAATATGTATAAATTATAAAATATGTTTTTCATATTTATAAATTACTTTTTTGTTTGCTCGTTTTAGTTCAAGGATTGTTTTGTTCGTTATGTTAGTTTTTTTTTTTTCCAATGGACTCCAATAATAAATAATTTTTGCATTTTTATTAATTGAAATTACTTAATTTATAACAAAACATTATTAATCGGTTAACCGACCAATAACAAAATTAACCGATTATTAACCGATTAAATCAAAACCTCGGTTAATTAATCGAGCGATTAACCGATTAAAACAAAAGCCCGATTAAATGAATACCCTACTAAACACATCCATATAAAAAGTACGTGAAACAAGAAAAAGGAGTTGGCAATCAAACATTTAACCCATTTTTCGCCACAATCCTGTTGATTGAACATTGAAATCGGTCGGCGGAAAATTTGTTGAAATGAAGATCACTGAGCACCTTTGTTTGTAAGAAAAAATATTTTCTAAACACATACCTTTTGTATATGAGACGAAACAAATAATTAAAAATCAAAAAAATATGTTATAATACTACAAAAAATTCAAAATCTTATTACATCGGTTAACCGGTTAATCGACTGAAATTAACCGGTTTGATCGTTAATCGAAAAAAGCCAATTTGATATTAACCGATCAGTTAATCGGGTAGTAATTAATCGGTTAACCGATTGACGGTTAAGCGAATGAATACCCTAGTATATGCCAACTGGTCTTTAGCGGCTTTAGTATATTATATCTAAGTTTTAAATAAACCAATAAAACACGCGTATGCACACATATTGGTTTTCGAAAATTATCCCATTTTGGTTTTTTTAAGTACTTTAGTGTTATTCGTACTTACATTTTACGCGATTAAAAATTTTACAGAATTTTTCGCAAAAAGATTTTTCTGCATATAAAATGGGGTGGCAAAAATATTCAATAGGGTTATAAAAAAATAAAATTTGGATTAAAAATTATAAGCAGTTTGATTAACTACAAAGAAACTAATTGTTTTAAAGCTTTGGCACGACCTCTATATGCTTATATCTGTCCTTCAAGTTGAACTAAGAAAGGTCAACAGAAAAATTACAGAAAAAGTAAACATAAAAACAGCAAACCAGTTGTACTTAGGTATTTGACTTTAAACTGACAGCCTTCGGAGCGGCGTAATGGGTAAAATTGCAAAGAACACGGGTGAAGAGAATGTGGTTCTTCTCGAAACATGCAAGTTCGACCCGAGTTCAAGTCCTCGTTCAGTCAAGAATAAAAATTATCAATAAATTTAATTCCTTTTATGTTGCAAAATTTTTTCTTTCATTAAAATAATTTAATATATATTTAATTTGATGAACTGGAGCCAGATTTAAGATAAACTTTAATTTGGTTAAAAAAAATCGCCAAAAATTTAAAAAAAAAAATAATAATAATAACGAAAAATTATATTTAACAGAGTTGGATTGGTTTAAATCAGTAAAGGGCACTTTTGCAAATCCAATGTACGCGTGCATAGGAAAAAATGCTGCTTGTGTGACGTCGACACATGTACACTATACACTTCTTCGTGTGGTCAAAGAAAAATGTTTAATGAAAAATGGGAATATGATTTTTCTTTTATAGAGAATACGGATGGTGAGGCGCAATGCGTGGTTTGTTATCGGGTTATTAGTAACAAAAGTTTTTTGTGTGCCTTGGAAAATTAATGTTCCGCTGTGTAATTAATTTATTTTAGAGTCATTATTTGAATTATAGTGTTATTCAAAATTTATTTAAATATGTACAAAAACATGAAAATAAAAACGATCAAATAAAATAATAATAATAAAAAAATCTCTTACTTTCGACTGAAAAATTTTCGAGTGTAGAATTAGTGAGCGTCATTCGTTTTCTACTGCTTCTCATACAAGCATAAATGTGGTAGTATGTTTGTTGCCCTTCACTGGTTTAAATTGAGCAAAGATGCAAAAAGTACAAAAAATATCGTTTTGAGGTACATTAGTATTGAAATTGCGAATATGAGCGCTTACCATTAAATTCAGCGTACTCGAATTAGCCTTACCAGTTGGGTGTTTGTTAAAATTTGTAATAAATTTAAAAAATTAAATAAATACCATATCTATAAACTACATATAATCATATTTTGTCTTAGCATTATCATAGAATTCTATTTAAGGATGGTCTGGTTTTTGTATTTCCTAATAAGCAGATGTAGCGTTTAACAGTTTTTCAGATTTTTTAATAAATGTATTCGATTTCCGTTAGTCTGTTGTTTTACTAACAAGACGAAAATCCAGTTTCTTTTTCAAGCAATTATTTGTTGTATCATTATACTTTAATTAGCCAGTTATCATATTTTTTATTACAGTCAACATTGTTATAGCCACAACACTAATCACGTATTATTTGTATAACACTTGCATGTAAGTAAATACCCATATCAGAAAAATAGATAAGTATGCGAGTAGTTAAGTGTGTAAGTATCTTTTAATTATAGAGCAAACTAAGATACAAGGATTTGAACTAAACTTCATTTGTGAAAATAAATAGCTGGACGATATAATTACAAAATTTAAAGCATAGAAAAACCAATGACAAAAAAAATAAATTAAATTGTTAAAAATAATTTAAGAAAGTTTTAGAATTAAATTTCGATACTGACGCTACTTTCTTAATCTTAAAAAATCAACTTTTAAATATATAATAAGTCCGATTAAAAGATCATAAAATAGTCGAATGGTAAACTTGATCAGTCTTTGAGGTAATATCAATTTTTTCCTTTAAATTTTATTTAAAATTTAGTCTTTACACAGAGGAAAACATGATCAAGGATAATTAAGTATTATTTTACTATAATAGTTCTCCAAATTTTTTAAAACGCAACTAACTTTTGATTATGTTCAAATATGGTGGTAAAAAAAAAAATAATGTGGATACTTTTACAACCATATCATGTTGGAGATTGGAGCATATGCCAAATAGTATTAGGGGATAAAAACGACAATTAATATTTACATAAAGGTTTTGTATTTTCAGCACTGCTTCTGGCATATGCTTTGAAGAGAAAATGTAAATTTTTGTGAACGTTCATGAACGAACTTAGATGTTAATAGTATTTTATTGAAAGTGAAAATTTATGTATTGGGCTGCATACGCCACTATTCTAAATTAATTTTTAAAAAGTTGCCTTTTGTGCTGCATACGTAAACTTAATGCTGCGTATTGAGTTTTTGACATTTTATTTTGCTTTTGCTTTTACTATTTTTTCTTACGACAATATTTCTTTCTGCTGCCTTTTTATTTGGCTTTCGCTTTAACTACTTGATTTCTTACGGCAATGAAGCAAAGCAAGGTTGACCTTTATTTTGTACGTTTTTTTATGAGAAATTTGCAGCTTTAGCCAAACAACGGCGGATAGAGCAAAGATATAATTAATAAACTTTAAAATAGTTGATCTAGAGCAGAATTAATGCTAAATTTGTCAGAAACTATAAAAAAGTAGAATAAATGTAAAAGCATAATTTAATAAAAATGAAAATACTTTAGCGATAATTACTGCTTGCAAACCCATTTTTTCATATTTCTCTGGTAGATCTCAATATCTAGAACATATTGGTGCTACTTCTGCTTTGCGTATCTTAACTACGGGTATACCTCAGAGTTCCGTTTTAGGGCCACTACTTTTTACGTTATATATTAATAGCTTATCTGATTTGTTACTACATCGTTATGCAAACCATTCATTTTGACTTTAGTGATGTTTTCCAGAATAAAATAAATTTTTGCTTAGATCGGGTTCGTGAATGGACTTCTTTCAATTCGTTATCTATTAATGCTAGTAAGTCTAAAGCAATGATGTTTGGACCAACCAGTCGTTTTTATCCTGACATTAATATAGTTTTGAGCAATAGTTATAGTCCTTGGTGGACCATATTAAGTGTCTAGTTGTGTATTTCTTTTGATTCCCATATAAATATGGTTTATGGTAAAATTTATAGTATATTGCGTAAAATTAATTCTACTAATTTATACTTGCCTCTACGAATCAAGTATAACTTGGCACAGGTTTTGATGTTTTCAAATATATTATATGGCCTTGAGGTTTACTCAGGTACTGGTTCTATGCGTTTGAGGATGATCGGGCATATTTTCTATCTAATAGTTCGTTTTGTTTATAATGTTAAACGCTATAAACATATTTCTAATTTTGCTTTTAGTTTTCTTGGGTGTACTTTTAATAACTTTATTAAATATTGGAACATGATTTTGTTTTAAAAATTATCAAAAATGGTAAACCACCTGAATTATTGAACTCCTTTGAGTTTATGCGGTCTTCTAGGAATCCCTTAATTCGTACACCAAGAATCTCAACATCCTGTTTTGAAAAATCTTTTATTAATCGGGTTGCTAATCTTTGGAACTTTTTACTATTTATGTTACGAATTTTTTCCTATTCAAATAATGTTTTCTGTGTAAAAATTTTAGACTTTCTAAATAATCTTGATTAGCTACTGATGGATGATAATTATGATATTTATATTTTTAATGTGGCAGGGGAGCCTTAATCTAAAGTGATAGTAAGTGTATTATTTTTAATTTTCATTTTGTTAGTTTTTATTATGAATTATAGTTATTTATTAATGAATATTATATAGACATATATGTAGCGTAAGTATTTTTCACTTGTAATATTGATTTTTGGCCTAAATGGCTTAATATTGCGTAAATAAATGAATAAATAAAAAATTATTGTTCATTATGTTTTGGAATTTTCAGCCCAAAGACTATATTGAACTTTATTTTTCTTACCTGCGTGTATAGAGGATTTCATTGGAATAAGTTGTAAAACAAAAAACTAAATTCTGTATTTTCTGGATTAGAGAAACTTCTACTGTTCCGAAAAATTTATTAAAAAGTCTTAGGATATTGAAATTCCAGTCTTATTAAATGCACCAAATAATAAAGTTAAATATAAAAAATTAATAACAACATTCTAATCTATTGTCATTATTACATGTGTTTAACATGCAAAATTTTTTTTCTAAAATAATTTATGTTTTATGAATGTATTTCTGCCCAATATGCACGCTGTTGTTATAGCGACTTTACCAAAATAAGATTTATAGATAAAACTTTCCTCAATTTTCTTTTTATTGTTGTTGATTTTTCTTCATGCCTTTTATGTAGAGTTTAGAAAATGTCTTCAATATTTTTGGAACGTTAAGTAAATAACAAACATATTTTAGTAGTCAGCGGGATATTAAGCAAGATTTATAAACGCAAATCGGATTAGACAGCAGGATAAAGAAAATATGATGAACATAAAATGTTGTATTGCCATCGTTTGTTGTTTTTTTTTTTTTTTTTTTTTTGTTTTTTGTTTTTTGTTTCCAGTTCTTTTTTCTGTTTACTTGTGCAAAGAGAAAAGTAAGTAAATTACAATAAATTAAAGAATTTTAGAGGTTAAAACAGAATAAATTAAGTAAATAGGCAAAATAAAAGTAAATAGTTAATCGCCTTATAAAAATTAGGGAGGAATGGGGCGCTTTTTACACAGGAAGTAAAAATTAATACCTAAAACAAATCATAGGAAGCGCGAAAGATTTTTTTTAAATAATATATGTTTTTTTGCTTAATTTAACTTGAATTTTTTAAAGTTTTATTGATATGAAAATATGTTTTTTTCAGCAAGTTTTAGTTATAAAAATCTTAAATCATTTTGAATGAGCTTAAACTGTTTTGCAAACCATCCGTCTCTGTCAAAAAGAAAACCAGAAATGTCATTTGCACTCTACTTGGGATTTCAGTATTTGTTTGTGTAAAATTCCAAACCAAATGATGTTGTTTCTAATATTTCTGTTGTTTGTATGCTGTTACTTTATTAATTGTAGTTTTCAATGTTGTTTTAGTTGCATTTGTTTGGCTGCCTAACGTTATTGTCATTGCAAAACGTCACGACCACTAATGTTTGTTTAACTGCTCTGCATACCTCTTAATACAAAAAATATTTCATATTGAGGCAGACAAATTTGAAAATAGTCGAAAATCATTTACTAAATGGGTAAGAAATTTAGCAGGAAATGAACAAAATTTAATGTTCTCAGTTTTAGGGGAAAACTGAAATCAAAATAAGAGCTTACAGAAAAAAAGTAAAAATAAGCTTTACTTTTCTTGTAATTTTTCTATTTCCTTTTAATAAGTATTCGAGAAAGTATTAAGAATTAAGCACCTACAAAAAATATATTAAATTTTATACTCCTTGCTATTCTTTCAAAGGGGAAACATAAAAATATATAATAAATATATTCTTTTATTAACTCTCAAATTGCATTGCAACATGTGAAAGAGTATATAAAGCTTATCCTTTAGATAACGTTAAACTAAACCCAACATAAAACCAACTCATAAAATACCAACAACACAACTAATTCCTACACACTTTTATATGTAGTTGGTAGTATTAGGGCAACAACAATACTAAGGCTTTGTATTCGGTTGAAACACTTTTGAAGTAGAGAATACCGTTCGTGCAAAAAAAAAAACCAAGGAGTAAAAAAAATACACAAAACGGCAGAGGAAGTGTTAAACAAGCCATTAAAAATAAAAACAAATAAAATTTAATTATCTCTAGATGGTACTAATTAGCACCCCTAAAAAAAAAACAAAAAAATACAAAATTGAATACCAAGCTGGTGGAAAAAGAGGCTTTAAAATGGAAAGGGCCTTTTACGAAATTGTTGGTTAAGCTCTAGAAAATATTCATAAACAGTTTGGAAACATTTCATAAGTTGAGAGTACGATTAAAGGAAAAAGTTTTACTATTAATCTTATAAATAAGGAAATAGCTTTACAAAATTGTAAGGTCATGTTACCCGAAGAAGTGATTATAATGTTTATTCAGAATTAAATAAAACAATATATATATTCAAGATTTTTTTATTTTTGGAATTTATTCTATGAGCTAAATTCAAGTTATGTATTTTATAAAGCTGTTTTGTAATAGTTCTATTCCTTAAATTTTTGGGAATAACTTTCATACACTACCAGACTATTATATTGTATTTTCTTGTTACATTTTACCTTTGCTATCCTTTGGATAGCAATGAAATTTAAGGAATAGAACTATTACAAAAAAGCTTTATAAAATACATAACTTGAATTGAGCTCATAGAATAAATTCGAAAAATAAAAAAATGTTGAATATAATATAAGGTAACCTACGAAAGGAAAAAATTCCCATTTTCTATTTGTTAAAACAATATATAATTAAAAATTTTTATTCGTATAAAAACTTCATAAAATATATTCAAGGCTAAAGTAAATTAAAGAAGATATTGGGTAATTGCTGACTTTGATTTTTTTTGTACAAATACATATCAAAAGGCCGAGACACATGTATAGAAAACCTTTTCTTCTCTATATCGTTAGCTGAAATGCAAAACCACGTAACGGTTTTTTGATTGATTATGATGCAAATCAGCATCATCCATATCCCCTCCATTTTTTACTCTCAGTTTAATTAAATTAAACATTTCATAAGTGAAATTACAAGTGCAAGTACTATTTAAACCAAAAGGACGTTACTACTACTTGTTGTTGGAATACAAGGCAGGTGGCTTGATGGCTCACATGCGGATCATCGAGATTCTTAGGAATGATCCATCAATTGTAGTTGGGGATCATATGCTGCCTAGTCTGGTATTGAATATTAATTTTAACGTCCTAATACCTGATAGGGGCCTATGGATGAACCAATCGTGGTGCGCGGTTTGGTTCACCGACGGGTAGAAACAGACAAATGTTGATACTGCAGCTTGCATCCAGGGCCCTGGTTTACACCAAAGATTTACACCATCCATATGTATTGGGGAATATCTGAAGAGGAGGGCAAAGGGCTTGAGATTATTTTTAAAGTCTGACAGCCAGGCCGCTCCTAGAGCACTATCTTCTTTGGAGGTAAAGTCCAGGCTAGTCATGGACGTCTCTGAACGAGTTAGGGAAACACAATGACATGAATTTGTGTAAGGTGCACGGCCATGAGGGATATGCGGGCAACGAACGGGCTGATTTCTTAGCAAACATGGGCGATCATTCATAGACCCTGAGCCTTGCTTCGGGTCCCTGTCGGTCACATTAGGGGGACGTTACAAAAATGGTCCTCACGAGAACTCCTTCACACATTGACGTGCACTTCTGGATTAAGACAGTCCAAAAGATTTGTGACACTGTCCCGTAGCAAGGCAATAAAGCTTCTTCTGCTAGAGAAGGCGGAACTTAGACTGCTTGTTGGCCTTTTTACGGGGCATTGTGTTTTTAGATACCATCAGTTTATAATGGGTAATTAATGCTCCAAGATATCCAGTTTTTGTGAGGTGGATAAAGAATCGTCAGAACACCTTCTCTGCTGCTGTCCTGCTTGGAGGACTTCCAGACGGAAATTTTTTGGGGGGCAAATGATGAGCCCAACTAATATCTTTGATCTTTCGCCAGGCAGGGTAATGAACTTTATACGCAGCCTAAACCTGACAAGGTAAAATACATGGGCGTCGTGCATTTCTTCCTTCTATGTACGTACATACCACTTGTTGCTTGAAAATGGCACTGACATATATTTATTTCCATTGAATCATAATAAAAAAGTAGCTTTAGCATTTTTGTAATGCATTTCTTGCAATTGAGCGTTGTAAAGAATTCCACCATTGCCTTTTGAAACTTGTGTTTGAACGTTACTCGTACACAGAAAAAATTCTCCCATATTTTTCACTTATTAAAGCATTAATCAAAAATATAATCAGTTTTAATTAAAATGTTAATCTAAACTTCAGATACAATAACACTTCACTTATAAAATTTGATTCAATAGTTGCATAGCTATAAGTTTCAAAGATAATATCTATCGGAATACCGGAATAACCGGAGTATCCGTGTACCCAATGGGTTTTTTATAAAAATATGAGCGAATTAAGGCTGTTCAATGATTTTTTTAATTACTTAACTTTTTTTAATTTTTGTTACAAGAGATTTAAACAAAATATTTTTTATATAATGGGGGTACCCTGTTGGGTGCTTGTTTGTGTTCTATGGTTAAATACATTTTTTAATGTCTATTAATTGGTATTTGAAGTTTTACTTTTAGAGTACATGGTATTGTACCATGTGGCCAAAAGTGTTTTAGATGTAATAAAATACATAACAAAATCGTTCGCAAAAACATAAATACTCACATTAAGCATTTGCTTAACTTCCTTTAATTCAAAGAAGAAATTGTTCAAATATTTAAGAAAACTTAAATCAATTTAGCCTGAAAGTGGCTTCTTTTAATGTTATTTACACCTTTCCTGCCAATTGAAGTTTTTCCTCTATTTGACATAAAAACATAACTAGAACAGGCAAACATTCATACATATGCATGTACACAGAAACATAAATACATATAAATGTAAGGAAGAGTATGGAATCAGGCACACGCTGTCTCACACTTGAGCCTACTGCCTTATTTTTCTAAAACACTGTTTGTTTAACAATTTTAGACAGTCACTTTTGCCAGTATGAAACGTATAGTTTTTAATTTTGTATTTTGCTAAACGTCGAGCTATATTTCTGAGGCAACAGGGGACAAGAGATGGAATGGGAAGTAAAGAGCGCAAAAGTGAAAAAAATGGAAAGCAAGGTGCTGTGCAATCATTATTTTATGCCGCTATGAGAGTAGCGATGGGTCACATGGTTTTAGTGGTTTATTTTGAAGAAGAGGAAACTTCTGTTCTAACTGTTTGCTAAATGCTTTCAACTGGATATTCCGCCTAATTGTATCATTGAGCTCAATTTTAGTGTTTCTCAATTTTTATTATTTTGCTTTTTTTTTTTTTTGTTTTGACAAAAAACTTACTGCAGTTTTGTCCAAATAAACGCAGAGTACACAAGTCTTTGAAAAAGCAAACGCAACAATCACATCAATTCACATGTTAATTGGCTATTAGAGGATGGAAACATACACACAATTTTTTTTTATCGTGTGAATGTTTTTATATAAGATCAGAATGGATTCATATTTATTTTTGTCGAGTTATACAATATTTAAAAAAATTTAGGGCAAATTAGTTAATTTATTTAAGGAATATTTTTTGAATAGAAGATTAAAAAGGGAACATATAAGAACGTTGAAAAATAAACAACAAGATTTAATAATCTGACCTGAAAAAATGGGGAAAAAATTATAAAGTGCAGAATCAACGACAAAATTCTTCTAAATTTAAAATATTTTTCTCATGTTGGTAACATGTCACAGTTTAATAATTTCTAACACACACATTTATGTAGAGAGTTTGTCTTAGTTGTCACATTTTGTTTGAATTAAACCATATGTTAAGTAGAGGGTGTTTTTTAAGCCCGACAGAACTTTAAATTGTAAAAAAACACACCAATTTAAGTTTAAATAAAAAAAGTTCATTATTCCAAAGAAAAGGGGAAGGCATTAATATTTTGGCCATAAAGACACTGCGTCTTCATTCTGGGCGTCCAATTTTCTTGATATTTAAAGAAATAAGGTCCTGTGATGTCACCAGCGTATAAACGGTGCAATCTTCTGATTGTAACGGAGTCAGTGGAATCTGTTGTAGATTGGTATAATTCCATAAGCGGCAGTTGTGTTTATTAAATGAGCCGTACGCCATACAAATAAGAAAGCTTCTTTAAGTTGACAGTCTTTAGAATAATTTGGAAGATTTGTTTAAGCGTGAATCTATTAATGATAACATGCCAGAGTTTAACGATCATAAATGTCGAAAAGTAAGCGCAGTATAACAGTTCATTTGTAAAATAATCCTTTCGTTAGTTAACGTGCTTAAAAAATACACTCTTCCCAACTTTAACCTTCCTTTCTAGTTGTTGCTCAAGTAGCAATTAGATCTTATTTTAGCATGATCAAACAAGTCATTCAATAAATATTAGTTTCAATTGATTAAAGTTTAATTTTCTAGTTATATATTTACTTTAAAAACCAAAATATAAAATAAAAGTAAAAACGATATTATTTCGCTGCAGTCATCTGCAGATATTTTTTATATGCTTACGAGAAAATACACAGACTCCTATTAACATTTCTGTTCCTTATGCCACATGCCCTTGAAGAAAAAAACTTAAGACTTGCTTGTGTTTATAGCTTCTTACCAAGCAACGCAGCAATAGAATAACCAGAAATCTAATAAAAAAAATAAAAGAATAGAAAATATTTTATGGCCAGCTGCAGCAACACCAATAAGCCTTTTTCTGGCTGAACATTGAATTTGGCGTTTCTTATATTTAGCACTCTATAAACGTTTGTGTATAGAACAAGTACACACTGGTCAATTTAGAACAAAAATTATTTTTTTATTTTAATTTAATTTTTAACTCTTACTTAAGTTTTTGGAAACCCATATCATTGTTTTCTTAATGCAGAGCCAAATTTTATCAGGCAGTCATTTTTAGACTTTTATTTAAAATTTTTTTACTATAAAATAAAATTAAAATGCCATTTGTGTTAGTAATAATTAAGTTCAAAATTTTGGAACGCGATAACAAATTACATTAGGCTAAAAAAAATTTAGTGTTAATTACATCTTCAACTGTTAGATTTTAAAAGAAAGTATTATAAATTTCAGTTGTCTACTTCGTGTCTACCTCGTTGCCAAAGCATTTTTTAACGACTTCCACTAGAAATATGATTGATATCTTTAAAACTACTTGAATGATTTTCACACACAGAAAAAAAAAATCAAGGTAAAATCGTCGAAAACGATGTTGATTTTAACGTTTTCGTGGTTACTTCATGTTAATTTAACATGATTTTACAAAAATTTGCGAACAACCTTTTTTTCTTATAAAATAACTATAATTCATGTTAATTTAACATTGCAGGAAAGTTAGAGCAAAATGTCATTGATATTGAAATAACAATCCGAATCACGTTGAATGAAAGTTATTTCAAGTTGAAACAACGTGAGTTTCATGTAGAATCAAATTTGTTTGAGTGTGATATAAGAGTCAGAAGAAGCTTCTAAAACAACATATGCATTTATTTATGAATAATTCAAAACTCTTACCCCTGAAACACATCAGCATCAGCATCAGCAGAATGGCCCGATATGGTTTTCGTCATCGTTCTACTTTGAAAACTTGATGTACTATTTAACTAAATAATTTTAACTAAAAGAATACGGGAATTGTATTCTTTTTATAACATACTTTAAACATGAAAATAAAAAAATGTATGTTTTTCTTTTTACGGTGTGTTTTTTTTTTGTATACAAAACAAGTAAAACAGGTTTTAATTGTTTCAATTTTAAACAAGTTTATTTTAACATTTTTCATTTAAAAAAAAACATGAAACCAAGATAATTTTAAATAGAGTCGATACATAAAAAAAGGTTTTTATGGATTCAATATTACACAATGTTATTTTAACAGTGAGTAATAATAAATAAACGTAATTTAAGGTTATTTTAATATTTTTCATTTAAAATTAATATGAAATATTGATAAATTTAAATACTATGATTCTCAATCAACGTTTCGCTATGTCAATTTAACATTGGTATATTTTTCTGTGTGCACAGGATATTTATTGCGGCAGCGAATATGTCCCTATTTTGTATTTTAATTTTTTTTTTTCATATTTTTGGACGTAATGTGTGTGTCGAAAATTTATTTAAAAAGGTTAATCACGCTGGTCATTGTACAAATTTGTAATTTGTAAATCTGCAGTGCATATTATGATTGATCGTGAGCATACAGCTTTTATTTTTTATGCAAATGTGCTATTTTTCCAAAAATTTATTCTGGCACCACAAAAAACTTCTGGTAGTAGCAATGCAAAAAATCTGCATTTGTTTACAATTATACCAAGCAAATTAAAATACATTTTTGCTTTTTAAATTATTTAAATTTAATTCTGTATTTTAAATTAAAACCCACAAAAATTTTCCCTTTCTAAGTTTCCTTAAAAAACAATATGGAGCTTAATAAGTCAAATGTTATTGTTTACATTTGTTTGCAACTGAGCAAATATGCACTACTAATTTTGCTCATGGTTTTTTCAGTGCAAACGAAGTAAAATACAGCAAATAGCAAATACGTACATTTTGTTGTTGTGTTGTGCAAATGTGTGTATTTTTGCTCGCATTTGCATCGTTTTTTCCTTAAAATCGTGATTTCCCTTAAATATAATTTTTCCTAATTTGAAACGAAATAAAGAAGTTTCGCATATTTGTGCGGAATTGACCACTGTAACGTGCAGCATTATAAAAACGACAATATTTAAGTTTAAATGTGAAAGTGTATATGTGTATGTTTAGACAGAGTTACTAAACTTTTAATGTCTGGTTTCTATTTTCAACATGTCAACAAGGTAATGGAAACATAATTTTTAATTATGTTTAAAGAATGTAGATTTTGGAAAATATATTTAAACAAAGAAAAATAGTTAACTGTTAAAAGAAACTTACTTATTACATTTAGGGCAATTTTCACCAGGTTTAAAACTAACTATTACTTCCAGTTAACAATATGTTTGGGCAGTTCTAACTGATAGTTAATTATAACTGAACTTTGTGAAATTGGTCGTTAGCCTTCAAAAAAAATATGAATAATAATTTAAATTTCTTTGATTAGAAAAAGTTTATAAAATTTTGATAATGTCAATAATATTGAACAAATTTAAAAACTTAAGTTATTTCATTACATTTTCTAAATAACAAACAAACATTTTTTATTATTATCAATAACAAAAACATTTAAACTAATTTATTTTAATAGCAATTTTCAAATTATAATTTTCATAACTTTTTAGCCTATTTAACCATGAACAATTTGCTTTTAACTCAAATGCGAAAATATTTAAACGAAAATTTCTACTTGTCAAATATTTAATTGAAAAATATTTATATATTTTTAGATTCCTTATCAAAAACACAAACTCACTTTTTTACATCATGATTACATACACACAAAAATATAAAAAAATATTTGACACAATTTGCGAATAAATTTTTATTGTTAAACATTTATACAAATACACTTTACATATGTACATGCACACACATTTCCAAAAAAAAAAAAAAAATATATATACATAGATATTGCACATATATTGTTCATATTTTTACAACCCACTTTAATGTCGTATGACATTTACAGTTGTATTGCAGATAAAATGCTATTGTCAGTATATGCACATTAAACACATACGTACATATGTACTTACAAATTTATGAATTTGTGAATGTAAAGTATTAAAAAAAATGGATGAGGATCTCTCTTTTTGTTTTTAAAACACACACTCGTACAACACTTTGTACATTTATAACTATATATTTATTTTTGAACAGTGAACAGATAGACAGGCTAACGGATCCAGATTCATACAATTTGTATTGTTATAAACAAATATAAAATGTTATTGGTGTGCCAATACATCTGATGATTATAGAGACAATCATACGTTTGCTATTGTCATCATTACAAATATCACAGGCAGTGGCAGCAGCAGCACTGGGAAAGTAAGTGCCATCAGCATAAATTCATGCCAGTATTAGTCGTTGGTGCTGCTCGTTTGTTGTTTTTCTTTTTTGCTTTTACATTTACAATCATCATTATCATCATCATATTGTTGATATTTGACACTTTATTATGTGCACATCATTAAATTTAATATTATTGCATATTTGTCTGCCTATTTGTCAATTTTTTTTATATATTTTCAATTGCCATATACAATTTTTGTATATTTTTCATTCTGCTTACACTCGAATATATTGCTGGGTCACGATAATTTTGCAGAGGTTAAAAAATTCTGAGTGCTGGATTTGTGACAAAACTGAATTGCTTAAAAGTATATTTGTATACTAAAAGTCCCACTTGTTTATATTATTTGGGAACCTTTAAGATATGAATGAAGTCCTTCGGACCTAATTTTTTACAACAAATTTTGCTCAATTTAAGCAAAAATCATGTATTTTTTTTAATTATTTAACGTTTTTAAATTAAGTATTTTTCAACTTTAATTCTGTAAAATTATGGTGATGGTCGGTTTATCCAACCGAAAGTTATAAACAAAAAGTACTTCTGTGTAGTAATTGGTTGATTACAGATGGCAACACAGCTGAAGTTGAGTTGTTAGCAGCGAAATCAGACAACGCCGCTTATGTTAAATTATACAAAGAGCGGCGTTGCCTGATTTTGCGGCTGGCAACTCAGCTTAAGTTCAGTTATCATCCGTAATCGACTTTATCTTCCTTTGGTTTTGGGTTTGTTGTGTTCCGTTTTCTATGTGTTATTAGTATGATCAACGCACAACCAAGTGTAGTTAGCAGGGTCTCCCCTATCTTGGAAAAATAGTTTGAAATTTTATGTCTAGTTTTTTAAACATGGACGACCAACTTAAAAATTAAATAAACATCCAAAAGTTGCTAAGTCGACTTACACGACTATTTGATAAATTTTTTTGCGTGCTAAAGAATGCTTTTCAGACTGTGGAGAAACACTTGTTTTAAATTTACTTGCTATAAATTATTTTTAAGTTATGGTATTTTTATTTTTAATCAGTCTTTCATTGATTGAATAATTTAAATTTTTCATTTTTGTATTATTCTAATTTTTATTTTTGTGAATAAAAGATGTAATGTACTTTTCTAAAAGAAATACTTGTTATTGGTAAAATATAATTAATCATAGTTTCCTAATTTTAAATGTTTAGTCGGAAAAAATAACGGAAATATTGATGACACAACTCTTTGACGTTTAGGGCAGTTCTTGTAAAAATGATCCATTTGTTGACACAAGAAACACGATCCGGAGGGGCGAATTGGTTTCGGACATGCATTTTTCATATGACCAAACTGGGAACAATTATAACAGAGCATCTTATCGCCATTGGAGCCATCACTTGAATTTGTAAATGACATTTCTCTCGTCGTTTTTCATACCGATCAATACAAGTAATCGGTTCTTCTACGAAAGTTGAACCATACAATAAGTAGACAGTGTTGGAGTTGTCTTGCATTGCATCTATAATGATGTCAACTAGTTCTTGGCCTTCAGTTTCTCCATCAGCAGCAATTGTTTGCATTGAAATTATATAATTTATACAAGATTCTGAAGCTTTCAAAGTCCGTGCACGAAGTTTGCGATACACATCCTCCCGAGTAACTACCCGTCTAAATATTTTTAGCAAGCTTACTTTTAAATCACTAAAAGTCCAGTTATCGGCACTTTCTATAAATTCTCTAGCTGTTCCTCGTAATAACCACTTTAGGCACAACCGTTTTTCTTGGTCGTTGTAGTCAAATGTAAATTCCTCAAATCTCTTAAGCCATTTACTAATGTCTTTATCAGTATTTCCGTCAAATTTTAAAACCATTTTCTCCACTTCATCATAATTTATTCTGCGCACTTTACTTGCTTTGTTCAATTCTAAATTTCTGAGATGTTTTTGGAGATTTGCCATTTCACAGCGCATTTCCAAAATTCTTACTTGGCTTTCAAGTTCTTTTTCTTCTGGCGAACTAATAGCATGAGTGACTTGCGGAATTGTTGTCGAAAAATTTGACAAAACGGAAGTATGTGTATATGTTGCCGTAGCAGAATAAACATCAGGAAGTATTGTATCGGAAGTTGTAACTGAAGTTGCAGGAACAAACACATTTGTATTTGATTCAGAAGCTTAACCAACACTTTCAGGAGCACTTCCCTGAGTTTCGTTTAAAGAGTCATATAAACCTCTTAGTTGACTTGTAGAAGCAGACTAAGGAAATTGTAAAATTGCTTTTTCAAAACTATCTTTTTTTCTTTATTATTTTTCCCGACTAAACATTTAAAATTAGGAAACTATGATTAATTATATTTTACCAATAACAAGTATTTCTTAGAACTAATTTTATTCAAATATTTTTATATAAATAAATGTGTTTAACCCTAGAGTACTCACCATATTTTACGTACGTTGTAACTAATGATCGACGATTCGACGATGTATTTTTTAACTGCCTATAACTTTGGCTTAAAACCAAATATACTTTTTCAATAAATGCTATTGATCCTATAGATAATTGAAATATTTAATTTTTGTACTAATTCTTTGTATATTGCACATATTTTTGGGATCATTTTTTTAATAACACTTTGAGCAAGAGTCTCAAAGCTAAGCTTTGTAGTCTTCGCATATGGGTTTTTCGCATATATCACATTTTTGTTTTGACATTCGGCATTTTTTCGTATTGGCATGAGTTACACATACTTAAAACATAAAAAGGGGAAATAGTAAATCATTTATTAACAACATACACAATTTAATATTGTTAGGCACACCTATTTAAAAGTAAATTAATAAAAAGGGAGCGATGCTCGTCGAAACGTCGATCATTAGTACTCTAGGGTTAATTATCATCTCGAAAACTTACAGCCTGTTCAACGGTTTCGAACGTTAACGTTCGTATAGAAAATTACATTTAAAACAAAAACAAATTGTCGAATTTTGTTTTTGCTTAAAATGTAATTTTCTATGCGAACGTTAACGTTGGAAATCGTTGAACAGGCTGTTAAATTTTGTCTATTCAAAAAGGGGAAAAAATTGTAAATTTCAAATAAAA
The DNA here is from genome assembly GCA_963931875.1 of Pollenia griseotomentosa. Classification (NCBI taxonomy): domain Eukaryota; kingdom Metazoa; phylum Arthropoda; class Insecta; order Diptera; family Polleniidae; genus Pollenia; species Pollenia griseotomentosa. The sequence goes on along the minus strand of OZ007561.1, from coordinate 203,461,932 downwards.
ATAGTAAAAGACTAAAAGACTAAAAATTTTGCGCAAATAGTTCTTGAGATATCGTCCGTAAGACTTAAGCTCAATTTTCGGACTTAGGATGTTTTGGAATTGAGTTGTCGAAATGTCCTTTAGTTATAAGGAAATAAAACAAAGTTAAGGAAGTGTGCTCTTTTGTGTGTGTGTCTCTAAGTAAATCCAATAAAAAGTGTAACGTCCCAAGATTTCGTTCTTACCCACATTTGGCGCTCACATTTGCTCACTTTTTCCGATAACTCTTTATGTCTGAGTAGCAAAAAACAATTCGTACACAATTTATGAATGAGGATAAATTTTGTGCTTTCAGATGTATGCGATTGTGTATATATTTAATTTATAAATATTTCACATCAAAGATTGTCTGTCAATAAAGGGAATGTTAAATGTAGTTATATACGTATGAGTATTTACGCACACATAAATTCCTTTACACACACACTTACAAAGTTTAAATGCTTTGTAATGTTTATTGTTTATAAATATTAGGAATTTTAGTGTGTTTTTTCTTCAACACACAGGTTCTACTAATTTTGTCTGTTGGATTTCGGCATAAGAAAATGAAGATTGAGGGATTATAAAAAACAGCTTTTAGGGAGTGTTTAAAATGCTTCAATTACTACCACTTTAATTGCTATTCCATATGAGTGCCCCGGTAGGCTAGCTGGAAGCGAGCTAGTCTATCAGCACCTGGGTTGCGGGTTCGATTCCCGCCTGAGACTCTGGTTTCTTTCCTGCAGACAAGCATAAGCCTTCGCGGGATTAGATTAGGAAATTAATATAAAAAAAAAATAACTAAAGCTTTCAGAGAAATTTTTTCAGGCAATAGCAAAAGCATTAGAAATAAAGTGTAACAATGGTATATCTCACCCTTGAAACTTGAAATACGATCTTGAATACCAATTGTTTTGCACTTGAATTGCTTATTGGGGACTTACAATTGCAGAAATTTGAAAATTCTAAAATATAATAGCCTAAGCGCCTGAAGCTAAAATGTTAAAATTTGTGCCGATCCATTAAGACGGATGTTTTAAATTTGAATGTTTAGGGGGTAAACTCGTGTATATTCGATCCTAAACTATAAGAGACACAAAAAATTAAAACTTATCATCGCTTTTAAAAAGATAAGCGGACATGTGTCTTGAAACTTTTTTGTCCATAAAAATGAAAATTACATCACATTCGTAATTAATCTAAAAAAAAAAATTAGTTTGGCTCTTTTTCGAAATTCGAACGTTTATGGGATAAAAATCGTTCCTATTTTTAGTACTTTTTTACAAAACAATTTTATCCATTCAATAGAAAAAAGAAAAAAAGTGTAAGAAATGGGAAATGCGGGAAATTACATTTCTTTAGTTTACTTTTCCGTTCGAGATGTAATACTTTTTGAATTTTCTATAATATTGAACTTAAAAATATAAAATTTTTAGTACGGGATCCTGAGTTGATGAAAACATATCCATAAGTTAAAAATGCTGGTACCAAGAAGCATAAATTTTTGCCTCTAAATACGTCCACGAAAGAAAGGACACTATCGAAGTAGCGGTAAAACATGCACTTCTAAAATCTTTACTCGTTTTTTAATGTTTAGCTTATTTTTTATTTCTACTTCAAGAATTTAATTTTTTAAACTAGCTGTTAAGACTGTCCCTGTCAAGAAAGAAGCAAAACAACTTTAAGACAAGCCCCAACGTCAGTACCATATGCTTAACTAAATTGGTATTGAGGGGGCTTGAAAATTAGCTGAAATGTAAAATACCGCAATTTTGCCAAACCCCTTCTCAATTCAATTCTTCGACCGTAGTCCAAAAATCTTAGATAGGACTACATGCTACGCAATTTTTCGCTTCCGATGTCATTGGGGGGCTTTAATATAAGCTAAAATGTATAAAAATTTAATATTGACATGTCCCTTTTTCATCTTAATTCACCGCCCACAGACCAAAAATAAAAAATCCGGCTACGTTAGAATTTGGACTAGGCGTTTTAATATCTGCATGACAATTCTCTAGCCCATCCGTGGGCTTAAAAAGCTCTGGAAAACAAAAAAGACAAAAAAACATACAAATAAGGAAATTATATATACACACAGAAAACAAATTGGTTGGGAAACGGTTGCAGTAATAAAATATTGATCAAGTAACATGATTTATTATTGCAACTATTAAAAATGTATAGTTCTGACTGATTTTTAATTCTCTTGATTATTAAAACGATGTTCCAACTGAAATATGATTCCTTCAGTTCTTTTATAAGTTATGATAACTAATTCAATTTAGTTCTAAAAATTAGTACAAATGGTTAGAATCACAACCGCATTTAATACAGGGCAATATTGAATATTGGTCATTGCAATCAATAATTTGCTTTCGTCAATAAATTTTGTAATATAAATGTTTATTCATTTATTGCAGCATATTATTGATTGTTGGAATAGTTTCAATTCGAGTACAACAAATGAAAATATAATTATTCGGAATTCACAACCCAAAAATAGTTAAAAGCCCCAATTGCTTACTAAATTTTCTGTCAAAACATTTGATAGATTAAAATAATTTTTAATTTTATATTTAAAAAATATCTTTGCGGTCAAAAATGGAAAATGTGCAAAAACTTAATAAATAGGGGTAAGTAATTTACGTATTCTTATAGGTATGAACATATACACGTACATATGTATGTGTGTATTAGTTTTTTATCCTGCAAATTATATTGGACTTCTTGATCCATTTTGATCCTGGGCTGGTCCAATATAATGCAAGTATGAACCATGTCATTATTAAAAAGAGTTTGCAGTGAAACGACATGTCTTCGTTTTTTAACGACATGTTTTCGTTTTGGCACGATTTCAAAGCTAATCCTCTGGAGTATACCATGGAGTAGTTTCAAGACTTCTCCTTTGTAATGCAAGCTGGGTTATATGGTTCTGCCCTAGGACATCGTACTGTTTAATAAGCCATTTTTTCCATTCATTGGGGTTACCTTTGGACAAGTCCTTGCCCCTTATGGGCTACATTTGACCGGTTAAAAATATATACATATTAATAACGACAACAAATCTCTTGTTATGAACACCAATTATGTGTTAATTCAGTTGCAGCTATCATATATTCGGGTATGAGCACAATTTTGTTTCTAATAATCATACTAACAACTAACAATATCTGTTGTTACAACTGATAGTGTACTAAAATTCAAATGTTGCTATCAAAAATATTGTGCAAAACAACGAAATGTTCAGTAATTGTAACCGAATTGTGTGATAGCACATGCAACCGACGAAATTCGATTGACGCCAAATTCGGTTGTGATCACGAATCTGTTTTCTCTGTGTAATTATTTTATTCTTAGAATATTATTATTACTGCTGTAAACGGATTTTAAGACCTAGTTACCGTTTCTTAGGGACTGTAAAGGTAGCAATAGTGACAGTAAATATATAGATTTATTTTCTCTCTTTAGAAAATTCTTTGTTGTTTTTGCAGCTTTTTTGTAGAAATTATATTTTTTTTTTGAGAAAAATACAAATTAATAGCAATAGTTCATAGTGTGCATAGCATCCAAAAATTAATTTTAACTTAACATCTAATTGTACTTTAAAAAAAAAACTTGACAGCTTTTACAGAGTTTTTTCAACAAATAATGAAATTTAAATGTTGATATGGCGGATAATAACCAAATTCAACAATATTCCATGATTCTCAGAAATTTTGCAGCAAAAATTTAAATCCAAGTTTGAAATAAAATTATGTAATAATAAATTTTTCAACCCAACATGAACTTACTTTTTCACTAGCAAACCCGAATTTATCGTAATATAAAATTTTCATGCTTTTGAGAAAATTCCCTTTAAAAAATTTATCAAATATAGACATTAAGCACCCAAGTTAATGCTTTTGAAAATATATGTGCATGTGTAAAATTAAGTATTTGTTTTTGCAAAGTTCACCTTCATAAGCTAAATTTATACATCGTTACTTATGCATGTTTTTGGCTTTCAGAGTTGGTAACAACTTGGTCTTACTGTTGAACTTGTTCTTTTTCTTAAATGCGCCATTCATGGAACACAGGAGAAAGGAAAAAAAACAGAAATAAAAGAAAGAAAAAAGTATGAAAACTTCAAAATCGTCTTATAAGTCTTATGAGTTTTGGCTATAAATTTCAATTGAATTATTTATGATGTATGTAGAAAACTTTGCAATGGTCTTAGGTTTGCAAACACCTCCTGGTTTTCCTTCATATTTTTTTTTTATATACGTACATAAAGCAAAAACAAAAATGATGTTTTTGTTAAATTAATTTTTTGGTAAATGCAATAATGTAAAATTTTATTAAATAAAAAAATTTTGTTTGGGAAATAAATGCACAATTGCTACTTCTTTTATTCAATAACAGGATTTGTTTCAACTTTTATACCTGAAAAAAGTAAAAATATTTATCAAAATTAATACAAATACATTAACAAAATAAGTTCAAATCATCACAACTTACCAAAAAAACAAAAAAAGTTCATGTCCGTGTTATAATTCAAATAAATTTTGATTTCTTTTTCTGCTTATTTTTACTCATGTTTTTCAATATTAATATGGAAAGAATTGATATTGAAAAACATGCATAAAAGAAATGCCACTGAACTGATCACGAAAAGTATAAGAATTGCTCCTAATATCCATAATGCACCAAATAAAATGTTTGCAACAAGACGTGGAGGGTTTTGAAATAAATTCAATATTATTAGCAAGACAGAGATCACTAGAAAAGTAACCAATAAACTCGGTAGCGAAATTAATAGAAAGATTGATAATTCCAGAACTTCATTTAAGGGAAACCATATTAAAAATATAAAAAACGTTAGCAAAGAAAAAAGCAAAGCAAAAGTAAACATACTTTGGCAAATTCTTTAAAAATTAATTATTTACAAAAAAAAATTTTGAAAATATAATAGACAGATGACAAACTAAAAATATTTTCAAATAGAAAATAAAAGAGCAAGTAATAATGAATAGGTGAAACAGACAATATCAAGAATAAAAACTTCAAACTGGTAAGACCATAAAGGACAACTAGACTAGAAGTCTGTAAATATGTATGTAAATATGTTTTCAGAAAATATGGAGTTTGGTAAACATCTAATTGTAGCGCACTGATAAACTAACTCATTACCAACTAGCCCATTAGAGCACCCAAGTTGAAATAAAAATTAGTAACAAAAAAAAAAAAATCCAAAAATTTAAAAATTCCTTGTGCTATTTACCAATAATGTACGTTAGTTACTACATTTTGTAAAAGAAATCACATAAAAATTTTGTAAACTTCTCTGCATGTTTGTACTTGCATATGAAAACTTTAGCAGGAAAACTTAAGTCACATAGTAAGCTTGCATAAATTATTGGAATCGTAAGGAACATTCTTAATTTAAAGTATGCAACGGCTTGCGAAGCTACTGCACAACATGAGAATGTTAAATATTAACAAAATCTGATATGCACTATGACTAACAGCTGACATAAATGAGAGCGGCAAACGTAATTTTATTTCAAAACTTCTCATTTTCATTAGTTTACACCAAACAAACTTTTATAACGCGAATTCAATACCACAAAATGTACTATCAATAGAATTCTCATATCTAAAAAGCGATTGTCGCTCTTGCTTAAGTCAGCCTTGAAGGATTTTTTGTAGAGAAGAATTCACCAAATGTGAAAAATGTCGCATAAAAGTTCAAAAAACAAAAGTACGAAAACAACTGAAGTAAAGAAAAAACATGTAAAATCAATTAAAATGGATAATCATTCAAAAAATCAAATTTCGTTCTACCAAAAGTTAAAATGCAATTTGGTTTAAGGATTGATGTTTGACTATTGAAGTCAGCAGTCGTCGATGGCTGCGAGTGTAAAACGGCAAATCCATCTGAGGAGATCGAGTGGTTGCGATCGAAACATGTCATGGTAACCTGCCAGCCGCGGTTCGAATCCCGGCCACGGTCAAGAAATAAAGATTATCAATAACAATTTTAATTAATTTTCATGTTGTAAAATTCCTTTCTTCATAAAAATAATTTAATGAAAATTAAATTTAATGAACTTAAGCCTAATTAAAAAATATAAAAAATTTGGATTAAAAACCATAAATAGTTTAACAAAATAACCACAATACTAATTAGAAATAAAGATTTTAAAATCCTTTGAGTGCAGCAAATTTTGCAAAACACCATCATTCAACAATTTAAAGACGCCTTTACGTATACGTATTATTAAATAACAACTCCCACGATCATCCGCCTTCAACAATTTCAATTTGTTTTTTAATACTATCAGAGGCATCTTTTTTCAATACTGTGATTAAATGAATTGTCTAACACAATTATGTAATGATTGCAAACATGTCTTCCCTTGAATATTTATTTTCTCAAAATTTAAGAAAAGCATATTCTATTATGGTTATGCGTTCCGACAACGAAACAATTTTTTTGCAATAAAAAACATATGATTGCAACCATAATTTGGCTATGTGTGCAATAAATAATACTGCTTTAATCAAAATATGTTTGCTGGAACAACTATATGGTTTGCTATTCTTGAGAATAAATAAAAATATTATTTCTTTGTGCAGATGTATAGTTATGGTTTCCCTTTTAAGTCATTAAGACTACACAATTCTTTTCAAAAAAACACACTAATTTTTTTTAAGAAATATTGTTGCACATTCAAACAAAACACAAACACACAACTTTTAAAATAACAATAAAGTTTGGTTATGTGCCTTTACTTTTTGTGTACTTTATACTTTATTTTTACTTTGGATGGTGGTACATACTCATACACTACGTTACTACTGCAACAACTTGTATCTTGCATAACAATTAACATCCGGTTGCGAAAACTAAAAAAAAGAAGTTGCAGCAGCAAAGTCGGAAGTTCTTTAATTTCCGGTAAAGATTTTTTTATTCAAATATTTAATGCTTATTTAAAAAAAACTTTTACTAAAATATTATAAAAAATATATGTATATTACAACAGTCATTTTGGTGTTTAATGCTAGTTTACACTTTTATACTTGTATTAATACATGTAAAAAACTAAAGTAATCTGTAAAAGTGTGATTGTATGAATGCAATGTTTTATGAAAATGACAATTATTACGAACAAACGGTTTTTCATACGGTTTTTGTTTTCTTTTAACATACTTAAATAAGTTGTTATAAAATCATAATATTATTTATTAAATAAATAATATAATATCAGCGAATTGGACGCTTAAAAATAATTTTTAATTTGTGAACATAAACGTCAATAATTAAAATAATAAAAGTTATAATTTAATAAAAAAATGTATGTATGAACATACATACATAAACATACAAACATACATTTTAAGCAAAAACATTTCTTGTTTTTGTTTATTCGTCTTTTTTTTTTTATTATCGGGGTTTTTAACAACAAATAACAAGAAGAGCACAATTAAACAAACTGTAAAATAAAAAAAAAAAAAACTTATGAATGCGTACAATGCAAAAACAATTAAACATAATGAGAGAAATGCATATGTTACAGTGAGTGTTGACGAAACAAAAGTAGGAACAAAAAAAAGAATCGATGATAGCAATTACCTAACGGCTAAACCTATTACTCGAACGCGTTCCCTCTCACCTTCTTTATTTACAAATACGGTCGATCGTATTACAATAACAAGTTTGTTAACTGCAGGCGCTGCCGCAGAGCCAAAAAAAACTTTAATAAGTGATGATACGGTTAACCCCAAAACAGCCGCTATGGACAACCCAGTAACTCAAGGAAAAATTTCTCAAAAGCCTACAGTACAAGTTGGTATGGACAGGTACATAACAGTGCTCAAACGGGGACGCAGCCCTACCTCTGCAGCAGTTGCTTCGGCCTCAAAAGTACCAACTTTTGATAAAATAAATACTCAAAATCGTTTTGCAATTCTGGAGGATGAATCCTCTGAAGCACCAAACGTCATAAAATCGTCAAAGCCTCCCCCGATATATCTTAGGGAACAAAATTCAAATGAGCTCATAAAGAGTTTGATATCAGTGATAGGTGAAAATTCGTTTTACGTAGCGGCTATCAAGCGTGGTAGTATAAACGAGACTAAAATACAAGTCAATCATGAGAATGACTTTCGCAAAGTAATAAACAACTTTGAAGCACTAAAAAAAAACTTTTATACATACCAACTGAAAAGCAGTAAAGGTCTTCAGGTAGTGATTAAGGGTATTGACTCATGTGTGGACCCAGAAGAGGTCAAAACATTCCTAGAAGAAAAAGGCTTCAAGGTAAAACATGTAGTAAACATTAAAAATAGAGAAAAAATTCCCCAACCACTTTTTCGAGTAGAGTTTGAACCCGGCGACGTTAAGCTTAAAAAAAATGAAACGCATCCCATCTATGATTTAAAATACATTCTGTACAGAAAGGTAACTATAGAGGAGCCGCACAAAAGAGGTGGTCCCGTTCAATGTTTGAACTGCCAAGAATTTGGCCATACTAAGGCATACTGCTATTTACCCCCTGTTTGCGTAGTATGTGGTGAGCTACACGGTACAGTTCTTTGCGATAAGTCTAAAACCGACCCCAACGTAAAAAAATGCAGCAACTGTGGTGGTAATCACACTGCCAATTATAGAGGATGCCCTGTATATACTATCGTCAAGCAGTCGGTTGGACCGAAAACTAATCCCCCTCAAATGCAGGTAACGAATCAAGTAAACAGTAATGATCTTCAGGCTCCGCAGCCTAGTAGTAACAGAACCTCTTATGCTAACGTTTTAAAATCAAACAATGTACCAATGCAAGGCGCTTCGTCAAGTAATGACGAAACTCCAGTTTCTAATCTAAGTCGTCTAGAAAAAACCATGGAAACATTAGTGCAAACAGTAAATAATTTTACAAACACAATGGGTAATATGATGCAGGAAATTCTTAGAATGCAATCGATGTTATTGCAAGCTATTCTTAACAAGCCATGAACTGTTTAAAAATTTGTTTTTGGAACGCAAACGGCATCCGCCAACATAAAAATGAATTAGAATACTTTCTTAAAAATAAACAAATTGATGTCATGATGGTTTCTGAAACTCATTTGACCTCAAGAAATACGTTTAAAATTAATGGTTATACTCTATATGATACCAAGGACCCTCGAGATAGAGCTTGTGGAGGTTCTGCTATATTAATAAAAAACCGAATTAAACACTACCCAATGTGTGATCATCGTGAAGATTATCTCCAAGCTACGAACATTTGTGTCGAAGAGCTAAATCGAAGCATAGTTATTTCATCTCTATATTCACCACCTAGATTTGCAATATCAGAAAGCCAATATTACAAATATTATAAGTCACTGGGGCCCTGTTTCCTGGCTGCTGGCGATTACAACGCAAAACATACCTTCTGGGGGTCACGACTTATAACACCAAAGGGTCGTGTTTTGTTTAATACAATCTCTAAAATGAATTTAAATGTTGTCGCGAGCGGCCAACCAACATATTGGCCTGCTGATCCGCAAAAAATTCCAGATGTCATCGATTTTGGCGTGGTTAAAAACATCCCCACAGAAACGATTTACGTTGAAGCTTCCATAGAATTATCCTCTGATCACACACCTACAATTGTTACTATAAAAAACACCAATAGAATTGAATCTCCCTCTGGTCACATAGCGACGTCAGCTACACATATAAATTGGATAAAATATAAAAAATATCTCAGTACCCATTGCACAGAAAATATTCCGCTTAGCACACCGGAGTATATAGATCGCTCTATTGTCAATTTTGACAGTTTTCTAAAACTAGCTGTTCAACATTCCAGCATTGCCCCCAAAAAAACCAAAAATAATAAAATATATTCCTCAGATGTCGAGCGTCTCTTGTCTGAAAAAAGGAGAGCTCGTAGAGAGTGGCAATTGCACAGATCCCCTCAACTTAAGACCTTACTAAAAGACTGTACAAAAAGGCTGAGAAAGTTACTGCAGACTCAGAAAACGGCTTCTCTGGAAAAATATCTTAAGGAACTTGATGCAACTCCACAATCAGACTACTCATTATGGCGTGCAGCTAGAAACCTCAAAAGGCCAGTTGTCGCTAATCCGCCATTAAGAAACTTGAATGGAAGTTGGGCAAGAAATGATGTTGAAAAAGGAAATCTGTTTGTTAATCATTTAAAACACGTATTTACCCCTAACATATCTCACGATATGGCGGTCGAGTTACCACCTGTTGCTGCTAGAGCAGCTGTTCCCCTAAGATTTGAGATAAGAGAAGTCGAAAAGGCTATTTGTGATTTAAACCCCAAGAAGGCTCCTGGTTTTGATAAGATCAGCAACAAAATGCTTTTGGAGCTACCCAGCATAGCAAGGAGAATTATTCTTTTAATTTTTAATGCTATTTTACGCCTGGAATACTATCCTCAAAAGTGGAAGGTTTCCTTAGTCATCATGATACCTAAACCAGGAAAGGATCACACAAAAGTTGAGTCATATAGGCCTATAAGTTTACTTTCAAATATATCAAAGCTGTTTGAGAAGCTGTTAGCGTCAAAATTAACCCCAATTCTAAATGAAAACAGATGTATTCCTAACCACCAATTCGGCTTTAGAAGAGAACACAGTACAATTGAGCAAACCCATCGTATAGTAAACGCAATAAGAAAAGCCTTTGAAGAAAGAAAATATTGTTCCGCTCTCTTCATCGATGTTTCTCAAGCTTTTGACAAAGTCTGGCATGAAGGCTTATTACATAAATTGAAGCTAAACTTACCAGTAAACACACACAAGCTGTTAGAAAGCTACTTAGTCGGTCGAAAGTTTATTATTAAAGAAGGTGATTATTTAAGCTCTCCTCAACCAATTGAAGCTGGAGTCCCTCAGGGAAGCATCCTAGGCCCACTTTTATACTTAATATATACTTCGGATATGCCAATAAACAACTACACCCAAACTTCAACATTTGCTGATGACACAGCTTTTCTAAGCGTGCACGAAAACAGTCAAGAAGCATCTCGATACCTACAGGATCATATATTTCAACTCGAACTGTGGCTGAAGCAATGGAGGATAAAGGTCAATGAGCAAAAATGCGTACATGTAACATTTACCTTGCGTCGGGAAACATGCCCCCCTATTAAAATCAATAATCATTTAGTGCCTCAAAATTCGCATGTAAAATACCTCGGTATTCATCTAGATCGCCGTTTAACGTGGAAAAGCCATATAGAGGCAAAATTATCTCAAATGAAACTAAAAGCCATCCAAATTCATTGGCTTATTGGAAGAAACTCTGTCCTAAGTCTCGACTGCAAACTTTTACTTTACAACTCCATCTTAAAGCCAATCTGGTGCTACGGTATTCAACTATGGGGCACTGCCTCGGCCTCTAATATCGAAAAAATTCAAAGGCGCCAAAATAAACTTCTTCGAATAATCACAGCTGCCCCTTGGTATGTTAAAAACTCAAATATTCACAAGGATCTCAATGTTCCTTTAGTAAAAACTATGATTACAAAATATGCAGTAAAATATTTAAAAAGGCTTGAACAACACCCAAATCCACTAGCTCGAAATATTTTAAACCATGGCGGCCACACTCGCTTAAGAAGAAGAGACACTGCAGCACTTACCCAATTAGATGAGCGATAAACACCTATATAAGTGAACAGAACCCGTGATGAAGAAAATTTTTGTCTGGCACTGGCAGGACGTAAAATAACGTATTAGGTTAAGATTTGATTAATTATTGTTAGTTCATATTTAAAATATGAAGATTCAATAAAAAATAATGAGAAAAAAAAAAAAAAAAAAAAATTACGAACAAAATTTGACATCCCATACGACTTCACCGATATTTAAAATGTTTTAAAACAAAAATACTTTTCCTTTGATCTGCGTTGCATTCTAACAAGAGCATGTTCATGTGTGATAGAGTGAACACAAACTGTAATGCTAAATTAAATTTTTTGACGGCCATGAAATTCTAGCTTAAAAACTAGCCTTTAGTAAATTTTATAATCTAGGCTTGCACTTGAAACTATTCGAGTTTTCTGCATAAAAAAAACTTAAATTAGGCTAACGTTTGAGTACAGGGCATGCTAAACTCAATCTACTTTAAATAAAAAACTTTATTTTAGGATCTTTTTGGAAACTACTAAATGTATTCAAGGCTTAGAATATTGGTAACTGGCGTAGTTGGTCCACAGGTTGGCCTACTTTTAACCTAAAAGAAGGCAATTTAAAAATTAAGAGAGACATTTAGAAAACAGTTTTACTAGAAAACTTTCATCTTTTTTCTTCTTTTTCATCAAGCAACTGCCGCTACTTAAGTCTACAATCGACTTTATTTCCACTTAAAATTCTAACTAGCAAAATTATTATATTAATATAATAAAATTTTTTGTAGTTTTTTATTAAAATATATATTTTTATATTGAAAAATTAATTTTAAAACACCTTCACAGCCCAGATAAAATATTTTTTTTTACAATTTTTAAAATTTATTTCCATTCCATACTTTTTTGTTTTTTTTTTTTTATTATTTAATTTTCGAGGTCAAAACGTTTTTGACCAAAAATAATGCAAATAATGAAAAACAAAACAAAATTAAAATCACAACACTGAAAACATTGCCATCATAAAATGACAACTTACTTTAAATTACATTTTATTTTATGATGCTCATTGTTCTTTTATTTTACTTTCATTAAAAAAAAATAAAGTCAAATAAAAAACATAAAATAACATCATAAACTGGCTCGCCAAAGGTCCAGAAAGCAGCCAGAAAATGTCAAAAGAATAAAAAAAAACTGAACCCAAACCAAACGAAGCACCATCAAGTCTCCCGGCAGTATCGCACGTGATTTTTTTCATGCTTTTAAATGAACAAAAACTTTTGTTTTTTTTTCATTTTTGTTTGTTTGTTTGCAAAATAGGAACAAATAAACGGAAAATCCAAACAAAACAATTATTTTTTATACTGAACACAAATATGTTCATGTAGTTGCTGACCCTTTCTGCTCTTAACCGCAAATATGAACTTTTTAACACAGTCACAGTCCGAATTACAGGAGTGGAGAGCCAGCCTACATGCCATGTTTGGTCCAGGCATTTGATTCGTTTTGGGCTGCTACAACATGAACAATTGCTGGACAGAACAACAAAAAAGCAACTACAGTGAAGAAAATTAAGCGACAAAAAAAAATAAATAAATTGTGAAATTAAAATGTACAACAATTAAAGTAAATAACTGTGGCGGTGTTGATATTGTTTTTCCGCTGTTAATGTAGATGTTGCTAATAAAAAAGTATCGTTGATTTCGAATTCATTCGAGTGTCGCTGATATTGCTGATGTTGTTAAGAAAGAAGTGTTTGTACAGAAATGTTTTTATTCAATTTAGAAAAAACCAAACAAAGTTGTTTTCTTTATTTTACTTTATGTATTTAGCGATTTCTTTCAAAATTCCATTCGACAGTTTTAGTTATGAAAGAACAAAATGAAAGAAATCATAAAAGATAAGAAAATTGTGTAAAATTTCAATTAATTTTTAAGCCATAGACTTATAAGTAATAGAAAATATTAATTTATAAATATGTATGTATGTACGATTGTATGTGCACATTTTATGTTGGCTTAAACTTTTGATATTTAAGAAGACGGTTTTCGCGCTGTATGTTTTTTTATTAAAATGGTTAGCAATACGGCTAAGAAACTTTTAAATGTGTATAAATACGTTTAAAGTATTTTTAAAAAGAACTTTGTCTATAAAGCAGTAGGTAGGCTAAAAAGAAAATAAGTATTAAATATTTAAACATCGATTTGTAATTAAAAGAATACTAAGGACGCACTGAATTTGGTACTTTTACAGCTGTTAAGGACTGGACTAGTATCTTGCTATAAATAAGACCTGGATAAGTTTTACATTTTGTAGTATCCAATTTCCCATGACATTGCAAAATCTAATTATCTCTCTTAAATCTTGCACGTTTTGTTCTATAAATATTGATTTTTTTGCTTTTTAAAAAAAAAAAAATAAAAAAAATTTTATGAATATAATATCGTTACCTAAAACGCAAAAGGCCCTAACTAACAAAAAATTAAAAATCGACTTTTTCATTGATTCTGGTGTATTGCATCATCACAAATTTCTACAGAATAATTTTGGAATCTTTCGACCAAAATGTGCTATTCAAAGCTTTATATGGTAATCGCCAAAAGACCTAACTCATAGTTTGCATACATACATACACAGATTAAAATTTTTTTTTTTTTGTGCCCCTGGTGGCAGTTTGAATTTTGCGACTGAATGGGATAAAAAAGTACCCCAAATTTCCCCTTTTACCCACTTTAGTCCCTTAAATTTCAAAGTATACTTTTTTGTGTGTATCGATAAAGTTATAGAAGCTCACACTAACAAAATACTTGTTTTAGGATCACAAATTTGGTTTACAAAGTACCCAAGGCTCGAATTTTTATCCTATTCTGCCCCTTTGATTTAATAGTGTACGTATACAAATAAATTAATTGTTCATATGTTGCAGTCTAAATGAAATTGGTTAAAAATTACTCTTCAAAGTTACAAAGCATTAAGTTTAAAAAATCGGTACCATTTTTTCCCTTTTTTTACCATTTACTAGCTTCCTTGTCCAAAATTCCAAATATAGCATAAAGAAATTTAAAATTTTATCAAACTCAGTTAAGCTTCTATTGCGCCTCATTTTTATAACACACAAATATAGGCGTTGGCGTTATTTGATTTTTAGCTATGTTTAAACTTAATTTTTTAATATATATTTTAAAATACTGGCGACAAATCCTTTATGAATTGCCAGACATTTTACTCAGCAAGGCTACCCTGCAAATAATATTGGACTACCTGATCCATTTTGATAAAATGGACTTCTCCATGGACTGGTCCAATGTAATGCAAGCATGGGCCATGTCAATGTTAAAAAGTGTTTGTAGTGAGACGACATGTCTTCGTTTTTCAACGACATGTTTTTGTTTTTTAACGACTTCAAAACTAATCCTCTTAAGTATACTATGAAGTAGTTTTAAGACTACTCCTTTGTAGTCCAAAGCTGGGTTACATGGTCCTGCTCTAGGACATCGTAATGTTAAATAGACCATGTTTTTCCATACGTTTGGGTAACTTTTGGACTAGTCCCAGTCCCTTGTGGGCTACATTTTACACGCGTGTTTGGACTAGTCCTATTTTTTGCAGGGTATATTCGCTTATTTATGTTTATAAAAAAACTGTGCGACCAACAAAATTGGGCTATTCAAACTGTTGTACAATTGCATAACATATTTTCATTTATAACGTTCATATTGGAACCCCATGACGTATACGTGATATTATTTATTACAGATTTAATGATTTTATTTTTTCAATTGCACTTGCAAAAAACCAACCAACTTAAATTGGCATTAATATCGAGCGTTCTGAGATGGTTTGTGGTTGCAACCTACAAAACTTGCAGGTATTCATTAATCGCTCATTACAAAATTTGCTGAAGATACTTTGTCTGGAGACCTATAGAAAGAAGAGGGGAAACAACCATTGCTAATAAAAACATCAAGCGTAAATGGAGCTGCATTGGCCATGTGCTCAGAGCCGCTAGAAGTAACGCCTGAAAACAAACTTAGCAGGAAAACTTGAACTAAAGTTTAACTGATGGCAGTGTAGAGATCTCGTTGGAAAAATTTGTTGTGGCCCTTTATTTTGCTGTGGAATAATAGGAATCAATATTTGTACACATAAATATATACCAATTATTTTTTGTTGAGCTGATAGCCCTGGCAGCTATGCCCGTCAAAATATTTTTAGTCTTAAGCTACGGTCACACTTGTCAAATATTTGACGAAATAAACGGGACCAACAAGCAAACTTAATAATCATTTCCTTTAATTTCAATATTTATTTTGATTATAATACCACATCTTACACAAAACAGTTTTTCGCTATGTCTAGTAGTATAAGTTTATTTTGCGATATTATTATTATATTATTAATTTCCCGTAGTTCCTAGGTGGAACATAGGGCCTCAACAAACAAGTTAAAATTCGGTTTGTCTAATGCCATAGCCTTAATTTCACGCCATGTACGCCCTGCTGCTAGTCCCTCAGATTCAACCAGTCTTCTCCATGTATGAGCAGGTCTGCCCTTTCTTCGGCTACCCTGTGGATTCCAGTCAAGCGCTGTTCGAGTGATGTTGTTTGGGGGCTTTCTCAACGTATGTCCGATCCAATTCCATTTATGCCGTCGAATTTCGGTCTTTATTGGTAATTGGTCTGTTGCTGCCCACAATGTGGCATTTGATATGGTGTTTGGCCAGAATACGCGTAAGATTTGCCGTAGGCACCGATTTATAAATACTTGGAGAGCATTTATTTCCCTAGTGGCAGCGATATTAAGACCATGTTAAATCTCACCAACTATTAACAAAAGTAGGGGTTACGCTTATTTGGTCAAATATTTAATAAATGTGACCGTAGCTTAATTCCTGTATTCATAAACATTTTTTAAGTTTAATTCAGGCTTAAAGAACAAATTTTTTATGAAAATTGTTCTTAATAAACGTTTGTTAAATTTAATAATCGTTTGTGAATACGGGGGTTAGACTTTATTCATAAGATTAAACTAAAAAATAAATTAATATTTTTGTCTTTTCAGTTACTAAAACATAAATTAAAAGTTTTGTTTTTAAAACTTGTTAAACAATACTTTCTAGTTTTTAAATTTTCCTGCAACAAACGAAATCATAAGTAGAAATAAAAATTCGCGAAAAAATTTGTTTTTCTATTAGTTGCTTGAATACTAGCCGTAACTATTTAGGGTCAATTTCTTAGCAACAATAAATTGATTTGTGTCAAAACTGAAAACAATTTTCAACTCTCAACGAAAATAAAATAAAACAAACTATTCACATACATCTAAAAACAACAGAACAACACTTATGCTTACTTTTTTTCAATATGTTGTTTATGGGCAAAACAAAATTCACCAACTAAAAAACAGAAACGAAAAAAAATGTGTTTCGAACAAATAAAAAGTGAGCATAAAAAATTTGTTACCATTTAAACTTTGTTTTTCAGTTACTCCTACATAATGCCGTTATCATTGCCGTTACTGCTGTTGTTGTTGTTGGGCTTCTCATTTTTGCTGTTATTGCTGGTGCCATTACAAATCCTCCAAGGACATGAAACAAGAACTTTGTTATTTTTTTCAAATCTGGAAAACAGCAGAAATAAAAAACGCGTTTAATATAAAAGTCAAGTTTAAAATTTATTGCCTTCACTAAGGGTACAACTATTTTCATTTAACATTTCTCCACAACAAGAGCAACAAACAAACGACCAACCAAAAGTTGTTAATAGACGAGAAAAAACAATTGTTGTTAAAAATTACAAGAACACCAACAATAATAGCCAACATACAAACGAACATACGTATCGAAATTACAAACTTTTACGTTCGTTTTCTAAGTTAAGTGGGAGCAGGCAGGGTGTAGGGGTAGCGAAATGAAATGTTTATGAGACGTTTATTTTACTTTTCTCCAGATATAAAATCTAATAATAAATTGATTTATAAAACTCTGGAGAATATGTTTAACTAAGAACATTTTTCTTTAAAGTTTGCAAGGCCAGTTTTTTCTCATTTTTCCATGAAAACAAAAAATTTTTTTTTTTTAATATGTACACAAATTTTATTAACGCTGCTGTAGAAAAATAAATACCAAAACCGAAACTAAATATAAAAATAAATTAAAACAAAAAAAAAAACTTTAGCTATAACATATTTATTCTTGTATTTATGCAACAATTACAACAAAATTTAAGAACAAGAGAGCAGAGCAACAAAAGAAGAGAGAGCTTCAAAAAGCATATGTGAAAGTTTAATAGAAACATCAGTAAGGATTATAGTTAGACATTTTGGGTTCACTTTGTAAACGCATATGCGCATATACACGGAAAGAACTATTTACTTAATATGGCTTGAACTAAAAAAGTTTTGAATAATTCTCGTCCAAGCCAAAAGTTACTTATTCTAAATGTATGTGTGGCTTCGTTTAAGCAAAATGTTTCTTTATTTAAGAAAATTTTACTAACTACGAACGAAATAAGTTAAAAACAGGAAATAAATTTTAGATTTTGGATGTTCTTGTTTTAGAAAATAAACTTCTTTCCGTGTACAAATTCATATGTATATATGTACGCATGTATGTATGTGTGTATATATACATATATGTAAATGTGTTTTCTGAAATCTAGTTTGTAGAGTTTTCTAAAATTATGCATAAGTCTGTGATATTTTTATTTCACAGAACGCTACTACAAAATTACTAATACTTCCCAGCAAAAACTTTACTTATAATCTTACTTTTAATGACTTCCAGAATTCATTACTTTGTAGCTTTATTCGCCACTTTTTGGATTATAACTTATATATTAAATAATAACTTTATTATTATATCTTAAATATACATTACAAAAAAAAAAAAAAAATTGATATTATTATACGATTTTAAATAAATATTTAAGTTAATTTTCAGTATATTCCGTTAATATTTGTTGGACATTCGGTAAGTCCATGGAAAATCCAAACTATATACATAAATGTGTTACAAAATTACCCTCACAGTATATTTTTGTTATTAGAACACTAGTAGTTATATCGATCTATTGCAAACGATGTTTTTTGAACAGCAAAACACTCTTTAATAAATGTTTTCTACATTTCTAAAAATTTATTATTGTGTACACTTTCATGCACATAAGAGCAACTTTAGTTAGTGTGTTTTAACCTTTTTGAAGTAATTTGTCATAACGTATTTTTGGCCTCTTTTTTTAACTCTACACATATTTTTATGAAACTTTTAAGTATAAAAAAACATATTATCTTTGAGGTTATTATTGGCCAAAATATAATGGATTACTTTTGGGACATCGCGAACAAAAATAAGTACTTTTTCTGTTCCGCTTATTTTGTAAGCAAAGTTTTTGCTGGGTTGTAACACTAGTTCGCTTGGATGTTTTAATATGTACTTTAGTTTAACGAAAACAAAGTTTTTGTTAAAAAAATTAATAATTACAACCCAAAAAATATCTTTAAACTAAAGAGCCAAAATCAAAATAACAACAACGGATGTGACTCCTGCAAGCACTTATTATCGTATTAGTTCTAAAAATGAGTCGCTATTGCGTTAAGACTATTGTGAAACATACCGTTAAGCTATCGCTTTCTAATACTTAGTTAGAAAGCTCATTTTACAGAGAAATGAAGCATTGCCTTTGGAGTACAAATAAAACTCTTCTAACCCAAAATAAAAAGACACTTCCAGAAGGCTATTCTTAGTATGTATATCTAAAAAACTAACGAGAAGTATTAGATCAGAAATACAGTAAAATTGTCTTCTAGAAGATAACGTTTTATTACTATTTTGAAAACCGCAAAAAAAACTTACCGTATATCACATTTATTTCTTTTATTTTACATAAAATATTGCAATTATTGTCAACATAGATCTAATTGCCTGCTTGCAAATATTTGCACAAACATTTCATAGGTACAACTGAATTTGCAAATCAATTTACAACTTTATTCTGCTCAAACTTATTTTCATGCAAAAATCCATTAACTTCCCAATTCACGCTAAGAATAAAAGTTGGAATAAAATTGTGTGTTGTTTTTGTAAATTTCTCTCGCTCTCTCTCTCTCTCTGTATGTTGCAACGTGCGCTCTGTTCTTGTTTTTTTCAGAAGTGAAGAGGAAGCCAACCATATGATGGTTGAACTAATCTCAATGTGGTCTTAACCACGGGGTCACAAACAATGCGACTACCAACCGTCCCTGCTTGTGAGAACAACCAACTCTCATCGGTAGCATTTGAGTTTACATTCCTGAGAAACTGTACATTTGCCCCTTATTTAGAATCTTGAGCAATCTAACCTTCGCTGCATTAGAACAACTGTGATATTGGCTTCATCAATACCTTCGCTATTGGCTGATTTCATGGTGGATTAACGACAATGGTAATTGATATATGCATTTACCATTTATCGCACTTATTCAACAATACTGTATTTATACAGCGAGTAGATATGAGTATTAAGTGTCGCTTTGTCCAAAAAGTGAACAAGAAAGATATATTTTTGTATAATAACATGACCCCAGAAAGGTGGAAAGTTTGTTCACAACCCTTTTATTGTGAAATTGAAAAAGGTGTGATCGCACCCCTTTGAATAAAATTATTGGAAAAGTGTGAAAAAATTACACAACTTGTTTGGCTGCCCCAAGTATAAAACATAATTTTGAACTATTTTCATAATTTTTTTAAACAATCAAAACATTTTTAAAATGATGAATAGCAATCAGCCTTAACCATAATTTCAAAGATCAGATTATGTAGTTGAAGAAAATATGAACTCTTCTTCTGGGCATCGTGTATTTAAGATATGAAATATTTATCAGCGTTTCAAAACTTGCAGTCAAAGTAGAAAAACTGCCATTTCTTCCACTTCTTCTTTTCTCATTACCCCCCCAAAAAAAAAACTGTTGCTTTTACTTCTTATTCATTAAATGTAAATAGTCGCTGTCAAACCAACTCAAAAAACAAAAAGTTGTACACAAATGTTTGTTTTTTAATCGACAGTTTTTGGTTTCGACTGCAGTTTGTTAAGCCTGATATTTATGTGTTCATATGATTTTCCTACTGTTATGCCCGTAATTTCTACAAATAGATATCTAGTCGTGTTCGTACCTAACACTTATGATTACCTATCCGGAAACACTATTGTGGTAATTTTAAAGTTAGTTTTGCCTACGTGATTTAACTATCGAAAATCGATGGTGTAAAATACATTACACTTTTACCCGTAGATTAGAAATATGTTCTAAAATTACGAAAACCAGAGATACCTATACACAACTAGATACCTTTTTGTAGAAATTATGGGCATTAGATCTGCACCATGTAAAAGTTGATTCAAACGGGACATGTTCGTTTAATGTTAAAAGGTTTACTTATAAATTACCGTTTGACAACTTTTTATTTATAAAAACTAACAAAAACTAAACAGAGTTTAAACAAGTATAAACGTTCGTAAAATTTAACTAAAAATGCGGGTCTTTGTGACACAAATCTTGAAGTCGGTGTAATGTTTTCAGTTAAAGTAGCAACAGGAGTAGTTTTACATGTTCTACAACAAGTAAGTTTGGCATGGTTATCGTCATTGTAGAGACACTTTGTACTTTATGTTGGACGAGAGCACATATTCTCAACACTTAATATAAGTATATTTCAATGTACTGTTTTATATTTCTTATTAGTTTTTTGTTTAACATAAACGTTTGAATCTGCTGCAAACCATGTTGTTCATCTAAACAGCACAACTCACGCATTCTGCTATATTTCTACAAGCAAACACACGCAAACCACTTCTCAACAGCACACACATACAAACATACACACAACCTTGCATAATACCAAGCAACCATTTAAATGAAAAAAATTTTAAACAGCTTTGAACGGAGTTTCATCAAGTTTAAATTGGTCTGCTTTTAAGCATATTAACAGTTTGATTGAAGGTATAAATCAATCGCAGACAGGTCATGCAGAAGTTTAAAATATAAGTGATATTTTGTTTGTAACTGGGCGAGCAACAAGTGAAAACTATTAAAGTGATCCAAACTACTCAAAACCTAAAAACCCCAAAAACTAAAGAAAAAGTTGCAAACACGACTTAAGAAATTGCTGAAGAAAGATTTCCTAATGCTAACACTGAGAAGAAAACCAATCCATCTGTACTTAAATCAAACCAACTATGTCAATAGTACGGTAAGTACGGATTTGCCAAATCAAGTAAAGAGTGATTGATTCAAGTACCCAGCAGGAAAAGATAATCAACAGGAATCGAGAAAGTAATACATATCTTGTATGATATTTGATTCCAGAATTCATTATTCTTAACACAGACCATGTCCTAGGATTGCAATAAATTATTTTAATGTATCCTGCGAATGAATTAAATAATTCATCCTTGATAATAAAAATTAGTAGACGAAATAAAAACAGCAAGAAATAACGGATTTTTATTAAGAAAATATGTAATAAAAAACACGAATAATACTCACGAACGGAAACAAGGCATCCCATGTTCTGCAAATGTGGGAATATATGTGGTAATCAATTCATAAATATTTTGTCCGATAAAACTACCTTCTCGATTCCAATCAATGCATTATTATTCTTTTAAAAATAATACATTATTTGTTTAATTATTTGTGTAATCAATTCCTCATTTTCCCGCTGAGTACAGATGATTCATGTGCCTTGTACTTAAAATAGTCCGAAAACAGGATTGAGTAAAAGAGAGATAAAAATTAATCAATCACAGTTTGAGAATGGTTGATAGAAGATTTTCTAGGTTGGTTTAATCCCGAGCTAGGACTTGAAATAACCCGAAAGCAAGATTAATTCTAGCCTATACACTTTACCCAGATAATCGAAGAAAGAAAAAAATAATATTGTTTATCTTCCCGTTACACATGTTTGTTTCACTTTTGATGTAATCCTCCCTTTGTTTACAGAAGTAACGGGCTTCGTAATCATTCTACTCTGCGAATTTTATAATGAGCTTAATAATTTTAACAAGTAGAATGTGGTAATTTTTGCTCTTTGTTTTATTTTTACAACATGAAACTAATCTATGTTTTTCTTCTTGTAGTGTTACTTTTGTTTCTACACAAAACAAGCAAATAGTTTTTTAACTTATTTTGTAGTGTTGTTGTGTTTTCCAAACATTTGCAAACACACGCGTATGCACACGTATTGCTTTTCGAAAGTTATCCCATTTTGGATTGAGTTAAGTTTTTTTTAGTGTACTTACATTCTTGGGTACGACTCGTTCTTAAAGTAAGTATAAAAAACTTAATTTATCCCGAGAGTTTTTCTTTCTGTACAGAAAACCCTGAATTAAGTACTAGATGTTTGTTGAAAAGAGTCATCCGCAGGGTACAATTTTCTCCCGACAAAAAGATCTTTAATGATCAAAAATTAATTTCATTTATGATGATTTCAATTGCGTAGAGGAGTTAAAAAAAGGCACATTTAATGCATACATCAAATTCTGACTGGGTATAGAAAAAAGATAAATTTATGTACGTTAATGTTGATATACATTCGTTAGTGTGCATATGTTTTCACTGAAGACACAGAAACAACAACAAAATGTTATTGGTTGTATCAGAGATACATGTGAAAGATTCATATGTAGCATAAATGTATGTATATGTGTGTGTGCATGGGTGTGTTGATGTAAGTAGTGAACATCCAATACTTGTTTCCTTGCAAAAGGGTCATGTATCACAACGAGTATGGATGCACAAACAACCAAAACCTGCATGGAACAAGGGCTCTCCTTAGACTCCATACAAATTCAAGCATGTTTGTTTGTATGTCGATGCTAAAGTGTTGTTTTAAATTTGTTAGTTTTTCATTGTTTTTCTTTATTTTCTCATTTTTCTTTTCCATACTTTTCTAATGTGTGCAAGACAGACTAAAACTGCAAAAAACAAGCAAAAAAAAATTAAGTAGAAAAAAGGACGTTAGTTATTCTATGGCAACTAAAGTCCACTTAATGTATGCAATACAACTTTTAATATAAACAAATGTTATACACATGTATACATACACACATACACTCAAAATATTATGTAGTTAAATTCAAACGAAAATTCATTTTAAACAATTTAAAACTCATTTAAAAAACTGATCATTTACATTTCATTTGAAACAAATGATTTTTACATTAATTTTTAAATTTTTTATTTATTAAACTGCATATTCCTTAAAATTGAATAGTTGTTACTTTTAAAAAATATATTTCTACCGAAGAAAATCAAACTACATAACACGCAAAACGAATTTAATAACCCACAATCAGTTACTGTAATAATTTTATAAGTGTAGATCTATATATTTACGGCAACATTGATATGCTTGCATTTATGTGAAAAAAAGCATTCATACTTACTTTTTATACATTATATGCAGTATCTATCTATCTATCTATCTATCTATCTATCTATCTATCTATGTGTAGATAAATGTGTATTGTATCTGTTGTTGATGTACTTAAAAAGTTGAAGAAGCAAATGTTTCTTTCATCATAAGTTCATTGAGAAATGTTTATGGTTGATTGCTTGAATATAAGCAAAAAATTAAAAAATCATAATAATAAAATGAATGTTGATATTTGTACATGTGGCTACACTAACAGTGAACAGCAAAATGAATATTAAGTTAACTTGCAAAATATATATGGACTTAAAACTTGCAAACTTTTCGGCTTAATATACAATATTCCAAACAAATTATTTACTATACATACATTTATTATGTTCAATGTATTTAGAAGCAGTTATCAATATTTATTTTACCTAAGAATTATGTCATGCTAATAAAGGAAAAAGTTAAGTGATACTGCAAAGTTTTCTCTTTCACTGCTGGCTGGTATAGAGTTGGCTAATGTGGTAAATAAGTTTTCAGTTGCTCCAGTATTCTACAAATGTATGTACATATGTACATATGTGTGTATGTATGTATGTATGTACATTGTACATACATACATATTGTGGCTAAAAACTGATTGAATTCAGTTTATATGGTATTTTAAAAGATTTTATTCCAAATAAAGACAAACAAATGAAAAGAAGAGTTCATTGTAAATGTAATACATTTTTTAACAAAAAGTATGAATTTAACATGACTTTTTTTTCTTTAAACATATTTATATTTTTCATAATTTTGTTCATTTACATCAAATAACAACTAGTTTCAACGTAATTTTAAGCTTGTTTGAAATACTTATTTGGATTTTCTTTCTAAATCAAATAAGTTATTAAAGATCTAATCAGACCCAATAAACATAAAAGTTGTTATAACCTGAAAAGAATTTACAAAAAATATTTTTAGATTTTTTAATATTCAAAAGTTTAAAATAGTAGGGTCGCTTTGTTCTTTTAGCGATTTCAATTGTATTTTAATTTAAAAATGCAAGAAATGTTTCGTACTAAAACTTCAGTTGCTTTGAAATTAATACAAATTCCGCATTTTTGTTTGTCATATATTTCCTACTTAATTTTTCATTATAATTTTGATTTATGCTAATAACCATATTAATTTTTGTATAAATAACAATCTGTTACAGAAAACAAGTTTTTATTTTAAATTTGCTGAACAAGTTTAGTTTTTTGGGAGGAATAAAAATTTATCAAAAGATTTGCAACAAACATTTCCTTGTTTTTAAACCTAGGAAAATTTTAGTTTGCTTGCTTTATTTTTTTTATTTAACGTATTGTTATGAATTCCAGCTAAAGGGATTGCTTTGTATTCTCCAGCCAAGATCAGTTTCTTAGTTTGCTGAAGTAAGTTATTTGACGGAAATTAAAAGCTGTAGTTAATAGCAATTTACAAAAAAAGGTTTGCAAAAATTATTCTTAATTTTTATGAGGTTATTTTGACCGTTATATTCCTGGAATAAATGTTATTACAAATAAACAGCCTCAGACAAATCACCGGATGCAGCGTTGACAGGGCGAGTAAGTGCAAACACTTACTGCAAAAAAAAATGGTCTTAGCCAAAACAGAAATTTGCATATGGCGGGATTTTATGTAAAAAGGTTGGAAGCGGAAGAATAGCTCAGATTGATCAACGGTAGCGCCCAAATACTTTCACGAAGTTTATTGTCCAAGGTGTCTAGTTGAAGCCATGGATCAAGAAAACACAGAGATCACTATCCCAGAGTGCCACAGACACAAAAAGATCTACAAATAACAACCGTAAAAGCAATCAAAACAACATCTTTGCTTTAAATAAAACGATGAAGATCGGGGCTGGAAAGTAAGCACCAAGCCGCAAAAGAACATAAGCGACTTAATATAGAAATTCTCGGGTTAAAGAATGCAGGTGGAATGGATTTGGGCAACATGCCATCCCATTCGGTGATAAATTAATTATTTTTGGAATAGCAAGCAAAAGATGGTGCCCATATTAATCCCGTTGGTTTAATACTTAGCAAGCGTGCCAACGAATCTATAATTAACTGGGAACTAACGAGCAAACGTATCATATCAGTTAAATTCCACCCAAAAATACGAAAGATATCCATCGTCTAAATATACTCTCCTACTGCAGCCGCGGACAGCGATGCAAAATAACCCTTCTTCAGCAGCCTAACAACAACTCTTTCGAAAATTCCGTAGGCTCCATAGTTATCTGAATGGGCGATTTCATTCAACAAACTTCGACCATGTGCTGGTAAGTTTTGGAGTCGGAACTAGAAATAACAAGTAACAAAGTGTAGTCGGTCACGTCCGACCATATAATACCCTTCACCACAATATTTAAAAACAAATGTCCGAAAGTGTTTGGCTATATGAATATGACTCTATGTTTTAAATTTCATTAAAATCTGTTACATAGTTTCTGAGAGGCAGAAATTGCCCCCTATCTCCACTCGTGGTCCTACTTTTTAAAAAATGCATAGCTTATGGGTCCATATAAATATGAATATATCTATGCTTTAAATTTCTTTAAAATTGGTTTGATAGTGAGCACAAAAACCCTATTCCGGAAAGGAGCTAGATCGACTCAGAAAGTGATTCTGAGTCGATTGGTGTACTTTAAGGTGGGTCTAGGACGCAATAGCACATATCTCCACTATTGTGGTGGGGGTATTAAAACGGAGAGCTTTAGGTAGAAACTTGCAGTCCTTTTGGCCTGCTTGAAGGGGCACTCTACACAAAAATACGTGGATATCGCTTGACAAAAAACCAAAAATAAAAAATTTATTACTTCTGCCAAAGCAAAAGGTGGAGACAAAGCCTATTTCATGTAGTGCAGGTATCGTAATTTAATAACATTTTTCATTTTTCCTTCTTTTGAGCAATATTATGTTTTTGCATCCTAAAAAAGTGATCCTAGTTTAAAGCAAAAATCGAAATCGTTATTCATACATTCTACCAGATTGTGTATCCATTGAAACAAATGCAATTTAAGCGGGTTAAAGTCTGGACTTCGTGTTCGGGTTTAAAATTTTAATAAAAGTTCATTTTTTCGATGTAGCCTCCTGTAAGCTCTATGCACTGTGTCCAACATTTTTCCAATTTTTGTATCCCGTTAAAAAAAATAAGATTTGTCAGGTCGTTACAGTAAGTAGATATTTTTTAATGAGATGATATCATCGTTAGAGTCAAATCTCGTTTTGACGAGGCATTTCTACACGTATGGAAACAAAAAATAGTCACTCGGGGCTAAATCCGCTGAACGGGGCGGGTGAGGCAGCATGGCATGAAATGCTTAATGGGTATACGACATGAATTTGTTTCCAGTTTCTCAATAAATCAAGAGGTTACCTGCCATTTGCTTTTCAAAACTTTTACCCGCTCTCTCAAAACAAATTTTTAATTCTGAAAGGTTACTCTTCCTTTTAAGGTTACTTTTCGTCGAATCAAAGAACTTTTTTTTAAAAAAAATTCTAGCGGAACTATTTCTAAAGTCAAAAATCAACAATAACTTATTTAGTTAAACATTTTGTTAAAAAACAAATAAAAGTTTTTCATCTATCTCAAAATTTGATACGAATTTTAGCACTATTTTGTGTTTTTAAAATAATTTTTTTTAAAGCTTTCGTCATCAGTTAACGTGGTTGAAAAAATAATTAATTTGAATACACATAAAAAAGCTTTATAATAAAATGTAAATGAGCTTCATCGATTCGACGAACAGTTACCATCCAGGGTTAATGGTACAATGATATGACAATAAGTTTTATCATGTCTTAGGACATTTTCTGAATGTTTGATGGCTCTCTTCCAAAATATCAACTGTGTGGCTTATAGTTCTATTGTTAAAGTGTGATCCGTTTTCCATAACACTCTTCTCAGTTCCCCCTAATGAAACACTTTACTGCAATTAATATTGCTTTTGTACTGATTTTATCGAAGGCTTGACTTCAGATATGGTTATTTACGTTAGAATCGCCACATTTGTATTTTATTAACAGGAAACAGCATTTTCAACAAGTTGTATCAACAATCAGTTTTAAATTTAACGAATATCCTTTGTCATTAACATTAAACTGAAAACGATATCTCTCTTTGTGTTTTCAGGAAAAATCATATTTGGCATGACTCACTTTTCTTAACATTCATAGTTTTTCACAAAAACCATCTCTTTAACCAACATTTTACATTTTAATACTTATTTATTATTTTTGCAAAAAGTCTGTTGGCTGTGGACGGAAATTGTTGACAGATGGTGAGATTCACACAGGAAAGCTCCTCCAAAACTTTATTATAGAGTTCCCAGATATTCGCCTACGTTGTTTCTATTTAAAATTTTATCTTTTTTTGAATATTTGTTATGACTTTTTTTTGCAATATGTGTTATTATTATTATTCCTAATTCGCATTTTAATGATTTTTTCTGGGGAAAAAAAAAGAAAAACAATGACTTTAATAATTATAGTAATGCAAATATTTAGAATAACTTATATCAGTGTTGGTGGTGATATTTTTGTTATTATACAATAAATATTGTATTGTATTGCAGGGCGTCACATTTCAAAAAATTGTGTGCCACATTTTTTATATTTAGCAGTTTAGTTGGGGAAAAAGTAGCACAAGCTGTGAAGTCCACAATTATTTTTTTTATTCTATTTTATTTTGTTATTGGTTTTTCTTTCCAATGTTGTTTGTTTTTGTATATTTTTTTATCTAAATTCTCAACGCCAACCATTATCATTTGCATAGAAATGTAAACATTTTGTTATTATTGTTGTTGTTGTTGTTGTTGTTGTAGAAATAATTATGATATTATTGTTGTGTTTTTTTATTATTGCTTTCAATGGCTGGTTTATCGTGTTTTTGTTTTTTGATTCCAAATACATAATTGTGAATATGTTTGCGTAAAGTAGCAGCTCTGGTCCCTGGACCCTTCTCTCTCTTCCTCTTTTTTTTTTGGTCCTTTAGTCTGTGTTAATTGCTGTTGTCAATTTTTTTTTGTTGTTGTGCTCATTCATGTGTATTTATTCATAAAAATATTTTTAATATTATTATTTTTCGCAGGCATTTGTTTTAGTTTGTTAATAATTACAAATTATGATGGTGTGTATGTGTGTATTAATATTATATTTTCTAGCTATGAGTTTTTATGTATGTATGTATGTATGTGTATGCTGTAGATGCTTTGCTTTTTTATATTGTTGTTATTATAAAATAGATTTTTGATTGTTGCGATTTGTTAATCTGTAATTTATGCACAATTATTTTAATTACTGTTTGCTGTCATAAACAGTTTGTAAATTTTATAAATACATTGTCTGCTTTAATTTTTTTCCTTTTTTTAATTTTTTCATTGTCTTTATTATTACCTGGCATTATGAAATGACAACAGATTAAACATTTTTTAAGCTACAATAAAGCCAAAGATTACAAAAAAAAAAACCAAATTAAACAATTAATAATTTGAAAACATTTAAATGGTATAGAAACAATACATTTTTGCAAGTGGCCAATTAAATTTAGTAACACAATAAAGCAATGCTTGTAAAAATATTAAAAGTTATACAAAAACTATATCCAGGCAATTAGAATTATTAATATTATATAAATAATATTTTACTTTTCCTAAATTGTAAATTTTTTACTATATATCGCTCGTTTATTTTTTTTATTTTTTAATTAATGCATTATTACTAACTAAATCTTCCTAAAATGTATTTGTCCTAGTTAATTGCTGAGTTATTTGTAATTGAAAAAATGTTCATTAATAATAAACCAAAATTCTTTTTTTGTTTTAATTTTTCCAGCCAATTACCTTTTTGTATTTGCTTCTCTTTCAGCAAATTTAACTTTTAATATACACAGCATATTAAAGTTAAAAATATAAATTAAAATTTTTGTACAGACAATAAACATTTGTGTCATTACTGTCAAACGCTTGTTCATGTTTAAATTTGTTGGTGGGTGTTAAAACAAACATACACTTTTTAAACGGTGATACAAAAAATGAAGTGAAACATCCAGTATTTTCTGTCGTTTTAAATGCCGTAAAGATTGAAACTGAAATGGAAGTATTTTAAAAGATAGAGATGCCACAAACATAAATTGTGTTTCAAAATTTCTTTTGCCACTATAAATGATTAAAATAACACTTTTCCTAGCAATACCCAGGTTATGTGAATGCGTGTACATATAAATTTTATATGATTTTTACATATACACAATGTTTTCATATTTGTGGTTGCTTTATGTGCAACCAATGGATGCATGCCACTGTTACCATCATCAATGTCGTCATCGCCTTGGATGGTAATCAGTAGACGCAATCTGCGTTATTGCTCATCGTCATATTCGTCATTATTGCGATGGCGTGTATTTTTTTATATACTTTCCAACATGTTATTATATGAATGGACGTGCGTGTCAATATACACATACACAAAAGTTCCAGCCATCATAATTTCCTGTTGTTGGTATTTGGTATTTTAGGATTTTTTTTATTAGTCTGCCTCTTGAAAATTAATTTAAAACTGAATACCTTTACCACAACGTACCTGTGCATATGAACAATTTTGTTGGCTGTAAAACACTGTAACAAGCAATTAAAATTTAGCTGGTAACGGACAACAACAAATTTCTATAAAAAGCATATTTTCGCAAAATTTTTTTTAAATCAATTTCCTAAAACTCATCAGAATTATTGCAATTTACGAAGTAGCGATATTTTAATTCAATAAAAAAGAAAAATCTTTGAAAAAGTATTTCTAGCCTTGCGTTGCGTTTTACACAATTACCGCCTAAATTTTACAAATTTTTCTATAAATTAAAAACTCTCCAATTCATTCTCATTAAGTGTGCAGCTAAAGCAGGCCTTAGTATAAATATTGCAAGAACCAAGGTAATTAGCATAAATACCGACAATACTTAACCTCTATCTTTAGACGGGAAGCTGATCGAAGTTGCCGAATCATTCTGCTACCTGTTAACTAACACTAACCCAAAATCGTTAGTGTAAAATCCGTTGTTTGTACCGGTTCATTTTACGGGTTTTCTACCCCAGCACAATATTAAAAACACATTGTGGGCAATTACAAGCCAACTGCCAATAATAACCGAAATTTGACGTCGTAAATGAAATTGAAATGGGCATACGTTGAGGTAGCCCCCAGATATTATCAGTCGAACGGCGCTTGACTGGATTCCACAGGGTGTCAAAGTAAAGAAAGACTTGCTTATATATGGAGGATAAGACTGGTTGAATCTGGGGAACTAACAGCAGGGCGTACATGGCGTGAAATAAATGCGTAAGCATTGGATAAACCAAATTTAAACTTGTTTGTTAAGACTTTATGTTACACCTAGGAACTACGGGATTTGGAAAATATTTGTTTAGAACTTTTTTAAAATATTTGCAAAAACTCGATTTTTTATTAATTTTTTAAATTATTTTTAAACATTTTTAAAAATAGAATCTGGAAATTTATTTCTGATGGTGAGTAACATTTTCATGTTATAAATTTTGATAATAATTCAATGTGTATTCGTAGTCAAATTACAATTTAAAAAGCTTTTTATACTTTAATAGTCTTATTCCTTCAATATTTTCCAGGAATATTTTCTATGCACTTTTAAAATTGTAATTTTACTTAGAATACACTTTCGAATTAATATAAAAACTTATTTTTAAAAATATTTAAATCATTCAAAAACGTAAAAATTTCTAAAACCATTTAATTTTTACAAACTTTTTTACAGCCTAAATATGAATAAAAATTCCCTTTGATTTTTTTCCCTTTCCCATTTTTACAATTCAATTTACATAGGAAAATTGGGAGAAGGGAGAAAACTCCCGGGGAATTTTTATTCATAATTGGGCTGCTAGTTTTTTCTAAATATTTTTTTTGTAATTTCATCATAATTTTTTAAGCAGAATTTCAGTCTATTGCAAAATAAATAAAAGTCCGTGTGTTAATTATTTATTTCATAATTTATTCATTTGTATGCACAAAAATCTTTTCTGCTTTGAAATTGTTGGCAGAGTAATCTGTGGTCTCATATATAATTCCGAGCTTGTTTGGCGTCGGTTCTTCTATAGTCTGTGGTTAATAAATTGTGTACAAGAATCCGCAAAAATAGGCCTAAGCACTCACTCACTGTATTTCTTTACATTACAAATATACATTACATTACATTAAATGACATTACATAAATAAACTTTTGTATAAAATGATGAGATTTTAATTTGATGATTTTTATATGATCATTTACAAGAACGAATGTGTATGTGTGCAGTATGAGTTTGTTCATATATTAAGTTTTTCATTCATTTATACATTTATTCAGTTATTCATTCGTTAGACTGAGAATTTGTTAGTGGCTGCCGGCGATGGTCAGATATCTGTTTTTTTTTTGGTATTTTGTATAGAGATAGTGGGGATAGTGCTAGTTGTAGTGATGGTCATGATGATGCTGCTGATGTTTGTGGTTGTTGCATTTGTCATTACTGTTGTTGTTGGCGAATGTGATGGTGATGTTGCTGTTGGCGTTGCCTGCTTTGAAAAGGTGATTTAGGATTATTTTTCATATATCGAGTTTCATATTTATGGCATATTGTATAGATGAATGCATATGTGTGTGTGTGTGTTTAAAGTTCTAAGCTTATGCATATGTATTATTGAAGTTTGTTGTGTATGGTAAACTGGTATAAAAATTTATTAAATATTCATAAACGAATTAGGAGCGGCTATTTTTGATTTTAGGTGTGAAAATACAAGAACAAAATTAACACAACATTAAATTTACAAATACGACTAACTCATTTTAAGGACAACTTTAAAGTTTTAAAGAATATTTAGTAAAAACAATATTTTTATTTGTTTTCCTTAAAAAAAAGCAATTTAATGAATGATAATTGCAGTGCGAATGAAAAATTATAGTGAAGGAAGGGAAAGCAAAACTAAATAAATCCCATGGCCACCTTCGTATTGATGCGCCAGATGTGGGCACAAAACAAATGATAGTGTTCATTGATTCGACCACATAATCATGTTTGTTAGTACGCACGACGAATGTCTGCATTTTGCAATATGCGTGTGTATGGGTGAGTGTGATTGGGCTAGAAATAAACGTAAATGTAAATGAGCCTGTATTTGTAGCTGATTGCTTGTTAAGGCATATACTACTACATATGTGTGCATGTTTTCTGTACTATGTGTTAGTGATTGCATTCGGTTAAATGAATATTTGTACTTTAAGGATTACGAAAGCAGGCAGAAAATCTTTTGTGTAACGTAAAACTGAAGCAAACAAATTGTAAATTGCTTTGTGAGGTACGTACAAGCGTATGTGCATGAGGTATCTATAGTAGGTGTATGTGTATGTTAGTAAAATGTCTAAATTACAATAAATGCTAACAATATTAAACGAATACCCATAGCAGAAATACAAGCTGTAAACACAGTTGTTGTTGTATTGCCTTTATCCTCTTTTTGTTTATTCCTTGTTGTTGTGTCGTACCAAAAAAAATCACTTTTGTGGTAAAAAGCATATCTCACAGAAAAACAACACTGATTGCAAATTGATGTTATTGGATATGTGAACAAAGAAGATTAAAAATCCAGAAAATATATCAAGAGCAACTAGACAAAAACAAAATAAGCAATAACAAAAACAAGACTAGAATATGCGGTTAATAATTCAAATTCACAATTTAGAAAATCAACTTAATTTTAAGATAAAGTACTTTAAAAAGAAGCTTGTTGTGATTAATGTGATAAAAATTGAATATCTCTTAAGACTGATTATAATTACGCTTGTAAGCTTGCTTTTTGGAAAACTTAATTACTGTCTGTAACAAAATATAAGTTTGCTTATTAATTAGCATTTAAATCTAAATAAAAATATTGATACTTTTACTGTTTTCGGCAGACAACGGACAAATCGTAAACAATTAAATAAAATCCAATTTTAAACAATTTAATTGAATCTTAAATAACAAAAGCAAAAACAGTCAACGAAAAAATAAATTAATAGAAAAATGGAATGCGTAGTGTTGCTTCTTTTATCCCAAAATTTAAACGCAATGACAAAAACAATTACCCAACAAAGCAAAGATTTTAATGCCACCGTTGATGTCTATTATTTCAAAATATTTTATTTTTGTATTTTTTTTTTTAATAAATCTTGTTAAAATTAAAACAACGAAGCCAAAACGGTGATGACACCTTGTCAAAGCCTTGCATTTAAATGTTCTTTTAAACATTTATCTTTAGAACATTGTTACCAAGACAGACAGCTCTGAATTCCAAAGGGAATAGTTTCATATTTCATTATAATTTAAAGGACAGCCAAGCGAATTAAAAAAACCAGAAAACATTCAGTTTAGATTGAAGTAAATTTACTTACAGCAAAGACCTATCCGTTTTTTTTTAATTCTTAAAAAATATTATTAGATTAGTACAATACACCAGCAAATATTGAACAAAACGTAGGCAAACATAAGAAGGCAAGCAAAGCCTTTGCAGGACGAATTATTATTTACAATGTAAAAAACTCTTACAGAGAACAGTGCAAATGTTCAATACCAATGCTATCATAAATAGACCTTTCTCTCCTTTTGCCTTTCCCTGCTCTAAACTCATAAATCCTGTATTGCTATCTGGCCAATTTAAGTGAGTGAACAGTATGTACTGGTTGTACTTAGTGCACGAAGCTCAAGCCCTAAGAGAATAGAGATTCCCTAAGTGAATTATAAAGTCACAGGCAAATGCGCTGCATTTTCTGTTTAATTAAAAAGTTAAAAAGATAAAACTAAATGTGTTAGTAGCTGATGAAGCTTAAAATTATTTATTCGTACTTTTCGATAGAACATCAAAACGCTAAAGCTAAAGATATTAATAATTTAAAACTCATGTTGTTGTTTTATTAAAATCAACAAAAGTTTTAAATAACTTTGTCAAAACAAAGAACAGAAAAGATGATCGAATAATATTGCTGCTGTATGAAAATATTTATGTTCTCAAAAAAAAAAAAAAAAAGAGAATATTGCTGAATTTTTATATTTATTTTTCCTTATGAACGTATTTTATTGCATTCAATTTGACATACTTTTATTGTGCAGTGAAATAACGTCGTTTTTTATTTGACATTGAAATATTATGAATTTCAGCAAGAAATTGTGAATGTGATTGAAGAACTGTATGTGCTTTGTTTGATAATTTTATATTCATTTCTTGTTTTTTATTATTAAATTATAAAAATATCGTTGCACTACTTTATTATTATTGTGCTTTTGTAGAGATTTATTAAGTTTGAAAAGAGAAATCATAAATATTAAACATTTTATGCAGAAATGCATTATATTTGTGCTTGGTTATAAAATTAATATAATTATGTGATTGAATTAGCTCAATGCATAATTTCCTTAATTCCACCATTATCACTTCTACCCAGCGGTAAATATTGAAAGAACCGCAATTGACAGGCCTTTTTGAAGGCCTCTATACTAAAAGATTCGCTTCGTATGATATCCTGACTTCAGAAGGTATAAATTTCTTTTTCAAAGACCTTCAAAAATATTCAGTTCTCATTCGCTACTTTTTTCTTTAATAAGGAAGAAAGGAAGTTGTTAAGTTTTACTTATTTTTTATTTTTAGTGATCTTCTTTACTATCTTCTTTTGGAAGGGATCGAAGCTGATATTAAAGGGATTGTGCAAGCTGTATAAAACATAAATAAGTATGGAATGCGGCGAGGAGGGATTGCGAATGCTAAAAAAGGTCTTCCATTAGGCCTCGTTACTCCTTCTAGTTACCGCTGGGTAATAACTTAAAAAATCTAGGAAATGTACACAGCGTAGGCCAACTTCGACTGACTGATTTGAAAGGCTTATAACTATTTATATTTGTAGTTTTAAATAAATTTTGTTTTGCAGGTTGTAAACAATTTAATAACATTTAAAAAAAAACGTTCAGTTCTGATAAATATAATATTTTATCTGTTATATACATGTAGGAAGGGTCTTCTTGACCACTGTACTTTATTGTACACGGACATGACGACGGCACATACATACATACATACACCATACATGACACTCTTGCGTTAAACACAAGAGAGTCAGTTGAAAATCAGAAGTGAATCAGCCGTCATCTTATTAACACGCGCTCGCGCACAGCATCTGTTATTTATATTTATTATTTTAACATAATTTTGAAGCAAGTGAATTTAATAAACTTTAACTTAATAAATATATTTGTGTACGTTGCTTTTATTGGATCCTACATACATGGTTTTTTTCATAAAAAATAAAGTGTAACATTTTTGTGTTATAATTTGCTTATGAATATTTGAAAAAAAGATGATCGCGTTTTGGCAAAATAAAAGTATAACTTAAAGCTAAAACTTTAAATGATTCACATAAAAATCTAATTTCGTACAATATTTTTAAATTTATTTAAAGGCTTTCTTTCTCCTATCACAACTAATCTTGTTTTTAAAGTAATTGCATTTTTTTAATTCAGCAGTAGATCAGTGATTGTTTTTTTATTTTTTTTTTTTGAATTTCGCAAGAATTTTTTCAATGTTCAAAAAATATTTGATAAATGTAAAACCACAAAAATCTATCAGTGACTATTATTACCACAAAAATGTTAAACAACAAAAAATCAACCGCAAAATAAAAATGAATACAACAACCAAAATGAACTCCGGTTGCAATATTGAAAATACGAAAAAAAATTAACTAAAAAATAAAATGTTATGTGGCAACAAATTGTGTTGACAAAATAAAAAATAATGAAAAATTTACCTTTTTTCTCTTTTCTTTAATATTTAAATTCATAAAAAAAAATCACACAGAATTTAATATGTAAGAAAAATTGTCTAACCCAAATGGAAGGACATTTCACAAGAATCCTCTATATTAATTAAAAAAGCAATATTGTTACAATTCATACCAATTCAAAAAATTTCGTAAAGAAACAAGATTTGCCATAAGCTATGAATCCGATGCGTAACATAAAAAAAAAAAAAAAAAAAAAAAAAAAGTCAAACCATTCGGTCACCAAAATTTTAAAATCAGGAAACTAAAAAAAAAACTTGATTCAAAAGAGTTATTGTTCTTCATTTAGATTATATTTAGCAAACTTTGCCAATATGTTACCACTTCAATTTTAATGTTTTTAAAGCGCTACGTTCACAAAATATTTTACAAAACAATTTTTGTAAAAGTGTTGTATATATAATTATTTATTTTTGTATTTATTAAGATTTATACAAAGATAATAAATTACAGGTAAGAGCCTCTGGCAAGAATCGAACATACCATCCACGCACTAGCCTTTTGTGGTACCCTGCACTTAAGTAAATTTTTTTAATCTTGTTGGAAATCTTTTTTCAAATATTTTGAACTTTAAAAGAGAAAAAACGATATATAAAAAATCGTCGATGAACATGTAAATTGTTAAAATTCTTTGCACTAAAATTATTTGGTCCCCTTTTAGACAGGCAAAGTTTACTTTGACAAAGTTTGTTGAATTCTCTTTTAAGCTTTGTTTGGTGTTTAGAAGTTTTGTCGTAGGGTTTTTAATAATAAAACACGAAGCAATTTAAATTTTATTAATTATAAGTTTATTTTAATATTTTCATATAATATTTAACACAATTTATTATTTCAGAGTCTTAACAGATGCCTACACGACCAAATTTTATTTTACAACTAACTGCTAAATATTAAATTCAAACTTTTTATATCCCTTTAGAAAATAGGAACGGTAATAAATACCGATCATGATCATGCATGCTCAGTTATTACGATAGTGATAAACAAGCGCATAGCAACGAAAAACTGTCATAAATAGACAAAGCAATAATGAACATGCACAATCATGCTTACTTAATTTTATATACACTGTATGTATGTAAGTAAGTAACAATATTGCGCATGCCTGATATATCATTACATCATTTAGCGACAAAAAAAGAGAAAACGAAATTTTTCACCCAGTGTGGTGAATACACAAAATTGCATCAATTTTTCTGGGCATACAAAATATTAAAAAAAGCATCTTAGATTAGCGGTTGTTAATTTTGAGAATATTGATGAAAAAAACTATTTGTGAAAGAAAAACCTGTATTATTATAAAGTTTCATATATAAAAGAAAATCAAGTATTTAGTGCCAAAAGGTAAAACTAATGGAACTTAAGAAGGTTTTAGTTTGAAAATTCCACCTTCCATATTTATGATCATTTTTAAACAAACTATTAGAATTAATTTAAAAAAATATATATTTCTCAATGAGTTTTTTTAAATAGAATTTTATCAAAATATCTTCTATATTACATCGAATCAAAATATATAATATTAAATTAAGAACCTTAAAGATTTCATATGACGTCTGCGCTTCATAGCTCCCAAACTAAACTCTTCTTGCCCAAACTTTATAAATCACTAATATTATAATTTAATTACTTTCAATGAAACTTCTTTATTTAGATAGCCTTTTTTACGTTTTTATTTATTAAAAATTTAATGGATTTATAATGTATTTTTTGAAAAATTTGTACGGAAAATATAACCGAAAACAATTTAAACTTATTTTATTTTGGAAAAATATGGCAATTCCTACGCTCATTATACATAATAATACATAATAGCCCGGCAAAAAATTTAATAAATGCATGGGTTCTTAGGATAATGCACAGGTTCTCATTAGGCGAAACATGAAAGCTTTTAACATTAGCGTGTCATAGTTAAACGGCTCTTCATTAAAAGTTCAGGGATTAATAAGGATTTTCATTGATATAAAATATTCATTTGAATGATTGCGAACTAAAACCAATGAAGTTCAATGATTCTAATCCGTATTTTCATTAGTGCTCAATATTAATTTTAATATGCATTATTAATTGTATTATAAATTAATTAAAAAAAAATTAAAATACTAAAAAACTAAGGCATTTTTTACATTTATTAATAAATTTTTTATTAAACTTTCCCTTTTAAAAAAAATTAAAATATTAATCCTTATGTTAATTATTTATTAAAGAATTAGCTTCAAACATTAAAAGATATTGAAAATAATTTCTAAATGTGATATTGAAACAAAATTATACATAATAAACAATTCAAAAATTGATGTTCACATTTGGCTTCTTAAACGCGTTTAAGCAGTTCGAACGTGATTAAGCTCTAATCACATCAAAATCGAGATGATTACCCATACATTGAAGTGATTTGTTAATCACTTCAAATTGACATGATTACAACTAAATCACTTCATAAATCACATAGAATCCACTGAACAAACCTCAAATGTAGAATCGCCAACATGAACGTGTACAACCGGCCAAAATTCCTGCTTAATGTTTTTATTTTTTTCTTAAATAATTCATAAATTTTCACAATTTCATCATTAAAATGATTAAAATAAACTTCTAATAACTTTATAAAAGTGTTGTTATCCATTTTTAATACTTTAAAGAAATATTAATTTGTTTGTTGTTTTTTTGTGTGTTTTTTTCTTAATCATCTGTCATCTTAATCATCTCAAATGTAATGTGAACGGCTTTGATTAGCTAAATCAACATTTTGCTTAAACGCGTTTAAAAACCTAAGTGTGAACTT
The DNA here is from genome assembly GCA_963931875.1 of Pollenia griseotomentosa. NCBI lineage: Eukaryota > Metazoa > Arthropoda > Insecta > Diptera > Polleniidae > Pollenia > Pollenia griseotomentosa. The sequence continues at coordinate 203,422,205 of OZ007561.1, read as the reverse complement.
AGCATTACTTACAAACAGCAAATGCGTTTTCTTAAGGGGCTCATACACTTGTAATATAATTGTTTAATTTTTCGTATTGTACAATTATATCGCCAATGTGTATGTGATATTCGAAGACGGGACAATATATTGGCAACAATCAAAATCCTTTTGATTTTTATTAAACAACGCAAAGAAGTGCAATATACTGTGAAATGTGTTGTGTTTTTTTTAATAAGAGTTTGAATAATATAGAGAAATAAAGAAATAATATGGCAAATATTATAATAATAATATTGTGAATGCATGGTGCGCTTAAAATCCACTAAGTTTGTCAAACCTTTTTTCGCCTTCTTTTTTTTTAAGAAACTATTAAGTATTAAAATTAAATGTAAAAATTAAATAAATCTAACTCAACTATTAATTTTAATTGCATAAAATATTCGACCCTTTTAAATCCTAAAAGAAAACATACCAAATTACAGTGAAATGTTGCAATTCATACATAAGAGTTGAATGGGAATATTGCACAATTTTTTATTTGCGTTCAGTTATGAAAAATTTATTATAAGGTATGTATTTTAAATTTATTTAAATAAACAATTACTAAAGAAATTATAAAAACATTCCCTCTTCTTCAACAACTTCAAAATTTTTTTGCTGGGAAGAAGTATTGTTTTAAATTAAAATTATAATTTTGATTTTTTATTTTCATTAAATTATTTTCACTGAGGGAAGGAATTTTACAACTTGGAATTTTTATTAAAATTTATTGATAATTTTTCTTGGCTGAGCTGGGATTTGAACCCGGGTTGATCTTTACATGTTTCAAGAAACACCACTTTCTATCGTCAGAAGATCTTTGTATTCTACCCACTGCACCACTGCGGTGCCCGTTAGCCAACAGTCAAACATCAATATTTAACCAGTAGTACTGGTGGTTCGAAATTTGCTGTTATTATCACTTAAATTGTACCAAACTTTCTGGCAACGCTATATGTTAATAAAAAGTTGCAGCCAACTTCAGGTATAAAATACGAACGAAAAACAGAAAGAATTTGCGAGTACAGCAAAGTATGTCCTCCCCGCTATTCTCTTTTCCCCTCCCTGCTATAAACTCAAGACTTTGCAAAGTAAACTTTGCCTGTCTAAAAGGGGACTTGCTTTCATTCTTTTCCTCTTTATTTTCTTTTCTCTGCAATCAACAATAAAATCATAAACGCAATATCAGCTCTGACTTTTATATTATCATAAATATCGCGGGAGAAAAACGGTTGAAACTGAGTTTTGAACTTAAAAATATAGAATCACAATACGGACAGTGCAATCTGCATCAATGCAATTTTAAAATATTTTGATGTTGATGAAATCTCGAATGCAATCCGAAATGAGATCATAAACACGAATACAAACGATCTACAATGAGTTTGCCAGATTGCGTAAATGCTTTGCATAGTGTGTACCCACTTTCAAATTGGCCTATTAGTAAAGTATGACTTTAAATAGAATTGTAAATACATATAATAGTGCTGAAAATATTGATTACTGTTTATATAGCAAAACAGGGCTTGTCTTTAAGTCAAAAGTAAAACTTAAAGTTTTTATTCTATTCAGTTGTGTGTCATCTTAATAATTGTATGTTAAAAAGGGATTTTAAAATTGAATGCAAGAAAAAAATAAAAAAGTGTAAACGTAAATAATACAAAACAAAATTAAAAACGTATTTTTATATACGTAGGTCCATATGTAATCTTCCCTCTACATGTAAATTTCTCTGAAATTCTGTCAACTTTGTATTCAATTAAATAAGTTGTAAGCTTTTACGTCAACGGAAATCATATAAATATTCAAATTTAAAAGGAGTATGGGAAAAAAGGAAAAGGATCATAACTTGTCTACGTGATTTGTATTCTATTATAATTGTAATTATATTATTTTTCTTTGTCAATTTATTTTTAATTTTGATATCTAAACAAGAATATGCAAACAAATTTCAAAGAAGCTTTTCGCTTGTCTCTATTTTTAAATAACTTTTTTTAAATTTGGGCTTGTCCTCATGAAACCCCTTCTTTTGTTATAGTAGGTTTTTGGTTTCCTGGATTTTTTTATGTTGGAATCCTTCATTTTGGTTCTCAATTTAACCACGAATATATAAATCATTTAAAAACGTAATGCTTCCCAATGGACTAATAAAACATTACCACAAATTATGCCAACAGCACAGGCAAGCGTTTCTCTTTTTACTCATTCTTTTCAAATCTTTTTTTTTTTTTTGTTTTCATCTTTGTTGCTGTTTTTGCATTTACTTATGTATATAGGAATATACAAACAGAGATACATATATACTTTAGATGATATCTTTTTGTTTCAGTGTAAATTGCTGCTGACCAATTTTATATTCATTGTGATGAAGCATGAAAGAAGCGCGGCTCTTTAAACAACCAATCATATATTTTGTTATTGCTGTTGTTGTTTTTGGTGCTGTTGTTGTAATTGCTATTGTAATTGTTGTGTGATAAGGGAATAATAAAAGGATTGTTTTTTAATTGTAATTTTATTTTACACTTTGGTACTTTTAACATAAACAAAGCTCAGACAAATCAAACAAAAAAGAGGAAAATATCTATTAAGGACAGCAACAAAAAAACGGTTTAAGGCAATGAAATGAAAAATAAGTTACAGCACAAGTAAGTTATAAACAAAAATCGAATTGAAGTAGACGATACATAATATTTAAATAAAATTTAATTATTCTCATACTTTGATCAATAATATTGAACAAAGCTAAAAATACTGTTCATCAGAATTCCTTTTTATTAACCTAGATTGTAAAATTCAATGAACGTATAAGTAATAACGAATTATTAATAATACTCATACGCATTAAATATTCAACAAATTCGAACTCAAACGTTCGCATAGAATTTATATGAAAAATATTTTTAAAACTTCGTGTTTTTTCCAGAAATTAATTGTGGGAACGTTGAATTTGTTCGTTTTTTCTTTTCACTTTGAACAAGTCACAGTTTTATTGTAAATAAATGTCGCAAATTACTTCCAATGTTAAAGCAAAACAAACAAATTTAAACATGAAAAATTAAAATAAATCATAAAAATTTAGTTTTAAAACTGGAATATTGCTAAATTTTATTTAATTCTATGAAAATTGTACAAAAAAGGTTTAAAAGAGTTTTTGGAAAATTACAAGCTACAAAGATTTTAACAAATGAGTGAGTGCAGCTAATATGCAAGTTAATTTACAGCATACGTAAGAAAATTTTAAAAATAAACCTTTAGCATCGTAATAAGAGCTTAATACGTATATTTCTATATCTGGCTAAACCAGACCATTTGATACACTACACTCTAGTATGGAAAGACAAATTTTAAAGATTGTACCCCATTTAGGCCCCACGGACAATCATGTTATTAGGCTAAGATGCATGTAAAAGTTCTTTGTGCCGAATATTATTTACATATCTTCATCTTTATGAGATATTTTTGTCTTAAAGTGATTTTAGGACGGAGGTACCTATTGTCAAAGAAGCTTGTATGGAGGCTATGGGAAACGATAAACCGATTTCAACGGGCTTGATTCTTGTAACAATCAGAACTTTTCACCAAATTATATCCAAATTGCGACCTGTACTTTGCGCACAAGGTTCACATGGATAGTGAGGCAGCCGAACGGCTGGAAGGACATGTGTAAATCGGTATACTGGAAAGTGAATCTTATACCCCCTCTACTATTGTCGTGTGTATATAAAAAACAGAACTGAAACTAAAAAGAGAATTTATTTGTAAAAAATACGTATAAGAAATTTATATTTGAAGTTCATATGAACGATATCCTCGCAGATAGACCAAATATATAAACTTTTCACACACCAATTGAAATTTCAATTGTGTTCTTCAATATAAATATATTTAATAAGAAATTATTTTTCAATTTTCCAAAATAAATATAAACAGCCTTATTTATAAAAAATAAAACATGTTAATAAAGGGTTTATTAAACGGATTTTGTATGAAAATCCATTTTATTAACCCTTTATTAACCGGTTTTATTTTTTATAAATTAGGCCGAAAAACACCAACATTTTTAAAAAGTAGAAACTACATAAAATAATTTTTTGGTTGAAATTATTTGAATGAAAAATTTTAAATTCCGTTAATTTATAAACAAATTCTTTAAAAAAATTCCTAAAAATATTAATCACAAACTTTACTTACAAATTTTTAATAATATAAAAATAATACACGTAAAATATAAAATTAAAAATTTTACAAATATAAAATTTTATAAAAAAATTGCAGTGATAAACAAAATATTATAATTTCTAAAGTAATTTTTTTAAGCCACTGCAAAATAAAATGTTCACCTAAAATTTAAATGAACTGGTAACAATCGATTCTTGTTACACTTTTGATTTACCTTTGAATTATAATGAAAACTTAAAAAAAATGTAAAAAACGGTCACATGTCCAGTAAAACAAATTCGTAATTTTTTTCTTTAATTTGTAAAACTAAAAAAAATCGTTACATTTTTAAAACAATAGGTTTGCTGGAATAAAGAATCTGCACAGCCGATGGTACCAACAGTCTGTCCAAATCACGACAGTCGATATTGGTCGAAATTACAACACAATTCAACTGGGATTTTCGTTCGATATCGACTAACGTAATTTAGCCCTGGTTTTCAAACAAACCTGAAAAATAATTTTTGTACAAAAACAAGTTTTTTTTTTAAGAAACAATTTTACCTCATACCATAAAATTAAGTTAATACTGTCAAATTTAACATGCTATAAAATGTTGTTAACATTTCTTTTAACAGACACTACGTATCAAACAACAGAAATTTGTTTAAGGGAAATTTGTTGCAACCCCAAAATTGCTAATTTCTATACCATTTTATTCCGCAGAAAACCGACATGAACTAAATGTTTAACAAAAAAACTCTCTCTCTCTCTCCCTTTTTATATCTCTTTTTTAGAACAGGACATTTGCTTTTATAAAAAACAACAACGTGTTAAAATGTTGCAATTTTTTTTTTTTAGAAATATTTTTTGCAAAAAACGCTAAAAATTTTAATTATATTAAATTATTTATTAAGAACTTTTGTGATTTTTTGCTGCTTTTAGAACGGAGACTAAATGAGATTGCAAAAGGGAACAATTTGAGGGTGAAACATCAGAGTACTAAAAGATTAAACTTTATTTTTGTTTCGTGTTTTTTATTTTTCTTTTCGGGAGCAGAGAAAAACAAAAATGATAAGAATATTGCAAAGAAGCAGCATCTTAAAATGAGGCTCGTTTTAGTAATAGAAAAGAAAAAAACGAAACACGAAGTAAATAGTACTTTCAGTTATAATGATAATGTCAAAACGAATAGATGTTGAACTAAACACGGAATAAATTTTTAATAAAAAGAACAATAGAAAATTAAAAATTTAAACGGAATTTTTTTTTTCTAAAATGAAATATTGAAAAAAAATAAAAACAAGAATAAATGTGCAATTTAAAAATTTATTAGGAAAAATTGCAAGTTACAAAGAATCTTTTTGAAATTTCCTATTAAACAATCTTTTTAAGTATTTGGTTTCATTAAAAAAAAAACTTTTTTTAGTTTTTTGGTTTTCAAAAAAAAGTGTTACGAAAATATTACAAAATATTGTGCTTTAGGGGTATGTGCATATTTGTACAAAAATACAAAAAGTTTTTTGTGTTTAAGTGAAATTTAATGTTTGAAAATAACAAAAAAAAAAAAAATAAATCAGTTCAAAAAATGTTGAAAATTTGTAACAATTGCCAAACATCTGTACTGACATGATGATCAAGTCAACATCAACAACATCATTATCATCATCTACTTCAACAAAAACGGACATAAATACCCAGGGTCTTCAGTAAAAATCAGCAACAACAATAACAGCAACATCGTAAAAACGGCAACAACTCTAAACAAACAAACTACCAAAAGTTATTTTCTCTCTTTTAAAGCTGCTGCTGCTGCCCACAAATCATAAACTTTATGATTTGTAATCCCAAAGGTAAATACACATACATACATACATATTAACACACACAAGTTAACAAACATATACAATTACTCATACAGTGGTTTTACGTTTTTTCAAATGTATTTCAGGAATTTTTACTGCAAAAATCAAAAAATGTTTAAATGAGAAAAACACAAATTTTTGTTGAAATGAAATTAGAAACGTGCACTCTGTTAAAATAGCACACCAAATGTGTAAAAAATTTGAATTCTGTTTATAACAGAGAAATTTTAAAACTAGCAAGTTCTTTTTATTTGATTAAAATTTTTTTAAAATTAATAGTGATTTGTTTCCTAAAATTTTAGGTAATTTAAATAATTGGGTTGTTTACGGAGGGGTAGGTATCCTGTTATATGAGTATTTAATTATACTAACAACAACAAAATACATATCGATGGCTAAATATAAAAAAGGCGTAACTCGATTTTTAACAAAAGTTGCTTTTTTTTATTTGTTCTGATAGCTAATGCCACATTTATCTTGACTTAAACATTTTAAGGACTGTAGTATAAGGTTTTTTGAACGTTTTTATTTAAAATGGTGTTTTAACTTTTTTATCTAAATTTTGCGGATTTTATTAGGTTTTTTTCTTCCCTTGTAAATTAAAAAAAAAATTGAGTTAGGCCTTTCAAAATACAAGCTTAATTGTTTGGAAGCGTAACGTGACAAAAAGTTAGCTTTACTGTGGAAGTGCACATATTTTGCATTAAACACTTATAAAGGAAAATTTATATTTGTACATAAGGGTTAAGGCTCTGAAATGGTTGCTGATAACGAGTGTTCTTACTGCCCTTGGTTTCCTTAACATTTTTGTATTTAACTGTTCAAATATTTTTAAATTACTATAATCGTTCGTTCACTTGAAAGGTCAACTTAAATCATCTTCTACATTACTTTTTACTTATTTACATTCATAAGTACATATTTTCTTTTCTCAGCCTTACGGCAGTCCCGCCGTCAACTTTGTTTTGTTTAAACAAGGGAGCAAAATGAATAGTTGGCTTTTAATTTTAATTTGAAGTTTAATTTTAACCGCTGATCTTAATGTAAAAAACTGGCCCTTAATCGTCATAATATGAAATCTATTTTTCTACCCCAACAAGGATTTACTTATTAAGAACATGGATACCCCTGTCGGCGCGAGTTGCGGGTTCGAATCGTCATTTTATAGATTTGTTAACAAATTTACAAAAAATTTGGCTTAAAACATCTTTTTATTTTTTTATCTTTATATGACTTTACACAACTTCGCTATTTAGTTGGTAAAACAAAATTTACTTTGCTGTATTAACTTTAAACTATTATTTCCAAACTCCTCGTTAACTAGTTCCATATTTAATATTTGACGATTTAAAATTCATAAATAGCAAAAATAAATTTAGAAATTCATTTTATATTCCTTTAAAATATTTATTATACCTTGAAAGTATTTCACTTTATAAAATGTCTCTACTTTTAACCCATTTCCTGCCCCCACTTACTGACTTATTTGCACAATCTTAACATAACTTTTTAATAATGATTAATGTCTTTAAACCAAAGTTAATTAATGTTTTTGAAAATTTTGTGTTGAGTTTTTAAGCAACATTGATAATGATAGACGTTTTAAGGTCTTAAATGCTTAAGAAAAAAAATTTAAAAAAAGGAAATTAAAGAGGAAGTAAATTTTTAAAGAGACTTCGTTTCGTAATATTTGTTTAGAAAGTTTTATAAGCCATATCAAATACATACATCAAAAATAAAAATATACTTTAAATATTGGATTTTAATGGAATTTTAAAGTGAAGCAATCGCAATTTTGGTTCGAAATCGAGGGACCGGCAGTAAGCCCTTAATATGAAGGCTCTTATCCATTGACTCTTTTTTTAAACATTTTAAATAGTTTTTTTTGAGAACCTACGACAACCTTTCCAAACTATAACATTTTTTTACTGAATTTTACTTAACAAAAGCGACCAGTGTAAGAAATCTGAACTCAACAAGGCAACATATCACAGTTTAAATTTAAATTTTATACAAATTTTCTCAATTTCTATGTAGAATGCCTCAACTAGCTTTTCTCTTCTTAATATTTCTCTTACTTACAACTTTTTTGAATTATCTTGGCTATTGTATTAATGTTGGCATTCAACTGACCGTACTTTAGGTGAGGTAGAAATGATGGTGCGATACCACTACTAAAAAGAAAAGAATGAGAGAAATAAAGGGTGGAAGCATTAAATAGTACAGATGATTGCGAATCTGAGACCATGACACAGAATGCGGTCAACTGTGACACAAAATGTGGTCAACTGTCTCCAAATCCTCTGGGTCCTCACACAACCTAAAAATTTCCGACAAGTCTTATCCCATTTTCACCACCATCCTGCCTATCATACAGTGGCCCGAGACGACACCTATCTTGGTCCTAAGGCAAACACTCCTGCCCAGCACGAATCCATATAAGACTTCTTAAGCAACGGCCTCAGCGCACGCGATACTCTGAAGCCCGTTCTGTTCCCCGGACCCGATTTATTCTGCTCAGATAATATTCTCTTATCCTTTCATAAACGCCTATTGAAGGCGGACTGTCTCCAAACCGTCTAGGTCCTCAATTTCCGTGCCCTGGTCCGCCAACTCATAACTCATTTCGTTGCCAATGATGTTGTTGTAATGCGATTTCCAGCACAACACACTCTGCTAAGATTTACTCGAAACAAACTAGTTTTTAGCTTAATATTTAAGGGATATGAAAAAGAATTTTTAAACCAACCGTTGTGGCATTACCAAATAGCATGATCTTTTCAAAAAGTAAATAAAAAACATTTCGATCTTATTCTATCTTATTCTAATACTTTATTTTGTCTGCTGCCAGTGCCGGACGAAAATTATTCCCATCACGGTATCTGTTCACATATCGGTTGGTGTTTAACGCTCTTCTTTTCAGATGAGTCATGCAGTTTGTCTTTTTCTTAAACATCTATGGCCACCATCATTTGAAATATTTCGAGATATTGGATTTTTCGAAGGAGTTTATTTTGGCGCTCTTAGATTTGTTTGAATTAACTTTGCCTCTATATGGAATTTTCACGTTAAACGTCAATTTAGATGTTTATCGAAATGCCTTACATGCGAGTCCAAATATTTGGTGACAAAGCTTGTACTATATTCTACTTTATATATTCATATTCACATCAATTAGAATATAGTACAATCAATTTTATTACAAAAAAAGTCTAATTTGGTGGTCAAGGCAGAATCATGGGCCGAGGTGGTATAATGAAACGATTTTCACGACTTGCAATAGTTACTTTTCTGTGGTAGAAAATGATTTTGTAACAAATTTCATTAAACTGACTCTAAAATTTTGAACTGTGTCTGCGGTGTAGGGCCTTAATCTTTTAAGTCAAATACTTTGCAAAAAAATTCGCACCATTATATTTAACTGCATCCGAAAATTTCAAAATAGTTTTTTTGATTTAAAAAATAGCATATTAAAAGTTGTAAAAATCCTTGCATGACTACACATAGCCTGGATACCAGCTATCCCCAAAAAAGCTTTTTATTGTACTAGAACCATATTTGACCATACCTTCCTTATAAACCCCACAGATAGAAAAACTTACTAAGTGTTTGGTGCAAACGGTCTTGCGAAAGTGCAAATTCAAATTATCGTGGACATGTAGTGGAAACTTTATGTATTTTGTTGCTGAATAACAAGAGCTAAGATAATTTTCATTTTCTCTTTTGTAAAATATTTCATTAAAAAATATCCAATATTTAAAAAATATTTTAAAAATTTACGGAAATGAAAATAGTTTGGAAAATGAGGAAGCCTGACCCAGCTTTTAAAGAAAATCGATTAAATTGTTAATTGTATGAATTATTTTTGAAATTGGATGTTATGCGTTTGTTCGGCTGCATGTAATACACAGAAATATTAGACAGAACTTCTTTCTGAATTGATCTAATGATGTCCATCTGTCCGACTGGCAGGCTGTCTGTCAGTGTACATAATTTTAAGGTTCGGTCTTTGAGATGATTCAATGAAATTTTATACATCTGTTTTATTTAGTTGGCATAAGGGCAATGATGCCTAATAAAAATGTTGAGCATCGGTCCATATTTTCAATTAACTTTTTTTGTAATAGAATCTTTGTACTGATAAGCCGTCCTATGCTCTGTTCACACTGCGCGTTTAAGCAAAATTTTGATTAACCTAATCAAAGCCGATTACATTAAATTTGAAATGATTAAGATGACAGTTTATTAAGAAAAAAAACACAACAAACGAATTTATATTTCTTTAAAGTATTTAAAATGTATGAAAATACATTGGTAAAGTTATCATATTATGGTGAATTTGTGAAAATTTATGAATTATTTAAGGACAAAATAAGAACATTAAGATGAAATTGTGGTCGGTTTTACACGTGAGGGGTACATTCATAGTGGCCGATTCTACATTATACTCAGCTTGTGGTATGTTCAGAGGAGGTTTAAGAACCCAAGTGTGAACATAGCATTAGATATTATGTTGGTATTTAATTGACTATACTTTCATACTTGTATTATAAATATTTATGTATTTCAATAAAAATTTATTTGGAGTTGAAAATATTTCGTTTAATTCCAATTGCAGCAGAGACCAAAATACATCTGTTGGATTCGATTGGTACTTGTGTATTAAATTAAACAAGTCTAGAAAAGTATATCAAAAGAAAAAATATTGAAAAATTCATTGCACTTTGAACTTTTAATGTACCTGATTCAAAAAGCAACCACACAATAAACACAAAAAAAAATAAAACAATACAGCCAAAGCAAACACAACAGGAGATGCAAGAAAACTATTAAAAAAATTGTGTTTATAGATTTTGCTCAAGACATTTATTAAAAAAATGCACATACACTCAAGTTCTTAAAGAACTACATGATTGCAGGATAGATGCATATTTTCTTTATGTGTATGTATATTTACATATACCCAGCAAGCAAAATAGTCCGACGTCTTCCAGTTATCTAACATTAACGTCGATAAAAAAGTCGGAATCGTTAAAGAATTCTGTCAAATTTCTGACCCAAAAACTTATGAAGTGGTTCACACGAATTCTGACAGACATGTCGTGGCAAATTCTGGTTTTTTTGCAGACATTTCTTATAGATATCTGACAGAAATGTAATGAAAAAGGCGTGGAAAGTTTTGATGAGATTCTTATTGTTTTTTAACTGATACCTTAAAGAATTCCTTTTATTACAAAGTATTAAAAAGTATATAATTATAAATTTTACGCGTACGTACCTTTTTTAATCTTTTTATCTTGAAACAATAAAATAAAATCAAAACTATTTTTAACTTAATGACAATTGTCATTATTTTCACAAAAAAAAAAAAAAAACAATAAGTCTCGTTAGACAAATCTGTAAGAATTCCGTCGGAATTCTATTAGACATATCTGTACATAAATTTCCCCCGATATATCCATTCCAAATCGATCAGAAATCGTCCAGACAGTAAGTTTGTTCAATGTTTGACAGAAATCTGAACGAAGTCATTCTTAGAGTCAGACATTTGCAAGAAATGTTTGATTCAAAGATTCGGAGTATTTTGCTGGCTGGGTATATTCATATGTATGTTTGTATGTATGTACTTGTACATATGTTTGTATTATAAAATAAATTTATATATTATAATAACCCAGCTGCTAAAACCATTCTAGCACTTTTATTTTTATTTACAATAGAATTTTTTCAACTCCAAAATGATAGCACACTCTTACTGGTGGTACTTGCCTGTAATCATTTTTCTTCTGTTTCTTTTTTTAGTGCTGAAATTCTTGAAAGTAACCCACAAACAAAAACGCACTATTTATAATAATGAAAATAGAAACCACATACATACATACATATACATCTAGGAAAAACAGTGTGCAGCAAAAATTACAGCAAATTTCTGAAAATATTGCAAACAAGAAAAAGTGTTTTAAATATAATTTATCTATTTACATGAATGTATATAAATAAGAAAATGTGTTTGTTTGTCCCCTATAGGCTCCCAAACTACCGAACCAATTTTCACAATAATTTCATCCCTGCCCGACGCTTAACAAAGGCTATAAGGATCTGGGGCCTGATTCTGGCATTCGTGATCGAGTATTTTCGAAAGCAATTTAATATCTAATTATTTCAGTCAATACTAAACGAGTCGGACATTTTTGTCAGTGTTGTAAAGCATTAATTTGAGTTTCACAATACTGAAAAAATAATTTGTGTTCATTCAGTATCGACTGAAAGTATTAGAAATAAAATTGCTTTCGAATCGAAAAAGTACTCGAACACCACTGCCAGAATAAGGCCCCAGTAAATTTTTATTAACATTGTCATTAAAAGTTTCAAAGTTTGGATCAAACAGTTTGGTTATCGACACAAAACATCTCGTCTCATCAGCTCATTATTGGTTTGGCGCTTATGCCAAAAAGTCGTACTGGATAAAAACGAGTATGATAGTTTTCATAAAGTTTTCTGAAAATATGTAATTTGTTTTTTTGTACTTTCACCACTGCTTTCGGCATATGTTTTGAAGAAAAATTCAAATTTTGTTGAACATTGAAAGTGAAAATTGGGTTTTTGTGCCGAATACGCCACTTTTCAAAAATTTTTTTTTTAAGAAGCTTTTCGTGCTGCATACTTATACTTACCGCTGTGCATTGACTTGTTGACATTTTATTTTGGTTTTGTCTTTTACTTACTATAAAGCAAAGCGAGAGTAAAAATTATTTTGTACGTTTTTTTTTTTTTTTTTTTTTTGTTTGAGCAGAATACATGCTTAATATCTCAGAGGCCATAAACAGTTTCGTAAAACTCCATACCTAACAAAATTTTTTAAAAAATGGTCGGTAGGTCAAACCAATTATAGGCTGACGATCTGTTAATAAACGAGCTGAACTGAAAAACGACAATTTATATATCTGAAGAATGATAATAGTAGAAGTTTGAAATTTGGAACCAATTGCTTTTACTAATTTTATTTAAATGAATGTAGCAAAGCGAGTTATTTGATTTTAGATTGTCTAAAATAATATTTTGTTATTTTAGGATAAAGAATAAAGTTATTAAGAAAAAAAAATTTCTTTTTTTTGTAACATTAAAGGTTTATTTAATTTTGTCTTCCACTGCATGCAAAAGTGCAATATTTAAAAAAATATATAAATTTACTTTATATAAATACATATACCTGACACCATTACCGCCACTATATTTTCCAGAATCTCGTTGTTATTGTGTGTGTGTTTTTGTTTGCCGATGTATGGGTATGGTTAAGTGTAAGTGTAAGTTAGAGTGTGTTAGAAAATAATCCCCATAGTAAACTACTAACAATTTGCTTTAATACAAACTTGTTGTTTTTTCATGCTTTTCTATTTCGGCACAAATGATTGTGTACTCGTAGCTGTAATACAGCATACAAACAAACAATATCGAAATGTGAGTGTTCTTGTTTGTATGTAGGAATTAGTTGGTGTGAGTGTGCTACACACTTACATTCATTGCAAGACTACAAGAAGTATTTGTATTTCTATTACAGTTGTGTAAGTAACTTTTTTATTTTTATTTTGCTCTTTCTCTCTTAACAATTGCTTTAAAGCCATGATGATGCAGTTGTTGGTTGTTATTACGAGTACAGAAGCTTTTAACATTTGAAGTTGTTTTATTTGTACACATACATGCATACATACATACATACATACATATGTGCATAAATGTTTTTAAAAACAAATAGCTGCTGTTTTTTGTTGTTTTCCTTGCGTTTAGTAGAATATCGTTTGTAAAACTGAAAAATTGTAAGTGAAAACATTTAGTTTTGCTGTTGTTAAGTATTGCAAAGAGAGAAATAAAAAAAATAAATAAATATATATAATAATATGTATGTATGTGTATATATATTTAATGTTTTTTACTAACATACAAACATATATATTATTTATTTTTTTTTTTAAATAAGGGTTTCAAATACAATAGATTTTGTTCAAAATATTCAACTATAAATAAAACACAAATTTAAAACTATAAAACTTTCATGTGTGTTTCAATTGTTTATATGAATATTAAAATGTATGAACAGAAATGAAAATGGGTCAATTGAGTTTATTGCTCTTGAAAAACAACACACATAATTACACTTACACATACATATGCACATTTAAATAAACTCAAAAAAAAATATGCAGCTTGCATTTAATAATTTATTTTTTTTGTGGTAAAAAATTTCCTTATTTTATATTGAATCTGTTTGTAATTTGCCTAGCACATTTATTATTTTAAAGGACTTTGTAAAATATAGTGCCAAATTTAACGTTTAATAAATCTTAAGAAATTTATTATTAAACAATTATTATTATTACAGTTGAACTTCTATAAGTCGAACTTCTGTAAGTCGAAAATTTTTTAAGTCGAAGGGAATCTTTTGGCAATAGCGGTAGACAGGTCAATTCACATGATTTTGTTTCTATAACTTGAACTCTTGAACTTCTTTATCTTGAATTTTTATATAACTCAAACTAAAGTATTTGCACCACGCGTGGCCACACTTCCACAAGTCGAATTTTTTTCCAAAAACTTTTTGCCATCTTAAATTTTTGTTTTATTAAAAACGAATTAGCATTTAAAATATGACATTTATCTTTAGTTAGATAAAATTTGATAAATCTAAATTCAATAATTCTAAGTTTTTCAAATTTTGTATGTAAACACTTATCAAATCACACAATTTTTCATTTAATGAAATCTTTAAACATGTACACATGCATATGTACGAAATAAAATTAAAACAAAATGAATACCGAACGAATTTAATTTTTTGTTGTACATTTATTACAAAATTCTCTAACTTGAAGTTTCTGTAAGTCAAACTTTTTTGTCGGGATAATGGAATTCGAGTTATAGAAGTTCAACTTTATATGTTAGGAAGTAAATAGGCCCTTAAAATATGAAGTGTCCAAACTTGAGCTATCATTCTTTGTAATTTTTTTAGTGAAAGCTTGGGAGTTTAATTGTGTCACTTCGTTAAACTCGAGCAGCTTTTATCGTAATCAGGCTTGGCTTCCGTATTTGCTTCAGCAAGACAGCGTCACGAGCCACATAACCGGCAAAACAATTTTGTTATTGCATAAGAAATTTCTGGCGATTGACATGGCCGGCTAAAAAAGATGCTTCCTGAAAAGTTCCAGGGTGGACTGATATAAAGAACATAGAAGCAAAACAGCGTTCTATGAGTTATAAAAATATTTTTTTTTTTCACAAATTTAATTGCTGCATCATGGACGACGAGGATTGGATTTTCGCCAACTTTTCGCAGCTTTCAGGGTAGGAAATATACTTTGCAAACATACAGGGGGAATTGGAAGATAATTTGAGACAAATGGGCAATCGAAATTTCCTCTTGGTATGGCCAGTTCTTGTGGTGACTTAGCCTCTTGCCATTACAACAAAACAGCCTTGAAATAGTACTTGTATAAAAATATTGCTCGTTTGTTGCTTCAAAGTGCCAATCCACAAGATTTTACAACACAATACAATTTAAACCAGAGCTGCTGCAAACAACGTCCAAGCTTGTCAATCCCGTATTTTTTCACTATCCGTTTTAAATAATTGAGAGGTAACAAATTTTTTTAAGGTATGAAAGGTAATGCGTCAAGAAAATTGTTGCACAATTAGTTATTTTCTAAATGTATTTTTTGCAAATAAAAACAAATGTCGATAAACGCCCTAAATTTGCTCCTCAAATAAAATACTTATTTTTATTTTTTATTTTCTTTTAATTTCTTTTACTGCCTGTTTTAAGAAAATTTAAATAAGTAAGTGAATAAGAAATTATATTAAAAACCAAAACAAATTTTCGTTTTTTATTGTTGTTTTCAATATAATTTCTTACATACTCACTTGTTTTCATTTTCTAAAAACAGGCAGTTAATCACCCAGAAATTCACTTTCATAATTTATAATTTTTTATTCAGAACATTTGCTGATATTCTCTTTATATTTCCACACAAAACCATTATCGCATTTAAATTGAAATAAAAAATGTATTCAACAATAAGACTGTTAAGTAAAAAAAAAATTAAAAAACAAACAAATTAATTTGTGTTTAAATTTGCATTTGCATGATTTAACAGAAATAATAAATGTCTGTCAATCTTTAGCAAAATGTTATTGTCATTTAATTTGTTTTTATTCTTTTGCCTTGTTTTTATGTTTTTAATATTTTTGTTTTACTTAATTTCCATTTATTTATTCTTATCTGAGAACAATAATGGTGGCAAATGGCAACGACAATAAAATTAACAAAAACAACAAGATATTTATTTACTTATGTATTTATTTATTTATTTGTTACCCACCCCCCCCCCCCCCCCAAATAATAAAGAAAAATAGTAGAGAAAAAATTATTAAAATTTCTTATGGAGGAAATAATTTCAGATTAACGAACACAGATTAATGCCAAATCAAATAAAGTAGACAGACAACATGTTTAAAAGAAGCTTAAAATTAAGAAAAACAGAAAGAGACAGACAGCAATAAAAACATGTATGAGTGCTTATGAGTGTTGCCACTTCGTGCGTAATTACCCGGGTTGGGTGTGATTTTCATTGCTGTGGGTAGAGTTTGGGTAATTTATTTTAGGTGTAGAAATTTTGTTTTGATATAATTTCAGATAATGCTGATTCAATAATGCGCAGTCTTCTCAAATAAAGTCACTGCTCAATTCTGAAAAAAGATTTTTATCGTTTAATATAGATTTGCAAAAACTTAATTGGTACCAGCATGGACTCTTAGATGTTGAAAATTATGAGCTTCAAAGTGATTGAGAATACGAAATTTTCATTTAAACTAAAACAATAACCATTTTGTTTTTATGTTTCCCTATTTTATTTAAAATAACTTTTTGTGCTCTTTGTTTTTTGTTTTAATGTAAAGCTTCGTACAGTCGGTGGTCAGATCTTACAACATTGTCATAATTCTGACAATGGTGCTATTGCAGATGCATTAATTTTACACATCTGCCAAATGAAAATGAGTTTACAATGTTTAAACATTTGCGAGACATATTTAGGCAATTCTAATGACAACATTGTAAGATCCGACCACCGTCTGTACGAAGTTTAATAACTGTCAAGTGTAATTTTATTTAAATCGAGTAATTTTGTTTCTTCTAAAGTGCTATTTTGAATTTAATGGTAACACTGGTGCATAAAGTAAGGAAAAATTTTTTGAAATTGTATTGATAAACTGAAAGCAATTACAATTTTATATCTGCACTTATAGAATTTATTTCCTTTAACTTGAGATAAAATTTTAAGTTGCTGTAAATTTGAAATTTATAACAATTTCTTTCACCCTTAATCTGTTATGAAAAAATAGAACAAATGTGGTATTTTTGGGGGCCAGTTCATCGCTCACACATTTGTTAATTCTGTATATTTATCTTAAATTCAATGCATTTATTGCAAGTTTCGGAATGAATTTAATACAAAATTATTACACGCTTTAAATTTTTTTTAATATTTTGTGTTGGCTGATAGTGTTGGGCAATTTTAACCCATGTAATTTTGCGTAACATTTTTGGTACTGACATTACGAAAAAGCTTTAAAGGTTTAAAAATCACGTGCTTTTGAAGTCACACTTGAGATTTTGTGGTGTTCTGAAAATTTTGTGCTGTTCGCAATTGAAAATCACACCGAAAAACACAAAAACGGAATGCCACTCTATCACACGTGTGATTTTAAAAGCTCATGTAATTTTTTAAATCACGTGATTTTAATTCAAGTGATCAATTAAAGAATTGCTATAAGAAAACTTTGGCTTTTTATGTAATTGTATCCGAACTAATATTTATTGGGTTATGACCAAGCAAGTTTTTATATGTCTCCGCAAATCTAAAATATGCAAGAAATACGCTAAAAAATATGCAAAATATTCTTAAAAAACTTACACTTACACTTGCCCTGGCTCTGAGTAAAATCTCATTAAATCTATATACAATATGCTTATTTTCTTTTGGTGTCCCTTCGAAGCTCGTAGACGTCCAGTAACAAGCTACAAATTTACTTTTAAGTATTAAATTCAAATTTAACTATTCAATTTAAAAATTTTACGAAACATTTAAAGAGTTACAGTAGATTTTTCATATCGTTCCCAATCATCTGTTTCAAGAAATATTTATTGGGCGATATGTCGCTTAGTGTGAAACAGGCATAATACACAAGCATACAATTTTACATAAAAGCACTCCTGCAAAGATATTTGTACATTAAAATCAATTTTAATAGAATCTTTAAATATCTGAATTGATCATAAAAATTACAAAGCTTGATTTTCATTATATTTTCTCCCATTCCCTGTTGAGTTTTACAAATTTCAGCTTTAAATATAATTTCCTCATTGTACAGCAATAAAACCAATGAAACCGTGATAGCTCTTAAGAACAATGTATGTAAGTGAAACAAATTCAAATTGGAACTTTACTGAAATAAATAAAATCTTTTGTACGCATTCACGCCTCAATAAACCAACTTGCTTCATAGTTACAGTCAATAACTTGCCATTTCTTCCATCCTCAAATCTGAAAATATGTATAAAAAAACAGTTTTCTTATTTTTTATTTTTTATTTTCTGTTAAAATGTAAATAAAAAATCATTTTCAAATTGAGTCATGTTTATATTTTTATAGCTGCTGTTTATACTTGTAGTTTATTACTTTTTAACATACGCAAAGGAGTTACAAAGAGAGTAAGAGAGAACTAAACGATTCAAGCGAGAAACGAATATATTTGTAAGGAAAAACATGTACATCAATTTAGGTATCTGTAAAAACTATACAAGAAACACTTAAAAACTTTTTTAAAGTCTCTCCTTCTCTTTTGTTCATGAGACATAATAAATAATCGGTTGAGAAGAAGGTACGAGTTCATATTCGCTGAAAGACTTAGGGATGCAGGATATGGTGGGTATTAATGAACGCAAGATAATACCCACCAAATACAAATATACTTTACTTAAACATAAAAGTAGTACAATAAAATATTTCTTATTTCTTTTAAGCCATACATACACATATAACTATTAAAGAATGGTGGCTTTGGATTTTTTTTTTAAGAAATAAAAATTAATTGCGTAAAGAAGTGCTGCTTTTTATACCCACCCCACAATAGTAGAGAAGGTATTATGCGTTTGTGCCGATGTTTGTAGCACCTAAAAATATTGGGCCTAGACCCACCTTTAAGTATACCGATCGACTCAGGATCTTTCACCTTCAGCTAATTGTCACAAGGTCTAAGCCTTTTGAAAATGGCAAGAACCGGTCGATAATTTCATATAGCCTCCATATATACTTTTTAATGGAATAAAGTCTTTGTGTCCATAAGCTATTTTATTAATTTGGTTCAAACTTTTTGGAATGCATTCTAAAGCATGTTAACAAATTTTTTTGGAATCGCTCCATACTGGCCATAGCTCTCATATAAATACTGCTACGGTAAACAGCTCTTAATGCCATACTTCCTTATAAATGTTGGTATTGATATAAAAATAACGGACAATAACTTTTACAAAAGCTACTACGTCATGTCCTGTTAGGTTCAGAATAAACCCCCATCCTAAAATCACTTAAAGGCCAACAAATCTCATATAGATGAAGGTATCTAAATAATTATCGGCACAAAGAAATTTAACATGAATCTTAAACCAAATTACATAATTCTCTTCTGGCGGGTTCATGATTGCCTGTGGGTCATATAAAGGATTCACTCTCGAAAATTTGTTTTAAAACCGACTACACTTTTTTATTTGTTTCTGATATGTTAAACC
The DNA here is from genome assembly GCA_963931875.1 of Pollenia griseotomentosa. Taxonomy (NCBI): domain Eukaryota; kingdom Metazoa; phylum Arthropoda; class Insecta; order Diptera; family Polleniidae; genus Pollenia; species Pollenia griseotomentosa. The sequence continues at coordinate 203,402,324 of OZ007561.1, read as the reverse complement.
AAAAATAATGTTATGGCATTTTTCCCTTACTTTGTTTTTTTAGTTAAAATCTGAAAACTCACAATTATCTGCAGTTGGTGACAAAAACAATTTGCCTTAAGAAACAAAATTCAAATATTACGTTAACGACCAACTTCACCAAGTTAAGTTATAATTAACTATCACTATAACTGTCAAAAAGCATATTGTTAACTGTCAGTTTAAGTAATAGTTAAATATAACTGAACTTGGTGAAATTCGACGTAATTCAAATATTTAGTTACGGACTCCTCTCTACTGAAAAGTAGAGCATTTTAAAAGTTCCATATTTACTAGAAATTTTTTTATTTATCATGCCACTGTGCAATAACTGGATCAGCTATATGAAACGTGGATGGAATTAGCATACAACAATTAACAAAATTCTTTTACCGTCTTGGTCTGCCCAGACCAAATTAGTGTTTTGCTTGTATTTTTTTGCGAACTTAAAAAAAAATTAAAAAATCAGGGGCGTGAGTTCTATGAATGATATGTTCTGGATTAAATGAATCAAGTTTAAATCAAATCAGAACACTACGGCCCGTTGTGCTCAATTTCACTACAAAAACAAACAAACTCGCTTCAGCTGTGGTAGATGCGAAAAAACAATGTGCAAAATTAAGGACTACATTTTCGATGACTTGTTTGTAATGTAAAATAAAATACTTAACTAATAAAATTATATAATTAAATCGTATAATCTAAAATAATAAGCATACTTTCAAATAAATACATTTATTTACTTGTTATTTAATTGTTTTTTTTTTTTAAACCCAAGAGGAGAATTTAGTGGTAAAAAGTTACCGAAAATCCTAGGGTCAAAGTTGTCTTTTATGTAACGATCATTTATAACTTTGATCACTTGGTGGTACAAGGATTTCTTGAAGGTTTGAGTTTTCTAATGTAAAGTAATACCAATTTTGCCTTGTAACACAGCCTTTGTGCAAAATAAAAGATTTGTCGGCAATGATGCCTTATCGATGTACAATAAACAAAAATTTCCTCAGTCTTTTGCAACGCAATATTGGATAAATTCCTGGCTCGAAGAATTTTGATTTTTGAGATAAATTCTATTCGGAACCTAAATTTTCTACAGAAATTTTTTTTAACATCCGTGTACTTAATATAAAATTTCAAAGGAAATTTTTGTCAAACGTTTGGAAGCTACACCGAAAAAGTAAAACGTATCTCTTTAAAAATTTAAATAGTTCTCAAAAACAATTCGTTTGCGTATTTGATTAAAAAAAGTTTAGTTTTTCCATTTCTTTATATGTAAATTGGGATCTCCCATTAAGAACCTTTAAGACGAAATAAAAGCCCTTTTTCACATTTTTATACTGACGAGTCTAATGGAAAACAAATAGCAGCAAGACAAGAAAAAGATTTTATTTAAATAATTTCCTAATTTTCACGCTCTTACTTTGAAATGTCAAAATCTATTAAATGTTAAAACAAAAACAAAAACAACAACACAAAATATTTATAATAAAAGCACAGCCGGGAAAATAATAACAATAATAATAATACGATAGAAATAACTCTGTCTCGAATATGAAATGTATGTACGTGCGTGTGTATGTGCCCATCTAAATGCTAATAAGTAAACGAATAAATGTGTTTGCTTAAGTGTGTGTTTGTGTGTGTGTCAGTATAAATAAACATTTATAAGTGTGGAATGTAAATTTGTTAAGACTGATTATTTTACGACAATTTCGAAGGCTTATTTAAGTGTCAGTTTGCGAAATTTATTAAAATGGGTGCCTGACAGGAACCACCATTTTGAAGGGAAAAAAGAAGAAGCTTTTAGAAAATAAGCCTAAAAAATCACAACAATATACATAATAATGAAATTCAGATTTCAACAGATTGAAATTATCTTAAATCTCAAAAATATAAAAAAATAACAAGAAAATGTTTACTGTCTTGTATTAAGATAACAGACAAGTGTTAAAAGGATTTTAATTAAACACAAACACAATGTAGAAACTCAGCACACAAATAAAATAAAAAAATAATTAAAAAACAAATAAACAAAAACATATTTTACTTGTCAGCAAATAAAATTAAATAATGTCTGATAATTTGAATTGCATTAAACGGCAAAAAACTTTTTTTAAAATTTTTCTTTTTTTGTTATCCATTAAATAAAAGACATTTGGGGCTACAAAAGTCAACGTCTGTTAAGATTAAATCCCCAAGACAGTCTATGTTTTTGTCATTTCAATAGATTCGAGTGTGAACTTGTTCGACAATACATTGTTGAGTCATGAGAGCACTGCTTCAGTAGATACTTATTTGAGCACATAATTTATGTTTAGCTAATATTTAAACTTTAATCAATATTTTTCAATATTAAACTTTATTTTTTCCACACTGCTGCCCCGGCAGACCTAAAGTACACTGTACTTAAATAAATGGAATGAAAGGAGGAATATGAAATAATAAAAACAGGGAATTAACAACCCTTTTAAGAAAAGATTATTCTCTTTTATTGGAGAACAAACTCTGTTGTAATCCTATTCTATTTATTTTCACAAAATCCTTTTCTTTCGTCGAAGACCTTAATCAATCGCCTTCCAGGACCTTAATCTGAACCTAAACACACTACACATCTTTCAGCTACAGATTGAATTTGTCTGTGTGCTTGTGTTGGCGCATATTCATAACTAATGACAACAACTTATAGATGTGTAGTTACTTTGGGTGAAAGTTTGATGGTGTATAAACTACTTTCTAGTCTCTTCAATACTCTGGTTGTTGGGGTTCTTATGCTCTTATTTAGTTCAATTAATATTCTAGTAGCTGGCTACTGTTGTAGTCTGTTGTTGAGTTTAAATCTTACAAAATTTGTTTATAAGTAAACTTGTGTATGTGCATAACTTGAAATTTGTAGGCCTTAAGCCTTTTTTTATTTTAGTATGCCTTTGTTATGCTTTCGTTTTTTTTCTTTATTTTTTCCGTTTATTTCTAGTAAAAAGAAATATTTTTTAAAATCATGTATAAAATTTAATGGTGTGTGTGTATTTCTCTCATCATGAACAAACACTTTTTCACAAATCCACATATAAATAGAACTTAAGCCCCTTCAAACATTTGTATGTATATTTTATATCCGAAATGTTTATAATGTTGTGGTATTTATAAGTGTGTGTGTGTGTGTGGTACAGTAGATATTTTCACATGGAATTTTTATGGTTAGTTTAAGATAATATTTTTTTGAAATTGCTAAATCAATAAGATTTTTCTTCAAGAGCTCTCGAAGAAGATTTATTTTGTATTATTTATAAACTAAAGAAAATAGAAATATTGATAAATATATTTAAATTGCTGGAGATATTTTAAAATATTAAAGCTATTTACTTTATTCAGAAGTGTGTTTGTGTTTTGTCGTAATTTAGTAAACTGGTCGTTGGTTGTTGTTGTTTTGGGTTCAATTCCTACTATAGATGACTCTGAAATAAATAATTTTGTAAATTTGTTTCAATCAAAACTAAAATTTTGCAGTTTACTTTTCACTGAAGTTGAGATAGACACCATTCCACAAAATAGCTGCAGTTAAACTTCCTTTAAGGAATCTAAACTAAACTAAATATATTTTTTTTTTATTTGTTAAAAATAATTATGTATTTAAGGCTAGATTTTAATCCCCGCATGCGGTGTTTTCTATTTAAGCATTGCTTCATCGATATTTCCAAAAAGACAGATTCGAAGCCTTTTGCGTTTAGTGCTTAATTGTTTGTCTTCAACAATTTTGGAATAACTTCCTAGTTGTTTTTAAAATTTTTGATAAAGTGTTGGGAAGAAACCCCAACTGCATAGTTATATTTTTTGTTAATCAACCTTTTTTCAATAGAAATGCTATTACTTTGCGACATACTCGTTCACTAAACAAGGGCGAATGCTGTCATAATTATTATTGATTAATAGCTATATGAATGTTTCATTCATAAAAATCACCCAAATACAACCAATACAACACAAAAGGACACTAACTGGATTGCCAATATAAATTTGAAAAATTCTTTAATTGAAAGAAAATTATAGAGGAATAAAACCACGCTTTAATCGAATTGAAAAATCTGTGTTTTTTCAACCAAATCAAAAAACAGAAGATTTAATCGTTAAGAACTTCATTGTAGAGAAGTTCGAGTGAATAATTTTGATAATAAATAATCTTAAAATAACTTTAAAAAATTAATTTACATTTAAAATTAAAATTTGTCTTTTCAATATGTATCTGACTTCTTTAGATTTTAAAAAAATCATGTTTAATTGACCCAAGGTGGCCTCGGTATTACAACAAAAAGAGTGTGTGTATTATTTCTATATGCAATTCGACAAAAATAAAATTATATATACTATATCAATCTCAATACATTTTATACATAAACGCATTCAATCAAACAATAAACACAGCAGGGCTGTCGGAGCCGCCTTCCAATGATTGCCCATGATGACAATGATTTAAAATTTAAAAATATATATAGATTTAGCATTTACTACTGTTAAACCTTTTCCAAAACCAAATTCATATCTAAGACCTAAACTCGAATCCTATGAGTCGATGACGGATGTCAACTGAACTGAACTTGGGTTACCAGCAGCGGAATAAGGCAACGCTGCACATGTTTGCATATTTAAACATGAGCGGTATTGCCTGATTTTGCTGCTGCCATCTTAACTTCAGTTGTGTTGCCACCCGTAATAGACCCATTAAATTCGTTGTCAATTTAAACATTCCCTTCAGTCATAAATTCTTTGCACGAAAATTCCTAAGGAAATCGCTTTAAAATTAGATTTTTGTTCTTAAGCACTAAGTTTTTTTATGCAAGTAAGGGGAATTTTTTAAGAGTTTTTTTTTTCAAAGGATGAATACTGAACATTAATAGTTGAAAATAATTTCGGATATATGAACCAATTTTTTGAGTATTGCTAGCTGAATAACATTAACAATGGTGGTCTCCAAGACGTCAATTGTTGCTGGTTTATCAGCATCAACCAGTGATTTCACGTAGGCTCGCAGGGAAAAATCGAGAGGTGTGAAATCCTATGACCTTTGAGGCCAATTGAGAGGTCCAATTTTTATTTCAATAATTCGATCGTTGCTGTTGGCTGATAGCATGAACCGTCATTATGTTGAACCCACATCGCGCCCAGATTATATACACCCATAATTACAAAAAATATTATCGATCATGGTGCAATAACGATCTCTACTTACCGCAACAGGTGCTCTGCTCAGTCTTCGATTTTAAATTAATAAGATTTTATAATTCCACAAGCGTGTAAATCGTACCAAACAGTGCATTTTTTTACTGTCGATTAGGCTCACTCTATATGCGGCAATTTTGTTTATTAACAAGACGGTAAAGCCAAGAATTTGCCTCAATGCTAAACACATTTTTGCGATAAAACATCGATGATTGATATTTAAATTAAATTTGCATAATTTGGCACCACTGTTCAGCATCATTTTTTTATGTTAGCGCAGTATGACAGTATGACATCTTACCCTTTCGCAAGTTCTGTCGAGCTTAAAAAACACCCTTTATATTGTTATTTTAATTTCTAATAATTTTCTTGACTTATTGTTTTAGATTATTTTCATTAGTAGCAATTCGTACACATACGCATACAAAAATAAAACATAAATTTTTCAACTGTCTTATTTTATCATCCATCCATTTTTTTTTTTTTTTTTTTTTTTTTTTTTTTTGTCAAGTTTTATCTACTAAATGTCTCCTTAAGAATTATTTTTCTGCTAAAGTCTTAATTTGTTTTACTTTTCAACATTGCTGTTGTTTTTCTTTCCGTAGTACCGCTAGTATCCTTGATGCTGTATCCTTATATGTAGTTTTTCTTCTATTTTATTATTGTTTCTTCATTACGCTCTCGCACAAGCATTAATCCGCATTTAATTACAGTTTGTAAGAGCGCAGTGTGTATGTAAGAGTATGCATATATGTATGTATGTCTATTCCGTACTTAAACATTTAGATACAGTCTCTCACAAAAATTTTAAAATTGTGTAATATTTTATAAAAATCGGAATATAGTAAACAAATTCTATACATAACTAAGGATCTGCAATCATCTATATTTTTTATAAAAATATATTCTTTTTTTATTTACTATAAATCTTGATAGTTGTTAAATTTTTAGTTAATTCAAACTTGTTTTCGTGAACACCATTTAAATATTTGCTCTCTTAACTAAAAAAAATATTTAAAAATGGAATTTCTTTATCAAATATATTTATTTTTCAATGCTTTGGGAAGTTTATAAAGAAATTAAAGAAGAAATTTACATAATATTTTTCATTCCCCAGTCTTGAAACTGTTTTAGTAGAGATATTAGTAAATAGAAATTAGCTAAGGTTTTGAGTTGGGATTTCCTGGGACTTAATGATTTGATGGCACTACATTAGACATACGAATAATGATGCAACATTTACCAACCCAATTAATCTGATTACTATAATTCTTATTTTGTTTGATGTTTAAAATATAGAGTTTATTTTTTAATTTTTGATATTCTTTAATTAGGCTCGAGTTCATCAAATTTAATTTTCACTGAGGGAAGGAATTTTACAACTTGGAATTTTTCTTAAACTTTATTGATAATTTTTCTTGGCTGAGCTGGGATTTGAATAAAAATTAACAGTTCAACTAAAAAATCAAAATTGTTCTTAGAAATAGCTATGGCACAAGCTCTAATGTTTACATTTGTACTTTAATTTGTACAAATAAAAATGTCGACGAACGTGGACAAAAAAAACATAATAAACAAATGTATTCAGGTTTTCAAGACAAAGTCTTGACAGAAAGAATACGAAAAAACAGAGGAAAAAGGAGGCAACATGTAATTTGAAATTTAAGTGATAATAACAGCAAATTTCGAACCACCAGTACTACTGGTTAAAGATTGATGTTTGACTGTTGGCTAACGGGCACCGCAGTGGTGCAGTGGGTAGAACACAGAGATCTTCTGACGATAGAAAGTGGTGTTTCTTGAAACACGTAAAGATCAACCCGGGTTCAAATCCCAGCTCAGCCAAGAAAAATTATCAATAAATTTTAATAAAAATTCCAAGTTGTAAAATTCCTTCCCTCAGTGAAAATAATTTAATGAAAATTAAATTTGATGAACTCGAGCCTAATTAAAGAATATCAAAAATTAAAAATTAACAGTTCAACTAAAAAATCAAAATTTATTTTTTACATTAAAAAACTCTTCTAATTTAATAATTAAGTTAACAAAATTTAGTTAACAAAAATTTTGCATTTACTGGCCAAAGGATAACAAATAATGCGTGTTCACATCTGCAGCAAGATTTTAATAATTGGTTAAATTTTTTAAAGAACCTAAATGCGACTTGGGCCCTGTGTCTTAAAACTATAAGTTACAAATCTACAAGTAAAATATATTTGAAACAAAAACAAAAATTGTAAAATTGTTGCTTTTTTAACGTATTTTACTTGTAGTTTTGAGAAACAGGGCCCTGTTGTTTCTTTATTTTATTAACAAAACTGTAAATTAATCAAAGCTCACTTAAGTTCTTCAAATAATTTACTCTTGCACAAGATATTACTTACAAACAAAATATTTAATTATTAAATATAACAAACTCACAAACTTACAAAAGACACTGTACAAAGGGCATGCAAAAAAAGCAAAGCAAGAAATGTGTTTATGTATATATGTGCAAGTAATGTATGTGTGTGCAGTTCTGTACAAGTCAGTTTGTTTGTAAACACCCCTTTCTCACTTTTTGCCAACTTAACATTTATCCAAAAAAAATACGCATTTGGGAATTTGGAAAACGGAACAGCAGCATCGTCATCATCAGCAACATCATTATTGTCATCATATGGTAACAGAACAGCATTGAAAAATCAAAAACAATAAAACAGCAACAAAAACGCCTTAACTAACGGTGTACATAGACTCATGTACACTCTTGCTTATAAACACAGGCTAAGGCTGTTTGGTTATGTGATAGTGTGTATGCAGCTTGTTGTAGTAGTAGTATCTACTCATGGTATTAAGTACATTATACTGCAGGCAAGCAATATAATCCTTTAGCTGAAAGAAATTTACACTTGCAAAAAGTTTGTTGGCGCTTAAAGCTTCTAACGAAAAAAGCAGCACGTGAAAACAAAAACGACAAACAAAGTGTCTTTAGTGAACAATAAGTTGCCAAGTTTGGCATTAACAATGACTCGGTAGAAGTGTGTGCAAATGTAATTGTATCAGAGAGTGTGTGTGTGTGCACGTATATTTGTGTCTGTGTTGGCAACAAAATATATAGAACGACTAGTAGCAACAGCATCAAACAAAAACAGGTTTTAATTTAAGGGCAAACCGACGTAATTGTTCCTGTTCTTACCTTAAAAAACAAAATTGAAAAATAGTTCGAGGGACTACCTGACACCCATGAGATTAATATGAGACAATGACGTGAAAAACAAAATTGCAAAAAAAAGTCGGAGCCAGTATGTCTAATAAAACGTGTATTTGAAAGCAATTTGGCATACGAAAGCAATAATGGCATTTTATCACTGACCAACATATTGAGAACATTTTGAGATTTAAGAACAAATATGCAAAACGTAAATCTTGAACTTAATTCACCGGCTATTTCAAATATTTAATATTCCCAGTATGGATTTAGGGTATTTTAGAACGAAGAAGCGTAAACTAAGAATCACAGCAATATAATAAAATAAAACATTAGCACAACATTTTTTTGTCCTGTTGCAAAAAGAGGATACGCTTAAATATACATTAACTCTAACATTGCAATGCAGAGAAGAAGAAAAAACAAATTAATAAAAAAAAAAAAATTGTAGCAACGTCTAAAAGTTTCAGCAAGGAATAAAATCTAAAAAATATAATTGCAAAGAAAACAAACACATTAAATTTTTGTAACATGTAGACAAATTTAAGGTAATGAGTGCATACAAATGCAATTAAAAGAGAAAATCTTGCCAAAAACAGTGCAAACAGTAAAAAGTAAAAGACATAGTGGAAGAGAGAGGGAGAGAGGAAAGGAGAAAAACATTTCTATTTAGCACGAAAGTTTAATAATCAAGAAAACTAAAATTAACATTTAACAAAAACCGTTTGTTGTGCATAGAGCGTGGATTTTCATGCATTTATTTTTGAAAAATATGCGCATAAAACATGTTTTAAAAAAGGTCAAAAAATACTTTAAAATTAATAAAATATGCATTCCTTATTTAAAGATGAACAGTGTTCTTAATGTAATAGTTTTTTTTTTTTTTTATTTTGACAAACATTTTAAAGGAATTAAAGTTATTTTTACTAGTTCACATAAAATTGTTAAAGAAACTTGATATTTATTGTACTAAAAATTTAAAGCTTTATACACCGAATTATTATTTTTCTAACAAGATACTTTTAACAACAACAAAGTGGAATCGAAAAAAGTTTCTGTTAGGAATTTGTCTTATTAAAAAATTACATTGAAATTCAATATTTTCTTAATGAATTTGATGCCATGAAATGTCTGTTTCCGGAACCAGTTGAAGGTTGTGTGTTTGAGACTTTATAAAGATACCAATTAGAAGATTTTTGTCAATCACAAAAACATATTGCAAACCACTAAAAATAACACAGCAATCTGACATCGTACGGGGATTTTGCACATCGGAAAAGATATTTCAAGAATTTAAATAACTTTTATTTAAGTTTTGTTCAAACTAGCATAACGTGTTCATCCTTATTTTTATATTATTATATTAACATCACTTTTGCCTCTTAAATTGAATTTGAAATAACGTCTAACTTGTAACGCGAATGAAGTTAATAACTACAGTTTGAAAACCATTGTATCTTCACGTAAAATCAATTAAAGAACCGCTAATGTCATTGCACGGATAAGCTAGCATTTTAATTGTCATCTTTCCCGCCATGTCAATTTAATCATCTTTTTTTTATCTACCTAGCCTTCGTAGTTGGTAATTAGCTTAAACTCACTTACTTACTTCTGATTCCTTAAAGTGTTAACTACATACTTGCTTTTAACTATTTTGAATTTTATTGTGAAGTAAAACGTAACCAAAATCTTACTTTATTTATACACACTCACCTACATACATAATCTCATTTATTCCTGGCCACCCTCTCATTAATCTCCTCCTAATGTAAATTCACATACAATCATTAATACTTGACGATAAAATATGTAAAAATATGCACTAACAAATCGATGGCATTTTTTAGCTGAAGTTGTGATTCGGAAAAATAACTTATTCACTTCATATTGAAACCTTCGTGGAAAAACATGCATTTGCATTAAATTTCACGCCCAGTTATGTATAATAAGAGCGCAAATGTAGACAAGATACTTTATTGTTCAACATATTTTTATTTCTTTTGCTGTAGCTTAAAAGTAGGCTACACAAATTTCTATATTCAATGTAGAACACTTTAAAAGAAATTCTAGCTAAAATGCCTACAAGTAGTCTGCAAATTGTTTTGCTAATTTTTGTATGCCAAAAAGGAGGAAGCAAATAAAACAAAAGCACATGAACACTAAATGACTAAATGTGGACCATTCAGCAGACCATAATATGAACACTGGAATTAATTTTATAATGACTAAGACTAAAATGTATAAATCGCCTTAAGATAGTCTACAAATTTGTAACCAAAATAAGTGTTTTTATTTAAAACAATTTTAAGCCAAAAATCTATAATGTTTCAACACAAAACCATTTATTGCGCAAATACATGTTTAAATACAGACAAAATGGAAAAATGCGGTAAAAACCTCAAAATTATGGAAATGGAAGAAATCGTTCATTTAAAAAAAAATCCTACAATTGCAATATTTCAGAACAGAAATCTCTTAAATGAGAAAAATGTGTACATTTTAAAAATCTTCTCGTAACAACATAAAACATTGAGTTATTTTTAAAAAACATATTTTCACAACACAACTTATTTTATGTTTTATATAACAGAGATGAGTTTTCATAAAAGACAATAAAGGGTGTGATTTTAAGCAGGATAAAACTAACAAAAGCTTTAGTTGTCAAAGAAACTCTCATACTGCACTCATTTTTCTATATTATGATAAGTTAATTCTGGCAAATAATAACGAATAGATTCATGTATTAACAACGCTACCAAATTATCCAAATTTAGTTTAAAAATCAGTCATCCATATTTTATTGCGAAATTGTTTGCTGCATTGAGGCAAATTTTTGGCTTAACAGACATGTTAATAAACCAAATTACCGCATACGGGGTGAGACTAATCTACAACAGAAACTAAAGACTCCAATAAGTCCAGAAAAATGCACTGTTTAGTTAATATTTTTTCTTTAAAACTAGGAATGAAATCGAAGTTTATTGATCTTCGTTTATAGTAAAAAAATTAAATTCAATTAGTCGGTCGCACCGATGGTATGCATGAGTATAGGAAGGTTAAAAAAGTCATAGTCATGTCCATTGTATCATTTCTTTTAATTCAACTAAATATTTAACATTCGTTGAAGAATTGAAAATAGAATATTATTAAAGACATTTCCTGTGCACATATAGAAAATTAAGCCTTGTTATGACTATTGTGTCAGAATGACATGACTTTGTTTTTTTAAACAGCTAAAAGAAGACTTTAAAAAATTGTTTAGGTTGCCAATAAACTGGTAAACAAAAAAAAAAACTTTGATTTACAGCAGCTTTTAAACTTTCACTTAAAAAAGACACATATTGGCAAATATTTAAACAACTCATGCTGCCTTTGATATTGTTTTTAAATAGAACTGTTCAGATAAATTGCCTTAAAAATAAAACTTTTAGAAATAAGTTGTTCAAAAACAGTTTTTTTTTCTAATAAAAAAATTAGTTGGTATTTCAGTTTCTAAATTAAATATTGATTTCTAAAACTATTAGAAAAAATCAAATACAAGGTGCCGCATAAGTAACGTTATAAATAATTTTATGAATAACTGTTATTCTTCTGATTTTCTTTAACGTTGGCATCTACGTATCAAAATTTGGATTATAGTTTGGAAATATGTTCACATTATGTTTAAAGCTTCGTTCACAATCAAAAAAACATTTTCACTTGGTGTTCATAATAGCCTCTTCAGACCATGGGTACACATTTGTGTACCTTAACTTATTACAAGTTTTAAAGACTAGCGACATCGTGTGACCAATAGAAACAGTTTTATTTCTTGCTTTAAGCTACTGCGCTTCAAAAAATATCAAAAAATGACAGGGCTTAGAAGTTTTAGCCATTATTTTTACATTTGAATTTAACAGTTTGAAAAAACCACACTGCTTGGACATTTTTCCTCAAAAACTAATCGTTAAGACCCGAAGTACACATATGTGCACCTCTTTTTTACCACTTTAAATAAAAAAAATTAAAAAAAAAAAAATAAAAACCGAAATTTAAATTACACCTCATAAGATAAAAAAAATTGTTAATAAGCCCTTTAGTTAATCGGTTCAGTTAAAATTTTAAGAAATTAAGGATTTACGTTGAAATTATTCATATTTTAAAACCTGAGGTACACATAAGTATGTGCATCAGTAATTTCTAAGAATTCAAATAAAAAATTTAAAAAAATATACAGTTGTTTGCTCCCCAAAAGGAATAAAAAATATATAAGAAATGTAAAAATTCAGTGGGTTAATGTTCGGGGCTTAAGAAGATAGAGCAACAATTTATTTTGCAACCACATCTTTTTGCATTAAGAACTCGTTTACAACTTTTAGCCACAACAATATTATGCATTTATTATTATTTTTTACAACATTTAGTTGAAATTTTCATTCAAAACTAAATAAAATTATTTTAAATGTCAGAAACAATTTCATACAAATTGTTGCTGAAGTTCTAGTTGAATCACCTTAAGTTACATTTTTAAAAAAATTTTAGTTACATTTTTGTTTTAAAAATTAAAGAAAAATATAGGAAATATTTTAGAAAGAAAAAAGATAGAAGAAAAAACGAAACTGTTTCTCTGATTATGAACGAAGCTTTAAAGGTTATATCTTTTAAAAAGTGCCAGAGTATTTCCCATAACATTTCTTAGATCCCAGGTCCCAGCGCCTTCAATTCTTCTTAAGCTGTTGGATAGCTCTTAGCTTATGCCCAGACATGCAACAGACATCTCGTCCTATAACAATAAATATCCGGTTCGGTAACAAATATTTTGGTAATTTCAACGATAATTTTGTCTACGATAATAAACTTTCGAAAATCGATTGTGTTAAATACACTAAACTTTATCTCGTAGGTAAAGAAATACGTTTTATAATTATGAAAAGTACGTTAGACCATAGATAAATATACCCAGCTGGATATCTAGTGGTAGAAATTACGGGCATTATTAGAATATATTTTACCCTTTAGGTAATGCCAAAAAATAAAAAATAAGAAGCCGTTATATCGGGTAAGCGCGGTAGCCAGTCAAAATAAAACAATGCAGTGATATTCGATCGCCAAAAACGACATATAGTTTAACGAGCTGAGTGAGACATCTTGTGGACCACAATTCTGAATTGTCCCCTATAACTCGGGCCTTAAATATTTGTCAATGTCCTATTCTGAACGCCACTTAAATTATTATCATATGGGCCAAAGATCTGTTTGGAAGTTATTCCACACCGTGCTGTGCATCTTAATTGATGAATTTGATATTCAGCAATTAGCCTTGGATTAATAAGACATTAGACATCAAGGCTCATTATTCAATGCGATCTCTGTATCTTAAATAATCGAAAATTCAACAACTTGGGCTCATTGTTCTTTGGTTCTGAATCTTTCCATTATACATTCCCGAAGTTTTTCAAAGTTCATTCTAAAAAAAAAAAAAACCAAAATAAAATGTTTATTCTCAATATTTCTTTAGTTACCTATAGACAGGTCTTTGTTTTTATTTATTTAGTTCCCAGTAAAAACTTCGCCTTCGAAATAATGTGTTGAGTAATCAGAAAAACATAAAAGCACTACTTACAATTCTACTGAAAGAACCAATGATTTTTACATGGGATGTCCCAAAATGAACGCATTCAAAAGTAAGTCATTATTTTATTTTACCTACACACATCCAGAAAAAAGTAGTTGTAGAAGTTGTTATAGATGTAGTTATAGAAGAAAGCTACTAAATAATGCGTTAAAGAAGCTATTTATTTTGAAAAAGTAAGCGAAGTTTTTACTGGGTTGGTTAATAATTACGTTACTTATACGCCACCGTGTACTACAATTTTACTTCATTAAAAATATTTTTTTAAGATTTCTTTCTTTTAATTTTAATTAAATGTCTCTATTATATTTCGATCTTTCAGTTGTCCTGCATTTTTAAAGAAAATCTTGAAAATTGTTTGTGCCATTTCTATTTTCCATCTATTTTTTAATCGAAGACTTCGTTGTTATTGTTGCTGGCTTCATTTCGGTTTATTATCCATTATTCATATACGAGTACATCCACATTAAGATAAATAGCTAACGATAGTAAATGTTTATTTCATTTTTCTATTTTTTCACTCTGGGCTGTTGTATTTCGTTTTTTCACGTTCATACTTATAGACATTTATCCAGAGATACAATTGTGGTTCATTGATTGCTACATTACGTTTCGTTTCTTTTTTTTATTTGGCTTTATTTTCGAAATATTTTTCATCGTTTTTTAGTTGTTTTCAACTTTTATACAGATCTCTTATCCCCGATTTTTTTGTTAGTGTTTTTGTCGTAGTGTTACTGGCTGGCTGACTGACTGGATGGCTATTTAACGTTTAACAGTTCCGGCTGTTATTTGTATGAGTATGTGTGTGTGTGTATATATATATATATCTTGTTAAAAGTTCTTTTTGTAGCTCTTGTAGTTGTTATTTTATTATTATTATTTTGAGAGTCATTTGTGGTTTATAAAATGATTTTATGTTTTTCACTTTTTCGATTTTCATTGTAAACATGCTCGGTGCCAGCCAGCCACTAAATAAACTGTACATCGCCGTAAAATGTGAATGTGAAAATTGCAAAATAATGTCTTTTGCTGAACCTTTTATCAAAGTAGTTTAATCTTTTAAAAGCAATTTTACTGATACATTTAACAACAAATAAACGAACAAATAAAACGATATTTAAGATGAAATATTATTTGGAATATGAAACAAGAGAAAATAATTAATGATATGTAAAGATATTTTATGACAAAATATAATGATGCGTAATAGTGGTCATGACGAGATATTTAATTATTATTTCTGCATTTACTTGAAAAGTGTACAAATTTAAAAATTTTAAATAAAAAATATATTTTACGTGATGAGAAAAATTTTCACTTTATTGAATGAATCATTTCACATTAATGTCCTTTATTTTATTTCAGTTACTTATTTAACTGATTAAATATTGATGTTATTAAGGAAATTAAATTGAAAAATATGTGTCCAGTTATGCAATTTTATCTTCGAAAACCATTAAAAAAACACTGTGCAATAAAAATATTCAGACTTAAGCACTTTAACAGGAAAAATACTTTTTCTTTCATCAAGGAAATTGGCATTTGCCGATTATTGTATTTATCGCTTCGAGCTTTCTTTCGAATTACTTTAGAGTCATTAGGATTCAACGAAATGTTTTCAATACCAAACGGGTCATAAGAAACTGGTACATTGTCAGGCACAGCATTTCGTTTCGATTTCCAATGTATAGTTAGAATTTTTTATCAGCTCTAGTTTTCGTGATATAGCATTTTATCAAACATAAAGGCACAATTCACAATTTAGTGACAGAACAGAACTTATTGAATTTGAAATTTCCATTTAAAAACACCACACGCAAATGAAAATTCAAAAGTTTTACCCCCTTATTCATAAGAAATATTAAAGGTATTTAAAGGTTCATTTAATGTTTCATAGAAAATTGGTTTTATAAAACTTTTGGAAGCTTAAAATAGTATTTATCTATTACTTAAAAATTCTAGCTTTTCTCTCACTAAATTGTATATAAAGTCAAAAGTTGTTTCCCTATTTCAATGTAAAAGAGTTCAATTCCTTTTGAATATACTAAGCTTCACGGAACTGCCAAAAAAACTGGCCAGTTGTTGTATATTTATTTATTATGAATTCTTAAAAACCTAAATTTTTTTATAAAATGTTTTTACTTTTTTCGATCAAACTTTGATGATATTTCTGAAACTACTGAGCAAATTTAGGAGCAATATTTGCACTACCTAAATATAATTTTGTTCGGAGCTTTTTACTGAACAGGGAAAGCCCTTCTCAAGTTATGCTACTAATCTAGTGATAGTGTCTTTATTTTAAACCTAGTTATAAAATTTCTATAAGTCTAATTTCTATAAGTTAAAATCAAATTTTATAGTGGTTTTATAAACAAGTATATTTCGAACTACGAAGAAAAGCTCACTGTGGTTAGATGACGAAGTTAGCCCGTGGCAAGGTTTGCCAAGTATAAAAGTACCGTAGATTCACGAATTTGTTTTTAAAACATGTATGCACTTTGTTAGAGCTGAAAGCCGGCAATGAAATAACAGCAATCTTAAGTTTTCCAGTTTAAAATTATCAACAAATCAGAATGCAGTTCGTTTGTGCGACATGCAAAGAAGATTTCAACTTTTGTTCTGTGATGGCGTAATATTTAACCATATCATTCTTCGGTGTACCTTATTTCAGAAGCTGATCTTGTGCTTGGAGTTAGCAAATCTTTTAAGACCTTGCCTCATCTCAGACCTAACTAATAATAAGGCAACCAGTATCGTAAGTTCTTGAAACTCTCCGGGGAATAGTCACTCATTGCCTGTGGTCTTAACTAGGGTATCCAATTATTTGACCTTTGGTTTTGTTCGAGTAAGGAATTAATCGATTTTTGAATTTTTGAATTTTAAATTTGATCGATTAATTAATTAGGTTTTTAAATTGTTCGGATTACTCGAATAATTCAAATAATTCAAATAATTTTATCCAATGGGAAAGAACATAAATCTCTTCATGAATTGATACTTTTATTATATTAATAAACACACAAAAACAATAATACAAACATGAAGTTTAACAATTAACAATAAAATAACAATTCATACCGCTCCTTTATTGCATATCTACATAGCACATATCGTCCCTTTAATGCAACATAGTCATATCTCAAAAAATCAAAAATTTGAAGTTACTTTAGCAAAAGTGTTCATTCATACCTTCTTTATATGTAAAAATAAAATAAGTATTATATCTCAAACCGAACCGCCAAGTTTGATTTTTTCTGAGATATGACTATGTTGCATTAAAGGGACGATATGTGCTATGTAGATACCCTAGAGGGAAGCGAACTGACACCAAAGTAGTCCTGTGATAGGTCTTTGGTGGTAGAGACCGGTTCTAGTTCTAACACCTTTTATGAATAAGACCTATCACTTTTACATGGGGTTGTCATTGGAGGGGGTCAATTGACACCATTTGACCAGTCACTCATCTATTCTCAATGAACGTGTTTAGTGTCAGTTACTACAATGTAGTATTACTTCAATACAATGTAGTATTATTTCAACACAGCAAGTCCTAGAAATCAATTCAAGAACCAAATTTTAGAAAGTCCCAAAAAACGTATCACAGCATCGGTGAAGACTGAACTGTAATTCATTACTTTTTCTACCTTTTTGTTCTTCATAAACTAGTTAAATGATTGGTTCTCCTTTCACTGGTCATGAGTTCTTTCCTTTTGTACTTGCTCTATTTTCACAAATCCCAGGACCATTGGACCAATCGACACAAATTTCCCGCAGGGTAGTTTTAAAACTTTTAAATTAAATAAATAATTTAAAAAATCAAAAAACCCGGTTGCAAAAAATACAGTTTTTATACATTAAAAAGACCGAAACAAGATTAAGGAAAACAAAATTAAAACAAACTATAAACAATGTTTGCACTAGTTCGGTTTAAAGGGGTCTGTCTGTACACGTCAAGTATTTCTTATCAAGCGCTATGGTAGTAGTAGTCAAAATGTGTTTGTATGTGTCACACCGACGATGCTGGATGGAAAATCCAAAAAATTAGATAAGACAGCGAATATTATTTGGCCCATAACAGACTTTAAATTGATCTGAAAGCCAAAGTTTAGTACAGTTATGTTTATCAGCAGGCGGAAACCAATAATTTTTTTCGGTCTATAATTTCCAATTGTGTCCCGCCTGCTTATTAAATATAGGCTTTAACTCATATTTTTTAAAACAATTTTTTATTTACTTCTTATATTTTTGTCTTTTTAGTTCCGGCATATTTTGTGGGAGGTGCCAGTTAGTTATGAAAACTTTTAAAACTAATTTATTATTCCTAGAAATCGAGTGAAATTTAAGTCGATGGACATTCTTAGTTAAAAAATCAACTAATATTGTTTTTATACTCTTAAATTTTTAAAATTACTTTGATTTCAATTTCACTGATAACTAATTTAGTTTGTGTGATCTCCTTTAATTTACATATTTTTTACGATAAATGTTAAACTAAATATGAAAAATGTTCTATTGAAGTACCAAATTTCTAACGTATGGAATTTGACGTTTATAATGATATACATAATTTGTCTCTCACACAATAACATCTAAAAAGTGTCTGAAATATGCTCAAAAGTTTGTGTGATAAAAATAAATGTAGAAGTTAAGAACATGTAATTTAGTTTTAAATAATCTTAAAGAGTTATAAATAAAAAAAAAACAAATATTTTTGCATTAAAAAAGTAACATATCTAAGATATTAATCTTAATCGATTAATTGACATAAATTGTTCGAGTTATTCGTTATTCGAAATTGACTATTTTGATTATTCGATCAAATAATGGCGGAAAAATTCCTGGTGGATACTCTAGTCTTAACCAAAAATGCATGTAGGAATTTTTTAAATTACTCCTTAAGTCATGTAACCTTAAGTAAAATTAGCCAGTTTCTGCTGGCGGAGGTTCGTGTGTGCTTCTTCTATTTTAACTTTAATGCTTGAGATTGAAGATTAGATAGCTTTGAGCCTTAGAAATGGGCAAAATAAGATGCATTGCATTTGTAACATAAAAGAAATTCTTAATACCTTAACGCAAAGAGCTTCTACTTTACATTTAAAAATATAATTAACCTAAGAGCAAATTCTGGCAGCCGTGATCAAATACTTTTTCGATTCGAAAGCAATTTTGTTTCAAATTCTTTCAGCCGATACTGAACGAATCGAAGTTATTTTTTCAGTGTTATATTTAAAACCCCAAATTATTGCTTTACAACGCTGGAAAAATAATTTCGATTTGTTGAGTATCGACTGAAATAATTTGAAACAAAATTGCTTTCGAGCCGAAAAAGTATGCAATCACGACTTCCAGAATTTGCCCCCTGGTCTTGACAGAAAGTCCATATATCGAATGAAAGATTTTCAAAACCAAAAAAAAGTAATCATTCAAAAAAATATTTTTCTGACTGTGGTACGCAAACCATATTACTACATTATTTTTTTACTTCTCAACACTAGATTATTTTTGTGTAGACAAAAAAAGTATTTTAACCATTTTTGTTGTATAAATTTAAAAGTATTATTAACAATTTTGTAAAATTGCAACAAAGTGCTAAAATGTACTTAACAACATTTTAACTGAAAATGAATTTATTACAAACAATATACTTACGAGACTACACTTTTTTTTTTTTTTTGGTAGAAAAGTTAACAACTGTAATAAAATGATACTTTGACTAAATAAAACTTCTAATAGTAGTACATTAACAGCAACAACAATATCAACAAAAGCAACAAAAAAAGAACTACAACAAAATGGTAAACCAACTATAACAAATGCAACTACATTTACAAATGAATATTCACACATACACATTAACTTTGTATGTATTACACGCATACAAACACACTCACACACATACACTTGCAATAAAACAGGAACAAAGGCAGCACAAAAATAAAAAAAAGAGGAAGTATACAAGCCATGACAGTAAAACTCATTACGGATTTGGAATTTGTGTGTTAGAGTGAATGTGTTGATACTATTATGCAATTAAAACTTTCATTAAAGTAATTAAAAATGCAACAACAAAAAACCATTCAGAGTACACTCTACAAAACAACAACATCAAAATGGAAAAAAATAAATACTATTGTATTATAAAACAAAACAACAACAAAAGATTGAAATCACACATACAATTGAAAATAAAAACAAATGAAAATGAATGAAATGAGAAAAAATAAAACTGCAACATAAAAGACTTTGACAAATAAACACTACAAAATAATACTTTTAAATAGAAAAAAATAACACTAGAACAATAAACAAAAAAACAACTACAAAGAGCAACAACAAAAGTTTAAATGACATTTAAACAGACATGAAATTGACATGGACTTATTACAACCCTAGAAACTAAAACAAATTTAAACCCTCTTTATAATACAATGAATAAACAAATTATCTCCTTTCTATTTAAGTAAAAGTTTAATTGCTTATTCTACTTAAAATTATACACAAAAACATTTAAAATTAATTAATAATGAAAATATTTTCATTACTTTTATTTCAGGCTACTGTTTTAAAAACGTAAAAAAATTTACCATTTTATTAAAATAAATCAAGAGATGGTGAGAAGAATATAAAGGACAGCAATATTATTTAAATAAATTCAGACAGACAATTCAATTGACAATTTGGCTTAAATAAATATAGAAAAAAAGCCATAAAAGAAATAACTAAAGAAAAACAAGATAAAGAACTTCCATAAACATATAGAAAGCTATTTAAACGGAAGCGGAAATTGTAATAAAAAAAAAATAAAAATAAATTGTAACAAAAACTGACTGGTGTACAAACATTGAGAATATTGAAAATAAGAAAAACTCGCAAAAGGAAACCAAACTACCTTAACCCAACAAACATTTGCAGTTATAAATACCCCTTAACAACTACTGCCACTTCCGTTTGTTTTCCTTTTATTTTCTCTTTAGTTTATTCTTAAATATTTCTTTCGTTACTTGCTGCCATTTTATTTTGTTTCCTTTAACAAAATCCCAACAACAAAAACATCGACAATTTCAATATGACTTTTGCGACAACCGCTACTTCACCTCATACACAACAACATCAACATCAACAGCAACAGAAGCAAAGTTTACCACTAAGTAAAAGAAGAGCAGAAGAAGATGATGGTCAAGGAAGCTTTAGAATAAAGAAATGTCCCCAGCATTTATTGGCATACAGAATTTTAACAATGTTGGTCTTCTTATGTTTACAGCCTGGTAAGTAAAAAAATTATGCATAAAAAACAACAATAACTTAAAATATAAGACTTGTAAATTATAAATCTTTTATTTAATCTTTTGTTTTGCTTAAAAAAAAAAAAACAAAGACAAACATTTTCAATATTAATTTATTCCCTAAAATGTCCAAAACAAAAACGAAGCAAATAGAAAATATTCAAATTACCCCAAAAATATGTTGTCCTTGCCTCTGTTATTAATGAATTCTTCGCCTGTTATTTCAATACCAATTTAAAAATAAATCCACAAATATACAACTTTTTTATTTATTTTCTTCATTTTATCTCATAACTACTGGGAAGGATACAAATATCAGAATATATTGGCAAAAGGAAAAGCATAACTAAATTGATTTGAATGGAACAAACGTTTAAAAAACTGAATTAATAAGTGTCGTTTTAGTATACAAATTTATTTTCTTATTGAATTTATTTTTTGCATTACGGCAGCTGTTACCTAAATTTGTGTCTGAACCTTGTATGTTTTTAATAAAATGACTTGCTTTTAATCATAAAGCAAATAAACATTTTGAAATTACTTTATAGAAAGAATGAAAAAGAAACTAAAAATAAAAAAACAATTTAAATATTTTAATGAATTTAATTAAAAAAGGGAAGAACAACGTTAATTATTTATCAATGAAAAGGACACAACACATACACATGGTTATGTCAGAAGATAAAAGGCCTAATTTCTTTATTTCGAAAATTTTTCAATTTTGTTATATTTGGGATCCCAATTTGCACAAAAAGTATTGCAGTACTTTAAATTTGTGTAACTGAAAGCGGGCTTGAGAAAATAAAATTGTTCTTCTTTTTGCACATAACAGTCTAGACTTTTGCTTCGTTCAAATAAATTGTGTAAATTGTCAAACAGATGTGAAACAAAAACAAAACAAATAAGTCAAAGCAAAAAGTTCATGAGCCAAATTCTGAAAAAGTGTTGTGGAATTAAATAATGTACTTGAAAAAAAAGTTTTATATTGAAATATTAGGAAAAAATCTTGTTAATTATTGTAAAAGTTTTGTTTTGTTTTGTTTTATTGTCGACTTAGAATTGCTTAAGGAACCAGAATATATATTGTAAATACTTTGTGGGTTTTGAGTATTGAAAAAGTATCAGATGAAATGACAAAACAAGTAGTAAACAGTACTCACCACTTACCATTACCACTACCACCAATTTTATATTGTCTCTTAATTCTTATTCAAATTTGTACAGCTTCAATAAAACATTATTAATTCTTCTTAAATGAAATTCCTAAACTTTTTATAATTTTAAACTTATATTGCTCCCTTAGCAATCTTTGGCATCAATATAATTAAAATAACCATATACATTCTACTCTATATCAGAGGTCATCTTGTTTTTCCTCTAAATGTTAATTCAGAGGAATTGTTTTTATTTACATTTTGTAAATATATTTTACCCTTTATGCCATTTCGTTTTCATCTACATGCAAGTATTATCTTTTGTTCAGTTCAGTTCAGTTAAGTTCGGTGTAGTGTTTGTTGTCTTGCAATAAAAAAAATTCTTCCTCCTTCAGTGTGATGGCATCTCATGTTTATGCAAAAAGAATAAAGAGCAAAACAAAGAAAAAAACAAAAAAAGTAACTAGTGGTTTGTAATAAGAGATACAGATACGCATGTGGAAATAACATGCTCTTATAAAAAACAATACAACAGAATATTGTTCAACTGCAATAAGCAACTAGAAAATTGTGTATAAACATATGACATGCAACATAACCACAAAAGTAACACAACACAAAAACCTTGATAGAGTAACTCCCAATTGAATTCTAGTGCAAACATACGCACGACCACTTACTTACACTATCACATACATACATACACAGGTTTACATACAATAGCATGAATGAAGGATGTATTGTGAAAGAGTTAGGAATAGGGTTTAAGTCAGACAGTTCTATATTCCCGTTTTGTGGAATTCAAAAAAAAAAAAAATGGAAATCAGGTGAAACAGGGATATTAAACAATATTTTGCAATTATAGTGCTAATCTTTCTAAGGATATCAATTTACAGGGTGGCTCAAAATGACCGAAGGGGTTTGAATTCATTATAACTTTTTTTAATTTTTATTGTTTCGTTTTCTTCATTCAGCATTTTGTAAAAAATCTTGGCGAATTTAGAGGAATAGATTTATCTACAGTTGTGAACCCTTAGCTGTAACTTAATCAGTAAAGGAAAGCTAAACGTTTTATATATATTCTAATAGTTTTATAAGTTATATATACGGACTGAAAGGATAAGATCATGTTTCCCATTTTTCCTCAAAATTATTGAATTCCATTTGACAATCTTCTTACATAAATTTGCCTTAATTCCTGCATAAAGAATTTTTATTCAGAATTGTCACAATATATTATTAATTAAATCAGGTTTGGCAGATCAGTTAGGGGCAAAAAGATTATTATTCTTTTCACCGTTTTCTCTTGTAACCAAATGGCGGTTTTATATGCATTCTGCGCTGCGCGTCTCTGAAATATTCTCCCTTAAACACAACAACTAAATATCAATGCAACTACCTTTAGGCACGTTTAAATTACATATTGTTCACAATTGGCAATCATAAATATTAATACATAAACATCTTAGAGTCAATTTTGTCTGAATATGTAACTTACATTTGCTGACTTATCCCGTAAAACTCGAAACCTCTACCATAAATTTAACTAATGACATACAAAAGAATTTTTTTCCTCTAGTTTTTCTCTTACGTTATCTTCTTGACTTTACATTACTTTTTCACCTGTCACTGTTATTGTATTACAAAAAAAAAAAAAAAAATAAGAAATGCTCAAATTTAGCATAAAAAAGAAATATTTAAAAAAAATTCGGAGAAAAAGATTAAAGGTACAATAGTAAAAATATACAAAAAAAAAAAAACTACTGAACACAACTTGCTAGAACATTTAAATAAAAACCTCAAGTTGAAATTGCAGAGTTACAACTTTAACACATATTGACAAGGAAAGGCAATCATATTTAATGAAATATTTTTTGTTTATAGCATTTGAAAAAAATGTTCGGAAAATTGCTTTCTTGGTTTTTTAAAGAAAAGCTGTCAAATGTTAACAAAAAATTAAATCAATAATTAGTATTGTGGTTATTTTGTTGAACTATTTATGGTTTTTAATCCAAATTTTTTAATATTTTTAATTAGGCTTAAGTTCATTAAATTTAATTTTCATTAAATTATTTTCATGAAGAAAGGAATTTTACAACATGAAAATCAATTAAAATTGTTCTTGATAATCTTTCATTCTTGACCGTGGCCGGGGCTCGAACCCAAAATGTACTCTGGACTTCAAGAAGAATTCTTGACAAAAGTACGAAAAAACAGAAGTAAAGAAAAAACACGTAAAATCAATTAAAATAGATAATCATTCAAAAAAGCTAACTTCGATCTACCAAAGGTTAAAATACTATTTGGTTTAAGGATTGATGTTTGACTATTGACGTCAGTAGTCGTCGATGGCTGCGAGTGTAAAACGGCAAATCCATCTGAGGAGATCGAGTGGTTGCGATCGAAACATGTCATGGTAACCTGCCGGCCTGGGTTCGAGCCCCGGCCACGGTCAAGAATGAAAGATTATCAAGAACAATTTTAATTGATTTTCATGTTGTAAAATTCCTTTCTTCATAAAAATAATTTAATGAAAATTAAATTTAATGAACTTAAGCCTAATTAAAAATATTAAAAAATTTGGATTAAAAAAATTAAATCTATTTTTTTAGTAAAAAAAAAATTCTGTGTTTTGGCAAACATGATTTGTTATCGCTTAAATTTATAGTAATTTAAGTTCAACTAAAAGAATAAATAATTAAATTTCAATATATCAATATTTTACATACTTTTTGCTTAAGCAACCTTTGATAAGCATTTAAACTAACCAACAAACACGAAGGTTTGATTTCAAATTAAAAATTATTTTAAATCAAACGTTTTCTTAAACGCCAAACGTTTGATAATGATTTGAAAACCATTTGAAAATTCTCAACAAAAAGAGGAAATTATTTTCAAATTGAAAAATGCCTTTATTTTCAACTTGCTTTCACACGTAGTGTACTAATTACAACTACGTCTGTAATTTAAGTAATTGATATTGTTTACACTTTATTTAATAGTATTAACAATATTTATTAATTGTAATAATTATATAAAGTTCAGGTACAAAACAATATTAAAATTAAATATGCGTTGTCCTCGACGTCTCGGTTATAAGTACAAAAGATGATGAGAAGACATGGAGTGTGTATACTATATTCTTAATTTTATTTCTTTGACATTCCTTTTTGTGAACCTGTTCGTTTACACAAATACAAACACATTTATTACACGTAGTTCTCAAAGGTTTTTCAAATGTGGATTATAATAAATACAATGTGAAACCTAAATAAATTTTTTTTAAGTGAAATTCCTTATTTATTTAAATTAACTGTCAGCTAAACATTTGGCACCATAGCCAAAAGATGAAATAGTTGTCATTCCTTCCTCAAATTAATGGAAAGGCAAAATACTTGGCTCACTTTTATTTTGAGGATTGTAGCACCGCGACCATACAACAAACTTATAATTTCTTCACTTTCGAGTTTAATCTTTTTTTTATTCGTGTAATTGCTCACAATTAATTTTTATTTTCAACAAGAAATAAATCACTTACTTACATTTAACCACGAAGTAAAAATTTAACTTTAAAAAAAGTTATTTACAAAAAAGAAACATCTCCCACATTCTATTTGAAAAAATGTTTCTTTAAATTAATATTGGTGTTAAATTATTGCGCCAGTAGCCAGCTTTAATTCGCTTTATAAGCTCATTACGCTCTAATGTATGATTTGAAGTGACTAAAACGTGATTTGTATGTAATATAAAGGCCTTTCGCCATCTGGGGGTTTTGATCCGTGCTCACAATAAAGAGATAGCTGTTTGCAGTAAAATAATGCTCCTGTTAAAAAACTACTGATACAAATCTATGGCATTTTGACAAAACATCTTGAGTCAAATTTAAGTTAAAAAAAATCATAAACATTTTCATTAAAAAAAAATTTTTGTTAAAGTTTTTATTTTTGGTTTATTTTATTATTAAAAAAAAATAATTTTTTCATCGAGTTTTTTTAAAAACTTTTTTCCTATCTTATCTCGACTTAAGATGATTTGTCAAAATGCCACAGAAATATGTTCCCTCTAATTTACATCTTTTTGTTTTTACTCGTGCTGTGCAAGGGCCTTACTATATTTTTTATGCCGCACGGAATGTGCGATTAGTTTCGCACTTTGCTTAAACAAAAAGTGACAGTTTCATAAAACTTAAGAAAAAGTTTCCTTAAGTTCAATATGGTTCGACACATAAGATTTGCTTAAGCCAACTTATGCATATTGCAGTTAGGCATCACACACATCAGAGAACTGCAAAAATCACTTTTTTGCTTGATTTACTCATACTCTAAATTTTAATCAATTCCAATCATGCAACAAAGTTCAAATTAACAAAGTAAAATGTTCATAGTAAAGAAAACATTTTATTTGTGCATTTAGATGTGAGTTGGATCATTAAAATGCGCTATTCACATGTTGCAACAGATCAGTTTCAGTGTTGCAAAAACTTAGGTTTACCACGTCGGTATGACTGTGAGTCCTATGAACATGTTTTAACATACAAAGCTTCAATTAAATCAAGTTTTGTGTTTAATTTGTTAAAAGCACAAAGTTTTTTTTATGAAAATTTTTTATTTGCATGTGTGTTTTCGTCTAACTAACATGTTTTTCCTTACGAAAAAAAAACTCAAAAGAATTCACTGCAATAATTTCTTGCTTTTCTATATTTATTCTTCACCAAAGTAATAATTGTCAAACCAAGTGCACAAACATCTAAACTGACGCATGAAGCTAAAAGATGTTTAAAATCACAGAGGCAACAAGTTGCGCATTATTTGAATGATTTAAAACCAGCAGCGAATGTGTTTGGTTGAACAAACCCGTTCTCTGGTATACATTTTAGTCGTGAGCCAAGTAAAGGGTGGTTAAATTGTAAGGGCCGATGTTGAATGTGAACCACACCTAAACGCCAAGTTTTTTTCCGAATTTTATTTGACATTTCTCTATTTCAGACTTACTCAATTTGAACCATGGAGAGATACACAATCCAACAACGTGTTAAAGTTATCCAGACTTATTATGAAAATGGATGATAAATTTCGGAGAAAATCATCTTCAGTGATGAGGAACATTTTCACCTCAGTGGATTTGTCGATAAGCAGAATTTCCGCATTTGGGCGAATAATAATCCAAGAGTGATTGTCGAAAAACCAATGCACCCACAAACAGTGACTGTTTGGTGGGGTTTATGGGCTGGCGGCATCAGCGGGCCGTATTTTTTCCAAAACGAGGCCGGTCAGCCAGTTTTTCAGAATTGTGTTCGCTATCGTGAGATGATAACGAACTTTTTATGGCCCGAATTGGAAGATATGGATGTGGACAATATGTGGTTTCAGCAGGACGGTGCCACTTGCCACACAGCTAACGAAACAATGGCTCTTTTGCGCAACAAATTCAATGGCCGTGTTATCTCACGTAATGGCGATGTCAATTGGCCGCCAAGATCATGTGATTTGACAACGTTGGACTTTTTTCTTTGGGGTTATTTGAAAGAAAAGGTGTACGTCGATAAGCCAGCAACAATTCAAGAGCTAAAGGATGAGATAATTCGGCACATTAACGGCATAGAACCTCCATTATGCCTCAGGGTCATCGAAAATTTGGACCATCGGATGGAGGTGTGCCGCCGTGGTCGCGGCGCCCATTTGCCCGATATTTTGTTCCATACATAATTGAGTAATACCAATATATCATAATAAAATAAAACTACAATAATTTCCTAAATAGTTTGTGTTTTATTCAAAATCAACGGCCCTTGAAATTTAACCACCCTTTATTTTGAATAAGGACCAACAACTTAGATGCCTTTTTTAATGAGCTGAAAAAAAAATGTTTTCAATATATACTTTTTAAATACATATCTCACTGGTTCCACTCAAAATTTATAAATTTTCAGTAGAAAACAAATTTTTTTCTACCCACACCACAATAGTGGAGAGGGTATTATGCATTTGTGCTGATGTGTGTAAAACCTTAAAATATTGGTCCTTATCCTGGTCCTGGTATACCGATCGACTCAGAATCACTTTCTGAGTTAATCTAACGATGTCCGTCCGGCTGGCGGCAGGCTGTCCATGTAACCTTGTGCGCAAAGTACAGGTCTCAATTTTGAAGATAATTAAATACAATTTGGCAAATAGGTTCTTATTGGCACAAGGACCAAGCCTATTGAAAATGGAGAAAGGGTGCAATTTCTGCACCCAGAAACTATTAAACCGATTTTAATGATATTTTAAACATAGATAGATCCCTATTTCTACGGACACATAAGCTATGCATTTTTAAGAAAAAAGGACCACGAAAGGAGATGGGGGCAATAATTGGCTCTCAGAAAGTATCAAACTGATTTTAAAGAGATTTAAAATATAGTTAGATCCCTAATCATATAGCCATACACTCTCGCAAAATTTGTTTTAAAATACTGTGGTGTAGGGTATCATATGGTCGGGCTTGACCGACTATACTTTCTTACTTGTTTTATATGTGCAAAGAAGCATACAATTGCTTGTTTTTGGCAAAACACTATAGATATAACCAGTACATAGATTTCTTGCAAAAAGAGAAAATTGAAAAGTTTTGAGTTGACTCTCTTTAGAGGAACCAGTTCGATATATATATAAAATATAAACAAACAATAATTCAACCAATCTTATTCTATCTCTTTATTTTACGCCCTGCCAGTGCCAGTTCACCATCCCGTATGCATGTAGGTATTCTGCGCTTTTCTATTCGAAGTCATTCCGTGTCTCTTCTTCTTAAGCAGATATTTCGTGGTCCTTGTAAATATTCGAGTTTTGAATACACCTGGGGGCGGCTGTGCTTCTTCAAAGAAGTTGTGTTAGCGCTTTGAGATTTTATCAATGTTGGAGGCTTGCTTCAAGATAGGGATTTGCTTTAAGATAAAGCTGTAAAGTAGAAGTTTACAATCCAGACCAAGGACAGAAGTTTTTTCCTGTAAAACAATTTGAATTGCTTTTAGTTTTATTCGAGTAATTTTGCCTATTAATGACATTTCCTGGTCAAACGTCGATGTAGATGTAAACTGAGCTATTTTACATGCGAATGTTGAGGCATTTTTAGGCTATTGATTGCAATAGGGGGACATAATTCCCTATACAAAGTGAATTTTATATGCGTACATTTTTGCTTATTGAAATTTATCTTCCTTGTTTTAACCATTAGGCCTAAAATGCTTTCAGAAAAGTTTGCTTTAGAATTTTAAACGGCAAAATTATATTCTCACAATCACATTGCATTTGTATCAAATACTATTATTGAAATCAATTTGAATTTTTAATCATATTTCATTATTTTAAAAAGTACTTTTTTCGTTAAAAATAAATTATGTACTTTAATCAAAATTCTTTAAGCCTTTTTAATACTAACAGTAATAACTGCCTGGCATTTTCAAATAGAAATGTGTTCATTTATTTATTATATGCAAATTAACTATTTTTTGCTGAATCTCATTGAGATTATTGTCATCATATGTTTAATTTCATAATACTATTTATATTCCCCTTTTTTATGTGTAAAAACGTTTTACCGGAAATGGAAATTTTAACACCAGTCGTTTTAAATTGCAAAAATGTTTTTTTACAATTTCAATAATATATTATAAAATTTTATTAAAATACCGAATGTTGCTATAAAAACTTTAAGCTTTAAACTTGGTAGTTTTTAAGTAAAATGTTTAATCAGATTGCTAAATGATGGGTTGGAGTCACAACCACCTTTATGAGACAAGACCTAAAAGGTCTAACCCAAAAGGCAATAGAAAATACATTTTAAAATTTACTGGCGAATAAAAAGTTATTTTTCAAAAAAATATTGCAGCAATTGCTGCGTTTCTGGTTGCACGATATGAGAAGATTGAGGAGGGGTTCACGTACTACGCAATTCTGTTTTGTTTTGTCTTTCTTACTTTTTAACTTGAATTGTATTTGCTTTTATATATAAATAAAAAAAGAGACAATAAAAATCATATTTTCAAAAATTTGCAGCCACTTCAACTGAAAGGCTGGACGATAATTATCCTAAAAAAAAACTAGAGAGAATTCTTTTTTTGTTACCCTTATCGTTGTGGTCGTTTTTGTGGCGAAAGTTTGGAGTTTTAAGAAAATGGTGCCTTTGTTAGAAAAGACGACAACAAATACGACACTGTTAACAATTCTATTACAACAAAGGTTATCATTGTTGGCGTATTTATTGCAAAAACTGTCATTAAGTTTTTAATCACGACGGCATAGGTACAAATTTTCGTTTTAATACACCTATGCCAACCGGGATAAGAGTGAATGGCTTCTATGACAGTAAATTGCAATAATTATTCCCCAACGTGATTGTGCGTATGAGCTTGCAGTCTAAAAGCTCTTTCCTAGGGGTAGGTACATCTAGTGATATAAAGAAGCAGCCTATATCTGAAGCTTGCCAGCAAACCCGAGTAAAATATTCCACAACGGAAATTAGTTTCTCCCAAATCTGTGCATGCTCTGGACTGGTAGTAGATATCTCAAAGGCTGTGACAAATAACTAAATCGCGGAAAAAAAGAACTTTAGTAAGTGTGCCAGAGTTGGATCTGATGAAGGTGTTTTATGTTTTTATTGCTTATCCGACTAACTGACTTATCCAAAACACCACAGAACAGAAGTTTCACTTAGGCGGCCTTCAACTATTGGAACTTTTATTGCAAAACTTTAATGTATTTTAAAATACACGTATTATAAAAAGTGTCTTTTAAAGCTCCTTTATTTATTTCGTAAACGCTGTTGGTCTTTTATGTCATATTTATGGTTCATAAATACCCGTTTATTTGTTTACAATATCTTGGATTTTTTCTCTCAGCCTTTCTGTAAAAAGTTTTTGTTGTAGCTGTTGCCAAAGTTGTTGTAATTTTTATAATATTTATTGTAGGATAAACTGGACGACACAAACTATTTTTTGGTATTTTTTTTTTTTTTTTTTTGATTGTATAGTTGGACATATTCCAATTTAAAAGATATTGAATAATAACTAACTTAATATGTATATAAATAAACACACACATACATAATGTTTGCATGTATACAAGTTGAAACACGGAGGCACAGACATGACAGCTCGTGTACACATACATGTAAACGATGAGTTTTTTTCTTCTTGTTTTCGAGGATGATGTTATTTTCCTATTTATTTAAAAAAAATATATGTAATTGGAAAACTAGTATTTGTTACCTATTGTCGATATGGAGTCAAACGTACTTTAACACATCTGTGCATTTTACAATTAACCCTATGGTATCACAAAAATAAAGCAAATTCTATTGTATTATATACAACTAAATAGAGGAAATATTCATTGCATAGTCGAAATTAAATTTTCTTTTGAACAGAAAACAAGTTTTCTCTTCGTAGTGAGAAGCTTAAGTGTCGATTCATTATATGTGACTTTGCTAACATACTTACGATCTCAAAATCCGGCGCGGTAAGTTAACTTTCTGTCAGTAAATTAGTTTATACCTATTTCTATAACTGTATTTATAATCTTTGCGAAGAACAAACCTTAAATGTTGAATTGCAACTTTTCTCCCTGTAGGGTTAATTTAAACCTTCTAACAAAGATTTAGTTTCCTACGAAAATGCCATGGCTAACAAAACATGCCAAAAAATAAAATCGTCTACATGTATACGTTTTTGACAAATGGACAAAAAAAACAACTGATAATGGTAGTAAATGTTAGTGATATAAAAATATGTTTTGTTATATAATTTAAAATATTTGTCATACAATAAATAAAATAAATAACAAAAAAATTCGAAAAAGATACAAAACATGAAAAAAAAGGCAACGTATCATCATTTAAAAAAAATATGAACAGTAAAAAAAAATCGAATTTTATTGTTCACATTATAGAAGTCCATAACATTGAATAAGACTCATAAATCAGCAAATTGGAGAAAAATGTGTTGTTTAGTTTAAAAAGATGCTGCTGCTAGAACCTAACAAATTCAATTCTGCTACTGGTACCAGCAGTACTTTCTTAAAATATTAGCACTTTTATCTAATAGTACCCCATAGATTTGAAAGGAAATGTAGAGTAATTTGACATTATATTTCTATATATTTTTGGTTTCTTGACTGTCTTCAGTTCATTTGGGTTTAAGTCGCTTGTCTTCTGTTTCAATGTTAAAGAAAGTTATTTACTTCTTTTGTAGGTTACCTAGTAATTGATGATATATGTAGGCACTAGACTGATTGCTAAACTGTGTATATAAGAGTTGTGAATTAACTTTTTGAATAACTTAATCAGGAACAAACACATTTTTTGTCATATTTCTGTAGTCTTTAAATGAACTCCTTAAATTGGAAAAAGGGAATACAATCGCCAGAAATTCAGGGTAAAAATAAAATAAAAGCAATCATGTCAATGTGTATAAAATGAAATTTATAAGCTCGAAGAAAATTGGTAGTA
Organism: Pollenia griseotomentosa; assembly: GCA_963931875.1. Classification (NCBI taxonomy): domain Eukaryota; kingdom Metazoa; phylum Arthropoda; class Insecta; order Diptera; family Polleniidae; genus Pollenia; species Pollenia griseotomentosa. The sequence goes on along the minus strand of OZ007561.1, from coordinate 203,369,372 downwards.
CAGAAAATCTATGTATATGTCCTTTAATGCACTTGTCTCCATTCTCATTAGCAGAAATAATTTCATTATTGCAAAGATAGCAGACTGAGTCACAAAACATTTCATTGTGCAAGTTATTTTTTACGTAGATACTAAATTTGTGTAATTAATCCGCTATTTTAAAGTTTTTACAGTTTCTAACGCTTTAAAAGACCCCAGAGATTTTATTCACTTCTCTTCTTGTAATACAGTTGAAACATTCAAAATGCGTAAGTATTAGCGAGGGCTATAGAATATTAACAAGAATGGAAAGAGAGTGAAAGACTCAGAGAAACATAATTCAGCTGTCAAAAATGCTTAACTCCATGATTGGCTTACCCTGCGGCCACACGATCAAGTTGTTCTTGATAGAGTCTTTTACATATACTGCTTGTCAAAATTTACATAAATTGAAAGCTGTGACGTAGGCTGCACTCAATTTGTAAGCAATTTACTTTCAAGATTTCATCAAGAAAACAATTTATAAAGACAAACATGTAATCAGCTGCTAAATTGAAAGTAATATTGCCAAACAAATGGAAAGGTGAAATTGAAAGCCATCTCGTGGTCAATTTAAAATGTGTGAGTGTGTAAGTAAAAAAGTGAGAGTGTATTGCAAATTGAATGGAATTGAAGGGCAAAACTTGATCGTGTGGCCACCAAATTAGTAAGAAATTTCTTAACTTTGTTGTTGCTTCTCACACTTACAGAACTTTGAGAGAGAATTTTAAATTGTTTTATTTGAAAAGAGTTTCGACTCGAGGCAATCTTTAATGGTTTGGACTATCTATCAATTTTACTATTTCCAGGATACCTATGAAAGGTTTAAAAAATGCATTCTTTAACTGAGAAAAATAGTAACAACGAGAGTATTAAACTGCAGATTGGTTGATAAATACTGTTTTGACAATTTTTTTTATTGATTTCTCCGAAAAGTTTCGTTGACTTTATGTCACTGTAAAACATTGTTCTTTTCATAAATTTGTTATCGTGGTTGGCCAAAAACCATTTTTTAAACGCATAAAAAAATATCTGTTTTAGCTTGACTTTAACTTTCGGTTTTCGAACGTGCTCGTGTATGTGGCTAAGCGGCATACAAGTTGCACTAGATGTTGGAATTTAAGTAGAATCTCTGGTTTGATTTTTGTACCCATGATGCCATCACGTAAAATAAATAAAACTTGAAAAGCTTGAAAAAACCTGTAGTGTTTGGGTATAATCGATGTTCATATTTAACAGTACAGTTTTACCCATGTGGATAAAACAGTGAAAAAAGGCCATACACTTCGGCCAGCTTAAGGCTGACGCAATTTTATAGATAATTGCAACTTCTAAAGAAAATGTTCATAGAAACTTGGACATTTTCTGAGTGTATTCGTTTGAGCTTACTGACTATTTCATACCACTCGTTTATTTTTACTCTTTAACTCTTCTTCTTATATTTATTTATTCTCTCGAGCTGACAGTTATAAATATGCATTTATTTTTCTGTGTAAAGTGCATTTTTACATTATTTTGTACATGAATGGACTTGTGAGTATAGTGTATGGTATGCTGTTTATTTATTTATTTTTTTTCTTGTTAGTTGCATTAGTAGTCGTTTACTACACATACATACACACACACACACACGCAAAAAGTTAACGTTAAGTAAATATGTTTCACATGTAATGGCTAAAAAAGTGTTGTTATTGTTTTTTTTCGTTCTTTACTTCGTTTTTTTTAACTGACAATCTTTATTTGAGCTTCATTGAGCTGGAAATATTTTCTTCGTCGTTACGAAATAACAAAAATACATTCATACAAAATAATCTAAACAAACAGCATTACAAACAACACAATCATATATCAAGGTATTAAAAATTTATTTATTATTTGTACATATGTATGTACTATGTAGAGAGCAAATGCCAAATAGCATTTCAAAAAGGAAATGTAGACGTTTACGAATAAACGAAGATTAAACATTAAAAATATTGAAAAATAAGTATCAAAAGTCATAACTTATTCGAGTGTGTTTCAATGCATGTATTAGCTGCTGAAAAACCAATAGCTGGAATGTTTAAAATTCATTTAGGAAATATAAATTAAAAATAAATTTTCTACGCTTATGGCTCATTTAATATTATTACAAACATTTTTTTTTCCAAATTTCCAAAAATCTATTACAAATCAAGAGTTCTCTTAAGTACTGATTGATAGAAAATAACTTAAATTTATATGCTATAATTTGTAATTTCCATTACATTAAATAATTTGGCGTAAAACAACAACATCAATACAATCTAATACATTAAAAACATATAAAAATAGAAAGAAAATCAATAATAAAGAAAATAACTAAGCGCGAGAAAAAATATTTATGTCTACAAATAACTGTAATGTTTTTCAATATCTCATGTACGTTATGGGGAAAAAACAAATACTAAGAAAACGTTTGGTTTAAATTATAGAGAGGGGTTTGGTAACGTATTTCTTTGCCACTAAACTTAGCTGAAAATAAGCAAGTAAGAGTGCTTTATTCGGCTATGCCGAATCTTATATACCCTTCACCTTGATGCGATAAAAATATATAAATAAATAAAATATATTATTAATACTCTATTTAAGCGGCAAATCAGCACATTCAAATAAAAAAAGAAAACAACAATAGCAAGGGATTTTATTGGTAAAAATTAAAGGCAGTTGTTCTGGACCAATATCGCTAAATTTCAATAGCAAAATTTATCGGGGCGTATGTGACTGAAGTATATGCCATTAAAGTCCCCGTCATATCTGGGGTCTACGGAAACCCCATTTCCATCGTTGAATCAACTTTGCAACACAAAAAGACCCAGAATATACACGATTTAACATCAATATTGTAAAAATTACAAACGGAATGACAAACTTATATATAAACAAACAAATAAAAACATCAAACAGTTTTGTTTTTTGTTTAATATTATTTTCAGGTTTTAAACAAAATGTAATTGAAGGACCCTAAAAAAGCCGAAGAAAAAAATAAATAAATGAATAGCAAAAAAAAAACATGTGTCAAACATCAAAAACTTCACTACTACGAACCTGCCTTTAGTAATACAAGCAAATAAATGAAAAAGAAATTGAAATTTTCTTCACCTCTTAAAATATTTTAGCACACTCCAACAGCTGAAAATGCTGAAATGGGGGGCCGTAAAAATTTCTTGTTCATTTGTCAACGAATTTCGATTTTATTTGAAAAATGGAAAAAGTTGTTACAATCGATTTCAAGTGTTTTGCGTGTTTTTTTTAAATTAATAAAAAAAACAAACAAGAATGGTAGACAAAAAAAAAATTTATAAATGTTACTTAATGTCTTAACATGAAAATATTTATTCATTGTGGAATTTTTTCTTTTGTTCCAATTAAATTTTTTTTTTTTTTGTTAAAACAGTGGGTTTACAAATAGAATTTAACGAAAATTCACATAAAAATATCAACAATCAAGCATTTTATCTAATTTTATATTTGCAATCTGCAATCATAATCACTGGATAAACATATTATTCTGCAAATTTTCATATTAACTCGAATGTGGTTCTAAGTCAAACTACAATTTACTTCATTGCTAGCCAAAGGATAGCTAAAGTAAGCCTCGTAACAGAAATATACAAACGAAAATTCTGATAGTGCATAGAAAATATTCCTGTAAAATATTGAAGGAATAAGACTATTAAATTTTAAAATTGTAATTTGACTTAGAACCACATTCGAGTTTATATGAAAATTTATTAATAAATGTTACTCACCATGAGAACTAAATTACCAGATTCTATTTGTGATATAACTCTGCTTTATGCTTCTTCATTATAACTGTAGGCTTTAACACTCTCACAACGAGCAGTTTGCTACGAAGTTTACATGTTACCAAATTAAATTTTAACTGAACGGGCTCTATTCAGAAGAATAAAGAAAGCCAAATAATATCATTACCACGTGATAGCCAATATAAATTAGTAATAGAAATCGTGTTTGCTTGTAATTTTTGCAGAAAAGCCTTCCTTACCAAATGCAATTTCTTAAAGCCCACTAATGATTTTTTATTACATAAGCGGAGTTTAATTTTTTTATTTCTAGTTCATAAGGAAATTCATGAATACGTAAATAAGAACGATCATATGTGAATTTTTCTGAACTCTTTTAATATTACACTCATTATAACTTATTATTATTAGCTTTTTACAACTACCAAAAAAAAAAAAAATTGCGAGCAATTTGACATTCAAAATTGGAATTTAAGATGTCAAAAAAGCCCATCAACATTAATAGGATAGCAACAACGAAACTTTGAAATATATATTCACAAAGAATATTCAAAGCATTACCATTAGCTAGCTAGTATCACAAAATCATTTAACAAAATCGATAAAAATAACAAATATCTAATGTCCCATTTTGAAATTAACGTTAATTTAAGACAATTCATAGGAAAAAACTTTAAAAGTGAACATTTTAAAAAATGTTGTAGTCCTCAAATGTACAACGTAATTTTTGTATATTTTGTATTGTTTATTACGTGTGTCTTATTATTATTTGTATCGTACATGTTAATGTCAATTACATTTAAATGATTTTGCTCCACTGTTCATTTATTTTTTTACATGCAACCCCTGTAAACACAACAAAAAAAAAATGTATTCATTCAAGTGTTAAATTTTTTATCTCATTCTCATTTTTATTATATTCGCTAGTTTTTTTGTTGCTGTACAATTATTATTTTTCTCTGCTGTCGTCGTCGTTACTTTCTAATTCCTTTAGATCACACAAATTCCTAATTTGTTACATAGTGACAATATTTTATTGTTTATTTTATAACATTTATTTAATACATAAACATTTTTTGTTTAATTTTCAGTTTCTTGGAATGTTATTTTTTTTCTCCCCAAATTTGTTTTCGAGTTCTCTGTAACTTCAAGTTAATTTTCTATCACATCAATTTTCCGAGACGTGTTACAATGTTTAATATATTAGCAAAATTGTGTTTGGTTTTTTTTGTATTTTTCAATAAAAGAAAATATGTATAAACAGTTTTCTATATAAAAAATACGTATTGAATACAAATCAGCTTAAAAATAAATAATACCTCTTTTATTATTTCAATTTACTTTTAGTATGAATCATTCAAATGTATTGAAAAGAAAAATTTGTTTGTTAAAATTTTTCAAAGTCATGCTTAATTTTTGTAAATAATATTTAAAAAAATGTATAAACAAGAACTTTTAACAAACTTTTCTATTTTCTAAATCATTTTAAGTTTCGTTTACATTTTTTAAAAACTCTAATAACCAGGCCAATGTAAGCAATTGGATTTCATTTAATCCCAAAGATCAGTACTGACTACAATAACTATAAATGTCGTGAGCCAAGAACTATGAAAGGGGTCACACCACTGCCATAGATAATCTAAAAGTAAAGGGATAGAAAACAGAAATTTTGATATGGACTGAATACCTAAAAATTTCGGTATTTAGCCACATCTTCCAAACGGGACTTACTCTAGAAAAATCCCACACTTTTCCTTACAGACCTTTAGTTTTATATAAATAAATTCCTTAAGCCTCGAAGGACAGGTCCATAAAAAGTTTTTTCGTAAAAGAAAAAACGAAATTAATGAAGAGTTCCTTAAATTTTAACAGTTAAAATTGGAAAAGTGATGTTCGCTGTTTGGATAAAAACCGAAACAAATCTAATATATACGATATTTCTGTGAAATTATTCAAGTTTTAAACAATAAAATGTGCTTAACTGGAAAAAAAAACTAAATGTAATAGAACCTACTTATATTTTCTTTTGTTTCAAAGTTCTTATCATCGTCGTCAAATCTTGGTAAATGTGGACTTTTTGCTTACGTTATAGAAGATTTGGAAGATAAAGAAAGCAATAAAGGTAATATGTTATGAGCAACATAAGAAACTAAATTTTTCATTATTTTGTAAAAAAATTGTTTAAAACTTTCTGAAAAACACCAACTCATTAATTTTAAAATAATATTTTAATATTTTCTTGTGTTAAACATTTCATAAAATTTTTGCTTTAACCATAAAAATCTAATCCCTGGTGTAATTTTCAAACTTTTGCAAATTTAACTTAACTTAATAACTTAAATGACAAAAATTTGTTAATAAAATATTTCCTTTAATTCGAGATAAATTATGCAAAACTTTTGTAAAGGTTTGTTTTTTAAAAATATACTTTTTGTATCACGATACTTAGTACACTATTCATAAAATGTCCATCCCTGGTAAAATCTAAGACTTTCTGTCTTAAACTTTAAAAAGTGTATTAAGAAACTCCATTTGTATCCTTCTTCTTAAATCGTTCAAATCTTTTTTTTTAAGTGATTAAAAGCAACAAAAATTGTGTGTAGCAATTTGTTTGCTCTATTTACTCTCATACTAACACATGTACATATGTATGTATGTTGTATGTGAACACAATTTCAATAAATTACAAACTTAAATTAATTTAAAATAAATCTTATTTATTGCTACTACAAATGTCAGATTTTCTTTTAGTGATTAGTGTACAAATAGTTTTGTAGACCTCAAGTAAAATTAATTTCATGTTGCGTCTCAAATAAATTCTAAATACAAAGCAGTAAATGAAAATGTTTAATTTCAACAACAACAACAACAACAACGACAAAAATACAACAACTGTTAAGCAAGAAACACATAAAACCAGTTAAGAAGCTGGTGAAACATTTATAAAATTAATAAAATGTCAATGTAATTAATGTTGCTTTGTTAGTTATGACAATACTAAAAATCCCAGTAACAAATTATAACAACACCTTCTAACACCTCTAGACCATAAAATCGAACCCTCTCTTATATTTATGGGAATGGATGAGAGTGTTTGTTACTCATACACAAACAGTAGTGTGTTTGGAACTAAATATGAGGTATTGGTACTATTTATTTAATTATAATACCGCATCAGCATATTTTGTTGTAAATAAATGTAGTTAAATTTATTATAAAGCTGCCAATGTTTTTGTTGCTTTTTAGTTGCAGTAGCAATAAGTAGACTATAAAATGAAAAACCATAAATTTACTCCAAAACATAGAAACCACAAAACTCAATACTACTACTACTACTACTACACATATAAAACAGCAACAACAACATAAACAATTACTTACTACGCAAAATTCAATCAACAAAATGACTGCATTTACAAAACTCATACACACAGAAATGAACATACATAAGTACCTGTTCGTATGTAGACGTCGTTAAATGAAATGTTTAAGGTCCCAAGTTAGATTTAAGACAAATATTTCTTGAGACTACACTAATTTTAGCTTAAGTATTTAAAGAAAATAACAAAACTTTTCATTGTTACAGTTCCCGTATTAAAAGAGATTTTCTTTTAATCATTCTAAATTGTCTTTCAATGTGGCATTTTGACACCCCACAGAAAGTTAACATCCAGCCCTTACCGGCAAAATCGATTAAGCGATATTATATTCAATTTTCGGTTTTTTTTTAATAAATGAATTTATTTGCAACACTTGGATTATCTCCTAACATGTTATGGTAACAAAAGGTACCCTAACGATTTTATAGCAAAAACAATTTTAGCTTAAGCGCCAACCTTCACACACAATTTTTTCAAAATATCTCCTGTAAAATTGTGTTTTTGTCGTTTAAGATTCTTTGCGGTTAGGACTCTATATGTCCATGGGCGTTATGGCACTTTTAAGAATGTCGGGCTTTACGACACTTTACCAGAACACTGCGGTTAATTTCTAGTAATTTCTGAATTTTTTTTTATTTTTATTTTCTTATTTAGTCTGGGTTCACACTATGAAAGTTTTCTTTCAGGAATTCTGAGTTAATTGATGAAAGGGAGAGAATAATAGCATGTTCTCTTCCCCTATAACCAATAAACACCGAGTTTCAGCATCAAAAAACTTTAATTAGTGTGAAACCAGACTTAGTAAAGTTTTGATTTAAAGCACATTTGAAAATTTCTACAGCTACGGTCACACTTTGAAAATATTTGAAAAGAGAAATTTGACCAACAGGTAAACTTAAATACAGTTCCAATATTTATTTTGATTATGATAACACATCTTACAAAAAAATTCTAGAATCGTCTTTAGCTTTTTCTAGCAGTATAATTACTCTTCTTTTGTGATACTTAGACCTTGTTAAATCACACTAGCTATTTCCAAAAGTTGTGGTTATGCTTACTTGGTCCAATATTTAATAAGAGTGACCAAAGCTGAAGAAATAAAAAGAAAATTTGGTGTGAGACATGAAATTTTAATCTGAAATAATGAAAAGTACCCATATGTTTTACACATTTCAATAAAAACAGTTTTAGCCAGTGTTTTGCTGAACTTTATGACCAAAAACTGCTAGATTTACGGAAAAATGGCTAAAAGCTTTAAAATTAAAAACACATAAAAATGCAATAAAAAACAAAACAAGTTTCATTAAGATCAATTTGTTACATAAAAAAATTTGTACATAAAATAAATATTTTAGTATTTAAAAAATTAGATCGAAAAATTTGTTGTCTTTATTGTCTACCTCACAGGAACTACTTAGACACAAGTGCACTGAAGCCACACGTTCAAGTTCTGCTTTCAAGTTTTTTAGAAATAGTACTGGTCAAAATTCATAAATATTTAAAACTGTGGCGTAGGGTGCAACAAATTGCCTTGTCTTGACTGTAAATTTAAACACACAATGGAAAAGAGAATTTGATAGCTGATTCGCAAAAAATTTCAAAACGAATGTATTAGTGAAAAAGTGTAAAGAGTCAATTTAACGGTACAACAAGTTTGACAATAATAACAACAACAAGCTGTTTATGTTAATATAAGAAATATTTTATATTTTTTTTTTTTTTTTTGTCGTTTGTGTCGTTTATTTGGTTCTAAAATGTATTGAAACTTAAAGCAACACTTGATCGTTTGAGCCCCTAGCCAGTTTCAAAATTTCAAATCATAACAACATTTACCCAACCTTCTGAGTCCCAATCTAAAATAAATAAAAGAAAATGTTAATATCTTTTTAACCAATTTTTTTTTAAATTTGTGTATTTATTTTTAAAATTTTTCTACATTATTACCAAGCTAGCATTTAGGTGATAATTTTTTGTAAAATCACCTAAATTAAGTCTGTTAATATTAAAAAATTATTTATCATTTGAGCGATTAAAAACGATTGATCTATGATTTATTCGTACGCTCAAAAAGGAATCAAAAAAAAAGTATTACAAATGATTCTTTGAGATGATTTTCTCATAAGGACAGTATTATTTATGATCGCAAAATGAGCTCATATGTGGTTATTTTGCTCTTGAAGCCAGTTTCTAATAAAAGTTTTGATTATGGAAAAAAATGCTCGCTGGGTAGTTCATTTTTAATTACTTGTTGGTTTTTTTGACGTGCATAAAAGTATTGCAAAAAAAGCACCCACATAATACACTGTTGCATTCTTGGCACTCGGAAATTTTGCTTTGCTGCTTTCCTTCTTATGAATAATGATCGTTTATATCGATTTTCAACATTTTATAAAATCTGTCATCTTAATGCAATGCCTTTTCATTGATCAAATTGTTTATTTTTTTTATATATATGTTTACTTTTATAATATTCTGTGGCTAATGGCTAAACTTATTTTTTAATGTTTAAACAAGGTAAAAAATTGCTAAGCTTGCAACACTGATTGTTTACTCTGTTTTAGCATATTCCTTATAAATATTGTTTTATTATTCTAGTTTCTAAAACGTGATTTAAGTAAGTCCCTCTTCAGCTCATCTTACTATACACAAATGTATGTATGTATTGGCTTTGTAAAGGTAAATGATTCAGTTGATTATTACTGTATTGCTTGGCATCTTTGGTTATATTATTAAATTTATGTTGTGTGCACACATACATTTTTGATGCTAAAGTTTTTAGTTTGTTTCTGTGTATGTGTGTTTGTAGTTTTGTGGTTTTATTGAAAGTGGTATTGGCATGTAGTTTAACGTTACGTATGAGCAATTGATAATTCATGTATAAGTTTAACTCTAACGTATACTTAATAAACTGTATAGGTGTATGTACCTATGCTTGTCAAGCTATTCTTGTTTTTATGCCGTTATTGTACAAATCACAGTGTAGAGGAAGACATTTTGTAATTAAACTAAAAATTATAGATATACGAATGTACCGACTCTTTGATAACCCTACACCGAAAGTAAGAATATTTCAAGAGTGGGAAGTGTTTTTATGGCAACAATAAATCTAAAATAAATATTTTTAAAACGTATTTTAATTCGTTGCGAGTTGAGGCGTATTAAAAGGTGAGATTTTTGTAAGACGTATAGTAAATAATGGGCCGATAATCACAAAATTGTATGATTCTATTTCTAGCTACAAAAAACTTAGTTTAACCATTATAATTAAGATTTCTCTATGTTGTGCTAAATACCCAATTTAAAATTTTGATAAATACATTGAAATTTATTGTTGAGGGAAAGCTAGTTTCTATGCGCGTTTCACTGATTTCGTGGGCCAGATCATCAGAAAACCTATTTCCAAAGATTTTAGAACAGCTATAAATATTATACAAATAAAACTGTAAAGCGAATAAGAATTATAAGCAACAGTTTTACTTGCGACAATATTAAAGCTTAAACACCACACCAACAATAAACAGGGAGTTTATCTTTTCTTACACTCATGAAATTATTACAGTAACTGATTGTTAAAATTGAATAAAAATATAGTTGTTTTACAAATAACTTTATTTTTTAACATTTTTGTTTGTTATTAAAAAAACAAACTACCAAATAATAATGTTTTCCCGTACTTATTTTGTTATGAAGTTTGATTTTTTGTCAGTTAAAATATAGTTTTAAAAAGTAACAAGTATTTAATTTTACGGAATATGCTGTTTAATAAATAAAAAAACTAATGTAAAACTCATTTATATTAAATGAAATGTAAATAATCCGTTTTTTAAATGAATTTTCAGTTGCTAAAAAAGAATTTCCGTTTGAATTTAACTACATATTATTTTGTGTACATTCCCCTACAATTGGTTGGCTCTTCCTATTCGAATTGTAGTTGTAAGTGGGTAAAAAGAAAACACAAATTGCTTAATTTTTTTGTTTTCGTATGAAACCAAAAATAAAATACAATTTGCCATTTGAGTTTTTCTCTGCACGTTTTTATTTTAGGCATCTTACCTTTTGCAAATTTTATACATATCTTCAAAAAATTTAGTTGTGTATTTCTAGCTTATGCTACAATGGCAGAGCCAATTTGGGTACAGCTGCGGTGTTTTTTATTAATTTTTTTTTTTTAATTCCTTAAGCTAACCCCGCGAAGCTCTACGCTTGTCTCCAGGAAAGCAACCAGAGTCTCTGGCGGGAGTCGAACCCGCAAGTTATGAAGAATTCTAACCATATAGCTCTTTCTGCGCCACGGTGTTACAGTTGTGTTCATACAAAAGATTTTTCCGAGAGCGGGATTTATATCCTATTTAGATCCTATTTTAAATTAAGAGCTGCTCTTTTCTAAATTCGAAAGTGTGATAAATCATATAAAATGTGTTTTTGAAAAATGTGATGACAATAGCAGTACTTTGCCACTAATTAGCCTGGTTTTTTTACAGACATAATTTTTTAGGGGTTTTTTCTGCTCGATTTCAGTCCCAAATTTGATCATTTCATTTGAGTCGTACGAAAGCAAGCTTGATAATAATAGAGGGAAAATAACTTAAGGATCCATAATATATATATACTTTGTAGGATGAACATTTAACTTAACTTAAAACGCCTTTTTTCACCACAAGTGGCGAAAGTTATAAGCTTTGAGGTATCAAACATGATAAATAAATATCAGTAGGGGAAAATAATTTTCCGTACATTTTTTATTTAATTTATATGTATGTAAAAGCAATTTTTCTATATTTAAGTTTTATTTTACTCAATTGATTTTATTTATTGAATTACCGACATTTTTTAATTAAGCAATTTTGTCGGCTAATATGTATTTTTGAGATACCTAGATAAAGAATAGAAGGCTGTTTTCTTATAACAAAAAAATCACAAAGGTGAATTGATTTAACCATCTATAGATCAAAAACCAACCAACCAACCAACATTTACTCTACAGCACTTTAAATTTATGATGTTTTGTATTTGAACAGATTTACAAACTTATCAAATATCAAAGCAAAACTTAATTATAAAGCCTTTTATGAAGTTAAGGGTTTCAAAAAAAAGTAAATAAAAATCAAAAACATAGAATGACAAAATAATAATTTATATTGGATTTTAATGGCCCTTTAATCAAAGCAGACAGCCAAAGCCAGCTGAACAAAACAAGTTAACAAAATGCTGATTATGAAATTTTCAATTGTACCCAAAAACAAAGAAATATTTTGAGAGACACACACACATACATACTTTTGCTAAATCAAACATAGATGTTTTATTGAAGTATCTCACAATGTTGGCCTGCTTAGCAAACAGTTGTGGACGGCTTAATAGCATAATTTAAGTAGCTTAAATATTTCTCAAGTTATAAATAAATTATTAAATTACTTAATCCATTATTTTGTGCGTGACTATTTGTTTAAGTGGAATAGACTTTTTGAAACAAAAGAACTGAATAAAACTACAACAAATATCCAAAAATGTGCTAAAATATTTATGCACAAATATTTATTGTTGTGGGTGAGAAATGTTAAGGTGGATGGATGCTGCTGTTTTGTGTGTTGTTGAAATATTTATTGCTGTATAATTATTATTGTTGTTGTGGCTATTGTTATTTATGTTTGTGCACACTTTCCATACACACTGATAAGTAAATATAGAGATAGCATTTTATGTGTATTTGTATAGGTAAATCTAAGATTTTGATAACAATTTCTGATTATTATGCATGTCTGGTGTATTTCAAAGAGTACATTCATATACTTTTACACTTTCCAAAAAAAGGTCCAATTATAATAGTGTGTGTGTGTATTCCTTCATGAACATAAATTGTTTGCTGTTTGTAATAGAATAATCATCATTTATCATATGATCCAGCAATATGTTTTGTCATACATTTTCCAGGTATATCATGATTTTACGAATATACATAATTATGTGTGTATTTGCAAATGTGAATATTTCAATAGTGTTTGTATGTATATCTCAAAGCATTTGTATATGAATGTGTGTCTAAACACACAATACGAATAATTATTTTTTGTTTCTATGCGTATTTGTAGGACTATTGTTGGCTCGATATGCTTAAAACAAATGATTTATGATCACAAAACAGTATTCAAATGTTATAAATTATCTTTAACAAACAGAAAATTGACTATTTCTTTGAATAAACAACAACAAAAATAATACCTACAATAATAAAAAGAAACTACAATAATAATGTCTAAAGTTGATAACTGTGATAGCAATTTCTGAAAAGTAAAATAAATGAATGACAAACAACAAAAACAAAACTGTCATTGTTCAATACAGTTCTCTAACTGAACTTTAGATGTGAATCGTTGATAAAAGTTTTCAAAATATTCAAGTTAAAAATAGAAAAAGAAATATTATTTAAAGTCACTTTGAAATAAAAATTTCAGTTTAAAATATTTAAAACTTTTAGGCTTAAATTAACAGTCATTAGTTAGCTATCAATAATGGTTTAACCAATAGTTAAGCCATGAAAAGTTATTGGTTAAGTACAAGTAAGACAACAGCTGTTGCGTTGAAAATTATTATATAAATTTTGTTTTTTTTTTTTTTGTGGAAAATGACTATAAGAAATTGTACACAGACGCTGACACGCATCTTCTTTTTGTTTAGCAGTAACACTGTCAATTTTTTTCGTATTTCTTATTCGTCTTTCGAAATAATAAAAATGTGAACAAAAACACTGCTATGTGAATAAAACACTGCTATGTGAACAAACAAAAACTGCTGATAAAATTTTTAAGTTAACCAATAAACTGTTAATTTGAAATATAAGTTAACTAATAGTTATAATTTTAATTTACTAATAAATAACTAATGACTATAACCAGTGGTAAACACAATTTGATTTTTTCTTGTATTTGCATAATTATTTTATTTGTTAAATATAACCAACAGCAAGGTCCTGCTTATCCATTTTGTTAACAATATTTTTGAAAACAAAGATCCTTAAATCATAAATCAGATAACTGCTAAGCATTGGCGTCATTAAATTAATTAAATAATCTTTTAATTCAAAAAAAAAATTTACCTTAGAAAACCTAGACCTGTTAAGCAATTCATTCCTTATCATTGTCTTTGACTTAAAAAGCTTTTTTTTAGGAGGTATTTTTGCTTTTGTATTAAGAGAAATTTAATTGTTTCGCCTTTTTTCTCTATCCTTTTTTTCTCTTATTTTTTATTTTTTCATTTTTATTTAACACATGCATTTTTATTTGAAGTCATGCAGCCGTCAGGGTTGCCACCACACATTGTAATGGTCTAGTGAACAAATTTTTAATTAAGTGTGGAAAAACTTTTTTTACACTTGTAGTTACAACCTACAGCATGGTACAGTAATCATGAGCAGTGCCTTTTGAAGAATAATGGAAAAAGTGGGTTAGCAAAAAAAAAAAAAAAACAGCAATTTTAAATTTAAATTCTTTCATCACTGGCAATACAGATACAAAAAAATAAATAAATAAAAAACGTTTAAAACCCGGCACACATAGAATTATCTGTGTCTGTGTAGGTATGATGGTAGAGCGTTGGCTGAATGGCTTCTTGTTTATAACCATTATCGAAATGACATTTTATTACATTACTTTTCCATTTAGTTTACATACTAGTTTTTAGATTGAATAAAAATAGTTTTAACTCACAGCATCAAAGACTTAAGTTAAAATATTTAAGTTGTAGGTTAAACAGGGTAAGTGAGACCAACCTTTTTAAGCTTTAAATTTTATCACTATTTGCTATAAATCTAATATTTTCCACTTATTTCTTTACTTTGATCCCAATTTATAAAGAAAGCAAGACAGAAAATGCCAACTGAACAGGTTTTCTAAACAAAAATTTGCACAAGAAAACTTGCTGTATGCATTACTATTTAATTGGCAAACCAAAGTTAAAAATTGTCTTAAAATTATTAAGCTTAGAGTCGAATGATTTTTAGCTTACACTCAAAAGCTTGTCCCTCTTTCTTTTTTTATCACAAAAATACGCATACAGACACAAAAACCACACGTGCATTTCAATTAAAGAAACGAAATCAATTGTTTTTTTAAAATGCTGCAATTTTACTTTACACTAGCACACCGTGACAATTGAACTTCCTCCTCCGTCTGATTCTATCACTTGCAATTTTGTTGTCTCTCCCCACCTCCCTCCCACATTTTTCTTAACTCCCTAAATAAGTCATGAATTTTTTACACTTGAGGAGGGAATTTACTTTATTTTAAAAGGGAATTTATATCGTTTTAACATTCATATGCATATGATACTGTTGCTGCTTCTGCTGTACACAATTGTTGTAGTTTTGAAATAACTAACTACAAACGTTTCAACAAACGTTAAAGTTAAAACTTACGGCAACTTTTTGCATGCCCTTATAAAATGTTAGTTTGATTGTTTTTCTTTCACCATTTTCCCTACAAAGACAGCAGTTTTGCTTTTGTTGCAGTTGTTTTTGTACTTAACCCATGTATGCAAATGGGTGGCTGGCCTCCAAACAACCAACCATAATCGTTAAGTGTTAGTAACCTCTTACCAGAACCGCCTCATCAACACGTGACATTTTTTCACTGATGAGTGTATGTGTCAACATTTAAAATGTGAAAATAATATTTTTCAACTTCACCTTTAGCTGTGGTGTCAAGTTGTTCTTCGCCAAGAAGCAGAATTAAAAAAGTATGTTTCTAGCCAAAACTTTTTTCTATACTTTTCTTCCCCCGTATGACAATTGTTATTCGCAACAAAAGTTCTTATACCAGCATTTTGTACGCTCCTCAAACAATTCATATGATACGATTGTTGATAATGGGTGTTCCTTTATCCAGCATGTCTCTCTTACGTATGCAAATCATGCTTATTTTCGTAGTAAAGTGATATTTCTTACGTTGTTAAAATAGAAAATCGTGTTAGGACACTTAATGGAGGTCACGAAGAACTATCATCAATCTGACAGGGAAAGGTTTATGAAATGAAACGCAAATATGCAATAATACAAAAACCATTTATTTTGATTGACAAATAACTGAAATGAGTATTTGATTTTCAATTTCGTTTAAATGGATGCTTATTTAAAATGGGAAATATATTTATATGCACAATCATTTAGCTAGCTACAATCGCAAGGGTGGAGCTTTCAAATCTAATAAAAAAAAACAGGATTATATAAATATATTTTTTTTTTCTATTTTTTTTGTAAAACATGACATGTACAAACCGTTTTGCACATGAAAGCATGAATAAGACTTAGGCCCGTTTTCACAACTTACCGATAGCTAAAGGTAGGATTTTAGCGGCCGCATAAACAGTGTTCCATTATTAAAACTTTACTTTTACCAACCAGGTTGGATGAACCTTGATTAACTTATTCGCTCACTTTAGGTTAAAGTAAAGTTTTAATAATGGAACACTTTTTATAAGGAAGGTTAAAGTCTACTTTTAGCTATCGGTAAGTTGTGAAAACGGGCCTTAAAATAACAATTACAAGATTTATAACTACTCCTATTATATTAATATAACCTTTGACCTTAATGGCTTTACTATCTCATGAACATGATTAATTAAATTTACTCAGGCACTATTGAAAGCCCCATTACACAAAAGAAACTGTTTTTGAATTTAATAATTTTTATTTATTTACTTTGTTTAAAAAATCATCATCATTAATCTTAGTTTGAGTAATTTTCTTCTTCCTAAAAAACTTTTTAATGATAAAATCTTATTTCTTAAACTGAGGCCACTTGAAGACAATTAAAAACAATAACTGCCCTTAAGAACTCATTTAAATTAAAGGTAGAAAGACAGTGAAACTTTACAGACAGCAAATATAGACAAGCAAAGCTAAATTTGAAAGCAATAAAAGATAAAAAGCAAATCAAAGGAACTATAAAATGGCCAAAATAATACTTAATACTCAAATAGTTGATAACATCTCAAACGTATTTTGTTACTTTATTTACTTAAACACTAAATACCAAAGTAATTATTGTTTACAAAATGTTGGCAAAAATATTTATTCTAGAGATCAAAGAACACATTCAGCACAACATGATTAAATGTGCCACAACATGTTCATGTATGTGTCAAAAACGAAAATGTTCGACCTTGTGCTTAAGTGCAACATTTATTTCGTTATTTGCACTGTATTTTTGCGGATGATGTGAACTTTTCACTAGTTAAAATATCGTAATGTGTGGGTTTCGTCTAGACAGGCTAATAAGTGGATTAAATATGATAAATGTATTGTTACATAAAACGCAAAAGGACCTACCTTACATTTCGAAAAATTTAAAGACAAGCAAAAAACATTTTGAAATAAAAAATTTATAAATTGCCTAAAACTGCTTATAATTTACTTTTCTTATAAAACTTATAAGTTGCTTTAACAATTTTGGATAATATAAAAATTGTTAGTTAGATTTTCAAGCGATTATCACAAAATCGCTTTTATAGATAAAGCCGTTTATTTTTTGTTAATAAAATCGATGAATTTGGTCGAAAGAATCCAAAATTTTTTGTAGACAATTGTGTTGATGATGATTTCAAAGTTTCTGTTAAATAGGGCCTTTAATGCTTTAGGTAACGACATATGTTTTCAATATTTTTTGTTGTTTTCCTTAAGAGGAGAACTTTTTTAAATTTCAAAAACTTAGAAATGGTTGCATATTAGAAGTTAAATTTAGGCAGAAAACTTTGTGATTCTTTTATTTAGGAATTCATAATATTTTTTAAAATTTTTTTAAAAACAAAATCATAAAAGCTCTTAAAGAAATTAGAAGCGTAATTTTAAATTGAATCACTTTACAGGTTTTGCAGTTCAAATTGAACTTTTTGTTGTTGAATTTTTTATTTTTTACATTGTTGGAACTTTTTTTTTATATAAGCGATTTTTGGTATTCGAGTTTTGCACAAGAGACTTAGTATGAGCTCGTAGTATCAAAACAACGAAAACGAACACATTTTTGAGAACAACAATTTGTTCGAATTAAGCTAGTTGGGTTATTTTTCTCCATGCTCTTTAAGGCTGCTTAACACTACATATTAAATTTTGTATTAATACATGTCAAAAACTCAAGTTATATGTAAACGTTTAGTGTTAGTGTTGCAAAAGTGCAAATGCAAAATATCGTAGTTCGTTTGTTAAATCCAACAACAAAATACACAGAGTTTCTGTTAGATTTCATTAAAGTGCTGCAATATTTTGCGTTAACTCTTTTGCAACACAAATATTGAACTCTGCTTATGTGTTATGAAAATGTCAAGTATAATGAAAAAAAGTATACATTCCATATGACTTCATCGTTTTTAAAAATTTTTCAAAACAATAATACTTTTCATTAATAAGATTTCTATATGACGTGCTTAATTCCCAATTTTTCATATTTGATAAATACCTTGAAAATAATTGTTGAGGGAAAGCTAGCTTCTATGCCCATTTCACTGGTTGCTTAGGCCAGCTCATCAGAAAACCTTTTCCTAAGTTTTAGAAAAGCTAAAAATATTATACCAATAAAACCCTAAACCGAATAAAATTTTAAACACTCAAAGTCTTGCTTGTAACAATGTCAAAGCTTAAACAAAACACCAACAATAAACAGTGAGTTCATCTTTTCTTACATCCCCCTACAATTGGTTGGGTTCTTTCCGACTCGAATTGTAGTTGTAAGTGGGTAAAAAGAAAAAACAAAATTAAAAAACAAATTGTTTCATTCTATTGTCTTCGTAAGAAAACAACAAAAAAACCATTTTGCCAATTCAGTTTTCTGCACGGGCACATGCAAGTATATTATCAAAGTTATTTACGGGAATACAAAATTTATCATTAATAAGATTTCTGTATGACTTTTTATATCATCAAGGTTGCATTTTAACAAAAGCATGTTCATGTGTGATAGTGTTAATACAAACTGTAATGTTAAATTAGATTTTTTGAAAGTCGCCACAGAACTCATTAGATCTATATAACAAGGTATTATGAAAAACGTAGAACTTGTGTAAAATAGTATTAAGTACGCTTTAATGCATGTTCATTTTTTGATATGTGCCGCCAGATGTCGTATAATGTTCACGTTACGAATGCATGTGGTATTGAGGTGTTTGTTTAATTACTTTCTTCTTAAGTACATAACACGAGCTTAGACCTTGATAAAGAGGTCCACATCACGCGTTCAGTGCGGTAATGCGTCAAAAAAGTATTTGCAGTGTTATTACAGACAATTTACTTATCAAAACGCTAAGAATGCATATACGTATCGATCACATGATACATAGAATCGAACTTATCTCCAAAGTTTTTTACTCATTTTAACACATAAATTGCAGTACACGTTTTTTTATGTTTGTCTGTGACTACATACATTAAATTATTTGGCAAATAAAAATTAAGTTCTCTTTACTGTTTGTAAAAGTATGAGCTGTACTCGAAGGAAAGAAGAAATTCAGGTGTACAACAAGAATTTAGTAGATGCAGACCTCTATTGAGTGGTTGAACGTGTAGTAAAATTTATATGCAAATCACTCAGCTTTTTTGTGCTTTTTGTATAAATTTTACTAAACGTTCAATCACTTGTATTGCGAAAACCACACATAAGTATTTCATAAAATATTCTTTTTTACATAAAGTCACTTTTGTCATTTAAATGCACATTATTCTTTTCACCTAAAGATTTTCAAAAATGTTACCTGTGTCCATGTTCTGTAACTCTGGCGTCGAGAAACTTTTCGATTGAAATGTTAGAAATTAAACACAAATGCCATAAAATGAAACAAACTCGCAAATTTACAGAAAAAGTGTGTTTAAAATTTCTGTGAGAAAGTTTCCGCTTTGAATTGTCAAATAAACTCACGAATAAAAACGGGGCGAGAAAAAATGTTAAGACTAATAAACACATTAAAAATTCAAAATGCAAACAATAATAATAATATTTTATTCTTGGCACATTTTTTCATTGTTTGAATATTTTGCTTTTAACATTTCGTTTGCAAACAACAAACATTAAAGTCGCACTTTACATTATTTAGTATAGCCGATGGTTGTATTATCGCCACCGTCTTGAAAATTGTTCAATTTTAGTAAATTTTGGTCGCCGTCGACGATATGTGTGACTGGCGTTCTCAACGTCTGCAATGTCACATCGACTTTGAGTGCTTCATCACTTTTGACAGTTTTCGACTGGAGTTACAGACACAAATTTTTTCTCACTTTTCGAGAGACGATGGAAGATTTTGTTTAACATATTTTTTCGATGCAAGAAGTTCTCACTAGAGTTACAGAACATGGGTACTGTTTACAAAAAAAAAATAATTTTTTGTCACTTTTCTGCTCGAAAAAATGCGCTTTTCTCAAAAGTGTTACCAAGTCACTTTATTAAAACAACCCGTTTTTTTAATTCCCTTTTTAGTCAAAATCCAGGTTTTTTTTCTTAAATCAAGTCTTTTAGAAACAAGTCAACCTTTTTTTTCAAAAAAAATAATTTTTTACAAAAACTTACTCGCTAAAACCCAGAGAAATTAATTTACAACTTCAAGTTGTTCAAACACCAACCAATTAAAATTTGAATTCATGCACTTCACAAAACATTAAAAGTCTACAAATAAATATTTATGAATTAATGAATATGTAACATCGTACATCCTCTTGGCAACAATGTTGATGAATACAAAGTAATAAAAACGAAATAGCGGATATTAAAATCTCATTTCATGTATTTACATTTTTTTTTAAAACATTTTAACAAAAACTGTAGTTATTTTTAAACCAAAAAACGAAATAGTGGCTAAAAATGCCAGCACCAAAAAAGACAAAAATTTTAATGGCTTTTTCGTGGAAAAAGTTTAATTTAAACTGGGAAAAACACATCTTAAATGACAGTCGATCTTAATTAATCTCATTCACCCATTGTAGAAAAACCTCACCTATTGGCCAGTAACAATAAAATTTTAAATTAAACTGTAACAAAAGAAAAACAAAACTGATCAAAAAATATAAAATACTATAATAAAAATTTAAATAAACGAAACTATTTACTACATGTTACATGTTTATGTCAATATCACTGGAAAAATAAAATTAAAAAAGAAACAAATAATACAAAAATATTGGAACTTTATTTTTTAGATTATCTCTACAACCTACAAATGAATAATACAGATACAAACATACACACAAACATCACTACCATGCATTTATGCAACAATATTCCATTTAGATTTGGCTGTTCGTATGTTGTTGCCATTATTGCAGTTGCAAACAGAATGAATACTTTCAATGTTCAATCTTCATATAAAAACATACACACACATCCACATGCATACATACCAGAGCTGTAAAGAACTGAAATCAATTTGGATTGCAATCTAAATGATTTCAACCAAACTTATTTCATTATTTGATTTTAAAATGATTTCAGATTTGCAATGGTTGCAATCATTTTAAAATCATTCTGTTAATTTGCAATCAAGTCGAATGCAATCAAATTTAAATTGAAAAAATTTACACTTTAAATTTTGTGGTTGTAAACAAAAATTCACATAATAACCAATTCAAAATTATAAGAGTCGGCTCCATTTCTAGGAAAAGAAGTCTCATTTAAAAAGAACGCTGATTTTGATTCTGATTTTATTTTGATTGCAATTAAATTTAAATGCAATCAATTATTATATAAATTGATTTTATAAAATTTGTTGCAATCAAAACGTGGCCCAAAACGACCGAATGTGTTTGAACTCCTTGTAACTTTTTTTACTTATTATTTTTTCTATGTTTTTTTCAGCATTTTGTATAGAAGACTTGGGGAATCACGTAGGAATAACTTTTAATCGAAACAAAATTATTTCACTAGAAAATATGGAAAAAATGTATATAACAAAAATAAAACTTATAATAGTGTCTTAAATAAAAAGTAATAACGAACTCAAACCCTTGGGTCCTTTCCGGACACCCTCATACTACAAATTATCCGATTTTGATTGCAATCAAAAATATACCAATCATAACCGAGAAATCATGTGATTGCAATCGTTTACAGCTCTGACACATTCATACTTACATACAATTGTATTTAAAATGAAATCAAATTGTATAGGGATACAATCACACACTCACACATTTTAACATACACGTACTCATGTGTTTGTTTGTTTGTATGTATTTTTATGAATTTTTGTTTTTATTTTTTTATTTTTGTTAAATTTTCATTTAAATGTATGAGTATATGTTATTATATGTGTATCTGGGTATATACATCAGTGTGTATGAGTGTGCGTGTGTGTGCCAGTGTATGTGTATGGTTATTATGTGAATATTTGATTTTCAGTTTATTTTTGTTAAGAGTTACAAACTTATTTGTTGTGCTTTATACATATGGCGCCATGTGGTTGTTTTTGTTTTTGCTATCGTTTCTGTTGTTGCTGCTGCTGCTGTTGTTATTGCTGTTTGGAAGTAGCTTTGGCTACTGTTATTTATTTTCAGTTTTTTTTTATACATTTCATCCTGAAAACTTTATTTTTTATTTGTTGTTTTCTGTCTGTTTATAAACATGTCATTGGTGTATTGGTCAAAGGTTTTGTTTCACAAAAAGTTAAAGTTAAACAAAGTTTTTTATTTTATTTTGATTATTTTGAACATATTATGAAGTGAAAAGTTTGTGCTGAAAATTGAGTGAAAATTATATACAAAGAGATATAAAAATTTTTTGTTTAAAAGTCCTAAAGAATATGAAAATTTATGAAACTAATTATCAAAATTAAACAATCGTATGTACACACTTATGAACCCATATGTGTGAATTAGAAAGTTTTGATAGTGTTTATATGTAAAACAAACTTAAGTAAAACCACAACCACCAAAAACAAGTTTTGCAAGTCAAAATTTCTATTTATGGGTCTTTTTTTAAATATTTATTAAAAGAGAGGTCTATTCTTGCGTGACATTATTGACGGACGGACGTTATTAGAACCATTTCTCTATGAACCAATATATTTCAATATAAATCGTAAGTATACAATTTTTAGTTTTTACTTGTGCGACCAGTGAAAGCAAAAACAATACATCCGCTTTAACGTTTTTTATGACTATTGAAATTGATGTTTGTGCATATTTTCACCCTTTACAGCATTTTTTTTTTGCATATATGAGTCAACAGACATGGAACAAAATAGTGTAATTAAAAATTTAATTTTATTTACATTGAAGAAATTTAGGCTTGACAAAAATATCATTCGTAAATTTATCACTCTGGCCAAAGGAACAACTACAAAGACTATTTTTAAGTTTATAGTTTATATACCACCTTTTTAAAGCAGACTTGTATATTTTTTAGTTTATTTTAAATGCACAAATAACTTTTATGTGAATCTTAACCTCATAACATATTTCTATTCTGATTGGTACTGCCAATGGGTCACAACAAAGAAAAAAAAATGTACAAAATTTTTCACCAACTAAAGCATTAATCAAAAACAAAATCAGTTTTAAATAAATATTTAATCAAGCGAATAAAACGTTTCATTGATGCTATTAATTTATTTAGTGGTGCAAATTTAATTAATTTTTTAATCAATATCACAAATTTTTTAATTAAAATCAATTTTAATTTTTTTTTTTTTTGTGAAAGAGGATCACTCAAAAATTTGTCTGTAAATATTGTAACGTATGATTGATGAAATATAATTTTTTATTCTTTTATTATACGCAAATATGATCAAATTGGTCTTTAGTGCATATTTCCGGGTTTCCTTATTAAAACGATGTAATAATGAAATTTTTTTAAGAGGCCATTTTAGGCATTTTTGTCAAGACTTTGTCTAAGACGGTTTCGTATTTGTGAATAGTAAGTAAAGTTTTTCATAAATTATATGCACAGTGGTGTACATGGTGTCAAATTTTGTAGTATCGTCTTTGAGAAATAGTTGGGTAACTTATACCTTCTGTAAATCTGAACTGATCTCAATTATTTTTTTAATATTATTTAGTCTGCAGTAAAACTTAATACATTTTTTTCCAGCAAAATCAGGGGAAAGGGAACTAGCACCAAGCTTGTCACGGGACTGCTCTAAAGGGGAAGGGACCGGTTCTAGTTCTAACACTTTATATGAAGGGGGCTCGTCACTTTTACTTGGCGATGTCCTATGAGGGCGTTAATTGGCACCTTTTTGACACTTTGTGACAGGGCACTGAAATAACCTAAATGTTAATATCAAATATCTACTTCATATAAAGTAATAGATAAAATCAGACACCACCAGCACAAAATATAGTCACATGACTTGTTTTGTGTGAATTACCTCTCCTCCAGAGTAACTATACTTCAAACACATTATCACCAGTGTCTTGTTTTCACCTATCACAGTTCTTTCCTTTTTATTATAATATTTTATTCACTGGTCACGGGATAAGTGCTTAAATAATATATATATTTTATCTTGTAATCGACTGTTTTAATCTGGTTAAAAAGAAGGATTTTCACATTCTAAAACTCCAAACTTAAAAAAAAAATTCTTTTAATACTTAAAGACTTCATAGGCAAATTCGCGGGTCACGGGTCACGGGATAAGTGCTTAAATAATATATATATTTTATCTTGTAATCGACTGTTTTAATCTGGTTAAAAAGAAGGATTTTCACATTCTAAAACTCCAAACTTAAAAAGAAATTTCTTTTAATACTTAAAGACTTCATAGGCAAATTCTATTTTTCTAAAGAAATATGCTTTCAAGTTTAGATACATTTTACTTAAGATTGATTAAAACATTTACCAAAAACCTGTGCAAGCTGAATCTTAAACGATAATTTTAAGGGTATTTTTCACCTGTAAAACCAACAAAAATACCAAAACTAACCAGCAAAAAAAATGAAGCAGAATAAAACTGATAACCAATAATAAATAACTGTAAAGTTTAAACCAAAACCAACAGGAAAAAAGTTATAAATTGATATGTGCAGGTGAAGGTTAACAGCAAATGATAGCCAGTGGTTACAACAAAAACTACATTAGAATATATAAAAAAAAAATTACATTTATATTGGTCAGAAGAAAACCAAAAAATAAAAAAGACAAAAAACCAACATCTAGAGACAAAATGCTGGCAGAAAAACTAAAAGAGTTTGGTATTATTTTGCTTCAAACAGGAACTAAAAGTAACATTTCATTTATGCAGAAAATGTTACAGTACAAACTGATGAACTTTATCTAAATATTGTTTAAAAAAAGGCAGCTTCCGTATGCTGCTTTTAAGCAATACACAATTTTAGATACAGCATGTTTTTTTAAGGACTATTTATGTCCCTAAACTGTTATTCTTTCTTTTTATAGTGCTCAGGTCTAAAAATATAAAAGAGACACAGAAAAACTTTAAATATTTGTAATCATGAGCAGTTTAGTGATTTTAAAACGGATTGAATGTGTTAAAAAAAACGAAAGAAAAACTAAACTCTTGTGTTGTATAAATTACAAAATTTAGTTTCTAGAATTGTTACTGCAGCACACAATTTTGTTTTGATATTTTTTTCCATATACAATCTAACAGTTTTTGAACTCTTCTCTGTTGCTAACATACACAAACTGTCATCACCAAAAGACCAACTAAACCATTATAAAACTAACAAAAAAAAAAAAAAAACAAAGAACAACAAAATAAAAGGAACTCCTGCTTCTATCAAGTAATGAAAACTATCAACACAATCACAACAATTTTTCTTATTTCAAACCCTCCCCAATAAATACATTCACATGATACTTTGCTTTTATAATAACAACAGCAACAACAACAATGGCATAAACAGCAGCATCAACAATAACAACAATAAAGAGTCCTTGTATTACGACAAAAAAAAAAAAAAAAAGTTTTTTGTGGTTGTGTAGCAAAAATGTTAAGAAAGAAAGAAAATTTGTTATTCCAGCCAAAAGAAAAGTTTTAGTTTAATGTGTCTTTTTAATTAGTTGTTGATAAATGTTTAGAATTACAAATTATAAATAAAATGGGAAAGAATAAAAAAGGGATATACTAAAATTTTACAAAACTGAAAATCGAATAAATGAAATACACTATAAATTTTATTTTAACTCAAATTATTTAAAGTGAAAGAAAGAAATTGCTGTAAATTAAATGAAACTGGCTAGCAGACAGAGATATTGATCTTAGAATCCATAAATTCTAGACCATTAGGAAATTCTGCTACTGTTTGTTATTGGAATCTTAGTGTCTGTAGAAATAAAGCTCGGGTAGAATATGTTAATCGTATACACTTGATTAGTTTCACATTGATGATGGCAATCAAAAATATTAGTGTATGTACCACAAGCATATTTTTTGGCGTAAACTGGATATGAAAAGGGACCTTTTAATAAAATCCCGGTAACTATTTTTAAAAGTACAGATAGACCTCACAGTGCGCATCTTTGAACATGCCCTAAATATATAATAGACCTTAACGTTAAGCACACGTGCACGAGCTTAATGTCAATCATTTTAACAATGTATTACGAGTGCTAACCGCACCAAACATTCAATTTTAGTGGATGTAATGGGGAACCGTTAATGGCTTAAGATTTGTCTTCTCTCCAACAAACGTCAATTTTACTCTATGAACTTCGCGAAAAGATTTTTTTTCAAAGTACATTTTCTAAATTGGGAAGCGTTGTTTTATCGTTCTATCAATACAGTTTGACCTTCTCAGCTGTTAAACCATAGTTATCAATATCAAAGTTTTCATGCAGCTAAAAAGCTAGGTGTCAAGTCGTGAAAAGTTTTTTTTTATCTTTCGTTTTATGTGACCTTCTCCGAGAAAAGGGACCTTGTGTGTGAAAATGAAGTTTTGAGAAAAACGCATTTAAAGTTTCATAATTTAATGTTTTTCTCATTTTTATCGATTTTCCCAAGTTCATTTTCGTTTTTATGGGGTAAATGAATTTTTATCAGAAATCTAACTCTTTCATCTTATTCTACACCCTTTTAGGTACCTTCTTTTCGCCCTGGTTTCTTGTATCGCTAAACACCGTACTTTTCAAATCACATTACGGTGGTTAACTCGATTACGGTGTAATTGTCGATTAAGTATCTACATATTGAAGTTGTGAAATAAGACGAATTTCAAGCTTAAATTTTAGTTTTAACTTAAATTAAATTAAATCAATGTTAAACAATAAAACAAAAACTATATACGCTGAAATAAAAAACTATTCTTTTATTCTGAATTCATGCAACTAGTAGCTGTTGTTATGAATAATGTATTTTAATGTCTATGCAAAAGCAGCAAGCTGAAGTAACAGCGGTAGCAACATACAACTTACAGCAGAATATCAGCAACACCATATGCACATGTCACTAAACATGATGTCAGACTTGGTATTTTTTTTATTTAACAATTCAAACACGAGTTTCTGTATGTAATTTACAATGTTGTATTATAAACACACATACTCGAACACAAACCCCCTTATAATGTAATATGTGTATGTATGTGTTTTAAATTTAGATAGTCCTCTATCTTTCTATCGTCATTCTAAACATAAATTCTAGTATACATTTTACATGAAGTCCTTATGTGTGTGAGTTTAAGGGAAACGGAAACTTTATGATTTGTTAACAGTATAAAAAATATTTCTGAATTATATATTTTTCTTTTTTTGCTTAAAAAACCGTATATTGCATGTGTATGCATGCTGTAGACATGACACAATACAAAACCGCAAAAAAGTGACATGAACAGAAACGTTCACTACTAATGGAGCCAGAGTTTAGAGACTCAATATCAAAACTTATGTAAATATGTAATAATGGACATAAGGGCAATATAACTGTAAATAGATAAAAAAAAATACATAATATAAACAAGAGCTTGCAAATTGAATTTAATATTGCTTAATAAAGATTTATACGCTGCATTTTGTTGCGATATTTTTTAACTATCTAAATATATGCACGAGCATATTAATGAAAAAATATCTTGGCTATTTTACCTTATTTGGTATAACATAAGAAACTAAGATGTAAAACCTTCCCGGTGCTTTAAGAGTAATGCATAGTTCAATATTAACATTGTTTTTAGTTTTGTTCGATTTTTTTTTATGTTAAAAACAAATTTTTTGACTCACTTATTCGGTCATATAGCCAGGGTATTACACAGATTTTGGAGCCTTCTCCACAAGTCCTCGGTGGACCAAAACCTTTTTATAGGCAGACGAGAGCTTCGAGGATCCGCTCCAAAGTATTTTGGTTTTCACGAGTAGGTTAGGTAGAAATGGCGGTCAGTATCCATCTGACACCTTTAGACCCAATGATCCCGTGTGATACCATGGAGGTTTACTAAACAGAACCCACACCGCAGAACCAATTTGAAGTTAAAGAAGTTACGAATGCGTTCTAGTTCATCGCCAAAGACGTCGTATAATCATTCAAAGGTGGCGGATCCCATGTTGCTCAGTGGTCTTTTCGTAAGTGCATAACAGTGACAGAGAAGGTGTTCTACGTTCTGCTCCTTAGAGCTGCGGTAGTAGTCAGAGTGTATCTACCGGACAGTGTCCGGTGGCAACAGACTCCAACAGTGATATGTCCCTCTTGGTCATCGATTGTAGAGACATACTTCGCATGTCATCAATGCGGACCACAATTTGCCTGGCAGTGCTCGTTGCCCATCTGCCATTAGCAATATCGATAGTCGATCGCCGAATCTCGAGTCTTTTCCAGTTAAACGTCTGAGTTTTATATGGCATTCCCCCATTCACGTTGAGTTTTTTCCATTGGTTCTTCGCCAGAAATACACGTCAAAAATGTAAGCCTTCAAACGGTTGCATATGGTTAATGCTGAAAAACGCAATAACTGCAATTCTTATGCCAAGCCATTTACCAATGCGAGGCAAATCGTAAATCGCACGAAAAACAAACAAAAACGGCCTGTTTGTCTTTAAAAGATAGCGACAAAGACTGCCTACTTCCCCGCCTAGAGCAGTTTAACAAATGGTTTGTTATTTTTTTAATACGGTCAAATTATTTCTGTCTCTCTTTCTATCTCTCTCCCTCTCTGACTTTGCGCAAAGAGCAAATAACTTTTCTTTCTAATACGACGAATTTACACAGTGTTTTTTTATCGAAAAATTCGTTGGCGAAATTCGTCGTTCGTCCCAGTTGTATTACATTACATAATGATTGCCATTTAACTTTTTATGATTATCGTATTCATAAAAATTTAATGCAAATACAATAAATTTTTTCCAGAAAACTATTTTATGATTATAATATGAATTGGTTAGTGTTTCGCAATTATTTTTGGGAAAAAAACATATTAAGAGAAAATTTTAAATCTGCTTTTGTCTAACAAAATTATTCCATAAAATGCATGAAATTTCAAGATATTTTTCTTACAAAAACAATAACAACAAAAGTTTTTAAAATAATTTATAACATATTAAAGTTGCACTCACACATGCTTACTTGTACAAAGAGGCAAAGCGAATAATCCCGTATCCTTATTACAGTAAAAATACAAAGTTTAATATCAAAATTACACATTCAGTAACACAATATGTAAACTATAAATATAAGTAAAACATGCATATCGCTTAATGAAATGCAAATCGATGAAAATATTGCGGAAAGAAAGCTAATGCTATAAAATGGACTAAAACATTTCTTCTGGGATCTTGTAGAATTTTCAGACGAAGTTTTGACTAACAGTTATCAGGTATTTGTGTGCAAATCGTTTTATAAAACGGAGCGATTTAATAACGATAATATCGTTTTCAATATCTTAAAAATTTTTTTTATTTCAAGTCTATATTTATATTATATATATTAGTTAAACTACTGAACCACAAATTAAGTCTATAGTTTAGATGTGGATCTTTAAATCGATCAAAATTTATCACACTTTCAAAAACGATCGTTTTGAAACCGTTCGATTTTCATCACATACCGGTATGCACCAATGCCAACATTTTTGCGAGATTTATGGGAACAAAAGTGCTTTTGTGAGATCAGACAAGGAATAGACTTTTTACCAACAAGGGACCACGCCAATTATAGTATTCGACAAATCGATCCAGAATCGTTGAAAGCGGATTCCGGAATTGAAGTAAAATATTGAAAAACTTTTCTGAAGTTATTCGGTAATCGTCAATCCCAAAAAAAAAAATAACTGTTAAGAGATCAATTTTTATTTAAAAATGCCTCAGAAAACTCTAACACATTTCAGTAAACGATTTGCATATTTCTCTGCATTCGCACTTACATGAAATTATAATTACACATGTACTATAAACAAAGTCTCAAATATACATGCACACACATTTACATTAAAAGATATAACTTTTTAAACAATATTTCCTGTTTGTCTTTCGTTAGTTTTTACTCTCGTATTTTCATGTTTTAATGTTAAACAAAAACAACAACTACAATAATCATTATAACTCTTTTATGGCAACTTTACTTTTTCTTATTCTTCATACTTTTCATTTTTCTCATTTTTTGTTTCTGTCTTTTTTTGTATTTCTGTTGCAGATTTCATTGTAGCACTCAAGGATGTTTCAGTTACGATACCACAAGCTGTAAAACGTGGCAGTAATGCAATGCTAACATGTAATTACGATATGGAAAATGATACTTTATATTCAGTAAAATGGTACAAAGGACGACGTGAATTTTATCGTTATACACCAAAGGAAAATCCGGCAATGAAAGTTTTTCCTAGCCAAAGTGGTCTAAATGTAGAGGTAAGTTTTTTGCTTCTCTTTCATTTATTTTTTTTTTTTAATAAATGCCGGTACTTTGTACAAGCAAACTAGTACGCACAACTTCAACGAACAACAAACCCGCTTTCAAACAACAAAAAATACTACAATAGATGAAGAGTAAAATGTTACGGAAATGAAAAAGGGGGGGAGTGGAAAAGAAAAAAATTTACCGAAAAATAATTCATAAATAGTCGTTCTTTTATTTGGATTTTAAACGAGCACAAGTATGAGTGCAAATTTATAAAAAAAAACGACAAAATAAACATGAAAACATTTCTTTCAGCATTGCACATAAACTACATGTAATTAAATCAACTGTTGTTTAACGAGGAAAACAGCAACAAGAAGAAGAACACAAAAGCATAAATAGCAACAGAAAACAAACCTCATTAACAATATATATTAAATAAAAATAATAATGTAGTATCGATCGATTACATTTAATAAACAATACTACTCATAGTTATGAAAAAATATTTAATTTTTTTCTGTTTTTGCATATTTTCTCATTTAATAAATTGCCATGAAAGTTGCTGTTGCAAACAAATAAATAAAATAAAAGTATTAATACAACAATAAAGGTATAATAATAATCATTAGCAGGGTTTTTTTAACTTTTACTTACAATTCAATAACATTTTAGTACACAGTACACAGGTATTGCAAAAAGCAACAACAACAACAACAAAAATAAATGAGAAAAACAGATAATATCGCTGTTAATAATCCAATGTTTTTAATAATTTTTCCATGCATTTCAATTGCTACATATTTTTTAATATTTTTTATCCCTTGCAACAGTTATTTGTTTTTAATGAGCAACATTTTCAACACCAATATAAAGTTTTTTTTTCATTTTCAACACCAATACAAAGTTTTTTTTCGCTTTGCTGGTAATGCATCTGCTTTTGTGTATGCCGTTATTAATTAAAGATAAAGATGAAAATGAAATTTTATTTCCAAAAAGAGTATTAACAGTGTTGCCATATCTGTTTGATGAGAATATGCTAAAATTTAAAAAAAAAATTAGTTAAAATCTGTTAATCTTAAAATTAAGAAAATTAGCTAAAAATCATCTAAGATTAAAACATAAAATGTTTAATATATTAACTTTTCTAAAAATATTTTAAATTTGTACAAAAAAATGTTCTAAAAATCTGCTGAATTTTTATAAAAAATCTGATTAATAAAAAGGAATTTTAGAATATATTTCATGAAAAATTATTTGAAAAAAATATTATATTAATATGCGAAAAACGAAATACGAAATTGTTTGAAAATATGTAAAGTAAGTCTGTTTGAAATAAAATTCTGCTTTTCCAAAAAGTAAAAATATGCTAAAAAAAAAAGCCTGCTTTTGGACAAGGAAATATGCTAAACAGCAGTTAGCATATTTTTTTAAACTTCCCAACTCAATCTGCTAAATCTAGCAGAAAATATGCCAACATGGGAACACTGGGCATTAAATACGAATAGAGAAGAAGAGTTCTGTCGAAGTGGATTTGTTTTAATAAATACCTTTATTCGGTTAATTTTACACTAAGGTGTAGTATTTACATTAAATCTGTACAAAATTAATAAATGTCGGTACTCAGCTATAATAATATTATTTTTCAAAGGATTATTTAATAAAAAAATTCACAGAAATTAACACTTAAATTGCCATAGAAAGAAACAAATTAATATATTCGTTGTAAATTATTCACAACTAACAAATTTGATTTGATATGCGAAAAGATTTTGGAATAAGAAGCAAAATATATAAAACCAAATTTTTTTTCAAAATTAATTGCTAACATGAAAAACTTATTTATCTATACGCAAAAACAAAACATGGTTGAAAAATTATTAAAAAACCTCTATGTTAAGGATGGTCCAATCAAAATACACGATGCTAATTGTAAATAAAAAAAAAATCAGAGCATTATCTTAATATTTTTTATTATTATAGAAGAATATCGGTCAAATGCTTGCCATGGCTTCGGTGGCATACCTCTATCCGATGGTCCATATTTTTGAACTCAATTTTGAATTTGAATTATTCTTGGCTGATAAACGTACACTTTTTTTTAAATATCCCCAAAGAAAGAAGTTCAACGGTGTCAAATCACATGATCGTTAACATCGCCACGACGTGAAATAACACGGCCAAGAATTTCTCACGCAAAAAATCGTTGGCTGTGGAGCAAGTGGCACCATCCTGTTGGAACTACATACCTTCCAGGTCCATATCCTCAATTTTTGGCCACAAGAAGCCCGTAATCATCTCGCTGTATTGTACACCATTCACGATAACTGCTTGGGCCACCTCATTTTTGACGAAGTACGGCCCGATGACGCCGCCAGTCACATTATGTCGATTATGCTGACCAAAAAATCACGAGGTGCATTTTGTTTTGAACGTCCATTTTCTTAAAGACTTCAACAATTTTAACGCACTGCTCAATTGTGTACCTCTCCATGTTTGTATTTGTCAAACATTGAAACAAGAAAATGTCAAATTAAGTTTGGCAAAAAACTTGACGTTAAGGTGTGACGCACAACTAGCATCGTGCAGTATATACATATTTACATATCGCATTGTTTAACAAAAGTGTATTAACTCAATATTTTTATTTGTCCACAAGTTATATTCATATCTAACCGCAGTTAAAGTATCGTGCTATTTGGTCTACTTTTTGGTAATGGAACAGTTGGCGTAAAATGCTTTTTCATATGCCTTAAATGTAAAGTTAAAAATGGTTTTTTTTTAGAAATTAAAAGATTTTTGAAACAAATCTGACAACACAGCCTCCAACCACATTTATATCCAGCTAAAGGCATTGTCCTCTGATTAATTATTTTAGGAGCGCAGAAGAGATACCGCAGGACTTATCTGATTAGAAGAGCGCTAAGCCCCTATGTGATTAGGAACCGTGATTAGGGGAATTTTCGTCCGGTATTAGCAGGACATAAACTAAAAAATAAATTAAAATGAGATTTGATAATCTGTGGACAAGTAACGGCATTAGCTTTCGATCGAAGTTTGCTTCTTAATTGTATTAATTTCGGAACGATCCTGTCAAAAAATTTTTTTTTTTTTTTGCTCATTTCCACAAAATATTAATTTTTAAGCTTTTATGTGACTTTTATGTATTTCATAGTATTTAATTTATCTGAAAATAATGAATTTATTCGTAATTATTACTTATTTGTAAAAGTAACAATAAATTTTATTTAAAATAATAACAACTAATTTATTTAAAACTAAGATAATGATGTGTGCCATGGTTCTTCTTCCACCGTTTCTTCAAAGTCCTCTTCCGAATCTGAATCATCTTCAGAGCCAAGTTCAGGTGGAAGCATAAAACAAATTGCTTCATTCGTAAAGGGTAATGACTTTTTTTGAAGTTGGTCCTATGCTAGTAATCAGTGGAGAACTGAGCAAAAGTCTATTTATAACATCTTTGTTACACTGAACTCTCGAAAACTTTCTAGCAAAATTCTGCCTGTTAAGCAGACGCTTCTTCTGATAACAACAACGCTTCGCTCTTTACAGTTGCGCCATGTATTCAAATCTTGTGCATTGTAGGTGTCATAGTACGCCAGGGATAACGTAAAGTTTTGCAGTGTCTTGGCAAACTCGTGCAAATGGATTTTGTAACCACTTGTAATTACTTCAATAATATTTTAGATTCGGTAGATAAATCAACTGCAATTCCAGTATTTATGCAGCTTATTCAGAATTGGAAGCAAATCTTCTGCTGGTGTTACCATCGTCTTCGGTATATCCACTATTAGCCGTAATTCACTTCTAAATTTTTAATGGATAGTTTTTTACTCTCTTTAACAATAGTTTTGTCCTCATCCGATCTTAATTGTCACTTTTTCACTGTGAGTTTAAAAGACAGGTGTAAAATGCAATCAAATATACGAATTCTGGCAGCACAGGTGGTTGAAACTGTTTCGCACATTCCTTTTTTTACACAGGTAATATTAGTCTTAGATGTAATAATTTAAATAAAAGATAACCAAAACATTTTATGACTGACGAAAAAGTTTCTATTATATGTACCTGTGTAAGATGAGTAAAACAGGAAAAAGGTGAAATTTTAAAAAAATCACCAAAAAATGGCGCAAAAAGTGGACAAAAAAATCGTTTTTTTTTAATTTCGAACAAATTTTTGGATCATAAAAATTAAAAATAAAATTTTTATAAGTAGCTGTTAATATAGTCTTTCACAGATAAAAAATCAATGTAAAATCTTTATTCGTTTAGCCACAAAAAAATATATTCTTAACCTTTCAAAACCGTAAAAGGTCCATGAACACGCATGCAATTTACTCAACTTTCCTGATTTTAACAGTGTCCTAAAACAAATCTCAAGCAAAAGACTTGAAAACCCACTAAACGATGCAGAATTTTGTTGGCTGTCGAGCTGCGTACTTTAATTTAATTTAATTTTTTGCCTAATGTCCGGCTAGATTAGCAAAAAACCCCTATGTGCATCGGTTCCATATAATGACCTTCCCTTAAATTACTTTAAGTTTAAAAAAAGACAAAGAACTTCCATAAGTCTTATTCTCATAGCATTGTTTTGATTTTCCGGGTTCCTCATTGCCCATGGGCCCCAAATAAGGTGCACTCTCACAAATTTGTCTGTATATACTAGGGCTATAGCCAAATTTTTGGCATAGTACCACGGAGTGGCCAAGAATGTTTTAGTAATGAAAACACCTATCTCACGTCGTTTTGCGAAAAAAAACCTCACGCAGGGAAGCAAATTTCTAAAACCTTTCATGAAATTTTGAACCGCGATGAATCATAAACCGTAGGAAAATTTTTCAAACTGAAGCAGCGGATAAATTCCAAAATTCCAATTAAGTGATACGTATAGGAATATATACAAATATCAGGTGTACATTTTTAAAATTTCCGTGTGATAAAAATGGTTGTTTTCAAACTTCAACCCGATCCCTGCGTGAACTTTTTTAACAATCCGAAAAAAATTTTCATATTTTTTATTAATAACTTTTAATGTTCTACACGACTATATTATGATGTTTTTGATATTCGCAAAAAAGTGTGAAAAGTTATAGCCCTAGTATATACATACTATGGCGTAGGATATCAATGGGTCAAGCCTGACCAACCGTTTTATGTTTGAATTGTTTCAAGTCAGCTAATTAGGCCTATATTATTTAATGTAAATAAAAAACTTTTCTTTACATGTTTTCCAACGTTTCGTCAATTTTTTTTTTACTTCGTCAGGGTTACGTCTATTTAATTAAAAAATTATAATACATTAATAAAACATAAATACACCAAATATTTTTTCTTTAAACTTACAAATTTAACAGTAATTTTCACATTAAATTAAATATAAATAAATTTTACAAAAAACAAAGAACATTTAACACAAAAAATAAATTAAAACCACAGCTTAAAATTTAATATCACAGTTTGAAGTTATACTGCAACTCTAAAGCTTGTATTTATATTGTCAGTATCTTCCTTTTTGTTCACTGTTCTTTCTATTTTTTGTTGTATACGTAAGCTTTCTAATGTGTACCTTTTCCTTTCTCCACCCTCTATGCCTAAAATTTTAACGTCATCAAAGTTGATTTTATGTCCAGATGACGGAATATGTGTTGCCAACCCTGTTGATTCTCTAAGTTTTGTTATATCGTTTTTATGTTCAATCATTCTTGTTTGCAATGATCGTTTTGTCGTACCTATATACATTTGATTGCATTTCTGTTCGTCATTTCCCATACATTCAAGTTCGTACACAACATTGCATTGTTGTTGTTTTTCATATATTTGTGATTCTATTGTTGTTTTTATATTTTTGTTGTCCGTTAAACCAGGAATAAATCGTACACTGAAAAAAATATTTTCCTTTTTATCAGTATTTTGTGTAGTGATATTATTTTTTAATTTTAGCTGTGTTTGTTCAATTAATGAATAAATGAGTTTAATTGGAAAACTATTGTTAATTAATAAAAGTTTTATATTTTTAATATTTTTGGTATGAAATTGTTGGTCACTAATATTTAAAACTCTGAAAATAAAATTTTTTGCCGTATTAATAATTTGGTGTTCAGGCTGTGTAGCATTGAAGTTCATTAGTCTTCCTGATGATGATTCCTTAGCATACCAATCAAATGTGATCAAATCGTGTTATTGTCCCTGTGTATCTTAGTATCTACATAGGCAATCTGTTTATTTTCTTCCAATTCTGTGGTAAATTGAATTTTGTTGTGGTAAGTATTTAAAACATTCAGTATTTCATCTTTATCTTTAATTTTGATTATCGCTACTTATCGTCTACATATTTAACTATGTACTTGAAATGGATATTCTTCTTCTTTAGTCCATTTATCGCTTCGTCAAGTAGGCTATCAAGTATTATATCGGCTATTGTAGGAGAAAGAGGGTTGCCCATAGGCATTCCAAATATCTGGCTATAAATTTTCTTATTAAACACAAAATAGTTATGCTTTCTTACTTGTTTTAGAATACAAAAACAAAAGAACTCCCCCTAATTTAATTAAAATAAATCACCTTTGAAAAATTGAATAAAGCAATTATTTAGCGGGTACCTTTTATTATATTTGCAAAAACTTTGAATTGGCAAGAATAATTTTTTGAACACGTTTCAAATAGTAAATCTATTATTTAGCCAATTGCAAAACTCGCTCCTACAACACCCCAACATCTTTCAATAACAAGCAAAAACCACCCCACGAGAAGGGAAGAAGAAGCTAATGAAAACTCATCTTATTTAAAAATACAGAGAATATAATAAAAAAATAAAAAAAAGGAATGAATCAAATATATTATTCATCGTTTTTTGCCATGAATATAGTGAAAAACCACTACTAAAAGAAGTAAAAACTAGCAGCATACTAATTTTCATGACTTGCAATTTGCATTCTGTTGAAAATTATAACTCAAAGTATTATTGAAAAACCCCAATGTGGGGAAAAACAAAAAAAAAATATTTATAAGAATAATTTGTGCAACAAACTTTTTCTCCTCCCTTTCGATCATAACTCTATGGCATTTGCCAGCGGTAGCGAAATTTTAATATATTTTTTTTTTTTTTTTATTAAAATGAATTCATGTTTTCTTCTTTCTTCAAATTTTTTAGCGCAATCTTTCCAATCAAAGTCATGTCGTTTTATTAGCTGTACCTCTGAATATATCAGGGAAATTCACTTGTGAAATATCCGTTGAAGCGCCTTCATTTCAAACAGCAATGGTATCCGGTGATATGGAAGTTGTAGGTGAGTATAATGAATACTTATTGAATGATATTATTGAATGGTACATACGCACGTGCATTAACAGAAGGAGGAAAGTGTATATGTGTGTGGGCAATTAAGTGCCTGCGAGTATGAGTGTGCAACCAATATAAAAAATTTAGAAAATGTGTTAAAAAAAATGTGAATGTCCTGGTTAAAAATTAAGAAGGAGAAGCTATGAAACTTGGCAGGAGCAAAAAGAGGAAAAAAAAACAAATTAATTAGACAAATGAATTTCTGTGGTATTTCTTTCCAAACTTTTGTTTTAGCCAACCAATACATTTTTTGCTTTAGTTTCTCCTTTTTTTCAATAACCACAATTACCCTGTAAAACATTTACTGCTGCTCGTTTTGATTAAAGTTTATCGTCCTCTCTTTTGTGCATATTTAACACTACTGCAGTTACTACTACATACAAGGGAGATCGAACGGTTATTATTCGACCGGTTTAAACCGGTTTTTTAGTTTTGCTCATTAAAGTTATTTTAAATGTTTTGGTAGAAAAAACCGTTTACTTAAATAATGTGTAATTTATATAAGATTTCCTTACTTTTATTGTAATGTACCGGTAATTAAATTATTTTTATAATTGTAAAATTAAGCAACATTAAACTTTTAAAA
Organism: Pollenia griseotomentosa; assembly: GCA_963931875.1. Lineage (NCBI taxonomy): Eukaryota > Metazoa > Arthropoda > Insecta > Diptera > Polleniidae > Pollenia > Pollenia griseotomentosa. Next base: position 203,330,501 of record OZ007561.1, on the reverse strand, counting down.
AGAATGTCAAAACAAAATGTAACAAAAGTTAAAGAACATAATGGACAATGTAAATACTACAAATTGCTTATAAAATCGTGTGTTATTGCAAAAAAAAAAAAAAAAAAAAACTAAAAACGCGATTTAAAAGCATACTAAAGTTTCTGAAGTGCCCTATGGGAAAATAACAAAAATTTACCTGGGGGGTTACTGCGTATTTCGATTCAAAAGAAATCATTTGCGAGTTCGAACAATTTGTACTGTGTATTACGATTTTCGCAATCGTTCGAAACGATGGCAGAGGTTGTATTTTGAAAAAAATTTTAAATTTGATGAAAACTTTTTGTTCGTAATAGGGAGGGGCTGTTAAAAAGGGGATTTTTTGTTTTCGATAAAGTATAAAAAACGTCCGTTTATGTTAAACAAATATTACGAAAAACGTAATATACAGTACAAATTGTTCGAATTCGAAAATGATTTCTTTCGAATCGAAATAAGCAGTAACCCTCAGTTTTATTTATTAAAACACCAGGAACTACAAAATCATTTTAAATAAATAATTCTGGCTAAGAGGCTTTCTTTGTAATTTTTCAAACAAATTTTTAAAGTCTACTGATGTATGTAGACAGGCTAAACTGTCAACAAATTAAAATTAATTTTAAATAAAATTCGGAGAAAATCTCAAAAAATTAAATTATTAAATTCCTATTTTTTTAAAGCAAAGGTCTTTAAAAATAAACCACACAAATTGCAAACATGTCAAAATTTTACGTTTGTAAAAATATTTTGTGCTGTTAATTGTAGTGTTTGATGTTTGAGCATGTTTGTAGAAATATTAAAATTTTTAATACTTGGCCCACACATTTTGGATATTTGTCAAACTTTTTGTGGTGTCTATTGCTAAATGTAATCACTTCAGTGAAAACTTTGCCGAGTGAAGACTTTGAGGCAGAAGCATTAACATAATTTGTAATTGTTTTGTGGCTTGCTAAGCCATTTGTTTAGTTTATTTTGAACTTTAGTCATAACAATTGTTTTTGTTGGCTCCTTACCTTTGTGAATATTTTTTTTTTTTCAAATTAACTTTTTATTTTAAGACTTATTTTGATTTTTGGGTTTAAAATTATTCGAAAAAAATCGGCTTAACGGTAATTTTTTTAATGCTTAATCGAAACCCCAGGTTTCTTAAATAGTAACTATTCGGAATATTCGAAAACCGATTTTTAGAAAAAGTCGAATAATGGATCTCCCTACTACATAAACGATACAAAGTGAACCAAAACACCTACACGCAAAGAAAACACATTTTTTAATATGGTCACCTCCACCCATTTTTAAATATATTTTGGTCATCGGCAGCCATATTACGGTTTTCAATTACAAATATCATTTTTCTCTTTTCCAACAGCAGCATGTTTTGATTGATTAAAAACAGTGCTTTTATAAGTGGTTGCTATATTATAGTTATTATATATTATAGTATGGCTGCGACTTTTTGATGGACGACTAATTTAACCAAAATATGGTTGCCGGTGACAATGATATGGTTAAAGTAGCCGTAATATGTTTTAAAAATTTTTGTTAAAAATAATTTTATTGTAGATGAGGATATTGAAAAATAAATTTTTTTGGGTGTAAATGATTAAAAATGTATTAAGATGTTTATGGAAAATAATATAAAGTAAAAAGATAAAATTTAAATTATTTATCAAAAAGTGAATAAAAAGTTTAATATTATAACTAGGGCAACCAAAAAAAGCACTAAAAAAACAGTTTTAAGCTCTTAAAAAAAGCGTTTAAAAACATGAAAATAAGCTGTTAAAATTAAAAAAAGCAATTTAAACTTGTTTATTTTCCACTTAATTCGTTTAATACGTTTTTATAGTAAATTATAAGTTGATGCAATTAATTTTCGAAAAGAAAACTATGTCTGTTTGGAGTCAGCAAGTTCTTGTACATAGAAAAAGTTGAGTATTTGCTCTGAAGTATATTTTATACGATTGGACTCATAATTCCGTTTGCCTTCCAAAATATCCCCAATATCTTTTAATACCGAAAATCCTTGATTTTTTAATGAAACCGATTTTAATTTTGTATTCGCTTCGTCTTCTATATCCCCTGGAACACGGGATATTTTTCTTACGGTCCACAACTATGTTCACTTAGAAAACCAATGAAAGATTTTTTGCTTCCAATTTTGTTACAACTTCGTGTAAAACACCAAAATTTGCGGAAATTAACAATATTTGATATACAGATAAATTCTTAATAGCTAAAACTATATTAAAAAAGTCAAAAAATAAGACGTTACTATACCAAAAACAGAAGGAAATGGAACTACCAGACGTTACTTTATACAAAAACTATTTTTAAAAAGAAATAAGACGTTACAAAGTATGATGGTAAAAGACGTTACAGACTGAGGTATTTGATCGTAAGAATACAGCTATGGAATTTTCGAGAGAAAAGAACTTAAACAAGCAAATAATAAAATAAGTTGATAAAAAGGCTTAATACTAAAAACATAAGCACATAAAAATTATACACAACACTATAAAAAGTACGTTACAGTACCGCTAAGACAGAGTTGCATAAAAATCAAGTAAGAAAGTATAGTCGGTCAAGCCCGACCGTATGATACCCAACACCACAGTATTTAAAAACATGTTACGAGAGTGTAAGGCTACATGAATAGGGATATATCAATGTTTTTAAATTCATTAAAATCTGTTAAATAGTTACTGATGAGCAGAAATTGACCCTGTCTCCCCTCGTGGTCCTATTTTTTAAAAAATGCATACCTTACATGTCCATATATGTATGGATCTATCTTCATATGTCTTAAATTGCATGAAGATTGGTTTGATAGTGGGCAGAAATACCCTCTTCCGGATAGCAGATTGCATGGGGACACAAAGACCCTCTTCCGGATAGCAGCTTGAATAGGGGCTATATTAAATTATTGACCGATTCGCCCTTGTGCCAATTAGAACCCACGTACCAAATTTCATTAAATTATCTTTAACATTGCGACCCGTACTTTGCGCACGAGGTTACATGGACAGCCAGCCAGCCGGACGGGCATCGTTAGATCGGCTCTGAAAGTGATTCTGAGTTAATCGGTATACTTTAGGACCAATATTTTAAGGTGATTCTCACATAATATCCTCTCCACTCTTTAGTGTAGGTATAATAACATACAGATATAATATAGGTTTTTGGGATGATATTGTTCAAGGAAGCACAAAATATTACCATAACGTTGAGCGATTTTTTTAACCAGAGTTGTTACAGCAAAGAAATTACTGATTTTTTAGTATTTATAAAAAAAAGTTGCACATAAAAAAAATAATAATAACGATTTTTGCAAAATTTTATTAAATAAGTTTTTTTTCGAATAAAAAATAAAGAAAAATTGTCTTAAAATGGCAAAATAAGTAAAAAAAAGCCGATATCGCAAAAATAACTAAAAACAAGCCGATATTGCCAAAATAAGCAAAAAAAAAGCCCTAACAAATATATCTCATTTTCTTTGTTTTTTTATGATCGGAATTTGTGTTCAATCAAAATCTTTCTATCATGTAAACCAAAAAATAAGCATTTGCTTTTTTTTGGTTGCCCTAAATATAACCTTTTAAGTAGCCTTTATCATATTCGTATATCACCTACAAATAATTCTTTTAAAAATTCTTGTACATTTTGTAATCATTCTTCTTTTTTTCTCTTGTTTCAATTCATTTTGACACAGAATTACCTGAAGAGCAGGCTACCGTAACGGGCATACAGCCACGTTATCGTATCGGTGATTTGGTTGACGGCAATTGCTCAATTAAATACTCTAAGCCAGCTGCTAATTTGACATGGACTATTAATGGCATAGTGGTAAGTATTAGGCTCCTGTAAAAAAGCAAAAAAATCTTTTTTTTAATACTTAATATGCCACAGAAAGGCTTATTACACATTTTATGATGGCATTAAAATCAATGAGGATATTTTTTTGTTCTCTGCCAACGTGCAATCAAATACTCCAATAAAAGTTAAAAGTATTTTTACGAGTTAAAAGGAAAAAAGTTCCATTGTTTTAGAGATTAATGGTGAGGGAAAGTTGAAGGCTTAAATAAAGTTTAGGTAAAAGGTGGAATTTTCTTGCAACAGAGTCAATTAATTTAAAACAAAAAATACAAAATTGAATAATTCCAACGGTCATTTCTAATAAAAAAAGTGGAAAGCATTTTAAAATGGCAAACATTTTAATTTATTTACAATTTGGTTCGAACAACCCAAAATAAGAGTCTGAAAAATCCGATTAGTTAGTCTCATGCCAATTGTCTTGGTCTTAGAGAAAAGTTTCTACAAAACATTTTTTAGGCGTTGTAAGAAAGAAACATCATTAATAACCATTCTGGAAGTGCGTGTAACGATGTCCGTCTGTCTGTTAAAATTGGTTTAAAGAAAACCCCAGATACTACGCTAAATTTTTCTATTGCAATTCAGCCTGATCGGTCTACAAAACGCCGAGATAGGAGCAAAAAAAAACCCCACTGCTGCCTCTAATATTACCCCCAATTCCTCTGTTGGTTTTTCTATATCTGGAGAACGGCAAGAGCCAAACTTTCCAAATTAGGTAAATGTATCTTGTTTGGCAATAGACAAGAACGTTTGCCAAAATGTGGGCGGAAGTTGAGAGGTGGGCAGGTTTTCTTATATCTAAAGGACGGTAAGAGAAAAATTGCCCAAAATGTGAACAGATAGCTACGTTATCAATGTACAACCTCTTTAATAATTTTGGCGGAATTGGAGAAGAGGGCGTGGCACCTCCCCTAAAAAGATATTTTAGATTTCTGCATATCTGAAGAATGGCAAGAGTCAAAGATTACAAATAGGGACATGGTTATGCATGTGGGCGGAGAAGTGAGCGTGGCACAAAAAAGATTGATTTATATCTATAGATAGATCAGTATTTATATAACTTTCTGTTTTTATCCCGCAATTTAATTCTTTTATATAATGTGTGTTAGTAGGTAAGTGGTCTAAGATGCTGCATTACGTTAGGTGAATGGTATTTATGATTCGGCACAGCAGAATATAGTACTTTTACTTAATAAATAAGTTGCTATAAGCTCGTTTTTGGAATCAGATTTCAGTCTACATAATAATTTGTGCTTTCGTAAAACTGCTCTGGGTGGGGAAGCAGTTCGCGAGTCACTGTCATAATTTTTGACTGGCAATTGGGCCGTCCTTGTTAATCTGCCTTTGTGCAGTTTACATTTCGCCTGCATTGGTTAACGGTTAAGCGTAACAAACTCTTTCGCGTTACAGGTTTGCGATGTTCGACATTAACTATTTACTTTAAACTTACTTTTTGTATCGTGCTAATGGAGGTCAATAAGAAGTTTCGGCCTCCTAGTTGAAGGTTTTGTTCGCTCAATAGCTGATTAAGGAGGCCGTAAGTAGTAATTTATGATGGCTTAATGGACATCTTTACTTTTTAAAGGGTAAATAAAAATAATTTGAAATATATTCTGAAATAAAAAATAATAAATTAGACGATTAACGAAAGAGTAAAGCTTTGTTCATAACAGGCAGCAACATTTTTACTGGTGTTCATAATAGAGAAACAATTTTTTTCGCGACCACACACGTTTTAAAAAAAGAAACCGTTTGTAAATTTTGCCGAGAACAATATTACGTATTTCTTATTATTTGTTTAAACATTTTGTTAAAATTTTTATTAAAAACTAAATAAAATTATTTTAAACGTAAGAAAGAATTTCATACAAATTGTTGCTGAAGTAGAAGTTGACGCAACTTTAAAAAAAAAACTTTAGTTACATTTTTGTTTGAAAAATATATGAAATACTTTGGAAAGAAAGAAGATAGAAGAAAAAACGAAATTTTTGCTCTGATTGTGAACATAGCTTAAGTTTCTAAAAAGAAATAACTTGTTCTAGAATACTTTGTACTCAGTTTGAATTTGTTTTATTGAATAATTTTCTATATATTGAGTTAAGAGTCGAACATTTATTTATTTTAATATTATTTAACTTGATTTGATTTAATTGTATAAATTATAAATTGTTTTAAATTTCTCTGTTCTTTCAACCACAAAGTCATTGTTTAATATTTTTGAAAAAAAAAACTTAAATATTTTTACAATTTTGTTTTTATTTTTCTTTTTTAACTACCACTCTTTCATTGTTTCACAAATAAATTTCTCGTCATTAGTTGTCTTCTGACAAGTACTTTTTCATCATAAACTTAAGTATAATAAAAATGAAAGAAAACTAAAGTTAAAAAAACCCTGTACAGACCATCAAACTCCACTACTTTTCTTATCATCAACGCCACCAGTCAAAGTCGTGTCATTCGATAGTGGAGTGAAGTATAAAACGTTGATGATGCTGGCTGGTAGTCGGGACTGTGTTTTAAATAAAAATACTGTTACATTTTTGTCGAGATTAACTTTATTCAAGCCACTATATAATAGTTAAACTTAAAAACCGCAATAACATTGTTTCTTACCATTTTTTTTCTTCCCCACCCCACTTTTCTTGTTAGCAAACAGATGAATAAAAAAATCAAAGAACGACTACTCCTTGCTCTACTTAATCACTCAACCGTAAATCTTTTCTTTTGTTAAACATTAGAAGAAGTACAGCAACAAAAAGATTCGGTCCAACAAAAACAAAAAAGTGAATGTTCTATAGATTTGCTAAGACGCCATAGACAACAATAAAAATCTGAACATTTTTCTTCTACAAGAGACAAAAAATAAAATAAAAGTAGTAAACAAATATTGAAGAAAACGCACCATTAAATGGTCATGAATGTCCTGATTGTGTATTTGAATAAACACTATCAAAATAAACCGAATTAAGACGAAATATTTCTGCCAGAGGTACAATACATTCTAAAGGGGACAACTTTAAACTTTCTCGGACTTTCATACTCGTATTACATTTCATTTTCTGCTACTTCAAAAGTATTTTGTCATTTTAAAATATTCTACCGAAAACAGTCGCCAATGCCCAGAAACACACTACCGAAATCATTTCCACTTTTCTTCAAAACATTGTATCTTTAAGTATTTAAAATATTCTCGCTTAAATAAAAATCTTTTTTGAGAGGATTTTCTTTGTTTGGCTTTAATGTAAAATGTGAAGAAGATCCCTTTTTCAGTTTGTTTTCTTGGTAAATAAAGCAAATTTATACACAAGAAGTTCATTTGTTTATCTTTTTTCTTAAGATACTATAATAAATATTTATAAATTGATTTCATATTTTATGGTTTATTTAAAAATACAACAATGAAATCGGGTATAAGTAGTTTGAATACGTAAAAGATAAAAAAAAAACACAAAAAGTTGAATATTTATGACTTTAGATGAGTCAGTAATACAGTTTTTAAGTGTTTAGGATTTCAAAGATTTTATGATTATAAATGACATAAAAGTCATTGCAAAGAAAATATAAAAATGGACGTTTAATTCACTTAATAAAATTTTTAAATAAAACTGATTTTATTTTAGATTAAAAGTTTAATTGAAGAAAAAAAAATTAACGAGAATGTGTAAGATAAGTTTATTTCGAATTTTGAAAATAAGAATAAAAATTTAAGTAAAAATTTAAGGATGCGTTGTTGCATCAACATCTAAAGTTATTCATGCTTTTCTATACATATATTTATAAACATAAATTTCTATGTAGTTACTATGTAATTGAAAGAATTTGACTAAAAAAAATTATTTAGATACATATAAATTTATTAAAATCCTGAAATATAGTATCTTTAATTTAAAGCGAATAGTTTAAGAATATCGAATATTCCCCAAAAAATCTGAAATGAATTCAATATTTGCTGCATACTTTATGGCAATTCATAATACCAAAAATATCTGCATATTTTTAGGATACCTTAAAAGCAATAAAAACTAGCCATATCAACATTCTTCCAAAACAAAAAAGTCTGTGCGCATATTTACATACAATTTTATGTATCCAACAGTAACATTTAATAAAAGTTTGAACCCTGGAAAAAATTGAAAAATGTATGCCTTTTACAAAAACTGTAAATCGTGGTTTCGCACCTGTCAAAATGTTTTGCTCAAATAGCCAGCAAAAACTGAAAAACAAAAACGTCGTATGGCATTACAAAAACAGGAAAACCGAAAAAAGCAAAAATATGAAACTTAATAAAAGCCGGCATTGTGCCACATTTTCCTAAAAAAAGTTCTCAGTAATACACTCTAAATAAAAGTCTGCATTTTTCTTATAAAAACTTTTATTTTCGCCTAAGAGTATGCAACAATAAAAAAAACGACGCTGTAGATTTTGGCTTTCCCAGCAAACAAAAAGTAAAAGCTTTGATATAAATGAATATCCATCATTGGATATCAAGCACAATTCTCAAACCTTTTTCATTGGTTCGATTTTAACATTTGAATTCAAATTGATAATTAGTTGAATATATACATTTGACAAACAATTTTTTTTATCAATTTCTTAATAATTTGAGAACTAAAATTAAACTTGGCAACACTAAAGCGAAACAAAATTTTAATATTTTAACATGGCGACTAAAGTCAAATGTCTTTGATAATTAAACAAAAATTACACACAAACGATTTGCTTGCTACTCAAAAACTAATTACTTTGACTAAGAACGCGAACAAGACAAATGATAAAACGGGAAAGCGAAGATATTATAAGTTTGTTATATGTTCGAGGTGCTACGTAGAGCCAAGATAATTCTAAAAATAAACAGGAGAATTTTCTGTCTTTCCAGGGATTTAAGGACAGAGATAACGCTATTTATTCTTTCAGCAGCAGCGATGATGACGAATGTTTAACTAACAGTTTTTTTTTTTAGTTAACACTGATTTTAGATAATAAAAAATTATATAAAAGAAAAATGCATTTACAAAACAAAAATAATTTTTTATATATTATGTTCCACAGTGTATTTTAATTCATATTTGACAAATATTTGAGAATCAGTTGAAAATAAATACATTTCTCAATTTGAAAATAATTTCCGCTTTTCTTTTTAAGAGAGCTATGATTTCAAATCGCTTAAATCATTTTCAAATTTAAATTTAATCTCCGTGTTTGTTGGGTTAATACTTTATGATGGGTGTGTGCGTGCTACACACTACAAGATCCATAAACTGAAAATGGCTGTAGTTCGTTCCATGTTGATTTTTTTGCCATTTCCATAACATTTCTCTATGATATCACGTCGCTTTAGTATCTCCATTTTGGTTAATGCTATTAGACAATTTTTATGCTATACTTTTTTTATGCTGTAGTTTTCTCCATTTGTCTTCAGCCATATTGATGGCATTTATGGCTGAAAATCTGTTGCTATTTCTGCAATTTAATTCATATTTTTCATACATATATCGCTGTGCATTGTAAATTTAAGTTTTTGTAACATCGTCAGGGCGTAAAAAAAATCTAACCTAAAAATTTATTTCTTTGCTTAGATTGTCCGAATTTTTTTTACCAAATCCCTGGTAGTTTTTGTTAGTTTGTTCGCACATTGTGTTCAATCCTTTTTTTTCGGTCAAAGCTATTAAATATTTTTTTTTTCGTTTTTATTTTAAGCTGTAATATTGCAATTTTTTGTATTTTTCAAACAATTTTTTTAACTATTTGTCATGTTTTGTTTTATACTTTAGAACAAAACAACAGAATTTAATATTTTTTTTATTATTTTATTGTCTGTTGTGAATCATGTACAACAAATTATTGTTATTTTTCAAAATAATCTGTTGAGGCCAGATTTTCTATGCATAAATTGTTAGATATTTTATTTGCTATTATTTTTATTTTATTTTTTATTTATATTTTTTTTATATAACGCTAAAATAAACTGAATAGTTTCATTTTATTTGGCATTAAACATAAACATGTTAACAATCATAAATAAATTAAAATCTTTTTTACAATAAATTGAGATTTGTTTAATCAAAATGGAATCTTTTTTTTTTTGTTTAGGAAAAATTATTTTCAACATTAAATTGTAAGTTTTTAACAAAATATAAAAACTTTTTTTATTATATTGAATACAAAAAAATTTGCTGCTGATTTAATTTACGAATAACAAAATTATTGATGTTATTAAGCAAAAAATTTGTTTAAATTCTACCTTAAATTTAATAATTTTATAAAAAATAAAACAAAATATTCGAATAAATAAAATATTTGATAGTTACTAAAGTTGGCATTCCAAAATCGGTAATGCAAAGTAAATCATTGAAATGTTTTCTTACCTCGAAATATCCAATTTTTTCTAATTTTGGTATTTCATACATTTATTTTTGACCATTAAATCAATATAATACGTTACAACAAAAGCGGATAGAATACCATAAAAATTACGAACGAAGGCAGAAACTGCAAAAGACTTAAACCAAGGTAGAAGTAAAGAGGGCGACCAAGTCTTACATGGTGTCTACATTTAGATATAGAAGCAGTAAAACCCAAAAAATTATGAAAAGACTTAAAGAACATAGCAACAAACAAACGAGAATGGAATGCAATCATTGAGGTTCCTCATAAAAATTATAATTTATACTTTAATTCAGAATGGCATGCAAATAGTCTTGCGATAGAGCCAATGCAATGCGCTTTTCTGGAATCTAACGAAAACTTTGTGAATTTTGTTGTTGATTTAACAAAAAAAAAGCTACGATAATTTGCTTTTGCTCTTTTGCAAGACGTTTTTTGGCACTTAACACCGATTTCCGCTAATATAAAAATGTTGTGTGTAGAAAATGCGTTTCGAAAAATAGTATGCATATTCTAGTTCCTCGTACTCGTTTAAGTAACGAGTACTTCCCACATAACCATAAATAAAAAATTATAGCTGCTGACATTAAAAGTTTTAAGCATTCGATTTTTGGTCTTCCAGCACATATAAAACCATAAATGTCAATTTAAAAAAGATGTTAGTTAGAGATTTGTAGACATAAAATTGTTAATAATGTTTTTATCACCAATTTAAAGAATTGCAAAAATGTATGTTTTTAAAATACTTTATTCCTAAATATGTGTTGTTTAACCCCGAAATATCGTTTTCTAATACCGCCCCAGTTTTGCAAACCCTTGCAGCAAAATTTGGTAAAATGTAGTAAAATCAAACAAAAAAAAAGCTATTTAAAACTTAATTTATAATCAATAAATATTATTATTTTTATTTTTAATTAAAAAATCAATTTTTCAGATGTCAACCATGAACAAAATTAAATTTCCAATCATAAAGATTGGGTTTAATTCTGGCACTTATCGTTTGTAAGTCCTTTGTGCACAATTCTTAAGAAAAATTCTTTAAATCCCTTAAAATATACTTTGGTTTCTGTTTTTTTTCTGGCTTGGAAAACAAAACAAAAACCCTTTTCTCTCCTCAATATTTTTGCCAAATACCAATTTTATAAAGAGAAACGTAAACTTAAAAATTTCTACAATTTACAAGAAAATATTTTTAAAAACATTCAAAAAATTTTCTTTTTTTTTTAAACTTACAAACGAAAGCTCATAATTCATTAAGGTTGACAAGGACATTCAAGTAAAATAATAAAAGAAAAACTGTCCAAAACTCATTTCAAGTAGTAAAAGATGCTGCTTCTTTCCTTTACAAAAGAAAGTAGAGAAAATTCTATTCAAGTGAGATTGTTGTTTATTAGTTTTGTTGGTGTCTGTGTCCAAAAGTATGCTACAAATATTTAACATCAACACTTCTGACTCATACCACTTGGAAAAAATTAGCCAAAATTTGTCCCAGTTGGCCACGTCTTTAAGACACCTTTAACGACGACAACAGTCGTAGAAGGCATACTGAGCACTGCTCAATATAAATTTTCGACAAGGTCACTCAACACGAATTGAGCGACAATGTCTTTAATAATTTCGTCAAAGACTATATACGAGACAATATTTCATATGGGCATTTCCCCAGAATGGTCTGCCAGGATAAAAAAATAAAATGTTGATGATGATTATCATTTATTGTTTTTTATTGTTTTTTATTATAAATAAGTCTATGTTTTTATAAAAGATTAATTTCATAGCATATCTCAGCTGTTTTACTTGAGGAAATTGCACTGGAAGCTGGAAAATTTTATATTTTCTTATATTTTCTACTTCTAAAGACATTTTTAAATATTTATTTTACATGCAAAAAATATGTTATGTTTACTCTCTTTCTTCATAATCTCTCCATTACAATCAATTGTAAAAGGAATACTAAGTTTTTTTTTTGTTAAGGAAATTTAAGGATATTTATAGGAAAAAAAAAACATGTGGAAAAATCGGACGTAAGCGACCGGTACTTAAGCCAATTAAACAAAAACCAAGAGAGATATTTTATTTTGTAAATACTGGATGGAAACCTACATTAATACACTTTTAAATAAATTATTCTCTTTTGAATATTCCGTTCCATTACGCAGATTTTTACATTTCACTACTGTCATCCAAAGTTGACTTCTATTTTGCGTACGTTCGTGACCACATGTTTATAAGTTTCATTATAAAAACTTAAACTCGATGAAATCTATCTTTTGCACTAAAAATACAGCTACCTAAATGTTATCGAATCGCAAAAAAAATGCTAGGAAAAGTTTTGTTTTCTATAATATTTGCACATCAAAAGCGTACGAATGTACGTTCGTGACCCCAGGAAATGCCCATATACGATATATTCTATACTATAATATAGTATTACATATTATGTAAGATAGTATCTCACACTTTGTCGTCAACGATGTTATGCATGACAGTGTCGTCTATTTTGTTGTTTATTACATGTTTATTTATTTTAGAAAATTTTTATATGTGCTTTTTCAGTGTACGTAGTTGACAATAATTTTTTTTTTAAATTAATAGCAGTATTTTTTTTCTATTACTGTTAAACATATTTTAGTTATAGTAAACCATAACATGTCCGGTGGCAACCACAATATGGTTATAGCTCTTTGGTGGAGGACTAATTTAACCATAATTGTGTTGCCGGCGACAATAATATACTTGAATTAATCATAATATGTTTAAAAAATTTCGTTAAATATAGTTTGGTTGGAGATGACTAGGGATGAGATTTTCATGCACTAAAAAATCGAAAATATGCACTAAAAAAATAGAATATATGCATTAAAAACTTAAAAGCTTCCATAAAAAATTGATTTTCAATTTTAATAAAAACAAAAATATAAAAAATTCAGTATATTGTTATTCAAATATCTTTAAAAAACTTATTTAATTTTTGTTTGTTTAAATGAATAAGTATTGTAAAACTTTGTCTTGTACTTGAAGAATGCCAATGCATTTTGAAAAAATTAAGTGCCTGTTTTTAGAACGCGAGCGCAAAAGTGACTCGTTTAACTAACATTTAAAACAAAAACAAATTTTGAAATTTTGTTTTAAGTGTTTGTTGAACGAGTCAATTGCGTTCGCGTTCTAAACAAGGTAGTTATTTTCAGATCCGACTTTGATTTCAGATCAGATCAATAGTATTTGAAATTTATTTTATTTTTTGCAATCCTTAATTTTTTTTTGCAAAACGTTTTGGATTTTTTTTAATTTGTCCGGCAATTCTTCCTTCCACATTGCTAATTTTACTTTCTGCATTATAAATTAATTTGAGTGGAGTGTTAAGTGAACTTAATCCCTCTTAATTAGTTATTGTTTCAACAATATATCCGTAATTGGAAATTAAAAAAGGTAATTTGCTTTTTTAATTGCATAATCATCGGTATCAACAAGCTCTTCTTACATTCTTAAATTACTCAGAAATCTGAAGCGTCTAGTCCCATCTTGTTACTACTGGTGCTGCGGTGAAAGGGGCACCAAAGGAATACATTTCATTAAAATTTGCAATATTATCGAATTGGCATCTTATTTCCTCTGCAACGCGATATAACCCATATGCCAAGCAAGTTACAGTTTTGGATAAAACATCTTAAACCCATTAGGAGCCTTTACCATGTTCTGTGTTGCTGGATCTTTTGTCGAAATCTTGAAAATCTTGTATTTAAAGAAGAGCTCAAAAATAATTTATTTATTGATTTTAAAATTTTTTTGGAAGGTTTTTTTGTGTATTAAAAACTTTTTTTAAGAACTTTTTTTATAATATGGAAATTAAAAAAAATCACTCAAAAATGTCAAAATATGCATTTTCACCAAGATATGCAAAAACAAATCGATGCCATTTTAACGTAAATTTAATGATTCGAAAAGATAATTGGTCGACATAGTTCTTAGACTATCGACAAAAAACATGCATTTGCATGGAAATCGCATCCCTAGAGATGACCATATTGAAAAATGTTTTTTCTCAGAGTGTACTATCCTAAATAGAGTTTGATGGAAGACATCTTACAAGATAGTCTGATTTCATAAACGCAGTATTGCAAAGCATCACTAATAACAAATGCATTGCACCACAAATTAAAACAATGCCCGAACTTCGCAACCGTTGTGCAGTGAACAGTAACCATGCTATAATGAACTCAAAGCATTGTCTACAGAAAAGTTGTGGAGTTTATGAAGCTATTCCTTTTGGTGTTGCATTGCAATACTGCGTTTATGAAGTCAGCCATAGTGTCGGTCATATTGTCGTAGATGACGATTTTCTTGAAATTTTCTTCTAGAAAACCTAAACGATAGGAGACAAGTCGTGCATACATCATCGACGACAATGTCATCAACGGCAGTCTGGCCAACTGGGGTATTATGAAATCAAGAAAAATATGTATGTATGTATGTCTCTATAAAAGCAACTCATAAAATATGTACGTGTTGTACACAAAACAGTAGACTTCATAAAGTGTGACAATTTTGGTTAGACACAAAAAGAAATATTTTTTTGCTAAAATTGTAAACCACTTTCGACAGATAAAAACAAAAAACCCAAAACTCAAATGGAATTCATGAAATATAAGCAGACAGAAAAAAAATATCGTATTGACCGCAAATTCTTGAAAGGTTTAAAATAAAAAACCAATAAACAAAATTAGAATTTCATGATTGTTTTAAAAATGTCATTTCAAAGATTTTAATTGTTTCTTTTTTGCACATGTTTTAGGTACCACCTCATCACATTAAAACGTATCAAATTGAAAAGTATGAGGAAATAAATTTAGAGTCTGTAATGAGCGCCGTACATTTTATGGTGACCACTCAACATTTTATCAAGGGACAAATGAGGGTAAGTTTCAATTAAATGTAAAATCTACATACAATTGTCAAATATATTGAAATCGGAATGATAACTCAACTAAAAATATTTTCAATAAGAAACTTTTCAAGAAGTTAAGATAAAGATCCCTTTTCACATTCACAAAATCAGAAGCTCCAAAACGTGATGGGTGTAAGCCCAGTCTATTTATTTTATTTTAATTGTGAGTTTTTGTTTGTTTAATTATTTTAGCTTAAATGTACCGCTAGCATTTTTGATATTTTTAAAGAAGAAATTGAAAGTATTATCGAAGAAGATCGCCCCCGGATAATGGCTTCTGGGCAGTCCTATCCGCCTGATCATGGCTATGGTACAAATGGCGAAACTGATGGCTACGAACATAATGAATCATATTTGACATATTTTTCCGGTGAGTTTTATTTTTTTTTAATTTGCATTTATCAGTAAATTGCAATAAAACAGAGATAACTAGAAAAAAATTCGAGTTAAACCTCAATATCATCTTCATAAAAACTAAAAAAAATGTATGTACATATGAACATGTATGTATGTTTGTATTAATCGGAATCAAAGGTGGGTAATTCCATGTCAAAACGACCAAGAGCCGTTTCCGATTTTAATGAAATTTGGTGAGAAGGTTCCTTTTATCTTACAAGAAACATAGATGAGCGAAAAAAAATTTAATATTTTTTTTTTTCGAAAGTTATGTCATAATCAAAATGTCATAATTTCGCCGAATTAGCCGAATGTGTTGAGCTTATTTCTTCAATATCTCGAAAACTTCTTAACATACGAAGATGATTTTTATGTAATTTTAAAGAGAATACTTGGGGCTACAAACAATATATTGAATAAAGTGGGATTGGTCATACATTTGACCCATCTAGGAGCATTATACGCGCTGCAGGTGCCAAATTAAAGAATTTTATTAAACCGCCATATTTGTAGGATGCTCCTAGATGTGTCAAGTGTATGACCAACCCCCCTTTATTTTTTATTGCGGAATTTCGGTTTGGTTAGTAATTTCAATAAGCTAAACCGTTTTTGAGTTACGCGAATATTTGTTGGGCAGCCTCCTCCATTTGCAAAATAACGGTATATCTCGAAAACAAGAGCTAACCAAAAAACGGTTAGCACCACTGGATTCAGCGTGCCCCAATTAGGTTAAAATGCCAGGTGCCCGGCTTGTCTGCTTTTTGCAACTATGTACCACAGTGTACTTATTGCTCAAAATTACAATACTAAAATTCTTTTTTAAGATTATTTTTTTAAAGGTTGCGAAAGAAAAAAAATCATATCTTAAAAAAGAAAAAAACACTTCCTTCAAAGTTTCAGGATTTTTAAAGAACAGTTTCAGGTATTACATAAAACAAAGTCAGCCAAATAAAAAAATAAGTTTTTGACTTTTTTTCAATATATGGTTTGTAGTCCCAAGTATTCTCTTTAACCCATTAAACGCCAAGACCATTAAAAACAAAAAAGATTGAAATTCATTTATTTGTTTATACTTAAATACAGTTAATAAATATAGAAAAAACAAAAAATTAAAAAAAAAGTTCCTGGAAGTGTGTTTTAAGGGCTGTACTCGGACGAGTACAATGGCGTCATCAGTATGCTATTTTTTTAATTATGAAAAATTTTAAAGCATATTTTTTCAACTCATAGAGCAACATCGCATTGCTCAAATACCCATATTATGCTGTTATAACACTCACGACATCGTAACTGATTTGTTATCCTTTTAGGAAAGAAGTTTCCACCACTAGTTGCAACGCCAGCAGTCAGCGACCATTTGGAAACATTCACCTTCTGGGTACAGTTTCGCAAATAAAATTGAGCAATATTGCGTTGAAACCCAAGCCAGTCCATTTGAGATCTGTTTGCAACATAATCTAAAGTTTTAGGAACGTTGTTCATAAAATCAAGCACGACTCGGGATCCAAGAGGGAGTTTTGATCTTTCTACTTTTATACCTTTGGCCCCACAGTTGGTATCGAATTGGTATAAATAACCGGAACTGCTCGTTAGCATCCTATTTTTAAGACCAAATCTCACATGTTTAACTCTTATGAATTATTTTGAGGAGTATCTACCAAAAAAATTAGTTTGATGCATTTGAATATCACAAGGTCTCTTTGTCTACTTAGGAGCTATTTTGCTTGATTTATAGTGTTATAGTCCGGATTTGGTTGAATAATAGCTATATCGAAACTTTTGTGATCATATTTATCTAGCTGTCTAAATTTGTGAAAGCTTTAGCATAAAAACTTGAGGGTTTGATGGCTTGAAATTTAATTTTGGTCGAAGAAAAATTAAAAAAAAAATTATACATATCAAGCCATTGTACTCGGTTGGGTACAGCGATTTTGCTACTCAAATAACGTTGTCGAATAAAAAAATTTTTCTTGTAACTTTTTTTTAAATGTACACACAATCACTCTTCTTCAGAAATTTATAAGAAACTTTTGTTTCAACAAAACAGTATTTACTCTATGCAGCTCAATTGTTACTGGCCTAGCTAAAAATCACAAAAATGATAAAGTGTTACAAGAACAAAAGAAAATACACTATAACGGTATATATTTTTTTAAATTTTTTTATGTGTGTCTTTAAAGCACAATGTGTTGAATGCAAAAACACATCAAAAGTTTTCTAATTTATTTTGTTATAAAATTTAAGCGTACTTAAATATTGCCTTTTTTCTGTACCCAAGCGAGTACAATGGCTGGGAATGGGTTAAAATTACATAAAAAGCATCTTCGTATGAAAAGTAGTTTTCGAGCTCAACACATTCGGCTAATTCGGCTAATTCGGCGATATTATGACATTTTGAATATGACATAACTTTTGAAAGAAAAATTTTATAATTTTTTTCCTTATAAGATAAGAGGAACCTTCTTACCAAATTTCATTAAAATCGGAAGGCGTCGCACGGTGCTTTGTCCCATAGACAAAAATCAAAAAAAATTTTAGTCTCAAAATGTGATAAAAGATATATTCATCGATAGATAACAACACAACTCATAAAAATTTTTTGGAATTGATTTCGTGTGACTCTCCTAGACTCCGCCAGAGGTCGCTAAATTCAGTCAAATTTAAGAAAGAATTAATGAATAAAAAAAAATGAATTGAATTGCTTCAAGAAAATAACTCTCAAAAATTCATTTTTTTAAAAAAGAGTTTAATGTTATTTTTTTGTGATCCTTGGTATGTTCAAAATTTGGCAATAATACAGTTTTTATTAAAAATATTAACTTAAGTTAGTTTTTATCGCTCAAAAAAAAATATATTTTTTTCAAAAAAATCCAAAAATTACAAAACTTTTTTTGAACTTTAAAAAAAATCATATAAAATCAGACATTTTTTTATTTCGTTTTTTCTTAGCAAATAGTGTTCTTAAAAGGACCGTAAAAAGATTAGTGCCGGTTTTTGACCGCAACTTAACAAAAAATGCACTTTAAATAGGTCTAATTTCACAAATTTTTTTAAAGTTTTTTTATTATAGAGCTAAAATGTTTAAGTAAAGTTACAAGCTATATGAAAAAACATTTAAAAAAGAAATACTGAGAAAATATTAAAGTCAAATTGTGCACCATACCCCTTAATCAGAGTGCGCTACAATTATGTAATTTTCAGCAGGATAAAGTAATACGTTATATGCACACCTATTTTTGTGGTAGATCAATCCCAATAATTGTTTAAGTTTATAAACAAACAAAAATTGTAAAAAATTACAAATATTTCTTTTTTTTTAAACTTAGGGCCTATTTCACCAAAAATATATATATGTATATCAATTTATATTTAAAATTTGTTTTTCATGTAAAAAAAAAAAAATTATATGAAAAAATTTATTTTAATATTAATTGATATTTAAATAAATTGGTGAAATTGGGCATAAGTATCTATTAATAAATTAGTTTGTTATTAAGAAAAAAATAAAATTTTTTACATAAATGTTCTACGTGCTTTATGACCAACCTTTTTATATTAAAAATTCAAAAGAAGTTAAAATTCAATTAGCCACTTCTGTCTTTCAAATGTAAGTTGAAATCAATATTTGCAAAAAACAACATGCAACTTTGTTTTCTTGTTTTTGTTGCTCTTGCGTTTGTTGTAGTATTTCCAACAACAATCACTAGTGAATTTGGCAAAATAGATCAGCTGTGCTGTTAACGCCACCTGTAAAGTAATTTCACCTTGACTTGGGTTATATTTTTCTTTGCTTTGTTTTCATATTAAAATGCCGTTAATTTATATTTCAAATTAGAGATGAGAACGTGAAAAAACATTTTTCAAGTACACTTATAAAATTATTACAGTAACTGATTGTGGGTTATTAAATTCGTTTTCCGTACTGTTAAAATTTAATAAAAATATAGTTGTTTTACGAATAATTTTATTTTTTAACATTTATGTTTGTTATTCAAAAAACAAACTACCAAAAAATAATGTTTTTCCGTATTTATTTTGTTATGAAGTTTGATTTTTGTCGGTTAAAATATATTTTATAAAAGTAAAAACTATTCAATTTTAAGGAATATGCAGTTTAATAAATACAAAATTTAAAAATGAATGTAAAAATCATTTGTTTTAAATGAAATGTAAATGATCCGTTTTTTGAATGAGTTTTAAGTTGTTTAAAATGAATTTTCGTTTGAATTTAACTACATAATATTTTGAGTGTATCAATATTCGTTTATGATATTTCAAATCAGCTCATCAAATTGTATTGGAATCTTTTTATTTTAGAACGTAGCTCCCATACAAATCATTCTCCCGAAAAAGCTTTTAATGCCAGCTTCCTTAAAAATATAAGTATTTACATACAAATTGGCGACAGTGATTTTTACGATAGCTACTAAGTCATGACAAAATGTTGTACAGATAGGTCTAAAATAAACTATGGGTTCCATATAAACCCTCATCCAAAAAACTCATATACGGAGCTTAAGATATCTAAACAATATTCGGAAGAAAGAACTTTTAAAAGAATCTTAACCTCATAACATAATTTTGTTCTGGCGGGTCCATGATTGCCCATGGGTCCCAAATAGATTACACTCTAGGAAATTTGTTTTTAAATACTATACTATAGGGTATCACATGGTCGGGCTTGACTGATTATACTTTCTTACTTGTTATTTTTGCAAGAGCATTTGATGCGTTTTTAACTCATTTTTCATTTAATGATGTTTTTGTATTTTTCACATTAATAATCCGATTCTACCAAAATTCGGCACACATATATCTCTAACAAATTTATTACGATTGGATAATTTTTGTAGGTACTATAGCATTTTTAAGAAAAAGGATATATGGCAGGACCTTGAGTCCTTGTTCAGATTTAAATGAAAATTTACACACACGTTGCTAGTTGTGTGTGTATCAGCATGTCCATTCTTTGTAGTTTTGTGGGCATTATTGAAGCTAAAATTACATTTTTCCATTTCAGGACACATGGGAGGTAGGCGTGTCCTTGGACCGATTTCTGCAAAAATTCATATTTTTCTTAACTAAGCTATTTTATGCTAGTGTACCAAATTTCAAAAATTTCTGACAACTCCTTCTATTTATGTCCCTTCGTTATATGGGGACAAAGCACTGTGCGTCGTGTCCCACTCTTGGTCGTTTTGACATGGAACTACCCAGATATATTTTCAGTGAAAGGTCCTCTTATTTTATTGCTTAACATTCTACAGCGTGGAACTGTAAACTAGGCAAATTAAAATTTCTTTCATAGTTAAAAAATTTTTATAAATCTAAAAAAATTTTCTTTTTTCCTTAAAAAAGATATATAATTTATTTTATTTAAATGAAACATTTCATTAAACTGGTGTCTTTATCTCTAGTAGTCATTTTAAATATATTTTCTGTTTAAATTAAAATTTTTATAAAACATTGTATTTAATAACATTCCAGCTCCCAAATCATCAGGCGCTCGTACAGCCGAATTTGCGCTTGATAAAATATTAAAATTTCTTAAACGCCAAGTCTTAGAAAACTACCAGCTATTGCGGTCATTAATCGAAACGAAAACAGAATACGTCTTAAGTAGACAATATGTCAATAATTTGGCCTTCAACAATCTCATTAAAATGAAAACCAAGTATTGTAACATATTTGAACTGAAAATGATAAAATTTATAATGACAGCATTGGCCATAGTCATACTTTTGCAACAAAAACTTCTAGTGAAAAGTGTTGGAAATATATTGACACAAGACAAGCAAATGACATTTAATTGCATTGAAAAGATTAGGCAAATGACGAAGAAAAAGAAAGATATTTTTTTAGCAATGAATTTCTGGCATAAAGAAAAAGAGCAAAAACAAGAAAATGAAAATTGCTATCAAGATGCCAATGATGACGATGATGATGATGCTGGCTTTCAGGCTAAATGTGGACAACAACATGAAGACATACAGCAACAAAAACAACCACAAAAACAACATTGCAATAAACATTGTTTAGTAGCACATCAAAATCTCGTCAACGAAAAGGTCTGTCCAAAAGATACTAATATTACTACAATACAAACGAGTACAAAAAACAAAACTATTGCTACTCCAACAACAAGCATTGATTGCCAAAATCACATGTCATCAGCATTCGCTTTTGTTACGTCTTGCACCGTATTTCATAAGCCACCTTCTTCCACAATTTTCCCTTCTTCATCATTACCGAAATTACAATCGCCATCGGCATCGTCTGCAACAACATCATTATCATTGTCAACTACTCGGAGTTGTAGAAAAACGTATGCACATGATAGTTTTCCATTATATTCTACAGATGCGTCTAAAAGCAATAACGCCAAGTATATGTCAAAGGATCAAACATTATTGATGGCTTCTACTGCGACTGCTGTAACTATAACGTGTATTGCTATTGTTGTCGTTACTGCTGCTGCTGCTGCTGCTGCTGCTGCTGCTGCTTCAAATTCACTTTATAAAACACCAAGTGCTTTTGCACTCTTAACACCAACATCAGTGAGAGCATTAGTTTTAGAGCCAAAGTTATTACCAACATCTGTGCTACTGCCATCACACTCAAACACACACTCGTCTCCAACGCCAATATTTTCCCGGAATAACTATTTAATGGCGTTTATTGGAGAATTGTTATTGCATCAATGCTGATGTTAAAATGATGATGAATGATACTTTTCTTCTTTTGCTCGACTCTCGTCGTCAATCTTTGGCAACAACAACAACAGCTTAACGTTTGGAAAAAATCCTGTAATTTTATTTTCCTTTATTATAAAAATATGAAATATTTATATTTTAATAAAAAAAAAAAATTAATAAATTCTTATAGATTTTTTTTTAATATTATTTTTCTTACTGCATTTTGTCAAAGAAAAATGGTGGCATTGATAAGCTCCCCTTGTAGCAACAACTGTCTAAGTAGCATAAAGTGTCAAAGTGAACATCAAGACAAGTTGGGAGTAGAGTAAAAGAATAATGAGATTTCTGAGGAAAGTAAAGAACAAGAAAAAAGTGTTGTATGTTTAGATTTTAAGTGTTAAATGTTATAATTTTTTGTAAGAATCGAACAGATACAAACACAAACACATTCAAAACAAATTTAATTTATGTTGACTGTTATAAACAAAATACACATAAATAGAATTAAAAAATATTAAAATTATTAATAATACAAATTTAAATAAACTTAAACTTTATTAAGCCTTAACATAAAATTTAAGCAAACGCAAATGAAAAATCTTTCAATAGAAGAACAGGTTGATCGTATAGTTTTCCCAACAGGCATAACTTAATCAGATTCTTAAAAGAAAAACCTTAACAAACTAAACTTTCAGAACTTTTTTACACGAATTTTTTTTTGAGGTTCTAAACAATATCCTAAAAATCCCGCCGTTAAAAAAGTAGCTCGGTGTCAAAGGTGAAGAAAAATGTTTTTGTAAAAATCTCGGTAACGGTTAATTTTCGTTTTAAGCGTAACTTTTTGAGCTGCGCATGGATCGACGGGGATATTTGGGATGTTGTTTAAAACCACAAAAAAGCTTCGTGCAAAAATTCAAAATTTATCTAGAGTTTCACAATTTTTATGTCTAAACTAAAAAGTTTAAATAATTTATTTTTTAAACCAAAGAAGATTGACTAGAACGAAAACTCTCCCAAAACAAAATAAAAATATTATATCTCGAAATTCCGTAATTATAAAGTTACAACAACAAGGCATTCATGATTTGTATGACGTACACAAAGTCTATTGTGCTTTGTCTTGAAGGCAAAATTTCATACAATCTTGTCTGGCGTGACGTCACTTTGACGTCATTTGCAGCAGATAAAAAGAGACATCCGTTATCTCTGTTTGTTGGTCATGGGTTTTTTGACAGCTAAATTAGGTTTTTTCCCCCTTTCTCCTAGGTTCTAGTCAATGTTCTATGTTATAAACGTTTTAAAATACATTATACATATTTAAAAGAATACTAACACAATCTTTATCTTGAATTTTGAACTGTAAATATGTACATATAGATATTAATTTTTATCAGAAATAGAATTTGGGAATTCTTATTTCAATTTGACGTTCGAAAAATGTGTAAATAATAAAATATGTATTAATATTTATTAAATACAATGAAATGATTATTCTTTCTTTTTTGTAAGTTATTTTACTATTTAAACATTTTTTTCAAATGTGCATTTTTGAGCTAACTTTTCATTAATACAGTTTTTCGTTTTAGTAATTTTCCCTTAATATTTTACGTGCTGTTTCATAAAGCCAACCTTTGGTTAACATTGAAGCTTCAGACAAGCTTTGGAATAATTCCCACATTCTATTTGTTAAAATTGTTGAGTTAAATCCATGAAATTTGTAAAGCAGCACCATTCAATAAGACACGAAGAATGCTGAAAATTGTCTTAGCGGCCCATAAAATACATTATATTCTGCTGGTGTCTGATAGTTGTAAATTTTCTTTATATACAATTTTCTTTAATACTTACTAAAGGGTAGCATAAGTGACACAGTGTTTAGAATTATTCCGAAGTATTTATATCTAAAATGTCTAGAACGTCAATGTTTACCAAAGGTTGGCTTAATAATATTACAAAAAAGCTTTATAAATTGAAATTTAATTCAAAGAATCACATTTGAAAAAATGTTAAAATAGAAAAAAATTTTTTTTTTAAACATAGTTTGGGTATGTTCACAATTTAGTAAGAAAGGAAATATTTTGAGGAAAATAATTACCGTTATTAAAGTCTTTGGCAAATAGTAAAAATTGTTGTAACTAAAAGAAAATATATAAAATTTATTTGCAAACTTTTAGGCCGATAAAAATATTAAAATTATGTAATTGGTTAATTTGAAAAATCCATAAAAACGGTAACTAGTTCCTTAAATTAAAAGATAAACAAAAACAATTAAATGGTACATTGATAAATAAATGCAGATAAGAATAAAAAAAAGTATTTTAAACTCATTATATTTTTGTTGTTATATATTTTTTTTATAAACTCTGATAAAAATTGTATACAAACTGAAACAGTGAATAAACAATTGTATCCAATGAAACGCTGTCCAGTTATATATATGAGGAAAAAAATTAATTCCGGCATAAAAGGGTTAATTGTTGTAAAACTGTCTAGAGCAGAATTAACTATTTAGTTTGATTAGAAAAATGTATGCTTACATTCGTGTACAGTTGAACCTCGATAATTCGTAGTCGTAGGGACCCCCCTGTTGGTTCGAATAAAAGGAGTTATCGCAATAAAGACATTTCGATTTAACGAAACTAAAATAAAATAGGGGTTTGAATTTAATGAGATTTAATTAAAAAATAACAAAAGATATAAAAAGGTTACAATTTATTTAAACCGAATAATTGTAATAAATATGTAACAAACAACAAAATAACACTTTTCTAGTTGGAAAAACATACAAGGTGTTTTAACTTAATTCAGTTACGAAATGGAGGAGGTTGGGCAACATATACATATTCGCGTAACTCAAACACGGTTTAGTTTATTGAAAACACAAAAAAACGAAACTCCGCAATAAAATTACCTTTAAGTAAAGTTAAACTTTTTTCTACATAATTTTTTTTTGTCAAAAAAACATGATTTGTATGGGAGCACCCTTAAGGAATTGGGATAGCGGGTAGGTATATCGTTTTGTTTTTTATATGTCTGAAAAAAATTAGAAGCAAAGCTAAATTTTCCAATTTTTTATGATTTTTAAAAAACAAAAATTTCGAAATATTGCTAAAAAAAAAAAAAATTGCCAAAAAAATTATATTCTAAAACAACTGCACATTTTAGAAAAAGGTTTAACCTTACTTTTATTGCGGAATTTCGGTTTTTTAAGGTTGTTCAACAAACTAAACCGTTTTTGAGTTACTCGAATATACGTTGTGCAACCTCCTCCATTTTCGAAATAACGGTAAATCTCGAAAACAAGAGCTAACCTAAAAAAAAACGGTTACCACCACTGGATTCAGCGTACCAGAAACAGCGTTGTCCACTCGGTGCGTTTCGCACCATTTTAGGTGCGTTTTTAAATTTTGTGAAACGGTCTTGTTGTAGATAATTTGTATTATGTAAAGAAAACGAAACATTTCATTATATGCAATTTGCAGTATTATTAATTTTGAATCCATACCAGTGTTGCCAGTGGATTTTTCAAAAAATACCTACACATGCTAAAAAAAATCCGATTTTTCCCTACACGTTCAAAAAATTTCCCCTACAAAAATCCCTACGCATTATTGTCATTAAAATAGAAAAAAACACATTCGTTATGAAAAATTAATTTTTTGACAAAAAATAAGTACAAAACTTAAAAAAAAAATAATACATATCGCACTTGTTCAACAATACTGTATTAGCTCAAAAATCAAAATTTTCAGTAGAAGCAAAATAATTTTTTATTTAACATGGAAGGCATATTAAAAATGATTTTTTAACGAACCCCTTTTTTACTAAAAGGTACTCAAAATAACTCGATATTTTTGATATGAATAATAACTGTAGATTTTTTCCAAAAAGTGAAAAACTAAAACTACAGTATTATGGAATAGGTACGATTTGTATGTTCTTTTAAAAATTCAATTAAATGATATCTTAGAAAAAAAAATATGCATACATATTAGTGTCGCCAACTTTTTAAACCACAAACAACTCTGGAAATATATTTTCTAGCAATTTTAGTGAAAAGAAAAAATTTTCAACTCCTTTGGACAAGAAAATATCACTAACAAAACGTTTTTCAGAATTTATTTTATAAGTAATGCGATGTGACGAAATATCCCTACGTTTTGGTGATTATAAAATATCTGTCCGATTTTCCCTACGCCTCTTTTTTAGTATCAAAAATACCTACATGTAGGGATTTTCCCCTACTTCTGGCAACACTGATCCATACTATTATTCATTAATCTCTTTTCAAAAATTTATTATTCACACCACTTTTTACTGAAAATTATAAAATTTTAGATGAAATTGAGAAAATTCCAAATGAATATGACTATAATAAAAAATATATAATTAAATTTTATCAGTTTAAAATTTAAATTTCTCAATTTCATTTGGAATTTTTTCAATTTGATATTAAAATTTCCCAATTTCATTTACAATTTTCTCAATTTCAAGTTGATATTCTCAATTTTAATTGGAATTTTCTTATTGTTATATGTATTTTCAATACAAAAATTATACTGTTTATGCTGGTGGTTGGTGGGTTTTCCTTGCAATGGCACGTTTTTTTCTTCATTTTGGTGCGTTTTGAAATTTCAATGTTGACGACGCTGTACCCGAATAAGGTTAAAGCGTCAAATTCTCGCACAGTGTAATTAATTTTTCATAAACGATCATTTTCTTATTAGTACTTGTAAAAAAACATTGCATTTGTATTGTTTTACAAAACATATTGGTTCTTATTACGAATTATAAGAGGCTGTTCGCGAGTAAGTACAATTTAGAGTGGTCCCCACAGAATTTATATTACAAAATAAAGAGGGGACCAAAGTGTATGGTATTTTTGAGAGTTAAAGAGTTTTTCTGAAGCGACCAGCCGTTTCTTTCAAATTCTTAAGGTTTTAAAATTAACGGGGTACGAACTATCGCGGTTTTACTGTATGTATATATAGTTTGATATAAAATAACTTCAGTAACAAGAGTTAATATTTATTTTTAATTTAATTTTTTTGAAGAGAAATTTTTAATGCATAATAAATAATTTGACCTTTTTTTCTCTGTCTCGGTACTAGCCAGAGTTGCAGGTCCTTCCAATTACCATTATTTTAAAATAAGTTTTTATTTATGTGACAAATTCTTACTTATTTCAAACAGAATCTTAAAATTTTACTCGTAAATTTTACTAAAACAAAACTTGTATTTCATGTAAAAACAATAAAATATTAATTTGTAAGATTAAAAAAAAACATGTAAATTAAAAAAATTATTTAAAACCCGGTAAAGAGTAATTAAAAATTACATATTAACTTGTTTTAATAACAATAATCATTATGAAATTTTTTATTAAATAAAACGATTTTTGTTTTAAAAAATATAAAAAAAGCTTATCCTTAGGGGTAAAGAAACCCTAGAAACAGGCTTTATAATTTTACGTATGAACAGATAAACATACATTTTCATTATTTTAATGTTTGCTTTAATAAGTGTAATTAAATTATTATTTCATCTAGTATTTAGCGAAAGTGTTGTGCCAATTGTCTTCCTTAAGTTATTTGAAAACCATATTTAATAAAAAAAAATACAAACTCATTAAGTTTTTCTCAATTTGTGTTTTTAAAATTAAGTGAAAAATTCATAATATAAAAAAAAGCTCATATAACCAGGTTGATGTCATGGCTAACTATAGATTATATTTTCTGGGAATTAAAAAGTAAATATATAAAATAAAATAACATTAATTAATAAATTAAAAAAAAATTGAATTAACCTCATAAAATGGGGTTAATAACTGTTCAAACATAAACACACACAGAATTAATAATATTTTTTTTTGTCAAACACAAAAGTGACCCCATTTTTAATTAAACTGTTTAAGATTTAAATATAATTATATTTATGTTAAATAAAACAACAAATACAAACAAAAAAACCAAATACAAATAGAAACACATATAAATGTTTAAAAAAAGCAAATCTATAGTTAATTAGTTGTCGTATGTATATTTATGAATAATAATATGATTGATTGATTGGTTGTTTGATTGAGTGAACAATTGTAAATAAAACTAGACATAAATAAGCAAACAAATATAAATAAAAAATCAATTGAAATAAAATTTATGTAAATGGAATGAATATGAGTGAGTGCATCAAATATACATACAAACTTAAAAAGGAATTATACAAATAAATATATTTAAAAACAAATACAATAATAACCAAGTCGAATACAATAGGCGGTCCAGCCCGAACATTTGTTACCCTACACCATTTGGGAATATATTATCAAAACGATTTCCAAAATGGGAAATATTTGGAGCCGAAATGGAAGTAAGGTCAGGACAAAATTTTGCTCTGGCATTAAGGCTACCATGGTTGTTGTATGGGAGTAACTATCAAATATTGACTGATTTCAACAAAATTTTGAAATTGTACAAAAAAATTTTTATGCTGAATTAAAGCAAAACAGGTTTAAAGAAGTTAAGGCACTAAGACGCTTTACCGAAAGGAGTTTTATATAAAAGCCAGGTAAAATCGTGGACCTATTCAAAATAGGTTTCGCAAATAAAAGCTTACATGCCAAACTTTATTTAATTATTTTTAACCCGGCGACCTTCATTTTTACAAAAGATTTAAATAAAAACACACATAAAAGCCAGACAGTTCTAGTTCTAGCACGAAAAGATGTACCCATGTAATACAAACATTGGCAGAAACGCCTAACACCCTCCCCCACCTAAAGTGATGTAGGGTATCAAAACAAAGAAAAAATAATATGAAAACTAAAAATCAAAAGCGTATAAATATTTAACAAACCCATAATTAATTTATATATACATATAAATATATAATATTTAATATTATTATAGTAAAATGCATTGTAAAATAGTTAAAAAATAAATATAAATAGAGTATAATATATTAAAAATAGTCATATCTTAAATGCAAGTAATAATAATAATAAAAAAGAAAAAAATATTTATAATAAATTAATTATAAATAGAAAAAAAATTAACATAATGAAATTAAAATTAAACTTAATTTTGCAAATAAATATAAATAAAGATAAAAAATTTAATGAGAATAAAAACGAATTATAGTCAAACTTTATTTAGTGCACAGAAAAAATGAAAAACCAACTTCAATTAACGAATTTGTTAGAAATTTGTACTATTAATTAAATTCTTTACTGATTTTCAGTTTCAATCAATAGGTTTAATTGAAATTTGACCACCAGTAAAAGAGGCCATATAAAACGTAAACACAAATCAAAATATTTTTTTTTCAATCAACACAGTTAATTGAAACAATTAAAAAATTGTTTGAGAATTTAAAATATTTTGAAGTTTGTATGTATGTTTTCATATTTGCAAATAAACACACAAACATTATAATTTTTGTTTTCAATTAAGGCAAATTAATTGGAACAATTAAAAAAATTGTTTAAAACAGCATTATAGAATTAATTGAAAAAATTTTGGTGAAAATTTTTTCTGTGTGGGATTAAAATGAAAAACCAACTTTAATTAACGTATTTGTTAGAAATTTGTACTATTAATTAAATTCTTTACTGATTTTCCGCCTGCAAACAAATTGATCATATAAATTAACGCATTTGTAAGTTTGAGCTTTTCTTGCTGTTCAGTTTCAATAAATAGGTTTAATTGAAATTAGACCACCAGTAAAAGAGGCTATATAACAAACACAAATCAAAATATTTTTTTCAATCAACACAGTTAATTGAAACAATTAAATAGTTGTTTGAGAATTTAAATATTTTGAAGTTTGTGTGTATGTTTTCATGTTTGCAAATAAACACACAAACATTATAATTTTTGTTTTCAATTACGGCAAATTAATTGGAACAATTAAAATAATTGTTTAAAACAGCATTATAGAATTAATTGAAAAAATTTTGGTGAACATTTGTTCTGTGTATAACAAACACAAATCAAAATATTTTTTTCAATCAACACAGTTAATTGAAACAATTAAATAGTTGTTTGAGAATTTAAATATTTTGAAGTTTGTGTGTATGTTTTCATGTTTGCAAATAAACACACAAACATTATAATTTTTGTTTTCAATTACGGCAAATTAATTGGAACAATTAAAATAATTGTTTAAAACAGCATTATAGAATTAATTGAAAAAATTTTGGTGAACATTTGTTCTGTGCAGGAAGAAGTAGAATCGAATTTTAATCCGTACCCCAGTGTAGCCATTAGGATACGAAAGATACATTTTTCGTATCTTTTGATGGCTTCAGGTACCATGTATAATCCTTAAATTTTTCGTATCTTTTGAATCTGTACGCAAAATGTACTAAAACTTATTAAGACTGAGCATCGTAACCGACTCAATACCAATACAATAGCAGATTTAATAATGGTGAAAGAAAACATTAACCCTTCTGCACTCCTTGGGTCAATTTGACCCAATTTTGGTTTTCAAACGCAAAATTTGTCTCTTTAAATATAAGATATGGACGTGAAACTTTAATTTATCCATTAGAGGGACGAAAATTATAAATTTAAATGAAAATGAGAATAATAAAATTTAAATTTTTCCTCCCCCTCCACATTTAAAAACACGATTTACACACATTTAATATCCTTTGGGTCAATATGACGCAACAAGCGATATTGCAAGTTTAATTCCACCTTAAAATTTTTTTCCTATTGAATATAATTGAATTGAGTTCATCTTCATTCAGAATCATCGATCAATAATTTTTTCAGTCAAAAAGTCAATAGAATCGCTTTTATTTTTAATAATACTTAAATATGAAATGTTGTTTACATTTTATTGTTGGGTCATATTGACCCAAAGGATCATAGGAAGGGCACATATCCAAGGGATGCAGAAGGGTTAAACCGAGAATTACTAGTAATGCGAAGTTTTTCTGAGGAAATATGAACATCTTTTTTATTATCAGGAAATTTATATGAACTTCTTGATATAATCGTCTTAGTATAAACGCCTTTACTCGTATATTAATTTTTATAAAAATTAATTTGTCTTGATAGAAACATATCGTCATCTTAAAGACCTAATAACCTATCTGCAAAAATTTCAAAATTGAGTTTTTTTATGGATTTTTATTCCCTATATCATAACGCATATGTGTGCAAAATTTCAAACATGTACCCTGCAAATAATATTGGACCACCTGATCCATTTTGATAAAATGGACTACTCCATGGACTGGTCCGATGTAATGCAAGCATAGACCATGTTATTGTTAAAAAGTGTTTGTAGTGAGATGACATTTCTTCGTTTTTTAATGACTTGCTTTCGTTTTTAAACGATTTCAAAACTAATCCTCTTGAGTATACCATGGATTAGTTTTAAAACTACTCCTTTGTAGTCCAAAGCTGGGTTATATGGTCCTGCCCTAGGATGTCGTTATGTTAAATAGACCATGTTTGGGCTACTTTTGGACTAGTCCTAGTCCCTTGTGGGCTACTCTTTACACGCGTGTTTGGACTGGTCCTATAATTTGCAGGGTAATATTACAAATGACAAAGTTTTTGTACCTAGAGGACCGTAACGCACTAAAAAAAGAATAAAATAAATCATCAAAAATCACGATTAATTAATTTTGTTGCATAGTGTAATTTAAACAAACATTAAGTAATTTTTGGAGCTTAAACCAGTAAAAGAAACTATAAACTATAAAGAAATTGTTATTTATTCATACTTATTAGTACTGCTGATAGGTTATTTGGTTTCAGATTTTTACAATTCCAAATAATGTAAGTGACATAACATAAGCTGTGTTTAGAAAAAACAAAATTTTCTCAACCGATATATATTTCTGATTTCATTTTAATCAAAATGTGTAATTTTCGTTTCAATATTGTAAATAGTTCTAATTTTATAAGGTTTTTCCCTCTCCTGTCAACTTTTGAAAACTGCAGATAGGTTATTTCGTCTTAAGGTGACGATATAATTGGTTTTAAAGTTTGCTTACTGTATTAAAAAAAAAATACATACCTAATATTTATGACTGAGACCATATTTACATTATGCAATTAACGCGGCAACTTTTGCATGCAACATTTTTTATTCGAAATGTTGTCAACTCTTGTGCTGAAGAAAAAACGCAGCTTTCATAAAAATATTTTAAATTAATTAAAGCTTTAAAAAAAACTAAAGCATAATAAGACTGTATTTTTTTTTTAATTTTACAATCAAAAATTAAAAACAAACCAATATTTTGCACTTTTAATAATAAAAAACATTTTAACTTTTTTGTAATTGTCGTGTTGCTTCTTAAATATGTATGTATGTTCAAAGAGATCTTTTAAGGAATTACATATTTTAAAAAGTGTAAGTATGTCTTAAAAAATCTTAATTGTTCCAGAAAGCCGCTTTCTAAAAATAGTGCATTTTTAAAAAGTTCCTTTTTTAAAAGTACGTTATTCAGGAAGTACTTTTTTTTATTTAAACTAAATATTAGCTATAGAAATTATTTCAAATCTGAATAATTTATAAATAATTACAAATATGTAAGTATATTAGTGTGTCCCAAAAAAAATTTATTTTGGGGCTCAAGCATAATTAAATAGCTTATAGGGTAAAGTATTTTTGAGATTTTTTTCAGATTTTTCCGAAGAGGTCTAGAGGTCGCTCAAGTCGAGTTTTTGCCAAAAATTATTGTTTCTAAATTATTAAGAATAAATTGATCTTTCATACTGCGTTGTTAGTTTGTTTCATTTTCATAAAAAATTTTAAAAGTTATAAAGCGTTATTTACAAAATTTATGGACAAATTACGAAAAATTGTAATGAAGGGTGCCTAAATGAGCAAATTCGTTGCAAAAACTTATAGTCTTTGTAAACCAAAATTAATCTTGAACATTTTTCTTCTAAATTATTTATCCTTTGAAGTAAAGAAAATCGTGGTTTTTGACAAAGTTATGACGAAAATTTAAAAAAAGGGCGGCAATCCCCATTTTTGGCAAAAATTTGACTTGAGCGACATTTTCCGAAAAATCTGAAAAAAATCTCAAAAATACTTTACCCTATAAGCTCTTAAATTATGCTTGAGCACCTATGAAAATCCAAAAAAAAATTTTTGGGACACACTAATGTCCCACTTATTCACAAAGAGGGTGTCAACTCAAAATTTTTATATAAGATATTTTGCGTATTTTTTGGTAATGAAACGGTTGGTTTTTAGTTTTAAATTGTTTTGCTTCTACTCAAAACTTTTAAATTTTGAGTTAATAAACTTTTTATGATCAAGTGTGGTATATATTTGTATAATAATAAAATATGTATTACATATTAGAAAAAAGTGGCAAGTTTTATTTGTATTTATTAGAATTTTAGTAATTATAGAAAATGGTTGGTTGACAATACAGTTGTTTTGTTTACATTTGATTGAAAAAATGCTTGAAACCAACTTTAAAAGAAAAAAAAAAAAAAATTGGCGTTAATTGCATAATCTAAATACCGTCCTCAATAAAAATGAATTTATATGATATAATTTTCTTTACAATATTCACTTAATATGAAATAAAAATGTTACGTTAATAAATGTTAAACGTTAAAAATGGATGTTAAAATTTTTTCAAAATGTATCTTTTTGGGAAAAAGTGTATTTTTTTGGAAATGTATCTTTCTCGAAATTTCACTGGCAGCACTGCCAGTACACACGATTAAAGTAACAACATCTAGCAGTAAAAATAAGTACTAATGATGCCTTTTTAATGGCGTCCAAGGTCGCATCCTTAACAAGTCATGTAGTTAAGGACTTATCCTAGAGTGGAACCTTCAATTACTAAAATATTTTTTAAAATACATTCTTAAAGATTAAGACGAATTTATATTAGATGGCAGCGAAACAAGAGCGACTTTGACAGTTCGAACCAATTTGTTTTAGTTTTACAATGTCTTGTTTACAAATGGTTGACATTTTGAGCCATAAACACAAACAATGTTATGCAAAAATGTCCCATTGTTTGTGTATTGCTGCCACCTTGTAAAGAAATTCGTCTTGTTAAAGGCCTTTCCAAGGAAGGCAGAGTGGAATGAGATAATGATTATCAAGATTGCATTTCGTTTGTAGACCACTCTTAGGGCAATTTTTTTCCGCTGACCATTTTTATCCATTTTTTACATTAATATTTCTAAAGTTTATAATTTATGCCTTGGAGAGTTTCCATTTTGCTGAATCACTTTAAAAAATTCTATATTTTTCTAGACTCCGCTATCGTTTTAAACTAGGATTTAAAAAACTGCAGTCGAATCAAAAAACCATCGATTAAAAAACAAAAATGTGTGTATAAGTTTTCGCTTTTTGAGTTGGTTTGACAGCGACTGTTTACATTTTATGAACCAGAAGTAAAAGCAACAGTTTTTTTTTCTTGGCCAATTTAAAATTAAGATTTGGAAAAAATGGCAGTTTTTCTACTTTGACTACAGTTTTTTAAACGCTGTTTTAAACCATAAAAAAGTGCTAGCATAGTCGGCATAATCAATGGGATTTTTAAAATCGTTTTTCATAAAAATATTTGGAATATAAGGATTTTAAAACGCCTAATTCAATATTTAACCTGCGGACTTGGCCGGCTATACATGTTAATTACACTGAACGCAAAAAAAGAAGAAAAAAGTCAGGAGCAAGAACTTTATTATGTGATTTTAATTGACTTTAGCGTGCTGGATCAAAATCCGTTTTTAGCTTTTTTCTACCACGAAATAAGGCGGTTAGGCTAAAACATTTCATCATAACTTGAGATTTACTTATCCAATTTTTAAAATTTTTTTTTATATTTTCAATTGTTTCGAAGTTATACAGAAATTAGTGGCCATAACTTTTTTATGAAAAATTGGAACTATTTTTGGTTTTCATAAATTCATAAAAAAATTATATTGGCAAAGAAACAGAAAGTATTTCTGAGTCGATAAATAAACTTAAATATATTAAGGTATATTTTAAGGTGTTGCAAACAGCAGCACAAATGCAAAATACCCTCTCCACTATTGTTGTGTGGGTATAATAATCAATCTGTATTTAAATACGATTTACGTTAATATAAAAATTAACATAATATTTATAAATTTAAATACTATCCTAAAAATTGGACACCCAGTCTACAATGGAAATTAGAGTTTTTCTTCTCCCTGACTTTTTCATTTCTCGGGAAAGCGGGATTTATTTTTCAATTTTCCGGAATCCCGGGAATTCCCGCACAATACAAATCAATGCAAATATTATTCTGCTTTGCGTTGTTATGATTCTGATTTGCGTCGCTACATACAATTGAATTTTTCACTGAAGTCATTAAAACATGTGAAGAATTTTTCTATTTGCGTGTAAAAAGGCGAATTCCTATTTAATGCTGTTAGATAAGTTATTCTAAGCATAGTAAGTTGCGTGTTTGGAAGTAAGAAGTAAGTTCTTAATAAGAAGATGTGTGGAAAAATGAGTGCAAAGATAAGAAAACGCATTGGTTTGGAACTAAAATTGGACGTAAAAAAACGCTTTTAGTCAGGTGAAAAGGCTGTTAATATAGACAGAACCCTTGGTTAAGAACCTTCAACAGTAAAAACAATTTGCAACAGAGATAGCTCGAATTAATAGCAAATGAGATTGTTTTTTTTATAAAATGTTTTCGTGAATATGGATAAATGAATTAAATAAATTTTTGTTATGTTTTTATAAAAATATATATTTTTTCTTATGTACTTCTTTTTTATAACTTTCCAAATGATGAATATATTTTTTTACTTATTTTTTATAACATCTAAGCCCACTTGCTGAAATAAATAGAATAAAACCATATCACTTTTTTTGTCATTAATAAGAATTTCTTGCTAAAAGTTTATATTTTTGAACTAATCAATAACAAATAAGCACAATAAATAAAGAATATCTTGCTTAAAGTTTATATTTTGAACTAATCAATAAAAAATTAGTACAATAAATTGCCTATCATTTGTAACATTTAAATATTTGACGATTTTGTTAAATGTTTTTGACGAATTTTGGGAAAACTTTGACGATTTAAAAAAAAAGCATAACAACCCTGAAGATAGGTGAGAAATCAAAAATGGTCAGGACAAACTGTTTGGTTTTTTTGGCAGTGATTTTTTTTTTTTTAAATTTCCTAAGTTAATCCCGCGAAGCTATATGCTTGTCTGCAGGAAAGAAGCCAGAGTCTCAGGCGGGAATCGAACCCGCAATCCCGGCGCTGATAGACTAGCTCACTGCCAGTTAGCCTACCGGGGCACTCTTGAGACACTAAGTGCGTGAAGATATAAGAAAAACAGGAAAACAAGAGATTCTTAAATCTCAAATAGTAAACCACCGAAAATTTTAAAAAATAAAATTTGTTATTGAGTATGAGATCATTTTTTCACTTTTAATTGAATTAAGATACACATGTATAACTGTAGATTTAAGTAGTACCATTTTAAAAATTGCTCAATGTTAAATAAAATTTGCAAGTCTTGGTCATCCTTATCTTTATTTCATAAATTCCTTTGCATGTGAAATTGTGACTTTGTTTTTTAGAATTAATTTCTTACATTGTTACCACCAGCAAAATTCAAAATTGCACTTGAGATAAGCAACATTACACGATTTTAATAAAATTACACCTGCGTTTGCGAATTTGTAGCATCTTTTTTTTTCGCAAATTACACTGTGTGACTAAAAAAAATAAAGTAAAAATTGCTGGGACGTGATATCATTTTGCTGTTAGGTCCTGTCGAAAAGAACAACAATCTGTTTTTGTAATTTTCCAAACACCTTCAAAATCTTGAGTTACGGTTAAAAACCCGGTTTTTCATTCCCGTATGGTCTTATCAGACTTTAACTTAGTTGAATACCAACCGATTTGCAATGTAAAAAAATCTAAAAAGCTCACTCACAGGTGGAGCAATTTCAAAGTGGTCCACTCAATGTTTGTTTGTAAAAGGTAATCGACGTAATGCATGACATCTGGCAAAAAGTGGTCGGTATTGTGTATGTGGACGTGCCACAAAATAGATCTCTGGATAATGGTAAGAGTAAAATTTTTCCTGTTTGTTTCGAATTTCTTGGTTATCAATACACAACTTCTG
Source organism: Pollenia griseotomentosa (assembly GCA_963931875.1). NCBI lineage: Eukaryota > Metazoa > Arthropoda > Insecta > Diptera > Polleniidae > Pollenia > Pollenia griseotomentosa. The sequence goes on along the minus strand of OZ007561.1, from coordinate 203,293,074 downwards.
TCAAAAAGTGGGTTGAATTGTCATGGTCACATAAGGTACCGTTATGATTTTACACCAATTTATGATTTTACAATTTTAAGATACGATTTTAAACAATTTTATCGTTACCGACAAATTTCATACAAAATTTATATGAAATAAAATAAAAAAACTCTCTCCTGTAAAATTTGATTTTTGGCGCTTACGTTATTTTCGCGGTTAGGGCTCGAAGTGGTCGTAGCATCAAGCCACAGATTTCTAAACAGATATGTCACGAGACGGAAAATTTTGCGTTTTTTTTTGTCTTCTTCTGCCTTCGCAACTGATTTAGGTCTTTTTCACACGTCACTTTTACATATCTGTTTAGTAATCTGTGACCAAGCTGGGTAGTCAGTACAGAAATGGGTGTTATTTGATAAGTGAGCGTGTCACCTCCCATATCTGGAGAACGACAACAGATACAATTAACAAATTTGGTAAAAATTTTTTGGTTATCAATGCACAACATATGTCAAAAAGTGAGTGAAATTGGAAAAGTGGGCGTTGCATAAAATAAATTTTTTGTATCTGGAGAACGGTAAAAGAAGAATTCTCCAAATATGTTAAAATAACTTGGGTATCTATAAATAGTTTATATTGTTTCCTATATGCAGGCTTTCAAGGTCATTTATTTAATGTATCAATACACAACATCTGTCAAAAAGTGGACTAGATTGTGTAAGTGGGCGTGGCAACTCTCATACAAAGACAAAAATTGTATGTAAGTGTCTGGATAAAGGTTACAGAAAAGGTTTTAAAATTAAATTTTAAATTTGGAACAAATAGTTTGGTCTTCTATACAAAAAAATTGGGCTGGATTGGATAAGTATTCAATGTAAATAGAATAGAGATTTCCGTATATCTAGAGGACGGTAAAAGTATCTAATTTGAGCACAAACTGCTTTGTTGTCAATACACGAGATCTGTTTTATTAAAAAAAAAATTACTAATTTTATTCCGAGACGCAGCGGGTTAAGCAAGTATAACATAAAAAACGGCTCTTATTAGCATGACTCAATAACATAAAGTTCATAAGCTTATCTACTCAAGAAGCTATTTCAAAACACTTTTTATAATGAAAGCTCTATAAGCAGGAAAATTGTTTGTATTTAATAAAACCTTAAATAACAAAATTGGTTCAAGCGCTAACCAAATATTTTATGTATGAAAGCTTTTGAAGTGTACTAAAAAAGTTTTTTTATAAAAGTAGAAAAAAATAACGTTAGTTGCTATCACATAATTTACTTTCGAAACAATTTTAAAAAGTTATATAAAATGCAGAAAAGTTTTTTTTTTGTAAAAGCATAACCAAACTTTAACTGATTTTTATATTAATTTTTCAAAAACAAGCATTTCAAAAGTTGTCAGAACTTTTTATAAAAGTTCTTAAAATTAAGCCTAAGATTTGCATACATACACTGATTGCGAACCAGAATAAAAAACTTTACTCAACTTTTTTTTAAACTTTTCTTAGACAATGTTTAATATTTTTTTTATTATTTTTTCAGAATTTTATTTTAGTTACAACTTAATAAAGAGTTTTTATATCTTTTTCTTTTGGAGGTGGAAAAAATTCCATGTAGTTCAGGTTTTTTTTAATAAATATAAAAACAAAAAAAAATTAATAAATATTAATAATACAAAATAAAAAGTTAATAATATAAATAAATAAATAAATGGACTTTCAGCTAATTCTTGTTTTTAAATAAAATCAAAATATCTCTTAAATTTTCATTATAAAAAAAAATACAATCGCCTGATGCTTTTAAAGAAATTTGTGTACAAATACGAGTATAAGTCATGTTAAAGATTTTGGAGTTTTTATGTTAAGAAAATAAATAGTTAATAAAATTTATTAATTAAATTTCATAAGACATCAGTTGCGTTTTTAAAATCTTTTATCAAGAGATAAATTGATTTAAGTTTATGTTACTACAATTTTTTTTTTTATTTTTGAAAGTCCTTTATACAATGATTACGTTTGATTATATCAATTCATATGCTATTAATATAAATCATATTTCATTTTTAAAGGCATGCAAAAGAAAAGAAAAAAATCTAATAATCTAAAAATGTTAATAAAAAGGATAAAGTTTAAAAAAGTTCAAAGTTCAACTCTAAGCGTTAAGCACTTGAAGGGATTTATTTTACCACTGATTTGAAGGTCTACGTTCAGCACCTGGAGCTGCAGATCCCGAAAATCGTGGGGACGATACGCTTGAGGTTGTAGTTGGCATGGTCGAAGTTACCGCCTCATTAGCTTGTAGGGTATGAATGGCTGTGAGCATTTTCTTGCGAGCTCCAAATGCTGTTATACCCAATTCCATGAGATTCTCTTCAGTGAGAGTAGTAAACATTTCCAAATCAATTTCGTTGAGAACGAAAATTTCTAAAAAAAAGTTACCAAAAAGAAGTTTTATATTTACAAAATGAGTTTTGAGATAAACGTACTTATGTAATGTTCTAAACCCAATGCAGTCAACAAAGAATGAATGTCCTTGTATTGAGTTAGCAGCAATCGACGATTGGAGGGTGTCGAGTCAACAATACCAGTTGTTGCACCCAAACCATATGGTGAGGCCAGAATACCAGCTCCTGCCAGACCTCTTTGCCAAGGTGCCAAATCATCGGCCGTTTCAATTGGGGCCGGTGAAGTACGACTTAGACCCAAACCCATCCAATTAGGTGTTGGAGTACGCAATTCGCCAGGTACAGCTGGACGATCCATTGCCTTAAAGCCCATGGCGCGCTTTATGTCAAAATCAAAAGTACGATTGTGCTGGAAAAATTAAGAAATGGTAAAAAGCATTTTTTTTTTTTTTTTTTGAGAAAACGAATGACAAACCTTTAAGTCATAATGTAAATTGCGATAACTTTCAGCGCTACCAGGTATTATAGGCCCAATGGGTCCAGAGGCATTCAAACCCAATAAAACACCATCGCTGGAACGCCTGCCCAAACGGTTGCAACCAGCTTCACTGCTATAATTAGAATCGGGTGAAAAGTGAGATGGTCTATTGGCGTTTAATAAGTTGGCACCATTCGGTCCAACATTAGAACCGGTCGATAAAACATTTCCGAATGGCGGATAGGCCTGTTCCAAAGAAGTTGTACTGCTACTAAAGCTTTGATAGCCGCTTGTATTGTTGCTACAACTGTTGCGCGGCGAAACATTATGAGTTTGATGTACAGCTTGCTGTTGTTGCTGCAAGTGCGGAGGTTGCATTTGCGGTTGGACTTGCGGTTGCTGTACTTGTTGTTGATGCTGTTGTTGCATCACCTGTAGATAGTTATTGTTATGATTGATTTGTGTTGGTGGATGTTGGGGCTGCGGTTGTTGCCTGGCATAAGTATTATTGTGCATCTGCAGATATTTTTGTGTCGGAGAGCAAATGCCCGTTGGAGTGCTTGGGTATAAACCACCAAATTGTTGCCGATTTAACTGATTTAAATTGTAATTGTTGGTGTTATTATTTGTAGGGTTATTGTTATTACTATTGTTGTTGTGATTGAGCAACAAATTATTGTTGTTGCCATAGGGTGATATTTGAACGTGTCCTGTTGGCATCACGTTTGGTGTTTTAGGACTCTCAGTATAGCCAGCCAACAAAGCTGTCAATGTGGTACGATACACCAAATTGAGATCTTTGTCCTGTGGCATAAAATATGTCTCTGGTATTTCCGGTTTAATAATCGGTGGTGTCAAACGTAAAATCTCATGACGCGCTTCGTAAATTTGATCTAACAAAATTATTGTTTTTTTACGTTAATGTGCAAATTTGGAAGAATAGAATTAGGGACTCACCTATAAACTTTTCCACACCCTTTACAACAATGGCCAAAGTGCTTTGTCTTTGCTTTTGACGTAATGTTATGTAAACGCCATATTTAGTACTAAGGCTCATTATTTCAGAGGCGTCGTTTTGGTTGTCGGGAAAGTCAAATATTAAAGCTACCGGCAAATTACCCTGGAATTTAAATAAGAATATTTGGATGTCCGTTAGTCATTTTATTCTTAAGAATAATTATAAAAAAGGTACTTACGAGTAACTGTTGTCGAGCCTTATAGACACCCTCTATAGTCCCAGTAATTGTCACTTGAGATTTTTTCAATGGCTTAACATTCATATCCGATAAATCGGGGAATATAATCTTAAATACATCGAAAATCAATTGAGACCTTAATCACAAACAATTCAATCTTCATTCGTACCTGCCCCTATTACGAATTACAACTCAACTCAGTTGAGTGGAAATTAAAGCAACTGCTTGTAATGAGTTGTAATTATTATAAGTTTTTATTAACCGCACAATAACAGCGTTGTTAACCATAATACAAAAACTACAAAATTTTAACTGGACTAGAGTTAAGTTTTAAGCCGTAACAGGGGCAGCTGTCATTAAAAATTAATCATTTTTTAAAAATTATTCAGTAGCGCTTAATAAAAAGCAATCTATTGTGATTACAGAAATTGGCTTTTCATGATACTATCATTAACAAAGTATTACAAAAAAAATCGTTGTTATAATTACAAAAGTCCTGAACATTTTTTTCAAAATGAAGATAGGCCCGTTTTCATTTTATATGACGATCTGTGCATACCTTTGTATTTGTACGTTCCATAATACTTAATAAATTTGTATTATTTTTTCCCTTCACAATTTCATGATGTTGTGGTGAGATCTCTAACTGCATATTTACCAAAATTTGATTCTAAATAGAAAAATTTGTGTTCATAAGTAAAATTTCAAATATAAGAAAATTAATTTGGAATTAAAACAAACTGCTATATTTTCACAAGAAAAATTTATTAATGTTTGTGTAGCTTCTTGGACCTGGCCAGCTTCCTTTTCTGAACCCTTTACCAGAACTAAGGATGAGTGTAATTTAGGGCGAGAAGAAAAAATGACCTGACAATAAAAAAAAAAGGTAAAAAGTTAAAGGTAATAAGTTTAAAGCTTCCGAAAAAATCTTTGATATATCACCTGCACATTAAACTTCTGCTCTACCATTGTTACATATGGAGTTTCTCTATCTGGCTGTGGACGGCCTGGTGCCATAACTGGCAACTCATACGATATTAATAACGGTGTAGATAAACGAACTAAGGCTCTGGCTTTTTCTACACCCTCCAAAGAACCACATAATGAAACTTGATTCGATTTTTCCGTAGGATTCGAACGATTCGAATCAGGAAAATGTATATGCGTTGAAGTATCTTCCATAATACGTTTTATATTATTACCACCACGTCCTATGATATAGGAGTGATCAGTGTATGAGACATCCATTTTCATTATAACACGGGTGCCCTATAATTTATAATGTTATCATAATTGATTGACTACCTAGCTTCGAGTTGCACTTACTCTTGAGTCTAAATTAGCTAAAACACGTTCTTTAGCTTTTGCTACCTCTTCTGCCTTACCCACTATGCGAACATGAGGATCTGATGAAATAATGATGTATAGGTGGAAAGAATTTTATGAAATTTATTTAGAGAATTAGGAAAGAAAAAAGCTTATATTAAACTAAAACATACCTTTTTTACTTTTTGCGCCGATTTTAAGTCTACAAGGCCAGCTTATATACGTTTCAGTCGTTTTCATAACCTTAAATTATACAAAATTTTAATTTATTTTGGTCGAATTTTAAAAAATTTTTATCGCTTACACTTTCAAAAAAATATTCCGCCCCATTCTTACCCTCAATGGAACTGTCAGCTTTAAATGAAAATATTTGTTCAATATAGTCTTACTAACATTTTTTTAGGACTTAACCATACCCTTAATTAATTGCTCCAATTTCTGTCGGTCCACTTTAAAACGTTCGGTATGCAAATCATCGGGGTTGGAAACACCCAATTTCATCGCTATCGCTCGTATATCACTCCAGTCACTATCCACAGACGAAATTTCACTTTGTGTTTCACTGGGTGCTCCACTTGATGGAGCCAAAGTGGCTGCTGCAGAGGCTGCGGCCAGTGAGGCAGCGGTAGGATACAAAAGTTTATTAATGCAAGAAATCATTGTGCTGGCGATGGTTTGTGTATTCGATAAGTAATTGGGAAGCTCTTCGTGTTAAAGTACTTTGTCCTTAAACTTTTAAAGTTGGCACAAAGTTATTTTCACAGTTCATAAAAAAGTAAAAAAATGAAAATGCTAAAAAAAAAGAAATTTGTACATAAGCGATTCTGGACGTTAGAAAAGTTGCATTGACAATTATTGACATATAAAAAATGTTTTAATTAAAATAACAGTTTTGAAGCCCATTAAAGGTTTTGCTTAAAATAATCAAATTTATTAAGTAGCAAAATTAGAAATTAGACTGATGTCGAAAGTTCGAATAAAGAATTTCTATGAAAAACACCAAAGGCACAACTACAATATACATACGCTAACTTTAGCAACTGCCAAAAATTATAAAAAAGCCTTTCAAAAGCATTAAAAAAAAACAAAAATAAAATCAAAAATATATTTTATTCCGTACGGAAAGTGCGATCTGTTTCGTACTTTGCTTAAGCAAATGCCAGTTTCATAAAATTAACCAAAAAGTTTTTTTTAAGTTCAATATGGTTCGACACATATGAATTACATGTTTTCGCACAATTGCTTAAGCCAACTTAAGCATACTAAAGTTGGGCCTTAAATTATCCATATAAAATTTTACACAAACGTTTACGTTCAAAATTGTTGAACTGGCAGTAATTTTAAAATACAAAACCACTTTAAAACATTAACATTTAAAGGTAAAAAATATGATAACAGTTAAACATTTCAATTAAAAAAAAACGTTATTTTTTCAGTGTAAGAAGTATTTTCGAAATTCAGCACTGGAAGTTTATAAGAAATCAACATGGAGGCTTCAGATTGTCAAATTACAAAAATTCAATTGTAGACTCTTAATAATTTCTTACCTTAGTTTAAGTTTTTTTGTTTAATGCACTTCAAAATAAATCACTTAATGTTAAATAAATTTTGAAAGTCTAAATATACAGAATGAAATAAATTTTGTAAAATTTCATTAATTTCTATAACACAATAGTTCATGACAAATCGACTTAGTTGTCTAAAGTCTCTATAAAACGGCATTTATGCAGATTTGCCAAACAAAAGGTTAAATATAAATTTAACAAAATTTTAGTTTTATTGAGCTTTATTTCACAAAGTTGAAATTAAAACTCGTTGGCCTTAATTTGTTTTATAAAACACTTTAAAGTATTATTTAAATATTAAAATTAATTTCAAAAAATTCAGTAGTTCCTTTGTAGTCAAATTCAAAATTAATTCCATTCGAAAAATATATTCAAAGGAAGTTAAAAACACTTGTCTTGAAGAAAAAAAAGTAATAAAAACAGATCGAGAAAAAAACTCAAGTTATTGCTGAGGTCACACAATTTTAACTAAATCTTGCAAACGATTTGCCAATTAATTTACAATAGTTATATTTTGTAAATTATTTACAAATTCTCTGTCTCTTAAAACACAAACAACAAACAAAAATAACGGTTTTCAAGTTCAATGACCGTTGAGAGTGTTTTGATGTATGATTGTTAAGAAATTGCTCTTATTTTCCTTCCTTATTCACCTTTAAAAGCTCAAAATGCATAATTTTTAGATTAGTTTGAGAGCAGTTGCTTAAACATAAAAGCTTTAAGAATGTTAACATTGCCATGTTAAATGTTATAAGAGTTTAACATAACAAAAGAATGCAAGGAAAAAAATTGACGTAGCGGTGATTACACACTTTTGTTTATTGGGAAGAAAAACTTTTTTTTTTTTGCGGAAAAAAGTTTTCTTAGAAAACTTAAGGGCAAAATAGTTCACACAAAGTGCTTGGCAAACATATCAAAATTTTCGTTTATACAAATTTTTTGTGTGTTAATTAATTAGATTGCTTGCTGTTTGAACAAACATTGGAAGCATGTTTGTAGAAAAACAGTTAACATTTTTTAATATTTGAAAGACATGATGGATATTTGTCAAACTTTTCATGGTGTATAGTGCTAAATGTGACCATTTCATCGATAACTTTGCAGAGTGAAGACGTCTGCCTTAAATTTTAATGTTTTAAGCAGCATTGTTTGCCACAAAACATCTCGCTGTTTAAAAATAAAGTAAAAGAATTTGGTCCACTCTGTACCTCCATTTTTAACAAAAAGCAAGCAACATTGCCGAAGCACTACCGGTTTCTGCATTCGTTGAAAACAAAACAAAAATGTAAAAATTGATGTTTGTTAGAAATACGTTTTTGTTGTTTATAAGCGAACACAAAACAAAAAAGTTTGTGTTTGCCAAGCCATTTTTGTGGCAAGATATGAAACAAAAAGTTTAGTTTTTTAAACATAATTCATGACAACCACCATCATTAAAGCTCTAATTTAAACAAGGCGAATTCCTAAAAAAAGAAATTTAACTGTCAAAAACCAGTACAAAATATAACAAATAAAAGGCGAATTTGTTATTTGTTTACAATTTGTACTGGTTTTTGAGTGTCAAATCCACTTTATGAATTCGCCACCGCGGTCACCTTATATTAATTCGCCTTAAATTTAACGATTCCCAATGGGATGATAAAATCTAACTTACCATATATTCAATGAAAACGAAAAAAAAAACAAATATTTAAAACGCGAAACGAAGAATGAAAAACACAATTGTCATAACAAAACTCAAACGTAAAATGAACCACGCGAATTTGTTTAAAAGAAAAAAAATACTAGTCGAAGCACGTGAAATTTGTTAATATATTTTTTGTTTTTTTTTTTTAACAATTTACTAAAAAATTAATTACGAAATTAATTTAATGTCAACTGGTCAATTTAATAAAATATAAAATTTTGAGGGAGAACCTAAGGGAAGCAAGTGAATTTTGTAAGAAAAAATTACTTCTTCCAAAGAAATTTCAACAAAGGGAATAAATATAAAGTCAAATAAAAGTCAAACGCGTTTAAAAAATTAGAAGTGAATAAGAAAATCGAAAAACGTCTAGTCAATTTCGTTAGGAACACGGATATTATGGCATTTATTTTTTTTTATTTAAAATAAGTATTTTAAATTTCTTATCTTTAATAATTGAAGCGCTGCGGATATTTTGCACAAATGAGTGACCGATAGTTTCGAGCGATAGAGGGTGTAGACAATCACTGAAATCTGTTTTTAAAAAACACTAAATAATAGGCCAACGATATTTGTGATTCATTGAGAGATATACATACATATAGTATGTAATTCTGAACAAAGAATAGGCAAAACACAAGAATTATTAACGAGTTGAATAACGGTTGTTGGTTTAAAAACAAAACATGTATGCTAATTAGCTCTTATCAGGGGAAGGATACCTACATTAACATATTACAACAAAATTATTTATTTAAACATCCTTAACTATCTATGTACATTCTTTTGCGAAATTGTATTTTTTAATCATTCATGTTGTGTGGAACGACACTGTGCTTAAGGTTCATGAAAATATTCTTTTTTTTAAAAGTAGGTAATCTTTACCTGTATTACCCTTAACCCAGACATCTTAATAATAAATTAAGTATTCCCGAAAATAACTGCCCGTGCAAAAAAACAGAAATGACCAATTGGTTTTTTTAATTGCAAGCGATTTTCCTTTTCTGTATTATTTAAACATTACTTATTATTGATTCATTCTCTAATTCAATAAAAAAATAAACTGTTTGTGTTTTTGCAGAATTTGAGAAAAAAGTTTTTTAAGAACGTCATTTTGAACTGGAATAATCAGCTGTTGATGAAATCATACCTTTTATTCTTTTTTCTGGCGTAATTATAAAGTTTTTACTCAATTATATTTTCGCAGACTTTTTATTTCAATGTTACCAAACAAACAAAAATATTAAAACCATTTCTGTCGAAAACAGAAAAAAAAATTTCATTAAATTTTCTAGACCAAAATGGATCAAAAATACCAAATTAAGTTTCCGAATTTAAAGACTTATGCATAAAGATTTACGCATAAATTACAACACGTATGAATATACCCGTTTTGTGCCATATTTTGTAAAATAGCCTTTCTCTATTTATTTTTGAAATTCCAATGGCAACGCTGCCTCGATGTCAGTGATCTAAGAGTTTTTCGTTACGAAGAGTCGACAGTTTTTTTCTCGTGGAAACTAATTTGTAATATCAAATATTTATGTATATCAGCTGTTAAAAATTTTATTCAATTTTTTATTTTAATAACTCTTAAATTTAACACATAATAATTATAAATTGTGGTTTATATCAGTTATATGTAACTTTAATGAATATTCAAATATTATAAGTGAATGAAATTAATGGTAGAGTTTAAAACATAAAACCCACAGAATAAAACTTAAGTCATTATACACATGGGAAGCTCCATAACAAAATGGAAAAGTTTCCTTTTTTAGCAGAATTAAACTCGACATACATATAATACAATTATTTAAATGCTTTACAAATACAAACCAGAGCTTTTTATTCAAATAGGGCCTATGTCCACTCATATTCATTTTATATAACTTAAGAGCCAGTTAGGTACAAATTAATTATTCGAACTTTGGTTTAATATGGTAAAACCGCAACAAAATTTTGTGCTATGCGTTAATGAAAATAAAATTGATGGTTTAATTCCAACTTTTATATAATATTTGTATCAGTGAAAGTAAAACGACCAAATGACCGTTACTGAAATACGTTAAAGTCAGTTATAAGTGACATGAGGTTTGAGTAAAATTGGTGTCACATATCCCACATTAATCGGGTATTAAGTCAAAACTTTTATATATTCACTTTTTTTTGGCAATGAAACGGTTGGCTTAAAATCCTTTTTCATATGCCTTTAATATTAAGTTCAAAATTGTTTTGTTTGTTAATACTCCCTTTATTATAAAATGCGGTATTCGAGTCACTAAATGTTTTAGTTTTTATAAAAAAAACAAAAACCTAACAATATTTATAGCCACTAATTTTATTTTCTTATTCAGTTCAGTTTTTTCAGATTTTAAAACTTTACAAGTTTTCTTAACAACGATTAACAAACATGAAAACTGATTTCGGGGGTTGCCACCTATTTCTTCTCTACCCCAATCGCCTACAAACAAAACAAACGTGTTTGTTAGGCATGTCTGAAAAGACATCATGTAAAGTTGGGGCATTTACACTGAGATTTTAAACATGTATTTTTTTAATTTTCTTTTTAAGCTGCTTACAAAATCTTTTTACATTTACATGACGACTTTTGAGACATGTCTGTTTTAAATTTTGTCTTACAAAATCGAAAAAAAACAAATGAAAATAAAACATAACAGCAAAATTTTAAATGTCAGTAAAAAAAAAAAAAATAGAAAAAACACGAAGAATAAAATTCGGTTTTTTTTCTACCCATATTTCTTCTCTACCGACTTCGTCTACAAATAAAATAAATGGCTTAGTTCTTCGTATAAATGCCGCCTTATACTAACATATTTGTATTATATGTATTTCAAAACAATTTTAAAACAAGGATATGGACTTAATGCAATTTCTTCCCCATTTTAGTCTCTGCAGGCTCCTTCGTTGGTCTCTTTGCTCTTAGTAACTGGGATAAAGCTTTTTCCTGAATCCAGATCGCTCAAGAATTTCGTCTTCAGGTACTGGTTTCCTTTTTCTGTACTCCCACTATAAAAATTTTAAAAAATACAGATCTCATGTAGTATAAATAACGAAGCTACATACACATTTCTACCAAATTTTAATATGTTAATCCCGTTTGGGTTTTGCTATTTTAGCTGCCGTTCGGATTTTATATAAGGCCATTAATTATTTTTCCGTAAAACATGCAATTTTGGAATTTTGTTTTCTTCTTTTCGCCAGAATTGTAGCTATAGTAGAAAAAATGTGGAGAAAACCAATCCGAGAGAATCAGGGAGAAAAGAGTGCCTTAAAATTGCTAAAATGTCGGAAAATTTCCTTTTTTTATATATTTGGGGGATTCACAAGGTGTCATAAAGTCATATGTCTTAAAATAATAACATGGAAAATATGACTGTTGTGAACAACCCCTCAAATTTAGTGTGCTATTTTGAATTTAAATCAGCTGATTTAAAACAAATATAAAAAATAAATGTTTACCAAAAATAAAAATATTTTTAATTCTTATCCATGAATTAATAAATTCAATTAGATCTTATATGACTATTTTTCAGACGCAAATCAGAAATAAATTGTATTTTGTTTGTTAATCAAACAGCAAAGTCCTAAGCCGATCTAATTTGACGCCGCAAATGATTTGTTGAAAAAAATGCTAGCCGCAGGTTAAATTTGGATGTTTACCGAATACAATTTTACCATCAACGGCGACGGCTTACACAAGCTAATGTGGCTCGGCTCAGCCTTTCAGGCAGTTCTTTTCGGATTAATTACGACAGCACAATAAACATAGCAAGCAAAGTTCTATTTATTTAAGACACTTTTTGTTTACAAAGCAACAACAATATTTTTAAACCATTGTAAAATATTAGAACATTATGACAATATAACATGATAGCACACCTTGTGAATACCCTAATTATTTCAAAATGTTGGCCGTTAGCCGTAGGAAATTCAGTAAAGTAATAATCGGAAAATTCCATGCACTATATTTCATAATTTGTCAGAAAATTATAATATTGGAAAATGCCTTTTTTACAACTCCCAGCTGTATTTACATCTGAAATTCGGGAAATATTGCTAGTAAATGTAAAAAAGCATTATATTGTTCTGAGGAATCTTAAATTTTTATAGGGATTATTTTACACTATATAGTCCACAATTTGGCAGCTGTGGGCCAAAAATGGTGAAAAAATATATAAAATATGAAGGTTTTTCGACATTTTGAGGCACTTGTGCAGTTGATTCGCTTAAGTTTGCTAAAAACTTTTTTCTCCTAGTCTTTAACTGAAATTATTCCGAATACAGGAAAAAAAATTTCAATTGGTTTCCGAGAACAATTGCATGTTCTTCGAAAAAATCAAGTTTTAGCCAAAATTGTCATGAGGCCCTAAAACGGCACCAAAACTAGCAAAACTCAAATGGGGTTCGGTTGATTTCGATAAGTACTTCGAGAATCTCCGCACAAGAAGGAGTTTGCACTTAATGTGTTGCATAGTGTAACTTTAAAGCTGATCTATTCATAAATGGTCCTGTTTATGAGTCGTATACTTTCTAAAAGACCACAACTATTTAATGTTTATAATATTATTGTTTTTTCATTATGGAACGCCTAAAATATTGCTTGTACAAAAGTGATATAAATACTTTAGAATGTGTATGTATAGTGATGTTACGAATATTCGTATCGCCGAGTATTCGCATAATTCATGACATTCGTATTTGCCAAATACAAGCGAATATTTGCCATGACCTATTTTCCTAGTTCCAAAACAATGCAATGCGTTATTATTGAGGGTCAACAAACTAAAAAACAACTAAAAAAAAATTATATAAAACTTATATTTTTATGTGAACGGAAAACAAAATATTTTTACATTAATTTTGCTACTAGTAGTGTGACGGTTTTCTTTTTCATTTATTGCTATCGGCGCAAACGCGAGATGTTTTTTTTAAATTAAATTTGATTAAGGTTGGATATTGCAAGGTACATTTGCACAATGTAGCAGTACTAGGAATCTAGCTGTCCCCGTTTTTATGTGTAGTTATATGGATTTGACATAAAGAAGACATATAAAACTACATACATACAAAAAGGTACAACCAGCATAGGCTTCTCTAGTGCTGCTACCTGGTGAAAATGTGCCTTGGGATATTCTAGTGTAAGAAACGTTTTTCTTCATGTAAAAAATATAAGACAAATATTATTAAAAAACACTTACTTGTTTTTTATTTTGAGATACATACATACATAAGTAACACTTCTGTGGTCACAAGCATTAACAACTTAGCTCGATTTCGTCATGTGCTCGGCAAAGCATTTTTAAATATAAAAATCGTTGCCCAAAATCAGGGAATTAAGATAAAGCTTATATTTGCAGGCTCTGTATTAACAATTTTATAACAATTTAATTAAATGTTTAATGAAACAGCAATTAACTAAGGAGAAGTAAAAATAAATTAGTTAAATTTGTCAAAACTCGACTTTATGGGCGCAGAATTATTAAAAGCCATTATTTCAATATATTCGTATTAAGCGAATATTGGCATAGATATTCGTATTCGCATCCGAACATAAAAGTTGATATTCGTGACATAACCATTATGTAAGTATGTATATGATGTTCCCATGTTGTATGTTGTAATACACAAGTACTTATGAGTTACATACAATTTATATGGCGTCATAAAAGTTATACATTAGAATTGTAAGGATATACATATGAATGTATATAACAGGATAATGCTGCATTAAAAATACAAACCAAAAAACTTAATTTAATGACTATCAAATCGAGCCAATAATGTCATCAAGATTATAAATAACTCCACTTTTAGTTATTCGCACTTGGAATGCACATTATAAAAATTACCCAGAGAATATGTATATAAACTCAGCATATGCAAATTTTAAATGTCTACAATAACAACAGTACTCTTTCTCTTAGATATTATTATTTTATTATAATTTAGTCGTTAGGAAGACAATGATAAATGAAGGAAATTCAGATTTGCATAAAACTAAATTACAAATTTTTTTTTATTTTACAAAAAGAAAAGGTTTATTGCTCTCATGTGTTTGCAATTTACTAAAAGTACATTTGCAAATATATATGTAAATATTTTAAACTGCTTATTATATCGAAGATGGAAAATAAAATTTGTTTATGACTTAATTTTAAAATAAATCCTGTATTTTTAATACCGGCACGTAAACAAATCAAATCTTCTTATTGCGTTTCTTTTATTAAAAAAAGGCGAATAGGGAAAAAATTGTAAACAAATTTTATCTTCGTGCAAAATTAAATTTACCACTATTGCATGACAACAACGATGACAAATGTAAGAGAATTTTCCAATAAAATAATATAATTCAATAAACTTGTACATTAACTTTACCTGGCGTTCCAAGGATTACGACGTCTATTATATTAAGATAGACCTTCTTCTTCTTCTTCGTATTGTTATCATATTTAGTGCTATGCACTGTTATTCCTGCTCATTCACCTCATCGTCCTATGGATCTCTGTCAACCTTACAAACATACCTGTTAAGATTTTTTGTTCAATATATTTTTTATTAACCCTTAATACGTTGTCTTGTTGTTGACTTATTTTGCTCCTTTTAAGTACTTACTCACTCGTATTTAAACTCGTACCTTGTGCGAGAGGCCAAATTTGTTTGCGTTTGGATGTGTGTTGGATGATTACACAAGAAATCAACTGTCAATTTACAAGAAAGTGTGTTTGTTCATGCAATGTGTACAGTGGTTTTGCAGAAAGGCAACAGCAATTTTTAAACATTTGTAAGAGTTTAATGGCAAATAGTTTGAATTAAGAAATTACTCTTGTACGAGAACTGTCTAATTATTTACCATCTTAATATGTAAAAATGAGCATACGGTTTTTTAAAACAGCTATTTTTGACAAATTTAAATTTTAAATCCCTTTGTTGTTGTTGTTGTTGTTGTTGTTGTTGTTTTATTTTATTTTTGTGTACATCTGGAGAACAGCAGGATTAAGTACAAGCTTCTTGGTTACCAATTCACAACATCTGGCAAAATATGGGCAGGATTGGACAAGTGGGCGTGGCACAAAGTTGAATTATTTATATTTAAAGAACGGCATTCGTACAACTTTCTGTTATTTTCTAACCATGGCGAAGGGTATATAAGATTCGGCATATCCGAATATAGCACTCTTACTTGTATTATATTAAACTTATAAGCAAAGAAGAGAACATGTGCCAATTAATTATACCTATACCACAATAGTGGAGAGGGTATTATTCATTTGTGTTGATGATTGTAACCCTTTAAAGTGTACCGACCGACTCATTTTCTGAGTCGATCTATCGATGTAAGTCCGGCTGACATGCTGGCTGACTGTCTATATACTAAAATGCAATTGATAACAACGATATCGCTTTTAGGATTGTTGATATGATCTACTTTGTACACTAGGGCTATAACCAAATTTTTGGCATATCACCACGGAGTGGGCAAGAATGTTTTAGTAATGAAAAAACCTCACGCTGGGAAGCAAATTTCTAACATCTTCCAAGAAATTTTGAACCGCGATGAATTGTAAACCGTAGGCAAATGAATAAATCTAAAGCAAGGATAAATTCTAAAATAGCATTTAAGTGATACGTATAGGAATATATTCAAATATCACGTGTATATTTTTTTAAATTTCCGTGAGATAAAAATGGTTGTTTCCAAACTTTAACCCGATCCCTGCGTGAACTTTTTGAACAATCCGAAAAAATTATCATATTTTTTATTAATAACTTTTAATGTTCTACACGACTATACTATGACGTTTTTGATATTCGCCAAAAGTGTGAAAAAGTAATAGCCCTATATTACACATATCCACAAAATTTTAAAGCCAAGAAAAGCATAATAAATAAATTGCTTCTCTTTTTTTACAAACATTTCCATCAATACCACTGTCCCATACCAAAAACCTTTATAATATTTTATGTTATTTAAGCAAAAATAAGCATAAAATACTTAGAGGTAACACCTTTTTTCCTTCAATATTTCTTTCTTTTTAAAATCATAGTATGAGTGAATGTATGTAAATACAATTTAAATGACATCACGCGTTTAAGGTATATTCTATTCTTTCATATTTTCTTGGGCCCTACAAAAACATGACACAAACGGCAAAAAAATTCAGGCAGTAAAAAAAAATTGTCAAATCAAATCAATTTGTGTTATCAACACAAGGATAAACATCAATATGTTATATTTTTTTATTTTCTTCTTTTTTTTAGTCTTTTTATTCAATATTAAACCAAGCAAAAATAATGTGTTCGAGTGTGTGGAGTGTGGAATGTACAAAAAGGATAGCAAGTTGATGTCACGTAAAGTGGCAATAAGTGTTAAACGGAAGCCGGTAGAATGGGATTCGAACAATTTGATGTTATACAACTTGATATTTAATAAAATGTTTAACGTAAACAAATTTAGTTTGAAATATTTTTACATAACAAAATGTCAGAGGAAAGAACTGCGTGTGTGTTTCCTTTTATTCTTTCCACATTTATTAAGGACGTGAATGGCAAATGTGTTAGCAATTGATAAATAGTTTTTCAAATTGACAGCTTATGAAGTTTCGACTACAAATGTTTGTTTTTAGAAAATAATATAAAAAAAAATTAAAATTTTAATGTGAGAAGTTAAGCAAATGTAAAATGATTTTGTTAATGTAGGCAGTTTGATTAATTTATCTTTGGAAGTAGAATAAAAAAGTTATAATACTAAATGTTGTCTACTAAGTACTTATTATTTCAATGTTTATCCCTTAAGCTTTGATCACACTTAACAAATGTTTGACGACCTACACGAAAACACTATTTATACCCACACCACAAAAAAGCAGAGAGTTTTATGCATTTGAGCTGATGCTGGTTACATCCTAAAATGTCCTAAACCAACCTGTAATTATCCCGATTGACTCAGAATCACTTTCTGAGTAGATATGTTCATATATCGATGTCTGTCCGGCGGGCTGGACCAATAATTAAAGATGTTACAAACATCAGCACAAATGCATAACACCCACCCTCTCTACTATTGTGGCGTGGTATAAAAATTTTGACCTTAGAACACCTAATTAGTTCTTTCTTACAAAACTTTTAAAAAGTTTCCAATTTTTAAGCACATTTACTGTGCTATAATAGCATTTTCCAAAATAAATTATTTAAATTAAATTTTTCATCAAAACCCATTTTGAAAAAAATTCCTGTTTAATTTTTTGTTAATTCCTACAGAACTAAAAAATGTCGGTAAAAAAATTTGTAAACAAAAAGTTTATTGAATTACAGACGATTTTGTTTGTACAAAAGTTGCTTTGTTCAAATTGTTTACATCTGGTTAAAAAAGCGCCATCTATCGCTAAGCCTAATTTAACTAAATCCCAATTCGCAAACCATTTAATACAAATTTCCCCACGTCTGGTATAACAGTTAGAAAAAACCTAGAAATTCACATAACAAAAAATTAAGTAAAAGAAAAATAATCACAAGCCGACTTATAAATTTAACAACTTGTTGATGTAAACAATAACAAACTGCACGTGCAAGCAGGAATACAAACAAAAATAAATAACTCTCCTCTCTATACAAACAACCCCGTTATTATTATACTCAGAGAACTTTGTATCGCAGCCATGGGGAATAATCTATGACTTTTTCTCTCCTTACTCTCATCACAACTTCGCTAAATTGAGAGTCGTTTTTGAATGATTTAAAAAAAGAAGAAGATATTCACCACTTTTTTTATTTGCAAACTTTTCTTTGACTTTATTTCGTGCACATCTTTTTCAATTGTTTGTGATTTACCAAATCAGTTCAATTTATAAGTTTATTGGTGAAGGTTGCTTTTACTAATCGCCAAAAGCTTCCGGGTCTTTAGCGTACAATTGTGCATTTCGGTAACTGCATTTAAACGGTTCAACAGTGTTTTTATACAATAAATAAAACGAAAAAGATTTATTCCTCCATTACTACAAAAACTCCTTAATACTCGTACTTTTGGAAATGTTTGACCCAAATTGTTGAAATAAGTAAAAGTTCTTGCATCTTTTCTATGGCTCTTTAAATGTTTAATAATGTGGTTACGTGCCGGTAACATTCTTCAACAAAGTTCACAAATGCAACTTGAAGAGGCGTCCCGAATAAATGTCGTGTATAAAGTGAAATAATTTAAATTGTGCGCTTATGCTGGTAAAAATTGCTTGCGTTTTAAATGTGATAAGTAGAAAGAGATATAAAATATAAAAAATTTAATAAAATAATTTCTAAAAGTAAAACTTGTAAGAATATGTATATGTACATACATATTTTTGGTTAAGAAAGATTATTTCATTAAGGTAAGAATTTTGGCTTGGAATTTAATTTAAAATAAACCCAACTTAAATATATAAATATAAGTTATCTTGCATTTACAATTTTATATCATAAAGAAATGTTTACCCGCCAAAAGAAAAAAATAAAGAAATTCTAAATAAACTTATATTATAAAGCAGGACTGTGGAGTCGAAATCGCGGTGTTGGTACTGAAGTCGGAGTTGGAGTCGGAGAACCTACAAAAACTCGCGAGTCCGATGCGAATAATTTTTTACATATTTTCCAAAGAAGAATTCTTGGAAATTGGCAACGTAGTATTTTACAGATCATTATGAATAAGTAGATTTTATTTGCGGGCAGTTCATTCATGTACTTCAATTCAATATTATAAAAGTTTGTAATAATTTAAATTCAATAAACTTTTTGTCAAAATTGTCGTAGGAGATCTTGGGTATTGCTTGGGTATTTTGCATCGAATTCAGAGTTAGAGTCGAACTTTACAAATTTTGAGCGTAATAAACTGCTTGATGCTAACAAACGTTTTACAAATTCGAACAAAGATTTCATAAAAATAATAAAAACATTCTAAAGGCCGTTTAACACTTTCCCACAAGTCTTACGTGTTTTAAAGAAAATCCATCCCTGATCTAATTATTGTTTGAAAATTATTAAAAAAACCAATAACAACTTCTCATCGGAGCGCAGTACGTAATTCCGATTTCTCGAAAAAATCTTAATTTGAACACTATATTAGAAAATTCCAAATTTAAATTTTTTTTATAATATTTTATTTATGTTTATTTAATTTAATATTATTTGATTTTGTTTAACATTTTTTATTTTATTTTTTTTATTTTATTTTATTTTATTTTATTTTATTTTATTTTATTTTATTTTATATTATATTATATTATTAAATTTTATTTTATTTTATTTTAAAAAGCCTATTAAATCTCTAAGAGCCGCCTGGCTATCCACATATCGTCGTGCCGAAGTTATCTTGCCGTGTATCACAAACATTTTTTTTATGGGAAATCGAATCTTAAGGTCCAAATTTTTATACACAAAACTGAACGTGAAAAAAGTCGTCCAATATTTTTGTCAGATATTGTGTTTGAAGTTCTTTATCGGTTTATGTAAAAATATCCAAAGTCATGGAAAAAAATTTTTAAGTTATAGCCATTGTCCCGTCCCAAAAATTTTATCAATTTTATCGTATTCGCCGCGAAATATTTTTTAGTTTGTGGGATATAAGTCAAAATAAGGTATTAAAAAACTACATTCACGTGTTTCAGCAATATTGAAAATTAAATTATAATAATTTTCGAAAAGAAAATTTATGCTTGTGACAAATATATTTACATATAGTTATAGTTTTTATATTATATTATCGAATTTTCTTATGTATGATTATTGTTTAGGTTTATTATTACTAAAGAGTGGTCCAATCATAATGCACGATGTTAATTGTGAGTCACACCTTAACGTCAAATTTTTGTCTAACAATTGTATGTATTTGTGTCAAATTCAACCATAGACAGAATTAAGCAGCGCGTTAAGATTGTTGAAGCCTTTTACGTTCAAATCAAAAATACATTTCGTGCACATCTTGATTTTTTGGTCAGCCTGTGCATGCATGTTTGGTCCGGTTTATGGCCAGGCGGCATCATCGGGCCGTACTTCTTCGAAAATAAGGTATGCCAAACAGTTACCGCGAGCTGATAACTGATTTCTTGTTGCCAGATTTTGAGGATATGGACCTGGACGATAAGTAGTTCCAACAGAATGTGTCACATAGCCAATGAAAAATGGCTCTTTTGCGTGAGAAATTCAATGGCCATGTTAATTGGCCGTCACAATCATGTGATTTGACGCCGTTAGCCTCCTTTCTTTAGTTATATTTAAAATAAAAAGTGTACGTCAACAAATCAAGAAAAATTTAAGAGCTAAAGGATTTGATACTTAGGCACATTAAGGACATTGAACCTCAATTATGTCTCAGAGCTATTGAAAATATGGACCATCGGACAGAGGTATGCTACCGAAGCCGTGGCAAGCATTAGGCCGATATTTTGTCTCACACATTTACAACTAACATCGTGCATTGTGGTTGGACCACCATGAATAATAACCCTTTAATTGCTTAGCAATAAAATGAATTTAATCAATATAGCAATAATTCCATCAATATAAATAACCGTTGTGTACTTCATCCGAAAAAACTCTTTACATATAAAACGAAATATGTTAAAATAACAGTCATATTATTAAGATCTAGTCTATTTTTTGTAACATGGCTGATATTCTTGTTCACATATAACAAAATAACGTTTTTTGTCGTAGATCCACAATTATGCTACATACGATATTTTAACGCATTAAATTTTTCGCAAAAGTGGATATACAACAAAATGGCTTCGTAATATCTCATTAACCATAACAGATGGAGACATGAGGATTGCGCAGATCGATAGATCTGTTAAATTTACCACAGGAAACGGTTTTTTCTCATCTTTCTTTTTTTATTTTGTGATATACGACAAGATAACTTCGGCACGACGATAAGTAAAAGGTGACCTCCGAGCTTTCAGCAAAATTACCTGCAAATCAGTTTAACATCCTTCAAAACTTCTAGAAGCTCTGTCAGATGTACATTGTATTCGTCAGGAAGCCAATATTACCTTCTTATATCGATATCCACAAGGTAGACCCCTGCATCCCTGCATCTTCTTCACAAGCCATCAGTAAAAATATCAAATCCCTCTTACAATCTTTCCTATCCTGAACAACTCTACCTAGACGGTAACTTCACACTTGGCAAATGCCGAAAGTCGCAAAGTCGTAACAATGGGTCTCACCACCGACGTCTTTAGCCGTCCTACTACTGACGGCCTGACTCCCTTGTTCCTACAAATCGATGATCTGCTAGAAAAAAGATTCAATTTAAAACATGTAAAAGAAAAAGTACTAAGTCCGCTTTGAACGTACATAATATTTGACAGAAAAGGTGCTTAGCTTTTTAAAAGAAAGATATATAATACGATATGATATTTTCAAAACAAAGTCAAAATAATCCAAATGGTGGCGTTGACTTGGCTCTGATGTTGTTGCTTTTTTTCTTAGAAAATTCAAAATCATTAATTATGGTCTTATGCTCTTGGAAATATTGGAGAGTGCACATTTAATTTTACAATTTTTTTTTAAAGAAGAATTCTTCACGAGCTTTTACAAAATTTGAAATTTGTAGTATACTGCATTAATAGAAGATGGCTCTGAAGCATATATAGGCTGAGTTGCAAAATATAATAATTTGCAGTCAGAGTCAAATATGTATTATTAAGTTTAACTATGCAAAGCTTGCATGTTGTACACAGATCGATAACTTTTTTGGTACTCCTTGGAACAGATTACTTTGTTAAATTCTACATTGAAGAATGCATTAAAAATAGCAAGCTGCTTTGCTACTGACGTTTTGTAACTCAGCCATATATATTTGAATAATCGGCTATTAAAATGAAGTCAACATATAACTAACAACTTTATTAGACTAGTGCTACTGCTTCTTATCTAAAAATATAAAGTAGTTCTAGAAAAAACTTCTTAATTGACAAGAAATCAAATCAGAAAAAAACAAAATATAGGAATAAGAAAAATTTTGCATACATATGTACATTAGTGTGTCCGAAATTTTTTTTTTTTTTGGATTTTCATAGGTGCTCAGGCATTATTTAAGAGCTTATAGGGTAAAGTATTTTTGAGATTTTTCGGAAGATGTTTAGAGGTCGCTCAAGTGGAATTTTTGCCAAAAATCGGGTCTGCCGGCCTTTTTTTAAGTTTTCTTCATAACTTTGTCAAAAACCACGATTTCCTTCACTTGTAAGAAAATAATTTAAAAGAAAAATGTCCAAGCTTTATTTTGGCGTACAAAGACTATAAGTTTTTGCAATGCATTTGCTTATTTATGCACCCTTGTGAATAACATTTTATAACTTTTAAAATCTTTATGCAAATGAAACAAATCAACAATGCAGTTTGAAAGATCAATTTATTCTAAATAATTTAGAAACGAATATTTTTGAAGTCGCTCTTACCGTTCCTGAGTTATACCGATTTTCAGCTTTGTGCCCAATTTATAATATTATTACTCATACCCACCAAACAAACTAAAATCAAACGTTTTGTTTTGCTTTGTTAAAAAATCATTTATTGGGGTTCTTACGACGTAGTACATGCCCTACAATAAATTCTGAAAATCAGTTTCAGTTGTTGTGACATTGAAGTAAGTGGTAGCAAAAGCGACATCTCGTAAATTTTGAACTTTGTTCTTTGCATCTTGAAATGACTTGTTGGCGTCCCAATTTATTGGATCTGTTTTTAAAAAATCAATAGAAATATTGCATACGTCAAAAAGAATTAAGATTGGTTTTGGAAAATTTATCCTTGAATTTCTTTATTTTTTATGTAGATTTTTTGCCATTCAACTCAATGTTTTGGTGTCGGTATGTTCATCAAAAAAAGGTTAAGGTAGTAAATTTTGCGGTAAAGTACCACTGATAACCTAGAAAAGTGTTTAACGTAGCACGTGCAACTGCTACAATAATAGTTTTGTAGTCATCCAACCGCTTTTATTGAGTAAGATCATTGAGAACAGTGTATCGTGGGCATTGACACACGTACCAATTTTTTATATTTTTTCTTAAAACAAATGAACTTAAATCTAGAATTTTCTTTCTCCAGCAAGCCCGATTAATAGCCCCTGAAGCTTTTACTGTTGGATAGGGCTTAGATCGATCACCCAAAAAAATAAGACTCAGATGAAGCAATTCTTTATAGTCTTCTCTCGGTTGCATGTCTTCAAGTTGGCCTTTAAATTATTTGCTCAAATCTTCACGTATTGGTAATGGATATCACTTTCATCAATGTCACAACTTCTGAAGCTGATTTTACGAATTTATTGCAGGGCGTAGAGCTGCATCGTATGAACTCCAATAAATGATTTTTAAGCAAATCAAACGAAAAAGGGTGATTTTTTATTGTTTGTTGGGTATGAGTAATAATATCATAAATTGGGTAAAAAGCTGAAAACCGATATAACTCAGGAACGGTAAGAGCGAATTCAAAAATATTTGTTTCTAAATTATTAAGAATAAATTGGTCTTTCAAACTGCGTTGTTGGTTTGTTTCATTTTCATAAAGATTTTAAAAGTTATAAAGCGTTATTTACAAAATTTATGGAAAAATTACGAAAAATTTTAATGTAGGGTGCATAAATGAGCAAATGCACTGCAAAAACTTATAGTCTTTGTACACCAAAATAAAGCTTGGACCTTTTTCTTTTTAATTATATCCTTAAAAGTTAAGAAAATCGTGGTTTTTGACAATGTTATGAAGAAAACTGAAAAAAGACCGGCAAACCCGATTTTTGGCAAAAATTCGACTTGAGCGACCTCAAAACCTCTTCCGAAAAATCTGAAAAAAATCTCAAAAATACTTTACTTTATAAGCTTTTAAATTATTCTTGAGCCGCAAAAAAAAATTGTTTTGGGACACACTAATGTCAATAAATCGTTATTGTAGAAATTATAAAAACAAATTTGGAAAAATTGTAGAATTTCAAAAGATTTTAAAAAAATCGTTAATTTTAGGAAAAAGTACGAAGCTTTAAAGTGGTCATTAGGTTTTTTTTAGTTCTTTACCTCAAATTAATTTCATTCATACACGTCTTAAATCAAATAGTTTTACGTGCAACAACATATAAATTTAACGTTATTAAAAGCGGCGAAAAAAACGTAAGAGCAATTAAATTTTACCCCTATAAGTATGCACAACAAACTTGATTTCACTATTAACTATGCAATTGTTAAATTCTTTCGCGTAGAACCCGCTGTTGTATTCTTTTCAAAGATTTTTTTTCAAACCACAGCACATGCAATAAGAAGTAGAAGAAATAGTATTTGTTAACAAAATAAATTAAAATAAAATATACAAAATAACTGGATAAAAAGGAATACAACCAAGTAGCCAAAAAACCATTGATAAAAACTTGCGAAATGTTGGGAAAAATTAAGTCGAAATTGCTAAATTTTGCGGAAATTTTTATATAAAAAAGAAAAAATAAATACCGGATTACTTTATTTAAAAGTTAAAGAAAAATATTATCACTTTGTCTTTGTCGTTGTAGTCTTTGGCATGAAAATACTTTTTAGATTGTTTATTTTATGTTTATAATTTTTTTATCTTTCTCTTTTTGTTGTTGTTTTTTACAATTGTGAATTTGTGTAACACTCACATTTGTATTTCTTATTTGTGAGTTTTTGTTTACGGTGTTTTTTTTTTTGTTCTAGGTGGAATATTTTGTGGTAAGCAGCTTCTTTTTTGCT
This sequence comes from Pollenia griseotomentosa, assembly GCA_963931875.1. NCBI lineage: Eukaryota > Metazoa > Arthropoda > Insecta > Diptera > Polleniidae > Pollenia > Pollenia griseotomentosa. Next base: position 203,267,698 of record OZ007561.1, on the reverse strand, counting down.
ATGGTCTAGATGTTCAATGCTACTTTGTTGGTGTTTTTGTAAATTTTTTTTATTGAGGGTGAAACTTTTTCACGATATTTTTCAATGCTTGGGGAGGTTAAAAAAACGTTTTTTGTAGATGTTGGGGAACTCTATGGAGTCAGTACTGCTAATTCATAAAGTTAGTTTTTCTTCATTTTTATTTGTTTTGTTAATTTTTGCTTTTTTCAGCTTGTCAAATATTTTAACGCATTTTAATGCTGTATTGAACTTTAGCTTTTTAGTCTTAAAAGATTTTAAAAGCAAAGTGTAAAAAGTTGAACTTTTTGTCTTTGTTTTATGTCCAGGGAATTAAAAAAACATATAAAGTGTTTTTTTTTAACAAAACAAAAATATATTTTATTTATTTTAAATACTTCCATAAATGAAATTCTAGGAAATCACTTCTTTAAAGTTTCTGCTTAATACAAAATTTTCTTTATTCTTTATTAATTTTTTTTAAAAGTATCGATCTTGACACTTCAAGAAGCCAAATATTTTTCGATATGACTGCTTCCAAAAAAATGTTTTTGATGAAGTTTTGAGCATATTATGGTTACTTTAACTATATTATTGTAGCCATATTATGGATAAATTAGTTCTCTATGGCACAACCATATTATGGCTGTCTCCAAACATCTTATGGGTAAAATTAATTAAAATTACAGTGCACAATTTGTTAATGTTAATCAATAATAATAGTTAAGTTGTTTTTAAACCATGACATGTTGATCTTGGAAAAGTGTAAAATGCAATTGGTAATTTAAAACTTTACTATTAAAAGTGGTAAAAATATTATTGTTAATAACTATGACATGTCCGGAGGCAGCCATTATATGACTGTGGATTCCTAATAGAGGTCTAACCACGATAAGTGGTAGGCGTAGACGCTGTCGTTATTAAAAAACTTAACGACAAGTTTTACAACAAAAACGCCAACCACGATAACCTTTTTAGTAATAAATTTGTAAACAGTGTCGTATTTGTATTCGTTTTTGTCAAGTACGATGCCATTTTTTAAAAACGCCTAACATTCGCCACATAAACACCAACCACGATAAAGGTTAATATGTTAAAATATGGTAATTAAAGACTGATGTTTGACTATTGACTGCCAGCAGTCGTCAATGGCTGTTAGTGTTAAACGGCAAAACTTCCTGAGGAGATTGAGTGGTTGCAATTGAAACATGTAAGGGGAACCTCTCCGTGAAAGCCTGGGTTCGATTATCGATAAATTTTAATTAATTTCATGTTGTAAAATTCCTTTCTTCATAAAAATAATTGAATTAAAATTACATTTGACGAACTTTAGCCTAATAAGATCATCAAAATTTGGATTTAAAACCAGGAACAGTTCAAGAAAATAACCGCAATACTTATTATTAGGGATGAGATTTTCATGCACTAAAAAATCGAAAATATGCGCATAAAATATGCACTGAAAACTCCAAAGTATGCATTAAAAAAATAAAAAAAGCACTAAAAACTATTTAAAACAAAAAAAAAAAAATTTAAAAATTCTATTGTTGATTTTATATCATTGTTATTTAAAGGAATAATATTTTTTAAAACTTAATTTAAAAATTATTTAAATACGTTTTTATATCATCAAAAGTAAACCTTTGTCGGTTAAAAAGCTTTTGTACATGGAAAATTATCTCTAAAAGTCAACCAAAGTTGAAGCATGCTTGAAGGATGCCAATTAATTTAGAGAATTTTAATTTTCTAATTCAGATCCCATGATTCTTGATCAAAAATAGTGGAAATTGGTTTTATTGCTTGAAATCCCACATTTTTTTGCAAAACGTTTTGGATTTTTTTTTTTTATTTGTTGGTCTATTCTTCCTTCCACATTGTTTACCGTATGAAATCGATAAATCAATATTATCGAATTGGCATCTAATTTCCTCTGCCACTCAATGTAACCCATGTGCCTAGCAAGTAATAACAGTTTTGGATAAATTATGTTAAGCCAATTGGCAGCCTTAACCATGTGCATCGGTAAAAATTAAGGGATCTTTTGTCAAAATCTTGTATTTTAAGTAGTGCTCCAAAAAAATTATTTATTGATTTAAAAAATTTTTACTTTTTTATACAATTTTGAAATTTTTTGAAGAACTTTTTTTATAATATGGAAATTTAAAAAATAAGTCACTCAAAAGTGTTTAAATATCCAAAATTATGCATTTAAAACCAAAATATGCATTTTCACCAAAATATGCATTTTCACCAAAATATGCAACAATATAAAAAAAACAAATCGATGATCGAAGATAATTGGTCGACATCGATCTTAGACTATCGACAAAAAACATGCAGTTGCATGGAAATCGAATCCCTACTGATTATCTATTGTTAAAAAATTATTTAAAAAAATTGTTGTATGGGAGAAAATCATCGAAAATGCGTTTCCCTGCGTGTATGTAAGTATTTTTAGTATTAAGAGTTTATTTTAATAAATGAGACTTCCAAGGATACTGCAGTGGTAAAAAATATTTGGCCCATAGTGGGTCAAAGAGGGAGCCTTAACCTGGAAATCATAGCAATATTTAACCGTAAAGACCCTAGAGGGAAGCGAACTGACACCGAAGTAGTCCCGTGATACCGGTTTGGTGGTAGAGACCGGTTTTAGTTCTAACACTTTATATGAATAAGACCTATCACTTTTACATGGGGTTGTCATTGGAGGGGGTCAATTGACACCATTTGACCAGTCACACATCTATTCTCCATGAACGTACTTAGTGTCAGTTACTAAAATGTAGGATTATTTCAATACACTGTAGTATTATTTCAATAAAACTAGTTCTAGAATTAAATTTAAGAACCAAATTTTAAAAAGTACCAAAAAAAAAATGTGTCACAGCACCGGTGAAGACTGTACTGAAATTCATTATTTTTTCTATTTTTTGTTCTTCATAAACCAGTTAAGGGATTGGTTCTTCTTTCACTAGTCATGAGTCCTTTCTTTTTGTACTTGTTCTATTTTCACAAATCCCAGCACTAGTCTGTTGGACCAATTGACACAAATTTACCGCAGGGGACTAAGTCTCAATTATAAAGGACCAAAGACAAGAATGCCAGAGGATAGAGCCCAAAAATAATTTTGAACGCTGCCCAATTCAACATTAGACGCAGAGGTAAACACAGGACTAGATGGTTGAATGAAGTAAGAAACAGGTAGTTCAAGATAGATCCGAATAAAAGATAAAAGTGAACGAGTTTAAATATTTTCGGAAACGGAAAAATTTTTAAAGATTATCATTGGGTTGCAGCTAAGACATATGGCAACATGCCCGTCTCTATTTTATTACTTGCTAAATTTTCATTTCATTGTGACAATTTCAACCATAATTATCCATGCAAAATGCTTTCCAGTATCTCACCATAATCCGATTGAATAAAATCCTTTTAGAAAACTAAAAAACCCAATAAAAAGTTCTACAAGTTTTTCATTATAAAATTTGAAGCTTAAACGTAACACAATCTTGTGAATCCAACAACTCAAGGTAAATCTTTAATGATTGCTCAAACCTGCAGGATTTCTTTTATAAATTTTTATGTGCAGAATATTTAACAGGATTCTGTAAATTGCTAAGAAAAAAATAATGGAAAAAGGTAAAATAAAATAAAAAAGTACTACAAAATCCTTAAATGTTTATAGTCTGTTTGGTTAAAAATAACACGAACAAACGCCATATAGAAATAAAAACACATACTCATACACATTCCCACTGAAACACATAAGGATTGGAAAAAACAAGTAAAGCGAAGTCGTAACATTTTCTACCATAATCACCATCAGAGACCGCAAATAACAATTATTTTTAAATTTTTCTTAAGGTTTTATGACAGTAATGTTCAGACTAAAAAATAAACAAAAAACCCACTTTTAAATTCTATGCAAAAAATTCAAGAAAAAAAAATATTAGAAGGATTTTTTTTATTCAAAACTTATAATCGTTACGGTCTCTGATCAGCATCAATATTAGTTCAACTTACAACTATACGTAATACATGTACACAACTGCATAGAATGTTGCATGCATATATTATTTAACATTGTCACAGGTGTGTTAGTTTAAAGAGAAATTGTTGCATGGTTTTGCTATCAACTAACTAACATTTGCACACTTTGCTCTATGTATATGCATGTGTGTACATAGAATGGCAAATTTCTTTAAAATATCTGTAGTTTGATTATTATTGTTTTGCTTTTCCCATTACTGTGGTCATTTCAAATACAATTACTATTGGGATTAAGAAATCAAGTATAATATTTAAAATCCCTGGATCTAACTAATAAATATGTTTTCATTTTAACATTGAAAATATTTTCGAATATATTTATGGAAATTGAACTTGTATTTTCCAGTGTTATTGTAATTTGGATTTACTTTTGCTCTCATAAAGACTGATCAAAATATAAATTATGCTATTCATTGTTGTTGTTTTTGTTGTGTTATATCCAGGTTACTGTGTTTCCTTGGTTGCCTTGCTTTTGCATATTATGCATATAAATAATAAATCCTTTTTCTCTATTTGGACATGCATACTGATTTATTGTTAAAAAGAATGGAATTTTACACTAAAGAAAAGATGTCAGGAGTTGTAAAAGTAAAACAAGTAAGAATTTTACATTTGTCTGTGCCGAATCTTTGATACCCTTCACAAAGGATCAAAGTTTTTAGAATTTTTCGGAAGCGAATTTTTCACTACGAATTTATGCGTACTAAAGCATTTTCCGGGCATAAGCTTTATATTTGGCCTGGGATACAACTTAGAAAACTAAGTTTGACTGAATTCTTGAACAATAAATTCACTATTTTTGCATCAAGTCGTTTTTTAGGATATATACTTTATATGGAACTATTGTATATAAATGGACCATTAAAGTTGCCGGTATAACTTTTAGGCGTATAAAGAACATGGTAACATGTGAGCTTATTTGAGGTTATTTTGTTAATGAGTATCGTAAGTTATAAATATACATTTGTGTGAAACTATGTATTAACCAGTTGATAAGTGCATTAAATGGCTTTTGATGCTGGGTACAGACAGTGCAATCTGCACGCAATCTATTCCAATGCAACCTCAAAATATTAAAGCGTTTTGATGTTGATGCAATCTGAAATGAATGAAAAATTAATAAAAATTAATTTAATTTGCATTGTGTGTACCCAGCATGAAAAACATAACCATGAGCGCTAAACTGCTTTTCGTTAATCCCAAAATGAAAACAATTTCCCAGACAAAATAACGGCCAAGGAATAAAACTATTGAAAGCAAAGCCGCTTTTACGTGCCATCCCGTGTTTGTGTAGCGTGCCGCGCCCTTAGTGGACTGGTCAAACATTTGTTCACTGGAATTCCAAAATGTCGCTAGCATTCTTGAAAAACTAATAATTATTAGTTTTAAAAAGTAAATATTTGTTAAACAGAATAGAAATATAAAATTTGTTGAAAGGTTGGTCCGCATTCGGACCCATAGCTATTCTTATGCAAAACCGATTGTGGTAGATTTTGGTCTAAACCGCCAAGAAAATCAAGAAACAATATGACACCAAAATAATTTTTTTTTCTGTTACCCTTCATCTTTCTCATAAATCTGACCAGACCTTTGTCAATGCATTTTGAATGGAAAATCAACACATGTGTACCACGAAAGGTTAAGACGTTCGGACGTAAGCGTGATATAAACAGACGGACAAACAAAGAAGAATGGCTTAATCGACTTAAGGACTCAGAATATATATACTGTATTGGGTTTTAGGTAAATAATTTTTGCTGTTACACACGAAATGGTAAACTAAGTGTTTCACTAGTTTAACACTCGTTGTGGCAATAAATTCAAAACTTTAAAAAAATGAAAAAAATATTACTTTATCTATATACAAAATTTTAGCAGAAACTTTATAAGATCTATTATACAACTCTAGTATTAATAAGATTTTATTTATTCAACGAATAACACACATCCCTCTTCTTTTCCATCTTATGTATATCTAACCTTTACTCGAGCAAACAATTTGATTTGAAAAGTAAATACACATTGCTCTCTGTGTTTAAGCAAAAGTACTTTCACTGGTAAAAATGTGTTTGTATTTAGAAATGTAGTATCTGCATCTACAACTACAGGTAGCAGCCAACAATGATTTATTATTATGCATGATAATGTATATCTTTCATATTTTAACAATTGTAACTGCTATTTAATTTTTTTCTTCAAGGACCTCCTACTACTAAAATTTTTTTAAGGGAAAGTAATAAAATTCAGACATGACATGAGAAATACAGATAGAAAAGTTAATTTTAATATATGTTTTTTTAAAGTAAATTTTTCGCTTTAATAAATCTATTCTTGTAGGGAAAGCAGTTTCTTATTATTGCGGGTGGTACAAATCATTGCTTTATTTTGAAGATTGCTGGAAAAAGACCTAAAAGTGCGTGATTACCAGTTTTTTATAAAGCTTCACCAAGGCATTGATGATGCTTGTGAAGTTGTTTGTTGATTTTTCGTAAAGTTCCTTCGGAAAGTCATTGATTTTTTGTAATATTTGTACGATGATATTGGACTAACTAGAGAACAACAGCTTAAAAAAAACTTACTAAGGGCCGATTTCACCAAGATCAGTTTTAATTAACTTTCAGTTAAAGCTGTCAAAAACATATTGTTAACTGGAAGTTAAATTAAAAGTAAGTATAAGCTGAACTTGGTGAATTTGGTCATTATTTGTCAGCATTTTTTATACGAACAGGTGTTTGATCAAAAATGTTCAACCTTTAAGTCGGCAGGCAGTGCTTTCTGTGTAGCTTCTGTTAGGAATTTTCTATATATAGAACATTATGCATTATAGAGTCCTGCCATAAAAATCAATACCAATCGAGATTGGAAATGATTCCCTATTATTCTTCTTAAAATGAAAATGGAGCAAGTATGGAGTTAAAACCATTTCGATCGGAATATGTGACAGGCCTGATAATGACAGATACAAATGGCACAGAAAAAAATAGAAATTGATTTCAGTTAAACAATTTGTGATATTAATTAAATTTCCAACAGTAAAAAAAATTGATGGTACTAATCAAATATTTTTTGATATAAACAACATTTTCTGCATTAATGTTGTTGATATAAGTAAACGTTAAATTCACTTGATTGAATTTTTATCTTTTAATTAAAAAAAAAAAATACGAAAATTGTTTCTGTGTAGTGTTTCATATAGTGAATTTAATGCTATGTTCACACTTACGTTTTGAAACGCGTTTAAGCAAATGTTGATTTAGCTAATCAAAGCCGTTCACATTACATTTGAGATGATTAAGATGACAGATGATAAAGAAAAAAAAAACACAAAAAAACCACAAACAAATTTATATTTCTTTAAAGTATTAAAAATAGATAAAAACACTTTTATAAAGTTATTAGAAGATTATTTTAATCATTTTAATGATGAAATTGTAAAAATTTATGAATTATTTAAGGAAAAAAATAAAAACCTTAAGCCGAAATCTTGGCCGGTTGTACACGATTATGTTGGCGATTCTACATTTGAGGTTTGTTCAGTGGATTCTATGTGATTTATGAAGTGATTTAGTTGTAATCATGTCAATTTGAAGTGATTAACAAATCACTTCAATGTATGGGTAATCATCTCGATTTTGAAGTGATTAGAGCTTAATCACGTTCGAACTGCTTAAACGCGTTTAAGAAGCCAAATGCTAACATACTATAAGATAATGTTGGAAATTGTATGTTAGTATTTTAAATTGGGTTTTAGTTGCTTGTCTGTAAGGATTATTTTGTATCAAAGATAAAATAAAAAAATTTAAATGTTTTATTATTAAATATGTATCATATTTAAATATTATTATAAATAAAAAAAAATATGATTTTTTCTTTTTGCAGAACTTGTCTTAATGTATGTACATATTTATTTTTCTGACTCTTTTTAAATTTCTATGTTTTTAAAAGTTTTTTTTCTTTCCAGTCTTCGGCTACAAATTTCAAAGAAAGAGTGTGTCCCTTTTATAAAAAAAATTACAAAATGCATTCTGTATACAGTACAACTCAGTTCGTATGGATCATAATAATGGCAATCTTTACTAAAGGTAAGTAAGTAGTGGCATATTAAACAAACATAAAATAATAAATGTTTCAGAAGGAAAAAAAATTTCGTTAGAATTATTGCAATAGATCTTTTAAATGATTTAAAATTTATTGTTTAAAATGTGTTGATAATTATGAAATAACGATAAGTTTTTTTTATTTAAATTATGAAACAAATTTCTATAAAAGGATTAGTTTAAGCAAGATTTATAGATTTAAACTGCCAAGGGAATTCCGGTGGCTTAAACGGAAAACTTGAGGTTTTTGTGTGTATAGTTTTAAATTATATTCTTTAAGGTTTCTTTTTTACCAAGGCAGAATTTGCAAACATAAAGTCATAATTTTCCTATTATAGGGATTATTTTGACATTTCTATCAACCACTCAATCTTTGTAAAAGCTACATAAATATCTCTTTTTTCCTTAACAAGTTAAGAACACTAAAGATTTTGGAGAAACCGCAATTTAAACTCCAAAATACCAATAATGGAAATAAAATTTTAAAATTTTTTTTTCAAAATGCTTATTTACAATATTATTTTTCTAGTTTGCTTTAACATATACTCGTAAAAGTCAATAAAATATCTTCTTTAAGTGTATAGTGGGCTATAGAAACTTTTTTTACATTTATCCCAACTAAAAGCAAACTTTGAAACTTTCCATTCTCCCCTCCAAAAAAGTATTCTATTTGATACTAGTAGCACTTAAACCTAAATGTATACTAAAAGACTTAAAGGAAAATATCAATCGATTTCTAACTTAAACACACAAAAATCTCTTTAAGTTTCCACACATTTTTGGTTTAGGATTTCGATATGGAATAAATGGTTACATTTGCAAATCCTTTAATACTTCTAAAAGATTGTTTTCTCCACAATGACGTCTCTTAACTTTTGTCATTGTTTTTCTTATGAAACATTTTCTTTGTTTGTTCTTGCGTAAGAAAGAAAGTTTTTCTCTTTTCTTTAATATTTTTTTTTTATAAAAAAATTACGTAGTGAAAATGATATTGTTTACTTGGTACGAAAATGTGAAAGTATTTTTCGTTCAAAGACACATAATAATGCAATCACGTTTTAAGAATGACTTCCGTTTTGTCATGTTACAGTACACTAACGCAGATACACTTACACATTATGCATGTTTTTTTTTAATGTTTATAGAACAACTGTAAAGGAGAAGTAAAAATAAACACATTAACTTAAAAGGAAAACAGTTAAAAATAAACGGACAAAAAACAAGAAAAAATAAAAACAAAAACATAGAATAAAAAGGAAATTAAAACGTTTTTTAATGCAAACACAGATGAAACAATCAGAGGGGTGCTCCCAAAGTAAACTGCATAAAAAGACAATAATTTAAAGAAAAGAAGCTTTAAATTAAGTGTTAGTGTTATTTCTCTTGAATAAAAAAACAGGCTTAACGAAAAGGAAGCTTTACAGAAAACGGCAGAGAAAAAAATGAACAAGCACATAGTGTTTAGGAAATGCGTGGAAATTAAACATAAAAGTTAAAACATGTAAATAAAGAAAGAGACAAAAGAAGTTACAAAAGAAAATGAAAAGTACTTCTAAAATACAGAGGGCAGAAGAGAAAAGGCAGCTGAAAAAATAAAGCAAATGTAACAAAATGCTTTATTTCAAAAGGTCAGAACTCTAATAAAGACAAACTGGCCTTAAATTTACTTTCTTGTCAACTTTTACTTTTCTTAAGCCCACTGTGCTCATTTAAAACAAAAACACATGTAAATTGCAATAAATTAAGTTAATTTATGACACCAGCCAACAATAACAACACCAACAGTCACGAAGTATGGCATTGTTACAATTTAAACATTAAAAACGAACAATGAAATTGTGCCGAATTAAGGAAGATCCTTAAAATATAAATGTTCATACAAACATATCACAGTAATTTATGACCCGAAAGGATTTTATAGTCAAAAAGACAGTAAAATTATAATACAAAAATTAAAAAAAGGAAAAGTGAAAAAGTTTAAGATAAAAAAACTATATACAAGCATTTACTTACACATACAAACAAATTCATCATGTACTTAAATATTTATTTTGTAACAGGTGTAAAGGCCAACGAAATCACGAATAAATGTAATACGTGTGTCCCTAACACATTAACATGCACACACTTGTATTTGCCATGCGAAGCAAATTAAATTTTTAATAATAAAATTTATTTAACTGAGCACTGATTCTCCCTGTCTAGGCGGAGCTGAGCCAACAAAAGAAAACAAAAAATCAAATCAAATTTTGTTTTTAATTTAAATTTATGATTTTATTCTATTTTATAGCCACCACAGGAAATAAAGGGTGTTTCTTATAGAATGATACAAGTTTAAATCATAATAAAACATAGTAATATATTTTTGATATCAATGAAACTTTATTGGCTAGAAAATGATTTCGGCCATGTGGCCGCCACGGCTGGCGCGTAAAAAGCGCAATCTAGAACACCAATTTTCACAAACTTTTCGCATTCTGACCATCATCATTTTTAAAGACATATGGGCCGATGACTACGCCAGCCCATAAAGCGCGCGAAACGGTTATTTTTTGCGGATGTTATAGTGTTTGGCAAAAGCTTGTGGATTCTCCTTACTCCAAATGCGACAATTCTACTTATTTACGTACCCATTTAACCAGAAATGGGCTTCATCGGAAAATAAAATTTGGAATTAAAATTAAAATCAATAACAATTTGTGCTTCAGCCCATTCGCGGAATTATTTGGATTAAAAACTTCCACAATTTGAACGCGTTGCTCTGGTGTAAGTCAATCTATAATGAAATGTCAAAGAAAAAGCGACTATAATAAAATGTCAAAGAAAAGCGCCAACTCAAAGTTGTATGACACCAAAAAAACACCCTTTAGTAGCAAAACTTGTATGTAATTTATTTTTTGGTTTAAGCACATTGAACATGTTTAAAAGGTCGTAGTGTGTGAAGCAACCGTAACAAAAAACCGGTTAACCGGTTTGTGCTAAATAAAAGCCAACGGATTTCAACAGCATATTAATTTGAATAAACCAACTTGCCGGTTTTTTTCTTAATCAACAAATTTAACCTAGTTTTTGGTTAATTGATATAACTCAACTTCAAATTTTAAAATGAAACTATAACAAATTCTAACCATAATTGAAGTTTCCACATGTTGTTATGAAATTTATGAAAAAAGTAGAATTAAAATTATTTCGTTTTTTGTATCGTAATGAAAAAGTTGTTTATTAATGTGAGTCTCATACAAAATCATTAATTGTGAAAAAGTTTGGTAGTTTCTTTTAATAAGAAATAGAAAAAAATAAAAAACACAGGCAAGAAAGGCTAGTGGGTCCAGCCCGGCCATTTGACATCCTATACCAAGTATATTCTGACCGATTTTTGGGAGTGTACCTTATTTCGGAACCATGGGCAGTCATGGACTAGGCAAAACTAAATTACGTTATGAGGTAAAGATTCTTATAAAAGTAATTTGTGACGAATATTATTTCGATATCTACATCTATATGAGATTTTTTCGACTTAAAGAGATTTAAGGGATAGGGATTATATGGGAATTATCAATTCTGGAAACACGAGCTTAACTTTATTAACCTAGCAATATTTACAAGGACCATCAGCCCGTTGTAGTGAAAGAGATTCTCTGGCAGTAATCGAACCGACAACCCTTGCACTGACGAGCTAGCTCCCTTCCAATAAGTTGACCGTTCCCCATTTCTAATAGGATTCGTCCTTATGACAATTACCATGTATGTTCCAAGTTTCATCAAATTATTTTCGAAATCTCGACTTTTCCTATGCGCACAATGTTTACATGGACAGACAATTAGCCAGCTGGGCGGACGGACGTTTTATCGCTATAAAATGGGTTAAGAACAAATATTTTTATGTGCTGTAAACTTTAACATAATATACGCCCCACTATTGTGGTGTTGGTATAAAAAGTAAAAGCTTAGCCTTAGAGTCTAAACACAATGTTTGCGGTGCGGTGCGATTTCTCGTTGCGGGAGAGATAAATAAACATAATACAAAGGAAGACGACGACGGAAATAGTTGTAATTTTTTGTTAAAATTTTTATTAATTTATTTGTGCATACATTTTTATCACGTTGTTTGTTTTCAATAATGTTGTGAACATAGCCAATTATTCAAAAACTATGGCAACATCAAATAGAGAACTACTATCAAAAATTGAGAGGCAAGGCGAATTGAATTCGCCTTCTTGAGAAAGAAAGAAAGTCCGCAATGAAAATAAAATAGATTTTAATTTTATGCCGTTCCGCACTGCGGTTTTTACTTCAAAATCGTATGAAAAATCGCACCGCAATAAATTATCGTTACATTGTGTTTGGACTCTTATTTGATAACAGTTAAAAAAAAAATTAAATTTTCGGTTGAATCTAAAACCGGATTTTTTAAATGCCGCTTTTTTTAATACTCTATATAGACTATTGTTTTTGATACGTTAGATTTATAACAAGTCACGTCTATTGGTTTAGTCTACTATTACCACAAAAACGTGTGCTAATGTGTTTTTAACACTATTAAAATAAAAGTAAGAGCAAAAAAAAAGAAAAGAAAACTATATAAACGACAATGTAATAACATTTTTGTAGATGAGTATGTAAAAAACTCTCCTATAAAGGGGACAGTGGTTTAAAATGGTTTTAGTATTGGAATAGGGCTAATTTAAAAAAGTTTTTCTAAAAGAGGTATTTGTATTGTTTTACCAAAGTATGAACATTTTGAAATTACAGTTATGCAGTTAGTTAATGAAGGTCGATGATCTACGTTTTTCGGAAATAGGCCTTTTATAAGAGCAATATTTAGTAGTGATATATTTTACATAGAAATGTTTTCTTCTACGTTCATAACCTCGATTGTATGTTGTTTTTATGTTCTTTGCAAATACTCATTGTACCACAGCAAAAAACGTACACATCATAAAAAGAACACCTTGCTACATAACGACTCACCTTTTTTAGTTGCCAATTGATTTAATCACTCGATTACCAAACACTTTACATTCGAACATATGTACTGTAAAAGTATTTATTAAAATGAAAGTATACGAATTTATATCAAGCCCTTACCGCAAAAAGAGCATAAGCGACATCATTTTCAATTTTCGTTTTTTTTTTTAATAAATGAATTTACTGGCTACACTTGCATCATCTCATAGAATGTCATGGTCGCATAAGGTACAGTTACGATTTAAAATATAAACACATTAATAAATATTTACGCATTTAAGAGTTTTTAATTTAAGCAGGGCTTTGGAGTCGTAAAGAAAAAGTGATAATTCCGACTCCGACTCCATCCGCTGAAATTTTTTAAGTACGACTCCGACTCCAACTCCAACTCCGACTCCTACTCTAACCTTGATGCTAAATGTGCATGAGACTGGTCCTTATTTGACCTTAAAACTTTAAAATGCAATACCTTTTTATGGTTAAATATAGCAAGAAAATGATTCTGTAAAAATTTCAAATATTTTATTTTTTATTTATTTTTTTTATGAGTAAGTGAGATGCAAAACTCGTTCGTTTTTCGTATTTTGGGAAAATGCATAAAACATATAGCGTCCAATTTAATGGTGCAAATTAGTTGAACTTTTTGATTCTGAAGTGTAATGCCATTCTTGATTATTAACTCAACATTTGAAAAATTGAAAGCAACTGAAATATAGAAAAAAAATAGATTTGATTTTAGAGCGAACGAACGAGTTTTGCTACGAATTTTCGAAAGAAACGAGTTTTGCTTCAATCTAGTTTTGCTACAACTAGTTTTGCAACCCACTATAGCCCACAAGGAAAATTAATCATTGAACTTTTATATATTTGGAAAATTATATTAATTTATTAAAATTATGCAAACAGTGCTAAAAAATGTAACATTTGTTCTGCAGGGGAGAGATAAACTACACCAATTAAAATTTTTTTCAAAATACGTTTTTTACACTGTTGGAATCAGAATTTTTTCTCTCTCGATGTGTGAATTCCCATAAGTCTTATCTACTGTAGTTTTCGAGATAGAAATGTTGAAAACAACACCAAGTCCAACTTGCTTAGACGTAAAGGGCGTCAAGTGTACTAAGTGTTTTTACCACTGAATTTGTAGAGGCAAAGAACATCAGGAGTCCTTTTTTTGGGAAATAGCAGACCTCTTGTTGTTGGACTTGCTGCTGTTTGTCTTAAGGGATTGAGCAGTACCAAGACCATCATGGAAGGTAAAGAACATCAAGTCCAATTTAATAAGTAAAGGTATTTCCGTTCAATAATCAATATTATTATTGTCCAAGAAAATATGAAATTTTGTTTTTGTTTTATATGATAGTTAAGCGAGTCACTTTTGCACTCGCGTTCTTAAAACAGTCTTTATTTTCGCTACAATTTGCCCAAAAATGAGTAGATACAAGTATTCTCAAATCATTTTTCGGGTTAACCCCCACATTGATGGGAATTATATCTGGAAGAATGTCATGTATTTTTCCAAGTTTCTTTTCTTTTTTTCTATTATCATTGACTTTGAAAGTTGGAATGGAATTTAAGATGTAGTTCACTAAGTGCTTTCACCACAGGAGCTACAGCTGATTTCTAGTCATATACATGGTAGAATAAGTACAAGGTATAGTCATTAGAAATTTTGTTCTCAATTTTAAAACCCATATAACGTCAAACAAAAGAAAATATGGAAAAAAATTAAAACAATCGCCAAAAATCAAATAAATTAATTTGACATTACATGGGTAAATTATGAAAACACTCTCTAATGAACATACCTGGTACTTATTATACTATAGTCATATATATGAACATCGCTACAAAAATATTTTTCAATATACGATTTATAAAAACCAAATATGTCAAAGCGAACTTGTTTAAAAATTTGCATTTTTAAATTTCCTAATTTGACTCCATGGAACGAACCAGTTTTGTTACCAACTGCAATTTTAGGTCACATAAAAACATAGAAAAGGACATGGTTCGATGAAATCTACATATGTGACGCGCAAAATAGAAAGGGACCTAAGGGTTTTGTTCAGGAGAGCCATTTTAAAGATTTAAATACGTGTATCTTTGGTGTACCATCACTGAGCGTGTTGGTATTGGTCTCATTTGAAAGCGACACATCTCTTGACGTCAGGAACGTGTTGGTCAACCTTGAAAACGCGGTCGTCCCTCCCTCTTGTTTTGTGTAGTTGGTTTTTACTGTTCCCTTAACCTCACACGTCCCTTTCTCTATGCGCTGTCACATATATATATATATTCTCATAAAGTGCTAAAAGATCGGTCAAAATCAGTTGTTACCTCAAGTTTTTAATTTTTGAAACGAAAGAGTTTTGCAACTCACCCAGTCATATGTAAAGTAGACTGGACCTTATTTTCTGCCTTCAAAATTTTTAAATTTTTTTATTTTTTCTTCACAATAAATCTTCAAGCGCAAGGTCACTTTTATATAAAAAATATTTATTATTAATCAAAATTACAGACATTTAATTTATAAGAATAAGATAGGAAATACAATGAGTTTAGAAAAATAGGATAGAACAATTTTTGTTCCCTGTGTAAAATTTTTATTATTTTTCGTAATTGACAATTTTGTTGTTTCATAAAATTTTGTATTAAAAAATTTGTTTAAAATTAAAGAAACCAAAAGCCCTGAAGATCCCTGAAGAAGTTATCCATTAAGATAAAGAAATATTGGATTAAAATAAATATTTTTATACCCTCCACCACAATTAGTTGTGAAGAGGGTATACTAAGTTTGTCATTCCGTGTGAAACTTTTTTATTATTCATCTCAGACCCCATAAAGTATATATATTCTGGCTGCTTGAGTAATTCTAAGTCGATTTAGCCATGTCCGTCTGTCTGTCCGTCTGTCCGTCTGTCCGTCTGTCCGTCTGTCCGTCTGTCCGTCTGTTGAAAACACGCTCACTTTCGAAAAACTCAAAAGAAATAAACAAACTAGGTGTCAAATTGCTTGTAGTTATCCTAAGCAGTTTGGGATTGAATTTCAGCAAAATCGGTTCAGTAGGACCAGAGCTATGAATCAAAATGTGGAACCACCACCTTCAAAAACTTGATAATTTTGTTACAAAAACTAACATAAATGATGCAAAAATGCACGGAATGACATAAGATTTTGCACAAGTCCATTTTATTCGACTAGAAATGACACTGTAATATTTCGCGAAGGTCGGTCCATAATTTACCCTAGGCCCCATATAAACCCTTCTCTCGGAAAACAGTTTTGTCCGCCTAAAACCGTAAAAAATAATGCAATCATAACAAATTTTGGCTCGTCACAATTTTATAGGACTATAAATGATACTGTGAAATTTCGTGAAGATCGGTACATAATTTACCCTAGGCCCCATATATGCCCTACTCCCGGAAAACAGTTTAGTCTCCTAAAACCATAATTAATAACAAATCGTCACAGTTTAAGATAATAATAATAAAAAGACTTCATACAGATATTACTCCTTAAACATTCGAACTGTCGGTGGAGGGTATCAAAGATTCGGCACAGCCGAATATAGCACTCTAACTTGTTTTATATAAAAGTGACCTTGAGCTTGAAGATTTATAGTGAACAAATAATATTAAAAAGGTTGAAGAAATTAAGCAAAATAATTTTTTTATTTTAAAAAATATTAAAAAAAATTTTATGCTGAAAAATGATGGAGTCGGAGTCGCGAGTTTTTGTGGGACTCTGACCCCGGTACAAAAATCCCAACTCCGATTCCACAGCCCTGAATTTAAGATATACATAACATCTCATTTTAGGTGTGTATATCGAGAATTAAACCAACTTCAATTTTTCCCCCTTTTTTGGTAAATTGAAATATTTTATTTAAAAATATTAATAGTATTTGGTTAAGTTTAGAAATCTTTTGAAAAAAAACAAATTTAAAGTGTTTTCACACGTAAAGTTAAAACCTGGTTTTAACATTAAAACTATTAACAGCTGATTTTGCGTTCACATTACAAGTTTTATTAAATCAGGGTTTAACTAACAGTTTGCTTAATAATTTTGTGCAAAATAAAATTCGTTTCTCGTAGAAATCTGTGAATTTGTTAAGAAATGAATGAAGGAAGTGCTTGGAAATCTAACAATTTTATATGAATGTGTATGTAAAAAATTTATTTTAGAATATTTTATGGGTTTGACGTTTTTTTTAATTTTTTTTTTTTAAATTAATTTATTTTTATTGAACGCCATCCCAGCTAACATTTATGTAATACCTTTTTGTAAATATTACCTAAATGAGTCTTCTTAGATCCCATTTGATGATTTATCGCTTGAGCGATTGAAAACGAAATCATATATTGTTACTTACTAACGAAAAATTTAAAATCGTGGTTTTCATTGATTCTGATGTATTGCATCAACAGAAATATCTGCAAAATTTTGGAATCTTTTGACAAAATTGAGCGATTTTAGAAACAAAACAATCTACGATACAATCTACAAAAGATTTAATGATTAACGCTTAAAGGCCAAACTAACCGTGTGCATGATATGCAACATTGTCAATTGTCAAAACAACTTGTAGATTTTACAGGAAGAACAGAAGAAAACTAAATTATTAGCAGTTAAAGGCAATTGATTATTTTAAATAGTTATTTGCTTCTGCTTTAAAATTATCAAAATTTAAGTTAGAGCCTTTTGCGTATTAGGTAACGATAAGAATCGTCAATGTGTGTAAATAAAAATTTCTAAATAATATGCATTTTTTGTTAACTCGTCTCGTCAAATTAAAAGAGAAAAATAGAAATAATCTTGTCAGCCAAACAAAGAAAAAGATTTGCTAAAAAATAAGCCAAAAAATTACTGTCAATTAATGAAAATAATTGACATTACGAGAACCCGATAACTTTTGTATGGTTCAAATAATCAAAAGCCATAATCATTCTGCTTTTATCGGAGAAAAAAGTCAGAACGTGACAATTAAACAATGATTTGAAATATAATTAAAAACTATATAATTTACGATTAAAAAATAAGACGAAAAATACTAACTAATGATTATAAAAACTACCATAAAATTGCTCAAAAAAGAATCAGAAAATTGCATAAAAATTATACTTTAAGATGATTCATCGCTTATGTGATGCTGATTCCTAAAATATTCGATTGTGATATAAAGAGCTATCGGGGATTTAACATTATCAGCTGTTTCTAATCATTATAACTTGGTATCACTGAATTAAGTACAACGAAAACAAGGTTGTATTTCATAAAATCTACTTAAAACCAAATAATAAAAAAACCAAATTATTTTGTATGGTAAAACCAGATTTTAATGATTGGTTTTATCGTTAAAACCAAAATTTGTGTTAAAACCCTAAGTGTTAAAACACTATTATCTTTTAAAATAAAACTGATTACATATGTATGTATGTAAATAATAAAAAAGAGTACTTCTTTTAAAATTAAAAAAGTTAAGTATGCAATTTATTTTTAGTTACTTACAGTCAATCCCACGATGTCACAAGTTAAAGTTCGCATGGAAAATTACATTTTAAACAAAAACAATTTCTAAAATTCAACATTGTAATCCAGTTTAGTAGTAATTCCGCCAAAAATGCTTAATTGCTAGCTCTATTTCCTCTTTCAAACTTTTTTTCTGGGATGAAGTAAATTTATTTGTTCTAGTATTTGTTTTTTAGTGTTCCTAATTTAATATGTTTTATAAGCTTAATTTTAAGAATCGTTTTTTACTGTGTCTACAATGCTTTGTTGAAGTGATGTGAACGATAAAAAGTATGTGCGTTACTATAAACAAGAACTTCCAGTGTCAAACAAAAACTTATTCGATGCAGACCTTTTTTATCAGTTACTTTCGAAAATTTCGCTCGTATCATTTTAAGTGTAACTTACAGCGTTCTGACCATTGACTGGATTTTTAAGTGACCATAATGGAAAATGTGATCAGTTAAGGCTTTGTATTGAACCATGTCAAAAACTGAAGTAATATGTAAAAATCAGACTTGTGAGTGCTTATAATTCCTATTCATTTTATTTGAATAATATCTTTAGTTTCTCTAAAATCTTTGGATGAAGTTTCCTGATGATCTGGCCTAAGCAACCAGTGACATTGAATACGAAAATCGCATATTTGATTACAAAAGTTTTTGAATT
Organism: Pollenia griseotomentosa; assembly: GCA_963931875.1. NCBI lineage: Eukaryota > Metazoa > Arthropoda > Insecta > Diptera > Polleniidae > Pollenia > Pollenia griseotomentosa. Next base: position 203,248,406 of record OZ007561.1, on the reverse strand, counting down.
TTCTGCGATGACGATTTTTGCGGTATTGATAAACAAGTTTGTATGTATAATTGTTAAATTTTTAGTCAACAACCAAGTAAAAAAAGTTGTTGCCCAAAATAATTTTTTTCAACAAAATGTTTACTTGATTTGTTAAAATAAATTGTTGAAAATGTTGGATAAATCAAACAAAATGTTAATCGAATCTTTATTTTTTTTCTTTATTAATGATGATGTCATTAATTTTCAATTTTTATATTTTTATAAAAACACTAAAATTTATTATGCGGGGATAAGTAAGTTCCCATGCGCATTTCACTGGTTGCTTAGGCCAGATCATCAAGAAACCTTTTCCAAAGACTTTGGCAAAACTACATATATTATTCAAATAAAAATGTAAAACAAATGAGAATTATGAGCTATTTAAATATTTAAATTCAAATAAAACTGTAAAACAAATGAGAATTATGAGCTATTTAAAAATGGACAAGAGTTGTTAAAATACTGTCTTTACTTTGATTCAAATATTTTTTTTATTGAATATGAAGAAATATTTAATTATTTCATTATTAAATATATTTTATGGAGTGCTATTTTGCAAAGTGTAATGAATCAAACAAAAAGTTTGTTGACCTAAAATTTTATTTTTAACAAACTGTGTTGTTGAAAATTTTCTTGAGATATTTTTTTCTGTGTAGGAATAGCTTATCCCACCAACAATAAATTTCAGTTTACCCAAATCTTATTAACAATACTTTTCATTTGATCAGGGTTTTTTCTTAACAAAAGCATGCTCATGTGTGATAGTGTGACTACAAACTGTAATGTAACATTAGATTTTTTGACATCCGCAACAAAACTCATTAGATTTCTATCCCACAAAGTATTATGTAATACGTAAGGCTTGTGTAATAGTGTAAGCTAGCCTTTTATTATGTGATTTTCTATAAAAGGTTTTTAACAATTTTTCGAAACTCGGGCTTTATTTATGCTCAGAAAAAACATTGATAAATATTCTAATAAACTGATTTTTCCAAATTTTGAAAAGAGCTGTTTTATTATGTTCACAATTTTCGAACTGTAGCTTAATAACCAGTATTTTCAATACCATCGATTATCGATGATCGATATTTAGGAATAAGAGTATCCCAAATTGCAAGTTTCCAAAATTTTTTTTATATTTGAAATAAAGGGAATAAGATTCACATTAATTTACCCGATGTTTAACATAAAAAAACTTTTTTATTACACCGAAGGGAAAAAATAATCAACTACAAATAGTAAACATACAAATTAAAAGCAGATCTGTAATTAATTTGAAATATATTAAACATTTTCACATAAATAATTATCCACTTCAAGTGGTCAAAAATCCATCATAACAGAATGAAACAATTCACTTAAACTCCCACTAAAACCACAGTGTACCGTGACACTCACAAATGTCACCCTTCTAAATACCTGTTTTAACCTTTGGCCCTTGATGTTGAATCCGTCCATGAGTAAATATGTTTTTCTATGTTGTATCTGTGTTTGTTTGTGTGTGTGCTTGAGTGTGTAAATCAATGCCAATGATAATAAAAACAATGTGTTTGTGTATGATATTTATTTTGCTGCTGGTATATTTGTGTGTGTGAATATTTTATTTAATAATTTAATATTATTATAGTTTTGTCATGGTATAGGTAATTGCTTTATTTTCCACGGTTTCCTGCTACATTTCCTTTATGTTTGTTTCACGGTAATTTCCATTTCATTTTGAATTGTATTATTGTTGTACATATTTATTTAACACCCTCCATATATATATGGTTGTGTAAATGTGTATCTAAAGCTTAAATGAAAGTTTCGTTTCAGTTTTTTTTTTTGTTTACAATGCCCCCGTGTTAAACGGTTTAATTTTATTATTTTATTGTAAGTGTGTGAGTTTAGGTGTGACTATGTTTGTGTTTTTTGTTCATTTATTTGTAGTTGTATCTGAGTTGTATTTGATTTATATTTAATTGCTGGCATTTAGTTGTTTAATTTTTTATTTATTTGTTAATGCTTATTCATGTTTAAATTGAGTTTTCATAATTTTTTTTTAAAGAAATGTTTCCATTAAGTCATTTAAATTTTTGTAATTTAGTTTTTTAATAAAAATATTAAAATTTTAAAAATTGTATAATTATAAAATTATACGCAAGACAGATGCATAAGGTTAATGCATCAGAACTTGTTATGCTGACTGTAAATGTTTTGTATAGAGTTTGACATTTAGAATAAATTCGTTAAAAAATCCTTTAAAAAAAATTTATACATACCTTATGAATGTGCCTTGATTGTGCATGTAAAAGATTCATTTCTAATGTGTTTCTCTTTAACTTCATTTTTGTCAAACTAAAAAAACCTGAACGAATTCGTTTAAAAAAAATTTTTTGGAAAGTAACAGAAAAAATTTTTTTTTTTTTTAATAAGTAGTTCTTGCATAGAAAAATATGTTTCCCAAATTAATTGAATTTTTAAAAAAGGAGCTTAATTTGACCATGCACACTTTTTTATGTAATGCATGAATTTTTTCACAATTGTAATTAAATAATTTCCGTCGCATTTTCCCCCTTTTGTTGTTCTTAGTTTTCATACAACAGTGTTTTTGTACTATACGATTGCTTTTTATATGTTTTGCTTAATATTGTATTTATACCAGACCTGGAAATGCTAGATTTGTTTGGTAAATTTGTGAAAATCTTTTAGTAATGTGAAAAGCAGGGCTGTGGAGACGAAGTCGGAGTTGGAGATCTTCTACCGGAGTCGAAGTATCCACATAAAAAATTAAAAATTATTTCTAATATTTTCCAAAATAAAAAAATTTCAAGAGGTTCTGCTTTAGGAGTTTTGAAGTCGAAAACAAGTCTATGTATATGTATATAATTAATTATATTAAAAAATCTATTACAAATTTTTACAGAATAATTTTCTTGCTATATTTAACTATTTAAAAGGTAACGCATTGAAAAGAGTTTAAAGTCACATAAAGACCAGTCTCATATACATTTAGTATTAAGGTTAGAGTAAGAGTCGTAGTCGGACTAAAAAAAATTCAGGGAATAGAGTCGGAGCTAGAACTATTTAACACCACAAATTTAATTCTTCTTAATAATTCAAATATGAATTTCAAATTATTTCTGAAACTGTTTAAATTTAAATTGCTTATAAATTAATAAACATATGTACATTAGGGCTATAACCAAATTTTTGGCATAGAACCACGGAGTGGCCAAGAATGTTTTAGTACTGAAAACACCTATCTCCCGTCGTTTTGCGAAGCAAATTTCTAAAACCTTCCAAGAAATTATGAAAATTTTTAAATCTAAAGCAGTGGATAAATTCCAAAATAGCATTTAAGTGATAGGTATAGGAATATATACAAATATCAGGTGTATATTTTTTAAAATTTCCGTGAAATAAAAATGGTTGTTTCAAACTTCAACCAGATCCCTGCGTGAACTTGTTGAACAATCCGAGAAAATTATCATATTTTTTATTAGTAACTTTTAATGTTCTACACGACTTTACTATGCCGTTTTTGATATTCGCAAAAAGTGTGAAAAAGTTATAGCCCTACTGCCGTATTCATAAAAAATAAAATATGTTTGAAATGTGTTTTAAGGCAAAATTTTCATACAAATTTTTCTTAAAATGCATTTCAAATCCATTTTAATTTTTTATGAATAAGGCAGCTAATGTACATATAGGTCTTACCATTTTAACTTAAATTTACAATAAAATCTGACCAGATTTTGAAAACGAAATGGTCAGAATTCGTAATGATTGCCTCAGAGAGACCTAAATGATTTCGAGGGTTCTTTTGGAAATCAATTCATCCCACTTGAAAAATATTTTCATAAAAATTTTTGAAAATTAAAAATATTTTATGTGAAATATTTTTCAAGTTAATTTGGACGAATTTACAAAGTAACCCCCTTAAAAATAATAAAAAAATAAATACAACTATAAAAAAACAGATGTTTTATGCTCAAAATGTCAATCATTCCTAAACAAAACATTGTAAAACAAAAAAAATTGATTCGAACTATCACCTGTAGTGAATTCGCCTTGATTAAGAATAAAAAATAAACTGAAAATTATTTTTCCAAGCTGCTAGATTTTTTTGAGTAAATTTAAAAAAAAAAAAAAGTGCAAAATGTCGATGCTTTTTTATTCCACACCCACAACAAAATACACAATTTTGCACTTGCTGCACCATTGCGTTTTTGCAAGACTGAAAATAGTATAGTTTTTTTGTATTATGTATTGCAATGCCATTAAAGGTGATGTAATTAAAATTTAACTAGTTTTTTTTTCTGATAAAATCGCTACATTGAATGCAAAAGTTACCACTGTCATTAAAAAAGAGCCAAATTGTAAAACTGTATTCAAGCACGAAAGAAATAAAAAAAAGGAATAAAGCGAACAAGAAATGGACACTGGATATACTTAATTATTTAAAAGATGTCTAAAACATAGAGGTAATGAAATTGGTGTTGCAAAATGCGTATTTTTTAGAAAATAATATTTTAGAAGATATTCATAAAGAATATTTAAAAAAATTTGTTTTATAAAACTGAAGTAGTTTTTTAAAGATTTCAAATTTATAAATTTTCCCAATTGTTTATAAAGAATATTTTGGATTTATAAAAGGCTTGTTAAACAATTTTTAAAAAAAAATCGTTTTATAAACCTTTAATATTTTTGGAATCATTTAAATATGAGAATGTATTATAAAAATTAGTAAATTATTTCGGGTGAAATTATAGAATACATAAAATTTTATTTAAAAAATTTTAAACTTTTAAATAAATTTAAGATGAGATATTAATTTTACTACATAATGCATAAATTGTATAAATCTACAAGCAAAAACTTTTTGTTCCCATAAAGTTTGTTTAACTTAAAATGCATGCAAAGAAATTTACATACAAAGAAATTGCAATAAAATAAAAAATTATATAAATGATAAGCAATACTTTTAATAAAAATACGGGTTAAAAAAAAAAACCAAAAAGAATCCGTTGTGATATCGATATACAATTTTACAATACTCTGAAAATACACTGACATTTACACAAACGCTTATACGTTTATACTTTTATGTATGTATTAAAAAAAAAGTAAATATGTATGAGAGTATAACAATTTAAACTTTGAAACTGTTTAATAAAAAAGTAACGATAACTACATAAAACAATTTAAACTTTTGAACTTTTTAAGTGACACGCATAACAGAAAAGGACACACCAAAAACAGTGGAGCCTTTGACTGATGGAATCTTTTGCCGATTTCTATATAAAAAGGTTGATATGTTTTATAATCATCAAAACATACACAAAATGTTCTTAAGTAAAATAAAAAGAGATAAATAGTTTATAGTTATTTTCGGTTTAGGACTTTTTATCAAAGTCAATGAGTTGGCTGCCTATGATCTATACCGATCGATATACTCCAACCCATGATACAAAGAAACCAAGATAACGCATTCCTTTAGAGAAACCAGTACGATATGTCAAAAGTTCCTTAAACGTAAAAATATGCGAAGAAATCAAATACTAAAATTCGAAAATGGAATAAAAACCAATAAAAGAAAATATGTCTTAAATACTTGTTAATAGTTATTATAAGAGTGACATTAGCTTTTAGTACTTTCAATTCCTTTAACATTCTATCAAGTCGTACAAGCAAGTATTTTTTATTAAAAAGTTCCTAGCTAAATAATGCCTTAATACGCAAATATGCTTCAGTATGCAAAAAATTGCCTTATTTTTATACATATAATAATACTAAATGTCTAGTAAAAATCTTCGTTCTTTCAGTTTATCCATTATTGTATTACTATGTACATATGCACATATACACGCTCTAAAGTTAAGAAGTTCGAGTTCAGAGTCTTTACTCAAACTTTCTAAATACAGTCAAACACTTTATAACACAAATTAAGACACCCAGACAAGTAAAAAAAAACAAATCTCTAAACTAATTCAAACAAGAAGATTATCTTTTGCAACCTTCCTTCAAAAGAACCTAAATAAAAATTACATACATACAAAAACACACAAACATAAATTCATGTATCGTTTCCTAAAACGCAAAAGGCCCTAACTAATCAAAAATTAGAAAAACGATTTTTTCGTTGATCCAAATGTATTGCATCAACACAAATGTCCACAAATTTAGGAATCTTTCGACCAAAATTAGCGATTTTTTTTACAAACAACAAAAAAACACAAACAAACGTCGCTATCTGCAAAAGATTGTATGATAAAGGCTAAAAGGCCTTAATAACTTGCATAATACGCAACTGGTAGGTTTTACAAGAAAAATAGTACAAAAATAAATTACTAAATTTATTATTTTAATCTTTACCTTACCAGAGGTTTAAGCGTACGTACGTACATTAGACTGACTCAAAAAAAAGTTGTTGATGTACCCGATTTAAAACTAACTTTGACATGTTTTATGCAGATTCTCTAAATATTTTGGCTTTAGCGATAATCTGCCGTAAGCTTAGCCGTGTTAAAAAAGGGTCAAAAAAAATGGTATTGTTTTTGGTCATGATTGGGTTAATTTAATAGTATATATTAATAAAACGTGTTTCCTGCACAAATATATGCTTTATGTGGTTATAAAATGGGGTCTAAGGGAATGTTATAAATAGGAAGACAGTCCAGTTAAGGGTGGTCAACACCTTTCAACGGCGTTATTTAAATGAAAATCGGACAAAAAAAAAGGTTAAGTTATTTTAATTGTCATTAAAAACGAATTGAAGAGCATCAAGAAACTGACATAAGCATCTCGCTATCTCGAGTCTGTGGTTAGATTTTTGAAATGTTTTAATGCAGAATCAACGGGGTACAACTTTAACTTTTTTCTTTGCCCATAACACCCAGCCTCTCGTCACACAATGTTTTTTTTAAGAACTTAACAATCTGTTTAGGGTGCAAAAATTTCCATTTTACTGAAGCAAATTAAAGAAAGTTGTAAACGAAACAAAACCGAAATGGTCACCCAGGTGGGTATTGGCAAGGCGAACGTTAAATTATTGTTTGTTTCTCCTGTAAAACTTTCAAAATGTTTGATAGGGTCTTTTGTGTTGTAGGTAACGATATACAAAATATGCATATAGAAAAATATGCTACACAAAATTTTATTTTTGCGTGTGTGTGTGTGTGTGTGTGTGTGTGTGTTTAATTACACACTGAATGAATGTGTGTATGTGATGCAGAAATAAGTGATTCATTCATGTAAAAATACTTCCATGCATATAAATAAAAGTTAACAGTCAATATTTGTGTATCAATTGATTTCTATACAATTGAAATTCAACAAAATTATAAATGACTCACTCTTATTCATAAACAAACGCACACACACCCTCAAACTATTTATAACAAAATTCACCCTTATGATTCTTTGCTATAATTACACAAATATTCTATTGGAGAATCAGTATAATGTTTAAATACGGATGTATATGTTTGATTATTTATCCCCTCAACTGTGATTTCCTGTTTTAATAATTCACTTAGAGACAATTTCTCTTGTTTATAAGACTCTCTCTTTTATTTTTGTTTATGTTGTTGGCATTGGTGATGTCAAGTGTAAATTTTGATTTGATAAAAAAAATCAAACCAGAAGGGCTGTTTTTTTTTCTATTTTTCAGCTGCATTAGTTTTATTTTTTTTCTTTTATTTTCATAAATTACAACGTTTAACAAAAATTCCACTTTAATGTGACCTCATTTATGGCATTTTTTTTCTTTAAATTTGTTCAAATATTTGAACACACCAACCCCTACGCAAATAGTTAAAATGTATAAATGTCTTAAAAGTTAAAGCATGTGTGTGCATGATTTTAATGTATGTTTAATTTAGTGTAAATCCAAGAAATTTAAAACTTTATGTGGGTTAAAAAGAAGCCAAAAAAAAAAACACAAAAAATAATCAAGCAAATTTTCACACTCATACAAAGATTTCTTAAAAAAATTAGTAAAAGAAAACGTAGGAATATTGAGCAGAAAATTATTTTGTAGAACTTTTTCGTGTTTTTTTTTTGCTCTTGTTTTCGAATGAAGTAAAAACTATTATTATTTTTTTCGTAGAAAAGTTAAATTAAGTGCTAAATTAGATTTTATTTAATTTCTAGTTGGTAATTTGAGGAGTATAGAGCATTTTATTTGAGTTTTCGATTCTTAATATATTGTGGAATTAAAAATAGAATTTTATGGTATTAAAATGTAAGGTTAATAAATCAGATGAAAAGAAAATTTTTAGTTCTTTTCAATATTCAGAGCTAATTGTGCAAAAACTACAACTTTTTTATAAGTTCGTTGCTTTTTTTTCAAGATCTTGTAAAATTATAGGATTACAATCAAAATGTAATAAAACACTATATCAATTCAAATAAACAACGTTTTTTTATAATATCGCACTTGTACAACAATACTGTATTAACTCAAAATTTAAAAATTTTCAGTAAAAGCAAAATAATTTTTAATTTAATATGAAAGGCATATGAAAAAGTATTTTTAAGCCAACCTTTTCTTTACCAAAAGGTAGACAAAATATCTCGATATTTTTACAGCGGGTAGATATGAAAAATACCTGTCGACTTTTTCTAAAAAGTGAAAAACTAAGAATTTGAGTTAATACAGTATTGTTGAGTAGGTGCGATATGTGGAATAATTTGTTAGACTATGACTATTTTATCATTTTTTTTGGAGATAAGCCTTGCAATAAACTGTCTTAAAAACATGATGCGGTATGGTCGCAAACTCCAATACTGTGTAATATACGGAATAACTTATGATGACTGCAAATATTGTTAAGATTACTACATTTCCACTTGGGCATATATGAAGGGAACAATTTTCCTCTAAAGATTGAAACATTTGAATATTATTTCCTTCTCGCGCCTTGGACTTAAACCGCAGCCAAGTGCTCAGCAAAACGTCCTCACTTACAACCAGTAAAGTCGTGGTTACTGCTGGTTCCCGTGGTGCCATAAAAGGCTTTGAGCATACGTGGCTTAGAACCCTTTTACACTTAAATACTGAGTAGAACATGTAAAAAACTTAAATAAATTCAATGCCAAAAAAATTTACTAAAATTTCATGATAATATTTTTTATTTTATCACAGCTGTATCTTTAAAGAAGCACAATAGCAAAATCAGAGGTGGAAAATTTACAGGCATGTCACAAATTCCGATCAGAATGGTTTTAATTCCGTATGTTCAATTCCGATCGATTTAGTTTTAGCTTCTTCAGATTCCGATCGATTTTGCTAAATGTGTTTTTTTTTATAACAACTCTGGTTTTACAATTGGATATGGCAACTTTACACAAAAACCATATGATTTTTGTGTTAAGTATGGCAATGTTCAGCGTAGAAAAACAAAAATCATATGTTTTTAATAAACAAAGTAAAAAAGATAGTTTTTCTGGAGCCGAATTTCTGTGCTTTCCCCTTTAATAAAAATAAAATTAAAATAACTTAAAAAAAAAATTAATAAAAAATACTTACATGTTGTAGGTACAAATTATTTTCTTGATTGTTTATTTTTCTTTTGTTTTGATTGGCGTTTAGCCTTGCCAGTATTTGATTTTATGGAACAGATGCTAATTTTCGTGCAATAAAAAAGGGGTTCGTGGCGAAAAAAAAGGTGGCAACGCAACGGTAAAGAATTTATTATGTTTTGAATAAAATCAATATAAAATAAAATAAATAAATCAAAAGTGTGTTATTTCTTCAATCTATATCATAAAAAACATTAATTTATCCATAAAAAATAGTTTTAAGTAGTTTTTTCGGTTATAAAATACTGAAACAATCAATTCCACTTAGAAAACCAAAAGTGGTTTCATTCAGAAAAATTTTTCGTTTTTCGTTTTCTGAAGAAGCAAAATACGGAATTAAAACCACTTTCGATCGGAATGGAATTCTATGACAGGCCTGTTAAATTCTATTCGCAAATTTTCACTTATTTTAAATAAATATAAAATGTCCAAATATATGTTAAGGTTTTTTATATTGAAGAGTTGTTTATTTTCTACAAAGAGTTTTCTTTTAATTAAATCTTAAGACTTGTAGAACAGTGTTTTTGATGTCATTTATGGTGTTGGTTGCACATACTGACACTAAAAGGTTCATAAATTCTTCTCAATACACTTACAAACAGGTAAATTTGAGGTAATGACAATATGATGCTTAAGTTCCCTTTAATATCGCTTAGATGTTACAATTTCTTAAATACGAGGGTGGGTCAATACGTTCGTGACTTTGGCCTGTAGTTAAGAAAATTGTTCTTCTGCACCAGCACAATGCAAGAATGCTTACGTATTCAGTTTTCCAACAAAAATCCGTGAATTATGCTACGCTTTGCCATCCGCCCAATTCACTGAATTTAGGCCCGAGTGACCATTTTATATCTCCAAAAACCAAAAATTAGCTTGGCGGAAAGAGATTTAATTCCAACGATGAAATAATCTCATAAACAAATACCTATTTTGATGACCTGACAATAAAATTTTTTTTTTTTTTTTTTTGAAAGGGCTAAACAAATTAAATAAGCGGTGGACAATGTGTATTGAGCTCAAAGGAGACTACACAAACACCTGTGCTTTATTTAAAAAGTCACGGACTTATTCAAACGCCCTCGTATTTGTAAGTTTTTCTTATAATTTCACTTTAGTTAATTTCTTTGAACATATTTTTATTTAAAGTGACACATTAATTGCCTTGTATTTTATTTACACTTACAACACCCTTAATCAATTTGTAAATTTCATTCGTAATGACATGTTTTTTTCTACTTGTTTTATTGAATGCAATTGCGTTTCTATTTTATTTAATATGAAATTCTACTGAATTGTCCTTAAACATCAATTTGTTTTAATAAAACTTTCGTAAACATTCAATTTACTTTTCAAACTAATTTGTCCCACTACAGTGGTAAACTTTATGGCTTCTGTTTCTTCATAAAGGGTGATTTTTTATGAATTAAGTTTTTCGGGCTGGCAGCACTGGTTGGTAGTTTACATCTGTGAAAGTGAAAAGTGTTAAGTTTACTCTGCCATTTCATCATGGAAAAACTCACAAACGAGCAACGACTGCAAATCGTTGAAATTTATTATCAAAATTCAGCTCGATGGAAATCCACTGTTTTATTAAAAAATTGTGTTCAGCAAAACAGCCGCATCTGGGGTGAAGAATAGCCACATGACGTACAAGAGTTACCGATGCATCCCGAAAAAACGACAGTTTGGTGTGGTTTATGGGCTGGTGGCATCATCGGTCCGTTTTTCTTCAAAGACGACCGTGGAAGAAACGTTACCGTCTACGGCGAACGATATCGAACCATGATACGCGCCTTTTTTCCCCAATTGGCTGAGTTTGACTTCGTTGATATGTGGTTTCAACAAGACGGTGCCACATGCCACACAGCTCGTGAAACAATGGACATATTGAAGGATGAATTGGGTGAGCAGTTTGTCTCTAGAAATGGCCCTGTGAGTTGGCCGCCAAGATCATGTGATTTTACGCCTCTTGACTATTTTTTGTGGGGTTATGTGAAATCGTTGGTCTATGTGGACAAGCCAAACACGATTATTCATGGAATACAGGGCGAAATGCTCGAAAAAGTGGTGCAAAATTGGACCTTGCGAATGGACAATTTGAGCCGGAGGTGCGGACAACATGTCCATGAAGTTATTTTTAAAAAGTAAATGGCAAATACCAGTTTATCGATTCCAATAAAAATTTTGAATATATGATGCAAATTTGAGTGTTTTATTAGATTTAAAAAAAAAACAACGCTTAAAGAATCACCCATTATAAACACACACGTACACACACACACACTTATTTACAAAGAAATGTATGATTATACACATACATGTATAGTTTTTCTATTACAACTATTTGCAGCAGTAATTAATCATTTTACTAAAGTTTGTAAGGTAAGGAAAAAAAGAGAGTGAAAGGGAGATGTATGGGAACCGTCTTCAAAACTGAAGAAGCAACATGTGAAAATATTCTTACTGTCATATAAATGTCACTTTGTTTTACTGATACCATGGTAAGTGTTACTGTTGTTGCTGCCACCATAACTAATGTTACACGCAAATTATAACAACAAGCTTTATTTATATAAACACATACAAATACGAAATGTTTTGGGAGAGACATACATACAAACATTCATCTACACGCATTAATTTACCACTTCAAGGACTTTAACACAAAAACGTGTTTTATTAAAGAAATGGGAAGAAGAACAACAACAATAAACCAAGTAGACCCTTGAGTTTTCTTCTGTTTTTTTTTTTTTTTTTGTTTTGATACCAGTTAATATGAAATACTTGGAAGTTTTTTTTCTTACTTCGTATTTTCCTGAGCTTAAGATTTTTTTTTGCATAAAAGAAAAACAAAGTAATTTAAGAGCAATAAAGGTAAAATTATGTATTTTCTTTTTTAAAGGACTTGGGGGAGAGTATAATAAATCATATTTTTTATTTTCTAATAGCCGAAAAACTTGATTTAAAACTTTAATTTTATTTAAGTATAACCAAAATAATTTTCCTTAAAATATCTAAGACTAAATTAATAAAAAATAATTCAGGCTTATAAAGAGTTTTGTTAACGAATTTTTATAGAAAATAATAAACCTTTTAAAAATCAAAAATATTTTTTATGATAAAGGTGGTTAAGGTATCTGTGAGTTTGATGGGCAACCGCGTATTGCTTAATTTTAAACGCTCTTTAGATGATTCTAAAATTTTCTGAATAAATATGGACCATTTCCAATTTTTTAACGTAAAAACCAAAATGAAATAGTGTAATACCCAGCCCATAGTGAATGGTTTTTCGTCTCTCCTGAAACAATCGATTCTAAGACAAACGCGGTTGCCCAAGAAAACCACAGATTTATAGAAGCAAATATTTTCCTAGCTCTTTAACTATTAAAGGCTCATTTGATCCATATAAATGTCCTTCAAGAATATACTATTCTCCATTTAAGCCTTTTTTTTAAATAATGTTAGCGTTTTAATCATATTCAAGTAGAGCCTACAGTATGGCTCCCGCAAATTCCTGACGATAGATTCAAAATTAAACCAAACTTTCCTGAAACAACATAGCAAAGTTTTTGCTAGTAGGTCCATTATTACCCATATGTCTCAAATAGGGACCAGTCAGTGGTCTCTATATAAGCAATAAAACTATAAAATCAAATACAGTCGTGTATTAAAAGAAAAAAAATAACACAACAGTTGTTATATTTAGTTCTTTTAGTATGAGTTAACTTTTGACTCCTTCACGCAGCAAATTTAGTTAAGCACATTTTAAGCTATAAAATGAGAAGTTAAAAGCAATTTTATTCTACATGCCTCTGCTTCGTGAAACTTGCTAAATATGGCTTGCTTTGTGAAAATTGACTTTTGGATGATGTACAGTTTTCTTTACATCTTTACAATGACACAGTTCTCAAATTTGGATTTGTTTGTTTAATTTGTAGTTTAACACTTTTTTGCAATCTTGACGATTTTTTTAAATTGTCTTCCATCTAAATTCATATTTTGTTTAAGTGATTTGAGATTTTTAAAACCTCCACCTCTAGTAGTGAATGAGTTTGGCATTCCGTTTGAAACTTTTTATTATTCATTTTAAGCCAGATAAAGTATATATATTCTGGCTTCTTAAGTAATTTAAAGTCGATTTTACCATGTCCGTCTGTCTGTCCGTCTGAACGTCTGTCAGTCTGTGGAAATCACGCTCACTTTCGAAAAACTCAAAAGAAAAGGACAATGTTGGTGTCAAATTGCTTCTAGTTATCCTAAGTAGTTTGGAATTAAAATCCAGCAAAATCGGTTAAGTAGGATGAGAGTTATGAGTCTTAATGTAAAACCACCCCCCAAAAATTTGATAATTTTGTTACAAAAACTAACATAAATATATTGTATATTGCACGGATTGATATAAAAGTTTGCACAAATTCATTCCATGTATACGACAAGAAATCATATGGTTAAATTTAATGAAGATCGGTCCATAGAAAGCCTATTCTCGAAAAATGTTTAGTACGCCTAAAACCGTAACAAATAATACTACGGTAATAAAATTTGGTACGTAACAGTTTAATAGGAATAAAAATCGCATTGTCCAAATTTAACATCTGCATTAAACTTAATAATGATGTTTATGAAGTCTTCATTATAATTTTGTTTTTTTTTTTTTTTGCTTCGTTTGTATTAAGTAAGATGGTTCTCTGGTGATTTAGTAAATAATTTTTCCGTGTATATCGAAATTTGTCCCAACATAGGTTTATTAATACCAGAAATCACTCTTAAGGATTTTGTGATGATTGGTCCCTAAGTTCCCTAGTATCCAATATAAATTCGCCTCTCGAAAATAATTTTAGCTTAGCTAAAAATGTTACGAATCATAATATTTTACTCAATTTTGTTTTAATTAAGTTTTATACGACTAGAAATAAATGCATAAAACTTTCAGATTGTCAGCCAACAGTTTAACATAAGGTCTAAGCCGCAAATTGTAATACTGACGTCAGTTTTTATAACGATTTGCTTATTATATAGAATCCATATAGAGTCCAATCCTGGGATATTTTAACTGTCGGTAGACACAGCCGAAAATTGTACTTTAGCTATTTCTTTGTAATTTATTTCTATTATCAACGGTATCTTTATAAGAAGTATTTTTCAAAAAATTTAATATTAATTTGTCTTTTTAGTACTTACTCAAATATGATTAAAATTGCATTTAATTTCGTATAAAAAACCTTATTTAAGTTAAGATTTGCGTATTTATTGCCATACTTTTACTCTCCACATACTTTAGAAATACCAATAAAAGAAGTTTAAAGAAAAAATTTATTTACAAAGTCTAGAAAACATCAAAATTAAACACACAAGACCAGACTTAAGCAGCAAAAAGGTCAAACATTTTTTTATTTCCATTTTCAAACATGCAACAACTTAAGAAAAGGGACAATTTAAACAACATCTGTTAAATACAATAGATTTTTGCTAAACACTACTAAATAATTGTTTGGCTTGTTAAATATTAAACATCGATTTTCAGTAAATCTAAAACAAATCTGTTGGTAACTTTTTGCCCTGCTAAACTTTTATTGTAGCCCAACACTTGAACAATAAAATCTTTGACCATTTAATCCCAATGAAGGATGGAGGGTACACTAGTCACCCAAAGGATCGAACACGAATATCTGTATGCTTATTGAATTGGAAATTTGATATGGGTTTTTTTCTCGTATACACAAACATACACAAACACTTCAAAAAATCCAAGTAAACATTGGAAATTTAAATGTTTTCTATGCCTAAAGAATTCATAAGTAGACGATAATCATTGAGACAATAGCTGACTAAAACCATCAATAAATATTTGGTACAAACAACAAATATATGTACATTAATCAGTAGGTGGGGTTTCAAGAAAACAATAAAACAATAAAACAACACAAGTCATGCTAAATTAAAAAATATAAAGGCATTAAAGCTCTTAAATAATATTAAAAACAAAAATAAATAAATAAAAATCAAGCCGAAAACTCTTTATTCTTTAGTACACCAATAAAATTTTTGTTTCAACTTAATTAACATTTCTTTGTAGTGCCGATTACACTTTTCTGAAAACGATGTTTTCCATTCCATATCGGTTAAATTACATTATGTGTATCAATTTAATCAGTGGTATAAAATTAAGCCACTGTAATACATCATTTCCATTCATTAGCTTATGCCATTGTTTTTCCTCTCCTTATAATTTATCCTTGATTTTTAATCTTCTTTCTTTGGTGTTTTTGTATTTTTTCGTTAAGCAATGAACGAACCAACCTCTTTCCAACATTTTACAATAATTTTAATTTGTTTAAAATTTATTACATTTAACTCGTACATACATATTCAAACATGTTGACTCATGTCACTTTAAATGCAAACATTTTCAGTACTTTATTATATTTTCAGCAAAAAAAGCACCTTTATGGAATAAGAAAATTAAAAGAGTGAAAGCGTCATGTGATAAGTTTTTTAAGCAACCATGTTATCCAAATTTTTTAATTTTTTATTAAAATATGTAGTTGATTTTAAAAAAGGCTTTTAGGAACTTGTAGTTTTTAACTGATGTATTATTTTAATGTGTTAAAGTTGCAAGTAGAATCTTGTTCATTAAACTGGGTTGATGTCGCATTGTAAAAAGTTCTAATGGACTTAAAGACTACATGCTTAACTATTTTCTGCTTTAAAAATGTTATGCTCTACGACAAATATCAAATAGACTTGTAAATTTAATGAAATTAAAAAGAAGATATACACAGTTAATCTTTTGGTGCTTTACCGGTTAAAGCAAAGATAACTTTTAATTCCCATACCCCTATAGGTGGAGAGGATTTTATGCAACTGCGTTGTTGTCGGTAGGTAACACTTAGAAATATACCCTTTTAATTTACCGCTCAACCTAGAAAGTCACTTTGTAATCAATCTATATCAAACTAAATATATGATGGGATTCGGTTCAATTACATCACCTAACTCCAATTTTACCGGAATAGAGTCTTTTTGTCCATAAACCATCTTTTTAGGTTGGTAAATCGATTAAATTGGCTTAAACAAATTGTATTGCAACCTTAACCATCTTACCAAATTTTGCTTAAATCGATCCATATTTGACAATAGCTCCCGTGCAAATACCACTCCCGAAAATAGCTTTTAATGCCATTACTTTTTTTTAGCTGCATGAGAACTTAAAATGATAATAGAAGGCAGATTTATTTTTGTAATGATATTGGTTTTATTATAATCTGATAGATAGGTTTAAGGTATTAATTTTTTAGATATGTTTTCCGGCATATGAGGCTACGAGTTTTCTTTTTCCATTAAATCTGACCGAATAGTCGGAATTTACCAATGACTTGACCTAGCCTTATAAAAAGGGCCTGTAAACAAGACCATTTCCAGAAATATAGTTGTACCAAATTCATTTTGTTATTAATCGATTGTAATGCGTGCTGTATGGCAAGTTTCACCGCACAGTGCTTTGCTATTAGAATATAGCAAGTAAAATCTAAGTTTAATGCCAGTGTTTTTTTTATAGGATTTTGAGTTTTTACCTGATTTTGGTGCACTATGGCTTAAATTAAATTATAAAACTCTCAATTTTGTTATTAATTGTGGTACAAACCACCTTCTGAACTGATAATAATTGTTTTTAACAGTCGTTAGACCTCTTCACGTTGTATCTAAATCAGAAATATAAAAATCACTCAGTTTTCATTTTTAGCATAGTTAAACTTTGTAAAATATAAGGACGGCCAAAAAAAAAAAATAGTGTATTGGTTGAATTTTTTTCTGGTTAGTTAATTAAAAAAAGTATTTAGTACATAAAAATTGAGTTACTTTCTTATCGTATCGAAGAAAAAAAAGATCTCTTCCAATTTTAACTTAGCAAATATGACAAGAAGTAAATGCAAGTTTTATATTTCCGGCAGAAAAATCTAGAACTTCTTTACAGATTCTGTTAAAGAACTCCAAAGAGTACTTAAATCTTAAACAAAAAATTAGGAGCTCTGAAAAATTATTTAATAATACTCTAGCAAACTTAAGCAATTTCGTGAAAATCTTATCTGCGGTTTGCACAATACATTCCTTTTTTATATAAAAATAAAATTTATTATATATATTGTTTTTATGAAATTGATCTTTGGTTAAAATTTGGCATCACAAAATTGTTGTATACAATTTTGTCAAAAATTAATTTATTTGATTTTTGATGCTTGTTTTACTATTTTTTCTTATTTTCTTTTGTTTGACATTACATGGGTTTTAAAATTGTGAACTTATTTTCCTTTGACTATGGTAGCAATTATACGATGTCTTTCCAAGCACGTTTGTTTTCATGTCTAACTCTCTGGTTTTCTTTAAGTGCTAATTTAAAAATATGAAAAATCATATTAACAAATATGAAGGTGTCTGAAAAGATACCGTGTAAATACCCCCTATACCTTGTACTTTTTAAACCATGATGTATTTAAACGACTTTGGTGAAAATCAAACAAAAAATCAAATGATAATATTTCTCTTAGTAAAAATGTTATTCAGATATGGCTGACCATATAATGCCTTACGCAGCTTAAGTGTTGTATGGATTATTTCATTAATGATAAAACCCAGTTGCGCAAGGCCGAACATATGCTACCCTACACCACAAAAATTACTACGGAAAATTCTAAAATTTTCATATTTGCTGATTTCTCGAGAGTGGGACTTAGTTAGTAGCAAAATGTTTCTTGGAAGTATGTGATCAGATATTTGCTGTTTTAAAGTTTTTAAATTTTTAATTTAATTTTAAATTTTTAAAATAGTATTTCGTTTATTGGAGCAAAGCTATAGTTCAATACACTCCTTGAACCCCAAAATGTTGTGGGCAGATTCAGCAAAGTATTCGCAGAACTTGATACGATTGAAACGAATAACTTTGGAAATAAACTATTATTTATAAAATTTTGTTTCGGCATTTAGGAATGCCCAAATTAAATCGTTCAATCTTGTTAAAAATATTTTATTGAGACTTATGGGGAAAAGTGTTATTTCTGAAATTAAGGCTTATAAATGTAATAGTTATGGTACATTGTCGATCTGCTACAACAAAATTTTAAAGAAACTTTTGGGAATTTTTTTTATTTATTTAGGTTGATTTTAGTTCTAATATTAAAAAAAATAGGAATAGAGTCTTTTTCCTGGGATTATTTGTATGGTGGCTTGGTTTTCACTATTTTAAATCGGCTTAGAAAATGACTAAGGGTCGACTAGTATCCTTTTTTTGTTCTTGAAGTTAAAAACATAGGCTCAAAGGCAAAATACCTTCTCCACCTATAGTCTTGTAGGTTAAAACTAGTTACTTTCGAAATAAACCAATTTGTTTGAATAGTTTTATGAATTGTTTTTATTGTTTTAATTCTTCCATACTTCTGTTCCTCATGTGTAGTGCCAAGAGAAAGTTAATGCACTTGACGATAACATACACAGGATACGGCAGATAAAAAAAATGAGCAACAGCACAAAATAAAATAAATAAAATGAATAAAAATTTAAAAAAAATTAACAAAAACGTTGAAAAAAAAAACTATAACAAAACTGACAGTAAGAAGGCGCAACATGAAATCGCATTTTATTGCCACAAAATGAAATGCAACTGAATTATCAAAACCAACAAGGAATACCCACTTTGAATACTCACAGTCTCATATCAACTTGGCTGTTAAGGATGTATGGAAAAATAGTAGTTATTGTTCTTGTACTTCTCATATGAATTGAATGAATGAATGCATGAAACATATAAAAAAGGGGTAAACATTTTTTGCTGGCAAAAAACGAATGGAAGAATGAACAACTGACTGACTGACAAAGAGAAGATAGACGTATAGATAGACAATAAGACAGACAAATAATTTTTTGTGACAAAAATGTGTCAACACCAAAAAAAAAGAAGGCAAATCTTACAATCGAGTGTAGAGGACAAAAATAATGAAGGACAGCAAATACAAACGAATAAAAAGGGGGGTGTATACAATCACGAAACATTAAAAATGTTGCAAAATAAACATGTCAGTGTGTGTGTGAGGGGGTAAGTTAAGTTTTTGTTAAAAGATTGAAGAAAAAACAGAAAAAAATGAAATTATTAAATTAAGCGAATGAAACGAGTGCTCTTGTGTATGTGTGTATGCATGTGTGTTCTTGCCTGTTCAAGGGGAAAAAGATGGAATAAAATTGTTTGACATTTTGATTGATTTAAAAATGATAAACTCAGTCAAGGCATTTCTGAAGGATTTTATTTTTTTAAAATTTTTTTTTTTTTTTTGTTATTGTGGAAAGTGAGAAAAGAAGCCATTACATACTATCTGTTGACTTCCTTCATAATCATATGCATATAGAGTTTTTTTCCCGGACTTTTTCGATTCCCGGGAAAGCGGGAAATTTTTTTAAATTTCCCGGGATCCCACTCCATATAAATAATACAAAGTAAATTTTGTTATTAATTAATGAAAAAAACTTTTATAAAAAAACGTAAGGGAACTTGTTTACAAAGAAATGGTTCAATACTAAAAAATTAATTGAAGATTAAAATAGGAACTGGAATTATTATTACCTCACGCCTTTATTCCCTATTATTATGCTTTTATTCAGTATTATTTTGCTCTGGATACAAGATAAAAAGATAACATAAACATAACAATTTAATTCATAAAACAATAATAAAAACAAAATAAAAATTAAGGTACTCAAGATATGAGATCAAAAAGTTAATTATTAAAATAGATAAAATATATTAAAGAAATATATAAAATTGTTTAACGGCTTAGGAAATAACTTTCTGACACACTCAAAGCGCTTAGTAAGTCGTCAAAAAGAATATTCCTGATTTTATTGACTAATTATCATGTTTCCGAAAAATTTCGTTCATTTTTTACCGAGGTTGGACAAATAGTTAAAAGTGCACCGTTGTAGCATGCTTCGGATTCACAATCAGAAGCAATTTTTTCTTTTTTATAAACTACGTCTATATCAGTCAAATGTATGTCAAGGTTTATGCAAAAAAAGCATCAACCGGACTGCTTCTTACAAACCTTTTCATTTCAATAGATCCATTTGTAATCTTTAGGACAATGTGTTTTTCAAGTTCTATGTTGTGGTATCTTACACGAGTTTCCAAAATGTTATTTTATTTCAGTTTCCCCGCACTTCACGGGTATATAAACCAACACAAATTTTAATTGAAATTGAAAATTTGTGTTTATCACCTAATAAACATATCGCTCCTTCATTGTATCATAGTCATATCTCAAAACTTTAAGTAACTTTAGCAAAGTTTTCCTTCATACCTTCTCGTATTATATCTCAAACTGAACCGGAGTTATAGCAAAATATATCTTTAAATCGGATTTGACTATGTTGCAATAAAGGAGCGATATGTTTAGGTACCTCCTATTTTTAAGACTTGTTCATGGACAATGAAACTTTACTGCCTGCATCGTATTTTGAATTAATGTACTTTATTAACTCTTCACTTCACTAAATATAAAAATTATAAACTGTTGCACTGCCCATTCTGTTTTTAGTAGATTTATTGCATCACGAGACATGTACTCACTTCTTGTAATTGATATAATCCACAACCCATCCACAGATGCTAATTTTTAGAGAATAGAAAACTAAATTTCAAAGTATAAGTAGCTATTTTCTGAAATTATGAGGAATTTTTTATTTCCCGGGATCCCGCAGGAAAAATCCCGGGAAAACGGGAAATAAAATAATTGAAATTCTCGGGAATTCCCGGGACGGGAAATCCCGGGAAAAAACCCTATATGCATACTGATTGTTGTATTCAATGTAATTTTGAATGGGTTTAAATGCGATGCAAAGTTGATAAAGATTTCAAAATGCAATCTAAAAAGTTATTGAACATTAAAAATTGCTTGTAAAATAAATTTTAAATTTAAACATATTTACAAATTTTAACTTCAAATGGTTTACATTTTTCTAAAACAAACTGGACACTTAATTGAAATTTTCTTTAATTAAAATGATGAGTTTTCTTTTAACACTTTTGTATTTTGTTTGTACCTTTTTGGGTGTTTAGAATCCTTAGCATTGCGTGATGTTCGCGTTAAAGTACCACATGCCGTGCGTCGTGGACAGAAAATCATATTAAAATGTCACTACGACATCGAAGACGACACCCTGTATTCAGTCAAGTGGTATAAAGGACGAAGGGAATTTTACAGTTATACGCCAAACGAGAAGCCGGCCATCAAAGTGTTTCAAATACCAGGTGTTAGAGTCGATGTAAGTAATCAACTTTTACAATTATGTAAACAAGCAATATTATAATTGGCTTGAATGTTAACAGCATTATTTTTTGTATGTTTGTGTGTATTTTGTGTAGCGTTTATCATCCAATGAGACACAATTGGTTCTGGAATCAGCATCTATGGCCACTGCAGGTAAATATTCCTGTGAAGTATCAGCCGATGCACCATCCTTTCATACATTAATCGATGCAGCTGAATTAGAAGTTGTAGGTGAGTATGAATGCATATAAAGGACATGGCACAAAAAAAAAATAGAAATTAAACTGCCTGCTAATTTCCTAGAAGTTATGTACTTTTCACTTAAAAACAACATTTCATACATTTATTTTACGTTTTGTTTGTTTTTTTTATTTGTTCATTTCAGAACTGCCACACAATCCACCACTTATCATTGGCATACGACCGCGTTACCACATTGGTGATATATTACGCGGCAATTGTACATCGCGACACTCAAAACCAGCAGCAAATCTCACATGGACAGTGAATAATGAAGAGGTAAGTATTCACTTTATGTTGGATTGTATGGTATGATCTTGCTACATGCTCAACATCTATTCACTGCTTTATACTTGTATGTATGTAGTGGGAAGGACACAGTTTCGCTATGTCCTTTAAATGTACTTGTGTGAAAGCAAATGAAGTATCGTTAGTAAAACTTCCCATACCTAAAATTTGCATAAATTTTGGTAGAACTACTACATAGTACAAGAGAGCTTGTAAGTGTGTGAATATGTATAAACAAAATGTATGTGACATGTTTTAGCTTGTCACCGTACTCTTCATGTTTGTTGTTTGGGAGGATGAGTGTTAGAGAGCATATACAAAGAAAGCTGACAAACGAGAGAAACATTGCTTGTTACAAAATATGTTCGTTTAGTTACAACTTGAGTTTATATTTATTATTGTTAGCAATCGTGAGTCGAGTATAAGTTGAAAGCAGTCTATGCAACATATTAAGAGTGTTGATATTTTATGTTTGCATTTAATTTTTTCCGCCTGAAGTCCTCTGAAAACCCTCCAGTTAATACACGCAATATTCCCACTTAAAGCGTTATACAAATGTGTGTTTATTCGTTCAAGTATCCTAACATGCAAATATTAAAGCATAAATATACTAACACTTACACTTGTACACAAAAATCATGGGTATTAATTGATATATTTAGTTTTTGTTTTCGAAAGGGTCATACTTCTACAAAATGTATGACGCAAAGCTCAGTGCCAACGCTTTGCAATTGGAAAATCCGATTTTGACAGCGCGTTAAGAAGTGAAGTTGGCTGCTAAAAAACTGAATAGCTTTTGTTATTGTAAAAAGTGATGCCCAGCGGTTTTATTCCCATTTTTAAACCCTTCACCGAAGGAAAAGGGTCTATATAAGTTTTTTGGTGTGCAAAAAATATAGAAAACAAAACTTTTCCTAGATTTTTTTTGCGATTCGATAGCATTTGGGTAGCTCTATGTTTAGTGCAAAAGTTGGATTTCATCGAGCTTAAGTTTTCATAGTGAAAGTTATAAATATGTGGTCACGAACGTACGCAAAATAGAAGTCAACTTTGGATGACTGTAGTGAAATGTAAAAATCTGCGTAATGGAACGGAATATTCAAAAGAGATTAATTTCTTTTAAAAGTGTATTAATGTAGGTTTCCATCCAGTATTTACAAAATAAAATATCTCTCTTGATACCTAAGATATGATTATTATATATTTCGGACAAATCTGCTTTTTATAATTTTGCTATTGAATATCGTCTAGATCGGTCTATAAATCTCTGAGATATGATAAAAACCACGAATGACTTTAATTTTTTTTGGATAAAATCGCATAATGTTGTTCTTTTTTTCTACTCATCAGTGAAATTATCAAGGTATTAGTTGGTTTTTGCTTGCGTTAGTTTACACATAACAAATACAGTTGAGTTAAAGATGTCCATCTGTCCGTCGGTTTTTCTGTTTATCGGGAGTACGGAAAGAGCAAAAGTTTCCAAACAAGAAAAAAGCGGGCGTGGCACAAAATAGATAAATCTATGTCTCAAAAACGGTTTTTATATAACTTTCTATTCTTATCACACCATGGTGAAGGGTATATTGGATTCGGCACACCCTAATATTACTTACTTACTTGCTTGAATATAAAAATTCCAAATAAAAAATACTAAAGTTATTATCAAACCGTAATTAATGTAAAGTTTGGCAAATTTATAACAATTCTAGAGAATTTTGTATATTTAGTACGCTGTCATCAATATTGGCCCATATTTAAGCTTTTCGTTAATTGAGTTTGTTGACTTTCTATAGTGAAATTTATATTGAACAGATTGTTTCAATATGTATACGTTTTTACGAGAGAAGGCTTGCTAGAGCCTTTGAAAAATCGATTTTTGTGTTTTTCTAGTATACAAATTAGGGAAAAAATAACATACATACATGGTTTACAAAGTAATTAAATTAGAAATTAGTACTCTTTGATAAAAAAAAAAGTACCAATGTTGTAGTACTGATGATGCTGCGTTTAGCTCTCTGATGGCACGTTCGTACAACACATTTTTTTGCATTTTGCCACTAAAAACAAGGGAGTGAGAAATATGCATTTGATTTCGTTTCCATTTTACAATCTGTAGTAAATTTATTTGCACACAAAACTCATATTATTTCCAACTATTTTTTTTTTTAATTTGTGGCAAATAGAGTCTACATATTGGCATTTATTTGGTTTATTTGTTATTGTGACTCTGTACAAACGAAATGTAGTACGTAAATTCATTAAATTTTAAGGCTAAACCCTAAAAACATTATTTATGGAAACAAAACTTTCAATATTTTATTTAAAATTTTTAGATACAATCATCACACGTGCGCCACTATAAAATCCACAAAGAAACACGAAATGAAATGCAAACTTCAACAGTGGGTCTTCATTTTGTCATCAATGATTACCATTTTGAAAATGGTAAATTGAAGGTGAGATCTTCTTCTAAATTTTTTGGAACTTTATGAAGTTTTTTCAATGTAATTTTTAGATCCGTTGCACAGCTCAAATTGGTGATATTTACTTTAAATCTTCAGAAAAAACCGTACTTGATATAGAATATCATCACAAGTATTTAAGTTCGAATACAGTTAATATGATACCCACAGATCGGGATTACGATCAATACGCCTTGCAGGATAGTGAAATGTTAAGAAAGAAAAATAATTACTTAACACAAATACAAGGTACATAAAGCAATTTAATTAATTGAACTTCTTATCTGTATTTAGTCTTTTTTATTTCTTTACTAGATTTCATCTACAATTTCATACCCTCGAATGATGCTGAAATTTCTGCCTGGGCTTCGGCTTCCAATTCAACGCCAGCGCCTAAATTGATTAGATGTAACTTGAATTTGTTAATAACAACCCTCTTTTTTATGTACTGGCATTTAAGAAATTGTTTTCCTAACTGTTCATGAAATCTCATTGATTTCGAATCAATAAATGTTTGTTAAAAATTTAATTTTTCAAGTAAAACCACACAGTGATGTCGTGCATACTAAATTTAAAAAAAAAAATAAATAAAATCGAAAGGAATAAAAATTTTGTGAATAAAAAAAAAAACATCTACAGCCATTAAACAAGAAACCAAATATATAAACCTGATTTATTTATAAGATTTTCAGTTAAATAAAGTGCCACTTTCAAAAAAAAAAAAAAAAAAAAATACACAGAGATAAAATATATATATATTTTTTTGTAATATTATTTAAGAAGAATAAATCTACTGTAAAATAAAAAAAAACCAAAAACTATGTATAGAGGGTCTACCAAATTACAAAATTAATGTAGAGTAACTGATGGTTTACTTACTATAATAAACTAGTTATTAAAAAATAATTAAATAGATGGAAGCTCAACTTACAAAAAAAAAAATAAAAAATAAACGTATAAAATTAATAGAGTTATTTTTATTTATGCATTTAAGTAAACACATTCTTTAAACCTATAAAATAAATAATTTTATTTAAATATTAAACTATATATTTTATAAGAATTTCAATTATATAAAAATAAAATGCAAAACTATACACACATATTATAATTTTTTAAATAAGCTAAAGAACGTTTCAAGTTTAATTCATTTCCATTGCATAATTTTAGGTAAGTAATATTGAATTAATACTACAAAAAAATTGCGGGTATTATATACATTATGTCCTGTGGTTTGTAAGAGGAACAAAGGACCACAAAAAATAATAATTTAATAATACATATTTAATTGGTTTTCATTACAAGTTAAATTTACAGGTTTAAAAAGAATTTTAATAAAACTTAAAATTCAAACACTGACCTTTTCTTGAAACGCATGAAGGACGTTAAACCTGTGAAACACTTGTTTACCGTTGTAGTATTTTCCACCTGTCAAAACAAAAAAGACGCTTAACGTTTGCAATGAAACAAAAAGGAATTTATTAGAATAAAAGTCAATGAGATGGCTGACTGTTGCTTTGCAAGTGCAAACCCGAACGTAAGGCGAATTCATGTAAACGGTGGTGGCAATACTACAATGATACTATAAAAATCCTAGAGAAAAGCGAACCGACACCAAAGTCTTCCCGTGATAGGTCTTTGGTGGTAGAGACCGGTTCTAGTTCTTATACTTTGTATGTATAAGACCTATCACCTATTAACATGGGGTTGCCATTGGAGGGGGTCAATTGACACCATTTGACCAGTTACACATCTATTCTCAATGAACGTGCTTTGTGTTCCTACCTTTTTGTTCTTCACACACCAGTTAAATGATTGGTTCTCCTATCACTGGTCATCATTTCTTTCTTTTTTTACTTGTTTTATTTTCACAAATCCCAGCACCAGTCTGTTGGAACAATATAGTTTAGTTTATTTATTTATTCCAATTCTATACACAAGACTTAAAGCCTCTTATTGCAGTATAGAACATTGTTTTAGCAGAAACATTAAAAATAAAAATTGTTATTTGTAAATGATAAAATTTTAAAACAAAAGAAAAAATTTAAAAGAGAAAAATAATTATTAAATAATAAATTAAATTGAAAATTAACAAAATGATAATATTAAAAATCATAACACAAAAAAAAAAAAAAAATTTAACACGCAAAAAAATTTAGAATGCTTTTTTTAAAGCTCAGTGCGTTACTAATTATTTGAATATTATGCGGGAGTAGATTCCAAAGACGGATTGCATTAAGGAAAAATTGCCAATCAGATGTTAAACTTTGGTGTCTAAACAATAAAATTCTTTTACCTCTATTAGAGCTAGATATGGTAAGGCGGCTATACAGATGTTGTGGTTGTTGAGTAAACACGATTTTATGCATTAATATCAGTACTCTTGTTTTGAGAAGGTCATCAAACTGAATACCATAAAGTTTTACCGTAAAAGGAGAAACAGTATTAAACCTTTTTACGCCATATACGTATCGTACGATACATTTAAAGACTGAGTTTAATTTTCCTTCACTTGCGGCATCACATTTGGCAAATAATTCGCATCCATACATCAGAATTGGCAATAAATAGGTTTTTGCAAGAAGTATTCTTATTTTGATAGGTGTACAATACTGCGTTTGCCAGAGAGTTCTAAGCATGGAATACGTACGGCCACATGCATAATTAATATGGTTGCACCATGTCAGGTTCTTATTAAAAATAATACCAAGATTTTTCGCTGTATTTACCCTTTCAATACGTTCACTACTAAGAAAAATATCAGGTATATGATCGGTTATAGTAGTTCGTTTTTGGATAACAAGATATTTAGATTTTTTTGGGTTTATACTAAGACCATTAGCAGTAGCCCATTCATAAATATGTTTTAACTCAGTATTCAGAGTTAAGCCACATTGTTCAATTTCAGATGTATCACAGCTGATGTAAATCTGAACATCGTCAGCATACATTCTGACTTTGCAGTGTGTAAGTTGACTCGGAAGGTCATCAGCATAAAGCGAAAATAGAAGGGGCCCAATAATTGACCCCTGCGGTAGACCCCTCGCTATAGGTAGAAGTTTTGATTTATTGTTACCACTTTGAACATACTGATGCCTGTTGGTAAGATATGTTGATATCAGACGTGTAGCAGCTGTAGAAAACATAAACATGTGTTGTAGTTTGTAACATAGGACGTTATGATCGACTGTATCGAAGGCTTTTGAATGGTCCAAAAGTACTAAGATATTTGTTTTTCGTTCATCTATACCACTTCTTTTATCTTCCGCAACATCTACAAGTGCAGTTATACAACTGTGTTTTTTCCGAAACACAGATTGTTTATCATTAAGCAGATTATGATCATTAACGAAAAGCGATATCTGATTGTGAATTATCCTCTCAAATATTTTCGACATAAAGGGTAAAATGGCAATTGGCCTATATTCTGTTTTAGTTTTGGGTATTGGTATTATTTTAGATTTTTTCCAATTTGAGGGAAAATGACTGGTGGTAATTATGGTGTTAAATACATGTGTAACAAAGGGCAATATTCTTGGGAGAATTAATTTAAAAAATCTTGGGTGGATTTCGTCCACGCCAACTGCATTTGATTTAATTGACATACAGCTTCTTATAACGTCAAACTGGTCTACGCAACCAAAAGATAAGTTATAATGGGGTTGACGATTGTCATGGTTGTGATTGTAAAAATCAATATCTGCTTCTACCATAGGAATATTCACAAATTTTTCATTAATAACGTCTGGATCAATAATAACAGGGTCATTATTTCCAGATTTACCGATACCGATTTCCCTTACAGCCTTCCATGTTTTTTTTTGATCCCAGAGCCCAGGAGAACTTTTTAGTGTAAAATTTAGATTTTTCCTGTTTAATGATTCTGTGTACTGTTTTTCTCGCCAAACAATATTCAACATGTAGATCGTTGGTTCTAAACCGCTTCCAACGTGAAAATGCAAGGTCTCTTTGATTAATAGCTTGTTTGACACATACTTCCCGCAGGGAAGTACAACACCAAAACACAACATTGTATTTTAATTGTTGCTTTCGTTGGTAGATACGTCAAAAACACAAGCAACTTTTAACACACCTCTCTCTAGGTAAGAAAAAAAGTAAAACAGTTGCTTTCAAAGTCACCTGAAAAATGAATTCGCCTTGCCCGAATGTAAGTCAGTTTACTGGGGTTTTCTTTCATCCTACAAAAAAAAATTCAAATCGCTTTTCTATTTTCTTTTATTCGAAACCTTGATTTCACTTTAAAATCATAAGAAAATATAATTCTGCAACAATTATTTAAAATTGATGACTACAACTAAAGAAAGAGAAAAACAAAAAGCGCTTGTTCTCTTTCTTATATAGAGACTTTTTATACGTTTATACATATTTGTACATGTGTGTTTGTAAGTACAAAACCAAAACAAAATTCAAATATGCTGCGTCTTGTTGTTGCTTTTCAAGGTAATTAAAAACGTTTTTATAATTTTTGTTTTTAATATTTAGAAACAATATTTATAGTGTGAACATCTTCAGAGAAATACCTTTTAAGCCGTATATATTTCATTAATATTGTTGGACAAAAAATACTTTAAAGTCTACGACAACATAAAGTGTCTCATTGTATTACCATTTTTTTTTGACGCTAAAGAATATTTGTTTCTATAAATGTCGGATAAATCCGTCTTTGGGTGTGAAAGGATCAACTTGTTTATATTTTTGTACAAATTTGCGTTATTTTTTTTCTCTAAGTAAGAATCTTGAAGTTAACTGAGTTGCTAGCCGGGAATTGTCTTTAAGTTTCGTAAGTGTAAAGTTACAACAAAAACTAAACACAAGCGAGTTCAAGTATAGGGTGGCAAATAAGTAACATTATGATCGCCAAACCAGAGCCATAGCTGTGTCAGCTGTTGAAACAACAATTATAGATTGTTCCTACCTTGGGCCTTAAAAATTTCTCTATCATTGTCCAGTATTAAATGCCAGTCAGATAAACCGCAACTTGTTCTTCATTTTCGCAAAAATATGGCCCAACAATCTGTTCTGACGTTACTATGCGTCTAACTGGGCGCATTGATGTTTAAAAATTATTCTTGAATTAAAGGTGCCCCATATTTCGATTAAGGTGACCATTGTGATAAAAGTGGGCCTCATCGCTCATTTTTCGGTATGGTCTTTATATCTTGATAATCGAATGCTGAATTTCAATATAAAATTAAACCACTTTAATTGTTATATCCACACCACAATAGTGGAGAGGGTATTATGCATTTGTGCTGATGTGTGTAACGCCTTAAAATATTGGTCCAAGACCCACCTTAAAGTATACTGATCGACTCAGAATCACTTTCTGAGTTGAACTATCGATGTCCGTCCGGCTGGCTGGCTGGGTGTCTATGTAACCTTGTGCGCAAAGTACAGGTCGCAATTTTGAGACAATTTGATAAAATTTGGGACATAGGTTCTTATTGGCACAAGGACCAAGTCTATTGAAAATGGACCACGAGGAAAAATAGGGGGAAATGTCTACCTCTCAAAAACTATCAAACCGATTTTAATGAAATTTAAATCAAAGATAGAAATATATTGATATGGACACCTAAGCTATGTAGTTTTTCAGAAATAGGACCACGACGGGAGGTAGGGGGCAATTTCTGCCTCTCACAAACTTTCAAACCGATTTTAATGAAGATTGTAAACATAGATTAATCCATATTAATATGGACACATAATCATGATGTGTTTTTAAATACTGTGGTGTAGGGTATCATATGGTCGGGCTTGACCGACTATACTTTTTCACTTGTTTTTTACTGTACTGATTCTTGCTCCATCATAAATTTTCCAAGTTTTTTAAAGTTTATTCTGAAGTAATAAAATAATGTAAACAATAGGTTTAGAATAAATTTATTCACTTTTGCAATCATTACGTTCAATATGCACCATCCTGTACTTACACAGCAAAAAGCTGAGTAAAATGTTTTTGCGCTTTTTCTATTCTAGGGGTCCTCTTTGTAGCAAATATACACAAACATGTAAACAATTATCTTTCTCTCTCTCTCTTTTAATTGGTTTGTTAAAAGTGACCTCTTATCACGAAGCTACAAACACAGATTCGCATTAGAAACAAGAAAATTTTTTTTGTTGCAACCAAAAATGAAGTCCTTTTGTTTTTTAAAGTCCGATGTCACCATATCCTTGTTCATGGCTCGACAGTGGCTTAGTTGTTTCCTTTGGTGATCTTTTCATCCTACATAAAATTTTGGGGAATAGTCATGCTATCTCGGATCCCAAACATCCAATTTTTTGTACGTGCCAAGAAAGTCGTTTTAAAACTTAGGATGTCAAGCTTTTAATATACTTAACTTTATGGCACGCCTCAAAATTAAGCCCCTTTTTTGCACTTACATTTTAAATTAAACCAGTAGAACTCAATACATAAAAAAAAAACACCATTGTCACACTAGAATAAATGGTATACATATTTATTAGGTTTCAAGACTTCAAAATATTTAAAAACAACTCAATACACAGCACTTAGTTTAAGTATGCAGCACAAAAAGTTAATATTTAAAAATAAATTTAGAAAAAAACAATAATTTTACAAAAAGTAAGTAAAAAGCAGTGCTAAAAACACAAGATTATTCTAGCGGATTTTCAGATATTTTCAGAAAATTTCATGTAAACCTTAATTGTAGTGTTTCTCAACTACGATTTTTTGGCATATGCGGCAAACCAATAATGAGCTCATGATATGTAGGTTCTGACATAGAAGCAGGCTTGCAAAGCTGTTCGCCTCTTTTTATACAATTAGCGTTGCCATATTGTCTTGCCGAAGTTATCTTCACACATATCACAATATAAAAAATTTAAATAAGACCGTTTCCCGTGGTTTCCCATGTCTCTTTCTCTTATAATAACTATATATGGAATTTCCCCCTGGTATTTTTTCTCAAAGTTGATATTTCAAGTTCGTCTTCCCTTCCAGAAGTTTTATTTTACAGATTCATATGCTTTTTTTAATGCTAAACACTGTTTTTTATTTTTCTTTTTTCTTTTAATTATTTATAATTAAATTAATGTTTTGAAAATCGAAACATAGTAAACTTTAAGTCGTTGGAGTTTTCCAGTTAAACTTTTTTTTAAGATTTTCCTGATTTTAAGTGTAATTCTGATAAAACGGATTGTTTTAATCAACTACAAACACTGGACGGTTTTCCAAGTCTGTTCGATTTTAGTTTCACTCGAATTCGATTTCTATAACATGGCTGAATATTAGATTTTCATAAATTTTTTTGTTTTATTTGTTTTTTATAATTCTTGCTCTTATAATACCACTTGTTACTCGCTGATAAAATTTTTTTAAGTAAAATCGAGGTACTAATAATATCTTTAAATATCAGAAATTTTATTATTTTGACAACATTAATACAATTTTTTTTTTGCACTGTATCCAATTTATAACTTAATTAAAGTTTGATATTTCCATAAGTGTTTTCAGTAATTGGAGAAGGTCTATTGTAGAAACAATCAGAGAGATGATTCAAATTTTTTTGTTTTTTTGCGAGAAGAAAAACCATAAATTCTGTGTCTGTGCTTAATATTTTCCTGTAAAACTATATTTTTGTAAAATTTTTTTAATAAAAAAAAAAAATTTGTTTGCCAATACTGAATTCCATTATAATAAACTAAAAAAAAAACAAAACTCTTCATCGGCAAATTAGCTTTTTAGACTTAAAGAGATAAATTTAATATTGTCTTGCCTTAAAATAAAAGCAGTGAGATTTTGCTGTTTTTTTTTTTTTTTTTTTTTTTGTTACTTGATCTGGTAAAAATCTTATAATATTTTATGATTAATTTAACCGCTTTAAATGTCATTCGCTATTTATACTTTCAACATTTTTTAAATTTTTTTTTGACAGTTTTATTTATTGTTTAAAATTTTTTCGTGTACCTTTTTCTTGTTAACTGTCAATAAACGTGTAAGTGCTAGTTCACTCTAGTATTTTGGTACAATCTCCATATATAAAAAATACAAATATCGCCATATTAATTTAAGGAGGCCCTAAGTTACATTGAACAAATATAAGAGGAGAAGCAAAAAAGTTCCTGCATTTAACAATATCCTAAATTTTTAAAAAATTATTTTAGAAAAAAAAAATTAAAACAGAAAATCTCTTGTAAAAACACAGCTAAGAAAAACTTACTTTTGATAAACAAACATAAAAATATGAAATTTCCCCTTTTTTGTGTTTTTTATTTATTGGTTATCAAAAGGCGTTTGCACAAGGCCTTTTAGAATTTTTTTAATGAGAACGTTATTTGTAATTGTAGGATGTAAAATTTGCCAGAAGTATGTTTTTGGATCAGTGTTCGAAAATAAACAGAACATTATTTACCGTTCGGCTCACACACTCAGGAATTTTTTTTTTTTTAATTCCCTTAGCTTATCCCGCAAAGATCTACACTTGTCTGCAGAAAAGAAACCTGAGTCTATGGTGGGAATCGAACCCGCGACCCTGGCGCTATTAGACTAGCTAACTGCCAGCACATTATTTTTTTTATTGTTTGTGTAGACGAACACAACCCTTAATACCGTCCCTAACTATTTTCAAGAAAGAGCCGAACATTATTTATTGTTCTTTTCTTCGTTAAAAAACAGAACAATTGAGTGATACTGTAGACAAACATAATATTTTAATGTTTCTTTTTTAACATCGATAAAGAAATGAACAAACACAAAATTTTAGCAACGACCGCAGCACGAACAGCTTGTGTGTGTATTGCGTATATGCTTTGTTTGTTTAAAATTAATTTGCTGGCTTTTTGTTTTTGTTTTTATTACCAGCCAAAAAGGCGCTTAACACAACAGAAACTAACGAACTTAATGAGCTGAACCGAACACAATGAAGTGGTGGTTTGTGTACGAGAGATGACAAACAGGGACACACTATTTTATTATTAATGATTTACTTCACAAACACTATTAGCAAGACACTATTAAGAAAGATTTTGATACGGAGCATCATAATCGATCAAAAAGTCGATTTTGAATTTTTTGTTACTTATGGCTTTTTTGAAATCATCTGACGATATGTATCTGTTTACACATACATACATATGCTCACGTAAATCTTAACATGGGTGTATTTGAAATATAGTTAGAGATTTATTTTAAAATGCACATTATGAATATATCAGTAGTATTTTGTACGTTGTAAATGTGTAAGAAAAATGTCGAAGGCAATTTTCACATTGTTGAAAATGTTTCTCATCAATGTTGGTAACAATATAAAGGTTTAAGGTGCTACGATATGAGATACATTCAGAAGCAGCGAAAGTGAAGATAAATAACTGAATTTATAAAATGTTTTAACAATAAAAAAGGAGCAGAAACGCATGTTATGTCATGTATTTAAGTGACTTCTAATAAACAGCAATTGTAGGATGAAGAAGGCGTTTACATTTATTTGAGTCTTTTTACATGAGTATTAGGGAATACGAGTACCTATCAATTTTCCTATTGACATGTATGAACATACACATATATGAATGTGTGTGTATGTAATTTACATTATTGTCACTGACGATGATCTATGGCTGGCTGCTGTTGTTGGAGTGTGAGTAAGTTTCAGTGTACTTTTTGTATTAAAAAGATGTCATTAATATTTTAGGTTTTATAAATAAATCCTTTTCTTATCCTCCCTTTTTTAAATTTTATGTTATTCGTTACATGTTTTGCATAAAACAGGATATTTGAGTAGTATATTTTCCCTTTTTTTTTTTGGTTAATATGTAGTTTTTTTTCTTCATTTTTGACATGTCAGTCACAAATGATGGTTTTTTCTAACAAGTTTTTAATATTGCAAAACAAATTTGGTGAAATGTGAATTTTTCTTAAAGATTTTTTCCAACAACAAAAGACTGATGATGAAAATGAAAATCCAACGTCGTCGTGCATTTAAAAAAAAATATCTGACGTTGTTGTAAAATACTCAACGTTTTAAAATTTATTGGTTTTTTTCTATTGTAAAAATATTGAAGTTCTTATACATTCTCAAAATTTGTCAATAAAGAGATTTTAATTTAAAAGAAGCAGACAAAATATATTAAAATTTAAATATTTTAACAAAAGGTTTCTTCAAAAGTTCATCTTTACAGAAATTTTATATTAAAACTATTTCGTTATTACTGTCGTGTTGGTAAAATTAAATATTATTTTTTTCTTTAAAAGCAAAATTTTATTATTTTTAAAGCCACAATGAAACTTTTTTTTAAAATTTTTTTACAATTCAAATATCTTTTACTAGCTGATGTTAAAATTTGGTTTTAAAAATTAATTACCAGTCCAGAGAGAAGACTTTCATTTTTATTTGCAATGAGAGTAAAATTTAAAAAAAAACAAAAAAAACAATAATTAAGCAAAAATATTCTGACAGTTTTCAAAAAGTTATAAAATTCAATTGAAAGTCTTTTAAGCAAATTATTCTCTAAAACAATACTCTTAAGAACTGTTTGGAGCAGAAGCAAGCAAACGTGCATTCGACACAAAAACCGATATAAAATTTCATCAGAAACTACAACAAGTGTTTCTAGAGAATGGTTTTTGACATATTTTAATTGCTAACATTAGCAATATTTGCTGCCAACTTTATTCATTACTTTATGTAGAATATGAACTTTTTTAACAGAAACACTAACAAGCATACATATACAGCTTAAAACATACTTGTGTAAATGTGTTCGTGCTCTAGTAGTAGTAGTAGTGGTAGTAGTATTTTGTACAGAATGAACGGTAATAATAGTAATATAAAATGAAATAGAAGTTTGAATTTGAATTCTCAACAGGCTGTCATTTCCGCTTTTGTTGTTTGCTAAAAAAAATGTTTTTTTTATTTATTTTTTGTTTGTACGAATGTTTTCTGAATGTTAATATAATATGTGTATGTAATTGCATACGTGTGTGTATTTGTGTGCGTCTATGTTCTAATGTATATTGCAAAACAAACTATTAGTACTGAAAACGAAATTCTGAAAACTTAGTAAACCAAACTTTTTGATGTTAACAATTAAAAAACAATCACTTGAGTAATTATGAGAAAAAAACAAATAAATATTGTGATGAAAAGAAAAATAAAAAGTTTGAAAATTGTTTTTTCATGTGTTTATCTCTGTGTGTGCTGATGTTAGAAAAGTCGTATACTTAATGATCACTTGGAGGCATTAGAAGATTAAAGGTAACTTTGTGGCAATAAAAATACAGAATATATATACCGACGCAGTTGCGTATAAAGGTCCAGTCTGCCGTTTTAAATCATGTATTTTAGATATACATAGATCATACGGCAAACAAGTGATCTTAATGAATATAAAATTAGAGCAATTTGATGGTATACCTATTTCACTAGCTTCATATACTATCATCTAAAAGTTGAAATGTATAAGAAAATATAAAAAAGACCATTATAGTGCAATTTAGACCTTTTTAATGCACTCAAAATATTATGTAGTTAAATTCAACCGAAAATTCATTTTAAAGAACTTAAAATTTATTTTAAAAACAGATCATTTACATTTCATTTAAAAAAAAATGATTTTTACATTAATTTTTAAATTTTTTATTTATTGAACATCATATCATATTCCTTAAAATTGAATAGTTTTTACTTTTGAAAAATATATTTTAACCGACAAAAATCAAACTACATAACAAAATAAATACGAAATACAAAATAACCAAACAATCAGTTACTGTAATAATTTTATGAGTGTGGTACTTATTACACTATGGAAAAAAGTACATTAGAATAATTACATTTTATACGTAGCTTTTATATACTGAATTTTAATAATTTTTATCAAAGTTTCTTCTCCAGAAGACCATCGCTTTCTTCTGCTTTTTTTCTCTTTATTTTCGTCAGGCTCAATAAGTGCATCATTAACTGTGGTTTGTTGAGGTAAAGCCAAGAATTCATGATGTAGGTGAGAAGGAATGGCTCCCTTTAAACATAACTCAAGAAGATTTATGTATTTACATTTGAAATTGGCAGATCTGAATGGAAAAGTTAAAGCGGGACTTCTATTTAGCCAGCCATAAGATCCTTTAAATTTTCAAAAACATTCGATAGGCTTAAGACTTAATTGAAAAATACTTAGACACACAGAGTTTATTTTTCTTTATCAAAAACTGCACAATGAAAATTTCAATACTTCGAAACATAACTATTATATTAAACTAACATACCTTCACACGTAGTACTAGGCTGATACTTCCACCTCGACATGTTGCAAACAGCTGCTAATCCTACACCTAAGCCCAATAAAATAAATTGAGTAAATGGAAATGAATAAAGATAAAATAAGAGCTGGTCGTTATCAAGCGGTTTGTGCAGTTATCAAGGGGTATTTTGAAATATATAATCTATCTACATAAGATTTAAGTACACACCAACAACTGTTGCGTCGCCAAATGGGACCGGATAAACTCGACACAAATCGAAACGACGCACACCAAAGCTCGAATTTCCAT
Organism: Pollenia griseotomentosa; assembly: GCA_963931875.1. Taxonomy (NCBI): domain Eukaryota; kingdom Metazoa; phylum Arthropoda; class Insecta; order Diptera; family Polleniidae; genus Pollenia; species Pollenia griseotomentosa. The sequence goes on along the minus strand of OZ007561.1, from coordinate 203,210,991 downwards.
ACATTTCTAATGATTTTCATTGGTTCTAAGGTTCATAATTTTAGCCGATAAAATACATTTGGACTTGATAGATTTGGTGTAACGGATAGTTTTCTTTTAGATCTTCAATGAGACGCAAACTGAAACAAAAACGACGCAACTTCAAATCAGAGAAATTTTTAAAGGACGCAAATTCGAAACGAAGCAAACCGCATTTTAAAAATACCAAAATATGTATATAATTAAAAAAAAATTTATTATGCAGATTGGCCCTTGTAATCCAACTCGTTGCAGATAGGCTCAAGCAGTTTGGCCCTTTTGATTTGTCGACTCAAGGTAAGCAAGAGCACGTTGGACCTCATAAAAAATGTAGATTGGCCCTTTTTTACGCAACTGCGTCGATATGTATGTACGAGAAGATTATAAAATCTACTCTTTTTTGCTCTTCTCTACTCTGCTCTACCGTTCTCTAATACACTTTTGTATTTTATTCAAAGTTTACGTACTTTGTGCATAATTGTGGCTGTGTTCATGAAATCAACTGGGTTATTAGTAAAAGTTATAATGACCGCAAAGTTTTAATAAAAAAATCCTAAATACATTGGCGTTCAATAATTTTATCATTTCCTTAACGCATCTGATTTCTCGCTTTTCTTCCCTTGATGGTTTCGGTTAAACTAATCTTAGAACTTTATAATATTTCTTTTGAATTAGGAGCATACTAAAATTAAAACGGTTAAGATTTGATAAACCTTTACGAATCCCAGCATTTCAACGCTAAGTCATTAAATACTTAACAGAAATATTTTTTTTTTTTTTTTTTGCTGTAAATTGTATTTTTAATACAACGTAAATTTTCTAAATATTTAACAACTTTGTTACAGCCGGGATTGTTAGCTGACAAACAACAGCTACCGATTTCCGTTGTGAATTCCAACGCAATGTATTTCATGGCTTCTTGTCTTATGGATGCTGCAACATGTTGACACAATTATAAAATAACAACAAACAAGACTACACATACACAAGCTACAATAGGTGTGTTCCTCTAATGCACTGAATTTACACTTACAACTTACCCGAAAGCGGTCCCGTATGGTTTAAAATAATTAAGTTTTTAATGATATAAATTTAAGATACAATTTTGCAACAATGATCTAATATTTGGATTCCTTAGATACCGTGCTTTCATTCGTTATATTGCCTTTTTTTTAAAGAAATTTGGTTTTACTCTCATTTGTACGAACTTGTACCAACAAAAGTAAAGAAACAGAACTTATGTGTTTCTTAAAACTGGTATCTGCTGTTGTTGTAAGTATAAATATTGTGTATACATACACAAACACAAATATGTATTTAAAGGATGTAGCACTTTGTCGTTTTTGCTGTCGTTGTTGCTCTAACAGCTTAAGATAAGAATACAAAAGTTTTAAAGACTGAAACTTAAGAAAATGTTCACAACGAAATTACAGAATGAATCAAAAGGAAAAGAAAGAAAAGATTACAGTCAGTACAGTTTAGATACTGTAGTAGCAAAAGCAACAATTTGCCAAACAATATTGACTTAAAATTGTTGGGGAATTAAACTGAAGACAAGCTGGAAGCTAAAGCCTGCAGAAAAATTCAGCCTTTGCTGTACAGTAATTTCGAAAAACAAGGCCCCAATAGAGTTGTTAGGACTAGCAGGAAGAAGAAAATTACAAACAATATGTATTTATTTGCCAACTGAAAAAAGAAACTAAGAGAAATAAATACTGTGTCAAACTTTACACTTAACGCCAATAAGGGAAAACTATTTTTACAACAAATTTTAAGATTTTTTTTGCTGGTATTGGTATTTGAGAGAGTGAATGATGTGTCTGTGTTTGTTTAAAATGTGTTAGTCAAACGTTTGTTTAGTACGCGGTAAAGCTACTAATTTATATTCAAATTTGTGTAGTCGTGCTTACATAGACTTTGTCTAAGTAAAAACAACGAAAACAGAAAAATGAAACCAAAGTAGAAGCAAAATAAAAAAATTTTTAAATTGTTTGTTGTGTATTCTGCTTTAGCATTTTAAGTTGTCTTGTAGAATTGAGACATCATGTTTGCCTTAAATGACATGTTTCAGAAAAAAAACAGAAAATATTTTCAAAGTTTTTTTTAAGTTAAAATCTCGAATGTTTGTTAGTTGTTGCAAAGTTAACTCAATCTTGGCAAAAGAATTATAAACGACTAAAAAATAAGTTATAAAAGAAAAATTTATCTTTTGGAATAAAAATCAAACTGTAAGTTTTTTAAATCAAAAATTAAACTAAATTTTAAAGTATCAATGATTTTGATATGTATTTTTATAAATAGAAATGATTGAAAATCAGCATTTCAGTTAACAATGTTTGATATAATTTAAAAGCTTTTTTTAAATTCTTGTTTTGTGCGTACAGCTCTGTGCTGTGTAATTTGCTACAAATGGAACGAACAATAAAAGAATTTTGTAAAAATATTTTTTTTTATTTTTTTTTCAAAGAATAAAATTTTGTTGATGGGTTTTAAAGAAATAAGAATACAAATAATTTTATTTAATTATGCAACAAAATACCTCTGTCGATTAATTCAACACAAGAGACTGATTTTGACATTTGTGGTCGCATAATATTTATTGGTTGGGCACAAATTTGTATGAAAACTATTACGTTTTCGATCGCTTGCATTGTCAATCGACTTGTCCTGCTGAAATTTTAATTGGGGCTCGGTGAAAGCAAGCAAGCGATAGCCGTCGATGTCGTGGGCCAGGATGTAACTAAAACCTTTATGCCTGTAACTTCCACAAAAAAAAAGCCGGTCGTATTCGAACCTAACAGGTATCTTGTCCTATTTTAACGTTTATTTGGTCTATGTGTTTTTACCTTCAGTTCACTTTTAAAATATGACAGCTTTAACTCCACAGATTTCTATGCATATCTAGATTTCTTTTTGTAGAAATTACGGGCATTAGTCAGTTTAAGTCAACGTTACTACTGATCGGTAAATTAAGATTAGGTTAGGTTAGGTTCCATTGGCAGCCGTGATCAAGCACAGCTCACGTGGGTCCATTAATTAGTTCCCGTTGTGTTACCATGTCACACCGTCTCCCATGGGTCCTATGTTGTCTGGCTGCTAGTGTTCCCACGCAGCCATCCGGTCGATTTAGTAAAGGAGTGGATCCTGTTTACATCAACATCAGAGAGACAAGTTTTGTCCCCAAGGGCTCTTCGACCAAACATTTCGAGTCTTAGATCTCCGAAAGCCGGGCAATTACAGAGAAGATGTTCCGTTGACTCTTCCTCCTCCTCGTCGCCGCAACTTCTACAAAAGTCATTGTAAGGGAGCCCCAGCCTCTGGGCGTGCCACCCAATGGGCCAGTGGCCAGTTATAACCGCAATCAGGTTTCTTAGATGATGTCTGGACAGCTGTAGTGCCCGCCGTGTCCTTTTTTCATCTATGACGGGCAGATTTTCCTGGTTTCCCCACAGGTAGTTTCATCGTGCCACCTCCGACTGGCGATAATATGAAACTTGTGTGCTATAAGTTGCTTGCTCCTTGGGAGTGAAGCACCTACATTATATGTTGAACCGTCTCGATTCAAGGTGGTGCCTGCATGCGCCAACGAATCCGCCATGCAGTTCCCCAGTATGTCCCCGTGTCCGGGGACCCAATTAAGGGTGACCAGTGAATGTCTCGCTATCTCATCCAGAGACATCCGGCATTCTCGGACAATTCTCGATGTGATGAACACATTCTCCAGGGATCTTATGGCCGCCTTGCTATCGGTAATAATGTGAATATCCCTTCCAGATATTTCACCGTATCGGATGCGTCTCGCGGCTGTGTGGATGGCCATTATCTCGGCCTGGATGACACTGCAGTGGTCCGGCAGCCTCATAGGAATGCTCCAGTTTAGCTGCTCGGAGTATATGCCAGAACCGACACCATACAGTGTTTAAGGTTAAATATAATTAATACTTGCAATTGTTTTTATGAAATTTTTATGTGTATTTGTTAGGTATGAGAATAGGTCGTAGGGCAGGGATGTTAAAGATGGTACAATTGTACTTTTTTTGGTACATTTTGACCTTCCAAAGTACCGTGGTACTACCGCGACTCATTTGGTACAATATAAAAATTTTTAATTTTTAGTATATCAAACAAATTGTTTTGTGTGCTTTTTCATTGCATTTATTCGTTTTATGTAATGGGCGCTTAAAATATATGCGACCACATCTGCCAGATTTGACGATTTATCGTCATTTTGACGATTTTGTAGAATAAAATTGACGATTTTTCACAAAATTTATCTGGCAGCTTCTTCTTACATATACTGACACTTGTTGCAGCCAACTTCACTTCTATTTTGAACGTTTTGCTTGCTTATTAAAATTTTGTAGAAGTCAAAATATTTTTGTGTTGAAATAAAGTTTCTTGTATAAATAACTAATTTTTATTTTTTTAATAAATATTAAAAAACTTGTTTATTGTTATATTTAGAAATGGATTTCAATGAAGTCGGGTACGATATTACATATTATCAAGGTATTTGAAAGTTAACTTTATTTTTTTGTAGAGCAAGCAAGCAGACAAAACCGTACGTTGTACCATTTCGTGAAGATTGGGTAAAATTATTTCCATGGCTAGAAAAAGAAAAAGACGGAAAAAGCAAAAGATGTATTCTCTGTAGAGTTCCCATAATTGGTGGTGTTTCCCATATAAAGAGACACGCGACACGGGATACCCACGTTAAAAACATGAATGCGACGAAAACTACCCCAAAAATTAATAGTTTTTTGACCGCCGCCGCCAGATGTCCTGTAGCAGAGTCGGCTAGAAAATTAGAAATAATGCTCAGCGCATTTGTAGCTGAGCATAACATTCCGTTTGCCACATTGGACCACCTCAACCACATAATTAAAAATGGTATAAACGACTCACAGATTACTAAAAAATTTAATATTTACAGACAGAAAGGCCAGCAAATCGTAACCAATCTAATTGGGCCTGAAAATACCACTTCCATTTCAAGTTTCTGCAAAAACAACTACTATTCCTTAGTTATAGATGAAAGTACGGATTGTAGCATTTCTAAAAACTTAGCGATAGTTATTCGAACATTTGATGGTCAATGCCGAGACAGATTTTTAGGTATGGTGCAGCTAGAGGACGCTACTGCTAATGGTATATAAGAAAGCACCATTAAAACGCTACATGAAAAAAATATTCCCATTCAAAATATGGTTGGCATTACAACGGACAATTGCGCGGTCATGATGGGATCTCAAAATGGAGTTCAAATTAAATTTAAAAACTTAGTGCCTCAATTATTTTCAAATGGGTGTATTTGTCACATTTTAAATTTAGCTTCTTTGGCCGCCGCAAAAATCGGAATCCCGAACGAAATTGATAAATTTATAAGGGACATAAACTATTATTTTTGCAATAGTGCTAGTCGAAGAGACGATTTTGTTAAATTCCAAGAACATTTCGGGACCGATATTCATATTATTTTTAAATATGCAACAACCAGATGGCTTTCCCGGCAAGAAGTCGTTGACCGGATTGTGGAACAATGGGAGCCACTACAATACTATTTTACCTTAGAAAATTTTGAGGCAGATGCCAGAAACGAAAAATTATTGTTTCTCTCATCAGGATTTAAAAATCCTTCTTTTAAATTACATTTTTTATTTATGCAATATGCACTTAAAATTATTAACATGGTTAATTTAGAAATGCAATCAGAAGATGCGCGAATGCATGTATTTTTACAACGGCTAACTTATTTGTTCCGCCAAATAGCACGTAATTTCATGAATAAAAATGTTTTGGATGAATGTGATATATCTACCGTAGACCTACACATAAATCACATGCCCTTTGAAGAAATTTATTGCGGAACAGAAGTGGATTTATATATTTCTACAAATAATATCAATATTGATATTGTCAAAGAAATGAAAGAAAATGCCAAACAATTTTATATAAAATTTTGCGAAACTTTGACAACCAAAGTCAACTTTAATAACGAAGTATTAATGTGGTTCCATAAATTTAGTCCTGAAAATGTTATTTCAGGTAAAACAAGTAGTATTGTACCTCTTTTAGTAAAAATGTTCCCGAATGAAACTGCTAATTTTGATTCAATCAATAATCAATTTAGAGCTTTAGCTGATGTCGAGCAACTGAAGTCGTTAAAAAATGAAAACATTTGTAGTTTTTGGTCGGTAGTAGCTAATTTAAAAAATGACCTGAATGTCCATATGTTTCCAGACATTTCTAGAGTCGTTGCTGGAATTTTATCCATTCCACACTCGTCTGCAAATGTGGAAAGAGTATTTTCTTTTCAAAATATAATAAAAACCAAGGAAAGAAACAGACTACATGTGCCAACATTATCAAGTCTCATACAGACAAAGGATTGGTTAAGATCGACAAATTCATGCTGCTATGATGTAAAAATTCCAAATAGTTTATTAACTAAACAAATAAGTCCCTGATTTTGATCTCATATATTCATAAGACTTTTATGTACCTTATTTCATTCATACATATAATGTATGGTTATTGTTAAGTTTTGTTTTTTTTATGTGTACAAGTGAATTTTTATGTACTTTTTTGTTGTTTTAATAAATTTAAAAAAAAATGGTACCGTAAAGGTCCAAAAAGTACAATTTTTTTTTGAGGTTGGTACAAAATTGAAAACCCCATTTAACATCCCTGTCGTAGGGTATATTTTATATCGCTCGAGGGCGAAAAATAGCGCAAAACGTATCAACCGGTTTTCTTCAAATTTGGCATACATACACTGCAGGATCTGAAAGGAGATAGGAAATAGGGCGTGAAATACGGCTAGAGGGGTGAAAGTTCCTCTTCCCTATATCTTCTTAACTAGTCAACCGATCTTCTAGAAATTTGGCATGCGGACACAGTAACACCTGAACAAATTTTAAATAATCGAACGTTTTAAATTTCTTTGGTGTTTCTTTTTTTTGTTGATCTGGAGTGAATTATACCTTTAAGTTATTTTTATACTCTCAACCTAAACTGGATGTGAAGAGGGTATACTATGTTTATCATTCTCTGTGCAACTTTTTTAATATTCATCTAAGGCCCCACAGAGTATATATATTCTGTGTCCTTGATTAATTTTAAGTATATTTAGCCATGTACGTCTGTTGATATAACGCTAACTTTCGAACAAATCCAAAGAAAAGAACAATATTTAAGTCAAATTGTTCTTAGTTCTTAGTTTAGCTAAATTGATTAAGTAGATAAAAGTGAAGTAGGAAAAAAAAAAGTAAACAACAACCCTCAAAAATAAAACATTTTGTTACAAGAACTAGAGCAAATAGTAGCGGAATGCACATATTGATATAAGATTTTGCACAAATTTGTTCCATATGAATAGAAATCATGGCACAACATTTCGTGAAGATCAGTCTTAAATTTCCTTAGGCCCCATATAAAGCCCACTCTCGGAAACACTTTAGTTCTGTCACGGTTTTATATGAATAGAAACCACACTGTCGAATTTCGTTATGATCGCTCTATAATAAACCATAGGCCCCATATAAAGACCATTGTCGGAAAACCATAAAGTTCTTGTAAAATCGGAAAACCGCTTAGTACTCGTAAAATCGTAAGGGATATTGCTATTATATACGATTTGGTCAGTCAGAGTTTTATAAGACTAGAAAATACACTGTCAACTTTTGTGAATATCGGCTTATACTATACCATAGGTCCCATATAAACCCCAGCTCGGAACTATTGTAACTGAAGGAAGAGGGCATCAAAGGCTTAGCACAGCCAAACATAGCAATCTTTCCTGTTATAACTGCTATGTTCGGCTGTGCCGAACCTTCGATTAACCTTTTTCTTATATTTGTTATAAGTGAGGCGTATGATTATTATTTAATTATTCTTTATAAAAGCGCTGACAAACCGGGTTGTCAGATTGATTTTGAACTTTTTCGCCAGATTCAATGTCAAAAATCGCCAAAATCGCTAAAGCCTTTATTTACAAGTTTTTGACAATATTTTTTAAATTATTAAAAATATTTTTTATAACTCCTAAAAAATATAATAAATTTTTATTTGGAACGAAATAAGAATAGTGAACACAAAAAAGGAACGATGTTTACTATAAAATAATTTATAGTAGTCTACTTAAGGCAACAAAAAAAAATTTGTTTTGCGGCTAGTATTAAACAAATATTAGAAATGCACTATATTCAATAGTTGCAGTTGTATTATATATCTAAAACGCTTCACCGAAAAGACTTGCTATTTGTCTCATTTTTTGGAATACATTGTGAGGGTATTACATTTATTCAAGGAAAGTACAAAAGAAGTGCAACTTGTACTATTCCCATTCATATAACTTATAACTCCTAATAACGCGTCTAGAAGCTCGTATTGCATTTTAATTCGAAGGCGAAGGTTTTCTTGCTTAATTCCCAATTTTTATTATTGATAAAAAACACTGAAATTTATTGTTAACTGTTGTGATACCAAAGGTGCCGTACTTTGGGAACCAATGGCGGCCTTCTTGATATGTCTATAGACCCAAAATTCAAAACATAAGCTCGAATGTATGTAGGTCCTTAATGTCCATCGAACTAACCGTTTACAAAATACAGAATTATCTCCATTTTTTTCTAAAATCTCCTTGTGTGCAACGTTTATAAGCTAAAATCAGCTTTTTAATTATTTTAATATCTTTTTTGTTAAATTTGTTAAAATAAAGTCAAATTATTTTAAGTTTTTCCTTAAGCTTCGTTTCTTTTTATTCTTTTCTTATACCACAATAGTGGAGAGGGTATTTTACATTTGTGCTGATGTGTGTAACACCTTTAAGTATATGGTCATAGACCCACCTTAAAGTATATGAAACATTTTCTGAGTCGAACTAACGATGTCCGTCCGGCTGGCTGGCTGTCCATGTAACCTTGTGCTCAAAGTACAGGTCGCAATTTTGGAGATAATTTGATCAAATTTAGGACATAGGATCTTATTGGCACAATAACTAAGCCTATTGCAAATGGACCGAATCGTAGGGCCATGAGGGAAGATAGGGGGAAATTTCTGCCTCTCAGACACTATCAAACCGATTTTAATGAAATTTAAATCATAGATAGAAACATATTTATATGGACAGATAAACTATGCAAATTTTCAAAAATAGGACTATAATGGGAGGTGGGAGGAAATTTTTGCCTCTCACAAACTTTCAAACCGATTTTAATGAAGTTTATGCCCCGAAGGAAAACTGGGTGCAAGTGTCTCCAAGTCACAAGTTTTGTCGACTATTTTAGTGACATCGTCAAAGATGTGTCTACACTACACTAGATATACCAATAACAACTGAGAAGTATTAGTCCTATTAAAATTAAAGCAATAATAAAAAAAGATTGTAACCAATTCGTATTCGTACCAAAAGTGTAGACTAGATTTACTAAAGTGTACTAGTGATTCTCTGGTTTCAATCAGTACAGATTCACTAGTGACATATTTATAGGGACACATAAGCATGATGTGTTTTTTTAATACTGTGGTGTAGGGTATCATATGGTCTGGCTTGACCACCTATACTTTCTTGTTTTTGGCTGTTGGTTTTCAAAGAGTTGTATTTTGGAAGAGAACCGTTAAATATTTAATTGAACTTGTTTTGAGCATCGAAAAAAATAAGCGCAAATAATCGATTCTCGGTACACACTACTAAATACTTTGCCAGCACACATTAACATTTTATATCAGTTAGAGATTCTTTAGGTTTTATTTTTTCTTAGGATACATCTCTAGAAACCTTATTATTTCTTTTTACCTATTTAATTTTCTTAGCTAGATTTAAAATGCAAAATAAATTTTAACTATTTTATTCTGTTAGCTTTAAAGATTAAACAAACTTTTGATGTTCTTAATTTCCAAAAAAGTGTTTATCAAATAAAATTAATTCTATAATCTTTTTAATGTTAGTATTTAATTAGTTTTTCTATTATACCTTAAATATAAACAATGAGAACGTGTCCTCTAGTGTACCGAACTTTTGCTTTTCCTTCTCTACATCTATTATTTTATTTAGGTCTTTGGCAAGTAGTAACAACTCTAGCGCTAAAGTTATAACATAATTATACCTTTGCAAAGAAGGCAGTCAAAGTGTAAATTTCACATGATATGTTCACATAATTAACCTTTCTTTTCAAAATTGTTTGCTCTTTAAATGTAGCTCTACTTGTTCGCATAAACAATGAAGAAATAAAATAAAAAGAAAACCATAAACCATAAAACACATCTGCAAAAAGAAAAAAATCATTGCTATACATGAACAGCCGATACTGGTGCTAAACTCTACCCTGACATTTAATGTTACACAATTATTTGATAGAGAAATTGTTGCAGTTGTTGTAGCTGTGTTCTAATATAAATACCAAAACAAAAACAAAAATGGAAACCATGTCAGTAGTTTGTTGTATTATTAGCCATTAAAACTCTATGACTCAATTATATTAAAGGTAGAAAATTCATTTTATACATTTAAGTTTTTATGTTGAACTGAAGTTCCTTTTTTGTTCATTTTGCACTTTTTTGTTGTTTTAATGATGTTGCTGTTATTTTGTTGTGGTTGATTTTACGTTAATGCGGATTTTCCTTTTGTTTTGTTTAAAAAAAGGGAGGAAAATACTCTTTTAAACGTTAAATATCATGTTTAGCATTGTACTCGTATATATTTGTTTCTTAGTTGTCTTATCCTCAAGCAAGATGTAAAATTCCCCCAAAAAACAAAAAGTAAGGAAAAGTTTTTATGTTCTTTTGAAAGGGAGGAGTAGTCAACATAACTCTATTGTCTTAATTACTAACATTAGAAGTTAATTTGTGTACTTTTGTTCGAGGCTGGCAATAAGAAAGACTAAAGGGAAAATAATTTTGCTAGCTTTCAGATTAAAGTTAGGCCAAATTTGGGAAACAAGAAAATGTGAGTTAACTTTGTAAGTTACACTAAAGATTATTTTTAAAGGCTTCGTATTAATTTCTTAAGCGCCATATAGGCTCTTTTCTTATGATATTCTTAACCACTGGGGCGGCTGTTTTCTCAAGTTTTCGAAATTAGGGTAAGAAATAAAGCTTCGTGCAGGAAAAATAAATTCTTCAATATATGGCCACCTCCATCAAAACTTTTTTTTTAGCATAAAGCTTCGTGCAGCAAAATAAATTTTTCAATATATGGTCACCTCTTTTTTTAACAACAAATTGATAATATATTTTTGTCAGATTCAATCATATAATGATTAGAAAAGCCAAAATCGAATTATGGTTGCCTCTGAACATGTTTTGGTTGTTAATATATGGTTGCACTTATAAAATTATTACAGTAACTGATTGTGGGTTATTAAATTCGTTTTCAGTACTGTTAAAATTTATTAAAAATATAGTTATTTTACGAATAATTTTATTTTTTAACATTTATGTTTGTTATTTAAAAAACAAACTACCAAAAAATAATGTTTTTCCGGATTTATTTTGTTATGTAGATTGATTTTTGTCGGTTAAAATATATTTTTTAAAAGAAAAAACTATTCAATTTTAAGGAATATGCAGTTTAATAAATAAAAAATTTAAAAATTAATGTAAAAATCATTTGTTTTAAATGAAATGTAAATGATCCGTTTTTTAAATGAATTTTAAGTTGTTTAAAATGAATTTTCGTTTGAATTTAACTACATAATATTTTGAGTGTGCTTTTCAACAAAAACATAATGCGCTTAGAAAAGAGAAAATGGATATTGGTAATTTACAGCCATACAACTACACTGTGCTAGTTGAAAAAACTGACAAGGTACGCTGAATCCTTCCGCTAATGCTCACCGTTTTTTTAGGTAAGCTCTTGTTTTAAAGAATTGCCGTTATTTCAAAAATGGAGGAGGTTACACAGTTCACTATCCGAATTTGAAAATGTTTCAGTTTTAAACACTGAAAATAATCATAAATTATATTTGAAATGTTACAAATAATTAATACACCACCAACATAGAGAATTAATTTCAAAACAGATTCATATAATACAGCAAAAAATAGGAGAAATTTAGTTATAAAGATATTAAATATTAAGATAGGAAAGCCCCTTGGGTAGTTTGTGTAAATTATTATTAAAGCACTAATCCTGTGGTCTGTGAACATAATATTATAATAAAATGGACCGAGTTGTGATAAGTGAAAACATCACATATCGCTGTACTGGTAACAAAGTGTAGGTAATTCAAAGGAAACATACACAAGACTTGTCATGGGACTGGATTTTGTGCGGGCTGATGCTATCCGTTTATATTACTTTATATGAAAGAGTTCTATCATATAAATATAGTCACTCGGAAAAAATCTTTGACAGCTATTGTTTTAACCAAAATTGAATGTGTTTGTTAAAACAACTTAAGTGACCAGCTACAAAGTATCAAAACGGTGCCAATAACCCCCTCTTAGGACAATATTAAAGTGACAAGTCCCCTTCATAAAAAGTGTTAAGGCTTGAACCGGTCCCTATCACTTAAGAGCTGTCACGTGACAAGTTTGTTGCTAGTTCCATTTCCCCTGGGGTGTATACATATGTTTATGTGTTGTTTTAATGTTAGATAAAGAATAATTTCAGTTTTTAAGTAAAGATATATATGTATATTTATAGACACCAGACCTAGAGCTAAAATAAAAATCTACGATCGTTTTATTTAAAAAAAATATTTTTTAATAAAACTGAAATAAAATCAAAATACTTTTATTATGGACTGAATTGATTCTTATTTAAAAAAGCGCAAAGCTAAAACGAAACACACTTAAAATAAGTTTTTATATCGAACAATTAATCATGAATTAGACTTGAAATAAATTCTTATTGAGCGTATTTCAAGACTGCAAAATTATTAAATTAAAATTCTTTCCCCCAAAGTGGAACGAAGGCATTTTAAGATTATCATTCTTGAATTAGGATTATCACCTTGATTTTACTATTTTCAATCGTAACAGACTTTTACTATCGTTTTCGGCTTGATTTAAGCCCACTTATCTTAAATATTGCTTATTTTTTCCCTGAGTGAACTAAGTAATTTATGCCAACATTTCTAGTAGCCCTTCCATTAAATAAAACTTAAATTTAAATGATCTATATGGAAATCAAAATCAATAACACATTTCAGAATTCTTCTCATCACTACATTGTTGTAAATTAGCATCACTTTTCTAACATCTGCTTAACGATTTTGATTTCTTAACACATCGATGCGATTTATCTTTTTTCTTTGCTTTTCTGCATTTCAGTGTCTTTTCTATACTTTTTTTTAGATTTTTATATGATGTTCACACATCTATAGCAAAGTAAGTTGCATTTTTTTCTAGCAAACACTGACAAGAAATATATACAAACAGGACACACAGTTGCATATGCAATAGTGCATATAGATTATTCATAGTGTAAATGTGTTAAATATACATACACTTAGTTTAAGTTTGTGTGTGTGTGTGTGAGTGTGAGTGTGGTGGTGCAGTTAGCATTGTTAATGTATTTTTTTCTTTTTTTCCATGATTTTAATACTTTTTATATGATTTTTCACCCTAAAGGAGGTTCTATACACTTGAAAGTTCTGTTGTTAGTGTTTAAAGTTTTGCAAAATATCAGTTCTTCGAAATTGTTTTGCTCAAAGTCATTATCCAAAATGTGTATAAAAACTTTGCAAACGCAGTATTAAAAACTTAGCTTAATATAAAATTATATTATTTAGGGTTCTTTAAGGTCGATCACATTTCAATATTTAAGTATCTTTTTTTTTTTTGCTTTCTTGTTGAATTCTAATGCAGATTGCATGGCAAAGTTGATATTCATGATTGTTTGCTTTTCAAATGCATGTTGTACGTGAGTGAAATAAATGATAAGTAGGTGTTGTTGCTGTTGCTTTTACTCTGCTACTACAGCCTTAAAGTCAACGTTGAATAAACCTAATGCAACAATTCATAAAAAAAAAATGTGGAATGCTAAGAAACCAAGAAATGATTTTGTTTTATATAATCTAGAAATAGTAAATGGCAGGTAAAATAGAATTTTAAGTTTCAACTATTAAAAGGTATCACTTACAAATTCTCACACCAACATTGATACACTGTAACTTTATAACATATTCATGTTAAATTTGTTTTAAGTTTAAATAAAACTTGCTCATGCATGTGTTGACTGTATGTGTATTTAACCCTGTAAGTATGCAACAGTCTTCTTACTATTTTTTCCAAAGCCTTTAAATGTCTGTCTAATCATACGCCAACTTCTAAAAGCTTATAAACACGTATCGCTCGTTCATGGTTTTAGCATCAATTTAAAATCATAACCATCATATGAAAAGTGTTGGGAAAATGTGACTTTTAAACTTTTTTAACATGAACATTTGACTACCATAAACCAAAGTATTAGGAGCGGTCAACTTTTTTTTTTTTCTATTCTTAAGCTTTTATGTGCGGAAACCAAACACGTGTTTTTAAGAACAGTTTTTTTTTTAACGAAAAAACAAGAAAAACAGATAGATTTAGAAGTTGAATTTGGAAAGATAAATGGAAGCAAATTTAAATTTTTGAATATTTTGGTTCGGGTTTTAAATGATTTTATATTGACTACAACTGCAACTCGTTGCGATTTTAAAGTTGGTAAAGTATTAACAGCTTTCATTGTTAAAATTTAAATTTGTCAAAAATCATCTTTAAGCAAATGAAACGTTAATAACAAGAAGGTTTTTTTAATTTTTGCATAATCTTAAGTATAGATACATAAATTTGTCTTCTGCTGATTTTCAAAAGAAAAAAAAAAAAAAAACAAACGTACAAGCAAACTTAATCAAATTTATAATTTTTTCTTGTCAACACTTTTCCATTGGTTCATGTGCAGTTTAAGAAACGAAAAAAAATCTACAAAAATAAGAATGGTATAACTCAGAACCACAAATAAAAATCAATTAAACAAACCAAAATTTGTATCATATACAAGAAAAAAAAATCCGAATGGCTTGCACTTCTGCACAAGAAACTCGTTTAGAGGTAGATATGGCAAAAAATAGTGTCAGTATTTCTTTTAGGACAAAACTTTACAGAATGTTGGAAAAAATGCAAGTATTTAAGTGGCAGAGTATACCTAAAACTGAAAAAACAGGAAAATCAAATCCTGATTGATTTGTGGTTTAGAAAACAAACAAACCAAGTAAAACCAAAAAATTTAATAAAACCCAACAAAAACGTAAGATAACGAAGAAACATTTTGAAAAAAATTTATATTGAAGCATTTCAAATTCAAACTATAATTGTCTTGACAAATGTTCTTCCTTTGATTTATCGTGAATAGTTAAAATCGTCTTTTAAAAAAGACATATTTTCTTTAAAAGTAGAAATATTGCTTCTTTTAAAAAAGAAATATAGACAAAAGGTTCACGAAACAAACAAAAAAGTTTTTATTCATATTTCATAGTTAAAAAAAATTACTGCCATATTTTTTTTTTTTTTTTGTAATTTTATGTTACTCTTTTTGTTTGTTCAAACAAAAGCATGAACAGTTTTGAGTTCATTTAAAAACTGTGACAAAGCAGCAGGTGTCTACCTAGAGAACGTACAAATATATTTCGCAACACACTCACAAACAGCTGTACACTTTCATACAGCATTCATATACGTTTAATGTCAGTTATAGTGATTATGTAGTTTCACTGCAGCAGCGTAGTTTGACTTAAAGGCAGTGTTAGGCGAAAAGAGAGTTCTATTGTTTTGAACATGTTTTAGCATATTTGATCAAAAGGAAATTTAGCTTAGATCTGGTTTTTTATTAATAATAACTTCTCAGATACTGTTAATTAATCAGTGCATAAATCACAAAATTTTCAGTTCTTAAGCACTTTTAGCAGGAATGTCAACTTATTCTCAAATAAACTTGCTTTAACTTTTCCGCTCTTTAAAAAGAAATAAACATTGTGTGTTTAACAACAGTATTTTTTTCAGTTTAAATATTTTTCATTTCAAAGTAATTTTTGGGAATACAAAATTTTTAATTAATAAGATTTTGTTTGTTGTGTTTAACTCCCAGTTTTTATTCTTGATAAATACACTAAAATTTTATGTTATCAAACAATGAATTTCAGTATATTTTTTCAAGTATAAAAATAACCCAGCCAGCAAAATAGTCCGACGTCTCCCAGATATCTAATAGAAACGTCGGCAAAAAGGTCGGAATCGTATACGAATTCTGTCAGATTTCTGACCCAAAAATGTCGGCATTTCTGATAGATATCCGACAGAAATCTAATGAAAAAGGCATGGGAAATTCGGATATATTAGCCGACATTCTTAATGTTTTCTGACAGATAGCTGATCGACTCATCGCACAGATTTCTGACAGAAATCTAAGGGATGTCCTGGAAAAATATGATCAAAAGCTAAACGAGACTTAAAAATTATTTTTTTTATTAATTTGTTTTTATAAAAGAACAGACGTACTTTGGCACATACACATGTGTCTTTCAGTTTTAAAATCTTGAAACATTTTTTGGCGATGTCATCAACGGAACAGTTTCTTGTTCTTGATATTTTCTCCAAAACTAGGTTAAGAGTAGTATAAAAATACAATAAAAAGATATAAAAGTTGGATGAAAAAAGTAATTTTTAGTACACCGGTATTTCAACTTACCTTGCTGTTCCACGTTATTTTAAAAAAGGATTCTAGCTTTTTTTTGAGTCTAAGACAATCAAAGAGATCTCTTCCTATATTAAAAAAAAATTCGAAGGCTATAATTTTATTGCAAAGAAATCTATTAGACATATCGGTACATGAATTCCCCCCGATATATTCATGTGAAATCGATCAGAAAGCGGCAAGACTGAACGTATATTCAATGTCTTATAGAAATCTAAAAGATGTCTATAAGAATGTAGTCAGACAATTGCAAAAAATGTCTGATTCAGACAATGTCGGAGTATTTTGTTGGCTGGGTAAGGAATTAAGCAATACAAACAAAATCTTATTAATAAAATAGTTTTGTTTTAAACGAGCGATGCAACTCTTCATTTTTGAAACTTGAAAAGTGACTGATTGATCAATACGATTTCAACAGGAAACTTTTCAGAAAGTCCAGTTGCATAATAAGATGAAATGCAAAAGACTGCTTAAGAAAGTTTTATAATAAATTAATACCGTGCTCTTTCTTAATAAAAGGCCGACCAATGCCTTAATGTTTGTAAATGTAATTCACTCTTAGATGCACAAACGAAAACAAAAAAAGGGAAAAATTCTATACAATATGTTTGACAAAAGTTTTTGTCATTTATGAACTGTACTGGTACATACGGTAAATTTGTAAACTTCTATTTAAAAAAAAAAACATTGTTCATTATGATAAAAGGAAATAATGAATAAGTTGACAAAAAACGAATTTGTTTTTCATAATAATTTTGAACAAAATTCTGTTTTCAGAAAATTTCGCTTTACATTTTACTATGCAATGCTATTTTTTAAATACTGCATTATCATTTAAATTAGAAAGAACTTCAGGGGAGAAGAATTTCAGGAAACGGCTTAAGAAAACTTTGCTTAACATTAAACTAAAATTAATATTATACATTTTAAAATACAACTTAATATACTTTTTGTTTCGCTTAGTTTTTCTTAAATAAAAAAAAGCTTTTCTTCTTTGTCCTTGGAATTTAAAAAAGCACCATTTTACAAATTCCAGTCACAAGAACCAGCCTCATAAATGTATAATCCATTTAACAAGTATTTTATTTAATAAGTTTTTTTGTAAAGTTGCTCTTATATCCTCTTCAACACACACAAATTAAATTTAGTTCTAACATAATTAAATGTTTTAGTCATTTCTATTTCCGCCTTCTTATTATTGTCTTTATGTCTGAAATTAATTAAAATTATTTTGAAAATTTCATCAAAACAATGACAACTAATGACCTGCAAGTTATGTGTCTCACATATTAATGCAAGACTCGTACAACAATAATGTTTATCATAATACGACTAATGGTATTAAACTATTCATAGTTTTATGTTGTACGTTGCACGAGAATAGTAGATGAAACCAAACATCTGTCTGTGTGTTTGTGTTTTAGCGAGAAAAAATGGAGTTTCCTTTAACAAATTGTGAATGTTTATGGTTGATGTGATTAAGAGGATTCACGTTTGTACATACTAATAATAAAGTAATTCGTTCTTTGTATAATAATTATATATTTATGGTATCATTTCATGAGTACGAACATGTTTATTATTTTTTATTTGATTAGTTTTAAAGTCATTTATATGGTTAAAATTAATAATTATTGCAGTTGTAGGGTTTTAAAAATAGATTAAACGAAAAAGAAGTCATAAAGACGGGTTTAGTTTTTTCTTAAAATAACATAAATATAATTTTTGTGATATTCAGTTTTATATTAATGCAACTTGATTTTACAATTACAAAAAAAAAAAACACATAAAAACCAGTCTTTGTAAATAAACTAAAGACTTTCGTTTAAGTTTAAAAATCGATATATTAGGCCTGCAGAAAAGAATTGGATTAAGGTAAAATCGTGCTAAAAAACCAACATTTTTAAAACTGTCTGCCAAAAGTAAAATTTGTTTACTTACTTTTGCAATAATGGAAACAGAATGCTTTTACCCCAAAAAATCATGATATTTATAACATTCTTTATAAAGTTTGTCATAATAAATATTAATCATACGTCCAAGTAGACAAATTTTATTTATTCTTAAAAAGTTATTATTCCTTTTAGTAATTGTTGAATCTCTATTAGCTTTTTTGCCAAATTATATGCGTTTTTAACAATATTTTTTTTCGTTCTTTGAAAAATGTTAGAAATCCTTTTTCTTTTCATAAAAAAAATGGCAATAACATCAATATTAAAATTGAAAAAAACTTACCGAAATATGTAAGAGATAAAATGCAGTTTAAAACTAAAACAAGAAAACAAATGAATTTATGTTCTTATAACTTCTAATTGAAATAAAATTAAAAATAATAACTAATTTCACATATTGTATTTCTGTATGTTTTTGTTTTATAAAATTTATAAGAAAACTTAATTTTATAATTAATTTCATCATTTCCAACCTTTTTACGAAAATTCTTGTACAAGAAAACTAAATAAGAAAAAGATCTAAAAACAATTAAAAAACTTTTGTCATTTTAGTTTGAACTTACTTAGATTCTATGATATAATTGCAAAATAACAAAAATCTCTTAGGAAAAAATAACAACAACAAATTGTTGTATTAAGAAATGCACTTCAAAGCATAGAGAGTTACTCTTTTAAACAAGATATCCCACAAATATACAAGTACTTTACCAATAAAATGGAAGTGGTGATATTACCTAACCTCAGTTAAACTTTAATAAAATATTACAACAAGACTTACACTTCAACTACACACAAATAAAAGTACAACCAACTTTTATATATAAATATATATTTTTTTTATAAATACAAACAAACATAATCACACACTCATAGAAAAGATAGAGAAACAACTTTTATGTATTTTAAAAATAAATAAAAATAAAAACAGAACCAAGAACGAAAGCAAAATAATAAAAAAAACAACAAGCAGAAGAAAAATCCTTTAGAGAAAGAAAAAGTTTTTAATTAAAATTTTACGCACGTTTTAACAACAAGTAAATTCTTAAAACACAAACACGTACAAAGAACTAGTAGTAACATGCATGGGCATGTCTGTATGTAAAAGGAAAAATATAAAGTTATTATACGCTAACATAAACACACGTCTATGTTAAAACCAATATGTTGTTGCTATTAATATGTATTAGGGTGTTCAATTAATCGGGATGTGCTTTTGTTCGATTAAACGATTAATCAATATTTGGCATTTTTAACTTATTCAATTAAACGAATAAAATTTTAAAATTAACCGATTAGTCGAATAATTCTAAATCCAGAAATTTCATAAATTACAAGATTTTTTCTTTTCGATAATTTTAGAAAAAATTTGTACTTGAGGAAATAAAAATTATTTTTTAAATAAATCTTGTCAATGTAGCTCCAAATTGTTGCTTCACTTTCGGGCACTTCAATTTTAAAAGAGTCAATATCATTTTAGATTTTTTAAGCTTTTCACGGACATTCCATCCTCTGCTATGCTTCTGAAAATAATTTCCTCTAGAGAATCGATCTTGTTTAAAATATTTATTCATTGGACCACTTGTAGCCCCATTGATTTTGTTGGTGGAGCGTTGTGTTATAGTCACTGTGTAAGTGGTAAATTAGTGAAGAATTACTTCCAAGAAGTGTATACGTATTATCAACGAAAAATCAGCCGATTGGCTGAAAGTACAAAAAGTATGTGAATGTTAGTAAACAGTTTTGAGTGAATTGAGTTTTTCGAACTTGAACTTGCATGTGGCAACGGGGGGTAAGCACGACTGTTTTTTTTTTTTTTTTTTTATTATTCCAACGGACACATTCATTTGGGTTGTTTATTCATATTTAAGTTTTAAAAATTATATATTTAACAGAAATACTATATATTATTATCATTCGATTAATCAGTGAACTGAACACCCTAATATGTATAGATATGTAAGTATAAACATATGAGTATATATCAAAATACATGTGCATATGAATGTCTTAAAGTTGTTTAAAAAAAGCTAATTTGGTTGTTTGTTCGTATGTATTTGTACGTTTTAGGTAAACAAATACTTAAGGGACTAACAAAAAACAAATAGTAAATAAACAAACACAAAGTCCTGTATCTTTGTAAGAGTCTGAGCATGAGAGCATGCAATTCTGCATCCTCACATTGATACACAAACACTCTCGCAAACACTAACAAATGCACAAATAGTTGTTTATACAAGAAAAGAATCTATTCTGAAATGCCAAGCAATTTATGCATAAAGACACGCAATATTTTATGCAACAGCAACAAGAGCTAACTCCTTTATGAATAGTTATTTTTGCTGTTTTAAAAACAAACATGCAACAGTAATAAAAACAAAATATTCACACGTTTTTATGCTACAAATTGTTATTTATGGTAAACGTAATCACGTGCTGTGGCATACAAAGCAAAGCCTTAAAACATCTCCAGCCTTTTATTTACATTTTAAATTTCCTAAAAGTTTAACTTTGTTAGAAAAAGTTTTAAACTAATACTTGAAAAAGTGGTCAAATGAAATACTTTACAGTATTTATATAGCTAAAACATCAAGGCATGCTTATGTTAAAAAAAAAAAATTAATATAACATTCATTTTGAAACATTTTATTTTAATCACTCAAAATTTTTTACCTCACTAAGAATAATGCAGGGTGGCGCAGAATGAGCTATATGGTTCTAATGTTTTATAACTTTTTTATTAATAAAATTATATTGCTGTTTTTTAATATAACACTGTGTCACAAATTTCCAACAAAGTCATGACCAAATGAATCTGACAGCTATTCTTTATGTAACATTTTCCGCTGAATCCGAATATGAAGTCGGAAGTTTTTGAGATATTCCAAAATAACCATTATTTGTGTTTTTAGAAAAGATGATGTGACCTCAACGCAAATATCTTAAAAAATTTTAAACGGCTTATGCATTTCTTTTTTTTTAGAAAAAGATAATAAAATTACTAAAATAACCATGGGTCGAGTGTTCTACTTTTGACATATTCGGATTCAGCGGACAATTTTACATAATAGCTGTCAGATTCATTTGGTCAAAAACCTGTCATGTAGTGTAATCAGCCAGTTCACAAAATGTTCTAAGGTGCTAAGTACTAAAATAATATTTTGGGCTAAAAATCACTGTTGTTTACAGCTGTTGTGCTATTACACGATAAATTAGTGTAAGCGTTGAAATTAAATGATAAAAATATATTTTTTCTATATAACGTGTATAAATAAATAATTGAAGAAAATTAATGAATTAAAATTTTAAACAAAAACCAGCTCAAAAAATAGCACACTGAAAATACAGAATTCCTGCATTTCCTGTATTTTCAGTGTGAGAGTTTGTATTTTCATATAATATTTTAATTTAAAAATTAAAACAGAGTTTTTAGGACAGTCAAAAAGTTATATAAATTAGAATAAATACGACAGAACAGAACACTATGTGAATTGCCTTAATATATTATTGGGGAATATTTTTCAATTTTAGGTTTGAACAACACTGGTCTAAAAATTTGGAAAAAAAATGACTGCAGAAACGAAGCATGTTTTTTAACTAATCTGGGTGCACTGAATTCGAATCTGGCATAAAAATTGGGCTACCACGTCTGGGTAATTTGTTATCGCATGCTGGCAACACTGTAAAACAGTCAATACCGACACTTCAATTTCACAATTATTTATTTGACAGAAACCCACATTCATTCTAAATCTGCATAATAGTAGCGCTTAAGCATGTCAAGGAGATCGTGTGTTACTGACTAAAGCTATTTTTGCTTTGTGTGTGGTGAATATTTGGTTGGGAAAAAAGGATATGAAATATCAGAATCATTAAAATATGCACATTTGCATTATTTGGTTTTGCAGTTAGAAACCTGGACAAACCGTGGACACTGATAACACTAGGTCACAAATAACAAACTTTTGTCTGTTATTTGTTTCTAGCATACTTTTTCTCATGGATTTGGACCTACTGAACACGAAAATGAATTTTAAAAATTTTTCTGTCGATTGGTTTGCGAGATACAAATTTTTTAATTTTTTTTTTTTAATTTTTGGAGGTACACTTACTATTTTGAGCATATCTTTAGTCTTCTTTGACCTATTTTATCCTACTACTACTCAAATTAAAGACAATTGAGCCGTCTACAACTTATTTTCAGAAAATTTTCAAATCGGGTTAGTAGTTTTGATGTTGGCGGCTTAAAAAGGTTAAAAAACTGGGTTTTTTTAGTAAAAATGTGGCTGAAAAATTCATATAAAAATTCATATAAAATATAAAACGCGATGTTAACAGCGATTTTAATTTTTTTACGTATAGCTGACACTTTTCCAAAGAAAATAAGCCCTTACTTAACAAAATCTGATGACAAATGGCCGACTTATTATTTTTTTGGTAAACGACCGAAATTCCTCTATTTCACGATTTTTTGATTTTCATTATTTGCACAGCTTACCTACCCAACGCAAACGAATAAATACATTTGAACTTAATTTAAAATAAACAAATTAGTCTTCGTATATTATTTTTTAATTTATTTACAGCACTACATGCTCATACATATTTAAACATAAGGAGACACGGTTATCAATTGCATTTCAAAACTGTCTGTGAAAGTGTAAAGAAGTTAATATTTAGAAAACGCAAGGAAGACAATGAGTAAAAGACTACGTGTGTTCGAGTGTTTGAACGATCCAGACAATTTCTGCAATGTTTGTGGCCAGTTTATAAAAAAAAATCACGCACACAAGTTTACTCCAGCAGTACAATTGCACTATTTGAATTATTTTGGTATTTCACCAAATATCACAGAACCATGGACACCTAAGTCGCTGTGTGATCTTTGCTATATAATCTTAACCAACTGGGCAGCTGGCGGAAGGTAAGAATTTTTATTTAAACACATTATACATAGCGAATATAGTAATTTATTTTAATTTTAGCCGCCATATGAAATTCGATACACCAATGATGTGGAAAAAGCCGCTATGCCATTCCACAGACTGTTATTTTTGCCTCACCACAAACAGTGGGGTAGGAAGATTTTTTAAATGGAACTACGCTCAAGTGGGATCGTTTGCGCTTCCAGTACCACATTCGCATGATGTGCCATATCCAGTGTGCCCTGGTGCATCTCTTCAAAAAGCAGAATCGTCAGAAGAAGAGTCCGAGTCAAATGCAAGCGAATTTGAGCCGGGTGCAAAGCGAAAATTACTGTCACAGGCCGAACTAAACGATTGGGTGCGCGATTTTGGTCTCACTAAGGAGAAATCCGAACTTTTTGCGTCTCGGATGATAGAGTGTGGATTTGCGGCTTCAGAAGTGAAAGTATCAACGTACAGAAACCGTCACAAGGAGTATGCAAAATTTTATACAAAGAAAGACCAAATATGTTTTTGCAGCGACATTTCAGGCTTGTTCCAAGAGCTTCACCAAATTCACAACCCCAA
This sequence comes from Pollenia griseotomentosa, assembly GCA_963931875.1. Lineage (NCBI taxonomy): Eukaryota > Metazoa > Arthropoda > Insecta > Diptera > Polleniidae > Pollenia > Pollenia griseotomentosa. Next base: position 203,186,860 of record OZ007561.1, on the reverse strand, counting down.
CGAATGGAGGTTGTTTATTGACAGCAACAAAGAGAGCTTGAAGGCAGTTCTCTTACATAATGGGAATGAAAAGCCATCTGTTCCTATTGCTCATGCGGTTCATTCAAAGGAGAACTATGAAACTATGGACATTTTGCTGAAATGCATAGAGTATAGGAAATACAATTGGAAAATATGCGCCGACCTTAAAGTTGTGGCCATTCTGTGTGGACTCCAAGGAGGCTATACGCGACATTGCTGTTTTCTGTGCCTTTGGAATAGCCGCGCTGATGATCAGCATTATATAAAAAAAAAATGGTCGGTACGAACGAAACCTGTAGTTGGAGAAGCGAATGTTCAGCGCAAACCACTAATAGAGAACCGTGAAAATATAATACTTCCGCCGCTGCACATAAAATTGGGTTTGATTAAAAATTTTGCCAAAAAATTAGACAAAGAAGGTGAAGCTTTTGCCTATTTACGGTCAATTTTCCCTTACCTTTCGCTGGCAAAAATTAAAGAAGGAGTCTTCGCAGGACCCGAGATAAAAAAAATTTTGAAAGATGAAAAATTCCCAAAGCTGTTATCACCCATCGAAGCCGCAGCATGGAATTCCTTCAGGCTTGTTGTGGAAAACTTTTTAGGAAACAACAAAAGCCCGAATTATAAGGACATAGTTGAGGATCTGGTAAAGAACTATGAAGCCATGGGAGTGCACATGTCACTTAAAATACACTTTCTGCATTCTCATTTGGATTTTTTCCCTGAGAATTTAGGAGACGTGAGCGACGAACACGGCGAGCGCTTTCATCAGGAATTGAAGGCTATGGAACGACGCTATCAGGGCATGTATGACACGGCTATGATGGGTGACTATATTTGGACCCTAATACGTGAGACCGATTGCAGCGAATACAAAAAACAAAGAAGAAGTCAGCAGTTTTTCCACATGGCATAAAATGTACACTTATATCTTTGTTTTTACTAATTTTTTTTGTGCGTTGATTTGCTTAATTTAATTAGTTAGTTTAATTTCGTTAGTTTAGCTAATTGTGCGATACATTGAGCATGTAGTGCTGTAAATAAATTAAAAAATAATATACGAAGACTAATTTGTTTATTTTAAATTAAGTTCAAATGTATTTATTCGTTTGCGTTGGGTAGGTAAGCTGTGCAAATAATGAAAATCAAAAAATCGTGAAATAGAGGAATTTCGGTCGTTTACCAAAAAAATAATAAGTCGGCCATTTGTCATCAGATTTTGTTAAGTAAGGGCTTATTTTCTTTGGAAAAGTGTCAGCTATACGTAAAAAAATTAAAATCGCTGTTAACATCGCGTTTTATATTTTATATGAATTTTTATATGAATTTTTCAGCCACATTTTTACTAAAAAAACCCAGTTTTTTAACCTTTTTAAGCCGCCAACATCAAAACTACTAACCCGATTTGAAAATTTTCTGAAAATAAGTTGTAGACGGCTCAATTGTCTTTAATTTGAGTAGTAGTAGGATAAAATAGGTCAAAGAAGACTAAAGATATGCTCAAAATAGTAAGTGTACCTCCAAAAATTAAAAAAAAAAAATTAAAAAATTTGTATCTCGCAAACCAATCGACAGAAAAATTTTTAAAATTCATTTTCGTGTTCAGTAGGTCCAAATCCATGAGAAAAAGTATGCTAGAACCAAATAACAAAATGGCTGTTGCCTAGTGTAATGTTTTGCATATTCTTCATTCGCACTTAGATTTTTTTCCGCAAAATTTAGGTGCAGTGAGCGATGAACAAGGAGAGCGTGCTAACTGATGTTTAATGAACATTTAAAGAAATTATCAAAGATTTTGGGACAAAAGCATGCTGGGAGACTATTGCTGGACTCTTATACGTGAAACCCAACCAAAAAAAATCATTGATTTGTAAATAAACTAGTAATTTTTTTTGTAAAATACAAATAAAAACATTATTTTGTTTCTCGAAAACCTGATAGAGAAAAACCAATTATAGATGCATATTCAGCCCACCAAATTACCCTAGGAAAGATATTTATATTGTAATTATATCCTATAAATGAATTTCATTTCCTGCTTCGCACATACGTGTACTCAAAATTGTGGGTGCAATTACTTTTATTCGATTGTAAGTTATTCCAACAGAATTCCCAAGTCTTCTTCACAAAATGGTGAATAAAACAAAGAAAAAATAAAAATTAAAAGAGTTGTAAAGAATCATTCTGCTTAGTCGTTTGAATAATATTAATCGGGTTCAATTTTTTTTGTTTGTTGTTCGGCTGTATAGTTATTCATAATTAATGCCCAAGTCCTATTCACAAAATGCTGCAAAGAACAAAGAAAAAATAGCAATTAAAATAGTTATAAAGAATTCAAACCATAAAGCTCATTCTGTGATTCCCTGTTCATACATGCATACATTAGTTAATATACTACATACATTAAGCCCCATTATTTGTTCACAGAAGTGACTGAATTTTTCTGCACACAGAAAGACATAAAATTGATACAGAGGTTTCAAATATTTAACTTGTTGGATGCTATCATCAGCGCTAGCGCTACCTTTGCATTCACACAAAGAGAGAACGATATTCTCATAACGATTATCGATAATAAAGAAAAATTCTCGTGGGAAGAAAAAAGAGAAAACTAAATTTTTTTTAAATATGACAAAAGAAAAGATTCTGACTATTATTTTCCTTTTATTATTGTTGTATTTTTCGGCAGAAATAGTTTGAGCTATTTTGTGCAAAAAGAAAAACAAAATTGTTCTCTCAAAACTGCTCTCACTCAGTTATCGTCCAGACTTGCAATTTTTGTTGCAGTAATTCTTGAGTTTATTGGTGCAATTTTGTTTTGTTTTACATTTTTTAACTTGAAGTTGGCTGGCTGTTGCATATATAAATAAAATATAAAAAGAAAAAGAAGAAAGAGAAGTTGAAAATACCAAAATTGCAAAATTAGAATTTCATAGTCTGGACACTAATGCAATTTCAAAGCAGAAATTGAAAAAACTGCAAGTCTGGACGATGACTTACAAAATGTTCACTTTTTGACAGCGTTGCCAATTTACCACGCTTTAACTATGCAACGCGCGTTTTAACTTTGCAAATTTTTAAATTCAAAATTCTCTTTTTGCATACCAAAAATTTTACTGTTCAATTTTATGAAATCTTTAAGTATCAAATTTTCAATTGATATACCAAAAGAATATATTAAGTTTTTTTATTATTTTAAACTATTTTGTTTTCACCTGAATCAGATTTTAGTGGTTTTCACCCAGATTTAGGGATTTTCAGTTCATTCAAGGGAAAATGTAGGGGGTACAAATTCTTAATGGGAACTTAGGGGTAATAAATTTTTATGGTGTGTCACAATTAGCTTGTCTGTACAAATTTGCAGTCATCATATTTTTAAATTTGTTTTTGGTTGAGCAAAAATCACTAGATTCCTACTATAAGTGTCTGAAAAGCGCTATATTTCACGAAAAATAGCAAAATTAGTAGATTTAATATCAACGTTTTTAAATTTGTTCCTGCTAATTTAAGTGCCAGTTCACAAAGTTGTGCATATGAAATAGCGATTTTTATACTGTTTTTATATGGTTTTAAGATAGTTAAATATAAATATATGAGTAGTCCGCTTGCAAAGTCCGCTATGTTTATAAAATTAAATTTTGAGAAATCGACTAAACAGTTTTCCGAAGGTAAGCTGCCAAGCGATATAGAGCGTTTTGCAGGAGTAACTTTTGAATAGTTAACAGTAAATTGCGCTTAACTTACCGAGTTTTGAACGAGATTGAGATTGGATTAGGGAGGTGCTTTTACCGAACTTTTTTTTTAACTTAGCGGTGTTTGTAAGTGGACTACTCAAATATATTCAAGAACGTATAAAAAAATACTTTTGGGGGAATTTCGGTAAAATGTTAAAAAGTTTTCGGCTTTTGCTTTATTTTGGTAATGATATAAGTACGTAAATTAAAACAGAAAATTTTATACTATAAATTTGGGGCGTTTTAAATTTTTTTTTTTTTTTTTTTGTGGGGAAGAACACAAGTAACCTGGCAACACTGACCTTAATGAAATTTAAAACCAAATATGAAGGTAGTAAGTCTGTTTCGATAAATATTGGATTTGTTCAAAGAAATTAAATTTTGCGCATTAGAAATAGTGCGTTTTGGTAATAAATATTTTTCAACGATGTGATTTAGCGTATTTTGAGATAGAGACAAGCGAGCGCGTTTTGGTTTTTAAGAGTTGACAACGCTGCTTTGTGGTGTAAGGCGGCCACAACATTTTTGAATAAATCATTACATTAAAAAAAAAAATACACTCGAAATGTATTTAATGTAACGTATTTCCAGTAAAAACTGACATGACTTTTTATTTCCAAACATACTTATGTATTTGTCAATCCGGCAAAACAATTTTTGGGCAATTAATCAAAATTAATTTATCAACAAATCTCATCCGAAAGATGCTAACAATAAAATTTGTCATCGCATGTTCATTTTCCCGCAACATTTACGACACACAGCTCTTATACCTTTTCTTGAAAAATATCTTTTTAAATAAATTCTTAATGGTACTCAACTCTATTGAGGCGTTAATTTCTCGAAGTCATTTTTCTTCAACCAAACCCATCAAGTGTATTAAAGGAAAATATCTAACCTTCGTAGATAATCTATTCATGCCCTCATTTATGTATAAATTTTTATTCATTGATATTTAGTATAACAGCCATAGAAAATAAATTTCCTAAATACAAGAATACAAAAAAAGAACAAAAAATAGTACAGAAAATATCTTCATTTTAAACAAATGATGATGGAAATGTTCAATATTTGATATAAAGAAGAAAATTTATATGATTGTGTATGTTTGTACCCAGCTAGCATTTTGTATCATAATCTAATCATTATGGAATCAGCTTCACGAGCAAAATGTGAGCTGATTTTTCGATCATAAATTATACTCTCGTTGTGAGAAAATAGTACCCTAGCTATGAATCACCTCAAAGATTCATTTGAATACAATTTTCAGATACCTTCTTGAGCATATGAATGAATCATATGTGAATCCTGTTTAAATCGCCCTGGTGATAAATCAGTTTTTAATTCAAAATATTTAGAAATCATTACAAGCACTTTTAAATGAATCATATATGAATTTTTTTTAATTGCTCAAGTGATAAATCAGTTTATAATCATCAAAGTTTATTGTCACCCAAATGCTTGCTGGGTATAAGTATGTTTGTTATTCATTATTTTGTTCCTTGTCTGTTCATTTTATTTTTTTTTTTTTGTCTTCTTTTAGATAAAAATCAAATCCCCATACATGACAAAGCATCATCAATGTCATTTGTGTTGGGATATTGGAACTTTAGTTTTTGTATCTTTATGCATGAATTGAATACGAGTATAATAGCAATAATAACAACAACGACATCGAAAAACAATACACCCACGGTTATGTGTGTGTATGTAATACAACATGGAGTTACTGGTTGGTTCGATGTTTGATGCCATTGTTCACTAAGGATGAAACTACAAAAAGTCGTATGTACGACTACTATAAATATATAAAGCAATTTCATGAACCATACAACGACACCAATTTCTAGGAACACTTTTTTTTTATGAGATCTAATAGACTGACTAATAATAAAGTGAATGAGCGATATGACAATGATTTTAATTAATCCTATAAGAGATAAAAAATATTTGTAATTTTACGCTAAACTAATTTTATATTAAATTCTAAAGCCTTTAATCAGCTAAAGAAAAAAAAAGCTTGAATAAGTACAACGAATACTTTTATAAGGTTTAATTAAATACCAAGAAAGAAGATAATATTGCTTCTTCCGAAACCCAGGTTGCCTGCTTCTGAATTGTGGCACTCAGAAGAGGGGTTTGAATTAAAAAAATAAAAGTAGTGAACAGAGTATAATTCGTTTGTGCTGATATTTGTATCAATCTAAAATAATGGTCCTTGGCCACCTTTATGTATACCGATCTACACAGTATAATTTCTGAGCCAATCTCATGATGACCGTCTGGCCGGTTGGCTGGCAAAGTACAGGTTGCAATTTTGGATAATTTGATGAAGTTCGGCACATAGTTTATAATTATCACAAGGACCAAGCCTATCGAAAAAAATGTGATACAAGATACAAGAGTATTTACGAAATAGAGTCTTTGTGCTCATTACCCATTTTATTATGTTGGCATTTAGGTTACATTTCGTACAAACTTTTTTGATTGTTGTTGGAAGTGGTCCATAGTTGACTATAGCTTCTATACATTCACGAAAGAAGCTTTTTATGCCATAACATCCTTACGATAGCTACTATGTCAGGACAAACTGTTGTGCTGGTAGGTCCAAAATTAACCATAGCTGCTATATAAACCCCCATCACCTTAAGGCAAACAAATCTCATTAGATTAAGATATCTAAATGATAATAGGTATAAAAAACATTTATGTGAATCTTAACCTCATAACATGATGTTGTTCTGATTGCCCATGTGCTCCGAATTTGGTAAACAGTTTTGATGTAGGGTATCATATGGTCAGCTCTGACCGACAATACTTTCTTAATTGATTTATGTGGAGAAACAGGCATGGCTTTGAATTTTTGTATGCGATGGGCAAAAAGGCGTACGAGCTATATAAAACTTCACTGCTTGCCTTCAAAATTTAAAGTAATGAATTCATCAAGCAAACAAGTCATGAAAATCCTTTTAATATTAAATGTAAGTAAAGACAAAGTTGTTGGCATATTATATGTTAATAATTGTCTAATTAACATTACTGGACTTTAGTTTTCGTTTTACTAAAAATCAATCCATCCGTACTCAAATTTATCTGAAGCGGTATTAATAGCACGGTGAGTACGGATTTAACTAAAACTTGGATTGAATCAATCTCAAAATGCGCTTGGTTTAAGTATTATAAAGTTGATTTTATCCCGAACTCGTGCTTGAAAAAAACCAAAAAAGAAATTATAAAGAAAAAATTATTATGATTAATTTACTTACGAGTAATTCACCTTACATATGGTTTTTACTTTAGAAATATTATGTACATATTTAACCAAAAATATAAACTAAATGAGAAGCAAGAGTTCAAATTTACTTTTTAATCCTTCGTCGTACACATGAGTCTGGCCAGACCTTTTTTCAATGTGTATAGAAAATCAAAACATGCGTAAGCCGGAGGGTTAAGCACAACGAAAAGTTAAATCATTTTTACTTAATTTAAGAACTTTATACCTATTTTAAGTAATTCCGGGATTGATTTTCGAAAGTAATCGCATTAAGGACTGTTTTGAGATCGTTTTAGTGTTATTCGTACTTGAATTTTTGAGTACGACTCGTACTTAAAGTAATCATAAAAAACTTGATTTATCCCGAGTGTTTTTCTTTCTGTGTAGTTGCTTTGACATTATCTATTGTCGTTAGGAGAAATTAAAAAAACAAATAAATTCAAAGGGTAGATTTTCAAAGTTGAACAAATATCGAGAATAAGGTTAAGATTTGGCTCTGTAAGTAAGAAATTGATTTTGTTTGATTTAAAATGTTCATCGTTAGCCAGTTTTAAGAATTGTGCAGCCTTTTTATATTTAACAATTAAACTTAAGTTAATGTAAACGAAACTGCTAAGGCAAGACTTCTAGTAAAAAGTGGCTCAAAATTCATCGCCACATTGGAGGATGACGCATTCCAAACAGTACTTTAGTACCTAAAAGAAATATGATATTTTATTTAAAATTTTTTTAAAATTAAGTTAAATATTATTTTCGTTCAAATTATACCTTTTATTATCTGAAAGCTTTCTAAGATTAAAACTGTTTACCGTTCATTTTTACGAGTACTACCTAAAAAATTAACACTTATTGTAAAAAATATTATTTTTTAATAATAAAGCTCATGTTTTGGCAATGACAAATGAGAATAATATCCAATTACTTAAATACAATTTAAGTTATTTTATTTCAAACTTAAAAATCAATGAAGATAATGATGTATTCAATTAAAACTTGGATTAAAAATTTTCTTTAACAATTCAAACGTTAATTGATTCAAATGTATATTTTAAGTTTTCGTTTAAAAAAAAATATCAATTCAATTAAAACAATAATTAAGTTAAAATAATTGTCAAAAAAATTATTTAATTGCTAAAAAACTAATAAAAATTAGCAATAATTTTAACCTTTCAATTCTTCTTTATTTTCTCCAGTAAATTCTTTGTCCTTAATATTCATGTTTATTCAATTTCTTGCTTTTTAATCTTTGCATTTTTATAAAAAAAAAAGGTCAATTTAATTTAAGGCCACTTTCAATAAGCCATAAGTAAATATTTTATAGAAAGTCATTCAACCAACTAACCTTAAGCTTTTGGTCAAAACAACAGCAGCCGTAGCCATAAGAGATGATGAAAGTTTATCACTTGACCACAAAAGTACTCAAGATTTAACAGACAAAAGGAAATACGGTTTCAAAACTTTTCGAATTTAACACACAAACACATGTAGCAAATTGCTACAAAACGGCTTATGAAATAAAGTAAAGACACATAAATAAATTTAGAGAAATACATAAACATATTGGGAATATGCTTTACACAAATAAAAGCAAATAGTTTTCACTATAAATAGCAAATAAATTGGTATTTTCTTGGTCATGTATGCTCGACGAATAAATGTAAGTACCTATTTATTTAACACGCTTTTGAGACCTAATTGAAATGGAAATGGTAGGAGATATTAACTGGGATTTGTTACCAAAACAACGAAAAGGAAAAAAGGACTCGTACAGAAATGACTTCAAATATAGCATCTTTTTGAATAATTAATACTAACGATTCATTGAAAATGGATTCTATGACATGAGATATTGTCAAACATTTTAAAACCGTTACCGCTATGGTTTTGCTCTTAACTGTTGAAGTCGGTTTATCTGCACAAATTTAAGGAAATTATTTTCAATCTTATTTTCTTTATATACATGTATATGTATTTTTAAAAATTTTCCTTTGGCGGAAAAAAGGTCTTTAAGTATCAATACTTAAATGTAATTTATTTTTGGGTCTTAGGGTCTTTTTGTGGTTAATTTTGTCTAACCAAAATGCCTTTGTATTCAATTTGTAGCAAAGTAACAGTGGCAGCAGCAGCAACGGTTTAACTTCTTAACTACTTCTCTATTTCCGACCTAAGAAAACGATATAAAAAGTGTGATGAACCAAAAAGAGAACCGAAAGAAATTGATAAAAACCATGTTTGGCTTGTGAAGGTCAACAGTCAGTTTCCTTTAAGATGATTGATTTGTAAATGAGCTTAAAGTAGTCCAAGCTAAAATGGTTACCCGTAAGTCATTACGAGTAAACAAAAATATAAAAAAAAACGAAAGAAAAAAAGGAGGCAATATAAATATGAAGAATTTTTGTGTGGCTAATGCAGTAAATGACTTTATAAGTGTTAATAGTGGATGAATGGAGATAAAGAAATAAAAATAAGTTTTAGTCAAATTGCACAGTGGGACAGAAAGATAGGAAGAATTTATGTAGCAAAATTTAAACAAAGATAAAAGTCTAGATAGCTATAGTTTTGAAAAAAATGACTAGTTGTGCTGGAAAGATCAACGAAGGGAGAAAGCCATAAAAACTAAAATATAATCTACTTTGGACTTCAAGAAGAACTTTTGACAAAAAGTATGAAAATAGAAGTAAAAGATAAAACATGTAAATCAAAATGAAAAAAAATAATCATTAGCAGTAACAATTTCGATCCACCAAGTAAAAATAACAATTGGTTTAAATATTTATGGCGATGACTATTAAAGAGAAAGTCCCCGGTTGGTTAAGAATAAAAAAAATTATTAATAAAATTTCATAAAAATAATTTAATGAAAATTAAATTTGATGAGCTTTAGCCTGTTTTATATATAAAAATTTGGATTAAAATAGAACATTTTTACAGTTGGCGGCATAAATCTCTTCTAAATACTAAAATTCTATTTGTACTTTTTCCTCAAATTCGAATTATTTTTTCCGATATGAGTTTTTTTTATAACAATATTTGTTATTTAAGCTTTTTTGGGGAATAAATATGGGCATTTCCTGGGGTCGCGAACGTACGTTCGTACGCTTTTGATGTACAAATAATATAGAAAACAAAACTTTTCCTAGCATTTTTTCTTGCGATTCGATAGCATTTGGGTAGATGTATGTTTAGTGCAAAGGATGGATTTCATCGAGTTTAAGTTTTCATAATAAGAGTTATAAACATGTGGTCGCGAACGTACGCAAAATAGAAGTCAACTTTGGCTGACAGCAGTTAAATGTAAAAATCTGCGTAATGGAACGGAATATTCAAAAGTGATTAATTTATTTTAAAAGTGTATTAATGTAGGTTTCCATGCAGTATTTACCAAAAAAATATCTCTTTTGGTTTTTGTTTAATTGGCTTATGTACCGGTCGCGAACGTACGGGTCGCGAACATACGATTTTTCCATATGTTTTTTTATTATTATCACCATGCAGTTTCCCATTAATGTCTTCAAATTTCCTTAACAAACAACTAAATACTCAATTTACAATTGATTGTAATGAAAAGATTATGAAGAAAGAGTGTAAACATAACATATTTTTGCATGTAAAATAAGCATATAAAAATGTGTTTATTAGTAGAAAATATAAGAAAATTTAAAATTTTCCAGTTTTCAGTGCAATTTCCTCAAGTAAAACAGCTGAGACATGCTATGAAGCCATTCTTTTATAACAACATAGACTTTTTTTATAATAATAAACAATAAAAGACGATGATTATCAACATTTTATTTTTTCATCCTGGTAGACCATTCTGGGGAAATGCCCATATGCAATATATAATTATTTTTTAATTTCTGCTATATTCAATAACACTTGTCTTCAAATTTGGAAAAAAATTGAGTTAATACATTCTTCATGATCAAGAGCGATATACACATATTATTTAAATGGTCTTGAAAGGTTTTACAAAAATATTTAATTTGTGCCAAATTTTTTTTTTCTTTTGAACGCAAATCCAGAATAAAAATGTCTAAGTTCTTTTTGTATAACCCAATATGTTCCTAATAACACTGGTCTACAAATTTGGGAAAAAATTACTGCAAAAACGAAGCATGTTTTTTAACTAATGCTAAGGTGTGCTGAATTCGAATCTGGCATAAAAATTGGGCTACCACGTCTTGGTAATTTGTTATCGCATGCTGGCAACACTGTAAAACCGTCAATACCGACACTTCAATTTCACAATTATTTATTTGACAGAAACCTACGTTCATTCTAAATCTGCATAAAAGTAGCGCTTAAGCATGTCAAGGAGATCGTTTGTTACTGACTAAAGCTATTTTTGCTTTGTGTGTGGTGAATATTTGGTTGGGAAAAAAGGATATAAAATATCAGAATCATTAAAATATTCATATTTACATTAATTTGGTTTTGCAGTTGGACAAACCGTGGACACTGATAATGTTTTGCATATTCTTCATTCGTATTTAGATATTTTTCCGCAAAATTTAGTTGCAGTGAGCGACGAACAAGGGGAGCGTGCTAACCGATGTTTAATGAACATTTAAAGAAATTATCAAGGATTTTGGGACAAAAGCATGCTGGAAGACTATTGCTGGACTCTTATACGTGAAACCGAACCAACAAAATACAAACGACGTTCAAATAATACCATTCACTTTTGCAAATTCATTGGTTTTTAAATAAACTAGTGATTTTTTATGTAAGAAACGAGTAAAAACCTTTTTTGTCTCAAAAACCTGACGTGATAGGGAAAAACCAATTACAGATTCGAATACAGCCCACCAAATTACTCCACGAAAGATATAAGGTTTCTCCAGTCCAAAACCTTGTTGGCTAGTGTAAATATAGCCAGTTTTTTTCAGCTTAATAGTTTGTTTAGTGAGTAAAAATGTCTTTTTAACTTACGCAAATTAAAGGAAGTTATTAAAAATTAAAAACCCAAATGGGTGGGTATTGGCAAGGCGAAGGTAAAATCATCTCTTCGGTGTCCGCTCATTCCACAGCTTATTGACAATATCATTTCATAACCAACAGGGGGTAAAATTTGGCAGATCATCGTTTAATTGATTTTTCAGTAACTTTTCGATTACAGTTAATTCAAATAATTTTGAAATGATTATAAAAATTAGACTTTTATTTTTTTTATCTGTTTCAGAAAATTACTATTTTTGTTTTTTTTAGTTGAAACGACTTAATATACATAATTGTTTGAAAAAGCTTATTTAATAGATTTTTTTTATTTAAGAGTTTTTTTAATGAATAATATTTGAAGTGGCAATTATAGAGTTATAATCCAGTTTAAGTTTTGGACTTTGGGTCTATAGATTTATCAGGGAAGGGGCCATAGGGCTCTAAAGTAGGGCACTTCGGATATTACAAAAATTAAAAACTATCCAGGACTCTTAATTCTAGTCCGATGTTTATTATTTGTTTCTATTAAAATGCCCAAGTCGAGTTCTACAAAAATTTTTTAGACAGGCATAATTTATATCTTATAGTTGAGGATTTTTTTTGTAAATATTTCCTTTTTTAATTTATTATGAATAATTTTACGCACCAACATATTTTCTAAGAAAGTTATTTAGTTACACAGAAAAAATTTTTTAGGCCAGTAAAAGAATTAATCAAAAATAAAATCAGTTTTTATAAAATATTTAATCAGGTGAATTAAACTTTTAATCAAGTGAATTAAACTTTTAGTTGAAATATTGTCAATTAAACATTTTATACACTTGATTAAAAAGTTTAATTCACCTTATTAAATATTTAACTAAAACTGATTTTATTTTTGATTAATTCTTTTACTGGCCTAAAAAATTTTTTCTGTGTAAGGTGCTTTTACATTTGAATATATTTTTCAATTTAGATAAACTTATTATTTTTTTAGATTTTTAGAGTTCCAGGGTGTTTATTAAAATACCTGAATTTGATTCAATACAATCTTCAAGCATAAATAATAATAATTTCGTTTGGTTAATATCAATGTTGCCAATTTAGCCATTTAGTGGCTAGATTTAGCCATTTTTCACCTTGTTTAGCCATTAAAAAATTAATTTAGCCATTTTTCTACTTGTTTAGCCATAAAATTTTTTTGCAGTTTTTTCTTTTAAATTAATAACTTTTATTTTTTTACATTTAGCAACCGTTAATTCGATTTTATCGATTAGGAAAATATTTTTACCATAACAATAAAATATTTATACCCACAGTCAGGGTTTAAAAAACTGCAGTCGAAACCTAAAACTGTCGAACAGAAAACGAAAATTTGTGTAAAACTTTTCGCTTTTTGAGTTGGTTTGACAGCGTCTGTTCACATTTAAAATGAATTAGAAGTAAAAACAACAGTTTTTATGGCCAATTACAAATGAAGAATACACAACTAACAGGCACGAGTGGTTCCTTTGAGATGATCAATACCCAGTAAAAAATCTTCAGCTTTCTGGAAGCACGAAAGCTACATGAGCGCTGATATATGCGCTGACTATTACACACTACTAAGAAGCACCAGAGAAGCGAATACCATTTAAGCGAATTTTTAATTTAATGGTTAAATAACTTCCCATTATCCCTTATAAGTAAGCAGGTTATAAGTGAATAATTAAAATCATTATTTTAAAGAAAAGATTCACGAACAATGTTCTAAGTGCTTCTGTTATCTTACATGGTAGCAGGTTCTATTGCAATGATTTGAAAATGTGTTTACGATCATTCCCGAAATATTACCGACCATAGAAATTAAATTTTTTTTAGAACAAAATCAGTCATCAAATTTTTTTTTTTGCAAAGAGGAAAAAAGTATTGCTTCCAATTGGAAATTCGCACGTAAAAATCATGGCTCTTGTAAGCAGGTTTGTAAGGGGTTTAGTGCTTCTCTCCCTTACAAATTGGCTTACCAGTAAGCTCCATTTTTTACTGGGTAATGGATTCAATGGATTCAATTGATTCGTAAATGCTAAAAAATTTACTTTTATTCTTATGTAAAAAATTGATCTCAACTTACAATTTTATTGTAAAAAATTTGTAATAAATTATTTCTGTTCTGTTATTGAATTTTAATGTGTTTTTACTTATAAAAATTTTTAGCAATTTTTTTCCGTAAATTTAGCCATTTTCCAGTGTTGCCAAAACTTGGTGACCAAAAATGGGATTTTGCAAAGTTGTTTTTATTTTAATTCCAAAACTAGCAAAATAATTTGCATATTTTAATTAACTTATTTAAAACATTAAGAAGTTTCAATTTAAACCTTGAACATTGATAGAACTTTCACACCCCCAAAAAATCATTTAAACACTAGTACAAGGGCAGTGGCAACAACACAACACCACTTTCATCATCACTTTCACCCCATTTCTAATGCAGCTGTTGCATAATTTATTACTTTGATAAAAAAAATACCAAAACCTTGGAAATTACAAAATAAGGTGCTTAACTTTGTTTATTTAAGTTTGTTGTATTATAATTAACAGCAGTTGGTTTTATTTTTATTTATTATTTAGCTAAATTGTTAAAGATATTTAACAAAAATGAATTTTAAACGATTTTTAAATATAAAGCTTCGTTCCCCATGGCAGCGACATTTTTGTTTTTTCTTCTAACTTATTTCATCCCAAAGTATTTCATATGTTTTCTTTTAATTTTTCAAAAAAAAAAATGTAACTCAAGTTTTTTTAAAAAGTTGAGTCTACTTCAGCAACAATTTGTATGTAATTTAAAATGACGTCAATAATAATTTTATTTTGTTTTGAATGAAAATTTTAATAATATGCTTTAAAAAATAATAATAAATACGTACTATTGTTGTGAGCAGAATTTGCAAACGTTTTCTTAATTGAAAATGTGTGTGGTTGCCAAAAAAGTGTTCCTTTATTTTGAACACCAAGTGAAAAGGTTGCTGCCATTGTGAACTAAGCTTAAATGTTTTAAAAGTTTACTTTTTCCTTAAAAACATCGGTCTACATTTCGCACTTGATCATAAAGATTATATTAACTCGAATATCGAAAATTTTCAGTAGAAACAGAACAATTTTTAATTTTATATTAAAGGCATATGAAAAAAATTAACAAGCCGTTTCATTACCAAAAAGTAGACAAAATAGCACGATATTCTTACATCAAGTGGATATGATTATAAAGTGTCGATTTTTTCTACAAAGTGAATAAATAAAAATGTATATTTAAACCATTTTTTGATCTAGTGCGATATATAAGCTTGAAATATATTTTTCCCATATTAATATTGCACATTATGCAAAAGATGTTTTATATCATTTTTTCGGATGCCGGGGCTATCCAGTACTTGGAGTTACTTTAAGCTTAAATCTTTACACATCCTACGCCGTAAATTAGGCTGTTTTTTTTTGAAAATAAGTCATTGAATAGTCTTTTCCAAGTGCTCGATCGTTTCTGGCTTATCTGCATAGGTCTAGGACTTTCTTTTTGAAAAAAAAAATAATTTTATAACGTCAAATCAGATAAGCAAAGTACCTAGTTAGCAGGTCCATTTAATGAAGGTTTTCTTTTGCCAAAAGTTTCTTTTTGTAAATTGCTTCTATCCTGCTGAAATATAAAATGCACAAAACGCTTATGTCGTGGAGTTCCCACAATGGCAGGAAGATTATCACCGGTCCAAAAATGCAATTTTGGTTATTAATATATTTATTTTGCCAAAAGTGTGAAATATCACAAATCATCTCTTACAGAATTTTAAGCTCTTAGTCTCTTAATTATCCATACCACCAAATAATTATGTAAACGACGAGAATATTTTTAAATGTAATAAAAAAAATTGTAATCGTTTTAAATTAGGAAACGCAAATAATTATTATTTTTAAAATTTTAAGTAAATTTTCACTGAGCATCCATAACACAACCAATATATTTTATTAAAGAACTTAACATTCATTTTGATTTCTATTTTTTAACTTTAAGGCCTGCTTAAATAAGTTTTCACTAAACGCTTTATAAAGCTACCATAACCCTCTGTAACATATAGTTTACTACAGGCAACATACTGGTCATCTCTCAATAATTTCCATAGTAATAGTTATTGTGACCTATCAAGTAATTTAACCTGTAGTATACACTCTGTTCTTTACCGCAAGTGCAAAAAGCATAAGCTGGTTGTTTCTTATTGTTATAAATATTGCGATCCCATTATAATTTTAAAAAGTGAAAATGTGTTATAATAAATAATTAAAAAAAAATATTTTTATAATCGCTGCCTCGTATTTTTTGTGAGAATCTGTAAGGTTAGTGTCTAGATATGAGTCATTACTCTAGTACTTTTAATATTTTTGACTTATTTGCATTAAACACGAAATTAAGTGTTTGTGTACTGTGTGCTACATTGAGTGAAAGAAGAATCTATATTTTCACAGCCTCCAGCAAATTTATTATAGTGCTATTTTATATTTTTTGGTTGAGAATCACTATTTAGACGTAACAATGTCTAATTTTTAGTTGATTTATAAGAGAAAATGCAAATTAATCAAGGTCCATTATGTTATCGAGAAACTTTCGCGTAGAAGTTAGCGAATCTCTATGTGGGATGAGAACTTAACCCACCTTAACACGCCGACTTTTATAAGGTTAAATCCAAGCAAAAGCGAATAGAAAACCTCGGCAACACTTTCCATCGCAAGTAGTCTGCCAGAATCAAGTCGATCAGTGGCCTCAATAGTCGAAAAAGAAATCGACGCAACTATCCAAAATATGTAAAATTTACTCATAATGTGTGAGATATGCATCGTAAATTTATGCTATTCTAAAACAAAAAACTATCTCAGGAGTTTTCACTCGTCTTATCTGATTTAATTAACATAAATATGAAATGCTTTAAATTTCTACTTTAAGCTTTTTCATAACTTTTTTACTTTTGCTTTCCCTTGTTGCTAGTTTTTGCCTGACGGATACACTCCGTTTTTATGAAATTACTCCTTTTAAAAAACAAATTTTTAAATTTTAAAAAATACGTATTTTTTAATGTTAACCTCTATGGGAATTAATTGAAAATTTGTAATTTTGAGATGTTGAGTTATAGAGGGGTAAGCTTTGCATTTTGTAATCTAAATTGCCTTTGCAGCTTAAATGTTTTATACTTTCTACTACTTTTTAAATTAAATGCCACTGTGCGAATGATTTCTGAAAATTTGTTATACAATCTTTTAATTTAGCATTAAAAAGGTTTGTCAGCAAATAGTTATGAGTCTCATTGGAAAGTTGACTTTTACAAAATCAGTCGCACATCTTGATATTCTTTATGGAACTTATATTTCTAAATACAAATATTTCAAAATCTTTTGACTTTGACTTGCAAAATGTTTTTCATGTTAAAGTGTTAAACTTTTAAAATTTAATTATCGAATCCTTATAAAAATCAATTAATTAAAACACATTGAATTTGAAAAATCAAAAACAAAACAACAAATAAATGCACACCTCGGAATCAAAGCAAAACACTTTCACTTATGAAGAAAAAGGAAAGGGAACCCGTAATAGAAGAGAGTATTAAGTGGTTATTAAGAGTCCACGAAATTCATGATTTGAGGCAATAAAAGCTATACTTTTTCTAATAAAGAAAATTTAATAATAAAACAGTATTTAATTTCCGGGTTTTTTCACCAGTAAAACAAGCAAGACATTTATTTTTATTCGTTATTGTTGTAGTTTTTTTTCGTTGTTTCTTTCTGTTTTTATATAAAAAAAATCATAAATGTTTATACAACAAACGTCTCTCTACTTGACAACATGACACCACAGGTGGTCTGATCTTCACTTTTGTCTGTTTTGTTCATATGTCCGTCTCTCCGTGTGTTGGTGGTGGTTTGCTTAAAAATGCTTGTGAAATATTTTCTGTATAAATGTGTATGTGTGTGTGTGTTTTAAGAATGCATAAATAAGTGTTGGCTCGTAAAATAATTTAAGTTTTTGTGGGTGTAGTTTTGTATGTGTGTAAGAGTGTGGTTTTATAACATTTTTGTCTTTTCTCTTAAATTCTTGATTCATAAAATCTCACTGTTTAACTTGATTTATGTTCAATTAAGAATGAAACCACACAAAAGTGTGTATTCTACTTACAATTTTGTATTAAGAAAATACTTAAATTTGTATTTAAATAATGGAAAATACATTTACATACATATGAAAGGAAACTTCTGGGCAATAAGTTAGAAAATATAAAATCAAAATAAACAACGAAATATTTTTGAACATTTTGATTTAAATGAAATTTATCTTTGCATTTTATCTAGTTTTAATTAAATTTTCCAAGATTTCCTGCTTCTTTTTTGTTGTTAGTTTTGTTATTGTTTATTTAAAAATTAAATGCTTAATAGTTTTGTTTATATTCAAGGTTAATTTATTTCTGTTGTTTTTGTTGTCGTTGTTATTGTCAGCAATTTGCTGTAAAGCTTTTCTTGTACTCGTGTTTAATTAAAATCATGTCAAGGATTTTGTTGATAAAATCCACAATACGATTGCCGTTAAGATAAAAACTTATATTCGTTCTGTGATTTATTGACTACAGAAATGGTATCAATTTAACACTGAAAATATAATTAAAAATGTTACAATGAATATTTTGTTGAAATAAAATTAAAATTATTGCTTGATTACAGGGAAAAAGGAAATGGAACATGATAAATTGTAGAAAAACTGAAAATTGTTATTTCCTGATATTGATGTATTGTTTTAATTAAAATAACCGGTTCTATACGTATAAAATTGTTAGTTATAAATTTTAAGGGTATAGAAATATACAGTTTTTCATAAACTAAGCTAATATTGGTATCTAGTTGCTTTGCTGAATTCTTCTGATGTGTGAATTTGGCAAACTAAAAAGCAAGTCTTTGACAGCATTGATAGGGAAGTAATTCCGCAGGCATTCTCCGTTTTAGAAATATCTTGAAAGCTCATGAGTCCTACCTGTGCAACATTAATAAATACCACTGCTAAGGTCGTAATCCAACAGAAAGAAAAAGACGCCTTCCACATAAATAGTGGTGTTAAACAAGGAGACTACTTTCAGCGGTTGTATTTAATTTGGTTCTACACTACGCAGTTAAAAATCACTAGGTAGCTTACTAAGTAGACTTAGTCTGACTTTGACCTCCGCAGATGATGCCGCAATTGTGGCAAGGAATGTCCGTTACATGGAAGAGTTGTTAAAAAATATCGAGAAGTTATCAGAGGGGGTGGGCCTCAATATAAATGAACGCAAAACAAAATATATGGCAATATCAGCAAATGAAAATATATGACAAGTACAACATAATAAAATCAGAAAACCTACATCTATAAAGGTATAACAAGCTTTGTTTACATAGGCGCTCTGCTAGAAAACGACATCAACGACCCACAAGAACACATTAACGTCCAAATTAGGTTAAAAAACGTGGAAACTAAATACCTACAAAACCATTATTAGACCAACTGCTACGTACAAAAAAAAAACATGGGCGATGACAGCTAGCGCCTAAGAAAATTCGAAGAAAAAATCATATGCAAAATATTTGGGACAATGCGCGACACAAATGATGACTTTGCCCAAAGAAGTAATAATAATCTTCTAATAATATATGAAGCAAGGGACCTGGTTAAATGTATAAAAGCGCATCGACTGGGATGGGGAGGACACGTGGCATGTTTACCTACGACTTCAGATGTACAAGATCACAAGGATGGAATCGAAGAAGAAGGAAAACTGCGTTGAAGATCATTTGAGAATAATGATTTTTCGAAACTGGCAGAGAAAAATAATCGATCAAGCTAAAGCTCACCCGAGCTGTTACCAGCGCTACAGTTGAATATTTTCAAAAAGTACCAAAAGAGAGGATATCTACAAAAAAGTGGCAACAAAAAGGGGTTTTTTACAAAAGGCTACCTTTTCTTAAGTCAAAATAAGAATACCAAATTATATTTTTAAAATCAAAACAGGTACACCAAATTATGTTTTTTTAACATATTTTGTTACTGTAGTTTAGCTCCCACCTACATATTTGTATACTATAGGTATAAAATTTAAAGACATTGTATATAAATAAATATAAATGTAAATAAATATATAAATGTAAATAAAACAGAAAAAAGTATTTCTTCATTCAGTAAAAAGTATCAAAAAAGTGGCAAGAATTACAAAAACTATCATTTAGGTGCAGTTTGTAAAGGTAGCAACAAATATCCAACAAGTCAAAAAAGTGGCAAATTGGTACTTTAGTAGTATCAACGGTAACGCTGGCTGAAAAGCCACTATCCAGTTTAGATCGATTGAAACAAAGAGATTGCTCCTCCCATATTAGAATGTATTTTTTTCCGCAGCTTCCGAAAAGCTTATTTTTGATTTTTTTGCAATAAAAAAAAAAACTGGCTTTTAAATATTAAAACGTGGGTATCTCCTTATTATGTTTGCTCGAAATAACAATATTTTTTTCTGTGTTTTCATTAATTTTAAGGCACAGTTTTTTTTTGTGAAGTAGCTGAAAATCATTACAGGAACTACGAAAAAATTCAAAACAAAATAAAACACATAAAACAAATTCAATTCGATTATCTTAAATGAAGTTACGCCTATTTATTTAAAACAAAGACAACAATCTTTAATTGCCTTATTAGTTATATTCCTAAATCTCGGAGTGGATAAGATTCCATTTTGCTTTTTATTTTCTTTTAATTGTTCTGCACTAATAGTTGAACATCATATCACCAATGCTAGACATTCGCATAAGGTGTGGGTTTTTCCTTTTTATTACTATAAAAACAGAGATTGCTGCCTGTCTTTCTATACCCCTCAAATAATGTCGCTTAGCTTTCAATGTGGCATAATATAATCTTAAGCTCTTTGTTGCTAAGAGTTTTTTTAAGGTTTGTATTGATTTTTGAGGAAAACTCATTTCATTATACTGACTTCGAAAAAAGTTCATCATTTAACTCATTTCCTGAATATTTCAAGCAATTTCTCATTAAAGCTACAACTCCAAATACTCGTCCGTATTGCTTAAAAAAAAAAAAACAAAAAAAAATATTCTTGCTAGTTTGGCAACAGACGCCAAAAAAGTGACGCCAAATATCTTGCGTTTATGTTGAAACAGACACAAATAAAAACAAGTTCATATGAAAAAGCGACATTGTTAAGGCAATGACACTACCATGACGGCGCCAATAACAACCGACATAAACAATGTATGTGTCTATTTATCTAGGAGTATGTAAAAAAATAGAAACAAACCTACTTACATGTGTTAGTAAATAGGTATGCTTCGGGATGAATGATGAAAATTTATGATCCATATCTTGTCAATACTGGACAAACTTCATAAACAGCTTATCAGGTAAATTTTTGGCACATTTCTCAAAAAGTCTAATAATTTAACTTTGTTTATCTTTTCATTTTTTTTTTTCAAGTTTTAATTAAATTTCATTAAAAACAAATTAATCTAGTTCATTTAAAAATTCCCTTAAATGTCCAAAGGCATAAGAAACTTTTTTATTTAAACTTTTCTTTTTAAAATATATCTTCTTCATTAAGATGTTGGCGTTGGCCTTTTGGGATATATCATGTTTTCATATTTTTCCTTTTGTTATTTTTACTTGGAGACAGTTTTGTTTTGTAACAATTCGAGAAGTTTATGTGTTTGTTTTTTTCATTTTTTCCTTGGAAATTTGTTTTTTTTATTTTCATTACATTTCAGAAAATGCGAAAAAATAGATTGTTTTAGCCACAAAACAAAAGATAATGAAATCATTTTGTATAATAATATTTTATAATAATATTTTTTCGATACAAATTTTTTACTCCAACAACTACGCAGAAAGCAAATAAATTTATTTATACAAGTTGCCAAGTGGAAACGGTACATTTGTAGCTTTTTCATTTTTAAAATGCTATAACTTTTTTTCCTAACTTGAGGGTTACACGATCAAGTTTTGCCTATCAAGTTTTAGTACACTCACACTTTTTTACCAATACACTCATACTTTTAAAAACGAACTTACCTTAAAAATTCTCTTTCCAGTGAGTATTTCAATTTACGTTCAAGAAAACAGCTGATTTCAAGGTTAGTGCGCAAATTTTTCATTTACCTTTATAAATTGTTGTTTTGATGACATCTTGAAAGTAAATTGCTCAAAAATTGAATGCAGCCTACGTCACAACTTTCCATTTTTTGGAAATTTCGACAAATAGTATATGTAAAAGACTATCAAGAAAATCTTGATCGTGTGGCTGCACTGTAAATCATCAGATGCCTACAATTCTGTGACATTTCCACACTTTTAATACACAGTACATTTCTTGAAGTTTTTAAAAAATATTGTGGGACTTCCCCTAAAAATATGGCTTGGTTAATTAAAAACCCTTAACAGGCTATGTAAGTACAATTGCACTTTCATATATTTTATGTGAAAAGAAGCATTTAAACAAAATTAATCGATTTGTTAACAAAGATTTTATTTAAAAGGTAGAAAACTATGTGCAAATATCAACATTAATAAAAAAAAATATTTTTACAGAGATTCTTTGCATGAAACACATGTTGTTTCCTTTAGTAACTGTTCAGCACAGACGGGATTAGTTCAGACCATACTGAGGCTCTACGACTACCATATGGTGTTTTTGGTTTATCCTTTGGCTCTTCTGCTACAAAAATGCGTCTACCCAAACCATTTTCTACTGGACTTTGAAGGGATTCCCCGTTTTCCACATTTAAGTAGAACTTATTTGCTTGAGTGTTAGATTTCCATTACTCGCTTAGTGTCCGTCAAATCATAAATGCTTTGCTCGTAAAGTAAAAGTAACGTATACTTTTTACATTTGAATAAAAAGAGTGTTCAGATAGGTATTGAGTAGGTGTACTATAAAATAAATAATACACGTTAAATTCGTTAAGATATTTAGCTGATCTTGAAGCAAAGAAATGTTGTTTAAACAAAGGCAAGTGCATTTTTATATACAGGTACAATTCTTCCATATCGCCTGTTAACGTTGTAAAATTATACCGCTCGGCGAGATATATACCCCGTCGTTTCTTTTAAGGAGACATATAACATATCTGTTCCATTCAATTATATCTAAGTCTGGCAGCTTTTGATTCATTTTGGCGATGCCAGGTTTGCGATGGTCTACCGCTTCTTCGGTTATCTTAGGGACACCATTCAAAACAATTTTTTGGTGTATCATTCGTAGGCCTTCGTAAGAAACAACTAATCCAGCGCTGCTACCTTTTAAAGATTTTCTTTTCTTATTGGAGTTTGCTTCGTTGAGGCCAGAATACTCCTAGGGTTCTCCACCAACATCGGCTTAAAAAAACTTGCAGCGGGCTTATATCCCGAGTGGCTGCGTTCCAAGGAATGAAATCCATACAGAAGGACCATAGAAGGACGGATCTAACGCAAAAGTTGAAAATTTTGAGTTTGGTTTTTTTTTTATATGTGTATTTGAATAATTCATAATTATTATTATGAATTTCATACTAGATTTTTAAGTATTATTTTGTACGGTTGCGATCTTTGTTGCCATGTCGTTGTTGTTGTTGTGAGAAAGTAGGCAGGTTTCATCTGGATTATCGAAATCTTCCAGCCTTCTCTAAGAACTCTAAGAAATTATTCTTCCCTCTAGAGTTGCTCTTTTCGTAATGTTGTCTAAAACTAAATTGAAAAGCAGTGGTGTCGGTATTAAAATTTCCAATATTTCATTTAAAAAATTTAAGCTTTTCTGGCAAAAATTAAATCACTTGAATCTTTTATAGTTCTGTAAAAAACAACACTTAACTTAAATAATGCTGGTGTTGAATACCACCCGATTTGCATCAACTTTAACAGCAACTACTGTTCCCTTAAGAACCAAACTGTTTGGCAAAGATTTGCTAAAAAAAAACTAAAAATATTCTAAATAAAAATAAAAGAATAGTCAGAAAGCAAAATAAAGAATATTTTTTACTCAATATCCCACTAAGGATTTAAGCAATTGCGATATATTTTAGAAACAATTTAACATATATGTCAAGAAGTTTAACATTTGTATACATTTGTATGCCGAATACCGCAAAAAAAAAGAAATACAAAACGCATCATTGCCACAATATAAATTAAGTGGAAGACATCATTTATAAAGATACAACTTTTAAAACTATAAATAGGAATATTTTTTATTTAAAGGCTACATACCCACCCACTCTCTATCCTCTTTAAAACCATTTCTGACTTTAAGTCGAATTTTTTACATACTTTAATTATATTCCATTTACTCTAATAGTGATAATTATTGTGTTCGATTTTTTTTTGTAATATATTGTATGGTGTATGAGGATTTAAGCAAAACAATATAAAACATTCATGTTATAGAAAAATTAATATATTTATTATGTACGTGTTTAAATAATTACATGTTCATTGAACATTATTAAATTTACCACACGCGATTGTTGTACTTCAATTCAAATATGTTCATATTAAATATTTAATTCTTTTAATAGTTTATATATAAGGAAAACTGTTTTTCCTTTTTAGATTTATGAGAGCGTTTGTATTGTGTAGAAGTTGCAGTCTTTATTAGGAAAAAAATTTTAATTAAAAACGGAAATTATAAGAGTCATGCTTATTTCAAATAAAGACGAAACAAAGACTCTGATTTTTTTAAATTCTTTAATATATATACGTTTCAAGTAGCGATCTTTTGTGTTTTGAACTAGTGCATCAATTTTTTTTTTTTTTTTTTTTTGAAAAATTATCATATTCTTCCTGTGTTGCCATGATGTTATTTTTTCTGTTGGTGAAAAATAGAAACTAAAACATGTTTTGAACTAGTGCATCAATTTTTTTTATCTATAATTATGTTGTTTTTTTCCCTTAGAATTATCTAAGTCAGGCTTTCAAGGTCACAGTAAATGAAAAATAAAAGACCATTTATTCATAATTTTACTCCTCCGACGTTTCGTTGAGATTTTTTCAACTTCCTCAGGGATTTAAATTTTATTGAATATATAATCTTTACATTATAATTTTAAATAAATTTGTTTTTAAACAATACAACAAGTACCACATAAAACACAAAAATAAATAAAATAAATAATAAAAAAATAAAAAATCACAGATGAACTTTCTTTCTTTTGGTATCACAGTTTAAAATTATTTTTTTTTTTTTTGGAAAAATTATCATAATCTTCCTGTGTTGCCATGATGTTATTTTTTCTGTTGGTAAAAAAATAAAAACTTAAACATGGCTAAAACTGCAAACTGATTTTACTAATTCCTTTAAATCATTATGATATCTTTTTCTCAAGTCTGTATTTAAATACATACGGCCGTATTCATAACAAAAAGTTAGCCACAGTTTGTACCATACGTACAACGAGCTGCTAACTAGAGTGTCGATTAAGCTTGGCAGCTTGTAAGCACTGAGATAGTTCATAACAAACTTTTGTCCATCTGCTAACTTTTAGTAAATCAACTCTGGATTTTAATGATGCCACATTATATTGCTCAAACACGTTTTGCATTAATCAACGCTGGTTTTGTCATTTAATTTTATTTTTTTGTTTGTTTTCCCTTCCACATATAAACATTTTAAGAAGTTTTTAAATCAAATTAATTAAGAAAGAAAGCAAATTGAAAAACAGACAGTAAATTAAAAAAAAAGCCCCCAACAAAATATTTTGACATTAAACAGCTGTTTTTTACAAGTTGACAAAGGCTTGGCAGCTAGTTAACAAGAGTTTAGCAAATCGTTAGACAGAGCTAGGTAGTGTATTATGAATAAACATTGTGCCAACTTCATGCCAAATTTCCATTATGAATACGGCTGATAGTCTCTTCATGTTGCTACTGAAGCGTATGATTACTTTTATAAAGAAAATTCTATTGCGTATACGTATTTGAAATTTAAGGGGGGTT
Organism: Pollenia griseotomentosa; assembly: GCA_963931875.1. NCBI lineage: Eukaryota > Metazoa > Arthropoda > Insecta > Diptera > Polleniidae > Pollenia > Pollenia griseotomentosa. Next base: position 203,160,921 of record OZ007561.1, on the reverse strand, counting down.
TATTTTGTTAATCCTTCTTCACCTTGGAAAAATAGCTAAAACAATGGTAAATAAAAGTAACTAAAGGTAAAAATATATACATACAAATCAATTTAAATACAAAATCAATAACGAAATAATACCTCAACATCTGCAAATATCTCGGTATAGATCGACGTTTAACGTGGAAATTCCTACTAGAGGCTAAGGTAACTCGAATGAAGCTTTATGCAATGCAAATTAATTGTCTCATCGGAAGATTGTATAGACTGTAAGCTCTTACTTTTCAACTCTAAAGGCTCCAAAACAAAATTTTTCGAATAATCACATCTGCTTCCTTGTATGTAAAAAACTCGAACGTTCAAAAAAAAACCCCAATGTATCATTAGTAAAAACCGGGGATGTGGAGTCGTCGAAAAATAGTTCCAACTCCGACTCCATCCGCTGAAATTCTTTAGGTCCGACTCCGACTCCATCTCTGACTCTAACTAAAACCTTGATGCTAAATGTAAATGACTTAAACTCTTTTTATAATGAATTACCTTTTAAATGGTTAAATATAGAAATTATATTTTCTAAAATTTTTTTATATTAGAAAATATTAGAATAGTTTTTAAATTTTCAAAATTGCCAAATATTGCCAAAATATTTTAGAGTCGGAGTCGCGAGTGGGTGTTTTAAACCCGACTTCAATTGCGGTACAAAAACCTCTACAACTCCAACTCCACAGCCCTGCATTAAACCAAAAAATTTTAACTTTTAAATGTGATTCAATATGAATATTTAAAAGATGCATATTTTTTCAACTAAAATCATATTTTAGAATAAAATTTTAAAACGTTTTTGATTTAGTTACGAAGATCAATCTTTGTATCTATTTTGATTCGATTTTGATGTTAAGAAGTGAACTGTTTTTTATACCCTCTACCACTTGTGGTGAATGAGGGCTTACAAAAATTATCACTCCGTGTAAAACTTTGTTAATATTCATCTTAGACCCCATTTACATACATATTCTGGGTCAATGAGTAATTCTTAGTCGATTAAGCAATGTCCACCTGTCTGTCCGTCTGTTGAAAACATGTTCACCTTCGAAAAACGCAACGAAAAATATCAATATTGGTATTAAAATCTTCTAGTTCTCCTCAGCAGTTTGGATTAAAATTTTGCATAATCGGTTCAGTAGAAAATGATTTATGAACACAAATGTAACAATCTCCCTAAAATAATTAATATTTTTCTTACAAAAATTAATGTAAGTTGGTGACAGAATGCACCGATTGTCATTAAATTTTTTACAAATCCGTTTTGTTTTATATGACAGGAAATCGCAATAACATTTTGTGAAAATGCATCTATAATTTACGATAGGCCCCATATGAAGCGATCTTCTGAAAAGCGTTTAAAGAAATATTTAATTTAAAAAAAATTACATTACGGTTTTGAAATTTGGTCTAATATAAGATTTTTTTAATATATGTGATGAACGATCAATATCTTGCGATCGGTCCAATTTAAAACAAGTAAGAAAGTATAGTCGGTCAAACCCGACCATATGATACCCTACACCACAGTATTTAAAAACACATCATGGTTATGTGTCCATATAAATATGGATTTTTCTATGTTTATAAACTTCATTAAAATCGGTTTGAAAGTTTCGAAGAGGCAGAAATTTCCCCCTACCTTCCCTTGTGGTCCTATGAAAAACTGTATAGCTAATGTGTCCATATAGATATGGATCTATCTATGTCTTAAATTTCATTAAAATCGGTTTGATAGTTTCTGAGAGGAAGAAATTTCCTCCTATCTTCCCTCGTGGTCCATTTTCAATAGACTTGGTCCTTGTGCCAATAAGAACCTATGTCCCAAATTTTATCAAATTATCTCAAAATTGCGACCTGTACTTTGCGCACAAAGTTACATAGACACCCAGCCAGCCAGCCGGACGGACATCGATAGTTCAACTCAGAAAGTGATTCTGAGTCGATTGGTATACTTAAAGGTGGGTCTAGGACCAATATTTTAAGGCGTTACACACCTCAACACAAATGTATAATACCCTCTCCACTATTGTGGTGTGGGTATAATCACCTCCTGATAATCACTTTAGTATGCTTAATAATATTTCTGAAACAATCAGGATATTTTGTTTAAATAAGGTTACGAATTATAACACTGTGAGATTAGATTTAATAAAGATCTGCTTATAATTTATGGATCCCATATACCCATATATATGCTAATGCTCTCGGTGAAGGGTATTAAAGATTCGGCACTGCCGAATATAGCGCTATATTTTATTTCCCAATCCAGCTTTTCCTCTTTATTAAGCTTTGGCAATACTGATCACTATACCGGTTAAATTGACTCGTGCGATAGCTTTTAGTTTACACTTTCTATTTGGCCACTTAAAATTTTTCAAATATTTTTTTTAATGTCAAAGTAATTTTTGGGAATACGAAATTTTTAATTTACAAAATTCAAATTTGTTAATATTCTGATCAAAAAAAAATTGTATGATAATTTACAAGATTTTTTGTATTTATCGAACATCTTTTTGGTCAGCTTTACAAAATGTAATAGCTTTAATTGTTGGTTATTTGTCTGTTGTTGCAGTTTTGTACAAACAATAGATGTGTCTAGCTGACAAAGTATCTTTCGTGTCCGATAACAAAAACAAAAATCTAAACTGCAGCAGCAAATAATACTTACTTACACCTACCTAAAGGAAAACAAAAGCTTTTAAAGACACGCACACACGTACAGAAACACAAATGCAAACAAACATCTCCGTTTTCGCATATGACTGTATTTACGAAATAAGTTGTAACTTTTGTTGCTGTCACTGTCCAGAAATAGAGAGTCATAACCCTGCATAAAAGTTGTCTTCGTTTTACAAATTAGAAGTCATACACATACAATCACATCCATTTTTATAATGGCACTGAATACATGTAATGCATCTTTAGAGCCAAGCAAAACCATAAAATGATTGAAAGAATACCGACAGCAATTGCAACAACGTCAGCATGTATTAGTAGTTGTAGTGTATTAATACCACACAACTCTCGCAAGACTTGGAAAATTAAAATTGCTCCGAGTTTTTGTTAATTCAGTGTTGCTAAGTGGTCGTAAAGATGAGGAGTAGAAAAATACAAGACCTACGCACGTACAAATTAAAAAAAAACCTGCTGTGTTTTAAACCTTACCAAGATACTTCAAGTGCAAATTAGACTCCAAAACGGTCGTATGTAGTGAGACAGCAACATTGCCATGTGTCAGAGTTTATTTGTGGCAACCTTTCAGACAACAAGTGTTGAAGACAAACACAAACAAACAAGCAAGCAGCATCAACATTTATTCGAAGGCTTTAAAAACCATCAGCTTTTGCAGCATATTTGCTGCTGCTGTTTAAAAAAAAAAAAAATTAGTCTAGCAAAAAAAGTCGAACACATTTCAAAAATAAGATTTAAGCATGTGGCTTTCATCTCACAAAAACTGAGATACCTACAACAATATATCGTTACCTGAAACTCAAACGGCCCAGACTAACCAAAAATTAAAAATCAACTTTTTCATTGATTCTGATGTATTGAATTAACATAAATGTCTACAGTTCTTTAGACCAAAATTCGTGATTTTATTCACAAAAACCAAACAAAAAAAAATATATGATAAACCATAAAAACCTAACTAACCGTTTGTATATTATGCAACATTGTCAATTGTCAAAACAACTAAAATATATCAGTCAAATAATTTATTTATTAAAGAAAAATTAATTATAAACAGTTAAAATAAATTTAAAATTTTAAATAGTTTTTTGCTTCTCCTGTAAAATTTTCAAAATGTTAGATATGGCTTTTATGTTTTAGGTAACGATATGTAGATTTTTATTTTAAATAATTTCTCCTTAAAATGGTTTTTTTTTTTGTTTTTGCTAGATTTTGCTCCTTGTTCCATTTCCATAAATCTTTGTTTTATTTATTTGACATTTTTATTATGGTTTTGTTGCTGCTTCCGTTATTGTTTTTTATACGGTTTTATATGTTTTTCTGTTTTTTTTTTTGCTTTGTGTTTTGTTATTTGCAACTTGTGTTGAACATTTTAGCTTAACAATAAATGGCTTCTTGTTGTTTTATGCATTTTTATTGTTTTACGTGTTATTTTTTTTTTTTGGTTTTGTTAACTGCTCCGTCCGTTTCCTTCTTAACATATGAACATTTCAATTGTACACAAATATGTGGTCGTTGTTATTATTGTTTGTTGTTTATTTACAGAGTATTTTGCTTTCAGATTTATGGCCAATACAACGAAAGTGTTAAGGATTTACAGTAAGTGCAACAATTTCTTTGGGGGGAAATCATAATAAAACAAAAAGTTATTAGAGACAATAGTAAAAATCTCTTTTTTTAAAGAAACAAAATGTTTTTTATGTGGTGTAGAAACTAGTATAATTTTAAGGCATGGATTTAAGATCCTTATAATTTTTAAGTTTTACTAGTAATATACTTAATTATTTTTAAAAATGTTAATGGCTTTTTAAAACATTATTAAAAGAATTTGTTTCTATTAAGAAATAAAAAGAAATATTGTTTTTGAGAAGGGGCAAATACATTCTTAAATGTTTGACTCCAACTTTGCGATTAAAAAATATATAGTTATGAGGTGTTTATAGTCCGCAAATGAACAAAAATACAAATGCCTCCTTTCTTTTCAGAAACCACAAATTTACTTTGACAAATTTTCATAACTACACCCAAAACAATAATATTGATGTATTATTATACAATAAGACTTTAGTGTAGAACAATAACCCAAAGTATGGTCAAAGCTTATTAATGTTGTACCTTTCAAACAATCTATTCTTTAAACATGCAATGTTAAAAAATATTATATAATCGATTTCCGTGCTCTGTCTTGGTCTTTACATTTGTAGCAAAGTTCCTGTTAAAACCATACTTAGTTTAAAAGTTTTAAAGAAAAACGTGTGCTATGGCTTTTTCGATCTCACTTTTTTGTTATTGTATTTTATAATTCCTACACCTAGGGAAAAAACATGTTAAAATATTAATACAACCATATTATGGTTACCTCCGAACATATAAGTGGTTAACAAAAACTGAAATATGTTTAACACTTATAATAGCATGGTTGGTGTTCGACCATAGCATGTTGCTCTTGGAAAAGAGAAAAATACTATTGTTAATTTAAAACAAATTATTATCATATTTAACCATAACATGTTCGGAGACAGCCATAATGTGGTTGTGGCTTCTTGATTAACTACTAATTTAACCATAATATGGTCGTCGGTGACAATAGCATTGTTTAATTAAACATAATATGTTTAAAAATTTCTTTCAAAAATAGTTTGGTTGGAGGTGACCATATTTAAATATATTTTTTCTCTACGCGTATCAACGCGATGTCGCATTGATATGGTGGGGTCCTAACCAGCCTTGACATAAGTCTTGCAACTAAATCAAGTCTTATTAAATGTTATGTGTGGTCCCCGGTACTATACGTGGTAGAAGTATGGACAAGCAAAGCATCAGATGAGAACAAATTTTAAGCTTTTGAAATGTGGCTATAGAGACGTGTAGAAGGTGTTTTATGAGGTCAGAAAGTCTTATGTGCGAGCTTTAAAGAAAATATAATTTTAAATTTTATTTAAAAATATATTAAAATTTCTTACTAATAGAAAAGCATTTTTAAAAAAGTAAAATTGCTTTATGTTCCAAGTCATCCCCAGCTTTCAGTTCAGCCAAAAATGTAATAAAACAATTAGTTTTTATTCCGCAGCTTCTAATTTGAATTTTTTTACATATAATGAATTCATAAGCTTAAAACAGAAGCTCTAATAAATTGTGGTTTAATTTTTGCAAAGTAAAAACTAAAAAAAGAAAATTTTTCGGTATTATTAATTTTAAATTAAAGTTCAGTGAACCGATTTACAATGCATATACATATTTTTAATGAATGTTCACACACAGACAAATCTACAGATATAAATATTTAAATATAATTTAGTTTCCTGACTTATACTAAAACATACAGTGATTTCTCAAATTAATATGCAGACGATTCATTTGAAGTATGTTAGTATTAGTGTACACTAAACACATATTTTATTGTACATATGCCTCGAAAATGCTTAAAAGATTTATTTGAATTTATTGTAACTAGTTTCATATGATGATGATGATTTTTCTCTTTCTGGCTTAATTAAAACGTTTACAACTACATCCCCTCTGCCAATTTCCTCAAAAGTAACTTCTTCTGCCGGTTCTTCAATTAATGCTGCTACTTTTGCTACTATTCCGTTTGATGCCATTTTAGTGCAGGCTTTTTTTCTTGTATGGATTAGTGATGTTACAATTATTAATTTTCATTATTCGCGAATACGAATACGAATTTCTGCGACAATATTCGCCGAATACGAAAAACCAATCTTAAAATAAGCGACACTCGATATTTTTAATTTAGTTGAAAAAATCTCCCGTTTGCCTCGACAGCAAAAAATTTAAAAAAAACCTGCCACACTAGTTCATCTGTTAAACAATATTATGTCTTCCAATAATCAACTTCGTACCAGAATGACACTACTGAACATTTTTTAATGGGATACATGGTGAAAAGTAAATAACGAAAAAAGGTTCGTTATTTACTTTTAAGTGACACCAACAACGACTGTTCCGAGCGAGCGAATGTTTAATGGTGCGGGACTTATTTACACAACGTATCGCTTTAGGCTCAAAGGAGAAAAGGCTTCAAAGCTTTTATTTTGTTTATTGTATTAGTATTGATATACTGAGTAGTCGCTGACTACTTATGTTATACAGTTTTTTACATTTTATATTTATCAGCTTTAGTGATCGAGATATAGCGTTATATCAAAAATAAAGGCACTTGCATGACATAAATCAGCATAACTGGAGAAGGTTTTTTAGTAAAATAAAAAATCCAAAATTCGACAACAAAATGATCTTTTGGTTGTGCAAAGGTTATTTCTTAAGTTTTACCAAAAAATTAATAATTGTTTAACCTTTTTGTTCAAAAAAACAACGACTTTAATTGTATCCCTAAACTACAAAGCAAATTTAGTAACTATGTTTGCACTACCTAAAGATAGTTTTGTTATTGAGTTTCAGATTTTCTTTCTTACCGAAAAAAAGTGCTTACATAACGCTTTATCACGAAAACAAGAGCTGATAAAAAACGGTGCGCAGATTCGCGTTTAGCGTTCTAAATAATTAAAGAAACAACTTTTATTTCTAGCAAACGAAAAAGATGATCGAAATTTGTAAACATGTGTTAGTAATTTAACATGATATGAACATATTGGACTTTACCTTTTTAATGCTTGCTATAGTTTTGAAATATATTTGCTACTTTACTAGAACAAGGTTATTATTATGCGTAAGAGACTTATGTTTCAATATATTAACAAATTTTATGTATTTTTTACGCTTTTGCTTTTTCTTAATGTATACGAATACGATGATATGGATGCGATTTGGAATATTCGTTACATCACTAGTATGGACATCTGCATGTAATTGACTTTTCTTGTGTGATTTAATAAAGTAAAACAAAACAAGAAGATAAACCACAAGAGCTATAGCAATAGTTTAATTTCTTGACTCAATTGCAGCCGAGTACAATAATAAAAATATAACAGCAACAAATACACCAACAATAACAATACCATACCAAAGAAAACAACAGCAACAACAATGAACAAAGCAAGTAATTGTTGTAAGATAAAGACATTTAAAAAGCATTAAAGAATATAAAAGACCACAAATTGCTATTGTGTTGCACATAAAAGTGTACATGAGGATTAGTAGAGAAATTGTTACAAATTTATAAAAAAAAAATAATAACAATAGCAAAAAATAGCATTTTACTTAGGAAAAATTTGCAAAATTTTGACTTTGAGCAGCATTTGCTTTAAATGTGTTATAAGTTTGATAAAATGTTGCAATTTTTGGGATTCAACTGCTTAAACTTAGTTTTTTAGAATTATAAGCTTTAAGAAAATTGTGTTTATATATCTGTTGTAACTTATCACGTATTAAGTTTTGAGAAACTGTTGCATGCTTTTTGACTCAAGCCTTCACAACGATTAATTCTGAATGGCCTTCTTTATTTTATTTGGTCAAATAATTTTAGTATTAATTTCCTTTAATTTTTCTATTGACCATCGTTTTTGAAACGAAATTGTAGTGATGTAAAACAAGGGCTAAAATAAGGATGAGGGTTAGTTTTTGAATTTATTAACACAAATCAAACTAATAAATATGAAAATAGTTGTTTTCGAATACATGAAGTTTAGAAACATTTTAATAATTTTTATTTGAGCAGAGAATTAGATATTTATTAAAATTCAGGCCAATTTGTTTTAAAATTTGTTTTCATTCTCAAGAACGATGTCAATATTGCTCCTTAGTTTTGATTAAAATTAAGACATAATTTAAAAATTATCATAAAACTTAAAAGACTTACCCCCGTATTTATAAACGATTATTAAATTTAACAAACGCTTATTAAGGAGAATTTTCATACAAAATTTGTTTTCTAAACCTTTATTTAATTTTAAAATTTTTTATAAATATAGGCATTAATAAATAAAATATTCATTTAATAAATTAAACTTGATAAACATATTATATACACAATACTCTGCAATAGCACATTCTGAATTTGATAGCAAATTTAGAGCTTGTAAAACGTGTTCTTCTTTTTTTATTAAATTTATAATTTAAAAGATAATTTCATATAAAACATGTTGATATTGGTCTTTATATTTCAAATACAAACTTTGCGCATAGGGGTTTTTTGCCAATCTAGCCGGACATTAGGCAAAAAATTTAATTTAAGAAATGTTAAAATTAATGTAATAATGTAGGATAGTTAATTGTTGTACTTTTTTTGAAAATTGAAAAAAATCTGTTTCTTTAAAATTAATTTTTAGTCCGAAAATGATTTAAGCTTAATCCAACAAAAAAATATTAATCAACTTAATTTGATGATTTTTTTAACAGATTGTTAAAAAAATGTCTTGCTTGATAGCAAAGTGAGTTTAAAATCACTTTAGTTTTGAAGATTATGTGTGTTATGACCTTCTTAACGCTATTTTAAATATCTGAACACTGAAAGTTACACATAGAAAGAACACTAAAAAATGTAGAGTGCATTCGCCCTAAGCCATATCTTGAGAGACACTGTTACATGGTCCCGGCGTTAAGTTTTTTTGAGAAAAGATCTCCTTGAACGGATACAGCGGTACTTTTGGTATCCTGACATTAGAGAATCCATTGTATTCCACGCACACGCAAAGAAAAAACATGGTTGTGGTAAACATATTCTAAGAGCAACATATTATGATAAGAATTATGATTGTAGTCACCATATTAAGATTATTATTGAAACACATTATGACTCAATATACTCGTAATATGTCATCATAATATTTTTCCCTTAATCATATTATTATTCTGTTAATCATACTAACTTAAAAAGTAATTAAATTATTATCATGTTAATCATAATAAGCTAAGAAATTAATCATATTATTGTCATGTTAATCATAATAAGCTAAGAAGTAATCATATTATCATCATGTTAATCATAATAAATTTAGAAGCAATCATATTATGATACAGCACCTTTCATAGCTGTCATAAAAATACAAAATAAATTTAAATATTTTTGAATCGATTTTTTATTTTGTGGCTTTTTACAATTTTTCTTAATGTTAATCAAATAGCGGAGTTCAATATAAGGCTTGCAAAAGAGCAAATGAAAAATCTGTGGTTTTCATGGGCAACCGCGTGTGTCCATTTTTTGGATTTTAAGATGTTGATGCCATATTGCCTAATTTTGAACGCTCTTTATATTTTTTTGAAAAAAGATGGATCAATTCCGTTTTGTAACGTAATGACAAAGTTTAAAATGTGCAATACCTAGCCCATAGTTTGATCTAGAATGGGTTTTCGGCTTTCCTGAACAATTTGTTTTAAGACATACGCGGTTGCCCATGAAAACCACAGAAATATCGTAGCACTTTTATAAAATATAACGAAATCTCTGTGTGTTTTGTTGTTGGATTTTACAAAAAACTATGATATTTTGCATTTGCACTATTACATCACTAATACTTGAATGAACTCCGCTAATATTTAAATTTTTTAATTTCTTTAAACTTATTTTTTTTATGGAATTTTATCTTTTAAGTTTAACCGCTCACAAATAAAAAAAACGACACAACTTCTTCAAAATTATTTTACAAATGGCGCTAACATAATATGATTAGAGTAAAAATAGTTTGATTGCATCTTTAACATAATATGATAAATGTATAGAAAGTTATCATGTTATGGCTATTAAATATCATGATATGGTTGTGAGAAACATAATATGTTAAGAAAGTTATCATAATTAAGTTGTTAGAAAAATAATTATTTTTCGGTCAACAATACTCAAATTCATAATTGCGATAAACATTAATATGTTTACAGTAACTATAATATTGTTGATATTAAATAAAAATAACAATTATTTGTGTACGACAACAATATATTGTTACATTAAACATAGTGTTGTTGCCGTAACCATGCCCAACCATATTTTTTCTCTGCGTGCACATAAAATGGTCTGGGCATATAATATAAAATAAAGTTACGTTAACTCAATATTTATCTATAAAATATTACTCATACGTCATGTTGTGCATACAATTACTTTACTGCTCAATTTAGTTAAGTTTAGAAAATCCCTCTTTTTCTGCTATTTTAGTTTAAAATTATTATCGTTTTACTAAAATAGTAAAAACTTAATACTTTTTTATACTTTCCATATCAAACTGTTGTAAACGGTTTGTGGTTTCATGCATTGTCTGCATTTGTATATACAAAATGCATGGTAAATGCGGTGGCGGTTTATTTTCTGTCAATGGTTGCCCTCGCTGACAAAAATGTGCTTGTGGAATGCCAAACATAGTAGAAACATTAATGTTTATGTAAAAATTTAAGTCATAGCAAAATTAAGCAAATACAGATATTTTCATCTTAAATATAATAAAAAAACGTCTTTCTAAATTGAAATAATATTTGAACAAAACATTTTATGGTTATTGTATTGTATATTTTGTTCAGTTTTTTTTTTTTTAAATTGTTAATGTAAACATTTATTGTTTGTGTGGTGTCAAGTACTTTTGCATTGCCATTATTTAACTTGTTCAAACTTGAAATGAAAATAAAACACCTCGACTTATAAAGTGTGTGTACATATATTTTATAAAACAAATGAAAAAAGGCATAAGCAGTTTAAAAGAAACACAAAAATATGAACGTGTTAGTGTTAATGAAAAATAAGACTCTTGTCTAAGGCTTGTTCGTTAATAATAAACTATAATAAAGAAATTGTTAAACACACTGACTAAAGACTGACTACTGGTGGGTATACATATACGACATACTTACCTACACATGTATGTGAATGTGGGTATTCATGTGTTTACTTTTATGAATGAGTTTGTTTTTGTATGAGAATGAGTACAGTAGTTTATTTTTTCATCAAACTGACATGACTACTTAACAAGAAATGACTACTTAACAAGAGCCAATGTTTGTTTTATAAACTCTTACATTTTTTAAAACAACACGCCAGCTCTAAAGTGCTATAGACATTAAGTTATATTTGTGTTTGTGTGTGTATGAGAGTGCGTGTGTGTGTATAGTAATTTGAACTTTTACTTTCAACAAACTTTTTATAAAATACTTTACACAAATTTATCTTTTTTTTATTTTAATAAACAAACGTTCACATATACACAGTTATTTGGTAAAGAATATAAACATTTGAATATATTTGTATATGTATGTATGTATGCGTGTATACACATTATGGTTAAATTTAAATCCTTCTCCGTAGGTATATAAATTCATATTGTGGGTGTTAATGTTAACTTGCACTGTGGTTTGCTGGTTTGGGTTTATGTTAGAGCATGTATGTGTATGTGTGCTTTGATGTTTATTAATGTTTGTAAATGTAAAGTATATTGTAAGATATTTTTACAAGTGTTGACAAGTTTATGTGTCTTCTTTTGGTGTTTAACACGTGGTTTGTTTTAACAATTAGAGTCAATTATAAGCATAATGCTGTTTATTTGTTTTAGTAAATGATATGAAGTGTTGATTTTCACACAAGTTAAAAAAATGTTACTTCAATTTTCGACTTTGTATTATTTAATTAACTTTCATTGTTTAATTATCTAACAACTTTTTTTGAATTCAGCACTGATACAAAAGCTATTAAATAGCTGTAATATTTAAATAAATTTTCGAAAAACATTTTCTAAATGACTCACTACATCGATCATGAAAAACGTTTTTATTAAAAAATGGAAATACAAATAAATATCAGCCGTACATCCAATTAATGTTGTCCAATTTTGAGCTTTTCATAAAAAACATTTTATTTTATTATACACGCAGAAAATTAATAAAGGTGTTGATTACACACGACCCATGTGTCTCAGTTGTGTCAAGAATAATTTGTTTGTGACCGTTGCGGGTACTTAAGTATTGTTTTTTTGAACCATCCTTCAACCATGTTCTTTTCCTGTTAGTAATAAAAAAAAAACTTTATATGTATAAAACTTGGCAATCTACATAGTCCCAACGCTTACCCAGTTTTTTCAGATCGCATCGGATTTTTTTTTTTAAATGATTCTAAAATTTTCGAAAATATACATATAATTTTTTCAAAAAAAAAATGTATAAAAAATTAATGGGTAAAAATATTAAAATGTTATAAAAATTGTATCTTGACACATTTTCACGATTGTGCCCGATTTGTGACCCATGGGTGATCCTGGCCTCGCCAAAACAAAATTATGCTATCAGATTAACATTGATACAAAAGTTTCTCATGCCAAATATTATCGATCTTAGTGAGGTTTTTCCTTCTTTAAGTCATTTGAGGGATGGAGTTTACATGGGACCTATGTTTTGTTCTAGATCGACCAGCATTACATGTTGATATGACATAGTAGCTGTTATAATACATGGAAGCTATTGCATTAAAAGCTATTTTCGGGAGAACGATTAAGAATGCAGTAGAATGTTTGTGGCTCAAATTAATTCCAAATTCTAGCCTTATAAGATGGTTTTTCGTCGCAAACAAATTCGTGCTAATGCACACAAAGACTCTATCAGAAACTATTGACCGATTCTTTACATTTCCAATAAGCTTGGTCCTTATGACAATTTATACTAAATGTTATTAAATTATCTTTACCAATTTTCGAACTGTACTCAATCTTTGAAAGCACCCATCAACCTTTTGTTTAATAGCCAATGTTTTGATTTTAGTTTTTAAAAAAAAGCCAACCCCTATTTGGTATTATTTTATTTAAGACGTTTGCTTCTTAACCAGCTAGCGACAAACACTGATAGCAACCTAAATGGCAAAGGCTTAGCATTGCTATTTTGCCCCTTGCTTTTTTACTTTAACCTTAAGTAGAGCTAGAAAGGTAAACTAAAAAATCTAAAAATCAAATAAAGAAATGAAAAATATAGTGCCAATAGGACCAGAAGTACATGCCAGAAGGAGCCGAAGTAACTGATAATAAGCGCCAACAAAATCATCAGTGGTGGGTAATACATATATACATACATAGGTATGTATATATTTGCAAAAATACGGGATATAACTTTTTAACAATTTCTTAAAATATCAAAATTGGCAGAGCATAGTCCGATAGAGCATAAAAAATTATAAGGGAACGCATACTTATCTTTTCGCTAAGGTCAAAAAAGTTCACACACCAACCGCGATGAAGTTTTGAACATTTTTAGTTTTATTTTTGGTAGAGAAAAATTAATTTATTATTATTTATTTAAAACAAAAAATAGCTCAAGTATGAAATTTCATTAATATTTAGAGATGGTTAGAGATTTTTTCGCAAACCAAAACATATCTTTGACCTTTTTTAACGAAAAAACATTAAAAATGAATAAAAAAAAAACACCGTATAATATTATGAATATTCCACATTGCACTGGTTTAGAAAAACTTATTGGTGCGTGAACTTTTTTGAGAAAAATTACAAAAGATTATAGTTTTTGTGGTTACTAGGACATGGTTGACCTCATGGTACTATGACAAAAAATTGGTTATGCCCCTAATGTACATAATTAAATTTTATAAACAAATTGTTTTTCTTTTCATACAAAATATAAAAAAGGCAATTCGGAAAAATTGTGACGTTGATTTGATTCTTATGTGGTATGAAAAACAGAAACAAATTTATGTTGATCTTTTAGCAATCGTGTGTCATTCGAAATTGTGCGTGCAGCCAATATCAATCGTTTGTGCTGCTTTTATCTCCTGTTGTGCGGCTACTAACCTACGTTTGTTTTTCATTAGGCCTTGTACAGTCTGTATATTATGAAAGTTGTTGTTTACATTTTTTTTACAACATGTTTTTTCCTAAAGTATAAAAGTGATTGCCGCTGATTTTTCATTTAGAAATTTTTGCCATTGTGTGTTTTTTTTTCTTTTTTTGCTACTGTTTTTGAAAAGTGTGGGTTATTTTAGCAGTGGCACTTGTCAACTGCTGGATTTTTTTTTTTAGCCAGGTAAAAGGCAACATTTATCTGCTTTTGCTAATATGGCGATTGCATTTTGAGTCCTGCCAGTATTTTGTACTCAAGGTCTTAATGGCCAGCCAGCTAGACGAATGGACGTAGTTATATCGATTCATGAAGTGATGGGTTTTCTAAAAGGGCGATACACGACCAATATTTTCATCTGCTACACATATTAGCAAAAATTCATCTGCACCTATAGTGGGGTAGGTATAAAATAGAGTCCTCTAAATTTTTTATTTAAAAATCAAGTCACATTTTGTGTTTTAAAATTTTGTTGGAAGTAAAACACACTGATTTGCTCGCTTATCTAATTATTCCCCTGAATTTAATACAAACAAATCCCTCAAAGAAGAAAAAAACATTTCGAATTCGACACAATTTTTTTTAAATTTCTGCCCAATTTACATAATATTTTACGTTCTGTTTCCTATTTCAAATTCTTAATGGAAAATTAGCTTTTGATCATTTCAGTTAAATGTTTAAAATAATTATACAAAAAGTCTCACTTCTAAAAAATTTTATTTTATGTGAGTGATTTATCATACATACACACATACATTGACTGTAAACCTCTTACACAGCTTACATGATTTAGGAACCGAAAAGAAGCCACAAATTATTAATAATCAATATTAATAAAATAACAATTTGAAACCTTCCAATGTTTCAAATTGAATTGGCTTAATTTTGACTTAAAATAAACACTTAACCTGAGGCCTTTTTCAAAAACAATTAAATTTTTGTTTGTTTAATTAAAGCTGAATATATAAATTACTTTAATGTTTGCATTTACACAAAATAATGTATTTTTATATGCAACTCCATTATTATAATTTTTTTGAAATACAAATATTATTACCCAATTTATTTGTATTTATATTATTTTTCAATTGCTTAGTTATTGTGGCTTCTAAATGTGGCCAAAAAGAAAACAAAACCGAATTAAAAGCTTAAAAACAATTACAAATGTTTCAGTCAATGTAACAGTCTTTAGCCAATAACTATTATTGAGAGAACGAGAGTGCAGGAACAAGAGGCAAAACTGCAAACAATAATGGCTTTAATAATTGCAGATAACAACCTCAATTATTACAGTTATTAGATATTATAATGTGGTAACAAACAATAGCAAAAATTTGTTTGTTTAACAAAAAAAAATTGTTCACATAGTTTTAGCCAAAAATAGGTTGTATAGGACCTTTTTGAAAAACTAAAAGCGTACTAAATTTTATTTTATTATTTTAAACAAATCTACTTAATAAAATATTAAGTTGAATTTTTTTTTTTTTTTGTTAATTTCTTAGTAAATGTAGAACATCTTAACACTTAGATTAGTAAGTTGAAAATTAAATTAAAAAAAATTCTTTCAACTTATATTTGACAGGAAAAATAGAATAGGAGACAACCAGAATTGAATACCACGGATGTTAAATAGTCCATACATTCGGCTGCCAATTAATCTTAATTTTACAAGTTTATCAAAACAAAAGAGAAAAAAAATAACCAAAATTATAATAAAACAAGCAATAGGGCATGATATGCGCTGCTAAAAACCCAAATAGATTTCATATTAACTTATATGGTCGTCAATATTTTAAAGATAATAACAAGAACAAGTTAGAATGCTATATTCGGCTATGCCGAATCTTTTTACATCACCATGGCGCAATAAGAACAGGAAGCTATAACATTCTTTCGATATTTCGTATCATGCCTACTTTTTCAATACCCCCAAATTTTGTCGGACATTGTGTATTGATGACTGAGATGCTTGTACCTTTTTGAAACCTTTGGCACTTTCCGGTCTCCAGATATACAGAAATCTATAATGTCTTTGTACGGAAGATTCCACGTGCACTTCTTAAATCCCTCCCATCTTTTTCGAAGGTTAGGTATTGATAACCAATATGTTTGAACCTAATTCAGAAACTTTGGATACTGACGTGCTCCAGTTATACATAAAAAAACAACAACAAGAAATTTATGGGTAAAATTAAAGGCAGTCGTGGTTTTTTGCTTATATCCTAGCCATATATAAACCATTGCGGACTTAATGTGACATAAATAAATAACAACCTAGTCCCCATTATATCTGGGGTGTTCGGAAAACCAATTTCAACGTTGTTAATTGAACACCTCTTCTGATAAGGATCCAATATACATACATACTTTTTATGGTGTGAGATCAAAATTTTTCAAGAAATAGGTTCTGCTTAAAATGTCTTGAATATATAAAACGTATCCACGGGACATATTTGTGCCTTAAAACAAGGTTTTAAGGAAAATGCTGATTTTTTGTTAAATATTTTTGCTCTTTTCTTAGCCATTTACCAATCAATTTGACTGATTTTAAACAGAAAAATACTCAAAGGCAAAACCGACCAATAGTTCAACTATTTGCTTTGTATAGAGACTCCGCAAACTTGATTTCAACCGACGAACAGACGGATAGATGGACAGACGGACATCGTGATTTGAACTTCTCTTCTCATAGGGATCCCGAATATATTCACTAAAAAAAATAAATAAATAAATAAAAATATACATACCCTTTTACCTTCGGTGAAGGGTATAAAGACGGAAAACCAAATTTAACTTGTCTTTAATTTAATATTTGACAAAATGTGAATAGTTCAGAAATTTTTATAGAAACTTAATTTTTAACTTAAACTCATTGATTTATTTGCCACTAAAATAATAAGATTCTTCAGTTAAATATTAACTTTAAGTCTACGTTAATATTTTACTTTATTTAATTAAAATAATTAAATTTTAATTAATTTTGTTTTTTCATTTTCTTTATAATTTATGTTAATACATTAATAAAAACAAATAATAAAGGGTATAAGAAAAAGAGCAAAGAGAACAATATTTAGACCAAAATAATACAGGATATGATGTGCAATTACAATTTTCAGTTAAGTAAATTTTTATTAAATAATAGCACATTTTCGAGCTTCTCCCTTTATTGTAAGCCTTGCAACAATAAAAAAAATTAATCTATACAATACCATTAATTAATTAATTATGATTCAGAAATACAATTTTAGTATGTGCAAATATATATACAATTTAATAAATCTTTTGCCTGTAAAGCCCCAAAAATCATAAAAAAATGTATTATTGTATGTAGATTTTTGTAACACAGTGTATTTCATCACAATAAACAAATATAAAAATAAATTGTGCGAAAATAAAAATTTCGCCTTCAACTAGATTTAACAACACAATGAACAAGGTTTGTTGATTAAGAATTGAATGTAGTTTTCAAGGTAATTCGGGACGCTTAATCCAAATCTGCACTTAGTTTTTTTTTCTATCAGCTCGACTTTTCGAGATATACCGTTATGTCCAAAATTGGAATAACTTGAAAACGGCTCACCTTATTCAGTTAAAAAAAATCTAAATTCGTCAACGATATTATCTTTAGAAGTTTTATGGATATCGTTGAAGATTTGAAAAAGAAGAACAATTTAAAAAAAAAATTATTAGTACTAAAAATGCATACAAAATAAAAATGCGACAAAAATCACAATTTCGGTTTAAAAATATTAACTTGGTCGTTATATATATTTCGAATCATATGAGCTTTATTTCATTGCAATCAAATTTTTCATTTTTTTCACGTAAACAACCATTACTCAATCATTTTTCTTTTGGTGATTTCCAAAAATTTGATTAGTACCTGTTACTTGAAAATGCAAGTTGATGGAGAAAAACGGACATTAGATTTGGAAACAGCCCTCAAGTTAGTAAAAAATTTCATTAAACTTCCAATCAATAAAAATAAGTTCAATTTTGTTAACTTGTGTAATTATAAAAAAAAAATTAATTAATTCAAAAACATTATTTGTCGTTAATTAAATTTTTCATTTATTTCACTGTTGTTGTTGTTGTTGGTGTTT
Organism: Pollenia griseotomentosa; assembly: GCA_963931875.1. NCBI lineage: Eukaryota > Metazoa > Arthropoda > Insecta > Diptera > Polleniidae > Pollenia > Pollenia griseotomentosa. The sequence continues at coordinate 203,142,371 of OZ007561.1, read as the reverse complement.
TTTTTTACTTCTTTTGTTTTGTGTATTTATGACATATTTTATTTTCATACTTATTTAAAGTACTCTTGACAATGTTATAAAAATTAAATTATATTTTTAAATGCGCGTTTAAACTGTTTGCATATTTAAAAGCAAAAATAAAATTCATTAATAATTCAATTGGTTGTTGTTACTTAAATGATGGATTACAAGCAGATTATGGAATATATAGTTTGAAAATCATATTTAAACTACATAAACTAACAGGAATTAAAACAAAAAAACGTTTTTTTTTTTCAAAAATTTCGTAAATTTAATAATGAAATTTCAAGGAATTCTAAAAAAGTTGATAAATGGAGTTGGAGTTTACAGGTTTCGGAAAAACCAATAATGTTTTTCAATCCCTTCTTTGGCAAAATAACGGTTATTTTTTATTTAACCTTCCTATACCAACGCATTGGTCTTCCGACGAAAATATTTTCTATACATATTTATTTTTCCAGAAACGCAAGAAAGTTGAGTTTTCTGGACGCTACCGCATTTATAACAAGCTCTATGTTAGTGAATTCCACGTGTTTGTACAAGCCGTACGTGTTGTGTTGTATTCAGTAGCATCCCAATAAAAAATAGACCTTTAAACGAAGCAGGTTTGTAAGGGAGAAATGTAAGAGTTTTTATATGGTGAGCACGAATTTTATATGGTGAGTTCCCACTTTAAAGCAACACATATTTGGCACAAAAAGCGCTAAGCCTTACCATGTATGTCTTATTGCGTAGCGCATAATTGACGATTATTTTTTTAAATGCATCATTATTGCTTCGCAAAATGATACAATTTTTTATTGGGATTATTTGAGGTCGACGCAGGTCGATTGCGGTATGGCCTGATTTTTATTTTGGGGCTGAAAGCTTAGTGATTTATATATTGTACATTATTAAGAAAATATCCTAGAGGGAAGCGAACTGACTTCAAAGTTGTCGCGTGATAGGTCTCTGGTGGTAGAGACGGGTTCTAGTTTTAACACTTTCTATAAATAAGACCTATCACTTTTACATGGGGTTGTCATTTTAGGGTGTCAATTGACACCATTTGACCAGTCACACATCTATTCTCAATGGACGTGTTGAGTGTCAATAAAGTGTAGTATTTTTTTAATAAAAGAAGTCCTAGAATTAAATTCAAGATCAAAATTAAGGAAAGTCCCAAAAAATGTGTCACACCACCGGTAAAGACTGTACTGTAATTCATTACTTTTTCTACCTTTTTGTTCTTCATAAACCAGTTACATGATTGATTCTCCTTTCACTGGTCATGAGTTCTTTTTTTTGTACCTGTTCTATTTTCACAACTCCCGGGACCAGTCTATTGGACCAATGACACAAATTTCCCGCAGGTAACTATAATGGCAGATTGAAAATCAATATTGTTAATGAAAATAAATTTGATGCATGGTGTATTTTTTTTATTAAGTCTTTAAGTTTAAAATTGTGTGCTTAACGGCCAATTTCAACAAGTTCAGTTAAAACTAAATATTACTTTAACTTCCAGTTAACAGAATGTTTTTGACAGTTATAACTGGTAGTTAATTTGGTGAATGACACAGGGGTACAAACTTTCAAACTGTGACACATCGCGAATGTATACAAAACTTAGCGCGGGTTTAGGAAGGTACAAAGCTGTGAGTATAAGTTTTCAAAAGTAACATTTTTTAAGAATCGGTTCTGAAATAGAAATTTTCATGTTTGCTAGCGCTAAATGTGGGCCGCAAAACAATAAATAATTTCTTTCTTTTAATTTATTGAGTGATAATATGTATACGCTTTTCTTCTTAACAATTTTTATTTTTTCCTTTTTTTATTCCTCGAGGGAACATAGGGCTTCAACAAGACATTTCCAACGTTATCTATTGTTCGCAACTATTTTTGCCTCTTCCCATTATTTATTGGTGTCCACTAGTTCTCTCCTTACAGACCTACGCCAGGTATTTTTGGGTCTTCCACTTTGTCTACTTCCATGTGGGTTCCATTCCAGTGCCATCTTGTTTACATTATGATCTGGCTTTCTTAAGGTGTGTCCTATCCATTTCCTCGTTTTATCTGTATGTGTGTAGGCTCTTCTTTGGCTAAGCTCCAGAGGTTTTTTGTTTGTTATTGTGTTGGCCCAGTATATGCCACATATAATTCGAAGGCCTTTATTTATAAAAACTTGTAGCCGCTACCTGATCGATTCACTGGCCTGCCATGTGTCACTTCCGTATAAAAGGGTCGACGTGACACTATATACTCAATAAAGCTAGAAGTGCATTTGGCAGACTAAAAAATATATGGCGAGCACCACAAATCGCGAGAAAAAGATCCGTATTTTCAACGCATGTGTCAAGTCAACAGCTTTAAAATCAGGCTTTATTTTAGCTGTGAAAGCACTTTGTTTATTTTACGAAACTCATTTCTACTTAAAGGCCTACGTCAATAAGCAAAATTGTCGTATTTGGCGCGAATATAACCCTCAAGCCGTTAACGAATCAGGATTACATCTATTAAAATTTACTGTTTGGTAAAGTGCACGGGACTTTCGAAATCAGGTAGGAGCTCCGTTACGATGAATGGCGATTGGTGTCGAGGCATGCTGACTAAATTTGTTTCCAGAACTGGTCCTTTTGACCTATTTAGGTAGCTCAGTTACGAAGAAAATATTAAGTTTTAAGCTTGCTGAAATCAACAACATTTTTGTTTCTGTAAGCACTTGCATTTTACCATGATAAAGCAATATCACTCCTTATCCTTCATATGCAATAAAATTAACAAAACGACAAAATGACAAAAATCTACTTCAACTTGTAATTAATTGTACTTGCTGTAACACTTTCCGCAGTTAATTGATTTCACTATTCAAATCTTAACTCAGTTATAATTACAAACATATATTTACAATCTGGTCGAACTACAAATAGGCATTGGAAAATCTATTTACGTCACTCAATCAGTGTGTCATAAACAACATACTAAAGCAAAATTTCGTCTTGGCGACCATCTTAATGTAACGGTCAATGAACGATTTTATTGCACTACGAATAGACTACAAGATAACATTATTATATTTCTACAGCTATTGTACAATATGTCAATGATTGATAAATTACACAGTCTTGGAATGAGGCATATAAGATTTATTAAAAAAATACAAGTCAAGAAGGATATGCAAATTTTCTTTATAAAAAATACTTTTCTAAAAGTATCTTGGTGCTGGTAAAAGTGCAAGGGTTGCTGGTTCGATTCCCCTACTGTATTTCACTACAGTTACTTTTGCTTGGTAAATTAAGTTAGAATATTGTATTTTAACATTGAATAAAAAAAATAACTAAAAGTAACAGCTCTTACACATTTATTTATTTTTCTCTACAAATCTGCACTTTTTACTTAATTTTATAATAAATTAAATTTCTTGATAATTTTTATTTAAAGCACTTGACGTCAAATGAGACTCAATATTGCGGAGCTAAGTTCCACACTGACATAATATTTCTCAAAATTCTTTATGTTGTTTAGTTTAATTAAAATTCTTGTTAACATCAGAGAATTTTGCATCCAACAAACAACAAGTAACGTCAATAAACTAATAAAAAAAAGTTTTATGCTAAATATAACCTGAATCATTCATACGAACGTACAAATACAGTAGACCTGTCCTTGAAAAACAAATCTGTGTGTGGTCTTAGTTTTATTCATCTGAAGCGCTCGCGAATGCAAAATTAATAACGAAGCCACGTGCCGAAGAACGAACAAAATTAAAGAATAAAAAACACATACTTTGGAAAAATTAGGCTTTTTATTAATTATTTTTTAAATTTTTTTTACAAATCTTATATTACGAACAAACTTATCTTTTTAACAATATTCTTATCACATTAATCAAATTCCATATACCGATTTGTTAGCCATGTTCCTTTAAAAAAAAAAGAAAATACTATTTTGACAGTTGTCAATACATCTATATCTTATATCTATATATCAGTGCTGATTCTGTGATACCCTCCACCGAGGTTAAGAGTATTTAAGAAGTTGGATTTATATGGAAAAGTAGTTATGAACTAATCTTAATAAAAACTGACCTTACAATATTAAAATTCTTTGTGGTTTTAGGCGAATTTCAAAAGTGGTAAATTACACTAGGCCACAAAAAAATTAACCTCAACAATTAGATACTTTCTAAGCTTTGGGACTGTTGAAAACGAATATGGCATTCGTTTATTTTTCTTACACGGAAGGAAGTTTATTTTCGATATCTATCAGTTTCGTGTCTTAAACAAGAAAATTAAAAATTTTTTCTTGATTTTAACTTCTTTCGTTCGTATTTAGTAAAATTTTCTTAAATAAAGAAACATTTTGCTTAAACATTTATTTAGAATAAGTTATTTTTGGCTTAAACAAAATCATGCAAAATTTTCTTGGTTCAAGCCATATTTTCTGGTGATTAAGTAAATAATTCTTTCCGTGTAAGAAGAGTTTTTCTGATATTCCAAAAATCATTTTTTGAATTCGCAAATTTTACACTGTAGAAAAGATAAATTTTCCCCCTTTCAGCGCATATCTGTAACGTGCTTATTGGAATAAAAAAAAATTTCTGGGTTAAACGCCTTTAGATTTAAATGAAGTTTTTTTTATTCAACTGTATCTTAAATATTATTTTGTTCCAAACGTACTAAGCGCAAATTGGTATAATTGGACAAAAAATTAAAAATTGCGACACATTTTGTGAAAACTTCAGAATTTAATTTTCATAAAAAAATTTTTTAATCAACGCAACTACTGAATTTTAGGTAGCTTATTTAGGTTTAAGGAAGTATGCTTTCACTAATCGGTCTATTAAAAAATTATTAAAATAACAAAAGCAAGACAGCATCACAAATAACAACAATGCCGAAATTTAGCAACCATTGTGCAGTGAGAAAGGTAACTGGGTTTTTGGGAAACAACAGAAGCCATAGCAACAGTCAACTAATTCTAAATATGATGGAATACTTTCACGCCATTGGGTGTTTATTAAATAAATTAAATATTATTTTAAGACTTAGTGGGTTTCTAAAAATTACAGGAGCATTTTCTTTACAACTATGTATTTATACTCATTTACTCCAAACTTAGGCGCTTAGTGTGACACAAATTGCATCGTTATCAATACATAGATCTGTTTTAAGAAAAAACTACTTATTATATTTCCATGGACATAGCGAATTGCAACGTGTTAAGCTAGTTTACTAATTAAAATTCTGCAGAAAAATTGTTTGTATAAACAATAAAAGACAATCAAACATTAACTGTTATTAGTAAAAAATTTTCCAAAACAAGTAAAATTATATTTTCTACAGGATAAATTTTAGGTATTTGTACAGTAAATTTAAGATACTTATGAACCAAATTAGGCCCATCCAAAAAAAATTATTTCTTAAGGGCAGGTCTAGTGTTAATCCATTTCTATTCGATATGATCGATTTATTTTACACATACCAATGCACTCACAAACTCATATTTACTATACATATGACTTATATGAATTGCTGTTGTTCTTGTTATTATTTTGCAAAGTTTTTCTTGTATATGCGAGTATCTATCTTTGTATGTGCGTAGATATTTAGATACTCTTCACCTCTAACATGACCACAGAAATTACTGTTGTGTAACTAAATATAAGCAATAAAATTTTGCTTTAGTTTATTAGCGCTGCCGATGTTCTCTATTTAACAATCAAACATTCATTCAACGTGCTCACTAATACGCATATATTTCAATATATTTATGTACTCGAATACAGATATTCGCACATGTATTTCGTTTATAAAATAGGAATTATTTGCAGTTGATGGAAAAATAATAGCAGTTTCAAGTCAATTTTGTCAAAACTGAGGATCATCGTTTAATACTGCGAACTGAACGATTGTATGTTGTATATAAAAACAATAGTAAACTATGTATTTTAATACAACATACAATTGATACAACGATACAAGGGGGTCAATTGTTTTGCGAAGGTTAACAAAAACCTCGTTGTAATTTTTCAATATTTTTCTTTTTTTTTAAATGCTTGTTATAAAACCACTACACTAATACAAAATGAACAAATAAAAGTGCTATATTCGGCTATGCCGGATCTTATATACATTTCAACATGGTGCGATTTTGTTCTACGCCCAATTTTCCAATTCCGCCTACATTTTGTCGGATATTGTGCATTGATAACCAATATGCTTGTTACTTATATGCTGGTTAATTCTTTTGCTCTTTCCGTTCTTCAGATATGCAGCAAAGCAGACGGAGAGACGGAAATTGTTAAATCAACTTCGCTGTACATGTATGTATTTGTTATGCTTAAAAAAGCAAAAAAGTATAAAAAATAAAAAAACTTTTGCAATGAGTTCCTTTTATTTTGTCCATTTTAAAGAAATAAATAACAATAAAAATAGGGTTTTACTAACAGTTTCGTCTTGGGGCGTTAATGGGTTAAACAAGTTATATAGAAGAAAAAAACTATTTAATATGATAAATTGATAAACTGCATTAAACTGTTTATAATTAATTCTTCTTCTAATTTTCTTGTAATGCCCTCCATCTGTTTTGCCAATTTACACTGTTGCATATTAAGCAAACTGTTAGTTAGGCCTTTTAGCGTTTATTATATAATCTTTTGTAGATAGGGCTATTTGTTTTTTGTCAAAAGAATCTCTAATGCTAGTCGAAAGATTCAAAAATAGTTGTAGACATTTGTGTTGATGCAACACATCAGATTTAATGAAACAGTTGGTTTAAAAGTTTTTGTTAGTTAGGGTCTTTTGCGTTTTATATAACGATATATATGTCCCCTGTTACTTTCGCTGATGGGTATAAAACATCAACAGCCACAACATGGTATTTTATGAAAAAAAAATAGACGCAGTCGTGGTTTTTTGGTCATATCTCAGCCAACTATGGACTGATCTGGCTTAATTTTTATAGCGAACAAATGGGTATAGGTGACATAAATACACACAGAAAACAAATTGGTTGGGAAACGGTTGCAGTAATAAAATATTGATCAAGTAACATGATTTATTATTGCAACTATTAAAAATATATAGTTCTAATTGATTTTTAATTCTCTTGATTATTAAAACGTTGTTCTAACTGAAATATGATATGATTGCAATCAATAATTTGCTTTCGTCAATAAATTTTGTAATATAAATGTTTATTCATTTATTGCAGCCAATTATTGATTGTTGGAATAGTTTCAATTCGAGTACAACAAATGAAAATATAATTATTCGGAATTCACAACCAAAAAATAGTTAAAAGCCCCAATTGCTTACTAAATTTTCTGTCAAAACATTTGATAGATTAAAATAATTTTTAATTTTATATTTAAAAAATATCTTTGCGGTCAAAAATGAAAAATGTGCAAAAACTTAATAAATGGGGGTAAGTAATTTACGTATTCTTATCGGGATGAACATATACACGTACATATATGTATATATGTATTATTTTTTTAAGCCCTGCAAATTATGTTGGACTACTTGATCCATTTTGATCCTGGGCTGGTCCAATGTAGTGCAAGTATGGACCATGTCATTATTAAAAAGAGTTTGCAGTGAAACGACATGTCTTCGTTTTGAAACGATTTCAAAGCTAATCCTCTGGAGTATACCATGGAGTAGTTTTAAGACTTCTCCTTTGTAATTCAAGCTAGGACATCGTACTGTAAAATAAGCCATTTTTTCTATTTATTGGGGTTACCTTTGAACAAGTCCTCGCTTTCTTATGGGCTACATTTGACCGTTTGAAAAAATATATTGATAACGACAATCAAATCTCTTGTTATGAACACCAATTATGTGTTAATTCAGTTTCAGCTATCATATATTCGGGTATAAGCACAATTTTGTTTCTAATAATCATACTAACAACTAACAATATCTGTTGTTATGACTGATAGTGTACTAAAATTAAAATGTTGCCATCAAAACTATTATGCTAAGCAACGAAATTTTCAGTAATTGGAACCGAATTGTGTGATAGTACATGCAACCGACGAAATTCGATTGGCGCCAAATTCGGTTGTGATCACGAATCTGTTTTCTCTGTGTACATAACAACCTTTGCCCCATCATTTTTGGGGTCTTCGGATAACCCATTTTAACACACACGGACCTGTGGTGATGGATAAAAAAATTATAAGCTCTTGCTTAATACATTTCGCATTTTTTTTCGCAGTACAAACAGAGTATAACTTTGCAACATTTTTTCGTATGTATTCGCACGAAATACTGAACAGAGTACCAGTATTAAGTGTCAAATAAAACTAAATGGAATTTTCACAAGACTTGTAAGATTGTGCAAATTTTGTGTAAGATTGTGAAAAAACTTTTGCAGGAAACTAAAATTTGTTGTTAAAAGTCAGGTTGTGTATAGTTCACACTGCTATTTTTTCATCTTCAATGTGCGTGTAGGTTTTGTTCGTTCTTCTGTTCGCCTACTCATGTTTATGTAGTAAATAGCGTTGATATTTTAAATATACATAAAATGACTGTGTGTGTTATAAGAATATTTCAGTTATGCGTGTTCACGATTATATTGAACTTTAGTTATTATAGCTATTTGTCTACATAATTGAGTTTTTGGGTCTTCATGTTTATTAAAGTACATATCTTTGTAAAGGGGTTATTTTATATTAATACGAGCTTTTAACCGCGACCTCGTTCACATGAAAATTAGAGCAAAATTTTAAGAAAAGCGGTTATCCTTAAAAAAATTTACAGAAAATTTATTTCTCTATACCAAATTTATCGAAGAGAGAAAGAGTACCAAAGGTAAACGAATACCAAAAGTTACATCTTTTCGGCCTTTTAGGCGCCAGAAAATACTCTGTGTATTAATGACGGCTATAATCTGTATGTTTACAAAATTTATCGAAAGGACCTATTTTATCCCGTTTTTACCCCTTTAAACTGAGCCCCATGCAGTCTGTATGCCAAATTTATCAAAAAGAGAAAATGTTCAAATTTTACCAAAATATTCCCGTTTTGACCTCTTAAAAAGTACCAAATATTTCAATCTGGGCCTCGGCTGCCTCTATATCAAATTAATCGAAAAGACTAACAGCCAATCCCACAATGTCACACGTTAACGTGCGCATAGAAAATTACATTTAAAAAAAAAAACAATTTCTAAAATTAATTTTTGCTTTAAATGTTATTTTCTATGAGAACGTTAACGTGTGACATTGTGGGATTGGCTGTAAAAATACCAAAAGCTAAATGAAGGGTTCCAAAGGTACCAGCTTTTCTTCATTTCAGGACCCAGAAAGTAAACTGTGTGCTAATAAAGGATTTTATTTGTACATATGTATACCAAATTTTTTAAAGAAAATGTGTACCAATTGTATCCCCTTAAAAAGCATACAATATTTTTGGTACGAAATCTGCACACCAATTTTTATCAAATGGAGAAAAAGTACCAAAAGTACTAGCTTTTGCTTACTTTTATCTCTTTAAAAGTACTCTTTATTTTAATCTAAGCCATACACTATGCGTTTACCAAAGTTTACTCAAAACCTTTGAGCGGTTTTCGAGTCATTCTGCAACAAACATACAAACTAACAAACTCATACATTCACATACATTTATAAAATTAGTAAGATTGTAGGATTAAATATATTTTGTTAGCGTAATATATTAAATATAGATGTTTACAAGTGGACAGTCACTATAAAATCATAAGTTATGTGTCGAAAAAGTTTCAGAAATTTTTTTTTTATTAATTTAATAGATTTTTTTTATTAAAGAATATAAAGGCTAAGAGCAATAAAAGTAGAATATCTTACTCGATCAACAAGAGGGCTTAAATCGAAATTTAAATGTTTTTAGTGAAAGCATAACTATTTTTAATTTATTATTAAAGGCATATGCAAAAGAATTTCTTAACCAACGGTTTCATTAGCAAAAAGTAGACAAAATATCACGATATACCTGTCGACTTTTTCCAAAAAGTGAAAAACAATAATTTTGATTTGCCAGATTACCCATGTACATAAGTTACTGGACTGAAACAACCAAACTCTACGTTGGAAACCAATATAAATATATTTTCTTACTGTGTAAATTAAGTTAGACAGATGCAAAGGAACTCCTTTCAAAAAAAAAAAAAAAAAAGAATATAACCAGGTTGTTTTCTATGAGATTTTTATTATTTGGCTACATATGCATTTAACACTATTTATTATAAAATATAACGTAATTTCCGCAGTTCTAAAATACGAAATAATCCACATTTGTGTATTTTCATAAGGGAGTGAGTATTCGTAATAACACAAACAACACAAACATACACATATAAAATGTTTTTGAAATTAATATATTTTTATACGAATGATGCATTTATTAGAATACACAAACATTTACTCAATCAAATAAACACAACGGTATTTATGTTTGTGTTAGAAATACAAAACTTTAGAGTATAAAAAACATGTTAGAAATACACACTACTAAACATACTTAATTTTATACTAAGGCAGAACACAAACGTGCATATGTTTATTCAAATATTGGAAACCAAATTAAATTTTAAAACCATAAATAAATTTCTTAATGAATTTTAATTAAATTATTTTTATTTCCAGTTATTAAATTCTTAAAGTTATTATTTTGTTGCAAAATTCAATGGATCCTAAAATATTTTTATTTATTTTTACTTACTTCTATTTAGTTTCATGATAACAAAACATTTATTGACATCACTTTGGTTTCTCTAACCATTCGAGGCTGTTGTACATTGTAATTTAGTTATAATGTCTAGAACATATTGAAGCCACTTTAGAATTACTCTTTAACGACTGTGTTAATAGAAAACAGTACCTTAAGTGAAAATGTTGTTGGCATATAATGTTCTGTTATTGGTTTCCTCGCATTTGGTACTTACGGAATTTGGTGAGTTTATTTAGCTATAAATGTGTAATCCACTTTTCAAATATTTGATAGAAAACGTGACCGATACACTCTCTCCCTCTCTGCGAAATGAATTTTTAAATAAAATTCTTTCACTTATGGCGATTTCTTTTCTGAGAAAAATGTTGCATTAATGTTACATGTTCTACATTTTGTGTTCGTTTGTACAAAAAATACAACTGTGGGAAAAATTTTCAAGTTCTTTTGTGAAAATGTTGATGAAAAACATGCAAAACATGTTACATGTTTTACCCTTACTTTTACTTAAGGGTTCATACTGCCCTGTTTTACAACTTTGGTACTTACTACTTTGTTTGTACAACCAATATTTTTTTTTGTTTGTAATAATATTTTAAAAGGTTTGTCAAAAGAATTCTACATCTAAATATTCTTTGACGGCATACTCCATTTTGAATTAAATCGTTTTTTTTTATTTTGGTGGAAAATTCTATGTATTTATTATCGTTTTAAATTTGTTCAAGCAATAAGTGATGTCAATGTCTGTTTCCAAACCTTAAAGTAAGTGTGCAGCAAATAGTCGAATAGTTTTAAAAATCGCCAATGAACTACATTAATAATAAAAGTGTAATAGTTGTAAATAAAGGCAGCTAATTCTGTTCGATTGAAGTTGTACAACATGTAACACTTCGAGTGATTATAGGTAACATGAAGAAGTGTTACATGCATATACTGTAGCATTTTTTTCTCAGAATAGAAATCGCCATTAAATTCTTAAAAACACATTTAACTTCAAATTATTGTTAATATGTTAAGTAAAGTCTAGTATCGTTTGTTGGCTGCACTTATTTAGTCAAATATTTGAACGATATGAATGTATCTTAAGTCAAAATGGTTTGTTATTACTTTGTGTGCATGTGACTGCTTTACGTATTAAGCACTGCTGTGGTTACGTAATGTGATTGTTTAATCTTAACAAAATACACCAGCAAAAGGATTCATTTGTATGTTTCTATCTACGCGAATACAACCATTAATACATGAAAACGGAACTGCAGTCATATGTACATATCTGTGCGCATTGAAAATTACAATTGTATAAATGCAAAATTAATTGGTGATTAAATGAAGTGTGCAAGTGAGAGTTAGCGGAGCATGGTAATTTTGACGTTGTGAATGATAATGAAATTATACTAAAGGGCTACGGTTAATTAGAAGATGTACCTTAATAAATGTTCTCAAAAACTAGCAGTTTGTAAAACGTTTTGAAGACTGTTGTAACTTAAATATGTAGACTCAACTATTGAATTTGCATGTTAGTTTAAGAGATTCGGGAAATGACTTTTGAAGTTTGATAATTATAAAAATAAGTTCAGCGGCCGAAACAATTTTAATTGTTTAACTTAAATTTTTCCTCTTATGTATTAAAGCTGAAAGGTATAAATTTATTTTATTGCTTTTGTTTTGTTATGATTTCCACCTCAACAGCGGTTTTGGCTCTATTTTATTAAATTGCCTCTTAAACAAATCCATTCCATTATCTAAATTTTATATTGTCCTTTTGATTAATATTCTAAAAAATGTTTAAGTTAACCTAACATACTTTTCTAATAAATGTTTTGAAATTTTCCTTTAATTAAATTCAAAGTAGGTCATAAATGTTTGATGTGCGTAAATGTAAAAGTGTCATACAAACAATTTTTGTATATTCTATTTTTATTTTCTCCCAAAACTTTAATATAGGAAGAGAAGAGGAAAAATAAATCCCTCAAATAAACAACCTACATACAAATTGATGATAAAGAAAAGTTTTTTGAAAAACCTCTGCACATAAAAAGCAAAAACATTTATGTATATATTTATTACATACTGTGCGGAATAAACAGACATATTTTGTTATACTTTTATACAGGTTTGTGAAGTATGTTTGGTTAATCGGTTGATTTGTAGCAACTGCAAAAGATTTAAAACTAACGTCTTAATAACAGCATGATATAACATGATGCAAAATATTATCGTGAGTGCCTGCCGTTTGGGCTTAAGCTCACGGAGGTCTTAGCACCAGCTGATTAAAAATGGGTTAAGCACTTCTAATTGTGAGATTTAGCAATACAAACGAGTGGCAATCAATCATTTAGTATTATTTATTTTTTAAATGTAATGAGAATGTTCAGTAGTATTTAATTCGGCAGAATTAAACAATTATAAGCTGAAGCTATCTAGCCTTCACTGCTGCAAAAATAGTAGCATCTGTTGAATAGCAATAATACCTAGAAAGATTCGCTAGCAGCCGAACTTCCCCTCAAAGGAGGGAAAACAGCCTTTAAAGCCAGCTTTTTAAGATCTCCCTTCCTGCGACTTTGGTGTAAAACCATAATCATCAGGTGAATCCCGAAAGGCCCTTACCAATAGTCAGTCTAAAACCATGCCTCTAGGAGTAACTGACTTCCGAGGCGCAAGAAAGGATCACTGGGCAGCCGCGACCGCAAGAGATCTGTTATTTTTGAGTTCTGCTGGACAGCAGGTTTGGCTGCACCTGTTTTCCCTGAACGATGTCATACCAAAAGTAGAAGTTTCCTTAGGAAGTAACCCTACATACTACCGGAAGTATGTAAATTTTATCGAAAGAGAAAATCATTGGTTCGTATTTTTTCAAAAGCTTTTTTTATAACAAAGTTTTTGCTGTCTACAACTGGAGTTCATTAATTCATCACCAAGACCCCAGCAAAAACTGATGGTTCCTCGGAAGCCGTAATCTAAGGGAGAATTCAGAGTCAAGCGCTTACGCTTCTAGGAAATATAACATGATTTTTGCTTGGAATTCCTCGCGTATAAGCTCTGCTTAATATATCTGAAATATACTTATATCATGCTTTGCAAACTGACATGATTAACGTGAATAAAGTAAGTGAAAATCCAGCACAACAAAATTGTGCAAGAATAGAAGGAGTTGACTAATAATATTTTGCATAGAGGTATATATGATAATAATAAACTAAGCTTCAAGTTTGAAAAAAATTCCGTAAAAGGATTCATGTACCTCCCATATATCCTTTTTTTAAAAAAATTCAATTCGGCAACACTTTTTATGTTAAATTGTTGAAAATTACCAAATCTATCTAAATATAATCTTAAAATTTATGTACTTATTTTTTTAATTCTAGCAAGGATTTTTCAATGAAATAAACAATTTAAATATTTCAAATTTAAAATATTTCATACAAAAATATAAAACAGCAAGTACAGTTTGGTGTTCCGAAAAAAGCACAAAAAAGGACACCTTAACTCAAAATGTGGTAAATTTTTTACTTTACATCAATAGTAAGGGCAACGGAGCATAAAAAAGCTTAAAACACGGTGCACTCAGTTTTTTTTTTTAAATTTAAAGTAAATATTGACGATTTTCAATTTTTTTTGCAAAAACAACCTGCATTTTTTACGGCTATATAATAATGTTTAATAACGGTAGAGATTTTCTTGAAGTTTATTTCTTTAGAACGTTAATTTATAAACATAGAACAAAGAAAATAAGGTAATTTTATAGTACAGAAAAATATTTATAGCTTTTAATCTAAAGTACTAAATTATAAAAAATAATAAATGCGTTTTGAGCCTCTAAAACAGATCATATATCTCTAAGTTAGTACTAAAATGTGGGTAGTTTCTCTTTGGACACTTGACACTTGATTTATTAAACGGCAGAGAAAATTGAAAAAAGAATTCACTCGGTTTTTTTTATTTGTCGATAAAAATTTTTTTTAACTTTTTTTTTGTTTTAGTTACACTTTTTTAAGATTCATCCGGAGCATTACTAATACATACTTTAAATAAAGCTTGGGCTCATTTCAAAGAAAAATTTCTTTTTTACCAAATACTAACTTAAAAATTGTGGTACTTTTTTAAAATAAATTGTAAATGATATTTTTTCTAGTACATGAATTACATTTAATTTTTCTTGTAAAATTTTATTAAAAATTAGGACAAGTTTAGCGACCTCTAGCAGCGGCGAAACGCATTTAACATAAAAAAAGTGTCCTTTTCATGTAATTTATTTAGATACGAATACAGTACAGTAATTTTTTGAACATTGGAGCAACATTGTTTCACCTTATTTTTGTATATGGAACAAAGTACTGTGTGATGTTTTGACAAAACATCTTAAGTTGAGATAAGACAGCAAAGCATTTTTAAAAAAAACCTCGGAACAAAATAAAACAAACCAAAATTAGAGAAAAAATATGTTTATAAAACAAAATTTTAAAAACGTAAACAAAATTGTTTTTTGAATGAAAATTCGTATGATAAACCACATTTTTTCAACGTTTTAAATTTGACTTAAGATGCTTTGTCAAAATGCCACAGAAATTATTTCACTGTATCAATGCAGCAGTAGAAAATGTAATCTTAAAAAACGAATTAACAGAGATTTATTCTAGTATTTAGCACGGTATTTAAAAATTGTGGGTATGCCTTACCTTCCAGCAGTAGCACAAGGCAGTATTGTTTAGAAACAAAAAGGAAGCGATTGGTGCGAAGTATACGTATTTATTGCTTCAAGATTTTGAAAATTTTTTGCTTGGACACCTCTGTGTTGCCATTTATAGAATATAATTTTTAATAAATAGATGTCAACAGAAATGTTTTTAAGGGACCCATTTGGATAGCCCATTGCCCCAAAAAAATGGCACTTAAAGAAAATACAATTTATTTCTAAAACCTGACAAAATTAAATATTTCAGCCAATAAGGGAATACTTAATACTTGACAAAAGTTCTTGTATAAAAAATGAATTAATATTTTTAGAACTTTTTAAAATTCGTTTTAGCTAGTCCTATAAAGTAAATTTTTTCTTACGAAATGTTTTTGCTGTTGTAAAAATAAAACATAAAACCGCACATGACACTTTGCAAAGAACTTGAGTAGCAGCTAAACGACCAATTAAATAAACTTTTTTTCTTTCCTTTAAACTTTTTTCGGTTTTGTTGGCTTAGTAAATACAACAAAATTGCAAAAAAAAAAAAAAAAAAAAATATATTGAATAAACTGCGATAAAAAGGCAGAAAATGAAATATTTTTTTTTATACAATATTAACAGATATTTTAACAAGTGTCTTTTTTGTTGTTTTGCACTTTAAGCTCCAAAGAAAGTGGGAGAGGGAATTGGTTCTTTATTTGCTAAACTTTTTCGTTTTCATTTCATTCATTCATTGAGTTAAACTACATTTAATTCTGAGCCTGTTGTGTTGGCTTATAATTTTTCAACATTGTCTCAAATTTTCCTTTCTTATTTTCCTGCTAGTTTAGTATTTTTATTACCTAATTTAGTTCTTTGTTTTCTTTTACTCCAGCATTTTATTTTCAAGAATAAAAGGACATTTCACAAGTTTCATTTATTTTAATTTTTTGCGTTTTTGCGTCCTTCTTTAGTTTTATTTGTAATGAAACAATTCTTTTGTCTGTCTTTTTTTTCTAAAATGGCAAATACCAAAAACCTAATGTTTACTTTTAATTAATTTTCTCAAAATGTGTGTTACGGAAAAAGATACAAAATAAACTAAAATGTTGGACAAAGCTGTATGACGAACACAAAAAAAACTCCTTTGGCTTTAACTTTAGGCTGGTGTAAAAGGAAATTCTTTTTATTTATTTTTTGTGAAACTACTAAAGTAAGATACAAAATGAAAATACCAGCAAGGAAAACAACTGACAGGATAAAACCTTAATAGAAGTTGACCACATTTAACAGACGGGAGAAAAGGAAAATACCAATAGCGTATAACAGTTTTTGTTCCCTTCTCTTTTTTTTAACTAAATGAAACAAAATACAAAAACACAATAAAAAATTCATTCTAATACAACGACTCAAATTAAAGGTAATCAAGCATAAAACAACAACAAAAAAACAATACAAATAATTGTGTTAATTAAATAATAAAATTAAAGTGGAGAAAAAACACTAAGTGAAATAAGCAATACCATCTTATTATCGCCTTTAAAGATAAGACAGCTAGATTGAAAGGACATAAGTAATCAAAGATTTAACGTGCAAAAAAAACCAAATTTTGTAAACATTTTTTATACACTTGATTTGCTTTTGTGTAGAGATAAAACTGTCAAAAACAGTGATACAGTTTTATAAACCATAAACAGAAAGATAAATTATCTTTTGAAAAAATGAGTAAAATCTGTATATTTAAATAGTTTGGTTTATATAAATCTTAGGTTTAAACAGGACATAATTTAAAATAAATTAAATTTTTTCTAAATAATGGACAAAGGCTCTCGAATTATGAACTGATAACTGTTCTTTTCAAATACGTTAAATAAATCTCCGTCTGTCTTTAACAGTTCTAAAATCAATAAGTCTAGAAAAGTTCCTGCTCCTTATTTATACCTACACCACAATAGTGGAGAGGGTATTCTGCGTTTGTACTGAAGTGTGTAACGCTAAAAAAATTTAAGTATACCGATCGAGTCAGAATCACTTTATGAGTAGATCTAAAGATGTCTGTCCAACTGTCCGGATGTCAGTCAATGTAACCTTGTGCGCAAAGTACAGGTCGCAATTTTAAAGATAATTTCATGAAATTCAGTAAATACATTTGAATTGTCACAAGACAAGGCATATTGAGTATTAGTCCATACTTTTGCAAGGCACCTATACCCCGTGAACTAACTTATTATGCTGGTATTAAGATCAAATAAAGCTCAAAAATATTTTTTGCAACGTTAATCGTCTTACCAATTTTTTTTTTAATCAGTCCATATTTGACCACAGCTCCTTTATAGTAGCAACTATGTCATGAAAATATGTGTTTTGGTAGGACCAGAATCGACTATAGGTGCCATATAAACCCTCTCTCGAAAATCGCTTTTAGACGAACAAAACTCATAAAGATGTTGTTATTTAGATTAAGTATGGAGCACTTTTTATACGGCCGATAAAATCCTACCTTTAGGTAGCAAGTTGTGAAAACGGCCCTTAGAGTTAAACATACTATTTAAAATTATATACTACCCTTATTAAACTTAAAATTTCATCTCGTTTTATTGCAACAGACCAACACTTTGGCGGAAATCGAACCTGCTGCGCTCGACATAATATACTAGCTCACTACCAACTGGCCAACCGGGGCACTCCATAACAAATAAAATTATGGTACTTTTATAAATTTTGCTCTTTTAAAACTATTAATTTTATGAGATATTTCACGGTATCAAATTTACTTATTGAATGGATAGTCGAAATTATAGAGCTATCACCGGTTTTTGTATGATTCATTAGGGAGCTTAAGTGAATTATGAACCATATTTAATAAAATAAGCAACTCTCATTTGCGTATTGAAGTCAGACATTTTACCAGTCTTTGTTCTTAAAATTTTTGTCTAATTCAATATTTCACATACAGCAATATTTAAAATGTGTATAACTTTAGTAATAATACATGTTTGAAAAATATTTATAAATTTATTTTTAACGGATAAATTTATTTCTATTCAAATAAAAACAATAGAAGGGAAATGCAGCAATAGTCATATTTTTAACAAATCAGGAAGTTCTTTAGTTTAAGTTAAAAAAAAAAAAACTAAACTATGGATGACTCACTAATATATTTCTAATCCTTGCGGGAAATTTGTATCAATTGTTCTTAAAGCACTAATCCTGTGAACAGTGAACATAATATTATGATAACAAGGACCGAGTGATAAGTGAAAAAAAACACATATCGCTGTACTGGTGATAAAGTGTAGTTAATCCAGAGGAAAGGTAATTGACACAAAACTTTTCATGAGACCGGATTTTTTGCGGGCTGATGTTATCTGTTTATATTATTTTATATGAAGGAGATCTATCATAATAATATGGTTCACTCGGGACAAAATCTGCGACAGCCATTATTCTAACCAAAATTGAATGTGTTCATTAAAACTACTTCACTGACCAGCTACATAGTGTCAAAAGAGTGCCAATTAACCCCCTCCTAGGACATCGCCATGTTAAAGTGACAAGTCCCCTTTATATAAAGTGCTAGAACTTTATTGCTGTCACGCGACAAGTTTAGTGCTAGTTCCCTTTCTCCTAGTAACTTATATTTGAATATATTTCGAATACATACATACAATTTCTTTTCGATATGGTAACAAGTACAAAACTGTGTTAAATGGAATATTTTGCCGTATCAAAGTTATAATGGTCACCCAAGGTGTGTTGATATGATTCTCAAAAGTATAAACGCTACAATGCAAGACCATTCGCACGAGATCGTGAATTGGGCTACAATGGTAATCTGTTTCTCTACATGTTACCAGAATACCATTGAAATTTTTATTTTATGGTTTACCGCTACCACAATTACAGTTGAAACTTGGTTAACTGGGCCACTGTTCACCGTTTATATAAATAAACCGATTTGCTTCTTACTTTTACAATCTCTTAAATCGGCAAAACATATAAATTAAGCAGAAAAAAAGAAAGTATTAAATAAAAAACAAACAATGCAGAAAACAAGACAAAGGAGTTAACAAAAACAGTTATCAAAAAGTATAGAATAGAAATTTGTGAAAACTATTTTAAGAAACTATATAATTTTATTAGTGGTGGTGTTTAAAAAAAAAATATAGTTTTAAAAAATGTTTACTGTTGGTGTGTAATATTTTAATAAAATGCCTCTGTCGTCAACCACAATACAATTAACTGATTTTGACACTTGTGGACGCATAATATTTCATAGTGAGCCGCAAATTTATACGAAAACTATTACGTTATCGGTCGCTTCCATTGTCCATCGACTTGTCGTGCTGAAAATTGCTAGTGGGACTCAAAATAACGGTCGTCTTTATGGGCCAGGCTGTTAGAAACCACCCGTATTTTTTTTTGTATTTTTTTTTTTTAATATTTTGTACTTTCTAAACAAAATGCTTTTAAAATTAAATATGAAAAAAAAATTATTTTTTCATTTCATTGAATTTTAATAAACAATTTTTTAAAATGCAATCTTTTTAAAACACTTTTTCACAAACAATAAACATTGCTTTTTATGCTGATTTCAGCATATTTAATTATAAAACACTTAATTTTTTCAATTAAACATAATAAAACTATTATAACAGTAATATGTAATGACTATCATGCCAATGATGATGATCATTATGATGTCAATGTTATTAATAATGTCAATTTTACACTTAACTAAACATTTAAAAAATTAAATGCAAACGAACAGAAAGCAAAAGTCGTAGCAACAAACAAAATTTATAAAAACATAAATTAAAAATTATTGTAAATACATTTTATTGCAGAACAGTGAAAAAAAATGCATACAAAAAAATTTGTAACTACAATACTTTGCACGAATTTTAAATAAATCTAAACTTGATATGGACAATTGGAATAAAAAACTTCAAATAAATTAAATAAAATAATGTAAAAGGACTAAATTAGTTCATAATGAACTAATCTGGTCTTTTAATACCCAAAAGGTCCATTAGTAATGATTTATTTCATACATTTTAGTAAGTTATTGAAAAATATTTTTATATGATAAAAGATCGATAAACATAAAATAATTCATATTTCAATAAGTCTTAAATATCTGAATCAGTCTAATATTTAATAATATATATAACACACATTATGGTACACCCTGTTCAATTGCATGTTGTTCAAATAGCAAAATACGTACTTTGAATAAATATTTGAAAACATAAGAAAAATTATTGTTTTCTAACTTTGTGTACTCGTAGGATTGTTTGTAATGGGCCTTTTTATATTTGCACTCTCACCCAAAAACCTAATTAAAAATACGCTTTGTTTTATCATGCATGCATGACCGACAACATGTCAATGTCAAACAGTGTTATGCCAAACCGTATTTCTGTGCGTTGATACATATGGTGGGTTAGTAAGTGCGGTTTTCAATTGTGTATAAAATATTGTTTAAAACAGGGTTTGCGTTAAAGCGTAAATTTAAATATTTGCAATTTAGATTCAAACAATTTTTCATTTATCACGCTTATCGATTAATCGCACTTTAAATGATTTTGCTTTTTAATTTGAAAATTTTACACACTTGTTAATTTTGTTCGTAAGAAAACGCCTTGTAGAAAGAAGGAGACAAAAAGTTTCATTTATTATAATTGTTTTACTAAAACCTCCTAATTCCAAATTTTGCATAGTTTTCCTGACAATATCATCTCTTCTGGATCAATGCTTACATATTTATAGATATAAGTTATTACATAGGACTTTTGTTTAACCAATTTTAACCCAAAATATTACTTGAAAGCAGGCATTGTAAATGCTTAAAGTTTTTATCTCAAGTGCTGGAATTTGTGTGCTTTTACGATTACGATTTAATAGTGTGATGAATATTCCGGGTTAGGTTTCTTTGGCAGCCAACCAAAAAGGCAGCTCATTTGAACCCTTCGTTAGTCCCATTGTGATACCTAAAGCCAATGTCCATCCCAAAAAGCAGCTACTTCACAGGTGTAAGACACACTTTACTCGCTTCTGTCCCTACCCGCCAGCGACCAATTATTACTGAAATCACTGACCTGACATAGTCAATATGGCCTCCGTTTATCAAAAATAGACAACAACGTGCTGTCTAAGAAGCAGTTGGACCACAATTAAACCTTAACTCTAAAAGTCGATAAGATTGGCAATGCATAAGTGATTGCAAACCCTATTTTTTAACAGAATAAACATATATTTGAAGTATTCAAATACATTTATTACTTAACAGTAAAATTTAATATCGCGTATGTTTGCTTCTACATAAATTTTATTATTTTGCTTAAATGTTTAAAAAAAAAACTGTTGTACAATAGGTTTGCCTAGCAGTTCTCCAAGCCATTTTAATTTTTTTTTAAACATTCAGTAAAATGAAATGATTCGTTAGCAGAACAAATTTGAACTAAAGTGTGATCATATTAATTTTAAGATAAATTGCAAACAAACCATACACTTAAATAAATTTTGCTATATGTATTTGTATCTAACAATGTTATTCGTATACATACACAGAAAAAATTCACCAAAATTTTTTACCAATTAAAGCATTAATCAAAAATATAATCAGTTTTAATTAAAAATGTAATCAAGTGAATTAAACGTTTAATCAAGTGAATTAAACGTTTAATTAATACTTTTAACTGGTTTAATTGATACTATTAATTTGTTTACTGGTGCAAATTTAATTCATTTTTTTAATTAATATCACAAATTTTTTAATTGAAATCAATTTTTATTTTTTTCTGTGTATCTTGTATATCTTATGATATTCGAATGGAAAAAGGTCATTTGCAAACTAACAGGTAATGACACTTGACACTTGAAAGTGCGTTAAATATAACTTAACTATTTCAAAATTATCTTAAAAACTTGCTTCTTAAATTACCTTCTGACTACCTTGTAATAAATAAAGTGACCAAGGAGTTACCAGGTTGGCTAATTGTAATCTATAAATATTAAAGATTAAAAATTTACATTTTTCTTTAAGACACCAAAGTGTAAGAGAAAAAGTCAGAAGGGCAATTGCTAAGCACTGATTACACCTAATTCCACATATCTACGGTTGCCAGATTTGACGATTTATCGTCAATTTTTGTTTCAAAATGAGCAAAGTGCAGATTTTTTGATTTTTTCTAAAAAATACCAATTTTATTCAGTACTCAAAATAAGACAACTGTTAATCTTTTTGCATGCACAGAAAAGAAAATCTTGTAAATTTTTATATTCATCCCTAAAGTGAAAAAAATGTATTATAAATTTGTAATCTTTTTCCTAAAAAGGTTATGGGCAAAAGCAAAACTTTGAGGGCAAAGCTGTTCACTTTTATATTCGGATTGGCGTGATAATTGAATGCATTTATTAATGTGATCAAAACATCCATCCAAATCCTCATTCTTCTGCACTGTAGAAATTATTTTATGTTCATTCAATTTAAATAAAACAATTAGTTAAATCTTAATTTGCAGAGTTCTTTTAAATAGAGATCAGGTGAAGTAATGGAATGACCTGGTTCATTTTTAACATTTTTTTTTATCCGCTTAGCCTTTGTGCAATAGCTTTGCGCTATTGTGCCTAAACCATTATTTTACTTGGTCTCCTATTTGTTCATTGGTATAAGTTTAAGAATTACTCTTAATGATAAAAAGAATCCCTTAAGGCGACATACGGAATCCACAGGAAGCGATTACAGCTAAATAGAAAGTATTTGGATTTTTTCACAAATTTATATGGCAGAACGCTGATTTTAAGCCTCTTTTAAACTCGGCTTAATGATAAAAGAAACACCGGCAAAATGTTCTCAATGTGATAACATGATGTGTTTAACATAAATTAATCTTGTTGAGAAAAGGCATTAGACATATTGAGTGCAATTGTTATGTTTCTAATAATCTGAAATATAAAAAATATGCTTAAGTTTAATAACACAGATATACAGAGTCAAGTTTTTTTGCATTTTTTGCATTTAAGTTGTTTTCTATGCTTTGCCTCGCAAGGACAATAGATTAAAGTTCTGGTGAGCAGAAACTGTTCAGAGCTATAGGGTAAAAAAAATATTTCTGAGTTTGCTTGGCAGTTGCGGCATTAAACAACTTATACAATTTCACGCTTTAAAGTTTGCTATTTGCCAAACATTGACTTGGAGTATGAGGCAAGTGCACATTTAAAGGTAAATAAAAATTAAAAATTTTAAAAATAGAAACAAACCCACTTTAAATGTGTATGAGTTTAATATTAAGTGATTAAATAAAACCTTTGTTTTTTCAAATATTAGGGGTATGAAAGAAATAATGTATTTAGTTAGAAGAAAATATTTCAACAACTCTACTGAATAGAGTAAAATCACGCCTTGTCGATTTTATTAAGTTCATCTTAAGATATTTTTTTGGTATTAATAGAAGTATCCTGTTTACTAAATTAAAGAATATATTTAATAAAGAACATCCTTTGAAAGGAAAAAACAAACATGAAAAGCTCAAAAATCGCTTGATGCCGTAGCATCATTTTAAATTCGCCAATTGTGTCCAACACTACGAAGTCGTTGTATTTTAATAGGCTTGACAGCTCGTGATTCACTCTCATTCGGAATCCATCAACAGCGCATAGAGGGTGTTGCGGAGGAAATTTCTCTCGAACACCGCGAGCAATGTCTCATCCGATCTTTTTATTGTCCATGTTTCAGCACAATATAGTAGGATGTGCAGGATGAACGAGTTGAAGAGTGTTATTTCGGCCAGAAAGAGCTTTATTTCTCAACTTCTTACCAAGCCAAAAGTAGCATTTGTTTGCCAGAGTAATTCTCCGCTTAATTTTTAAGCTGACATCGTTGTTATTTTTAACACTGGAACACAAGTAGACGAAGGCTTTTACAACTTCAAAGCTGTAATTTTCGATCGCTATACGTTGGCCAAGACGCTGAGATGTTCTTCCACTGGAAAACAAAATAAAATTAAAACAAATCAAAAAAACTAACTGATAGCGTTCAGTAACTCGACGTACGTTAAAAGTTACCCCACTTAAGTTCTTTGCGTTAGCGGAGTCGAGCGATATGAGACAAAGCTTATAAGAGAACCTGTATATCAACATAGTTGTCAGTTGAAAAAAGTTTGTGTGGGGCCTAAGAGAAACTATGAACGGATTTTTACCATTTTTAATAAGCTTAGTTCTTATAGAATTTAAAGGAATGTACAAAACTGCATTTAATTATATCCAAAATTGCGACCTGTTCTTTACGCACAAGATGAGATGGACAGCCAGTTCGATTAAAAAATTTATATTGAGTTGATCGGTATACTAAAAGTGGATCGGGGACCAATATTTTTAGTGTAACACCTATCAGCACAAACTTATAATATCCTCTACGCTATTGTGGTGTATCATAATAATATTTAGGAATTGGCAGCGTCCTTAATAATTTTTAAATGTTTCGGAAGAACAATCGAATGCCTCTGTGAGGGCATTAATTTCTTTCTTTTTACAACAGAAAAGTTATACTCCTAACCGACATATATCCACATGTATGTTTATGAGCAGAAGTTTATTAAAACGCTTTTAAAAATATTTAACTCAGTGACCGTGTAATTGTTTTTGTTATAAATGTATGTCATCATTTTGAACTAAAATGTATTCAAATTAGCTAAACTTTTTATTCTTTAATTGTAGAAAAATTTAAAAATTAATACTTGAAATATGCAACAACTTTAACTGTAAGAACTGCAATTAAAATTATTTAATTCATAACTAAAAGTTTACAATTTTTTGTAGAAAAACTTTATTTTACAATTTTGTTTTTGTATATTTGTAAACTTTACATAAATTTATTTCTCTTAACTAGCAATTTGTTAACAATTTATTTTTGAATTTTCAAACATGTAATTTGCCTGGCAACAAATAAATGTTTAAGTTTAATTGTGTCGGTTCATTAAACAACTTTAAAAACAGTTAAATAATTAATTAAAACCGTTGTTTCTATAACACAAAAATAAAGCAGAAAAAAATAGTACAAATACTATTAATTGATATAGTACTTGTACTATTCGATAAAAAAAATTCATTTGGCATATACGTTGTAAATACGAAATATGTACAGTACTTTTCGTTTATAGCAGGGCTGTGGAGTCGTCAAAAATTGTTCTAATTCCGACTCCAAACGCTGAAATAATTAACGTCAGACCTCGACTCCAGCTCTGATGACGACTCCTACTCTTACATTGATGCTAAATGTATATGAGACTGGTCCTTATTGGACTTTAAACTCCGGTACAAAAACCTGAACTCCGACTCTTCTTCTCCGACTCCGACCCCACAGCCCTGGCTTAATTGTATTATTATCTTATCAATAAAACACAGTGAGTTGAGATCACATACATAAGTATATAAATTAAAACAATAAAATTAACCCTGCGGTAAATTTGTGGCAATTGTATCAACATACTGGTCCTGGGACTTGTGAAAATAGAACAAGTACAAACAGAAAGAACTGATAATCATTGAAAGGAGAACCAATCATTTATCTGGTATATGAAGAACAAAAATGTAGAAAAAGTAATGAATTACAGAACAGTCATACCGTTGGTGTGGCACATTTTTTGGGACTTTCTAAAATTTAGTTCTAGGACTTGTTTTATTGAGATAATACTACATTGTATTGAAATAATACTACATTGTAGCAAATAACACTTAACAAATTCATTGAGAATAGATGTGTGACTGGTCCAATGGTGTCAATTGACCCTCTCCAATGACAACCCCATGTACAAGTGATAGGTCTAGAAACGGTCTCTACCACCAAAGAAATTTCACGCGACTACTTTGGTGTCAGTTCGCTTCCCGCTAGGAAATATATGCATACATATAAATTTATTTATGCAACAGAGTAATAATATAAAAAATAATAAGTTACGAATGACATTTAGAGCAAATTACGTTCGATAAAATTGATTTAGTAAATATTTCAATTTATTTGCGTTGCTTATAGATTACCCCCCGTATATATAAACGATTATTTAATTTAACAAACGTTTATTAAGCCAAATTTTGATACAAAATTTGTTTTGTAAACCTTTATTAAATTAATAATTTTTTTTTATAAATACAGGCATACAAGTTAAATGGAATTTATAGTCACTACCTATATTCGATTATATGACTCATAGTGGCATACATGTGCATTAGGCTTATAGTCACATATCAATATATTTCACGATTTGTCTGCAATAGAAGTATGTGACTATTAGAGAAAAGTACTGGACACGTATACTATAGCATATAAAAATTAAGAATGTTAGCTGCACAAATCATACCATACGCTACAGTTAATTACTGATCATGTTTAGAGACTGCAAGACTGGTAAAATTTAGCGACAGTGGTGGTTTTTTGCTTATATCTCAGCCATATATCTCATATCTTAGCAGACTTTCAATAGCAAACTATTCTGGACTATATGTGATAAAAATATATGTACAACAAGTCCCCATCCCCATTTCAACAGATATAAATATGCAATATATGTCTTGTTATTTGAACAATGAATTAATCCTTTGTTTTGCTAATAAACTTAACTAATGGATTAGGTTGTTTTAAATAAATAAAAGCAACAGCTATTTTAGCAACTATAAATGTTTAAAATTTTAACCAAAAAATCCGAGTAAAAATATTTATTTCTTTTAAAATTTTGCTTGCTAAAAGGAAACCGAATATTTTCCTTACATTTAAGTTCAACAATATTTTAGTGTAGATTTTCTCATTGCTATTGCAATTTTTTTTATTTCTCTATCTCTTATTTTATTTAACCATGACATTGTATTGTGTCTTTACATCCCTCTACTTCTTCCCTTTTACAGCAATCACATTGTAGATACTGCGAAGGGTTATAAAAAATGAAAGAGCAGCAAAGCTGCAATTAAATACAGTTTATGGTATTTAAAATACTCACATACAGTATTTCTTGTTTTTAATACTTTACACAAACACCCTTCAAGCAATGATATAAATTTACAGAATTCTGTGAAAATGAAACAAACACAA
This sequence comes from Pollenia griseotomentosa, assembly GCA_963931875.1. Lineage (NCBI taxonomy): Eukaryota > Metazoa > Arthropoda > Insecta > Diptera > Polleniidae > Pollenia > Pollenia griseotomentosa. Next base: position 203,114,920 of record OZ007561.1, on the reverse strand, counting down.
AAAATGGAAAATTTAAAAAAAAAAAAAACAGTAAACAAATAAGTGGAAATTTATAATTTGGACTAACAAAAAATAAAAAAAGCAAAAATAACAGCAAAAATCCTTGCCTTTGTGTAACTCCAAATATTTTAAAATACTTGTATTCATAGAATTAAGGAGTTATGAAGAAAAGTTTTGAAATATATATATTTAAAGAATCGTTATCGAATCAGAACTTTTAACGTATGGAATTCAAATAACAAATCTATATTTTAAAATGTATAAGTCGATAAAGTACATTTTGATTTTGTAAATTATATGACATGTTTAATATGCGAGTAATACTTCTTCTGTAGCTGAAAATTTTTTTACAAATTTGACAATTGCTTGGATTTTGTGTAATTAGTTTTCTTTTTTAAAGTATTTTTGACTATGTAAGTAATTGTTTGGGATTTAACAACTATTTGTTGCTTAAAATATTTTAGTGATATTATTTTATCTTTTTTGATAACACTATCCAACACATAAAATGCAAACTTCTTATCGTGTGGAACAGAGAACGGCTTTGTGTGATTGCAAAAAATTCGCATTCAATCCCTGCAAATAATAGGACCAGTCCAAACACGCGTGAAAAGAGTAGCCCACAAGGGACTAGGACTAGTCCAAAAGTAACCCAAACGTATGGAAAAAACATGGTCTATTTAACATTGCGATATGCTAGGGGAGGACCATATAACCCACCTTTGGACTACTTTGGAGTAGTTTTAAAACTACTCCATGGTATACTCAAGAGGATTAGTTTTGAAGTCGTTTAAAAACGAAAGCATGTCGTTAAAAAACGAAGACATGTCGTCTCACTACAAACACTTTTTAACAATGACATGGTCCATGGTTGCATTACATCGGACCAGTCCATGGAGTAGTCCATTTTATCAAAATGGATCAGGTGGTCCAATATTATTTGCAGGGATGAATACCAACAAATACACTCGCTTGCGTTCATTCAATCAAATTTGCGCAACCACACACATTCGCTGCTGGTTTGCAGTCAGTCAAATAATGTACATCGTGCTTTGCTATTTATAACATCGTTTAGCTTCGTTCGTCAATAAAGTTGTTTGTGTTTTTGGCCCGACAATGATTGATTGCTGTGGTAAAAAATACAAACAAAAAAGCCAGAAAGCAAGCAATCGTTACTCATGTAGGCATTCAGCAGTTGCTATGTAGTACAAGAAAAAAAATTTTAATAAAACGCAAACGCACATAGATACAAACAATTTTCATAGAAATAGAAGACGGTTTTTATTTTTTATCATTTCTTAAAAAGTGCAGTAGTTCTGTATGCACAATGTAGTGTTGTTATTGTTGTTAATGTTAATGTAACGAAGCGACTCGTACTCATACCAATTTAGTTCGTCGTTGTCTCATCGAGTGGACAATGACTTCTTAAATGCAAAAGCATAAGAATTTGATTTTGAGCAATTGTGTTATTGCGAGCGCATCAATAAATGCAAACGAAGTATGTTCAATCATCAAACTCACACATGCACAAATAAAATGTTAACGAAACGATGTCAATAATTGAAACGTTGAACTTTGTTTTGCAGGCATAGAATTGAAGGTAATTTAAGCGTATAAGTGAATCAAGAAAAATAGTGATTTTTGCAGTTCTCCGGTGTGGAACTTATCGCAACTAACAAAACCCTATTTGGGTTTTACTATACCCAGAGAAAATACATGTTAAAATACCGCCACCTCTAACAATACTATTTTAAAAGATAAAATTTAAATATATTATGTTTATTTTACCCATATTATTGTCAGCGACAACCATTAGTCCTTCATCAAGAAGCCATAGCCATATTATGGCTGCCTCCAAACATGTTATGGTTAAGTTGCGCAATAAAAACTTAATAAATAATTTTGGTTTAAGCTTTATAAATCTCCAAAAATAAGTTTTTTAGGAATTCCTAGAACAGGTCTCAGGATTCGCATTTAACAATTGTTAGCAACATATTGGGTCATACAAAAAGTCCTTAAACATTTTTATTTTGGATTTGTGTTAAAATAAAAAAATATGGCATAAATTAAATATTTTTGTAAAGCCTATCGAGGCCATTTAATTAATATATATCGTACTTGATCATGAAGAGGATACTAACTCATATTTGTTTCCCCCTTTTTGGAAAAATCGACAAGTAATATTCATATCTACCCGCTGTAAAAATATCGTGCTATTGTGTCTTCTTATAATATTAAATTAAAACCTGTTGTGCTTCTGCTGAAAATTTTATCAAGAGCGATATGTATTTAACAATTATTTTATAGTAATACACGAGGTGCAGTACTTTGGGAAGCTATGGCACGCCCTATCGGTAACTCTATAAGCTCCAACTAAGAAATTTTAGCTGAAATTGTATTTCAATCAGATTAACCGTTTACAAAATCATCTATCTTTTCAAAAGTTGTGCACCAATTTCAATGAAAAAGGGCTAAATTCCTTGTGAATATATTTATCTACATTATTTTATACGTTACCTAGTAAGTTGTTATCATTACAATTGCCATTATTCTGAAAACCTCAATAAGTTTTTTCTATGATGCTACTGGACAACAAACTGGCTCATTGTTGTATTTTTATTTTGTATGATCTTTTAAAAACAAATATGTTAAAATAATTGTAAAATAAACTACTGTGCAGATTTAGATATAATGTTTGCACGTCTTCAATATAATTTTGTTGCCGAATTTGGATTTTTATTTTAGTGCAAAGAGCAAAGCGTTCTCAAGTTAGGCTGACATTTGTCCTTCATTTGTTCGCTTTATCGCGGCAACTTGAGCCAATAGAAAAAATCTAACTATACATTGAAAATCTGTATATCGTAAGTAGTCAGCGATGGCGATTGCTAACTTGTGTAATTTTTAAAACATTATTAGTTACTAAGATTTTTTCTATAAATAAAGCACTTTTGATGTTTTAAAAACATTTTCCTACATCTGGGTCAATTTAACCAGAACCACATGTGTATAAGCCATTTTTAACATTATCTATTCTTTCGATTAAGAAACTGGGATAACAATTTCACTTTAAATACCTTAAATTCTAAATCATGATTCAAATGTCATTTCCTGTAATTTAAAAAAAAAACTTATAATGATATTTCTTCTTATTTCTTTTTACCTTAATTCTTCATAACTAGCATATGCCAGGTCTTCTTAATGTGGCTTAAGAGATCTTAAAATCTTATTTGTCATAAACATGTTCAACTTTTGAAAAGAAAGACTATTTGGAAATCATTATAATCATATAAATATTTTTTGTATATGATGAATAGGAATAAGTATGTACGAGTGTGTATGTTTGGGAAGAGCAAAAGCATAATTTTATATTTATTATGAATTTCTTTCAATGAGCTTTTAGTAAGATGTTCGTAGTAAATACTTTTATGACACAGATAAAAAAAGTAAATCTGAAAAAAGCTTAACAAAATATTATTTTTAAATTTATCTCTTGAATACTAATTTAAATGACGTTTAGAATTTTTATTTTCAAGTTGTAAGATTATGAAAATGTTTTATTTTTCTCAGACAAATTTAATCTGATTTTTTTTTTTTCTTAAGAAAAAAGTAAATTTAAATCGCTTGTGGGCAATATGTACACACTAGAGCAAGGATTTTTTGCCGATATCCTCCAGTTCCACAATCGTGCAGAGCATGGAAAAAACTAACAACTCCGATTTTACTTTCACGCACTTAATGCACTGAAGTTCTTTATTTTTATTTACATTTTACAGTACACACATACATATTTATTAATGTGTGAAAAAACGTTAGTAGGTTAATCGTTTTATAAAAGCAAAATTTAATTTTTCTAACAAAAATATTTTAAATATTTATATAATTAAAAGAAAATCTGTGCTTTTTATAATTGAACAAAAATGTTCAATCAAATTTAGTTTTGTATTTATATAAATGAAATTTATTTATGTTTCTATTTCCACATATTTTATTTTTGTTTTTTTTTTATACCCTTCACCACAGATTGAAGGGCTGCATGTATAAACGTTTGTCATTTCGTTTGTAGCTTGTACGATACTGATTCTTAGGCCCAAAATAAAAACATATTCTGGATCCTTATGAATAGAAAACTGTGTATATTTAAAAAACTTTCCGGAGATCCCAAATACGATAGAACCTAATAAATTTTTGTCACAAACATACACATATTCTAATATATATTGTTAATATTTAGCCAAATTATGTGCAAAAATCCACGATTACCTTAAATTTTTACACACAAAACTTTATTCTTCTCAATGCCTATATAATAAATAAGATTTTCAGTAGTCCATAAAATAAGTCTAGTACACAGTGGGAAAAATTCGGTTTAAAAATACTAAAATTGACACCATTCGTTTTCAAAAGTGATCAATTAACGTTTAAGGTAAATTTGATAAGAGTTGTAAGCCACCTACTTGTCATTTTGTCACTATTTGGTCTCATACTTACAATAAACTGTTAAAATTTTTACACCATATTGGTCACATTTCGAGAACATGTTGTTTATATTTAAACAACGCACCGTGGCTATACTGGCAATATTTAATTGTCATTTTGAGAACACATTGTTCTCGGAGTATTAACTCAATACAAACTTTATTATTTTTTGAAATTATCAAAAGTAATTTTTGGGAATACAAAATTTTAATTTAAAAGCTTTTGTTATTCGTGCTTAATTCCCAGTTTTTATTCTTGATAAAAACACTTAAAATTTATTGTTGATGGCATAAGCTATTCCTATGCTCATTTCACTGGGTGCTTAGGCCAGATCATCAGGAAACTTTATCCATAAAGATTTTAGAAAAACTAAAGATATAAAACCAAATAAAACTGTTAAGCGTATAAGAATCATAAGCAACAGTTCTACTTGTAACAATATCAAAGTTTAAACAAAAACATCAACAATAAAGAGTGAGTTTATCTCTTCTTACATTCCCCACTACAATTGATTGGAATTCTTCCAACATTAATTGTAGTTGTAAGTAGGTTAAGAAAAAACAAAATGCAAAAAACAACTTGCAAAAGCATGTTGCCAGGTAAGTTTTTTTTTGAAATTAAATTTAAAAATGAATTAAATTTAAAAAGAAAATATACTGTTACCACTACTAAAAATATTAAGAGACGTTATAGTGCTTGCATTTTAATTAAGTCATAACTCTACCTTAGATAGTACTGAAAAGGTTGTAGCATCGATTCCGCACTAAAAATAAGAATTACAAATTATTTGACAATAAAACAAAAATTGCAGTTCAATATTACTTACTTGTGTTCGTTCCATGGCAATAATTTTTCCCTAGATGCATAGCGGAGACCTAAGTGCTGTACAGTTTCACTTAGATCTTCTTTATTGAAATATCACAAGTTTTTAAGTGTCGCATTATCAGCTTTACTCAAAATGTTTTAATATTTTTTTCTTAGCTTTTAAATAATCATGGATTCATTATATGCTTATGGATAAAAATAAGTATAGGAAATAGCAAACACACCCGCCTTGGCGACTTTAACCCAACATTTTTCTCAGAAATTTTCAAAGTTTTGACAAACATGCTACACCACCATCAGTATTTAAATCCTTATTTAATGAATTGGTTTCAAAATACAAAAATGACAATTGGAATTTTATATACACCGATGGATCAAAAACTATGAATCATGTAGGATTTTCCGTAGTGGACCAAAACTACTCCACAAAAATAAGAGGACTACTTCCCAACCACGCAACTGTATATGAAGCAGAGGCAGAAGCAATTATTGAAGCTTTGAAATTATGTAAGAACTCTTCTAACAAATACATAATCTTCACTGACAGTCGTTCGGTTCTCGATGCAACATTTAACCATAAAAACAACAATCATAACATTATTATAATCCAACAACTATTAATACAATTGGTTAAAAAAGTTAAGCTATGTTGGATTCCTAGCCATACTGGTATAAAAGGAAACGAGACTGCAGATAAAGCAGCCAAATCAACTGTTTCTCATCCGTCATACGTATATATACCTCAATCAATAAAATTTTTAACAAGAAAAATACTTCAATATATTAATTCCTCTATTCTAAAGCAATGGGACAGATATAACCATCTTTATAAACAAATAAATCCAAGCAAAACTACTATAACTCTTCCAACTTCTACCAACTGTCATAAAAATAAATGTTATACCAGACTCCGCCTTACACACCCCAGATTAACACATCAATATTTGATATCCAGGGATCCCCAACCTATGTGTACTTTTTGCAACAACTCAATATTAACAGTCCCCCATATTCTTTCTGACTGCCAAGCATTATACACCACACGTTTAAGAATATGTAAAACAACAAATATCATTAATCTACTAACTAATACATCAGAAGACAATGTTGACAAAGTCTATGATTTTTTAAAGTGTATTAAGTTACATAATTATATCTAAATCTAAAATTTTTTTAATTTATATTTTATATAACGAAGGCCGATAGCCTTAGATGTTAGTGCTTAAATTATATAATTTACTGTAATTTTAATTATAATAAATATTAAATAAAAAAAAAAAAAAAAAAAAAAAAAAAAAAAAAAAAAAAAAACAAACAAAAAAAAAAGTACTCATCCAATATAAGTGATAACTAGGACAACCAAGAAAAAGCAAATGCTTATTTTTTGGTTTACAAGATAGAATGTTTTTAATTGAACAGAAATTTCGATCATAAAAAAACAAAGAAAATGCTTATTTTGGCAATATCGGCTTTTTTTTAGTTATTTTTGCAATATCGGCTTTTTTTGCTTATTTTGCCATTTTAGGATAATTTTTTCATTTTTTCATACGAAAAAAAAACTTATTTAATAAATTTTTGAAAAATCATTATAATTTTTTATTTTTTATGTGCAACCTTTTTTTTATAAATACTAAAACAAATCAACAATTTTTGTGCTGTAACAACTCTGGTTAAAAAATCGTTTAACGTTATGGAATCACTTTCTGAGTCGATCTAACGATGTCCGTTCGACTGGCTGTCCATGTAACCTTATGCGCAAAGTACAGGTCGCCATTTTGAAGATATAATTTAATGAAATTTGGTACATAGCTTCTAATTGGCACAAGGGCGAATCGGTCCATAAATTCATATGGCCCCCATACAAGCTGCTTTCCGGAATAGGGTCCAGATTTATATGGACACATAAGGTATGCATTTCTTAAAAAATAGGACCACGAGGCTAGATAGAGGCAAGTTCTGTCTATCAGAAACTATTAAACCGATTTTAATGAAATTTAAAACATAGATAGATTCCTATTCATATAGCCATATACTCTCGAAAATTTATTTTTAAATAATGTGGTGTTGGGAATCATATGGTCGGGACCGACTATACTTTCTTACTTGATTACGGTACGGTACTGTAACGTACTTTTTATATTGTTGTACATATTTTTTATGTCTTTAAGGTTTAAATATTAAGCCTTTTTGTCAACGTTTTTTATTATTTGCTTGTTTAAGTTCTTTTCTCTCGTAAATTACATACCTGTATTCTAACGATCGAATTCCTCAGTTACACAATCACTTTATACAATAAAACTCTTTCTGTAAAGGCTTTTTACCATCATAGTTTGTAACGCCTTATTTCTTTTTGTATAAAGGAACGTCTGTTAGTTCCCCTTCTCTCTGTTATTGGAATAGTAACGTTTTTTTTTTTTGCTTTTTTAATATTGTTTTAGCATTTAAGAATTTCTTTGTATATATTGAAATGAAAGTGATTTGCGGAGCCAAATATTGTCCATTTCTGCAAATTTTGGGTTTTTACACGAAGTTGTAACAAAATTGGAAACAAAAAATCTTTCAAATTATAAGTGTTGATCATTAGTTTTCCAAGTGAAGGTAGTTATGGGCACCATAAGAAAAATGTTCGGTGTTCCAGGGAATATATGAGGCAAAGTTAACAAAAAATTTAAATCAGTCTTATTAAAAAATGAAGGATTTTCGGTACTAAAAGATATTGGGGATATTTTTGGAGGCAAGCGGAATTGTGAGTCCAATCGTATAAAATATGCTTCAGAGCAAATACTCAACTTAACATCTGTAGACATACAGTTAGTCACAGTCAAATTGGTCCAATTAAAATCATTTACTTTAACTTGTAAAAACTATAACAAATAAGTACAAACTCAAAGAAAAAAAGGTTGTATTTGTTGGTTTAATTTATTTTAATAATACGTACATAAAAAAATTAGTTAATTCATTTATATTTGACATAAGAACTAAGATTAAGCGAAAAAAGAGAAAATTTCATGTCACAGTGAAAATGATCCACTGAAGTTTAAGATAAAAAATTCAATTGAAAGCCGATTTTTAATATTTTGTAGGATATCCTTTTTGAAGAATCACTGCCTTCAGGCGATTTGGAATAGATTCAACTAGTTTTCTTGTATATTCCGGGGTAATTTTAGTCCATTCCTCTATAAGGGCAGCTTTTAAGTCATTTTTGTTGGAAATTTCATGTTTTCGAATCTCAACTTCGAGTTTCTGCCACAAATTTTCAATAATATTAAGGTCCGGTGATTGGGGAGGCGTTTTTATTACTCTGGGACAATGATACAGAAGCCATTCTTTAACAATTCCGGCTGTGTGTTTCGGATCATTATCCTGATAAAAATGAAAGGTGTCACCTATTCCTAGTTTTTCCGCACTTTTTTTAAAATTTGTTTTCAAAATGTTTAAATATTGGATTTTTTCCATATTTCCTTCAACAAAGTGGAGTTCACCAACACCAGCAGCAGAGCATGCACCCCAAACCATCACATGACCACCGCCATGTTTAACTGTTGGGCGCAGATTCTTTGGGTTCATCTCTTGATTGGGTTTTCTCCAAACGTTTACCCTTCCATCTGACCCAAAAAGGTTATACATACATAGAACTTTTTCTATGTACAAGAACTTGCTGACTCCAAATAGACATAGTTTTCTTTTCGAAAATTTATTGCATCAACTTATAATTTACTGTTACAACGTATTTAACGAATAAAGTGGAAAATAAACAATAAATTTAAATGGCTTTTTTTAAAATTTTACAGCTTATTTTCATGTTTTTAAACGCTTTTTTCAAGAGCTTAAAACTGTTTTGGTAGTGCTTTTTTTTTGGTTGCCCTGGTGATAACACATGTATGGACTTGCATGGGTAAAGATCAAAACAAGTTGAAGTTAAATTTGCATAGGTATACGCTGCCAATGTGTATTTGTATATTCATTCTTCTTTTTGAATGTGCATGCAGATAAAAATAAAATTTCTGTTAGCTATCTGCAATACCCATAAGAATAAATAAGTATATATGTGTGTAGTGTAGTTTATCAATAATAATATATATGGCAATCCTGTGTATGTCATAAATCATGTATATGTATGTCATCACGTATTATCGTTTTCTCTCGTGTTGACCTTTTTACTTCATGTTCTTCTTCCGCTTTGCTTTTGTAAAAGATCACACGTTTTTTAGAAGTTAATAAAGTTATTGTTATATCATATTAAATCGTAAGCAAATCAATGCGTGTTTTATTTGTCAATACACAACAATGTGTATTTACGTATATATAACGTAAATAAACAGTGAGAGAGAGAGAGAGCAAGATAGGCAAGATTTTTTTTGTGTTGCTATTTAGAAAAATATCCAGATAACTTTAAGCTTATTTTTCATAGCTGTTTTATAACTCGAGAACTTCTCAACATATTTACAAACCAATACATGCGTTGAAAGTGGTACTTTCACTTTCACTTCCGAAACTATATTTAAAACATAGATAGATCCATATTTATATGGATAGATAGATCCATAATTATATCGACACATAAGCTATGTATTTTTTTTAAAAAATAGGACCACGAAAAATATTAACTTATTGACTCAAGTCACAATATAATGATATATATGTTATTCATTTACCTCTGGTAATTAAAAATAAATAAAAAAATAATTAATAAAGTAAATAAATTGAGGAGCGAGGCATAACTTGCCCCCATTTCCCCTCGTGATTCTCTTTTTTTTTAAATTTCGTTAAGATCTGTTGGATAGTTTTGGAGAGACAGAAAATACCCCAAACTATTTGAAAAATATAAGGCGTATGTGTTCATATAAAAATGGAAACATCTATGTTTTAAATTTCATCAAAATCTGTTAGATAGCTTCGGAGAGCAGAAATTGCTCCTACCACCCCTCGAGGTCCTATTTTCCACATAAGAAGGGACCTTTCTATGTTTTAAATTTCATTAAAATCTGTAAGCGTATGTGTAGTTTAACATACTTAGGTACGGCTTATGTTACGCGCAAATTTATTTAATGTATCATAAAAAATACGTACATAGTCCCATACCTGCCAAGTCCCATAGTGCCAAAAATACTCAAGTATTTTTTTAAACATGGATATTTTATATGTATGGCAGATAAGGAAAACACATTCATGGGTATTGAATAATATCTGCATAAACTTGTTAATTAATTTTTTAAATCCCAAGAAAAACTTTGATAACTACTATACATGTGGCATTGTAAATAAAACTGAACTGGAAAATAAAATAAAATAAAATAAAATAAAGTAATTTGTTTTTATTTTTGTTTTTTCTTTACCCACTTACAACTTACTTACTTTAATCAACCATTTGTAGTCAGGACTGTAAGAAAAGATAAACTCACTTTTTATTGTTGTTGTTTTTGTTTAAGCTTTGATATGGTTACAAGTAATTATAAGCCCAGATTCTTATTCGCTTAGCAGTTTTATTTGTATAGTATCTTTAGTTTTTCTAAAATCTTTGGATGAAGTTTCCTCACGATCTGGCCTAAGCAACCAGTGAAATGCGCATAGGAATAGCTTATCCCTTCAACAATAAATTTCAGTTTATCAAAAGTATGAAATGGGAATGTAGCACATTTAAAGGAAACCTTGTTAATTCATGTATTTTTGTTTACTGAATGTGGTTGCGTGATATATTGCCCGGCATAGGTATAAGTAATAACCATACTTTTTGCAACGCACAACCATAGCTATTGTTATTATTTGTGTTAAAAATATGTCTATACACACGCAAAGAAAAAACATGGTTGTGGTAAACATATTCTAAGAGCAACATATTATGATAAGAATTATGATTGTAGTCACCATATTAAGATTATTATTGGAACATATTATGACTCAATATACTCGTAATATGTCATCATAATATTTTTCCCTTAATCATATTATTATTCTGTTAATCATACTAAGTTAAGAAGTAATCAAATTATTGTCATGTAAATCATAATAAGCTAAAAAGTAATCATATTATCATCATGTTAATCATAATAATTTCATAGCTGTCATAAAAATACAAAATAAATTTAAATATTCTTGAATCGATTTTTTATTTTGTGGCTTTTTACAATTTTTCTTAATGTTAATCAAATAGCGGAGTTCAATATAAGGCTTGCAAAAGAGCAAATGAAAAATCTGTGGTTTTCATGGGCAACCGCGTGTGTCCATTTTTTTTTTTTTTATTTTAAGATGTTGATGCCATATTGCCTAATTTTGAACGCTCTTTATATTTTTTTGAAAAAAGATGGATCAATTCCGTTTTGTAACGTAATGACAAAGTTTAAAATGTGCAATACCTAGCCTATAGTTTGATCTAGAATGGGTTTTCGGCTTTCCTGAACAATTTGTTTTAAGACATACGCGGTTACCCATGAAAACCACAGAAATATCGTAGCACTTTTATAAAATATAACGAAATCTCTGTGTGTTTTGTTGTTGGATTTTACAAAAAACTATGATATTTTGCATTTGCACTATTACATCACTAATACTTGAATGAACTCCGCTAATATTTTAATTTTTTAATTTCTTTAAACTTATTTTTTTTGTGGAATTTTATCTTTTAATTGTTTAACCGCTCACAAATAAAAAAAAACGACACAACTTCTTCAAAATTATTTTACAAATGGCGCTAACATAATATGATAAGAGTAAAAATAGTTTGATTGCATCTTTAACATAATATGATAAATGTATAGAAAGTTATCATGTTATGGCTATTAAATATCATGATATGGTTGTGAGAAATATAATATGTTTAGAGAGTTATCATAATTAAGTTGTTAGAAAAATAATTATTTTTCGGTCAACAATACTCAAATTCATAATTGCGATAAACATTGATATGTTTACAGTAACTATAATATTGTTGATATTAAATAAAAATAACAATTATTTGTGTACGACAACAATATATTGTTACATTTAACATAGTGTTGTTGCCGTAACCATGCCCAACCATATTTTTTCTCTGCGTGCACAATAACGAAAAGCGTACCTCTGTATATTTTTCTTATGGGTACTTGTTGTCATTCTCTGGTAAATACGCAGGGCGCTATTTTTGACAACAAAGTGATGTCAATTTGACAGCAATGGTATTTTTTACATCTTTGTTTTATTAATATGACAAAAAATAGTGGCAAATATCGTTGTCGTTTTAATTAATACAACTTGTTGAAAAATCTTTAACGTCTTTTTTCGCTCTATATAAAACTATCTGTTCAATTAAATACCATTTTTGGTGTTCGTCCAAGATGTCTCTGTTCGCCATTGCCGTTTCTTATAGTTCTTGACATGGGCAAAATGGAGAAAATCAATGAATCAGCATATGCGATAATGCAGTTGGGCTGAAAATCAACGCTAAAAAGGCTAAGTCACTGAAGATAAATTCGCTCGACCCAAGCATCAACATCAACTTTGAAGCGAGTGATCATTTAATTAAAAATGCAAACTTTAAACAGAAGTTTGTTGGCTTTTTTATAGTTCGATTTCGGTGCAGGGTATATAAGATTCGGCAAAGCCAAATATGTCACTCTAACTGATTTTTTAATTTTTTACAATTCCTATGTGCAATATTTGTGGATACTGACAATATAAATTTCAATTTAATGCTTAAACAATGAAACAAAATAATTTTTCATTTTTTGGATTATGCGTGTTTTATGTGACATGGTCATCAAATAAATTGAAAAGATATGTACAAATTGTATTTTCTGTATCTAAAATGTACATATATATTTTATTTTTTTTTTTGGTATGTAGAAATATAAGTTTGAAATGGATTTTTTAAAATACTCGTGTTCAACAAAAAAAAAAAAAAAAAAAATATGTCTCTTTTGTTTTAGCGAATAAAATAAAACCAATTAACTGACGAAATATTTCTATTCTGCATTAAATTAACAATAAGTTAAGTTTAATTTGGGAAATTTATTGTAAAAGTTTACTTCTTACGATTGTATTTAATAATAAATCCTGATTTTAACAATTGTTTTCAATTTCTATGGCATTTATTTATTGAAATAATCTTTATGTGTTTGCCTTAAAACACAAAAACACACATGTCAACATGTCGAAATAAACATTGATTCTGTCAATAAGATTTATTTCTTTTTCTTTTTTTTACAATTTGCTCCTACCCTCCATTTAAGAGCAATATTAACTTATAAAATCCCACAGTTATTGGGTTGGTTGTACGGAGACATAAACACGTAGAAATTTATATTACCTTTTTACAATAAATAGACAAACTGTCTACCATATAATGATTAAAAAAAGCAATAAGGGCACCGAAGAACAAAATATTAGCAATGGCATTAACGGCTTTGTCTAATTCTAACACTAACATTCCAGTATTTGTTATTGCAAATATATAGAAATAATAGAAGAAACAAAAATTGTTTATAAACATTGCTTATATGAATAGTATAAGCATGTGAATGAAAATTTATATGGCACCCCTGTTAATACGAACCCAAAACAGCGACACACATAATTTACTTTGTAAAACACTACACGTGCCCTAAGTGAGGGGTGGATATTTCTAAATATTTTAAACGTCAAACTACAACTACATTTTTACAACAACAAAAGAAAAATAAAAAGCAAACTATAAATACGAGCATCTGTGGAGAGCATGGATATAAGAACTATATAATCGTTGTATTGCAATAGATCTTAGTAAATATTTTACTCGTATGTATTCCCCCATTTAGCGTTGACAGCAATTTTCCAGTTATTTTATGCGTTATAAAGTAACAACTCAATTAGGGGTCAAAATATATCGCTCACTAACGCGCGGTGGCAAATATTGATTTTATTACTGCTTTTAATAAATAAAAACCAACGATTTATTGGCTTTAATACAAATACGTCTGCAAAACAAACACACGAGGGGGTGGTTAAAGTATTTGCAAAAGATTTAAGCAAATAAATTAAATGGATTTTTATAGTAACTGCATAAGAGCGCGTGGGTGTACATGTGTCTGTTTTGATTTGATTTCAAATTTGTTAATGACGGGCTATTGTGTGATTCAAAGGACATTATTGAGTAAAGGAAAGAAAAAATAAAATCGAACACATCTTTGATAAATTGTTTGATATTAAAATCATGATCAGAAAATATTTTAAAACAAAAATAAAAGAAAATTTTTTATTAGAATAGAGACTTTTAAATATTCCAAGTTTCGAAATACAACCCTTAAATAAATTCTTTAATTATTTCAATTAATCAATAGCCCTAATTTTAGGTTATGGTCAGTGTTGCCAGAAGACTTCGAAGGAAAATCTTCATTTAGCGGGAAAAAAAATCTTATTTTGAAGAGAAAAATATTCAAATTTTTTATAACAAGAACAAAAAAGTGAAAGTTATTAATTTTTTATAAGAACATACTTCTTATTATGGAAACAAAATTAAATTTTAGGTTTAAATTGTGTTTTTGGTTATATTATCCATAAAAAATTTTCTAGAAATAAATTTTAAATCCATTTGTTTTCTAATAATCAAGAACGTAAAAAAGTATAAGAAGTTTCATTGAAAGTAATTAAATTCTAAAATTAGTGATTTATGAATTTTGGGCAAGAAGAATATAGTTTAGGAGCTGTGAACCTCATACATTATATGAAATCTTAAGGGTTTTTAATTTAATATTATACTTTTTAATATCGATGTATTATAGAAGATATTTTGAGAAAATTCTATTCAAAAACACGCATTGAAAAAACATGGATTTTCCTAAATCAATGTTACTAAAATAATGTTGGAACAGCCTTAAAAATATATCCTTAAGCATTTATACATATATACTTTGTTTAAAAATGATTATATCCATTAGTTTTACCTTTTGGTACTAAATACATGAACTTTTTTGCTTTTTTAAACATATATAAAAATTTTCAAAAATACGTTTTTTCCTTTCACAAATAATTTTTTTTCATCAATATTCTCAAAATTTACAACCCTTAAGATGCTTTTTTAATATTTTGTATGTCCAGAAAAAATTATGCATTTTTGTGTATGCTAGACAATGGGTACAAAAGTGTGCAAAACCAATAAACAACAAGCTGATACAAAAACACATTGTTTTAAAAATGGACTGTTTAAAAACTTGTAAAAATATTATGTATATTGTACAAACTTAAAGTTAAATATTTTAATTTCTTAAAATTAAAAATCTTCATTAGAGAATAGAAATCTTTAATTCATATTTTGGTCAGAAATTTTTTAAAATAAGATAAAATCTTCACGCTGGCAACGCTGGTTATGGCTATTTTTAAAAATTTTACACTTCACCACAGCACAGTGGAAGATTTCCTCCAAAATCCTATAACTTTGTTATTTCTTTTCGTAAAACAATAAAACTAAGTACGCAGGCGAAGTGGCTAAAGGCCGTTATATTATGTTTTAAAATTTTTGCCACGCCCATAAATAACTGTCCTTCTGCTGTAGTGCCTATTACGCCGGCATATGTATAAGGCTTACTGAATATAAACGAAGCGAATACAAAATTATAATGAAGGTTTCATGAACATCATTATTAAGTTTCATGCAGATGTTTAATATATAACTGGTTTGTCATTCCGTTTGTTATTTCAACAATATTGATGTAAGACCCTTTAAGGTATATATATTTTGGGTCCTTATGAGTAGCGAAGTTCATTCAACGTCCATCCGTCTGTCTGTTGAAATGGGGTTTCCTAAGATATGATTATTATTTTAATAAAAACTCAATACCTGAAGAAGTTCGAAAGAATACCAACGAAACGTCGGATTTTATTGAGAATGAAATAAATAATCTTTTATTTACATTAAATTAATGACCTTGAAAGCCTGCATATAGGAAACTATATAAACAATTAAGAGTAATCAAAAATGGTCTATCAACACTTATAATAATAGAATTTTTGTTTTTAAAGATTTTTATTATTATTTCAATCATCGTAAATGTCTATGGTTCCAAATTTAAAAGCCTTTTTTTGCTCATGCGATTAATTAAACATTTTATCTCATTGCTAAGAATATTTTGTGGAAAACAAAAAAAAGGAGATACGATTTTAACAGATAAAAGTCTAAAGAAATAGCTCGCGTTACGGTATTTGCCAGAATTTTAAAACAAAAGTAATTTCTTGCAAACGTGGTCAAAATTCGTCAAATGCGGAATATATAAATTAAATCATTAGAAACAAGACAAAAAAATCACACTTTAAATTTATATAATATTTTTCATAGATTTATTGATTGCAGTTTACTTATCAATAAAAATACACATTCCTCCTAGATCTCTAATATTTAAAAAAAGATTATTTTTTATTGAGTTATATAAAACTAATTATGCAAAATATGGGCCTTTGATTAGAGCTTTGCGTTTTTTTTTTGTGTATTTGAGAAAAATGTTAGAAATCTTATTAAAGTTATTTAAATTTAAGAATTTAGTTCCAAGTCTGGAAAGATTATTTTGTATCCAAAGATTTAAATAAATAAAAAGTAATAGCGACTTAAGATACCACAACAAGAACGTAATTGGTTTGAAAGCATCAAGGGGGAAATTAAGGCATTCGGTATCAATCGAAATGTTTACTTGTATTGAAATTTCGATCGGTATTGAATGCCATAATTTTCCCCCCAACAATTGACTCACACTCATATTTCATCGTTATTTTAACTGCCATATTCATAAAAAATATTTTCGATTTATGAAAGGTATATTGAACAGATTTCCTATGAAAATTTGTTCAATTAATCTCTTATAAATCAAAAATATTTTTTATGAATATGGGGGTAAGTCTTTAAAGAGCAAAGTAAAATTTAATAAAATTTATTAGAGAGAGAGAGCTCTCTAAAATGTTTCGTTCTCAATAAATTGCAATTTTATTTTCTACTAAAAGCGGACTTAAGGTCCTATTAAACACGACTTAAACATAATACCATAGGCGTTACTATGACCAAAGAGACCAAAATTCAAATGGTTTGTATGGTCATGGTTATGTCGATATGGTAAGTCACCTTTAGTCAAATACAGTATTGTTATATGGATATGGTTATGTCACGTCTAAATTGGGCTTTACCACATTTTCTTTAACATTATTGGACTTAGCAATTTTGCGTTCTATTGAAATCCAACAAATGATACCATTAGAATATTTAGAAAATATCCTGCAAACTATCTAGTTTTGTGTACTCTTTTGTATTGCACCAAAAACTAAATTTTTAAAATTATGGACTTGGCTCCTTTACAACCGAAAGTTTTGTTGTTTTGTTATTTTTACAATATCTATCTTAAACCATATAATGGAGGACGAAGAAAAAAACACATGGTCAAATCAACTCAGCTACTCATAAGGAATCATAATATAATCCTTATGAGCAGCGGAGTTGATTAAGCGATGTCTTTCTTTACGTCCGGCTGTTGCATACTGTCTGAGAGTATGTTGAAATCGGGTGTCCTAAGACCCCAGATGTGATGCCGCCAACGGTGCTATTTATTCATTAAAATAGTTTAGTGGTCGAGATATGAGTACAATAACACGATTGCCTTTAATTTTTACCGATAAACCCATAAATTCTTGAAGTCTCCTTATAACTTAGGATATTATTTTTTTCCACTTGAAATAACAAAATTGGGTTTAAAAACGACCTAGTTATAGACATATAATAAAATTTTTTCTTTCCGAAATAATAGTTTTTGCACCATAGTACCCATACCATATGTGCTAGAAGGACCACATTTGGTCCAAATATTTTTTATATACAGAGAGTATTAAATATGAAGCATATCCAGTACTCTTAATTTTAAGGTTTTGTTTGGTACGATTTTTAATACTTTGATGAAGAGTGAATAAAATTCGGCGTAGCCAAATATAGAACTCTTATTTGTTTAAAATTTAAAAGTTAAAAAAACATTTTGTTTCCTTTGTTCTTAATGTCTATTTTTATTTAAAGAATCTATTATTTTCCTGAACCACAAAAATTTAAAACACTCTAAGACTTGCAAAGAAAAAAAATATATGAAAAATTAACCATGATTTGACAAAGAAAATCATTGACCAGAGCTAAAAAAAAAGAAAAACTAACATCTTTTTTTCAACACCTTTTTTCAGAAACTTTTTTCGTACATGTTGCTGTTTTGATGGTTTGTTGTTTGAAAGAAGTTGAGATTAGATGCAACCTGACCGAATAAAGAATGAGTATGAAAATGTGTGCAGTGGTATATGAATGGTTTGAATTTTCTGTGTGTAGTCTATAATTTAGAAGTAAAACAACAAGTGCAAAAAGTACATACACAACTGAACATAGACTGAATACAATGCAACACGAAATGACCTTTTTTGTCTATGACAAAAACATATACGCATATGTATACCTCAAACCTGTGTAGCCTTACAGACAGGTTTAGGCACAGACACACACTAACATCTAGAATGAGCATTTGAATTTTAATTTGTATACCCATACACGAGCATCGTTGTACGTGCATGTTTTCATTTTGTAGTGTTACTGACTGGTAATTTGAATGTCATTTTTCAGCTCGTTTTTTTCTCTCTTTATTTACTAACAGGCAGTTCGTTTTCTTTTCATTTTTAAACAAACACAAGCAAGTATCTGCATGAGTGTTAGTTGGTTTGTTATTTTCATAGAAATAGTTATGTTCTTTAAAAATGATATAAAGTTGGTTTATATAAATTATGCAGTTAGAAATTAGTATTCTTTTCTTTTCAAAATAAACTTGTTAAATAATTTATTAAACTTTAAAATTGTTATACAGTTTTTTATAAAGTTTTTTTCTCAATTGAAAAGAGTACGCTTTAGGATTTAGAACTGTAAGAACTTTTATTTTGTTCTTATGTAGCCATGTGTTGTTATAAAGTCATAAAAGTTCCCTGTAAACTTGAATTTTTTTAAGATTGTAAAACAAGATGAGTTCCTTCCCGCTAAAAATAAGCAAGGAAGCAGAAAAATATTTTTTCTCTGTGACTACAACGGAATTTTTTCTTAGTTTCTTTTACCTGTCATCATTAAAAAATTAAAAAGAGTAAGAAAGTAAAGTCGGTCAAGCCCGACCAGATGACACCCTTCACTAAAATTTTAATGACCCATTACGAAACTACCGAAACGAAGTTATGGAATAGGGTTAAAAAAGGTTAAATTGGATGGAGTACGAAGCTGATTAAGCAATTCTCCATTGTACGACTTCTCTGCGTTGTAGCCCATATACACGGAAAGAATTATTTACTAAATCACCAGAAAATATGGGTGGAAATCTGCAACATTCTCGGCCAAACCAAAGATTTCTTATTGTAAACATATGTGTGGCTTGGTTTAAGCAAAAAGTTATGACTCAAAGCGAACTAAAATGTACTTAATTACGGCTAAAAAAATTTATTTTAATTCTATAGTTACTTAAATCAAGTTTTCGTTGCTTATGGCCAATTCCACCAATTATATTAAAATATCAATTCATATTTAAATATAACTAGTATTTATTATAATTTTATTTTTATTTGACTTGGAAAACGAATTTTTAATTGATATTTAAATAAATTGGTGAAATTGGCCATTAAAATTTGACAAAAACGAAGGAAAGCCTGAATTTTTTACATAAAAATGTGTAGCATTAATTTGTTTAAGAAAACTTGATGTAAAAAATCAGAAACTGTTTATTGATTTGCTTAACATTTTGATTCAAATAAAAATTAATTGAATCAAAGCAAATTTTCTTGAGCATTTTCTAAAAAATTTCAAGAATCCCTAGCATTTGTTTCTTGATGGAAGAAATTCGATTCTATTTAAAGATCAAGAAAAAATTAATTCAGCTTGAGCTCGAAAATATATTTTTTTTTTTTTTATTTTTTTTTTTTTTTGTATATCTTGTTTTAAGAAATTTTTGATCATATGCCAAAAACGTGAAATTTTTAATTATGAGAAAATCTTTCCGTATTTAAGAAAATATTACTAGATACAAACAAAATAATTTAAAATCATTAAACTTGTTTTGGATTTTTGATATTCTTGTTTTAAGAAACGAAATTGATTACTTTAGAAAATAAACTTCTTTCCATGTTACGAAACATGACATGACAACAGTAACAAAACATTTTTGAACATACATACATAATTAGAATGGCGTTACAAATACTTTTGGTAAAGAGTTCGAAAACTTGTCTTAAGTATACTGAGCGTAGTTGTTTAAATTTTGAAATAAAAGAAGAAAAAACAAGAGATTTTTTCATTTCTTAATATTTCTTTGCAAGCTTCAAGTTAAAGCCAGAAGTGGTTTTATGGCATCTTTTCAAAACTTAGTATGGCCAACAAAAAAACTTAAGTAAAACAAAGAGAAAAGCCACAACTCACGTAATATCAAAATTATTGGTAAAACTAAATAATACAACTCAAACGAAAAAATATATTAAGTAGTTACATAAAGCTACATACAATATTGGAGATGCATTAAATAGAACTTAAAACAATTACTTAAAAATTTTTTAAATACATTATTTTATATATAAACTTTTTGTAATATGTTTCACTAAATGGTTTTGACCTTTGTAAGTACGTGACCTAAAAATGCAGGTGGATATTTTCTCCATATTACTTAAATTTAATAAACCAAAATACTTTTCTCACTTCTGGTCTTTTTTTTTGCATTATTAGCGATTTTTGTTATCATAATAGGGGCGTTGCAAATGTGTGTGTAGCGAATGCTAATGCTCGCAACTGCGAATGCGAAATCAAACATTCGTCACACACCTAATAAAGACACACACACGCTCTTTTCACTGACTGCTGTTTGTATCGAGCATGTTTTTATAAATTTAGATTTCAATTGTTTCACTTCCTGTTTAATGAAATTGATGACGAGATGATGTTGATAATATTTTTATTTTTGTTGTAGTTGTAGTTGTTGGCGATATTGTTTACATTATTGTTGCTCTTAAGTTCATGAATTTTTAATTTACACTTTTAACCATAAAAATTGATTTACAATCAACTGTTGTTCACTACATTTGCATTTACACACACACACACACATACTACTCTCGCATATATATGATTGACATATCGATAACAGACCGTTTTGTTGCAAATACACATATGGCGTTTTCCTGATTTCCTGTTTCCGGTCAGATAATTGCGAGAAATATTAAAATAATCATTTAGATTTGTGTACATTTTTTAGTCATTAATAATTAATTCTGAACAAAAAAATTTTATAAATTTTATTTCAGCTTTAAAATGAGTAAAATGCAACTTCTCTTTAAATTTTTACTTTTCAATCATCGTGACACTTTGCCACTTTAAAAACTGTCAGGCTTACAGTATCACGTACATATTTTCTTGCCACAACAACAAATGTGTGTGTGTTTGCGTTAAAATTAATTGTATTATTTCGGTTATATTTTTCTAAAATATTCGAGCAACAAAACGGTGACACTCTGTACACAGCTGTCAACGAGAAATAAACCTCAGTTCACTCAAAAAAAAATCATGGAAACTGAAACCAACAAAAAAACAAAACTCTAGATCTGAAATTTCAACATAATACGAATTTGAACAAAAACTTAAATATTGTGAAAATCCATTTTTCAGTTGTAGAAGAAAATCAGCACGAAAAAATTAAAAAAAACGAATCTTATGGATCAATATTGTATAAACTCGCAAACGAATAGGCGGTATATGCAACGTTTGTTGAAGTAATCGGTAGAGTTATTAAAACAAAGAACATCATTTAAATTAAATTAAACTGTTTTAAGATTACACACATGCACTTGGGAAAATTGAACAGACTCTTACTTGTCTGGAAGTGCGTTGGCAAATATTGCGAGGTTGTTGTCCTGCATGTTGTTAAGAATTCTTTTTATAGCCTCTCCCAAGTGTTTATTTTTTCGATTGGATTTAAATTCAATTACAGTTACAGTTGTGTTCTTGATTTTCAATATAAAACCATTTGGAATAAATTTATTTACTTCTGTGGCCGTATGGAAAAACTAGGTAGCTCCAATTTTTGCGAAAATTGAGATAACACCAAAAATAGAAAGTGTGTATAATCGCATATCACGCTGTCAGATCGAAATTGTGATATAATTTCTTATATAACAAAAATCAGAATAATACCAATTTATATGTAAAAACTAGTTAACTTCATGCATTTTTTGAAAAAACAAGATAACTCCATGTAGGTTTTATAAATAAAACTCCTTATAATTTTGTTGAATTATAAAGAAAATAAAAACGTTTATTCAAATAATATAAAATTAGAGATTAGCTTAAGTTGTATTCAGTTCGATGTCCAATTATACTCTGTCTTATGTCCTAAAAACTTTTTCTCGTCTCAGTCGCAACTCGCCACGTTACCAGTTCGCCACTATCAAACATCTCGCCACCTGTCAATACAGAGTCGTATACATGCAGAGTTGCATGTTTAATAAGTGTTACCACCTCTAGTAATATGCCCGCTGCCACCCGATCCCACATCCATAGTTGCATATAATATATGCATTATTTAGAAAATATATAATGTTTAAAGTTTTTGATTCCTAGAATACGTCTGCCAAGCAAACTCGGATTTTTTATAAGAATAAAAGGAAAACCTGGGTAACTCCATTTTTTCGTGAAAAACGGGTCAATTAACGTGCCGAGTCAAATTGTTAATGTTTTTCCACAAATGATTGATATAGTTGCCCTAATTCCGTAATATATAAACATAAATTGAAAGAAAAAAGTTTTTCTGAAAAAACTAGATGACTCCATTTTTGGAAAAAAAACAAGGTAACTGAAATTGATTTTCGGTTTTAATGCCCAAAAATAAATTCAATGGAATCAGAAATCTTCAACATTATTTAAGATTATATTTTGTTTAATGCGCATGCATAATATTAAACAATAAGTGAAATATGTTTGAAGTGTGTTTTTCTCGTATTTGCAAAAAAATGGAGTTACTTAGTTTTTCCATACGGCCACAGACTTATAGTAAAATATTAAAAGTTTAAATTAATATTTTTTAAATAGTTTATATAGTTTCCTTTATGCAGGCTTTCAAAGTCATTAGTTTAATTTAAATAAAAGATTATTTATTTCATTCTCAATAAACTCTGACGTTTCGTTGGTATTCTTTCCAACTTCTTCAGGGATTGAGTTTTTATTAAAATCTGGCAACATTTTAAAAATACAAAGTAAAAATTAGTCAATAATAACAATAATTATAATCTTCGTTTTTGACAAATTAACTTACAATTATCCTTTTTGTCAGTTTACATAACATATAAATTATATAACAGAATTTTGTATTGGTGGACAACACAACACAAAACTTAAAATATTAAAATAGATGTATGTAACTTTAAAAATGATCACAGAAAATTTGTACTTTTTTGATCACAGTTGTTATTATTACTTTCTTAATCATTTTTATTACTAAAGTATTGCAATTGTTTAGTTTGCATTTGTTTTGTCTTTGTCTTCTTTTGTGTTTATTGCACTTGTCCATGAATCAAAGAAACAAGATTGCGCATTGGCAAGTCCGTTATTTTTGTGTGTGACGAAGAAATAGACTTTGTGTATGTGCATTTGCGTGTGGGTTGCATGTTTTACAACAAACACTCATATTTAGTCTATGATGACGTAGATGCGCAATAGAAAATTTTTTTGTACGACTGAGTGCGCAATCTTGTTTTTTTGATTCATGGCACTTGCCGATTTTGGTTGTATTCTTAAGCTCTCCAACGTGTGTCTCGTATTCTCACTTTTTCAAAGTTTGGCTTGTGTCCGTTTTCAATGCAGTGTTGTGCAAGTGCAGTTGATTGTTTTCCTCTTTTTAAATCAGCTTTATGTTCGTCTATTCTCACGCCTAAATTTCTCTTCGTTGTACCAATGTAGAGTTTTCCACACCCCTCATTATCACCGCCATCACATTCAATTTGATAAACAACATCACTTTGATCCCTACACTCAATCCTGGTTTTTGTTTGTGTAAATAAATTATGTATTGTTTTGTTTGATTTGCGCGCTAATATTATTTGTTGGTCTTTTATTACCTCTCTCAGTTTGTTGGTCTCAGTTAGTCTTGGAATTAACGGTAGACTATAATATTTGGCGTTGCCAGATGTGTTATTTTTGTTTTTTCCCCTGAAGAAATATTATTTTTTACTTTAGTCAGTAATGAATTGATCAACCCTTTTGGAAAATTGTTTTTCATTAAGAAATCCTTTATTCTTGTTATTATCTTAGATTGAAATTTTACGTTGCTTATTTTTATAGCTTCATTGCCGTTTTTATCTTCCGTTTCATGGGTTGTGTTGAGTGGAAACTCAGCAAGCGTCCAGAAGCAATTGGTTTCATATACCAATCTGTTAGTATTTTGCCATTTTGTCGGAATATCTTCATATCCAGATATGGTATTGAATTGTCCTTCTCCCTCTCTAGAGTAAATTTCAATTTGTTATGATATGCGTTAAATGTTTTCAATATTATGTCTTCGTCTTTATATTTTATTATGGCAAACAAATCATCTACATATTTTGTGATCAGTCTTATTCGTATGTTGTTCATTTGTAGTTCTTCGATACATTGTTCCATTTGATTTTTTAATTGTAAAAAATTGTTTAATTAATAAATTTTTTTTATGTGAAATGTTTTATAGAGCGGTTTGCTGCAGTTTGTCATGTTTAAAACATTGTTCTTTCCTTGAGTTAACGGACAGACTTAGAACAGCATTATAAGCCGCAGTGAAGTATCACCTTGTCCTTTCTTAACCAAACATTTAGCGGATCAAAAGAATACCTTAGATATTTACCCAAAATTTCGTTAAGTGCTTAGTTTACCTAAAGGTTTTGCAACTTCGTCTACAGCACAATGTGCAATTTGGTAACGTAATAGACTCTAAACCTGATTTATATTTAACCTATAAAAGCATTTCATTACCAAATACACACAGACATACTCTCTCATTTCGTAGAGAGCCACAAAGAATACTTTAATAGGAAATACCACATTGATATTGGATTTGTCTCCTTATCGCTTTATCTTAAAAGAAAATAGTCGATACTAACAAAAAAAAAATCTACTGATTGTTGAATTTTAACCCTAATAGATGAAAGATAACAAAATGTATAAAGTTTTAAGCAAGAAGTTTCTGGCTTAAAAGGTCTTTTTTTTTTTTTGAAGTGAACTGAGGCAAAACGAAAATAAGAAATTGTCCAATCTGCAGACACTAATATTAAAGACTTATTGAGCAACTCTATTATATTTTATAAATGTCCTTATTTAAGTTTTTTTTCCTACTTGCTTTCTTTACTTTTGGATTCCCCCCAAAAAAATATGTTTTTCCAAAGTGCCAATGTTTAACAATATAGTTTCATTTTTCTTACTTTATTTCGTTTTTATATTCCCTCTATCTCTTGAATTTATTGTTGTAGTAAGTCTATTTTTATTTCTGCAATTTTCTGTAGTTTGCTCAGCTTTGCCATTCAGAGGTTTGCTTGTTTTCGGCTGCCATTGAAAATTTGTTCCTGATTTACTTTAAGGATTAAAGTGGTGTCTAAGTAGCATTAGTTAAGTTTATTTTTGTGTCGCTGGGGAAATTTTTCTTGTCTATTTCTGTGCAGAGCTGTTAAGGAAAATTTTAGTTGGTTTTGTGAAAAGGAATTGAATATTTTGGGTTTTTCCTTTTCGTTTATACATCCTACAATAACTTAAGTGATAAAGTTGGAAGCAAATCGATGAAATTGGTTTCCAAACTATGTAAATTAAGTCATGTAAATGTTAAATATTTTCAAGATAAAAAGCAAAAGTGAACAATGTTAGATCATGTATTGTTTGAAAAAAAAGCCAAAAAGTGGGGAACAAAGTTCAATGTCATATTTAAATTTTGAAAAAGGCTTTCCTGGATATTTTATTTAAAGGAGTTGTTTAAAATATCTGCAGAGTTCAATTTCAACTCCTTAAAAAAATAGTTATAAAATTTGTTGCACTGTTTCCTTATATTTAGATTTAAGCCCCCCCAAAAAAAGAAAATGGAATTTGTTACGGGGTTAAACATAAAAAATAGGCGGCATGAAATAACCCCCAAAAAAATAATGAAATAACCCCCAAAAAGTTTGTACAGAGAACAACAAAAACGATTTTTGGGGGGTTATTTCATTTTGTATGGGGTGTTATTTCATTTTTTTAATTGGGAGATTTTTTCATATGAAATTATCCCCCAAAAAATCATTATGAAAAGAAGCCCCAATATATTTTTTGGGGGATTATTTCATTTTCAAATTTATAATCAAAACGTTTTAGGGCGCAAGGATTTTCTCCACTTTGGTGTACAGAACACCGGCTTCACTAAGTCAAGCTGCCCTGTATAGCCAGCCTTCGGCTGGGCGCAAGGGTTTTCTTATAGTATAACAAACACCGGCTTTGCTAACTAAAGCTTCTCTGCGTAGCCGGGACTAGTCGGTATTTGTTATACTATAGAAGAGAAAATCCTGGCGCCCGGCCAAAGGCCGGCTATGCTGAGAAGCTTTAGTTAGCGAAGCTGGTGATTGCTATACCATAGAGGAAAAAGTCCTTGCGCCCGGCCGAAGGCCGGCTATGCAGAACACCTTAGTTAGCGAAGCTTGTGTTTGGTATATCATTATTTAAAGCAAAACTGTATAATTAATTGTATTATATATATTGGGTTCTTATTTAATTTCAGAAACTGGGGTTTTATTTCATATGAAATAAGCCCCAAAAAATTAGGGAATAATTTCATTTATGTTTAGGCGTTATTTCATTTCGTTTGGGGGCTAAATTCATTTTCAAAATTGTGGCTTTATTGCATATGTTATTTCATTATTTTTTTGGGGGGCTATTTCATACCGCCGAAAAAATATTTTCCTATCGCTCATTTACTTTAACAATGTCATAACTTAAAAAATTAAATTCTGGAGCTAGTTATGTTCTTCTTTATATTGTGTAAATCATATCTTTTATACTTGTATACCCGTTTGAAAAGAATATGCCGTTATTTTTTCGGAGTACTGGATTCTCGAAATGGATTCTTTTG
Source organism: Pollenia griseotomentosa (assembly GCA_963931875.1). Classification (NCBI taxonomy): domain Eukaryota; kingdom Metazoa; phylum Arthropoda; class Insecta; order Diptera; family Polleniidae; genus Pollenia; species Pollenia griseotomentosa. Next base: position 203,087,540 of record OZ007561.1, on the reverse strand, counting down.
AGCTACGACATTGTTGAAGTAAGTTATCGATATATAAAACCTTTTTCAATGCAAAGAGAAGTGACTTACAAAATAACCTATTTGATTTGATGAAGCAAAAATGTTGACTGTGAGTTACTAGAAACAAAGATTGTTACTTGAGATGTGCGGAAGTTTGATGAAAAATCTTATCAGATGTTTGCTTTAAACTTTGAGTGGTGCATTTCTTATGCAGGAAAAAAATACCGGGAAACTTCATTTGTTGCTACATTTAAGTAGACAGAAAAAATTCTCACCTTTTTCTCAATTTAAGCATTATTGAAAAATAAAATCAGTTTAAATTAAAAATTTAATCAAGTGAATTTAGCGTTTGTTAATAATAAAAATATTTAATTGATACTTTATATCTTAATATCACAAATTTTTTAATTGAAATCAATTCTTCCTGCTTGATTTGAATGATGAAGGTTTCATACAATTTTTTTTTTTAAGTAAAAATATTTAAAACGGTGCTTCCTCTTAAAAATCAAATTAACCTAAATATAATTTAGCAAACAAATTGTTTCCTTAAAAAAATAATTCAAACAAAAATCAAATAAATTTCAACCCACCCAAATTAAATTGATTTCGTTTGTATATAAATATTAATGTTGTTCCAAAAAGCCTTCTCTATTATAACTCGCTAAGGCCCTAGTGAATCAATACTTATAAAAAAATAAATCCAAATTTAAAATAGTACTTGCCAACGATGTTGAAGCTGTATAAAATTTTTTATCTTTGCTTTAGATGTCGTTGTAGTTGTTCTGTTGTCACTGAAATATTTACCTTGTTCAAATAAATTTTTATCGTATTTTGCTTTAACAACAATTTGTTGTTTAAATATTTGGATAGAAGAGAAAACAAATATACATTTATTCACACACAAACACCTCGTTTTACTGGTACAAGGATACACACTCACTAAAGCCGACAAGTACTAACACATTTAACAACAAAAATACAACCGGAGAACAGCCGAAAAAAACGTATAGCAAATCGGGTAATAAGAGTCTTGGCAGGAGGATTAAGACATTTCGTTAAAAATTGAACTTTTAAGAAGAAATTATTTGATAAACTGTCTAAAAGGCTCTGTCAAGAATTATATTGAGGGTTTTTCTTTTTCTCTGTCAGCTAACTTGAAAGTTCTTCTTTTTTTTTTTTTTTGAGGTTAGTTTGATTAAACAATTCATCTGGAATAGACCCACGCCAGTGTAGCGTTTGCAAATTTCTTATATTTATTTTGAAAATTATGGTTCAATTCGATTACATTTTTTTTTGCTAATTTATTTTAATAATAAAGCGCACTTTAGGTTAAAAAGCTATTTCAATAAACAAAATTGCTTGGAGTGCTGATATTCATCAAATTATTATTGAAACATAACATCCAAAAAAATGCACTACTTGGTGAACTTTATGGGGCAGTCTTTGAAAAGAAACAGGATCAACTGTTGGTGGTATAAAGGCACGCTTACAAACCGTCTTACTTGGAAGACACACATATAGTTTCAGCGGGATGATTCGACATGCTACTGTGCATCAACGGAATAAGTTTATTGAAATATAATATTTTTGGCAAACAAACAATATCACAAAATGTAATAATTTACTGACCACTTCGTTCTCTTGATTTAACCCCATTTGACTATGTTCCCTAACATTATGTTAAGTTCCTGATATACGCATTTATACCAGCCACTTGGAAGAGAAAATTCGATACTTTATTGCCATAATAAAGGCTCAAGGTTTCTCCATGTACACCTTAGTCGCGGCGTCTCCATAGCCGAGATCATATTAAAAAAATTAAAGCCATTAAAATATTTAACTAAAAATTATTAATACTTAGACTTTTTACTCAATTTCTTTTAAATTATCAGCCACTGAAACACACTCTCGATACTTTTAAATAGTTTATCGATAATGTTTTTTAAATTGAATATTTTATTGTGTATCCACTTAATCTTTATTTCCAGGAACCTACTTTTACTCCTAACTAATACAGACTATTAATCAAGCTACAACTGATTTAATTCACTCGCATATACAAGTTTCTCTAAAGCGCACTTCCGTAATATAGAATTATTTTTTTATGAGGTAAAGAAAAATTTTAAATAAATATGTTATTTCCGATAAAAAAAAAATCATTTCAACTGAAAAATCAAGAAGAAAAATATTTCCGAAAGATTGCCAATGCTAATTTAACAAAATGTTTTATGTCAAAAGGAATTGAAAGGTTAAAATCAAATGCAACTGATAAGAAAGTCTAACCAAATGACAAAATACTGACATACAATTACAAATTTAAATTACTTTATTTCAATATTTTCATTTACACAAACGTTTGCCGGAAATTCACAATCATTGCTCTTTCCTTTTAATCCTTGTGTCTATTTAATACTCGTCACTTAATAAACTAATTGCTTTTAAATTGTTTTCATACTAATTGTGCTATTAATACTTTTTCTCTCTGTACGATAAAATTCAAACCTTTAACTCTTAATCCAGTGTTGAAAATTGTAAAATGGCAGTCAGGACAAGAGAAAAAACTAAAAAAAAACGTATAAAAGATGAACGGTATACAGTATATAAAGTCATTTTACAACTTAGTTATAAATTCAGTTTATTACCTTGTCAATTATATTAGATCCTTAAAGCAATTATGGTCAATTAAAGTGTATAAGAGCAAATAAAAAGGGTAAATAGTATTTCTATAGTATAAAATGTCTTTATTTGGATTAAACGAGTGCTAAAACCAAACGAAAGAAAGTTTAAAAGGTTTCTCATACCTTTCACACAAAATAAAAAGTGTTTTTTGCATGTAACGTTTAGAACACTTTGAGCAACAATTGTTAAAGGAAAACAAATGAAATTTTATTAAACTTATAATTAATTATGGTATATGAAATTAAGGTTTACTAATATGATTTGTTATTGGTGTTTGTTTTACAATACTCAATTAAATTTATGAAAAACTCTTGCTTTAGGGCGAAATAGATTTAAGTTAATTTATATTAATCATACGTCTAGTACAGGTAGGAAATGAAAAGTAATTTTATCTTTTGTATTAGTTTTCCAATTTAATTTTAACCATGTCCAGTGAGATTTTTTGCTAAAGTTAGAGATTATGTTAGAAAAAATTTCTCATACACTCAAACTATTTGTAAGTCAGAATTACTATTAATCATATCAGTTTGTCACATGGTTGCCCCAACTATATTACAACTGAAAATTTTTTCGTTAGTTTAACTATAAAAAAGAGCATGATTGCACTTAATGTACACAATGAGATTGCGGTAATCACAATATGCTTCAGTTTTTATCTTCGCTTAAATTGTTTGCTGGGATTTCCAGTAACTATTTTGTAATGTGAATTATTTTATTTGAAGACATTTTTTCATTAATTGTTTGTTTTGTAGTTTTTGTATTGGCTTAATAGAGAGATGATGCCCTGAAATCCATTTTTGCCAACTTGCCCTTTGTATCTGTCAACGTAAATTATTTTTCTTTCATCAATATTTTTTATGGCAGATATCTATACCCTAAAACATCACAAGTAGAGAGAGTATTATATGTTTGTGCTGGTGTTTGTTGCTCAAAGAAGTAAAGGTAGTCGACTTATATCTTAGTATTCGATCCGACTCGAGGATTTCCATCCACCGCAATTTTAATGATATGACGTCTCTCGAAAATTGCTCTTAAATTTTTAAATTCTTGCATCCTAATAGAAGAGTTTGGTCAAGAATCCATAATTAATCGCAGTTGTCTCATTGCACAAAATGATTCAGCTTGACTAACTATACTTTTTTAATTGTGTTAATTAAGCTGTTAGGTTAAGCAGTCAGTTTAATTAAATAAAATAATTTTATCTATTTACAGTAGTCACAACTAAATTATGAAAAAAAAAATAGCACAAATGCCAAAAGGAATTCTTTTAACGTTTAATTTGTTCAAAATAAGATTCAGCATAGATTTAAAAACAATTTTCCCTTTTTTAACTGACTTTAATCCGAAAGTGTCTTTATGTTATTTCAAATGTTGTTCTTCCGCAGATGCAAGCAACGTCTTAAGTTTGTGTGGTTAATAAGAGATTTCATGAAATTGAAGTCTTTTCGTACCATAAAATATACTAAATTGGTTACTAATAAAGCATCGTCCAAACATAAATAATGAGTTATAGACCATTTTTTGTCCGAAGTTTTTAAAAAAGGAAAAATTTAAATAACACAATATACTTTCTTTTTTTAATTGAAAAAATTATTTTTAGTAAAATATTAGTGGGTTTTGCTTATATATGCCAAATATTGTCGCCTACTTTGAAGAAATAGAAACGTATGAAATCAGAAATGTTGTTCAACATCTTTCAAAAGTTTGAGCTTAAAGCTTTAGTGTCAAATGAAGTGTGCGCAAACCTAAATTGTTCTTTAGAAAAAATAAGGCATAAAATAAGATCTTTTGCAAATTTTAAAAATATTATTTCGGAAAATTAAAAAGATAGAAGAACAGCTTACAAATTAAAAGTAAAGAGTCAAATAAATTGGACTTGTATTAAAAACAATATATTTACAGAGCAATGAATACATAAAGAACTATAATTCACCCAGAACAAAGCTCTTACATACAGTAGGTTCTGTATAATACAGAACGGATGGTCACCTTTTGTGTACTCCTTGTTAAATCGGGGACTTCTGTTTACGAGAATCGAATTTCAAACTAAACCAAAAGTAGTGCAATATACAGTTTCAAGGGTTTTCATATAATTAAATTAAAATCAATAAAGCACACACATTCATACCTATACATATTTTTTTATGACAAATACACTCATTTACACACAATCACTCATTTTATTAAAAAAAATTATTGTTGGGAATTAAGTTTCTATATTACACTTGAATGTAAAAAATGTAATTGATTGCAAAAACATTATAATTAAATTTCTTGTTTTTTTTATGTCAAATCAAATAATTAAAATATAAAAATAATAAAGAATGAAATATATTGATGTTAAATTAAACCAGACAAAAAATATTAATAAAATAACTGTGATTAAAAAGAATACATGAAATTTTATTAATTTTTAAAGTTAAAACAAAACAGGAAGAATACTAATAGCATTTTAGCTTATGGTGTTTTCTTTTCTACACAAAAAATATCACCTTCTGAAAAGGTGCATGTATAAAATGTCTTTCCAACCCTGTAATAATAACGGAAATATACCTGTTTTTAGTAGCTGACAAAAAGTTTGTTCATCACTATTATTACGCTTTTTATGTCATTTTCCACCATTTTGTTACTTTAACCAATATCAAAAAAGTCTTAGGGTTTGTTTTCAACATTGCAATTTTTCGAGAATTATAGCCATGTTTGCAGCTTTACAGCTTTAACGATTTTAAATAGATATTAGGCTTTGCAATCATGAGAATTTTTGCAAATTTCGCAAATACTATTTTTGCTATTCCTAATTGTTTTAATCCATTTTATGGGTTGTTTGAAATATTAAATATTTTCGTGAATTTTCGCTATTTTTAAAACTTTTTCGAATTTTTGCAAATTTCGCGTAGCTTTGTTGCTCTTTAAGGCAGTCATCGCGGTTTTAAAAAGACGCCATATATAAACCGAAGTCACCTTTTTTACAGGGCACTTTCAACACTGTTGATTTATACCGGTCGAAAAGTGCAATCAATGACTTATGCCTTACGGTAAATTTTTTTTGAATAAAACATGCTTCCCTTTCAGAGAGCAAAACATTCTTAAGAAACAGTAGAACACTAAAATGCATTTTTTAAATAAAATGTCACATTTTTTTTTTTTTTTTTTAGAAAGAAAACACCATTAAGCTATCACAATTTTTTGAATCAATTTTTATTATTGATAAAAAAAATTAATTGCAATTAAATAAATTTCATTTATTTATTATTATTATTTTTTTAAAATTCAATGAATTTTTCAATGCATCAAGGTTAATTTTTTTTAATATTATTAATTAAATTGTTATGCATTATTAATTTTTAATACTATTTGCTTGGTTCTTTATAATTTAATTAACAATGTTTTATAATTATTGGATAATGAATAAAAAAAACCTTTTGAAATATAAATATGTAAAACGTAGAAAAGTGTTCTTTTTAAATGTTTAGGATTAAGTTTGAGTAGTCAATAAACATTTTATGTTATAAAAGATCAGTTTTCTAGTCCAAAAGTTTCTGTATTTATTCTTACAAATATTCAAATCTCTTTTTTTCTTTTAGATTTCCCAAAATATTTTAACCTTAAATTTATTTTTACCTTAAACTACATTTTCCTGGGCATATTTTTTGTATTAATATTAAATTCTTAGCTAATCTTTTTATTGTTTTTAAAAAGACACACACCCACCCACACACATTTACTATCAAACAAACAACATACGAGAACACTGTGAAAAAATAAAGATTTTTGTCAGTTGTGTCACCAGGGCGTAACTAATTTATATTTAAATTGTGTGTTAAGTCGTGCATAATCCTGTTTATCTTGTTCACAGAATTGTTTGGTACAATTTTGTGTAGATTTATGAAGTAAGATTTTTTATTTATTTAAATAGGCTGAAAAGTAAATTTATTAAAAATTATATTAATCTGGTAAAAATCGTAAAATCATGCAGTCATTTTGATAAAGTCTTTAAAGAGTCATTCATTTAAAAAATGAATGCGGGTGGAAATCAAAATTACTAAAACCAAGTGAAAGTGAAAATAAACTTTCAAGATGATCCAGCGTAGGTGGAAAGCCTTGTTGACTTAATCATTTCGTAACTTCCAGCACTCTCAAACCTTTTTAGAAGTTAATGGACAAAAAAATATTTAAAACTTTAAATTACACCAGATTTCCAAATTATACAAACAACGGCAATACATATTAGTTAAATCGGTATAGGTATAAATAATGAACTAAAAAAACAAATAGCATACCGCATGAATAAAATTTTCGAAGATTATATATACATACCTAATGACTAGAAGTATATGAAGTATATATCGCACTTGATCAACGAGAGGGTATTAACCCAAAATTTTTATTTTTTCACTTAAAAGATAGAAACCTAATGCTCATATCTACCCGCAGTAAAATTATCTTGCTATTTTGTCTACTATTTTGTAATGAAAGGGTTATTTAAAAAATTCAGTTACAAATGCCTTTCATATCAAATTAAAAATTGTGCGATATTTGTATATAACAAATTCGTTTAATTTTATATAATGGCAAAGTCCATAAAATTAAAGGGCACATAAGAAACGCTATGAATTATTAAATGAATAACTTTTTTCTCTCTCACATTATTTAAAGTTGACATTTATTAAAATTTAGATTAAAGTTTTGAAATATTTTCACATTATGTTTCACATAGTACTCACTCTTTGGATCGACCTAAGCGGGTACTTTGATTTTCAACAATTACTCTTGGATTTTGGCAATTTGATTACTCGCGTGAAGATTGATATGAAAAGGGGCCTCATCGCATCGATATTCGATATCATCTTTGTGATGAGTTTTTCCATCAAAAATTTTCCAAGTTTTCAAAGATAATTCTTACAAAAAATAAACAAAAACAAAACGTAACTGAACGAAAAATTTATTCGCTTGCTTAATAAAAAAAAAAAAAAACAATTTCAAAACAAACCGATTCAAGTATTTCTGATAATAACATCGTATTCTGGATTATTGAAGGAAACACCCCGATTTGTTTAAAAACGATATTTGTAAACTGAACAAAAAACAGTTTTTCACAATAAAGTCCACATCAAATTATCCGAAAAGTCAACAAATAAAAAAGCTACGAAGGTTATTAACTTGTAAAAGTAAATAATTAATACCAATTTCGCAAAGCTTATTAAAATTCTATCATTTTGAGACATAAGTTTGCTAAATTTTGTATCGGAAAATATGACTTGAAATCTAAATACCAACTACAGAGTTTACCTGTTAAAGTCAAACTTGGATATTTTTTTTATTAAAGTTGTTTTTGAAAGTACTAAATTATTTTAAGAACTAAATTAAGTCTAATCTATATTTACCTTTTCTTATTGTTTATCTTATTTTTTAAAAGCAATTTTGAAGATTTTTTAATATTTATCTAGTCTACTTGTATATGTTAAGTAAAAAATATCGCAGAAATAATTACTCACCTCTACTCTTATGAAAACAAACAAAACTGTTATACTTAAAAGAAAATATATTAATCTATAAAACATGTATAAAAACACTTGTTGAATAGGAAATCCTTCATTTGTCTACCTCATATCATAAGGGTTGATTCTATATTCTCACTCTCTTAAATACATCTACTATCTTGTTTCTAAAATTAGTTATTCTCCCTGTGTCTCTCTGTGAGCAAATAACCTAAATAAAAACTACTACAGTTATTTCATATTTACCACTTCTACTCTCAATGCAAAAGAAGATACAAGAGAGCCCGTGTTTTTTTGAGAAAAAAAAATACACAACACAAAATTTTTTCCGATGTATAGAAATTCACGATAATTTATTATTCATCCAAAGGAATCACAGCTGCAGATACCGTAAAAACTTACCACAAAATCGTGTATAAATGGTAGAAAAAATTTTACGATTTGTCCTTTCACACAACAAACCAAGTGCAAATATATAAAGAAAAATTTCAGTTGATAATTTGCACCAAAGGCAAGCGAACGTGTTGAGTTAAAAAAAAGGAAAAATAAAAGCAAAAACAACTAAAAAAAAAATATACTAAATTGTTACAAATAAATTAAAAGAAAAATCGTTAATAATAATCAAGAAAAAAATAAAGAAGTATTAATTGCATTTGATATAGATTTTTTAAAGTTTTTTTAAATATTTTTACGTAAACATATCCCCACTAGTGTCCTTTTTTAACCTAAAAACAAAGAAAAAAACATTTTAGTTTTTTAACTAACAAGAAGTTCAGTTACCTTTTTTTGTGCAACATCAACAACAACAAACAACCAACATAAAAATCCTTCAAAATGGAGAAAATTCATTTAAGATTGTCATGCAATTTGTGCTTTTGAGAACAAAACAATTCTTTTTTTTTTAAGTGCATTTAAGAGTAAATATTGCATTTCTTTTGTGTGAGTGTTAGTGTGTCGGTATTTATATATTTCTTTTGTCGTGTTTGATTTTAATAATCAACAAGAAATGCAGACTTGTCGCAATTCTTTTACCTTTTAGCGTTTAGAGAAAAATTTTTGAAAAAATACATTAAATTGGCCTAAGGCTATTATTATGAATAAATAAGGCTATTATTATGAATAAATAAATAAATAAAATAAATAAATAATACATAAACAAAAAATTAATCTTATAAAAAAATAAAATCAGAAGAAGTGTTAGTTATAAATTTATTTACTAAGAAATAAATATTGAACTAAAATTGGTAAGTACTGTTAAAAATAATCTTTTAGTTTGCTTGTAGTAAATTGTTTGTAATGTTAATTAAATTAATTAAACGTTATACATTAGTTTTTATAAAATTAAGCGAAATTTTAGCTTATTTGGTATAAACTATAAAATAAAAGTTCAAAACGTATAATTAATGATAAATAATTGCATCAATAACACTATGCTCGAATTGAACACTTTTTTCTACCAAGCGGGGCACCCTGCGGGATAACCTAATAAGAGTACGCTGAATCCAATGGTGCTAACCGTTTTTTTTTAAGGCTAGCTCTAGTTTTCGAGCTAAACCGTTATTCCGAAAAATGGAGCAGGTTCGCGTAACTTACAAACGGTTTTGTTTATTGAATACACTAAAAAACTAAAAATTCCGCAATAAAATTATCTTTAAGTACGGCTAAACTGATTTTAATCTGCGTAGTCGTTTTAGAAATAGAAACTGCAAAATTTTTTTGGAGCCCCTCTAACAAGTGCTGATAAAGGGCATGTATGTTTAAAAAATACTAAAAACGAAAAACTTCTGGCGCGCGGATCCTACATGTTATTCCCCTAGGGGCGACTAAAAGGCAGTTATGGGACTGTTTCTCCAAAATATTTCTCGTCTGTGTTGAAAATTTTGTATGGGAGCTCGCTTAACAAACGGAGACAGCGGCTATATATATTTTAAACAAATGGTGGAGATGAAAAATAAATTGAGGATGGTCATATATTTGACCCCACTAGGAGCATCCTAGGCCTTTTGGCAACATTTAAGAATTTTATTAAACCGCCATATTAAAACACAAGGTCCCCTAATGGATATGAAGAAAATTTTCATATATATTGAAGAAAAAGTCCTTTAACTGCCCAGGAGTCGCTCCCAGGGGGGGCAAAATGTATGACCGACTAAGTTGTTTTACACTACAAAACGTCAAATGCAGTGCAGTAAGACTTCAAAATCTTTATTAATTGGCATTTTCATATTATGTTCAATTGTTTATTCCAATAATTTATAAATATGTATGTATATTTGCATGTACGGCTGGGTGTCCCGGTGGGCTAGTTAGTAGTGAGCTGGGCTAGCAGTGCCAGTGCTTATGAGTTTACGAGTTTAATTGTCGAACTTCAAATATTTGTTAAGTGTAACCACAGCCTCAGTCGCACTGTACAAAAATTTGACATTACACATGTTACCGCCCTATTATTGATATTTATTTAATTTTACATAACATGTGCCTCAGAAGGCAGCGTTTCTTTTAAACGGCTCTCATCTAAATGTAAACTTAGATACTAGACAATATCTTGCAATTGGTAACGGGTTCAATTTCTACCTTTATACTTTTAATACGCCCACACTTGTTAACTAATACAAAATGCTTAAATGCTTTAAACAATTTTTCGTTATTCCTTGTTTTTGCTTTTGACAATGAAACTTAAAAAATAAAAAACAAAATAGCTTTTAATTTGTGTACAATCTACGTCACAGATTTTAATTTTAATGAGCTTTGTCAAACAGTATGTGTCAAAAACTTGAAAGTGTAACTGCAGGTTTTTTTTTTTTTAAGAAATTTTTGGAAGAAATTCTGTCCTAAATCTCGATTTCAAACTTCTACTTTTCCAGTCTTTTTGGTGAAAATATTCATCCTGAACTGGCAGGACATAAAATAAAGTATTAGAATAAGAATTGAAAAATATTTAATAAATAAATATGAAAAAATAAAATATTTATTTATTTAATATTCACATATTGGTATATGAACTAACAATAATTAATCCAATCTTGATATAATTCTTAGATGTACGTCCTGCCAAAGCCGGACAAAAATACTTTACATTTGTTGTGTTAAAATATTTTTTATTTTTTAGATAAACAAAAGTAAGGTATTTTTAATAACATTCGTAGTAAACATATTGAGTGTTTATAAGATTCATCAACAACTCCATCAGCAAAAGATTTAAGAATTTTAAAAATTTATCTGTGGTTACTCAATTCAAATTCCTCTTCACTTATCTCTTAATTACTCTTTATAAGATCTGGTACAGATTGGTTTCGATATGGTGGTTCTTAGCTATTTAACCCCGACGATATTTGTCAGGCGCTGTTTAATCTTGTAAATATGGAACCCAGTTAAAGAAATTAGTTTTCGCCGAATATGTTCCTTTCCGAAGCTACTGAAGCACCTGCAGTATATTCTGTAGCTCAATCTTACAGCTGGCCTATTAAAATTTCTAACATCGTCCGATATGCGCTACCGTTGGCAGAGATTGAAACACCAAAATGTCATTTCAAAAAAGCAAAGGCCAATAATCCTCACTTAAGTGGGTGTACTAATTGCTGATAAACTGCTCTTGGATCCTTCGTAGCACAAATCTTGCCATTTTGCTTGTTGTCGTATCCATTGTGCTTCATCTCTCCTTTACAAATTGCGAATAAAGTCTAAATTTTCCTTTACTTATTTTGAAAAATTAAATTTAATTTGCTGTTGCGTTGTTTTCGTCCACAAAATGCAGACCAATAAAATCCAAGAAAAGTAATAATTAAAAAACTAATAAAATATGTAAACCATTTAGCTTATTCCGACACACCCTGCACAATAACGACTTTTTTTTTTTTTTTTGTTCTTGTATAGAATAAATAGAAATACACAATTTAAGTTTTTTTTCTAAAACAGTACTGGAAAAATACTTTCCCATAAATTTTTCATAATTAAAAAAAATTGTAAAAACAACTTTTGAACGCAAGGTGAAGGGAATTTGAAAACAAACTTGAATTTTTTTGTTGTATTGTTCAACTAGTCGTATGAGTAACATTTAATTAGGGGTATTTAAATCAGTATTCGAAAATAAATACTAAATATCGCTGCTTACTGTTCGGTTCGGTAGATTTGTGGAAAACACAAACCCTAATAGTGTTTGTGTAGAAAATAATTAAAAAATAACGTTTTCCTGTTAGTCATCTTTCGAACACAAAAATAATACTGTTGTTATCCAACTCAACAGAAGATGAGAACATTTACTTCCGTTCGGTTTTGTTTGGTCGGCTCATTTATGTTCGTCCCTTTTGGCTGGTAAAAAAAACCAAAAATTTTTTACAAAATCAAAATACACATACGAAAAAAAAACAAAAAGCCAGCAAAATAATTTTACACAAACAAAACATATACACAATACACACCCAAGCTGTTCGTTGTGTGGTCGTTGCTTAAATTTTGTATTTGTTCATTTCTTTATCAATGTAAAAAAAGAAACATTATAGAAGATTAAAATATAATGCTTTTCTACAGTATCAGTACAATTGTTCTGTTTTTTAACGAAGTACAGAACAATAAATAATGTTCGGCTCTTTTTTGAAAATAGTTACGAACGGTACTAAGGGCTGTGTTCGTCTACACAATCACTAAAAAATAGATATCGTTCTTGGGTGCCTAAGCAAAACATTAAATAATGTACTTTTTATTTTCGAACACTGTTTTAAATATATAAATTTAACCAAAAATAAGTTAATCGTTAAATATTTCAAAATAAAACTAACATTCTTTGTTTCCTATATTTTTTTATTTTTAAGTGAAAGATAGTTCAATTTCTTTTTCAATTTTAAAAATTATTGAAATTTTCTGATTTTACAAAAGCCTAGAAAAAAGTATAGTGGTCAAGTCCGACCATATGATGCCATATACCGCAGAATTAACTGACAAATTTCCTAGAGGGTACCCTTTTTACATAAAATAGCTATTTTCGCCAAAAATCTACATTGATAATATTTTTGATTTTAAGTATAATAGGGTCAGCGCAACATTTTGCCATAACATAGGTGTGATCAAATACAGGCTGCTGCAATAAAATTTGGTAGAATAATTTAAATTGCAAAAAAACATGTTGAAACCAAATTTAATCTTAATACCATAATAATTAGAAGGATAATGGGCACAAAGACTCTTATTCGGAAAGAAGCTTGTATAAAGTCTGTATGAAATTAAATACCAATTGTCGGCATTTTCAATAGTTCGTATGACAATTAAAACGGATATACCAAGTTACCTTAGATTATCTCCAAAATTGCAACCTGTACGCTCAAGTTTAACGTGGCTGCTTGTCTGCCAACAGGAGGAACATTGATGCAAAAGTTATTCTAAGACGGAACAATGCATAGCACAAATGCACAGTACACGTGGCAGTGTGGCAATAATTAGTTGTAAATACAAAAGATTGCTGTAGGAGCTATTAGAGACATTGCATTGGGAATATTATATTTAAGTGTCAGCTATTAAGTTTAAATATTTTTTTATAATGAAATATCTCTCCATAAAGTAAATTTCGACGCTTTAAGTCAATAACTTCGTCTTTTACTCTAGATTAACCATGAAGAACTTATGCGAAATAATTTATAAGTCAAATTATTCTCAATTGATTAGTCGGTTGCTACCAAAAAATGTACTGATCGAATGCCAAAAAAAAATAAAAAGATTTTAATAATTATAACTAGTGCTGGAAAATTATTGATAAGTGTGTACGGGTATATGCATATACCGAGTATACTAAAAATTAGTTACATTCACAGTTTACTTATTATTAAGATATATCGATCTGTGTAATCGGCTTGCTGATGTAATATATAGATTTCGAGACTTTGTCCTGTACAACACTTTAGTAACAAGCTTCGTTGCCTATGTGCAAAAAATCGGGCATGAAATTTTTAGTTTTTCATATTTTTTGTATTCTTTTTGTTGTGTTGTGTTGTTGAAATAACACAAAAAGAAAAACAACAGAAAATCAAACAGTAATAAAGTCCGCTAATTTTAACGAGGTGATTTGCGGATCACTTGACTCTTAAAATCAGGAAAGTCTACGCTGATTAAAAAAAAGCAATTGCAAATATCTATTCTTCTCAATTTCACGAGATTTCGACTTCTAAACATGTCCGATTAAAACGAGGTAGCAGTTGTAGAATTTAAAAAAAAAATAATGAAAATAATGTTTATAAAATTTTAATTTTTATGTAGAGTGTTTCAGATTCGCCAACTATCGTTGTAAGAAATTATTTTAATCATTTAACTTCAATTCATACAGAGAATATAAATTATTTTATACAGTTGCACTTTTATCATTTCATTTGTATCGCTTAAGTACTTGAACAACTTTATAGATGCAAAATATTTATTATTATTTTCTTTTTTTGCTCTCTGCTTTTATGTACTGATGCTGCTGAATAGAAAATATTAGAGTTATACTTTTGTTGTTAACGTTGTTCTAGTGGCACTTTTAACACACCAATTGCTTTCTTTCATACATTTTTCTTGCCACTTTTATGTTGCTTTTAGCAGAGCTCTTTAGCAGCCAACCAACGAACCAACTAGTCAGCAGGTTGGTCGGACGACCGGTCAAAAGAATCATGAAATAGAAATGGCTAAAAAGAAAGAGTAAAAAAATTTACTTTATATCAAGGCTTAAAAACTTTAATCCTACAAATAATATTATTTTTGTACCAGCAAAAGTAGAATTACGAGCAAATTGAAGAAAAACTAAATTTTAGTTTGATGTTTTTTATACTCTGCTTCCTTAACACTTTGTAAATTATTTGTCTGTATCTACATGTACAAGTTAAAATGCTTACCGTTTTAACAGAGAAGTTATAGTTAAGGTCTATAGTAGCAAAGTGTAGTTATATTTGTTTTTACCAACTAACTGTTTTTTCTACTACTTTTAAAATATCCTCATAGTTATTTTAATCCCTCCCTGCTGTTTCACTTTTATTTCTAAGAGATTTTTTTCTAATAACATCCTGCAGTAAGTGTTGTTCTTTTAGATTCTATTTAGTGTGTTGTAATTTTTTCAGTTTATTTCTCTTTTAGTTTCTTTTAACTAAGTCCTTAGGTAAATTTTCTAATTACTTATAGCTGCCGGGCTAAGATACGTTGAAATACTTGTATAAATGTGTAACTAAATATTAGATTTCTGCTGTGAAGCTGCTGGAGTGTGGTACAAGGATGAATAAGTAGACGTTAAAGAAATAGTTTTGATAAGTTTTATTTTAAAATGTTAAGCACTTTGCAGTCGTTAATGACAAATTTTTGTTATGGGCAGATTAAAGCTAAAAGTTGAAATTTGGTTTGAGTCAGATTTTCCACATACAATCTTTTAAAATTTTATTTCCTTAAAATTTTAAACTCCTTTATTTAACTCTCTTTTTTGGATGTGTAGGTATGTGTTTAATATAAGTGGATAAATTAATTTCAGAATAAAATTAATACAGACAGGAATTTCACTTGATTGTGATATCTTTACATATTGACTACGCGTCACAGAATGATCGTGGTTGCTATGATTAATATTTTTTTTTATTACTTATTATCATGTAGATCAGAAATTTGAATGGTTGTAGACAAAATAAAAAAAAACAAGTTATAGTATTTACTCTACTTAACATATTCCACAGACTTATACTTGCATCCCAGTGAATATCGAGTTTAAAAAGAACGACAATTAAAATCGGAAAAATATTAATAAGGCTTGTAAGTGCTTTCATTTTGTTCCAGCTTTAGTTGTTTCTAGCAGCTTCAACTTCTATTTTACGGCGCCAAGTGGGAGACTACCTTGTGGATTCAATTCAATGGAGCTTCTTGTGATATCCTCTATTAGTCTTCGCAAAGCATGACCAATCCAGCGCAACTTTCTTCTAAGGATTTCAATATAAATTGGGGTTTGTGGCGGTTCCCTTCACAGTCTGTCATTTGATTAGTTTGCGGCCAGAAAAGTCTTAAGATTCTGCGCAGGCAGCGGTTAATAAAAACTGAAAGGGATTTTATGTCAAATGGTGCAACCCCATTTTCCAAGTTTCGCAGTACAGATTTAATTCAGGAGTAAAATATTTGGTTTTATAATTGTTCTTTTGGATATTGGTATAATTACCAGAGTTGATGCCAACATCGTCGCTGAAGCCCCCAGTCGCTGTTATGATACTTGTTGGTTAACAAATTTATTCGCATCACCTTGGTTTTGACTATATTATCGACATGTCGGCTTTTGCGTCTTCGTTTTGAACGGACTTAATCTTTGCTGCCATGTCATTGTAAATGTAGGATAACAAGCAGATGTCATCAGCGTAATGAAGATCCTCCAACCTTCTTTTAAGTCCCTACGATATTTCATTTTACTCTCGGGATGGTCTTGGCATAATACCGTCTAAGACTACGTTCATAGTAAAGGTGAATCTTTCTCTAACGCAGCCCTCGTGCAGTACCCGGCATGTCATATTTTTGTAACAGTCTTAAATAACACAAGGGAACAAGGTTTTTGTTGATTAAGAACTGAATGTTGCTTTTAAGGTTGTTTTGGAAGCTGAATTCAAATCTGCACTCAGTTTTTTTCAATTAGCTCGACTTTTCGAGATATACCGTTATTTCCAAAATAAAGACACTTCCACTTCATTTATTGCAATGACTAAAAAACGGTGCACCATATTCACTTTAAAAAAAATCGTTAACAATATTATATTTAAGCCGTGTTTACATTGTTTTTAAATTTGCCAAGTAGTTTCAGAGATTTCGTTGAAGTTTAAAACAAAAACAGTTTTTTTAAATACAAACAAAATGTATTTAAAAATTCATAAAAACTTAAATTTCGGCAAAAATCACAGTTTTGGTATAAAAACCGTTAGCTTAACATATATCTATTAAAATTAGCTTTATTTCATTGCAATCGGTGAAATTAAGTGCTTTAATTTCGTTCCAGCTTTAGTTGTTTCTGGCAGCCAAGTGCCAAGTGCTATAAAAAATAACTTTTTTAACGTGTGTGTGTTTGCTGTTGTTCTATTTGTCGGTGTTTTTTGCTTCACTTAAAAGGTACCTTCACTAAATTGTGAATAAAATCATCGATTTTTATGATCTATGTCTCATTTTGTGATCTGCAAAAATTTTATTGTTTTTCAAAGCTAAAACTTACATTAAAAAAAAAAAAATAAGAATTCTGAAAATGAAGCGAAGTGATGATTTTTTGAACTATTAACTTTTGGAAAAAAGTTTAAAATTCTTAACTTAAAAATGAGAACTGATAGAGAAAAACGAAGATTTAATTTTAAATTAGCGACCTTAAATTAGTAAAAAATTGCATCAAACTTCCGATCAACAAACAAAAAGTTAAATTTTGTTTGTTAGATATAATCTTAGCGGATATACCTTTGCATAGAAGAGCATTCCATATAGCTGGATGTGAAAAAGTTTCGAATGCCTTCTCGTAATCTATAAAAGTCGGATGTAAAGGATACCTTCGCTCTACGGATTGTTCTATTATAATCTGGAGTCAGTTCACATGATAAATGGAGAACTTTTGAGGACGAAAAGCGGCCTGTTCACTTCGGAGTTCAGGATCGACATTTTGTCAGAGAACCTTCGCTTCAAAAACGATGACCTTTTGCAAATATGGCTGCAAACTGACGCCAAAAAAGCCGGGTTATACTTATCACCATATTCATAAAAAATATTTTTGATTTATAAAAGGTTTTTAGACAAATTTCAATAGAAAATTCGTTTGATTAACCTGGAATGCGAAAAACGAATAAGACTTTTATTCTCAAAAAAATGAAAAATCGAACCCTTCGAAGGATTTTTTAAAATCTTTGCAGGAAAAGTCCCGAAATTTCTTACATTTCACGGAATTCACATAGTATGGCATTAAAAAATAATAACTTATTTATAAAAAAAATACTATCAGTTAGTTAATATAAATAAGTTGGGCCAGAAAAATGGGGTTTTTAGCTAATGTACTATGGTTGTAGCTTAACTTTTCTAAAATATTACATTGTTAAATCCAACTATAGTTGATGATTCAAAGGCGATAAACTTTTTATAATTGAATAACAAAAATTTTTTTCAATCGGGACAATAGAAATGTAAAAACAACTATAGTTTGTTGGTGGCCATTGCGGCGACCATAATATTAACACAACAACCCCATTTCAACCATGTTCCTTTCTTCGTGTGTACTTCGTGCCCTGAGTAACATTTATCTTTATCAGAACAACACTTAAAATCAGAAAGAGCTGCGGTAATTTTTTAAACAAATCGACCGGAAAAACTTTATTAATTATAATTGTATTCGATTTCCATGATTTCAGGACGTTTGAAATTATTTTTGAGTAACGCACGTTTACTTTTTTTTATTGTTATTCATAATTTATTTATTAAATCGGATAAGTGCATCAGTGTTTTTTCTCCTTACACGAATGTGACAGTCATCATTTAAAACATTTCGAAATTTTATTGAATATTTCGTTGCCAGAATTTTTAACGATGGCACATTGAGGTGTTTGTAAATGTTCGAGTTTTTCCCATACCAGAGAGCAGAATTGACAAATTGAAAAATTTTGTTTTGACGCCTTCGGATTTGTTCCATATTCGTGGCCGAGGCAGTGCCCCATAACTAAATACTGTACCACCAAATTGCCTTGCAGATAGTGTTGCAACATACATTATAATAAAATTGTTGCTAGCGTGCATGGTCCTGAGAATCTTAAAATTCCTTTGGGAGATCGTAGGTTAAATAACACTCACTCATAGAAAAAAATTATTGTCATATTTGAATACGAAAATCGCATATTTGATAAAAAAAAAATTTTTTTGAATTTTGTGCGAAGACGATTTTTGCGGTATTGATAAAAAAGTTTGTAGGAATAGTGATTGAATTTTTAGTAAACAAAAAAAGTTGTTGCCCAAAAAAATTGTTTTCAATAAAATGTTTACATGATTTGTTAAAATAACTTGTTGGAAATGTTGAATAAATCAAACAAAATGTTTATCGAATCTTTATTTATTAATGATAATGTGCTAAATTCTCTATTTTTATTTTAAGATAAATACACTCAGCGCATTTCGCTGGTTGCTTAGGCCAGATCATCAGGAAACCTTTTTCCAAAGACTTTGGCAAAACTAAATATATTATTCAAATAAAACTGTAAAGCAAATGAGAATTACAAATGGAAAAGAGTTGTAAAAATACTGTATTTACTTTGATTCAAATAATTTTTTTATTGAATATGAAGAAATATTAAATATGTTTTATTGAGTGCTATTTTGCAAAGTGTAAATTTGATAAATTCTTTCATTGAATCAAACAAAAAGTTTGTTGTCCTAAAATTTTATTTTTACCAAACTGTGTTGTTAAAAATTTTCTTCAGATATTTTTTCTGTGCTGCTTTGGCTTTCAAATTTACTTTTCAAATAAATCAAACTCACACTGAGTTTTTTTTTATTTGTTTTTCAAGTTTTGTGTGTCAAGGTGCACTTCAATTTATTTGCTTAATTTAGGTTGATTGTGAATATCTTCCCTTTGAATTTTTTCTTATTCTTCTTTATAAATTTCACTTTTGCTTGCCCATCAACATGGTGGCAAAATCAATTAGATAATTAATTTTATGTTTACTTGTGGTAAAAGCTATAAAATTTAAATGTTTTTATGTAAATTAAAATTACAAGGAAAGAAATAAAATTATTTTAACAAGTGTTAAAATTCTACTCGGGAATAATATTTTCGAGAAAGTTCGGGAATTTCCTTTCAAAGTTTTCTAATAAATTAGAAGTTTTGTGTCATTAAATGGCATTTTAGGTCCTTTTACACTATCACACAAGTCTTAAGTATTTTTTCGAATTATTGTTTTTCAAAAACAATTACAACTTATCAGAACAGGGTTGTAATTTCATCCAAATACGTAAGACTTTTGTGAAAGTGTAAAAAACTTTTTACTGATAATTTATCAAAGAAAGGAGAACAGTTTCGAATTTGAGGAGCTTAACTTTGTAGTAATATTTTAAGACAGGGTCTAGTTTTAAAGATAATTTCAAAAGTAAGCAAAGTTTTAGCAGTTTATTAGCAACATAAAGATGAAGAAAAATATTTATGGACATAATGTTTGATTTATTGTCTGATAGAATGTTTATAAAATACTTATCATTCTGAAACAGCAAACGCGGTAAATGTTTTTTAAAACTCAATTTCAGTTATTTAAACCACGACTTGTTTTCTGAAAATTTCTTAAATGCGATGGGTAGGTTTGAAGACGATGGCAAGTATTTTTGAACAAAAAGAATGCTGAGTGGCTTCTTCTGAACACTAGTGTCTTAAGCATATTCCGATTATATTGGTTTAACATTTATTATTGCAAACAATTGATGTGGATTTCTCACAAGGGCTTTCCCTAGAAACATTTTTTGCTTTCTGTTGAATGGGAAATTTTCTAAACAACCTTACCCTAAGTCTAGACGAGCAATTTGTTTGGCAATTATTGCCGTAGCAACTATCAAATTCTATTGCCAACACTATATATTAACGTGTGGATTGCATAAATATGTATTTGAACACATGTTCAGCAACAAATGTTATAATATATTGCTGAGCAATAATCTTTTAACACAAGCTGTCAAAATCAATTATCATTTACAAAAAAGGAAAAATTTTAAACTTAAAACATAAAATCTAAATACAAAATTTACAAATTAATAATAAAAAAATAATTAAAAATAAATTGGTTGCCAAACAAAATGGAAATATTTATTTACATACAAATTCATGTTTTGTGTTTAGACATACGTTTACTCCACTCTGAAAAAAATGTTAAGCATAGAACATTTCTGTGACGTCATTCTGCCGAAGTTATTGCTTATGTTAACAAATACAAATTGCTCGTATAGACTTAGGGTTAATTTAACTATCAATATACATTCATACCAGTGTTGCCAATTTAGCCTAGATTTAGCCATTTTTCACCATTAAGCCATTAAAACATTAATTTAGCCATTAGCCATTTTTCAGCCATCTTTCAACTGGTTTAGCCATAAAAATTTGTTTGCCGTTTTTCTAGTAAAATAATACTTTTTATGTTCTTCTAAAAATTTATAAAATTGCTAAAAGTAAAATAAGCATTTTTAAAAATTAAAACGCATATTTTTTAAATCACAACTGTTGAAAATCGCTGCAAACGATGATGATGAAACATCTTTTAAAATAAAGGAGCAATATGTATTTATAAAATGTATCAACAAAAACAACACTGTTTCTTTCAATATAGAGATGCAGGTGGCAACAAAAACTTTTAGAAATTTCAGAATTTACATTAATTTAAAGTTGCTCTCACTTCCATGGTCTAATGCTGAAGTAGACAATGTATTTAGCCAAGTAAACATCGTAAAAAGTAATTTGAGAAATAGGTTACATTAAGCAACCGTTAGTTCGATCTTATCAATTAGGTATATATAAAATATTTCTTATATTTTTTTATTTGTTATTGTAGATTTTTTTTTTTTTTTATTTATTTATTATTGTAGATTTTAAACTAATAGGCATAAGTGATTCTTATGAGATCAAAAATAACGACATCAAATTTATCAATGATTAATTATTTAAATGCTTAAATATTTAATGTACGTTTATTCTTATGTTACAAGCTGATCTCAATTTACAATTTGATTTTAAAAAACTTTTAATGAATTATTTTTGTTTTGTTATTGAATTTAAATTTTTTTTATTTAAAAAAGTCTTTAGCCATTTTTCGTCACCAAGTTTTGGCAACAGTGATTTATACATTAGTTTTACTCTCCTTATTTCGTTTATTAATAATACTAAAACTTATCGCCTTAAAAAATAAATAAATTTGTCTGTCTCAATTAGGCTTTTGTTAAAACTTCTTAAGAAATTACATTATCCTTCTAGTATGTATATTTTCAGTTTCACATGTACCTATAAATATATTTATAGATTTTTCTATTTCAAATAATTGTATTTTTAGAATCATTGCACGGTTACTTATCAAATTTGAAGCACGAACAATTGCCACTGCTGTAAATTTTAACGTCGATATTAAGATAATAACAAAAATTTTTTTAAGACGACATTTTCGCAATCTTAACACAAAAATTATTTTAAAACAAATATTTTTATTCATTAATATAAAATCAAAAGTATGAGTAAATATTTCTTAATTAGTCAGTGGGGAAAAATTCACATAAAAAAAATTTAAAACACTATTTTGAATTTGCATTATTATGGTGTATTAACCGACCCAAAATACATCCATTTATTAAAAAATTCTTTTAAACTTTATTACCTTTCTAAATTACAATTTTATTTAAATAACACGTTTTGCAAAATCGATTGGTTTTTCTTTATCAGATAAATTGCATGTCAAAATCTATTGACACGTTTGCATAAATATTACCTAGAACTTCAGAGTAACCATAAAAATCTCCATAAAAAATCAATACACACATGTTCGACACAATTTATTTATAGTCGAAGCATAAAAATATACACAATAAAAACTGTAAAAGATCAATACTTACAAAAATGCGTCTATTTCATGTCTGACATGCATAAGCCAATGCAGGACTCAGTATGTGTCCTCAAAATATAAACTTGTTTATAGTAACTCTGCTGGAAATTTGGTCTTACAAAATATGCTTTTGATAAAAGTGAGATTCAGTTGTTCGTAAGTTACTTTTGTTGTGATGGTTATGACTAGCAAAAATTGTTCGAAATATAATATTTATATGTAATTGTATATATGATTTGCATTTTGACACGTCATCTTTATATTTGATTTCCAACCGGGTTTGTTGTTTGTTGTTTGTTTTACACAGGCAAACAACACACAAACAATCACATGTGCTTAACACACATAAATACTGGCAATAAAATAAACACTTTAACATACACATACGCTATTCTTAAGTTCCATACACCCTGTAAGTACTTCGAATGTTTCTAAATGACGAAAGCGATCTGGCGTCGCTTCTTCTACACTTCTGGAGGATTAACAAAAACTCAAAATAAGGCAGTCGCATATTTGTCATCTGTATTTTACTTTTTCGTCAATTCTGGATGATAACAAGAGGAGAATGCATGCTTTTAATACCATTCTGAAGGATTAATTTAATATATTTATTTTTTTTTTTTTTAATTAATTTTCGTCTTCATCAATCTCTAAAGATTCGTCAAGTCAATGGGGCTACTTGGGAGTTAGCAGACCAATAGCTTCAGGCAGAAGGAGTTTGACGTTCTTCGTTTTACCTTCCTCATTCTACTTATAAGAGGGTGTGACGTTAAAAGAAAACTATTAAAAATATCTTCTTTACAATCTTTTCTAGAAAGGTTTTTCACTTAAAATGTTTATTAGGCCCAATATGTTAAAAAACGGTCCCAAGGGCAATAATGCAAAAATTCAATCTACACGGACGAACTATTTACTAAATCGCTAGAAAATATGGCATGAACTAAGAAAATTTAGCATGTTCTCGTTCAAGATAAAAATTACTTACAGGATCATCGATTTAAAACAAAAACCAATTTTAAAATTTTGTTTTTGTTTTAAATATAATTTTCTAGGCGAAGGTTGACGTTCGAAATCGTTGAACTGGCATTAAGTCTAAATAAATGTGTGGCTTGGATTGAGCAAAATGTTTCTTTATTTAAGAAACTTATACTAAATACGAACGAAATTAGTTAAAATCAAGAAATTATTTCGGATTTTTTTGTTATAAGAAACGAAATTTATTACTTTAAAAAAAACTTCTTTGCTTGTATCTTAAAAAATAGGTAAATCTAAACCCTGCATCCGGTCAAACAATTTAAACGGGTCTCGATTCTTTCTACCGAATATTTTGTTTAAAAACACAATTTACAATAACCAAATTATTTTGTCAATTAGATTAAAAAAAGTTCCGCGACAACGCACATCTGCGCTATTTCCGTAGTAGTTCCCTTTGTTATGAAACATAAAGATAATTATCTGATGTTTTAGTATTCAAAAAGAATTCCAGACATAATTATACTATCTTCTAGGTGGCACAATCTCGACACTTCTAATTATATGCTTTCAGAAGTGTCTTCTTCGAGTCTCAAGAAGAAGACGCTTCCATGATGAACAAGTCTTTTCAACGGAATATTAATTTGTTGATAGTTTGATGGTACGTCTGGCGATAGTTTCAATGCAATAGCGATTATTTTTTCAAACTTCCACGATACCAAATGGTTGCGGGGCAACAACATACTTTTAGACTTGACTAAGAAATTCTAAACAGAAACCAAAGTAAAAATTACGTGCGAGCTAATAACAAAGTGTTGTCTAGAAAATCGTAATAAGAAAAACCTCCAGAATATGCCAAGAATTTTTTTTTAACACATTTAATTCTAAAACGTTTTCAGAAAATAATGTACAAATGATTAATATTTAAGAACAGTAAATGTAAAGTAACCTTGACAATGATTTTACTTTTTTTTTGGCAATAATTTATTTTGATTCGCACACCATTTCAGCATTAATAAATATATTACTTTTTTCTTTTCTTTGCAGATTGTGAATCATCATGTGGTTGATATAAAAAGAAAACCTGTTAATTTTTGAAGCAAACGTTTTCAATAGAGTAATTTTAAATTGCATATAAATATTCTTATTGACTTAAGAGAGGCGAAATTCTCCAAATAAAATCTTTTGACATTTTTTTGATGATAATATAAATCATGCATTTATTTAATAATATTTATTGCGTAGTTTGCATTCTACTCTATGTCATCTTAGATTTGGGTAAGTACTTGTAAACTTTGACTTAAAATTTCATACACAGAAAATAAGAATTTTTTAATTAAAAAATATTAATTTATAAATGACAATCGAGGTATATACAGACCTAACAAATATTTGACAAAGAAATCCAATATAAAAGCGTGACCAATAAATTTATCAAACTGATTTACTAAGCTTTATTTGTAAGAAGATAAATGTATAATGTAATTAAAAAATTGTCAAATGATGTTTGATCTAGTCAAACATTTTTCAAAAGCAAATAATTTTTTAATAAAACTAGTAGGACATGAAATATTTAACAGGCGTGAACATAGCTTCAGTCTTAAATTAACAGTGTGTATTTAAACATTTGACTGTCCTTACTCTTCCTTTCATCACTTTCTGGTGTAATAACTAGCGCCAGGTAGCAGTTTAACGAACTGATTACACAAAAGCTGAGTTACCTGTGTAATCTGTTGTGTGTTGAGAAGTTTGTATGTCATTAGCGTTCCCTAATTTTAACGCGTTAAAATTGTTTACGTCGATGAAGTTGTTTTAACATAAAAGAGTGTAAAAAATCAGTTATCTCTAGCTGAGAAATTATTTTAAGTCTGTAATGACTTTTTTATTAAAAAAACAATTAAGTCTTTTTCAAATTATATAGACATCTAAACCAAGCTAAAAACTACATATAAGTTTTATATAAAATATTCAAATATAAATTTAATTGTCCTTTATATAATATATATACAGAGTTGGGAAAATGTATGCATTGATCTATTTGAAAAACAACAAAAATTTTAAGTCGTGTATTTCAAATACGAAATGTTCAATTTATTTTTGTATTTATGTTTGTATTTCGAGCGAAGACTTCGTTCGCTTAACTAACATTTAAAACAAAAACAAATTATCTATATATATAAAAATAAGTTGTCCTATGTTCGTCATGTTATAACTCTAGAACCACTCAATCGGTTTTCACACGAGTACATGCGTTGGAAAGCTCTACTTTCACTGATGGTTTATAAAACCATCGAAAAATTTCTACGAATATGCGTTATACGCGCACTTTTATGATGGTGTGTTTTCTCTATATAAAATGTATTTTTTATCCTTATGAGAATTACATTTTGTCGGTATAAGGCTCTGCTGGCTCGCGTCGTTTCACTTATTTGATTTCATATAAATCTGTTGACACTGTGACGAATTAAGAAGACGTAGTGCATTACCCAACTAAATTTTTGAATTCTCTTGATTTGCCTGGAATGGCACCGCATAATTTAGAATTGAAAATCGGTTCTACAATCATTATGATTCGTAATATAAATCCACCAAAATTATGCAACGGAACAAGACTTGTGGTCAAAAAATTAATGAATTATGTAATTGATGCAACAATTTTAAATGGCAAAATCAAAGGCGAAGATGTTTTAATACCACGCATCCCAATGATTCCCACTTATATGCCATTTCAGTTTCAACGATAACTGTTTCCCGTTCGTTTGGCTTTTGCAATGAATATTAACAAAGATCAAGGCCAATCGTTGCAAGTTTGCGGAATAAATTTAGCATTTCCTGTATTTTCACACGGTCAACTGTATGATGCATGTTCACGTGTTGGAAAGCCGTCGTCTTTATTAATTTTTTGTGAAAATGGCAATACTAAAGATGTCGTTTACCACGAAGCTCTGCAATAATTTTTTTTCTTTTTGATGTTCCCACTTTAAAAAATTTATATTATTTTGCACTTCTTTTTCAGGAAAATGTCTATTCTTTCTAGAAAATATAATTTTTAATACAAAGACGTAAACGTATGTTACTGTATTGTCCAGCAACTCGAGTAGGGTTACTCTAGTAAAATATATATGTATCTAAATCGACGAACAGGCCTTGGTGTTTATCCTATAAATTAGCAATGCAACATTAGGGCGAATTTAACCAGTTATATACAAATCTACCCAAATTTCAAGATAGATTTTGGCAATACTGCCGTATGTCTGTGAAATCACTTGATTTTCTGTTGCAAAAAGTTAACACTTGATTGACAAAACAAAAAAATTATTTCTCGGTTATATTTTTATTTTTGAGATTTGGTAATCTGTCCTGCCATAATAGCGGTCGGCTTTGTACAGATGAAATTATTAGCCCCACATTCACTTTTGCCATGTTTATTCTTTGCCGCTCAGAAAACAACTAAAAATTAGAGCAAGTTTTATTCCTGAGCGACGCCGCTTTTCCGCTCATAAATTTTGCTCACATGCCGCTTATTGCGTTGCCACTTCAGAAGAATTTCATATGTTTTCATTTTTTGCCACTCATCGGTTAGCCGATTGACGCTTAGCCGCTCATTGCGTGGCCTCGGCCTTACAGTTCCAAGGCCTTGTTTTGCATTGCCTTTCATGAACATCATCATCATAAATAGATTCCAGCTTAAAAAAATTATACAAATTTACTTTCAAAATCCTCCATCAACTTGCGCAAGTTATAGACGACTTTATAATTTTTATGGCTTACGGCTTATGTTTGGCTTCCCAGCTTTATAAGTAAATAAAATTTGCCGCATACGGAGTATGTCGAGTCCACGTCAGACCCTACGGACTCTATTTCATCCAGGAAAAATCATGTTTTAGTGCGGTTTACACGCTGGTAGATTTATTTGACCTTATTTGTTCAAAAATGAAGAATATTGGATGCTCAGAGTGCACTTTTTAGAGAAGAGCCGCGGTGCTCACAACTTTTTTACAGTTTGAATTTCTATTGAGTTTAAAAGAACACTCTTTTTCATCAGACAATCGATCTTTACTTGGAATACAAATAAAACCGTTTAAGAAATATCTTATCTGTTCCTGATATGTACAACCTGATGTTAAATTTTATAACTCACTGCTTATTGTTGGAGTTTTGTTAAAGCTTTGATATTGTTACAAGTAAAACTTTGACTGTTTATAATTCTTATTAGCTTTTCTTAACTCTTTGGAAAAAGGTTTCCTGATGATCTGTCTTAAGCAATCAGTGAAATGCGCATAGAAGCAAGCTATCCCTCAACAATTAATTTCAGTGTATTAATCAAATAAGTAAAATTGGGAATTTAGCACATCATAGAGAAATCTTTTTAATAATACCTTTTTTTTACATTTCGAAGGATATTTTGAATGGCAAACTCTTTTATTTGGTCATTAGGGAAGCTGTCAAGCTTAAGCCCCAAATATGAAGTCCAAGGTAGATCATTGTTCCTGTTAACCTTAATAATAAAATAATGTTCTAATGTAATAGTGCTGCAACTTCTGCTGTTCCCAGGCATTATTTAAGGTTTTATATTATATTCCCATAAGGCATAAGATGAAAGATTTTAAATTTTTCCACTCATATGTGTTATTGCTTTTTCATTACCAGCGCATTTTAAAACTGCAGCCCCGCCTTAATTGCTATATTTATTTAAGGTGACAGTTTAAAAAACTTGCCGAATATATTTTTAAGGCTCTCTAGTCATTGAATCACTGAGTGCATAACGATAAAACCAGCGCAAAGTTTAATGAATATACTTAAGGGAAAAGAGTAGTATTGGAGTTGACTGAACCAGAAAAGAAGAAGTTATATACTTTGACAATTTTTTGTCTTCTGTTTCTTTACTCGAAAAGTTAATAAGTGAAAAAACATCTGGATGCAGCACAATAAGGTCAAACCGTTATGGCATTCCCAATAATATGGTAATCGACTCCAAACTAAAAAGACAAGAGTATGACCGCAGTTTTTCAGATTTGAATATTGGTTACTTAAAGTAAAAAGATAACAAAATAGTTAATTTTACTTAAAATGTTAATGAAGAAACTTCCGGTTTACGAAAGTAGAAGAATGGAACCAAGTCTACGGTTACTTGTCCCAGGCCCGTAAAGGACTATAAATAGGGATGAGATTTTCATGCACTTAAAAATCGAAAATATGCACTAAAAGAATAAAAAATATGAACTAAACACATAAAAAATTTCCATAAAAAATAGTTTTTTAATTTTACTAAAAACAAAAATATTAAAAATTCAGTCTTCTGTTTTTCCAATATTTTTTAAAAAAACTTAAAAAACTAATTTAAATTGTTGGTTGTTTAAACAAATAAGTACTGTTTTTATTAAGAGTAAAACTTTGTCTTGTACTTGAAGAATGCCAAAATGTATTTTGAAAAAACTGTATTTTTTATCCCACTTTGATTTTAGATCAAATCAAAAATATTTGCAATTGATTTTATTTTTTGAAAACCTTAATTTTTTTGCAATACGTCTTTATTTTTTTATTTTAATTTTTCGGCCCATTTCCTTCCACACTCTTAATTTTACTTTCTGCAATATCAATAATTTGACTTGAGGGCAACCTGAACTCAATCCCTCCCAAATTGTTATTGTTTCATCTATATATTCGTAATTGGATAACCCAAATGCTAATTGACTTCTGATGATATTTAAATTTAATATTTCTAATATCTTTAATTAGGCTTAAGTTCATCAAATTTAATTTTCATTAAATTATTTTTATGAAGAAAGGAATTTTACAACATGAAAATTAAATAATCTTTCATTCTTGACCGTGGCAGCCACTCGATCGCCTCAGATGGATTTGACGTCTTACACTCGCAGCCATCCACGACTACTGACGTCAATTGTCTAACATCAATCCTTAAACCAAATTGTATTTTAACCTTTGGTAGATCGAAATTTGCGTTTTTGAATGATTATCCATTTAAATTGATTTTACATGTTTTTCCTTACTTCTGTTTTTTCGTACTTTTTTCCAGAATTCTTCTTGAAGTCCAAAGTACATTTTTTGTTTTTTCATTTTTGTCTTTCTTTTTCTTGTTGACCTTTTTCAGCACAACTTGAAGGGCAAATGTAGACATAGAGCTCGTGCCTTAGCTTTTTAAAATAATTAGTTTTGTGGTTATTTTGTTGAACTGTTAAAAACCATAAATAGTCAGCAGTCGTCGATGGCTGCGAGTGTAAGACGGCAAATCCATCTGAGGAGATCGAGTGGCTGCGATCGAAACATGTCATTGTAACCTGCCGGCCAGGGTACGAGCCCCGGCCACGGTCAAGAATGAAAGATGATCAATAACAATTTTAATTAATTTTCATGTTGTAAAATTCCTTTCTTCATAAAAATAATTTAATGAAAATTAAATTTGATGAACTTAAGCCTAATTAAAGATATTAAAAATTTGGATTAAAAACCATAAATAGTTCAACAAAATAACCACATTATAATTATTTAATATTTCTTTTTTCATTTTTAATTTCATAATCATCGGTATCAACAAGCTCTTGTTAGAAGTAGTTCCCTACTGACATTTTTGGTCGAAATAAGTTAATAATAGAAAAGTATGCGAAAAATATTTGCTGAAATATTAATAATAATAAAAGTTTACAAATTCAAAAAGGAAACATTTTCAGCAATAGACCCCTTTCTGCTTTTAATGGAACATTGGAACACTGGGTATAATCTTAAGATGTAGCAATTGGTTACAATGCTATTCCAAATTTCTCTAAATATTCCTTATATTATCAAATAATTCATTCTATTTCCATTTTTTTAAGTCGAATTTGAAAAGTTGAAAAAAATGCTGTTAATCATACGAATTTTCATTCAAAATATATTTTTGGTAACGTTTTTAAAATTTTGTATTATAAACGAAATTTTTCCTTAATTTTGGTTTTTTTATTATTTAATAAAAATTTTTGCTTCACCGAGCTTTTTTTAAAAACTTTTTTGCTATCTTATCTCGACTTAAGTTGTTTTGTCAAAATGCCACAGAATTCATCTTATAGGACATGGACATAATATCTTTTGTCCAAAACAGTCTATTATTGCTGAGGCCGATTTAGATCTTTTTAACATATTTCATAAAATGAATTGATATTTATTTATTTATCATATTGTTATCCTGTTCAACAAGACATTAAGTCTTAAAATTACAGTTCAGGATTAGAAAAGTTTTAAGGGAATTTGCAAAACTGTATTTTACAAAATTTAAATAATTTTTCCAATACAAGAATTTAATTTTTTTACATAAAAAATACTAGAGCGACAGGTATTTAAAATACAGTAAACATTTTGGGAATGTATATAAAATAAAAATACGTATTTTGTATTGTATGTAGTGTTTGGTGTACTGCCCAACTCTGCATTTATTAACATATTTAATATATTTTATTTCATTTACACAAATTAATTTTTTTTTTTTATAAAAACTATGCACATTTTGCATAAATATTTGAAATGCATTTTAATTAAATTCTTGTTGCATTTAACCCATAAATTATGTAAATGTACTAATTACAAAACAACAAATTTAAAAAATGTTTTTTAGAGGAAAATTACAAAGAAGGACAAAATTTATATGGAAAATAAAAGACCAGAAGTGCAAATTTAAAAAACACTATAAGAAGAAAAGTAAAAATATTATTATATCAAAAATTAGATATGAAAGCTTTAGAATTTTATTACTGTAAGTTATTTTGATATTAAATCTTTAAAAAATTCTGTACGCAGGTTCTTGTGTACTTTTATCAATCAACAGAAAGTCTCTCGATATCTCGCATATAATCGTCTATTTAATCACAAGCAATACAAGTTTCTTGGCAACTCTCTAAGAATGAGACGCCAAAAAATACAATTTTAACCCTTCTCGTAATGAAGAAAACATGGTAATACATTATCACTACAGTTGTGTTCTCTTAAAAGGAGTGTTTGCTCCAACGTCAAGCGCACAGAAGCAATTCAAAATCTTTTAGCTGTATATGATATAGGGCAATTAACCAAAAGATAAGAACAACATTTAAGGAACTTGTTTCGAAAAAATTCCGAACAATTTTGGAAGCCAAGTAACAACATTTAGGGCTATTACTTTTTAGACAGAGGAAATTTCACACAAAATTGTTCTTATTTGCATATGATTTGAAAATTATGGTCCAGAAAATTAAAAAAGGAAAAACCCTTTAGAAAGCTACTAAAATTAATTTGTTTACGAAAGATATTCAATTTATGCATAGTGCAGTCCAATTTTCAAAGGTTTAAGCAAAAGAAATAGTAGCAAGAAATATTTGTTGTTGATAGTTTTTTGTTTGGACATAATGTTTTAGCTACCTTTGTTTTAAAACGTGTACTATTGAAAGACATTAACATTATGGAAAATGGGTGATAATGTGAGTATAAGACTTTTGGCAATGGTTAACGACATAGTAATATGTATGATCTTCTAAGGTTAAAACTGTGTAAATTTGATTATGTAGACCATTTAGTGTATTCTTTTTGCTGTTGTCCAGTTTTTAAAATACTGATTTTGTGCTATAATAATAAATTTCTCAAAGTTATATTCAAAGGCATATTTTGGAAAGTTAAATAACATATTTAAATTTTTTTAATGGCCTCTTAACTTTTAATGAAATGTGCAGTATAATAATTGTAATTTTTATTAAAATTTTATAAAATTTAAATTTTATTCAAAACTAGATAAAATAATGCTACAAAATGTTTATCTGAGCTCAAGTTATTTTGAAATAACCCCCAAAATTAAAAAAGAATATTCAAAAATAAATTAAATCACAAAGTATAATTTCAACAAAAAAATCTAATTTAAATTAAATTGTATTTTAAAAAATAAAGATAAATACAAAAAAATATATATTATATAATTTTTTCAAACTAATCATTGCACAAAAATGACAACTCTTTTATTTGGATTTATAAACCAGTTTTAAATAAATGTGAATGAAAATACTTTTCACTTTTTTACGAAAAATTAAATAAATCTAAAATGACCAACTGAAACATGGTGAAAAACTTCAAATAATATAATTATAAAATAAACAAACAAAAAATTAAGTTAAAAAAACTAAAAGCAAACAAAACGATTTTATTTATTTATGTGGCTGACATGCAATTTTAGTTTAATAAAAAAAAATCCAATTCAAATTTTATGCACACAACAAATTGTTGTTTACTTTCATTCATTATTTGCCTGCTGTTGAGGAAGGAGAAAAAACTAAATTTTAAATAAACACAAAAATTCTAAAAATAAAATCATTTATTTTAAACAAACAATTTCTAACAATTTATTGGTAGCCGTTTAATGAGAACTGAAACAAAAATCACTTTAAAGTAGATAAAGTTTTTTATACTTCACTAGTTTCCGGTTTTACCCCATCCGTTTAGGTGTTTTTAATTTAAAAGATTTTTTTTTTTAACTTAAATGAATTCATTAACCTCTTTATTTAACATAGTCTCAGGGACATACACTTTTAACACATACTCCTACCATGTTTTTATTTATATTTATTTTGTTTTTTATAGTTTTACTTTGTATGAATGTTTTTATATTGACTATTAAAAATTATTTACATACATATTGTATACATATGTATAATTGTTAAATGAATTAAAATTACAAAAAGAAGAAATCTGCACACTTTCACTTTAATAAAAACCACAAAATGTTTATTTAATTATAACAAAATAAACAAATAAATAAAGTGAAAAAAATATTAATATATTTAATTAATTTTTATTATTTACTTTTAAAATGAGGTATAAAATTAAATTTGTTATTAATAAATATTTATACAATTAATTTGCACTAAATGAAAAAATTAAAAGGAATTAAGTTTTTGTATTAAGAATGCAAGGTTATAAATTAATTTAATATTATAATTTAATAAAGAATCCTTTGAAGTTTACGCATACTTTTTCTCAAATAATTAATATTGATCATACGTAAAAGTTACACATATACACAAAAATCTTACAATTTGGTTGAAATAGTTAAAGCTGCTACTGGACATTTCCTCAAACAATTTATACGTATTTGGGACTTTAGAACTGCAACAATAATGTGGAAATTGTTTTTATTTTTAGTATTAAAAAAATTTAAGACACTTTTTTAGAAATTAAAATGGAATTATTTTAGAAAAGTACAATTTTAATTTAAGTGCAAATCAATATTATTACAAAAGATACTTTTATTGTTTTTATTTGAAATGGAAATGTGCCATTATACTTCTCTGACTAACTTAATATTTTATAAAATTTTATTTTCGATGTTTTTAATTCCGTTTGTTATTTCTACAGTATTTATCTAAGACCCTATAAAGTATATATATTCTGAATACTTATGAGAAACTAAAAAAATTAATTTTAAGAAAACGAAATAAGGCCCAAACAAAATGAAATAAGACCTAAAAAGATTATAAATAAAATAAACGTCATATTTCATAATAAAATTAGACCCAATTTAAAAATAAAACAAAAGAAAAAAAATATTTTGCCCAATTTCAATATTAAGCGTTTTTATTGGATTTTAATCAATTTTATTCATTGGGCCTTATTTTGTGTCGCCGTTATATGTATCAAAATTTCCGAAACACGTCTTTAAATTCTGTTCATAAATAGAAAAGTTATGTTTAAAGCACTACTTATTCTTAGGATTACGGTATGGATGCGTTTTAGGCTGTAGGCAAAATAACCCAAAGTAAGATTGCCCAAAAATTTTGTATACAAATTTAGGTGATCTGAAGAAGAAATACAACCCATTTTAAGGGAAATTTTTTGTAATTTTTTCAAAAGTATAATTGACTTTTATACTTTATTTCTTATTTAAACAAATTCTTTAATGAGAGAGTAAAAAAACGGCTGTAAGATATTTTTTGTTTTGTTTTCGGCATTTGGGTTCGGGATACAAATATGTCGAATTAGTAAAAAACGGCCAAGTTATGACAAAAAAAAAAAACTAATTGCTTAAAAAGTTATATTTTTTATTCTTCGATTCGTATTCATTCATATTTTAATTTCTTCCGTATAAACATTGAGTGGAAATAATATATGATCAAAATTTAATACTCCCGGCTCATCTTATTGCACTTATGTAAAATAACATACCGATTTCTTCTCATTTCAACACAAAAAAACCTTTATTATTTTTTTAACACTGAAAAAGTATTTTAATTTTACATTCCTTCAAATCTTTAACGCCCCAATTTTCAACATTTTTCTTAATTTACTAACAAACATTTAAAAACTCCCATATAAACTTCTACTTGTACTTGACCTTTTACTTTTTTAATTTAATTATTGCATACACATACAAAATTCTTGAACCTTTTTTAATTTCCGGTTAAAATGTGGATCTGTGGTAGTATTTTATAGTGGTGCCAAAGTAACCTAAAGTCTGTTTAAAATTACCAACATTCTGCCACAGATTGTTTACATCATAAACTTACGGACAATTTTCCATAATTTCTCCAAGGAATTTCGCATAGCGTTCACACAAACACATATACAAAATGAACCTTTTAAACACATCAAGCTTATGATGAATATTTTATCTAAAATTCAGGAAAAAGAAAACTTAAGCAAATGAAAGAATATCTTAGTTTTTATAAGGCAGTGGATAAACCAACAATCTAATAAGGGTGGGGGGACAAGCACAATATAAATATTAAGTTTCATTAAAGAGCAAATATTTGAAATAAATGATGATCATATTACATGTGCAAAAAATATGAAAAAAAAATAACAAACCCAATCATATGAAGATGGTGAAATAAATTTGTATAATGAGAAACATCATCATCATTATTGAACAAAAGTGCAGGTATTTGTCAGCCATTCATGCGTAATATAATGCACTCTTGTATTCTCTACACTTTCCTTTACCTTTATAGGTTTCCGTATGGATAGAACGAATGCGTATGAAATGAATGCATACTTACTGGTGGCAATATATGTGAGTACAATATGTAGTTAGCAGCTATTCGCTCTCTGCTACAGCGAACGTATGTTGTGCTGCATGTGTGAGTACTTAAATTATGTGCACATCAAGTAATAAGTACATTTCAATACAGACATATTTATGAAAATAACAGAGAATAAAAAAAACTGAGTTTTCTATTACCTCAGCTTCTTTTATGTAAATGTGAACGAAGGGTGATATTACTGAGTACCAGTAGTAAATACATTCACAAAAACTACCATTTTAGTGGTGTTGTATGTGTGTAGATATGTGTGAGTGTTTTTAACATGAAGTCTGGCACTAAAGTTTAATGTTTGTATTTGTGCGGTACGTTTTGTAAAACTGCTCACTTTATGGTAGTTGTTTGTCTTCTTCTTCATCTTGATATTATTACTGCTATTGTGTTGTTGCCGTTCATTTGTTATAGCTTTTACTGTTGTTGCTATAACAGACCTTCAGAATTTCTTCCATGCTTTTGAATCTTGAAGAAATTCTACTTCAATACTTATAAACTCTTCTCTCTGTATGAATATGTGTGCAATTCTCTTTTGTAGCTTTCTATGTACAATTTTTATAGATGTGACACAGCTGCAGTTGACACGTTTTGTTGCTAAAACTTGATTACAGTATTGTTGTAGTAGTTGTAGTTCTATACTTACACATACACAAACACATAGCTTAACTCCTTGATACAACTTGTTGTTTTCAACTAGTTCCACTGTTGCTGCTATTGCTACTGCAACTTCTGCTGGTAAAATTTACACTATTTCTGCTGGTATCATTTGCTTCGAGTGCTGGTAGTTGCCATTGCTCTATATTTAAAATCATTATTTTGGTTTTGGCCTTTATTCCGAACAGAAAAAAAACATTCATGACTTGAAAATGAATAAGTAAGTGTGTTTGTATGAATGACTGCTTCGGGGTTTTGGTGTTGTATGCAACAACATAATGAAAATGACAATCATGACGATGATGACAACGTTTACTCTAAAGTCAATGACAATTGCGTTTTTGAGGTTAAATGTAGAAAATTCATCTAGAGCATTCACAGAGATGGTACAGTCATATTTATGTTTTTTTTTTTTTTTTTTTTTTTGTTTAGCAGCAGATGGTATAAATCATTTTCACTAAAAGCAGACAATATGTGGAATACACCTACTGTAAAGTAATGAACTTGCATTCAGAGGTACGCAAGAATAATCGGAGCAATTCAAAACTCTTTGAAAAGAGATTTAGAAGCAAAAACAATATGACGTAGCGAAGTAGTAAGAACTCTGGGCGATAAGAAAAAATTATCTGATATCAATTTATAAATAAGGAGAATTTCGAATATGTTTATATTGAGTCATTGATAACTGATTTAATAACAATAAAAAAACTAAGCAATCTTTAACGTCAAATAAAAACCAAAAAAAAAAAAAATCTAAATTTCCCTTAACAGTTTTATTTGTATAATATCTTTAATTTTTCTAAATCTTTGGATGAAGTTTCCTGATGAACTGGCCTAAGCAACCAGTGAAATGTGCATAGGAATAGCTTATCCCATCAATAGTTTAATTCAATTTATCAATAGTATGAAATGGGAATTTGGCACATTTAAACGACACCCTGCTAAATTTGTTTTTGTTTTCCACAAAATTTTCATTAAATTATTATTGAAACTTTTTTCCGAATGTGAGTTTTGAGTCAAATTTAAATTTATTAAGCTTTTTGTAATGGTTTGCCTCAGCCTATCTTTTGTTAACATTCAAGCCTCAAATATGTACGCACATATATTTAGAAATCATGCCATAATATCTAAAGTGCAACATGTAACACGAAATTCTAACAAGATATTATGGTAGTGTTAACCATTGTTCCTTAATATTTTTAGACATCTTAAGCTTCAATTTTAACATAAGGTAGTCTTAGCAAGAAGTTCGAATAGAGCATAAAAAAGTATGAAGACCCATTATATTTTTTTTTCGCAGCAAACGTAATTACTTTTTTTATAAGATCATGTAGCCATTTGCTTTATCATTAAATTTAGAAATTTGAATAGATTTTATTTGTGAAAAATTTTTAAAAAAGTGATACATTCAATACTTATATGAACTCCCCAGTAAAAACTTCGCCTACAAAATAATGTGTTGAGTAATCAGAAAAACATAAGAGCACTACTTACAATTCTACTGAAAGAACCAATAAATTTCACAAGGGATGTCCCAAAATGAACGCATTCAAAAGTAAGTCATTATTTTTTTACTTAAATACATTCAGAAGAAAGTAGTTATAGAAGTTGTTATAGATGTAGTTATAAAAGAAAGCTACTAAGAAATGAGTTAAAGAAGCTATTCATTTTCAAAAAGTAAGCGAAGTTTCTACTGGGTCGTCCCAAATTTTAAATACTTTTAAAAAATACATAATTTCTTTGTAGTAAATTTGAAGCAATGCCAGCACTCAGTACTGCTCGTTGAAATTCTAGAACTATTTTGGCACTTTTGTCTTTTATACTTATTCCGGAATATCGATTGTTATTATTTTCTGTTTATTAATTTGTACGTGATGCTTAAATCATACATTTAACAAAAATAATTTTACCACACTACAAAAATCATTGTCCGGCTTTACAAAAGCAAATGAATCGTTTCTCAGACATTGGGTCAAAAACCATCAGCTATTCAGGAAATTACGTTTGGTGCGGATCATTTTTAAACTCAAATCACTTAAAAAAGTGATATTCATTACTTGTACAATATTTGCCACCATGTAGCGCAAACTAACGGAAGAATTTAAACATTTCAGGATATCAGTGAAATTATATTTCGTCATACTTTTCAATGTACAAACAATTTAACAAATTAAAAATAAACCACTTAATATCGAATCAAAAAAAAACTTTATGTTGATTGTATTATTTCAGTTACTTTTTCAAATTATATTTTTCAACAAGGTTTCGTTTAAATGAGGTAAATTCCCATTTCATACAATTGATAGACTGAAAATTAATTTGCTTAGGCCAGATCGTGAGGAAACTTCATCCAAAGATTTTAGAAAAACTAAAGATATTATACAAATCAGTTAATCTTTTTTTTACAGTCCCGACTACATTTAGTTGAATTTTTGTCAACTCTAAGTGAATAAATTTTCTCCATATCTGTGAAACTGTCAATTGTTCTCTGTTCTTGTTTCCTGCATTTTTTTAGCTAAAACATTTAATGCAAGAACGGTAACAAGAACTTCCAACCTTCAGGTGAATTAAAAAAATTTTTTAAATCCATTTCTAAATTAAAATCTAAATTTTTTAACAAGATTTCGTTTAAATGTGCTAAATTTCCATTTACACCATTGAAAAACTGAAATTTACTGTTGATGGGATAAGCTATTCCTATGCGCATTTCACTAGTTGCTTAGGCCAGATCGTCTGGAAACTTCACCCAAAGATTTTAGAAAAACTAAAGATATTATACAAATAAACCTGTTAAGCGATTAAGAATTATAAGCACCAGTTTTATTTGTAACAACATCAAAGCTGAAACAAAACAACAAAAATAAACAGTGAGTTTATCTTTTCTTACAGTCCCGACTACAAATGATTTTAGTCAACTCTAAATGTAGTTGTAAGTGGGTAAAGAAAAAACAAAAATAAAAACAAATTACCTTATATTACTTAATTTTTTTGTTTAAAAATACAGTTCAACTAACATGTCTATAAACATAAAATTGTAACTTTACTGACTGATTTATCATTGCATACCCTAATCGGCTGATGCTGTAAATTTAAATTTGGACCGGAGGTTGGTCTCTCGCCAAATGTGACGGCACGGGATATTCAGGGGCTTAAAAAGGGTAAAAACGTGTAAATTTGCTAACTTCATATCTCCTTAACTAAAAGAGATACAAAAATAATGCTAATCATTGTTCATTCAACCCTGGATGGTTACTGTTCGTCGAATCGATGAAGCTCATTAACATATTATCATATAACTTTTTTTTGTGTATTCAAATTACGCTCTTTTTTCAACAACGTTAGCTGATGACGAAAGCTTTAAAATAATAACACTGGCCTACAGCCAAAAAAAACCAAGAACGCCACATGCCTAGATAAGTTAATTGGGACCTCTTGAACACGAAAAACACTGTAATTTTTTTTTTAAGTACCGTTTTTTAGATAACGGTACTTTTGTGTTTTTCGGTGTATGGTCCCACTTAAACCCTTGTGGACCCCAACCGAAAAGTCCGATTGAGATAAATGACATATCGTTGGAAAGGTGATTGAATGCCTTTTCGGTCGGATAAAAAGTGGCTGAGTTATAGCATTTCAAAGTTCAAAATTTGCCTATTTTTACGTTTTTTTTCAAAATTTTTCATTTTTATTTGGTTTTTTTTTTCTACGTTATAGTAAAGATCTAGAATAATTTATTCTTTTACCAAATAGTTTATTTAATTACCAACATTTTAAGCGTAATTTGAAAATTTTAAGCGGATGAAAAATAAAGTTTTTATTAAGGATTTTGTGGAACGACAATTTTTTCATCTTCATTGCTCACACACTATATTCGGCGTAAATTCAAAAAATTCAAATTAAAATGACGAGCGTCTTGAACTGTTGCGTTTTTTTCGAATGGATCTTCGCGAATGAGGAACCAACAATAGTCCGGCATCATTTGTTCATCCCACCATCCTTCCAGAGACAGCCGTGACCGTCAGAATCACTACACCCTAAAAGTTTGGCCCGAGCGAAGTGGACGTACGCATGGAGAGTACAATATCAAAAATAACCCACTCATTCCTCAGGAGAAGATAATACTTCCTCCATTACAGATTTAGCTTGGGTTATTTACAAATATTGTAAAAAAGTTGCCAAAAGACAGTCTTGCCATCAATTACCTTAAACAAAAATTTCCGAGAGCAAAATTGTATATATTTGATGGACCTAAATTACACTTCTTATTTAGTCATTTGGATATTTTCCCCACGAACTTGGGCTCCGAAAGTGATGAACAAGGTGAAAGATTTCACCAGGAAATGGAAGAAATCGAGAAACGTTACAAAGGCTGGTGGGATGAACAAATGATGACGGACAAATTACGCTTAAAATGTTGGTAATTAAATAAACTATTTGGTAAAAGAATAAAACATTCCAGATCTTTACTATGACGTAAAAAAAAAACGAAATACAAATGAAAAATTTTGAAAAAAAAGTAAAAAATAGCAAATTTTGAACTTTGAGGTGCCATGCCTCAGCGGCATATCGACGGAAAAGGCATTCAATTACCTTTCCAACGATTTGCCATTTATCTCGATCGGACTTCTCGGTTGGGCTCCACAAGGGTTAAAGTGGGACCATACACCGAAAAACACAAAAGTACCGTTAAATAAAAAACGGTACTTAGAAAACAAAAATTACAGCGTTTTTCGTGTTCAGGAGGTCCCAATTAACTTATTTAGGCATGTGGCGTTCTTGGTATTTTTCCAAATTAAAAATTTGTAAAGCAGTGTAATTCATTTGAAAACACAAAAAAAAGCTAAAATTCGTATCAAATTTCGAAATAGATTAAGCACTTTTATTTTTTATGTTTTATTTAAGTTTATTTTTTAATAAAATGCTTATTTAAAAAAGGTTTTGTTGATTTTTTACTTTAAAAATCGTTCCGCTAGAAACTTTTTTTAAAAAATTCGGCGATTCGACGAAGAGTTACCTTAATGTATCAAAATGAAAAGTAACTTTAAGGGTTAAAACAAAAGTGGACAGGTGTCTGGTGTTTTTTAAAATTTAGTGCTGCTAGAGTGTTAACAGGTAAAAGCTGTATTTTGGGACTTTCATATCACCCCATCCATCTTTAAAGCCAATAAGCATAGAAATATAAATGATATCACATTCGTAGCTTATCTAAAAAATACAAATAAAAATTAGGTAATATTTTGAAATTCAAAACGCCTCTTTTGGTACATTAAAAAAAAAACTTTTTTCTCCATTTGTTGACATTTACGTATCAAATAATGGGCTCCCACTACGATATGTAGAAATTTTTGATACTTCAATGAGGAGAAAAAAAGTATCAAAGAGGAGAAATACGTAAAATTAAATGAAATTATTTTCTTTTACTTTTCTGTTCGTCATGTGGTACTTTTTGAATTTTCTATTCTATTGAACTTAAAAATAAAAAATTATAGGTGAAGGGTCCAGAGTGAATATCAACTTATAAGATGAAAAATTTTCGATTTTGTTAAAACCAAGAACTATAAACTTTGACACGTCAATATGTCCACGAAAAAATAAAATATACAATTAAAAAGAATATAAACTGAAGAAAGAGAGGAAATCCCATTAGAAATCAATTTCTTAAGTTACGGAAAGCGACATTATCGATTTAAATCGTTTTGTTTTCAAAATCGTTTTCCATCACATACCTGTTTATCTTATTTTCATCTTAAAAAAAACTTGTGCGCAAAATTCTGTTCTCTTGTATTTTATTAACAATATTATTATCATTTTAATATTACATTATTAATTTTTTATTGGTATGATTTACCCGAACATCATCATTAGCTTAAAGGTATTTGTGCTGATTATCATAAAACCCCAACGTAGTTTAAATTCCAAAGTGGTAACAATGCACTCGCTCTCCTCTCTCTCTCTCTATCTCCCTTTTCTGCTGAAAGAATAAATTATTACATTATGTCTATATCGAAAGTAAGTGTGTGTGTGTGTATTTGATTTGTAAGAAAACACAATTTTGTATTAAGTGTAAATTTGTTTACAACAACCAGGAAGAATGAATGTATTTTTAGGTATGTATGTGTGTGTTTGAAGTTCATAAATTTGTAAAATTTTATTGTATATACTATTATTTTAATCAGTATCATCTGTCATATAGTTAAAATGTACTTTTGGTTAGTCATGTGTAAATGAATGCAAATTTGTATGTCTTATAAAAGTAATGGATCAACTTTAATTTTTAGGAATAAGTAGGAGCGATGAACATTTCGCTAAACAAGTATAGAGAAAATCGTGAATATTTTTTCTCTTAGCGAATAAGTACAAGTTCTTCTCAAAAAATTACCCTAAATAACTAAAAACATTAAATTTGTACACATTTTTTTAACAATACTATATTATTTCTTCTGGCTAACTCCTATTATTACAACATACAATATCAAAATGAGTATGTACTATTTATCTTCGTTTTAAGTCCCAATTTTAATCAACAGATACTTTAAACTCATGTTAAGTTGCCGAAAATGAAAAGAATAAAGAATTCTTTAAAAGAAAATAAAAAACTGCAAAA
The DNA here is from genome assembly GCA_963931875.1 of Pollenia griseotomentosa. Lineage (NCBI taxonomy): Eukaryota > Metazoa > Arthropoda > Insecta > Diptera > Polleniidae > Pollenia > Pollenia griseotomentosa. The sequence continues at coordinate 203,044,537 of OZ007561.1, read as the reverse complement.
AAATCTCATTGAAACATAATGAAATTTTATACCATTTTAACGATACACTACAAAACAAGCAACACAATATAAAAATGTATGCTCAATGTTCTACAATTTTCGAGCACAATGTTTTAGGTAAAGGATTGCATGTAGCACGCTCACAAAAACAACAAACACAATCACTCCCTGTTACCATCATAATGTCGTATGTGTGAGAATGTGTATTTAAGTTAATATTGTTGTTAATACTAAAGAAATGAAAGAATGCGGTTTACTTAAAAATAATAACAGTTTTTCAATCGCTTTTTTTATTTTGTGTGTAAATGTTTCGCTGAGCATAACGACCCGGCAGGCAGCCATACAGATTTAACAAATAAAGCAGTAATCCAAAGCAACAGCAGAAAAAACAACAACAACAATTAAACTAACTTAAGTAAATTCAATCCAATACATGTATGTGTGTGTGTGTGTGTGTGTACCCACCTGACCTGAGATACGAAAAAAATTAAAAACTAACTAAGGCGAGGAATTTCCAAAAAAATGTTTGATAAATAGTCAATAATATTTAATATAACGAATATTCTTTTATTTGAACCATTCTCCAAATTTTTTGGTCAATAAACTTTCTAAAATATGTCATATTTCTATAAATTATAACATTCGAGTTTTCTTTTTTGTAAAATTCCGAAACATTAATCTGTGGCTTTTCACGGACAACCGCGTATGTTCATTTTTTTGATTTTAAGATGTTGATGTCATGTAGCTTAATTTTAAACGCTCTTTATATGGTTCTAAAAGAGATAGACCAATTCCGAATTTTTAACATAATAAAAGTTCAAAAACTTCAATAACTTGCCCATAGTTTGATCTAGAATGGTTTTCCGGCTCTCCAGAAAATTTTGGTTTTGTCCATGAAAAACACAGAAATGAGTGCTAGATTCTTTCTATTCTAGACGAAACCTTTGACGTTTGGTTTGCTTTTTATTTTTCAAATTACCACCAAATGTTCGATAAGACTTTGAAAAGTGAATACTTAACAGCGTTTTTGAAGAAAAGGAAAGGAAGAAGTTTAAAATATAAAAACAGAAAGCAAATCAGTGAATTAAGGGAAAAACAATTAAGTAAAAATTTCGGTGTCTAACTACTTTAGTTAGAAAGGTGTGTTAAATGCGGAAAAAAGGAGAATGTGCGATATTTAAGTACGGACAAATAATTTTTCAATCTCCTTTGATACAAGAAAACTTTTCCAGTCCGTGAAAAAAACGTTGGAAAAGTTTTTAAAAGCAAGTTCGAAAAGGATATAAGCTAACATCCCAGTACCAAAAAATATATAATATGATCCGATATGATTATAAAAGCTTATTTTTATTTTATACTTACATATTTTAACTCTTTCTTTTTATACATTTACATAGATTCCTTCACGAACACATTTGATCTTTCTGATGGTGACTATGACAAAAGTTCTTTGAATCATTTCCAATCTTAAATTTAAATTTACATTTATTTAATTATATCATAAATATTATTATTAATTTCCATACCACAAATAAGAATTATTTTAAATTTAAATCAATTAATTTAATCTTATAACCATAAAAATTGTTTATTGAAATTTACACAAAATGAAAATAATTCGATGTAATGATGAACACTTAGCGATATCAATACTTAACTGATAACGATATCTCCAACTAAGGTTTCTCGTTATCGTCAAAGTTATATTTCGTAAATATTTCGCAAAATTTAATAAGATGTTTTAGCAAACATTTTTCGATATCACTACCGAAACATTAGCCAAGGATTTTTTTTAATTCGTAATTGTTGTTGCTAAAGCTTCGCTTATAATTCTTTTTCAAACCTTCGAAGTCGAAAACTTTTTGAAACTTAACTAAGCGGCTTGTGAACAATTTTCGATCCATTTTTGATTGTCGATCCAGAAAGCTTTGCCCGGTAAATGTTCGAACGAAAGTCTTGGTCAAGTGGGTATTGGAAAAATTTCACAAACATATATATTCGAAGTCTTAAAACTTCACACACACATATACATACGTATATGTATGTATTGGTAATCGAGAAAAGAAACAAAGTAAAGCAATTTTCGGCTTACTTTGAATGGGTATAAAATTCCACAATAAGCGAAAGTAGGTTGGTTGCCTGGTTGGCTGGTTGTTGTCGTTGTTGCACAAAATTCTTAACATACTTTTGGTTTTTTGTTGTTTTCTTCAAAAATTGGAGCAGTTTTGTACAAGCCTCACAAAAAATAATTTATAATTGAGAGTGTATACAATCTTATTGAAGTTAAATTTGTATCACAAATAAACAGCGGGAGGTCTTTAATAATAAAATAAATTTAATTTTTTTAAAATGCGTTATCATTAAGTCGTTATATATTTATTAAAGTTAATAAATTTTCTTCAAAATTTTTATTCACTTTTTAGAGAAATTGATGATTTTAAAATTTTTTGTTTGCTTTTTGTCAATAATTGAAAATTAAGCTGTTTTTTAACTAATTTTCTTTATACTGGCAAGAAATAAGGAAATTTTAATAGTTCACCTTTTATAAGGTTTTTGGAATTAAATAAAAAAGGGTGTGATACAGTAACTTAAACTCAAATACGTTCATCTTTCTAAGTCTGTAAAAGAACCCTAGAGGGGAGCGAACTGACACCAATGTAGTTCCGTGATAGGTCTTTGGTGGTAGAACGTGTTTAGTGTTAGTTAATAAAATGTAGTATTATTTCAATAAAACAAGTCCTAGAATTAAATTCAAAGTCCCAGAATTAAATTCAAAAAAAATCCCAAAAAATGTGTCACACCACAGGTAAAGAGTTTAATGTAGTCATTACTTCTTCTACCTCTTTGTTCTTCATAAACCAGTTAAATGATTCGTTTTCCTTTCACTGGTCATGAGTTCTTTCTCTTTGTACTTGTTTTATTTTCACAAATTCCAGGACCAGTCTGTTGGACCAATTGACATAAATTCCCCGCAGGGAAGCAATTAATTAACTTTGCAAAATCGACAAATACATATCTGTTAAATTTAATCTTTTAGTAACACAGATTTCGATTTTAAAAATCTTTTATGACTTTTCACAGTAACACATATGAAATATTCCAGTAATGCGCTTTGGCCTTGAAAGCTTTTTGTATTACAAGCAATAAAATAAATAAATAAAAATATAAAAATATCGATCAACTTTTAGATGTTTGCAAAGGCAACAGGAGGTTAAGAAAACTCAGCTAGTTTTTGGCGGAAATGAATGTAGTTAGTTGAAATAAGACAAATTTGCTAATTTTCTTAATTCAGCAACCGTATTCCGAAATTCGCTTAGCTAAACTCGATCGCTAAAATGACTTAAAGAAAACCAAATTTAAACGTTTTGGCGATGACATTAAACTCTAAAATTTCGGCGAATTAAATTGATATGGCATTGCCAAATTTGGCAATGCACTTTACAGTATTGTTTTCGTAGCCAAACATCGCTTAAACAACTTTATAAATTTTTAGCGATAGAGATTTAGCTTTAGCGAATTACAAAATACGGCCACAGGTGTTGCAATTGAAATTCTAGTAAATCGTATCAAACACTTTACAAAGCAAATTGAATATTTTGCAAACCAAATTAAATCTTTCTTAAGCCTTAATTTAATTCAATGTACTCAAGTATTGATAATAAATATTTTTCATGAACATTATAGTTGACAAAAGCTTACGGCTCCAGCAAGTTATTTTTGTTTACATTTTTAATTTTTTGTTTTCGTTTATTTATATTTTTTAATAACCCCTGAAGATGGTCAACAAAGTTGACCGAAATATTGGGAACTAAATAAAATATAATTTTTAAACAAAATATGTTTATATTTTTTATTTAAAAATTGTTTTAACTCATGACCTAATGCCGAACAAAATTAAAAAACAACAAAACTAAAGGTCAACAATTCACAACTTTAAACAAATTATAGTAGATATAATTAAATTCAAGTTGTACAACATACCAGAAATTTTTTTTTAATGAAACTTCAAAATATGATATGGAGAAATAAATAACAATTTCTTCGGAAATGAATATAAAAAATATCATCTGAAAATAATATCCCAAAAGACTAATCGTAATATTTTCATCAGAGACACCGACAGAATTTCCAAGAATTATCTAATAAGTTTTCAGCATTCAGTTTTCTAGATAGAAAAAATAATCAAAGAGAAACTGATGTTCGAAAAATACTTCATGTCTGAATTGAATTAAAAAAAATATAAAAGCACTTTTTGCATTTGGAAAATTCTTTTTGCAACATGTGGCCGTATAAATAGAATGTGAACGCTTTCTCCAAAAAAATGGGTTCCAGTTTTACCTTTTTCTGTATATTTTGTTCCTTCCTGACCCAAAATTCGGGAAATAATATAACCTATTATAATTTCGATAGAATATTCTATCTTGATACTAAATTTCGTTAACATCAGTTTAGCTTCTTGAGCCTGGCATTCCAAATATTCTCCCAAATACATAAGATACGCACAAAAACAGGCATATAAAGTTAAATGTCTACAACTCATAAGCCAATTCATAGATAAAGACCGTTTGTATATAAAGAAAACGAATTGACGTCACCGTTCATGAGAGGTTTCTAGAATAAAAATTCCTTCACGCATTACCGAGAACATCAAAATCTAATACAATACAATTTATTTTTATATAAAGAAGATAAATAATAAAGATATGTTTTTTTTTTGAGGTTTAGAGCATTAAGAATATAACACAATATAATTCCGTATTTATATAAAAAAATGTGTGGCAGTTGGGCTTGCCGTTTGACCGATTCAAGTTACTGACGCAGCTTATTAAAATTTTACAGCAGTCAACTGGCCTGTTTACAAGAGCAATAATGCGTTTTCCGTTATACGAAGGGAAATTATTAACCCACCCTCGTATTTTATCTGTGGCAATCTTCTTTTGTCCACTCGTTCAATCAAATCAATCCAACATGTGGCGCATTATTCACAATTAACATTTAATCATTAAAGTGATACATATAACTCATATAAACGTACAGGTTTTTGTATATAATCGACAAGTATTATTACTACAATATTATTATCTATAAATATTTATTTCTTAAGCATTTGATAGCTTTTGTGTTGACAGATTTTCTATTTACTTATTTTATTTATTGTCTTAATATTTTCACTGATAACTAAATTCAACAAAAAAACCAATTCATATGTAAGTTTAAGTATCATTATGTCAATTAGTGAATCATTACTTTAATATATGTATAGAAGTTTCTGTGTCTGACTGTAGATAATTCATATGTTGGTGTTGTTGTTGTTGTTAATATGTTGGAGTTAATTACTTAAAGTTTCAATATACGAGTAGTTGCACAGCCATGTTGCCTTGATTATGTTCTATTGTCATAGAATTACACACTTTGGTATATAAATTTTCCTAAAGAGAAAGTTACATGCTCACAAACACACATATAAATGATAGAAAGGCAATTTTATCTCCATATTATACATTTTCTTGCACAGTTGTGTAAGTATATAATACACATACAATTGTATTGATAGATGTAATTGTAACTGTAACTGTATCACATCCTATTTGTGCTACTTGGTTAATTTATTTATTAACAATTTGTAATTAGTGAAGCATGTCCAACTTAACAATAGAAATTAGTCTTGACATTAAATTAGGATACAAAGACAATAAACTTATCTATGACATGTTCTTATCAAATTAAATTTGCTCGATAGTTTACAACTAATTCATTTATTGAAAATGGATTTAAATCTTTTCTTTTCAAGCATAAATTATTTAAATTTTTTCATATAAGAAATTTTATTTATTACGCTTGGTGTTAAAACTCTGGTAAAAAATCGCTGACACTTAAATAGTCATTTAATGTATAGTCCCTGTATGATGTCTTTAGCCGCTCTCCATTGCTTCTTTGGCTTAGTTTTGGTTCAAATATCAAACTATTAGAACGCCAGCCATATAATCCATCACCAGCTGTCACTCGCACTCACCAATGTTTATCATTGGTTTGTCTTGACTTGAGTAATTCTTCTTTTTTTTATAGCTTTTTACATTTTTTTAACACCCATAGGGAAGCAAATTATTTGGTTATTTTATAATGACAGCCTTCTAAAACATCTTATGCCAGACAGGATTTGTATTCTAGTGGGAAAATTATTAGAGGCCAAGACAAAACAGGAATATGCTTTAAAGCTCAATAAGTAAATATTAAATGTCTGCTTTTAGTGTAGATACTTTCAATTAAAATAATAGAATAAAAAGGCTTTTATAAGAGTTGCTAAAAGCAAGTAGTAGATTTGATAATCTTTATGGGAAAGGCACAGAGCAGGCTTAAACAAATTAATGCTTTCTTAATAAAGCGATAATTAAAGGTAGGCAAGAACACATTTTTTCCTTTTTAAAGATGGCAATCTGTTTTTAAGAGGAGTAGTGTTATAAAGCTGTCGCTGATGACAACGTTCAGTAAATAAAGTAATATTTCTTGTTACCTATTACCAAAAACTTAGTTTTTTTACAAAGAACGTCCGAGACAGATCTAGAAATCAATAGTCAAAAAAGAATTACAAATTATATTATACAATTACAAATTATATTTTAACTTGATTAACCGTACAATAGTATCGTAGACCTTGAGCCTGTTGTAGGGAAACAGAACAGAATATCTGACGGTAATTCAATCCGGAGCCCATGCACTAAAATAAAAGCTCACTACCAACTAGCCTAGCGGATTACCCAGTGCAAGAAAAACTTACAAAGTCACACAACAGCGGAAAAATTGTATGCAACATAATCTGAAGCCAAGCGATTGTGTGTCGAAATTCTTTAAAGCACAACAATAGAGGTCTTCTGTGTTTTATTCCAGCTGAAAATACTTCATCTATTAGGGAAATATAAAATGCAAGCCGGTATATTTAAAAAATGCTTTGCATATGGCGAAATTAGAAGATTGTTTTGTAGTTTGAGCTACCGAAACTAATCTACCACAGTTTAAATTATACGGCGGTACATAAAATGTTCTTCTCTAATAATATACGATTTAGTTACTTGGCATATAACGGATTAAAAATTTTAACTCACCCACTTTAGAGCCCGTTTTTATCATTTCATTTAATTAGATTTCGGAATTACCTGCATGACATTACTTTAGAGAGAATATTTGAAAGAATTTAATGTACTGTTTTTTTAAGGACCAATTAATTTATAGTTCTTTTACTAAATTTACATATGATTTTTTAAATAAAAAAAATTCAAACCATTTTTATAAAACGATTTGTTTTGTGTGTTTGTAGACCGTTTTTCTTGTTGTTAAATTTTTTGATTTTCCAAATAGGCATTTCCATAAGTAACCACGACTCAAAAAAACAAAACACCTTAAAACTTTTTCAGTATGGTAGAAAGGATAAAACACTCAAGCTTTACTTTACGAAATTACTTAAAGTTATTGCAACTTTTAATTAATTTTTGATTCATTTTAAGACATTTCAATCAGCTGTTTTAAATTTGTTGACGATTAAATTCAGGTACTGGTATGATTGCAATTATACTTTTAAATTAATGTTTCAACAACAATGAACAAAATCCATGAGGAAAGTTTCCAAGTTTCTATTGGATGCAGTTATAATGTGGCCGCTATACGTTGCAACTGGTCGTACAACTGAGCTAAATAAACCAGTTGAATGAAAATCAAATTCATTCAACCGAAGAACAAACATATCGCTTGTCAACGTCATTTGTATTTCATCAGTCGATATCATCTCATCTTATTATGTTGGAATTTGGTCCAAACTTATTTTATTACAATCTTAATCTTCTTATCAAATTTTATTGAAATCGGTCCATATTTAACTACTAATGCCATAACTTCCTTATAAATATTGATATTGATATAAAAATTTCTGTTCTTGCGGTTCCATGATTGCCAATGGGTCGCAAATAGAATATCGAGCTTGACCGACTTTACTTTCTTACTTATTTCTCTAAGTTTTTGTGTTCATATATTTTCAAATCATATATTAAAATTCTTACAAATGCTATAAGAAAAAATCTGTCACGAACAATATTAAATTTTGTTCATTATTAAATCATCCAATTATGGAAAGGATTTAATGTAAGAAATTAAAAAAAACACCTCCCATATTCATAGAAATGCCCATATTCTTATTAATAAAAATTAAACAAAATTAATCTTCCGTGTTAGTTATAAGCAAATATTTGCAATTAGCAATATTAATTCTAAAAATAAATGCATCAATTGTAAAACTGTGCATTAGCATGTAGACATATTTTCAATTGTAAATCCAGATTTAAATATATTCGCTACTAAAACATTAAATGGACAAGCAGAGAATTTCAAAATATTCTTTTGGGATTAAATGTCCAAATAAACAACACAGGTACAAAAAACACAAACAATAGTATCTTTGAGGGGGAAAAACCAAAAAAAAAAAAATTAACAACAACATTTTATGAACCAAAACTCAGCATAAAATACTCAAAACGAAATTAAAATATTCATGATAATTTTAAGAAATTCACAACCATATTTCAAAAACTCATAAGTACAAGAACCGGTTATAACGGCTTGAGAAAATTGTTCAAACAACCTTTTAAATATTTCAACAGAAATTTTATTTCATTTAATTGAATACCACGAGAACAATTAAAAAGGGGATGCTTTTCATTAACGGAAATTTTTTTCGCAAAGGTCTGCAATGAAACAAATTACAACCATATTTTCTCTGTAAAATTATAAAAAATAAATTAAGTTTCTATTTTCTCCACCGGAAGAGGAGAAATAAAACACAAAAATTTAATTTCCGTTCGAATTAAAGCAAAGAAACAGCAATGACTTGTTGTACAACTTTCTTTCTCAAACAAAAAAGAACAGAAATTGAGAGCAACAAAAAAAATCATGTTTCCACAAAACATTGATATTAATTATTTATTGCAAAAGAAAAACTTACTGAATAGCAGAATCACAGATAAGTAATTACTTTTATAGAAAAGTAAGATAAAAATCATTATTTTTCTCTTTCTATTTCTTTATTCATTTATTCTTTTGCTTTCTTTCGAAAGAATTCTTTATTTGTTCGTGTAAACATTCAAAGAAAAAAAGTCTAAGTCTCATGATGTTTGTATGTTTTTTGTTTGCGGTTGGTACAAATGAGAAAGAATGTTTAGCTTTTTTAAAGTTTTTTAGTCTGTGTGTGTGTTTGTGGAAACAGCTTAATGTGTTTTGCAAACAACTGCATATGCGTGTATGTAATTTTCCTTTTACGCTTCATTTTATTAATTAACTTTAAAAATCGTGTATCCTATTTTATAAATAATAAAGTTATGAAGTTTTTTATTATAGTGTATTTCATTCTGTAATTTTACTTTTGTTTTTAGTAAGAAAATTTCAAAAAGAAAAATTTGTTCAATTGGAAAATTACCGTAGTTTAAAATGATAATGATTTTTTTTAAGTTTCATAGACGAACACTTTATTAGAATCATATTTCACCAAAGACCCTAAATAATTTTAAAAGATATTTAGAGTAGCAAAAAATCCATTAATCCATTAAACATGATTGTTTAATCAATTTTGAAAATTTTTTTAATTTATTTGCAACTGATTAATTGTAATCTAAAAACAGCTAACAAAATAATGTTTTGATCATTTTAAACAATAATAAAATAAAATTATGATGACCTTAAAACTAATTTGAATTATCTTTTATAAACAAAATCAAAAACCTACAAGTTTCTCAAATGTATCAACAATGTGCTTATGATATGGCAGCTCCATTAACACTGATATTGATTGAATGTGCGAGTGCGGGCCTTTTGTAAAAATATGGAAAGTTACGTTTATTCTTCGTTTATATAAATCTGAAAATTAATCTTAAAAATTCTTTGAAAAGCTTAACCGGAGCATGTTAGTCGTTACCATAGATGGGGGTAGTGCACTAATTTTGCAGTTTCAACTTAAACTTAGTGATATTGCAAAATTATTGCAATAATTTTGTAGATGTTGAGTAATGAGTTAAAAATAGAGTTTCTATGCGAGAAAAAATTCACGGGAATCCCGGGACATTTATATATTAAAAAATATATTAAAAAAAATAATTCCCGGGAAATTTTTTATGGGAATTTTCGGGAATTTCAAAATTAATTTTTTGAAATTTTAATTTGTTAGCATCGTTAAAATTAAAAACGAGTAATAAAAATATATTCTTTACTAAAATTACTGAAAACTACCTACAAATCGAACTACATTTCCTACGCCAATAAATCAACGTAGAAGTAAATAAAGTAGAAAATTAAAATGTACACGATACACCATCACCAACACCAGAACCATCTACAAATTCTAAAAAAATAAATGTAAAGAATATACAAAAGCCCTTAAAAAAAGAATTTGACGTCTATGAAGTCACGGGTAACAAGACCAACAAATTTATAACCTTTGTATGATGCGATTTTTACTATAAAACCAACGTCTGTAGAGAGCGAGCACGTTTTCGGTAGCAGGCAATATACATATCAACAAGGATTAAAAATAGAATCTCTGATGAGCTTTAAAATGCTTAAATAATACTAAAAATCTTAAAAGACAATAATTTTAACAAGTTGCTATTAATATTAACTACTAAATATTAATAAGTTCTAATAATTCGTTATCTCCAAAAAAAAAAAAAAAATATATACGTACGTAATAAATATATACTTTCTCCGACAAAAGGGACCTAGTGTGTGAAAATGAAGTTTTGAGAAAAACGCATTTAAAAATTCATAATTTTAATGTTTTTCTCATTTTTATCGATTTTCCCAAATTCGATTTGTACGTTTTGATGGGGTAAATTTTTATCAGAAATCTTACTCATTTCATCTTATTCTACTCCCTTTTAGGTACCAAAATCCACTTTTATGTCTAAACCCTGAAACACTAGGTACCTTTTCTCAGAGAAGGTCACACATATATAATATGCATGTAACAATTTATTTGGTTTTGTTTTGGTTTTCTGTGGAATAATTAAGCTAATTTTTTTAGACTGTTGTATATGTGTATGTACATTCTTATAAAAAAAATTTAAACTTTTGTCTTGAACTCATTTAAAAAAATCATTGTTTTATTCACAGAATCCCGGGATTCCCGGGAATAAGATTTTTCTTGTTTCGTTTCCCGGGAACAGAAAAGGTCCGGGAAATTAGAAACCCTAGTTAAAAATAATCAATCTTACTTAACATGAGTGGCAGTGATTAGAAAATTTTTCACTCAAAAATAAAACAAATTTTGATTTAAAAATGGCAATCATCAGTTTATTGCAGCTGTTTTTCTTCACTCACTTAAAATAAAAATTTTGCACTAAATTTAAAATCAAAAATTTGTTTTTTTATTAAAGCCAAAAATTATACCGTGTTTGATAAAACTTCAAGTTGTTTAATATTCTTTGCTTATGCATATCCTCACAAAAAAAAAATCAAACAATGTTTATATGCAGCTTTTTTGATTGCAAGTTCAAACTTTGCACTATTTGAATTGAGTGCAAATTTACTTCAAAGAATAACAATGTTACATCTGGAGTGCCGCAAGGTCAGCGTTACCTATTATTATTATTATTATCTCGTCTTTAATACCACAATATATCTATCATTTTTTTTCTTCGTTAAGAACAATCGATTACTATTAATAGTAACTTGGTATTAGAATTGATTTTTTTTTATTCGACAGTAAGTTTTGCGAGGACTCAAATAAAGTGAAAGAAATTGAAGTTGTTAAGCAAATATGTACCCCTATTTCTTTCAAAAATTTAATTGAAAATCTAATAAGAAAATCATTTTTTTTTTTGAATAGCAAATGTTAAATGACTGAATTAAATAACATCAAGATTTTATATAAAAATAATTTAAAAAAAAGCATAAAAGCTCCCGTACGTCCAAAGACTACTACTTAAAAAAAGCTTTGCAACTCCAAAACCACCTAAAGCAAAATCTATTCCAAACACCTGTTCATTTAATACTTCACATAATTCCGCCAATGCCGTGGAGTAAAACTTAAATACCAGAAGTTGTCAGGAAGAAGAATACTTAAAGACCGAGAACTGCCTCATTTAAATTTTTGACGTTTAATATAACTAACTGACTTCATATATATATACCTATTTTGTATACACACAAATATACGAATCTTTGAAATGATGTTTTCGTTGCCATTGACAACGACTTGCATAATAGGGTTGCAAGTTTTTCACAATACATGCATTATAAATAAAAGTAAAACTCTAAATTTTCAGACGGATGTTTCTTCAGTATATTAACAACACATTTAATATTTATAACATTTCTCCATTTTACATCCTAAAATGTTACAGAGATTATTTGCAAACAAAACAAACTTTCGCCCAAATATTTTTGCTTAACTCTATTATTTTTGAAGAAATTTATTTAATTATTCATGTTTTATCAAGATGGAGCTTATAAAATTAGTGTAAAATGTTGTCATACCTGCACATTTAAAAACAATTCCAGCAACGTTCGTAAATAATAAAAAACACAGAATAATCACTCATTTAATTTATTATTATTATTTCTATTTATTATTTAAAATCTCTTTTTAAAACAGTAATAAATATTCCATTAAACTTTCATAATACAATTACCTAAAAAAGAACAAAAAATCAAAAACTACAAAATCAGCAACGAACTCGAACAAAACGATTGTTGCTGGAATACACAGAACAATAAAAAAGAACTCTGCATGAAATGTGTTTTGCCAAACATTAAAATTTATTGTCCTGTGACTGAGTTTTTAACACACACGCACACCCACACAAAAATAACCAGTAGTAGAAATAACGAGGAGGAAGTATTTTGGTGCATCCACAAATGACACGAACACAAACAAATAAAAAATAACCAAACGCTACAACAAAATGTATACAAATGCTAATACAACAACAAGTCAACTGTAAAAAATCAGTTTAGTTAAAAATAACAAACGATTTATATTGCAATAACGACAACAACAAATACAATAAAAAAACGAAAGTTTTTCTTTCTCATGTTGAACAATGGCAACTTTTTTTTGCAACAAAAACACATTTAGATTAAAAAAAAAATCAAAAACAGAGAAAAAACTAACGTGAAAAATCAAAATTAAAAGTGGTGTAAACTATATAAAATACCCAGTACTTTGTTATGACACAACATGAATAAAAGTTAGTGCCACGCCAACGCACACTAACAAAATAAAAAAAAGTCCCACTACTATTTACACATGTATACGTAGATGCTTAAACACATATATGCACAATACAGAGAGAGTTAACGGACACTGACAAAATAAATAAAAAACAAGTTAATGAAATTGAACTCTAATGGAATTAAGACATTAATGACAGTCCATGGAGCCCAAACAAATACTTATTTACATACAAAACATTCATTTATGTACCAAAACATTTTTAATTGAGTTTCTTTTTATACAACCCTCCTAGTGTTTTTCATACGATATTTCAATTTTTTGTATTTTTTTTTTTTTGTTCTTAAGATCACTACATTTTTATTTTGCTTAAACTTTAACAGCTGTTGGATAGTTTACACTATTTACAGAAAGAAAAGGTACGAGCAGTTTCGTGCAAGAAGAAACCCCGCTTTAATTTATACAAATATATACATATATATATTTGTTTTTTATTCTTAAACGAAAACTCGAATACTTTTGATATGGATTAATTAAAACTCCGTTTTGTGTGAAATTAAAATTATTTAAGATTAAACTAATTGCGTTTTAAATATATAATTAAAAAAAAATCAAAAAGAGATTAGCAGAAAAGCAATTAGTAAATACAAATTTAGAATCTGCACATTATTTGTTGCAGTGCGGTTTTTCATACGATTTTGAAGTAAAGAACCGCACTGCGAAACGGCATAAAATTAAAATCTATTTTATTTTCATTGCAGACTTTCTTTCTCTCTCAATTTTTGATACTCGTTCTGTTCTCTTTGTAAGGTTGCCATAGTTTTTGAATAATTCGCGATGTTCACAACATTATTGTAAACAAAAAACATGATAAAAATGCATGCACAAATAAATTCATAAAGATGTAAACAAACAAACAATGTATTATGTTTATTTTTCTCTCCCGCAACGAGAAATCGCACCGCACCGCAAACATTGTATTTAGACTCTAAGAGTGGGCAAAAAAATAATTGGAATTTTCAACCAAAAAAAAAAAAAATATCGACATCCCTTTCAATTTAATTAAATTTAAAACATAATTTTTGAAAGTTAAATAATTTAATAAATTAAATTGACTTAAAATACAAGTTTTTATTTATTTTGACAAAAATGAGAAATAAATTACACAAGATAAGTTCCAATACATCATAAAGTCAAAACTGTGTCAATGAGATTAACGATGCACAGATTGCTTATTTTGTACGAATCGATAACTATTTTGGTGCACATTGGGACAGATAACCCTATAAAATTCCACACGATTGCATTAAAGAAATCAATTTCCCTTGCAACTAAAATCACATTTAAATTGTTTTCTGCATTTGAGCATATCAACCAAAAACTCTAATTTAACAAAATATTTGGTCAAATATTAATTAAAAAGGGTCGCTATATTTTCTTTAAAAAGTCAGAGAATAAAAATAGAAATTATTTGTAGATACAAAAATAGAAAACATAAAAATATTTGACGCTGCGCCAAATGACCCCAGGAAATATGAATAATGGCCAATTTTGCAATTGGAAAACTTTTTTTGTGGGGTTTGAAAAATGGATCCAAATATAATTTTTCATTAACTAATATACAATGAAAATTTTAAGAAATTATATACATATATAATAAATAAAATGATAATATATTTTATAAAACTGTATATAAAAATTTCTACGTATAGTATCAAAATCCCGAATTCTTATACCAACGAGGAGAAAATCTTTGCCCGCTATGCAAAGATGCTTTATTAAGCATATGAACCCAACCCAAATTTTTAAAATAAATTTCTTTGTGTTTTGTTTAATTTTTTTTTTTTTTTTTTTTTTTGATAAAAATTCATTAACAAGCTATTAAGCTATTTTTGCATTATGAAAAAATGCCCCAAATTCGGGGTAAATTTTGAATTTTTTTTCCATATTTCCTATGGCCATCTTTCGCAGCGCCAAATTATTTGAAACAATCTGTTTTAAGAAAATGTTTCTTTGGCAAATGTATTTAAATAATGCCCGCTGTTTTACAATAAAATTTTTAACACAATAATATAAAATAAGAATTTAAGCTCTAAAGTCTTCCTTATCTGCACTCCATTTTAAAAAAAGGGTTTAGATTTCTAAATGGCCATTGAATTATTTTTTTTTATATTTTTTATAATAATGCACATACGACCTAAAATACCTCGTTGTATGTGTGATGACCTTAAACTATAACAACACAATTCGATGACTACATGAATAATAGCAACTCAACTCCCTCAAGCTTAAGATTAAGTGCATATTTTGTAGCCCAACACATACCAAAATCATTCCAAATATGTTGTATGCATTTGAAATTTCATACAATGAACAACAATTATGGCTTATCAAAGAGCACCTAAGAGCATCATCATTTGAACATTAGAATACAAAATTAACAGCTTTTTTAAATTTTGCATATTTGATAGTACTTGATGAATATTGCTATTTAGTGAGTGATAAAGGTGCTTAAAAACATGAAGTAGCTTTTCTTAAATCCTTAAAGACATTTACTTAAATGTTACTTGAAAGCCCGAATAGTAAGATTCAAAGGGTGAAAAGAGGTTTTTTTAAAAATTTTCATAAACTTAGAGATGTTTTTGATGTTTACTGATTTTAGTGAAAAAAATTTAATACCTTAAAATATTTATACCACAAAGTTAAATAGAACAATACGAAATGTATGGTATTTTATAAACTTACGGCCGTTTAGTAATTAAAACAATAAAATCATTTGATTGACCCAAAAAAAAAATCATCAATTCAATATTAATTTCCATTTAAATGTAAAATAATAACGATCATTATGCAAAATATTAGCACTCCCATTCATACACACACACAAACATACAGCAAAAAAAGTAAAATATGGTACTTACTAAGGATTTTTTGTGCAATTCATTCACAACAACACAAACAAACTAAAAGTGAAAATTAAAACAAATATTGTGGTTTTTTAGCTACATATGAACTTTTAATATCGCTTACTATGGTGTGAGAGCTGAGCACGTCAAAATATGTTGACATTTCTGTTCAGTAAGACTTGACAAGTCATCATGAAAGTTTAACGCTAAAAAAACGCTTTCAAGTTGCGGAAATTTACTTTCAAAAAAATAAATCTGTTCGTCATAGAGCACTTTATCCGTTTTACTAAGCTCATCTGGTTAAAAGGCTACGTCAATAAGAAAAATTGCCGTATTTGGAGCGAAGACAATCCTCAAGCCGTTAACAAACCAATTCAACATCCATTCAAATTGACAGTTTGCTGAGGTTTACACGCTCTTTCGAAATGAGCAAGGAGCTTCCGTAATGGTGAAAGACGAGCGCCAACGAGTCATGCTGACTGAATTTTTGTTTACAAAAAATTAATCATCCTAACATCAACGACATTTGGTTTCAACAAGACTCCGCAGCTTGCCATATAGTGCGCTTAACAATAGCTTTATTGCTTATTACAAGAAGTGGTTCTGTTCAGTGGCTCCCTCTATAGTGAAATTTAACGCCTCTGGATTACTTTTATGGGGCTATACTAAGTCATTGGCTTATGCCGACAAACCAGCAACTCTTGAAGCTTTGGAAGCCCATATTCAAGCCAGAATTGACGCCATACGACCACATTTATGAGAAAAGGTAGTCAAAAAATGGACTGATCGAATAGAACTTGTAGCCGCGGCGAACATATGAATTCATATTTAAAAAATAAATCCCATGAATGTAGCTACCAGATTATAATAAAAAAATTAATAATTAGTATTGTAGTTATTTTGTCGAACTATTAATGGTTTTAATCCAAATTTTAATGTTTTTCAATCAGGCTTAAGTTCATCAAATTTAATTTTCATTAAATTATTTTAATGAAGAAAGGAATTTTACAACATGAAAATCAATTAAAATTGTTATTGATAATTTGTCTTTCTTGACTGACCTGAGATTCGAATTTATTTCAGCAATATTTCTGTCTAGCTTTATAATTTTAAGTTCTCATGCAGCTAAAAAAACACCCTACAGAACCATAAAAAGAAATCTATACATATTGAGCATGCGAACAATTATGTGCAAATGTATTGCAAATTATGCCTGCACATGTGTATATACATGCATAAATATATATTCTCACACAAACATCTGCATTTTAAACATAACGCTTACACACACATATAAATATAATATAATATAAAAGCAAATATAATGATAAAATATATTTATAAATATACAAAAGTGAGAAAATATTGCAAATGAGAGAGTAAAGTGCATATATGTATTTTTGTCACTCTATTTATTTACACACATGTACAAATATAAACTTGTTCAATACATTAATGAATGCTAGTAAAAGCATGTATATAAATGCGCTTTTGTTTGTATCTTATGAATACTTTCATTTTTGTGTACAATTGTAATAAATATAAAAAAAAAACAATCGTTAAAGCATCAAAGAAGAAATAAATACAGATATTCGTTATAAAAATAAATAAAAAAACAAATATGAAAATAAACAAAATTAAATAAAATGAAAACGAAACCAAGCGATATATTAAATTTCTGCTTCAAAAAATATTCATATACATGTGTATTTATTTCGCTACAAAAGGATGTTGTAAGGATATTTGACTGGTATATTTTAAAACACACACACTCCTGCATTTTAAAATGTATGTCTGTTAGCGTGTATCAGTAAAATATATGTGCAATAAATATAGTTTTGGCTTTATTGAAAATATATTGCATTATATTTCCTGCCATATTTTTTATTGATACTTATGACGACAAGTTGTTGTACTGTTTTAAGTTTTGTGCACTCACCAAAAAAATTATTAAAAATTATTAAAAAAAATATTAAACTAATTTTTTAAACATGCTCGAACTTTTAGAAAACAATAGTGTGTGAGCTTGCATTTAGGCAGATGCAAGATTGAGATTTAGGTAGAAAATTTTTTGCAAGAAACTCTTACTTTTCATAAAAAGTGAGTTCAAATAAAGTCTGTTTTACCCGTAAAGCAAAAAAATAAAACAAAAATATGATAAATAGTAAAAATATTTAATTTTTCATACATTTATGATACACACATATTCAAGTTAAATTTAAAAAGTAATTGAAGTAAATAAAATAATAAGGGTTTTCATGATATCGCTTAAAAGTCTCGCAATCTGTGCAAACTGTGTATTCTTACGCCCTCGCAAATGAACTATCAAAAATTGTAAAAGTTTTTTATATTTCTATTTACACAAACTTTGTAAATTTGCCTAACAATTTATACAAACATTGTTTTATAATGCTTTTCGTCGTTTTCAGTGAAAGGAATTTTTAATAAATTCAATTGTTAATTTATAAATCACAAACAAGAAATTCTTGCAATAATTTGAGCTAATTTTCTTTATGCATTTTTAATAACAAATTTCACATTTTAATCACAAATTTCAACTTTTATTTTTTTATATTTTTTATACTGACGTTTCTTACAAACTGACATCAATTGTTCAAAATTACACAAAAATTAAAATGGGTCTTCATGAACGAGTTTCGCAAGTTTGCCCATTTGTACAAATGGCAATTTTTAGCGATATCGTGAAAACCCTTAATGAAGCTCTTTTTTAAATTTTAAAAATTTTAAATTATTTAATTCCAAAAATAATTTTTAAAACTTTTGTGCAATTAATTAATACAAAAAAAAAAAAACTTGAATAAATAAAGTTAAAATAAAAAGAACAATTTTGATTTTTAGTTGAACTGTTAATTTTTAATTTTTGATATTCTTTAATTAGGCTCGAGTTCATCAAATTTAATTTTCATTAAATTATTTTCACTGAGGGAAGAAATTTTACAACTTTGAATTTTTATTAAAATTTATTGATAATTTTTCTTGGCTGAGCTGGGATTTGAACCCGGGTTGATCTTTACATGTTTCAAGAAACACCACTTTCTATCGTCAGAAGCTCTCTGTGTTCTACCCACTGCACCACTGCGGTGCCCGTTAGCCAACAGTCAAACATCAATCTTTAACCAGTCGTACTGGTGGTTCGAAATTTGCTGTTATTATCACTTAAATTTCAAATTACATGTTGCCTCCTTTTTCCTCTGTTTTTTCGTATTCTTTCTGTCAAGACTTTGTCTTGAAAACCTGAATACATTTGTTTATTATGTTTTTTGTCCACTTTCGTCGACATTTTTTATTTGTACGAATTAAAGTACAAATGTAAACATTAGAGCTTGTGCCATAGCTATTTCTAAGAACAATTTTGATTTTTAGTTGAACTGTATGTATTCAGGTTTTCAAGACAAAGTCTTGACAGAAAGAATACGAAAAAAAAAAAAAAAAAAAAAAAAAAAAAAAAACAGAGGAAAAAGGAGGCAACATGTAATTTGAAATTTAAGTGATAATAACAGCAAATTTCGAACCACCAGTACGACTGGTTAAAGATTGATGTTTGACTGTTGGCTAACGGGCACCGCAGTGGTGCAGTGGGTAGAACACAGAGATCTTCTGACGATAGAAAGTGGTGTTTCTTCAAACATGTAAAGATCAACCCGGGTTCAAATCCCAGCTCAGCCAAGAAAAATTATCAATAAATTTTAATAAAAATTCAAAGTTGTAAAATTCCTTCCCTCAGTGAAAATAATTTAATGAAAATTAAATTTGATGAACTCGAGCCTAATTAAAGAATATCAAAAGTTAAAATAAAAAGTTATAATTTGTGTCTAAAAAGTGAAATTTGTATTTAATGAAAATTAAATTTAATGAACTTAAGCCTAATTGAAAATATTGAAAATTTGGATTAAAAACCATAAATAGTTCAACTAAATAACCACAATACAAATTTTAGTATTTTTAGTTTGTGATAATTATGTTAACACTCAATTTTTTTTTTCGGAAAACATAACGGTAAGCATGAAACAGCTATTTTAATAAATGCACAATTGAAGTTTATCAGCTTAAATTATTAAGAAAACTTATCAAGTTTGTATAATTCAATTCTCACGCAATTTTTAACAGTTCATTTGCGGAGGCGTAAAAATGCACAGTTTGAAAAGTTCGCGAGTCTTTTAAAGCAATATTAGGAAGACTCTTGATATTGTATTTTATCAAAATTATCCTAATCTTCAAATGAACGTTCATATCAGAGCTGTATAAGATTGCAATCGAATTATTTGAAATCACATGATTTCTCGTTAATGATTGCTAATTTTTAAATTGCATTCAAAATTGGGAAATTTAAATTTTATGTCAATAAATCAATACGATAACGGTTGAATATTTTTTTTTTAATTAATTCATACATTAACGGACAACAATCATATTTGACTGGAACCGATTTGATTACAATTCAATTATTTGCAATCAAAATTAAATCACAATCAAAATTTTTATTATCTTCAAATGAAACTCTTTCTTCTAGAAATAAAACTGATTTTGGATTTAAATTTTTTTTACAGCTGCTAGATTGTAATCGAATCGATTTCAATTAAATTAAATGCTTTCAATGATTTCTAAAAGGAATGATTTTAAAATAATAATAATCAAAAAATATTGTAATTTTGACAAGTTTTTTTTTGAAATTTGAAATTGTTTTAAAATCAAGAAATGAAATCAGTTTGGTTGAAATCATTTTGATTTCAATGATTGATTGCAGGTTTTTGAAGCTCTGGTACATAAAAACAAAAAAAGGTTTTTTATACTTTTTTTTTAAAAAAATATTAAAATTTAACGGTATTTTTGATTGTATATGCTATCGAGTGTAAATAATGTAACAAGTATAAAAACTTATACAACACGCCCATACAATTATATTTGTTCATTTATTTTTAATTGAATGTAACACAAAAAAAGTAAATTTTTTATCATATTTCCCACTGTCAACGCGAAAAATTGTCATCAAGCAAGTCATACTTTTGACTGTCCAAGTATTAGTTTTGAATCCATTTTTAAAGGTTATAAGAACACAGCAGAGTTTAAAATAAAAGACTTTACGTTGGAAGCTTAAATAGGGTGCCCAAAACCGTCTTTAAAGCTAAAATCATATACAGAAATGGTTTGCAAGTTGTGAAATAACAACCACAGCAATATTCGTAATTAAATTTAAATAAGAAATTTTTTTACATAATCACTTACTTATTACAAATGTACAGATTTCAGAAAACATAATCCCAACTACATTTATAATATCCACCATTAAATTTATTTTCCATTCCGTTTCAATTGTCGTTCATAAAACATCTTTAAAATCAATTAACTCATTATTCGATATAGTATAAATGCATTTATCGTTCTTATTCATTAAATTTTTACTTTACACCAACCAGTGTGTCCATTTCATTTAATATTTTTCGAAAATGTTTTCTGTTTAATACTCGATTGCATATGAATATATCTACGCAACTTGTTGCCACGAATTAAATTATGTTAATCGTAAAAGAGATATAATTGAATTTGTATATTGTCACATATAATGTATTGTAGTGTATGATGTTGACAGGATGTTTGCCCTATAGCCCAATATAATTTTATGCAGCTGTAGGGTACCAGCTCGATGGTCAGGCGTTCTTAGCGAACTGCCAAATTAGGAGACTAAAAATAATTCAACTAGGCAACAAGTGCCACTTTATGTTTTCAAATCTAAAGTCTGCTTTATTTGTGGGCTACTGCCCTTTTTATACTAATTTTACAATATTGCTTACTTATTCTAACTTTTAATATTAATTCTTACAATCTATACTTCTCTTTCAGTACCATGGAATTAATATGGTTTTTCCTTATGCACAATGCTATGACCAATCAGAATGCATGAGTAAGGAATGTACTCATTTTCGTTAGACAATCCAAATTCATGTCACTCACATTCTGATTGATCTGCTTTACCATTATATTGACTCATGTTCGAACACATTGAGTCATTTGGGTAAATGCCGTTATTTGATCTTTTATGTATGGCATTTACCCTACAGTAATTGGGGTGGCATGTATGCATTTTAGATTGGTTATTGGGTAAGCAGTGGACGCTTATAAGGTACACTACACCCTCACCGTTAAGAGAAAAATTAGGGGAGTAATTTTTCTTCATATTTTCATAGTACTGTAAAAATATTGTAATAATTATAATCTGTTGTTTTAATTAATGATTCTTAAAATCTATTTACATAATTAATTCTTATATCTCTATACTTTTATTTTTACATAGTTTGTTTTATTTATTAGTCCTTGATCATAAGTATGGTTATATATTTTTGTTTTTATATAGTTTTATTTTAATCATTAGTTCTTAATCCTAGGTATGGTTTTAATTGGTTATTGTGCATTTCTTTTTCTACTCCGTTATAATCTATAATAGTATTTACATTATTTCTCCTAATTATCCTATATGGGCCTTTGTACGGGCTTTGGCTTTTCTTTCTATTCTCTACTTTTATTAAAACTAAATCTCCTATGTTTAAATTTAATCTATTATTATATTTATTGTCTAGTATTCTTTTTTCTTTTGTCTTTATTGTCAGTTCCTTGGCTCTTTCTAAAGAAAACTTTAGTTTTTGTTTCAGCTCTTTTGCATAATCATCGTAATTATAGATTTTAATTTCCTCATTGTTACTTATTTCTGATGGTAAACATGGTAATTTACCATAAACTAGTTCGAATGGTGTGTAACCAGTGTCTATGTGTGGTGCCGTGTTATAGGCGAAAGTAAAATAGTTTATCCACTTATCCCATTCATAATCATTTGCTGTTGTTAGCAAGAATTCATTGAGAACTCTATGATTTCTTTCTACCGAACCTATTGTTTCATGATGGTAAGGGGTTGAAAATGTCTGCTTGATTTCAAGTAACGAGCATATGTTACGCATCAGTTCGTTTTTAAATTCAGTCCCGTTGTCCGATTTGAGCACTTTAAATTTTCCGTATTTTAAAATTAATTGTTCTACTAATGTTTTGGCAGTTGTAAGTGCATCTTTTGTTGACATTGGGTGCGCAATAACGAATTTTGTTAGTTCGCATTGCATTGTCAATATGTATCGGTATCCGTTTGAAATACGAAGAGGTCCTACAGTATCAATTGATATTATCTCAAAACTGTTGTTTGGGGTGTTTGTTAACGTAAGTGGTTCCTTAATGTTCTTTGTCTGTTTGTTTATATTACACTTGTCACAATATCTTACAAATTGTTTAACCATCTTGTTCATGTTTTTCCAAATGTACCGTTGTTTCAACTTAATTACCGTTTTTCTAATTCCTAAGTGGCCTGCGTGTGTGGCATTGTGGAATTCATCGATGAGTTTATATTTCAGAATGTCATCTGTTATTCTTGTTGGGGCATTGTAAATTAATATTTTTAGTAGAGGACTTTTGTTGTTTATTCTTATCTTTGCATATGCTTCTTTTAATTCTTTCATTGTATACGTCTTAAATATTTTATCATTCTTTGCTAGCGCTAATTCCTTTATATTTTCTTTCTTCATTTTAGATATCAGTTTTCTCAGAATCGAATCTAGTTTCGCTGAGTTATCGCTGAATCTTGCATGCATATTATTATCATCTTGTACGTTCTGGGCATGTAACTTCTTCATAATCGAATCTTGTTTCGATGAATTATCATTACATCCTTTCTTCACATAACTATTATTTTGGGTACGTGATTTCTTCATGATCGAATCTTGTTTCGATGAATTATCATCACGTCCTATGTGCACAATATTATCTTCAATTCTTATGTCGACGTCTTCTATATTTTCAAACTTATTAAATTGCAATTTTTTCATATTCTTAATATCATTTATGGATGTGCATTCCCATATTAGAAGTTGATCAGACTCCTGAGAAATGCATCTTCCCATATTACTTCTGTTTACACGTGCTTCATTCATATCTATTTCCTCATTGCCATTAACTTTATTTGCCTCTTTATTTGCTATTTTATTTGCCTCTTGTAACTTTATATTATCTTCATTCTTCTTTTTCATTGCCCTTGTGGTTATTAATATTTTCTTTTCTGTTTCATCATTTTCCAATGGTATCATTTGCTTAAGTATTTCCGAGTCTATTTCAATTCTTGACAATGCGTCCGCATTCGTGTTAATTTTTCCTTTCTTATAGATTATTGTAAAATCGTAATCGCTTAGATCTAACCTAATTCTTGTCATTTTTGATGATGGATTTTTGTGTGAGAACAGGGAAATTAGTGGTCTGTGGTCTGTTACCACTATGAACTTTCGACCGTATAAATATGGTTTGAAAAAATTTATTCCCCAATGAATTGCGAGCAATTCCTTTTCAATTATTGGCTTGTTTAAGTCGTGTTTCTGTAGAGATTTACTTGCATAAGAAATTGGTAGGTCTTGTCCAATTTCACCTTGAGACAGGACTGCTCCCAGTGCGTAGTTTGAAGCATCAGTCGTTAAAATAAAAGGTTTGTCAAAATTTGGGTATTGCAAAATTGGGGGTTTCATTAGTTTTTCTTTTAAAGTGTCAAAAGCATTTTGGCAGTCATTTGTCCATAGGAATTTTACTGATTTTCTTAATAACATATTTAAGTGTTTCGCAATGTCTGCAAAATTTGGTATAAATTTCCTATAATAATTGCAGAATGCAACAAATCGTCGTACATCGTCAGCGTTTCTTGGTATTGGATAGTTTTTTATTACTTCATATTTTGATGGGTCTGTTTTCACACCGTCTTTTGTTATTAAATGTCCTAAGTAAACTACTTCAGGTCTTAGAAAACAACATTTCTTTGGATTCAATTTAAGATTGTATTTTTGTAGCCTATCAAGAACTTTTATTAAGTTTTGATTGTGATGATTTAAACTGCAACCGTATACAATTATATCATCTACATAGAGAAATGCTTCGGATTCTAGTCCGGATAATGCTATTGTGAGCATTCTTTGAAAGCTGTTAGATGAAATTTTGAGTCCGAATGGAAGTCTTTTAAATTGAAAGTGTCCTTGTGGTGTTGAAAATGCAGTTAGTGGTCTCGAGTCTTTATTTAGTTCAATTTGATGAAAAGAACTCGTCATATCGAGTGTAGAAAACCATTTTGCTCTACCTAATTTGTCCAAAATATCTTCTAGTCTAGTTAGAGGAAATTTGTCGTTAACGATTTTATCATTAAGTTTTCTAAAATCTACAACAAGTCTCCATTTCTTTTTATCTTCCATGTTTTTCTTTGGTACTAAAAGGAGTGGAGCATTGTATGGACTAACGGATGGTTCTATTATCTCGTCATCAAGCATTTTCTGTACCTGTTCATTTATTACGTCTGTATGTGAATGTGGTAATCTATAGTTTTTTATATACACAGCTGTATTGTCTGAGGTCGTGATATTCTGTTCATAAAAATTGTTGACACTTAATTTTTCGTCTTCTAAATGAAAAACGTTTTGATATTTTTTAAATATTTCTTTTAATTGTGTTTTTGCATATTCGTCATCATGGTCTAATTGCAAGTCATTCAAAATTTTGTAAAAACGTTCGTCGCCGTTTATGTTTTTGTAATTTAATATGTCGTAGTTTTTAAGTGGGTCAGTATGTAGTTTAATGCCCTGTAAAGTTGTTGTTTCATTTGTTGTGTTTAAAATTTTGACGTGTGTCATACCGTTTTTAGGTGCTATTGAATTACTTAAAAAAACTCCGTCTTTTAATTCGGTATTAAATATGACGCAATCTTCAGTGAGGTTCAATTTTAGTGGTTGTATTATTTCTGTTCGCGCTGGTATAGTAATTTTTAAGGTGTCGAATGCTTTTGTTTGCATAGGAAGAATTATGGTTTCATTGTTTGCAAACAAAGAAATTGTAAATGTCTCGTAATCTATTTTGCAAAGGTATTCTTTTAAAAAGTCTCTTCCTATTATCCCGTCTGTTTCTATTGGGAAATCATCATCTACTATATGGAATTTGTATTTACATATCTGGTCTGCTAGCGATAGTTTAAGTTCGCTTGTCCCTAATGAATGTATCTCTTCCTTAGTGATGCCTGATAATTTACATCTGTTCTCCACATTTAATGGCTCATCATCAAAAATTTCTCTAGTGCGACATAATGATACGTCGGCTCCTGTGTCGACAAGAAATGTTAATTCTTTATTTTTGTACTTAGCGATTATGAAATTTGTATTATTGTTTGAAACTTTGTATATCTTTAATTTTGGCTTTCCGGAATATCCCTGTATTCCGGGCCTTCCTCGTTTCCCTCATCTTGTACCGTGCGTATGTACCTTCTGTTTTCATTGTTATTGTTTCTGTTATCATTGTTTCTGTTATCATTGTTTCTGTTAGAACTGCTGTTATTATTTCTACCATTATTGTTGTTACCTCTGTTGTTTTGGTAGTTGTTATTCCTAGAGAAGTTTGTATTGCTTCGTGTATTATAATTATCATAGTTATTATTTCTAGCTTGATTATTGTTGTAATTATTGACTCTGTTGGAATTTGCATTGTTGCTATTGTTTCTATTATTAAAATTATTGTTTCTGTTAAAGTTTTGATTGTTATATTGCCTGTTATTGCTGTAGTTAGAAAATGTGTTGTTATTTCTATTGTTATTTTGAGGTTGATACCGTGGTTCCTCTCTTCTGATATGCAGAATTTCGTTATGCGTTGCCTTCTTTTCATTTTCAATTTCAATTGCAAGGTCGGATGCTTCTTGTAATGTAGTCGGTCGGGCCGCGTATATGGTCGACTTGAAACACTCATTTAAACCTTTCTTGAATGTATCTAAAGCAAGTTTATTATTTAATCGAACTATTACGTTTTTCTCAGCTTCTGAAGCTTGATTTCCTAACTCTTCTATGCCTAACTTATTTAGATTGTCAATTATACCCATTATTTTCTCCTTATACGAATTAATAGACATTTTCCCTTGGAATAATGTATTAAGTTTAGTTTGTAACTCTGGAATTGTTTTATTGCTTCTATATCTTTGCTCTAATAGCTTCTTGAGCGCTTCGAAATTTTCAGGTTTTGCATAGCTTCCAATTGCTGTTCTGACTTGTGAGGATAATTTAGCATGATAAACATACTGAAGAAAATCTATTTTTGCTGTGTCTGATAGGGTCTTATTTATTAATTCTGCTGTTATTATAAAACTTTCTTACTCAATGTAATTACCTGTAAACAAAGGTAATGCTTTTGCAACTGTTTCTAAACTAAACGATGCCATGTTTATATGTTTTGTTTCTAATGGTTTCTTTATACTATTCTTTAGGTATTCTTCCACGAGTTTGTAAAGATTATGAAACTCTAATTTTAACGCTAATTTTCTTTCTGTATCTTCCTCTTCTAACTCTATTAGTTGAAACTCACTTTCTAAATTTTCTATATATTCTAATTTATTTAATACCGTTGACTCGGTATAGGTTCTGCCTGGACTCTTTTTCAAGTTCCTCCAGAATTCCTTCAAGATACTTAATTTCTCTTCCATATATTTTTAGACTTATGTGTAAGTAAAAATTAACTATATTTTTTTTTTTTTTTTTTTTTTTATAATTTATACATCAGTTATAATGGTTTTATTCTTATTATTGGTTATACGTTTTTGAATTCTGTAAATTATAGAAAAAAATATAAGTAATAATAATGATAATAATAATATTTTAATGATTTTTGTAAACATTGTGTTAGAAATTTACGTGTTGTTTTTTTTTTTTATATTTATTATTGTCTCCTATGTAAGGCATACATCAATTTTATAATGTAGGCAACTACTATCAATGCTAATGTTACTATCATAATTATTTCAAAGATATCTAGGTTTTCCTTCTCATTTTTATTCTGTAATTTGACTGTATTTTCTCTCATGTACTCTATTACCTGATTATCTTTATTACTGTGTTCTGAACCCTCATGTTTCCCTACCTCGTAACTTGCGAAAATTAGAGGTATGGCTTTTAACACATTTTTGCACCAAGTCATTTTTTTTTTTTTTTTGGAAAAGGGCAATGTTGTTAAAATTTCTTGTAATTTTTACAATTCTTAATATTTATATATTGTTTTTAAAATTTTACAATTCTAAATGTTTATATTTTATTTATACACAAATTTTTCTTTTTTTAGTCGCTTTATTTCTCCCTTTATATCTTCGCATTCTTTCTCAGTGGTTGTTAAGGTGAGCCTCTGGTATAATATGGCTAGCTGTTTTCTTCCTTGGAATTTTCTTCCAGCACGTTTCTTCTTCTTCCGCACGTTGCTATGTGCTTCAGGTTGTCTCTTAATTGTTGTTGTCCTCTTAAGATACTCCTCTATGCTGATAGCCTTCGGGCCTGCATTAAGCGGGGTTGGTTTATATGCTGGTGCCGTTGTTGTTTGTGGTTCCGGGACGTATTGTTCGACTAAATACTTTTCCCAGCGTTTTAAAATGTCTTGTACTTCTTCCTCCATCAAAATTTAGAAATCTAAAATTTAGGATCAATACCGGTAGGATTTAAAAAAATATGGTCCGAGTTGGCAGGATCGCCATGTAGTGTATGATGTTGACAGGATGTTTGCCCTATAGCCCAATATAATTTTATGCAGCTGTAGGGTACCAGCTCGATGGTCAGGCGTTCTTAGCGAACTGCCAAATTAGGAGACTAAAAATAATTCAACTAGGCAACAAGTGCCACTTTATGTTTTCAAATCTAAAGTCTGCTTTATTTGTGGGCTACTGCCCTTTTTATACTAATTTTACAATATTGCTTACTTATTCTAACTTTTAATATTAATTCTTACAATCTATACTTCTCTTTCAGTACCATGGAATTAATATGGTTTTTCCTTATGCACAATGCTATGACCAATCAGAATGCATGAGTAAGGAATGTACTCATTTTCGTTAGACAATCCAAATTCATGTCACTCACATTCTGATTGATCTGCTTTACCATTATATTGACTCATGTTCGAACACATTGAGTCATTTGGGTAAATGCCGTTATTTGATCTTTTATGTATGGCATTTACCCTACAGTAATTGGGGTGGCATGTATGCATTTTAGATTGGTTATTGGGTAAGCAGTGGACGCTTATAAGGTACACTACAGTATATAAAGACGACAACAATATAAAACAGCGGAAATTAACTGTTGTGGTTTGTAGGTTGGAAAACAGTAAAAAATTAAAAAACAAATACACTAAAAACACGATTCTTGCACATACTCGCAACTCGCACACCCTGATTCTTGCGACACGAAATTTTTTCTCATTACATACTTCCAACATTCGAAAATTTTGAACATTTGTTTTTTATGTGCTGCTTAGTGTAGATTTGTTTGTTTGTTTGTTGGCCACGAACACAATGCCTTTATGTATTATAAAATAAAAATAAATAACGTGTTTAATTTAATATGTGTCAGTCTAGTGTTGTGTATAAAGTGGCAAGTGAGAATTTTGCAGTTCTTACTATTAAAAAAAAAACTGATATATGAAAATTTTAAACAACAATAACACCTTTCCAGAAAAATGAATCACTAACACATTTATTGAATGAAATTATCAAATTAAAAAGTTCGGTTATTAAAAAAAAAGCCATTTAAGTTGAATGAAAAGTAAATGTTCGGTTGCAACTACCTCAAAACTTGCACCGAGCACGGATTTTATTACGAGAATTGATTTCCTACTGTATATATTTTTTTTAATTTGAACTAAAATTATTTAGTACATCAGCTCTTAATTAATTTATGAAATATTATATTAAATTAAAATTGTTGTACTTGTTATTTTGAAAAACATAAACATTTAAAATGTTTGATGCATGACTGCGTATGAGTTTTGAAAAAATAATACTCATACGTCTTGATGTCCCCTACGGGTTAAAAGAGTAAAACGACATCTGAAGAAGTCAAAGGAAGACTTTTGATTATATTAATAAGTTATTGTTGATTAATTTAAAATGTAGAAAAAAAAAATTTTAATTAGCAAATAATAAATAAATCATATTTTAAAGTGGTGATAAAATATTTTAATTTTTAGTGTTTAGTGAATGAACATATTTTTAACATAAAATTAGCGTTTTTAAATAGTTTCTAAATTTTAATTCCAAAGAATTAAAATCAAGTTTTAAATTCATTACTCTACTTAATCTGGTTTTTTCAATGTTTTTTTTTTAACTATACAAATGTCTTAATCTATACCCTAAACAATTTAATTTATACTTCACTCAAATAGGGCTAAAATCAACAAAAAACAAATTGCAATAAATTATTTTCGAAACTTTAACTTCTTTTCAACTTCGCAACAATCAGCACAATTTGTACAAATTAACATTTCACACTTTCTAGAACAACTTGTGACTGGTATGTACAAATAGTTTCAGTACGTATATAAATATGTGTGTGTAAAGTTTTGTTATACCACCACTATCTTTATCGCCATCATCATATGGTTTAGATTTCTTATTCGTTCACTTTTTCGTTTCTTCTTCATTCATATACTCCTTCACTCACTCACTTACACAGTCATTCATTTGTTTCCCTAGTCATTCATTTCGTTTTCTGTTTTCTGCCTTAACCTATTAAAGCCCGTCATTTATCACACTCAATTTCTAAAAGGTAACCATTTATAAGGAAGGTGTGCGTGTAGCCAACCATAAACTACTAAAAGCCATAGATCCCCCTAAACTAAATATGGGTAACATAATACTAGCTACAACACTACATCTACATCTAATAGAAAACGTTTAGTTTCAATTAATAAAAAACTGTGAAAAGGAAAGAGCAAAGCATGACAGTTACAGAACAGCGCTGCCGAGCACAGCAGCGAGGAATCTTAAGCAAGAAAGTTAAATGTAAAAGTAAGACAGCGTTAGTGAAATAATGAAAGACACACTAATCGCATCACGCTATAAAAATAAATAACCAAACTCCAACGAAAAAAGTCCTTCAAGTTGTTCTAGGACTTTGTATATTTAAAGTATCCATAGCAGACATTTCGTCGTTAAAATGTTTTTTTACGCTTGAGTTTGTTTTAAAATGCTAAAAAATAACCAAATGCTTAAAATATACCTCTTCTGCTGACGTTTTAACAGGATATTGTTTAAAGGACTTTCTTGTGTTAAAAAACGATATAAATAGAAAGAGACTTGCTTTTCAGCAGAAAAGCTGTCTAGGTAACTTTAATTTTTTCTTTGTATTTTTGTTAACAGTTTTATTTATAGTTATAGCCGTCACTATGGTTTTTTTATTGAACATTATCTCTGTTAATGGTTGTGTTAAACATCTGCATAAGAAAGGTTGCAAAAATGGTTGAGCGGAATATGAGAAAATTTCCAAAAAAAAGCCAAGAAGCTACAAAATTCTCTCATTATTTATATTGTGACCTCAATTTTGTATAATAACATTGTGCTAGTTAAAAAAAACCGACAAGCGGGCTAGCTGGCGGAATTTCGATATTTTTAGTTTATTCAATAAATTAGACTGTTTTTAAGGTAAGCGAATATATGTTGTGCAACCTCCTCTATTTTCGGAATAACGGTATATCTTGAAAACAAGACCTTACCTTAAAAAGATCGGTTAGAACCAGCGTATTCAGCGTACTTGAATTAGGTTAACCCGCCGGGTGCCCAACTTGTCGGCAAAAAAAAGTGTTGAATTCGCGAACAATTCAGTTATTAAAACTTTGGTATTACTTACACCATAAGTCTATATTTCGATTTTTTTTAACTTTGGTAAAGAATTCTACTGACAGTTTTAACTAAAAACTTATATTGATTTTACTTAATTTTACAACACATAAGCTTAACAGGATAACTAAATACTAGCGGATAACTAGAACTAGAAAGATGTTTGTTGGTAATTTAAATCTTTTTACCACAAAACCATATAGCCTAACTACTGAGAGGTTAGAATCGGTCAGAACAGTGGCTTAAAAAAGCTTTTTTTTTTTTGTTATAACAGTAAAAGATTGATCTTGCTCTATACTTCCCTTTCACTCTATAAAAATTTTTTACAGCCTTTAAAAGTCGAATAGTGTCGGCATAACCGGCGACTAGAAACGAGGACTGATTAAAAATTTTTTAACGCTTAACTTATACAAAAGGGAGTTAGGTTCATTGTTCTAGTTGGAAAACCTCGACTCCTACTGAGAGCATAGGTATAGGTAAATTTTGTTGCCCGAAATCAGGTGCAACAGTATTGAGTTTTTGAGAAAAGTATCTTAAAATGTAGTTGCATTGTAAATGATTGTCCCATACAACTAATTCTATTTTTCGCTTTTAATTAAGAACTTGTGTTTGCAGCAAAATTCAACAAAAATGCCAATTGCAATGAGGATCTTGCAGCCACAAAAGAAAAAAAACGTAACTAAAAACAAAATAATCACTCTTTTTATAGTTATCAGTTAAGAAATGTAAACATTTAACAAATATTTGACAGTTTTTGTTGAATAACCAATTTTTATATCTTAAGGCTGAGCCCACACCAACAAAAGACAAAAAAATTGTTTTTGTCAAATACGACAACAGAACATTTATTACTATGAGACTACCCATGCCAAACAAAACAACCGCAAAACTGTCTTATTGACTTATTGCGATAAAACAATGGTTGCAGAAAATACATGTAGTTTGATACAACATACCCACACAGAGTAAGACAAAAGAGACTGAAACGAACCTTGTGCACATTATTGCGTGCTTTCTAATGATGAATTAAGACAAGTCAAAAAAACAAAAGAAGACAAAAACGTTATCGCATTGCTGTCTGATTACCGGTTTTCTTTTAAGACGAAAACTGGATAAGACGTTTTTTTAAGGTGTGGGTTAGTAAAGACATAAACTTTTTCTCTTTTGTTGGTATGCGCTCAGCCTTAAGATATAAAAATTGGTTAGTCAACAAAAACTGTCAAATATTTGTTAAATGTTTACATTTTTTAACTGCTAACTATAATAAGAGTGATTATTTTGTTTTTAGTTAAATTTTTTATCTCTTGTGGCTGCAAGATCCTCATTGCAATTGGCATTTTTGTTAAATTTTGCTGCAAACACAAGTTCTTAATTAAAAGCGAAAAATAGATTGAGTTATATGTGACAATCTTTTACAATGCAACTATATTTTAAGGTATGTATGGGCTCAGCTTAAGACAAGTAAGGCTGCTATATTTGGCTATTCCAAATCTTATATACACTTCACCAAGGTGCGATAAGATCAGAAAGTAAAAACATAATACCGTTCTTGTTATTATTTACATAAATCTCGATTGTGCCACGCCTATATTTCCGATTCCGCCAACATTTTGTTGAAAGTTGTGTATTGATAACCAGGATGTTTGCAACTTATTTAGAAACTTTGGCCCTTGCCGTTCGTCATATATAAAAAAAAAACAACAACAAGCTATTTTTGGTAAAAATAAGAGGCAGTCGTGTGTTTTGCTCATAATCTAGCCATTTATTACCCGATCTGGCTGCATTTCAATAGCAAATATAAATCTATAACAACCCTGTTACCATAGTTTCTGGGGTCTTCGCAAAACACATTTCACATACACACGGACAGACGGACATTCTTAAGCCAACTTTGCTACTCACAAGGACCCAGAATATTATTACTTTATAGCCTTTAAGATTTTTATTGTAGAAATTATTAAAGGAATGAAAAACTTATGTGTATATTCCCTTTCTGCTTGTGCCCTGAAAAATTCTTACCAATTTTGTTTTTTTTTTTTTTTTTTTTTAATTAAACCATTAATCCAAAACAAAATCTGTTTTAAATAAAAATTTAATCAAGTGTATTAAACGTTAACTAATATGAACAACATTATTGCGGAAAATGTTGCTTATATAAAAAACTATTTAGTTGGTACTATTTATTTGCTAACTGTTGCAAATTTTAAAAAATTTTTTAATAAATATTACAAACTTTTTAATTGAAATAAATTTTTATTTTTTCTGTGTGGTGAAGGGTATCAAAATCGAAGTAGGATGTAAATGATAAACTTTCTGATTCAGAAAACATGATGCAAAATTAAAAAAATATTTGATTAAATAGTGGTTACGTGTGAGAAAATCTTTGTTTGATATAACCATAGCTTTAGATTTTTATACTAATTAATAAACATCCATTGTAAATGTAAATGTGTAAAACATTTTCTCTAAAGAATTTTTTTATTTAGGTTGTCAGTTTGTCGGCAAGTTTATATAAATATTTTTTTTTTTGCAATACAAGTTTTTTTTTAATGTCTTCCTGCTATCCCCATCAGCAATTTTATTTAATTTCCAATTGCTTCTTTCGTCCGGTATTCAGAGTTTCGCAAGTGTCAGTTGTCATTAAAATGTAAAAAAAGATAAAAATTGATTTATTTACTAAGTGCTACCAGTTGATGTTTTTACATGTTCTCACACACAACACAACAAAAAAATCTTACATAAACAAACAAATAAAAGCTCAACCAGCATTTTATAAATGAATTGGTTTTAAACTTTTGTAGTAAAACAAATTTTTTTCGTTTGCTTGGTGATTTGTTATTGGTGACTTGTATGGAGGTGTAAATACCGCAAAATATAGCAGCAGGAACAACAACAATAATGACATCAACAGCAAAAACAACAACAATTGTTACTGAAACAAAATTAAAGTTTTATTCAAAGTGATTGATTACTAGTGTTCAAACGTTCACATGAAATGTAAATTTTTTGTAACATTCATGTTTAAATAAATGTTTGTTTTTATGTTTGATTGTTTGTTTGATGGTTGGTTTATTTACTTATTTGTTTATGTCTCTGTGAGTGTGTTTGCGTATTCACGTCTCCAAATGTGTCGTCAAGTATTTGTGTCTGTATTTATTTTTTTAAAAACTGCATCATTCGTTGTTATAATAAATTGCTTTGCTTAAGTGGTGGTTGCAACAGAGTTATATTTGTTCACCTTTGGGTTATTCATGGAATGCTGTGTATAAGGTTCTATTATAACCTAATAGCCTTCCTTTAATAGCCGTTTTATCTCTTAATTTTAAAAAATTTATCCTTTTACATTAAAAATAATAATATTTAAAAATAGAAAAGATTTTCTGCTTATTTGCCGATAATGAAAAAAATTGTATTCCTAGCTTTACACT
The DNA here is from genome assembly GCA_963931875.1 of Pollenia griseotomentosa. Taxonomy (NCBI): domain Eukaryota; kingdom Metazoa; phylum Arthropoda; class Insecta; order Diptera; family Polleniidae; genus Pollenia; species Pollenia griseotomentosa. Next base: position 203,009,284 of record OZ007561.1, on the reverse strand, counting down.
TAAAACAAAACAAGTTATTCAATTTGACAAGAGAACTCGAAATTTTTTGCACATAATTTAAAAAAAAAGTATTTTTTGTAAACGAAGTGTTTTCTTTGAAATATTTGACATTTCACAGTAAATGAACAGTTCATAAATAGATTTTTTTTTTTTTTTTTTTTTTTTTTTTGTTAAATAAACTTTCTATTACGGTAATTTTCTGATGCATAACAATCAAATCACTAACCATGAAATCACTCTCTTAACAACACATTTATACAACAACAACAACAACAATTTAACATTTTAAAACAACAATAGACAAATACACGTCGACAGCGCCAATATCTTCGATTAGCAAAATATAGCATTACAAACAATATAAAAAGAAAAAAAAAACAGAATATTAAGAAATATCTTAACACATCACAAAGTCAAGTCAAAATCTGTATAATAATATGTCATTTAATACCCATTGAAAATGTCATTTAAAGCTAAATAACAAATCATTTGTTTTACTTAGATACATACAACAACAATAAAGCCAACAGCAGCTGCCAACAACTTACATGTATCCTTCAACTCCACTTCAATACACTTCGTTTTGTATTTTGGTATTTAAACACACATATAGACATTCGTGTATATCCAGCTTCAAAAGAGGAATTCAGAAAATAAAACAAATAATACAAATTTGTAATGTAAATGTTAACAGAACAGACCAACAGCTACAACAACAAAAAGTTACAAAAAAACGTAATAAAGGAATCATTGAACAAACACAAACAATCATTTGGTTTTCAGCTTTCGTTCTTTTTTCCTTGAAAAATGGCAAGAACAATTGAATTGAAATGTGCCCGTATAAACATACTGCAAAATCGCTTTTATTTCTAGAGAAAAAAAAACACCAAAATGAAAATACGTTTTTTGAGTGTTTGATGTAAACTTAATAAACTCATTTATTTTAAAGTGAGCACACCAGATAAACTCAATAAAGCAAAAAAGGGACATCTAATCAAAATCACAAAAATTTTACAAAACAAAAAAATACTGCACAAGATTGATGACATTATGTATTGAAGCTGGTTGTAAATGCACACTTATACAAATCTACTCATATACACACTACACAACGTCGAAAATACATGTGCGAAATTTTTAAGCGACACAGAAGACCATTTACAACAAACCAAAATATTGGAGCAGCAAAATGAATTAAGAGAGTAAAAAATAAAAAAACATGGTTAAATAACTCACTTTTCATGTGCTTGACAAACAACTGCAAACAGAGAGTTAATAGTATTTTTATCATAAAGAATACAACAACTCCAACGTCCAAAAATATAATATGCACCGTATTTGTGCCTTTTTTACATCAATATTTGATGATATTTATTCTTTACATATCGATAACATTACATCAAAAACGTCATACACCCAGATACAGAAAACCAAAACGTAAAGGTACCATGAGTACTTCTAGTACCTTGAACATGTTTCGTAGCAATTTATCTATAGAGACACACCACACGAGCACACGTTGCTATAACAGCATATGATGCCAAAAATACATCCCATCATCAAAATGACAATGACCGTCATTCATCTTACAAACTCATCTTAACTCCACCACCCACCCCCAAATGAAGCAAACAACTTCATACACGTTTACGTAAAGCGACTACTATGTATGAGAGTAATTGTTAGAGAATATAAAAAATGTGATCCAATACATACATTCTACGAGAACATTCCCCCTTTGGCATGCTTCATATTCTTATCGTGCTTTTTTATACTTAAATCCCGCAGTCCTTTTGCAAATACAAGAGTTGATGTGCTCAGATGTTTAAGCATTTATTGCCATAAAAACCCGGAGAAGTGTTTACAAAAGACCGGAAGAGTCTTATATGTAAAAAAAAAGAAAAAAAAACATTCCATTAGACAAAAGTGGTAGGTGTAAGTGGCAGTAGCCATAGCAGTGGACAGCAACATAAAAAAAGAACTTCTAAAAAATTGCAAATTTCGTTTTTTACTTCACCACTATTGTCTTGCTTTATGTTTGTATTTTTCTATTGCCAGTGTCTATTGTTTAAGACAGGTGTGTTAAAGTCCATTTTTTACTTTTTTATTATATTAAAGGGTTTTCAAAAGACATTTTAGACTGAGTTATGGTTTTTTTTTTTTTTTGTTTTCTAATAAACCTCCTTTGGGTTATGATTGGTATCAATTACAAAATTCCGTTTTGAAGAGACTACTTTAGGAAATAATCAAAAATAAGGAATAAAAAGTGTTCAGTAGAGCGTACCACCTTACAAGCAAAAAAAATGTGCTTGTTTTTTTTGTCGGATATTGATTTATCAAAATTTTTGTCTCAATAAGACTAATGTTTTGCTCTTATCTGCATTACCTCAAGTATCTCGTTCTAGAATTTATCCAGCAGATCATTGTTTCTTCCATTCTAATGTACCACCTTTATGTGTAAAAATTCAAGTTCGCAAGAAATCATTAAAATTTTCCTAACAAGTAATTTGATAATTCTAGCAGAAACATCATGGAAAGAAGTTTATTTTCTAAAAGTAATCAGATTCGTATTTTAAAACAAGAAATTTGGAACTAATTTCTTGATTTTAACTTGTTTCGTTCGTATTTAGAAAATTTTTTTTAAATAATGAAACATTTTGCTTAAACCAAGCCACACTTTTATTTAGAATAAGTAATTTTTGTCTTCGAAGAGATCATGTAAAATTTTCTTCGTTCCATGCTGTTAAAATTTAATTATAATAAAAAAAATTTGATACGCCCTACCGACAGTTAAAATATTTCGGGAGTGGGATCTATAAATTATAAACCAATTTGTATAAAAACTTACATCAGTATTGATTGCGGCTTGGACATATGGGCATTTCCGCAGAAAAGTCTACTTTTTGTCACTTTAAACCACCAATTATAATTATAATTATGGACCGATTGTTACCATATTACATCGTATCATTTCTAGCCACTTTAAACTGAGTTGGACCAAAATTTAAAAACATCTATATTCGCTAAGGTTTTAGGCGATTTAAATGATTTAGCGGAGTGGGCTTTATATGGGACCAATGATGGCGAAATTTGACAGTGTGATTTAAGTTAAATTCTAGAAAAGTAATATTATATGAGAGTGGGCTTTGTAAATAAGCAAGCATGCTGAAAGCATTTCAGTGTTCAAACGAAATAATTAAATAATTTTACCAAACTTTGTCTTGCTAGCCCATTGTGAAATTACCGTAATTAACTTTTACACTCTACAGAAAGTACTAGTCTTTTTATTTATGTAAGCAATTTTCAAATTTAACTGATATAACTGAAAGTATACTTGCTCCACAATTATTTTAATTCATACAAATTCCTTTAAGAACCTTCAAACACATCTTGTTTTATTTTAGTTTCCCTCCCTTTACAGTCGCAACTAAACTCTTTCACTAAATGATGTTTTTTATACAGATACACGAATTGAAATATAATCACTCACTACTCAGTCATTCACTCATGACGATAGTTGTTAAGCTGCTCTTAAAGCAGGATAAAAAAATTACATGATGAAGTTGAAATGGCGACTATGGGATACTCGAAACGTTCAAGTATACTTCACAAAGAATGAGATGATTTTGTTCATCTTTTTTTACTCCACCACTTGCACAGAAAAAAAAAAACGTATTAAGTCAAAGAGGAAAAAAATGATGCTGAGAACTAAATGATTTTTAAGCTAAAAAGGAAATGCAAAAGAAATTTAAAAATTTTATTTCATTTTGTTGTTTTCGTTTTTTGCAGATTAGCAAAACGTTGCTGTAAAAATTTGTCAAATTTATTTTAAAGTTAAGAATAATAAAAAATATTGAAGAGTTTTTTAAATTTTTAATAAGTCCGTTAAATAAAGTTATAAGTTTAAGTTTCTTAAAGATATCAAGTTCTTGAAACAAAACTAAGATATTTATTTTATTTTGCAATCAATATTCAATTAATTTTATTTGCTGAATTAATTTTTTTTTTTAATTTTAGTTCTCAGCACATTAAAGCATCAGCAGATATAAATTTTTAACAATTAAGCAAATTTATTTTTAACTTATCTTTTTCATGCACAAAATACACAGGGCTGCGATAAAAATCTTTTTTAAAAATAATTAGTAATGTGGTTATTTTGTTGAACTATTTATGGTTTTTAATCCCAGTTCTTAATATTTTTAATTAGGCTTAAGTTCATCAAATTTAATTTTCATTAAATTATTTTTATGAAGAAAGGAATTTTACAACATGAAAATTAATTAAAATTGTTTTTGATAATCTTTCATTTTTGACCGTGGCTGGGGCTCGAACCCTGGCCGGAAGTCTACCATGACATGTTTCGATCGCAACCACACGTTCTCCTCAGATGGATTTGCCGTTTTACACTCGCAGCCATGGATGACTGCTGACGTCAATAGTCAAACATCAATCCTTTAACCAAATTGTATTTAAGCTTTGATAGATCGAAATTTGCTTTTTTGAATGATTATCCATTTTAATTTATTTTACATGCTTTTCCTTACTTCTGTTTTTTCCGTACCTTTTTCAAGAATTCTTCTCGAAGTCCAAAGTACATTTTTTGTTTTCTCTTTTTTGTCTTTCTTGTTCTTGTTGACCTTTTTCAGCACAACTTGAAGGACATCTGAGGAGATCGAGTGGTTGCGATTGAAACATGCCATGGTAACCTGCCGGCCAGGGTTCGAGCCCCAGCCACGGTCAATAATGAAAGATTATCAATAACAATTTTAATTAATTTTCATGTTGTAAAATTCCTTTCTTCATAAAAATAATTAAATGAAATTTAAATTTGATGAACTTAAGCCTAATTAAAAATATTAAGAATTTGGATTAAAAATCATTTTTAAATTTCATAAAAAACAAGTAGATGAAAAAAATATCTCAAGCAAATTTTTTACAACACAATTTGTTAAAAATAAAATTTTAGGTCAACAAACTTTTTATTTGATTCAATGAAAAATTTATCAATATTACACCTTGCAAGCACTCAATAAAAATATTTTAATAATGAAATAATTAAATATTTCTTCCTATTCAATAAAAAAATAATATTTAAATCAAATAAAGACAGTATTTATACAAACATCAACATTTCCAACAATTTTAACAAATCACATACACATTATGTTGAAAAAATTATTATTTCAATAAACTTGGTTGTTGGCTTAAAATTCAATAACTATACCTACAAATTTTTTTATTAAAACCGCAAAAATCGTCATCGCAGAAAATATAAACTTTGTTTAAATGTTACATGTCACATTTTTTTGAAATTATGGCACATTTTGTGGTTTTCGATACATACTTCTTTTTCAGGTTCCATCCAGAATGAAATGCTGTTTTCTGTTGAAATTAATTATATCGCATTTTAAAGCCCAATAAATTACGCGTAGTAAGCTAACTGTTATGTAATGTAGGGTACCAAAAGTAAATAGTATGTACTTATATTGTAAGCAAATTAAAAAAGGAGTTTTACCAAACTGAGATTTCTTTGAACTACGCCTTCCATTCTTAAATAATATGAATTCGTTCTTTTACCGTTTGAGTTTTTTCTATCATTTTTCTAACACATACTTACATGCATATCGTCACCTAAAATACAAAACAACGTATCATCAAAAATTCGAATTTTTTTTTTTTTTTTGTTCCTTTTATTAAACTACATGTTCACAAAAAATTTTACCCCTACGATAAAAAATGGCGACTTTATTAAACAAATTCAAACGCCAAGTACTCCTTGTTGTAATAGATTTTGTAAAGTTGTTTGCTTCTCCTGTAAACTTATAAAAAGTGTTGTTACGTTATTTTGTATTTTAGGTGACGATATGTGAGTGTTTTTAATATTTCATATTATTATTTAATAGACACGTACAATAATTGTGATTGTTTGTGGCACGATATTTGTATATTTTTAAGCATACACTCGAAGTTCGGTATAACGAATACAGTTAGAAACACTTTTCAGGTAACTTAAAATTAAAAAATTGTTATACATTTTTGTTGGGTCATACTTTGTAAAAGACTGTTTTTATACCCTTCACCACAGGTGGAAAAAGGTAAATATAAGTTTGTCATTCCGTTTGTAATTTCTACAATATTGATCTTAGACCCTACAAAGTATATATATTTTGGGTCCTTATGAGCAGAGAAGTTGATTTAACGATGTCCGTCCGTTTGTCCGTCCGTCTGTCCGTTTTATGTTTGATATGTGTTTTTCTGGAGGCTCCAGACATGCTTCGCTAGGTTGTTTTGCATTTATGTCACATATAGTCCACCATTTCTTGCTATTGAAATTTAGCCAGGTCGATCCAAAAACGGCTGAGATATGAGCAAAAAGTCCCGACTACCTCTTATTTTTTCCAAAAATCCCTTGTTGTTGTATTTTTATTACTTTTTTCTGTATATCAGGAGAACGGCAAGAGCTCAAGTTTCCAAATTAGGTGCACGCATTTAGGTTATCAATACACAGCATCCCAGAAAATGTGGGCGGGATTGGAGACGTAGGCGTGGTACCTCCCGTACAAAAAATATCAAAAAATTTATAAAAACCTAATTTTTTGGACTGTCATATGACCTTTGGTTATCCCTCATATATTAAAAGATCGAAAATCTTAAGTAGAAAATATTTTCTGATACGAAAAAGTTATGACCAAAATAAAATTTTGGATTTATAACCCAAATAACTGGTTAATTTCTTCTTAAACACGTCGGTATATAAATCTGTCAAATCGGTTAAAAAAATGGCTGAGTTATAATCAAAATACTGAAATCCCAAAAATTACTCTTTTTATACCCTTCACCACAGGTTGAAAAGGTTATATATAAGTTTGTCATTCCGTTTGTAATTTCAACAATATTGATCTTAGACCTTATAAAGTATATATATTTTGGGTCCTTATGAGGAGAGAAGTTGATTTAACGATGTAATGTCCCTCTCTATATGTAAAAATTATTTAGTTTTTGTCTAGTTGATCTGTATTCTGCACGCGCAATGGTGAAGGGTATATAAGATTCGGATCAGGCGAATATAGCACTCTTACTTGTTTTATCGAGATTTAGCTGCTTCATGTTTTATGTAAAACACTTTTTGTAACACAAATTTTTTTTGCATTGTAACTTCCATTTGTTTGCTCGTAAATGTATTTTGTTAATTTATATGAGTGTTGACAAATGTCGTTTTTTTACAAATAAGAAAAAATCAAATCCAGTTGCCCAGGAGAATTTAAAAACAGATTTTCATATACAAAAGTTTCACCTCAAAATATTTATTCATGTGTAAAACTTTTTGAAATAAAAATGGAAATACCTGAAACAATGGTGATGGAGGCTTTTATCAGAAGCGAAAACATGCAGTTCTTAGGCAGTTCTTTCCCAAAAGGGATGCGACTGACTCAAATTCGGTTATAAAGAAAACATTAAACACTTTTTATTCTTATTTTATTTATGATAGGGGTATTTATAATCGAAATTTTGTGCTTAAATCTCTTAAGCTAAAGTTTGTGAACCCTTAGGGGATTGCCTAAAGCTAAGCAATGTGAAAACGCTAACAAATTAAAGTTATCGCGATACAAAAGAAACCAGTAGCTGCAGAGCTTGAGACCTTAAGACTAGTTGGAGTGGAAATAATGTGTTCAAGATTGATTGACATATTTCATAATCTAAGAAACATTATCCCCTAAGGCTTAGGGATTTCCATATGGAGGGCTCAGTGCTGAACCGAGCGAAGTCAAAAAAGACACTACGGAAATATCAAGAGGATAAGTGAGTGAACAGCTTTTAATTTCTGGAGCCATTAACTTTAATATTTTTATGACATTCCGATGACTGAATTTTGAATTATCAAGTTCGCACCCGAATGCAACTACTGAACATTTGTATACTTACATTATTATTATTATATAAAAGTCATAAGCACCGCGACCCAAAGAGTCTAATGTGGAGTCCAAGTGTTTACTGAAGTAAATTAAGGCCACAAATAAAGCCAATTATTCTGCAATGTGAATTATTAACTGACCAGATCTTTATATTACAGCTAAATCTTGCATTAGACTAGACATTAAGGCCAGAAAAATCTAAAAATAACTTTAGAAAATGCTAAAAGTTTTTCAAGATTTTTACTAAAAATTTATTAACAGTATGAAATTCTTTTTAAAACTACATACATTTTAGGAGATCATTTCTCAGTCTTTTTGCGCTTTTAATTAGTAATTCACCGACTTATTGCGGTGGGTTTTCGCATTTTTTATTAGGGGGTTTTTCTTTGTTTTTCTGGACTTGATTTTGCTTAACTTTGTTTTTCACAGTGTTTAGTAATGGATATCAAACTAAGCAGAACGAAAAGATCTTTTCGAGTCTTTTCAAATATAAAATGACAGCCGCAGCGAACGCATTTCCAACTTGTGTAATGGGATCAGAATTATCTTGATATTTCATTTACCCATCCAGTTGTCGATAATTTTCGTACGTTAATTAGACAATTGCTGCAAATTGTCGCAATACTTCTAATGTTTGTTTGGTTTTAGACTAAAGGTTTTTTTAATAAAATTTAATAGTTTGTTTCATTTTATGTATTTCTTACACTTTTTTTTTCTTTTGTAATGTATTAACAATATATTCGTGAAATATTCGCATGAATGTGGCGAATACGAATGTCGTAATATAGACCATTAGTCGGCGTTTCGAATACGAATATTCGTAACATCATATATATATATACATATATATATATATATATATATATATATATATATCGTAATATATATATATATATAAATTCAGCTGTGAGCCCTTTATCTATACTGTGGTTTTCAGAAGGATCCAACTTGTTGGCAAGAGATTAGGAAATGATCGATTAACCTATTTGTTATACACTGTGTTTTTTCAAAGGCATACATTTAGCATGTTTTAAGTAAATGATGAATACTTAACCAGAAGTCTAAAAAAAATATAATAACTTTATATATTAATCATTACCTAAAAAGCAAAAGGTCCTAACTTAACAAAAATTAAAAATCGATTTTTCCATTGATTCTGATGTGTTTTGTATCAACAGAAATGTCTACAATAAATTTTTTTAAAAAAAAAAACAAAAGATTAAATGATAAATGCTTAAGGCTTAACTTTCAGTTTGCATAATATTCGACATTGTTAAAACAACTGGTAGGTTTTACAGAAGAAAAATAAATTATAAACACCATTAAAAAGTGGAGCTCACTCCTTACAAACCTGCTTACAAGAGGCATGATTTTTATATGGCGAACACCCACTTGTAAGCACTTCTTTTTCTCTCCGCTAAAAAAAAACAATTTGATGACTGATTGCGTTATAAAAAAATTTTATTTCTATGTTCGGTAAAATTTTCTATGTTCGTGTACAAATTTTAAAAATTTTGCAATACTACCTGCCTCCATGTTAGGGAATAACATAATGATTTGAATTATTCACTCACAACCTGCTTACTTATTAGGAATAATGCGAAGTTATTCAATCATTTTTATTTACTTAAATTAAAAGTTCCCTTCAATGGTATTCTCTTCACTGCGGCTTCTTAGTAGTATGTATTAAAGACCTGCAAAGATGTATCTGTTTATATCTGTTTCTGTGTTTTTTCTAAAGTTGATGCGTATGGATGAGTGCTCTTGTGTTTCTGATATAAGTTGATGTTGATATGATTTGTAAAAGAGTGGATGTAAGTTGATAAAAAAGCGAAAGAGAGTATCATATCTGCTTATATCTGTTTCGCAAAAGCAGATACTAGTGGATTCTGATGGAATACAATAAGTTACTTATTGTACGATACCGTTATTTTCAATTATTTTTCAACGAAAGAGAGCGAAAAAAAGCCAAACAAAAAAATTTACAAAAACAAAACACACAGGCTGCTCGTTTTGTGCACAGACCATTGTCGTACAAATTGCCAAGCAACAACAACAGTACTATTTGCTTATTAGGGTGAAATCCCCAAGTTCGGCATGCACGAATAGTCGGCACTTTTGAATTAAAACTTAAATAAATAAGAATTATGGAAATTTAATATAGGTAGATTTCGAATTCAGCTTTAATTCAAAATACAATCATTTCCTATTATGTAATATTTGCATTTGGATAGAATGAGAACTTAATTCTCTTTCTAGTGCCTATTTTTTAAATAATTTGTTAGTGCCAAGGCAAACTAGAACAAACGGGTTTTAAAGATAAAAATATGTTCAAATATTGCCTTTAATTTATAAATCTTCAAAAAAATATTATTTTAACTTATTTTTATGGCAGCCGCCATTAGGAACGTTTTTTTTCGAATTTTAGGAAAACCATTATTTTGTCATATTAAGATGAAATTCTTAAAAATGTTTCTTTACTCACCTCTCTTGACAACAGTACAAAAAGAAATGAATTTGAAATAGGTTTTTATAATAGTCGGCACAGTTTATATTGAGTGCCCAAATATATGCCGGACTTAGGATAGAAATGATCCTATAGTCGGCAGCTGCTTTAATTATATAAAAATCGTTTATAAATGGCTAAGAAGTAAGCAAAAGGTACAAAAACATCAAAATTTCAATACAAATATTATGTTTAAGACTTAACTATGTTAACCTATTGGAAAGTTTAATGTACAAAAATTTTGTAAATTTTCAGCAAAAATTTTACTTTAGCGCCTTTGCATTTTCTCTATATAAGAAACCCATAACTCAATGCCATTGCACCAGATTTGTTTTAAGATAGAGTTGTAAAGATGGAGTTTACAATCTAGACTAAGGGAAGAATTCCGCTCAAGGAGCCAAGTTATTTGAATTGATTTTACTTTTTTCTCAGTTAATTTTGCATCTATCAGGCTTGCCACACATTCCGATAAAAATTCCGTAGTTGCAATTCCGATCGAATATGTTTTAGCTTTAAATTTAATTTTCTTTTTTGGAGAATCAATAGCTACTTCCACTTCCGATCGGAATTTATATATGTGGCAGGTCTGTACATAGCATTCCGATGTTAAACATCGATCAAGATGTAGGTATACCGTGATATTGTACATGCTAATGTTGATTACATGATTACAAAATAATATATAAATTAGCTGTTAAGCCTGTCCCTGCCAAGATGGAACAAAAATTATTTTAAGGAAAGCCCCAACGAAAGTACCAAATACTTGGCAATTCTTAGCTTTATTTAGGGGTCTTCAAAATTAGCTGATATGTTAAAAGCACAATTTTGCCACTCACCTTTTTCTCTCAATTCTCTGCCTATATTCCAAAACCCTTAGATCCAATTATTTTTCCGGCAAAAGCAAGAAAACTAGTTTTTTAGTATAGACAGTGATTCTAGCGGGTCAGAATTATCTCTCAAGTCACGCACAACAACGTTCACTTGTTAAAAAAAATTACTTGTTTTGATGGTTATTTGTAAGCAAAATATTTGTAACCAAAAAAATGTTTTGGTTGAAGTAATAGTTATTTCTAATCAAAAATGTAAATTTTTTACTTTAATTGGTTACGATAACCAATATAAAATATATATAAAGATAATTGTAAAAACTACCAAATGAAATTAAAAAAAAATTTCCCGTAACCTTAAAAAAATATAGCCATTATTTTTGGTCCCGGATTTTATCGTGAGCGACAAATTTAATACACAATTTATATGAATTAAAATAAAAAAAAACTCTCTCCTGTAAAATTGATTTTGGTTCTTACGTTATTTTAGGGCTCGAATAATACAAAAGTTTCACACGGAATGACAAACTAAGTATACCCAGCTAGTTGTGGCGGAGGGTATAAAAAACAAAAAGTAAACAAAACAAGACATGGCACACACACACAGACTGTTCATGCTGTGGCAGTACAAATTGCCGAGCAACAATAACAACACAAGCGAGAATCATTGTGATCAGGCCTGCCATATTTAGCGATTTATCGGCATTTGGACGATTTTTGCCTCTAAATTATCAAAGTGCATATTTTTTGAGAAACACTTGCAATACGGTAATTTTTCATTTATTTTATATAAATTATTAATTTTGGGTAACTTAGGGAATAAAAATGGTTATACATATATATTCCATATTTGCAGTATTTTAATGGTATGTCTAACACAACAAACACAGTTTGAAAAATATACAACTCCATATAAGGGACTTAAAGCACAAGGGGAATCAATCCAAAGAAATTCAAAAGTCCGGCTGGCTGGCTATGTAAACCAGGGTTTAAAATGCTATCGCCATATTAGCAAAAGCAGCCAAATTTTGCCATTTTCTTAATTAAAAAAAATCAAAATTGAAAAGTTCTACTGCCAAAATAGCCAACACTTTTCAAAAGCAGCTTCAAATTGCTTTTTAACAATGGCAAACATTTTTTATTTATAAAAGCTTAAAAAACAACGGCAATCACTTTTATGTTGTAGGAAAAAGAATGAAACAAACAGCTTCTGTCTGTTAGCCGCCAAATCAAAAACCAATGTATGCTAATAGACGCAAAATCGGAGATAATAGCAGCACAAAAGGTTGCTAAAAGGCACACGATTGCTGAGAAATAATTTCCGACGACAAGTGATATTTTTGATGCCAGACAAACACAACAAAATTTTTTTTTGTTTTCTATACAATGAAGGAATCAAATAAACGTCACAATTTGTGTGTTTTACCTTTTCCAAGCGGGAACGGTATTTGTATGGAAAGTAAAACAAATTTTTGTACAAGCTGTCAAGTTGTACACTGATCAGTATTTTATCGTTGTAATCTGTAATCGTCGCCTGCTTTTTTTTATTGAACCGGGTTTTTGTTATTACCAGTCAGAGAAGATTTTTTTTTCTTTGAGCTTTAAATTTTTTTTGTTTTGTCTTTTTTAACTAGCTCTTCTTTTAGGAAAAAGGAAAAAAGCAAAAGGCGAAATAATCATATTTAACTTTTGCTATAAATAAATATAAATAAATAAATAATTTTTTCCAAAAGATATTTGTAACCAAAAAATTACTTAGGTTATCAATAACCAAAAAAATTAATTTTACTTTAATTGATTACCACAACCAAAATAAAATATATATAACGATAATGGTTAAAGATTCGCAATTGAAAATTGAGTTCATCCGAACTTACTACTACTTTTATACTTAATACCTACTTTTATTTTTTCGTTGAAAAATGATTTATAACTGTGGAGTTAAGATCGTTTATTCTAGATCACCATAGGTTCTTAAAGAGACGAACCTATTGGTATAAGACAGTATATGTCTCCGCTGACTCTAATATGAAGAGTTTTCAAGCTAAAATTATGTGGATCACTCTTATTAACGGTACCTGCAATTTACCCTTAAGTAAAATCTATTCATATAAAGGGTGTCTGGTGGCAAAATTATATTTTTAATGCGATTATTTCAAAAAGTAATAAAAGGTGCGGAGGGAGGTTAGCGCCGTTGGAATTATCGATTTGGAGGATTAGTCAGTCACAGTAGTCGAGTGAGCATCGCGCGTTCGCTGAGGAGACATTTTTTAAGGGCAATGATTCTTACGTAATTGCTCGTCGACAATTTTGTTCAAAGTTCATTTTCACTTAAATAGCCACGTCAACAAACAAATCTACCATTACTGGTCTTCAAGAACCTCTAACCCTCGATTGAAACATCAAATACCTTTACATTTCCCCAGGGTAAATGTTTGGTGTGCCTTATCCACGCATGAGAAAATTGGGTAATTTTTTTTTAAATTCTCGAAAAACAAGGCTCCGTTTTGAACAGTGTGTTCAAGTCGACAAATGACATATTCTTTAAAAAATAAAATCCATTTCCATTAAATTTCCATTTTACCGTTCAATGCTTTTAATAAAACTGTGTGTCAATTATTAAATTTTTTATTTAAGTTTGAAATTATAAATCTGCTATCAATACACCGTATTTTTTTAATTAAATAAAATTTATTTATAAAACAATTATTTTTATTTATTTATTTTTAAAGCATTATGTAATGGTTAATTGTTTTGCTTTGTTGTTTTTGTCATTAAAAATATGTTTTATTGTGTTTTAAACAGTAATTTTAATTTGCCGTTTTTTCATAATTTGATTTCCGATTTGTTTTTGAAAATATGCCGATTTTTTACTAAAACCATCTGGCACCCCTGGTGGGGTCTTATACAAGTTTTTATAAACTCTATATCAGTAGTAACAGATAAATATCTGGTGTATCTGTTTTAACAATACTTACTGATACACTCGTGCAGGTCTTTAGTATGTATTAGCCAGCGCATGTATCAGCGCTCATGTACTTTTCCTGCTTCCAGAAATCTTAAAATTTTTTACTGGGCAGTTTAAGGCATTTTATTATTTCAAATAGCGTTTTGCTTCTCTTGTAAAATTTTCAAAATGTATGATAGGGCCTTTGGCGTTTTAGGTTAGCAAAGTTGTTTGTTTCTGAGTAAGTTTATCATAAATAGCAATTAATACACTTTTCTTGGTCACAAATTGGAAATAGTGAAGCTTGTTCTTAAAATGCTTGCTCTAACTTAAACTTATAAACGGGGGTCCTTAGTAAATTTATTTCCTTTTTTGATCATAAAGAGAACAACGTATACAAGAATATTTAACTTGTATTAATTTGCATATTTTAATACATAAAAACTTATAACAACTTAGTTATCAATAAAATAAAATTTACATTATTTTATACTTCTATAAGATTTATTTAAAAATTACTATCTCTTTTATCATACTAAAAACTTTTAATCTGCTGCTTTTTATTCTTCACTATAATTCATCTGCCGTAGTCTAATTTTTGTATTTCAGCAACAATTTTCTACATACGACGTAACATGATCCTAGATACCCACAACACAGTAATCATTTCTGATTTCTGTTTCAAAATTTTCCCCAACAACTGTGCATTAAAACGTACATATAAATAAAATAAGTTTATTTTATTATTTATTTTTACATGTTTTTTTCGGTTTCCAGTTTATTTATTGCTTGACATTTGTGCGCTCAATTGATTTTCAATCATTCAATTTTTCTTTTCTCTTCAATTCTATACAATGAATGTTTATGGAGGTGCACAGTAAAACTTGTTGTTCTAAAAGGACGGGTGCCTCTATTAACATTTTAGTACAAGTGTACGATGTCTCGTTTTTCTCTTTTGCTTTTGTTTTGCATTAAAAAAAGGCCAACTTTATGTGCAGATTGGTGGTGTTAATGATAATGATAAATAAAATTTATTTATAAAACAATTATTTTTATTTATTTATTTTTAAAGCATTATGTAATGGTTAATTGTTTTGCTTTGTTGTTTTTGTCATTAAAAATATGTTTTATTGTGTTTTAAACAGTAATTTTAATTTGCCGTTTTTTCATAATTTGATTTCCGATTTGTTTTTGAAAATATGCCGATTTTTTACTAAAACCATCTGGCACCCCTGGTGGGGTCTTATACAAGTTTTTATAAACTCTATATCAGTAGTAACAGATAAATATCTGGTGTATCTGTTTTAACAATACTTACTGATACACTCGTGCAGGTCTTTAGTATGTATTAGCCAGCGCATGTATCAGCGCTCATGTACTTTTCCTGCTTCCAGAAATCTTAAAATTTTTTACTGGGCAGTTTAAGGCATTTTATTATTTCAAATAGCGTTTTGCTTCTCTTGTAAAATTTTCAAAATGTATGATAGGGCCTTTGGCGTTTTAGGTTAGCAAAGTTGTTTGTTTCTGAGTAAGTTTATCATAAATAGCAATTAATACACTTTTCTTGGTCACAAATTGGAAATAGTGAAGCTTGTTCTTAAAATGCTTGCTCTAACTTAAACTTATAAACGGGGGTCCTTAGTAAATTTATTTCCTTTTTTGATCATAAAGAGAACAACGTATACAAGAATATTTAACTTGTATTAATTTGCATATTTTAATACATAAAAACTTATAACAACTTAGTTATCAATAAAATAAAATTTACATTATTTTATACTTCTATAAGATTTATTTAAAAATTACTATCTCTTTTATCATACTAAAAACTTTTAATCTGCTGCTTTTTATTCTTCACTATAATTCATCTGCCGTAGTCTAATTTTTGTATTTCAGCAACAATTTTCTACATACGACGTAACATGATCCTAGATACCCACAACACAGTAATCATTTCTGATTTCTGTTTCAAAATTTTCCCCAACAACTGTGCATTAAAACGTACATATAAATAAAATAAGTTTATTTTATTATTTATTTTTACATGTTTTTTTCGGTTTCCAGTTTATTTATTGCTTGACATTTGTGCGCTCAATTGATTTTCAATCATTCAATTTTTCTTTTCTCTTCAATTCTATACAATGAATGTTTATGGAGGTGCACAGTAAAACTTGTTGTTCTAAAAGGACGGGTGCCTCTATTAACATTTTAGTACAAGTGTACGATGTCTCGTTTTTCTCTTTTGCTTTTGTTTTGCATTAAAAAAAGGCCAACTTTATGTGCAGATTGGTGGTGTTAATGATGAGAAAAGGTAGAAGTACCAGGTTAATATTTTTCCAATACATACCTCCTCATAAATCTAAGTATGTACATTTACATCCATACACATAAATATAGAAAAAAGTATACTTTTAATGCTAATTGTGGTACGACATGCAATCATCACAATGGTTGTCACTGTCATCATGATTTGCTCTGCCTGTTGGAATTTTTGTTTTTTTTAAATTCGTTTTGTTTTCTGTTTTTTTTCATCATTTTTAATTAATGTCAATGTTATTGTAAATGTTTCCTCTTTTGTTTTTAAATGTGGTTTGGTATTGTATAAATTAACATGGGGTTGAGTTTTTTTAGTTGTAGTTGTAGTTATAAATACTTTAATAAAAACTGTTTAGTTTGGTTTTGTCTAGATTGAAGATAAACAAACCTATAAATTGTTGAGTATTTTTTTGTTTTTGCAGGAAGCTAATTAATATCATGGTGAAATCGTTGAAATACTTTTAACAATTATTTGCTAAATAAATGTGGTTTTGTCTGCTTGTGGATTTTTCTATAAAAATTAATACAATTAATTAAATTTTAATAGAAATATGTAGATATTAATATTGTGAACTAGATTTGCTCAGAGCAATACTTAAGTTAATGTGCTACGTTTTTATTTTTCTTTTGAAATCCTTTTCCATAGGGCGATAACAAATCCTTTTTATTTAGTTACTAAGAAATTCAGTTGACTCCATTTCATCCTGAGTGCTTCTCTATTTGTCTTCTCCAGGTATGAGCTGGTCTTCCTCTTCTTCGTCTTCCCTGTGGATTCCATTCAATAGCTGCTTTCGTGATCTCACCCTCCGGTTTCCGTAGGGTATGCCCAATTCATCTCTAATTCCTTCGTAAAATTTCCGTTTCTTTTTTTTTTGTGAAAGAAATATTCTTAGTATATATTTATATCAAAGTATATTTGTTCTTTGCTAAAAGGATTGATTGGATATTGTAGCTGGCCAGTATATTTTTAGGATGCGATGTAAATAGACAGCGATTGATGAATGCCTGGATTGCGATGACATCTTTAGTTGGCTGCTTGCATCATTACAGAAGCATAGATTTAACGCACGTGTTGAATATTTTGAGTTTTTTGTTGGAAGATATGTGCGAAAATCGCCAAGTAGGATTCAGAATGCCAAAAGATTGATTTCTTGCGTTTATTCTCTTTCCGATGTCAGCACTGGATCCTCTGGACGTAGTCAGCATGCCCCCGAGGTAACAGAATGTTGCTACATCTTTCAGGTTATGATTTCTGATTTGTAGACATGCGGTATTTGTGGCGTTGATTCACATAATTTCTGTTTTGCCGATGATTTTTTAAAAACCAGCCTTAGATGCCTCTGCCTGCACAGAATCAAGCTTCCCTTGCATTTCATCATGTCTGTGCGCTAGGAGACAAATATTTTCGGCAAAATCGAGGTCCTCACGTCTTCGGTTGAATCCCCAGTCTTGGTGCAGATATGGTTCGTTGTAACACGCAGTCATGAACGATATTGAATAGCAATGTGAAGAGAACACAGCCTTGTCTTACCCTGGATTTGATGTTGATTGTTCATCTTACGCACCCATCATGCATTATACGGCATGCCGCGTTTGTGTGAAGGGATTTGATAAGGTCGACGTTTTGAAAGGAGTTCCTCTGCAAGCCAATGGGTCCTAGTTTGCGGAGTGCTTTTGTGAAGTCTATGAAACAATATAGTGTGTCGAGCGCTGTTCTACTGCCTATTCAATTATGATTCGTAGGCTGTTTATGTGGTCCGTACACGATCTGAATGGGCAGAGCCCGGCTTGTTCACTGTGTAGCTCCGGATTAAAGGCGTCACAAATAGCTGATGATTTGAGTTGTTTTTGATATTTATAAGAGTTATTTCGCGCCAGTTTTCTCATTTTACTTTCTTAGTATGTTTATGATTACTCCTTCTTTTGTATTATATATTTTAACCTAAAGGTTTCTTAAGCAAATTTCCATAAAAAATTCGTTTAGCTTTAATGAAACTGAAATATATTTTTTATGATTAAGGCCTTCAATATCAGAATTTGTCCAGAGTTTTTCTCTAACGAGACCAATAAATATCTAAAGTTAATTTAAAACATAAGTTTAAATAGAATTTTGTAATAAAAATTGGGTTTAAATCTCTTTGATAATTAATTTAACCTTATATTGTTAACAGTGCGAATCTATACTTAATTTACACCTACATTTTTTTTAATTTTCTTAAAATATTAATTATGCGCCCTCAGTTTTTTTAATTGTTGTTATGATAATAACACAAGGCAACAAAATCAAAAAAATGTTAAAGGCTTGAACAACCACTTTTTTTTAATCCGTTATAGTTTCCTGACTGCAAAAATCCTTATTTTTTAAAATTCTATGGTAAGGTTTTTTTAATTGTTTTCTAAAATTTGAGATTTTTGAAGAGGCTGCTCCATACATCTTATCGTAACTTTAGAACGACGTACCTGATTTGGTTATGCAATTCGTCAAAACATTTTAAATTACGCCAGATTTAAGTTTCTCAAATATCATTTTTTAATTGCGGCATTACTTTTGGAGTTATTGAGGCCGAAGTGGCAAAAAAATATCAAAGCTGCATGTATTAAAAGAAAAATAAATTTTATTTCATGAAAATCCATTGACAAATTTCTGTTTTATTCCCGATAAACTGAAAGTGCCTAGTTTTGACCTTTTTTATCGCAAATTTGTGTAGATCTAAAAATCCCAAAGTTTTACCTTTTTATTACACAAAATTTTTTTTAATCCTTTACCTTAATTTTTTTTCATAAAGCTGCATATAATAGAAATAAAATAAATTTTGCCTAATGAAAATCCATGGATAAATTTGGTTTTTATTCCCGATTAAGTGAAAGTACTTCGTTTTAACATTTTTTATCGCCAATTTGTGTAGAGCAACATATTTATTTTATGTTTGCAACATGTTTCTCGACACAAATTTGCGATAAGAAACGGCCAAAACTAGGTACTTTCACTTAATCGGGAATAAAAACCAGATGCCGGATGGACAAATTTAATGAGTTGGAAGCAATTTTATAAGGAAACAAACATATACGTATGTATTTTAATTATTTCTTTTTAATAAAAAAACACAAAAACTATTGTAAAAACGTCGATTACGTTTCTATGGTTGTCCGGACGAAACGCCGATACGTTTAGTGGAGTGTGGATTGTATCAAGGGGTGAATTTGGGCTACGGCTCCAGAATACCTGCTAGGAATCCAAACATCTTGTCGGTATTTCCAGAGAAAACACCGATTGCGTTTCTCGGTTTATGGAGTGTATAGGGTTGCTTCGGGATTCAGCGCCAAAATATCAACCAAGTGTCCAAACAACTTGGTGATATTATGAAGGCTACACTGAAAGAAAAATCTTTCATATATTTAATGAATCGTTTTCATAAAAAAATTTCACTGGTTAAATGAAAATTTTCATTGTCCAAATGGAATTTCGTAGTTATAATGAAGTATTTTCGTTAAAATCGATTCATTGGATTTCGTAATTACGTTAAAAATTTTCATTGGATAAATGAAAACTAAAGTTTGTCCAAGTTAAACAAAAAATTTTAATTGGGAACATAAAAAACAATATACAAACATAACTATATTCATAAATTAATACAAAACTATAGTTTCCTTAAAACTATGTTTAATTGTTAATTAAAAAATGTAAGATTTAATTATTTCATACATCTACTGTAATATGCCAATAAATTTATGAAATCAAAAATTTTTTTATAAAAGCAACATATTTCAATAATTGAAAAAAAAAAGTATTTTTAACATTCAAATAACTCTATAGTCTCAATAATTAAAAGTATAAAAATATTTCGAAAAAGCATGCCTTCATAAATTTAAATTTTCATTATGACAATGAAAAATGTCATTATAGTAATGAAACAAAAACTTTCAATCCAATAATATGTATGTTTATAGTTTTCTTACTTATAGTATGTAATAAGTAATGAACAAACAAATGTTCTCCTTTAAAAAAAAACACACCCTTATTTTAAACTGTTGTCAACCAAATGATGTATATGAAAAAGCTTGTTCTCTTTTAATGTGGTCTTTTTTTATTATGCGCTAGAAAAAAAAATCAACGTTGTTATTGTTATTGTTATTGTTATCATATTTACGCTCTTAATTGAGTAATGGCAAACAACATAGTTTTTTTGTTCAAAAACTACACTGCCCCAGTACGCTAGCTGGTAGTGAGGTAGTCTATCAGCGCCGAGGTTGCGGGATCAATTCCCGCCAGCGACTCTGGTTAAAAAAAAAAAAAAGTTGAATAAGAACAACTTTGATTATAAAAATCAAAAAAATTAAAAAAAAATAAAATAAAAATAGTCACTGGTTAAAAAAAAAAAAAAAAAAAAGTTGAATAAGAACAACTTTGATTAAAAAAAAAATTTAAAAAAATAAAATAAAAAAAAATTTTTACTTTTTTGAAAGTATTCATCCAATGAATAACATTCAAAGATCTATTGTAATGTTTCATTAAATACATTTTAATGAAACAGGTTTCATTGATCCAACGAAACACTGCATAGGTTCCTTTTTAATGCAATTTTTCATGGGATTATTGTCAAAATTCATTGGTATTCTGAAGAAAATCCTTTCAGTGTAGAACAAGAGGTAAAAAGGCACAGATATTTAAAACAAACAAAAAGCACTTTTAACCATATAAAACCACTTTCCTCTTTTTCTAAAACTTATTAAAATTTCCATTTATTTTTACTACGCAATATAAAATTCGCACAATAATTAATTAAACTACAATATAGATTTGAATTTACTAATTTTATTGAAAACCCGAGTACAAAAAAACCCAGGAACAACGATTCTATATAGAAAATTACAACTTAAAATCAAAGAAAATTAACGAAAAATCATAAAAATTAAAGATAATTTTTAAATATAATACTTGATGATAGCGGCGCCTCACTTTGTCAATTCATCTTAGGGCATATTATCATTCAAAATAGAAACCAGAAATGGGAAATCCGCTGAGTGTTTTACAATAAAAAAAAACTTATTAATCGATAATTTGAGCCTTTTGTTATTCTTAATATTTATTAAACAAAATAATCTTTTATGTGCAATTTCAGTGTAATAAAATAAGTTTTTTGGTACTACATATTAGTGCGTTTTTTATAATAGAATTTTATTTAGCCATATTTAAGCCATTTTTGACTAAAAGTTGAGCCATTTTTAGTGGTGAAGAGTTAACAATACTAGTGATGACTTAGTTATGTTGCCATTAATAAAAAAGGCTATATTTAACATAACTTACTTAAGCTTGATCATATTAAAGTCGTTTTGGTCTCTCTTTATTTATTTCTAAGCCACAGTGCGTAAGAAATGTTTTATTTATAATTAAATGTTAATCATACGCCTCTGTCTACAGGTTACTTTTACAAACAACATTTTGATTTTTTAATTTCTCGTTCCTTTCAGAGTTTTGTTCTATTTTTAATATTGTTTTTCCTTTAAAATTTTTTTATATTCCCGATATTTACACTGCTTAAGCTTAAATACCCTTAAGAATCTTTATCAAATTTTTATTTATTGTTGACTAAAAGCCTTAAGCTTTTTATGTCAAACACTTGACTTCAACACAAAATGCAAAAGTAAATAAACTCAAGTTTTAACAAATCTATAGGCAAAAGAGCACCATGTTTCCTTCTTCAAGTCGCTTACATTTGTTGTATCTCTTTAAATATTTAACTGAGAAAAAAAATAACCAACGAAAATGTTGTTTTCTTCTCTTCATATTTTATTTTATTATATTTTGAAACATTATTTACTTAGTTGTTGGCTAGAAATCGGATGTTGGTTGGTTTTTTGGTGTTAATAAAAAAATCAACACTTGGCATTAACATGCAAGTGGCACTCTAGAGACATTTACTTTTAAAATGTTTTGCCACCACCAGTACATCCCGTCAGCATCAACGTTGCTCTAATGTAGTTTTGAGCATTACAAGTGGAAAAAACTTTGCTTTACTTTTTTTGTTGAACAATTAACTTAAGTTAACTTTTAATTTTATTTTGATTTTGTTTTATTTTTTTGTTTTATATAAATGTATTGCTATTAAATTGTTTAGCTTCAGTACTCATAGGAAACAAGTTGTATGTTGTAGTATATTAGTACAGTTATGTGTAAAGGCCCAAGCACAGTGGTGTTATAGATTTGACAAACAACCATATGATTTTGTGGGTGTAAAAAAATTTATATACATGTATTATTTTGTCTTTGGTAGAAGAACTTTTTAAGTGATGGGGAACGTATTGTTTAAGTTAAATAACCTTATTAGATTTTCTTCTTTGCTACTGAGTTAAATGTAAGTGATAAAAGTTTATGTGAACTTTTTACCAAGATTAATTGTTTAAAAAGACAATAGCATAGGATTTTTTTTCATTTGAGAAACATAAATTTTATTATAATTTAGTTTCAAAGTTTTTGTAAATTAAGTTTATAAAAAATAGTTGCAAGGTAACTTTATTCCAATAAATAAAAGATAAAAGAAATATGAAAAAGCAAGACAGAGTTCGAATAGTAAGTAGGCAGCTTTATAAAGGGACAGTTAGAAAAATGTGTTCAATATCGGCGTTGGTAGTCACGATCCGTTAACAAGTAGAATATCACCCAAGGTTACGGACAGATATCACCCCTTTCCCAAAATTTTTTAAATTTTCGCGATTTGATTATAAATCATATCCAGCAGGCAGATGTAAGAACGAACGAGATAAGTGTTTTCAAAATCGACATTGGTAGACATCCGTCCTCCTACGCCGGATAAAAAAAAAATAAGTATGCCAATGCCACATTTTATAGACCTTAGCTCTAAGATGGCAATTTAGTATACTAGTGTTAAGTACGTAACTACCTGCCTAAGAACTGTAACATCTGTGGAGAAAAAACTGCTTTTGCTAAAAAGCCGTTTTTGAGTATAAATCTTATAGAGCAGGCAGATGTATGAAAGGATAGTTAGATATATGAGTTTAAAATCTACTTTGACAGCCATAAAATGCCCTCCTCAAAAGCACTTATCGTAACAGATTGAACCCTACTTATCGTTCTATTGAAGATTTGCACATTTTTAAGTAATTGGCTTCACCTATTTACATTTGCTACATTTTCTGAGTATTCGACATGTTGCATATAATCCTCTTTACGAATTATGTTTAAGAAGCACTGCCAAAGACAATACAATTTTAAGTCACATTTTAAAGACTTATGGTTAAGATACCATAAGCCACCAGAGTTGAAAAAATGGGTTTCCTTATTTTTTCGAATGATTATAACCATCAAAACATCCCCTAAAATGATTTAAGATATTTTGCAATTAATTTCTGATTTAGACGATAATCAACGTTTTACATTCAATATATTTTAAAAATTTTTTTTAGCTTTTAGCGACTTTTTTAAAAATAATTTGTTTGTGATATATGATGTTTTAACGATAATTAAAATTCATTTACTTTTAACTAAACTTTTCTTAAATTTTTAATTTAATTTTAAATTTTTCCAGACATATCATTGGCACTACGTGATGTTCGCGTTCAAATACCACATGCTGTCAGAAAAGGCGAAAAAGCGATACTCAAGTGTCTGTACGATTTGGAAGGTGACAGTCTCTATTCCGTTAAATGGTATAAAGGACGAAGAGAATTTTATAGTTTCACACCCAAAGAAAATCCTGCAATGAAAGTTTTTCAATTTGCCGGCGTTAAAGTTGATGTAAGTATTTAGAAAAAAAAAATACTTTAAAAAGAAGAAATTTCCTTTTGAAATGTATTTAAATATTAAGTACCACAAAGTTTTGCTAATAATAGTCAAACATTCGAATAATTTAAGGTTATGAACAAATATTCAACTCAAAATATTTAGCATATTTTGGAGTACCAAATGGGGGATTTTTATTACAAAAAAAAAAAAAAAAATACTTAACGGAACAACGCCTTGTGGGGTATTTTGCATCGTAGTTAGTTCTGTGTTAAGAGACAGAAAAGACAATACAAAATATTCATTTGCACATTCAATGACCAGAAGTATTTAAACTATTCTTTCCTCTTTTCCTCATTTCTTTTTTTTTAATTCTAATAGATGTCACTTAAGTATTTGCCAAAGAATGTGTTTCTCATTGTTCTAAGGCGGTACAAAATACAAAATACACACAGCTGTTCATTGTAGTTATTAACATTATATTCATTCATCCACCCATTCTTTTAGTCATTTACAAAAAGCAGTCAGTCCTTGTGTTCCGAAGTTCAAGTGTTGTATTACAAGTTGGGTGAGTTTTAATGAGGGTAGTGAAGAAATTTAAATGCCTTATATAAAATTTAGTATGAAAAGAATTCAACATTGAGATAAAATATTTATTTAATTATAAGAAAATAAAATAGCTTGTTCGTACAATGCAAGAGTTTTTGCATAATAAAATGTTAAATAACCAAAATTTACTTTACATTTATTCTTAATGGGAATTAACCAATATAAAGTTAATTCAATTCACATCCTAAGCTGCTATTTCCTTTTATTCATACATTACCAACTCTTGCAGTAATTATTACATGCCAATACTTTTTGCCATAGCGCACCCTACAAAAACCATAATAATTAAATTTTACGGCGGTTTGAGCTTGACTGCTGAGTTTTTATGTTTATTTTGACTTTCGCATAATTGAAATCATTTATTGGCCCATGAATACTAATTGAGTTTTTGTGGGTGAAAATGATTTGGGCAAACAAGTTGGCTTATAACTGAAACTTGATATTAAAGAATTATTAAAATATTTTTTTAAGTAAAAATATTAAATAGAATTTACTTACATATATCGAATCTGTGAAAAGAATGTAAGACTTTTAAATTAAACATGTGAATAAATGTAATAACTTTTGTGTATCAAATGAGAAATATTTGAAAATATCCGCAACCCAGAGGATCTTTTGTGCAGCCCAGAGTTCATCGATGTAAATTAAGGCTACAAATAAAGAAAATTATATTGCACGGTTAGAGATGTTATACTTCCCCTGAAGTCGTTGTGATAACTCCAAGAAACTTCATTCTTCCTTTTTGCGCTTTTACTTAGCAATTCAGTGTTGTTTGGGAGAGAAAAAAAATGGTAAATGCTGCAGCCATCTATGTTGGTGGTTTCTCATATACTTAATTTAAGGTTTTTTTTCCTTAAACCGTGTTTTGTAAAGGATAACAAACTGTTTAGCATCCTGCCCTTAATTATTGTATAATGTGCAGAACGAAACGATCTCTCCGATTTCTTTTAAAGTCTTAAGCACTTCAGTTGTTATTTTTAAGTTATTGCCGAAACATGAATATTTTATTGACCCATTTCAGTTGTCGATAATTGTATTACAGTAGTTACAGAATTGCTTCGAATGATTGAGTTATTTTGATAAATTCTTTTTGTAGCGGTGCACAGTGGGTTGAATTATAGGTAAACAAGGGATTTATTAAGGGAAGCCGATGATTATCGATATTTATATTTTTGGAATAACAAGGTATACATTATTTAGTAAAAAATATTAGTTTTTGGGAAAAAATTGATATAAGAGAAAAATTAAATATTTTTTTTTAATTTTTTGATACGCCTCTAGATGCTATCTTAGCTAGTTCCCCCTTATGCCCAATGTTTTCCCCGTTGCAAGAAATCCCTTCTAAAATTTTGTTTATTTAGCTTTTAATAAAATCACTTTTATGTCTCTTCTAAAATTGGGTCCCTTTTTTCTTTTTTACATACATGTTACAATAGACCAGAGCCCTGTTTTTCAAAACTACAAGTTGCAAATCTACAAGTTATATACATTTGAAACAAAAATTGGAAAATTTTTGCTTTTTTTAATGTATTTTACTTGTAGATTTGTAACTAGTAGTTTTAAGAAACACTGCCCAGGGCGAAGATAGTAAAATAATTTGTACCAGTCACACCACAGAATAAAATATATATCAATGAAGTTTCTAATGTCTCAATTTTAAATTTAAACCACTTTGACAGCTCATTGCCTATAAAGTAAGCTATCATAGGCATAATTTCAGCAATAAATGCTGTAGAATTTAATAAACTTTCACTCGATTCCAAACATGAAGGATAAAGTACTTCTTTTGAATAAGTTAATCCTCACGTTAATTCTATTTCAACCCTCTGTGCGGCGCTGTACTTCTAATGTGTGTTTGTTTTTTTTTTTACTTTGCTTAACGAATATTTTAATTTGCGTTAAAGACAATGGTCTTATTTTAAATAAAAATTAATAAGAGTTAAGATTTTGTGTTTAAATATATTATTTTTTTACACTTTTGTATTTTTTTTTTTTTTTTTGAAAAGTATTCGCCAAATATTCGCTTGAATTTGACGGATACGAATGTCATAAAATAAGGGTATACTCGGCATAACAAATATGACTGCGAGTATTCGTTACATCAACTTATCGTGTATTAATGACGAAGTAATTTGTGACAAATCTCAAACTACTACTATTATCCTTCGCCAGATATTAAGGCATTTATATTGTCCTTGTATGGAATGTTCCACATTCAGCTCGCTTTTTGACAGATGTTTTGCATTAATTGCCAAACAATGTGTTCCAAATTTGTAGGGGAAGTGCCACGCAGACCTGAAAATTTTCAAATATTTATAGTATATGATAAGAATTATATATTCATGAAATTACTGTGAAAATTTCAGAAAAAAACCGGGTCTGTAGTTTGTGATTCTACAGGGAACAAACAAACATACATAAAAACACAAGTGAAAGAATTTAAATATTTATAAATATGTACATTAGGGGTATAACTTATTCCCATTTTTTGCAAATATCAATATGGCCCTAGCATTGTCGAAGAGTCCATTCCAAACTATTAAAAAAATTTATATATAGATATTAACTTTTCGCTTAACTTTTTCAAAAAAGGTTACCCACAAAACGCGGTAAAGTTGGAAAATTATTTTTTTTTTATTTGTACTTATACATATAGCCAAAAACTCACAGTTTTTTTATGAAATTATTAGGGAATTACCCTATTAATTTTGGATCAAGATTAATTGAGAAATAATCCCGATTGCAAATTTAATAATTAAAAATTTATTTCGTTAACTTTTATTTTATTTAATGTAATATATACACACTTTAAAAGTAAGTAAAAATACAATTATATTTAAAATGTTTATAACAATGTTATTAATAAAAATGTTTAAATAGATGTTCCCCTGAAGAAGTCAACAAAAAATTGACGAAACGTTGGGAAAAAAATGTAATTAAATGTGTTTTTAATTTACAATAGAAAAATTTAGGCCCTATTAGCTTACATAAATCTCTAAAACTTCAGAAACTTTTTAACTTTTTTTCATTTATTAATAAAGTATTTAAAATATTTTCCTTTAGGGATTTTAGAAAATCGCTTTTGTGGGTGAGGTTTTTATTTTCAAACGACCCAAACAAATTGTTTTCGTAAATAACACAATATTTGCTATGGCGTAGTGCTTGGGCCAAAATTTGGTTATACCTCCAATGTACATATATGTAGAAAATAACTTTTTGGTAAAAAATAAAAAATTGGAGTTATGAATTTTTGGTAAAATATTGATTTTTTTTTTTTTAAATAATGTGTTGTTTCCAGGTGACAAGCAATTAATTGTATAGTAAAATGTATATAAAAAGAACTCAAAAAATTGAGTAATTTTTATACAAATTTTTCTACAAAATCAATTGCTTGTCACCTGTAAACAGCACATAAAAGTGTTTTCTTTGATTATCATAAACTAAAGTAAATATATAAAATATGAATATATATATATATATATATATATATATATATAAATATATATTTTTTTTTTTTTTGTTTCGTTGATTGAACTCCCACAAAATAAATAAGTTTTTATTACTAAATGCCCAAGGGGGCCTTAAAGCATTCCTTGATGTTTTCTCACCTGGAAGGTAAACGACTAATTATTGTACGAGCCATTTCCCATTTTTTCTTAAGCTGGGCATTAGAGGGTTAATTATAACTAAACTTGGTGAAATTGGCCGATAGCGAATTAACAAATAAATTGGTTAAATCATGCTTACTATTAATAAAAAAAAGTGAAAACAAATATATAATAGAAAAATTTATAGCTCTCTAACTTTATTTCTAATATTTCATTTCGTAATCCTTAATTAAGAAAAAATGTTTTGCAGAAAAATAAATTGTTTGAGGAATATAAAACGGATTTCATCCATCATTATTTAAAAATAGTTTTGATCCATTTAAACTTATCCTGCAGCAACACATTCAATTAATGACTTTCAAGTTTTTCACAAAAACAGCTTGTCAGAACGCGCTTGAAATGACAGCCGTAGCACAGGCTGCACTAAAATTGATAATGAATTAATGCCAACGATGAAGAAACAATACAAAATGTTGTTCATATTTTTATTATCTGAAATTATTTTTGAAAAAAGCAGAAGAATTTAATAAAAAACATTTTGTTAAATAAATTACTTTGGTTTTTTAAAAAATATATTTTTGAAAGGGAAAACAAAAATTAATTTCACCTGTTAAAATAAACCAAAAATCTCCAAACACATCAATCTCAAAGCAATCAAGCGGTCAATTGAAAAAGTGTGAATGTGATCGTACTTAAAAAAAATGTGTGATTGTATTGCAAATTGAAGGCAGAACTTGATCGTGTAGCCCCTCAAGCAACTGATGAAGCTGCTGTCTTTCGTACAACAGCAAGGACTAATTTTTATAAAGTAAAAACCCAAAAACAAGGTTTGTATTTAATCTTTCTACTAATACAATCTTCTACATTATTAACATCCGAACTTACTCCAAAACGTTTTCTAGACCAATAACTGCGACTGAACGATATCAAGTACTGGAATGCCTCATAATACTTAAAGCTTAATTCCTTTAATTATCTATATATAGGTAGATAGATTATTCTGTGTTTACTTAAATATATACATACATACATTTAAATATATAAGCAAAAGTTTCTTGTCTATTTAATAGTTTTTTCTTCTTGTTTCTTTCCTTTGGCTCGGTTTATGAAAGTTCATTCCAACAGATTTGCACTTCCGACTCTTAAATGCTGTTTGTTGTATGCACTTTTTGCCACTAGTTTGTTTTGCTTTTCACAGTTCCTGCTCACTTAGTTTTTCCTGTTTCTGGTATAATTTTTGCTACAGTCCCAGAGTTGCTGTCTTTTTTGTCTGTTTAGCAAAAAATTCATAACAACTAAAAACAAACTTTATGCTCAAAAGATTTTTGTTTTTATAATAGTTTAAATGTCCAGAAAATTAGCAAATTTGAATATTTATACTGAAAGTAAATGTCGACATACAAATTAGTAAACTAAAATTTTATATACAACACACTCAATTGCATATATAAGCAAACATATGTTAGTGTGTGTATGTGAATAAAGCAGAATTAAAAATTTCATATTTTAGACCGTAATGAACTAATAACAACAACAATGATAAAAAAAACGTATACACATGCAAACAAAGTTTACTTTATAGTCGTGTAATTCGTTTGCACATATTCAAAAAACTTAACTCAGCAGAAAATATGAGTTTAGTGAAAAAGTGAGCGGGAACCAAGCGGAGAGGAGTTTCAACCATTATGAGAAGGAAGCTGCTAAGAAGAATACAAAGTTAAATACTCATTTAAAACTTATCCTTTTGAGTTTTAACTTTATTACAACCAAAAGTGTTGTAAAGACATTTCGACAAATAAAACACAAATTTTAGTTCGAGTTCCACAATAAAATTGGAGAAAATAAAATAATTTAATATCATTATTTACATTGTGCTAAATATTTGTCATTTATAATGAAAGTAAGGAGTAAGTTTTATGTGAATAATCTGCAATAAATTTTTGATAATGAATAAAGTTAAATTACAGGTGACTTTGGCGACAACAAAATAGAATTGAGCGAAAATTATTTACTAGAACACTAAGAGATTAATTAAGTGAAATACAATTTCAAGGTACAACATCTGAACTCAGAAATCTCTTTTATAAGCTGGTGTTTAAGTGGTTATGGTATTCACACCTAAGCGGGTGTCTTAACGAAATCTAGGTTAACTGCAGTGAGACGGATATCTTTAAATGAACATTCAAAGGTTGCGTTTATTTATAAAGCAGAGCACATGGGCTACCAAGCTAAACAAATAGCAGATGAGTTTGGTAAACGAAATGGACTTCATGGAAAGAATCACAAATTTGTATATCACTTTCCACTGGCTCATTAAAGGCACTCATGAAGTGCGACTCTAAAAGGCTTCCACAGTATGGATGGACTTAACAATCTAGGACTTTGGGACCTAGCTATAATGACCAGAGGACATACCCGCCACTAAGATTCAACAGGCGACAAATTATAACAGTGATCATAATAATAATAACTGGCCACTAGACGGCAAAGACTTATGCGAGAAGAATTCAATTACTGTTTCAGGTCCAAAACGCAGTTTATAAAATAATTAACGCACAATGTTTATATAAAACTTATTTATTTATTAAAGATTATATTATAACAAAAGGTTTAAAACGTAAAACAAAAGTAGTAATAATTTTCATAGAAAAATTATACATATAATATCAAAGTCTATTCGATTAGAATAAAATTAGAACAGAACAGATTATTTTGTGCAAAGTGGAAAACGAGTGTTCTCCCACAATTACTACTGCAGAAGTTTGTTCTTATGACCAGGAGGAAAAGAAAACTTCATCTTTAATTAACTGTGTCAACATCCCGTAATTCATAACAATAGAAAGAGATAACTAAGGAACCCAGTGATCCATATAGAATAGATCTAAGATTGCTTCTGCTTTTCATAATGCAAACGATGTTTTTAAGATCTGCAGTGACACCCATGGAGTATCTGCTCTTTAAAGATGTAAAAAGATCATAACGTCAAAAAGGTGAGGGTGTTTAGGCATATCAGTGGAATGGACCAGTCAAGTTCTACGCGTATGAAACAGTGATCTAAAGTCGTGTTCAGCAAATATTTAATTTTTCAAATTAACTTTAAAAATTTTTGAAAAAACCTTCATCTGTTAAATTCCGCAAAATGGGGTCGAAATGGTAAGAGGGAAGTGAAAAATGTGAAATATTTTCTTATCAATTTTATAATAAGCATTAATTTGAAACATTATTTTTAGAATTTTTAACTCGTAAAAACATTATATTTTATGTAACATTTTTATTTTGTTAAAGAAATATTGAATAGTTTTGCGTTCTAGTTAATTTGCATGTTCACGTACATGCCTGAAGAAACAAAATTAGTTCCTTTGATCAAAAATTATTAAAAAACATTTTATTTTCTTTTACAAAAATTTCTTTCACTTATTAAATAACTTTCATTTTCTTAGGAAAAAATCCCCGTCTTTAATTATTTGAGCATAAATTTTAAAACTATTTATGAAAATTTCTCTATTTTTTTTTACTTCAAGTTATATAAATTTGTTTCTGAAAAATATCTAATAAACTACTTTTAAAATGGAAATAGTTTTTATTTTCGAATGATTTATTCAAATGAATTCATTGAACAGATTCAATTTTGTAGTCAAGCACTAAAAATCTATAAAAATATATATTTAATTTTTAGTTTTATGATTTTTTGCTTACTTTTGCATTAAGTCATTCCAACTACATATATATTCCATAATATTTAAAAATAATTCTTTGAAGTTCTGTAGAAAAAACTTCCAACAATTTGTTAAATATTCCACTGATTGTTAGGTGACCCAAACTTTACAGCTTTTAAATCTTTTCATAAATACAAACAATAGTGCAAAATATTTCAGCAACACCTACAACAAAATAAAATTCACATTTGAGCGGAGAACAACAATAGTTAACAACAACAGCAGCTGCTAACAATACATGCAAATGAAATAAAACAAAATAAAAATCTGTATCGGAATCAGAATCAGTTGCAGAAACTCATACACAGCCGAATAAACAATGAAACATTTTGTGCTATAAACCGAAAAACAACAAAAACAAAAAAGTAAATGTATTATTTATTTTGCAAAGCTATATAAACATTTTTCACACTAAAACACAGAAAACTATAGAGAATGGACGGACTGGCCAAAAGAAGTAAACAACAAATCTCGACAAAAAAAAACGCCCTATACTTTTTCGCAACTATTTTAGAGTGGCGCCAAATATTTTGTGTAATGTTCAATTTGTGCAAAATCAGAAAATACGAGTTATACAAAATTCTAGTTTACTTGTAAACAAAACACTACAAA
This sequence comes from Pollenia griseotomentosa, assembly GCA_963931875.1. NCBI lineage: Eukaryota > Metazoa > Arthropoda > Insecta > Diptera > Polleniidae > Pollenia > Pollenia griseotomentosa. The sequence continues at coordinate 202,976,492 of OZ007561.1, read as the reverse complement.
AATCTAAGCGAAAAAGTTTTTGTCAAAATAACAAAAATAAATAAAAATTTTGAAGCAGGTATTTTGCAGGTAGTAACGCTTTGTTTTATTTTTTTTTTTTTTTATTATTTAAAACTATTTTACGAAAATATATTCTCTACCTACAAATGCACAAAATACGAGCTATTGTAAGGAAAAAACATAAAAAATTAAAAGTGGAAAAAATTCTCGTAAACCTGTATAACTATTACAAACAGTGTGGCCATGTTGGCTTTTCGGACTTAATTTAGCTTTATTTTTCCGAGTTTAGCTTGAAATATTTAATTTAGCCTTAAGCTTTTTTCAGCTCTTTTCAACAATGCGTTTAGCTTTTTCTAGCAGTTTCTTTAATTTTCGTGTCATTTATTTTTGGTTCAAAATAAATAAAACTGTATAATTGTATGTGTGGTAACCATATAAAGTAGTTTAGAATTAACTACTGCTGTTGCAAATTTGATCTAAATACACATCAGTGCTGCCAAAGGACCCTGCAACTAATAGGACTAGTCCAAACACGCGTGTAAAATGTAGCCCACAAGGTACTAGGACTTGAAGGGAAGGAGTAAAAAAGTTACGCTTCTCTTTCAAAAAACTTACGCTGTATTTTCTTAAATGTTACATTTTGAAATATTCCTTGAATAAATAGTTAAACACATTATTGTATTTTCTTGTTTCTTTCGCTAGTCGATAGGTCAAAAGCACAAGCCACTTATGATATTTATCTTTCAAAGTAAGAAAAAAGTAGCTCATGTGTGTTTCTAACTCCACCTAAAAAGTGAATTCGCCTTGCTTACTATAAACTTGCATACCGGGGCACCCTGAATAAATAGTAAATTGTTGTGATTTATATAAAACAAATATTTTTATTCCATTTATGAGTTATAACAAAAAAACAAGGCAACAATTTCATTAATTGAACAAAACCATAACTTAGAAATTTAAAAATTATAGATATACAAGTACGGCTGTGTATCTTTCAAAACTGTCCTAATTGTATGAGAGTTAAAAAAATGGTTTAAACATACATATGTATGTATATGCTTACGTACTTATTTAAGTTCTGTTTTTTATTTAAATGAACCAAAAAAATATTTTTATATAAAATGAAGGAATATTGTACGAAAGAAAAACTTTTTCTAAAACAGTTTTATTCTGGTTTTACATAGATAGGCAGTTTAAAGCTGATTATCTAAACAGCATTAGAAGTTTATGAATATCTTATAGATATGTATGTCGCTACCAGTACAATGAGTAACTTAGAAGTATTTTTCGTCTTCAACAGCTTAGAGGCGTAATAAAATAAAATATTTGAAATTTTATTTATTCCACTACATAAACATAACCAAAAAGCATACGAAGGCAGGTAAACAAGTCGATTAATTTCTTATAACAGTAAATTTAGATGGACAAAAGGACTATGAAAGTATAGTCGGGTAGGCTCCGGAATTTCTTAAAAACTACTTTCAACAGTAAAGTGTATACATCGGTGTGGTCAATTAAACTAGAGGTCCTCATCACTCATTTTCACTTGGTTTTTTATTTTACTTGCGGTGTACTATTCAAGTTTTATACAACGCATAATGAAAAATAAAAATAAGAGGAAGCGAAATATGTTTAAATAAAATAGAATGTAATATAAAATGGCTATTTGTACACCCAGAGAAAAAACAAGTTTTGATATGAAAAGAAATTTGTATGGTTAAATTAAACATAATATGTTCAAAATTTTCTTTAAAATTCGTATTGTTGAAGGTGACCATATCAAAACAAAAGCGTTTTGCAAGATTGGATCTATTAAGACATACATATAAGCAATTACGAACTATGTTTGCTTTTTTACTTAGATAACGCCATTTTTATTATTAATGCTCGTGTTGAAGCGATTTTTGGAAAGGAAAATATGTTAAACGTATGGTCTATTTCGGACTCACCATCATAAAATTTTGCAACATTATATAACATTTATTTTAATATTCCTTTGTAACGGGTGGTTAAATTGAATAATTTGAATAAAACACAAATTATTTATAGCCTTTTTACACTGAACAACATCTTACATCTACCATAAATTTGCCACAATTTGCGAAGATGTTAACATCTTTCCATTAGAAATACATAGGGCTAAAAACCAACATATTTCATCATCTTTAAACGATGTTCCTATCTTATTTAATTCCATTCTACATCTTTCGATTATTTTAGTGTCATCACTAGAAAAGCTGCAATAAGTTCTATTATTATTGTGGCATCACTGACAAAAAAAAAATTGGTTTAAAAGCAGCGTTGCCATTTGTCAAGTTTTCTCTTTTATTGCAATGTTTTTTTGTTAAGTATTTTTTATATTTTTAAACAAATTAAACTTCAAATACATTTTTGTGTTTTCCCTTTAAATTTTGGCACTTTTGTAGAAAAAAAAACATTTTTTTATTTTAAAAACTTTTTTTTTCAAATATGGTGACATTTTGTTTGATGGTAGATGTTAGATGTGAGCAATGTAAACGAGTGTTTCACATTTTCTACATCTTTGATGGTAGATGTTAGATGTTGATCAGTGTAAAAAGCCTATTAGCAAATTATTGTCATTTCTTTTTGGTATGATATTATTGGTATGGTTCAATTATGTATGGAACAAAATATCGGCCAACCTCCATCCGAGGGTCCAAATTTTGAATGTCGCTGAGGCATAATTAAGGTTGTATGCCGTTTATGTGCCGAATTATCTCATCCTTTAGCTCTTGAATTATTGCTGGCTGATCGATGCACACCTTTACTTAGGTTTTGTACAGGAGCTTTGGTTAAACATGTGTGGTTACAATATGACAGCTATAGATTACTTCGACCTGAATGTCAAAACAGTAAGAATATTTTGGGTCCTATTCCAAGAAAACATATATATTTATTTGTATTTGTTGATATCTTTAGGTATGTTCAGACTTAACAAATATGTGACAAAATAATCCAAAAAACAACGTGACCAGTAAATTGTTCAAACTTATGCTTTATTTTTTATAAATTTTTTTGATTTACTAAACTTCAGAAGATAATTGTATTATGTAGTTTTAAAACTGTTAAATGGTTTTTTATCTAGCCAAACGTTTTAAAAAAGGAAATATTTTTTAATAAAACCAGTTGTTACGTGTAGGACGTCAAATATGTAATAGTTGTGAACATAGCTTTAAATCAATATCGTAAGATGGAACCTGAACGTCAATCTAAATCGGTCAACATTCAAAAGTAAACTCTGGTTCGAATTTTTCGAACTTTATCAAAACTAATTATACTCAAAACCAACTTCCCTACCGGAGTACCAAAATCATAAACATATTTTACTTTATATCTCTGGTTTAGAAGAGAATTAAAACTTGAAAAAAATATTACTAGAAGTTCCAAATTATAAAGGAAAGGTTTTAAAACCATTTTAAATAAAAAAATGTTATTAAATTACATTTAAATACTACTTGACAGAAATAAATAAATCTTTTCTTTAAAACTTTTAAGCCCATCAGAAATACTGCTCCCTACACTACTGGCAAGAAAAAAGAACAGTTTGAATTAAATACCTGTTAAATATTCACACCTTCAGAAGCCCCAGTTACAGCCATAAAAAATCATACAACAAAAACGATTTCAATCTAATACTTTAAAACCTAAACCATTTTTGAGAAGAGAAACTATAATTCAAATAAATTACATATGTGTTAGTTTTCTCTAAATTTCTACACGGTGCCAAAACTAGTCGTTTAAAATTTGCTTACAAATTCTTCAGCTACAACTACAATTCGTTTCCTCTTTACAAATAATAAAAAATAAAATAAAAGTACAAAAAACAAAAAAACTGCATTGTCAGCAAGCAAATTGTTGCTTAAGCGTTGGAGAGGAAACAGAAAATACCAGGATTTAAACAAGAACTGCAAACAACTTTTAGTTGATAGTTTTTGCAAGTGCAAGTTTAAGGCAAACCTGGGCTAAAGCAGGCATTAAATTTTCCTGTGGTGAATTCATGTTCCTAGCACGTAGATATACACACACGCACACTATCCGACAATCTGCAAGAGCCAAAGAAAAAAATAATAAAATCTCAAGAAACTATAAACTATTTTTTATGAGTGAGTGTGTGGTTTTTCAGCAGTTTAGTTTTTTGGGCTGATGTTTTTTTTTCTCCACATCCTGTTTTAATATTTAAAATAATTTTTAGCAAATTTTGCAGTTCTCTTACATGAATAACTGCGAGCGTACGTGTGTTTATACTCTACCTATACATTTGCATGTAATTGTATGATAAACGATAAAAGTATGTGTGAGTTATTTATGCAGTTAAGGGACTTTGTATGTGTAGTTGTGTATGCTTCCTGTTGTATGCATGAGTCTATGCATTTTGATGCTTCATAGTATTTGGGTAATTTAACTTTCAAAAAAATTATTTAATAAAGATTTATATTATTAAGAGTAACTAGTTCTTAAAGAATTCCTTCATTTTATTATTTGTTTTTAATAGAAATTAAAAAAATATTTTTTTTAAGGCAGAATTACTTTAATAAATGATTAAATAACTTAGGTTGAATATTTTTAATTATAGGGCTAAGGAGAGCCTAAAGTTAATTTTAACTTTTTCTATTTTCTATAGTTTATAAGTTCTGGGGTAAAATAAGGATTTTAAGGATTTTTTATTCAATCATATCGTTTACTTAAAAAAAGTTTTTAATTTTTATTTAAGCGATCATCTTCCAATGAAAGCCAGCTGGTATTAGAAACAGTTAATGCCGCCACTTCCGGAAAATATAGCTGTGAAGTTTCGGCCGATGCTCCATCATTTCATACACTTATTGGAGCTGGAGAACTAGAAGTAGTGGGTAAGTAACGAAAAATAAACTATCAAATACTTAGAATTGCGGACACTTAAAACACAACCATGACTTATTATCAGCAACTAAAATGGGCTTACATTTAACACAAAATGGCAAAACAATTTATAATTAAGAAAACATATCTGTACTTACAAAATATGCGGTAAAATTTTAATTAAACTGTTTCTATGATACTATTTGCTTTATACTTTTCTCCAGAAAAAACTCTTATATTAATAATTAAAATTTCTTCTTAAACTCAAAAACAAAAGCTTTTCAAATAACAAAATTTCTATTTTAGAACGAACACACTTCCACATGTATAGAGTATAATCGTGTTCCATTTAATGTTAAAATTAAAAGCTGACATGTTTAAAAAAAAAAACTAAAATAAACAACAAAAAGCCATTTAAAATAGCTTTCATACATATTGGGGTTTTAAGGAATAATTTCTATAAGTAACAAGAGAAAAACTAAAAAAATGCTGTTAAAAAATAAAATCTAAAAACTTTTCTAACGTTCGATTTTTTTCAAGCAAACAATTTTTGTATCCTTTCTTCCCTGTTTTTTGCTTTCATCTGTCGAATACCTTCTCTTCCATACACATCTTTTATTTTAGTCAGTGCGGATGTGTTAAAAGTGAAAAAGAGAGGTTTTCTCACACTTTTTTTTTCTTTTTGGTTAAAAATGTTTACTATGCTAAACTGGGTTAATGTCATGTTATTGACAATCATTGGCAACGACAGACACAATTTTTAAAATTTGGTGTTGAAAAGAAACACAAATGGAGAACAGTTTTTCTGTGAAATCCATTTTTTTCAGTCCTGGTTTTTAAATCAACATGCATGAAAAAAAACACTTTAACATTTCAATAGCGAAAAATTGCAATTTGGTGGACAAAAAAAATAAAGAAATTAAATTCAGTCTGCTAAAAGCAATTGCTTTAATTTTAAGAGAAAATTTATGTTGTGAAGTTGTTATTTGAAATAAATTAAAAATGCCACTCCAACGCACATTTTTTTTTCTTCAAAACAAATCGCCTGACTCAAACCTTTGCCTCTAGCCATTTAGTTTGATAGTTAAGAATCAAGACTTTCGTTATTCTATAGTTGCTGTTGAGGTGCACTCAGAGAAAATGAAATTAGATCAGGAGGACGACTTTCTTGATCTTGATATCGAGCCCGAGCTGTAATTGTGACTCTGATCATTGCGTCTGTAGTAAGTTTTACTATGACACTAAGAAAGTTTTACAAAGGCAATTAGGCAAACGAAGTGTCAGGCTTTTCTAAGTTCCATTACAATCCACTACAAGTGCAACCGCTTCAAATTTCAAAGTTTTTTTCATTAAACAAATGAAACTTATAACGTTTAATGATATCTTGGTTGATTTACAAATTACTCGTATTTCTTACCAAAGTTTCTTTATTTTACAATGGAGTTTTTGCTTTTAAACCCTGTTAAAAAGTCGACAACAAAGAATTTTTAACCAACGGTTGCAAATGTCTTTAGTTGAAATTTTTAAAAGCTAAATGCTTAAAAAAAGTTTGCATTCTGATAAGTAAGTAAATAAGCAACTATCGATGCTTCAATTGAGATTTTAAATCAACTTAAAACCTTCGACATAAAGTTTATTAAAAGCCTGAGAAATATTTATGTGTCCATTCATTAATTAAGTCGAAGTGAAATACATGAGCGACAGCTAAAATAAAAGCCGAAGGAAACATCTGACAGTACTTCATAACCATTTTAATTAGGCTGAATTCTAAAACGTTAATCAATCCAAAGTGACCCCAGGGGTTTGCAGAAGTAATCTTAAGGATATTTTACCTATTGGGGGGAAATCAGGTGGAATTCGTCAAAAATCCAAAATTGACATAACTTAAGTCTTCTTTACGATGTTTTGCTATCGAGGCTGACCAGAGATCCTATTTTGTTTCCCTGGAGTCAGCCGCCCCCGGTGATTTAAAACACTATTGGCCCCCTTCTTGCGTGAAATGCTTTCTGTCTTTCAGGAAGATACACTCACAATATTATTACAGTAACGGATTGTAGTTTATTTAAGAAGTATTCCGTTCAGTTATTTTTAAACAAATAAACATTTAAAATTCCAAGCAAATTTATATTTAACTGATTCTTAATCACAAGTGAGTAAGTGAGAAATTATATTAAAAACAACAATAACAAACGAAAATTTGTCTTGGTTTCAATATAATTTCTCACTCACTCACTTGTTCTCATTATCTAAAAACAGGCAGTAATACGAATTTTCAGTTGCAGTTAATATTGTCCGTTGATTAAGTTAAATTCTTTTTTATGTAAAATTAAATAAAAAAATGTTATTTAAAATTACGAAAAGTTCATTTAGTTTTTACTGTCAAAAATTCAATCGTGAATTCCGTAAAAACAAAGTAATACTCAGTTATTTTATGTACTTTATCTACCAAAAAAAAACATTTTTAGTTATCTATAAAAAACGATTTCCTTGTTTTGTGTAAAAAATTCCCATTTTCTATTTGCAAAAATTGTTTAGTTAAATACATGAAATTTTTAAAGTAAAATAATTGCGAAACCATTTCGGTCATGCTGCTGGTGTCTTATAATTGAGAGTTCTTCTGTTAACAACGGTGACAGTTGTTAACAGTTGTTACGGAATATGTAGTTAGTTTTTTGTTAGTTAATTTATTTAAAACAACTGAAAATTCAATTGTTTTTACGGAACATAGAGTTGAATTTTTGACAGTAAAAATTAAATGAACTTTTCGTTAAAAATAAATGAAAAATAAGTAGACCGGTTTTTAACTGAATTTTCATTTATTTTATATTACAATTTCAGTTAATTTTACGCGCAGAATACTGTGAGTGTAGTCTTTGCGGGGAGTTTCACTTTATACTACCTAGATACTGAAATTCCCACTCAAGGGCAAATTTTCCTACACTTGTGAGAGAGTTCTGCATGAGGGAGGATGCTGTTGTTACTCAACAGTTGCTGCTAGTACAATTCCAAAAGCAGCGAAGGTTAGATTGCTCCAGCTTCTAAGCAAGGGGCGAGTGTATAATCTTGCCGCATTATGCTATCAAATTGATACCTGTGTGGGCTGCTTGCTCTCACACTAAGGGACGGTTGATAAACGAATTGTTTGTTAACCAGTGGTTAGGATTCACCATGAGATAAGGCTATATGCAAAAAAATACCGATGCGTACACAATAAGTAAACTTTGCATTGCAAAACTTGATTTTTTGCTTTGACTGCAAAGTATTATGATATTTTGGAATTCAGCCTTATTCTCATGATTACCGCAATAACATTCTGATTACAAGAGTCATTAAGTCGCAAGCAAACATAATTTTAACGCATTGCAGATATAAAACACCGATTTAATTATAATATGATAGTGAAGTTCATATGTGGATAATAGTGAGAGTCCCCGCAATAATCATAAATATTTTATTAAATTCATAATGGTTTAAAAATTTTTTTTTAATTTGAATATTGATTATTTTGTAGATTTGCGCGATAAGTACAAAATGTAATTCCAATTCATAAAAATACAGAGTCTAATAAAATTCAGTTTATTAAGCAAAAAAAAAAAAAAAAAATTTTCACATGGCATCTAATAAACTTGCAAATAAAAATTCTAAAACAAGCTTATTCCAAAAATGTACTTACCGATATTTTTTTCTTTTTTTTGCTGTTAATTCCTGGAATGTAAATGACTGTTAATGGGCAAAAAAATGCTGTATAAAAACCAGAATAACGCAATAATGGTGTACTAGCTCTCAATTTATTTAACTAGCAGGATGACTGTCTCCAGGTGAATAATTTAATAGTCTACATACCAACATTCTCTTCAAAGTATTGGCACTTTCATTTACGTACTATTTAAATAGTTTTGGTTGGATTAATGTAATCTTGAGGGTATTTGAGAAGAGGAAAAGATGAAACAAATCTATTAAGGTTTTTATTGCGAAAATGTACAACGATGATGTCATACTTGAAATGTTTTTCATTAAGTTTTTTTTTTCGATACTAGAATATTTTGTTAGCAATAGTTAAAAGAAGTTTTTATAGGTGAAGAAGAAAAAATAACTTTATTTTGTATTAAGTAAGAGAGTGCTTTTAGGAGAGATAAACGTATCCCCAGCCAACAGATACACATTTCTTAAACTTTGAATAATTTTTTTTTAACAATAAGTTTCAACAATGCAAAAAACATCCGAAGAGGTTTCTTAAAAGCGACATATTTTTTTTAATCTGGCTTTCAAACTCTTCTATTCACATGTAATTTTGCATGTCAGTTAAAATTGTTGTTTTAAAAATGGCTTATAATATTCGATATTCGGTCACACACGCTTAACTGGCAGGGTGCCCAGCTTGTTAACAAAATAGTGTGAAATTTCTGTACAGTGCTATTAAAAATAATTTTAATTCTATTAAAACTTTTTATAAAGTCCTTTATTTTCAGAAATTTTTATATACAAAATTTTTACAAAAAAGTGACAATAAATGAGTTTAAGTTTTTATTTTAAATCATAAAATTTATGTCTGCACATAATTCAAACAATTTTCATTTTATTTAATAAACAAAAAGCATTTAACAATTTAATTAACAAAAAAAACCGTACAACATAAATAAAATTAACACTTGCAGGTGAAGGTTTATTACACGGTGGTGCAAAAGTGATGGAAAAAATATGCAGGGTTTTTCAATGAAATATTCTTGTTGCTATTCTGCATTGTGGGAAATTTTCGTCGATCATTTGGTTTTGCGAAAAAAGGATTATCTTTAAATTACAAACTACCAAAATCTTTAATTTGTTGTTTATAAACGGAGTTTAAAAACTCTTCGTTTATTTTAAACATAAAAGTTTTGCGTTTCGTAAGTTATTTTTTTATAACAGTTAAAAAATTGTTTGTAAGAGTAATTTTAGTTAAAAAAAAAACTTAATTTGTTCAATTTCCTTACGATCTTATCTCATCTTATCTTTGAACAGCTTTACCGAAAAAAGCTACATTTATGGGCTCTCTTAATCAATTTAACATATAAATTTCGATTAAGAAAAGGATGAGTTATACTGAAATGTGTGATAAAAAGAATCTTACAATAACTTAATTTTTATTAATAGAAAATTAAAATAATTGTTTGCCTGTTTTATCGTAAATGCAATGGGAATCGTTAAGATGAAACCCGTACGTTTGTTCGAACTAAACGTTTTTCTATTCAATGCATCATACAACGCATTACAGGGAAAATTCGTTTATGGCCGGGCTGTTCGTATAAGGAATAATCTTCCTGCAAAAGTCTTCCCTCTTACTTTAAACATGAATATATATATATATATATATATATATATATATTTATTCCTTTTATTCCTAGGAGGAACATAGGGCCATGAATAAGTTCAAGTTTAATGTTCACAAGTACTTCTCCCTCTATCCTCCTTTCCATAACATATTTCTCTAGTTCCAACACAATGCAATGCATTAGTAAAGGTCATCCCCTAAATGCTGGTCCTAACAAAAAAGTACAAGTATGTCACATCTTTAAAGGCAATATTATTTTAAAATAGTAAGTTTTTATTTTTTTTTTTTAAATTTGTATCTTGAATATTTCAGTCATTTCACTGAAACAAAATTTAATAGTACTTAATGAAATGACCGAAAAAATTATTGTTATTTCCATAAATTTACCAACACAACAAAATAACTGTAAGAGAACCCCTGCACAGTTACGGTTAAGCATGATGTTATTAATTTTAAAACAAATATTTAATGGGTAGATAAAATGTGTAAAAACTAAAAAAAAACAAATATGCACATTCTTCTGGCTACCCTACAAAAAGAGTTAAATGCGTGGTTTTTAAGAGTTTTAAAAATGTTTGCTCATGTACGGTGGCAGATCAGCATCTACAATAAGTTTTTTAAGATTAATCTTTTGCTGCCATCAAATCAAAAATATAACAAAATTTAGTAATATGGCTACACCTGTAATATTAAGAATATAAATATTACAGGTAACTAAAGTATTATGTCTCTTATCGCAGAAAAAAGGAATAATATAAATACAGTTTAAGACTAAATTTTCTATATTTATTGCTTTCAGAATTTTTAAGCAGGATCAAATAATGGTTAATAACCCTAAAAAATTTGTAGTTTTTAAAAAAATTTTCAAATCAAAGATAATTTTATTGGGCCATTAAACAGAATTTAATTTTTTATATCCTCCACCACTATGTGTATTTAAATATTCTTATAAATTATACATCAATAAATAACTATGTTACCGATAAGTTTCGAAACATATTGGTTTTCAAAAAAAGATCCAATGACTATTTTTAGAAATTTCAATTTTACTATAGAAAATCAGGCTGGACAATCTGTGTGCCTAGTCTAGATTTATTAAACTATAAATAGCTTATGTTATTCATATCAAAAAAAAACCCATATAATCCCTTTAACCAGCCCGATTTCAACATGTGTCGTTTTGAATTCGCTAGATTTTTTAGATAATTTTTTTTATTGGTTGCGCAAGTAAAAAAAATGTTCAATAACAGCTTTATTATTGTCATTATTGTTTTTTTGCTGACATGAAATTTTTACATGAATTCTCAGCTATAAATAAAATTTTGTTTTTTTTTATAACCACTTTAGTGTATTTTTAATTTTTTTAATAACAAAACAGTACATTTTTGCACTTTTTGCCAGTTTCATAACAATCAATAAAAAAAATAGCAACAAAAAGATAAAACTGAAAAGTTCACTATCATTTTATGTTCGACTAGAAAATTATACCCACATTTTTTTAGCTCAGCAATTAATATGCAAAAGTTTTTATTTCCTTTTCAAAAAATTTTTAATAGGATATCAAATACTTTTTTATCATTTTCAATTTATTTAACTGTGCACAGTACTTTTATGTGAATTCCATTTAATAGCTCTTTTTGTGAAGGTGCTAAATTGTCAAAAGTTGTCATTATGCAAACGGAAGTTGAAAAGATGAAGAAAAAAAGTGTAAAAAATAATTAAAAAATTTTTAAGGGAAAAAATTTTGAAAAATTAATGACCGTATTGATTTGAAGTAAAATAAGAGAAATAAAAGAAAGCGAAAAAATGAAGTAGATTCAATTTGGTAAAAAGTAAATGTTTTTACAGGTGTGAAATGGATGGAAATGGAAATTTTTATTTTTTTTTTTTTTTTTTTAAATATTAAATTCCAGAAAGAAATTTAAGATTCCGAAAAGTAATTATAGTTAAATATATTTAAGGCTTAAACTATACTTTATATAAAAAAAACTTTAAAATACATTTAATTACGTTTAATTATACGCAAAAGTTTAGAACTCAAAGAAAAATAGATATTTTACTGCAAAATTTATAAAATGATAACATATGCAGAAGTTTTTTTTACTTGCCACTGAAACACATCGTTTTGTTTATTTGTAAGCGCTGGTTCATACTTTTCCAGTTTTAGCGGTAAAGTCATGAGTTTTTAGGAGAGAGAGGAAAATAATTGGCATTGCTTTTCCTCTCCGCCCCTTAAAGCTCGCGACTTGACGGCTACAACTTGAAGAGTGTAAACCAGCACTAAGCATCATATTGAGGCATTAAGAAGAAATACCTATAATTGGTTTAAGTTGAGACAAAAAAAGCATTTGTAAAAACATTTTCTTGGTAACCAAATTGAAGAGTATGAGTTTTTGTTATTGTGTGTTCGCAATAATGGTCATTTTGAAATTTGTTTTTTTTTATAACCTATTCCAAAAACTGCTTAAAAGTATCTGGAAAAATACATCAACGCAATTTACAAAGTGTTAAATCGTGTGATATTGTTTCAATTTATTGGTACTTAATTTTATGATTGTCATAAAAATTTATATTTTTTTATATTAAATTATTATACGACAATACAAATTTGTTACCTTTGTATCTTCAGTGTTCTTTTTTCAGCCGATTTCTGTTAACAATTTGATGTCATTATTTTTCTTAAATTACTTATTTACCCAGTAAAAACTTCGCTTACTTTTTCAAAATGAATAGTTTCTTTCTTTTAGTAGTTTTTTCTATAACTTCTTCTACAACTACTTTTATATGACCGAAGACCTGTTTTTCAAAACTTACAAGTTACAAATCTACAAGTAAAATACGTTAAAAAAGCAACAGTTTTAAAATTTTTGTTTTTGTTTCAAGTATATTTTATTTTTTGACTTTTTGTAAAAACTGTAATTTTAAATTGCTCCATTAAGATAAAAAATTATAGTGAATATACTTTATTCGGACTGTTTTTCAAAGATAATATTTTTTCGATGATATGATGTATAAAATGTGTAAACTTGTAAAATGTTGTAACATAAGATTAACAAATCTACATGTAAATAAAGTTTTGTATCTTTTATTTTTTAGTAGTTCCTGGAAAGGATCCCATTATAACTGGCATACGATCACGTTATAAAGTAGGCGATATCGTCAGAGGAAATTGCACTTCATCTCACTCCAGACCAGCAGCAAACATAACATGGACAGTGAATGGTTATGAGGTGAGTCACAAGTAAAATATATGTATGGAAATACAAATTCAATTGCTTGTAAGGACCTAAATCTTAAAACAATAAATTTAAAGAACTAAAAAATATTGCTTTTCAATTCCTTGCAATGTGAAAAAGGCCCAATATGAGTAAGAGTTACGTATACTTAACCGGACTTATCGTACCATACTTATTTGTCTTTTTTAACTAAACTTTATTTTCATATGAATATCGAGCCAAATTCAAACCATTTTACCATAAAAGAATAATAAATATTATAAAATTGTTTGCACTAATTCTTGGGTTATAAAAATAATTTGGTCAGTTATTGACCACAAATTATTGCTGCTCCAAAAAAAGAACCAAAAACAAAATACATTTTATTTAAACAGAGCTCATAAAAATGAGACCTAAACAAATATATATTTTCGGCTACAACAACAAAAATCAAATAAATGAAAAACTTTTTAAAAAGTAACAAATCATACATTCAGAACAACCACTTCAGATAAAAACAGAGAGGGGAAATAAAACACAAAGCAACAACAAAAACCATAGAAACATATATAGAGATAGACATAAATTTTGACCAAGGATAAAGTTTTATTTCAAAAGAGAAAACAAGGATACAACACTCGGCTTATGAGGTCTCCCAAAATCTCAACATACCAAAAAACAGCACACACTTACACACACAAATACATTCAACAACCACATGAACTGAAAACTAAAACGAACAAAAAATTTTCCAAATTGACCAACAAAAAACATCACCAGCAAGCAGACATTTAGACCAAAAATATAATTTAATGTCCACTTAAGAAGTTTTTGTTGCACAAAAATAGAAAAAACGGAAATAAATAAACGAAATAAACAACACAACAAATGTGTATTTATAAACACACATACACAAGAACAACAAATTAACGCAAATAGTTGCTTACGCACACATACGTGTTTGTATGAAAACAGAAACAATAATGTGGTTAAAATACCTCCACTGCTTTCATTACAATGACATTAAAAAAACAAAAACGATGGCAACAGTAGCACAGGGCAGGCATCTGTATTGAAAATAGCAACATAATAACAGATAAACGTGGCAAATTAAAAGTCACATTACCTCAACACTTGCACTTACTCAGACACACCGAGTGTACGATAAACATATTTTTTGTGTAAATTCCGTTAAACTTGTAGTTGTATACTTTATGCCACAGAGTTTTCAAATATTACTGCTTTCGCTGTTGTTGTTGATTTTTATAGTTTAGCATATGTTTTAAACTACACTCTTATAACACTTTGCAGATGATGTTGTTTGTTGTAACCACAAGTCCTGCTTACCATTGTTAACATATGCTCCAAAGTGCAGACAAAGTTTTCAACGTGTATTTTAAATAATGTACCCATCTGTATGCAGTAGCCTTAATGCCACACAAAAATTTATTTTTCAGATCCATTTTTCCAAAAAATTTTGCCCTGTCTTGCTTAGGGATAGTTAAGGTTTTGCTTCCTTTTTCTTTATGGGTAATTTGTGTCGCAATGTTTACTAAAACAGCATATTTTCTGTAATTTACGGTACAATTATACAGTGTCCTTTTTAAAAGAAAACAAACACAATCACGTGAATGTAGTAAATGCACATAAATAAGGTTTTTCTACGAGTTTCCAAAAATAAACTGTTGAACGAAGAAATACAAACATTTTTAGGAGTCTCATAATTTTTTTTAATCCATGTCGAAACTTGTAATGAATCTAAATGAGTGAGGATAATTGCTAAAAGTAGACCCTGATTGAGATAATAAATATGGGACTGAAAATAAAAAAAACTAGAACTGAACTAGAACTTTTTTTAATTCATAAATATTTATCAATATTCTCAATAGGGACATTAAATGTACATCTAATCCCGCGAAGCCTCGAAGCCGCAGGAAAAAATAGGTAATAAATTGGCATAATACAGTGTAGTATAATAATATAATAACTTTTTAATTTGATATAATATAGTTTTATAGTTTTAATTGTTAAAGAATACTAGAACTGAAGTCTTGTTTAAACGTAAAGGAAATCTAAATCTCGGCCAAAACATGTAATAGATCTAAAGGACTGAATATTAACGAGGAATGTTCACATGCTGTGAACTCTTTTATGTTTTTTACAGCAATTCCTATCCAGAAAATAATTTAAATTCATTATAATATTCGAAAAAAAAAATTAATGATTAATAACGATTTTAGTAACACGCAATGTCTTAAATGCTATTAAATATTTAAGGAATAATATGAGTACATCATCAAAAGGCATTATCATGCTTTTCATAATGACATGAATAATTTTGAAATTAAGGAAATTTAATCAAGTTATTTTTCTAGCTTAAAAAAAACTTCTCTCATACATGACAAACAAAAAAATGTCACAAGATTTTAATAAACTCTAAATTTGAATATGCTCTTAATTCTTACCTTAAATTCCTTTCTTTAAAGCAACGCATTAAGTTAAGTTCGTTAAATTTAGAACACATTTTATTTATAAGAAACTCTCATATGTAAGAGTATATACATACAAATCAGTATTGCCACTTTGTGGGTAATTACCCTAATTTGGTATAATTTTTATTGTCGTGGGAAATGCGTGGGTAATTCCTCTTAGGTGTAATTCAGGTGTAATTTTAAATTCTTACTTCAGATACCCAAATAAAATCGAGATTCGATTTCAGTGATGAGATTTATTTCTTTTTAAATATTGTTGATAAGAAAATGCACAGTCTTCTAAACCGAAGTCTCGGTTTCTTTTTAAGAAACGTCTTTAATCATTTAATATATATTTACAAAAGTTCGGTTATGAATGTCGCAAGATAGACTCTTAGATTTGGATAAAGATGACTATGAAAGTGATTTAGAACCTGAAGTCAATTGAAAAAAGTAATTAAGCCAATAACTTGCCTGGGGGAAGATATGATTCCAATATTCCAACATATAATTAATTTTACTTTTATCTGGCAACTGTCAAATGCTTTAGTTTGAAGAATATTTAACGCCCTTAACTGTTGTAAAAATGAATTACGAATGGGTCAGTTTATAAAAACCTGCAGGCATTTTGTTTACTAAATACGAAATAAAGGGTATTTTTTAAGACCATGAAACATAAAATGGTAGACAACACAAAAAAAATTAATTTTAATCGCAGATTAATACACGGCATTTCCTTTGCAACTGATTTAAAACCAATAGGCACCTGCAAAAACAAAAACAACTATTAATTAATCTTTTTGAAGAAAGTCAACTATAAAAACATACATACGAACAATGTTGATTCAATTGTTGCTGGTTTATCAGCATACACCAGTGACTTCCCAGCCCTACGGAAAACAATCAAGAGGTGTCACATCGCACGGCCTTAAAGTTTAAACGACTGTTTATTTTCTCTAAATCTACACATCGCCTTCGTATGTAAAAAAATTAGTTGGGAAAATCGATGGCTGGTTTTCAAAATAAATTTAGATAATTTGGTGGCGGGTTTCAAGCTTGAATCTATTCATGATGATGTGTCTGAGCAAAAAGTGAAAGCAGTATGACAGATCGTTTAACAGCTAACCTTTCGTAAGCTCTATGGGGCTCAAAAACACCCATTACAAAGGAATGGCAATGAGCATTTTGAACCTTTCCTAGATATATGCAACCAAATGTGGAAGCTAAACTCATTATTTTAGGTGTTTTATTTTATGTTTTTTAACCCCTGTATTCATAAACGATGATTAAATTTAACAAACGTTTATAAGGGAAAACTTCATAGAAAATTTGTTTTGTAATCCTTTATTAAATTTAAAATATTTTTATGAATACAGGCATAAGTCTTTTATCTTATTTTTGTTTTTTTTTTTAAATTACAATAAGAATCTTAACAGTTTGACTAATATTGATCTTCTTTCAATGAGTTTGTTGTGTTCTTGTTTCTTTGTTAATGTCTTTTTATTAAATAAAACTTAATTTTTATATCAGGTGTAATTTCATTTAGTTAAATCGGGTAATTTTGCTTCATCTCAAGTGTAATTTTGGATTTTGCTGGTGATTTTATTGTATAAATAAATTTTGTTTGCTGGATTGCTCGCTCAACAATTCAACCACATTTTAGGCTCTGGCTGACTATGTTCTAAACCACCGTTTAAAAAGCTGCAGTTGAGATAGTAAAAGTCATAAGATTATGCTGTAACTTCGACATCTTCATTTGTCATTGGACAAAAATAAACTGTTGGCTTTACTTCTGATTCATTAAATGAACACAGTCGCAGTGAAGGCAAAAGCAAAACACGAAATGTTGTACACGACAAAGAACATCGGCAGTCGACATGTTCGGAAGTGTTTGGTTTGACAGACCAAAACTTTTAAAAAATCCCGTAATTATCGAAGATGGGACGTTGTGTTTGTGTTTTTATTTTCCATATTTTTTTTAATAATACATGCGTTCATAAAAACATAAATATGTACATAAGTACATATTTATTATTTTTAAGCTTAACAAATCTTTTTAATTTTTTGAAATTAAATAAAACTGTAAATAACATCATCGCTTTCATATATATACAATGAACACAACGTCCCATCTTCGTTAACTTCGGGATTTATTAAAAGTTTCAATCTGTCAAACCAAACACTTTCTAACATGACGACTGCCAATGTTCTTTGTTGTGTACAACATTTCGTTTTTTGCTTTTGCCTTCACTGCGACTGTTTTCATTTAATGAATCAGAAGTAAAAGCAACGGTTTATTTTTGTTCAATCAAAATTCAAAAAGTGGAAGAAAAAGCAATTTTTTCATTTTGACTGTAGTTTTTTAAACCCTGTTCTAAACTGATTGTTTAACTAAAGAATTCCTAAGCGTTTGATTGATTTTTATTGTAAGCAAACATTCATCATACGCTCCATATACCTCTAAGACCAATTAGTACTACGTGGTGTATAAAATAAAATTATTTTATCGGAATAATTTTAACATATTTTAAATTTCCGCAACTTCCCATAATCTAAATTAACAAAAAAACTACCAAAATGTTAAACCAAAAAATTTCGTTCTTATAAACACCATAAAATAAATACATACATATGAACAAATTTAACAAACAAAACAAAACAAAAATTGGAAGGCTACAAATAAAAACTTTACATTTACAACACAAGCATTTTGTTAATTTTGACTTATGACATGCATTACAGCAAAAACTTATGCGAATAACTTAAACTACTGCGAAATGCAATTCACAAAGGCCAACAAACAACCCTGTCATAAAAACTTTGCTAAAAATTCTGAAAATTTCGTTTATTTTTTAAAGCCAGCAAGTTATTAAATTAATGACTAAATTCAGCATGAAAACAACAACTGCAATATTAACCAAAATCATGTACTAATAACTTCAACTAAAGAAATCGCTTTTTCCTAGTGTTTAATATGTAAATTAAAATTTTATGGCATTTTTACCCGAAACAAAACCAGGAAAAATCTCTACAGTCAAAATGTTTCTAGTTTTCTCCTGTTTTGCATTCACCTTAAGCTGCAACATAAATATTGACCCAGTTAAACCTTAAAAAAAATTTTATGGAGAAAATCTAAAGCATGCAAAATTTGCATTGCTTATTAAAACTATAAATTGATATCATTATGCATTTTACTTCTTCTTCTTCTTCTTTTATAATTAAAATAATTATTTATTTAATGCTTTTCTTCCGTTAATGTAATTATTTTATCTAATTTCTTTTTTATTTCTCTTCTTCTTTCCTTTATTTAAGACAAATCCTGCTCACATACGGCACTTTAAGCCCCACAAGGACCCACGTGAATTAGAAACAGTCATTTCTGCCATACATTTTGTCGTAACACCACAACACTTTATTTATGGCAAATTAAAGGTAAGTACCAAGAAATCTGCATGCACCTTAATGCACACAACTTCAAGAGATAAAATGATGCCGGAGAAAAAATTCAAACTTTAACTATTATAATGACAAACTAGAAGACATTAAGGACTTGCATTTTTTGTATTACATTTTCTTTTAACTTCAGTGTAGTGGCAAGAAAATATACTTAAGTATACCAGACATGTGCGAAATATTTTAAAAATTTTGCTTACAGTCACTGACAAAATGTGTTGAAATAAAGCACCATGCCTTCTTTAATGTTAAAAAAGGAGACAGCTCATATCTTAAAAGATAGTTTTTTTCAATTAAATTGATTGAAAAGATTTGTATTCATCCATTTCCAAAACATCAACTAAACTTTCAAGACTTCCATCTCTATGGTATTCTTACTGCATACATGAAATCGAGGTGAACTACATTAAACTAATTAAGACTTAGGATAATTATTATTTACCTATTAAATGATGTTTGCATAATAAAATAAGAAAAAGGTCTTTACCATAAATTTAGATTCAAAAACTAATTGAAATTTATTTAAAAAAGTAAAATTGTTAAATATGCTTTGCAAGGACATTCTATAATTAAAACTACATACAAAGTACAAAGTTCACAGATTTTCTTTTTTCTAATTATTTAAATTATTTATATAAAGTTTAGAATTTATGACACATAGACAACAACAAGCAGAAACATAGCATGTGCAACCAAAAAAAACACAACAAACACAAGGACAAAATAATAACTCTACTTTTAAATGGCTTGAAACAGAGATGAGTACATAACTATTAGGCAGAGAATTAAGTATTAAAAAAATGTCCACTAATTGTTTGTTATTTTAGCAACAAGCCCATAATTTTTAGAGGATTTAATAAAACACAAACAAACAAACAAGCGAACAAACCTAGTGAGCAACCCAAATGGCAAAGGAAGAACAATTTCTAATAACCGGAGCACGTACAGTGCAACATTTTATGGTTAATTATTATTTTGTTTTCGCTCCCTTTTTGTTTTGCAATGACTTTATGGCGGTTTAACGTTCGTATACAGTCATAAACCTACAAATATATAAAATAAATGCACATACATACATACACAAACCCTTTCGTGCTCACATGGTTTATGAGTATCATAAGCATCTTGTTGCTCTTAATAATAAGCTACCAACCAACATTCACACATTAACAAATTGCTTGTGCAGTCTTAGAGCCATGGAAGGACATCTGATATCCTTTTTTCAGTTTTACTCTGCGTTTAACCACACGCATACATACAATCACATTTCTACTCGCTTTCATGAACACATTGGAGGCAACTTTAAAGCGCCATAAAAAAGTGAAATGTTTACCATATTAAATGTTGACTGCATGTACCACACAACTGCCACAGTATTTGGCAACAAACACACAATATCAATGAGTTTTTTTTTAATGAGTTTATCTTCATTTATGTGTGATTGTGTGCGGCGTATTAAAGTTGGCAGAAGATCTGTGAAATCATTAAAATTCTTCAAGTGGTCAAATTATAATGTTCATTTCATACGGCAAATATTTAATTTGTACGGTTGCATTACAGGCTGTCCGTAATCGTGGAGTATAAATAAATTAAATTTATTTTCTTTAAACATTTGTTTTTTTTTTTTTTTGTTAATTTCAGATACGTTGCACTGCTTTTATTCATGATGTCTATTGGAAATCCACTGAAAAGTCAATAGAAGAAAACCGTTTAACAAGGGCGGGTAATTCAAATGTGGTTCATAAATTTTCCGAGGATTATTTCGATTTGGACGAAGACAATATCGTAGATCGTTCAGATACATATATGACACATATAAAAGGTAAGTTATCATTGAAAATATCCAGCCAAAGTTTAAATCTAGTTCAATTCCTTAATTTTCCATTACACTGCCCTTATTTTATTACGCCATATTACCATAAATTTCATATAAGATTTTCAGATTTGTAATTAAATATACTTAATTTAAAACCTGTCTGTTCTACTTTTTTTTAAATTAATCTTGTATTTTTTTCGAAGCGTTTCATTTGTCACCCTTCTTGTTTTTCTGTGTAAATTTTTTTTTTTTTTTTATCTATCATCGTTTTTATGTTTCACGGAAACACATGTTTATAGAAGTATATCATTTCTGTCAGATCTGGATATTTTTTTTTATTGTGCAAAAGGAAGTATGACGGAAATGTATAAAAATAATTTGTTAAAACTAACAAAAGACATGTGATATAGTTTCAATCATATATGAATGTATGTGTGTGAGTGTGTGTGAGTGAAATTCAGAATTACATCCTCGCAAAGTATTTAGTGCAACAAAAAAATGTAATAAACTGAGAGTATGGAAAAAGTTTTGTGAGGATAAAAATGTATTAAATGAATTAAAGAGGGAAAAAGCAAACAATGAAAACAGTTAATACTTTATAATTACACAGTGATACGAAAGTGAAGGAAAAAATGATGCAGGGGTTCTCATAAATTTTGTTTGGCTGAACTCAAAAGAATGGTAAACTGCTTTAAATCAAAAGTAAACAAAAAGTTTTTAAAAATATACAAACATATGTATGTATATAAATTTTTTAATTTTTTAACATCAATATCAATTTAATTTGACATAAAAAACAGGATCAAAAAATATGTTATTATCGGAAAAGACTAACATGTTTTTTTTGCCTTTTTGCTGTTTTTTTTTATGGAAGAAGTATGTCCTCGAATTACACCGTTAACCCCCGTCGATTAGAAAGAAAGTTCTCCTTATACAAAACTCTTTCAAAGGATCGACGTAGAAATTGTATATGTCGGCCATATTCTTTGGCTTTTAGAATTTCATTTCGTTTCCAGGTCAGATCTTTTCTACGGCAGAAATACAATGTCATCTGCGAATTTTAGTTCTTCAGGATGGTCGAACGTAACCCAGGATATACCCCTTGTATCTATGCAAGACCTGTTCAAAAAGTCCTCAAGCACTACCAGGATCAAACGCATAGACATGAAGCATTCCTTTTCTCTCGGTCTGGTGTTCAATATCTGGTGTTAGCATTTTATTATCAAGAATTCGGCCTTCAAAGCCGTTGTAATGGGCTTTGAAAAGGTTGATTATCTTTGTAGGTATATTCCAAGAACATAGGGTAAAGTCCACAAAACATGTATGAATACTTTGCGTTTGATTTTTACGTAGAGATCTTTCTATTTTTTTCTAAATGCGGTTTAATAGAATTCTAGGCAGAGTTTTAGATGGGGTTAATTCTAACATAATTCATGTAAAGTTTTTACATAGAGCAAGATCGCGTTTTTGGAACTTTAATGAGTATGTATATTCATGAGGCAGCTAAATAAAAGGCTGCTTACTTTCAAGAACTGCTTGTTTCGTGTCCTGAGTCGTAGGGCGAGTTTGAAATTTTTGGACCATCCAAATGGGAACCCCATATTTTTTTTGTAGCACAGTGAAGTTATAGCTATTTGCTTGAGTTGTAAAAGAATTTTTTTATTTCTTTAAGAGATGACCATAATTAAATATGTGTACATAAAATTTTGCACCGTTAACGTGGCTTGTTTTAATTATTTTATTTAAGCAGGTTTTTGAGTACTTATATTTACACAATGTGATTGTAAAGACTATTTTTAAATAATTTTGATCTTGATTAAAAATTGCAAATAACGTTTTAACACTATATTGATTTTAATCGTTATGTAATTCTTAGATAAATTAAATGGATTTATTTTAAAAGCTTTTAGCGTTATTTGCAATATATTGTTAAAAATATTTTTTATTTTGCTCTAGTTTCTTTTTCTTTGCATCCTCATTTCTTTTTAGGTCAGACTTAAAACTATACATCAGTATAAAAAACATGCATAAATTTTTAATTAAAAGAGAACAACAACAGCTGCGAGAAAAAAATCATTGTTTTTTTCTACTTTTTTTGCATTTTTAGGTGATGTATCCTCGCTAAATGCCAGTGGCTGTTCAGCTTTACGTAAATGTTCATCCTTTTGGCCACGTTTAACAACACTTTTACTTATACTGTATACCGTGCAACAAATGTACCAATTATTGCAACAATTGTTAGGCCAAACAACACAAAAAAATGTCAATTGGCAAACAATAAAAACGAATATGAAAACAAATAGTACATGCAAAGAAAAAGATAAAAATTTATTAAGAACAAAAACAACAATAGGGGTATTAAAACAACGACAACAACAGCAGGCTCACCAACATACAATAACATTTTTAGCAACAGCGGTGTCAACAATTTGTTATGAAAACATACAACACCGAGCCGAAGATGAAATGCAAGCATCTGAAGAATATTGGCCCAAAGAAAAATATTTTCAAATAAAGTTAATCAAGGAAAAACATCAACAACATGTAGAAGATGAAAAAGAATGGCACTTGCAACCTAAATATACATACTCTTCAGCAAATAAAGAAAAAGAACAATTGCATTTACGAACACAGTTGCAACTAGAGAGTGATAAAACTCAATATAAGTATGAGCAGCGTAATTTAACAATGACTACAACTCAAGTGGCAAATATTTTTCCAGCCAACATTGTTGTAACATTAGCGCTAGTCTTTAATATTCTGCAATATTTTTGCAATAAAACATGCAACAAAGACCATAAATTATACGCACAATTTTGTACAGCTCCCCCAAATAGCTGTTCCAACAGTTTGAATACCGCCACTTGTCTTAATACTTGCACAACAACTGGCAACTCAACATCAACAGACTCTCTGTGCAGCTTAACTGAAACAAAACAAACCAAAATAACAACATGACTTGATTATGAGCAGTGTAAACTGGCTTAAAATTGCATGAAATTTATACATATTTTGCATACAACTGCAACTAAATATAAAAAAATCTTATTTTTTATTTATATTCATAACACGAATGCATATTTGTTAGTGGCATAAAAAGAAAAATTACCAAACGGGAAAAATTGCCAGCCCTTTCACTTTTCAGGCCTTTATGAAGGTTTACAATCGCATTCTTTTTAAACTTTTACCTTTTCCACTCTGCCTTTTTTGAAAAGAAGTTTTCAGATTTCTTTTATTAAATTTGTTATAAATTTAAATTCCCATTCTTGGATAAGGCCTGTCATATTGGGAATGTGTTGAAATTGTTTTTAAATTTATAAAATTTCTCAATATCAACTGCTTTTGATTTAATATACTAAATGCCTTGTTAATTGGAAGTGAAGTGGAATGCGGCTGGAAAGCCTTCCGTCTGGAAATGAAGCCTTTTAGAAGGCCTTTTTACAACTTCTGTTTCCCGCTTGAAATATCTGCGTCAATGTTTGTTTCCAGACATGTGGGGAGTTTAAATTTTTTTTTAGCTGTGTAAAAATATATATGTATATTCTCGATCGCTGATTTCTTTATGTATAAGCTTGGAAACATTTTTTGTTGATATTAAAAACTCTTGAGGGAGGAAAAACTGGGACAATTGGAATGTATGCTTACACCCCTTACGACACGTTAGCGGTCGACTTCACCTGTTGCAATGTGTTTAAAAGAGAACAGAATTTTGTCAAAATTTATATAATTTTAGCTTTTTTCTTTGTTTGTTTTGTATAGAAATATAACAAAGTCGTAAACGTCGAAGGAATGTTCGCTTTACCAATAAAAATAAACAAACACAAAATTCTTTAACTGCTGCTACGTAAAAATGGAAAAAAGTAACGAATACGTAAAAGAGCTTAGAAAAACAACAATTAAAGCAACGGAAATAGGTAATTTTCTAATTACTTTTTAAATTGTTTGAAGCATGGAATCTTAGCTAATAATTATTTTGTGTGCACAAGAACAAAACTTTGGCAAGATAATTTACTCATCAAACAATAAAGATGTCGCATGCATCTTGGACAGAGAAAAGTTGTAACTCGCTTTTCAATATTCGTAGCGACATTAAACTTGGCACGTTTATAAGTTTTATCAATAGGGATGCGATTTCCATGCAAATGCATGTTTTTTGTCGATAGTCTAAGATCGTTGTCGGCCAATAATAATCTTTCCGAGTCATAAAATTTGCCTTAAAATGTCATCGATTTGTGTTTGCATATTGTTGCATATTTTGGTTTTAAATGCATATTTTTGCATATTTTAACAATTTTGAGTGATATAATTTTTTAAATTTCCAAATAATAAAAAAAGTTCTTTAAAAAAATTTCCAAATTGTATACAAAACAAAAATCTTCCTAAAAAATGTTTAAAATCAATTAAAAAAGTTTTTGGGGCTCTGCTTAAAACATAAGTTTTACAAGATTTCATCAAAAGATCCTTAAATTTTTAACCATCTTACATGGTTACGGCTGCCAATTGGCCTAAAGCAATTAATACAAAACTGTTACATGTTACTTGCTTGACACATGGGTTACACGAGATGTAAAGAAAATTAGAAGCCTATTCGGTCAAATTGATTTATTGGTTTCGTATGGAAAAAAATATTTTTAAAGACTCCTTCACGAGTTGCAATTTTTAATGATATGTATCTCTTACCACCGGAGCCAGTATTAACAAGAAGCGGAACCTGGCTAGATGCTTTAGAATACTATTTAAAAAACTTTAAGCAATTTAAGAATGTTATTGAAGAACTTGTTGCTACCGATGCTTATGCGATTAAAAATGTAAAAGAAATATTAAATTTAAATAACAACAAAAGTCAATTAGCATTTGTAAATTCCAACTTCGGATATATTGGTGAAACTATAACTAAATTGGCAACACTTAAAAGTCAACTCAAGTAATTTGATTGACAGAAAGTAAAATTAACAACATGAAATAAAAATAAAAAAAAACTCCAAATGTTTTAAAAAAACATAGGATTTCAGAAAATAAACATATTTCAACTATTTTTGATCTTGAATCAAATGTGGAATCTGAATAAGAAAATTATTATTCTCCAAATGAATTGGCATCCTTCAAGTTTTTTCAACTTCGGTTTACGTTGACAGATAAAGAAAGATTTTTAACAGACAAAGGTTTACTTTTGATAATATAAAAAAGTATTTGATTATGCAAACAAAAATTTAAATGAGGTAGTTATTTAAATTAAGTTTTAAAAAATATTTTAACTTTGAATAACAAAAGAATAAAAACATCAATAAAATTTTTATTTTTTATTTTAAATAAAATAAAAAAAAAACAAACGCTTTTTTAATGAAAATGCTCCAGTTTTTAGTGCATATTTTTTATTTTTTTAATGCATATTATGGAATTTTTAGTGCATATTTTATGCGCATATATTAGATTTTTTAGTGCATGAAAATCTCATCCCTTTTTATCAATATAAAAAGTCAGACAAAAAAATGGGAAAAACTTTTTTAGCGAGCGGGGCAGATTTCTTGTTGGTTGAATGAAAACAAATGATATGTTTGTTTTTAAGTTATATGATGTAGGGTTTTGTACACAATGATAACAACAATTTAATTTTTTTGTTTTATCTAATTTCTTTCCAATATGTTTCATATATTTTCCCTTCGTTTTCGTACAAAAATATAACTAAAGTTTTTTAATTTGTATGAAATTGTAATTTAGCAACAAATTTTAAAAATATTAAGAAATATGTATATGTATGTACATTAATCCAAGTGAACACCTAGTGAAAATCTTGCTGTCATTGTAGATCCTGCCTTATATTATATTTGTTGTGTTTAAGCGAATCTATGTGCTTTGATTTCGTTGGGTGCTATTGCCAATTCATCAGTAAACACAGAAAAAATTCTGGTCAACTTTTTTCACAATTAAACCATTAACAAAAAAAAAAATATTAGTCTTAAGTAAAAATTTTATCAATTGAATTTAACGTTTACTTATGTGTATCAACAACATTACTGCAAAATGTTGTTAATATCATAAAATATTACATTGATACAATTAAATTGTTTACAGGTGCAAATTTAATACATTTTTTTTAATAAATAGCACAAATTTTTTAATTGAAACCATAATTCTCTAACATAGTTCATTTTTAAAACTTTAAACTCATAACGGCCCAGTTAGCCGGGAGTAACAGTAACCTTACCGTAAAAAAGTAAGATTGTGACAGATTGTGACGTAACATCTTACTGCTTACTATAATCGTTCAAATTGTTTAACATGCAACAAAATGAAGAAGCTGATTTGCAACGTTACTGTTACTCCCGGCTAACTGAGCCTTTAAGTAGATCAAATCGTAACAATTCAAAAAATATTAAAGACTAGCTGGCGGATAAATCAAATTATTTTGAATTTTTATTAATAGTAGAACACCATTATACTACAAAATGTTGCTTATACTATTTGTTTATTCAAAAAATGGTTGTAGTGGAATTGTCCTTAAATAACACAACATAAAACCTAAAAGGCTAAAGACAGGATAAACAGAAAGCTGTATTAGAAATCAATTTTTAAAGATACCAATACTGTTTGGTTTTAAAATCGATTTCTATCACGTCCAGATTTTCTGAATTTTAGTTTTTTGGCAGACAAAACTTATTTTTTAATTTTTATATCACGTCCTCTTTTCCTTTCCATTTTAAATTCGTTTTAAGTTTTAGTAAGTTATTTATTTAATGGCCTAAGAATGTGAAAAGTGGAGTTCAGTTTGTATCCGTGCCTGAGCGGAAATAAGTATTTACTACATACTACATCTATTAGGAACTTTTTGGCATACTGCAACATATATAAAAATCAACATCCACAAGGAAAATTAAATCAACTATTTAAGGTTAAGTGCTGATCGCTTTTTTATTAGAACCAAGCGTTACTAAAGAATTAGTTATTAGTTTATTGCCTCTATTGCCATTTTTTAGTATTCGTTGTAACAAAATGAAACTCTCCCAAATTTAAGAAGAATATGTTAGTAAATGCTAAATATTTGGCTGTGCCGAATCTTTAATACCCACCACCAAGAGTAGATATATTTTAGGCTTTTTATATTAAATTATTGGCCGATCAACACAATGATCTATGATTTTATTGCTAGTCATATAAAACTTAATTGGACCTAATATTGATAAAATAT
The DNA here is from genome assembly GCA_963931875.1 of Pollenia griseotomentosa. Lineage (NCBI taxonomy): Eukaryota > Metazoa > Arthropoda > Insecta > Diptera > Polleniidae > Pollenia > Pollenia griseotomentosa. The sequence goes on along the minus strand of OZ007561.1, from coordinate 202,948,186 downwards.
CATGATTCGCTTCGCATAAAAGTAAATATTAGTAAGAGGTTTATATTAGACCTTTGGAAATTTTTTAAGAGTGATTTCTAGTATCAAAGAAACTAAATTGAACCAAATTTAAAATAATATAATTTTTGCTAAGGTTTTAGATATGTTAAAGTGTTTTCTAGGAGTTCTATTTTTTTGTTTTTTTTTTAATTCCCTAAGCTAATCCTGCGAAGTTCTACGCTTGTCTGCAGGAAAGAAAGCAACCAGAGTCTCTGGCGGGAGTCGAAGCCGCAACCCCGGCGCTGATAGACTAGCTCACTACCAGCTAGCCGGGGCACTCATTGGCCTATGGTAAATATATGGACCGATCTTTACGAAATTTTGCCTTATGAAAGTATGACACAACAAATTGCATGAAAATACTATTATTTGTTTAATACTCTGCGTGCTAAAGTATTTTCCATGTTTGAGTTTTGTATGGTGCCTATGGGGCTATAGACTTCTCCCTACGAAATTTTCCAGTGTGATGTCTGTTCAAATTAAGCAATTTTATGCAGAATTTATAAACATTCAGTGCATTCTGCCACGAATTTCTGTAATTTTTGTGGTGGTTGTTCTACAGTGGTTGTTCTACAATTGAATTCTTAAAACAATTTCATATCGAACGGACTGTTCCGGATTCCAACCCCAAACTGCTCAAGATAACTGGAAACAATTTGATATTTTATTGCTGTCTTCTTTTGAGTTGGTCGAAAGTGAGCGTGTTTTCTACAGACAAAATCGACTTGGAATTACTTAAGAACCCAGAATATAACTACATATATGCACATACTTAAGTTGGTCTTTGATGAATCCTAACATGTTTCACACGGAATGACAAACTTAGAATACCCTCATGAACCACTTCTCGTAGAGGGAAAAAATGCACGTATACAGTTTGTGTAAGCGTTTTAAATTTTTCTTTTTTCAATTATGTAACAGTATTAGTGTATGTGTTGTTGAAAAATGCTTGTTCTACAACATCATAGGAAAAAAAAAATTTTTTTTAATATTTTATATAAAAACACAATGTTGCAATATTGTGAGTTTACAAAATTCCCTTTTTGTATTTTTTAAGAAGCCTTGTAGCGTTAATTTTTATTTTACTTTCTTTTTGTTATATTGCAGAGTATCTACATATATACATAAATACTTATATAGCATAATAGAGATACAAGTGTAGAAAAAAATTGCTTAAACAAATTTAAAAAAGAAAACTATTTAAAATTTTTAATTTCAAATGTTCTAAAAACAAAAAATTTTTGTTTAAATTTTAAGATTTTTCTAAAATTGTTTTAAACTTTGTAGTTTTTATTATTTTTATTCAATGTTATGGTTATTTTATATTTGTTTAATTAACGAAAGTTTCAATATTGTATTCTAAAATAAAAAGATGCAATTTACACAAAACGTATGCCAACAAAACACTCTCAAAATATGCGTATGAAAAAAAAATCAACCAAAAGTTTTTTGGCCTTCAATAAAAAGATTTTTTTTTTAATCTTCCCATTGAAATAATCCATCAAATTTTGTACATATTTCATTTTAGTGCACAATTTATTTTGAATTTCAAACAAATTTTCAATTAATATAAAATAAAACAAATCTGTTGAAAGTGACTTGTATATTACTCCGAATCATTATACAAAAAACTGTTAAGAAAAATGTAACCTTTAAATGGTTTCCTATAAATAAGTTGAAAAACGTATTACAAAAAACATTGCTTCAAAACAAAGGCGTACGTACATAAGGTGGCCCTTTTTTATGGAGAATTTATACCGTTTCTTTATATTAAAATGTGGAAATTATTTCTTTTTATTAATACTATTATTAAACCCTTATCCTGTATTCATGGGTCAAAATTGTCCAATACTAATAAGTCAATATAAAATATTCAAGCAAATATATAGAGAGCTATAAATTTATTTGTGAAAATCATTCCGAAACTTGCATTTCCTGCATTGAATGCAAAAAAAACGGAATTAACAAATGTATGATGGATAAAATTTTTAAATTGAACAAAATTGACCTGAAAATACCACATGCGTTTTATTTGTGAGTACACGATAAGGGTTAAACATTTTTTCGAATATGCTTCTTTAAGTCAAATTTCTTACAATAGACATATTCCCTCAATATTTCACATAATTTTTGCTTAAGACAACCTTTGGCTTGTTTTAAAGCTTCAGCCCTGTACAAGTATATGGACTAGGGCTATTACCAAATTGTTGGCATAGTACCACGGAGTGGCCAAGAATATTTTAGTAATTAAAACACCTGTCTTTCGTCGTTTTGCGAAAAAAAACCTTACGCAGGAAAGCAAATTTCTAAAAACTTCCAAGAAATTTTGAACCGCGATGAATTGTAAACCTTAGGAACATTTTTAAATCTAAAGCAGTGGATAAAATCCAAAATAGCATTTGAGTGATACGTATAGGAATATATATGCAAATATCAGGTGTATATTTTTTAAAATTTCCGTGAGATAAAAATGGTTGTTATTAAACTTCAACCCGATCCCTGCGTGAACTTCTTTAACAATCCTAAAAAATTATCATATTTTTTATTAATAACTTTTAATGTTCTACACGACTATACTATGACGTTTTTGATAGTCGCAAAAAGTGTGAAAGAAGTACATTCGAAAACAAAAAATAAAATAATAAATACAATTTTTTGTCTTGGTGTGCTTGATTTAATATTTACACTTATTTTTAGAGCAACAATGCAATTGTATTTTAAAATGAGCTCTTTCTTAAAACAAATTATTTTCTGTTTTATTAAGGCCACCCTAAAATGTATATGTATGTAAACCAAATTACGTTTAAAATTTTTTTCTTTTTATTTTTTAAACAAAAATCAAAAAAGTATGTAATAAATATTAACGTTAAGCAGATTTTATGAAGAGAAAAATATGTAGATATTATTAAATAAAATATGTTTTTAAATCCCTGATAATACTGCAATTTAAATATAAATGCACTTTTGTTACTTTAAGTATTGTTTTTATATGTTAGTAAATACATGTACCAAAAAAATATATGTAAAAATTTTCATCAGGCACTTAAAGCCAGTGAAATTATATATAATTCTTGTTTTCAGTTGCTAGATTAAACAAAAAATTGTGTAAATATTTCTTTTTTAAATACAAAAGCCCTTCAAAACATCCATTTAAATACTACAAAGTAGAAATTTAATAATAATTGAAAAAAATTAAAAAACCTCTTGAACATATTGGGTAATATACATTTTATGAAACACGAGAAAAAAAGCTGTAAAATAGTTTAAGTTAAAAAGCTTAAAAAAAAATAAACATTTATTAAAACTATAATAATTTACAAGTTCATTATCTGTTCATTATTAAATAATCAAACAACAACAAAAAAAAATCCTACGCTAAAACTCAACACATACAAATAAACACAAATTAAAAATAAACATGTAGTTGTATGTACTATTTATATAATTATTAACAACAACTACAATAAAAACCAAAAATTAATATTAATAAATAAATAAATTACTTTTAAGTGTTAATAGTTATTAAATAAATTGGCATTAGAGAATATAATGCCAACTAAGTCAAAAAAAAACACAAATGCAAATACACACCAACATTCATTCACACATACAAAAACAAGTTATGTAAAAATCATAAAAATATACATTTCCATATTTAAATATTAATACCTATTTACGAAAGTTATTTAAAGGCCAATAAAATAATTGTATAATTAATTAAAAATTTTAATGCCAAAACCAGTGTTTAGAAGTTTTGTTTTTTTATTTAATTTTTCATTTTGCTGGAAAAAAAACGAAAAGAATTAAATGGTTACTAAACATTAGCATACAGAAGACCCTTTTAAAACACAAAAAAGTATTTGTTAAGGCAGCTCACAGCTGATGTGCTATGATCTATTCAACTATTGGGTATAAGTTACATACAGTGTCACCACTTCTTGACTTGAAATTTAAATGGCGGTTCGGTCAAAACTATTCAAACCCCATAAGAAATTACACAAACAATTTCTCTACTCTGTGAAACGTTTTAATTGTAATGGTCCTGCAGCAATATTGTGAATAATCAGCGACGCGAAATTAAAATACAGGACGAAATTTTTATTTTATTTTAGAACAAATGTTTCCTGGCAATATGGATTTTTTCTTTTGCTGGTCACTGAAAACCCGGGGCGTTAGGTGCATTACTAAACTTTGACAACATATTCTTCCAACCGGGTCGGTACTTTGCGCCATCTCTTCCGTTCTTAATGCCAAGCTTTCTCTTGGATTCTTCTGCCTGATCTTTCCAGCGGAGTTTTGGCCGTCCTACTTTTCGCCTTCCTTCGAGTAAATCTTCAAAAATTTTCGACCTGTTTCATCTTTCTTCACTCTGCTGACATAACCTAGCCAGCGTAATCTCGTTTTGTTGATCTATATGACCATAAGTCGTATACTTATCTCACGATTCATACGACGATTTAAACGATTTAAAGACCAAAATAATGATGAAAGGTTTTCTCTCGAAGATAAATGCTGTGTCGGCTGCTTGCGTAAGACTTCAGATTCTGCACCATATGCATACCAAGACTGTCATAGTTGGACTTTCATGTCTCAAGAGAAGGACTTATCTCTAAAGTGCTTGTTGAGCAGAAATAACATATATTTGCAAGCGAAATTTTACGACTAGTCTCAAAGGCTGATGTTGATAGTTATATTCAAGCCGATGCGAAGTAGACAAATTAGTCCACTACATGTATATTATAACGGTTGTCAACATTTAGACTTTAGTCTAATTGCGTGGCGGTTTTACTTGCACAAAAGCGATAAATACTTAACTATCCTTATACTGGCTAAAGGAAGCTAAAAATAGATCTTACCAAAAATTAATTAAAAATTTTGTAAAAAATCACTTATTAATATTAAGATAAAAATCGTCTATTTAAACTTTTATATGAGGGTTTCACCACCGAAATTCTGAAATTAACAACGCCGGGAAATGTTTGCAAGCTTGATTCAATTTTCGGTATAAGTGCAACTACACAAAAGTGCATTTATTTAAAAATAAAAGCAAAGAAAAAAATTAAAAACAGTGCAGATTTTTAAAAATTATTCAGAAAGTGGCAACGCTGGTAACACATAATCTGCTTGTTGCAATTCTACAAAAAGCATTCTATAAAAAATTCCATCACGTGTGATAAAAACTTGTTAAAATCTATTAATACAAAAATCGCACAGCAAATTTCGAATTAGATAAAAAGCAAACACATAAAAGCATAAAAAACAAAAATACTAATTACAACTTTACAACAAAATTAACGAAATAACCTTGTGTAAATTACTATCGGTTAAACTTATTGTAAAATCTAGCTGAAGTTATATAAAATTATTGAAACATTCTGTTAGTGAATTTGTAATTAAAGCCAATATTGCATAGATGTTAAGTCGAATTATAATTATTTAAATACATGGACATAAACATAATATTAAAATACATATACATATTGTATTAACTGTGTATAAAATGCAAAAAAAAATAGATATACAATTGTATAAATAAATCAAAGAAAAAAATATTATAAACTTATAAAAGATGTGTTAATTTTTAATTAAAAGATCAGGTAAGAAAAACTCAAATCTGTTGCAAATAAAATTGGTTATAACACTACATAACAAGTTCCAAAATAGAAACACGAAGAAAAAAATATATATACGAGTATCGATATTTTAAGAGTCAGAGGCTCTTAGCACTTTGTGATGATGATGTCAACTCCATTCTGGCTTATTTTGTCTCATATGCATTTCACCCACGAACAAAATTCTCGCCAATTTTTATTTCAATTAAACCATTAATCAAATATAAAATCCGTTTTATACCAACAAAATTACTTAAGAAAATGTTTAATAAATACTATTAATTTGTTTACTGGTGCAAATTTAATTTATATTACAAATTTTTTAATTAAAATAAATTTTTTTCTGTTTCAGAGAGCTTAGTTTAAGTTTATGTTCATAGTAAAACTAATTAAAATGGAACGTCTAAGAAAACTTAACTCAGCAGTTAAAACATTTTAGCTTTATACAATTATGAAATAATTGCCCCACTACATCCAAAGCGAAATCCGATTTTTAGAATTTAAATCTTTGGCAACAAAAAGAAACAACTTAACAAGTTAAAAATCCAACTTTGATTTATTTCTCATCTCTTAATCAATTAACCATTTAAAAAAAAAAAAAACTAGACACAAAATTTCCATCAATTAATTATCTGCAACTGACTATTTATTCCTTTAAAGTTTATAAAATCGAATCAACTAACTAAACAATAGTAATTTAAATACTCTATTCTTGTATTGATTACCAAATATTTAAAACAATTGTACAAAAAACATCATTTGGAAAATTTGCTTTCAATTAATTCTGTTACTTTTGAACTTTATCATCCTTTAAACGCTTCAAACAATATGAGGCAACAACAAACAAATGGCCATACTTAACCTAAAGCCTACAGAAATACAGGCAAAATGGCTGCAACTTTTTGTTGCAGAACTCAAAAAACAAAAGTTCTATAATAAATGTTCTCCTACATAAACAAAAACATCAGCCGACAGGAAATAAGAAAAAAAGGCATACAAGTTGCAGAAGAAGGGCGAGGGAAAAAATCAATCTGAATGTTAAATGAACTTTGGCTATTATACTTTAAATCACCAATTTTTTTATGCACAACGAACAGATGAACTTTTTTATGTGCATAAACTAACAAACACATATAAAAACATACAACATCAAAAATTGTAGAAGAAAGACGCTATATTATAGAATGTTATATTAAGACTGATATTTTATTTGCAATGAAATCAAAATATATGCAGAAAATAAACAAATACTAACTAAAACAGTAAGAGCTAGACACACCCAGAAAAAACATTTTTAAATACGGTCAGCTCTAACAAAACAATTTTCAACGAAATTATTTAAATATATTATGGTTAATTTAGTTATTTTATAGTCTCTAGCAATCAAATTATGGATAAATAAGTCCTTCAACAAGAAGCCCCTACTATATTATGGTTTCCTCCAAGCATATTATGGCTTAAATTAACATCAACATGTTTAGCACTTATACCACTGTGCAGCACTGAAATCTTGAACCAATTGAGAACCCCAAAATCTGAAAGCTTATGATGGTAGAAGAAAACCCCTAGTTTTGTGTGGAATTATAAGCCAAGGTTTTTTTAATTCATTTTTGCAGTTTACGACTGGGAATGGATTTTGGTACAATTTAAAAAAAAAAAAAAAACATATACTAATTCTTAAGTCTATATCTCGTGAACTATTTGAAGTATTGCTTGTCTCTCTTCGGCAAATTCTTAGCTCTTAATCAGATCTAAATTTTTACCTTAAGATAAAATCAAAAAAACAACAACATCTTACTCAAAACTGTCGAAAAACGTAAAATTTCGTCATAGATTTTTATTGTTGAAGATGGAAAATATAAGGACTCTTCAAATATATTTTAAAATAGATACTTCGAATAGTTTATGATTTTGAACATTTTGAAAATCATCAATTTATACGCATCTACATTTTGACTTACCGACAAAACGCACAATTTAGTTTAGACAAAACCCTTAATATCTCAAAACATAAAATTTCGACTTAAGCCATTATTATTTATTGCCACAGATATGTTAATTGAGTAATCATGTATATTTGAGTTTCTAGTACTTAAATGTGCAATCAAATAAATTCTAATTTATTTATCAACAATATTTTCCGCTCTATGAAATCCTCTAATATGGTGCCGATGCATAATTTTTCCATAAAAATAAAGCCTTTATGCACGATTTTCTTTATCTTTCAGTGTTTCCAAGGAAATTGTTTCGCTTAAAATTAAGATAAAATGTGACATGCGGAATACCAGTAACTAGTAAAACAAAGTTCGTGGTCGGCGCAAATTTTACCGAATGCCAAACATCAACCGATCAATAAATAGATTTTTGCCCAACTGAACCCAACGTTCGGTCGGACTCTACTTAATACATATTTTAAGTTAAAGTTTCTATACAATTATACAGGTATATACTAAAAAAGCGTTTTCTTACAAGAAAGTGGCCTGAACTTCCGCTCAAAACTTTTTTTTTTTAACAAGTTATTTTGAAAACTAATTTTTTATGTAGTCTAAGAAGGAAATGATTGTTTATAGGATTAAAACTGAAAAGGGGCTTTAAACATTCGTCTTGGCCAAATAGAGTAGATTGTACATCTCTTTTTCAATGTGTGGGTCTATAAAACGAAAAACAACAACTACATAGATTGACTTTTAAGCTTTTTTTTCTTCCCCTTTTTGTCGTTTTTAGTAGTAGTAACTTTTATTGTGGATGTACTGAATGGTTGGTTTGATAAAAACAACACTAACAGCAAAACCAGCAAAATATTTACTGCGTATACGGAATGTGCAATAATATGTATGTATGTATGTATATATGTATGTGTATGTGTGTATATGTTCTTACATAGCAATTTTTAATGCTCTTCAATCACGACAAAAATCCATTAATACACTTCACAACAGCAATACAAGTACATACATATGCACGAAGAAGAGCGGTTATAATGGACACAGTCCTTAAACGAGTCAAATAAAAAATAACGAGGAAAAGAAAAACATTGGCCAGAAAAACAACTTATCAATAGATGAATGACGCCTGACTGCAATCGGTAGCCAAAAACAATAAGCAAACTAGAAATAAAAACCAACCAACTCAAATCTCTTTTTTCTGGCCAAAGAAAATCACTTATCTGCAAAAAAAAACAGTTCCCTAAAAAAGGTCTTGAATAAGTATTTTTTGGAATTAAAAGTAAGAAAAACAATATGTATTTTCTTCTATTTTAAGAATTTAATTTAAATTTTCTTATTACCTAATTTAATGGGATAATACTCTTAGAAAAAGTTTTGCTGGGATTTTGTTAAGGGCTTTAAAGAATTCTAACAATATCTAATTCTATACCATATAAATAAATTTGAATAACAATTAAATTTAATTTGCAAGTTCTAATTTCAGCTTTAAGGCTTAGTTGTATTATACTCCATTTGCTCGTACATCTTTGGCTGCTTTTAACAAATTATTGCCTACATTTAGGCTTATCTTTAATTCTTCATATCTTGTGCTGCCATTAATGCTGTAGATGCTATTGCTATTGTTCTTGATTTGATTTCAAGGGAAATTACAAAATGTCTATTACAATAATTGTTTAAAATTTCATTCCCCTAAAAGTATTGACTCATCCACACATACTTATAAAGCATTGTTATATCTGTATATGTGTGAGTTGTATAAGTATAAGTGTATATAGAAATTACTTAAGTCATTTAAATATTATATGGTGAGTACAGAATTTTATAAATTAGCACATATTTTACAATTATTGCTTAAATTAACAAATTCTAATGTTATAACTTAAAGCAAAATTTAGAAAATGAAAATCAGCATAATAAGTGTAATTATTTTATAATATTGTTGTAAGCTTGGATACTTAGACACATGCACATACTAACATACACATATACTTCATATTAAGAGTGTAGTACATACCAATAGTTGTACTCTTCAAGTATGCAGCAGCTATAATACACACTTTGAGGCATGTGTGTATATTTAATATTTTAATCTGCTGTTCTTAAGATCTACAAAACGTTGCCTACTTATTTGCTTTATGTTCATTCAAATAGAGTAGAAAACAAATGTTTTGTTCACGTATGTGCTAAACTGAAAACATTTGTTTTTCAAAGAAAATTAATTCATACTTATTCATTTTCGTTTGTTTGTATGTACTAAAAGGCAGTCTTGTGTATTTATTTAAATTATATTAAAATCTATCTATTCAATTGAATTTTAATGATTATTTTATAATAAAAGCTGCTTATTACAATAAAGTGTTTAATTTCGATATATGATCATTGCCAAATGTGTTTGGTACAAAAAGATAATTTATGGTAATTAAATGTGTATTTAATTAGATTGTTATTTTTTTATATATATCCACTAAAGTACATAGTCGTTTTATTTGAACTTTTTTTTATTTTATTTGAACCAGTGAAATGCGCATAGGGATAGCTTATCCCATCAACAATAAGTTTCAGTCTTTTTATCAAGTATAAAAATTGGGAATTAAGCACGAATAACAAAATCTTTTAAATTAAAATTTTGTATTCCCAAAAATTTCTTTCATAAATAATTTTTTTAAAAAATGTAACTTTAGAACCAACCAAACTTTTCTGTTCGAGAAGCCAATGCTCCTAAGGACATTAGATATCAATACAGCAAGAGAAAAAGCATTGTTTATAAAATTGGGCAAAGAAATTTAATTAAAATGTTTAAGTTTCAAATTTGTTGTTTAATGGATTGTCTTAAGATAGATTAATGCACTCTCTTAGGATGTGAATAGTCATTTGAATAGGAGATTCACAGGGGCATTTAGGATCATCCGCAAGACCTTATCTGTGAAGTGATTCTTGGGTTCTGCCGATACCAGATCTTAATCTATTTAGGTTGTACCAAGCTCTTCTTGATAATTGGAAGTCGTCGTTTCTACTTTAGTCGTTAAATTTTAAAATTTATCAGAATTTGACTAAAAGTTCAATCAACCTGTGCTAAATTCAAAATTTTCTGGATTCAATTCTTTGGATAGAACTTTAATAAAATATTAATGCTCTTCAGATCATCCAAAAGCGATGTAGACTTTTATGAAAAAAAAAAAATTGTTTCACAGTTCAAGAAATAATACCAAAAACAATATGAGCAAATTTATGGAAAAATAGATTCCAGAAGCTTTCGATGGAAATAATGCATTATTAAATCTTGTTTATAACTCTGTTTCATAACAATTAAAGCTAATAAATTTAAATTACTTAAGCGCTAAAAGCATTAAGTATTCAGTTAAATTATAATTTTTATTCTAAATCTCTTTAAAAAAAATTCATTAAAATCCACATGAATATTATTTTTACGACAGGCTGTCAAAAATGACATTTATAAAATGAGTGCTATTGTTTACAATTTTTTTTTTTAACGAAAATACCTTTTAACAGTTAAACCACTTGACAATTTTGAATTTAAATAAATAAAATATTAAGTGGCATAAGCCATAGAAGACAATTAGAATAGAAGATTACATGTGAAGTTTCCACAACAAAACAAAAACATTTCTTACTAACAAAAGCATTTTTTATCAGCTAAGCTAAGTTTTTGTCACCCTTTCTCTTCTTGTCGTCTTCTGTGGCATTAACATATATTACCACTCCCAATGAAAACAAGTTAAATCAATTTTTCGGATTTTTTATAATTAAGTACAAAAACGTTTAATAATAATTAAATTTATTTCGTTCATTTTCTTTTATTTTGGATACAGCATTTAAAAATAAACTTGTTTTCTACTTTTTATAAAAAGTAATTCAAAACATGGTTAAGTTTGAACCCCTTTTGTGCGTTAACATTTTATAAAATTTAATCTTTTTGACTTAAAACTCTATTGCTGCAGACAAAAACTGGCAAAAAGATTGCAATAAAAAGAAAATCCTTAAAAATTTAAATTTTAAAACAACAGCTCTAAACAAGGCTATACATTCTTAGCAAACACACCAACAGACATACTCGCAATAATTTTCACGAATTAAAAAAACTTGAAATATACACGTACAACAAATACAAACATATCAATATCAACACTCATGCCAAAATACAAGGGTTTTAAATTTCCCGGGTTTGTCTTACCTTCCCGGAAAGCATGACATTTTTTTTTTAATTTCTGACAACGCTTTAAGAAACTTTCGAGGTGGTAGCTTCCAGCATTTGCTTAAAGGCAAAAGATCTTACATTCCTCTTAATATTAAACATCTTTTAGGGAAAGTCGTTAATATAGTTTTAAGATTATTACCAAACTAGACGATTCCTTTTCTCACCTCTTTAAATTTGATAAAGTACTTAAACTGGAAATCTTTTTTTAATGATACTCTAAACATAATGCTGTTTAAATAAATGAATTAAAAAATTGACTTGCAATTTGCAGGAGGTACCATTTTATGAAAATTTAGGCCAAATATTTTACATAGAAGTTTCGAAATTTCACCTCGTAAAATTCCGGGAAATTTAAAAAATATTATATGTAATAGAAACCCTAAAAAAATACTTAACAGACAAACACATTAACGCAACACAATATTTAAATTAAAATATTATGGCGGCAATAAAAGAAGGTACGCTTAATGTGTGAAGGTAGGATTATAAAAAACAACACCAACAACATATATAAAAATATATACTAATATTCTACAAAACAATTACAACAACAACAGAAAAATGTTGGCAATTTCCTGATGAATTAAAAAACACACAATTTCCGCCACAATAAAACAATGCCAAACATATGTATTTGTGTGTTTCTTTATACGTGTGCAATTGTATGTGTATCTGTATGTATAAGAAAGTTTATAAATGCGAGCAATTGAAATTGTGAGTGTGGGTTTGTATGGATGTGTGAATAAATGAATGTTTGCTAACATAAAGATTTCAATGGTAAATGTGAGTCAGTAAAAGAGAGTGAAGTGAGTGAATTGTATGTGTTTTATTTTTTATACTCAGATGAGGAGTATCTGAATATAAAAGCATTTTCAAAATATAAAAAAGTTAAAAACATACACAGAAAAATCTACTGTCAAAGAGGTTTGTTTTAAAGCAATAACAAAAATGGTTCAAAAACAATAAAAAATAAACCACAAGTGAGCAAATAAAAACATACTCAGGTTCATTTTTTCGTTAATTTTTTTTTTTTTTTTTTGTTTTGTGTCTTGATAAAGGTTCACTTTTGTTCAAGTCATACTTTATAAACGTATAAAAGATTTTTATGTTTGTTTTTTATTACGTTCACCAAAAACAACAACGAAATGCAGTCAGTAAATTATTTTATAGAAAACAACTCATATTTCAATTACAATGAGTGAGTACGTATTTATGTACAATATAGAAATGGAATTGTATGAATAATTTTTTTTTTTTTAAGAGCAGGAACAACAAAAAGCTGTCAATAAAAAGAGAGAGCATAATGCTCGGATAATCCGACTGTTATTAAAGCTACAAATTGGGCATTGATATTTATTTCCTTTTTTTACAATATGGAACAATATAAATTATTGGAGAGGTATAGTGTCAATTTTATAATAAATTTGGTTAGGGACTATTAATCTCTCGAAACTGTTATAACCAGTGAAACCGGAAATATGCTCTAAAAAATTAAATATGCAGTTAAAACTAGAAAACTTACTGAGCTACCTAAATAAGAGCGGCAAGCGTCTGTTTATGTCAAAACTTTTTATTTTCACGCAGTTTATACGAAACAAACCTTTAGAACGCGAATTCAACACTACCCGGCTGAAAATCGTATTTGATAGATCGCTTGGTCGTCTTATTTTATTGAAAATGTATTGGCTGTAGAATTTTTATGTTTAAAAAAACGCTTGCCGCTCTTGTTTAGGTTGCTCAGTAAGTTTTTTTTTTTTAAACAAAAAAAAAACCACTGAATATTTTAAATGGACGGAAATTCATTCGTCTTTTGTAATTTGTTTTTTAAACAAAGTGCCAAAGAAGTTAAAAAAATCATTTTCGTACTAAAATGACTATATTTTGCTTAAATTCCCCAAAAATCCCCAAATTAAAAAACAAAATTTAAAATTTTTTTAAAAATAATAAGAAAAATTTTAACAAGAAATCCCCAAAAAACCCCAAATAAAAATGTTTAGTAAAAAAAATTCTTTATTTTGTTTGTAGCGACTGGTTTCGGCATGTTTTGTAAAATTCTTTTTATGTGATTTTAGTGAGGAATTACAAGCAGAACAGTATGTTGTTTTTGAAGTCGAATAAGCCAATTTATAAAAATTTGGAGCCTGTTCCATCGGTTTTACCCATCCTTAAAATCAACAATAAAAATACATACATCCGTCATTTAATACTTCGATGCATTCTTTTTTCAAAACTCTATTATATTGTCTTTCATTTATACTTCTTTTTGGGGAACATATATTGGCTTTAAAAAATCAAAGATTGTATGTGTTCTTCTTCTTCTTTTTTAAAACACTCACTTAAGAATAATAATATAAGTTAATAAAGTACCTTATACACACCGTATTCGTTGTTGATAATAGTTAGATAAAAGTTTTGCTCCTTTTTTTGATATTTAATATACGAAACAAAGAAAAATAAGCGTAAATAATAAAATAGGGAAAATATATTAAAAATGTGTAAAATCCCCAAAAATTCCCCAATTTTTTTTTTAAATCCCCCAAAAAATCCCCAATCCCCAAATGACTTTCTTGGTCCTTTTTGCTCGCATGAAATCCCCAACTTTGAGGATAAGTCCCCAAGACTGGCAGCCCTGGTTAAATTTTAACTAAATGAAAAGCTTTTAAAATAAACGTTAAGCAGTTAATGTAAAACTTTTTTGAGTGTTGAGATTTTATTTCAAATCAGACTGATGCTCATCGAATTTAATTTTTTTTTAATTATTTTAATGATGGAAGGAATTTTACAACATGAAATGAATTAAAATTTATCGTTAATTTGAACCGGTTTCGAGAACAACCACTTTCTCATCATCAGAATTCTTTGCTCTTTTACCTTTTCCGCCACTGCGACGGCTGGCAGCCTATAGTCGAACATCAATCTTTAAACCAATGGGATTTTTGGTGGATCGAAATTTGCCGTAAAAAAAAAAAATAATCACAAATATATAGAGAGAGAAAAAAAGAAAAGAAACCATTTGCAAACTTAAGGTTTTCCGCGCCATTTTCTTCAATTTTGGATATTACATGTCATTGCTTCAGTAAACAAGCGGATTTGCATCTCTAAAAAAATTTAGGAGATCTAAGGTCTCTCTCGACTTCTTCATTAGCTGAACCAAAGCATAGAATGGAAACAGGTTCATCGCCCTCGGATTGTCTTAAACAGTTTTCACCAACGCTTCAGAGGGCAGTTAGTAGACTTATCAGAAGTTTTACAAGGAGTGACCGTGCTTTAACTTCTTTCGGAATACAGAGCGATAATTGAAGTCGATTGTACATAAAAAGTAGGTTTTTTTTCTCTAAACCTAGATTTAGAGCTAATGCTTAGTTGTTGACAAATTTTAGCGACTAGGAACTATTCTCCATCTCTGTTTATTATATTTTCTAATAATCTGACAATATAGCAGTGGCTTCGCTTATGGATTTTGTAGCCTCTTCGTTGTAACCGTCGCAGTCGTTTTGAAAAAAGGACAAGAAAGTCTTAAACGCAAAGAGCTCGTGTTGCGGGCCTCCAGTTTGAAAATTAAGATAAACAATTTATTATTCCGTTTAGATCTTATGCTATCCTTGTTAATGTCTTATTCCTTCTAGTCGTTATGCAAGAAATAAGCATTTAAAATTAAATTGTTTGCTCAAACAAATTTATAAAAAAAAAAGTATCGTCGTATCAAGAATTAGATATCGCCGATACAGATATATCGGCAAACCTGAAGTATCGCCGATATATCGAATACATCCGAAGTTGAAATTGCGCAAAATCGAAAATTAAAAGTATATTGATTTTGTATGATCTATAAATACAAACCAATTACTTACACAAATCCAATATTAATAATTTCATGATCTTAAAATTATAAAAATTAACTAGTTTCTAGAAGTCTTAGAATACACATCATATTTATGCTGCCTCTTATGCCACTTTATGTATTGAAAGTAGAGTACGCAAAAAACCTTTTCGCATAATGAAAATGTTTTAATGTAAAACACGTATGACTGTGTATGATGCACAGCAGCACATTTGTGTACGCTTAAATATGTTTATGAAGGTGTATGCAAACAAATAAATGAAAAAAAAAAAATACAAATTGATGAATGAGTATGTATGAGTATACAAGTAGAGAAAAACAATGCATTATTGCATACATCACTAAACAAGTTGATTGCATATTAAAGCAAAATGACGCATTTATAACACTTCCTGTACACTGGTGTATTATACAAACCGTCCATCCATCCATCCATTCATCCATCCACTCATTCGCATTTAAATGAACAAACAAGGTTCCTGCGCCAGCCTTTTTGCAGCCTGCCTGCCTACCTTCTACGATTAGAACGAAATAAAACATTAAGCAAAACAAAACAAACAATGTGGATTTTGCTATTTGTAATGGAAATGAAAATTCTTAGGCAGTGTTTTGCACAAACAAACCAAAAAGAAACGATTTTTTTTTAAACATTTATAAATAATTTGTGGTTTTTGGGGCCAGCAACACCTTTTATTTCTTTGACTCTACATTAAAAATTTCAATGAATAATGTAAAATGAGACCTTAAGAATTTAAACAAAATGTTATGTTAAGTTCGCTTTTTTTCCTTTTCGTTTTTGAATGACTTTTTCACTTTCACAAATACGCCTTCTTTTGTTTCTCATTGTAAAGTATTTAGTTCAAGATTGTACTATTTCTTTTTACGTTCATAGATTATCACCTTTTTTCCTTTGGTATTATTATTATTATTACTATTCTTTTTTTGAAATTAAGTTTTGTTGTGCTTTTTTCTGCTTCAAAGTCGGGGTAATAATAAGAATTTTTCTGAATCAACACTACTGTAATGATGATTCTTCAGTCACGTGGAAGCACAAAACAATTGTTATGATGATGATGGTAATGAAAACATTTGAACCAAATTGAAAAAAAGGAAAACATTTTTTTTATTAAAACTGAAAAAAAGCAGTAATAAAAATATATTTTTTTTTAATTTAAAAAGCCTTACAAACGTGTTATATTTTACATTTAAGAATATTGTTTAAGATATATGTATGTAGTTTAATAGGTAAAAATGATTTGGCTTAGAAATGTTATTGAGAACAGGGCTGCCGTTGAAAATTTCGAAAAAATGTCATAAAAAGTGTATTTAAGAAAAAAAAGGGTCAAAAAAGAATATTTTATAGTAAAATAGGTCAAGTTTATTAGTATGTATTAATTGAATACGTTAGACTTAAACAAAAGTAATTATACATATTTGAATTAAAAATCAATTTTTAAACTAAGAAACAATTCACATGTACATTTTAATATTAGTCATATTATCAAAAAAAACGCAGTTACTTTTACAAAAACTTTTGATAATGTTTATCATTTTTTTAGAAATACTTATTCTATCCTCCAGCTCCGATTGGAGCAAATTAAGAGAGGAAAGCCTGGACTCACAAGTTTCTTTTTTTAAGTTTGTTTGTAAAGTGTCCGTAGACACATTTCAAAAAGGTTAAAAAGTGTAATTAATTTTGTTAAAATGATACAAAAGGATAAATTAAAAAAAAAGCTCACAAAAAGTGTCATTGGCATGAAAAAGGATCAAAAGTGATACTGTAGTGTCACAACGGCAACGCTGACTGAGAAGCAAGCGAATATAGAAGGGAAACTGAGATCAATGGTAATGCAAAATTACAGATTTAATGTTTGAAGGAATATATATGGGTGTTTCTTATTTCAAATGCTTTGTTCGTACCCGTTTAAAGTATGGGAAAATATTTCATAAAATAAGCACATTAATTTAAAAATTAAATCCGCGTTAGCGTGTTTTGAAATGCTATAAATAAATGTACAAAAGTTTTTCTAGTTAAAGACTATAGTTTTACTATTTTATTGTTTTAAAATTATGTGTCCGTTATGCTTTCTGTCGCTGTTCCACATTAAGAAACTATAAATTTTACATATTACGAAAGTAAATTTATAACGGTTTTACAACTTTTTGCGTTCGGGAATTTGATTTCAAATTTTTACTAATTTGAGGTCGTTGGTTACAAATCTAATCTCCATTTTTCTCTATCAACTCTACTTCGAGATATACCGTTATGTCCAAAATTTAGGCACTTTCACTACACATATTGGAATAACTTGAAAACGGCGGACCATATTCAGTTAACAAAAAAAATCCGAAACTCGGGAGCAGTATTATCTTTAAGCCGTGCTTACATTGTTTTTTAATTTGCCCTGTAGTTTCAGAGATATGGTTAAATTTATTTTCCAGTGAAATTGTTGAAATCGCTAAAACAGGATACACTTAAATAACAACGTCGGTTTGCCATTCTATATGTTGAAAAGTCTTGTGATGTTGTGAAATATTCTTAACTTGTAAGAGCTTTCATTGATCGATCATGGTTTGTATTCTGAAAAATGTCTCGAGTGTTATTCAAATTGGTTTAAATTAATTAAAAAATGTTGTTGTATAATTCAGGATTTTATGTTTAAACGCATCGACGATTACACACCTCAATTGTTATAAATTCAACATACAGTTTTTATTGTGAAAAATATGAGCGTTACAGTGGCAAAATTTGTATATATAATTAACAAATATATTTTAGAACGGCAATAATAATTGACACCAACAGAAAGGCAGAAACAATATTTTTTAATTGAAGTGGATTTCTTCTATTCTTTTGTTTAATTTTCATGTTTTTTAAATGTTGAGTTAAATACATTCAATTTTTAAAGTAGAATGTTTAATTTTCTGGCGGGAATACAAACGAGTTTTATTTTTTGAAGGAAAAAAGCTTCTTTTCGGAATAGTGTCTTTGTGACCATAAACATAATAAAGTTGGTATTTCGATTAAATTTAGTCCAAACCATGGTGGAATAAGCAGGTGGCATCGCTACGGCAACAAATACAACATTACAACAAAAATGGAAATTACTTCACCGTTAACGTCAAAAATACTTTAAACAAAAATCAAACATGATCAAATAAAAAAATTTTTAGCCAATTTTATTTAATTAATAAAAATAAAAAAAAAAAAAATAAAAAAAAAAAATAAATAAATAAATAAATTATGTTCAATATCTTATAAATTTTAATTTAATATTATCAAAAACTTTAATAAAATACAATAATCACAGCACAAAACGTGGATTTTTTGTAAACATAAACAAAACTTTGACATAAACCTAGACAACCAATGCAAGAGCAAAAAATCGTCATCTGGCGTAGTGCTGCCACCTGTTTATTTCACCATGGTCCAAACTTATTTTATTTCAATCTAAATCATCTTTTAAAATTTTAGTGGAATTGGTCCATATTTGACCATAGCTCTCATATACAAGTACTGCTCCCGAAAATGGCTTTTAATGCTACAACTTCCTTATTAATACTAGTATCCAAATAAAAATTGTCGGCCGATTTTGATTAAATTTATTTTATCTCAAAATTATTTGTCTCGCTATTTAATTATGTATACAATTTGCGAAATAGTTATTTTTAAAAATTTTAGTTTTGAACTTTTCTGTAGGATCCCAGGACAAAATAAAAAAGTAAGCATATCGTTTGACTTCCGTCTGCAATTATTTAAATTTTTTAAGAGCATATATATGTTTATAGAGCTTTTAAACCAAAAGTGCAATCACTTTTTGTGGACTATTCTTTTCGTAAAAATCATTCCCAGAACAACCGTGAAAGGAAATGTAACGCTCAATACACAAATATAAATAAAATGAGGCTTATCTCGGATTAAAAAAAAAATTAATAAGTCTTTTCACTTTGAGTTTTCTATTTTTGACTTTGATAAAAAAAATTTATAAAATATTTAAAGAAAATATTTCATTTGTAGAATAATCGTAAATTTTAGTTTTCTCTGTATAGATACATATGTACGAGATTGTGTAGAATTTATTTTTTAACATGCTTGCATTCATTTTTGCTTTCTGTTTTTTTCTACTATAAATAAATATTTACATATTTCACAATCAATATGCAAATTATTGTTTATTTTAGAAACAACAAAAAGTTCTATACACACATTTAAAGCTACGCATATTCATACATGTATGATAATACTAGGGAAAGCCTATTAGTTGAGAAAATATATTTTGGTTAATATGTGAATATGTGGATAGATAGACTATTTTAGGCTTAAACTCTAGACTTTGCATCGCGTTGTGTTCACTGTCTTGGGTCATAATAACAACAGAAACATTTCACATGCTGATATAGTGCAGTAAAAATTCTACTTTTCTCACCAACATAATGCTGAGATCGATTTCTAAGTGCTGCATTAAACAAACTGAGATGAGCACAAACTGATTGCATGTTCAAAAAAGGATTTAAGAAAACCTGTTCAACTAATTCTAAAACATCACGTACTACCATTAATATTTCAAGTCCTTTTACTAAACATAAGCTAGATAACTTCATATGAATTGATAAAAGAATGACAGAGCGGCCGTTAAAAAAAAAAACACCCAATTTAAATTATTATCATATACCAAAAATCATTTAAAATATTTACAACATTTGAATACCACCCTAATACAAAAACACCAGCAGAAGCAGAGACTGGAGAAGAGAAAAAGCGAGAAAAAACTTTCTACAGAACAAATGTTATGTCAACAAAATGTTAAACATAAAGCAACTCACGTTTGTATGTATGTTCATGTGTATACAAAAGTTTAAATAAGCTTGTTAAGGATAAAGTTAAGAATTACACATCAGTATCAAGACAAGTAGAAAAAACATTAAAAGCCGATAGAAAAATCAAACTCGTTCATTCTTTATTCATCCCAATGGCTTAAAAACAAGAAAAAAAGAAAAACTTGCTAAAAGTATACAAAACTTGTCATCGCCTGAAATGAATAGTTAAACTAAAAACACAAATTCCAAACACTAATACGACTACTAGTTAGTTAATAGTTTTCTCTACACATATGTATATATATTCAAAAGGAAGGTTATACAAATCATACATTTCTAGGGTAATCAAAGTACACACTAACGTTATGGAGATAACAAAAAAGTATTGAATGAATCATTTCATTAAATTAAGCAATAAATGCAATGCTAAATTAGAAACTGCAATAAATGTGTACATAAATAAAAATCACCTTAATTGATGGCAAATTATTTCAAATGTCAAACATTTGTAAACGGATTTTTATGAGAACCATCAATATAAATTTTAAATAGATTTAAGTAATATGAAATAATTTACATGCACAATGTAAATGTGATTTTTTTCAATAACATGGCCATTTTGCTATTCACAAATACAAGTGAATTGCATTCGTAAGTACATACTTGTAATAAACTTAAAAGCACTCAATTATCAACTCATCTAATAAATAAATCATACAACATATAAACAATTATTCCAATACATACTAGACATGCGTTGAATGTTATTAATTCTTTAAACGAACGAACTTGTAATTTTTTTCTGCCTTGTCAAATTATTGCTTTAAAGTTATTAAAGTTAATTGATACTCAAACTCTCATTTGTTGAGTTTACAACCATCAGCTGTTAACTCATACATAACGTAACTAAAAACAG
The DNA here is from genome assembly GCA_963931875.1 of Pollenia griseotomentosa. NCBI lineage: Eukaryota > Metazoa > Arthropoda > Insecta > Diptera > Polleniidae > Pollenia > Pollenia griseotomentosa. The sequence continues at coordinate 202,926,798 of OZ007561.1, read as the reverse complement.
TACTCTTTAAAACAATGCACAGGAGACAAGAGCTAAAATTTATAACTTGCTAGCATTGCAATTTAAAAATGTATATCGGTTTTTAAAAAGCGTTTCTACGGACGTATTTGGATGTTTTTCAAGTCCTGCTTCTAAAAGTCTTTTACGAAAAAACTCCTTGGAAAAAATGCTGAAATAAATGTATTCATTATACGTAGAACTAATCTTTTTAAGCCTCTGCTCAGCCAATAAAAACATAAATACATTGATAAATACCCATGTATTCGTCCTTTACCTTTTCTATCGAATGGAAATTCAAATATTCAAATAACAATCAATAAAAACAATGAAGCAGAACATTGATGCATATTTATTAAAAAAATAAAACAACAGGCAAAATCATCGTCATCATTTGGATTTTAAATTGTAGATTTAAACATTGCACTTTGTTAATTTTTTTTTTTTTTTTTTTTTTGTTGAAACACCGACGAATGATAGAAAAGCCTAAACTTCAATGCATATGACTGATTGAATTTTATTTGTGTTACATTCATTTCCTGAGTAAAGGGGTTGCCAGATGGAAGGATGGCTGTCAAATCCTCGTCTTATGATTGGTTGTTTGTATAGGTAAGCTGTTCGATTGCATAATGTTTTGATGGATATTGACTTCGATTCTATTCAAATCGTTTGTATTGTTTTTGTTGATTAAAGACAAAAAAAGAATTATTTAGAATTCAAATAATAAAATTTCAATGTATTTTAACTACGTTTCTTTTTATATAACGTTTTATTATACAACAACATACCACAAAATTAGTCAGTAAAAAATACGAAATTGAGAATAAAATATTTCTTATTTTTAAAGTTTGACTCATAATGTTTTTTATAAAAAACATAAAATAGTCTACAACAATCCAAAAAATGTATAACTTTTTTATTACTTGTCTGATAGTTCCTTTCGTTAGAAACCTAATTAATTAGATTAATTGCTTCTTCGACTTCGCATCTATTTGTAAAAAAAAATATGTGAAGAAGTACCCAGCAAAAACTTACATTGCAAAGTTATGCGTTTAAAAGCTAATATAACTACTCTTCACTACTTCTACATTGGCATTTTAACTTATTATTTTAACACGGTGATGTCATTGGAGGCAAGTACTTACCACCCTCGTTTACAAATAGGGAGTTTAATAAGTCATTACCACATTCGCTTACAAATAGGAAGTTAAGTAAGTCATTAAGTTTATGATACAATATCGATATCAAATGTTATAATTTATATCACCTAGACGATATCGTTATAATATCTTTGGTTGAGACCACAATACAAAGTTTTTAATATTAAAATATATATCAAAATCAATTAGGTATTTAAATTTTTCATATTCAAATTTATTACAAATTGTTTCAATTAAGTGCAAATAAAATCAATTTTTATAAGATTTGAATAAATAAAACCTTAGATGCATTTTATTATGAATTAACTATAAATTTCTTTAATCAACTCATAAACAAGTACTTATGTATCAGATTATATGCCAGCCATTACTAAACTACTTCTATATAATGCAGATGGTATGAAGTAGGCATTGAAAAGTAAGTTGTTCACTAATTGCAAGTCATTACCAAGTTTTTGCTGGGTAGATATTGATAAATCATTTTCGCTTGAGCAATAAAATATGCTTAAACAGAAGAAACTAAATAAATATACCGTGTTGTTTGAGGTCTGTTAAAACGATAGATTTTAACAGATGTAGATAAACGTTCCTTTTTCTTAAAATCATGGTAATAGGCAATAATTTTTTAAAGCTTTTAAGTAATGTAAATCTTTAAAGTTTAAACCCAGATTACAAAATGATAAAAAACTGCTTATTTAATACATTCACATCTTAAATATCACTAATTTGACAAAAAAAAATACAAGTTTGGTTAAAACTAATTTCATTTTACGGCCTACAACAACTCGAATATTAAAATATTGCAAAGAACCAATAAAAAACTCTGAGATTGATTGTCAACGCTGCATGGTTTGTACCCCACAATTCAATTCACAATGATCTTACTTTACAGAAAATTGCAGAAGAAATAAGAAGATTCAGTGAAATCTATTTAAAGAGCCTACGTCACCATATTTAGGCTTGAATTGCACCCAGATCGCTTAAGTGGAAGAGACACTGGAGGATTTTTCCAACTAGAAGAGCGCTTATCACCTATATATATGAACAGAAACCGTGACAGGAAAAATTTTTGCTCGGCACTGGCAGGACATAAAATAATGCATTAGAATAAGATTTGATTAATTATTGTTAGCACAAATTCCATACAAGAAGATACAATTAATAAATATTGTTGAGAATGGATAGATTATTAATAAAGCAATGAATTTAAAAAAAAAAAAAATGTTAAAAATAAGCTTCTCAAAAAAATTCCTTAATTTCCGTCTTAATATTTCTGGGAATATCAATTAGATGTTTCCGAACAGACCCTTATTTTATGTCATAATAATAATCTTTTTGATCTCACACATTAATTAATTTATAATAAATAAAATTGTGAACATATTATAAATTTGAAACATAATTACTATAAATAGCTAATTTTTGTTAGAATTAGCCTATTTTAACCTATAATTAATTTTATCCTCCGTATTCATAAATAATTAAATTAAACAAACGTTTATTATGTCAAATTTTCATACAAAATTTATTTTGTAAACCTTTATTAAATATAAAATATTATTATGAATACAGACATAATACTTTAATTAAGACTAATTAGATAATAAAAACAGAGTTTATAATTGCAGATAATTTGTAGCTCAATGAAGTTTAAGTGGTAGAATACTCCACACTGAAAATAATTCCGATAAAGCGATGAAATAGTTCTAAGCTTTTTGAATTTCTGATATTAAAAAAAAAGGTTTTATTTTTTTTTTTTTTTTAATGAAAATTTTTTTTGTATTCTCATTCCCGGACCAATTTGGGAACTCTTGCTTTTTGTAATATATGCCTTCAAAAAAAATATTTCGAGCTTGTCACTCCAGTGTAAAAGAATTTTAAAAGACTTGAGTTTAAATTTTTCAAGCAAAATGTAGAAGCACGATCTTGAAATCCAATAATAATTGTTAAGCCTCTCACTAGGTGAACTAACTACACAGGCTGAGAAATAAGTAGATGTAGGTTAATATCAGAAAGTGTTACACAGGCAGCACCGATTTTCCTTTCTTATATTGGCCGTATTGCAATTTTGCAAGGATTTTATATTTGCAAGCACGAAAACTTAAAGAGAAGAAAGCTTAGAGAAATTGTTTAAAGAGATTTGGATGAACTTTTATTACTATCTCTATTATATTTACATAAATTTCTTACTACATATTTTTGTTTTTAGGGTTTTTTGTAAAAAAAAATAATTAAATATACACACAAAAATCTATATTTAAATCGGCTAAGGCAAAACAGTTAAGAACACTTTTTTCCTCTGTATGTCAACCGATTTGAAAAATATTTAATTACAGAAGTGCACAATATATATTTTATTAAAATCTGTTCAATATTTTCGGAGTAATAAGCGCTTAAATTAGCTACTAACACAAATGTACAAAATCAGAATTAGTTTTTTTGAATTATCAACTTATAAAAAAAAATAGGGTGCTCGATTATTCGACATTTTTAAGAAACCGGTTTTCGAATATATCGGCTATATAAATACTGTAAATTAAATTTCTTTATTTAATTTTCCGTGCTGCATGTGATGATTTATTTAACTTAGAAACATAATATTACAGGTGCAGGGTCCTGAGTTAATTAAAACCTATAAGATGAAAAATGAATAAGAACATGTAAGGGGAGCTTTTTGGTACTTTTTCGTTCAACATCTGGTTTTTTGATTAATTTTCATTGATATTAGACATAGAAAAAAAATAAAATGCAATGTCCTGAGTGGAATATAATTTACAAAGGAGATTTTATGACAATTTTTTGTTTTCAATTATTTTCAATTGATATTTTCTGATATTTTTTATAGTATAAGATAGAATATGAACCAGAGGTTGGTCCCTTGCCAAATCGATCCACTATGATGGAAAAAATTAATGCTCAAAACATGTAAATTCATATATACTTAGATGTAGTATCTTCATATGAACCTTAAAATTTATGGTCGAATTTTGACCATTAGGCGAACACTCGTTAAAATAATATCAAGAACTAAGTCGATATTTTTTTAGGATTTATAACTTGGAACAAAACTTTTCGAGAAGACATTCTAATAAAAGAAAACGAAATTTTAGTACTACCTTCATATATTAATTATAGTAACTTTTTGGGATATCGGGGTACCCTCTAACTCTATTAAGGGTGTACAATAAAAATTACCCAGTTAATCCGTCCCAAATAAAAAATGCTCCAAGACCAATTAAATTAGAGAAGCAACAAAAGTTAATTAGCTCTCAAGAAATTTCAGCTTTATATGCCAATAGTTTCTGTAACTTATGCACATTAAGAATGAAATGGGTTCCTGGATACCCTGACAGTCCCATAAGGATTATAATAAAAAATCCTTGCGACAAACATAAATACAATTACCCTAATCACACTCGTGTTCAAATGGTCTTGCATCATAGCATTTGCAAAATGGAATATTTTTACTCTACACCAACAAAATATAAAGCAATGCAATTGCTACTATTTTGTTAATATGCAACACTTAATTGCAAACCGACAGCTAACGCTCAGTGAATTTTACGTTTTCAATTGCAATCTTCTTGTGCTTTTATAGAATTTATGTGATGTCTAGAGAATTACAATGTTTGGTCTTCGATTGGCATATTTTGCAACAAGCATTTTTAGCCAAAGAGGTAAATCAAAGAGGTATTCACAAGAATGTGAATAGAGCTAATATTAAAATTTAAACTTGTGCATCGATGCGTATGAATAATATGTTTTTTTAAGTTTAAAACTGCAGCAAAAAACTTTAATAAATAAAAAAAAAATCAGCAAATACTAAATCAAATACCATTTTGATTATAAACAATTTTCAAAATAATTTTTTAAATATAAATCTCTACAACGAAAAATTTGAAAAAAAAAAACCAGTTAGAGGCGTTATACTGGGCTGTACCGAATCTTTGATACCCTCCACAGACTGTAAGAAAATATCAAAAGCAGGCTCTATAAATATGAGATACATTGTTCTTAACCAATCTTCATAAAACTTGAACACAATTGCATGGTTTTATTTTCAAGCATATAAAGCTTAATTAGACAAAATTTATCACAATATCTATATTTGCTACGGTCTTAGGCGTATTTCCATATGATTTCCTAGATTTGGCTTAATATGGGGCGTATGGTAAATTATGGACCGATCTTCACGAATTTTAACAATGTGATTTCTAGTTTTGAAAACTGTAAAAGACCAATTTTATTACAGTACGATTATTCATTACAGTTTTAGGCGTACTAAACTGGTTTCCACGTGTAGTCTTTCTAAGTGGCCTATGGTTAATTATAGACTTATGTTTACCAAGTTTAGTATTTTTACTTCTAGTCATAACGAATTTGTTAAAAGTTGTATATCAGTCAGGCATTTCGCCGCCATTTATGCTTTAGCACAAACTATAGTTTTTTTAACTAAATTGACAATTTTTTAGTGTTGTTCCACATTTGGATTCATAACTGAGCCGATTTTGGTGGATTTCAATACTAGAAACTAGAAACAATTTGCAACGAATAATTTTCTATTGTTTTTTATAGTCAGCTAATTTCAACAGACGTACAGAAGACGGACATGGATGAATCTTTTTGGTAATACTCAAAGAATCTGAAAGTATATATGTACTTTATTTGGTCTTGGATGAATCTTAAAAAGGTTTTACATGGGATGACAAACTTAGTATTCACCACTTGTGGTAGAGATTATAGAAAAATATACAATCACCGAACAAAAGAATTTAGTAAAAGTCACTAGACATACAAAAATCAAATATTAACCAACACTTTAACTCTTAAACACAATCAAACGAACACAAAGGCAACCAACCATACAAATATCAACTACAAACAGACAAAATCCATTACGAGCGCTAATAGTAAAAACCAACAAAAATCAACTAAAAAAATAAAAAAAATACATACACAAGCCCACGAAAAATGAAAGTATAAACGACTTAAATGCTCTGACAAATACCCACACATGCATAGAGAATATAAGAAGGGCGCTTTTTAAGGGTACAAACTTTAAAATCATGAGGTAGAGAAAAAGTGGTGACATTGTTATACCCACAAAAACATCATCAACATCGTTGTAATAATTGTCAACGCCATTGTCTCCATCATCAATAGCAAAAATTGAAACAAAAATACTCAAGCACACATACACACGCACATATTTGTCATACAGACATGCTGTTATAGTGAGACACATGAAAGTGCACGAGAAACCACGATGCGAAAATGTGAACTTTATTGAAAACAAATCGAATGAACATTGATTGAATGTAAAGCCAAAGCAATCAGCAACTAGAGCCACCAAATTTAGTGCAAAAACAAAACAAAGAATAGACGGCCAACAACCAAACCCAACTCAACCCAACCCAACCAGACCAGACCAAAACGATGGTTAGAGGTTACATTATCAAAGCCAAGGCAACAAGAAAGCATAGAAATAATGGAAAAAAAATAATGCAAGACGGAAATGAACATGATATACATGAGTATATCAACGAAATTTATTAAAGGCTTAAACTGGAAATCGACCATGTTGTCCAAACCAAGCAGATACAAATATTTTTTTTCAAACCATTAAACAAATAAATCTAAAAGGATTTTTTGGATATTATACTTTGGAAAACCTCAAACTTTTTGAATATATTTGTAGACTTTAGATTTTTCAACAAAAGCATTAGAAGTTGTGAGGGGTATTTTCTACTACTTCTTTTCCTGGCTGGCTGTGTGGTTTTATACTAAAGTGGGTGATTCCGTCTGTTAACAATTTGCATATTTTACAAATCGTTGAACATGATAGCTGGCATAAATACGAAAAAACAAATACAGGTAAAATAAAAGCAAAAACGACAACAGTTTTAATAACAACAAATACTTCGAACGCGAGAAAACCGCCTCCTGGCAAAAACAAAATCCTTTCATTTATACATACGTTTATAGCTCACATAGAAAAAAGTGAATGTGTGTGTGTATTTTACACACTTACACGTGTATGCCTCAAGTACCTTTGCATCGTTTAAAATCAAGTTTGAACATCACGTTTGGCATGCAACTTAGTTTTTTTTTTTTTTTTTTTTGCTGCCCTAACCGTCAGTGTTGTTACATTTTTGTTGTTTTTACCGTAGTAGCCGCTGTTGTATAAGTGAACGAGCTTGTAACATTATTACATATTATTGAACTCCCCGATGACGGTGATGATGACCATAATAATGATGTTGATGATGACGGAAGAAAATGAAACAACAACTAAAAATATTTTAGTTTGTCAGTCTATTCCTTTGATGTAAAAAACATAAAACATATGGGCATTTTCATAATTTATAAAAAAAAATTTTAAGTCAAACTTTTTTGCAGCACAGAAATTAATTTCAGATTTTGATTTCTGCAAGGATGTATTTTTTAACTTTACATTCATTTGCCCAAATACAAGAGTTCTCTTAATAAAAGTCCATTTAATATTGCCCTACATGTAAACTCTGTTATCGACGTGCGTGTAGCAATTAAAAACAGTGTTCAAAAATAAACAGTACATTATTTAGCGTTCGGCTCACACACCCAAGAATGATATCAATTTTTTTTAGTGATTGTGTAGACGAACACAACCCTTAATACCGTTCGTAACTATTTTCAAGAAAGAGCCGAACATTATATAATGTTCTGTTCTTCGTTGAAAAACAGAAAAATTGTAGTGATACTTTAGACAAACATTATATTTTAATGTTCTATAATGTTTCTTTTTTTTACACTGATAAAGAAATGAACGAACAAAAAGTTTTAGCAACGACAGCAGCACCTACACACAGAAAAAAATCAAGTTAAAAACGTAGAAAAGAAGGTTGATTTAAAAATTTTCGGTGGTGATTTTGCTTTATACGTTTTTCATGTTAATTCAACCTGATTTTACAAAACTTGCGAACAAAATTTTTTTCTTTTAAAATAACTATAATTCATGTTAATTTAACATTGTAGTAAAGTTAGAGCAAAATGTAATTAATATTGAAATAACAATCCGAATCACGTTGAATGAAAGTTATTTCAAGTTGAAACAACGTGAATTTCATGTAGAATCAAATTGGTTTGACTGTGTTATAACAGTGTGAAGAAGCTTCAGAGACAACATATGCATTTATTTAAGAATAATTCAAAACACTTACCCCTGTAACACATATTTCACTTATTTTGTATTCTCCTTTGTTAACAGAAGCCCAATATGGTTTTCGTCATCATTCTACTTTGAAAACTTAATGTACTATTTAACTAACTAATTTTAATTAAAAGGATACGAGAATTGTCTTCTTTTTATAACATATTTTAAAAATTAAAATAAAAAAATGTACATACTTAAGTATGTATGCATGTTAATTTAACAGTTTAACTTTTGATTTTAATATAAAACAGGTTTTTATGGATTCAATATTGAATCCATATTTATTTATATTTTAATATTTTTTATTTTTTTTTATTTTAACAGTGAATAATATTAAATAAAAGTGATTTAAGGTTATTTTATTTAACATTAATATGAAATAATGATAAATTTAAATAAAGGGCATACTTTTGCAGAAATTTAATATGATTCTCAATCAACATTTTTCCATGTTAATTTTACATTGGTATTTTTTTCAGTGTGTATAGCGTGTGTGTGTAATGTGTATATGTTTTGTTTGTGTAAAATCATTGTGCTCGCTTTTTGTTTTTTTTTTCGTATGTGCATTTTGTTTTTGTAAGAAATGTTTGGTTTATTTTTACCAGCCAAAAGCGACGAACATTAATAAGTCGAACCGAACACAATGAAGTTTGTGGTTTTTAAAAAAAAACCGAACGGAATTAAATGTCCTCGTTTATCTTTTGATAAGTTGCATAAAAACAGTATTATTTTTGTGTTCGAAAGATGACAAAGAGGGAAACGTTTTTTTTAATGATTTTCTAAACAAACACTATAAGCGTATGTGTTTTCCACAAATCTACCGAACCCAACATTAAGGAGCGATATTTAGTGTTTATTTTCGAACACTGATTTAAAAGCATTCGTTCTTAAGGCAAAAAAGGCTTATCTGCCAAATTAATACATACTCCTTTTTAATTCCGAGGTATCATATTCAATTTTTAAAATAAGTCCAACAAGATACCCCAACTTCTCTATCTCCAAGATTGTGACTCCTAACTTAAAAAAAAAATTATGTTTTATGAATCGCACTTTGAAAATGTTCGTTTTCGACAAATTTCATATTCTTTGCATAAATTTGAACATCCGAAAACGAATTTCGGGCCAGACCGTTTTTTTGGAGCAATGCTAAGAAATCGAGATAGAGCTTTGGCATACAGTAACAAAAAGTCGAAATACAGTCGAAAAGTGTCGTTTTTATTGAAGTTACTGATTTTGAGGCCTGGCACCGCACCAATAATGGCTTCGATTGGCCGGAACCTTTCCAAATTTATTTTTCTCCCAAAAACAAAAAATTGGTAAGTGACAGTTTAAAATTTCCAACTTTAAATATAAAAACCATTCTAGTTTGCATGCAAATGTCATTTTGTATGGCGTTTACGAGGTTTTTTGAAATGGCTTTATCTTTTTTTTATACAAAGTTGTTAAGATGTGAATTAAATCCAAAACCAAAAAAGTAAATTTTGTGTTAGAGAAGAATTGCGAGAATATGCAATAATACAAAATTTATTATGTGACATGGCCGTTCTGTAGAAAGCAACTTTGTTTTTGCTTTCAATGTAATTCTTTGGCGTTACGTTGCGTTTTACATTATTAGGGCCCAAAACATTCATTAGCTTGAAATCATTTGTAACAGTCAATCTGTTTTCTTATAATACGATTGCAGATGAATGAAGCTTCTGGTCATTTCCAGAATATATATTTATCTTACAAAAAGTACTGACTATTGAAAACCCCATATAATGTCTATGCATGCGTAAGAATTGTATTTTTAAAAGTGTATGCACCCATATAATGGCGTTTTCATTACCAGTCATATTGTGGTATTTTGTATTGGTTTTCATCAATGTCATCATTGTCATTGTGGTTGTGTTTTAGACTGCAATCGCAATCACATTTACAGTAAACACTCTCAAACCGACCAACAAACAAGCACATTCAATATTGTTCTTGTTTAAATGTTAAAAACTATAAAATTAAATGGCATTTAGAAAAAAAACAGGAATCTATTCCAAATGGTTGTTGTTCTCAATAAAAATCTTATGAGATGAGATAAAAATTAAATTAAAAATTGTGTCCCATAAAAACAAAGAAATCAAAAATAAAAATTGCAAAAACTTTATATATTAAATTTAACTACTTATTTAACTTTCATAAGCCAGAAAAAACCCCAGTAATGAGTATCATGTTATGAAATATTGCTAAAGTTTATAAGGATTATAATCAATTTTAACTCAAAATGACCAAAAACTTTCTAGATGTATTGAAAAACTAAAGTACTTTTGTATTTAATTTCACTAACGTTTCTATTCAAATAAGTCAAAAGCATTCTAAGAACTCAAGTTTTTCGCCTTTTTTATTATTAAAAAAATAATAAAAGAAAATATGTATATAGTAAATATGTGTCTGTGTAATTTTTTTGTTAAAAGTATTTCATATTTTTGGGTAGTGTTGAGAGTTTTAGTATAAACAAAAATTTGCATTTCTCTTTCTTTTGCTAAGTCACCATGATATTGTTTGCATTTAATAAAATACACACTCATGTTCATGCACTTTGACACACACACACGCACACAAACACAAAACTTAAATCTAAATTTTTTTTCTTCTATTTATATTTCTTTCATCTATATATATGTATGAAGTTTGTTGTTTTTTCTCTTCTATTTCTTTGAAATACTAATTAAAATTCTCCAAAAAAAAAAAAACTTCTAATAATTTATGCAATAAATCAATTTGAATTGCATAAATAATTCTGGACAGAAAGTGAGTAATAGATTATTTACATCAGCACAGATATAAAAAGGAAATATGGATTTTTTAACCTTCAAAATGTCAGTTTTAATTAAAAATTGTTTTCAAATTTCATCGTGAGAAGTCAAAAAAAAAACACACAAGTTTAAGATTTAATTACGAAACACTTAAGGAATTTAATTGAATGTTATATTTATAAACAAATTTATTAATAACATATTTAAAAACGATTTCATTATAAAAAAGCAAATTAATTTTAAATGATTTTTCTAATTAATTTGATTTTCAAAAAAGTACAAAATGTGCAAAACTTTTGTGATTTAGTTGATGACAGTCTTATGTCGTTTTTTTTTCTTGGTTAAGAGGAATATATGTATGTGAAATTTGCAATTTAAAAAGACTCATCTGATAGATCTTAACCACTGGCTGACAAACAATGCGTTAATCAACCGCTCCTGTTTATAAGAGCATCCAGCATACACAGGTATCAATTTGATTGTATAATCCGGCCAAATTATATAAAAGCCCTTTGTTTAGGAGCAAAATAATAGCTTCCCAAAAATTTGTACAGCGAACAACAACAACGGTTTTTGAAGGGTTATTAAATTTTTTAGTTTATTATTATATTTTTTAATTGAAGGATTATTTTATATGAAATAATCCCCCAAAAAATCATATTAAAATAAAAACCCAATAAATTTTTTGGAGATTATTGCATTTCATTTCGCTGCAAAATGTTGCACCGGGAAAAAAAGCAGATAAGAATTGACCCTAAATTTAGGTCTATTTGTCATTATGCAATGTTACCCAATTTTTTAGTAAAATGTCACTCTAACATAATGAAAGATATCCCTAAAAATAAAATTGAATAATTTAGGCTAATTCTTCTTTATGAAGAATCACCTTGAATTTTAAAATTAATATTTATTAGTATTGTGGTTATTTTGTTAAACTATTTATGGTTTTTAATCCAAATTTTTAATATTTTTAATAAGGCTTAATTTCATTAAATTATTTTTAGGAAGAAAGGAATTTTACAACATGAAAATTAATTAAAATTGTTATTGATAATCTTTCATTCTTGACCATAAATAGTTTAACAAAATAACCACAATACTAATTATTGTTAAAGCTAAGGCACGAGCTCTATGTGTTCATTTGTCCTTCAAGCTGTGCTGCAAAAGGTCAACAAGAAAAAGAAAGACAAATAAGAAAAAACAAAAAATGTACTTTGGACTTCAAGAAGATTTCTTGACAAAAGTACGAAAAAACAGAAGTAAGGAAAAAAGAAACATGTGAAATCAATTAAAATGGATGATTCAGAAAAGCAAATTTCGATCTACCAAAGGTTAAAATACAATTTGGTTTAACGATTGATGTTTGACTATTGACGTCAGCAGTCGTCGATGGCTGAGAGTGTAAAACGGCAAATCCATCTGAGGAGATCGAGTGGTTGCGATCGAAACATGTCATGGTTACCTGCCGGCCGCGGTTCGAATCCCGGCCACGGTCAAAAATGAAAGATTATCAATAACAGTTTTTATTTATTTTTCATGTTGTAAAATTTCTTTCTTCATAAAAATAATTTAATGAAAATTAAATTTAATGAATCTAAGTCTAATTAAAAATATTAAAAATTTGGATTAATTAATATTTACCCCAAAAAAGTTGATAATAAAAAAATATCAAATCCCAAATTAAATTTCAAAATTCAAAAAATCCCGTTCTTTTTAATCCCTTAAAGGCAGAATTACAGCCGTATTCATAAAAACTTATTGATGATTAATTGACCGTTTTCAAGCAAAAATTGCTAAAGTTGTATTCATAAACGAAAAATTGTCTATTGAACCAGTGAAATGAGCATTGGAATAGCTTATCCTATCAACAATAAATTTAAAGTGTTTTTATCAAGAATAAAAACTGGGAATTAAGCACGTAAAACAATTTGGTTTAAATAATTTTCTAAAGTAAAAAATTTAATTAATTAATTTTTGCACTTTTCTACATTTTTCTTTATGAAACGCTTGTTATAAACCCCACCTCACACATGCAAAATAAAAAATTACAAAAAATTATTTGCTGTTGCTTGAAATTTCGTGCGAAATATTATGAGCTGCACTTGTTTCAGACGGAAAATAAATATGTTGCTAAAAAAACCTTTCGCATATTTTTCGTAATATAAATAGAGTACAACTCTATCAACATTTTTTCATTTGTATTTCACAGAATTTTTTTTTATATTGATTTTTAAAACATTTCGCACGAAATACTGAACAGAGTACCAGGCTTATTGGGGTATTATTTCATTTAAGAAATTGGGGTTTTTTTCATATCAAATAAGCCCCCAATATGGGGTTGTTATTTCATTTCTATTTGTTATTATTTCATGTTTAAATTTAAGGTTTTATTGCATATATCTTATATATCTTTATTGCATAGTATCTTTCTTTCCATTAGGAAAGTCAAACTCACTCCAAAGACAACCTTCCTGAAAGTGAGAAAGTATTTCCCGCCAACAAGTATACTTCCGGAGTCCTCAACCAAAAGTCTGGTGCCAGACACCAGGGTCTACTTTGGTGGTATCAGAAAGGATCTTTGGATATTGGTGCTCTAAAGAGATCTGTTAATTTTGGAGGTTTGCCAAATCTCAGGTATTTGCTGCACCTGATTTCCCCGGAGGATGTAACAACAGAAGATTTCCATTCGAAGAACGCCTATAAGTATACTGGTCTAAAAGGTCTCCTTATATAAACGCAATATTTTAATCAAATAGAAATATAGATTTTAGTCGTTGGATGCGATAAAGTTATTTATAAAAAAAATGTGGCAAAACTTTTTTCGTTTGTAGTGCGCAGGTTACTACAAACTTCTTGATATAAGCATTTAACCTCAAATAACCTCATTGAAAGAAATTCCCAGGAAAAACTTTTTGAATTTTGGTAATAGGTAGTAGGTATTCCAAACGTTACCTGGTAAGTAGTTGTCATTACAACTGTCATTATTTTAAAAACCTCAATAAGTACTTACTAGTAATCAGTAACTATTTTTTACTTCTATTATTTTCACTACTAAATATTTGATTATTGATAATCAGCTCAATAACTACTTATTAGTTGTGTTGTTTTCGTACTGAATATTTACTTACAGGTAAGGAGCTCAATAACTTCTAATTAGGGGTATTAACTAAATAAAAACTACTTATTTTTTGGGTTCTAGTATGTATATTACAGGAACTTAAAATTCAACTTATTGTTTTTACTTCTATAAAGTATATTGTAAGTACTGAATTCTGTGGTTAACTCGAACATATAATAATATATTTATAAATAAGTAGTTATTCAGCCGAAAAATAAGTAGAGCTTATATTTCCTAACATTATTTGCTTACTTTCCCGGTAAGTAAAGTTTGTGCAGGGTTATTTAAAAACAAAAAAAATACGATTTTTAAAACTTATAATATTATTATGTTATTGATTAAATGCATTTAAAAATCTTAAATCAATACAAATATCAGCGTATATCAGCACTTGGAAAATACGATTTTGACAACGCGTTGAGAAGTAAAGTTGGCTGCTTTTGTAATCGTTTGAAAGTAATGACAATTTAACTTCTTAAAGGCCAATCTAGACTTTTATCTCCATTGTTTTTGCTATTTTGTGGATTTTATTAAACAAGATGAGGTATCGTTACTCTTCATAACACAAGGTTGACGCTTTAACTTAAGTTTTATTTTAAAATACCTATTAATAAATTTATATGGAAAAACCTACCTTTTTGAAAAAAAAATATTTCTTCAGCTAAGCCCAACCATTTAATGAAAAAACTAGTTACGTTTAATCTTAGAACCTTTCTTTTGTTAATTTTCTATTTTTCTAATAGAATATCCCCTTAGCATTTAAAAAAGTTTTAAGCTGAGTAACTGAGTAAACACACCAACTTAAGGAACACCTTTTAAAGAGTAACAAATCCTTAACAATAATAATTTAAAGTTGCACTATCAATTCCTCCATAATACCAACTGTTGTCAACAACTGACTATTTTATTTTTTTTTTTATTTGATAGCTGTATAATACAATAAGACTTTTTTTCAAAAATTAACTTTTATCTTTATCCTTCTTTAGATGTCACTCATTCCTTAATAAAAACGGAGAAAAAAATTAAACAAACAAAAAACAGAGAAGGGAAAAGCATTTTTTAAATACACTTTATAATTTCTTTAGAGTCATCTTTTTATTTTTCCTTCTTCACTCTTATTATTTCATTATGCTTGTACATCATTCAACTTTTGACTTTATTACATGCTTATAATCTTGTTGGCAAATGTTCTTTTGGCCTATTGAGTTGTAACAATGATAAACTACATGAAATATAAGAAAAACGAAAAATATGAAAGAAAGAAAAAAACTCTAACTGGTAGACGATTTATATTCATCTTCTCCAATTTCTTTGCAGCATAGACCTTCTTAAAGTTACTAGGTGCCACAAAACACACAAAAAATGGTATCAACTATTGTTAAAAGGGGGCAACAACACCACCAACGACTGTAGAAATCATTTTAAAAACCATGTCCAAACTCCACTTTAGCAGAGACTGAGTGTTTGGTTTATAAATGTTTAAACTCAAAAAAAAAAATAATAATAGAGAAAATATAGAAAAGAACTGAAAAAAAGTTTCTTATTGTTCAAGTATGCAAAGAAACAAAAAACTTTTGTAATATAAGGAAACTTTAATAGTACAGCCCCTTATACATATTCAAATATCGTTACCTGAAACGCAAAAGGCCCTAACTATCCCAAAATTAAAAATCGAACTTCTTATTAATTGTGCTGTATTGCATCAACTCAAATGTCCACAAAATCTTATGAAATCTTTCGACCAAAATTAACAAAAACCAAACGGCCGTATCTACAAAATATTATATAATATATGATAAAGACCTAACTACAAGTTTGCAAATGTCAAAACAAAATAGAAACAGTTTAAGGCAATTATGTCGATTTATCATTTTAAATAGTAAAATTTTCAAAATGTTCGAAAGGGCCTTTTGCATTTTAGGTACCGATATGTATGAATGTATGTATATAAAGGGAGATTTTTTAACCATATGACATTTGAGGATAATTGAATGTTTGCCTGTTGCAACGTCGTTGGGGGTTAACACGTTAGCTCCAATTTTGGCTCTTCTTCCAGCATTTCGGCCGGTATCTTATCAATGACAGCTGTAAAGTTGTCTTCCTGGATTTGGAATTGTGGCTGGCTTGTCCCTGTCTAGAAGGGTCAAGTCGTATGATCTTGGCGGCCAATGGACTGCTACAAAACGTGAGATTAATTGCTCACCAAACTCTCAATAGGTATATGGTATCGCGAGCCGTGTGGCATGTGGCTCCGTCTTGTTGAAACTTCATACCAACCAAGTCCAATTCTTCCACAAAGGCCAAAAAAAATTGGTAATCATCGCATTGCTCCATTAACTGTAACGTGACGATTTGAATCGTTCTTGAAGAAGTACAGTCCAATGATGCCGCCGGCCCACAAACTGCACCAAACAGTGCATCTTTCAGGTTGAATTAGCAGCTCTTGAATGTCTCTGGATGCTTTTCACTCGAAATTTGGCAATTTCGTTTTTGGACGTATCCATTAAGCCAAAAATTAGATTCGCTGCTCGTTAGATAGAAACTCATTTCTCACACAGCACAAATTTTGATTATAAAATGAAATGTTTTGCAAGCTTTTGTCCTTTGTTAGTCTGTTTATGATATTGCATTTTTGGCATTGCCACATGTCACAAATCTTTTTATTTCTTGCACTAAAAAAATTTACATTGAAAACTGAAACTGTTATAAAGCGTGTGTTCCCAGAACACAATTAAACACAATTAAAAAAACGGTTCACATATAACAGAAATCCATTTTCTTGAACTTGCATGACACTTTCTCCAGGTTTTATGTACCTTTCGGTGAACTTTCATATGTACTTTTTTTGATTTCTGGACATTTTATGAGAAGTCGGCAACTTGTGCAGGCTGAACGTACAGATTCTTATAATCGCCGCCTAAACAATGTTTACGGGGTATTTAGCCGTCCCTGTGTATTTGTAAAGCTCTTAGTGTTGACCTGATTGCAAAACTATTAGCGGTGTTGAAAAGAATGTGATTGCACTTGTTTTTCTTTTCTTAGTTCACAAAGAATAAGTAAAGAATTTCTCAGCTTACTTTCTACAGTAATAAAGTAATAAAAAATGGTTACACAGACTTAATAATATAATCTTAATATTAAGTAGCCATATTAACTTGTAGCATATTATCAAGAAAAAACAGTCGCATAAGAATATAAAGCGAAACGCACACAAGAAGCAACAATTGAACTAAGAAAAGTCTTAATATTTGTAATCGATAGATTTGGACGTTTTTCTTTAAGATATTATTAATATGGTTTTCTGTTGTTAAGTTTTTTTTTTCTAATTTTAAAAAAATTAATCGTTTACATTAAGAGTTTAATTTTAGTTAATTGAAATTTTTTCTACGACCAAATTAACGTAGTTAAAACCTTTAGCAGCTTTTAGAAGTCAGCTATTTAAAACATCATTACGAACTTTGGCATTGAGAGTTTTAATATATCTTTGAGTCTTTTAATTTTATTGATCGTTTTGTTTTAACACGAGATTTGTGCCTCCAAATTTATTGTGACGGCTGCCCAAGTAAAGGAATTTCTTAAAAATACATGATTAACACTTAAAGACACTCTATATTGAATCAATATAGCGAGCGTTACCAATTCACCATGGCAGCTCTTAAGCCTTATGAATAAGAATGTTTATCGTATGCAATCGATATATAACGTCAAAATTGTTGTACTTTGTCAAATCTAAGTAAAAGAGGAGTATACTGTTATAGATAAAATAGCTTATTAATAGTGTCGAGACTGCGCAAAAGACTTGCACAAATTTTGGATGTATAAAATAGTTGTTTATGTTTGACAGCAGAAAGTTATGCTTTGAGATATAACCAAAATCCGATTTACTTTATATACATAACCTGGCTTAAGACACTATGCGAATACATGTAAATCATATGTGTCAAACCATATTGAACTTGAGACAACTTTTTCTTAAGTTTTATGAAACTTTAATTTGCTTAGGCAAAGTGACTTACTTAGAAAAAAGTCACAGCTACCAATAGCCAATAATTATTAACCTGTAACAAAAAAATCAAGACTGTTTTTATTAACCACGGTAAATACTATGATTATCCAAGCTTATACATTTATACATTAATATTATATTTTTTTTAATTGTTTACATGTAATTATCTTTGTAATATTATGTTTTGTTTTTTGTTTAATGTTAATAATAATTATTGTTGTATTTATTTATCCAGACCCCCTAAAGATAGTTAGCGATGTTAACCGAAATATTGGGAAAATAATAATAAAAATATAAAAAACGAAAATATCACGAATTTTTATTTTTTATTTTATTAATTTACGTGGACATGCAGCCAAACAAAAACAACAAATAATTTATACATTAATGTCGAAAAATTGGCAAGCCTTGCTTAGCGGCAATCATCATTGTGCAGCGTTTCGCAGGGGAAATTGGAAACTTGCTTAATAGATCTAAGTTGTATTTGATTCAAAATTCCACTTTCAGAATATAAATACACATCTCTTAAACACGTTCATTACAAATAAGAAATATTCTAAGCTTTTCAGATTAAGTTATAACAAAAGACAATTAAAATAAGTCTGCTTAACAACAACACAAGTGATTGGACGTAAGTTAGGGAATCCACGAACCTTAAGTGAAAACACGAGTTATTGAATATTGTTTTGATAACTTTACGATACTTTTTCAATTCGTAGGACAAACCTAGCAGCTTGACAAGCAGGCAGGGATTTGGTGCGCGGCAGCAGTTGTTTGATTTTTTTGGGGAAGAAATATTTTAAGTATATACATATATGATGATATTTATATCAAAGTATATATTGCCACAATTAATGGAGCGTAGCCAACCATTTCAACTAAGAGTAGAAGGTATCTTAATATTACAATTTTTGCTTGCCACTAGCTATCGAAATACCACAATCCTACTTAGGGCAAGACTAACTACTAACTATTTAGTCTATACTCTTCGACCTTTTAATTTAATTTTTTCTTATTTTTAATTCAAGCTCAAGGTCAGGATATGCAAAAAATATTTATTTAAAGTTTATCCAATATTTCGCTGCCACAATGGACAGCTTCTTCAGGGATCTTTGGCTTATAAATTTCAAACAAATTTTTAAAAAACAAACAAAATTTAAATTAAATAACAATAATTGTCAACATGAAAAAATAATACACAGGAAACAAAATTATTCTATTACATTTTTGAAACTTATTCAATTTCCTATCTTATTCTTATAAATTAAATGTCTGTAATTTTGAGCTACATTGTCTGTATCGGTTTTAAAATTAATTCTTCGTTCTATTGGTGTGTTGATTATTTGTAGCATTTCTAACTAACTACTAACTTTACAAGAAGGTAATAGGCGACCGAAGTCGCTGTATCCAAAACTGACAGCCGACGTAGCAGTGTCAAACAGATGATCGTGATCGCTGTAAGCGAAACAGGTGACTAGGTCACAGTGTGAGGCAAAACCCAAAGTAAGTCTAAGTGTCTGCGCTTGTAGTGCAAGAGAAAACATCAGTCGCATTTTAGTGTATAGCCAAAATCGTTGTGCAATGAAATCGTACAATGTTTATTATAACTTTCTGAAAAATCGTGCAAAATAATTCAAACTTTGCCCATGTGTGTTGTGAACGTAATTATTGCAAAGGTGCCATTGATTCAAATTAAGCTAAAGTCAACTTAAACACTGTTTACTTTTTGCCACGGAAGTTGTGAATCTTCCATGGAAATACATATTTCTATAGATTAAATTCCACCTGCATTTCAAATCAAAACCTTATGGATAATCATGTGAGATTATTGTTGTATTATTTTGATTGTTTATATACAGCCTTGAATTAATCATGCATAGTATTTGTTCTATTTAATATTCACAATATGCCTGTACTATGTGGTATTTCTTATACAACTTCTACGACCACTCCAAATTGCATACCTTTGTTTATTGTATTGCTCAATAATACTTTTTATGATTTTCTATAAAAGCATGTTTACACATATGGACCATTCACAAGAACTATAACAAGAAAATAACAAAAAAAAAATAGGAGAAGAAAAAATTTCATATATAGAAAAATAAAAAGGAAAAAATCATAAAAATTCATAAAAAAAAAATTGACATACGTCTGATAAAAGAAAGCTAAACATACAATACCAACAATATGTTCTTATGCGCATATAAAACAAGCACTTAAGGCAATAAGTCAAGGCATATAAAACTCTAATACACACACACACACATACACAAAAAAGAACAAAAACACAGCATTAACAGGAAACACTTTACCATATATTTAGTAATCACAAAAGCCTACTTATATCAAACAGAAATTTAGCCCACCTCAGGCAAAATATTCCGAAGAAAGAAACATCCTCAAATGTCTTCCCAAAGTAATATTTGGTAAATGCCAATAACACAAAAAGAACAATAACAGAGAGAAAGAAAAAAAAACTTGTATAAATGTTACAAGTGCGTTCAAAATTGTTGGACAATATCAATATACAAAAACATAAAATTACTTTCCAACACACCCACACACCCACAACTTTGTTTATATTCTTATACATGTGCAAATGTGGTATAAGTAAGTTAAATCTATAACACTACTTTATTACGACCATATTTTATCACAACTAAGGAAAACACTTGCTTCGCCGCTTATATTATGTCTTTCTTGCCTTTTGTCTTGCTCGTTTTGTTGTTGTTGTTCTGTTTTTAGGGATAATTTAGTTATAAAATACAACCTTGACAAAATATCACATCCGCACAACAAGAAAAACTGAAAATTAAAAAAGAAAATGATGAAGTAAATACAGTTACAAACACCTTTTGTTCAATTTATTATTAATTGTGTTTGTATGAGTGTGTTCATGTGCTGGTTGTTTATTACATACATGTTTTCTTATACATGTCCGTCCACACATGTATACTCACATTCTTATAAATATTTCATAGTGTCCCTATAATGACAAAATACCAAAGGACATCCTATACGGAAAGGACTATTCTGGCTTTAACCAATTTTAACATCAAGGTGGTTGTATTGCTGCTGATGTAGCTGTTATTCTTGTGTGCTGTCAATATGGTCTCGCTTAGGCCGTAAAGAGTATAAATAAATGATTGCCAAAAAGAAAACAACAAAAAAATACAATATAATAAAACTCACCCAAAGAACAAACAGGAAAAATAAAAGTGTGACATGTATATAAAGGTAAATGATAGTTAAGAGATACTCTACATTTATTTAAATAAAGCAATTTTTTATGATAAAAAAACTTTTTAATAGTTTGTTTATATCAAGTTTATAAAATGTAAGTCGTTAAGAAATCGTAGTAATTAAAGTAAACGACACGCAAAGGAAAAACATGGTTGTGGTAAACATATTCTAAGAGCAACATATTATGATAAGATTCATGATTATAGTCACCATATTAGGATTATTATTGAATCATATTATTACCAAATATATTCGTAATATTACATCATAATATTTTTCCCATAATCATATTTTTATCATGTTAATCATAACAAGTTAAGAATAAATCATATTATTGTCATGTTAATCAAAATAAGCTATGAAGTAATCATATTATTGTCATGTCAATCATAACAAAATTAGAAGTAATCATATTATAATACAGTGGTGCTGTAACAACAATAAAAAAAATTTAATTTTTTTGCATCGATTTTTTATTTTGTAGCACTTTTTACAATTTTGTTTAATGTTAATACAATTTCTTTATTTTTTTATAAATTGTTTTTGTTTTTGATGGATATTTTTTTTTTTTAATTTTTAAATTATTTATTTTGATATAAACGACACAACTGATTGAAAATTATTTTACAAATGGAGATGAGAAAATATTATTGGCGTAAAGATATTTTGATTGCATCTTAAACATATTATGATAAATGTATAGAAAGGTATCATGTTATGGCTATTAAATATCATGATATGGTTGTGAGAAATATAATATGTTTTCAAAGTAATCATTATTTAGTTGTTAGAACTATAATTATTTTTCAGTCAACAATACTCAAATATATAATTGCTATAAGCATTGATATGTTTACAGTAATTATAATATTGCTAATATTAAATAAAAATAACAATTATTTGTGTACGACAACAATATATTGTTACAATAAACAAAGTGTAGTTGCCGTAACCATGCCCAACAAATTTTTTCTTTGCGTGCAGATTTGACAAAAACTTTCGGTACGTCATCATTGATTGCTCTTTCTCTTTAAAAAAACGATTTTAAAAACGATCTTTTGTTAATGATATTTTTTTATAAATATGAAGTTTTTGAGCTTTTACTCGGCTTTTCAAAAAATCTATTTAATTGCATTGGCCCGCTTTACAGATGCTTTTTGAATATAATTTCATCATAATGTTTTATTTCGAATGCGAAAAGGGCTAAAGTGGTTAATTACTTTACTATCTACTTCATCTTCATTTGAACAGATGGAAAAATATTTATGTGGCATTTTGACAAAACATCTTAAGTCGAGAAAAGGTAGCAAAAAAACTCGGTGAAAAAATCATTTTTATTAAAAAATAAAATAAACCAATTGTAGGGGGATGTAAGAAATTATAAACTCACTGTTTATTGTTGGTGTTTTGTTTAAGCTTTGATATTGTTACAAGTAAGACTTTGAGTGTTTAAAATTCTTATTCGCTTTAGGGTTTTATTTGTACAATATTTTTAGCTTTTCTAAAATCTTTGGAAAAGGTTTCCTGATGATCTGGCCTAAGCAACCAGTGAAATGCGCATAGAAGCTAGCTTTCCCTCAACAGTAAATTTCAGTGTATTTATCAAATATGAAAAATTGGGAATTAAGCACGTATACAGAAATCAAAATAAACCTAAAGCAAATAAAAATTTCATTAAAAATACAAAATTTTAAAAATGTTAACAAAAATGTTCTTGAATGAAAATTCGTAAGATTGAAAACATTTTTTCCAACTTTTTAAATTTGACTAAAGATGATTTGTCAAAATGCCACAGATATATTGTTCTAAAAGCCTGGCCACAATTTGTTTGGTTTTGGATGGGTACACCAACAAGATTTTAAAACTTCCTTGCACCAAATCCTATTATTCCATTTAATGACACAAGATAATTCGAAACAAATGCAAAACGTTTTACCTTAACCATATTATTGTCTTCGGCAGCCATATGATGGATAATAATGGTAATTTTTCAGCCATAACATGTTCTTGGAAAAAAGAAAATGTTATGGCTTATTTAAAACCATACATGTATTAGTGGTAAACATAATATTATTATTCACCGTTACATGTTCGGAGTCAACCATGATATGGTTGTGTGGAATAGTAATTTAACCATAAAATGGTTGCTGGTTACAAAAATAAGCTTAAAGTGACCTTAATATGTTTAAAGATTTTACATTAAAAAAGGCTTTGTTGGGGGGGAATCATATAGAAAAAGAGAAAAAGCTCTGGGTGTTCAACATACATTGAACATCATAGTTTTTATATTAGAACCCTAATATATGTTGGAATTTCCATCTCTGATAATTTATTACTTGCTATAACTAGCAAAGGTCAAATTTATCCAAACTTCGTTACGATTCCTGAATTCAAATAAATTTTCAAAACCGATCAATCATTTTCTTATACTGTGAACTTCATTTTGTAATATAAACTTACCTTATTAAAACCTACCTACATATTGAACTTACCTGCGGAAATAAATAAAAAAAAAACTTGGCTTTGCATTGAAGATCTACTTAACGGTTACCATTCTTTAAGTGAACCCTAAAGAAAAAAAGGTAAGAATCGTCAGCTCAATCCCTAAAGCACCTATTAGATCGGGTATGTTGAGAGAGGGAGTACTAACTAATATCAAAATCCCTTGATTTGCATTATACCAAACGGCCGTAACCGATTTTTCCGCTATTACACTAGTATGATGGTACTAAGTATAAGTGTCTTATAGGCTCTTAATAAAAAAGCACTTTTATTTTCTTTCCTTGATCTCTTGCTTCCCATTACTGTAATTACTTAAGAGTAATTATAATCAACATCTTCTTTACACCTTCAGCCAAAATATAAGCAGATTTTGAATTGATTTACAATCCTCAGTAAAATCTTTTAACTGGGTGCTCGCATTTATCTAATATTTCATGTAGGGTACTTAATTAAAAGTTTATTATATTATTCTTGTTACCTTGTTTAGTTGATATATTGTTGGTATTGTTTTCCTTCGTATTTTCATCACTTTTTTTATCAGTAAGAAAACAAAAATAACTTAACTTTAAAAAGAAATTCTTGTGTTTAAAATTTCAGGCTCAATTTTTTTTCTTTTTTGTATAAAAAAAAAAACGTTAATGCCATTGATGCAATAAACAAAAATTTCTAAAGAAAAACTTCAATTTAACGGAAGTATATTTAAACTTTATTTTATATCTTTACAGTTTTAGCTTTTTTGGAATTTCTTGTTTACTTTCTCCATTTTTTGTTTTGTTATTTGGCTACAGTTTGTTTTATCAGGCTTACTTTTGTTTTGTTTTTTATTTTAGAAAGAAAACATGTTTCAAGGGAACAATGAACTATATTTGTACGGCTGTTGTTTTTGTTTGTTTTAAGTTGTAACTTTTTCAAGTTATTGATTATTAAGTGATAAAATGCTACTTAATGGCCAAGTCATTTCAATAACAAAACCAAAGATAATAATGTTTGTTTGTGTTTTATTTTAAGTACTTTTTTTAAATAGATTGAAAAAAAAATTTATTAGATTTTTATTCATGTTTTCCTTTTTTTATTTTGATTTGAGGATTAGAAAGGATTTTTATTTGATTAATCGTGAAAAAAAGATAAAGGCAACATTTTATTAAGCTAATTAGGAAATTGAAAAATTATTTTAGCTGCAATTAAATACACAAAGTGTAATGGAGTTATAAGAATACATCAATTAGCAGGAAAGTCATTTAATTTTAATGTTACAAATAAATTTTGTAATAAAATTGTTAATGTTTTTATTAAAAAAAAAACTATTTAATACCTACAAAATTTAAATTTACATAAAAACACATTCAAAATAAAAAAATTTTATTCATTTGTTATTGTTTTTTTTTTTATCAAATTGAATAACATTTTTAAAATAAAACGTACCATTAATTCTATTGAATTATTAATAACTTGAAATTTTTTTATGTATGTAAAATTTTAGCATTAGTTTTTAATATTCTAATGAAAACAATATTAATAAAAGATTTGGAATAGATTTTCATAATTTTTAGTTAAAACAATCGGTATATTAAAACGGATTTTAAAAGGGGCTTTTCCAGAAAGGTTTTTCTGTATTGTGTCTTGTTAAATATTTGTTTCTTTGTATTTTAAGCTACTTCTTACGTCCTTTGCTTAATATTTTCCTAAATGAAATCATAAATTACAAGCTAATGAAATTTTACCTACTCATTGAGTGTTGTTATTGTTATTATACTTAAAACAATAGTACACATCAAATAACCCACACACACAAAGCAAACAATATTAATAAAAATGAAGAAAACAAAAGAGAAGTTTTAATAGAAAGATCCATTAACGTAAATAACCACAACAATAATGTCTTGTTGTTATTATCTTTAACAAACATGGTGCTGGCTAATATAAATACTTAGCACAAGCCCATACACAGCCAAACACTCACAATTTCACATTTCACTTATTATAAATACAACAATACTTATACATTTCCACACTTACACTCAGTCAGAGACACATAAATATGTTAATACTTAACAAGAACACTTCATAAGAATTTCAAAAATGTTCTAATAAAGAGAAATGCCAACTGAACAAATGACAAGAAAGACAATACAACAATTACATATACACAAAGAGTCACATATACACATTTAAACATTTATTTTTTCACATAAACACTTAAAGACTAATTAGCAAAACTCATAAATAAATAATAAAAGAGTCACACATATACTCATACTCAGTCTCATCAAAGCATGAAAATTTACAATTCCTGCGTCCAACAAATACAAAAATCAGGAAGATTTTATGGAGCCAACATTTATACACTCGCATTCAGAACACATGTGGAAAACATTAGCAATGAAAAGATTTGATATGTCGTGTACATTAAAGTTTTGTTTTTACCCTTTAAGCAGGTAAATTAGAGAAAGTTTAAAAGTATTCTTTATTTTAAATCTATCGCACTTCTCTAGTTAAATGTTTGAAGTTTGATCGAAACTGTTTTGGACTAGTTTTCTTTTATAGGTAAGATCTTTTAGCCATTTTAAACGGAGGATTTTATAAAAGATGCTCGTTTTTATACCCTTCACCGAAGGTAAAAGGGTACAGTAGATACCGGATATAAGTTCATCGCATATAAGAAATTAAAAACACCATGTATTTTTCTGTACTTTCCATAGAAAAAATGTTCTACAAAAGAAAATCGTATATAAGAAAAAACCGAATATAAGAAACTTTTTAACACCAAAGATAATAAATGATATGAAAAAAGATTTTATAGAAAAAAAATTTTTTGACAGCAACACTGAATATGCACAAACTATACACATTCGCTTTTCTGGAACCATAGATTTTAGTTTGCGTAATAAAGATGGACAAATTGACAATGAAAACATTAATAAAAATATTTTTTGTATTGAATACACACTTATAAAAAAAAGTGTCTTATATTCATATATGTATATGTTTATAAGAAAAACCCGCATATAAGATTCAATTCTGGGGCGTTTTTAAAGTTTATTATATCCGATACCTACTGTATATATCAACAATGTTTACCTTTGACCCTATAAAGTGTATATGTATATGTGTATTCTGGCGCCTTGGTTGGGATATATTTATTTAAAATTCAACCTGATCGGTCCACAAATGGTTGAAATATGAGCAAAAATTCCAATGCCGAGAGCCAAGGTGTCCAAATATGGTACAAACTCGGCGCAGCCGAATATAGCACACTTCTTGCTTTTGTACATATCAGGTATACACATTTTTGCGCAAAATTTTTGTTTAAATTTATAAGCCTTTAAAATCTTTAAGTTTTTCAACATTTAAAAACTTTATATTTTTGGCGGATCATTTTAAAGTTTAAAATTTGGTGTCAAAAACCAAAATGATCAAAAAAAAAAAGAAATTGAATTTTTACATTAATAGTTCTTATATAAATTTTTTTAAAAAATGAAATTAATTTTCTCGAATTATAATTTAAAACAGTATTTTATATCAATACAATATTGACATTATAAAATTAAAACTTAACCCTTTAGTTTTCCGTCTGCCAAAATTCCAAATAGAAAGCTTTGTTTACATCAAACGATAATTAATCGAAAATTGATAATTATATTGTGGTAGCGATAAAAAAAATATTAATGGCATTTACAGATATTGATATTCTCTAGATCCTTGATATTATCTAGATCCTTAGGAAAGCAGAAAACCTTGCTACGTTTGAACTTGCAAATGTATCTACTCAGTAGTAGGATTCTGTAACTTTTAACAATAACACCACAGTTGGTACAATTGTCAACTTAGTTTGTTGCTTGCACTAACGATTGTGTGATTCTGTAAGTTGTTCTTAACAACAAAGAAAAAAATTAAAGGCAAGTGACATCACTGTCAGAAAAATGGCGAAATAACGAAAAGCACAAAGAGGAATAATTAAATAAAATCAATTTTCAAAAAACAGTAAATCACAACTTAAACTTATTATCACAGAATTAATTATATTGCGGTTCTATATCAAATCAAATTTTTAAAACTAAACAGAGTTCTTTTCGTTTTTTGTTTTTTTTTTTTTTTTTTTTTTAAGATAGTTAAAACAATTCAACTATTGAATTAAATGCACTAAGGAAGTTGTTGCTTACTTAACACAAACAGTCGACGTAACGATAACAAGTCTTGTTTAAAATGTAACAGAATGGCAAAATTAGTTAGTCGGCTTGTTAAATGTTTTACCAAAAACATCACTTGTTTAAATTAATTATAGAACCGCATTAGAAAGTTGATCGCATTTAAAAAACAATTTTACTAATTATGACCATTTTTTTGATACAACTTTTAAACATTTGTTTAAAGCTTCATTAAGATCGCTCATGATCAATTTAATTTTCTTTTAATCTTTTCTTATATTGTTTTTGGATGAGTGTTAAATAACTGATATTGTTATTGTTTGTCAAGGACTTAAAGTTACAAAATCATACATTATTTAACTGCTGGCAAAATGTTACTAATTTGTTTTACTTACAACAACTACTTAGCAAAAAAGAGAAAATAGTTTTTGAAAAAACTATTGAAGTGTTTATATGAGTATTGTATTTTGTTTCTGCTTCTTCCTTTTTCCAAAGTTAATTTTTTGTCATTTTTGCTTTTTTTGTTAAAACTTAACAACGACAAAAATAGTTTAAGAAACAAGAGCTTAAGAAAAAAGGGTCGGTTGATGCTATTGCTATTTTTGCTGTTAGTTGTTGTTATTATTGTTATTGTAGCACCATGTTTAGTTTAGACATTTTTAGACACTTAAAAGCTCTTAAGTAATCCAATTACTCTCACATGTCATGTATACCTTTAAAATGTAACTCTTCATACTAAACAACCAAACAATACAACCGAAGCATCCATCCATCTATAGCTAAAACGTACACATTTACAAACACTTACTTACACCTATATAAAGATCCCCAGCCACTTGTTTCCCCCCCAATCCAATGCACATCTGAAACAAAAAATATTTAAACACCCATGCACATACACACATACAACAAAGTACAATAGCACTTGTAGTACTTAGTTTAACTGTAATACATTGTTTCACTGTACGTTTCTACTTGTACAATCTTTATGTGAGTATTGTTCGTGTATGAGTGGGGGTGTGTGAAACTGTTTAGTGTTAAAATGTATCTGTGCATTTTTCTAAGTACTTGTGTGTATGTGTTCGGGTTATTGTGGCTTTTTGTGTGATATAATGATATTGGGAAAAAAATAAGTTAAAACCAAGCAGACATAATCTTTAGTTTTCTAATTTATATAAATATATATTCCCCCCTCCCCTCTTTTTTTGCCATCATTGTATAAAAGTTCTCTATGCCATGGTGTTTACAAGCTTATTTTCTATTTCTGGATGGGTTGTGGGTGTTAATAATGAACAGTTATAAAAACTATTAGTATTAATCTATAAAACACACACTCTTTCTTCTACACTTAATTTAATGTACTGTATCCAGTAGTTAAACAGGTGTTTCAAAGATATGCTCATAAGTTTCTCATTTATGAACTTCCATACACAATATAAAAACTTTTGCTAAAGAATTTTACTCTTTTTCTATAAACTTTGAAGGTGTAGGTGTGTATGTATATAGTCTAGGGACTTATAGAACAAAATATACAGTCATATAGCTATATTTGTAATTGTGTGCCTGTGTGTGTAGCAGTTTTTAATTAGGATTAAGACGTGAAATTAATAACTTAAATTAAACAAAATACCAAAAAGATTATTATTTATAATAATGAGCTAATAATAGAAAAATGTTTGAAAGTATTTAAATTCAAACTATTTTTCTCAGAGCAATTTAATGTAACAAAAACTGTTTTTTTTCAGGGACCGCAAACAGCTTTTATTTTTAAAATTTTGGCTAAAAAATT
This sequence comes from Pollenia griseotomentosa, assembly GCA_963931875.1. Lineage (NCBI taxonomy): Eukaryota > Metazoa > Arthropoda > Insecta > Diptera > Polleniidae > Pollenia > Pollenia griseotomentosa. The sequence goes on along the minus strand of OZ007561.1, from coordinate 202,896,854 downwards.
ATGGACAAGAATAAGCAGTACACCAATAAATAACTTTTTGTATGGATAACCTCAACTTAAAAAATCGTAGTAATCTGTATTTATTGCTCAGTAAATAAAAGTTTTTCTTAAAATTAATTTTAAGAAATCTTTAAAAAGTAATTTTTCAAATCAATCTTAAAATCGTTACGGTCCCTGGTTGATATCAAGTTGTAGTTTAATTTAACGTCAACTGATGAAAGAGATTCATATTTTATTTTTCAGTATATGAAAATCTATTTATTGAATTCACAAAGTGTACTAAGGTGCTAAGTACTAAAGTACTTAAATTATGATAAATTAGTGAAAACGTCAAAGTCAAATCATAAAAAAATATAAAATTAAATTTTTTTTATTACGTGAATAGAGTGTGAACAAAAAATTACTGGGGAAAATAGCACACTGAATATACATTGGTAGCAGTGTCGTATTTTTCATATATTATTTTAAGTATGAAAAATAAAATGAAATGTTTTTAAACAGTCATTAAATTACAGAAAATACAACCAATACGACACAATAGAAGACTTTGTGAATTGCCTAAATTTCAATTTTTAAATCTAAAAAAGGATAAAGAAATATTTGAGAATTTGAAAATTTGAAAATATGTAATTCTAGGAGAATAATTGTTAGTAGAATTACTTATGTACCTTGGTTGAAAACGAGCCATTTGTTACAAATATTTTATCATAACTCGAAAATATGTTTAAACACGCCTTTCCTTCAGGTATCTGGTAGTGTGCCCAAGTTAATCTTGTGAAGATCGTTTTTTTGAAATTAGAAAATTTTGACTTAAAATCTCATCAACACTCATATTTAATAACTTAAGCTCTATCGAATCTTTATAAAATGTTAATTTTCGTGTAATCTGTATAGAGAGAATGTTTTATGGAGCTCTCATATATATCAAAAAACTGTCTAGATTTCTTAAATAATAAAGCACTAAATTAACTTCATAAACTACTAAAATTAATATTAAGAGAAAAACTTTTTATAAATAAATAATAATCGTACTTCAGTTTTTTTATACTTTTAAGAAATATAGGATAACAAATTGTCCTATTTCTTAAAAGTTTCCAGATTATTTATGACTAGCCCTTCTTATTTTGATATTATAAAATGAGAAGCAAACATTTTGTAAAGCCTGCAGCTTTTTTTTCACTAAAAGATTCTCAAACTTTAAATTCCAGCTCACAAGGAGATCCGATATTAATCGTGCAGTGCTTCAGCTTAGGAGCAGTTGATTAAATATATCAAGCTGTTTAAGTGTTAAAATAACAAAAAGATACATTCCAATAGTAAACAAGTTAAAAAGTACAGTCAGTCGAGTCCGGCGATTGATACCCTACACCACAGTATATAAAGACGAATTCTCATCATTTTACCCTATTTGTGAGCCATGGCTAATCATGGACCATGCAAACAAAAAGTGTGCTATGATGTTATTACCCATATAAGGTATCTTTGTGCCGAATATAATCTACATAAGATTTCTTTGTCTCAAGTCGATTGTGGAGAGGGTGTCTTTATGGACCTATAAACACTTTAAAAATGTTGTCGTTATAAAAATTATCGTATGCAATACCAGCGTTAATAAGGAAGTTCTGACAGTAAAAGCCATTTTCGGGAGTGGTATTTGTATGGGAGCTATGGTTAAAGGTTAACCGATTTTACGAAAATTTGATAACACGATTTATGTTGCAATTAGAAAAGTTTCGAGAAATAAGTTTGTATGTGGGCTATCTGAAAAGCTGCATTGATTCTCACCATTTTCAATAAACTTCGTCCTTATGACAATTGAAAAGTATGTACAAAATTTCATTAAATTATCTTCCAAATTGCGACTCTACTTTGCGCACAAGGCTTACATGGACAGCCTGCCAGCCGGACGGATATCGATAGATCGACTCAGAATGTGATCCTGGTATACTTATAGGTTGGCTAATATTTTTTTTGTTACACACATCAGCACAAACGAATACTACCCTCTCCATTATTGTCGAGTGGGCATAATAAACTGCCACTCACTGTAAAATAACTTCAAGATTCACATTGAAGAAAAACTAAATGCTGGTCTCAATTTACTTAAATTAACTTAAAAAGTGGATTTAGCAGGTTTGCATATAAGAAGCCGACGATGTTCTTATTTCCCGACCAATACAAGTTCTTGCAATTGAAAATAAAAAGTTTTTAAAACCCTAAAAAGTAAATTTTTAAATATCCATAAAAAAACTGTTATATTCCTAACAAATAATAAAAACTATCGACAAAGAGTTACAAACAGCATTCTAGTTTAATAATTGTTCCTAGAAAATTCCTCTGGAAACGTCAACGTACTTGAATGCATCATGAATTCACTTATTGTTTACCGGGCACTTTCAATGATGCAAAAACAATATTTGTCTTTGTTTATTTGCTTGTTCTTCCAACGTACTCTTGAAACGCTTCACTCTACTGACGTCTGCTCGTACAAAGTTTGAGTAACGTACATAATACTTGTAAACTTTTTAACATAACATTATGATTAAACTTATATAAGACAACTACAAACCACTGTTGGGATCTGACAATTCTTAAATTGTACCGATTCAATGGCACAACTGTACCAAATTGACATAAATTGTACCAGATTTTGGCTACAAAATAAAAAAGCATACATAGTAAGAATTTATAGATTTATAGAATTTATAATTGTTATTTAATAAAACAAGTAAGAAAGTATAGTCGGTCAAGACCGATCATTTGATACCCATGGGCAACCATGGACCCGCCATAACAAATTATGTTATGAGGTTAAGATTCATGTACAAGTTATTTGTGCAGAATATTATTTAGATATCTTTATCTATATGAGATATGTTTCCCCTTACTTGATTTTAGGAAGGGGTCTTATATGGGACCTTTGGTTACTTTTGGACCTACCAACAGGTAAATAGGCACAGACACTATTCCGAAAAGAAGTTTGTATGGGGGCTATGTGATATTATGGACCGAATCTCACCTTTTTAAGTATTCTTAATGCTTATGAATTGAAACCTATGTACAACATTTCATTAAATTACCTTTAAAATTGCGACCTGTACTTTGCGCACAAGGTTGCATGGACAGACAACCAGCCAGCCTGCCGGACGGAGGGACATCGTTAAATCGACTAAAAAATTGACATTAAGTTGGGTCTAGGGCCAATATATTTTAGTGTTACACATATCAGCACAAACGCTCTCCACTATTGTGATGTGGGTATACAAAATAAAGAAGAAGCAAAAATTTCTTAATTTCTCTTTTTTTCTCAAAGGCAGACAAAAGTATAGACGCTTCGTTGACAGTGTCGTCAAAACAATCGACAAAAGTGGCGATTTGAAGAAACTTGGTCGCAGGCTTTCTAAAGGGATACGAGTACAAATACTTATGTATGGATGTACTGAATATTTTAGTAAATCATAAATAACATAATTTTTGGTAGAACTGGTCAGGCCTGAAGATAAGTAATAAGAAGTTTTGTTCTAATTACAATTCAAAGAAATGATAAATTTCGTGGGTATTGGTTTTTTCTTTAATTGTACCAAAAAAGGATGAATTGTACTAGTGTACCAATAAAGTTTCAATTGTACCAAATTTGGTACAATTGTACCACAAATCTCATCAGTGCTACAAACACACTCAATCATAATGCTGCTCAAAAATAGACCGAAAAGGAAATAAATGTTGTTACTTACAAATGCAACCGTGGTGGATACACAAAAGACATTAAAGGAAGTGGCCAGGGTCGTATCGAATATACAACTTTAAGACCTCATACAGCTTTATAGTAAATCTTTGAATTATTACAAAAATGTTATTAAAAATTTGTTTGATATTGAGTTTTTCATGTACGTCCCTGATTTTTCCATAGTTTTTTTTTCAATCACCTTTAAAACTTCTTTGCAACTGTTGTTGGAAGGTAAAGTTTCTTTTTTTCCAACTTATTTCTCAAAAGTGGCAGCACTACTTTTAAACTCATGCAGGAGTATTTGAAGTAGAAAAAAACTACGTAAAAGTAAAGAAAAACAGCTGCTGTTAAACAAGTATGAGTAGAGCATGACTACTAAACTTATTTCCAAGTGATCACTTTTTACTTTTAGCGTTTCGAAAGGAAGACTTCTTTTTGTTTTCTTTATTTTTGTTATTATGTGTACAACATTTCGTATGAATCAGAAAAGTGAAAAGCGTTAGTTCTTAAAGGTTTTTACAAACTTTTATTAAAAAAACTACACACAACCTCACACACACTCCAACAAAGAGTAACTTTCTAAGTTAAGGTTTTAACTATTAACGGTTAGACACACACTGTAAACGAGGATGTCTAACAAGACATACATGTGTAAGTCTATGCATCAAGAAAAGGAGAAGTATACTCAAACTTAAAAGTGACCTTGAATTTAAATAAATTTTGATTTATTATGTGCGTTGCAAGGATTTTAAGGGACCTTTACTTGTTGAACCTAAAAATTTTAATTACTTGTTTAATTTTTTTTTTAATTTTCATTTTTTCTACTTCCAAACTATTCTTTAAAATTAGATCAAATTGAAAGCTTTAAGTCGAAAGGGATCATTGAAAGTTACTTTTAGTGGATCCTTTCAAGCCAAAAGAATATATACAACGATGTCACAGAGTACAATACCGTTTGGAATCAAAGAAAACGTATTTGTTTATTGATAGAAAGTGTATTTTGATAGTTTTTTGGACTTTCAGATACAGAAAACTCCCATTCCGTTCATGAAAACAAAAATAGTTTCATCGGAATGAATTCCGTTTCCGAACGGAATTGTTTTCTGTGACATGACTGAAAGAATATAACATACATCTCCTTCGAATGAGCAACCGCAATAAAACAGAACTTTTTAAATGGTTTAAATGATGTTACCAAAACTCAATTACCATTTATTATTTTTAAATAATAATCCTAACCATGATCAGATTTCCTGCATTAATATGGGAATTAATCCCCTTTAGCTGTTTATTTTAATGTTCAACTACTCCATAAAAATAACCGAAATAAAAAAATGTGCAAATATGTTGTACCCCATTGTTGGGTAAACTGCGATTACAGCTGGTGCCATAACAGATATCAGGAATAGAAAAAATGAATTTTCTTATATTTTTCGTATGAGGTACCACGAAGAAACGTGCATAACCATTCTTAAACCATTTTCTTCTAACTGTTCAAATTGTTTTTCTTTCCAATTTTAATGGCCAATGATGTTAATGTTTGGTTTGTACGTGTAGTAGTTGGGATATTCAGTGGATTAGTAAATGGTTTGTAGAATGTTTTACGAAAGGGCTGTTTGCCTAGACATGTACACATTTACACACACACACACACACACACACACACTGAAACGGGTATGGTTTTACCTAACACCGGCATCGGTGAGAAGATGTCGTAGTGTGTGTAACAATATTTTATTATTTATTATTATGTCATCTTAGTGAAGTTTCTTTAAGAACTTTCAGGAATTTTCTTTCTCATGATAGTGTCCATATAAAAACATGCATAGTGGTTTTGGCTTCGAGTAATTTAGTACAACTTATTAAATTAAATCAAATTATTGTGAACGTTTTCTAAGACAAAAGAAAAAGTTTTAGTTTTTTTTTTTTGCCTTTTTGTAAACTAATTTAATTTGTTGGATTCCATAAAGTTAAATTTAAAAAGTTTATTAAATCGAAGACAACAAACACATCCATTATTTGTAGCACGTGATGAAGCTCATAGAAGATATCTTGGCTATTAACAAAGTAGGTAGTTTAAAAATTAGTTGTCAATGTTTTTGAATAAAGTTGCACATTTTTGTGCGACATGAATCGTGTTTTTGTTCACTGGTATCCTGTTGGACTGTTGGAAGAAGTTGTTTTACGAATTTGTACATTTTTTAATATTTAGTATCCCAGGTAAAACTTCGCTTACTTTTTTAAAATGAAAAGCTTCTTTCTATTTAGTAGCTTTCTTCTATAACTATTTCTATAACAACTTCTATAACTACTTTTTTCTGGATGTATGTAGGTAAAAAATAGTGACTTACTTTTGAATGCTTTCGTTTTGGGACATCCCTTGTAAAATGGTTCTTTCAGTAGAATTGTAAGTATGTATTTTATGTTTTTCTGATTACTCAACACATTATTTTGTAGGCGAAGTTTTTACTGGGATATAAGACCCGAATATTTTTAAGGTCTTCATATAACAAAAAGATAATATTACTTCTCTTAATCTCTAATCACCAAATTCATAGAAACAAGCAGTTGATTTTCCACCTATTTCCAAAATGATCATGTAGATTTTTAAAAATTGTAAAAAATTTAAAATTCTGAAAATATATATATATTCTTAAATGATATTTTTAATTAGAAAAATTATCGAAAAACTTTGCCGTTTCAAACAATGTGTTAATTGATTTAATTAAATATAGCTCAGGTTTTTATAATTCTCAACAACAATTCTACAAGCTTAAATTATTTGTTTTTCTTTATTTTTGGCCACTTTATTTTGTTTATATTTATATATTTATGTATATTTTTAGCTGGTGAGGCCTAACTTCATTTGTGAATATAAAAATGCAAAATTGTTTTAATATATTAATGTAATACTGTAAGTTCGTTACATTCATATTTATTGTATTATTAAATGTTGATGGTTTTATTTTATATTAATAGACGAATCCCCTGAAGAAATTTACGAAACGTCGGGAAAAATTATATAAAAAATTTTGCTTATAAACGAAAAAATCAATCAAAATTTTTTGTTATTGAATTAATATTTTAATTAAAAATTTATTTCAAAACAACTTAAATGTTAATGAAATCAAAAATATATTTCTTTCAAAAAAAAAATAATTGATTTAAAAGTAAGTGCCTTTTTTATTTCTTTTTCATGATTTTTTAATATCACCAAGTTGTTTGGATACTTGTCGGATATTTTAGCTCTTAGTCCCAAATCCGCCCCTTAACATGAGGAATGTTATCGAAGTTTTCTTTGAAAATATATATCTCCAAATTGTTTCGATACTTAGTGGGTGTTTGGAGCTATATCACACAATCCTTTTACTTAATACATTCCATAACTAACGAAACGTAGTCGACGTTTCGTCTGTACAAGCATAGACGCCTAAAGGTAGACTTTGGATTCAGATGTATAAAAGTTTTATTATTGTAATTAGAACAGGATGATTCAAGATGTCTCTAGAAAAGGTTGTGAACTATAAATAAAGCGGGACTCATAGATGTGAGTTGTAAAGTAGCTGAAACAGGTTGTAAAAGTAGCTGAAACAGACTACAAGCAACGGCAAAAATCTGAAAAACTTTCCAAGAGCGCGAAAGAAAACTCAAATATTGCTTGAAAATCGCTTACGCTGTAAAGAATCAGAACAAATCGCAACCACGTTTACATAATAGTCAACGTCTACTTCAGCCTAGTAAATTGAAGTTTCTACAAGATTTGAAGACATAAAATTGTTTTTGCTATAAAATCGTAAAGGTACCTTATGTGACCATGACATTTTAGGAGATGCTTAGCTTAGGGAATTAAAAAAAAGAAATTCACTTTCCCCAAAAATAGTTTTGTTTTAAAAATGTAGGCAATTTTATATTATAAAATATTACACAAATTAAAAACAATTTTTGAAAACATAACCTAAAATAATGAGATGCATTTTAATCAAACCGCAATTTAATTGTTTTTCTTTATGTAAATTAAATTGAAAAAATTATAAAGAAAATAACTAAAAACGATTTAAAATCACAGCATGTTTTTTCAAATAAAAAACTATTAAGCCATTTTAAAATATTTTATGAAAAAATTTAATAAAAATGTGACTCTAAAAACAAGATTATTTAACAGCCTCATTAAAATCATGTCATAAATTTAAAAACCCACCAAAAATCAACATAAAATCGCAATGAGATTACCTTAAATGAAATTCAAAACAATGTGATATCAAATTAAAAAAAAGAAAATCCTGTAGGAAAACATTGAAGAAGAATGAGCTGTTTTTTCACTCATTCGTAAAAGGAAAAGTGCCACTTAAATAATAAAATAACATAACGACTTAATTTAAATGCAAACAAAACATGAATACAAATGACTTCCTACAAAAACAAACTTAGTAAAATAGTAACAACAACAGCAAAAACAATTGCACCAACAGCACACAACAAAACATATACTACAATGCCGCATTTCTATTACATATACATATGGTTGTGTAAAGATACGAGCGCCAAATGAGAAGGCATTACAAACAGAAGAGGTTTACTCCATACTCAATATTAAAAACAGTTAATAAAAATTGTTTTTAACATTTTATTTTGTATCTTGACAATTGAATTAGATCACTTGGAGAGTATTTTAGAGACTTAGGAAATATAGTTTAAACTAATAATACTTTTAAAGAAATTTAAGTTTTTCTTTTAAGTCTGTTCCTGTAAATAGAACTTCACATCACAAATTTTCACATAAAAAATATATACTTTCCTACACATCTGTACTTGGACTCAGGAGTTTGTAGGAAAAACAAAAACAAAATATATTTATATGTATGTTAAACTTTTATAGAGTGTAAAAAACAGACGTACTGAGAGACAGATAGACAAGCTAATATTCAGATACAACTTACTAAAGAGACAGACTATGACTGACAAACTGTCATATTAAACATATTCATGCAGGTTTTCGTATTTTAAATGAAACTTTGTTTATTTGTTTGTTTGCTTTAAGGTAAAATACATATGCATTTGTAAGTAAGTGTGCCTGTGTTTGTATAAAATGTGTAGTCTATTTTGGGGCGAACATTAGTTCGTTAGTTAAGTTACAAGTGTGTATGTATGCAAAAGGAAATTGTGTTTTAGTTGAATTTAGCTTTGGTGTATGTCTGTAGAAATGCATATGAAGTTTAGTTGTTTATTAGTTTGTGTTTAGTTTTAGTTGTATACTCATATGTCGAGGTGGTAATTTGCATAAAAATATCCAACATACTAAAAACTACACATTCATAGGACAGCAACAATTCAAATGCAACCATCCACATACGCCCACAAACACATTCAAACCAAACTGACTCACACATGCACGATATTCTAAGGAAATACAGTTGCAATAACATTTAATATTGTTTAAACAAAACTGCAAAGCAAACAAAACAACAATCTCAAAAACCAACAATAGAATGGTAACATGCAGAAATTGTTTAAACAAAATTTATATACTATCATAATATGTACGTTTTTCTTAAATTTAATTCTTTTACAGTTCAAATTTATTTTCAATAACATTTTCTTAAGCTTCTTGTTGTCAAACAAGCATAAGCAGACGACTGTAGCTCGGTTTCCGAAACAAGAAAAGTAAAAAAGCCTAAAAGCTAATGTTTGTATTAAATTTACTTAGGTATACGAGAAAAAAATTACACATGACAATGGGATGTGTTTGCAGTGTCATATTTATTGTGCTCTTTCTTGGAAAAAATCATCACCTATCTGGGCATTTAACATGTGTTATTTTGCTTTATTTTATATGGCTATTGTCACATAATGGCTTATTTTGTTGTATGAGTATGTCTGTTTACGTATATATAAATTTGTTTTGTTGTAAGTAATATATATTTTTTTAGCATATTCAAGTTCTTTTTTTTTTGTTGTTACCCAGTAAGCATTTTCGCAATTAAAAAACCAGAATATGCGCTCATTTTCTAATCATAAGAGATTCATTTGTCGGGTTTTGGCATTTTTTGACAGTCTTTGAAAAACAAGTAAAATTTTTTTAAATTAATATGCAACATTTTATAGTAAACGCCGGATTTTATTTTTTTATGAAATAATTATATATCCTTTTTTATTAATTAAACATTATATTTAAAAAAAATATATATGCACGTATTTGGACTTAATCAATTTACATATCTACTAATACTGTTTGTTAGCGCAACTATCTAGTCAAAATATTCAAAAATGTAGACTAAAACTATTAAAATATTCTGAAGAATTCCTGGTGTAATGTTTCAATATAGTCCCACTAGAACTACCTAGTCAGTAGTTCTAAGTTCAGTAGTTGCATTGACTGGTCTTCAGTGGGTTAGTAGCACTGGTTACGAAGTCAATAGTGAAACAGTACAGTTTCACAATTGAAATTTTCTACAGGGCTCAGATAAACATAAATTTTTTTTTGTGTATACGAAATTTGAAGTTAATTAAATCGTAAAAAAATCTGTGTAAAAAAGACAGCCCTTTTCGAAGAAATAAAAGAAATGAATAACATCGCATCGCACCAACAAATAATTCCTCAAAAGCAGTTATGTAAGGAAGAATTCGCTGTGTACCGCTTACACAAAGCAAAATATTAAAAATATCAAACAAATAAATAAAAACCGTCATATGATATTTATTGGTTGGCTTCAGAACGTGTTTTTTTACTAGACTGAGAGCAAAGTGTTGTCGAAATGACAACAGAATGCCTTCAATATACCACTGGTATGTTGTCAAAAATTATAACAACAATTGCTAACAATTATAACAACATGTTGTCGGAAGATGTATGGAGCAGCCTCTTCAAAAATCTCAAATTTAAGAAAAAAAAATTTTTTTAATAAAATTTTACCATAGAATTTAAAAAATTTATGATTTTTGACGTTAATTGACTATAGCGGATCAAAAAAATTTAGTGGTTACTTAAAGAAAAAAAATGTCCCCTTTGTTGCATAATAAAAGGCAAATAAAAGGCTGTTTTTGCAGAGCAGGAAATTTATTTCAAAAATTATTTTTGTGATATCTTAGAATTTAATTACCTTTAAAATCAACAAAAAAATATATCTGTTTCAACAAAAATTAACTTTATGTTTTATTCAACATATCAAAGGAAAAACAAAAAAATGGCTTAAAGACAAATTTAGATTTCTGTTTTTTTTTTTTTTTAATAATTTCCAAAGTAAAATGTTTAATTAATAAATGCTAACATTATAAATATAAAGACAGCTTAAAAAATACTCCTAATTTACATATATGAGCAAGAAGCACAACATCAAAGTAGTTTATGCCGACAACAGATGCCAAATTCAAAGAGCAAAACTGAAAGTAGTGAAATAACAGCAACATTTACAACATGTATAACTTCCAAGGAAACAACAAAAACAAAACTGTCATTAGAAGCCTTATAACCAGTGTTCGAAAATAAACAGTACATTATCAAGAAAGAGCCGAACATTAAATATTGTTATGTCCTTCTTTAAAAAACAGAATAATTGTAGTGATACTGTAGACAATTATTATATTTTTAAGTTCTATAATGTTTTTTTTTTACATTGATAAAGAAATGAACAAACAAAAAATTTTAGCAACGACCGCACCACGAACAGCTTGTGTGTGTATTGTGTATAAGTTTTGCTTGTGCAAAATTATTTTGCTAGCTTTTTGTTTTTTCGTATGTGTATTTTGTTTTTGCCAAAAGGAACGAACATTAATGAGCCGAACCGAACACAATGAAGTTTGTGGATTAAAAAAAACCGAACGAAATTGAATGTTCTAATCTTTTGTTGAGTTTGATAAAAACAGTATTATTTTGTGTTCGAAAGATGACTAACAGGAAACCGCTATTTTTTTAATGATTTTCTACACAAACACTTTTAGGGTTTGTGTTTTTTACAAATCTACCGAACCGAATACTAAGGAGCGATATTTAGTGTTTATTTTCGCACACTGCTTATAACAGCAATGAGGCAAAAATCACATTAAACATAAAGCCAAAGAAAATACCTACAAATACATGTACAAAGTATACGTATTAAAATACTAACACACAAATGTACGTTCTATGTATATTTGAGACACAAATAAGTAAAAATTGTAAGCTGCTGCCTGTTCTTAGTTCTACGTAGAAGAATAAATAAGTTGTAGTTTTGAAACAAAAAGCGGATAGATAGAAATGACGAAATAACGGCAAACCAAGTTAAATGAAATGAAGCATAGCTTTACATTTATGTCTATGTAAATCTTTAGGATGTTCCTTAAATAATAATTCAAGGAGAGATTAAAGACATACTAATCCACATTTAAGGGTCCCCCTTAAACAAACTGTAAGCACATTATGAATGATGTATGTATGCAGAAACTAAGAATCTAAGCCAAACAATCCCGGTTAGGCTCTGATGCAATTCGTAGTGCAAGCGAAAGAAGTATGATGTCAAAACATGACTGGCATAGTAGACTCCTTTTAATAAACTAAATGAGCCTTGAATATGCTTTAAAACATGAAGCAAGTGGTTGCAGATTTTACACACACACTCATATGAACATTTATTTGCACATAAATATTTTTAAGGACATATTAAACAAGTTTTATTTCCACGTTGATGAAAAATAATAAAAAATACAGAGTATTGCACGTTTAAAGCCAAAGGTATTGAAAGGAATTTGTATTTTTTTATTTTGGAATTTTGTTTATAACTTTATACGAGTACATAATTTCCCTCATATAACTCTCAATAAAGCAAAAAAGAAGAAAAAAACACAAAATATTTACTTATACTCTTTGCGTACCCATACATACATTTACCAATTTCCGTTTAACTTTTTTTCTTCTTGCTCTTTGTATGCTGCTTGGTGCACAACCTAAAGCACTCTTATGCCGTTGTTGCATGTGTCTGAAAAAAGCTTTTGCAACAATCATGTTCTGAGCGTGTGTGTGTCTGTGTGCATACTAGTATGAGTTTTTACTACAAATTATGCATATTTTAACAGGGGTATACATATTTCACCAAAACAAAAATAAGGCAGCATTATCCTTAAACAAAACCTTCTTTATTATATGCAAGCTCGTACGAGTAGTATGTGTTAAAGGAAAATGAAAACATGTTTAATTATGTAATCTGGTTAAAACGAATCCGTTGAACCTTAAGCTTAAATTGAAAATGAATATCAAAAAATTTCATAAAAAAAAAATTTGTTTAATGAATTAGCTTGTGGACAAAGGGACTTATATTGGTTAAAAATACTCATTTGATTTTAAAACTAAGTTTGCTTACAATAGGGTATTGAAAATTGCATGCAATAAAGTTTAACATGCCGGTAAGACAAGAGACAAAAGCATGCAATTGGACAAAAGTGCCACAATTATATCTATGTATTTAAATTAAGAATTTTTTTATTCTTTATTACATCCATGGTTAAAATAAAATTACTGATTCTCAAAACTACAAGTTACTTGTAGAATTGTAAATTGTAGTTTTTAGAAACAGGGACCTGGTTGTCAAACAAAAAAAAACATAAATACAAATTAAAATTTATCTTTTAATAATAAGCAAATTTTTCGCTTAAAATCTAAAATGTCAGTTTGTATTCATAGTCTGTGTAGTGTAGAGTTTATTCTTTGGTCAACTATATATCGCTAATTTACTTCAATAGTAACATAACTCAAAAACTGCAATTTTGGATTTTATGTTGCAGAATTGTTCGCTATGCTTTTCTTTATATTGTGTATTAAATTAATTTTTATATCTTTTATACTTTTTCCGTCATTATTTTTTGGTGGTTGAAGCAAATCAAAAACTTAAAAGGCGCTTATGTCGAAATTAATTTTTTGGAGTTATGCCACTATTGAAGTAAATGAGCGATATGTAGTTTTAAGTCTAAGCTATAGTCTTATCATACGTTCATCTATGATCCAGTATTTTATCTATAGTCTATTATCTAATGCAATAAGGTTTTTTTTAATGGACATAGCGTTAGTGTGCTATCCTCTCGTAGTCCTACCATTTCTTTTCCAATCTATCCCGGTACTGCTGCCGCATTTCATCAGGGTGGATGGTCTTGGCCAATTACACGTTCTCATAATCCAGGTTTCGAAAACCTATATCCACCATTCTACAAGAGATTAGAGGTAACGAATTCTGCGACTTTTCTCTCTCATTATGTGATTCATAACGTTCTCGGACCACGTTTCCATAGATCTGGACATATTATCCACCATGTTTTGAGGTGTTTATATCATCTGCAGTTTATCGTTAAGCTGCGTCCTCTTTTACTACTATTTCGGTCAGTGTTACTGATTGTGTTCTGCATGTTTATCCTCACTTCCGCACTCATAGCAGTATTTATAATCCTTTAATTGAAAAATATAGGTAACTTTTAAAGCTCCCATGTCCCGCCATGATCTGCGGCATAAAAAAGTTTATGCTGCCATGTTTTCTTTCAATCCATGGTCCGATATACGGGATCGATAAATAAGTCCACCGACCTGTTTCACTGTTATCTCATCGTTTCTGCCAAGTATCTAATAATATTTGCTGTGGGTCTTCTTTTATATTCACATCAGTGTTCTCCCTCAACGTTAGATCTATATGTCTTACTCCAGCCAATACCAAAGTAGCACTTGTGAATATTGTGCGAAGAGCCCTTATTATTTGTGGTATCTGTAATTGGGCTACAACGCCACTTCTTTTTATTAGCACAGCAAACGTTACACAGAAAAAAATTTCCAAAATTTGTCACCAATTAAAGCATTAATTAAAAATATAATCAGTTTTAATTAAAAATTTAATCAAGTGAATTAAACGTTTAATCAAGTGAATTAAACGTTTAATTAATACTATTAACTGGTTTAATTGATACTATTAATTTGTTTACTGGTGCAAATTTAATTAATTTTTTAATTAATATCACAAATTTTTTAATTGAAATCCATTTTTATTTTTTTCTGTGTTATGGTGGCGTATATCACCTGTAAGTGAGTAACACTATTTATATATCTCCTTGTGGAGTCTTTTGCACATGACAAGATTTTTTTCTGCGTGTTCATGATGTGTAATATGTAAGACTTAGAAAGATCTAATACATATTCTAAATTCAAATCACTAGTCTCTGTATTTAAAATTTATAATGAAAGCCTTCCATCTTCTGTTCAATTGTTTCATATTACATCATAATCTTCTAAAGTCTAAAGTGCATTCCATAATTTCAAAATAGAATCTAGCTATATATTTAATAAGAAGGCAAAAATGATGTCATTTCATCTAAAAAACTATAACCTCTCCCCCCATCGCTGTCAACTTTATGTTTTTATCATCGCATTAGATAATAATAATATTTCATATTTAATTTTACAGTAACAATTTTTTCCTCTTCTGAACTCCACCAAAGTACATTTTCTTCCACGAGCACGCGTTTGCTAATTTCAACCCAAACTTTTTTTAATAAAAAATTACAAAATAATGTACAATTTTTCAACCCCCTGCAGTGACACTCTAACCCCTCTTTGCTGGTATTTATGAAACATTAAATATTTTATATAAATTGTGTTCATCTTTAAAATAAAAAAAATTGCAAGCATCCAAAACCCTGGATATTAAGTTAAAACCACCCTCGTTTTCCTAATGTCCGATGTTAACAAATAAAAGGAAAAACTAAGGAAAACTAAACTTAACTCAGTCATTTGTTAAGTGGCACCAAATAGTTGGAGGGTATGAATGGAAATTATTTGCTATAAAAGATTCACACACAAAGTTGAGTTTTCAGAATGACATCATCATCTCTCATCGTCGTCATCATTGGCTTTTTATTGACATAGTCATGATAAAATGTTTTTCCGTTTCCGGTGTACAATTTCGTTATACATACTTGCAGAAAACTGCCATTAAAAACTAGACAAGTAATTAAGTTGAAATTGTTGTTTTTCTTATACGTATAATTTTTATTACCATTCCATTTCTTTTTCATCATCATTATTGCTTTTTGTTTATTTTTGTTTTGCATCATCTCCATCTCTATCATGAAACAAGTCGTAAAATTTCAAGTAGTCACTGTCTAAATGAAAATAAATGCATTTAATGCAATTTTGTCAACTTTTCTGGTTTAACTTTTTCGTTTGGAAGAAGAGAAAACAGGATGTGAAATTTAATATTCCAAAACTGACCAATATTTATTTAAGAATTTTTCGTTTATGCTTTATTTGTGTCAAAGATAAAAGGGACACTTTTAAATTACCCCTTGTAATTATTTGTTCAATTTTCACATACAATCATTTGTGAAACAACTACATTTTGGAATGTCATGTATACCGAAACACATGAAAACGCAAAATTAACCCAAAAATCAATGCTGTTTGAAACTTCATAATTCTTACTAAACAACCCCTTGAAGTTGTAAAACTTATTCACAGACTTGATTTGGTTTTGTTCAAGGAAAATATTGTTAACTGTTAAATTGGGCATGTGAAATACAAAAAGGCTTTCATGTCTCTGACAATTTCTACATTCTGTCTTTAATTTTTGACATTTTTATACATAGATTTTTTTTCTTGTTAAAGGCCTGACAGAAAACATTTACTTTAAAGGACCTTAAGCGTTGTAAGTTCGAAAAGTAGTTTTTACAATAGTTAAGAAAAACATAGTCAAAAAGGTTAAATATCTTCATTTATAATTAGTATTGTGGTTATTTTGTTGAACTATTTATGGTTTTTAATCCAAATTTTTAATATTTTTGATTAGGCTTAAGTTCATCAAATATAAAATTATTTTTATGAAGAAAGGAATTTTACAACATGAAAATTAATTAAAATTGTTATTGATAATCTTTCATTCTTTCATTCCGGCAGGTTACCATGACATGTTTCGATCGCAACCACTCGATCTCCTCAGATGGATTTTCCGTTTTACACTCGCAGCCATCGATGTCAATAGTCAAACATCAATCCTTAAACCAAATTGTGTTTAACCTTTGGTAGATCGAAATTTGCTTTTTTGAATGATTATCGATTTTAATTGATTTTACATGCTTTTCCTAACTTCCGTTTTTTCCGTACTTTTGTCAAGAATTCTTCTTGAAGTCCAAAGTACATTTTTTCTTCATTTATCTTCATTTTTATCACAAATATTAATAGAATTAAATAAGACCAAATTTCAATACAGTAATTAAATTTTTTTTTAAATTTAATGCTTCCTAAAATGCTTTTCCGAAGGCCGATTTATATGGGTCTTATGGAAAACTATAGGCGCATCTTCACAAAATCCACCAATTTAATGTTAAATTTTGTAACAAAAATATCAGTTATACATTTGAGTTTATAACTCTTTTTCTACTGAACGGATTATCCTAGATTTCAATTCCAAACTGTTTAGGGGAACTAGAAAGAATTTTGCACCGATATAGTTGAGTCTTTCTAAAGTAAGAGTGCTTTCAACAGATGGATAAACGAACATGACTAAATCGAATAAAGCTATCATCACATTTAAGAAACATTTGACGCCCCATACGTAACCACTATTTTTATAAAACATTTGTTTGATTTTGCATAACGTTGGCTAGAGCAAGCATAATTTAACATTTTTATACCCACACCACAATAGTGCAAAGGGCATAGCCCCCATAAAATCTGCTTTCTGGAATAGGGTCATTGTGCCCACAATTTTAATGAAATTTAAAACATAGATAGATAGATAGATAGATAGATAGAAAGATAGATAGATAGATGGATAGATAGATTCCTATTCATTTAGCCATACACTCTCCAAAATTTTTTTTTAAATACTGTGGTGTAGGGTATCATATAGTCGGTCTTGACCAATTATTAAATTGTAAGTTAGTAAGTATGTAAGTAGATCAATTAAGTGGTCATGCAATTTAAGTTGTTTGTGTCAAATATTTGTTAAATGTGAACATACTTTAAGAATTACACAAGCACCCAAAATAATTTAGTGGGTCTTAGATGAATATTAAAAAAGTCAAATATAGTCAAAATAGATACAAAAATTGATCTTTAAAACAATATAAAAAGGGTTTTTTAACTGAATTTAATTTGGAGATGATTTCAATTAATAAAAAATAATGCAGCTATAAAAAATTCATATTCAATCATATTTAAAAGTTTACTTTTTTGGTTTAACAATAGGGTTTCTAATTTCCCGGGAAACGAAATAAAAAAAATCTTACTCCCGGGAATCCCGGGATTTTTAGAATAAAACAATGATTTCATTAAATGAGTTCAACACACAGGTTTTTACTTTTTTAAAAGAATATATATATATATATATATATGTATATACAACAGTCTAAGCAAATAACCTTAATTAAAACTACCGAAAACCAAAACAAAACCAAGTAAATTGTAACATTCATATTTACATTCATATTATATATGTATGTATGTAGCAACTTGGTAAAATTAATTTTCTTTTAAGAAAAAACATTTAAGTATTATTAAAGCATTTAAAAGCTCATCAGAAATTCTATTTCTAATTCTTGTTGATATGTATATTGCCTGCTACCGAAAAGGTACTCTCGCTTTCTACAGACGTTGGTTTTATGGTAAGAAGCGCATTATACAAAGATTTTAAATTTGTTGGGCCGTGACTTCATAGACGCCAAATTCTTTTTTAAAATATTTTATTTACATTAATTTTTTTAGAATTTGATAAAGCCTTTTCAAGGTGTTCTTTAAAGATATTATATGGTTCATCTGGTGTTAGTGATGGTGTATCGTGTACATTTTCATTTTCTACTTCAAGAAGCTGTTTAGACATTTCATCAGCAATTGAAGAGACCGTTGATTTATTGGTGTAGGAAAAATAGTCCGATTTTTAGGTACATAGTTTTTAGTAATTTTTGTAAAGAATATATTTTTATTGCTCGTTTTTTGATTTTAACGGTGCTAACAAATAAAAATTTCAAAAAATTATATTTGAAATTCCCGAAAAAAATTTCCCAGGATTAATTTTAAAAAAGTGAATTCTTTCCCGCGTAGAAACTCTATTTAACAATTAAATTCTATTACTTTTACATTTTATTTGTAAAATGTGAGAAAAAACAATGAATTTTATATCGGAAACACAGTATTAAAATATTAAATATTTGTACATTTAGGAAAATGCTGTAAATAAATGGAAAAAGTAAATAAAAATGCCAAATAATTTTTAAAAAATTTTAAAAAAGGGCATTTTGCTAGAAGCCTTTTTCGTGCTAAATGAGTTTATAAACTGCTAGATCTAGCATTTTGCAATATTATTAAAGACATTAAAAGACAAAAAATGTGTGTATTTTTTATTCCCACTCTCCTTTTTGCGTATATTTTTTCATCTCTTGTTAATTTTTGATATAATTTTTATACCTGCTTCTTATTTGACTTCCACTATAATAAAGTATTTGTTGTTTTGCTTCTACACTTTCACACAGAATTTGTTTGTGATAGCGACACTACAGTATAGAGCTTGAAAATGTTTCAATGATTTTACTGAGGCTTCAAATGGAATTATGCAGGCAACTACTGTTTATGCATTTCCTAACTTGCCATTTTTAAAAGTCCCCTCGACGCTGCTTATGCCTTACTAATAATTAGTCTAGGGTCAGCTTGAACGTTTGTCGACCCTGATCTTTTTTTAACACAATCACAAGCAGCAGGTGCTGATTTGAACTCAACTTTAAACTTCAACATAAACATTTTTTAATGTTATCGCTTTTATCATTTTATTCCAATGAATTTGTTTGGTTTGTGCGATTTGTGATCGTAATATTATCAAAGTGTAATGAACTTAATTTGCCTCATTCTGCCAAAAGAAATCATATTTTCGCACACATACTAAAAAATAAAATAAAACTTAATTTATATACACGAGTGAAATAATAAATTCAATAACATTATTTCTTACAAGCACTACATTTATTTAAATATACTTACTACAACAAATATATGTAATATTTTTAGCTTTGGTGCATGAGTGGTAAATCGCAACAAATTTTGGCTCAATGATTTGATGTTAAAGGATCTTAAGTAGATTGTAAAAAAATCTGCAAATACACATAAATTTTTCCCTGAAAACAATATATATTTACATACGGATACACAACACTGTATAGTATTCGGTTCGGTATGCAGTATTGTGTCTGTGTGTGTATAAGTGTGTGTTTGTATTCGTAGTGTTAATCTCTTGCCAAGTTTTGTATACAAACACGTCATTGGTTTTTATATAAGTGTTGCGTATTTGTGGCGTCATTTTGTTGTCTTTGTACAGTTTTTTCTTTGCCATTTTTCTATTCATTCATTTGTTCAAGTCGTAAGTTTTATAATACAAGTACACAAGCCATACATCTAAGAGTTGTTTTAATATACATTCATAGTTTATATCCAGGAAATTTTTTTTTTTTGTTTAAAGGATGTTCTTTGTATGCTTATTTATTTTCATGTAATTATTTTTAAAATAAATAGACATATTCTGTTGGATGTTTCTTTTTTAACAGTTAAGAGAAAGAAAGGAGGTAAAATTTATTACAACGGAAATGAAAATTTATGTTTACTTGTCAGCCCGCTGGTAAATAAGATAGTGAGAAAAACGACGACTAGACTTTTTTTTAATTTTACAATAAACTTTAATGCTTGAGTTTATTAAAAAAGAATAAAAACTGTTAATACATTTATTGCATAGTAAAAGTTTAAATCAAATAAAAATATTTAATAACAAAAATATTTATTTATTTTTAAAGTATGAAACTCAATTGCTTGTAGTTTTCATTTATTTTACTAAATAAGTTTTATTGATTCTTTCAATTTTTCTTTTAACAACTTTATATGGCTATAACTTCTTTAACAACCAATGTTCAACAGAATAAAAACTATATTGAACATTTATTCAATACCCAGGCAATATCTATTTATATTGACGACAAGACAAAAACAACAGCGATAAAAGAATAAAATAAGAGTCTGTACAAAATTCCTACAAACAAGAGTTGTTCCAATGACTGCCTGCCTGCACTCGTAAAAATAAACACCCACAAAATTATTTTATTTCTACGAAATGCAACTCTTCTACAGCACTTAAATTACACACATACAAACAAACATAACTGCTTAATACACAAATACATAGACACACATCTAAAGAACCAAAATGAAGTTGTTGTCATTGTACGGTGAAAAAAATGGAATGTGAAAGGAAAGAGAAAGAACTAAAAAAAAAAGTTGTTGTTGTTGTTCACAAACATAGGGTTGCATTAACTTGATGACGTGGTTTTACATAGATCTACCGACTTAACTTGTATAAACTTTCGGCGCCTCACTGGTGGACACACTGTCGTCGATATCAACTTCAGCATCAACAACGTCGTTGTCTACCCCAAACAAAAGTGTCATCGAATTAACTGTGAATGGAGATTGGAAGAAGGGAGGTTTTTTTTAGGTTTTCAAAAAAAAAATAAATAAATATAAAAATAAAAGTTTATGTACCAAAACTTATTAGAGGAAGCGGATGTTAAAAGGGGTGAATAGGAAATCGACTCAACACAATTTAAAACAATATTTTTTTAACAGTATTGGGTTTTTTATTTTACTTTAAAACTTTTTAAGGTAGACCTCCTAAATAATAATATAAATGATTACTGCTACACATATCTATGTGAAATTTTAAAGATCTGCAAAGCAGCTTTGAAAGCTCTAAAGAAAAAGAATTACTTAAATAAAATTATAAGAGATACCTTCAAAATTGTAACATTAACCTTTATTATGCCATTTGATCAAGAGACGAATCTTTTTTAAAATGTTGACAGTCGGCCCACTATTTCCCCTAATGGTTGACAAGTATTCTTCCAGAACTGGTTTAAACTCGTATTAGTAACTTAAAAATGCTAATATCGGCGCAAAATTGAGCAGGACTTAACAAATTTTATTATTATTGGCCCATAATTCATAAAGCTCCTATAAAGATTCGTTACAGTCTTGATTATAATTAAATTTGTTGCATTTAAGTATAACATCTAATGAAGTCTCTCCATAGCGAACTTTGGTGCAAAATCGACTTAACGACGATTCAGCTAATTCCTGGTTCGAATTCTATTTGCTTTTCCGAGTGTTGGGGAATCAACACCTTCTTCTACTTCCTTGGGACTTCCATTCGGAAGACACTTCAGTTATATCTTGATTTGGCCTTTTCAGATTATGACTTATCCAGTTCAATTTTCTTTTCGTTTTTCTTTTCAAATAGACGTTTCTCCTGCTCTTTCCTGCCAGTGTTTGTTTAATTTGACGTTTGGCCAGAATATTTTCATGCTCATTCACATTGATCTGTTTATAAAGGCCTGTAACGCTTGTAGAAATTAACCTACAGTATAAATGCATTATATGCTTCATAAAAGTCCCATTTCCGAAAATCTTGTTAACCTCTACCAAATTTTATTTGCATATGTGTACACAGAGTGAAAAATTCGGTAAAAAAAATACCGAAATTGACAGCATCCGTTTTCAAAAGTGAGCCAATAACGCTTGTGTTCAATGGTATAAATATTTTTCAACCACCTCGTTGTCATTTTGTCACCATTTGGTCCCATTCTGACAACAAAAATTTAAAATATTATCTTGTTTTGTTATTGTTATTTTTTTTTTGACAGCATACCGTTGGTAGATTGTTGCCATTCAGTTGTCATTTTGACAACACATTGTCCTCAGTCTAACAAAGAATAACCCATTCTAAACCCAACCAATATAAACAGTTAATTAAATTTTTAAATTATTTTAAAATAAAATTAAAATTAACATTAAATAAAAAAGCATTAAATGCAAAAAAAAAATAAAAAAAAAATTTAATTTAATCGATTAAATGTAGTTAAAGATCTGTAGCAATTGCAAGTATCTAAACAAACAAAGTGAATAGCTCTTGTGGATTTATAAGAAGAGATCAATAATTTAACTTAAAATAAATATAGGGTTTCTTTCCACTCAACTCGTAAAATATCTTCATCAACTGACGACAGTTTCTTCATAATCTATTTTGAAAATTACACATTTTCATACAAACTTTTAAGGCGAATTATCTTATTCGGAAATATGTAAGAGAATTTTTTGCAAAGCTTGATTTGTAATTGTGAGAATTTACTTTTTTTTATTTGTTTTATAAGGGTACATACATACGAAATTCCCAAGCATCTCGCAACTTCCGGTGATAGACCAAGTGCTCCCTAGTAATTTTATTTAGGCACCCGTCTGATAGCAGCTAAAGTGAGAAGGTGTACGGTACTGAGTATCCAGAGTACATGCTAACACCTATGCGTCTCTGGAAATTTCTCAACTTTATTAAGCCGGCCTAGCGGTATGCTGGCAGCTTTGGCCTTAACGGTCAATATTCTTGAATTCAAAAAATTACAGAAACGTTGACAAATCTAAATTTGACGCCCTCTGTTATCCGTGGACATTTTATTTAAATATTTGATTTTGCATGTTTTTATTTATATTATTTTTAGATAAATAAAGGGCATATATCTGTGGTCACAAGCAACAACCGCCTAAGTCGAAATAGTTCTTGAGAAAATGCAATCTTTTTTTGTGTTTACGTTTCTGAAAAAAACTAATTGCATTGGAAAAAAAGTAATTCAGAATCAAAGACAATGCTAAGATAAAACATTTATAAGGAAAGTTGTATTTATTTATTTTAATTAATAAAAACAAATATAAACTCAATTGTTTATTAAGTCGACTTAGGCGGTTATCGCTTGTGACCACAGATATATGTATATGCATACATACAATATATTTTTCATGTCTCCTCTGAAACACTTTGGCTTTAAGAAGCTTTCAGAATTTTTTCATGTGTTGTAGGCAAAAAAAACGTTTATTAAGTTAAATTTTCATAGAAAATTTGTTTTGTAAACCTTTTTAAATAATAAAATATTCTAATGAATACTGACACGAGATTTTAACGCTTTTTTATAATTAAAATATAAACATTTTTTATTATTTTTTTTTTTTTGCATTCACATTCAAAAATCATTATTGTCGTCATTTTGGTGGAGTTTATTCAAAACAAAAATTGATGATCTACTCTGAATGCTGAAAAAATTTTGCTTTAAAAATCGAGGATTTTTTTTTTTTTTTTGTTGTTTCACAGAACGTAAAATCACAAATAAATAAACTCAAGTATTGAATGAACTTTGTATAAATATAAAAATAAACAAGCACATACACAAAATAAACTTCCGGCCGTTTAATATACATAGATGTAAAATATATATATTTATAACAGTTTTACACATAGAGAAACACATTTCAGGAAGAGAACACATACAGGGCCCTCCCTAATTTTACAGACTTATTCAATTTTCGGAATCGCAATTATTTTTAAGAAAATGTGATTGTCGTTTTGGCCAATAAAATCAAAATTTTTAGAAGTAACTGACTAGTTTTTATGGTTTGGAATCTGTTTGATATTTGATATTTGAGGTCTTTAATTATGCTGGTAATTATTTCACAAAGCTTAAATCTGTCTTACAAAATTTAGCAGCTCTTCTTTTGTTATGCTTTTATTTCTCAGCAAAGATAAGCTGTCATCTACTCATATTAAAAATTTTTATCAATAAACTGGCAACTATTACCAAATTTACTTCATAAAACCTAAACGTGAGAAAACTTTGCAGATGAATTCCAAATTATGCGAATAAAAGCCAAAAAAGAAGTTTGAAAATGTTAACCTGGAAAAATTGTTCTTAAATCTGGTACCTAAAATATACATACACATTTGCAAGAAGTAAGAAACTAAAAAGAGTTAAAAAGTTTCTTACAGAATAGATATGGATATTTTAAAGAACATTTTTGCCGTCCCTTATAAATTTGTTAGTTTTACTCACACATTCGTTTTTCAGACATTTATTCATTTTTATTTTGAGTATGAGTCTGTTATTTCCCTTTTTTTTATTTTTATAACAGCAACTATGTATGTTTATGTACATATATTTTTTATGGTGTTAAGCTACAAATACTCATTCATTTAAAGTACTACTAGCCCTCCACGCAAACAGCAACAACAATAAAGTGTTTACGCATTTTTTAAGCTATTTTTCAGAAGAAAAAACACAAAAAATCAAACTCCTTTATGCCAACCAATACATTCACACTCTCTCTCGCACACACACACACACACCAACGGACGAGTGTTTCCTATAATTTTCATTTTATTTTTTTACTATGTAAATTTTTCAGCTTACAAAGTTTCATTTTAAATGTAATGTAAATATATGTATGTATTTGTATATAAATTTCCTATATGTCTATTAGTGTGTAAGTGTGTGTGTGTGTGTGCGTGTGTGTATGAATATTATATTGTTATTTTTATTTTATTATGCAAGTTTGCATATCGTTCAAAATATACTCAACAAACAACAATACAAGAGCAAAAAATAAAAAGAAAAACATTGTAAAAAAAATTGTATATTAATGATAAAGTTGATTTTCTTTTTTTATTTGAGTTGTTATGTTTTTGTAGTTTGCTGTTATTTTTATTTGTGGTTGTTGTTGTTGCTGTTGTTGTTGAGTTTTTTATGTTTTTTAACTGCCCTCATAAAGTTTTTAACAGGCAATTGTTACAATGGCGTTAAGTAATAAAAGAACGATTTATGCACATGTATAAGGGTGTGTGCGTATTTTTATGAATTAAAGAGAAAAAGGGAAATGGAATTTGTTTTTGTGTATTTACGGTCGAATTTTTCTGCATTTTATAGCCATCCTAGGCATTGCAGTTTTTTTATATTAATTTTTATGCCAGCAAAGTCTTTACAAAATTTTTAATTAATCATTTGGCCATATTTATTGATTTGGCAAAATAAAAGCTAATATACAATTTAAATTGAGTGGACTTTACAAAAAAAATTTGATTATGTTGCGTTCATGCTTAAGGCTGCAACAAATTTCCAAAAAGCTGTGCGAAGAAAGCGAAAACTGTTTTTTTTATATTTTTGCCAACATATATTTGATAATATGTATCAATAAAAAAATAGGTATATTGAAACTTCTTTTTACAACATCAATAATTAAGTTTTTTTACTGTCTAGCAAATAATAAAAAATTATGTTGCACTTTTATTTAAAAGTCGTTATTCTACAGTACAAGTGGGTCAAATCATCACAGAAGATAATATTAATATATATTCGGTTATCGTCCATCTGCTTGTTCAAGACACGATAAAGCCTTAATATAATATATACAAAATCGGTAGAGGTATTTTCGTCAAAAAGATTTAATTAAGCACCCATGTGATTGCTGTAATCTTTACATAGTTATATTAATCAAACTATGATTAACCTCAACCATGCTCTTCATAACATAATTATAGCAAAAATTGTTTTGATATAGAAAATTTCTATTTTGTACTTAAACTCTCAACATTTTTGTCTCAAAGCTTTTTTATTGCAATTATAAAAACGAATGAGGCAATAATTTATATTGTTGTTGTAACTGTTCAAATGGTTATGACACTCTATCTTTAGTTGGTTAAGAAAAATCATAAAAATTATTGAAGTTACCTTAATATTGTGAAAGAATTTTGTTTCAAAGAGACAAATAGAACAAAAAACACCTGCAAGAATGTTCTTTATCAACTTTTATAAAATCTTAATTATTTACCTTTACCTTTTTAAATTTTATACAATTCTAGCTAAGCCTGGTGCGCTTTTTTCCCGCATTGAAAAAAAATTACTAAAATTTATTTAAAACAGTGATTTAAATACGTATTCAGATAATAAGACAATTATATTGTTTATGTATGGCAGTGCCACGCCCACATTTTTAATGAAGCCTACTTTTTGGAAGAAGTTGTGTATTAATACCCAATTTATTTGTTAAAATTTTTAAGCAACCGTTTTCCGGAAACAAGGTAATTCTTATTGTATTTTAATTTGAGATGCCACGCCAACTTGAAAACGAATGAATATGTAAAGCTTATGTCAAGCGCCAACTAAGCAGGAAATTACTGTAAAAAAATACTTTAGTAGTTTAGGAGTCTAAATGGAAAAAACAAATGCATTTAAATTTTAAGTAATTCTATTAAAACGGTTTCTTATCAAAAGGTTTTATTACTCCAAAGAATAAAATATAGGTTCATTTTAAGAAATTCATATCCGAAGTCTTATCCAAAAGTTACTATATAATAACTAGGGGGAAGAATTTCATGCAAATGCATGTTTCTGGCAAGGCTTTGTTTGTGCATATTTGATCGTTAATGAATTTTTTGTCATTAAATGTTTAAAAATGCATATAAATCAGGGACCGTAAATAGCAGCTATCAAGACAATTCAAACTTAAAAATCTTCATGTAAGAGTCAACGTAGTCTAAACTTTCATATACTAGTAGATTCGTATTGACGAGCTAAAAACGAGCTAAACCATCAATATACCACTTTGTTTCATGATTTAATTGTAGTTTAGGTTGACACACATGTAGTATACCATGATAGTATAGTATACAAATCCTATGTCTGTCTGGGGTATTATGCGCATATGTTCCATGTATTAATGCATGGAACTCTACGCCCTAATACAAACTTATATTAAACAATTAAATTTATTATCAAAGTTATTTACGGGAATACAAAATTTATCATTAATACGATTTCTGTATGACGTGCTAAATTCCCAATTTTCCATATTTGATAAATACACTGAAATTTATTGTTGAGGGAAAGCTAGCTTCTATGCGCATTTCACTGGTTGCTTAGGCCAGCTCATCAGGAAACCTTTTCCTAAGATTTTAGAAAAGCTAAAAATATTATACGAATAAAACCCTAAAGCGAATAAGAATTTTAAACACTCAAAGTCTTACTCGTAAGTAACAATATCAAAGCTTAAACAAAACACCAACAATAAACAGTGAGTTTATCTTTTCTTACATCCCTCTACAATTGGTTGGGTTCTTTCCGACTCGAATTGTAGTTATAAGTGGGTAAAAAGAAAAAACAAAATTAAAAAACAAATTGTTTCATTCTATTGTCTTCGTAAGAAAACAACAAAAAAAACCAATTTGCCAATTCAGTTTTCTGCACGGGCACATGCGAGTATATTATCAAAGTTATTTACGGGAATACAAAATTTATCATTAATACGATTTCTGTATGACGTGCTAAATTCCCAATTTTCCATATTTGATAAATACACTGAAATTTATTGTTGAGGGAAAGCTAGCTTCTATGCGCATTTCACTGGTTGCTTAGGCCAGCTCATCAGGAAACCTTTTCCTAAGATTTTAGAAAAGCTAAAAATATTATACGAATAAAACCCTAAAGCGAATAAGAATTTTAAACACTCAAAGTCTTACTCGTAAGTAACAATATCAAAGCTTAAACAAAACACCAACAATAAACAGTGAGTTTATCTTTTCTTACATCCCTCTACAATTGGTTGGGTTCTTTCCGACTCGAATTGTAGTTATAAGTGGGTAAAAAGAAAAAACAAAATTAAAAAACAAATTGTTTCATTCTATTGTCTTCGTAAGAAAACAACAAAAAAAACCAATTTGCCAATTCAGTTTTCTGCACGGGCACATGCGAGTATATTATCAAAGTTATTTACGGGAATACAAAATTTATCATTAATACGATTTCTGTATGACGTGCTAAATTCCCAATTTTCCATATTTGATAAATACACTGAAATTTATTGTTGAGGGAAAGCTAGCTTCTATGCGCATTTCACTGGTTGCTAAGGCCAGCTCATCAGGAAACCTTTTCCTAAGATTTTAGAAAAGCTAAAAATATTATACGAATAAAACCCTAAAGCGAATAAGAATTTTAAACACTCAATACAATATACGATCCCTTCCTTCACGTAGCCCATTTTTAAAAACGTTCATAGCTTATGTGTCTATCTAAATAGGGATCTGGCTATGTTTTAAATTTCATTCCAATCTGTTGAATAGTTTTGGAGAGTTTTGCAAAAATATATAGCCCACAAAATTGCCTTACTAATGAAATCGGTTTGGAGTAAATCGACACATCGGTTGGATGGTTTAGTTAGTCTGGGTTCACACTATGAAAGTTTTCTTTCAGAAAGTCTTAGCTTATAGGTGAGAGGGGAGGACAACATGCTTTTATTCTCTCCCCTGTCATCAATAAACTTAGACTTTCTAAAAGAAAATTGTTTATAGAAATTTAACTCAAAGATGCCCATTTGCAAAAATATTTATAAATAATTAAAATTACACTAGACAAAAAGGTTTTAGACTAGAGCAACCAAATATCTTTCCTAGGGTTATTTGGTGGGCTGAATTCGAATCTGGTTTTTGTCTATCACGTCAGGTTTTCGTGATACAAAAAAATGTTTTTATTCGTTTCTTACATAAAAAAACACTAGTTTATTTAAAAATCAATGAATTTTCAAAAGTTATTTGAACGTCGTTTGTATTTTGTTGGTTCGGTTTCATGTATTAGAGTCCAGCAATAGTCTCACAGTATGCTTTTGTCTCATAATCCTTGATAAATTCTTTAAATTTTCAATAAATCTTCGTGAGCACGCTCCCATTTTTTTTTTTTTTTTTTTTTTTGAAAAAAAATCTAAATGCGAATGAAGAATATGCAAAACATTGTCGGTGTCCACGGATTGTCCAAGTTTCTGACTGCAAAACCAAAATAAGGAAATATGTATATTTTAATGATTCTAATATGGCATATCTTTTTTTTTCAACCAAAAATTCCTCACACACAAAGCAAAAATAGCTTGAATCAGTAACACACGATCTCCCTGACATGATTAAAGGCTACTATTATGAAGATTTAAAATGAATGTGGGCTTCTGTCAAATAATAATTGTGAAAATGTAGTGTCAGTATTGACTGTTTTACAGTATGGCCAGCATGCGATTAAAAATGAACAAGACTTGGTTGCCCAATTTTTATGCCAGTTTCGAAGTCAGAGTACCCAGATTAGTTAAAAACCATGCTTCATTTCTGAAGCCAATTTTTTCCCAAATTTGTAAACCAGTGTTATTTATGAAAAGGTAATAATTCTCACTTAAAAAAACTTAACTGGCAACATGCTGTTGCAAGTTGTTTTTTGCATTTTGTTTTTTCTTAACCTACTTACAACTACAATTAATGTTGGAAGAATTCCAATCAATTGTAGTGGGGAGTGTAAGGAGAGATAAACTCACTGTTTATTGTTGATGTTTTTGTTTAAACTTTGATATTTTTACAAGTAGAACTGTTGCTTTTTTATTTGGTTTTATACGTATCTTTAGTTTTTCTGAAATCTTTATGGATGAAGTTTCCTGATGATCTGGCCTAATCAACCAGTAAAATGCGCATAGGAATAGCTTATCCCATCAACAATAAATTTCTGTGTTTTTATTAAGAATAAAAATTTGGAATTAAGCACGAATAACAAAATCTTTTAAATTCTCACATTCTGTTGAATACATGGCTTAAAATAAGTCTGTGAAAAAACATACGTACTGTGATTTTTTTCCTTTAAACATAAACGACTTAGAAAATTCTATACGAGGTCAATTTTTTTGATGTAATTGAAAACTTATACAAAAAAAACATTTGCATATTTTTAATTGTTCTTTTACATTTTTATAATCCTTTTTGTCTGAACCATATTTTATTACAAATAAAATATCAAATTGCACTATAGAAAACATTTTTAATAATTTATTAACAAAAATGTTATACTTTTATTTAAAAGCTATTAAATATTGAGAAATCAATACTTTATTAACAATATGATGACAGACTTTAATTGCAAGAAGCAAAAACAAAATTACCAAAAAGACCAGATGTCCTTCAAAAAAGTAGACTTTCTTAAGAAGATGTATTAAGAAACTAAATAAAATACTTTATTTATGGACGTTTTAGGTAAATGATGCTGTTGGTATTAAAGTTGAAATGTCCTTTTATTATTGTGTTTAACATACCAGAGGAACTCACACTCATACAAACAAAAACACTTAACAATTGTTGTTGCCGGTACTTGTAGGCAAATGTAGTGGATTTAACCCTTGTTGTTTTGGCTAATACTTGTACTTATAAATGTATTTGCTTTGCATGTATACAAGTGTGTGTGTGTGTGTGCATTTGCTTTGCATGTATACAAGGGTGTATGTGTGTGTGTGTGTGTGTGTTGGTATTATTTTTTCGGTTTTACTCTATTATAAAAAACATACTTTAGTCTAGACTTGTTAAAAAGGATTCTTAGCTATAAAAACCTATAAAATATTTTCAAAAGTTTTTTAATAATATTCTATAAGCATGTGTATGTAATAAACGCCAAACATTTAAATGTACATATGTATGTATGGACTTGTGTATACATTTTTTATTATTATTATTTTTTTGAGCAATGAATACGTTTTTATTTTAATTTTAATATATAAGTATTCTCTTTTTTTTCTTTAAAATATTTTCTTTCTTCTATTTTCTTGAATTTCTTTAAAGATCATATGTGAGATATTGTTGTTGTTGTTTTTGATATACAATATTTAAGAAAAACTTTATTCATAAGAAGCTGTATTTGTGTAAGTACCATTATATTTAACAAAGCTTTGTGTATTAATATTTCATATGTAAAAATCTTGCAATAATACTTTCGAATAAACACACACATTCATATGTATATGTATGTGAAAGTAAATATATTTTTTAATATAAAGTTTTCTGAACTTCAAATACTTGAATGCATAAGTGAAAAGAAGATATTTGCAAAAATATGAAAAGTATTTGTGAACAATCTTTTTAGATAGTCGGTTGTTGGTTCTATTTTTTTTTTTTTTTAATATTTTGTGCAATGTTTATGGTAATTGAATGAATGCATAAACGATTTATTTTAAATTTGTTTGAAATAAAACTTAATACAAAAATATTGAATTAATCTTGTTATCCCGACAATGCGATAAGCTTCACCGCTTAGGTGCCTGTACAGAATTCTCAAGAAGGAGGAAGTTGAGTTGTTTAAATATACAAAAAATGAGCGGCGTAATACCAAAAGGTTATGAAAATTAACTTCTTTTGCAGTAAAAAAAGAAGAAAATTTTAATTTAATAAAAATCTTTCAATATCAGCAGCTTATTCAAAAATGTATCCGATCAAAATGTTATTAGTCAAATTTATATCCAATTTATACCCCAAAGTCAAGCAAAACGACAATGACATACAAAATGTTTAAGGCTTTTTAACATTCCTTGCGGCTATGTGTCAATGATACACAATCCAATAGTCCAACAATCCAACAGTTCCACAATACAATTGTGTACTAAATGAAACAAAACATGTCCAATAGAAATTACACCAAAATCAAATGTCTTTGTCTACAAGTTCACTACGATTTCAGAGATTTTTTGGATAATTTTGTGAGAATGTTGGGGTGTGAAAATTTGGCTTGAAGTATATAAGTTATATGTGTGTTTGTTTTGTATCTTTGTATTGTGGTGTTCATGCCACAAAACATTTTGAAATATGTACTTACATTTATATACACATACATACGTTCTATAGTGTATACATATGCATGTGTATTTAGTATGTAAGAGTGTATATAATATATAGTGTTTTCTCAATATTGTATATTATAGATTTAATTTACTTTGATTTATGGCAATTGACATTATGAGTAGGTTTCCATATAAATATTTAATGAAACGTAAATTATGACAAATCTCTTAACACACATACACATGTTATAGAAATGCACAGTATATAGATATGTATGTTTCTATGTATGTCTATAGCACCACTTGCACATACACTTTAACATTCCTAGCACATTCTTCAATGCATATTTGTTGGTGTGCGTGTGTGTGTATTTAACTAACACTCTAAGGGTAATAAATATACTTTTCATACCGCACAATCTGATTAATGTCCTTAAATTTTTCATGTTTCAGTTTGTTTTTATATTAAATACTCAAGAATTTCAATATACACAAGCTGAAATATATTTAAGTGTACAAAAGCAAATAAATTTTATTTTATTTGTATATTTATGAGGAGTTTCATATAAGTTTAGAGAGCTTAAAATTCATTAAGCAGAAATGACACTGCATAACAAAATTTTAACTTTTTCCCGATAAATGACTTTTATCTCATTTATTTATATTATATAGTCTCATTTGTTTTGTAATAGCTGTTGCGTACAAGTTATCGATTTCACTAAAAATTCACTGTATTAGAGAGTTAATTTACTTAAAATTAAAAAATTATAGTTTTCTTAATATAATTAAAAATCGCAACGTGAAGACGGGAATGTTGATCCGAATAATTTTTGTTTTATTTGCTTAAATTTGACAGCGTTTGTAAAGAAGGCTAACAACATTAATTTGGTCACCCGATATAAATAAAAGATAAGCCTGGGATTCCGCAAAACGTTGAGCTGAGTTTCTACGTTTGTGGGCAAATAAGAAAAGTAAAAACCCGCTTTATCCCGAATGAACCCGTGAACCACTACGACGACTCTTATTTTTGTTTGGTGAACAAAACTGGCATTAACCGAAAAAATCAAGACAAATGGAAACATACTTGCATACGGTCGGCATATAGACGTGTTTTGAGCCCTAAGATATCACCTGAACTTCATGCTGATGCACCACATGATGAGCCTACGAATTTTGAGTGATAGTGACTTCGAATGTGACCTGGGCACGCCAAAACCATTCCACTAAGCTGATTTAAACGACCTTATCGATATCGATATCTGTAACTGTAAAACTCTACCTCAGAAATCTCGGATTCTAGGTTAAAAGAAAGAAACTCAGTAACAAAAGAAACTAAAATTTCTTATTACCGCACAAGGGAACTCAATCTCCTTAAATATTTTGCTGAAAAAGATGACTTCGTATATTGTTAAGATGTACCTTGTTTATAAACTGCAATGGAATTACGAAATTACGTTTCTATGGAATGGCGTTTATTCAAAGACTTGTCAAAACGAAGTATTAAATGTGTTCTCTTTCACAAAGCAATAAATTAGGGTTGTTGCCTATTGCACATTTTACAAAAGTAAATTTCTGCCTAGTTTTAGACAAAATTATATATATGGAACACAAATGATTTCAAAATGACAAACATTCTTTAAGGTCAACAATGTGGTTACACAATGTATCCCTGTTTTCTTTGCTTGTGGGATAGTAAAACCAAGAATCAACATTGGATTGGGAAGTGTTAGTTCCAGGACAACGGAACGTGATAAGCCCACTTTTACTATCAAGGGATCAAATAAATTTGCCTCCGTTACATATAAATCTAGGGCTTATAAAACAAATGGTTAAAGCTTTTGATCAAAATGGAAATTGTTTTCCTTTCTATAAAAAGAGTTTCCAAAACTAAGCGCAGAACAAATAAACGCGGGCATTTTTTACGGACCCCAGATAAGATTGTTAATAGAAGACTAAGCTTTTACGGACATTATGACAGAGATTGAAAAAAATGTCACTTTTTCTTTTGTAAGAAATAAAACAAAAATAAACCTAGAACCATTTAGAGTTCTTTTACGTATGAAACTCTCCCCATACACTATACGAATTCACATTTCTATAATAAAAACGTGCACAAACATTTTTCTATATTGATTAAATGTAATTTATATTTATTTACTGTAATTTTTTCTCTTCATCAACATTTTCATTTAACCCATGAATGTATGTGTGTGTATGAGTTACTTTTCGTCTGTGTTTTTATTAGTACGAGTATCTAAATAATTGTCTAAATATAAGCTTTTTTGTTTGCTTATTTAAAAGGTCAATAAAATGTCACTTAATTTCATGTAAGAAAATATTTTGCTATATTGTCTAATCAAATTAAAGTATTTGATAAAAGAAAAAACAAATCTCTGCAACATATACTCAAACCTTTACATGAAATTATTATTTAATTTTTTTTTTTTTGAAAAATAATTTTTCTATTGTTTAAATTTAAGAAAACATTAATGCCTGTATTTATAAAAAAATTTTAAATTTAATAAAGGTTTAATGAACAAATTTACTATGAAAATTATTCTTAATAAACGTTTGTTAAATTTAATAGTCGTTTATGAATACGGGGGTAAGTTTTTATATAAACAAAATAATGTTTATGTTTTTTATATGAGAAAAATTAAGTTAACCAAGAACTTTAAAATAAATATCAATCATACGCCCTCATATAAAAATGCATACCAAAACTTGAAGCTTAAGGTTAAATGCCAAGAAATCTAAAATATTTCAGTTGAAATAATAAAATTTTTAATATGTTAAATTAATTTTAAGAAGAAGAACTGGCATAACAATTTTTTTTATTACCCAAAAGTATACAATAATGTTTAAAAAGAATTCCTTATAACTAAATTGCTCAAATATGTTAATTAACTCTTTTTAAAAATTAAAAAACCTAAACTTTTATTTCATATAATAAATATTTATTTTTTCCAATAACTTATAGTTAAAATTTTAGTTGTTAAAACAATTTAATTGAGTCCATACAACAACCAAATTATATGTCAATTGAATTGATAAATCAATATTTTATTTATTTGTTTTAACTTTGTTAATTGACAAAAACACCTGTTTTCCAATTATTATACAAATAAAAAATAAAACAACTTTATACACAAAATATTGAAAAAAAATTTAAATAAATAAATTCATCTTGATGATGTTTTCCGGTAAACATAAAACAAATATTAAAAAATAATGAATACAAAAAAAAACAAGATAACTTTATTATGTGTTCAAAATAAATGTTTAAATTTGTAATGAAAGTATTTTAATTGTGTTTTATACATTTATTTTTTTTTTTTCGAAATAAATGTATTAACATATTAACTCGGACAAACGCACAATAATTCTTATATGTATACGTATTTTAACTTATAAACACAAACATACAGTCACACTCATACAAGAAAAAATCTCAATATTCATAAAATAACTGCAAGCAAAACAGTTAAAATTTATAGCCACAACTGTAAACTTTTGACACTCAACAAATTAAGTATAATAACAAACACATTTACATATGCATAGATACAGCCACACACACATTTATGCATATACAAATATACAGCTTTATATTGAGCATTTGCTGCAATAGTGTCATAACTCAAATTTGGATTTCTAGCACCTTAAAATTTAATTCTTCTTTCTAGAGTTGAGTATATGAGATATTTGTATGAAATTTTTACACAATATGTAGAAACGATATGGCGATTAGTTAGTAGGCGGCCCTATTTTCCACTGGAAATTAAAGAATTAAATACATTAACTCAAAAATCAGGTTATTTGCGTTATGATTCTATTGCAGCAAAGGCTCGATATGTATATGCACATAAATACCTATACATATGTTACATTTCCATGTTTCAGTATTATCTTTGTAAATGTTTGTCCGTATGTGTAAGCAGCTACACATGCTGTATACGAAAGTTTTTAAATAAGAAACAGAAAAAAGTGTTTAACCAAAAAATGCACATTCATTCATATAAACCAATAAATACATGGACACATTCATTCATACGCTGAGTAAAAATAAATATTAAAATTAATTTGTAAAAGTCATTTGTTGTTTTCACTTTGACCATTTTTAAAAAATGATCGTTTTATATGTATATGTACCAACGTACATTAGGGTGGTTGCCTACAAACAGTTCTCTTTCAAAACTTTGCACAGTATTTAGTTAGAAGAAATAAATATATATTTTATATTTATTGAAAGAAAGTTTCTGATTAAACTAACTTTCAGAATATAAAGCACGATCCAAACAATCATTTAGAAAAAAAATTAATGTCATCGGCGTCTATTCACAAATTGTATCTAAGTTTTTACTTTTAAAGTACCAATACAAGTTACTCACAGTCGGTTTGTTTCAGCACAAAATTATGGATAAAAGCGTAAGTGAATGCCAACTAACTAATACATTCAAAGAACAGTTGATTGATTTAATTTTATAATTTTATAATTTGGAGAGCATAATAATAATTAACATAAATTAAAATCGTTTTGTTACATATTTAAGAGAGTTTTGGTAACATTCGTGTTGTGTATATGTAAAAACTGATCAATGAATGGGGATGACTGCTCTGTAATCAATCAGTCATGATTGCGGCAATTACGTTAATAGTTACGTAGCTTGTAGTAATAAGAAATTAAAATATGATTTCAGCTACAACATATTTTGGAGCACTGTAATGAATAACGTACAATAACTTTTATTAAATATCTGTGTATTTCTATATGTGCCCATCTTTCTTTCTATCTGTCTGTTTATATACGATTTAAAGACTAATGTATGTGAATATTTATTAGCTGTCTGTATATATGAATGTAACTCATCAATAACAATAAGTCAATGTGGTAAAAAGTCAACATACATATATAAAATTATTCCACATTATGTGAGTTAATGTAGTATATATCGTATGTAGACAGAAAAATATAAAATATGTAAAAGAAACATATGTCCAATACTAAATCTTAAAGCTTTAATCGCTTAATAATTAATAATAAAGTAATGATTTTTTCTGCATTTAGTTTAGTTAGGATTAATTTAAGAACTTTTTTTGAATTGTTTAACTTTAAAATTTAAGTTGTACAGGTATGTGATGAAAATCGTTCGATTTTAAAACCGTTTGTAGAAGATGTGAAGAACTACGAGCGATTTTAAAGTCGATGTTTGCATAAAAGGGTTCATACAACAGTTCGATTAACATATTGTTACCTTTTTTATTTTCAAAACGAGTTTTGGCTTATTCCTTTTATAATAAACCTTTGAGTTGTTTTTTTTTTTGCAAATAAAAAAAAATAAATTCACTTATTCGGCTTAACAAATCTTATTGAAATAAATTATAAAGTTCACAAAATGTATCCACTTGTGTTAGTAACGAGCATCGGCAGGACGTAAGATTAGCAATTAGAATAAGATTTGATTATTATTTTTGTTAGTTCATATTAAATATATGTATCAGTTTCAGTTAAACGGGACCTATGGGCAAAATATGAGTTTTGGAGAAAAACGATTTTGAAGTTAACAAGCTAATCTTGAAACGCCTGAACGCTTTTATAGCTCGAAGCTCGTTATAAGGGGGCTTTGGGGGTCGCTGATTACGAATCTGATATTGGATTTTGCAAATTCAAAATGGTGGATCCAATATGGTTGAATATTTTTTGTAATGTTATTGGATTTGTTTGAAACAAGTGGATTTTGATACGCCTGAATGCTTTTGTGGATTGAAACTCGTTACCTGGTTGTTTTTGGGGTCGAAGATTACGAATCTGGTATTAGATTTTGAAAATTCAAAGTGGCGGACTTATTTTTGTAAGTTTAAAGAGTTCATTTTGATATACCTGAACCCTTTTATGGCTTGAAACTTATCATCCGGGGGTTTTTTGAGGTTAAAGATTGCGAATCTGGTATTAGATTTTGAAAATTCAAAATGCTGGATCCAAGATGACGTATTATTTATTATAACATTATTGGATTAGATTGCGCTTCGTCACTCATGGGCTCTCTGGGTCACTGATTACGAAACTGGTATTTGATTTTGAAAATTCAAAATGGCGTATCCAATATGGCGGACTATTTTTTGTACATGGTACAGAAAATAGTCAGCCATATTGGATTCGCCATTATGAATTTTCAAAATCTAAGAACAGATTCATAATCTTCAAGCCATAAAAGCGATCAGATGTATCAAAATCGACTTGTTAACTTTACAAAAAAAAAGTCCGCCATATTGGATTTTGAATTTTCAAAATCTAATACCAGATTCGTAATCGTCGGTCCCAAAAACCCGACGCAATCACCTAAAACGCAAAAGTGCGTAACACCACTTTTTTTTAATATAAAGGGACATGTTATTTAGTCTCGTGCATCATAATCAATCAAAAGCACGATTTTGAATTTTTTTCTGTTAAGCTCTTTTGCATTTTAGGAGACGGTATGCATTTACTCTGATAAAACGAAAAGAAAGTGAAATATATTCAATATCTTTAATTGAAAAAAAAGAATATTTCAAAAATAAATAAGTTTGTGTTCTTGCATATGATTGAATTTCAATTAACGTTGCAAATATGTCTACAAACATTTCATACTACCCTACAAACAGTTTTTATTAAAAAAGCTTATTATAAAATATACGAACATATTTGCCAGATTAAAGGATTTTATATATTTTACGAATTAAGTAACTCTTCATGTAACATACCGATTTTTAGTGATAAATTTAAGTAATTACAAAATGACCATAGAGTTTCCAATCAAGAAGGTTATAAACGACTTCAAAGATTTTCATTTATTTTTTTTTTTTAATATAATTTGATTTTTTCTTAGAATATACATAATTACTTTCTCTATTGGAAACAAATGAGCCAAAATTATTGCAATTCAAAAACTTGGTGCTTTGTACTGGGCCCTTTAACTAAACTTTAAATGTTTTTTTGGGTATTCTTTCATTAGAATTGAATTTATTAAAGGGACACTTGTACATACATACATACATAAAATTACATATTTTTTCTTGTATCATTTCAATTTAAAGTATTTATTTAATCATCTTTTATTATCTTTAATTTAAAAAACCAGTATTAGAGTACAGTTGATCAATCCCAACCATATGATACACTACAGTTAATACATATAAAAACAAACCAATTTTCGTAAATGCCCTGCAAATGATGGGACTAGTCCAAACACGCGTGTAAAATGTAGCCCACAAGGGACTAGGAGTAGTCCAAATGTAACCCAAACGTATGGAAAAATCATGGTCTATTTAACATTACGATGTCCTAGGGCAGGACCATATAACCCAGCTTTGGACTACAAAGAAGAGAAGTCTTTAAAATACTCCATGAAATACTTAAGAGGATTAGTTTTGAAGTCGTTTAAAAAGGAAAACATGTCGTTAAAAACGAAGACAAGTCGTCTCACTACAAACCCTTTTTAACAATGTCATGGTCCATGCTTGCATTACGTTGGACCAGTCCATGGAGTAGTCTATTTTGTCAAGATGGATCAGGTAGTCCAATATTATTTGCAGGGTGGTTGTCAAATATGGACCGATTCCGATAAAACTTGTTTAATGTGATTTAAATTGCAATAAAATGTTTTTTTTTAATATCAGCTAAGGGCACAAAGACTCTATTCCGGCAAGAAGTTTGCATGAGGGCTATGTGAAAGGATTTTTACCATTTTCCATGGAATATTTCCTTTTAGCAATAAGAACACACCTCAAAATTGCCACCTGTACTTTGCTAACAATATTTACTTGTACAGACACCCAGATCCACAGCCAAAGGTATGGACATCGAAAGATCAATTCACAAAATGATTCCGAGTCGGGTGGTGTACTAAAAGTTTTGTATAAAACCAATATTTCTTTGGGTAACACACATCAGAACAAACGCATAACACCTTGTACATCTCACGTGGTGTGGATAAAATAAAATGAAAACTTATCTATATTTTCATACACACACATACTCCGCTAAACTTACACACTTACATACGCACGCATATAAACTTCAACAAATAATAAACTACTCTATTTAAAACAAAAACTTACTCTGATTTATTCATACTTTTTCAATTGCAAATATAAAAACCCCAAGTAAGAATAAATGAAGACTAACATGTGTAACACTTGTAGGAAATGTTATTTTACTTAAAATAATAATTCATGAATCTCTGTTTATACGATCAATATTCATTAAAAAAATGTAAAATTGGTATGATTTCTTCTTTATTTTTTGAATGGTTTTATTTTTCTTTTTTTGATATTCTACTTTTTGTTGAAAAGTCTGTCGTCATTGAATTGTGTGTGGAAATATTCAACAAAAATTGAATTGTTAAAATTCTTTAACAAAAACAATTCATGTGTAATTGAAATGTATGTACATCTGACATGTGTAAATAGAAATATGAACATTTTCAAAATGCACAGTGGGAGAGATACAGATCCATAGCTTTCTGTTCAGAGTCTGCAACAGTGATGAGTGTTTATAATGCCATACCCGTAAAAGAAGTTTATGGTTAAGGCAAAAAAAAAATTGATGGATTTCTATGGTTACGGCGTTATGGCAAGTCATCTATAACCAAAAACAGTGTTGACCATAAGGTTAGCCCGAACAGCTGTTTTGTATGATTATGATTAACTCATGTCCAATTTAATCCTTGTTTTAAGAAATTATTTTTATTTAAGCAAGTATTTTTCCGCCCACTGTTTACCAGAAGATATCTAATAAAAATAAAACAAATTTTTATTACAGATAATTAAATCAAAATAAGTCAATTTATATGCTTCATTTTTGATACTTTTTATGATTTTGCAAACTATTTCAAAAAAATTAAAACAATTTTTATATATATATTAAAAGTAAACTACATATCTAAAATATTTATGAAATCCAACTTTTTTGCTGTTTTTGTAATCAATATTTACAATTTATTAGGAACAAGTAAGAAAATATAGTCAGTAAAGACCCACCATTAAATATCGAGAGTGTATGCGGAGACGCATGGGCAATGATGACTCCGGCAAATTAGATTAGGATACGAGTTCTTTGTGGCGAATATTATATAGATATTAACATCGACATGAGATTTGTTCCTCTTAAAGCGATTTTCGGTGGGAGGTTTATATCGGCCGTTCAGGACTTAAAATTTAGCCATGACTATCATAAAAATTATCGTGGCCAAATTTGATACCAATACTTACAGCTTAAAGAAAGTTATGGCATTTGAAGCTATTTTCGAGAGTGGTATTTGTACCAGCGATTTTAAAATAAAAATTTGGTAAGACAATTTATGTTGCAAGAGAGCCAAATTTAATCTTAATACCAAGATTATAAGATAGATGATGGTCACAAAGACTATTCAGGAATCAGGCTTGTATAAGGTACATCTGAATCTATGGACAGATTCTCACCATTTTCAATAGGCTTCGTCCTTATATAACACTTTCTTCAAAAGTGAAGTTTGTATCAGCCAGCCGGACGAACGGACATTGTCAGATCGATAGCCTCTCCACTATTGTGGTGTCCGTTAAACAAAATTTTTTAATTATTAAATAAGTAAAACTCAAAAGCTGTTTTAGATTCAAAAAGATTAAATCAAAACAACTTCAAAACCTACTTTAAGTTAAATTTTGAAAAAATGCCAACATTTTTATTTAAGTAATTCAATTCATAAATTTAGGCTCCTTAATGGCTAAACATTCCGTTCTCTTCAATTAAACAGCATAAATCTGTAAGGAAAATAAACATATTTTTTGGCATAAAATTTTTTATCGATTTCAACAAAAATTAAACAATGAAAAAAAATTCTATCTAGAAAACAAAAAGAAAAGAAATTAAGGAAAAATAACAAAAAAAAGAACCATAACCCTAAATGTATGTTAACAAAGATAATATTATTTAAAAACATGAGTATGAAGCTTTCAATAGAAAAGTGTCCTAAAACACAAAAAGTCTTGTGGCGCCATTAAAACCACTACATACAAGAATTAAAGTCATAGTCGTATATATTTATAAGAAACAACAAAGCCAAACTAAAAACGAACAAAATCAAATCAATAACATGCTCATCTTACATAAACGTTATGACCCTAATGGTCACTTAAGTTGTTTCAATGGTCCATTCATGAATTCTTGGCTGATTGATCAATTTATCTCTGGTGTTTCTACTTAAAAATCAAATTTGTAAGTCTAAATAGAAAATATTATACATTTAAAAAAATATGAAAGAAAAGAACAACCTCAACACAGATACTCACATCAAAGTTTTCCTTTCATTTTTTATCGAACTAATCGTTCATAAGATACTGGCTTTCTTGTAAAGGATAATGCTTTTTATTTGTTTTTTTTCTTTCATAAATTCTTGCATTTTATTTTCTATATATTTCATATGAATGAATGGTTTGGAAAACAAAAACTTAAAGCAAAAGCAGATAACAAATTCTTTTTTTTTATTTTCTTATTTATTTATTCATGTATTCATTTTAAGTTAGTAGAAGCAAGTTGTTAAGAATTTATTTAGAAATTTAAAAAATAAAATTAAAACGAAAAATCCTACGCAATTTTTTAATATTTAGGTTTTGTTTGAAAAAAAAACTTAATTCGGTAACAGTTACTTAACAAAAGTATGAGATTTTGTTGAGTTTGATTATATTTAAAATTTATTAACAAACAAAATAAAATTGCTATATATGTAGCAATTTAATAGGCAAAGGAAACATTTTTATGTTTTTTTACCAAAATGTAAATATTTCTTTTTATCAGATAAAGAGTTTTTGTAAAGAACTAATGAAATAGAAACTGCAGGTAAAAGTTTATTTTAATTTTTAAATATTACGAAACAATAAACAAATAACACTGCTCTACAAAATGGAACTTTTTAAAGTTACTTATGTATCCTTATGTATTTGCATCTGCTAATGGCGATAGTGTCATTTGTTTTTCCTAAACAGCTTTAGTTTTAAAGTTATAGTGACATATAACACTTGAACAATTTACACTATTTTCTCTTTTATTCGGTCAGTTTTTCGCGAACGGTCCTTCAAACCTTAAAATACTTTCTGGATTATTAATCTACACATAAACCTTCTTCTTTTGAGAAGGGCCATATTATTGAATTCATCAGGATATCTCACTGTTATTGCAAAGATATTAACATTTTTGTATTTTTGGTTAAGTCCCTAAATTTTTTTTATGTAAATTTTCTACAATAAAAAACACATCCTTATGTATTTTTGATCGCCCATTTTGAATATAGCATTCGTTTTTACCTACCCCCTCTTGTTTTAAAGATTAAAAAAGGAAAATTCACAG
Source organism: Pollenia griseotomentosa (assembly GCA_963931875.1). NCBI lineage: Eukaryota > Metazoa > Arthropoda > Insecta > Diptera > Polleniidae > Pollenia > Pollenia griseotomentosa. The sequence goes on along the minus strand of OZ007561.1, from coordinate 202,853,303 downwards.
TTTCCTTTTAAACGCCATTTAAGATAGTTTGGCTTTTATGTCAAATTTATCATCAATTACAAAATGGCTATGAAGAGGAGACTTTGTACAAATAATCCAGACAGTTTTGTGTGAATATATATATTGCATAGTATCGCGAACCTTTAGACTTGAGAAAGGTGCATATTTCAAATATTTTAAATCAAGATAAGCAATAGATGCTAAATACTGTTTGACAAAACTGCTTAGTGTCTTTACGGCGATGGCAAATAAGGAAGTGAACCACAATTAAATTTGGAACACCAATGATCTGGCAGAAGCCCCGTAATCATCCTGAAGCTCTTTTGTTTTGGTACTATTTGAAACATATAGAATATAAATAAAATTTGAAGAGATTTTCTAAATACTTCAGGACCCTTTTATTTGGTTTAAAATTTTTTTACTAAAATAAGTTCGTTTAAATGTCCAGTTTGTGCATACATTGTAATGACGTTTTTTATTTAAAATTTTTTTTTTAGTTGTGATAACTATTTAACATAATGTTAATAGCATCATACCAGTGATGAGCTGACATTTTAACATAAATGAATGCGTATAACAGCCGTGAAATTGGTTTATGTCTTGACTCTGATCGAGATGTGTTATAATAAATATAAAGTGTAATATAAACAATGCTTTATTTACCTAGGAACATGGGACATTTATATCTTTTTCTTTTTGAAATGTTATCAAATTTATTAACCACCATTTCTATTGGATTTAATGAATTTAATTAAATAGATATAATTTAGTAGTAGAAAAGTTTAAGACGTTGGCAACGGTCGTCTGATCTGTGGCCGGTCGATAAAAACGTGTATTTTTGCTTTTCTTTGTACGTATTTTTTGTCTCCCCTTTTTGTGTATAAAACATGCGATCAAAGTTTCCTGTAGCGTTCGAAGTTTTCAGAAAGTTCTTTTACTTTTAAAGCTTGATTGGAGAACATCTTCTTTAAAGCGAAGAGAATTTTGGAAAAATTTGCAAAAGTATTCACATAACCTGACATTGGGAATTAAGTGGTTCAACCAAAATTCAAGTTTATAAAAAAAAAGAGACAAAAAAAATAAAATAAAAGAAAGAACAGCAATAAAATTATATAAACTGTAAAATAAAAAATAAAAAAACGTGATTAAAAAAATTACGTTATATACATATTTACTCTGTCCAAGGCGCATTAGACACCAAAGGTGGACAGGTTTACGGGGAGACTCAATCCTCCCAGAAACCTTACTCAGTAGTCCGAAGAGTGTTAATAAAATCACTAAAACTAACTACCCTTATCCTCTGGTGTACCTAACCTCACACCAGACAAGGTGGTCTGGAATCTCAACCCCTCAAACAGCAAGAGGATTTGATTCCGTGAAAATATTACATAGTAACTTGGATTTCAGTTTGGTTACTTGATCAACACCTTAATTTTCTTCAAGTATTTCCCTAAGCAAGTGGTTTACAGCAGTACCCCTTTTCAAAGAGAAGTCGTCTATCAACTTTTTATTGCGTGGACACACTCTACCTATGTCACTTTATAGATGTACACAAGACAACCAAATACTACAAGTTAAGCCGTCTCAAAATTTTATAAATCTACAATTGGATCCACAACGTTATAATAACTCTTTATTTAAGTATTTTTTTTGTTGAAGTTGCATGAAATTTTTCCGACATTTTTTTCAAATTTTCCGTTTTTTTAATTTAGCAAACAAACGTTCTTCGTTTCGAATAATTATCTGCAGAGAAAAAAAAATAAATCTAATCATCTTAAAATTAAATTTCCCTTAACTTAGCAGACATCCCATATGCTGAAGGCCTTCATCGTACGCGGAGTAAAACTGGTGAGTGATCATAGTATTTTTTTTTATTGTTACTTGTGGTGTTAATTCATTGATTTGCTTAATTTCATTGATTATCACCTTTCATTGATAAATAAGTAAAAGGTATACTTTTTTTTCTCTTGCAATTGAATTGTTTATGAGACAAACAAAGAAAAAAAAAAAAAAACAAAAAGTAGTACAAAACCAAAACAGAATATAGAACTAACAACTTACACGTTAATAGTTGGAGTACTTTGCTCGTCATATTTTTATTATTTATGCGTAAAGTCCCAATATTGGAAATTTTTTTTCCATTGATCCATTTTTTTCCACTCGTTACTAAATCTTTCATATTCTCTTTTGGTTTGTTACTCTTTATTTGGAATCGACACAACATCTACATCTCATTTTTTTTTTCTCACACATTCTCGGTACGATTCAATCCGAATTTTTATGCACCTTCATGAACACATGAATTAAATATGGTATTACTGTAATAATTTTTATTTCGTTTTGTTATTAATTTTTTTCTGGTGTAAGCATACATATATATGTATATATATTTGTTTTGAGAAATAATCTATTTTGTTTAGTTTAATACTAATTTTCTATGCAAAACCTAAAATCTATTTCTTTTTATATAATGAATTATTAGATAAAGTTAAATTGAATTAAATCGAACATGATGCGGTTCTAAAGTAAAGTACTGGTTTTCTTGACGAAATGAGCTAAATTTCATTTGAGGTAATTTTCTGTTAGGGGTTTCGATACAAAACTTACGGCAATAATCGAAGCATTGGATAGGGAGGGAAATTTATTGCCATGACTCTATTACATCTATGAGTCTTATTTAAAATGCAAGCCCAGAATATAGAAAAGGTGATTGCCACCATGGGGTTTAATTTTTATTAATACTTATGGGAGTCTAGAATAATATTTTTTTTTGTAAATAACTTGATTTTACTACAGGGTACAACGAACCCCCCAACCTGGCTGAAGCTAGCAGCTGCATAAATGGCTCCCCTCAGTTATTTTGTAGTAGAATTCAAACTTACTAGGTTTTAACTAAAATCTGACAACAGCAATTGGTAGGTTACATTACAACATTGATACATTGGTGGCAAACAATTGGACTTGTTGAAAGTTTAAGGACTAATATAAAAATACATAATTTTTAACATCCTTGAAATACAAGATAGATATCTTGATATACTCACTCACCAATATGATTCTATTCAAATGAAAAAGATTTTTATGTAGATTATTAATAAGGAAAATATTTTAAAGTTTGAAGGTTCATTCGTTAAATATTAAGCGAATAATACAAAAAATGGTATTAATTATGCAAATATTAAATGTCACTATTTCTTTAAAACTAAAGCTGTTAAAAAAATCTACTTGTGCCGTCGTAATCAGCACTCTCAATTTAACTAAAAACAATGGACAGAAATCAGGAAACATTTGGTGTGTTGACCAGTGTAATTTTTAGATAAATTTCATTAAAAGAATTACGAAATATAAAGTAGGCCAAGCCCGAACCTTTTACACCCTACTTATAAACAAAACTTTTGAAAGTGTTGCCTATTTGGACCGATTTCTTGAATAATTACAGTTGTTTTTTTCTGCCAATCGCTTGTTAGTATTTTTTGGCGAAAACATATTTTAGAAATTGATGAACAATTTATGGTTTTGTCGATTTTTTCAGGCGATTTTTTTAAAGTTTCTTTTAGACAATGTTCCTAGATTTACATTAACTTTTTTAATTCTGCAGTTTTTGCAATAATAAGCGTTAAAAAATTTTTTTTGCAATTCTAAAAGTTTAAATTTGATCAAGCTTTACAATGTTTAACACTTTTGTTTGATATTTTGAAAGGGGTCTCCAAAAAATTGATTTTTTTTTAATTTCGTGCAAAATTTTTAATTACTTTTTTATATTAACGTAAGTTTTATAAAATAAGTTAAAAAAATTTTAAGTACTTGCAAAATTTCCAGTTACTTTTTCATATATTCTTTTTTAACGATTTTATCGTTATTGATATCAACGTTCTTTGCCGATTATTGAGTTTATTTTCTTTTTCTTTATACTTTTCCGAATTTTTGCAATTTTCAGATTTCATTTCGCTATCTTAAGCGATGTTTATAGGTGTTTAAAGTGCATGTAAAATTACTATAAAACCGGGTGGCAAGTTCTAAGTTCTTATAGCATCTAAAGGACAAACAAAATATTAGATAGTATGAAAAAAGATTAATTGAAAAAACTTACTTTGAAGTTGTATCCTAGATTTGTCTTGTAATTGCTTTATTAAGCCATTTCAATTAGTAGATAATATTCAATATTTCATTTTAAATTTTTTAAAACAACAAGCTATTTATATTTTGTACTCCTTTTTTTCTCAACGTTCAATAAAATTCCATTAACTTTCACTAACTGTATACACATTTAATTAAAAATTGGAAATGTAGAAATATCTCTCCATTAAACGAATATTTTTAGAAGAAATCAAGCATTTATGTTGATTCATAACTTCAAAAAAAAAATAAGTCTTTCCTTTCTTCTCTTCCAAACTAAAAACAAAAAGAAGAAATATAATCCAAATACCTTAAACAAAAAACACAAATAGTTTACTTAACGTTATTTTTTAATTGAAAAGTGTAGAACGTCCAACAAATCATAACTATTATTTTTTTTCTCTTGTTCATTCTTCTACGTGTTGCAACAGCGAAAGTAACTATGTAACCGACAACAACAAAAATAAAACAAAGAGACCAAAATGTGTAAAACAAAATAACTTAAACTAAAAATGTGAAAACACACACATACAAACAAACATTCCAAACTCTAGAGTTGTAGGTTATTTTACACATTTCACTACAACTAGTTGTGAAGAGGGTTTACTAAGTTTGCCATTCCGTGTGAAACTTTTTCAAAATTTATCTAAGACCACATAAAGAAAATATATAAATTTGTAGATCTAGGTCCTTGAGTTGCCCGTCAGTCTATCCGTCTATTTGTCTGTTGCGATCAAGCTCACCTTCGAACTACTCAAAAGAGAAGAAAATCAGTGGTGTTAAACTATTTTAAGTTTTCTTGACCAGCTTGGTATTGAAATGCAGTAAAATTAGCTTATTAGCAAAGAGTTATGAATCAAAATGTGGAACGACCAACCTAAGAGAATTATAATTTTGTTACAAAAACTATCATAATATGACTAGAAATCATACCATTCAATTTCGTTATGATCGTTCCATCATTTACCATAGGCGCCATATCAAGCCCACTGTCGAAAAACACTTTAGTACGCCGAAAACCGTAACAAATAACGATATAATAAAATTTGGTCGTTCATAGTTTTATAAGACTATAAATCAATTTGTCAAATTTCTTGAAGTTCGGCCTCTAATTTTCCATATGTCCCATATAAACCCTGCATGCGGAGGGTATCAATGATTCGGCATAGCCGAATATGGTACTCTTAATTGCTTTTTTGTAGTATTTTTTACTAACTTCCTTTCTTTGTTGTTCAGGAAATAGTTATCGTCGTGGTTATTTTTGTTTTTGTTGTCGTTATATCATTCAATAGCAACACCGTAGAAAACGTGATGTTAGCCGCTACAATACAAACCATATAATTGGCTAATGCTGTAAACAATGATGCAAGGAAATACTCGTACTCTAAGATTTGTCGAGTTACACAGCAACAATAACAGCTGCAGCTACAATTCAACAGCTAAAACTGCCAACCGCAAAGTCAGACAGACGGCAGTACAAGAAATCAACATGCAAGTGTCAGAACAGTACAAAAATTAAAAAAAAAACAGGAAAGAGTAAAAACAAACATTATCTAATAATGTGGACTTTAATAATTGTATTTATTTATTAAGTTTTGTTGCTTTTTATAAGATGGAAAAAGATGTCAGTATCGGATCAAAAACCTCAAAACTTTGAACACAAATTTAAATTAAAAAGAAATTCTTTCTAAAAAAACACATTTAACTTTTGAAAAAAATTTTAAATAAAGAAGGTCTCCTTTTAAAAAAATGCATTAAGAAGTACTTTTTAAGATAAATTTGTTTTTTTTATTCTGATAAATGGATTGTTATTATTTAGTAGTTCAAATAGATATAAAAGGCAATAAGCAGTGGGACCAATTAGTACATATAAGTGATGTTTGTATTATTCGTGTTCGGAATGCCGAGTATTCGGCTATTTTAAGACATTCGCATTCGCAAAATTGAAAAGAATATTTCGCGAGTACTTTTCGAAGAGGTTCCAAAAAAAATAGAACAGTTTAAAAAAAAATAAAATGAGACAAAAAGTATTAACATTTAATAATTTTTGTTAAAAAAAAACTTTTTCTTTAACCCAAAATAAAATCTTCTTTAAAAAACAAATATTAGAAGTGTTGAGCCGCTACAAAAACACTTTATGGAAATAACTCAGGCTGATGCTAAGCACTCCTAGATACACTATCATTTGAAACAATTGCCTTATTATCTAACTATAATAAACAATTTGGAATGCGCTCGCTGCGGTGGCTTGAACAAATCATGTTTCGGCAATTAATTGGAAAATATAACTGAAATTCATGAGAAATTTTAGAAAACTCGGAGAGATTCTGTTTACACAGTGCAACACATAAAATGCAAACTCTTTCTAGTACGGATTTAATGGCCTCTTGTGTATTTTGGCTAAAACATGATTTTCCCGAAAAAATGCAAACTTTTTCAAGACTATATCACGGAAACCAATTGGAATTTCATTTTGTTCTCTTTGGCGCAATCGAAGCTGTAGACTAGGAGAACAAAATAAAAAACAAACTTACCCGAAAAAATTTCACTTATTGCCTCAAAATTGCTAAAATATCGAAAATTTTAATTTTTTATATCTTTTTTTACTATTTTCAGCCCATAGTTGCCAAACTGTGGAAATTTAGCAAAGTAATCTTCTGAAAATTTTTCTTATACTAAAGTTTTTAATACTTCAGAACATTATAATACTGGATAACGCTTTCTTCCCATTTTCTCGCTGTTTTTTTATAGACAATTCGAGAAGTGTATGAAAAATTCCACTTAATTCGTTTAATATGTATTTATAGTAAATTCTAAGTTGATGCAATAAATGTTCGAAAAGAAAACTATGTCTGTTTGGAGTCAGCAAGTTCTTGTACATAGAAAAAGTTCTTCCTACGTCTACAGATATTAAGGCAGCATAGTTAAAATTGAGCATTTGCTCTGAAGTATATTTTATACGATTGGACTCATAATTCCGCTTGCCTCCCAAAATATCCCAAATATCTTTTAATACTGAAAATAAGACGTTACTATACCAAAAACACAGAGAAGGGGAGCTAACAGACGTTACTTTATACAATAACTATATTTAAAAAGAAATAAGACGTTACAAAGTATGATGGTAAAAGACGTTACAGACTGAGGAATTTGACCGTTAGAATACAGCAATGGAATATTCGAGAGAAAAGAACTTAAACAAGCTAATAATAAAATAAGTTGATAAAAAAGCTTAATACTAAAAACAAAAACACATAAAAATTATACACAACACTATAAAAAGTACGTTACAGTACCGCTAAGACAAAGTTGCATAGAAATCAAGTAAGAAAGTATAGTCGGTCAAGCCCGACCGTATAATACCCAACACCACAGTATTTAAAAACAAGTTTGAAGAGTGTTTGGCTATATGAATAGGGATCTATCTATGTTTTAAATTTCATTAAAATCGGTTAAATACGTGTCCATATAAATATGGATCTATATACATATGTTTTAAATTGCATTAAAATTGGTTTGATAGTAGGCACAAAGACCCTCTTCCGGATAGCAGCTTGTATGGGGGCTATATTAAATTATGGACCGATTCGCCCTTGTGCCAATTAGAACCCAAGTACCAAATTTCATTTAATTATCTTTAAAATTGCGACCTGTACTTTGCACACGGGGTCACATGGACAGCCAGCCAGCCGAACGGACATCATTGGATCGACTCAGAAAGTGATTTGATTTGATTTGAGTTGATCGGTATACTTTAGGACCAATATTTTAAGGTGTTTCCCACATCAGCACAAATGCATAATACCCTCTCCACTCTTTAGTGTAGCTATAATAACATACAGAGATAATATAGGTTTTTGGGATGATATTGTTCAAGGGAAGCACAAAATATTACCATAAAGTTGAACGATTTTTTTGACCAGAGTTGTTACAGAACAGAAATGGTTGATTTTTAAGTATTTATAAAAAAAATGCACATAAAAATAAATAATAATCACGATTTTTGCAAAATATTATTAAATAAGTTTTTTCGTATGAAAAAAAAAGAAAAATTATCGTAAAATGACAAAATAAGTAAAAAAAAAAGCCGATATCGCAAAAATAACTAAAAAAAAAAGCCGATATTGCCAAAATAAGCAAAAAAAAAAAGATCTGACAAATATATAGCTCATTTTCTATGTTTTTTTATGATCGGAATTTGTGTTCAATCAAAATCTCTCTATCTTGTAAACCAAAAAATAAGGATTTGCTTTTTTTTGGTGCCCTAATGATAACTAAGAAAAACTCCTTAATTTATTACATATGTTAAAAATTACCGATATTGGTTGGTGGCTGTAGCACCTGCAAAACTATGTTTTTCCAAAGAACACTGAAGAAAAAGCGCAAAAAGGGTGAGAAAAACGTAATCTGAAAGTTTGTAAGTATAAGTGTGGAAGCAGAATGAAGTTCTTTGGAGTTATCTTAATGACTTCAGATAGAGTATACAATCTCTCACCATGGCTGTATTTGTAGCCTAAATCTACTTCAGTGGGCTTCACAAAAAATCCTTTGGGTCACGGAGCTTTTGGCATTTACATAATAAAAATAATGTAAATGTTAATATTAAAATAGTTTTAGTAGCGGCGTTCAGATGCGAAGTTTATAATTTCAAATTAAGTTATTGGTATGTTATCAAAGTAATTTTTGGGAATATCTTAATAATGTTTAAAACATTTAGTAGTGTGACAGTTTTTTTTTGCACAAATAATTGTTATCAATGCAAACGGGAGATTTTTCAATTAAATTAAAAATAGCAAGTGTCTCTAAGGTTTAGGTTTGATATTTGTATTCGCATTCGTATTCGCGAATAGTAAAAATTAATCTTCGTCACATCACTACTATTTAGTACTTTAAGCGGCCCATACACTTGCAATATTATTGTATATGATATTCGCCGTATTATATCCATTTTGTCTTATATTATGCAATAAGTCGCACAATGGTTTCATTCATTCAATATCATTCAGTAAAAAGGTGAACATAACCTATAGGAATAACATAAACAGCATTGTACAATGTTACCAACACACTTCACTTTCTTTTCGTTGTGCAATAGAAATCAAAAGTCTTTTGATTGTTGCCAATATATTGTGCCACCTCCGAATATCACATACACATTGGCGATATAATTGTACAATACGTAAAATTGAACAATTTTATTGCAAGTGTATGAGCCGCTTTAGTCTCATTGTTACTTTCATACGTATGCGTAATATTATTATTTAGGCTTTAATAAATATTACTCATACGCAAAAAGGCGTAAAAAAAATAACTTAAATTTATAAAGAAATATATAATATATATAATAAGACGGCAAATACCTCTGAGGAGATCGAGTGTTTGCGATCGAAAGATGTCAGGGTAGCCCGGCTACAGTCAATAATGAAAAATTATCAATAACAATTTTAATTAATTTTCAATGTTGTAAAATTCCTTTCTTCATAAAAATAATTTAATGAAAATTAAATTTGATGAACTTAAGCCTAATTAAAAATATTAAAAATTTAGATTAAAAGCCATAAATAGTTCAACAAAATAACACAATACTTTTTATTGAAATATATAATAATTTTTAGGAAAAAGTACTTTTTTATGTATATAAAAAAATTCTATATCAAAAAGTTTTTAAAGCTATACAAGTAACTTTAAAAAAATATTTGTATTTAAAAAAAGTTTGCACAATATTTTTAACAACGATTTGTTTACCAACCGCCTCCAAACGTATGAATGACACTAAAATATAAATAAATCATTCTCTTACCTCATTAGCTTTAACTCTTAGTAAGAATCTTAAAAAAAATTAACTTAGCTTTAAACTTAAAATTACAAAAGTTACATAAAAACACTTAACGACAAATCAAAAAACCTCGCATGCATAACATGACAGGAAACGTGTAATATTTAATAAGCCACACCTTTAAAAAAATACATGGCTTTATTAAAAAAACCTTCGTAAAAAGAAATTAAGATTTTTTTAAAAAATATACAAACAAGAATGAAAAAAGAAAAATACACACAGTACGATAAATAAAAGAAAATTAACTTATTTAAACTAAAAGTTTTATAGCTAATTTTTTTTTCAGTCTCAGGTATAGAAAAGCAAGATACACTCATACAAAAGTAAATCTGTTTTTATGTTATTTGTGTTATTTGTGTATCTACTCTACAGTTTAAAAATTCTCTAATGAATAAAAGTCAAACAGATTTTTGTATCAAATCTTTCTCATGTACAATTTAAATGATTTATACAATAGACACGTGTAGCGTGTGTAGGTTCTTTTTCATATATATTGTTATGAGTTTTTTTATTCAAGCAGCTAAAACTATAATAATAATTATAAAAATAAAAATAAAAACTCTAACAATTACGAAAATCTTATAATAATTGTTAACTAAAACAATAGAATCGTCTATGGATTTAAAAGGAAAGCTGAATGTATATCCATGTTCAACTTGGCTATACCCAGTGAACATTTTTTTCACAATTCGTAACGAACTCAGATAATTCAGGGTTTTTTTTGTGAGTTTTAAAAAGCTTTAAGCTTCGTTCACAATCAAAAAAACATTTTCACTTGGTGTTCATAATAAAGCAACAATTTCCTTTGCAACTACACGCATTTTGCAGTAAGAAACCGTTTGCAAATTTTAGCTACAACAATATTATGCATTTATTATTATTTTTTTAAAACATTTTGTTAAAAAAACTAAATCAAATTATTTTAAACGTCAGAAACAATTTCATACAAATTGTTGCTGAAGTTCTAGTTGACTAAAATTTTTAAAAAAACTTTATTTATATTTTTGTTTATAACATGAAAGGAAAATATATGAAATACTGTAGGAAGAAATCAGATAGAAGAAAAAACGAAATTGTTGCTTTGGTTGTGAACAAAGCTTAACTCTTAAATTCTACTTGATGAAATTTAGAAAAATCTTTTCGATGTTGTTCTTTTTTAAATTTTTCACGGAAAAAAATTTTGAGTTTTATTTTTTAAAATTTTATAGATCATTGCAGATTTATATACATACGTTGAAGAAATCACTGGGCTTCCATGTATGAATGTATCTGTAATTACAAGAAGCATGAGAAACTATAAAACAATAAAAATATTTATAAACCTGCATACATAGCAGATGGAAAGAAAATTATCTTTAGGGCATCATAGACAACACAAAACAAATGAAATCATAATAATGAATGCTAGTTACACGGATTGAAAGATAGCTGTTCAAAACAACACATTCATGCTTCATGCATACACACACACAGAGAGCTAAACATAAAAAGAACAAATTCATAAATGTAAAACAGAACTATGAAACTATAAAAGTAAATTGTTTATGCAATAACGGTTATATTAAAACCACTACAATAATTATAGGAAAAAACCGAAATTTCTTTTAAGAATAAAGTAACTAAGGATATTGGAGATAATGACGATAGTCAAAATATAAGAAATACAGAAGACAACTAAGCAACTAAAGGTTACACTGCAGATGCTGAAGATTACATACATTAAAACAAACAAAACACCTAAATATACTTAAGGTACTAAGAGAGTAGAGTACACGAAGGATACACTAAGCCCCAAATTGTGTTAAACGCAACGCAACGCCAAAACTACATTGAAAGCAAAAGCAATGTCAAAAATGTTTAATAATGTTGTTGTTGCTGTCTACAGAAATTCATACTGCGTTTTAAAATTTTACAACGCCACAAGATTTGCAGCGTTTTAAATTGAACACAAGTTTTTCTTTCAATGTAATTTTTGGCGTTGCGTTGCGTTTTATACAATTAGGGCCGAAATGTACTAAGACCAGGTACTAAAAATACAAAAAACCTAAAAACACTTTTATTACTAGAAATGCTAAAGGCATTTATAAGGGTAATCGGTTATTCGACTTTTTTCAAAAACCGGGTTTCGGTTTTTCCGAATAGTCGCTATTTAAAAAAAAAACAGTATTCGGTTAAGCGTTTAAGAAATAACCGGTTAACCGGTTTTATTTAAATAAGTAATAACACGAAAATCAAATTAATTATTGAAATAAAATGTTGATTTGAATACAAACGAAAATGCACAAAGTTAAGCAACCAAAAAATTCATAGTTATGACTTTGAATTTCTAAGGAATTTTGGTTTTAAAAATTATTGTAACTGAATAAAAGTTATTATTTGAGATATTCTAAGAAATTTTTTTTAAGTTTTAGTTTTTTTGTGGTTGAACCTCCGGAATATGTGTGGATTTTCCTTTACTTAATGGATTTTTGGCACTCCCAAGAGATGCTGGCTACTATCATAAGTGACTATAACAGGAAGTATATAAACTTTCCTTCCGCCGTCTTGAATTTTTCCATTTTTTTGCATTATGCATATTTCATAAAAACTGTAAAAAAATTACATTTTGTATGGGAGCGCCCTTAAGAAATTAAGAAAGCGGTTAGATATGTTGCAGTAATAATAATAATAATAACAACTCTGATCAAAAATGTCAAAATTTTCTGTGATAATTTTTTAATTTAACATACACTTATTTTAATATTTTAAGTTTTGTGTTGTGCTGTCCACCTATACAATATACTGTGATATAATTTAAAGAAGATGTAAACTGACGCAAAAGATTATTATTTTAATAAAAACTCAATCCCTAAAGAAGTTGAATAGAATACCAACAAAACGTCGGATATTATTGAAAATGAAATAAAGAATCTTTTATTTACATTAAATTAATGACCTTGAAAGAATGCATATAGGAAACTATATAATCAAAAAAAAAAGGTCGATCAACACTAATAATTAGAAAAGTAGTGTCGTTCATACATTAAACCCGTATAGGGGCTTCCTAGAAGCTGGGGGGTAAATTTTTGACAATTTTATAAACTTTGTACGGGAGCCCCCTTAAGGAGTGGAGCTAGAGGAAAGGAATGTTTAAAAAAATTGTTAGCGAGAAAAAATTAATGACGGTCGGTCTCACATTTCATCCTTCTCGACATGACTTCGCAGCAGTTAGGGGATATATTGTGCATTTTTTCGCTTTTCTTTCAAATTTGAATTCGAAGAGCGGACACTCCACCTCCCACCTATTGTTTGCAGATAGATCATTAGACGACAATATTTTTTTTTTAACTTTGCTACATTCTCCTCTTTTCTCAAATGAAAAAAATCTATTGTAGGGCACAAAATATCGTTATGAAAAGCCGCCGTTATAGTTACACTTACAAACAACAATGAGTATAAACTGGAGTTAAACAAGATAACAAAAAAATTATAACAATAACAAATATTGCAAACAGTATGAAAGTTTTAGGAGCACGTTCATTTATTTTACATCAAGCTAATAAAAAGAACAACAAAATAAGAGTAGTAAAAGTAAAATCTCATAACTCCATTGTTTTGTTTTATTTTGTTACTGCTCTTCATGTTGTTGTTGTTGCTGCTTTTGTTGTGATTAATGCCTTCGGGTAATGGAAAATAATTGAGTTTTTTCCCATGCAGTCATTTGTTATTTTTCTATTCCCTACCATTTAATTTCTCTTTCATACTCCTCTCATAATTTCTCGTAATGATGAGCAATATGAACGAATTGTGTGTATGACTTAATGGAATAAAGCTGTATTTCACGTTGGTGTTGTTCTTGTATTAAAAATTTTAACTCTTTGATCTTTTGCTGCTACTCTTGCGACTTCTATTGCTGCTTTATTTTGAACTTTTTGTTCTCGTTCTCATTCGTTTTGGGAAACGTTAGCGATACAAGCAATAAAATGCCAACAATGTCAAATTGTAGTATGTGTATACAATATACATATTTTAAAAGTCTTAAGGTTAAATCGTCATTACCGTCATGTGCAAAGCAAAGAAAGCGGTGTTAAGCGTTTTACATAAAAGCAAGCAGGGCTTTCACTTGTTTCCCATTAAAAAGCTAAAGGCCAAATTAATTAATTGTTAATTAATTGATTGTGTTGCTAATGAAAGGCGTAAAATTTTCGTAAATTTAAAACGTTGTGTTTTCACAAGAATATTTTAAGGCAAATATTTTATTTTTTGCCAAATAAAAGGAAATTTAAAATTAAAAACTCATTAACAGACTGCAAAAAAAATATTTTTCACAGGAAAATGCTGAAGGGCAAAGGTGTGGCGAACACATTTAATTTAAAAAAAGGGAAATCTTTTTCTCTAACAGAAAAAAATCAGTATTGTGTCAAGACTTAAATTTATAAAGGACAACTGATATTTAATAATTTAACGACAGCCAATGTGAAAAGTCATTTTTATCTGTTCCGAATCGAATGCGACCAACTCAGCATGGTAATAAATATGATTTAACTTTTTTTAATAAAAAAATAAGTTAAGTATGTAAGTGAAAAGAATAACATGAGCACCTGCCAAGTAGACATAATCTCATGATGGTCTTAACCACTGGATGACAAACAATGGATTTACCAACCGCCCCTGTGATTGCGCTCCACCAACACACATAGGTACCCATTTGTTGGATAACTCGGCCTAATTACACACTCGCCCCTTGTGAAGTAGTGGGCGTTTTCTAGCCTCCGCCGCGTTTTTGAAAAGCATGCAGCATCTGTTGAATAAGAACAGCACTTTAGAAGATCCGTTAATAGGCTGAACTTCCCTACAAGTGGTGAAAACCCAGCCATTTAAGTCGACTTTTTAAAATCTCCTTTCTCGCGACTTTGGGTTTTAACCACAACAACCATATAATTCCTGAAGAGACCTAACCAAAATTAAGTCCGGATTTATGCTGCTATGGGCTACTGACTCCCGTGGTACCAGATAGGATCTCTGGTCAATCGCGATCTCAGGAGCTTTGTCGAATTCCAAGTATTGACTGCATAATAAAAGAAAAACTTTTTTGGCACCTCCTTCCCTCATCCCTTCTTAAATTATTAACTTTACCTTTATGCTGTTTCTTTAATTTAAACCTTATTGGCCAAAGATTTTTTTAAGAATATTTTCACTCTAACTGTTATTTTAAAAATGACATGTCGTGTGAACTCTTTAGTTGTTGTCTTTCTTTTAATCTTCAGTTTATTTTGCGCCAAAGAAAAAAAAAACAAAAAAACTTACACAAAATATTCTGACTTGTTGTTTAATTCAAGCACGTGCATGTCATCATGAAATTTGCAATACATGGAACATATTCTTGCTGGTTTTTCTCCTACTCCTCCCACATATTTTCGTTATTATTTTCTGGACTTTTGAGTTGTTTTCCTTCTTGCTCTTTCTTTTTTTATTGCATTTTCTTGCTGAGTTCTTTTGTGATGGAAAATACATCAAAGACATTTTCCTGAGCAAACCCATGACTTTTGTGAAATTTGTTAAAAATGCAGGACATACGAACAGCATTTTTTACTTCCGTCATGTCTCTGCATCCGTTTTTGTCATGTATGTGTGTGTTTTTGAAGAAACTTAAGGAATTCACATGTGTAAGAGAGAGTTTCACAATGAAGAAATTTAATACAAGACAATTTTAAAACGAAATTTAACACACATGCTCTCCAAAGGACCATATAAAACGGAAGCGGAAGTAATGTGTCAAACAAAGTATTGTTATGCTTTTTTATGATTATTGTTAAAGACCGCTGCAGTTATTGTTGTTGGTGCATCTGAAACAAAATGAGATAAATGAAGAATTTATCATTATGTCACTTCTGATCATTATCCAATGGGTTTTCTGAGGAAATAACCAAATTTAAATTAATACAATTAGAATTTTTAATTTCCATTTTAACTAAACTTTAACAAAGTGAGCTAAAAAAGGTTTTAATTTGAAGGCAACGCAGACAAAAATATTAATTGATTTCAATAAAAAAAATTGTAATATAAAATAAAAAACTAACTAAATTTACACCAGTTAGCAAATTAAAAGTACCAACTAAACGTTTAATGCTTTAATTGGTGAAACATTTTGGAGAATTTTGTCCGTTAAAAATGTAACGTACATTTTTTTTTTAAATATTTAACAGTTCCAAAGCTTTTTGCCAGCCTTAATTGTTTAGCGAATAATGCCTGTATTCATAAAAAAATTTTAAATTTAATAAAGGTTTAAAAAAACAAATTTAATAATCGTTTGTAAAATTTAATAATAATTTAATAAAACATTTGTAATTGTAAGGAAATGATCTCTTATTTTTAATTTTCTTTGCAAGGAATACATTTTGTCAGTTTTGTTATTCAATTTTAATCTTGTTTGGCCACCGGTGTCTCAGCCAGTATTTAACCATTTTTTAACCACCTTAGCTTAAAATTTATCTTCTTGTTTTTGTTTGAAATGAAAAATGGGGAAAAATTAAAATATTTAAAAATATTGTATAGTCAAGTAGAATTTTGTTAAGATATGTGTCGATTATGTATGGCAACCGAACTAAAGATAAGTTACCAACTGCCGAAAATATATTACAGATGGCAACTGATGTCGATTTCAATTGCCAAATAATAAATATGAAAGTGAAGGCTGCTGTGTAGAATATTTAAGGTAAAAGGCGATACAAATTTAAAAAATATTACTTTTATCAACAAAATGCATAAAAATATCACGAGACAACAAATGGAATTGAAAACAGGTAAGCGAAAATTTTAACAATAGATAGATATACTACTGCTGATCGATGGATTTGTGTTTAGTCTTTAGACTCTCCACAGCATCTCTAAAAATTTGAAAAAATTATCTAAAGCAATAAGGATTGTTTATTAGTACAGACGATGGTTCATCGAACTTTAACTTCCCCTCACTTGACGACAAACCATTGGTCATAATGCTCGGAACTCATCGTATTTTGGTTTTATTAAATTTTAATTTTGTTTGTAGTGTAAAGACCTCGGCTCGTCAAGGAATTTGCTTTAGTTGCATTCCTAACCTAACCTATAGTGTCAAGACAATTTATAGTCCAATATCTATTTAATGGACATAAACCATAGACCGGACTACAAGACTAAATTGAAAACTATTAAATATAGACTAGGCTTAGGCGTTGAGTTTTATCCACCAGGATGTCGACTAGTGTCTTTATTATACTTTGTACAGGTTAGTCTTTCAATAAGTTTGTCTAATGCTTGGCGTGTAGATTAGTTCACGCTTAATTTACTTACGAAATCTTCTTAAAATTTGTAAGATAATTTTTTTATAACTTACAATATTTGCCGATTAAGGAATCAGAATAATTTTTAAAATTAAATTTTCAAGAAATTCTCCAAAAATTACAGCTGCATAATTAATTGGATTATATTTCTTACTTTAACATGAGACAACAATAAAAAAGTTTAATTTATGTTTTATAAATAGTTTTTTTGAACAAAAAAGAAAATTTTTAACTTTTTTTCTCTGTTCCTTTTTTGCATTTTTGTAATGCTTTGCTAAAGAAAAGTAAAAGTTTTATTGCCTTCTACTAAAGTTTGTAATATTTTGTTAAATCTACAATGGCCTTATCAAATGCAGATTCTTTTTTTATCTGTAAACAAAAAAAAATAGAATTTTTTCGTCCCGTTTTTATTAAGCCTTAACAAAACAATTGTTGGAAATCCTATTTACCGGCTGGCGTTGTTGTAAGCACAGCAGCAGCAGCAACTGTATATTTAACTGTCAACAACATAATAATGTTGTCTCAACACAAACAACAAGAATAACAATTTTACAACAATGAACAAAAAAAAATTGCAAAAAGAAACTTATTTTGTCTTACAGTTTTATTATTTTCAAAAAAGTTGTTCGTTCCTCTTAAATGCATTTATACTTTTTTATTTTGTTGCATGCAACAACAACAACATATAGAAGCTGTAATAAAATAAGAAAGAAAAGAGAACAACAACTGTAAATATCTAATAGAGCAAATAACATAAACATTAAATAATGTTGCTCGACTGCATGCTTTCCGGACTAACTCTATTTATCTGAATGTTTATTTGTCTGTCTATCTGTTTGCCTCTCTGTTGTTTGGTGTTATTGTACAACTGTCTCAAAGTCTGTTCTTTTATTTGTTTGTCTGTTTGTTTATTAGTCTTAAAGTTTTTTGCTTGGCTGCCACTTCAATGGTTGCCCACTTGCACAAGTGGTTAAACACTAAACTTTATTTATATATAAAGAGCAATCTTTGCTTAAATCCAAGAAACAGCAAAAAGACACCAGCTCGTCCGTCCCCCAAATAAGTTGCGATTTTGTAGAGCTTTTTGTTTTTCCCAAATCAGTTAAAAGAACCACTATTTTCGATTTATTTTCTATATGTATCTAGGAATAAGAGAATATTTAATGACATCTTTAAAATTTTTAATTGTTTTCTTTTTTTTTGTTATGGAAAAGAATAAGAAAGTTTTCAAAAGCCTAATTTGTTGACAAAATTTTACGTAGAGTTTTGGCTAATAAATAAATAAATACTTTTGTCAACGTTTCGCCGATTTTTTGTTAAAATAATTTATGGTGTCTGTGTTTATGCCTACCGTAATTTAATTAGATTTAAACAAATTAACATACCACCACCACGACTACAAAAAATAAAATAATGAACATTTCAAAGGTGTGACGGTGTAACAGTAAATAAAATAATAATAATAAATACTCTAAGGCTGTGACAAAGTTCGGAGGAAAGTACTATGTCTATAGTACAACAGAACATTACAAGTAAATGAATAAAAAAACATATTTAATATATTGTCATTTAATTTAACGCCAAGGTTTACAAATCATTAGCAACGCAAGCATAAATAATAATTTTCCATGCTGTTAATACTATAGTTTTGTTACCATTCTCTGTTTGTTTTTCTTCCCACTTTATTGCTTTTCCTTTTCGCCTTTTTCTCATTATTTTTTTTTTTCAATTCCATCTTAATGGCAAATAAATCATTTTAATGACACACAGTGACACTGAAATGAAAAAAAATGTAGAAAATTTAGGAAGTGAGTAGGAACTGAGACCGAAAGATATTCGCCAAAGAAAGCAAACACATGAAGAATTGAAGCAAGAAACGTATTGTGGAACTTTTGTACTTAATTCTATGTGTAATAAGAAAAAATTAATTAATATTAATTTTTATTCTCTGTTAATAGAGTAAAGCAAAAAAAAATTAAATGTTATTAAGCATATAGAAAGAAATGATGAAAAAATAAAAATTGTTTTGCTTACGTATAAAGCCTAATTACTCATATACAAATTTGTGGTTTAGAAGACAGACATTAAAAAAATGAATACATATATTTAAGGATTTAAAAGTAAATATGATTTAAATTAAATAGTTTAATAATTAAAGTTTTATTCTAAAACAAAAAATTAAAATAATTGACGGTTTTTCACTTTCTTCTTATCTTTTTATCGCTGACATATTTTTATTTAATTTTTTAACAACATGGTTTGCGGTTTAATTTTCTGTTCCGCAAAAAAAAAATATTTTAAATTTAAAATTTTACTAAACCCTACACAATTTTCTGTGGCCCAAAGTCAGTTGCAAGTTTTCAGCAAAACATTGTTTTGAATTTTTTGCAACAATTTATTCAACAAACAATACAAACTTCTAAACAAATTGAAAAAGTTTCGCTGCCATAAACTTTTTTTGAAGTTTGGTAACTTTAAACTATTACGCGATTGCTTCTAATACTCACACACGCACACACTTTCGCCAAACCCACAAATATATACTTTCATATGTATATGTATGTAACTGTATTTATTTAATATATTTTTGCCACAGAATCGTCTCTCTCATGCGTAAAAAATTTTCGCAACGAAAAAAGCAGCAGTGCATATTTTTACATACTGTTTAACACATTTGGTGTCACATGTTTAAAAAAAGTTTTTGCAAACTTTTAGTTAATTGTTTCAAAAATACTTACCAACTTCAATGCTGTTAGATTTTTGACAAAAAGCTACTTTTAATGTCAAAACGTTTTTCTGCAGACAGTTAATTAAGGATTGCAGGAAAATCAAACCATAAGTTTGTTTTAAAATAAATGAAATAAGCTTTATAGTATCCTTAAAATAACAGACAGGCAAAGGAAGAAAGATCAGTGAAAATATATGTAAAACAGAGTGAGCAGGAGCACCAAAGGACAGTTTCGCCATTTTGGTTACCTTATAACAGTTTTTCAACACAAAAATAACCAATTTTATGTTTTATTTATTACCCACTTCGCTCTTCTGAAACTTAATAAAAGTGTGCGGTATTGGTGCATCCCACTTTTCTATATAAACAATGACTAGATTTTGAAGAAATCTATTCAAAATCTATGACTATTTTTCCACACAGCACTAAAAAATACTTCACTGCACAAGAAAAATATGACATTTTAATAAAAAAAAAAAAAAAAACAAAACAAAAATAATAATGGCGGCTTGTTAAAAAATTCAAACATTTTGGGAAAATAGTAGAAAAATGGAGAAGACAAATAATATCGATAAAATAAATGCGGTGGAGTATTAATAAAAGTTAATGCGAGTTTTTAAATGCCTATTTGTGTATATGTATGTAAGTATGTGTGACACAAAAGCTTTCAGTCAGCTGTTTTTGTTGTGCAAACAAAATCTCGCTAATCTCAAAAAAGTACAATGTAAACGCACTAGATTTAGAGGAAGATTTCAAATCAAATCTTCTAGACTTCGTTGTAATGTAAACGACTTATTAGAAAAAACACATCTTGGGTTTACACTTTCATAAAAATTTTAAACAGCATTTCAAACCTGTTTTAAGCAAAATTCGTTAAAATATAATTCATAAGGGAATATTTCCCTTAAACCCCTATTTTAAGCCTTGTGTAAATACATGAATTTTAAAATTGGTTTGTCCCTATTTTAAAATGTAATATTGCTTAATTAAGCCTTGTGTTGATTGTCATTTTGAAAATTTTTGCGAAAAAATTTCGTCAAATTGAAAGTTAGATAATACTTTTAAAAATAATGGACGCTCGAATGGTTGTATGATCATTATTATTAATTTATTAATAATAATTAATAATTAATTTAAGTCCAAATTTTTATTTTAAGGCTTAAGTTCATTGAATTTCCCAAATAAAACCTCAAAACAATTTTAATAGCACAAATCCAACTAGTGATGTGTAAACGATCAAAACAAATAAAATAAAACTAAGACGTTCGGCAAAAAGTGCTTGAATCAAAAAGTGCATTTTGTGTTTTCGATTAGGTTAAACCAAATTTGTTACTCTTTCGTTTGATATAAATAACTTAAGTCTAACTGCTTTTAATCGCAGTCGTTTGCTTTTTATTAAATAATAAAATAAATTAAATAAAGCAATTCAAAAATGTTCAATTTAACAACACGAAAAACTACAGTTTCTTACTTAAGACCTTTTTGCCTAACTTCAAATAATTATCATACAATTTTTAATCTATAACAGCAATAAGTTTTAAAAAAAATATATATAGATGCGAGTACTGTATGAATTAATAACCACAGTGTTGAATCAGTACGATTCGAGTGACAAATAAAAGAGATGTTGCCATTATCCAATTTTAAATAAACGTTAAAGCCTTCATTGATTATTACGAATTATTGACTACGAATCTTTAACCATGCATTTTGAGCCTTTAAATGTTTTTTAGCTAATTTAAAACCTGAACTAAGATATGACTTCACCTGATGGGTACACTTAGGTTAGTTATAAAACTATAAATAAGATCTTAAAATGGTAATAACTGCAGGAATTTTTGTATTACTAGATCAAAGATTTGATTGGTTTGGTTTTACGTAATGTTAAAGTAAACTGTTAGTAGAAATATCGTTACCGATAGGTAATGTCAGAAATAAATAAAAAAAAAATAATGCTAAGATTAATTTACTAAAACCAGTATGAAAACCATATTAAAAAAGGAAACATTCTTATCTAGGAAATAAAAAATATCACCCACATAATTTAGCTGCTCAATGTTGCACGTTGATACCAAACAACTGAAGTACAAACAAAATACATGATAATTTTGATTACTTTTTCGCTTTTTGCTACTTTTTTACATTTTAGTAACAATTTTTTGTTGGTCGTGGCAACGCTGTTTATAAACTTACTTGTAGAGGAATCATTAATCACATAACCAATAACAACTTGGTCTAAAAAATTATTGCTCTATTTTATTTTAAAATTTTTTATTATACCCTTCACCACAGGTGGAAAAGGGTATAAGTTTGTCATTTCGTTTGTAATTTCTATAATATTGATCTTAGATCCTATAAAGTATACATATTCTGGGTCCTTATGAGGAGAGAAGTTGATTTAACGATGTCCGTCTGTCCGTCTTACGTTTGATATGTGTTTTCCGGAGACTCCAGACATGATAGCGGCTAGGTTGTTTTACATTATGTCACATATCTCACAATATCTTGCTATTGAAATTCAGCACAAGTGGCTGAGATATGACCAAAAAACCACGACTGCCTCTAATTTTTTCCAAAAATCCCTTCTTGTTGTACTTTTATTACTTTTTTCTGTATATCTAGAGAATGGCAAGAGCCAAAGTTTCCAAATTAGGTACAAACATTTAGGTTATAAATACACACCATCCCACAAAATGTGGGCGGGATTGGAGAAGTGAGCGTATAAAAACCTAAATTTTTTGACTGTAATATGACCTATGGTTACGCCTTATATATCAAAAGATCGTAGAAAATATTTTCTGAAAAACTCGGGAAAATCGGTTTAGATACGAAAAAGTTATGACCAAAATATTAATTTTTTTTTCAAAATTAACACGTCGGTATATAAATCTGTCAAATCGGTTAAGAAATAGCAGAGATAATGATGAAACAGAATTGAGTCTTCAACTTCAGGCAAATATTCTAAAGCCCATAACTCCCAGTCTACAACTGACATGAAATGCTTAACATTAACAATAATATGATGTTACTGTTAAGTATAGACTCATCATGTTAGAGGTTTTCTCATGTTATAACACGGTTGTTAATGCAAATGTTTTAACAACGCTTTTATAACATCGTGTTATAACAACAAATCATGTTAGTTGTAGACGTGGAGTAATTAAAACGTCGATAGTAACTTCAAATTCGCTCTCATTTCTTTATTTTTCTTATGTTCTTATTTTTCTTTGTTTACAAAATGTATGAAATTGAATGAAAGTATATAAGCATTGTTAAGAGAATAAGTGTCTATATGTGAGAGCATTAGAAAAAACCTTCTCAAAAATAAAATTGATTTTATTTCTCGACCGCATACTCTGGCATAATTTTATGTCAAACTGTATGAAAAACGTCGTTCAGCCCCAGTTCTGTTTTATCATTTATGACCAAAATACTGAAATCCCAAAAATTACTCTTTTTTATAATTAAGTTTATTTTTTATACCCTTCACCGAAGGTTCTACACCCTATAAAGTATATATATTCTGGGTCCTTATGAAAAGCGAAGTTCAAATCCGGTTGTCGTCTCTTCTTTATTATTTTTATGTTCTAAAAACGATTTTAAAAAAATATTTACCAGTTTTCGCTTTTTAAATTTCATTTATAATGAAGTTTTAAGTATTGTAAATATGTATGTATATGTAAAAATTATTTAGTTGCTCTGTATTCTTCTCGCAAAATGGTGAAGGGTATATAAGATTCGGCACAGCCGAATATAGCACTCTTACTTTTTTTTTATTAAATTTGTCTAAAATAAATTTAGATAGGAGCTTATAATAAACTAGTCACTATTAAAAAAAAGAAAAGTACATATTTAAGCAACAACGTTGCATAAATTGAGATATTTGTTTTCATACCTTTTGGTAATTTTAGTGATGAGAGAAGAAAACTATTGCTTTATTAGCCATTATTTCCTCTCCCCCAGTTAAGCTTAAGGTAGAGTACACTGAATCTTAACGGCCACTTTACAGTAAATGGTTTCCGTCAGCTTTTTTTTTTGGGTATTTTCCCGGACTTACTGGTTAAGTCAAGCAAAATCTAAAGCACATTAAGTACTGTCAAATAACATTTGCATTGATGTTTCATTTTTCCTTTTTCCCCTTTTTTCCACTTAGTAGCTGCCAACCACTAAAAGGGGATAAGCTTTTGGAGTCAAAGTAACATTTGCTTTCAGATTTTTTTCAATTTTTCATGGGTGCTGTACAAGAACATAGAAAAAGGTTAATTTTAACTTTTTTTAATTTATTTCCCCTTCAAAGAAAATATATAAAAGAACAAGTTAATGGTTTAAATTTCCTAAATTTAGCCAGAAAAAATTTATTTTATTTACGCCATAAACTGTTTAACCTCTTCTGCTGTTACTAAAAAGGATACAAAGGACTTCATATTCCGGTTCCTGCTGTTACGGTTTGTTCATCTTCCTCTTCTTCTTTCACCTCTTAACTCTTACAATTATGTACTTTCCAACATCTTGCTGTGCGGTTTTTGTAGCATTTTCTTTACTTTTGAAATATCTGCTGCAGTAGTTTTTTCGCCTCCTATTAGGGGGTGTATGCGTACGTATACTATAAATAGTCATTAATTAAGCGCTAATTTATTTAGTAGCCACTTGGGAGTAATTTAAATTTTGACAAAAAAAAAAAAAATAATAAACTATAAACTTGTGTTGAAAGTGGGAAAATAATAAACTGCACAAAATATTTTGCAGTTAAAAAACCTAAAAATGCTAAGGCTAGCAAAAGTTAAGTAAATGTGAGTTCTCTCTAAAAGAGATTAATATGTATTTGGAAATGGCCATGAAATTGATTTTTATAGCTCTGTTAATAGTGAATAGAAAGACATTATAACAGAGTTTTATCAAAAAAAGATACGTATGTTTAAAAGCTAATTAATTTAGCAATATATAATATCTTAGTTATTGCTTCTTTTGGTGAAAATTGCAAACAGTACAAAATGTATATTACGGCTTAAGAGTTGAAAGTAGTCAAAGTCCTTGAAAACAACCAGTGTAGTGTTCCAGCACAGTCACCGTTTTTTTGCACTAATAAAGCAGAAGTCAAAAACAAACAATTTCTCTTCGAATAATTCTCTTCTTTAAAACTAATGGGAACATAAGAAAATAATTTTAATATAATTGATGTTCTGTTAATACAATAGGCCATTAACAACAAGTATGAAAGTAAAGTCGGTCAAGCCTGACCATATGATACTCTACGCCACACAATTAGGACACAAATTTTCGACAGTGGACCCTTTTGTTACCCATGGGCAATCAAAACAAAATTTTGTAATGTGCTTAAGATTTATATAAGAGTTCTTCGTGTTGAAATGATTTGAGATTTTATGTGTCTTAAAGTGATTTTAGGAAGGCGGGTTTATGTTAGTCGTATGGTAAATTTTGGACCTACAAGTACAATTTTGCCATGACTTGTGATCTACAGGGTGGCGCAGAATGAGCTATATGGCTTATATTCGTTATAACTTTTTTAATTACTATACTTTTCTTGTTTTTTCAGTATTTTGTGAAGGAGACTTGGGGAATTAGCTATGAACCATTACACGATCGAACAACGCACAAAAATAATTGAATTTTATTTTTCAAACCAACAGTCTATTGTGTTAACTGGCCTTCACGTTCACCAGATTTAACAGCTCCTGACAGTTTTCTTTGGGGATATTTGAAAGAAAGAGTACGTTAACAAACCAAGAACCATACTCCAACAGTTATGGAATATATCGTCGCAAGAATTAAAGAACGCTGTAACTGACAAGAAATCGAAAATATGTTTTTTGCATCAGTTTTATCAGAAAATAATACTGCGTCGATTGGTCCCGGTCCGCAAAAAAAAATCGGAAAAATATAAAGCGAGAAAAAATAGAAATACGTTTTTAAAATCATGTTCCTAAGTTGTATAGTTTTTGTGATATGAATTTTTTCTACATCCTTTCATACAGGTTTTTTGGCTCTGGTGAACATTTTATGTTTTGTCAGTTACAGCGTTCTTTAATTCCTGCGACGATATGCTAAAAAGAGCACGTATGTGCGAAGCAGAAAATGGTGATCACTTAAGGATATAATTTTTCAAAGCTAATTGCAAAAAATTCCTCAATAATATACTGTATTTTGCATTGCAAAAAATTCCCCAATAATATACTGTATTTAAAAAAAAAATTATAGTAATCGCATAAATAAAAAAGTTATAAACCATTTTAACCATATAGCTCATTCTGCGCCCCCCTGTATTATAAAATTTGTCGTTACCAAATTGTATATCTGTATGAGAGCTATTGTCAAATATGGACAGATTTAAAAAAAAAATGTAAGACGATCTTAATATGTTGCAATAAAATATTTTTGAGCCAACTTTAATCAAATTATCTTTAAAATTTCGACCATTGTGCACATGGTTACATGGATTTAAGACCAGCCAGCTAGCAGCCGGACAGACGGACATCGTTAAATCGACTGAGAAAGAGATTTAAAGCCGATCGGTATATTAAAATGGTGGGTCATGGACCAATTTTTTTAATGTTGCACACATAAGTACGATCGCATAATACTCTCTCCTCTGTTGTGGTTTTTATTTTTGTTTAGTTAAAATTTGTATTAATTTAAATATATAATGATGTTTTTTATTAAATTTAATTATATTAAAAGTTTTAAGTTCTTTATGTTCTTTTCACACCAACAAACAACACCAGCTAATATGCAAGTTTATTCCTCTAATTAAAAATAATCATACACATTCTTTAATTATGTGTATAGACAACATACATAAATACATATAAACTGAAAGTTAAGGTCTATAGGAATTCTCTAAATAATATGGGCATAGAATGTAGGAGAGTGCAATGTGAAATATACATTTTCAAAATATTGCAGGCAAGTGCAACATGCAAACATCTACCAGTTGTTTGTATGGGTTGCATGTTTAAGTATACGTGTTGTTTTCTGTACGTAGGTTTCAGTGGTAAATCTGGGTAATTGAAAATGTGGTATGTGTTTGGAAATGAATTGGTAAAATTTAAAATTTAACTATAAAAAATCAGACACGAAATAAAATCGGTGTTGTTGTTACATACAAATACAAAATATTGTACATAAAGATAAATTTTCTTTAAAATAATATACAAATGTTAATGACCTTGGTGGTAATAGAGGTTAGAAATATTGGTGGGTAATGTTATTATAGTTATTATAATG
The DNA here is from genome assembly GCA_963931875.1 of Pollenia griseotomentosa. Lineage (NCBI taxonomy): Eukaryota > Metazoa > Arthropoda > Insecta > Diptera > Polleniidae > Pollenia > Pollenia griseotomentosa. The sequence goes on along the minus strand of OZ007561.1, from coordinate 202,826,083 downwards.
TTCAATTAAATATACATATATCTCTGAAGTAAAGCAAAAATGTATTAAGTCAAAAAAAATTATTTATTGTTATTGATTGCGTTTAACTCAATATTTTGTTCGCTTACGTTTGGTATCAATAACATAAGTCTAGCAGAACTGCTTGCAATTGAAATCATTGAATTGCCGACATTTTACGGCCGTTCTTTTGAATATTGCTTTAAAATATGTGATCTGCCTTTCTCAGTATCGCCCGAAAGGCCTGCTTCTGCTGTAGATTGAGCAATGGCGGGTAAAACAAGAAGATTGACAGAAGAGTCCATAAAACAGAGAGTGCTCCTGAAGTCCAATTAAAAACATTGATTATTAAAGTTGGTACTATTTGTACTGCAATTAAAATTTTAAGGTAAGTTGGTACTTCCGCGACTTATTTAATCCCAAACAAAATTTTCCTAATTTAGTAAAATGTGGTCTTGGGAACTAAGCGGGAAGTGTTTTTTAATTCTTTCCTTTTTTATATATTTAGTTTTATTGAAGAATTAAATTTGAATTAAAAAAAGAATAAAAAGTTACAATGGAATTTATTGTAATTGTTTGGACATAATTATGCATGGATGTGTGGATGTATATTTATTTAGTTTTTTAATTTGGTAACAAAAATTTAATTTTAATTAATAAATATCGGCCATCACTAGCTCATGATCAAGGCGAGTTTATGAACGTTGGCAGCAATACTACAACAGAGCAAAAACAACATATGTTTTTTGCATTGTATTGTTAGTGTTAACGGCTCAAAACGTCAACTATTTCTACACGATCCAGTTTTTCTTAAAATTTTGTTTAAAGTTATCAAAAAGTAATTTCAATTTTTGGGAATACAAAATTTTAATTTCAAAAGATTTTGTTATTCGTGCTTAATTCCCAGTTTTTATTATTGATAAAAACACTTGAAATTTATTGTTGATGGGATAAGCTATTCCTATGCGCATTTCACTGGTTGCTTAGGCCAGATCATCAGGAAACTTCATCCATAAAGATTTTGGAAAAACTAAATGCGCATAGGAATAGCTTATCCCATCAACAATAAATTTCAAGTGTTTTTATCAATAATAAAAACTGGGAATTAAGCACGAATAACAAAATCTTTTGAAATTAAAATTTTGTATTCCCAAAAATTGAAATTACTTTTTGATAATAAACAGGCAAGTGCACCGCCTAAAAAAACACTTAATTGACAACATCTTTTGTAAGTTGTTGTTTGTTTTTATTTTGTTTTTCTTAACCTACTTACAACTACAGTTAATGTTGAGAGAATTTCAACTAATTGTAGTGGGGAATGTAAGATGAGATAAACCCACTGTTTATTGTTGATGTGTTTTGTTTAAACTTTGATATTGTTACAAGTAGAACTGTTGCTATAAGTCTTATACGCTTAACAGTTTTATTTGGTTTAATATCTTTAGTTTTTCCAAAATCTTTATGGATGAAGTTTCCTGATGATCTGGCCTAAGCAACCAGTGAAATGCGCATAGGAATAGCTTATCCCATCAACAATAAATTTCAAGTGTTTTTATCAATAATAAAAACTGGGAATTAAGCACGAATAACAAAATCTTTTGAAATTAAAATTTTGTTTAAAGTTTAAATACACTTACCCTTTTTCACTTATGCATTCATACTTTTAAAATTTGTGTGTTTCAATTGACAGCCAAAAAACAGCTGATTGTAATTTAAATCAGACAATTTCTTTCGCCTTTATAAATTGTTTTCTTGATGACATTTTGAAAGTTAATTGCTTAATAATTTCGTGCACTTAATTGGTTCGAACTGTCAAAGTCATCATGCATTTCGCTGCCACCTGCAGTGAATTCGCCTTGTTCACGATCAACTATCTTTTTAGCACAAATACGTGCATTTTTTCAATTTCTCACAATCCAGCGTGTAAGTATACCTAATCTTGCCAAGAGTTGGGAGAGAAAGACAGTATTTTTTGAATTTTATGAATGAATGCTTTAATTACTTTTATTTGGTTTTGACTTATTGCTTGTTTGAAATCTGTTTTTTTTTTAACTTAAACTAACAACATTAAATTCCCTAATAGTTACTTGTCTTAATACACAGACATTCAATAACTTGAATTCAAATGAAAAAATTATACAAGGAACAGCAAAAAAACCCTACACTTTAGAAAATGAATAAATATGATTTTATAATAAAATATTGTATTGCTTTTTATACCATTTTCCCCCAAGTATTATTCGCTTATGACTTTTGTAGAAATGTTCTTTGGAAAAAATAGAATAAAAAAGAATAGAGAAGCAAATAAGTAAATACGTAATACAAATACGAAAAAAACATCTAAAAGATGTCCTTGTTTAAGTAAAATAAATAAACTTGTTGGTAGAGAAGATCTACGGTCCGATGGAAACACTTGTTGGTGGCGTTGATTCTATTGCCGGCATTGGCTCTGGTTGGTGTTGAAGAAAGCAATACAGCATAAGAAAATAATATACTTAAAAATAAATGGTAGGTTGAACAAATGCTACCCAACTCTGAGAGAAAATAAAAGAAAATAATAATAAGAAATAAATAAAATACTAAAATAACAACAATAAGAAAAGGAAAATAAAATGCAAAAAACTCAAATTTAACAGAATTATAATCATATTATAGTAAAATTAAAAGAAAAAACACCGTAAAATAAAACAAGAAAATAAAGGAAACTACTTAAATTATTGTATTAAATTTATTAAAAAAATAAATAAGTCAAAAAGTACATTTTTAATCAGAAATTTTAAAGCAAAATTGAAAAAAGAAAATTTTTAAGCTAAAACTTTTGGAAATTACAAAAAATTGTTAAATTGAAGTAAATAATTTAAGGATATTTTCTCTCAAACATTGCATAATTAAAGATTTAAGGAAACTGTACACCAGTGTATGGAAATAAACATTATATACTGTTCTTTAGTGTTCTGTACGGTAGAAATGTTGAACACACAAATCCTAATAGTGCTTATGTAGTAAATTCCTTTAAAAAAAAACGTTTCTCTGTTTGTAATCTTCGTACACAAAAATAATCCTGTACTTATCCAACTCAACATAAAGTTGAGAACATATTATTGCGTTCTGTGTTTCGTTTAAAAATTTAAAAAAAAACGATAACAACTTATCATGTCAGTGTTGTATTTTCTTACAAATACGTAAAATTCCTCTAAGGCGCCAAATAGTAAATATTTTCTTTGCCTTTGAGTCGAATAAGCCACGTACATCCGCCTATCTGTTTATATGTCTGTCTGTCTGTCCATCTGTTGAAAACACACTCAATTTTGAACTGCTCAAAAGAAAAGAACAATATTAATGCCAAATTATTTCTAGTTCTCCTAAGTAGCTTGGGATCGTAATTTAGCACAATTGGTTTTTTTCAAATTTTATTAGCATTATAAAAGTGTGTTGACAAAACCTAACAATAAAATTATTTCAATATAATTATAATAAATTTTAATTTTCAATTTTAACAAGTATTTCAAATAAACCTAACGTTTATAGGTCAGAAGCTCATCAACCTATTGAAAAAAAATTTTAAGTAAGATTTAAATTATCTTGAGGCCCGCTTAAAATTATATGGCAAGTTGTTATATTCCCTACAACCAGAGTGCGCAACTCGTTGCTTAGTTGTTTCAGATTAGCAAAAGACTATTCTTAAATTGTCACGATATTCTCTGTTAAAAGCATCCTTATTCCTTGTGAATTTTATGGTACAACGCCCAATTCAATAAAGACATATAAAAATGTACGATAATAACTGATACCTAAAAAATTCCGAAATTCGGCGAAACAGTGGGAAAAACGTCCATGTACAAAATAACAGTTGGAAATTCAAAACATATAACAATGCAAGGCAATTGCTTGATAAATTAAAAATTTGCTTTTTTATCAAACTTCTTTCTAAACTCGTATACTTAACCTAAATAAGGAGAAATTTTTAACTTTAGATTTCTAATAAGCTGATTCCACATAAGATATCTCTGAAAACAAATACCAAAATATTCAACAAATAAAACCTCCCGCACTTCATTTGCACCAACAAAAATACTAAAATCATGACTTAAACCAAAGTCTGGTTTATATCTTATAAGTTTTTTCTTTGTAGGATTTAAAAAAGCTTATTTATGCGAACAAATTCTGAAACTAATATAGCATCCCTTTCTATTTATGGCTTTAAAGCAGTCTCATGCCTATACACACAGAAAAAAATCAATGCAAAATCCTCGAAAACAAGGTTGGTTTTACATTTTCGGTAGCAATTTGGCTTCATAGTTATTTTATGTTTATTAAACATGATTTTACAATAAATTGTTTTCCTTCAAAATAACTATAATTCGTGTTAATTGAAGATTCCCGTAAAGTTAGAGCCAAATGACATTCATATTGAAATTACACTCCGAATCACCTTGAATAAAAATTATTGCAGGTTGAAACAACTTGAATTTCATGTAGAATCGAATTGGTTTTTGTTTAAAATAACAGTGAGAAGAAGCTTCAAAGACAACATAGGCATGCAAAATTAATTTAAGAAACATTCTATACACTTACCCGTAGAACCAGAGAGAGAGAGAGAGAATATATTTATTTATTTTCCTGTAACACATGTTTCACTTTTTGTTTTCCCCTTTGTTCATAGAAGCACTCAAAATTAAAAGACACCAGCAGAATGGCCCGATATGGTTTTCGTCATTATTCTACTTTGAAAATTTGATGTACTTTTTTACTATATAATTTTAACCAAAAAAAATACGGGAATTTTTTTCTTTTTTTTATAAATAATTTTAAACATGAAAATAAAAAAAATGCAGAGCAATTCCATATGAAAGCGATCACCTTTTGGACGACCCCTCTCCGATTTTAAAATAAATAGTCTCAATCGATTGCCCAGCAAAAAATAATGTACCTAAATTTTTTTTTTTTTTTATAGTGACTGGTTTAGTGGTGGTGTACACCACTGTCATGTGACAAAATTGAAGAATTCTTCATAAGGGACCTCATTGAAAGTTGTTTTAAAAAAAAACTACTAAAGCGATCGCAACGAGTGATAGCTCGTTGGAAAGGTATTGAATCAGGCTTTAATTGAAAAATAAAATTTTTCTAATTTTTCTTAGAAATTTACCTTTAAATTTTCCCATGAAAATTAAATTTTCCGATTTTCCACAGGAGCTCCTAAATTTTCCGGCTAATTTTTTTTTTTGGATTCCTCATAATTTTTGCTTTAAGAATCAGCAATAAAAAAATGGGCCCCGACTCCTTGTTTGGACAGGAGAAGAGCATTTAAGAGACCACCTTGTTAAAAATACATTTTAAAAATTACACTGTGCATGAAATTGACACTTTTTTTTCGTAACAAGCCGGGCACATGGCGTTTTAACATAATTCGGGGACGCTGAATCCAGTGGTGCCCGCGGTTTTTTCAGATTGGCTCTGGTTTTCGAGATATACCGTTATTTCGAAAATGGAGGAGGTTGCTCAACATATATTCGCGTAACTCAAAAACGGTTTAGTTTATTGAAATTACTAAAATAACCGAAATTCCGCAATAAAATTTCATTTCAGAAGAGTAAAACTCTTTTTCTAATATGAGTAGTCGTTATTGAAACATAATTTTTTTTTTTGAAAAAAAAATTAATTTTTTTATCAAAATTTCGAAATTTTTGTTTTTTAAAAATTCATAAAAAATTAAAAAATGCAGCTAGGCTTCTAATTTTTTGCAGACTTATAAAAAACGGGAATTTTTTTCTTTTTTTATAAATAATTTTAAACATGAAAATAAAAAAAATGCAGAGCAATTCCATATGAAAGCGATCACCTTTTGGACGACCCCTCTCCGATTTTAAAATAAATAGTCTCAATCGATTGCCCAGCAAAAAATAATGTACCTAAATTTTTTTTTTTTTTATAGTGACTGGTTTAGTGGTGGTGTACACCACTGTCATGTGACAAAATTGAAGAATTCTTCATAAGGGACCTCATTGAAAGTTGTTTTAAAAAAAAACTACTAAAGCGATCGCAACGAGTGATAGCTCGTTGGAAAGGTATTGAATCAGGCTTTAATTGAAAAATAAAATTTTTCTTATTTTTCTTAGAAATTTACCTTTAAATTTTCCCATGAAAATTAAATTTTCCGATTTTCCACAGAAGCTCCTAAATTTTCCGGCAAATTTTTTTTTTTGGATTCCTCATAATTTTTGCTTTAAGAATCAGCAATAAAAAAATGGGCCCCGACTCCTTGTTTGGACAGGAGAAGAGCATTTAAGAGACCACCTTGTTAAAAATACATTTTAAAAATTACACTGTGCATGAAATTGACACTTTTTTTTCGTAACAAGCCGGGCACATGACGTTTTAACATAATTCGGGGACGCTGAATCCAGTGGTGCCCGCGGTTTTTTCAGATTGGCTCTGGTTTTCGAGATATACCGTTATTTCGAAAATGGAGGAGGTTGCTCAACATATATTCGCGTAACTCAAAAACGGTTTTCCGCAATGAAATTTCATTTCAGAAGAGTAAAACTCTTTTTCTAATATGAGTAGTCGTTATTGAAACATAATTTTTTTTTTTGAAAAAAAAATTAATTTTTTTATCAAAATTTCGAAATTTTTGTTTTTTAAAAATTCATAAAAAATTAAAAAATGCAGCTAGGCTTCTAATTTTTTGCAGACTTATAAAAAACGAAGCTACAAACAAAATAAAAAATCTGTTTGCAACTTTTGATTTTATTCACAAAAGTCGACAAATTTCCCAATAAGGGAAATTCTTAAATTAATGAAAAATTTGTCGACTTTTGTGAATAAAATCAAAAGTTGCAAACAGATTTTAATCATTTATGGCTTATTTTGTTTGTAGCTTCGTTTTTTATAAGTCTGCAAAAAATTAGAAGCCTAGCTGCATTTTTTAATTTTTTATGAATTTTTAAAAAACAAAAATTTCGAAATTTTGATAAAAAAACTAATTTTTTTTTTCAAAAAAAAATTATGTTTCAATAACGACTACTCATATTAGAAAAAGAGTTTTTTTTTCTGAAATGAAATTTTATTGCGGAATTTCGGTTTTTTTAGTAATTTCAATAAACTAAACCGTTTTTGAGTTACGCGAATATATGTTGAGCAACCTCCTCCATTTTCGAAATAACGGTATATCTCGAAAACCAGAGCCAATCTGAAAAAACCGCGGGCACCACTGGATTCAGCGTCCCCGAATTATGTTAAAACGCCATGTGCCCGGCTTGTTACGAAAAAAATGTGTCAATTTCATGCACAGTGTAATTTTTAAAATGTATTTTTAACAAGGTGGTCTCTTAAATGCTCTTCTCCTGTCCAAACAAGGAGTCGGGGCCCATTTTGTTATTGCTGATTCTTAAAGCAAAAATTATGAGGAATCCAAAAAAAAAAAAAATTAGCCGGAAAATTTAGGAGCTTCTGTGGAAAATCGGAAAATTTAATTTTCATGGGAAAATTTAAAGGTAAATTTCTAAGAAAAATTAGAAAAATTTTATTTTTTAATTAAAGCCTGATTCAATACCTTTCCAACGAGCTATCACTCGTTGCGATAGCTTTAGTAGTTTTTTTTTAAAACAACTTTCAATGAGGTCCCTTATGAAGAATTCTTCAATTTTGTCACATGACAGTGGTGTACACCACCACTAAACCAGTCACTATAAAAAAAAAAAAATATGTAGGTACATTATTTTTTGCTGGGCAATCGATTGAGACTATTTTTTTTAAAATCGGAGAGGGGTCGTCCAAAAATTTGCCAATTTTGATAGTTTTCATATGGAATTGCTCTGCATGTTTTTTTTTTATAGCGTTGTTTTTGTTTCTACACAAACAATTATAACAGGATTTTATGGATTCAATATTGAACAATATTATTTTAACATCTTTCATTTAAAATTATTACGACACAATGATAATTTTTAATAAAGTCCATACTTTTGCAGAAATTTACTATGCTTTTTAATCAACATTGCGCCACGTTAATTTAACATTGATAAATTGTTCTGTGCGTAATGATAAAAAATGTAAAAATGCGTAATGATATAAAAATATTTTCTGTCAAGTTCAAGTTTCTTAAATCATTGATAATGGGTGGTTAAGTTTTAAGGGCCAATGTTGAATGTGAACCACTCCTAAACTTCTAGCTTTTCCTACATTTCATTTGACATTTCTCAATTTTAGACTGACTTAATTTGAACCATGGAAAGATACACAATCGAGGAACACGTTAAAGTTATTCAGGCTTATTATAAAAATGGACGTTCAAATCAAAATGCATATCGTGCACTTCTTGATTTTTTCGGTCAATTTAAACGTCCAAATGTGCGTACAATCGGAAAAATTTAGCAAAAATTCTAGCAAACTGGGTCTGTAGGAGATTTGAAAACACACATGTGCATGCTCGTACAGCTCGTACTGCAGAAAATATTGCTGCTGTTCGCGAAAGTGTGGCTGAAGAGCCGTCCACCTCAACTCGTCGTCGTGACCAACAATTGCACCTCTCACGCTCATCGATCATTATTTATAAAGACTTACATTCACAACAAGCTGCAATTGATTCAAGAACTAAAGCCTCTTGACCATTCCAAACGTCGTCAATGGTCAGAATGGTGGCAAGAAATGGCAACAGTGGACGATCAATTTTCGAAGAAAATCATCTTCAGTGATGAGGCACATTTTCACCTCAGTGGATTCATCAATAAGCAGAATTGCCGCATTGAGGCGAATAATAATCCAAGCGTGATTTTCGAAAAACCAATGCACCCACAAAGAGTGACTGCTTGGGGTGGTTTATACACTGGCGGCATCATTGGTCAGCCTGTTACTGTGAATGGTGTTAGCTATCGTGAGATTATAACATTCTTTTTATGGCCCGAATCGGAAGGTATGGATGTGGACGATATGTGGTTTTAACAGGATGGTGCCACTTGCCACAGAGCTAACGAAACAATGGCTCACGTGGTGGTCATGTCAATTGGCCGCCAAGATCATGTGATTTGACACCGTTGGACTTCTTTCTTTGGGGTTATTTGAAAGAAGAGGTGTACGTCGATAAGCCAGCGACAATTCAGGAGCTAAATGATGAGATAATTCGGCACATTAACGGCATAAAACCTCAATTATGCCTCAGCCTCATCGAAAATTTGGACCATCGGATGAAGTGTGCCGCTGTGGTCGCGGTGGCCAATATTTTGTTCCATACATAATTGAACCATACCAATATTATATTAATAAAAAGAAATGACAATAATTTCCTAAATAATTTGTGTTTTATTCAAACTCAACATCGGCCCTTAAAATTTAACCACCCTTTATATATTGAAAAAAACAACAAGGACTTACAACACTTCCCTGAGAAACTCCGTGTACGACATTTACAGGATTACTTTTCTTTTTTTAACTTGAACAAATTCAGCAATGAAGTACATATATAAATATGAATGAAGTATATGAATTCAAATGTTATCAATTACCCTAAAAAATTTTAATTTAAAAAAAAAACAAGCATTAAATGGTGACGAAATATACCGATTGCTATTAAATTTTCCACAAATTCGTTTTATTAGACTAAAATCATTCTGCTGAATTTGTGATGATCGGCTAGCAAGGCCCCATATGAAGCCCACTCTCCGAAAACGCTTTGGTACGCCTAAAACTGTAACAAATATAGATATGGTGTTTAAATTTAGTTTAGCTTTATATGGCTATAAATGAAATCATGTAATTTTGTGATAATCGGTCCCTTATTTACCAAAGGCCGCATATAAAGGCAATTTTCGAAAAGCAATTAACAACTCATTGGTCCAATTTAGGTTTTCTAATACCAGGAATCCCTCCACCGAATTTTGTAATTATCGATCCAGATTTACCATAGGTTCAATATAAAATCCCCTCCTTAAAATCTCTTTAATACGCCTTAAACTGAAACAAATCATGATATTTTATTCAAATTAGGTCAATAAAATTATAAAACTTTCTGATAGAATCCCAACAAATTTTTTTATTGTGAGATCAGTTTAAATAAAGATGGGTTAATAGTTTTTAGATCCCATATTAAGATAACTCCTGAAATATTTTAACCCTCGGTGGAGGGTATCAAAGTTTCGGCACAACCTTATATACCACTCTTACTTGTTGTTCATAAAGTTTTTTATTAACTAAAAAAATTGTGTATGCAAATTGGTAACGAATATTTTAATAAACCTTTTTATTAAGCATACTTTTAGTTGCAAATTTTTTGTACAGTTGTCAAGCATACTTTTGCTAGTTATATAATAGAAATGCTAAATGCTAAAATGCTTGCATAATTTTCAAATTTCATTTTAACTTAATAAAGTGCAAAGTAATGACTTCATAAACAAAGTTTATTAGAATGTTAAATAGAATCGCATTTGGAAAATAAAATTGAGCAAAGTTAAGATTTTTCTAGCATAATTTACGGCGATTTCTTATTTTTTTAATTTTATATTATATATTTTTTTTAAATTGACTGTTTTCATAACGTTAAATTCAAACATATATTTTTGTTTTTTGCTTTACCACTAAAGGGAATATGAAAAGTATAAGAGACATCATGCCGAGTGTTATAATATATATATATATATATTTTTTTCAATTTTTTCGTAAACCAAACGCCAAACTTCGGTACTCAAAAAGTGTATTTTTTCACAAACTTATGAATTTTTATTTACTTTACTTAACTTAACTGAACTTTTTTTTACTACACGTAGAGGGAGTTTTATTTATTAAGTATATGTATATGAGAAGAAGGGAAACTCATGCCCACTTAGCTACGCATTTAGAAGCTTTAACTAAAGACTGCCTGCAGAGTTTATAGTGCGTTTTTTTTTTAAATTCGTACTCATCTTCATACTAACAGAACACTAAAATCATAATGTTGACATATTTTATAAGGTATTCATTCGTTAACTTTATTTGCTTTTTTCTAAAAAATTTTTTTATTTGTGCAGTTGTCGTTTTTTTAGCTGTATCTACATAAAATCCTTTGAATTACGGTCATTATTTTGAATTAGTTGTGACACATACATATACATAGTTAAAAGTTGAAAATAAGTTTGGATGTATAAGTGTGTGTATATGGTTATAGCAACAACATAACGACAACTAAAAGTATACGAGTTGTTAAAGCTAACACCAGCAACGCACAGTGGGGGTCTTTTTAAAAAATTTTAAAATGCAGCATCAAGCTAATCACATAGCGTTTTAGCATAATTCGGGTACGCTGAATCCAATGGTGCCCAAGGTTTTTTTAGCTTAGCTCTTGTTTTCGAGATATACCGTTATTTCGAAAATGGAGAAGGTTGCACAACATATATTCGCGTAACTCAAAAACGGTTTAGTTAATTGAAATTACTAAAAAAACGAAACTCCGCAATAAAATTTCCTTTAAGAAAAGCAAAACTTTTTTTTTATATGAGCAGTGGTTTTAGAAACATAAGTTTTTTTTTGAAAAAAATTATTTTTGTATCAAAATTTCGAAATTTTTGTTTCTTAAAAATTCTTAAAAAAAATGGGAAAATGCAGTTAGGCTTCTAATTCAGACATATAAAATACGAATCTGCAAACAAAACAAGCCATAGATGATTAAAATATGTTTACAACTTTTGATTTTATTCACAAAAGTCGACAAATTTTAATTAATTTAAAAATTTCATAAAACCCAATATTTGTATGGGAGCCCCCCTAAGAAGTGGAGATAAGGGGAAAGTATGTCTTGAGAGAATGTTAAAGACAAAAAACTAAATGAGGTCGGTCATACATTTTATCCCACTAGGGGCAACTCCTGGGCATTTATGGGAGTTTTTCTTCAATATATCTCTAGTCTGCATTGAACATTTTGTATGGGAGCCCCCTTAAGGAATGGAGATAGCGGGTAGGTAAGTTAGAAATAAATGATTGAGATGAAAAATAAAGTAGGGTTGGTCATACATTTGACCCATCTAGGGGCATCCTACGCACGGTAGGATGTTTGCAGCTTCGTTTTTTATATGTCTGCAAAAAATTAGAAGCCTAGCTGCATTTTCCAATTTTTTATGAATTTTTAAAAAACTAAAATTTAGAAATTTTGATAAGAAAACTATTTTTTTTCCAAAAAAAAATTATGTTTCTAATACGCCTGCTCATATTAAACAAAATTTCGGTTTTTTAGTAATTGCAATAAACTAAACCGTTTTATGTTTGAATTGCTTCAAGTCAGCTAATTAGGCCTATATTATTTAATGTAAATAAAAAACTTTTCTTTACATGTTTTCCAACGTTTCGTCAATTATTTTTTGACTTCATCAGGGTTACGTAAATTTAACAGTAATTTTCACATTAAATTAAATATAAATAAATTTTACAAAAAACAAAGAACATTAAACACAAAAAATAAATTAAAACCACAGCTTAAAAATTAATATCACCGTTTTTGAGCTACGCGAATATATGTTGTGCAACCTCCTCCATTTTCGAAATAACGGTATATATCGAAAACAAGAGCTAACCTGAAAAAACGGTGGGCACCATTGTATTCAGCGTACCCGAATTATGCTAAAGCGCCATGTGCCCGGCTTGTCTAATTTTGCAACTAGCACAGTGTTATAATTGGTCTGATTAATTGATGACTTTAAGCCGTCGGATTTTCTTAAAACTTAGTGGTGATTAAAGTGATGTTGTTATAGTGCTACCAAATGCGAAAATTCTGTTAAAAAGGGATTTTATTAAATAAAAAAAACCAAAGTATATAAACTATTTAAAGTCTGCAAAATATTCGTTTTTAAAAATCAAACAATAAAAAAAAATGTTATTTTGAAAGTTTATGGCTTCCAAAAAATACAAATTGCACTTGTTCAACAATGAAAAAAATGATACGTAATATTCATATTTAACCACTGTAAAAATATCGTACTTTTTTGTCTACGTTTTGGTAATGAAACGGTTGGTTTAAAAATTCATTTTCATATGCTTTTAACACTAAATTAGAAAATGTTTATCTTATTTAGAAAATTTTAAATTTTTAGTTAATACCGTATTGTTATACAAGTGCGACATATTTCATAAATTTTTCTTACTTATATTAGACTTCATACATATAGTATAATCTTGCAGATCGATAAAAGTTTACAGAAGTTCAAAATTTAAAATTTTTTTTTTATATTTATTTATATAATTTTTATATATTATAAGAACTAACAATTGTTAATCAAATCTTAATCTAATTCTTAAGTTTGCATCCTTCCAATGCCGGACAAAAGTTCTCTTTATCACCGTTCCGTTCACATAGATGTTTCGCGCTCTACTGATTGGATAAGCGATGCAGTATCAAACGCTCTTGTTTATCCGCCCATCCGTATATATGTTCTCAATTGGAAACTTTGACTTGAACAAATAGTATATAGTAAAGATCATTGAAGAACCAGCCGAATTACATACCATTTTTAACTAGCCCCCACTGTGCAACAATAAATTTAAAGTGTTTGTATGTATGGGAATGTTCCATAAAAAGTAGAGCGTCATTTACTATGCACATGTATGAGTGAAATTTAATGTTATGTTCCAATTTCAAAGATGTTCTTTAGCTCTGTTTTGTTTTTAATGTTTCTTAAAAAGATTTTTTTATTGTATATTTTACTTAAGAACAGTAACTTTCCAAAAATTTATATAGTATTGTTGGTGCTTTTCTATGCCGCAAGTAAGAAATGCGTTTCTAAATGCAGTTCTAATATTAACGTCATTATTAAGTACTTTTAAAAAATTTTAATGCTTTTTCTTACATTAAATATTATTTTGCATACTTATGACATTTGTTTACAATAATAGCTAAAAATTAGTTTTGTTTCAAAGTTAAATCCAAAATAACATTAAATAAAACTTGTTGTTTGTAAAGAAAAAATAATAAAAAGCATCCTTAATCTTAATGAAAATAACTGAAATCTCTTTAATTGCAATTCAACATTCCTTTTCCAAAATTTTAATTCACTCATTAATCATTTTTCTTCATTTTACTGCAACTTTCAACGAACTTCCTTTCGTTATATTTGAACTTGTAAATCGAAGTAGATATAAATATACAACTGTACACAATGACAACAAGTTGAACTTTAATTGAAATTTTGACATTTATTTATATCGTTAGTACCAACTAATAAATCCTGAAGGAAATTAATTTTAACTAAACATTAATTAATGTAATAAATTTTAAATAAATCCATAAACCAAATCACAAATATCTCAAACCAAGCACTACATAAAATACACTAAAAATCAAACACAGACAAAATGTTTTGTAATAAAAAAATTAAAAAAAAAAACAGGAAATACAATGGACAACAACAATAACATAAAAAGTAAGCAATTTCAGAGCAAACCGGAGACATTTAAAGGTAATTTGAACATAATTATATGCCACAAAATATGAATGAATGAAGTTGCATGTTTGTACAACAGACAACAAATACATCTATGCACAAACTTTAACACAAAATGAAGCAATTAAGTGCGCGTATGGATGTGTGTGTGTTTGTGTGTGCATGCTGGAAAATATAATTGTTTACTAAAATATTACATATATGTAACTTTCTGATTATCTAATTTACACAAACAAATAGGCATGCATATACATATACTACAAACCAAATGCAGATGCATTTATGAAGAGAGATAGAGAGTGAAAACCCAATTGTACAACAGTTGTATTATTATTATTATTAGCTTTAATAACAATACTATTGAGTTAATGTTTAAATTTATGACCAAAATTGTGTAGCAAACACCAAAAATTTCAAATTGTTATAAATACTTATACACACACATTCATAAGAACTCTCACAACTAAATAGTGGTTGTATTGTAACAACACTGAAAACAATCATTCCCTTCCCTACACGTCTAATGTAAGATTACAAAACCCAACACAACCGATATGTACATACATACATCTATAGCTACAACACGCATATTTTTGTAAGTTTATATGTAAAATCAATGAACATATGTATGTATGTATATAGATGTTCATTTGTCTATGTAAAAATGTGAATTATAATTGAAACATTACGCAAAAATCTCAATACGAAATAAAATTACATTGTGCGAAATTCTTATGAATGATTCAGCAAATGCAAAGAGAGGATGAACTGATACATATATGTGCAGAAGTATCGTAGATCCTGCAATTGCAGTCTGATCCATGGTGCTCATTATACCGGGAGAAGTTTTGCGAATACCCAATACCTGTGTTCTGTAAAGGGTAATTAAAAGAAAAATCTCAGGTGGTGTAGTAAAGCATATATGGGCGTAATAGATCTATGCATACCTGGGATGCAACAAACATCAAAAATAGCAGGGCTCGAGAACTTAGCATATATCTTGGGACCGGGATACTTACCAGAGTACTCTTTTATCATCTGGCACTGCGGGAGTCTGTAGCCCCGGACTGACTGTTGGCTGTGGCCTCCGTTGATATGCTTCTTGCGAGAAATTTTCCCTGGCTTTAAGGAAGATTGTCTTTGCAGAAGCCTTGCGTTTCTTACAAGGGATACTTTCGGGGATCATAGAGAGACGGTTGCTTATATCCAAGGCCGCTGGAAGAGACCTCTTAATGGAAGGCTGATTTTTTACCTTTGTTGCTGGATTTTAGTATAGCAGTGGAGGATAGATATATCCGGCTATAATTTTTGTCAGATTATACACTCAAATTGCAACCTGTGGGTGAATGTAATCCTAGATACACACAGAAGCGCTTGTTAAATATAAATAAATTAAATAAATCACCTAGAGGTTGAGATCTATCAGGAGATTAGGCCATATGGAAGGTGCTAATGTAAGCCACATTCACATTTGTCGCCTTGCAAACCTGCGGGGGTTGTAGGTATTATATTAATGGTATTTCTTCTTTTGGTGATAAAATGTAGCACTGCTGCATCCTTCGGAAAAATCCAAAATTGACAGACTAATCAGAGATCCTATCTTGTACCACAGTAGCCAGTAGGCCCCGTTGCTACGGCATCTGATTGACTATTGGTTGAGGCCTACGTTAGTATGCTTTTAGCAAGAAATTCTTTCTTGCTTTCGGAGATCACGTGGTGCTTGTGGCTTACTACCCAAAGTCTTGGGAAGAGATATCCTAAAAATCTAAAAATCCCACCAAATGGCGGATTTTTCACCGCTTGTTGGAAAATTTCGGCTTTTTCCAAACAGAGGAGGACTGATAGCTCAAACTCCTTAGCAAAAGTTGATTGTATAATCTTAAAGTACTATGCACTTAAATTACTGCATGGTTACGTTGGCTACGCTCACACTGGGGGACGGTTGGTTGGAATAGGCCCTAGGTAGGTTTCGATGAAAATCTTTTCCAAAGGTAACGGAGATAATTTATGTCCGCTCAGTAATCAATTTCGATCGAATAGCAAGAACACGTTGAGCAGGCCGAACTCAGGTAACGATCACTTCTAATTTAAACAACAGCCACCATGTAGTTCCCGTAGGCCCTTCTTCAATTAACAATAAAGATTCTTCGTACGGTAACGACTCGGAGTGCAACGAAAACCGACCAACGATTTTCCATTCAGCAATACCTGTTTTTCAGGTCTCGCTACTACAACAAAAACTAAAACTCTGGTTAGCTCCCATCTGTTAAAAATTTTATAGGTTTAGCCCAGACGACTAAACTAAGATTTAACTTGTTAATAACAATTCAAGGTTAAGTTAAGCTTCATTTCTCTTTATAAGCTAAAGTGAAATTTTAAGATAGATAAAATTTTTTCTCAGTGCAACTAACACATTCTCATAAGATTGTGTAGTATGTAAATTCGACATTATTTATTGCACTCGACACCAATAAGGTTGTAAATCTTCCAACATTATTTGTCCTTTATTTTGCTATTTACACACACACACTCCAAGTTAACCACATTCTTGTCATAACAACATACATAGGAAAATTAGGGTTATTCTCAAAATTACTCTGTATATGAAAGGAAAATGTAATTTCCAGAATTTTTCAAACTTTTGTTGCAAAAAAAATATGAGAAACATCTAATGTCATGAAATAAAATTGCACGACCTTCTTATGCAATTTTGCAAAAAACCTTTTATTTTTTTCCTCAAAAATATTGAGTATGTTAATATTTAACAAGTAAGAAAGTATAGTCGGTCAAGCCCGAACATATGATACCCAGCACCACAGTACTTTAAAACACATCATGCTTATGAGTCCATATAAATGTGGATTTATCTATGTTTATAAACTTCATTAAAATCGGTTTGAAAGTTTGTGAGAGGTAGAAATTGTCCCTTACCTCCCCTTGTGGTCCTATTTTTGGAAAACTGTATAGCTTATGTGTCTATATAGATATGGATCTATTTATGTTTTAAATGTCATTAAAATCGGTTTGAGAGGCAGAAATTGCCCTTATTTCTGCCTCGTGGTCCTATTATTTTTAAAAATGAATACCTTTTTGTATCCATTTAGATATGGTTCTATCTATGTTTTAAATTTCATTAAAATCGGTTTGATAATTTCTGAGAGGAAGAAATTTCCTCCTATCGTTGCGACCTGTACTTTGCGCACAAGGTGACATGGACAGCCAGCCGGACGGATATCGTTAGTTCGACTCAGAAAATGATTCTGAGTCGATCGGTATACTATAAGGTGTATCTAGGACCAATATTTTAAGGCGTTACACACATCAGCACAAATGCATAATACCCTCTCCACTATTGTGGTGTGGGTATAAAAAATTGTAAACATATTTTAGATATACATATTTAAAACAACTCTCATTAATAAATTGAACTTAAATATTTCGAAACCTCAAAGTAGTTTTCTAAGGCCCCCTAATATATGCTACGAATGCCTTTGTGTCTGTTTAATTGTAGTGTTGGTATGTATCCATAATGTTTTCGCACGCTCTTCGTAGCATACATGAATTAAAAGTCGCTAACAAACGAGTACAAATCGTATTTGGCGAAAAGTCTATTGCATAATTCTCCTGCTAACATTATGCAATTCATAAAATAGACTAAATACAAAAAAAGGTATATACCATACATATGTATGTATGTATATTATTCTGATTGTAAATGAATTTCAAGTTTTATACTTGTAAAACATTTATGTTTCGAAATTAAAATAAAAAAACTCCCCCACACATGTAAGTTTCATGATATTACCTATTTCGCTTATGTGCGTGTGTAAAAGCATGATATTTATTTATCAATTTGTTTTGTAATTTTGATATAGTTTTTATTGTTGTTGTTATTTTAATTGTTTTTAATATGGTTATTTCTTCAATATAAAACCATTAAATATATAAAACAAAAAAAAATTGTTTTATTTCATTGTAATTTCAAATGATTGTGTGGCATGAGACAAATTAATTTTTATTAATTTAAGTAGGTTTGATGTTATATTTAATTGCAACATGACTTCTTGTTTATTTTTTTTTTAATTTTTTTTTTTTTTTTTTTTTTTTTGTCATGGTTTGTATGAAGTTAGATTTTGTGGGTTATTGAGTAAAGCTAGTAAGTGATTTTATTGAAAATATTGGTATACAATAAAAAAAAAATAAAATAATTTAAACTAAAGGAAATTGAAAATAAGTCCTTAGGCTTACTTCATTTGTCTATAGTACTGAGGCGAAAAATAAACTATATGGTTTGAATAATTTATAACTTTTTAAATTAATATTTTTTCTTTTATCTATGAAGCAAGTCTTCGGCAATTTATTTAATATGAATAACTATACAATCAAACAAGGTATCAAAACAATTGAACTGAATTTGATAACAAGGAATTAAGCCAATTTCCTATTTAATAGATATTGTCAACAATCCAAACTGCAGGATTTGGAATACGGAGAACCCAAGATTTTTAAAATAAGCTTTGTGGTTTCAACAAAATGGATTATGTGCTGTGATACTGCTGGTGCCCCAATGGCTTTGGTAAGGCGCATATTCGGCAATGGGTTATTTCGAGCAGCAGCAATTTTAACTGGCCTCTACGTTCAACGAATTTACAAACATCAGTCCATTTTCTTGAAAGACATCTAACAAGCCAAAAACCATAACACAACTAAAAACCAACATCCGAAGCCCAAAATTCTGCAAATAGTTATAGAAAATATGTTAAAAAGAGCAGGTATGTGCGAAGCAGAAAACGGCCGCCTTTACATTTTTAAAAGAGAATCCCCCAGTGAAAAAAATAGTGGTAGATGCATAAATAACTAATTTCGTACCAAACCAAAAACTTAATTTCGGGAGAACGCTTGTATTGGGGCCAGGTGAAGTAATGGACCGGTTTGGCATAATTTCAACATTTTATACTCCCTATATACATATATGATATATTTTGTTACAAGTATTCTACGAAGTTTATTTAAGATGAAAAAGAAAAATTATAAATTAAAAGAAGACTAGAAAAAGTGAAGGTATATGAATTAAAATTAAAGTAGTCTTTATAACAGCCTGGTCCCCATCATTTCTGGTGTCTTCGCGAAACTCTTTTCAACATTCACACGGACAAACAAACTGATGGAAGGATAGACGGACATTGTTTAATTAACTCCGCGACTTATAAGACTTTAGAATATCTTTACTTTATATAGTCTGAGATCAACATGGTTACCAACAGAATGACGATGCTATATATACCCTGGTGGTGAGGGGTACAAAAAAGGTTTAAACCATTTAAGCCATAAAGCTCACTCTGCGCCACGAACAAATACCCCTTTACCTCATTTAAATGTTTTTCAATAACTATTTTCCACTAAAAATTTAAGAAGATCATGATCAGAAAATAATTATTTATCAGCATATAAAAATACGAAATTTAAAACTTAACAAAACAAAAAAAAAAAACAAAAAAAAACAGTTCTTAGTTTCACATTTGCGAGTTTTTAAATAACTTTCCCAGCACGTTCACTTGAAAATGCAAAAGTGCGTTTTTAATACAGTCAACATTTATTGAAAATACAGTGAGAGCCTATAAATTATATTATATTTATGTAGATACAAATACATACGCATAAATATGTACATTTGGGTGTTAGTGTATAAAAATCTGTTGAATACATGTGTATTTGAAATTTGTTTATATGCGTAAATTAATTAAAGTGCAGTTTTCAATTTATAAATAATATTTTTTTTTCTATAATTTTAGTGCACTACATATGCAAACATGTTGAACATTAAACAAAAATTTATTCATACACACATGTGTATCCAGCCAGCTTGTGACAAATTTAAATTATTAACAGGCCCAACTTAAATTATGTTAGGAAATAAGAAATAAGATTCGCATAGAAAATGATTTAAAAGTAAAGTTCAAAAATAAGTAAATGAGCTCTTAAGAAAACAAACGGCCATGTTCTGAAAATCGCACGATTTGAAATCACAAAACGCCAGATTTATTTGATGATGTTCCTTAACTCGTGCGTTTAGCTTGCGATCTGTCGTAATTTCTTACAAATATTCTAGCTCCCTTTTGTAATTTTAGGCCGCCAGACTTCTTGCTATTGCAATTTACAGAACACCTTATTTGCGATTTTAAGTCAGAGTCGCCAATGTTAAGCGTTTGCGATTGTCAGAACATACCCGTAAGTTAATATTTTCAGCATTTTTTGATTATACATACCCGCAAAAATAGCTTAAGCGACACCATTTTCAATTTTCTTTTTTTTTTAAATGACTTTATTGGCAACACTTGCATCATAGAAAAAACCATTTTATTGAAAGTGACAACCTTCAGACAGATAATCAATTATAAGTTGGTCACATTTATATACATACATACATATTTACATATATTTTACTTATCCTCTTGTACACAGTATGAAATTTAATTTTGTTTTTATAAATATAATAATTGCTCCCATATGCTATAAGCCATTTAAAATGTTGGTATAGATTTTGGTTTAATATTTAACCACAATTTTAAAAGGGGCAATCCAAATGATAAGTTTATACGTTACAATTAACTTTTTGTTAATAAATTTAATAAATTTTCAAAAAGCAATTACCAGTGCTAAGATTTAAAAAGTTAATATATGAAATTTTTTGCAGAAATGCTGTATTTTAAATTATTTATATTCGAACTGAAATATAATAGAGCGTTTACTGTGGGGGGGGGTGCTTTAAAGTCATGCGAAATAAGGCCATGATGGCTTTATTGCTCAATTTGAGTGCCCTTTTTAAGTTACAACAGTGTACTATTAATTACGTTTATAAGTATGTACTATTGTTTATTATAGTTTGATTATATATAACATAAAATTTTGATTAAATAAACAAATTTAAAAAAAAAATAAAAAAATAGTCTGTTGATTTGACACCGAAATGATTATATTGACTACTAAAAGTTGTTCAGATAAAAAATTGTAAATTGGTTTTTTCAATAAATTATATTTTCAATTTTGGTTGAAAATAAGATAAGATGATAAGATGCATCAACTAAAAAAATAATTAAAAAAAATAAAAAAAAATAAATAATAAAGTAATTGAATTGAGCAAACTAGTAATCAAAGTATTTATTAGATTCAATTAAAGTTTTTATTGAATAAATTAAAATGTATAATTTTAATTTGAATTTAAAATTAATTCATTTAATTTTGTATATCTAGAAATAACACCATGTAATTTTCTATATTTTCTTGGTTTTTTAAGCCCAATAGAATTTCCGAAAGGCAAACTTTCATGCTGCTGATAACTACTGAAAATATGGCAATTTTAGCAGAATTTTTTAAAAATATTAATCTAAAAACGCATTCCAATAGATAGTTTGTACTGTTTGTATCACTTAATAGTCTTAGAAAGTGATACTGAGTCGATTGTTGGGTCTGGTACAAACAACAGCAAAAACGCATTTTCCGAAAATCTCGTTTGATTTAAATTCCAGTCAATATTATTTTCTACAACGTGGCCGTATATTATTTTGCCTTCCAAAATAAATTCGCTATTACGCTGTTATTTATATCGATGCTTTTTCAACTTTCTATAATCTAGTATTTTACTTTTTCAATTGTAGAGAGTACAATAGAAATAGACCTAATCATCCATAGAATTTCAAATTGATTTGGTTTTTTGTTAAAACTTGTTTTTGACATTGCGTAGTTTTTTTTTATTATTAAAAAATTAATTTTAAAATCCATAGACAGACAATCATATTTTACTATTTTTATGTTGCTTTTTTTAATTGTTTATTGGCCAAAATTATTGAACCGCTAAGTTAAAATATTTTAAATAATTGTTTATTTTGTATGCTTCTAAAAGCGATACAAATTGTTGCCAGAAATATTGCTAAATTTGTTGTTAAAAATGTTTATAAAATATTCAAATAACAATATGTACGAATATAATGAGTGTGTGTGTGTTTGTTAGTTAGTTTTATAATGAATTTCCGTTTTAATTATAGATGTATTTAGTAGTCATAATTTTCTATAACCGTTATCAAATGTTATTATTCTAAATTATTTACTATTTATTAATAATAAACGTTAGAAAAAAGTGTTATAATAAATTTAATACTGACAATCAATATTTGTGGTTTTTGCCACAAGGGGAATTTGTAAATTTTTTTTATTTAAATTTTCAATATGAATTATATATTAATAGGGAATTATAAAATTTATTTATTTGTAGATATGTAACCATATTAAAATCATTGTAAATTGTATACAGTTGAATAAATAAATTCAAATTAATATGGAAATTTTTTCTAAAAAATTTGTTATTTTGTACTTCTTGCAACTACCTGTCCATAAATTGATGATTCACTAAAAGTTATACATTTGCGTAAATGCAAAAGGGGTTTGTAATGTTATTTGATTACATTTTTGGCATTTGTTCAGAAAAGTGAAATTAATTTTTGGTCATTGATAATTATTTGTCATACACATAAGTTTGGAAGTGATTAAATAATTAATTTTTCCACTTATGAGATGCAACAACTAAAAGGTAGATGCGTATAAAAAAATGTTCTCAAATTTAAAAACTTAAAACTTTACGGCTAAAACTTAAAGAGTGTGAACCAGCACTAATGAAGCATTTTGTATTCATTTTCTAACGTCTACTATTATCCTTTTACTGTCATTTTGTGAGTGCCACTGCCGCTTTAGAATTTACAAATATTTATAGCCTATGTTAAGAGTAATCAGTAATCTATATATAAATCAGCAAAGGCAAAACAGTTAAGAACACTTTCCTCCTATGTATGTCAACCGATTTGAACAAAATATACACCATTTGAAAGGTATTTACTAACAGAAGTACACAATATATATTTTATTAAAATCTGTTCAATAATTTTAGACTTATAAGCGTTCAAATTTGCTACTAATACATATACAAAAAATTTGTTTTTTTCAATTATCAAATAATAAAAAAAATAGGGTGGTCGATTATTCGACATTTTTCAGAACTCGGTTTTCGAATATTTCGACTATATAAATATTATGTATAAATCGGCACAGGCAAAACAGTTAAGAAAACTTTCTTCCTTTGTTTGTCAATAGAACCTCTATTGGGAAAAAAGTACCAAAAAGGGGAAATTCAATTTCTTTCTTTTACTTTTCCGTGCTTCATGTGATAATTTTAAAATTTTCTATAATATTGAACTTAGAAACATAAAATTATAGGCGTAGATAACTGAGTGAATGCGAACCTATAGGCGAAAAATGTTGGTACTCTTTGTTTTTCATCTGGTACTTTTTAATTTTTGTTAATATTCTACCTACAAAGATAAAAATAAACATGCATGGTCCTGAGTGAATAAGAATGTCTAAGAGAGAGCTTTTTGGTACTTTTTCGTTCTTCATCTGGTACTTTGGTTAATTTTCGTTTATATAAGACATAGAAACATAAAATTAAACATGCAGTGTCCTGATGAAAATCTATAAAGGAGACTTTTTGATACTTTTTTGTTTTTCAATTGATACTTTTTATATTGAAATTACAAAATTAAATTAACTCACATAGAAGATAAAATTTGACCGAAGGTTGGTTCTTCGCCAAATCGATCCACTAAGACGGAAAAGACTTAGATGAACTATGTTTTCGTCATATTTACATAAAAATTTATGGTCGAATTTTGACCATTAGGCGAACACTTGTTACTATAAAAGGTTCAGGAAAATCGGCTTAGTAGCTTCTATTGGGAACAAATAAACAAAGCCAAAAGCAAACGCATTTCATTTATCTATAAATGTATATAAAATTGTAACGTTACTTTCTGTCTGACTGATTTATCATCGATCAGCCTAACCGCCTTAAGCTTTAAAGTTAAAATTTGTACCGGAGGTTGGTCACTCGCCAAAAAAAAAAAATCCAGAGAAAATTAGATTGTTGGAAATTCGAAGTTAAGTAGGTAAAAAATGGTAAAAACATGTTAATTCGCTAAACTAGAAGAAATACAAAAAAAATTTAATCCTTAAAAAAAAATAACTTTTTTAAAATTCGTATTTTGGAGGTTTTTGTCACCCCATCTATCTTTTAAACCAATAAAAATTAAAATTATATCATTTTCGTAATACAAATATAAATTCGGTGCTTTTTCGAAACTCGAACATGTAATCGAATCTATTTTTGGTACATTTTTACATAACATCTCTATTCATTGGCATATACGTATTAAATGTTGGGCTCCCACTACAATATTGAAATTTTTGATATGGGCATTTCCGTCAAAAGGTACACCGTGACCGAAAATTTAAAAGTTATTAAAATCTGATTATTTTACGATATTGTTATAGAGAAATATTTAGATTTTACTAATCTATAAATTTACCAATAAATTTGTTCACTTAGATAAACAATCAGACTGCAAAGTTGTGCAAACGTAATTTCTTATATGTGAGAATGTTTTATTGTAAGTTTTCTTTAATATTATCATCCTTAAAAGAGGTGATATTTGATGAAAATTATTCCAAACAAATTTTCTTACATGGTCTGTAATCTAAGGAAGAGTTCGAAGAGAAATATGTTATTCGAATTAACGGTAAATTTTTATTTTGTATTAATCCTTATTCAGTTAAATTATTATGGAAAAAATTTCACGTTCGAAATGTCACGTATCAACCCAGATTTTGGCTTAAAAAAAAATACAGAAGATTTTGGAACCAAACCAAAGAAATTTTAATGTTACATTGCTACGTAAAATTCTGAAAGTAGTTTGACTAAAAAATTGTGCCAGGTTTCGCTGAATTACGCCTTTTTATACATGGCCACAAAAACTACTTCTATTTTTTTCACGTTCGAACCGCTACTTCTTTTGCCATTATCTTTGACCTAGAATCGCGCCCCCCATAAACTTTAGCATAGATAATATTGCTTTCTTAGTGCTATAATTTAAGGGTTAAAAGAACATTAAAATATTTGTTGTTTAAAATGTTATTGCATTTTTGATGCGTACGACTGTCACGTTCAACACTTTGGAATTACCCATATCTCAATGGGGAGAAAAAGAATTTAAAAAAGGGGAAATAAAATTTTTTCTTTTGCTCTTTTACTTTTTTTTCTTTTACTCTTCCGTTTCACATGTGGTACTTTTGGCATTTTCGATAATATTGAATTTAGAACCATTTAATAAAAGGTGCAGGAACTCAAAGATGAAAAATTGTTTGTACTTTTTCGTTCAAGCTTAGAAACATAAACTTTGGCATATAAATATGTCTGCAAGGAAGACGCGGACGAAGTAGTGAAATGTTAAATGCTAGTATTGTATATGCATGTAGAAGCAATTGATGTTATTGTTTTGGTTGAAAATAATTCTATGGCAAAGAGAGAAATTTTTTTGTTTAAAAAAAATTTTGTTTTGTAAAAACAGGCTCTTAATATATGTACCTACATATTATTTTTAAAATTTTTAATACATTTTTTGTTCTTGAAAAATTATTTGTTTAAATCCTTTATGTTTGAAAGATTATTGACTTTCTGTTTGGAAAATCTTTAAACTTTTTTTATATTATCGCTTTCATTTTTTTCTTCATTAAGACTTTTTTTACTTTCTTCATTTTCTTTTATATTTAATCACAAATGATTTAAATAATGTTGATTTCGTTTTTTGTGCCTACCACCTCCCACCAGAACAATTTGCAACAATCTCTCTCTTTTTTTCTACAAGTAAATATTACCACAATCACTTAATTGTTTGGCATAAAATGTCAAAAGCTCAACACTTAAACGTGCATCCGTTTGTATCCTTAACAGATAGCAAGTAAAACATGCTCACCCATACACACATAAATGAAACAAAACAGCCTGGTAAATTAATATCCTGTCATAACCTAGGTACACATTAACCTGGGTAATTACAAAAAATGTTTGCTCTTAATTTTTGGTTGGTTTCTTTTTTCCTACCTTTACAGGTTTTTTTTAATTATTTGGTTGTTTGTAAGACAATGTGTGTGTGAAATCCTTTTTTTCATTCAACCTTATTATCCTTTAACAGCATTCCTTTTGTTGGTTGAAAATTGTGTTAGTGTTGCTCTTGAATAATTTTGGGTAATTAGCCTAAAGCGTCATTTACTCCACTGTGATGTGTTTTTGTTGTTGGCAAATGTTTTAATTTTTTTGTAGCTTTTTGTTTGTTACTGTTTCGGAGGGAAGTGTATAGCAATGTGTGTATGTATGAGTGAGTTTAAGTGTGTGAGTGGCTGCGTATATATCGGTGTGTTTTGTGTTTTTCTGGGCATGCAGGCATAAAACTAATGATAATGATGATAATGGAGATTACAACACTATTACTAACAACTGAATATAACAAATATTTTCCTATACCCTCCCTCACATTTAGTACGAGGCTCGGCTCATATAAAAATGAAAGCAAGTAAGAAATTATAGTCGAGCCAAGCCTTCTTTAGAACTTACAAATTTAAGTCGATTAACAACGATATTTAGCTGGTGGAGTGCAATAATGCCTTACGAAATAAGGCCTTTAAGGCTTTATTTCACTTTCAATTGAGAAATAAGGCCTTTATTTGCAAAAAGGCTTTATTGCACTTTGAAAGTGAAATAAGGCCTTTATTTAAATTTAGCCAATTGTGCAATAAAGCCTTTATTTTATTTTTTTTGTGCACTACGTAGGAAAAAGCCACCTAAATCTTCACTTAATACAGTTTTTCTGCGTGGCGGCCTGCGGCCGCTCTTAGGGGTTTTCTCCTCCATAGGACGCGGCAGGTGGCTTCGCTGAATACAGTTTTCCTGCGCGCGTCTCATTGTCTTCCGTAGTGTGACGCGCGCAGGGAAACTTTATTCAGCGAAGCCACCTGCCGCGTCCCATGGAGGAGAAAACCCCTAAGAGCGGCCGCAGGCCGCCACGCAGAAAAACTTTATAAAGCAAAGATTTTCAATATTGTTGCAGTTAAATTAATATTTGTGTATCCTTTTTTCCAGATATTTCCTTTTATGTACATTTTAATGTCAAGCAAATCTTTCAAAGCATATATCCACGTACTACAATATATTCAAAGTAATATTTTTGACATATAAAAAGAAATTTAAGTGCAATAAGGCCTTTACGGCTTTATTTCACTTTCAAAGTGCAATAAAGCCTTTTTGCAAATAAAGGCCTTATTTCTCAATTGAAAGTGAAATAAAGCCTTTAAGGCCTTATTTCGTAAGGCATTATTGCACTCCACCATTTAGCTTATCTTAAATAATAAAAATTTAGTTCGATTCATGTTAAATTTCAAACGTGGAATTGTATTGAAGCTTTACTTTTGTGCTTGGTGTGTAAAAGTGGTTGCCATTTTTGGCCTGACGTTGGTTCCATAAATTTTTTAAAATTATTAAAATTCTAACTTAGTTTAGAAACATCCTGCCTTTTAATTTCAAGTTGAATCTTATATTAAAACTGTTGTACATGTCTTTAAAAATTCCAATGCAAAGTTTTCTATATAAATTATTTCATTTGTATATTTTGTTAATAGTTATTAATTAGCAGGGAATCCGGAAATATGCACTAAAAGGGGTTATATACGCATTAAATATTAAATCAAAATTGGAAAAAATGCTCTTAAAACTGTCAAAAAAATATGCCCTAAAAAAATGGCTAATTTGATAACAAGCATTTAACAATTTAATAGTATTTGCATAAATTAAACAAAAAGTATGGTCGGTCAAGCCCACCCATATGATACCCTACACCACAGTATTTACAGAAAAATTTTTGAGTATTTCCTGCGTGGGACTCATGGGCAGTAATGGGCCTACCAGAATAATATTATGTTATGAGGTTAAAATATATAAGAGTTAACTATGCTAATTATTATCATTAGATATCTTCATCTTGATGAGATTTTTCCGTCTTAAAGTAATTTTACGGGCAGGGTTTATATTTGTCAATTCTTTGCCATTTCAAAATTTTGCATGCTACATAAGCCGATTCTATTAAAATTTGGTGAGGTAATTTAGGTAAAAACAAAATATTTTTTTTTTTTCTAAATACTACCAATTAAGATATTTAATGGTATTTGTGCCCATCGTTCCAGATAGAAGTTTGTAACAGGGCTATGTGAAACAAAACACCGATGCTCCCCATTTTCGTTCTTATGACAGCTAAAAAGTATGTTAAAAATTCCATGAAACTATTTCCGATATTGCGATCTGTATTTTGGCCACAAGGTTGCATGGTCAGCCAACCAGCCGAACGGACATCGTTCGATCGATTTAGAAAGTGATTATGAGACGATCGATATACTAAATATTCTATGTGTTACGCAAATCAGCACAAACTATGATTGTATGGTATAAATAAATAAAATTGTTTTCTTCTGCTGCAAAAGCACTTGTAAGCATTTCAAAAAAAAAAAATAATCAGGTATGAAAATCTGCTTTCAAAAGGTGGAAATTAATTCACTATTTTTCAAAAAAAGAAATGGAGCAACAAAGCGTCGTGACTAAAATATGCAAATAAATGCTGCAAATGGTAAAATATGCACTTACAAGTCGATGCCATAACTCATAAAAAGCTCTAAAAGGGATAAATATATTGTTTCTGCCTTAATTGTTTAATATTTAAACATTTTAAACATTTAATTAAAAAAAATTTCAAAGTTATTTTTATTTTCTCTATATTGTATTTTTTCCAGTCCAAGCAATTAATTTGGTTCTTAATAAGCCCAAGCATTAAAAGACTCAGTAAGTATGTCTAGAATGGACAAAGAAAATTTTCTAATAAGAAATCGGTGTATAAAATTAAACATTTAGAAGTTAAATACTTCTTTGTATTAATAGAGATAACAATTTCTTGTTACACAGAAAAAAATAATTTTCATATTTGAATACGAAAATCACATATTTGATAAAAAAAAAATTTGAATTTTCTGCGATGACGATTGAATTTTTAGTTTATTGAATCAATAAAAAAAGTTGTTGACCAAAATAATTTTTTTCAACGAATTGTTTACGCGATTTGTTTAAGTAAATGGTTGGAAATGTTGAATAAATCAAGCAAAATGTTTATCGAATCTTTATTTATTTATTTATTAATGTGGATGTGCTAAATCCCCAATTTTTATTTTTAGATAAATGCACTAAAATTTATTGTGGGAGATGAGCTAGTTCCTATGCGCATTTCGCTGGTTGCTTAGGGAAGATCAAAAGGAAACCTTTTTCCAACGACTTTGGCAAAACTAAATATATTATACAAATAAAACTGTAAAGCCAATGAGAATTAAAAATGGAAAAGAGTTGTAGAAATACTGTATTTACTTTGATTCAAATATTTTTTTATTGAATATGAAGAAATATTTTATTATTTCATTATTAAATGTGTTTTATTAAGTGCTATTTTGCAAAGTGTAAATTTGATATATTTTTAATTGAATCAAACAAAAAGTTTGTTGATCTTAAATTTTATTTTTATAGAAAGAAAATATTGTTCCGCTCTCTTCATCGATGTTTCTCAAGCTTTTGACAAATTCTGGCATGAAGGCTTATTACATAAATTGAAGCTAAACTTACCAGTAAACACACACAAGCTGTTAGAAAGCTACTTAGTCGGTCGAAAGTTTATTATTAAAGAAGGTGAATTTTTAAGCTCTCCTCAGCCAATTGAAGCTGGAGTCCCTCAGGGAAGCATCCTGGGCCCACTTTTATACTTAATATATACTTCGGATATGCCAATAAACAACTACACCCAAACTTCAACATTTGCTGATGACACAGCTTTTCTAAGCGTGCACGAAAACAGTCAAGAAGCATCTCGATACCTACAGGATCATATATTTCAACTCGAACTGTGGCTAAAGCAATGGAGGATAAAGGTCAATGGGCAAAAATGCGTACATGTAACATTTACCTTGCGTCGGGAAACATGCCCCCTATTAAAATCAATAATCATTTAGTGCCTCAAAATTCGCATGTAAAATACCTCGGTATTCATCTAGATCGCCGTTTAACGTGGAAAAGCCATATAGAGGCAAAATTAACTCAAATGAAACTAAAAGCCATTCAAATTCATTGGCTTATTGGTAGAAACTCTGTCCTTAGTCTCGACTGCAAACTTCTTCTTTACAACTCCATCTTAAAGCCAATCTGGTGCTATGGTATTCAGTTATGGGGCACTACCTCGGCCTCTAATATCGAAAAAATTCAAAGGCGCCAAAATAAACTTCTTCGAATAATCACAGCTGCCCCTTGGTATGTTAAAAACTCAAATATTCACAAGGATCTCAATGTTCCATTAGTAAAAACTATGATTACAAAATATGCAGTGAAATATTTAAAAAGGCTTGAACAACACCCAAATCCACTAGCTCGAAATATTTTAAACCATGGCGGCCACACTCGCTTAAGAAGAAGAGACACTGCAGCACTTACCCAATTAGATGAGCGATAAACACCTATATAAGTGAACAGAACCCGTGATGAAGAAAATTTTTGTCTGGCACTAGCAGGACATAAAATAACGTATCAGGTTAAGATTTGATTAATTATTGTTAGTTCATATTTAATATATGAAGATTCAATAAAAAATAATGAGAAAAAAAAAAAAAAAAAAAATTTTATTTTTAACTAACTGTGTTGTTAAAAATTTTCTTGAGATATTTTTTCTGTGTAGATTGTTTATTAAATGGGTTTTAATTTTTTTGTTTGGCTTTTACCAGTTCAGCGTAAAACACAATGAAAACCGCCAAAAGCCTTTGGCGTTAAATCCTTCCTTCCTGTGTCTTAATAAGCTTTGTTTTACCAAAATGCTTGAATGGTTTCTGTTTTCCTGGCCTCTTTATGCTGTAATTTTGTGTGTATTGTATGTGTGTAAACAGAATCTGAGGTGGTGGTGGTATTGACGACGAGTCAACAGTGATATCAATGTGCTAAAAAGTAAATAAAATGCAAAATGTTTAAAAAAAATTGTTTAATATATTTTAATTTTCTAATTAACATTTACATATGTATATATTTTTAATTTTAATTCTTTAGAATTATTGTGTAAAACTGAAGTTCTTATATTTGCTACAATATTTAAAAATAATTTTTTTTTTTTTTTTTTGCTTAACATAAATGAGTTTTCAAGTAAGTTAATTTAGAATCATATAAACTACTAAAGAAAACCCGCTAAATAAGCCTTACTAAAAGTTTTTTTAGTTATTTTTTAAACTTTGTCTAGGCTTTTATTTTCTACAAACGGCAGACATCCTGCCAACGATTTGTCAGACTTCATGTTTAGAATTTCTAGAACTCAAATTTGTGTACAGAAAGACGAAAGTAAATTGTAGTAGTTGTATGTTTTATTTAGTATAATTTCCCTTTTTCCTGTTAGTTTTTATCTAAACTTTTTTTGTTTGCCTTTCACTAATAAATGCTTGAGGCTTCTGCACAGAATGAACTAAAATTACAACAAAAGCAGCTAAAATCATAATTTTTTTTATCTTAATTTCTTTGTTTTGTGCGAAAGCATTAGATTTTTTATAGATTTTTTTTCTTCTCTTCAAAAGCTTATTATGTTAAATTAATCTTTTTGTGCGTAAAGCAGTTTTTACGTGCCTAAAATCATACACCACAAATATTTATACAATACACACACACATAGAGACTCGCATGAAGCGAAAGAAAGATTTACATGCCAAATATTTACGAACATAGTCTTATTTGACTATGTGCTTAATGAAGCCTATTAAGTTTTGGCAATCCTTCCTTACAGAAATTGTTTAATTGCACACACTAAAAGGGACAAACCTACCCACATGCATGCACACATACATATGTTATAGATAATTGAGTAAAGCTGCTGGAAATTGTTGTATGTATTTAGTTTGAGAAAAAAAATGAAAATTGATGAAAAAGTTTAATTTACCTTTTAGGCAAAGTAAATCAGATTGTTTTTATTTTAATTTGTGGTATTTGCTTTATCAAATATCGTTCATTATACAGTACACATAATGTGTGTAACGTATTTAGTGAACAAATCGTTTTTGTTTTCTCAATAAATTAATTTAGGAACATAATCAGATAAAATATTTACTTACAGAGATTTTAATTTTATGAAATCTAACGAATACCGGATATGAACTTACAAACGTATTTAGGGCATTCATAAAGTGTTCTGTTGTGTCATATTTATGGTATATAGCAAAAACAAAAAATAGGGCACAATAGAACAGTTTTGTGAAATGCCTAATTGCACACAAAATTTTAGAATCGGTTAAAAACAGAGTTACAGAGTACGAAACTCATCATTCATTTATTTTATTTATTAGTATGAAGGTTTAAAATTTCGCTGCTTCTTTTTATTCATGAATATGAAGAAAAAAACATTTTGGTTTTGTTCATTCGTGTACGAGATAATTCTGTTTTGTTTGATTTTTAGTTTAGTTTATTTATTTATTCCAATTCTAAACACAAGAATTAAAGCCTCTTATTGCAGTATAGAACATTGTTTTAGCAGAAACATTAAAAATAAAAATTATTATTTGTAAATGATAAAATTTTAAAACAAAAGAAAAAATTTAAAAGACAAAAAAAATTATTAAAAAAAAAAAGAATTAACACGCAAAAAAATTTAGAATGCTTTTTTTAAAGCTTTTTGACATTTTTCATACATAAGTAATAGAAAAAATGTGAACGGCTTCGCAAAGTGCCCATTTACATTAAGCGATTTTTATCGCTGCAAATTTTGTCGTTTAAAGTTATTTTAGCATTTACATAGTGCAGTCTTTATCGCAGAAACTTTTTCTGTGACTGACAGATTTGAGACCGAACTTAAATAAATTTTTCGTTAAATTAGAGAACAAATCAGGTAACAAAACTAATTGAAGAGTACACGCGGTTTTAGTTTCTCTCTCCTCTATCGGCCATAAATTATGAATCGCAGCGACAAAAATCGAACAATGTAAAGGACACTTATTTATATTGTTGAAGTTTGTGCCAATTTGTGTGTGTATTGTGTACATATTTTGTTTTGTCAAATATATTTGTTGTGTTTACCATCCGAAATGTGTGTATGTTTTTTTCCGTTTAAAACATATTTAAATAAAACACCGAAAAACTTTAACAATATGAATAAGCAGCATTGTTCACTCTCTTTTCACCTGTGTTTTAAAAACTATTAAAACATAACACACTTAATCATCTCATACATAAATGAACGTTCATCACGTTCATGAATTAAAAAAAAAACAAATTTTAGATATCTCATTCATGAGAAATATGAAAAATACGTGCTTTCTAGCGTTCATTCTGAACTCTGGTTAAAATATTGAAATAAATAATAAATGGTGCGTCCTTGTTTTTAAAATCCCTTTACATTTCTTAAGTTTTTTTTATGGTGAGCTTTTTTTGAGCTGAAAGAAATAATTAAAAAACGATTTTTATTTTTCAGAGAATAAAATTTTCTGGAGTTTTTTAGACACATTAAAAAGAAAAATGTGGTAAAACCCTTAATCAAATATATAATAATTTAATGATTTTTTGGTATTTGAATAAATTTTTTTTATAACTTTTTAATGCAACAAAATGCAAACGGCTTACAAAAACTAAATTATCGATAATGTAGAGTTTATTATAAACGTATATTAATATTCAGTGTTTAAAAAAGCTTTAAATTTCCAGTTTTAAATGAAGATTTATAGTTAAGAAAAATATTGTGTTTATGACTGCAATGCACCGCACAAGTTAAGTGCTCAAGTCTGACTCTGTACAATGCGTTTGTGTAGTGTATGGCGTAATTTTTACTATTCACGCTGTGAACTGAGTAAAAATCAAAGCAATTCGGATATTTGCTCAAGTTTGTGTGTAGTATATGTTAAAACTGTTCATTTTTTGTGGTTTTTTTAAAAATGACAACAAATAATCGCCAAATTGATGGCGCATTAAATACGGCAATATACTCATAAAAGTCGAATTCTACAAAATATTATTGAAAATGTTAATGGAAAAATAAAAAAGAGAAAACTTTTTTTCTTTCTTTTTGCACATGTTGTCTTCTTCGCTTATAAATTAAAAAAAATAATGTTGTACAGTTAACATGTATAGTGTGTGTCACAAGTTTGGCTTACGCAGTGCCAGACTTGAGCACTAATCTTGTGTAGTGTATGGCCAGCATTAACAATAACTAAGACACGAGGGTGCATAAGTCCGTGACTTTGTAAATGAAACACGGTTTTTTGATGAAAAAAAAATCATTTAATTTTTCAACGTAGTCTCCTTCGATTAACGTTTTTTTTTATACCATCCAAAAATAAGATTTTTCAGGTAATTAAAATAGATTTAATCTCAAAAGAAATAAATACTCAAGCTCGAGGTCATAGGTTTTTTAATAAATGTTTTTTATTTCATTAATTTAAATAACTCCAATATTTCGATATTCCTTGAATATCATCATCAGGGATAGTCTAAAAACAAATCAACAATATACATAAGTTTTTAAACATCAATATAAACATAAAGATCACAAAAATCCAAACAGTAATAACAGTAATAACAATAGCAACAAGAACTTACTAAACTTGTAATAAAAATGGTCTACAATAAATTTAAGAAAAATAATTTTATGAGGACAAACATCAATAAACACAAAACAATAAAGGAGAAAACGCTGAAACTAAGATCATCAATAACATTCCTGATACGTTGCAGAAATACAGGTATTATACCAAACTTTATTTCAAATTCCACTAAGAACGTGAACAGTATTTTCAAAAACAATACAAGTACTATATCAGGGGTACAGAAAAAACTGGAAAAACACTTACAGAACTTTCACGACAAGATTCTA
Organism: Pollenia griseotomentosa; assembly: GCA_963931875.1. Taxonomy (NCBI): domain Eukaryota; kingdom Metazoa; phylum Arthropoda; class Insecta; order Diptera; family Polleniidae; genus Pollenia; species Pollenia griseotomentosa. The sequence continues at coordinate 202,790,847 of OZ007561.1, read as the reverse complement.
AATTTACTTATACGACAAAAACACGAACTTTTAAAATATAATGAACAAGAAAGAGAAGAACTTAAGACGAAAATAGAAACTCAACTAACACAACATGAAATAGAAGAACTATGGATAAGCGACAACATCTTAACTGAATCCACTAACAACAGGATAAAAGAAAGACATAGATTAAAATTTGAAAAACTGATGGATGTTCACAGACAACAATTAGACATAAAGTTCAACAAAAAGTGGTTCGTGAATAAGACTACAACGGTCATTCCTGACGACCTACAGTGGATTTTATCATTGGGTAGGAAACATGCTTTACCTATAACCAAAGAAAAATTTCCCATGTTGAAATTCATAGCGGAAGGTGAGGATTTTATACAAACTATAGAAGATAGAGAAGAACAGGAGATAGCAAGAACGAAAATGACAACTATAATCGACAATCACTTGAACAAGACGCGCATCAGTGGTAGAGATAGGTTTATGTTGAATACGGTGAAAAAAACCGAAGAGTTTCTAAAACGAAATGGAAATATATTAATCCTAAACGCGGATAAGGGTAATGTAACAGTTGCAATTGAGAAGGACGACTACAACAACAAGATGAATCATATAATAAGTGATATAATGACATATCAGAGATTGAAAAAGGACCCAACAAGTATACTTCAAAAGAAAAATAATGATTTCGTAGAGGACCTTTTTGTGAATCGAATAATTACACCGATAGAGAGGAGAAGGCTTAAAACTGACACGGCTACAGCACCAAGAATTTATGGACTACCCAAAATCCACAAAGAAAATTACCCTTTAAGACCAATTTGTTCTAGTATAGATGCTCCATCAAGTCAACTTTGCAAATACGTGACCAATATTCTCAAGAAAATTACGGAGAGATCAAAGTACAATGTAAGGGATTCAGTGCAATTTAGGGATAAGATTAAAGACTTGACTTTACAAGACGATGAAAGATTATTTTCGTTTGATGTAGTGTCGTTATTTCCAAGTGTACCAGTCGATCTAGCATTAAGAATAATTGAAGAAAGATGGAATGAAATTACAATTTTCACGGATATGTCAAAAACACAATTTTTGAACATATTGAAATTTTGTATAAAAGAAAATAGATATTTTAAATACAACAATAAAATATACTCTCAAACGAAAGGCTTACCCATGGGATCACCAGCATCACCGATTGTTGCTGACATCGTGATGGAGAAACTACTGGACACTTGTATAGAAAACTTGACGCAGAAACCAAAAATATTGACAAAATATGTAGATGATCTATTTAGTATAGGTACGGAAAGCCAAATAGAAGAAACAATGAATTGTCTGAATAAATTCCATCGTAACATAAAATTTACAATAGAGAAAGAAATTGACGGCAGACTTCCATATCTGGATACTCTAGTAATACGGCAAAACAACAAAATTAAAATAGATTGGTACCAAAAACCAACGGCGTCTGGTAGAATAATCAATTTTTATTCAAAACATCCCAAAAGAATAATAATAAATACAGCCTTAAACATAATAAGGAGAGTTTTAAACATTAGCGACGAAGAATTCCATAACGACAACATAGAAAAGATAAAGGACATGCTATATAACAACAATTTTCCGAAAAAACTTGCAACAAAACTTATAAAAGATTTTAAAAAACAAAATACAAGAAAATGTGAAAATAAGGAATCCCCCACCATATATAAATCTTTGACGTATGTTCCAGAACTGTCCGTAAGAATTGAAAAATCCCGACTACACAACGCTGAAAAATATAGAATGGCTCATAAGACATGCCACAATCTTGGACAATTATTTAGCAATACCAAAGACAAAGTAGAAATATTGGAGAAAGCCAATGTCGTATATAAAATACCATGCAACGGGAAGAATAATGAAAATTGCAATAAAGTGTATGTAGGAACTACTAAAAATAAACTTAAAACTAGAATATCAGGCCATAAATCCGATCAACGGATTTTAAATATTTCGTCACAGAAAACTGCACTATCAGCCCATTGTGCCAGTACAAATCACTCGCCAAACTTTGATGATGTACGAATATTACAACAAGAGCAAAATTACAAACGACGCTTTACGTTGGAGATGCTGAACATTATCAATATACCAACAACTATGAATTTTAAGAGCGATGTAGAGAGTGGCTGTGCAAAACAATATAGATACCTAGTTAATAAGAGCAGAACATACTCAAATTCAGTGCAATCATGACGATGGTAGTAAACACTACATAGCTAATAAGAATTTTTGTGTAATTTTTTATTTTTTATTACAAGTTTAGTAAGTTCTTGTTGCTATTGTTATTACTGTTATTACTGTTTGGATTTTTGTGATCTTTATGTTTATATTGATGTTTTAAACTTATGTATATTGTTGATTTGTTTTTAGACTATCCCTGATGATGATATTCAAGGAATATCGAAATATTGGAGTTATTTAAATTAATGAAATAAAAAACATTTATTAAAAAACCTATGACCTCGAGCTTGAGTATTTATTTCTTTTGAGATTCCATTAAGAAAAGGTCGAATAAAAAAAAACCATATTTTATTATAAAATAGATTTATTTGTGATATGATTTACACTTTTTTCATTTTCTCCTTAAAATACGAGATAATCTGCTATCAATGGGAAACATAAACTTAATGACGAAGCTTACAGGAGTCATTTGGCAGGCGCCTGCTGATGGAAACACTGTTGCTCTCTCAGTTAAGAGGCGAAAAATTCAATAATTTCAAATAATAACACTATGCTAGTTGAAAAAACAGACAAGCCGGGCACATGGCGTTTTAACATAATTCGGGTACGCTGAATCCAGTGGTGCCCGACGTTTTTTTAGATTGGCTCTGGTTTTTGAGATATACCGTTATTTCGAAAATGGAGGTTGCACACCATATGTTCGAAACCGAAATTCCGCAATAAAATTTCCTTTAATAATGGGCAGTCGTTTTTGAAACATAATTTTTTTTTTTTTGGGGAAAATCTTTCATTCGCTTCATGCGAGTCTCTATGTGCGTGTGAATTGTATAAATATTTCTGGTGTATGATTTTAGGCACGTAAAAACTGCTTTAGCAGACTGCTTTGAGCAGTCGTTTTTGAAACATAATTTTTTTTTTTTTTTTTTTTTTGAAAAAAATATTTTTTTGTGTATCAAAATTTCGAAATTTTTGTTTTTAAAAATTCATAAAAACTTAAAAAATGCAGCTAGGGTTCTAATTTTTTGCAGACAAATAAAAAACGAAGCTGTAAACAAACCAAGCCATAAATGATAAAAATCTGTTACCAACTTTTTTTTTTGTAGTTTCAATAAAGTAAACCGGTTTACCAACTTTTTTTAGTAATTTCAATAAACTAAACCGTTTTTGAGTTAGGCGAACATACGTCGTGCAACCTCCTTCATTTTCCTTCATATCTCAAAAACCAGAGCCAATCTAAAAAAACTGCGGGCACCACTGGATTCAGCGTACCCGAATTATGTTAAAACGCCATGCGCCCAGCTTGTCACGAAAAAAAGTGTGAATTTCTTGCACAGTGTAATTAGATCAGGGAAGCATTTTCGTTCAAGTACTTATGACTTGTGTGATCGTCTAATCCCCCCTTGAATAAGACTACTTCAAAAATACTTTAAAAACTTTGAAAAATAGGGTTATTTAAGTATTTTTCTCCGGTTTATGAGCTGCATTTCTAGAAATTTGCAACTATTTATAAAAACAAAAAATCTCTAATAAAAATAACACAAAATCAACAAAACATTTTAAAATTAATTATGTTCATATTAAAGTTTATAAAGCGCCATTATTATATTTATGAAACAAATCTTAAAAAATTTTGATTGTATTTTAAAACTACTCAAAAAGATAAACTAAAGCGTAAATACCCTGTCTCCAGCTTGAAAATGAAAAAACTCGTTGTTTTCGTTTTGCTACAGTAAGAGTGAACATCCCAATTTAAACTCAAACTCAAACTAAATTCATTCTTTAATTCAGCGAGTTTTAACTTAAGCCCCGTATATTAATTCAAATAAACATCTATATATGGGGGATTTCATGTCAAGTGACGTAATTTTTAAATCGATGTCTTCCGATTTGCACCAAGGTTAGTCCTATTGGATAGTAGTTTAGACACAATAGTAGTTTTAAATAAAAATTTAAAAACCCTCGTCTTGAGTTAGAAATAATTTTTTTTTATACATAAGCCACTCGCATCCCAATAAGCGACCAAAACTACCTTAAAGAAAACGACATAAGCTTTCTTTTGAGTAAAAAAAAAACATTCCGGATAAAAAAAATAAAAAAAAAGTTTTTAATTTAAAAAAAAATTTTTCAAAAGATTGATCAAACAGCTATCGAAGCTACTTGGGACAAATTTTGCTAACACCAAAAGGTAAAAAGTTACATGGATGAGAAAGTACACCTGTATGGCCAAAATGTCAAACTTTGACCCCCCTCTAACACAGAAACTTTTTGACCGATCTTGTTGAAAAATTTGTGTCTAAACTACTATCCAATAAGACTAACCTTGGTAGACATCAATTTAAAAATTGGGTCACTTGACATGAATTCCCCAAATGTATATGTGCGTTTGTGTTAACATTGTAATTATAAACAAGTAAGAGTGCTACATTCGGCTGTGCCGAATCTTTAACGCCCTTCACCTACCCTAGTGCAGCGTCATAAACCCATTTACACACTAACACGCATTATCAAACAGAATTATAAAATAAATATGTTGAGTACATTTTATCGTTTAAAACACGGAAAATCATGTATGTATTTGTTATGTGTAAAAAATCAAAAAAAGTCTATACATTAAAATAGAAAAAACAACAGTGGATTTTATGACAACAATTAGAAGCAATCGTGGGTTTTGCTCTTATCTCAATAATTTATGGACCGATCTGGGTAAATTTCAATATCAAAATTTATCAGTGCTATGTGACAGAATTAATAACAACCTAGTTCCCATTATTTGTGGGATCTTTGGAAAACTCATTTCAACAGCCAGAAAGTAAGACCAACATCGTTAAATCAATTTTGCTGCTTATAAGGACCTGAAAGGTCTTAATTCAAAAATTATTTTTTTTTTCTCTCAATTACTATCAATAACTAAAGGCCCAACTATAATATGCTTAAGTTGGCTTAAGCAGTTGTACGAATACATGTGATTCATATCTGTCGAACCATTTTGAACTTAAGAAAACTTTTTAGTAAATTATACAAAACTGTTATTTACTTAAGCAAAGTGCGAAACTTTGCCTTACGCCAAAGATACATATATGTAGACTTTGTAGGGTATAAAATTAATATTGTAGAAATTACAAACGGAATGATACCCCTTCATCTGTAGTGAAGGGTCTTAAAACAGAGTATGAGTAGTAATCAACTGGCATGTTGCATGTTCTTTTATTTATTTTGTTTATTTGCTAAGGGACTTTTGCAATCCATTCATACCCATCCATCTCCAAATCTGTACCATGAGTTTATATACAGGTTGTTGTTGTTGCTTGCTTATACTCTACATATAAAGAAAAAACTGCAAATGAGCATGTTTGTGTATGGTCGCTTTTACTTCTTTGTTTTGGTTTTTTTTATTTTTATTTTTTTTTTTTTTATTTATCTTTTTTTTAATAATTAATACTACATTTAGAAATTCTATTTGTGACATTTTAATTAAAGAAATTTAATTTATAAGAAAAGTAGCATATGAACACATTACACTCACTCAAACACACACTTTTCTTATGCGTGTGTGATTATACCTTTCACTCTTAAATAGATAAACAATTTTATAATACCGGTTGCATGTATGTATGCAAGTATGTATGTGCAAAAAAATCCTTGTGATAATTTTTAATTTATTTTGTTACAAAAAAAATACAGGTTTTAGTTGGATACTCAGATGCCATACAATCCCGATTTCGCTATATATATTTAATATATAAGTATAGTAAGTATAATTAATAAATAATTTAAACGACCTCAATTTAATGAAATAAATTTTGTATTACATTTTTGTAATTTATAATTTTTAATATTGCTAAACTCGAAATTCTAATGAGGTAAGAAATATCGCCGATATATTGTAACAAACCTTGAGACTAACTTTATTTAAATTCACATTTGTAGAACTCATATGTTACTACCAACAATACTTCTTATATAACAAGTACAAGATTTTATTGCAACTTATTTTTATACTTGAGATGTGGTACAAGGATAATATGGATTTATAATTCGATTAAGTGACATTTAATTAAAAGAATTACATAAAATTCCCAAAGAGCAATTAAGTTTTACAGGAATCGGAAAGAAAACTTTAATAATTCTTTAATAAAATTAACCAAATTATTTTCGTGTCAAGCCATCTGGACATGGAAAAATATTAAATTTTTAATGACTTAAAATTAATTATAGTCTACTTTATTTGCCACGAGTGCTTTAACAAATTTTTTGGTAGACTATATCGCAAAAACAGGACCGCTTTTAAAAAATCTGCAAAATTCCTTTGAAACCATGATCATAAACATAATCTTTAAAATCTTTTTGGTCGATTGGGGTTGACTGGTACAAAAAGTGATGTAAGATCAGTGACCAACCGTTCGTTATTATATAGAACAGTACTGTACCTTAGGGCTTTGTTTTTTATAAAAACAATTTGTTATTAGAAATAGTTCTGTATAATACATATTGGGTATCCGAAAAATCAACTAATTAAAAAAGAATAAAATTAATGACAATGTCGTAAAAGGGTGTTAATATTCGAATATTAATCTTGCTAAAAATTACCAAAAAAAATCTAGTATTTGCCTTAAAAATTCGGTTTAAAAAAATTTATAACCAAAATTATTTGTCTTTTTATCTTTAAGTTGAACGTAACAATTCTGATATGTAAATTAAAAACATGTTGAAAAGTTTTCTTTGATTGGGAAAACCTTTTTTTATTTCCTTTATTTATTTCACTTGGGAACATAGGACTTCTCCCAGATTGTGCCATCCGGATCTATCATTGCAATCAGTGTTCGAAAATAAACAGAGCATTATTTAGCGTTCGGCTCATACACCCTGGAACGATATCTATTTTTTGTATTAAGGGTTGTTAATACTGTTCGGAACTATTTTCAAGAAAGAGCCGAACATTATGTAGTGTTCTGTTCTTCGTTAAAAAGTAGAACAATTATAGTGATACTGTAGACAAACATTATATTTTGATGTTCTTTAATGTTTCTTTTTTTACATAGATAAAGAAATGAACAAACAAAAAATTTTAGCAACGACCGCACCACGGACAACTTGTGTGTGTATTGTGTATATGTTTTGTTTGTGTAAAAAATTTTTGCTGGCTTTTTGTGTTTTTCGTATGTGTATTTTGTTTTTGCCAAAAGGAACGAACATTAATGAGCCGAACTGAACACAATGAAGTTTGTGGATTTAAAAAAAAAACCGAACGGAATTTAATGTTCTCATCTTTTGTTGAGTTGGATAAAAACAGTATTACATATTTTTGTGTTCGAAGATGACAAACAGGGAAACGTTATTTTTTTAATGATTTACTACACAAACACTATTAGCGTTTGTGTTTTCCACAAATCTACTTTTTATGCTATGCCCGATCTATTTCCATTTTTTTGCTTTATATTTGGCAATTTATTGGTATGGCATTGGATAATCCCCATAGTTTTGCGTAATTGTAATGTGTTCTGCCAAAATATATGTATGCCATATTATGAGCAGCCCCATGTTTATAAAGACTTGTAGTCCTTGTGCTATGATATGTTTTGCATCCAAAAAGCAGTGTGGATTTCACACATGCCGTCAATAAGTTTGCTTGGATATTTGGGTTGACTTCCACGCTCTGCTCAAGAAGCCAAATCCTGATCTTTACTTTTTCAATCTGTTTGTTTGAGCTATCAGCTCGTTTACTTTGCTCGGCATGTCGTTAAAGTTGTGCGGCGCCTGGCAAATTTCGTCTGCAAAATCAAAATCTTCTTAGTGGCTTTGGAATTCCCATTCAATAATACTTTTGCCTATGCAGAGTTTTTTTTAACAAATGTATTTAACCGTTAGGACATTTAATGAGCTATACGTGTAATAATGTGTCTTTAATCGCTAGGTATGTTCTGAGATCTGGTTATAATAGGGTTTCCGTTCATCGACTAAAGTCGCAATTTGACCCCTTTTGGTCGGTCTTTCACTTTTTATCAGACATTGTAAACTCATCTAATTTTGCGACTTTTTTAATATAGTGGCGACCTATTCGCATTTTTTAAACAAAAAGTCGTCAAAATGACGGCAGCGATCTAGTCTGGCATCATTTTTATTATATTAAACGCAATTAACTAATTATTCTTTGCTTGGCAACATTGTTTTTTCCTGTTTTTAACACATTGACATAATTAACATATTCGACTTTTCAGAGAATTTTTACGTTAATAAATGCAAACATACAATTGGTTGCAAAAAGTGATCAAGATTTTGGACAACTGATTTTTTAATTTTAATTTCATTTAATTGAGTAGGAAAATTTAAACAACGCTTAAATTTTTTCTGTTGTGTTTGATTTGTTTTATGTTTTTTATAACTTATCTGAAATAAAAATCATTAAAAAAGATTTTGCGACTTTTATTTTCTTTAACGATTTTTTTGAGCGATTTTTTTTTATAAAACGAACTTTTATACCACTTTTTAAAAATGTATAACGGTACCCAGGGTTGTAATAATAATGTCACTGTATCTATACTCAAAGACCACAATTAGTCAATAGAACGCATATTTTTTCCATTTTGTACCACAGTGTCATTGATAAATATTTTATCAATAAAATTTTTTTTTATCTACTTCATAATTACTATCATCTAGTACATCATTCCTAACAATTCTTTTTTTTAGGTTTCCCCATAAAGCCCTAAATTATGCTTAAATGATTCAAAAATTGAAACAACAACAGCTTCTGCAAATGTTGTTTTCAATTTTCAAAACAGCTTTTGAACAATGTTTGTGCTTCGTATTATGTTGCATAACTATTCATTCTTTCCAAAACCAATTTTCTATATGAGGCTTTGTAAATGTATGTAACTGTATAAGTGTTTTTCGAAAATATTCTACTTATGTTTTTAATTTATGACACAAATTTGCCATTTGACAGTTGCCAAACGTTTATCAATGACAATAGAATTGAAAAATAATAGAAACAGCAAAAATAGGCTTCCAAATAACGCATTTACAGAAACAAAATGCAACATTATTGAATGGATCGGCATTGAAATGGATAGAAATATTAAATATTCCTATTTAATAAAAAAAATATTAGATTTTCTAATTTATGTGGTGACCTTTTACATAGAAATTATAAAAAAAAAATTGGCAAACTGTTACAGACAGTTTTTAAATATTAAATACACAAAACGAAATTGAAACCATTCCTATGTTTAATGAACAAATTCATACATACATATTAACAAACGTAGGAACATTAGGGTGGAACGTCACTGTTTTTATTTTTTACTGTCAGATTTGAGATGAGGTTATGAGGCCAATTTTTGAATTCCTAAGTTGTTATCATATCTTAAATAAAAAAAACTATTTTCTAAGCCTGTATGAAATTAATTTACTTATCTTATTGCGCGTTTTGGTGATATTTGCGTAAATAAGCCTTTTTTAATGTTTTGGTTTATTGGCAAAAACTTCGAAAACGGATCATTTGAATTACTTACACTTGAGTGCCTCGGTAGGCTAGCTGGTAGCGAGCTAGTCTATCAGCGCCGTGGTTGCGGGTTCGATTCCCGCCATAGACTCTGGTTTCTTTCCTGCAGACCAGCATAGAGCTTCGCGGGATTAGCTTAGGAATTTAAAAAAAAAAAAAAAAAAAGAAATTAAAAAAAAAAAAAAAAAAAAAATATCTGCGGCATTTTGACAAAACATCTTAAGTCGAGATAAGATAGCAAATTAGTTTTAAAAAAACAAACTTGGTGAAAAAATCATTTTTATTAAACAATAAAATAAATTTTATACTTTATAAAATTATTTAAGCTTAAGGTCACTTTTTTAAAAAATTAATTAAAATGTTTTTATTCGATATTTCGATTTCCGTTGGAAATCTTCTTCAGGAAATATCGAATAAAAACATTTTAATTAATTTTTTAAAAAAGTGACCTTAAGCTTAAATAATTTAATAAAGTATAAAATTTAATAAAAAAGGTCGAAGAAAAAGGATTATAATTTACAATAAAATAAACCAAAATTAAAGAAAAATTTCGTTTTTTGAATGAAAATTCATACGATTAACAACATTTTTTTTTTCAACTTTTTAAATTCGACTAAAGATGTTTTGTCAAAATGCCACAGATATAAGTTTTACACTAACTGTAGTGTTTAAATAAAAACGTATTGAGTTACAGGCCTTAAGATATTTTTTATGTTTACGTTTAAAAGAAATAAATAATAAAATTTTCAATAGTAAGATTAAAAGAAGTTTCATCAAATTACTCCAACTTTCGCCCCTCAACAAGGCTCAAAGAAATATCGGAAAAATTTAAAAAAAAATTTTTGTAAATAATTTATTGGTTGACTTTTTTTCTTCATATACTGACACTCCACCCTAATGTACATATTTTCATTTAAAAAAAATTATTTGAAAATAATCGTTAACTAGTACCATTTGTAAATCAATTGATATAAAAACATTTCCTATCATTTGTCTATATTTACATCATTATAAATGATCATAATCGGAAATTACTTGTTTTTCTCATTTATTTTGCTTTATTATTTTTTTTTTTTTTTTTTTTTTTTTTTGTTAAGGTTGCTTTTGCTGTGGCAAGTTAAGATTTTTTTCTCTATTATTTAATATCAATTCATTATCAATTGACTTTGTTTTGATTACATTCCAAAAGAACATACATACACTCAAAAGAAAAATCAATCCATCCGTACTCAAATCAATCCGAAGCGGTATTAATAGTACGATGAGTACTGATTTTCTTGAATCAGGTACAAAAAGATTGATTCAAGTACGGATTTTCAATCGCAAAATACTTAAGTTATCCATATTCAATCCCGTTTTGTACTTGAAATAATTTGAAAATGAGATTGAGTTAAGTAAAACTAATATTGAATCAATCTCAAAATGTACTTGATTAAGAATTATTAAATTGTTTAAATCCGAATTCGTACTTAAAATAATCCGAAACGTAAATTGATTTATGTAAAACTAAGATTGAATCAATCTAGAAATGCGGAATTGATTTTTGAAAGTAATCCCGTTTAGGATTGTTTTCAGTACGCTTAAGTGCTATTCGTACTTGAATTTTTGAGTTCTACTCGTACTTAAAGTAATCATAAAAAACTTGATTTAGTACAAAAATTTCAAACAATAAATTAATTAATAATATTATTGAGTATATGGTAATTTTACGCGGCATTGAATTAAACAACAACAGTAGCTTTAAGTGGCATTTGCAGCAGTGATATTATACGTGGGGGAAATCCCTATTCTCTTTAGCCCTTTTAGCCTGTTTTTATTTTTAGTTCGGTATGATTATATTTTGTATATTTCTGGCAATATTGCGTTTGGGCAAAGTTCGCATCACTGGCAGCTACAAGAACATCAAAAACAACAACTAAAATAGCAAACATTCGTATAAATGCATATGAATGGCATTTACTAGTAAACTAATGAACCATTGAACAATTAATTACAGACACAATTTCAAAAACACATTTCAAAAGATACTTCTGAATGAGTCAATGATAATTGAAAAATTAATGGAATTTCTGTGACAACTTTTTTCTTCTTCTCTATTTTGGTTTAATAATACACATTTGTAGCAATATGTACGATAATTAAGAAATAATACTGGGGGCGTATGATTTTTTTTAATTTAATTAATATCATTCATAAGTAACATTTAAAGAAAGTAACTCAAATATATATAGGATATATAGTAAAGTTAGTAAATTTTTTCAACATTTAAAATTCTTTAAATTTATTTGTAAAATTGTGTAATTTTTTGGTTAATCTTTGCAATTTTCTTCAGTTTTCTGCCATTTTTATACCCTTCACCACAGGTGGAAAATCTGTTCTTATTAAACCATATTTAAGGGTATATAAGATTCGGCATAAACGAAGTTTTAATTGATTTCTAGGAAATTATAAAACAATGAAATTTAAATTTTTAACAATTCTCTTAAGCACATATGTACATATATTTATAGGCATATCAATAGCATTTTTCTTATAACATGCATACATATATGTAACCAAACTTTAAAATTAAGTATTTAAAAGAAAAATCAACATAAAGAATTTTAAATACATCTTTAACTTTTTTTACGTTTATCCCTTAGCTATCAATAAGAGGATAGACTGCTTGCTAACAAATTGCGCATAAATAAATATTGCATGAAACCAACATACAGCATACATAATAATCATTCGTATACCAACACAAACAACTAAGGATATAAACCAAAAAAAAAATGATACCAAGAAAGCCTTAGCACACACACACTCAAAGTAAAACCTTTGTGGTCAATACAAAACAAACGACACAGTTACAATTTTTTCTTCATAAGCACACAGACGCACACATATCCAAGCTTCTATATCAACGACGGCATCAATGGTAATGTCATAATAACAGTATCATCATTTACTATTTCCTCTGCTACTCAAACGAAACGAAAGGATACAACTCAATATTGAAATGTATGCAACAAATACAGGCTGAACAGATTGTCGTTGAAGAAAGAAGTGCATGGCGAAATTCTAAGAAGAGAGACGGGGAAAAAACTGTCACAAAAATATGTTTAAGGCAAACTATTCTCATGCACACATTCTAAAGTATAGAGTTGACTACTATTGCCCATATTATTATCAATTGTAAATCAAACAATTTACAAACAAGCATCAATTTACTTAAACTCTTGAGACTAAAGTTTCTGCTTTTTTTCTTTTTTTATTCCTTTTTTATTTTGCTTCTGCAAACCACTAAACATACACATACATATGCAATAGCAAATATAAACACACATAAAGATGGAAGTTGAAACGCAAACTTATACACTGACAAAAAGTTTAAAACATAAAACCAAAATGTTAAGCCAACAAAAAAAAAAAAAAATTTAAGATCGTTCTGAATAAAATTCAAAATTTTGATAAAATGGCTGTAATAAATAAATTACTTTGATAACAAAAAGAGCTCAATTTCGTTCAAGTCTGACAATTAAATGTTATTTTTTAAGAAAATAAAGTAAAAATTGAAAACAACGATAACAACTGCCTACTTAACAATTTCGAACGCTAACGTTCGCATTGAAAATTTCTGTGAAAAATACTCAGCTTTTGAAATATTTGCCATATAAAATTCTGTAAGAACGTTTACGTTCAAAATTGTTAAAAACTACTAAAATTTATATCTTGCAAAAAATCTTTTTAAGTGGGTTAAAGCGATTTCGCTAAAACAAATCGTTTAACTGAAAAAAAATTTATAAAATCCAAAACTAAATAATCTTCAAAACCTCGCAGTTGTATTGATTTTTTGCTTTCTTTTAAATCCACAAATTTTCTAAAATCCAAGAAAAAAAATCACTTACAGTCCAATTATGAATAAAAATTCGCCGGGAGTTTTATCCCTGCAGCCATTTTCTATGTTATTTCAATTGTAAAAATGTAAAAAAGGAAAAAAATTCCGGGGAACTTTTATTCATAATTGGGCTGTTTCGACTAGAGAAAAAAAAATAAATTTCCAAAATTTTGCAAAAAAAAATAACCATTAAATCTTAAAATAGAATCACATTCTTAAGAATAATAAACTAAATAAAATTTTTATATTAACAAAAATAAAAAAAAAAGGTTTTAAATCATTAATTCACAAAAAAAGTCGATTAAATTGAAATTAAGAAAATAAAAGAATCGAAAAATTTCGAAATAATTTTCTACATTTTAAATTTCACAAAATAAACCACTTCTTCAATATGTAAAAAAAAATAAAAAACTTTGATTTCTAATTTAACGACTGTATTTAAAAATCACAAAACAAATATTTATGTTAACAAATAATGGTTTTAGTAAGAATAAAATTAAGAAATCAAAATAGTGTCCTCTAAGGCTAGATGGTAGTGAGCTAGCCTATCAGTGCAGTAGTTGTGGGTTCGATTCCCGCCAGCGACTCTGGACTATTAAACTTTCAACGGGCTGAAGGTCTACGTTAATATTGCTTGGTAAATAAAGTTATAATATAACAAGTTAGAGTGCTTTTTTCGGCTGTGCCAAACCTTTGAAATTTTTATTCAATCTTTATAAAAACTGACGACAGTATTATACCCAATAAAAAATTTAATTTAAGTGAATGAAGTATTAACAAGTTTTATAAAAGCTGATAGCTACATATATTCACCAGTTTTATATGCGTCGAATAAAGCGCTTTTTGTGCCAAAAATGTATTGCTTCAAAGTGGACACTCCCAATTCAAACTCCATGCCTTCCGTGAGCAAGATGGTAAGCGAAACTCTTTCATTTCTCCCTTAAAAAGCTGCTTCGTTTGAAGCTCAATTTTTTATTGGGATAATTAGTTGCGACTTAAACCTAAATATGTTAAATTATTCGTCGACCATAAGTACGTTTTATGCTCTTATTTCTGGTCGTATTATATTTTATTTAAACAAATTTTAACAAAATTATTTTCAGGAGCGGAATTTATATTGGACCCATGATAAATCATGAGAATCAGTCATAACAACTTTCGGTAAACAGATTTTTCGTATTAAAAACCCTAAATTAGACCAGACTTCAATACAGTAGCGAAATGTTTTGTATACTTCTATACGTTTTAAAGTGATTTTCGAATCCTGCTTGATATTACCCCTGTGGTAAATTATGGACCGATTATGGCAAACTTGCATAAACAATCTTAGTTCTAGTCTTATAAAACTAAGACAAGACCAAGTTTCATTATAATAGCGTTATTAGTTAAGGTTTTAGTCGTGCTAAATGTTTTCAGAGAGAAGGCTTTATATGGGGCCTATGGTAAATTTTAGACAGATTTGCACAAAATAAGTATAAATTCTAGTCATATTTAATAATTTATGTTAGTTTTTGTAACAAAATTATCAAATTTTTAGTTTGGTTGTTCCACATTTGGATTCCTAAATGTTATCCTATTAAACCGATTTTGTTTGATTTCAATCTTAAAGTGCTTAGTATAACTAGAAATAAACTGACACCTTTATTGTTCTTTCCTTTTCAACAAAAGGACAGACGGAGATGTTTAAATCGACTTAGAATTACTGAATTACCTAGAATATATAATTAACTCCATGGGGTCTTAGATGAATATTGTATTCATATATAAAAAATGTTTCACACGGAATGAAAAACTTAGTATACCCTCATTAACCACTTATGGTGGAGGGTATACAAGTCAAAAGAACTTACATTTTCAAAGAGATATCAACAAAAATACAATTATTTTTAGCAAAAACATAATTGATTAAAAACAAAAAAAATGAAAATCTGAAACATAAATTTTATGAAAACTCTCTAAAATTAAAAAAATACCTTAATTAGTTTCTAAAATCAAAGAAAACATTTAACAGTATTGTTTAAATTGCAAAATACCTAATAGATGAAAAAAATCGCTACAAAAAATAAAAAACAAAATCCTTTAAATATTTTTTTAACAAAACCGTAAAAATTTCAAAATATTTTTAACCTTTTGAAGCCTGGTATGAAATGCAAACAACCGATGCTATACGTACAATGTGGCTTGCACATCGTGGTTTACATCATCTCACTCACATAATTCTGTTGGAATTGTGTCAGGTATCAGACAATTCTATTGGATCGAGTGAGGTGACAACACCCTTTTTCAAAACAGGTGCGGAACTAATAAAAGCAGAAACAATAAAAGAGAAACAAGCTACCTTGTCATAATTGAATAAAAAAAATCTCAACATTTTTAGAAAATTTACTTGTTTTTTTAAGTGTATTAAAAAGGACTTGCAGAAAAAAATATTGGAAATACATGAATATTTTTTTTTTGCTGAAAAACTTTGATGCACCGATAAGAGTGGCTACTATTCTGGGGAATAAATTTCAAGTATTTGTTTGTGCTTTGCATTAGTTGAATTGAAAAGTATTTCGTTATTAAACACCGAACAGAGTGCAAAGAAACCCAGAAAGGCAGTTAAAGAGAGAGAGAGAGACGCGCTACATCAATAGGAGTAAAGAAAACACATACAATTTATAAGTCACAAAGTTAAAAGTTGTTTGCCTTAATAACTCAAAAAAAAATTGAATAAACGATAAATATGTTTATGTATAGAATTAAAAAATAACTTAAACTTAAATATATTTACTGGAATAGGCTTAATGTAGAGTTCTTATAAGGAAAACAATTCTGGAAAAGTTTATAGACGAAAAACTTTTGAAATCTCCTCGTTTTTGTGTCATTTAATGGTACAGTTTATCGCTTTAAAAAAGTGTCAAATTTTTCGACCGAAATGATAATGTAGCACAGGAGATCTTGACGTTCTCTTGAGATCGCAGATGACCAAATACTCAACAGCCGCTGCTGGCATTTTTCCAGAATGTTTAATAGCTTCAGCTTCTTAAGAAGGGGCGAGGGTAGAATCTTGCAGGATTACATATCGGTGTGTGATGGTGGTTGTCACCCAAGTAGATAAGATCCAACATGAGGTTAGATCGAACACGGTAGGTGTTCATGTAAATCTTTTCTACATTTGTCAATTGTTCTCAGAATTTAGGAAATTAAAATAATATAAAAAAGATAAAAAAAAGGTATAATTTTGGCAACAAATTTAAAACTACATCAACGACTTTTGAGCCGAGGACATGATGTTTTACTTATTTCTTGACAGAATCTTTATAATGTGTTAAGTTGGAATGTAATCACAATTTGTTTTCTTAAATCTTTTGCGATGCGATAAAGAGAGATGACGACTTTTGACTCTGATTTCTAAAAATATGTATATCAATAGTTTAATACCGGTATTGATGCTGATACCGAAATTCATTTGGGTTGCGAATAAACATATTTTCCATTAGCAGAAGAGTTGAAAATTTTAATTTGTTCCTACTCTGAAAAACTTATGTTTAAAACAAATATTATTATTATTATTTATTAATAGATTTCTAATGTACATATTTAATTCATTTACAATATTATTAATACCTGAATCTATATATTGCATAACATATTTGTTGTAAGCCAGATTGGCGCTATTCTAGGAAAGTAAATTATATTCAAATAGTTTTGATTGTTATAATTTTAACTAAAAGCTATTAGAT
The DNA here is from genome assembly GCA_963931875.1 of Pollenia griseotomentosa. Lineage (NCBI taxonomy): Eukaryota > Metazoa > Arthropoda > Insecta > Diptera > Polleniidae > Pollenia > Pollenia griseotomentosa. The sequence goes on along the minus strand of OZ007561.1, from coordinate 202,773,518 downwards.
AGTTTAAAGGAATTCAATTTCTTAGGAAATTAAAAATCATGTTCATCTAAAATAAATTTTCTATATTTTAAACAAACGTCTATGTGTTTATACAGGGAATAAAAGTTTAATCCATTTAGTATGCATATAACATCATTTAAATTTAGTATGGTTTTACCAAAGTACTTAATTTGAAATTCATTGTATATTGGACAAACTCCGAAATGTGTTTTCCGTAGCATCTGAATTGCAAATTTTACAAATACCAACAGTGTTATTTCTAAAGGATCTTGCATTCAAGTCTAATAAGCCACCTCTAGTCCTTATTATTAAACTGACCGTACGTGGAGAAAAGTCTGAAGTATATAACGATGAAACATTGTAATCTAGTTTTGCATATAAATCATGAAATTGTGAACAAGTAGCACTTTGTATGAAATCATTTCGATCTTTAATTTTTAATTGGTCTAATATAGGTTTCCACTGTCTGCTAAGTGGTAATACTGAGTTGTCAGGGGCAAATTGTAAATGCTGACAAAGATTTTCCAATCCTTAGCTCAGTATATTTTTAGTTCTATGATATTTAAATATTTTATTAATGTAGCAGAGGTGAAGTCTTAAGGTTTAAACGTATAGCGACTCTAGGCTTGTCTCTAAATGCAGCATGTAATTAGGTGTCGTGCCTGGTAGGCATAGCATCTTTTTTATAAAAAATCTAAATAGTTTTTCAACCTCTTCATATTAAGCATGGAATATTTAAAGCTTATTGCTCTGTTTTTTACATTGACGTCCGAAACATTTACTCCTCCAGGTAACTCATCTGCTAAATCATTAATATATAACGAGAATAATAGAGGACTTAATACACAACCCTGTTTAACACCTATATCGACGGAAAAAGGATCAGAATAAGAGTTTCCATCCTAGACATAACTTTTAGTATCCTCATACATGTGTTGTAAAATTCTTATTATCTTAGAACACAAACAAGACACGAGAGCTTGTAGAATAAACTTTTACGAGGGATTGTATCAAAAGGCCACGAAAAATCAACAAAGAAAGCAAATGTTTTCTTGCTGTTGGCTTTGTTTTGATACACAATATTAACGAGGCTGAAAATGTTGTCAACGGTTGAATAATTATTCTTAAAGCCGGCTTGAAATTCATTTAAAATCATGTTACGATCCATCCATTCCATTAAACGATTTAGTATAATGGTATTAAATATTTTGCAAAGCGTAATAATCAGTGATAGCCCGCGATAGTAAGATGGATTATTAGGATCACCTTTTTTGAAAAGAGGAATAAGTATTGATTTTTTAAAAACTGGATGGAATTTTTTCATGTAGGAATATTTTGTTAAAGATGGACAGAATTTCTTTAGTAAAAGAATTAGGAGAATTTTTATAAAATTCATAGCAGATTCCATCTTGGCCAGGTGATTTATTATCTTTAAGTTTCTTTAAAATAGCCACAATTTCTCAAATTTCCATGGGTGAATCCAGGAAGGAATCAATAAAACATGGCATTTACCAGTGTATAGACAGAGAATCAACATTTGTTTGCAATAACTTACTAAAGTGGGAACGAAAATCATCGGCATTCAACGAACCTTTTACTAAATACGAACGCAATTTCATAGAGTTAGATTACTTCCACCACTCACTGCTGCATTTCACCTTGTTTAATTGCTCTATATTTTTGTTATACAAATCAAGTTTTTTCCCATTTCCTATCTTAAGATAAAAAGTTCTAGATGCAAAATAACGAGATTGGTTTACAGTATTGTGATTTTTTCTATAGCGCCTAAGATTTATAAGCATACGTTTTCTAGTTTAAAACAAATATAAGTTCCTGTAATATTTTAGATAAAAATCCCTTTGATCACTGCCACCGTGTAAAAGCAGTATTATCTATGTCGTTTAGATATTTCCTTAGTTTTGGTGTGTACAATATTAAAAACGATGTACCTTAACCGTTGTAAAGGTTTCTATACTGGTAAGCCGGTACCGATTCAATCCAAATACTAATAGCTTAAAATTATCTTTGATTGTCAATTTTTACATGCTATAAACTTTTTCATATTATTTTTGAGAAAAAAAGTATATAAAATTATAAACCCTAATTATATATTATCTAAATATGATTTAAAATCATTTCTTTTAAATATTTGTTTATGTAGCGCTAAATTTTAACAAAAAAAAAAAAAACAATACAAAATGTGATTGGCCAGAATTTAACAATTTTTTTACTTACATTTTTTTAGCATTATTGTATTAAATATTTTGTCTAGTACATTCTTTTTTAGTACTTGTCAATCTTTAATACCACAGAGAGCTGAATGTTTATATTATAAGATTGCAGTATATAGAAAATACTTAGCTACCTACACTGGTAAAATAAGAAAATAACGTCCATTTCTTAAGATCCTTAGAAATAAAATCGCATTTTTTTTTTCTTATTTTTAATATGACAAAGTTTTTTAAGGGCACAAACATAAAACAAGTTAATATGGTTTATAAAATGTGGTATGTCGGTTTTGTAATGAAAACTACACAAAGGAATTCAAATAAAAAGATATAAAATAATAGTTTTGTTTCAGGTCTAACAGAATTTGTATGTTTATATAACTTTATGCTTATGTTGGTAATTGTTTTTATTCAGCTTGAAGTGAGTTTTTATTAGTCATCTCGTCGTAGTACATTTGCAATTTATGAAACAACTTTTCTATTTTTAATTACTAAAATTGTCGGTTAAACATTTCACAAATGAGTATTATCTTTAAGTAAGTAAACTACCTGGGAATTTAAAAAACCATATTTTAATATTCAAGCAAATACTTGAACTATGAAAACTAAACCCCCGACCACACAAGCAATTTGATAACGACGAAAGAATAACTGCTTAAAATTGCCAATGTTCAGTCAATTTAAACATATGCTGAAGAGAGGTTGTGTTGTATTTTCATTGCGAAAAGGTGTTTTCAAAGCATACAGGGGTGTGCTGGAAATCGGAAACGTAAAACGCAAGAATTTTAAATGTCGGTTTTTAAGAAGATTTCTGTAATAAACGCATTTTATAACAAGTATTATACAAATATATCTCTATTAAACAGAATTTTACAAAAAAAAAATATAAAAATTAGATTAAAGGTGTATAAAAAACTACTTCCAAATTCTTGCTTTTTACGTTTTCGATTTCCAGCTTACCCTTGAATATGTATGTATTAGAGGAAACCCCTTTTATACACTAAAGAAATGTTAAAATAATTTTGAAAACTGCGAATGATTAAGTTGGCTTAAGCAACTGTGCGAATACATAAAAATCATATTTGTCAAACCATATTGTACTTAAGGAAACTTTTTGTTAAATTTTATGAATGTCTTTCTTTTTGTGTTTTTAAATGCATTTGACAGGCTTTTTGTTAATTTTTTGACAGAAGCTTATGTTTATTATAGTTGGGCCTTAAGATTTTGAGAAGCGAAGAAGAATTTAAGCAGTCCGTAAGTATTATTGCAAAGTAGTTTTAAACATCGATGTTAAACATCGATATATCGTTTTTTTTTTACTGATATTTTTCAACATCGATGCTGATCGTGAAAACATCGATATCTTTAAACATCGATGTTTTTCAAAACGATGTTGCATCCCTAATTTTAACACATATTAAGGCAGCGTACACGTTTCCCCCGATCTAGACCAAAGATAAATATTTCAGCAATTTGGCAACAACGTCGACAGAATAACAAAACAATATTTCTTATTTCTTAGCATATATATATTGAGAGCATGAGAAATCATATTTATCTTAGCTAATAATTTGAAAAAAATCAAGGAAGAAGAAGCAGTGTAAAAAGTGACGCCATCTTGAGGGCATAATAATATTTACAAAAATTTGTATTAATTTTTTTGAGCTCGAGGTCCTTTTTTTATATAAAAATATTTATAAATAAAAGTCTACCCACAAATTCATTACAAATATTTAAATGTTCATAGAAAATTCGTTTCATAAACCTTTTATATATGGGCATTTCCTCAGAAAGGTCAACCAGGATGAAAATTTAAAATGTTAATAATCATCGTCTTTTATTGTTTATTATTATAAAAAAAGTCAATGTTTTTATAATAGAATGGTTTCATAGCATATCTCAGCTGTTTTACTTGAGGGAATTGGACAGGAAACTGTCAAACTTTATATTTTCTTTTTTAACTACTTCTAAAGAAATTTTTATATAATTATTTTACACACAAAAAAAATGTTATGTTTGCACTCTTTCTTCATAATCTCTCCATTATAATCAATTGTAAATTGAGTATTAAGTTTTTTGTTACGGATATTTGAAGATATTTATGGGAAAATGCATGATGATAATAACACAAAAAAAATATGGAAAAATCGTACGTTCGCGACCGGTACATAAGCCAATTAAACAAAAACCAATGGAGACATTTTATTTTTTAAATACTGGATAGAGACCTACAATAATATACTGTTGAAATAAATTAATCACTTTTGAAAAATCCGTTCCATTTTCCAGATTTTTACATTTTATTACTGTCAGACAAAGTTGACTTCTATTTTGCATACGTTCGTGACCACATGTGTATAACTATCATTATGAAAACTTAAACTCGATGAAATCAATCTTTTGCACTAAACATAGAGCTACCCAAATGCTATCGAATCACAAAAAAGTGCTAGGAAAAGTTTTGTTTTCTATATTATTTGTACATCAAAAGCGTACGAAAGTACGTTCGTGACCCCAGGAAATGCCCATATAAGTATTATTTTTTATTTTTTGCTAAAATAAAAGTTTTACGTATAATCAAATTGTTAAGCTTGAGGTCTTATTTTTTATAAAACTTTGAAACGTTAATTTAAACCAATATTTCGGCACTTCTTTGATTGCCTTCTTTAGGGGGTTTTCTTTCTTATTTTACAAAATTACAACAATTTTAACAATAAATGACAAATTAAAATTTTTTTATTTTAATACAAAAAAATATTTTTCAAATCAAACTTGATCTATTACAACATAAATAAATTTTAAACTTCCGTTTCTATTTTTATAAATGAACAATCTATAATTTTTTGCAAAATTTTCAGTGCCTGACTTAAAATTAATTCTCGACATTTATTCGGTTAATCGTTAGTCGGTTAACCGATTTATTACAACCTGATTAACTTATCGGTTAAATTAAAATTGGCAATTTTCGATTAACGATTAAACCGGTTAATTTGAGTCGATTAACCGATTAGCCGATGTAATTTTTTGTGGTATCATAACATATTTTTTGTGTATTTAATTGTTTGTTTAGTCTCATACACAAAAGGTATGTGTTCGGAAAATATTTTTATATACAATATATTTCCTTCTAGCATTTCATTCTTAAAATACAGTACCAAAACAGAAACTAAGGAATTGGGAAATAAACTTTTTTGCAAAATGTTTAGCCAGGATGTGTTATAAGATGACCTGCAACAGAATAAACTCTCGATCGTACCACAAACAATATTTTAACAAAATTAACCGAAACATTAAAAATTTTAAGAAATTAATGAATTTTATATGTAGAGAAATTAGATTTTCTCTATTTATGGTTACTTTCGATTACTCAAACATCTACTTTGCTCGTCTTAGTTCAAAAATTGTTATGTTATTGTTTTTTTTTTACTGATAAACTCCAAATAATAAATTATTTATGCTTTTTTATTTATTGAAATTACTTAATTCATAGAAAAACTTTATTTATCGGTTTACCGATCAATAACCAAATTAACCGACTATTAACCGATTAAACCAAGACCTTGGTTAATTAATCGAGCGATTAACCGATTAAATGAATACCCTAGTCGGTACCTTTATAATTTGTAACATTTCTAAAATAAATCTATGTTTATAATTATTTTCTGTGTGTTTAAAACTATTGTATTTTCAAAATCTGGATAATGGTTTAGATTAGCACAATGAGATGATAAAGCTGTTTTTTGTGATAAAGTAATTCTATATTTTTGATCTGACTTATCCTGGTTTTTATTTATTTATTTATTTATTTATTTTTTTTTTTTTTTTTTATTTAAAAAACTAGCTGTCCCGGCAAACGTCGTTTTGCCATATAACATATTTCTAGTGAAAGAAAGAGGAATAAAGCACCTTATACCATGATCGGCGATGAAAAAAAACAATAGTTATTTATTTCTTTTCGTTACATATTCAAAAGTTTAACATAAAAAAGTAATGTATTTGTTATCCTGAAGTATAAAAATCAAACAGATATAGTCAATTTGTATTACGAAGAGCAATTGCGTGTACCGTATTTTCTGTCAGTCCGTCTTTAGCCAACACAAATAAGCTCGATGGCTTGCCGACGCGAGAACATGCCACGTATAATTGTCCGTGTGAAAAACATGGTGTGCCAAAATCTAAGCCGCAAACATACATCGTTTGGCCTTGCGACATATGGATTGTTATTGCAAATTCCAATCTAATTGGAAATTAAACGCGTTTGAATTCAATTGGGACGTCTGTGGCAATCATCGGAGTTCGTGGCAGCAAAACATTTTCATCTCGGAATTGACCATTCAAAGTGGTAGTTCCTAAAACGTTTTTCATCAATTTTTTAACGACCAATCGTGTACCATTGCAAAGCCGAAGTAGAATAACCGGAGAAAAAAATGTTAAAAAAAAATACATAAACTTTTCAAATTAATTATGAATGTATTGGATGTGGGTGCTTTTACCCGTTTAACTTTATTTTACACCGTAAATGTTAACATTTATAGCCCTTAGTTCCTTCAAGACTTGAAACTTTCATCGGATAATTAATTAAAAAGACAAGGGGAGATGAAGCTTTTACCCCTTTTGCCCTATTTTACGCCCTAATTGTTGGAATTTCAAAAACATGTATATCTTAAAGTTCCTTTAGATACTACAGTATCTGCATGCCAAATTTAAAGAATACCGGTTGATCGGTTAATGAGATATAGGGAGGGGGAGAGTTTGCCCCTCTTATAATAAAAATTATAGGCTATAGTTCCTTCCAGATGTTATACTATCTGCCTGCGAAATTTCAAGAAAATTGGTTGATTAGTTAAGAAAATATTGGAAGGGGGAGCTTTTACCCGTTTTGCCCTATAATACGCCTTCTAGCGATATGAAATATACATTAAGATCTATTCTGAATGTCATTGTATACATTAGGCATGGTTTGGTAACTTTTCAAGAAACAATAAAAAATCATAATATGGATAATGAAACCCATTTTGTTGATATTTATATGGGAATAATATATAGGAAAATCTAAATGCAATATCTCTGGAACCACTGGGCCGATTTCGTCCAAACTTCACATAAACCATCTACAGACTATCCCCAAAGTACCATGTTAGTTTAAATCGGTTGACCCGTTTTCGCAGTTAGTGGTGACATCAAAGTGTACACTTCTTTTTATATATATACATAGATGTCGAATAAGAAACAATTTATATCAACAAAAATAATTTTTGCATTTTTTTTTTACAAAAAACAAATGTTTATATATATTAAAATATTTTTTTAGGTGTTTATAATTTTTTGGTTTTTCTTAGTTTTTTCAATAAACTAAACCGTTTTTGAGTTACGCGCATACATGCACAGTGTAATTGTCAACGAAAATTTACTAACAATTATTGCAACATATATTACCGCCAACAAATGCGTACAAAAAAGTGCTGTCTACATTAAAGATAATAATTTTGACATTTACTGCAATATATGTATGTATGTCGCAATAATTACCTTTAGTATAAATGGGCGATTATTATTTTTGTTAGCAATTGAATTTAACAGTTGCCACGGTAATAATTACTAAACTTTTTGCTCATGTGGTCGTGGGGTAAAGAAGATGTATATCAGCATTTATTAGTCTGTTAACTTTGTCGTTAACGATTTTAATGTCATAATTTTCTCAACCACATTTCCATTTACACTCTCCTCTAATAAGTTCGCAATAAAGTAAAACTTGCATTACGTTTTCTTGTCATTGAAAGCCTTCATTCCATCACAAAGAATGGCAAATTGACAATATCCTTCATTGTTGTTTTAGTAGATGCCATGAAAACGCCTTTTAACCAGATTTACTTTGTCTTTATCCTAAAACACAAAATACATTGTCAATTATAATAATTATAACGAAAAAAATCCTACAACTTTCAACATGTTCATGTTTTTATTACAGCCCTTTTGGAAGAGTGCGTTGCAGATTTGTATGTGTGTGTTTTAAAAAACAGCCCTCTAATTAGTTAAATTTGTGGCCCACTTTGTTATTGTTGATGTCATAATCATCATTAACCGTAGTGGTACTAAGTAACAGTAGCAGTAGCAGTTGCAATAACAGCTGTAAGTTTAACCGAACCAGGAGAAGTATCAGCATTTGTAGGAGTATCATCGTTCTCAGTACGATGGTGGTTGATGTTAGTTGTTATGCACTTTTCTGTTTTTAAATGCGACATTAAAAATCGTTTTAAGGGCTTTTTTATACCGAAATCTAAAAGACAAACCTAAAGGAATACATAAAAACGTATCTACATATGTATGTATGTTTGTGTGTACATAGATGTGTATGTAATTTTTTATCTAAATCTAAAACACTGTAACTGTCATGTACGTGAACATAGATTTTGTGTAATTTTTACAGCACTTTTCTTCATGTTTTAATTTTTTGTGTTGATTTTTCGAATTAGGCGTGTGTCAAACTTTTAAGCTTAAGTAAAATGTAAAAAAATTCAGTATATTATTTGTCCCATCGTCACTTAAAACGCAGAAGGGAATAAGAATCACAAGTGTTTTTTAACCTTACATAGTATACACCGCTTGTATGCTCACCGGTTGTAAGAACCCTAGAGGGAAGCGAACTGACACCAAAGTAGTCCCGTGATAGCTCTTTGGTGGTAGAGACCGGTTCTAGTTTAAACACTTTTTATGAATAAGACCTATCACTTTTACATGGGGTTGTCATTGGATGGGGTCAATTGACACCATTTCACCCTAGAATGTCCTAGAATTTTATTCAAGAACCAAATTTTTAAAAGTCCCAAAAAATGTGTTCATTAGTTTGTCTACCTTTTTGTTCTTCATAAACCAGTTACATGATTGGTTCTCCTTTCACTGGTCATGAGTTCTTTCTCTTTGTATCTGTTAAATTTTCACAACTCTCAGGACCAGTCTGTTGGACCAATTGACCCAAATTTCCCGCTGGGAAATTAACGGTTATCTGCAGCGCAACTTGTGCAATTACAGTTTTGTATTTAAAATTGCCGAAATTATTATGTGTATTAACATTTCGTCTTAAAAGAATATCCCACAGTTATGCATCACCAAAATAATAAACTCGTTTCAAAAACATTCTTTTATAACAATGATTATAGGAGAATTTATAAAAAAATAACCTTAGGGAGTTACAAAAAAAAAAAAAATATAAAAATCAAAACTAAATAATCTTTTTTTTCATCCAAATCAAATTTCGTGTGTAACTTTTGATGTGTGTAAGTAAAATTGCTTTTGTTCATGATGCTAAAGGAATTAAGCGAGTTTTCCTTTAAGCACTATGTGCATAAAAGTGAGTTCTTATAAATTTATTTCTCGTTTAAAAGCACAAATTTTAAAATGCATATAAGAGAAAAATACTGTATGTCTGTACAAATCAATTTAAACGTAACTAAATTTGACATAAAGAAATTGCACATTTTCGCCGACGTTATATTTATTCTACTACTGTTGAAAATCTTCACGCGTAGTTGCTTTTTGGGGAAAAAATAGTGGGAATAATAAAAAAATTGTCATTTTTATAAAAGAAAAATGGAAAAAACAAAATACACTCGCACATAATTGTAACAATGCATGCGTAAATTTAATGTTAAAACTTGTTAAGAGTTGTCAGATTTCAACAACTTCAACTGTTTTTAAATTTGCTCATTTTCTAATTTTACACATTTTTCCATTAACGGTTATAACAAACATTGTATCAATTCGTTTGTAGTTTCTATAATATAATATAAAATAAAATAAGGAAAAACTCTTAGATAATTGAAATGGCTTAAGAAATCATCAAATCGTTTAAATTAAAAAAAAAAAAATTAAAACATTTTTTATATTATTTCTAAAGGAGTGGGCTTCGGAGTACACTCAAGGGAGCTCAACCTAAATTTATCGCTACGACTTCCGGATTACTGTAGCATTTTCCAGCGGATATACTTGCGATTAGGGAATAGACTATAGACTGACTAAGGTTGACTGATAAGTTAACGACTGCCTTGGATACGCTTTGCCTGAGATGGCTGAGCAGTTTGATATAAGGATCAAGGTACCGTTACGATTTTATAGCAAAAACAATTTTATCGTAAGCGACGACCCTCATACAAAATTTATATTATATTAAAAAACAGTTCTCCTGTAAAATTTTGTTTTTGTCGCTTAAGCTTTTTTGCGGTTATGACTCATGTAGGTCAAATGTAGGGTGTTCAATTAATCGGGTTTTATTTTTGTTCGATTAAACGATTAATTGATATTTGGCATTTTTAACTTATTCTATTAAACGAATAAAATTTTATAATTAATCGATTAATCGAATAATTCTCAATCCGGAATTTTTTTAAATTACGAGATTTTTTTCGATAATTTCAGAAAAAAAATAGTACTTGAGTAAATAAACATTCTTTTTTAAATAAAACTTGTCAATGCAGATCCAAATTGTTGCTTCACTTTCGGGCACTTGGTTTTTAAAAGAGTCAATATATCTTTGAATTTTTGGAACTTTACACGGACATTCTATCCTCTGCTATGCTTCTGCAAATAATTTCCTCTAGAGAATCGATCGAAGCATCTTGTTTAAAATATTTACTCATTGGACGGACTACTTGTAGCCCCCTTTGATTTTGTTGGTGGAGCAGCTTCTTCAAGTACTATGTTATAGTCACTGTGTAAGTGGTAAATTAGTTAAGTTGTTGAAGAAAATTTACGTTAATACATGTTTTAACACCTGTTACATTTAATTTTATTAGATTTATCCTTCGTACAATATTTTTAAACCAAACTCATTCTAAAGAGAGAAACACGTGAACTGTTTTTTTAATACGGGCGTGTTCTAGAAATCAAAATGAAGTGGATTTAAAATCGAGCAAGTTTAAAAAAACGACCCTGTAATGAAAGTTGATTAAAATATTCTATTATATCTACATCGTTCTTTAAGTATCTATTATTTTAAAACCACGATAAACTACGGCCATTTTGTAAATAATTTTATTTAAATAATCGTTCAATTTTAATTTCTCTTCATTTCGATTTCTAGAACATACCCGACAAATTAATATAAATCTTTGAGTTAACATACCTTTGTCGTTTTTTCCTTTGTGAAATGAATTATTAAATTGTGTTGAAAAAATTTAACAAAAATATAAGCTAAATTACTCACTAAACATGACTTTTTTTTAATTCCAACGGTCACATACATTTGGTTTGTTTATTCGACTTAAAACATTAAAAAAATATACATCTAACAGAAATACTAATTAATCGGTATAAATTAGCAATACTAAATTATTCGAACAATTAATCGTCTAAAATTGTTCGATTAATCGAACAAGAATTAATCGACTGAACACCCTAATCCCAGGGTAGAGGAATGTACTGAGAACGTTTGGGCAGACGAATTTGCTAGACTTTGTACTGCCTTACGGATTCCACTGCATTTGGAAGGTGTCGGAATGCCTCTGCGCCTCTGCAAGCTAGAACTTCGACGATTCATTATCGATATTGATAACTACAGATGAGACGCAAACACCCGCATGGCCCGCATGGCTGACGGGCGAACCATGTATCTACTATCGATGATCAAAAGGTACTTATCACTGTTGCACATCGTCTGAGAGCCGGACATTATGACTACTGCTGCATCTGTGATAACGAAAATGAGAGAGAGGACGTAGAACACCTTCTCCGGCGACTGGGCGAAATTAAATTCGTCACCTTTAACTGATTGTATGCTATTTCTGGCGTTGAACATAAGCGAATTTTAAGCTTCGTTAGAAGTTCTACGGTGGGAGGGTTGTATTTAGTAAAACTTCATGAAGTGTGTCAGATGGATACTGACTGCCATTTCTAGATAACCTAACGATGTCCGTATGTCCATCTTACGTTTGATAGGTGTTTTCCGGAGACTCCAGGCATGATAGCGGCTAGGTTGTTTTACATTTATGTCACATATAGTCCACCATTTCTTGCTATTGAAATTCAGCGAGATCGGTCCACAAATGGCTGAGATATGATCAAAAAACCACGACTGCCTCTAATTTTTCCAAAAAAAATGCCTTGTGGTTGTTGTTGTTTTATTTTAATGCGTTTAATTTTATGCACACAAACCCATAAACATTTATGTATGCATATGATATGCCGCTCAAATAAAGAAAAAAACTCGTAGACTCAATATATTTTAAGTGAGTAGAGCTAATGTGTAGTTTATATTTAGAACACGAGCGCCTTACTCGTCCGTTCAACTTACATTTAAAACAAAAACAAAATTTCGAAATTTGTTTTTGTTTTAAATCATGACTCATAAAATCTTGTACTTATACGCACTCATACTTATTCCAATGTTATTCAAGCTCATATTCACTAAGAAGTTTTATTTTACTCATCGTACGCATACTTAGCAGCATTTGTAGTGGTTGATTTAGAATCTACTTAACTCAATGTGTATAGGCGAAGCAAAATGCGAGGCTGCCAGATATGTCCCCGAAATAGCAAAGTGACGATTTGGCAATTACAGTTTACTAAATTTACATGTATGAAGTGGACGATTTTTCGGCAAATTTATCTGGCAGCGCTGATTATGAAGTTGTGTGTTTGATCTGTTGTGTTAAAACGGTAAATGGATGAGCTGAATGAGTTGAATTGTGAACTGTGGGTACATTGTGAGTATTGTAAGTATTTTCCTGAAATTATAAAACAAACTGAGGTCATTTATGAGTATGCGTATAATGTCGACGTCGCACTCATATTAATTTCTCTTGTGAGTATGAGTAAATCAGAGTAGTTTAGTTTAAATGATGTCTACGCACTTATACTTACAATTTCGTGAGACAGTATGAGTAGGGAAAAAACGATTCATTGCTGATCTCTGGTATGTACATGTATACAAAGCGTATGGGCAATAGTTATTTTTGTATGTAGGCATTGCTTTCGTAGTTGTTTTTGTTTGGTTTTAGAAGCTGTTGCTACGTTGATCTCTTCTTGCATTTTCCTTGGGTGTGGTTTTTATACCCCTCACCACAAGTGGTGGATTTTATTTTAATGTGTTTAATTTTACGCATACACACGCATACGCATACACATTTATGTATGTACATGATATGCCGCACAGTGGCTGAAAATCGTTTTTCGTTGGCCAAAAATCTGTAACTTTTGAACCAAAGGAGATATTTAAGTGAAATTTTTTTAATCGACAGATAGATTCCTTGACTTTCTTCACTTAATTTCGTGAAATTTTTCTAGTATTGTGCTCTCTATAAAATCTGTAATCCTTATTCCTTTTTTCCTGAGCTTCCGCTGATAAATCTCCAAGTGGTACCAACTGATAATTAATGACATCTTCTCCATGATAAAGGATTTTGTGATCTGTAGCAGACATATTTCTCCATGGGTACGTGGTTGTATATATTTTTGCAGTTTCCTTAGCAAAATCTCCAAATTTTCTAGAGTCAATTTCTTCATTGCACGCAAGTACTTCTAGGATTATTTTAAGTCTAAAAATTAGGTTAAAATCAACACCTGTTATTTCGGATGCTGTTTCTGGATCTGAAAAGAATCTTCTTGCGGTATTGCCATCATTTGTATTGCCTGACCCTTGTCTCGGCTGATCTATAATCAACCCAAATTTGCGATATTCATCTTGAACATGTTTCCTTATTGAACTTCTTAACTCCTTGTTGGTTTCGTTGTTTCTTATTGATCCTGAAGATCCGAAATCCAAATAAATCATAACTGATTTTAAGTATGTGTTCCAAAAGTCGTATTCTTGCATTTAGTGGTGATAATCCAAATTCATATGCATCAGTATTATCTAATGATTTTGTCGGGACTTGGTTTAATTGGCTTGATGTTGCATGGCATATGATGCAGCTGGATGCAGCCTTCGTGTTAGTCAAAGCCTGGCCTACTTTTCCATCTATCATTGTTAGCACTAATTGGTAGCTAACTTCAATTTGCTGCCCATCTAAATCTAACTCTAATGGCTGTAGTATTGCAATTTGGGCCTTGATATCACTAACTTCTTTGTTAATGGCATCATGAGTTTCTTTTTTGAATTTATATGCTACAAAATACCTGACACAAATTTAACAACGCATTGCATAGCTTTAGGGTCATTGAATATTATTAGAGTCATAAAAACAGATAAAATAAAAAGACCGAACAAAATTTAAAAATCCGTTCTAAGGTGGGATTCACAATATACCTGTTTAGCGTAGACGCGTGTCTAAGCTCTTTATTCTACTATAAAATACGCTAGTGTGAACGTAGTGTAACGGATAAGGATGAATAAGGGTAGCTATACGTTATTCTCATTGTGTAATATTAATAAAATTTTATTTCAAGACAATAGCACATGATTTCTGTTACTTCTGCAAAAATTTTTGCGGAATAAAAAAAAATTGTAAAAAACAGTTTCAAAAAAAAATCTTTTTTAATTTAACGCTTCTTCAGTAAAGCGTTCGTAGCCGATTCTGAGACTCTGAGGTTGCGAGTTCGAGTCTTTCTTTTATTTTTTTTTTATTTAATTTTTTTATGTCCTAAAAAACGATTTTATGATTATCAAATTATAAAACGAATTTCAAACATCAACTTTGGCAAAAGAGGAAACGGACTTAGGTACAGATATACCTTTTTTTGATTTTGTCATATTCTTCGGTATGACGAAATGAAAAGTTGGCGTGGCTCAATTAATATTTATTTATATCTAAAGAACATTATTTATAAAAAATTTTGTTCTTACCTCACGATGGGGAAGGGTATGTAAGATTCGCCTTGGCTGAATATAGCACTCTTACTTGTTATTATTACCTTTAATCATGATATACCATGTATATAACCAAAATTTGTTTATACCAAATTTAACTAAAATAAAAAGAAAACTGTTATTTAAAGCGCCCTAAAATAAAAATCACTATATTAAAAAAAACCATAAGAAATAGTTAAAGCCGTTGTACATACTAGAGGTCTGCTTTGAATAACTCACTTGTTTTCTTTTTATTTTAATTTTTTTTAAGGCTTACAAAAAAATTTTCTATGAAAATTTCCTTAATTAACGTTTGTTAAATTCAATAATCGTTTATGAATACATATGTGGATTAATCTATATTTTCATCGCTAAAATTTCGATTTTTTTATACAGTTTTGTAATGTGAACAGCTACAAAAATGATTGAAATTGTTTGATACTTTTACAAAATACACGCAACTATTGCTTGTAAAAGTACCTTTTTTAGATGTTGTTGTTGTTCCATAAGTACCACTTTATAGAATGAGACTACTTCGGCTTAAAGTACTCATTTATGTGTTTACAATTTGTGTGTTTGTTTATGTACAGGTAAGTGAGTAAACGTGTATCTGCATGTGTGTGTGTTTACGTAATTGATACTCGCATTAAGTGCGTTTGAACTGAAAGTAGTTGTATGTATTTTCGAGTTGCAGTTAAAAGTAGAATTGAGCCAAAGTAGTTTACAGTTTGATTTCTACTAATTAAAGCAAGTTTCACTTAGCGTTTTTTTTTTTGTAATGAATTTAATACGTTGCTTTATTCTTTGCTAAAACAAGTTTTTTTTGTATACAAGTGCTTCGCGGGATTAGGGAATTAAAAAAAAAAAATCCGAATTGATAACTATGTAGTTAAAAAAAAGCTGTATTTTATCGCTTAAAACAAATTATGAGAGAAGAAAATTTTCGGTTATTTAGTTCTGAAGTCATTTTCTAATCCAATTTTTATTAGCTTAAAAAATTATGAATTACATATTAACCATGCATTGCATTAGAAGGGGACATCCCCTGAGTGTTGGCTCAAAGTAAAAAAATGGATGTACTTCACTTCTCCAATCCCGCCCATATTTAGAGAGGTTGTGTACTGATAACACAGCTATGTGTACCAAATTTGGACGGTTGTTTCTTACCGTTCTTAAGATATAAATAAATCCGTTTTATGCCACGCCCACTTCTTCAATCCCGCCCACATTTTATCGGATGTTGTGTATTGATAGCCAAGATGCTTGCATCTAATTTGGAAACTGTTGTCCATTCCGTTCTCCAGATATAAAAAAAAAACAGACGGGCATCGTTAAAAAAAACTTCGCAACTTATAAGAACCCAGAATATATATACTTTATAGCAAGGTATATTTACACAAGGTAAACTCGTTGGCCCATATGTTTGTCAGCTGTTTACCCCTAGTTGGAGCCAAAACGTCAAATTGCGTGTATATGAGCCAAAATTTGTACATGTGTGCGTTAAATTGTTTTTGTTTTATATGAAGACAACTTTGACAAATTGGCTCCATTTATAGAGCAGCATGTCTACACTCCCAAATGAGTTTACCTTGTGTAAATATACCTTGCTTTATAGTCTCTAAGAAAAATATGGTAGTGATCAGCGTTGCCGTTTTGGTTGTTTTTAACCAAAATTGGTTACTTTTTTTTCCAATGTGTACTTGTGTACTTTTTTTCCATTTTGGTTACTTTTTTTTCAACACAAAAATAACCAATTTTTGGTTTTGGGACAAGCTTACACGCTCCGCTTTTTTTAACTTTAGAAATGTTTATGGTATTGGTGCTTCCAATACTGTTTCTATCTACTTAAAAATTATTTTTCTAGAATATTAAACTGTCACAAACTATCAGCTTAACAATATAAAGCGCCTATTAGACGCCCATACTTGGTATGCGAGAATGGTATCCATCATACCATCAAACTCGTGTAATAGCGAAAAATTCGTGTATGTCAGTTTGATATGTTAAAAATTCAAAATTTTTGATTTTTATGTATGCTATCATACCATCGTACTCGTGTTATAGCAATTCTGTCATACTCAGTAAAAACTTAATTTGAACTTTGCAAGCAAAGGGTAACGATGACTTGGTTAGAGCTCGCTTTTTTAAACGGTTTTATTTAGAAACATGATCTATATTTTAAAAAATAAAACACTTAATAATTGACATAAAGTTTTATTAAGAGCATTGAACGATAGAATGAAAGTGCGGATCTTATTTTATAAAGAGTATGTCATCCAGATGTCTTCCGTCGAGTTTAACACACTATTCGAAACGGAGCCTTGTTTTTCGAGAATTTTGGAAAAAAAATGGTCCAATTATCTCATGCGTGGATAAGGCACACCCAGCGGCAATGCAATGGTTTTTGATGTTTCAATCGAGGGTTGCGGGTTCTTGGAGACCAGTAACGGCAGTTTTGCTTGTTGACGTGGCCGTTAAAGTGAAAATGATCCTCGCCGCTCCAAGAAAGGGATTTACAGTACGAAAACGCTCCAACATCGTTTCACAAAAATTATTGCGTAAATCAAAGTCACTTTCTTTCAGTTCTTGAACGATTTAAATTTAAAAAGGATGGAACTTCAGATCCTTTTTTTTAAATTTCATGAATAATCGCTCTTGGAAGTCCCAGTGAAGCTGCACTTTTCCGTATTAAAAGTCGCGGATTTTCACGTAAAGTGCTTTCAACCAGTTCAATGTTTTCGGGAGTGCTTAAATATCGACTGGGCCCTGGCCGAGGGGCATTCAGCAGTTGGGCGGAGTCTCTGCGCCCACCAACGAATGAAATTTACACTCGGTTTATCACGTATTCGCCGAATCCTGAACTTAGAACAAAATTGTCGACGAGCAATTACTCTTAAAAAATGTGTCCACAGCGAACGCGCGATGCTCACTTTTTGAAATAATCGTATTTAAAAATATAAATTTGCCACCAGAAACCCTGTATATACAACCTTCACTACTTTTAATGCTTCATAGGTCTAACTGAAATAATTTTCTAGGAAAAACGATTAGGTGAAATATCTTTCCAAATCCAGCCCGATTAATATGATTCTTACTATTTTCACTTGGCTGAAAGCATCTATATATCTGTGCTCACAAGCAATAACAGTTGAAGTCGAGTAAGGAAAAATTTGACTTAAAAAATTGCTTACAAAGAGCTTGCAACTGTAAGCTTAATAAAAATTCTCTTATAGCTACTTATAAAAAAGGTTGAAAGCTCTAGCTCAAAAAGTTTTTCAAATAGACGAAAATAAGTGTTAACTTGGTATATGCAATGCCACGCCCACGAAAAATTGTATAGCCTATTGATTTTTCCAGACCATCGGTAACATAGTGTCAAAATTTTATGAAAATCGGCACAGCGGCTTAGGCGCATTTAATACAAAATAATTTTGGTTACATTTTTTCGCTTTTGGTTACTTTTTGATTTGATTTTGGTTACAAATTTTTTTTGGTCGTGGCAACGCTGGTAGTGATTTTATTTTATATATTTTATATATATATTTATTTTCGGTAAAGAGTATAATTATTGAAAATTGATTCCATATAATGATTTTTTACACATTCTTTGTAATTCATGAAATAAAATATTGTAGTGGCAATCAAGTACCAATAATTTCAAGATCAAATTTTATCATACATTTTTGTTATTTTTTAATTTTAATTGTTTTATGTTTTTCTATTTTACATCACGTCACTTCCTTTCGGTCTTATCAAATTTAAATTTGTATTTAAATTTAAAAATGTTCACCTTAAAAATTACGTTGGACAATTTTAGTGACTCAACAAAAACCACAAATGTATTTTTTTTTTTATATTCCGATAAAAATATTTTTTTTGCATAACAACTTTTCACGCCAATAAAATTGAAGTAGTTTTATAAGAACATTTAAAATCCCCTAATTCGGTTGAAAAAAAATTTAAATTTTTAGAACAAAATCGATTTTGTTTATGTTAAAGTAATAAGTAAAAAAATATTTATTTTCTTTTAACATTAACATAACCAAAAGATCGAACCCACTTTTTCAGACCGAACCCGAACCCAAACTTTGTTTTTATTGAATAGAAACAATTTTAACTTTTGTAATTTATTTATTTAATAAAAACAAATTCTCCTAATGACGGTTCCCGTTGACATAGGCGTTTCGCGCTCCTTAAGCGATTATGGCCGCCATCATTTAAAATGTTTGGAAATGGCTTTTCCGTTTCATAAACAATATTATTATTGTCCAAGAAAATATAAAATTGTAAGCCTTTATTTTCGTTCCAATTCTCCCCAAAGTGAGTACCTACAGCAGATTTCCAGTCATATATATGAACACCGCTTAAAAATATTTTTCAATATACGACTTTTTTAAAAACAAATATGTATGTCAAAGCGAACTTTTTAAATTCCCTAATTCGACTTCATTTCATCAACGATATCTTGGCGCACTTCAAACAATAGTTAACCAGCGAGTTTTGTTATAGAAAAAGTAAAGAGACAGTTTTGAAAATGTCTGGTGAATGGAACCAACCAGTTTAGTTACCAACTGCAATTTTAGGTAACATAAAAACGTAGAAAAGGACATGGTTCGATATAATCTATATATTTATTCTCAAAAAGTGCTAAAAGATCTGTCAAAATCAATTGTTATCTCATTTTTTTAATTTTTGAAACGAACGAGTTTTGCAACTCACCTACTTATATGTAAGGTAGACTGGACATTATTTACTGACTTCAAAAGTTTTAAAGCAGACCTTCTTAAAATTTTTTTATTCTTTCTTCACAAGCTTTCTTCAATCTTTATATAAAAATATTAACTATTAATCAAAATTAGAATATGTAAGGAAATACAATAAGTTTATAAAAAGGGAATGAAAAATGTTTGTGTCCTGTGTTTAATTTTTATTATTTTTAATAATCAATTGATAATTGATTTTGTTGTTTCATAAAATTTTGATTTAAAAAATTTGCTTAAAATTAAAAAACTAAAAATCCCTGAAGAAGTTATCCGTTGAGATAAAGAAATATTGGATTAATACTAAATAATTGTTATATAAAATGACCTTGAGCTTGAAGATTTATTGTGAAGAAATAATATTAAAAAGGTCGAAGAAATTTAACTAAATAATTTTTTAATTTTGAAAAATATAAGAAAAATTTTAGAGTCGGAGTCGCGAGTTTTTGTGGGTACTTCGACTCCGACTCCGGTACAAAAAGCCCAACTGCGACTCCACAGCCCTGGTTTAAACAAATTTTCCCATTGAAGTATATGATCCTGTAAGTATCTAGATGCTTCATAGCGGTTTTCATGGTTGCTTAGAAAAGCTGTACCATGTTAATGTGTAGGAGCACATGTTGATGTGCATGTCTAAAGCATATAACAAATACAATAGAGTCCCTAAGTTATTGCCCTATGGGACTCTAGCATTAATCGACTAGCGTAAACTTAAGAATCTTCTTATTTAATAATTAATTTTCGACCGACTAAGTAATTTCCTAAGATTATGGTATTAAAAAGTTTTTGTACCTTTTAAGCGGTATTACAAAAAATTAGTAGAATTATTATATTCGGCTGCGCCAAATCTTATATACTTTTCGTCATACCGTTAGAAATCTTAAATTCGGCAGTACGCTTGTATAGGGGCCAGAGGAAGTAATGAACGGATTTTGCTCATTTTCAATATTAAATACTCTTTATGTTTAAAAAATATCTAAAGCTTCGTCAAGGCAGTTGTCAGATCTAACAATATTGTCAGCTAAATGTGCTTAAAATATCCTACAACCGTGAGAACTGACAATTTTTATTTGACAACGTAGTCAGAAGAAGCATAATTAGTTCATTGCATAAGCCTTATATGGTATGACTAACTCATATGGTATGGGCGCAATTGTGTCAAAAACATTATTTCGGTAAGAAAAGGGTTAGTTATTTGTCTACAACTCAGTCTATTCTACTAAGTTTAGTTGAAAACTAAACATACATAATATAAAATATAAAGACTTAAAAAAAAATTAAAATACATGAGTTAAACTTAAAAGCAGTCGTGGTTATTTGCTCATATCTCAACGATTTGTAGACCGATTTAGTTGAATTTCATTTGCAAATTATTCCGGACATGCTGACGGGCTTTTAAGGATCCAGAAAATGTATAACAGAAACTACAGGCGGAATGACACGAAATGAATTAAAACTTATAGAACAACGTACTTAAAAATACCCTTTCCACCTGTGAATAAAGATAAATAGGAAAAAATATTTGTACTTTTCTTAGAAGAGGAAAACTATGACATTATTTCATATTTCTAATTAAGATAAAAATGTGTTATGTAGCAAACCAGTAACCACCCACAATATGTACAAATTTGTACGAATTTATAAAAAATATGAATGTACTATGTATACACATTTATTTTGTTTAATGTATGTAACTTCTAAACCAACTTGACCGAACATTTTTTTACATGTCAATAATAATAGTGTTTATTTTTTATTTCATTGCACAGTTTTCATTAGACTATTGACAACAAAACAACTAAAAGTACTCATATAGAAAATATACATACTTATATGTATAAGACTTCATAAATATTATTAAAATGTATATTAAGCTCGTATTAAATAAATTTTTTATTATTTTAAATATTTGTCAATTTATTAAAAGTGCACCCCAGCAGACATTTGTATGTGATATACCATGCCCTCCCAACGAAATATGTATTGGCGGCAATAAATGTGCCTGTATTGAACGTTTAATATCAAATAAAATTGATGCAAATACTCTTAACCTCCCATATTGTTCAGAAGATTACGCAGCTATAGTCAATAATTTCGACAGTGACCTAGAAGAGGAGGAGGAAATTTTGTATTCGGATGAAATTAATTTTGAAATTGATCAAAAATATAATGAGACCCAACCCAACTTTAAAATCAATAATTCAACTTCATGGAAAGAAAATATTCGAATAAATAGCAATAAGTTCTATGTAATTTTAGGATTAGTCTGTATTATTTTGGCGTTTTTAGTTTTAATTTTATTTATAAAAATTAATATTTAATTTTGAACTTTTAATGCATCAAAAAATTAAATTTTCCTAGAAGCAAGGTTTTAATAAAAAATTACAAAAATTAGAACTTTTCAATCCTGATTTAATATTATTTTGTTATCAAAGAACTTTTGTCATATTTTTAAACCGTTGGCCACAAATGGAAATTCTGCTTATAATTTCGACATTATTGTATAAATATTATAAAGTTGCCATTTTTGAACGCAGGGGTCTAAAAATTGGCCTGAACATGTATGTATGTAGTTTATTAAAACAACCAAAAATCAATCAAAAACTCAATTTCGAATTTTTGTTTAGTTACGTCCGTTTGCTTTTAAGGTGACAATATGTATATATATTTATATATTGTGGATCCTTATGAGTAGCGGTGTTGTAAGCAAAAAACTAATACCGACTCTAATTTTTACCCATACATCTCTCATTTTTACCCATTTTTTGAATTCTTTTTAAAATCTATGAACTTAATTTTTTCCACTTACAACTAAAATAAACTTAGTTGAATATTAGTAGTAAAAATCAACGAAATCGGTTAATAAATAAAGAAAATATAGACAAACAACTACTTTTTTCTTGCCAAATAATGGTTTTGTTTCAATAGAACACATACAATATGAGCAAAGAGAACCCAATTTGGCTCAGATGTGTCTTATTTATTGAAATTTAACCAAATCGATCAATTTATTTACCTTTTCTCATACAAGTGACCTTTTGGAATTTTGGATTTTGTATGTCCGTTTGGGACAAAATTTCAAGACAATATTAAGGACTTGTATTCGAGTTTAAGTTTTAGATTTGGAGTCTAAAGACATATCAAGAGGGCCGCCATACGTTCCCAAATTAGGACATATCCGAGTTACAAAATTTAAAAACGATCCAGAATTCTTAATTTTACCCCGATTTTAAAAAATATTTTAGTCGAGTTCCTCAAAAAAGTCAGCGACATGCAGATTTTATCTCTTTATTGTTTAGGAAACATCCCGACGTTGAAGAACTAAATTTGTTATTTCTGACGTACCTAATATTTTGCAAATATAGACCCATGATCATGACTTTTTTAAATATTTGTGAAAAAATCTTTTATAATTAAAGAGATATTTGCGTTTGAAGTTAAAATTTTCTAAAAAGACGTCCTTTGGCATTTTTTAGGTAAAATGTATTTTTATTCTTTTTTATTTATAAAAAAAATTAAAGCAAGATGTTTATATGTGACACGGAAAGTTAAAAGGGACCTATGAGCAGAAAATAAGTTTTGGAGAAAACCGACTTTGAAGTTAACAAGTTGATTTTGATGCGCCTGAACGCTTTTATGGCTTGAAACCCCTGAGTTGTTGCTTTATGTGTAATTTTGCTAGCAAAAAATATTCGAAAATTTCAATCACTACGGCGGCCTCAAGGCTACATTTTATTCAATCGTAAAGCTAGAATCAAAAATTTTAGTCACCGTGTCTATGCCCAATATTTTTATAATAATTGTGTACATAATTGGAATCCTGAGACCCACCACCACTTGGTAAGAAAAACATTCCCAAAAACTAAAAAACTCCCTTTGGAGATTTCAGAAATTTTTTTTTTTTTTTTTTTGTAATTGTGGGATTCCTTTTAAATTTTAGTTGGTTTGTATTAAGCATCGAAAAATCTATTTAGATCTAAATTTTTTTTATACACATATGGGTAATTCCATTTCAAATCGACCAAGAGCGGGACACGACCTCTATCGATTTAAATGAAATTTGATGAGAAGGTTCCTTTTAACCTATTAGGAACATATATGAAAAAAAAAATTTTTTTAATATTTTTATCAAAAGTTATGTCATTAGTTCTTCAATATCTCAAAAACTACTTTACTTGGTGGCCACACGATCACGTTTTGCCTTTCAATTCCCATTCAATTTGCAATACACTCTCACTGTTTTACTAACACACTCACACTTTTTAAATTGACCACGAGATGGCTTTCAATTTCACCTTTCCATTTGTTTGGCAATTTTACTTTCAATTTAACAGCTGATTACATGCTTGTCTTTATAAATTGTTTTCTTGATGAAATCTTGAAAGTAAATTGCTTACGAATTGAGTGCAGCCTACGTCACAGCTTTCAATTTATGTAAATTTGACAAGCAGCATATATAAAAGACTATCAAGAACAACTTGATCGTGTGGCCGCAGGGTTACATACGAAGATGAGTTTAATGTTTTACTTGAGGGTTACACGATCAAGTTTTGCCTATCAAGTTTTAATACACTCACACTTTTTTACCAATACACTCATACTTTTAAAAATTGAAACGAACTTGCCTTTAAAATTCTCTTTCTAGTGAGTGTTTCAATTTACGTTCAAGAAAACAGCTGATTTCAAGGTTAGTGAGGAAATTTTTCGTTTGCCTTTATAAATTGTTTTCTTGATGACATCTTGAAAGTAAATTGCTCAAAAATTGAATGCAGCCTACGTCACAACTTCCAATTTTTGGAAATTTTGACAAATAGTATATCGTTACCTAAAACGCAAAAGGCCCTTACTAACAAGAAATAAAAAATCGTCTTTTTCATGAAATCTGATGAATTGCATCAACACTAATGTCCACAATAAATTTTGGAATCTTTCAACCAAAATTAGCGCTTTTATTAACAAAAAACAAACAGCCCTATCTACAAAAGATTATATGGATACACGCTAAAAGACCTTACTAACAGTTTGCATAATATGCAACATTGTCAATTGTCAAAACAACTGGTAGGTTTTACAAGAAAAATAGAAGGAAAATAAATTATAAGCAGTTTTAGGCAATTTATCAATTAACATTTTGAATAGTAATTTGCTTCTCCTGTAAAATTTTCAAAATGTTAGATAGGGCGTTTTGTGTTTTAGGTAACGATATGTAAAAGACTATCAAGAAAATCTTGATCGTGTGGCTGCACTGTTAAAGAGAATACTTGGGGCTACAAGCCATATATTGAAAAAAAATATCTGCCAAATATGTATTAAATTTTAAAAACGGACTAAGTCAAAAATCTATTTTTTTATTTGGCTGATTTTTTTTATATTATACCTCAAACTGTAAAAAAATCCTGAAACTTTGAAGGAGGTCTTTTTTAAGATATGATTTTTTTCTTTCGCAACCTTTAAAAAATAATCTTAAAAAGAATTTTAATACTGTAATTTTGAGCAATAAGTACACTGTGCTAGTTGCAAAAAAACAGACAAGCCGGGCACTTAGCGTTTTAAACTAATTCGGGCACGCTGAATCCAGTGGTGCTAACCGTTTTTTTTTTTTTTTAGGTTAGCTCTTGTTTTCGAGATATACCGTTATTTCGAAAATGAAGGAGGCTGCCCAACATATATTCGCGTAACTTACGTTTAGTTTATTGAAATTACTAAAAAAAAAAAAACCGAAATTCCGCAATAAATAATAAAGTGGGGTTGGTCATACATTTAACCCATCTAGAAGCATCCTATGCGCTGCAGAGGCCAAGTTAAAGAATTTTATTAAACCGCCATATTTGTATTGTACAGCGCGTAGGATGCCAAGTATTTAAAATGACAATCATCTTCGTATGTATTTACCAACGACCGCACCATGAACAGCTAGTTTTTTTCGTTTGTGTATTTTGTTTTTGTAAAAAATTTTTGGTTTATTACCAGCCAAAAGGGACGAACATTAATGAGTCGATTTAAAAAAAACCGAACGGAATAAAATGTTCTCATCTTTTGTTGAGTTTAGTAAAAACAGTTTTATTTTTGTGTTCGAAATATGACTAACAGGGAAACGTTATTTTTTTTAAAAGATTTTCTACACAAACACTATTCAGTTGAAATGTAATTAAAACCACTGCTAATGATGAGTTCAACATTGCAATATAGCATAGTTGTAAACCATAACACAAAAATGCAAAATTTTAACTGAACTTGAGTTTTATAGATATATGTAGTTTAATATATAGTTTATAGTTTAAATTTGGTCCATATCAACTATTTTAGTTTCTTAAGTATATTGTTTTGCTCTACACGCCACTGTTTGGCGATTGCAGCATATTCCTCACACAAAAAAAAATTCCCTCTTGCTTTTGTTCATTTCGCTAAGAAAAAGTAGTTAAAGCGTGGGCAAAATAAAAGGACAAGAAAATAAATTTAGCTCTTGCTTTGCTCATTGTCGTAGAAAAAAAAGTATCGTATTTTAGAGAGTAAAAGAATTTTTATTGTTTATCGGGCATGTTCTAGAAATCGAAATGAAGTGGATTTAAAATTGAGCAAATTTTTAAAAGAAGCCTGTAATGAAAGTTCATAAAAATATTCCTTTGCGGCTATGTATTCCATTCTTTGAGTACCAGGTATTTTTACAATAACAACTCTAAAAACCAGAAGAATCTACGGTCATTTTGTAAATAAATGAACTTAAAAACTCGTTCGATTTCAATTTTACTTCATTTCGATTTCTAGAACATGCCCGTATATTTTATTTCTTTTTTTTTTATAAAACGTTTAACTAAAACAGAATTTGTTTATTTTTCATTTTAAAAATCGTTCCGTTAGAATTTATTTTTTAAAAAGTTCGTCGATTCAACGAAAAGTGACCTTAATGTACTAAAATGAAGAGTAACCTTCCAGGGTTAAATGGAAATTTCGATCGATATCGAATGCCTTAATTTGTCGCCAGATGTATTTCTTCCAAATGTTCGCTCGTCTAAACTCGGACTAATAGGTCGATTACGGATGGCTACACAACTGAAGTTAAATTGCCAGAAGCGAAATCAGGCAACGACGCTCATGCTAAACATGTAAACAATTTTTTTTATTTTATAGGTATTTTAATCGACCCATAAATCAATATGTATACGATCAGCTGAGCCTATTAAGTTTCCTCTACACATATTTCAAAATTTTAATCCCAATTTAAAAAATTGTTTAAGTTTTATAAAAGAAAAATGGAAAATAATCTAGTTTACCGACGCAGCTCTAAATAAAATAAAAAGTACTTTGGGTGATAGAAAATACAAAAATAAGAAAATACTTATAAAGCAGAGCCCGGCAACACATACATGCAGACTTTTTGTTTTTTGTGAGAGAATAATGACCCCTATTCTGCGTTTCGATTCGGATCGAAATTTTCTCAGTTATTGGCAACTTTGGTATTCTGTGCCCATATTCTGTAACTCCCGCGTTGAAAAACTTTTCGATTGAAATGTGAGAACTGAAACAAAAATACCATAAATTGAAACAAACATGTTTTTCTCACTAAACTGTTACTGTATCATTTTTGGTGTGTAATAGCTGTAACGTAACGAAATTACTCGCCAAAAATGTTTCAGTAACAGTTAAGTGAGAAAAACATGTTTGTTTGCATTCTAAAGTGGAATTCTAAAGCAATGTTTTAATCGATGTCTTCCGAGTCCTATTGGATAGTAGTTTAGACACAAATTTTCACCAAGATCGGTCAACAAGTTTTTGAGTTACAGGGGTGTGCTGGAAATCGCAAACGCAAAACGCAAGAATTTTAAAAGTCGTTTTTTAGTAAGATTTCTGTAATAAATGAATTTTATGGCAAATATTATACAAACATTTCTCTATTAAACAGACTTTTATAACAAAATTTATAAAAATTAGATTAAAAGTGTATTAAAAACAGCCTCCAAATTCTTGCGTTTTGCGTTTGCGATTTCCATCACACCCCCCTTAGAGGGGGTCAAATTTTGACATTTTGGCCATACAGGTGCTCTTTTATTACCTATTGGTGTTAGCAAAATTTGTTTGCTAGATATCTATGTATTACCTATTGGTGTTAGCAAAATTTGTAAGCTACCGAGACTACTTGCGACAAATTTTGCTAACACCAATAGGTAATAAGTTACAGGGATAAGGAAGAACACATGTATGCCCAAAATGTCAATCTTTGACCCTAACACAGAAACTTTTTGATCGATCTTGTTGAAAATTTGTCTAAACTACAAATCGGAAGACATCGATTTAAAATTTGGGTCACTTGACATGAAACCCCCCACATATTAAAACTTATGAGGTCTACAACTCGAAAACAATGAGATTGTGCCATTTTTTTCAATTTGTATTTTCTCATTTTTGAATTTTCTATCACCCTATTTACTTGTTTTTTTATTTGGAGCTGCGTCGGTAAACTAGATTTAAGCTGAAAATGCAGTACATGCACTTTTTGTAAAAAAAACTCAATAAACTTTAATACATTTGCCAGATCTGTATTCTACAATGGCTATTTTAAAACAACCAACTTCAAGCACACCTTTACAATAATAAAAAATTTATTGTAATTTGGTTTCTTTTAAAAGTAAAGAAATAATTTATTTCTTAGACTTGATTTTCTTAAGATAAAATTCCAATTCTTTGCCTTCCAAAATGTAACCATCAGCACGACCGCATTGACCAGGGCGGGATGAAACGCAGGCTAAAATAAAAAAAAATTACGTTTTAAGAGTATGTACTTAAACTGTTTAACAAATATTTTTTTGATAAAATCAATCAGAGTAACTATGACAAGCAGAATCACGCCCTATCGGTTTGTTACAGAACTTAAAACAAGTCTGCAGCAATTAAGAGTTGATGGGATCGCTTTAAGATTTAACATCATATTGGGAAAACAAAATTTGGTTTTTATTAAATGGGATGACGTACCTAATAGACGACCGGAAACGAATTGATCTTCCAAAGCTTGTTCAACTTTCGCGTACTTTTGACGTTCCAGATATTTCTTCATGGTCTTTTCACTGCGTTTCTTTGTAAGGACATCATTGTCGTCTTCCTTTTGTTGTTGCTTTGGGTTACGCTTGCGACCCAAGGGCAAAACATAATGGGATTCATACCACTGACGGAAGGGAGTTGCATCGATAACAACGATGGAGTTCTTTACCAAAGTCTTGGTACGGACCAATTCGTTGTTAGAGGCATTATAGACAACATCGGCAATACGAGTCTTGCGTGCAATACCTTCAGAGGCCCAGGCAAAGTTACCAGTTTCAAGGCGAAGGGCGCGGAGCTTTTCGTTACCGCCACGAGTACGGACACTGTGAACGCGGGGAGCACCTAACTGAAACACAAGAAAAAAAAATCAGTTTTAGTTTATTCCAAAACAATAAAAATATTTTTTTATGGTACGTAGAAAAATATATATCAGCAGTCCGAACATAATAACGCTATTCATCAATTGCTAAAAGTTCCGAAGAACTTTTTGATTACAGTTGACACGCGTTATCATCATTTAAACATTTCCTACAGCAAATTTTTTTTGGATTCACACTCTTAGAACTCACCTTCGTATTGGCAGCGGGGCGACCCAACTCGAACTTACGCTTCTTGCGCAAAGGTTTACGTTTGCCACCAGTGGCGCGGCGCTTGTGAGCACTATCGCGGCTAATACCTAGAATTATGAAATGATAGAATTTAACTTGCAATGACTACACTTAAATATAATACAACCCAATTATTAATCAAAGTTCTGCGAGAGTTTTCTACCTTCTCCAATTTTTACAATTCTATTTAAATAAGAAAAATGGGAACAGGGAAAACTCTCAGGGAATTTTTATCCATAATTGAATTGATAAAAGAATATGTATCTGCCACTTTTTTACTTTTCAGCCGGTTCGTATTTTAACATTTATAGACAATTATTTTTCAAGTTTATTAAATTTGAAATTTCTAATTTGTTTACATAGTTTTAATAAAATAAATCATCATTTTATTTTATTATTTATCATGGATGTTTTAAGATTTTCCTAAAATTTTTCACTTTTCTAAAAACACAGCACTCACCCATCTTGAGTAAAAACAGAAAAGGAAAGGAAGCAGAAAAGAAACGCAATAGCTAGTGTCAAACGATTGTCATAACGTATTTGTAATAGAATACACATTGTTGTATTTTTTCAAGGTATATTTACACAAGGTAAACTCGTTGGCCCATATGTCTGTCAGCTGTTTACCCCTAGTTGGAACCCCAACGTCAAATTGCGTGTATATGACATGGTGAAATAAACAGGTGGCAGCACTACGCCAGATGACGATTTTTTGCTCATGCATTGTTTGTCTAGGTTTATGTCAAAGTTTTGTTTATGTTTACAAAAAGTCCACGTTTTGTGCTGTGATTATTGTATTTAATTAAAGTTTTTGATAATATTAAATTAAAATAAGTAAGATATTGACCATAATTAAATAAAATTTGGCTAAAAATTTATTTATTTCATCACGTTCAGCGGCACGCTTTGATTTTTGTTAAAAGTATTTTTTGACGTAAACGGTGATGTAATTTCCATTTTTGTTGTAATGTTGTATTTGTTGCCGTAACGATGCCACCTGCTTATTCCACCATGAGTATATGAGTACTTTTGCATCTTATGCTGGGTACACACAGTGCAATCTACATCAACGCAATCTCAAAATATCAATACGTTTTGATGTTGATGCAATCTGGAATAAATGAAAATTAATTTAATTTGCTAGATTGCGTAAATGCATTGCATAGTGTGTACCCATCATTATGCTGGGTACAGACAGTGCAATCTACATCAATTCAATCTCAAAACATCAATAATTAATTAAATTAAAAATGCCACGTTACCCCCACGTCAGTTTGAGTACTTCTTTCTTATTATTCTTCTTTGTCTAAATTTACACGTTTCGTCTTTTGATGCTCAACTTCTTTTCAATTCCCTTTTAAAGATGCCAATATAATCACACGTATTATAAAATCAAAGAGGATCAAAGAGAAAAGTACCAACCCCCTTTATTCTTTCTGCTCTCACCTAAAAACATAAGAGTTTAGCATCAAAAGATGAAACGTGTGAAAGCAGACTAAAGCTTCGTACAGACGATCGTCAGATCTTACAATATTGTAATTTTTATGACAATGGTGCCATTGTCAGATGCATTAATATAACACATCTGCCAAATGAAAATAGCGTACAATGTTCACACAGTTGCACGACATTTTTAGTAGATTTTAATGACAACATTGTAAGATCCGACCACCGTCTGTACAAAGCTTTAGTTAAAATCTAGCATGAAATGTTATTGCTAACAATTCAAATAAAAAATTAAAAAAAGGGAAAGTATTATAAGTTTTAGAACAAATGTAGCCAAATTAAAAAGAATATGGTGGAACTTATGTTTTATTATAGTTCACGATTTGATACTGGATTTTTTTCAACGCAAAATTATACAAAAACGAAGAAAAAAGAAATCGGTTGCAAATAAAAATTCTTTCAAAAATAATAAAAAAAAAATTAAAGATCTATTAAGATAAATCAAAAGCAATTAAAGCAATGTAGTTACATATCTATGTATAAATCGGCAAAGGCAAAACATTTAAGAACACTTTTTTCCTCTGTATGTCAACAGATTTGATCAACATATACATAATTTTAAAGGTATTTACTCACAGAAGTGCACAATATATATATTATTAAAATCTGTTTAATAATTTCAGAGTTATTCATATGCAGAACACAAATAAAAATTTGTTTTTTTTTCAATTATCAAATAGTTAAAAAAATAGGGTGGTCGATTATTCGACATTTTTCAGAAACCGGTTTTCGACTATATAAATCGGCACAGGCAAAACAGTGCTTCATGTGATAATTGTTAAATTTGCTATAATATTGAACTTAGAAACATATGTAATATTATATGGGCAGGTTACTGAGTGAATGAGAATCTATCAGCCTTAAGGGCATAATAAACCACACAAAATGTTTGGCAAAAACAAACATTGTTTCCGTTTGGGGTTTGTCAACAAACAACACAAATATTCTCTGTACAAACGTTAATTTTCATTTTTGTTTTGTTTTCAATGAATGCGGATGCCGATAGTGCTGCGGCAATTTTGTTGCTTTTTGTTTAAAACGGTTAAGCAATTATAAAATAAAGGCAAAAAATTTAAAGTAAAAAGTGATTTAAACAACGAGCTGTTTTGTGGCAAGCAATACTACTAAAAAAAATTTTATTTACTATTTAAAATTAATTGAATTCAATACATTTAGCATTAGACGCCACAAAAAGTTTGACAAATATCCAACATGTCTGCCAAATATTAAAAATTTTTGATATTTCTGTAAACATTGCTTCAAATGTTTGTCCAAACAGCAAATACCCCAATTAACAACATAAAATATTTGTACAAATGTGAAATTTTGACATGTTTGTCAAGCCATATGTGAGGTTTATTAAGCCCTTTATTCCGATTGTCGTTGTCGTCATCGACGCTGTCGTTTTTTGTAATTGATTAAGGTAACACACAGCCTCTTTTTTAATCTTCTATAAAAAATGAAATTACTTGGAGGCCACACGATCAAATTTTGTCTTTCAATTTGCAATACAGGGTGTGTGTGAAACGGTAGCAAAGTACCATGGTGAAATAACTAGAAGGTGGCAGCACTACGAATTATATTATTTTTTGCTCATCCATGGTGAACTTCCATAACTTGAGGGTTACACGATCAAGTTTTGCCTATCAAGTTTTAATACTCTCACACTTTTCTACCAATACACTCATACTTTGAAAAATTGAAACGAACTTGCCTTTAAAATTCTCTTTCTAGAGAGTGCTTCAATTTATGTTCAAGAAAACAGCTGATTTCAAGGTTAGTGAGCCACACGATCAAGATTTTCTTGATAGTCTTTTACATATACTGCTTGTCAAAATTAACAAAAATTGAAAGTTGTGACGTAGGCTGCATTCAATTTTTGAGCAATTTACATTCAAGATGTCATCAAGAAAACAATTTATAAAGGCAAACGAAAAATTTGCTCACTAACCTTGAAATCAGCTTTTTTCTTGAACGTAAATTGAAGCACTCTCTGGAAAGAGAATTTTAAAGGCAAGTTCGTTTCAATTTTTAAAAGTATGAGTGTATTGGTAGAAGAGTGTGAGAGTATTAAAACTTGATAGGCAAAACTTGATCGTGTAACCCTCAAGTAAAAGCATTCAGGTAAGATTAAAAGAGAATTCAAAAAATGTCCGGCAAGAAATGTCCCTACTGTAAATTGGGACAAACAAAACTTTGTCAAATTAAACTTTGTGTGTCCAAACACCAAACAGAGTTTAAAAGAGAATTCAAAAAACTTTGCCTGTCTAAAAGGGGAATTACAATTTTTTTTTTTCTGTGGCAGTGCTGTCACTGTAGAATTTTTTCAAACATTTGGCAGCACTGCTTTTTTCTCTACAATCGAATGTGGTAGAATTTATGCGAAAGAATATGTCAAAGCAAATAGAAAAAAGCAAACGCATTTGAAATAGGCAGCTGCGTTTTTACGTAAAAGTTTTCGTCAATCTTCTTTATAATATAACAAATAAAAACAGGAGCAAAAGGACGGATAAAAATATTAAAAAAATAAAGGTGCGTGTTAAAAGATATCTTGTGCTAATATCAAACAAGGGAAAAGAAATCTACGTGCTAAAATTAAAATATTGCAAAATATATACCAACAAATGAGTAATACAAAGAAACAATATACATATCTACATACATATGTGTGTACATATATTTAATTATCGATTATTCTACTTATATATCTACATACAAATAAAGAAAATCTGAAGTACATATAAAAATTTATTTAGATTTTTTAGAAAAATGTATGTAGGTACAATATCCCGTTTTTAGTGTAAAATAATCAATAAAGAGTTCGTTCACATTTTTGTGGTTTCTATTTGCATTTGCTTATCGAATTTTCTTGCACGATTGTGAACGTAATTTTTGTTAACCACATCTCTAATTTTTGTGTATTAGATTGTGTACACCTGTGCCCATGTTCTGTAACTCTCTCGTCGAGAATCTTTTCAATTGAAATGTGTGAAATGAAACAAAAATGCTATGTCGTCAGCTCATTTTTGAAACAAACAACTGTTTTTCTCACTAAACTGTATCTGTAACTTTTTTTTGGCGAGTACTAACTGTCACGTAAGGAAATTACTAGCCAATTTACATCTTGGTGAGAAAATTTCCCGCTTTGAACTGTCAAATTAACTCGCGAATAAAAATGGGCGAGAAGAAATTTCAACACTAAAAAAAAATTAAAAATGCAAAATACAAAAAATAATAATAATATTTTGTTCTTGGCACATTTTTTTATTGTTTAATTATTTTGCTTTTAACATTTTTGTAAGATACTAGCGGACCCGGCGAACTTCGCCTCGCGAAGCCATTAAGGTTTAATTAAACTCAAAATTTCATACAAAAATTCGATTTTTCCGACTTTTCCGGAGGGATTTTTCAAAATTTTCTTCCGTAAAAACCCTCTTGAAAATACGACCAACTGACAAAAAATTTTACAGAAATCGGTCCAGCCGATACACCATTTTTTTTATATATAGATACGCAGTTTTTCAAAGCTTGTTTGCAAACAAAAAAAATTAAAGTCGCATTTACATTATTTGGTATAGCCGACGGTTGTTTTTTCGCCGCCGTCGGTGATATGTGCGCCTACCGTTCTCAACGTCGTTACGTAACGACATAATCTCTTTTGATAGTTTTCGACATGAGTTACAGACATTTTTTCTCACTTTTCGAGAAACTATGGAATATTTTGTTTCACATGGGTATGAATGACATCGCCAAACTATATGTAACGATAGTCCATTTATTTAAAAATCCTGTTTATTTAAGGTTCAATACATTACAGTTTATTCTACATTATTTACACAATGCTGAACCTAATACATTAATTAAATAATCAATTTAAAAGTTTGAAACAAAGCTTGTTTACCAAACCAGCTCCAAACACAAAATTAACGGAGGGTGATAGAAAATTGAAAAACAAAAAGGAAATATATGGAAAAAGTCCCGTAAACGTATAGTTTTCGAGTTATGGATATCTAAAGTTTTCATATATATATATATATATATATATCTATATGCGATTTGCCACTACATTTCTGGAAGTACGTGGCCAGTATTGGTATCATTTTAAAGCTTTTGAATATATATATATCCGGATATACATTCAAAATTGCAATATGGATTAATAAATAAATAAATAAAATTGTTAACTCTTTAGTTCCTAATACAGTTTTTTCAGAAGTGCACTGGGTAAATATGCTTGTACGTAGTTAATTCAAATAAAGGTACCAATGTATAAAAAAAGTTTAAATAACAAGTTATACCCCTAACAGACATACAATAGTTTACATACCATGGTATGTATACTATGGTTTTATATACTATTTTATATTGGCAGACTTGAAGTACGTAAGATACCACATTTATACTACGAACATTTTCGTAGTATATAAACCAGGAATATACCACTTTGTTTCATGGTTTAATTGTAGTTTAGGTTGACACACATGTAGTATACCATACTAGTATAGTATACAAATCCTCTGTCAAGGGTATAAGAGTGCCATGTTCGGCTATGCCTACCCTTCACAATGTTGCGATAAGAACAGAAAGTTATATTAATACCGATCATTAGATATAAATAAATTTGTGTGCCACGCCCCCTTCCCAATTCGCCCACATTCACACAGAATGTAAACAAATAAGGCGAATTTGCTTACATTCGCTTTTTTATGAATTCCCCACCGCGGTAACCTTGTACCAGGCGAATTGCGTATTTTCTGTTGATGAAGCGATAAGGCCACCTAGTATCCAATAAGCCTTGGTAAGGTTATAACTAAAGGCGAATTAACTTTTAAGTGAGTTCAACTCTACAACAACACTATATTTGTGGACCGATTGTCAATAAAACCTACTAACCAAAGACGTTTGTTTACATAAAATAATTTTTTTTAATTTTTATTTTTACAACAAAATAAAACCGTGCACAATTCACTAGTAAATTTATTTACATATACATAGGTACATATGTATTTTTTAATAAATCCCTATTGTTTTTACATACTTAAATAAAATATACGAAATATCGTACGAAAAATTCACTTGTACGATAACATAAAAAAATAATATACCTATAATAGGTATACGGGCATGTTCTACAAATCGAGGTGGAATTGAAATCAAACGAGATTTTGATTTCAATTACATATTGACAAAATTACTGTAGTTTTTTCTGTTTTTAAGAGCTGTCTTGTAAATACTCAAATTTGTCCGGTTTTAAATCCACTTCATTTCGATTTACAGAACATACCCGATAATATTTTGATATATTTTTTAGGGATGTGCGATTAATTGGTTAATCAATATTTTGATTAATTAAATAAAACCAAAACAAATGATTAGTTGACCAAAAGAAATCGGCAAACGTGGCATCTATTAGACAATATCAAAGCATCTATCATTTGTTGTTGCAGCTTGTTAGTATTTTGGAGCTCATTCTCTTGTTTCAAAACTTTAGCTACGTTTGCCCCACAGGTACGTTTTTTAGGAATTACTGTCAGCTACATCTGTAAAAGCTAGGCTGCAGCCTATTCAATCGTGGCCAATCTTTTTTTCACCTGGCGGTCATCCGCCGGTAGTGCATACATTTTTTTATTGTGTACCATTTTTTTTTTTCTTTAAATTTGCTTTTAACCCACCCACACTCGTTGCCAAAACTATTTTTAATTTTTTTGCAATACGCTTCCATGAAACTTCAGCGCTTGCTTTTGTTTAATAAGAAGGCCGAATACCACGATCAATTTGACTATTTTTTTCATTTCATGGATTAGAAGTTTAAAATGTTTTCTTTCGGGTTGTTATTTTTACCATTTTGAAACCTAAAATTTAAGAAATGTTTACATAGGTACAAAAGCTTTGAAAAAACACAAACATTTTTTAAAAAATATACACTTATTATTCCCATCTACCATATTGTATCATAATCGAATCTCTTAAGGCCCAAATACATTGATCAAAATACTCATCAAGCATTGTGGTAGTATTAGTGAAAATGTGTTTTTATGTGTCACACCGACAACGTTTGATGAAAAATCAAAAAATTTAGATATGACGGCGAATATTACGTCCAGCACACGTACACGTTGAATTCGCCGGCTGGACAAGCATTTGACAAGTGTATTTGGGCCTTTAGGAATCAGCTTCAAAAGCAAAATAACCGCATATGAGCTCATTTTTTCTATAGTTAATAGTATCCTACCGATAAATCACATCAAAGAATCATTTGTGATACAATTTTCCGATTCTTTGACATTACATTCGATGATTATGCAATTAAAAAAATAAAAGAAATATTAAATTTAAATAGCATCAGAAGTCAATTAGCATTTGTAATTTAAAATTACGGATATATTGATCACAATATCTAATTCGGAGGGATTTAGTTCACTAAATACTCAAGTCAAACTAATTGAATTTTAGAAAGTAAAATTAACAATGTGGAAGGAAGAAAAGCCCGACAAATTCAAAACGGTTTGCAGGAAAAATTAAGGATTTCAAAAAATAAAATAAAATGCATTGTCATTCTTCAAGTACAAGACAAAGTTTTACTTTTAATAAAACAATACTTATTTATTTAAACAAACAAAAATTTAAATTAGTTATTAAACAGCCTGTTCATCGATATCGAACGTTAACTTTCGAATTAGGGAATGGTAAATGGATTCTAAAATCGATTTTCGATTTTTTGATCGACTTTTTTTATTTCGGTTCTTAAAATCGATTAATCGAACCTCAAAATCGATTTTAAAATCGTTTAAGACTAATTTAAACATTTATACCTTATATCACAAAGGGGGATACACCAGAATTTTTTTCTTGGCAAACTACTAGAGAAATTGAACTAAGATTTTTACAGTGGGTAGATATGACTACATACTGTTTGTAATTTTCCTGCAAAAAGTTAAAATGTGTAAATTTTGAGATGGCCTTTAGAGGAACATTCGTTTCACATATTAAAATTCCGATCGAAAGTGATTTCGTATCTTGCTTCACATAAAACGAAATCACTTTTGATCGAAATTTATTTCTGTGACAAGCCTAAATGTATGGATAGTATTTCAAAGGATTATTCGCTCACACACTGATCTGTTTGAATATTAGCGTATTTCCACAGGAATGCCATGATTTAATTCACCTGTTGTGTTTATATATACATAGTATGTTGATTTTCACAATGCTGACTTTCAGTGTTTGGTTCGGTACGATATGTTTGGACTGTTTTGTTCACTGTCAATTGATGACTTTAATTTCTGAAGGACAAGAGCCCCTATATTAAAGTTGAAACTACAACTTTAAACTTGAAAAACTGCGTAAACATACCATCTACACACGTATGTACGCACAAAAAATCGATTTTAGAATTGCATACGTAAGTCCGATCGCAAAAAATCGATTTTTTTACCACAAAATCGATTCTCGACTGGAATCGAAATCGATTTACCATTCCCTAGTTCGCATAGAAAATTACATTTAAAACAAACAAAAATTCATCCGTACTTTTAACAATGCATACCGTATATGTATACCGCCGTTTTCATAACGAAAATTTGACATGAAGTTAGCATAAATGTTAATCATAATACTCTTACCAAATATTTGGGCAAATATTTATTAAGTGTGACCGTAGCTTAAAACCAGATTTAGTATATACATTCTGGCCCCTTGAGTAACTCTAAGTTGAAAATACGCTCACTTTCTTAAAACTCAAAGAAATTAACAAACTTGGCTTGATTGCCAATTGCAGTTTCTTGCAGTTATCCTAAAAAGTGTGGGATTAATATTCAGCAAAATCGGTTCCGTAGGATCAGAGCTATGAATCAAAATGTGGAATCGCCACCCAGTGTTGCCTAAAGTAGGGAAAATCCCTACATGTAGGGTTTTTTGATACTAAAATAGGAGCGTAGTTAAAATCGGACGGATTTTTTACATTCGCCAATATGTAGGTTTGTTTTGTCATATTGCATTATATACGAAATAAATGCTAAATTTTTTTTTTTAATAATGATTGCTTTAACAAATACTTTACCTATTTGAAAGACATTTTAAAATATAAGTGTAATGAATGGTTAAAAAAGGTTTGCAATATTTGAAATAAATCTTAATAGCTTTTTATATTTTATGCAAAAAGTTATAACGACTTTAAGTTTCAACAGAAAACATATCTAGCGACCCACATTATTTTAGCAAAAAAATCTATCGAGCAGTTTATATTTAAAATTAATTCAAAAACTAGTTATCGTTTTTCTAGAGAAAAACGTATTAAACTTTTTTATTAAAATAAATAAAAAGACAAAAATGTTTAATTTTTCGTGCAATTATTAAAATTTTATTTTAACAAACATTGAAATGTCAACTTATTAAACGCTTAAAGTAGGGTAAAGGCTACAATAAATATTTCAAATTTATGATATGTTTATTAAACGTTTAATAGGCTATTAAACATTTATAAATACTCTTTTTTCGACTTTTGCTTATTAATGACTTATAAAGCTGCAATGATGCGTTTATAAATTAGACTGTTAATATTTAAAGAAATGGAAATGTTTTTGGATAAAAAAAAAATGAATACAAATTTGAACTATTGTCTTAACAATTTAACATAAGCCTCAATGATCTCATGTTTGAGTGGAGAACAATCGCACACAATTAATTTTTCTTAAATTGTCTCTTGAATTGTTTCTTGAATTGTGAAATTAATATATTTTGAAACATGCACTTGGAACAGTTTAGGATAAAAATGGTTCAAATATAAAACTGTAATTGCAAGGTTGTATTTTAAAATTTATTGAAACTGTTACGAATTTTGTTTGCTTTACCCAATGCAAATGCCGATGCAGAGAGACCACCAAAAAGCGAAACAAATTGAGCCACACAGCTTTAAGTTTTATTTGTATTAAATGATTATTTCCGCAAAAGAGAGGAAGAGGCTGCATTAATTTCGAATGCACTAATAGCCACTTTAGAAAATTCAGTCCAAATGAAATATGTGTATATTTTATTAAGAAAATACCAGTTGCTTTTGTACCTGAACTAAATTAAAATTATCATTTAAAGATTTAGTTCAAGAGAACAATAAAAATTTATTTTTAAAAACCTCTTAAATCAAAAGTACATAAAATTAATTTAGTTTTATTACTTATGTTTGTTATTAAATCTCTACTACACATATGCGAATAAAATTAGTTTTTGTTATGTTTTTTGGTTTTTTCTTAGATTTTAATGACTAAAACGCGTAGGGAATTTTGTACGGAAAATTTTTTCAACGTGTAGGGAAAAAACGGATTTTTTTTAGTATGCGTAGGTATTTTTTAAAAAATCTTCTGGCAACACCGCCACCACCATAAAAAATTTATAGTTTTGTAAGTTCAAACTTCTAAAAAGATAAACATAAAGCTTTCTGATTGTCGGGAAATAATTTAATATAGGTCTAAACCGCAACCAATTTTAATGCTGACGTCCGTAGATATCATATAGAGCGCACTCTTGAAATATTCGAACTGTCGGTGGAGGGTATCAAAGATTCTTCACAGCTGAATATAGCACTCTAACTGGTTTCAATTAATTTAATTTTAAAAACTTTTTTAGTTAATTAATATGTTGAGGGAAAAAAGTTAAATGACAAAACCAGTGATGATTAACGCAAAACGGGTTGCATTTTTTGAGCAATATAATGTGGCATCATTTATATTCGGGGTTGATTTATTAAAAGTTAGCAGATAGATAAAAGTTTGTTTAGAATTAACTCTGTGTTAACAAGCTTCTAAGCTTAATCGGCATTCTAGTTATAAGCTCGTTGTGCGTATAGTACAAACTGTGGTTAACTTTTTGTTATGAATACGGCTGATAATGCAGAAGTATATTTACAAATAATAACATTAAGCGCCATTATCACAACTAGAAGTTAGCTAAAGTTAAAATTAAATTGACGGATCGTAATGTGTTATATATGTCAAAAATCAAAAATTTTTTTGACCAAAACGATTTTTTTCCTTTCCAACTGCAATTTATATACGACATTGCCAATAAACAAATTAATTAATTTGTCTTTAAATATAATATTATTTCAAAAAAATACGCATTGTTACAAACTTCGATGAATTTCGTGCGTGTACTTTTTTAACGATCGCAAAAAAGAAAAACAAAGTTCTTAATATTTTTCTAACAAAGTTTTACCTTGGAAGATTTCATATTTCATATTTTATTTAATCCCTAGAATACATATTAAAATTTTTTATTAAAAAAATTATTGATATTAAAATTATAATTTCAGGTTTCAGTGAGCCACAAAAATGGACACAATTTTGAGTTCCGGAGGATCAAATGCCTCTGGTGATAGTATTGGTGGTATAAGTAGTGGCAGTGGTGGAAACGTTAATGAAAAATCTCAGCGTTTTTCTGGCTCCACACAAAATAATGGAGTAAATGCCGACGTCAAGAAAATTTATCAGTAAGTGAAGTACAAATTTTAAAATGAATTCCTTTTTACTCATACTTTGCAGTGCAAAGTTTGCACTTACAAAAAAAGAGTTCAGTTAAAAACAAAAGTATAATTTTACTTAGTGATCAAATCCACCCAAATAATTATATTTTTGTTTAAATTTTTTTTTCTTTATAATTTTTGTAGACAGCTCTATATTGTGGTTAAACAATTAGATGATGAAAAAAAGCAAATTTTTGGTATTTCTCCATTATTTCAAAACGAATTGGAACAAAAACGTGCCCAGCTTGTACAATTATGTGTACAAATAATTTTTAAAGATTTTCAATCAGTTGGAAAGAAAGCACGAGAAATTATGTGGCGCAAAGGTTATTATGAATTTATTGCATTTGTAAAGAAAAATTGGGCTAAAGAACTAAAAGATACAGCCCAACAAGGCGCTCAAGAAAATATACAAAAAATAGAGAGATTCCTCTGTGCTGGTATATCGAACTACAAAAGAATTGCAGCAAAAATGGAGGAGATTTATGATTTGGACTTAAAATACTTAATAGATTTTACAATTATAAACGACGGTTATTTAAAAGAGCTTAAAGATCGTGATTCTTACGCTGAAGATATAAATACCTATGCAGTGGACAAAAGTTTAGAGGCCGTTTCATTTGCTTTGGATACCATTCACTCGTCTCTTTTAAGTTTGGGAGATTTACATCGTTATTTCTTAGATTTCCACATAGATACAAAATTAAAAATTACCAAGCAGTTGGCGGCTAAATATTATTTCGAAGCTTTTAAGCTTAACCCTGCAATTGGTATGTCTCAAAACCAATTGGGTACCTTGTACTATGGTCAAAATTACGATTTAGACTCAATTTATCACTATCTTTACTCTCTCGTGAGTCTTATACCTTTTGAGTTAAGTGAAAACAACGTTTGTAAACTGTTCGCCTCACACGCAGATTACTTGACTAAGTTGGATCCAAATAAAATAGAATTTAGTCTACAGGACTTTTATGCTCGCTTTTATTTAATTGTTGATATATTTTTCTTTGACAAGGAGGTGCCAGATTTTAACTCATTGTGTCACTGTGTCTTGGTGGATTTACGTAAAATTCTTTGCTCTAAAACATTTAAAATCAACGATTCATGTATATTCAAAATAGTTTCTATATTGTTCTTCTGTCTTTCTAAATTAAAAATGATTAACTCTCAGAAAGTATACTCATTGAATGCTTTCTTGGTAGCTGTATGTTCAGACCTGATGGACGCTTGCATTGTTAATCTGGAGCAGACAATTTTAACCAAGTCAACAGAAAACGAAGATTTCCATGCAACGTATGCAAAAAAATTCGAGGAATTTGACATGGTTGTAAGAAAATCTCGCAATGAATACAAAAATTGGTTGGCATCAATTGGAGAAGCCGAAAGAAAGGAGAAAAAATTAACTCAATTATCACAAAAGGATTTCTCCTCAGATTCCCGTGAATCTCAAAGATCTCATGAGGATTATATTTGCAAAACACAAGATAGCAACAAAGCGAATAAAGATGACAATAAAAATGATGGTGAGCCAATTTCGACACGATCTTCGGATGAAGCAAAAGAAAGTGATCTTAAGACACCACTTTCATGCAAAAGCAAGAAAAAGGGAATGAAACTGCGTCGCCGTCGGCGTAAAATTGCTCAATCAGATGACAGTTCTTGCTACGATACGGAATCTGATATGGATACGGATTTTTCAACCGATGATGAAGACTACACTGATTTAAGTTCAAATTTCGATACTGATTTCAGTGATATTGAGGCGGCTGAACCAGGAGAACAAGATCAAGAACAGGATCGCGAACTTCAAGTTGAAAACATGCATAAACATAATAATTTGCGCAACTCTTCCCGTCATGGCTCTAAAGAAAGTGTCGAGTCTAATTTCGGTAGCATAGGTCCAAATTTCTCTGATAACGAAGATATTGTTATCGAAGAAGAGAATATCATCTATCCCGAGGAAGGGGAAAAGCAGCTGCAGGCACAAACAGCTCGCTGTAATTCTCAAGAAAATGATACAGAGGAACTTTTAAAAAGTTTTGAAATTCTTCAATTGCACACTAATAACACAGTCTTAAATTTTACCAATTGCGATAAAGAGGTTTCCCAAAAGACACAACAACCAAACAGTCAAAAACCCAATGAAGATATCAAGCCAAACAACGGGGAACCGCCCAAGAAAATGGTTTATCGCAATAAATATACAAAGATAAATCCAAACATAATTGTGGACTTTGCCCAAACGGAACCAACCATCAGAGCTTTAAAAATTCTATTCGATTGGTTACGTATAAATCAAGAAATACTTTTTGGTTGCTATCACTCCAACCCCGAATTTATCCACAAAATCATGAAATTGTTGAATTATTGCAATATCGATATTTTCACGCGCAAGGTTTATTTTGAACGAGACTTTCTTGTCACACCCAATGTTCGCCAAACACTTGGAGATCTTTTTGATGTTCGTGTTAATGTGCCACTCTCTGAAGATTTCATATTCAAAAGCTTTGATATATTTCAAAGTAC
The DNA here is from genome assembly GCA_963931875.1 of Pollenia griseotomentosa. Taxonomy (NCBI): domain Eukaryota; kingdom Metazoa; phylum Arthropoda; class Insecta; order Diptera; family Polleniidae; genus Pollenia; species Pollenia griseotomentosa. The sequence continues at coordinate 202,729,566 of OZ007561.1, read as the reverse complement.
ACAAATTACCCTGGATTGGGAAACTACAATACGCGAAAAAGTTACCTCGCAGGAAGAGTGCATCTTGCGCATTTTCAAAATGGTAGATTTTGGTTTCTTTATTTGCAAACAAAAGAAATTCAACTATCGTTTTTGTGTCAAAGCTAGACGCTTCACTGAAAATACTAAAAAGAAACGTGAAGAGAAAAAGTCATCTTCGAGACGTCGTGAAAGACGTACTGCAAAAAATGCGGCCCGAAAACGCGCAGAAGGAAGAACTCGCCGTTATTCTGATCGTAAAAATGGTATTGTACGCAAAAGTTATACCAGCAATGAAGAAAAGGACACTGTTGAAGAGTGTAAACGTATGCCTCGTAAAGGTTACTTACGTAATCGCTATACCGAAAAGTTCAGTAGCAATGGGGCAACTGCTGGTGGTGGTACTTCTGCATCTACAACTACAAATAGCGCCATCTGTGAAAAAATACAATCAAGTAGCGGAGCTGATGAGGAACGCTCAGAAGCCATGACCAAGAAATGTGAAATAATGGGCAAACTATGGCTGAAAAACGAAGTGGAAACCTTGGAAGAAGAGGTAGATATTAAAAAACAAACTGGAATGCACATGAAATTTTATTTGTTAACTATATGCAATCTTTTACTCAAATAGTTGCGTAAAAATCCTTTGAATATGATAATGACGCCGTTTGTTGTCGTGGACGCTAAAGCTTTAACAGAATATAATGGCATTGTTAAGAATTTGGTTAAAAGCAAGAAATTTATCGTACTTATACCTAATGCTGGTAAATTATTTCTTAACAAAATTTTCATATGAAGTAGTAATTAAGTTTTTTGTTTTTATAGTTTTTAATGAATTGGATGATTTGAAAAAGCGTAGCGAAAATGCTCGCAATGTTATTCGTTGGTTGGAACAAGAATTTAAACATGGCAACCGTCATATGCGAGCCCAAAGAGATAATGAAAACTTGGCTTTGTCTTTAATTAAAATACCAAGGAAGTTGGGTAAAATATTTAAATCGAAATTCTGTTATTTTCATATTTTTATATTTTTTATCCTCTTAGATCGTGATGCTTCCGTTTTCTTGCAAATTGCGCAATTTTGCAACCATTTGGTAGCAAATCACTCGGATCCTAATGCAACAGAATTTCAATCAAATGTTGTAACTTATTTGTCAGGCGATTATTTGCATGAGAAACAACGTAATCAAAATAACTTCAGTTTTACTGGTATTTTAGATTCTATACCAGTTAGACACGACCAAATTGCAAATTTCTATGCGAAATTTAAGGCAAACAAAAAATGAATACACCAACGATGCGGGATAAAAACCTGCAGGGAAGTAAGTGCTGTCGTCGTCCTAGCTACCGTATTGAGTCGTATTTACTATACAACAAAATGCCAAGAACGTTAAAACGAGAAAATCAACAAAACAAACAAAAAATGCCACCAAAAAATTATATTACCAAACAACTGCAACCTAAAAAATGTAACAAAAATCAATCAGCATCAAAATATTACTAAAATGATCAGTAATTGCAACAAACAGCCTTCCACAGCTGATCTAATAGTTAACCAAAACGCAAATCTAAAAAACCATTAAGGTTTTGGTGCAATTTCGAGGAGACCCAGAGATTCAGCAAAAAGTTTATTTTAGCAAAAAGTTGATTTTAGCGTTCATGCAAAAATGTTGCAAACCAACAAACATTTTTACTTTAATTAAATAACTAAACAATTTGGGTTTAAGGGAAGGATTAAAACAAAACAAATAAATTATCATCTTAAAATGGGTAACGAAACAAAATTTAAATTTTGTTTAAGACCACCAAACCTCAAAAAACTTAAAACCGTATCTTATATTAAAAAAAGGGTTTAAAAAGGCTTTACAAAATTTTGAGTTGAGAATGGTATTTTTACCAAAACAAATTCTGCAAAAATTCTAGTTGTTCGTAAAGCCTGTTTTGGAACAATTTTCAATGGATTTTAGGTTTAATTTACCAATAAAATTCTTAACATATTTTTTTTTTTAAATTTGAGAACGTTTGAAATATAATTATTTTAATGAACATGCCAGTTAGTTATGTAATAGTGTAAAATGATTTATCTGTTATAAAATAACTTATGGATTTAGTTCTAAATTAAAGTTTACAAATGCTGGAATTTATCGCATGTTGATGGTATAGCTTCATTGTTTAAAATTCTTGATTAGCTCAAAAACTATCTGTTTGTTCATTTAGCTAACTGTAGGGGTTCTAAACAACAAATGGAAAATGTCTAGGAAGGCCATTATAATAACGTTGTACAATAGAAGTGTAAAAAATTCCAAATATTTTAATTTATATTTATTTTGGTGGTATACTTTGTGCAACCTTTTGATATTTCGGTAATAAGATCATAATATTTTCTTTTCCATAATTTATTCAAATTAATTATCCAAAAATAATAAATTTATAATTTTATGTTACAGTCAGTAACTGAATAAATATTTACTTGTGCAGATTTTCTAATATAAAGTTGGATTAAACATTGACCATGACAAATTTTGTTTTATGAAAAAAAAAAGATTAATTGACTTTTTAATGCAAAATCTGATTTAATTCAATATTTTATTGCGTGTATAGTTTACAAATACACCACCAAAAATTTCAACTAAAATGTTTCTAATTTTCATTGATTTTTTTAAAATTTATTTTACTACTAGAAAATATGTACGTATATTGTATACATACATATCGCACACTAAATCATAACAAGGCACAACCCAAAATTTACCAAAATATTTTTTTTTTATAAACCAGCTTACAGCTATAGCGACCACGAAAATTTCGTTTGTATCACTGTCTTCTTTAACACTTGTCAGACTCAATTTGATTAAAAATTGCTATCACGTTTCTGAAGCCAGTTTTCTGCCTCTCTTTAACATTTTTGAATTTTTGGTTTTGCCTGTTTATGATTTACAGCCAATCCCACGATGTCACGTAAACGGTTGCATAGGAAACTTCATTTAAAACAAAAACAATTTCTAAAATTTGTTTTGGTTTTAAATGTTTTTTTTCTATGCGAACGTTAACGTGTGACATCGTGGGATTGGCTGTTAGTGTGCGATATGTATGCATGTATATCACTTAAACAATCTGGCTGGAAATTTCCGTGTATTTCAATTTGTTTAGATTTGTAGTGACTTGTTACATTAAATAACTGTAATAATATATCAATCTAAATTAAAAAAAAAATGGAATTACGCCGAATTTTTAATAATATAAAAATTTTAAAAACATCTTAAAAAAATGAATAATGAAATAAGATAAATACGTAAATGTAGTATTTATCAGACTTGTGTATATGTTGTTTACAAATATACAAAATTATTACTACCGATTCTGTAAATTCATAGATTTTTGTTTTAACAGTTTAGGCCAATTGTCTAAAACTGAAATCTTTGTATGGAAAATATCAACTCAAAGTACAGTTATGAAATATCTAGTTTCAAAATTAAAATTATTTAATTTAAACCTCTTGAAATTTGTTGCAATGGTAACAACAATGGTTCTTATTCTTATTATCCAATAAAAACTCCACAGATTTAAAATTTTAATATTAATGTGTAACAATACATTTTTATTTTGGCATAAATTTAGAAGCAAATCTTACTCATAAATTTACACCTTTTTTAATGCTTACAAGTTCATCATATTGTTAAAACAAGCATACGTATATGATATTCCTCACACAGATACATACAGATAATATTCACAATAATACTAACAATAAATGGTTCAAAAAATAATGTTCGTCGGGTCATCCTTTTTTAAATAAACTTTTATTTAGTGCTAAATCAACTGTTTAATTTAATTTTTAAAATACCTACATACTTAATATGTGCATATTTAAAACTTTCGATTATCAATAAAACTCGATGAATAAAAAATGGTGTTTTATTTTTATAAAACTATGTTACTGTCGTAAAGGCTGATTAGTAATTATCCCTATTATGTTAGTCGTTGTCGAAGTCGACGTCAATTTAAATTGTTGTCTCATCAAGCAAACGACTACATCACTTCGACGTTGATTTGATATTTTCTAAGAATGTTGTATCGATGTCGACTTTTTATGGAAAATCTGACAAAAAAAGTTTTTGTTTGTTTGTTTATTCTGGCGTTCAGTGTTTGTTCCAAGGCGAATTCATTTTTCAGTTGGCGTTGAAAGCACATTCGCATTGGTTTGTTCCGTTGCCGTCGACTTGTGTCATGATAGAAAGGATTAATATAATGTCGTTTTGTTTTAATAAGGGAAGCAGGACATAAGCTCTTACAAAGATGTGTAATGAGTAGGGAAACCAGAAATATGTTATAAAAACGCGTTTTATGCGCATTAAATATGCAGTAAAAACATAAAAATGTGCCCTGAAAATTGTTTAAAAATATGCCCCAAAAAATTCAAATGTTGCTTATTTAAAAACAAAATATTAAACAATTTAATAACAGTTCCACTTTATAAAAAAGTCCTAAATTATTATAATCGGTAAATTCCAAACATCAAGTACCAATATAATTAGATAGTTTACGGACAAAAAGAGTCTAATTTAGAAAGAAGTTTTTATGGGGAATATGTGAAAACTCTCACCATTTACATAGACTTCGTCCTTAGTATAATTAAAATGTATTAACCAAATTACGGAATTTGTTTATACCTTATCGAAAACAAAATGTCCCTTTCGAAACTTCAGCCCTATTACGAACAATAAAAATCCCATTCGAAGCTCCAACTCTGTATTACAAAAACAAGCGTCAATTACACATGCAATCAATTACTTGCAAGAAGTGTATACGTATTATCAACGAAAAAAAACAGCCGATTGGGTAAATGTACAAAAATTGTGTGAATGCTAGTGAAAAAGTGTAAGTGTATTGAGTTTTTCGAACTTGCACTTGCATATGGAAACGGAGGGTTATGCAAAAAGCGTTAAGAGATTGTTCGAAAGCTATTTTGTTAGTGACGAAAGTGTAAAACAAACAAATTAAACCTAATAATGTTAGTTAGATTTGATATAAAAAATTGTTTGCTAATAATTTAATTGAAAATGTTTTTTTAACATTTGTCGTCTTGAAATTTAAAAAAAAATTAAGAACAACTGTGATTTTTAGTTGAAATGTTAATTTTTAATTTTGATATTTTTAGTTAGGCTCGAGTTCATTAAATTTAATTTTCATTAAATTATTTTTACTGAAGGAAGGAATTTTACAACATGAAATTTTTTTATTAAAGTTTATTGATAACACAGTACAACAGCCAATCTGGGGGGGTGAGAAATTCCAAGTCAGGGTGATGGTACTAGGTCAGTATAGTAAAACCCTTAAAGGGTTTGGCGTTCGTATGTGTCAGTTTTTTTTTATGACCTTTTAAATTTTTTCCTTATCTTGATGTTTTTTCGCTTAGTTGTAACATTTTGGCAAAAACGTAGTTTAACATAACTCGAGAACCACTTGTCCGATTTTGATGAAACAAATTTAGAAAAATTAAGAATTACAATTTCTCTAATCTGTTTCTATACCGTTTTCCTATATGTGCAACACTTTCGAAGTTAAAAATGAATGTATGAAGGGAAAAAAGTATTTTTTGCCTAAAAATTGAAATATTTTTTTTTTTTTTAAATTCATAAAAAATCCAAAATGGAAAAAAGTGCCAAAACTAATTACTTTCGCGTAAAGTCACATAACTCATGAGCAAAAAAAGGCATAGATCATGAAAATCGATGCACGCGTGTCTCATTTATTCACAATTAGGTAAATGTATGAATTTCAAAAATTTGCTCCAGATATGCAGAACATTATTTGGAGAAAACATTGACACTCACAAGCCGAACTCTCTCATATTTTTCTACTGTACTAAAAGAGAAATATTGATGTGGCAACACTGGTTCTGTAATGTTCACATACAACATTTCCATTGCGTCCATCAATTTTCCTACATCCGGGCAATATGCAGAAGTTTTTTCATCATTCACAAGGAATAAACTTTGGAGTGTTGCCTGACGGCTTCGATAAGCTGTGACTTTCACACCAGTGTTGCCACATCAATATTTCTCTTTTAGTACAGTAGAAAAATATAAGAGAGTTCGGCTTGTGAGTGTCAATGTTTTCTCCAAATAATGTTGTGCATATCTGGAGCAAATTTTTGAAATTCATACATTTACCTAATTGTGAATAAATGAGAAACGCGTGCATCGATTTTCATGATCTATGCCTTTTTTTGCTCATGAGTTATGTGACTTTACGCGAAAGTAATTAGTTTTGGCACTTTTTTCCATTTTGGATTTTTTATGAATTTAAAAAAAAAAAAAATATTTCAATTTTTAGGCAAAAAATACTTTTTTCCCTTCATACATTCATTTTTAACTTCGAAAGTGTTGCACATATAGGAAAACGGTATAGAAACAGATTAGAGAAATTGTAATTCTTAATTTTTCTAAATTTGTTTCATCAAAATCGGACAAGTGGTTCTCGAGTTATGTTAAACTACGTTTTTGCCAAAATGTTACAACTAAGCGAAAAAACATCAAGATAAGGAAAAAATTTAAAAGGTCATAAAAAAAACTGACACATACGAACGCCAAACCCTTTGAGGGTTTTACTATACTGACCTAGTACCATCACCCTGACTTAGAATTTCTCACCACCCAGACAATAATCCCAAAAATGTTCCATAGTGTAATTTTCTTGGCTGATCTGGGGTTCGAACCTGGGTTGAATTTACATGTTTCAAGAATCACCACATTCTTTCATCAGAATTCTTTGAGTTCTAACCTCTGCACCACTGCGGTGCCTGTCAGCCAACAGTCAAACATCAATCTTTAACCAGTGTTACTGGTGGTTCGAAATTTGCTGTAATTATCATTTTCAATTTTATATTACATGTTGTTTCCTTTCTTCTCTTTTTTCGTATTCTTTCTGTCAAGACTTTGCCTTGAAAACCTGAATACATTTTGTCGTTCGTAAATTATTGTGTTCTATAATATATGTAAAATAAACCCTTATAGAACACAATAATTTGCGAACGACGATTTGTTTATTATGTTTTTCTTCGACATTTTATTTGTACAAATGTAAATGTATTTTAAGAACAATTGTGATTTTTAGTTGAACTGTTAATTTTTAATTTTGATATTTTTAGTTAGGCTCGAGTTCATTAAATTTAATTTTCATAAAATTATTTTTACTGGAGGAAGTAAGTCGCCGTCAACGATATGTGTGACTGGCGTTCTCAACGTCTGCAATGTCACATCGGCTTCGGGTGCAATGTTATGACATTTATAACGTAACGACGTAATATCTTTTGATAGTTTTCGACATGAGTTACAGACACAGTTTTTTTCTCACTTTTCAAGAAACGATGGAATATTTTGTTTCACATCTTTTCGATGCGCGAAGTTCTCACTAAAGTTATAGAACATGGGTACAGTTTATTCTTTTAATTTCCTTTTTAATTAAAACATCAGTTTTTATCGGCTCGCATCTGTAATTATGTAGCTAATTTTTATTTAAATTTAATTAAAAAAAAAATTAAAATTAAAGTTTATACAGTTTAGATTATTGTAAGTTAAGTTAACATTTTCATGATTTTTTTGGAATCGCGTTTGTTTAACTCCTTCTTTGACTACATATATATGTGAGTAATTTTTTTCAATTTAATCGATCAAATATATTAAGCAAAATATATACATAGAAGTTTTCTTTCAATTCCGATATTTTAATGAATAAAAAAACTTAGAACCAAATGATTTAAATCTTAAAAGTAAGCAGAGAAATAGCATACTTATTTCAAATAATTGAATGCAGTACTTTTTCATTCATTGACTTAGTATTTATTATACATTAATAAGTTTTTATTATTTCTAGATATCTATTCAAATATTTGATTAAATGTTTTTAAATATGCCTTAATTGGTTTTTTGCTTCTTTATATTTTATTATTATGTTTGTTTTTCTAAAATATTTTGAAGGTTTAAAAATTAAACTAACAACTTAACAATAACTAAAGAAAACAGTTTAGTTCGATGGATAAGAAATTAAATATATAAAAAATTAAATATTTAAAAATTTATAATTCAAATAGGGAATTTGTTGTTAATCTGAGTTGAAAGCAAATTTTGAAATTTTAAGATATAAAATCATTTTAACAAGTAAATTTTTAGCATTTTTTGTTAACTATTTATTTTAGTTAAATACAGCTGAACGTTTATCACGGTTTTTAGCTCTTGAGATAGTGCGAGCTTTGAACGCGGCTGCATTCATAAGGTGCTTTAAATAAAATAATAAAAATTGGTTGTTATTAAAATTTGCAAGTTTTAAAAAAACTATTTACCCTTTCTAATTTAGAAGTTTTAACTTTAGATCCTCCATTATTTTGATTAAGTTTGGCTCCCAGACCAAATATTTCTCTTATAAAATCATTTTCTTGTAACTGCGATGTCATACCAGGACCCATTACAACACACAATGCGGAATATTGATGATGAATAGCCCATGAGTCCAAAAGTAAACATTCAGTGCCAAAGCGAATACTTATTTCCGGTGAAATATCCTCCTGCAACCAATCAAACAAACAGAACAATAATGTTATTAAATTTTATTTTAAATTATTAGCTTTGAAATTTATTTCATACTTAATAACTTATTTTTTAAAAAAATTAAAAATATTTTTACAATTATTATTCTAAATTTTCTGTGTTAATATTAAAATGCTGATGACTACTTATCAACATGATTATGTTTTACCACACACAAGGCGATATGATTTTTATAAAGTTAAAGGAGAACGAACTGATCAAAATATAGTAGAATGTCAGTGTATCGAAGAAAATAAAGTAGATCTTCCTAAACAAATGGAAAAACAGTGTAACATAGAATGGACGGGTGTGGCGCCAATGGGCCGTTTAATAGATCCTCGTATCATACCAACAAAATTTTCCAAAGACCAAGTTGATGCCATGAAAGATAAATCTTCAGATTGTTTTAAGGAACAATCTAATCGTTTTCTAAAAACGCTACGTACAGCCTATCCAGATCTATATGAACGTCTCAAAAAAATGCCCAAGGATGAACTCAATAGACGTGTAGAACGTGATCGTATGTACACAACTTATCAAGTTGATTTTTGTAATATAAATGAATACCCGGAAGGCATATACGAATCACTTAAAGTTGAAAACGAAACAAGTAAGCTTAATGCAAGCAAATTACTTAAAAAAGAAGAACCATGTTCTGAACTAAGAACTAATGTTATAAGATACTTGAATAAAGAAGGTGTCAATCCGAACAACAATGAAACTTGCGGAAATACTTATAAGCCTCTTAAAATATCATTTGCCGATTCTTCGCGATTTATTAATTCTGGCAATAATTCCCATTGGCGCAATAATGTTTTTGTTAAAAGGGCAAATTTTACGGAATATATGGATTCCATTAACAAGATTGGATGTGTTATTGTAAAAAACAATATTCACGATCATAATAAATGTACTGAAAAACACTGTAGACATCAGTTGGTTCATGGCTGTTCAAATTTAAAATAAATTTTTACGGAATAACTTTGGAATGATATAAATAAGGATTTTCTGTTCTTAATAAATTATTTGTATTATTGTTGTTATTTTTTTTTTTTAAAAATAGAAAATAAAGTGATAAGAAATACCAACTCTTATTGATTTGTTTTATTCACTTACTTCTAAATAACGCAGCACATCTCTGAATGTAGCTCGTTGGGCTTTTCTGTCGCGCTTGGCTCTGTATTTATGTGAATCTGTAGCCAATTTTTTAACAGCATCAATTAAATCATTTAAGTATTCTTCTAGGAAATCGTCATCATGAGCACGACCGCATTCTAAAATTAAAGCTAAAGTTTCACCAGCAGCCATGCGTACATCCAAATGAGGAGATTGTAAAAGACCCATAAGCTTTTTGAAATGTCTAAAAATATACAAACAGGCGAAATTAATGTGTATCTCATAAATCTTGTTAAAACCATGAAACATACGGTAACATAGATTGACCACTGGTCATCCAGGATACAAAATCTCCAGGTGGTATCATTGTCAATAATAGACCCCATGATGACAAAGCCTCGGCATGCAATGTTCCAGCATCAGCATTAACGGAGATGGGTGTCTTATCGTCACCCTTTAAATAACTTCCACTAAAAATACCTTCGAAAAATTGCATTAAAGTCAATAGGTCACCAGTATCAACATTTCCAAAGAAGTTTAATAATCCCAACGCAGTACAACATTTAGCGCGCGCATCAAATGACACAGATTTGTCCTGAACGGTGGTTAGCAAAAACTGATTTAAAGCCTTTGAAATTCCCTCATCACCGCCTAATTGCAATACGAGTAAAGGAGCTAATTTAGCACCCCAAGCCTGTTCTAAACCTTTACCACGCCGTATACTTTTTTCTATACAATCAATTAGAGTTTCCTTGCGATCATCAACACAGTCAGGCATATAACGATGCATTAATGTTTCACACATACTTTCCAATGCCGCAGTTCTAGTTTGTGCAGATTTTTCTGTAGCATTTTCTAAAGCTTGGACAAATTTTTCCTCATACCGTTCATTTAAAGATATTTCATCAGTGTCGTTAACAGATGAGGGTGAATTTTCCGACACAAATGAGTAAACTGATGCATTATCATTATAAGACTCGTCTTCTGAATTCGAATCACCAAGACGACCTGAAATTTTAAGAAAAACATTTTTTTTTATTTTTTTATTGCATCTTTCTTGACGAAAATTACAATATATATTCAAAGCTTAATCCTAATTGTTATTTATTAGCCATTAGCAATAGCTGCGTTCGAGAACACAAAAGTTTTTACTATTTTTTACTGAACTTTACTGCATTTTACGAAATTGCGTTCGAGTACACAAAATGCAGTAAATGAGAACACAAATTGAGAGCGAAAAGTGACAGTTCTTGTCTGAGTATTTACAAATTTTTACTGCAGAAATTTTTGCAGTAAAATTTAGTAAAACAAAAAAACATATGTTTCAAAAGGTAAACAAACAAAAATAACAAACAAAATGCTTACAAATTGTGAAAAAATTGTTAAATAAACGAAAAGTTGAAATAAAAATTAAACAAAAACAAAATGTGAATAAATAATAATTAATTAAACTTGTTTGTGAATCATTTACTGGGCTAAATGCCAACATTTGAAACTTTTTTTGTTATGTTAATTTTTTAGAGTTGTAAAGTGCTAAGTACTTGGGTACTTAAGTAATCAATAGCAAAAAACTATTCATGTTCTTTTGAATAAATTAACCCGCCACAAATTAGTAACATCAAATAAAATAAAAAACAAACAAATATGAAAGATTACATAAAATAATTTGTTTGTATTTTCCAAAAATGTTTGTGTTATAAAAAGTATTTAATCGAGTACCGATAAGAAAACGAGTTAAGTAGTCAAAAGTGTTAACATTTTTCAACACTTCAACTATTTGTCATCAGCTGTTGCCTTTATTTTACGAATTTTTACAAAATTTGCGTTCGCGTACTTTTTTGGGCAACAGCTTTTTGTGAGAGCAAATTTTACAATTTTCTCATTTACTGCATTTTACTGTAGAATTACTCAAACGCACCTAATGTAACCGCTAATAAATTGCATTCAAGTGTCAAAAAAGCCTTCTAGGCTCAAAGTGTCGATTCTTTTCAGCCTCCGGTGACCTTTTAACTGTATTAGATCCCAAGCATCCTTACATAGATAAACTAATGGTCCATCCCAACATCGCTCGAAAAATTTCTATGTATGAAAAACTTAATCCTTAACTTAAGCTTCGTACAGACGGTGGTCAGATCTTACAATGTTGTCATTAAAATTTACTAAAAATGTCTTGCAACTATGTGAACATTGTACGCTATTTTCATTTGGCAGATGTGTTAAATTAATGCATCTGACAATGGCACCATTGTCAGAAAAATGACAACATTGTAAGATCTGACTATCGTCTGTACGAAGCTTTATTCCCATCAAGTGAATATCAAAGTGTAATAACCAGGAAACCCATATACTTCAAGACAATAGTTAATTTGAGACATGATAAGTGAAAAGGCGAGTCTATATCTCACATGCCCAAGTGTATAAGCTCTTAACGAATAAAGCCTTCTCAAGATAAGTCAAGTTTTATTTGCAATAAAGTTTATGTGTTCATTAAAACTTAGTTTGGAATCAAATATAACACCAAGACATTTGAGAGTTTCAACAAAAACTATTGCCTGTCCATTGATAAATATCCTGAATAAAGAGACACTCCGATTAGGTTAATGAAAACTCAAGGCCTTCGTCTTATTAGGATTTATCTCAAGTTCATTTACGTACATCCAATTAGACACAGAAGAAAGGTGATCATTCAAATTCATCTCAAATTTAGACATGTCCCTAGTATCATCAGAGAACAATAAGAACACATCATCAGCAAAGACAAAAGGCTCACAAATATCATTCCCAAGCAATGACACAACGTCATTGACGTAGGCAAGAAAAAATATTGGACCCAGTACAGAGCCCTGCGGCACACCAGAGGTGACATGACTAGTACTGGAGTCATAACCATTCAAAGATACATACTGATAGCGATCAGTTAAATAAGAGTATACTAGTTTACATGCCATTTTCGAGAAATTAAAAAATCTCCTGAGTTTAAGAATGAGAATGGAATGGTTAATACGATCAAAAGCCTTACTAAGGTCCAAAGAAACCAAAGTGCAACTCTTGTTACTATCTATTTTTTTCCTAATTGACTCAGTAAGGGATAAGAGTAGTGAGGTAGTGCTAAGATTACGCTGAAAAGCAAATTGACTCGGGTGAATTAAAGAGGATTCCTCAAAATGAGTAAGTATCTGCGTCTTCATTATATTCTCAATTATCTTAGACATTACCGGCAAGATACATATTGGTCGTAAGTTATCCCTATCAAAATGTCCATTCTTAGGAATAGGTACGATTCTTCCAAGTTTCCAAGAAACAGGAAACTTTGAACAAGTTAAAATAGTATTTACAAGATGAAGAAGAATAGAAGATATAAGAGGAAATATAATCTTAATAAATTTTACAGGAATTCTATCATGACCCGTTGAATTTGATCGAATAGAATTCAAAGCTATTAAAAGATCATACTCGGTAACCGGGATAAACGAAAATGAGTCGGCAATATCATCAAAACCATTCAAATCAACCACGCCGCCACCATTTTGGCTAAGATTACCCGAAAACATACGGGCCCCCTCTTCAACATCCAATTCATTTCCCCCAAACTCACCCTTACCAACCAATCCCAACCTACGTACTCTATTCCACAATTGACCATTATCAGTCCCATTGAACAAACTCTCGACATATATTTGACGTGCTTTCCTAATCACAGATTTAGTCCTGTTACGCAACCTGCAGTAAATCCTCCAATTCTCACCAGTACGATCCCGAAGATATGCTCTATAGGCAAGATCCCTTTGAGATCTTGCCTGCAAGATATCCCTAGAATTCATCCAACCAAAATTATTTGTTCTAGGTAGAAGTCTTGATGTCGGAACTAAACTGTCCAAAGCAGACAATTGAAAATCAACATAATTCGTACTAAAAATCGGAGATATATCTTATTGTTCAAAATACTCAGTAAAGGCCCCATTATCGATTAGTCTATAATTCTTAAATTCAACCCAGGAACTGCGTAATTGAGAGGAAAACTTAATAGAAGCAAAGATAAAACTATGGTGTGATGAAAAAAATGGGAACTGCACCTGGTTATTATATACTACATTAGAAGAAGAGAAAATAATCTAATAAAGACGTAGTACCATTTGGTAAGAAAAAGTGAGTGGGTAGAGAATTATGAACACAATGAAGACCACATCTCGAAATCAAGGAACGTAAATTACAAGACTTGACCATATCAAAAAGATTATAATTGAAGTCGCCCATAATAACAATATTAGTATACCGATCGAACAAATCACAATGAACACTCTCAAAAGCATTAATGTCACCACTGGGTAGATAAACAACACCAATAATTACAGAAGTTCCATTACCAAAAATTTCAATAAATAAAGATTCACAGACTCCAACGCGTTTACCACGAAAAACAATACGGTAACGGAGTTTATTAGAAATATAAATGCAAACACCACCTCCCCTTATCGGAACACTATCCCCATCAAAACCCGCATCCCTCATCCGATCATTTCTTACAAGATCATAACCAGGAAGCGCCAATGATTGTGACAACAAATGAGGCTTAAACCAAGTCTCAGAGATTCCAATAATGTCAAGATACGAACCTTGAAAGATATGCTTAAATTCCTCTAGTTTAGTCGATGATACGGAAGGACATAAACTCTGAGCATTAATATGACCGATATTTAAGACTCCGGACAAAGAAGAAAGACATTCATTTAAAATTGAGGTATCCCCAGCTATAGGACCAAGGTTATTATTAACGGTCATCATATTTAAGACAATACATATATTTCTGCGGGAGCCAAAAAGTAACAATAATTTGGATAAAAAAAAAGCATGATATTAATCATTTTTAATATGAAAACAAATTCATTATTCACATAGCCATCTTGATAAATAAAAATAAACTTAGTAGCACGCAACATATTTAGCACGGCGAATTTATACCAGTAGCCTCATTCTGTAATTCGCCAAAGCCAAATCTCAATCGCCAAAAATCTATAAAGTTGATTTAGCGATTAATGGCAACGAATGCAATTCAGTAACGTGCATTGCTAAATTTGGCAATGCCATAACAATTTAATTCGACGCCAAATTAGCATTTAATGTCATGGCTAAAATGTTAAAATTTTGTATTCTCTAAGGCATAGAAAAGTAAACAGAAGAAGTAGCTCCAGCATTAAGCATAGAGAGTTATTAGTGATTTAAATTAAAATAATTGATACATTCGTAATAGTTAAGAATTTTAACACTCCCACTTAGCAAAGTAATTTTAGCCAAAAGGTTTTCACGATTTATAATACCATAGCCGTTTATCTTCTTCTCTTTCTTCAATTTCCAGCACATCTTCATTAATTTATTAGCAAGGGACGAATAGTTGTCATTAAAGTAAACTCGGGTCTCGATAGCTCCTTCCACCACATCAGACGCTTTCAGGGATTTAAATTTGTAGTATTCAGATATAAGTTTATCAAGTTTAGCAATATGGTTAAACTTCACTAATACCGCTCTTCGTTTCTTTATATACATTGCACTAACTATATCACCACCAACTACATCAACTTTAAGAAACCCGCACAAAGTGTCTACAGTTGCATTTAGATCTTTTAGATCAGTGGGAAGACCAGATATAACGACGTCTGCTCTATTCAAGCGATGTTGAAGAATGTGATTCTGTGATTCCAGCTCAGCAAATTTACTCTTATAGGCCATGCCATTAGTATTTACAAGCTCCTTACAGCCTGCCACTTCATCTTTAATTTCCTTCAAGCTATTTGATAGCTCTGCTCGAACTTCATTAATGACCGAGTCAACTTTACTTTTAATTTCTATCTGATCATTTTTAACGATACTTATAGAACTTTTAAGACTAGCAAATTCTCTCCTTATTTCCACTTTAAAGGCAGCATCCGAATTATCTGGTGGATTAGCCATACACAATTTGCACGTATACGCCAAATTACGATTTTTATCTAATGTGGAAAATAAAGTTTTTGTTACATCTTCACAATCGGCATGATACCAAATGTCACAAGATCTGCAAAGCAGACAACGAGATCCAGATGTATTCAAATTGCAGGAGCCACAAAGATATACCATTTTTATATTACTTTCCTTTTAATATGTTGTAGTTAATAACCGGGATCCCGGGAATTCCCGCTCAATACAAATCGATGCAATTATTAAATTTAGTTTATTTAAACAAATAACATTTCCTGTGATCAATTAAATAAGTTTATAGATGCATTCAACTTTTTTATTTCTGTGGCAAAAAGGAAAATATGCTTAATGGCACCTAAATATCTTCATGTTCAAAAGTACACATGGCAAAATTTCAATTATTTTGTAGGATTTTTGAGAAAGTTATAGCAAAATGACTTTTTTTTCAATGTGCGATAACATTTGGAATAACAAAAAAACTTCCGATCTGTGACATTAGGAGGGTTTAGGAATAAAAACTTAAAAAACTACAACCGCAGAGAACTGATGATTATATTAAATTCGTAGTAAATTTCCAAAAGGCACTTTTAAAGTTTTAAATTGTTCTCTTATAAAACTTAACAAATAGACTTAAGGACTTATTGCCACATAATTAATTCAAAGCCAACTGCATTTATATAAAACCAAAAAAGTTAAATTATTTAAACAAATTATTTCAAAATATTTCTTTTAATATAGGATTTTAGTTCAGAAGAAGCATTTACAGAATCGTTTAAAGCCTATTTCAAATTTTTATTAAGAATATTCCAATGAGAAAACACGTTTCCTTGCTACGAATGTTTGCATTTATAGTCTCTAGACACTTTCAGTCATTTTATCACTTCCTTCAAAACTTGTAATTCTTTTTAAAAAAAATTATTTTCTTCGAATCGATTACGCGTTTTCTTTATTTATAACATTTGTCATCATCTCTTACAGAATCTTATCCGAAAAATCTGCTGCTCTGCCTATAAAACCATTGAATTTTTTAAAGCAAGTGGGAACAACTTTTTTTGTTTTTCTTTTTTTTTTTTGACCTAAGACCTTTTTGCCTAACGGCTAAGATCTATTTTATGACACAACTTATTTACAATTCAGCAGTTAAGTTGCGAATAATAAATTTAAAAAATCTCGGTAATTCCCGCACAAATTTCCCGGGATTTTTTTCCCGAAAAATGTGCTGGATCCCGGGATTTTTGTCCCGGGAAATCCCGTATGAAAAACATTAGTGATGATATTTATATCAAAGTATATACAAAAACAAACAACATTTTTCATCTAAAAGGTTTCCATTCACTCAGGATCATGTACCTATAATTTTAAGTTTCTTATGGCCAATTTTCAGGATTGATATTAAAACACATTTATGTTTAAAATCGTTTTAAATACAAAATTCTCTTCTACACTAAACACTTAAATCAAACTTAATTCACCGATGTGGTACACTTAATTTCAACTTAAGTTTCTATTGTAATATTTTAGCAAGGTTAGCAATATCACGACAATACAACAACAAGAGGCAAAGCAATAACAATCAGCTGTTTTTTGAGACCACCTTGTAAATAATTATACTTTTTTATGATATTTTTTTGTATTTAGTGGTGCTACCATACTTTTATCTTATTTAATTAAGACTTTTAAAATAAAACTCAAAAAATCAATCTGTATTTAAATACGATTTAAGTTTTTATGAAAATTAACTTAATTTAGATTTAATTACTATCCTGAAAATTGGGCATTAGTTCAATATTATAGAAAATTCAAAAAATTACCACGTGTAGCACGAAAAAGTAAAATAAAGTTTCGTTTAAATGTGCTTAATTTCCATTTCAAGGCTCAGTTAGTCTTTACGTTCTGTTCTGTTACGAATCAGCTGATTTGTTTTTGTTATTAAAAAACCTGTGGAATTGATTAGTTTTTCTGTTCTGTTGCGGTTCAGTTTGTTAAAATCAAAAACTTGTTAAGTTATTGTAAGTGACAGCAAAATAAATAATACAAAATACATTTTTATATTGAAATAAACTATTTTTTGATTTTAAGAATTCATAAAATTTAATTTCTTCAAATTTATGTGCATTAAAGTTATTGAAATAAAACAATGGACGGTGCAAAACTAATAAATTTGTCATAGATGGCTGATAAGTTGCTACAGAAAAAGTAACTATTACAATTTCGTAACAGAACGGCACGGAACAGAACTGAAGCAGAAAGTAAAGACTAACTGAGCCTTTAGTCTTTACTTTCTGCTGAGCCTTTAGTCTTTACTTTCTGCTTCAGTTCTGTTCCGTGCCGTTCTGTTACGAAATTGTAATAGTTACTTTTTCTGTAGCAACTTATCAGCCATATATGACAAATTTATTAGTTTTGCACCGTCCATTGTTTTATTTCAATAACTTTAATGCACATAAATTTGAAGAAATTAAATTTTATGAATTCTTAAAATCAAAAAATAGTTTTTTTTCAATATAAATATGTATTTTTTATTATTTATTTTGCTGTCACTTACAATTACTTAACAAGTTTTTGATTTTAACAAACTGAACGGCAACAAAACAGAAAAATTAATCAATTTCCCAGGTTTTTAAATAACAAAAACAAATCAGCTGATTCGTAACAGAACAGAAAGTAAAGACTAACTGAGCCTTCATACTATTGATAAACTGAAATTTATTGTTGATGGGATAGGCTATTCCTATGCGCATTTCACTGGTTGCTTAGACCAGATCGTCAGGAAACTTCATCCAAAGATTTTAGAAAAACTTAAGATATAAAACAAATAAAACTGTTAAGCAAATAATAATTATAAGCCCCAGTTTTACTTGTAACAATATCAAAGCTTAAACAAAAACCACAACAATAAACAGTTTATCTTTTCCATAACATTTTTTTTTAAATATATTTTTAATCCATTGAATTTCTAATAAATAAGAACGTAAAAAACAAAGAAGTTTCATTAAAATTAAATTCAAATATTAGAGAAGTATAAATTTTGGGCAAGAAAATTTTAGTTTGGGAGCTAATGAGCTCATACATCATATGAAATCTTAAGGGTTCTCAATTTAATATTACATATGGGCATTTCCACAGAAATGTCAACCGCAGCCAAATAATTCAAAGTCTATAAAAGTATGTTGTTTTAACATATTTTTATAGGGAATCTATCAACTCTCAATGATTTAAACAAATTTTACATTTATTCATAACACACTTTGAAATATTCAAATGCAAAGTCGAACAAGTGAAAAAGTTCTGTTTTGAACATTTCTATTGCACGTTTTGTTTTGCTAAATGATCTTAATGAGAAACATTATGCATTGACAATAGCTTTTTAAATCTCAGTTTATATTCAAACAATAAAGAAAAAATGTAAACCGAAGGATGCGATTGCCAGTTACGGCAAATTTTTTCTTTGCTTTACCGTATATTTCGATGTAGCGTGTGACATTTAAAAAGAACATTTGTTATCAGTGCGTCGAGGGTATTTGGACAATGCGTTTCAAATATTAGTAACAAACAGATATCTTTATTGCAAATTCAATTAAAAAAATTTTGCTGGAAAATAATCAGTGCTTTTTTCTTGGTACTTATTTAAAGTTTGTAGCGTGCGACATCGAAAGTGTAAAATGCATAAACTCCAAAAATTTTTTTCCCTAAAATATCTTTATTTGCGATGGCCAACAACTACAACAAGCATCAAGGACAGCTTATTCCATTAAAAAAAACTTTATTTGAGACTAGCAATACTATTTTCATTTAAGATAGTTTTTGTTCTATATTTGTATTTTTCAATAATTAGTATTGTGGTTATTTTGTTGAACTATTTATGGTTTTTAATCCAAATTTTTAATATTTTTAATCAGGCTTAAGTTCATCAAATTTAATTTTCATTATATTATTTTTATGAAGAAAGGAATTTTACAACATGAAAATTAATTAAAATGTCATGGTAACCTGCCGGCCGCGGTTCGAGCCTCGGCCACGGTCAAAAATTAAAGATTATCAATAACAATTTTAATTAATTTTCATGTTGTAAAATTCCTTTCTTCACGAAAATAATTTAATGAAAATTAAATTTGATGAACTTAAGCCTAATTAAAAATATTAAAAATTGGGATTTGTATTTTTCTTTATAATTTTGTAACTTTTGTTGAGAAAATGAATATATTGAATGAATTTAAAATAATGTAGAATCATCTTACGCATGCCTAATTACATAAAAAGTAAAAACATAAACATAAAAGTATGATGGAACAAAATGTCGCATGCAACATGTAGCGTGCGACAGTGATTAATATTAAATAAAATATAAACTACACAATATTTTTGAATTAAATAAAAACCATTATTAAGATACATCAATGCATAATATTTTAAAATTAGTCGCATTAAAATATTTTATCAGGTTTCGCTGAAATCAGTGTTTGAACTGTTTGCCGTAAAAACAACTTCTGTTTTTGTCGCATGCAAATGCCTTGGGTTTTTTTAATTTTCTTGAAAACGAACAATTGCTCAAAATAAACCTAAGCACAAATTATAGTGCTAATCAAGAGCTATAAGTTTCGCCTTTTGTCAAAATAAAATTAATGTTTTGGTATATGTTTTTTCACTTTTAAGGCGTACGAATGTCGCATTCGACATTGGAGAAATGCCCATATATTTTTTGAAACCGTTTTTATATCGAAAGCATTTTGAGAAAATTGCATTTAGAAAAGCTCATTGAAAATATATAGATTTTCCTAAATATATTCCTAATGGAATTGTTATTAAAATAATGTTCGTACACAATTTAAAAGATATTCTTAAGCACTTATATATACATGAAATGTGGAATTTTCAAACTAAAAACTTCTTAAGTTCCATTAGTTTTACCTTTTGGTACTAAATACATGAACTTTTTTGTTCTTCAATATATGAAACTTTATAAAAATACGTTTTTTCTTTTCATAAATAATTTTTTCATCAATATTCCCAAAATGAACAACCGCTAATCTTAGATGCTTTTTTAATATTTTATATGCCCAGAAATAAGGATGCATTTTTGTGTATGATAGATACTGGGTTCAAAAGTGTGCAAAATTAATAGACAACGAGCTGATACAAAACCTGAGTGTTAAAAATTTACTGTTTAAGAAACTCTAAAAAAAATTATGTATGTTGTAAATACAATAATCTTCATTTGAGAAAAAAAATCTTTAAATCATATTTTGGTGAAAAAATTTTCAAAAATGGTTGTCTTAATAAAAAATACTTTAAAAAATGCAGAAAAAATATACAATTAATTTATTAATTATTTCCTAATAATTTCTATGGACAAATTAAAAAAATCGAACAAAAATAAATTGGGTACCATAGAAGGATAGTGTGGTCTTTAGACCTCATTTTCCATATGGTCCGGATGAGTGACAACGAAGGATCTGTCCAAATACGGCCAAAATCCCATAGTGAACACCAAAAAAATTTCAAATTAAATTTTTGACAATTTTTTAAAAAAATCACAAACACTATTCAGGCATGTGGGTACCATAGAAGGATAGTGTGGTCCCTAGTCCTCGTTTTCCATATGGCCGGATGAGTGACAACGAAGGATCTGTCCAAATATGGCCAAAATCCAATTGTGAACACAAAAAAAATTTCAAAGTTAAATTTAAAAAAAAAATCACAAAAAAAATCTGGCAACGCTATGCCTGAGTAGAAGTGTATTTTTTTATACGGCTGATCAAATTTTCTTTTTTTTTCTTAAATTGCTGCAAACTTTTAAATAAATCAAAATAAATTCAAAAAAATTAAAATTTTTTGCTTTTAATTATATTTTCGTGTGAAGATTTTGCAGAAAACCTACGGCTTATTGCTAAATTTGTGCAAAAAGAGTAATTGTGTTTTTGATGATTTTTTTTTTTTGAAGTTTGTTGTTGCTGTTGCTGCTGCTGTTGGTTTTGAGTTCGTCGCCATTTTCTTATTCTTCGCTGGAAATTATGCCGTCTTCCAAGACATTTAAATGTGGAGGCTGTGCTGATAATATTAGCAAAACCCAAGCCAGCATACAATGCCGTAGCTGTATGTTATGGCTGCATGTTTCATGTTCTGGGGTATCGGACAAAGACCGCTCTTAAAGGAAATAAACATTTTTCGTATACTTGTTCAAGCTGTAATAAATGTCCTCCTTCAAGAATTGAATTTTATTAAAAAAGTTTATATGGAGCAAACATCGACGAAAAACAGCATAAGTGCTCTCAATAACAATACTGATGATTTTATTACTAAGGCCGACAATGAGCAGTGCTGTATTAAGCAAGCGCTTGCTGATTCTGTGGATAACTTGAGGTCAGAGATGAAATCTGAAGGAATTGACTGCAACAAGCTCATTAAACATATTGATGCCTCTGCCTCTGCTAAAATCTCTGCATTTGAAGAGGAGAATAAAATTTTACATCGCCGCCTGAATCGAGCTGATATTGTTGTTTATGGTCTGCCCGCTGGCATTGGAAACCTAATTGACCCAATTAAGAAAATTGCTTCGTATTATAATATATCAGTCTCAGCTAATGATATACATCATGTTTGTTACATTAATAATCGGAAGTCTATTCTTGTCAAATTCAATTGTGTTTTCCTTCGTGACAGTATAATGGCTGCATATTTTAAAACTCGTTCCATAAAGGTACGCGATGTTGTGGAAGGAAATATTGATTTGAGAATCTATTTGAATGATCACTTTGGGCCTGCTGCTAGTAAACTGAATGCCAGTTGTAGGAAGCTGCTTCACAAAAAGTTAATTAATAAATTCAGAATGGTGAAAGGTTAAAAGTTAAATTGACTATGGCTGATGGTAGTGATGTGGTTTACAATACGGCTGAATGTGTTTCTCTGCTTAATACTGATATATAAGTACATATAGAGGGAGTTTACACGGTGTCTTTTCAGACATGTCTAACAAACACGTCTGTTTTGTTTGTAGGCGATCGGGGTAGAGAAGAAAGAGGGGTTGCCAAACAGACACGAAATGAGCTCTCATGTTTGTTTATATGAATTTTCATGTTTTCAATTTGTATGTATATGTAAATTAGACTATTAGATATGAAAACAGACATGTTTGGAAAGACATCGTGAAAAGACAAAAGGTTTTTGGTAGCATGTTCAAAAGAGAATGTCAAAAACAGACATGTCTGGAAAGACACCGTGTGAACTACCTCATAGTTAATTTTTTTAGTTTTTCAAATGACAGTACAGTTGTTTACATTTTTACTCAATTTACTTTGTGTGCTTGTGGATAATTTCACATACATTATTTTCATTCCATTTTTATTGTCATCTGAGAATGCTTTTTTTATTTTTCATTTTATTTTATTTTATTATTTAAAAGATTATTTTGATTTTTTTAATTTGTTTCTTTTTTTGCTTTTTCATCGATCTCATCCTTATTGATTAGCTGTATACAGTTAATGAATATATATGTTTATAATTTTTATATTAATATTGAAATGTTGTTTATAATTAATTTTCATCCTGTTTATTGTAATCATTTGCTCCCCGCCACTAATTATTTGTTTAACTCTAATGTCTTTTGACCATGCTGTTGGTCCGTCAGTCAGTTACAGATGTTATATGAAAAATTCGTTACGACCCTACGTAAGGAATTTTAATTCTGCTCATTTAAATTGCCAGAGCATTAGACCATCCGGTAATTATTCGAAAATCGATGAGTTGAGGTCTATTGTAAGTGACTCTTTTTGGGCGTGTTTGCTGTTTCTGAAACCTGGTTGAAACCTTACATTTCGAATGGTTCTATTGAGATTCCTGGGTTTAAATTTTGTAGGAATGATCGTTTGGTTGCAAGAGGAGGTGGTATTGGCATTTGTGTCTCCAGGGGTATTAAGTTTAAAAAACTATTTCAACTTTCTGAATTGGGAGTTTGCGAATCTTTATTTATTGAACTTCGTTTTGATAGTATCGCAATTGTTTTCGGAGTTGTATACCTACCTCATGGTGACTTTTTTTCGTTTGAAAATTTACATAATGATTTTTTTTCTGCTTGTAGCAATTTAATTATTGTTGGTGACTTTAAATGTAACATGTTTGATCTTAATAAGTCAAATTCTATGCGCTCTTTATGTTTAAGGTGTAATTTATCACTTGTTCATAATTCTCGATCCGCTTCATTAATTGATTTTTGGTTAGTCAGTGATATTTCTTTGGTTTCTTTATCTGATCAAATGCAATGTTCTACTATCTCACATCATGAATTGATATTTTCTTCTTTTAGTGTAAGAGCTGATCGTCTAGTTGAATATTATGAATATCGTGATTTTAATTCTATTGATTGTGTTTACGAATCTGTAAGTGGACTGTATTGTTAAATTAAAAAATTTTTGTTTTTTATTTATTTAATAAATTGATTCTTTAATGGTAATGTAAATTAGTGTGTGTTTCGTTTGAAAGCTAGAACAAGAACTAACAAACCAACAGAAAAAGAATGACAGCCTGTTCACAAGACAGAGTTGCCATTTTAGGTAATAACAAAAAAGGAAAATGGGGTAAAGTTTGAATAATAGGATCAATAATTATAAATTAAGAAATTCAATTTAATATTTTCAAATACAATAATAGTCCCATAACTGCTTCTATGCTTGTCTAACTTAGATTTTTCTCAATTTTGTCTTGGTGATTCTGATCATCAATGTGGTTTTCTTAGTTCAGCTTTAAGATTGCTCTTTGAGTATGTTCCGATTGTAAGGAAACGAGTTCGCTATTGTAAGGATGTTAGGATGAATGATAAAATAATTATATTTGCTTGTTCTCTTAGAGAACTGGGTTTTCGGGCGTATACGTTGGATCGTCCTGTAGCTAACTGGAAAACGTTTTGTAAACTTCGAAATAAAGCTAAAAATGTTATTCGGCGAATTAAAAGGAGATATTTTATTAAATTTTTTGATGGATTGAATTCTGAAAGTTTGTGGAGAATTTTAAGAGGTTCGGGTTGTCTTAATGATGATTTGATTTTTAATTGTGGTGATGTCAATCAGTAAAATAATTTTTTTGCTTATGATAACTCTCCTAGCAATGATGCTTTTGAAAACTTATATAATTTTGGTAATTCCTTTTCATTTTATTGTGTAGGTTTTATTGTTGTGATGCGTTTGATAGGGTAAATTCTAAATCAGTTGGTATTGACGAAATTCCAAATAAATTCATTAAATTAATTTATCCATTTATGTCTGAATACATATTATTTTTTGTAAATACTATATTGACCTCTTCCAAATTTCCTTCTTATTGGAAAACTGCTAGGGTTGTTCCAATTCCGAAATCAAGGGTGGTTCATGGACCTGAGGATCTTAGACCGATCTCGATACTACCTGCTTTGTCTAAAGTGGTTGAACATATAGTAAAAAACCAAATTCTGAATGAAGTTTCAAATTCTATTTATGTTAAGCAGTTTGCGTTTCGGAAAGGTTTTAATACAACTTCCCTGCTTCTTACTTTGACTGATAATATTAGGCAGAATGTGAATGAGGATACTCTTAGTGCTCTTATTTCTCTTGATCTTTCAAAAGCATTTAACTCTATTGACCATTTTGTTCTTATTAGGAAACTTATACTCTCTTACCTTGGAAATAGGTCTCAATTTTTAGTTTTAAATGGGATAAGTTCCGCAGTACAAACACTTTCTTCTGGAGTACCTCAAGGTTCCGATTTTTGTTTACTTTGTATATAAACAGTTTACCTTCTTATGTTAACTCTGGAATGTGTGATTCTTTAGGCCCAACCAGAACATGCATGTATTAGCTTAAGCAACTGTCAAAAATTAACGAAAAGTCTGTCAAATGCATAAGCAATAAAAAAAAGACTTTTTGATGGCCATAATGTACTTAAGATCGATTTCATCAGTGTTGCATATTTGCGCAACATTTTGTTTTTTTTCAAGTACTTTCAACTAAAAAGTACCAAAAAGTACAACCGTGTATTTGTTTATTTTATGATAATTAACAAGGTATATTTACACAAGGTAGACTTATTTGGGAGTGTAGACATTTTGCTCTATAAAAGGAACCATGTTGTCAAAATTGTCTTCATATAAAACAAAAACAATTTAACGCACACATGTACAAATTTTGGCTCATATACACGCAATTTGACGTTGTGGTTCCAACTATGGGTAAACAGCTGACAAACATATGGGCCAACGAGTTTACCTTGTGTAAATATACCTTGATAATTAATTTGTAAAAAATTTTTGTTAGTTTGTTGTTTTGTCGTAAAAAATGGAAAGAAAATTAAAATATGTTAAAATAATAAAACATGCTGTAGAAGCATTGCAGTTAATTGAAACGATAATGGATATAAAAGTGAAAAATAAGCGGTCGTGTGCAGTCAGACAAATTAATCGGGACAGGAAGAAGAATGGGTTTTTCGTGCTGACCTTTTTAAAGATAAAAGAGGTTGATCATCAGCAATTTTTCATATACACGAGAATGACACCTCGAATATATGAACTTTTATTAAACCTGATAAAGCCGTTCCTACAAAAAGAGTCTTTAAGAGAACCTGTGCAACCAGAATGCCGGCTGGCGGTAACATTGCTGTAAGTGTTTTTCTATATTTAATAGGTATATGTATATTAACAAGTTTTTCCCGTTTCGTTATGAAAAAGGTATTTAACACAAGGAACTTCATTTCAATCTCTCGCTTGGTGTTTCAAATTAGGCAAAGAAACGGTTCGGTGCATCATTTTGGAGACAACTGAGGTGCTTTGGAACAAATTAAGCAGTATATATGTGGCGGAACCAAATGAAGGAGATTACAAACAAATTGCTGAAGATTTCTGGAATTTGTGGGATATGCCTAATTGTATTGGATCAATTGATGGTAAACACATTGCCATTCAATGTCCACCTAATAGCGGCAGTCAGTTTTTTTGTTACAAAAAATTTTTTTCAATTGTGTTGTTAGCAGCATGCGATGCACGGTATCTCTTCACCCACATTGATATTGGAGCTTATGGAAGCCAGAGTGATGGCGGTAAGTAGCAATTTTTAAAATATGTTTTTGCTTTAATTATTTTTTAATATAAATTACATATTTATATACGTATGTATATCTGTAGGCATCTTTCAATTGAGTCGATTCGGAAAAAGGCTGCTAAACAACAAACTACCAGTTCCATCGCCGAAAAACTTGCCGAACACGGACATAAAAATTACTCACTTTTTTGTTGGTGATGCTGCTTTCCCTTTAGGAAAAAATTTAATGCGGCCTTTTCCCGGGGAGCATTTGCCGAATGATAAAGACGTTTTTAATAAAAGGCTATCAAGAGCTCGTCGCACAATAGAAAACGCTTTCGGTATTTTAGTGTCTCGCTGGCGAGTACTTTTAACAACCCTGCATTTATTTCCTAATAATGCAGAAAAAATCGTTCTATCATGTGTTGTTTTACACAATTTCATAATGTTTAACGATATTGATGCATCATATGTTCCCAGCAATTACGTTGATTGGCAGGATTCGAATGGTGATTTTCAGGCTGGGTCATGGCGAGGTGATGTCGGAAGTAATATCAATTCGATTTCACCTTCTTCAAATATCCATCATTACGGTGGAAAAACGTCGACGGAAATTAGAAATAACTTATGCAGTTTTCTTAATGGTACATAAAAATTACTTTCACCTTAGTTATTCTTTGAAATATTTTTTTGAACAACAATAACAGTAATATTTTAATGTTTATTTTTTTTAACAAAAATATGATTTATTTTGTAAAGAAATGTACATGTTATAAAAATTTAGTTGACTCTTAATATTTATTTAAATGTGTGATCATCATTGGGATTTTTTATGCACATTAAAATAAATATTGAAAGTGAACTATATTTTTATAACATGTACATTTCTTTAGAAAATAACACATACATAATAAACATCAAAATATAACTGTTATTGCTGTTGTTCAAAAAAATAAAAATCGAAATTTTAAAAATCAATATACAATGTTTTATCATACAAAACTTGATTTTTTCCGACATTTACTTTTATATGCTTTTTTTGTTTTTAAATTTTAAAATAATTTTTCTGTTTTTGTTTTTTAAACATACAATTAATAAGAACACTGTGTCACAAATTTCCAACAAAGTCGTGACCAAATGAATCTGAAAGTGTAATTTTTATTTATTTCTTTGTTATTCCCAAAATTTAATTTATCCCTAAATAAAAAAAAGTTTTTTTAAATGAATCAATTTCATTGGCGATTGTTTATTTTATAAAACTATTTATTTATAAAAGTAAGTATATAGGTACATAGTATATTTAAAAGTCTTTTAAGTTTAAATAAATTGTCTTCATTGACTACTTAGAAACTAAAAATTTAACAAAAATTAATTCATATTCATATATTATAAATATCGCTCATTTACTTCAACAACGTCATAACTAAAGTAATTATATTTTGAGTTATTGATGCAGAATTGTTCGCTATGTTTTTCTTTATATTGTTTATAAAATTCATCTTTATATTATTTATACTTTCCCTGTGTGAGCAAATGAAAAACTTTAAACGCGTTTATCTCGAAATGTATTTTATGAGTTTTGACGATGTTGAAGTAAACAAGCGATATATAATAAATGAAGAGAAGTTAAATTATCACAAATTGTCTTCATTGACTAGGATCACATTTTTTCGGTACAAAAATGCTTGACGCAATTAAAAGTTAATGCCAACAATGCATCATGTACATTTCTTACACTATATGTTTCAAATCTGCAAGTAAAGTAACAACAACAACACTTACAAAATTTATTTTTGTCTTGTCGGTACTATTACTTGCAGATTTAAAATTTTGGGTTATTAAAATAATACATTAAAAATTGTTCTTCATTAACTGACTGTCCCTCGATTTCGAATGAAAACTATATTCGCTTAACTAACATTTAAAACAAAAACAAAATTTTAAAAATTGTTTGTTTTAAATTTAAGTTAAGCGAAAGAAATTTTCTTCCGAAATCGAGGAACAGGCAGTAAACCTCCTGCATGATGCCCGCTAGAAAATCATCTTTTACGTTTACTGGCAGGTCTTTTATCAAACTAAGCACCGTTTTCATGAACATCTCATCTGACGTCTCTTGCTCAACCGGTGCTGCTAAGCTCATTTCAATATTTTGTAAAGTCTCACCAAATTTTTTATAAATACTATTAATAGTGGGCTTTGACTTTTTGGGAGGGGGTGGAGACGGCGTTTGAGGTTCCAGTAAACTGTGTCCACTAAATATGGATTGGTCAAAGACAGACTCTGTTTCCTGTTCCTCAACGTTATCACGTGTTCTACAAAAAATGTGTGTTTTGAAAATAAGAAACAAAATGTACATATTTAAGTTAGAATGTATGAACATACCGGCGCGGTGCGAGAGTCTTTTAAAAACAACATTGGCTGCATGAATCTCCATTCTTTTAGGTAGCACATTCCACTACCTGATGGAGCTTCCATCCTTTTGAGCTCTTTACAAAAACGTTCGCGGAGTAATTTCCATCTGTGCTTGCAGTCCGTTTCTTTTAATTAATGAAAATATAAAAACTAATAAGCGAACAAACACTTGCAATGTATTGCATACTATGTACATACCACTTTTGCTGCAGATTACTCCAATTTCCTTCCATGTCCTTTCCTTAACATTTCTGTTAAAGTAAAAGGGATTTCTTTTGTCATAAAGGCACTTATTTTTTTCAACATTTTCAATTAAATTAAAAATAAAAGCTGATTCCTCTTCCATTTTTATTTATTTTATTTTTTTTTTTTTAACAGATACATACACAGCTGTTTCAGTACGGAATGTGCCAAGGTATATTTACACAAGGTAGACTCATTTGGGAGTGTAGACATGCTGCTCTATAAAAGGAACCATGTTGTCAAAATTGTCTTCATATAAAACAAAAACAATTTAACGCACACATGTACAAATTTTGGCTCATATACATGCAATTTGACGTTCTGGTTCCAACTATGGGTAAACAGCTGACAAACATATGGGCCTACGAGTTTACCTTGTGTAAATATACCTTGGAATGTGCGTTCAGTTTGGCACTTTGCTTAAGTAAATGACATTTGACGAAACTTGACGAAAAGCATCATTAAGTACATTGTAGTTAACCACATATGTTTTATATGTATTCGCACAGTTACTTAAGTGGACTTAAGCGACTTCATGCATATTCTGGTTGGGCCTTTTTTTATATGCTGATGACGTTTTTCTGCTTTTTAAGGGATCTTTTGATTTTCTAGATGTTTTTGAGAATAATATTAACTTTTGTCTAAAACGTGTTCTTGAGTGGACTTCTAATAACTCCTTAATCCTTCTAAAAGCAAGGCCATTATGTTTGGCCCTACAAATCGGTTTATTCTAGACATTGATATTTTTTGGATGATGTGCGTATTGATTTTGTAGATCGATTAAAATGTTTAGGTATTACATATATTAGACTCCAGACTTTATTTTATTTACCATATCGATTTGTTGAGTTCTAGACTCTATGGTATGTTACGTAGAATTTATTAAATTAATTTGTATTTGCCTTATCGTATTAAAGCTAGATTGTCGTGGGCCTTGTTAATATCTCAAATTTTTTATGGGTTTGAGTTTTATTCTGGCACATGTGCAATGCACTTGAAAAGAATTAATCGCTTGATTAACGTAGTTGTACGTTTTGTTTATAGTAGTCGGCGTCGATATCATATTTCTCGTTTTTTTAAGGATTTTTTTGGCTTAACTTTTGTGGACCTGTGGCGACCCGGCTAGGGCGGCAGGCCGCCGATATAACTAGTTGATCTGGCAACACGATATAAAATAAATTATTAAAAAAATTAAAATTGTTTTCTATGTTTTCAAAATTATAAAATAAATGTTTATGTAATAATCAAATTAAATTAATTTTGTTTGTTCGGAAGAATTCATAGGCTGTTACATTGGCGACGAGGTAAATATTGAAAAAATAAAAGCTAGCTTTTGCACGCATTAAAGAAAATCTTTGGAAAGAAGAAGACAAATTGATTTACATAAATGATTGATATTGATTTCAGATTGCCAGTTAGGCAAATAAATTCTGTGTTTTAGTTCAAGGAACTAAAATAAGAACAAGCCCGAGTGAGGTGTACAAAATCTGTTTTCCAATTTGGAAAACCCATTTGGAATAAGATCTGGGCCAGTTGGGCAAATGAAGTACAAATAAAGATACAAGGCGATCAATCGTAAGTTGAAATATTATGTCGAAATGACAGTGATGGTATTAACACAGTTTGGTTGTTTAGAAAACAGTAACGTTGATTCCAAACATGAATGATACAAATGGAATTGGGCAAATTCTTTGTGAAGCGATTGACAAATCGCTAATTCGTTCTGAGTGGGAAAACTGGCTATGAGCATTTACTTTCTACATTCAGGCGGAAGAAATATCAGATTCTGTCGAGAAGAAGAATAAGCTTTTACATTATGGAGGAACTCAGTTGCAGGATGTTGCATATAACATTCCAGGTGCACTTAATTGTGCGGAAAAAGAAGATGCTTATAAAGCATTAGTTGACAAATTGGCTGACTATTTTTCCCCAGAAAGAAATTCATCATTTGAGAGACATTTGTTTCGATCACTTAAGGCAGAACATGGTGAAACCTTTAATAAATTCTTATTGAGGACGCGGCAACAGGCTTTGAGGTGTGTATTTGGTGAAACGAAGAATGATATTCTGGAAATCAGCATTAAAGACAAACTTATTGACTCCTGGGCATCTGCGGATTTGAAAAAGAGGTTATTGGAAAAAGAACACTCCTTGAAATAAATTATTGAAATTTGTCAAGTCCATGAGCAAATTAATGTTCAATCAAAATCAATGGAGGCTCCAAGTCCAACAGTTGAAATCAATAAAATTGCAAATAACTGCGAATGTTTTAGATGCGGACAAAACAGTCATGACGGAAACAGTGTAGATTGTCCAGCCAGGAAAGTGAAATGCAACAAATGTGGCTTGTTGGGACACTTTGCCCGGAAATGCCGTACTGGTGCAAACAAACGGAAAATTTCTACATTCGATAGCAAAAATCCGAAGCGTCGGGATTTTGGTTATTCAAAGATAAGATATATTGATGGCCAATCCAATTCAAATGATGATTGCTGTTTTAAAATATTTGATAACGAAGAATCTGCGAACGAGATAATTACGTGTTTTGTAGGCGACAGAAAGATACGTATGTTGATAGATTCAGGATCAAAATACAACCTCCTTTGTGAAGATGATTGGAATTTGTTGAATACAGGAAAAGCAGTCATGTGGAATACTCGATATAAATCAGATCACCAATTCAAAGCATACGCTGGCAACGTGGCAGTTTTTGAAGCTGTTATTGGGATTGAGAGAAGTTCTAATTTGATTTCAACATTTTATGTTATTGAGCGTGGCAAGCAATCATTGCTGGGTAAAGATACTGCCATAAAACTGGGTGTATTAAAGTTGGGTATAGGCATAAACCATGTTGAGAAATTAGGAACTTTCAATAAAATTGCTGGATTTAAAGTAAGCTTATCCATCGATACCTCCATAAAACCGATACAACAACCGTTGCGTAGAGTTCCAGTTGCTATTGAGGATAAGGTTGAAGCGAAACTAAATGAGGCATTAACTCTGGATATAATTGAACCGGTTCTTGGGCCAAGCGCTTGGATATCTCCAGTGGTCGTTGTCTTCAAAGGAAACGGAGATATTCGGACATGTATTGACATGAGACGTGCAAATACGGCAATTTTAGGGGAAAATTATCCCCTGCCAACTTTCGAAAGTTTTAAGACGAGATTGAAAGGAGCTAAATTCTTTTCAAGGCTTGTTTTAAAAAATGCCTATCATCAACTGGAGCTTGAAGAGGAAAGCCGTTATATAACAACATTTATAAATTCAAAAGGTTTATTCAGATATAAAAGACTGTTATTTGGTGTGAATTCAGCTCCGGAAATATTCCAAAAGACTATGGAAAATATTTTGGCTCCGTGTAAGAATGCATTAAACTATTTGGATGACATAATTGTTTTCGGCGCAACTGAAAAGGAACATGATAAGCACTTGGAAGATGTTCTTACCGCATTTGAAACTTCAATGTAGCTATAAATAATGACAAATGTTTATGGAAGGTACAAAATTTAAAATTTTTGGGTCATATTCTATCACCAGATGGCATAAGCGCCGACCGGACAAAATCGATGGTGTTTTAAATTTTCGAGCTTCAAACACCCGTGAGCAAACTCGAAGTTTTCTAGGTCTGGTAACCTATTTAGGTAAATTTATACCAGATCTAAGTGATCTAGTTGAACCTTTAAGAACGATTACAAAAGCCAATGAAAAATTTGTATGGTCCACAAGGCAGAATGTAAGACTCAAGGAGAAGTTGGCGGATTTTCCAACACTAACTTATTTTTCACTAAACCGGTTGATTGCTGACGCAAGCCCTGTAGCTTTGGGAGCGGTCCTCATCCAATTCACTTAAGATACTCCGTATGTTGTGTCTTTTGCCAGTAAAGCGCTTTCTGAAGTTGATCGTCGCTACTCACAAACGGAAAAAGAGAGTCTCGCTCTGATGTGGGCTGTAGAGAGGTTCTACTACTACTTAGCGGGGATTCAATTTGAGCTAGAAACAGACCACAAGCCCCTCGAAGCTATTTTTAAGCCAACATCGAAGCCGCCGGCTCGTATCGAACGTTGGGTGTTTCGTTTGCAGTCGTTTAACTACAAGATGATTTACAAAGCAGGAAAGCAAAATATTGCAGACTCGCTATCCAAACTTTGCAATGTGAATACAGCTGTAACCCTTGACAAGCCATGCGAACTAAGTATTTGTTCTATTATAGAAAATTCAGTTCCGCGAGCCGTAACGGTTTTGGAAATTGTACACCATAATAGCAAAGATGATGAACTTTTGATTGCAGTAGAATGTATAAATACCGACAACTGGAGTACAGTAACTAAGAACAGGTATTATCCATTTCGATTTGAGCTATAAAATGCAAATGTGGTATATCAGATCCCCTGTATAGGTAATGAAACTGAAACGTGTAAGAAAGTGTATGTTGGAACAACTAAAAACAAATTAAAAACTAGAATTGCAGGACATAAATCCGATCAAAAACACCGGCTGAACAAATTTATTCAAAAAACAGCACTAACAACCCACTGTGTTGAGAATAAACATTTTCCAGACTTTGACAAAGTACGAGTGCTAGAGAGCGAACAAAATTATAAACGACGTTACATGCTAGAGATGCTACACATCATCAATATACCAACTACAAAAATGAATTTTAAAATTGATGTGGAGAACTGTTCTCAAAGCTACAAACATTTGATTAACAAGGGGAAGAGAGTTAGCAATATGTAGTTTTTTAAGTTTAGTTTAACATCAGACGCTTCAAAGAAAGGAACAATTTTTCGTGTTAAATATAAATTATTATTTATTTGTAAGTTTACGTATTAATTTGTACATGTATGGTTATTGTTGTTTTTTCTATGTCGTTTATTATGATTGTTATTTTTTGTATGAGTTTTACATTGTACTTATATTTATATTTATAGACAAGCCCAGATGATGATACTCAAAGAGTATCGAAATATCGGCAACTTTTAAAAATAAAATTTATTTTCAATACTGGCCTCGAGCTTGAAGAAAAAGCATTTTTATTTATACATAAATAATTTAATTGTATATTTTTTCTGTATTTTTAAAGTATGTTTTATTAAGACAACCACATCTTTTATTTAAGCCCGGTTTAAAAATATCTGATACTATGACATATTTAAATATGCGATAGTTAAATATGGCATGTTTAAATATGTGATAGTTAAATACGTCATATTTAATTATTTCGTTAGGTCATATCATCCAGAGTTAAATATGTAGTGACGTAAGCCGTTACGTCGAAACATATTTAACTCGGCATATTTATCTACACACACATCAGTTTTACCACATTTTGAAAAGTCTTTACATTTTAATGATTTTAAAACATCTGTCAGTTTTTCCCTATGGCCATTTTTTTTAGAAGAAAATCCCTACGAATAGGGATTTTTCCCTACGTATAACATCACTGACATAGCACACTATAGTTTTCTAATTTTAATAAAGGCCAGTTTACACGGTAATACAATGTATTACGACTTTGTAGAATCAAAATGTTATGAAATTCTCTCCGTGTTTAAAAGAAAAAAATAAAAATCTTTTGTAAGTATAATTCATGTTTACACGGATGGTATAAGTAAAATCAAAAATAATAACAAAAAAACAGATGGTTGCAGTTTTAAATTTTTACAAAAACAACATGAAAATTTCCTGCGTTGATTTTAGTTGTTTTTGTAATTGTATAAAAATGCTACCACCTTCAATATACTCCGTTAAAATACACCTCTGGTGTGATGACAATACATAAGTTTCTAAAATGGTTTAGAAAAAAAGCATTTACCGACCGCTTGTCAGATTTTGTATTCGTATTCTCTCTTACTCAATACATTTTGCTTTTACATGATAAGATTTTTCTCATTCTACATAATTTTTTGCAATGTCGTAATACATTGTATTACCGTGTAAACTGGCCTTAAGTACGCTATTTTGTACAACAAATTCTTTATTTTGTAGATTATTTATTAATCATTTATACATTTTGTTATGTATGTATGTAGGTATGTATTTATAAAAAATATTTGGTGTGACAATGAGTTTTTACATATAGTATATACACACAATAAGGGTATTCACGTCACAAGTTGCACCCTTGCAAAAAAGCAAAAGTGCAAAAATATAACAACAACTTCAAAGACAATTATTTACACACAACTAATAGTCTGTGTGGTTGTTGTTATATTTTTGCACTTTTGCTTTTTCGCAAGGGTGCAACTTGTGACGTGAATACCCCCAATATTTCATATGTACTAAGCTTTAACAAGCTTATGTGTTTCAATATAGATACAGTGTGTCAAGAAAATGTTTTTTAATAGTAAAAATAGTTTTGTTTGGCATTTCAATTTAAAAAACACATCTTCATACATTTATTTAATTTTTGCTATTTGATTTATTAATTAATTTTTAGCGAAATTTTAACTAACAAATAACGGCAAGGAGAAAAAAAAATAATAAGATAAGATCAAAAAAGAAAAGAAACTAGCATTTTGTTGTCAAGAAATTGTTTTTACATACTTACTAGCTGTCCCGGCAAACGTTGTTTTGCCATATTACTAATTTCTAGTGAAAGAAAGAGGAATATAGCGCTTTATACCATGATCGCCGATGAAAAGTAATTGCGTGTACGATATTTTTTGTCAGTCCGTCTTTAGCCAAAACAAATAAACTCGATGGCTTGCCGACGCGAGAACATGCCACGTCCAAGCCGCAAGCAGACATCGTTTGGCCTTGCAACTTATTCATTGTTATTGCATAACAAATTAAACGCTTTTGAATTCATTTGGGTCGTCTGTGGCAATCATCGAAGTTTGTGGCAGAATAATATTTTCGTCTCGGAATTTACCATTCAAAATGGAAGCTTCGATAACGTTTTTCATAAATTTTTTATTGTATAGGCGACGTAAAATAACCGGAGAAAATTAAAAAAAAAAATACACCAACTTTTCAAAAGAATCGGTTTATTAATTAAAAATGTATAGGAGGGGTGGTTTTACCCCTTTTGCTTTATTTTGCGCCGTAAGTGTTAAAATGTATAGCTATTGCTTCCTTCAAGACTTAAAACTATTATCGGATTATTAATTAAGAAGACATGGAAAGAGGGAGCTTTTACCCCTTTTGCCCTATTTTACGCCCTTTTTGTTGGAATTTCCAGAAAATGTATATCTTTAAGTTCCTTTAGATGTTACAGTGTCTGCATGCCAAATTTTAAGAAAACCGGTTAATTAGTTAAGAAGATATAGGGAGAGGAAGCGTTTACCCCTCTTGCCCTATTTCACGCCCTAAATAATAAAAATTATAGGCTAAAGTTAATCAAGATGTTACACTATTTGCCTGCCAATTAAAAAAAAATCGGTTAATTAGTTAAGAAGATATTGGGAGGGGGAGCTTTTACCCGTTCGCCCTATTTTATGCCCTCTAGCGATTTAAAGTATACATTAAGATCTATTCCGAATGTCATTGTACACAAAAAACATTACGATACATGGTTTGGTAACTTTTCAAGTGCCAATAAAAAATCATAATATGGAAAATGGGTTTTTGTTGATATTTATATGGGAATATATAGGAAATTCTAAATGACGTATCTCCGGAACCACTGGGACGATTTAGTGAAAACTTTACATAAACCATCTACAGACTACTCCCAAAGTATCCTTTGGTTTTTGGTTTAGATCGGTCGAGCTGTTTTCGCAGTTAGTGGTGACATCAAAGTGTACACTTCTTTTTATATATATAGATTTATAGGTAAGAATGAAGAAAAAAACGAGGCGGATCTTTAATTATTTCTTCTCTTGCTGTTCTTTGTTAATTAATATGCATAATACATATCGCTTATTTGCTGCAAGACCGACATAACTCAAAAAAATCAATTTCGAGATAAACGCATTTAAAGTTTTTGATTTGCTCTAACTACTTAGAACAAGTAAGACTGCTATATTCGGCTATGCCGAATCTTATATACCCTTCACCATGATGTGATAAGAACAAAAAGTTATATACATAAATAACGTTCTTTAGATATATGTATGTACCTAAGCCCGTTTCCTCTTTTGCCAAAGTTGATGTTTGAAATTCGTTTTTTAATCTTAAAATCGTTTTGTAGAACATAAAAAAATTAAATAAAAAATATTAAAAAAAAATTATTTTTGGGATTCGAACTGGCAATATCATCAGTCTCAGGAGAGAACTTAACAACTCGGCTACGAATGCTTTTACTGAAGAAGCGTTAAATTAACATATATTGAGTCTATGAGTTTGTTTCTTTATTTGAGCGGCATATCATATACATGCATTAATGTGTATGTGTATGCGTAAAATTATACACATTACAAATAAAATCCACCACTTGTAGTGAAGGGTATAAAAAAAAACAACAAAAAACCACATTACCAACACTGTATTACCCTAGCCACTGTATGACCGTTGAAACTAAAATTGAATTGGTTTGTATGATATGTTTATGTCGTTTTGGTAATACAGTGTTGGTATGGTAATGTCACGTCTTATTGGACTTAAAGGAAACAATTTGAGGCAGTCGTGGTTTTTTACTCATACCTCAGCCATTTGTGGACCGATCTTGCTGAATTTCAATAGCAAACAATTCCGGACCATATGTGACAAAAATGTATAACAACCTGGCCCCCATCATATATGGGGTCTTCGGAAAATCCATTTCAACGGACAGACGGACATCGTTAAATCAACTTCGCTCCTCATAAGGACCCAGAATATATATACTTTATAGGGTGTTACATCAATATTATAGAAATTACAAACGGAATAACAAACTTAATATACCCTATTCACCACCTGTGGTGAAGGGTATAAAAAAAGAAGACACATTCTCTTCGAACTGAGAAAGTATAAAAGATATATAGATGAATTTAATACACAAAAGAAAAACAAAGCGAACAATTCTGCATCTCTAACCCCAAAATTTTTATTTTTTGAGTTATGAGTTGTGCAGCAAATGAGCGATATGTAGTATATACATAGATAAATCGATTTAAAAAAATACCAAAACAACTAGTCTTTTATATTAAACTCTCAAAATAAGCTATTTGCACCACGTCAAAACATTTTTTGGAC
This sequence comes from Pollenia griseotomentosa, assembly GCA_963931875.1. Lineage (NCBI taxonomy): Eukaryota > Metazoa > Arthropoda > Insecta > Diptera > Polleniidae > Pollenia > Pollenia griseotomentosa. The sequence goes on along the minus strand of OZ007561.1, from coordinate 202,691,080 downwards.
ATAAGTATATGTACTCATATCCCTGTAGAAGCCTTGAATTAAGTGTCTCCAAATCGCCACTTTTATCTTTTGTGTCTACATTTTTCGCTGCCTTTGAGAAAAATAGAAATAGACAAATTTTTGCTTCTTCTTAATTTGCATACCCACACCACAATAGTGGGTGGGTACTATGCAATTGTGCTGGTGTGTGTAAAACTACAAAATAATACTATCTGAGTCGATTTAAGGATGTCCCTCCGTCCGGCTGGCTGACTGGTTGCCTTTCCATGTAACCTTGTGCGTAAAGTACAGGTCGCAATTTTTAAGGTAATTCGATGAAATTTTGAACATAGGTTTCAATTCATAAGGACAAATCGTACTAAAAATTGTGAGAATCGATCTATTATTTCACATGTTTCTATATAAACTTCTTCCTGGAATATTGTTAGTGCCTATAAACCATCCTATTACGTTGGTATTTAGATTAAATTTGGACCAGGCCTTTTTTATTGCAATCTTATTCATCTTACCATTTTTTATTTGAATCGGTCCATATACGACTACCTTATTAATGTTGGTATCGATATAAAAATTGGCGACAGTAAATTTTACGATAGCCACTTTTTCAAAGCAAAATACCGCTGGCGGGTCCAAAATTAACCATAAAAGGTAAAGAAATCTCATATAGATGAAGATATCTTAATAATAGTCGACACAAAACCTTTTACATAAATCTTAACCTCATAACATAATTTTTTTCTAGCGGGTCCATTATTGCCCATGGCACTCAATCTCGAAAAATTTGTCTGTATACACATTGGTGTAGAATATCAAATGCTTTCTTACTTGTTTTGTTTTTGATTTTATTAAATAAAAAAGTGTAATGAATTCTTACTGTGTATGTTTTTTTTATTTCATAGCGAAATTTTGGTACAATTTATGTCAATTTGGTACAATTTTGCCATCATGACGGTACAATTTAAGAATTGTCAGATCCCAACAGTGGTTGCGCATATTGTTATTTTGGCAAATTTTGCAATTTCGTAGTGGTACACTGATAATATATTTATTGTGTTGTGATCAAGCTGTGCTGATGTATGTTTTTTTTCAGCTTCTTTTAAAAACTTTTCAGCAATCATGAGGGATGATGAATTATATAATAATCAAGTTTTTTACTGAATTCCTTTTTGTGCATATTTACATACCTATAGTACACATTTCGAAGTTTTTGCTAACGGCATTTTCAATTTCAGGTGACCATATGTATATACATATGTATATATACATATATATACTAGCTGGCCGCCCCGGCTTCGCTCGGTAGCTGATTACTAATGATCGATGGAGCCGTTTTCTGATTTTAGGTAAATCAAAAAAAGTAGGCGGGGCAAAATGTTATTTCCGTATAAACCTAAGTTGGACCATGGCGATCATTTTAAAGAAAAAATCGTCCAAATCGGTAGAGCCGTTCTCAAGTTATGCGATCAGCAACACACAACATTTAATTTTTATTATATAGATTTGCAACATATTTTACGAAAAATAATAGCAGTTCTACTGCACAAAACTATTGGCACACCTTATTCTATATCACTCAAAACGAAAAAATTATTATCAGCCATGTCACAGAGTACAATTCCGTTCGGAATGATTCCGTACGGAATCGAAGAAAACTTATTTCTTTATTGATAGAAATAAAATTTTGATAATTTTTTGGCCTTTTAGATACAGAAAACTCACATTCCGTTCATGAAAACATAAATGGTTTCATTCCAAAAAGTTTTTTCGTCGTTTTCTGAAGCACCAAAATACTGAATGAATTCCGTTTTCGAACGGAATTGTACTCTGTGACATGGCTGTATATGGTATACCACATATAATACTTTGTTGGCAAACCTTTTTGCTTTATAATTGCATCTAAACGTTTTGGCATGGAATGCACCAATTTTTTAGTTATTTCCTTGCCAATATTTCTTCGCCATGCTTCTATCAATGCCTTCTTTAGGTCAGATTTATTAGAAATTGGCCTCTCGATAGACGTGTAAAAAGTCTATCGAGTTCTTCCCACAAATGCTCTATCGGATTGTGGTCTGGAGATTGTGGGGGATGGGGTAGGATATGCTCGATGTTATATATAAGCCACATACGAACGTCATTGGCTTAATACTTCAGGTCGTTATCTTGTTGAAATGTAAAACTGCTTGGTAGTTTCGACTCTTCAGCGCTTTTTTACATTTTCTTTAACATATTTAAATAAACCGTTTTGTCCATAATGCCATCTTGCTTATGAATCTTTTTGAGTAGGCTAAACGCTTTGTTTAGTTAATATCAGAAATAAGTGTCTTACGTCTAGCAACTCGAGCATTTGGTAAATTTTTTATATTTTACATTTTTAAAGAATAAAATTAGGAATACATATATACGAAATAATAAATGTTTTACTTACCAGCAAATGCTATTAGATTCTTCATGTTTGTTTAAAATTATTGGATACCCTAACCGCGTATTTGGAAAATATTTATGGAAGTGGAAATAGACTTTTGTAAACTAAAATTAACATAAATGTTTGGAATAAAACTGGCTATTAAACCATATAATTTTTTTTTTCATTTTGGTGATTTTAGCGTATTTTAGTAAATTACCGCTGAATTGATAAATGTATATTGATAAAGATTCAGTGACATACCATGCATCTAAATTTTAAAACATTATGTTTAGCGATTACGACGAAAATAACAAAAATATAAAAACGTGGTGCCATCTATCGGATAAATACGAAACTCCACAGAAACACTCCTCATACATCAAACACACAAATTTTGGTCAAAGTCGCTGCAGTAGTTTTTGAGTTTAGCGATTACAAACAAACACGTCTCTTTTATATATATAGATAGATAGATATATATATATATATTTTTTTTTTTTAATTATACATATTAAAATAATATTTTTAATGAATTCCTTTTTTTGTATTGCATATTTACATACAATTTGAAAATATTTTAAAAAAATTTCTCTAAGTGTAAATCAACTAATTTACTCTCTTTTATTGAATGTTCTCTATCTGCCCAAGGTATATTTACAGCAGGGAGATTACAACAATTGTACAATAAAACAAACAACATGGCCAAGGTATATTTATAGCAGGTAGCCGCGAGATTACAACAATTGTACAATAAAACAAACAACAGGGCTTTTTATTGTTGTTATGTGGTACGAACTGTCAAACAGCAAAGGGGTTGATAAGAGACAAAAAAGACAAAAGATAAAGACAAAAAACTTGTTTACTTGTTTTCTATACAAGATTTGACAGTTCGTACCACAAAACAAGCAAATAAAAAATAAACAGCTGGCTTTCCGAGACTACCTGCTATAAATATACCTTGAACATGGCTTTTTATTGTTGTTATGTGGTACGAACTGTCAAAAGGCAAAGGGGTTGATAAGAGACAAAAAAGACAAAAGATAGAGACAAAAAACTTGTTTACATGTTTACTATACAACATTTGACAGTTCGTACCACAAAACAAGCAAATAAAATATAAACAGCTGGCTTTCCGAGACTACCTGCTATAAATATACCTTGGTGAGGTCAACTCTACAACTACAATGCTTCTGTGGTCGGGTTGTCAACAAAATTGCTAGTAAAAATATAGGTTTGTTTACATAAAAAACTAGTTTGTATACAAACTTTGACAAATCGACCACCGAAAAAAAAAAACACCATATGTTGACTTGACCCCACCTTCTAGTCAATTCGCCTTGATAAGTACATTCTGTTTGCTACTACATAATTTTTATTGACAAGAGAAAAAAATATTTCTCAAATATGAGTACCTATGTGTTTCAAAACAATAAAAAGTATAAATTGAATAACCTATTTAATTGGGTTGATTTCGGGCGACTAATGGGCTGACCCAGCTATTTTAGGACGTAGTACAACAACAAACCCCGTCAAGCTTCACTATAAATACGTTTTTTACAACTTGCTTTCATCACGTTTTGGAGCAACGCATTGATTGGAGATGGCAAAGTTGAAATTTAAGATTTTTTATTCCTGAAATAACGCTTTTTATATTGGAAAATATGCAGTACACTTTATTTTGACGCTCACTGTATATAGATATTTAATACATAACTTTTATACGTACGTACCTTTTCCACTTTTCTTGTTGCGACGCGGCATGTTGTTTTTTTTTTGTTTTTTTAAAGATTTAATGATTTAGAAATTTTAGAACAAATAGAGATGTAGTCGAGATAGAAATTCCGGTTGATTTTCGTAGATGTATAAAAATTTGGCAGATGCAAAAGGCAATCCCCTTGCCGCACTGTATTACGAGAACTCCTGGTTTTTTTCTTTTATTTTCTGTTGACAACAATGTTGTTGTTGTTGTTTTTTAAGGAAGAGGTTAGAACTAGGCCTGAACAAGTGCACTGAACAAACAAAATAAGTCTAGGCAAGGAAAATGTTTCCCTTTCATAGGCTTGACAGTAAGTAAGCGAACAAAAAATGGTAGAAGTGCGCGCAATATAAGAATTTCAGCACAAAAAGAATATAAAAAATCAACGACAGTAAAACACGAGGTATTTTTTAACTTTTACTTTTTTTAGTTAACTATTAATTTTTTTACGTTTTAATAACAATCCAAATTATGATTTTTTAAGATTATCCAATTGAATTAATGTTTACTTTGGTTTAAAAATTGTTTTATATTATTCACTTGTTTTTTCACTTAATCAAGAAGTGGCTATGCAAAAGTTTTGATTTTTCCAATTTTTAAAAATTGTATTTTTTTTACTTAAATTTTGATTTTGTCTATTTCTTTTAAAAATCACTTCAGTTTCTTTATGGGTTGTTTTTCTCGACACGTACAAATTGGTTTGCGTTTGCTTAGCTGTCGTTGCTGTATTATTTATATTGAATTCCTGAACAATATACTTTTTATAAACGTTGAATTTTGTTGTTGGAACAAATTTCATGATTAACTGCAAGTTATTATTTGTTATACTTTTTTTAGTTTGTGTTAAAATTAAATACAATTGTGGTTGTTTGTTGGTTTTTTTTTTTCAAACTTTCCTAAATAAGTTTGTACTTTACACAGAGATACTAAAAAAGCACTCGAGAAATTAATAAAGATTACTCATTGGTCTTTGCCAAAAAATCGATTGCATCAAAAACTCAAAGAAAAATGCAAATTAAAATGTCTAATTCACGTTCTTTGTCCAAAAAAAACCTATTATTTCACAAGGTTAACAAAAAGCTTTTATATTATTATTTCAATAAACACTATGCTTCAGTAATAATTTTTAATTTGTTGTCTCGCTCTTTGTATTTTACTATTTAACAATAAAAAAAGTTGAGAATTTTACGATGAGTTGTGAAATTAAATTCACATATACACGAAAAAATCATAAACGATGTGTTCACAAGCTCTATTTTTCCGCGAATGAACAATATGTCAAAATATATTGGGAACAGTCAGTGATGCCATGTTCCAATCATTATGCTACCCACACACGATGCAACATTAGCAATCCTGCAGCCACACGTTCAATAAACCACTATCAAGTTGCCATGGTACAACTACACAAGGTAGACTCGTTGGCCCATATGTTTGTCAGCTGTTTACCCCAGTTAGAACGAGTTTACCTTGTCTGAGTTATGTCTTATTGACATGATTCTTCTTTGAACATGAATTGGCGTTCAAATGATTATGGACTCTCAAAACATGTGGGACAAATACTAAAACATATAATTTCAGACGAATACAACATTAAAAATTCAAATGAACTAAAAAATCAGATGAAAAATATTAAAATAGAAGAAGACGAGATTTTAATATCATTTGGCAATAAAAAATATAATGGGAAAATGGGAAACGATAAAGAACTTCACAAAAATTCCAAGCTCGAAGTTTCTAAAAATACTTAATTTTTGTCTCTCCGATAATAACTATTTTGTGTTTAATAAAAAATTTATAGCCAGATATTTGGAATGCCTATGGGCAACCCTCTTTCTCCTACAATAGCCGATATAATACTTGATAGCCTACTTGACGAAGCGATAAATGAACTAAAGAAGAATATCCATTTCAAGTACATAGTTAAATATGTAGACAACATACTAGCGATAATCAAAATTAAAGATAAAGATGAAATACTGAATGTTTTAAATACTTACCACAACAAAATTCAATTTACCACAGAATTGGAAGAAAAGAAACAGATTGCCTATCTAGATACTAAGATACACAGGGACAATAACAGGATCACATTTGATTGGTATGCAAAGGAATCATCATCAGGAAGACTAATGAACTTTAATGCTACACAGACTAAACACCAAATTATTAATACGGCAAGAAATTTTATTTTCAGAGTTTTAAATATTAGTGACCAACAATTTCATGCCACAAATATTAAAAATATAAAACTTCTATTAATTAACAATAGTTTTCCAATTAAACTCATTTATTCATTAATTGAACAAGCACAGCTAAAATTAAAAAATAATATCACTACACAAAATACTGATAAAAGGAAAATATTTTTTTCAGTGTACGATTTATTCCTGGTTTAACGGACAACAATAATATGAAAACAACAACAGAATCACAAAACATATGTTTTGCTTATACTCCTAACTCCACACTCAGTACAATTTTTTTAAATGTAAAGGCACCGATAGGAAAACAACAACAATGCAATGTTGTGTACGAACTTGAATGTATGGGAAATGATGAACAGAAATGCAATCAAATATATATAGGTACGACAAAACCAAGGCCCATTGAAAAGGTCTGCGCAAGAAGCCTGATGATCATTGTTTATGTTCTTTTTAGTTGTCAAAAATTGTTTACATTTTGCTTACATGTGCATGTATACGTTTGTGGTATGCCACACATACACGTTTTTTCCTTTTGCTTTGTATATGTGGTAGTAAATTTTTGACAACTAAAAAGAATCGTTTTTTGTTTTTGTACAAGTAAGCAGACCTAATAGATGGGCCTTGGACAAAACGATCATTGCAAACAAGGCGAATTCAGTTTTCAGGTGGCGTTGAAAGCACAGCTGTGCTACTTTTTTTCTTAATTAGAGAGAGAAATGTCAAAAGTTGCTTGTGATTTTGACATATGGATCAACGAAAGCAACAAAAAAATACATTGTCGTGTTTTTGGTGTTGTTACTTGTGTAGTATCGACACCACCGTTTACATGAATTCGCCTTGATTGCAAACAAGAATGATTGAACATAAAAACGACATAACAAAACTTAGAGAATCAATAGGGTTGGCAACACATATTCTGTCATCTGGACATAAAATCAACTTTGATGACGTTAAAATTTTAGACATAGAGGGTGGGGAAAGAAAAAGGTACTAAATGTTCTTTGTTTTTTGTAAAATTTATTTATATTTAATTTAATGTTAAAATTACTGTTAAATTTGCAAGTTTAAAGAAAAAATATTTGGTGTATTTATGTTTTATTAATGTATTATAAAAAAAATTTTGATTGAAATTTAACAACGAATGAAAAAGCAAAGCGTACTGACAGTACATGAGTCTGTGTACTCGTTTCTTTACCCTCGTCCCACTCGCCTCTAAAGTTGCAATCATGTCATTAAAACATGAGCCATAAGAACACAGACCTTCCCTGTTGGTCAAACTGCCGTCGACATTGTCGTCAAGGATTTGTGCACGACATGTCCTCTATCACTTAGGATTTGTGGAAGACAATTTTGAGGAAAATTTCGCGGACTACAAAATACTCGACATTGTCTAGTGCACTGTCATTTAAAGAAGTTAATAAACGACGACATGACTGACATTGTCTTTCAAGTTGTCTTTTGTCAAAGCTTATCCACGACAACATGACAGACATTTTCTTGTAAGGAATCCTCTATCAACAACTATACACAACAGTATGAGCGACAGTGTCTTGTAAGCTGTCCTGTATTAAAGTGTATGCACGACAACATAACCGACAGTGTCTTGTAAGGTGTCCTTAATCAACTTTAAAGCACGACAATATGAGCGACATTTTCTTGTAAGCTGTCTTCTAAACAAACAAAAATAATTTGTTCCCAATAAAAAATAAAAATAACTGTAAAAAAACGATAATAATAAAAAACAACCAAAAACAAAGTAAAGAAAATCAGTCAGTCAAGTCTGAGAACTCAAAGACTAAGGTATGATTTAAAAAATATGTATGTGCTATTGTATATTTTTATTTATTCGTTTAGGTTTATAGGCGACATTGTCGTGTAAGCTGTAACTTCATCGACATTGTCTTATACGCAATCGTTGACGATAAAGTAGAATCCTTTGTCGTCTATATACTCATCAAAGACAATATGAACGACAATGTCGTTCATGTGGTCATCAACGACTATATGGACGACAATGTCCTGCATGTAGTCATCAACGACAGGCTGAGCGACATTGTCTCTCTTTGTGTCGTGCACGATTTACGCAGCACTTGTTTGAAAATGCCATCGACGATTTGCATTAGTTGTCCCTTACGTGTCGTGCAGGAATTAACATTGTCATGCACCACATGGCCAACTGGGTTGTGTTACTTCTACAACAATACAAAAAACAACAGGCATTTTTATTGTGTAAAATTCCCCGTCGTTGTCAAAATCCTACAACTACATAGGAAAAACAAAATGAAAAATGTGATTTGTATGCATGTATGTGTGGCAAAAAACCAAAAACGTAAACAAAAATATACATGTATAACCCTGCGGCCACACGATCAAGTTGTTCTTGATAGTCTTTTACATATACTGCTTGTCAAAATTTACAAAAATTGAGAGCTGTGACGTAGGTGGCACTCAATTTACTTTCAAGATGCCATAAAAAAAACAATTTATAAAGACAAACATGTAATCAGCTGTTAAATTGAAAGTAAATTGCCAAACAAATGGAAAGGTGAAATTGAAAGCCATCTCGTGGTCAATTTAAAAAGTGTGAGTGTGTTAGTAAAAAAATGAGAGAGTTGAGTAAATTGAATGGAATTGAAAGGCAAAACTTGATCGTGTGGCATGGATAACCCTTGGCCTCAATCAAGAAAGCCATCTCGTGGTAAATTTAAAAAGTATGAGTGTTTACTGCCCGTCTATTATGATATCTTTAATGTAGACAGCAATTTTTGTACATATTTGTTCATATTAGTTCATTTTCGTTGACAATTATTGCTATCATAAAACGTCAAATTTGGTTGTCAATTGAAAAAATAGAAGCAAATTGCGTGAGAAAAAAAATTAAATTTGTGAAATGGTAGCAAATTATAATTGTAGTAAAAGAATTTAATTAAAGAATTTTTAAACACTAAAATAAATTAATTTGCTTAAGCTTGAGCTCTTTTTTATATAAAAATATATATTTTATCTAAAAAAAAAAAAAAAAATTTAATAAAAATTAATATTTTTATATATAAAAATATCCCAAGCTTAAACAAATTAATATACATTAAAAAAATAAGTCGAATAGAATAGAATTTATATTAATAAATATAATTTTTGCAAGATGGCGTCATTTTTACACTGCACCTTCTTCCTTGATTTCTTTAAAATTATGAGTTAACATAAATACGTTTTCCCATACCTTTAACATAAGCTGAGCAATAAGAAATATTGATATGTTATTCTGCCGACGTTATTGCCAACTTGCTTGAGATATTTATCTTTAGTGTAGATCTAGGGTTAGTAAAAAAGTGAGAGTGTATTGCAAATTGAATGGAATTGATAGGCTAAACTTGATCGTGTGGCCACCAAGTTAGCGAATCGCACTACTGGAGTAGTAATGCCACCGGATATTATTATTATAACTTGGTGGCCACACGATCAAGTTTTGCCTTTCAATTTCCAAAACACTCTCGCTTTTTTACTAATGCTGGTCACACACAGTGCAATCTATTTCAATGCAACCTCAAAATATCAAAGCGTTTTGATGTTGATGCAATCTGGAATGCTAGATTGCGTAAATGCATTGCATAGTGTGTACCCAGCATAGCACACTTACACTTTTTAAATTGACCACGAGATTGCTTTCAATTTCACCTTTCCATTTGTTGGGCAATTTTACTTTCAATTTAACAGCTGATTGCATGTTTGTCTTACTTGGTCTGAATTTACACGTTTCATCTTTTGATGCTCAACTTCTTTTCAATTCCCTTTTAAAGATGCCAATATAATCACACGCAGCAATCGGTTTCAACTATGTTCGGTTCAAAACAACAACAATTTTATTAACAGCGAATCATAGAGAAAAAGAAAACAACAAAAATACATGCAGCCATCGTTGTGCGTATACCAACGAATAAAAGCACAAAACGTACTGACCGAGTACAGGCATCTCCGTACTAACCCCTTTCTTCACTCACCTAAAAACATAAGAGTTGAGCATCAAAAGATGAAACGTGTGAATGCAGACTTGGTGGCCACACGATCAAGTTTTGCCTTTTAATTCCATTTTTACAATACACTCTCACTTTTTTACTAACACACTCACACTTTTTATATTGACCACGAGATTGTTTTTAATTTCACCTTTACATTTGTTGGGCAATTTTACTTTCAATTTAACAGCTAATTATGTACATGTTTGTCTTTATAAATTGTTTTCTTGATGATATCTTGAAAGTAAATTGCTCACAAATTGAGTGCAGCCTACGTCACAACTTTCAATTTATGTAAATTTTCACAAGCAGAATATGTAAAAGACTATCAAGAACAGCTTGATCGTGTGGCCGCAAGATAAATTGACTTCTTTACACAGACAAATTTGTTGTACAAAAACTCCTAGTGCTGCCACCTTGTAGTAATTTCACCATGTTTTTTTCAAGGATTCCACTGTGGTTTGTCTTCTTTCCATGAAAAAAAGTAAATAAACTAAAAAATAAAATAACTGCATAAAATAAATTTCTGAACTATACAAAGGAGGTATATAAATCTAAGTAAACGTAATCTAAAAAGTATTTATAAATTTGAAATTGCTAAATTTGTTAAACTTAGCTGAAATATATTGTTAATAAACAACAAAACAAAATTGTTGAAAAAGGTAATATCAAGGTATATTTACACAAGGTAGACTCATTTGGGAGTGTAGACATGCCTTGGGCAATATTACATGAAAATATGTATGTATGTACAAAATTGTTTTGAAGTAATAAATACGTATTAATGAATAATAGGTTCATATAGTCAGCTTATTATTGGTTTACAATGTGCTGTGAGTTGAAAATTTTTTTCATTGCTTTGTACTTTACCCTTTCGTTTATTAAACTTCTTTTCTAAATCTTTACGGTGGAAATAATTGTGATAACGTTATCTGAATATACATACATGCATACTAATATACGTACTATTTTGTACTTTACCCTTCGTTGTCCAAACTTTTTTTCTAAAATGGAAAAAAGTTATTTTAGCTCATTGACGTACATACATATTTATGTATGTACTCTAATGCTAACGTTGTTTGCAAAAAGTTTTTTTAAAGTAATAAATATTAATGAATGAAATACATATTACTTACAATGCAGTGAATTGTACATATGTAGTATATTTGTTTCATTACTTTGTACTTTACCCCCCTTTCGTAATCAGGAGTTTAAAAAATCTTGAGGAATAAAATAACTGTAATAACTAATGATGTATTATTTTTTAGAAAGTAATGGCTTCTGCACAGGAACGTTTTCAAGCGGCTGTTAATGTTATTAAGGGTCTACCAAAAAATGGACCATATCAACCTAGCAATAGTATGATGTTAAAATTCTATGGACTTTACAAACAAGCCACTGAAGGTGCTTGTCACCAAAGAAAGCCTTCGTTTTGGGACGTTGTTAACAAGGCGAAATGGGAAGCTTGGAATCGAAATAGCCATTTATCAAAAGAAGAAGCCATGGAAAAGTATGTGGAGAATTTACAGAAAATTATTGAAACAATGTCATTTACCGAAAATGTTCAAAACTTTGTTGGTAGCCTGCAGGGTCTAGAAAATATTAACTTGGATGAGTTAGAAATAATAGCTCCTGGGATGAAAGAATTGGCGCAGTCTCATCCTAACTCACCATTTCATTCGAGGACAAATAGTCCTCAACATAGCACAAATGGCAATGAGGATGAGGTGAGGTTTGCAACGATTTTGATAGACTTTTAATATATATCGTTTACATTTTTTTGTAGCTAACATTAAATGGTCACGACTCTTCCTTAGATAGTGTCACTACGCCACCTATAACACCTGTTCAGTCACAAAATTTAGTTTCAAAAGAAACAACTATAGTAGATTACTCACAAACAAATGGTGTGAACCATTCAGAACCGTCCGATGATGAATATGTGGATCCATTCGATATTCAAAACGAGCTTTACGAATCCTTACAACGTAATACAGAAATACTAAAGCAAGTGCAAGCTACTGTGTTACGCATGAATGCCGACGTGTCGTCCGTTAATCAACGTGTACATGATTTCGAAAGAACAATTAGAGAATTAAAGAATGGAGCAAAAAAACCAAAATCTTATGCGAGTTTTTCTGATGTTAAACACAAATATTCCCAATGGTGGCCCTTTACAGACATTTCACCACTTTGGTTTGTGTTATTGATAATATGGCCTTTCATTGTAAGAAGACTTGGCAAAATGGTAGCTTATCCTCCGAAACGCAAATAAAAATTGTAAAATTAGATAATCTTATATAATTTCCTTTTTATGTATTAAATGCAATGTTTAATATTTTGTTAAGTTTGGTGTGTGCTTAGCTAAAGTTTTTGTACCAGCTTCATTCGCCATTTTTAGGATGCTGCTTATTTTGTTGTGAAAATGTGGTTTTAGTTACTTTAAGTATAAAGATTATATTTCATCCATTCCCATTCGTAAAACTTCAAATTTGGTTTGAAATAGTTTTAAGATGTTTACTTTGTGGTTTTTTTTTTTACAAGATTTTACAAAAATATCTTTTTTTATTATATTATTTTTTTCACAAATATATGTATTTTTATGACAAAAATCTTTCTGTATAAATTTTCAATTGCTTAGTTAGGGCACAATATACATGTTCATGGCTGGGGAGTTTTGCGTAGGTATTTTTTGCCTGATGGAACATCTACAGTAATAAAACCATTTGGAAATTTCTCCTTAACTTGCTGCTCGGTTAAATTTGGCAAAATCATGCAGGGGCCTCCTTGCTGTTTATTAAAATATAACATTAAAAAAACCTTATAAATTTTAAATATAAAAATACCTACTTTCCAATCTGCTGGCGTTGCTACGGATTTTGCGCTGGTCAACTGTAAAGAGTCTATAACTCTTAAGATTTCACTTTTATAAAAAGGGATTTAAAACGATGTGATTAAAATTGTTATCAAAACAAAAATAAAAACTTACTCAAAATTTCTGCCTGTTGTTGCTGGATACAAAATAGACAAACGCAACTTTTTACTGTTGTCAATCACAAAAACTGCACGACATGTGAGTGGTATGCCTTGAGCACTTAATTCATCCTTATCCAACATATTAAACATTATTGCCAATTCCCGCTTATCGTCGGCAATAATTGGGTATTCAAATGAAGATAATTCTTTGCATAATAATTATAAATTATAATTGAAAGTAATCAGTGTTGGGGAAAATACATGCATTCATGTATTTAAAATACAAAATAATTTCAAGTCGAGTATATTAAATACATTTAAGTGGTGTATTAAAAATACGGAATACAAAATACTTTTTTTAAATGTACAATATATATAAATATATATATATTCATACGTAATAGTCCGTTTAATAACACCCCTAATTCAAAACAAGTATTTCCTTTCATAGACACTAAATTTTTTTAAATTAAAAGTGTGTTTTCTAAGCCCGGTGAAATTTACTTTGATAATCAGTCATCGATTCGGTTTTGTGTTTTAAATGGCACACAGCTCAAGTTTAGCTTCCTTGAAAATAAAGAAAATTGGACGTCCGCTTTTTTTAAATAAATATTTAATTTTTTGTTTTTTTACAATTCCTAGTTTAAAATAAAAACAACATTTAGCACTAGACAAGCAGCCTCTGCTATTAAATTGTATAAACACTTTATTTATAACATTCCCCTGAGTCAAAAATTGAATGATTTTTAATTCTTTGCCTCTCATCTGCCGTAATGCTCTCCGATAATCAGCGCATTTCGTAACTGGGGTGATTAAATGTCTAAAATTGTTACCCAAAAGGCGATCTATTCTGGTTTTTACGTACGCTATGGTAGACAAAAGTTATTCACAACTACTATGAATTCCTCTTAATGTTCAAGTTCTATAGCTAAGAAAGTGTTATCCTCACTCAATTTATTTAATAATTCTGTGGCATTTTGACAAAACATCTTAAGTCAAGATAAGATAGCAAAAATATATTAAAAAAAAACCGGGTAGAAAAATCGTTTTTATCAAATAATAAAAGAAAACAAAATTTAAGAAAAATTCACATGGTACAACATTTTTTTCAACTTTTTAAATTTGACTTAAGATGTTTTGCCAAGAATTTATTTCTGTAATTTGCCTTTCCTTTGAGTTGTAATTAAAACAACTGCTGCTGCGATGAGTTGTAATTTTTTTAACGTTTTGCTAACCGCAATATAACTGATTTGTAAACCATTACACAAAAACTGCAAAATTTCATTAAACTAGTTGGGTAAACCGTAATAGGGGATTAATATTGTGGGACTTGTCATAAAAACTTGTTCCCAAGACATTCTTTTAAAACTTCGTCCGATTTGGGCCTTCTGAACCCATTTCATAAAAAAGTACACTTAGCAAATACTAAATAGAGAGTCTTTCTAATTTTTGAAATTATTTATGTCCGTAGTGGCTAAAGAACTTAATGTGTGAGAGAACTTATTTTTATTTATTAATATTAAATTCATTTCGTGAAAATGTAACACGCTTAAAAATCGACACAAAAATGACTAGCGCTTATGATTTAAAATTCAATAACAAATACTACCTATTAAAAAAATCGAAAATGTCTCTTAACAAATAAAAAACGAATCATAAGACTTTTCAAGAAGAGTCTCTTGATAAAAGTATCATTTATGATCAGAAAATTAGCGCATATTATAGTGTTTTAATTTTTTTTGTAAACTTACTTCCATAACTTTTTATATCCTCAATCCAACCCTTGTGGGAATCTACAGAATCACAGGATAAGGCTATTGGCTTGACATTGCGCTTATCGAACTCTGGCAGTAGTTCAGCTACACGTGAGAGTTCTGTAGTACAAACCGGCGTATAATCTGCGGGATGGGAAAATAGAATTGCCCATCTACAAAATAAATGTGCGTTGAATTGTGTTTTTTATTAAATATACTTTTTAAATATTAACTTACGAGCTTTCCATCCATTTATAGAAATCAATTTTTCCCTGGCTAGTTTGAGCCTGAAAGTTGGGAAATTGATCGCCAATGTTTAAAGCTTTGCTCGACATATTTGACCAGGAATTAAAAATACAATCTGTGATAAAAGCCTCCAAATATGCAAATTGCGTGTTGTCCAGTGTTGTCTTTGTTTATATAATTAATATTAAATTCTTCCGCAAGATAGCGCAAACTGGACATTATACTGTCAGTTCAAAAACAAGAGTGCTAAATTCGGCTATGCCGAATCTTATATACCCTTCACCATGGTTGGAAAAGAACAAAGTTTTATTTGAGTTCAATTTTATTCACCGAGCTTATTTTGTAAGGAGCCTAAACTCGGGAAGGCACTTGTTTGGGGGTCAGACAGAACAATATACTGATTTGGCTGATTTTTTAATAACTTAACACAAAGATCATATAAGTGTAAATGTTAATCACTTTGTGTATGTTGTAGAATGTGTGTAATTAATCAAAAACCGATTTCGTATATTATGTTAGTTAGTTGGTTTTACATTTCCACTTACGATATACACATACTTTTTAGCACAGAGCATACAGAGATTAAAAAAGTGACGCGTGAAAAATGCCCAAATCATTTGCGAGGGCAGATTTTGAAGAAAGAGAAAGAAAATGTTTTTTTTGGTAATGAAGTGGCAATGTGTTAAAACTGGCCGCTACTATCAACACAAATTGCGTGATCAAAACAAAAACGAAAAAAGGGCAGCTTTCACAGAAAAAGACAGAAAAAAACACAATATTTCCTGTCTCGTGACGCCTCTGTGTGCTCTGTGCTTTTTAGCTTCAGTCGTTTATAGCCTTTTCCCACTTGTCAACATTTAATATCTACCATTAATTTGCGAAGATGTTGAAAATTTCCCATAAGATAAAGCATACAATTTTGTCTCTTTTGTTGAAAAAAGTAAAAATAAATATATAAATAATATTATATTGATAATAGATGTTTGATGTTTAAAGTGTGAACACATGTTTCACATTTTCAACATCTTCCATGCGTTCCTCGGAAATGTATGCAAGTGTATGAATGAATCAGTCAGTTATTTTATATACAAAAATTATCAATAAAGCGTTATACCTATCGTTTGCAACAATATTCTTTATGATTTTCACTGGCGCGCTTTCTTCTTGCTACTTTCTGCATATTTATTACTTACATGGGGTCTTCACCTGACAATTTTTTGTCTTATCAAACGTCAAAGTCTATATTAAAAAACTTTAATATTTTTGTCAGCGTTTTTTTATATTTAGTTTGACGTTTGTTATGACAAAAAATTGTCAGGCGAAGACCCTGTTATATATAGGGAAAAAATATCCTGCACTAAAAAATCGAAAATATTCGCTTAAAATATGCACTAAAAACTTTAACGAATTTTTTTTTTTTTTTTTTTATTTTTCTTAAAACTAAAAGTTTTTGGCGAACTATTTAAGTTATAATGCCAGGGTATCACACATTTTTTTGGAGCTTCGACCACAAAACCTCGTTCGACCTAAACCTTCGTATAGGAAGGCGAGAGCTTCCAGAATCCGCTCCAGAGTATTTTGGTCTCCACCAGTAAACGTCTGAGTTATTTCTTTGGTACTCCACCAGTAAAACGTCTGAGTTATATATGGTTCTCCACCAGTCACATTGAGTTAATTTTGGTTCTCCACCAGACAACACATTAAAACATTGAGGTTAAAAACGATTGCATATAGTTAATGTAGAAACCGCAAAAACTGTAACTCGGTACAGTTATACGACGCCGAACCACTAACCGAACCACTAATGCGGGGTAACAACGCAAAACGCACGAAAAGCAGACAAACAAGAACGACCTGTTTGTCCTTAAGAAATAATGACAAAAAGCGCGAGCTGCTTCTCCACTCAGAGCAGTTTTACGAGTAAAAATAATTTTGATATTGTTTATTTAATCCGTAAACTCCACATCAGACATAGTAAATTGAATATCTTATTTTCATCAGTCGGTTTAACGAATTTCAAAACAAATTCATTGCGCATCAAAAATAACCAAACAAATCGCCAACTATTTTATAAATCGCCATGTCGCCAAATCGAAAATTAGGTAGCCAAACAAGTTTAAAAATCGCCACA
The DNA here is from genome assembly GCA_963931875.1 of Pollenia griseotomentosa. NCBI lineage: Eukaryota > Metazoa > Arthropoda > Insecta > Diptera > Polleniidae > Pollenia > Pollenia griseotomentosa. The sequence continues at coordinate 202,673,593 of OZ007561.1, read as the reverse complement.
TCTGATAGCCCTGATATCAACAAGCTCTTCAAACATTCTTAACACTGAGTCTTCACCTGAGATAATATCTGATATAGATACGTGTTCCATCTAATAAGATTTAATAACCAAATGATTCTCGCACAGTAAACTTGTGTCGTTTTTATTCTTTTTTTTAGTTTTTTCTTGTTTTTAGTTAAAAATATTGTTTTTTTAAACACTTATCACTAGATTTTCACTATTTGAACAAAAAAATTTAACATTTTAATGAATGCGTCTTATTATTGTTTTTTGTGTATGCATGTATGTGTATTTTTTACAGCTCATCTTATAAGATAGTTGTTATAACACAGAGTCTTCACCTGAGATAATATCTGATATAATATGTGAGAGAACGTCGGCAGAATGAGAGAACAAATTTCTTCATTTTAATCTTTATCTTAAACAAGGGGAACACGTATCTTATAAGATTTCATAATTGAATGACTCTCGTACAGTAAACTTGTATCGTTTTTATTCTTTTTTTTAGTTTTTTCTTTTGTTTTTGTTTAAAATATTGTTTTTTTAAACACATATCACAAGATTTTTACTAATTGCAGTAACAAATTTAAAAATTTAAAGAATGCGTCTTATTATTGTTTTATATTTATGTATGTATGTGTATTTTTGACAGCTCATCTTATAAGATAGTTGTTATAAGATTTCTCATAACAACTGTCTCATAATATATATTATAATATTAATATTAACACTATTTGAGAGTCCACACGTAAGATAATACTCTCTGCGATTGAATTTGACGTTTGCTGATATAAAAATCTTATATCTTATCTCAGGTGGAGACCCTATGTAAGATTTCTCATAACAACTGTCTTATAAGATTTATTATAATATTAATATTAACACTATTTGAGAGTCTACACGTAAGATAATACTCTCTGCGATTGAATTTGACGTTTGCTGATATAAAAATCTTATATCTTATCTCAGGTGGAGACCCTATGTAAGGCCCAACCAGAATGTGAATAACGTGACTTAAACAACTGAGCAAATACATGTTTATCATAAGTGTAAAACCATATTGAACTTTAGTAAACTATGTTAAGTTTTATAAAACTGTAATTTGCTTAAGCAAGGTGCGAAACTAATCGCTCGTTCCGTACGGAATCAAAGTTTTTTTATTTTGTTTTTGTTATTTTAATGGATTTGAGAGGCTTTTTTTTCTTTTTGACAGTAGCTTAAATTTGTTTATGCACATTCTGGTTGGGCCTTTAAATTAATCAAAGTTTTAATATTAAGTTTGACGTTTGTTATGACAAAAAATTGTCAGGCGAAGACCCCATGTTATAAATAGGGAACAAATTTCCTGCACTAAAAAATCGAAAATATTCGCTTAAAATATGCACTACAAACTTTAAAAACTTTTCGCCAAACCAGTTTAAAAAACGCCACATTTGGTGAGAAATCGCCACGTTTGGCGAGAAGTCGCCACATAAATTTTTTTAATAGAATCCGGAAGCATCTAGCCAGGCCCTAATCTTCTTACTACTGGCTGCGGTGAAAGGGAAATAAATTTTATTAAATATTGCAATATTATCGAATTGGCTTCTAATTTCCTCTGCAACGCGGTGTAACCCATGTGTCACGCAAGTATCTTGTAACACTTTTGGATCAAATATTTAAACCCATAAACCCAAAACAAAAAGCTAATACAACAACAAAATACATATTTGCAATCGTGAGCAAATAACGTTTAATTTGAGAACCCACATTTATCACTAAGTGGGCGGGGCAGTTTTTTTGGTTTTTTGTTTAATTTTGGATCGGGAGGTTTTTTTAATTTTGTTTGACAGTTTTGGGGTCGACTGCAGGATTTTAAACCCTGAAAATTTCAATTACTTGTGATTTGTAACCGCACAACTTCATTAACACTTGCACAAATTATGTGTTTAAGGTAGCCACAGACCAGGCAACATTTGTTGAAACATTTAGTACTACTAATGCTGGGTACACACTATGAAATGGATTTACGCAATCTAGCAAATTAAATTCATTTTCTATACTAATGTGTTATTTGGCCAAATTTTAATAAATATTTTATGTTTGAATTGTTTCAAGTCAGCTAATTAGGCCTATATTATTTAATGTAAGTAAAAAACTTTTCTTTACATGTTTTCCAACGTTTCGTCAATTATTTTTTGACTTCATCAGGGTTACGTCAATTTAACAGTAATTTTCACATTTAATTAAATATAAATAAATTTTACAAAAAACAAAGAACATTTAACACAAAAAATAAATTAAAACCACAGCTTAAAAATTAGTATCACAGTTTTTCATTCATTCCAGATTGCATCAACATCAAAACGTATTGATATTTTGAGATTGCGTTGATGTAGATTGCATTGTGTTTACCCAGCATTATGTTTAAGTTTTTACCACAGACAATGAAACGAAACGAAAACATCAGTATTTCGTGGAACAAGGAAATATATTTATAATATCAATGAACAGGCTTTATTAGAAAGAAAATTTTATGAAATTAATGTTTAAATATGATTTCTGCCATGTAGCGGCAGAGAGCCGCGAGATTACAACAATTGTACAATAAAACAAACAGGGCTTTTTATTGTAGTTATGTGATACGAACTGTCAAACAGCAAAAGGGTTGATAAGAGACAAAAACGACAAGAGATAAAGACAAAAAACTTGTTTACTAAGCAATATTTGACAGTTCGTTCACAAAACAAGCAAATAAAAAATAAACAGCTGGCTTTTCGAGACTACCTGCTATAAATATACCTTGCCCTAGGGGCTAGTATAAATTTTGACATTAGCGTAGAAATTCTTGACAGCATTCTTTGTGTCTTATAGCTGGATAGTGCCTATTGTAAATTTTATGATGAAGAAGGTCGTAGCGTGCCAGAAAATGCATTACATTCTGCTGGTATCTAATAGTTGTATACATTTTCTTTACAATTTACTTCTTTGCTAGCCAAAGGATAGCTAACGTAAGCCTCGTAACAGAAATATTCAAACGAAAATTCTGATAGTGCATAGAAAATTTCCGGAAAAAATATTGAAGGAATAAGACTATTAAAGTATAAAAGCTTTTGAGGATTGTAATTTGACTTAGAATATACATTCGAATAATATAAAAATTTATTTAAATTAATATTAATATTTAAACGAGATATTATTTTGAAAATTCCCTACATTTGTCTAAGCATAAAATATCTGTCATTTTTTTCCCACGCTTGAAATTTTCCGAAAAATACCTAAAAAAGGGAAAATTCCCTACTATTGATTTTATAACTGGTTGAATCTTGAAATCTTTTAAGCGAAGATCCTTTCGTAAAATCTTCCATAAAGTGAAAGGAGACAACCCCAGTTACTGAGAACGGCGACGAATTGATTGATTAGGATCATCTTTAATGCTTTCCTGTACAGCGGCTACAGCTTCTTCAGTGCACACTGTTCGGCGTCTCATGTGACGCTAATTATCAGTAACAGTAAATGTGGTCCGAAAATTATACATTGTTCTTTGAATTAGCCGCTCTTCAGGGTCTAAAAATTTCAACAATTTGCACGCGTTGCTCTAGTGTAAGTAGATTCATCACAGAGCACACAGAGGCGTCACGAGACAGAAAATATTGCGTTTTTTTCTTTCTTTTTCTTCGAAAGCTGCCCTTTTTACATTTTTTGTTTTGATTACTTAATTCGTGTTGATAGTAGCGGCCTGTTTTAACACACTGCCACTTTACTACTAAAAAACGTGTTCTTTCTCTTTCTTCGAAAGCTGCCCTCGCAAATGATTTAGGCATTTTTCATACGTCACTTTTTTCATCACTGTATGCTTTGTGCGATTCATTATGAAATTTCAAAGCAAACTAAACAAAAATCCACTATCAGCTGTTAAATGCAAAGTATATTTATATGAAGTACATGCAAGTCTACAACAAATCAACAATAAAAAAAACAACATTCATTTTGTTTGTGTAAAAACTCTTGATACTGTCAAGCAGCCAAAACAAAAAAAAAAAAAAAAATTATGGCGCACTAAAAATTTAAGCAAATTTTGACACTATCGAGAATATAAACTACTGAACAGCTGATCACTTGCATGTACTTGTTATAAATATACTTTGGTTAAATGGTTGTCAAAGTTGTGACATTCTAAAAAAAACACGCTTTACATAACAAACAAAATTTCAAAATTTATGTCCCATAAATTTAAAAAAATTTTTATAGTCAATTATAACTTTTTCCAATTCTTATAATTCGCAATTGCTGCCATTTTCCGATTTCATTCTTCATTTCTCCGAGACTTGCAGAAGCACTTCACTCAACAACTGCTCTCAACAAAATGAGAATGAAAAAACCGCCAACATTGTTTAAGCTTTGATATTGTTACAAGTAAAATTGGGGCTTATAATTCTTATTCGCTTAACAGTTTAATTTGTATAAAATCTCTATTTTTTCTAGAATCTTCGGATGAAGTTTCCTGACGATCTGGCCTAAACAATAGTATGAAATGGGAATTTAGCACACTTAAACGAAACCTTGTTATTAAAAAATTTTTGAATCCCAAGAAAAACTTTAATATCGCTACATTGCGTTTGGAAACATAAAATGTTCAAAAATTTTGATATTTTAGAAACCAAAAAGGTAACACGAATTTCAACCAGAAACATTACCACACACATGCCAATGTTGACTCGTCTGTGGGTTGCTTAATGATAAATCGTGTGTGGGTGGACACTTTTATGCAAGGTATATTTATAGCAGGTAGCCGCGAGATTACAACAATTGTACAATAAAACAAACAACAGGGCTTTTTATTGTTGTTATGTGGTACGAACTGTCAAAAGGCAAAGGGGTTGATAAGAGACAAAAAAGAAAAAAAATAGAGACAAAGAACTTGTTTACATGTTTACTATACAACATTTGACAGTTCGTACCACAAAACAAGCAAATAAAAAATAAACAGCTGGCTTTCCTAGACTACCTGCTATAAATATACCTTGCTTTTATGCTGCAAATCCCAAATATTTGGATATTTTGGTTCCCGGTTTTAAATTCCTAAATTAACGCTCATTTGTCGACGTTATCTTTGCAGCGTATTTTGTAAACACAACTTTTCAAAATATTTATTTTTATTAGAAAAATATATAATTCCTGTAGTACTCAATTAAAACGATTAATTTGTAAATGTACAAGTCAATGGTAGTAGATAAATAAATTTCAAATATTATTTAAACGTTTTTCATTTATTTACATAATTATAAAACGAATCCTGGACTTTGAACTGGTCACAATTTTTTTAATAATTTTAGGTAAGATATTACTTTCTGTCTAAAGATATTTTAAGGGTTAGCGAATTAAATTTGTATACGCTTCACCAATCGTAAAGTGGTATATATAAGTTGGTCATTCCGTTTGTTACTTCCACAACATTAATCCTAGATCCTATAAAGTTGGTGTATACAGTCAGTCAATAAAGTTTAGGCACAACATCACAGACATATAATATGTGCCAACATTACTCAAAAGACATCTGTCAATACCTTTACTCCGCTTAACTTGAAAATTTATTTTTTTGTTCTTTTTATGCATTGATCGTTTTAGACCTGGTTCACACTCTTCGAGTAATAGCCGTTAAGTCTTGGGTTTTAAAGAGAGAGAGGAACAGAAATGGCATTTCCTTTTCCATTCTTTCGTAAAAGCTAATGACTTGGCCAAGGTATATTTATAGCTATAAATATACCTTGGACTTGACGGTTTAAGCTTGAAGCAAAAAAACAAAATATTTCATATTGTAGGTATCATTTGTATCATACAACGCTTTGAAAACTTAACATAAAAATCCACATAAAAAAGATTTCAGTTTGTTAGGTGTTAATTCGTTTTTCTGTACAAGTTATTTGCACATTTTATATTTATAAATTATTATACATCTTCTCGCACAAGGAAAATTATGTCTCGAAATTGCTGTCAACATTGTAAAATATCGAAGAAGATGTGAAGGTAATGAATGGTCCGATCTCTTTTAAAGTCATGTTGTGCCTAAACGTTATGGGTTGAATGTATTTATGTTGAATATACTCATTTAAATTTTGCTATTGAAATTCAGCCAGATCGGTCTAACTGGCTGAGATATGAGGAAAAAACCACGACTAACTTTAGTTTTTCTAATATTACAGTAATGAGAAAAGTCAACTACATATGAAATGCTATTCAAGTTCAAATAGAGAACATTATTTATTTTTTGTTTATTATTATGATAACATGTAATAAGAAGCCTCCGTGGCCAATATGAAAATATTACATAATACATACATACATAAAATAAAACACACACATCAAATAAAACAAATATAACAGTACTAATCTGTATAATACGGACCGGACGGTCACTGGTAATATCAACCCATTGTGAAGGGTATAAAAGATTTGGCATAGCCGAATATTGCACTCTTACTTGTTGTGTTTGATAGCATAGGTATGCTACGTATGAATTAAATTTGAAAGTTGAGTTTTTGTATCAGCTGATACAAAAACTCAACTATTTGTATTTAAATACAAATACACCCAATCCTGTTCTTTAACGGTGGATACATACTTTCCAGAGGATACAGTGTAAAAAATGTGTAAAAGGCTTTATATTACATATTATCAAAATAAATAAAAAATAAATAAATAAATAAAATAGACACCTAGTATATACATATGTATATGTGTATCTACATAAAAAAACAATTAAAAAATGCTTAGTACTTCTAAATCTTCAACGTTGTTAACTTGCAACTGGATATCACAAACTGCTTCAGGCACTCGTTTAGTTCTTTTAACAGCCAATTCTATGATTAATAGTACGTTGTAAGCCTACTTTGGAAAGCTCTTTGTAGAGCTCCTTGTATCTAGCAGTACACGGTTGGAGGTCTGATTAAAATTTTACAACTTATTTGCAATTTAAAGGACATTAAGTATTGAGTTGGCAGTTCGTCAGCTCGTAATTGGTCTGGCGCATAAGGCAAAAAAAGACAAGGAAGGTTTACATAAAGTTTTTATTTTGCCTTTGCTTTAACTATTTTTTGTATACAGCAATTAGGCGAAGCAACAGAAGATAAAGTTAAATACCCTTAAGCAGGTCTTAATGTGTTGGTTAACTTATATAACCTTAACTTTGTTTAAGCATAAGGGGCTTTTTTATATGTGATTTACTCTTACACCGGTATATAATATTAAGGTACGATTCCATTCAAAAAATATTAAGTCCATAATGATATTAAAAAATAATACACATAATCACCTAAGGCGTGAATAAAATTTCCTTCAAAATTGGTCTAAAAAATTTATGGGTAAAAGCCAAATTTCGAGGAAAAAGCTGTTAACTGTAATACATTTTAATAACGAATATTGGTTAATTGAATTAATCAATTTTTTGTTTAGAATCTTTAATAAATATATTTGCAAAATGTCGGATTCAAAGGAGCGTAAAGCCAATCCTATTAAGTCTTTTGTGAGTGGCGGCTTTGGTGGCATTTGTACTGTGCTATCTGGTCATCCTTTAGATACCATTAAAGTAAGTACTATTTTCCAAATTATACATACATACACACATACGCACATTTATTCAGTTATTTTTCTATTAGGTGCGCTTACAAACTATGCCCCGTCCTGCACCAGGTGAAGCTCCTATGTTTAAAGGAACTTTTGACTGTGCTGCTAAAACAATAAGAAATGAAGGTTTTTTGGGGTTGTATAAAGGTATGTCTGCACCAATGACTGGTGTAGCACCAATATTTGCTTTGTGTTTTGCTGGATATGCGCTAGGTAAACGTGTACAACAGACTGAAGGCAATACTAAATTATCATATAGTCAAACATTTGTGGCGGGTTCCTTTTCTGGTCTACTCTCCACCATTATTACTGCTCCTGGTGAGCGTATAAAATGTCTTCTACAAATTCAACAGGCATCATCTGGCGCTGAACGTAAATACAATGGCATGGTTGATTGTGCTTTAAAGTTATACAAAGAAGGCGGTATTCGTTCTATTTATAAGGGTAGCTGTGCTACACTTCTTAGAGGTAAGTTTTATTATTTTAACGTCAATCTTTAATTTACGTATGGGTTTTATTATAATTGTTTCAAGTTATAAAAGTTATATAAAATTAAATTAAAAATTAGTGTGTGCTTACACTGTGATTCAAAATATTTCTGCAGGTTAACAGATAACGGAATAGTCTTTTTCTTTGTGAAATAACGGTAATATTAAAGTTACAAATTCAAAAAAAAAAAAACTATTTTAAGAGTTTGTAATGATACGATTACCGTTATAGCACACAGCGAAATAATCGAAATAATTTTTAAAAGTTTTGTAATCTATTGAGTCCAACCAGGGACCCGAAATAACTGTTGTTATTTTTTAAATATCGAATAGGTTATGGAAAAAATAACTGAAAAAAATTGGTCCTGTAATAATAATTATAAATTACCCAGGAAATTATAGTTCTGCCATAAACATTATGAAAGATTATTATTTTTTTTGGTCTTTGATAACCGTTATGAAAGATTATTATTTTTTTTTGGTCTTTGATAACCGTTATTAAAGCTTATTAATTTTTTTGGTCTTTGGTAACCATTATGAAAGATTTTTATTCTTATTGGTCTTCTATAACTATTATAAAAGATTTTTATTTTTTCTGTCTTCTATAACCACGCTACAGTTCGCAAACCTTAAGATATTTTTATAAAATTTCGCACACTGACTTATATTTGCACAAGGACGAACTTTTTTTAATGATTTTGGTAAGGATCCGCAAATTTTTTGATATCTTTCTCATATTTGGTAAATAGAAACCAATTATGCCACACAATCATGGTGCTGAGTTTAAATAAAATCGCTCCAGTTTTAGGCATATTTTCCCGATTTTTTTTTTTAAATACAAGAAATTTCGCACTAAAATTGTATTTATATAACATTGAGTAGTCAGTGCTGTTGGTGTAGTAGCTAAGATGTGGACTCTGAAACCGATAGGACCCGGATTCGATTCCTGGCTCGAGCGACCAAAAAAAAAAACATTTTTCAAAAAGAAATAATTATTTCTTAACATCCTCAGTAATAATTCAACATCCTCAGAAAGTAATTTCAAATGCAAATATTGTTGTAATACAAATGTTAATAAAAATGATAATTTAATGAAGCTCTTTTTAGGAATGACTTTTATGAAACTGTTTCATAGATTCTATAAAATGCTTCATTACATGACGATTTGTTGTTTCTGTAAAGAGTTTCATTAATTCTATGAAGCTTTTCATAAACATTGACTGTAACGAAACCTGTTTCATAGATTTTATTAGGAATGTCATTGGCTGAACTCCAACGAATATTTTCATAAAACTTGTGTGAAATTCGATATGGAAGACCGAAAAAAATAAAAATCTTTTGTAATGGTTACGGAAGACCAAAAAAAAATTAAAATCTTTTGTAATGGTTATGGACGCCCAAAAAAAAACAAAAACAAACTATAACGGTTATCAAAGACCAACAAAATATTGGTTATTTGTAACAATTATTCAGAGAGCAGGTTTTAAAAATTCGTGATAAATTATTATTTCAGGATTTTTTCAAATATTGGTTATAACTGTAATGTCCCTGAGTCCAACAAAGCAAAATTTCTGTATTAGAATCCCTGCATATTAGCTGACTTTCAAAACTTACTAACACAAAGTTTGTATACAGTTTTACTACTGTATTTTAACCATGTTTATTTCGAAATTTGTTTTTGTTTTTAATGTAAGTTGAACGGACGAGTAAGGCGCTCGTGTTCTATAAACCACACATAAATGTTTAATGTCACTGTGGGCGCCGAAATCGTCATGACATCACAATAATTATTATTTCAAGGTATATTACATATTATTTATTATATTTTTTATATTTATTGGGTTACTTCCCACTTGTTCTAAAAATTGCAAATCGTAAATATGTACATATGTATAGACAAACGCAAACTTATATATGTATAAACATACACCGTTTTGTTTTATATGCATTGCATGTACATTTGTTTCATCATGAAATATATATATACATAAATACTTATGTATACAACAATTTGTTTTGTAAAACATAACGGTCAAAGTTTACATGTCACGTAGGCATCTTTGGCTATGAGAAAACAATTAAATAATTTTTAAAGTCAGTCTGAAAAAGGCCGTTAACTCACAAGATTGTTTTAAAGCGCTCTCGCTAAAAATACAATATTTTAATAAATTTGTAAATATTTATGCACAAGGCGAATTCAACTACAGGTGGTGTCGCAACTACAACAATCCAAAAACAACAGAAACAACATAGGGGTTTTTACATTGCATTGTTAGTGCCATTAGCTCGAAATGTCAACCATTTTTAGCAAAACACTAACAAATCAAAACAAATAAGCTCGAACTGTCAAAATCAGATGCCGTTTCGACACCACCTGTAGTTGAATTCGCCTTGTTTATGCACAAAGAGTGCTGTTATACATATATTTTGTATTTTTATTTGATGCGGCTTATACTTTCGCGACCCAACAGTAACAAAGCATCAACTTTAACCGATGCGCTGATTGCTGCGTAAATAATACTTAATAGTTATCTTTTGGAAGCGTTAGCATTGTATATACGTATATTGGACTGCAGCGTTATGAAACATTATACTTTGATCTAATACAAAGCAATTGGCGTATTGGAAGTCAGCCATATATTTACTTCACTTTTGTATCACCGTGGTATTTACTTTTATAATACGTTTACTTTAGAATAATAAGTCAAATCATATAATACATTTCATATTATAGTCATTAAATCGGCAGCTCGTTATTGGTTTGACATACCGACCAATTAAATAAAGCGTTGGTATGGGGTATATACATTAGAGTGGTTCAATTTGTATGCATTAAAAAAATTCACCAAGCGGTTGTCAAAATCGTAATCTACGACGAATTCTAAGATGGTTTGCCAAAGAAACCATGGGTCTAAAATCAAAATCGAGCTTCCCGTTTTTAAAGAGAAACTTTTCTTTTCGTTTATACTAAATTTGTATGTTTGCAGGAGGTAATCTTCGTAACCACTGAACCGATCTTTATGAAACTTTTACAGTATATTATTGATGGTCTGGGAGGTGCTATAGGATATATATATTTTTTTGACATTTTAAGTGGGCGGGGCACCTCCCTTACAAAGACATTATAGATTTATGTTTATCTGTAGAACGACAAGAGCTAAAGTTTCCAAATTTGGTACGAATATCTTGGTTATCAGTACACAACATCTGGCAAAATCTTGGCGGGATTGGAATTAAAAAAATATAAAATTCGAAAAGATAATTTTGTTGTTAAAAACTGGAAGATCGATTTTGATTTTAGGTCCATGGTTTCTTGGGCATACCTTCTTAGAATTCGCCGTGGATTACGATTTTGACAACCGCTTGGTCGAGAAAAAATTGACCCACTCTAATATACATATATTTTGAATATCCCCTCTTTCTGAATCCAAAACGGGTTTCACGAAATTGTTTATGGTATCTGAGATATGAAGCGTTGATTCAACTATTTTAAAGTTTATTAAGTATTTTTTTGCAAATATAAATACTAACAAAATAAATTCACTCTTGTTTCGCTTCATTGCCGTAAGAAAAAAAGTAACAAAAGCAAAATAAAATGTCAACAACTAATACACAGCAGTAAGTATACGTACAGCTCAAAAAGCTACTTATTTAAAATAAATTTAGAAAAGTTGCATATACGGCTCAAAACAATAATTTTCACTTTCAAAAAAATACTATTAACTTCTAAGTTCGCTAATGACTATTCACAAAAATTTACATTTTTCTTCAAAACATATGCCGGAAGCATGGATGAAAATACAAAAAAATGCTACCGGGTATACTTTCAGAAAACTTCATGTAAACCTTCATTGTCGTTTTTCTCCATTACGACTTCTGGGTATATGCGCCAAACTAATAGAGCTTACGAAATATATCTTAAAACCTTTTGGTAATAGATTAAAGGCCATACGTTCACGTTCTTCTATTCCATTCGTTCTAGTCATTCTTCTATTACCAAATAGTCGCAGGCGTATCTTAAATTCGCCAACCACGATAAAGCTGAATATTTTTTTACATTTTTATAAAAATGTAAAGACCGAAACAAATTATTACAAATGAACTTACATTTCTAAGTTTTTTGCAAAAGTTAAATTTTGCATTTTATTTCAAAAATACTTTTTTAAAAGTTTGTACAAATAATAGCAAATGTTTCGTCTTAAAATAAAAACAAAGTTAAATCTAAAAATGTTTACATTCATGCTATATTCAAGCAACCTTATTGAAATTGGAAATTGAAACCACGTGAAATTAAAATCAATGGAGATTTTCAATACAATTTTGTTTTTAAATTAACATAGCTCTTCTGATTTCAGAAGTAGTTCTGGTAAATATAAGCGGTCCTTAAAGTATAAGGTATAAAAAATGGAATATTTTTATGAACTTTAAATACAGGATAGTTTCCAATATTTGTTTTATTTTAAATTCACTCGAATTCGATTTCCAAAACAAGGCTGTATATTCACTTTTCCTTGAATATCAAAACTAGAAATTAAACCTTAGGTTCAATATCATTACTTGATGTACTTATTTTTTTCTTTTTGTCAGAATTTTTAAAAACTTGATATCTTAATGAATTTTCGTGCATATCTTTAATGGTATTTTTAATTTTTTCTTGCTTTTGGAGTTGCCAAATTTTTCGATTTTGAAGATGATTATTTAAGTCTGTGTTTTGCATATTTTCAATTTTAAGCCAGTGAGGAATTCGTTGATGAGACTGAACACGTAAATCTATGTATTTTTTGTCACACTGCATCTGCTTGCGCATGACATAGTAAACACTACGCCCTTTAAAGTTATCACATCTGGGGGCCAATTTTTTATTAAATTTAAAATTTTTAATATTACGACATGCAAGTTTTTTGGCAGAAAGAAAATCTTTAATACATCTTTCATTGGAAGGCGCCTTTTCTTGGTTGGTTACTTTGGCCCTCCAATTAAACATATCGCAGGAGCATTTCCAGGGATTATTATTTAAACGAGCCAATAATAATTTTTTTTGTTGAAAAAATGTTTTCGGTAGCGCCCTTAATTGATTGTTGTTTAAATATATTTCCTCCAAACTCTGCTGATCATCAAATAGTCCCGGAGGCAAGTACGAAATGTTGTTATATGATAAATTTATTACCCTCAGATTTTTACAGCCAATAAACGCATCCATGGAAATATCGATGATATGACAATTGGATAAATCCAATTCTTCTAGTTGGATAACCCCTGTAAATGCATCAAATTCCACCCTACCAAGTTCACCTCGCAATTTTAACTTCTCCAGGGATATTAAATCCTAAGAAATGTTAAATAGTTTTTTAAGTTGATTTAAACACTCTATGCCTTTGATAATTTTTTTTTTACCTTGAATATATTTTGATCTAAATTTTGTATAGTAACATTATTAATTTCCAATATTCTAAGCTTTGTTAATTTTTTGAATGGTTGGTTGCCCCACAACTCTAGAGCAGTTTCAGCTGAACCAAAATACATTTCCTGTGTTTGATTCATGACCCAAAATGTAGCTGGAAATATATAACGTATGGGATTGTGACGAAAATCAATGCGTTCTAATTTAGGTAACGGCGGAAAACTTAATTCAGTCAATTTTGTTAAATAGTTATCGTTTAAATCCAATACTTGCAACTCAAACAAGCCGGCCAAATTGCGATAGTGTAAATCATGTATAACATTGTGTGCCAATGATAAGGTTTTTAATTGTGTGGCGCCAGACAAAGCAAATGGTGGCACTACAGCAATATCGTTACGTTCCAAAGAGAGATGTTGCAATTCTTCTAGACCAATAAACATTTCCCAATATAACTCATTTAAACCACATGAGTGTATTCGTAAAACCTCTAAACGTTTCCAACCATAAAATGAGGGCATCTGAGCTTTTTTTACTTCTTCTTTATATATTTCGTACGGAACAATTTCTAATTCGTCTTGTTCTTGTTGTTGCAATTCGAACAACAATTTTTTATCGTAATGCTTGATATTTTTATCCTCTGCACTAAATTCCAAACTATTAAGCAACTCAATATTCGGTTTGTAGTCAAAAACTTCTTTGGGATGTACAAGATTTTTCGGTTTCTTAAACATTTCAGAACCTATTAAGGTGATCGATTCGAAGTTGGCATGTTGTAAAAAACTTAAGGGAGCATCTAGTAAAAAACGTAAACCACGATCTTGAGGTCCGCGTACTTCTAAGGTAGTGAGTTGATTTAAAGGTTTCAGAACACTGCTGTTTACTAAAGGAAAATTAAATGTCATGAGTAGCTATTTTTTTGTAAATTTATTTATTTATTTATTGAAAAAAAAATGTAGTTACCGGTCTTATTTTTGCCTATGCCAGTATACAATAAAATCAAGGCTTGCATGTCGTTAGGCAATGAGTTGATCAACTGTTTTGCGTCTGTGTCTTCCTGAATTATGCATGTAGCCTGCTTTATGAGGGGATTCATAAGATAATTATAATCTTCTTCGTAAGATGACTCATTATTTTTTAAATCGTCATTTTCGTTTAATTCATTGCTCTCGTTTGGTGTTGCCAGTATAAATTTTTGCTGCATATCATTGATCCAACGTGATATAGGCAAATCCATTAAATGGTCATATTGGCAAACGCAACCTTGTGGACATTGCGGCATGTCAATTTCTACGACTGGAATAGAATTTGTTTTAACTTCCGTTTCCGGCTGTTTAAAATATTTCATATCGTCATGTTGAAAATGATGACTTTCGAATTGTTGTTGATGTTGTTCAATGTCGTCGAACGATGATGATATTATGTCATATTCATATTTATTGTGCAAGTTTTCCAAGTTTTTTCTATTATTGGTATTTGATGTATGGTATTGAATTGTTGTTGTTGTCAGGCATGTTTTCTAAAATAACAAAATTTTTTATGGATTTCAATTAACAATAAAAACGTTTAAATTTGGACCAGAATAGTAAGGTATTTGAAAGTTTCTACATAATATCAAAGCAGATTTAATTAATGTAATTTTGACTTTTAATTTAAGTATGTATGTTTTATTTAAATTTGTTACATTATTGAAAATTAGCTAAACACACAAGCATAAATGTCGTTATCAATTATTTTGAACTATTCTTTTTTTTTTCTTAATTTTACTCACTATAAATAATACTAAAGTTAATCCAATAAAACACTTCATATTTTAAGAATTTTAATTTTATATTCAATATTTTCTTAGTTAAGCTTTATAAAAGGTTTAAATCTTAAAACAACACATTTTTAAAAATATTATATTTCAAACGATTTATCACGCATTAATATCAGAACGTATTAACTGTATTTTCTACTGGAGTGAAGCGTTAAAAAGACGATATTAAACTAAATAAAAAAATTCTGAAATAAACATAAACCGCCTCCACTAAATTACAAAATTAAAAAAGATTAAACTTGCATAAGTATTTATAAAACGTAATGTGTATTAATATAAAGGAAATCACGATGAAAAGGATGTTGTTATCAGCAAATTGTTCTTAAACATGTAGGCATACGATACAATTCAGAACTACTACATCTTAATCAATGTTTAAGTATAACGTTGAGTAAATAATAAAGAAGTGGTGCATAATTAGTATTTAAAAATAATATTATATGCACATAACAAACTTACATACATACGTTTATTTATTTTTTTAAATAACCATTTATGTTTCTACATAGAGATGTAATATATACAAAATAATACAACTTTTAAATATATTTAAAACAAATACTATTTAATATTCAGTTGTGATATCTTTGTAAATTTACACAAGAAAAAGCAATGATCTAATCGAATTTAAATTTCACATATCGCACTAGATCATAAAAAGGGTTTTAACTCAAACGATTTTTTCGGTTTCAAATCGCTTCATTTTTAAAATCGATTTCCATCACATACCTGTATTTTTCATTTTATATTAAAGGCATATGAACAAGAATTTTTAAACCATCAGTTTTATTACCAAACAGTAGCCAAAATAGCACAATATTTTTACAGTGGGTAAATATGAATTTTACGCGTCGATTTCTTCAAAAAAGTGAAATAATAAAAATTTTGAGTTCATACCCTCTTTATGATCAAATTCGATATATTGTTTTATTTCACTATTTAGTTAAAGTTGTTTTTGTTTTACATGTAAGTAAAGCGAACAAAGTCTTTCTTCGAAATCACCAAGAAACATTGGCAGACGGACCCACGGACTGGACCCACGTGAGCTATGCTTAATTGTGGCTGCCAGTGGAAGCTAACCTAACCTATATCTACTGCGTATACATGTTGCAGTATTTTCGCCAACAATATTAATAAAATGAAGTCAGTCGCGGTTTGTATGTCGTAATGAGTTTTAACACTTAAGTTCGTCATTCCCCTGGTGTTTTGGTTTTTTTGAAAAAGTGTAATATCTTTTATAACTTTGTGAAATTTTTTTAATTTGTCTGTAAAAATCAGCGTTTAAAAAACTGCAGTCAAAGTAGAAAAACTGCCATTTATTTCACTTCTTCATTTGTCATTGGCCAAAAAAAACTGTTGCTTTTACTTCTGCTTCATTAAAGGGAAACAGTCGCTTTCAAACCAACTTAAAAAGCTAAAAGTTGTACACAAAATTTTAATTTTTTTTTTTGGACAGTTTTTGGTTTCAATTGCAGTTTTAAAACCCTGGGGGCTACTCTCTATTTCGATGCGCAAAATAATTATAGCAAATCTATAGATTGGTACTCTTTAATGCGTTTGCGCATTTGTCTTTCGCATCTTTTTATTTTTTTTTCTTTTTGCAAATCATCACTTTATTTTATTTAAATTTTCCAATTTCAAATATTTTTACACATTTTGGCATTTCATTACTGTAAATCCACGCCATCGTTAATTTTTATTGCCAGTGATAGAGAATACCAAGTTGCCATTTAGCTTTCGCATCGAAATTGTTTTCTCATCGTAATAGAGAGTAGCCCCTCGGTAAAAATATGTAAAACATGTTGAAATCAAATAAATTGTTTACTTTTTTTCTTTATGCCCTCTATTTTTATTTTCAAAACCTGGTCGCCTTAGATTTATGCAAGTTAAGCATATTCTGTTTCACTGTTCTAGGTAACGAATTAGTAGTAGGATATGGTACTACCTGGTAGTTATGGGCGAGTTGGGAGATATCTTGGGATGTGGGCTCGAGAATCTGACGGCATTCGTAATAAGCATGACCTGGCTGTATAACAGGCAGCTGGGAACTAGACTTATATATGATGTTTATTGGGGTTGTTTATTCTCTTCTGGTCTGATTGCAACTTCCACTACTTCTTCCTTCAGTATTCTCCTATGCTTTTCTTTTTCATCTTTTATTTCTTAAGGCGTCACAATGAACCACAATGAACCACGGGCCTAATTCTGGCAGTCGTGATCGAGTAATTTCTCGATTCGAAAGCAATTTTATCTCAGTCGATACTGAACGAATCAAAATTATTTTTTCAGTATTGTGAAACTCAAATTAATGCTTTACAACACTGTAAAAATAATTCCAATTCGTTCAGTATTGACTGAAATAATAAGATATTAAATTGCTTTCGAATCGAGAAATTACTCGATCACGACTGCCATAATCAGGCCCCTGCCTTTCTACATATCCTAATTATCCTTTAATTTTTGTGTAATTTTTAATTTATGAAACTGTTAGTTAGGCCTTTTAGCGTTTACCATATACAGGCCTGTTCTGAAAATCACATTTTATGAAAGTGATTTGAAATCACAAGAAAGGTGTTCTGGGCATATTATTATGTGATTTCAAAACGTTCAGCTACGTAAACAACTTTTTGAAATCACTTTGTTATTTTTGCGACTATTGTAAGATGACCGTCATTATAAATTACTTAAATAAAATTTTCAATATGTTGGTTATTAATTTTTGGTGCAATAAGCTATTTTATGTACAAAAAATCATTTAAAATTAAGAAAATTCGACGACACAACAAAAATGATATTTGCTTTTGTGACTTCTGTTGTGAATTCAGGTTTGTTTTTTTAGTTGAGTCAAAGATCGCTAATTTTCTAACATGAAAGCAAAATCAATATTTATTAAAAATCGTAAAAGCTGGAAAGAATCACAGAAAAAAATCGCTTCTATCGCGAACATCGCTAAAATTCGAGAAAAATAGCAAACTTGTAAACAAACACTCAAATTTATTTGAAATCGCTAAATTGGTTAAAAAAACAAAATGTCGGATAAAAACAAAAACAAAAATTTGCAAAATAACGAAAATTTGCGAAAATTTTTAATATTTCAAACAAGCCATAAAATTGATTACAAGTCTCTAAAACTATAAGGAATGGCAAAAATTCGGTATAAATTGCTTAATTAGCGGAATTTCGCAAAATTTTGCCAACAGCGGCATGATAGCAAAGTCTACTATTTATTATAAATCGTTAAATCTGTAATAAATCATAAAACTTACAGGAACAAATCGCTTCTATCGCGAACATGGCTAAAATTTGCAAAAAATTGCAAAACTTTAAACAAACCCTTCAACTAATTTGAGTTCGCTAAATTGGTAAAAAAAAACAAATTGTCAAAATATAACATAAAAAATTTTAAAAAATGAGTTATAATTAAAACAACAAACTTATTATTTGCTTGTGCTTTCGACTATTGAAAATCACACCGAAAAACACAAAAACGATGTCATTTACAGAACACCACAAAATCACACGTGTGATTTTAAAAGCACATGTGATTTTCAGAACAGGCCTGATAATCTGCTTTAGATATGGCCTTTTGTTTTTGGTCGAAAGATTTAAAAATTTTTTGTGGACATTTATTTAAATGCAACACAGCAGAATCAATAAAATAGTGGATTTTTAATTTTTGGTTAGTTAGGGCCTTTTGCGTTTCAGGTGACGATATACACACATACAGTTTGGTGGTTATTAACATTTCATATTCATCTTTATTAGTGCTGCGCATGATTGTATAAAATATGAAAATAGTAAAAAAAATAAATGTTTATTTGTTCCTACTAAAAATTCTTAAATTTAATTAGATTTGCCCGCAAACGGTTTTTACTTTTTGGTGTATGAGTACCTACAAGAACTTGCCAAGAGACAAACTGGCAGTGATCAGATCAGTTTAACTGCTACGCTTTTTGCTGGTGGTTCTGCTGGTATTGCTTACTGGGTAGTAGGGATGCCTGCTGATGTCTTAAAGAGTCGATTGCAAACAGGTAAGCAAATGATATTCATTAAAGTTACTAGTAAAATAAAAAATGTATAACATTTTAAAATAAAAAATGTATAACATTTTAATGTGTAACATTTTTTATTTTAAGCTCCCGCTGGTACATATCAACATGGAATTCGCAGCGTTTTTAAGGAATTAATGATTACGGATGGCCCATTTGCTTTGTATCGTGGAATAACTCCTATCATGATTCGAGCTTTCCCAGCCAATGCTGCATGTTTCTTTGGCATTGAACTGGCAAATAAAGCATTCAATAAATTTGCTCCTAACTTTTAGTTCATTTTATACAAAGCAGAAAGATTTTCTTTCCGTTTTTAGTTGATTTTTGTAAATTTATCAAGTACAGGAGATTCATTTTTATATTTGATATTATTTATTAGAGTTGCAATAATAAGAAAATGTGAAGTTAAAATTTTTTGGTACATTTATTTTATATATGTGGATCCGGTTTTAGGAAGAGTTAAGTATTCTTTCGGAATTCGTTAAAAAAATTGTATAATTACATTTTTATTACTTACCTATTTAACTTTTTTTTTTTAATTTGTAAACATGTACATTAGGGTGGCCGTTATTTTTTTTATTTTGATTTCTTATATTCTCCCCCCCTAAATCGGTTCAGTTTTATGTAAAAAAAAAAATACAAAAAAATTTCGTAGCGATAAGTTGTGTTTTAGGGGGGGCGTCCGTCCCACAAAGTTTGCCATCAAGCCATTTATTCAAATGTAATTTGTTTGCATATGACTATCTTCTAAAAACAACATTTTACAAGAATATGATATATGGCAATATTTTAGCTCTTCTAGTCAACAACATAAGCCTCTAAGAAAGTTTTTTGCTAAAATCAATATTTTAGACAATAATTGAGAAAATAAAAACAAAATACCAAACATTTTATATACGTTTTATATATATAAAAGGGGGATTTAATGTCAAGTGATCCAATTTTAAAATAGATTTTTTTCGATTTAAATGAAATTTACACCAATTTTAGTACTGTTAGATAGTAGCTTAGACACAAATTTTCAACAAGATCGGTCAGTTTCTGAGTTAGAGGGGGTCAAAGTTTGACATTTTGGCCATACAGGTGTTCTTTCTCATCCATGTAACTTATTACCTATTGGTGTAAGCAAAATTTGTCCCAAGTAGCTTAGATAGCTTTTTGATCAAACTTTTAAAAAAAATTGTTTTTGTTTTTTTAAAAAAATTTTAAAATTTTTTTTTTTAAATTTCACACTTGGCTAAAAAAAAAAAAAAAAGTTTTAAATTTAAAAAAAAAAATTAAAAAATTTTTAAAAAAAAACAAAAAAATATTTTTAAAAAAGATTGATTAAATAGCTATCTAAGCTACTTGGGACAAATTTTGCTAACACCAATAGGTAATAAATTACATGGATGAGAAAGAACACCTGTATGGCAAACTTTGACCCCCTCTACCTCTGAAACATTTTGACCGATCTTGTTGAAAATTTGTGTGTAAACTACTACCTAATAGGACTAACCTTTGTGTAAATTTCATCCAAATCGGAAGACATCGATTTCAGAATTGTGTCACTTGACATTAAATCGCCTTTTTATATATATAAAACGTATATAAAATGTTTGGTATTTTGTTGTTATTTTCTTAATTATTTTCTAAGATATTAGTCTTAGCAAAAAACTTTCTTGGAGACTTATGTTGTTGACTAGAAGAGCTAAAATATTGCCATATATCATATTCTTGTAAAATGTTGTTTTTAGAAGATAGTCATACGCAAACAAATTACATTCTAATAAATGGCTTGATGGCAAACTTTGAGGGGCGAACGCCCTCCCTAAAACACAACTTATCGCTACGAAATTTTTTTGTATTTTTTTTTACATAAAACTGAACCGATTTGGAGGGGGAGAGTATAAGAAATCAAAAAAAAAAAGTTCTCCATACAACTAACGGCCACGCTAATGTACATATGTTTGTCATAGATATGCCAGCTAATGGTTTATATTTTGCATGCTATAAAACTATAACCAACAATTTAGTAGGTAGAACTGGCTCAGAATCAAGGTGTTTTTATTCGATTTTCGCTGGTGGAGTGGCAGAAATGGCTTATTGGATTTTAGGCATGCCAGCTGATGTCCTCAAAAGTAATTTGCAAAAAGGTTTTTTTTTTTTTTTTTTTTTTTTTTTTCCTAAGCTAATCCCGCGAAGCTCTATGCTTGTCTGCAGGAAAGAAACCAGAGTCTCTGGCGGGAATCGAACCCGCAACCTCGGCGCTGATAGATTAGCTCGCTACCAGCTGGCCTACCGAGGCACTCAAGGACAATACAATATAATAAATAGTGCACATTTTTTTACTGGAAGGTACTTATAAGCGTGGCATACGTGAGGCCTTTGTAGAACTAATAAGAACCGATGGCCCATCCGCCTTGTATCGAGGTGCTTTTTTGGTATTGAGTTTTGTAATTTGTTTTTTAAATGGTTTGCTCCCGATGTTTAATTTAATATCTATTTCAAATAACTTAATTGTTGTTTATATTGTAATTGGCATGCATTTTTTATTTTGTAATTAATTATGAAAATATAAAAGATACAATTATTTAGACTATTGTTTATTTTGATTTTAATTAAATTGTTTACAAAATTTTAGTTTTTTACATTTTTGTATACTAAAAACTACAATTAAATCATCATAAAATTGTTCGTTTTCTTTAACTTATTAGCAACGTTTTTCTAGTGGCATTTTAAAGGACGTTTAGATGTTATTACAATTTTGTTTTTTTGTTTAAGAAAACACTTATTTTTCTGTCCTTTTTATGAGTACAAATTGTGGCTGCCACAAAAATATTTTTACAATCATCATTATTGTTATTTTAAATGTATAATTTATTTTAAATAAAATTAAATGTTGAAATAATTTATTTTAAATACTCGATACAATTAATAATTATAGTAATTTCGGCAACAATAGTATGCAAAAACATTAGAGTTTTAAAGGGGACAAATAATAATATAAAAAAAATAAATAACTTAGGCAATTTTTCTATCATGTGAATCGAAATTAAAAACTTGTTTCATATTTTCAGTTTTCGATAAGCTATAAGGTGATAATAACATGGGTAAAACATTAAGAGCTTTAAGTTCTGGCAAACGTATGTTTAACTGAAAAATTTATTTAAACTTAATATAATGTTTAATATTAAAGTTTCAATATTTACCAAATCATCCTTTGGTTTGTCTCCATTATTACTGTTTGTCCAAATAGGGTCTATCCAAAACGGCATATTCTAAAATTAAAAGCAGTTTTAAAATTCATGTCAGTTTGGGATTTCCGTGATTCAAACACATTTTACCTCTGATGGTGGTGTGTCAGGCTTGGGGGGCTCATATACTGGACACATTTGTATGTTATTAACAATTTCATATAGACCTGTTGAAGCTTCTGTGGTAATTGGAATAAAAGTAGGTTGAATTGGCATTGTAAGAGCTTGCATTTGTGGCGGCATTATAAGTGTTGGTATATTTGTAGAAGCGATGTTAGAAGGGACGTCCACAAACGGTTGTTGATAAATGTTGCAGCCATGGCGACGATCCCACAATTTAGAAGTGGGATATACAGGGGGTACTTGTTGTATTTGAAAAGAGTTGGCAACGCTAATTTCTTGTGGTAGTGACTGCGGTTGTGGGGGTGGCTGCAAACCACCGATTGGGTTAACCGAGTTATTGACACTACCATTTAAATCACAATAGGATGAGCCCGAAGTATTTGAGGACGAACTGAAAGACTGATTAAACATCATTGAGGAATTAAAAGAGTTTTCCTTGTTGTTTGACATTGAAGAATTAAACATGTTTGAATGATGTGATGCCGTTGAATAACTTGAGGAATTACTTAGATTATTAAATGAGTTGATACTGGTATAATTTTTGGAGGAAGATGAAGAGGATCTTGATGATTGTTGATAATAATTCGTCGAGTTGGGTGCTCTATAATGGTTGGTTGATGAAAACGAATTGCTGCAGCAAGCTGAATCAGAAGATATAGCACGAGTTTTAGCTGGTGGACCCTGAGTGCTTGAATTTCGATTATGATCACTTAAGGGAGGACGAGACGGGCGTAAACTTTTTTGTTTATTGTAGGGTAATTTTAAGGATCCAAACATATGCTTGTGATTAGCGTACGATGTTAAACGCACTAAGTTAAAACGAAAAATACTTTTAAGTATATTTATATAAATATCGGGCATGTTCTAGAAATTAAAATGAAGTGAAATTGAAAACGAACAAGATTTTTAGTTCAATTATTTACAAAACGACCGTGGTCGTTTGTTTTAAAAATTTGCTCGATTTGAAATCCACTTTATTTCAATTTCTTGAACATGTATATACAAATTATTTATGTACATACTTTCTGAATTCGCGACGAGAGTGATTTCCGATCGTTCTTGCGTTACACCTAGATTTACGCTAAAAATATCATCATAAGCTGTTAAAATTGTGAATAAATTCGGATAACCAAATTCAAAAGTTGTGCTCATTGTACAATCTAATGTCGTTTTAATGTCGTGCACCGTCATGGTTGAACGCTGCTCTAGTAAACGTATAATATTCATTAAAAATTTCATAAAAACTGATATGGCCACAAAGGAAATACTGTTTTCAGTTGTTATCTAAGAGAAATTAAATTACCAAATTTTTCAATATGTTATTTAAATTAATTTAAAATAGACCTGCCTCTAGAGCATGCTTCATAGCTCGTATTGAGGATTCCGTTGTGTTTTCTTTGTATTTTTCATTAAAGCCTTTAATGAAGTCACTTAATATTAAAGATTTTTTAAGCTCCTCCGGTTTAATAATAATAAGTTGTTCATTCGAATCTTTTTGTTCATTTTTATGAATTTCGTTAACCAAAAGATATTTGCTTGCTTTGTATGAAATATTGCGAAAAGCGGTATCTTTATTGTGGCATATTATCCATTTGCTGTCATCTTTTTCATAAACCTGTAAGTAGCAAGTTTAAATTAACAACTACGTACATATCTATTGCAATATATAAATTATGTCAATTTACCTCTACGTATGGCAACATATCCATCGCTTTTGTTATATCTTTAACACCTAAAGCTTGTGGTGTTATTTGATAACCATATTTCTTTTTGTGTAATTTCATAACGTCTTCCAACTTCATTGCAGTTTTTGAAGAACCGGTTGTTTTCGCAATTAGTTCCTCTACTTGTTCAGCAAAGACTCTTCTGGCAACTTTTGAAGTTAAATAAATTTTTTTATCCTCATCATTAGTAAGCTCCATTTCAACTACACCATGTACCGCTTCCATAAGGTCAGCTAATTTTTGAAAGCCGTAATCACTTAAACGACATTGATAACCAAAGTGATAGTGATATGATCGAACAAACTTTTGAAATAGAATTGTGTATTGTGGAGCATTTCTGAATAACTCCACAATTTCCCCTGCAAAAATGCATGTTTTTTCTAATTCACAAGCGGTTTGCTTACGCTTGGGAATTGAAATTAATATGTCTTTGCCATTTTGCACTGTTGAAACTACAACAATATTTGAATTGACGAGACCATCTAAAATATCAACAATATCACACACTCCATAATCGGTTACATCGAATGTTCTATTTTGTGTTTGTGCAAAAATTGTGGGCAGTTGTGACAAAAGTACCGATTTGTTGCCGTGTGCACGAAGAACTCTTAGCAAGTCAGAAGTAAAACGACGAATTTGAGTACGATGTGTCAGTGTTATCTGGCGGTTTTCCCCGTCGCCCATTATCTGAACTACGCCTGATAATGCTTCGAATAGTTCTATAAGTTTGGTGTAACCATAATCTGCTACACGACACTGTTTTCCAAAGTGATTATGGTATGCTGGTATAAAACGATTAAATTTCATGGTAGCTTTTGGGGACATTTTAACCAGTTCTATGACCTCACGTGAAATTTGATACAGGGGATCAGATATAGAGTTCTTCGAATATATTTGGTTGGACGAACCAGAATTTTCTTTGTTTGATTCTAGCCAACCCAAAATTTTAATGCCAAAATTGTTGACTGTTATTTGTATGCCCTGGACACAACATACCAAATGTTCTAAATTCACACCATTATCATTTGGAATAATTTGCGTTTTTAATTGTCCTTCAATGCAGTGAACTAGAGAAGCTACTGGTATATCGCCGGCATGATTCTTCAATAAAGGATGTATAATTTTTTGTATTTCAGCTATAGTCATGAACAAATTTGGTAGAGGTTCGATTTCTTGTTCGGCCCAACCCTTATGTTGTTCTCTCTTAAAATGTGTGGTACAATATGGAACGCTGTGTTGCAAACCCTCCATAAGGGGAGAACTTTCCAATGAGTTGACTAAATCTGGATGCAAAGTTATAAATTTTTCCTCATTATTGTCAGAATTGATAATGCAAATATCCTGCATTTTATAAAGATCTAAAACACTAATAGATGTCTTAAAGCGCGACTGAAATAATTCGCGAAACTTATACATAGGGAGAGTATAACAAGGAACATCCTATAATAAATATATAAATTGTTTTGTTAAATAAATTTTTATGACATATTATTACTAAGCAATAGTACTACAAACCTTAAGTAGTCCAGCTACTTGACATCTTAAAGTATTAATTTCTGTTAAAGACGAATCGCGGGTGTATGAGACCAACATTCGCTTATGGCCGATTTTTTTGCGATGTAAATTTGAAACTACCTGTTTGGCAAACTATAATTGTTCTTTTGTTTAATTTGCATAGACAATAACTTAAATTATTCTTTTACTTACGTATAAGTCCGGTACAGTGACTTTTGCATATGAACTTCCCTCAAACATTAAGGAAACAACAGGTGTTATAGGTTTTAATTGATTTAGCAGGAAATTTCGTAAACTAGCTTCATCCATGGAAAAATCGAGATTTGTTATTTGCAAAGTGACAGTTTCGTTAGGGTCACTAACCGTTGCGTATGACTGGGAAGTACTGAAAGGTGTTGAAGTCATGACCGTTCCACCAGAGCTACAAGATGAGGTTACCGTAGCTAGAGAAACGGAAGAGCTTTTATTATCAGTGGTTGTGGTGACAATATTAGATGCTACTGACGAAGCTACTGCATGGGCATACGTAAATTCCGTTGAACTGACAGAAGACTGTGATGCACTAGTTGTTGCCATTGGATGCGAGTATAAAGGGGTCTGTACTGATACTATGGGTAAATGTGTGGTGGATGTTACTGTTTGCCCTAAACCTGGTGGACACGTTTGATATATAGGTGCGGAAAACTGATTAAAGCCGGTACCATTATTAAAAACCGATGTTGAAACAGAGCTAGTGGTATGAATAGGTTGATGTAAAGATGAACTTGTTGAGTTGCAGCGATTATAAGGCATATAGCGATTTCTTTGATATCCATATGAAGAACTATTGGAATGATTCGGGTAATAAGCCTGCGTTGCAGTTGTATGATTATTGTGATGGCAATATTGTTTAGAGTAAAAATCTTGTGTTGGTGTATAAGTGGTTATCATTGAAGTACCCCCATGTATATAGCCACCAGCATTTGTGTATTTGGTCATCAACGAAGACGGCAGCAGTTTATTAGTGTAAACATGATTTGGTTGAAGACCATTTGCATTCTTACCACAACCTACTGCACCGCCATTAGAAACATTATAATAGCGATTTGAATTGCGATTGTTATTTACATCTACGATGTTATTAGCCACTGAAGCTGTTAAGTTTGTATAATAAGATGAGTTTGATAAATATTCATAATCACCATTTATTTGCTGTACTCCCGCTAAGTTACTAATGTGCTGGGGTGCAGGCGCCTGCGCCTGTCCGATATTATAACTTATATAAACATTAGAAGATTCATCTGGATGTGTGCTAATAATTTCCAAAAAATCAAATGTATGTATGTTATTTAAATTTGTACATCTTTAATTTCATATTAAAAAAATTTGACGTACCTGTAATACCGTTCTGCCATTGTTTTAACTATTATTTGATATCACGTTCAAACAAATTGAGTAGGATTACTCATATACACAATTGCGAATGCTTCCTAGAATAATGCCTTGATTGTTATGTAGATAAAGACAAATTATTAAAGATTATTTCAATTTTTAAAATTTGAAAAATTAAATTCATTTAAAATACAAAATTGGGAAACTTTCAGAATCAAAACTTTAAAGGAGAAATTTTCTAAATCTGCTGACAAATTGGTAGGTATGTAAAATAGAACAGTTTTTTTTTATATAAAAAAACCATAAAAATTTGTAAAGGTTTTCTTTAAAAAAAATCAGACGAAAATATGTAACTGTTAATAGTAGAAAACTTACGCCAAAATTAATGATGCTTAACTTTTTTAAAAGAAAAGGCGCCAAAAAATGCGTTCTTTAATTTATTTATTTTAATAAAACTAAAATTGTTTAAACTTATATTTATAAAATTTATATTATTTCTTAGAAAATAATCACTTGTTTTGGAGCAATAAAAACTTATTAATAAATAACTAAATTTCATTAAATTTTATTTAAATGAAAGTTTACTTGGTAACTAATTTTTCTCGTAAAAAATTTAACTTTTAGCACATATATTTTTGATTTAAAACGGCGAATTTATTTTAAATATTATTTCTTTTATATTTTATAATAATGACAACAACACTAGACATTTACATATACTTTTATTAAATTTATTCACGTTTAAACTTCGCGCACATTTTAATCTTTGTGCCAGTTTAGATTTATGTATAAACACGCAGGTTATGTCGATGATGTATATCTCGAGAGAAAGAGAGAGAGAGAGTTTTAGAATGTGATTTAATATAATAATAAAAACATAGATATACCGTTACTAAAGATTTCGTATCTCTATATGTGGTTAACATTATTAGAGTTTTTTAATTTATGTACATGGTATGTATGTATAAGCATAAACATATGTACATATGGGGGATTTCATGTCGTGACCCAATTTTTAAATCAATGTCTACCGATTTGGATGAACCAAGGTTAGTCCTATTGGATAGTAGTTTAGACACAAATTTTCAACAAGATCGGTCAAAAAGTTTCTGAGTTAGAGGGGGTCAAAGTTTGACATTTTGGCCATACAGGTGTTCTTTCTCATCCATGTAACTTATTACCTATTGGTGTTAGCAAATTTTGTCCCAAGTAGCTTCAATAGCTCTTTTTTAAAAAAATGTTTTTTTGTTTTTTTTAATTTAAAATTTTTTTTATTTTTTTTTTTAGCGGGAATGTTTTTTTGTTTTTTTGCTCAAAAGAAAGCTTACATCTTTTCCTTTAAGTTAGTTTTGGTCTTTTAGGAAAAAATTCAAAGTAGTGCTGCATATGCTAAAAATTTAAAAACCCTCGTCTTGAGTTAGAAATTATTTTTTTTAATATATAAGCCACTTGCATCCCAAAAAGCGATCAAAACTACCTTAAAGGAAAATACATAAGTTTTCTTTTGAGCAAAAAAAAAAAAAACATAAAAAAAAAAAATTAAAAAAAAGGTTTAAATTTAAAAAATAATTTAAAAAAACAAAACAATTTTTTTCAAAAGATTGATCAAATAGCTATCGAAACTACTTGGGACAAATTTTGCTAACACTAATAGGTAATAAGTTACATGGATGAGAAAGAACACTGCATATGGGCATTTCCCCAGAATGGTCTACCAGGATGAAAAAATAAAATGTTGATAATCATAGTCTTTTATTGTTTATTATTATAAAAAAAGTCTATGTTGTTATAAAAGAATGGTTTCATAGCATATCTCAGCTGTTTTACTTGAGTAAATTGGACTGGAAACTCTAAAATTTTACATATATTTTCTTTTTAAACTACTTAAGACATTTTTATATAATTATTTTACATGCAAAAAATATGTTATGTTTACACTCTTTCTTCATAATCTCTCCATTACAATCAATTGTAAATTGAGTATTAAGTTGTTTGTTAAGGAAATTTGAAGATATTTATGGGAAACTGCATGGTGATATTAAAAAAAAACATGGAAAAATCGTACGTTCGCAACCAAGAGAGATATTTTTTTTTTGTAAATACTTAATGGAGACCTACATTAATACACTTTTAAAATAAATTAATTACTTTTGAATATCCGTTCCATTACGCAGATTTTTACATTTAACTACTGTCAGCCAAAGTTGACTTCTATATTTTACGTTCGTGACTACATGTTTATAACTATCATTATGAAAACTTAAACTCGATGAAATCCATCTTTTGCACTACACATACAACTACCCAAATGCTATCGAACCGCAAAAAAAAAAAATGCTAGAAAAAATTTTGTTTTCTATATTATTTGTACATCAAAAGCGTACGAACGTACGTTTGTGACCCCAGAAAATGCCCATATGCTAAAAATTGAAAAACGCTCGTCTAGAGTTAGAAATTATTTTTTTTATACATAAGCCACTCGCATCCCAAAAAGCGACCATAACTACCTTAAAGGAAAATACATAAGCTTTCTTTTGAGCAAAACATTCCGGATAAAAAAAAAAAAGTTTTAAATTTTTAAAAAAAAAATTAAAAATTTTTTTAAAAAACCAAAAAAAATTTTTTTCAAAAGATTGATCAAATAGCTATCGAAGCTTCTTGGAAAAAATTTTGGTAACACCAATAGGTAATAAGTTACATGGATGGAAAGAACATCTGTATGACCAAAATGTCAAACTTTGACCCCCTCTAACTCAGAAACTTTTTGAACGATCTTGTTGAAAATTTGTGTCTAAAGACATCGATTTAATAATTGGGTCACTTGACATGAAATCCCCCAAATGTATATTTCTCTTAACAATTATTACAATATTCGTATTTTTCGATACAAAATTCATTTGTTTAATGTTAATAAGAAATTCACCACACAATTTTCATAAGATTTTTTTTTAATTTATTATAGAAAATAACTTAAATTGAGATTTTAAATTTCAAATTAAGAATACAGCAATTGAAGTAAAGAAAACATCGCGTGACAATTTTACATATATTTTCTTTTTAAACTACTTAAGACATTTTTATATAATTATTTTACATGCAAAAAATATGTTATGTTTACACTCTTTCTTCATAATCTCTCCATTACAATCAATTGTAAATTGAGTATTAAGTTGTTTGTTAAGGAAATTTTAAGATATTTATGGGAAACTGCATGGTGATATTAAAAAAAAAAACATGGAAAAATCGTACGTTCGCAACCAAGAGATATTTTTTTTTTGTAAATACTTAATGGAGACCTACATTAATACACTTTTAAAATAAATTAATTACATTCAACATTTTTTATTTTTCGAATTTATTCTATGAGTTAAATTTCAGTTATGTATTTTATAAAGCTTTTTTGTAATAGTCTTATTCCTTCAATTTTTCAGGAATGACTTTATACACTACCAGACTATTATATTGTATCTTCTTGTTACATTTTACCTACGCTATCCTTTGGATAGCAATGAAGTATATTGTATGCACAGAAAAATTTACAATTATTAGACACCAGCAGAATGTAATGCATTTTCTGGCCCGCTACGGCCTTCGTCAGCATTCTTTGTGTCACACTGGATAGTGATACTTTATAAATTGAATGTATTTAACTCAACTATTTTAACAAATAGAAACTGGGAATTATTTCCTTTCGCAGGTTACTTTATATTATATTCAACATTTTTTATTTTTCGAATTTATTCTATGAGTTAAATTTCAGTTATGTATTTTATAAAGCTTTTTTGTAATAGTCTTATTCCTTCAATTTTTCAGGAATGACTTTATACACTACCAGACTATTATATTGTATCTTCTTGTTACATTTTACCTACGCTATCCTTTGGATAGCAATGAAGTATATTGTATGCACAGAAAAATTTACAATTATTAGACACCAGCAGAATGTAATGCATTTTCTGGCCCGCTACGGCCTTCGTCAGCATTCTTTGTGTCACACTGGATAGTGATACTTTATAAAATGCATTACATTCTGCTGGTGTCTAATAATTGTAAATTTTTCTGTGCATACAATATACTTCATTGCTATCCAAAGGATAGCGTAGGTAAAATGTAACAAGAAGATACAATATAATAGTCTGGTAGTGTATAAAGTCATTCCTGAAAAATTGAAGGAATAAGACTATTACAAAAAAGCTTTATAAAATACATAACTGAAATTTAACTCATAGAATAAATTCGAAAAATAAAAAATGTTAAATATAATATAAAGTAACCTGCGAAAGGAAATAATTCCCAGTTTCTATTTGTTAAAATAGTTGAGTTAAATACATTCAATTTATAAAGTATCACTATCCAGTGTGACACAAAGAATGCTGACGAAGGCCGTAGCGGGCCAGAAAATGCATTACATTCTGCTGGTGTCTAATAATTGTAAATTTTTCTGTGCATACAATATACTTCATTGCTATCCAAAGGATAGCGTAGGTAAAATGTAACAAGAAGATACAATATAATAGTCTGGTAGTGTATAAAGTCATTCCTGAAAAATTGAAGGAATAAGACTATTACAAAAAAGCTTTATAAAATACATAACTGAAATTTAACTCATAGAATAAATTCGAAAAATAAAAAATGTTGAATATAATATAAAGTAACCTGCGAAAGGAAATAATTCCCAGTTTCTATAAATTAATTACTTTTGAATATCCGTTCCATTACGCAGATTTTTACATTTAACTTCTGTCAGCCAAAGTTGACTTCTATATTTTACGTTCGTGACTACATGTTTATAACTATCATTATGAAAACTTAAACTCGATGAAATCCATCTTTTGCACTACACATACAACTACCCAAATGCTATCGAACCGCAAAAAAAAAAAATGCTAGAAAAAATTTTGTTTTCTATATTATTTGTACATCAAAAGCGTACGAACGTACGTTTGTGACCCCAGGAAATGCCCATATGCTAAAAATTGAAAAACGCTCGTCTAGAGTTAGAAATTATTTTTTTTATACATAAGCCACTCGCATCCCAAAAAGCGACCAAAACTACCTTAAAGGAAAAGACATAAGCTTTCTTTTGAGCAAAACATTCCGGATAAAAAAAAAAAAGTTTTAAATTTTTAAAAAAAAAATTAAAAATTTTTTTAAAAAACCAAAAAAAATTTTTTTCAAAAGATTGATCAAATAGCTATCGAAGCTTCTTGGGAAAAATTTTGGTAACACCAATAGGTAATAAGTTACATGGATGGAAAGAACATCTGTATGACCAAAATGTCAAACTTTGACCCCCTCTAACTCAGAAACTTTTTGAACGATCTTGTTGAAAATTTGTGTCTAAAGACATCGATTTAAAAATTGGGTCACTTGACATGAAATCCCCCAAATGTATATTTCTCTTAACAATTATTACAATATTCGTATTTTTCGATACAAAATTCATTTGTTTAATGTTAATAAGAAATTCACCACACAATTTTCATAAGATTTTTTTTTTAATTTATTATAGAAAATAACTTAAATTGAGATTTTAAATTTCAAATTAAGAATACAGCAATTGAAGTAAAGAAAACATCGCGTGACAATTAGATTTTTCAAATCAATTTAGGAAAAGTGTTTGATATAATAATTGGTAAAAATAACATTTAACAAGTAACGGCCAATTTCACCAATATGTTTTTGATAGCTATAACTTATAGTTGACGCCCTATGTTCTTCGTGAACAATTTATTTAAGTATTTTTATGTTACATCGCTGTATCTATATTAGGGCATGTTCGTAAATGCATCACTGCGCTGCATCAGAAAAGCAAACTTTTTTTAATGCCGATAAAAAAAATTATTAATATAATCTGTTTTATTGTGTATTATTTTTGTGTAGTATTTGACAATTTTTTGGTCCACATCTACTTCACTGATATTTATATAAACATTTGAAATCACTAATGCAGCGCAGTGATGCATTTACGAACATGCCCTTGTATTTAAATAAATAAAGGACATATATATATGGGTAATTCCAAAGTGTTGAACGTGACAGTCGTACGCATCAAAAATGCAACAACATTTTAAACAACAAATATTTTTACGTTCTTTTAACCCTTAAATTATAGCACTAAGAAAGCACTATTATCTATGCTAAAGTTTATGGGGGGCGCGATTCTAGGTCAAAGATAATGGCAAAAGAAGTAGCGGTTCGAACGTGAAAAAATAGAAGTAGTTTTTGTGGCCATGTATAAAAAGTTGTCGTTCAGCGAAACCTGGCACAATTTTTTAGTCAAACTACTTTCAGAATTTTACATAGCAATGTAACATTAAAATGTCTTTGGTTTGGTTCCAAAATCGTCTGTACTATTTTTTGTTTAAGCTAAAATCTGGTTCGATACGTGACAATTCGAACGTGAAATTTTTTCCACAATAATTTAACTGAATAATGATTAATACAAAATAAAAATTTACCGTTAATTCGAATAACATATTTCTCTTCGAACTCTTCCTTAGATTACAGACCATGTAAGAAATTTTTTTTGGAATAATTTTCATCAAATATCACCTCTTTTAAGGAAGATAATATTAAAGAAAATATACAATAAAACATACTCACAAATAAGAAAGTACGTTTGCACAACTTTGCAGTCTGATTGTTCATCTAAGTGAACAAATTTATGGGTAAATTTATAAAATTAGTAAAATCTAAATATTTCTTCATAACAATTTCGTAAAATAATCAGATTTTAATAACCTTTAAATTTTCGGTCACGGTGGACCATTTGGCGGAAATGCCCATATATATATACATAACTTATAGTTAGTTATAACTGAACTTGGTGAAATTGGGAGTAAGAGTGTTAAATTTGGCTATGCCGAATCTGGATGAGAACAGACCCTGCAAACAATATCGATCGAAAAATAATCTAAGTTTCCCCATTTAGCAAAAATCTATCGCTTTTGCTATTCAATTTTTATTTATGTAGTAACATCGTTCGGTAAAAAGTATCTCACTATTGTAAAATTGACGTAAGCATTCACTTAGTGTCTATATTTTATGACAAATTAGAGCGCTTTCGTAGTTGAATAACAATTGAATTTTGTAGTAACGCTTTTGTTTTTAAAAAGTACTCTTTTGAAGCTAAATTTTATCTTATTTTCCTTCATAATAAAAAGTTGGCCGTTTTACTCTTACTTATTTAAAGATTTCCATACATTAGTATATTAAATACTTACTGCCGTATTCATAAAAAATAAAATAAGTATGAAATGTGTTTTAAGGCAAAATTTTCATAAATTTTTTTCTTAAAATGCATTTCAACGGCAGTTAATATTAAATATCTCTTGTTTTGTGTTCTTCAAACTATTTATTTTATGTACTGAATTTAAGTTTATAAAGAAAAATTGTACTTTTTTTTATGTTAATGTACTTGCCCATATTTCTCGATGCACTGTTTTCATGGATTTCATATCTGGCAAGCCTAGTATTAATTTAGATTAAAAAAACAACTTAAAACATGTAAGAGTGCTTTATTCTCTGCTTTGCGGAATCTTATATATCCTTCACTGTAAAATTTTTGAAGCTCAAAAATAAGATTTTTGTCGGTTAGGGAAATATTTATTCGATTTGGCTTATTTTTAATATAAAACTAATTTTACATTCTAATTCGGTATGTGATGAAAATCGATCTTTTTGAATAGGCGATGAATTTCTGGATTATAGTCTAAATTTCTTGTTCAGAATACAGTTCAACTAAAATAAATAACATAAAATTTTAAAGAATATAGACAGGAAATAAGAAGGAGATGTATTAGATTAAAGGTGTTCTGGAAATTGAAAACGCAAAACGCAAGAAAATTAAACGTAGCTTTTGAATAAGATTTTTGTTATAAAAGAATTTTATGACAAATATTCTACAAATACTTCTCTATTAAACAGAATTTTATAAAAAAATTAGATTAAAAGTGTATTAAAAACAACTTCCAAATTCTTGCTTTTTCGATTTCCAGAACAGCCCTGGATATTATTGATTTTTAATCGTTTTGTTTTCTAAAATGATTTCCATAACATACCTAAATATTAGGGCCAAATTTAATCGCTGTCCTAGTTTATGGAGAAAATTTGTGCTGAGGACCAGTGAACTAATCGTTAAATCCTTTATTTCGGAAGGAAAAAATTTGTTTGTCTATATCTCGGCCAATGCCCATAAGAACTTACAAAAATCAAGTTTTGTGTGTAAAAATTTGTGTAAATTAATAGCACTGCTAGAATTTTACCCTTTTTTAACAAGCCGGGCACCTGGCGTTTTAACATAATTCGGGTTAACTGAATCCATAGAAATTACTAAAAAAAAAAACCAAAATCCGCTTCCTTCAAGTAAAGTTAAACTTTTATAATCAGTCGTTTCAGAAACATAATTTTTTGTTGGCAAAAAAATAATTTTTTAGCAACATTTCGAAATTTTTCATTGTTTAAAATTCATAAAAAATTGGTAAAGTTAGCTATGCTTCTAATTTTTTCCAGACATAAAAAACGAAGTTGCAAACAAACCAAGCCATAAATTATTAAAATCTGTTAACAACTCCTGGGCAGTTATGCGACTTTTTCTTTAATATATATCTAGTCTGTAATCGACATTTTTTATTGGACACATCTAGGAACTTCCTACGCACTGCAGGGACAAAATTTAAGAATTTTGATAAACCGCAATATTTGTATGGTTGAAATTTGGCCCCTGCAGCGCGTAGGATGCTCCTAGATGTGTCAAATGTATGACCAACCCTACATTATTTTTCACCTCCATCATCACATACAAAATGTTTAACACAGACTAGAAATATATTGAAGAAAAAGTCCCATAACCGCCCAGAAGTCGCACCCAGGGGGATATAATCACTCTTATCGTGTTTGGCGTATTTAAAATACGCCTACGACTGTTTGGTAATAGATTAAAGAGATCGTGAACTTGAGCCTGTTCGGAAATGCATCACTGCGCTGCATCAGAAAAGCAAACTTTTTTAATGCCGAAAAAAAATTATTTTAAATTTTTTTTTATTGTGTGACTACTATTTTTGTAGAGTATTTGACATTTTTTTGGCCCACATATACTTCACCGATATATATTTAAGCATTTGAAATCACTGATGCAGCGCAGTGATGCATTTCCGAACAGGCCCCTTATTTCCTTTAATCTATTACCAAACAGTCGTAGGCGTAATATAAATACGCCAAACACGATAAGGGTGAATGTATGATTGACCTCAATTACTTTTTTGTACTTAACATTTTCTCGAGACATGCTTTCCCTTTACATCCACTTGTTAGGGGGCTTCCATACAACTATCTCATTTTATGACATTCTTAAATTAATTAAAATTTTTAGTCTTTTGTGAATTAAATCAAAAGTTGTTAATAGATTTTAATCATTTATGGCTTGTTTTGTTTGTAACAAATAACTTGAAATGAAATTATTTATTATCTAAACTTTTAAATTTTGGGCGACTTTTATTAAAATTTGGGGGGTTTTTAATTTTTTTTTTGGGAAGAAAAAATATTACCTGGCAACATTGATATGAAACATTAATTTCCACATCGAAAATATTACAGATCAGAATGAAATTTGTATAAAAAATGTAGGTGTTTACATCAAGGTTGGCAACCGAAACTATATTCGGCATAGGTATCGGAATTAAAATATTTGTTATACATACCGGTATAAAAATATTATAACGGTATACATATGTATATCGGTATTACAAACTTAAATAAAAAACGTAATAATTGACTCAAAGTTTTATTAAGAGCATTGAACAATAGAATGGAAAAGCGGATTTTTTTTTAAAGAGTATGTCATCCAAATGTTTTCCGTCGAGTTGAAAACACTGTTCAAAACGGAGCCGTTTTTTTTTTTGAGAATTTTCGAAAAAAAAAAAATGGTCAAATTATCTCATGCGTGGATAAGGTACATTAAACAGTTACCCTGTGGCAATGCAATGGTTTTTGATTTTTCAATCAAGGGTTGCGGGTTCTTGAAGACCAGTAACGGCAGTTACACTCGGTCCATCACGTATTCGCGAAATACCTGCGACTGACAAATTTTTAATGAACTAGCTGTTTCGTCCAAATAATAATTAAATACTGGAAAACTTCGTTACTTACTTAGCCCCTGCGCTACCTACCGGGTCAAAATTTTATTAAACCGCTTTTTGTTTAATAAATATATTTTGTGAATTTCATCCAAGTCGTACCATAAATGAAAAGAATTTAGATATCACAACAGCGCAACCCATCAATATTAAACTTGTGTTTTAGGAACACATACCTGGCACAAACGTTTTTATATATACACATACATAGATAAAAAAATCGTAAAAAATATTTAATGTAAATTCAAGTTAACAAATTTATTGAACATTTTAAGATTTATCGTAGAAGAAAAGAAGTAATTCTTGTATATTGTTGTTTTTTCGGCGTTAGAGGAAAATTTTTTAGTCTAAAGATGAACTCGAACTGCAACTTTTATTATCAAGATCTATGCAATTATTTTGGCTAATTTCATTCAGCTTCACAAATACTCACTTGGCATGATCAATTCAATTCAACGAAAATATCTTAAGAAAAATATTTTCACATGGATCCAAAAAATGCACCTAGGAACCCTTTATTCTCAGAAAGATTTTCCTAATTTTGATTCCCTTGAAGTTAACAAATATTTTTTCTTTTAGCACAAGTTTTAAACTTCTAATTTTTTTACTCTTTGAAAAATGTATATGTTTATGCATACATTTCTCAAAATTGAAATTTCAAAATGGTTAAAATAACAATTCGAAAACAGTTTGAACTTTTAATCCTTGAAAGGAACATATTGTCAAATTGCTCGTGGTGTTCTGTCTTTTGGGGAAACTACATGGAAGCGCATTACAAAAAATTGAAGTTTTGGCCGAGCTTTAACAGATGGAGCTGGCAGTAAATCTCAAAGGACGTGTCTTTTGGACAAACTTAGCTGAAGATTTGAAACAAAATACTAACGAGTGGCAACAACAAACGGAAGAGGCATTGATATCTTTTATAAAGCGTCATATCATATTTTTTAATTTGTTATATTTATTTTTAGTTGCCAAGCTGTCAAAATAGCATTATCGATAACTTTTTGGCAACTAAATAATGTTGCTGCACCTATTACCATTTAAAATTTTGTGAGATTTGTTGCCGTCCGTAATCGACCCATAATTCATTATGTTCATTTTGCATCGTTTTAACGAAATGTGGGGTTAACTTTTTTAAATGACATTACGATACAACAAATTTTTATTTTATTTTAGGTTTTATTATATTTTCATTACTAAAAAAAGTGTATATATATATACATATATATATACATATAAAAACATTACATTCATTTATCTGTTGGACTTGGCAACACGTTCCAATTCATCCTTCTTTTTGATGGCGTAAGAGTTGGAGGAACCCTGAAAACAAAATTAAAAGAAGTTATTAATATCAAAATGTAATATTTTTCGCAAGTTTAAAAAAGTAACAAAAATGTAAAATGTAGTCTTACGTTTCTCGGGCCCAATAAAATATTTAATTACTTAAAGAGCCAGGATAATAAAACAATATTATTCTTGTCTTCAAGCGAGGCTATAATCAATTGGTTAAAGTACATGATATAGCATTAGATTAGACTAAAAGTTCATTATAGCATCGTCTTTTTTAAAGATTGCTGGTTCTGACCAGTGTTGCCAGAAGATTTTTTGAAATATACCCACGCACACTAAAAAAAATCCGATTTTTCCCTACACTTTACAAAATTTTCCCTACAAAAATCCCTACGCTTTTGAGCCATAAGTCTAAGAAAAAACAATAGTTATAAAAAAATAATTTCATTCGCATATGTTTAGTAAAGCTCTAACAACAAAAATAAGTAATAAAACTAAAAAAATTTATGTACTTTAAATCAAATTCAATAAAAAAACAAGAGTTTTTTAAAAAAAATATGTACCCCCGTATCCATAAACACTTATTAAGTTGAACAAATGTTTTTTAAATAAAATTTTCATAAAAAATTGATTTTGTAAACCTTTATTAAAATAATATTATTTTTATGAATACGGCAGGTAATCTTTATATGATCATTTTAATATAATAAAGGTACAAAAGCTACAGGCTATTTTATAAATAATCGGCCATGTCATGGAAATCAAAGTCACGTGCAAATGAAATTAAACAAATTTTGAAAACTCTCCCGTATTCAAAGTTCAAAAAATATTTCCTTTTATATTTACCTAGCCTTTAAAGGCCATACCTGAACTGAACTACTTTTGAATATAGGAAAAGCTGCGTTGATTTTTACAATAATTCAATTGAAAATCTTCGTCGATTCCAACTTCACGTGATTTCGTTGATTTTTACAATAATTCAATTAAAAATCTTCGTCGATTCCAACTTCACGTGATTTCGAATTCCATGACATGAACTGAATTTTCTAAAGTGACCATTCGAAATTAATGCAGCCTCTTCCATGGTTTTGCGAAAATCATCTTCTAATACAAATTAAACTTCAAGTTGTGGCTTAATTTGTTTCGCTTTCTGGTGGTCTCTCTGCATCACCATTTGAATTGGGCAAAGCAAACAAAATCCGAACCAGTTTTGATATACATATTTGAAATTACAACCTTGTCATTATATTTTTTCCTTTTACCTTTTTTTTTATCAAAAACTGTTCCAAATCCATGTTTCAAAACAAATAAGTTTCACAATTTCAGAAAATTAATTTTATGCGACTGTTCTGCACCAGCGGTGGGCGCTGGTTTGCCTGGATTACGAAGTTTTTCGGGTTTTTACATTTACTCTTTGTGTTTTTTTGTACCAGAGCTGCTAAAAATACAAAAATTTCCCTACTAAGATATTCCTTAAAATCCCCAAAATATACCATACACTTGTTTTATTATACTACTTTTTAACTTAATAAAAGTAGTTTTAAAATAGAGAAAATTAATAAAAAAAACTATTTTCTAGCAGTCAAAACAAAAATAAATAACATCTACATTGCAATCAGAATGTGAAAAAATTTACCGTATACCACATACACAAGATTGTGTGATGTTGTTTGTTTTTGCTCATTTACTATTGCCCACAAACTGAAAATCTTGAATTTATTGTTTCAAGCATAAAAGTAACAAGGGCAACCCGAAAAATAAATACAACAGAAAGAAAAAAAATAAAATTGTATTCAGTTGCTTAATAAATTTCAACGAAGTAGGAGTGTTGCGCATGTTGTTATTTTGGCAAATTTTGCAATTTCGTAGTGGTACACTGACAATATATTTATGTATTGTGTTGTGATCAAGCTGTGCTCCTGTATGTTTTTTCAGCTAGTTTTAAAAACTTTTCAGCAATCATGTGGGATGATGAATTATATAATAATCAAGTTTTTTTTACTGAATTCCTTTTTTTTTTTTTTTTTGCATTTTTACATACCTATAGTACACATTTTGAAGTTTTTGCTCACGGCCTTTTCGATTTCAGGTGACCATATATATATATATATATATATATATATTTTACCGTTAACTAAAACTTGATAAATTATATAATAATAATTTTTTTACTGAACTCCTTTTTTTGGATTCCATATTTACACAGTTTGAAAAACTTTTCAAAAATTTCTCTAAGTGTAAATCAACTAATTTACTCTCTTTTATTCAATGTTCTCAATCTGCCCTTCGCTGTTTTACACTCAATCAGTGTTGAAAAATTCAGTACTTTGGTACTTTTTTCAGTACTTTTTTATATTAAAAATACCGCAGTACCCCCGCGTTGTTTTCAGTACTTTTTTATCCTTTGAGCTTTTTAACTCTTAACTTTTTAACTGTGATATGATCATTTCGATAGCAGGCTTTGGTCATCATGTGTTTGTTGCAAAATTTATGTTGTTGTATTTTAAAAATAATTAACGACGTTAATATTGAAATGCAAAGCGTAGACGCCAGGATTCATATTTTGCTTTCCAGAATGGGATATTTGTTCTTACAAGTGGCAAGAAAATTTATAAAAAGGGATGCATTGGATAAGTTAGTGGAAAATATAAATGAAAACCATATTTATAGAAACATGCAATGTTAAGGAAATTGTTTATAAAGTAAAAGAAACTGCGAAATCATTTTATTCGAAAATTTGCGAAATATAAAGAACTAAATTTTGTTTTGAAAATAAATCTTTAATGGCCATTTTCTCAATGTACCTACAAACTGTCTGTTACTTAATGACAACATAAATTTATTTGACCGATAAACTGTCTGTTAACAATTTTGGGTTTCTCAATATACCGACAAAAAACATTGTTTTCAGCTGGCAACACCTCTCAAAATACATGTAAAAGTTGGGCGTGAGCTGATTGAATTTATCTTTACGGCAAATATAAAGAAAATAAATAATTGGCAGATGAGTGCTGGTTAGTTTTGCGACAGAATAGAAGCAAATGAGACATTGAGAAAACCAAATTTTTTTAATGTGCAGTTTTTCGTTAGGAAAAAAGATAATCATGTAATGAGAAAACGGCCATAAGAGTGATAATCAGCTTCACTCCAGAAAATATTGATTCAGGAAAAACTAATAGCATAATACTGTTGTTATTAATGTTATTTACAAACGATAAAGAAAATTAAATTAATATTAATTCTCAATTCCGTGTTCTAGCGGATCTTTCAGAAAGAAAGCATTTCAGAACTGAATATATTTAAATTACTTGAAAAGATATAGCTAATATAAGAAACAAAACTAATGTTTGCTGTCATTTCACATATTGCTTTGGTATTTTATCGATACCACATTTCTGAGCATCAAATGAACGCAAAAGTTAAAATATAAATATAAATACCAGTATAAATTTATGTTGACAAAAATAAAATTTTTAATTAATTTACTTATTCATAAATTTATGAACCATTTAAAATAATTTGAGTTAGAAATTACTGAAAAACGTACGTTAAGCGGCTCATACACTTGCAATATAACTGTTCAATTTCATCCTCAAAGTGTATGTGACATTCGAAGGTGACACAATATATTGGCAAGAATCGAAATCAGAAAAGAAGTGCAATATACTGTGAAATGAAAAATGTACAACGTTGTTTTGCTTTAAAGGTTATGTTTTTTTAATAAGATATGCACCATATTTAAATTAAAACTATTGTGCCGATTTTGTATAACAAAAATATTATTTAAGGCTAGTTTACACTATTTTACTTTGTATTAATACATGTCAAAAACTCAAGTAATATGTAAAAGTCTGATAGTGTGAATGCATGTGTGATGAAAATGACAAGTATTATGAAACAAGTTTGACATCCCATACGACTTCATCGTTTTTTGAAAAATTTCTAAACAATAATACTTTTCATTGGATCAGGGTTGTATTTTATTTCACGTGTGAGTGTTTATACTTTGTGTGATGGTGTGAACACAAACTGTCATGTTAAATTAGATTTTTTGACAGTCGCAACAAAACTCATTAGATTTCTATCTCACAAAGTATTATGGAATACGTAAGACTTGTGAGATTGTGTAAACTAGCCTTTACATGTGAACCTCA
This sequence comes from Pollenia griseotomentosa, assembly GCA_963931875.1. NCBI lineage: Eukaryota > Metazoa > Arthropoda > Insecta > Diptera > Polleniidae > Pollenia > Pollenia griseotomentosa. The sequence continues at coordinate 202,630,685 of OZ007561.1, read as the reverse complement.
AATACTGTTTGCTATTAATTACTTAGATACATGAATTCCAATAAAAATTATTTTGCTCCTTTTATTTGCATAAATTATTGTTTTTTTTTTACCAAAAAGTACCATTTGGTGGGAAAAATACTCTTTTAGTTGAAGTTCAGTACCATATCAAAATTTCAATTTTGCAACACTGCACTCAATCAAAAGATCATTGAGGCTTAAGTTAAATTGTTAAGGCAATAGTTGAAATTTGTACTCATCTTTTTTTTGTCCAAAAATATGTTCTGGACCTAAGAATTCCATATCCTTAAATATTAAATCATTATTAAAAATAAATTTTTAAGCATTCATTTCGTATACAATGCAATATGAGAAAAAAAAAAATACCTACATTTTGGCGAATATAAAAAATCTGTCCGATTTTCCCTACGCCCCTATTTTAATAACAAAAAACCCTACATGAAGGGATTTTTCCCTTCTTTTGGCAACACTGGTTCCGACTTAATTGAGGTCACATCTTTGCGTTTCTCGGGCCCAATCAAGTTTTGATTAATTCATAAGCCAGGATAATAAGACAAGATTGTACTCGTCTACAAGCGAGGCTATAGTTAATAAGTTAAGTACATGATGCAGCATTAAAGTAGACCCAACTCAAAATAGTTTTTAAGAATTGTGTATAAAAATTCAAAATTGTCGTTTTTTACTTTATTAAGGTTAAATCTTTGAAACGATATCCTTAAGAGGAATAGTTAAACAAGGTATTTTATATAGACCTATAAAATACAAGACTATTTAAAATATCTTCTTTGGTTTTAGTTTACGGCTGATTTGCTATTTTGTATTAAATTTCGAACCCTTATCTTTTTTTACGTAGCTTTATTTTTGTAGTTTTACGTTTCTCGGGCTCAATACAATGAATAATTACTTAAGGAGCCAGGATAATAAAGCTAGATTGTTCTCGTCTACAAGCGAGGCTATAGTCAATTGGTTAAAGCACATGATACAGCATTAGAGTAGACCAATCTCGAAATAATTTTTAGTATTGTGTATGAAAATTCAAAATTGTTGTTTTTTACTTTATAAAGGTTATATCTTTGAAAGTATTGTGTATGAAAATTCAAAATTGTTGATTTTTACTTTATAAAGGTTATATCTTTGAAACGATATCCTTAAGAGGAATAGTTAAACATGGTATTTTATATAGACCTATTGAATACCAAAGACTATTTAAAATATCTTCTTTGGTTTTAGTTTAGGGCTGATTTGCTATTTTTTGTTAAATTTAAAACCCTTATCTTTTTTTTACTACGTAAATTAATTTGTGTTTGTAGTTTTACGTTTCTCGGGCCCAATAAATAGTTTAATTACTTCACGAGCCAGGATAATAAAACTAGATTGATCTTGTCTACAAGCGAGGCTATAGTCAATTGGTCAAAGTACATGACATAGCATTAGGGTAGACTAAATGGCTAATTAATAAGAATTAAAAACAAAGGTCCAATAATGTTAACTTTTTAAAAAAATTAGGAAAATCACCTTAGCAGCGTTGATCAATTCATCGGCCAAGCATTCAGCAATGGTCTTGATGTTTCTGAAAGCAGCTTCGCGGGCACCAGTACACAACAACCAGATAGCCTAGAAAAACAGCAAAATATTTAATTAAAAAAAACAATCTTTTAAACAAAAAAGTCAACAATTAAAAAAGTTATAGCGTAGTATTAAAAAGCTAATAAGTTTGTGTGCAATACAAATGATTTCTTTAGCTGTTGTAGACCAGTAATATAATCTTAACTTTTTACTAAATGTGACCTTATTTTGTAACTTTCTTAAGCATAATCTCCATCGCTAAAAAGTCGATTTAACGAATGAAATTACGACGAATATATTAAATTTTAAGTAAGCGATTACATACAAAATAACGATTTAGCGACATTTACCATTTTAGCGTTCGAGATTTAGCTTTAAATAGAATTACATAATATGGCTACAGGATTTCTTATATACCTAATAACATATTATTTTTTAGAAAATGTATCTTTTTTTCATACATTAAATGCCTGTTAAAAATGGCTTAATAATGCTACGGATAAAAGACAATTATTGGGTTAAATTTATTTATATAGCCATGTGTTATAGTCCTTTAAACACTTAATCAAGTTCTAAAAGATATTGTGCAGGGCAGTTTTTGAATTAATTTTTAAACTTACTTGGTTGACACGTCGGAGAGGTGACACATCGACGGCTTGGCGACGAACGGTACCAGCACGACCGATACGGGTAGAATCTTCACGGGGACCAGAGTTGATAATGGCACTAACGAGAATCTGCATAAAAATTAAATATCGTCAATAAATTTTTTCTTTTAAATGCCAAACATCTTATTGAATATCTGTGTTTTAATCAAATACGTTTATAAACCAGCAACAGATATATAATTTGTTGGCTTTATGCTGCCGTTAATTAAAAACTTTTTTCTATGTCTAATTCTACCTGAATGTTAAGTTAATTAATTTCTCAATCAATTCTCAACACCAGTTTAGCATAAGACACGTTAGTAAAAATGAATTGGTTGGTTGCTAACCTGCAAGGGATTTTCGCCAGTTAACAAATGGATGATTTCGAAGGAATGTTTAACAATACGGCAAGCCATAAGTTTCTTGCCGTTGTTTCGACCCTTCATCATCAAGGAGCAAGTCAAGCGTTCGACAATGGGGCATTGAGCTTTGCGGAAACGCTTGGCAGCATAACGACCAGCAGAGTGAGGTAAATAACGTGCAAACTTCTCCTTAACGGATATGTAATCTTGCAAAGAGATGTCATTGACAGTCACATCATCGCAAGACCAGCGACCGAACAGTTTAATTTCGGGCAATTCCGTTGAAGAGACAATGTTGGTTTCTAACAAAGTCTCAGCACCCTCAGTATCAATTGGAGGTTGATCCTCAAAATTCTCGGTAATGTTCTCAGCAACTTCAGCCATTCTAATTAAAAAAAAGTGATAAAAATATAAAAAACAATAAAACATTTTAAGTTACATTATTATTTTTAATGTTGTTTGTCACTTTATTAAGGCGTTTATCTTTAATCCGATATCCTTAAGAGGAATAGTTAAACATGGTGTTTAATGTAGTCCATTTGAATACCTTAGAAACCAACTTGAAAGCAACTAAGGTTTTAGTTATGGACGGATGCTCGAATACTAATGCTATATTATAAATGGATCATAATGTTGTTTTTTCACTTTATTAAGGTTTATATCTTAAAGTCGATACCCTTAAGAGGAATAGTAAATCATGATGTTTATTGTAGTCCATTTGAATACCATAGAAACCAACTTTAAAGTGACTAAGGTTTTAGTCAGGGACTTTATTAAATAAAATAAAATGCACTACACAAAATTTAATAAGGAAATTAATTTTCCAATTAAAACACGTGTAATTTAAATGTTTGCAGTAAAATTTATATGTATCACTTCTCACATTTTTTTAAGACTTTAACATAACCCTATTTTAACGCAAAAAAACTTTTAAGATTTTTCTTCTTAATATTATATTTTCATTGTACAAAAACAAAGTATAATATATGAAATGTTTATCCATCATTTCATTTTCACTAAATAGCGAATTTTCAATTAATTGTCTTACTTTTTCACTAAGAAAAATTATCCCCGATGCAAACAGCAATGGCGTTCGCCAGAAAAAGAACATGTTGGTGCAATGCTGCCAAGTTTGTGCGTGCTGTATCCGGTTGTCAAAGCAGACAACACACATTTTGTTGATTTGGCAGCTTTAAGTTGTTGTTTGATGCGATGTGGCACTTCTTTCTGGAAAGTAGTTTTTATACTTAAGATGGCGCTTATAAAATTCTAAAATTTTTTAAGTAATAATAAGTAAATAATAATTAAACTTGTTGTCAGAAACAAAATTAGGAAACTTTAGCAAAACTGCAGTTTACGAATCCGCCTCGGAATTAACAAAACCAAAATTAAAATTTAAGGAGGCTGAGCCCCACTGGATCAAAAAACCGAACGCCCACTTACCCTACGTTTCTACATGCAAGTATAGCATTATCAGTTTAAATTAAACCTTTTTCAAAATAAATGAAACCTTTTTCAAAATGAACGAAAACTTTTCCAAAATAAATGAAACCTCTTTCAAAATGAACGGAACCTTTTTCAAAATAAATGTAACCTTTTTCAAAATGAACGAAACCTTTTTCAAAATGAACGAAACCTTTTCAAAATAAATTAAACTTTATTCAAATTGAACTAAACATTTTTCAAATTAAATTAAACCAGTTTTAAAATTTGTAGGTTAAAATTCATTTTTAATTATTGATAATGCCAGAATCCATAAAACCCAGGAAATTCGAAATATGGTGGATAATAGTGACTGTAGAATTAAATTTTTACCACTTTATTCTCCTATGCTGAACCCAATAGAGAAAGCATTTTCTAAGATGAAATTCCACGCCCGATCATTATTAAGTGACATTACCACAGAGCATAACATAGTAAGCGTAAGTCTGTGTTTATACGGCTCATGTCTTATTGACATGATTGCTACTTTATAGGCGAGAGGGACGAGGGGAAAAGAAACGAGTACACAGATGCATGTACTGTCTTAACGTTTTGCTTTTTCATTCGTTGTTTAATTTTGTTTTGGTTTTCAATATCAAAAAAGCACACATGCATACGCACGACTATACAAAATAAAAAAACATTTCGTCAATCATTTTAACGCCAATTCATGTTCAAAGAAGAAAAAGGAAGAATCATGTCACTAAGACATGTGCCGTATGAACGCAGACTAATTGAGGAAAGTGTCGCACAAATTAATCAAAATGATTGTGCGAACTATGTTATGGATATAATCATGATAATTCCTAAAGCGGTCAAGGTTTCGTTTATTTTGAAAAAGGTTTCGTTCATTTTGAAAAAGGTTTCGTTAATTTTGAAAAAGGTTTCATTTATTTTGAAAAAGGTTTCGTTCATTTTGAAAAAGGTTTCGTTCATTTTGAAAAAGGTTTCATTTATTTTGAAAAAGGTTTAATTTAAACTGAAAATGCTATAATTACTTGCAAGTAGTGTATACGTATTATCAACGAAAAATCGAGGAAACAACCGATTGGCTGAAAGTACAAAAATTGTTTGAATGTTAGTGAAAAAGTGTGAGTGTATTGAGTTTTTCGAACTTGCACTTGCATGTGGAAACGGGGGTTAGTGGCATGTGTGGGTACTCAAATTATAAGTAATTGTGCAAGAAAAACGAAAATAATAAAATTTAAGGCAGGCGAGACTTTTGTGGCCCCCTGGGCACTTTTTTGCACCATAGGGCCTTCGGCCGGGCGCGAGAATTCTTTCCTCTAAGGTGTTACAAATACTTGCGTCGCTAACTTAGAAAGCCATTTTGTTTGTCATTTCAAGAGACTTGAGCAGGTACATTGAAATTGCTATTTTATCACTTTTTTCGTCCTTCATCAACATTCATTTAGCATTTCAAATAGAATCTGCCTCATATTCGCTAAGCTTATTTTAAAATTTCTTCTAGGTTGCAACCAAGATATTTTTTGGCAAGCTGAACCAAAAATGGCTTTTTAACGAAATAATTGAAGAAATGGCAAAAGATGGCATATGCCATTAAAAACACGACCTGTAGCCCGTTTCTGTATATCTCACATCGTAAAACTCTTCGCATGAAACGTGTGAATTGCAACAAAAATAGTGTGAAATGAAACAAAATATGGTTTTTCTCACACAAGTGTTTCTGTATCTTTTTTTTGCGAGAATTATCTGTCATTTAAATAATTTTCCAGCAATTATTGGAAGGATGCGAGAAAAAGTGTTTCTATAACAATATTTTGCGAAAAGTTTCTTTTAAGAACTGTCAAAATAAGTCACATTTGAAATTGGTGGCGAGAAAAACAAAATGTAGATATTTTGAATTTAAAATATGTTTATATACTATTTTTTTTAAATAAATAAAAAAATAGAAGGAATATAAATGATAAATGCATAATTTATATGATGAAAATAAACAAAAAACAATTGTTATATTTTGTTAGTTTAAATTTTTGTTAGCCTTTTCTTGTTTTGGTTTTAATCAGTGCTGCCAGATAAATTTGTGTCAAAATCGTCAATTTCCTGAGAAAAAAATAAAAAAGATCGTCTCTTTTGTTTTAAAAATCGTGCAATTTAAAATCAATTTTAAACAAATTTGTTTCGACTTTTATTAAAAAATAATCAAAAAAAAACATAGTTAAAGTTCATGGGTATTTAATAATTATTATTTAATAATTGAGATATAAATCTTGAATTTACCTATTCCTATAATCTTTTTCTTTTTTACCTGAAATAGACTTAGTAGAATACCTTGTAGTTAAAATTAAAAAAATCGGTTCATAAATAAACAGGTTAAAGACCCAGTAAAATCTTCGCCTACAAAATAATATGTTAAGTAATCAGAAACACATAAAAGCACTACATACAATTCTACTGAAAAACTAATGAATTTTACAAGGGTTGTGCCAAAAAGAACATATTCAAAAGTAAGTCATTTTTTTATCTTAATACATCCAGAAAAAAGTAGTTATCGAAGTTCTTATGGAAGAAAGCTACTTAATAACGAGTGAAAGAAGCTATCCATTTTGAAAAAGTTTTTACTGGGAGACAAACAAATTTCTTTCTTGCCGGAATAATGGTTTTGGCACAAAAGTGTACATATAAGATAAGAATATCAAATATCAATCATATTTTGTATATGTATATAAAAAGTAATAAATGTTCAAAATAAGCCAAGTCGGTCCATTACTTTCCCTCGAAATTTTGCTTTTGCCGATACATTTTTTATGGAAGAAACAAACAATTTTCGAGGACAATTTTCACAATAGGGATAAATATAAAAATTTAAACAGCCTTGTTTCTAAAGATATCTTTTTTTCTAATAAACAAACATATAAAAATATTTACAATTATCTTATTTCGAAGACTAAGGGGCTTATAGTGTAAAACGCAACGCCAACAATTTCATTAAAAGCAAAAATAAAATCAAAAATATTTTATAAATTTGTTGTTGCTTTCTACAGACATTCATATTATTTTTTTTTTTCAATTTTCAACGCCACAAAATAGAAGTGTTTGAAATTTAAAAATTCAAGATGAATTTCTATAGAAAGTAACAACAAAATTATAAAATATTTTTGATTTTGTTTTTGCTTTCGTCACTTTTTTAGAAAAAATCATCAAAACGTCATTTTGTTAATATCGGAACAAAAAATCGTCAAGATGACGATAACTCGTCAAATCTGGCAGCCCTGTTTTTATTATATTTATTTCTTTTGTTGACGTTTCGCTTTTATTTGACACTTAATTACTGGAAATATTCCAGTATAAACAGAACTTGTTGTGTCTGTTTTCGCATTCAAATACAGAAACACTTTTAACTCATAAATCGAGAAACGATGGAATTTTTTGTTTCACACTTCATGTAAGCAATTTTACGATGCGAGAAATACAGAAACGAGCTACTGGTTATAAATATCTTACTCTATGTCAGGCTTAGCTATTTTTATACCCTCCACCACAATTAGTTGTGAAGAGGGTATATTAAGTTTGTCATTCCGTGTGAAACTTTTTTATTATTCATCTCAGACCCCATAAAGTATATATATTCTGGCTGCTTGAGTAATTCTAAGTCGATTTAGCCATGTCCGTCTGTCTGTCCGTCTGTCCGTCTGTCCGTCTGTCCGTCTGTTGAAAACACGCTCACTTTCGAAAAACTCAAAAGAAATAAACAAACTAGGTGTCAAATTGCTTGTAGTTATCCTAAGCAGTTTGGGATTGAATTTCAGCAAAATCGGTTCAGTAGGACCAGAGCTATGAATCAAAATGTGGAACCACCACCTTCAAAAACTTGATAATTTTGTTACAAAAACTAACATAAATGATGCAAAAATGCACGGACTGACATAAGATTTTGCACAAGTCCGTTTTATTCGACGAGAAATGACACTGTAAAATTTCGCGAAGGTCGGTCCATAATTTACCCTAAGCCCCATATAAACACTACTCCCGGAAAACAGTTTAGTACGCCTAAAACCGTAAAAAATAATGCAATCATAACAAATTTTGGCTCGTCACAATTTTATAGGACTATAAATGATACTGTGAAATTTCGTGAAGATCGGTACATAATTTACCCTAGGCCCCATATATGCCCTACTCCCGGAAAACAGTTTAGTCTCCTAAAACCATAATTAATAACAAATCGTCACAGTTTAAGATAATAATAATAAAAAGACATCATACAGATATTACTCCTTAAACATTCGAACTGTCGGTGGAGGGTATCAAAGATTCGGCACAGCCGAATATAGCACTCTAACTTGTTAAAACTTAAAGTTGTTTTTATGTTTTGTTAATCATCAAAGAGATACTGGCTATGCATTTAATAACGGTTTTAGGCCACAATAGCATTACGGACTTCTTATTGGAAGCAAATGAGTTTCGACTTTTTGTTAATATTATATATACAATAAGGGTATTCACGCCACAAGTTGCACCCTTGCAAAAAAGCAAAGGTGCAAAAACATAACAACAACCACAAAGACAATTATTTACGCACAACTAATAGTCTGTGTGGTTGCTATTATATTTTTGCACTTTTGCTTTTTCGCAAGGGTGCAACTTGTGACGTGAATACCCCCAATAAAATTTTGTGATAAAATAAAATCTGTGCCACCAAAAATTAAAAAGCAGTCAAAATTAAAAAAAAGAAAACAGACAACTGACTAAAGAATTTTCCGCGTCACAAGTTTTGAAAAGCACAAAGAACAGTGCAAACAGCGCCGAGTTGATTATATTATTTCAAATTTCAGTCAAAATGATGCGTCGGTCGTTTTGCATTTTTTGTTAATCGTTGTTTTACATACGTATTTTTTTCTTCTTTGTCTTACAAGTGTTTAGTTAAGGTTTTAGGTGTGCTTCCCTTATCGTATTTTAAAATATTAATGTTGATAGTTTATGATTATAAAACTACTCAGTATATCTACAGAGGCTACTGAAGTTTTCTGGCACGTAGTTCAAGTCCATTGTTTTGAAGCAGATATTTTTTTTGTTTCAACATTTAATCACGGGCCAAACATCTTTTATAAAAGTGAATAGACGGCCTTCGACCGGTCGCAAAGGTTTTCTCCTCTATCGTATAACAAACACCGGCTTTACTTTAAAAATCTTCTCTGCAAATACATGGTGTAACTAATATGAACTTGCTTCGCTAACTTAAGCTTCTTTGAATAGCCGGCCTTAGACCGGGCGCAAGGGTTTTTTCCTCTATGGTAACAACCACTGGCTTCGCTTAAAAAATCTTCTCTGCATTTAAAATATACTTAAATTAACCTGGAGGAAAAAATCATGAACGGATACAAAATACATATTTGCAATCGTAAGCAAATTATCTTCTATTTGAGTACCCACACATACCACTAAGTGGGCTGGGTGGAATTTGCATTCAGGTAGCCATACGGGACTCAACCCTACCCCCTTAAATTTTAATTTTGGTTTTAAGATCTAAATCAGGTAGCATATTTTTTTGTGTGCCCCGTAAACAGCTTTGCCAAAACTTTAAAAATACTCCATATTTTTATTGACAATCTATGTACAAATATATATATAAATAGGAGTGTACGCGTTGATGTCACTACTAACTGCGAAAACGGGTAAACCGATTTCAACTAAATTTGATAGGTTCGTTGGTGATAGTCTTTAGATGGTTAATGTGAAATTTGCACGAAAGCGGGCCAGTGGTTCCGGAGATATGGCATTAAGATTTTCCTTTATCAACAAAATGCCCTCGATTTTACATATTATGATTTTTTATTGACACTTGAAAAGTTGCCAAACCATGTATCGTAATGTCTTATGTGTACAATGACATTCGAAATAGATTTTAATGTATATTTCATAGGAATAGGGCAAAAGGGTAAAAGCTCCTCCTCCCTTTACACATGCAAGTAATTACTTGCAAGTAGGCTATACGGATTAACATCGAAAATGGCGACGAAATAGTCGAATGTCATACAAGTTGCATGAATGTTTATACAGTCAAGTGAAAGTTTCTTTTAAATCAGAGTTACCAAGTGCGAAACAGAGCTTCATTTCTAAATAAACATTTGGCGTTAATAATTATTTTTACTTTTTCAAATTAGATTGATATTTAAAAGTTAATTAATTAATTGTCTTCTTTATGTATATATGCAAAAAAATCAAGAAATATTTTTAAATATAAGTATGTACTTTAAAAAAGTTAAATCTATAATTATTATTTCCGCAATCAAGTAAATTTGGTAGGCACTGTTTATGTTTTTGACATTAACTTGCTGCAAGTGTAAAAATATCACTGTCTTCAGAAATTTCTTGCAAGTTGAATTTTTTGGAAATCCCAACAATTAGGTCGTAAAATACGGCAAAAAGGGGTAAAACCTCCCTTTACCCTTGTCTTCTTAATTAATTATCCTATCACAGTTTCGAGTCTTGAAGGAACTTAAGGCCATACATTTTTACATTAACGGCGTAAAACAAAGCAAAACCTTCTTAATTAATAAATCGATTCTTTTGTAAACTTTACGTATTTTTTTGACAAATTTTTTCTTCGGTTATTCTACTTCGGAGTTTGAATCCACTACGGCATTACATTGGAACACGATTGGTCGTTAAAAAATTGATGAAAAACGTTATCAAAGCTACCATTTTGAATGGTAAATTCCGAGACGAAAATGTTTTGCATGCCTCCGATGATTGCTACAGATTGATATTAGATTGATATTAGATTGATATTTGAAATGACAATAAATAAGTCGCAAGGTCAAACGATGTCTGCCTGCAGCATAGATTTGGGCACACCATGTTTTCACACGGACAATTATACTTGGCATGTTCTCGCGTCGGCAAGCCATCGAGCTTATTTGTGTTGGCTAAAGATGAACTGACTAAAAATATCGTACACGCGATTGCTCTTCCTAATGAAAATTGTTTGATTTTTATACTTCAGGATAAAAAATACATCACTTTTTATACCCACACAACAATAGTGGAGAGGGTATTATGCATTTGTGCTAATGTGTGTAACGCCTTAAAATATTGGTCCTAGACCCCCCTTAAAGTATACCGATCGACTCAGAATCACTTTCCATATTTATATGGACACATAAGCATGATGTGTTTTTAAATACTGTGGTGTAGCGTATCATATGGTCGGGCTTGACCGACTATACTTTCTTACTTGTTTATGTTTAACTTTTAAATACATATGTAACGAATAGAAATAAATAGATAATCCTTTCTTTATATCGCCGATCATGCTATACAGCGCTTCATTCCTCTTTCTTTCACTAGAAATATGTTATATGGTAAAACAATGTTGCCGGGTCAGCTAGTATATTATATAATTAAATTTTAATGGAAGATATGTATGTACATTAGGGCGGGTTGATTTGTATGGATAAAAAATCTTATAGCAAAAACGTAATCTACATAAAATTCTCCGAAGAAACCATGGGTCTTAAATCAAACCCTTATTCGCGCGTCTCGACTTGAAATTTTTTTTTAATTGGGTGAATATTTTTTTTAATGTAAAAAAATTTCGAGTGTAGAAAAATATAAAGTGCAAAAGAACTACCTGACTTAACAATTTTATTCAGAAAATTCGATTTCTTTTTGGAAAAAGCTATTTTTTTAAACATTTTTTTTTTTTTTTGCAAAGGCGGGTATATACATTTTCAAGTCGAGAGGCGCGGATTAGGATTTTATTTTAGAAACATGGTTTCTTCGGAGAATTTTCTTAGAATTTTATGTAGTTTACGTTTTTGCTATACGATTAAAAAAAATCGACCCGCTTTAATGTACATACATATATCAGTTAGCTATTGCTGAGCACTTACATTCATATATGAGTACATTTGTGCTTTTTTACATCGTGGCTATTCTGAAATACGCGTCGAATAAGTGAACATTTACATGAAAACAAAAATAAAATTTAAGAAAATTGTTTTTGTTATCTATACACTTCTAAAATCAAATTAACGCGAGAGGTTACGCTTGGTGGAATAATCAGGTGGCATCGTTACGGCAACAAATACAACATTACAACAAAAATGGAAATTACATCACAGTTTACGTCAAAAAATATATTGAACAAAAATCAGCCCGCGAGAAAATAACAAACTTTTGCTGACAAACTTTTTTTTTCACTCAATTCAAAGAGAGCAAGTTGTAAATCTCTGAGAAATTTTGCAGACATAATTGAGTGATTTTATTTTGCTTTGCAGACTGAAATTTGAAGTGCTACCAGATTAAATAAAACTACTCAGAGATGGAAAGTTGATTTTAAAAAGGAAAAATGATAATTTTTAATTATGAAAATATATGTAAAAAATGTTTTTAAGAATTTGTTGCCTAGTTACATAAAAAACTATTAAACTAGTAAAGGATTACTAACATTTTTATATTTTGGTATTTTTTTAACTATTTTAATATTGACAATTTAGAAAACAATTTTTTAATTAATATTTGAGGAGCTCCATAACAAAATGCAATTTTTACACCCTCCACCACAATTAGTTGTGAAGAGGGTATACTAAGTTTGTCATTCCGTGTGAAACTTTTTTATTATTCATCTCAGACCCCATAAAGTATATATATTCTGGCTGCTTGAGTAATTCTAAGTCGATTTAGCCATGTCCGTCTGTCTGTCCGTCTGTTGAAAACACGCTCACTTTCGAAAAACTCAAAAGAAATAAACAAACTAGGTGTCAAATTGCTTGTAGTTATCCTAAGCAGTTTGGGATTGAATTTCAGCAAAATCGGTTCAGTAGGACCAGAGCTATGAATCAAAATGTGGAACCACCACCTTCAAAAACTTGATAATTTTGTTACAAAAACTAACATAAATGATGCAAAAATGCACGGAATGACATAAGATTTTGCACAAGTCCGTTTTATTCGACTAGAAATGACACTGTAAAATTTCGTGAAGATCGGTTCATAATTTACCCTAGGCCCCATATATGCCCTACTCCCGGAAAACAGTTTAGTCTCCTAAAACCATAATTAATAACAAATCGTCACAGTTTAAGATAATAATAATAAAAAGACATCATACAGATATTACTCCTTAAACATTCGAACTGTCGGTGGAGGGTATCAAAGATTCGGCACAGCCGAATATAGCACTCTAACTTGTTTTTGTCTAATATTTATTTAATACTACACATTAAAACTATAAAGCAATTGTTATTATTTTAAAAATTATTTAAACGTCAAAATTATGTTATCAATAAACAATTTCAAAATATTTGTGAAGAGTGAAGTTAATAATATATGTATGTGTTTTTTAATTTTCTATATATATAAAACTTATTAACTTCAAATTAAAATGGGAAATTACAACATTATTAAAATGAAAAATAAATTAAAATGAAAAATTACCTATTTCATCTTAAAAGGCAATATTTCCATTGGGTTCATATCGAAACGATTTTATTAATATGAACCTGATCAAAACGCAATAATTCAATAACTTAAAAACTAACAGGAATACAAACTATTTTATGTATAAATTTTATTTATAATAAAAAACTATTATATCGCATTCTAAATTAATATATTTGAAATTATTTAATTTTATAAATGTTGTATTTTTATTTCCTGTTTTAGGATTTTTTACAGTTTTAAAGATTTTAAATAATTATTAGACTTTGCTATCATGCCGCTATTATCAATTTTTTGCAAAATTCCGCTAATTTAGCAATTTTTATTGAATTTTTGCTATTCCTTATAGTTTTAGGCACTTTAAATAAATTTTATGGCTTGTTTGAAATATCTAAATTTTTCGCTATTTATGCAACATTTTTTCTTGTTTTTTCGCCGACAATTTGTTTTTTAACAGATTTAGCGATCTCAAATATATTTAAGGGTTTGTTTCCAAGTTCGCAAATTTCCTGTTCCTGTTTCAAATATTGCAAATATTTGTTTTAGTCTGAACGCATGGCAAACAAGATTTAATTTATTTGACACTATTAGCCAACTGTTTTAACAAACAAAAATTGTCAAATATTTGAGCTTTGTTTGAACATTAAACAAAATATTTTATTGTTTCACAGAGTTTGAAGCAAATATTAGAACAAATATTTTCATCAAATATTTCATTAGGTAAGTTCAGACCTTTACACTTTTTTTGTTTAAAAAGTAATATAACTTTTGGTATTCAAATTCAGTTCGTAGTTTTAAAATCTTATTTATATCAATTATGACATATAATATATTACTTTTATTTTTAAATTGTTTTATTTGGAGGTGCGTTTGTAAACTATACATGTTCCAAAACTCCTAACATACTACTGTTGCAAAAAAACTTTTGGCTGACGTGCACTTTACGGGGCGTACGAAAAAAAATATAAAAAATATGCCACCCGATCCAGAATTAAAAAAAAATACCAAAATTAATATTTAAGGGGGCTGAGGCCCGTGGGGACCGCCCCGCCCACTGAATGGTATGTGTGGGTACTCAAATTAAAGGTAATTGTGCAGAAAAAACGACAATAATAAAATTTTGGGTGGGCGGCACTTCAAGGGCCCTCTGGGGCAAACAAAGTTTCCCCCCATAACACTTATGTATGTCTGTGTGGGTACTGAAATTAAAGGTAATTTGCTCACGATTGCCAATATGTATTTTGTTTTTGTATTCGTTTAATATTTTCCTCTCTAGGTTAATTTATGTATCTTTTATAGCTTTAGTAAGCGAAGCCGGTCTTTGTTATACCATAGAGGAGAAAATCCTTGCGTCCGGCCGAAGGCCGGCTATACAGAGAAGCTTTAGTTAGCGAAGCCGGTCTTTGTTATACCATAGAGGAGAAAATCCTTGCGCCCGGCCGAAGTCCGGCTATACAGAAAAGCTTTAGTTAGCGAAGCCGGTCTTTGTTATACCATAGAGGAGAAAATCCTTGCGCCCGGCCGAAGTCCGGCTATACAGAAAAGCTTTAGTTAGCGAAGCCGGTCTTTGTTATACCATAGAGGAGAAAATCCTTGCGCCCGGCCGAAGTCCGGCTATACAGAAAAGCTTTAGTTAGCGAAGCCGGTCTTTGTTATACCATAGAGGAGAAAATCCTTGCGCCCGGCCGAAATGGAATTAAAATCTAACGAGATTTTAATTACAGATTTAAAAAAGGACTAGTGTTTCCTGTTTTTAAGATTTGTTCTTAAAAAGATAATTGGTACTCACAGTATAAAGTATATAAAAAGAAATCTATATACATATGTATATAAAATTGTAACGTTACTGACTGACTGACTGATTCATCATCACACAGCCTAAACGCCTGGAGCTAAAAACTTGAAATTTGGACCAGAAATTGGTCACTCCCCAAATCGATCCACTAAGACGGGATTTTTAGAAATTCGAATGTTTATTGGGTTAAAACGGGAAACATCGGTAACCTTATATCTCCAAAAGTAAAAGAGATACAAAAAAAAAATGTAATACTTATCGTTCTTCTTTAGTTTTAGGCCCCTATTACGGTTCACAACTCAACTCAAACTTTTGTTGCTCTATCGTCGCAAACTATATTAATAAATTTTGTTTGTACTTTTAAAAAATTCGCTTTATATTTTTACAAAACAGTAAAATTACACAAATGTAAGCAACAAATGCAAAAAATATAACGAAGCCCTTTATTTGATATGTTTACTTTACTGTCACTTGCTTAAGCAAGGTGCAAATCTAATCGCACTTTCCGTACGGAATCAAATGTTTTTTTCAATTTGTTTTTGTTTTTTTAAACACTTTTGAGAGACTTTTTGTAAATTTTTGACAGTAGGTTAAGCAATGCTATGCATATTATGGTTAGGCCTCAAGTTTTCATTAAAAGCATTAGTAGTTCGATTTCTACAATTATATGAACACGTATTATCATAAAGTGAAACATGCCTATGTTTCAACTAATGTTGTCTAGTCTGTGGGCACTTTAAGTTTTTGATAACTTAATTTTTTAAAACTACTTTCCATCCCTGAAACTAAGTGCAGGTAAATCTATATGGCAACACCATATGAGAAGTGCAGGAATCTACAGTGAGTTACATGCTCTTCTTCTTTTCTTTTGTTTTCGGCTTTCAACAAACTTTTTGCAAAACCTGAACAAATAAAAAATTCGTTACTTTTATAAAAAGTTTGTTCGAAAAAATTGTTCAAAAAATAACTTGATGGGAAAAAACTGAGTATGAGGAAAAGTAGCCAAGACCTTCCTCTATTACCCCCCATTTGCACATTTTTGGCACAAGTCCTTAATTTTGCACAATGGGTCAAATATTGTATGAGTGACTTTGGTGAAAAAGTTTGTTCGAAAAAAATTGTTCAAAAAATAACTTGATGGGAAAAAACTGAGTATGAGGAAATGTAGCCAAGACCTTCCTCTATTACCCCCCCATTTGCACATTTTAGTCACAAGTCCTTAATTTTGCACAATGGGTCAAATATAGTATGAGTGACTTTGGTGAAAAAGTTTGTTCGAAAAAAATTGTTCAAAAAATAACTTGATGGGAAAAAACTGAGTATGAGGAAATGTAGCCAAGACCTTCCTCTATTACCCCCCATTTGCACATTTTTGGCACAAGTCCTTAATTTTGCACAATGGGTCAAATATAGTATGAGTGACTTTGGTGAAAAAGTTTGTTCGAAAAAAATTGTTCAAAAAATAACTTGATGGGAAAAAACTGAGTATGAGGAAATGTAGCCAAGACCTTCCTCTATTACCCCCCATTTGCACATTTTTGGCACAAGTCCTAAATTTTGCACAATGGGTCAAATATAGTATGAGTGACTTTGGTGAAAAAGTTTGTTCGAAAAAAATTGTTCAAAAAATAACTTGATGGGAAAAAACTGAGTATGAGGAAATGTAGCCAAGACCTTCCTCTATTACCCCCCATTTGCACATTTTTGGCACAAGTCCTAAATTTTGCACAATGGGTCAAATATAGTATGAGTGACTTTGGTGAAAAAGTTTGTTCGAAAAAAATTGTTCAAAAAATAACTTGATGGGAAAAAACTGAGTATGAGGAAATGTAGCCAAGACCTTCCTCTATTACCCCCCATTTGAACATTTTTGGCACAAGCTCTTAATTTTGCACAATGGGTCAAATATAGTATGAGTGACTTTGGTGAAAAAGTTTGTTTGAAAAAAATTGTTCAAAAAATAACTTGATGGGAAAAAACTGAGTATGAGGAAATGTAGCCAAGACCTTCCTCTATTACCCCCCATTTGCACATTTTTGGCACAAGTCCTAAATTTTGCACAATGGGTCAAATATAGTATGAGTGACTTTGGTGAAAAAGTTTGTTCGAAAAAAATTGTTCAAAAAATAACTTGATGGGAAAAAACGGAGTATGAGGAAATGTAGCCAAGACCTTCCTCTATTACCCCCCATTTGCACATTTTTGGCACAAGTCCTAAATTTTGCACAATGGGTCAAATATAGTATGAGTGACTTTGGTGAAAAAGTTTGTTCGAAAAAAATTGTTCAAAAAATAACTTGATGGGAAAAAACTGAGTATGAGGAAATGTAGCCAAGACCTTCCTCTATTACCCCCCATTTGCACATTTTTGGCACAAGTCCTTAATTTTGCACAATGGGTCAAATATAGTATGAGTGACTTTGGTGAAAAAGTTTGTTTGAAAAAAATTGTTCAAAAAATAACTTGATGGGAAAAAACTGAGTATGAGGAAATGTAGCCAAGACCTTCCTCTATTACCCCCCATTTGCACATTTTTGGCACAAGTCCTAAATTTTGCACAATGGGTCAAATATAGTATGAGTGACTTTGGTGAAAAAGTTTGTTCGAAAAAAATTGTTCAAAAAATAACTTGATGGGAAAAAACTGAGTATGAGGAAATGTAGCCAAGACCTTCCTCTATTACCCCCCATTTGCACATTTTTGGCACAAGTCCTAAATTTTGCACAATGGGTCAAATATAGTATGAGTGACTTTGGTGAAAAAGTTTGTTGGAAAAAAATTGTTCAAAAAATAACTTGATGGGAAAAAACTGAGTATGAGGAAATGTAGCCAAGACCTTCCTCTATTACCCCCCATTTGCACATTTTTGGAACACAAGTCCTTAATTTTGCACAATGGGTCAAATATAGTATGAGTGACTTTGGTGAAAAAGTTTGTTCGAAAAAAATTGTTCAAAAAATAACTTGATGGGAAAAAACTGAGTATGAGGAAATGTAGCCAAGACCTTCCTCTATTACCCCCCATTTGCACATTTTTGTCACAAGTCCTTAATTTTGCACAATGGGTCAAATATAGTATGAGTGACTTTGGTGAAAAAGTTTGTTCGAAAAAAATTGTTCAAAAAATAACTTGATTGGAAAAAACTGAGTATGAGGAAATGTAGCCAAGACCTTCCTCTATTACCCCCCATTTGCACATTTTTGGCACAAGTCCTAAATTTTGCACAATGGGTCAAATATAGTATGAGTGACTTTGGTGAAAAAGTTTGTTCGAAAAAAATTGTTCAAAAAATAACTTGATGGGAAAAAACTGAGTATGAGGAAATGTAGCCAAGACCTTCCTCTATTACCCCCCATTTGCACATTTTTGGCACAAGTCCTTAATTTTGCACAATGGGTCAAATATAGTATGAGTGACTTTGGTGTAAAAGTTTGTTCGAAAAAAATTGTTCAAAAAATAACTTGATGGGAAAAAACTGAGTATGAGGAAATGTAGCCAAGACCTTCCTCTATTACCCCCCATTTGCACATTTTTGTCACAAGTCCTTAATTTTGCACAATGGGTCAAATATAGTATGAGTGACTTTGGTGAAAAAGTTTGTTCGAAAAAAATTGTTCAAAAAATAACTTGATGGGAAAAAACTGAGTATGAGGAAATGTAGCCAAGACCTTCCTCTATTACCCCCCATTTGCACATTTTTGGCACAAGTCCTTAATTTTGCACAATGGGTCAAATATAGTATGAGTGACTTTGGTGAAAAAGTTTGTTCGAAAAAAATTGTTCAAAAAATAACTTGATGGGAAAAAACTGAGTATGAGGAAATGTAGCCAAGACCTTACTCTATTACCCCCCATTTGCACATTTTTGGCACAAGTCCTAAATTTTCCTAAATCATCCAAATAGCTGTTCGGTTATTATCTTCATAGTATCCCTTTTACTTGCTAAAAGTATGTTTGTTAATTGTGTGCTTTGTAAAATAAAACAATGATTTTATTTTTAAGTGTTTGTATTGTTTTTTTATTTTATTTATATTAAAACATTTTTAAAATCATAAATAAAACAAAATAAATCTTAACGAATTATTAAATTCGCGCAGGTTTGTTAAAAAGTTTGTTGAAAACCGAAAATCCTCTCCCATATAGCATATAAGAAGAAGAACAGGCATTCACATTAAATGTATGAAAATTTGTACTAAAACACTTTTTTGAACTTGGTAGCACTAAAATTTAGTCTGCAAGACATAAAATACTCAATCGCCATATTGTTTTCATGAGAGATTCCTGCACACTCTCTCTGCACAATGAGTGGAAAAAAAAGTTTGTTAAAAAGTTTGTTATGTTCACGGAGATCAAAAATCAAAGCGTGCCGCTGAACGTGATGAAATAAATAAATTTTTAGCCAATTATGGTCAATATCTTCTTTATTTTAATTTAAAATTATCAAAAACTTTAATAAAATACAATAATCACAGCACAAAACTTGGACTTTTTGTAAACATAAACAAAACTTTGACATAAATCTAGACAAACGATGCAAGAGCAAAAAACGTCATCTGGCGTAGTGCTGCCACCTGTTAATTTCACCGTGGTATAACGCGTTTCTTTCTCTTTTAAAAACTGTAAATTTTGTATGATAAGAACAATTTTTGTCAATTTGGTTTTGTTTTTGTTTTCATGTAAATGTTCACTTATTTGACGCGTATTTCAGAATAGCCACGATTGTTTTTACCAATATGAAATGACTGTATCATTTGACATCAAAAACAATTGTCAAACCTTTTTAATCGTTTGATTTAAACATTTGAACTCAAATTGATAATAATTTTAATAAAGGCATTTGACATACAATGTTTTATCAATTTGATACCAAATTGTTATTAAATGTTATTCCCAAATCAAAAATAAGATTGACAGCACTAAAGCGAAAAAAAATATAAACAATAAAAATGGCGATTAAAGTTAAATGTGTTATCAATAAAAAAAAATTAACATATTGCGTGAAGAGAAATATATATTGCGTGAAGTGAATTCGCCTTTAGAAAATCTTAATTTCTTGTGAAAAAATAAAAATTATTTGTGAGCCTTTTTGGTTACTTTTTTTTCCAATGTGTACTTGTGAACTTTTTTTCATTTTGGTTACCTTTTTCAACACAAAAATAACCAATTTTTTGATTTGGAACAAGAACTACCCGTTCGGTTTTTTGACCCTTAACATTGTGTGTGGTATATGTGCATCTATATATCTACTTAAAAATTATTTTTGTAGAAGCTTAAACTTTAACAGACTATCAGGTTAGCCATATATGGTATATACTTTGAAGCGTAGATGGTCATTATCTGCTTATTTGAATGCTTTATAGGTCTAACTAAAACACTTTTATAGATAATGAAAAGGTCAAAGGCCCTTCCGATCCCATATTGTTTAATACGTTTAAATTTCACCGGGAAAAAAGCTTCTATACGTATGTAAAAGATCTACCGCATAATTAAGCTAACTAAATTCACTTCGATACAATAACACACAGCAAGACTTTAAAAATTTGACTTGTGAGAGGTCTTTATAAAACATGTTGAAAGCTCAAAAAGTTCTTAAAATTTACGAAAATAAGTGTTAACTTTGTAAAGGAGGTGCCACTTCAACTAAAAATTTCGAAAAAATATAAAGCCTATTTAGACATACATATTTTTAAACTGAAGTGCGAATAAAAAAGTACTTTTGATACAAAATAATTTTGGTTACTTTATTTTTACATTTGGTTAAAATTTTTTTTGGTCGTGGCAACGCTGTTTGTGACTAAAGGCCATGTCAGATAAAATTTTTGCTTCGCGTTGCGTTAGAGATTCGCTTTGACATCTAAGATGGAATATACATACCCTGCAAAAAACGAGACTAGTCCATACATGCATGTAAAGAGTAGTCCATAAAGGAGTACTCCATAACTACTCCAAATATATTGGTAAAAGGTGGTCCATTTAACATTATGATGTCCTAGGAGGGGACCATATAACCCACCGAAGTAGTCCCTAAACTACTCCATGGAGTACTAAAGTGGGTTAGTTTTAAAAGTACTCCATGTCATTACAGTATGGAGTACACTAAAGCGGTTGTTTAAGCATTTTTAATTTTTTACTAATCGCCTTTTATGGCGTGCCCTGTAGTCTTTTATTGCTATTATTAAATGTATTTACTTAGTATTTTTAATTTGTTTACCTTTTTTTCACAAATTTCACACTTTCACTTTTAAATAAACAATTAATAATGGACACCATCAGGGCTACCAATGTGTAACACTGTAAACTACAGAAAAGTATACATCATGCAGTTGTTGGCAGCAGATAAAACTTCATCGCTTTGCGTGACACTTCTAACTATGACAGAAAAGCGTAACGGAAAAGGTGTATGTCACAATAAAAACTTTGACAACACTCACACATTGTGTGTTAAAAAGAAAATATATAAAAAAAAATTTGTATTGATATATTTTTTTATTATATATATTTAGCTGGTGAGGCCTAACTCCATTTGTGAAAATAAAAATGCAAAGTTTTTTTTAATTTCATTTTTCCCGACGTTTCGTGAATTTTATGTTCACTTCTTCAGGGGATTCGTCTATTAATATAAATTAAAACCATCAACATTTAATAATACAATAAATATAAATGTAACGAACTTACAATGAAAAGAAACAAATTTGTATTACATTAATATATTTTTAAAAACATAATAGCCAACACTAGTGGTGTCATCTACTGTTTTTCAAAACAACTCTATAACAGGCGCTTAAATTGTCAGTATCTTCTTTTTTATTCATTGTTCTATTTATTTTCTGTTGAATTCTTAAGCTTTCTGTTGTATATCTTTTCCTCGCGTTATTTACCTTGTCTAGTATTCTTATGTTGTCAAAATCAGGTTTGTGTTTTGTTTGTAATATGTGCTGTGATAATGCAGTGCTTTCTTTGTTTTTGTTTATGTCTGAATTGTGTTCTCCCATTCTTGTCTCCAAATTCCTTTTGGTCGTACCAATGTAAACTAAGTCACAGCTGTTGTTGTTGTCTCCCTTGCATGGTATTTCATACACTACATTATTTTGTTGTAGTTTGTGTATTGGAGTTTTTGTATTTGTAAATATTGCACTTAATGTTTTGTTTGGTTTGTAAGCAAAGCTCATGTCATTTTTATCTATTGCACCTTTTATGTTTTTATTGTCCGTGAGGCCCGGTATGTATTTTACACTGATAAAATATTTTTCCTCCTTTTCAATGTTATCATTTGTGTTTGTTATTATAGGTTTATAGGCAGTTATTAAATTTGTAGGAAAAGCATTATCTTTAAGTAATTTCGTGATTACCAGTTTATTTTTGCTGTGGTGTTGTTTATCGCTAATATCAAGAACTCTACGTATAAAATTTTTTGCAGTATTTATTATTTGAGATTTAGGTTGAGTAGCGTTGAAATTGATAATTCTTCCAGACGATGTATTTTTTGCATACCAGTCAAACGTTATTTTATTGTCCTCTCTATGTAATTTTGTGTCGAGGTATGCTATTTCTCTGTTCGTCTCCACCTCAACGGTGAATTTGATCTTCGGGTGATACCCGTTGAGTGCTGTATCGTCTTTGTCCTTAATGTCTATTACAGCAAGTATGTCATCTACGTACTTTGCCACGTATTTAATGTTGACGTTCTTGTTTTTCAATTCTGTCAAGGCTGCGTCTAGTAAATTATCCAAAACAATATCGGCAATAGTAGGGGAAAGGGGATTTCCCATTGGCATACCAAAAATCTGTTTGTACATTTTGTTATTGTATGTAAAGTAGTTGTTGTCATTCAAACAGAATTTCAGAATTTCCAAGAATTTGGATTTTGTGTAAATAGGAACATTGGTGAAAAGAGAAACGACGTCAAACGAAACCAGTGTGTCATTTTTATTAATGGTGATGTCCTTCAGCTGTTTTTTTAGTTCCATAGAGTTTTTAATGTTATATTTTTCCGAGACAATGTTCTTGAGTATGAGTCCTATGTGTTTGCTTAACTGATAGCACGGGACTTGAATAGATGATACTATGGGTCGTAAAGGTATCCCACATTTATGGATTTTAGGTAACCCGTAAATTCTAGGTGCCGTTGCAGCCGAACAAGTGAGCCTATGTTTTTGCCAATTATCTATATATTTATCCCTGTATAATTGACTAATAATGCTGTTATTAGTTCTTACTAATTTGCTGGTAGGGTCCATGTTCATAACCTGGTAAGTATTTTTGTCTTCGAGTAAATTTTCCATTTTCCTTTCATATTCTTTCCTGTACATTGCAACTGTTTTGTTTCCTTTATCTGATTGGAGTATAATTATGTCCTTGTGTCTCTTCAAAAATGTGTTAGTTTTTTCATATATGGCTAAAATTAATTTCTCTTTCGGTGTGTTACGTATGTTCCTTTTAAAAAGTGTAATTCTATTTGCCAATCTAGTTCTTGTCTCATCCTTTTCCCCATGGGTATTCTCTACCATTTTCTGAATGCACTGTTCTACATCTGCTATAATTTCCAGTGGTGAAAAACCTTGTCTATTAATTGGTAAAGCAAATTTTTTCCCTAACGTTAACAACCATTTGCATTCCCATGGTATATCAACTTCGGTTTTGTTTTCCATCCATTGTTCGTTAAAAACTAATCCCAGCTTCATAAATAACTTTTCTTTCAGTGTATTAAGTTTACTCGTCTGTTTTTGTCTTGCATTCATGTTTATGAATCTATTTCTATCAGTCTGATTTTTCATGAAAGCTTCAAAATCATCTATCGTCAAAAAGTTTTGTATACGGGTTAATTCCAAAAGTAGTGTACATGAGCATTTTTTTTTTTTTTTTTTTAAGGTTGAGGAATTCATTCTCTGAAATTGTTTACTTGCATTAAGATTTGTGCAGATTGCGAAATTACTTTTAGTTTCTTTAAAAAAAATTTGTTTTGCTTTTTTATTGCATTTTGGTGAAAAATTTTCCGGAATGTCACTTTTTACAAAAATTTACAAAACTAAGAAATTAATGCAAAAATGTTAGAACAAAGCCTACTATCGCATTCGTTCACTTATTATTTACCAGCTTTGGATGTTTTTCTTAAAAAAAACGGGTTAGTAATAGCAAAAAGTTATTTTTCGAAGAGATTCCAATTACTTTTTTTTTCTTTTTATAATTCAAGAATTAAAAAAAAGTAATTTTTTTACAAAAATTTGTTTTTGTGCAGCTTACATTTAAAGTAACAAATTTGCTTCAAACAATTTGGAAGAAATTGTTGTATTTTGCTGGAAACTTGAAAAAATAAAAAGTGACAGTACGGAATTTTTTGTGACAGTAAAGAAAATCCAATTTAAATTTCAAGTGTAACGAAAACTTAAACATTTATTCATTATTTTGTTTTTGGTTACTGTTTGTTTTTTCTTTTTTATAAAAACGAAACAAAAAATAAAAGTAATCCAATTATATTAACAAAAAATTCATGAACAAATCTATTCATCGGAATCTGTGAATATTTCATAAAAAATTGATAAAAAATTGAAAAAAGTAATATAACAAATTATCTTTACATCAAAAGAACTACAGTATTGAAATCAATCAGAATTTTCGAGAAATAAGCTTTTAAAATAAAAAAAACCTTTTTACTTAAAAGTGACAGTAAAGAAATTTGTGATATTTTTTTTGTTTTTTTCTTCTAAAAAGTTATTTCACGGAAAATAAAAACAAGAAAAAGTGATCAAAACTTCGTAATATATTAATATACATTTTTATTTATTTTATTTTTTACGATTTTTTATTAAATAACTGTGTGACAGTACGGAAATTTTTAGCTGTACTTACCATCGTGCGATTATAAATTCACTTGAAAACACCAAATAATTGATTTTATTATTTTATTTTTTATCTTAATCAATTTATCACTTCTTGCACTTTTTAATAGCGATGCACATAAAGCAAACGAAACAGCTCAAGTAATGATTATGACTTAATTAAAAAAAATGTGACATTACGGAAAAAACGCAGAGACAAAGTAAAATTAGAACGTCAAAATGACATTGATAACATTTTTCAGGTAAAACCAGGAAAAAGCAATAAAAATAAATACAATCATTGAAAAACAGTTGAATTTTTTATTATTGTTCTATTGTTTTCAACTCTTTTTCCATGTTGCTTAATGAATAACATGTGTGGAGACAGGTATATTTGTATGTAATAGGCATGATATACAGTTAAAGCACCATTTGCACAATTTAGCAGAAAGTTTTACAATAATAACAACTACTTTTGTTTGTTGCTAATTATTTTAGAGCTTACTTGCCGTTTTTGTTTTTTTATTTTCTTTTACATGAAAGAAATAAAAAGCTTGAGACGAAAAAAAAGCATTGTGTTTGGAATTAACCCATACCTGATTTCAAGTGGTATAGCATTCCTTTTATTGCCCTCAAATCGGCATTTGCCTGCGATATCTCCAGATTTAAAATTTTTCTATGAAAATTGTATTCGACTCTCTCCAAATGTTCTTTTATTGTCGCGCATTGAAAAAGTTTCGATACCTGTGCTGTTGTAGCCATATTGTGTTTTGGCACTATGCCAAACCTTCTGCATGATAATAAAAATTTTAGTCCCTGTTGTTTTTGTGCATATTTTTTTACTTCATTGCAATATTCCTTCATGGCTCTGCATGTTTCCCTATCATATTTAAATGTTATATGCTGAAAAAATCCTTTCATGTTACGTACCGTCTAAGACTGTTGATGCTCATAGATTATATGTAAATAGATTAAGTTAATTCTTTACGGCAAGCTATCCGTTGTTTCTATTTGTTTTACTTTATTTTTGGCCACTTTCTTTTGTTTGTATTGATATATTTTTTTATTATATATATTTATATACTAGCAGATTGTCAAAGCGCGCAAAAAAATGAGAGTTGCCCAACTTTTCGCATCGCTTTGAGTTAAAAGTTCTTTATATGACATGTTTCGTATAAGTATGAATATTTCATCTTAGATGTCAAAGCGAATCTTTAACGCAACGCGAAGCAAAGTTTTATCTGACATGGCCCAAGGTATATTTATAGCAGGTAGCCGCGAGATTACAACAATTGTACAATAAAACAAACAACAGGGCTTTTTATTGTTGTTATGTGATACGAACTGTCAAACAGCAAAGGGGTTGATAAGAGACAAAAAAGACAAAAGATAAAGACAAACAACTTGGTTACTATACAACATTTGACAGTTCGTATCGCAAAACAAGCAAATAAAAAATAAACAGCTGGCTTTCCGAGACTACCTTCTATAAATATACCTTGACATGGCCTTAACAAAGCAAATCTTATTGCTCAGTTTATGTTAAAGGCATGGGAAAACGTATTTATGTTTACTCATATTTTGAAAAAAAAAAAAAAATCAAGAAAGAAGGTGCAGTGTAAAAACTCCCGTTATCTTGCAAAAATTGTATTTTTTAATATAAATTTTTTCTTATTCGACATTATTATTAAAATGTTTATTAATTGGTTTAAGCTTGAGGTCTTTTTTTATATAAAAATATTAATTTTATTTAATTTTTTTTTGTTAAAGTAAATTTATATAAAAAAGTACTCAAACTTAAACAAATTAATATAAATTTAAATAATAAAGATCGAATAAGAAAAAATTAATTAATAAAAATAATTTTTGTAATTTAACTTAAGTGTTTATAAAATTTCTTTATGTACTACAATTAAATTTGCTATCATTTCACAAATTTAATTTCTTTCTCACACAATTTGCTTCTATTTTTTTCTTTTTTCAATTGACAACCAAATTTGACGTTTTATGTTCGCAATAATTGTCAACGAAAATGGACTAACAAGTATTGCAACATAAATTGCCGGCAGTAAATATATACAAAAAATTGCTCTTCATTAAAGATAACATAATTTTGGCATTTACATGTCGCAATAATTATCTCTGGTATAGAAGGGTAGTAAAGAAAATATTAGTTTGTTATAAGATCGCGATGCAACTCCATGACAATCCACAAAATAAAAAGAAGCCAAGTATTTCATCATTAAAGAAATTTTTGGACGCAAAGAACACTATTTCATCTTCTAGCTAATGTGTCGAATTTTTAGCTGACAGTTTATTCAAATAAATAATGAATTTAAATTAAAAAATATTTATCATTGTATTTAAATCCACATTTGAAAAATTTGAGAATAACGTATTTCTCAGTTTGAAAATAATTTCCCCTTTTTGTTGAGAATGATATGATTTTCAAATCATTATCAACATAGTTGGGGGTAGTGCACTAAATATTGATTTAAATCAGCAGTGCACTATCACTAAATAAAACTGAAATGCAATTAGTTTGCACTCTTTTTTACCAGCTTTAGTGATGATTTTTATTTTTTAACTACCACTAAAAACATTTTAGTGATATTGCAAATTTTTTCACTATCACTAAACGCAGATTTAATGCAAAAACCTGCACTCAATTCAAATAGTGCAAAATTTGGACATGCAATCAAAAAAGCTACATACAAATTTTGTCTGAATAAAATTTTTAAAAATGTAACCTTGTATGTGCATGGCTTTTGATTTCTTTTGAGGATATGCATAAGCAAAGAACCTTAAACAAAATGAAATTTTGTCAATAGCGGTATAATTATTGGCTTTAATCATGAAAAAACAAGTTTTTGATATTAAGTTTAGTGCAAAAATTTTAGTTGCATTCAAATGAGTGAAGAAAAAAAAGTTGCAATAAAGTGATGATAGCTTTTTTTAAATCAAAATATTTTTTTTGAGTGCACAATTTTTTAACATCACTATCACTCATGTTAAGTGAGGCTGCAAATTTTCAATTCATCACTCAACATCAACAAAATGATTGCAATATTTTTGCAATGTCAGTGTGAGTTGAAATTGCAACATGAGTGCACTACCCCCTTTATGATTATCAAACGTTTATCGTTTGAGAAAAGATTTGATTTCAAATCATTATCAATTTTAAATCATAATCATAAATTTGATGAACTTGAGACTTATTTAAATATGTATCAAAAATTAAATTAAAAACCAACTGTTCAATAAAAAAATCACAATTGTTTTAAAATAGCTATATTCTAGCTCACCTGACAATTTTTTGTCATACCCAGTGTTGCCAAAACTTAGTGACCAAAAATGGCTAAATTTGCGGAAAATATGGCTAAAAATTGGCCAAAAAAATGTCTAAAATGTTTTTTAAATAAGAACGCATTAAAATTCAAAACAAAACAGAAATAATTTATTAAAAATTTCTTATAATAAAATCGTAAGTTGAGATAAGTTCGTTACATAAGAATAAACGTAATTTAATATTTAAGCATTTAAAAAATTCATCTTATTGGAATCAATCGTGCCTAATATGTTTAAATATTTTGAGGGTAAAAAAAAAACAGAAATATGCTCTAAAAAAGCGTTGTATGCGCATTAAATATGAAGTAAAAACTAGAAAATATGCCCTGAAAATTGTTAAAAATATTCCCCTTAAAAAAAATCAAAAATTGCCCATTAAAAAATTTAGTAACAAAATTAAAAAAAAAACATAGAATTCGTCCATATTTGATCAAATTATCTACAAAATTGCTACTTGTACTTTGTGAACAAGGTTAACATTGAAAGAAAACCAGCCAGGCGGACGGATGGACATCGTTAGTTCACTTTAAAAATTTATTCTGGTTCGATCAGTATATTAAAAAGATTGATCTAGATTTCTATGTATTATACACATTGCATAACATTTATCTTTAATGACAACCGGCTTTGTCTTACAACTTTAGGGTAAAAATTAAATGTAGATGGCGAAATTGAAGCAACACGTTGAGTATACAGCTACTAGAGTTTTTTTTTCCCGGACTTTTTCGATTCCCGGGAAAGCGGGAAATTTTTTTAAATTTCCCGGGATCCCGGGATCCCGCTCCATATAAATAATACAAAGTAAATTTTGTTATTAATTAATGAAAAAAAGTTTTATAAAATAGCGTAAGGGAAGTTGTTTACAAAGAAAGTAAAAGAAATGGTTCAATACTAAAAAATTCATTGAAGATTGAAATAGGAACTTGAATTATTATCACCTCACACCTTTATTCCCTATTATTATGCTTTTATTCAGTATTATTATGCTCTGGATACAAGATAAAAAGATAACATAAACATAACAATTTAATTCATAAAACAATAATAAAAACAAAATAAAATTAAGGTACTGAAGATATGAGATCAAAAAGTAAATTAATAATATAAATAAAATATTTTAAAGAAATACATATATAACATTTTTTAACGGCTTAAGAAATAACTTTCTGACACACTCAAAGCGCTTAGTAAGTCGTCAAAAAGTATATTCCTGATTTTATTTACTAATTATCATGTTTCCGAAAAATTTCGTTAATTTTTTACCGAGGTTGGACAAATAGTTAAAAGTGAACCGTTGTAGCATGCTTCGGATTCACAATCAGAAGCAATTTTTTCTTTTTTATAAACAACGTCTATATCAGTCAAATGTATGTCAAGGTTGATGCAAAAATAGCATCAACTGGACTGGTTCTTACAAACCTTATCATTTCAATAGATCCATTTGTAATCTTTGGGACAATGTGTTTTTCAAGTTGTATGTTGTAGTATCTTACACGAGTTTCCAAAATGTTATTTTATTTCGGTTTCCCCGCACTTCACGGGTATATAAACCAACACAAATTGAGAATTTGTGTTTATCACCTAATAAACATATCGCTCCTTCATTGCATCATAGTCATATCTCAAAATTTTAAGTAACTTTAGCAAAGTTTTCCTTCATACCTTCTCGTATTATATCTCAAACTGAACCGAAGTTATAGCAAAAAATATCTTTAAATCGGTACATTTTGAAAACTTTAATCGCAATTGCCAAGATCGTTTGTTTCTGTAGATATGACTGTGTTGCAATAAAGGAGCGATATGTTTAGGTATCTCCTATTTTTAAGACTTGTTCATGGACAATGAAACTTTACTGCCTGCATCTTATTTTGAATTAATGTACTTTATTAACTCTTCACTTCACTAAATGTAATAATTATCGACTGTTGCACTGCCCATTCTGCTTTTAGTAGATTTATTGCATCAGGAGACATTAATTTAAATACATGTACTCACTTCTTGTAATTGATCTAATCCACAACCCATCCACAGATGCTAATTTTTAGAGAATAGAAAACTAAATTTCAAAGTATAAAAAGCTATTATCTGATATTATGAGGAATTTTTTATTTCCCGGGATCCCGCAGGAAAAATCCCGGGAAAACGGGAAATAAAATAATTGACGGGACGGGAAATCCCGGGAAAAAACCCTAACAGCTACGTATTTAAAACAGAAAAGCCAGGAAAAAAAAATTTTTTTTATTTGCTGCGAAAGCTCTTGCAGGCATCTAATAAAAATGAATATGTAGCAAAATATGCCTTAAAAAGGCAAAATATGCGCTATAAACTTAAAAAATGCTGCAAAAATACTCGTTTAACTAAATTATGCACAAAAATGCTTCAAACAGTAAAATATAAAAAATATGCACTAACAAAGCAATGCCAAAATTCATAAAAGGCTCCAAAACGGATAAATATATCATTTGTGCCTTCATTGGTCGCACAAGGAAAAACATGCAATTGCATATTTTTGGTTTCCCTGATTATAACAAACAACATTTACCCAAAATTTTGAGTCCAAATCTACAATAAAAAAAACAATTAAGAAAGTATAGTCAGTCAAACCCGACTATATGATACATTACACCACATTAAACCCGAAATTGCGACCTGTACTTTGCGCACAAAGCTTACATGGATAGTTAGCCAGCCCGCCAGCCAGCCGGGCGGTCTATGACTAATATTTTAAGTTGCGACAAACATCAGCACAAATGCCTAGTTCCCTCTCCATTATTGTGGTAAAATAAATATTTTATTGTTATGGTAAAAATATTTTCCTAATTGATAAAATCGAACTAATGATTGCTAAATGTAACGTATTCCTCAAACTACTTAAAACGATGTTTACTTGGCTAAATACCCTCTCTACTTAATCATTTTACCATGGAAGTGAGAGCAACTTTATAGTAAATTCTGTGTTGATCCGTTTTATAAATTCAATATTGGAAAACTGTTCCTTCATTTTAAAATATACAGTGGTATCCCGGTTTAACGAATTATATATTGTCAGGCCCTTTCGTTATATCGAAAAATTCGTTAAATCCCGAATTTTTTTTAATACATTTTTATTAATAAAACAATAATATTTTAATAAAACAAAGTAAATTCGTTTATTTCCATTCACAACACAAACAATAAATAAATACTTCATATCATTTTCAACAAAATGAGTACATAGTGGAGAACAAAACTAATAATAATGAACTTAAAAAACGTAAAACACATTCAAGTTATTAAAAATAATCCTTTATATTTGATGCCAACTTTACAAAAACTTCACAAAAATGACGTAAAATTTGAAACAGAAAACAAACATTTGTTTTGTAAACAAAAATAAAAAAATGACTTTGTAACGTAATTTTTATTTTGAAGAGCAAGTATTTTTCTTTGCTTTCTTTGTAAGAAAAGAAAATAACTTTCTTAACTCGTTGTTTTCAGTAAAATCGCTCTTAAAATATGGTATAAATGTATATAAATACAAAAGAGAATGGATGCAAATATGTTTGAATTCATTTTTTTTTGTTTTTTCAAATTTCATGAAGATCGGTACAAATTTACCTTAGGCCCCATATAAAAACAGTTTAGTACGCCTAAAGCCGTAATTTATAATGGTATCAGAATAAAATTGAATAATTCAGTTTTATAGGACTAGAAATAGCACTAACAAATTTCGTGATGATCGGTCCATAATTTACTATAGGCCCCATATAAAGCCCACACTGGTAAATTAATGAAATACGCCTAAAATCGTAGCAGATAGATTTATTGTGGTAAAGTTTCTTCCAAATTAGTTTAATATGGCCAGAAAAAATGTCATGCAATTTTGTGATATACGGTCCATAATTTACCTTAGATCCCATATTTTGCAGCCTTCAGAAATTCACTGTAAACGCTAAAACTAATTTCACCACTGTATTGAAATTTAGGTGGCGTGTCATAATGTCCAGTGGCATAGTGTCCATGGACAATATGATACTTCAAATGGACATTATGACACTTTTAAAAGTGTCATAAGGTCCAAAATTACTAAAGAAGTTAAATAAAAAAAAATCTGCAGACTCGCAGAGAAAAACATGTTTTATTATGGTCACAACCAACAAAACTATTTTGAAAGAAACTAATTTAACCATAATATGGTTGTCGGTGACAATAAGTTGGTTAAATTAAACATAATATGGTTAAACATTTTTTAAAAATGCTTTTTCTTTGGGTGTATATATTAAATAAATAACGAAAACACTTTTGGGCCCAAGGATTTTCTTCTCTATGGTATAACAAACACTGGCTTCGCTAACTGAAGCTTCTCTGTATAGACGGCCTTCGGCCGGGCGCAAGGATTTTCTCCTCTATGGTATAACAAAGACCGGCTTCGCTAACTAAAGCTTCTATGCACAACCGGCCTTTGGCAGGTCGCAAGGATTTTCTCCTTAATGGTATAACAAGTACCGGTTTCGCTTATTAAAGCTTCTAAAATCTGCCTTGTTTCCGAACGAAGGCCGACTACGCAGAGAAGCTTTAGTTAGCGAAGCCGGTTTTTGTTATACCATAGAGGAGAAAATCCTTGCGCCCGGCCGAAGGCCGGCTGTGCAGAAAAGCTTTAGTTAGCGAGGCCAACCAATGCCAGACTAAGGATTTTCGGTACCAATTACCACAGTCTTTATTTCTTTTTATTAAATTTTCAAACCTGCTTATCTTTTGACCTCTGCGTGTCAGAGCTTGGCAGTAATGAAACCAGCAACCTTTTAATGACGCATTAGGAAACACATTTTTTAAAGCCTGCCTTAAAGCTGGTTCACAGTCTGTATGAAAAGCCAAAGCTTCGAATTGTAAAACATTTCTATCAATAAATAATAATTTTTTTAAGTTAAGTTTTGATAATCACTTGAAATTTTAACGGTATTTTAAAACAAATTTTACACATTTTAATTTTTTTGGTTATAAGTTAAGTTGTGGACATTATGACACTGCTTTGATGGACATTATGACACTTTTAAAAGTGTCATAAAGTCCATTTACACTCTGACACTGGACGTTATGACATGCCACCGAAATTTATGTTTTTAAATACCAGAAATACCTCTGCGGAATTTTGGGATGATTGGTTCATAACTTACCATGGCTGGAATATAAATCCCCCTAGTAAAAATCATTTAAGTTCGGCTTAAACTGTTACGAATCAAGATAGTTTACTTAAGATTGTCGGTCAATAATTTAATATAGGTCTAAGCCGCAACCAATTTTAATGCTAATGTCTGTTTTCATAAAGATAAATTAATAATAAATAGACATCACTCCTGAAATATTCAAATTGTCGGTGGAGGGTATCAAAGATTCGGCACAGCCGAATATAACACTCTAAATTGTTTAATATGATTTTTGATTTCAAAAAATTATTGTGAAAATAGAAATTAAATTTAATAATTGTGACAAAAATTTTGAACAAAAATTTTAAAAATTTATAATAACAAAAAAATATATGTAAGTAATAAATAAAAAACTAAAAGGCGGACACAATGGAGAACATTTATCGTCTCCTTCCCAGTGATGATGCAGCAGCGCCAATGTATTTATCATTTGATTATTATTGCTTTGTTGGGAATTTTTTTCAATTAGTTTTGAAAAATTATAACCTGCAAATTATGTAAATTTTCTGCTTTGCACATACGTGCTATTTTTAACATATTTTCGATAACTATTCGCAAAATTTCGGATGTAATTACTTTTGTTTGACAGTATAGTTTTTTAAATTCTCTAAGCTAATCCCGCGAAGCTCTAAGCTTGTCTGCTGGAAAGAAACCAGAGTCTCTGGCCGGAATCGAACCCGCAACCCCGGCGCTGATAGACTAGCTCACTACCAGCTAGCCTACCGGGGCTATAATTCCCCAAGTCTTCTTCACAAAATGCTGAAAAAAACAAATCAAAAAAGTTATAAAGAATTCCAACCATATAGCTCTTTCTGCGCCACCCTGTAGATAATTTATATATTCGGCATGATTAAAACTTATTGGGGTAAACCCTTTCCTATTAGGCTTTCTAAGGAAATTATTTCATTATCTTCAGGTTCAACACTTTTTTTCATATCTAAATAATGTTTAAAGTGCTTTATTACCTAAAATATAGGTATGTATAAGGTGTTTTTAAATTAGTCGTTTTTACAATCTACCTTGTAATTGTCGGTATTTTTAAAATATTCATTTGTTCGTTATAAATCTGTACACAGACAGATGCGGTAAACAAAAAATTCTTTTAATTATTGCAAAAAAAAAAAACTGAAAACTAATAATAAAATTTATAAAATACATCGTAATCATATATTATTATTGAGTTCCTTTTAATGTTGATGATTTTTAATCAATTTTAATTACAGAGTTTAAAAATGGAAATGCGTTATTGATACAGTTCTCATTCGCTTATAATAAAAAACCAAAATAACACTATGCGACAAATTTTAACTTTTGCATTTGACCTTTGATGGTCACTATATTTTTTCAGATGTGTTATGGTCTCTGAACTACAAAAACAGTTGAAATTTAAAATTGTATGGATTTTGCTAAATTTTTTTTCTTAAATTTTCGGTTCTTAAAAATGCTGTTTCCATCGATATTTTCATAACTTAGAAAGGGGTTATGCATTTTTTTTACAAGAAACGCTAAAAAAGCTTGAAATAAAATTTTCTTAAAGCCGTGCTAATAATATTTTTTTTTTTTATATACTCAAGGTTTCGAAATAATTGTCTCAAGTTATAAAAAAAATTTGTGTAGCACAAGAGTTATAAGTTTTATAAGATATTTCTTAAAAAGTAACTTTTACTGTTCCACTTTTATTTTTTTTCTACCCATAAGTATTTTATTCCAATTAATATTTTTTTTTCCTTGTTCGGTAAAATTTTTCATGTATATAGTTATTATATTTCAATAGATATTTTATTCGTTTTTATGAATTACTTATTAACAAGAAATAAATAAAAAAAACAGTTAGGTCATAACAGTTATATTTAAAGAAATATTTTTATTTGTTATAGATAATTTTAGGCTTTTTCATTCATAAGTTTATTTTATTCATTCATGGTTTATTTTTAATTAAATGAACTTTGGTTTAACTTTACAAACATTGCTGATCATAAATTTTTCATTAGATAAGTAACACCGTTGATCATCCAAAATAATTCGCAGAGCAGAAAATGCCCTCTCTACAGATACTTGTGTGGCTGGAACTGGATAATATACGCTAATTGTTTTAGGCGTATAATTACATGTTAGTCTTTATAAATTGTTATTTTATGATGACATCTTGAAAGTAAATTGCTTACAAATTGAGTGCAGCCTACGTCACAGCTTTCAATTTTTGTAAATTTTGACAAGCAGTATATGTAAAAGACTATCAAGATCAACTTGATCGTGTGGCCGCAGGATAAAATTATCATTTTTTCATATTAATTTAAAACGAAAAATGTTAAAATAACATTGTTCAATATTGAATCCATAAAATCATGTTTTATTATTGTAAAATCATGTTAAATTAACATGAAGCAAAATCAGTACCGAAAAATGAAAAATCAACCTTGTTTTCGAGGATTTTACATTGATTTTTTTCTTTTGGGAGTCTGTTATTTTCTATTTGCGAATATTATATTATAATATCCCGGCTCATAGCACATTCAGTATCGTCATCCGAAGATGAATCAACTTCTAACATGGATAATGAATGTCTTAATAGTGGTGAACTACGTTGATTTTTTGATTCATCAGCATCTTCAATGGGTGAAGATGGGGTTATATTAAACGGGTTATATTACTTAATATTAAAAATTTTTGTTTGTTTAAAATATACGAAGCTTTCAGATAATATTATAGAAATAGTACGCTCCCGAAACCGTTGAGTATATAAAAATATTGTTAGCACTTAAAGACAATTTTATTTCAAGTTATTAAGCGTTTTTTGTAATAAAATTAGATAAACACTTATGTTAATGTAAAATCTGTGGAACAGCCTCTTCAATAACCACAAATTTTAGAAAAAATTAAAATAAAAAAGTTTAGCCTTTTTTAATTTCGACTGTTTTTGTGGTTAGCGAACAAGAACACATCAAAAAATCTAGTTTTACTCAGTTAAATTTTTCTTGTAGTATAGTGTAATTAAACAATTATATGTAATAACATTGCAATTACAAAATATTGCTGAAGTTTTGTAATATTATTTAGTAATTTTAAATTGGTTCTTAAGCAATGTTTATCAAAATTACTTTTAAATTTTATTATGCAATTTCAAAGTACATATTAAAAAAATATATCTATATACAAATATCTATGTATATGTCAATCGGCAAAGGCAAAACAGCTTAGAACACTTTTCACCTCTGTTTTTCAACCGATTTGAACAAAATTTACACCATTTGAAAGGTATTTACTTTCCGAAGTGCACAATATATATTTTATAAAAATCTGTGCTCGATTATTCGACATTTTTTAGAACCCGGTTTTCGAATATTTCGACTATATAAATACGGAAAATTAAATTTCTTTCTTTTAATCCAAATTTTGATATTTTAATTAGGATAAAGTTCATCAAATTTAATTTTCATTAAATTATTTTTATGAAGAAAGAATTTTACAACATTAAAATTAATTAAAATTTATTGATAATTTTTCATTCTTAAGTGCTGCTGGGCTCGAACCCAGGCTTTTACGGACAGGTTACCCTTACATGTTTCGATTGCAACCACTCAATCTCTTCAGAGGGATCTGCCGTTTAACACTCGCAGCCATCGACGACTGCTGGCAGTCAATAGTCAAACATCAATCTTTAAACCAAATTGTATTTAATCTTTGGTAGATCAAATTTGCTTTGAAAGATGATCTATTTTAATTGATTTTACATGTTCTTCCTTACTTCTGTTTTGGTCGTACTTTTTGTCAAGAATTCTTCTTGAAGTCCAAAGTACATTTTTTGTTTTCTCATTTTTTTGTCTTTCTTTTTCTTGTTGACCTTTCTCAGCATAACTTGAAGGTCAAGTGTAAACATAGAGCTCGTGCCTTAGCTTTAACAATAATTATGTAGTATTGTGGTTTTTTTGTTGAACTGTTTATGGTTAGACTAAAGTTAGACTAAAGTTCTCAAATTTAATTTTCATTAAATTATTTTTATGAAGAAGGAATTTTACAACATGAAAATTAATTAAAATTTATTGATAATTTTTCATTTCTTATTGCTGCTGGGCTCGAACCCAGGCTTTTACTGACAGGTTAACCTTACATGTTTCGATTGCAACCACTCAATCTCTTCTTTCTTTTACTTTTACTTTTTTCGTGCTGCATGTGATAATTTTTAAATTTTCTTTAATATTTAATTTTGAAACTTAATATTGTAGGAGCAATGTCCTGGGTGAATGCAAACCTATAAGATGAAAAATTTTAGCACTTTTTGTTTTTCATCCGGTACTTTTAAATTTTTTGTTAATATTCGGCCGAAAAAGATAAAATCATACATTAATCTGGGTGAATAAGAACATGTAAGGGGAGCTTTTTGGTACTTTTTCGTTGAACATCTGGTACTTTGATTAATTTTCATTAATATTAATATATAGCAAAATAAAATTAAACATACATGCAATTTCCTGAGTGGATGGCAATCTATAAAGGATATTTTATGTATTTAACCTAATTATTTTAACAAATAGAATCTGCGAATTTATTTCTCATGATGAATAACATTTATTATATAAATTTTCATATTAATTCGAATGTGTATTCTAAGTCAAATTAAAATTTTTAAAGCTTTTATACTTTAATAGTCATATTCCTTCAATATTTTCCAGGAAATGAGAAATAAATTCCCAGATTCTTTTTGTTAAAATAATTAGGTTAAATACATAAAATTTACAATAGGCGCTATCCAGTTATGAGATACAAAAAATGCTGACGAAGGCCGTAGCGGGCCAGAAAATGCATTACATTCTGCTGGTATCTAATAGTTGTATAAATTTTCTGTACAATTTACTTCATTGCTGGCCAAAGGATAGCTAAAGTAAGCTTCGTAACAGAAATATACAAACGAAAATTCTGATAGTGCATAGAAAATATTCCTGGAAAATATTGAAGGAATAAGACTATTATTAGAATAAATATTCGAATTAATATGAAAAGGTATTTTGCTTATTTTGAATTATAAAATTATAGAGTACATTTGTCTACGTTTGTCTACAAACACTGTAGTGTAGGTTGTGATATGTTTGAGCTTAAAAAAATATACATTCATATATATGTACATATGTCTATGATTTATTTTTGTTTCTAATTTTTTCATCTTATGACAATTATTTTTAATCGTGAGTACGATTAAAAAAATCTTCCGTTAAATTCCGATTGCTTCTCAATTACACTTTCAATTATTTTTAATTTTATTTTAAAATTCCAATAACAATTTAATAGCAAATTTAAACTTGAAGAGCCATTTTTTGGGTTACAGATTAGCGATTAAATTAACTTTAATCCCCGTGAAACCTTTTTGAGTTTTATTTTTTTAACTTTATTTCGCTACTTTAAGCGGCTAATAATGGTGGTTCAAACCTAAACTTAAACTGTCAACATACACATGTTTAACATAAACAGCTGTTGCAAAAATATAAGCAAAAAATAATTTTTAAATAATGATATATTGCTAAGCTCTTTTAAATAGTTATTGCTTTCTATATTTTTTCTCTAAACACAAAAAATTTCTACCTTGTAAGCAATATTAAATTCGAGCATTTTCTTCTTCTTCTTCCCTGAAATATCCATATTGCTTTGATAAAGAGTTGACATTAGGTGCGTTTGTTTACTTTTTCAGTAAAATCCAGTAGGTGAGTAAATTTTGGGCAATATGAAAATTTTACTCTCAACACTCGCTCTTGCACAAAAAAGTAAATGAACGGAAAAATTGCAAAAACTTGCAATTTAATTCAAACATATGACCGCTAAAAGGCTTAAAACCTTATTCAGAAACAATATTCCTTGCTTATAACAGGTTTATAAAGCTACGGTCAGACTTATCAAATATTTGACGAAAATAACGGGACCAACAACCAAACTAAAAAATCATTTCGCTTAATATCAATATTTATTTTGATTAAAATACCACATCTTACAAAAAACTGTTTTTTGCTATGTCTTGTAGTATAATTAGTTTATTTTGTAATATTTAGAACTTTTTAAATCTCACTAACTATTAACAAAAGTTGGGGTTACGCTTATTTGGTCAAATATTTAATAAGTGTGACCGTAGCTTAAGACGAATTTTATATGAAAATTTGTTTAATTAGCCTCTAATAAAACTTATTTCTTTGAAAACTGAAATATTTTTTATGAATAAGGGTGTTAGTGTTGTAAAATATGTGTTATTTAGACTACCCAGTATATATTGTTTTTGGTACTTGATGCTTTGCATTTTAATAATTATAAATTCGTAGCAAATGTATTTATTAAATTAACTTCTGTGGAAGCTTTTAGACTTTTTTAGTTTGTAGATGACTTTTAATTTTGTTTCTAGTTAAATAACATACGAAAATACATGAATACTTGATTTATTGATATTCGGTACCCTGAATAATATGCAGTAAGAAGTATTCATAAATTTATTAGCTTTACATCTCTAAGGGCTAAAAAATCAGAGCAAGTTAAACTCTCTTTTTGGTTTAAAATGTAATTAAACCAACAAATCTAAAAATCACTAAACATATAAACCATCTTTAAACGCATAAAATTGGGCGTTTAAACTACCAACACAGACCATATGAATTTGAAAAAATTTATCGTAGTGCTGCCACATGTTATTTTTTAACCACATATAATACATGGGACACTGATTTATAGTTGTTGAATTTAAACTACATATAAATTCAAGTTTAGTTCAACTAAACTAGCGTTTAAGCCACCAGTGATTTATAAAACCCGTTTTAAGCTCTTAAAAAAAGCGTTCAAAAACGTGAAAATAAGCTTTTAAAATTAAAAAAAAGCAATGGTAAATTTATTTACCATTTTATTCGTTTAATACGTTTACAGTAAAATATAAATTGATGCGATAAATTTTCGAAAAGAAAGCTTTGTCTATTTGGAGTCAGCACGTTCTTGTACTTAGAAAAAGTTCTTGCTACGTCTACAAATGTTAAGGGAGCATATTTAAAATTGAGTATTTGCTCTGAAGTCTATTTCATACGATTGGACTCACAATTCCGCTTGCCTCCCAAAATATTCCCAATTTTTTTTAGTACCGAAAATACATCATTTTTTAATTAAACTGATTTAAATTTTTTATCTGCAACACCAGACATTTTTCTTACGGCGTCCATGACTATATTTACTTGGGAAACCAATGTAAGATTTTTTGCTTCCAATTTTGTTACAACTTCGTGTAAAAACCCAAAATTTGCAGAAATTAACAACATTTGGTTCCGCAAATCACTTTCATTCTAATATATACAGAGAATTTTTTAATAGCTAAAACTATATTAAAAAAAGCAAAAAAATACGGTACTACTCCAAAAACACACGCAGAGAAAAAACATGTTTGAATATGGTCACCGCCAACAAAACTATTTTTAAAGAAAATTTTAAAATTTTAGTCCTCCATCAAGAAGCCACAATCATATTATGGTTGCTTTTAAACATGTTAAAGTTAAATATGACAATAATTTGTTTTAAAATTAACAATAGTTAGTATTTTCCTCTTTTCCAAGAGCAACATGCTTTAGTTATTTTTGACCATAACATGTTTGGAGGCAACTATAACATGGTTGTGGCTTCTTGATGGAGGACTAATTCAACCATTATATGGTTGTAGGTGACAATAATATGGTTATATTAACCATAATATGTTTAAAATTTTCTTTAAAAATAGTTTTGTTGGAGGTGACCATATTTAAACATGTTTTTTTCTCTGGGTGCAGAGAGAAGGGGAACTAAAAGACGTTACTTTATACAAAAACTAAATTTAAAATAAAATAAGACGTTGCAAACTATGATGGTAAAGACATTACAGAAAGGGTATTATTCTATGACTGTGTGACTGTAAATTTTGATCGTTATAATG
This sequence comes from Pollenia griseotomentosa, assembly GCA_963931875.1. Classification (NCBI taxonomy): domain Eukaryota; kingdom Metazoa; phylum Arthropoda; class Insecta; order Diptera; family Polleniidae; genus Pollenia; species Pollenia griseotomentosa. Next base: position 202,589,165 of record OZ007561.1, on the reverse strand, counting down.
CAGCTATGAAATTTTCGAGTGAAAACTTAAACAAACAAATAATAAAAAACGTTGATATAAAGGGTTAATACTAAAAACTTAAGCACATAAAAAATATATACAACAATATAAAAAGTACGTTACAGTACCGCTAAGACAAGTAACATAAAAATCAAGTAAGAAAGTATAACCGGTCAAGCCCGAACATATGATACCCAACACCACAGTATTTAAAAACAAGTTTTCGAGAGTGTAATGGCTATATGAATAGGGATCTATCTATGTTTTAAATTTCATTAAAATCGGTTTAACAATTTCTGATAGGCAGAGATTGCCACAAAGACCCTATTCTGGAAAGCATCTTGTATGGGGGCTATATAAAATTATGGACCGTTTCGCCCTTGTGCCTTGTGTGGGTTTTTTAACCAGAGTTGTTACAGCACAAAAAGGGTTAATTTTTTTATAATTTATAAAAAAAAGTTGCCCCATCAAAAAAATAATAACGATTTTTACAAAAATTTATTAAATTAGTATTTTTTTTTTTTGTATAAAAAAATATCTTAAAATGGCAAAACAAGTAAAAAAAGCCGATATTGCAAAAATAATTAAAAAAAAAGCCGGTAATGCCAAAATAAGCAAAAAAGCCCTAACAAATATAGCTCATTTTTCTTGTTTTTTTTTATGATCAGAATTTGTTTTCAATCAAAAACATTCTATTTTGTAAACCAAAAGATAAGCAGTTGCTTTTTTTGGGTTGGCCTAGTTATTTATATTTAATTTAATTAACTTTTCAAAAATACCTATTAGAAAACTAGTTTTAAGTTTATGCCGCACTTTTAATTTAATTTTTGTTCTTTTAAATGTTTTTTTTTACAAATTGTAGACTTTTTGTTTGCAAATTGTATGTTTTTGCTTGTTTACTATATTGAATCATATGTTTTTGTTGTCAACTGGATTTTACAGGTAAAAACTTGTTCAGTAAAAATTTGCAGGCTCTTTGCTGACAACTGTCACTTTACTCTCTCTGTAGATGCTCTTTGTTGCAAATTTATGTGTATGCGAACGCATGTCAGTAAAATCCAGTACAAATTTTTAAAATTTTTGGGGTAAACGAACGCAGCTCTTTGCAGAAAAATGTTGCCATTTATTTGAGCTCAGTATCGTAACATGGTATAAACCTCCAGCGAAAAATATCAAATTCAATTGATACTAGATTAACTTAATTCTCAGGTTAGCTAATTATACACTCATAAAATTATTACAGTAACTGATTGTGGGTTATTAAATTCGTTTACCGTACTGTTACAATTGAATAAAAATATAGTTATTTTACGAATAATTTAATTTTTTAATGTCTATGTTTGTTATTCAAAAAACAAACTACCAAAAAATTATGTTTTTTCGTTTTTATTTTGTTATGTCGTTTGATTTTTGTCGGTTAAAATATATTTTTTAAAAGTAAAAACCAAGGTATATTTACACAAGGTGGATTCATTTGGGAGTGTAGACATTCTGCTCTATAAAAAGAACCGAGTTGTCAAAATTGTCTTCATATAAAAAAAAAAAAACAATTTAACTCACACATGTACAAATTTTGGCTCATATACACGCAATTTGACGTTGGGGTTCCAACTAGGGGTAAACAGCTGACAAACATATGGGCCAACGAGTTTACCTTGTGTAAATATACCTTGGTAAAAATTATTCAATTTTAAGGAATATGCTGTTTAATAAATAAAAAATTTAAAAATTAATGTAAAAATCATTTGTTTTAAATGAAATGTAAATGATCCGTATTTTAAATGAATTTTAAGTTGTTTAAAATGAATTTTCGTTTGAATTTAACTACATAATATTTTAAGTGTAGTATTGAATTAATTTTTATGGTCATATTCACGTAGGAAAAAAACTCTTACATGATTTTTTCGTAAACTAATCGGGTAAAAAGTTATCCGACTTTTTTTTTATCAGTAGATATCAAAATTTTTTTGAAGCTCACTTATTTACAAACAGCACTGTTAATGGGAAACAAAGGAAGTCTTATGTTGCTATTTTTGGAACTCAAAATAAGAGCCTCAGTTTAATTTAAGAATTTTATTTGAAATACTTTATTTTATAGGAATTAAATATTAATTAATATTATATATAAAAAAGTTCTCATAAAGTATGTGAACTAAGTATTCTTATAAGGGGTTGTTTTATTATAATAAAATTTTACTTGATACAAGGTAATATTACCATTTAGGTTCTTTAATATAATTGCAGAAATTTTTGTGCGATTAATCGCGGTTACGGTTGTAATTATCATAAAGTCCCATCCCTTTTGATTTTTTTTATTATCTGGTAGTTTAATATGTAGTAGATTTTTTACCATTTACATTCATTTAAAAAAAACAATCACATAATTATTCACATTCATGTAAACGTGACACAACATTTTAACAAAAAAATGATGATTATAAAGAATATTTTAATAATCAATTGATAATCTTTCTTTGAACTCTGCTTACCGTCAAAGAAAAGTCAATATTTTTTATATTTATTAGTGTTGTCAAATATTCGGATTTAATTATCGTTCGGATAAAACTTTAAAATTTTTTTCTTGTTCGAACAGCTGAATAATAAACTAATAAGAATAAGAAATTTCATTCGAATAACTTTGAAAAAAAGGACGTATTAGTTATTTTTTTTTTATAAACAGTAAGAAAACAATTCACAAAAGATTTTGAAATTTCGTTTTAAATGTAACTGAACTACCTAAATAAGAGCTTTAAACGTTTTTTTTATAAACATGAAAATTCTATTGCAAATCATTTTTTAATAAAACAAACCGACCTTGCGATCTTTCAAATAGCATACTCTTATCGGGTGGTATTAAATTCGCGTTCTTAAGGTTTGTTTCGTATAAACTGTATGAAAATGAGAAGTTTTGATATAAAAAAGGTCTTATGTATTAGGTAACTGAGTAAGTTAAACGAACGTATTTGCACGCGTCATCTAAAAACAGGCTGATTTAAATTATAATATTTCTTCCAAATAATTTTTTTTGGGTTTAAGGTCACTTTGGTGTTTTATATACATATAGCTAAAATATTATTTTATTTTCGATACTTTAATTTAAAAAGAAATATAATAGTTTAGAAAAGGTCGAAAAAACTAAAATAAAATTACCAAATAATTTAAATAATTTTCTAGGTTTTTAATGTTTTTAGTATTTCAGTTTATAATAAATTATCATTCAATTCAGAAACTTTACTGATTCTTCAAAGTAATTGGAGTCATATTCGAATATTCGTCAAAAACTGTTTAAATTATTTTTATTCAAAATTAAAAAATGTTGTTCGTTCGAACAAAAATGAATAAAAAGTTGTTCGAATATGTATTTGGATAATTCTTATTCAATTGACAACACTAATATTTATTATTACAATAAAATAGGAAACAGCCAATTCAACCTATTTCTTACACAATTGTGGAAAAAAAATACATAGTACATCATACATATGCATGTTCATACATACATCCATACATATGTAAGTATATTTAAAAGCTTCAGGAATCAACTTAAAACATCCCACTCAAATAATAAAAAATATATACAATTATAAAAAAAATTAGCCTCATTTAAATGCTTCAATTAAAATGTATGTTATATTGTATAACTGCTTTGTTTAAATGGAATATTTAAAATATAAAGGATTTTCAATTATATTGGAAAAATTGTTTACAATTTGGAATGACTTCTTTTATAAGTCAGTTCTTTTAAAGCCCTTTTCGAAAATAGCTCCATCACGGGATTTCGAATATTTAAGCTTAAATGAAAAGTATAAAGTGAATTTAAAAATATTTATTTCTTTATTAAATTGAATGTAAATAAAAGCGAAGAACTGAATACAATATTAAAATATTAAAACAAATTTTGGAGCTTTTAATAGTTTTTGGTTGTACATATATGCGATTAATCGGTTTATAAAAATTTTCCTTTATCGATTTATAAGCATTTTAATTTAATCAGAATTCGGTAATTTAATACTAATTGAAATTTTGATTACACAGGCCTGCAAACTAGAGTATATTTTCCTAAGGGCTTAAGTTGCGGTGCAACCGAATTTGTACTAACAAAAATAAAAAACTTAAGTTAAAATTATAAAAAAAATCAGAAAAAATTAAATAAATTAAAACAAGGGATTTATGGAAAAAATTAGAGGTAGTCGTGGTTTTTTGCTCATATCTCTTCCATTTTTGGACCGGACTGGCTGAATTTCAATAGCAGAATTAAAATGAGCATATCTGACAAAAATATATACCAACCAAGCCTCCAACATATCTGCGGGCTTAGGAAAACCCCTTTCAACAGACGGACGGACAGACAACTGGATTTGAACTTTCCTTCTCATAAGGATTCAGAACCTATATACTTTATAGTTTCTAACACCAATATTGTAGAAATTACAAACGTAACGACAAAGTTATATATGCCCTTTTACTTTCGGTGAAGGGTATTAAAATAGCTAAACTCCATGAATATAGCGAAAATCTGCATTTTTCAATGTTCAGGTTAAGATATTTTAGAGAAGCAACGAGATGTTGAAAAAGTTTAGCCTTCATTTTAAGTTAATTAGTAGGACTTTCAGAAGATATACAGTGCCGGTCAAAAAAATAGCACCAATAGCCTATTCTATGTTCATTCTAGTGAAAACTAATATATTGTGCTTATTATTTTAATTTAAGTATGCAATACTGTTGTAATATGTATATTCTCTTTGAGCGTCTTTATTTTTTCCAAAAAATGTTACCGGTTCTTTTCCAATGATCGAAATTATAAAAAAAAACTCCACATCAGTGCAGTCATTAAAATAGCACCGATTAAAAAATATTCTTTAAAAAATATTAAAAGTGATTTAATAGTTGAAATAAAACCAAGACACTTGAAAGACATGTTGGTTCTAACGAACATCACCTTGAATTTTCATGCCCAGAACATCAATAGTGTCTGATTCCTCAATAGCTATACCTCCCATGAATACAGTTGACGCTGACTCTACAAGAAGTCTGTGGGTCAGCATGCAACATTGGGTCTTACGAGCATTAAAATCGACCCTATTCGCAAGACCCCACTCGGAGATTGTGGTAAGCTCAAGATTGAGAGTGTCATTCTTATTCTGTCTCATAACTTCAACCTCAGTAAGGCTTGGTCCATAATCAAAGGAAAATGAATGACAAATGCTGCTGTCATCTGCGAAAGAATAGATGGGATTGGAAGTTAGACCCAGGAGGTCGTTAAGAAAAATAAGAAAAAGTGTAGGAGAAAGAACAGAGCCCTGCGGTTCAGCTGGATCTAAATGAAACTCCTCCAACGAGAACTCATCTATAACAACACGTATAGGGCGGTCCTTGAGAAAGCAAGATTTTTATTTTGCAACAAAGGCAAAATAAAAATCTTATAAATTTGGCCTCATATATGTAGCTATGAATGTTTTTAATTCCAAATAACCAGCCAAACAAAGATTTAATTAAATATGCCATACGTTTTCTAGAAAGATTATAGGTATAGAAAATTCAAAAAACATAACGAAAAGAGCGAAGAGAACATGCGCCTGAGTTGCAAATTGAAATTAAAAGAGCGTTTGCTGAGCCTAGTCTTAAAAAAGGTTTTGATTTATTGAGCTAACTGAGCTACCTAAATAACAGCGGCAAGCGTCTTTTTTATGTCAAAACTTTTCATAACACACAGTTTATACGAAACAAACCTAAAGAACGCGAATTCAACACCACCCGGCTGCAAAATCTTATTTGATAGATCGCTTGGTCGTTTTATTTTTTTTTAAAAAGAATTGGCAATAGAGTTTTCATGTTAAAAAAAAACGCTTGCCGCTCTTGTTATGTAGCTTAGTAAAAGTTTGTTTTACACCGTAGAACTTTTTTGGGGCCTATGGGCAATCATGAACCCGGCAAAACAAAATTGTTATAAGGTTAAGATTTATGTTAAATTTCTTACCAAAGTAAAAGGTTCTTACCATTTGCAATAGGCATGATCCTGATGGCAATTAAATCCTATTTACCAAATTTCATTAATTTATCTTCAAAATGGCGACCTGAACTTTGCGTAAAAGGTTTACATGGACAGCCAGCCGGACGGCCGGATATGTACACCAGTTAACGCATTCTTAAATAACATTGGTCACAAATTTTTGAAGAAAGAATAGGAAAATTTTGAAAAAAAAAAAATTTTAAAACAATGTAAGCCCGGCTTAAAGATAGTATTGTTGCCCAGTTTCGGATTTTTTTTTACTGAATATGTCCGACGATAACAATTTTACGTTTACTACGTTTGAAACAAAATATTATTTAAGATACATGTTAAAAAATATTTAAAAATTTTTTTTATTGCCTTACTGGAGCGAATTAAAATGGTGAATTTTGAAAAGTTTGAAGTCCTGTAACTCAGTAAATCTTTATCCGATCGACACAGTTTGCATATGTTCTGAAAGAGAAAAGATATATCTATGCAAAATGTTAAATCCTGTTCAATTCAGTTGACCAGTTCTCGAAATACCTAAAAAAAATGCAGAAAAACACGATTTTCGCGTATATCTCGAAAACGCTTTTGAGAAAAAAAAAAATGAATGCCATATTCGTGATCAGCAGCCCCGATTTATCTTAGAAAATATCTAATTTTTAATGTTCCTTTTTTTTTGTGTCATAGTGTAATTCATCACTGATAACTAAAAAATTTTTTTAATAAATATTTAAACAAAAAAATCTATCATAACCCAGCAAACACTTAAACTTTAAACTTAAAAATCCCTTCTTACATTTATACATTTAAAAGCTTATAAATGTTTCACTTTTTCTGCCACAAAAATGTATGCAGGTATATTTCCAAACAATTTTAACCTTACACATTTTTATTATCATTAAAATATTTAATTGTAAATTGCAAATCGTGTAGTATAAAATCTAAAATTATAGATGAAAAATATTGTTGTGTTTTTAATTATGCACGTTTTAGTTAATTTATAAACTTTTCAGATTTTTACTTCCTCTTCTTTATTCTGCCTACTCCGGAGTTGATATTGTTTAAGCTTAATTTATTAGTTCAATAGTTAGGCAATAATGTCCTAACTGACCACTATAAGAAATTCACGGTTTTTTTTTAATTTTGATTTGTGGCTTCAACAAGATGAATTTAATTACAGGTATTGATTGTCATCTAATTTTGACAGTTCGAACCGATTTGTTAGTGTTTTGTTAGGAATGGTTGACATTTGGAACCGTAAAGACTAACAATGCAATGCAAAAAAACCAAGAATGATAAAAACAAGATTACGCATTGCGCATGTTTACAAAATGCAACTGTTTAATATGACGTCACATCAGCGTATTATACACATGTTTGTTTGCTTGTGTTTCCATATTTTAGCTGTACTTATACGCTGATGCGACGTAGATGCGCAGAAACATTTCAGTTTTTAATGCTGAATGCGTTATCTTGTTTTCTTTGTATCATGCAAAAAACCCTATGTTGTTGTTGATATTACAAGTTTTTAGTAGGAAAAAAAAATTTTACATAAAAATCGGCAATATGCAGTGAGCACCAAATTAAAATTTTTCTTGGAGTGTTTTTGCTTTTATTTGTTTTTCTTACTCTATAAAATTTATTATTTTTATATTTTAGGTTATTTAATAAAAAAACAATATGTAAAAAAAACAAATGATACATAAAAATAGCTGTAATTTAGGAGTTTTAGGAAAGGATTCTTCAGTACGAAAAATTTACGTGCCGTTAGTATTAACGGATTAAAAAATATCGTTATGATTCTAGCGTTAAACAATTATTTAATGCAAATATTCGTTTTAGTCTGAACGCATGGTAATATTATTTTATTTAGAACTATTTGCTAACTGTTTCAACAAACAAAAATTGTCAAATATCTATTTTCGCTTAATTTGAACATTAAACAAAATATTTTTTGTTTAACACAGTTTGAAGCAAATATCAGACCAAATATTATCGTCAAATTTTTCATTAATCTGAACGCACCTTTATTCCTTCTGATAGTGCAAAAAAATATTCCTGGAAAAAATTGAGGGAATAAGATTGGTTAAGTATGAAAGCTTTATAAATTGTAATTTGACTACGAATACACATTCGAATTAATATGAAAAGTTATATATATTAAGTAGTTAAATTTCAATAACTCTGTGACTAAAAAAAAAATAAATAATAAAAAATTAAATGATTCAAGATTTTATTAAAATAATAATATTGATAAAAATAATACCAATAAACGATAATAATATTAATAAGAAAAATTAAAATAAAACACTGTTACATTTTTTTTAATAAGAAGTTTTTTTTTTAGTATCTAAAATTCTAAGGAAAATCAAAATAAAAAATTTTACTTAATGAAAAAAAAAAATACAAAATAAAAATTTTTCAAAGTTATTTACGGGAATACAAAATTTATCATTAATACGATTTCTGTATGACGTGCTAAATTCCCAATTTTTCATATTTTATAATTTGATAAATACACTGAAATTTATTGTTGAGGGAAAGCTAGCTTGTATTTTCCATTATTAAAAAAAAAATCTGGCCACCTTACATATACAACTTGTAAGCTTCGTTCAAAATGATAGCAACCATTTCGTTTTTCATCCATCTTTTTTCCCAAAGTATTTTATATACATACTTGTATTATCCTTTCATTTATCGAACAAAAATGTTGCTAAAGTTTTTTTAACAAACTTCTACTTCAGCAACGATTTTTATGAATTTGTAAATGACGTTTTTAATATTTTTTTTTTATTTAGTTTTGAATATAAATTTAAACATGTTCTGAAAAATAATAATAAATTCTAGTGTCCACCGAAGCCAATTTTTTAGACCGAACCGAAGCCGAACTTTACTTATTCAAGTTCACAACAAGAAAAACTTAAACATTTTTAAGATAAATTAATTTATTAACCAGAAAACCCCATTTATTGATAAACATTTTTCCTTTTTGAGAATTTTTCCATTATTTTCTTACTGCAATGGAAATACAATGTAAGGAATTAAGGAATAGATCTAATTTTTTTCTTTCGACATTGCTTGTTTGTTTACCTTTTTTAGAAACAATGTAATTTACCACAACCGAATTTTTGATAAAATGTTTTAGTTGATTATTTGTGCACGGTTTTGCATTATTTGCATATAATAGTTTAAAAAAGTTCAGCCTTCGGCAAAAATCGGGCAAGTTAATGTCGAACACCAATTATCGGCCGATTAGCTTTTTTTGGCCAATACCGAAGCCGATTAATCGGTCGGACTCTAATAAATACGTAATATTGTTCTGTTTCTTTATTGAAGATGTTAAACACTTGTAAAAAAAATTGTTGATTTATTGTGAACGCCAAGTGAAAATCTTGCTGTTATTGTGAATCCGGTCTTAAGAAAATAAACTTAAAACTTTGCATAAATTCCTTAAAAATATAAATCACAAAAAAATTTGGCAACTTTTTACATAATTTTTAAACAATATTCTCATCAAAAAAATTTATTTATTTATATTTTTAAAGAAATTTTACAACTAAATATAACTTTACTCACTAAGAGTAAAAATAGGAAATTTTTTAAAAATGTGATATATTTTTTTTACTGTTTTTTTTTTGTACATTTCCACTTTTTTTAAACTTTAAGGCCGTATGATGAAAAAATGAAATTTTCCAAAAAATTCGCTTCATAAATCTTTTATAAACCTGTTTTATTTTTCATGAATAAGATGGATAATCTTTAAATAATAAATTACCAACCAAAAAATGTTCGAATAATACATAAACAAAAAGTCATTAAGATAATATGCCTATGCAAAAGACGGTGATCTATTAGGAATTATCAAAAAGACTTGGTTAGTTCGGCTATCAACCGCAAATTGATGAATTTTTTTGCGCTGTGAGTTGTTATTATTTTGCTGATAACCAACCAAAAAAATAAAATATTTTAAGCTTTTGAACTTAGTCAAAAAAAAGTATATATGTATACAAATATTTAATTATCTTTTGCTCGCAGTTCTCCGTAGACGAAGAATCATAAGTATAGTATAGATTATAGGAGAGAGGCAATAATCACTGCGACATATTGGACCTTGTATGCAGCCACAATATTTACCATAAGAGATCTAAGCTACGTATGAATTCTGAATAATTTTAAGCATTTAATTTATGTTTAATGTGTTTTTAAGCCATTTTTCCGTAAACTTATAAAGTTTTGCCAACAATGCTAATTTGCTACTTAGCCGAATGTGCTGGATTTCTAAGGAGAACCAGAATCAATTTGAAACCAACATTTTTCTTTTCTGATTTATGGTGTTTAAAATGAATATTAAAAAAGTTTTACACGGAATGACAAACTTAGTATACATTCATACTGCATACATTTCTTTTATAGTTTTTCGAATAGACCGCCATTTAGACTATACAAATCTGGTGTAAATAATTAATATTATAAAATTTTTCAAATTTAAAGTTTTAAGTTTTTAAAGAGAGATATTATTTTAATTTTTGTATATTCTCACACATACGTGCAGTTTGTTTGTATTTTGCTTTCGTAATAACAATTTTAATTTATTATTAACAAACACAAAGAAAAATGTTATCAATATTTTAATTAAAGCGTATGCTGCTTTACTTACTTTATATAAGTTCGGCATAAAAGTTGAAAGTATGGCTCATGTTTTGTTTTTTATTATTAATTATTAAATAAAAGATTAAATTTCTATTTGAGTATAAATTAATAATATTAAATATTTTGATTTTAAACGCGTGATTTTACTCAACGATTAAGAACACACATATTTAAGTTAAAATAAACTAATATACAAATGCTGTTAAAAAATGTTTATTAAAGAAAATTAACATAAAAAAACAATAAATACTCAGTGAAAACATAAACATTTTAATGTAAATCCAAAGAAAAAAAACAAATTTTGTTGAAAAAATCCTTTTTTAATTTTACCATGATACTTCTAATAAAATGTAAGTTTTTCTATATAAAATTATTATTTTATTTCTTATACAGGGTGGCCCCACCAAGATCTACCAATGTTGCTTGCACAATTTGAATTGTGCATGAATGAATCTTAAGATCAAATTAAATATTATTCTGGTGCGAATATTTCCATGAGTACCTCTTTCAGGACGGTCGATTTCTGAACCCTGCTCCTCAAAAAGTTTCTACTTTTCGAGGCTGAGGTGCTCATCTTGAATTTAAATATTGATGATATTTTCCTTGCGTCATAATAATTAATTGATCGGAGACCAGAATAGAAAAATTCAATAAATTTAACGAGTTGTTTTGTACTGTAAGCAATCATAATAAATCTGCACAGAGAAAAACAAAATAATTGTATTACAAAATAAAAAATTTATTTTGGTAGGTCTTATTTGGGCTACCCTCTATAACCAATTTCAGAATGTTACCTACATTTAAGAATAATTTTTTAATAAGATATTGAGTGATATTTCAATCCGCAATGTTTTGTATTGTGTTAAAAATTCGAAAAATCCTAGCAAGATCAATTTTAATATGTTTAATATGGTATAAAATGTTTTTTTTTTTTTTGGTAATAGGTACTTAAGGCTCAACCATAAACCAAATGTATTAAAAAAAACAAACTAAAAAAACATTTAATTCCGTACGGAATGTGCGATCTGTTTCGGAATTTGCTTAAGCAAATGACAGTTTTATAAAACTTAACAAAAAGCTTCCTTAAGTTCAATATGGTTTGCCTAGTGCGATTTACATGTATTTGCACATTTCCTTAAGCCAACTTAAGTACATTATGGTTGGGCCTTTAGATTGTGATCACATTTATACTATTCTTGAAGTAAGTCTGACTTTTTTTTCCGAGAACAAGTAAAAATTTCTATACATGTACATGTTTTGTTTTATAAAAAAATTCTAAGATTTTAGAAGGGCATATCAATAATCCGGTGTGTATAGTAAAAGAAATGAACACTGCATTGTGAAAATATCAAAAACGATTGCTTATTTTAATTTTTATTTTAAGTCCATTATTCTCACTTATTCTTACGCTATTTTTTTAGTCGACGTTGAGACAGCTACAAATGCACATGTTGATTTGTATTAAAATGCATCAAATACAATTATAGGTGATAAGCAAAAATTATATTATTAATACAAAACTACAACAAATGCTGTCTACAAATGAGAATATGAAACAACTACTAAAAACTTTGTTACAGACAATTCAAAAAAATTAGCTTAAATTATTATTTTTAACAGTTTAAAGGCCTCGTGGCGGTTACGTAAATTGCGGATCAGTTGTTCCGTTTTCCTTACCAAGCTAATGTATACACAGGTACACTAACGTAAAAGTGACATTGGCGATAAAAAAGATAAAATGAACATTTTTCACCGTTTTTACGTATTAGCTGTTTAAGAACTTTATGTTTGTTTATGTTAATTGATAAAGCGAACATTCTTTCAACGCCCAGAATGTTTTTTTTTTATATTTTTATACAAAACGAAGCCTTTTTATGTAATTTTCATTCAATTGCACTCAGTGCAATTATCTTTTGCTCACAAAAGGGCTAAATAAGACATGTCAAAATTTTACGTTTGCACTAATGTTTTGTGTTATTAATTGGGGTGTTTGCTAATAGCAATCTGGACAAACATTTGAAGCGTGTTTGTAGAAATATTCAAAATTTTTAATATGTGGTAGACATGTTAGATATTTGTCAAACGTTTTGTAGTGTCAGGTGCTAAATGTAATCATTTCAGTAAACTCTTTGCAGAGTGAAGGCTTGAGAGAAGAAGAAGAAGAAGGCTTAATATAATTTTTAGCCGTAAATTATAATTTTTAAGCCGCATTGTTTGCCGAAAACCAGCACATTGTTTAAACAACTGCTTATTTCAAATTCTTGTTCTTTCTTTATGTTATAAAATAAAAGCGAGCAAAACCGCCGCAGCACTATCGGCATCTGCATTCATTAAAAACAAAACAAAAATTAATAGTTGTACGAAATATGTTTGTGTTGTTTATTTTCGATCACAAAACGGAAACAAATTGTTTGTTTGCCTAGCAATTTGTGTGATTTTTTCCCCATAACATAACTACTGGTTTAAAGTTTGGCACCACTGTTTTTGAGACAGCTTTAAAGGATGATTTGTGCAACCGTGGATAAAAAGTGGTTAAACTTGATCAATTATCTTTTAAATCTGTACTTTGCGCACTAGTTTACATGGACAGAAAATCAGCTAAGTAGCCGGATGGACATCGTTAGATAGACTCAGAATGTGATTCTGAGTCGTTCGGTAAACCAGAAGGTGGGTCCAAAACCAATATTTGTATGTGTTACACACATTAGCGCAATCGCATATTACCTTCCATTCACTACCCAGCCAGCATTTTCGATCGTAGTAGAATCTTTCGCGACCGGAGCAGGCGATTAAATTTATCGTCCGCAATATCGTACTCCTATCGCGAAAGTACAACGGGAGAAACTGTGTCCTTACCGCGACTCTTCCATATAAGTTGTCTACGATGCGCCTAAAATAAACGTGTAAGATTATTTTATCGTGTAAGATTCTTTAACCCATTTTTCGCCGACCGGTGATTATAATCACCAGCACTTTCAGACGTTGTAACTGCTTAAGAAAAAACTTTTTATTTCGTATGATTTTTTTAATTACTTATATAAGTCCTTATATCTATGTATTTAACTAGGTTGAGTTTTTTGAATGCATAATATTTGATTTTTTTACTAATTTTAAAAAGTCGTCAAAAAGGTCATTTAAACATTTGATGATTTAAATGCTATAATAATAGGATTTCTAACAATTTCGTATGCATCATTAAAATTTTCTATTTAGATTTCTTACTGCATCGATTTTTTTTCCAAAAAATTTTTTTTATAACGAGTAACTGAGCATTCAACATTGTGGTGATTATAATGACCATTGGCGAAAAAGGTATGCCTAAATGCGAGCTTTATAAACATATATAAAAAAATTGTATGTATACTACTAAAAACAGAAGTCACTATGCTGCTGGTTTTTTAACGGTAAATAAACGGTTCATATTAGTTTTTTAGAGAAATTGCAAAATATTTTTTAGTGAACATTTATCAATCGATGAGCAAATGGTGCCATACTTTGGAAGGCATTCAAGCAAAATGTACATTAGGAATAAACCCATTCGTTTTGGTTTTAAGTTATGGGTTCTTGCTTCATCTGATGGATATATGTATAATTGTATGCCCTACGCTGGTTCCCAGGAGCTCTATAGTAAGGAAATTGGCCTTGGAGCTCATGTGGTCTTGAGTTTGCTGGAATGTGTGAAGAATCCAGAACGACATTACCTTTATTTTGACAATTTTTTTACTTCCTTTCATCTTATGTGTCTTCTGTCAGATAAAAAATTTCGAGCCACCGGTACAGTGCGCAAAAATCGATTGCCAAGCAATATGGGCATTAAAAATGACAAAACTATAAAAAAAGGTGAAAACGATTTTATGTTTGATCGCGCAAATGAAATATTCATTGTAACTTGGCATGATAATGCAATTGTTACGTTAGCGACTAATTTTGACACCGTCGATCCTCTAACAACTGCCCGACGTTATAACCGAAAATGTCATAAATATGTAAGTGTTGAAGAGCCGAATTTGATAAAAAATTATAACTTGCATATGGGAGGAGTTGATATGGCAGACAATGCCATATCGAACTACCGTATAAATGTAAGAGGCAAGAAGTGGTGGTGGCCTTTCTTTTCAAACGCTGTGGATTCCGCTATTGTAAACGCTTGGAAAATGCATTGTTTTGTGTGTAATATTGGAAAAACCCGAGCCAAACCACAACTAGACTTCCGGTCTGAAATCGCTAGAGCTCTACTTGTTTCTGAGGATGAAGTCCATCAGCGAACAGAATCAGAACAACCAAATTCAAAACGTACAAAATTGTCACAACACGTTATTGTAAGACAGAAGGAAGGCAAAAAACGTCGATGTAAGCAATGCCACGGCCATACACCATTAATGTGCAAGATGTGTGAAGTTCACCTACATACGAAATGTTTTGAAATATACCACACTGATAATATTATATAAAATTATTAATAAATAAAATGTTTTTTATCGTTTCTAAAAAAATTTCATTTGTTTACATATTTCGCCGGTGGTGATTATAATCACCACTCATTTTCCGGAAAACTAAAAAAAAAAATCGCAGTAAAAGTTTTGAATTTTCTTAATTAGCATTATATTAGGTAAAAAATAAAGTTTTATGGAAATTGTTCGACAGGAACTATGTGCGGCGAAAAATGGGTTAACTCCTACTTTAAAATAATCTTAAAACAATCGCCAAAAATACCTTTAATTGATTCTAAAATGCCTGACAGTGAGGTATAAAATAAAAAGCATTTTTATGTTTTATATTCAGCCCAATTATGAATAAAAATTCCCCGGGAGTTTTCTCCCTTCTCCCTTCTCCCATTTTTCCTATGTTAATTCTCCCGGGGAATTTTTATTCGTAATTGGGCCGATTATTTAATAATAAATTAAAAAAGTCCATGTTGAGATAAAAAGTATTAAATTAATTTTATTATCATATGTATATTAAAATACGCCACCCTCTTTGGTTCGGTTACCCTTTCGTAGTAGGTCAGCAGCATGTACAAAGTCTTGCTGTAATACTTTATTCATCACTGCAGCGTCAGCTTTGGGGAATTTCGGATGACAGACATCTTTGAAAATAAAAAAATTTGAATGCTGTAAGAGCATACCATAAAAAGTACTCAATTGCTGAATTCTGTGTTTATTGTTTGTTCTTCGCCAGCTTAACTTTGCATGGCATTCCGGATAAATGAGTTGGAGCAGTCGCCACCAACTTTACCACCAGTTAAGAAGACCTCACAATAATTTGGTACACTACCCAGAATTGGCCACACTTGAAGATTAGAACTTTTGCACAATGGCAAACTATCAATATTAAAATCGAGCTATAAAAAAAAAAATCCGTTAATGCCATAGTGAACATATGCTCCGTTTCTCTGAGAAATTACCAATAATGCGTTGACTGCAGTTGTCGTTAACCTATGTTTTACCGCCCAAAGTCCAATTTTATTTTTCACACTATTATTATTAGGCCAAATCACTTCTTCCATATATTCCACTGGAAAATTATCACTGTTGGAATCTTTAAAAATTTCTTCGGGATCTAAAAAATTTTCTTCCACATATTCAACTGGGACATCATCACAATTAGATAGTGTTTCACTGACTTAAATTTTCCATTTCCATTTCATTGTAAGCAGATTCCATCATTTTTTTTTTTTTTGCTTCTCGCTTGCTTCTTAATCGTATTGCTTTAATCGATATCATTATAAATATATTTTTGTTATTAAGTTATTGTATATTAATATAAAATTCTCTTTAGTTAACACTTTTATTCAAAAGAAAACACTTTTTTCTCACTCTTCACGTCTGCTCAAAAACTGATTTAAAATGAATGAATAACTTATTTTTGCCAAAATTTTAAAAACATAACGGTAAAATTCGTCTAAATATCGTCAGAAAGCGTATACGACGATTTTAGAGAAACATAAACAACAAAAAGATTTGCAAAAAAATCATTTACAAGAGTCACATTTTGATTACGGTAAAATAAAAATCGTTCAATGGTCGTCAGAATACTTAAGCAACGATTGTGGAACAATGGCAAAAACATAATTTACAATTACGGTGAAATAACAATCGTTTAAAGGTCGCCAAAATTTGTAAACGACGATTAACTCGTTTAACAATCGTCAAAATGACTCGCAAATGCATCATTTGGAAGAGTAAAATGTATTTTTGCTTCAATAATCGTCTGGACGATTAAAATAAGAGTCGCAAAATGATCGCGCTCGTTATATAATCTTTCAAATGCTAGCTGGGTTTATATATTGTGCTGTGGGTAAATTTAACAAATCTGTCTGTATTGGCATATTTTTCTTGCTCGTTCTTTTATGGCGGCCAAAATACTCTTGCATTTTTGCGGTACTTGATTCTGAAATTTTTTATTTCTTCCATCTATTTTTCGCTTTTCTGTTCTGCAGCAGCCATTTAATAAGGGAGTTTTTGAAAATACACAAAAATTAATTGAAAAATTAATAAAAAGAACGAATAGAAAATCTTTAAATATGTATGTATATCCACTTTAATAAACAAATAATGCTTATTATATGTAAATCTTTAATTGTTTTAATTTTATTTGGAAAAAGTTTAAAATTCATTTGTTTTATTTAGTACGAATAATTAAATTACGCAATTGTTTTTTTAGAAATAATCTTAACGATTACGTTTTGGGTCAAGTGAGACTTGTCTGAAATTCTTTCCTTTTACATTAGCCTTGAGTTGATAATTTTACATAATTTTTTTCCGTTTCATTACAAGCTGTGTCTATATAGTACAATACATATTATTTTTTATTTGTAAAAAAATTAAAATTTTTTTTTTTAATAAAAATATTGTTTGCATGAGTAAGTATTTGTGTTGCATACATTGATACTACAATTTTATAAAAACATAATATATTTCCTACGAAATTTTGTAATTTTTGTAACAATTAATCTATAATGCGGCAAACAAAAACATCACTTCATTTATGATGATAAGTATTTAGTATATACATATGTAATGATGTCTGTTACAACGAAATTCTATACAGCGACCAAAGAAACATTTGGGGAGCAATGAATATTTTTCTTATGAACTTTGTGTTTAAAGTATTGATTCCAATTGCGAATCTGACTTAAATGGAACACCCAGTTTTTTCTTTGTAGATTTAATTTTTTTTAATGAATAACATAGCACATAAGATAAGACTATTTATTGAATAACATATCAGTAAATGGCTTCCACGGAGGCTAGCAAAAATTGTTTTACATCACATGATCTGGGAAGAAAGTTTACGATCAGGGAATGTGTCATGTTGTAATAATAAACAACATGCCATAATTTTTACATCCGGTAACAGGATGCATTAATACCACCAAGAGGTCAAAGAATACATCTGATAAATTGTTGTTTTTTAGAGATGTCAACATTTTATTGTAAATACAAATGGCGGTCAATTTTAATCTTGCGTTTATTTAGGACCAAACTTTATTTATTTATTTAGTAACTGTTGTAGGGTAAACAAACACTGTTATTTATTTAATATGTATTTAGTTCAGTTTTCTTATTTAGATAAAAGTTCGGATCCATCTTATGCCGACTTATTTTATTGTATACAAATTTTATCTATAAATATCTTTTGATGTGCCTGGCGGTTTGCTTAACCATTTTAATTTGTCAAGTCAATGTCAGAATGCTTTTCTTTTGCATATAATTTATCAATTTTTACATCCTTTAACAAATAATAATGCGTTGTTTCTGTTTGATGTTTAAGTCATTTGTTTTTTTTAAGTATGTGTTTTTAAACATTTTATTACATTCGTTGCCTAAAGCCAATCCAATTTCTTGTTTTCGAAAACAATTCTAAAAAAGAAAGAAAAATTGTAAAAGTTTCCAGTAATGAGATAAGTCAAACAAATTGGGAATGTACTTGTTGGAGCTCTATTAAATACGGGGCCAAATTACGGGATTCTTTATCTTCGGTATTTATAAACCGTTGGCGGTAATTTTTACTTCCAATATTTTACTAACTACTATCGGCTCTGTTTAATAAGTTACACAGTGCAGCACATAAAATGCAAGCTCCTTCTCGCTTAGAGTTTCTCGAAGTACTTGTCGAAACAAACAAAATTCCATTTGGGTTTTGCTAGTGTATATTTTGGCTAATACTTGATTTTTCCGAAGAACATTTTTTTCACGGATTTATCTCGGAAACAAATTGGAATTTGGTTTTTCTGTCTTTGGCGCAATTGTAGCTAACCCAAAAAACTGCATCCATGTACAACTTAAAAAAAAAAAATTGCTAAAATATGGGTTTTGGTAAGTACTTCAAATAATTTCAAGCGAGAAAGAGTTTGCACTTCATGACTTCAAAAATGTTCATTAGTGACTTAGTTCGTAGCGTCCCGGTTTATATTTGATTATATTATATGCTACAAAAATATCACTCCCGTTAAAAGGGTTTTACAAAATTCATAATTAATATTCGTGTTGAGATAAAATTTGACACACATAACTTTTATAACATGGCAAAAATAGAACTAGATTTTTTTTAATAAATAAGTCCTCATCCATATTATGAAACATTTGCTGCAACAACTTTCTTCAATTCTCTTTTGAAACTGCATTCGTGTCCATAGAATAAAAATTTTGTTTTACAGCATTGAGTCATTTTTATGCCTTCTTTCTTTCTTTCAATAACAAACTTACAAAAACTGCTTGTACATGAAACAAATTACACTTTTCCATTCGTCTTTCCCCTTTCATCAACAAACTCAAATGTTTCATAATATGGATTGGGACTTAGCAACACACAAACATTTTGATTCCCTTTTGTCATTTGCCATTTGTCAAATGAAAACTGTGATTTCATTTGTCAACTTTTTAATGAATTACAATTTTAACGGAATGTATATATGTATGTACATATATGTATATTAAAACTATAAAACTTTGCATAGAAAAATGAACAGAAAAAGACAAGCAAATTTGTAACAATTGCTATAAGTAAATGTTAAAAGTACATGTTAAAAAATGTTTACTAGTAACAATTGTTACAAATTTGTAACAATTTTTAGAAAATGAACACAGCTAATGCATCCGTTAATTATGGAAAATATAAATCCGTATTTCAACATCTGAAACGAAAACTGAACTTTCCGAATTAAACTGCTGGACATTGTCATGATCATATTTTGCATAGTATGGCCAAACAAGCACTAAAAACCTTATCGTTAAATGAAGAAAGTTTAATTTTCAGTGAATTTTCTTCAAGTGCCTAAAATATGGCAGAACTGAAAGATTTTTCATTTTTATGGAAACCGATTATATCCAATTACTTGGAAATTCGAGTATTAGATTTTTGACATTATTTCCATCTATTGATCGTATTCTTCAACCATGGCCTGTTTTAAAATCGTATTTTTTGAGTAAAGGAGAAGAGAATGTTTCCAAACTAATTTGGAAAATTGTTGCCTGTGATCAAGATTCGGAAGAACAGAAAGACGAGAATCAATTTATCATCAGATATTAAAGATTTAGAAAGTGACTACATCCAACCTACAGAAGTTTTTGATATTTTTAATAAAAAAAAATTAGATTTTTCAAATAGATTGGAAAACCTTTTTTTGGATTTAAAGCCAATCAAATTTTGTCGCAAGTAGATAGCAATAAAAAAGAATGCGTCTCAGTTTATACAAAATTCAAGATTATTTAAAAAAGTGGTTTGATTATTCAACTGAAGCTTTTTTTATAAATGTAAACTTTTTAATTTGGATAATGAGTTCATATATGATCAAGGCCCATCTATCAGGTCTGCTTACTTGTACAAAAACAAAAAACGGCATGTATTTTGTTTGTGTAAAATTTCTTTTTAGCTGTCAAAAACTTACTACCACATATATAAAGCAAAAGGAAAAAACGTGTATGTGTGGCATACCATACACATAAAACCAATTTGTTTGGGAAAAAACAATAAACGTAAACAAACATATACATGCACATGTAAGCAAAATGTTAACAACTTTTGACAGCTAAAAAGAAACAAAGCAATGATCATCAGGCTTCTTGTGCAGACATGTTCAATGGGCCTTGATATATGATGAAGTGGTTGAAGTTACCCAAAAATTGGAAAAACTTATAGACAAGGATGCTTATGCTTTATTTTCTGAAATATGTTTTCTAACTAGTATTTTGTCACAACTGAATATTACTATTGAACAAAATAGTGAATCAACTTCTATGACAGAAATCCCCCATTCAAATAAATTAATCCAAAAATGGTTAAAATTTTTCGATAATGGGGAAGTCCAAATTTGTTTATTATAGTGCAATATATTTTTATTGTACCACTAGTAGTAATTGCTATGTAGCGTCATGAAAAATAAATGGCATGATACGCGATTTACGATGCTTGTTCTTTTAGTTAAAGCTGAGTTGGTGGTTCATTTCAATTTTAGCTTAAGATGTGCTGAGTTTGTTAAATTTATTACTTCATATAAAGATTTAAATAAATTTGCTAAAAGTGATAAAAAATATAAATGTAAAACTGCATACTGAAATAATTAACCTTTTTAAAATTCTATTTTATGTTACTATTTTTATTAACTATGTATATTATATTTATCTACGTTTTTGTTTTGGTAAATAAAGTTTTATAAGTCTAGATTTTACACAATTTGAATTTATGTGTTATTGTTGATTTTACAAATAAAATAGATAATATTTATACATAAACGGATTTGTTTGATTTTTTAATTGGTGTCCCGTCTTGGCAATTTTCAAAGGTGGTAGGCCTAATAAAAACCCTTTTTACAAATTTGTCTTCTTCATTTAATTTTGTCATACAAATATCACGTCACGTCAAAATGGAAATAGACACTATATGTGCGTTCGTTTACTCTTCCAGTAAAATCCCAGTAAAATCCAGTAGCTAAGTAATTTAAAAAATTTGTGTGTACGCGAACGCATTTCAGTTAAATCCAGTACAAATTTGTACAAATTTTGGGGTAAACGAACGCAGCTTATGTTTCCGCATTTGTATATTATTTTTGTAAATAAATCAGATAACAAATTACTGTAAACTACGAATAGCTTATCTTCAAAAAGTAAAATCCCAATTACTCTTCCGTTAATAAGTGTGGGGCTTTTAATCCTAACATGAAGAAAATAATTCTTTAAATAACTACATAACTAAATAAAATTATTTCAGACACTTATAAAAAATTATTTCAGTTACTTATTTAAGGTAACAAATGTATCGCAATTTCAATGACTTTGAAGGGTTATTTAATATGAAAATCCTTTTTTTTTCTTGAGAATCAATCTGGTGATACTATTTGAATGTATTAAAAAGTTTTCCTTTAAAGTTTAACCATATTCGTTTGATTTTACATTAAACAAAAAATTTTACATTTTTAGTTTGTGACAATTTTAATTAAGTTGTGAAAAAAACTTACCCCCCATCCTATGAAAATTTGTTCAATAAACTTTTTATAAATCAAAAATATTGTTTATGAATATGGGGGTTAAACAAAAACCAATACATAATATCATTTGAAACGAATTAAAAATAATGAAAAATATTTATACATACATATATCGTGGCTTTAAACTGAAACGTTTCTATCCAAGAAATAAAAAAATAGAAGTTGATGTTTAATTTAAAATGTGTTTTATTAAAATTGTATGATTTACCGTCCTATTCAAAACAGATTATTAAATTTGACACACGTTTATTAAATATAATTTTAATAGAAAACTTGTTTTGTAAATCTTTATTGTATATAAAATATTTAAATAAATACTGATATATGTTTGTTTAAATTAATATTAAATATTAATTAAGGCTTTTTGAATTTCAAGTAACGATATCAAATGTTATTTATAGCCACTTTAAATGTGTCTTAATTAAGTCATCTAGAAATTACTTTATTATTTTTCATGAGTTAATAATAATTTCTTTTAAAAGTTCATTGAATATAAAAATTTATTCTAATTATTCGTTACATAAATTAAATGGCTAAATTTTAATAGTTTTTTTATTTTATATTTACATGGACTAGTTTAATAGTGTTTTCACACCTAAAGTAAGAGCCCTGTTTTAAAGTAAAAACTATTAACAGCTGATTTTGCGTTCACACTACAAGTTTAATTGAATCAGGTTTTAACTCAGGATATATTGCAAATGTATGGGTACCTTTAGGATGGTTTTAACAAAATTATTTTGTATCGTAAAACCAGGCTTTGATGATTGGTTTTACCGTTAAACCCAAAATTTATGTTAAAACCTTAAGTGTGAAAACACTATGATACAATCAATTCAAAAATAACCAAAAAAGTCTAAAGTAAAGATTAACTTAAAAGTTATGTGTGTGGTTTAAATTAATTTTTAGAAAGTAGGATAGAGTATGAACTGACCCGACATTTTTTTAAGTTTTTAATTTCAATATAGACTGATGTATTCAGTACAGTGTTTCGTTAACTATCTAAGACTCTTTTTATTTCATGGTCATACTAATTTAAAATTTTGTTAGTTAATTAATAATTGCGATGAATAATAACTATATATTTATTCCAAAAAAATTCATTTCAGAAAAGGTTTCTAATGAAAACTGCATGAAACCCTGTACAGATGGTCTCCGTTGAAAATAATCTACATCTTTGGATCAAATGAATAACGATGTGCTATTCTTTGAATTACATATAAAGTTTATTTATTATGAATATTTTGTCGATGAATATTATTCGATTGGGTTAGAAAATGATTTGTACTCTTTTTTGACCTTTTTACTAATGTCATAATATTTAACAATCCTAATAGTTTACAGTTTAAAAAAATTGTTATTGTGTTTCCAAACAAAAGTTCTAAAATATTGGTAAGTATGATAATAAATTGTTTATTTCCGCATTTTTTTTTTATCAAATAACCAATTTGCAATAACTACGCATTTAATATTTGGTATGTAAGATTGTGGATTCATATAAGTTTACCCTGTTAATTATTTACTACGCTGTACATTTCTCTTAAAAACTTTAATTTTTAAATAAAAAGGCGAATTATGGTATATCGTCAGCTCAGAATTGGTTTGGCGCATATTATGACGATTTAACCATGATATGATTCTGAGCTGACGATATGACAAATTTAAGAAATTAAACTTATTTACTGCGCTTACCCATTTTATAAACATATTAAACATTATCTCACATTAGTACATACAAACTAGTGATAATGCAAATATTCGTTTTTAATATTCGCGAATTCGAATATTAGCGCCAACATTAGCCGAATACGAATATCCAATCTGAAACATAGCACCACTCGATACTTAAAGTTTAATTGAAATTATTTCTTATTTTTAGGGCAGCCCAAGTATTCACTGAAATAAATTAAGGCTACAAATTATGCCAATTAATCTACACGGTCATTTAGAAATCTGCTTGCAAACTTAAGACCCAACTATAATTTGCATGAGCTGAGTGTCAAACTTTGTGAAGTTTTATGAAGCTGTCATTTGCTTAAGCAAAGTTCGAAACTGATCGCACATTCCGTACGGAAACAGATGTTTTTTGATTTTCTCTTTTTAAATGCATTTGACGGGCTTTTCCTTATTTTTCTGACAGTAGCTCAAGCTCGCTTATGCATATTATGGTTGGGCTTTTTCTCACTATTTTTGCGCTTTTACTTAAGGTATGTTCAGGCGTAACAAATATTTGACGAAAAAATCCAAAAAAAACCCGTGAACAGGATATTGATCGAACTTTAGCTTTATTTTTGACAACTTGTATTGATTTGCTGAACTTTTTTTGTATGAAGATAATTATCTAATTTAATTTAAAAACTGTTAATTGATGTTTGATCTTGCAAACGTTTTGCAAAAGCAAACAATTTTTAATAAAACTAATAGTTACGTGAGGACGTCAAATGTTTGAAAGGTGTGAATATGTCTTTAGTAATTCAATGTTGTTTGGGGCGAAAATATTTACGTAGATGCTGCAGACTATGTCGGTGGTTTTTCACACATTTATTTAGGTTTTTGTCTTTATTTTTATTAACTATGTTTTTTACACTGTTCAACAATGAACATCAAACTGTATAGCTTCCCACCCTTCATTATTGTATAATAAGCCGAACAAAAAGATCTCTCCGAGTTTCTTTAAATGTCTTATTCGTTTCTTTGTGCAATCCTCTGCAGCCAATGTGGTTCCAAGTTGCGTAATGGGATTGGAATTATCATTATTTTTAATTGGCCCATTCCAGTTGTCGATAATTTTCTTACGATAAATATACAATTGCTTTAAATGATAGTATATCTCCGAATGCTTAACATCAAACTGAGTTATTTCGATAAATTCTTTTTGTGGCGGCATAACACTTCTAATTTGTTTTGCTATAACTTTTGCGTTAGCGAATACGAAAACAAATATCATGAAATAGGCGAATATTCGTAACATCACTAGTAAATACTGCTTTTTTGGCACATTTACTTACTTCTTGTGTGCTTTTAGTTGTATTTATACCAGTGTTGAAAAATTCTTTACTTTAGTACTTTTTCATATTAAAAATACCGCAGTACCCCGCGTTTATTTTAGTTCTTTTTATCCTTTGCGCTTTTTAACTGTGATGTGATCATTTCAATAGCATTCTTTATAATTAACGACGTTAATATTGAAATGAAAGCGAGGACGCCAGGATTCATATTTTGCTATTCAGAATGAGATATTTGCTCTTACAAGAAAATGTATAAAAAAAGATGCATTGGATAATATATTAGTGGAAAATTTAAATTAAAAGAAAACCATTTACCTTTAAATGTATCTTTTTAGGAAAGTCGATTTGACATACATATGTATATAGAAACATGCAAAAGTTAACAACGAAATTGTTTATAAATTGAAAGAAACTGCTAAATCATATTATTTGAGATTTGGCGAAACATTTGTTTTTTTTTTTTTAAATTATAAGCAGCTGCACTCCAGAAAATATGGTTTCCGGGAAAACCAATAGCATAATATCATTGTTATTAATGTTATTAACCAACGTGAAAGAACACACATTTCTCGGCATCAGTTAAACGCACAAATGCAAAATTATGTAAAAAAGCAAAGGAAGAAATCGTCTGTTGTAGTTATTATATTTCTTATGATCTCGTAAAGTAAATTTGGTTAACCTTATAACACTGAATTAAAAGTTTTATTTTAAAACATAAATGTTTTTAACTTTATTTTAGAACTAAGTTGTAAGTATAGTCTACCAGTTTAAATTTATGTGTACAAAAATCAAATTTTTAATTTATTTACATATTCATAAAATTATACTTAATTTCTTTAGAAAATACTGAAAAAACGTACCTTACGCTAATGTATAGCAGAAGTATTATTTACATGTGTACCTTTAATGTAAATACTGTTTGCTCTTTAATACATAGATAAATGAATTCCAATAAAATATTTCTTGTTCCTTTTACTTTCATAAATAATTATTTTACTTTTTAATAAAAAGTACCATTTGTTGAAAAAAGTACTCTTTTAGTTTAAGTTCAGTACAATTTTAAAATGTCAATTTTGCAACACTGATTTATACCCACCCCACAATAGTGGATAGGGTATTATGCGTTTGAACTGATGTTTGTAACACCTTAAAATGTTGATCCTTGATCCACATTTTAGTATACCGATCGACTTACCGTCCGTCTGGCTGCGCATGTAAACTTTGTGCGCAAAACATAAGTCGCAATTTTCAAGATAATTTGATAAAATTTGGTACTGAGGTTCCAATTGTAAAAAGGAAAATTGAAAATAGTAAAAATCGGTCCATAATTTCACATAGCCCAAATACAGGCGTCTTTTCGGAATAGAGCCTTTTTGCCCATATTAAGATACAATTTTGTCCAAACTTAGTGCAATCTAAATCATTTTACCAAATTTTATTGGGATAGGTTGATGTTTGACCATAGCTCCCAAACAAATACTATTCCCGAAAATAGCTTTTAATGCTTTTACTTTCTTAAAAATTTTGGTATTGACATGACGACACAATTTGACAAACATTGGCTCCATAAAAACCTACTTCCTAAAATCACTAAAAGGCAAACAAATCTCATACATAACATACACAACGAACTTTTACATAAATCTGAACCTCATAAGATAATTTTGGGCTTAAATCTAGTTTAAGGACGCAGCTCCAAATAAAAAAAAAAATACGTAGAGTTATAGAAAATTTAAATATATAAAAAAAAAAATTGTATTTATAATCAGAAAGATCTATTTAAAAGTTTTAAAATTATACCAATATTGAACATATACGTTAAGCAATGTTGTGGAAATTTGCACAACTTTTACCACTTTATATTTTCTTCTTATTTTTTAATTTTCTATCACCCTGCGTACTTTTTTTATTTGGAGCTGCGTCCGTAAACTAGATATATTCCTAATTTTGTTCTGGCGGGTCCATGACTGCCCATTGGTAGCAAATAGGGTACACTCTCGAACCGGGACCGTAACAGTTATTCCTTTTTATAAAAGTCAAATAATAACAGTATTTCTTTTTTGATTTTTAATTTTTTGACCAAAAATAAGTAAATTTTTGATTTTTAATTTTTTGAACAAATATTGCAGTTAGTTTTTAATTATTCAGCCCAATAATGAATAAAAATTTCCCGGGAGTTTTCTCCCATTTTTCCTAGCTAAAAATGGGAAAAGGAAAAAAATTCCCGGGGAATTTTTATTTATAATTGGGCTAATTTTTTTTTGAAAAAAATAATTGTTATTATTTATTTTTGAACAAAAATAACAGTTATTCTTTTATTTTTTTTCAAGTTTTTCTTGAAATAAATTTACGTGTTAAAATAATTTAGTTGACTATAAATATTTATTTTAATGTTCATAAGAAATCCTCATGATGATTCCCCATTAAAACAAATATATTTAGTCAACTAAATTATATAACGCGTACATTTAATTGGAGAAAAAATTTTATTTTTGCTCGAAAAAATAAAAATTAACTGTTATTTTTGTTTGAAAAAATAAGAAGCAAAATTTAACTTTTTTTTGTCCAAAAAAATAAAAATCAATAATTAACTGTTATTTTTGATTAAAAAAATACAAATTAAAATTTTAAAAATCACTATATTTTATATCAGACTATTCATAAGAATCAGTATGGCATACTTCAAAAAAATTTCAAAATAACTGTTATTTTCGGTCCCTGCTCTCGAAGAGTTGTTTTTTAATATTGTGATGTAGGGTATCATGTGGCCGAGCTTGACTGACTTTACTTTTTTAATTTGTTTTATCTTTACTTTTCGTCTTAATTTCTTTTGACTTACATTGCAACTTTTCATATTTTAATTTTAAATATATATCAGTTATAGTGTTATTGTACATGCTTATGTAAATATCAATGTTTGTTTTTAAATTTTCATATATCTTCAGCCATTAAAAAAAATTTTTTTTGTGTCATCAAATTAGTCTTCTCGTTTATTTTTATTTATGTATCTAAAACTTAAAGAACAAAACTTGGAATAAAATCGTAATTTTTTTAAACGCAGTTTTCTTTGATTGAATTTATTTGAATAATTTAGCATGTCTTAAAAAATTTTAAAATTTCTTAAAATGTTTTTTATTAATTATAACGCGAATATGGAATAAACTATAAATAAAAAAGCAATAACTAAATATAAAACGTGTTAAAAATTGCGTTTAAATAAAACAGCTGACATAAAAAAATATTTAAAATTGCTTTTTAGTTTTTATCATGTGTAAAGATTGGTTTTATATTATTTACAAAGTTTTATTATTAAATTCTAAAAAAAAACAGAAGAAGAATTTTAGATTTGATTAGATAAAGTATGTATGTATGTATATATATCGTGTGTACAAGAATAATAAAAATCAAGTACAAACTAGTTGATCAACTACAACTTTTTTTTTTGATTATATTTTAAGAGAAAAAAAGACTTATTTATTCTATTCGTAGAAACAATTTGGATGTGTTTACTTGGTCCTAGGTGTTTCTATACCCATCACTAAAAAGATGGGGACATATTGATTTTGTCATTTCGGTTGTAATACATACAACAAAATAATCAGAAGGTTCACGAAGAAAGTCTATTCTGGATCCTTGTGAAAGTTTAAAACGATCTTAATATAATTCGTCTGTCTGTTGAAAGGTCGGAATAAAAGATTTAGCAAAATGAAATTTTGTGAAAATGATTTTTAGACGCCAGATTTGTTTGGCTTTGTAAATGGGCTACACCATACAGAGTCCTCCTGGGATAAGAGTTTTGGCTTAATAACGGGCATACGGGATCAGCTAAAGTAACAACACATATCACAAATGCTCGGTAGCAAAGACGGGACAAATCATCTAGCCCCTCATAAAAGTTTTAAAGTAAAAAATTAATACGTTTATTTAATACGCAACTGCCAAAACAGTATAATCTGTGTAGTTATACGTAGCAAGTTAAGCGGGGAACACAACGTTACCCTGAAGTACAACGTTACGAATAGCGCTGCAAGCTGTCAAAATTTAAAAACGGCACGTTCAAAGTATTGTCAGCAGAAAACGTAGTTCAATTAGTCGTTGCAGGAGAAGTTGAAGCGCATAAGCTCCTACTACAACTTCTTTATTTTGTTTTAGGCCTTACGTGCACAAAAGCGTATGATGCCTTGATACAAAAAGTTCGTCTACTTTTGTAAGCTTTACAAGCGCCGTTCGAACAAATTAGCTGATTTTGACAAATTAAATTTAGTTTCTACTTGCGGTGATGCCGCTTTACGCGTTGCATGAAATTTGAAAAATCAAGCAAATTTTTGCCGCGATAACGCATGATGTAGACCTCCAGTTTAACATGTATGCCCTTTGTATAATTTATGTAGGTTTATTTGAAATAAAAGTGGTGGGTATCATAGATTCGGCTCAGCCGAATACAGCCTTCTAACTTGTATCTTTGTATTTGTTTATATTCAGATTTTCTACAAATTTTCTAATAATGGCACAGAAGTGGACAGTGAAGGGCGTTTGGGTTTAGTTTTTCATTAGAGTTATGTAAGTAATATTATTTCCTCCTCATGTTACAAGCTGCTAACTGCTAATTCAATAAAAAATAGTTTTTTTAAGAATTTGCTCAGATTTTTGCCTACTAATGTTACTTTTAATCACCGATAAAAACAGAATCATTAGCAAAAATAACACATTAATTTTTTCGTGAATTTATTAAATTAAAATATTCTCAATATTCAGGGCTTATGTTTTAATTATAGGATTTGGAACCAGTTATAATCATATCCCAGCAATTGTGTAAGACTTCTAAAGAGCGGTGTGAAAATAAACGTACTGTTACGGGTGATTGCAAACAAAACTAGCCTCTTAATTTTCTAAAACACTTTACATCATTTTAAAAATATTTTAATACAAATTTTGAAAATATCAAAAAATTTTAATCCAAGGTGAAGGGATTTACAAAGTGACCCCAAAATCTTTTTGATAGTAAAGCACAGTGGGGAAGATTTTCTCAACGTTTACAAAATATGAAAATTAACATTCCTGGGTAATATAAACAGCAAAAATTATGTCTTTATGATTATCGTTTAATCGCGATATATTTTGCTAAAAATTGAGGAAATTAAGCTCCAATAAAAATTAAATAAGTTATTGGAATGAAATTTGTTATGCTGTTTATATTAAATTTGGCATCATTTCGAAAGATTTCGCCTCAGTAGCGAAAAACTTTCCTATAAAATTTTTATTCGGGATAATTATTAAAAGTATGCACAAAATGCCTATAATGAAGTAGACAAAGGCTAATACACTATTAGGGCACAAATCATTTATTTCAATTGTGACATACTTAGCTCGAAAAAATCCATTTCGAAATAAGCGCGTTTATAGTTTTTAATTTGCTTTAACCACTAAAGGCTAGTTTACACGGTAATACAATGTATTACGACTTTGTAGAAATAAAATAATATGAAATTCTCTCCTTGTTTAAAAGAAAAAATAAAAATCTGTTGTAAGTATAATTCATGTTTACACGGATGGTATAAGTCAAGGTATATTTATAGCAGGTAGCCGCGAGATTACAACAATTGTACAATAAAACAAACAACAGGGCTTTTTATTGTTGTTATGTGATACGAACTGTCAAACAGCAAAGGGGTTAATAAGAGACAAAAAAGACAAAAAACGTGTTTACTTGTTTACTTTACACCATTTGACAGTTCGTATCGCAAAACAAGCAAATAAAAAATAAACAGCTGGCTTTCCGAGACTACCTGCTTTAAATATACCTTGGTATAAGTAAAATCAAAAATAATAACAAAAAAGCAGGTGGTTGCAGTTTTAAATTTTTACAAAAACAACATGAAAATATCCTGAGTTGATTTCAGTTGTTTTTGTAATTGTATAATAATGTAACCACCTTCAATATATGCTTTTAAAATACACCTCTGGTGTGATGAGAATACATAAGTTTCTAAAATGGTTTAGAAAAAAATCATTTAAAGACCGCTTGTCAGATTTTGTATTCGTATTCGCTCTTACTAAAGGCTAGATTACACTATTATACTTTGTATTACATGTCAAAAACTCAAGTAAAATTACAAAGTGTGATAGTGTGAATGCAATGTGTCACGAAAATGACAAGTATTATGAAAAAAGTTTGACATCCCATACGACTTCATTGTTTTTTGAAAATTTTCTAAACAATAATACCATGGTGAAATAACTAGAAGGTGGCAGCACTACGAATTCTATTATTTTTTGCTCAATCTATGGTGAACTTCCATAACGTCAAAATTATTTGTTTATTCTTAGGAAATGTCAAAAAGAATTTAATTTTCTTTAAAAAAATATTTTTTGTTATAAACAAAACAATTTGTGCAGGATAAAATTTAAAAAAGTCGATTTATTGATATTTTATTATTACAGTTTTATTTTTAGAAACCAATAATAAATAAGATAAATTTAACTTTTCATTTTAAAATATTGAAACCATTTTTTAGTTTAGGCTAACTAGGGCAAAAGGCAATCGATAAAAGTATAAATTTTATCCGTTAATTTGGCACAAACCGGTAAATTGGTTAACAAAATGCAAAACAACAAGTCGATTGCCTGCAGATTTGTGACAGACGTGGTGGCAGAATTTTGGAAAATATTTTACTACATAAAATTTAAAAAGTGCAAAAAACTAATGTTGTAATCAACCTATCCCTCCAATACTAATTATTTAGGTTTATTATTTTAACTTTTCTTAAAAATATATACGTGTATATTTTTAATCAAAAATTTCATTGATTTTTAATTTTTTTATAATCTTTCTCCTTTTTTTTACATTCACTGGAACTAATAGCGTGAAAAATTTTTCACATAAGATTCACGATTGCTTTTTTCCCTTCGAGGGGAATGCAAATTTCATGGAAACAAAAATTCCACTTGTTATTTACGATAGGGGTGAATAATTCCCATATTAGCAAGTTCTGCAAAATAATTGGTGTTGTGTTCTTTTCACTTTATTTTTTAATGACTAGTTTAGATATATTTAAAATATTTTTAAAGATATTTTTTTATGGGTGTATTTTTTTTTCGATTACATAAATGTTCGCTGGGTTTAAAGATACATACAATTTTTTTAAAAGTTCATCATGATTTAACGAAAATTAACTAAATTCATACATATTAATTAACTGTGTTTTGCTTCAAATAATATTATTATTTTTTTTTTAATTGAACCGAAAATTCGTTTCTCTGTGAGGATTTCATAGAATTTTTAATTCCTTTAAATTAAAAACGAAAGTTTTCTATAAGAAATTTTATTTTAAATGCACTGCAAGCCGTTGCAGACAAAAAAAAACAAACCTTTTATCAATATCAAAATTGTTTAAATCTTGTTTTAATATAAAATATTAAAAATAAAATAAAAATTTAACTATGTAGTTTATATGAGTCTATTCGAACTAAAACTTTAATTGCACCTATTTTTATACTTAATTTATGTATATTAGTAAAATTTGTGTTTTTTTGTTCAAAGAACGAATATTTGATTTTGACTTTTAAACAAATAATAAAATAAGCATTTAAATTAGCAAAGAGTAAAAGTATTTGATTATGTCATTTAGAATTATATTTAAAATTCTTGTTCAAATTATTTAAAAATTGTTGAGCTATTTGACAATAACGCAAAGAGCATTTAACCTTAAAAAAAAGCATAAACTTTGCAGCAGTGTTGGAAAAATCGATATTACTCAATCATTACAAACAGTGTATTTTTTTTAAAGTTTCAGAGTAAAAGTTCATATTCGGGAAGAGCAATGTGAAAAAATATATAAGATTATCGGATATTAAGAAATAAGTTTATTTTTAAGCAATTAAATGTGCTTTATCAGAAAAAAAGAAATGTATTATTTGGAGCCTGTTTAGAGAAAGAGCCTTACAGAAGCTTCTTTTTTTATTTCTTTCAAAACTCAAACTGTTATTAGGTGCCCTGGTTAACACTGTTATTTCAAGCCATATAATGTAAAATTTTACCAAATTTTACCAAAATATATAAGTCGTAATAAAATGATTTCCAAGACTGCGCCTTATATGGGGCCTACGGTAAATTTTGGACCGATGTAACAAAATTTGGCATAGTGCTTTCTCATCTTCTGTAGCTATGGCAGACCAATTTGTACTAAAATAGCCATATTCGTTACGATTTAAGGCGTAATAAAGTGTTTTGCGGGAGGAGCTTAAGGTTAATTATAGACCGATCTTCTCGAAGTTTTGTAGACTTATCTAATGAAACTATGGCGGCCGAAGTTAACTGCAATACCGTTATTGTGTATGGTTTTAGGCTTACTAAAATATTTTCGGAAAGTGGGCTCTGTATGGGGCCTATGAAAAATATGGAATGACATTCACAAAATTTTGTAGTAAGTCGTATAAAACGAATTTGTATAAAATATTGAATGAGAATCGATACATTCCGTCACTAATTCATGTTAATTTTTGTAACAAAAATATCAATTTGTTGGGAGGTTGATGGGTTTTTAAATATTTTCCTACTTTGCCACTAAAATCATACCAAATACCAAATCGCTTAGGAGAACTAGAAAGAGTTGGACACCAATATCGTTTTTTTCTGTTGGACAGTGTGTTCTCAACAGAAAGACGGACAAGGCTAAATCGACTTAGAAGGGCACAGAATTATAGGATGAATATTTAAGAAAGTTTTACATGGAATGACAAACTTAGTAAACCCTCAATTACTACAAGTGGTAGAGGTTATAAAAATCATGAGAATTTATTATGATAAACATTGAAGTATTCGGCATTCGCTTAAAATACTGCGTTTAACTTTCTTCGGAACATTAACTCGGAAAGTTTTTAACCATATTTTATTGTTTAATCATTAAACTCAAAGTATTTCTCTTAAGTTAAGATAACTTTGGCAATTCTATAATTTTAAATAGGTTAAAATATTTTATTAAGTAGGATTCAGATTTGAGCCTTACAAAAAATTACAAAAATTAATTTCAATATCTATAAATATTCAACATTTTTTTTTGTTTTTCGTATTTATTCTATGAGCTAAATTTCAGTTATGTATTTTATAAAGCTTTTTTGTAATAGTTCTATTCCTTAAATTTTTAGGAATGACTTTTATACACTACCAGACTATTATATTGTATTTTCTTGTTACATTTTACCTTAGTTATCCTTTGTTGAATATAATATAAAGTAACCTACGAAAGGAAATAATTCCCAGTTTCTATCTATAAATATTTAAAAATTTCTTTAAAATCAAGTTTTGGCAGTTTTTATTTAATAGGCTGTAAACAAAAACAATTCTATTTTTAAAATCTTATAAAATTTGAATACTCCTAAGGTAAAAAAAAACAAATAATATAAATAAAAACCGGATAGTTAATTGAGTTGTTTTTGTGATTTTATAAAATTTTCCACTTTAAATACTCGAGTTAATAGAATTTATTTTTGATTTGAATATTTTTTGATAAAAAAGAATTTTTTACGTGATATTTGCATTGCGAACGCTGCATTGTAACGCCGTCTCAGATCAAAGTATGTTTTAACATTGTTTGGTCTGTATTAATGGCTGGCTGACCATGTAATCTATGTGCGCAAAGAACACATTTAGTTAGTGCGTTTTAATAGCCATTAGGACAAAGTCTACTGAAAATGGTAACAATCGGTCTATTTTTTCTTATAGCCAACATACAAGCTTTTTTGAAATAGTCTTTGGCCCATAAACCATCTTATCATGGAAATTGCAAAGGTTTTTAATGCAATTTTTGGGAGAACTCAAATCGCGACGCACACTACAAAAATTAAGGCTAAAAGAAACTCTTTTTCCGTGGCGGACGCTAAAACACAAGGACCTGACATTTTATAACCTAATCTCAATTTAATTGCAAAATAGTAGAAAAAAATTTTTTACTTAAGTTGAAGAGATTTGAATGAGAAGGATATAGCTTTCGAAAGGACTATCTATATGAACATCTAAATATGTATACCATTGTATTAATGCATATTTATGAAATTATTTTTCTAGTGTAGCATTAAAGAAAATTAAGTTAGATTAATTTCAAAAATTTTTGGTTAGTGGACTGTTTCTGGGATTCGCCCATATATAAAATATTATAAAAAACAATAGCAATAATATTTTTTGCCGCCATATCTAAAAGGAATTTCCAAAATTTAGAAATAATAATTTTATCAAATTATGTTGTAACCATAAATATTTATTAATGTTGACTTTAAAAACTATATGATAACATTCTAGCTATCGGTACTGTTTACAAAATGTAGTGATAAGGAACTTTTAGGTCAACATTTAAGATTTTATATTTTGGAATTTAGTTCTCAACAAGAATTGTTACAGCTCTTTTATAAAACAACAGAATTGTTTTAAAAAGTGACAGTGTTTAAAAGAGAATTTACAAAAAGATATTAATAAATTACCTTTCAGTTTCAAGAGTGGAGTAAAAATTGTTAAAAATATGATTTGTAGATGTTTAAACAACAAAATATTTCTAAAAGAATGACTTTTTCAATTTCGTATATTTAAGATTGAAATCATTGGACTGTGGAATTCAATCCTATGACATGAGTGTACGTCGATAAACCGTGTCCAGACTTGCAATTTTTGTTGCAGCAATAATTGAATTTATGGTTAAGAGAGGTGAGAAGATTTGGGAGAGGTACATAGTTTCATGTGACTGCAATTCTGTTTTGTAATTCTCGTTTTTTAACTTGGTTGTAGGTGTGTTTGTATTTATATATAAAATATAAAAAGGAGTAGAGAAACCATACACTTATCAAAATACTTATCAAGGGCTATGGTAGTAATAACTAGTTAAAATATGTTTGTATTTGTATCACCGACAAAGCTTGATAGAAAATCAAACCAGCTTAGATATTGCAAAGCCAGCTTAGATATCGTATAATATGGACACTTATGCAATTTCGAAAGCAAATTTTAAAAAAATTGCAGCAACAAAAATTGCAAGTTTGGACAATGACTTACATTGAGTTGCTGTAAAAACATACTTTTAAAATCTTGCAATTTTAAGGATTTAGAATCCACCTTCAAAATTTCAAGATATATAAATAGGGATTTTTGTACTTTATGGACGAAAAAAGTTATTTACATTGGCAGAACAATTTTTACTAATATAAAAAAGTTTATTACTATTAAAATTATCTATAGAAACTGGGAATTATTTCCTTCCGTAGGTTACTTTATATTGCAATAAGGTTAGGTTCCATTGGCAGCCGTGATCAAGCACAGCTCACGTGGGTCCATTAATTAGTTCCCGTTGTGTTACTGTATTAACTTAAAATTTTTAGTTTTTAACTTTTTGAAAAAAGTCGACAGATATTATTCATATCTATCCGCTGTAAAAATATCGAACGGTTGGTTTAAAAATACTTTTTCATTTGCCTTTCATATTAAATTAAAAATTGTTTTGCTTCTACTGAAAATTTTAAAATTTTTAGTTAATACAGTATTGTTGAACAAGTGCGATTTTTTATTTTTCGAATTTATTCTATGAGCTAAATTTCAGTTATGTATTTTATAAAGCTTTTTTGTAATAGTTCTATTCCTTAAATTTTTAGGAATGACTTTTATACACTACCAGACTATTCTATTGTATTTGCTTGTTACATTTTACCTTAGCTCATAGAATAAATTCGAAGAATAAAAAATGTTGAATAAAATTATCTATAGTTTCAAAATCTTTATTTTTTAACATGGGTATTTTCTATTTTATGGTCATGAAACTTTTGGCACTTTAATTATTTTTTACTTTCCTACGTTTGTCAATTTATAAAAACTTGAATTTTAATTCTCCAAATGTTGTTGAGACAACAATATTAGTTTAACAAAGATATCTACCCATATTGACATAAGTTGTTTTATCAGAACACTATTTTGTTTTTTGTAATAGGCTAAATTTATTATATATCATGTTCGGTTGGCTGTTAAAAAACTTTCAATTTATTTTTTTTTTTTTTCTTAAAAATTTAAAACGACGAGATTAAAAATTTTATCCTTACAGCATGAGAGCGAGTTATGCCGACTGTCAATTTTTATTGTATGCAGTATGACATTTAAAATACATATACCTACCTACATACAATAAAAAGGGATATCTAGCACAACTCTTTCTTATGATGCGGCCACCTGCATGAATTCATCTTGGTCTGCTGCACTTGCAAGCAGCAAAGCAGAAGTTTAAACTGAATAATCTATTAATTGTTTTGGAATAAGCCGAGGGTTGCATATAAAAAACTTCATTAAAACAAGTTAAACAAATTTTATTTTTACGCAACATCAATTTAAATATTTTACTTTGGCTTTGATTTTCTAGCAAGGCAAAAACTTAAATGTATATTAACTGATCTCGGTTCCAAAAGTTTTGAAACTATCAGTTTTATCTATCACTCTTTTTAAATTGTCAAAAAACTATTATTAAAAATCTGAATTTTTTTCCCCACAGAGAAAATGTTTTTTACCGTAAAACTTTGCTACCGTTTCTCACACGCCCTTTGATGCAATAATTCTTTTGAGTGTTTAATATAAAATGTTAATTGTTAATAATTACTATCAACTTTTTTCAATTTTTATTTATTTACTTTTTTAAATAACAAACATTAAAAAGTTATATGTTAATGGAATTTGTATTTTAGTCCAAAATACGAATTAGTAATTCAGAATTTTTAATCTGTAAGGAAAAACCCCATTCACTAGACCGCTCTCCGCCTTAGCATGAATAACATAAAATACACCACTGGCTCCATCAACAAAAGTTGTAATGATAAAAACTAGAAAATCATAGACATCATAGAGACAACAGACCAAAACATACACACACACACACACACCTGCAGACACAAGATGCTTAGCTCAATGACTGGCAATTCCCCAGCAGCAGTTACACTGCTTCTTGCGTTTTACAGCTTTATTGTTGGGGTGTTCCAAGTCAATTTATGTATGAGGGGTATATTTCCGTCTATGCTTAAGTTAATAGCAGTGATTGTGTGTGTGTATGTGTGTTATATTCTCGTTTTGTCGGTGTTTGACGTAAGAAAACTACTAACAAAATACCTAACATTAACGCGATGTAAGCAGTAGCAGCAAATTAACGTAACGTAATGATGTGATCTTGTTTTAGCGTTGGTTACAGGGACTGACCGGACTCTACTTTGATTTTTTGTTTTTGTTATAGCTGTTTATCAATAAGTTGTTGTAGTTGCTGTTGGTAACAATCTACATGGGAAAATATGTGTGTGTATTATTTTTGCAGTTCTTAACATGTGCTTTTTTGCAAATGTTTGCTTGTTGTGTGTTGTTCATTCAAATAAATGTGCGAGTGTGTGTAAGATATTGTTTGCGTATTGATTGAAGCTTGATTTAACACAATAAAAAGATAAATAAAAATCTTACTTGGTCAGTTGGGGTTACTTCTAGGGGTTTATTCATTAGCGAACAACGCTAGCGAACAGTTGTCTGAACGGTTAACATTTTAATAAGAAATTTAAATAAAAAAAACTTTAAGTAATATCTAAATAAAAAGAAATTAAGTGTTTAATAAAGCGTTGAAGAAAAAGTTCTAAAAACAATATATTCTTAAATTGTTTTTGTGTGATAATATTATATGTAAAACATTTGAGAATATGAAAGAATTCACCAGGTACTTTGCTCGACGCTATAGTGCAGTTAATTGCGATGGTGAACAACATCATCATGATAATTCCCATCATCAGGCAACAGGTGTAGCTGGTCTACAAAATGTTATCTCCTCAACCACTCCCATGGAAAGACATAAAAGTCTACAAGCTCAGCGCTCGATGAACCCCTCCGGCATTTTAAATTCATTTTTTAATAAGCGGAAAAAGAATCACAGAGCACGCTCACCAACTTGTAAGTATTACTTGGATTAACACAAATTTATTCCAATTAGACCCACATATTCGATTTTTTTTTTCTAAACTCAAAGTTTATTGTATTGAAAAAAAACACAAAATTTTGAAGTGTGATAAATTAGTAAACAACATAATTTTGTTTTAATGAAATAGACAAAATTAAAATTAAGTGTTTGGCCTCGATGTATAAATTGTCATATAAACTCAAATTTACAAAAAAACAAAAAAAAAAAAAAAAAAAAAAAAAAAAACGGTATAACGTGTTGTTTTCAAAACTTTTCTGTTCTAAATAAATTATTACACTTGATAAACCAAACTTAAAATTTAAAATAGAATTTTATCTAAAACGAACGATACAAAATTCTGATGATAGTACAGAAAACTAAATGTAGCTGATTAAACTGTTGAAAAATAACATAAACGAAAAAAATCAACATATTTCAAGTTCAATATCATGGCTACAAAAGGTATTTTAAAAACGTAAATAAAGTTTTGTTTGCAATGTTAAAACGAGTGCAATTTTACAAAGATTTATATTTATTTGCAACTGAGTTTTAATCTTTTTAACAATTAATCGAATTTAAATTAAGACAAATACTTAAAAGGCGAATAACAGATTATATCTATGCGTTTTTTTAAAAAATATCCCTGCAAATAACTAAGAAATATAAGGCTTTTTATTTAATTTTTCTTAAGAATCATTTTTGAAGGTCTTTTCTTTAAAAATTTTTAGATAGAACCATTTTTCTAATCAATGATGTCAGCTATTCCTTTTCTCATTTCGGAAATGTTAATTTATTTACTTGTTTTTTTACAACTCTTATTATTTTTTATATTCCATATAACTTTTTCATACATACTTTACGGTAGTAATTAAATTTTTAACAGTAATATTTATAAATTTATCTGTGCAATCGATTTTTGCCAATCATTATTTTTGAAATTTAAAGTGCACATGTGATTAAGCTGTTTTTTTCCTTTATTTTTTTTTTTAATTCTGCATAAAACTGTATGACTAATGAAAATATTATTACTAGAGAGGATTTCAAAACTATTGTCTAATATTTTTTCAAACTTTTGTAAAAAAAAATAATGAGCCCATAAAACATGTTGCAAATAAATACTTTAAGTCTTGTCTGGTCAAAAAGTTTTGCAACTTATTGTAGTAAAGTAAAGTTTAGGTGCAAAATAAGTTGCAGAAAACAAATCACCAAAACATGTACGTTTAAAAAACTTTTTGCTAAAGCAATTTTGTTTTGTAGGCAAATATGAAACCATCTTTGAAATTATTATATTTTTTTCAGTTAGTTAAATTTGTATTTTTTATTATCAAAGTAATTTTTGGGAATACAAAATTTTTAATTTTTTTATTTAAAAAAAATATTTATTTGCAAACTTAAATCTGGTTTTAAAGATCTAAAACTTTTTTTGCCAGGGTTAAAAAATTGGCATTGAATAATAAATTTTTCTAAATTATACAGTCAATTCTTCAAATTCAAATCTTAATTATGATACGAATTGTTAAATACATAAGTGTGATAAATTTTATTGAAACTCATAAGTATAGGGTGGCGCATAAATAACGGTATGATCGCAAAAAAAAAAAACATAGTTGGAAGAGCAGTGGCTCCATCTTTTTGGAACCACAATTCGGAATTGTTCTCTATCTGGGGCGTTTAAAACTGTTCAATCATTGCCCAGTATTGAATGTCATTCACATTAACCGCAACTTGTTCGTCGTTTTCGAAAAATATGGTCCAAAGATCTTTTCTGAAGTGATTTTGAATCTAAGTGGGTGCATTTGATGTTCAACATTTATTCTTGGATTTTGGGTACCCCATATTTTTATAGAGGCGACCACCATTGAGGTGAAATTTGGCCTCATCGCTTTTTATTTGATATGATCTCTGTGTTTGAATAATCGAACTCTGACTATTAAAATAAAACCAAACAAAGTTGGTTCTTTGTTCTGTGTTTCAAAATTAATTCTGAAAAAAATATATTTACTTTATTAAATCATAACATTCGTTATGCGCCACCCTGTACAAGCATATTTTTTAACTTAACATTTTCCTGCAATCGTCTAATCACTCAGAAATAGATAATTTCTTAATTTTTGCACAAATTCTTATTTATATTACCTTTTATATTGATTTATTTTTTGTAACAGTCATGTACATACAAACATATTTTAAATTTCTGTTAAATGTTTTTCAAATTTTCACTACTTTTTTATTTAGCATGAAATATGATAAAATACTGAAAATTTTCTTCAACACAAAAAAAAAACAATTTTTAAATCCGCATTTTCATCATGAACTTGATTTTGTGTGATTGAGAAAAAAAAATTTGAACAAATAATTGTTTTGACATGAACGCTAAAAATACTGAAAAAAAAAAATTTATTAAAAAAAAAACATTTTTTTTTTATATTTGTTTCCCATAATGAAATTTATTTAACTTGTACAAATTGTAAACTATCTCAAATTTTAAGTTTTAATAATTTTTAAACTATTAATTTGAAAGAGTTTGTTTGTATGTATGCAAAATATATAAAAAGACAGTCACAATAACCATGGCCTATATATGTAATACCTGATATGAACCAAACCGATAATTGTTCAGGAGAGGCAAACAATTGATGTGTGCCAAAATTTTGCATATGGGCATTTCCGTCAAAAGGTCCACCGTGACCGAAAATTTAAAAGTTATTAAAAGATGATTATTTTACGGTATTGTTATAGAGAAATATTTAGATCTTACAAATTTTATAAATTTACCCATAAATTTGTTCACTTAGATGAACAATCGACTGCAAAGTTGGGCAAACGTAATTTCTTATTTGTGAGAATGTTTTATTGTATGTTTTCTATTATTATTTTCCTTAAAAGAGGTGATATTTGATAAAAATTATTTCAAAAAGATGTTCATACATGGTCTGTAATCTAAGGAAGAGTTCGAAGAGAAATATGTTATTCGGATTAACGGTAAAAATAAAAAAATACAGCAGATTTTGGAATCAAACCAAAGACGTTTTAATGTTACATTGCTACGTAAGATTCTGAAAGCTGTTTGACTTAAAAATTGTGACAGGTTTCGCTGGATTACGCCTTTTTATACATGGCCACAAAAACTACTTCTATTTTTCACGTTCGAACCGCTACTTCTTTTGCTATTATATTTGACCTAGAATCGCGCCCCCCATAAACTTTAGCATAGATAATAGTGCTTTCTTAGTGCTTTAATTTAAGGG
Source organism: Pollenia griseotomentosa (assembly GCA_963931875.1). Lineage (NCBI taxonomy): Eukaryota > Metazoa > Arthropoda > Insecta > Diptera > Polleniidae > Pollenia > Pollenia griseotomentosa. Next base: position 202,546,833 of record OZ007561.1, on the reverse strand, counting down.
TTTAAAAAAACAAGGTAATTCGAATTGATACAGATTTTGCAATTACTTTTACTTCACTTGAACTAAATTATCATAAAAGTAACGATATTCTGATGGTAACACAGGCCTCATATCTTGTAGATGTTTATATTTACTAGGCTGAATTGGAAGATGGAGATTATGTAAAAGTTTTAGTTTACTATGTCCTGTGTATTGTTTAATTTGGTTGGGTACATTCTTGTATTTATGTTATTTTCCGACGTTATGTCCTGTACCAATTTAGCGAATTCTAATAAATTTAAGGGTTTGTTTCCGATTTTGCAATTTTTTCGAATTTCAATAAAAAACAGATTTTCAAGAAATTGGTTCATTGCAGGTATTGAATATAGGCCGTCGATATACGTAGATATATTTACGACATATAACTTACATTAAAACAAAAACAAAATGTTTATTTAAGCCAATACAACTCTACTCTGCTTCTTTAATGAAGATTTTTAAAATTTCTTACAAACATCCTTGTTTGGTACACGATCATAGCGGAGAAATGTCTTCAGATAATGGAACATTCGAAATAATTGCGAAACCAATTGCATAAAGTTATTGTTCAAATAGGACAATTTTTTTGTTTTAGATTATAAAGTTTGAGTATATTATTTTAAAAGAATCAGCCTATGTAGCAAAAAGCAGCCTGTGTGCAGTTTTGTATGAAAATTTTTGTATAATTAAGCGTTATTCAAACAGAAAATGTTGCTGTTTACAGACGTTTTGAAAGTAACTTAATAAAGTGGTGAATAAAAGTTTGCAATAGTGGTTGCCATATGTACAGGATTATAACTTTAATGTGAGATAACTATATTTTAAGATTATCTTACAATAAAAATTGGTAGCACGGTAAACAAAAAGTTCTCAAGAATATTCAATATTAACACGATTTCGATTCCTGCCGCAAAATTATCCTTCAATACGCTACGTTCGACGAATCATTTAAAATATTTTCTTAAAAAAAATATCTAAAGATTCAACATTATAAAAGAGAATTCTCTTTTATAATTTTTTTTCTTTGATTGAAAAATTAACTTTCATATCTATAAGTACTTAAATAAGATTTTATATCTTTTAATTGCTGATTATTAAGTTTAAGAAATAACAATAAAGTTTTTATTAATTTTTTACTTTGTTCGAATTGTTATTATACAGTTGAACTTCTCTATCGCGATTTTCTATACAATGAAGCTCTCCCTTTTATGAATTGATTTTAAGAACACAGCTTTTTTAATTTAATTTTAGTGTAATTTAATCCTTTTATAATGAAAATTTCCATACAGTAAATTGTTCTTTACAATGAACACATTTTTAAAGGCGTCGATCCTGCTTTTTAAGGATTTTGAGAAGCAATGTTAAAACGGATAATTGCCGCACGCTAAAGAGTGTAGTAAGTACAAACTAAAACACCTGATTATTTTAAATAAAAATAGAAAAAATATAATTTCTTTATAATGAAGTATCTATACAATTAAGTAATTTTATGGTCCCATGCAGATTCATTATAAGGAAGTTCGACTGTATTATGTAAATTATAATTATCATTAATAAAACATCAATAAAAGTAAAAAATCTTAATCCTAATTAGCAGCTAGAAAAAAGTAAGGAAGAACATGATTTGCTGCTTATCATTTAGCAAAACATTATTAATTAATTACATATTTTGCCTAAGAAGATTTTCACCTCAACCATAAAACTGATATAAAATTGTTTATTCAATTTAAAAGCAAAAACCATCAAGCTGACATACAACTTAAACACGTTCGACTCACGTTTTTCGAACACAAGTACTTTTAATAAACTGCCACCAACTCAAAGCGTTCATTTAAGGCAATAATTTTAAATGTACACATCAACAAATTATCACAATACATATTTAAATATGCGTATTTTTTTCTAATTTGCAATAAGTAATTTAATATAAATCTTGAAAAATATTTTTGAAACCGGTATTTGCAAGTTGTATTTGACAAAACAGTTCGTGTTAGGTGTTAATAAAAACGTTAATAGTGAAATAAAATAGCATACAAATTTTATATTGTTTACAATTCTTTAACTGGGTTATTCCATTGGCGTTCCTGAAGTATGCGTTTGTTAAAAATGGTATTTTCTTATTAATTTTTTTTTGTCAATTCATGGTTAGAATTTGATTTAGGCAAAATAATTGGGATAAAACAAAATTCTAAATAATGATTCATGGGATGAAATTCAATAAAAGATATTTATAAACTTTTGCATTTTTAACAAAAAAAAAAAAAAAAAAAAATATGTGAGAGGAACATTTCTAGAGGCTGTGTAGAACAAACAAAAGACTTAAGACACATAACTGCGCCTGCAAATTTTTATATTATTTATTCGGGCAAGTTCTGGAAATCGAAATGATTTAAAGTTATTAAAGTTAAATTACACTACGTGACAAAATTTCAACAAAGTCGTGACCAAATGAATTTGACAGCTAATCTTTATGTAAAATCCTTCCAATCCAATCTTCACAAGCAATCAATGGTTATTTTAGAAATTTTATAACCTTTCACAAAAATAAAAAAAATACATAAATCGTTTTAAATTTTTGAAGATATTTGCATATCAGTCACATCATCTTTTTTAAAAACACAAATAACGGTAATTTTGGAATATCTCAAAAACTGTTCTACTTTTGACAATTCAGATTTCATATTCGGATTCAGCGGAAAATTTTACACAAAGATTAGGTGTCAAATTCATTTGGTCAAAAAATTGTCACGTAGTGTTATTAACAAAATTAACGTAGTTTTTTCTGGTTTTAAGAGTTGTTCTTGTAAAGCTAATTGGTTCTCAAAAAATTAAGAAGATGAAATAGAATATTTTTATGAACTTTCAGTACTGGGTGGTTTTTAAGATTGGCTCGATTCTAAATCGATTTCGAGAACATGCCCGACTAAACTAATTTATTACGTTTTTTGATGTTTTGGCAAAACTTAATACTTACATATATAAAAACACACACACCCAGTTAACACAACTCTTTTTGAATTATCAATCAGACGTATAAACAGAATAAAAAATATAATTGCGATATTAATTGAATTCGAAAAATAAAAATTTGAAATGAAAAACTGGAATGTTACCGGAATTGGTTTATGAAAGAAATTATTAACAATTTGAATTTTGAAGATTTAATACAGAAACAAAACTGATTTAAATTTAAAAATTAATTAAACAAATCAATAGTATTAATTAAACGTTTAATTAACTTAATAAAATTTTTAATTAAGACTAATTTTATTTTTGATTATTTCTTTAATTGGTGAAAAATGTTGGAGAATTTTTTCTGTGCACAATCGATTTTAAATTTATATAAATAACTTAAGAAAGTCTTTGCCTGGGCGTGAACATTAATAAAATTGCTATAACTTTAAATTTTTCCGCGTTATTAGTATTTAAAGTAATTACGATTCACGCGTGATATGAATACATCACTTTAATGAAAATGTTACCTGATAGAAAAAAATGCAATGTGAAAGCTTTCTCTATCGACGATATATTCCGGAATATACTTATTACCCGAAGAAAGTTAAAAGATATTTTTATTTGTTTTTGAATTTTAAAATTTTTTAAACTTTATAGGAAATAATAAAAGGAAGAAGGTACAAAGTATTATTTAAGTTATTAGCTTCTAGCAGGTAAATTAACAATGTTGCCACAATTTATAAAAAGAATGTTTAGAATATTTTTAGTTTTAAAATACATAATTAGTATTTTATTTAATTTATTCATGAAGTCAGAAAATATTCAAATGTTTTTCAATACTCCAACAAAAATATATACGAATTTTTTTAGAAGATTTAATTAAATTAAAACTTAATTTGCTAATAAATGAACAAATAAAAAAACCGTCCCTACTGAATATAATAGAGGCCAAATAAAGAATTACTAATTAAGGTTAATTAATACTGAATAGATTGTATATTATTGATTTACTTTTTTTTAATATTATAAATTTTAAACTATTTGTTTAGCAACACTTAGACATTTAAGTGTTTATTTTTCACGTGCCTTACGAAAGTCTCTCTCAGTTGTTTTTGCAAAAAAATAAAATTCAAAAAAACCCAAAGAAAATCCATTTGATTTTAAAAAAACAAAAAAAATCAATTTGTTTTGTGTTTTTCTTTGCCTTTTTTGGAGCATATTATTAATTTCTTTTACTCTTATTGCATATAAATGCCAGTTAATTTTATTAATGCCTAAAGTATTATTCACCTTGTTTCATGAGATTCTCAGTTAGAGCTCCTTAGAATTTAAAATGAATGTTAGGAATTTAGTTAACAAAATAATTTCAGCATTACAACGTTGTGTTGTTATTTTAGCAAGAAAATCTTTTTCTATATACATTTTTATTAAAAAAAAAAGATTTTGTGTTAAAATAATTTATAAAAAAATAATTAATCCATTATGACTATAAGAAGACGGTTAAGACGTAATTCTTTAAAAGATTTTCTTGAACATTTTTACATTAGTCCGCGTCGTTTTTCTAAAGAACTAAAAGCAAGTCAACAATTTATTGAACATAATAATCGAAAAAGTAAGAATTTCTTTTTAAATTTTTAGCAAACTATTTTAATTGATATTCAATTGAATTTACTTAATTGTAATAATTTTTTAATGTGACTTTTATTGGTTTATTTCTTAATTGTGTATTAAAAAAATTCATTAATTCTTTAAAAATTTTTGTGTTTTGTTTTCAAATAAATTAACTTTATTAAAGTTTCCATTATTTTTACATGTGTGTATATAATAAATGTTAGTTATTCTGATTAATTACAAGTGTGAGTATGTAATAAGTAATATTTTGTTTTTTTTTTTAATATTCTCGATACTTAAATTCAATTATCAATAAACTTTCCATACTTAATTTGACACTATGAGAATGTTGAGGAATGTTAAGATATAACCCTTTAAATAAGAAAGATTCTTATAAAATTTTATTTGAATTTTTTTGAAAAAAGAAAAAATCATATCAGAGAGGCCCGGAAAAATAAAGGCAACAAATCTGTGGATTTTAAGCGGATGGTCTGGTTTTGATAAAAAATTACATTTAATATATTTAATAAAAGAAAAATATTTAATGAAAGCGGACCTAAATGCACTTTAATGTAGGTGATCTTGGGTATACACAAAATTAAAAATAAACCCACTTTTAAGGAGTCTGCTAATGAAAACTTATAAAAGACCTTTTCATAGGTCTCATATAGTTGAAAAGATATTCGACAGCCCGTAAGTTATAAAATACTTGACAATATTATTCTTGGCTTTTAACAAGTTGCGCTATTGACACCAAGTAATCATGGACATTTTTTACCTCACTCATATTAATTTCTTTGTAATTGTAGCACAGATGTTATTGTTGTGGTTACTGCTGCTACAAACGAATAAACGGGAATTTTGAGTTTAAAATATTAAAAAATACTTTCGAGCAATTAAATAAATTAAATTATAACAAATTTAAAACAAGGTTATTCCACAGTTTAAACAATAAATAGGTTAAACGTCATAATTGGGTGTAAAATAATAACAATTAACAGTAATTAAAAACAAATCATTCAAAAACATCCAATTCTATGAATAGTTAATTTTCTTTTTTAAATTTTATTCAAAAAATAATAAATTATTACCTCATACTTCATACTATTACATATTGTCACCGTAAACACAAAAGGCCGTAAGTGGCACACACATTAACAATCGATTTATTGATTGATAAGAATGTATTTTGATTAATTAATTGCATTATAAAAAAGACTATTATAAATCTTTTTTCGCTTACAGCCTTATGGATTTGAGGTAACGATATGTGCATTATTAGTTAGTTATTAACATTAATTGAAGAACTTTTGGATTTTATGTTTGTTATATGTATTTGATTCAGGTTACTTAACCTTGTTGTTGATATTAAATATCCTGCTTTAGATATCTTGATATTGTAAATAAAAATAGTAAATTAACAGTTTTTTTTTTTAATAAATAAATTTTCTTTTCAAATTATAATATTAACACGAAAAAAGTATTAAAAACAATTTGCATACGAAATGGCTAATTATTGGCCGTTAGTTAAAAATGTGTACTAAATATAAACATATATTTTCATCAAAATGAATAATAAAAAAACAACAAGGAAACGTTTTGTTGAAAGAATGAACATTTGATTGAATGTGTGTAAAAGTTGTTTAATAATAATTTTAAACTAATTCATTATATAATTAAAACGTTTTCATAGAATCAAATCATTTATGTGGCATAAAGTTTTATTTCGGTTAACGTTTTTCTTTCATTATTTTTTTGAAATTTTTTTATTTCTGTGTTTGTTTTTGCTAAGATTTAAAAAGATTATACATACTTTTTTACAGTTCATTCAATTAAGTTTTTTTTTTATAATTTGCAAAATGTTCTAGCTTTTGTTCTGATCTTTAAACAGGTTTCATGCATTTAAAACGCAAACAATGTTAAGAAAAGCCTTTAAGATTTTGTCGTTTTTGCTTTATTTTATTTTATTTTTTTTTGCGTAGATTTTAAAATATTTGTAGTACATTTTTATCTGGTCTTGTTTTAACTCTTTTTTTAGTAACACAGTCAATTTTAGTAGTACCTTTGTAACTCCATAAGCAACTTGGTCTTTTTTTATGTATTTCTTTTACATAGAACAACCGGAATTTTCTAGACGTTTTTATTTTTTTTGTTCTTTTAAAAAAACCTTGACTTGCTTAAGTACAAATCCTTTCTCTTTCCAAATTACATTATAACACATGCAACACATCTTTATCATCATTTGTGGCAGACAAAAGACACTGGGATACGGCAGACATGGTAAAGTTATTTTTAAAATGGTTTTAACTTGCTTTATAAATTGTAATTTTTGGAGTAAAACATTTCTTAAAGTGTTTGTGAAATTATTGGAATTTATACAAACAACGCTCAACCTAAGCTGCACAATAATGGCCTGGATTTCCGGAATCTTTTACCGGGAAAAAGTAATTAAATTGGTATCATTTCTACTGGGGATGACCAGGCAAATCGTAAATACGCAAACAATTTCGTTAAAAGAGAATTTTGCAGCATATTTTGATACATGTCAAATTTTTTTTTAGTAAACAAATTAATAGTATTAATTAAACCAGTTAATTGTATTAATTAAACGTTTAATTCACTTGATTAAACGTTTAATTCACTTGATTAAATGACATTCTTTTACGGCTCTTTAGATAAAAATAAATTTTTTTGTGTGCCACTTACACTTCTCCAAACCCGCCCACATTATGTTGGATGTTGTATATTGATAACTAAGATGCTCTTACTTAATTTGGAAACTTTGGCTCTTGCGTGCTCCAGATATATAGAAAACTATATTGTCTTTAAATGGGAGGTGCCACGCCTACTGAACATTTACAAATATTTTTAGCCTAGGTTAAGTGCTGGGTAATCAAGAAATTACTGTGAAAATTTCAGGAAAATCGGTTCAGTAGCTTAGGATTCTAAAAGGAACAAACAAAAATACTAACAAACGCATTTTCATTTTTATATAGACATTTACTTTAAATCGGAAATAGCTTAAAACCAGTTAAAAACTAAATACATTAATTAAATAAAATTTATTTTTATTTTGCTTAGTTAAACAATTACTTGATTTAATTGACATATTAATAAAACTATAATACTTTTTTAACATTGTTGTATATTGATAAAGAATAAGCGATCAGTTTTTTTCTGTTTGGCAAAGTGTTTCCAGAACTTGATGACCAAAAAGGCTAAATTTAGGAAATAAAATGCCTTGACTTAAAAATGGCAAAAATTTTATTTAATTTATTTATTAAAATTTTGCACAATAAAATTTTAAAATAAAAGTTCAGTTTGTTACAAAATAAAAAACGTAAATTATGTATTTTGACGAAAAAAATAGATCGTCGATTAATTTCAACTCGTTATTATTAAGTCACCAAAAATAACTTAATTTTGAACAAAAAAAAAATGCTAAAAATTTGACTTATAAGATTTTTTTTTACAAAATTTAAGCCAAAAAGTAACAAAAATAATATTTTATTTAAAGCAATAAAATATACATAAATAACAAATTTTCCATAACAAAAAATTTTGATCATCAATAAAATAGAATTTGTATTATCATACAAAACGTGACACTGCTGCACTATGCATATGTTACCTGTTTTAGACCATGCGACATGCCTCTTCAACGGTATTCGTATTTTCTTTTAGTGTCCGTTCGAAAACTTGTCTACGTGCAGACGTTACGTTTTTTGATTCATGCTTCAAACTACAATTTTACGGTAGAGCCTTAAATTCAAAATTGACTGTTCAATTTAAAAATGTTTACGAAACATTTCAAAGAGGAACACCAAAATGTTTCTTGATTTTACATTTCGTGCAACATTGTTTACCAAGCAAGCATCTCTACACGCTTTGTCACCAATCGTATGTTTCGCATAGTCTGAGGTATACAAATAATAGAAAAATATTATATTAGATAATTATTATAGCAGCATTTATCTAATATGGTGGTCCAAAATTTTTAAAAAGTTTGCTAAGCAAAATGGCTAAAAAAATTGCGCCAATTGCTAAATTAATTTTGCATGGCTAGACGAGATGAAAAATTTCTAAATTGGTAGCACTAGTTTTAATAAATTAGTCTTTGGTGTCCTTTTGAAGATAGAATTGTGTTGTTGTGAAGTTCGAAAAAGAATAGGGCATCAGTTTTACCAACTCTGGGATACAATAATCTGAGGCTATTTTAAACATAGATTCTTGTGGTTTCATAATAAAGAAATAAATTTACGATATACATACATATTTCGTATGTTTAGCAGAATCCTTACAAAATGTCTTTCTTATTATGAATCTCTATATCTCATTAAAAAGAACATGAAAACTATGCTAGTCAATTTTTAAGCAAAAAGGTTTAAGATAAAAATTTTTAGTGGTTTTCATCAAATAATTTTTTTTGTCAATATAAGTATGTATTATCAGTGTTTCTGAAGTAGGAATTACAAAACAAAAATTTTCTGTAAAAACGATATGTTTTATTATTATTTTAAAGCTGGTTATTTATTTTGCAGTTTAATTAATACAGACAACCAGTATTGCCAATTCTTCGCGATCTAAAATCGTTGCTAAAGATTTTTTTTCCAAAAATGTTAAAATATTAATCAAAAATAAAAAATAGAAATAAAAAAATTGTAGATAAGAGATGATTTTATTTTCACGCTGCAGTTACACGTTCAAGTTTGTTACACATACTGCTTGTCATAATTCACAAAAATTGCAAGCTGCAATCAGCTGTTTTCTTGACAGGAAATTTAAACACTCAATTTAAAAGAGAATTTAAAGGCAAATTCGCATCAAATTTGAAAAATAACAATGTCATTAGTGAAAAAGCAAAACTTGAAAGTGCGACCCCCAAGTTAGAAAAAATTGTACGGGAGTAACATTTTGAATATATACTTTATAACGTTAATCTTTGACTGAATTGATATTTTTATGATAAAGAAAATTTAAAAAAAAAAAAAAAAGATAATGGCTAAATTCATTTTCCTGGTAAAACATGAAAAAATGGCTAAATTCGTTACACTGCAGTAAACAAACAATAGAGTAACTTCGGGTATTGTGGAATAGGTGGGCTATGTGGAACCCCCCTTTATTTCCCAAACTAAATGTTATTTAGAAACACTCCCGGTATGTTAACATGTAAGATAAAATTATTAATATTACGGCTTTGGCTATGCTTATGGTCGCACTGTTAATTTTTTGTCAGTCTGTAAGTGAAAACAGGTGTTGTCGACTTTTTTTGTTTGCATATTCGAATCGTTATTTAGCTCCAAATACTGATATTTTATTTGTGTTTTTTTACAATGTTTACAAATTGTTAACTAAACAATACTTTTAATTGGTTACCATGGAATTTTTATTAGTCTTGTAACATTAATAAGATTTGTTTTAAAAAATTTGACAATCGGCTTATGTGGAATAACTGAAGGCGAGTATTGTGAAACCCATTCCACCAATAGCCATGAAGGCTGATGCATTAAACACATTCACCACAGCAGGCTACACGAACACACGACTACAAATGCTGCTAGGTGCAATTATAGTCGTGTAGTCAGATCCTGAATTATGTTGAAGACGGCAGCTACAATAGAAAAAATATAAACAGCTGTCTCAGTTTACTATGTCTTTATATTTCAGTGGTGCCACTATCATTTTTTTCTACTTTTATAAAATGGAAAAACATGCATAATTGCAGACTCTTATACAAACTTAATTCAAGATTGCAAATAAATAAATACTTATTTATAATACATTTTATAACGGAAAAACAAATGGATTTATCAAAAACATTTAAAATATTTTAATTTTGTTGTTTTTGGAACTAACAATATAATTTTTACAGCATATTAAGTAAAAAATACATATAAACTGCTTTTTAAATAAAAAAAATTTTCTGTCAACGCACGTGGTATAGGTCGTATATATAGTTTTAGAACACTTTGGGTATGTACGTAAATGCATAAAAACTATGCATCACTGCTGCAGTGATGCAAAATATTCACCCTTATCGTGGTTGGCGAATTTTAAATACGCCTGCGACTGTATGGTAATAGAATAAAGGAAATAGGTTCAAATTCTCTTTAATCTATTACCAAACAGTCACAGGAGTATTTTAATTAGCCAATGACGATAAGGAGGATTGTTGCTGATGCGTGATTACTAGTTGTGATGGTGATACTTTGCACAACAGCTGTGCAAAGTTTGAATTTTTGAACACGAGCTAAATTTCAGAAGTTTAATAAGGTAACATTAAATATTAATAAAAATGTTTTTTACAATAACGATGACAAATTTTATTGAAAATATTGAACCAAAAAGTGTCAGTTTTCTTATAAATGACAAGAAAAAGCATCGCCGAAAACCCGCAATACAAAAAAAACTTTATAAGGCAAATATCTAAGGGTTAAAAAATTATTTTTATATAGACATAATTTAAAGATAAAGCCAATTTTGTGAATAAAAAGTCAGCCACGGTATATTAATATATGAAATTGGCTCTCAATTGTTTAATCGGTATGCTTTAAACGCCATGTGAAACACACTTTGAATCATTTTCAAATGATTCCCATATTGTATACATTCATTTTATATCTAAAGAGATATGGATAAAGTATCTTGCAACTTTTACGACCTATAATTCCTAAACTAGGAGCGTTGGCGCGAAAAACATCTTCCTATAAAACTTATTTCAGAAATACTAAAAAGTTATATCAGCTTGGTGTTGAGCCGAGTTAATATTCTAATATTCTTTTATGTTAAACAAAAACAAAATAAATTTTTTTTAGCACTTATTCTATGAATATTTTTTTTATATTAGCAACACTTTTTCTGTTTTGTAGTGGACAAGAATAGAAATTAGTTTAATTTGACTACAACGACAAAATTAGCACAGACAACAACCTGCAGCCATGTAGCCGTGTCGTCGTGGAAATAATAATTTTCATTTATACACATGTATTCTATTTTTGACACATTGAAGTCTGCTGTGTCGAATGTGTTTATAGCATGAGAAATAATTTTAAATTTAATATTTTTTTTAAACAACAAGTTATGCCAAGAAGGAATGAAGTCTTATGTTTTAAAATGAATTATAACAAAAAAATTATATGCAAAATTGAGTTTGTTTTGTTCTTACTATTTTGTTTCTGGTAATATGTAATAGTATTCCATATTTCCCACCATTGGGGTTCCACATTACCCTTCAATTTTCTAAGCACTGTTTTTGAGGTACCTCAGATTTTTCATTTATATCATTTTTTAACATTAAGAAAATATAACTTTTGTGAAGAACATAGTTAGACAATCGATTTAGAAACATATTCCAACTGGTCCAAAAAAGAGTTTGCTTATACTTTTTTAAAAATTGCCAAACCTAAAATAGGAGTTTCACAATACCCGAAGTTACTCTAATAGACTGAAAGCTCTAACAACTTGGGCTATTAACTCTTAAATCCATAATTAAAAAAGCAATATTTCTATATTACAAAATAATGGAATTACTATCTGTCATATAAAAGAACTTGCCAATATTATTTTGAAATCCTATTAATCCACTTAAGCAGAAATCGATTTGTAATGATTTGCAAAAATTAAATTGCACTTTGAATATAATTGAATATAATAATAATCAATAAAATAATCATTTTTTTATTATATAACTTTATTAACAATAAAACTCATTAAAATGTAAAGAGTTTTTTAACTTTTGCGTAGTAGGGCAAATTTTTTATAAATTTATTAAAAGTTTTAAAAAGAGTGATTTTAAATAAAAATTTTAATAAATTATTAAATTTAAAAGGAATTAATAACAATATATTGATAACAAATAAAAATTGATATAATTTATGCATAGAAGGGCTTATTTGCAAACTGATTGAGCTGCTTTTGTTCTACAAAAACCAGTAAAACCTAATTAACATTAGAAGTGAATAATCGATTGTTAAATAAAATGTCTATCACTTGTAAAACTTCCCGACGTTTCCATATATTAAAAACAAACTTAAACACATGATATTTATAATAATTGGATTTTTTTAATAATGCGTTGATTTGTTGTAACGACTCAAACAAGATTAAATTCTACAAATTTTTGTTTAAATGTTTTTATTTGTGTTTTTTTTTCAACAAAAAGTCAATAAACTGCAGTTATTTTGCAGAATAATGCACTTAGAATAAAAACCGCTTTGACAAAGAGTTCAAGGAAAATTAGTTGTTAAATTAAAACTTAAACTTGTAATTCTATGTTTAAGTTAAAATTTATTTAACAAAATTTGAATTTAGGTAATTGAACACATAATATATGTTTTTTTTTTTTAATTACAGGTGCATTTCTACTATTAGCTGTGGGTATTTTAGCTATATGTTCAGCAGTTCTAGTAAAAATTTTTCATCCTTACGATTTAATATTTAACTGGGTGAGTATCCAGTATTTGGAAATGTTCCTTAATATATTTAAACAATTTAAATCGAAAATTATTTATTAAAATATTTAATTTATACATACATTCTTCATCTATCTTTTTGTTAGAAATTGGTTTTGTCAGACAATGGGGAAATTTTCAATTTATGGGCTAAACCTCCAGTGGATTTATACATAAAGGTGTACTTATTCAATATAACCAATGCCGAAGCATTTATGGCTGGCCGGGAAAAAATGAATGTGGAGCAAGTGGGTCCGTATGTATACAAGTAAGTAAATTAATTATTAAAAAAACATGTAAGAGTGCTATATTCGGCTATGCCGATTCTTATATACCCTTCACGATGGTGCGATAAGAACAGGAAGTTATATGAATGATCACTAACGCACATAGTTTAGTAAACATTTATATATTGTACTGTACAAAATAATTAACTGGGTTCTGACAATGGGTTCTGGTTAGGGGCGATTAAATGGACATCGTTTAATCAACTTCGTACCTCATAAGGGCCCAGAATATATTGATATACTTTATAGGATCTTTGATTTATATTGTAGAAATTACAAACGGAATGGCAACTTATATACTCTCTCCACGTGTGCTGAAGGGTATAAAAATAAATATTTTAAATATATGTACGTAGAATGTAACCAATGATTTTTCGAATTTAAAAGAATAGGAATTTCATTGTATTGGGCGTACAAATAAGCTTTCGCCGTTCTGTAGTGAGTTATAGGTAAACTTGCCAAAAGCGTGTCGATTTCTCAAAGAGCAAAAGTCACCATTAAAAGTTTTAGTTCATCTTTTTACACATACATACGAATGTACAAAATAGGAATGTCAACAAAACATATGTTCAAAAGATTTGTACTTAAAAGTTACCTTATGCTTTTTTTTATCTTGTCAAACCATATTGAACTTAAGGAAACTTTTCATTATGAAACGGTCATTTCTTTAAACAAAATTTGAAACTAATCGCACATTCCTTACGAAATAGATTGTTTTTTGATTTTTTTTTTAATGCATTTGACGGACTATTTATTTATAGTTATTTTTTGACAGAAGCTTAAGCTAGCTTATGCATATTTTGGTTGGCTCTTTAGTTTCTTAATAAGTGAGGCTTAAAAAAAAAAAACTATATTACCGACACTAATTAAAAAAAGTTAAAAATAAATATTTTGTACAGTAAACTATACTTTTCTGGCAACTATATATATAATATATTTCTTATAAGTAGGTACATAACAAGTTCGGAGGCAACCATATTATGGTTGTGGCTTCTTGATGGAGGACTAATTTAACCATAATATGGTTGTCGGTGACATATTTAAACATGTTTTTCTCTGCGTGTATATTTACTTAAACAAACTTCACTCACTTTAACTTAATTGGATTTTATATATTTTTCCAGAGAACTTATGACTCACGAAAATATTACTTTTAATAACAACAATACTGTATCCACCAATCCTAGTCATCCTTTGGTGTGGCAAGAACACTTATCAGAAGGTAGAAGAGAAGATGATGAAGTTGTCATGGTCAACATTGCTATGTTGGTAAGTTGATAAAACAGTATGAAATACATACTGTGCACTCGCGATAACGTTTACCAATTAAAACTGGTGTTAACGTTTGTGAAATGTTCACCTTTTTACAAGAACTAATATTCAGGAGTTATTTTTATTAAATTACTTATTCGACTATTAAAATTATATAAAATTTATTAATAATTTTAAACTAATATTTACATATTTAGATAGTTATTTAAGTAAATATGTATGTATGTACATTCATGTGAAACTTTTTAATAGAAATCGCACTGTCAATTTAATAAAAATCGGTCCATAATTAATCATAGGCCCCATATAAAGCGTCCTAATAAAAAAATGGAGCTTTCAACGAAGCAGGTTTGTAAGGGAGAAACTAAAAAGTTTCGCTTACCATATCGCCTACGGAAGACATATATTTTTGACACAGAAAGCGCTTTGTTCAGCGCAAATAAAAATTGGCTTTACACACTGAGTTTTTTGTTACTGTTATTATTTAATATGTTCCCTTACAAACCTGCTTCGTAGTAAGGGAATGTCGTGGCTTTTCAAATGTTTTATTATTATTTTTTAATTTGTTAAGAGTTCGTCCACTTACCATACTGCATCTCTGCACGGCAAGAATTATTTACTAAATTTTACTAACTAAGAACAAAATAAGTTGAAGTCAAGAAATTTTAAGCTTGGACGAGAATCAAGCTAAATTTAGTAAATAATTCTTTCCGTGGCGTATTATTAAACTGTGAGGTCAATTTATGTCAATATTGGTTTATTAATTTTAGATATAGCCCAATCCTGAATAGTTCTTACTCTGGGTCGAGGGTATCAAAGATTCGCACAGTCGAATAAAGTAATTTTACTTATTTCTAAAACGCATTTTACAACTTCGAATTATAAAAGTAGGAAATGGAATTGATATGTACAGGGTGGCCCAAAATTAACGAAGGGGTTTGAATTCGTTATAACTTTTATTTAAGAAATAATTATTAATTTTTTTTTTTTTTAATACAGTATATAAATGGGGAATATTTTTAGTTAAGTTATGAAAAATAATATCTCGCAAGTGGTGGCCATTTTCCGCTTCGCAAATTCGTGCTCTTTCCACATTTTCCATAACCTTTAGCAAAACTTCAGGTGTTATGTTGTTTTTTTAGTCACGTATATTGCTTTTTATTTGTTGGATGGTTCTAGGCTTATTAATGTAGACTTTTCCTTTCAAATAACCCCAAAGAAAACAGTCTGGGTCGGTTAAATCCGGTGAACGCGGAGGCCAATTAAAATCACTTGTAAATAACGACGATATGCACGCTGAGTCTAAACAATGGATCGTTGATTTGAAACATTAAGCTTAACAATTTGGGCACGTTGTTCAATTAAGTACTGCTCCATTTTAAATTCCCCAAGTCTTCTTTACAAAATACTGAAAAAAAAAAAAAAAATAAAAAAAAAAGTTATAAGCAATTCAAACCCCTTCGTTAATTTTGGGCCGCCCTGTATATAGAAAAAGGATATTACCGCAACTAGCAAGTATATAATCATAATGATTTACATTTTTTTGTAACTTTCCATTGATTTTTAATTGTTCATGTTATAGGGCTTTCTAATTTTGTTCGTATTTTAGAGTAGTCAATTATAAAAAAGTTTTTTACATTAAGCTGTGTTCACACAGTGCGGTGTTCACGATATCGCGAGTGCACTTTATAATTAAAAAACCTGCTATTAAAATTTATCTTTTAACTATAGTCAAAAAAATATTTTTTCCTTATTTAAAACTTATAAGCAAAGTAAAAAAAATATTGTGCAATTTGTAGTTACATAGAACAAATCGCGTGATTTGCACATGCTTTTTTACAATAGAAATGGATTTTACTATACAAAACAAAAACATATACAAGATTACAATTATAAACCTATGTACATACCTTGAGCGTCAAAATAAAGTACACACCACATACAACTTTTAAGTTTTGTCTATTATTTTTAAAATAGATAATTATCTTATATTATTTATTACAATACGAATTGTTTATCATAAATAGTATTGCATATTTAATGACTAATAAAAGTAGAACTTTATTAATTAAAACAAACAACTTAGAAAACAATTTATTTTTCTTAATGAAATATACCAAATTGAGGCGTTGAATAAAGTACACAGTCGCATTAACCTTAAAGAAGATATGAGGTAAATGCAAAGATTGTGGCCGCTTTTAACTATTTTCTGATTATAAGGGAAAAGAATTGTGTAAAACATTCGTCACTTTCGAAGTTTATGAAAAGTAAAAAAATATAAAATGGGAAAGCAAACTTCAATTGATTCGCGTGAAATCATAATAGATTTACACAAAAGGAAAAGTCTTCGCGAAATAGTTGCAATTGTTGAAAGGAACCATTTTTCAATTTTAATAATTATAGACAAAATCGCCAACTACAAAACAGTGGAGAATATTCCGCGTCGAAGAGGTCCAGTGTCTTACAGATAAGAAAGTAGGGTCTATAGCAGATTCCGCCATACATTCACATTTCTTTTTTCTCTTGGTTGTTTATTTTTGAGCGTAATTGTTTTTGTTTGTTCAGTGTTTTTTACTAAAAATACCAATTATTTTCTGATGCTCTCTTTATTTGTGTGAGAGCATTCTCACATGTGCGGTGTTTTGCAGACCTCTGGTCTATAGTTAGAGAAGTGAAAACAAATTAGAAACTTCTGGAGAATCGGTTAGTGCTATTAGAAGATCCCTATAACAAAATGGATTACATGGTAGAGTACCACGTAAAAAGCCTTATGTGTCGAAGCCTGAAAACTTACAATTTTTATGTATTATTTCCTTAATTTTGACGCTCACAGATTATATGTACATACATACATACTTAGAACCACATAACAAATGTTATGACATAAACAATAGTACACAATTAAATGTTTGGGTCAATTAACGTTACTTTGTTTAATACTATAAACATACATATTTACACACATACCAATACCTATACATTAGGGCGGGTTAATTTTTTTTGATAAAGCGTATAGCAAAAACGTAATCTATAGGTGATTCTGAGAAATTTTGTTCAAGAGACCATAGCTCTAAGTCGGGTTTGGAGCCCCCCAAAATTCCAAAATAGATATTTTTTCATATATACATAGAATAATTTAGTTAGATTCTTCATAAAATCGGATAGAATTATAGTAGATTTCTCAATCTGGGCTTGTTCGAAAGGTATTTTTATCACCTTTCAGAATCTGTTTTAGTAGAGATATAAGGAATGTTTTGTCGAAAAATAAAATTTTCTTCGATTTTTTTCGAGATTTTTTTTTTTTTTTTTTGCAGATTATGAATAATGAATGATATGAATGAATATTACATTACAAAATAATGAGGTTTACCAACACACAACGTTGCCAAGCTTGCTTTTCCTTCTTCCTTAATCGTTCATCGTGCAATGCGCACGCAGTTTGCCAAAATACTTAAATAAAAACTCGGTTATCACAATACCAATATTTTGTTTTATTTTTAAATTTAGTGTGACACAATCAAGGAGTGCAGTGATAATATCAAAGTTATTATGGATAATCAAGAACCATCAACATCGTCTGCGGTGTCTTCGCAAACGGAAGTAACAACATCAACAAGTTTTGACTCTAGATGGACTAACATGCCTCATCAAGATATTGTTGTTTTTGGTTTATCAAGTGATTTAAATGATCTTAGTTTGCCTACACAATGTGACATTTTAAAATATTATTTTTTTTTAAGTGATCGTGCTAAATTTTAAAACAAAATGTTCTCGTATAAAACTTTTACTCCTCACGTAACAGATAAATTGATCCAAATTTGGTGTAAAATAAATATTGAAATCATTAATAGAAACAGTGTTTTAAAAAAATTAACTGGTTTGCTTGATAAATACCAGAAACATGTACAACATAGAAACAAAAGAGATGAATTTAAAGCATTTGTTGATTCAATAAACGAATTATTTTATATTGGCAAATGTAATTGCAAATTAAAAACAACAGAATGCTCGTGTGGATTGATTCCAGAACATCTAAAAGAATTTATGATGGACCAGCATAATGATAGAAAATTCACAATACCTGAATATACGGAAAACGTTGAAGAAGTAGCTACAACAATACCAACACTTACAACTGGTACCGATGATCCAAGATACGAACCACCTGAATTACACATGGATGAAGATGAAAATGAAGCAACAACAGAAGTTCCAGAAGCAACTGTTCAAATTAAACGAGGTCATTATACTCAAAGATACGATTTCGATGAACCACCACTGGCTGATCCACAAATTCCAATGCACATACAAGGAACAGAAAGACATGTACAATTATTAACGAGTGTTTCAAAACGAGTTATAGAAAAGAATCGTGAAGGAGTTATGGCAGTGACATTAGAAAGTCGTAAGAAAATTCCTCGAATGGAAAGTAAAAAGAACCTTAACAAATAATATTACCACGTTAAAACATTAAATTGTAGGTCGAGAATAATATTTAAAAATAAATTGAATTAAAAATGTAAAAATAGTGTTTTTTTTGTTGAAACCTTGAAAATTTTGATTTTTTCAAATCGATTTTCCTACAAAAAAATTGATCGTAATAAAAGTTGTTGGAAATTATCTTAACTTTCATAATCTGAAAAAAAAAAATCTCGAAGAAAATTCAGAATTTATTAGTTAAAAGTTCATTTTAGGCTATTTTTCGACAAAACAAAATATTGGTATCAATACAGATTCTGAGAGGTGATAAAAATACCTTTCAAACAAGCCCACATTGAAAAATCTACTATTATTCTATCCGATTTTATGACGAATTTAATTAAATTATTCTATGTATATATGGAAAAATATCTAATTTGAAATTACGGTCTCTTTAGCAAAATTTCTCCGAATCACCTATAGATTACGTTTTTGCTATACGCTTCATCAAAAAAAAATCGTTCCATACAATTTGACCCGCCCTACTATACATATAATATAATTCAGTAAATTTACTTTTCAATTTATAAAAACAATAAATTTAACAACACTCGGCTTTAGACAAGCCTTCTTTTTTATTTTTGCAAAATATTATTGATGCCGTAATACATAAGCAAAATAGAATATATTACATTAAAATAATATACTGCACATATTCCTACAACATTTGTTAATAACGTTATCTAAAACGCAAAAGGGCCAAACTAACAAAAATTTAAAATCGACTTTTCATTTACATATTCTTATGTGTTGCATCAACACAAATGTCCACACAAAACAAACGGCTCTATCTACAAAATAAAATATACCTAACCAACAGTGGTGTGTTTTACAAGAAAAATTTACGAAAAATAAGTCAATTATAAACTGTTTAAAATAGTTTTTTGTGTCTACTGTAAAAATTTTCAAAATGTTAGATAGAGCCTTTTGCGTTTAAGGTGATGATATGTATGTATATATCGCTCCGGCATAACTCAAAAAATGAAAAATTTTGGAGTTAGAGATGCAGAATTGTTCGCTTTGCTTTCCTTTATATTGTGTATTAAATTCATCTTTATATCTTTTATACTTTCCCAGTTTAAAGAGAATGTGTCTTCTTTTTTTCTAAGTAGTTAGAGCAAATCAAAAACTTTAAATGCGTTTATCTCGAAATGGATTTTTTTGAGTTATGCCGGTCTTGCAGCAAATGAGCGATATGTGAAGAAATATTAAACAAATTAAATATATAATTATATATATATATATATATATATATGTATGTATGTATGTATGTATAATACTACGGGTAAAAATATGTTTGTTTATTGGAAAATTTACTGTGGGTATATTCTATTCTACTATTATTTTAAATTCTCCCTCTTTCCAAACTCTCTCTTCCTCAGACACAATGGAGTTACATATGTAAGTAGTCATCAGCACGATAGATAGATTGAATGCATATACAAACGTATATATGCATATGCCTAGTCAATTGTTTACTATTTGATAAGCATATAAACAGCAAAAAAAAAAGAAAACAAATAACTCAGATCAGGTTAAACTTTATAACAATATCGCTTAAATGTCAAGTTCAATCGTTTGTTTAAGCATTACTTAATTGAGATACAAAATTATACGCTCTAAAAATACTGATAGTAAATTAGTAGTTACTAGTTAAAATTATTTAAAAGCGGTTGCTGACAAAAGGAAAGGTTAGTTTTGATATGAATGAACGGATTTTTTAACATCCTAGTGAAAAACTTTAAATTAAAATTTTGAATGTAACAGCTTTCCTTACACTTTATGTACTTTTTAACCTTAATTTCATTACGCATGTAATTTAGCTGGTTAGAACAAACTAAAAAGTTAAAATAGAGAACCCGTTTTAAGTTGAACTTTTAATTCGTGTGGGCATTCAAAACTTATAGATACTTAGTACATACATACATATAAACTACTGCCCCTATTAAGGTTTACGACTCATTTCTAGTTGAGTTGAAATGTTGCAGTTTTGAATTATTGTTGTAGGGGTTGTAGTGTTAGTGCAATTTACAAAAACACCCAACATTTACAACTAATCACTAACAGTTATAAAGTTAAGTTAATAACCCTACAAGAAGAGTGACCGTCATTTCAACGGTCATTTGACTGTCATTGATGACATACTTATGTACTAGTTTTTTGCTCAATTTCTAAGCTTTTCAAAGAAATTTGCATCCTAAGCATTAAATAAATTATAGATCAACTGCTGAAACTTAATAATATGTACTACTAATATCTTTTGCACAACGTACAGTTCGTTGTAAAAATTATTTGTTTTCATATTTTTTTCTTTACATTTTTTTTATTGATTGCAAAAATTTCGCCGTAGTTTTAACTTATCTTTGATTAAACGTGTAAACAATTTCACAAATAAGGCATGAAGTAGCTAATTGAACATACAAACCAAGATAAACTAAAATATGTATTTTTTTTTTTAAATATAAACATATGTAAGTTTACTAGAAAACATAAATTAAATAGAAAAAACAAGCATGTTTTTGGATTAAACTTTTTAACGGTGCAAATGGCAGCTATGTATAAATTCGTGTAAAATTAATATAAATATTTTTAAAAATTTAATTTATATTTTTGTTTACGGTTTCTTATTCTATGGAATATTTCCGGGAGCCCAGAAAATGTTCCCTATAATCAATTATTAATTACACTGCGGAAAAGATCAAATTTGTTTTATTGTGTTACTGACAACAAATGACAATTTTTTGCTATAAAATGTGATTAAAGCCCTTATGACACTACATTTTTTATTCATTGAATTGATAGAAAGAAACAGTAAATGTTAGAAAAAGCAAACTATAAAAAATGTAAACATGGTTTTTTCTTTTATTAAGGCCATGTCAGATAAAACTTTTGCTTCGCGTTGCGTTAGAGATTCGCTTTGACATCCAAGAGGAAATATTCATACTTATACGAAACATGTCACACAAAGTACTTTTAACGCAGAGCGAAGCGAAAAGTTAGGTAACTCTCATCTTTTTGCGCGCTTTGACAGTCTGCTAGTATAATTTTTTTTATTTATTTATTTTTAACAAACAATTTGTGTGTGTTGTCAAAGTGTTTATTGTGGCATACACCTTTTGCGTTACTCTTTTTTGTCAAAGTTAGAAACGTAACGCAAAGCGATGAAGTTTTATCTGGCATGGCCTTTATGGTTTTGTTTATTTTATAAAATGTTGTCAACTTTTTGCTTATGAGGAACATAAAAACAAAGCAAACAAAAAGCGGTAAATCGCTGAATTTGCTCATAAACCGCTGATTCAGCAACACTTTTAATATTTCAAGCTTGAAATGTCAATTTTAAGTTGAACAATTTTACACATGGTGAAATAAACAGGTGGCAGCACTACGCCAGATGACGATTTTTTGCTCTTGCATTGTTTGTCTAGGTTTATGTCAAAGTTTTGTTTATGTTTACAAAAAGTCCACGTTTTGTGCTGTTATTTTTGTTTTTTATTAAAGTTTTTGATAATTTTGATAAGATATTGACCATAATTAAATAAAAATTGGCTAAAAATTTATTTATTTCATCAGGTTCGGCGGCACGCTTTGATTTTTGTTTAATGTATTTTTTGACGTAAACGGTTATGTAACTTCCATTTTTGTTGTAATGTTGTATTTGTTGCCGTAACGAAGCCACCTGCTTATTCCACCATGATTTTACATTTTTTTTGACATAACTTCACTTTTTATCGATAACTTTAGTAAATTTTTTGACAGTTTGCCATTTATCTTAATACAGCTTAACTCTTTGCACTTGGTAAATTTTTCTATTACATTAAATTTGTACTGTTCACCAAAACTTGAACAATGCATTAAAAATGTAGTGTCATGAGGCCTTAATCATTTGCTTAATTATACTTTTTCGCGGCTTCTTTTCATTTTTATTCTATAATTTTTACAATAAAAAATTTGAAAGCGTGAATTCCCTTGGTAAAATTTGGTACACTTTAATAAAAAAAAATCTTTAAAACATAATGGACATAATTCGCTTTTATTGCAAAGTTCGTAGGGTCAAATGCCTTAATGGTTTGTTCGGCATTTTGTATTCATTTTTGTTAGAGAATGATCAACGCAGTGAAGAAATAAAAGACACGACTTTCAACAATTAATGCTTTATTACAACAAACTTCAATTTGCGAACAATTTTTCGCTTTTTGTGTTGGTTTGACAGCGACTGTTTGCATGTAATGATTTAGAAGTAAGAGCAACAGTTTTTTTTTTGGCCAATGACAAAAGAAAAAGTGGAAGAAATGGCAGTTTTTCTACTTTGACTGCAGTTTTTTAAACGCTTGTTTATAGTACGTAGTAAAAATAGTACTAACGGTAGTAGCAACGGTATTACTTGTGATACAAAACCATAAACGATAAATAAGAAAGAGTAAATTAATAAATAAAGAATAACTGGCTCATTTATAAAAAATAAAATTGGATTTTCATACAAAATCCGTTTCATAAGCCCTTTATTAACCTGTTTAATTTTTTTTTTAATTAGGCCGTAAATGATTAACATTAAGAAGAACAAAAATTATGTATGAATTTCGAATGATTTTTTGTAAATAAAAATTATGTACATACAAAAATACATACATAACATTTTTTCAAACAGATTGTCTGTTTTTAGAAAAAACCATAACACCTTTTTAATAATATAAGAATTAATTAATTGCAAGTTCCACAGTTTCGAAATTTTGAAACGAAAGGGTTCGAAATTGGGAGTCAGGGCCCTGTTTCTCAAAACTAAAAATAAAATATATTTGAAACAAAAATTGTAAAATTGTTGCGGTTCTAATGTATTTTACTTGTAGTTTTGAGAAACAGGGCCCTTGTAGTTGTAATATTATTTTCTATGGCGAAAAAAACAAGTACATTTTATTCCACAAATGTTGAACTTTGTTTACTTATTTTTCGAAATCAATAAAACTTTTATTGTAATAATTGGTGAGTAAGTAACCAAATATCATACCAAAAAATCTTTAAATTTAATTTCACTTATTTATTTACTTATATAAAATATTACAAAAAATATAACTGACGTTTGTAATAAATATAAAAATAATGAAAAATTAATTATTTTCTATTGATGTGGAAATATTTGAGAATATTTTTTCAAATCTGTAGTGCGAGACAAGTTAATGATAGGCTAATTAAAAGATTAATAGTACCAACTAAAGTTAAGTTTTATAGATTTAAGAAATGTTTTTTTAATGAATTATACGTACATATGTTTATAATTTACACTGCAAATTATCTTGTGCAAGTTTTGAGTTAATTAAAAGATAGAAATTGAAGGAAAATATAAAGGGTTCCCATATTTCTCTTCTCTCCCTTTTTCAAACTACACACTTACGCAAAGTGTAATAATTCTCTTTAATAATTTGATTATTAAATCGTTCGTATTCTCACAATTTTCTATTAGAAAAAACAAAAGACTCAAGCCACAAACATGACTGTAAATAATTTTACAATCACTTTAGCAATTTGTAGCCAATCAATTAAAAAAACATACATGTCTATATATTAAACGAAAAATATATAATTTTACCATTAAAAAAGTAAACAAATTAGTATTATTAAAGGGAATTTATATAGTGTTATTACTTTTAGTATGATTGATCGATTTCCTCGGGAGCTCTTTAGAAAATTGCAAAAAAAAACTTTGTTAGATTAAGGAATTCTTTAGAATTATTTAGAACAATTCAATTAGATGGTAATATGTTAGATATTTTATGGCAGCTTTTAAAACAAGTTCGAACTGTATAACTAAAATAACAATTATATTTAATCTCATAAATAAAACATAAACTATAATAATTGTTCATCAGATAAAAATAAGCGTTAATAGATTTATTAATTAAAAAAAAAAAAAATAAATAAATAGAAAATTGTTTCTTATAATTGCTTAAAAATCGATCAAATGTTTTGTTTTTCTTTTTAATTATTTCAGGCCATATCTCATCTAACGGCAGACAAATCGTTTTTAGTACGCATTGGTTTAAATAGCTTGTTTATGACTCAGAATTCACAACCCATTGTGCGTATGACTGCCAAGGAATTTATGTTTGGTTATGCTACCACTTTAACAACATTGGGTAATAAGTTTTTGCCAAATTGGATACATTTTGATAAAGTGGGACTTATTGACAGAGTAAGTTCTTAAAAAAAACTACTATTGGCATTTAAGTCTTAAAACGCTTATCTCTTTTTAGATGTATGATTTTGATAGTGATTTTGAAACTTTCCATACTGGTTTGCCAGATCCAAGTATTTCTGGTCTTTATGCTACCTATATGGGTAAAAAAGATTTGCCCCATTGGAAGGGAGATCATTGCAGTAATATTGAATTGGCTTCGGATGGTGTTAAGTTTCCTAGCTTTATACAACCCAATGATTCTTTAAAATTCTTTAGAAAAAGCATGTGTCGACCTATTAATTTGGTAAGTTTAAATATCAATAAATAATTTTTTTTAATGTTGGTTAATATTTGTTTTAATTGCTATTTTTTTATTTGTTTACAGTTCAGAAGTGGTGATGAACGTATTAATGTTGGCAGCTTAACTGGCTATAAATATGTATTTGAGGAAAATGCTTTAGACAATGGACGACTTAATACCGAAAACAAATGTTTTTGTAGACATGGTAAGTTGTAAATTTTTTTACCTTTCATCATTTTTGCTTTTTTTAAATGCTTACGATAAATAATCTACAAAAATAAATTATTATCTTAGTCTGTAATGTAAAATTAATTACTATAAAATTGTTAATCAATTTTGCTTATAACAGTATGATAGCGTTACTACCAATACAAATCTCTATTTTTTTTTACAAACTCATTTAAATGTTAATTGGTGTTTTGTTTTATTTACTAAGCAGTAATATACACTAATTGTTTAATAAAAAAGGGTTCTGGTTATAACTATGATGAATGAATGAAGGTGGATTTTATTGAATCTAAAAAACATTTGAAATTAACCACTTTGTAAAATAATAATTAGATATATAATCTTATGTTATTAGAAGAAATAAAATAATTACTTTAATGACTGGCAAATTAAAAAAATTGATGAATTCACGTCAACTTCCATAGAAATTAAATTCTTTATCTGTTATTAAAGTTTTAATTTATTTCAAGCAAAATATCAAATCAAATGTGTCTTAAATTTTTAACACCTTTTAATTTTAGTTTTAAATGGGTTAATTTAAATTTTAGAAATATGGGGACATGTTCTGTATTAATTTTTTTTTTTACTTTTAAAATAAACGTGATTTATGTTTTTGGATTTTTGGCAAAAAAATCCATAAAAATTGACTTTTCTGACGTCAAAACATTGTTAAAAATAAACGCCAACAAAATCATTAAAAAAAAAAAAAAACAGAATTTTGATCATGATAATGACGCTGCAGCGCGCTGTAGTGAAAATTAAAACAAAACGAAAATTTCCTATAAAAACAAAAGGGGCGTGTTTAAAAAAAAAATAAACAAAGCAATTAACAAAGATGTTACAGTAGGCAAACAAAAACTGACGTAAAACGTAATACACCCAATCCTGTTTTTACATGGTTGATACGTTCCAGAGGATACAGTGTACAAAAAGGGCACCTAGTATTATGTACATATGACTTTGGTTTAGTTCTTTAAATAGAAAATTCTGTGATAAATACATACATAGCACGTTGTGATCCTACTTTTCAAACCTCTTTGTAGAAATCCTTGTATCTAGCTATACACGATTGTAGGTCTGATTGAAATTTCACAGCTTTTTCGTTTACCTTATCTCATTTCAAAAAATGTTCTGCCAACTTATGTATTTGCCATTTGAATACAATCAAGTATTGACTTGGCAGTTATTGAACGTGGAATTTCATCCTTATCACTAAATTATCATTTTGATATCTTTGAGAAGCACTGACCACGTTCAAATATCAATAAAAAATCAAATACAAAAGGAAGTACATACACAAATTGTATGTAGATGCGTTCGTAATTTGTGAATCCTCTTACAATTAATATAGAAAAGAGCTTGAATTTTTTTTATTTTTCTTAAAGCATGCGTCAGCACTTTTTTACTCAAAAACTGGAAATTCCTTAGCTATACAGTTTTGTTTGTGTAAAAATAGGATAAGTTTATTTCCGCCAACCGTGTTATTTAAAATTCATGTAAAAAGACCGTGTTAAAACAGGATTGGGTGTATAATGAAATAAGTAAAATAGATATATTCCGCCATGCCGCGTCTAGTATTCCCTTTACCATTGTATTCAAAATCATACCAAAACCTCAAAGCGGAACTACATTTTTTATATACATAAATACTATTTCTTTGAAATACTAAATACTCTTGTTACATATCTAACATGATCAACAAGAGTTTGTATTAACTCGAAATTTAATATTAAAGGCATAAAAAAAGGATTTTTAAACCAACCGTTTTATTACCAAAAATTAGACAAAATAGCACGATAGTTTTACAGTGGGTAAATATGAATATTACGTGTAGATTTTTCCAAAAAGTGAAAATTTCAAAATTTTGAGTAAATACCCTCTTTTTGATCACGTGCGATATATAAGAAATATCTAAGCAAAATTTATAAGATCAGGGGCCAGATTCTGGCAGTCGTGATCGAGTAATTTCTCGATTCGAAAGCCATTAAATATCTACACTCATAACATTATGCAGTTAAATTTAAACGAACATTCATTTTAAACAACTTAAAATTTATTTAAAAACCGGATCATTTACATTTCATTTAAAACAAATGATTTTAACATTCATTTTTAAATTTTTTATTTATTAAACAGCAGTTCCTCAAAATTGAATAGTTTTTACTTTTAAAAAATATGTTTTAACCGACAATAATCAAATATAACAAAATAAATACGGAAAAACATTAATTTTTGGTAGTTTGTTTATTAAATAACAAACATAAATGTTAAAAAAAAATTTTTTTTGTAAAACAACTACATTTTTATTCAATTTTAACAGTACGGAAAACGAATTTAATAACCCACAATCAGTTACTGTAATATTTTTTTGAGTGTAATTATTTCTGTCAATACTAAACGAATTGGAATTATTTTTTCGTTATTGTTAAGCATTTATTTGAGTTTCACAATACTGAAAAAATAATTTCGATTCGTTCAGTATTGACTGAAATAAAATTGCTTTCGAATCGAGAAAGTACTCGATCACGAATGCCAGAATTAGGCCCCAGTATTGTAAAAATTGCAATCGAAATGACAATCTTAAATATCTATATCCTTGCACCTGTGTTGAAGGGTATAAAAATAGCCAAAATATCTTTAGTTGCAAACATATTTTTGGATGTAATCTAAGATTTTTTAAAAAATAATTTCATTTAACTTTTATTTAAGTTTACAAAACATACAGTGTTGCGTATTTAACAATCCAGTCAGTATTATTTCTACCTACCTCAACAATACAAATCATTGATAAAATTTCCATTACAACTTTAAAAGAATGAGTCATATTGTTGTCAATATATGAAAACAAAAATTCCTTTCACTTTACTTAATAATTGTCAGTTGCATTCAGTTGTTAAATTATTTTCTTTTTGTTTTTTTCTTTCTTCTTTTTCTTAAAAGGCTACTGTCAACCAGTTGGCTTGGTTGACGTCACTGATTGTTATTACGGTTTTCCAATTTCATTGAGTTTGCCACATTTTATGGATGGCGATCTGGGACTGCAAGAAAATGTTACCGGTTTAACACCGGACAAGGAACAACATTCATCAGAATTTATAGTACAACCGGTAAGTGATAAAAATAAAATAAAAACGAACTTTTTAAGATGTTAGCACTGGAAATTTTTTTTTAAGATACATACAGTATAACAAGAAAATGTTTTGACATAGTAAAAATTGCTTATTTTGTGACTTTTATCATAAAAAATTCTCGAGTTTCTTATCTTTTCGATCTTATTTCTCAATCTTAATCTTTTTGTTTTTTCTCCTTTCCGTTATTTGTTAGCTGATACAAATCGACTAAAAATTAAAACATAGTAAAAATTAAATAGATGTTGCTTTTTTGATGATGAGAGGCCAAACAAAACAGTGTATTTAATTGGGAATTTAGCACGTCATAGAGAAATCTTATTAATAATAAATTTTGTATTCCCAAAAACAACTTTGATAATGAATTTGCAGGTGCCCGAGCAAAAAAAAAACTGGAATGGAAAATTGTTTTTTTTTTGTTTTCTTACGAAAACAATAAAATAAAGCTATTTGTTTTTCAATTTTTGTTTTTTCTTTTTACCCACTTACAACTACAATTCGAGTCGGATAAAAGCCAACCAGTTGTAGGGGAATGTAAGAAAAGATAAACTCACCCTTTTATTGTTCGGTGTTTTGTTTAAGCTTTGATGTTGTTACATGTAGAATTTGGAGTGTTAATAATTCTTATTCGCTTTAGAGTTTTAATTGTATAATATTTTTAGCTGTTCTAAAATCTTTGGAAAAAGGTTTCCTGATAATCTGGCCTAAGCAACCAGTGAAATGCGCACGTCATAGAGAAATCTTATTAAAAACTATTTTTATTTTGTGAAAACATTTGCTTGTCATACTGTTTATTAAGCACTTTGTATGATATTATGCTTAAAAAAAAAAATTTAACATACTTCGTCCGTTTTCCTTTTTTACTTGCAATTACGTTTAAATTTGGCAAATATTTAAAGAAATAAGCGTGAAGCGGTAGTATTTGCAAAATTATTTCATTAACTTTTTTTTAGTATAATTTAAGACAATTTTCTATAAACAACTGCAACAATTATTTCATTGAATATTTGATCAGTGTGATTTTAAGTCTGCAATTAATAAAACAGTTTCTAGGTTAAAGTTAAATAATTGCATACAAAATTCATGATGAAGTGTGTTGAAAAGCACTTTGTTTTACATTGCAACACCTTTCAGTATTCGTTAATTAAATGTCGAAACACTTTTAAATAAATAAGTGTATGAATTTAAATTATTTTTATCTTTTAGTTAGAATTTTAATGGCAAAAACCCTTTTAGAAAAAACCTTTCCTTTTACTTTTCAAGAAAAAAAATTTGCTACCAAAAATTAAAAGTGATACTAGAAATGTGAGGGAATGCATATTAAATTAAGTACTAATCACTTTTATTTCCCATATTACATTATTAAGCCCATTCACATTCTTGAGGAAATGGTCTTGCATTGCAAAATGGCAAAGTATATTTTTACTCTATTGTAAATATGCAACACTTAAAATCATGAGTTTATATTTACTCGATGTATGCAATACTTAATTTCAAACTGACAGCTGACACTCAGTCAACTAATTATCAATCTAACTAAAAAAAAAGAGGTCATAGAAGAAGTTGATAGAAAAATTTACAATCTCAAATGCACAAGATTGTGTATCCTGTCTTGTATATTTAAAGCTTACACCGTTTCCAATATCATTCTAAAATGTTTTAATTGTGTTTTACTAAAATTATCGAATGTATTTTAAAATTTCTAATTAACCTGTTTTATAAATATTCAATTATAATCAGAATTTGCAATTATATTTCAGAATTTTCAATGCCATTTTAAAATTTTTTAATTGCAGTTGCGTTGCAGAACATCTGAAATTTATAAAATGTTTCTTCTTTTTCGAAAATCAAAGAAAATTAAAACATTGTATAAAATCTTTATGCCTAATTTATTTTAAGGAGCACTCTAGGCTTAAAATTATGTGATTTTCTTTTTTATTCAACATTTTGTACATTTTTGGATTTTCGACAATTCTATTCTCATTAATTTTCATACTTCAAGTTTATAACGTGTTTTGTTCGCTTGAAATACAAAATTTTTAAACCGTTTTGGTTTTAAAACTGGCAACATTTGAAGAATATACTCGTAGTTGTCTCATCATGGCAACGGTCCGTATGTCTGTCCAAAGTCGTAACTTACTAATTAGTTAAATAAGATTTTACAAAAATATCTAAAGTCAATTCCATAATCGACAGAAAATGTTTTGGAGATGATTATTGCATTAAGTATAATGAAATAATTATAATAGTATAAAAGAGGTATTTGGAGGTTCTCTGTTTGGCTTTTCTTTCTGGGCAACTTTTTGTATCATATGAAATTTAAAAAAGGCGGTTATGATAAAACATTTGATCATTACTTGAAAACGATTGGTCGATTTTGATAAAAAAATACTGAATAAAAGTTTTTTTGAGTCTTATGATCAAATGTTTTAGCATAACCGCCTTATTTCGGGCGAAACATTAGTCTAGCCTAGACTAGACGTTATAAAGGGTGGTTTAATATTAAGGGCCGATGTTCACGCAGAGAAAAAATATGGTTGGGCATGGTTACGGCAACAACACTATGTTCAATGTAACAATATATTGTTGTCGTACACAAATAATTGTTATTTTTATTTAATATCAACAATATTATAGTTACTGTAAACATATCAATGTTTATCGCAATTATGAATTTGAGTATTGTTGACCGAAAAATAATTATTTTTCTAACAACTTAATTATGATAACTTTCTAAACATATTATATTTCTCACAACCATATCATGACATTTAATAGCCATAACATGATAATTTTCTATACATTTATCATATTATGTTAAAGATGCAATCAAACTATTTTTACTCTAATCATATTATGTTAGCGCCATTTGTAAAATAATTTTGAAGAAGTTGTGTCGTTTTTTTTTTGTGAGCGGTTAAACAATTAAAAGATAAAATTCCATAAAAAAATAAGTTTAAAGAAATTAAAAAATTAAAATATTAGCGGAGTTCATTCAAGTATTAGTGATGTAATAGTGCAAATGCAAAATATCATTTGTAAAATCCAACAACAAAACACACAGAGATTTCGTTATATTTTATAAAAGTGCTACGATATTTCTGTGGTTTTCATGGGCAACCGCGTATGTCTTAAAACAAATTGTTCAGGAAAGCCGGAAACCCATTCTAGATCAAACTATGGGCTAGGTATTGCACATTTTAAACTTTGTCATTACGTTACAAAACGGAATTGATCAATCTTTTTTCAAAAAAATATAAAGAGCGTTCAAAATTAGGCAATATGGCATCAACATCTTAAAATCAAAAAAATGGACACACGCGGTTGCCCATGAAAACCACAGATTTTTCATTTGCTCTTTTGCAAGCCTTATATTGATTAACATTAAGAAAAATTGTTAAAAGCCACAAAATAAAAAATCGATTCAAGAATATTTAAATTTATTTTGTATTTTTATGACAGCTATGAAATGTGCTGTATCATAATATGAGTGCCTCGGTAGGCTAGCTGGTAGCGAGCTAGTCTATCAGCGCCGAGGTTGCGGGTTCGATTCCCGCCAGAGACTCTGGTTTCTTTCCTGCAGACAAGCATAGAGCTTCGCGGGATTAGCTTTGGAAATTAAAAAAAAAAAAAAAAAAAAAAAAAAAAAAAAAGATTGCTTCTAAATTTATTATGATTAACATGATGATAATATGATTACTTCTTAGCTTATTATGATTAACATGACAATAATATGATTAATTTCTTAGCTTATTATGATTAACATGACAATAATTTGATTACTTCTTAACTTAGTATGATTAACAGAATAATAATATGATTAAGGGAAAAATATTATGATGACATATTACGAGTATATTGAGTCATAATATGTTTCAATAATAATCTTAATATGGTGACTACAATCATAATTCTTATCATAATATGTTGCTCTTAGAATATGTTTACCACAACCATGTTTTTTCTTTGCGTGTTGAATGTGAACCACACCTAAACGTCAAGTTTTTTCTGCATTTCATTTGACATTTCTCAATCTCAGACTAACTTAATTTGAGCCATGGAAAGACACACAATCGAGAAACACGTTAAAGTTATTCGGGCTTATTATGAAAATGGGCGTTCAAATCAAAATGCATTTCGTGCTCTTCATCTTCAGCGACGAGGCACACTTTCACCTCAGTGGATTCGTCAATAAGCAGAATTGCCGCATTTGGGCGAATGATAATCCAGGAGTGATTGTCGAAACCCAATGCACCCACAAATAGTGACTGTTTGGTGCGGTTTATGGACTGGCGGCATAATCGGGCGGTATTTTTTCCACAATGAGGCCGGTCAGGCAGTTACTGTAAATGGTGTTCGCTATCGTTAGATGATAACGAACTTTTTATGGCTCGAATTGGAAGATATGGATGTGGACGATGTGTGGTTTCAACAGGACGGTGCCTCTTGCCACACAGCTAACGAAACAATGGCTCATCTCTCTCTCTGTCAATTGGCCCGCCAAGAACATGTGATGTGACACCGTTGGACTACTTTCTTTGGGTTTATTTGAAAGAAAAGGTATACGTCGATAAGCCAGCAACAATTCAAGAGCTAAAGGATGAGATAATTCGGCACATAAACGGCTTAGAACCTCAATTATGCCTCAGCGTAACCGAAAATTTCACGATATTTTATTCCATACATAATTGAGTTAGTCTGAAATTGAGAAATGTCAAATAAAATGCAGAAAAAAACTTGACGTTTAGGTGTGGTTCACATTCAACATCGACCCTTAATATTCAACCACCCTTTAGAATCATTCTGTGAACAGATTTCTATTCAGCACGCTAAAGTCAATTAACATCCTAAGATCTTGCTCCCGACTTTTTTTTTTTTTTTGTTTTAACCGACCAGTGTAATTGGTGTATTCCGGCAATTGTATGATCCTACATTTCCAACTTTCTTATATGTCTCATCTTGGTTTTTTATTGGAAATAAAACAAAATATTTTAACATAAGTTAATGTAAGACATCGGTAGAGTGTTGACATAAGTAATAAAATACGAAAGTTACATTCTGTTTTTTATATTTAATCACGTACCTCGTAATTGATTTATTAGATTTTGATTGTGGGAATTTTTCGCGAGACATTTTCTAACAATAGTGTGTTATTTAAATGTGTAAATAAGTAAAGTCAACAATTTAAAATGAAAAATTGTATTGGTTTTATATTTAAGCCAAAGTTTTAGTTTAAAAGTAAATAAACAAAGAAGTGAATATTGTGTTCTGTGCTATTTATTAATTTAATATGGGAAATATTCGGGTATGTTCATAAAAATATTCCATTTTATATACTTCATACCTTGGGTACCAATAATATTTACAAGAACAACTCTTAAAAACAGGAAAAACCGCAGTCATTTTGTAAATAATTTAAATTAAAATCTCGTTCGATTTCAATTATACTTCATTTCGATTTGTAGAACATGCCCGATTGTATGGACAGATTTAGTTTTTTTTTTTAAGGAACAAACACGTGTTTTGTCATTATACGAATTGTTAGGCATAACAATTAGTTTAGAATAATCGTCAACAAACTCAAAACAATTATTGATTGAAATGTAGAACAGATCTAACGAAATATTAGTCATATAAGAAAAGAATTAAGACCGGAAGTAAACTGTACAATTATTTTTTTATAATTTAAGTTTACATAAATAATTAAAAAGGTTTAAAAAAGATGGCATGTCCTAACTTAACCTTTGAAAATTATATTTCAAATAAAATATTTTTAATTAAAATAACTGCCTTTGTTGCCATTAAAATTTAACATTGCATCCGGCCATTATGTTCAATAAAAAAATTCCATTCATATTTATTTGTTACTTAATTAAAAATATTCTATTAAAATTTACGTTTACGTGGGAAAATTTTAGCTCAATAAAATTATTAATATTTATATTTTCTATATAATTGTTTTTAATTAAAATAAGTAATTAATTCGTTCCAATATCTTTCTCTCATTCAGAATAAAAGGATTTTTTATAATTAGTTCAATTAAATTTTTTCAATAATAGTTAAAACAAATAAATTATACGGTATATAAATATTGGCAAATGATTTAATTTTAATAATAAGATATGTATTAAACGAGATAAATAAAATAGCACAACCTATGCATTAATTTCTGTATAATATTACAATAAAACATCATTCACGGTTCTTTCTAAAAACAAGTAATTTGGTATTAAAACGCGTTTATATGCATATCTAATTTTTACACAAATTTGATTTTGTGGTTTATCTCTAAAAAATGTTCTTTTTAAAATTTGCCACTTAAGACTAGGTATTCTGAAAAATTTCGTTTTTTGTGCATTGTGGAAAAAATTCGTAATGCCAACCCTACACTACACTGGCACTGCGTAAACGAAACTTGTGCCCAATGTTGCCAGAAGTAGGGGAAAATCCCTACATGTAGGTATTTTTGATATTAAAATAGAAGAAGAATAGAAAATCGGACAAATTTTTTAAAATGAAATTAAATCACTAAAATCGCTTAAAAATGTAGGGATTTTTCGTCATATCGCATTTTTTATAAAATAAATACAGTAAAAACGTTTTGTAAGTGATATTTTCTTGTCCAAAACGGTTAAAAATTTTTCTTTTCACTAAAATATATTTCCAGAGTTGTTTATGGTTTAAGAAGTGGGCGACACTAATATGTATGTATGTGTATGTTTTTTCTAAGATATCACTTAATTGAAATTTTAAAAGTACATACATATCGTACCTATTCAAAAATACTGTATTATTTTCATATTTTCTGTATTTTCACTTTTTGGAAAAAGTCGACATATATTATTCATATCTACCCGCTGTAAAAATATCGAGATATTTTGTCTACCTTTTGGTTAAGAAACGGTTGGTCTCAAAATACTTTTTCATATGCCTTTCATATTAAATTAAAAATTGTTTTGCTTCTACTGAAAATTTTAAAATTTTGAGCTAATACAGTATTGTTGTACAAGTGCGATATGTAATTTTTTTTAAGTTTTGTACTTATTTTTTGTCAAAGCTTTAATATACATTTTTGAACAAAATTAATTTTTTATAACTAATGTTTTTTTCTATTTTAATGACAATAACGCGTAGGGATTTTTGTAGGGGAAATTTTTTTAATGTGTAGGGAAAAATCGGATTTTTTTTAGTATGTGTAGGTATTTTTTCGAAAAATCCACTGGCAACACTGCTTATGACTCACAATTTTTTTAGTTTTATATTTATAAACTTAGAAGACAACATGTGCAAATACTGCTCTATATTATTGCCTGCTATAACAATAAAAAAAAGAAAACAATATTTCCTTTTTGAGTTTTACCATGAACTCCTTCAATAATTTTTTGTAGGATTCAACCTTGTAATGCGCCAAAATTTAGGCGATTATTTGCATCATTATAGGAGCCCTTTCTAAAATATTTTCCATTTATTTCTCACGGTAGATTAGAGTTATTGTGGGCTTTTGAAATTGTTCTGCTATTTGTCACAAATGACAAAAAAATTGATATTGCTATCCGGTTCATATGGGACAAATGTATTCAAAGGCTAAATATTTTGTACATGTTTAAATAAGTATGTATGTGTGTAGGCGCAAGCTTGTTAATAATAGTTAATTTAAGTGAAAGCAGCCGCTGTTACCTTTTTAGTTATTATTTATTCATTCATTCGAACAATTTAATTAAAATACAAACAGTTTATGTACATTTAACAGTATAAATAATTAAGATAATTAGTACGTCTAATATTTTGTTTATAAGAATACATGACATGTTTTGGAAGTTTATTTCCGCAGTAAAGTTTAAACAGCATTTGAATATTCACACCACAATAGTGGAGAGGGTATAATGCATTTGTGCCGATGTTTGAAACACCTTTAAATATTGGTCCTAAGTCCTCCTTTAAGTGTACCGATTGACTCAGTATCACTTTCTAAGTCGATCTAACGATGCCCGTCCGGCAATGTACAGGTCACAATTTGGGAGATAATTTGATGACATTTGGTACACAGGTTCCAATTGGCACAAGTACCTTTTGAAAATGGTTAAAATCGGTCTATAATATCCCATAGCCCATACAAGCTTCTTTCCGAAATAAAGACTCTTCATATGGTGGTATTTAGATTAAAACTAGTCCAAACTTATTTGATTGCAATCTAAATCTTCTTACAAAAAAAAAAGATTTTAATGCCATAACTTCCTTATAAATGTTGGTGTTGACGTAAACCTGCCGAAAATAAATAATATCTATATAATATTCGGCACAAAGAACTCTTCACATAATTTTGTTATGGCGGATCTATGATTGCCCATAAGTGCTAAATGGGCCAGGGCACAGTCTTAAAAATTGGTTTTTGAATGGTGTAGGGTACTTTGTGATGAAGGGTACTTTATAGGTACCCTATTATAAATGTCGTTGTCCACGTCGTTGTTAATTTTAAGTCTTCGTCACATCAAGTCGACGACTGCATCGCTTCGGCGTTCATTTATAGCCTGTTCATCGATTTCGAACAAAGACTTCGTTCGCTTAAGTTACATGTGAAACAAAAACAATATTTTATAATTTGTTTTTGTTTTAAATGTAAGTTAAGCGAACGAAGTTTTTATAATTTGTTTTTGTTTTGAATGTAAGTTAAGCGAACGAAGTCTTCGATCGGAAATAGATGAACAACGAAGTCTTCGTTCAAAATCGATGAAATGGCCATAAAGTGTGTTGTCACGAAAAAAGGTATTCATACTTACGACTTGATAAGTTTAGTTACACAGTTATTTAAGTGTAACTCCATAGTGAGCATTTGGCCGAAATCTAAAATTTTAACTTCCGATATTCACATACTTGAACACAGGAGTATCGTAAACTTTTGGTGGACAAATTTTTACAATTAAATTTAACAACTACGCCTTAAATTTGTGTCCATAAGTTTTTTTCAATTGCTTTTTAATAAGAAAGTTTATAAGTATAAGTATAAGTTTATCATTCCATTTGCTATTTTGAGAATGTTGGTCTTAAACCCTAAAAGTCTGGATGCTAAAGAGTAGCGAAGTTTATGATAAAATGGGGTTTCCGAAGACCCCAGAAATGATAAGGACTAGTGTGTTATAAACTTATGTCATATATACATATTCCGTGAAACTTTGCCATTGAAATTCAGTCTCGTCGGTTCACAAATGTCTGAGAAATGAGCCAAAAACAACGACTGCCGCCAGTTTTACCCATAAATTCCTTGTTGTGTTTTTCTCTATATATCTGAAGAACGGCAAGAGCCAAAGTTTTAAAATTAGGAACAAGCATATAAGATATCAATACACAACATCCGACAAAATGACAGGATAGGAAAAGTAGGCGCGGCACAAAATACATTTCTTTATATCTGGAGATGTAAGTAGAAAAATTGTCTAAATTCGTCAATACACAAAATCAGTCATATAACTTTCTGTTCCTATCGCAACATGGTGTAGGGTAAAGTGGACTCGGCATGGATATAGGCTAATATACAGGGGTGTTCTGGAAATCGAAAAACGCAAGAATTTGGAAATTACTATTAATACAGTTTTAATAATTTTTGTTATGAAATTCTGTTTAATAGAGAAATATTTGTAAAATATTTGTCATAAAGTTCATTTATCACAGAAATTTTATTAAAAAACGACGTTTAAAGTTCTTGCGTTTTGCTTTTTCTATTTCCAGAACACCCCTGATAGTTAGCACTCTTACTTGTTTTATTTAAGACTTATTTGATAAATATAATACAAATAGAATCTGAGAATTATTCCTTTTTATAAAAAAAA
Source organism: Pollenia griseotomentosa (assembly GCA_963931875.1). NCBI lineage: Eukaryota > Metazoa > Arthropoda > Insecta > Diptera > Polleniidae > Pollenia > Pollenia griseotomentosa. Next base: position 202,508,111 of record OZ007561.1, on the reverse strand, counting down.
AATAAATTAAATTTACCTCATAGAATACAATATAAAAAAAAAAATTTATATATAACAAATAAATATATTACTTTCTAACTAAAGTTTCTCAATTTAAGGCGTCGCATAATTTTCTGTCTAATTTTTTTAAAAATTACCGCAGTTTGTCATAATATTTAGAGTAATTCTAATAAATAGTTATAAGTGGTATTCAAATTATGACGTATTAAAACGGAATATTTTTATAAATCTTTAAAACAGGAATGTTTTTAAAATTTGTTCGAATTTAATTTCACAAGAATTCGGTGTCCAGAACATGGCTTAATAATTCAATTACCACTTCGACGAACCAAATGATGACTTAGTACATAGTAATTAATGCCTTACTATCATATTAACAGATGTAAAGCGCGTGTTCTAATATGATATGACAAATATTATTTATAATACATTCATAGTAATTAAGCTATAATCTTAGTTAACGCTGCGTAGTTGTGAAATCAACAATGATACTGTGTTTTTTTTTTTACAAATTTTCTAAAAAAAAAATGTTAAAAATGTTCATGTTTACTATCGTTGCATTTTAAACAATAAACTTGAAATTCTTATTTCAAGTATCAAAATGTTAAAATATTTTCCGCTGGCTTATTTTTTTTTTTTTTTGTTCCTTAAAAACATTTAGTTGCGACTAACATAAAGTAGAGCAAAGGCTAAATTGTTTACAAAAAATGTTGTTATAATAAAAAAACAAATTAAACCAAACTAACATAAAAGTCTATAATAGTATGTAAAAAATATTAAAAACAAATTTAATTTTAGGAGTCCGGTTTGCCATTGTCCTTGTCGGTAAAAGTCCAAATCAATATGCACTTCCATGATTTATCCGCTTATAGCAGAACAAAACGTTTTAGCCACTTAACCGTTCCCATGCTATGGTTTGAAATTGTAAGTTTTAAAATTTTAATTTATTCAAATAAAACAAAAATTATTAAATACTTATTATGTTAATTATATTATTTTAGATGATGCCAAAACTACCAAAAAGTTTGAATAATAGATTCAGCTTCTATTTGAATTATTTGCCTTATATTGAACCTTTGGGCTTTTGGGGTGGTCTATTTGCCGGCATAACTTTACTTATCTACGCTGTTACACGTGCCACTTTAAAAATGTCTTTGCTCGCGAAAAATTCTCATCTCTTGGAATTAAACTATGGACGTGACAATCTCTTGCAGGTCAATCAAAATGGGGTTTACAAGCCATGTGAAATGAAATTGATAACAAGCAATGAAAAATCAAATATGATCATAAGTAGCAGCGGTCATAAAACGGATGATTTGTATACAGAGCTACAACCAGATCTTAACAAACTGCCTAATAACGTACGCTCTAAAAGAGGTTCATTTTCTTCAGAGCTAGAACCTGTCCTCGATACAAGCACCGATTCTAGTTCATGTGATGAAGGTCTTGAAAGTGATACCGCCACTTTGACTTTAAGTCGTAACTCTTCGTCACATTGTTGTAAAAGCAATAACAATTTTTGCGTTGAGGAACTTAAAACAGACAGCTCAAATTCCAAAACAGCAACTGATGAAGATGACGATAATAGTAATGATGGTGGAGAAATGCAACAGGTAAGAGTTGTTAAAACAATTTAAAAATTGTAGTGGGTAATGTAAGAAAAGATAAACACACTGTTTATTGTTGGTATTTTCTTTAAGCTTTGATTTCGTTGCAAATAAGACTTTTTACTGTTGGCAATTCTCATTCACGCTGCAGTTTTGTTTGTTTTTCTAAAATTTTGGCTTTTCTAAAATTGTTGGGAGAATGTCTCCTAATGATCTGGCCTTAGCAACCAGTGGAATGCGCATAAAAACTAGCTTATCCCCCAACAATAAATTTCAGTGTTTTTATCAAGCATACAATTTGGGAATTAAGCACGACAAACAAAATCTTATGAATTAAAAATTTGATCGAAAAGAGAAATAGTACCAATTTTATTCTTTAATAAGTATCCCATATTTTTATATGGAGCATATGCAATCTGTATACCAAAGTACCAAATTTTCCCCTATATTTGAATCCATATTCTATTTCGTCCAGATCCATAAAGTGGTTTTCGCGCGTTTAAGCCACAAACTAACAAGCATCTTAACATACAAACATACACATTTTTAATATCAGTAGCAAGGATTATTAAAACAAAAAAATATTGTTTAATTCACAAAACACATGTATTTTTTAATGTTTTCAGACTGCTCTTAGCATAAATAGTAGCGATTATAAAACTTCAACAACGGATTCAATGGTTCAATGAATTCACATCAAACCACCAATACAACAGCTACATACGCTTATGATAATAGCAGCCACGAGTATTCAAAAATGGAAACTAGTTATACAAATACAAAATTGAATATTAGTTAGTTTAATAAAAAATCAATTTTAACTAATCTTCTTTTTTCATTTAACATATGGTATCTACATACGTTTGAATGTATAACACTTTGTTTTAGTAATTAAACAAAAAACAAGTTTCTTATACATGCATTTGTGAATACATAAACTTATGTACATTTCTTATTCATATGAACAGCATTGAATCAAAGAAAAAACAAACGATATACTGTGATAAATTATATATGTATATTCTTCACTTTATTTATCATTTCTTTTCCTTAACACACACTATAATTGTATGAATTTTAATGGATTTATGGGTTCTTTAACACTTGAAGGTTCAAAATAATAATAAAAAGATAAAGGGTTAGTTTTACACTATGAGCTTCATACTACATATATATGTACATCATATTTGTACTAGTTTCATTTTAAGTTTTTAAATTGTCCCATACATGCATACTTTCTTTGAAACACATACAATAAATCTTATCGTACAATTAATATATTATGTATTTATATATAAGGATACCATTCAAACAAACATACTGCCTCTATGAGGTTTTAACCAAATTTTCATGAAATTATATATTTCTACATACATATATAATTATTTTTTATTATATTATTTAACTTTTCATATTATAAAATTAAATAATCACAATAGATTTTAAATTATTTGTTTATTATTTATAAATATTTATTAAAGTAATGCTGTGATTGTCTGTTTTACTTCCATCATTTTATTTAAAACAATTTGTCAATTTTAAAATTAAGAAAAAAACATTGTATCAAATTACATATAATTGAAAAACTTACATTTGCTTAAGAAATGAAAAAATTGTACATTATTTTTGAAAGCAAACTCTGAAAAGTGTATAGTGTATAATAATAGAATATATCAAATATGATAATTTTAATAATTATATTTTTTATACTATTTAAAGCATGGAACTAATGTTAAATATTAAATAAAAATAAATACATATGTATATGTACATTGTACATATGTATGTATGAAAAATTCAAAATAAAATTTATCAGAAATGGTTTTATTTATTAATATGAAAAGATATTAGCCAAATAAAAAAAAAAAAAAAATTGCTTAAAATTTGTCAAAAAAAAAAAACAGATTTGGATATTTTAATTTATGTATATCGAAAATTGTTATCGGCAGTGTTCGAAATGAAAACATTATTCAGTATACGGGTCACACACAGAAACAATATCTATTTTTTAGTGTTTGCATAGACGAACACAACCCCTAACACCGTTCGTAACTAAATATTTTCAAGAAAGTTACGAACATTATATATTGTTCTGTTTTTCGTTATAAAATAGAACTGTTGTAGTAGTTCTGTGTCTGTTTCTTTTTTACATTACCCTGTAGTAAATAAAATAGTCAGTTGCAAAAAACAATAACTATAAATTAACTATTTTTCAATTGACTACAAATTGGTTTAAATCTCAAGCAGATATCAACCAAACATATAGCATAGAGGCACACGTAAATCACAAATAAGTAAAACAAGCATACCATGAAGTCAAATGAAAAAAAAATATATATATAAAATAATAATAATAATTGAAACTAATTAAAAATTAAAGCAATACAAACTGTTTATGTACAAGAAATTATGTAGCATATTTATTTCAGCACTATTATACATAATCAATTAAAGTTATTTGATGCAAACTCTTTTTAAATAATTATTTTTATATTAAATATATAAAAATGTATGTTTATATGTACATACATACATACATATATTTTTTTTGACAAAAATTTTTTGAAATTTAAATAATTTATTATAAGCCGACTATACTATTAATCAACTACAAATTGGTTGAAAAATAAGTAGTTAGAAGTCAATTAAAAAGTCATGCAGAGATAACCAATTGACTACAGCCTATGACATGCCTATGTTAAAATAATGAGTCGTCGACAAGGAAAAAAGTCACTTAATCAACTAGATGTGGTTATAAAAAAAACAGTTTGAAGTTCCTTTGAAATGTGTTTGACTTCCTACAGGGTAATAAAAAAATGAGCAAACAAAAAATTTTAGCAACGACTACTGCAAATTTTTTGTTTGTGTAAAGTTTTTTCGCTGGCTTTTTGTTTTTTTGTATATGTATGTACATTACACAGAAAAAATTATTTTTCCAATTCAAACAAAAAATTTGTAGAATCAAACAATTTTTTGTCTGAAATCGGTCCTATAAACAAATTTGCATATTCAAACAATTTATTTGCATTTTGTTTACTGAAAAAAAACACTGATTTTTTCAAACAAATAATTTAACTGAATCAAACAAAAAGTTTACTGAAATTCATATACTAAATTTTAAAATAAAAAAAAAAAAAAAAAGTTTTTGCACAAGCAATGACGCGCACACAAGTAAGCACTGTATGAGAAGGTGACGGCAAAGCAGAGCCGCCGACTGGCTTTGAGACACATTTTTTTTGTTGGAATAATTTTTGAACGAAGTCTTATTTATACACACAACACAATGTTTTTCTTTATCACTCTCTGTTGCTGTATCCTGTCCTTTGCTAAAGAAGAAATGTAACCAAAAACGGCAGCAGACCGACTCGATATGTTTTTCGTCATCATTCTATTTTTGTATTTGATGTATTTAACCAAACAGTTTTAAAAAATTGAATACGGGATTTTGTTTCTTATAATGTCGTTTCTGCTATTGTTTTTCTTATAGTTGCACTTTTTTAAAGCGTCCAAAAATAGACTGTGTGTGTTTTTTGTTGTTGTTCTTATATTTCACATAAAGAAGTGTTGCTTACGATCAAATAAAAAAATGCAAAAAGACGACAACATTAAAGAGCGTTAAATACTTCATACAAAATTATGAAAACTTGACAGCAATAACGCGTTTATTATATTTTTGAAGAGTTGTCCACATTTTTGTTGGTTAAATAAAAATCAAACAAAAATATTGATTGAATCAGTAAAAAAATTTATAGAAATTAAAAAAATTTTCAAACAAGCGTTTGTTTGAAAATAATTCGGCAATAATTTTTTCTGTGTTAGGGTGGCCGTTATTTTTTTTATTTTGATTTCTTATATTCTCCCCCCCTAAATCGGTTCAGTTTTATGTAAAAAAAAATACAAAAAAATTTCGTAGCGATAAGTTGTGTTTTAGGGGGGACGTCCGTCCCTCAAAGTTTGCCATCAAGCCATTTACTCAAATGTAATTTGTTTGCATATGACTATCTTCTAAAAACAACTGGGGTATTCACAAGGTGTGCTATCATGTTAAATTGTCATAATGTTCTAACATTTTACAATGGTTTAAAAATATTGTTGTTGCTTTGTTAACAAAAAGTGTCATAAATTAATAGAACTTTGCTTGCTATGTTTATTGTGCTGTCGTAATTAATCAGAAGAGACCTGCGCTGAGCGGCTGAGCCGAGCCGCATTAGTTTTTGAAGCCGTCGCCTTGATGGTACAGTCTTATCCGGCTAATAGCCGAATTCAACCTGCGGCTAGCAATTTTTGCAACAAAATACTTGCGGCGTCAAATTATATCGGCTTAGGACTCTGATCTTTGGTAGGCAAACAAAATAAAATTTATTTGTGATTTGCGTCTAAAAAATGGAAAATAGTCAGATAAGATCGAATTTAATTTTTTAATTTATGGATTAGAATTAAAAAATATTTTGATATTAGGTAAATATTTATTTTTTATATTTGATTGAAATCAGCTGATTCAAATTTAAAATAGCACACTAAATTATGAGGGGTTGTTCACAACAGTCGTATTTTTTCATGTTATTATTTTAAGACTTATGACTTTATGACACCTTGTGAATCCCCCAAACAACAACATAAGCCTCTAAGAAAGTTTTTTGCTAAAATCAATATTTTAGAAAATAATTAAGAAAATACCAAACATTTTATATACGTTTTATATATAAATATAAAAGGGGGATTTAATGTCAAGTGACCCAATTTTGAAATCGATGTCTTTCGATTTAAATGAAATTTACACCAATTTTAGTACTGTTAGATAGTAGCTTAGACACAAATTTTCAACAAGATCGGTCAACAAGTTTCTGAGTTAGAGGGGGTCAAAGTTTGACATTTTGGCCATACAGGTGTTCTTTCTCATCCATGTAACTTATTACCTATTGGTGTAAGCAAAATTTGTCCCAAGTAGCTTAGATAGATTTTTGCCCAAATTTTTTAAAAAAATTTTTTTTGTTTTTTTTAAAAATTTTTTAAATTTTTTTTTTTAAATTTAACACTTGGCTAAAAAAAATAAAAAAAAAGTTTTAAATTTAAAAAAAAAAATATTAAAAATTTTTTAAAAAAAACAAAAAAATATTTTTAAAAAAGATTGATCAAATAGCTATCTAAGCTACTTGGGACAAATTTTGCTAACACCAATAGGTAATAAATTACATGGATGAGAAAGAACACTTGTATGGCAAACTTTGACCCCCTCTACCCTTGAAACATTTTGCCCGATCTTGTTGAAAATTTGTGTGTAAACTACTATCTAATAGGACTAACCTTGGTGTAAATTTCATCCAAATCGGAAGACATCGATTTCAAAATTGTGTCACTTGACATTAAATCGCCTTTTTATATATATAAAACGTATATAAAATGTTTGGTATTTTGTTGGTCTTTTCTTAATTATTTTCTAAGATATTAGTCTTAGCAAAAAACTTTCTTGCAGGCTTATGTTGTTGACTAGAAGAGCTAAAATATTGCCATATATCATATTCTTGTAAAATGTTGTTTTTAGAAGATAGTCATACGCAAACAAATTACATTTGAATAAATGGCTTGATGGCAAACTTTGAGGGGCGGACGCGCTCCCTAAAACACAACTTATCGCTACGAAATTTTTTTGTATTTTTTTTTACATAAAACTGAACCGATTTGGAGGGGGAGAGTATAAGAAATCAAAAAAAAAAGTTCTCCATACAACTAACGGCCACGCTAATGTACATACATATTTTGTTTTATTTAAAATTTTTGGTTTTTTTTACTAGCCAAAAGGGTGCCAAACAAAACTGAAACAAACGAGCATAAATGTGCTGAACCGAACACAAAGAAATTTGTGATTTAAAAAAAAAAAACAGAACGCAATTGAATGTTCCTTTTTTTGTTGAGTTGGATAAGTACAGTGATATTTTTGTGTTCAAAGATTACACACAGAGAAACGTTATATTTTTAATGATTTACTACACAAACACCATTAGCGTTTGTGTTTTCCACAAATCTACCGAACCGAACACTAAGGAACGATATTTAATGTTTATTTTCGAAAACTGGTTATCAGTAGGGCATTTAAAAACTAAGTCAAAAAGTTATTTATTCGAATCACAGTTTTTGCTCCAAAATGCCATCGATTTGTTTGTGCATATTTTATGTTAAATGCATTTCATGTCATATAATGTTTAGGAATGCATATAATTTCGCATATTCAATAGTATGGATTTTCTTACATACACGACGTACACGACATGTTTTTATCATACATACTGCAAAATACATACATGTCGTGTGATACTTTTTTAACTTTGCTTCTGTAAAGGTCAGAAGCAAAGTCATTTGACAAAATTTCAATTAGAGCGGGCTTTATTTTCTTCTGACAAACCATCTGACATCACTGTTGTTATTTTGAATAAAAATGTTGTTAGAAATCTATGCCGCAAGGAAGCCGGCAGCGGCGGTGCATTATTGACAGAATCATTAGCCGGCTGAGGTTGTTATTTTACAATAACAATAAATGTATGTTATTTTAACCTTTAAATAAAAATAATGTACATATATATATAAAAAACTTTTCATTATTATATCCAAAATTGGCATCTTCGAATTTAAAGAAAACATTTTTAAGATGGCTGAACTTTTTTACGGCGCAAAAAATGTTTGTGGCGGCAGCACGTTATTTTCAAACCGAGAACTACTTGGGTTTCTGCAATAACTATGGCAACAAAAAAAAAAAAAAAAAACAGAGACTATGTCAGAAGCAAATTACCTGTACGTTTGTGACCGAATATTATAAGCCTCATGTAAAACAGCAACTTTTACGGAAATGAACAATTTCATGTGACTTGAAAATTTGACTTGTCAGATGACAAAAACATGTCGTGCACCTGAACCTTTAAATCCTGTACAGATTGCTTGATGCAAGTAGGGATTATCCGAAAACGGGATTGACTTAATTAAAGATTGATAAAAATAAATCCCTAATACTGTGTTATACCAGACAATTTTTCGTCATAACAAACGTCAAACTCTATACTATGACAACAAATTGTCTCGTAGTGAAGGGAGGAGGAGCGGCGTAAACGCTTTGCAATTGGTAAATCTGATTTTGACAGCGCTTTTTATGGTAAAGTTGGCCGCTATTGTTTATAAAAAATTGCAATTAAGCCTTTTTTTGGTCAATCTAGCGGTTTTATCTCCATTTTTATACCCTCCAACACAATAAGTTGTGAAGAGGGTATACTAAGTTTGTCATTTCGTGTAAAACTTTTTTATATAGTATATATATTCTGGCTCCTTGAGTAATTAGTAAATATTAATTGTAGTTGTAAGTAGGTTAAGAAAAAACAAAATGAAAACAAAAACAACTTGCTTTATTGCTCTCGCAGAAATAAAGCAGGCTGCCAGAGTTTAGTTTTTTTAAGCTGTGCACTTGCCAGTTAATTATCAAAGCTTTATTTTCGCGAGAGCAATAAAGCAAGTTGTTTTTGTTTTCATTTTGTTTTTTCTTAACCTACTTACAACTACAATTACTATTAGAAGAATTCCAACCAATTGTAGTGGGAAATGTAAGAAAAGATAAACTCACTGTTTATTGTTGTTGTTTTTGTTAAAGCTTTGATATGGTTACAAGTAAAGGCCTAACCATAATATGCATAGCCTTGCTTAACCTACTGCAAAAAATTAGCAAAAAGTCTCTCAAATGTATTTAAAAAAAACAAAATAAAAAATCATTTGATTCCGTACGGAATGTACGATTAGATTCGCACCTTGCTTAAGCAAATGACAGTTTCATTAAACTAAGCAAAAAGTTTCCTTAAGTTCAATATGGTTTGCCTCATATAATTAACATGTATTCGCACATTTGCTTAAGCCAACTTAAGCACATTATGGTTGGGCCTTAAGACTTTTGCTTATAATACCATGTTCACATGGACAGCAATATTCGAGTTTCGCTCTCTTATTCCTGTTTCGCGCCCCAAACATGATTGAAACGACTTGTTTCCCCATACAAAATTTTGTGAGCGAAACGGGTCGTTTCATTTTGATACAGGCTGCGAAACAGGAAAAATGTACTATCATCTCCAATTTTGATAACATTTATCGTTAGTTTAAATGAACTAGCTCTAAAAAAATCAAAACAAAGTAAAAATTGATGTTTAATAAAATAAAGTGATAATTATAATATAATAATATTAATAAAAGTATCAAATAATATATTTTTAAGTTTTATTTACTTTTTTTATCTATTTAAAAAAAAATCACACAAACAACACAAAAAAAAGTGTCAAAATGAAACAAGAATGAATCGTATGAACAGCATGCTTGGCAAACAAGTTTCAGAGAGCAAAACGAGTGGTTTATATCGTCGTATGAACATAGCATAAGTAGTTCTTATTCGCTTAACACTTTGTTCTTGTTTAATATCTTTAGTTTTTCTAAAATCTTTGGATGAAGTTTCCTGACGATCTGGCCTAAGCAACCATTGAAATGCGCATAGGAATAGCTTATCCCTTCAACAATAAATTTCAGTGTTTTTATCAATAATAAAAATTGGGAATTAAGCACGACTAACAAAATTAATTGATAATTTTGTTACAAAAACTAACATAAATGGTGGAACAATGCACGGAATGATATGAGATTTTGCAAAATTTTGTTTTATTCGACTGGAAATCACACTGTAATCATGAAGATCGGTCCACAATTTACCCTAGGCCCCATATAAACTCTACTCCCGGAAAACAGTTTAGTACGCCTAAAACCGTAATTATTAATGTTATCATAAAAAAATTTGGCACGTCATAGTTTTATGGGACTAGAAATGATACTGTAAAATTTCGTGAAGAGCGGACCAGGGCTGGCAGGTACTTTTTTCCTTGCCCCCAAAAAAATAAAAAAATATCCCCAAAAAACAAAGCCTTAAAGTTAATATTTTTTTTTTTTTGTTTTTTTTCTGACCAAATTTTAAATTTTTTTAAAAAATAGTTAGAAAAATGTTAATAAGAAATCCCCAAGATCCCCAAATAAAAATTTTAGTCAAAAATATCATTTTATTTTGTTTGTAGTGACTGGTTTCGGCATGTTTTTTTAAATCCTTTTTTTTGGCAAGCCTGGTACCTTTTACACACTTACACTCAATTCACATGAGGGCTTTTACGACATCGTTTTATCTTGATTTCCTTTTAAAGAAACTTCCAAAATCTCTTTGCGTTCATACGATGATTTTAAGTTGCATGTCTTTTTTTACAGTATGGCCTTGATTATACGTCATTCGATTAACCGGCAGCTTCAATTAACTGGAACATAAAAAATTGATTTTAATTACCTCTATTATCCGGCATTACCTCTGTTATCCGAAATTATATAAAAAAATTATCTTTTTTTCGTTTACTTTTGAAGAATCAAAACAAATTTCAATAAACAAAAAAGAGAATTTCCCAACGTACTGGAAGCATGTTCTGCCAAAATTACTTTTTTTCTCATGCTTACATAAAAATACATTATATATTTACATAAAATAAAAAACACACCAAAAAAAAACTAATAATCAAGAATGCTGCCGGTCCCGTCTATTATCGATAATCGAGGTCTCATTGTATTTTCAACCACACATTTCAAAGTTAGAAAAATAATAAAACGTAAAAAGAAAAAGTTAAAAGAGAGAGATATAAAAAACGACATGAACAACACAAAACGAGTCGTTTTGTTTACCCCTCTTTTTTCTCTACACCGCTCGCCAACAACCCAAAAGAGACGTCGTAAAAGCCTCCATGTGAATTGGCTGTTAACAAAAATGGTAATCTTAATTACGGCCAATTTCACCAAGTTCGGTTATAATTTACCACCGGTTATAGCTGTCAAAACATATTGGTAACCGGAACTTTAATTGAAATTTAGTTTTAACCGAACTTGGTGAAATTGGCCGTTAGTAAGATAAAAGTTTCGCTACTTTATTCATATTTTATATACGAAACAAAGAAAAATAAGCGTATATAATAAAAATATGTAAAATCCCCGAATTTTTTTTTAAATCCCCAATCCCCAAATGACTTTCTTCATCCTTTTTGCTCACATGAAATCCCCAACTTTGGGGATAAATCCCGATGCCGATAAATCTGACAGCCGATGATCGGAACATAATTTATCCTAGGCCCATATAAACCCTACTCACGGAAAAGAGTTTAGTACGCCTAAAACCGTAAAACATAATGCTATCATAACAAAATTGGCAAGTCGCTGTTTAATAGGACTAGAAGTCACCTTGTAAAATTTCGTGAAGATCGGTCCATAATTCACTATAGACCCCATATAAAACACACTCTGGTAAATTAAATAAATGCGCCTACAACCGTAGCAGATATATTTATTACGGTAAAATTTCTTCCAACTTAGCTTCATATAGCCAGAAAAAATAGTAAAAAAAAAGATTTAAATTCATAGATTTATTTGTTTCAGACACAAAAGTGACTTTTTAAAGTTTGCAGAACATGAAGAAGGAAGTCATAAAAGAAGCGATTCCAAGTAAATGATTTTACTATCCCTCCTTTACATTTATATCCAATTAATGGAAAGACATGTGTGAGACCTAAGTTAATATAAGTATTTATGTACTTGTAAGTATTGCATTTTCATTGTGGTTTCCTTTTTTTAATACATATGCTTATATTTAAATAAATAAAAACCTATGTTTTATTTCAACATTTGAATTCGGATAAAAACCAATAAGACTGTTTTGAAAAATACATTCTTAAAATCGATCTTAAAAGAAGAATTTCATTAAGGATTAATTCTTGAATATAATTCTTGAATTCTAATAAGAACAAAATCTTGAATTCGATCTTAAAATGATTACATATTACATTCTTAAATGCGATCTTAAAAAAAATTAAGATTTTGTTCTTGAAATAAGAATTTTCGCATTTAACAGACTAATAAAATTGAAATGATTTGATTTTGAACGTAAAATCTTGATTTCAGAACGTTTTTTCCCTTAGTGTGGTGTATCAAGATATTAACCCTTGTTACGAAACACGTTGTCGTAGTCGCTTGAAATTTTAATCCTTATGTATTTATGTCCCTTACGACAATAATAAGCCCATTTTTTAAAAACGACTTATATAGCTTGTTTTTTGAATGCTTATATCATTAAATTGTTGAATATTTTGTTTTCAAGTAAGCCATTTTTATTTTTTCAGCAAATTTTTAAAAATTTTTGGGACATATTTTTAAGTTTTTACTGCATATTTAATGCACATAAAAAACTTTTTAGAGCATATTTCCAGTTTCCCTGGTAATAATCATTTTTAAATCGTTAAATGCAAAAACATAATAAAGATCCATTAAAAATTCATGACAAGGCGAATTCATTTTTCAGGTGGCGTTAAAAACACAGCTGTGCTACTTTTTTTCTTAATTAGAGAGAGCAATGTCAAAAGTTCCTTGTGATTTTGACATATGGATCAACGAAAGCGACAAAAAAATACATTGTTGTGTTTTTGGTGTTGTTACTTGATTCATGATTAAAATTTAACTAAAGGGATTTGGACTCTTTTCAGTCAATTTGGCCCGTTTTCGTTACAATTTTGTCCAAAATTAACATTTTCAAATACCATCACTGACATGTATATCAAAGCAATGTGCTTTTGTATAAAGCAACTCTATCAAGGTATATTTACACAAGGTAGACTCATTTGGGAGTGTAGACATGCTGCTCTATAAAAGGAACCAAGTTGTCAAAATTGTCTTCATATAAAACAAAAACAATTTAACGCACACATGTACAAATTTTGGCTCATATACACGCAATTTGACGTTGGGGTTCCAACTAGGGGTAAACAGCTGACAAACATATGGGCCAACGAGTTTACCTTGTGTAAATATACCTTGCAACTCTATCTATCTGTTTCAGTGTTGCCAGGGGAAAAATAAGAAAATTTAAGTTTTTCGTCAAAAGTTAAATTTAAATTTTTTTTTTTTTAATATATATGATTTTTATATTGGGTGATTTTTTAAAAGCGATTGGAAAGTTAAAAAAAAATACATAAAATTCAGAAAAATGCATGAAATCTTTATTTGAATTGATAGTACGGTCCATATAATTTAATGTTTGAAGATTATTTCATGCAAATGTTGACCGTGACTACGCCTCAAATGGTCCATCCGCTTTGTCCAATTTTGGCATACTCTTTCCAACATTTCGGCCGGTATCTCATGAATAAATGCTTCAATGTTGTCTTCCAATGCGTCAATTGAAGAGGGCATGTGTGTATAGACATGAGCTTTAACATAGCCCCACAAAAAGTAGTCTAAAGGCGTTAAATCGCACGATCTAGGCGGCCAATTGACCGGTCCCGAACGTGAAATAAAATGTTGACCGAACTCGCCTCTCAATAAGTCCATTGTTAAGCGTGCTGTGTGGCATGTGGCACCGTCTTGTTGAAACCACATGTCATGCAAGTCAAGCTCTTGCATTTTGAACAAAAAAAAAAGTTGGATATCATCTCACGGTAGCGCTCACCATTCACAGTTACGTTACGATTAGCATCATCTTTGAAGAAGTACGGTCCAATGATGCCACCAGCCCATAAACCGCACCAAACTGTGACTTTTTCTGGATGCATTGGTAGCTCTTGCAATGCTTCTGGCTGATCTTCACTCCAAAATAGACAATTCTGCTTATTAACGTACCCATTGAGCCAAAAATGAGCTTTGTCGCTAAACACAATTTTTCGATAAAAAAGTGGATCGCATTTTGATAATAAAATTCAATAATTTGCAAGCGTTGTTCGTTTGTAAGACGATTCATGGTTAAATACTGAAGATTTTTGACAGTAAAACAAAACACGAAACGTGCGTCAGCTGTTTAAACCACTGTTGCCAAAAAGATAATAGCTAAAAAATCACCCATTACATAAAATAAATATTTTTATTCCCTATTTCAATAGCAATACCAAGAAAACATATCCATTTATTGAACAAAAACATAACTTAGAATAAATATAGAAAACCTTTGAAAACGGTGTTCAGTCTATATAAGTTGGATAAATATTTTTTCAACAAATGCATTGGAAAATGGAAGTTTGTATGAAAATTAAACATATTGCTTTTTTATATATTAGAACAATGGTTCGTTTGAACGGTCACAATTTTTTTAAATGGGACAATCTGTGCCGTAATTTTGCTGACTGTGGAAAATCTTAATTAACCTTGTTGCGCCGACAATGTGAACACTCTTTTGCACAATGATGAGCAATCAAATTGTTAAATATGCATCGATTTTTTCGGCCACTTGTGCACCGATCACAGTCGACAATCAGTTCTGATTAGGGTTTTTTCCCGGGATTTCCCGTCCCGGGAATTCCCGGGAATTTCAATTATTTTATTTCCCGTTTTCCCGGGATTTTTCTTGCGGGATCCCGGGAAATAAAAAATTCCTCATAATTTCAGAAAATAGCTATTTATACTTTGAAATTTAGTTTTCTATTCTCTAAAAATTAGTATCTGCGGATGGGTTGTGGACAGGGCTGGGCAGTATTTGAAATACATGTATTTGAAATACGTATTTAAAATACAAATACGTATTTTGTATTTGTATTTTAAATACATGACGTGCAAGTATTTTGTATTTTGTATTTTAAATACATATCCAGCAAGTATTTTGTATTTTGTATTTTAAATACATACAATAAATATAAGTAGTTTGTATTTTGTATTTTAAATACATAAAATAATGGGAGTATTTTGTATTTTAAAAACATAGTTTACAAAATATATTCTGTCAGTTTATTGATGGTTGATTCCATTTTAATCTACCAAAATATAAAAAAATATGGTGTCACTTTTCATCTTTCGTGAAAAAAGTTTCCGCACCGAAAGCGTTGAAGTTTTGTTTTTATTTTTTATTTTCATCATTAAATCAGTGGATCTTGTCTTCAATAAGTTCGTTTTTGTTTAAAATTATAAATAATCTTCAACATTAAACCATTTTTCATAAGTCTAATGCAAAATCAAAAGGGTTTCAATTTCCAAAAATAAAATTTACACATAATATGGAGTTTTAGGAATCGCTTACGGTGCGGAAACTTTTTTCACCGAATCAGCTTAAAAAACAGTTTTTTATTATCAGAACAAAATTCCCCACATGGCGCTGGAGTGGTATTTTGCACTCAAAAAAAAGTTATAAACTTAATGTACATGACGTGGAAGTATTTTGTATTTTGTATTTGAAATACCTACAATAAATGGAAGTATTTTGTATTTTGTATTTTAAATACATACAGGATGTGTAAGTATTTTGTATTTTGTATTTTAAATACATAACCTGAAAGTATTTTGTATTTTGTATTTTAAATACATGACCAGCAAGTATTTTGTATTTTGTATTTTAAATACCGCAAACCATGTATTTTGCCCAGCACTGGTTGTGGATTAGATCAATTACAAGAAGTGAGTTCATATTTAAATCATGTCTCCTGATGCAATAAATCTACTAAAAGCAGAATGGGCAGTGCAACTGTTGATAATTATTACATTTAGTGAAGTGAAGAGTTAATAGAGAACATTAATTCAAAATAAGATGCAGGCAGTAAAGTTTCATTGTCCATGAAGGAAAATAGGAGATACCTTAACATATCGCTCCTTTATTGCAACATAGTCATATCTACAAAAACAAACGATCTTGGCAAAATGCGATTAAAGTTTTCAAAATGTACCGATTTAAAGATATATTTTGCTATAACTTCGGTTCAGTTTGAGATATAAAACGAGAAGATATGAAGGAAAACTTTGCTTAAGTTACTTCGAATTTTAAGATATGACTATGATGCAATGAATGTTTATTAGGTGGTAAACACAAATTTTCAATTTCAATTTGTGTTGGTTTATATACCCGTGAAGTGCGGGGAAACCGAAATAAAATAACATTTTGGAAACTCGTGTAAGATACTACAACATACAACTTGAAAAACACATTGTCCTAAAGATTACAAATGGACCTATTGGAATGAAAAGGTTTGTAAGAAGCAGTCCGGTTGATGTTATTTTTTCATCAACCTTGACATACATTTGACTGATATAGACTTTGTTTATCAAAAAGAAAAAATTGCCTCTGATTGTGAATCCGAAGCATGCTACAACGGTGAACGAAATTTTTCAGAAACATGATAATTAGTAAATTAAATCAGGATTATACTTTTTGACGACTTACAAAGCGCTTTGAGTGTGTCAGAAAGTTATTTCCTAAGCACCGTTAAAAAATTTTTATATATTTCTTTAAAATATTTTATCCATTTTATTAATTAACTATTTGATCTCATATCCTGAGTACCTTAATTTTTATTTTGTTTTTATTATTGTTTTATGAATTAAATTGTTATGTTTATGTTATCTTTTTATCTTGTATCCAGAGCATAATAATACTGAATGAAAACATAATAATAGGGAATAAAGGCGTGAGGTGATAATAATTCAAGTTTCTATTTCAATCTTCAATTGATTTTTTTAGTATTGAACCATTTCTTTTACTTTCTTTGTAAACAAGTTCCCTTACGTTATTTTATTAAAGTTTTTTTCATTAATTAATAACAAAATTAACTTTGTATTATTTATATGGAGCGGGATCCCGGGATCCCGGGAAATTTAAAAATATTTTCCGCTTTCCCGGGAATCGAAAAAGTCCGGGAAAAAAAACTCTAGTTCCGATGCAAGGGATGGAAAAACGAAATTTCTGAAATTGAAATTAAATTTTACAATAAAAACGAAAAATTCAATAAAACAAAACAAAAGGAGAATAAAAAAAATTGTTCGCTTAGTTCCCAAAACCACATTTTTTTTTAATTACGAAAAGTTTAAATTGGATTAAAAAACAGAAGTGACATTTCTGTGCGGTTGAATGAAAAGCACTGTTTTTTGAGTATTTTTCAAAAAAAAATTTATACACGTTCAATCACTTGTATTGTGGAAACCGCACATTAAACGTACCTTAAAATTTAAAATGCACTACTAAAAGTACCTACTTTAACAAGCAATGTTTTTGAGCCCCTATTACGGTTTACAACTCAACTCAGTTGAGTTGTAATTTCTTAATTTTTGTATTATGGTTTACAAATTAGCTATATTGCGGTGAACAAAAATTACAACTGATCACAACCAGTTGTCTTAATTACAACTCAACTCAGCTTTCGGTCGACACTGAAGAAGCCTGGCAGATCAAATATTTTAAGGCAATTTGTAAAAGAACAGCCGTAAAATTTCGGCAATCCTCAAAAAGAAAACAAGATTTGGAATTTTTAACTAATTCGATTAAACAAATAAAATTTTTAAATTAATCGAAAAATTTAAAATTCAGAAATTTTATAAATTACGAGATTTTTTTCCGATCATTTTAGAAAAATTAGTACTTGAGTAAATAAACGTTTTTTTTTTTAATAAATTAATAATATACCTATCGACATATATGTAGGTATTTAAAGGGCCCTGGAGACTCATCAAACAGTGCATGTGTTAGTGTAAAAAAACACGTCAATCAGCATTTTTAATTTTTTAATGCAAATCAAAAACTTAAAAAAAAACAAAATTTATATTTTTTTTCAATTTATAAAATATAATATAAATTTTTTTTCATCCGTCCATGACAACAAATACAAAGCAAATAAAATTTTTTGTCAATCACAACAGGAGACTATCCAATCAAAACTTTTTGATTTTCATCAAGCATTGCCGACAACATGTATGTGTAGCAGAAAAAGAACGACTGCACGCACACAACTATGTAATTGATGTGTTTATTTGAGTCTCCAGGGCGCTTTAAGTGTCGACGATATATATCGATTATTTTTTTAAATATTGATATTTAGATAAGTATATCGATTTTTATTGCCCATCCCTAAATGTCATAAAAAAATAAATACATATTGTGACCAGCGTTGCCGTTTTGGTTACTTTTAACCAAAATTGGTTACTTTTTTTCCAATGTGTACTTGTGTACTTTTTTTCCATTTTGGTTACTTTTTTTTGAATGAAAATTCGTATGATTAACGACATTTTTTCAACTTTTAAAATTTGACTGAAGATGTTTTGTCAAAATGCAACAGATATATATAAAAGATTTATCGCATAATTTAGTTTAATTTTGTACTTTGATACCTTAATAACACAGCAAGACCTAAAAAATTTTACTTGCAAGAGCTCTTTATATAAAAAGGTTGAAGTTTCAACTTTGTAAAGGAAGTGCACGTCAACTAAAAATTTCGAAAAATTATATAGCCTTTTATTCTTTCCAGACCATCGGTAATACAACATTAAAATTTATAAAAATTAGTCCAGCGGTTTTTGAGCCTACTAGATACAAACAAACACAATTCCTTCTTTAAGGCGACCGTACACGACATGTTTTTGTCATCTGACATGTCAAATTTTCCACTGCAAAACACATACATGTCGTGTGTTACCTTTTTAACTTTGATTCTGTAAAAGTCAGACGCAAAGTCATCTGACAAAATTTCAATTAGAGCGTGCTCTATTTTCTTCTGACAAACCATCTGACATCAGAAAGCTATGCCGGCAAGAAACCGGCAGCGGCGTCCACTATTGACGGAATCATTAGCCGGCTGAAGTTAATTTTTTACAATACCGAGATATGTTTGATCATCTTACCATTGAATAGAATTTATGTAAATATATACATATATATAAAAACCGTTTTATTATAAAATCCTAAATTGGTATCTTTGAATTAAAAGAAAAAAATGTTAAGATGGCTGAACTATTTTACGGCGCAAATAAAACTTTTCATGGCGGCAGCAAGTTATTTTGAAACCGAGCACTACTTTGGTTTCTGCAATAACAATGCGAAAAAAACAGAGACAATGTCAGAAGCAAATTACATGCACGTTTGTGACCGAATATTATAAAGCTTATGTAAAACAGCGATTTTGACAGACATGCACAATTACATGTGACTTGAAAATTTGACATGTCAGATGACAAAAACATGTCGTCTATATGCGCCTTTAGACATATTTTTCAACTTAAGTGCGGATAAAATAGTATGTAAATTTGATAATAAAAATTTTGGTTACATTTTTTTGCTTTTGGTTACTTTATTTTAACATTTTGGTTACAAATTTTTTTTGGTTGTGGCAACGCTGATTGTGACATCGGTATTTTTTATTTGACTAAATTTTACTTAACATACAAATCAACGAAATTTATATTATTTATATTATTTAATATTGCAATAAAGGTAATTCATTATTTAATATAATTTAAAAAGAAACAAATGCATACACACCAGTATATTGTTATGTACGAAACACAAAAATTTAAGTTGAAAACAAAGTTCAAAATAAAATTGCTCTCTTGTCATATATATATATGTATATATACTTACATATATATACATATGTATGTACATGTATTTACCCAGTTGGCCACGTCTTGAAGACATCATCGAAGACGCATGCACGGCAATGTCAATTTCTGCACGACATGTGAGGGACAGCGAGAACAAATCGTCGACATTTTCGAACAAGTGTCGCGAAAATCGTGCGCGACACAAAGAAAGACAATGTCTCCTACTTTGTCGTCAACGACTACATGCATGACGATGTCGTCTATTTTGACATCCACGACAAAAATTATTATATGGTTATCTATTTCAGGCAGTTTTTTAGTATAGTTGGAATTTTAATTTCTGTTACATGTTTTATATTCGACTCTTATAAGCAGTCCTAAAGTTGACAGTTAAGTATTAACTGCATGTAATCCATTTCCCAGCCCTCGAATAACTTTATCAGCATTTTTTAGTTTTACTGTTTAGAGCTAATTCATAAATTTTATGTAGGTATTTAAATCAACAATTAAAAAAAAAGAATGTGTGAGTTTTAAGAAAACCAAGCAAGTGATTGAATAGCATTCAAGAAAACTTTGTCGTTAATAGCTTTTATACAAGACAACTTATAAGACAATGTCGCTCATACTGTCCCACATAAAGCCAAATAGAAGACAACTTATAAGACAATGTCGCTCATACTGTCCCACATAGGGCCAAATAGAAGACAACTGTCGTTAACGACGATTTCCTGAAAATTGTCTTCCAGAAAACCTAAACGACAGGGGACAAGTCGTGCAAACATCATTGCCAACGATGTCGTCAACGGCAATCTGGCCAACTGGGTATATATATGAACAGTTTATTTGTAGTTTTATATACATACATATGTATGCGGACATGGTACAATAATAGTCAACAAGAGTCAGCTGGTAATTATACCCTTCACCACAGGTGGAAAAGAAATATATACATAAGTTTTTCATTCCGTTTGTAATATCTACAATATTGATGTAAGGACCTATAAAGTATACATACACAGTTAGGGACAAAATTTTTCCAAAAATAGTAGTAATTGAGAAAATGTTAAACACATATATATATATATATATATATATATATATATATATATATATATATATATCAATATTATGTATGTACTTATGTATATACTTTTCTTAATTACAAGGAAATAATCCCAATAAGCACGCAATAAACTTGAGTTCAAACCAGTGTTGACAGTGAAATTTCGAGAACGATACATTTTGAAAAAAATTTGAAAATCCATTTTTTACAAAAATTATATAATATAAATTCATTTTAATATTTATTTAAGTCCTAAATATTAGGTATGTAATTTTTTTAAAATACAGTAAGCAAACTTTAAAATCAATTATATCGTCACCTTAAAGACCGAAATAACCTATCTGCACCCTACAAGAAATGCATAACCAAAACTAAAAAAATGACTAACACACTTGCAACAATTTTACATTAGTTGTTCCACTCTAACATATATGTTGGAATAGTACAACTAACATTTCCCAAATAATGCCAATATTTTAATATATTTTTATCATACGCGTGTAAAAATTTGTAAATTTCTTAAATTTAATATTTGCCATGGGTATTAAAGAAAAAAATCGATTAAATTAATTATTTAATTTGTAACTAAAGTAGTGAGATAAAAAATTACTATAAAAAAGTGACACCGCCAAAAAGTTGTAATCAGAATGCTAGTGGTAAAGGAGGGCGGCTTCACAGGACGTGGTGGTGGATTCTTAGGAAAGAACAGAGGTCATGTACGAAGCGGTCGTTATGAAAGGAGTGTTCGCTTAACAGCTAGCGGCAATTCGGGTGGTGGCTTTGCCCAGGACAATCGTTTAAGACTTTGTGGTGGTGATAAAGGAACAAATAATATTATTTAAAGTCCTAATGACTTCAAGTTTGTATTTGATTTTTTGGACACAAGTTGTTATAATTTATTTATATTTATAATTTATTATAATAAAGTTAATTTAAAAAGAAAAAAATGTATTATTTTATAAAGGTTAGTACTAACCAATATTTACGTTATGAATAACTAGTTAGTGCTAACCAATATTTACGTTATTACTAACTAAAATTATTACTAAATTTTGGTTATCATTGACTAATAAAAAACAGCAGAGTAAGCAGTACAGATATATGTTCCTTAGTCGAGTGGAATTCATTAGTAAGAAAGAGATGTAAAATCACATGTACACAAGAGTTTCGGTTAGTTTTTTCATTTTGCTCTTAATAAAATAATTGAAACTTTAACCAATATATCGGTCAACACTACCGGTCATATAACTAGTAAAATGACCGGTAGTCTTCTTGTAGGGCAGTTTTTAAAAGTTTACAGGAGAGGGGAAAAACGTTATAAAATTGGAACTACTATTTACAATATTGAAACGAAAATTACATATTTTGATTAAAATTAAACCAGAAATATATGTATATCAGTTGAAAAAATTTTGTTTTTCTAAACACAGCTTATGTCATGTCACTTACGTTATTTGGAATTGTAAAAATCTGAAACCAAATAACCTATCAGCAGTACTAATAAGTATGAATAAATTACAATTTTTTATACATATGAATATTATATACATTAAATAATAACAGTTATAGTTTCTTTTACTGGTTTAAGCAAAAAAAAAGTACTTAATGTTTGTTTAAATTACACTATGCAACAACATTAAACTTTAATCGTGATTTTTGATGATTTATTTTTCTTTTTTTTTAGTGCGTAACGTTCCTCTAGGTACAAAAACTTTATCATTTGTAATATTACATGTTCGAAATTTTGCACACATATGCGTTATGATATACATAGGGAATAAAAATCCATAGAAAACTATTAAGACGAATAATCACAACCTTATACCAGAACTTAACAAGACTATTAAAAGTATAAAAAAGTTTTAAAATTTTTGCAGATAGGTTATTGAGTCTTTAAGATGACGATATGTAACTATCAAAAAAATTAATTTTTGTAAAAATTAATATACGAGTTAAGGCGTTTATACTAAGACGATTATATCAAAAAGTTCATATAAATTTCCTGAAAATAAAAAAGGTGTTCATATTTCCTCAGAACAACTTCGCACTTCTAGTAATCCTCGATAAAGGTGGATCGTAGGGTGAAACCTCCTTAATGTTTTCTTTCACCACTATTAAATCTGCTACTGTATTAGTATTGAGTCGGTTACGATGATCAGTCTTATGGCGTTTTCTTTTCTAAAAAAGTGTTGCATAAGTGTTACATGTGACTTGGCAAAATTTTTAAATGCACCCATAATTTTTAAGAAGTGTTTCATATTTTACGTTTACAAAAGAACACAAATTTCGGCATTAAAGAATAAAGTAAAATTAACGCAAGGTAAATTCAATTACAGGTGGTGGCAAGACTAAAACAATCCAAAGCCAACAGAAACAACAGATGGTCTTTGTATTGCATTGTTAGTGTTTACGGCTCGAAACTTGCCACCACCTTGTAAAATAACACATGTTTTTCAGAAAAGAACATAAAGAAATGTAAAAGGCAGAATAAATGCAGAATTTTACTCAGAAAAGAAAACGCCATTAATAAGTTTTAGTACATTTTGCGTACAGATTCAAAAGATACGAAAAATGTCAGGATTATACAAGGCACCTGAAGCCATCAAAAGATACGAAAAATCTATCCTAATGGCAACACTGGTTCAAACGTATTTTTAAATCCTAATCAAATTTCAAGATATGTTACTAATATTCACGGTGAATTTCGGTTTCTGGCAAGCCTAGGTATATGGCTCAAAAAAGTACTTGATTCTTTAATAAAGAATCATGTGCTGTTTTCCAACACAAATTATTAAACGTTAGTAGCACTCAAAAAATTGAGTGTTTTTCATGTAAATTTTAGTACACGATAAATCACAGCCAAAATAGCGCTAAAGCTACGGTCAGACTTATCAAATATTTGACGAAAAAAACGGGACCAACAACCAAACTAAAAAATCATTTCGCTTAATATCAATATTTATTTTGATTAAAATACCACATCTTACAAAAACCTGTTTTTTGCTATGTCTAGAAGTATAATTAGTTTATTTTGTAATGGTCTTACCATTTTAAATCTCACTAACTATTAACATAAGTAGGGGTTACGCTTATTTGATCAAATATTTAATAAGTGTGACCGTAGCTTAAGCAGCGTTGTCAACTCGGTGCGTTTCACACCATTTTGCATTTTGTGTCCGAAAAATTCCTTTGCTTGTTTTAAATTCGGTGCGTTTTGGTGGTACCAAAGCAGATTCAACACAGCTTTTTGTTTCAGTGAGAAAAAATCTGTATAATAAAATACCTTTGATCAGCGTTGCCAAAAGATTTGGAAGGAAAAATCTTCATTTGGCGAAAAAAAATCTTATTTTGATGAGAAAAATCTTCAAATTTTTTACAACAAAGGCAAACAGAGTAAAAATTATATATTTTTTATAAGAACATACTTCTTATTATGAAAACTATTTAAATTGAAAAACATACATACATAAATACATACATGCCTGTTCTGAAAATCACATTTTATGAAAGTGATTTGAAATCACAAGAAAGGTGTTCTGGGCATATTATTATGTGATTTCAAAACGTTCAGCTACATAAACAACTTTTTAAAATCACTTTGTTATTTTTGCGACTATTGTAAGATGACCGTCATTACTTAAATAAAATTTTTAATGTGTTGGTTATTAATTTTTATGCAATAAGCTATTTTATGTACAAAAAATCATTTAAAATTAAGAAAATTCGACGACACTACAAAAATGATATTTGCTTTTGTGACTTCTGTTGTGATTTCAGGTTTGTTTTTTTAGTTGAGTTAAAGATCGCTAATTTTCTAACATGAAAGCAAAGCCAATATTTATTAAAAATCGTAAAAGCTGGAAAGAATCGCTTCTATCAGGCCTGTTCTGAAAATCACTTTAGCTCAAATCACGTGATATCAAATTACATGTGCCTTTTAAATCACAAGTGTAATGTTTTGGTGTTCCGTTTTTGTGTGTTTTGGTGTGATCTGCAATTGCCGAAAGCACACCAAGAAACACAAAAACGGTATGACTTTTAGAATCCCACAAAATCACACTTATGATTTTGAAAACACGTGATTTGAAATCACGTGATTTTCAGAACAGGCCCGTATCGCGAACATCGGTAAAATTCGCGAAAAATTGCAAATTTGTAAACAAACCCTTAAATTTATTTGAAATCGCTAAATGGGTTAAAAAAAACAAAATGTCGGATAATAACAAGAAAAAAAATTTGCAAAATAGCGAAAATTTGCAAAAATTTTTAATATTTCAAATAAGCCATACAATTGATTACAAGTCTCTAAAACTATAAGGAATGGCAAAAATTCGATAAAAATTGCTAAATTAGCGGAAATTCGCAAAAATTTGCCAATAGCGGCATGATAGCAAAGTCTACTACTTATTATAAATCGTTAAATCTGTAATGAATCATAAAACTTACAGGAACAAATCGCTTCTATCGCGAACATGGCTAAAATTTGCAAAAAATTGCAAAACTTTAAACAAACCCTTCAACTAATTTGAGTTCGCTAAATTGGTAAAAAAAAACAAATTGTCAAAATATAACATAAAATATGTTAAAAAATGAGTTATAATTTCAAACAACAAACTTATTGTGTTTGCTTGTGCTTTCGACTATTGAAAATTACACCGAAAAACACAAAAACGATGTGATTTACAGAACACCACAAAATCACACGTGTGATTTTAAAAGCACATGTGATTTGAAATCACGTGATTTTCAGAACAGGCCTGATAATTGCGATATTTATACAAAATTAGTTTGTAGGTTTAAATTGTGTTTTAAGTTAAATTTTCCATAAAATTTTACTAAAAATACATTTTAAATCGATTTAATTTCTAATAAATAAGTTCGTAAAAAGTCCATATAAATAAAGAAGTTTCGTAATCAAATGCTAAAACATATAAATTTTGGCCAAGAAGCTTTAGTTGGGGCCTATAAAGCTCATACATATAAAATCTAAAGGGTTCTCAATTTAATATTATATTTTTGATACCGTTGTTATATCGAAGGCATTTTGAGTAAATTGCATTTAAAAAAAGCGCATTGAAAATATATGGATTTTCGTAAATTTATTTCTAATGTAATAGTTATTAAAATAATGTTGGTTCACCTTTTAAAAGATACTCTTAAGCACTTATGCATACATACTTTGTTTAAAAATTATCATAAGCATGGGATGTGGAATTTTCAAACTAAAAGCTTCTTAAGTTCCATTAGTTTTACCTTTTGGTATTTAATACATGAACTTTTTTGTTCTTTAATGTATGAAACTTAATAAACATAAGTTGTTTCTTTTCCCAAATAATTATTTTTTATCAATATTCTCAAAATTATTAACCAACCGCTAATCTAAGATGTTATTTTAATATTTTGTATGCCCAGAAATAATGATGCATTTTGTGTATGCTAGACAATGGGTGCAAAAGTGTGCAAAACCAATAGACAACAAGCTTTTACCAAACCTCATTGTTTTAAAAATTTATTGTCTAAAAAAATGTATTTTGTACAAAATTAAAGCTAAAAATCTTTATTTGAGGAAAAAAATCTTCAAATCTTATTAAGGTCAAAAAATCTTCAAAAATAAGATAAAATCTTCATTCTGGCAACGCTGCCTCTGATTCAATACCATTTTATTCAACAGTGCAAAATTTTTATGAACAATTTTACACATGGTGAAATAAACAGCACTACGCCAGATGACGATTTTTTGCTCTTGCATTGTTTGTCTAGGTTTATGTCAAAGTTTTGGCTGAGTTCCAAAACGTCGGTTGCAAAGCAACTATCTTTTTTAAATGCATGCTACAATGCAACCGTGTAGGTTATTACAATTCTATTTGTTCCAATGTGCACCAAAAAAGTATTTAATGAGAACATAATACAAAAGCTGTGCATTATTAAACTTGAATATACATTTTTGACTTGTGCTGCAAAGTATATTGATGTTTTGGAACTCAGCCTTTGTTTATGTTTACAAAAAGTCCACGTTTTGTGCTGTGATTATTGTATTTTATTAAAGTTTTTGATAATTTTAAATTAAAATAAATAAGAAATTGACCATAATTAAATAAAAATTGTCTAAAAGTTTATTTATTTTATCACGTTCAGCGGCATGCTTTGATTTTTGTTTAATGTATTTTTTGACGTAAACGGTGATGTAATTTCCATTTTTGTTGTAATGTTGTATTTGTTGCCGTAACGGTGCCACCTGCTTATTCCACCATGATTTTACAGACCACAAAAAGAACAAGTTATGATGTTTAAGACCAAGGTATGTATATTTATAGCAGGTAGCCGCGAGATTACAACAATTGTACAATAAAACAAACAACAGGGCTTTTTATTGTAATGTGATACGAACTGTCAAACAGCAAAGGGGATAATAAGAGACAAAAATGACAAAATATAAAGACAAACAACTTGGTTTCTTGTTTAAGGGCATAATAAAGCACACAAAATGCTTGGCAAACACACACGTTGTTTCCGTTTGGGGTTTGCCAATAAACAACACAAATATTCTCCGTACAAACATTAATTTTCATTTTTGTTTTGTTTTCAATGAATGCAGATGCCGATAGTGCTGCGGCAATTTTGTTGCTTTTTGCATAAAACGGAGAAGAAATCATAAAATAAAGGCAAAAAATTTAAAGTTAAACGTGATTTAAACAACTAGCTGTTTTGTGACAAGCCATACTACTAAAAAAAATTAATTTAATATTTAAAATTAATTGAATTGAAAACATTTAGCATTAGACGCCACAAAAAGTTTGACAAATATCCAACATGTCTGCGAAATATTAAAAATTTTTAATATTTCTGCAAACATTGGTTCAAATGTTTGTCCAAACAGCAAACACCCCAATTAACACCACAAAAAATTTGTACAAACGTAAAATTTTGACATGTTTGCCAAGCCATTTGTGAGGTTTATTATGCCCTTTACTATACAACATTTGACAGTTCGTATCGCAAAACAAGCTGGCTTTCCGAGACTACCTGCTATAAATATACCTTGTTTAAGACGTACCAAATCATATGCACTAAGTAAAACAGTCTTGTTGTTGTAGATAATTTGTATTATGTTAAGATAAAACATTTCATTATACATAAGAAATTTTTTCATAAATATTTTGGCTAATTTTTTTTTAAATCAGAAGCCAATTTACGGCATTCGATATCGATCGCAATTTCCATTTAAATTGTATTGTAATTTCGATCGATATCGACTGCCGTAATTTGGCCCCAGAAGTACTTTGATTTGTACACAAACTTTGTTGTTGTCAAATTGCTTCTATAGTGTATTTGACCCTATCAATAAATCGAAATTTTATTTAACCAAATAAAAAACTTATCAAAATTTTCTTTTTAGTTGGCAAAGCAAGTAATGAAAACTATGAAAATTTTAAATAGAAAAAACTATTTAACTACATTGGTATGTATATTAAGAGCAGAGCGATTTTTTCGACCAAAGCCTCCGTATGTTCAAATGCTGCATGAAATTCCAAGATAAGATACTGAACACCCCAATACTTCAGAAATGGCGTTTGAATCTTTTATTTAGGGATGTAACGAATACGGATATATCGGTGATACTTAAGTATTGCGAAAAATCGATATCGGTGATATTTTACTGTCGATACGATGATACAGTTTTTATAGAATATTTCAAGGAACAATTTAGTTTTTAATGTTTTTTTTGCATTACAACTAAAAGCTAAATAAAATATAAAAGAGCAGGGCATAAAGCCATAACACAGAGGTAAATTTCGGCCAAACCCTCTCAATTTTGTTTTTTTTTTTTATTTTTTAAGAAATATTGTTTCAATATAATAGCTAACATCTAAAAACAGGTTCATAACTTCGATC
Organism: Pollenia griseotomentosa; assembly: GCA_963931875.1. Taxonomy (NCBI): domain Eukaryota; kingdom Metazoa; phylum Arthropoda; class Insecta; order Diptera; family Polleniidae; genus Pollenia; species Pollenia griseotomentosa. The sequence goes on along the minus strand of OZ007561.1, from coordinate 202,479,179 downwards.
ACACTGTATAGCCTACTTTGACTGTAGGACTGCCGGAAAGTAAGCATATTTCGTTATTAGTTTTTAATTTAATTATTTTACTTTTATAACAACGAATTCTACCCCGAAGCCTTAATTTTCATATTTTTCTAATAAATTAATTTTTATCTTCGGCCTTTAAAAACTCTTCTAAGTCAAACTCATTGTTTTTTATTATTTTTACTGAGTCGTTCATATAAAATTTCTGGTATATACATATACATAACATAACCACATTAAAAAAAAAACATTACAAAGTTTGGTAAGCTGCCGATTTTTTTTAAACCGATTTTTTTAAACTTAAAGCGCGCACAAGTGTCCAGATTATGAAATGATAGTTTTGCAATTTTTGTATTTTTATCTTGTCTTTCCTATTCTCCTTTTTATATTTTATATGCATATGGGTAATTCCATGTCAAAACGACCAAGAGTGTGACACGACCCCTTCCGATTTTAATGAAATTTGGTGAGCCTTTTATCTTATAAGGAACATATATGAACTAAAAAAATTTAAAAACTTTTTTTTAAAGTTATGTCATATTCAAAATGTCATAATTTAGCCAAATTAGCCGAATGTGTTAAGCTTATTTCTTCAATATCTCGAAAACTACTTTACATACGAAGATGATTTTTATGAGAATACTTGGTGCTACAAACAAAACCTATCGTTTTATTTGGCTGATTTTTTTTATATAAAACCTCAAACCGTTCTTGAAAAATCCCGAAACTTTGAAGGAGGTGTTTTTTTAAGATATTATTTTTTTCCTTTGCAACCTTTAAAAAATAATCTTCAAACAGCATTTTAATATTGTAATTTTGAGCAATAAGCACACTGTGCTAGTTACAAAAAAAAAGACAAGTCGGGCACAAAGCGTTTTAACCTAATTCGGGCACGCTGAATCCAGTGGTGTTAACCGTTTTTTAGGTTAGCTTTTGTTTTCGAGATATACCGTTATTTCGAAAATCACCATCTTCTCACCAATAAACTCTAAAATTGCTGCAACAAAAATTACAAGTCTGGACGACGACCAAGTAAAGGGTATTTTTTATGGAGTGACACAAGTTTTAAACATAATAAAACCAGAAAATATATTTTTAATATCAATGAAACGGGCTTTATTGGAGAGAAAATTTAAAAAAATCAATGAGTAAATCAATTGTAGCGTCCGCTGTGTGGAATGTGGCTCCGTCCTGTTGGAACCACATATCAGTAAGATTAATCCCACGTAATTGAGGTACGAAAAAATTTCGAATCATGTTCCTATACCGTTCACCATTGACAGTAACATTCTGACCATCATCGTTTTTGAAGACATATTGGCCAATGACTCCGCCAGCCCATAAAACGCACCAAACAATAATGTTCTGTGGATGTAATGGTGTTTCGGCAAAGGCTGATCCTCACTCTAAATGCGAAAATTCGGCTTATTTACGTACCCATTCAACCAGAAATGGGCTTAATCGGAAAATGAAATTTTGAATGGAAATTCAAAATCAATATCAATTTGTGCTTCAGCCCACTTGCCGAATTGGCGGCGAATACGATGGTCGTTTGGCATTAATTCCTGCACAAGTTGAAGCTTTTAATCTAAGCCTAGATCCTTTCGTAAAATCTTCCATAAAGTGGAAGGACACAACCCCAGTTGCTGAGAAAGGCGACGAGTTGAAGGACGATTATGTACGCCATAAAATGGAAGAAGTTCACGATGAGTTTGACGAATAGAAGAATTATGTTGATTAAAAATGTCAACAATTTTTACGCGTTTTTCTTGTAAGTCGATTCATAATAATGATATTTCAAAGCAAACTAAACAAAAAGCAACTATCAGCTGGATGCTCAAATAAAGCAATGATGCCAACTCAAAGTTGTGACACTCTAAAAAGCACGCTTTATTAAGCTCGATTCAACCATGCGTTTCGATTAAAATTTTTGTCCGGACAAAATTTTTATATTGAGTTTGACGCCTTACTTTTGAGAGAGAGAGAGAAATTATTTTGTCCAAAAGTCCTCGAATCACATAGTTTTAACGGAAAACAACTTCGTTAAGCTTGTTTTGGAAAATATTCGTAGATGAATTATGCATACTTATTGTAAAATTTTAAGTACACATTTCTAACAGGACAAATAAGACCCCATAAAATTAATATATAGGGTTAATTTTTAAACTTTTTTGTATAAATGCTAATACATATACTATTAAGCTCAGAAATACTTTGCACTACTTTGATTTAATTATCACTGCTTCTGTGAAAAATAAATATAAATTTTCCTTCATTTAGCATTTTACATGTATTACGCGAACTTTTGGTCTTTGAAGACCCCTAGAGAAATTTAATGCAGAAAATATTCGTAGAACATTTAAACCCACTAAAGTGCCATTTTAGTATACTTTTGTGTACAATTTGTAAAAAAGGCAAACATGACCCCTTAAAATGAGAGTTAAAGGGTTAATATATTCTAACAAAAGAATCGCGATACAATTCTACTGAAGACATCTGAAATAATTTATTTATTTACATTACCAATAACCTAGCCTTAAAGGCCATAATCGGTTACAAATTTCTACTAATAATTGTAAACAAAAATTAATATATAAATGTATGTATGTATATAAAAATTAAAATATATTAAAGTTAAAATATAATAACAAAAGGGTTAGATAGCTTCATTAAAATGTAAGAGTTTAAGCTATGAAAAATCCCAAAACAAACGATTCAGAAAAATTATTTGAAAATTTTATATGTAAATACATGTACATGCACACACACATGTACATATATATATATATATACATATATATATATATACATCTATACATACACGCACATATGACTAAGTAACAAAATAATGAAAATTTTAATAATGAAGAAAAATATTAAGTGGATATTTGTTAACTCTCAGAGTATAGATAATGATTTATTTTGTGTTCATAAAGAAAATACTATACAACAAACATCACAGAAATAAATTTTTAAATATCATGAATTTATATATACATATATTTTTTTTACCTTTTCCAAACGCCTTTTCAAAAAATTCAAAAACTTCGTAATTTCGAAAACCCGAGCTAACTTTTTAACACCCTTTGGCAGAGTTGCACAGTGTAATAAAAGAATTACTCTACTTGAGTTTTGTTAATTTTAACTTAAATTTAAATTAAATATGCGTATCGGTATGACCGATATTTCTTTTTAAGTATCAGTATCGTATCGTCAAAAAGTCGTATCGTTAGATCCCTAATTTTAATTTTATAACAAAAAAGTGAATAGAGCGTATAATGGGTGATCGATTTTAGTTGAATATTAAGATATTATTTTAAATAATTATACAATCTATACACTTTTTTAATTTGCAGGATCAAACATCATTTGAAATGTATGATCTTAAAATTTTGTGGTGATCTTAGGTTTAAAAGTTTTACTTCATACAAATCTCTCCACTTTTATTTATTTTTCAATATACATATTTACTTGTATTCGCCCTTTAATCTAAAATTGTTTACGATTTTAATTTAGAACCGAAATTCAACGTATGACACAATTCTAAAAAATCTCTTATTGACACTACAAACTCAAACAATATACTTTAGTTGTAAGAAGAACTTAAAAAATAAAGCAAAGCAAAATCTTCTTAAATTCCCTGTTCCTAAACTTGAGGAAACTATGCCGATATTTTTGAAATCTGTACAACCACTTTTAAGCTGCGAAGAATTTGAAGAAGCCAAATGTTATGTGAAAGATTTTATGCAAAGTGAAGGTACAGAACTGCAAAAACTTTTAGAAGAAGTGGCCAACAAAGAGGAAAACTGGCTTGCACCAAGATGGCTCAAAGTAGCGTATTTAGGATATCGCCAACCTGTTACTGTTTATTCAAGCCCTGGCATGACATTTCCCATAATTAATTTAAAAAACAAAGATGATTTTTTCATGTATACTGCAAAATTAATAATGGGTCTAATTAAATTTAAGAAATTGGTAGATGATCGTAAAATACCCGTAGTAAAAATGGGCAAATATGAATTGGATAATTCCCAATTCGGGGCAGTATTTGGTACATGTCGTATACCTTTAGTCGAAATAGATGATTTGGCATATAATCCTAGATCTCAGCATGTTACAATTATACATAAAAACAATGTAAATTTAAATATGTATTATTGTTTTCTACTTTTAATAATTTATATCTAAAATGTAATTTACAGTTTTACAAACTTCCGGTTTACAATAAAGCTGGTGATATTTTAAATGCTGTTGTATTAGCAAAACAATTGAAAAACATAGCCAATAACAATGATTTTGGGCTTCCAATAGGTTTGTTATCAACTGATAATCGTGATAATTGGGCTCAAGCTTATGATCAATTAATTAAATGCCCTACAAATTGTAAAAATATAAAAATTGTACAAAAATCCTTGTTTACTGTTTCTATGGACCAGGAAGTGAGTTTTAACAAAGCAAACAAGTATGTGGTCTTAGGTCAACAGTTAATTCATGGCGGTGGATCCAAAGAAAATAGCGCTAATAGATGGATGGATAAAACTATACAAGTATTTTAATACCAGGGTTTAAAAAACTGCAGTCGAAACCAAAAACTGTCGAACAAAAAACCAAAATTTGTGTACAACTTTTCGCTTTTTGAGTTGGTTTGACATTGACTGTTAACATTTAATGAATCCGAAGTAAAAGCAACCGTTTTTTCTTGGCCAATAATAAATGATGAGGTGGAAGAAATGGCAGTTTTTCAACTTTGACTGCAGTTTTTTAAACGCTGTTTAATACATTATTCGTAAAAACCAGGGTTTAAAAAACTGCAGTCTAAATAAAAAAAAAAAATTGCTTTTTCTTCCACTTTTTGATTTTTCATTGGAAAAAAATTAACTGTTGCTTTTACTATTGATTCATTTAATGAAAACAGTCGTAGTCCAGGCAAAAGCAAAAAACGAAAAGTTGTACACAACAAAGAACATCGGCAGTCGACATGTTCGGAAGTGTTTGGTTTGACAGACTGAAATTTTTAATAAATCCCGAAGTTAACGAAGATGAGACGTTGTGTTTGTGTTTTTTCCCTTCTCCCATTTTTCCTATGTAAAGTCAATTGTTAAAATGGGAAAGAGACAAAACTCCCGGGGAATTTGTATTCATAATTGGATTGATAATTTTTGTGTGTTTAGGTGATTGTAAATCCAAATGGCATGAGTGGCTTTTGCTATGAACACTCCCCGGCTGAGGGCCAACCTATTGCCATGATGACTGATTACATAACAAAGATTTTGTAGGTATTTAAATATACTTTAACAACTGCTGTTGCTAAATGATTTTAACAGGCCCATAGATTCCGAATTCAAAGATGGTGCACAAGATAACTACGAGTGCTTTTCAAAAATAGAAGTGAGAGAACCCTCGTGTGGTTTAAAAGATAAATTTAGATTAGCAGAACAAAATATTAATAATTTGGCCAGTGATATGGAGTTGTTTGTAAGACATTACAAAACTTATGGCAAGGAGTTTTTAAAACAACATAAGTTAAGTCCAGATAGTTTCATACAAATGGCTTTACAATATGGGTTTTACAAGTATGATTAGCTAAAGAATATACTTAAATATTTATTATTAACTGTTCTCAATAAAATAGACTACATAAATCTCCTACTGCTCAATATGAATCTGCACATTTGCGTATTTTTGATGGTGGTCGCACTGAAACAATACGTTCCTGTTCTAATGAATCTGTTGCTTTCGCTCAAGCCATGTTGAATCCGCAGGGTTGTAATGAAAATCGTCTGATTTTACTACGTGAAGCTATAAATGGTCATCGTAATTACACAAATATGGCTTTGCAAGGTCGTGGAGTAGATCGGCATTTATTAGGCCTAAGACTTATGGCTATTGAAAACAAAAGACGTATACCTCAGTTTTTCTCTTCCAAAGCTTTTGTTAAAAGTTCTCATTTTCAAATATCTACTTCTCAAGTGGCAACTGCTAATAAAGCTTTTATGTGTTATGGGGCACCGATTAAAGATGGTTATGGCTGTTGTTACAATCCGAGGAATAATGATATATTTTTGGCTTGTACGTGTTGGAAATCGTATAAGGAAACAAATGCAAATGATTTTAGCGATTGTGTAAGTTCTGCCTTAGATGATATGAGGGAGTTGTTAAAGACAGAAAGAAATTGAAGGTTAGAATGGAATTGAAAACGCTGATAAAAAAATAAGATTTTAAACCAAATACATACTTAAGGACTGTCAACAAAAATTATTTTTCTTTGTTAAAAATTATTCAGATATTTTATTAAAGAAAAAAAATACAACATTTAAATAACATCTACATTATTGTTATTTTATTTGTAATGATTTGTTTTAGGGTGTTTAAATATTCATTATCAATAAATGTTTTATAAGAGAAAGAGCTTTCCATCATTCTCTTTAAATTCGAAAGAGAAACTTTTCTAAGTTGATCAGAAGTTGCATGCACTTTATTTGCTTTGTTTTTTATTTATTGATAGATAGTTGTTACGTATTTTGACTACGTGGTTTACTTTTTCTTTAATTGTATTGCGTTGTTCGTGTTTCTTGTATCAATTATTTTGAGAGCATACTGAAATTCTACAGCATTTAAACGAAGAGTTATTTCTTAATGGAAAAAAACTTGCTGGTTAGAATAATATGTATATGTACATATATACATACGTTGAGAAATATAAAATAACAACTTGAACTTCCACAAAACCAGCAAAAACGTATACATATTTATGTTCAACTATATTAATTAAAATACCTATAAACAATAAGGTTGTTTGCCTATAATCTTAACTAGCGATAGATGATTATGTTTAAAAATCAAAGGTGAATTTTGTAAATTTTTATAATTTTTAACTTGTGAATAATAATCATTAATTTTTGTTTAGTTACTTGGAAGTCAGATTGAATGAAAATATGCCAATTTTAACAAGCAGAGTTTTACCCAATTTGGTAAGTATTTGCAAATATAAGTACGTATGTACATAAATATACATACTAATACGGAATGTGATCTTAACCAGTTTAAAAAAAATAGAAAGGTAACTTAATATAAATTAATATAAAAATATACATTTTATAATTTTTAGACAAAAAATGCCTTATATGCCACTCCTTTTAAACTATCAAAAGTCTTATGTGCTACTACGCTTCCAGCTAAAACACAAAGCTATAGCTCCGAATCTAAACAACGACAAAATCTTTTAAAATTTCCTGCCATAAAACTAGAAGAAACTTTACCAAAATTTTTAAAATCGATAGAACCCCATCTTACTAAAGAAGAACTAGCTGAAACTAAACGCATGACCGAGGATTTTCGGCAAAAAGATGGTGCTGAATTACAAAAAATCCTTGAAAAAGTAGCTGAATCAGAAGATAATTGGTTGGCTCAAAGATGGTTAAAGACAGCTTATTTAACTTATCGTGACCCTGTTACTGTGTTTTCTAGTCCCGGCATGACATTTCCCATGCAACAATTCAAAAGTTCTGAAGATTATTACATGTATACTGCCAAGTTAATTCAGGGTCTAGTAAAGTATAAGAAAGTTGTTGATGAAGGTAAAGTTCCTGTAGTTAAAATGGGTAAAAATGAACTAGATAATTCTCAATTTGGAGCTGTATATGGTACGTGTCGTATACCCTTGCCACAGCAAGATTCTTTAGAATATTATCCGAAATCTCAACATATTGCTGTTATTTACAAAAATCATGTAAATATTTTACGATTATATTAATTATTTATATTAACAATTTTTTTCAATAACTTTCGTCTCTAGTTCTTTAAACTGCCTGTTTATGATAAAATTGGTAAAATTTTAAACGCCAAAGTACTGGCTCAACAATTACAACAAATAACTAATTCGGAAAAACAAGCTGGTCTTCCCATTGGATTGCTTTCTACAGATAATCGCGATAATTGGGCTGATGCTTACGCAGAGTTGATTAAATCCCCTCAAAATTTAAAGAATGTTAAAATTATACAGGAATCTTTATTTACTGTTTCTTTGGATGAACATGTGCCATATAATCAGGAAAGTGTTTACAATGTTTTGGGTCTTCAATTGATACATGGCGGTGGTACCAGTCAAAACAGTGGCAATAGATGGATGGACAAAACTATACAGGTAAACGCATTTAAATATTTATTAATAATACAAAATTAGCTGTGTCTGACCGAAACCACTGTTTCAGGCCGAAGTTCGGCCCAATTGGCTAAATTCGGCCGAACTGAGACCGAAGCAGAATTTTACTTATCCAAATTCACAACAAAAAAACTAACATTTTTAAGATCAATTAAATTATTTACCATTAAGGTAACTTCTGCGATTGGAGTAATACTGCCCAGATGAACTTTTAGTTAGTAGTGCTGACTTGCATTCCAATACTTAAATATATATGTATGTATATATATATTGTGTACTTTTCCTAATACAAAAATCAAATTTAGCCAACTTTTTGTAACAAAAATTTTGGGGATTTTCGGCGTATAATCTGGTGATGAAGGTGAAAAAAATCTGACAACCTTTATATTGGATTAAAAAAAGTTTGGCCTTCGGAAAAATTCAGCCAAATTAATGTCGAACATACATATATTATTGGCCGATTAGCAGTTGTTGGCCAATACCGCTTTCTCGGTCGGACACTTAAAATGAGCCCTTTTTTATTTTATAGGTCGTTGTTAATCCCAATGGCATGAGTGGATTCTGTTATGAACATTCTCCAGCTGAAGGCCAACCAATTGCTATGATGGCTGATTATATTAACAAAATTTTGTAAGTACTATGTTAACCTATCTATAGGCAAATTTTCTTTTGGCTAAAGGCTCAGTTAGCTGGGAATAACAGTAACGTTGCAAAGCAGCTGCTTCGTCTCAATCTGTAAGAAATAGATTGGTCTTACTTTTTTACGTTAAGGTTAATTTACTGTTACTCCCGGCTTACTGAGCCTTAAGTCCTGCCACTTTGTAACAAGGAAGAACATGGGAGTAAAAACCGGGTACATAAGTAGTTACACATTACTTAAAAAGGAAAACTGAAAATATTGAATAAAGAAACATGCTTAAAGTAAACTTGGACCTAAATTCTTTATAAAATTTCTAATAATTTTTTTTTTTTTTTTGCACAGCCCTGAACCCAAAGAATTTGAAGATGGTTCTAACGATAACTATGAATCCTACTCAAAACTACAATTTGATGCAGCATCGGAAACTTTGAAGCAAAAAATCGAAGATGCTTCTAAGAATGTCAATAAATTAGCCGATGATTTACAACTTGAAGTTTTGCAATACAAAGGTTATGGTAAAGATTTCCTAAAGAAACAAAAATTAAGTCCAGATAGTTTTGTACAAATGGCTTTACAATATGCTTTTTACAAGTAAGTTTGTCGCACACTCTATTTAACATTTATTCACAGTAAAAGTAAACATTTTTTTATTAATAAGATTGCATCAATGTCCTGGTGCTCAATATGAAACTGCTCATTTACGTATTTACTATGGTGGTCGAACTGAAACCATACGCTCCTGTTCCAATGAATCTGTAGCTTTTGCCAAATCAATGATGGATGCCAAGTTTTCAGATGAGTTGCGCGTTGAGCTGCTGAGAAAAGCTGTAAATGCTCATCGCGAATATACTACGATGGCGTTGCAAGGACATGGTGTTGACCGCCATTTATTGGGCTTAAAGTTAATGGCAATTGAGAATAATAAGCCGATACCAAAATTCTATCAATCTCCCGGTTTTGTTAAGAGTGCTCATTATCGTGTCTCTACTTCTCAAGTAGCATCACCTAATGAAGCTTTTATGTGTTATGGTCCTTTGACCTATGATGGTTATGGCTGTTGTTATAATCCCCGTAATGCCGATATATTTTTGGCCTGCTCAGCTTGGCACTTAAATGATCAGACATGTGCCAAAAGATTTGCTAAAGCCATAAGTGAAGCCTTGACTAGCATGCATGATTTATTGGAAAGAGCAGGCGAAAAGCCCATATCCAAATTGTAAAAAATTATTAATGTTATAAAAACAAGAGTGAATTTTTTAATAAAGAAAAAATGGTAATTTTGTACAGCGAAAATTTTGCATTTTATTTAGCATTTTCAAAATTTTATTTTTAAGGGCTCATCACAATATTTTTTACATAATACAATTTTTATATACATATATACAAATTTGCTACAAAAGTTGTTTGTACAAGAATAATTTAGTCCTTTTTACAATGATAACAGCTACAGGAAAGAGCAGACTGAAATGTGAGATTGCGCATGCCACCCATACATAATACACGTTTTTGAATCTAAATAAATAGGGTAAACAAATGAATGAAATTTTAAGCTCTTCTAAAGCTCTACCCACCTCTTCAGATTCCATCATATTACAACACTGACCCACTGATACCACTGGCTTAGGTGGCTTGAATAGACCACCAACGCTGCCCCAAGGCATAGAGGGCACCGCATACGATTCACAGAAACCGCGACACGCATTTGTAGTTATATGAAACTCCACACAGTCAGGTATGGAAATTTTTCTAGTATTGCCTACTTTATGGCAGCCCGGTCTTAGCCAAGTCTCTTTAGCCAACGACATAATGCAAAAGAACAATAACAATGAAACAGCTTTCAAAAGAAACATGTTCTTTTTTTTAATTTGTCTCTTCTTTAATGCAAAAATATTAAAATTTTGTTTTCGTTTCGTTTTGTTGATTTGATTCCGTATTTACTGTGCTATTGTTGGCACATTATAAAAGACTACTTGTTGGCTTAACTTACGCAACGGTTTTTATTTCTTTTATTGAATAACAGGACTTCATGGTATAAAATCCTGCGCAGTTTGTAACTCTTTTTTTTTCTTTGCCATAAAAACGTTTCGGCGTGTTTAATTGTTTAAAGAATAATCTTTTTTTTAAATTTAAAATGTAAATTTTTATTTTTACTTTTTTAAAATTAACATAAATAAAGCGTTAAAAGAAACAAATACGTTTTGTTTGCCATTATTTTAAAAAAATTATTGCAGCTCTATTTCATCTTTTAAAATTAATGCGCCAAGCGTAATTTAATTTGAAAATTAAATATTTTATTTGAATAAAATCTTATAATGTTCAAAATTTTATTTTTTTGTTAACTACAAACAAAACGTTTATTTAAAAACTACCCCTAAAGAAATCACTTCTTCATCAATTTAAAAGAGTTGTCTAAATGTAACATATTTTTTGTTTTGTCTTTTTTGAAGTACATATGTATGTAACTTTATATTTCATTTAAAACAGAGTATTTTTGATTCCTAAAAGTTTTAGGACTTTTTTCCTCCGCCAAAAACTGAGATATATTTACGGAGAAAAAAAGTTTCAAGAATTACTTCAAAACCTGTTTCAGAAATGCCAAAATTTTTATCTGTAATTACACTACAAAAAAAATAAAATTAAAAAATTTTTAAACACTGTTTTGTCTACACATAAAATTTCTTTTAAGCTTGTCAAAAATGTATTCGTTGTAATATTTTCCTTTCTTTCGAAAAAATTATTATAAGTTTTTTTATTTAATTTTAATTATCATTATTTTTTAAGGAAAAAAAAAACAACGATCTTGCTTAATCATTTTATCGTATAAAACAAAAAAAAAAAAGAATCACGGTTTAAAAAGTTTAACTACGCGTAAACTAAATTTTAATTTTAAAAACTTGTATCTCACAAAAACATTTGCAGTCTTGTTGGTACACAATTTTACAATAACCAAATTTCAATTAGTTTGCCAAATTCTTTATATTTTTTTTCGAAATTTTCGAAATCATTTGATCATTTTGCAATTATGCACAGAGTACGTGATAATATTCAAAATCCCGAAAACTTTCATGAAAACAACGATGAAGGCGTTGTAATTCCCCAACTCGATGTTAATATGACGGATCATGATGAGAGTGACATTGGTGACAACATAGTCGTCTTAAAAAGATTAAGAAGTTCCATGAGTGATAAGGCTTTAAATACATTAAATGATTTACGATGTAATAATTTATTGTGTGATGCTGTTATATCTGTATCCGATGCCTGTTTTAATGTACATCGGGCCATATTGAGTTCTTGTAGTTCATACTTTAGGTAAGTTATGTTTAAAAATTAAGAAGTGGTTTTTTATGTTTTAAAATGACGTACAAATCGAGATTTAGATTTATGAAAAAAAATATCTACAGTTTCAAAATTTACATATTTAATAGAATTGCACATGTCTATACCAGAGATGTAGTTTAGTTCAGATTTTAAACTTGAGATTTGCCAATAAAGCTTTAAAAATTTATTTAATACATACATATGTATGTACATTCCATAAATACTTATGAATGTTCATATGTACGTCGTTTTGAGTTTTCCTATATCCTACTCCCTTATAAGGTCAAATATTGCAGAAGGCTTGTAAATTTATATTAAAATCGACTTGTGAAATTATAACAAACCGCTGTTTTCGTATTCAAACTGCCCATTATATTTGTTTTAAATGTATTTTCTGTTTAACATTAATTAAGAGCTCAATTTACTGGCTTTAATTTACCAGAAGTCAATAGCAAAACAGAAGAAACACATCGTGTTCACATACCAGGAATTAGTGGCAGTATTATGGACCAAATTATTCAATATGCATATCTACGTAAATGCTCAATACATGATGATAACGTACACGAACTCTTGATATCTGCCGACTATGTGGGTATAATTGGATTGGTATCATTGTGCAAACAATATTTAGCACAAATGCTAACACCACAGAATTGTGTCAGTGTAATGGGGTTTGCCAGGTAACACAAAAACTTTTATTAAAAAGGCAAAGGATATAAACAGAAGATAATCCTCTGCTAATTGATTCTTATTTCTTTTTAATACGATTTTGATTATTTTATATGCATTTCTTTGGTTTAGATTTCGCTTTTTAGATGATTTATATGCCAAGGCCAGAAATTATTTATTACGTTTTTTCACTGAAGTAGCTGCAAAAAACAATGATATCTATGAATTGAGTTTAAATGATTTCTATGACATCATAAGTGACGATGAACTGAATACTAGGGAAGAAGACCTCGTTTGGAAATTATGCATTAAATGGATAGACCACGATTCAGATAATCGCAAACAACACGTCGCCGATTTAATGCAAGGTGTGCGTTTAGGTTTAATGACACCCAAAGTTAGTGTTCTGGTGTAATTCTTAAATATATATATATTTTTTAAGTATCGATTGCAATAATTTCTTGTTTCAGTGTTTCATGGAAGAAGTCAAGGAACACCCATATGTTATCCAAAGTGAAGAGGCTAAGCCTCTAATTGTAGAAACACTTAAATTTATGTATGATTTAGATATAATAAATCCCTCAGCGGGAGAGGTAATATTTTTAGAAAATTTTCTTATTTGCAAATATGTACAAACATGTACAAACATATGTACATAATTTTTTATAACAGCTTACTACGCCTCCCTTGGCTATGCCACGTCTACCACATGAGGTTATTTTTGCAATTGGAGGCTGGAGTGGTGGTACCTCAAAAGGTTGTATAGAAACCTATGATACAAGAGCTGATCGTTGGGTTAATATACCTGCTGATGATCCCGCTGGACCAAGAGCCTATCATGGGACAGCTGTAATAGGCCATAAAATCTATTCAATCGGCGGTTACGATGGTGTTGAATATTTTAATACTTGTCGTGTATTTGATGCGGTCAAGAAAACTTGGAAAGAGGTTATTAAATATTTTAATAAATATCATGCCGCAAAAACTAGTTATAATTTTGTTTCTTATTTAAGGTGGCTCCAATGCATTCACGTCGCTGTTATGTTAGTGTGGCAGAATTGAATGGACTAATTTATGCCATTGGCGGCTATGATGGTCATAATCGTCTTAACACAGTGGAACGTTATAATCCGACGACAAATCAGTGGACTCTTATAACACCAATGAATATGCAACGCTCTGACGCAAGCGCTTGCACACTCAAAGGAAAAATTTATGCTACAGGTAACAATAAAATAATAGTAATATAATATCTACATATTAATTGAATTTCAAACCGTTATTTTATCTTTTTAACGATAACTTTTTATTGAGCGATTTAAGCCTACTATTAATATTAAGGTTTAATAGAATTATTGGATCTAGAAGATTTAATGTTTTTGTTAATACAAATTTCTAATATTGCTTAAGCTTTCAATAAGACCCGATCATACATACATATTGTAAATCTACAACTTTTTTTTTAATTTAACATTTATTTTATGTGAACTTAATTCCATTTTATTTTTCTCCAGGTGGTTTTAATGGTCAAGAATGTTTATATAGTGCCGAATTTTTTGATCCAAATACTAACGTGTGGACGAATATTACTAATATGAACCATCGCCGTTCGGGTGTCTCTTGTGTAGCGTTTCGTGGTCAAGTTTATGTGATTGGAGGTTTTAATGGAACTGCGCGTCTTTCCACGGGAGAACGTTACGATCCTGAAAGTCAAACATGGTATTTTATACGCGAAATGAATCATTCACGTAGTAACTTTGGTTTAGAAATAATCGATGACATGATATTTGCAATAGGAGGCTTCAACGGTGTATCAACAATTTCTCATACTGAATGTTATGTGGCTGAAACAGATGAATGGATGGAGGCTACCGACATGAATGTTGTACGTTCAGCTCTGACTGCAAATAATGTAGCGGGACTACCTAATAAAAGAGATTATATACACAAAGAAAGAGATCGTCTTATGGAAGAAAGACGTCAACGGTTACTAGCCAGTGCTATGGCTCGTAACGATAATGTAACTGCTTCCAATATGTCAGTGGAGACCCAAGACGCTGCAATAGATGATTATGATACACCTAACGAAGATGAAGATGCAGATGATGAGGAGGATATATTGCAAGATTTGCCACAAATACCAAATAGACCACAAGTCTTAAATGACAATAATAATGAGCAAAACAGGCGATTTCGTTTGCAAATGAGAAATCAACGTCCGGGTTCTTATCACGAAATAAGAAGGCGGTAAAAAATCAAAGGAACCCTTTAAACAAAACAATAAATTAAAAATGTATAAAGAAAGGAAAACATATGTATGTGATTTTTTTTTTGCCAGCAACAAAAATGTATTATTCAAAAATACGTTTTGTACAAAAAAGAAAAAATAAAATTTATTAAACAGTAAAATGCTTCTTAAAGTCAAATTACACTTTTATAAAGCCTTTTGTAAAAGTCCTTTTTCCTCTATTTTTAAGATACTTTTTGCTTACATTTAATTTTGTTATACATTTTCTTATCGAAAATATCTTAGAAATTTTGACATCTTTACATCTTTTTCTCCAAAGAAGATCAGCGCTTTCGAAGCACTGAGTGTTAAGAGGACATCCCATAATATGTACGTACACATTTTAATTGTCCTTCGGTACCATAAGAGATTATACTGTATGTATTTGTATCTGTTAATTGTTTGCGGAAAAATAGTTAAATAAGAATGTAGTTGTTTTTAGTTACATATTCAGATTATTTTTAAACTTGTCTCACATAAAAAATTTGCACTTTAAATCGAAGTTCCTGCAAACTTGAAATCAAATGTCGCCCATTCAATTTTTATTACTTTTAATAATAAAAATGAATTATTCATATTTTGTGTGTTTTTAGAAACAAATCAAAAAGTTCTTTTAACAATAAAATATACAAATCCAAAGTTTAACTCCTTAAATATTCATTGAAAAGAAACGGTATGCACACATACAGCAACAGTTGATAAACAAAATAAAAACCCAACCATACTTCTGTTGTATATACAAATGTACATATTCTTGTGCACATTAGCTTCAACATCCTTTTTATAGCAATGCAGTATACGGGATTGTCATATATAAGGGAAAAAATTAACATTATCAAATCATATCGCGGATAAACGTTGAAAAGATAACACATTGGCAAAGCGGGTATGCGTTTCCTACATTTGTAAGTAATAAATTCAAAATTTGAAATTTGTATTGCAAAATGTATGTACATATGTATATTTTAGGTTCTTGTTTGCCACATTTTGCTGCGGTTCATTGACTTTGGCACAAATTTTAGAGGTTCAACCAATTAATAGTAGTCCAACGGCTGCACCTTTGGGTTGTCATCGTCGACTTTATACGTATCGTGTTACGCAAGCTGATTCAAAAGGACGTGAATGTTGGGATTATGTTAGTGTAGCGGCTTGCTGGGGACGTTGTGATTCGAGTGAAATATCTGATTGGAAATTTCCCTATAAACGTTCTTTTCATCCGGTGTGTGTCCATGCTACCAGACAACCTGCCGTTGCCGTGCTCCGTAATTGTCATCCAGAAGCAGATGAGTTTGCACGCCGTTATGAGTATCTAGAAGCGGTTAGTTGTCACTGTCACACTTGTTCTACCATGGATACCAGCTGTGAAGCTCCAGCTAATAATATTTTAGATGAAAAATCAGGGGTAAAGGTTTTAGCTCTCACGGGTTCCGATTCGGTTGGTTTAGATTACTGAGTTTTGATTGGTCTACTTTTTTGTTTTAATTTAAACTTAAGTTTAAAATATGTATAAAATACGTATTAATTAATATATGTATATAAAATAATAGTAGTGTAAATGATGAAAGTAAATGTGATTTTATTGAAATATTAAAAATATACAGCGAAAATTTTGTTTTTATAGTTCTAAAAAATAAAATACATCTTAAAATGCAAACGAAAAAAAATGTTTCACTTACCTCAAAGTTTCACTTTTTTATAAAAGGAATTAATAGTTTCACTTTTTTTAAAAGGAATTAATAGTTTCACTTTAATATTTATATTTCTTTTATTATAAAAATATTTTTCACATTTTTGAATCAAATTTTTCTCAGAAATTATTTCTTTTAATTTGGCGCAAAACAAAAGCAAACGTATTTTTTGACGTTTGTGAATTATATTTTGAATTCGCCGTGGAGACATCTGATGAACGGCTGACGGGTTGCAGTTTTTAAATTCGCCTTGATGTAAAGGCTCTGTCCATATTTTTTTAAATTTTACAGGTGAGACAAAAAACAAACAAACTTTGTTTCGCGTAAACATTTTGAATTCAGTAAACGAAATTTTTTTGTATATCAAGTATTTGCCGAGATAAAAGCTTTTTTGGACTTAGAGCTTTTTCTTGTGATAAATTTCACCAAGTGCTTTTGCTCATTACTACAAAACAACAAAAACAAAACGAGATAACTTGTGTTTTTCTCTGTAATCAATGTATTTTTACTTATTGCACACAAAAAAAGTGGACTTAGAGCCCTCGCTTGTTAAGCCGGCGATATAATTAAAAATCATATTTTGTATAGAAAACAAAAAATATGGTCGAGTTCAAGGCGAATTCGCAATGAAAGCTTTTATGGAATTGTAATTTCATCTGGCAAGGATTTTATCTTGCAAACAAATTTCTGGCAGCACATTGTTTACATTTTGTGCAATGTTTTGTTAATAGTGAAAACAATTATGAAAAAAAAAGTTTGTGTATTAAAATACTTTAAATTATCTAATCGAAAATAGTTTTAAAATAAACAACATGGCAGGATCTTGTAATCCTATATGGAATTATTTTCATCGCAATGAAAGCACAGCTACTTGTGTTGTGTGTATGAAAGAGTTGTCATTAGGCAGTCATCTGCCAAAAAACCAAACAGTGAGCAGCATTAAAAAGCACTTAGAAAAAGTACATCCCCATGAATATGCTGCTTTTCATACTATGGAAAAGGAGTATGTGCAACACAAATCCGAAAATGTTAATTTAAAAAGAAGAGCCAAACGAAAAAGACTCAAAGAGCGCAAGGAAGCAATAGAAGGTCCTAAAGAACGCAAAAAACCTGGTAGAAAAAAGAAGACAGAAAAGTTTTCAGAATCAGAGGATACTGACCACAAAAGTTCACATATTGAAATAGTGGTCGAAGACCCTTTGGTGGTACATGACCACGATGAGCCCATGATGAATATGACTAGCTTTGACATGGATAATATAAAAATTGAACACTACAAGAAATTTCCCACAAAACCAGGAGAAGTTCCATTAAATAGAAGAATTGATAAGACAATATTAGATCTTATGATTGTGGACTTATTGCCCTTTAACATTGTAGAAGGTGCGGCATTTAAGCGCCTGCATTTAGCTGATCCTTGTAAACCAAGTAGGTATTTAGTAAAGCCTATGGAGTATTACAAAAACGACCTTTTTCCGGAGACATATGAATCTGTAAGAAAAAAAGTTTTACAAGCTTTAGAACAAGCTGAGTGGATATCGTTAGCTACTACACAGTGGTGGCATCATATGAAATCCTGTTGCATACAAGTCATTAGTGGACATTTTCTGCAGGAAAATCAAAAGCATATGGTCGTATTAGAAGTGATTCCGCTCGAATCACCCCAAATTGCATCAACAAATCTTTTAGATTTAAGCCGAAAATTTAATATTGTTGACAAGATACATTTGAACATAGTGAAGAGAAATGATGACATTGCTACCGAATGGTTTACCACTTTGGAATGTACAGACTATTTGCTGCAAAAAGTTATACAGGAAGCATTATTTTCAGCGGATATTATAGAAATTGTGAAACAGAAATGTATTAGCATTTTCGAACATTTTGTTAATAATCAACAGGCAAACCAAAATTTACAAGAATGCCAGGAATTGTGTGGATTAAACCAACACAGCATGTCTTTAAGCACCCAAAAAACTTGGACGAAAACATATTTGATGTGGGAAAAATTACTAGAACAGAAACCAGCTTTAGAAATGTACGTACAACAGTATGCTGATATTCAAGTACCTTCGGAATATGAGTGGCAGCAAATCGAATATTTAGTGCAATTACTCAAAATATTTTATCAGGCCTGGTTAGACATTAACTCTGAAGCTGCTTGTGTCTCTCTCATTATACCTCTTTTAACTATGTTAAATTCCAAATTGGAAGCAAAATTGACCGATTCCCCAGATTTTCAATTCTACAAAAAGTCATTAAAATTACAACTTAATCAATATTTCACATTTGCCCATCAATCATCATCACTTATCATAGCCACCTTACTAGATCCTCGATTTAAAATGCGCTACTTAAAAGAACAGCAGTTGTCCTCTTGTCATGCTGAAATGACACATAATTTAAGACTATCTTTAAATTTAGGCGAAGATTCGCCTAATCCCTCATACAATACCCTGCCAACCAACAATTATAACTATCACAATACTTCCGATTTATGGGAGTCCCACGATTCAACAACAATCACTGAAAATAATACAAACGATAGTGTTTTTCTTGCTTTCGAACAACAGTTAAGTTTTTATCTAAAAGAGCCTTTAATAGCAAGAAACGGTAATATCTATCAATATTGGAACGTAACGCCCTACGAATATTTGCGCAAACTGGCATACAAATATTTAACTGCACCACCTACGCGTTTAGCTTATAATGAAACTATTTGCCAAGTGGGCACTCTATACGCGGAAAGAAGGCTGGCGGTAAAAGATGCGGATGATCACAAACTTTTATTTATGTCTTGTAATATAAAATTGTTTAATTTTGAACATTAAATTACCCTACTTAACACTAAAATAACATTTGACCCGTTTTATTTTATTTCATAAAGAGATTCACTAATAATAAATAACTCCCAATTGATCAACAAGAGGTTATTAACTCGACATTTAAAAATTTTTACTTTTTGCGAAAAATAAACTAATGTACAGGGGTGTGCTGGAAATCGCAAACGTAAAACGCAAGAACTTTAAGAGTCGTTTTTGAATAAGATTTCTGTAATAAAAGAATTTTATGACAAATATTATACAAATATTTCTCTATTAAACAGAATTTTATAACAAGAATTATAAAAATTAGATTAAAAGTGTATTAAAAAGAGCTTCCAAATTCTTGCGTTTTACGTTTGCGATTTCCAGCACACCCCTGATTAATTTATATCTGCCGTAAAATTTCATCTTATACCGTCTACTCTAATCTCAAAAATCACGTTGTGGCCATTTTCATGAACTTACAAAAGTCTTAAAAAAAAATTTTGAGTTTAGCCTATATTCAAGTAAAAACTTATAAAAATGTAATATTTAACTTCTGTTTTATTTTGAGTTAATACTCTTTTACTAGAAAATAATATTTATGTATGGTTTCCACAATATAATTTAAACGAAAAGCACTCAAAAAACTCAGTGCATTTTTAGGTAAAATTTTTAAATTTTACCTAAAAATGCACTGAGTTTTTTGAGTGCTTTTCGTTTAAATTATATTGTGGAAACCATACATAAATATTATTTTCTAGTAAAAGAGTATTAACTCAAAATAAAACAGAAGTTAAATATTACATTTTTATAAGTTTTTACTTGAATATAGGCTAAACTCAAAATTTTTTTTTAAGACTTTTGTAAGTTCATGAAAATGGCCACAACGTGATTTTTGAGATTAGAGTAGACGGTATAAGATGAAATTTTACGGCAGATATAAATTAATCAGGGGTGTGCTGGAAATCGCAAACGTAAAACGCAAGAATTTGGAAGCTCTTTTTAATACACTTTTAATCTAATTTTTATAATTCTTGTTATAAAATTCTGTTTAATAGAGAAATATTTGTATAATATTTGTCATAAAATTCTTTTATTACAGAAATCTTATTCAAAAACGACTCTTAAAGTTCTTGCGTTTTACGTTTGCGATTTCCAGCACACCCCTGTACATTAGTTTATTTTTCGCAAAAAGTAAAAATTTTTAAATGTCGAGTTAATAACCTCTTGTTGATCAATTGGGAGTTATTTATTATTAGTGAATCTCTTTATGAAATAAAATAAAACGGGTCAAATGTTATTTTAGTGTTAAGTAGGGTAATTTAATGTTCAAAATTAAACAATTTTATATTACAAGACATAAATAAAAGTTTGTGATCATCCGCATCTTTTACCGCCAGCCTTCTTTCCGCGTATAGAGTGCCCACTTGGCAAATAGTTTCATTATAAGCTAAACGCGTAGGTGGTGCAGTTAAATATTTGTATGCCAGTTTGCGCAAATATTCGTAGGGCGTTACGTTCCAATATTGATAGATATTACCGTTTCTTGCTATTAAAGGCTCTTTTAGATAAAAACTTAACTGTTGTTCGAAAGCAAGAAAAACACTATCGTTTGTATTATTTTCAGTGATTGTTGTTGAATCGTGGGACTCCCATAAATCGGAAGTATTGTGATAGTTATAATTGTTGGTTGGCAGGGTATTGTATGAGGGATTAGGCGAATCTTCGCCTAAATTTAAAGATAGTCTTAAATTATGTGTCATTTCAGCATGACAAGAGGACAACTGCTGTTCTTTTAAGTAGCGCATTTTAAATCGAGGATCTAGTAAGGTGGCTATGATAAGTGATGATGATTGATGGGCAAATGTGAAATATTGATTAAGTTGTAATTTTAATGACTTTTTGTAGAATTGAAAATCTGGGGAATCGGTCAATTTTGCTTCCAATTTGGAATTTAACATAGTTAAAAGAGGTATAATGAGAGAGACACAAGCAGCTTCAGAGTTAATGTCTAACCAGGCCTGATAAAATATTTTGAGTAATTGCACTAAATATTCGATTTGCTGCCACTCATATTCCGAAGGTACTTGAATATCAGCATACTGTTGTACGTACATTTCTAAAGCTGGTTTCTGTTCTAGTAATTTTTCCCACATCAAATATGTTTTCGTCCAAGTTTTTTGGGTGCTTAAAGACATGCTGTGTTGGTTTAATCCACACAATTCCTGGCATTCTTGTAAATTTTGGTTTGCCTGTTGATTATTAACAAAATGTTCGAAAATGCTAATACATTTCTGTTTCACAATTTCTATAATATCCGCTGAAAATAATGCTTCCTGTATAACTTTTTGCAGCAAATAGTCTGTACATTCCAAAGTGGTAAACCATTCGGTAGCAATGTCATCATTTCTCTTCACTATGTTCAAATGTATCTTGTCAACAATATTAAATTTTCGGCTTAAATCTAAAAGATTTGTTGATGCAATTTGGGGTGATTCGAGCGGAATCACTTCTAATACGACCATATGCTTTTGATTTTCCTGCAGAAAATGTCCACTAATGACTTGTATGCAACAGGATTTCATATGATGCCACCACTGTGTAGTAGCTAACGATATCCACTCAGCTTGTTCTAAAGCTTGTAAAACTTTTTTTCTTACAGATTCATATGTCTCCGGAAAAAGGTCGTTTTTGTAATACTCCATAGGCTTTACTAAATACCTACTTGGTTTACAAGGATCAGCTAAATGCAGGCGCTTAAATGCCGCACCTTCTACAATGTTAAAGGGCAATAAGTCCACAATCATAAGATCTAATATTGTCTTATCAATTCTTCTATTTAATGGAACTTCTCCTGGTTTTGTGGGAAATTTCTTGTAGTGTTCAATTTTTATATTATCCATGTCAAAGCTAGTCATATTCATCATGGGCTCATCGTGGTCATGTACCACCAAAGGGTCTTCGACCACTATTTCAATATGTGAACTTTTGTGGTCAGTATCCTCTGATTCTGAAAACTTTTCTGTCTTCTTTTTTCTACCAGGTTTTTTGCGTTCTTTAGGACCTTCTATTGCTTCCTTGCGCTCTTTGAGTCTTTTTCGTTTGGCTCTTCTTTTTAAATTAACATTTTCGGATTTGTGTTGCACATACTCCTTTTCCATAGTATGAAAAGCAGCATATTCATGGGGATGTACTTTTTCTAAGTGCTTTTTAATGCTGCTCACTGTTTGGTTTTTTGGCAGATGACTGCCTAATGACAACTCTTTCATACACACAACACAAGTAGCTGTGCTTTCATTGCGATGAAAATAATTCCATATAGGATTACAAGATCCTGCCATGTTGTTTATTTTAAAACTATTTTCGATTAGATAATTTAAAGTATTTTAATACACAAACTTTTTTTTTCATAATTGTTTTCACTATTAACAAAACATTGCACAAAATGTAAACAATGTGCTGCCAGAAATTTGTTTGCAAGATAAAATCCTTGCCAGATGAAATTACAATTCCATAAAAGCTTTCATTGCGAATTCGCCTTGAACTCGACCATATTTTTTGTTTTCTATACAAAATATGATTTTTAATTATATCGCCGGCTTAACAAGCGAGGGCTCTAAGTCCACTTTTTTTGTGTGCAATAAGTAAAAATACATTGATTACAGAGAAAAACACAAGTTATCTCGTTTTGTTTTTGTTGTTTTGTAGTAATGAGCAAAAGCACTTGGTGAAATTTATCACAAGAAAAAGCTCTAAGTCCAAAAAAGCTTTTATCTCGGCAAATACTTGATATACAAAAAAATTTCGTTTACTGAATTCAAAATGTTTACGCGAAACAAAGTTTGTTTGTTTTTTGTCTCACCTGTAAAATTTAAAAAAATATGGACAGAGCCTTTACATCAAGGCGAATTTAAAAACTGCAACCCGTCAGCCGTTCATCAGATGTCTCCACGGCGAATTCAAAATATAATTCACAAACGTCAAAAAATACGTTTGCTTTTGTTTTGCGCCAAATTAAAAGAAATAATTTCTGAGAAAAATTTGATTCAAAAATGTGAAAAATATTTTTATAATAAAAGAAATATAAATATTAAAGTGAAACTATTAATTCCTTTTAAAAAAAGTGAAACTATTAATTCCTTTTATAAAAAAGTGAAACTTTGAGGTAAGTGAAACATTTTTTTTCGTTTGCATTTTAAGATGTATTTTATTTTTTAGAACTATAAAAACAAAATTTTCGCTGTATATTTTTAATATTTCAATAAAATCACATTTACTTTCATCATTTACACTACTATTATTTTATATACATATATTAATTAATACGTATTTTATACATATTTTAAACTTAAGTTTAAATTAAAACAAAAAAGTAGACCAATCAAAACTCAGTAATCTAAACCAACCGAATCGGAACCCGTGAGAGCTAAAACCTTTACCCCTGATTTTTCATCTAAAATATTATTAGCTGGAGCTTCACAGCTGGTATCCATGGTAGAACAAGTGTGACAGTGACAACTAACCGCTTCTAGATACTCATAACGGCGTGCAAACTCATCTGCTTCTGGATGACAATTACGGAGCACGGCAACGGCAGGTTGTCTGGTAGCATGGACACACACCGGATGAAAAGAACGTTTATAGGGAAATTTCCAATCAGATATTTCACTCGAATCACAACGTCCCCAGCAAGCCGCTACACTAACATAATCCCAACATTCACGTCCTTTTGAATCAGCTTGCGTAACACGATACGTATAAAGTCGACGATGACAACCCAAAGGTGCAGCCGTTGGACTACTATTAATTGGTTGAACCTCTAAAATTTGTGCCAAAGTCAATGAACCGCAGCAAAATGTGGCAAACAAGAACCTAAAATATACATATGTACATACATTTTGCAATACAAATTTCAAATTTTGAATTTATTACTTACAAATGTAGGAAACGCATACCCGCTTTGCCAATGTGTTATCTTTTCAACGTTTATCCGCGATATGATTTGATAATGTTAATTTTTTCCCTTATATATGACAATCCCGTATACTGCATTGCTATAAAAAGGATGTTGAAGCTAATGTGCACAAGAATATGTACATTTGTATATACAACAGAAGTATGGTTGGGTTTTTATTTTGTTTATCAACTGTTGCTGTATGTGTGCATACCGTTTCTTTTCAATGAATATTTAAGGAGTTAAACTTTGGATTTGTATATTTTATTGTTAAAAGAACTTTTTGATTTGTTTCTAAAAACACACAAAATATGAATAATTCATTTTTATTATTAAAAGTAATAAAAATTGAATGGGCGACATTTGATTTCAAGTTTGCAGGAACTTCGATTTAAAGTGCAAATTTTTTATGTGAGACAAGTTTAAAAATAATCTGAATATGTAACTAAAAACAACTACATTCTTATTTAACTATTTTTCCGCAAACAATTAACAGATACAAATACATACAGTATAATCTCTTATGGTACCGAAGGACAATTAAAATGTGTACGTACATATTATGGGATGTCCTCTTAACACTCAGTGCTTCGAAAGCGCTGATCTTCTTTGGAGAAAAAGATGTGAAAAGATGTGCTGGAAATCGCAAACGTAAAACGCAAGAACTTTAAGAGTCGTTTTTGAATAAGATTTCTGTAATAAAAGAATTTTATGACAAATATTATACAAATATTTCTCTATTAAACAGAATTTTATAACAAGAATTATAAAAATTAGATTAAAAGTGTATTAAAAAGAGCTTCCAAATTCTTGCGTTTTACGTTTGCGATTTCCAGCACACCCCTGATTAATTTATATCTGCCGTAAAATTTCATCTTATACCGTCTACTCTAATCTCAAAAATCACGTTGTGGCCATTTTCATGAACTTACAAAAGTCTTAAAAAAAAATTTTGAGTTTAGCCTATATTCAAGTAAAAACTTATAAAAATGTAATATTTAACTTCTGTTTTATTTTGAGTTAATACTCTTTTACTAGAAAATAATATTTATGTATGGTTTCCACAATATAATTTAAACGAAAAGCACTCAAAAAACTCAGTGCATTTTTAGGTAAAATTTTTAAATTTTCAAAAATTTTTATGAAAATATTTTTTAGGTCACCTTATTAATTTTTGTTGGCTGCACCAAAAATTTAAAACCATGTCAATATGTAAATTCAATAAACAATAAGTTTGTAAATGCAGTTTTGTGTTATTTAAATTAAAAACAAGTCGATCTTGTTCAACAATAGTGTAGTAACCAGTGTTGTAAAAACTGCAATAACTTTCATTTCTTTGATTTGACTTCTGCTTGTGCTTCTGAAAACAACAACAGTTCCAGTAAAAGCAAAATCACAAAACGAAAAACAAACAGTTGAACGAAACTTTTGCCAGCAGTTGTTTTAAAAATTGTGATGTTGATTCTCTTTTCTTTTGAACATTTTCACAAGTAAAAGTGCAATCAGTCTCTTTGCTTTTGTAAGTCGCAAACAGTCGCAAAAAAAACTTTTTGTATTTGCAAGTTACAACTTATAAGCAACTGCTATCAGTTGATTTTATTTCTCGTGTTTTACACGAATGCCCCCAGGGACCGAGCACATTTTGTGATTTTCACACACCCACAGGAATGTTAACGAAGCTCACGTCAAATATGTATTGTAAAAAAAAAACAACAATAATAATAAAAAGTCCATGATTATGTATAATCCCTGCAAATAATAGGACTAGTCCAAACACGCGTGTAAAATGTAGCCCACAAGAAACTAGGACTAGTCCAAAAGTAACCCAAACGTATGGAAAAAACATGGTCTATTTAACATTTCGATGTCCTAGGGCAGGACCATATAACCCAGCTTTGGACTACAAAGGAGTAGTCTTAAAACTACTCCATGGTATACTCAAGAGGATTAGTTTTGAAGTCGTTTAAAAACGAAAACATGTCGTTAAAAACCGAAGACATGTCGTCTTACGACGTTTCAAAATATGGGTAGTACATGAGGTTTCTCGGATGGTTTCAACTTATCGTGGTGTGCCTCAGGGTTCTATTTTAGGTCCATTATTATTTCTTTTATACGTAAATGATTTATTCCATGAATTATCTTTCTTAAAAGGTTATACTTATGCTGATGATATGCAATTGCTGGCAACATTTGACACATCATCTTTAAGTATTTCTAAAGAGCAGATTAACATTGAACTCACCCGATTAGTTGAATGGTCAAAATGCAATTTTTTACAATTAAACCCTACAAAATGCAAAGTTATGATATTTTCCAAACACCCTATAGATATTAACATTTTACTTGATAATGAGTCGTTAGAAGTTGTTACACATTATAAGACACTTGGCATTATTTTGGATGAAAATTTAACATTCAATCATCACATGAATTCTGTTATTTCTCGAGTCTCTTGGACGTTACGTAGGTTGTATAATGTTGCATTTTATTTACCTTTATCGATAAAGCGACGAATTGCTTTATCTTTATGTTTACCCTTATTAATTTATGGCATTGAAGTTTATTCCTGCACCTCCGTAATGAATAGGTCTAGATTGAGAGTCTGTTTTAATAAGGTAATTCGGTATGTTTATGGTGTTCGTATCGATAATCATGTCTCTGAATATTACCTGGATTTATTTGGTTGTTCTTTTGAAAAATATATTGAATTAAGGCAAATATTATTTTTTTACAAAACAATGAAATATTGTAAACCTGATTATCTTATGAGTAAATTTCATTTTGCCATTTCTAATAGAACACATTCTTTAATATATCCTGCATACTCTTATTCAGTGATGGAAATGTCGTTTCGTGTAATCGTTTCACGGATATGGAATAGGGTGATACCGTATCGTGAACGAGGATTTTCTCACTCTTTACCAGAATTTGAACATATTTTCTTATCGAATTTATAAAGACTTAACTTTTCTTTAAAAATTATATATATGTATTTTTTTTTTTTTTTTTCATATCTGTTATTTTTTATAACTTATTCACTCACTAATGATGTTACTCATCTACTTTCATTGCGAATGAAAGTTGTAATGACAATTTTATTAAAGTTCTTGGGTATACCCAGTATTTATCGCTGAATAATAAACGCAATTTAATTTTAACTTATTTGAACATTAATAAGTGTAGAATAAATATCATTAAATTTTTTATATTTTTTATATTGTTGCCATCTTATGGGCTACCTCAGTTTTGCCACAGCTTTCTTCCCGAAATTTTTTATTGCAATAGGTGTGTGTAAATTCCAATATTTTTTATATTAAGTATTATTGTTAAGTAAAATTATTATATGAATTACATTTAATAATTATAATTTAAGTTCTTAATTTTACTCTCGATCTCATTGTAGACTAGCCAACTAGGCCCTACGGGCTTGCGGCATCCATTTTTTTTAACAAATAAATAAATAAATAAATCCACAATTTCCGGCAACTTTAAATTGTATTGAAGTGCCAATTTTTATATGAGAACTTTAATAATATTTTAATTATCATACAATAAGCATGGACTTGAAACTTACGCAGATTTACCTGTATATCTCGTATTTTTAAATTCACGTTTTCAAAAAACTACTCCTTTGTAGTCCAAATCTGGGTTATATGGTACTGCCCTAGGACATCGTAATGTTAAATAGACCATGGTTTTCCATACGTGTGGGTTACTTTTGGACTAGTCCTAGTCCCTTGTGGGGTACTCTTAACACGCGTGTTTGGACTGGTCCTTTTATTTGCAGGGAGTATCAACAACAGGAACTACAATTTCATGTACATCTTATTTAATGACCTTCCTTTTCTTCTTTCTATAAATTCTATACTTGCACAGGAAAATTCACTGAATGTTGATTAGGCTTTTGTTTCGTTTCGCATACAAACTGTTAAGAAAAAATACTAGTATGGTTGTATTGGTTTTTTATTTAAATGTATATTTTGTAGAGCTAACTTAAATAAAATAATCAATCGCAACATAAAATATACAGAAAGTTGAAATGGACGTTTCAGTAAAATTTTCGAAATTCGATTAAACTTTTTACATTTGTTTTTGTCTCAAAATATTTTGTTTAATTTGTGTTGTTTTTTTCGTTCAAGCTAACAAAAATCGAATGAAAAAAACATTATAACAGTCTAAAAACTAAAATGAAATTTTTAATTATAATTACATGGTAGTTTTACAGTATAAATTAGCAGTTTTAAAGAATAAAGGAAAAGGATTATTCCTTAAGATTTGCTAAATAAAAAAGTTTAATGTCCTTCAATCGAGGACCAGAATTATATTTATATAATAAAAAATAGGTGAGGGAAATGACAAGTTAGAGATGCCTTTTTTATAGAAATTTCATGCCGGAATTTCCATTTGAGGCAGCATTCGTTCGCGCCAATTGAAATAGACAGTAAAGACCGGTAACACCTAAACCAACAGCACCGCCAAGTGCACATTTTCTTAAACCAGCTTAAATAAATTTTAAATAATTATAAAAATGACATTAAAGATAAAAAAAATTGTTTCCTTACCAGTTGATTTGTACATAAAACCGGTAGCTGTACCAGCTAAGACCGTATTAAGGTCATCATCTTCGCCGCGGGCAAATTGTAAAAGTACACCAAATGATGAATACATCACAGCTAAAACACCCAAAGTATTGGCTGTTCCGGAACCTTGTTTCATAACATGATTTAACATTCTAAAAAATAATATAAATTATTTGTCGATTATTTTTTTTTACACTTGAAAAAAAGAAAATTAAACTTTTAACAACAACGAAACGAATTACATGGGGGAGCATTTGGGTAGCTCTATGTTTAGTGCAAAAGATGGATTTCATCGTGTTTAAGTTTTAAACATGTTATAAACATGTGGTCACGAAAGTACGCAAAATAGAAGTCAACTTTGGCTGACAGTAGTGAAATGTAAAAATCTGCAAAATGGAACGGAATATTCAAAAGTGATTAATTTTTTTTAGGTGTATTAATGTAGGTCCATATCCAGTATTTACACAATACAATGTCTGTATTGGTTTTTGTTTGATTGGCTTAAGAACCGGTCGCGGAACTTACGATTTTAACATATGTTTTTTATTGTTTTATTACTCAATTTATAATTGATTGTAATGGAGAGATTATGAAGAAAGAGTGTAAACATAATATATTTTTTTGCATGTAAAATAAGTATATAAAAATGTCTTTAGAAGTAAAAAATATAAGAAAATATAAAATTTTCCAGTTTCCAGCCCAATTTCCTCAAGTAAAACAGCTGAGATATGCTTTGAAACCATTGTTTTATAAAAACATAGACTTTTTTATAAAAATTAACAATAAAAAACGATGATTATCAACATTTTATTTTTCATCCTGGTAGATCTTTCTGGGGAAATGCCTATATGTAGTTGAAAAATGTTAATTGATAATTGGAAAATTTGCAGCTAATTCAGACAAAAAAATGCTAAATTTAGCTGCAAAAATGCCAATATGGCCACGCTCAAGGTATATTTATAGGAGGTAGCCGCGAGATTACAACAAAAAACTTGGTTACTCGTTTACTATACAACATTTGACAGTTCGTATCGCAAAACAAGCAAATAAAAAATAAACAACTGGCTTTCCGAGACTACCTGCTATAAATATACCTTGGCCACGCTACTTACGTTACTTACGAAAAAGACACTCACGCATTGTAAATAGTATAAAATCGTATTAAATATAACAGAGTTGTACACTTAACACAAAGTGTGAAAACCGGTATAATTTGATACTAAGTTTAATATTCACGAGACCTGACATAAGCAAAATGATAAAAGATAAAGAATTTGAAAAACCGATAGTTTCGTTTTTTTATTATAGGATTTTTAGTTTTTTCCGACTTTGCTCTAAAATAGCTTAACATTTTTGTAATAAATTGGTCTATGAATTCTGTTTTTAATTGTGGTGCAAAACATTTTCAATTCAATTCAATTCAATTGTATACATATTATCAAAGAAAATTTGTGCGAAATAGTCGAATCTCATGCCATTGGCTTTTTCGTTTACACATGCCACTGCGAGTTCATTTTCAAAATATCGTTGAAGCGTCAACTTGAGATAATTTGTTTACTTCTCAAATTAAAAAAAAGTAGGTCCCAAAAAACAAAATAGAGCTACCGAGCTTGAGGCACATTTTTGGGGAAATGGTTTAAATTTATTTATATAAGCATTATTTCAACAATATTAATGCTCTACAATTAACAAACTTGCTTTTATTAATGCCCGTTTAAAAAATTAATCATAATAATACATTTATCAAGTTAAAACTTTAGTTACAATTTGACAATAATCCAGTAAATTCGCATTAAATTTTTAATAGGGTAACATTGTTTATCGTTTTGTCATTTAATGGCAAGCAAGTGCCAAACTTCCACTCGCATGCAATTTTTGCTGCCACTGGAGCTGCCATTGAGAAAAATGTGAGTGATTAGAAAAAAAAACGTGAGCGTATTGAGTTTTTCGAGCTGGCAGTGACATGTGTAAATGCTAATTTACGACAATAACCACAAATATTTTTGAGAAAAAAAAAAAACGAAGTAAAAATCATTTCGCAGACGTGAGGGTTACCGCTTATTTCGATTCGGAAACTCTCTATTACGAACAATGAAAATCCCTTTCGAAACTCCAACTCTGTATTACGAAAACAAGTAAAAAGCGTTAGGAAATTGTTCGAAGGCTATTTTGTTAGTGACAAAGTGCAAATGACAAAGTTCATGATAAATAAAAGTGTAAAACAAACAAATTAAACCTAATAATATTAGATTTTAAATAAAATAAATGTTTACTAATGTTATTATTGAAAATGTTTTAATACTTGTGGCCAGGGCTGTGGAGTCGTCCGAAAAAAGTACTAACTCCGACTCCAAACACTGAAATTTTTTAAGTGCGACTCCGACTCACGACTCCGATTCCTACTATAATCTTGATGCTTAATGTAGTATATGAGACTCAGTAATGTTAATTTTTATTTTTTCATTACCGTACGGCCTTCTAAAAATTACCGTTTTTGAGAACAAATTAGCGTCTGCAAACATTAATGTGCTTTTTCCAAATAACAGGCGATTGATTATGTAGTAAAAATAATATGAAAAGCGCTCAGTCCATCGCCTGTCATTTGGTAAAAGCACATACGAGCAGTATTCATAAACCATTTATTAAAATTTTAAATGTGTTTTAAGAAAAAATTTGATTAGAAATTTTTGTTTAAAAAACATTTTAAGCAAAATTATTGTATTTTTATGAATATGGCAGTAAAATATTGTGAATAAACTAGATACATAAATGCATATACATATGTATATTCATTCAACTCAAAATATTTTTTTTTTAATACGCTTAGCGTGCATATGTATGTGATAAACATTAAAAAAAATAATGTGTTCTTTAATTCATTTAATTATATACTTAAAGAAAGTTATGTACTATAATAATTTTTGAATTGTTACAGTCACAAGAAAAATTAATCCATCCGTACTTAACTATGGCAAAGTTGTGTCATAGTACGGTAAGTACCATTTAATCCTTGATCCGTACTTAAAATAATCCGAATACTATAGTTAAATTTATTAGCTCACGGCTATTTGATATGTAAGTATGTTAAAATATTGTTGATTTTTAAACAAACAAAAAGTTTAATATAAAATTAATAATAACTATACAAGCATAATTTCAGTTTTCTTAATTGGACTTATCGCTGTTACGAAAACATTTGCAAAAACATTACGTTCTTAATTTTTTGTTCTAAAATTGATCTATTTTTAAATTTAAAATCACCCTTCAAACGTTAAAATTATTAAACATTCATACATATGTAAGCACGTATGTATATGTATACTAAAAATCCAAATTTCTTTAAATTACCGTTTTTAAATAAAATTACCTTGCTACCTTTTGCGGCCCAAAATTATCCGAAAAAAGGGTAATTACCGTACGGAATGAGGGTATACTAAGTTTGTCATTCCATGTGAAACTTTTTTATTATTCATCTAATAAACCTTGTTTCTTGAGTAATTCTAAGTCGATTTAGCCATGTCCGTCTGTTCAAAATACGCTCACTTTCGAAAACCTTAAAACAAAAGTTCAATCTTGGTGTCAAATTACTTCTAGTTATAATAAGCAGTTTGGGAGTGACATCCAAAAAATTAAGTAAAAGGTGCAAAATGTACTTCTAAAACCGTAATAAATATTGCTATCATATTTAAATGTGCTTTCGTAAAGATTGGTCCATATTTTACCATAGGCCCTATATAATGCCTACTCCCGATAAACAGTTTAGTACGCATAAAAACGTAATAAATATCGCTATCATAATAAAATTTGGTACGTCACAGTTTTATAAGACACTGCAAAATTTCGTGAAGATCGGTCCATAATTTGCTATATAATGCCCCATATAATGCTCACTCTAGGAAATTATTTAAATACACCTAAAACCGTAGCAGCTATAGTTGTAAAATTTGGTCCAATTTTGGTTCATATGGCTAGAAATAATACCATGCAATTTTCTGATTATCGGTCCATATTTACCTTAGGTCCCATATTAAGCGGCTTTCTGAAAAGCACTTTAAGCGCTAAAACAAATTTCACTACTGTATTGAAATTTGTTTCATTTAGATATTCTATAACGGAAATCACTATACAGGATTTAGTGATGATCAGTCCATAATTTATTGTTTTAAAAAAACCTCTTATTTCTGAAAAAAAAAACCTTTTTTTTACAAAAGTACCAACATTTTTAAAGAAAAAACAAAAAAATGTTGTAAGGCTTTTTATATTACTGTTAAATAATTAAATGAAAAAAGTATATAGAATTCATTTTATTTAAAAATATATAAAAATTGAATTTAAAAATGTTTTTATTTTGAATACGCCCTCGCGAAAATTTTCAATATTTTGCTATTTCTATTAATTATGTTACTAAAATTAAAGCTCAAGCTATTCATTATTAACTTCCTCAATATCACTCAAATAGACTAGATTTGCCACTTTTTTGCATCACAAAAAACTGGCAAAAAAAAAAGGGAAAACTTGATAAATGACATGGCTGCCATGGGATAATATAAATGTCCCTCCTGAAAATCATTTTAGTTCGGCATAAACTGTTACGAATCATGATATATTATTCAAGTTAGTTCAAATTGCTAAGAAAAAAGCAAAAACTTTCTGATTGTCGTATAATTGGTTTGAACTGGAACCAATTTTTATACTGACGTCCGTTTTATAAAGATTATTTAATAATTTATAGCTCTCATATATTCTAACTTTCGGTGGAGGGTGTCAAAGATTCGGAACATCCGAATATATTACTCTAACTTTTTTAATGCATTAGCTTTTAAATGGTTAAATAAAAATTATTCTTAAAAATTTCAAATCGATATTTGAAATATTGCATCGTCAATTTCGAATAATTTTTATTTTGGAAAATTTTTGTTAAATTTTTTATGCCGAAAAACTTTGGAGTCGGAGTCGCGACTCCTCAACTCCGTCTCCGACTCCACAGCCCTGCTTGTGGCAAGGCGAATTCATATTTCAGGTGGCGTTTAAAGCAGAGCTTTGCTACTTTTTTTCGTATTGAAAGAGGAATGTCAAAAGTTGCTTGTGTTTTTGACATATTGTGACGGACCCTGTGTTGTTTTGATCTTGGCGTTTTTTTTTTAATTCAAAACACTTAAAAATTTCCATCTCTGGGTGCCACCACTGTTCAAGTGCGAGGAGGATACAACCCTGAAACATACAATCGGAATACGACAATAGTCAATTCGCCGTGATAATGGGTTTTTTTTTTGACTTGGCGTGGGGATAGAGCATTTTGAAAGGATTCAACAAGTTCAGTCGAAGCGCTCAGTCGGTGTTCGTGGTTTGTTTTCGTTAAATAAGTAATTAAAATAAAGTAAAATAAAAAAAAAAAAATATATATTGGTGAAGTGATTGGTAAGTGGCCGTGAACGTAGGGTTCATTGAGGGGTTTTGCCAATGGAATTTTCTCGATGAGCGCACTTTATAAGTCGTGTGTACTCAACAAAATAGGAAATACCAACCAACGCTGCTAAGCTGAAGAAAAAAAAGGTAAAATTGTGAAACATAATTTATAATACGGTGTTACATATAAATTTAGTAAAACCAAACGAATGAGTTTTAGACTGTGCTTTTAAATGCGAAGACCTGGCACCTAAAGTTGTAGACACACCCAACAGCCGCACCATCCCCATAACCTCAAAGTTCACCGCCATTAAGGCAACACGTGTGGCGCAGTAGCGTGGGCCACGGTGTAAATTCACCATAACCTAGAAATAACCTAAGTCACAGATGTTCACATGCCTCACCAAAACAGCGTGCCAACTTTGAAACTGTTTTTATGGTTCGGCACCAACTCGTAAACGTTTTTTTTACATCGCCCACCACCAAACAAACAAACCACCCACTTCACTTAGTTGCAACCGACAAACAGAAAAAAAGACCACGTGATCCTGCTAACACCAACAATGTTGAATCGTCGTCACAAAAAAAAACAGTACTAACCATCAACAGTTAGCATTACAAACAAAGGCAAGAAGTTTTCATCCTTAAACTGACTAAGGTATCACAACAACAATTACAGCAGACAGGGCTGCAACGAATCTTCAACAAATAGTACTAGCTCTGAATCAACTTATGGAACATCCACCATCATCTTTACATGCTCAAGGACAGCCGCCAAGTCAACGGTAACAAGTCGATTTAGAGGGAAATAAATACCAATCTTCTCCACAACAACAGCAACCAGCTCGACGACAGATTGTTCAATAACCTGCTCTACTAATTTGGTTCCCACAAAGTATATTCCACACCTTGGCAAGTACATGTACCCAAAGTAGTAGTCTAATTATTATTAGTCTAA
This sequence comes from Pollenia griseotomentosa, assembly GCA_963931875.1. Classification (NCBI taxonomy): domain Eukaryota; kingdom Metazoa; phylum Arthropoda; class Insecta; order Diptera; family Polleniidae; genus Pollenia; species Pollenia griseotomentosa. The sequence continues at coordinate 202,443,687 of OZ007561.1, read as the reverse complement.
ATATGAATAAGTATTCAATAGTTAATATAATGCCCAAAATTTGTTTAGTACCTTTTATGAGTATTTCGCTGTTGTCAATATAATCCTTTTTACCCCATTGGTTGTAAATTGATTGACTGTTTGTTTAATTGATCATGAATTGTGCAAATTGATCATCAATTGTGCGGATTGATCATCGATTTTGTAAATTGATTATCGGTTTCACGAATGGATTATCAATTCTAGTAGATTGATCGTCAATTGGGTGAATTGATCATCAATTTTGTCAGTTGATTATTGAATTTCACGAATGGATTATCAATTCTTGTAGATTGATCGTCAATTTTGGAAATTGAGTATCAATTTTTGTAAAGTGATCACAGATCTTGTTAATTGTTTGACGATTTCGTGCATTGATTATAGATTTAATGAATTCGTTATCCATTTAATGGTTAAAATTATCGTCTTTAACCAAAATTTTATTAACAGTGTGTTGAAACAGTTTATGATTTTATTGAATGAAACTTAAAATAATAAAATATATTAAAAAGGATTTGATTGATTAAACTAGGATTTAACTTAACTTGATTAGTTAAGGATTGGTTAAAAAAAAAAAAAATAGTTAATCGAGCAAATTTCTGGGGAATATAAAAAAGAAAAAAAAAAAAATCGAACATTGTGTTTTTTTTAGACAGACAGTCTAAAAAAAAAAAAAAAAAAAAAAAAAAAAAAATTTTTGAATTGCTTTTTGAATGAATATTTAAATAAATAACTTGAGTAAATATTCGAATAGATGCGCAGATAGACATTCACCCAAATCTATGAATAAAGATTCCAATAGACGTTCGATTACACACTCGGATAAACGTTCGAATAAATACCCTAATAAATAATCGAATAAATATTTCAATGAATATTCAAATGTATAGCTAATAAGGAAAATAATTGACTGAATACAAGCGTATAGTTAAGTAGGGGCTTAGGTGACTGATAGTATCAGTATTTAAATAGAGTCGAATGAATATTGTAATGAATATTCGAGTAACTTTCCAATGGGAAAAGGAATCCGAATAATTGTTTGAATAAAAAGTTAAACAAATACTCCTACAAGGATAACAATTTAAAGATTGAGGTGAATATTCGGATAAATTTTTAGGTTAATATTGGGATCCATGTTCATATAAATACTACCTAATATAACTAATAAGATAATCGAATAAATAGTTACAAAAAAAAAATAACTAAAGTAAATAAATAATTTAATAAATAAAACACTTAATGAATAGTTATTACTAACTAAAAACATAGATAGTTATTACTAATTAAATAAGTAGTCATTACTGATTAATTAAGTAGTTATTACTAATTAAATAAGTAGTCATTACTGACTTATTAAGTTGTCATTACTAACTAAGTAGGTAGTCATTACTAACCGAAAATTTGTTATCCCTAACCGAATAAATGGTCATAGATGACCAAATGAATGAATACAACTAAATGAATTAATGAGCGATAAGTAGGTCAGGGGATCAAATAGTGGATCTAAATCGATAAGATAGGTTTAAATGGGAATATGAAATTAGGTTTGGACATATGTATATAAATTTTTAATTTGGGGATTGGCTTTGGAATTTTGGTTCTAAGTTTGGAATTTGAATTTAGGCTTTGGGAACTAATTCGAAAGCTTAAAACTTCAATTAAAATACTTGAATTAAGTTTAAGTCGCCAGAACACAATCCAAATTTTAGGACAAATCAAATTTGAAGAATTTAATTTAAATTTAAAACTTGAATCGGTTTCGGATTCGAACTTCAAAAATTTAAAACAAAAAAAAAAGTAGTTTTTTGCTTATTCTAAATCTGAAGTTAAAATTTAAATTGGGTACCCGAACTGGAGATGCATGTAAACTTCGAATTTGAATTGTAAATCTTGTATCGAATTTGGAATCCTAAAATTGAGTTCGAGAATTAAACTAAATTCGTAATTTCTATTTCCTAAACGAATAAAGGTTGAAGATTTAAACCAAAATTAAATACTTATCTTAAATTTCAACGCTTAATTAAATTCGGGAGATTTTTGATTGAAGTTGGATCCAGAGAATAGAATAATTTGGAGTTGTGTAGTAACTAGGAAGTTAAAACCGGGTAAAAACTTGAATACATAAAGTTGATTTTAGATTGAATCCTAAGTTTAGGTTGTGGATCTGATTTGAATTCAAAATTCAAATTGGAACATTTAAACTCAGATCGGGAAAACTAAACTGGATTTAAAATTGTACACCCAAATTGGTTTTGAATTTGAATTCGAAATTTGAGTTTTGAATCTTAATTGGATATCTAAATTCGGGGTTCGAATTGAAATTCTTCAACTAAAACGAAAAAATTTAAATTCGGGGACTATCGAATTGTATATTTTTTTTAAAACCTGGATAATAAATAATATTTTTATTACCTGGATAATAAACTTTAACTTAAAGACTTCATTTGATCGCAACACTTTGGCGGAAATGAATATTCGATTAACAACTAAGTAGGACGTACCTCTAGAAAAATTACATAATTGGGTATATAGTACCAAAAGAAATTATAAAGCCGTATAAATACCAAAATCGGATCTTGATGTGCTCATTAGCCTTAGTTGAATATAAGACTTATCCCACTATAGAATACAAACGTTGACAAAATAGATTGAAACCAATTTGTAAGAATTTTGTCCATTCCTTTTATTTTTCCTCATTTTTCTAATGGCAATTGGAATTGATTTTACGGCGAAATGAACAGTTCCATAATGATATTGTAGTTTAGATTTTTGAGAAAAAAAAAGATAAATATTAAAAATAAGAAAAAAAAAAAAGAAACAAAATATGACAAACGTAAATAACAATTGGAAATAAATCCAATAAACAATTTTGATTAAGAAAAAAAGGAAAAATAAATAAATAAATTAAATGAACCCAACAAACAATTTAGATTAAAAATAAAAAAAAATGGAGGTTGAATAAACCCAACAGACAATTTAGATTTTTAAAAAAAAAAGGAAAAATGAAAATTAAATAAACCTACCAAACAATTTGGATTTAAAAGAAGAAAAATGAAAATTAAATAAACCCAACAAACAATTTAGATTTAAAAAAAAAAAATAGAAATTAAATAAACCTAACAAGCAATTTAGATAAAAAAAAAAATAGAAATTAGATGAACCCAACAAACAATTTAGATTTAGAAAAAAAAGGAAATACAATTAAACTGAATGGTAATAAATTTACAATTTATTATCCAATATCCTTTTTATATGGCAACTTACTTAAATGATAAGATTTTAAAATTACTCGCTACATTCCTATTTTTTCTGAAATCTAAATTCAAGTATATGAACTGTATTTAAGTAGATAATAATCATTATTAGAAATAATTTTGTTTTGTCTTGTGTTTCGTTTGCAGTTGATTGATGGTAGAAAACTTGTTGGTAACAACAATTAACGCACTATACGTAAAATAAAATTTATTTTGACATGATTGATATTCATAAACTTTTTTCATACTTAAACATCGTATGAGTTTTGAAGTTCTCAATTTTAAGAACAAAATACCCAATGAATTTAAACTCGAGTAAAAATCGCACACATTTCGCCACTACACGTTTGTTACCAAATTTCAACCAAAACATATTTTATATATATTGAATTTAATATTTGAAAATAAATTAACTTTGATTAATCGTAGTGGATAATTTAGTAGACAAACAATATTTTTGGTCTTATTTGAATACTTATACTAGACTTATAATCTACTAACATTACTTAAACTTATTTGTATCTAGAAAATAGTTTTTCAATTATTCTTATACAGTATTATATACATAAAAACATATATTTTTCTTTAATATTATTACAACTCGAATAAATTTGTTGATAAATTCATTTATCTTAGCGGATACTTTTTGACATTTTTTTGGATTTCTTCGAATTTGAAGATATTACATTTTCTTACAGCTTAATCCTTTTTCTTTGATATTTATATTGTTGGATTATATAACAATCACAATTTTACATACATTTGATTTTTTTTACATAATAACGATTGACATTTCTTTAGTGAATAAATTTATAGGACAAGAATCAATGATTATTTCAATGATATTTATTTTTGAAACTCCATTTTTGGCATTTTTGATTACTTTGAAATTGAAGATATAAGATTTTCCTAAAGCTTATTCTTTTCTCAATATTTGGGTTGTAAAATTATATAATAATCATAATTTTACAGACACTTGAATTTATTTTAATTACCATTGATATTTCTTTTATGAATACATTTACGAAATCTTGGCTCTTACATTTGCGATATATGATAATAATCAACGATTATTATTATAAAAGTTTTTATATAGATTTTCGATTTTTTTTTACCTTGACTTAATACATTTAAATTTAAAGACAAACTCCGTATTCATGGAGGATTATTGAATTTAATAAACGTTTATTGAGGAAAATTTACGTTCAAAAATTTTGTCTCGTAAACTGTTGTTAAGTTTAAATATTTCTTTTATGAATTCAGGCAGTCATATTTCCTTTTTATCTTTTTCGGTTTCTTGATATTGAGATTTCAAGGTTGTATGATAATTGCAATTGCACGTACACCCGGATTTTCGTTAATAACAATTGAAGTTTCGTATATAAATAAAATTGTGAAAATCTTTTGCCACATACATTTTGATTATTGCTATTTTTTTTAATTACATTTTCTTGGGATTTTAATTGGTATATTGGGATTTAAGGGAATAACTTTTTCTTAAATTTTATCTGTTTCGGGATATTGGGATTGAGAAATTACGTGCTAATTTCTTAAACATTTACATTTGAATATTTTTTTTTATTGATTATTTTTATAATTGAAGTCCATTGGTTTTCTGACTGCGGGGTATAGTTTATCCACGGGGAATATTGGTGGTAACTGTTTTTGCCTTCGTTGCTAGACTATTATAGTTGGAAGTTTTTTCTTATCTGCGAACGGTTTTGGCTAAGGATGAATACTAGGCAACTCCGATCATCTAGTAGGAACCAGGCAAGCAATAGCGACGACATTCCAACCACGACGACAACCACAGTTACCAATCGAAATACAGCACCCATTGTTTCTACAAACGCGGTAACTCCGTTAATGTCGATTAGATTCCCACCCGGATTTGGACCACAAACCCATTCATCTCCTGATAGTTTTAGTACAATTCGTACACCGACCTACAGCAGCATAACTGCCAGGGAAATAAGTGGGCAGACAGGTAATCAGGGTACTCGTGACTTTGATTTAGGAAACATGAATAGGAATAATTTGGCCCCTGTTGGCGAGGAGGTCGACCCTGAAATGGTTATAACCGAGGAAGGATTGACGCTGAGAGATTATGTCAGTGCTTCGGTGGGAGCCGCACAGGCTGCAATTATGAGTGAGGTTCAAAATATGCAACTCATGCTACCTCAATTGATCAGGGAGTCTTTGCGTTCCGAACGTGGCATTTCTTCGGAGAACCAGACCTTCCGTAACAATGTACCCTATGACCAACAGCGTGCATATCAAACCCCTTTTAATAACAATAATAGCAGACCACCGCAAGCACCACATTATGCACATAATGACCCTCCAGTGTTCCGACAACAACGCCCGCGTCATCCCAACTTAGCCCAACCAGTATTTAATAACATTCCTCAAAATTTTGACGAACAATACCCAGGTTTTGGAGATTCACCTTCGTTCCATGGTTTTAAGCCAATAACTCCAAATCAATTGGAAAAATGGGGAATAAGGTACGATGGTACGAATAAATCGTTAACAGTTGAGGATTTTGTATTTCGGGTAGAGGCATTGAAACACGATTATAACTGTTCGTGGGAAGTTTTAATGAAAGGTTTTCATCACTTAGTAACGGGGGAGGCAAGTAACTGGTTCTGGTCCTTTAGAATGAAGCATCCGATATGCGACTGGCAGACTTTTAAACACCACCTAATAAAAAAATTCAGAAATTTCGAAAGCGATTTTGAAATTCAAAGGAAAATTATGGAGCGTAGGCAAGCGCCAAATGAGTCTGCTGATGCGTTCATTACAGAAATCGTCAAGCTTAAAAACCAAATGAGGGTAAGCGTATTAGAGAGCGAACTGGTTAAAATTGTTAAAGATAACCTGAAAGATGGATTGGCTCAACTGGTTTTCCCAATTAGGATTGACAGTCTGGATCAGCTACTGGAGGAGTGCAAAAGGGCAGAAAGGAATATTGCCAAGCGATCTTCGACCCGTATGCCTTTAGGTCATTCTCGACGAGTGTACGAGATGGACTTGTTTGACCACGAGCAGATAGATGAGCAGGCAAAGCAGGTTGAGGCACTTCAAAGAGATAGTTTGCCAGCAAAACAGCTCACATGTTGGAACTGTAAAGCACCTGGCCACTCTTTTATTGAATGTCCCGTAGTACAACGCAATGTCTTCTGCTACAAATGTGGGTTCGAGGACGTAACTAGCCCAAATTGCCCCAGATGCGCGGGAAACAGCAAATCGAACATGCGGAAGACTGGGCCGACGTGTTCAAACCAAACCACCTCCCAGTAAAAGACCATTTTTTAAATTTCATGTTAACTGATCAAGACCAACCCAACGAAAGGATCGACGCAAACCCAACCCAAGACAAAGTCAAACAACCGGATGAAGAAACTGCCAACACCCACGCCAAAAATGATGAAAACACAGAAACTAAACGTACAAATGATTATTTGAAAATAAATTATAACTCAAAGCCACATGGTCTCAATCCAGGCCTATCGTATGAACAGCGTATAGAAAACTACAACCGAATTCGTTCCGAAATTTTTACAGATTATTTACCCATAGTTAGCAATAGAATCCGAAAGACCAGAGAAAGATACGCCTCAAGAAAAGAAGAGAGAAAAGTAATAGCATCAACGGTAATAGGTAGCGAAAATGACATTAGACCCTATATGACAGTGGAGATTAATGATTCTCAATATCAAGGCCTGTTAGATAGTGGAGCTTCTGTAAGCTGCCTTGGCCGAAACTGTGTAGAAAACGTTAGGCAAATGAATGCGAAAATACTTGACTTTAAATCTTCTGTGCGAACCGCGGATGGGAAACAACATTTAATTATTGGCAAAATTTTAGTGGAAACTAAATATGGGAATAAATTTGTGGAAATGATGTTATATCTAGTACCGAACTTAAGTCAAGAACTGATTTTAGGGTATGATTTTTGGAAAAAAGTAGGTCTAAAGGTTTCATTTGAAAATAGAATAGTCGATGAGATTTCTCTCACAGATTCGGAAGAGTCCAAGATGCACCAATTAACGTCACGTCAACGAAAAATTTTAGAAAATGTAAAACAATCGTTTCGGTGTTACACACTGTTTGGCCTGGGGAGGACAGAGATCGAAAAACACACAATAGACACTGGAGATGCACCGGCCAAGAAGATGAGACACTACCCCGTGAGTCCAGCAGTGCAAAAACTAATATATGCTGAACTCGACAGGATGATCGAACTGGACGTAATCGAAGTAGCCACAGGAGCAGAGTGGAACAACCGTATGACCTTAGTCATTAAGCCCAACAAAAACAGGCTTTGCCTCGACGCCCGGGAGCTCAACAAGGTCACGAGAAAGGATGCGTACCCTCTGCCCAATATAGACGGTTTACTGGCGAGGTTGGGAGATACCCACTTTATCTCATCAATCGACCTCAAGGATGCCTTCTGGCAAATCCCTCTGGATGAGGCAAGCAGACCAAAGACAGCGTTCACAGTCCCTGGCAGGCCTCAGTATCAATTCAAAATGATGCCTTTTGGACTGTGCAACGCTGCCCAGAGGCTTTGTCGATTGATGGATAAAGTGGTGCCATCTGAGCTTAAGGATAGGGTCTTCATCTACTTGGACGATTTGTTGGTGGTGTCATCAAACTTCGAAGATCATATGGACATGCTTCGTGTCGTGGGACAGAAACTAACGAGCGCTGGACTAACTATTAACATGCAGAAATCAAAATTTTGTTACCGCGAGTTAAAATATTTGGGATACATAGTTGGCGGGGGAAAACTGAAACCGGATGAAGAAAAAGTTAAGGCTATTTTGGATATAGGTCCACCGAAAAACCAAAAAGACGTGCGAAGATTTTTAGGCACCGTAGGTTGGTATCGCCGTTTCATTAACGATTTTTCCACTCTTACGGCCCCTCTAACGGATACCCTTAAAAAAGCTCCTAAATTTAATTTTACCCCAGAGGCTATGGAATCTTTTGAACAGCTCAAGCTTAGGTTAGTAACAAGCCCGGTTTTGTCCAGCCCAGATTTCGAAAGGCCATTCTACGTCCAATGCGACGCGTCGAACGTAGGAATAGGGGCGGTTCTATTTCAAAAGGACGATGAAGAAGGCGAACACCCTATAGAGTATTTTTCAAAGAAACTGAACCAGGCCCAGAAAAACTATTCCACGACAGAGAAGGAATGTCTCGCAGTAGTTCTTGCCATAGAAAAATTTCGCCAATATATCGAGTTGATGGACTTCACGGTCATCACGGACCATTCCAGTCTGAAGTGGCTGATGCGCCAGCAGGACTTGAACGGGAGACTTGCTCGATGGAGTTTAAAACTCCAAGGTTTTAAATTCAATATCGAGCACAGAAAAGGAACGAAAAACGTTGTCCCCGATATGCTTTCGCGTCAAGACATGGAGGAAGTGGTTTTAAATAGTGGCCCATTGATAGATTTTAATTCTGAAGCGTTCAAAAATAAAGATTACTTAGCATTGATAGACACCGTAGAGCAAAATAAGGACCGGTTACCCGATTTGAAAGTGGAAGAGGGCATCGTGTATAAGAAAGTTAAATTCAACAGAAACGATCTGGATAATGAAGCAGATTGCTGGAAGATTTGGGTTCCGATTGAATTAACCCATAGTCTGATTTGTAAATCCCATGTTGACAATACCTCACACGGAGGCATAGCGAAAACTTTATATAACATTCGTGAGTTTTTTTATTGGCCTTCTATGGTAAAACAGATCAGAGATTTTGTTAGAGATTGTTGTACTTGTAAGGAGATAAAACATCCAAAACAAACTTTACGACCACCCATGGGCTATGAAGTCAGGACTCAAAGGCCGTTTCAGAAAATATACATAGACTTCTTAGGACCCTATACCCGAACAAAATCCGGTAACACATTTATTTTCATAGTACTAGATCATAAAACAAAATTCGTTTTATTAAAAGCCCTGTCGAAAGCAACAACCAAAGCGGTAATAAAATTTTTAAGAGACGAAGTGTTTTACAAATTTGGAGTGCCAGAGTTCTTACACTCAGATAACGGCAAACAATTCACCTCTGAAGCATTTAGAGATTTTTTAGGAATATTTGGGGTAAAACATATCCGGACTCCCATATACTCACCGCAGTCGAACGCCAGTGAGAGGGTTAACCAGACCATATTAAGCTCGATTAGAAGTTTTCTGGACCATGATCAAACTAAATGGGACGAAAACTTATCTAAAATTGAATGTTCCCTAAGATCGACTGTTCACTCTTCCACGGGTGTTACCCCCTATTTTTCGTTAACTGGCTACAACATGATTACTCACGCCGACGCCTACATAATTCTAAAAAAACTGAAATCTTCTGAAGAGGGAGAAATGCTGGTATTACCTAAGTCATCACAAATGCAACTGATCCACCAAAAGGTGAGCGAAAAGTTACATAACGCCTATTTGCGGAATGTTAAATCATACAATCTTAAAAGCAGGATTGTGAAATATATTCCCGGCCAAGAGGTATACAGGAAAAACTTTATTCAGAGTAAGTTTTCAAAAGGAATCAACGCAAAACTTTGCCGACCTTGGCTAAGGTGCAGGATCAGAAGGGCAGTAGGAAACAGCCAATACGAGATTGAAAATCTCAGAGGACAGTTTATTGGGGTGATACATGCTCAACATTTGAAACAATAGGTTATGTAAGGCATAGGAGGAAATATTGTTTTTTTATGGAATAGGAGAAATGGAAAGGAAGTTGTAAGAGCGTCCGGTTTTCCAACTCTTTTCACTTCACAGGTGACGAGAAAAGAGCTGGATTTGTGACGGACCCTGTGTTGTTTTGATCTTGGCGTTTTTTTTTTAATTCAAAACACTTAAAAATTTCCATCTCTGGGTGCCACCACTGTTCAAGTGCGAGGAGGATACAACCCTGAAACATACAATCGGAATACGACAATAGTCAATTCGCCGTGATAATGGGTTTTTTTTTTTGACTTGGCGTGGGGATAGAGCATTTTGAAAGGATTCAACAAGTTCAGTCGAAGCGCTCAGTCGGTGTTCGTGGTTTGTTTTCGTTAAATAAGTAATTAAAATAAAGTAAAATAAAAAAAAAAAAATATATATTGGTGAAGTGATTGGTAAGTGGCCGTGAACGTAGGGTTCATTGAGGGGTTTTGCCAATGGAATTTTCTCGATGAGCGCACTTTATAAGTCGTGTGTACTCAACAAAATAGGAAATACCAACCAACGCTGCTAAGCTGAAGAAAAAAAAGGTAAAATTGTGAAACATAATTTATAATACGGTGTTACATATAAATTTAGTAAAACCAAACGAATGAGTTTTAGACTGTGCTTTTAAATGCGAAGACCTGGCACCTAAAGTTGTAGACACACCCAACAGCCGCACCATCCCCATAACCTCAAAGTTCACCGCCATTAAGGCAACACGTGTGGCGCAGTAGCGTGGGCCACGGTGTAAATTCACCATAACCTAGAAATAACCTAAGTCACAGATGTTCACATGCCTCACCAAAACAGCGTGCCAACTTTGAAACTGTTTTTATGGTTCGGCACCAACTCGTAAACGTTTTTTTTACATCGCCCACCACCAAACAAACAAACCACCCACTTCACTTAGTTGCAACCGACAAACAGAAAAAAAGACCACGTGATCCTGCTAACACCAACAATGTTGAATCGTCGTCACAAAAAAAAACAGTACTAACCATCAACAGTTAGCATTACAAACAAAGGCAAGAAGTTTTCATCCTTAAACTGACTAAGGTATCACAACAACAATTACAGCAGACAGGGCTGCAACGAATCTTCAACAAATAGTACTAGCTCTGAATCAACTTATGGAACATCCACCATCATCTTTACATGCTCAAGGACAGCCGCCAAGTCAACGGTAACAAGTCGATTTAGAGGGAAATAAATACCAATCTTCTCCACAACAACAGCAACCAGCTCGACGACAGATTGTTCAATAACCTGCTCTACTAATTTGGTTCCCACAAAGTATATTCCACACCTTGGCAAGTACATGTACCCAAAGTAGTAGTCTAATTATTATTAGTCTAAATATGAATAAGTATTCAATAGTTAATATAATGCCCAAAATTTGTTTAGTACCTTTTATGAGTATTTCGCTGTTGTCAATATAATCCTTTTTACCCCATTGGTTGTAAATTGATTGACTGTTTGTTTAATTGATCATGAATTGTGCAAATTGATCATCAATTGTGCGGATTGATCATCGATTTTGTAAATTGATTATCGGTTTCACGAATGGATTATCAATTCTAGTAGATTGATCGTCAATTGGGTGAATTGATCATCAATTTTGTCAGTTGATTATTGAATTTCACGAATGGATTATCAATTCTTGTAGATTGATCGTCAATTTTGGAAATTGAGTATCAATTTTTGTAAAGTGATCACAGATCTTGTTAATTGTTTGACGATTTCGTGCATTGATTATAGATTTAATGAATTCGTTATCCATTTAATGGTTAAAATTATCGTCTTTAACCAAAATTTTATTAACAGTGTGTTGAAACAGTTTATGATTTTATTGAATGAAACTTAAAATAATAAAATATATTAAAAAGGATTTGATTGATTAAACTAGGATTTAACTTAACTTGATTAGTTAAGGATTGGTTAAAAAAAAAAAAAATAGTTAATCGAGCAAATTTCTGGGGAATATAAAAAAGAAAAAAAAAAAAATCGAACATTGTGTTTTTTTTAGACAGACAGTCTAAAAAAAAAAAAAAAAAAAAAAAAAAAAAATTTTTGAATTGCTTTTTGAATGAATATTTAAATAAATAACTTGAGTAAATATTCGAATAGATGCGCAGATAGACATTCACCCAAATCTATGAATAAAGATTCCAATAGACGTTCGATTACACACTCGGATAAACGTTCGAATAAATACCCTAATAAATAATCGAATAAATATTTCAATGAATATTCAAATGTATAGCTAATAAGGAAAATAATTGACTGAATACAAGCGTATAGTTAAGTAGGGGCTTAGGTGACTGATAGTATCAGTATTTAAATAGAGTCGAATGAATATTGTAATGAATATTCGAGTAACTTTCCAATGGGAAAAGGAATCCGAATAATTGTTTGAATAAAAAGTTAAACAAATACTCCTACAAGGATAACAATTTAAAGATTGAGGTGAATATTCGGATAAATTTTTAGGTTAATATTGGGATCCATGTTCATATAAATACTACCTAATATAACTAATAAGATAATCGAATAAATAGTTACAAAAAAAAAATAACTAAAGTAAATAAATAATTTAATAAATAAAACACTTAATGAATAGTTATTACTAACTAAAAACATAGATAGTTATTACTAATTAAATAAGTAGTCATTACTGATTAATTAAGTAGTTATTACTAATTAAATAAGTAGTCATTACTGACTTATTAAGTTGTCATTACTAACTAAGTAGGTAGTCATTACTAACCGAAAATTTGTTATCCCTAACCGAATAAATGGTCATAGATGACCAAATGAATGAATACAACTAAATGAATTAATGAGCGATAAGTAGGTCAGGGGATCAAATAGTGGATCTAAATCGATAAGATAGGTTTAAATGGGAATATGAAATTAGGTTTGGACATATGTATATAAATTTTTAATTTGGGGATTGGCTTTGGAATTTTGGTTCTAAGTTTGGAATTTGAATTTAGGCTTTGGGAACTAATTCGAAAGCTTAAAACTTCAATTAAAATACTTGAATTAAGTTTAAGTCGCCAGAACACAATCCAAATTTTAGGACAAATCAAATTTGAAGAATTTAATTTAAATTTAAAACTTGAATCGGTTTCGGATTCGAACTTCAAAAATTTAAAACAAAAAAAAAAGTAGTTTTTTGCTTATTCTAAATCTGAAGTTAAAATTTAAATTGGGTACCCGAACTGGAGATGCATGTAAACTTCGAATTTGAATTGTAAATCTTGTATCGAATTTGGAATCCTAAAATTGAGTTCGAGAATTAAACTAAATTCGTAATTTCTATTTCCTAAACGAATAAAGGTTGAAGATTTAAACCAAAATTAAATACTTATCTTAAATTTCAACGCTTAATTAAATTCGGGAGATTTTTGATTGAAGTTGGATCCAGAGAATAGAATAATTTGGAGTTGTGTAGTAACTAGGAAGTTAAAACCGGGTAAAAACTTGAATACATAAAGTTGATTTTAGATTGAATCCTAAGTTTAGGTTGTGGATCTGATTTGAATTCAAAATTCAAATTGGAACATTTAAACTCAGATCGGGAAAACTAAACTGGATTTAAAATTGTACACCCAAATTGGTTTTGAATTTGAATTCGAAATTTGAGTTTTGAATCTTAATTGGATATCTAAATTCGGGGTTCGAATTGAAATTCTTCAACTAAAACGAAAAAATTTAAATTCGGGGACTATCGAATTGTATATTTTTTTTAAAACCTGGATAATAAATAATATTTTTATTACCTGGATAATAAACTTTAACTTAAAGACTTCATTTGATCGCAACACTTTGGCGGAAATGAATATTCGATTAACAACTAAGTAGGACGTACCTCTAGAAAAATTACATAATTGGGTATATAGTACCAAAAGAAATTATAAAGCCGTATAAATACCAAAATCGGATCTTGATGTGCTCATTAGCCTTAGTTGAATATAAGACTTATCCCACTATAGAATACAAACGTTGACAAAATAGATTGAAACCAATTTGTAAGAATTTTGTCCATTCCTTTTATTTTTCCTCATTTTTCTAATGGCAATTGGAATTGATTTTACGGCGAAATGAACAGTTCCATAATGATATTGTAGTTTAGATTTTTGAGAAAAAAAAAGATAAATATTAAAAATAAGAAAAAAAAAAAAGAAACAAAATATGACAAACGTAAATAACAATTGGAAATAAACCCAATAAACAATTTTGATTAAGAAAAAAAGGAAAAATAAATAAATAAATTAAATGAACCCAACAAACAATTTAGATTAAAAATAAAAAAAAATGGAGGTTGAATAAACCCAACAGACAATTTAGATTTTTAAAAAAAAAAGGAAAAATGAAAATTAAATAAACCTACCAAACAATTTGGATTTAAAAGAAGAAAAATGAAAATTAAATAAACCCAACAAACAATTTAGATTTAAAAAAAAAAAATAGAAATTAAATAAACCTAACAAGCAATTTAGATAAAAAAAAAAATAGAAATTAGATGAACCCAACAAACAATTTAGATTTAGAAAAAAAAGGAAATACAATTAAACTGAATGGTAATAAATTTACAATTTATTATCCAATATCCTTTTTATATGGCAACTTACTTAAATGATAAGATTTTAAAATTACTCGCTACATTCCTATTTTTTCTGAAATCTAAATTCAAGTATATGAACTGTATTTAAGTAGATAATAATCATTATTAGAAATAATTTTGTTTACCTTTTTTTTTACACATATCCTGTAACTATTGCTAAACCTATATAGTATAAATAATTTGTAAATAAACATTGATTATATTTAGAATTGAATGAAAATATTAATAATGCATTAATTAGTAACGAAAATGGTTGAAATGTAACACGCGTATGGCGAAGTGGTAAGTAACATTTGGGGCATTACTCCAAACATCTTTACAGGCAATGAGTAGTGCCATGGATGACAATTCGTTGTCATATGGGGTGGGCAGCCTGTCCAGGACAATAACATCCGGTCCTGAAGACTCGAGACAATCATGTCGAAAACTGCGGTAAAGTTTTCAATTTTATCAATCAACGGTCGTTTTTGTTCATTGTTTTTATGTTTTCCATCGCTTCGATTTTTATTAAACAGCTTTTTTTTCATCTATCATCGGCACGAATTAAATTGTGTATGTGTGAGTAGATGGACACGAACCCCCCATTTCCGGCGAGCTTCAGCCCAAACACCAGCGTGCCACTGTCCATCGCGAAGCGAAGTTGAGAGTTTGATTCCGTTCAAAATTTCTCACGAAAATTTTCCCTCACGTGCACATCACAATATCGACCAACGAAAGCAAAAAATAAAATATGTACAATAGCTGCGTTCGTTTATCCCAAAATTTGTAAAAATTTGTACTGGATTTTACTAAAATGCGTTCGCGTACACATAAAAATTTAAAATTTTCATATTACTCACCTACTGGATTTTACTGGAAAAGTAAACGAACGCACATAATGTTGTGTTTTTGGTGTCGCACATGTTATAGTTTCGCCACCATCGTTAACATAAATTCGTTTTGATTTTTGGTCTTTTAATGTTAAAAAAATATTTAAAAAAAGGCTAAAGTGCAGTTTACGGAAAAAAAATATGCCACCCGATTCAGAATAAAAAAAGAAAAAAAACCAAAATTAAAATTTAAGGGTACTGGAACCAAAAAACTGCCCCGCCCACTTAGTGATATGTGTGAGTACTAAAATTAAAGGTAATTTGATCACGATTGCAAATATGTATTTTGTTTTTGCATATTATTTTCCTCTCTAGGTTAATTTAAGTATCTTTTAGGTGCAGAAAAGCTTTAGTTAGCGCAGCCTGTGTTTGATATAACATAGAGGAGAAAATCCTTGCGCCCGGCCAAAGTCCGCCTATGCAGAGAAGCTTTAGTTAGCGAAGCCGGTATTTGTTATACCATAGAGAAAATCCTTGGGACCGGCCAAAGGCTGGGTATGCAGAGGAGCTTTAGTTAACGAAGCCGGTTTTTGTTATACCATAGAGGTGAAAATCCTTGCGCCCGGCCAAAGGCCGGCTACGTAGAAAATTCTTTAGCACATCGGAAAAAGGCTATAAGTTACAAAAAAATTAAAAATATTAAAAAAAAAAAAATTGATCATAAAACATTAAAAACTACAAAATATTTACAATCGTGACCAAATTACCTTTAATTTGAGTACCTACACATAGATATGAATGGATGGGGGCACTTTTTTTGACCCAGATGGCCCCAAAAGTCCCGCCCGCCCTAAATTTTATTATTTTCGGGTTTCTTGTACAATTACCTTTAATTTGAGTACCAACACATTCCACTAAGCGGGCGGGGCGGTTTTTTTTAATTTTGGTTTTTTTTGTTTTTAATTCCAGAGGGGGTTCAGTTTTTTTTCGTACGCCCCGCCCTGTAAACTGCACTTTTGCCAAAAAATAAATTTTATGCACAAATAAAAAGCAGTATAAAGTAATGGTTGGCTTTTTCTTTTGACTCTTCAAACCACGAGGAAATACAATAAATATGTATTAAAAAACACTATTTTAATATTTTTCACATATTGAATAGCATTTAATATTTGTTTTGTTTTGGGATATTTTCCATTTTGGTATTTTAATAGCAGTGCTACCAACTTTAAATCAAATTTCCCATTTGTTTATAACAAAACTCTGTCATCGTTTCGAACGAGCTACGCAGTACGGTTTAACTTTCGAGTCGGAAAATGTTTCGAAAAATGTTACTTTTCGAATCGAAATACGCGGTAGCCCCCCTGATGTAATTAACTTCATATATTTTTTTTATACAAGTATATGTAATAATGGAAAAAGGAATTTAGCCATCAGTTTTTTTTAGCCATTTTTGTTTTTTAATTTTTTACAAAAAATTATATAAAACCGGCTATGCATTGTAGAATTCTTACTCATTAAAATATGCACGAAAAACAATTCAAATTTTGGGGGAAACAAGTCTTTGATGGCAAATAGTGTTGAAAAATTACTTGTTAAATATTTTTCCTAAACAACATGAATATTTTATGTTTTTATTTTTCAAATATTTTTCATTCGTTTCAAAAATTTTCATCAACATTAATATATATTTTAATCTTTCAATAAAGTTTTATATAAAATAATATTATAATAATTTTATTAACGCGGAAGATTCCAACAGGTTATGGGCCCAGAGCGTTTGGGTAAGGAATTATAAGTGTGGTGAAAATTTTATTCAAGATTTTATTATTTGAAATACGAATCATCAAAACACAAAATGGCATCTTCATCATCCCTTTATCAAATTGAAAAATTGGATGAAAAGAATTTCGAAACCTGGAGTGTGCAAATAAAGAGTGTGCTAATTCATTGCGGTTATTGGAAATTTGTAAACGGTGAAGAAAAGAAAATCTCAACCTGGGATGCTGAAAAGAAAAGAGAATGGGATACCATCGATGAGAAGGCATTAGCGACAATAATGTTAAGCATAAAAACATCTCAAATCAATTATATTAAAAATTGCGCTACATCTCACGATGCCTGGAATAAGTTCAAAGAAATTTACAAACCAAATGGTCCTATACAAAAAGTGAGTTTATACAAAAGGCTTTTGAGTTTAAATATGAAGGAAAGCAAGAACATGGTGGAGTATTTGAACACATTTTCTGATATTGTTGAAAAATTAAGTGAAATTGGAATTCAAATACAAGATGAATTACTGGTAATAATACTTCTCTCAAGTCTTCCGAAAGATTATGAAAATTTTGTGATGATTATAGAAACAAGAGATACATTGCCTTCATTATCTGTGGTAAAACTCAAGCTTTTAGAAGAGGCAGAGCGGAGAAATAATCAAGAACACGAAGTAGCAAATCATCAACAAGCATTTGGTGCAGTAAAGAAAGAAAAATCAAACAACAATAATAATAAAAATCATAAAAATCAGCCAAATACAAAAATTATTAAAGGTAATTGCTTTATATGTGGAAAGAAAGGTCACTACGCAAATAAATGTAAATTAAAAAATGAAGACAAATCATTTTCTTTAATTGCTATGGCCAAAAGTAATACAAAATCGGCAGCCTGGTATATAGACAGTGGAGCCACAAGCCATATGTGTTCTGATCGCAAGTTCTTTACAACATTTGAAAATTGTAATGACACTATTACGTTGGCAGACAAGAATTCAATATCTGCAAAAGGAAAGGGAGTTGTAACAATAAAAATTAATGGCACTGACATTGTTTTTAAAGATGTATTGTATTCCCCAAACTTACAAGGAAATTTTATTTCCGTAAGCAAAGTCGTACAGTATGGTGGAACAATAAAGTTTAATCAAAGGGGAGCTTTTCTATTTAATAAAACAGGAAATTTACTCCTGCATGCAAAAAGAGAAAACAATCTATTTGTGTTTGAAGCTAAAGAATCACCAGAACAATTAAATAATGTGAGTACTAATAACCAAATTTGGCATAGAAGATTTGGCCACCTCAATTACCAAAGTTTAAAAGAATTGTACAATAAAGAAATGGTTAATGGATTAATATTAAAAAATGATAATATAGATTGTTGTAAAACCTGTATGGTTGGTAAAATTCATAGCGCATCATTTCCAAAACAAAGTGAAAGAAAATCTGATGAAGTCCTTGATATTATTCATTCAGATTTATGTGGTCCAATGAACGTGGAATCCGTTGGCGGTTCAAAATATTTTATTTCATTTATAGACGATAAGTCGAGAAGAATTTGGATATACTTTCTGAAAAGAAAAAGTGAGGCATTTGAAAAATTTAAAAATTTTAAAAACATGGTGGAACGTCAAACCGGTCGTCAGATAAAGGTTCTTAGAAGTGATAATGGTGGAGAATATATCAACAACGTATTTAACCAATATTTAGAAGAATGTGGTATTCAGAGACAACTTACAGTTCCATATACACCTCAACAAAATGGAGTAGCTGAAAGATATAACCGAACACTAGTAGAAATGGCACGATGTTTATTAATAGATTCTGGACTCGATCATAAATTGTGGGCTGAAGCTATATCAACGTCAGCATATTTAAGAAATAGATGTCCATCAAGAAGCTTAGACAATAAAACTCCTTATGAAGTTTGGACTGGTAAAAAACCGAATGTGAAGCATCTAAAAGTATTTGGTTCAATTGCAGTGGCTTTAAATAAAAACAAAAAAGGCAAGTTTGATAAAAAAGGATCATCGTTAATAATGGTTGGCTATTCGCTTGTATCCAAAGCTTATAGACTGTATAACAAGGAAACAAATGACGTAATTGAACGACGTGATGTACTATTTGATGAACACTCTTTTCCCGGAATGGATAAAAATAGTACGGGTGAAGAATTTATATCGTTTAATGATTTAATAAATACTTATAAAGTTGCTGAAACTGAAAATCGAGTTGAAGATAAAGTAACTGAGGTTAACGAAACAAATAATAACTCAGAAGTTCATAGTGAAGAATCTTGTTCTGAAGATTTTTTTGACATGGATGATTTTAATGGATTTACATCTCCATTAGAGGAATTGTCTGATGAAGCAAGTAATGACAACTCTAAGCGTGGTATTGGTAGACCAAGAATTATTCGTAACGGCAAACCTGGACGTCCAAGAAAAGTGAAGAATTTACTAAATAATGTGGTGGAGGAGCAAGTTCCTAAAACTTATAAAGATGCATTATCTAGTAAAAACTATGTCAAGTGGCAAGATGCAATGTTAAAGGAAATTTCGTCTTTGCGACAAAAAGGAACATGGTCCTTATCTGAACTTCCAAGTGGGCATAAGGCAATTAAGTGTAAATGGGTTTATGCTTTGAAGAAAAACAAAAAAGGTGAAGTTATATGTCACAAAGCACGTCTCGTTGCAAAAGGTTGCAGTCAAAGGTATGGCATTGACTATAACGAAACATTCTCGCCTGTAGTTAGGTATGCAACAATACGAATGTTATTGGCTTTAGCTGTAGAACATAAAATGCATTTACACCAAATAGATGTAGTCACAGCATACTTAAATGGAGAACTTCATGATGAAATCTACATGCAACAACCTGAAGGATTTACCGATGAGTTACATCCAAATAAGGTTTTAAAACTTCACAAATCACTTTATGGTCTTAAACAAGCAGGAAGAGAATGGAATTCAAAATTGAATACTGTGCTATGTAATATTGGTTTTGAACGATGCAAAAATGAACCGTGCTTATACAAAATGATAAGAAATGATAATTTAATTATAATTGCTGTTTATGTGGATGATATTATCATTGGTTGTAAAAACAAAAACGAAATTCTAAAAATTAAATCCCAATTGAATCTTGAATTTGAAATAACTGATAAAGGATTACTAGAACATTTTTTTGGGGATGGAAGTTCAGCGTGATGGAGAAACTGGTGACATCAAGTTAAGTCAAGAATTATATATCAAAGAAATATTACAAGAGTATGGAATGGAAAATTGTAAATCTGTTTCTACACCTTTAAACTCTGGATTTCAAATCACCTGTAATGAAAATAATTGCAGCAAGAGAGTTGATAAAACGTCTTATCAATCACTAATTGGAGCTTTATTGTATTTGGCATTAACAACAAGGCCAGATATAATACATTCTGTTTCAAAATTAGCACAACGAAATTCCAATCCACATGTTGAGCATTGGGAAGCTGCTAAAGGTGTGCTACGTTACTTAAAGGGTACGCAAAATTTAAAATTAATTTTTTCATGTGGTAACAAGAATCTAGAAGGTTATGCAGACGCTGATTGGGGAGGTTGTACTGTAGACAGAAGATCATACTCCGGATATGTCTTTTATCTCGGTAAAAATACTATTTCGTGGGAATCAAAGAAGCAACCCACAACTGCACTCAGTAGTACCGAAGCTGAATACATGTCGATGTCTAATGCATCAAAAGAAGCAGTCTATTTAAGAAGATTATTGCAAGAGCTTGGTTTTTTGAAGGATGAAAGTGTAACTTTAAATGTAGACAATCAAGGTGCATTGAAGTTGGCCGTCAATCCAGTGTTTCATAACAGAAGTAAACACATTGATATTAAGTATCACCATATAAGAGATGTCATTGAATCTAAATCAGTAGATTTAAAATATTGCCCAACAGAAAGTATGATTGCTGACATTTTTACAAAGAATTTACCAAAAACTAAGCATTTACAATTTGTTAGTTTATTAAATTTAAAATAATTTGAGTTGTAAGAATATCCATGTTGAGGAAGAGTGTTGAAAAATTACTTGTTAAATATTTTTCCTAAACAACATGAATATTTTATGTTTTTATTTTTCAAATATTTTTCATTCGTTTCAAAAATTTTCATCAACATTAATATATATTTTAATCTTTCAATAAAGTTTTATATAAAATAATATTATAATAATTTTATTAACGCGGAAGATTCCAACAAATAGCTCCCCTATGCAATACCCGTCTGTGATATATGTAAATTTCACAGCAAAACTGTTTTTATTCTGCTACCTTAAAGAACATTTTTTGAAGGTACAGCTATAGTCAAATGTTATTTATTACATAAAAAATTTTACTAAGGATCCCAATATTTTTGCCGTGGAAAAAAAATTGTGTCTGGTGTGTTTGCGGATAAAATTAAGATTTAAAAAATCAGTGATAAAGGTTATAGCAAAAAGGACGAAAGTAGTTAAATACATCTTACTTTAAAAGTATTTACACACATTTTCTTTATTTCAAAAGTATTTACACAAGTTTTATAGTCGAAATTTGTTTTGTACAATTTTGATAATTGTAGAAGTAGGCGTGGCACCTTTAATACAAAGACAATATAGATTTCTGTTTATCTGGAGAACAGCAAGAGCAAAAGTTCCCAAATTTGGTACAATTACATTGGTTATCAATGCGCAACATCAGTCAAAAAGTGAGCGGGATTAGATTCTGTATATCAAGAGAACGCCAATAGCTTTAGTTTCCAAATTGTGAACAAATAGCTTGATTATCAATACGCAACATCTGTTAAAAAGTGGGCTACAGTTTACTTTGTTGCACATTGATAACCCAGATGTTTGTAACAAATTAGGAAACTTTGCCTATTTACCTAAATTTAAATAAAACTAGTGGACAAAATAATAAGTACATTAAATCATTCTTATTAAATCAGTAGTTATTGCTCAATATAATCAAGCGAATATTTTAATTTATTTTTTAAATTTATTTTCCGTCTATCCTCCATTATTTTTTAAAATTTTGTTGGATCTCCTTGTCAGAATGCCAATTAGGTAACGGCAGGAATCCAAAATGATTTTATTCCACGTTTTTTTTAACAAAATGTGAAACTTAATCTTTATTTTCAAATGTTTGCTTAATAATTCTTTGTTTTAACTTTCCCCAAAGGTTTTCAATTGGATTTAGATCCGGTGACTGACTAGAACAGTGAAGGGGAGTTATTCTATTTTAACGAAACCAATCTTAAGCATAGCAGGATGTGTGTGTTTGGGTCATTTTCCTTCTGGAAAACACATCTAAGTGACATATTTCTTTTGCGTATGGCAAAGTTGTGCCACCCAATGTTTTTTTAATCAAACCGTGCCATGATATCGTTAATACGACAAAAAGAATACCAACACAATACGACGAGAAACAATTTCATACACTGGATTATGGTGCATTCGTCGACCTATCTGACACTTTGCTAATATAGAATTATCGAAACGTGCCGAAAACTGTCGAAATATCCAAACAAAATTTAAGAAAACCAAATATAATACAAAAAAAAAAACAAGTAAGGGTGCTATTTCTATTTATTTATTAAAAACCAAGAACTTAAAACAAAATTGAAGGAATCAAAAAAAGTCATGGAAGGTTTTAAATTGTAATCGACGACTTGACAGATATTTCATACAAAAAGCATGTTCATATCACTGTTGGGATCTGACAATTTTTAAATTGTACCATCTCAATAGCAAAATTGTACCAAATTGACATTAATTGTACTAAACTTTCGCTATATAAAAAAGCTTACATGGTAATTCGAAACACATTTTAATTCAATAAAAATTAAGCCAAAAGAATTGAAAGAGTAAAGCCGGCAAAGCCCGACTATTTGATACCCTACAACACATATATAAAGAAAAATTTTCGAAAGTGTTCTCTATTGGAAACACATGGGCAGTCATGGACCCGCCAGAATAAAATCTTTATCTATATGAGATTTGTTTTTCCTTAAGTGATATTAGGAAGGGCGCTTATATGAGACCTATTGGTAATTTTTCACATCATTTTTCATAACATAGTAGCTGTCGTAGGCATTTTGTATGTCAAAATGTATAAGGAAGGTATGGCATTAAAAGCTTTTTCCGGGAGTAGTATTTTCATGGGATTTATCGTCAAATATGGACCGATTTCAATAAAATTTGGTAAAATGATTTAGATTGCAATTATATAAGTTTGACCTAAATTTAATCTAAATATCACTATTCCCGAAAGAAGTTTGAATGGGGGCTATGTGAAATTATGAACCGATTCTCGCCATTAGCTTAGGAAATAAAATAAAAAAAAAAAAATTGTAGTAGGCTTCGCACTTATGAATTGAAACCAATGCACAAAATTTCATAAAACAGAAAACATCCTTTCTGACAGCCACCCAGACTGAGGGACATCGTTAAATCGACTCAGAAAGTGATATTGAGTCGATCGGTATACAAAAAGGTTGGTCTAGGACTAATATTTTTAGTGTTACACACATCAGCACAAACGCATAATACCCTCTCCACTATTGTGTTGTGGGTATACAAAATAAAGAAGCAAAATATTTCTCTTTTTTGTTAAAGGCAGATAAAAGTGTAGACAGTGTCACCAAAACAATCGACAAAAGTGGTGATTTGGAGACACTTGATCCCAGGCTTTCTACTGGGATATACTTATGTATGTATGTACTAAATATGTAAGGATAACATCATGAACACTTATTGATAATGCAATATTCGGTAGTTCTGGCCAGGGCTGGAGCTATTTTATTACAAGTTTTATTGTTGAAAAAAGTGAGTTAATCCACCTGAAAGAAATGATTAAACTTATTGGGTTTTTTTTCTTTAATTGTACAAAAAAAGGATGAATTGTACCAGTGTACCAATAAAGTTTCGATTGTACCAAATTTGGTACAATTGTACCACAAATCCCATCAGTGGTTCATTCATATTACTATTCGTTTCAACCTGTATAATGCTGAAACAAAATAGTTTAAAATAAATAATCCTCCCTAAGAAATAAGAAACAAAATAATTTGAAATAAATAATCCTGCCTAAGAGGTTTTGTTTGCAACTTTACAAAAATATGGTTGAAGTCTACTGATTCATATAGACATGATTAGCCACTAACAAATTAAAACTCATTTAAAATAAATTTTTGAGAATATAACAAATAATAAAATTTTTAAATTTCTTTAATTTTTTAAAACCAAAGTTTTTCAAAAATTCTAAAGCTATGTTCACACCTATTAAAAATTTGACGTCCTACACAACCACTAGTTTTCTTTAAGAATTGTTTGCTTTTGCAAAACGTTTGGCTAGAGCAAACATTATTTAACTGCTACGGTTACATTATACAATTATGATAAAATGAAATTATAAAAAATAAAGCTTACGTTTGATCAATTTACTGGTCACGCTTTTTTTTGGATTCTATCGTCAAATATTTGTTAGGTCTGAACATACCTTATGTATTTTGTGGGTTCCTTACCATCGTGTATTGTGTTGTTTTTATTTAAATAAACTTTTTTATTATAAAAACTAATTTGATTTTTGTATTGTTATGTATTTGAATTAAAACCGGTTAACTGGTTATTTTTAAAACGCTTAACCGAAATATTCGAAAACCGGTTTTTGAAAAACGTCGAATAATCGATATCCCTAGTTTCTACATGAGACCAACTACATATATTAACAATCATATGTATATTTGAACAAAAATTAATGTTCCATAAGATTATGTGTACGTCATAGAAAAATCTATTTATTAACCATTTGTTCTGAGAAATAAGTGAATATAGTTAATTGGTATCTTAAAAAAGCTAATCAAACTCATATTAGACGACAAAAAATGTCTCAAAAAAGTAAGCATTTAAGTTGTTTATTTAATCATATATGTTCATATGTGCATATAGGTATATGCACTTTTTGATTTTTAAACAAACAAGTTAAATAACTTATTTTTTTAAATTCTTTTTTATACACAAAAAGAAGAGTGTCCCATTTTGTTTAAAAAAACATCTTGCCTTAATAGGACAGGCAATATTGATAAGAATAAATACATCCGAAATTAAGAGACCCATAACTCGGGAAATAGAGGCCGCCGACAAGAAAAAACTTTTTCTCGTACTCGCAGCAAAGAGTTGTTCCAGTTGTAAAATTTTCAAGTCACTATCATAAGATTGGTAAGATAAATTTTGCTTGCAAAATGAGCAAATTTCTTTCTAAAAACTTACTGCGTCCGCCATAATTTTCCTGTTTGTTGTAATGCTTTTGTTGTTCTTAGACCATTGTAAAAACCAGCTACACCCCCAACTCCTGCTCCTACCATCACTGAGCTGCCAATTTGTGAAAATGACAATTCAAACCGGCCTCTTTGTTTTGTTGCACCCTCGGGAAATATAAATTCAGGTTGAGCTTGTTGCAAGAAACGCGGATCATAGTTTAAGTATGGTGATATAGGAGCACCAAACGTGCTGGAAGCTGTCGTACTATTTGAAGATCTAGCAGGTTTTGCATCATCATCTTAAATTCAAACTCATTTTCAATACAAACTTTTTAACTTATTTCATTCAAAAAGAAGCATGATGTAACACAAAAACATAAGGAAAGTATAGTTCAATCAAATTTGACTTCCCTCTGATATCCGTATGCAATTGTGTTCGGAAACATCAGCTATACTTACAGCCAGTGGAGCCAGAGAGCGATAAGGGTTTACTCAAATAATCATCACTCATGGTAGCGGGCAGGAAATGTGGAACTTTTTACGATATTTCGAATTTTTATTTAATAATTCTTTAATACAGAATCTGTTAGGGGAAAAATCGAACAAATACACACGTGAGATTTCTTTCTATATTTTTTACACACACAACTTTACTTGAAAAAATAAATGTCAAAAAGCCAACCAAAAATGTTTTTAAGCACAGAGTTGTCTTTTTAACATAACACTTGCCAAACGTAACAGCGCTTTCTCATATTCAGATGGCATCGCCACACAATGATTTTTCTTTTGTATATTGGCCCAAAAGTGGCAATTTATGGGGCGATTACGGATGGCAACTGAACTGAAGTTGAGTTGCCAGCAGTGAAATCAAGCAAAGCCGCTCATGTTAAAATATATTTTTTTTTTTTTATTTTAACATGAACGGCGTTGCCTCATTTCGCACCTGGCAACTTAACTTCAGTTCAGTATGTATCATGAGTAAATATAAAGGACTCGAGAATAAACGTTTTAGAATTTTTGGGAAAAATCACTTTTATGAGCCCTTTTGTATAATTTAAAATAAGTTCATGGTACTTTTTGACATTGGGTGTGTGTGAAACGGTAGCAAAGTTCTATGGTGAAATGAAATTTGTTTGTGGTAGAAAATTTTCATATTTGTGAAATTTTCAAATTGTAACATTTTTGACAACGTAAAATTTTAACATAAAGAAAAAAACAATTACTAGTAGTTTTGTGAAAATTAATAAATTAATTAAGTTTTTACCAATAATCATTTAAATTCTGTTGGAAATAAGATCGTCCCAACTATTTGATGAATTCGTTCTTTTATATTAACAATTTTTACAAAAAGTGTGGGCAAAAAAGCTTATACATATGTAAATACTTACATGTTGTATAATTCTTTTTATTTTTTTTGCCGCTGGTCCTGCTTCCATATTATTTTATATTTTGTTTAAACAAATTTGATGAAAAAAAATTATTTTGTGGTTGTCAAAAATTTCTGCACTAATGTCAAAATTTATACTAGCCCCCAGGGCTAGTGAAATTTTATTCACCTCAATAGTGTCAAAACTTTACTTCCATGAGTACTTTGCTACCGTTTCACACACACCCATTGTCACGAAATTGTATCAAGAGAAAATATAAGGACTCAAGAATAAACGTTAAGGATTTTTGGAACCGATATTTATAAAGTCCTAACAAGATATACCTATAAGATTTTTTTTCAATTCATATAAATAATTGTCGAACCAGAGGCTTTCGTCAATTGGTTATTTGAAAGAAAAATTATTGACATCATAACTAAAGCGATATATTTTGGTACGAGGCCGGAAATTTAAAAAAAAAATTCAATGAAAATATTTATTTAAATGTATATAAATTCGTAGTCTTGTAAAATTACACTAACTTTTAATAAGATTGGAAATTTAGGTGCTATTTTTAATTTTCGTTTCTAATAAAATGCAACTATATAATTAATGCCCGTAATTTCTGCAAACAGACATCTAGTCGTGTTCGTACCTAACAGTTATCTTTACCTATCCGGTAACACTACGTTAATAATTTAAACGCTAATTTTACCTACGAGGTGTAAAATACACTACACTTTAACCTGTAGATAAGAAATACATTTTAAAATTGAAAAAACGAGATATCTATTTGTAGAAATAACGGGCATATAAAATTTTTAAAATAAAAATCTCGCTTTCATTAACTATAGTTGTTTTACCAATAGCAATGAATCCAAAATAGAAAAATATTTGAAATATTGGTAGAACAAGTATAATAAAATAATATTAGCCCTAAACGTTCAGAAATGTAGTGAAAAATCGCATATTTATATGAAACTTTTAGAGGTCCATAACTCGAAAACTATTCGTTTGCGCCACTTCATATTTTCTTCTTATTTTCAATTTTCTATCACACTAGGTACTTTTTATTTTATTTGTAGCTGCGTCGGTAAACTAGATTTGTTCCTTATTTTGTTTGCTTACTCTCTTTTTAGCACAGAATACTAACAGAACTGTCACGAGACGGAAGATTTTGCGTTTTTTTTGTCTCTTTCTAAGAAAGCTGCCCTTTTTCATTTCTCTTTGCATCATCTTTTATGCCGCAATACAATGAACACAAATTTATTTAGTTGAGATTTATTTGCAAAGCTTTTGTAAAAATTAACTTTTAAGTTTACCACAACACAAGTAAATAATATTTAAGTAAATAAATAACATTATAAAACAAAAAATATTAATAAATACATTTTTTTGCACAAAACACAACGTTTGTTGAACTAATGCATTTTTTTAACGTGGTCTGTGTTTTGTTATTTTTGTTTTGATCATGCCATTTGTGTTGATTGTTGCTGCCTGTTTTTACACATTGCCACTTCACCACCAAAAAAGCTTTTTGTCTCTTTCTTCGAAAGCTGCCCTCGCAACTGATTTGGGCCTTTTTCACACGTCACTTTTCAGTTCTGTAATACTACATTTACATTAGGCCGAAATCTTGTAGATTTGATTTAAAATCTTCTTCGAAATCTAGTGCGTTTACATTGTACTTTTTTGACATTAGCGAGATTTTGTTTTTATAACACAACAGCTGACTTAAAGTTTTTTCGTTACACACACAAACACAAAAAGAAATATACATTAAAAAATTTGCATTACCTTTTTTTTAATAGTCAACGATATTTATTTTATCAACATTATTCGTGTTTTTAATTTTTTTACAATTTTTATAAAAATTTTTAATATTTTTTTTAACAATTTTTGTTTTGTTTTTTTTTTTAATGTCATTTTTTCTTGTGCAGGGAAATATTTTTTAGTGCTATATTGTAAAAACCATAGTTGCATCATTAAGTACTACTAGATTTTGAGTAGATTTCGTCGAAATCTTGTCACGAAGTAGATTTTGTTTTGTATGGGAAATCTAGTCAAAAACAACTAGATTTGGCTCGAAATCTCGTAAGTACTAGATTTTGCGTAGGTGTAAATGTAGTATTAGTATTCTGTGCTTTTTAGTAACCTTTTTATGAGCCTTTTTTAGGAAATACCATTTTCCCCATTTTGAAATTTTCAGCGGCAACGCTGATTAACGTTTGTTTTTTTCCTTCTTTATCATTATTATTCTCAGTTTTCTTATTTTGTTCGTTTAGTGTGGTGTTGTTTAGCGTAGTGTATTTTTCTAAACGAAAATAATAGAAAAAAGTACAAATATATGTGACAAAATTCTTTTAGGAACTGCTTATAATAACTTGATAAACGCTTAACTGAAAAATATAAGACTAGAACAGAATTAATATCAGCAAACAAAAGAAACATAAACGCACAATCAAACGATTTGAACATTTTTTTAATAAGTTTTCGTTGAAGAAATATCAAAACGTTACCAATGTCGGGTGGTGATGTAAATGTAAAATTATCACGACTTCTACTAATGGCACATAAATTTAACAATTTCTATCTAAATGGTAAGTAATTGTAGTTAAATATAATATTTTGAAATGGTTGCTTTTTTATAAAAAAAAAATAATAGGTACTAAGCCTTTTTGTGCCATTACTGCATTTTATTGATTTTTAGTTAAATTTCTTATAAATGGGTGTGTGCATCTTAAATTTAATGTTCGTATTGTGTGTGTAAGGTCCTGTTAAAGGAAGAACTCAGAATAGAAAAAGTGAATACTAGAAAAAATGCAATAAGTGAAAGGTCATATAGCTTTATTAGCACACACTGCCATCATATACATAATTAAATTGTAATTTCAAATAAACCTTCAGTTGCTTCAACCTTAGGTAGTATCCTAGCAGACAGCCGGCTTAAAAATAAAATATACGTTTTAACCAATCCTATTTGTTTTATATGATATATGTACATCAAATACAAAATGTACATTTCAATATTTTACTAACAGTTACTGTAATGTAATGTGAACCAAAATCATTCCTTTGTATCGGGTGTTTTTTTAAGGTGCATGATAACTTTCGATATCGATAACTAGGTTAGGTTAGGTTCCATTGGCTGCCGTAATCAAGCACAGCTCACGGGGGTCCATTAGTTAGGTACCGTTGTGTTACCTGGCTGCTAATATTCTCACTCAGCCACACACTAAATTCAATAAAGGAGTGGATCCTGTTTAACTCAATATTAGAGAGACAAGTTTGTCTCCAAGGGTTCTTGACCAAACAGTTTAAGTCTTAGATCTCCGAATGCCGGACAATGACAAAGAAGATGTTCCGTTCACTCTTCCTTCTCCTTGTCGCCGCAACTTTTACATAGGTCATTGTAAGGGAGCGTGGCTCCCAATGATCCAGTGTCCAGTAATAACCGCTTAAGGATTCTAATGTGATGTATGGACGGCTGTAATGCCCGCCTAGTCCTTTTTTCATCTATGACGGGCCAGGTTCCTGGTTTCAAAGAAAAAAGGTAAACGTGAGCCATCTCTAAACGGCAATAATCAGGGGTGTCATGGATATCGAAAACGTAAAACGAAAGAATTTTAAAAGTCATTTTTCAATAAGATTTCTGTAATATAAAAATTTTATGACAATTATTATACAAATAATGCTCTATTAAACAGAATTTTTGAACAAAAATTGTAAAAATTAGATTAAAAGTTTAATAAAAAGAACTGCCATATTCTTTCGTTTTACGTTTTAGATTTCCATGACACCCCTGAATATTAAACTTGTCTGCAATAAGTTGCTTGCTCCTTGGGAGTGAAATACCTATATCATAAGCTGAATCGTTTTGGTTCAAAGTGGCGCTTGCATGCGCCAACGAGGCCGCCATACAGTTTCCATGTATGTCCCTGAGTCCGGGGACCCACTTGAGGGTAATCTTCTCCAGAGACATTCGGCATATCGATAACTAAGATTTAATTGCTGAGAATGTCAAACTGTGTTGACATTTCTGTTATGTAATGTATGGCAAGTCATCATGAATCGTTTAACGATAGAAAAACGCTTCAAATTGTGAAAAAAATTAATCTGTGCACGAAGTTCAAAGAACGCTGTCCATTTTACGAAGCTTAGTTCTCACTATCTTGATATTTTTCTTTAGAAACGATATTTGGAAAACTTTTTAATAAAGGAAGTATTTCGGAGATTTTATTTAAAATCGTTGATGGTGTAATACAACTTAAATTTGTATTTTTTTATAATTTATGTCCGCATTACGGTTTAAAACTCAACTTTGGTTCAGTTGAAATTTTGCAGTTTCTGTGTTATGGTTTACAACTCTGTTATAGTGCGATTAACAAAAACATCAAAAAATTTCATCTCATCACTAGCAGTTGTTTTATGTGATGTTTTCAAATCACAAATGATTGCACGTGTAGTATAACTCAATCACTTGTGTTGTGAAAACAGCAGATTAATTTCCACTCAACTGAGTTAAGTTGTAAACTTTAATAAGGGCATTAGTAATTTTTTTGGTTGGTAACACAATTCAATCTAACGTCGTACATTACACAAGGTAAACTCGTTGGCCCATATGTTTGTCAGCTGTTTACCCCTAGTTGGAACCCCAACGTCAAATTGCGTGTATATGAGCCAAAATTTGTACATGTGTGCGTTAAATTGTTTTTGTTTTATATGAAGACAATTTTGACAACTCGGTTCCTTTTATAGAGCAGCATGTCTACACTCCCAAATGAGTCTACCTTGTGTAAATATACCTTGGTCGTACACAATTATCAATAAATTGCAAATACATACCAACATCAATTGCATATTGTATTATATATTCTTTGGCCAAATT
Source organism: Pollenia griseotomentosa (assembly GCA_963931875.1). Lineage (NCBI taxonomy): Eukaryota > Metazoa > Arthropoda > Insecta > Diptera > Polleniidae > Pollenia > Pollenia griseotomentosa. Next base: position 202,411,945 of record OZ007561.1, on the reverse strand, counting down.
TACACGATGCCTTTTCAATATGTCTAACAAACACGTTTATTTTGTTTGTAGGCAATCGGGTTAGAGAAGAAAGCGGGGTTACCAAACAGACACGAAACAAGTTTTCATTTTTGGTAATATGAGTTGTAATTTTTTTTAATATGTATATACAGAAGATAAGACAATTAGACATGAAAACAGTTTGCAAAGATATCGTGAAAATTCATAAGGTTTTTGGTAGCATGTTCAAAAGAGAATGAATAAAACGGACATGTCTGAAAATACATCGTTTAAATGCCACCTTTACAAATGCACCAAGATTAACTTCTTCTCTTTTAAAAAAAATTTTATGATCATGAAAACCAATTTGATTTAGAGGTGTATTTTTTTATTAAATCATCTTCTAAAAATATAAATTTGATCTTTGAAATTTCAAACGTGCCATTTAAAAAATCGCAGCAAGTTTAAATTTTTTTATTCAAAATATTTATTGAATTAATTTTTCATAAAAAGTATAATATTTTTGCATTAAAAATGTAACAATAAAACAGTCTTTCACAGTTCAGGGTTTTTAGAAAAAAAATAAATAAAACAACAAAAAAAAAAAAAAAACTAACAGCCTGTGTTTTTCAAACTTAAATAAAAATTTTGGTTTAGAAATTTATATTGAAAACAAAAACAAATTTGAGTTTTGTATTGTTGTTTCAATATAAATTCCCAAGCGAAAATTTTTATTTTATTTTGCAAAAGAGGCAGTAAGCAAATTTGTATTCATTTGTACTAGATAATACATTTTTTTTATATTATAAACTCTATATAGAACTTAAAAAAGTGATTAACGATTAATAATAAGTAGGGATGAGATTTTCATGCATTTAAAAATCGAAAATATGCGCATCAAATATGCACTAAAAACTTCAAAATATGCATTAAAAAAATAAAAAATATGCACTAAAAACTATTTAAAACAAAAAAAAATTAAAAAATTCTATTGTTGTTTTTATACCATTGTTATTCATAGGAATAATATTTTTTAAAACTTTATTTAAATAACTACATAATTTAAATTTGTATTTGCAAAATTAAATAAATACTTTTTTATATCATCAAAAGTCAACCGAAGTTTAAGCATACTTGAAGGATGCCAATTCATTTAGAGAATTTTAATTTTCTAATTCAGATCCCACATTTGATTCTAGATCAAAAATAGTTGAAATTGGTTTTATTGCTTGAAATCCCATATTTTTTGCAAAACATTTTGGATTTTTTTTAATTTGTTGGGCTATTCTTCCTTCCACATTGTTTCCCGTATGAAATTGATAAATCAATATTATCGAATTGGCTTCTAATTTCCTCTGCAACTCGAAGTAACCAATGTGCCTAGCAAGTAACACGTAACAGTTTTGGATAAATTATGTTAGGCCAATTGGCAGCATTAACCATGTGCATCGGTAAAAAATTGAAGGATCTATCCTGTGCCGAAATCTTGTATTTTAAGCAGTGCTCCAAAAAATTATTTATTGATTAAAAAAATTTTTATTTTTTTATACAATTTTGAAATTTTTTGAAGAATTTTTTTTTATAATATGGAAATTTAAAAAATATGTCACTAAAAAATGTTAAAATATGCCTTTAAAACCAATATATGCAAAAATATGCATTTTCACCATAATATGCAACAATATGCAAAAACAAATCGATGCCATTTTATAGCAATTTTAATGATTCGGAAAGATAATTGGTCGACATCGATCTTAGATCATTGACAAAAAACATGCATTTGCATGGAAATCGCATCTCTAATAATAAGGTTTCAAAAGTTATAATAGTTCAGTATTTATCCTTTTATTAAAATATTTTTAAAAATGAATTTTTTATCAAAAGTTCAATATGTATTGAAATATAACAATAAAACAGCCTTTTACAATATAGTTTAAAAAAAAAACTAAACAAATTTGTATACGATTGATATATAAACATTTTTTGGTCTTTCAAAAGAGATAGCTTTAACTTATATATAGTATTTAGTGACATTAATATGTACTTTCGAATGACATATGTATATCATAATTTCTTAGCAGGTATTTGTTGCGAAAGAAGAAGCTTCAAAAGTTGAATGTGTTTTCCTAATTTTTAGCGAATTTTGCATCATAAGGTAAACAAAATCTAATTCCTAAAAGAAAAATTAATATAAGAGAATTTTAAAACCACTTATTCGCAGCCAAAAAATGTTGTGATTTTTTGACAAAAGCCGTGAAACCTTTGTGACGCACGCCTCACATCGCACGCTACAGTTTTCCAGTAGTATATAATAAACTTAATTTTATTTATTTCAGCAAAACAAATTATATTTTTATGAATTGCATTTCTTAAACTAATTTTGTGATTATTAGTGAATGTATGAATGAATATGGGTATTTCCACAGAAAAGTCTACTTTTTGTCACGTTACGACACCAACCATTTTTAATTGTTTCTCAAAGCATAATGAAAATATTATTTACTTGTTTGCATTTTGCTGTAAAGCGCAAATAGCTTTACATTTAGTGAAAGATAGGAAAAATTTTAACAAAATGGTTCTAAAAAACAAGATTAATTGCTTGGTGTCTTAACATGACAAAAAGTAGACTTTTCAGTGGAAATACCCATATCAATTTTTTTAACGAAATTTATATTTTGAAGAATCTGCTGTAAGTGCTATTTTAAGCGCATAAAGCACTTAACATAATGTTAAATTAATGTATAACATTAAGAAATTAGGGGTATGGTAGGATTTGGTAAAAATTATTGTATAAATAAATGATCATCGAAATACATATTTTTTAATATAAAAATGAAATTATACATCTAGTCTTATATTCTATTAAAAAAATATTAATTTGAGAAATTTTTGGTTGGTGGACTGTTTCTGGGATTTGCCCATATGTATAGTATGTACATATGTTTGCACTTATTCCGTCGTCTGAAAGTTTAAAGGTAAAAGTACATAACACGCGTTAGTGCGCGCGCGCTCTATAGACTTCTGTCAAAAAATGTTAAACTAGTGTATTTTCATAGAGCAAGCTACATGCAAAATATTTTGACGCGCTTGTGTCAGAAAGTTGGTTAACTTTGAACTTTTTAACGCGTTGTGTATTTTTGACAAGTAGTCAGCTGACAATAAAAAGAATAATTTAACAAATTTGTGAATCATGAAAGAAAAACTTATTGAAGAGCTTAAAAAAAATTCAATATTTATATAAAAAGAATAAATTCAATAAAATCTTGATACACTTTCGAATCCGTTTTCAATGCACAAATAAGTAAACAAATAAAAAAAACAGCTGATAGGAATGGCTTTTGTAACACGTTGTGTAACTTGCAATTTTTCATTCGCTAAAGTTTCCATAAGTTATTACATATAAGATACATTTTATAAAGTTATTATAACAAAATTAACTTCTTAATTTATTTGACTTAGGTAGTAATTTTTGTCTTTTTCAGATATAAAATTGAATAAAAGTTTTAGATCATACATTTTGAATTTTTTCTTTTCTCTTATTTCAAAAATATTTAACGGTGTTGGTAACTGATTCCGGATACCTCTTTTTTACTGAAAATCACGTTGTAAAATTTCGTGAAGATGGGTCCATAATTTACCCTAGGCCCCAAATAAACCCTGCTCCCGGAAAACCGTTTAGTACGTCTAAAACCGTAATTAATAATGCTATCATAACAAAATTTGATACGTCACAGTTTTATAGGACTAGAAATGACACTGTGAAATTTCGTGATGATCGGTTAATAATTTACTATAGGCTAATAATTTACTATATATAAAGCCCACTCTGGTAAATTAATTAAATACGCCTAAAACCGTAGCAGATATATTTATTGTGGTAAAATTTCTTCCAATATAGTTTCATATAGCCTGAAAAAATATTATTAATTTTGTGATATACGGTCCATAATTTACCTTAGATCACGTATTTAGCAGCCTTCTGAAATTCACTGTAAATGCTAAAACTAATATCACCGCTGTTTTGAAATATATTGAAATTTATGTTTTTAATACCAGAAATCACTCTGCAAAATTTTAGGATGATTGGTTCATAACTTACCATGGCTCCAATTTAAATCCCCCTCCTGAAAATCATTTAAGTTCGGCTTAAACTGTTACAAATCATGATATTTTATTCAAGCTGTTTAAAATTTCTAAAAAAAGCATAAAACTTTCTGATTGTCGGTCAATAATTTAATAAAGTTCTAAACCGTAACCAATTTAAATGCCTACGTCTTTTTTTTATAAAGATAAATAAATAATAAAAAAAGATATCATATAGATATCACTCCTGAAATATTCGAACAGTCGGCGGAGGGTAGCACTCTAACTTGTTTTTTTTTTTTTAAAGAGTAAGAAAATATATTCTTAATAATTCTTTTTTAGAGAAAATATACTGAAAAATATTTGCATTAAACAATACTAACTCCACGTAGAGCAAAATGTCCATCAGCAATCAATTTCCATGCTTTGTATTAAAATTTTGCTCTATACGCCACTAGCCCCGGTAGGTTAGCTAGTAGTGAGCTAGTCTATCAGCCCCGGCGTTGAGGGTTCCATTCCCGCCAGAGACGCTGGTTTCTTTCCTGCAGACAAGCGTAGAGCTTCGAGGAGATTAGCTTAGAAAATGAAAAAAAAAAAACTTAAAAAAATAAAAAATGGCATATAGTGCAAAATTTTAGAAAAAATTTTTGTTTTGAAGGATATAGAGCAAAATGGACACGATTTATCTCAGCCACCAGACGAGATAGCCGAAAACGGATTGCAGATTTGAAAAATTTGGGGTCGAGAATCTAAGGTGGCATCCTTAAATCAAAATCGTCAAAATGGCGTATAGAGCACTAAAACTTTCGGACGACGATTTGTACAAGATTATTAACTTTTGTAAATTAATTTATAAATTGGTTTAAAACTTTTTAAAAAGGGATCAAAAATTTATAATAATTATTCCAAACTAATAAAGCTATAATTTTCAACATTATTGTTATTATCTGGTCATATAGATTTTATTTTAAATTCTTATTTTTTTTAAACATTATTACTATTAATGTGGCAATTAACACTATCAGGAAGTTGGTAAGTTTCACAACAAGAATTTTGCCGTTTTAACCCATTTTTAATTTAAAGTAATGCATCAGCAACATTTCATGACATTCGATTACCTATATTTTAACAAATTCATTGAACTGAAAACACGCTCAACTTCTGCATTTGAGTATGGAAGCGACAAAATTTTAAACGCGACATTTGCTTATGCATGAAAATGGTTAACCGCGTCTTTATAACATTTAACTTAGTCCAATATTCTATCAATTATGTTCCATTGCATCCTTTTTTAATACTATATAATTTTTCAACATCGTAATCAAATTGTACTGCTAATGGTACATTTTTTACATTTAAAAAATTAATTTTTTTTAAAAATTAAAAATTAGAATGTAGTGTGGCCTGAATCTCTTAAATTTTTTTTTTTTTTTTAATATGGGCATTTCCCCAGAATGGTCTACCAGGATGAAAAAATAGAATGTTGATAATCATCGTCTTTTATTGTTTATTATTATTAAAAAAGTCTATGTTGTTATAAAAGAATGCTTTCATAGCATGTCTCAGCTGTTTTACTTGAGGAAATTGCACTGGAAACTGGAAAATTTTATATTTTCTTATATTTTCTACTTCTAAACACATTTTTATATGCTTATTTTACATGCAAAAATATGTTATGTTAACACTCTTTCTTCATAATCTTTTCATTACAATCAATTGTAAATTGAGTATTTAGTTGTTTGTTAAGGAAATTTGAAGACATTAATGGGAAACTGCAATGTGATAATAATAAAAAAACATATGGAAAAATCGTACGTTCGCGGCCCGTACGTTCGCGACCGGTACTTAAGCCAATTAAACAAAAACCAAAAGAGATATTATTTTTTGGTAAATACTGCATGGAGACCTACATTAATACACTTTTAAAATAAATTAATCACTTTTGAATATTCCGTTCCATTACGCAGATTTTTACATTTAACTGCTGTCAGCCAAAGTTGACTTCTATTTTGCGTACGTTCGCGACCACATGTTAATAACTATTATTATGAAAACTTAAACTCGATGAAACTCATATTTTGCACTAAACATACAGCTATCCAAATGCTATCGAATCGCAAAAAAAAAGCTAGGAAAAGTTTTGTTTTCTATATTATTTGTACATCAAAAGCGTACGAACGTACGTTCGGGACCCCAGGAAATGCCCATATGCAACAAATTTTTTATATCTCTTTCTTTGCTTCATTGCATTTTTTTTCTTACACTGAAATAAAAAGTTGTGTTGAATTTGCTTTGGTGTCACCAAAAATTTTAAAACGCATCCAAATTTAAAAAAGCTCATCGCGCACCAACTAACTGCCCTGCCCGCCTATACCAGAGATATTTCGACATATATTGCGGTAAATGTCAAAATTAAGTTATCTTTAATGTAGACAGCACTTTTTGTATATATGTATTTATTGCCGGCAATTTATGTTGCAATAATTGTTAATCCATTTTCGTTGACAATTATAAAATTAATAAAAATTAACATGCAGTCTACAACTGACATGAAATACTTAACTAATAGGATGTTAGTGTTAAGTATAGACTCATCATGTTAGAAGTTTTCTCATGTTATAACACGGTTGTTAATGCAAATGTTTTAACAAAGCTTTTATAACATCAAGTTACAACAGCAAATCATGTCAAGCGTAGACGAGCAGTAATATAAAAAAAACCTCAAGCTTAAACAAATTAATAAACATTTAAATAATAAAAAAGTTTATATTAATAAAAATTATTTTTGCAAGATGGCGTGAGTTTTTATACTGCACCTTCTTCCTTGATTTTTTTCAAATTATAAGTTAACATAAGGGCTCGGTTATGTAATTGAAGAAATAAAATAAAATAAATAAATACGTTTTCACATGCCTTTATCATAAGCTGAGCAATTGCCAACTTTCTGAGATATTTATCTTTAGTGTAGACCTGGGGTAAGGAATTTAAAAAGGCACCAACAATGGTGCGATACCCACCGTGTTGACAACGGTGATAAATTTGTCTACACGTAGAGTATTTGTTGAGAAAAAAGTAGTGATGTCAAAAAATATTCAAAGTAAAGGGTGTTTTTTTAAGCCCGAAAGAACTTGAAATTGTAAAAAATAACACAAAAAATTAAATTGTAATCAAAATTTTTTTTTTATTCGAAAGATCAATACGTGACATTAACATTTGAAAATGATTTCAGGCATATGGGCACCGCGGCTGTTCTTGACGAAGCGCATTCTGGACGTCCAATTTTGGGCCACTGTTTCGAGCACTGCTGGCCGTATGTCACGAATAACACGAACAATGCTGGCCTCCAAGGCGTCAATTGTTGCTGGTTTATCAGCATAAACCAGTAACTTCACGTAGCCCCACAAGAAATAATCGAGAGGTGTCAAATCGCACGACCTTGGAGGCCAATTGACAGGTCCATTTCTCGAAATCAACTTATCGCCAAATTTTGATTTCAATAAGTCGATGGTTGCGTTCGCCGTATGGCACGTAGCGCCATCCTGTTGAAACCACATCTCCTCCGGATCAATGTCATCCATATTTTCAAACAAAAAATCATTGATCATGGTGCGGTAACGATCTCCATTGACCGTAACGCGAGCTCCGGCCTCATTTTTGAAGAAATAAGGTCCGATGATGCCACCAGCGTGAAAACCGCACCAAACGGTGCATTTTTCTGGATGTAATGGAGTCTGTAGGGTCTCTTGTGGATTGGTCTCGCTCCATATGCGGCAATTTTGCTTATTAACAAACCCGTTAAGCCAAAAATGCGCCTCATCGCTGAACACAATTTTGCGATTTAAATTTGGATTAAATTTTAAAATTTTTCAAAGTAAATTTGGATAATTTCGTAGCGTTGTTCAAGCGTGAGTCTATTCATGATGATTTGTCAGAGTATACTGAAACGATAAAAAAAAATATTTCATCAAAATTTAATTTTTTGTGTTACTTTTTACAATTTAAAGTTCTTTCTAGCTTAAAAAAACACCCTTTATAAGCGTTACCAAACAATAACTCGTCAATTTGGAAAATTCCCTTTAAAAAATCGTCAAAATGACGAAAATCGTCCCATTTGGCACCCCTTCATAAAGTATTTAACAAAAGCTGACTACATATTTTGCTTAGTGGTGTTATCTTTTAAAATGTAATTTTGCCGTAAAATTTTACTTTTTACTTGAGACGACTGTTAGACATTTTTTTAAAACATTTTTTTCATATTTAAACTTTTCATCGCCTCTTTACTAAATGAAAAGAAGTGTACACTAGTTATTTTTCTTATCTCATTAAAGTTATGGCCGTAATTTTATTAGTTGATTAAAAATACACATATTTTAAATATTTATTTTTTAGTTCTACAACACTTCGCGCTTAATGCAACAGTAGCATGATTTTTAGTTGTAAGAATATAAAAGATTTCCAATTTTAAATTGATTTTCTTTCATTAATTTCTATCATTATTAAATATAAAACATAACAGCTACAATATGAGCTATTTCAAATTTTTTGAGCACCTGCTGAAACCCACATGAAAAGTTGCATGGTGGTTTACAAATGAAACCAAAATTTTCCGAATTTTGAACTTTTCGAAGATTTTACATAGTTTTTGCGCCGTTCAATAAAAATGAGTTTTAAGCGCAGAATTAAAAAAACTGCGTAATTTTATAAAGTTTAAGGTATATCAAGTTGGTGTCAGCGCACCAAAAATGTATCACGGACATCACAAACTTAAAAGAAATTAGCGTAAATTTTTTTAAAATGTATCTTTTTGCGTCTGACAATCTGAATTGTCTTTTAAGTTGGCTAGTGTATTGCGTGATGTGAGTAACTTCGTAAAAAAAATTAAAATTTTTAAACGCAAAAATTTTATGAACTTTTGAAAATTTTTGCAGAAAAACAATTTTTTAAGCTTTTTTTATTTCAAAACATGGCATGGAAACATGTTTATGTATCTAAATGGATTCTTCGCGACGGACTAAACTGATAAATTGAAAACACATTTCTTTTTGTGACAACTAAGGCGCTGTATCAATTCCGCTTAAACGTACATCGACTAAAGCGACTAATGTTTTGTGAGGTTTTAGAAAAACCATTGGTTAAAAATAAACAAAATATAGTAACTCATAAAGAAAATCTATGTACTCCAAAATCATTTCTGGAAAAGTGTTAAAGAAATATAAAAGCCGTAAAATTTTATATCACATAGTTAATCGTTATCAACAAAATAAAAATTCTAAATCTCTCCAAGAAAATAGAGGTTGTAAAGGGAACACTATAAAACATTTAATTGAACAGTTTTTACAAAAAGATCAAATCTCTGGTATATGTCCAGGAAAAAGGGATATTATAAGGAAAAATGGAAAGGAATTTCGAAAACGATTTCTTCAAGATACTCTTACTAATCTGCACCAAAAGTTTTGCAAAGAAACTAAACTTAAAATATCCTTTAATACTTTTGTTAAATGCAAGCCCTTTTGGATAATTAAAAGTGTCTGCTCGAAATACATGTTTGTGTAAAACACACATTAACTTTAATGCTGCAAAAGTTGTAACGATTAAAGGTTTTTATCTTCATCTAGCTCACACAACTTTATTTCAATGGTAGCATGTAACTTGGATTCGAAATCTTGTATGTATAGAGAATGCAAATTTTGCAATAAAAAAAATTCCGGAGGCTGAAAATGGTTTAGAAGAGACTTGTTACTATAAGTGGTGTCAGAAAACAAGCATAAAAAGTAAATTTTAGCAAAATATACTATATAAAAAGTAAATGTTAGCAAAATTTACTATATAAAAAGTCAATTTTAGCAAAATTTACTATATAAAATGTAAATTTTAGCAAAATTTAATACATAAAGAGTAAAATTTTAGCAAAATTTACTACATAAAAAGTAAATTTTAGCAAAATTTACTACATAAAAAGAGTAAATTTTAGCAAAATCTACTACATAAAAGGAGTAAATTTAAGCAAAATTTACTACATAAAAAGAGTAAATTTTAGCAAAATTTACTACATAAAAAGAGTAAATTTTAGCAAAATTTACTACATAAAGAGTAAATTTTAGCAAAATTTACTATATAAAAAGTAAATTTTAGCAAAATTTACTATATAAATGTTGGAATAATACTTTGATTGACTACACGATTAGGTATAAGTGATTGATGTAAATATGTGGCAACCCGATTTTTGACAGCTGATATGAAATGAGGTTAAGCGCTAAAAAAAAGAGGAAAACACGTGTCAAGAGGTCTTTTAAACAGACAGTATAAAACAGACAATAATAAAAATAACATCAATTATTTGAATATTATTTAAAAGTATCTTTAGTTTATTAAAATTATCTTTAAATGATAGTAATCGAAATTAATATCTTTCTTCTTTTAATCACAAACACCGACTGACTTTACATCAAACATAAATTCACTAATCATACTAAAATGATAGCACAAAACAAAACTGCACTGTGGGGCAGGGTACTTTGTGCGTGACAGTTCGGCACTTCCTGACTATGGCTCGTCCTCGATCCATTCTTCTTCATTTAGGATAGAACTTTGGCACCATGACTTCATTTTATCGGATGCGTATACTGAACAAAATTTTTGTGTGGTAATTTGCATACCAGGAATGTCCTCGATTAGGAACCTGTTTTTACCAAGACTTTTGGTAACGATGTAGGCGCCTCTATACTTCGGCTCAAGCTTACGAGACTCACCAGTGGCTAGTGCTTCATTTTCGAGAACGACTAAATCCCCTTCATTATATTCGGTTGGTTTAGCGTGCTTTTGATCAAAACGCAATTTCCATTTTTCTTTTTCCTTGGCTGTGTTAAGTGAGGCAGCTATACGTTTTTCGTCCATTTCTACTTCATTCTCATGTTCTGCTACATCGTCGTGAATAGCAGCTACAATTCGGTTTTAGACTACATCAATTAATTTAAATTCAAAAACTAGTTCATTTGGGGTGAAACCCGAAGTGTTATTTTTCTGTGAATTAACAGACCATTGCAGCTCTCTAAGCGTGAGATCCCAATCTCGAGCTTCTCGTGTTGTTGTTCGTAAATAATTCAGTATCGTCTTATTCGCCCTTTCGACTTGTCCGTTTGCACGTGGAGAACGTACCGCTGTGCTTACGTGTTGAATACCATTTTGTTGACAATATTGCTCAAATATTTTAGAGGAGAACGCTGTTCCTCTATCACTTATAATCACCTTCGGTAAACAAAAATAACTCGTGACTTCGTTTAATACATTTATTACCGGTTGGGTTTTAGTTGTCCTTACGGGTTTAACAATCAGATATTTACTAAAAGCGTCGGATATCGCCAAAACGTTGCTGTTTCCTTTTTTACTGCGAATAAACGGACCTAAGTGGTCAATGTGTATTTGACGAAATGGGATGGGTTCAGCGTCACTGGTATACAAACATCCTTCAGTTTTACCACCTTTTGCTTTGTTGTAGCAACACTCCATACAAGCACCTATGTAACTTTTAACGTATTTTCTTATTCCGGGAAAGCAAAAATATTGTTTTACGCGTTGAATCGTTTTCTCCAAACCAAAATGACCCATGTTATCATGACATGATTTTATAATACGTCAGCGTACAGATTTTGGCACCACAAAAAAATAAGTTACCATTCTCCTGACGGTATAAACGACCATTAACCAGCTCATAATCAGATTTTATTTGTACTACCTGTGGTGAGGAATTTTCATTTTTCAAAACAGAAACAATTTTTTTCAGTGCAGGGTCCTGCAACTGCATGGTAAACAACCAGTCATCTTGATCCAATGTAACCTTTATAATACGATCCAATGTTAAACATTCTTCGGGTTGTAAGTCCGGAGCACGACTTAGAGCATCGATATGTGACATTCGTGAACCTTGTCTATGCAATATTTCACAATCGTAGTCCATAATTTTTAAAAACCACCTTGCAACCTTCGGAATTAGCTCCTTTGTAACGTTAGCCTTTGCTATAGCAGAGCAATTGGTTATCACTTGGAAATGTTTTCCTAAAACATAGACGCGAAAACGTTCCAGTGACTCCACCACCGCTAAGATTTCTAACTCGTTACTATGATATTTAGCTTCCGTTGGGGAACAATGTCTGCTATAGTAAAATACCGGTTTCCAATTCTTTTCATCAGTTGACTGGAGTAAAATGCCGGCGATACCAATAGAACTGGCATCAGTATGTACCTGATGATAGGCATTGACATCATAAAGAACCAAAACAGGCTTCTTTGTTAGAATATTGATTAGATGTTCGAAAGATTTTTGTTGAGCTTCTTTCCACGAAAACTTTTGGTCCTTCTTTAAAAGACCAGTTAAAGGTTTGGAAATGATTGAGTAGTTTTCCACAAACTTGCGGAAAACCCCCGTTAAACCCAAGAATCGTCTGAGTTCCGTTAAATCAGTTGGACGTTTAAAATTTCGTATGGCGTTGACTTTTTCCATACCCGGGGTAATGCCGTTGCTATTAACTATGTGGCCCAGATGAGAAATTTCGGTAACTAAAAATTTGCATTTGTCCAACCGTAAAGTTAGACCGTTATCCCTAAGGATATTTAAAAATTTCTCCAAACGTTGTATACCTTCATCAAAAGTTTTACTTGGTATGATGACATCATCAAGATAGGCTAGCACCTCTCCAGCACCCATATGTTTTATCAATTGATTCATTATCCTCTGGAAAACCGCAGGGGCATTAACCAGTCCGAAAGGCATTCGATTATTTTCGAAGTGACCATCCGTTGTAACAAAAGCTGTGTACGGTTTTGACGTTTCGGACATTTCGATCTGATGATAACCCATTTTGAGATCTAGGGATGTAAAAAACTTGTTACCTGCTAATTGAGCAAACTGTTCATCCAAATTAGGCATAGGAAATGGAGTTTTCTTCGTCACACGATTCAAGGCTCTATAATCCACACAAAGACGATATTCGCTATTTTTCTTTTGGACTAAAATTATTCCAGACGCATACGGAGATGTTGACGGACGAATTATATCACTGTCTAGCAATTCTTGTACCAATTTCGTTACAATTGGTCGTCGGGCAAAAGGTATACGATACGGTTTTACGTTAATGGGCACAGCTGTTGAAAGTTCGATGTCCATTTTGTACTTGTTGTTCTTCGTCTGGTGAAAATTGTTCGTTTATTGAAATGGCCATCACATTTTCGAACCAACAGTCATCATCTTCAATAACAAATTTTCTCCCCTCCTGGCAAATAACATCACGACCAAGAAGCACGTTTTGACAGAGAAGGTTGTCAGAGACCACCAATAAATCGGCGTTTAACCCTCTATAACTCAACAACTTCAAATAACAAAATTTCTATGAATTTAAATAGATTATAATAAATAATAAAACACGTATTTTTTTTAAATTTAAAATTTTTTTATTAAAAAGGAATAATTTCATAAAAAGGGATTGTAGCCTATGGGCAACAACATGTTAAAATGACAAAAAAAAAAAAACTTCATAAAGCTATAAAAAATCAACATACATATAAATTCTTGGGAACATTTTTAGGAACTTTTTTATTATAAAAAATTAATTAATTATCGAAAATCAATTAAGATAAGTGAAATTTCTTGAAACAATTCTTTGCTCTCATGTAGCATAAAGCTACACCGCACTTCTCACACATTGTATGTGTGAAACCAGAACATTTGGGATATTTGCATCGGATTTTTTTATTCGTCCATTGAGGCCAATGACCGACTTGATCCTGCCGAACTTCTTTTGGAGGCACACGTTGTGCAGGTCCTCTATGCTTTTAAGCTTCGATCTCATTTTCTAAATTGCGTCGTGTTTTTAAGGTAGGTTTTATCCCCATTTTGCATAAAGTTTCGTCAACTTCCAAACGAAAGTTTGCCGATGAAATTATGCCCTTGACCGGAAGATTTTTATATTTGCATACCCGTTTATAGAGCAACCAAGAGTTTGACATCGTAAGGTCTAAATAGTGATAAAAAATGCGCACCTGCCAACGTTTGCTTCTTAATCTTATCTTGTAGGTGCCCATTATGCTGTCGATAAGATCCACACCGCCCATATGTTGGTTATACTCGCTAACTATATGTGGTCGACGGATTGTAGTGTATTCAGATTTTTTTCGGTCGTATCTACGGACATCACCTACAGGATTTTGGCCCGCAAAGGTGGAAGCCAACGTAACTATTTTGTTGTCCTTCCATACAGTTGTTGAAATGTCTACACCGCCGACATTAGCTACATACTCTTCGGAGTATCCCCGATGTTTATTCAAAAGTTCTTTTTCCGATGGCAACTTACAATTGGGAATCCTATTTCTTCTGATGGTACCTAGTCCATAGATACCTTCCTTAGCTAGATATTCCAAAAGATGCAACGACGTGAAGTAGTTATCAAAATAGACCTTGTAATTCTGTCGTCTAGGAATCATACGCGAAAGTCGCACTACTACGTTTGAAGAAGCTCCTAAATCCGGCTCTTCAGCTCTCACAATATTTTCTTTACCAGATTCTATCTCCGTATTGTAAGCAAATCCAGAAAGTCCACTTAAAACATTTAATTTATAGCCCCACTTATGAGGTTTTTTGGGGTTATATCTTTTTAACGTATTTCGCGCTTTCGTGGAGCATATTTGCTCATCTACACAAAGCCGTGGTTCTAGCGGAACTTTTGAATATGCTTCGTTTAAAGCATCAACTACGGGGCGAATTTTGAAGATTCTGTCAGTGTCAGGATTGTTTCTTGGAAGACATTTGCTGTTGTCATTGAAGTGCAGGTACTGTCTGATCTTTTCAAATTTATTTGCAGTCATCGTCTGTTGAATAAGCGGAGTGCCAAGAACGGAACTCCAATGGTTGGTTACTCTGGGCAGTTGAATCAATGACATTATGTAAACCATACCAATAAATTGTTGTATTTCCAGCTCAGATACATTAAAATTATTGTTGGGATCTTTCTGTGTTATATATAGATTTGTCTCTACAGAAATTTTCTGTATAAGTTCTTTTGGAAATAAGTAAAGAAAGAACTGTAAAGGAGTTTCGAGATCTAAGATATCAGGACTCAGTAACTCGTTGCCAGTGAAAGCGAGCTGCTGTGCATCGAGTTCAAGGTTCTTCTTTTTCCACTGCAATATTCTTTTTTCAGGCTTTTGTCGTTTTTCGGTGGGACCTGTCGAATTTGAAAGATTTGCACTGGAAGGTGTAGGTTGTTCATCAGGATTAGAAATAAGGTCGTTATTGTTCTGCATCGAGAGATCAATTTCATCTTCCAAATTCTCTTCAATAAACTCTTCCAAGTCCGAGTCAAAGTCGGGATCAGCCAAGCTGTCATCATCAAAATCAATACCATCTTCACTTTCTTCACTTGCTTGTAGTATGAGGGCAATATCGTAGTCATTTAGCTTATGTTGGTGAGCCATTCTATAATGAAATAGTACTCCTATTATTTTCATAGTAAGTATATAAAATAGATCCCTTTTTACATAATGTAGCCTACAAGACACAAACATTAAATTTCATGTGCTACAAAAATGACTATAAAATTTAAAAAACACTGGAGTAATAACTAAACTTTAGACACTTACCTTACGGATAATCATAAAATAACAAAACAGATATCACAAAATAATTTTTTATTAATTTTTTACTCTTAGCACATGTGCGCTTTTTGAAATTCCTCGACACACTGACAAAATTGCAAAATTTCAAAGAAGAAGAGACACTTAGGTTATGTTTTTTGCACTTGATGCAAAGAACAGAATATAAACTACAGTTAACATAGTTTAAAAGGTGACAGTAACTGTTTCTGTGGTTGTTTATTGGAGATGACCGGTATGTTGCCTGTAGTATACTATATGTTATAGAGGGTTAACTTGTGGCCATCTACCAGCATGCTAACATTTACTTTTTCGGTGCATATGAATTTTCCACCTGCGAAACCATTAAGAACTGTAGAACACTGCTCTGGTCTACCCACATCATTGGCAAAAGACTTCCGCACCATCGAACGACCGCTACCAGGATCGACAAAACAAGTTGTAAAAAAATCATTGACTTACCGTTTTCACAAGATCAGGAAAATCCATTTTGGGTAGACCAGTTTCGACTTTATTTATAGCTGCTTTCTGTGGGTCCGCTTTACGTTGGGGACACCCGTTTGTTGCATGATTGGTACGTTTATATATGTCACAACGATTTTTTCTTTGCGGTTCTGGACATTTATTAGCGTAATGCCCCACTTTGTTACAATTGTAGCATTTTACAGTTGTTCCCGTTTTCGTTGATTGAGTGGTTATTATTTTTCTAATATTTTCCTTACCCATGGGCCGTTGAGTATTCGTTAAATTGTAAATTGCAGGCTTTACTATATTACTATGTAAACAGAAATTAATGATATCCTGGAGAAGTTCATTGATATCATTGTATTTGTTTGAAATGTTCTTCTTGAGATCTTCCTCGTTGATTCCCCTTATTATATGACAAGCTATAGCGGCATCAGAAATACCACCACGTTTAACA
The DNA here is from genome assembly GCA_963931875.1 of Pollenia griseotomentosa. NCBI lineage: Eukaryota > Metazoa > Arthropoda > Insecta > Diptera > Polleniidae > Pollenia > Pollenia griseotomentosa. The sequence goes on along the minus strand of OZ007561.1, from coordinate 202,395,321 downwards.
GAAGCAAGCATCCTGTAAAAATAATCTTGTGGTGATTCGTCAAGATTACGTTGCATAAGTGACATCTGTACGTGTATGTCAGCTTCGTTTTCCATACATGGGAAATCTTTTTCAAACTTTGCCTTGAATTCATTCCAAACTCGAAAAACGACCTCCTGGGAATCGACCCAATATTTGGCGGCGCCTTTCATTTTCTGTTGCACCGCAAAAATCAAGTCAGCATCCCACCAACCATACGCATTGCGCAAAACCTCTACCCGCTGAACAAACCGCTTTGCATTTAGTGACTTTCCACCTGTTGGATCAAAATCTGGCAGCATTTCAACTATGTCCCGAATACTGCCGTAGTGGTTGTTGCCATAACTGTGGTTTAAAACCCGTTGTTGTTGACCAAAATCATTATGGTTAGCAAACACCGGTGGAGCAGAAAAGTTTACCTGCCGTTACGCACCGTTACCATCATAAAAACGTCCCCGTTGCCGTCCACCAGAAGAGGAAGCATAATTTTGTGGATGACCTTCGTCAAAAATACGTTGGGGGCCTGAAACATTGACAAAATCACTATTTTCAAGCATTTCACGACTTGTAAAATTTTCGTTATTACAATTTTCGCCACGTGCCACCCTATTGCCATTAATGTCATCAATACCAAATCGTTGACGATTACCAACAGTTGACGTAGGATACACATTATTATTTGTTAAAAATTCATTCTGCTGTTGAAAAACACTCGTTGACATTGTTGGTCGCTGGTAACAACTCGTTGGTGGTAAAACATTGGTGTTTGTGTGTAAGTACGTTGGTGGTTAATTTTCAATACGCGTATGTGTGTGCGTTGGCGCGTTTTGTGTATACATTTGCTGAATGTGCATCTGTTGTTGCTGTTGTTCATGCGTTGTATACAGCGTTGCCACTACCAAGAAAATTTTGTAACCAAAATGTAAAAATAAAGTAACCAAAAGCGAAAAAAAGTAACCAAAATTATTTTGTATCAAAAGTACTATTTTGTTCGCACTTCAGTTTAAAAATATGTCTAAAGAAGAAATTGTGTTTGTTTGTATCTTGTAGGCTCATTAGCCGCTGGACCGATTTCGGGAAAGAACAAAAGTGGAAGTGGCACTTCCTATACAAAGTTTAAACTTATTTTCGTCATTTTTAAAAATTTTATGAGCTATAGCTTTCATTCTTTTTATATGAAGAGCTCTTACTGTGTGTTATATTATCAAAGTGCAAAATTGAGCTAAATTTTGCGGTAGATCTTTAATTTATAGATGATTTTTTCCCAGTGGAATTTACTCATATTAAACGGGATCGGATCGGAAGGGCCTTTGACCTTATCGTTTATCTAGAAAAGTGTTTCAGTCAGCCATATGAAGCATGAAGAATAGCAGATAATGGCCACTTACACTTGATAGTCTGTTAAAGCTTAAGCTTCTAAAAAAATTATTTTTAACTAGATGAAAAAAGTATTGGTTTAAGATGCACAAATACCACACACAATTTTTAAAGGTCAAAAAAGCGGAGCGGGAAGTTCTTGCTCCAAAACAAAAAATTGGTTATTTTTGTGTTGAAAAAAAGTAACCAAAATGGAAAAAAAGTACACAAGTACACATTGAGAAAAAAAGTAACCAGTTTTGGTTAAAAGTAACCAAAACGGCAACGCTGGTTGTATATAAACACTGTTGTTGGGAAAATGGCGGTGTATGTACTGACAGGTTCATGCTCGTTATGCTATCACATATTTCATCATCCACCAAACCTCGTGTTGGTGAAGATTCTGACGTTGGCCGAAACCCCATCCGTTGCACATTATGAATTGATTTTTCCAACAAATCCAGTCGTCTGGAGAAGCTAGCCGACGTGTCCCGGAAACTTTCAAATTGTTCCTCACCGAAATGTTCCTCCAGGCGCTCGATTAGGACAGCCTTTTTCCCGTACGTTGGCAGGCCGGCAGTTCTGCACCTTCCACGTAGCGCCTCAACGTTCATATTCCGAAAATTTACCATCTTCTCTTTTTTCTTTTTAATTTCGTTTTTAATAAAAATAAAAAAAAGCCCGCACGAAATTTCGTTTAACTATTTAAAAAAAATTTTTTGGAAAGCGAATGATTGATCCCACTTCTGAAATTGTCAAGAGGCCTTTTAAACAGACAGTATAAAACAGACAATAATAAAAATAACATCAATTATTTGAATATTATATTAAAAGTATCTTTAGTTTATTAAAATTATCTTTAAATGATAGTAATCGAAATTAATATCTTTCTTCTTTTAATCACAAACACCGACTGACTTTACATCAAACATAAATTCACTAATCATACTAAAATGATAGCACAAAACAAAACTGCACTGTGGGGCAGGGTACTTTGTGCGTGACACACGTTTTTGAATTAAAGGGAAGATTGTTTTAAAGCTAGTGATTGAAATTAAATAAACTAGCATTCGTTTTTAAAATAGTAACTAAATAAAGTAATTTTATTTATACAAGCAAAACAATTGTCGACGAGGTATATTAGAATACACGCGATGACTACGTTGGAAAACGTACTTACACAACTGCTTTTGCAGCAGCAACAAGCTGCTTCTCGTCAACAAGAGTTAATGGAACATCTTGCTAAGAAATTTGAAGATTCATTAACTGTGCATCCAGATTCCTCGCAGTCACAACAGCAGGAAACACTAATTGATATAATTGCAAGAAATGTTCAAGAATGTTGATATGATCCGGATGATAATTTAACATTTTCAAATTGGTTTAGCCGCTTTGAGGAACATTTTTTAGTGGATGGCAGGAGTCTTGATGACAGTTCTAAAACTCGTTTGCTTCTTCGAAAGTTAAATCAGAATGTTTATACAAAGTATGCCGATTTTCTTTTACCAAAAAACCCCAAAGAATTAAATTTTGAGCGAACCGTAGAACAACTTAGAAGATTATTTGATAAAAAGGAATCTTTATTTAGTCTTTGGTACAAATGTTTAAAGACGCAAAAAAATGATTTTGAGGATTTTGTGTTAGTTACTCCGCCAGAGTTAACAAACAATGCGAACATTTTGTTCATGGTCAAATGACAACAGATGAACTTAAATGTTTAATATTCATAATTGGTCTCAATTCACCCAAAGACGCCGAACTACGTAGTAAACTTTTGATTACTTTAGAGACTTCTTCAGATAATTTGGAACTTGGGGTTCTAGTAGCGGAAGCCCAGCGATTTGAATCGCTCAAGAAAGACGTAAAGTTGGTGGAAGTTCCATCTCCATCTGTCAGCGTGGTATCATCTGATGATACTCAAATTCAAAAGATATACAAAAAAAAAATGTTCAACCTACTAGCAAAAATGTTTCCCCAAACAGACCGTGCTGGCAATGCGGTGGTATGCATTTTGTTAAAAATTGCAATTATTCAAACCACAAATGCAAAATATGTGATAATATCGGTCATAAACCCATCAGCATGTTTCAAACACATTGATAAAGAGGACAAACACAACACTAGTCAGTCACAGTTTAGTAAAAATTTTACTTCAAAAAAAGTTAACATTGTTTCAGGTCCACAAATCAAACAAGTACGGGACCACACTTCGTACAGAAAGTTTATCACTGTCTATATAAATGATAATCAAATACAGCTTCAATTTGATACCGCTTCAGATATTACCATTATATCGAAGACAAACTGGGTTAAGATTGGAAAACCAAAGCTTACTAACTGTTTACGTAGTGCAATGTGTGCATCAGATAATGATATTTCTATTATTGGTGAACTAAACACGTCTATTTTCCATTTGGGCAGAGCTGTTTCTTCAACGATTTATGTTGCAAATTCTACCACACTGAACGTTTTTGGAATCGATTTGATAGAAAGATTTGGGTATTGGGATACACCAATTAGCAACGTTTGTCTAAACATTCCAACGAATATGAATAAAGAGATGATTTTCAATGAAATTAAAACACAATTTCCAGCAGTTTTAGATAAATCAACAGGCCATTGCAAAAAGTTTAAAATTCATCTGGAGTTTAAGGCAAATTGTAAGCCAGTTTTAAGCCAAAAAGACCTGTTCCCTATGCTATGTTGCATAAGGTGGAAGAAGAGCTAAATCGACTTCAAGCACTAAATATAATAACACCTGTGACACACTCAGAATGGGCCGCACCTGTTGTTGTAGTACGTAAACCTAATGACAATATTCGTATTTGTGGAGATTATTCTACAGGTTTAAATTCATGTATTGAGAAAAATCAGTATCCAATTCCACATGTGGATGATATTTTTTCAAAAATGGCGAATTGCAAAATTTTTACTACTTTAGATTTATCAGATGCTTATCTTCAATTCGAAGTGGATAATAATTCTAAAAAGATATTGACTGTTAACACGCATAAGGGATTATTTGAATATAATAGATTACCTGTTGGTGTTATGTCTGCCCCTGGTGCTTTTCAGCAAGCATTGGAAACCGTGCTATCTGGTCTGAATGGTGTTGTAACATATTTGGATGACATCATAATTGCCACTCCAAACAATTATAAGCTAGTTATGGACGTTTTTAATCGTTTCAATGATAACGGTTTAACTAGTAATTGGAATATATTTTTTTTTTTTTTTTTTTCATTATTTATTTATTGAATCTTCATATATTAAATATGAACTAACAATAATTAATCAAATCTTATCCTAATAATTTATTTTATGTCCTGCCAGTGCCAGACAAAAATTTTCTTCATACGGGTTCTGTTCACATATGTAAGTGTCTATCGCTCATCTTAATGGGTAAGTGCTGCAGTGTCTCTTCTTCTTAAGCGAGTGTGGCCACTATCATTTAAAATATTTCGAGCTAGTGGATTAGGGTGCAACTCTAGCCTTTTTAAATATTTTACCGCATACTTCGTAATAATAGTCCTTACCAGTGGCACATTGAGATCCTTGTGGATAATTGAGTTTTTAACATACCAAGGGGCAGCTGTGATTATTCGAAGAAGTTTATTTTGGCGCCTTTGAATTTTTTTCGATATTTGAAGCCGAGGCAGTGCCCCAAAGTTGAATACCGTAGCACCATATTGGCTTTAAAATAGAGTTGTAAAGTAGTAGTTTGCAATCGAGACTAAGAACAGAATTTCTTCCAATAAGCCAGTTAATTTGAATTGCTGTTAGTTTCATTTGGGTTAATTTTGCTTCTATATGGCATTTCCATGTTAAACGACGATCTAGATGAATACCGAGATATTTGACATGCGATTGTTGAGGCACTAGTTAATTATTGATTTTAATAGGGGGGCAAGTTTCCCGACGCAAGGTGAATGTTATATGTACGCATTTTTGCTCATTGACCTTTACTCTCCATTGTTTTAACCACAGTTCTAGTTGAAATATATGATCCTGCAGGTATCGAGATGCTTCTCGACTGTTCTCGTGTACGCTTAGAAAAGCTGTATCATCAGCAAAAGTTGAGGTTAGGGTGTAATTATTTGTTGGCATGTCCGAGGTATATATAAGGTAAAAAAGTGGGCCCAGGATGCTTCCCTGAGGCACTCCAGCTTCAATTGACTGAGGAGAACTTAAAAAATCACCTTCTTTAATAATAAATTTTCGACCGACCAAGTAGCTTTCTAGCAGCTTGTGTGTGTTAACCGGTAGGTTTAGCTTCAATTTATGTAACAAGCCTACATGCCAGACTTTATCAAAAGCTTGAGAAACATCGATGAAGAGAGCGGAGCAATATTTTCTTTCTTCAAAGGCTTTTCTTATGGCGTTTACTATTCGATGGGTTTGTTCAATTGTGCTTTGTTCTCTTCTGAAGCCGAATTGATGGTTAGGTATACACCCATTATCATTTAGAATTGGGGTTAATTTTGACGCTAAGAGCTTCTCAAATAGCTTTGATATATTAGACAATAAGCTAATAGGCCTATATGACTCAACTTTTGTGTGATCTTTTCCTGGCTTTGGTATCATCTTTACTAAGGAGACCTTCCATTCTTGAGGGTAGTATTCAAGGCGTAAAATAGCATTAAAAATATAAAGAATAATTTTCTTTGCTATGCGAGGTAGCTCCAAAAGCATTTTGTTGCTTATCTTATCAAAACCAGGGGCTTTCTTGGGGTTTAAGTTACAAATAGCCTTTTCGATTTCTCTCATCTCAAATCTTATGGGAACAGCTGCTCTAGCAGCAACAGGTGGTAACTCGTCCGCTATGTCGTCAGATATGTTTGGGGTAAATACGTTTTTCAAATGATTTACAAACAGGTTTCCTTTCTCATTATCATTTCTTGCCCAACTTCCATTCTGGTTTCTTAATGGTGGTTTCATGATAACTGGCCTTTTTAGATTTCTGGCTGCACGCCGTAATGAGTATTCTGATTGTTGTGTTGCATCCAGGTCCTTAAGATATTTTTCCACGGAAGCCGTTTTCCGGGACTGCAGTAATTTTCTTAGCTTTTTTGTGCACTCTTTTAATAAGTTCTTAAGTTGGGGGGATCTGTGCAATTGCCACTCCCTTCTTACTCTCCTTTTTTCATTCAAGAGGCGCTCAACATCTGTAGAATATATATTATTATTATAAGTTTTTTTGAGGGTATTGCAGGAACTATTAAACTATTTAAACCCTCCATCAAATACTTGGGTCACATTTTAAACTCTAATGGCTTACATCAGGATCCAATGAAAATTGAAGTTATTAAAAATTTACCCAGACCAAACAATGTTGCGGAACTTAGATCGTTTCTCGGGGCTGTAAATTATTATTCAAAATTTTTGCCTAAAATGAGACAACTGCGTCACCCATTAGACGAGCTTTTGAAAGATAATGTTAAATGGGAATGGAATGGCAAATGTGAAAGTTCATTTCAAGACTTTAAGAAAAATTTAAGTTCATCCTTGTAACTCACACATTATAATCCCAATTTGCCAATAACAGTAGCTGCCGATGCTTCCATGGTGGGTATTGGTGGTCAAATTTATCATTCAATGCCAGATGGCTCTAATAAAGTAATTTATCACATATCTCGAGCCGTAACAAGCACTGAAAAGCGCTATAGCCAAATAGAGAAAGAGGCGTTGGCTATAATATTTGCATGCTCTAAGTTCCACAAAATTTTATGGTCGGAAATTCACTTTGCTGACGGATCATAAGCCTTTACTAGCTATTTTTGGATCAAAAAAGGGAATTCCAACGCATACTGCCAATAGATTACAAAGATGGGCTTTAACAATGATGAACTATAATTTTGATATTCAGTATGTTAACACAAAGGAATTCGGTAACGTAGATGTATTATCTAGACTTGTAAATGATCAACAAGCAGACGTGGAAGATTTCATAATTGCATCAATATCTGTTGAGGCAGACGTTAAAGCAATTTTACAAGAGAACTTGCAGGAACTACCAGTTACAAGGGAGATGATTCGTGCTGCTTCGAAAGCTGATTCAACGTTACAGATAGTTTATAAATATACTCAGGAAGGTTGGCCTTCAAGTACCAAACATTTTGGACCAGAATTATTACAATTTTTCAATAATCGAAACGGCCTTAGCGTGACGGATGGTTGTCTAATGTTCAAAGAACGTGTTATTGTGCCTTTGGAATTTAAGGCGAGACTTTTAAAACAACTTCACCGAGGCCACCAAGGTACTGAAAGAATGAAGGCAATAGCAAGATCATTTTTATATTGGCCATTTATTGATTCTGATATTTCTGTTTACGTAAAACAATGTTCCGGATGTTGTTCCGCTGCTAAATCTCCAACAAAAACTGAACTCAGTTCTTGGCCATTACCACAAAAAGTTTTGGAGAGACTTTATGTAGACATTTCCGGACCAGTGAGAGGACATTATTATTTAATTATGGTAGATGCATTTTCCAAATGGACGGAGGTCGCTCAATTATCATAAATTTCAGCAAAATCTATAGTTATGCAAATGGAGGAATTTGTTAGTAGATATGGCGCCCCCGATACAATAGTGTCCGATAATGGTACACAATTCGTTTGTACTGAATTTAAAAATTTTTGTGAAATATATGGTATTAACCATCAAACGGGCAGGCGGAACGTTCTGTGGACACGGCTAAAAGATCGTTACAAAAAGCTTATGAGACTAATTCCAAAAATGATAAACTTAATTTATTGATTTTTTTATTCCAATATCGTTCAACGCCAAATCCAAATGTGTCTGAAAATTAATCACCTGCCGAATGGTTTGTGGGCAGAAATTTGAAATTGGAAATGGATCTTTTGAAGGTGAAGGAAGACGTTGAATATCTAAGAAACGTAGAAATGGAACATGACTATAATAGGAAACATGGTGCTTGTAAGAGAAGTTTTCAGAAAGGTGATTTAGTTTTTGCGAAAATATTTAAAAGTAATAAGTTTACTTGGGAGCCTGGAAAAGTTATAGAGAAGTTTGGGTCTGAAATGATAGAAAAATTTTGCAACGAAAACATGCCAATCAGCTTCGTACGAGAGTATAACTTCAAACAAGGAGGGATGTTGGAATAATACTTTGATTGACTACACGATTAGGTATAAGTGATTGATGTAAATATGTGGCAACCCGATTTTGGACAGCTGATATGAAATGAGGTTAAGCGCTAAAAAAGAGGAAAACACGTTTTTGAATTGAAGGGAAGATTGTTTTAAAGCTAGTGATTGAAATTAAAATAACAAGCATTTGCTTTTAAAATAGTAACTAAATAAAGTAATTTTATTTATACAAGCATAACAATAAAGAGTAAAATTTTAGCAAAATTTACTACATAAAAAGAGTAAATTTTAGCAAAATTTACAACATAAACAGCCCAATCATGAATAAAAATTCCCCGGGAGTTTTTTCCCTTTTCCTACTTTTACAATTGAATTAACATAGGAAAAATGCGAGAAGGGAGAAAACTCCCGGGGAATTTTCATTCATAATTGGGATGAAAGAGTAAATTTTAGCAAAATTTACTATATAAAAAGTAAATTTTAGCAAAATGTATTATATAAAAAGTAAATTTTTGCAAAATTTACTATATAAAACGTTAATTTTAGCAAAATTTACTATATAAAAAGTAAATTTTAGCAAAATTTACTACATAAAGAGTAAAATTTTAGCAAAATTTACTACATAAAGAGTAAATTGTAGCAAAATTTACTACATAAAGAGTAAATTTTAGCAAAATTTACTATATAGAAAGTACATTTTAGCAAAATTTACTACATAAAGAGTAAAATTTTAGCAAAATTTACTACATAAAGAGTAAATTTTAGCAAAATTTACTACATAAAGAGTAAATTTTAGCAAAATTTACTACATAAAGAGTAAATTTTAGCAAAATTTACTACATAAAGAGTAAATTTTAGCAAAATTTAATACATAAAGAGTAAATTTTAGCAAAATTTACTATATAAAAAGTAAATTTTTGCAAAATTTATTATATAAAAAGTAAATTTTTGCAAAATTTACTATATAAAACGTAAATTTTAGCAAAATTTACTATATAAAAAGTAAATTTTAGCAAAATTTACTATATAAAAAGTAAATTTTAGCAAAATTTATTATATAAAAAGTAAATTGTAGCAATATTTATTATATAAAAAGTAAATTTTAGCAAAATTTACTATATTAAAAATAAATTTTCAATTACCCGAATTAAGTAATTATGCGTATTGGAATTAAACGGCAATATAAAACTGAAGGTAAATAACGGTGAAAGGCATTAAGCGTGGAGTAATTAACCGAGTTATACTGCAATACGGAATGGACGGTCACCATATATTTGTTTATACCGTACCATGACGAAAGGTATATAAGATAGCTGAATAGAGCTCGTACTTGTTTTATATAGGCAAATTCATAAACACAGGTTTATAAAAGGCTTATTAAACAAATTTCCATAGAAAGGGGCCTTTGTTATTTTTTTTACATTATTATTAAAATAATATTATCGTTAATATGGATGAACTTAAATGAATAGGACAATAAACAAAACATTAAAAATTGAATTTCTACTTAACAAAATTTCCGAAATCTTATTTTAATTTATTTTTTAGGTTTTCAAAAGGGGGACATACGTCCTTTTCTAGTCGAAGGTCAACAGGTTGGACTGATAAAATCTGATGTGATTAAACAGTTAAATAGATACCCTGAAGTATTTTGCATACGTGATTGCGAATATACTAAACAGGTTCGTTTAAAGTGCATAGACAAATGAGCAAAATAAAAAAAAAAATAATTTTTTCTATCTCTTAGGGTATAGTTGAGCTAAATCCAGCATTCCGTGACTATTCTGAACGTACCGAAAAACTTGACAAAGTATTAAGAGAATTACGATCGAAGGGTTTGTTTTCTGCCCTCCAAGGATGGAGAGAAGAGGTTGGAATTTAATAAAAAATCATGTAAAATAAAAATTTTTAAATAATTTTTTGTAAAATTATCTAGTATTATGAAGTTAAAGCTGAGCACAATAGTTTATTAAAAATGGATCGTTCTGCTACGCCCTTATTTGGCGTTAGAAAATATGGCGTCGATATAAATGGATATGTTAGACACCCTACACGTGGTCTATGCATTTGGTTACAACAACGTTCTAATACCAAAGAGACTTGGCCTGGTAAATGGGACAATATGGTCGGTGGTGGTTTATCGGTTGGTTATGGCATTAAGGAAACAGCTATTAAAGAAGCGGCCGAAGAAGCATCCATACCAAGTGATCTTGTAAAAAATCTCATTTCAGCCGGCTGTGTATCTTTCTTTTTTGAAAGCGATCAAGGTCTATTTCCAAATACTGAATATGTGTTTGACTTGGAATTGCCTTTAGATTTTGAACCCCACAATGCTGATGGTGAAGTTCAGGCATTCGAATTATTACCAGCCAAGGAATGTATTGAACGTATTTTTACACCAGACTTTAAAACGACCAGTTGCCCAGTAGTTATAGATTTTTTGATAAGACATGGCTTTATAACGGCAGAAAATGGTGAGTTTTAATATAAAATATTTAAATTTGTTGCAAATTTAAGATATATTTTATTTATCTTTTAAATTATAAAATAAATCTTTCAGAATTTTGGTTTACACAAATTATTGAGTTATTGCATGTGCCGCTGCAGTCATTGTATACATACAAACAGCGCTTAGAAGGATGTAAAAAACAAACAAATCAAGAACAGCAACAAAATAAAAAAGCAGATAAAATAATTAATAATAAAATAATTGAAAATGGACACACCAAACCATTACTAACAGAGGCAAATTAATTATTTATATTTTTGTTTAACTTTACAAATTAACAACGATAAAATTAATTGTAATGCAGATTTCTCTTATTAAAATATAAAAAGACTGCAGGAGACATTTTTATTTTTTTATATAAAAAAAATATATTAAATGAAATGAAATAAAATAATGATGACATAGATAACAGCAGCTTCTATTTAATAAAAGCTAATAGAAACTATTTTACACTTCAGGATTTATTAGTATGTAAATCGATTAGAAAAAAAATTTGGGCATTTTAACAAATTTAATAAAAAAAATTGGTTTAAATCTAACGGGTTTTGTTTTCAAATCGAGTTACGCAATAATTTCCCAATTCTCATTAACACAAATTAAATATTACTTATATCAATTGCTCTGTATAATAAATAAAATAACAATTTATTACTAAAACATACATTACATACATACATTTACCCCCTTATGCAAAAAAAGTTAAAGTTCACAATAGTTAATCAACACACTATGCCCACATAGTTTTGCTGGACTTAATGTGTTGGCTTTTTGTGGGGTAACCCTGACGAGAGGAAGACAAGCAGACTTCTGAATAGGAGTAAATCCGAGCTTAGTATAGGAATCTGACGAGTTCAGAGCGAGCGAGACGCTGGAACACTTTCTTGCCACTGCCACTGCCAGGCCTTTGTCGAGTTAAGAACCAAACACCTCGGGAGCGATGTCATGCTGGACTTAGGATCCCTGGGGAACTTAGCCGGAAGACTTTATTTAATTACGTCCGGGCAACTGAGTTTCTTAACGCCGGACGTTAACTCCCCCCAAAAAGATGTGGTGGTTTTACTACCCATGTTCTTAAGGAGCGCACAACATGCCCAGTAGAGGCCTAGGTGTATATCACTTTGATATGAGGTTGCATCCCTGATGCATCATCCTCCTTTCGACCTAACCTAACCTAATGTGTTGGCTTACTAACGTGAACTTTAACTTTTTTGCATAAGGCGGTTAGTATACACCGAAAAAATATTTATCTATCGATATTAAATAGCTTAAACAATACATATTAATATTTTTTTTAAGAAAGATTTACATATTAAATTGTCTTTGTAGTATAGCTGTTAAATAATTATTCGATTAATTTGATTTTAAATGTAAAGTAATTGATTGTATACGGTTACTTTCAGTTTTGCGCAATTACTAATTGAATACGATTGGAAGAATCATCTATTCAAAAAATATTTTTAATTATTTTCGATTATTTTTTAAGTCTAAAACAATAATTATTTTAAAAATTTTAACATTAAACATTTAAGTATATATAGTTGTTGGAATTTGTTTTCAATCGGCCTTATTGTGTTAGGCGTTGTCGATAACGAGAGAGTCGTTTTTGTAATAGATTAAAGTATCACACAAACTGTGTTCTTTAATCTATTACAAAATAGAATATCATTTAAATTTTACGACAACGACAATCTAAAATACATGAGAACTTGTCGTAGTTACGGCGACACTTATAAGTTATAACATTTGAATAATTTAATAAAATTTTCAATGAAGGGCCGATAGCCTTTAAAATAATATTAAAATCGGAGGACATAAAAAAATTGTTTTGGCCGCCTTTTTAAAATATTAACCAGTGTGAGAAATTTTCTATAAAATATTTATGTTTGACGCACAAATTTTCTAACGACATTTATGAATGACACAAAATTTTCTACTGAATTTTGTGTATTTATTTATGGTCAATATCTTTTTTTTTATAATTCATTTATTTTTCAACAAATTCAGTACAATGTAAGTGCCTCAGCGCCTTGAAGGCATTTTAGAGACGAGTTGTCAATAATATATTGCATAACTTATGAAATAATTTCTAGTTAACAATCACCCTTATTGTGTTTGGCGTATTTAAAATACGCCTACGACTGTTTGGTAATAGATTAAAGGAAATAAGTGTACGTTCTCTTTAATCTATTACCAAACAGTCGTAGGCGTATTTTAAATACGCCAAACACAATAAGGGTGAATAACTGTATTTTAAACAGAAAAAAAAATAAATAAATATTGAAATCAGAAGAAGAATAATATTTTAACATTCAATATGAATTAGAATTACATAAAAAGTTCCTTTATATTTTGAAGCAAATAATTTTTTAAACTAGTTTTAAATAAAGAAATGCTATTTATAGTTTTCAAATTTGGCGGTAAACCATCGTATGCACGACTACCCATGTACTCAATACGTTGCTTTTGATAATTTAAAATTATCAAAAACTTTAATAAAATACAATCACCCTTATTGTGTTTGGCGTATTTAAAATACGCCTACGACTGTTTGGTAATAGATTAAAGAGAACGTGAACTTATTTTCTTTAATCTATTAATAATCACAGCACAAAACGTGGACTTTTTGTAAACATAAACAAAACTTTGACATAAACCTAGACAAACAATGCAATAGCAAAAAATCGTCATCTGGCCTAGTGCTGCCACCTGTTTATTTCACCATGCTCACTACTTTGTTTGTACAGCCAATGTTTTATTTTGTTTGTCATAATTCATACCGCTCATTATTGTGTAAAAAAAAATTGTTTGTTTGTGTTGTTGTATTTTGTTTTAAACAATATTTACACATTAAAATCAAAAAAAGTCTATTTATATACACCCCAATTATGAATAAAAATTCCCCGGGAGTTTTCTCCCTTCTCCCATTTTTCCTATTTAAATTTAATTGTAAAAATGAGAAAAGGGAAAAAACTCCCGGGGAATTTATATTCATAATTGGGCTGATAATAATCGTTTTAATTTTTCTAATAGCGTGCAGAAACCGCTCAAATAGCTTTAAAAATCGCTCATGAAGTACATTAATGATGAAAGTGTAATAGTTGTAAAAAAAGCATTAATTGTGTTCTATTGAAATTGCACAACATGTAACACTTCGAGTGATTATAGTAGGTAACATTAGAAAATGTTACATGTGCATACTGTAACTTATTTTTCTCAGAAAAGAAATCACCATAACTTTTTACAAAAACAAAATACATAGTATTTTTTCAAAAAAAGGGATAGCATAACTCTATCTCATGATGCGGTCACCTGTATAAATTCGCCTTGCCTGGGGTACTTATTATACTATGGTTATTTCAAAATTAATGTTTAGGCAAAAAATGTTTTTATAAAACTTATTTTTGAAATTTCTACAGAAATTTTGTTGTGGACAAAATTTTAAATAATTTTTAATGTTTTCAAGAAATATAAATTTGCTTGTTCTTTTTTGTTTATCAATCAGTTGTCTTTTCTGTCAACTTAATCATCTCAAATGTAATAGCTCTGTTTCTTTACTCTACTTTGGGATCCCTCGGGATCCCAAATTGCACGAAAAGCGTTCCCGTACTTTTAATTTGTGTAAATGAGAGCGGATTTGAGAGAATAAAATTCTTCTTCTTCTCGCACAAAACAGCCCAGAATTTTTCTTCGTGCAAATTGTGTAAATTGTCAAACAGCTGTAAAACATAAACAAAACAATGAAATGCAAAGCAAAAAAATTTTGAACACAATTTTGGAAAAAGTGTTCTGTAGTCAAATAATGTACTTAAATATAAAGTTTTATGTTAAAATATTAGAAAAACATAATGTAAGTAATTGTAAAAGTGTTTGTTTGGTTTAATTTTTGGTAAAATTAGTTTATTTCTGCAGACAATATACAATTTTTCAAAAGTGGCATAAACTTTTATTGTTTTGTAAAAACTAGCAAAACAATGACTTTTTATTTCGTGCTTAAAATTTGGCTTTTTCTGTTCCCGTACTTTTGTGTAATTTTGTCTCTTTATGAGAGAAATTTATGCTTGCGCTCATTTTCACGAACTTTACCCAAAAAGTAAAGAAACAGAGCTAATGTGAACGGCTTTGATTAGCAAAATTAACATTTTACTTTAACCCGTTGAAAAAACCCCTATGTTCACACCTATGTAGGTTTTTAAACGCGCTCAAGCAAAATGTTGATTAAGTTAATCCAAGCCGTTCACATTACATTTGATATGATTAAGATGACAGTTGATTAATAAAAAAACACAAAAAAAAATTATATTTCTTTTAAGTATTAAAATGGATAAAAATACTTTAATAGCGTTATCGGAAGATTATTTTTAAAACATATTAATAATGAAATTGTAAAAATTAAAGATTATTATGACAAATAAGAACATTAAGAATAAATCGTGGTCGGTTATACACGTGAGGGATACGTTCATTGTGTGTTACATCATACTCAGATTGAGGTATGCTTAAAGGGTTCTATAGGATTAATAAAATGATTTAGTTTTAATTATGTCAATTTGAAGTGATTTGTTAATCATGTATGGTTAATCGATTTTGATGTGATTAAAGCTTAATTACGTTCGAGTTGCGTAAACGCGTGTAAAAACCCAAATGTGAACATAACATTAGATGCTAGTGCTTAAATTGTATATTCAAATAAATAAAAAAATAATAAAATTTCAATGAGATGTAAATGTCAAAAGTGTCTTAACACTTTTTTGTAAATTTTAACAATAATGCGTTTTTAAATACTAAAATAAGGTGATTTTAGATAACATGCAAATATACATTAAAATCTATTTATTTACACGTATTCTTTAAAAAAAACAACGCTTTTAATAAACTGAAAATTGAATAGAAATATAAGTTTAAAATTTGCTTAGGTGAACGATTTTAGGTTATGTCAGATGTAATCAAATATGAACTTGTGAAATCAAAAATTATACAACTTTTGTATATGTCAATTTTGTCAGACATGTGCAATTACATATCGCTCTTTTATTGCAACATAGTCATATCTCAAAAAATTAAAAATTTTAAGTTACTTAAGCAAAACTGCTCGCTCCTTCATACCTTCTCTATATGTAAAACAAAAATCAGTGTTTTATCTCAAACTGAACCGCAGTTAAAGCAAAATATATTTAATTGAACCTGTATAAAAAGGTACATTTTGAAAACTTTAATCGCATTTTACCAAGTTTGACTTTTTTTTTGAGATATGACTATGTTACAATAAAGCAAAATATGTACATGTCGCCTATACATTCTATAAGTTAATGACATCACCATTCCATTTTGTTAATGGTAAAGTTGTTTTGGAATATTTTTAACGCTGAGAC
Source organism: Pollenia griseotomentosa (assembly GCA_963931875.1). Taxonomy (NCBI): domain Eukaryota; kingdom Metazoa; phylum Arthropoda; class Insecta; order Diptera; family Polleniidae; genus Pollenia; species Pollenia griseotomentosa. Next base: position 202,378,959 of record OZ007561.1, on the reverse strand, counting down.
TGCCCTGTAAACATATATACACATATGTATGTATATTGTAATACATAAATTATTTAAATAAAAAAAAATGAGTAAAACCATCTTCTCTTTTAAAATAATCTAAATTTAAGTTAATTATAAATTTAAGTTGATTTAAAATCGTGACTACTTGTAATCGTAATCAATTAGTAATTTAAAATACGATTATTTAAGAAAAATAATATAATTGATTATTAATCGTTATCGCAATTCAACATTTAAGCTTTGTAGTGCCTGTTTCCAATTAGTTTAAAACACAGTTAATTTATGTCGAAATTTTTTTTTAAATTTTAACCATTCTGATTAATTGTATATAATTTTCTTATTATTTTTGTTTAGTTTATATTTATATATAATCAACTACATATAAACATAGTCTTACAAAAGTTAACATACGATTAACTAGTTTCAATTTTCTTTAAAATATAAAAATGTTCTTTACATGTTACTAATTTGTCTTACTTGAAGTAAAAAACGAGACATTTTATAAATATTTTTTCGTTGTTTTCTAAAAATAACAAGAAAAACCTTATAATGCTTTCACATTAACATAAAGTGCGAATAGTTTTAAAACAGGAAATTATTAAGTGTAGGCCGCGGAGTAAAATTGGTAGAGGCAAAGAACATTCTGAATCAAATTGAAATATCGTAATAAAATTGAGGAATGTAAGCAGTTTTCTAAGTAAAATTGGAAGAGTATTTATTTTTAAAAAGCCAACGGCGCTGCAAACAATTACATATAAAAAATTTCAACTAAAATGGAACCTATAAAAGTAAGCCACGTTCTAGTTTTTATGTTAGTTAAAGAAAACCATAACCAAAGTGCAGTCAAAATAATTCGCAAATTGATAACTAATCTGGGAGCAAGTGTTTCTGACTAGACTGGTCGCAGATGTATCTAAAATAATGGATACCATAGCCGAGATGCAAGAAGAAATCCCCTGCTTAAACCAGTAAACATTCAAAAACGCTTGGAATACGCGCAAAAGTATCGACACGTTCACAGATAAAAGTCAATTTATGGTTTTTGGAGGAGACGGTTGGGCCAAAGTTCGGATGAAATATAAAACTGCCTTACTATCACGAAATATGAACTCAACAGTGAAACATGGAGGCGGGTCTGTCATCGTATGGGGATGCATGGCGCCAAATGATGCTTGCAAACTGAGATTCAGTGACGGTACTATGAATAAGGCTAGGCACCTAGACATTTAAAAGGTTTTGATATTTTGGGTCTGGGCGGAAATTATCAGCCCAATTATGAATAAAAATTCCCCGGGAGTTTTCTCCCTTCTCCCATTTTTTCTATGTAAATTCAATTGTAAAAATGGAAAAAAGGAAAAAAACTCCCGGGGAAATTTTATTCATAATTAGGCTGTATTATCTTCAGGGTAACGCTCCTAAGCACTCGTCGAAGGTAGTTAAAGAATGACTGCTATATAATGTGAAACGCGAACTGGAACATCTCCCACAATCCCCTGATCCAAACGTTATTAAGCATTTATGGGATATTTTAAAAAGAAAACTGAAATACGTCATGTTACATCAGTTTCAGCTTTGATGGAAGCAGTAATAGAGGAGTGGAATTATATAACCCCTGAAATTAAAATATAGGCATTCGGGCATGTTCTAGAAATTGAAATGAAGTGGATTTGAAATCGAGCAAATTTAAAAAACATACAAATATTCCATTTTATCAATTTCATTTTGTGGGTACCAATTAGCTTTACAAGAACAACTCTTAAAACTAGGAAAAACTACGGTAATTTTTTAAATAATTGAACTTAAAATCTCTTTCGATTTCAATTTCACTTCATTTCGATTTCTAGAACATGCCCGATTATTTATGCAATATCGGTTTCCTAATGTTATAAAAGCCAAAGAAGGCCATACAAAAAAATTTAAATATTTTAAGTTAATAAACAAAATTAATTAAAGTAAAAATATTTCTTGGTTCCTTTTTTTATTTTTCATATTAAATTTTTAGCAAAAAACTTTTGTAAGTCAGTGTATACATATGTAAATGAGGATATGTTATTGTTTTTTTTTTTTTTTTTAATTACAACGACTTATTTTTTATATATTTTATATAATTTCTGATTTTAGTATTTAACTCTTAAATAATTTATAACGATTTGCAACGTTGGAAGTGATAAATTAAGCACTTAAATATCTATATACATATAGAAAAATGTTTAAAATTACAACTTTATAATTGATTATTTTGCCTAATATTATTAATTAACTAACTAACTATTCAATATTAATATCACTTATAATGTGTGTTGTATGTTTTATAAAACCAAAGTGCTCAAATTATGTTCAGCTAAATAATATTCGTACATTTTTGTTGTTTTTTTTTAAATATATAAAACTGATAACAATTTTACATTAGGAGATGTTTTGCAATTGCATTACAAATAAAATATATAAAGTATAATATAGTTAATATATACTCGTAAAAACAATTTTTTTTGAAGTGTTTTATTAAAATAAATTTTAACAAGTTAGAGTGCTATATTCGGCTGTGCCGAATCTTTGATACCCTCCACCGACAGTCCGAATGTTTAAGGAGTAATATCTGTATGATGTCTTTTTATTATTATTATCTTAAACTGTGACGATTTGTTATTAATTATGGTTTTAGGAGACTAAACTGTTTTCTGGGAGTAGGGCATATATGGGGCCTAGGTTAAATTATGTACCGATCTTCACGAAATTTTACAGTATCATTTATAGTCCTATAAAATTGTGACGAGCCAAAATTTGTTATGATTGCATTATTTTTTACGGTTTTAGGCGTACTAAACTGTTTTCCGGGAGTAGTGTTTATATGGGGCTTAGGGTAAATTATGGACCGACCTTCGATATTTTACAGTGTCATTTCTAGTCGAATAAAACGGACTTGTGCAAAATCTTATATCATTCCGTGCATTTTTGCATCATTTATGTTAGTTTTTGTAACAAAATTATCAAGTTTTTGAAGGTGGTGGTTCCACATTTTGATTCATAGCTCTGGTCCTACTGAACCGATTTTGCTGAAATTCAATCCCAAACTGCTTAGGATAACTACAAGCAATTTGACACCTAGTTTGTTTATTTCTTTTGAGTTTTTCGAAAGTGAGCGTGTTTTCAACAGACGGACAGACGGACATGGCTAAATCGACTTAGAATTACTCAAGCAGCCAGAATATATATACTTTATGGGGTCTGAGATGAATAATAAAAAAGTTTCACACGGAATGACAAACTTAGTATACCCTCTTCACAACTAATTGTGGTGGAGGGTATAAAAAAGCAATCTAAACAAATCAATTGCAATAATTAAACATTTGGGGGATTCACAAGGTGTGCTATCAAGTCATATCGTCATAATGTCCTAAATAATATTTTACAACTGTTTAAATAAGATATTGTTGTGTTTCCAACAAAATAAAAATTTTAATTGATTCGTCATAACTAGGGATGCAATTTCCTTGCAAATGCATGTTTTTGTCGATAGTCTAAAAACGATGTCGACCAATTATCTTTCCGACACATAAAATTTGCGTTAAAATGCCATCGATTTGTTTTTTTATATTGTTGCATATTTTGGTAAAAATGCATATTTTGCTGTTAAATGTATATTTTTGCATATTTTAACATTTTTGGGTGATATATTTTTTTAAATTTCAATATTATAAAAAATATCATAAAAAAGTCTTTCACAAAAAAAAATCTTCCAAAGAAAAATTTCAAAATCAATAAATAAATTTTTTTGAAGCTCTACTTAAAATACAAGTTTTTTCAAAATTTCGACAAAAGATCCTTCTCTTTTTAACCGATGCACCTTATATGGTTAAGGCTGCCAAAAGGTTTAAAATGTTTTATCCAAAACTGTTACCTGTTAGTAACTTGCTTGGCACTTGGGTTACACCGAGTTGCAGAGGAAATTAGAAGCCAATTCGATAATATTGATTTAACGTTTTCATATTTGCAATTTTTCCCAATTATAAAAATGTATCCCTTGGCACCTTTACCACCTCAGCCAGTATTAAACTGATCTGGCTAGATGCTGTAGAATACTATTAAAAAAAAACTTGCAGCTTATGCAATTAAAAAAGTAAAAGATATATTAAATTTAAATAACATCGAAAGTCGTTTATCATTTGTATTTTCCAACTACGGATATATTGGTGAGACAATAACTAAATTAGAGGGATTAAGTTCACCTAATAGTCAGCTTAAATTAATTGATATTGCAGAAAATCAATCAATAACCAATGTGGAAGAAAGAATTGCCCAAGAAATTAAAAAAAAATCCAAAATATTAAAAAAAATATTCAAATTAATAAATAAATAAATGTTTTGCAAATATAGGATTTCAAAAAATAAAACAAATTTCAACTATTTTTGATCTTGAATCAAATGTGAGATCTGAATTAGAGAATGAATTTTCTACAAATTAATTTACATTCTTCAAGCATGCTCCTATAACTTCGGTTGACGTTCAGAGATAATTTTCCATGTACAAAATTTGTTTGCGAGGCACAAAGTAGAATTCTGAATATATAGAGAATGTCAAACAGCTACAATTTACAAATTTGGTTATAAATGCACAACATCTTTCAGAAAGTTGGCTGTACTGCAGACGTAGGCGGGATACCTTTAATACAATGACAATATAGATTTCTGTAGCGAATGGTTACAGTTAGATTACAAATACAAATAACTTCGTTCACAATGCACGAGAACTGTGTTGTGCTAGTGTACATTAGGGGTGGAATAGTGCTCGACTTTTTGATTTCGATACGCTAGAACCCCCAATTTTGTGAAATTTGTAAAAAAAAACCGCATGAGCCAAAAATATAGGGGGGTGGGATGGGGGTAAATGGCTCCTCATCGGGGTCAAAGCTGGGGGAAAACGAAACAAAAGCCAAAAAAGCTTCACTACTGTCCCTGAGTCGCTCCTAGAGGGGTAAAATGTAAGACTGACTCCCACTAATATGTCCTCCCTACATTTTTTATTAACATACTAACCCCCTATCTGTGCTCCTTAAGGGGGCTCCTCCCATACTAAATATTATTTTTTATAAAATTAGCCGCCACCGCCCTAACTAGTCCGAGAGTTTTCCTAGAGGAGTCAAATATATGACGGACCCCCAATATTTTTGCTACCCGAGCATTTTTTCGGAACGTACCTAGTCTCTATCTTTAATCATTAGTGTGGTCCCCATACAAAAATTTCGAAAATGGAGAAGTTGCACAACATATGTTCGCATAACTCAAAAACGCTTTAGCTTATTGAAAAAATTAAAAAAACCGAAATTCCGCAATAAAATTTCCTTTAAGTGGGGTGGGAGTCTGTCTTACATTTTGCCTCTTTAGGAGCGACTCAGGGACAGTTGTGAAGCTTTTTTTTTTTTCTTTTGTATCGTTTTCCTCTAGCTTTGACCCCAATAAGGAGCCATTTACCCCCATCCCACCCCCCTAATTTTTTGGCTCAAGGGGGTTTTTACAAACTTCACACAATTGGGGGTTTTAGCGTGTCGACATCTTGCTGCTAAGGATTTCCATATAACACTATTCCACCCCTAATGTACATACATACATATATTTTTGAAAACAAGGAATGAAAATGACCTAAGAAAATAATTCGATGCGAATTTATTGTTGTCCCTCTCAACCCACAAAAAATAAACCTTAATAAATATTTACTTTTTAACAAATGTTGAACATCTGCAAAAAGAAAAAAGTGGATGAGTTCTCACGGTCTAACAATTGACTTTTATTTTTCTACCCCTTGAATCTTAAACAATTTAAGTTATTGTCCATAACTTTACAAAAAAATAAACAAAATTTCGTCACTTTATGTACAAAAAGAAAAGAAACCTTAAAGAAGCCTTGTTAGAAAGTTAAAAAAATAAACACAGTTGCTTATGTTTTATTGGTTTTATTTGTGAAACCGGAAATTCCATTTTTAATTATTGTTCTCACAAAACTCTAGCATAAGCATGGTGGAATAAGCAGCATAAGTAATCAAAACATTATTAAGGAAAACTTCTATTTACATACAAAGCAATTATTTACGATGTTGCCCAATATGTATACATACATATGTATGCAAGTTTTAATCTTTTGTTATAAACAAATCCTTTTACTTATGCATATTTTACCGCGTAAAAATCTCTGATCATTATTTTTTTGTAAATAATATTCTTTATGAAATAGATACATACATATGTACTTACACACATATATGTATATGTACGTATACGTAAATGTGCATATGTATATATGTACATATACTCGTATTTTTTTATAAAAAATAAAAACGAAATTGTTATACATCTTTTAAATTTGTTTGTTTGCCTGCTTGTTTTATTTTGATACAAAAATTTTAAATATACATATGTATATAGTAAAGTATAAAACTACTTACATACACACTATGTATACAAAAAGGAATTTTTCCTAACTTTGTAAGGAATGTTAGAAAGTTAATATAGTATTTTTTTTAAATTATCTAAAAGAATACTCGTATAATTGTTAATATAGATAAATTAGAGTTCAAATGGAATTATGTCTACGATTTAAATCTAAAAACATATTTAAAAAGTACAATACAAATACATAAATGTAATTTTCGTCTCTTGCTCGTTTCTGCTTTATGATATCTCTTAGACATTTCTCGCTTTTAGCACCTGTTTCTGTGGACTGGGTACATTTTCCTTGCCTGGAAACAGTACGGTTTTTTTGGGTGTGGTGCGAGGCGTATGTTTTGATGTCTTTGGTGTACGTGGTGTACATGGAGTATTTACGGTATTAACTACTGGCTTACCACCTGAAGACCGTACAGGTGTGGTGCATGTGCGAACTGCCTTATTATTTGGTGTCGTTGGTTTAAGGAGTTCAGTGATTTCATTTGAACTTTCGCTGCGTACACTCTTTTCAGTTGAGTTTAAGAACCAGCTAGCAATCTTATCGCATTCAGCCCTTAATTCAGAATCAATTAGTAAGCCCTCAATTTTTTCCATATCTGTACTGTTCTTTTTGACTGGAGTGGCTACTTTAATCGAACTTTCATCGACTTTTGACTTGAGCGCAATATTTTCAAGTTTAAGTTGTTCGCATTCTTCACGAATCTTAATCAAAGTGGTATCCTTGTTGTCCATCTCTATCTGAGCAAATTGCAAAACAGTAGCAAATTCGTCGAGAGCCTTTTTCATGTCTTGCATGTATACTTCCCGTGTTTCATCCTTGTTCTTTAGCTCATTGTACATATCCAGATATTTGGCAGCATCTCCATCGATGCGCTCCTGGAATGAAGAAGCAATTTTAGTAAATTTGGCCAAAGTTTCTTCTTCGGAAGTTAATATATCATTAAACATGCTTTCTTTAATGGATACCTCTTTTTGTAATGTCTCCGATGAAGCTTGCAACGCCTGAAAAGCGGTCTCTGATTCCAACAGTTGCTTTTTAACCGTCTCCACCTCAGCTTGCAGTGTCAGATAACTTTGTTCTAAAGCTCCTTTAGCCAACTGCAACGATTCTAATTCAGCCTTCAATTGTTCTACGTCTGCATCAGATTTCTTTAAACGATCCATAAGTATATTCACAGTGGAACGAGTGTTGCTCAAAGTCAGTTGGTAGTTGTATTTTTCAGAAATTGTTTTAGCCATTTCCTGTTTCAGATCAACCACTTGCTTTTGTAGATTATCTGTAAGTTGAATGTAATAGTCGATACCATTACGCAATTGATCTTCGTACTTTTGGATTTTATCATCACGTTCACGCAACATATCGTTTGTACTTTCAAGCATCACCATAACATCTTGCTTCTCTAACTCAACCTTGATAATCTCATTTTCAGCCAATTTTTGACGCTTCTCCAATTCTCCACGCCAATAAACCTTCTCCCGCTCCAGAGCATTTTCAAGATCTGATTCTAACTTTTGAACCTTTTGCTCGGCTTGAACTTCGGCAAAACGCACCTTTTCTTCGGCTGTATTCATCAGACGTTCCTTCTCTACATATTGAGCTTTCTCGCGACATAACTGCCGTATTGTGTCGCAGTGGGCATCAATTTCACAATTCTTATCTAGAATCTCATCTTGCAGTGCTTTTATTAAGTCACACTTACTAGCCAAATCATTTTTTAAAGTGTTACGCTCGTTTTTCAAACACTCCATTTTATTTTGGGTTATTTTAGTTTCTTGAGCGTAAGACAAAGAATCCTGCTCAATTTGCTTTTTAAGTTTAATAACATCGCTTATTAAGGATTCATTAACATTCTTTAAGTTTTCAATAAGTTCAAAGTTTTGCTGGGTTTTTTGCGCATCAGAAGCTAAACTTTCGCGTGCTTCTTTTATTTCCAGTTCAAGGTTATTGATCTCCGATTGCATTAACTGGTACTTTTCCAATTGTTTTTTATTGGTCGCTTCTAACTCTTCGTTATTAAACCTAAGCTGTTCGCTAATATCAGATAATTTTCCAACTTCAGCTGAATGTTTTTCATAAAGACTACGTATTTCGGATTCTAGTTGAGCAATGTGTTCAACAAGCCTGGCATTTTCTACCGTTAGGTGATCATTAAGATCTTTAACGGTCTTATTCTCGGTGGTCAAATCATGTATTATACCTTCAGTTTTGAGTTGCACAAGCGCATGCTCCTCGCGCAATTTACATTCCGTCTCTTTAAGCTTATCTACATGACGCTTAAGTACTTCGATTTGGGTCATGTAGTTTTCAATCAACTCGTTTTTGTGACGTATTTCTTGATGCAACGCCTCTTTGCCCTTTAAACGGCTAGCAGACTTTGCCAACTCTTTAACAGGGGTGGTGGTTGCTGAAGGCAGCGGTGTAGAACTGGCAGTTGAGGAGGCCAAATTGTTATTTATACTTACAGCAGCGGCAGTTACATCTGAATTTTGACGAAAACGCAAACGATGTGGCAATGAGGGTGTACGGAAAAGTCTTAAGCCTTTTGATTTCTTATCCTTGTCTTCTTTCAGTCCACCCTCCTTGGGAATGGCGAATTCTTTGGCATCTTTGGAACTGGAAGCAAAACGTACTGCATCTTTAAAGAATTTTTCGATTTGTTCTTTACGCTCCGGATGGCCAGAAGATGATGATGTGGCAGCAGCAGCAGTTGGAGTACCCGTATTATCGACACCAACCAAATGACGGGCAGGTGAGCCACAAGCAGCTACATCAACATCGTTAAAACGTTTTAGTTTAGCTTTTGAAAACGACATACTAATTCTTTTATTTTTATTTAAGTCAATGGTGATCAAAACTTTTTTTTATTTACACCAGAGCCAAAGTGTTTTTTTTTTCGTTACATTTAGTATATGTTTGTATATACATATATTTTGGTTTTTTCCTTTTTACTCTTATAACCAATATAACAAAGTATAAAACAACAAACTTTGTTTAATTTTAAAAGTTAACAATTTTACAAATAAATAAAAAATTCAAATTTAACAATTTTTCACAACTAACTACTAAATATCGGAAGGATACTTTCTTCTTTAAACGGAAAAGTTCCTACACGTTTTACTGTCAAAACCTAACTAATCAATTCGGCAGTTTTACAAAAGGTAACTCACTTCTTTGCTACGCTTAACTACACTTAACAAAAATCACCCTTAATTTTTATAAATACTATATCCATACTACGAAATACTACCAACGACTTTTAAATAATTGCACACAAAACTTCTTATACTGTATATCTATTTGTAAATTTTGGTTTCTACGCTTAAGTCTGCAGTGCAGCTGTGTAGTGGCCATATGGTGGTGGATTTGTCACACTGGGAATTACGTCGAAAAAAAACAAGTCCTGTCTTAATGTATCTACATACATACATACATATGTAACAATGAATAAATAACGATGTAGAAAAATATTTCTTGTTTATGTCTTAAGGCATTCTCATATGTACTATATACATGCATATATAGTCGTTTGCTGTATGCAAGAAAAAACTAAGTAGATTTTAAATAATTGCGCGTAAATTTTACATTGAATGGAACGTGCTTGTGTTCGTCAAAGGGAACGCGTACATGAACCGTAAATCCTATGCACACCTGGTGCATTTGCACAAAAGACTTACTACGTCTTTTCTTTTGAACAATTTCTTTAAAGAGTAAAAAGTAAATCAAATAACAAGAGAGAAATTGAGAATCCATTATGACAAGACATTCAAAAAAACTATTTTTTTCGGAAGACACGATTGTAAAAAATTGTTATATTTAAATTACAATACATTACATATTTAAAAAACCAGTAAAGTTCTAACAAACCAAACGATGTTGTAATAATGTTGTAAAAATATAACTAGGGATGAGATTTTCATGCACTAAAAAATTGAAAATGTGCGCTTAAATTATGCACTAAAAAAAATATGCACTTAAAACTTAAAAATTTCCATAAAAAATCGTTTTTTGATTTTACTAAAAACAAAAATTTAAAAATTCAGTCTATTATTATTCAAATATCTTCAAAAAACTTAAATAACTAATTTAAATTTTTGTTTCTATAAATAAATAACTATGTAATGTTTTATTAAAAGTAAAACTCTGTCTTGTACTTGAAGAATGACAATGAATTTTGAGAACATTTATTTTCAGATCCCACTTTGATTCCAGAACAGATCAAAAGTATTTTATTTTTTGAAACCCTTAATTCTTTTTCCAAAACGTTTTGCCTTTTTTTTTAATTTGTCGGGCTATTCTTCCTTCCACATTGTTAATTTAACCTTCAGCAATATAACCCATTTGCCAATTAAGTAATTTGTAACAGTTTTGGATAAAATATTTTAAGCCCATTCGAAGCCTTAACCATGTAAAGTACTACCCCGGTTTAAAAAAGAATGATCTTTTGTCAAAATCTTGTATTTAAAGCAAAGCTCTAAAATAATTTATTTATTGATTTTAAAATTTTTTTGGAAGTTTTTCTGTGTATTTAAAATTTTTTTCAGACCTTTCTATATAATATGGAAATTAAAAAAAATCACTCAAAAATGTCAAAATATGCAAAAATATGCATTACAGTAGAATCTCACAAATTAGAACCGTCCAGAAATTAGAACCGGCCATTTCAACGTATTGGACGCTCTGAAATTAGAACAACAGGTTCTAATTTCTGGAAGTGTTTTTTTTTTGTTTGTTTTTATTTCTACTAGAAAAAATTTTTTTTTATGATTTTGAACTTAATAGGCGAAAAAACAAATTAAACGCTCTATAATGCCAGCTATTCCTCTTTAAAAGTCCTTGAAGGCATCAATAATGTTATAAAATGGTGCAAAGCCAGTGATATATATTCCAGTAAAAACATGTCTAACCTTTTGAACGTCCGTAACGATATCGTTGTATCCAGTTTTAATAAATCAAAAAAAAAAAAAAAAAAACAAGTAATACTTATTTTATGTTAAAGACCAATAAGTACCTAATAATTAAAAAACTTTTTAAAAGTTTTTCTATGAATTTAATACATATCACCAAAATATGCAACAATATGCAAAAACAAATCGATGCCATTTTAATGCAAATTTAATAATTCGGAAAGATAATTGTTCGAAATCGTTTTTAGACTTTCGACAAAAAACATGCATTTGCATGGAAATCGCATCCCTAGTTATAACCATTATACAAATATATACTTTTTAAAAATGTATAACTCTAACGGCCAATTTCACTAAGCGCAGTTAAAACTAACTATTACTTTAACTTGACAGTTAATTATAATTGAACTTGGTGAAATTGGCCGTAAAACAAGTAAGAAAGTATAGTCGGTCAAGCCATAGCTCAATATATCCTCCACCACAGTATTTAATAACAAATTTTTGAGAGTGTGCCCTGTTAAGGACCCATGAGCTATTACAAATCCGCCAGAACAAAATTATGTAATGAGGTTAAGAATCATTTAAAAGTGTGCCGAATATTATTTAGATATCTTTATTTATATGAGACTTGTTTGCTTTAAGTGATTTTATAATGAGGGTGTGTATGGGACCTATGGTTATTTTTGAACCTATCAGAACAACATTACATTGTAGCTATCGTAAAAGTTATTGTCGCTAATTTGTATGTCAATACCAATATTTATAATGAAGTAATGGCATTAAAAGCTATTTTCGGGAGTAGTATTGGTATGAAAGCTATGATCAAATATAGGCCGCTTCCAATAAAATTAGGTAAGATGATTTAGATTGCAATCAAATAAATATGGTTTATGGGCAGATGTAAAATTAACGGAACAATAATGGCGAAAAATTCCTCGATTAATCGAACAATGATTAATCTTGTGGATACTCCAGTATATGATAGAAATCGATTTTGAAAACACACACACACGATTTTAAACCGAAAGTTTAATTGTTAATTCCTAAAAGAATTTATTTCTAATACATTTTTCTCTTATTTTCTGTCTATTTTTTTTTTAAATTTTATATTTACTTAGACTAAATTCAGAAAAAGATTTTAAAATCGCTCAAAAAATTTATCACACCTTATAAAAACGATCGTTTTCTACACATACCCGATTATAAAAATAGTAATATTAGACATAATAATGATATATTAAAGCGGTAATTTTTCGATACATTCCAAATGAATCTATATACCTTTATAAAAACGTTTGTTCTGGGGACTTTCTATTAAAACTCAAAATCCGCTAGACCGATTGAAGCCAGGGGCCTAATTCTGGCAGTCGTGATCGAGTAATTTCTCGATTCGAAAGCAATTTTATCTCAGTCGATACTGAACGAATCAAAATTATTTTTTCAGTATTGTGAAACTCAAATTAATGCTTTACAACACTGAAAAAATCAGGGCTGTGGAGTCGTTAAGAAAAAGTTATAACTCCGACTCCGACTCCTTTTGGTGAAATTTTTTAAGCACGACTCCGACTCCAACTCCGACTCCGACTCCTACTCTAACCTAGCATTATTTAAGAGACTAGTTTTTTTTTGACTTTAAACTCTTTTTTAATTTAGTACCTGTTAAATGGTTAAATATAGCAAGAAAATGATTCTGTAAAAATTTCAAATCGATATTTTAATTCTAACGTGCCGCGCATTGAGCTTTAACATACTAGTTACTAACATATGAGTAGGAAAGCTGCAAAATATTTTATTTGGATTTTGGAAAAAATGTAAAACACATATACCGCCCGATTCAATAGACCAAATGAGTTGAACTTTTTTAATTCTAAAGTGTTATGACATTCTTGACTTATAACTCAACAGTTGAGAAATTTAAACCAACTGAAATATAAAAAAATAATAGATTTAATTTTAGAACGAACGAGTTTTGTTACGAACTTTCGAAAGAAAATTGAATTTTAGTATATTTTAAAGGTTATATTAATTTATTAATATTATGCAAACAGTGCTAAAAAATGTAAAAATAGTTCTGTAGGGGAGAGATAAACTACACCAATTCACATCTTTTTCAAATAACGTTTTTTATACTGTTGGAATTTATAGATGTGTGAATTTCCATAAGTTTTATCTAATGTAGCTTTCGAGATAGAAAAGTTGAAAACAACAGCAAGTCCAATTGGCTTAGACGTTAAAGGCATCAAGTGTACTTAGTGTTGTTTACCACAATATTAATAGAGGCAAAGGACAGTCCTTTTTTGCAAATTGTGAAGTGAGGTCTTTTGTTTTTAATATACATTTTATTTATTAAGTCAAATCATTCTCAGGAAAATTTTATAAAGTTTATTAAAACATGCATATGCGCCTTCAGATGTTAGTTCTACAATTTATATAACGCATTTTGAAGAGAAATGTAACGTAAAAAAATGTTGTTCGCCTTCTATTATTTTTGGGAAATAGTACCCCTTTTGTTGTTGGACTTGGTAACGAACCTTTTAGGACCTAATTTTTTAAGTATATCATCGACATAAAAAAATATGTTAGGATCATATAAAATATTCGTACAAATGCACATTTTTATAACATAAACATCATTTGCGATTATCAACATGTTTGCGCGGTCTGCTGTAAAGTTTTCAAAATGTGGCTTGATGTAGTTTATCTCCCACCTGCAGAGTTAAAAAAAATGTGAATTTTTAAACTGCTAAATTTAAATCTTTTTCTTCAGTGTACTCGCCATTGCATTTTTCCGTTCCTAATTCAATATTGTTATTGTCCAAGACCGAAATTTGAAATTGCAAGTCTTTATTATCTCTCCAATTTTCCCTAAAGTGAGTAGATAAAAGTATTCTCAAATCATTTTTCCCACATTGATGGGAATTATATCTGGAACAATGTCATGTATTTTTCCGAGTTCCTTTTCCTTTTATTCTATTATAATTCACTTTGAAGGTTGGAACTTCAAATGTAGTTCACTTAATGCTTTCACCACAGGAGCTACAGCAGATTTCAAGTCATATTTATGAACATGGCTATTTTTGGCTATATGGCTATATGGCTATATATTTGTTAATATACGATAAATAAAAAACAACATCTTTACAAATTTAATTTTTAAATTCCTTAATTCGGCTCTATTTCATTAACGATATCTTGGCGAAATTCAAATAGTGAACCCGCTGGTTTTTGTTACAGAAATTTGAGGTCACATTAAAACATAGAAAAGGACATGCTTTGATACAATCTATATAACTATTCTTATAAATTGTCAAAATAAGATGTTATCTCAATTTTTTAATTTTTGAAACTCACCTACTCATATGAAAAGTATACTGGTCCTTATTTTCAGACTTCACAATTTCAAAAAGCAGACCCTCTTATGGCCAATTCCACTAATTTATCTAAATATCAATTTATGTTTACAATTTGTTTTTTTTTTATGTCAAATAAAAATAAAATTATTAGAAAAATTATATTTAAATATGAATTGATATTTAAAAAGAATTGGAGAAATTGGTCATTAAAATTTTTTATTTTAAAAAATATTAGAAAAATTGTAATGCAAAAAAGTCGGAGTCGGAGTCGCTAGTTTTTGTGGGTACTTCGACTCCGACTCCGACTCCGGTACAAAAACCTCAACTCCGACTCCTCAACTCCGACTCCGACTCCACAGCCCTGGAAAAAATAATTAAAATTCGTTCAGTATTGACTGAAATAATTAGATTTTAAATTGCTTTCGAATCGAGAAATTACTCGATCACGACTGCCAGAATCAGGCCCCAGGTTTCTCTTAAGTTTAATCCCGAAAGATGGCGCTGTTGTAGTGATACTTAATTTTTTTAATTTAATAATATATACAAAATATATTTATTAAACAAAAATAAGAACCGTTTGTATTTGCAAAAAAAATATAAATACATTAGCAATAAAGATACATAAATAACATAGCAAATGCAATTTAAAAAAATTGTGCATTTTACCCTCGAAGATCGCAGACATAAAAATGTTATTAAACGTTCAACATTCAATATCCATCTGTAAAATTTTTAAATAAAAAATTCATTAAGGTAGAAATATTTTGTTTAAATTGTCCCGCGAAACTTTTATATTTTTCAAGTTTGTCCCTTTTTTTTGAAAAATGAAGCTGGCAGCCCTGATCAATACCAACATTTGTAAGGAAGTTATGGCACTTAAAGCTATGTTCGGGAGTGGTATTTGTATGGAAGCTATAGAGAAATATTGACCAAAAATTTGCTTATACCCCAGCAAAAAATTAAGCACATTTGAAAAAATATTAAAATAATTTATTAAAAAGAAAGAAAAAATCCCAAATTCTTATTAGTATATGTATGTATTTTTAAAACAATTCAGGAATATGTTTCTATACACTTAAATATTTTACGCTTATTATAATGATAAAAACAAGTTTCCTATTCCGTCGGTGAACTACCAGATGACAGATGGCGAATATTAAATATCAGAACGATATTATATATTTGATATAATTGCTAGAAAACATTTTTCACGAGTTGAGGTTTGTGTCTTTAGCCCCAATTATTACACTTTCATATACAAATTAAAAAGGTTAAATTTTAATAATATATTTAACATATTCCTTATTACAAAAATTTTAAAATGAAAGCTCAATTTTAAGCAAAATTTTTTAATAAAGCAAACGTGACACCACCTTTTCTTAACAAATAAATTTAGTTTGTTTTTATTATGTATCCGTTTCTATGAAAATCGTTAAACCTTTGCCCGCATATTTTGATCAAATTTATCAATACGCAATGGTTGTTATTAATATTTGTTTATCAATTTAAAACGTTAAACATATGACAAAGTTTAAAAAAGGTCATTACACACTCGCATATAGGGGCTGGGGGTAGATACAAATATACTACATATTGCTCATTTGCTGCAAAAACATGATAAGTCAAAAAATTTTCTTATGAAGATATTTTAAATATTTCTTTTGCAGATATTGTAAGCTCAGCTCTTGAAAAGAGAATACAATTTTCTTTTTCCATTATGTTGTCTATAAATTTAAAACTTTAAAGTAGTTTTACATAAACATAGTATTTTTGAATTATGACGATGTTGCAACAAATCAGCGATATGTACATACAGTGTAGCAAAAAAATCTTGTACATCGAAGGGTTATCCCTTTAATTTCAGATAGCTCTGGAACCTTTAAAAATTTTAACATAATCTAATCAGTTATCTATTTAAAACTTGTATTTAATTATACAAATTCATTAAAGTTCTAAAAATAAGCATACAATATAATGAGTCCAATTTCTAAAAAGTATTATTAAAGGCCCAACTATAATATGCATAAGCTGGCTTAAGCAACTGTGAGAATACATGTAAATCATATATACATATGTCACACAGTAATTTGCTTAAGCAAAGTGCAAAACTGATCGCACATTCCGTATGGAATCAAATGTTTTTGATTTCGTTCTTGTTTTTTTTTAATCCATTTGAGAGGCTTTGTGTTATTTTTGGACAGTAGCTTAAGCAAGCTCATGCATATTACAATTGGGCCTTAAGTCTTGAAATTCAAACAAATTTTATATAGAGGGAGATATCTAAATAACATTCGGCACAAAGAATATTAAATTCAATTACATAATTTTGTTGTGGCGGGCAATCATGGGGTCGAGCTTGTACCTTCTTACTTGTCGATTTGCAGCCGTTTGTTCTTTTATTGAAAACAAGATTTCCGACCCCATTGATTCCCAAATAATAATATTGCTGCCTCCATGCTTACCAGTTTTATTCAATTTTTCGTTATCTAATGCCTTAAATGTCTTTCTCCACATAACACGACGACCATCAGAACAAAAATTAAAATTTAGATTTATCAGTGACAATCACTGTGGCCCAAAAGTCATCTTAACATAATCTTTCGCAAACATTTAAAGTTTTGCAATATTCTTTAAGATTTATGCTTTGAAATTGAGTGATTGCAAGAAATTCCACGCACTCTGGGCATGGACCTTTTTTAAAGATATAGCCACTGCCGATGTTTTTTTTAGTATACCGTTACCATTTGTACTTCTTAATTTCATAATTTTTGTATTTTGTAATTATGTACTGTACAGTAGTAGTGAATGGTTTTTAACAATTTGCCCGATTTCGCGTATACTTGTACGGTTTTTTCAATACTCAGTTATCAAAATTGACAAATCATTCGACGTTTATTGATTAGCTATTTCTATTCTTACAGCTAAATCTGGAGTCATTTGTAGTTAGGGTTTTTTTAAAAAGTTCTTTGGCTTAATTAATAAAAATTTTAATAGAAAACTGATTAGTTTATTTTGAAGTGGGTTTCGGTTTTATCTTTAAATATAAATAGGTAACCGAGATATCTGGAGTTGAAAAGGAAGCGTTTTTTGTACAATGATTTTTTTGGTTCACTGTTCATAAGTATACATAAATATATTAACTGTTGTCCTAAGAAAATACGAAGTATTAACTAAATCCTATCGGATTCCGTTTTATTTGGGAATACATATACATATGGGCATTTCCTGGGGTCACGAACGTACGTTCGTACGCTTTTAATGTACAAATAATATAGAAAACAAAACTTTTCCTAGCATTTTTTTTTGCGATTCGATAGCATTTTGGTAGCTCAATGTTAAGTGCAAAAGATGGATTTCATCGAGTTTAAGTTTTCATTATGATAGTAATAAACATGTGGTCACGAACGTACGCAAAATAGAAGTCAACTTTGGCTGACAGCAGTTAAATGTAAAAATCTGCGTAATGGAACGGAATATTCAAAAGTGATTAATTTATTTTAAAAGTGTATTAATGTAGGTCTCCATGCAGTATTTACCAAAAAAAATATCTCTTTTGGTTTTTGTTTAATTGGCTTAAGTACCGGTCGCGAACGTACGGGTCGCGAACGTACGATTTTTCTATATGTTTTATTATTATTATCACCATGCAGTTTCCCATTAATGTCTTCAAATTTCCTTACCAAACAACTAAATACTCAATTTACAATTGATTGTAATGAAAAGATTATGAAGAAAGAGTGTAAACATAACATATTTTTGCATGTAAAATGAGCATATAAAAATGTGTTTAGAAGTAGAAAATATAAGAAAATATAAAATTTTCCAGTTTCCAGTGCAATTTCCTCAAGTAAAACAGCTGAGACATGCTATGAAACTATTCTTTTATAACAACATAGACTTTTATAATAACAATAAACAATAAAAGACGATGATTATCAACATTTTATTTTTTCATCCTGGTAGACCATTCTGGGGAAATGCCCATATATAATATATAATTGCATTTAAAACCTCAAACATTTTTTGTGCTTTACAAATCTTTTCCTTTTTTCAATTTTTAAGATGTTTAATTTACAAATTCTAAAAGAAAAATCGGATTTTGCTTGAAGCAAAATAACAATAGTGCATGCCACTGTAACGCACGCATAGTTTCATATCAAGTAGTATTTGGGTAAAAACATATGAAATCAACCAATGAGTTGACCGCACCGATTTCGAATTGGATGAAATTTGGTACGAAGGGAAAGTTAAACATAATAATAGCGTTTGCCAACTTTCAGTGTCTTAGCTCTCCTACTTTCAGAATTATGGTCATTCCAAGTTGGCAAAAATCAATGAAAATGCACTCAGATGCCTTAACACAATTTTTAATATCTCGAAAAGTATTCATTGTACGTTAATAATAAAGGGCTCATTTTACAGACAAAAACATGCGCCGTTCCAAAAAAAATTTTTTTTTTAATTTTCGATCAAGGATAATGTAAATAAAAAAAGGACTAAAATTTCCAAAGGATATATCTCGAAAATCAATATTTTTAAAAATTTCAAAAAAATATATGTTAATTCTTATTATGTTTTGTACAAGTCTGCCAAATTTCAATGTGGAGTCTTTATTACAACATGAGTTATTAAGAAAAAAGCAGGCGAAGGTTTATGTATTTCATGAAATGTACCAAAATACAAAAAGGTGACAAATTACAAAAAGAAGGACAAATCAAATGTAACGGAACTTTTTCGACTTTATTCATACAAAAAATGTAGAAATATTTTATGACCTGTGGCCGGCTTATTGGCAGTAGCAAATTCAGTCCCTATTTAAAAAAACATTTTATGACCCGTGGTTCACGCAAATTTTCCAATTCAAGAAAAGAAAGGCGTTTATTTTTTTACCTGAAATCTATTTTTTTGTACCAAAAAATAAACAGTTTAAATAGTTCAGAGACTCTAAGGGCTAAAAAATCAGAGCAAGTTAAACTCTCTTTTTGGTTTAAAATGTGTTTAAACCAAAGATGCCCAGTAGTGGCTGATATCAGCAAATTAAACTCACACGTATACTTACGCTCTTTTGCTTGATCATCAATCAACCAATAGGAAATCAGCATGTTGAGTAGGAGAGACAAACTACACTGGCAGAACTTCTGTGTCTTATTTTACATTTTAATCTTCATCGAGACTGCTGTGAGTTAACACATAAACTGAAATTATTGCGATTTATTAATGATGTCAGTCGAAAATGATTTTATATTACAAAATGCTTTTGATGACATGCAATGTCTTATTTGTCATAAGACATTTAAAAAAACTAAGAAATATAATTTAAAAAAATATTGTATTCTATTAATTTGTAATTTTCAAATAATATCTACATTGTTTTGCATTTAAGCTAACAATATGTGTTTTGTTTGTGAAAAAAATTCTTTGTACCTGAAAAGGGTCACTTTTACTTTCGTTAAAAAGACGTACCTAAACGCAGAAATTATTAAGAAAAAATAGCCACAATAATTTGTTGGTATTTTGTGCTTGTAAAAATATTTTTGTTTCTGTACCAATCGCGTCGGTGGGTTTTTTTCTTTGAAAACACTTTTCTTAAGTAAGTAAAAATATTTAAAAAACAAGTTAAAAAAAGTCTTGTTTTCCTACAATTTATGTGTAAACCAATACTACTACCGTGGGCATCAATGGTTTAAACCATCAATCAATGGTTTAAACCATTGATGCCCACGGTAGTAGTATTGGTGAGAGTGACGAAATAACACTGGAAGAAAACAATTTGCTATTCATTTTATTTAGTCGTCAGCGAGATTGCGACGAAAGCACATGTGTCACGGGTGTTGTCATTTTTTTTCTGTTTCTTTGTTTAACAAAAGGGAAATTTAAAATTAATGAATGTACATATTTAAGTAATACTCTTGGTGAATGTATTTATTTTAGTAATTATCTTGATGAATGTATTGATAGGTATATATATATCTATAATACATACATATATAATTTATATATGCGGACATCTGGATAGTATGATATATTTCGGAATAAAAAGATTCTTCGAAGTGTTTATAAATTTTTCCTCAATTAATCATTGTTCAATTTGCAATTATATCTTATAATATCTTATTATATATATATCTTATATTCCCCTGAGTTTGCCTGCAAAAATGTATAGTCATTATAACAGGTCAAAGTTACCGCCGAAAAATTGTATCCCACAAACTCGAAATTTTACAGGGGAAGGTTTTTTTTAAATAAAATCAGTTTGAATAAATAATATTTACATTATAAATTTTAAAATAATGGCTTTTTTCAAACTGATTTTATTTAAAAAAAACCCTCCCTGTAAAATTTCGAGTTTGTGGCATAAAAAAGTAAGCAATAAAAATAGTGCGAAACCAACAAGTTTCATTAATACATCAATAAAACACATCTTCTTACCAGTGTTGCCACCTCACGTGTAATTACACATATCATGTGTAATATTTTTTTTCATGTGTAGCCCATGTGTAATTGACTGCATGTGTAATTCATGTGTAATTTAATATTTTAACGTTTTGCAGCACTAATTTTTGTTATTATTTTTTTCGCAAGAAGTAAAAAGGTTTATTATTCTTAGCAAAACTTAAAAATTTATTTAAAAGAATGGAAGCGTTCAAAGAGCTGAACTAAAAATGGTTGGATCATTAACTACTTACCATTTGGCATTAAGATATCTTTTGCCACAATTTATTATAACGACAAAACATCCTGGGTACATTATTCTTTTTTTTTTATTTCAATGAGAGTAGATCATCGACTGCAAAGGAAATGTTTGAGCTTCTTAAAAACACGATTATAGAGAAATGGATTCCTTTTGAAAATCTAGTTGGATTTGCATCAGATACATTTCATGTTATGTTTGGACAGTTTAATTCAGAAGTTAAGTTGCTAAAAGACGAAAAGCCAGTTATTATTTTGATAAAATGCTCCTGCCACCTAATACATTTGGTAACGTCGAAGGCCTGTCTGTACCTTCCAACATATTTGGAAGATTTAATTTGTAATATTAAATCTTGTTTTATTAGAAGTAATGCTCGGCAGATAAAACTTAAGGAGTTTCAAGAATATTTTCGCGACAACATGCAATTTGAAGGCAGAATATTATTGGAAAAAAGTTTTTGATATAAAAAATTCCTTTGGAGACAGGTTATTTCCTACTTTGCAAATAGTTATTTTTGTTTTAATCTTTTAAAAGGTAAAATAAAAATATTATTTTTTTGCATTAAATGTAGCAAC
Source organism: Pollenia griseotomentosa (assembly GCA_963931875.1). Lineage (NCBI taxonomy): Eukaryota > Metazoa > Arthropoda > Insecta > Diptera > Polleniidae > Pollenia > Pollenia griseotomentosa. The sequence goes on along the minus strand of OZ007561.1, from coordinate 202,356,995 downwards.
GATACGCTTGTTGTAAACAAAAAGCAAATAAAGATATATTTGAAAAATATTTTTGCGTTGGATAAGGAAAAAATATAAAAATGTCCGTCATATCCAATGTTGCAGCGATAGAGGAACTGAATTAACATTCTGTTGAAAAATTGCGTCGATGACATTTGAGGGATGCATCAGAAACTTTATCATATCCAAATGAAATGTAAGTTACATATCTTCAACTTCAAATGCAAAAGGGCTTAACAACAAAAAAATTCGGAATAAGGGTTTTTGATTGAGTTTTCTTCGTTTTATTAAACTTAATGTTCACAAACAATTTTAGATCAAAAATGCGATTCTTTAAAGAAATTCAAACGCCAATTACACCTTGTTGTTATTGATTTTGTAAAGTTTTTTTGCTTCTCCTGTAAAAAAAAAGAGTTGTAACGCCCTTTAGCATTTTAGGTGACGATATTTGTTTATTTGTTTGCAAACAGAAATTGAAATTGGTTTACGTTTTCTGAAGAAGTCAAATACTGTTTTAATTCCACTTTTGATCGAAATTTGTTTCTGTGACATGTGTAAAAAGATAGCATGTGTAATTCGTATTTTCATGTGTAATTTTGGCATGATCCATGTGTAATTTACCATTTCGTTGGTGGCAACACTGCTTCTTACCCAAAAATTTTACCTGCTGTAACATTTGCTTTTATGTGTATAGGTTTACACATAAATTGTAGGAAAACAAGACTTTTTTTAACTTGTTTTTTAAATATTTTTACTTACTTAAGAAAAGTGTTTTCAAAGAAAAAAACCCACCGACGTGATTGGTACAGAAACAAAAATATTTTTACAAGCACAAAATACCAACAAATTATTGTGGCTATTTTTTCTTAATAATTTCTGCGTTTAGGTACGTCTTTTTAACGAAAGTAAAAGTGACCCTTTTCAGGTACAAAGAATTTTTTTCACAAACAAAACACATATTGTTAGCTTAAATGCAAAACAATGTAGATATTATTTGAAAATTACAAATTAATAGAATACAATATTTTTTTAAATTATATTTCTTAGTTTTTTTAAATGTCTTATGGCAAATAAGACATTGCATGTCATCAAAAGCATTTTGTAATATAAAATAATTTTCGACTGACATCATTAATAAATCGCAATAATTTCAATTTATGTGTTAACTCACAGCAGTCTCGATGAAGATTAAAATGTAAAATAAGACACAGAAGTTCTGCCAGTGTAGTTTGTCTCTCGCACTCAACATGCTGATTTCCTATTGGTTGATTGACGATCAAACACAAGAGCGTAAGTATACGTGTGAGTTAAATTTGCTGATATCAGCCACTACTGGGCATCTTTGGTTTAAACCAACAAATCTATAAATCATTAGACATATAAACCATCTTTAAACGCATGAAATTGGGCGTTTAAACTACCAGTACAAATCATATGAATTTGCCAACATTTGTCGTAGTGCTGCCACATGTTATTTTTTTAACAACATGTAATACATGGGATACTGATTTATTGTTAATGAGTTTAAACTACATATAAATTCAAGTTTAGTTCAACTAAACCAGCGTTTAAACCATCAGTGATTTATTAGGCATAAGTCAAACTTCAGTTAAATACAAGATTTCATAAGTGCTAAACGTCAAAGTGTTATAGTGTTAAAGTGACTTGATCGTTTGAAAAGGCAAAAAAAAGAGACTAATGGCCATTTTCTCAATGTATCGACAAACTGTCTGTTACGTAATGTCAACATAAATTTATTATAGCGATAAACTGTCCGTTAACGATTTTGGGTTTCTCAATATACCGACAAAAAACATTGGTTTGAGTTGGCAACACCACTCAAAATACATGTTAAAGATGGGAGTCAGCTGATTGAGTTTATCTGTACGTCAAATAAAAGGAAAATAAATAATTGGCAGATGAGTGCCGGTTAGCATTACGACAAAAAAGAAGCAAATGAGACATTGAGAAAACCAAATTTCTTTAATGTGCAGTTTTTCGTTGGGAAAAAAGATAACCATAACCGCCTATTGAGAAAATGGCCATAAATATTTAAATTAATTATAATTATTGTCAATACAAAAAAGTCGTGCACAATTCATTCGGTTGTGGTATTTAAATAAAAAATATGCCATTCAATTTAACATTTTGCTGTAATCCTTTTAAAAAATCCGGTCACACTGGGTGCAATAAAAGTTTAGGACAAGTCCAAGAATGGATGCTACAGTATACTAAGGATAAAAACATTACGATCTCAAATAAAATTTGTGGGACATGTAGAATAAAATTTTCGCATGTGAAGAAATCTAATAAATCTAATTTGGAAGAAGGTTCAGACATAAACGAAAATGTAGATACTTTCGATGACATTGCGTCAGGCACGGAAGAAGATGACATTGCGTCAGGCACGGCTTGACCATGATTGGCCAAGCCGACGTTTTTGTGGATTCCCTGTGTGAAAAGCTTCAAATTCTACTACCTCATTCATTTATTGCAAAACAGCAGGCAGCATATCTGAGCGAAAAAAAATCAAATTTGGAAGAAAATGAGTATATAGCAGTTTGCGATTTTTCAGAAAATGCTTCTTTTACTATTCAGGATGCAGTCCAGGGATTTCACTGGAACAACTCTCAGGCCACTTTATACCCAATTGCTATTTATTTTAAATCAGATGGAAAAACACAACATACAAACTTCATAATAATATCTGATTGTCTTGTACACGATTCTGTAACTGTTCACCTGTTCCATCGCCACCTGAATGTATTTTTGAGAAAAAAAGTTTAAAACAACCCCGAAGAAAATCACGTATTTTTCAGAAGGTAGTGCTGCCCAGTTTAAAAATAAAAAGAACTTTATCAATTTATGTTATCATATGGAAGATTTTGGACGTAATGCTGAGTGGCATTTTTTTGCAACAAGCCATGGAAAACGCCCAAGTGACGGTCTTGGAGGTACCGTAAAGAGAGAGCCACGTCGAGCTAGTTCACAGCGTCCATTACAAGGTCAAATAACTACTCCAAAACAATTATATGAATGGTGCTGCAAAATCTTTTGAACTGTAATTTCGAGTTTTAACTCTAAAAGACCACGAAGAAGAAGCACGGTTCCTTCAAATTCGTTTTAAAGATTTGCGTACTATTCCTGGAACTCAAAAGCTGCATTCTATTGAACCTGTAGATAAAAAAAAATTAAAGTCAAGCGTTACTCGGCAGATGCAGATTTTTTAATAGGAATCCTTCAGAAATAAATAAATATGCTGTAATAAAGTGTTTAATAATGATAATACATTATGTTGTACTTTTTATTAAAGGTTTAGCAATGGAGAAAAAGAGTTTAAGCAAAGAAAAGTCGAAAAAGTTCCGTTACATTTGATTTGTCCTTCTTTTTGTAATTTGTCACCTTTTTGTATTTTGGTACATTTCATGAAATACATAAACCTTCGCCTGCTTTTTTCTTAATAACTCATGTTGTAATAAAGACTCCACATTGAAATTTGGCAGACTTGTACAAAACATAATAAGAATTAACATATATTTTTTTGAAATTTTTAAAAATATTGATTTTCGAGATATATCCTTTGGAAATTTTAGTCCTTTTTTTATTTACATTATCCTTGATCGAAAATTAAAAAAAAATTTTTTTTTGGAACGGCGCATGTTTTTGTCTGTAAAATGAGCCCTTTATTATTAACGTACAATGAATACTTTTCGAGATATTAAAAATTGTGTTAATGCATCTGAGTGCATTTTCATTGAATTTTGCCAACTTGGAATGGCCATAATTCTGAAAGTTGGAAGGCTGTATGTCTGAAAGTTGGCAAATATTATTGTGCCGACCCATAGATCATGTGTACAAAATCTTATCAAATTTGGAGGTGCTGAGGTCAGAAATGTTAATATTTTCGGTTGATTTCATATGTTTTTACCCATTTATTTACGCACAAAGGTAATAAAAGGTATTCATCTGCCTCCCTGAGTAAACTCAATCGTATGTAACGAACCATTTGTGTCTTATGTCAGAATGTTGTACATACTGTGCAAGATACTGTGATTAGATCACAATATTCAGTGAGGAATTTTGCTTTCTTACATTGTTATTTTAAAATCTTAGGATATAATAATATATTTTTGTTTTCTTTTATGGAGAGACAATTGCATTTGAACATGGAAACAAATACACACATCCCAGCAAAAACTTATCTTCGAAAGAAACGTACAGTATATAACAGATATCCGAAAATCACGAAAATATTTCTTTTAGGTGTTTTTTGTTATTCCTTAAAAAAAAGTTATTTCTTATAAAGGTTTTATAATGATATAAAATGTTTTTCTTATAACTATTAATAAGTTCCATTCTATGGGGGGTGTGCTGGAAATCGCAAACGCAAAACGCAAGAATTTGGAGGCTGTTTTTAATACACTTTTAATCTAATTTTTATAATTTTTGTTATAAAATTCTGTTTAATAGAGAAATGTTTCTATAATATTTGTCATAAAATTCTTTTATTACAGAAATCTTACTAAAAAAAAAAGACTTTTAAAATTCTTGCGTTTTGCGTTTGCGATTTCCAGCACACCCCTGTATGGCTTATTACTTAACTATAATGCCTTAGATCATAAATATGTATATAAAGTTATAAATTATAATAACTGCGAAACTCGCTTATTTGTTTAGCAAATATGAAGAATAAAGCGAGGCCTTCGAAATTATGTTTTTTTCCTCAAAATATTATTATTTGTGGTTATTGTCGTAAAAATAACGGGAAACGATATTGATATGATTCATAGCACGTCCAAGGTATATTTATAGCAGGTAGCCGCGAGATTACAACAATTGTACAATAAAACAAACAACAAGGCTTTTTATTGCTGTTATGCGATACGAACTGTCAAACAGCAAAGGGGTTGATAAGAGACAAAAAAGACAAAAGATAAGGACAAAAAACTTGTTTACCATACAACATTTGACAGTTCGTATCGCAAAACAAGCAAATAAAAAATAAACAGCTGGCTTTCCGAGACTACCTGCTATAAATATACCTTGAGCACGTCAAATTTGCGAGGTAACTGTACATTTGCTTTTTTCGGCATCCAGAGTGAAATGCTGTTTCGATTGAAAGGCTACTAAATTACGCGTCGAAATTGGCTCTGATCGGATAAAAAATGCCTGAGTTAGCGTTAGTGGATCAAGGCTTTTATTTTATGAAAATTGTAATGTTTTTCACCAATTATTGTCATTTCGGTAGATGTTTTGTTCTACAATTATGGGATGGTGTAATGTAATGTTGCCAGTAGTGATAAAGCTGTAGGTCCACACCACGCGTTTTCGCGTGAACGCATTGCATGCTTTTCAACCCCTACTTGCGTTCTACGCTTTAAGTTACAAGGCAGACAAAAGTTCGATTTAAGTTTCCAGATTTGTTCAAACACCGTTTGTGACGCTTTCAAAAGTGAAAAGCTTTTGTTCATGGAGTGTCCTACTTACAACTACGAATTTTACAAATGCGTAGGATGCGAAATAACACAAAAAAGCCGAAGATATAACAAACAAATCAATTTTCCATTAGTGAATTAAAAGTTTTCTTAAACTAATTAAACTTAAAACAAGTAAGAAAGTATAGTCGGTCAATCCCGACCATATGATACCCTACACCAGAGTATTTAAAAACAAATTTACAAGGGTTGGTTTGGCTATGTGAATAGGGAGCTTTCTATATTTTAAATGAGCACAAAGACCCTATTCCGGAAAGCAGCTTGTATGAAGGCTATATGAAATTATCTTCAATATTGCGACTTGGGGCCAAATTACGGCATTCGATATCAATCGAAATTATATTACAAATTGAATAAAAATTTCGATCGATATTGAATGCCGTAATTTGGCCCCTGTACTTTGCGCACAAGGTTACATGAACAGCCAGCCCGCAAGAAAGCCGGACGGACATCGTTAGATCGACTCAGAGGGTGATTCTGAGTCAAAAAAACTTAACCAGTGCATGAATTGTGACCGGAAGGGTGCCAAAAGTTTTTTTTATTGAATGCACTTTAAGAAAAGTGAAGAAAACACGGGAGCCATGTTTAGTTTTATTTTATTAAAATAATGGGGGCTGTAAAGGATATGAACATACATACATATATAGTTTTTGAGTTACTCGACGAAAAGTATCGTTTGTACGTTAATTTCTTTACAAACCAAAAAATCAAATTTCGAAAAAACACGTAAGCGCGCCATTTACGTGGTTTAAGAAGAAACGCAACGAATTGTTGTTAAAATGTTAGTATAGGGTTTGCTGGGATATATGATACACAGCAGAGCATTGATTTTTCTATGATTTTTATGGTAGCAGTAGTTGCTTTTATTCTTTTAAACACTTTATAATTTTCTTTTTTGCACACCTTGACGTTTTATTTTTCATTATCCTTTTGTAACACCTAATTGACGAACGCAACATTTATATATATGTATATGTACATATCTAAAAATGTTTGTCTGTCTCTCCTAAATTTAATATGTACCAAATCTTCAGCATAAGGTTAACAAATGTCTTCGTTATGCCCGTAATTTCTACAAAAATAAAGCTGGTCGTGGTCGTACCTACCAGTTATATTTACTTATTTCAACGTTTATTTTTCCTACGTGTTTTACCCTTCAGTTTCTTTTAACATATGGGAGCTTTGACACCATAGATTCTATAAACAGCTAGATTTACTTTTCTAGCACTTTGAGCCCCACGTGCACCACCGGTGGACATTTGTATTTTGACGATTTGAAATATTGTAACATTTGTACGCCGTCAGAAGAGATTTTGCAAAAATAGTAGTATGTAACTGGAAAAAATTGTATCATTATATTTCATTTAAAGGATTCTTTATTTAAAAAAAAAGTTCACATTCGGAATCTTGTTGTGCAAAATATCGAGCAAATAGGAGCATTGCGTAAAACGGAAGTGATTTCAAGGTGAAAGTAATAATATACGGAAATCTGCAGGCTTTTTTTAATTTCTTACATTAAACCAAATTTTTTTTCCTTTATAATCCATAATTTAAAAAAAAAAAAAAATTAGAAGATTTAATACCGTACATGACTGATTTTTCTCTTTTAGTATTTATAACAGTCCGAACTTGCACAAAGTTACCCAAAAGCGTTCCGCACAGGGGTGCCATAAGATTTTGCTAAGAAATCGGCACATTTTCAAAAAAAAATCGGCATAATCGGCAAATTTAAAATACCTATTTTAAATACAATAAAACTTATATTTAATAACAAAACAGGACAATTCAGCATTAACTAATGTTAATAACGTATAAATTAACATAAAAATCAATAAAAAAAAAATTGAAGTTTATTAAACAAAATAATACAAAAAGAAAAATAGGTATATATTTTTAGGCTCACAACCGGCAAATTTTTAATAAATAGATAACAAATAAATATATTTTGTATTTAAGGTAAATTATTTTTAATTTATTTAATTTTTTAAATTATTTTTTATAGACAAATATTTGAGGTTAACGTTTTTGATTAATCCTTTTTGATTTCAGTTTCAAAGCAGTTCGAATTATTAAACTTTAAATAATCTTTAGAAAAAAAATTTATTGCAAGTTTTAATTTTTCAAGGAACATTAACATATTGTTTTAATTGGGTTGAGTTGGCTATAATCCTTTCCACATTTTCGAAAGAATGTGAAAGGAAAATAATTTTTTTCAAAGTCACCACTAAATTTCACACGTTTTAAATCTGAATTTTTTCGCGAAAAAGTTTTCAAATTTCCTTCACTTACTTACATTAGCTTGGCTATCGGATTTACCTGTTTCAGCCTAAAATACGTTTAATAAGTATAATAAGAATAATTTTTTGATAAAAATTATTTTCTTTGATATTGAATATAAATTTAGCTTACCCTTACTCTTTTGTAAGTGTCTATTCATTTTCAAACTTAAATAAAAAGTATTTTATATAAAAAAAAATTTTTAAATAAATTGTTTAAAGTTTAAAACTGATTTCTTTCTTTAGCTTTGGTCAAAAAAAAAACGTTGGCTTTTTCATTAAATTGAATATTTTTCAAATTAAATTTTAAAAATGTAACTAGTATGCATTACAGTGTTGCAGAAAATTAATAAGATATGCTTAAACAAACAAGAAGTTATTGGTTTGAGGTGTTTATCAAAAAATCGACATTTTTTGAGCGAAAATCGGCAAATCGGCACTTTGATAATTTAGAGGCAAAAAATCGGCAAAATGACGATAAATCGGCAAATATGGCAGGCCTGGTTCCACATAAAAATTTTTGTACAATTAAGAGAGTAATTGAGAGAGTATTTTTTCATTTCCCAAATTTGCACGAACTGTTTCTTTAGGTAATGTCCGTACTTTCTACAAATAGATATCTAGCTGTGTATAGATATCTATGGTGTAACGAATTTTTCATAATTTTAACACGTTTGTCTCACCTACTGGTTAAACTCTAGTGTATTTTAATGTAAAAATTAAAAAAGAAAACTGAAAGGAACAACATGTAGGCAAAATTAACGTTCAAACTACCAAAATAGTTTTACCGGGTAGGTAAAGATAACTGTCAAGTCAATACTGACAGTCAATACTGAACGAATCGGAATTACTTTTTTAGTGTTGTAAAACATTAATTTGAGTTTCACAATACTAAAAAAATAATTTCGATTCGTTCAGTATCAACGGAAAGAACAAGAAATAAATATGCTGTCGAATCGAGAAAGTACTCGATCACGACTGCCAGAATTAGGCCCCAGTAGATTTGGCAAGTTATCACGAATCGTTGTTTAACGCTAAAACAACGCTTCTAAGTTCGTTAAGCATTTCGACTATTTTACGAAGCTCATTTCATGCTAAATTGCTACGTCAATTAGCAAAATTGTCGTGTTTCGAGCGAAAACAATCCGCAAACTTTTAACAAATCACCATTTCCGTCCATTTAAAATGATTGTTTGGTACGGTTTACATGCACTTTCGAAATTAGCAAGAAGCTGCCGTTACGCTGAATAGCGAACGCCATAAATTAATCAGCTACACATTAACGACATTTAGTTCCGTGATAATTCATATCAAACTGTTTAGCTTCCCACCCTTAATTATTGTATAATAAGCAGAACGCAAACATCTCTCTGGGTTTCTTTAGATATTTCATGCATTTCGGTCATATTTTCCAATTTATTGAAGATATATGATATACTCTGTTTAATTCACTGCAGCAGCGAACGCATTTCCAATTTTTTTTAGACAAATATGTATAAATGTATGTATACATATGTAATAGTTTAATCCGGAGCGCTATGCTACCCCGAAACTAATCTCCAGATATACCTACAAAACTTAATTTTTGGTGCCATGCCCACTTCTCCAATCCCGTCCATTTCTTTCCAAATGTCATGCATTTTACTGCTACAGAATTTTTTATTTGTGTGGGAGGTTCCACTCCCACTTCTCGCCTTTTTTTAGTAAGGGTGTGTAGGTGGGTTATTACAGCTATGTCCTTAAAATTTGGACAAATTTAATCTTACCGTTCTTCAGATAAAAATGAATCTATTTTGTTCTCCAATCTAGCTCACATTTTGTCGGATGTTGTGTTTTGATAACCAAGATTCTTGCACCAAATTTTGAAACTTTGTCTCTTGTCGTTTTTAAAAAATACAGAAATCTATGTCTTTGTTTGGGCTGTGGCACGGCTTCTCCAATCCCATCCACATTAACATAAATATAAAACCACCTGTTTATAATCAATATTTTTGGGGTCTTCGGCAAACCAATTTTAACAGACAGTTGGTCAGATGGACATCGTTTAATCAACTTCTCCACTCATGATTACCGAGAATATATGTACATGCATATGTATGTACTTTATAGGGTCCAATCTCAATTTTGTAGAAACTACAAACGGAATGACGAACCTTACCTTTCTACCTTCGATGAAGGGTATAATTAAACATAGAAACCAAGGCGAATTCATGTAAATGGTGGGTGGTGGCGACACTACAATAAGTACAACACCAAAACCACAACATTGTATTTTATTTGTTACTTTCGTTGGTAGATATGTCAAAAACACAAGTAACTTTTGACACTCCTCTCTCTTACTATGAAAAAGAAGTAGCACAGCTGTGCTTTCAACGCCGCCTGAAAAATTAATTCGCCTTGATAGAAACATTATAAATGTTTAAAATTTGTTTCACTATAAACTTATTTTCAAGCTCTTATACCGTATTTGGCACTAATTCTTACTAGGGCAGCGTGGCCGAGCGGTCTAAGGCGCTGGTTTTAGGCACCAGTCCGAAAGGGCGTGGGTTCGAATCCCACCGCTGTCAGAATTTTTTTTGTCGGTCCTGTTTTTATTTTATTAATTTTTATTGCAAATCAATTTCGGTTTTTTACTGTATTTGCTATAATGTAGGTTTGTAATTATATTAAAAACATAATTTTCTCTCTGAAGATTTTATGTTTGTACAATGTACATACATTTTATGTTTAAGAATTTTCAACTGCATTAACCATTAGAATTATATTATGAACTGCCTTATCTTATAAAGAATTGTGTTTCAGTGATGGTTTGCAAACGTTTTTTAATTTTGTTTTCAAGTAATGGTCCGTATATATGAAATCCCTTTTAAGTACAGTAGAATCCCGATAATTCGTAATCGCAAGGGACCGGCCATTTCTTACGAATTATAGGGGTTTTCGATTTAGCGGGGTTTCGATTTAACGGGGCTAAAATAAAATAAATACAAATTAACGGGATTTTTCAATTTATTTACTACAACGATAAAAAAAAACATAGAAGACAATTGTTAAAAATAAAATATACATATAAAAATTATTCATGTACCAAACTGATCTTAAGAAAATAAACACACACACAAGCAAAAACGAACGCAAAAAACAAATATCGGTGAACAAAAAATTATTATTTCCATGTTTCTGTTGTCTTTATTACCAATTATAAGTGAAAGTTAGCAAACAATTACGATTTATAAGAGGTAAAGAAGACTTTATTTGAAAAAAGTACGAATTAGCGAGGAACCCAAAATGTATGGAAATTTTACGAATTAACGAGATTTTTTCCAGGGACCGACAGTTTATTACGAATTATCGGGAATTACGATTTATCGGGGTACGAATTATCGGGATTTGACTAATTATACCAAATAAAACAATTTCTTTGAATATTAAAAACTTTAAAAAAATCACAAATAACATTTTTAAAGAAGCTTAAAACAATTTTAATACAGTTTTTATTATAAACAAGTAGAATCTGGGAATTTACATATGTATTTCTCACGGTGAGTAACATTTATTATATACATTTGTATATTACGTTTTTTTTGATATTCGTAAAAGGTTTTTATTAAGGCCTTAAGTATATAAAACGCAACGCCAAAGAATTGCATTGAAAACAGAAACAAAATCATAAATATTTCGTAATTTTGTTGTTGCTTTCTATAGAAATTTATGTACCGTTTTAAAATTTTCAACGCCACAAGTTATGAGCAGGGTTGTCAGATTGATTTTGACCTTTTTCGCCAAATTCAATGACAAAAATCGCCAAAATCGCCAAAGCCTTTCTTTTCAAGTTTTTGGCAGTAAAATATATATTTTTTTAATTTATTAAAAATATTTTTTATAAATCCTAAAAAATTAATTTGTTCCGTATCGCTAAAATACGCCAAAAATTAAAAAAAAATCGCCATGATATATTGCTTAATTTTTATTTAGAAAAAAGTAAAAATAGCTAGTGAACCCAAAAATGGTACGATGTTTACTGTGAAATAGTTTATAGTAGTCTACTTATAGTAACAAAAAACGATTTTTTGCGACTAGTATTAAACAAATATTGGATATACATTTTTATATAGTTGCAGTTTAATTATACATATATCTAAAACGCTTCACCGGCAAAGCTCCCTATTTGTCTTCTTTTTTGGAATACATTGTAAGGGTATTGCATTTTTTTTAACGATGGTACAAAAGTAGTGCAACTTATAACTCGTAATAACGCGTCTAGATGTTCGTATTGCATTCTACTTCAAAGGCGAGTTTTAGTGGAGTTCATAGCTTAAACACAGGCATTACTAGTAATAATTACCAGCATATAAAGGACAGTCAAAGTAAGTTCCTTTAAATTGTACGTACCTGTCGTATCGTTGCAGCTTTAAAGTTTTGGCAAAAACGTATTTATCTTTCCAATTAACCAACGCTAATTTTTCCATTGTGTTCAAAAACTAACAACAACTGTATCTGTGATAATAAATTGCCACATACATATAATGAAAAAATGTTAATTGACTTTAAATATATTTATTTTTAATTCTTTTTATTGATTCTTTTAAGAGCACTTTTTAATATGAAAACTATTTTCTCGAAGATATTCATTATCTTCATCAGCCATTTGAACATACTTTCAAATACTGACCATACATATGAATGCCTTAAATTTCATACAAAAAAAAAATTATTTTTCAGTATTGAGTTTAACGAATTTGAAAACAAATGAATAGCTCATCAAAAATAGCCAACAAAATCGCCAACTTTTTTGTTAAATCGCCAACAAATCGCCATGTCGCCAAATCAAAAATTAGGTCGCCAAACAGGTTTGAAAATCGCCGCATTTGGCGAGAAATCGCTATATCTGACAGCCCTGGTTATGAGGCGTTTGAAATTTTAAGAGGCAATGTGAATGTCTGTAGAAAGCAATAACAAAATTACAAAATATTTATGACTTTGTTTTTGCTTTCAATGTAATTCTTTGGCATTGCGTTGCGTTTTACATAATAAGGGCCTAAAAATACATTAAAACACTCAAGTTTAAAAAATTGAATATATGTATATATATCGCTTCCTTATTGGAACATAGTAATATCTAAAAAAAAATCAAACTTGGCAAAATGCGATTAAAGTTTTCAAAATGTACCTTTTTATACACATTTAGAAAAATATATTTTGCTTTAACTTTGGTTAAGTTTCAGATACCTATAACACTGAATTTTTTTTTACATATAGAGAAAGTAAGAAAGAGCACTTTTGCTTAAGTAACTCCAAGTTTTAGATTTTTTGAGATATGACTATCTTGCAATAAAGTAGCGATATATGCATGCATATATACTTAGATATATACCTATTTATATGTATATATATATTCTTATATTCTTATAAATTTGGATTAAAAACCATAAATAGTTCAACAAAATAACCACAATACCAATTATTCTTATATTTTTTATATATTCCGACATGTTCTGGAAATCGAAATAACGTGAAATTAAAATCGAGGGAGATTTTCAATTTATAGCTTTTATTGATTTCAAAGTAGTTCTTGTAAAGATAAGTGATTCGCAAAATATGAGCTATTGTATATAGTACATAAAAGGGAATTTTTTTTTAACTTTGAATACAGCATGAAGAATTCATTTAACGGTGGTGAATGTACAACAAGTACAACACCAAAAACACAACATTGTATTTTTTTTTTTTGTTGCTTTTGTTGGTCGATATGTCAAAAAGACAAGCAACTTTTGACATTTCTCTCTCTAAAGGCTAGTTTACACCATGGTGGAATAAGTAGGTGGTATCGTTAAGGCAACAAATACAACATTACAACAAAAATGGAAGTTACATCACCGTTTACGTCAATAAATACTTTAAACAAAAATCAAAGCGTGCCGCTGAACGTGAAGAAATAAATACATTTTTAGCCAATTTTTATTTAATTATGGTCAATATCTTATTTATTTTAATTTAATATTATCAAAAACCACGAATAACAAATCTTTTAAATTATTATCAAAAACTTAAATAAAATACAATAATTACAGCACGAAACGTCGACTTTTGGTAAACATAAACAAAACTTTGACATAAACCTAGACAAACAATGCAAGAGCAAAAAATAGTCATCTGGCGTAGTGCTGCCACCTGTTTATTTCACCATGGTTTACACTATTATACTTTGTATCAATACATGTCAAAAACTCAAGTAATATGTAAAAGTCTGAAAGTGTAAATGCATGTGTGATGAAAATGACAAGTATTATGAAAAAAAAGTTTGACATCCCATCCGACTTCATCGTTTTTTGAAAAATTTCTAAACAACATTTTAATAATTATAAGTTCGCAGCAAATGTATTTATTAAATGAACTTCTGTGGAAGCTTTTAGACTTGTTTAGTTTGTACATGATTTAATTTTGTTTCTAGTTAAATAACATACGAAAATACATGAATACTTGATTTTTGATATTCGGTGCCCTGAATAATCGGTACCCTAATTAATATGCAGTAAGTATTCATATATTTATTAGATTTACATCTCTACAATATTAATGCAATGTTATTTATATTAAATTTAATTTACTTTTCAAAATACCTACATATGTATGTATTAGAAAACTATTTTTAAGTTTATGCTGCACTTTTAATTAAATTTTTGTTCTTTTAAATGTACATATTTTTTTTAAATTGTAGACTTTTTGTTTGCAAATTGTATGTTTTTTGCTTGTTTACTATATGAGTCAAAGGTTTTTGTTTTCAACTGGATTTTACAGGCAAAAATTTGTTCAGAAAAATTTGCAGGCTCTTTGTTGACAACTGTCACTTTACTCTCTCAGTAAAGGCTAGATTACACTATCTCACAAGTCTTACGTATTCCATAATACTTTGTGAGATAGAAATCTAATGAGTTTTGTTGCGACTGTCAAAAAATCTAATGTAACATGACAGTTTGTGTTCACACCATCACACAAAGTATAAACACTCACACATGAAATAAAATGCCACCCTGATCCAATGAAAAGTATTATTGTTTAGAAATTTTTCAAAAAACGATGAAGTCGTATGGGATGTCAAACTTTTTTCATAATACTTATCATTTTCGTGACACATTGCATTCACACTATCACACTTTGTCATATTACTTGAGTTTTTGACATGTATTAATACAAAGTATACTAGTGTAATCCAGTCTTAAATGCTCTCTTTTGCCGCATTCCAGTACAAATTTGTACAAATTTTGAGGCTTGCAAAATTGGTGACTTCAAATCGCAAAAGCATGCTTAACCCTTTTACGGTCATAGCGATCGGAATAGGATAAATAAAATCTGGTTTTGATTTAGGGTTACTATTGATGACTAAAAATATAAAATAAAAAAAAATTATTTTTTTTTTAGTTTTTGATTGGTGGTAAATATATTCCCTCTGCCTCCACCGGGTAAAGTAATACCATGTCCACTTTTTATATATTGTTCAATTTCTTCCTCGTCCGATTCCTTATCGTCTTCGGACTGCTCTGGATCTGATGGTAAACCGTATAACTCATTTAGCACCAACTCTATTTCATATTCTTTTAGTACTTTCTTGCTCATTTTCAGACAACCTTTAGTATAAAAAAAAACAAACATGGTTAGAGGGAATATTCTTCCCACCAAAAAAAATCCCACAAGGAAAGCAATGTAGAAGAAAAGTAAAAGATATGTCTCTTTTCTAAGATATTAAATATAAATCTATAAAACGTAGAAGAACTTACCATATATCACCACGAGATTTCGAAGATATATACCGATTTCGTTCGCAGTTGCAAAAACACCTGTTTTCAATTTACAGAAGACCCGTCTCGAAAAAAATATTTATAATCTGTCACATACAATGTTAAGAAAACATACTTTATTTCTTTCAATTAATGTTGCCAAATCAAAAAAAAACAACTGCGACTGATCAGTTACCTTACCAATTAAGAAAAGTTGGTGGGAAAATTATTCCCTCTACATGTAAAAGGGTTAAGGAAACTAGAATATTTTTAACGCATGAGTTTCAAAACAGTTTCAGAATAAAAATGGCGTTTTACGATTTCAAATCGTGATATTGTCAGAACATGGCCGATAAATTATAATGCAAGTACTTCTTTCAAATGAATCATTATGAATCGCTTATAAATCTTGTAACTAAGAAAGTCTTAAAATGTGTAACCACAAAAAAAAAGTACTGATCATTTGACAGTAAAGTCCAACCCGGTTGTTTCATCACTATTACAGTATCATTTGACAGCTGAATTCAATTTGTGTTTTTTGCTTTATCGATTTTGTTTTGTTTGGATACTTGTTCGTAGTGTTCAGTAGAAGAGGCTGTGTTTGTGTAAAATCAAAAACTAAAAACATATATACAAAAGTAGATTTTTTAAACTTAAAAAAAAAGAGAAGAATGGTAAACATTTGAATTATACAATTTATAAAGCAAGTACTAAAAAGAAGGTAAATTGACAAGGAAAATAACATTTACAAAATCATGGAAAATATTCTCTTCAACGAAAAACATGTACGTATGTATATACTACATATGTTTATACCCAGCGGTAACTAGAATGAATAAAGAGGCCTAATAGAAGGCCTTATTTAGCGGACACAACCCTCCTCGCCGCATTCCATACTTATTTATTTTTTACACAGGTTGTCATTGGGAGCAAGCCCTTTCACACTCCTTTAATAACAACTTATTTCCCTTCCTTAAGAAGAGAGTAAGGAATCTCACTGAAAACATAAAACAACAACTTTCTTAAAAAAGGGAGTAGTGAATGTGTACTGAATATTTTAGGTCTTTCAAAAAATGTTTACCTTTTAGAAGGCATTCTTCTGAAAGAAAGATATCATACGAAGCGAATCTTTTAGAAAGCAGTATACAGGGGTGTGCTGGAAATCGCAAACGCAAAACACAAGAATTTTAAAAGTCGCTTTTTAGTAAGATTTCTGTAATAAAAGAATTTTATGACAAATATACAAACATTTCTCTATTAAACAGAATTTTATAACAAAAATTATAAAAATTTGATTAAAAGTGTATTAAAAACAGCGTCCAGCTTTCCAGCACACCCACCATAGATAGGGTTGCCAGAAACCAAAATTCAAATAACTGGACAATGTTTAAAATTCACCTGGATTTTGGAAAAATAACTGGACAATTTTAAAATTTACTTATACGATAGCTCACAAATTCAAAATTTTATTTAACAATTAAAATTCAGTCTAATGTCATATCCCAGCAAAAAAAGGCGTTGAAAAAGATGTTATTAAATCACCACAACTCGCCAACCCGAAATACTTCAAATTCGGGTGAAGAAGCTATGTCATTGGAAAAATGTTGTTCATTTTCTACTACTATTAACTGCATATATTCCACGTTTCTAGTACTTTTACAGTTCCGATATTTGAATGTCAGTAGGGGAAAAAATGTATACTTAAATAACTCTTAAGATGCTAATCAAAAGTAGTGCTGCAATAGTAATGAAATTGTCCATTTAAGAAGTGATATTAATGCAGTGATTTTTAAATGGAACTTTATCGCTTTTAAACATTTAAACCCCCTTTAATTAATTAAAAAGAATCATTTTTATAGGAATAAATATAAAAACAAGCTCTAGAAACGCAAATAAAAAATTCAGTTAATTTCCAGAACAAACAAATATTTTTTAGAAATGCAATCCTTTTTAAAAATTTCCGGGTCAAGTACATTCTATGCAATTATTTAAGAACAAAGGTGCAATTTAAAATCTTATTTCAAATTTGTACTTCAAAACTACTTCTTTAAAGCTGAAAAGTAGCGTTAGCTACTTTGGATGTGATTAAGATGCAGTTTTTAAAGTATGACTTCCATTTTTTTTTTGCTGGGATTAAGTACATAACGTAATCTAAAAGGCCGTTAATACCAAAAAAAATTAGATCGGCTTATTGATTGGTTATGATGTATTTTGGTTAATTACATCATAATCAATCAGATATATGTACTTATTTTGTACTGTTATTTATAGAATTTACTAACTTTTGTTAAAGTTGTTAGCAAAAATGTTTAATAATGTTTGAAAATCTCATCAAAATTTAGTCGTATATAAATTTCGGAAGGACATTCTATACCTACCTTGCTTTGTGAATATAGATTATTTAAAGTACTTTCACAAAAAGGTATCGAAAAAACAAACGAAATCAATTTATCTATAAGTATTTTGTACGTTATTACTATTTTGTATATATTTAATGAAAAAATTATATAAAATCCAAGAAATTTTTTAACGGGACAAATTGTATTTGAGCTGGCAACTGGACAACTCCCAAAAAACTGGACAATCCAGGCTGTCTGGCAGCCCAAAGTACAGAGGCCTTTAAAAAGGTCTTCCGCTTGCAGTCCTTGCAATATTTACCGCTGTGTAAGTATTAACATATATGTATGTGACGCGCAAAATAGAAAGGGACCTAAGGGTTTTGTTCAGAAGAGCCATTTTAAAGATTTAAATACGTGTATCTTTGGTGTACCATCACTGAGCGTGTTGGTATTGGTCTCATTTGAAAGCGACACATCTCATGACGTCAGGAACGTGTTGGTCAACCTTGAAAACGCGCGTAGATCGTCCCTACCTCTTGTTTTGTGTAGTTGGTTTTTACTGTTCCATTTACCTTACTGGTCCCTTTCTCTATGCGCTGTCACATATATGTTTGTATATACATGTCCGTAAGTGCACACTGATTAAACTAATGTAATCTTTCGATAATAAAATTGGTAGTGAGGAACTGGAAGACAAATAATATAATTTTGATGGATGTACATACATAATTTACAATATAATAAGAAAATTTAAAATTGGAACAAATGTAGTTTACCCAACCAAGCTAATCAAAAAGGAAAAAAGTTTTTAGAAGGTAAACAATATTGCCTGTATTTATAAAAATTTTTTAAATTTAATAAAGGTTTACAAAACAAATTTTGTATGAAAATTTGCCTTAATAAACGTTTGTTAAATTTAATAATCGTTTATAAATACGGGGGTATAAATTTAAACAAAAACAAGTTAGAGTGCTATATTCGGCTGTGCCGAATCTTTGATACCCTCCACCGACAGTTCGAATGTTTAAGGAGTAATATCTGTATGATGTCTTTTTATTATTATTATCTTAAACTGTGACGATTTGTTATTAATTATGGTTTAAGGAGACTAAACTGTTTTCCGGGGGTAGGGCATATATGGGGCCTAGGGTAAATTATGTACCGATCTTCACGAAATTTCACAGTATCATTTATAGTCCTATAAAATTGTGACGAGCCAAAATTTGTTATGATTGCATTATTTTTTACGTTTTTAGGCGTACTAAACTGTTTTCCGGGAGTAGTGTTTATATGGGGCTTAGGGTAAATTATGGAACGACCTTCGCGAAATTTTATAGTGTCATTTCTAGTCGAATAAAACGGACTTGTGCAAAATCTTATGTCATTCCGTGCATTTTTGCATCATTTATGTTAGTTTTTGTAACAAAATTATCAAGTTTTTGAAGGTGGTGGTTCCACATTTTGATTCATAGCTCTGGTCCTACTGAACCGATTTTGCTAAAATTCAATCCCAAACTGCTTAGGATAACTACAAGCAATTTGACACCTAGTTTGTTTATTTCTTTTGAGTTTTTCGAAAGTGAGCGTGTTTTCAACAGACGGACAGACAGACGGACATGGCTAAATCGACTTAGAATTACTCAAGCAGCCAGAATATATATACTTTATGGGGTCTGAGATGAATAATAAAAAAGTTTCACACGGAATGACAAACTTAGTATTCCCTCTTCACAACTAATTGTGGTGGAGGGTATAAAAAAACTAATTACAAGTTAGAATGCTATATTCGGCAATGCCAAATCTTTGTACCATTCACCATGTTCGATAAGAACCGAAAGTTATGTGTGTAAATACATATTGTTCTTTAGATAAATAAATATATGTTGTGGCACGCCCACTTCCCCAATCACTCCCACATTTTGTCGTATGTTGGGTATTGGTAACCAAGATGCTTGTTATGTACAGAAATCTATAATGTCTGTACGGGAGGTCCACGCCCACTTCTTTAATCCCAGCCATACTTTGTGGGATGTTGTGTATTGATAACCGATATATTTGTACCTAGTTTAAAGACTTTGGGTCGCCCCGTTCTCCAGTTGTACAGAAATTTATGCTGTCTTTGTATAGGAAAGGCCACACTCACTTCTTCAATCCAGCCCATTTTTTTAAGAGATTGAGAACCTTGTTCCTTGTATCTAATTTGAAAACTTTGGCTCTTGCCGTTCTCCAGATATAAAGAAAAAAGTAAAAAAAACAATTTTACCCATAAATATGTCGTCACCTAAAACGCAAAAGGTCCTAACTAACATAAAATTAAAAATCGACGTTTTCATTAAATCTTTATTTTTGGAATTTTTTGACCAACATAAGCGATTTTATTGACAAAAAACCAACGGCCCTATCTACAAAAGATTATACGATAAACGCTAAAAGACCTAACTAACAGTTTGTATAATATGCAACATTGTTAATTGTCAAAACAACTGGTAGGTTTTACAAGAAAAATAGAAGAAAAACTAAATATAAACAGTTTAATGTAATTTATCATATTAAACAGTTTTTGGCTTCTCCTGTTAAATTTTCAAAATGTTATATAGGGCCTTTTGCAATTAAGGTGACGATGTATTATGTAAGTGAAAAATTGTATGATAAAACCCTGAAACTATAATTCAGCACCAAATAAATTTGTATATAATTTTTTAGTATTCTTAAAAGAAGTTCTATAAATAGGTGTTTTTCGTACCTAAGCATCATCTAAATTTTAAAATTCTTCACCAATATCTTTTGAGTACGAACTTGATCTCAACCATATGGATATGGATATCATTGTAAAATGCTTTAAAACAGATTTCACATTGTAGGTATGTATAAATAACACGATGATTTATTAGCCCATTAAGAGCCAATTATAAATGTTCATACATATGCCGTGAGCATATACAATATCACGTCATTGTTGTTAAATGTAACAGATATTATTCGCAAAAATATCAACAGGAATAGATTGACCTCACAATGGTATTCCAGCTAGAATTTTGTATCTTAATCGAATCGTTTAGACATCAGCTTTTCGAGCAAAATAACAGCATTGAGCTAATTTTTCGATAATAAATGACACTCTCGTTGTCAGAAAATGGTGCCCTACCGACGAATCACCTCAAAGAATCATTTGTGATTTAATCTGATTCCTTTTTGAGCATATGCATGAATCATATATGAATCCAATCGCTTAAGTGATAAATCAGTTTTAATCATCAAAAGGGATTTCAGAAGATTCATTTAGATTATTTTTTTATTTTTACAAAAAATGATAACCCAAATGCTTGCTGGAATGTTGTCCAAATTGAAAGATCTTTTCGTATTTTTTTAAATTTTGACGATAATGTATGTGTGCGATGCTTTTCTTCTCTTTTTCCTGAGGATGCATTTCTTCTTTTTGTAGCTGACCATGATATACTGATTTTTTTTGAATTCTTTAACAATAACCTTGAACATTTTTCACAGTGGTCTTCAAGAAACTCCCTAATTGTTATTAACTCTAAGACTGAGGCGATCCATCCTACTTGATATTAATAGTCATTATTTTATTTTGATATATGTATGTATCTAACTAACTATCATGAAACAAAGAAAACAAGATAGTGCATTTAAATTTCTTAAAACATTATTTTTCTGCGCACGTACGTCATAGTAGTAAATGAGCACAAACATGATCACACAAACATGTGTTTGTAGTATGCTGAATGTTTGTTTACATTTAAATATCTTTACTATAATGACGTCAAAATGAGAGTAAAAAGATAACGGACCTGCGCAATGCGCTATCTTGTGTCTTTGTTTCATGACTAACTATTATCTGGACCAAATGCTATCTACACATCAAATTTTTCAAAAAGAGAAAAAGTACCAAAAGTAAAAGAGTACAAGCTTTTCCTCATTTTAGGCCCCTAGAAAGTACGCTATATGTAGGCTATAATCTGAATGTATTTCAAATTTATCGAAAAGAGGAAAAGTAGCAATTTTTACACCTTAAAAACCTAATTTTTTCCCTTATACCAAAGTACCAAATATTTTCCACGATTTCCCCTTTTCAAAAGTATCCTATATTTGAATCTGGGCCATATGTATGTCATATACAATTTCATCCAAATCCGTCAAGCGGTTTTTGCGTGATTGAACTACAAACTAACAAACATCTAAATATCGATACATATAAACTTTCATATTTATAAGCACCAAACGTCATAAAATCGTCCAAGCCTCCCCCGATATATCTTAGGGAGCATAACTCAAATGATCTAATAAAGAATTTAATTTCGTTGATTGGTGAAAATTCGTTTTATGTAGCCGCAATAAAGCGAGGTAGCATAAATGAAACGAAAATTCAAGTGAATCATGAAAATGATTTTCGCAAAATAATTAACAAATTTGAGGCACTTAAAAAAAGTTTTTATACATACCAACTCAAGAGCAGTACCTAAAGGTCTCCAGGTGGTGATTAAGGGAATTGATTCATGCGTAGACCCAGAGGAAATTAAAACTTTCTTGGAAGAAAAAGGCTTCAAGATAAAACATGTGGTAAATATTAGAAATAGAGACAAAAATCCACTACCACTTTTTCGAGTAGAATTAGAGCCCGGCGACATTAAGTTAAAAAAAAACGAAACGCATCCCATTTATAGTTTGAAATATATTCTATACAGAAAAATCACAATTGAGGAGCCGCACAAAAAAATGGACCTGTTCAGTGCTTAAACTGCCAAGAATTTGGCCAAACAAAGGCATACTGCTACTTACCCCATGTTTGCGTAGTAGCCCCCCAGGCTAGTAATAACAGAACCTCTTACGCTAACGTCCTAAAATCAAACCATGAGCCAATGCAAGGTGCTGCGCCAAGTAATGATGAAACTCCAACTTCTAATTTAAGTCGTTTAGAAAAAACCATGGAAACATTAGTGCAAACAGTAAATAATTTTACGAACACAATGGGTAATATGATGCAGGAAATTCTTAGAATGCAATCAATGTTATTGCAAGCTGTACTTAACAAGCCATGAACTATATAAAAATTTGTTTTTGGAACGCAAACGGCATCCGCCAACATAAAAATGAACTAGAATACTTTCTTAAAAATAAACAAATTGATGTAATGATGGTTTCTGAAACTCATTTGACCTCAAAAAATACGTTTAAAATAAATGGTTATAATCTATATGATACAAAGGACCCTCGAGATAGAGCTTGTGGAGGTTCTGCCATTTTAATAAAAACCAGAGTCAAACACTACCTAATGGGTGATCATCGTGAAGATTATCTGTAAGCAACAAACATTTGCGTTGAAGAATTAAATAGAAACGAAGTAATCTCATCGTTATACTCCCCACCTAGATATTCAATATCAGAAGGCCAATATTATAAATATTTTAAATCATTATGACCCTGTTCCTGGCCGCTGGCGATTATAACGCTAAACATACCTTCTGGGGGTCCCGACTTATAACACCAAAGGGCCGTGTTCTATTTAATACTATTTCTAAAATGGATTTGAATGTGATAGCGAGCGGACAACCAACATATTGGCCTACTGATCAGCAAAAAATACCAGATGTCATCGATTTTGGCGTGGTTAAAAACATCCCCTTAGAAACGATTTATGTTGAAGCTTCCTTAGAATTATCTTCCGACCACACACCAACAATTGTTACTTTAATGAACCCCAATAGAATTGTATCTCCAACTGGTTACTTAGCGACGCCAGCTACACAAATCAATTGGCTAAAATATAAAAAATATCTCAGCACCCATTGCACAGAAAATATTCCGCTTAGTACACCGGAATACGTAGATCGCGCTATTTTTAATTTTGACAGTTTTCTGAAGCTAGCTGTGCAACATTCCAGTATTACCCAAAAAAAAACTAAAAATATTAAAATTTATTCCACAGATGTTGAGCGTCTCCTGTCTGAAAAAAGAAGAGCTCGAAGAGAGTGGCAATTGCACAGATCCCCTCAACTTAAGAGTTTGTTAAAAGAGTGTACAAGAAGGCTAAGAAAGTTACTACAGACACAGAAAACGGATTCTCTGCAAAAATATCTTAAGGAACTTGATGCAACTCCGCAATCAGACTACTCATTATGGCGTGCAGCTAAAAATCTAAAAAGGCCAGTTGTCTCTAAGCCACCATTAAGAAACTTGAACGGAAGTTGGGCAAGAAATGATAACGACAAGGGAAATCTGTTTGTTAATCATTTAAAAAACGTATTTACCCCAAATATATCTCACGATACTGCGGTCAAGTTACCACCTGTTCCTGCTAGAGCAGCTATTCCCCTAAGATTTGAGATAAGAGAAATCGAAAAGGCTGTTTGTGAATTAAACCCCAAAAAAGCCCCTGGTTTTGATAAGATCAGCAACAAAATGCTTTTGGAGCTACCCAGCACAGCAAAGAAAATCACTCTATTAATTTTCAATGCTATCTTACGTCTTCAATACTATCCTCAAAAGTGGAAGGTTTCCTTAGTCACCATGATACCTAAACCAGGAAAGGATTACACAAAAAGGCCTATAAGCTTACTTTCTAATATATCAAAGCTGTTTGAGAGGCTGTTAGTGTCAAAATTAACTCCAATTTTAAGTGAAAATAGATGTATTCCTAATCACCAATTCGGCTTTAGAAGAGAACACAGCACAATTGAACAAACCCATCGTAAAGTAAACGCCATAAGAAAAGCCTTTGAAGAAAGAAAATATGGTTCCGCTCTCTTCATCGATGTTTCTCAAGCTTTTGATAAAGTCTGGCATGAAGGCTTATTACATAAATTGAAGCAAAATTTACCAGCAAACACACACAAGCTGCTAGAAAGCTACTTAGTCGGTCGTCAATTTATTATTAAAGAAGGTGTTCAAACTACGTTTGAACACTTAATTAAATGAAAAATGAATTTAAAAATCTCTAATTTAATAAATGGAAAATGAATTTAAAAATCTAAAAATTAAATGAATTAAATATGAAACAAATGTATTTAAAATCTTTAAGATAAAATATGTGAATTTGTGAATTTGAATTTGAATTGTAACGATAAAGCAGAAGTTGTAAAGCCTAAGTGAATTTAAATTGTGCTATAGTTTAAAAGCTATTGGTATAAAATCTGTCTTATACTAATGTAAATGAATTTATTAAGTTTTAGCACTAACGGAATTATTTAAAAACCTCTTCGGCTATCTGCTAGCCGAAAACAGGTTAATGGTAGAAAATAAATTTATGTATCGGTCACTTTTCCCTTAGCAACAGAGAAAATAAGTTGGTTTTCTGACTTTGTTCATTAATTGCCTTAAACTTAAAATTAAAATAAAAACAAAAAAAATACTTACCTTAAAAAATTGTTAATTTAACTACCTATTTAACTGCAACAATAAAGATCCAATTGTAATAATAAAATTAAAGCTACTTACCTCTACTTATTTACACCCTCATTTACCACACCTACCTGAGTTTAAACTATCTTAAAGCTACAAATCTTGCCAAGAAGTTGGAAATCGTGCTTTGAGCAAAAACCCCCAAGTGAGATTTAACAAGTGTATCGTGATCCACCCAAACAACAGGTAAATACAATACCTTTAGCCCAATTAGCAAATTAAATTAGATTTGCAAAATTCGAAAAGAGACTAATACTCATTAATTTCTTTTCTCTAACTCTACAATTATAATCATTTATTTGAGTGATTATAATTACAACTCCTCAGTTAACGATAATCACAAATCCAATAGTGCCCTGCAGTTCTGCAACCCAATCTGAGGTTTTGTTTAGAAGTTCTTGTGCAACCCAAACAAAGAACTACAGAAGGAAATTTCTTTAGTTCACCTCAGCCAATTGGCGCTGGAGTCCCACAGGGCAGCATTCTGGGGCCCCTATTATACTTAATTTATACTTCGGACATGCCAACAAACAACTACACACAAACTTCGACATTTGCGGACGACACAGCTTTTCTAAGCGTGCACAAAAATCGTCATGAAGCATCACCTTACTTACAGGCTCATATATTTCAACTAGAAATATGGTTAAAACAATGGAGGATAAAAGTCAATGAGCAAAAATGCGTACATATAACATTCACCTTGCGTCGGGAATCATGCCCCCCTATTAAAATCAATAATCAAATAATACCTCAAAATTCGAATGTAAAATATCTCGGTGTACATTTAGATCGCCGTTTGACGTGGAAAAGCCATATAGAGGCAAAATTAACTCAAATGAAACTAAAAGCCATACAAATTCATTGGCTTATTGGAAGAAACTCTGTTCTTAGTCTCGACTGCAAACTCCTAATTTACAACTCTATTCTATAGCCAATCTGGTGCTATGGTATTCAGTTATGGGGCACTGCCTCGGCTTCTAATATCGAAAAAATTCAAAGGCGGCAAAATAAACTTCTTCGAATAATCACAGCTGCCCCTTGGTATGTTAAAAATTCACATATTCACCAGGATCTTAATGTTCCTTTAGTAAAAACTATGATTACGAAATATGCAGTAAAATACTTAAAAAGGCTCGAATCGCATCCGAACCCACTAGCTCGAAATATTTTATATGATAGTGGCCACACTCGCTTAAGAAGAAGAGACACTGCAGCACTTATCCAATTAGATGAGCGATAAACAACTAGATAAGTGAACAGAACCCGTGATGAAGAAAATTTTTGTCTGGCGCTGGCAGGACATAAAATAAAGTATTAGGTTAAGATTTGATTAATTATTGTTAGTTCATATTTAATGTATGAAAATTCAATAAATAATTTTGCAAAAAAAAAAAAAAATATTTATAATATTAGGAAGATATAAAAAATTCTTCCAAGACTAATAAAAAATATATATGTATTACAAGAGCAAAATTCTGAATATTGAACAGATATAATTAGGGATGCAAACGATGCATCGATGTTATCTAAATGTTAAGAAAACATTGATGAATCGAGAATAGAAAATAAAGCAGTTAAAAAAAATTTGGATGCAAAACATAATATGTATATTATATGTACATATAATATATATATAATATGTATATTATACACATACAATATAATGTGGATAAAAACGTAAGTATACATTGCATCAACACGGTGTCAATACTGTATTAACACCTTGTGAACATGCGTTTAGGATAACAGCCATTTTTACAATTTTTAATTTTTCAATTAAAGCCTCATTTTCTTCCACTTTAACCCTTCTTTGCATGGTGATGGAAATTTGCATCATAACATTTATTGAAGAAGAAAACGCACACAAGCTGGTGTACAGTAAATTGGTTGCTGTTGACATCATTCCTCATGACCATTCTATACATTGGATCATAGCGGTAAAAAAAAGAAGAAGCATAATATTTAAATTTATTGGTTATGTCTCGTTACTCCGCTTTTTGCTAAGTTAGAGGAAACTTGCATAATTCGTGGTATTTTTTTAAAAGCTGATTTGAAACTTTTTTGTTAAATAAAAGTGGGTATGAGTGGAAAAAGTGATTGTTTTTAGCGTCTAAGTAATAATCTGCGCATTTATTTTGATTTTAAATTATTTAGTACTGAGCTTGACAGGCGAATTTGAAATTTACATTATTCTGTTTTTTACCTTTTTTATACTATTTATTTATAATAAAATTGTTTTTAATATTTTTTCCTTAATCTAGAGCTTGAATTACATCTCTGTGATTAATTTCACAAAAAAAGAAAAAATCATGCAAAGATTAAATAAAAAAATTAAAAAAATAATGAAAACCGAAATTTAATAAATAAACCCTTTACTCAATCGGTTCAGTTCAGATCTTTAGAAATTAGGGCTTTACGTTGAAATTATTTATATTTTAAGACCTGAGGTACACATGCAGTTGAACTTCTATAACGCGAAACTCCATCATCCCGACAAAAAAGTTCGACTTACAGAAACTTCGAGTTAGAGAATTTTGTAATAAATGCACAAAACAAAAATCAATTCTTTCAGTATTCATGTTATTTAATTTTATTTGGTACAAATACATATGTACATATTTAAAGATTTCATTTAATGAAATATTGTGTGAATTTATAAGTGTTTACATGCAAAATTTCAAAAACGAATTATTGAATTTAAATTTATCAAATTTTATTTAACCAAAGATGAATGTCATATTTTAAATACTAATTAGTTTTAAATAAAACAAAAACTTTAAAATGACAAAAAATTTTTGGAAAAAATTCGACTTGTGGAAGTGTGGCCACGAGTGGTGCAAATATTTTACTTTGAGTTTTTACAAATTTCTAGATAAAGAAGTTAAAGAGTTCAAGTTATAGACACAAAATCATGTGAATTGGCCTGTTCACTGCTGTTGCCAAAAGATTCCCTTCGACTTAAAGAATTTTTGACTTTCAGAAATTTCGACTTATAGAAGTTCAATTGTAATTAATTTCTAAGAATTCAAATAAAATTAAAAAATAAATAATATACAGTTGTCTTATTTGCTCCCCAAAAGGTGTAAAAAATATATAAGAAATGTAAAAATCCAAAGGGTTAATGTTCGGGTCTCAAGAGGTTATATAAAAATATAATAAAGTGTTTTTCACAGCATATACATATCCTTTAAATTCTTTTTTTTTTACACAGTATAGTAAAACCGGGTTTTTTTTTTTTTATTCTTCTAAAATGCCCCAAATATATGCAAAGATTAGAAAGCTAATCATAAAGTTAAGAAATGGAAATAAGTAGAATGGAAAAATCTCGAAAACTATTGAAATTTGTCGTTCAACAGTTCAAACTATTATAAGAAATTTTAATAATATCGATCAATACCACTGAAAATAAACACCGATCAGGTAGTTTAGCCTTTCATTCAGATAAATAAACCTAAAACTAGTGCGAAAGATCTCGAAAAATGTAAAAATATTCCAAAACTGTGCAATATGTTTTGAGATCACAGCTGATTTAAGAAGCGAAGTGAATATAAAAAAAAGGACTCAAGTTTGCGAAAATTCACATAAATCACGAAATAAGAGTTTTCGAAAAATATTATTTTTAGTCACGAGTTTACAATATAAATAAATGCATAATTAATATAGGATATCACAATAGATATATGTACATATGTAGACTTTATTGGGCCACTGTATGGAAGTCTTGTCTGTTTAAAATTTTATAAAGTTTTAAGTAAAAAACATTTTTTTTATTACTGCAGACAAGCTTTATGTCTTCGCGGGACTAAGCTTATTACTAGAAATATTGGTAAATTATTTAATTATAAATGAGTAATAACAATGAATTATAAAGGCATATTTATAATTATTCAGGGACATCAAGATTTTTTGCTAAACAAACTTCTTCAGTCTTTACCTGTTTTAAAAGAAACAAAGAAAATATAACAAGTCTCTCCCTGCTTAGCAATCTAGCTTAATGCATTAAATTTTATATAAAAATAGTCAAGTAAAAATAATAAACACAAAAAGAGAAAAACAAACTCCATGATAGTGTACGTAGCTTTTTTTCAAGTTGGAATAGTAGACCAGTTGATATTTAAAATGTTTGCTTTTATTTTTGTGTTACTCGCTTATTGAGAAGAAGCTGAAAAACAATACCTCCAACTTGAATACGTTTTAGTTTGAGCGAGTCTGTCAAAGCGTGCGGTTGCTTTAAAGTTCCATATTTGAAAATAAATTTTACTTTGTGTATACATAATTTATGTAAAAAACTTAACTCTTTCTTAAATAGACATGACTGATTACGTTGATTTGCACAAAAGTTTGACGCAAGTTGGACAGGAACACTTGTTAAAGTTTTGGGATGAATTAACCGCAACTGAACGTGAACAGCTGAAGCAAGATATAGCTGGATTGAATTTAAATGAATTAAAGTTGTATTTTGACCGCGCCACAACTTCACTCACACAAAATAGTTTAAAATTAGACGATCGTTTGCAGCCTATACCAGAGTCTAAGGTTGTTCGTATTGCCAGATCTTCAGAAGCAACATTAGCCAATTATCGTGAAGAGGGTTTGAAGCAAATTTCTTTGGGACATGTTGCTGTTTTACTTATGGCGGGTGGACAAGGTAAATGCATTTTTATATTACAATATGTTTTATTTATTAAAAAGTTCATTGACTTGTACATACATTTTCATTAAGTTTGTATGTATGTATGTATGTTGATTTAAGTTTCTTTCAAGCAAATATAAAGCCACAGTAACTATGTAGGTGTGCTGTAACAGCTTTAATATACACAGTTTTTATTATTTTATACCTAGTTTAAACAAAACCACATTCGGAACCGTTATTGTATTTTTTCTTTCAAGTCACGCCTTAATTGAGCCATTCCTTGCTTAACATTAGTTTAAGTTGTAATCATTTAAGAAGTCTTTGTCAGGCATGCAACGTAGACAACATTTATTATCTTAAAGTCCCTTTCTAAAAGCCTTGAACCTAGCAGTGCACTACATATACATACATTTTAAAATAGTGTTTCGCAATTAAAAAATTGTCTGTGCAAATAGTAAAATTCTCTATGTATTGAGTTTTCTGTAGAAGTCTTTGTTTACTTATATTTTAATTTCTTAAAGAATTTTTTTTCATTATTATCTTACCCACTGCTTACCACAACTAATACCAACAATTTTTACCACTTACTATGTACTTTAATAATAAATTAAACACGTTTGAAAAAGTCAGCTAAAACTAATTGATAAATAAATTTGGTAAAGATTTCAAGTTTTAAATTGCAAATATTTTAATCTTTTAAGCTGAAATTATTTTTTGTTTGTTTTTTTCATTTTAATTAGATCAAGAATGCTTATACGTGCATATATTTATTTATTTGAAAAATTCACAATTATTTATAAAAGCATACATAGGCGAAAAAGTAATATCTAAATCTTTAATCCTGAATATCGATTAAAAGATAAACAATTTTTTCAAAAAATAAAAGAAAAAATTAAATTAATTTTATAAACTGATACAGGCAAGCATCGCTTGACACGTGCGTTTTATTAAAACGGCTTCGACTTAACACAATTCATATTTTGCAACACGTTATTGTTAAACAAGAAAAAAAACTCCTTTTTATACGGTTGTTATAAACTTTTTTAACCATAATTTTTGACTGCGGCAAGATTTAATCAAATTGCAAACTATAATTTAAAAAAATAAAAATGTTCGGCTTTATTACAGTATGTTTTGGCTCTGTTTTTAATTAGCAATTGTTTATTTTTGGTACCAGCTATCATAGTTTCTATGCATTCTATGCTTTTTCGCTGCATACGCAGCTGTCACAAAAGTAGAATCTGCGTTGAGGCGTTGAATGCGAAAAGTAGGTATACTTTCTATTTTAAAAATCGTCACAAGGAGCGATCTAACAAATTAGCTGATTATGACAAATAAAAATTTATTTTTACTTGTGGTGATGCATAAAAAGCGTTGCATGTAACTTGAATCGTAGAACGCAAGTAAGGTATGAAAAACATACAATGCATTGAGGCGAAAACGCGTGGTGTAGAGCTCCAGCTTTAAAAGTAATTGTATATCTTTCACATCTAGAATTAAAATTTTAGATCGTTTATCAAGAGGTAAAAGTGTAATAAAAGGGTGTTCTGGGAATCGAAAACGTCGTTTTTTTGATAAGATTTTTGTAATAAAAGAATTTTATGACCAATATTTCTCAATTAAACAGAATTTTATAACAAAAATTATAAAAGTTAGATTAAAAGTGTTTTAAAAACAACTTCAAATTCTTGCGTTTTCGATTTCCAGAACACCCCTGATAGTGTCAAGTTCTGCGACCTTCTATAATGAACAAAATGGAAAATGCTTAAACATAAAAATTGAAGGTAACTTTTAAAAACGCATTCCATTTAGCAAACGGATTACACTGGTTCACAAATTTCAACATTTTTGCAGCAACCTCAAATATAAGATGTTTCCTGAGCTACATAAATTTGTGTTGCTAAACACGAATATAGCCCTCATATAAATTTTACTACACGTTCAGTCACTTGTGTTGTAAAAACAACACATTAAGAAGCGTTTCCGGGATATTCGCGAAAGAAAAAAATTAACAGATTTTTTTAAAAATATTATGAACGTACATACATATATTTTTATTTACTGCCTGGCCCATGATGTCGACAAGAACATTTTTTTCGTATATTTATATTGAACACAAAAACAAATTTTAATTTTTTATTATTGTTTTTAATATAAATATGCTAAAGAAATTTTCTTGTCGACATTGTGAGCCTAGCAGTTAAGCTCTATTTCTTTTTTATTAACAAAATCAAAAAATTTGCATATTTATTTTACAAAATTTAATTAAATATATAAAAATTCCAAGGCGAATTCATTACAGGTAATCTCGGAACTACAACAAGTACAACTCGTACAAAAACCACAAGTAATTTGTTTTTGTTTAATCATTGTACAAAGTCAAAAACCGGAATAAACAAAACAGAAACAAAGATAATAAACAAAATTTTGTCGTCCAACAATTATAAAGCTAAAAAAAGAAGTTATCAGCAGGGTTTTTAATAACACCTGTGGGTAATGAATTCGCCTTAAAAAATTGTGACAAATATTTGTCATAAAAATTAAAAAAAAAACTATATTACCATAAATAAAAAAATTCATACATATCGTTAGCTAAAATGCAAAAAGGCGAAACAGGAGAAGCAATAAACTTTGTAAAATGAAAACTATAAACATGTCAGAAAAACAAACCTTGATAAGTCGTCCATTGAATTCTTCAAACAATTTTCAAAGAAAATCAATTCATTATATTTTGTTAGAAAAAAATGTGTAATTACGTCGTTTTTCATTTAGCAAACAACCACACTTGTCCCTTTGTTTTTTATTAATAAAAGCGCCATTTTTGATCACAGAAGTATAAAATTTTGTTGAGACATTTATTTTAATGGCATTCGTAATAATCAATCAAAAACTCGATTTTGAATTTTTTGTTAGTTACGCCTTTTTGCATTTTAGCTAACGATAAATTCTTATGGTGTTTGAACATACATACATATATCTATACATACCTACAAACTTAAATTATTTTTCATCTAACATTCATATAACACATATACCTATGTACATACCTATTACATATACCTTTTTGCAATTTTTGCTTAAAAAAGTTTCACGAAAGCTAATGAATGTTTCTTAAGAGAACTGTCTAAAATTAAAGATCTCCAGCGCAGCAATATATGCGCATAGCATGCGATTAAGGTGGTGCAGGATATATGTCTACTATGTAAAACCATACGCACATTAATCTTAAATTATTTTTCATATAACACATAAAGGGTGTTTTTTTAAGCCCGATAGAACTTGAAATTGTAAAAAATAACACAAAAAATTAAATTGTAATCAAAATTTTTTATTCGAAAGATCAATACGTGACATTATCATTTGAAAATGATTTCGGGCATATGGGCACCGCGGCTGTTCTTGACGAAGCGCATTCTGGACGTCCAATTTTGGGCCACTTTTTCGAGCACTGCTGGCCGTATGTCACGAAAAACACGAACAATGCTGGCCTCCAAGGCGTCAATTGTTGCTGGTTTATCAGCATAAACCAGTGACTTCACGTAGCCCCACAGGAAATAATCGAGAGGTGTCAAATCGTACGACCTTGGAGGCCAATTGACAGGTCCATTTCTCGAAATCAACTTATCGCCAAATTTTGATTTCAATAAGTCGATGGTTGCGTTCGCCGTATGGCACGTAGCGCCATCCTGTTGAAACCACATCTCCTCCGGATCAATGTCATCCATATTTTCAAACAAAAAATCATTGATCATGGTGCGGTAACGATCTCCATTGACCGTAACGCGAGCTCCGGCCTCATTTTTAAAGAAATAAGGTCCGATGATGCCACCAGCGTGAAAACCGCACCAAACGGTGCATTTTTCTGGATGTAATGGAGTCTGTAGGGTCTCTTGTGGATTGGTCTCGCTCCATATGCGGCAATTTTGCTTATTAACAAACCCGTTAAGCCAAAAATGCGCCTCATCGCTGAACACAATTTCAGCGATGAGGCGCAATATAAGTTGCGCGAATCGACGACTGATTTTCAAAGTAAATTTGGATAATTTCGTAGCGTTGTTCAAGCGTAAGTCTATTCATGATGATTTGTCAGAGTATACTGAAACGATAAAAAAAAATATTTCATCAAAATTTAATTTTTTGTGTTACTTTTTACAATTTAAAGTTCTATCTAGCTTAAAAAAACACCCTTTACTTATACCTATGTACATTAAAGTAATACCTTTTTGCAATTTTTGCTTAAAAAAGTTTCACGAAAGCTAATAAATGTTTCTTAAGGCACGGGGTAAGAGAACCGTCTAAAATTTTAGATCTCCAGCGCAGCAATATATGCACAGAGCATGCGATTAAGGTGGTGAAGGATATGTCCACTATGTAAAACCATACGCACATTAAACTTAAAGCTTTATCTTACAATTTATAGTCTTTTTCGCTCATTTTAACTTTAAAAATACATATGTAAACCTATATATCGTTAGCTTAAATGCAAAAAAGGCAAAAAAAAAAAAACTTGAAATGAAAACAGTAAACTTGTCAGAAAAACATGCGTTGATAAGTCATCAATGGAATTCTTCAAACAATTTTCAAATAAAAGCATTTCATTATATTTTGTTAGAAAAAAATGTGTAATTACGCCGTTTTGCATTTATCAAATAAACACACTTGTAGTTACGCCCTTTTGTTTTTTGTCAATAAAAGCGTCATATTTGATCGCAAAAGTTTTAAATTTTGCCAATACATGCATATTAATGGTATTCATAATAATCAATCAAAAACTCGATTTCGAATTTTTTGTTAGTTACGCCTTTTTGCATTTTATCTAACGATATGTTTGTACAATAATTAAAAAAATCATAATTTTTAAAAAATAAAAATTTTAGGCACTTTAGAAATCACTTTCGGGGCGGAAACATTTTTCTATGAATCAACCTAAAAATAGTTTTTTTATAATCAGAACAACATTTTCCACAGGGCACTGGAGAAATATAAGCACAGTTTTACTTGTAACAATATCAAAGCTTAAACAAAAACAACAACAATAAACAGCGAGTTTATCTTTTCTTACATTCCACCACAATTGGTTGGAATTCTCCCAACATTAATTGTAGTTGTTAGTAAGTTAATGCTTATACTTCTTATTCGCTTAACAGTCTTATTTGTATAATTTCTTTAGTTTTTTTAAAATCTTTGGATGAAGTTTCCTGATGATCTGGCCTAAGCAACCAGTGAAATGCGCATAGGAATAGCTTATCCCATCAACAATAAATTTCAGTGTTTTTAACAAGAATAAAAATTGGGAATTAAGCACGACTAACGAAGTCTTGTTAAATAAAACTTTTTGTTTAAAAATTTATATTGAAAACAAAACAAAATTGGAGATTTTGTATTGTTGTTTTAATCACCCTTATCGTGGTTGGCGAATATAAAATACGCCTGCGACTGTTTGGTAAAAGATTTAAGGAAATAAGTTCACGTTCTCTTTAATATATTACCAAACAGTCGCAGGCGTATATTATATTCGTCAACCACGATGAGGCTTAACACAGGCAAAACAGTACAAGTGATTGAACGTGTATTAATGTGTGGTTTTCACAACACAAGTGATTTAACGTGTAGTACAATTTTGAAAGAAGCACTAAAAAAGTTCAGTGCTCTTCATATAAATTATTTCACATGTTTAGTCACTTGTATTATATAATATTATTATATAATATTTTTTCAAAACAAATTCTATATATCGCACTTGTTCAACAATACTGTATTAACACAAAATTTCAACATTTTCAGTAGAAGCAAAACAATTGCTAATTTAATATGAAAGGCATATGCAAAAGTATTTTTAAACCAACCGTTTCTTTACTAAAAAGTAGACAAAGTAGCTCGATATTTTAATAGCGTCGAGTTTTTCCAAAAAGTGAAAAAATAACAATTTGGAGTCAATATAGTATTGTTGAACAAGTGCGATATGTATGTTTGTACATATTTATTTATATAATACAATTAAAATTGCTATCAAAAATTGATTACTAATCTTTACATAAAAAAACTAAATCAAAATAACTATTTAGTAACGTCTTCAGTTTAAACAAGTTTTAAAGGTCATGAGAAACTGAAACTACATATACACAAAATTTAGCATTTAAATAACTAAACTTTATTAAAAACTGTATTTTTGCTTAAGAGTATGTCTGATCTTTCACAAATTAATACTTAATGATCATACTTCAAGAAACACAGATTTACATTCATACATATGTATTTATTCATAAATCACTTATTATGTATGCATATATTTTTAGGAACCAGATTGGGTTTTGCTCATCCCAAAGGCATGTTTAACGTTGGCTTACAATCACATAAAACTCTTTTTCGTCTGCAAGCTGAGCGTATATTAAAGTTGGAAGAGTTAGCCTACGAAGTCACCGGCAAAAGAGGCATTATAACGTGGTACATTATGACGTCAGAACACACTATACAACCAACCTATGACTATTTTGTGGCCAATAACTTTTTTGGGTTAAAAAGAGAAAACGTTGTATTGTTTGAGCAAGGTTCATTGCCGTGCTTTGAATATGACGGTAAAATTATATTAGATCAAAAGCATCGTATTGCTAAAGCTCCAGATGGAAACGGAGGTATTTACCGTGCAATGAAACAACAAGGTGTATTGGATGATATGACTAAAAGAGGAGTACTATATGTACATGCTCATAGTGTAGATAATATATTGATTAAGGTAGCCGACCCAATTTTTATTGGTTATTGTGTTCAAGAAAATGCCGACTGTGCCGCTAAAGTGGTGGATAAATCTTCTCCTACTGAAGCTGTTGGTGTGGTAGCAATTGTAGATGGAAAATATCAAGTGGTGGAGTACAGTGAAATATCAGCGAAAACTGCCGAAATGCGTAATTCAGATGGTCGTCTTACTTTTAATGCCGGCAACATTTGCAATCACTTTTTCTCGACAGCATTTTTACAAAAAATCGCCAGTACATATGAGCAGGAACTCAAATTGCATGTAGCCAAAAAAAAAATACCCTTTGTAGACAATTCTGGAAAGCGCATAACTCCAGAAAAGCCCAATGGCATTAAAATCGAAAAATTCGTATTCGACGTCTTTGAGTTTACGCAAAAGTTTGTTGCTATGGAAGTGCCAAGAGATGAGGAGTTCAGTGCTTTAAAGAATGCTGATGCGGCGGGAAAAGATTGTCCTGCTACTGCCAGAGCTGACCTTTATCGCTTACATAAGAAATACATTGAGGCAGCTGGTGCTATTGTCCACGGCGATGAATGTGAAATATCTCCATTTGTTAGTTACGCCGGAGAAAATTTGATTACTTTGGTACAAGGCAAATCGTTCACAACTCCTTTATATTTGCGTAGTAATAGCGACAATGAAAATGGTCATTTATAAAATGCACACAACAGTTTGTAAAACGTTTTTCTTGTGTGGTTTTTACATAAAATGTTTCGAATAATAAGCAATTTTGAACCACAAGTTACTTAAAATTCCATATACTTAAAAAATCATATTTCTTTGTTATTAAGGAAAAAAAGTTGATGTGCAATTATTAATTATTTTAAAAAATTTTGTTTGTTGTAAAAAAAAAAACTAAATTGTTATTATGTATTAGATTGTAATCAAATAATGTACACATATATGTCTGTATTTATAAAAAAATGTTATTTAAAAATCGAAAACCAAAAACTCTCAATCTTTATAACTATTGTGTACTTAACTTTAGGTATGTATTCCAGGGACTGAACATAATTATTATTATTATTATTTTATTTTTAAAGGTTACGAGAAAAATTCCTTTATTTTCAATTGGAAATTTTTAACCATTATCGCTGCATACATACATACATTTTATTTTGGTTATCGTAACTCATTTAAACAAATAAGAAAGAATATTCGGTCAAGACCGAACCTATGCTACTCCACGCAACAATATTTAGAGACCAATTTTCAACAGTGTACCTTAAATACTATTTCAGATGTCTTCAGTAGAATTGTATGGCGTTTCTTTTCTTAAAATATATTAACCCTCTAACACTCATTTTAAGGGGTCATTTTTATCCTTTTTCTTAACTTCCACACACAAGTATACTAAAACGGCACTTTAGAGGGTGAAAATGTTGGACGAATATTTTTTGCATTAAATTTCACCAGGGGTATTCTAAAGCTTCGTACAGACAGTGGTCAGATCTTACAATGTTGTCATTAAAATTGACTAAAAATGTCTTGCAACTGTGTGAACATTGTACGCTATTTTCATTTGGAAGATGTGTTAAATTAATGCATCTGACAATGGCACTATTGTCAGAAAAATGACAACATTGTAAGATCTGACCATCGTCTGTACGAAGCTTAAGACCAAAAAATCGTGCAATGTATGTAAAACGGATTTTCAAAAATTTCAAGGCACGGAATTTCGAAAATCCGTTTACATACATTGCAAATTTTTTTAGTCTTACAATTCTACTGAAGACATCTGAAATAGTATTTAAGCTCAGAAGTACATTTAGTATATTTTTTTTTGACTTATACCAAACGCCTTTTCAAAAACTTTAGGGCCGATATTTCGGGGACCCGAGCTAGCTTTGGCAGATTTGCTCTACCAATAGTCTAACTTCATTTCGCGTTGCAAGTATTGAGGCTGGCTGCGATGACCCGAATTTTGTTGCACTGTGTAATTCATCACTGATGACCAAAAAAAATAATATTTTTTAATGAATATTTTTAACAAAAAATCTTTTTGGTTTGTATAATAGTTAGTTATTTATAACCGAAACAAAATGTTTGTTTGATATAATGGTTATAATAACAAAAAAATTTAGTTACAATAATAGTTATTTATAACAAAAAAAAAGTATTTTTTACTTTAATTGGTTGCGATAAATAAAATATATTTTAACAAATAAAATCTGGGAATTTATTTATCATGGTGAGTAACATTTATTATATAAATTCTCACATTAATCGAATATATATTCTAAGTCAAATTACAATTTATAAAGCTTTCATACTTTATTAGTCTTATTCCTGGAAAATATTGAAGAAATAAGACTATTAAAATATAAAAGCTTTATAAATTGTATTTTAACTTAGAATTTATAAAATATATTTTATTTTTTATTTATTTAATTTCAGTAACAAACTAGCCTATAAGCCATAATCGGCTTACAAATTTCTACTTAATAATAGCAAAAAAAATTAAAGGAAATTTTATTATAATTGTTCATTAAAACCTTTAAAAATGCTTTCAGTATGTATCAAATAATTCGTTAGGTGTTTTTACAAAATATTTTCAGCGAACACCGACCAAGGATTGTCAACTCAGCAATAACTGTTCTTTAGGTCTCACTGCTACAACAACAAAAAAGCTGTAGTTTCAGAACAAACAGAAATATTTTTTTATCTACAGATTCCATAATTTTTATAGTTAGATAAAAAAGTCGTTA
The DNA here is from genome assembly GCA_963931875.1 of Pollenia griseotomentosa. NCBI lineage: Eukaryota > Metazoa > Arthropoda > Insecta > Diptera > Polleniidae > Pollenia > Pollenia griseotomentosa. The sequence goes on along the minus strand of OZ007561.1, from coordinate 202,317,599 downwards.
TTTTAGAATTCAATTAGAATGGACAAGTTATGTTTTCTTTGAGAGCAAATACTACAAAGTGTCATATGTATGTATTTCTTTTGCAAAATTGTGTTCATATTTATACCAAAACATTGATAAGAATACAACTAAAGGTGCTTTTACACGATCTACAGTGGGTTTGTCAGATGTAAAATCCATATGTTATTGCACATGTGTATAAATGCATATCCGAAGAAAGTAAAATAGCTTTTATTGATGATCTAAATGTATATGCAAATAAGCGAGTTTTTAAGCTAGAAATAATAGTTTTACAAGTTTCCAGTAATGAGAAAAGTCAAATACATTGAAATGCTATTCCAGTTCAAATAGAGAATATTAAATAAATACAGAATAATTTTAGGGTTTTACTTAAAAATACAGTTGAACTTCTATAACTCGAAATAATTTTAGGGTTTTACTTAAAAATACAGTTGAACTTCTATAACTCGAAACTCCATCATCTCGACAAAAAAGTTCGACTTACAGAATCTTTAAGTTAGAGAATTATGTAATAAATGCACAACAAAAAATTAAATTCGTTCGGCATGATGTAATTTTAATTTTATTTCGTACAAATACAGATGTACATGTTTAAAGATTTCATTTAATGAAATATTGTGTGATTTGATATGTGTTTACATGCAAAATTTGAAAAACATAGAATTATTGAATTTAGATTTATTAAATTTTAATTTTAAATTTAGTGCAACAATTTAAGTTGCACTCAAATGAGTGAAGAAAAAAAAAGTAGCAATAAGCTGATGATTGCTTTTTTAAATCAAACTATGTTTTTTGAGTGCAAAATTGTTTAATATCACTATCACTCATGTTTTGTGAGGCTGCAAATTTTCAATTCATCACTCAACATCAACAAAATGATTGCAATATTTTTGCACAATCACTAAGTGTGAGTTGAAACGGCAAAATGAGTGCGCTACACCCATCTATGGTGTTCTGTCTTAAAAAAGCATGTGGTCTTATACTACTACTGAAGTTTATGAATAGGGCAGCAGGAATACATATGTATATTTAATCCAGAGTTTTTAGGCACATTTAATATAAACCTAAAAACAGATAATTTTTTCTTAGCTTAAATTTAAAATCCACTAATTCGTACCTTATCTCCAAAAGTAATTATGTATTTAGAAAATATTTCGCAACTTTAACGGTAAATGGAACTATTAATTACACGTGAGTGAATATGCTATGAAGTACATTTATTTCTAATAGACTTGGCAGCACCTGATAATAGTCACGTGAACAAAAACGTGTAATAAGTATGAGAAAATAAGATGGCAATACAATATTTCGCATGTCTCGCTTTAAAAGATGAATAAAAAGACTAAAGCTATACTCATAAGCCAAATTTGAATTGGCAGCACTTTGACACGAAGCACAAGTGCAGTTGATTTTTTTACGAATTTGTTTCATTCAATTTTTAACATCGGTACATTTCGTTTGCGTGTTTAAAACATTTTTTTCCCAGCCCAATTAGATAGTTTGGGGAATAAATTCACTTTCTATATGGACGTTTAAGTGGATAGTATAATTAGGAATAATTTTTTTATATAGAACCTAAAATATATACAGCAAATAACAATGGGAAGTAAGTTAGCAACATCATGAAAAATTTAAACAAAATAAAAAGTGAATAATATAAATATAAACCAAAAGTTGAAAGAAATGCAAAAGTTACAATAAGACAAACTAAACAGATGAGAATTACAAATTTAAAATAAGTTTCTTTGCTTACGTATACATATGTATATCGTTTAGCTATTGTATGCCGGTGTTTGATTTTTTGGTGTTTTTTTTTAAATATAAAATTGTGTTTATTTAAATAAATTCAAGTAAATCTGATGGTTTAAAGTAAATAAATTGTGACGTGTTAAAGTAAATAACTTCTTTTTTGCTTTCCAGTTAAATTCCTTGAAGTCATAAAACCATTCTGCAGTATACTGCCAGAAATCGCTAAACCAGAACGCAAGGTAAGTTCCAATAAATTGCCTTTAACTTAATCGTTCAAAAATAAGACAAGTTTAATACATGAATTCCAAATAGAAGTGGGTTAATAGTTAAAAATTTGATATTTAGTAAAACTGCCTAATTTTCAACTCAGTTAACAAATTTTAAATGTTGCCACACAAGACTTTCTAATTGACACATAAGAAAACGAAACTAAAGGAAAAAAAAGTAACTTTCACAGGGCATTAATAAAAGGAAAACGCCACGAAGCATTTCACACTTGTTCATGTATTAAAAGTAAAAATATTTTATTTCGCGATAAAACACTCCAATATTACAAAAGATTATAAATTAACCTTTTTAAATATGGTTTATTTATTATAGCTATAGTACATACATATGAATGTATGTACATGTTTATTTTTTTTCTTTGATATTTTTGACATTTCTCTGTATTCGTTTTTTTGACAGTTGTAACAGCGCATACAACGTGTACAACCTGCCCGAATGCAAATTCGTTTTATGTCGTCACTTACGTTTTGTTCGATAATTTACTGCTTTGGTATATTTTGTAGAAACATTCACTGATGATTGTTGTTTTTGCTATTTTGCTTACGTAGCTAGACTGTTATTAATTATTATGGCAGAAAGAAACTTCAATATATTGAAAGGTAATAAGACTTTTTTTAGTTAGGTCAATAAACCATTTATAATAATTTTGATTTAAATAATTAAAAAAAATACAGCTATGAAATTTGTAGGAGGATGGAAATATTTTAACAAAACTTTACTCATCACATTAAGCAATACATATACAAAAATGTTACAAATTTTTATTTTAGTTTTACAAATAAAGAAAATGTATATTAATTTTGCAACTTATGCAAAAAGTAAAGAAAAACACTAGGCTTCAGACGAACCTATTCGAAATTATTTATCTAAGAATATATGTATTAATTTATTTTGTATTAATCATTTGCAGATTCAGTTCAGAGAGAAAGTGCTATGGACCGCCATAACCCTATTTATCTTCTTAGTTTGCTGTCAGATTCCTTTATTTGGAATTATGAGTTCCGACTCAGCTGATCCCTTCTACTGGATTCGTGTAATTTTGGCCTCCAATCGCGGTACTCTTATGGAATTGGGTATTTCTCCTATTGTTACATCCGGTTTAATTATGCAATTGTTGGCTGGTGCTAAAATTATCGAAGTCGGTGATACCCCCAAGGATCGTGCATTGTTTAATGGTGCTCAGAAATTGTTTGGAATGGTGATAACTATTGGTCAAGCCATTGTCTACGTTATGACTGGCATGTATGGTGATCCATCAGAAATTGGCGCTGGCGTTTGTCTGTTAATCATTATCCAATTGTTCGCCGCAGGTTTAATTGTTTTGTTGTTGGATGAGTTGTTGCAAAAAGGTTACGGTTTGGGCTCCGGTATCTCACTCTTTATTGCCACCAATATTTGTGAGACAATTGTGTGGAAGGCTTTCTCTCCCACAACTGTTACTACCGGACGTGGTACAGAATTCGAAGGTGCTGTCATTGCCTTATTCCACTTGATGGCTACACGCAGCGATAAGGTTCGTGCTTTGCGTGAGGCTTTCTATCGCCAAAACTTGCCTAATTTGATGAACTTGTTGGCAACTGTTCTCGTTTTTGCAGTCGTTATATACTTCCAAGGTTTCCGTGTTGATTTGCCTATCAAATCTGCTCGTTATCGCGGTCAATATAGTAGCTATCCCATAAAGCTTTTTTATACCTCAAACATTCCCATTATCTTGCAATCTGCTTTGGTTTCTAATTTGTACGTTATTTCGCAAATGTTGGCTGTTAAATTCCAAGGAAACTTCTTTATCAACCTTCTCGGTGTTTGGGCTGATGTTGGGGGTGGCGGCCCAGCTCGTTCCTACCCCATTGGCGGCCTCTGTTACTACCTGTCGCCACCCGAAAGTGTTGGCCATATTTTGACTGACCCTATCCATGCCATTCTCTACATTGTTTTTATGTTGGGATCCTGTGCGTTCTTCTCCAAAACATGGATTGATGTATCTGGAAGCTCTGCCAAGGATGTAAGTATTCAAAATGTTGCTTGAATCAAAATAAACTTATTTAAATTAATTTTTATACCTGTAGGTTGCTAAACAATTAAAAGAACAACACATGGTTATGCGTGGCCATCGTGAAAATTCTATGATCCATGAATTGAACCGCTATATTCCCACAGCAGCTGCCTTCGGTGGTTTGTGCATTGGCGCTTTATCCGTGTTAGCTGATTTCTTGGGAGCCATCGGTTCTGGTACCGGTATTCTCTTGGCTGTCACCATTATCTATCAATACTTCGAAATCTTTGTTAAAGAACAATCTGAAATGGGCGGCATGGGCACACTGCTATTCTAAGCTAAGCGCATTCAATTCATTAGTTAAGAGCATGTCAAGTGTGTTTAGGTACATAATATGTTTAGTTACATAAGTCAAACTCGAAACATTTTACGTTTTGGGATTTTTATAAGTTTTCTTTTTAATAACTTTTTATTTAACAAAAAGAAAAAATGCTAGTTTTATGTTAAAATATTTTTTTACGAAAATTGTATAAAAAGAAAAGAGATAAAGAAAACATCTTAACACAAAAATTAAACTTTATAAACTTTCAAGTTTTTAATATTATTTCTTTAAATGAATAGTCAAAATTTTATTTCTGAGACTCCAAAAAAAAATTTTTTTTTTTAAATTATTCATAGCATTTGTTTAAGCTTTAAATAATTAATTTCTAGAAATAATATTAAGAATTACAAAAGTTTAGATTATTTATAAAAAAAACGAATGATTGTAAAATTATTGAAGTTGTAGAAGGGAAATTCAAAATCATTGAAAAAAAGCAACTTAATTATAAACAATAAAAAACTTGTAATAAAAAAAATGAACAAAACAATAAAAAAATTGTAAAATTTAATTTTTTTTTTTTAATTAGTAAATGCTTTTTTATTTTCTATTTATATATTAATATGCAATGGGCTGAAAAAATCAAAAAGAGCGTCGTATAACTGTACCGAGTTACAGTTTTTGCGGTTTCTACATTAACTATGTATATGCAATCGTTTTTTAATGTGTTCTCTGGTGGAGAACCAAAAATAACTCAACGTGACTGGTGGAAAACCATATATAACTCAGACGTTTTACTGGTGGAGTACCAAGGAAATAACTCAGACGTTTACTGGTGGAGACCAAAATACTCTGGAGCGGATTCAGGAAGCTCTCGCCTTCCTATACGAAGGTTAAGGTCGAACGAGTACTTGTGGTTGAAGCTCCAAAAATTGTGTGATACCCTGGCAATATAACTCAAGAGAGTTAGCCAAAAAAAATTTTAAATCAAAAGAAACAATTTATGGGAATCCTCCCAACATTAATTTTAGTTAGCATCTGTTCCAGGCATAAAACTCCAAACAAAATACAAGTACATAGTCCAATTCATATCTTGGAGTTCGCCTCTATGAGTATGCTTTGATGTTTTCCCAAAGGTAAAATAGAAAATATCAATAAAAAACAATGATTTTAAACGCAACTATTTGCCAGTACTAGTACTGGATGACCCTCCCATCTATAACAGCTGTACTAGATGACCCTGTTATAGATGGGAGGGTCAGTGCTGCCATAACTGTTTAAAGAGAGCATTCCAAAAATTCAAAAATCTAATAATCGTATAATCAAGGCGAATTTAAAAAGGTCTCCACGAGGAAAATATAATTTACAAACGTCAAAAATACGTTTGTATATGTTTTGCGCCGTAATAAAAAAAAATTTGATTCAAAAGAGTGAAAAATATTTTTATAATAAAATATTTTAAAGTGAAACTATTAATTCCTTTTATAAAAAAGGGCAAATTTCAATTTTATATAAAAATGCGTTTGCTGTTTTTGACAACAAGCAATTAAATTGCAAAAACAAAATACATATGGCTTTTTGTAGTTGTAGAGTTACACTTACCTTAAATTTGCCTTGCGTATAATGTAGAAAATTTGCTAAAAATCTAATAAGATTAAAAATGAGTTAGAAATGGATTATATATGGCATCAATGTTCTCTTTCATATTCCAAAAACCATTTTTCAATATCACGTATAGAATATGAGATATTTAGCATAGACTTTGGTCTACATCCACATTTTTAGATTCGTTGCACGTTATATTGCTACATATGAGAATATTTTGCATATGGAGCAAATTTTGCATACGAACATAACAAAATTATACTTTACTATTGCTTTGCGCTATTCGAATAATGAATAACGTAGGTCAAAATAAACCGTCACAATAGTTAAAATTTATTGGGCACAATGTGACACTTGGAGCCCACAACAAAACTAATTGTTGAATATTGATTTGCGCTAGCTAACATATATTTTCTTTCCATATTATGTTGCATCTGCAGTTCGGGGCCTATAGGAGAGAGTTTAGCAGTTATCACCATTCTAAAACATACCAACCTGTCCTTAAAAATCTCTATTAACTATCAACTTCAATGTGTTTGTCATAGACTTACTTTGCTCCAAGTCAAAGAAAACATCATAATACAAAATAAAATTTGATATAGAGCATTAAAACTTATGATTTATTGCATGTAAATTCATAAAAATGTATAATTTTATTGAAAACATACGTAGAAATCAATTAGGAGCGTTTAAAAAAACTCTATCTAGTCGTTTTAGAGAAATTTGATTGTAAACCTATTCATGGTGAAATTACTACAAGGTGGCATCACTACGGAATCTGGTAATTTTTGCTGAACTGTGGTGAAAACCCAAAGATGTCATTTTTTTTTTGTTTATGTTTACATTCTTGAAAAAAAATTTTAAAAAAATCATTTTTGTTCGGTTTTTAAATGAAAATTGTGCATAACAATTAAAATATTTGCAAAAAATAAATCGTATGTAGTTTTTATATGTGCGTCTTTAGTTGTGCTAACAGTTTTTTTTTTAATAATAAATAAAAACAGAAATAATTGTGTATGTGACCACGTCGTGTGTACGTTTGAAAAATGCGTATATTTTTGGTATGCGCTTGTGCGCCACTTTCTTTAAACCTCCAAAGGACTTGTAGTGAAAAAAAATTGTAAAAACAATTGTTTTTAATTCAAAAAACATTAAAATTTTAAGTGTGAATCTTTTAGTAATTTTTTCATAATATTTTTCCTTTTATTTGTTGCAGATCAGCGTTGCCACTGAAAATTTTCTATTCGACCAAACTTATTAACCAAAATCTATTTCTATTTTTGATACATTTAAGCAAGTTTAGATATAATTAACTTCCAGTTATAGCTGTTAGTTTAAAACTTATTTTTTTATATACCTTTAATATGAAATTAAAATTTGTTTTGTTTCTACTGAAAATTTTTAAATTTTGAGTTAACATGGAGCCTTAGGTAAATTATGGACCGACCTTCACCATATTTGGTGTCATAAAAAGGTTTTTGTTGAAATTTAATGACAATCAGTGCATTCCGCTACAAATTTATGTTAGTTTTTAGGGGGGTAGTTTCACATTTGGGAGCTTAACTCTTTTATTATTATTATTATTTTTTTTTTTTATTATTATTATTATTATTATTATTATTTTTATTATTATTATTATTATTATTATTATTATTATTATTATTATTATTATTATTATTATTATTATTATTATTATTATTATTATTATTATTATTATTATAGTATTATTTCACCATGGGTATAACCAGAGATACATATTGCGACATATTCTGCAGTTAATGTCAAAATTATGTTACCTTTAATGTAGACAGCAATTTTTTGTACATATTTATTGGAGGAAATTTATGTTGCAATATTTTTTAGTCCTTTTTCGTGTTGACAATTATTCTTAACATAAAACGTCAAATTTAGTTGTCAATTGAAAAAAATATGTAGAAAGATAAAAAAAAGAAGCAAATTGTGTTTGAAGGAAATTAAGTTTGTGAAATGGTAGCAAATTATAATTGAAGTAAAAGAATTAAATAAACACTTAAATAAAATTGCAAAAATTATTTTTATTTATATAATTTTTTTCTTATACGATCTTTATTATTTAATTTTATGCTAGATTTGTTTTATATTAGGTTGTAAATATTACAGTATTTTAATAGGGTGTTAACATCTTTGATATTGTCTTAATATATACATTTTAAAAGATCCGGTAAACATATTTTGCCGAAGAGTGAGATTTGTGCTATTCTGATAGTCTGACAGTTAAAGATTAAGTGATCTATATCCAGTATGGCATTAGATTGACATAGGTTGCAAACTGTTGGTTGTGAGTTAAGGAAGATGTGTTGATGCGTTAAGAAGGTTTGTCCAAATCTCAATCTTGTAAATTTTTCTATGTCGAGTCGTGACATTGTGTGAGGGTATAATGCAGGAGTTCCATAACGGTTGAACGTTTTATAGATGTGTTGGTAGGTTGTCCAACTTGCAGCTTTAGCGTTTTGAATACTTGTTGATATTATTATTTTTATGTCCTCTTTATTTGCAGAGTGGTAAGTTATTATAGGGGCAAAGGTTGCATAAAAAATTTGCTCGAAAACCTATGTTGTTAGTTCCTTTTTCTATTTTTATTTATATTCATAATTAATTATATATATAAATTTTTTAAATAAATAAAATTTAAATTTATATTAATTTGTCTAAGCTTGAGTTCTTTTTTATATAAAAATATTGATTTTATTTTAACTTTATTCCAAATTTCTTTTTTCCCATTCAACAAGAAACCCTCAAATTATATTGCCTAGAATTAACAATGCTTTATTTGAAAGGTCTTTTATTGTAAGAATCGCACGTTGTTGGAACACATTACCCATTGAGCTTCGTGTGTTTTCACACTCAAATAACGCCTTTCGTGTGAAAATGTTGGCTGTTCTTCCGAACTTATAGTGAACAATTCATTGTATTTCATTTAAAATGTGATGTTGCTTACATATATTTTGGGATCAATTGTCTTTTTATATTGTCTTTTTATATTTTTTTATTTAATTCTACCTTTGTATATATATATATGTATATGTGTACAATGTACACTGTACATATATATGTACATTGATTTTTATTTTGGTTTGGGACCTAGGGATTTTAGTTATATTCTAATTTAAATATTTTTAGTATTAATTCAGGTATATATCTTTGTAATATAGTTTACTGGCCTAATGAGGCTTTTATATTACCTGCAATAAATTGAATTGAAAATAAATTTAATAAAAATTAATATTTTTATATAAAAAGAGTTTTTTCAAATTATGAGAACATAAATACGTGTTCCCATGACTCTAACATAACTTGAGGGTTACACGATCAAGTTTTGCCTATCAAGTTTTAATACACTCACACTTTTTTACCAATACACTCATACTTTTAAAAATTGATACGAATTTGCCTTTAAAATTCTCATGCCAGTGAGTGTTTCAATTTACGTTCAAGAAAACAGCTGATTTGAAGGTTAGTGAGCAAATTTTTCGTTTCTCTTTATAAATTTTTTTCTTGATGGCATCTTGAAAGTAAATTGCTCAAAAATTGAATGCAGCCTACGTCACAACTATCAATTTTTGGAAATTTTGACAAACAGTATATGTAAAAGACTATCAAGAACAACTTGACCGTGTGGCTGCACTGTAAGCTGAGCAAGAAATATTGGCCTGTTATTCTGCCAACGGTATTGCCAACTAGCTGAAATATTTATCTTTAGTGTAGACCTGGGGTTATTATGTACAGCAGTCAGAGTTGTCAACTTTGAAATTTCAAAACGCACCAAAATGGAGAAAATCGCTACAAGTTTAGAAGTTCTTTTCTATTTAAAATGTATTTATTGAATTCATTTTGCATAAAAATTATAATTTTTTTGTATTATAAATATAACAATTAAACAGTCTTTAACAGTTCTAACTTTTTTAGAAAAAAAATAAAACAAAAAAAAAAAAAAAACAAACAAGCTAAACAAATTTGAATTCATTTCGTCAGGTTATTATTGTTTTAGCCTATACGCCATCAAGCCGGTTTTGAGAAAAACCAAGGTATATTAACACAAGGTAGACTCACTTGGGAGTATAGACATGCTGCTCTATAACAGGAACCGAGTTGTCAACATTGTCTTCATATAAAACAATAATAATTTAACGCACACATATACAAATTTTGGTTCATATACACTAAATTTGACGTTTGGGTTCCAACTTGGGTAAACAGCTGACAAACATATGGGCCAACGAGTTTACCTTGTGTAAATATACCTTGAGAAAAACGATTAAATAGGTTTACAATCAATTTTCTCAAAAACTACTCGATAGATTTTTGTTAAACGCACCTACTTGATTTCTACTTATGTTTTTAACAAAACTATACATTTTTATGAATTTACATGCAATAAATCAAAAGTTTTAATGCTTTTTCTATATTAACATTTTGTCGTTTTGTGCTCCATATCAAATTTTATTTCGTATTATGATGTTTTCTTTGACGTGGAGCAAAGTAAGTCTATGGAAAACACAATGAAGTTGATAGTTAATAGAGATTTTTAAGGACAGGTTTGTATGTTTTAGAATGGTGATAACTACTTAACTCTCTCCTATAAGCCCCGAACTGCAGATGCAACATAATATGGAAAGAAAATATATGTTAGCTAGCGCAAATCAATATTCAACAATTAGTTTTGTTGTGGGCTCCAAGTGTCACATTGTGCCCAATAAATTTTAACTATTGTGACGGTTTATTTTGACCTACGTTATTCATTATTCGAATAGCGCAAAGCAATAGTAAAGTATAATTTTGTTATGTTCGTATGCAAAAAATTGTCATATGTAGCAATATAACGTTCAATGAATCTAAAAAATGCGGATGTAGACCAAAGTCTATGCTAAATATCTCATATTGTATACGTGATATTGAAAAATGAATTTTGGAATATGAAAGAGAACATTGATGCCATATACAATCCATTCCTAACTAAAATTTTCAAAAATGGCGTGTAGGCTAAAACAATAATCACCTGACGATATGTATTTTGTTAAAAAAAATTAAAATTAAAAGGGGATCAAAAATTCATAACAATAATTCCACTTATTGTTATCATCTGGCCATAAAACATATTTAGTTTCAAATTCTGATGTTTTATAAACATCATTATAGCACCATCATTTTTTATTTAAAGTAATTTATTAACAACATTTTAAGACATTCGATTTCGTATCTTTTATTTAAACAAATTCATTAAACTACATTTGAGTATGGAAGTGATAAAATTTTAAACGCGATATTTGCTAATGCATGAAAAGATTAGTTTTAGCTGCGTCTTGTTAACATTTAACTTCAATCCAAAATTCTAATGTTGAATCCATATTATTCCATTGCATGTGAATCATTCGCCATCTTTTTCAATACGAGATACAATTTTAACATCGTATTCATATGTACTGCTCATGGCATGATATCTTTTTTGCAATTTATTACATTTAAAAAGTTAATATTTTGGGCTTAAGTCTAGTTTACCAACGCAGCTCCAAATAAAAAAAAAGTACATAGGGTGATAGAAAATTGAAAAATAAGAAGAAAAAATGAAATGGTAAAATTCTTGGAAACGCATAGTTTCCGAGTTATGGGCCTCTGCAGTTTTCATATGAATTTGCGATTTCCCATTACATTTCTGAACCTTTATGGCCAATATTGGTATCATTTGAAAGCTTTTGAATAGATCTTTCTGGAAATAAACATTTTATTTAAAAATTCTTAATCCATTAAGGAGCGGGGATGGATTTACGAAAAAACAAAAGTTTTTAGTAAGCATAAAAACCAATATATGTATTTATGTTTTAAATTTGTTTTTTAATTTACTTTTTTCTAAAATAAACTTCACTTACCTTTTATACATACATACATTAAAAAAAAAAAAATAAAAAAATTATTCGCTCTCTGATTCCTCTTCAATATTGTTATTGGGCTGTAAAGGGTTGTACATTTTACATTTATTTAGCGAAGCCGGTGTTTGTTATACTATAGAGGAGAAAATCCTTGTGCCCGGCCGTAGGCCGGCTATGCGGAGAAGCTTTATTTAGCGAAGCCGGTGTTTGTTATACCATAGAGGAGAAAATCCTTGCGCCCGGCCAAAGGCCGGCTATGTGGAGAAGCTTTATATAGCGAAGCCGGTGTTTATTATAACATAGAGGAGAAAACCCTTGTGCCCGGTCAAAGGCCGGTTATGTGGAGAAGCTTTATTTACCGAAGCTGGGATTTTTTTGATTAAATTTTTATTACCTAGTGCACTACAGTAACATTTTGATATAAAATTTTTTAAAAACTGTATTAGGAGCTAAAGAGTTAAAAAGTTTTATAGTTTTTGCATTTCCAGAAAGATCTGTTCAAAAGCTTTTAAATGATACCAATATTGGCCATATACATACGTTCAGAAATGTAGTGGCAAATCACAAATTCATATGAAAACTTCCGAGGTCCATAACTCGGAAACTATGCGTTTCCGAGAATTTTGCCATTTCATTTTTTCTTCTTATTTTCCAATTTTCTATCACCCTATGTACTTTTTTTTTATTTAGAGCTGCGTTGGTAAACTAGACTTGTTCCGTTGAATTTGCTTTACTGCCGAATTTAAAAAAAAAAAAACATACAGCGCATCAACTAAGGAATTTTTTCACAAAAAAATCAAAAAAGCACCAAAAATGGTGCAAAACGCACCGAGTTGACAACGCTGACAGCAGTAACCACAAAAAGTGTTGACAGCACCAGCTGGTGGATAAGCAAAGGAATTTCTGGTTAAAGTCTAGTCGGTTTAGTGTTTAAACAAGTGTTTCTTGTTTGTCAAAGCATTCAAGTAACAAATAATAACTTTTATGGTTAACAAGTGTAAGACTTTCAAAAGCACAAATTTTCATCAGAAACAGCGAAAATGTCGGCCACAACACATATTCTAAACAGGAATATGCCCTATTTGAAACAGCAGTTTTCGGCACTGCTGCGTAATACCTCACCAGTAATTACCCTTATATGTCTGGTAACTACTGTGGGATATTTGCTGTCTTTCAGCGAAACAGCAGTATTATTTTTAACTGTAACGCCAGGCTACATCTTGCCCAATGCAGAATTTTGGATATGGACTGCATTTACATTTTGTTTTATAGAACTTCATTGGTGGGAAGTTTTAGTCGATGTTGTGACGGTTGGTTTGTGTGGAAAAATGATAGAACCTTTGTGGGGACAGATGGAAATGTTTAAATTTTTTGCTTTAAGCAATTTTGGAGTTTCAATATTGACCACAATTTATTATTTGTTTTATTACATGGTTACAAAGAATCCACAAATATTATTTGATGTTCACATACATGGTTTAGCTGGGTATGTGGCAGGAATTTGTGTGGCAGTGCGACAAATAATGCCGGATCATTTAATATTTAAGACACGCTGGGGCCGCTTAACTAATCGCAATGTTCCTTTGACTGTTCTAATTTGGTCTATTTTATTATGGGCTTTGAATTTGTTAGATGGTACATATCCGGCTATGTTTGCTTCGGGGCTCTTGGTTTCTTGGGTCTACTTGCGTTTCTATCAACATCATCCAAATGGACGAGGAGACAGTTCGGAAAGTTTTACATTTGCTAGTTTCTTTCCCAATGTTATGCAGCCAATAATTGGTATTTTAGTAAATCCCATTTATGTTTGTTGCTTAAAAGTGGGTGTAGTTAAACCGCCAGCTCCACCGAGAGTGGCATCAGCGTCCAGTTTATCTTCCATATCAATTTCGATGCCGGGTGTTGACCCACATGATGTTGAAAGAAGACGGTAATTAATTTAAAATAATAATTAAAGTTTAGTAATAAAATTTTTAATTTACGCAGGCAAATTGCTTTAAAGGCTTTAAGTGAACGTCTTAAATCTACTGAAACATCTCGTCACACACAGTTGCCCAAATCATTTCCTACTGTAACGGGTAGTGGCGGCAATAGTCATAGTCATGCTCATGGACAGCACCAACTTAAACATGGTCATCATGGTGGTCATAGCCATCATCATGGAGGATCGCATTCTCATGGCGCTCAAAGTAGCATTGGACATGGTCATTCCCACGCCCTTTCTGTGGGAGGTCATGGTGAGTTGCAAACACCTCCATTCTTGATTCAATCAACTAGTTCCGCTTCTCCGTCATTACCTATCACAACAGCTCGGTCGGAACCACGTATGATTAGCACCATGAGCCCAATTGCAATACCAATGCCAGCGCCGCCTCCCAAATTAGAAAATTCCACTAAAACTATTAAGGAGTTAGAAGTTGATAGCAGCGATAAAGCGTTACTCATCGATATTAATAACGACAACACACAGTAATTGTAGTTTAATAGCTAAAAATTAAATTAAGGAAATAAAATGAAATGGAGAAAAAACGTTATCATCTAAAAAAATTAAGTTGATGACGACGATGCTGCTATAAGGCCAAGCAGTGATGTTAATTTTTTTTATTTTAAATTTAAATTTAAAAATGTATAATAGGTACAATAGAAATAACATTACAAAACAAAAATATTATGTAAATTTTCTTATTTTAAAATTTTACTTGGCGTTATTTTTTTTATTTTTAAAATGTTTGCCCACATAATTTATTTAATTAATAAGTTTTCCTCTAATGTTGTTCAAATGCAATAAAGTGCTTTTAGAAACAAAAAAATACTAATAGATTTTTAAATGTTAACATTAACATATATCCAAAAAAGTCGTTTATATAGTCGCCAATGACAACTTTAACCGCATTGTTACCCGTATGCAGCGTTACCGTTGGTGCCACTAAAGTGGCAATTTGCCACTTTTTCGACTGCTTGGATACTATTTGGCCACTTTTACAAAATGCACCCAAATGTGGTACTTTTTGCGATTCTTGCCACTTTTTTGATACTTTTTACGCTAGGAAAATATACTTTTTTTATTTCTGTTTTATTATAACCCCTAGCTTTAATATATGTAAAACGGTTTTAATATATGTATATGTAAGCAAGTTTATATGAAATTTCTTGTCATGCGTCGTTAGATGAAAATCGGTTTAATAAACTTTCTATTAACCTATTTTATTTGTCATGAACAAGGGGATAAATATATCTCACATATCCGCAACCTCGTAACTCAAAAGCAACTACTTTTCAGGAGAGACAAAAAAAATACTTTTTTTTTACCAAATATTTGAAACTTTTTGCTATATATTCTTTTATAAATCAAGAATTAGGAAAAATTAATATAAATATTTAAAAGAATATATAGCAAAAAGTTTCAAATATTTGGCAAAAAAAAGTATTTTGTCTCTCCTTAGAAGTCATGAAGCAGAAACCGAACTGTTGTGTACCGAAAACTTGTCTAAAATTTGTGTAATTGACATTAAAAGTAAAATCTAAGTTTTAACCAAAAACTGTGTAATGAATTGATAATAAGAATTGATATAAAAAACAAAAAGCTCAATATATTGAAGTATTTAGACCCAATATTTATAGTGTCTAATGAAGATATAAACTATTTCGAATTAGTTTCAGAGTTTAAAGAAATTATAACTGACCCAGATGCATTTATACATGAATTTAAACTTCTAGAAAGTAAAGTAAATGACACGAATTATGAACACATATTAAAAATTTCGAATGCTGAAGATTTTTGGCGTGAAATAGGAACTTTGAAAAATAGATTTGATGAATATACCTATATATATATTCAAACTTGTACAAATTGGTCTCTCATATTTTTACTTTGACACTTTGACCATTCCAACTGATTCTTATGTTTTTGGAATGCTAAAGACGAATATGAACACAGTTTTCTCCTATTACGTCACATTTATCAGATACACCAATTATTGTTATTTCAGAAGATGTTTTGTACCACAATTAATAACAAAATCCAGTTTTATAGTTTTGTTCTATAAACCTGATTACAAAAATTCGAAGCAAAAATAGACGAAATTGAATAAAAACTAAATATGCTATAGTAAAGAAATTAAAACACTAGCACTTAAATTTAGTAGCATGAATGCATGCCGTGCATTTATTTGTATTAAAGTGAGGAACTGATTATATATAAAGTATTTGAAAAAGTGATATTTTCGTTTTTTTTGTTATAGGATTTTTTGTTTTCATCCGATTATAGCTTGGCTGCCAGGCCCACGGTGTCGACAAGAAAATTTCTTTCGCATATTTATATTGAAAACAATAATAAAAACTAAAATTTGTTTTTGTTTTCAAAACAAATGTGCCTGGCCTACAACTTTTGTAATTAGGTTGACTGTAGAATAAAATTATAAAACTATGGATTTTGTTATTAATTGTGGTACAAAACATCATCCGAAATTACAATAATTGGTGTATCTGATAAATGTGACGTGATGGGAGAAAACAGTGCTCATATTCGGCCATAGCATTCCAAAAAACATAGGGGGGTGTGCTGGAAATCGCAAACGCAAAACGCAAGAATTTGGAGGCTGTTTTTAATACACTTTTAATCTAATTTTTATAATTTTTGTTATAAAATTCTGTTTAATAGAGAAATGTTTGTATAATATTTGTCATAAAATTCTTTTATTACAGAAATCTTACTAAAAAACGACTTTTAAAATTCTTGCGTTTTGCGTTTGCGATTTCCAGCACACCCCTGATAAGAATCTGGTGGAATGGGCCAATAAATTTCTGAAAAGTTTTTAAATGTCTACCTATGCAATACAGTGTCTGAAATAAATCAAAGAAAATGTATTCAGAAGGAATAGTACAAGAAATATATTACTAAATGTATATATAAAACA
The DNA here is from genome assembly GCA_963931875.1 of Pollenia griseotomentosa. Classification (NCBI taxonomy): domain Eukaryota; kingdom Metazoa; phylum Arthropoda; class Insecta; order Diptera; family Polleniidae; genus Pollenia; species Pollenia griseotomentosa. The sequence continues at coordinate 202,300,805 of OZ007561.1, read as the reverse complement.
CATTACATAAATATCTTCTATTTTCTGCAACAATTTCATATTCCAAAAAAACATGTTTGGCAGAAAACAAGTTTAACGTTTTTGAATTTCCAAAACATTAAAGTATATATTTTATAAAAATTACTTCTCGAGAGAAATAGTTACAAAATATTTGTTTTAGTTTTTATACCATTTAAAATTATAATAAATAGAAAAAAACGTAAAAAATACATAATGTGGTGTACTTATATTAATTTTAAAAGATGTGCCCCTTTTTTTAAAAAAATCCACTTTTTGGTGCCACTTTTTTTGTAGATATCCCCTTTTTTTGGTACTTTTTGAAAATATCCGACGGTAACACTGCCCGTATGATCATTAACGACAATGTGCATGATAATGTCGCTCACAATGTCATGTACGACTTAAGTGCCCTTTGTTCGAAAAAGTCGTCAACGATTTGCATGGGTTGTCGCCAACATGTCGTCAGGGATTTACTATGGGTCCTTTACGCGTTGTCAAAGTTATCTTGAAGACATGGCCAACTGGGTTATAACTCCGAAAATGTTGAACAGATTTTAATTAAATATGTATTGTGCACTTCTGTACATAAATTTCTTTAAAATGGTGTATATTTTGTTCAAATCGGTTGACATACAGAGAAGGAAAGTGTTCTTAACTGTTTTGTCTTTGCCGATTTATGTATAGATGAAGTCACTTTATTAAAAGTACAAAAATCCTCCTTGATCTTTTCTTAAATTTTCCAAATAATTGAAAAATGTAATTTAGGTTTAAAATTTGTTCGTCGTTTTCAATCTATATATCGTTAGCTAAAATGCAAAAAGGCGTAACTAACAAAAAATTCAAAATCGACTTTTTGATTGATTACTATGAATTCCATTAAACTACATGTCTACAATTGCTTTTGTTAAAAAAAAAAAAAACAAAATGACGTTACTACAAGTGTGTTTATTTTATCAATGCAAAACGACGTAACTACACATTTTTTTCTAATAAATATAATGAAATGGTTTTCTTTCAAAATTGTTTGAAGAATTCCATGGAAGAGTTATCAATAAACGCATGTTTTTCTGACGTTGGTTGGTACAATATTATTTCCACATTAAGAAACTTTGGCTTAAACGACTTTAATATCAAATTGAGTATGTAATTCAATTTCCTTGTACGACTAGTATCCATTTGAGACCGAAGTGACTAGCAAAAATTGCATGCTTTTTCAACTTTAAAGAAAATAATGGGCATAATTATAAGTGTCGTTGTCGTTTTCGAAAATAACGTTTTCAATCTAATGTCAACTCCGCTTGTTATAAAATTAAAAAACAACTTCATTACCTCACAGTGCCCCGGCAGGCTAGCTACTATGTAGTGTGCTAGTCTATGCGCCGGGATTGCGGGCTCGATTCCCGCCAGATACTCTGTTTTTTTTTCTGCAGACAAGCGTATAGCTTCGCAGGATTAGCTTAGGGAATTTAATAAATCATGACTCCGATATTTACATTTGGGATGAAACTGGAGAAATTCTGGTATCATTGACATTTGCAACAATTATCGTTAAATATTTAAGAAATGATCTTAATTAATTCCCTGACATGCACCACATTATTCTCTATTCTGATAGTTGTGATTCAACCCACATTTTGATTGAAAGAAAAATTTAAAATAAGCAATTGTTTTACCATTCGAACTTGGAAGAGCCCGAAACCTTTCCCAGTGAATCATATAAATCATAATTACTTTCTCAATTATTAGTCTATCCCTCAGCGATAAGCTTCTATTAGAACAGGTAAAAAACTATAAATTTAAAACCACATTATTAAAAAAATTTTAATAAAACTACATATATAACCGAATTAACAACCTTAAATTAAAAATACAAAACGTTTAATTTTAAATCCTTATGTTAAACTTTATTAATCAATAACCTCAAATTTTTTATAATCAAATATTAATTCGTATACCTTCTTTAAGCCGAAAATAGACATTTCATATTTTATACTTCATATTTATACTTCAACTATATGTTTAAACTTATTTGTTGTAGATATGTCTTTTGACATTTCAGGAAAATAGAAGTCAAAAAGGCGTATCTAACATATTGTATCTTCAAATAATAAAATTTTTTTTTTTGATTTAAAAATAAATTTGTCGGTGTGTTTAAGTAAAAATTAAAAAAAACTTCGTTAAAAATGTTTATAGTTTTCATTTTACAAAGTTGTTTGCTTCTCCTGCAAAATTATATTTTTGTTAGTTACGCCTTTTTGCATTTAAGCTAACGATATATAATAACGTTTGTGCCGTGTATGTGCTCCTAAAATTCAAGAACCGCTGGATCGATTGACACCAAACTTGGACAATAAATTATTTTAGTAGAGAGCCAGGTTTCTCTTAAGTTTAATCCCCACAGGTGGCGCTGTTGTCGCGATATTTAATTTTTTTTATTTATGGTACAATTTCAATTCAATTTCAATTTATTGCAGGTAATATAAAAGCCTCTTTTGGCCAATAAACTTTATTACAAAGAGATATACCTGAATTAATACTAAACAATTTAGGATTTAACTTAAATCCCTAGGTCCCAAACCAAAATAAAAATCAATATATATATGTACACATATACTGAAATTCACAAAATATATTTATTAAACAAAAAAAGTTTCCTGATAAAATGTTCACCCGGTAGATAGCGCTGGGGTCAACTTATTAACAAAATTCTCTAGTATTTATTTTTTATTTTATTTGCTAAGCCGGGACTAAACAGCTTGTAAATATATAAATAAAAAATTAACTGAGTTTTTATAAGATAGACGGTTGGTATAACTTCTTTAGTTTTAAATATTTAATCCCATTCTTTTTATATAAACTGTTATTATGAACATGCGACAAATCTTTTACACAAAAAATCCAAATCGGGCATTTTATTAAGTGCTTTCAATTTATTAATTATATAAGTATGTATGTTGTTTTAGATTATATAATTACTTTTTAGCATTGTTAAAAGAATATTTGCATGCACTTTTCCGCAATTTTCATCTGTAGTATTGTTGTTGTTGCCAAGAACTTTGTCCTCCTGGCTGGTTGGAAGTATTCCCTGAAGATGATTCATAGGGAGGATTGTTACTGGAAGACGAAGTTGCTCCTGCGCTGCCAAAAGAATTTAAAACACTGCTGTAATAAGAAGCGTCCGCAACAGACTCTGAGGGCTGATGATGGCTCTGACTAAGTGGAGTTTTTTTAAGCGATTGGTGCAAAGCCACTTTTCCTTGATGACAATCTTGGGCATTGGCATTGTTGATACGTGCCAAATTGGCTTGTGTCAAAGAGGAATGAGTTGGTGCTGGTTGCAGAGTTGAAGATCCTGGTGGAGCGATTGAGCCAATATTACTAGTAGATCGCAAGGGAACACGCTGAGTTAGCAGAGTAGAAGGAACTTGAATAGGCGTGACATTGACTGAGGAATCGGACAATTTTCGTTCCGGTTTCATATCTGCTGTTGCTGGTATAGGTACCGGCGGGGGAGGCGGAGGAGGTTGAGTTACATGGCGATGGTTAATGTGTGCCTGCAAATCTCTTTGTGACAAATATGTCCTTCTGCAACCTGTATTTCCATATCTGCTACCGCTATGTGTGCACATAAACACTGTTCCAAGACCCGATTGCTCTACTCGTACAACTTTATCATTGCAGCGAGGACACACCTTGACGGGCTCTGTTCGAGCACATTTCAAACAAAATACATGTTTACAAGGGATCATACGACCATAATGTAAAATAGGTTTGTCACATTGGTCGCAAATGTGGATCATGGGATTTAGTACTTTTTCACCAATCAAATTAACTTTGTGGTTCCATTTTAGACGTAACATTGGCTCTGGAGGACCTCTACAAATAGTTGTAAATGTTGGTGCCTCAAGTTGAGATATGTCGGCTTCCATATCAACTAAAAATATTGGTTCTAAAAATTGTATCAAAAGAAAATCTATTTCTAAGAGAAAACTTACTGGTTTGTGCCACAATAGTGTTTGTTGGCAGCGCGGCATTGTTAACTAACTGTTCGGATTGTGTAGTGGTTGCGACAATATCTGTATCTGTCGTGTGGGTATTTCCTGCATTTGTTGCGTTAGCAGGAACTTCTCCATTGTTTTCTTTAGTCAAGTCGTTCATGACAGCATCTTCACTTGTTTCTAACAACACATTTGCTCCACTTCCTGCTAAAGCATCACCATCTTCTACGACAACACCAGAACTTCCATCAAATAATTGATCTATTAAAATTTCTTCATCACTCGATACAACTACAGCAGCTTTTTTTCCTCTACCACGGCCGCGACCACGACCCCGACCACGAGCTCTAGAACCCCGCCCACGACCTCGACCCCTTTTACTAACTCCATCCTCTCCTTCCATTCTAATATATATATGTATATATATATAATTTCAGACGAATTTAAATATTTTTATTAAATTTAATTTACTTTCAGTTGCAAAAATAGTTTGCTTCTTTTAGCACTAGAGATGGGCAATATATATCGATATATCAAAATATCGATGTTAAAAAAAATCGGTTTATTTCGCAGTAATTTACTGCCCGTCTTTACAAGAGATAAATATTGCGACACATATTGCAGTAATGCTATATTCATACGACGATATAAACCACTCGTTTCGCTCTCTGAAACCAGATTGTCAATTATGCTGTTCATACGATTCATTCCTGTTTTATTTTGACATTTTTTTTGTGTTGTTTGAGTGATTTTATTAAAAACACATTAAATGTATGTAAAAATTAAAAATATATTATTTAATACTTTTATTAATATTATTTTTTATAATTATCACTTTATTTTATTTAATACCATGTTTACACGGACAGCAATATTCGTGTTTCGCTCCGTTATTCCTGTTTCGCGCCCCAAACATGATTGAAATGACTTGTTTTGAGAGCGAAACAGGTCGATTCATTCTGAAACAAGCTGCGGAACAGGAAAAATGTACTATCATCTCCAATTTTGATAACATTTATCGTTAGTTCATCTGAACTAACTCTCAAAAAAAATCAAAACAAAGAAAAAAACAAAATAAAAATTGATGTTTAATAAAATAAAGTGTTAATTATAACATAATAATATTAATAAAAGTATTAAATAATATATTTTTAAGTTTTATTAACTTTTTTATCTACTTTAAAAAAAATCACACTAACAACACACAAAAAAATATCAAAATAAAACAAGAATGAATCGTATGAACAGCATTTTGGCAAACTAGTTTCAGAGAGCGAAACGAGTGGTTTATATTGCCGTATGAACATAGCATAACTTGAGGGTTACACGATCAAGTTTGGCCTGTCAAGTTTTAATACACTCACACTTTTTTACCAATACACTCATACTTTTAAAAATTGATGCGAACTTGCCTTTAAAATTCTCATGCCAGTGAGTGTTTCAATTTACGTTCAAGAAAACAGCTGATTTGAAGGTTAGTGAGCAAATTTTTCATTTCTCTTTATAAATTTTTTTCTTGATGGCATCTTGAAAGTAAATTGCTCAAAAATTGAATGCAGCCTACGTCACAACTATCAATTTTTGGAAATTTTGACAAACAGTATATGTAAAAGACTATCAAGAACAACTTGACCGTGTGGCTGCACTGTAACATCAATTTTATTTGGTTTTTTTAATTTTTTTTTTATTTCTTTTGAGAGCTAGTTCAGATAAACTAACGATAATTGTTATCAAAATTGGAGATGATAGTACATTTTTCCGGTTTCGCAGCCTGTTTCAATATGAAACGACCTGTTTCGCTCTCAAAATTTTGTATGCACTTTTGCCAACTTTTTTTGAACACTTCCCGCCAAATCGGACTTAAAAACCGCTAAATATTTAATTTAGCGGGAATTTTCTTATAAATACCGCTAAAACCTAAGTTTTATATTAATCTAGATATAGGTTGCTTTTTCAAAGGAATGCGACTCTCAAATTACGTTACATACTCAGGTTTCCAACTTCCCTAGCTATTTTTTTTCGCAAAAAAAAAATTTGTTAGAGTGATGAATTGGGCTGTGCCGAATCTTTGATACTCTACACATACAGTTAAAAAAATTCCGGAGTGGTCTTTATAAAGGTAAATTATGGGCCGATCTTCACGAAATTTGAAAAAGTAATTTGTTGTTATTATAATAGTGCAGATTGAGAGCGTTACTGTTTTACATCTACTAAAGTTTTTTCCGAGAGAAGGTTTTGTATGGAGGCAATGGTAGTTTAATGACCAATCGGCACGAAAGTTGACAGTGTAATAAATTGTCATATAAAACTGTAACAGACCAAAATTTATTACAAGAGCAATATTTGTTACCGTTTTAGGTTTACTTAAGTGTTTTTCGATAGTGGGGTTTTTATGGGGCCTTGGTAAATTATTAATTAATTAAAATTTTGAGAGTATGATTTTTAGTCATATACAATGAATTTGTGCAAAATCGTATATCAATTTGTGCATTCCGCCACTAGTTATGCTAGTTTTTGTAACAAAATGATAAACGTTTTGGGGTGGTTGCTTCACATTTTGATTCATAACTCTTTTCCTACTGAATTGATTTTGCTGGATTTCAATCCCAAACATCTTAGGGAACTAGAAACAATTTGATACCAATATTTATCTTTTTTCAACCAACGGAAATTTCTAAATGGACTTAGAATTACTCAAGGACCCACAATATGTGTATATACTTTATCGGGTCTTAGATAAATATTAAGACAGTTTCACACTTAATGACAAACTTAGTATACCCTTATCACAGCTAGTTGTGGTGGATGGTGTACCAATTCCTTTTTAAAAACTCAAAAGAAATATATAACATACGCTATTTTTAAAATTATTTGCCGTTTAAAGCAATTAGATAAAGTTAATTAGATAAAAATTAGTGAATTATATTGCTTGGGATATATCGAGACATGAAAACATCAATACCTTTCCTTTTGTTTCAAAATGCTTAGCAAGCTTTAAGTTGTGAATTGTCACATACAGTCCTCACAAAATTCTAACTGATAATCGAAAAAAAATGTCACATACAATCTTCAGTTCACTAAAAGTACGTAAAACCCTAAACATTAACAAGAAGTTTTAGCCAGAAAAACAAAAAAACTTAAGAAAAAGTATAAAATCTGTAAATTTAAAATTTGAGAAATGTTTTTGTAGCGAAAATGAGCCACTAAGAGATGTTTGACAATCGCTAGATTTCCCGCTTACCGCTAAAACGTATTTTTTTCCCGCGATTGACATTTCAAAAACGCTAGATTTAGCGGGAAAATCTCTAAATTGGCAACAGTGTTTGTATGGCAAAACATGTTGTTTCGATCATGTTTGGTGCGCGAAACAGGAATGGGAGAGCGAAACACGAATATTGCTGTCCGTGTGAAAATGGTATAATGTTATGTTCATACCACATGTTTGGTGCGCGAACATTATTTATCTGCAACATTTCATATATCTACGTTCCATAAAATGTTCCATTTGAGAAAAGAATTAAATTTAAAAAAGACACTGAGGGATTAGCTCAGATTTATAGACATTTATTGAATAAAAATAAATAGGTTGATGGAAGGGATAATTAAAAATAGGTATTTGTCTTTGATTGTTTGTTAAATAAATTTCAGATGGCATAGCTCAGTTGGTGAACTTTTATTAAATGAAAATAACTTTTGACGGAAAGGGACATTAAAATAAGTTTTAGGCTTTGAATATATTTAAAATTTTGTTTTGCCTTTTTTGTTTGTTTGTTTGTTTGTTTTTCTGTTTAAGTTTGTAGAATGGAATTATAAATTTCTTATGATAATTTTGTTAATTGAAATTTTTTAAAATTTATTTTTCCATGTTTTATTTTTCCATTTATTGTCAAATTTAATTTTATTATTAAAATTTCCTGAAGAAAATTTCCAACGGAAATCGAAATATTGAAAATAAAAAATAAAATATTTAAAATAATTTTTTAAAAAAAGTGACCTTAAGCTTGAGTAATTTATTAAGAATAATAAATATTATTTTAACAAAAAAAAAAAAAAAATTAATATTTTTATATAAAAAAAAACCTCAAGCTTAAATAAATTAATATACATTGAAAACATAGCTGTAAGATATGAATTAAATACAAAATTAAAATACTTTTTTTATTTTTAATTTCTATTTTATAAAATAAAAACAATTTTAGTTTTAGATTTTTCGTTAAAATGTTTGTGGTAGTATTAATTTTAATAAAAAAGAATAAAATTCTTATCCAAAATAATAGTGAATTTAACTTCCAAGAGAAGAAATGAAATTTGAAAGACATTATCGTAAATTATTTGAAACTGCTTTATATTTAATTCAAAGAAGTATTAAATAAATTTAACATATTTTAATTTTTGAAAAACTGTTACAAATTGTAAATAATTCATTTTGAGCCAATATTTAAAAGAAATTAATTTACAATGAACAGCTATTATTTAAAAAATAAAGTCATTTCTGCACTGCTGATTTTTTTAAAATTATGAGTTAACGTAAATACGTTTTTCCATGCTTTTAACATAAGCTGAACCTAGGGTAACATGGTGTTTACATTTGCCAGTACAGGCTAGACAGTAGCAATACAAGTTCAACGTGAAAACTCAGGCCTTTTTAAAGGCCTGCTTATCATTTTTTTTTGATATAATAATAGAAATTCAAGAGGGGAGCTTTTACCCCTCTTGCCCTATTTAACGACCTAAATAATACAAACTATAGGCTATACATAGTTCCTTCCAGACGTTACAAAATCCAAGAAAACCGTTGATTAGTAAAGAAGATATAGGGGGAGGGAGCTTTTACCCTTCTTGCCCTATTTCCTTTCAGATGTTACAGTGTCTGCGTGTCAAATTTTAAGAAACCTGGTTGATTCGCTAAGAAGGTCTAGGGAGGGGCAGCTTTTACCCCCTTTGCCCTATTTCCTTTCAGATGTTACAGTGTTTGCATGCCAAATTTTAAGAAAACCGGTTGATTAGTTAAGAAAATATAGGGAGGCTACTGTCTAGCAAATTTTGCAGACAGTAAAATTGGACAGTGATTTGACATTTGCTAACAGTAATATGAAATTTTGTTCGCAAAAGAAAGAAAAACAAAAAAGTAAAAAAATATATATATATTCTGCTTTGATTCTTTATGATTTAGTTAAGTATTATATTTGTTCACACAATATAGCCATTTTAAGCTATTTTTTTAATTTGTTTAGTTCATATAATACACGTTTGGCTTGACTTGCACTGCAACATTCACGTTTGACATATTTTTAAAAGTGAACTGTCTTAACTACTCGTCAGGTTATTATTGGTTTAGCCTATACGTCATCAAGTCGGTTTTGAGAAAAACGATTAAATAGGTTTACAATCAATTTTCTCAAAAACTACTCGATAGATTTTTGTTAAACGCACCTAATTGATTTCTACGTATGTTTTTAACAAAACTATACATTTTCATGAATTTACATGCAATAAATCAAAAGATTTAATGCTTTTTCTATATAAACATTTTGTCGTTTTGTGCTCCATATCAAATTTTATTTCGTATTATGATGTTTTCTTTGACGTGGAGCAAAGTAAGTCTATGGCAAACACAATGAAGTTGATAGTTAATAGAGATTTTTAAGGACAGGTTGGTATGTTTTAGAATGGTGATAACTACTTAACTCTCTCCTATAAGCCCCGAACTGCAGATGCAACATAATATGGAAAGAAAATATATGTTAGCTAGCGCAAATCAATATTCAACAATTAGTTTTGTTGTGGGCTACATATTCATCTCAAGTGCCCAATAAATTTTAACTATTGTGACGGTTTATTTTGACCTACGTTATTCATTATTCGAATAGCGCAAAGCAATAGTAAAGTATAATTTTGTTATGTTCGTATGCAAAATTTGCTCCATATGCAAAAAATTGTCATATGTAGCAATATAGTAATATTACTAAAAAATATGGATGTAGACCAAAGTCTATGCTAAATATCTCAGATTCTATACGTGATATTGAAAAATGGATTTCGGAATATGAAAGAGAACATTGATGCCATATATAATCCATTCCTAACTAAAAATGGTGAGTAGGCTAAAACAATAATCACCTGACGTACTGTCTGGACAAAGACTGTTTTTAGTGTTTTTGGAAACTAATATGTATTTTCTTACTGTCTTGCCAGTACTGTCAAATGTAAACGCTGCGTAGCACACTCAAATTTTTAAAATTGACCACGAAATGTCTCAATTATGTCCGTATAATGAATCCATATAATAAATATGGATCTATCTATGTTTTAAATTTCATTAAAATCGGTTTAATAGTTTCTGAGAAGCAGCAATTGTTCCATATCACCCCTCGTGGTCCTACGATTCGGCTTATTTTCAATATGCTTGGTCCTTGTGCCAATAAGAACCTATGTGCCAAATTTTGAAATTTTCTCCAAATTTCCGACCTGTACTTTGCGCACAAGGTTACATGGACAGCCAGCCGAACGGACATCATTAGATCGACTCAGAAAGTCGATCGGTCCAGGACCCATAATATTAAATTAAAATAAATAAGATATTGACCATAATTAAATAAAAATTGGCTAAAAATTTATTTATTTCATCACGTTCAGCGGCACGCTTTGATTTTTGTTTAAAGTATTTTTTGACGTAAACGGTGGTGTAATTTCCATTTTTGTTGTAATGTTGTATTTGTTGCCGTTACGATGCCACCTGCTTATTCCACCATGATATCATCCAAAATACAATTTATAAAGACAAACGAAAAATTTGCTCACTAACCTTGAAATCAGCTGTTTTCTTGAACGTTAATTGAAACACTCACTGGAAAGAGAATTTTAAAGGAAAGTTCGCTTCAATTTTTAAAAGTATACTCATATATGAGTGTATTGGTAAAAAAAAAGTGTGAGTGTATTAAAACTTGATAGGCAAAACTTGATCGTGTAACCCTCAAGTTATGGAACGTGTGGCTGCAGGGCAAATGTACTTTTATAGAGCAAAATATTACAACACTGTATGACGAATAATATTTACTCCACTTTTTTGCAACTGCCTTTGTCTACCTGTCTGGGGTTGTGGTGAATTGTGGCAACTTCTTTCTTTTTCTCGTAACGCCATTGCAGGCGTGTAGTGTTTTTTAAAGTTGTCCAAGAAAAATCATTAAACATCCAAAATGGTAGGTGAAATTTATTGAAAATATTAAGACAATCGAGCGAAAAAAGAAACAAAATTCTCAACTACATTAATATTTCAAAAGTGAAAATTGTTCGGAATATATATATGTTAAAATTTAAAAATTGTGACGTCAACGAAGTGCTTGTGTGATTCCTATTAAAAATTCCGAAGTCTGCAACGAAGACATATTTTACTTTGGAAGAAAGTAACGAGTAAAAAAAAATGACGTGTGCATTTATTTCTTTTTGTCATATAGTGTCTTATTGTTTTAATAGCCTTGGAAAGTTTGTTGAAAATTTTAGTTCTTAAAATTATTTTTATGTTGTGAAATTGTAACTAATGTACGTATATTTGTTGTTTGTATGTGTTATCAATAGGTCAACTTCACCGTCGACGAAATTCGTGGCTTGATGGACAAGAAGAAGAACATCCGAAATATGTCCGTCATTGCTCACGTCGATCATGGCAAATCCACTTTGACCGATTCTTTGGTGAGTATAGTATAAATATTAAGGTGGAACCGACCCCACCCAAATTGAAAAAACTAATTTGTTATTGCAATTGTTTTTAAATGTGGATTTTAGGTTTCCAAGGCCGGTATTATTGCTGGTGCCAAGGCTGGTGAGACCCGCTTCACTGACACTCGTAAGGATGAACAGGAACGTTGTATTACCATCAAGTCAACGTAAGTGCTTAAATAATGAATTTACATTATTATTGCTTTGTTATTTGCCTTTTGGTTTCTTTTTCATTGTTCTCTTGTTTAGTGCCATCTCTATGTACTTTGAAGTCGAAGATAAGGATTTGGTTTTCATCACCAATCCCGATTTATGTGAAAAGAACAGCAAGGGTTTCTTAATCAATTTGATTGATTCACCGGGTCACGTCGATTTCTCATCTGAAGTAACTGCTGCTCTCCGTGTCACTGATGGTGCTTTAGTTGTCGTTGATTGTGTTTCTGGTGTATGTGTACAAACAGAAACGGTATTGCGTCAAGCTATTGCTGAACGTATCAAGCCCATTTTGTTCATGAACAAAATGGACCGTGCTCTGTTGGAATTGCAATTGGAAGCCGAAGAATTGTACCAAACTTTCCAACGTATTGTTGAAAACGTCAACGTTATCATTGCTACCTATAATGACGATAGCGGTCCAATGGGTGAAGTGCGTGTTGATCCCTCGAAGGGTTCCGTAGGTTTCGGTTCCGGCTTGCATGGTTGGGCCTTTACCCTTAAACAATTCTCTGAAATGTACGCTGAGAAATTTAAGATTGACGTTGTCAAACTAATGAACCGGTAAGTAAATTATCCAATTAAAAATTAAAAAGGCTTTTAGCACAATTCGTGTTGTTTATAAAGCGCTGAATTCTTTGGTTTTTAATCAAGTATTCTGGGCTTAAAGACTGAGCAACAAGTGCACATAAAAGTAGAAAAAAAAAATTGAAGACCGTAATCTTTTTTGTTAATAGAATATGAGAACTTCAATTTGTATCATTGGGTTGTAACGCTGAACAGTGACCTCTTTCTTAATGTCAAATCTGTTTATGCTGAAGATTCAATAGAACATTTAAGATATAATTTTTTAAACCCCTATTTATTTTCAATTATGTTTTATATTTCACTTGTATTTTAAAACTTGCTGATTGCATTTCAGAAATTTTAATATCATATCAGAAAAATTCTAACAAAAGGTCCCAATTTTGTAATTATGTTTTAGAATTTTTTATTTAAGAATTTTTAAACCATTTTCAACCTTAGTTTAAATTGCAAATGGATATGCTCGAAAATCGTTTAGAGGGAGTAGGACCCTTATTATGAGTTGCACTCCACAAACGATCTTGGATGGCTAGCTATCGAACGACGACAATCGAATGTAAAATTCGTACCTATTGTGATTTAATGAAAATATTTCTGATTTTGATTGTTGCAATTAAGTTGAAAATCGTTTCGAACAATTACGAAAATCGTAATACACATTACAAATTGTTCGAATCAAATTAGACGTGACATAACCATAATGCCACAGCCGTAACGGAGAATTTAGAAACCAAAATTTAATTGGTTTGTATGGTATGTTTGTCGTTTTGGTAATACAGTGGGGATGGTATGTCACGTCTAATTGGACCTATAACCATAATGCCACAGAAGTAAAGAAAAAACATTTGACATTTCAGTCCCTATGTAAACACATACTATATACCAAGGCCCATCTATCAGGTCTGCTTACTTGTACAAAAACAAAAAACGATTCTTTTTAGTTGTCAAAAATTTACTACCACATATACAAAGCAAAAGGAAAAAACGTGTATGTGTGGCATACCACAAACGTATACATGCACATGTAAGCAAAATCTAAACAACTTTTGACAACTAAAAAGAATAAACAATGATCATCAGGCTTCTTGCGCAGACCTTTTCAATGGGCCTTGCTATATACAAATTTTGACAAAAGGGCTTCTTTTACACAGTGTTTACATTTGACAGTACTTGCAAGACAGCAAAATACATATTATATGCCAAAAACATACCCAAACGTAAATGTTGCAGTGCAAGTCCAGCTAAACTTGTTTTATATGAACTAAACTAATTTAAAAATAACTTAAAATAACATTATTGTGTGAACAAATATTACACTTAACTAAAACATAAAAAATCAAAGCAAAATATGTTTATTGTTTTCTTACTTTTTGATTTTTTTTCTTTTTCGAACCAAACTTGAAATTACTATTAGCAAATGTCAAATCACTGTCCAATTTTACTGTTTGCAAAATTTGCTAGACAGTAGACAAGACAGTTGGAAAAGTGTGCATGTATTAGTAAAAAAGTTTGCATTTATTACTACCCTGTCGGACATTCAGTTAACTTTAAATTAACTGAAAGCTAACTATTTCTCAAGTAGTGGTGGTTGATACTTGCACTACTTTTATATGGAATTAACTAACTATTTTAACATTGCGATGTCCTAGGAAGTAGTCGATTGTCTGACTCTGCATTACTTTCAATTAACTTTTAAGTTAACTTTTTGTAGCTAGCTATAAACTCAATACTTTAAGTAAGCTTTAAGTTCAGTTAGTTTAACTTAAGGCCGATCTATGAATGTTATTCATTGGATGAATACTTTCAAAAAAATAAAAAAATTTCATTTTTTTATTTTATTTTTTTTTTAAATCAAAGTTGTTCTTATTCAACTTTTTTTTTAACCAGAGTCGCTGGCGGGAATCGATCCCGCAACTTCGGCGCTGATAGACTAGCTCACTACCAGCTAGCCTACTGGGCAGTGTAGCTTTTGAATAAAAAAAACTATGTTTTTTGCCATTACTCAATTAAGAGCGTAAATATGAGATTAAATTGTTTTAACATAACAACAATAACAACGTTGATTTTTTTTGCTAACGACTTGGCTCTCTCTACTTAAAATATACTACACAGTGTTTGTATACACTTTGGTTAATGTAAATTTTGCATTGCGTAGTAGTTGGCTTTAAGTTAGTCTATACAAGCTAACTTAAAGTTGGTTTTTTTTTGTAGTTAGCTACTCATTTGACGGCAGGGTACTGTCTTCCTAGTATGTACTGGAAAATGTAAACGCTATGTTATTACCAGTACAAAGAGACGCCGTGGATTGAGCAATAAGGTCATATTACTTTATTTCCATGCAAGGAGTGAAATAAAGCCATTCATTGCCTTATTTCCCATTTCAATTTTTTTCTTTTAATATAACTAATTTATTTAAAAATTGTTTTGTTGTTTTTTCTATGGGTGTATATATTGAAAATATAACGAAAACACACGAAAAGAAAAGAAAAGCGTGGGGCGCCCATACCAACGGGCATGTTCGTAAATGCATCACTGCGCTGCATTAGTGATTTCAAATGTTTATATAAATATCAGTGAAGTAGATGTGGGCCAAAAAATTGTCAAATACTACACAAAAATAATACACAATAAAACAGATTTTATTAATAATTTTTTTTATCGGCATTAAAAAAAGTTTGCTTTTCTGATGCAGCGCAGTGATGCATTTACGAACATGCCCAACCTGAACTTAAAAAAAAACATGACTGCCGTGAGTACATTTTAATATTTCAGACCGAAAGAAATACAACCAATCATGTTTAAAGCTACCAATTTTCAATAATTGAGCATTTTGTTTCATAACAACGCGCCCCACGCTTTTCTTTAAGGGATGTGTGAGTTTTTTTCAATTTTGATTTAAAAGTTTATGTTGTTTGAAATGTTGTTATTTTTTGACTTTTAGTCGATTTTTTTAGTATTCATATTTATTCTGTGTTCACAACTGATCAATATATTAAGGTAAAGAAAAGCGTTTCTTAAAATTTTTTTTTTTTTATTTATTTTCTTTTCATGTACAAAATAATATTGTACTGAAAAATAAATATCTTTTTTGTGTTTGGTTTTTATTTTTTTCAACTGTTGGAAAAAAAATTTTATTTTGTACGAAAAAATTAAAACTTTTTTTGTTTTTTGTACAGTTGGCGTCAATTCCTACCAAATAAAAATTCGTTCGATAATTCGACTGCTGTCGGAAACCGAATTTAGTACATAATAGGCAACTAATATTTTTTTTTACTTTAATGGACTTAATACTTAATACCTATGTGAGATTAAACACTTATTCAGAAATTTTTTTTAATTTAATTTTTAGTCTCTGGGGTGAAAACTTCTTTAACGCCAAGACCAAAAAATGGCAAAAACAAAAAGAAGCTGATAACAAGCGTTCTTTCTGTATGTACATTTTGGACCCCATCTACAAGGTCTTTGATGCCATTATGAACTACAAGAAGGAAGAAATTCCCACTTTGTTGGAAAAGATCGGTGTTGCCTTGAAACACGAAGATAAGGATAAGGATGGTAAAGCTTTATTGAAGGTTGTTATGCGTACCTGGTTGCCAGCTGGTGAAGCTCTGCTTCAGATGATAGCCATCCACTTGCCTTCTCCCGTTGTAGCCCAAAAATACCGTATGGAAATGTTGTACGAAGGTCCCCACGATGATGAAGCCGCAGTCGCTGTTAAGAACTGTGATCCCGACGGTCCTTTGATGATGTACATATCCAAGATGGTACCTACATCGGATAAGGGTCGTTTCTACGCTTTCGGGCGCGTATTTTCCGGTAAAGTAGCTACTGGTCAAAAATGCCGTATCATGGGTCCCAACTACGTTCCTGGCAAAAAAGAAGATTTATACGAAAAGGCTATCCAACGTACTATTCTGATGATGGGTCGTTACGTTGAAGCCATTGAAGATGTTCCCTCTGGTAACATTTGCGGTTTGGTCGGTGTTGATCAATTTTTGGTTAAGACCGGTACTATTACCACTTTTAAGGATGCACACAACATGAAGGTATGAATGAATATCAATTAAAAACAAACAATCTAAATCTAAGCCTTTCTGATGATATTAAACACAGACCTGTTCTGAATTCACACCCATCTTTGAATGATATATCGTGTTCTGAATTTTTAATCCCATAAATGGCCATATGCCCAGTGCAAGCAATTACTTTTATACTTCTTGTTTTTTTTTATTCCTGTCTTCTGTAGGTCATGAAGTTCTCCGTCTCACCTGTCGTGCGTGTTGCTGTTGAACCCAAAAACCCTGCTGATTTGCCGAAATTGGTAGAAGGTCTTAAACGTTTGGCCAAATCCGATCCTATGGTACAGTGTATTATTGAAGAATCCGGTGAACACATCATTGCAGGTGCCGGTGAATTGCATTTGGAAATTTGCTTAAAGGATTTGGAAGAAGATCACGCTTGTATTCCTTTAAAGAAATCCGATCCCGTCGTATCTTACCGTGAAACTGTTTTCGAAGAATCGAACCAAATGTGCCTTTCCAAGTCTCCTAACAAGCACAACCGTTTACAAATGAAGGCTTGCCCCATGCCCGACGGTTTGCCCGAGGACATTGATAACGGCGACGTTAGTTCCAAAGACGATTTCAAGATTCGTGCCCGTTATTTGGCTGAGAAATACGACTACGATGTAACTGAAGCCCGTAAGATCTGGTGCTTTGGCCCTGATGGTACTGGTCCTAACTTCATTTTAGATTGTACCAAATCCGTGCAATACTTAAACGAAATCAAGGATTCCGTCGTTGCCGGTTTCCAATGGGCTACCAAGGAAGGTATATTGGCTGACGAAAACATGCGTGGTGTCCGTTTTAATATATATGATGTAACTTTGCACGCTGATGCCATCCATCGTGGTGGTGGCCAAATCATTCCAACCACTCGTCGTTGCTTGTACGCTTCTGCTATTACCGCTTCCCCTCGTTTGATGGAACCCGTATACTTATGCGAAATCCAATGTCCCGAAGTCGCTGTCGGTGGTATCTACGGTGTATTGAACAGACGTCGTGGTCATGTCTTTGAAGAATCCCAAGTTGTGGGCACTCCCATGTTCGTAGTCAAAGCCTACTTGCCTGTCAACGAATCATTTGGCTTCACTGCTGATTTACGTTCCAATACTGGTGGCCAAGCCTTCCCTCAATGTGTGTTTGATCATTGGCAAGTCTTGCCCGGTGACCCATCTGAACCCGCCAGCAAACCCTACCAAATCGTTCAAGACATCCGTAAACGCAAGGGTCTTAAGGAAGGTCTACCCGATCTTACCCAATACCTCGACAAATTGTAAACACTGCTTATGTGTCATTCTTAACTAAATTACGAGAAATTACATTGCTGTTGTAACCACGAAATTCGATTTGGCAGATTACATATCTGATCAATCGTTCTTCTGGCTACTTTTAATACTTTATATTCATCAAGCAGCAACAAACAACAAAAATAAAGTAGCACATGCATATAAGAAAAATAAAATTATAGAGAAAAACAAAATAAAGATACATTCATGATAATTACCGTATTAAAAATGAACAAACAAAAGAATGACATATTAGTTTCATTTTTATTGAGAGTTGATTGAAGAAAAGTAAACCTTGGTTGTAATAATGGAACCATGCATTTAATTGTTTTATTCTTTGTTTAAAAGAATATGGGTTCTAAAATTAGGAATTTATTTTCTAATGCATCTACCAAAGTAACGAACAAGGCGAATTCAACTACAGGTGGTGTCGGAACTACAACAATCCAAAAACGACAAAAACAACATTGGGGTTTTGCATTGCATTGTTAGTGTTTGCAACTCGAAATGTCAACCATTCCTTACAAAACACTAACAAATCAAAACAAATTAGCTCGAACTGTCAAAATCAGATGGCTTTTCGACAACACCTGTAGTTGAATTGCCTTGGTAACGAAGCTACCTATCTTCTTCCAAAGTATGTATGTACATAATATCGCTATAGATTATTAACTCAAAATGTTTATTTCTTCACTTTTTGGAAAAAATTCGACGCGTAGTATTCATATCTTATAAAGGGCTGCATGACAACATTAAGCGTCGTGAGCATATTTATTTCGGTCCGACGTTTTCTTGGGTGTACGTTTAAAAAATTTTGTGAAATTTCGACTGAGCATTTCGTTCCATGGAGTAATTTGACACGGCAGGCCCATTGACCGTTATAAATCTTGTATTTACAAGATCTGTTAGAAATCCCCAGATAAGCATTCCCAGAATTTCCTCATCTTTTTTTAATAGGTCTTTTATAGTAAGGATTGCAAGGGTTTGGAATTTTTTACCATATTCGTTGTGGATTTTTTTCGCAGTCAAATAATGTATTTCGTTTGAAACTGTTTCAATTCTTCGCTAATACTACTTTCTAATTATTCGTAAACTGTATTTCCATTTTAGCTTATTTGGTAGTGCTATTTTCCTTTTAGTTTGTTACTGTCTGGACCTTTTTTAGGATATTTTTTTCTTTTTTCTGTTTGTGTTGTTTTTTTGTTGCGGCTGGGGAACCATTGGGGGTGTGCTGGAAATCGCAAGCGCAAAACGCAAGAGTTTGGAGATTGTTTTTAATACACTTTTAATCAAATTTTTGTTATAAAATTCTGTTTAATAGAGAAAGGTTTGTATAACATTTGTCATAAAATTCTTTTATTACAGAAATCTTACTAAAAACGACTTAAAATTCTTGCGTTTTGCGTTTGCGATTTCCAGCCAGTGAACCAAGCCGAAGGCATTTGATCGGCGGCGGCGGTGTGGGTATAATTGATCGGCGGCGGCGGCGTTTGCGTCAATGAGGGTGCGTTCGTAAATGCATCACTGCGCTGCATCAGTGATTTCAAATGGTTATATATTTATCCGTGAATTAAATGTGGACCAAAAAATTGTGAAATACTCCATAAAAATAATAGTCACACATTAAAAAAAATTAAAATTATTCTTTTATCGCCATTAAAAAAAGTTTGCTTTTCTGATGCAGGGCAGTGATGCATTAACGAACGTACCCTGAATCGGCGGCGGCTTAAATGTCGGCTTGAAATGTTTAAAATAGTTATTTGCATGCAGTCTACAACTGACATGAAATGCTTTACTTTAACACTGATATGATGTTATTGTTAAGTATAGACTCATCATGTTAGAAATTTGCTCATGTTATAACACGGTTGTTAATGCAAATGTTTTAGCAACGCTTTTATAACATCAAGTTATAACAGCAAATCATGTCAGTTGTAGACGGGCAGTTAAGGAAAACTATTAATCATTTCTATATCTATTTATTTTTATGTTAAAGTACAAAACATTAAATAATTATAAAAGGATAGTGCAATTTCGTTTTTTTCTCATTACTGTTTTAAACTGATGTTATCTGTAGGACCACATTACACATATCCATTTACAAAAAGTAAAGCTTTCTGCAATAAATAAATATAAAATTTCCTTAACCTGAACTTATCAGCAAAACTATTTTTTTAATTTAATTATTGTGGTCAAAATTATACCACTAATTAGTTAAAAGCAAGAAAAAAATATGTTGTTTACATATTTTTTTTTTTAAATTTAACAAGCTTTCAAATAGATTACTTCAATAAAGCATTCACTAAATCGATATGTTTGGAAAAACATATGTGTATAATACTAAAATATTTGAGAAAAAAAAATTCTGTATGTTCACACGGTGTTGTGTCCTAAATAAGAGTCCATCAAAATATTAATATGAACATGGAAAGTTTATTTGAAAATATTGCAAGTTAAATTTGTTATTATCATGGAAATATTTGTGTAAAAATTATTTTTAATAAAGATTCACATATGTATGTATGCATTCATGAAAACGAAAGAAGCATTTAACCAATTATATTTTCAAAAAACTAAGAAAAAGTTGTTAAGTACAATAACGCTTTGCAAAATTTTAAGAAAATATAACGGCACTTGAATGTTGCACATTGATGCTAAAACATACCATTTTTGACAAAGAAATTAATACATTAAAACGCAAATCTGTAAAATAAACTTAGTCACACGAATTAAGAAATTTCACGGCTCAGCTGCTGTCATCGGCGGCTTTAATTGAGCCGTCTAAGCCGTGTAAGTCGGCGGCGGCGCGGCTTGGTGAAATCAAGCGGCGGCGGCGAGCTGATCGGCTTTCGCCGATCGGCTTGGTTCTCTGTTTCCAGCACACCCCTGTAGGGATGGGCAAATTGAAAAATTATATCGATATATATCGAATCGATATTCTTTAAGAGTGTCGATATTTATTATTTAAAAAATATCGATATATCGAACGTTTTTTGCTGAAACTATTACCAAATTAAAACATTTAGTATACCTTTGTACATACATATGTATATATTCATGAACAAACATAATATATGTAATTGCATTGTTGCTTTCAAAAAATTAATAAGAACAAAAAATTCAATCAAAACAAAAAATTCAATAACAAAAACAAAAAAATCTAAAAAAAAGTATATTACGAAAATTTTAAATGGAAGTAAATAAGTCATGGAAGTACCAACTAGAGGTCTGCAAGAATAAATAAAAAGCAATTTCAACAGACTCATTTGTTTTTTAACTGCAATGAGTCGAGCACACAATCATAACGAAACAAATGAAAGAATAACCAAACACAAAACAAATAAAAACTCATTCAATTCAGTCAACTCAAGTCAAATGAGTTAAATATTCAAATATAATTTGAATATAAAATATCTGTACCTACACATTATGTATCAAGGCGAATTCATACAAGGTGGTCTTATTTTGAAAACGGATACAACACTGTAAACTACTTTAACGTTGTGTCAAAATAATACAGAACTGAAGTAAACAAATTAGCTTTGCACTTACATACAAACATGTAAATATAAATGTCAACAAGAGTAACAGCATATCATTTTGACACAAGGTTAGTTTTCAGCTGTTGCTTTCGTAGCAAGCCAAGACCACCTTGTATGAATTCGCCTTGTTATGTATGTATGTGTAAGCTTAACTCTTATAACTAAAAGAAGCCACAAGCTTACACACATATTATGTCAATGTATTCAAATAAATGTATGCACATTCAATAATTCAAAAATTATTCGAATGTTTTTTGTAAACTTGCTCTCTCTAACGGGTCATTTCAATGTTTTGTTATTTATGAACAGTGATTTTAACTTTTATTTTTTCATTACCCTACGGACCTCTAAAACTTACCGTTTTTGAGACGAAATTACCGTACGCAAATGCTTTTAATTAAAACAATAATGTGCTGTTTCCAAATGACAGGCGATTGAATGTGTAGTAAAATTTATATGAAAAGCACTCTGTCCATCGCCTTTCATTTGGAAACAACTGATTAGAGCAGTCATAAACAATTTATTTAAAATTTAAATGTGTTTTATGAAAAATTTAAATGAAAACTGTTGTTTTAAAATACAATTTTAACCAAAATTATTATATATTTTATGAATACGGCAGTAAAATAATTCTTAATAAAATAGGTACATACATATATTCATTCAACTTAAAATATTCAACTCAAAATATTTTTATTTAATAGGCTTAGCGTACATATGTATGTGAAGAACATTCAAAAATAATGATTTGTTTAATTCATTTCAACTTATACATTAAAAAAAATAATTTTTAAATTGTTATACGGCCATGTTCTGACAATCGCAAAACCCTTAACATTGGCGATTCGAATTAAAATTGCAAATTTGGTGCTCTGTAAATCGCAAAAGCAAGAAGTTTGGCGAGTTCAAATTGCAAAAAAGAACTAGAATATTTGTAAAAAACAATGGCAGATCGCAAGCTAAACGCTCGAGTTTAAGAACACCATATAATTAATCTGGCGTTTTGCGATTTCAAATCGTGCGATTGTCAGAACATGGCCGATAGTCACAAAAAAAAACAAAAATCAATCCATACGTACTTAAACCAAGGCAAATTTTTAAACTGAAAATCACCTCTCAAAATCTAAAATTATAAAAACCTACATATTTATGTAAGTATGTATATTAGGTGTATAACCAATTTTTTGGCATAGTACCATGAGGTCAACCATGTCCTAGTAACCACGAAAATTATAACCTTTTGTAATTTTTCTCAAAAAATTTCACGCACCAATTGGTTTTTCTAAACCAATGTAATATTGAATATTAATAATTTTATACGGTGTTTTTTATTCATTATTTTCGTTAAAAAAGGTTAAAGATACGTTTTGGTTTGCGGAAAAATCTCTTACCATCTCTAAACATTAATGAAATTTCATACTTGAGCTATTTTTGTTTTAAAAACACATATTATTAATTTTTCTTAACTAAAAATAAAATTAAAATTTTCAAAACTTCATCGCGGTTGGTGTGTCAACTTTTTTGAACTTAGCGAACAAATAGATATACGTTCTTTTATAGTTTTTTATGCTCTATCGGACTGTGCTACGCCAATTTTGATATTTTAAAAAATTGTTAAAAAGTTATATCCCTAATGTATATGTATTTCAAAAATCCAAATTTCTTTCAATTACCGTATTCTGAATAAAATTACCTTGTTACCTTTTGCGGCCCAAAATTACCGTAAAAAAGGGTAATTACCGTACGGTTAACATCACTGTTTATGAATGACTCTTAAATTCATTTACAGTAAACAAGTTTTTTACTCAATTTATTCACTCTTATTTTTGCATACGGTTTACTCTCTTCTTGTCTTTTTGAATGTTTTTTATTTGAATAAATGTTGTGCACTTTGAGTAAAGGCAAACGAGTGAGTTATTCAAAGCAGACCTCTAGTACCAACGTACCTTAAAATTTGAATTGCACCCCAAAAGTACCAATTTTAACTAGAAATGTTTTAGGTTGTTTAAGTTAAACCAGTAATCATCAGATAAGGACATCAGGAGCACTCTCTGTTTTATGTGCTCTCCTGTCAATCTGCTTCTTGTATCCGGCACTGCTTCTTATAAATGCCAATCATTTTAGATCTTCATACTTGTTTAAAAAATATGATGCATGCAGTGATGCCAATTCTTAAAAAAACATTGTTTGAAAAACGGCTAAAATTTAGAGTTTTTAATGAAGACTGATTTTAAAAAATATCGAATTCGATAGTCGTATTCCAATATCGATACATCGATATATCGGTATTTTAAATATCGGCGATATATATCGATTATTTTTTATTTAAACATCGATATTTTGATATATATAAAAATCAAAAAATAACTTATTTTTGTTCAAAAAAATAAAAATCAAAAAATAACTGTTAATTTTGATCGAAACAATAAAAATCAAAATTTTAAAAATCAATATACATATAACAATAAGGATCAATATGGTATACTTGAATCAGTTTTTCGATATTTATTTTTATATGCTTTTTTTGTTTTAAAATTCCAATATAACTGGTATTTTCGGTCCCTGGTTTTTCTAGTAAAGCGTTCATTTACTTTTTTATTTTTTGTGCAATTGAGAGAAAAATCTTGTTTATTTAAAATTTACTCTTTCGTTGCAAGTTTCTGCTTGTAAAGTAAATGAACACACCTTATGTAATGTTGTTTTTTGATTATACATAGTTTCATTTCATAGTATAATAAGTACCAGGTAGGTGCATTAGGGAGAGTTGTCATTATTTACCCATGTAATGTCAAATAAATTTTATTTGAATTTTGACGATTGTTTTAATTTTTTTCCTTGTTTTCTTTTGTTTGACGTTATATGGGTTTTAAAATTGAGAACAAAATTTCTAATGACTATACCTTGTACTTATTCTACCATGGTTTCATTTATTATTATTATTATTTCTGTACATACTACCTATGTATATATAAGTTGTGTTAATAATTCTCATGATATAAGCATGAATACATATGTAATATTGTTATTTTGGCCTCTAAGGCTTGATATTGCATAAATAAATGGAATAAATAAAATAAGAGGAAAATTTTTACGAGGAATAGGATAAAAATGTATAAAACATGAATAAAAAAAAATACTAAAAACGTTTTTTTTTTAATAAATACATATCTGTGGCATTTTGACAAAACATCTTAAATCGAGATAAGACAGCAAAAAAGTTTTAAAAAAAAACTCGGTGAAAAAAATAATTTTTGAAAAATAAAATAAACTAAAATTAAAGAAAAATTTCGTTTACAATACATATCGTTACCTAAAACGCAAAAGGCCCTAACTAACAAAAAATAAAAAATCGACTTTTTTATGAAATCTGATGAATTGCATCAACACCAATGTCCACAATCAATTTTGGAGTCTTTCAACCAAAATTAGCGCTTTTATTAACAAAAAACAAACGGCCCTATCTACAAAAGATTATATGAATACACGCTTAAAGACCTTACTAACAGTTTGCATAATATGCAACATTGTCAATTGTCAAAACAACTGGTAGGTTTTACAAGAAAAATAGATGGAAAATAAATTTTAAGCCGTTTTAGGCAATTTATCAATTAACATTTTGAATAGTAATTTGCTTCTCCTGTAAAATTTTCAAAATGTTAGATAGGGCGTTTTGCGTTTTAGGTAACGATATGTATATCAAAATCACAAGGAACTTTTGACATTTCTCTCTCTAATTAAGAAAAAAAAGTAGCACAGCTGTGTTTTCAACGCCACCTGAAAAAGAATTCGCCTTGCATAAGCATGTATAAAAGTAAAATTCAAGCATGCATGGTACTACATACTTAAGGCCCAACCATGATGTGCTTAAGTTGGCTTAAGCAAATGTGCGAATACATGTCATGAGGCAAACCATATTGAACTTAAGGAACCTTTTTGTTAAGTTTAATGAAATTGTCATTTCCTTAAGCAAAGAGCGAAACAGATCGCACATTCCGTACGTATTTATGTATGTTTTTTGATTTTGTTTTTTTAATACAATGAGAGAGTTTTTGTTGGTTTTTGATAGTATGTTAAGCACAGCTATGCATATTATGGTTGGGCCTTTACATGTTTTTAACATTTTTTATTTTGTTAATATTTTTTATTTCAATTTTGTTGGTAATACTTGTTTGTAGTTTTTTTATTGTTTACTTTTTGACACAGCTGATAGTCTAATGGCCAATTTTCAGGATTGATATTAAAACACATTTATGTTTAAAATCGTTTTAAATACAAAATCTCTTCTTCACTAAATACTTAAATCAATCAACCCTAGATACACTTTCTTATTTTTAATACACTACACACTTTCTTCGTCGAATTGACGAAGTCCGTTTATGATCTGGCCCCAAACCCACACAATATAAGGAAACAGAAAAATTTTTGTTTAGTTTATAATATACTTTAGTTTTTATTCATTCTAACTAGTTTATTATAGTTAATTTCAAAACTTATTACTAAAAACACAACAAAATCAAACAAAGTTTTTTTTTGGTTTTTTAAAAAAGGAACAAAATATAAACTTAAAAGGCGGTATTTCAGGTACCATATTATTTTAAAAAATTAATTAAATCATAAAGTAAATGCATTAAATAAAGAAAAATATCAGGTTTTTTAAAGATTGCTTGTTATATAGTGCATGAGGCACAGAGATCAATTTTGTGTTCCCCACATATATGTTTTTTGCAATTTGCACATATAAATTTTGTCATTCTGCGTTTTGAATATAGACAAAATACACAAGTAAACACATTCGTTTTCCGAGTCTGTATTCATCACACAGAGCAAACAATTTTTAAATTTCTGCGTCGTTAATTCTAACGTCTCTATTCATTTTCTTTATGTAAACTGCAAAAAATGAAATTGCAAAATATACACAAAACACTTACTTCGTCACTTCGACGGACACAATCAAAAAAAAATCAAACTTAAGCCTATAGTACACGGAATGTAAAAAGCCACATTCGTATGTGGTTCTGACGTAATTTTGTCGTCATCACACATCACGAACTTCCTATTGTGGCTTTGCAGTGACGTCAAAATTACGTCAGACCAACATTCGCATGTGGCTTTTTACATTCCGTTTACTGTAGGCTTTACAGACAACTTATAAGCATGTACTTCCACACACCTCAGCAGATCAGCAACAGCTGAGGTTACGTAAAATTTGAGAGAGTTTTAGTGAGAAACTGAGAAGATAAATAAGTATTAATTAACGGTATTCGTCGAAACGACGAAGAAAGTGTATCTAGGGTTAATTCACCGATGTGGTACACCTTACGCTCTAATGACAAGTTTCAGAATAAATGGAAATATATTATGAAAATAATTTTTATAAATTATCATATTATTCGAATGTGTATTCTAAGTAAAATTACAATCCTCAAAAGCTTTTATACTTTAATAGTCTTATTCCTTCAATATTTTTCCGTAATATTTTCTATGCACTATCAGAATTTTCGTTTGTATATTTCTGTTACGAGGCTTACTTTAGCTATCCTTTGGCTAGCAATGAAGTAAAGAAAATGTATACAACTACATATAAGATACCAGCTGAATGTAATGCATTTTCTGGCCCGCTACGACCTTCGTCAGCATTCTTTGTATCTTATAACTGGATAGTGCCTATTGTAAATTTTATGTATTTAACTTAATTAGTCTAACAAATAGAATCTAGGAATTTTATTTCTCATGGTGAGTAACATTATATACATTTTCATATTATTCGAATGTGTATTCTTTTGAGGATTGTAATTTGACTAAAGCTACGGTCACACTTATTAAATATTTGATCAAATAAAAGTAACCCCTACTTTTGTTAATAATTAGTGAGGTTTAAAATGATCTTAATATTACAAAATAAACTAATTATACTACTAGACATAGCAAAAAACAGTTTTTGCCAAGCTGTGGTATTTTAATCAAAATAAATATTAATATTAAGCGAAATGATTTTTTAGTTTGGTTGTTGGTCCCGTTTTTTTCGTCAAATATTTGATAAGTCTGACCGTAGCTTTAGAATACACATTCGAATAATATGAAAATTTATGTATATAATGTTACTCACCATGAGAAATAAAATTCCTAGATTCTATTTGTGAAAATAATTTTTTTGAGAAATTTTTGGGCCCTTGTGTTTAAAAAATATATTTTTAAGCCCGTACAATGAGTTGTTTACGTCCCAGGTGAGAAAACATCCAGGAGTACCTTGGACACCCTTGGGCATCTAGTGATAAAAACACATTTAATTTTTGTGAATTATGTTTGTTAATTTGTATTGAAAATAAAAAGTAATGAAACAAATAAAAAATATTTGGTTTTGTTACAATTTTAATATTTGGGCAGCATAACTGAAGTTTGCATTTTAAACAAAAGCATTGTGTTCGAGATTGTTTACCATTATTTTAGAGCTTTCGAAGCTTTTACAAATATTTTTCTAGATCTTTAAGCAATTGTAAAAAATGAAAATTAATAAAAATTATGTATATATTGGACGTCAATAGAAATTTTGTAAAGCATGCCTTGAGGCACTCTTAGGCATTAGAGGGTTAATTTCAACTTAAGGCCCCTGTTATGGTTCGCAACTCAACTCAGTTGAGTTGTAATTTCTTAATTTTTGTATTATGGCTTACAAACTTTGCTTTATTGCGGTGAACAAAAACATAACAAAAATTACAACTCATCACAACCAGTTGTCTTAATTACAACTCAACTGAGTTCAGTTGTAAACCGTAATAGGGGCCTAAGTTTCTATTGTAATATTTTAGCAAGGCGGCCTCAATATCACGACAATACAACAACAAGAGGCAAAGCAATAACAATCAGCTGGTGTTTGATACCACCTTGTAAATAATTATACTTTTTTATGATATTTTCTTGTATTTAGTGTGCTACCATACATATATAAGACTTTTCAAATAAAACTCAAAATATCAATCTGTATTTAAATACGATTTAAGTTTTTATCATGGTATTCGATATTTTTCATAGATTAAATAGTGTTTAAGTAAGTATATATAATATCCTTGGCTTTATTCTTAAAGGGTATTGTCAAAGTACTTATATTTGAAAAATTACATTTGAAGTTTTTATAAACAATTTTTCTAATTATATGTAGCCGAGAATAGTTCCAAACTTTACTTATCCACTTTAACTTAAGCTACGGTCACATTTATTAAATATTTGACCAAATAAGCGTAACCCCTACTTTTGTTAATAGTTGGTGAGATTTAACATGGTCTTAATATCACAAAATAAACTAAAAATCTAGTAGTAGACATATCAAAAAACTGTTTTGTGTAAAATGTGGTATTATAATCAAAATAAATATTGAAATTAAAGGAAATGATTATTAAGTTTGCTTGTTGGTCCCGTTTATTTCTTCAAATATTTGACAAGTGTGACCGTAGCTTTAGACATATAATAGGTGTGTTCATTTATTAGAAACGCAACGAGGGCGCAAATTTAAAGTTTACATAGTTTTTCTCTCATTTACTCAAATAAATAAAAAAGTAAATGAACGCTTTACCAGCAAAAATTAGCATGTTGGCCATATCGACATTAGTCAAATATAATAAATGACATTATATCGTAATTAATTTAATTGTTTTGAACTGATAAAGAGAGATGAACTCACTGTTTATTGTTGATGTTTTTGTTTAAACTTTGATATTGTTACAAGTAGAACTGTTGCTTATAATTCTTATACGCTTAACTGTTTTATTTGGTTTAATATCATTAGTTTTTCTAAAATCTTAATGGATGAAGTTTCCTGACGATCTGGCCTAAGCAAGCAGTGAAATGCGCATAGGAACAGCTTATCCCATCAACAATAAATTTCAGTGCTTTTATCAAGAATAAAAATTGGGAATTAAGCACGAATAACAAAATCTTTTATCAAAGTTATTTACGGGAATACAAAATTTATCATTAATACGATTTCCGTATGACGTGCTAAATTCCCAATTTTTCATATTTGATAAATACACTGAAATTTATTGTTGAGGGAAAGCTAGCTTCTATGCGCATTTCACTGGTTGCTTAGGCCAGCTCATCAGGAAACCTTTTCCTAAGATTTTAGAAAAGCTAAAAATATTATACGAATAAAACCCCAAAGCGAATAAGAATCCCAAACACTCAAAGTCCTACTCGCAAGTAACAATATCAAAGCTTAAACAAAACACCAACAATAAACAGTGAGTTTATCTTTTCTTACATCCCCCTACAATCTTTTGAATTTTAGAAAAATAAATGTTTTATGTTATTGAAAAACTTTTAATTTATAAATAATTCTTGCAAGTAAAAATTTTACTATCAGAAGTTTTCAACAAATTTTCAAAGAAAATAGTTGACGAGTCGTGATCGAAGACGTAGTCGTTTGAAATTTTTGTCGATTTCAAAATCACGACAACACCAATGTAAAACACATAAGTTAAAAGTTCGTCGTGTATGTATGTCGTTTGCGTCAATCGTAATACCAATTTTTAAAGACGTCTAGTTTTCGACCACGACAAAAACACTCATAAGAAGGATAAGCAAGATATTTTTTCCCTGATACCTAAACCAAAAACTAATTGTTTTCAAGTTTAGTGTTGATGACAAAAATTAAACGATTTAATTCTTGGTTCTTTTATATGGATTGAGGCTTCGAAAATTATAAAGAACGTCTTGTTTATTTAACTATAACGCACATAATTCGATTTACTTTTGCCTTTTCTGGCCGCTTATAGATGGAATATATGGCAAATATGGTAACATCGCTAAATGGACTATCACGTAAATTTTAAATTTACTTATAACGGCAGAAAAACAGATTAATTGGAATACCTATATCGCTAAAGTGACTAAAAACGGTTGTGACTAGAAACGAAAAGTACTGTATGCTTAAACTTTTTTTTTTAACACTCATGCAATATGCATAGGCTTGAAACTTGTTCTAAGCTATGCTTTTGTTTAATAATTGATTTATAGTCTCGCTATTGTCACTGAAATATGTAATATAAATATGTATTTGGTTTTATAAATCACATGAACTTACTATTTATTCAAGAAATATTTAGAAGTGTAACTTTTGACAAAAATTTTTTACTTTTTTGAAAAATTGCGTTACTTATCTATACACATAGGTTTATTTGGAAAAAGTGTTTTCTTAATTTTGAAATATAAAAAAAAACACGAAATTGAAATTAAAAAGGCTAGAAAAACCTAAATGCTTTGTTGAAAAAAGCCAAAAAAAAGCTTAAAGCTACTGGTCGCAACAAAACTCATTAGATTTCTATCTCACAAAGTATTATGGAATACGTAAGACTTGTGTGATAGTGTAAACTAGCCTTAAGCATGAGAAAATTTTAGGAGAAACTCGGAACTAAATTTCACTGCCTCCTTTTCTAACGGGCCTCTTCTGAAAATCACGTGATTTCAAATCACAACTACATTTTTACATACACTATTAGCGTTTGTGTTTTGCATT
The DNA here is from genome assembly GCA_963931875.1 of Pollenia griseotomentosa. Taxonomy (NCBI): domain Eukaryota; kingdom Metazoa; phylum Arthropoda; class Insecta; order Diptera; family Polleniidae; genus Pollenia; species Pollenia griseotomentosa. The sequence goes on along the minus strand of OZ007561.1, from coordinate 202,269,896 downwards.
AATATACCGAACCGAACACTAAAAAAAGATTTAATTTTTTTAACACTTAAATACACTTGTTTTTTATTATATTCATCTTGGCCATCGAAGTTTACTGAATGAATTGTACAGACACATTTTAATATTCTATAAATCATCATTTGTGATACTGAACTATTCAATAAATACGTGTTTCGTATACTATTAAGCGTTTGGTGGAAATAAGAAAAAAAGAAATTGTGATCAAAATGTCAAATATTTGCGATGATTTTTCGTCTGATGATAAAGAAACAAGTAAGAGTGCTCTATTCGGCTGCCATTTTAAATTCTAATGTCACTAAATTCCAATTGTTCATTATTTCGTTGGACTTTCCCTATAGTGTAAAATAATTTCAATCGCATGTTTCAATTAAAATTTGATTGCAATCGAATTAATTTAATGATTTCTAAAAAGAATTATGTATATTAAAATGATTACAATCACAAAGTATTCCAAATCTGAAATAATTTTGAAATCAAAGAATGAAAACAATTTTGTTGAAATCATTTTTTATTTACAACTCGGCTTTTACCACAGGTTGTAATAATTTTAATGGATGAGGACTTATGTATGTAATTAAACAAAAAAAATGTACATATGTATGTACCAGAAAATTTTTGGCGAAGTGTGCTACGAGTTTTTAGTTTAATTCTAAAATATTCTTTTGAACAGATGTAAAATTAAAATAGGAAAAACAAGCAAATTTGGCGCCTACTTCAAAATTTAAAGTTAAAAACGTTAGGAAAGTGCCAAAGCAGTTTCAATGGTGAACTCAATAATGAACGTGTCTTCATCAGTCAATACAACTGGTATACTAATCCGTAATAAAAGTTCAGCAACAACAACCACGAAAATGATCAAAAAACAAGAATCAGTCGTTATACCACCAAGAACACTGTCTAGTATTTACAGGGCCAAAGTATTAGACGCCTACAGAAACCGCCTTATATTCTCTGTCTTTGGTAACTATAATACAATAAGGCGATCACTACTTAAACGGGGATGGTTGGAGAAGTTACCCCCGGGTCGTTATAGCAAGCTACAAGGTCTTTCGGAAGATGTTCTCCTACATCATGCCAGAGGGGGAAACGAGTATGAGGCAGTGGTCATTAGCAAAATAATTAACCATTTACCTGCATTTTTCATATGGCAACCGAAAGGACAACGGGACTTATACATGGACGTATATCCGTATCGAAATCGCATCAGAAGAGCTCAATCTGTAGACTTCTCAACGAAAGTCGGACTCATTGGATGTGCAGAGCAACAGCATTGGTTTTGTCAAGATGGCGTAGCTAGAATGCTCTACCCTCGCTTTTTTCGTTTGGGCGCTAATCAAGAAGACCGGCAGACCTTCATACGTGAATTTCGCATTGCACAATGTTGTAGCTTGCTACGTTATTTAATACTATGCTGTGATAAATCCGAAGAGATAATAAATTATGAAACAGGCACTATCTGCCCAACTATTGTGAATTTTGCTTTAGGTCAAATTAAGCGATACATAGAAGAGTGGGATAATACTGAAATTTTGGATATCGAACAGTCTCTAGTACCCGAAGAGGAGTGGTTAGAATTTTTAGATAATTCCACTAAAATTATTAATATTCGACACAAAATTAAATGTACATTTCGGGAACTGACAGAATTTATAAAAATATCGAAAAACCAGTTGGCGAAAATGGAAGAGAAACAACCTGATTTAAAATGGGACGGTTATAAAAACTTATGGATATTAAAACCCGGCTACCAGAGTCGAGGATTGGGTATTGTTATAAAAAACAACTTAAATGAAATACTTAACTGGTGCACGGATCATTCTAATCGTCGTTACATCGTTCAAAAATATATAGGTAAGACGCGTCTTTATTATTGAATTATTAAAATTCATTTAAATAACCAAAATTTTTTTTATTATCTGTTTTTAAGAGCAACCCCTTCTTATTTATAATTGCAAATTCGATATACGCCAATATATGCTGGTATTTATACGCAAGACTACAGTTCAAATTTGGCTATATACTGACTGCTATTTGCGGTTTAGCTCGCAAGAATACAGTGTTGATGATTTAAAGGAGTCTATACACTTGACTAATTATTCAGTACAGAAAAAGTATAAAAATAAAACAAATCGAAATGTAAGACTACCAATTCAGAATATGTGGTCATTAGATAAATTTAAAGAATATTTAAAAACACAAAATGTGCCAGAAGACATTTGGGACAAGCGCATCTTTTCTGGCTTTCGAGAAAATCTTGTTGCTGTAGTATTGTCCAGCTTAGATGAAACAAATTTAATTGAAAATTCTTTTGAATTGTATGGTTGTGATTTTATGCTGGATGAACAATACAATCCTATATTAATCGAAATTAATTCCACTCCGGATTTATCTCCCTCAACTGACGTGACAGCACGAATTTGCCCTATGGTCATGCAGGACTGTGTGAAAGTAATAGTAGACTTGCCACACAATAATCAAGCCACGACAGGACTATTTGAAATGGCCTATGAAGTTAACTACAAATTTAAGCAAGATTTTTGTGCTACAGAAGGCTTAAAAATCAGTGGCACATCTATTGAGCTCTGTAAGCGTACACGCCTCCCCGAACGCCCCAAATTTGTTAAAAAGACTAAAATTGAAAATAAGCAGCAAATTAAAAGGATTCCAGGAAAAAAGGTATGTCTTTAGTACAACAATTTTAAAATTAGGAGTCACTAAAAATTCTCAATGACGAAAAAGGTATTAGTTGCTTCAAACGGGAACTCTAAAACCAGTATAATAAACAAAGAATTGAAAAACTTAAATGCCGCAGCAAAAGAAGCTTTAGCTCTGCGCTATACAATGCCGAAATGACACATGAGGAATATGCTCTATTCTTTTATTGGAACACCAAAAACGATTATAAATAAATTTTTTGTTTATTTCACAATTTTAACCTTCATATATGATTTGTAACAATATTACAGTTAAAAAAATAAAAAGTAAAAGTAAAAATTTTAAAGAATTGCTTTCGGACTGAGTTGCCCTTTGTTATTATTCCAGCTGCGTATACTTTTTCCTATGGCATGTATTGCATTGGCATCATTTTCGCTTTTATCCGATTTTGTTTTTAATCCAAAACTTAATTGCGATGTTGAGTTGCTTGGGTTTTGTTTTGCTGGTGTCATGGTAATAAGACTTTTAGTAGATTCCAAGGCTTTTTTAATCGGACTATATAATTCTTTAATATTATCTGCAGATTTACTAATGGTTAACATAGGAGTATCTAATAAATTGGCCTTCTTAACCAGCCCTACATTTCTGGATGAATGAAGAGCTTTTTGCTGATTATAAGAGGCCACAAGAAATTTAGATTTTTGAGCGTCTTTACAGTCCACCAAGCAATTTGTTGACAATCTGGGCCCACAGCTGCGATGACGTTTTAATGTAGAATAATTAGAAGAGCAGAAAGTAGTTTTAGGAGTTAAAATCTTAGTTTGGCAACGACCAATTGTAGCTACCATTAGACTATTAAAAGATTTTCTGCGTTTATTTGTGGGTTTAATTTGTCCCATAGAATAAAGATTTTTTTCACTGATACCCGTTAAAGAAGAAACACTTTTACTAAGGGGACTATTGGTTGCCATATCTACCATGCATTTCTCTATGTATTCGGTAGCGTTAAAAGCGGGCATGGGCTTATGTACTTGCGATACATTTGCTGTACTAAGACTAGTACGTTGCTTATAAAATTGACTTGTCTGTAAAGATTTTTCTTTGCGCTGAAAACCGAGATAAGAGTGGTGGCCATTGGAACGACTCGAAATTTGCTTGCCCTTAACGATTAAGTTAAGTCCCATGTAGGCAGGTGTAGGCGGTATATTTTGACGATAAATAAGTTCGAAATTTCCCACATCGGCTTTGGCATCATTCCGACGATCGATCATAACTAAAACAACAACAAAAAAATATTAAAAATACTTGAGTAAAACAACCCAATGACTACATACATAAAATAAAAATACATACATACGAGACATACCAGAGAACTGCAAAAATCACTTTTTTGCTTGATTTAATCATACGGTAAAATTTTAATCATATAATGCAACAAAGTTCAACATTGAGTTAAATTAACACCGTTTAGTAAGCATTTTATTTGTTGGATGCTTAAACGTTCTTTATTCACACGTTGGAATTGATCAGTTTAAGTGTTGACTAAAATCACGTTCGTATTTGACATCGCTACATTGGTATGAGTTTGAGTCGTATGAACATGTTTTTAACATAGGTTCGAAATTCGAATAAATCAGTTTTTGTGTTGAATTTGTGCAAAGCACAATGTTTTTTTGGAGCATAGTCTTCTCTTTCTATGGTAATTTGTTGTATGCATGTGTGTTTGTATTTTATTGTGGTGGTGAATGAGCGTATACTAGTGCTGGGATACTATCGATATTTTCTACTATCGATATTTATCGATAGTTCAGATTTCACTATCGATATATCGATATTACTATCGACTGAATGTTTGTACTTGTTCAGGAAAACTTAAACTAGTTTTTATCAGGCTACATTCGTTGTTTTTATCACTTTATTCAACGTGTATATACGCACGTTATTTCAGTTTTTTTTAAATTAATAAGTATCTTTCTTAAGGAGCCGAAGTAGCAGGGACTGACTATAAGATTTTCTATTGCAGCTTTAAATAATTTTCTAAATGGTTTTTGATTCTCAACCCAAAAAGGTAATCAATCTAGCGGACTTATCCTCTAATTGTCGTTCATTGTTCTGTCCCATGCTCGCAATTGCAATTGCATTTGGATATTTGACATTTTAGTCCCTATATAAAAATGTACAAATTTTGACTTAAAGGCCTTTAATTAGTAGTAAAAAGCACAGCTAAGCAATCCATACCACTTGCCATTCCTGTTGTTTGTATTCATTGCTGTAATTTAGCGCGAATTAATAATAGCAAGTAAAAAGCTGTTAGATGACCTCATAGATGTATTTTAAATAATAATATCGATATTGATATGTTTCCTATCGATATATTCGATATTTTAAGACTATTGATAATATCGATAGTACTATCGATAGTTTCCCAGCACTAGCGTATACTAAGTTTGTCATTCCGTGTGAAACTTTTTTTTATTAATCTCAGACCGAATTTAGTATGTAGTTTATCTGAGGCATTTTGATAAAACATCTTAAGTCGAGATAAGATAGCAAAAAATTTTTTAAATAAAACTCGGTGAAAAAATCATTTTTATCAAATAATAAAATAATCAAAATTAAAGAAAAATTTCGTTTATAATATAGAATTTTAAAAACGTAAACAAAAATGTTTTTTGAATGAAAATTCGTATGATTTGTCAAAATGCCACAGATATATGTTCTGTCTCCTTGAGTAATTCTTACTCGATTAAGCCATGTTCGTGTGTTGAAAACCCGCTCAATTTCGGAAAAAAGAACAATATTGGTGTAAAATTGCTTCTGGTTATCTATCTATGCAGTTTGGGATTAAAATCCAGCAAAATCGGTTCAGTAGGATAAGAATCAAAATGTTGAATCACCTCCCTAGCACGGCGTCAAGACAGTAGCAACACATGCAAATTTTTTCATAATACATGCACATTTTTCCAACTGTCTTGCCTTCGGTTTTGCAAATTTCGGGGACAGTAAAATTGGATAGTGATTTGATATTTCGTCAGTTAATTATTTGTTTGACCTACCGACAAAATTTAATCTTAGAATACTAACGACCTTTCTTCGTTTTTCTTGCTCTATTAAATTCATTATATAATTATTTTAAGTTATTTAGGAGAAGATTCTTCAGTACGTAAAATTTACGTAACGTTAGTATTAACGTATTAAAGAAATTTAGTTAGGTATGGGGTATATATATCAAAGATGTTAAGTAATGATAAGATAATGCTAATGATTGCTAATTAACCTTCTTTTGTGAAATTCTCTAATTCATCAAACAATTAGAATTAGTTCAACTAATTCCCATTAGATAATTGAAATTTTTATTCCAATGGTAAAACTAATTGCAATTAGTTGCCATTAGCAAAAAAAATTGGTTTTCCTTTTCAATTAGAAATCTAATTGACTTCTGATAATGCAATTAATTAGATATTCAATTAGCTCGAATTAGAATCAATTATTTTGATATTTTCAAAAACAAAACAAAAAACTAAAATATTCATAATATGAATTTCACACATAGTATATATATTACTTATGTACATATATCACATACACGCGCACATATTTAACGTACGTACTAACTGTTTAATAACTACAATGACCGGGTATATTCGCTTTCAGCAATACGAGCTTTTCAAAAGAAAAGTCTGTTAAGCGACCCCACCTTGGACTATTAATAATGCCCGCAAAGGAAAATAGTCGCTCCACAGGGCTTGAAGACGTAAGCGGTGTGTTGCAAAACAGTGCTATTTCCTTTAATGTAGGATATTTGGACCATATATTGGAAGTTTTATCAACATCAAAATCCTCATCATCACCAGAAAATTCACTTGCAAATGATATTTCTTCCGACAAATAAATATGTTTTTAAGTTAACAAAAATACCAGTTTCATTTACAATATTAAACAATGCAAACACTTGAAAAAAATTGCAAAGCACGTTTATTTATTTACATTTCAAACAATTACAAAGTTTGGTTCTATTTTAAATGTGAGTTAAACGAGTCACTTTTGCGCTCGCGTTCTAAAAACAGGCAGAAACTCTATTTAGTACGAATAAGACCTTGATCAGCTTGCTACTTTATAGGCGAGAGAGACGAGGGGAAAAGAAACGAGTACTCAGGTTGATGTACTCGTCATATAGGTACGTTTTTTTTATTTCAGCAATACATATGTTAGACAAGCATTGTGTAAACGCCAAAGCTGATTCAAAGAAGAAAATGTGATTAGTGTATCAATCTTCAAGTATATCCTCAATATTATAAATCTATGAATAAAAACTGCTGAATAAAATATTTTGGAACATAAAACTAAAACCGTTATGCACATTTTGTCATATAAACTTCCAGCGTCAAAGGTGTCACACTGAACATTCAAGTTTGAACTATTTATGTCGTTAACGATTGGAAAAAAACATATATATATTTTAGTTTCATTTTATTGCTTAAGAATTGTCTTAAAGCCACACCATTTGCTTACTTTGTATTAAATTTTTATATTAGATTCTATCAACTCCAATCTTTATTAGTTCAAAAGCTTTTTTAAACTTAGTGCTGCGCAATGGAGCTGTTGCAGAAATAATAGTAGAGCTCCTTTAGTATAAGAGCAGCTTTAAAGGATTATATTGTGATTGTGAGCAACACAAGTTTAGGAGTTGACAAGTGCATATGATAAGGGCTATAAAACCGATAATATGTTTTTAGGTATTTTTTTTTTTTTTTTTTTCTCTCAATATTATTTATTGAATCTTCATACATTTAAATATGAACTAACAATAATTAATCAAATCTTAACCTAATACTTTATTTTATGTCCTGCCAGTGCCAGACAAAAATTTTCTTCATCACGGGTTCTGTTCACTTATCTAGGTGTTTGTCGCTCATCTAATTGGATAAGTGCTGCAGTGTCTCTTCTTCTTAAGCGAGTGTGGCCGCTATCATTTAAAATATTTCGTGCTAGTGGGTTTGGATGCAATTCGAGCCTTTTTAAGTATTTTACTGCATATTTCGTAATCATAGTTTTGACTAATGGAACATTGAGATCCCTGTGAATATTTGAGTTTTTTACATACCAAGGGGCAGCTGTGATTATTCGAAGAATTTTATTTTGGCGCCTTTGAATCTTTTCTATATTAGAGGCCGAGGCAGTGCCCCATAACTGAATACCATAGCACCAGATTGGCTTTAAGATGGAGTTGTAAAGAAGAAGTTTGCAGTCGAGACTAAGGACAGAGTTTCTACCAATAAGCCAATGAATTTGAATGGCTTTTAGTTTCATTTGAGTTAATTTTGCCTCTATATGGCATTTCCACGTTAATCGCCGATCCAGATGTATACCCAGATATCTTACATGCGAAAGTTGAGGAATTATTTGATTGTTGATTGTTATATGGGGGCAAGATTCCCGGCGCAAGGCGAATGTTATATGCACGCATTTTTGCTCATTGACCATTATCCTCCATTGTCTTAACCATATTTCTAGTTGAAATATATGATGCTGTAAGAAACGAGATGCTTCATAACGGTTTTCGTGGACGCTTAGAAATGCTGTATCGTCTGCAAATGTTGAAGTTTGGGTGTAGTTACTTGTTGGCATGTCCGAAGTATAAATTAAATATAATAGAGGGCCCAGGATGCTGCCTTGTGGGACTCCAGCGCCAATGGGCTGAGGTGAACTTAAGAAATTTCCTTCTTTAATAATAAATTGACGACCGACTAAGTAGCTTTCTAGCAGCTTGTGTGTGTTTGCTGGTAAATTTTGTTTCAATTTATGTAATAAGCCTTCATGCCAGACTTTATCAAATGCTTGCGAAACATCGATGAAGAGTGCTGAGCAATATTTTTTTTCTTCAAATGCTTTTCTTATGACATTTACTATTCGATGAGTCTGTTCGATTGTGCTGTGTTTTCTTCGAAATCCGAACTGATGGTTTGGAATACATCTATTTTCACTTAAAATCGGTGTTAATTTTGAAACTAATAATTTCTCAAACAGCTTTGACATATTTGATAATAAGCTAATTGGCCTATATGACTCAACTTTTGTATGATCTTTACCTGGCTTTGGTATCATGGTAACTAAGGAAACCTTCCATTTTTGAGGATAGTATTCAAGGCGTAAAATAGCATTAAAAATAAAAAGAATAATTTTCTTTGCTGTGCGAGGTAGCTCTAAAAGCATTTTATTACTGATTTTATCAATACCAGGTGCCTTCTTAGTGTTTAAGTCACAAATAGCCTGTTCGATTTCTCTTATCTCAAATCTGAGGGGAATAGCTGCTCTAGCAGGAACAGGTGGTAACTCGACCGCAGTATCGTGAGATATATTTGGGGTAAATACGTTTTTTAAATGATTAACAAACAGATTTCCCTTTTCGTTATCATTTCTTGCCCAACTTCCGTTCAAGTTTCTTAATGGTGGCTTAGAGATAACTGGCCTATTTAGATTTTTAGCTGCACGCCATAATGAGTAGTCTGATTGCGGAGTTGCATCAAGTTCCTTAAGATATTTTTGCAGAGAATCCGTTTTCTGTATCTGTAGTAACTTTCTTAGCCTTCTTGTACAATCTTTTAACAAACTCTTAAGTTGAGGGGATCTGTGCAATTGCCACTCTCTTCGGGCTCTTCTTTTTTCAGACAGGAGACGCTCAACATCTGTGGAATAAATTTTAATATTTTTAGTTTTTTTTTGGGTAATACTGGAATGTTGTACAGCTAGCTTTAGAAAACTGTCAAAATTAAGAATAGCGCGATCTACGTATTCCGGTGTACTAAGCGGAATATTTTCTGTGCAATGGGTGCTGAGATATTTTTTATATTTTAGCCAATTGATTTGTGTAGCTGGCGTCGCTAAGTAACCAGTTGGAGATACAGTTCTATTGGGGTTCATTAAAGTAACAATTGTTGGTGTGTGGTCGGAAGATAATTCTAAGGAAGCTTCAACATAAATCGTTTCTAAGGGGATGTTTTTAACCACGCCAAAATCGATGACATCTGGTATTTTTTGCTGATCAGTAGGCCAATATGTTGGTTGTCCGCTCGCTATCACATTCAAATCCATTTTAGTAATAGTATTAAATAGAACACGACCCTTTGGTGTTATAAGTCGGGACCCCCAGAAGGTATGTTTAGCGTTATAATCGCCAGCGGCCAGGAAACAGGGTCCTAATGATTTGAAATATTTATAATATTTGCCTTCTGATATTGAATATCTAGGTGGGGAGTATAACGATGAGATTACTACGTTTCTATTTAGTTCTTCAACGCAAATGTTTGTTGCTTGAAGATAATCTTCACGATGATCACCCATTAGGTAGTGTTTGACTCTGGTTTTAATTAAAATGGCAGAACCTCCACAAGCTCTATCTCGAGGGTCCTTTGTATCATATAGTATATAACCATTTATTTTAAACGTATTTTTTGAAGTCAAATGAGTTTCAGAAACCATCATGACATCAATTTGTTTATTTTTAAGAAAGTATTCTAGTTCATTTTTATGTTGGCGGATGCCGTTTGCGTTCCAAAAACAAATTTTTATACAGTTCATGGCTTGTTAAGTACAGCTTGCAATAACATTGATTGCATTCTAAGAATTTCCTGCATGTTTTTAGGTATAAACACATCAATTTAAAGGGTGAACTATAAGTTGAATTATCCTTTGTGTGTATGGACATTAGAATAAAAGTTATTTTACATTATCAAAAATATAAATAGAAAAATAAAAATTTTAAAAAATTTTCCCAAAGAATTGTGTTTTTGTATCAAAGTTATTTTCGGGAATACAAAATTTTTTATTAATAAGATCTCTCTCAATAGTCAGTCCGGTGCCAACTCACCGGGGACTACTGGCTCACGTTGTAACAGATAGAATCTCTGGTCCGCCGAAATCGCAAGAGATATTAAAGTTCTCTTAAAATCTGTTAACTTTAAATTTTTGCCGATTCCCAGCTATTGGCTGCACCTGATTTCATCGGAGGATGTAATACCAAAAGGTGAAATATCCTTAAGATGATCCCTACAAACTCCCGAGGAGACATACGTACATTCATACATACATACTTACATATAAAATTTAACTTTTTCATTTACCTTTTACTACATCTTCTAGACACTGAGGACACATTCTTGCTGTTACACTTGTAGAGGCAGCCAGATCTGGGTTGGAATTAATTTCTATAAGCCAAGGATAAAAATTTTCACATATCATAAAATCGGCACCAAACAATTCAAAAGTATTTGGTGTTCTTTCCATGTTATCTTGAGAAACTAATACGGCTGCCACTATAGCTTTGCGCATACCCGGATATATACGTTCCAACCAATACTCTTGTTTACCAATCTGCCTCAAATACGCCTGAAATGAATACGAGTCCCACATGTTCTCACTTGGTAAGCGTTTGTCTCGTTTTCCATTATTTGTATATTTTTTTTGTATAGCATGGTTTGTTAAATGCACTGACTCATGATGATTGGTGAGCGTATATTCCTGACTGCTAAAGCGCAAATAACATTCTTTGTACATCCAAATCATAAGAGGATGTATGTTGGAGATTAAAAACCACTGTCGTATATCAAATTTTGTCTGGTGTATTATTAAGGGACGTTCTACAAAGAAATTTAATAAAAATCTGATTAGAATGGTTTCGAATTAAACTATTTTCGCCGACAGATATAAAACTTTCAAAATTCCAAGGTTTCTGACCAAAATTAAAATTTGTGTGTTTTTTAATAACATAAATTAATAACATTCTTAAAATACAGTACAATGAGAGAAACTTAAGGAATTCGAAAATAAAGTTTTTTGCAGAATGTTCGGTGCTGAGCTTTGCCAGGATGAGTCAGACAGAACAGAAAAAACTCTCGATAGTAACACAAAAAATCTTTTAACTGAATTAACTGAAACAATTCTAAGAGTTTTACATTTAAAAAAAAATAACAGGATTTTAATGGCATAATGGAAGATTTTATATATTTTGAGACAACCAGGAAAAGGACTGAAACATTACATATTCTGTATTATGGGTTGCTTTCAATTTTCTTACATCTACGATAAGTAAAAAATTTTTCCAAGCCAAGTTTTATCAAAACTAAAGAAAAGAACCGCTTAAATCCTAAACATTTAAACCAAACTATTTTTCTAAGAGATTATTTTAGAAGATCTCCTCATAAAATTGAAATAACTAATAAAATGATATCACAGTTTATTTTTTAATAAATACATAATTGGGGGATTCACAAGGTGTGCTATCAAGTCATATCGTCATAATGTCCCAATTAATATTTTACAATTATTTAAAAAAAATGTTGTTGTGTTTTAAACCAAATAAAAATTTTAATGCTGTGTTCACTGATTCGTGATAACTGTACAGTAAGCGATTGCCCACAGCAGTCATATATATTTCTTGTAATTATTTCAAGACAAGTGACATTGTGACACCAACGTTATGACTGCCTTGCGATTCCCCTCAAATATGTATTAATTAAAAAAAAGTATTACAAACTTATGAATAATTTTTATTTGCTCGTTTTAGTTTAAGAATTGTTATGTTTGCTATGTTATTGTTTTTTTTACTAATAAACCGATTAAACCAAAACCTCGGCTAATTAATCGACCGATTAACCGATTAAAGCAAAATACCAAATAAATGAATATCCTAGTTACTACCATATTAAAAACAAATTTAGATTTCAAACGTATGTACTATGTATAAAATAGATTTGAAAAAAAAATTTAGTTTTTTTATAAATACGGCGCATACAGGGGCCAAAGGCAGTGATTAATTAAAAAAGTTCAAGTACCGTGAAAACTAAAATTACTAGGTTAAAGTGCACAAAATTCTGCAGTAGGCAAAAAAATAAATGTCCAATATGTAACGGTGCTTTTGTAGTGACGCGTTGAAATTAAACATTGCAACAAAAAATTTAAAAAATAGGTAAAAAAGCCAAATTTTTTTTTTCGTAAATAAGCTCGATTTACCGAAAGTGAATTCAAAAAGTAATTCAATAACCATGCAACCATCCACCTCAGGTATTTATTCAAATGTGTAGCTCCAATTTGTAAAAAAATAATTTGTGGAAGTGGTTTTATTTTTTAAAGTTTATATGAGAAATGCAAAAGAAATTCATTTTCTCATATTAAGTGGACATAAAGTTATTAATTTGGCTTAATTAAGTAGAGATTTTACCTTTATTTCAAAGCAGTGTTTAAATTGCTTGCTTTAAAAAAGCAACACTTTTTGCTTTGTGACGGTTCAAACACGTCAAGTTTAACTCGTCAAGTCTTGAGTTTTAAGGAGAGAGGGGAAAAGTAATTGCATTTTCTGAATTACGAAAGGGACAGTTGTATAAAATCCTGCAGGCATTTTGATTACTAAATAAGGTATAAAGGGTATTTTTTAAATCTATGAAACTTAAAATGGTAGACAACACAAACAAAATTAATTTTAATCGCAGATAAGTATACAGCATTACCATTTGAAAATGATTTCAAACAAATAGGCACCGAGGCCTGTCCTTGACGAAACGCATTGCAGAAGTCCAATTATGTTCCATTTTTCGAGCACTAAATTTTAATAAAAATTTCATGTTGTAAAATTCCTTCCTTCAGTAAAAAATAATTTAATGAAATTTAAATTTGATGAACTCAAGCCTAACTAAAAATATTGAAATTAAAAAAAAAAAAAAATTAACTGTTGGAGATATTTTTTTAAATTTTTTGGGGACTAGGAAAAAAGTACCTGGCAGCCCTGTGTTTGATACAGAGTCAGCAAAAGCAAAAAACAAAAGCAAGGAAAGAGAAAGTAAATAATTTGGTTAATCTCGCTATCAGGGTTCCCAGTTTTGTTTTAAGCCTTATCCCCAATTTGCGATTTCTTATCCCTACAAATCCCCAAAATAGCTATTTTCTTATCCCCAAAAATTCCCACATTTTCTTAAAAATAAAATACATAACATTATATCAATGGAAACATATGCATACCTTGCTCTATTTAAAAAAAAAATCATTTGTGTAATATTATTAAAACTAATGTTATTTATTCTTTGGGTTCAACATATCTATGTACACTAAGGTCATTGATGCCAATAGTAGGGTATATTCCCTTTTTGCATGGATTTTTTTGAAAAACTTCAAGCGTAGGGAAAAAAAAGAAGATTTTTTATTTTAAGGCAAATATGTATAGGGAATTTTCGAAATATTATCTCATTTTCCATATATTTTATTTATAAAAATACGTAAAAAAAGGTATTATTTTCATTTAAAAATTAACATTGCATTTGTACATTTGTTGTATTTTTTAACAGAAACCCTATACTATGAATCCTAAAGCCTACAGTACACGAAATGTTATAAGCTACATACGCATGTGTTTCTGACGTAATTTTGTCGTCATCACGCAACACGTACTTGCTATTGTGGCTTTGTAGTGACGTCAAAATTACGTCTGAACCACATGCGCATGTAGCTTTTTATATTCCGTGTACTATAGGCTTAACACATTTGCGAACTATACGCTAATTTTTGCTTTTTGCATTCGCACTCACAATGAGACTCACATTCATAATGAATAAAATTTCTACATTGAAATGAGTTTTGACTTACGCCCAATTTTCAGGACAGTATTTAAATCTATATTAAGTTAATTTTCATATAAACTTAAATCGTATTTAAATACAGATTGATTTTTTGAGTTTATTTGAAAAGTCTTATTTAATTAAGATAAAAGTAAATACAAAAAAATATCAGAAAAAAGTTTATTTATTTGCAAGGTGGTCTAAACTGACAGCTGAATGTTATTGCTTTGCCTGTTGTTGTTGTATTGTTGTCATATTGATGCCACCTTGCTAAGTTATTCCAATGGAAACTTTACACGTTGGCTGCCACGTCGCACGTTTTCATGCGACACCCAGATGTTACCCAGAGGCCACGTCGCACATTTTCGTGCATTTAAATATGAAAATTTTACACGGAATTTGTATTCTCTGGCCTTTGGTGAACATTTTGGTGTATTTCCCATGGCCGCTGTGTATTTTTAATGGTATTTTATTGGATAATAAAAAAGTTGGAAATTTAAATTTGTATTTTTATTAATTCTTTTAAAAATCAATTCATTTTTGAACAAAAAAAAAAATATAATATATATATATATATATATATATGTAAATTCAATTTGGAGATCAGTAGAAAAACAATAAACTTAAAATTAAAATTCAATTTGTCAAAGGAGATCAGAGTAAAAATAATGCAATTAAAATGTAAATTTATCAAAATTAATTTTTCTGGTGGGAATATTTTGGAAAACATTATACACATAGTTGCGGTTTATTGGGGCGACTTTATTTTGGTCCCTAATTTCGCAGTTATGACGGTTTTTTTGTGTCGCACATTTTTGTGCGACGTGGCCCCACAACATGTTTTATGTTCTCCCAGGCCATGTCGCACGAAAATGTGCGACACAAAAAACCGTTATAACTGGAAAATTAGGGACCAAAATAAAGTCGCGAGTAGTCAAAACTTATTTTTCTATAATTATAAAAAAGAATTTTTGCAACCCCCCAAAATGCAGTACTTTTTGTTTATTATATAAACCTTTTAAAGTCCGTATTGCATATCGTTGTTTATGGCTTAAATGTTACTTAATTCTTGCTTCTTCTGCAAGAATTCTGCGAAACTAAGTGACATTCAGCGTAAAAGCTTATGCACATTTCTGGTATCTGGTTTTCTTTAAAAAACTGGAAAATAATTTGTATGACGACATTTTCTTAAAAAAAAAACTGAAAAAGATTTGTATGACGAAAAACGTGTTTTTATTGCTTATAAACCTGCATTAATACCCGGGTGGATATTGCCAAACGATGTACATAAAAATATTTGGTAAGAAGAAGATTACTTTTTACACCCTAAAAATATACTACTGGCAATGATAATGGATCCTAATCCTTGATTACGATTTCACGGTTACGAAATTATAAGAACTGTTCGGAAAGACCTAGCCTTTTAGCTGTGATTATTAGTTGTGTTTAAATATTTATAGCTTATTAGTTTATTGTTTATGAAGTGACAAATAGAAGAAAATTATTTAAATATGGACAATCTTCAGTTATCCTATTATTAAAAATTTAAAAAATTTTTAAAAAAACAATTTTTACAAAAATATATAAAAAATAGATTTGTTGAACAAAAGGAAGTTTGGTTGGAAAATATGTATTGCTTTGGTGAAGATCTTCCAGAATATGAAGAACCAATGAGTTCTCATGAAATCAAACGTCGTCGCCCTTCTAAAGGAAAATATTGCATTTTATGTGGTCGTTTTGTACGAGAGGTAGGCGTGGTTGTTAGCTGATTTTGCTAATTTTTTCGCCATTGGTTTATATTATCATAAAATTGCAATGAGCAAAATATTTTGACTTTACAATGATTTTCCACTTTTGTGTTACATGGAAAGTAGGCATGGTTGTGCTCGGATTTTTTTCATACTTGCAGTATTTTTTATCACAACTATTTAAAATCCAAAATACTTGCTGGTCATGTATTTAAAATACAAAATACAAAATACTTTCAGGTTATGTATTTAAAATACAAAATACAAAATATTTCTATTTGTTGTATGTATTTAAAATATAAAATACTTCCATTTATTGTACGTATTTCAAATACAAAATACTTGCACGTCATGTATTTAAAATACAAATACAAAATACGTAACTGTGTTTTAAATACGTATTTCAAATACTGCCCAGCCCTGAGTATTCTGTCAATATAATTTTGTATATAATAATTTTTAAAATGTTCAGCTACGTAACTTGGGGTCTTCACCCAACAATTTTTTGTCATACCAAACGTGAAAGTCTATATAAAAAAACTTTAATATTTTTGTTAGCGTTTTTTTATATGAAGCGCATGCGAGTAAAAAAACTCGAATTTGATTAAAAATGTCCAAAAAAGCTGACTGGGGCATTATTGGTTAACAAAAATTTTGTTACCACTTGTTGCTGACGATTGCGTGTTTTTATGCTTTGGATTTGTTTTAAATGTTTGCATTCAAGTTCTTTCTGGCTGTGATAGTAAAAAAGTAGGCCTATTGTTTATGGTACTATTTTTGCTCGAATTTTCGTTAACTGAGTCAGGTAAAACATACATCTGTTATAGTACATACTAAATATTTTGTATGTATACTAGGGTAATAACTTTTTTTTGTACTGACAATAAAACTCACTTTCAAGGTCATTTTGGTGAAAAAAATTCTCATACTAAATGCAATATCTAAACCTCCCCAAGAATTTTAATATTTATTTTTTGAAAAAAAAGAACTTTTTTGGATTTTTTGACAAATTGGTTCTTGTGTTGTTTTATAATAATAGCGTAGAAATCTTAACGACAGTTTGATGCATCTATTGATATGAAAAAACTTGTTACCATATCCAAGTTAATGCAGTTTTTTAAGGGGGCGAAATAAATAAACCTTAATTTTCCGAAAATTTAAATGAGCCAAAAAGAACTTTTTGTTCTGCGGCTTCTCATATACATTTGTACTTATGCAAATATGGTACATATTATATATGTATATATGAAAACATTTATATAACAATCATAAATAACTATGTTCTTGGTTTCAATGAAATAAATTGCAAGTTTAATGTACGAGTTGTTTTATATAAAAGAAAAATATCTTGCAAAACATTTATAGCGCGTTCCACGCTTATATTACTACGATGCTGATTTGAATTGACACGAATAAAAATTCAATAAGAAATATCCAAACGAAAAAAATTAAACTTTAAATTAAAACAAAAAATTTACATTACGTCATAACAATCCTAATTTCATAAAAATTGTCCGTGAAATAGCGTCTTAACATCGCTATTTTTGTTGTGTTAATGAAATTATTAGAAAATACTTAATACTTTGTAATTAAATGTTATTTTTTATACTTTAATGGAAAACTTAAATATGAAACTTAACCGCATTTGGTTGCAGGTTACCATGACATGTTTCGATCGCAACCACTCGATCTCCTTAGATGGATTTGCCGTTTTACACTCGCAGCCATCGACGACTGCTGACGTCAATAGTCAAACATCAATCCTTAAACCAACCTTTGGTAGATCGAAATTTGCTTTTTTTTTTTTTAATGATTATCCATTTTAACTGATTTTACATGTTTTCTCTTTACTTCTGTTTTTCGTACTATTGTCAAGAATTCATCTTGAAGTACTCCATCTGAGGAGATCGAGTGGTTGCGATCGAAACATGTCATGGTAACCTGCCGGCCGCGGTTCGAATTCCGGCCACGGTCAAGAATGAAAGATTATCAATAACAATTTTAATTAATTTGCATGTTGTAAAATTCCTTTCTTCATAAAAATAATTTAATGAAAATTAAATTTAATGAACTTAAGCCTAATTAAAAATATTAAAAATTTGGATTATTTTCGAAAATTTTTATTAAATTTTAGTGAATTCGGCAATTCACCAAATTTAAATACGTGCATAGTTTTTTAAATAAAAGGTTATTTAATAAAAAGAACTTATGTAAATAACACTAGGCAACATAAACATATATCTTTTTATATATTAAAATATTTTTAAAAGAATATCACACATAATGTCAAAGATATTTTGTGTTATATGATTTTAACCAGGGTTTAAAAAACTACAGTCGAAACTAAAAACTGCTAAACAAAAAACGAAAATTAGTGCACAACTTTTCGCTTTTTGAGTTGGCTTGACATCGACTGATTAAATTAAATGAATCCGAAGTAAAAGCAACTGTGACAGAATTTAAACAATTGATTAATATGAAAATTCCGTATGAACCCCCATCCTTAAATCACCTTAAAGCAAACAAATCTCATATAGATGAAGATATCTAAATTATATTCGGCACAAAGACTTTAATATGAATCTTGACCTCATATAACAATTTTGTTCTGGCGTGGGTCCCAAATATGGTACACTCTTAAAAATTTGTTTTTTAATACTGTGATGTAATATGTGTGACTCAAAAAAAGTGGGCAACAAAAACACTTTTTTCAGCTCCATACAAGGTGAGTCGGTCTAGCCTATACATATATAAAACAAGATAAAATATATCGCGATTTTCGCGTTTTATGTGAATAATTACAAAAAAATATAAATTAACATTATTTTTTAAAGTTTAAATTTGAAAAGCAGAACATTATTTCCACATACGTAGAATTTGTATGAAAACCCGAAACGAAAATATTTATTTATTTAAATATTTCAATTAGTAGGTCGCAAGTGGTCAAGTTTTACATAGTTCGGGGTAGTGCACTATCACTAAATAAAACTGCAAAGAAATTAGTTTGCATTCTTTTTTACCAGTGATATTGCAAATTTTTTCACTATCACTTAACGCAGATTTGAATGCAAAAATCTGCACTCAAATCAAGTAGTGCAAAATTTGGACATGCAATCAAAAAAGCTGCATACAAATATTGTCTCACTAAAATTTAAAAAATGTAACTTTGTATGTGCATCGTTCTTGATTTCTTTTGAGGATATGCATAAGTAAAAAACATTAAACAAAATTAAATTTTGTCAATATCGGTATAACACTATGCTAGTTGAAAAAACTGACAAGCCGGGCACATTCGGGGACGCTGAATCCAGTGGTTCCCGCGGTTTTTTCAGATTGGCTCTGGTTTTCGAGATATACCGTTATTTCGAAAATGGAGGAAGTTGCACAACATATATTCGCGTAACTCAAAAACGGTTTAGTTTATTGAAATTACTAAAAAAACCGAAATTCCGCAATAAAATTTCATTTCAGAAAAGTAAAACTCTTTTTCTAATATAAGTAGTCGTTATTGAAACATAATTTTTTTTTGAAAAAAAAAATTAATTTTTTTATCAAAATTTCGAAATTTTTGTTTTTTAAAAATTTATACAAAATTAAAAAATGCAGCTAGGCTTCTAATTTTCTACAGACTTATAAAAAACGAAGCTACAAACAAAACAAGCCATAAATGATTAAAATCTGTTTGCAACTTTTGATTTTATTCACAAAAGTCGACCAATTTTAATTAATTTAAGAATTTCATAAAACGCAATATTTGTATGGGAGCTCCCTAAGGGAAATTCTTAAATTAATGAAAAATTTGTCGACTTTTGTGAATAAAATCAAAAGTTGCAAACATTTTTTAATGAAATTTTATTGCGGAATTTCGGTTTTTTTTAGTAATTTCAATAAACTAAACCATTTTTGAGTTACGCGAATATATGTTGAGCAACCTCCTCCATTTTCGAAATAACGGTATATCTCGAAAACCAGAGCCAATCTGAAAAAACCGCGGGCACCACTGGATTCAGCGTCCCCGAATTATATTAAAACGCCATGTGCCCGGCTTGTCACGAAAAAAAAGTGTCAATTTCATGCACAGTGTAATTATTGGCTTTAATCATGAAAAAAGTTGCAATAAGCTGATAATTGCTTTTTTTTAAATCAAACAATTTTTTTTTGAGTGCAACATTTTTTAACATCACTATCACTCATGTTTAGTAAGGCTGCAATTTTTCTATTCATCACTCAACATCAACAAAATGATTGCAATTTTTTTGCACTATCACTAAGTGTGAGTTGAAACTGCAAAATGAGTCCACTACCCCCATCTATGAAGTTTCATATACCATTGGATGCTGCTTCAAAAACGATGCTGCTTCAAAAAATTCGAAAAACTGAAAAAAGACGTTTTTTAAAAAATGGTCCAGCTCACGGATTGTCAACGCTAGAACCAAAATATTTTTGGAATCATCATAAAACATATCAAGCTTTATTTTCAGAGGGGTAACAAAATTACTTTTTTCAGCTCCATACAAGGTGAGTCGGTCTAATGTACAAATGTCTATAATTAATGATAGCACAAGCCAACAAATTTTGAGCAAAGCTTACTTTTCGAAAGGTTTTAACGATGTCTTTACTTAAAGTTTAAAAAAACCCTGTTTTTCGCCATATTCGAGACGTTATAACTGCGCGAATCCATCTTTTTTTTTTATCAAATCTTAAGTTTTGCCTCAAAATCCTTCCAACTACGTGTTTAACTTTCGTTATATTTTGTTCCTTCTCTGAAATATCCTAACCTTAAGTTTAAAAACTCAGATTTTTCGCTATATTTATGGGATTTTTGGCATTTTTCTTTTTAATTTTTTTGTGATTTTTTTATACATAATTTTAAATAAATTTTTGTTTTTTTTTTTAAGATTTTTTTATAAATTCATAACTTCAAGCGAAGGTATATTTGAAGTGTTTGCATTTTATATTAAAAAAAATCATCTTACCCATATACTTTTGCACCACAAAACGACTTTTTGTTGCTATAGATGGATTAACAATATTCACAATTTTCTTTAGATTATTGCTCAAATGTATACCCCGTCCGCGGCATTTATTGGCTGGTTTGATAATCCAAAGATTTTGATATCCATCAATGGAGTATTGGGGCCAATAGTATTGAACATTCTCTAGTATATGGGAACCTCTTGTTATTACACTTTCAACTAACTTTTGTGGATTAGCTAGAATTTTGAAACCTTCATGTGTCATTTGATAGTGTTGATGGAGAAAGGCATCCCAATCGTGTTCCCAAATACGTGCTGGATCTTCAACATCAATGTCATTGTGTTGACAATTATCCATGTACTCCAAACAACGTTTAAATGCAAAATCAATAGAATTAAAAGGTATTTTGCCGCTAGATGCAAAAACTGCATCAAAACCATCTGCCTGATATTTGTCTACTAACCAATGGATAAATGCTAGGCAGGCGGTCAGCTTAAAATGATCTAAAAACTCGCTAAGTTCTTCAGGTAACCATACATTAAAACATCGTGGAAATTTAATATCAGCTACTCCCTCTTCATAGACTGCAGATATGTCACGCAGAAAAGCATTCAAATTTTCCTTATTTGTAAAGGGAGCTCGGTTAAACTTATTGATCAGCATATTTGGGTTCTTAGACTGTTCAATATAGTCGGCTTTTTCTTTATGGGGCGTCCACAATAAATCACATTGGACATTTTCTATATAACGAGACATTATGTTCCTTTCCACTTTTGCTATAAACTGCCGTTGAGTTTCACCGATTTTGCGTTTCGGTAAGACTTGTGATAGATCACAAATGGTTATTTGATTAGAAGGTATAGGGCCTGATTTGCGATGCATCTCTAATTTTTCTACCCAACCTCGAGACTTAAGAGCATGTCGCACAGAATTGTAGTTTCCCCGTATGGTAAAAATTTTATTTTGTTTCACAGCCTCTTGGGCATGTTTGCGCAAAGTGTTGATTTGATCGTTATTCAATATAGTGTAGACACATTTGACCTTTTTAAAGGGTCCTGTCACTGATAATTGTTTGTCTATTATAACACTACCCTGAGAGACTGTAGAACAACTAGTGCCTTCATTCGGGTTGGAGAGCTTTTCCTTAGAGCTGACTAGAGATTTTTTAGTGAGTTTTTTTAAGGCATCGGTAATTAAAATCTCCGAGTTTTTCTGATTATCTACAAACTGTTTGCGTTTTGTAACTTTTGAGTATTTTTCTATAATTGTCTCTGTAGTAATTTTGAAATTCGTTGTATTTCTGTTATGGTTCTTATTTGTATTGGTATCGCTGTTATTTATCGTAGTTTTCAGTTTGTCTTTTTTAAAATTATTTTTAATTTCAGTTGCACATTTTTCAGTTGCGTTTCCATATAGAATTGATTTCGCTAATAGTTGATCCTGTGACTTTGTAAATTCACTTTCGATGGTTTCCACCTCTGTTTGTGTTTGAGTTCGAGTTTGTGGGACTACCTCAACAATATTTTTCGTAGTCGTTGTTGTGGTTGCTATTTTTTCTAATTCTATAGGCGTTTGATTGATTTTTTTTAATTTCTTTAACATATTTTAAAATGTTTATGAAAAACTTTAGTAGTATATGCTTTTAGTTTTACCAAAATCCGCTAACCGTTATAAAACACGTAAAATGTAACGAACTGGCAAACGTTTTACTGATAACTAATTCAATATAATTTGGTTACTATTTCGTGTTACTTTCCATTTTAATTTTTTCTTTATGTTATTAAAGGCTTTAACATACATATACATAAGTATAAAGAAAATGTATGTGCAAAACTCCTTTAATCCATGAAGGGAGATAATAATATTAGAGAATGTCTTTATAAAATTATGTTCAAGAATTGAGTGTTTTTTTTGTAGCATTTGGATACCCTTCACCACTAGTGGTGAATGAGGGTATATTTAGTTGGCCATTCCATGTGAAACCCTTTAAATATTCATCTCCATAATGAATATATATTATGGGTCCTTTAGTAATTCTAAGTCGATTTAGCCAGGCTCATCAGTCTGTCCGTCCAATAAAAATAAGCTTACTTTAAAACAACTCAAAATTCAAATTGTTTCTAGTTATCCTAAGCAGAAATCCTGAAAAATAGGTTTAATAGGATAAAAGTTGTGAGTCCGAATGTGGAACAACCACCTTAAAAGGTTTTGTTACAAAAACTGACGTAAATAGTTGTGAAATGCATAGATTGATATAAGATTTCGCACAAATTAGTTTTATATAACTAGAAATAATACTAATAAATTTCATAAAACTCAGTCCATATTTTACCACATGCCTCATATAAAGCCCACTTTCGACAAACAGTTAAGTACGCTTAAAACGGCAACTTATAATGCTATTGTGGTAAAATTTGGTCAGTCATAAGACTTTAAATCACTGTGTACAAAATTTCGTAAAGATCGGTTCATAACTTACCATAGGTCTCATATAAACTCTCTTTCCCACTCTCGGGCTTAATAATTTAAAGATCCCATATTTAACCTTCTCCTGAAATATTCTACCGGTCGGTGGATGGTATCAAACACTCTCATTTGCTTAAACTATGTTTTAGTCAATTTTTTTTTTCTGGGAAATAAAACAGCGTTTCATAGGCTTCCTTTTTTTTGTTTTTTTTTTTTTTGCAAAAAAAAAGATTTTCTTGTAATGTAAATAAAGATTTTTGATTCATTTCCTTCAATTTAGACAGTTTTAGTGAGGTTTTATTCTTTATAAAATATTTTCAGTAAAATGATACCATTGCTAATGGGTTAATTTACTATAAATATGTAAAAACATAAAATAAACATGAAATGGAAACTATCAAGGTTTATGTAAAAAAAATTTACTTCATTTCGTTAAAATGTAAGAATGTATATGTTATATATTAGGGCGTTTTCTAAGAAGAGTTTATTTGTAGAGGGTGCAACAAAAACTTTGAGATTTTTTTTATTAAAATTGCAAAAAAATTGCAAACGACATTTTTGTTTAATTAAAAATGTAAAGCTTTGAAAAATTCCTGGATTAGTTACATATTTAAAACATAATATTTACTGTGGGTACTTATTGTTTGTGTGGCGGTTATAAAAATTCCATATAAATGTGGATACGCTAATGTTTATTTATAAGAATGTAAATTGGTAAAAAACCTTTGGAGAATGCTTAGTCTGATTGTCATCTGTGGGTAAAAAATAAAGAAAATCCGCTTATTCTATATTTTTCTCTACAGAAAATATTACACACGAAATCTACTTTCACCGAGATTGTTTCATAAATTTTTACAAAAGTACATTATGATAAAGAGTAGGATTATTTTTTTAAATATCAATTTAAATAAACAGGCGACTAAAAAATAATGATTCGATAGACTTATTTATTTTTTTTGTAAAATTATATGTTTCGGTTTAATAAAATATTTTTGCTAAAAAACAGATTTTAATAACCAACACACAACTTTAAGTAGACCGACCGATCGATCGGTCGAATAACTCAATAAAATGTTTGTATATAAAACTAAGATATTGCTCAAATATTACACAACGATTTTACGCAAATAGATCATATTTATATACATATGTGTGTATGTATGCATCACATTCACCCTTAACGGGGAAAAATGCGAACATTGTATTCCCCCGAAGAACAATTTTCTATCGTAAATGTCCCGTGAATTATTTTTCCCTTCGAATTTTATGGATATTTCCATGTCATCGCACGTGACGTTGTACGCTTTCAGAGAGGTAGAGATTTTGCAAAAATAGTCGTAACTGGAAAATAATTTCGAGACAGATTTTTCTGTTATAGTATTTATAAAATATACAATAAATGTATTGTAAATATATGTACAGAGAACATTCAATTAAATACAGAACAATCAAAGGTTTTCGATTACAAAACGGATTTCAACCATACCTATATATAATTGGCTATATATATATATACACATACTTATAAATAGCATAATAGCGCAAATTACTTTTTTTTATAAAAGTTATAATATTCGACATTCACTTTTTTATGTTACATTTAACATACTTTCTTATTTGTATTATATAAAAAGCTAAATTGTTGTTAAATTAAAATCAACTTTTTATTAATTCACCCTTAAAGTTATTCACTTTGAGAAAAAAAAGGAAACTTAACAAATAAACCTTGAAAATATTTTAAAAATACAGAAAATAGAACATTTTTTTAAAGGTCTACTAAACGTATGAGTTATGTGGAGCAAACAGTCAAGAAGTAAACAGAAATAACGTATACGCAACATTTGATACAAATATACATACATTTTCACATATACATCAGAGATGGGATTTAAATATTTACATTTTTTGCCAAAATTGTGACGAAAACGGGCCAAAATGACTGAAAAGGGGCCAAATATCTTTATTATATGCTTTTAAATTAAAAATCAGAAATTCATTAGGTTAAAGTTTTGTTTGTGCTTTTATTTTTAAATTTTATAAAATCTATTTATATTTCATATAACAAGTTGTAAATTATTATTACATATGCAGATATGTATCATTTGTATATTTTTTTTTTATTTAAAAAATGTGTTTGTAACCAAGTAAATAAAAAGGGATGCAAGATGTGATTTTCAAAATTAATTAACTTTCCAAAAAAATTTTCTATTTTCAGTCCGATTGTACTAAATTCTTTTTTAATTTTCTTTTTAAATAAACTTTATTAAAAATTAACTAAAAAACGTACATAAAATAGATTTGTACATAATTTCTGATTTATTGTATTTGCGTATGCTCAGTTCCATACTGCAATATAAGACTTAAGTTTTGTGTACGGAGCATCGAAAAGAGATAAATAAATAAAAATTAATTAAATAAATATTTTGAAACAAATAAATTCATTTCACATTTACAGATAAATGTAGAATGAATAATATTCATTAAGTTCCTTTTTCTTTTCTATAACTTTCGCAAAAAGGCTTTATACAGCCATGTCACAGAGTACAATTCCGTTCGGAAACGGAATTCATTCCGTATTTTGGTGCTTCAGAAAATTACGAAAAAATGTTTCGGAATGAAACCATTTTTGTTTTCATGAACGGTATGGGAGTTGTCTGTATCTGAAAGGCCATAAAACTATCAAAATTCACTTTCCATCAACAAACAAATATGTTTTCTTCAATTCCGAACGGAATTGTACTCTGTGACATGGCCCATAATTTCCACATCTGCCAGCGCTCGAAACCAATTGTTTATAGATTCATTAAAATGAACATTTAAAGTATTTATTGTACAATATTAGAAGTTCTTCCCGAAACAACATAAGAAAAATTATGAAATAGTGCCTAATAAGTCATTGGGGTGCTATTACACCTTTTACTTTCAAATAGTGCTAAAAAGTTCAATTATAATAATTTTTGCATACCTGAATATTAAACTCATGTTGTGTTTTAACAAGAATGCAAAGTAGTGTTAAAGGGGCGATTTTTAAAGCCTTTTGTTTTGGCAAAACTAATCGACAAATTTGTATATACATAGAGTCTTAAAATTGCAAAAAAGAGCAAAAAGCCCAGCAACATAGTGCCAAAAATGGCCTAATTGTGCCATAAATCCCATTACTTATATATGTACATACATATCAACATAATGAGAGAATGAAAGTCTAAAAAAATGTTTTTATTGCTCTCTCACTGTTAAGGGTAAAGTTTAGAAGAAAACAGAAACTTAAAAAATAATTGGAGATGTAAAATACTTGATTTTTAACACATAATTTTATTGTATTTCAAATATATTTGACTTTTTCAAACTTTGATTTATTTTGATGCTGTTAAGTGTAATGCAAATAATTTTTATAAATTTTTGCAATTTACTTTACCAGCTACCAATAATATGTTTAAGTATAAACCAAGGCGAATTCATTTTCAGGTGGCGTTGAAAACACAGCTGTGCTACTTTTTTTTCTTAATTAGAGAGAGAAATGTCAAAAGTTCCTTGTGATTTTGACATATGGATCAACGAAAGCAACAAAAAAATACATTGTTGTGTTTTTGGTGTTGTTACTTGTTGTAGTATCGACACCACCGTTTACATGAATTCGCCTTGGTATAAACAAATAAACCATTGTTTACAACAGAGAGCTAAAAACCAGTGACCAAAACTACTCTCTGCCTCTCCCAAAAGAGAATCTATTAATTTTTTGGCAGCCAATAGAAATTAAAAGGCGAAAATGAAAAGAAAATTCGCTTTAAGGTTATTTGCTTTTCATGGAATTGAGTATTTAAAATGGCTTTGCTTGGAAAATTTCAAAACATTTAATACGCTTGTCTCCTTCAGTTAACATTAACGGAAAACAATCTAAACAAATTTAAACAAAAATAAAATTTCAGTGTATGATTTACGTTTTGCTTAAATTAAAGAAACAAAATAGAATATTCCTATAAATATTTTCTTTTAAAGTAAAATACATAAACAAATAACGATAAAAAAAATATTTTTAAGACATAACCATTAAGAAAGCAAAAAAAAAAAAAAAAAATGTTTTTAAAGAAGTGTGAAAAAAACTAAAAAAACAATAAAATATCTGCGCCAAAATAAAATAAATATAAGTAAATTCAATTTAAAATTAATTAAGCCAAAGACTTATTAAAGTGGTTTGAAATATTGCAGCTGTATGTTTGGACTGGAGAAAATAACAAAATAATAAAAGCTTCGTTTTTCTTTTTATTTCTTAACTCGGAATATTGGAGAAAATATCATTACTTTTTAGTTTAAAAAAATGGGAACTATTGGTAAGCCAAATATTTTTTATTTATTTATTAGGCAGCAGCATTTAAAATGTAATTTTAAGTAAAAGATATACAATTCAGAAATGTGATCAGAATGTATCGATTTTAAAACGATAATTTAAAAAGGTGTGATGAATTTCTAGCAATTTTAAAATTCATTTATAATTTAAAGTGTTAATTTTATGTTCCTAATACAGTTCAATTAATATATAAAATTTAAAATAATATACAGAAAATAAAAGGAAAATGTATTAGAAATTAATTTTTAATGATTATCAAAACGATTTTATCGATTTTATAAATCGTTTCGTTTTAAAATTTTCCATCACGTACCTGATTATTTCTGCGGCTTGGTGCTAAAAGGGGCAAAGTCAATATTTTGCTGTTTTTGGCTAATTGTTGCATAAGATGTCTTTTCGAACTGTCTTTTATTTTGCTGAACCAGCCAGTGTCTAATTTAAGCCAGAACAGCTTCATAAGGGTTTTGCTAGTCAATTTCAATTAGAACTCTTATGTATGTAAAAAAGTTTAAATTAAGTTTTCTCAAAAGTGAATATTTTGACAACTGTTTTTTTTTATCACCAAGCCACAGATTTTTATTCTATTTTTTGAATTGATACATCTTCTATATATATATAAAAGAAAGTGGCGTTAGTTACTACGTTTATAACTAAAGAACGACTGGACCGATTTCGATGATTCGTACCAATTCGGAATGGTCTCTGACCAAGTAAGAAGAATAGCAAAAATCTAAAATAGGCCATTAAAAATTACTCAGTATGAATTAAATCTTAAACTCTGCATTTGGCGATGCTATGATCTTTAGCAAAGTTGTTGAGCATGAGCCGGCGAAGGTTTATAAGTTGATATTACCAATTTCAGGCAGGTGGCGCCACAGAAAATGACTTGAAATGAGTTAAATCATAAACTTAAGAAAATCTCGAGCAGCGCCGGGACCAAACAGCTAGTATATTATAAAATTTAAAAAAATTAAAATAAGGGTGCGCCAAATAACTTTTTTTTTTGAAAATGCTATAAAAAAAAAACTACTGAATATTTTCTCAAATATTTTTTTTTTTGAAAGTACAATCCTTCCGGTTAATAATGGAAAACAATTTCATTCAAATGGCTGCCTCGGCTGGCCATGCAGTAGCCTACACGATCGGTCCAATTTTTAAGCACATTATCGATTGTGTGCAGCTGTATTTCACCAATGGCTTCACGAATATTGACCTTTAAAGCGTCAATTGTCCCTGGCTTGTCGGCGTAACACTTATCTTTGACGGCACCCCACAAATAATAGTCCAACGGTGTCAAATCGCAGCTCCGTGGTGGCCAAACGACATCAGCTCTGCGGCTGATAATGCGATCTTCAAAAACAGGGTGCAAAACATCGAGTGTGGCACGTAGCGCCGTCCTGTTGAAACCAAATCTTGCCAATATCCTCTTCTTCAATTTTTGTGAACAAAAATTCGTTCAACATGGCCCGATACCGATCGCCATTGATTGTAACTGCCACTCCTTGCTCATTTTCGAAGAAAAATGGCCCAATTATGCCAAAATCCGCACCAAACAGCGACTCGTTTTGGGTGGGTGCATCGGCTTTTCAATGTATGCGTGCGGGTTTTCTGTGCCCCAAATGCGAAAATTTGCAATGGTCAGTTGGCTTCAACTCCTGAACCAATTGGACTTTGTATGGCGTCATACCAAGGCCTTTATGCAAAATTCGTCTCAACTATGTCTCCGAAATGTTCAATTGTTGAGAACGACGGTGAACTGATGTTGATGGCGCTTCACGCACACTTTCTGCCACAACAGCAATATTCTCGGGTGTACGCACTGTTTTTGGCTTTTCAAGCTTTGGTTTATCGATGAGGATGCCAGTTTCTTTCACTTTTTTCACAAGATAACGAACATACGGAGCTGACGGTGCTTCTCTTCTTCCAAAATCCGTACGCAATTTTCGCACACATTCTGCAACATTACCATGATTTTCAAAGTAATGTCGCAATATTTCCCAGCGTTGTTCAAGCGTATACACCACCATATTCGTTCAGCGGAAAGATAAAACTAATTATCTGTCAAATCAGACATGAGCTAAGTGTTACCATTCGCGAAATAAGCACTAGTTGAAAAAAAAAAAACGTTAGATGGCAGACCCGTTATATAAGTATGTCTGTTTCTGTATAAATATTTTTGAAAGTGATTGCAGTTCGAAATTATAAAAAAATAAAACAAAATGGACCTATTTGATCACCTTGCGTGTTTTGATTCGAAAGAATAACACTTTGTGACGGTTTTTTGACAAAATGTATCTAATCTTTATGTAAAATTGCCCGCTGAATCCAAATATGAAGTCAGGATGCTCAAAAGTAGAACAGTTATTTGTGTTTTTAAAAAGGATGATGTCACTTAAATGCAAATATCTTCAAAAATATTGAACGGATTATGTATTTCTTTTTTTTAATGAAAGATAATAAAATTACTAAAATAACAATGGATTGCAGGTAAAGAGTGGTCAAGGAATGATACAGTAACAGGGGACAAAAGTTTTAATTTCATTGTAAATTTTATGTTTTTTTGCAATTTTGCTCTTCTCAAGTTATTTTTTTTTATACCAAACAATTAAAAATTGTAACGTTTTATTGCATGGGGCATTAGTTTAATTCAATACGAACATTTTTCGCCCAACAAGACCTAGACTGGTGCAAAAATTATAAAGCTACAGAAGATTCAGTGAATTAACCCACAAAGTAATTTAACGGGGTTAGGCTTTTTTTTAAATAATTTTTGTTACTAAATATTTTGTGGTAAAAATCGAAAAGTGGGATATTTCAAATAATCTTCTGTAACTTTGTCATTTTTTTACGGATTTGTATCATAGCTTACGTCGTAAGTGATAAAACTTAAAACCATTTTATTGTTTGGTTTTGAAAAAATAAGTTGAAAAGAGCAAAATTGCAAAAAATCATTAAAATTTTTGTGAAATTTGAACTTTGGTCCAATGTAACTTAACGAAAGACCAGTAATTGTTTTAGTAATTTCATTATCTTTGAATAAAAATAAAGGAATAAAAAATCCGTCAAACATTTTGTAAGATACTTTTATTAAGGTGACATATCTTTTTAAAAACCGCCAATAACGGTAATTTATTAATTTTACTAATATTTCGAAAACAGTTGTACTTTTGACCATTCTGATGCAGCAGACAATTTGTATAAAGATTAGTTGTCGGATTCATTTGGTCACGACTTTGTTGAAAATTTGTGACACAGTGTAATTTACGAGTTCTCACAATTTGTGTTGTGTATTAAGATTTTCGTATTTTTTATTTCGAAAAACAACCGCTAAGTTTTTTTACTTTATTAAAAATAAAAATAATAACTTTTCATCATATTTCCAATTTGTTTATAAATAGAATCCTGCCATCGTTTTGATCGAATACGAAAATCGAAATACACAGTAAAAATTGTTCGAATTTGAAAATTATTTCTTTTGAATCGATATACGTGGTAATCACCCTGTTTCATTTAAAATCGATATCATTTTTGTATTTTGAAAACTATTAAAATCCAAAATACTTAAGTGTTTTAAAATTTCACTGAAACTACTTGAAATTATACTTTATTTTCTTAAGGAGATTGGCCTCGTTCAAAGATTTAGTTCAATCATTTTACTGGCAAATTTAATAAAAAAAAGGAAAACATTTTTGCATTTTTTTATTCCTTTAGTCAATTTGAAAAATATTTATTGAATTTATTAAAAAAAAATGTTGTCGCTTCTTGATCGAGGACTATTTTTACCATAATATGGTTGTCGTTGATAATAATATGGTTAAATTAAACATAATATGGTTAAAATTTTATTTAAACATAGTATTGTTGGAGGTGACCATATTTAAACATGTTTTTTCTCTGGGTGTTCTGAAATAATTTTCTTATATTTTTTTTTGTGGTAAATTAATATTTGAGCAAGAAATGATTTTTATATCAGTACTTTAAATTGAACTACTTAATACATACAGACAAACATATACATATGTACATATATACATAATTGCATATGTACATATTCGTAAAAATGTTATGTATAAAGTTAAAGTTTTTTGTTGTTAACCGTTTAATATATCTTTTATAAATCTAATGACGTCATTGTCATGGGTCGTCTACCTCTTCGACGCAAACTGTTACGAGTTGTTTTTATTGTTTGTCAAAGTATTTGTAATAAATAGAATCCTGCAAGTGTGACGTCAATATATTTCTACGTGGTCTGCAGATGAGTGTGTAAAAATACCGTTATACAATACTTTTACTCACCACCCACAAAAAATGGGAGCTTTGCTCTTTTTTCTCCTTTTTTGCTTCTTTTGTGGGTATTTTTATGCCATATTCGATTATTACAACAAAAAACTTTTACAATTTATTTCTAATTCTCTTGATGTTAGCTTGTTTGTAGTGATTTTTTTTTTGATTTTTTTTACTACAACAATTTATGTTTACTTATTTATGTGTAAATATTTTGTAGGGTTTGAGGTTCTAAAAAAACTTAAAACATTTTTGTTGTTGTCTTTAATGACATGTATTTTAATGGGGTTTTAATGATATTCTTCTTTTTTTTTGTGTCAAATGCGTGTATGTTCTGTGTTTAAGATTGTTTTTGTAATTTTTGTAACAAAAATAGATTTGATTACAGCATATTTCTTTAATACTTATAAATGGGTGCCAAGAGGCGAGAGAAGGAGACAATACTGTAAATAATGATTTTTGGAAAAGGCAATGATAAGCTTGATAGAAATTTTTTGTTTCTTTTTTTCAAAAAAATTATTGAAACAAAAGTAATTTAAATAATGTTAAAAAAGTGCTAAATATAAATAATAAAAGCAATTACATAAAATCTAGATAAAGAATTTGCACTACATTTTTTTAAATAAAATTTTGTATTTGTTTTAAAAACGGAAATATCTATTACGGTTAAATTCTTTAAAAACTTAACGTATAATCAATATTTGTTACATTAAATAGATAATATTAATTATACGTATTTTTTTAACCAAAACATTTTTTAAACTTTTGAATTTTTTAAACAATTTTCTATTAAAACTTAAGCTAAAATGTTTGTTATAACCAATTAATTTAATAAAAAAGGAACATTTATAAGTTGTATACATATATACGTTCTAGAATCAGAGAAAGGAATTGTTTGTCATTTGTTGTTTTTTATGGACTTTTGACATTTAGAGTAACTAAGTTCATAAAAAACTTTAAAAAAATTAAATTTTAATCTTTAAAAATGATTGTCGGCTTTTTATTACATTTACAAACATACATACTATGTATTTAAATTGTTTTATATTGTTTGAAATATTGCACAGCATGAAGGGGCTTGGGAATTTTATAAAAAAAATTTAAAACAAATCTACCAAATATAGAAAAAGCTATTTTTATGATTTGTTTTTTTTTTTTTTAATTTCATTTAATGTTTAAAACAGTTAAATAATTCGTTTTTCTTTTATAAGATGCCAACAGGCACAATGTTATAAACTTATGTAAATTATTGTTATAAAAAAATATTAATATGTATATAAGTAAAAAAATGATAGTATATAAATTAAATGGATTTATACATACTGTTAACAAATTTCAAACAAATTTTTTTTTTTGTATGTAAATAAAATTTAATATTGCCAGTTTATTTTTTATACATTTTCGTTTAAATTTATTATTCATTTTTTTTTTTTTTTTGTAAAAATCACACAAACTGTGCTTGCTGTTTTTGTGCTAAATTTTGTTTCAATTTATGTAATTTTTAAATATCGTTTGTATAAAAATGATTATTTAAAATAATTTGGCATTATATCGAAAACGAATGAAGAAAAGTGTATTACCAAAAATGATTGAATTTTTAGTTTGTTTATTACACATAAATATTTTTAAATTTTGTTTAAACAACCAAACATTTAGCTACGACGTGACTACACTTGGAAAAAAATTTTCTTTTTACTAAGCGTTAACTTAAACATTTAAATTAAATGATTTTTTTACATATTTTAGTAATTTTTTTGAATTAGTACAACTTTCGTTATTATTTTTTTTCTTAGCATTGTGGGGGTAAGAATCTTTGATTCGAATTAATTTTTTTCTAATGCAATTATTTTTTTCAGAAGCTCAAGCACAAGTATTTCGACTTAGGCGGTTATTGCTTTTGACTACAGATATGCAACAGTCAAAAATTAAAGAAAACCCTGCCAAATGCTTTCAGAACAAATAAGAGTGTTTTTCGGCTATGCGGAAACTTAAATACCCTTCACCATGATGCCATAAGAACAGAAAGTGATAAAAATACTGTTCTTTAGATATAAGAGAGGTTGTGTATTAAAAACCCATCTATGTGTTCCAAATTTAGACAATTTTTCTCAGCCATTCGTGGACCTGTAAGGCTGGATTTCAATAGCAATATTTCACGGACCAAATGTGATATAAATATATACCAACCAAGTCGCAATCAGTCTTCGAGAAAACCCATTTCAACAGACAGACAAACATCGTTAAATCAATTTCGCTCCTCATCAGGACCCAAAATATATGTGTCAGTTTCAGTTAAAAGGGACCTATGGGCAAAAAAATAGTTTTGGAGAAAAACGATTTAGAACTTAACAAGTTAATTTTCGAACGCCTGAACGCTTTTATAGCTCGAAACTCGTTATAATGGGGTTTTGGGGTCGCTGATTACGAATCTGGTATTGGATTTTGAAAACTAAAAATGGCGAATTCAATATGGCGGACTTTTTTGTACGTTTAAAGAGTTTATTTGGATACACCTGAACACTTTTATGGCTTGAAACTTATCATCCGGGGGTTTTTGAGGTTGAAGATAACGAATTTGGTATTAGATTTGGAAAATTCAAAATGGCGGATTATTTTTTATAACATTATTTACTTTGTTGCAAATCCCATAATGTTACAGAAAATAGTCAGCCATATTGAATTTTATTTCCCCCCCCCCCCTCCCCATCTTTCTTGTCTTTCTTTTTTTTGATTAATTTATATTTTTTCTGACTTTCCTTTCAGTGTATGTCTATCGATTTGTTTATTGCTTGTTTAAACCAATTAATATCAAATTATTATTTATTTTTACTTCGGGACATTTTTACACCAGAAAATAAAATAAAATAAAAACAACCACTACTCAAAATATTTTGATTTATCTTGGTGTGGAACATACATACATTATTTAGCCAAGAAAATAAATAAATGCAAAATATGATTCTGTAGTAACAAAAATTAATAAAGATTAAATTATGAAAAAATGATGGGTCAACAAGGCCTCGTTAAAATTAATAACTATAAAGTCTTGTTGATGTCAACGTTTTCGGTGAGTTTTCATTTCTTTAATACAATCTTTATTTGTTGTTGTTGTTGGTGATATTGTCTGGTCTGACGTACAATTTGCCATTGACATATAATAAAAAAAATTATTTAATAAACACAAAAACAAACAGACAGACTAAAACCAAGTGTGTGTAAAAGAAATTGAGAGAATAAATTATTACACATACTTACAATACGATAATTATTATTAATGTAAAAAACAATCAAACAAACAACAATATTAAAGTGTATAATAATAATTATTAAGACTTTCATATTGCCAATAATGACATTTTTAAAACAAAAAATTGATAATTATTAAACAACAACAGTTTAACCACTCCAAAAGAGGTTATTAAGGTAATAATAAAAAACGATACGGTTTTTTCTACAAAGTCTAAACTGGACTTTTGAATTTAATACAAAATTAAAAATAAATGTCATGGTACTTTAATTTCTTTTTTTTTTAATACATACTTATTTTTATCAATACACATTTTTCTTTAAAACATCAAGCAAGAAAAAATAATGTACGTATCCCAGCAAACAAAGAAATACTCCATACGTATTTCCAAACGTATTGCCGTGAAGAAACGTGTCTCGATAAAGATAAACTAGCAATATCGCCAGATAATCACTTATAGGAAAATACGAAGGTATCACCAAAATAGCATTAGGGTGATGAAAACAAAATTTTGCATTTTTAAAAATATTTATTTACATATAAGCACAGATTATTACCTTAAATCAAACTTTTCCAAACGTACTTAAACTCTCCATAGATTTCATTAGAACCGCTCAAAAACAACAAATAATCTTCACCTTGATCTTGTAATGGAAAGTCGAACAAACCTTATCTTAGTTTATTCCATGATAGACACTTGAGTTAAATCTCGCTTACATTTTGCTAAGTTCTCTAATTGCTTAATAATTCATTATCGAAGATGTAACGCCCTCTTTTTATATATTTTTGATTTGCAAAAAATGTACATCACTATAATTAATTTAAATTTTTTTCTGTCTATTTTCTCAAAAACTGTAAAATTAAAAAAAAAAATTATACTTTAATTCTTTTCTTTTAGATGACAATTTAGGGATTTTGCCTTAAAGGATATCTTCTATTTGTTTGCAGGGATGTATATTAAAAATATATTTTTTTACAGTTTTTCTATGAATGTGTGTTCGTGTGTCATTTTTTTTTGTTATTATTGTACTTTCTGTTGTGTTTGTTTACAAATGCATTATAAAAAAAAATAATTATAAATACTACGCTTTCTACTCTATACATAAACAAATTTGATTTTTTTAAATAAATTTTGTTAAATACGTGGGCGGTTTTTATAAAAAAGTAGGCAAATACACGTTTTGATTTTTATTTTTATTTATTACTTATTTTATTGAAATTTGCTTTTTATAAACATACATACTAAAAATGTATTGCATTATATATACATATATGTATATTATATATTTATATATGAGAATATATATATTTATAGTAAACATATATTATATATAATATTATAAATTATATGTATAATATATTAAAATAAAATAGTACAATTATTTTGCTTCAAAAAGGGCCTTTTTTAGATTTTTAACATTTATATATTTTCTCCCAAGATGACATATACATACATATATATGTTTATACCCTGCAGAAAAGTAACTAGTATATAGCTAGAGATGTATTGGTAAGTTTTGACACACAACTAGTTGCACTTTTGATTTGTTTCATATGTATGTATATCAAACTATAGTATAAGGACTAATAAAAGCAAAATTTATTTGACAATTCCATTCAATATTTTTATCATTCTTAATTATTGATTGATAATTCTAAGCACTTACCCCTGGAACCAGAGAAAGAGAGAGGGAGAATATTGTATTATTTATTTTCCTGTTACACCATCGTTACATTTTGTTGAATACCTTTTTGTTCACAGAATTAAAGGAAACTAGCAAGATGCCACAATATGGTTTTCGTAATCATTCTACATTGAAGAATTTGATGTTTTTAACTAAATAGTTTTAACAAAAAGAATATGGGAATTTTCTTTCTCATTATTTATTTTTTAAACACGAAAATAATTTGACAACTCTTAAACCAGCCAAAAATTTACGTGTTTCTTTTTGTAGTGTTGTTGTTGTGTATACAACAGACAAGCAAATTGTTTTTTATCTACACTTGTAGATTGGAATAAGTATTAAATCGTTTTTTTACCAACTTTTTGTAGTGTTATTGTTGTTTCAACAACAAACGGCGTCGCGTATAAAGCAGCGCAGCCGAAATTTCATAATTTTTCTTACTCCTCGACGCCTTACAACTAGTAATAAGCCAGTCTAAAAGCTTAATAGTAACGATTTTAGCTGCAAGGTACCAACTAACATACATTCATATACATAGATTTTATTTAGTACTCAACAGGAAAAAGAAGTAGTAAAGAGACCTTCTGAGCGGCGTTTTTGGCAGACAAAATACCTCCGAGCCGCATTCGAACTTTATTTCTAATTTACCTGGCCTTTTCGCATTTTTTTTGAAGGATTTGAAAAGTACTGGAATTAAAAATTAAGCTTAATCTCAGCACAACTGTTGTTCTAATATTGCGAAGTGAGTAAATAAATAGCTGTGATGTTAAGTATTTTCTAAAAATTCAACTATATATAACTATAAAAATACAACTAAAAAAGACGGTTCTGGTATAAAAAGCATTCTAAAAACCTTTTTAAAGAAAGCAGAGTGGAATGAGTAAGAAGGCAATTGTAGACGTTCTTAAAGGCCTGAAAATTGGTAGCGCTTGCAAGTTTTTCCTCTAGGTATCATTACTTGTGGTCTACACCTCACATAAAATGACTAACTTTAAGTAAATGTTAGGTGTAGACTTCTCATGTTAAAGTTTTAACATGGTTTTCTTTTGGGAGTTATTTTATTATTATTAAAATTTTTTTTAATTTATCAGAAGACAATATTTTTTTTTTGAAAAAATTAGCATGTATAAACTTTTATTATATTCCACAAACTTTAAAAAAACTCTCTGTTGCTACTTGTAGCTACTGCGAACTGAAAATAATAAAAAGTTATTACTCTAAATTTCATGTTAGGTGGAGACGTAGAGTTAGAAAAGATCGTGTTACGGTCAACGACATAAACATCGTGCATATGCATGTATAATTTTTGAATAAACTATTTTAGTTATACTCGATTTATCTTATTTTTTTTTTTAATATCTGTTATATAAACTTTATTGATTAAATTATTTGATTCAAATATTGGCAATAAGTAAACACATTTTTTTTGTATTGCTGTGCTAGAAAAACGGAAATGGATAAAATTAAAAAAAAAAAAAAAAAAAAAAAATTAAATTAATTTAGAGTAATTCAATAGAAAGGCGAATTAACTTTTTAAATATTATAAAATAAATAAAGCACTAGTCTTAAATTTTTTTTGGGAATCATTTGTTTGGCTTTAATTGGTATATGTTGCGTTTTGTTTTGCTATCCATAAAAAGTGGATCTCATTTAATTTTCATAAGTACCAACGGTTCATGTTGAATTAATACAAATCGGAAATATAAAGTTTTTACCAGTTTTCTTTCATAATTTTTAATACAAATGATTTTGAAGCATCGTAATCGTAGAATCCTAAGTTTTGTCCAAGATATAAACATTGATAGTCCGTCCCTTTTGATACGTTGGTACGTTAAAATATATCGCGCAAAATGTGTTTTTTTGCCCCCCCCCCCCCTCTGATACATACATACATTTCTGTACATACATGTATAAGTTTAATACTTTTCAGTTGGTTTCTACGACATCTTGTGATGTGAAATTTTTTTTATATAACTATATATGTCTGATATTTTTATTATTTTTTTTTGCTTTCCAATTTTATCGCTTTTCTTGGCTACAAAAAGAAAATTAAAAAATGACTAACTATTAAGAGTTTTAAACGACTTTAGAAAATACCCTATAGTTGAGGAAAATTAGTATTTGTACTTAATAACTTGAACTAACTTGAACAATAGATCTCAGTGTATTTATTAAATATGAAAAATTGGAAACTTAGCACGTCATACAGAAATTTTATTATTAATATTTTAGTTTTTGCAGATGTTACACAAATTTAATTCCTCCTACGTAAAATTTCTTTAATTTAGTACCTTTAAAAGATCCTTTTTTTTTGGAAAAAAGTGTAAAATATACTTAAAAAAGAAATTGTATTTATTTTTCTTTTGTTTCTCTCCTACGAAATCAACTTTCTAAGTGCAAACACAGTCCAAAGACACGAGAGGCTTTACGGCATCGAAAAACTTTGTTCTTTACAATGAAAGTTAGTTATATCCAGCTAATTCCTTAGATTTACTTTAAAATAATTCAAAAATAAATCTAACCAGATCTTTTTGCATATAATTTTATTAAAATACTTATAAATAATGTAACATTATTTTCTAAAAAACCCACAATGATTTCTTGAACTACAGTTAAATCTGATTTGGAAACGCGTGTATAATATATATATTTTCTTAGATTTTGTACCTTCATAAGTATTTATTTTTGTTTTCTTATTTATTTATATTAAATACGCAGTTTTTTTAATGATAAAAATAAAGAAAAAAAAAAGAAAATGTGTTTATGTATAACATGTACTAAATTAAACAAAAGAAAAATTGGAGGTGAAAAAAATACCAAAGAAATTAAACGGAGAAAAAGGAAGAAAGGAAGGAAATTTTATTGATTATAATTAATGTAAAGGAAGTATAGTTTTTCTTTTCCCGGAAAAGCGGGACTGATCATTCAATCACCCGGAAATTCTAGCTTAATACAAAACGATGTAAAATATTATATAGTTTTATTTATTAGAACAAGAAACAAATTAAAGTTCATGAAATCTATTAAATAGGTATATTAATGCCCTAAACGTAAGTTAAAAATATAACCAATAGCATTGACATTAACCAAAATAGTTAAATTATTTAAACAAAGTATTACAAAATATTTCTTTGAAAATAGGATTTTAATACAGAATAAGCATTTAGCATAAGATGTTAATTTCAACAGTTTTCGGTCCCATTTTATGTCATCATCTAGAACATTTGAATTTTTAGATGTTTAAGAAATCAGCTTAAACACTTTAACGAATCTTTAAGTTGCAATGTCTATTACCCAAAGTGATTTGAAAGTTTGGTTCGGTGAAAAAGATTAAAAATGTGATGCTTTTATCTTTAAAACTACAATGCAAAAATCAGTTGGCAAAGAAAGCTGTCATTGATATCCATCACATTATTGTGAAAATGGTTATAAATCCCACTCTACTAAAATTAATGACATTTTGGATGATTGACCAAATATAAAATTCCTTTTACGAATGCGTTGGAATTCTGCTTCCACTTTTTACTGCAATTCCAAACTTTTCTTTGAAAAAAATGGTAAATTAAACAAATCTTTAAGGCCCGATTTCATAACTTACCGTAAGCTTAAGGTAGGATCATATCGTCTGTAAAAAAAGTGTTCCATTATTACAACTTAACTCTAAGCTACCGGATAGGATAAACCTTCCTTTCACTTATCGCTCACTTTACGTAAAAGTAAAGTTGTAATAATGCAATACTTTATATTCGGACGATACAGTCCTGCTTTTAGCTATCGGTAAGTTGTGAAAACGGGCTTAAAAAACAAATATTTTTTTTAAAAATATTTTCCAGAATACATAATCAAAATAATATTCTTAGAATACTAAAATCATATTTAACTAAATTTACGAGAAAAAAACATATTTAATGCAACTTACAAGAACTTTACGTAAAATAAACAAATTTTAATTATATATATTATAAAAAGTTGTTTTGTACTTTACTAAAGCATTTCGTAGACTGTACGCAAGAACTACGTGGTACAATCACCATAAAGGAATATCAACATAAAGGAATATCAGTAATCATGAAATGATCTTGCAGATCTTATGTCAGCTTATTTTATTTGGAAAATTCCACAGCCACTCAATGGAATCAGCCCATTTTTGGCAAGGGATCGTGTCATACTAAGTCAATTGCTTTCACAAATAGTTTATGCTTACATGTACTTTAAAAAAAAGAGTTATGACTTTTTCGCACTAAATTTGCCATTGGAACCACTGAGTATCGGCAGTGTAACTAAGGCGTAGGAGATTTTATTTACATGTTTTAAGGATAAGCACAATAAGAAGTGTTAACGTTACTAGTATAAATATTTCAACAGTTGGTAAGATCTAAACAAAAAAAAAAAAAAAAAAAAAAAATACCAAAATTATAGAGAAAATAAAAGTACTGTTATTAAAAATTGTAAATTATTAAAAAAAAAAAAGAAAAAAAAATAAAAAAAAAGTTAAAATAACACACTTTATTACCGATCATAGACAGTTTTGTTCATACAATACTATTATGACGTTTGCTTGCATATTGTTCATTGATTTAATGTAAACATTTATCAATTTATTTACATCTTACGTAGTTCCTCTCTATTTTATAAAAACAAACATCGTTAATAATGTGAATCATTTCATATATTGGTTTCCTAGAACTTATTTTCTACAGGTTCAAATTAAATGTTTTCCTTGTTTTTTTTTTTATTTTCAATATTAAAATATTATTTGAATTCGAATTGTTTTGGCTTAACACAACAATTTTAGTAAAAGTTGATGGGTGGGTGTGTGATTACGTTAATACAAATACAAAAAAATAATTTAAAAATTTTTAATTTAAATATAAAAAAACAACAAAATCCCAAATCAATTTCACACAAGTATCACTTGTAATATTATGTTAATATTTCAAAATTAATGTTTCTTCCCCCCTAGATTTGTTTATTTCTTTCGAAAACAAACATTTTTATAAACGAGCAAATGTTACTAAAAAATAAAAAAAAAAAAAATATTGGAAAATATATTCACCCTTATCGTGGTTGGCGAATTTAAAAGAAACCTGCGACTGTTTGGTAATATATTAAAGGAAGTATGTTCGCTTTCTCTGTTAAATTTAAGAAAAATTTTGCTTATAATACAAATTTTTAAAAACGTAAACAAACATTTTTTTCGAATGAAAATTTGTATGATTAACAACTTTTTTTGAACTTTTTAAATTTGACTTAAGATAGTTTGAAAAATCGCCAGAGATATTGATTAAAGTAGCATTTTTCACAATTTTTGGTCCAGGATTTCTAAAAATTTAAAGAAAATTTTGCTAAACAAAAATGGCTAAAAAAATTGGTAATGGCCAATTTGGCAACACTGCTTTAATGAAACTGTTAAGTTTGTCTTGTCTTGTCAAAAACTACGAAAAAACGTACCTTAATATTTAAAAACACATTCCATCCTTTCCAGATAACACAAGATAATATTATTATAGACTAAAATACCATGAAAAGAGAAAAAATAATTAAAATAAATATCTTGCATTTAAGTTGAAAGAAAGATGCCCATACAAACACGTGAATGTATAAAAATTTCAAGTTGACTCAAAAGCTCTTATATATAAAGTTTGCACTTTTTTGTATGTGTGCTTAACAAAGAATGCTGGCAACTGAAAACCTTCTCACACCCACCTGCACTTTAGATTAAAATTAAAACGAGTAACTTTATACTAGGATTATAAACGATTTTCTTTTAAGATTTTTATTATTAATATTTATTCTATTTTTGTAACAGGATTTCATACATAGTTCAAAAAACACCTACAAGACCTAGATACTAACACACTCCTATCTATAGTATTTGAATGAGTTGACCTTGATTCAAATTTAAATTTCAAAGGCGTTGACAGTTTAACTAGTAGGGAGCCTTCTGGAAAATTTTCCATACCTCAACCCTTACTAAAAAAATAATTAAATACAATTGTATTTGTTTAAAAACAAATTTACTAAAAGAAAAAAAAAAACTTATTATAAAACGTAACAGAACTACTTGGAAACAAAATGTGTGTACTTTCCTTCTTGTACATCAATAAAACTACTCATTTAGCAATAAAATTATACATCTAATTGATTTGTTCGAAAATAATTATTGTATCAGATAAAAATAAATATTGATTTTATGAGCAACATGTTGAATTAAAGAAATAATATACCAAACATTTCGCAAAATCCAAATAAACTAAATGTCTTGTATAGTAGCTGATACTAGAAAATAAAAAGCCAAGAAAAAATTAAAACTTTAGCAATAATTCCAGTTTTAATGGAACGCTCTTATAAAAACAAATTAAAATTTATGGATGATATGTGAGTTTTTAAGGGTTTGCCGAAGACACACTTTTTTATTGCTTTAATAGCATGAAACTTCTGGCTGATTTTATTATTTATAACCAAATAAAGAGTTGAACTACCCTCACTGCGGACTGTAAGATTTACTATTGCAAAAATAAAATTCAAAGTGATGCCAATTAAGATCGTATCGAATTCTCGATAAACGCAATAGAGAAGCTGTTTTATTTCAAAGAAAAATTACACACAAATACAGGTGATTTATTTCTGTAATTAAACTGATGCAACCAACCAAACCCTATATAGTTTTTAGAAATCAATCTTTGTGTTTGTCTATGCGTTTTAGTGTGCAAGTCTATTTTCTACGAATGCGTACGTTTAGCCAGCCGTAAAATTAAAAGATGTGAGAGTGTTAAAATGAAAATCCTTAAAAAATATACAGGGGCAGACAGGGGTAAATACTTTGATCAATGTTTTTTCCCGTGTATTCTACTGTTCTGCTGCTTGTTTGATTTCAATTGACGTCAGCAATGCCCCCAAAGTCGCTTAAATTTAAAATATATACATACAAATTTTAAGTAGAAAAAAGTAAAACAAAACAACGTGGCAGGCAGGAAGGCAGATTCAGATCTTTTCACTACACTACCAAGAGGGGAGGATTTGGGGTAGTGTGAATAGATGATGTGTGATGAAAATGATTTTATTTAAAGGTGCGTGCGTTATTATAAGCTGTTGCCATACTTAACAAAAATAATTTAAATAGCAATTAGAAAATTGGGAAAAGGTGAAGAATATTAACGAGATAATACAAACAGTATGTCAAGAAAATGTTTTTACATAGTAATAAAAGGTTTTCTTTGGCCTCTAACAACGTCTAT
Organism: Pollenia griseotomentosa; assembly: GCA_963931875.1. Lineage (NCBI taxonomy): Eukaryota > Metazoa > Arthropoda > Insecta > Diptera > Polleniidae > Pollenia > Pollenia griseotomentosa. The sequence goes on along the minus strand of OZ007561.1, from coordinate 202,225,627 downwards.
TAATGTGTAATATTTTTTTTTATTAATTCATTTTAATATAAAAGATAAAGATTAAGAAATAAGATCAAAAATAAACTCCAGAATCTTGTTGTCAAGAAATTGTTTTTACATATATACCTATATAATATATAAAAAAGAAAAATGAAGTGGATCTTTAATTATAAAACCTCTTTATGTTGTTTGTTAATTAATTTAGAGAAAAATCGATTTAATAAGAAAAACCAACTAAACAACAAAATAACAACTAGTCTTTTTTATGATTAAAGTTTTCTTCATATCAAAACATTTTCTTGACATACTGTATGTATTTAGCACACGCGCAAAAAAAATATGGTTAAAAGTAAGCATAGGTGCGTTCGTAAAAACACAAAAAATGTGCATCACATTGATGCAAAATTTTGCTGCTGATTTGTATTTCTATGGTTTTCATGGGCAACCGCGTATGTACTTTTGTGAAACGTTGATGCCATATTGCTTAATTTTAAACACTCTTTTCATTTTTTTCAATTTTTTGAAAACAGATAGTTTCATTCCGATTTTTTAACTCAAATACAAAGTTCAAAAAGTGCAATACCTTGCCCATAATTTGGTCTAGAATGGTTTTTCGGCTCTCCTGACAAATTTTATTTTAAGACACTCGCGGTTGCCCATTAAATCCTCAAATTTATCAGTTGCAATTGTGATGCTGTTGCTTTTTTACTACACAACAGCTGTGCAAAGTTAAAATTTTGAACACGAGCTAAATTTCAAAAGTTTAATAAGAGAACATAAAATAATAATACATAAAAATGTTAACAACAATAGCGATGACAACTTTTATGGAAATATTGAACCAAAAAGTGACAGTTTTCTTATAAACTACAAGAAAAAGCATCAAAAAAGAAAATGATTTCTTTTATAACAAAAGTTATTGCTGCGGAGCTGCGGCATCACTGCACAAAAAAACTTTTGAAATATGAGAGTGATGCAAAGTTTCTAACAAGTAATGCTTTTACGAACATTAAACTTAAATAATGCGAAAGAGATGCAACTGAATTTACGAACGTACTCCATATTCTAAGTGCAACATACTATGGTTCGATTTTAACAATGTTAATGTTTGAATAATATGCTTGTTTTGGTTAAATATGAGCGTAATATGGTTATAATTAACTTTAATTTCCCCAGAAATAACCATAATTTGGTCATATATTACCACCATATTATGATGGTCAGAATTAACAATAACATGGTTATAGCTTATTCATTTTGCATATTAAGTCAAGTTGTAATTTATTTCGTTTTTTATTCCTGTTATATGTTGTGCTTCACTTTAATTATCTATCCTTTAATACGTTTTCCAGCCTGCGATGACCTTCATTAACTTCATTACTGGTTTGTAAATGTATCTATTTAAATCAATAATTACACATTTAATAGACGCTGTGAAAGACCAAACAAAACCTTTTATTACTATGTAAAAACATTTTCTTGACATACTGTTTGTATTTTCTCGTTAATATTCTTCACCTTTTCCCAATTTTTTGAGTGTGAGTACTACCGTTCTCTTTAATTTTCCTGGTATTCCATGCTTATAAATATCGTGACAATGGTTATATGAAAAACAACAATAGTTTGCTTGTGGCCATTGCTATAATATAGTTTTTATAACCATGTTTTCTCTGCGTGTAGACAGAAAAAAATTATTTAAAGAAGAAATTGTTTTTATTTTTAGATAATTTTATAAAAAAATAGAACATGCAATGCGTGGTAAAGTTCGTGGTTTATTAAGCTTTGATTTTGCTATACACAAAACACAATTAAAAAATGTTAGCTAAAAATAAAAACGAAATATTGGTCAGACCCCCATAGAAGTAACGAATTTATCATACACTCACTTACTTTTTCCAATTGACACACAGGCAGACTATTTACCTTAAAAAAAAGGAAATTTTATTTTTTTCTGTTATTATATTTTATTTATTTATTTATTTACGCATTAACTTATTATTAAAATTATAAGCTAATTACAAAGTTAAAGAGCAATAGCTTCATAGGCTTTGAGCTCAGATATGTAACATTTTGATATATATTCTTAAATAAATGTATGTATATATATTGGCTTTTTTAAGAAATTTGATTACGGAGGTAATGCTGTTCAAGGTTGGCTTCGAGATCAGTTCTAAAGGGTTATTGCGGTTAAAAGTCTGTTGTCTAATGTTATTGTATTAGGGACAATAGGATAGTAAGTGTTCTGGGGATATAGGGAGGGTGATGTTACAGTTACATGTTGGTATATTAGGTATATTTAACAGCGAGCCATGTGTGAATATTGTGTGTCCCAAACAGACCCTTAGAAATTTAGTGAAGTCTATCCTATTTAATCTATTGATGTCTGAATTCGCATAAAAGTATATGTTAGTCTTTTCCGTATTTATAGTCTTGTATCAGTTCGATGTCCTTGGGTAGATATTGTCGCTCTCTATATAGTATTCTCCAATAGACTTTAATGCGTCCTTTATGTTATAGTTTTCGGTAATATTGAGTGGCGATCTGAGGGCGTTTTTCGCAATGGCATCGGCGTACTCGTTTCGTCAATATTGCAATGGCCCGGTATCCAGATTAGAGATAAACGACTTTGTTTCGCTATTAGTGTGCTCCTTATGTGTGTGACATAAAAATTGTTGTTGTTAATATTGGTAATCATTTTTAAGGCAGATAAGGAGTCCCTGCATATATAATATTTTCCACTTTTGCTACCTACATATTTAGTTGCTTCGTATATTGCAATTAATTCTGCAGATAAAATTGAGCTATGAGGTGGTAAGATTGAGGTTTAAATGGTCTCTCGATTCGTTGTGACACTATAGCCAACTAGATTTTCGGCCTTTGAGCCGTCTGTAAAAAAATGTGGAACGCTTCACGATTTTGCGTGACATCATTGCGCAGGGGCCATGCTAATCTTCTCTGTATCGTTCCAATTTTAGTATATGTTCTGCCGAAGCAAGAACCTGTTATTATATTAATTTTGTAAAACTGAATAAATTTATAAAAGAAAAACTTATTTGATTGAAAATTTATTTAGTTTTTTTAATGGGAAAATTATACTATAATAAATTAGATGTATTAAATAAACAAAAAAAACCATTTGACTGACATCATGTTTAAACATAAAATTTCTCAAAACACAACTAACACAATAACTAATAATAAAACATTTGTCAAAATAAACAATAGATTTTATTTAATTTTTTAATGTTAAATCTTAAATTTCTAGAACTCTTTTTCGGGCTATAGTATAAACGAAAAAACTACGATCGATCGATCACGTTTGTCTTTAAGTCAGTCGTCAGTCAGTGTGGTTGTCAGGTGATTTTCGGTTATGCGGGGGTGTGTTTTTTTCAAAGCAATTGACGCATTGGTTAGACACAACGGCGTCTTTTATTATTTCATTTATTTTCTTTATTTTTTTCGCAACTTTTTAGATGTTTTCGAATTTTTTTTTGTATTTTATTTTATATTGGCTGTATTAATTTAACACAGCTTTTGGATCGTAGGATCATTACTTTATTTGTTTTGTCAAAGTGTTAATTTTCTACTTTTTTCATTTTATTTCTTTTCTTTTTGTGTTATAAATCATAATGTATGCTTTGTGAGTATAATAAAAAAGTAATAAATGCGTTTTTGAATTTTAGTTTTAGTCTTCGTTTTTTTTTATATTATAAAACATTTTTTTTAATTAGAAAAAAAAAAAAATTTTGTTTTTGTAAAACATTTAGGTCGGAGATCATAATGCTTTAATAAATCACCAAATCATGATTACTTAAATTTTTTTTCAAAATCTTATAATAAGTATCTGTGTCTGCCTTAAGGTCAACGTGGTTCTTCGTTTCATGTAGCATTCATTAATTATCCAAAGCCGCTAACAATTAGTTTTGCTGTATAGAGATAATTGTTTGCTTTTTAACAACTATACAATAGATTCTAAATAATAAATATGAAAAAGAAAAATAAATAAAAGGCAACAGGACTTAAAGCATTTTTGATCTGATATTTTTTACACCTTTCGAGCCCATACCGCAAAAATAGCTTGAGCGACTTCATTTTAAAAATTGGATTTTTTTTAAAAAATGATTTTATTGGCAACACTTGCATCATCTCCTAAAATGTCATGGTCACATAAGGTATCGTTACGATTTTAGCTTAAGCGCCAACCTTCATAAAAAATTTTTATAAAACATAATAAAAGAACCTCCTGTAAAATTGCTTTTTAGTCGCTTAAGCTTTTTGCGGCAAGGGCTTGATTTACTAGATATTTGACTGGTAACTTAAAGTATATTCCGACTTAAATTTTGAGCTTTGCGTCTAAAAGAAGTCCTTGGAAATCATTATACTTTTAAATATAATTTTATTATATTTATTAGTAGTCTTTCCTAAAAACTGATAAGTTTGATATTCTTTAAAACAATAATATTTATTAACAAAAACATTATTGTTTTAAGCTGAAATTTGAACTTTAATTTTTTCTCATGTATGTTCTTTTTAAAGGTTCAAATAAACTAAACCTAACTTCTATTTATTCCTAAAACTAAAATAAATTTTATGCCAGAGTTTTAGTGTTTGGTAGTTTTTTAATCAATATACATATTTATTGAGCAAAAGATCTATATGATCTTCAAGTACCAACATCCTCAATATTGACCCCTGCAACCGTACCCTTTATCCTTGAGCGATCAGTAAAAATAGCAAATATCTCATACAATTTGCCCTGACCTGACCAGCTTTATCCAGACGGCAATTCGACACTTGGTAAATGCAGGCTTGTCAAGGCAATAACCACAAATGCCAATCTCATCTTAGAACCGCGAGCGACCTATCGCGAATTTTCCTAACAGTCACGTTTCTGTTTGTCTAATAAGACTTCTGGCTGCCACTAATGAATAGGCAAAATATAAAGAATAACATCCAAGGCTGATTGAGAAATACTTCTCATGGCCCCTGTTATGCTGATCAAAGCATACCTCTGAGCCTTAGACAGAAGGTTCCTGCGACTAGCCAGTATCATTGCCTCCCACAAAACATTTACTTTGAAGTTTGATGTGTACACCCAGAGAAAAAACATGTTTCAATATGGTCACCTCCAATAAATCTATTTTTAAAGCTACAGGGAGAAAAAAAAATGTTTAAATATGGTCACCTCCAACAAAACTATTTTTAAAGAAAATTGTAAAATATTATGTTTAATATAGGCATATTATTGTTACCTAAAACCATATTATGGTTCAATTAGTCCTCCATCAAGAAGCCACAACCATATTGCGATTGCCAAATAACTAAAATATGTTTAACACTTATAATAGCATGGTTAGTTTTCAACCATAGCATGTTGCCCTTGTAAAAGAGGAAAATACTATTGTTAATTTTAAAACAAGTTATTGTCATACTTAACCATAACATGTTAAGAGGCAACCATAATATGGTTGTGGCTTCTTGATGGAGGACTAATTTAACCATAATATGGTTTTAGGTGACAATAATATGGTTATATTAAACATAATATTTTTACAATTTTCTTTAAAAATAGTTTTGTTGGAGGTGACCATATTTAAACATGTACTAAGGAAATCAAAGTATACAAATGAAGCTGTTTGATGTATGGCCACAGCATTTTTATATTTTTGTTATGTTTATTAAAAGTTAACATCATTTTCTATCCAATAATATACATAAATATGTACAGATAGTGTGAAATTCTGAAATTTACCCCAGACTACACTTCATATGTAAGACAAGTTTGAAAAAAGTGGCGAGCACTTTTAAGATATTAAAAATTCTCATGCTCTTACAATATTAATGCGTTTAACTGATAAATAACATCGGATTTTTTATTAGATGCCATTTTAACAACCGTTTAAGAAAAATAAATTAGTCCTCATTTTATGAGAAAAGGTTGTAAATGAATTATAGTTTTTATTTTGTGTTTAAAGAAAATAATTTTTTTTTTTTACCAAAAAATGACACATTGACATCAAAGTTGGAAACAAATGCTCAAGCATAAATATCTGTACTAGTATAATATTTGTTAATGAAATCTTTTCCCCTTTCCTATTATTCATTTCAAAAAAAATGACCGCTCATAAATTTTAATAATAAAAAAATATCAAATTTTTTTTCTACATAACTTCTTTTTTGTTGCCTCTAGTCGATTTTGAATATATTATGACTAACACATACAATTTCTTATGAGGTTCGAAATAAATTATCTTTGAAGACCTGGCAACTAGAAAATAAAATTTTCTTATGAAAACTAATAAAAAAATTTCATTATACTTTAAAAGAGATTTATATAATTTTAACTAGATTTTTAAAATACAAAATAATATAATTTTTTTCTTCATTTTTTTTTAATTTTATTTTAGAAAAACGTACATTTTCATTCCGTTTGAGAAGATCGCGTGCCGGTGATGGGGGCAGCACAAATTCGCGCAACAGCAACAACAATAGCAGCACTTGTACTAATCGATGCAATTCACCCTTGACCCCAACCAGTGTCAGCATGAAACTGGAGGTACCCAATTCGGCTTCGGTGAGTCGGCGCAGCAGCATTTATAAAAAACCCGACAAAGATGACAGTGGACTAATACATATCATACGTGATATAGACTTACCTTTAATGTCTTTTACGGATCAATATAATATAACAAAGATCTTGGCCGAAGGTTGTTTTGCCAAAGTTATGCTTGCCATGCATAGACCAACGCAGACTGAAGTTGTTTTGAAAGCTGTACATGCTGAGTTGACCACAACGCAGGAATTTCAAAAGGAGTTTCACTTCAATTACGAACTCTCTCATCATCGAAATATACTGAGTGCTTACAATGTGGCTTTCCAGACCAAAGACTATTATGTTTTTGCCATGGAGCATGCCGATTTTGGGGACTTAGCTTCGAACTTAGGACCAAATGGCTTACACGAAAATGCCTGTAAAATGATCACTGAGCAATTAAGTTCGGCTTTGGGCTTTATGCATTCAAAAAATTTGGTCCACAGAGACTTGAAGTTAGAAAATGTTTTGGTTTTTAAGCCCGATTTTAGTCGGGTAAAGTTGTGCGATTTTGGCGCTACAACCAAAAAGGGAGTTTTGGTTCACAAAGTCAAACATACTTGGACCAGTTTCGTGCCCCCTGAAATTTTGGAGATTGTCAAGAATGAACGATTTACTTGCTTGCCTTGCAGTGACTCTTGGCAATTTGGAATTTTAATGTTCCACATATTAACAGGCAGTGCACCATGGAACGCAGCCGATTGGGTCAAAGACACCAAATACTGCAATTTTATGAAATATGAACAACGTAAGACTACTAAAATTCCCGACAGTTTCAGAAGATTCTCGGCCAGACTAATGAGATGCTTCCGTAAATATTTATCACATGACCCCGAAGATAGATGCAAAGTAACGGAAGTTTCCAAGTACATGAAAGACAGATGGGTAGAATGTCGGATATCTACTTCCAAATCTGCAACTCTTATTTCTCCCAACCCCGATCAAGATTCCTGCATTTATTTAAATCAAAAAGATGGTCGCAATTCAGGAGATGAAGGTAAAACACGCCTTAGACGAATAATGTCAAGTTATGGCTTAGAAAATCCCCTCGATCAAAATGCTGTACGCAAGAGGGTACTCGATTGGCTGGCTACCTGTGACAACAACTTTGATACAGAAATTGAGAGCCTAGTGGTGATGGATGTAGCAAAGTAAATATCAGATTTTATAAGCTCATTTCATTAACAAATGAGAGGATGAAGAGCCCCATGTCAATTCCGACAATAATGTTTACACGATTTTAAAAGTATTTCTTTTTAAGCCAAAGTATCTTTTGATCTTTAAAAACTCGAACTGAAAACGAGTGTAAAACAAATATTTTACTAGAAAAGTTTTTAGAACTTTCAAACATTTTGTTTAGCTTTGATCAAAGCTTATGAACGAACATTAACGATTGTTAGAATTATAGTAATCGGAATTCCGAATACACACACTGTACTTACATACACAAGTAGACTAAACAAATATCAGTATACATTTTATACGAATTAAGATGTTGTTGAAGTTTTGAATGTTTTGTTTGAGATCTGAAAGAATTTTGACTGACAAACCGGTTTTGTTAGATCTGCACTGGTTTTGTTAAATAACTAGATTGAACAGCAAACAGCAACAATTCATTTAATATAGTATACTACTATTAGTAGTTTTTTACATAAATCAGAGCTGGTATCTATAAACTTACATATTATTACTTCCATTAATTAGTTCTAAGTTAAGTTTTAAATTTAAAACAATAATATTTTTACTATTACAGAAAATGTCTTAAAAAAGCCAAAAAATATTTTATAAAACGATTTAACTATGTTTCTACTTATATAATTATTTGTAATTATTAATTAATTTGTAAAAAAAAAGAAATTGTATATATGTGTGAGTAATTTAAATTTAATATAAACATTTAATACAATATTTTCAAAATAAACAGAAGTAAAATAAAATTGTATACAAAAAAGCTGTTGAAATATGTTTTTGATTTATTTTAAAAATTATATCAAAAGTACAGAGAAGTATGGCTTCTATAGTTGTACATAAAAAAGTTTATTTTTCTATCAAAATTTAGGTGAAATTAGTAAGAAGTCATTCTTTCGGTGCAAATTCGTAAAAAGCACAAAGCATTTTATTCTAATATACAATTATTGCGTTTTATCTAAACTCAACTGTAATATTTATTCACTAGTCTTAATTTTTATTTATTTTTTTTTTTGGTTGTGCAGAAGGTGGGATTTTTAAAATTTCGTATAAAATAAACAAAAATAAATGATTTAAAAATACCACCATTTTAAAACATTTTTCAAACAAAAAAAAAAAAAAAAAAAAAAAAAAAATTATTATTGCAAAAATGAGAAAAAATTAAATTCCAATTAATAAATAATATATAAAATATTAATTGAAAACATTTGTACCGTTATAAAAATATGCATTAAGGCAATTATGGCTTACCTCACAGACCATAAAAACAGCATATCTGCAACAAATAATATATTTTTAAAAATATTCGTTAAAATGAAAGAGTACATACAGTACTAATAAAAATTCATAAAAATATTGATTGCAAAATTGATAGGGAAAAATTAAGAAATTTATAAAATGCAAGAATCATCTCTCATGCTGGGTACAGACAGTGCAATCTATTTCAATGCAACCTCAAAATATCAAAGCGTTTTGATATTGATGCAATCTGGAATGAATGCAAAATGAATGAAAATGTATTTAATTTGCTAGATTGCGTAAATGCATTGCATAGTGTGTACCCTGCATAACATCATCTTAAATTTTTAATTATCATTTCAAATTTCAAAACTAAAAGGAACTGATTTTCACTATCTTTTAATAAAACAAGTAAGGCTGTTATATTCGGCTGTGCCGAATCATTGATACCCTTCACAGACAGTTAGAATACTTCAGGCGTGGGCCCTATAGGGATCTATAAATTACACAGCCCAACAAAATTAAAAAAAATATTTGCTTCTTTAACTGATTCTAGTTAATTTTGGTGCGCTGAATTCAAATCTGTAATCAGTTTGTCTCTATCAGCTCTAGTTTTCATGATATAGCATTTTTATACCCTCCACTTATGACCTCCATTTATGACCGTCTGTTAGTTTTTTCAAACAATTTTTTCATCAAAATTTCTTATTTATAGTTATGAATTCAGCGCACCAAAATTAACTAGAATCAGTTGATAATTTCAAAGAAGCAAATTGAGTGTTGGCCTGTGTTATTAATTAATCTTTAAAAGAACGGACGTCAGTATTAAAATTGACTGCGGCTTAGATCTATGTTACATAATTGACCGACAATCAGAAAGTTTTATGTTTTTATTTCTAGTCATACAAAACTTTATTTGAACAAATTTCAGTAATATGTCATAATTCGTAACAGGTTTATCCGAACCTAAATTTTTTTCGAAAGGGAAATTTATATTGGACCCATGTTAAATTATGGATCCATCATCACAAAATTCTGTAGAGTGATTTCTGGTATTGAAAAACCTAAATTCAAACAAATTTCGTTATAGAAGTGAAAATTGTTATAGCGTTTTATAGTTTTAAGGTGGTTTTCAGAAGGTTGCTTATGGTTGTTTATGACTAATATGGGGCCTTAGGTAAATTATGGACCGATTAACACAAAATTGCATGGTATTATTTCTCGCTATATGAAGCTAAATTGGATCGAGCGTCAATTTGTTACGGTTTTATGCGCACAAAACTGTTTCCGAGAGCGGGCTTTATATGGGGCCTATGGTAAATTATGGACCGATCTGCACAATATTTGACTATGTGGTTTTTAATCCCATAAGACTGTGATGTGCCAAATTTTATTACAGTAGAGTTATTTTTTTTACGGTTTTAGGCGTACTTAACTTATTTCCGAGAGTAGGCTTTATATGGGACCTACGTTAAATTTTGGACCGACCTTCACGAAATTTAACAGTATAATTTCTGGTCATATAAAAAAAAATTTGCGCAAAATTTAATATCAATCCGTGCATTATACATACCACCATGTTGGTTTTTGTAACAAAACTATCAACTTTTTAAGGTGGTTGTTCCACATTTGGATTCATAGCTCTTATCCTACTGAACCAATTTTGCTGGATTTTAATCCCAAACTGCTTATGACACCAACATAATTCTTTTCTTTTGAGTTTTTCTAAGGCGAGCAGATTTTTAACCGACTGACAGGCAGCCAGATATGGCTGGATCGACTTAGAATTACGCAAGGGGCCAGAATATATACTTTATGGGGTCTGAGATAAATAATAATAGAGTTTCACACGGAATGTTTAAAAATGTTCAAAAATTTTGAAAAATTTCGGATTTTAGACAAATATTTGAAAGTAAATACCCTCTTAAAATTTACACAATGTTCAATGGGTATTATTTCGAAATTCTGTTTAAAACTTTCTTGGAAACTCAGTATTTTGCTAATTTTTTTTATCTGGTTAGTGTCGAAAAGGGTGATGATATGAGCCTTAAGTGCTCCTTAAATAGACATATAATAAGATATTTTTGAAGTTATTATTCAAAAAGATAGAAAAATGGGGAATGTATCTTTTTAAGATATTTTACCAAATACAAAACATTTAATTATATACAGAACAATTAAAGGTTTTTCGATAAAAAAAAAGTAATTCACACAGACTAAAGCCCTAAAATACTGTACTGTTATGTATACTGTCGGAGTCGATTTGAAGAGTCGGAGTTGAGGTTTTTGTACCAGAGTCGGAGTCGGAGTCAAAGTACCCACAAAAACTCACGATCCAAAATTTTTCGAAATAAAACAATTACAAAATTTCTTCTAATATTTTCAAAAATAGAAATTCTTGGAATTTTCATTTAAAATATCGATTTGAAATTTTAACAGAATAATATTCTTGCTATATTTAACCATTTTAAAAGTAGTGCATTAAAAAAAAAAAAAAATTTAAAGTCAAATAAGGACCAGTCTCTTATACATTAAGCATCAATGTAAGAGTAGGAGTCGTACTTAAACAATTTCAGCGGTTGTAGTCGAATTTGGAGTTAGATATATATAACGGGTCCGCCAAATAACTTTTTTTTTTGAAAATGCTATAAAAAAAGCTACTGAATATTTTCTCAAATTTCTTTTTTTATTTGAAAGTACAATCCTTCCGGTTAATAATGGAAAATAATTTAATTCAAATGGCTGCCTCGGCTGGCCATGCAGTAGCCTACACGATCGGTCCAATTTTTAAGCACATTATCGATTGTGTGCAGCTGCATTTCACCAATGGCTTCACGAATATTGGCCTTTTAAAGCGTCAATTGTCTCTGGCTTGTCGGCGTAACACTTATCTTTGACGGCACCCCACAAATAATAGTCCAACGGTGTCAAATTGCAGCTACGAGGTGGCCAAACGACATCAGCTCTGCGGCTGATAATGCGATCTTCAAAAACAGGGCGCAAAACATCGAGTGTAGCTTCGGCTGTGTGGCACGTAGCGCCGTCCTGTTGAAACCATATGTTGCCAATATCCTCCTCTTTAATTTTTGTGAACAAAAATTCGTTTAACATGGTCCGATACCGATCGCCATTGATTGTAACGGCCACTCCTTGCTCATTTTCGAAGAAAAATGGCCCAATTATGCCTCTGGACCAAAATCCGCACCAAACAGCGACTCGTTTTGGGTGGGTGCATCGGCTTTTCAATGTATGCGTGCGGGTTTTCTGTGCCCCAAATGCGACAATTTTGCTTGTTTACATACTAGGGTATTCATTTAATCCACCTTTTGCTTTAATCGGTTAATCGCTCGATTAATTAACCGAGGTTTTGGTTTAATCGGTCAAAAATCGGTTAATTTTGTCTTTGATCGGTTAACCGATTAATTATGTTTTTTTTATAAATAAAGAAATTTCAATATGTGACAGCGCATAGAGAAAGGGACCAGTAAGGTAAAGGGAACAGTAAAAACCAACTACACAAAACAAGAGGTAGTGACGACCTACGCGCGTTTTCAAGGTTGACCAACACGTTCCTGACGTCATGAGATCCTTTCAAATGAGACCAATACCAACACGCTCAGTGATGGTACACCAAAGATACACGTATTTAAATCTTTAAAATGGCTCTCCTGAAAAAAACCCTTAGGCCCCTTTCTATTTTGCGCATCACATATATAGAAATGCATTAATTATTTATTATTTGGAGTTTATTAGTTAAAAAACAATAACATACCAAACATTAAAATTCTTGAACTAAAACGAGCAAACAAAAAAGAATTCATAAATATGTAATATGCATTTTTCAATTACAGTATAACCCGGTTAATTACCCCACGCTTAAATGCCTTTCACGCTTATTTACCTTGAGTTTTAAGTCCCCGCTTTTTTCTTCAATTTTGCAAACATAAATCCAATTGGGGTAATGGCCTTAAAAATTAAATTCCCAAAACAAAATATCACCTAAATTTCATTCGTTTAATTGCCTGAGTGACAACAACCCAGCAAGTTATGCAACCAAGTTTATATTAAAAATATGCCCAAAAATAAAATATGGCTTATTTGAAAGCAAAATATTCCACAATTTAATATTTGCATTAAAATAAAATTTATTCTGGTGAGCCCAAATATAGGAGATATTTTGTCTTAAAGGGATTAAAGGCTTCATATGCAAACCTGCTAACTTCCTTTCAGCACATTTCACAGGAGAGACCAAAAACTTTTTATTTTTTCTATTTGCAGCTTGATAGAAAAATAAAATACAATTAGTTTTACACACGTCAAGACTTAAATAGAAGAAAACCTACATGCTGGTCGACGAGGCGTATCTTTCTCTACCACACGGCATTAAAATCTCAATTTACATAAAAAGTGGATTTAGCCGGTTTGCATATTGATCCTACGATATATATTTCTAGTAATTATTTAAAGACATAAGACTTTACATGACATTTATGACTATCTTGTGAATCCCCCAAGTATGTATTTATAAAAAAATAGACTGAGATAATTTTATTAGCTATTTCAATAGCTAAAGGAAATCTTATAAAATAATCTTTTAGAAAAGTAATTTGGTTTAAATGTTTTGGAGTAAAGCGATTCTTTTCTTTTATTTTGACAAAACTTGACTAAGAAAAAATTCTTTCACTTATCGTAGATCAATATCTAATTTCTCAGTCCTTTTTCAGGATTTCTCTAAGCATATAAAATATTCCATTATGCCCTTAGAGTTCTGTTTTAGTTTTTTAAAATGTTTAACACTTCTAGTTGTTTCGTTTAATTTTGTTAGGACTGATATGAGAAGGTATGAAAAGAAACAAATAAAACAAAAAAAGGTGTTGGCAATCAAACATGTTACCCATTTGATTGAACATTGAAATCGGTCGGCGGAAAATGGGTTGAAATGAAGATCACAGAACACCTCTGTGTAATTAAAAACACAAAAAAATATGTTATAATACTACAAAAAATTAAAAATTTTATAACATCGGTTAATCGGTTAATCGACTGAAATTAACCGGTTTAATCGTTAATCGAAAAAAGCCAATTTGAAATCAACCGATCAGTTAATCGGGTAGTAATTAATCGGTTAACCGATTGACGGTTAACCGAATGAATACCCTATTACATACCCGCCAAGATCAAATGAGCTTCATCTGAAAATATGATTTTTTTGGCAAAATCGGCATCTTCTGTAAGGCGATCGCAGGCCCACTTAGCGAAGCGAAAACGCATTGAATGGTCAGTTGGCTTCAACTCCTGAACCAATTGGACTTTGTATGGCGTCATACCAAGGTCTTTATGTAAAATTCGTCTCAATGAAGTCTCCGAAATGTTCAATTGTTGAAAACGACGGTGAATTGATGTTGATGGCGCTTCACGCACACTTTCTGTACGCACTGTTTTTGGCTTTTCACGCTTTGGTTTATCGATGAGGATGCCAGTTTCTTTCACTTTTTTCACAAGATAACGAGCTGACGGTGCTTCTCTTCTTCCAAAATCCGTACGCAATTTTCGCACACATTCTGCAACATTACCATGATTTTCAAAGTAATGTCGCAATATTTCCCAGCGTTGTTCAAGCGTATACACAACCATATTCGTTCAGCGGAAAAAAAACTAATTATCTGTCAAATCAGACATGAGCTAAGTGGTACCATTCGCGAAATAAGCACTAGTTGAAAAAAAAACGTTAGATGGCTGACCCTTTATTTCGACTACTCTACAGTCCTGCCTTTGACCTGTAGTAAAGGTGTAAAGTAATTTGTAATTTGGGTCATAGATGTTTTTTTATACATGAATGTTGTTAGCTAAATTTATTTTATTTGAGCACACAATGATTTTTATTGTCTTTTTATGGAGCTTCACACACGGGAAAATTTTTCTTGGGAGTTCTCGGGAAAAATATTTTTGTCATTTCAGGAATTAAAAGGTATTATGTCTTATAATTAAAAAACCTTTCCATTTAATTAAAAATTTTTTATTAAATAATTGTGAGTTCATAAAAATATTTAAAATTTTATAAAGGTTTATAAAACAAAGCGTAAAAGCAATTTTTTAAAATGTTGCTATCAACTTGTTGTGATATATAAATCTTAAGTGAGAAATAAAATAGCAAGTAGATCGATCGACTATACATACATTTTTTTTGGCAAAATCTAAAATAATAATACATTGACTTTTGAAAATAATTTTTCTTTATTTTGTTCCAACTATTAATGATCAATTTTAATCAAAGTATTTTTTTCAGTGGAAAGGTTTATGTCTAGCTTAATGCACGTAAAGCAAACACATTATTGTTACAGGCAACCATATTATGGTTAATAATAACAATTTTATATTTATTTAATATTTACCACAAATAATAGTATAGTTGTTTTCAACAACAAAATGCTATTGTTAATTATAAACCATACAATTATTAGTGTTAGACAAATTACAGTTCTTACCGCTTATTTGCACAACGGTTATAATAATTTTAACGCTTTATTGCATTTTCACTTGTGCAACTGTAGTTCGCACACAATTCCTTTGTGTGTAAGCATTTCCTTATATGCATATTTCGAATTTATGCAATACTACACGCAGAAAAAAATAAGGTTGGAGGTAACCATATTTTAAAAGTAATATACAATTGTTGGAGGTAACTCTAATATTGTTTATTTTTTGCATTTAACTCTAATATTGTAAACTATTACCATAATATGTTTAAAATTTTAAAAACAAAAATAGTTTATTTATGGCGATTGCTTTGAAAAATTTTTCGTATAAGCATCGTTTTAAACTTGAGTCAATTGTGATAGTTATATTGTTAAAGAAATTTTGTATACGGTTCAAGAAACCATAATATGAATAAAATTTTTCATTAAAAATTATGCTGTTAGAGGTGACCATATAAAAAATTGTTTTCTTAGCATGTAGGCATGTAAATAATCTATTTAAATTTCCGTACAAGAAAGTTTTTAGGCATTGTCTAGCAAAATCGCGCGATTTTCACATTCAAAGCATTTTAATTAGGATCACTTGGATTGATTAATGTTGGAAACTTAGAAACATTGTACAGACCTCTGCTAGCAGAACGAAAGTTCAAAATTGAAGTCCCAAATAACAATATAATTTAATATGTTCCTGAGAATACCAAAGAGTCTATGAAATTAGAAACCCTATTCACACTATTTAACGCGTGTCGATCATAAAAACTTGCGGTTTTTTTAAATCAAAATAAAGATA
Source organism: Pollenia griseotomentosa (assembly GCA_963931875.1). NCBI lineage: Eukaryota > Metazoa > Arthropoda > Insecta > Diptera > Polleniidae > Pollenia > Pollenia griseotomentosa. The sequence goes on along the minus strand of OZ007561.1, from coordinate 202,209,351 downwards.
TTCTTATAAAAATAAATAAAGCAATACATAAGCATGTGTGAATATTTAAATAAACATTTGGCAATTCTATTTAAAACAGTTAAAAATACTATATTTGATTGTGACGTGAGTGGACTTTTTATGTGATTTGTGATAAAGTATAAACTAATCTTTTGAAAACCCGACATCAAAATTTTTTGGTAGACAAATTTTAGTGTGTACCGAATTATATTGCAGTACTTGTATTATTATTTGTTACGATTTTTTTGGGAATGGGCTTCATATGGGACTTATAGTAAATTATTGAACGATCATCACAAAGTTAATAAGTCTATAAATCTATAGTAATTAAAACTAAAAAAAAACTAAAGTTAATCTGAACAAGTAAGTCTGTTATCGTCGCATTATGGTGAAACGTGTATATAACAGGGACCGTGACAGTTATTCCTTTTTTCATAAAAGTCAGATGAAAACAGTTATTTTTTGATTTTTATTTTTTTGAACAAAAATAACAGTTATTTTTTGATTTTTAATTTTTTGAACAAAAATAACAGTTATTTTTTGATTTTTATTTTTTCGAGCAAAAATATAATAGTTTTGTTGACTTTAAATGTTTATATTAATGTGTAATCAACATTGGGATTTCATATGCACATTAAAATAAATATTTAGTCAACAAAATTTTTATTACACGTACATTCTTATACCAACGTATAGAAAATCCTTGCCAGCTATGCAGAGATCCGTTAGTTAGCGAAGCCAGTGTTCGTTATATCATAGAGGAAATTCTCCTCCAAGAGGATGGGAAGTAGCTAAGGCGTTATATCGCATTAAAGATGACTATCAAAATAATCTGTAGCATAGTTGGGGGTAGTGCACTAAATATTGATTTAAATCAGCATTGAACTATCACTAAATAAAACTGCAAAGAAAGTAGTTTGCACTCTTTTTTACCAGCTTTAGTGATGGTTGTTATTTTTTAACTACCACTAAAAAATTTTGAGTGATATTGCAAATTTTTTCACTATCACTAAACGCAGATTTGAATGCAAAAATCTGCACTCAAATCAAATAGTGCAAAATTCGGACATGCAATCAAAAAAGCTGCATACAAATATTGTCTCACTAAAATTTAAAAAATGTAACTTTGTATGTGCATGTTTTTTGATTTCTTTTGAGGATATACATAAGTAAAAACATTAAACAAAATGATATTTTGTCAATAACGGTATAATTATTGGCTTTAGTCATGAAAAAACAAGTTTTTAATTTAAAAATTAGTGCACCAATTTAAGTTGCACTCAAATGAGTGAAGAAAAAAAAAGTTGCAATAAGCTGATGATTGCTTTATTTTAAATCAAACTACTTTTTTTTGAGTGCAAAATTTTTTAACATCACTATCACTCATGTTTAGTGAGGCTGCAAATTTTCAATTCATCACTCAACATCAACAAAATGATTGCAATATTTTTGCACTATCACTAAGTGTGAGTTGAAACTGCAAAATGAATGCACTACCCCCATCTATGATCTGTAGTAAATAAATTGTTTAAGTTTTTTTTAGTTATATTGATGCGTTCTTTGTAATAATATCTTGTTAGGCCATTTTTAGGCCACTTTATTGCTCTTTTTTTAGCCATTTTTACAAAAAGTTTAGCGATTTTTAGAAGTAAAGAGTTGGCATCACTGATGCTGACAAACCAGCAACGAATGGTCAGAAGAAGCCCAATAGAAGCCAACCATTCAAGTAAAAATACCTGTGGCGCAAATTTGGACCGACAGGATGGCGTTCATAAGGCCCAGTCGCACAGGCGATATACCAGAATTTATTTTTGAACGTTACTTTTCACGAATGATTTGGTTGTGTTTATTTTTTAAAAAAGTTCTGTGCCTCTAACAACACCCCTAACAGCCGTAGAAAAAGCTCTACGCGTTTTGTAGATGCCAAAAATTGTCATGCCCATACAGTTTGTATGAATCATGCCTAAATAGCGCGACGTCTTCGCTTTGCAATTGGAAAATCCATTTAACTATTTTTTGGTCAATCTAGCTGTTTAAGCTTAATTTTTTATTTCTATTATGTGAGTTTTATTAAAAAAGTAAGATAACACTACTGTTCGTGACCAACGTTGACGCTCTTGTTTACTTGGTGGCAACACGATCAAGTTTTGCCTCTCAATTCCATTAAATTTGCAATACACTCTCCCTTTTTTACTAACACACTCCCACTTTTGAAATTGACCTAGAGATGGCTTTCAATTTCACCTTTCCATTTGTTTGGCAATTTTACTTTCAATTTAACAGCTGATTACATGTTTGTCTTTATAAATTGTTTTCTTGATGAAATCTTGAAAGTAAATTGCTTACAAATTGAGTGCAGCCTACGTCACAGCTTTCAGTTAATGTAAATTTTGACAAGCAGTATATGTTAAAGACTATCAAGAACAACTTGATCGTGTGGCCGCAGGGTAAGGTATGACATATCAACGTTAAAGGTAAGCGGAAGCGAAGGCTTTTATTTAACATCCTATTTTTTGTACCAAAATAAATTTTTGACATTTATCTGTAGTATTTTTTCCATTTGGCAATTCTTATTAATTTGACAAAAATGCACAAGCCTTGTGATAGATATCGGGTCAAATAATTTTTTAATTTTTGGCACAAACACTTCTTCAACTTAAAGAGATGATTTTTATATAACATCCTCTAACAGAAATAGCTTTTACTTAAATACATTCCTAAATAAGTGATAGATGCACACACACTTTTGCAAATTTTTTACATATGTATGTATGTATGTATGTATGTATGTATGTAAAAATTCATTACTAAGCTCCTGTATAAAACAAAGTAGGCATTTGCAACTTAATAATGCTCGTTTTTTAATAGATCACAGCTGCTTTTTAAATAACTTCTGAAGACAACAATCTCTTTTAAGTGTTCTCAGCTTGCTAAACTAAGTTTTTAGAATAAAGCAAACTTACTGTAACCAATTTGTATGTTAATTTATTCGTACAATATAAATATATTTTTAATAAACATGAATTGAACTTAAAATTAATATATGAGAAAAAAAAAAAAAAATGTTAAAAATGATAGCCCCATAACACATCTCTAATCCATAATATCCAAAGGTATATTTTTTTGTATAACCTAAAAATAAAATTTTTTCAATATTAATTTGTATCATATAAAATGAATTTTTAAATGCGTACCTCAGTACACATATTTTTATAAATTTCATCTGTATCCCAAGGTCCACGTTCTGGTAATGCTATGCCACGACGTCGTAGCTCTTGAACACAATCCGTCAAATCGAATATGGGTAAAGGATCTATTTTCGCTTTGGCCACTTTGGCCGTTAAATATTCCACGTAATGGGTGCTTAAGGAAAATGTTTCATTAAATGAGACTATTTAAATCAGAACTCTAGTGTGACCTACCGACACATTCCCGCATGTTTCTCAGGCACATCACCGTTACATTTGGTATCAACCAGACCAGTAGGTGTTTCTTTCTGTATGGGTATGGGACAGAGTTGTTCTTTCTTTTTTGAAGAACTTGGTTCGTTATCATTCTCGCTATCTGGCACTTCTATTGGATCTACCTCGAAAGATTCGTTGTTATTTTTCAGTAGAATCTGGAGCTGCACTGGCAGTTTGTCACGCAAATAAAATAAACAATTGCGGGGATGATGGGCATGAAGACCTAATTTAGCACAATATGGCGAAATGGTACATTTGGCTCCCATCATAAACGGTTTGGCACAGCCATAGCAAAATTCATATTTGCATTGAGTGCAGGTAAAATGCATGCAGCCACCTCTGAAAAAATATTCCTAATTGATTTTTTTTTTAAACTTAATATCTTTCAAGTTTTTACCTGGTCAAAGAATATCTAAATTTACATTTGGGGCAATCAATGCCATTTTGTTCTAAATGCTGCTTAACTCCCTTAGCTTGAACCTCGGGATCATTGGCTGATTCCCATTCTGAATATTGATCGCAGGAAATGCCTTCATGTTGTTTTTTCCACTGTAAAAATTTATAAATTAATATTGTATGAGTAGGAAATAAAAAAGTGTAAAATCTCTCTGACCGTTTTCCGACACTGAGCACATGTTACAGAGCCACAATCGGGACATATGAGACGTTTCTGTTTTGGCCTAGCAAAAAATCCCGACGAACATTGCACACACCACTTGAAATTGGGATCTTTGAGTAATGTGCGATCTCTTAATTTGCGCTGGAATAATTCATGTACATCCGGTTCGAGTATGTTTTTCAAAAATATATCCAAATTGGAGAAATATTCTAGATAATCATCTTCATGCTCGGCTTGATTATGCAGTTCGGGTAATTTGCAGAAGGGGCAATTACAATCGTTAATACTGCGTTCAGTTATCTAAAGTATTTTCAATTGAAAAAAATTAAGATGCTTTACTTCTCCAATTATGTGGAAAATAACTTTTTACCTGTACGGTAAAATAAGTTTTGACGCATTGTTTACAACATTTGTGGGTACACTTAAGCATGGATACGATTTGGTTGAGAGCATAAGTACCACTACAAAGTTCACATTCTTGTTTGAGTAAGGCAATAGCATGATCAAGATCACTACACTCCTTAGCAGCCCATATTGAAACATCTTGCTGGAATTTCATCGAAACTAAGGCAGCAGCAATTTGTGCTTCTGCAATAGTCGTGGTTAGTTCTTCCCTTATGAATTTTTCTACAAGATCCTAAAATTGAAATTAAGGCAAGGATCAATTAAAATTGTATAGACTTTCTCAAACGGTATATGCACCTCAGTAGTAACTTCCTCTGGTTCTTGGACACTAGGATAGGCTCTGAATACCGGTACGCTGAGTTTTCGTTGTCTTACTTCTAACGTTTCTATTTCTTCTTCTGATGTTGTAGATTCATAGTCATCGTCCGAGAAGCAAGTCTCGTGGTATTTTTTCTTTGGTATGCGTGGCTGAGTTCTTGATTTGAAGATGGCACTAATAACAGGATTTTCTGTGCTTGAAAAGGGCTTATTAAGTTTATTTATGGCTTCTACAATGGAGGACTTTCTTGGTACGTTGGCATAATTTTTGGGTGTCGTTAACTGTTTTGTATTTGGATTGGGACTTATAAATTTTTGACTTATTGTTTTGACAGATGCAATACCAATTGGTGTTGGTGGTCCAGAAAATGATTTTGATCTTGTGTATAATTTCTTCTTGAACTCGTTTTGTGGTTTTGTTGTTGGAGTCACTTTTGGCTTGGGTTCCTTAGGAGTCTCTTTTGGTTTTGGTATTTTACTTGCTGCAGGTGATTTTTTCACAGGGGTTTTTGTTTCGTCATTTGATTGTTTCTTGTTTTCTAAGGATTTGGTACCTTTGCTAGAAGATGTTACAGTGGCGGCATTTGATTCAGATTTCCTTTGCTGGGTATTTTGCACAGATGTTAAAGACAGCTTTTTAGCTGTACTTGTTGTTGGTAAATCTTCTTTCGCTGTCAAGGAATCATTTGCAGAGACATTTGTAGTATCAGTTTCCACAGTTGAAGGTAAAGACACAGTTTCAACTTGTGATTGGTTTATAGAATCCTTTATTTTCTTACTTGGGTTTATTGCTGCATTCTGTTTACTTGTTGATGGTTGATTTGCATCTTTCATTGATTCTTTTGGAGCAGTTGGTAACTGTTTCTTAGAAGATGTAGGTAACTCATTTTCAGTTTGTGGGATTTTAATATTTCTTTGAGAATCTTCTAGTTTGTCAACATCCTCTAAGTCCTTATTATCTGTTAATGTCAAGTCATCGTTTGCTTGCTGTGTTGGACTTTTCGTAAAAACTATTTCCACTGGTAACTCTGGTATACTATTCTCTGACTCCAATTCATTAGATATAGAAATCCTAGCTGAAAGTATATCGTTTAAACCACTAACTAAAGCCGATTTGTCTTTTGAACAGTTTTGTGCATTTGAATGATCATGTGTTTTGACACTTGACAGAACAGTTTCTACAGATGTTTCCGAAAGACTTTTTGGCAATTCTACAAGTTGCATGAACGATTGGAAATTGTCGAAATTGTTTTCAATTAGTGTTTCAACGGGCAGATCTGGCGAACTATTTTCAGTTTCAACAAATGCGGCAGTGTCTTCAACATTATTGTTTTTATTGTGTGTGACATTACTTTTCTTGGTTGTCAGTTTGTCCTGTTCAAAATGATCGGATAGTAATGCTGGGGAATGATCGGATGATTCTGTTATATTTGATAAAGCAGAACTATTGCGTATTTCTTTGGGATCTTGAGTTTCTTGGCTTGGTGGTGGTGACTGAGGTTGGCTTAGGGAACCTCCTTCAACACTAAACAGTTCATTTTCTTCGGTAAGATCATCATATTCTTCATCGTCATCATTTTCCTCCTCTTCCTCTTCCCAATCTTCTTCTTCCTCCTCCTCTTCTTCTCCGTCATCATACTCATCAGAGTATTCCTCTGAATAGTCATCATCGTCTGTAGAAGACTCAAAATCATCTATGCTTATTTCATCTTTCATTTGCTTTATTAGTCTTTGTGTGTCTTCTACTAGTTCGGTAAGATTTTGTTTTGATGGATCACCGGAAGGTATGAATTCTGTTGGAGATTTTAAACCAGATGACTGACTCATTGTGGAGTGCAGTGTAGAACTACTTGTAGATGGTGCAACAGTACTAGTATTTTCTGATCCTTCTTGTTGTATTACTAAGAACATTTCGCTAGCAGTACTTGGAGACTGCAACTGATCTGCTCTCGAGGTAACCATAGTTGTGGATAATTCACTTTCAATGCTATTAAGTTCCTCTTCTGATTCGTCCTCAGTGAGGAGACTATTTGGGCTTTCTACTTCAAATCTTGATTTCGGAATTTCATTTTCTCTTGTGGTTACTGGCAAATTAAAATCTGGGGGTTTTACATCATTATTTGAACTAGTTTTTGTTAACGCTGTGGAGTTGTTTATTAAACTTTTATTACTGAAAGTTCTCCTTACAGGAATTTTTGATATTCGATTTGATATAGACGTTAAAGTTTCATTAGACGTAACGTTTGTTTCTAGAGTGGAAAAAGGTTGGTTTGAAATAGTGGATGTTTGCGAAGCACTAGGGTTATTTTCAGTGATTTGAACTGAAATACTAACATTTTGTGAGTCATTGTTGTTCATATTTTTATTTGATTCATCTGGCTGCCCTTGACTTTTGGGAGAATTATAATCTTTACTATCAACTTCTGGATTTGTAAGATCATTCTCCGAAGCAATGGGAACAAATTTTGCTTGTTCTAACTCTTTTACAGTTATGCGCTTTTGCAGATTTATACTTTTAGTTTGAATCTTAGATTTCTTATTAGGTTTAGTTATTTGTGGCGCTGAATTTTCATTTTCTTCTTTTTCTACTCGCGATTCTCTGAAAGTTTCAGCAGGTTCATTTGTAGAAGTTGTTTCAGGAATTGTATTTAGCGATGATGTCGATAAGAAAGACGGAAATCCATTTGTTTGTTGATATATTTGACTCATGATTTCATCATTCGGTGCTTTTGTAATAGTGTGTACTTCAGAAAGATTTTCGTTTTGAAGGTTATATTCCCATTGGGATGTGCTAGGGAGTTCTTCATAAACAGTTTGTGTATTCGTTTCTCCTAAGCGAATGGTTCCGACGGAGCTTTCGTTAAATTCTTCTGTCAACTTTTCTACTTTTGTTTCAGATGAAACTTGTAATGAATTGTTATTTGAAGGTTGGATTTCTTTATTATATTCAAATAAGTCATTGGGAGTTTCGGAAATTATTGTTTTCATTGCATCTTTATCTATATTTTCTTCATCCAAAGTTTGTACATTTTCGGTTTTAATTCCCTCCAATTTAATGTTTTTTAAAGGAGTTGGAATTTTCTTGTTAATATGAACTTTCGATTGAGTATCGAGAAATGCAGATAGTTCTATATTTGATGAATCATGTTGAAAATCAGATGGAATTGCCTTTTTGATTTCTGATTGCATTACATCAGATTGAGCTCCAGGAGTAGTAACAGAAACTTCAGCATTTGTAGAGTCAAATTGAGATTCGGATGAAATTGCTTCTTGCACTCGTGTTTGCAATACTTCAAATTGAGCTTGAAGAGATATTGGCACTTCCGCATTTGTAGAGTCAGTTTGAGGTATGGACGCAATTAGTATTTGAACTGGTGTATCTGTTAAATCAATTTTTACTTCATGTGTCGTCTCAATTATTTGATTCATAATTTTTTCATCCTCTTGTACCATTTGAACTTCTGGTGCCTTAAACATTTTATACACTTGCTTTGAAGCATCTTCCAGTGTCTCAAGTTCGAATTCTTCTACATGTATTCGTTCTAAACCCCTATCAAAAGCCATTTGGAAAGTTGCTATTTCAGCCGTATAAACATAGTGTGGAGGCAATTCTTCTCTTATTAAGGCATTTTTTATATTTGGTTTAATTACTTCCTCCATAAGAAATTCATCCTGGTCTATTGGTGGTGGTGGTGGCGGTGGAGGTATGGGAGCAATTTGTTCTGGAGTAATTTCGCGTTTTTCTTCAATTCCTTCGTTATTTTTTAGCTTTTGTTCGATATCTTCCATTAGTTCCATTTCAACTTGATGCACCAAATTAGGTACAATTTCCTGAATATGCTGCCAGACAAAGTTTTTCACATCGGCCTCATTTTTTAAGTTGCTCTCTTTCGGTGCAGTTTTAAGTTTAGGTGAGCTTATGGGACTTTTGGTTAGTATTCTCATTGATTCAGAATCGTACTCGTTTTCGGTTTTCGGTTTTACATTGATAATCATATCGTTAACTGATCGTATGACTTGTTCGTTTTGGTTTTGTTGATTATGTTCTATATTGCCAATCAGAGTCTCAAGATCCTTAAGTACGCTCTTATTGCTGAGTATCGATTCGTCTAAGGGGAGTGGGCTGTTGGCGTAATCTTTGCTGTCTGCACTGTAACTGGATGTATTATCGAGCATATGATTATTGCTATCGAATGGAGAGTTTAATGAGACAGGTCGATCGAATGGTGATGGCAACTGATTATTGGGAGAAAAAGCACCAGTCGCATTTGGTTTTTGCATGCATTCTGAAGCATTAGCACTGAGGAAGTTATGGATGTCTACAATGAGAAAATGAAAAGAAGGAGAATCAGAAAAGTAAAGAGTCAATGAAATGATATGCTTCACAAGATGTTCTGTTTATAAATCTAATGCTAACCTTTATTCATATTGTAATGTGTTGATTGTGATGAGTGTGTTGTAGTTGGTGATGGCTGAGAACCACTTTCATTTTCAACTCCACCTGGAGAACCCCAGATTCTCATAAGAAATGGTTTAAGTTGTGAGCGTCCCAAATCCATTAAAGCTAACTCAACGTTGCCTTGGTGTGTGGTTAGAGCAGTGACAATATCTTCGCGCGAAAAGTTTCCTTTTGCGAAAATTTCTCGATATTTTCTTTGTCTTTGTTCAATACACTCCGATACTGCTTGCCATATGTTGCCAGTATGCTTGCGTAATGCTTCTCTAGCTTCCATTTGCGAAATTGTGCCTATAGTATTTTCAGCTCTCTCTTGTCCATACTTCGTGGCCAAGCTTTGAACTGTTTGTATAAGTTTGGGCCAATTGTCGCGTAACCAGACTAAGGGATGCATGTCGGGACCACAATATTTAAGAGCAGCGTTAAGTTCTTCTGTGGTGTGCTTGTATATGTCAGATTCCTGGTGAAAGAAAATATTTGAAAACATTTATTTAGGGTAAGCCGTTATTTTTAAAATACTTTATGATTTTCCATATCATTTGGTCTGACAGAAGAAAGTTCACGATAGGGTATATCATAAATGCTGCCACCAAAAGGTGAATGCATTTGAGAGGATGTCTTGAAATGAATAGTAAAAAAAGTCAATGAACAAAAACAAAAGCTGCTTAAACTAAGAAAGATGTGTATAAGGAGTATTTACTTTCTGCAACAGCATTAATTCACTTATGGATGGTTGACGTCTTCCCAAGCCGTTAAATGTCTCAAAATCCGTAGACATTGTATCATCCATACGTAAATCGTTGTTACTGCGATAACGTTGACGGTCGTTGTGTGAGTACATGGAATGATGATTCGCATGATGATTATGACAATGGGAGGGTACATGACTAATATTATGTATTTTGTTTAATACTTCGGCTTCGAAAGATTTTAAGTCTTGTATTTTGGGTGATGAGGGGAAATTTGTATGCTAATAAAATAAGGTGAAATTAGAAGTAATAGCAATAAAGTGAAATACCTTGACCTGAAATGCCCACTTACGTGTATTATATCATTATATATGGGCTGTGAGGGTGGTTTTACCACTGTCTCTTTCATAATTTCTGATTTAGGAGGAGGTAAAGTATCATAAGTCTAAAGTAAAATTGGAAATACGATTAAATTAATTCAATAGATTTAGTATTGGAAACCTACTTGTGTGGAAATGCTTTGTGGTGGTGGTGAAGTACCTATCTCTCTGGCTTGGGATTGTCTTGAATCATTGTCCCGCAGTTCAACACTAGCTGAGCCGGTAAAATTACCACAAGCGGTAGATATCTTTGCAGGTTTTTTAGATTTAGCCTTACGTGTAACCTCATGAGCTGTATTCTGAATGTTTTCATCCAATGCAGCCCATATATCCTCAACAGATTCTACAAAAAGTTTTTTTGCTTTCATTAATAAAACAACATTCGTGTAGGGTTTCATGATTTGAGGATGTATTTAAATAATTAGTTAATGAAAGTTAAAAAAAAAAATTACAAAATTGTATTAAGTTAAATAAACTGTTATGAGGATCATTTTCAATTAGTTAAATCAACAAGTACGAAAATGGTAGTGTTGGTTTTTTTGGACTGTGATTTTGTTTGTCGATTTGCATTTGGGGTTTAAAAAGGTTTGGTGCCTTCCAAAAATGAAATTTTCCTACGCCTACCTTGATTTTCTAGCGTATTTGCTGCGGATTCAATGCGATCCTCTGTATTGTGGGCAGAGTCAGTTTTCGTTGTCTGGAGAGATTCAGTGTTATTTGCAATAGTATTTTGAATGGTTGATGGTTGTGATGATGACGATAAGGGGGTTTTTTTGATCGTGCCACTTTTATTTTTAACTGGCTTATTTTCCTTTGTAGTCTCTTTGTCTTTTTCAATCGTAGTTATTTTAGTCTGTTTGGGAGGTGATATAGATTTAAGGACTTTCTTTGGTTTAATACTGGGAGTTTTGCAGCATATTGTACAGATTTTTATATTGGCTTCATTGACAAACGTGCAAAATTCGCATTCCCATTCGTGGTCGGGTGTGGACGGTGGAGGACCCAAATCATCTTCCTCTATTTCATTCTCTTCTATTTGCTGGGTTTGTTCATTTTCATTTACAAATTCTGATTCGTGGCTTTGCTCACTTTCACTTTCACTTTTTTCTCCATCCTCCTCTTCTTCCTTTGTTGCCTGTTTTTCTTCGAAAGCTCTAGACTCTTCCTTCTTGTTTTGCTGAACCACATTTTCCGCTTCACTTTCTAATGGTGCTTTTGGTCGTTTTGAGAGTTCTTCAATCGGGTTTTCCACTCTTTCCGATTTGCTAGAATGTTTTACAGGTGGTGTTTGTACTGCTGAACTTGTCTTTTGGGGCGTTGGAGAATGGCTTTGTCTTTTAGGTTTCGACTGTTTTTGCTTTAGAGACTCTTCCTTTAGTTTTTGTTCTATTTTAGCCTGAACTAAAGCTCTGGTGCCTGCACCCTCTGAATCTAGATCAGAATATATGCGCGAAGGTTTAAGAGGACTATTAAAACCCGAATCGGCCGAACGGTTATTATTGCTTGAAGATGTTCTTCGCCCTGGAGCCCAATCGTTATGAACGGATTTGGCAACAGAGTCTCTACGTTGATTTCGTGCTCGATTACGATGAAGTTTGACCTGGGATGAATCGATTTGATCTTCAGGTTGAACTTGAGAAGCACTGGACATACGTCTTTGTCGGGATCTGGAAACACCGGAACGGGCTGATGTTATGGAACGACGATCGTCTTCATCGGAATCTTCATCATCCGTGGCTTCATCATCGATATAACTAGAACGTTGCTTTCGCCTTAAGGTGACAGACTTACGACTCATAGCTGGTGAAGCCATGCGGGAACCTGCACGAGAAGTTGACGGAGGCATAGCCATTAAACCTGGAATAATAATATTAATAATAGTGCAATTTAAATTAGTGTAAAATAAGTTTAGATATTATATCACTTCGAAAAAAATCACACCTGGATTCATAATCGGCATTCCTCCTATATAAGGCTGGGGATACATTTGTTGCATCAGATTTCTTTGGTTCATAAATGTTGGTGGCGGATACATGCCATTCATTTGTGGTTGCATCATATAGCCAGCAGAAACATTTAGGGACATATTGGAACGATTCAAATGTTGTTGCGAAGTTAACTGATTGCTCCAGGGATCCTGAGGCATATGCATGTGATGCTGCGCGGTACCGTTCCATTGTGGTTGATGCTGAGCACAGTTGGAACAATTTAACTGAGCTACAGATTGAGCCTAAAATATAACAAAATGACGTTTGTGTTTTTCTTTGATTATATGGATTTTCAACACACCTGCTGCAAGTGATTATTCATCCATCCATTATTTGGCATTGGCTGTTTACGATTCATATGGCTTAGATTGAATACAGAATTGGACATGCCTCGTTGACCTAATTGATTTGCCCTCTGTGCAGCGATTTGATGATGCTGCAAAGCCATTTGACGCTGATGGAACAAATTGAAATTATTATCATCCGTAAGGTCTAGATGAGATGAGTTGATACCCGACGACATGCTGCCAGAACGAAAATGTGATGGCGATTGTGAAATGCTTGACCATTGATCGAATGCTGACAAATTCTGTTTACAGTGAGACAATGACACCACAACGATACCAACATCAATATTTTATGGAAGGATTACACATGATACAAACCATTTAGGCAGAGTTAGGGAAGAGAGAAAGAGGGGAAACAATGGAGACATTGCGAACGAAACGATTTTATTTACATGAAATTTTAATGAGAGGAAATGACGAAAGTGAAAGAAAGAGCGATTTGTTTCTCTTTTCAAAGTTTTTTTTTAAAGAAAATAAAAAATCTTAAGCTTTTTCACTAGAGAGTAAAACAATATACGACTCTTTCTCTCAGTTGACCGAGAAATTCTCATTAATTTTTTTTACCTGATCTGTTACCGAACCACTGCGTTCTCTTTCCATTTGCTCTTTTTGTTGCCTATAACGTTGTTGCAACAACTGCATGCGATCCAGAGTAGCATTTGCCTTACTTTTGATTTTCTCCAATGCCACCGAAGGCGGTCGTTGTATATTATCGAATACTGATTTAGGCGTCGTTGAACGTGACGACTCACTGGGCGTCTTAGGGGTTTCGGGTAGCGGACGATATAGTAAATTCAAACCCCTGGGCAATGAACCGAAACGCTCTTGCCAAGATGAATTCTTCATTGACGGCGTCGGTGATGAAGGTACAGGAAATGGTCCCGGCATAGCATTACCCTGAGATTAAGTTTAAATTTAAGGATGATCATGTTTTAAGGACTCATTAAACATACATATTCATAAGTAGGAATTTAATAAAACTTTTCAAATTTTGATTTCTTTTGTTTTGAGTTATTTATTATTTAAGAAAAATGTAATTTCTTTTAAATAGCAATAAATATAATTTAATATGTAATAATTCGAGTAATAATATGTATGTAGAACAGTAAACAAATTAAGCTTGTACAGTAAACAACAGCGTATCAGCATAAGAAAGCAAGCGTAACTATAAACAAATTTTGATTTACATACGTTAATTAAAACAATTTTCGTATTTTAATTTATGATTAAAACTGTCGGTAAGTCTAGGGAGTTTTCTTAGAAAATCGTGCAGAAGCGTACCTGATCCTTGCGTTGCATTATGGGTGTTATTAGGCCGCGCTTGTTGCGTCTAGGTGGAGCCACTGGTGGTGCTGGACCAGGTTGGCCTGGCAAAACCTTTGGCGGCAAAGGAGGACGTGATTTTTCAATGGTCTGTAATTTAACGCAGATAACTATAAGCCAATGTATGGGTTTTATTTTCTCATTATCTGTAATATACCTTTCTTTGGTGATTTTTTCTTTTTGGATGCTTGTGAAACATGTCGTCACAAGAAGCACAGAATATTTGTTGAGAACATTCCTCACAAGTAACCCAGGGATTGCCAGAACCGCATAAAGTACATTTAAGTTTATTATCTGAAAAATAAATACGGAAAAGTATAATTAATTGTTGTTTTTAGAGTAATAAGTAGAAAGCCAACCTGGAGTCTTTGAGCCCGAACTAGCGGAGTTTGGTCTTAATGGAGCATTTGAGTACTGTTGGTTAGAGAATTCAATAACTTCATAGTCCGGTTCTGGTTGTTTTGTTTTTGGCGGTAAACTTGTTTCCTTTGGTAAGACTTGACCATTTTCGGGTGTTGAAGGAGGTGGTGGTGGCCTTGGGCCTATGCGATCACTTTGTTCACTCTTTATGGGCAATGTAAGAAAATGAATAAATACAATAATTATTTTTAAATTTTTAAAATACTTTTCATAGTTTTAATATTTGGTCATTATTTGATATCTTTATCTTTCAATTACTTACCACCCATTTTGGCATAGAACGTTCATTTCGAGTGATCAACATCCCTCCATTTCTATTATTTGCCTGTGAGGTCATTATTTATCGTCTAAAATTGAAATAAAATTTTACAATCTTTTCATTCTTCTAAAGATACATTTTTGTTATCTGCTCAGCAAATACTCGTACAACTACTGACGACGAACACGAAAAACTACTGATGGCAAAAAAGAAAATTTTAAAATATTATTTCCATATTTTTTTCTTATTCTGTGCTTATGGCATCTGAATTAAATAAGCTGTGTGGTACATATAAAAATAAAGACAAAAAATTGATTTCCAAATGTGAATCTCATTGAAGGCGATGACAACTGTTAATGAGTGTGCAATATTGAAAAACCGACAAGTTTTAAGAGATGGAAAATTTAAGCTATTCAATAACTCTTGTCATTAAGGTAGCACTTCATTATAAATTTTAACGTACAATTAAATTTGTAGTAAGATTTAACTTAAGATTTTTAGTTAAGCTATAATTTTATAGTAAGCATAGTTCTGTGGGACATAATATAAGTAAAAGTATATTCATACTAGGGTTTGCATTTCATCGCAAATTTTTATAATCGCAATTACGATTAATCGCGAAATTGGATTAATCGAATTTTTAGTATTATATATATTTATTTTAAACATAAATAAATTTGGTAAGTTATTTGAAGCAGAGCAAAACAATTTTTATTGGAATCGATAAATTGGTCTTTGCCATTTACTTTTTTAAAATAACTTCATGTAAATGTTGCCCGCTCCGGTTCAAATGGTCCATTCGTAAGGTCCAATTTTGCACCACTTTTTCGAGCATTTCGGCCTGTATTCCATGAATAACACATGTTATGTTATACTCTAAGGCTTCAATCGTGTTTGGATTGTCCACATAGACCAACGACTTCACAAGAAATAGTCAGGAAGCGTCAAATCACATGATCTTGGCGGCCAACTCAGAGATATAAACTGCTCACCAAATTCATCCTTCAATATGTGCATTGTTTCACGAGCTGTGTGGCATGTGGCACGATCTTGTTGAAACCGCATATTAACCAGGTCCAACTCAGCCAATTGGTGCAAAAAAAGGCTCGATATCGTTCGCCGTTGACGGTAACGTTTTTTCCACGGTCGTCTTTGAAGAAAAAGGGACCGATGAAGCCCATAAACCACACCAAACTGTCGTTTTTTCGGGATGCATCGGTAACTCTTGTACGGCATGTGGCTGTTGTTCACCCCAGATGCGGCAGTTTTGATTGTTTATGTATCCATTTAGCCAGAAATTTAGCCAAAAATATGGTCACCTCCAAAAAAACAATTTTTACGAACAAATTTAAGCATATTGTGGTTAATACACCATATTATTGTAACCGGCAAACATGTTATGGTTGAATAAGTCCTATATTTTAGTCCTATTAAGTCCTTTTCATAATTGTTTACTGTTTCACAGGAAAAAATTACGACAAGTCAATAATCATATTGAATAACATATTCGTCAATACAATTATTTTTTATTGAAAAAGCCACAACAACCGAATTTGTAAATATAAAAAATACTTTTGCAAATGCTCATTGTTAAAACATACTTAACAAATATTTTTAGCAATGAGTTTGTAATACTGAATAAAATATTTGTTGACAATTAAATGTTGTTTTTTAATACGCGTTTGTCATATTAACAAAATATTTTGTTGCTTATTAATTTTTTGCCTATTCAAAGAACTGAATGCATTTAACATATTATTTTAATTAACTTTTCATTAAAAATTGCATAGACTAATTATAGACAAAGATCTGCATGCACTTGGAGGTCCTGACACCTGCATACACCGTAATCATCGATACATTGAAAGCTAAAGGGCGTTTTTTTTTGGAGTTGGCATCACTGCTTTATTTGACCACCCATTTAACAACTGATAGTTGCGTTTTTTAGTTTGCTTTGAAATTTTATTATAAATCGAAATTTTTAATCAAAATATTTCGGGGAACCGGCAGAAACACAAATTGATATTGATTTTGAATTTCCATTCAAAATTTTATTTTCCGATGAAGCCCATTTCTGGTTAAATGGGTACGTAAATAAGGAGAACTTTCGCATTTGGAGTGAGGAGAATCCACAAGATTTGTTGAAACACCATTACATCCTCAGAAAATTAGTGTCTGGTGCGCTTTATGTGCTGGCGGAGTCATTAGACTGCGAAAAGTTGTTGAAAATCGGTGTTCCAGATTGCGCCTTCAACGCGCCAGCCGTGGCGGCCACATGGCAGAAATCCTATTTAAACATTAATGTCATACAATTTTCTATCCAATAATGCATTGATATCAAAAATATATATTACTTGTTTTATTATGATTTAAACTTGTATCACTTTTAAAAAACACCCTTTATAATAAAAAAAAGACTCATTGAAATTTATTTACGAATCATAAAATGTATTACATACACATAATGATTACCCCAAAGATTAAGTGAGTCTTCAATAATCTTCCTATTTTCTTTTGTTGGTATCCAAAAAATATTTAATTTTTTCATATTTTTATTTGGAATTTTTTTGACACAGCATTTTTCTTCAATTTAAAAAATTTGTTAATATGACAATTTAAAAAATTTTAATCATCGTAGTAAATCTGCGCGGAACGCCTGCTGATTTTTTGCAGAGTTGGGTTTTTTACGTGCAATTGTTTTTGAATCAATTTTTTTTTGACATTTTACCATCTTTTACACAAAAATATGCTTTTGTTCTTGACATCTTTATCATTTTTTACACAAACAAAATGCGTGTTGTTTTTCTATATTTGGATTGTTCTAGTTGCGCGCAGACCTACTGATTGGGCCATGATGTTAATTAAGAAAATTGTTAAAAATATTAGAAAAGTTTTTAAAAAATGTTCTAATAACTTAATAACTGTTGTTAAAAAAAGTAAATCGCGTGAAAGATTATGCGATTACGATTAAACGCACCGCATCGATTAATCGCTATTTTGATAATAATAGTCGTGCAAACCCTAATTTATAACATACTTTATATAAATGTAAACTTGTTACATGAGGGCCTTATGTTTATTGTTAATATATTCTTGAGATATTTAAAGACAATTTCCAAATATCAAGGATACAAATATGTATGTACGCATATGTACATATGTTTATTTTAATTCATTCTGTACTCAAATTCAAATATTAGTATTTTATTGAATTTGACAAAATATTAGAGATCTTGAGAACTAAGAATTCTCTCAGATCTTTGTTAGAATATTTTTTTTAATTAGAGACAAAGGGAGCAATATTAATGTGCATTCTCTTTCACATTCTCTTTCTCTATTATTCTCTATGAAAAAATTAATTAATTGCTTAATTTTGCATTTTGTTTTTACCTTTTAACCAACCACATGTTGAGGGATACGTGCAAAATGTTTGTTTTTTTTATTTCTTTTGTTCATTTTCTGCTCATAGTTTTTGTTGGTAAGAAAAACTCTGTGCAGTTTGCTCGCGTTTATTTATTATTTTTTTTTTAATAGCGAATTTTCTTTTTTCAATCTCATTTAAAATAAAAACGAGAGTATTTTATCGTTCAGAGAACAGGAAATTATTTTACTTGTTTATATTTTGGCGATTTTAAACTTTACTCTCATAGTTTATTATATTTTTGTGATGCACAAACATACTACATTTGTGACCGGAGCTTCTCAACCGGCAGTCGAATCAATAAATACATACAGTCAGGGACTGAAGTTTAAATACTCCTCTAAATTTTGGAGTTTAAAACCAACTTAGAAATTATGGAATCAAGCACAGTTTGAGATTAATTTGTATTTCACTCTTAATTAAGTTAATCCCTTTTTCGGATTATTTCAAGTACGGGACACTTAAACAATCCGTTCTTAAATCAAGCATTCTGCACTTGATTTAAGGATATCCGTATTTACCGTACGTTTGTCACCGCTTCGGCTTGATTTATTTTTTTGGTTTTTTTTAAGTGTGAACGTAATTACAAGACCTTAACTAGCATCTGACATTTTATTTCAATCGGACTTTGCAAAGTACAGAACTACTTTGATTTTTTTCTTCTAAAATTGCGTATCGCTTACGATCAACTGGTTTTACAAAAATTGTCAATATGACTTGCAATTAAATTTAACACCTTATTTATTTGACGTTATAAACAACACAGAACAAATTAACAGTAGTTTATTATCAATTAAAAAATTTGTTTAAAAAAGTATTTAAATTTAATAAATGTCATAATTGAATGAATTATTTTTTTTTTGTTGAATGAAAATTGAAAATATAATTTTGATTTAAATAACATTTTAGTTGTTTTTAAATGCATTTTTGATTTAAATATTAATTAAATAATAAAAAATCTTAATAGTTTTTTGATAATTTTTTTAATTAGTATTGTGGTACCTTTGTTGAACTATTTATGGTTTTTAATCCAAATTTTTAAAATTTTTTAATTTGGCTTAAGTTCATAAAATTTAATTTTCATTAAATTATTTTTATGAAGAAAGGAATTTTACAACATGAAAATTAATTAAAATTGTTATTGATAATTTTTCATTCTTGACTGTAGCCAGGCTCGAGCCCTGGCCGGCAGGTTACCCTGACTTATTTCGATCGCAACCACTCGACCACCTCAGAGGGATTTGCCGTCTTACACTCGCAGCCATCGACGACTGCTGACGTCAATAGTCAAACATCAATCCTTAAACCAAATTGTATTTTAACCTTTGGTAGATCGAAATTTGCTTTTTTGAATGATTATCCATTTTAATTGATTTTACGTGTTTTTCCGTACTCTTGTCAAGAATTCTTCCTGAAGTCCAAAGTACACTTTTCTGTTTTTTAATTTTTGTCTTTTATAGAAAAAAAAAAAAAAAAAAATTTCACAATACTAAATTTTTACAATTTTTAGTAATCTATATAATCATTTTGGTAAAATCAAACAATCAAACAAAATCAACAAACTGTTTGCTTGCATCTATGGATTTGGTGATTAGAGACAATTTTTAATTTTTTCTGTGAATTTTGACATTTTAATCAATAGAAAACCGGAATAGGTCTATAAATTTTTTATTACAATCATTTCGCGAAATCGGATCGGTATTAGAAACAATTTGGAAAGCTTCGGTCGGCAAAAAAATATTTATTCGCATTTGCAGGAATTTTTAAAGCCTTGTCTTTAATTAAAAAAAGAAATATTAAAGAAAAGGAGACCTTTTCTTATTTTAATTAAATTTATAATATTTAATGCTAAATTATTAAGTCTGATCGAACGAATTCGTCTTTTTGTCATGGATTTTTTAAAGCAAAAAAAAAAAAAAAAAAACGACCCTACAAAAACCAAAAAAAGGCTGCGTAAAAAAATTATATTCAATTTTTAAAGTCAGACTACTTCTTGAAAAAATGTTTGAAAAAAATAAAATAATAAATAATTCTGTGGCAATAACGAAAAAGTGCTTATGTTTTTTTTGTAGTTTTGTAGGAGAGCAATTTATGCTTTAAAGGGGATTTTTGAAAATTTACTTCTATTTCAATACAAGCATCACTTTTTATTCCTAAAGTTACAGATCGGAAGTAAAGTCAAGTTTTTTTTTCAAATGTTATTGAAAAAAGATAAGCAGGAAGCAATTTTGTTATAACTTTCTGAACAAACCCTTTTAAATAATTGAAACTTTGCCCATGTGTACTTTTGAACGTGAAGATCTCAAAGATGCCATTATCTTCAGTGTTGCCAGTTTAGGGGATTTAAGCCTAAATTGGGTGTTTTAGATTTTAAATAGGAACAAAGATTTTATTTTAATTGAAGAATTTGTTAAGAATATTTTGAATGTTTTTGAGGATTAAATTAAATTTTATTTTTTCGACCTTTTTTTTTTTATAATTAAAATAAAAAGTTTTTTCGAGCTCGAGGCTAATTATTTGTAAAAAATATGTCAAAAAAATGAACTTTTTCATTTTCAAGCTATGAATACCGAATGATTTTTAATACTTCGGGGGTAGAGTTAAGTACCCTACTTGCTTATTAGGGTGCCCCTCAATTGTCCTGATACGGATATTTAGGGTGGCCCTTAAAACTTGGATTTTTTGACTTTTTATGAATTTAACGCATTTTTTATGTTAATAGCTACAAAATCGATGTTTTTGTATGTTGAATAGTTAGTTTGGGTAGTAATCTTCCATTTTTGGTTTTTATTGGAATAATACACTGAAAAAAACAAAGTGGCAACAACAAAACTTGGAAGTAAGAAAATATTACTTCTAACATTTAGCGCGGCACAAATTGGGCTGAATATTATGGCTTGCAATGCAACACAGTTGTTAATGACATCAAAATCTGAAATTCTGAGGTGGTGCGTGGCGATTG
The DNA here is from genome assembly GCA_963931875.1 of Pollenia griseotomentosa. Taxonomy (NCBI): domain Eukaryota; kingdom Metazoa; phylum Arthropoda; class Insecta; order Diptera; family Polleniidae; genus Pollenia; species Pollenia griseotomentosa. The sequence goes on along the minus strand of OZ007561.1, from coordinate 202,188,300 downwards.
CATTTTTCGTTTACAAGAAAATTAGGAAAATGTAAAAAAGGCGAAAAAATGGGGTTTTTTGACCTACATTCACTTATAACTTTTGAAGTACCACCGCAGAATTTTAGAAATTTTAGTCATCAACAACTATGTTGTCTCCCAAGGCATAATATTCAGCCGAATTTGTGCCGTATAACAAACAGTACAGCCTACTTTCGACAAATTTTATTAATTGATTAAAAAAAAACAGGGTGAATTTTTAAAAAAAACGTAAATTTATGCTACTGAAACTAATTTCATTAGTTATTAAGAACATAGACACTGTTTTCACTTTCTAAATTTGACCATGTTAATTTGTAAATTTGTAAATTTGACCATGTTAAAAAGTGTTTGTTTAAATGCATGTTACTTTTAAAATTTTTGACAGATTTTATTAAAACATCTCTTATTTTCTTCGTAATAAACCAGACTTGATCTTATATAAAGAAATAAAATTTTAAAAAGTTTTAACTAACAATAAGTCAAATTTACAAAGAAACCGGGTAGGTTCACTTTGTGGACTGTCCTTGTAAATTACAGAAAAACCCAACAATTGAATTCATTTCTAATGACGGAATCGAATTCAGAATGCTAAAATACATAAGGATTAGTTTCTGGGTCATAATTTTTTTTATTTTTTGTTGGGCTGTGTTATCAATCTCTTATTATCTGTTCTCATATGATTTACTGAATAAAAAACAGACGAAAAAATAAACGTCAACAGTCGTTTACTTCACTTTCAATAATTCAATAAAATTGATAATATTCAGAAGTAGTCATTACCTTGTCTTTCTCAAATTATTTCTTATTGTTTTTTTTATTGTTTTTCTTTGTATCAATGCTTGTATTTAGAACATTTTTTACTGATTTACTCTTATTTACTCTCTTAGAATATACAAATAATTGATAAGAGCATCTTTATAAGTGTGATCAATAATATCAGAATTGCATGCTAATTATTGCATAGGTGCAACGATAATAATTTGTTATTATATTTAAAATTTATTCTTAATTGATTAACTGAAAGTCAAGTAAAAAGACCGTGGTTTTTTATTTTTTTTCCATTTCTGTTTTCTTTAAAAGAAATGGATTTAGAGTCCCAACTCAAAGAAAATCTAAAGAATTTGCACTCTTATGTAGATCTCTAAAAATTTAAATAATAAAATAACTTGATGTTTTTAAAAGTATAAATAACAAAGATTTCTGTTAAATAAAATTCTAGTAAAATAACTAAAATTTTTTTCACAAAACTAAAAATGTAAACTTTAATGATCAATTTAATAAAAGTTACATACATATTTTAATATAAATTTGATACTATTTCTTTATCTTATAGATCTTTTCTTTCTCATTCGGTTATTTTTCATCCGATTTTCAATTTGTTGGAAAGGTATTCAAATTACCTTTCTAATTGTTGAATATTGTTATTACAAATTATTGCCGCTAGATGGCGTAAAATTCATTTTTTTTTATGAAAAATGCATCAAAACACCTTGTATTTGCAAATATTTTGAGTTCATATGTTCTGCAAAAGTACTCGCCATATGATTTTGTACAAAGTTGCCAAACAACATTTGGTCGAATTCTGGAAATTTAACGGTCAAAATTTTGATTTTCTTCAAGAACCTAAAAATAACGGTTATTTTGTAAATAACGGAATTATAAAAAAGTCGCGGAACAAAAGTTGCTTCTGATACCCTAAAGAACCATTTTCAACAATAAAAATTGCTATGTTTATTAAATTATTTGTTCCAATATTTCGATATCCTTCGGATATCATTATCAAGGAATGAGTTAAAAATATATTTGCAAGAGACGTATTACTATCTCCACATTTAATTGTCCGAAGGATATCGAAATATTGGAACAAATAATTTAATAAACAATGTACATATTTTTTACAAATAATTGGCATTGAGTTTTTGAGGATTTTCATTTTACATTTACGGTTAGTTGGATTTTTTCACATAAAATAATAAATATGATATTATCATGTTTAAACGAAGGTTGTCCACAGTCGTTTTATGGCTGGAGCAACTGACCTTAAATATTTAGTCATTTCATTCCCAGTGTAAGAGAAGTCCAGCAATTGATTATTGATCTATGTAACATTTTTAATTCAGGCATTTATCAGGTTTTGTTTTATTGGAGCCACGATCACTTAAAAACCGATCCACACAAAGACGAACAGTATTGGATCTTAATTTTTGGCCGTTTAGATAACCAACTCATGGGCTTAGTTTGAAGTTGGTGCAGATTACATTTCAGCCTTATTTGTTGGAAAAAGTCAAGGAAACATTTGATTTTCCTTGTTCGGGCCCTCTCTGGGGGTGTAGAGATCATCTAAAGAATATTTCACCTCTTGGTTTTGCATACTCCGGGCTTATCCGGTGTAGTCATACCTGGATTTCGGCAAAGTCTTCGTGATTTCTTGAGACCGAAGTATGAATAGAGGGAGTTACTAGCCTCCTGTGACACGTCACTGTTGAAAGATTGAGATGTGCTGGGTCTGCTATGGTTTCGACTACTCTCATGAGATGTGTTTAAGCAGGATATAACTCTTGTGAGGGGAGTGCTTTATCTTGTATTTAGGAGCAGCCCACTATATATTTTTTTCTTTTATTCCCGGTGGAACCAACAATCTATTAAAGATCTATGTAATATTTTTAATTCGGCCATTTGCATACATTTAAGTTATTGCACGAAAGGCAATAGACTGGAAGCAACAAGGCAGTAGTAGCGACCAGAAAAGCCAGCCCATACGTGGAAAAGTTAAATCTACAAAAAAAGGTGGCGTGAAATACAAAATTTGGCAAAAGACAAATCAGAATGGTAGAAATTCGTTGTGGTCTACTGTCGAACCCTAGGATGGAATATATATAGTATATTAGGGCGGGTTAATTTGTATGGATGAAAAAAAAAAATAAAAATTCGTATAGCAAAAACGTAATCTACTTAAAATTCTAAGAAAAGTCTCCGAAGAAACCATGGGTCTAAAATAAAGCTCTAATCCGCGCCTATCGACTTGAAAATTTTTTTACTTGGGTGAATATTTTTTTTTTAATGTAAAAAAATTTTGAATGAAGAAAAATATAGAGTGCAAAAGAACTACCTTACTAAACAAAATTCGATTTCATAATTATAAGTGTTGATCGACCTTTTTTGATTACTCTAAATAGTTTATTTTCTTTTTCTTTTCTTTTCTTAGAATTTTATGTTGTTTACGTTTTTGCTATACGATTTAAAAAAAATCGACCTGACCTATATATATATATATAAATATGTGTAAATATAAGTTTTTCGTACCAAAAATAGCCATAAAATGTTTGGAGGAAACCATAATATGGTTGTGGCTTTTTGATGAATGACTAATTCAACAAAAATATGGTTGTCGGAGAAAATTATATTGGTAAATTAAACATAATATGTTTAAGATTTTTTAAAAAAATAGTTCTGTTGGAGGTGACCATATTTAAACACACTTTTTCTCTTAAATTAAAAAAATTTAACATGTATCAAAAAGCAGAAATAGGTGTTATAAGCTTAAAAATTAAGCAAAAATATACACCGACAAATCGAAGGCGAGCTCCATAAAACACTCTAAAAAGGATAAATATAGTGTTTCTGCCTTCCGTAGCACCAGATTCACTTGCAAAGCAAAAGTTTACAATCCTGAATAACGCTAGAGTTTTTTTCAGTGAGCCAATTAACTTGAATGGCTTTTAATTTTGATTTTGACTATTTATATTTATACCGAGAGATATTTTACACTTGAATGTTGGGGAATTATATGAACATTAACTTTAATAAAAGGGTATGATTCGCTATGGCGAGGGTATGTTATATACATATAAAATTGCTCATTGACCTTTTTTTTCACTGTTTTAATCATATATCGAACGGAAGTATATGGTCGGTCCTATAAACATGCTTCGTAACGGCTTTCGTAGATGCTAAGAAAAGCCATACCATCAGCAAAAGTTGATATGTAGCTTTGAAGTTGTTGGTTGGCATATCTAGAGTATATATAAAATACAACAGAGGGCCATAAATTCCTTCCCTCTAATACTCCCTTCTTAGACGATTTCGAAACTTTTTTACAACCTGCAGTTTAGTATTTTACATACTGAAGTCGTTTAATTTAAATTTAACCAACAGATTAAAAAAAATATAATAAAATTAATAAAAATATAAACAAACAAGCAGCCATTTTGTTAACCAGGAAATAATCAGATTCTCTGTATTTTAGTTTATGCACCATTTTCAACCAAAATAATTGCATTTTTTTAGTTATAAATAAAAATAGTTTTCGTATCTCCAAATTTTAGTCTTTCTAAATTTTCCTTGGGAGGGAAAATATTAAGAAATTAAAATGCAAAAATTCCATTTTTGTGTGTTCTATATACAAAAAATTTCTTTTAAAATGCTAATATTTGTGTATGTTGCACATACGAACACACATACACTTATATTCGTAGTTGTATGGGTTAATGTGGCGTGTATAGTATTTTGGCCAAAAATAAAATTGTCAGCGTAAATAATAAAAAAAAGAAAAAAAGCGATCGTCATTTTCTTCGGTTGTGAGTTGTTGTTGGTGTTCAGTAGAAGTGCTAATGTTGTACGAGTATGTTGCTGCTAGAAAAGGTAAAATTGCTATTGCTGATGATGATAACGACGATGATGATGATGATGATGCCGTTGCTGATGTTTTTTGTTTGCAAATGTTGATGACGATGCTTTTGCTACTGCTGCTGCTGATGCCGCTCGTGTGTAAGTCAGCCCAGGGAGACGCTGTTGTGTTATTTTTGAAAATTTCAACAACTATTTTTAAATGCCGCAAAACACTTTTATTATTCGTATTTGTGTGCGTTTGCTTTTAGTTTAAGTGCTTGTTAAGACAAAATTTGTATTTATTTTTAGAAATTTTTATATTATTTTTACAATATTTTCACATACGGTTTTAATATTTAATTAAATTTTATTTTATTTGCTAAATATAGATTTTATTCAAAACTTTTTTTTTACCCTTTTATGATGGCTGAGGCGTTTTCTCTAAATAAATTTTTCTTTTTTTACCACTTCCTGTATTTTAATATATTTTTTTTTTGTAGATTTATTACTTTGTTTTTAAACTTTTCATTTGAATTTCAATAATTTTGTTAACAATTTCTCTTTTGTATATAAAGTTTGTCAGATTTAAAAATATATTTTTCTTTATATACTTTTTTTTTAATTTAATTTTAATGTCGGCCTAAATATTGCTTACATAACTCGCGTGCCGTTTGTTTTGTCGTCTGTTTCCGTATTCGCACAAATTTCAAAATTTTCGTATTTATCGTTTAACTTCTGCTCACAAACTAAAATTTTTAGTTGTCGCCGCATACGACACAAGTGTTTAAAATCATTTCTCAATTTTTATGTGATTTTTTTTCTTCAGCTTGTATTTTTTCGTTTCTATTGACAAACGCAGGGAAATTGGTAAAATTTTAGTCAAGAAAAAACAATTTTAAATTTTCTCTGAAACTTTTTTCTAGTGATCATTTTATACTCTGTATTGTGGACGGTTAAACACACGTTGTGGTGACATTTGGTATGTTTTTCAAATTTTTTACCGCGAAATTAAGAAAAGCATCAATGAATTTTTTCTTGAATGTTGCAAAGTTTTAAATTATAATAGGTATTGCAAAATAAAAGATAAAAGAAAAAATATTTGTTTATAAAAAACAAATATTTTAGCTAATTGTTTCCTTAGAGAGTAAAAAAAGTTGTTTTGTTTTTTTTTAATTTAGTCTCTCTCTCTCTCTTTTTTAAATTGTTGCATTGAATATTTTTAAGAGAACAATTTTAAGTCCTATGGGGGCTTATTTTCTAAATCCCTTCACCTTGATTTGAAAAATTGTTCATATAAAATTTTTGAACATTAAAAAATTTGTATGAAAATAGTTTTCAAGTGAGAAAAAGTGTTTTAAGAACCAACTATAATATGCAGCGTTAAAATAACTTTTTAACCACAACAATTTTTTACACCAAAGCCTTGATTTTTATTGTTAAAAGGGGCCGGGAAAGTGCGACGCAAATCGAATCGAATTTTTCTATGTAAATGAAATGAATTTTTTTATTGATTGAGTCCAAAATTTAAATATTTAGTAAAAAATATTATTTTTGATAAAAAAAAGTCATATGGAAACATTTTTCATATAAATTCCAAAAAGTGTTTTTAATTATTACAAAGAAATAGAAAATAATAAATTTACATAAAAACACAACATTCATACATATAAATCAAGGTTAGATACCGAAACGAATTTCGGTTGCCAACCTTGATATAAACAGCAAATATTTGCTTGAAACTATTAATGGCGTTACTAATACCATGTTCACACGGACAGCAATATTCGTGTTTCGCGCTCCCATTCCTGTTTCGTGCCCCAAACATGATTGAAACAACATGTTTTGCCACACAAAATTTTGAGAGCGAAACAGGTCGTTTAGTTTTAAAAACATGCTGCGGAACAGGAAAAATTTACTATCATCTTCAATTTTGATAACAATTATCGTTAGTTAATCTGAACTCGCTCTCAAAAAATATCAAAATAAAGAAAAAATCAAAATAAAAATTGATGTTAAATAAATTAACAATGATAATTATAAAATAGAAATAATAATAATAATAAAACTATTAAATAATCACCCTTATCATGAATTCCACATGTGAAAATATTAATTACTTTTTTGTTTATCTATTTTAAATAAAGTTACACTAACAGCACAAACAAATGTAAAAATCAAACAAGAATGAATCGTAGGAACAGCATGTTTGGCAATCTAGTTTCAGAAAGCGCAACGAGTAGTTTATATCGTTATATGAACGTAGCATAAAACATGATTTCACGTCTGAGCTACGATTTAAGATTGGAAAAACATTTCAAAAAACACACAAAAGCGATGACAATCGAAACAACGCAAATCGGGGATTTGGTGTTCTGAAATCGACAAAAAAATTTTTTTTGTAAAACTTTATTAATTTTTTATAAAAAAATTTAATATTGAAATTTAAAATTATTTTCTTATTGTACTTAAATAATCAAAAAAATTTCAATTTCTTTTAAAAGGTTTTATTTTTTTATTTAAATTTTCTTTATGTAAAACTGTTATTTCAATTAAAGAGCTTATTGTGTATTAACATGTTGGCTGCTGTTATTAACACAAAGCTTTACTGTTCGATTTGTTTACACCCTAAAGTATGCTTTAGAAAAACACATGTTTATGTTAGCGATAAAAACACAAAGCTCACCATTGCGTATGAGTATTATTTGCAGCATTTCTCATTCATGCAAACAGAGTGGATTTTTACAAGCAACCAATAACATCAAAATTAAATATTTAAACTTAAAAAAAAAATTGTACAGAAAAAAAAGGAAATAAATGTTAAAATAGGCAGATAATTATTTTAAATAAATTATAATAGTTAAACAATTAAAAAATTAAAAAAAAAAAACAAAAAAGTGCCTTGTTTAATAAATTAAATTAAACTCAAATTAATGAAATTTTAACCAAATCTGTTTAAAATCACAAAAAGGCATTGAAAAAACCAAATTTCCTAAGAAATGTCAGCACAGTGAAGTTCAAGGAATTCTATGATTTTTTTCGTATTTGGTTTCTAAAATTTCATTGCACAAGACGGTGTAAAAATCAATAATCAACATCGCCACATTCAGACAAACAAACCAAAAGCAAAAAATCAAATATAAAAAAAAATTATTAATTTGATGGCCAGGAGACACATGAAAGAGGTGGTCAACATCACATGTCTGTACTTGGAAACATGTTCTTCTTCAACATGAGGACGAACATGAACTCGTAAACAATAGAGTGTAATATACTATAATCGGTTAAATTGCGGGTTTTTCATTTTCGTTGTTGCACGCTCTTGGCTGCAGCCTGTCATGTAAAATATTTGCCTGCCATCACAGCGACTAAATTTGTGGCAGCATTGTTATAAATACCTTGTTATATTGTGACCAGTCAAGTGTTGGATTTTTTTTCAAACGCCAACTGCTACTGCATAATATATTTGGAATCTATTAAAAGTGTGTTATATGATTCTTGTTGTCATGTAAATAAAAGAAGGAAACAAATAAAAGTTCAATAGTAACATTGAACTTAAAAATTTGTATTTGCCATTAACAACAACATCATCGAAACACAATTTACATGCTGCATTTTGATAAGCAATCTCGAACAACAGCTGAGTGTAAAGAAGCAAACTTAGCGAATTTTTTTAAAGAGACTTTGGCTTTAAGACATTGACTATTATTGCTATAGGCTACGTACGGCTAGTGGAGCTTCTGTTACTATTGTTTTTATTTGCTTGACTATAACACACACATTAACACAGATGTTAAAATGTTTAATTCATCACCATCGCAACCAGCCACTCCACCACCAGTGGGTGAAACATCGCGTATTAAAAGTTTTATGGGTCGCACTCCGACCATTGGTATATTGAAATCGAAATTTTTAACAGTTTTAGGAAATAGTAATGAATTATTAAATGGTATATCATCAAAGGTATGTATTGCCATATGTTTCAAAATACTTTTAAAAACTAAGAACCCTATCTTTGTTTGTTTATTATTGTTACTACATATTCTTATTTGTGTTTGAAATCATTTTTCTTTTGACCCTGAAAATGTAGTAGTGAGACAGAGTTGTTGTTTTTTTTTTTTGTTATTGTCATATATCGCCAAGAGGCATAATTTTAGCAAACATTTTTACAAAGTAACTATAACAATAACAAAAACAGCATATGTTTCAAGGTTAAGTGACGTTTTTTATGTCAAATAATAAACAAAATGTTTTAAATATTGCGAGGAAAAAGTTAACACTTGCACACAGGGTTGTCAGATACTTTTTCACCTTCATCGCCAAATAGGATATCAAAAATCGCCAACATTTTACTTTTATATAAAAAAAGTTTACGAGGATTAATTTAACCTTTAATAATATTTCCCATATTTAGCCTTAATCTAACAGTGTGTTTATATTTAGTAAGTTAAAGTAAATCAGTTTTTAAAAGCGAGATTTACTATGTGAAAATAAGTCGAAATATTGTAATATTTATTGCTCGATTTTCATCGAAATAAAATGTAATGTTCGATCAGAAATCAAGTAAAGGATAAATATCATAAAAGTTGTATTTAAATTGGATATTAACTAGACTTCGATGAATTATTCTTAAAATTTTGAAAATTCAACTTAATATGCAAACGCAAACGATTTAATTTTTAGAATTTATTATCCAAAATAAATTTAAAAATTACCACTTTTCGGTGGAGACACCAGTATTGTTAAGAAAATGCTATTTACTCGAAATAATGCGTACTGTGTGTTTATTTTAATATTTGAACAAATAATAACTTCTGATAAGGTAAATGTCTGATAATCTAAGAAAGCTTAAATTTAAATTCAAATTTCATTATAATGAAATTTGAAACCATCCGGAAAAATATTTGACAGGTACTTCAATTCCATGTACAAGCGAAAGCCATTAAAAACGCCAACAAAAAATATTATCTATTATATATGTATTATAACTCTTTTAACATTAAAAATGTCTAGAGTCAGTATTAAAGTCAACGTCTAAAAATGTTGTTAGATTTTAACTAATTAAGTAAAGTTATGCTGTATATGAACTATTTTTTATTTTTATTACATTAAACTGAAATAAAAAAATTGCATAAAATGCTGTGCTTGGTTTCATTAAATATTTTATTTTGCAGATAAATTTTAATTTTTTAAAACATTTCTATAGCAGATTTCAAAGAAAATTGCCTTTGTTTCTACATATCAGTCTTTAGTATTTCAAAGAATTATTTCGTTGAATTTTATTGCGTTTCTTTGTAATAATGTTAAAATTACGTCTTTGTTACAATGAAAATTGTACTTTAAATCAAAAATTCAAGTCTTAAGACTAACGAATGAAAGACTTTGTGCCAGAATACTTTTTCCTTAGTTTAAGGACTTTTTTCATGTGTTTCCAAAGACGTACATCCTTGCCACAAGATTTTAGGTCTTTATATATTTCATGGGAATCTAAAGATCTTTGCGCCTTTCCGGTAAAGATGTTTTGTCTTTGGGCACAATCTGACCAATAAAAGTCTTTGCAACAAAGTGTATTTTCTTTGATTTTACGATTTAATTTCCTCAGTGTAAAAACGACCTAGTTTTACTTACAGGGAGTATACACAATTAAACACTGTTGTACTAATAAAGGAGTGAGAAAATATAAAATCGTTTAATTGTCTTAAAACATCATTTAATATTTTTATTCAATAAACTGCAAATTTTAAGTTATGTATTTATAAAAAACTGCTTATCCCATTAACAATAAATTTCAAGTGTTTTTATCAAGAATAAAAACTGGAAATTAAGCACGAATTTTGTATTCCCAAAAATTACTTTTGATAATAAACTGGAAAAACTTTATATATTTATAAACAACTTGAAAAATCTTTAAATAAATTAAAAACTTTTTGGCATCTCAAAAAAATTGCAAAAAAGGGAAATCTTGACAAATGGCAACGCTGAATGAACTATACATATCTCGAAAAGCGAAGCGGGTAACGTTAGAACCAGGGTTGTCAGATGTGGCGATTTCTCGCCAAACGTGGCGATTTTCAAACTTGTTTGGCGACCTAATTTTTGATTTGGCAACATGGCGACTTTTTGGCGATTTTGTTGGCTATTTTTGATGAGTTGTGGATTTTTTTTTTTAAAATTCGTTATATTCAATAAGATGAAAAAATATTACTTTAATTCTAGTATTTTTATGTATGAAATTTGAGGCATTCAGATGGTTGGTCAGTATTTGAAAGTAGGTATGCTCAAATGGCTGATGAAGATAATAAAAATCTTCGTGAAAATGGTTTTTCGTTTTTATAGGTGCTCTTGAAAGAATCAATAAATATAATTCCTTAAAACATCGATATATTTAAAGTCTATGAACATTTTTCGATTATATGTTTGTGGCAATTTATTATCATAGATAAAAAAACGTTGTTGTTAAAGATTTTTATGAATCCTAACGGACCTTTTGATGTTTACGAAACACACTCAAAAAAATTAGCGTTTGTTAATTGTAAAGAGGGTTTTAATGATGATATTTCATCTAATTTTTATAGGTTTAGCCAAAATTTTTTTAGCTACATGGATACGGCAGGTACGTACCATTCAAAGGAACTTGCTTTGGCTGTACTTTATATGCTGGTAATAACAACAAGTATTGCCTGTGTTGAAATTATGAACTCCACAAAAACTCGCCTTCGAAGTAGAATGCATTACGAACTTCTAAATGCGTTATTACGAGGCTTAAATAATTTGAATGTGAATAGTACATGTTGCACTTCTTTTGTACCTTCATTGAATAAATGTAATTCTCTCACAATGTATTCCAAAAAAGAAGACAAATACGGAGTCTTGGCAGTGAAGCATTTTAGATAACTGCAACGTATATACAAATGTATATCCAATTTTTCTTTATTACTAACCGCAAAAATTCTTTTTTTGTGGCTTTGAGTAGACTACTATAAACTATTTTATAGTAAACATTGTACCTGTTTTGTGTTCACTAACTATTTTTACTGTGTTCTAAATAAATATTAAACAAAACATATATTATGGCGACTTTTTTAAACATTTTGGCGTATTTTAGCAATACTGAACAAATTTATTTTTGTAAAAAACTAAAAACAAAGGCTTTGGCGATTTTTGACATTGAATTTGGCGAAAAAGTGCAAAATTAATCTTACAGCCCTGGTTATCACTAACCCTGCAGCTAGACATTTAAGTATTGCTTTCAAGTTTTTTACAGATACTGCTTGTCGAAATTCACAAACGTAGTCCGCACGCAATTTTAAAGCAATTCGTTTTCAATACGTTATCAAGAAAAAAACTTATAAAGACAATCGAAAAAGATGCTCATTAAAATTTTAATTAGCTGTTTTTTTTAACGTAAATTAAAAGACGCAACTTGAAAGAGTAACTGAAAGCGAATTCGTTTTAATTTTAAAAAGTATGAGTGAGTTGGTAAAAACGTTTCAGGGTTTTAAAAATAGAAATACAAAACCCCAAAGTAAAACAAAAAATTTGCTTCTTTTCAGTTAAAAAAAGTAACCAAAATGGGAAAGAAGTACACATTGAGAAAAAAGTAATCTATTTTAGTTAAAACTAACCAAAACGGCAACGCTGATTATCACTCTGGTGATAATCTCTCTCTATCTCTCTCTCTCTCTCTCTCTCCCTCTGTAAGAAGTGTTATTGTTTTGTTTTAACCAGAGTACGAAAACAAACAAAACGAAACGTTTGCTTTCGTTTTGTTTTGTTCTTTGCAGTGAGTAAAACAAAAACAAAACCAAAACAATGAGAATGATTGAGCCATTTTGTTTTGTATTATTTTTGCTCGTGAGCGCAAATTGTACATTAATATAAAAGTACACAGCTGGAAAAGAAAAGAGTAAGAACAATATTGAAACATTCAGAGTAAAAACGTTTGACAAACGTTTGGTAATTGATTTACTCATTATAATATTTAGTCATATATATATAACTATTGTTTCTAAGTGAAATAAAACAAAAGGTTTTTATGTTTTTTTGTTTTTATTAATGCTTTTGTTGACTACTATACTAATTAAAAAAAAAAACAAATTAAATTAAATAAAAAGTTATTCAAAGAAAAAAGAAAAAAAAAATAATTAAAAAAAAAGACGAGGCATTGTGGATTTTACTCTTGTTATGCCACTACAAAAACCAAGCAAGAACTAAATCAATTACTCAAAACAAAACGTTTCTCTATCTGTTTTGTACTCAGATGTACGATTGTAACGGTAAATTAAATAATGCAGATGAGTGGAAAGCCAATTGTTTCGTTTTCTCTCTTTGACACTTGAAAAGTTTTTGTTTTGGTTTTGCTCATGTACAATACAATTTAAAAATTTTCAATAGTTTTGTACATTTTGCAAACGTTTGCGAAATGTTTTGTTTGTTTTCATACTCTGGTTTTAACTTTTTTTTTGCTTAGCTTCTGTTAAGTTACAAGGATGTTGGCGTATAATTAATTATAAAAAGAAAATGCTGTCAAGGGCTTTGAAATTAAAAAAAAGTTATTGTAATAGAAAGTGCAAAACAGCCTTGTTGCCTGCAAATTAATTTGTTTTAAGGAAAATGATATTTAAAAAAAATGCAGCAAATACATAAATCATAAAAGAGTTTTAAAAGTCGTTTAGAATCTTTGTTTTAAAATAGAAAAGTTTTTGAACTAACTAAGTTGAAATAACTTAAAATTGCAATTTATTTACTGAGTTAAAGAGAAAGATAACAATTTTTACTGAAACGATTTCTTTGTTATACTACAAAAGTTTAGCATTAAATTAAAAGAAAACTTGAAAAGGAGCATGTTTAACAGAACAGACTGTAAAGCCGACTTTTTGGATTATTTAGAATTGAAAGTCCAATATATTCATTATTTTATGTAACTCTTTCTTTTATTATTTTTATAGAATTTATTTCTATTTGTTTTTTCTTTTGCAAAAAGTATTAAAAACAGACTGGCCTGAACTCTCACTGTTAGACAAATGTCTATCTGGAACGGGGTTGTCAGACGTTTTTAAAATTTTATTCCCAAAATGAAAATTTTTATCCCCAAAATCTCTAATAAATTTCTTTTTTCACACCCATTCATTCACATGCATTGTGCATTGCTATAAAAATTCCAAGCACTTTTATTTTAAACTTAAAAGTTAATTAAAAATAAATTTAATAAATACAAATATTCCTTTCTTTACAGTTTACCTTAAATATTAGTTCAAGTGATTCGGACTATTGTGATGATGATGAAGAGGAGATACCCAAATGTGAGTTTTTCAATAATTAAATTAAAAAACTAAGCAAAATTGCGAAATTTTCTCTCGTTATTTCAGTTGATGAATCCATTGATTATACTAAAATTGACTATGAGGCTCGAAGGGTTAAGGCACGAAGAGCCCACGAAGAAATCATATCTGGTCGCTATAGACAACCGAATTTAGCACCAAGTAAAATTCATAAAAAAATATACATTCTATAAAAACTTTTATTAACGAAACCAAATCTTCTTTTTAGGACCCCGCTTGGATGCTTTACGCAATAAGAAACGTGAAAAATCACGTTCCTCTTCATCATCTTCCTCCTCCTCTTCATCATCTACCTCAACCTCGTCAAGGTCGTTTCAAAACAATTACCAAGATAGATCCCATGTTAGTAGCACTACACGTTCTGATTCCATAGAATCCCGACATTCGGGTGGTTACGAACGTGCCCGAGCTATACCGGGGGCCAGGCGTAGTGAATTGGATATGCAGAGGGACCTAATAAGAATGCGAGAAACTCCGACAGCAAATCCGTCTGTTTCATTGACAGTCGGTGCAACAGCAAGTGGTCCAGCACCTCACATTGAGGTTCAACCACCTTCCTATGAACGAGATCTTAGTAAATCCTCAATAGTTAATACAACTGCCGCTCCAACACCATCAAATCATTCCATACGAGTTCCTCCCGTTCGACGTAAAAATTCCAATAGCAGCACTTTAACCAGTTTGCGTGATGACATGGAGTGTCAGGCTAGTCCCAGTGTAGAGTCGACAGATTGGCGCAACTTTATACGTTCGGAATCGCAAAATTCGGTGCCTTCTTGGGCTTCTTCGATTAGTTTGGACTGTCGTACTGGCGAAGAGCCCATCAAAGAATTTATGAAACGTTTTACCGACACCATTTTTGCTAATGCAAATGCCATTGATTTGGAATTGAAGTCAGAATTTGGTGCCATGACACGCCTTGAAATTGGGCGTCAATGGTTTGTAAGATTTTTGATGGATCATAAAAATAAGGTGAGGGTGGTTAATGAACTGACCTTCCATTCGTTAATACAGCATTTCGCTTTGGTTTTGTTCGAATGTAACGAATGTGAGCACTTTCCACCAGCTGCCATTATAATGAATTTGTGTTTTATTTTTTATCGAGAAAGTAAGTTTAAAGGTGAACATTGATTTTATTTATGGCCTGTTCGCCGATTTCGAACGAAGATTTCGTTGGCTTACTTACATGTAAAACAAAAACAATATTTTATTATTTGTTTTTGTTTTAGATGTATGTTAAGCCAACGAGTTCTTCGTTCGAAATCGACGAACAGGCTATTAATTTTCACTGAATTATAATTATTTAATTTTGTTTTTTAATGCAGTTGATGTTCCCGGCTGTACTGCCTACCGCGAATATTTATTTACCTTCATGCGTGAACAGCCCATATGGCTGTCACTTCGATTCTGGAACAGTGCATTTTTCGACTCAATGCAATCGGAGAAAGATCATCGTGTCTTGGCAAAGCAAAAGAAACAGGAGCGACGTAAGGCCAGGCAGAATGCCAAAACCGATGGGGAGCCTGAGCAAAAGTCTCCACACAATGACAATGAAGAAACAGCTTTAAATAAAACTGAAATTTCCACCTCAAGTTCTTCCCATAATAGTCTCACCAATAAAATCAAAAAAGAACGTTCCCCAAAAACAGTTAATGAGGCTAAAAACGATGTGGACAAAGAAATGGAAAATATATCATTTAGGCAATTAACGTAAGTCTTAAAGGGTTTTTTTTTGTATAAATTGGATTTCTTTTTTTTATAACAAATATTTCTGTAGAACGTTTACTTGCAACATACACGCCTTGGGAGCTCCACAAAATATTTGCTTGGAATTCTTCAAAAAACAACAAACAATTCTCGGTCTACCCAAAGAGAAATCGAAATTGATACGCGATAATATCTATCGCATTTACTATGAAACCGAAATGTGGGGCTCCAAACAATCTTAAAAAATATTTAAAAGTTTAAGCAGCAACAACAACTTTCGTAATCAAAAATACAAACATTTTTTAAACAAAGTTTTTTATGGTAGTTTATCAAAATATTAATTGACATATAGTGTTTAGTTAAAATATATATTAAATTATTTACTTAAAGTATCAAAAAGAAAATTATGAAAGAAATTTTTTAATAAAATTAAAAACGAGAATCGTATTGATTTATTGTTTCAAAGAAATTTTAATATAAAAAAGAAAAACATCAAATATCTTTAAAAGAAGTTAAAAAATTTTTTTTTTAACCATATTCAATATTTTAAAATGTGATAAATTGCATTGTGATTTAATAAGAAAATCTTAATAAAATAAATTAACAAATAAAAGTAGTGTAAACTAAAACCTATTGATATTTTCCTGTTTAAAAAAAATCTTTTAACTCTAAATATATCTCTATCTCTTTTTCTCTTACCTTGAAAACATTTCACTCGTAAAAAGTTACTAAAGATCTTAATAAATATTAAATACATAAAAAGCTTTAGTTTGTAAATGTCAATAAAAAGAAAGAAAAAAAAAACGTTAAATTAAGAACGATGAATAAAATACTAAAACGAATGAATCAATTTCTTCTTTCGAAATGCCTCATACAACAATCCGTCAAACTTTAAAACAAAAATCAAATAAATAAATAAATATTTATCTTATAAAACTGTCATTATTTTGTAACACTGTTTAAAGCTAAAAAACAAAAATTAATATTAAACAAAAAAGAAAAGAAAAAAAAACAAATAACAAAAGTTAACAATTAATTCAAAAACAAAATATAAAATCCATCATATGACAAGCAAGAGTGCTATATTCGGCTGTGCCGAATCTTTAATACCCTTCACCCTACATAATGCAACAAAATCTTGGACCACTCACCCACTAACACACATTACAAAACATAAAAAAAAATTAAATATGTTGAGTAGATTTTTTCGTTTAAAACACATTTTTCTATTTAAGTGTCAAACCATATATGAATGAATATGTTGTGTAAAAAAACAGGGAATTTTATAGCAAAACTTACAGGCAATCGTTTTGTTTCTCAGTTTTCTCATTCTTATATTGATCTGGCTGAAATGGAGCTATGTGGCTAAAAAAATATAACAACTTGGTCCCCATCATTTCTGGCGTCTTGGGAAAACCCATGTCAACAGACGGATAGACAGACAACGTTTAATAAACTTCGCTACTCATAAGGGCACAGCATAAACATATCGCAAACTAAATCATAAACAGGCTCATTTCAAAATTCAATAAAGGTTCAGTGAGGCAGAAACCTGGCTTTAAAAACAAGGTTGCAATTTTTTAACCAAATTGAGTTAAAGAAGAAAAGTTTAAAAATACAGTGACGCAAAAAAAAATTTTGCGCGGCCGCTATAAATTTAATTTGTAAACTGTACCCATGTTCAATATTCCATCCTTTCTCGAAAAAATGGAAAAAGTGTATCTGTAACTCATGTAACTCTCAAAAGAGATTACTTCGTTACGTTGTATGATATTTCACTTGCAGCCAATCTGACATTGCAGGCCTTGAGAACGCCAGTCACACATATCGTTGAAGGCGAACAAAATTTACTAAAATTGCAAAATATTCAACGACGGCGGCGATAATGCAACCGTCGGCTATACCAAATAATATTAAGTGCGACGTAAATGTTTGTTGTATGCAAACAAGTTTTGAAAACATTCGCACATTTTTTAAAAATGTTTAAAGCAAAATAATAAAACAATGAAAAACGTGCCAAGAACAAATTATTATTCTTGCATTTTGTATTTTTTTAATTGTGAGTTGTGCCTGTTTATGATTTAGTAAGCGATATATAATTAATGGGGTCTAAGATCAATATTGTAGAAATTACTAATGAAATGACAAACTTATATACCTACCCTTTCCACCTGTGGTGAAGGGTATAAAAAACTACAAAATATGCAATAAATTTAAGTATTAATTACTTTGAATAAAAAAGTTATTAGTTGGATTCAACAGTAACATTCAATCAACACTCACTAACGTAACAAATTGTTATTACAGAAATAAATAATTTTGCTAAATTCAATTTATTTAAAAATGGAATAAAAGTTTTTAATTTCCTTAAAACTGAAAAAAGTTATCTCTGTAAAGTAAACATTTTTTTTTTTATTTTTTTTAAAAGGAAAAATAATATTTTTTTGTAATTCTATATAAGAACATAATTCTTTGTATTTGTGGCGCTTGTTTTACTTTTTGTTTGTAAACATAGCGATTTCTGTAAAATAAGCGATTTTTTCTTTTAATTTTCTGTGTTATTAGTCCCAATTCATACGATGCAAGTCTTGTTAATTAACTTATCACATGTTCTTTTTTGAACTTTCTTCGGGGTTCACACAATGCGAGTCTTATTACTTATTCTGTTATTCTATTTGAATGAATTTATATGTATGTGCATTTTGACATATCCTTTTGTGAAACATATTTTTAAAAAATGCACACACAAAAAATCACACACGCTACGAAATAAACGTTGTATATCGAAATGAAATATGAGAGAAATATATCTGCTGAAAATTATGAATAAGAAAACAAAACGTATATGAAGAGTACATCAAGCTGAGTACTCGTTTCTTTCCCCTTGTCTCACTCGCCTATAAATTAGCAAGCTGATCAATAAGTCTTGCATCGTATGAATAGTGGAAATCATTTTACTTTTTTTTGGCATGCAACATATTTTATAAAATTTTGTCTTATTTTTGATATTTTTAATTTATTTTAATGAAAGAAGGAGTTTTACTGCAACTGAACACCGGCTCGAACTCAGGTCAAATCAAAATCATCAAAATTATTTGCAGTTCTGCGTTTGCGCTGCGGCGGCTGCCAGCCAGTCTATAGTCAAACATCAGTTCAAGAATTGTTATAAAATATTTTTTCTAATGGTTAAAAATTGTTGTGCATGTAAAAACGTTTTTAAAAATTTTGCAATATAAAATTTAATTTCTTCACTGCCGACAAGAAAATTTCTTTCACATATTAACATTGAAAGCAAAAATAAATTTTAGTTTTATATTATTGTTGTCAATATAAATATACGAAAGAAATGTTCTTGCCGACATCTTGGGCGAGCCAGCTAATTTATTACTACAGTAAAACTTCGATACAACGAATCTGAAGGGAATCGAAAAAGACTTTGTTTTAGCTATTGATTCCTTGTGCATATGATTCAGTGAAACTTTGGTACAACGTGGTCTTAAAGTCACCATTGGTTTTATAAATTATATAACTTTTCGCTTATTTATACTGATGAATAACAAAATTTGAAGAATTATGGAAATTAAGAAAATTATTTTTTTTCATTTTGTGATAATTAAGTTAATTGAAAAACATGAATTTTCTATTTAAACAAATTAAGCAAATTGTTTGCAATAACAATAAATAATAATGATAAATAAGTATTTGAGAAAACTAAACAAAGTTTCCCAAAATGTATGGTTTCTTTCCTCAAAGTATTAAAAAAAAAAAAAAAAAAAAAAACAATTAACTATTTGAAACTAAATTGCACTATTTATTTAAATTTCATCAATCTGGATAACTAAAATAAAAACAAAATACAACTATTTTAATAATAAATTATGTTTAAACTAAATAAAAAGAAAACATGAAACCAGAAATGAAAATCCCATGTGAAATTGTTTTGTTTTTTAACAAATTTTTATTTCTTAAAGGTTTTTTTTTATTAAACTTAATAAAAAGTTTGATTAACTTAAATGATTTTTCATTATTACTATAATTATTTAGGTAAACATTTTGTAGATATTCTATGACTTTTTTAAAAAATGTTGCCAGGTATGTATTCACGTAATTTAAACAGCAAATTTTGAATTAAAAAAATAAAAATAATTATTAAAGTTTTTGTTGTGGAAAAAACAAAAAGGCCTAACAGGGACCCAGAATACTGTGAAAATAGAAATGTCAATAAGAAAAAAATGTTTGAATATGGATGATATTAAGCTATTAGAGTTTTTTTTCAATCTAAATTTAAAAGGATTAAAATAATGAAACAAAGTTTTTTTGTTTTAGATTTTAAGAAAAAATTGGTTTGTAAATTTACAATTTTTTTTTTAGTTTTTGGTAAAATACAAATATAATTACATAAATAAACGAACGGTTCTGAAACATTGAATTGGATGCACTTTTAAGTTAAAAAATGCAGTTAATTCGACAAAAAGTTTTCGTAAAGCCTAAAAGTAAGTCTGGGTTTATACTATGAAAGTTTTCTTGCAGAAACTTAAAGTTTATTGGTGAGAAGGAAGAGAAAATAGCATACTCTCCTTTCCCTCTCACAAAAAAACAAAGACTTACTGCCTATTTCACGATGTCACTCGAACGTTAACGTTCGCACAAATAACATATAAAACAAAATTCAAAAATTTGTTTTTGTTTTATATGTTATTTGTGCGAACGTAAACGTTCGAGTGACATCGTGAAATAGGCAGTTACTAAAAGAAAACTTTCATAGCCTGAACCAAGACTTACAGTTAAAGAAGTATAAGAAGAAAGAAAATTAATTTAAAATACAACAAGGTGTAACTTATAGATACGGATACAAATTTTGCTATAATTTTTTTTTTACAAATTTTATAAAATATTTTTAAGATTTTTGCTTATGGTATCTATAATCTGTAACTTGTTGTTTGAAATTATGTACATTATACACTTAACACTTTTACAGTTCAATTAAATTATTAATAAACATTAAATAACACATTAAATAAACATTTTCTCTTATGGCCGAAGAAATAAAATAATTAAGAGAAAAATTATTTATAAATGTAACAAAGAAACAAACAAACAGGCAAAAATTACAAACTGCTACAAAATTTAAATTCATTAAATTTCGTTTTGGGTTTGGTTTTTTTTTAATTGATTTGATTAAAAATGTATTTTTTTTATCACTTGTGCGTTTGAATTGATTTTATTTTTAATTTAATTTTCTAATTAGTTAAAATTGTTGTTCTTTATTGTTGTAATAGTAGAATTATCTAAAAAATAACAAAACTACCAGAACCGACACGGTTCAATAAAAAATTTCATTACAAGTTTACAAAAAAAAAAAAAAAAAAAAACACAAAAACAATTTGTTTAGATAGAAAGATCCTTAGTAAGACAGACGGATAGATGGCTACATGCATAGATAGATACATACAGTGGGGAGCAAAGGTGAGTACATGTTTGTATATCTTGCACTTCTAAGGGAATAAGAAAAACAATAATAAAGCTATTTAAAAATTTTTTTTTGTATTTTATTTCTTTTTTAATTCTTAGCAAAATTCAATTTAAAACAAAATAAGAAAACAACAAATTCATAGGTAAACATAAACAAAACTTAAATAACTCTCATGTACTCAATTTTGCACCCGCGAGTTTTCAACCATATTCTTAGAAACATTCAAAATTTACCGTTAATTTTGATTTGGTTTATGATTTGATTGGTGTTATTAATGTTTCTGTTAATATAAATTTTAGTTTAAAGCCGTGTTTGATAAACTGCGTAATGTAAATAAAACAAACATTTCAAATATAAAATACAAATTCCAAAATATTTAAAATTATGAGAAAGCTATCGCGAACCGTGGAAAATAGTATTTTAACCATGACAGAAAATGGCTTCTCATCGAGAGTAATAGCCAAAGAAATTCAAGTAAGTCAGTCAATGGTGATAAGAGTCCGGAAAAGGCGAAATATTACTTCCCAAGCGCAAGTTCTGGGTCGCCGAAGACTTTTAACGGATGGCGACGCACGTTTAATGATGAGAAAGATGAAGGCAATTCAATCTTTAACGCCAAAGGAAGCTTCCCTAGCAATAAATAAAATTGTAAGCCGATGGACAGCAAGAAGAGCGCTGCACAACAGTGGCTACATATCAGCTTTTAAGAAACCTAAACCTGCATTATGAAAGAAAAATGTTGCAGCACGATTAAAGTTCGCATTGGAACACAAGAATAGGACTGCCGATGATTGGAAACGAGTATTCTGGTCAGATGAATCCAAATTCAACCGATTTCAGTCAGATGGTAAGCAGTATTGCTGGCGCCGCCCTGGGAAGACCATACAAAGACACCATGTTAAACAAACTGTTAAACATGGTGGAGGAAGCGTTATGGTATGGGGCTGCTTTACTTGGTGGCATATTGGACCACTGCAAAAAATTGATGGTATCATGTGCAAAGAGGATTATTTGAAAATTTTAGAGACCCATCTTCCCGGTTTTGTGGATATGAGCGCATATCCTGAGGAAGAAGTCATATTTCAACAGGATGGCGACCCAAAGCACACCTCCAAAATCGTTAAGGAATGGTTGACTGAGCAAAATTTTCAGTTAATGCAGTGGCCACCGCAAAGTCCCGACTTCAATCCAATTGAAAATTTGTGGTCAATCGTGAAAAGACGGTTGGGACAGTATCAATCAGCTTCATCGAACTTAAACGAGCTATGGCCCCGTGTGCAGCTGGAGTGGCAGCGCATTCCTGATGAAATTATTCAGAACTTGGTAGAAAGTATGCCTTAACGCATAATAAGTGTTTTAAATAATAAAGGACTATGTACTAAATACTAAAAATGTAATCAATATTAATTGTAGTAGGAAGGTGCAAAATTGAGTACATGAGAGTTATTAAAGTTTTGTTTATGTTTACCTATGAACTTGTTGCTTTCTTATTTTGTTTTAAATTGAATTTTGCTAAGAATTAAAAAAGAAATAAAATACAAAAACAAATTTTTAAATAGCTTTATTATTGTTTTTCTTATTCCCTTAGAAGTGCAAGATATACAAACATGTACTCACCATTGCTCCCCACTGTAGATAGTAGATGTAGCTGTGAGAGTGTATGGTTGTGTGTGTGTTTGTGTCATTGTAAGTTTAACTAAAATATGTTAATGGCATAATTGTTGCAGTTGTTGGTTGATTTTTATTAAAAATTAATAATAAAAAAGGCCATCATAGCAAAAGTTTAACAAATCCCTAATGCTGCTTAAAAATGAAAACGATTTAGTCCCTAATCGATGAAGATTTGGAAAGTAACGGAACCCTTGCGATCGCGTAGACTGCCGCTGTAAATGATATTTTTCGCCCAAGCACGACATTCAATGTTAATCATTCTATTAATAGCCAATCTTTCAAATTGTACAGCAATCAAGGGACTCAAATAGCCGGGCTGGTTAAGATAGGGATAATAGTAGGCGGGGAAACCTTGAGCAGGATAGTACTTAACTTCACCCAAGTTTTCTCTGTCTTCGGCGTTGGTGCCATCACAAGAAACCCAGACTTGTTGAAGCTGCAAATAAACACGAAAAATACCATATTTTATTTTAAATAAATTATTTCAAATTTATTTATGTAAATAAAATATTACCTCCAAAGGATTAACCTCTTTAATGTGAGCCTTCAATTGTGTTGGCATATCTTCAGGCAAATCCATTGGATCATCATAGAATTCAGGAATCCATCTAAAGATCTTATTCAATTTAAGGAACACACATGGACGGGTTTTATTATAACCGTAGGCGTTTTGGGGAGAACAGCCTGCGAATTGTTGAATATCCACATTACAGACATCATTCTCATTGTGGGTTTCATTGAAAGTGCAAATTTTGCCAATATGACTGCTTTCATTGTAGTCTGTTAAAAGGAAAAAATTATTTATAACTTAAAAAATCTATTCTAGCAATAATGAATGCCAATAACTTACGTTTCATATATTGGTCTAATAAATTGATCCAATATTTCTTTTCGCCATCTTTTTTAGAATCGAATTGTATAACAGAACCACGTTCGGTTTCATCACTTATGGGACGGAAGCCCAAGCCGGGGTTTGTACCAATTAATGAGTTACTTAGTTTCCATTTGGGTTCGTTATCTTTTAATGAGGCCTGTAAGCCTTCCATACAAATTGTAAATAAACCAGCTAATACAATGTAGAAAATACCATAAAATAACATCAATTGACCTGAAAAGAAAACAAAAATTTTTTTTAAAAAAAAAAATTTTTTTTAATAAAATAAATTAAAAAAAATTTAATTATATAAATTTTTTTTATATTTGGAGTGAGTTCTTGACTTTGAGATTAACTAAGGATTAACAATTAGATTAGTTAATCTTATACTTAAATTAATCTAAATTTAATCCTATTTTACGGGTTTAAGATAGAGATTTTAGCATTGCCATATGAATTAACATTTATTTTATGTATAAGTATGACAGTTTTAAACAAATGTCAAAAATTGTCATCAAATTATTACGACGTGTTCTTGCCGCCCTTAGTTTACTTATAATTGACATATTTAATGCTAAAATATTTTAAAATCTTCCTTATCACTTCAAAAGTGTATATTAATAATTTTCCACAAATGTGGAAAAAGATTTACATTTACACCTGCCATATGGCCTAATTTAATGGTGGATCTTAACCATTTATACATTTACCAAAAGCCCCCTTGTGTGCATGGATACTTCGTTGCGCCCTTTTATGAGCTCATGTCTTGTTAAAGGCACTACCATATCGGACGGGTTAATGCTATTTTTTCTTCTTAAATTTCTACAAAAATTTTCTAAAATAATTGACAACTCAAAATTAAATTGCTGATCTTTAAGTCAAAAACTGGCTCATAAGCTTAAATAAAACAATTTCGGGATATATATAGTAATTTTTAAAAATTTTTTTATATACTTTTTGAAGAAATTGTGGTATTCTTTTAAGGAATAGTAGCAAAACTTCCATGTCGTTTTAGTATAAGTTAATCAGATATTTAGAAAGGTTTGAATAAACCTTCGGTTTTACTTTAAAACTGGACTGGAAGGTTTTAAAAGGACAAAACAGTACTTTTTGAATACTTTTTTGAGAAATTGTGATACAATTTTATAAAACTGCTTTCGTAAAGCAAAACTTCCATATCACAATTTGTGTAAATGTAAGTTAATCTGGTTTAGTAAAGCTTAGGTTTTACTACTTAGTCTTCAATCTTTAAAAAGACAAATAAAGTTCTTTTTGTGGTACATTTCTAAGGAATTGTTTTCTTATAGCAAAACTTCGATGTCGCAATGAGTTTATAAGTTAATCAAATATTAAGACAAGGTTAAAAACACCTTTTCTTACTTGCACTTTAAAACTGGACTTTAACTAAAAAAATCGTTGTAGTACTTTTTCAGAAATTGGGATACTTTTCTAAGGGATTGTTTTTGTATTATCAATTAAATAATTAATTAATTACGACAAGGTAGAATAAACCTTCGGTCTTACTTGAAAAATGGACTGGAAGGTTTTGAAAAGTCAAAAAGTACTTTTTGAATACTTGGGGAAATTGAAATACTTTTTTATGGAATTTTTCGTACAGCAAAACTTCCATATTTCACTTAGTTATTGTTTTGACTTTATCTAATATTTAGGCAGCGTTTAATAAACCTTAGATTTTGCTTTGAAACTAGACCTCAGTTTATAAAAAAAATACAGTTCTTAGTTTTTATATAAACTAATCTTATATTAAAACCTGGTTTAAAGTAAACCTTAATTTACAAAAAGTTTGGTTTCTGTTTAAAGAAAAGTTTAAAACCATTAAGCACAAAAAAAATTAAAATTTATAAACACAGTTTTCAATATTTTCTGCCTTCCACTTTAAAACTGACCCTTTATGTTGTATTTAAAATTTTGCTTTTGTAGCTAATCAAGGTTTTTAGGGAAGAAGCAAAAATAGAACAACAAAAACGAAAAAGCACTGTTCATATGAAAAAGACTTGATCAGTGTCGTAAATTGTACTTTACAAAAATTGTAAATTAACACGTTTCGTATAGCAAACACATAAAGTCAACAACTTAAATATACATACAATTTTGTTGTATTGGCAAATAAGGAAATTACGTTTTTTTGTTTTTTTTTATAGATTTCGGTAGTAACTGCGCGTAGAGGCATTAAAACGTTATTATAATTGCGAACAGTCTTAGTTTGTGTCATGTGTTAGCAGCAATTAATGTAATAATAAAATAAATAATAACACATTTTTGAAAGCTAAAGTTGGCTGAAGTTGGCACTGAGATGTCCTACCCAAAGGTAGTAGAAATTCCAGTCATTCCAATCATTTCAATAAATTTTCTCTCATTTAATTTTATTGAGTTTTTATGATTTTGTAAAAGAATTGGCGTTCTTTTAATAATTTAGACCGTGTTAAGATTAGGCAAGTTTTTTTAAGCAAGTCTGACTTTTAATTAGTAATTTTAATAAAAATCTATCCAAACGCGTTTTCTTATAAGACGAAGGTTAAGTTTCTTAGAGCTGACAGGAAATATAAATTGTTAACTGTAACCTAGAATTTAAGACAAAACAGAATACATTTCGACCTAAAAATTTATATCACCGTCTTTAATATTGTAGGGGCAGTGAAAATTATGTGTTTAAATACATACAACAATTCGAATAATAATTTCACTTCATATTTTGTGGTTGAATTTTTTATATAGAATTTAAAACGCAAAATTGTATAGAATTCCAATGCCAAGGTTGCCATTTCAAGTTTGAAATATATACTTTATATACATAAATAGAATAACCTTAAATAAACAACATGTTATAACTTGTTCAAATAAAAGTACATGTTTAAAATTTGTTCAGTTATACAGAAACATTTTCTAAGCCGTTCAGATGTAAACAATTAAAGCTGATGGGTAATTGAAGATGTAAAGAAAGTATATTATTATATAGAAATGTTTCTAGTCATTTCAAAAGAAAAATTTGATTAAAAAAAAACAATAAAAATTATGCCCAAAGGATGGAAATAAAAAAGGGGCTTGAAAAAAAGTTGTATATGATTAAAGCAAAGTTGTGCATGTAAAGTAATTTATTTAAAGGGGTTTGAATTTTTAATTTTGTACAAAAGTTTAAAAAGTTTCTTCGAACTTAGTAAAGCAAATTAATATTTAAATTTCTAATCATATTTTTTCCTAAAGGCTAAGTTAGCCAGGAGTAACACTAACGTTTCAAATCAGCTGCGTCTTTTTGTTGTATGTAAAGCAATTAGAACGATTAAAGTAAGAGGAAGAAGTTACGTCTCAATCTGTAAGAAATAGATTGGTCTTAATTTTTACGGCAAGGTTAAGTTACTGTTACTACCGGCTAACTGAGCCTTAACTCGCTCTTCCTCTGCATTGCGTGGATTAGAAAAGGATTGTGAAGTAAACAGTTTGATTACTTAAAAATGGGGATGTAACGATATCAAAAAGAAATATCGGCGACACCGACACGCGCCTTAAATTTTAATTCAAGTTAATATAAAAAAAACACAAGTAAAGTAATTTTTTCAGTATACAAAATTACAGTGTAAGAGTATAAAATATTTAAAATTGATATCAATATGATTTAAAAAACAAGGAATTGAAGACAACGTAGGAGATAATTAATATTTAAATTTATATTGTCAAAATGTTTGTTAAGAAACGAAATATTCTCAACTTCTACGGCTATAGACGATTTTGCAAAGCCATTTAAACCAGAGCTGCAGTGGAATAAAGGTCCAATTAGACGTGACATAACCATACCAAAAGTGTATTACCATAACCACTGTATTACCAAAACGACATCAACATACCATACAAACCAATTCAATTTTGGTTTCTAAATTCGCCGTTACGGCTGTGGCATTATGGTTATGTCACGTCTAATTGGACCTTAAAGTCTCTCAGATGCGAAAGAATTTATTGAAAACTAAAGAATTTCTACACCATTTTCTTTGTTTCTCTTCCTCCACGGATTCTCTTATAAGTTTTTCACAAACTCTTTAGAGGCCAGTACTCGTAAACTTATTAGAACTTTTACTAGGTGTCGAGGTGTAGCTCAATAAGACGTTTTTTCGGTACGATTGAAGTCGATTTTTCGAAATTCGCGCTTTGTATCGAGAGTTGTAGATAAATAATAAGTTACATTATCCTCTTAACCCTCAAATTTTTCATTCAGAGCTTACGCTAAGTTACTCGCACATTTTTGGGCTTCAGATAGGCTACTCCCTATTGCGATGCGATATAAAATGGTAGCAAATCTAGTGATTGGTACTCTTTAATGAGTTTGCGCACTTGTCTTTCGCATTTTTTTATTTTGCAAATTTTCAATATTTATTTCATTTAAATTTTCAAATTTCAAATTTTTTTACATATTTGACATTCCATTCTAAGCGAACTTGTTCGGCTTGGATTCAATTGTTGAAAGTTATTCAGTTAAGGGCATAATAAACCTCACAAATGGCTTGGCAAACATGTCAAAATTTTACGTTTGTACAAATTTTTTGTGGTGTTAATTGGGGTGTTTGCTGTTTGGACAAACATTTGAACCAATGTTTGCAGAAATATTAAAAATTTTTAATATTTCGCAGACATGTTGGATATTTGTCAAACTTTTTGTGGCGTCTAATGCTAAATGTTTTCAATTCAATTAATTTTAAATATTAAATTGAATTTTTTAGTAGTATGGCTTGTCACAAAACAGCTAGTTGTTTAAATCACGTTTAACTTTAAATTTTTTGCCTTTATTTTATGATTTCTTCTCCGTTTTATGCAAAAAGCAACAAAATTGCCGCAGCACTATCGGCATCTGCATTCATTGAAAACAAAACAAAAATGAAAATTAATGTTTGGGCAAACCCCAAACGGAAACAACGTGTGTGTTTGCCAAGCATTTTGTGTGGTTTATTATGCCCTTTAGGTTGTGAATGCTCTAAAGAAGTAATCAATTATAAAAAAGTTAAGAGGGAGGAAGTGTTAAACAAGTCAAAGAATTGTTGCTCCTTTAAATTTTTTTCAAATGTATATCCTTTTATTTTCTTTTCTAAAATTTTTAGTTTTCAATACTATTCGGTTTGTATTTACTTGTTGAAAAATACAAAACTTTGTTTGTAAACAAAATATAATAAAAAAACTTTGTCAGCATTTTTTTAAGCTTAAGTTTATTATCAGTATTTTCATCAACCAGCAAACGACTTCATAATTTTTTTTTTTTAATATTTTGGGTGACGACATCTAAGTTATATTAAGTTGGATTTTTATGATAAGTTAAACTTTTCTCTACAGACAATTTTGTATATTATGAACCCAGCAAACACTAAAATATGAAAATAGTTGACCAAAAGTAATCTTTAAATGATTCGAAAATTTAAAAATTATAAATAACGGGTTACACTTTTTTCGGTTTCAAAAGGAAAGTTAAATAAAACGCAGATAATGCTATGATTGCGATGAATATTTTATTTTTATAATAACGTACGAAATTCAGTGTAGATAGATTGATTGCAGCAGTCGATTCTTTTGACTTGACGAATGTTTGCTTTCATTCAAATGCTACAATGTTAGTGAATTATCCGTGTAGACACGGTCTTTGACGTTACACGTCTGACGGTGTCAGACCGCATGATCTAAAACGCGAAATAACAGGTTCTAGAAACATCCTGTGCATCAAAGTCAAAAACGATCGTATTGTTCCATATCCATCCATATTTTTTAATGGAAAGCCTTTTACTTAATAAATGACACTTTAAATGAGAGATGTTTGACAGCTGAAAGCCTTGGCAGACCAGCAGTTTTGAAACCACTGAATAGATTACCACTATAGAATAATGGCAGCCCCAACACCAGGTACGGACGCAAGGTTCGTCTTTGACATCTCAGATTAGTGAAACCGAAACAAAAATACGACCCTATATTCCTTGCAGGATTAAAAAGATTCGATATATCTATACAATCTCAAGACAAAAAGCCAAAAGGTAAAGCAAAATATTTTCCAATCCCATATAATTTGCTTACTTACATTCAAAAATTAAAAAGAAATTAAATTAAAAATATGAATATTATTTTTGTCAAGCTAAAGGGCCAAAATTTCTTCAATGTAAATAAAATTCAATTTTTAATTACAATATTTTGTTCCCGACGTTTCGTAGATTGTTTGTCGACTTTTTCAAGGGATTGTCTATTTAAAATTATAAAACAATAAAATAAGTACAATAATGTAACACTGAAACAATAAAGACTTACAATATGAAATTTAATCACATTAAAACGTTTTAGATGTACCCAGGAGCATACAAATATAAAACATAATTTTAATTTCAAAAGATTTTGTTATTCGTGCTTAATTCCCAGTTTTTATCATTGATAAAAACACTTGAAATTTATTGTTGATGGGATAAGCTATTCCTATGCGCATTTCACTGGTTGCTTAGGCCAGATCATCAGGAAACTTCATCCATAAAGATTTTGGAAAAACTAAAGATATTAAACCAAATAAAACTGTTAAGCGTATAAGACTTATAGCAACAGTTCTACTTGTAACAATATCAAAGTTTAAACAAAACACATCAACAATAAACAGTGGGTTTATCTCATCTTACATTCCCCACTACAATTAGTTGAAATTCTCTCAACATAACTGTAGTTGTAAGTAGGTTAAGAAAAACAAAATAAAAACAAACAACAACTCACAAAAGATGTTGTCAATTAAGTGTTTTTTTAGGCGGTGCACTTGCCTGTTTATTATCAAAAAGTAATTTCAATGTTGGGAATACAAAATTTTAATTTCAAAAGATTTTGTTATTCGTGCTTAATTCCCAGTTTTTATCATTGATAAAAATGTAAGATGAGATAAACCCACTGTTTATTGTTGATGTGTTTTGTTTAAACTTTGATATTGTTACAAGTAGAACTGTTGCTATAAGTCTTATACGCTTAACAGTTTTATTTGGTTTAATATCTTTAGTTTTTCCAAAATCTTTATGGATGAAGTTTCCTGATGATCTGGCCTAAGCAACCAGTGAAATGCGCATAGGAATAGCTTATCCCATCAACAATAAATTTCAAGTGTTTTTATCAATAATAAAAACTGGGAATTAAGCACGAATAACAAAATCTTTTGAAATTAAAATTTTGTATTCCCAACATTGAAATTACTTTTTGATCATAATTTTAATATTTAAATACATACTACTTTAAACTTTAAATATATCACAGCTCAAGTAATGGACACAATATAACTCGCATTTTTATATGAATTTTTAATCAAATTCATATAAAAATGTCGAACTATTTTCTTTCCTACTGTAAGTTTATGGAGTGTTATCCTTAAACAAGCTTCCACGTTGTCCTTGTATTCTTAACGCACGTGTTGCCTTGCCTCTTCAGCAATTTGTTAGCTAGATTAAGACATTTTTATTTATTTTAATAAGTCATTAAAAAGAGTTTTTAGCCATTTCTTGGCAAATAAGAGTTAGCAACACTGCTCAACACATTTGTTGAATTATTAAGAGAATTTTAGCCCTCCAAAAAATGTAAAAAATACTCTGAAAACTACGCATAAAGGAGCGGTTGCTGGTTAATGGCCACATTGGCGCCAAATAAATATATAGACTTGTTGGCATTCATTTGTAAACAACAAACAAATGCTAATATAATAATAACAACAAATTATGTTACACATTCACAGGTCTTTTTTATGTGTTTTTTAATTTTTTCTTTTCACTTTACTCCCTTTTTCTAAGAAGGTGGGGAAAGGGGAGAAAATTGTATGTCAATGCTATAATACAAATCAAAAAAAGAAAACAAAATTCATGTTGATTGTGCACAGTTTAAACACCGAGTGTCTAAAAATCTTCTTTTAGGAATCGCTTTTCAAGTCATTTATACCAAACTGAAGGCACATTTAATGTTTCGGTTCTGGATTTTAAAAGCATAATGTAGTGAGTAAGAGGTGGCGATGCAGTCTAACGTAAGCATTGAAATTTTTTAGTTAAAAACTCATTTAAAGGGCTTACAACTAAATTTGTTTTTATTAAATTATTAAATTTATCTATTTAGGTCTAATGTTATTCCCCTTTACATCCTTTTTTTACATCACTTTCCTTTATTAAAACTTTTACAAAACTTTTGTATCAAACTACTATTTTAACTTGGCTTATACATATTTGCGTTACTAAGCATCATTAGTTTCGAAAGATACTTTTTGTTGTTCTGTGTTTTATTAACGGCAATACAAACAAACATATTAAGTAACTTCAATAAAAAACTTTTTTTACCATTCTCAAATTATAAAAAATAAATACTCCATGACTGGGTTTTATATGAAGGTCACTGTTGCCAACTGTTTTCCAAAGAATATCGTTAAAACAACGTTCTCAAGTAATCAATAAAATAAAAACGATTTCTTAGGACTTCCTTGAAGAAGCTAAGCACTCTTCGCCGATTAAATTTTTAACGGGCTTTGAACGGCGAAGAGTTAAGCTTTTTAAATACGTTCATATGTATGTATGTATACAAATATTATTTTCAACAGATATTGTTACTAAACTTACTAAACTGTGTCTGTAACT
Source organism: Pollenia griseotomentosa (assembly GCA_963931875.1). Taxonomy (NCBI): domain Eukaryota; kingdom Metazoa; phylum Arthropoda; class Insecta; order Diptera; family Polleniidae; genus Pollenia; species Pollenia griseotomentosa. The sequence continues at coordinate 202,155,993 of OZ007561.1, read as the reverse complement.
TTTTTGGCGAGTACTAGCTGTCACGTAAGGAAATTACTCGCTAATTTACAGAAAGTGTGTCTGTAACATTTTTGTGAGAAAAGTTCCCGCTTTGAACTGTTAAAAAAACTCACGAAAAATTTTTTAACGAGAAAATATTTTAACACTAAAAAATAATTAAAAATATAAAATGCAAAGAATAATATTAATAACTTTTTGTTCTTGGCTCATTTTTTCAATGTTTAATTATTTTGCTTTTAACAATTTTATAAAATATACGAATTTTTTCAAAGCTCGTTTGCAAGCAACAAAAATTAAAGTCACACTTTACATTATTTGGTAAAGCCGACGGTTGTATTTTCGCCGCCGTCGTTAAAAAATTTTCAATTTCTCAACGTCTGCTTTGTTACATCGGCTTCGGGTGCAATGTTATGATATTTATAGTTTTGATAGTTTTCGACATGAGTTACAGACACAGTTTTTTCTCCCTTTTCGAGAAACGATGAACAATTTTGTTTAAATCTTTTCGATGCGAGAAGTTCTTACTAAAGTTAAAGAACATGGGTACAGGTGAAGGCAATATTAAAAGTTTTGTGTGAATATTAAAAGTTTTCATTTTTCACACAAACATGCTCCATAGCTTTCTCATATGTTTGTGCAACCGGTTTTGTAGTTTATTTGGCCCTTCAGTTTAATATCAAAGCAACCTTTAAATAAGCTTTTAAAAAAATTTGTTTTATGCGAACAGAACAATACAAAAAAATACCGGGTTTTCTCGCTAATCACAATTATTTCCGCAAAATAGAATAAAAATCGTTAGATTTGACGAAAAAATTAGTGATTTGGCAACAGTGATGAAGGTCCATATCGCAGTTAAGTAAATTTTGTTCTGAACTTATTCAACTCTCCCTCTCTCTCCCCCCTTTTTTCGCTTAACAAAACTAATGGACAAATAAATATAAACATATACACAAAAAGGTTTATTATTGTTTTTTTTGTTTCTTCTCAAAACTCATATTTCGTATAAATAAAAAATAAGTTGCAAACTAAATGTGTAAGTTTGTATGAATGTGTATAATAAAAACAAAAACCCTTAAAACAAAACTTGACCCATTTTCAAAAAAAAAAACTTGTTACATAAAATATTAGGTCACGAAATAATACAATAGCATAATACAGAAAGAACAACAATAACAACTAAACCGAAACAACCCCTCAAATATTTGATTAACAAAAAAAAAAAAAAAAAAAACAAAAAATCATTTCAAGCATCAGGCTTGAAATTTCTTAAGAAGATTCTATTTACATAAAAGTTTTTTTTTGCAAAATTTTTGAAAAAGAAATAATTAGAAATTTCAAAAAGTACCAAAGAAATACAGAAAATGTTGGACAGTAGGGTTCTCAGATGTGGCGAATTTGTTTGGTGTCCTAACTTGCGATTTGACGAAATGGCGATTTTTTTGGCAATTTATAGAATATATGGTGAATTTGTTAGCAATTTTGAATGAGACGTGAATTTGTATTGAGAATCGTGAAAATTTGTCCACCGTTTGTAAATAAGAAAGATTGTTTAAACGATGGTATTCCGTTTAATTTAAATCAGTGCGTTCCATTTTATAGAACTTGGAAATATACTGCAATACAAACTTCTTGGCACGTTATTTCGAGTTATAAATTATATAAATGAAAAAGCATTTTTGTAACTTCGCACGATGTGTTAAATAAATAAAATTTCCATACAATCTATTCCAAAAAAGAAAACAAAGAGGAATGTCTTGACAATGAAGTTTATAGCGTTTTAGATATACATATATCCAATATTTGTTTAATACTAACCACGAAAATTCTTTTTTTTCAGTTTTAAGTAGACTACTTTAAACTTATTTTGTAGTAAACATTGTACTTTTTTTTGTTCACTTATCCTTTTTATATTATTTTAAATACAAATTAAACAAAATATATATCATTGCGAGAAACTTTTTAATTTATGGCGAATTTCTGCGATTCGGAACAAATTTATTTTATTATCGATTATAATACAAATATGGCCGTTTAATGAAATTCTTACATTTGGCCCCTGCAGCGTCTAGAATCCCCCAAGATGGGTCAAATGTATGACCAACCCTACTTTATTTTTCACTTTATTTTTCTAACATACCTACGCGCTATCTCCATTCCTTAAGGGGCTCCCATACAAAATGTTCAATGCAGACTAAAGATATATTGAAGAAAAAGTGACATAAATGCCCGGGAGTTGCCCCTAGTGGGAAAAAATGTATGACCGACCTAATTTAGTTTTTTGTTTTTAACTCAAGACATACTCTCCCCTTATCACCACTTCTTAGGGGGGCTCCCATACAAATATTGCGTTTAATGAAATTCTTAAATAAGTTAAAAATTGTCGAATTTTGTGAATAAAATCAAAAGTTTTAAACGGATTTTAATCATTTATGGCTTGTTTTCTTTGCAGCTTTGTTTTTTATATGTCTGAGGCCTAATTTTTTATGAGTATAAAAAAAACAAAAATTTCGAAATTTTGATATGTAAAATAATTTTTCCCAAAAAAAAAAAAAAAATTATGTTTCTAAAACGACTGCTCATATTAAAAAAAAGTTTTGCTTTTCTTAAAGGAAATTTTAATTTTTCGGTTTTTTTTAGTAATTTCAACTAACTTAGCCGTTTTTGAGTTACGCGAATATTAGTTGTGCAACCTTCTCCATTTTCGAAATAACGGTATATCTCGAAAACAAGAGCTAAACTAAACCGAATTATGCTAAAACGCCATGTGCTAAGCTTGTCTAAAAAAAAAGTGTCAATTTCGAGCACAGTGTTATTTTATTATTGATGTTTTGCCTAAGCTTTCATATCGTTGCAACTAAACTTTGAGTGTTTGTAATTCTCATTCAGCTTACAGTTTTAGTTGCATAATATCTTTGGCTCTTCCAAGGTCTTTGGGAAACAATTGCCTGATGATCTGGCCTAAGCAACCAGTGAAATGCGCATAGGAACTAGCTTTTCTCCAACAATTAATTCTAGTGCATTTATCAATGAATATTTGAAATTTAGCACACATAATTATTGAATGAAAAAATGCTTTGGCGATTTTTGAAATTGAATTTAGCGGAAAAGGACAAAATAAATCTGACAACCCTGTTGGACAAAAATCATTGATATCATTTTTGTTTTAAAATTTTGTATTGTGAAAACTATTTTTCTCAGTTTTTTTCACTTAGATAAATACAGACGGAAAAAACCAAGATAGACAAATTACGTCATTGACCATTTTCGATATTAGATAAAGAATGAAAATAAAATAAAAATTTAGACAATTTTAAACATTTGTTTTATATTCTAAAGAATTCATTTGTTTGTTTATTAGCTTGCGGATTCATTTACGTTAATACTTTTTTCAAATTTATGTGTATTTATAATTTTTACGACCAAATCAAGCTTTTATTCGCCCAGACAATAATATGATTGAAAAAAGTATAAAAATCTAGTAAAATTTTGATTGCAAACACTTTTTATTAGAATTATCTTGTTTATAGGAATTCTAAGCAAAAATAATTTTTTGGTAAAACTTTTTGAACTTCCCTAATAAAAATACAACATTAAGGGCCTTAGTCTTATCCTTAAACACAACGCAACGCCTAAAATTTCATTGAAAGCAAAAACAAATTTAAAAATAATTTATAATTTTGTTGTTGCTTTCTATAGAAATTTATATTTTGATTTAAAATTTTCAACGCCACAATACATGAAGTGTTTAAAGAAATCAACAACCAAATTTTAAAATATTTTTAAATTTGTTTTCAATGATATTTTTACGAAATAAGGCCCTAAGAATCTTTTTGTTAGTAAAACTCGTACATTACTATTCTTTTGGTACCGTGCGATCTTTACAAATACAATAGCACGCCGATGACTTATTTAGTACAATTGGGAGAAAACTTTACCCTGATGTGAATGTTGCTAGAGGAACTTGCGTTAGTAATATATTGTCAATCGTACTGATATTTTGGAATATTTTAGAATGCCTTCGCATTTAAAGGCACTCTCACAAAGATAATTCCGCAGATACAGGCGCTCTTAGATAATGTAAGTTTTAAGGGTTTTGCATGAAAGCATAATTTACCGTAGCTACTGGTGCAAGGCAAGGCTGTTTTCTATCACCGCGTCTATTCAACATAGTTTAAGACAACATTATGAGGGACCGCGAGGGAAGTAAAATTTCGTGGGATCTTCAGAAAATGCTGAAATATATCATTTATACAAATGAAATATTTCGATTCTATACATATTTATGTACTTTTACTGAAAGCGCTTGTCAGCCAAGCCGGTGCTTGTTATACAATAAAGGAGAAAATCTTGTCGTCCTGCCGAAGGCCCAACCATGTTATCTATCGCGAATATTTTAAAACCAAATCTGTACAATTATTTGGAAAATAAAAATTCAGGATTTCAAATTCGTTCATATCGAGTCATTGCCGCTAAATGAGCATAAGTGACAAAAACAAAATATTGCAGGAGAAGGTTTTTATATTTTATTTCATAAAAAGTTTTTATGAAGGTTGACGCTTAAGATAAAATTGTTTTTGGTATAAAATCGTAAGGGTTCCTTATCTGACCATGACATTTTAGAAGATGATGCAAGTGTTGCCAATAAAGTAATTTATTAAAAAAAAAAACGAAAGTTTAAAATAGTTTCAGACAACATTATGAGGGACCGCGAGGGAAGTAAAATTTCGTGGGATCTTCAGAAAATGCTGAAATATATCATTTATACAAATGAAATATTTTGATTCTATATTTATGTACTTTAACTGAAAGCGCTTGTCAGCCAAGCCGGTGCTTGTTATACAATAAAGGAGAAAATCTTGTCATCCTGCCGAAGGCCCAACCATGTTATCTATCGCGAATATTTTAACACCAAATCTGTACAATTATTTGGAAAATAAAAATTCAGGATTTCAAATTCGTTCATATCGAGTCATTGCCGCTAAATGAGCATAAGTGACAAAAACAAAATATTGCAGGAGAAGGTTTTTATATTTTATTTCATAAAAAGTTTTTATGAAGGTTGACGCTTAAGATAAAATTGTTTTTGGTATAAAATCGTAAAGGTTCCTTATCTGACCATGACATTTTAGAAGATGATGCAAGTGTTGCCAATAAAGTAATTTATTAAAAAAAAAATAATGTCGCTTAAGCTTTTTTTGTGGTAATGACTCGATATGACCCCAATCCAAATTTTTAATATAACTGCGTTTTTAAGCATTGCATACTGAAAAATAACCCTAAATGCGGTGCAATTTTGCTTTTGGGCCACATTTCGCAGCGCCAATGTATTAGTCTCAATAGTACAACTTATGCAAAATGTCCGAAAAGCTTTGATGTTTGGTAAAGTAATGAAAATGCATGAAACTTGGAGGCGTTTCGAGGTTCTTGAAACTTTAAGTAGAGCTTATTCTGCATTTGTTTGTAAATATTTGTTAGAACCTTAAATAAATTGTCGTTTTTTTCGAGTTTGAATGAAAATTTAAATCAATTTTTAAGATTAATTTTTGTTACATGGCCAAGAATAGAAAATTTCTTTCAATATCTTACAGAATCTTTAAAGAATTGTTTTTGTATCTGTTCTTTCAATCCTATATGAACCTGTTAAATTGTTTTAAATATTCATAAAGCCCTTTCATTAAATTTTTAAACTAAATTAAATGTCTTTTTAATTTTCTAAAGTTTTTTTTTTGTTAATTTGTTATTTAAATTTTTCCATTTAAAAATTAAACCAGTTTTAAAATATCTTTTTTTTTGGACTGGAAATTTTATTAAATCTTTTGAGTTTAATTCAAGAGAAATAAATACAGATATTAATTATTCAAGACTTATGATTATTCAAAAATTGTTGTTTAAGACGAAAATAAAAAAAATCCCCATTAGGGTACGAAAAAGTAATTCAATCGTGTTATTTCATTTAGAGGTTTTTTTCATATTTTTATTGATTATTGTTTACCAGTCTTGTTGGTGTAACACGGCACTGGGGGGGGTGAAAATATAAAAAATAATGCGAATAAATGTACTTTAATGAATTTTTAGAAAGATTGTGTCTGTCATTTGCTCCAAAAAGTATGTCTGATTTTATTATTGTTTGTGGCGTTTTGTCTAAATGCCTAACACACAGGTTGTTTGTCGTACATTTCGGCTTTATTCTTCATCCAAGTTTATTAACAACAAAACTTCTGTAAAGGTATCTGTAATATTCTCACCTGTTCGAGTTACAGCCAGATTTGTCTACGCCAATGCAGTTGTATACTTGTTTTGGCTTGTTTTTTTTTTAAAGCGAGTGTAAAATAAACATTTTTTGTTACGAACATGATAATTGTTTAAGCTAAATATCTGCCTTCATTTGCTTGTTCGAAAAAAAAATCAAAAAGGAAAACCACATTCGCGTAATCTTTGGGATTTATTTAACACTCTGGTAAGTCAAGTTAATCGTTTGTTATTATTAATTCTCACCGTATTGTTAAAGTTAACAGACTTTAGCAATCTTAGCGAAAACGTTTCAAAATGTTTTATTATTTTATGTATTTTTCAGTTTTTCAAATTGTGTAAATAGATAAATTTAATTTCAATTTAACATTAATGGTATTAGCTGGGGAGTTGCTTGTGCCAAGAGGGTTCTAGTTTTACGTTTTATTTATAATTTTTAAAGCTAAATATGCTAATTTATTTAGAGATTAACATAAATTGGCGAATTTTGAGCATTTGCTTATTTAATTATTATTATAATTTTTTATTAAAAGGCCGTTGCTTAAGATTTTAAATAAAATCGATTTATTTGTAAAGGTGAGTGCTCTCATTTGGAGATCAGGGGCCAGATTCTGGCAGTCGTGATCGAGTACTTTCTCTATTCATACGCAATTTAATATCTTATTATTTCAGTCAACACTGAACGAATCGGAATTATTTTTTCGTTATTGTAAAGCATTCATTTGAGTTTCACAATACTGAAAAAAATAATTTCGATTCGTTCAGTATCTACTGAAATAAAATTGTTTTCGAATTGAAAAAGTACTCGATCACGAATGCCAGAATTAGGCCCCTGGGTTATAGTTGAAGAAAAATATTTTAGGGTATTTTTGTCTGAATTTTTTCACTCATACAAATGCCACTCATAAATGTTGTTGTTAGCAGTAAATTGGAGAAAACGACTTTCTCTATAGCCACTATGTCATGGTATTGTGTTGAAAGATCCAGAATAGAACATAATGCCTATAAAGCCGCCTTGCTTAAATCACTTATGGTAATTACAAATTTTATAAAGATGAAGATGTCTAAATAATATTCGGCAAAAAAGAACTTTTATATGAAACTTAAACTCATAACATGATTTTGTTCTGGCGGGTCCATGCTTGCCGATAAGCCCCGAACATAGTACACTTTCAAAAATTGTCTCAAATCTGTGTTGTAGGTTATCATATAGTCGGGATTGACCGACTATACTGTTTTAATAGTTTTTTTTTTTCATTAAAAGGGAACACATTTCTTAATACCATTGGATTTATTAAAAGAGAAAACTGTATTTTTCAAACGTTTACTTTGTTTTTATTGCGATCTTACGTGTGGATGTTAGGTCACACATGATAAATCTACAAGAGACAAAAGTTCTCAAAATAGCTTAAAAAAGTTCTTTTTATTGATATATCTGTTCCTTTTTTGGTTTATAAAAAAAATTTTATATAAAATATTGCTTCTTGTTGAATTTAGGATACCTTTCTAGTCTTTTTATAAGCGTTTTAACAACTGTTGTAAGCCATAAAATCAAATCTTCACTTCGAGCTGAACTCTATAGGTTTTACTTTTAAATTATTCGTCCAAAACACGTTTTCATAATTTTTTTTAAACAAAAATTTTTAATTGTCCTAAAAACGTATTTTCTTTTTTATAAAATTAATTAAGTGTGATTTTCTAATCTGTGTCCAATATACGATAATACAAAAAATTTGATTTATACTTCAAGTATAAGAGAGATGGCGAGCCAGAAATAAAACAAAATTAAAAAGTTAAGATTACGTATCTTTAATTGGGCTACAGGTATTTTGAATAAAATTCAAAAAAAAAAAAAACTAATCTTTTATTCAACTTAAAAAGATTGGCGACGTAAATGACGTTTTAAAATGTTTTTTTAAAGGAAAAAAATAATATAAGCAAAAAATCATGACGTTGTTTCGATTTCATTGGAAATAAAAAATAAAAAGAGACGGAAATCTCTTAAACACGTTTTTGAATTCGAACTTAATCATACAGTTTAAAAATGAAATTTAAATAAATTTTGAAGGAACATACTAATTTTAAACACAAGGTTTGTTTCACTAATCAAAAGTGGATTCCCGCGAGATTTGAATGTTATAGAAAAGCGTTTCAATTCGCGAGACAACAGTTTTCTTTTTCAGTTTTGAGAGAACGATTTTATTATTTATTTCAAAACAAAAAGAAAAAACATCCAAAACCAAAGAATACAAATCCAAAACTTTTTCTACGGGCAGATTATGTAAGCTGCCAAACAATCAGCTATCGAAAAATAAAAAGATATTGATTTATGTAGTTCTACACAAAAATATAAAATGACATCTGACATTTTCGTTTGCGATAAAATAATTTTGTTTTTATAGTTTTCAAGGCACATTCATAAGGTTTATTATATGAACATATGCATCAGAGTTATGATAGCTGTCAATTTATTTTTGTATAAAGTTTTGACGTTTTAAATAACTAAGTTCATATCAGTGTTGCCAGGGGAAGAATAAATAAAAGTTACGCTCTTCTTTTCTTTTAAAAAGGTTACGTTTGATTTATATTAAATTAATATTTTCATTCCATATTTTAGTGATAACAAAATGACAACAAATTTATTTATTGAACAAAATATAACTTATAGTAAAATTAGATAAGCCTGTGAAAACGCAAATTTTAAAATAAATATATACAGCTGTATAAGGTTCAAGGGAATGCATAAAAATTGAAAAAAGTGGTTTGACATACACATGTAAATGTTTTACGTAATTTTTTTAGTTCTCATATACAAATATTATTACTTTAGTATAATTTCAAATTTCTGGAAACTATGGATTTAAAAGTGGAATATTTTAAAATGTCTTGAATATTATCGAAAGTCATCATTAATGCCGCTTTTGTATCAGCATTCAATCGATTACGGTGGTTAGACAGTCTTTAATAGTTTCAGGGGGCTAAATATTCTCTCCACCCATGCATTGGAAAATGAATGTGATATGTGACAAAAAAAGTCCATTCAATAATGTATGCAATGTATGTTATTTATTTCCACAACAGACATGAAATGATAAACATTAACCGTAATATGATGCTAGCGTTTAATGTAAACTTATCATGTTAGAGTTTTGCTCATGATTCAAAACGGCTGTTAAAATGAGGTGTTTTAAAGACGGTATTATTACAGTCAAATCCCGATAATTCGTACCCCTATAAATCGTAATTTCCGATAATTCGTAATAAACTGTCGGTCCCTTGAAAAAATCTCGTTAATTCGTAAAATTTCTCTCGTTAATTCGTATTTTTTTTTTCAAATAAAATCTTCTTCAACTCTTATAATTCGTAATTGTTTGCTAACTACCACTTATAATTCGTAATAAAAACAACAGAAACATGGAAATAATGATTTTTTGTTTACCGCTATTTTTTTGCGAGGGGTTTTTTTTATATATAATTTTTATATTTATTTTTATATATTTTATTTTAAACAATTGTCTATTATGTTTTTTTTTTATCCTTTAAGTAAATAAATTGAAAAACCCCGTTGATTCGTATTTATTTTATTTTAACCCCGCTAAATCGAAAACCCCTATAATTCGTAAGAAATGGCCGGTCCGTTGCGATTACGAATAATCGGGATTCTACTGTATATAAAATGACGTTTAAGCTTGATAGCAATCAGTTCGTTGCTTTTTTTCTTTAGAGGATTATTTAACCATTATATGGTTGCCGTAGACGATAATATGATTAATTTAACCATTTTATGTTTACAAATTTTCGTTAAAAATAGTGACGATATTGAAAAATATTTTTTCTCTGCGTGTGTAGACGGGCTATAAGGAAAAATTTATTTTATTTTTATTTTACGGAATGTTACCAGAAAAGTAAAGCAACAAACCTTGTGTAAAAACGTTTTTGTTTAAATAAGGTTAATTTTTTATTAGAGATTGCTTGATTCAGAACATTTTATCCGAAGATGATTTCGTAGTTTCAATGTCTAGGAAGTGGGACTACTTTTACTTCGTAACTTTTTGTAATAAAATTGTTTTTATAACTGATAGTTTTAATGTTGTTATTGATTTTGTAGGTTTCTGTCAATTAATGTTTATTATGACATCACACTGTTGTTTCATTTAATTGTTTGTCTTCATGTTATTCCTAAAAGGCGATGAAAGCAGATTACAGGCTGGGCAAAAGGAAAAATTCTTAAGTTTTTCATTATGTTAAATGAACATTTGTGTTGGTTTTTTTTTGTTTGTTTATTCCTTGTGGTCTTATGGCCAACCTAAATTGTAATAAAAAAAACCTCCCGCCATGCTATAATGACTGCACCCTTGATAAACCTAAAATAGTGACAGTTGTTTAAATATTTTGTGTGCAGAAGATGGTCTATATTCGTTTTAATTCTTTATGTTTAGAGACCAAAAAGGCTCTTGGTAACTATTTACTGTCCTTTGAGGGTTGTGTTAACCACCTGTGCCAGTTTATTGAATCCCTGTTTTAGTCATTTTTATGACATCAAACATAAATGACCTTAATGAACTCTTTGATGATGAGCTTTTAAATTAAATTAAGCTTTTGTTGGTGTTTTTAGTTTTTTTGTCAGGAATTAAATTACCGCTTTTATTTGATTTCTTAAAGTAGTATAAATGGATACTGTAGCAACAGGCAAAATCTAATAAAACATGTCAAGATTTTGAAATTTAAATGGAACAAATTTGAAATGATGGATTATAAGTGATTGATAATAATGCTTAGATGACACATATAATTAGGCAATTTACAAAGCGTGTCATCTTGGTTATATTTAATCTTGGCTATATTTTGGTAAATGTCACATTTATAAAATTAAAGCATGTACAACAAATATGACACAAAAGAAGACTTTGTGAATTGCGTTAATATTATATAAAAATTTATTATGATGATGGTGAAAATATCTATATAATATCGGAAGAGTTGCTGTAAAGGGGCTCAACTTGAAATTAGCAAATAATTACTTTTTGCAAGTAAATCATTTACAGTGACAATTTTTGCCCACTGTCTATTCTTGTCTCCTTCGCCTCTTTGTGATAAAGGAGAACATATTAAAAAAAAATCAGGTTTTTGACTCTTCTGCCATAAAGCCGAAAATGCTATAGGTATATTAACCCCCCGTTTCCACATGCAAGTGCAAGTTCGAAAAACTCAATACACTCACACTTTTTCACTAACATTCACACAATTTTTGTACTTTCAGCCAACCGGCTGTTTCCTCGACTTTTCGTTGATAATACGTATTCACTACTTGCAAGTAATTAGTTGCATGTCGAAACGTAGGGTAAGAGCCGAGAGGTCTTGACAGTTTTAGCACGAAGTCCACAGATTTTATAGCTTTGAGTATATAAATAATACAAATGTCAACTTTAAACGAGGACGCATCGAGAGAATACATTTAAGGAATCATACAAAATTTACTCACTTACCTGACAGCATTAAGAGAATATCTCAAGGCGAATTGACTAGAAAGTGAGGTCAACTCTACAACAACACTGCTTCTGTGGTCGGATTGTCAATAATATTGCTTGTAAAAAATGGTTTGTTTACATAAATAACTAGTTTGTAAACAAACTTTGACTAGTTTGTAAACAAACTTCGACCACCGAAAAAAACCACCATATGTTGACTTGATCCCTTCTAGTGAATTCGCCGTGGAATATCTTGAACAACTGAAATTTTATTTTTTTTTTAGATTGAAAATCAACACACCATCACCCAGGAGATTTTTTAACTAATCTTTTGTAAATTTGCTATGAAGCACGACTGATTTTGTAACGCCATCATAAAACTAACTGCGAACCTGATCAAAATAATAAATACTTGTTAGCAAGTATAAACACTCATTCTCCAAAGAAAAAACCCATTCACCTTGTGAAGTCAACAAAATTACACTTACTTGCTTTTTAATCAATTATTTTGCTAAATTTAATATCTCACTTTTTTCGATTTGGTCTAGTTTTTTCAAGTTTTATCAAGATTTTATATTAACTTGATTTAGTGTCTAGTTTTCTGTTAATTCAAGCGTTACAAAGTCACAGTGTTTTTGTTGGTTGGTTTGAAAAGTTCATTGTTTCGGTAAATTCTCACATTTAATTTTATATCAAATCAATTATTTTTGGCTTAACAGGGGGTGCTACAAATTGTTTAAACGTTTATCACTATTTAGAAATGTTAAAAACAAATTCATTAGTAACGAAATACAAACGAACAGTATTTATATCTAATTTATGCCAATATTGGTTTTTTTTTTGTTGCTACAGTTTGCAATGAGTTTCATTTTAATTTTTAACAATGTTTGCTGGGTAGATGACATTAAATTACAGGTGTTGGTTTTTTTTTTAAACAGATAAGCAGACAATGGAGAACAGGAAATTTTGACTAGAATTTACTGAAGATTTTTAGTTTCAAACAAAAAGTTTTATTTAGTTTTTTTTTTCACAATTACTACAACCCTGAGCATTATTTATTTGAAATATAAAAAGTAATCGATAAGTTTGTTTAAATTTTCAATGAGCTTAATGAGTTTTGGTTTTTAGACCTTTGCCACGGAAACATTTACAGATTATAAAAAATGTTTTAAGAGACCGTCTAGTTTTTTTATGCCAATTGATAATTACAAGTGGGTTTTAAGTTCAATATGGGAACAAAAAGAAAGTATTGAAATTTTTGGTTACAATTTAAGTCATTATTCTAAAAAGTACTATTAAAGTTACTTTTTGTAACAAAATATACAAATTATTTTTAAGATGGGCTTGTTTAACGGAATTTTCCTTAATTTAAAATAATGTTTACCATAGTAAGGTGGGGAAAGGGAAGTGATAACACCTAAGCTAATATTGGATGCGTCTTCTTCAGGCCACAAGTACCTGGTATTCAATCCTGCTATTTCAGGCCCTATTTGTCCTTTTTAATATAAGCTCCTTGACAAGTCTAATATAGTGACTCCAAGTTGAATATTTTGAGATCTTCCTGAATGTCAAATTTAGTGACGAGCTTCTTCGTTCAAGTTCGTAAGCAATTTTATTGCCTTTGACATCGCGTTATTATAAACTACTTAATATGTATCACAAACTACATATTTGTCTTTAATTTAAGACTATATATTTTATTAGTTTTCAAACATAATAAAATTGCACTTCTAACCGAAAATTCCCGGAGTTAAAGTAAAAGTCTTTATGTTGAAAAAGGGAACCCTAGTCGCTCATTTATATTAAGTCTCAATAATAAATAAAATATTTTAATAATACATCTCTTCCAAGAAATAGATCTCCTCGAAAGTGGCCGCCTATTAAAAAAAATCTGACTAAACTGTAACTGGGATAAAAGTTAAAAAAAAAATTTAAAACCCCCATTTCTCTATTTCTAATAAAAAGAAAGGTATATATTTATCAAAAAACTTCTATCGCATAATTTTTTTCCTCTTTTTTTTATGGCTAGAAAACATTATGATAAACTTAAAGAGCGATAAAATAATAAAAAATATTTTATTCTATTTTCCTTTTCGAGGTAAACAATTTTATTTTTATATACTTTGAGGTTTTGGTTTAAATTAAATTATAATAGTAAAAATAAAAACACATGAATAACTATTTCATCATCATACAATAAGATTTAGTCACTCGAAAAAGTTCCGATCGAAAAACATTGTGGTAAGCACAAAGTTTTAAAAGAATTTCAAAAAAAATTTTATTAACACTTTTTAAAAAATTATAAACAATTAGCAATTCACAAAGTGTTCTACTGTGTCATAATAGTTTTATATGCTATAATTTTGTAAATGTGATATTTATACGAATATAGCAAATACAACTTTATGACACATTAAAACACTTTGTGAAATGCCTAAAATACACCTCGTCACAAAAATTTAATCCAATAGTTTCAAAAATAACGGGTTTATAAGTAATTTTACATTTTGATCCATACAGTTTCTAAATTATATATGAATACATTCATTTAGTGACTTCCTTGGTAAAATTCATTGGTTCTCTCAGTAGAATTGTAAGTGGTGTTTTGGTTTTTTCCTGATTAGTTAACACATTATTTTGTAGGCGAAATTTTTACTGGAATGCTTTTAGCTTATAGCTTGTAAAAAACCACATTAAGGATTTTTAAATTAATATTAATTATTTATTAAATGTTATTAGTTTATGGTATTTCAAACAAAATGTTTTGTTATTCCTAAATTAGAAACCTAAACATTACTTTTACTTTCATTAAGTCAAAAGGTTGTAAATTCGATTTGTTATCTAGTCTAAATAATTAATGATCATCAATAATAGAACACACCTAAAGTACGACTATTTCGAACAAACGGGAAAATGTATGTTAATGACCTTCGCTCAATATCTGAAAAGTATTAGAACAATACATATCAAACAAATACTTTCAACATTTCACTTCGCATTTAATGGAAAAAAGAAAACAAATCATAAACATTTATTGAAAGGAGTGGAGAGACAAGTATAAAGAATAAAGGAAGGTCTACAGGAATTGAGGATAAGAATTAATGTTGATGCAAATGCTATAGCAAAATATTAATAACCAAATTAAATTAAATTATTTAACTGAAAACATAAATTGGTGGTGAACTAGGTCTCAGTGCGAGGGCTAAAGCTCTACGTTAGTATTGCTCGGTTAATAAAGTTAGAATATAGTTTGAAATTGTATTTGTAACTTTTAATAAATAAAATAAATAATCAATTTTCTTTCTTACTAATTATCAATAGAGAAAAAACATTATATTCAGTTTAATTAATTCTCGCGAAACCAGTTTAAACCTGTTTAAGTATTTTGTTAATAAAATAAAAACTACTATTTTTTGAGTTTTAGCTTAATAATTTTGTATAAAAGTTCGTAATTAGTAATGATTTTTTTATTTATTATTTGTTCAACTTGAATGTTAATTAGTTGAAACAAATAACTGCCTAAACACTTGAAGAAGGGAAACTGGCGTTACTTCATTAAAACGGAAATTAATGGACTTAAAAAAAAACTAATAAGCGATCATTTGTAGCCATTTTCTCCTTTAAATTCTGTGAAATGATTTACATGTTTGGACTACATAACTGTTTGTTTGGATGTTTCTCATAGACAAACTTTAAATTTAAATAAATAATAAATATTCTAATCAGTAAATAATAAATAACATATTGAAAAGTATTTATTAATAACACACTTAGAAACAATTTATTGAAATTGAAATGTTTGCTATTAACAAATTAAAACAAAGAAAAAAAAATTATTATAATTCCCAAACATACACACACACAAAATTCAAATTTTCATTTCAAATTTTATATACATAATATTTTTGCTAATACTTTAACAATTTTTCTTTTCTTTTTTTCAAAATAAACAAATTTAGTTTTTTTTTTTCTAAATGACATTGAATAATAAATAAAATATTTTTAGCATTTTGTGTTAAAGTTTTAAAAACAAGTGAAAAACGAATGGAAGTCTTCGAATGCTTATGAATGTGTATCGTTTAAATATATATTTTTTATTTTAATTAAAAGAAACAAAAAATCAAAAAAAAAATTACTAAATTATATTTTTTTTTAGAAAAAACGAATTTTGAAGAATAAAAAAAACTTGTATTTGAAAATTAATCTCTGTTTGCACAAAATTTAAGGAAATAATAATAAAAAAATGTTTACTGCCCAAAAGAACCGAATTTCAAAAAAGTACCAGTAACCTGTCCGCTTATTTTTTTTTTAATGAACAACGATAAGTACTAAAGTTTTTTTGTATCTCTTTTAGTTTAGGAGCTAAAAGGTTAGCGAATTTAGAAGTTTTTACCTTAGCATTCGAATTTCCAAAAATCTTAGTGGATCGATTTGGCGAGACACCAACTTTCAGTCCAAATATAAATTTTTTATTTAGCTTTAGGCGTTTAGGCTGTGCGCTAATGAATAAGTCAGCAACTTTATAATTTATATATCGCTCATTTACTTCAATAGTGACATAACTCAAAAAATTTAATTTTGGGGCTAGTGATGCAGAATTGTTCGCTATGTTTTTCTTTATATTGTGTATACATATCATCATTATATATTTTATACTTTTCCCCGTTGAAGAAAAAGGGTCGTTATTTTTTCTTTTTGTGGTTAAAGCACTGCGTTTATTTCGAAATGGATTTTTTTGAGTTATGTCACTATTAAAGTAAATGAGCGATATAGTAAGTATATAATTTGGCTCAATTGAACTTTGAGTATTAAAGACTGTATGCACAAATACTATGTTTGATTTAAATATGGGGCATTTCCCGCCAAATCAAATGGCTTTTTGGTAAATTTTGAAAAAAAAACCACAGATGATGATGATGATAAAAAAACATATCAGAGAAATGGAAAGAATTTATTATGAAAGTTATTTCAGCTTATTTGGTGGATATATTGTCTTGTAATGTTTCTAGGGGCCAGTATTTTAAATAACAAGTCAAATATCAGCTCTTTATGCAATATTGTTTTCTTGTCACAATATGCCCCCCAAGTAATGTGTATTGTAATCAGAAATGTCAAACAATTTTTCAAAAGCGATACTTGAATACTGGCTGCCACGTTACTCATACGTAAATGTTGAAGACACGTTAACGTTGCGGTGGACTTTAATGGTTGGTAGTTACTAAAAATACTTAAACGTTTTAAATGTGTTAAAAAGAAAACAAAAATTTGTCAAAATGTATATAATTATATTAGGTATGAAATGTAAGTGAAATTTTTGCTCGGCCACTTACATTTGCGATGATTTGATTAAATGCGGCAATTTTTTTATATTATTGTTATTCCGATTTATAAGCACAAACAAGAGCATTTTTTAAATTATTTTAAAATATTGTTTCAAAATTTCCTTTTTCTTGCTTTTTAGATCCTTTACGAAAAAGATTACCTTATATTAAAATATATGTATATTTGGAAGGGTGTAAAGGGTATGCTATCTAGTCATATTGTCATTATATTATAGTATTTTACAATAGTTTAAAAATTTTTCGTTTTTTTTTAAAAAAAGTAGCTTAAATAATAACGGCCTTATTTATAAAAAAATAGGTTAATAAATTGTTTATAAAACGGATTTTGAATGAAAATTTGTTTAATAAGCCTCTTATTAACCTGGGGCCTAATTCTGGCATTCGTGATCGAGTACTTTCTCGATTCGAAAGCAATTTAATATCTAATCATTTCAGTCAATACTGAACGAGTCGGAATTATTTTTTCAGTGTTGTAAAGCATTAATTTGAGTTTCACAATACTGAAAAAATAATTTCGATGCGTTCAGTATCGACTGAAATAAAATTGCTTTCGAATCGAGAAAGTACTCGATCACGACTGCCAGAATTAGGCCCCTGTTTTATTTTTTAAAAATAAGGCCGTAAGACTTTATGCTGCCTTTATTGTTTTGTCATAAATACAAAGTAGAAGTCTTAATTGTGACGGGTCAATGAGTATATAAGCTTTCGATTCCAAAAACTTTAATGTTGTACGGTCGTTCATAAAACTGCTCTGGCGGGGAAGCATTTTGCGCGTCATTTTAAGTACAATTTCAGGTGCGTCTTTGTTTGTCTTTCTTTCGTATGTATTGCGTTTTATTTCGCATTGGCGAATGGATTGGCGTCGTGCAACTGTACCGAGTTACAGTTTCTCAACAATAAACTTACAGAATTTGTCTCAACCCTACTTTCTAACTTTGACTTCGGTAAGTACCATACTCAGAGGAATTACGGGTAGTGTACCACACAAAACTCAGATTGATTACTGGTGGAGGGGATTCGGGAAGTTTTCACCTACCTACACGAGTGTTTATGTCAACCGATGACTTTGGATGGGACTTTTAACTTAGGGGATAACTTGCCAATATAACAAATAGTTGCAAAAAAAAAAAAAATATATTGTACCGTTTTTTTTTTTATTTAAATACATATTTGTAATTTCCTTATAAAAATTATTTCTATAATTTCCGAACAATCATTATCGGATAAACCACAATGCGAAATTCACCATCCCTGAGTTTTGAAAAGTCTAGTATGAATAAATAAGCAAAAACCTCAACTATAAAACAAAAAAAAAAATGTAAATACTGATAAGCAGAATGTTTTATTTCTATATATAAAAAATATTAATTTCAAAAGATTTTGTTATTCGTGCTTAATTCCCAGTTTTTATCATTGATAAAAACACTTGAAATTTATTGTTGATGGGATAAGCTATTCCTATGCGCATTTCACTGGTTGCTTAGGCCAGATCATCAGGAAACTTCATCCATAAAGATTTTGGAAAAACTAAAGATATTAAACCAAATAAAACTGTTAAGCGTATAAGACTTATAGCAACAGTTCTACTTGTAACAATATCAAAGTTTAAACAAAACACATCAACAATAAACAGTGGGTTTATCTCATCTTACATTCCCCACTACAATTAGTTGAAATTCTCTCAACATTAACTGTAGTTGTAAGTAGGTTAAGAAAAACAAAATAAAAACAAACAACAACTTACAAAAGATGTTGTCAATTAAGTGTTTTTTTAGGCGGTGCACTTGCCTGTTTATTATCAAAAAGTAATTTCAATGTTGGGAATACAAAATTTTAATTTCAAAAGATTTTGTTATTCGTGCTTAATTCCCAGTTTTTATCATTGATAAAAACACTTGAAATTTATTGTTGATGGGATAAGCTATTCCTATGCGCATTTCACTGGTTGCTTAGGCCAGATCATCAGGAAACTTCATCCATAAAGATTTTGGAAAAACTAAAGATATTAAACCAAATAAAACTGTTAAGCGTATAAGACTTATAGCAACAGTTCTACTTGTAACAATATCAAAGTTTAAACAAAACACATCAACAATAAACAGTGGGTTTATCTCATCTTACATTCCCCACTACAATTAGTTGAAATTCTCTCAACATTAACTGTAGTTGTAAGTAGGTTAAGAAAAACAAAATAAAAACAAACAACAACTTACAAAAGATGTTGTCAATTAAGTGTTTTTTTTAGGCGGTGCACTTGCCTGTTTATTATCAAAAAGTAATTTCAATGTTGGGAATACAAAATTTTAATTTCAAAAGATTTTGTTATTCGTGCTTAATTCCCAGTTTTTATCATTGATAAAAACACTTGAAATTTATTGTTGATGGGATAAGCTATTCCTATGCGCATTTCACTGGTTGCTTAGGCCAGATCATCAGGAAACTTCATCCATAAAGATTTTGGAAAAACTAAAGATATTAAACCAAATAAAACTGTTAAGCGTATAAGACTTATAGCAACAGTTCTACTTGTAACAATATCAAAGTTTAAACAAAACACATCAACAATAAACAGTGGGTTTATCTCATCTTACATTCCCCACTACAATTAGTTGAAATTCTCTCAACATTAACTGTAGTTGTAAGTAGGTTAAGAAAAACAAAATAAAAACAAACAACAACTTACAAAAGATGTTGTCAATTAAGTGTTTTTTTAGGCGGTGCACTTGCCTGTTTATTATCAAAAAGTAATTTCAATGTTGGGAATACAAAATTTTAATTTCAAAAGATTTTGTTATTCGTGCTTAATTCCCAGTTTTTATCATTGATAAAAACACTTGAAATTTATTGTTGATGGGATAAGCTATTCCTATGCGCATTTCACTGGTTGCTTAGGCCAGATCATCAGGAAACTTCATCCATAAAGATTTTGGAAAAACTAAAGATATTAAACCAAATAAAACTGTTAAGCGTATAAGACTTATAGCAACAGTTCTACTTGTAACAATATCAAAGTTTAAACAAAACACATCAACAATAAACAGTGGGTTTATCTCATCTTACATTCCCCACTACAATTAGTTGAAATTCTCTCAACATTAACTGTAGTTGTAAGTAGGTTAAGAAAAACAAAATAAAAACAAACAACAACTTACAAAAGATGTTGTCAATTAAGTGTTTTTTTAGGCGGTGCACTTGCCTGTTTATTATCAAAAAGTAATTTCAATGTTGGGAATACAAAATTTTAATTTCAAAAGATTTTGTTATTCGTGCTTAATTCCCAGTTTTTATCATTGATAAAAACACTTGAAATTTATTGTTGATGGGATAAGCTATTCCTATGCGCATTTCACTGGTTGCTTAGGCCAGATCATCAGGAAACTTCATCCATAAAGATTTTGGAAAAACTAAAGATATTAAACCAAATAAAACTGTTAAGCGTATAAGACTTATAGCAACAGTTCTTACAAGTAGAACTGTTGCTATAAGTCTTATACGCTTAACAGTTTTATTTGGTTTAATATCTTTAGTTTTTCCAAAATCTTTATGGATGAAGTTTCCTGATGATCTGGCCTAAGCAACCAGTGAAATGCGCATAGGAATAGCTTATCCCATCAACAATAAATTTCAAGTGTTTTTATCAATGATAAAAACTGGGAATTAAGCACGAATAACAAAATCTTTTGAAATTAAAATTTTGTATTCCCAACATTGAAATTACTTTTTGATAATAAACAGGCAAGTGCACCGCCTAAAAAAACACTTAATTGACAACATCTTTTGTAAGTTGTTGTTTGTTTTTATTTTGTTTTTCTTAACCTACTTACAACTACAGTTAATGTTGAGAGAATTTCAACTAATTGTAGTGGGGAATGTAAGATGAGATAAACCCACTGTTTATTGTTGATGTGTTTTGTTTAAACTTTGATATTGTTACAAGTAGAACTGTTGCTATAAGTCTTATACGCTTAACAGTTTTATTTGGTTTAATATCTTTAGTTTTTCCAAAATCTTTATGGATGAAGTTTCCTGATGATCTGGCCTAAGCAACCAGTGAAATGCGCATAGGAATAGCTTATCCCATCAACAATAAATTTCAAGTGTTTTTATCAATGATAAAAACTGGGAATTAAGCACGAATAACAAAATCTTTTGAAATTAAAATTTTGTATTCCCAACATTGAAATTACTTTTTGATAATAAAAAATATTATTTATTACTCATAAACACATGGTTAGAAAATAAGGGATTTGTTTGCTGAATTATATTACATATTTTTTTCTGTTCCAAACTGAAAATGTTTCGTAGTGGATTTGTTTTATAATTTTTTTACTGAATTTTATAATAGGAACAGCAGCGAGTGTATTTTGCTGTTCTATTTAGTTCGTGTGAAATATTTTGGAATCACTAAAAACCCAATTTCTTTTATAGATGAGACCAATTAAATATTACATACAAGAAGCTGCTAAATCTTTTTTATGATTTGACAAACTTTTAATTTTGTGGGTGTAATAAAAGTATTTTAATCACATTGTTATAATTAAAATATAAAAAAGAAAAAATCTGCTACTCATGATAACAACGATATGAGTTTTTTTTAGCTCTTCTAGGTGTTTTTGACATGACAATTGTATGTACACATATTTTTTTTTAATAACTGTGGAAACTTACCCCAACTTTTAGGTGTGCGTCCAAAATATGTGCCATCTTTGCTGTTGTATATGAATTGGCCTAGGGTTTGTTTTTCCTTGGGAGAATAAAATTGAAATTCCGTGGGTACATACGTTGTTTTACCACCATTTGATTTTGACATTTTGGCTAAGATTTATTTGTTTTTGTAAGTTTTTTTTTTCTTTAAAAGAACAAATATGTCAAGCAGGTGGGTAGTTTTTTTTTTTTGAAGATTAGTGGATAACGCCGAACTTAAAAAGAAAGAGATATTTGCCTCTTTTGCTGTTGTCTTTTGTTTTGATTTGATTAGATTTTTCTAAACTTTTGATTTTAACTCAAACAAAAAATAATTGAAATGGACTAGATAAGAGCACGATCCTATAAAAATAGAATATATATAGAAACACATTAAAACAAAAACAAAAGAAATTCACTATTTTAATTATATGAATAAAATTTTTGTTCAAATATCAAAAAAATAAAACATTTATGTAATATTTGGTATTTTATTTCGCTGAGTGTTTTTGTGAGTGAAATTAACCAAATAAAATTGTATGTCTTTAAAATTAATATTTGCAAAATCGTAAAAATATTTCTATATATTTTGTTAAATTTCTAGAAAAAAAAAATAAGAAACTGATTTCAAATTTCCAAATTTTAATTTGTGTAAAAGTGAAAATTAATTCTACAAAAAAATTATTAAAAATGTGCTTTATATATTTTTTCAATATTTATTTTCATTATTTTATTATCTATTTTGTTCTGTCTGTTTTTCAAAATTTTATTTTTTTTGAGGTTATTTACTTTATATTTTTACAAGAGTAGAGCGTATTTTTTTATGTTTAAAATTGTTTTTTTTATATGTATATATTTTTTAAAGATTTTTTTTTGTATTTTTAATAGTATTTACTTTTTTGTATGGATTGTGATTAAAAAAAACTTAGTTCCGTTAGTCCCAATACGCGTTGTTGCGTCCACGGCTAAAGATCACTGACTAAACTCTTCAAGAACTAGGCACTTGGTCTAATATTGGAGGAATTTTTGTAATGTATAGTTTGTTTTGTTAATTTTGCTTTTTATGTCTGTCATTTCGTCAGAGTGTTGTGGTGCTCTGCTCTTCAACTTACTCTCCCCAATTGGGAATAAACAATTTGTCTACTGTAGTGCTTAGTTCAGCTCTTAAGACTCCAACATGTTGGGGTTTGTTTTAAGTGGAGTGATAACTGAATTGTGTTAAGAATACAGTAAATTTAATACGAAAACTTGGTTCATTTCGACTCATATTTATTATAATTTGCTCTTTTTTTTTTTTTTAAACAAAGAGTAAATCAAAAGTATATTTTTTAAACTCTTAAATTTGCGGATGTGTAGTAGTTAAGCTTGTGCCCAGTAATAAGGTGAGCAAATGTTCGGTAAACGCAACACAAACTTCCCCACTTAAAAATTTAAGTTTTATTTAAAATTATTTAATCGGTAAAGGGTATAAGAAATTTAATATACATATTTTATTTGATATAAAGTCGGTTTACATAATCCATTGACTAAAACAAAACGGGAGCTCTCTTAAAATTTTATTGGCAGTCATTGGTTGTTTACAACTTTTAAAACACGTGTTATCTGTGTCAGTTTAATAATATGTCAAAACAAGTAGGAAAAATTTCAAGTAATTGAATTAACTATGCTTTAAAGGTAAGACCAATAAATATTTATTGGCTTTGCAACAGAACGCATTTTCGATCGAAAAGGGTTTCAGATTCAAAAGTCTGGAAATCGGAAAATGTTTTACGGCTTGAAACAACTTCAAATTTTGAAAGTGGAATTAATATTTTGAGAAAGAAAAATGTAAATAAAACTTACCTCCGTTTTCACAACTTACCAATAGTTAAAGGTAGGATTTTAACGGCCGTATAAAAAGTGTTTCATTATTACAACATTACTTTAACATGGAACACTTTATATAAGGTCGATAAAATTCTACCTTAAGCTAGCGGTAAATCGAGGAAACGGGCCTTAGTCAAAATTAAATAGAATGTTTGATTATTACATTAATTTGATAAGTATTTTGCTATTATGTATTAACACATACTTACATAATGATTTTGATTTCTTAAACTTGTTAAGAAAAACAAAACAAAACAAACCGATTTATTTTTCAATCGAAGTATTGCCACATTTTTTTTGTGCAAGCCACTTATTATTGTGGTTTTTATTAACTTACCATGTTTTTTGTTTCGTCATGCATAACACTGCCATACTTTATTTAAAAAGCAGAGATTTTATAATTTTTGGGGGGAAAAAATCGCTCGGAATCAAAAAAAACAAAGGCTCATCTATGATATGCATAAGTTGCCTTAAGAATGTTTATCATATGTGTTAAGTCATATTAAACTTTAGGAAACCTTTTGTTTAGTTTTATAAAACTTTTATTTACTGTGCACACATTCCGTACGAAATCAAATGTTTTTAATATTTTTTAAGCAAGATTATGCATACATATTAGCGAAGTTCAGTTTTTGGAACAAATGCTCTTGCAAAAGAGCAAATGCAAAATATCATAGCTGTTTTGTTAAATAAAACCTCAAAATACACAGAGCTTTCGTTTAATTTTATAAAAAAGCTACGAAATATAGCATTTCCTATTTCGCAAGACCATTTGCACCAAACACTGAACTCCGTTATTATCATAAGGCCTTAAAACAAAATCGATTGGAGAAAAGAGTTTTGTTGTAAAAGCCATATTTCTGACAATTGAATAAGGTAGAAACTCTCTCACAAGAATATATACACATTTTTCTCAACACTTCGGACGCGTGAAGTAATAACAACAAAATAAACACATGTTTTACCAAGAATGATACATGATACATGGCTTGTCCCTCGTAAGGGTTGCCAAGTTAGAAGGTTTCTAAGATTCGCGAATTTTTATATAAGAAACGTATGCACTTTAAAACAGCTGGCAACCCCGAAACCAAACAACAACTATCTGAAGTGTGCCAACTTGAAATTATTAGCCAAAAGGAATGCAGTTCGTGTGATGTCATTTGTCCAACATTCGCAGAAGATTTCGACTTTATCTTTGCGATGGCGAGATCTTTATTTCTATAATTCTTGTTCCTTCCTAACCTATTCATGGAGCTTTTTTTCTTTACAGTTGAGTCATGCTGTGTTTTCTATCTTTTTCTGGTCTAGTCGCTTTTTATGTTTTTAATCATCTAAAGTTTCATAGAAGAAAGACAAAGAAAAACTGAAAACCCTTTTTATTCTTCTTTACTCTCGCCCTCTTCGAAAAATTCACAACTTGCACAAGAAAATTTGCTGTACAAAATTATTTATCCTCTGGAATTTTTTTAATTAAACACATTTAAATTAGACCTATAAAAATTATATCAATCTACTGAAAAGGATGGGCAAATATTCATCCTGGTTTTTTTTTGACACGATAGGTACAAAGTTAGTTTTTATTCGTTTCGAAAAGATCGAAATATGCGTCATAGGCACGATTAAATTTATTTTTGTATGTTTGTCCTTGTGTCGAAGTTTTGTCTAGCATTAAAAAAAGGACTAATGGCGATTTCTATTCTGAGAAAAAAATGCTACAGTATATGCATGTAACACTTTTTCATGTTACCTATAATCACTAGAAGTGTTACATGTTGTACAACTTCAATCGAACAGAATTAGCTGCCTTTATTTACAACTATTACACTTTTATTATTAATGTAGTTCATTAGCGATTTTTAAAACTATTCGACTATTTGCTGCACACTTACTTTACGGTTTGGAAACAGACATTGACATCACTTATTGCTTGAACAAATTTAAAACGATATAATAAATACGTAAAATTTTCCACCAAAATAAAAAAACGATTTAATTCAAAATGGAGTATGCCGTCGAAGAATATTTAGATGTAGAATTCTTTTGACAAAACTTTTAAAATATTATGACAAACAAAATAAAATATTGGTTGTACAAACAAAGTAGTAAGTACCAAAGTTGTAAAACAGGGCAGTATGAACCCTTAAGTAAAAGTAAGGGTAAAACATGTAACATGTTTTGCATGTTTTTCATCAACATTTTCACAAAAGAACTTGAAAATTTTTCACACAGTTGTATTTTTTGTACAAACGAACACAAAATGTAGAACATGTAACATTAATGCAACATTTTTCTCAGAAAAGAAATCGCCATAAGTAATCTAAGCAATAATAGAGTTTCCAATATGAAAATTTTAACCACATTTGGTCGTTGCTGCTTTGATTTCAATCTACGTTGAAAGCACAATTACCACTTAACAACTTAAAGAAATTTTAATTAAATTCTTCCTATCATGGGTTACTTAACTTCCTACTTGTTACAATGTCTTACTAAATTAAATGTAGCGCAATGTAAACCGATTCTATATATTTTCAAAACAAAAAGCCAAGAAAGAAATTTCTCTTATGTATCTCTTAAGGCTCTTTTCCCCCACTTTATGTGTATTTAATTTATTTTTTTGTGTTACTAGACTTCAAATTATTTTTTTGGATTCACTCCAAACTGTTGCTTATCTTCAGTAACACAAATCGAAAAAATACGAAATACGTGCGTTTGAAAAAAATATGGGGTTGGTTCATATGGGGGAGTATGTGATTGTGTGTGAGTGTATAAGAGAGCCATAGGGAGAGGGAGCAGAAGATATTTAGCTTTCATGGATTGTTTGATGTTGTCTTTTGTATTTATTTGGTGAAATTTATTTTGTTGTAGTTGTTGTTGTTGTTATTATTAAAAAGTGCTAAAAACGTTAGAAGACGCATGCACAGAATACGTGTTACTTTACTTTATTTTACGAGTACACATTTAAGTTTTCTTCACGTTATGCAGAATAGAACAATAATGGAATAGTGCTGCCAGACCAAAAATTTATTACAGAATTAAATAAAAATGCCAAATTTCTGTAATAATACCAATTAAAATTTTAAGTTATTCTTTACTGAAAAATTAAAAAATAGTTTTTTTTTTTAAACTCAATATTACAAGGTTTTGTGTAACAATGTTATATTACATTGTAACATTTTTATGATTTCCATTTAGGAATGTTTAAAGACTGTATAGGACAATTAACAGCTTTAAGTGTTAATACAGTAACGTCAACCAGTTCTTGTCCACCTTGTTTAACTAAATATTGTTACCTACATAACTTTATTAGTAAATATGTAGTAGAAAAAAATAAGAAATTTTAAACTCACATAAAACCCTGTAATATTGAGCAAGCGATATTTTTTAATTAAATTACAAAACAAATTTACTTATAAATGGTATAATTAATATAAAAAATTTTTCAACTTTATAAAAGGTTTATTTAAAAAATTTTCATAGAAAATTCGTTTTTAAAAGCTTTTATAAACCTTTTTTTTATTTTTATGAATAAGCCACTTACTGTTTGGAAATCTTTTCAATAAAAAATATTAAAGCCAATGTTGGAAATGATAATTTTTCTTTAATAACAAAGAAATTAAAAAAAATATGCTACCAAAGCCAAAAGGTAAGTCTAGAACTGAAAGTGTTAAGCTGGCATCACTGATATAGTAGCATATATATATATATATGTTATTCATGTTTTGTTTATGTTCTACTAAATCAATGAGTTAGTAAGCGTAAGTATTTATGTATGTATGTATATACCCTACACTGTTTCGTATGTAAAAAAAAAAAAAAATGAATGAATGCCAAATTTTGTTTTTTTAACAAAAGGCCTTTGACGTTTAATTTATTTATTTATAAGTCTAATTGTTGTTATTGTTTTTATTTTGGAAACAAAGCAGACAAGAATGTTTAAAAAACAGCCAGTAACAGCAACAGCAAGTAATTAAAACATCAATACAAACCGCTAAACGACAAAAAATTATAATTTTTTTTCAACTTATTTCGAAGGTGTTCAATCAGTCAAACATTATTTAACTTTTTTATACCCTCCACAACCAGTTGTGAAAAGGGTATGATGCTAAGTTTGTAAGTCCGTGTGAAACTTTTTTCCAAATGTGGACCAACCACCCTAAAAAATTTATACGTATTTCTGTTAGAAAAACTAACATTAATTAATGGCGGAAGTCATTTAACTTAAGTGCATTCAAAACTTTTGCGCATAAGGCTATTGTAATGAAATTTGGTCTGTCATAGTGTCAATAGACTAGAAAACGCATTGCTAGATTTGGTGAAAATTGGTACATATTTACTATAGGTTTCATTTAAAGCCGTCTTAGGGAAATCATTTAAATACGGCTTAAATCGTAACAAATATAAATATTGTGCTAAAATTTGGACCAATTTTGCTTAGTATGGATAGAAATTACGCAATGGAATTTCATGACAATCGGTCCATACTAAATCATAGGTCCAATATAAAGGGGCCTTTCGAAAAACAATTGAAACTTTCCATAAACGATTCAGTTCATAGATACCATAAAAAGCCCACCTCTGAAATATTCCGACTTTCGTTGGAGAGTATCGAAGATTCTGCACTGCCGAATATAGCACTCTTACTTGTCTTATTGTAAATCGTGACTTTTTGTATATTTAATTCTCCTCTATGTCATATTCCGTTGATTGTATTTGTTGTTTTTGTTTTTAGTTATTTGCATTTTATATATAAACAGTTTGAGAGGAATAAAAGGCGATTTAAGCAACTCAGATATTAAGAAAACAGGTTGTCATTAAAATATTCTAAAAAAATAATGTCTGTAACCTCTTTTGATTGAACGCAAACGGTCTGCGACACTTACACGTGGCAGACATTGCTTGAATTCAAAATGTAACAAACAATTTTTTAAACATTAAGATGACAGTAGTAAATATAAAACATACTATCAAAATCGTTACCACTTTAATTGGGTAATAAATAAATAACAATAAATACATACACTATGTAACAAAAATCTTCATACGATTATGGTCAGTATGTAGATTTTCGGTAAACCGTTTATGCATTAGTATACGATTTTTTTAAAGGCAACCCGGCTTATACAATTGTATTTATAAATAATAATAAATTAAATAATTAAACAATTTTGAATTAATACCTAAAATTGGTATCGTATGTAGATTTGTATTACATAGTGTACATATAAAACAAATTGTCTAGTTACAGTTTTTTTAATACCCACGCAGGCTTAAAATTTATTATAAAGCTTTTTAAAACTGTGAATGATTTGAATCTATCCCAATAAAATGTACAATATTCTCTGTTTTTGACTACATATTTTGATTTATGAGTCCCACTATGAAAGTTACCTAATCTACTAAATCCGACCTTTATCGAAATTATGTAACATGAAAAGCTTTTAATTTTAAGAGTTATATCTAATTGGTTTTCTCAAGATTTGGGAGAATTTAACAGTTAAGGGAAATATTTTTTAAAAGTGTAAAACAAAAAAAAAACTATTTTAATACATAATTTTCTTTCAAATACATACAAATTTGTTTATGATTTTTAAGAAATTTTAGTACAGCACTTGTATAACTGATCAATTTAATGCATTTTAAATTATTTTATGGTTGTTCAAAATTCAAAAAA
The DNA here is from genome assembly GCA_963931875.1 of Pollenia griseotomentosa. Lineage (NCBI taxonomy): Eukaryota > Metazoa > Arthropoda > Insecta > Diptera > Polleniidae > Pollenia > Pollenia griseotomentosa. Next base: position 202,126,714 of record OZ007561.1, on the reverse strand, counting down.
TTAAAAAAATAAAGACTTAATCGTGCATGCACTTTCAAACACGATTCGTTCTAATATATTTTAAATAAGAGTACTACAAAGAATTTTTTTTAGTAATTTGTTAGACATTTTAGTTAGCAACTAAGCACTTTGTTCAATAATACAAATGGTAGCGGAATTCAGTGGTTGGTGTAAATAGTTATGGGAAAGGGTCAATGCATAATATCGGGTCCAAGGCGTATCCAACTACAGGTGGTGCCGGAACTACAACAAACAAACAAAATTGCGTTTGGCTTATATTCTCCAATGTGCAATACCATTTGAAATAAGATCTTAAGTAAATTTCCGATCTGTGACGTTTAGGTATAAAGTGTGATGATTTTATTAAAACAAAAATATATTTTCAAAAAATCCTTTTAGGTTAAATGGGTTTCCTACAAAACTAAAATAAAGACTTAAACAGTTTTTCCTTATTGCCAAAGACATAATTAAACTGCGCAGCAAACAAGCATCTGCTTTGGCTGATTTGCATGAGCATCGCAAGCTAACTGCCCGTCTATACCAGAGATAATTATTGCGACATATATTGCAGTAAATGTCAAAATTATGTTATCTTTAATGTAGTGCTGGGAAACTATCGATAGTACTATCGATATTATCGATAGTCTTAAAATATCGAAAATATCGATAGGAAAAATATCAATATCGATATTATTATTATTTAAAATACAGCTATGAAGACATCTAACAGCAATTATAAACACACAGTTTTTTGCCGCAAATTTTTACTTGCTATTATTAATTCGCGCTGAATTACAGCAATGAATACAAACAACAGGAATGGCAAGTGGTATGGACTACTTAGCTGTGCTTTTTACTGCTAATTAAAGGCCTTTAAGTATAGGGACTAAAATGTCAAATATTTTTGTAATGTTGTAAAAAAAATGCAAATCCAAATGCAATTGCTAGCATGGGACAAAACAATGAACGACCATAAGAGGATAAGTCCGCTAGATTGATTACATTTTTGGGTTGCGAGTCAAAACCCATTTAGAAAATTATTTAAAGTTCCAATAGAATAGCTTATAGTCAGTTCAATTTTTAAAAAACTGTCCTCTGAAATAACGTGCGTATATACATACGTCTCATACGTTCAATAAAGTGATAAAAACAACGAATATAGCCTGATAAAAATTAGCTAAAGTTTTCCTACACAAGTACAAACATTCAGTCTTTAATAAAATTACAAAAAATTTTTTTACTAATATAATTTTTTTCTTATTCGATCTTTATTATTTAAATTTATATTAATTGGTTTAAGTTTGAGTTCTTTTTTATATAGAAATATTAATTTTACTTTACAAAAACAAAAAAAAAAAATTTATAAAATATATATTTTTATATAAAAAAAGACCTCAAGCTTTAACAAATGAAAAAAGAATTTATATAAAAATAATTTTTGCAAGATAGCGCCAGTTTTTACAGTGCACCTTCTTCCTTGATTTTTTCAAATTATGAGTTAACATATATGGGCATTTCCCCAGAATGGTCTACCAGGATGAAAAAATAAAATGTTGATAATCATCGTCTTTTATTGTTTATTATTATAAAAAAAGTCTATGTTGTTATAAAAAAATGGCTTCATAGCATGTCGCAGCTGTTTTACTCGAAGAAATTGCACTGGAAACTGGAAAATTTTATATTTTCTTATATTTTCTACTTCTAAACACATTTTTATATGCTTATTTTACATGCAAAAATATGTTATGTTTACACTCTTTCTTCATAATCTTTTCATTACAATCAATTGTAAATTGAGTATTTAGTTGTTTGTTAAGGAAATTTGAAGACATTAATGGGAAACTGAATGGTGATAACAATAAAAAAACATATGGAAAAATCGTACGTTCGCGACCCGTACGTTCGCGACCGGTACATAAGCCAATTAAACAAAAACCAAAAGAGATATTTTTTTTGGTAAATACTGCATGGAGACCTACATTAATACACTTTTAGGATAAATTAATCACTTTTGAATATTCCGTTCCATTACGCAGATTTTTACATTTAACTGCTGTCAGCCAAAGTTGACTTCTATTTTGCGTACGTTCGCGACCACATGTTTATAACTCTTATTATGAAAACTTAAACTCGATGAAATCCATCCTTTGCACTAAACATACATCTACCCAAATGCTATCGAATCGCAAGAAAAAATGCTAGGAAAAGTTTTGTTTTCTATATTATTTGTACATCAAAAGCGTACGAACGTACGTTCGCGACCCCAGGAAATGCCCATATACGTTTTCCCATGCCTTTAACATAAGCTGAGCAATAAGAAATATTGCTCTATTATTCTGCCGACGTTATTGCCAACTTGCTGAGATATTTATCTTTAGTGTAGACCTAGGGTTATATAGATGCGCATCAGATGCAGTACAGTGATGCATTTCCGAACAAAGCCCATCATAGCTCTTTTATGAATTAAACAAAATTGTTAGAATTCGTTTGTTCTTTGACACTATTCTTTTCCGCGAAACGCTGAATTCTTCTAGTATGTAAGAAGATATTTTGTTTCAATGCAAATTTGTTTAAATTTTTTTCTTTCTCGGTGTTTTTTTCATATTTGAGTATTTGCAGTTTGCCATGCTTTACAAGTTGTTAATTTAAACAAATTAATGTATCCGATTAAAAAAAATTAGCAAAAAACAGCAAAAAATCTTATGACTTTAAATGACTGAGAATTTTTCATAATTCAACTATTTATCTATGTATGTAAGTCTACACAAACCCACCCATTCATGTATCGCATCCAACTGCCTCCTCTTATAGCCAATCCTCTCCATCAGTCTCTTTTATCTATCCCTAATTGTAATTACAAAAATGTTCAAATGTCAATGATCATAGTTTTATTATGATGTAAATGAAATGTTTGTCATATTGCATACGATTACTTTCATTTGATTCATTTGACAATAGCTTTCAAACATTAGGGATGATTACAGCTTTTTTAAATAATAATACAAAAATAATTTATTTATACGATCGATTTTAATAAGGTCTTTACGTTGAGTTACCGAACATTCTAAAAGTTTTCGCTGAAGCTTGCAAAGAATACTCTTCTTTTAGTATCGGGACTACCTCAAAAATATTTCACTGACTTTTCTCTTGCACTCTTTGAAAAAATTTTTCGTAGGCACAAGTGTGGAAATTTTTTAAATAAAAATTTTGCAACAATAATAAACTTTTTAAAATATTTTAGAGAAAAATCCTTTTGAAAATTGCCATTATGTAACAAATGAACTATCTAATTAATTTTTGTTCTATTTTCTTGTTGGGTTTGATTAACTAGAACCGATATACCTTTAACGTTTCTGTACCGATACTCATGCCGATATAAAAAAAATACCGATACCAAAATTCATTTCGTTCCAAAAAAAGTGATTTTTAACATCCCCCCCTCCAACAAATATAACATTGTTTGTTCCTTTAAATTCTCTGGCCTAGTGCTGACTGACCGTTCGTTATGGCCCTTCTACACTATGAAACTCAGTGTTACGACCAGGGCTGTGGAGTCGTTAAGAAAAAGTTATAACTCCGACTCCGACTCCTTTTGGTGAAATTTTTTAAGCACGACTCCGACTCCGACTCCGACTCCGACTCCGACTCCTACTCTAACCTAGCATTATTTAAGAGACTAGTTTTTTTTTTGACTTTAAACTCTTTTTTAATTTAGTACCTGTTAAATGGTTAAATATAGCAAGAAAATGATTCTGTAAAAATTTCAAATCGATATTTTAATTCTAACGTGCCGCGCATTGAGCTTTAACATACTAGTTACTAACATATGAGTAGGAAAGCTGCAAAATATTTTATTTGGATTTTGGAAAAAATTCAAAAAACATATAGTGCCCGATTAAATAGACCAAATGAGTTGAACCTTTTTTCAATTCTAAAGTGTTATGACATTCTTGACTTATAACTTAACAGTTGAGAAATTTAAACCAACTGAAATATAAAAAAATAATAGATTTAATTTTAGAACGAACGAGTTTTGTTACGAACTTTCGAAAGAAACGAGTGCTAAAAAATGTAAAAATAGTTCTGTAGGGGAGAGATAAACTACACCAATTCACATCTTTTTCAAATAACGTTTTTTATACTGTTGGAATTTCTGGATGTGTGAATTTCCATAAGTCCTATCTAATGTAGCTTTCGAGATAGAAAAGTTGAAAACAACAGCAAGTCCAATTGGCTTAGACGTTAAAGGCATCAAGTGTACTTAGTGTTGTTTACCACAATATTAATAGAGGCAAAGGACAGTCCTTTTTTGCAAATTGTGAAGTGAGGTCTTTTGTTTTTAATATACATTTTATATATTAAGTCAAATCATTCTCAGGAAAATTTTATAAAGTTTATTAAAACATGCATATGCGCCTTCAGATGTAAGTTCTACAATTTATATAACACATTTTGAAGAGAAATGTAACGTAAAAAAATGTTGTTAGCCTTCTATTATTTTTGGGAAATAGTACCCCTTTTGTTGTTGGACTTGGTGCTGTTTGTCTCAAGGCATGGAACAGTACCATAGAAGGTAACGAACCTTTTAGGACGTAATTTTTTAAGTATATCATCGACATAAAAAAAATATGTTAGGATCATATAAAATATTCGTACAAATGCACATTTTTATAACATAAACATCATTTGCGATTATCAACATGTTTGCGCGGTCTGCTGTAAAGTTTTCAAAATGTGGCTTGATGTAGTTTATCTCCCACCTGCAGAGTTAAAAAAAAATGTGAATTTTTAAACTGCCAAATTTAAATCTTTTTCTTCAGTGTACTCGCCATTGCATTTTTCCGTTCCTAATTCAATATTATTATTGTCCAAGACCGAAATTTAAAATTGCAAGTCTTTATTATCTCTCCAATTTTCCCTAAAGTGAGTAGATAAAAGTATTCTCAAATCATTTTTCCCACATTGATGGGAATTATATCTGGAACAATGTCATGTATTTTTCCGAGTTCCTTTTCCTTTTACTCTATTATAATTCAGCTTGAAGGTTGGAACTTCAAATGTAGTTCACTTAATGCTTTCACCACAGGAGCTACAGCAGATTTCAAGTCATATTTATGAACATGGCTATTTTTGGCTATATGGCTATATATTTGTTAATATACGATAAATAAAAAACAACATCTTTACAAATTTAATTTTTAAATTCCTTAATTCGGCTCTATTTCATTAACGATATCTTGGCGAAATTCAAATAGTGAACCCGCTGGTTTTTGTTACAGAAATTTGAGGTCACATTAAAACATAGAAAAGGACATGCTTTGATACAATCTATATAACTATTCTTATAAATTGTCAAAATAAGATGTTATCTCAATTTTTTAATTTTTGAAACTCACCTACTCATATGAAAAGTATACTGGTCCTTATTTTCAGACTTCACAATTTCAAAAAGCAGACCCTCTTATGGCCAATTCCACTAATTTATCTAAATATCAATTTATGTTTAAAATTTGTTTTTTTTATGTCAAATAAAAATAAAATTATTAGAAAAATTATATTTAAATATGAATTGATATTTAAAAAGAATTGGAGAAATTGGTCATTAAAATTTTTTATTTTAAAAAATATTAGAAAAATTGTAATGCAAAAAAGTCGGAGTCGGAGTCGCTAGTTTTTGTGGGTACTTCGACTCCGACTCCGACTCCGGGACAAAAACCTCAACTCCGACTCCTCAACTCCGACTCCGACTCCGACTCCACAGCCCTGGTTACGACATGTCAAAAACTCCCATAAACTTAAAATGTAAAAAACTTTTGGAAATTTTTCTAAACGATGAGATTTTTGATTTTATTAGAGTTCTATTTTTATAAAAGCACAAAAGAAAATCAGGAATGGGAAACTTTTTACTAAAATTCTTTTTTAATAAAAAAAAAAAAAAACAAATGATAAAAATAAACATAAAATTTCAATTGCTTCCTTAAAATTTTAAATAAATCAATAATATTTGCTGTAAAAACTAATTCAATATAAAATTTGCCGCCAACATCAGAATAGAAGTCTTTATATTTTAAATAAATATTAATTTAATGTTTTTGGTGCCTGTTAAAATCACGCCAAAAATGAAAGCGCCCCTAAAACAGAGTTATAAATATTTGTTAAACTGTACAGCGGTTATACTCTACTCTACAGATTTTTCTTTATTTAAATTGTGTTAATTCAGACGCAAAATGTAATAAAAAAAGAGTTTCTTTTTGATTTTTGACAATCAGACTAAAAATTATTAATTTGGGTAGAGGAAAAATCTTAAGACTTAGGCCTGTAACAGAATTAAGAAGTTGTAGTAGTAGCTGAAGCTGAAAAATGCTCTGTAGCGCAACAAAGTTAAACATTTCGAATTCTGCGCTTCAACTTCAACTTCAACGACTACTTCAACTACGTATTCTGTTGAGACCATTTTGAAACTGCCGTTTTTACTTTTGACAGCTTGCAGCGCTATTCGTAACGTTGTACTATAGCGACTATTCTGTTCCCCACATTATAAAATAGTAAGTATAAAAGAGGCTTTAGCTGTATGCATGTATATTCAAAGAAATATATATTTATTATATCTCTTTTAAGAATTTTTTGTATCATGACATAAATATTCTGCTTACGTATTGCGTTATTTTACAAAAATGGAATTTCCAAGTTATTTTTTTTAATGAAAATTTACCTTTTTGAAAACAGATTGTGATAGACCCAAAATATGTTGAGGATTGTGAAAAAACCAATAACGGTAAATCTTAAGGGATGAAACAAAGTGAGATTTGTTCTTTCTTTACAATGTGAGGCGGTCTATAATACGGATTGTGCTACAGCTAAAATATTTTGAGAATCATCAAAAAGTAATTTCAATTTTTGGGAATACAAAATTTTAATTTCAAAAGAGAATCATTACAAAACAGTGGTGGGCATATTCTTAATCTCTCATGAAATCGTGTTCGATAGCAAACCTTTACTTGCGTTACGTCGCCATACAAATACACAATAAAATTCTCTTCATATTTTAAAATAAAACAAGTAAAAGCGCTATATTCGGCTCTCCCGAATACTTGATACCCTCTTTTATCTAAAAATTATAAACTAATATTAATAAAAAAACTAACCTAACAGTATTTAAATTTGTTGCGGTGTAAGGCGTATTAAAGTCTATTTAAAAAAAAAGGATTTTTAAGTAGCTTATTATAAATTATGGGCGAATCCTTACGAAATTTGGCTGCGTAATTTGATTTCATTTTTATGGAGTGGGTTTAAATGAAGAATACGATAAATTATGGATCGATATCCACAAAATTTAGTGGTATGAATTCAAGTCATATGAAACGAGTTTGTGCAAAATTAAATGAGATTCAGTGTCACCAATTTATGCTAGTTTTTGTAACAAAAATATTAATTTTTTATGTAGGTGGTCGACATTTTGGCTCATTACCCTTTTCTTGCCGAAGCGATTGTGCTGAATTTTATTTCCGAGCTGCTTTTTATTATTTTTTGTCGAGTATTTCGAAAGTGAGCGTGTTTTCAACAGACGGACAGACAGAAGGACATGTCTTAATCGGCTCAGAATTACTCAAGGCTTCAAATCATATTTACTTTATGGGGTGTTAGAGGAGTAACAATTTCGTTTCACACGGAATGTCGAACTAAGTATACCCTCATTCACCACTGGTGTTGGATTTTCTGTTGGATTGTTGTTGTGTTTTCAAAGCAAAACTTCTACTGCTTTACACATTCAGTTCATTTCAGTTTAAAAAAAGGAGGGGTGTGAAAATATACTTTTTCCTCTGCATAAATAGTGTGAGTCGGTGTTTTATACAAGCATATGTATGATTATAAGTATACCATTTTGAGTAATATTTTTTAATACTAGTAAGAATCTGTTTTGATTAAGGGCCAGCTTTCATAAGGTTTTAAAAAAAATTCAACTATTTAATTTTAGCTGTTGTAGGCTGTTTACATGTTTTAAAATAGAAAGTACAACTAGCGGCCTCATGTACTCAACATTCGAAGTTACTAATTATAAATTTATTTTAAAAAAACTTACCGCACTATACTATAATAACTTACTATAATAACTCAGCATGAACAGCCGATTGTTCAAACAAACTAAGATGATTGTGTTACATTTTATTAGGGAGTTCCCTGTATCCAAAAGCTAAACAAACACCTAAGATTAAGGTCCACAAATTATAAAGAACTAGAAAGATCTAGCTCTAAGACTTCTCTGTAAAGCAATTTTTTTAAAAAACCACGTTTTTGAAGCTACGATTATTTCCGAGAATTAAGGGTCACTCTTTTAGATATGTATACGTATTCGGTTTCTTTAGTTCATTGTTCAATGTCCACTATAAATACCAATTGCTGCAACTAAGATGAGTCGTCCGTCGTATTATGTTACATTCATATTCACATTTACATTGCAATTGCAGTTAAAGTTAATTAAATACTTCTGAATCACTTTGTCCACAATCATAATCTACACATCCATTACATTTTATCACCATGTAGGGCATTCTGTCCGTGTTGTTATTTCTTTTCTTTTATGTTATTTATTTATATTTTTTTCTTGCTGATATGATGACGATAATGGCGAGGTCTTTATTAAATTATAGTAATACTTATACTTCTTCAACTTTATCATCAGCGTTTTTCTTCAAGATTTAGCAGATTATTGTAAAGAAGAAATAAAAATAATACATCAATGATGGTTTTTCAGTTTTTTGTCTGTTGATAAAGGCAGTAATTTTGTTTGTAAACTTCACTAAAAAATTAGAGAGTGTTATTTGTTTGTTAGAGGGTTGGAAACAATTATCGGATAAGCAAAAACTTTGGGAATTCTAATGATTAAATCGATCGACAAGCATAATTATAACGATTAATAAGAAGGTTTTTTAGGTCTTTCAGAAGAAGTAACACAAAGGTAAAAATACGATGGTGGTTTAAGGCAGGGCCTACCGATATAATATTCTTGGTCTAGCAGTTTACCGGCAGTCGAAATTTTTTTGTTTAGATAAGCTTACGTTAATTTAAAACTTAAGTTAAAATAATCCCATATTTATCTTGAGATATAGAGGAAAATAGTTTCCGGATGCCATAATGGCAACAATGTTTTGGGGCACAACTGGAATTAGATGACAACCAAAAGAGGCTTTACATGATGATAAATATGACTGTGGCGAAGAGTTGATTACGTGTTCTGATTTCTCTAATGAAAATTAAGTCTTAAAGATATTTTAAATATTCCGAGTACCTAAAAACTTGTTTCAATAAAAAAATTTGTAATATTAATTGAAAAATAAATTGTATTTTGTCTACAGCACAACAGATAAATGTGGACTTGCTCTTACTATTTTAACAAAAAAAATTTTTTAGTGTCAAAAACATAATAAAAAGCCAGTTTGTAAGGTACAAAGTGATGTCTATGAGCTAGTTAGAGCAGTGTTCGAAAATAAACACTAAATATTGATCCTAAGTGTTCGGTTCGGTAGATTTGTGGAAAACACAAACGCTAATACTGTTTGTGTAGAAAATCATTTCAAAATAACGTTTCCCTTCTTTTGAGCACAAAAATCGTACTGTTCTTATCCAACTCAACAAAAGATGAGATGGATAAGAACTGCTTGGTTTATTTTTAAAGTCCACAAACATCATTATGTTTGGTTCGGCTAATTAATGTTCGTGGCTTTTGGCTGGTAAAAAAACCAAACTTTTTTTACAAAACAAAATACACATACGAAAAAAAACAAAAAGCCAGCAAAATAATTTTACACAAACAAAACATAAACACAACACACACACAAGATTTTCGTGCTGCAGTCGTTGCTAAAATTTTTTGTTTGTTCACTTCTTTATCAATGTAAAAAAAGAAACATTCTAGAACATTAAAATATAATGTTTGTCTACAGTATCACTACAATTGTGCTGTTTTTAACAAAGAACAGAAGACTGTATAATGTTCGGCTCTTTTTTGAAAATAGTTAAGAACGGTATTAACGGTTGTGTTCGTCTACACAATCACTAAAAAATAGATATCGTTCTTGGGTTTGTAAGCCGAACGCTAAATAATGTACTGCTTATTTTCGAACACTGATTTACAAATGGTGTAGAGCTTAACCGTAGCTACAACTTTGTTAAATATTGTCAGTGAAAAATGAGAAGGCCCTGTAAGTAATTAAAAAATAAATGAAAAAATTTATTCCCTATATTTTTTTTTTAAAGTATGTACACGAAAAAGCAATTTTTTTTGGCAAGAAAAAACACATAAAATTCAGAAAAATGCATGAAATTTTTATTTGAATCAATATTACGGTCCATATAATTTAATGTTTGAAGATTATTTCATGTAAATGTTGACCGTGACTGCGCCTCAAATGGTCCATCCGCTTAGTCCAATTTTGGCATACTCTTTCCAACATTTCGGCCGGTATCTCATGAATAAATGCTTCAATGTTGTCTTCAAATGCGTTAATTGAAGCGGGCATGTGTGTATAGACATTAGCTTTAACATAGCCCCACAAAAAATAGTCTAAAGGCGTTAAATCGCACGATTTAGGCGGCCAATTGACCGGTCCCGCACGTGAAATAAAATATTCACCGAACTCGCCTCTCAATAAGTCCATTGTTAAGCGTGCTGTGTGGCATGTGGCACCGTCTTGTTGAAACCACATGTCATGCAAGTCAAGCTCTTGCATTTTGGGCAAAAAACAGTTGGATATCATCTGACGGTAGCGCTCACCATTCACAGTTACGTTACGATTCGCATCATCTTTGAAGAAGTACGGTCCAATGATGCCACCAGCCCATAAACCGCACCAAACTGTAACTTTTTCTGGATGCATTGGTAGCTCCTGCAATGCTTCTGGCTGATCTTCGCTCCAAAATCGACAATTCTGCTTATTAACGTACCCATTGAGCCAAAAATTAGCTTCTTCGCTGAACACAATTTTTCGATAAAAAAGTGGATCGCATTTTGATAATAAAATTCAATAATTTGCAAGCGTTGTTCGTTTGTAAGACGATTCATGGTTAAATTATAAACCAAACTGAAGATGTTTGAAAGTGAAACAAAACACGAAACGTGCGTCAGCTGTTTAAACCAGTATTGCCAAGAAGATAATAGCTAAAAAATTACCCAGTTAAGTGGTATCAACAAGTCTGAAGTAGCTGTTGGCCAAAATTTAATAAAACTTAATTTTTAGAATTTTTGCAGGCCCCTAAAAAAAATTTACCACCAAAATCGTTAAACTGAGTATAGAATTTTACTGCCAGTTGGTAATACAATCGAATCTATATTGTCCAGTCTGTGTCTTTTCCAAAAGTCTTTTTTTGTCGCGTATTGTTATCATAAGGCGAGTAGGATTTTAGCACTATATCTTAGGATACGATTACTTTGTACATAATAGGTAAGAATATATAGACATGCTTAATATGTACTTAATCTAAGCAATCACAATTCAAAGAGTTTCTAGATCAATGCAGTGCTTTCCGTCGTCAAAGATTCTTGAGATCATGGAAGTTGTAGATTTTGCCGCACGTTTATGCACGCATTATTTAGAAAATAAGTGTTGGTGCAATAAATATTTATTTTGCCATTTCTGGTTGGATGTATTAAAACTATACAATGCCAAGAATGATAAAAAACAAGAGTACGCATTGCGCATATTAACAAAATTCAACTGTTAAATATGACATCAAATCAGCATTTTATACACATGTTTGTTTGCTTGTGTTTCTATATTTTAGCTGTACTTATACGCTGATGTGACGTAGATGCGCAGAAACATTTCATTTTTTAAGGCTGAATGCGTTGTCTTGTTTTCTTTGTATCTTTGTATTTGTAATGCGACAGTTTGGAAATTATCTCTCGCATAATGTAATTAATTGGATGAAAGCTTAAATATGTTAAACGAATCGATTCCTTTATATACATACATATACATATATAGACGTATGTTCTATTAATTGTGAGTAGTTTCCAAAGAATATTACTTATTTTATCTCCGAGTGTAAAAAAACATCAGGTATTTGTAATAAATAAATCCCCTGAGACGTTCAAACATACAGATACTTAAACGTATAAGGGAATAAACTTTCAGCACTTAGAAAACTGAATATAAAACTTCATAAGATTCCTGTTTAACCGGTTTTACTTGGTATTTCAATTTGCTAAGATGTCGTTGTTGTTGTCGTTTGTTTGAAATGACTGATTTGAAATATTAAAATATGTGTTTATTTTTCATTACAAAATCCACACAGTCTGCATCGCTGGCTTGAGGGCGTATCAATTTAAAAAAAAAAGTAGTACAACGAAGTCGTGATTTATAATTTAAAACAGAGTTAGATTCAAACGAAATCTTGTTCAAAATAGTTTAAACTAGTTTTGGCTTCAGAGCGTCAGATAAAAATTCTCTTAGGTTTTATATCCTGTAGAAATATTTAAAAACTCTAAAAGAGGTTTAATTAAAAAAAAAAAAACAAAACAAAAGCTACAAAGCCTCAATAGAGTAAGAGTATGTATACAATTTTAAGAGATATTTTTCTTTCGCTCATTATACTCTTGTATCTGGAAGTAGAACAAATAACATTTGTGAGATATTATTGTTTTTTTTTTTTTTTTTTTTTGTATATCTGTGAGATATTATTACATATTGTTCTTTTGTATCTTCTTCTGCTTGCATTGAACTGAATTTTGTATTGACTTAACGCAAATTTTTAAACCAGACAAAGAAACGGAAAAAAAATATCTTGTAAACAATTTGATAAGAAATGTAAACAATCGACTGAATAAATACAGTTCAAAATATGTGCGAATTTAAAACCAAAATTTTCAAATAGTTTAATTTTTCATAAAATGGAAACAAACTTTTTTGTCTCGATGAGGGCTTTATATAATTCGGAAATAATAATATAAATTTATTTTATTTGTTTGTTAAAATGTTTTATGTGTTAATTTGATTTTTATTTATTGCAAATTAACGTTTTTAATGGGGCACGCTTTTTTTATTAACTCCTTGCGTTTGGCAACCACAATTTACTTTATTAATATGAACGCGTTGAATCTCAAATCTTTTTTAAGACAAGCGTTGGGTTTTAGGCACTTTAAAATATTGTTTTCAGTTTAAATAATTTAAATTCTTACGTCAATCCTTTTTTTAAGTTGATATACAAATTTGCATTTTACTTTAGTTTGAAATTATAATTGTGTTTTTCATATTAAAATTATTTTTAGAAGATTTTCATACTTACCTTTTTGCATCAGTAGCAGCAGAGAGAGAGAGCATGAATTATTTACATTCAGTTTTGCTTAATTCACTGACATGATTTGCTCACGAGCAGACTTTAATGCACCACTACAGCAAGTCTAAGAATTTATATGTGAAATTAGGTTTCAGGAAAGAAACATGTTTTTTTTATTTAGTTAAATGACAACAAAGTAACAAGTTTAATAAAAAAATTATGATCTGATAAAAATAAATTATGATCAAGCAACAAAGTTTTATTAAACTTTACAATTTTGATAAAACTTTGTTGCTAATATCATTATTATAATTGTTATTTTTTGTAAACTATTAATTTGTATGACAAAATATTGTTGCATTAGCTACATATCGTCCCCTAAAATCCACAAGGCCACGACAAAAGACTTCATTAAACATGACGTCGGAATGACAAATAATGCATTGTTAGTTGATTTCTGATATTTTTAATTTTTGTTTTCAAAAAACGCTGTTCGTATGTATGTGCCCAAATTAATTTTTAAAGCACAAAGAACTTAATTTTTTTTTTTTTATTTAATGCACTTCATATTTGGTCCAGCAAAAAATAGCTTAATAAAATTACAAAAGATCAGAGCGAGGACTTTTGAGGAAAATATTAAAAATGGGGTCGGGTTTTTCTTAAAACCTGACAGCTCTCTGCTGGCGAATCTCTCTTTGTACTGTTGTTATTCAACAAATCGCACTTAACCAAAAAGAGGATATTAGCTCAAAATTTAAAAATTTTCAGTAGAAGCAAAACAATTTTTAGTTTTACAATCAAGGCATATGAAAACAAATTTTCAAATCAACGATCTCATTACCAAAAATTAAAGCACGATATTTTTACAAAAAAGTGATAAAATAAAAATTTTGAGTTATGCCCTCTTGTTGATCAAGTGCGAAATTTTTAATTTATAAAAAAATATGGAAGTGGAGTGTAACTATAAATTTACTTAACTTAAACAAAGTCATAAAATTTTTAATAAAAATAGTGGTTACGTTTGGGACAATTTTTAACATACATAATTATTTTTTTATAACTGTGTATTGTTAAATAATTTACCTACTGCAATAAAAATATAAAAAAATATTAAACTAATCGTATTTTGCATTCTGCACGCATTTCATTAATTGTCCTGAATATTGATAGTTTGTTAAATTGTTTTAGCTTATGGAATTCCTGCCAATTTCATAAATACGGCAATAAATAAGTTGTGTATTTATCAATTGATTATTGTGTTTTTTATTTTATTTTCCATTCATTTGATTAAAAGGAGAAACGAAAACGCTCTAATTACGTAATTGAAAATATTGTGAATGTTTGCATTAAAACAAACACTCAGTACTTTACACCATAAAGTTTATAGCTTTAACAGATTTAACCAAGGACCCTAAATAATAATTATGATAATTTTCAGGTACCAAAAAATTTACCACTTTTAAGAAATATTCTATAAAAATGGCTTTTAATTATTATGTATAATTAAAATAAATATTTGTTAAACATAACTAATATATCCAATTAATATCTTTTTACATTGGCTCATAACTATTATGATCGAAAAATATTTATTTCTCTTACAGATAACTATTACTTAGGATTTTTATTGTTTTTATTTACGATAATAATTATTAATTAGTATTGTGGTTATTTTGTTGAACTATTTATGGTTTTAAATCCAATTTTTTAATATTTTTAATTAGGCTTAAGTTCATCAAATTTAATTTTTATTAAATTACCCAATAAAAAATTTTATCATTTTGCGAAGCACTAAAAGTACATTTAAAAAAATAAGCGCACAATTATGCGCTATGCAATAAGACATACAGAAATGCAGTAAATTTACTGAAAGAACTCTCAACAACTTTTATAAAAAAATCACATTAAAGTGCTACGGCATTCCCTTACTGCGAAGCAGGTTTGTAAGGGAGAATACTACAAAATAACTGTATCAAAATATTCAGTGTGTAAGGCTGATCGTTACATCCAACAATTTTTATATGCGCTGAATAATGCGTTTTATGTGTCCAAAATGTATTGCTTCAGAGTTGGAACTCGCCATATAAAATTCATGTCTTCCGTAAGCGCAATGGTAAACGAAACGTTTATGTTTCTCCCTTACAAACCTGCTTCGTTGGAAGCTCCATTTTTTATTGGGTATTTTTATTAAGAAAGGAATTTTACAACATGTAAAATAATTAAAATTGTTATTGATAATCTTTCATTCTTGACCGTGGCCGGGGCTCGAGCCCTGGCCGGCAGGTTACCATGACATGTTTCGATCGCAACCACTCGATCTTCTCAGATGGATTTGCCGTCCTACACTCGCAGCTATCGACGACTGCTGACGTTAATAGTCAAACATCAATCCTTAAACCAAATTGTATTTTAATTTTTGGTAGATCGAAATTTGCTTTTTTGAATGATTATCCATTTTAATTGATTTTACATGTTTTTCCTTACTTCTGTAAGGAATATATTCTTGATAATAATTGTTTTATTTTTGCAGATTATGGATGTGCATATATATATACATACATATTCAAATGAGTTATAACGGTTGTGTTATTTCTTATTCATAACTATTAAAAATAATAAGTAATATATCCATCGAATAGTAATAGTTATGTTTGAGAAATTCTTTTATTTGATACCCATAGAAGTAATACGTTCCCAATAAAATATTGAGCTTCAAAGGAAGCGGGTTTGTAAGGGAGAAATGTAAGAGTTTCGCTTACCATCTCGCTTACGGAAGGCATGAATTTTATATGGTGAGTTCCCACTTTGAAGCAATAAATTTTTGACACAAAAAGCGTTTTTTACAGTTTTTTACAGTTATTTTTAAGTATTGCCGTGGCACTTGAAATGTTATTTTTACTTTTATAAAACTCGTTAAGAGTTCCTTCACTTACTTTACTGCATCTCTGTATGTCTTATTGCGTAGCGCATAATTGTGCGCTAATTTTTTCAAATGTAAAAATGTTTTATTGGGTTCTTATTGAAGTAACACATTTTTTATACATCACAACAGTGGAGAGGGTTTTGTGTGTTTGTGCTGATATTTGTAACACATTAAAATAGTGTCCCTTTTGGTATATCGATCGGATGAAAATAATTTTTTTAACGTCCAGCTGGCTGGCTGGCTGTGCATGTAAACTTTTCGCAAAGCGCAGGTCGCAATTTTTGAGATAGTTTGATGATGATGATTTGTACTGAAAGGTCTAGAATTGATCATAGGTCCCATATAACCTACATCTCCAAAATTACTTAAAAATAAAATGGTCTCATATATATAGATGTTGATATTAAGAGCCAGGTCCACGATCGATAACTTAAGCGAGTTACAACAAGTCACTCGTTCTCATAAGCTTCCAACTAATGGCCCATTTTGAGTATACTTAAGTTGGCTTAAGCAATTGTGCGAAGACAAGTTAATCATATGTGTCAAACCATATAGAACTTCAGGAAACTTTTTGTTAAATTTCACGAAACTGTCATTAGCTTAAGCAAAGTGCGAAAATGATCGCACATTCCGTACGCAATCAAATGTTTTTTGTACCACAACTTGTAGGTATACCAAGCTTGTCATTCCTTGTGAAACTTTCTTAATATTCATCTAAGACCCCATAAAGTGTATACAAAAATGGGTCCTTAAGTAATTCTAAGTCGATTTAGCCATGTCCGTCTGTATGCCCCTTTGTTGAAATCACGCTCACATTCGAACGACTCAAATTAAAAGAACAATGTAAGTGTTAAATTGTTTCTTGTTCTGCTTAGCAGTTTAGGATTGAAGTCCAGCAACATCGTTTTATAAAAATAAGAGTTATGAATCAAAATGTGAAACAACAACTTTAAAAAGTTAATAATTTTGTAACAAAAACTATCATTAATAGTGGCACATATGCACATATTGATATGAGATTCCGCACAAATTCGTTCAGTATCACCAGAATTCATACCACAGAATTTCGTGAAGATCGGTCCATAATTAGCCATATGCCCCATATTAAGCCCACTTTCGAAAAACCCTTTAGTGCGCCTCAAACCCTAAAGAATAATGCTATTGCAATAAACTTTGATATGTCGCAGTTTTACATGACTAGAAACCAAACTGTCAGCTTTTGTGGAGTTCGGTTCATAATGTGCCACAGGTCCGATATAAAGCCCACTCCTGTAATATCCTAGCCTTCGGTGGAGGGTATCAAAGATTTGGCACAGCCGAATATAGCAGTTTAACTTGTTTTAGATGCATTTGAGAAGTTTTTTGTTATCTTAAGTATCTTAAGCAAGCTTACGCATGTTATAGCTGGGCCTTATCCATCGACTTGTCGTTCGATAGGTTTTACGTTTCTAGCGTTTGAAAATAAAAATCGGCAAAACATGTAAATTAAGTCATATAAATACAACTCTGTGCTACAAAAAAAGCAGTTAACAAAACAAAGCACTATAAAAAAATATGGAATACAATTTTGTGAAAAATATTTTATAAAATCATATAATTTAATAAGTGATGTTGTTTTAAAATAAATATTATTATAAAAAAATATTAAGTGTTGGCGTTTCAAGAAATAATTTCGTTAAATATTCAACAAAACCACACACAAGTAAATTATTTTGACATTTGTGGTCGCATAATATTTCTAAGTGGGGCGCTAATTTGTATGAAAACTATTACGTTGTCGTTCGCTTGCAAAGTCGATCGACTTCTCGTGCTGCAAGTTGTAAGTGAAATCAGCTGTTTGTCGCTGAAAATACATCTGAGCGATAGCTCCCGACATCGTGCGCCAGGCTGTTAGTTAATATTCGGCATAAAGAACATTTGTATGAATTTAACCTCATAACATTAATTTGTTTTGGCAGGCATATGATTGCCTATGGATCACAAATACTTGTCCCACAAATCCGTTTTAAGTAAGTTCAGTTTTATTTTTGCTTTAAAAATCTTTTTACAATTATGCAAACTACAAAAATTTCCCGATTTAATATGTTAATAGCTGCGTTTAATTATTATGTACTTGTACCATCAGAAAGTGTATGTAGTGTATACGCGGTTCGACCCCGCCTTTTCGCGCTTTGTTTAAAACAAATGAAGACCCCTCTCACCCCAACATTTTCACTGTGGTAATTTTAAATACAAATATTTGTTTCTTGTGCAGTCCATTAAAATTCAGTGATGAAAAAATAATATTTACGAAACGTAATAAACAGTTAAAGATTTTTTCTTGATTTTGAATAAATTTATTTTCCTTCCATCTTTTTGTGTTTTCTTTTAAATGTGTTTGAATTAAAAAAATAAAAAATTTTCATTTTAATTTAATTATGTAAAAATTGTGAAATAAAGTGAAATGTTTGCTTAACATTATAAACTGGCAATAATAGGAAAATATTAGAAGTGGCTTGACATTTATAATGACATATTTTCAGTTGTATATTTTAAATGATGATCTAGTTCTTTTTGGTATTCGTTAGTTGTTGTTTCAAATTTATTATTCCCATATGAAGCATGTTTGCAAATGACTGTATGACACACAGTGTGTGTGCTAATTAAACTAATTACAAGTTTTTGCATTTGATTTTTAATGACTCTTTCCTCCAAATTTGAAATTGTGAACCTTTAAAATATTGGGAAATAAAAAAAAGAATAGTAACTAACATTAATTTTAAATTAAAAACTTTTCTTTTTCAGAGAAAACGTTGATTATTAAATTTTTGAAAAAATATTTGCAAAATTTAGTTGTTGCTATTTTGAATTAATTTCTAACTTAAAACTACATACTCACGTACATTTCAAATATGATCTCTAACGTCATCAAACGATCTAATTTTTGCTTTCGACGTTTCGGATGTCGTTGGCCGTCAGACTTGCATAATTCTGTATAATATTTATAAAATTTCTTTTTAATTGTCCCTGATGACGTCACACAGCTGATAAATACAAATAAAAATAATTCATATTATTTATGATATTTAGACATTTTTTTAAATGATTGAAAAACTTATTGATAAGTTAATAAAAATGGTAACTAACCTTTAAAACATGTACGATTTGATACGTTTTGTTTCTTTTGCCCAAGTACCGTGATTGTTTTTCTTCTATAGACTTACGTAGTTTTTTTTAAAGATTTTTATCTACAATAACTTGTTTTTAGTGATGTTTATTTTGATTTTATACAATAGACTACGTACAACAACAACAACAAAAATTACTTAAAAAAGATATTTTTTCCAGTATCTTATCAGAACTAAGATTTTATGAGTACTTTTTATGTAGAATAAAAGAAGGCAATTTAAAAAAGTGGTAACGTAATTTTTTGTGAGTTATAAAGTGAAAAATTTGTTAATACTGGGATTACGTTTTGCGGGTTTGATCATTTAAAATTTATACATTTCCATGCAACCTTAGCCATAGAAGAACTCTGTATATTTTTAACCAATAATGTCTAAAAATGAAAATTGTGTAGCTGGTTTTACCATCCTGAAATATTTATAATAAATAAGGTCTTTTAAAATTAAAGGTGGTCTTACACACTGCGCATTTTACTGTTTGCTTGTCGAACTTTCTTCTGCAAACTTCATGCATAGTGTCTAAAAGCCATGCAAATTTGCTTCTGTAAATATCAGCCTGCATTAACACTTAACAAATTTTCAACTAAAGCGTGTCTTATTTGGGACTACAAAGCACATGACATCAACTAATTTGCAAGTCATTTGTTTGAGTAAATATAATATATAAAAACAACCAATTTAACTAACTGAAATACAATTAAAAGTTAAAAGAAATGGAAATGACAATCCTTATATAATTCGCTGTTGTAAACTTCAAAAGGTTATGTCAGATGAAACAAAAAACGTATGTGAGAAAGCAAAATTATAAACCGTCTGGGAATTGTCAATTTTGAAAGACATTGCGCAATTACGGATTGATCTTAAAAAACTGGTAAAGCCACTGTTTAATAGATCAACTTTAAAAGCAGCTTAACTATAAGTTTAAACATTTTATAAATACATATATATATTTTTGCATTTCATAATTAGACAGATATTTTGGTAAAAGGAATTTTGGTAAAAAGATATTTTTTGAATTTTTTGTCGTATCGGCATTGAAAAAACTTTATTTTTGGTAAATCAAATAAGTAGCATTTGTTTCGAAAGTGTATCACTGCCAACCAATGCTGCCATCAATGGCGTTTTTCTATGTAGTGTTTGAAAAGAGTTATTCGAAACATTTATTATATTTGACTTTGACTATGGATGGCGACTGAAAGTGAAGTATACGGCGAAAAACACAAATGTACCGTTGTCTGATAAATGTGACATGGTAGGAGAAAACTGGATCGTATTTGTCTTTAGCATGCCCAAAAACATAAAAATCAAGTGAAATGGTTAAAACAATTTTAAAAAGTTTAAAAATGTCTACCAGAGTAATTAATAAACTTTTTAAAACAAATATTGTCCAAATTGCTTTTACCCTCCATTTCATATAGAATTGAACACAATTTACTGCTCAATAAGCTACCTAAAGGGTACTTCACACTATTATACTTTGTATTACGATATGACAAAAACGCAAGTGATATGTCGAAGTGTGAAAGTCAGTGTTAATGCAATGTGTTATGAAATGACAAGAATTATGAAAACAAAAAATTTTGAGATCGAATACGACTTCAACGTTTTTTAAAATTTTTCTAAACAATAATAACGTTTATTTAATCAATGTTGCCTTTTAATAAAAGCAAATAAAATTATTTTTTCATGTGTAATTGTGTAAATACAAATTGTAATGTTGAATTAGACAGTCGCAACAACATTATGTAAGACTTGCGTGATAGTGCTAAGTACCCTTGAATAAGAGCGGCAAGCTTTATTTATGTGAAACCTTCTTGTTTTCAAATAGTTTATACACTCAAAATATTATGTAGTAAAATTTAAACGAAAATTCACTTTAAACAACCTAAAATTCATTCAAAAAACGGATCA
Organism: Pollenia griseotomentosa; assembly: GCA_963931875.1. Taxonomy (NCBI): domain Eukaryota; kingdom Metazoa; phylum Arthropoda; class Insecta; order Diptera; family Polleniidae; genus Pollenia; species Pollenia griseotomentosa. Next base: position 202,105,444 of record OZ007561.1, on the reverse strand, counting down.
TTTACATTTCGCTTAAAACAATTGATTTGTACCCCAGTAAAAACTTCGCTTACTTTTTCAAAATGAATAGCTTCTTTAACTCATTATTTAGTAGCTTTCTTCTATAACAACTTCTATAACTACTTTTTTCTGGATGTATTAAAGGAAAAAAATAATGACTTGCTTTTGAATGCGTTCATTTTGGGACATCCCTTGTAAAATTCATTGGTTCTTTCCGTAGAATTGTAAGTAGTGCTCTTATGTTTTTCTGATTACTCAACACATTATTTTGTAGGCGAAGTTTTTACTGGGACATTAATTTTAAAATTTTTTATTTATTAAACTGCATATTCCTTAAAATTTAAATTGATAATATTTTAACCGACAAAAATCAAACTACAAAACAAAATAAATACGGAAAAACATTTGGGGAATTCACAAGGTAGTCATAAATTTGTAAAGTCATATGTCTTAAAATAATTAAAAAAAATATATATGACTGCTTTGGGCCACCGTTTATAATTTAGATTTCTACTGTACTGTTATGACGAATCAATGAACACAGCATTACAATTTTTATTTTGCTTGAAACACAACGATATTTTTTTAAACAATTGTTAAATATTATTTAGGACATTATGACGATATGGCTTAATAGCACCTCTTGTGAATATCCCAATTATTTTTTGGTAGTTTTTTTTTTGAATAACAACCATAAATGTTAAAAAATAAATTTATTCGTAAAATAACTATATTTTTATTAAATTTTAACAGCTCGGAAAACGAATTTAATAACCCACAATCAGTTACTGTAATAATTTTATAAGTGTACGAAACAAACCTCTAGAGCGCGTGTTCAACACCACCAGGCTGGAAAATGTAGTTTAAGTGATCGCTCAAGAATTTTCGCTTTAAAAAAAACCCTTGCTGCACTTGTTTAGGTCGTTCAAATAGAGCTCGTTTGACAAAAATTATTTCAAAATAAAAATTTAAAAATGAAAACAAAAAAAAAATTATTGTGTATGTTTATATTCACAAACCTGATAATTTTAAGAACTAGATTCACTTTTTGGGAAAGACATTTGAACATTTTTTAAGCCGCAACAATTTTGACCGGAAACAGTCTCAAGAAATAATTATTCGGCCGATTATACCATGTAAAATTTCGGCAATTAATATTAGCAAACGGTTTACAATAGTTCAGATGGGCCACGCTCCTTTTTTTGTTAAAATTAATTTAAGCATAGTGTTTCATTAAAATTAGTACTTGTGATATTTTAATTAGGCTTAAGTTCATCAAATTAAATTATTATAAAATTATTTTTATATTCTTGACAAAAATAACGAAAACACAGAAGTAAAGAAGAACATGTAAATCAATTAAAATAAATAATCATTCAAAGCAAATTTCGATCTATCAAAGGTTAAGTACAATTTGGTTTAAGGATTGATGTTTGACTATTGACTGCCAGCCGTCGTCAAAAAATAATTTAATAAAAACTAAATTTGATGAACTTTAGCCTAATTAAAATATAAAAATTTGGATTAAAACCCATAAACAGTTAAACAAAAAAAGCACAATACTAATTAAAAGTACTTTATTAATATTTCGTGAGCGTGCTTGATTGTAGGACTCGGGAAATTATTGCTGAATAAGAGTGCGTTATAACAAAAATTTTGTTTGTGACTATGCATGATCATTTCCTTCCCTTGTGGATGAGAGGTAACGTGAGTCAAAAATCACACATGCGCAAAGCTATCGTGGTTAATATTTTTTATTGGCAGTGATGCCAACTCTTGGTACACTTAACGCGTAAAGGCATATGAAAACGGGCTAAATTGAAATTGCACGTCATTATTTTCAAAAAAACCCAAAAAAGGTTTAAAATTTTGAATCTTTAAAAATTTTTCATTGTTAAATAGCATTTTAAGTTCTTGGCCATCCTTGTTATATATTTGTGATATTTCGAGTTTTGTCTATTTTGTCTTAGACACTTACAATCCTCCTGATTTAAGCATATATTAAGGGATATATTAAAATATTTATAGCAAAACTAAAAAGTTTATTGCAATCTTATCCGTTTCCTCGACGTTTTTCTATTTGCACTATTAAAAATTTTTAAGACAAAAGGACTAAATTAATGTTACAAAAAGGGTCAAAAATGTGCGTTTTTTAGTCTAGGCCTAGGCGTTTCAGATACTTAAGGGTAAAATCTTGCCCAAAAAGTGATAAGTTGGCATCACTGTTTAAAGGTACTTGAAAACATCACTAGCTCTGAATCTTTTGATACAATTAAATTCACTCAAGAGAGAAGAAAGTAATGCTAACTGGGCGACTAATATATTATTTTTTATCTACATCTTTATTAAATTGTAGGTTTTATATAAAAACATTTTAAATATAAAAAAATGAAAGCTTTTTAAATAAAAAAAAATTGTATCAATATTACGCTGGTTTAGTGAAAATGTTTGCAAGGAACTTATGACTTCTGCTATTTTGAAATTGATTTAAGCAGTTAATAGAAATAATTCCGATTATACGAATGTTTAAGAATATTTTGTTATTAGTCTGAATGATAAAACTTTATCATGCTTTTAAAATCTAGTACATTTAAATATTTTTAAAACTTTCTTAACTAGATTATTATAATTATTAGGGTAATTTAAAGAGGAAAATATGTATATGATTTAAATGGTTTTGATTTTCTTAGCTATTCCAGATTTGTTATTATAGTTAAGCTTAAAACATTTAGTAAGTAAAACAATAATATATTTTATTTTGTTAAATTTTTATTAATTCAAACTTAAAAAAAATGAAACGATTATTTTGTAATTTTTTTTCTTTAAACATTCAATACTAATTGAATTTGTTAATTTTATCGTCAAATTATAATTCTAGATAAAAGTTATGCATTTAGGGGCTACGTTATTTAGTAAAAAGGAAGATGGTTATGGCTTCTCTTTTGGGGTGAGATTCCATTTTGGAGGGTGGGGCTTCTTAGCAGGTTTGAGATTAAACTAAGTTGTACATTGCTAGAAACTTTAATGACACTATAATTTTTTTAAATTTATATTATTTAACTTAACTTTTCCATTTTTATGTTTGTTTTAAAATTACGTTGAAGTTTGATAGATAAATAGACAGAGAGAGAGAGAGACAGAGATATAGATAAAATTAAAGTAAATTAAAAGTAATAATAATTAATAAAAATTATATGACTTTTTAAAGTCACTTTTTTTTTAATATACAATAACTTTCTATGTATGTAAATTTTACATTTAAATTTTATTTTGTGGGGTAAATTACACACGCACACACACTCAACCACTTGTGTAGATAATTCTTTACATTTGTTTTTTTATCTCTTTTATGCCCGTTAAGCTTCTTTTCTTTACATTTCTTTAGTTTATTTCAAATACTTTTTTATCTTTATTTTTCAATTTATCTTCATTAGGCAACAACAATTTGCAATAAACTCGAAATATAATTAAAAATGAAAATAATGTTTATAAATAATTTGTTTTTTCCTTTTGTTTTATATTTTTTTATTTTATTTGTGTAAAATTGGATTGGTTTTTGTTAAATATTTTTGGTGAATGGCAGTTTACTTTTGAATAAAGTAACAACAATTAATGAATTATGTTTTTCTCCATAATTTTATTTGTAATTAAATTTAAATAAAACTGTGCTTGGTTTATTTTGTCTTCTTAATTCGTTATTGTTTTATAATAAAATCTAGCGATTTCTAACTATTAAAGTTTGTGCTTAAGCGAAAAAAAAAAATTGAATTTTATAATTTTTATTTTTTTGCTGAATTGTTCGTTGGTAAAATTTAAAATAAATTAAAATTTATAAATAAAAAGCTTTTCTGTCATTAAGACTTCTTTAATCTATTAAAAGTTCAAAGTGAACCGAGCCTAATTTTTCCTTGCGATCGTGAATGATATTGCGAGCCCAAGCTTTGCACTCAACATTGATTATAATACCGCCTGAAAGAGAAGAAATAATTTAGCATAATTCTTTAAACATGTACAATATATAATGCCTCAATAGCGTAATTTATTTCTTTTTATGTAACACTATTTATCTATGTGTAGAAACATTTGAGCCGAATCTTAGAAATGTTCTGTTGAAATAAAGAGAACTTTTTTCTCTAAATAGAAATTGTTTGTCTAAATAATGCATACTTAATTTTGTTTATTTAGAAGTTTATGCAATTTTACTCGAATAGAATTGTGTCTCTGCAATTCCCCCAGGGTATGCGAATGGCGAAAGTGCTCAAAACATGACATTGACAGCCATGCTTGAAAACTGCCCCCACTGTGCCAGACGCCCACGTTAATCTTTAATACATTTTCTTCTATGCTAAGAGAAATATTTTATTTAAACAAGCCAATATTTTTAGCATAGAACAATTTTGTTGAATATGCGAGGTTTTTTAGCTGAAAATAAATCTGCCCGAACAAACTGATTTTTCTGTTAAGAATCTGTCGTAAAACAGAGAAAAAATATTTTTCAATATGGTTCACCTCCAACAAAACTAATTTTAAAAAAAAATTTTCAACATATTGTGGTTGATTTCACCATATAATTGCCACCAGTTACCATATTCTGGTTAAGTCAGTCCTCCATCAAGAAGCCGCAAACATATTACGGTTGCCTCTAAACATGTAATGGTGAAATATGACAATAATTTGCTTACAACTAATAATTGTTTGGTTTTAAATAAATAATATTGTTTTCCTTTTTTTCAGAGACCGAAAATAACAGTTATATTCGAATTTTAAAAAAGAAAAAGCATATGGAAGTAAATGTGGAAAAACTGATTCAAGTTTACCATATTGATCCTTATGAACTTTTCTATGATAAATATATTGATTTTTAAAATTTTTATTTTAATTTTTTCGATCAAAATTAAGAGTTATTTTTTGATTTTTATTTTTTTGAATAAAAATAACTGTTATTTTTTGATTTTTATTTTTTCGATCAAAAATAACAGTTATTTTTTGATTTTTAATTTTTTGAACAAAAATAACAGTTAATATTTGATTTTTATTTTTTTGAGCAAAAATAAAAGTTATTCTTTAAAGAAATGTACGTGTAATAGTAATTTAGTTGACTTTAAATGTTTATTTTAATTTGTAATCATCATTGGAAGTTCTTATGCACATTAAAATAAATATTTAAAGTCAACTAAATTATTATTACACGTACATTTCTTTAAAGAATAACTTTTATTTTTGCTCAAAAAAATAAAAATCAAAAATTAACAGTTATTTTTGTTCAAAAAAATAAAAATCAAAAAATAACTGCTATTTTTGCTCGAAAAAATAAAAATCAATAAATAACAGTTATTTTTGTTCAAAATATAAAAACCAAAAAATAACTGTTTTCATCTGACTATTATGAAAAAAGCAATAACTGTTACGGTTCCTGCTTTTTTTCCAAGAGAAACATGCTCTGGTTAAAAAGCAATCATGCTATTATTAGAGTTAAACATATTTTTTTATAATCAGCAATAACATGTTCGGATGTAATTCTAATTTGGTTGTAACATCTTGATGGAGGACTAACTTAACAATAATATGGTTATCATTGACCATAAAATGGTCAAACTAACCATAATATGGTAGTGACCATTTTGAAAAATTTTTTCCTTTGGTGTAAAAATAAAAAGGTCTTTTCCGAATAAATAATGTTTGTCGATTGGGGTAAATTTTTTTTAGTAAACGAGAAAATGAAAATAGTTTTACTCGAATAAAGAAGTTTTTGTTGTATGAAAAAGGATACATATCTTTTTAATATAGAAAATCTCTTAGCGGGGCGGGGCAATGATGTAAAAATTGCAAGAACGTTCCTAAAGGTCCAATTTTCCTTAATCAATGGCTTTTTAATTTTGTTTTTAACGAAAAAAAAAAAAATATGATTAAAATCAACTTACGTTTTGGTCTTTGGAAATGTACAGCCACTAAAGGACTTAGATAACCCTCTGAATTTAAATAGGGATAAAAGTAGCCGGGGAAACCACGCAGAGGTAAATAATCTACGGGACCAATGTTTTCCTGATCAGCAGGATTTTCACCTTCACATGAAACCCAGATGGTTGCCATCTGAAAGTTCACAAAGAAAACTTTATTCAGTTAAAAAAACACTAACTATTTTATAAAGTATGTATACAAACCTTATGGGGTTCATTCTTTTCTATTTCGGATATGTAGGTCTTAAGACTTTTAGGCATATTCTCAGGCAAGTCGGTAGCATTGTTAAAATAATCAGGTACCCAACCATAAATCTTATTGAGTTTCAGAAATATACACGGTGAACTCTTGTGATAACTGTAGTGATTTTCTTTGGTACATGGAGACCAAGCCTTAATGTCCACATCGCAAACTTGACCCGGTGGTGGTGGTTGATTGTAATTGCAATTGTAAATATTCTGACCACGGCCGGGTGTTAAACCAGGTACTTTGTAAACTATTAAATTAAAAAAAAATTTAAAATATTTATATTACTGCTACTTCAAAACACAAGGTTAAATTTGTTAAAGTGTTGATAAAAAACCTAAAGTTTTACACTTTGACGTTTTTTAAATTGAACATCAAGTGCTTGTTTAAATTAATTATAAACATTGACATAATTATCATTTGTAAATAGAGATTATTGGCTTGATAATTTAGTTGCGGACACACAAAACTTACCATCCAAAAATTCATCCAAAGCGTCTGTCCACTGTTTGTAGTTGTCGTGATGGGTACCCTTATACCAAATCAAGGTACTTTCTACGTTATCTGAAGGTGGTAGCGGTCTGAAACCAAGGCCTAGATAATAAAAAAATAAATATTTTTTAGAAATATTTTCGTTATGTTTATGGATAAGCAATTGTAGTTACCTGGATTTGTTCCTATTAATGAACCACTCAGTGTCCACTTTGGAATGCGGGGATCCAAAGTTTGAAAGAATGCCCACATACAGATGCATACCAGCGCCGCTAAAACACCATAAAATGCTGTATAAAAAACACCAATTTTTGCTAAAAGAAGAAAACGAAAAGGAATATTTAGTTAAAGTTTAATAAAATTAATATTTTTGATTATAGAAAAGGATTTAAAATGTATCGAGATCTATAAGCAAGATATAGGGATACATTTTCGAGAGTGTACACTTCTTAAAACCAATAGGCAATAATTAATCCGCCAAAGCAAAATTTTGCCACCTATATGATATTTATTTGCCTTTTGGTAATTCTAGAAATGGCGGTTATATAGGATCTTTGTCATGTCACATTTTGTCATGACAAAGTAGCTATCGTAACAGTTATTGTCGCTAAATTGTATGTCAATACCGACATAAGGACGTTATGGCATTAAAAGCGATTTTCGGGAGTAGTGGAAGTCAAATATAGACAAATTCCAATCAAATCTGGTAATAGAATTTAGATTGCTATAAAATAAGTTTGGAACAAATACCAACATTATTAGATGGTTTATGATCACAAAGTCTCTATGCCGGCAAAAAGCTTGTATGAGACCATTGTGGAATTATTATAACCTCAAAACTTTCGACCTGTACTTTGCGCACAAAGTTTACATAAAGACTCTACCAGTCATCCAGACGGACGGAAATCTTTAGTTCGACTCAAACAGCCTAATTATGAATAAAAATTTCCCGGGAGTTTTTCCCTTTTCCAGTTTTTACAATTGAATTAACATAGGAAAAATTGGTTAAGGGAGAAAACTTGCGGTGAATTTTTATTTATAATTGGGCTGATAAAGTGATTCTTAGTCGAAGTTTGAGTTTGGTGGAAATGTGAAATAATAGATATATTTCCACCATATTCGCAATAGACTTCCGGGCATATTCTGACAATCGAAAAACACTTAAAAATCACAACCGACTTCAAATTGTATAGGTATAATCAAGGGACCTAGATTATTTTTAAGAAACTATGGCAGATCGTAAGCAGAACAGATAAATTGCAGAACACGTGCGATTGCCAAAACTTGTCCTTCTGTTTTGTACCAAATTTCATCGTTATATTAAAAAGGAAGTTAGTTTTAAGACGATCAGTATAAACACAAGTCGAAACCAATATTTCTGTGCGTTAAAAACATCTTATATGGTGATGTAGGGTATTAAAAATGTTGTTTCCAAAAAACGATCTGGTAGTTTTCCTATTGCTTTTATTAACTAGAATTGTTTTATCTTTAAACAAAGTAAAAAATTATTACTTCTAAAACACCTAAAAAGATAATTAAGACCCGACTTTACTTTTAAGAAGTAATGATCTTTACTAATTTAGATACTATTGGTGGTGGGTATAAAAAATTCGACTTGAAGGCCAATTAATGTCTTGTTATCTATTAATAAACGTTTTAATTTTTTATTCAAGATTTTATTAGATTAAATTCTTGTTGCAAACATTGCTTTCATTTTTATATTAAGAAATTATTGTTTATTTTGTTCGGTTCTTTTTCTTAAAACGAGAGGCGCTTAATTTAATTGTCACTTTTCTGACTCGTAATTTTAAATGCATGGGGACATGCTGTTTGTCTGACTTCTAGCTTCCCAGTTAATTTATAGAGGTTAACAATAAAAATTAATTAAAATTCTTGAAATAAAAAAAGGGGGATTGAGTGTACTATTGGGAAAAATAAAAAATTAAAAAACAGTAGTTTTATAAGAAAACGATGCCACCATCTGTTTAAAAAAAACACTTGTTAAAATAAAATAATTGTTTACAAAGTGTGTACTGATTATTTCCTAGTGAAGTTGCCGTATTTAAAAGTTATTACAAATAAGGCAACTCTTTCTACTGTAAAATGCTTATAGAAATATGGCTGTCTCTTTCTTTTTAAACAAAAAAAATATAAACAACTAACTTGGCTTAGAGTTAATAAAAAGGTGAGTAATTGAGTGAAGTGTTTACAAAGAATGAAAATAAGTAAAAGAAAACAAGAAGAGTTTTATTGAGTACGTGTGTTCAGGTAGTTTGAAATAAATGTATTTTGTTTTATAAAGAAGTTTATAAAAGAGAGGGATTTACCTATAGAGTTCCCAGTAAATATAAATGAGTAATAAATAAATCTTTGTGTTTGTATTACAAAAAAGAAATGTAAATATTGCTGTAGAAACTTTCAATAATATGTACATTCACCTGCATCACATATTTATAGATAAATTGAAATGAAGGGTATTTCAAATTTAAATTTAGTTTCGTGGATTTATTTTTGCTTCTTAAATTATATTCGACATTTGCGTAATGTGGCATTCAATAATAATAAACATTCGTTGGTTCCTGCTTTAATTTTTTTTTTAAATTTCAAATTAATTTCACAAGATCAAAATATTTGAAATTATTTGTACTAGTGGTATTCAGTGTATGACTTTTAACATTTTCATTCATTAGTTACGTTTTACATATTTGGTTTGTGATCTCTCCGCCATGCTACAGGCTGCAGTCAATCTCGCTGCTGGTTTGGATATTTACAATAATTGTTACAATTGGCAAAAGCTGTGAGAAAATCGCTTAGAGAAAAAACTAACATAAAATAATGGCATGGTAGGGCAATAAAAGGTGTTTGTGTACATTAATAGAAATGTCTATATATATGCATGTATGTATGTATGCTTAGGAGTATGTGTGGTATATAAATTTATATGTATACATATATACAATAGCATATACATATGTAGATAAGATCCACTAATGCAAAATAACCAAAACATACGAAATGTGCCCCAATTTGTTTGACATATTTATGTGCATATGAATTGATGATCATCATAAACATGAACAGCAAAACTAAATGCTGCAAGGCTAATTTTTCTCAAATGCTTATAGAAGGTACTACACACACATATATAGTTAGACAAACAGTAGTGGTCAAAACATTTGCAACCATTGCCCATGTTAAAAATGATATTCTAATGACAAAATTTCAATAAAAATTACCGTGTTCTAACGTTCCATGTAGCGAATCGAAGTCCTTTATTATTGCGGGGGTCGTTATCGTTTGTTTTTCCGATTGTTTTTTTTTATTAAGTTTCTGGGAATTGTTTGTAAGCCGTCAGACCGGCTTGGAATACTGTGCTTCAGTAACTGATTTAGCACCTAATTGCCTGAGACGTCTTCTAGACCATCAGGCTACATAGTACGCCTTCCAACGTTAGCTAGTTCTGAAGGGTATCAGAAACCATGGCCCGGGGAATACCTAGCCTAAGGCACTCGGTGTGAGTTGCTTTAGCAATTAAGCAAAAGAATCATCATTGGCCTTTCCCAAGTGAATGGCAATCAGAGAACTGTTAATTGCCACAATCCCCGTAATGTTCTTTATTAACTACATAAGAAAAATGCAACGTTACAACACAATCAATGCTGCATTCATTACATTTTTTGGTCTAAAAATTATAAAAACTATGAGAAAATTTGGCGAAGTAAAAATGGCTTAATTGATTATTTCATGGCTTAACCAGATAAAAAATAAATCTAGCCACTAAAAATAAATCTAGCCACTAAATTGCCAACTCTGTGAGTAATTAATAGCGTAACCTTTTCGTTAAATATAACTTTGGCACATCGCCTTGGCATGGACTGAACTAAATAGTGGATGTTATTTCAGTGCTCTTTTAGGTTAAAATATAAATCCTCGGGTTTTTTAAAACATTTTGTTTTCGATTTTTCTTTTTTACTATTTCTCAAAGGTTCTCTATAGAATTAAGATCAGGTACCCAGTCACCAATCAATCACACACAATGGTTAATTCGCTTTACATTGCTTAAACACTTTTAACGTGAGTTTGGGGTCGTTATCGTGTTGAGAGACCCAAGCAAGTGGCGATTCCCAGGATGCGTATTACAACATTACTCTGACCTCACAATTCTATCGATCTATTTTTTTTGCCGGAAAAATACCTCCAGACCAAAATGTTTCCACCACCATGATTATAGGAACCTTTTGTAACTATATCTTGGATTAAGGCTTTCACCTTTTGGTCTGTGCACCAGCCACCTGTTATCCGAACCGTGTGAATAAAAACTTGGATTTATAGGGAAAAATACATTTCCACTTATAACGCGAGGCATTGTTGATCTATAAATATTTTTCTTTCCGATATAAGAAGAATAAGAAAAAATGGTTGAACATTGTTGAAACAAGTGTCTATTTATTAGCCTTATCCATAAAAAATATTTCAGCTTAATAACAGGTTTATTAAACCAATTTCGTAAGAAATCTGTGTAATAAACCTCTTATAAATCAATAATATTTTTTTTTATGAATATGGGGTATATGTTCATTGAATTCTATAAAACGCGTATTTTTTTAAGTATCGGCACGATTAATTATCTGATAGTGGTAGTTGCAAATGTTTTGACCACTACTGTATATGTACATATGTAATAAATGTGTACAATATGTTTACGTGCACATAAATATTCTCTTACATGGTGAAACGATTGCAAAAATAAATTTATTTTGCTACGTTAGCTATAACATTTTAGTCTTTGTGGACAATTTGTTATGCAAACTTTAAAAAAACATGAAAAATTATTAATAATTTTTTAACCCTTTTATGTTAGTTGTAATAAAATTGTATACAGTAGAACCTCGCTAGGCGTATTAAACTATAGAAGTGAATTAGAGCCTGTTGTTCATTTGGTTTTTATTATAGACTTTCTGATTACTAAAATTTAAGTTGTTGTTAATATGGCAAATTTAGTTGACATTAATTTGACTTAAGTATAACCTGAGACCATAATTTATCTTGTATTCCAATCTGATTCAAAATTAGATAGGAATAAATACTTGTGACAGTATTCAGATAAAAGTCCAATCTGATTCAAAATTAGATAGGAATATATACTTGTAACAGTATTCTGATAAAAGTCTACTCTAAATAGCCGGTTTGATTTTTAGTAGTAGACATTTCTCAAAGAAGATTAACTATTCGATTTTCTAATAAATGTAATTAACCCTTTCATGTTCTTGTATTGTGTGAACCATAATACTTTTTAAAGGTCATTTCTAATTTCTAACTACAAAAAAATTACGTAGATGCAAAAGTGTATTTTTTACTATCACACAAGGCTTACGTATTTGGACGAAAATGCATCCCTGATCTAATTATTGCTTAAAACTTCTTAAAAAAAATAACAATTCATCATTACAGGGTTGTCTTTTCCTCAAAATACGTAAGAATTGTGTGATAGTGTTTAGTATCCATTACTACAGCTCTGCTTTCTGCTTTGACTAACCGTGCGGCCACACGATCAAGTTGTTCTTGATAGTCTTTTACATATACTGCTTGTCAAAATTTACAAAAATTGAAAGCTGTGACGTAGGCTGCACTCAATTTGTAAGCAATTTACTTTCAAGATGTCGTAAAAAACACAATTTATAAAGACTAACATGTAATCAGCTGTTAAATTGATAGTAAAATTGCCAAACAAATGGAAAGGTGAAATTGAAAGCCATCTCGTGGTCAATTTAAAAAGTGTGAGTGTGTTAGTAAAAAAGGGAGAGTGTATTGCAAAACTTGATCGTGTGGCCACCAAGATAAGAAGATGCTTTTTGTGTTTCATATTAAACTTTTGATGCATGAAAGGGTTAAAGTGTGCTGATCGATCTGGTCAATTTAAAAGATTTATTTTCAGAAACATTCAACAGCTTAGACATTTCATATTGAGTTTGTTTTTTGAAAATTTTCTACAACATTAAAATATTATTTAATTTAATTGGATCCATCACATACGAGCATTTATTTGTAATATCGACTTAATTTATTGGATTATTTTTTCTCAAGTTTTAGATATACATACATACATTTTAAAATTTTTAATTAAAAAACAAAATAAAAATAGCTTTTAAATTTCAATAAAAAAGTTTATGGAGCATTTCTTTAATAATAAAAAACTTACTCCAGGAGATTTTATCTCTGTTCATGACAGTGCCTTTTTCGGCATTGTAAAGAAATGTGGCCAGATGAAAAGGTACAGCTCGGCGCACTTGGAACTCTTCCATACTTGAGTGTTGCATTGGTCGTTTCGACATTTTGTTTGTTGGTTATTTTGTAAAGATTATAATTTTTGCCGAAAGGACGGATTTGTATAATACCTTTTTTAAAAAAAGTTTTAAATATTGCTAAAATATTAGATAAAAATAAAACGATTACATAAACAATTATGAATTTACAAATTGATCAAAAGATTATTTTGAAAACTCATTATGTAATCTTAAATTCTTTTTTAAATCTTTAAATTTCAAGCGATAATCGTTAAATTTTACTTTATTTTTATTTTTTAATTGGATATTAAAACTTTGTTTTAAACACAGTTTACATTTTTATTTTAATTTTTTTATTAGTTTCTGATATAAATTTTATTCAGTTTTTTAAAACACTAGATGATTATAAGGAAAAATGCTTGCTGATCACTCACGATCGCGCGCTTTTAAGCAACTATTTTGACCAACGTTTTCTTTTAGAGATTTTTGCACGGAAAAATTATTATTGTCGCCATGGCCAAATCAACAAATTATTATGGTCTTTAGTCTGATTTTGTTAGTATTTATTTGTTTTTTTTTTGCTTCTTTTTTGTGCGTTTGGGCCAAATATAAATCGAAACCGAAAGTCAATGTACTAATGCAAAATGATTTTTGCTTTTACAAAAAATAAAAAAGGAAATAGAAAAATCGAATTTTCGCTGATTTTATAAAATCTTTACACAAACAACTTCTTTAATTAATATTGTTGGCTGGGAGACAAAATTTTACAAGCATATTTTACAGTTGCTGTTTTGTTTTGTCTTGAAAAGTTAAAAATGAAATCTGTTTAGGTTTTTCTTTGTTTTGTTAAGTTAAAAAGTTGAAAATTTTTATAGATTTTTTTGTTAAAAAAAATTCTTTTCAAATTCTTGGAATTTCCTTTTTAAGAGTTGGCTAAAAGAGCCCAGCCACACCTTATTTGTCGAGTTAAAAACTCTTAAGGTAAGACAGAGATGGCTTTAGGCAACGTGGTTCAAACTCGATTTAATATCTTTTTTAAGGTAAATTTTTAAGTTTTGTTCAAAATAAATTTATTACTTCAATAAAACACTTTAAGATTTTTATTATTTTGAATAATTAATCACGAATTTTGGTTAGTTTTTTAATACTTTAACACTGGCTTTAAAAGCCAACCAAAAAGAAAACAAACTATACAAATTTTGCTGGCACAAGCAGAAAGAATCTTTTAAGTGCTTCGCTAGCGCGTTAATAATAAACATAATACTGAAAACCAGTATCTAAACGATACATGGCTTGGAATACAAACAAATTCTCAATAAAACCAACAGCCGAAAACAGACAAACAAAAAAAAAATTCACTCAAAGAAGAGTTAAAGAGCATTTAATTGTCAGTATGGGCAGAGAGTTAATATGAGGAAACAAAATCAAGCCAAGATCATTCATTAAACAATTTAAGAGAGCATTAAACACCCCTAAACAATTATCAATTAAAATCCGAATTAATGACTTGTCTTGATTCATAGCCAAATAACATACAAATGTATTTCAAATCTTATAGGTTAATTTTTAAAGTAAATCTAACTAAAATATATTTTTAGTTTCTTGTATACCTTGCTTTTAATTCTCATCTAATTTTTCTCCAACTTGTAGAATTTTCAATTAGTTTAGCCACTCATTCATCATTCTACATGCCAATTTCTAGTTAAATTGAAAACGCCAAAGAGCTGCACAATTATAACACTTTTTAATTGAGTTTTGGTTGTACGAAAATCACTCACAATAATTTACAAATTCATTTTCAATAGCTGTCACTTTTAACACTCAAGAGCGTTTTAATGCAACAAAACACATATCTCAGCCAAACTAAACTAAACCAAACCCAACTAAGATAAAAAAAAACACTATTTCAGATAATTGTGTCGATTTGACGCTTAAAGAGGCGAATTTTTGATATATTTGGCGATGAAAATTTGAGATGATGTAATTTTCCATTGGATTTTATGTATGAAGCATAAAAATCTTTGAAACGAAAGAAACACAGACAAATTTCGCAGTACTTGTAATTTTTGTTGCTGCAATTTTTTAAAATTCTGCTTGCAGTAGTGTCCAGCTTGTGAAATTCTAGAGTTGCAATTTTTTTATTTTTATCTTGTCTTTCGTCTTCTTATTTTTATATTTCATATATCAATACAAATACACCTACAGCCAGCGTTACCGTTGTGCGACTTTAGTTGCAATTTGAAACCTTTTTGACGCTCTGACACTTTTTGTGCGACTTTTTCAAAATAGTCTAATTTTGCAACTCTTTCCAAGTTTTTGCGACTTTTTGCCCCTTTTTTGTAAGTGAATTACTTTTTTCACAATGCATAATTTTACATATTTTCCATTAAAAATATCAATTTTGTTTTAAACATTCCCCGGGATATGTATCCAGACAATTTCAACTACTGAACTGTATTGTATATGCTTTGCTTTGTATCGTGTTCATTGAATTTCCATGCCAATTTGGGATGATCGTCATTATTATTTAAAGCGCTTTAAGACCAACTTTTTACCGCTATTGATCTCATATCTTTATTAAAAATGTTATAAATGACAGAGGCTTTTATTAACGAATTTAAGTTGTTAGAAAGTAAATCCAATGATAAATCATACAATTACATTTTTTTTTTGACCCACCATCGCCTTACCAAAGATGTTTATGTACATCGTTTACCACTACCCGGGTGTTACTGCATGTCTATAAGCGATGAGAACAAGTTATCGACATACAACTTTTTTCGGTGTTTTTTATAGAAGTTTTAGTCACACAAATTTTTTTCAGTTTTTTTAACAAAAACAATTTGTTCTTTAAGTAAAAATTTCTTTTTAACTGAAGCAAATTTAAGAGTTACTAAAGAAATAAAACCGAAATTGTCACCCGGGTGGGTATTGGTAAGTGTGAGACTTAAATTTGAAAAAAAGAACGACTTTTTTGTGCAACTTTTTGTTTTAAAAACGACTTTTTGTGCGACTTTTTCAGAATTCTCAACGGTAACCCTGCCTACAGCTAACTTCAAGTTAAAAAGTGGTAGAATTACAAAACAAAACAGAATTGCAGAGAACATGAAACTGAGTACCCCTCCTCAATCTTCTCACCGAACTCACCAATAAACTCAAGAATTGCTGCAACAAGTCAAGCACGACCATATAATACCGTACAGCACGTTGAAATTATTGAACGATTTTTACAATTTTCAATAGGCATAAGATAATTTAAAGGTATTTAAGAAATTTCATCAAATTATTTGTCTTCGAAATTGCGAATTGTACTTTGCGGCCCAAGTTACATGAACAACAATCAGCCAGCCAGTCGGACAGACGGACATTGGTTTACTTAATGGTGGATCTCAAAGCAAACGCATAATATCCTCGCCACGATTGTAGTGTGGATATAAAAATTCATTTAGAAATCATTATTGGCGTTTATTATGTTCAAATGTTAAATAAATTATCTATTTATCGCTAAATGGGGAGCATTTAGGTCTGAGATGATGATGACATGATTTTATCGTTGTATTTATTTGAAAGTATGTAATTATTTACCTTAATACAATTTTTATTTATTTTTACAAACAGCTCAAAGTATGTTCACATATTTGATGAAACAATCAAAAAGACCCCTTGAAGTTTAAATGCTTTTTTTTAACGATATCGAAGGAATTCTTTCTTTCGAACAATTATATTGGAAGAAAATTGGAAGTACGAAAGAAAGAATTCTTTTGTCATCTTGAAACTGTTTAAAATATCTAGTGAAATGTAATTTGTAAACAGTGAAATTTTGTTTTATCCAGCAAAATTTATATAAATTCAAACAAATCTTTACTAAAAATAGTGGTGACGTGTAGGTCATTAAATATTTGCTTAGTGTGACTTCAGCTTTAGAGTCAGTTCTTTCTTAAAACCAGTTTTTTTTAGATTAATTTCACTTGTTTAAAAAAACTTACGCCGACATTTTCTATTGGTATTCCCATTTGAGACGTTGCCATTTTCAGCATCATTTAGCAACGTATCCAGAGGCAGAGGAGGCTCAGATAGTTGCTCGTCAGTTTCTTTGTGGTTAAAATGTTTCATTTTTTTACTTAAGAAATTTACAGTTTATATTTTATTGTTATAATTTATATTTAAGAATAGATTTAGTTTTCACGGTATAAAATAAATTTTCAATTATTGAAATTTATTTTTGATTACTGTGATATTTGAATCATATATTTTTATTTTTTTTAGTTTTGTAAAAAAACTATTTCGGACAAAAGTTAAAAACAAACTTTCAGTACTCCGATAGCGCGTTTAACAATTGAAACAAAAACAGGAATCCCAACAATAAATGGCTTAAGATGCATATATTATAAACAAATTCAAATAAAACATAAAAAGAGCAATAAAAAAACTCTCCTCAAAAAAAAAGAGAAGTCGGTTAATTATCTATAAAAAAGAGGTATGATTCAAAACTTAGTTCCAATATTATTTATAAACTATGCAGTTTAAGAGAACGAACCATTTTATCTTTTTGGTTTCTAGTAAATGAAGATATATTTTGAGTAAACATAGATACTTCAATAGATAATTCTACATATCGTACCGGTTGCTCTAAAGGGGCTTAACTCAAAATTTTAAAATGTGCAGTAGTCAAAAAACTGTGTTTTTTTAATATGTGCACAGAAAAAAAATAAAAATTGTTTTCTATAAAAAAATTTGTGATAATTATTAAAAAATTAATAAAATTTGCATAAGTAAACAAATTAATAGCATCAATTAAATATTTTTTGATATTAACAACATTTTCTGCAGTAATGTTGTTGATTTAATTTTTAATCAAAACTGATTTAATTTTTTATTAATGATTTAATTGAAAAAAAAAAAATATTGGCAAGAAATTTTTCTGTGTACTCCCTTATTACATTTCTGAATCAAAAAACAATCTGGCAAATTTTTATTTGCAAAAGCAGTTCTTTTAAATCACAGCAGTTCTTGTAAATTTTGTTCGAATAATACAAAGAAGCATTTAATTGCACTGTGCACGGACGTATTTGACAGTTTTTTCTAACAAGCCAGCAAAAACTTTACTTACCTG
This sequence comes from Pollenia griseotomentosa, assembly GCA_963931875.1. Taxonomy (NCBI): domain Eukaryota; kingdom Metazoa; phylum Arthropoda; class Insecta; order Diptera; family Polleniidae; genus Pollenia; species Pollenia griseotomentosa. The sequence continues at coordinate 202,087,351 of OZ007561.1, read as the reverse complement.
ATAAGTTAGCAACCCAGTAAAAACTTCGCCTACAAAATAATGTGTTAAGTAATCTGAATTCTACTAAAAGAACGAATGAATTTTACAAGGGATGTCCCCAAATGAACGCATTCAAAAGTAAGTCATTATTTTTTTACCTAGATACATTCAGAAATAAGTAGTTGTAGAAGTTGTTATAGAAGCAGTTATAGAAGAAAGCTACTAAATAATGAGTGAGAGAAGCTATTCTTTTTGAAAAAGTAAGCGAAGTTTTTACTGGGAAGTAATATTGGAGAAAAATAAACACTATTTATTTTTCGTCTGAATAACTACTTATTTTTGTTCGAGGTGTCCACAGATTTCAGTACTTACAATACACTTACTAGCAGTCAAAAATATATAGTTATTATTTAACGACTTACAATAAAATTACTAGAAGCCAAAAAATCACTAGTTAATGGACCTTCTAAATTGTTTTTGAGTAAGTAAATATTTAGTACTGAAAACAACACAATAATAAGTGGTTATTGAGCTTATTTTTAGTAAGCAAATTTTCAGTTGTGAAAATAATAGAAGTAATAAGTAGTTGCTGAGGTCATTCCTAGATGGTACTTATTGAAGTTGTCAAAATAATGACAATTGTAATGACAACTACTTACAAGGCAACGTATGAAATAACTACCACCTATTACTAAAAATCAAAAAGTTTTTCCTGGGAAGCTTTACCAGCAATGCTAATTTAAGTACGCTGAATTTAATGGCGCTGGTAATTTTTCGAAGTTTGCGCTCGTATTCGCGATTACAAGTTTTAATACAAATAACCAACAAAACGAAAAAAAATACAACTTTATGTTATTTTGCATATATTTAATAGGCTTTAGAAAAATATTAAATAAAGTTAAGAAAATCTTATTTTTCAAAAATTGCGGGAAAAAAAACGAAAAATTGTATATAAAAAAGTTGACTTAATTTAAATTGAACAATGAGCCCAAAAGTAAAAAAAAATATCGTTATATGGAACATTAGTATTAAAATTTTAAATCGCGAATACGAGCGCTAACTCTGAAACCCGGATATCACCACTGATTTCAGTGTATTCGAATTGAAAAGCAACTATGTATATGAGAGTAATAACTTTTTTTTGAGTGCAAAATACCACTCCAGTACCATGTGGGGAATGTTGTTCTGATAATAAAAAACAGTTTTTAAGGTTGATTAAAGTAAAAATAAGCGGAAAAGTGACACCATATTTTTTAATATTTTTTACGCCCTACACGGCTGTGCGGTGGTGTTTTTGATATTTGCGAAAATTGCACAAAGTTATTACCGTAATGTACCTCATATTTAGCACAAAATGTTGCGATGGTTCGGCACCTTTTCCGAATTTTTGCGGTTGTTTTAGTTGGTCGATACATCAAAAACAAAAGCAACTTTTCGCATTTCTCTCTCTTACCCCCGTTTTTTACAATTTACATATTTTATCGGCCGTATAAAAAGCGTTCAGTTATAACAACTTTACTTTAACTACCACGTAGGATGAACATTCCTTAAAATTATCGCTCACTTAAGGCTAAAGTTGTGAAAACGGACCTAAGTAACAGACCAATCTAAATCAGCGCGATAAGCGTTTTCTACCTGTCAAACATTCTCATGCTCATACAAAATGTTTGAAGTTAAGCCAAATAGAGCGGCGTCAACGATTTTTATTTGGAATATCCCATTTTGATAGCGCATTTAGTAATGAAGTTGAAAGGTAATAGCAATTCAGCAATTTTTTGACCAATCTAGCGGTTTTATCTCCATTTTTTTTTCTATTTTGTGGGTTTTATTGAACAAGATAAGTCCACATTACTGTTCATGACACAGCATTGACGCGGTTATTTAAGTTTGTCATCTTACGCCTTACGAGTTGATTTATGTTGGTTTGTTTCCAACACCATCTGTAAAGTGAATTCACCTTGCATACAACTGTATATTTTGGTGAAAGAATAGAGAAAATGTTGCACAGAAAAATTTTTTTAACATTTAAAAGCATTAATCCAAAATAAAATCTGTTTTAATAAAAAATTTAATCAAGTGAATTAAAAGTTTACTCAAGTGAAGTTAGCGTTTAATCAAGTTTATTAAACGTTTAATTAATACTATTAATTTGTTTACTGGTGCAAATTAGTATAATCAATTAAAAGTTTAATTCATTTGATTAAACGTTTAATTCACTTGATTTAATTTTTAATTAAAACTGATTTTATTTTTAATTAATGCTTTAATTGGTGAAACAATTTTTTCTGTAATGTATGATTTTAAAAGAGGGTAGTTATGACCACTGTAAATTGCTTCTTGCAAAAAGTGAAAATTTGCAAATGTTATGTTAACACCCTTTAGAGGAACAGATGCGATATGTCTATATTATGTTTCACATAAAAACATACATACAAAGCACCCTAAACTATTTGGAATATGGTCGCTGCTATTTTTTTATTTTATATATAAAACTTTAAAGTGCCATACAAATATAACACTTTAACTAAGTGCCAGTTGTTCAAAATTGGATTTTAATTTTATATTAATTTGCCATACCAAATTTTTTAATTACACTCAAGAGCATTTTAATACATAAAAAAACTCATTTAAAGTAGAGAAATTTTAACTCAAGTTGTTAGTAGTTTCACTTCTAAGTCCAACATTTGTATCATTATAAAAACACAATTTGTTTTGAAAGTATTAGGGGTTGTTCTAAACCGCATTCAATTCGTTTCATTGAACCAGGTAGCGAAGGGAATTCTTAAAATAGATTTTCGAACAGGTACTGTACAAAGTGGTAGCAGCACTTCAAAAGCATGTGTATATATTTTTAGATGTTTGCGTTTGTGTTTTGTGAATTAGTGTTAAAGGATGTCATTTGACACCCTTAGTGACCAAATTCTGTGTCTTTTTGTGTTTTTGGTTCGCTTTGTTAAATGTGCAAATAATAAGCCCTTTTGTTTTTGAATACAAAATCTTGTGGAAAAGTACCGCCGTACGATATTGATGCAGTTGTCAAGAAGTCTGTCTCTTATGTTATTTTTTTCATTTGATTGTAAATTTGTAATGAAATATTTATCTTTAGATAAATTGGTATTATAGAAAGATATCTTTTTCGAATCAAGAGGTATAAAATACTATTTCATTTGATCATTTTAAAAATCCATTTATTATTTAATTAGTGAACAGACTTCAAGAATAGAAATGATTAAACTTCACCTAAGTTTTTGCCCAAAACACTTGGAACATACGGAAAGTATTTGAAAAAAGTTTCAAGATTTGAAGGCTGAGGCATATAGAATCCGTCGTATTTTGTACGTGTTCTTTATTAACTGACACTAACGTAACAACGGAGAACGGGCATACAATAAATACTTTGATGACGGATATTTAATCATACGTTTTCGAAACAAATTTTAATTAAGATACACACATTTTTAGTGGAATTCGAGGAAATTTTTTTGTTTTAAAATAGTTTTGCGTTATAAAGCTTAGACGTGCCTTGTTGTAATGGAAAGAGGTCGAAGATTTTGGAGCCGACCGCTATATAGTTTAGTTATTTTATTTATGGCCGATTTCACCAATTTATTTACATATATATAAAATTATATTTAAAATTATTTTTATGACAAATAAGAATACAATTATATGAAAAATTATATTTAAATATTGATATTAAAAAAGAATTGGTGAAATTGGCCATTAATATTTTATTTTTTCTGTCACACGACACAAAAAATTAAATGAAAAATGAATTGGTGAAATTGGCCATTAATATTTTATTTTTTCTGTCACACGACACAAAAAATTAAATGAAAACAAATCCAACAACAAACTAAGAGCTTTCAGTAACTCAAACTACGTTAAGAGTTAAAAGTTGCCCAACTTTAGTGCTCTGCGTAAACGGAGACGTACGATTTGGGACAAAGCTCATAAGAAAGCCTGTATATAAACTTTGTTGTCACTTGAAAAAAGCGACGAATAAGGTACAAAGGATTCTATGTTACTCGGTCTTAAGGCTTGCAATTCGAAAACAGATGCCTGGAAATTTGCGGGGTAAATATTTCTAAGTCTGAGTTCATACGGCTCTTTCTTTATTGAAAAGATTCTTCCTTTTTCTTCTTTGAACATGAATTGGTGTTCAAATGATTCATGTCATGTCGACGTCATGTTTTCTATTTTGCATAGTCGTGCGTATGAAAACAAAAACAAAATTAAACAACGTATAAGAAAGAAAAACGTAAAGACAGTACAGGCATGTGTGTACTCGTTTCTTTTCCCCTCGCCCCTCTTGCCTATAAAGTAGCAATCTTTTCAATATAGAAAGCGCCGTATGAACTCAGACTAAATATCCCTGAAGATCTGAGACAGTAATTTTTGGAAATTCATCAACAAAATCTTTAACTTAAATTGTCAATTTTGCGACATTTAATGGTTCTAAATGTCTGTTGGTTTTTGTCATATAAAAAGTAAATTATGAAAAAAGTAGTTATAACGTAGTGATTTAAGCGTTATTTAAGGACTTTATTTAACAGACAACACGAGTGAGATGTACTAATTTATCCAGATAAAATAGCTTAAGTAACATTGATAAACTACTTTTTTTTATTCCACCTTCTGATGGATTAAAACAAACTTAAGATTTCTACACTTTTTCATTATTTACTATAAATATTTCTGGCAATGAAAAAGTTGTATCGCTTTCTACATGAAGAGTAAGCACATTGTTCTAAATGGTCACTTCCAACAAAACTAATTTTAACTATAAATTTTTAAACATATTATGATTATTTAAACCATATTATTGTAACCGGCAACCGAATTATGTTTTAATAATTGCTCAAACAGAAATTCACAACCGTACTATGGTTTCTGTTTGATCGACTCAGAAAGTGATGAAACGATGTTTGTCCATTTGGTTGCCTGATCGTCGGTCCATATAAAATTGTGCGTAGTGTTTTTCATACGGGATTTCCCGGGATCACGCACATTCTTCGGGGAAAAAAATCACTGGAAATTTGTGCGGGAATTCGCGGGATTTTCTTAATTTAATTATGGCAACTTTCCGCTGATATAATTGTAAATAAGTTGTGTCATGAAATATATCTTAGCCGTTAGACAAAAAGGTCTAAAGTCAAAAAAACGCATTTTGAGTTTTTTATTGGCTTCACTTCAATTTTTTTTAAAGGAATTACAAGTTTTGAAGGAAGTGCTAAGAAAACTAAAAGTGTCTAGAAATTTTATAGTAATGTTCCTTTGATTTTAGAGGCAAACAACAGTATATATGTTTTTTCATTGAAATCTTCTTGATAAAAATTAGAATTAGGCTTCCAAACGATTCAGTAAATGCTTATTCTGAACTAAAATCCTATTTTAACAGAAATATTTTGTAATAATTTGCTTAAATAATTTAACTTTTTTGGTTTTATATAAATGATGTTGGCTTTGAACTAATTCTGTGGCTATAAGTGCTTAAGTCTATTTGTTAAGTTTTATAAGAGAACAATTTAAAAATTTAAAGGTGGCTTTTGGTAATTTAATACAGTCATCAGTTCTCTGCAGTTATAGTTTTTTAAGTTTTTATTCCTAAACATTCCAATGTCACAGATCGGAAGTTTTTATTATTCCAAATGTTATTGCAGATTGAAAAACGATAACCAAAATAATCCCACAAAACATCGAAATTTTGCCCATGTGTAGTTTTGAACATGAAGATCTTAAGGTGCCATTAAGAACTTGTTCCTTTTTGAAACAGAAATAAAAGGTTGAATGCATTTATAAACTTATTTATTTGATCTCAGGAAATGTTATTTGTTCAAATAAATTAAATTATATTTTGCATCGATTTGTATTAAGCGGGAATTACCGGGATACCGGGAAATTGAAAAATATATCCCGCTTTCCCGGGAAATGAAAAAGTGCGGGAAAAGAAAAATTCTAATTGTGCGCAAAGTATCCGTCGCAATTTTGAAGATAACTTGATGAAATTTCGTGCAAATGTTTCAATTGTCATAAGGATCGGCCCATAATTTCACATAACCCCCACTTAAACTTCTTTAATGTCGGCATTAAGATAAAATTTTGTGCAAAAATATCTTATGGCAACATAAATCTTTGAAACAATTTCTTTTTTTAAATCGGCCCATATTTGACCACAGCTTCAATACAAATACCACTCCCGAAAAAAGTTTTAAATAGCATAAATTTCTTTTAAATGATATAAAATACGACGATAACTTTTAAAGTTGCTAGATAGTATATCGTGTCTAAATAGACCCCATATAAACCCCCTCTCTAAACTCCCTTTAAGACGAACAAATCTCATTTGGATGTGGATATTTAGATAATATTCGACTTAAAGGACTCTTTTATGAATCTTAAACTCATAAAATAATTTTATTTTGCCGAGTCCATGAGTGCCCATGGGTCCCAGATATGAAAAAAATAGTCGGTCCGACTATACTTTCTTGCTTATGAGTCCATGATCGGATTGATCAATAAGATATAAGCAAAAAAAAAATCTCATTTCAAAAAGTTTTTGATGTCAGATTTAAATATTTCAATAAACTTCTAAAGAATGGATGTTTTCAGGGGACTTATAAGTGTTAATTGATATTTATTACATTTTCTTTAAACTCCAAAAAACCCTTTTATTAATTATTCGTCAGCTTTTATTGAGACTAGAATTTAAAATATTAAATAAATTTCTAGAACTCATACAATTTTTGTCCACAATTTAATCACGTTGCTGAATCAAATCTAAAATTAGTTCAATTGTATGTGAATCAAAATTTTATTTGCTCATTGTATTCTTTCTTTAAGAATAGTAATTCTTTTTCAATTACATAATCATCAAGAACACAAACACACATAATGATCATCCATTCTCACACACAAAGACACCTACATACATTCATTCAAATGCACACACACACATGTAGTATTTACATGCAGTTCAACAAACAAATCACAGAAATTTAAAACAGAGGTCACAGTGTCACAAACGTAATGGAAAATCACACTTAAATCTCGCTAGAGATACAATTATCTAATTGATATCATTTCAAATTTTTACACACAAACACACACAGACACACCGACAAATAACAAACGCTTACTTAGAGCGTTTGAGGGGGTGGAGGACCCAATGCCTGACAGCAGCAATTGTAGCTGTTTTCAGATTTTTTTTCTTTTTCATTTTTAACAAGCAAATAAAATAAAGATGCCATAAAAAATATTAATAAAATGAAACCAAAAGATGTGAATATTAATCTGAATAGATAATCAACGAAAAATAGTGAATTCCTATTATTTTTGAATAAATTTCGTCAATTTCTAAACTTGAAGACACATTTTTCGTGTTTTTTTTTTATAAATTTGAAAATATGCATCACTCACTCACTCACCCACTCATTACAAACGTTACAACGTTACTTACCCCAGCTTTCGATGGTTCTGCCAAAATATTCACTTGTCTGAGGATCATACAGCATTTGTTTGAATGACTTTTTCTTGGGTCTCTCTGGTGGACGGGCATAGTAGTTCTGGAAAGCGTCAATAGACTCTTCGGCAACCGTGGGCATTTTAAAGGTAAAGTATAGATCCTTAAGACGTAAACGTTGCTGATGTGTACTGCGCTGAGGACGAAAATCCGTCAAACGTAAACCTTTTACGGAATTTATCACTTCGAATTCGTTAAAACGACAAGTAGTTTATTAATGATTTTAATTAAAGGATATACTTAAGGGTTTATTTGTGTGTGGAATATATTATTTTTCTTTTACATTGAAAATATTATTTAGAATGTCTGTGATGATTATGCAAGTGGTTCTTCTTTAAGTAGCTTTATTTAAGTCTTAACTCGTATATGTAATTTATATTTTTTCTTTTTTTTTCAAATAATATTACCAGAGACCGAGATTCGCGTGCTACTCAGGACTCCACCGTTAAACGAATGATCAACGCTTCCCGATTTGAATTGTATGAATGTTTTTTAGCTGTCATTCTAAATCTAAACGTTGGTTACTTTTTCTCAGTCGTTTTTTTTTTATCAAAAAAAAAAAAAAAAAAAAAAAATCACAAAAAGTCCAAGTTTTAGAGGAGCTCATACAAACGCGAGCGTAACTAAATTTTAAACGCAGCTGCATTTACCGACTGCCAGACAGACAGACGGACAACACACACATAGTTTCTGTATTCGCACGGAGTAAAAAAAATATTTGTAATTTGTGACTTTTTTGTTGTTGCTACCGTTTTTAGTCTATCTCATTGTGTTTACGACCAGTATAGCAGTGGATTTAGTTAAAGTTAAATAAAATAATATAATGATTGTTTAAAGTCACAGTGACGTTAACTGAGAAGAACAGTGCCATCAATTGTAGCAATGATATACTTTGTTTCAAACGTGGTGCGTGGTTGAACTGAAAAGTGTTTGCAGAGTTTTTTTTTCAAAAGTCTCTTGCGTTTTCACTTTTAACATTTTCCTTTCCAAAAGACTAGTGTGTGATTTTTATACCGGTCCAAATCCATCTAACGCATTAAATATTTAAGTTTAATTATATCTGCCAAAAATATTTTAAACTGTCAAAAACTTAACAAATGGGTTTAAGATTTCCTCTATTAAAACGTACTCTTACTTAAATGAAAGGCTTAAGTTTTAAAAGGCCACATAAAAGGATCTAATGAGATGTAATTTGGCAAAACATTAATTGGTCTTGTTAGCCACAAAATAAGAAAAATTTTGTCCAGATAGGAGCTTCAAACACCACAAATAAATTTAAAATAGTTAGTTAATGGAGATAGTCTTTTTAGAACATAACGTAATATTGAATATTCGGGAGACATCGGTCAATGTAAAGCATAACTCTTATAAAAAATCATCCCCTTTGTCTGGGTTCACACTATGCAAATTTTCTTTCAGAAAGTTTGAGCTTATTGATGAGAAAGGAAAGAATAAAAGCATGTTCTCTTTACTTCTCACCAATAAACTCAGACTTTCTGAAAGAAAACTTTCATAGTGTGAACCCAGACTTTGCTGACATTCTTTATGGGGGCAAATATCAAGGCAAACCAAAAGACTTAAAGAGTTTACACTCTGCCCATTTATAATGTTCAAAGCCTTCTGTGCTTCCTTGAATCTTAACATAGCGTATTCAACTGACAATTTTTTGTCATACCAAACGTCAAAGTCTATATAAAAAAAACTCGAAAATTTTTGTCAGCGTTTTTTTAATATGAAGTTTGACGTTTGGTATGACAAAAAATTGTCAGGTAAAGACGCTATGTAAGAGATGATAAATAGACTTGTATTAATTATTATCTGCAAGGTAATTTGCACTATTCATAATGTTTTCAAATAATAGCGCAAAATTAGTGCATTAATTTGCATACACTTCAGTGTTGCTTAAAAATTGCAGGCCTTTGATAAGAAAATAATCTAGTGCAAAATCAAGTTCAAAAATCATGCATTGGCATATTTATTGTATTTTGTAGCTTGTAGGTGGCGCTTTAGGGTCTATTACACAGCCCTGTTATGATTAGTTGTAATTGGTTTTTGAAAATTTGCAAACAATAATTACATCAGGTAAGAATTTTTGTCAAAATACGTTAGACTTGTGCGATAGTATAAAACGGCCTTTAGGAAAAGTAATTTGAAATGGTAATATTTTCGATAAGATTTTTTAAAGAAAAAAAATTATTCTTTATTAATGGAAAAACAAAATGTATCTGAATTGTGAGTTAATTTTTTATATTTTTTATACCGTTTAGCCATTTTTTTTCAATTTCAGATAATTATCAATTTAGCTTCGTAATTTTAAGAAGATTTATTTGTAAGTAATTGTAGCATAAATGCATTTGAGAAAATGATTTAAAAAATGAAACATATAGAAATATATTATTTTTAGGGGAGTGAAGAAAAAACATTTTCTTCCTTTAAACTACACAAGTTTTCCAAATGTGTGCCAGATAAATTTAGGCCTATCCCTCTTGATCACTTATAAATTAGAATAAGAAATTAAAAAAACAATTTCTTTAATAAAAAATAATCCAAGTTTTAGCTGGAAAATTAAACATGTATTGAAATCATTTCAATACAACTGCAATTAAAGCAAACGATTAATTAATATTTTCTTTTTTATTCTTAAACTGAACTAGACCTGCTCCTGTCTTAATTTTCTAACATTCTTAAGTGTGGATGTAGTTATTCATTTAATACAAGTTTTTATTATTATTATTTTTTTTTTTTTTTGACTAAATCTTTTTAGTAATTGTCTGTAAGAAATATTACTTCCGTTGACACTGAATTTTTATTTAATATTTTAAAATCTGCCACACTGAGCTTTGGCACTTACACTCTTACACTTTCTTTAATACACATATACAAATATATGCATGTTCTCGCATGTATATGTACATCTATAATGAAATGTAAATGTGTGCATGTGATTTAGATGGCACTGGCTACCCAGCCAGCTAGAATCGACCCACAATCAATCGCAGCCTTCCATCCAACCATTCATCAAAATGACCGAGCCGTCAACTGGCCGACCGACAAAACTGAACCGAACCGAACCAATCTAAGACTTAATCATACATTCATTATTCATTTGTACTCGTATTAAAGGTTGAAGAAATTGTTTTAGTTTTGTCTATCTTTTAATTTAGATTTAAGCACAAGTACAGTCAAACTTCCATATAATAAATCCCAATGGGACCAGAAAATTCCTTCATTATATAATAACTTAAGTATTCAGTAAGATTTTTTTTTGTTTGAATTACACTCTCCTTTAGAGAAAATATTCTGGACATTTTTTTTCAATTAAACCATTAATTAAAAATTAAGTCAGTTTTAATAAAAAATTTAATCAAGTGAATTCAACGTTTACTTTTAAATTTATAAAATTACTGCAGAAAATGTTGTAAATATCAAAAAATATTTAATTAATACTATTAATTTGTTTACTTGTGTAAACTTTGTTAATTTTTTAATTGATATCAGAAATTTTTTAATATAAATCAATTTAAATTTTTTCTGTGTTTATTCATTGAATTGGCTCATTAAAACGTTTAGAAGACTGGTTCGAAACCTTCGACAAAGTGATGGAAAATAAGCTGTTTAGATACAAAACTTTGTTTTATTTGTTACTTCTTTAACAATTACTAAACATTGTTTTTCAAAAAAAAAAAAAAAAAAAAATCCAAATATGAACATACTTCGGCATTTTCGATCAGTGAATATGGAGGATTGCTGTCAATATTTGTAATGATAATATTTTACTTCTTCCCTGTACACAGTGTTTTAAGTATGCATAAAATATATTTTTTGAAATATTTAATTTTTTTTTTGCAAAATTTGCGGATTGTCAATTAAAGTTCACTGCTCAGCAACAAATTAAAAGAAGGTAAAAAATACACTTAAAGTGAAAGAAAAAAAATTGTGTCTGTGAAATAAATTCATAATAGGGAGAGCATTATTGTAAAGAAGTTCACTATAAAGAAGTTCGACTGTATTTTGTTAGTTATATAGTTTTAGTATAGTCGTGTAGATAGTTTTTCTTTGTTCGCATTTATTGCTTGGATTAAAGCGCTTCTCTTTTAGTTTTTGCAATAAAATGTTTTATTCACGTTGTTCGTCAGTGTTTCCTGGTATGAGATGAAAGATTATTTTAAATTTGATACCAAATGACGTCATTTCGTAAAAGTGCTTAAGTAAAATGGATTTTATATAAATTTTAATTGTGAAAAGTTAATTAAGATATTGATGGATTTCTTAAATACATAATAAAGAGTTGCATTAAATAAAGTTATTCTTATTGAATGGTTTTAAGGCGCTTTCTAAAATCTTTTAATTGAAAAAAATAATATAATACTAAAATATCCGAAAATCTTTGTCTTCCAGCTACACGCAAATAAAACAAAGTTTTTGATATGGTGACTTTTAAATATAGACCTCCATCATGAATCTACTTCCATATTGTGGTTGCCTCCAAACATGTAAGGGTGTTGTTCATATCTCCAATTTCAAATTTTAAAAACAAAATCGAACAAATTGAGATTTGCACAATAGGGACTTGTTAAAAATATATTAGAGCATAAAATTAAAATATTTTAAATACATATATCCCCCGGTACACGTGGGTAGGTTATCAATTAGATTTTTTTTGCACGAAATTTATCAAAAGGGTGAAGTTTATCTATTTTTATTAAGTTTAACTTAATGTTATTCAGAATTCAATGTCGCAAGCTGCAAGGACTACATTTTAAAAATTTGGTCAAAATCGAACCGTACGAAAGGTCAGATTATAACGTGAGAGGTCAATTTTTTTGGAAATTTTGAATTTTTCATGAACTTGATAACGAAATATCGTGAGAAATATTCTCATTTTAATGAAAATTAACTAAACTATTTTCTGTAATTGGCAATTAATATTTCAAATGAGAAAAAAAAACGAAATTAACTTTTTTATGCACTTGGGGGGCGAAAGTGACCCAATTCACTTTTCTGCAATTCAATTCAATATCTGCATAATAAAAGTAAACACTTTTAATTATAAATAGAACATATTACAGATTAACGGCTTTATGTTCATTTTCTCACTTTTTGGACACCTCTAATGTGCATCCATTCCTTTGTTATTTCAGCAATCGGTAAGCTATGCTTTTTGAGTAAGCATAACCATTTTATTGCAAACAATGACTATCAATAGGCAAGGTGAATTCATTCTATAAAAACTTCTTTTTTTCTTTTGTGTGTTATTTTGCTTTAGATGTGAAATTTGGGACATAATTGTATGTTATTTCTGAATTCTACAGTGGCAGCTCTGATTTCAAGAGACAGAAGGACGATCGTATTTAAATTTTGCAAGGATTCTAAATATATATATATATATATATATATATGTACAATATTTTATTTATAGAGTTTACTCAGTGTTGAAAGTTTCTGAATAATTATTAAAAACTTGTGCTGTTTTTTAATTCCTTGAATAACTTTTGAACCATTGTATCTTTGTGTAGTTTAACTAATAACAAAAATTCAAAATTTCAAAGAATGTTTTCTCTAAGAAAACAGGAACATTTTTTGGACTACCCCTGAACATAAAAAATTTTTTGCTGTAAAAAGATGCATTATTTTTTGTTTTTCTCCTAATAATATATTCAAAAGTAACAGAAATGAATAAAAAATATGGCAACACTGCACTCGCTTTAAAAGCTTTTAACATTTCTTAATATAATTTGGTCCATAAAAAAGAGTCTGCGTAAATTTAACGTTATATTAAAAACAGAGTTGCTTGAAATTTTATTTTTGTGGGTTTGTGTCTATGGAAGATTATGAAGTTTCAAACGGACCATAAGTGCTGACAATTAAATGTTTTAATTCAATATTGAAACGTTAAATTTAAAAAATTTTATGCTCGGAAAGAAATATTAATTATTCTTTTTAAAAGCTTTAAGAAAAAATTGGAATAAAGATTAATTCTTTAAAAAAACTCATTGCATTTATTTCAGAGACAAAGTGCCAGGTCAGGTTATCAAAATTCTCTCAAATTACACTAAGTTGTAGTAAATAATATTTGACACAACACGTATTTTAATTAATTGCGCATCACTTCTTGTAATATAATCTAGTGAAGGTCGAAATAATAAGAAAAACAATTACGACGAACTTAGAAACAATATTATTTACTTTGTAAAAAAACAAAATTTTAAAACAACTTTATTTTTTGTCCACCTCATTTTAGTTTTCTGCTAATTAATATCTTATAAATTGCGTTCATTTATTTTTAATAACACTTATTTGTACCCAATAACCAATTTTGCAGCATGTTTTTAATATATCAAAAGCCTTCATGCACTATTCAAATTTCAAATTTAAATTTTTTCTTCAAATTTAGTGTACAATTATTTTTTAATTTACCAGTACCGCAATTCTGTAACTGTTTTAATTTAACTACCGATATCGATAAGTAGTGGAAAAAATGATTTCCTTGAAATATCGATAAGTAGCGTAAAAATGATATCCCTTAAACATAAATGAAAAATATTTTTTTTTGAATTTAATCTCATTATTTATTTAAAATATGAAATACCCAGCAAAAACTTTGCTTACAAAATAAGCAGAAAAATAATGAGAACTTGACGAACAGACTACTTATTTTTCTACTAGAAGAAGTACTTATTTTTGTTCGAGATGTCCCAAAAGTAATCCTTTATAATTTAGCCTATTATAATCTAAAAAATAATATGTTTTTTTTATACTTAAAATTTTTATAAAAATATATAGTTACACAAAGTCAATAAAGTAAAAATTTTTTTATTTTTTTTTATTTTTTTTTTTTTTGTTTTTTTTTTTAATTATTTTATTTTTTCTTATTCTATTTTACTTTATTTTATTTTTTATTTTTTTTTCTGTCTCTGGCGGGATTTGATCCCGCAACCTCGGTGCTGGTAGACTAGCTCTCTACCAGCTAGTCTACCGGGGCAGTGTAGTTTTTGCATTAAAAAACTATGTTTTATGACTTAATGACATTTTTATTGTCATAATGAAAATACAAATTTTTCTGTATATTTAAGATATAATAATAAAGTTATTATTTAATATATAACTAATAATCCAAAAAGTGGCGAATAAAGCTACAAAGTAATGAATTCTTGAAGTCATTAAAAGTAGGATTGTAAGTAAAGTTTTTGCTGGGTAGTGTTATTTACGTCCTCAAACTCTTGTACAGTCGAAATACTGGGTCCTTTTTATACCCTCCACAATTAGTTGTGAAGACGCTATACTAAGTTTGTCATTCCGTCTTAGACTTATTTAGTATTAATCTACGACCCCATTAAGTATAAAGGGGACCATACCAACATATTGCTGACAGCTACTGCCGATGAACCCTTCGTATACGTGTGTGTTTTATATTTTACTACACATCTATCAATCATCATTTTAAAATAAATTTCATTTCGTGAAATTCAAGAAAAACCCTATTTTCCTCACACGTTTTTTTCTCAAAAACTATTTAAAATATGTTTTAATTTAAATTAAGAAGAAAAATATATCACAAAATTAATTAAATTATTTTATTGTTCATTTGAAAAACTGTCAGCAGTATGAGTTCATTTCAAAATCAAACCTATTTTAATTTTTCATACTGCATTGTCTGTGTGACGCATACATAAATAAAAATTTCAAATTTACAAACACATGCTGATTGCATGAGCATGAGCAGTATGTGTCTATGGGGCCCTTAACATCGTCGGCTTAAAATACAAACCTGCTTAATCCACTTATTAAATTAAGACTTTGATGCCGTGTAGTAGAGAAAGATACGCCTCGTCGACCAGCATGTGGTTTTTCTTCAATTTGAGTCTTGAAGTGTGTTAAACTATATTTTTGCTTTTTGTCTCCAGCTCTACATATGAAATATAAAAAGTTTTTTGTATCTCCTGTAAAATTTACTCAAAGGCAGTAAGACGGTTTGCATTTTAAGCCGACAAAATGTAGTTTCGTTTGACTGGAAATCACACTGTCAACTTCGTGGAGATCGATCTATAATTCACCATAGACCCCATATAAAGCCCACTCTTGGAAAACTCTTTAGTACACGCAAAACTTTAACGAATAATGCTATTGTTATAAATTTTGGCTTGTCACAGTTTTATATAACTACAAATCACACTGTTAAATTTTCTGAAGGTCGATCTATAATGTACTATAGGTCACATATAAACCCTCCTCCTGAAATATTCTAGCTGTCGTTGGAGGGTATCGAAGTTTTGACATAGCCGAATATAGCACTCTAACTTATTATTTTGAGAATTGTAGTGGCGTAGCACCGCGATCCCACAAAAAACAAATAATTTCTTCATTTTCCCGTTTAATTTTTAATTGGCATTCTAACTTATTTTTATTAATTTTTACCCACAAATAATTCATATTTTCTCACAAGAAATTTAGGTTTTCTAAGACGAATTCTCTTCACTTTGTATGTAATTTTTCTTTAATTGAAAAACACATTCTACTTTAATCACCATTTTTATTAATGTTTATTACATTTGTTTCTCGCTTTAATTTTGCCAAGCCTTACTTGGATTTGAGATTAATATTTGACAACAAATTGATAAAACATTGTGTGTCAAATGATGGTATTAACACCATTATCAATTTAAATTTATATGTTAAAATCAAGCAATTGAAAATGGTTTAAGAATTGTGCTTGATATCAAACGATAAAGTTATTTTATATCAAAGGTTTGGCTTCCTGCTTGAAAACATTTGAAAATAACGTTTTAAAGTAAGTTGAAAATAAATGCATTTCTCAATTGGAAAATATCATTTAAGTTAAGGTTTGATTTAAAACTGAAAAAAGTGTTTGTTGGGTTGTTCTCACCATGGTGTTTGTCCATGATTGGTGATGGTGTGTTGAGAATCGGAATGTTGAATTACTTTGACTCACCGAATAATAAAATATAAAAAGTATTTCTTATTTCACCATTTTGCAAATAAAAAACGTTTTCATTTAAATGGTGTTACAACTTGTTTTATTTGTTTATTTGAATTTTTTTTTATTTTTTTTCTTATCTTTTTCTCTGTTTAAACATAAAGTTTCCCAAAAATAATACATTGTAAATAATTTCTTATGGTTAAAGCAACAAATGAAATAAAGTTTCTTAATTTATGTCATAATAATGAGCAACTTGTTGTTTTTAATTTTTTTTTAAATAAAAGGAAATAATTTTAAAAAATTGTTATAATACAAGTTTCAATTGTTTGTTTGTTTAAATACAAACAATTAGTATATCTAATTTGTTGTGTTTTGTGAATTTGTGTCTGTGTGTGTGTAACTTAATTGATTTTAACTAAAAAATTAAAAATATTATAATTTCTTATAAAACACTTAGGCATACTTAATTAAATGGTTTTTATGTACTTTTTATGTTTTCTCTTCTGTTTTATAATCCTTTTTTTAACTTTTTTTTTTTATTTAATATTAAACTATAATTATTTTGATAAATTATATATAAATCTAAGAATTTGTTTATCATTTAGAGGAGGGAATTTTTTTTTGCGGTACAGAAAGAATTTTGTTTGAGAAAGGGGTAGGGAATCTTAATATGTACAAAATATTTAGAGTATCAAGTTGAGCTAAAAAAATTAAAGAAAAATACATTCATTCAAGAAGCTGGTTACTCGGTTTTTTAAATTAGAATCGGATGATTGTTTGTAAATATGAAACTTTTTATTAAATTTCAAAAAAGGTTAAAGATTTAGTAATTTTTTTCTTTTGTTTTTATAACAGGTACGTATATTTGAAACAAAAAGCAGTTTTAACTGAATTTTACAATTAATTTTTTTTGAATGAAGTTTTCTTTAAATAATTTTTTGTAAACTTTTTTTAGGTTGTTATTTTTATTTTTTATATTATTTAATTTAAGAGTAGGAAATTTTTATATGTTTCGCTGTGGTTGTAAATTTAAGGATTATTTTTTATTTAAGCAGGCTTTGAGATTAATTCTTAGTAGATTCGTTTTTGGGGAGTTAAAAAAAGAAACGGCTTTGTTAAGTCTTTTTATTATATTGTTTAGTATCTAGCTGCTTTTGGTGGCATGTTTTTAATGAATATTTTTTTTTAGATCTTGTGTGTTTGTGTGTTTTTTTCAATATATAAACTGTTTAAGTTTTTTTTTGGCATATTTTTTGTTGTTTTTATAGTATTTTTTCACATTGTATTACAATAATTTTCTCAACTTTATTTTATTTTCGTGTTTTTTTATTATAACTTTTCTTTGTTTTAATTGTTAGTATTATAATTATTTATTTTTGCATAAGTATAAACCAATTGTATTTACATAATTTTTGTTTAACAGTGCTTATGGGCATATATTTATGTATAACTACAATATTTTATACTGTGTATGAATTTATGTATGTATGTATGTATACATATGTATTTTCATATATAATTATCCTTTTATTTTTGTTAAGTGTTTTAATGCATGAAACTTTGTATATAATAAATTTTTTTATTTCATTAACATATTTCGTTTTCGTTTTCTTTTCACATTTCATTTGTATTTTATTTTGGTGGATGAATATAAAATGGATTAAAACAAAATTATACAAACAAAACAGATAAAAAGCATTGGACATTGATTTAATTGACATTAATTTAATAAATTAATGCTATGATTTTACAACCAAATACAATAAGCGCGACAAGCGATAAGCGATTGTTAAATTTTTTGTAGCAAAAACTAAGAAGAATTTCTTAAAAAGGCTTCTTAGTTTTTTGTTCAATTCATTAAGAAAATTCTAAAATCTGATTTGATGTTCCTCAATTTAGCATTTTTTTTATGAAGGGTTAAAAACGGAAAGAAAATATAATTTTAAACATTAATGTCAGAAAAATATTATAAATTCAATAACACGTCGCAGAGTCCCTCTGGCAGAAAAAAGCAATTTTTCGACTTTTATTTTATAAAAATCTAATGTTCTATAGAGAACTATTCCACTAAGAAAAATCTATTATTGATTTTGATAAAAGGCAATATTCTAGTGAAGTTACTCAAATATTTGACTATGAAAACGGATGCAACTCAGTGCGTGTTAGATATTTTCACTGCTTACATTTTAAACCCATTTTTATTAAAATACAGCAACTTCTTTTAAAGAAAGAAACATATTTAGATTGCATATACTTAATTCTAGGACTTGTTTTATTGAAATAATACTACATTGTATTGAAATAATACTACATTTTAGTAACTGACACTAAGTAAGTTCATGGAGAATTGACCTCTGACTAGTGAAATGGTGTCAATTGACCCCCTCCAATGACAACCCCATGTAAAAGTGATAGGTCTTATTCATAGAAAGTGTTAGAACTGGAACCGGTCTCTAACACCAAATACCTATCACGGGACTACTTCGATGTCAGTTCGCTTCCCACTAGGGTAATTAAAACAGCAATTTGTGAATAATTGATTGAATGCAATTGTGAAGAACCGCATAACGAAATAATAACAACAAAACCTTATGTTTGAGAAATAAAAACATTTCATTTTATAATAATATTGGAAAAAGCAAGAGTATAATTAACCTTTTAAAACATTACAAAAAATTGATACTCTGACGTTTAAAAAATTTACGTCAGATACGGCTGAGCTATTTGTTACTGTCTTTAAAATACTAATACATGGAAAGGTCATAATTAATTCAGCAATACTCCCTAGTACTATGCTCTCCGAGGAAGCAGAATAAGCACGGATTAACGATAACAGGAAGTATTAATTATTGCTTTAATAAAATAGAACTTCAACAAATACTGATATGTTGCAGCATTTGCTTGCATCATTTGATCCGTATATAAGTAGCATTAGACGTCAACCTTATAAACACCTTTTAGAACTAGATAATTTAGTAAAAGAAATGATAGTTAGTGATTAAAATGTGCGATTATTTTGGACTCACTTCGCTTATACTGCAGTTGGCAGTGGGCGTGGTGTTGATAAAACTTGGCAAGCAGCTTTTGTTTGTTTTAAAAATAAAACGTACCAAATTTGAAGACTTTTGCTTGGATAGGAATAATTTTATGCGAAAAAATTGATTTGGATTGTATGGGAGGTGGGCGTGGCTGAAAACTGGGTATTTTACTTTTCCCTGGATAGAATCATTTTTTTTTGCGAAAAAGTTAATAATTTATTCAAAATAATGCACGGTGTAAACTATCAATGACGATCCTTAAATTTCGTAAACAAAAATTTGTGAAGCCATCCCTCTGTGCGGCGTTTACAGATTTTAAAAACAAGTTTTCTATAAATTTTTTTTAAATGTTTCTTACGGAAGAAAAAAAATATTTTATTATTTTAGTCCCATTAAAACGGGAGAGCAAATACCTTAAATGGTAAGTTCTTTTCTGTCCACAAGTGGACTTAAGTTTTACCTTAAAACACCAATTCCTTACTTCACAAACTCCTTAAAGAAAGCCGAATAATATTCCGATTTTTCGGAGTATTGGTAAGCTCGGCACTTGACCTTTTAATTAAATCTCTATTGTTTTGAATAATAAAAATATCAGAGCATATTTAAGGTACAATAGAAAAAAAACTAGATAAAAATAATTAGAGCTGGATAAATCGTTGATAATTTCTTTTAGGCCTTTAAGAATTTAAATAAAATATTTATACTTGGGGTCTCTTTTACCGCCAAGAATTTTCTAAGATATCTCAGATATTAAGAAAATGCAAATTTATACAAATTTATGATTTTCGTATCTTTGCAGAAAGAATTATTTGACCTTTGATTTTCACTTTTTTTAGAGTTTTAAAATCGTGTAAAATGTGACGATTTAATTTTTTTTTAGTTTTATTTACAATGCGAAAAACTTTGAATCTCACGCGATATAAGTTCTGGAATATGAAAACCAGTTGTTCTTACCGTTTGTCGCCTGTAGCTTTAATTGTGTTTTGTGTAAATTATTTATTTATATTTGAATCTATACAAACATTTAGCATAATTTTTACATAATTTCTTGTAAAGTGTGCCGATTTTTTAAATCTGTAGTATTTAACTTAAAGTTCTTAATATTTTTAAAGCCTTAAGATTTAATCGTTTTTTTTTAATTTATAGGATTCTTATAATCCTTTTAACTAATTTGTTTTTGCAAGATTATAATTATTTAGAGATTAGTTTATCGTTATTAATATTTTGGTTTTCTTTTTTGTTTTAAAAAATAGTCTTATCAAAAATTATAATTTAATTTATAAACGTTTTTCATTCAACTATAATTGCTTAATTTTTCTTTTTAATTTCTTTCTCACCTTCTCTTTTTTGCTGGTTCCAACTGCGGCTGCAGCGACATGGTTTTGTTATCCTAAATTGTTTCCCAGTTGTTGGTTTTATCAGCCGTTTGGAGAGTGTTTTTGTCGTAGCAGTCGGAATTTGTTTGGTTATGTGCCATTTTCTGGTACAAATACGGGTTGCCCGAAGGTGTATGTGGCTGGTAATTGTTGTTGTTGTAGTGTGTAGTCCTCTTGCTGGTGATGGTGATGAAGGTGATAATGAGGTTTAGTGTTATAATGATGATGATAATTGTGGTAAAATGAATGCTAATTTGGAATGTTATTGTATTTGCAGGACTTGCAACATTTCTCTTGATAACGATGTAAACGACATAAGCCCATGGAACGTACATTGCGGCAATAACGTGAAGTATCTTTGCAATGTTGTAAAGCTGAAACAGAAAAAAACAAAAGAATTACATTTAATTTTATTTTATTTGTTTCCATTATGGATGACATAAATATTGTTATAAATCAGCAGTGCACTATCACTAAATAATACTGCAAAGAAATTAGTTTGCACTCTTTTTTATCAGCTTTAGTGATGATTGTTATTTTTTAACTACCACTAAAAAAATTTTTGTGATATTGCAAACTTTTTCACTATCACTAAACGCAGTATCTTTGTATCTTTGTATGTGCATGGTTTTTGATTTTTTTTAAGGATATGCATAAGCAAAGAACATTAAACAAAATGAAATGTTGTCAATAACGGTATAATTATTGGCTCTAATCATGAAAAAACAAGTTTTTTATTTCAATTTTAGTGCAACAATTTTAGGTGCACTCAAATGAGCAAAGAAAAAAAAGTTGCAATAAACTAATGTTTGTTATTTTTTTTGGGTGCAAAATTTTTTTTACATCACTATCACTGATGCTTTGTAAGGCTGCAATATTTCAATTTATTACTCAACATCAACAAAATGATTGCAATATGATTGCACTGTCACTAAGTGTAAGTTGAAACTGCAAAATGAGTGCACTACCCCCATCTATGCATGGCATAACACCTGGTTTGAGTTAACATAACATATCAATGCATGAATATATGGAGGATGACATTTTTACATAAAATGTTGAATTGTGCAGTACTTTAACCAGAATATAGCAAACCGTTCTTAAGTTATGCTAATACATATACATATTTCGTGCAAGTGCCTTCGTTTTTGACATAACGGTATATCTTGCAAACTAGAATTAACTTAGACAATCGGAGTCCTGATTTTAGTTAAGCATTTTACATAACCTAAAAAACAACTTTCAGTTCTGGAGCAACAAAAAGGGCATTTCCCTGTGTTTGTACCATTGTAAATTCGTCTGAAGGACTCTGTCATTCAGTTGCTGTAAAGTTGTATTTTATCCGCCATGCAGAATTTTTAGTTGTTTTAAATGTAATAAGAGACAGCATTGTGAGTTTCATTTTAATATAAATCTTCCATTAAAAAATTTCTTCGGCTGGTTTTTAGCCGGTCTTACCCCATTTAATTTACAAATAAAACCAACAAAATTTATTATATTTACCTTTTGCATAACAGGGAGGACTTTTGCAAACTTTCATAACGTCCGGCCTGGTTTGATGTTTGCAAGCATTTCCTGCTGGTCTTCTGGTGCCATACCAAACGCATTGCAGTACACGGTACTTAATACCCTGACGGCCACAAGGCGCATTGCACTAAAATTAAAATAAATCAAAAAATAAAACAAATCTTTAAATTAATAAAACTTTCTTTTAATGAAGTTAAACCAAACATGTCGTTGGTATTTACCTCTGACCATGGCTCAACTCTCCAAACACCTCTGCAACGTTCATTATAGCATTCTTGACGACTTATGGGTTTTTCATATTCGGGACATGTTGTGGCTATGGAATCATTGGCAAAACGACATGAAACCTCACGTTTTTGTATAGCTGTATTGCGACCAAAACAACGTGACTGATGGCACATAGACCAGTCGCCTTTAAACCAGTGTGGACACTCTTCAGTACCACAGGTCTCAAAGGTATCCGGTATATCTAAACCATAATCCTCACATACTGCATTACCAATAACCTCTGAATTGTCCACGTTGTCTGACAATTCTGTCGAGTCTTGCAGCACTTGTGTATCAGTTTCTTCTCGTTGACTAAGTTGATTGTTTTTCAGATTTATTTTAACACACGTAATTGTTCGTCTCTAATTTATTGAAAACAAAATGAGGGGGAAGAGAGAGAGAGAGAGAGAGAGAGTGAATTGAAAATTGCAATACAATTTAATTTACAATTTTACAAATATTGTTCTAGCATTGATTAAGTGTAGTGTGAGTGTGTACTTACTCTTAAGCCTGAACCAGCTGAACCACATTTCTGTGAACATTCGGACCAAGGACTCGTTAGCCATTTGTACGTGACTGAGGGTGTAGCCTCAGACAATTGTGCATTTATATTCGACCAATGATTTGGCCATCTGGCATGAGGTAAATGTAATGTTGATTGTCCTTCTCCAGTGCTATCAACATCATCTGCATTTAAAACTACATCCGCCTGTCCAACTATATCATTTGTATTCCCCAGCCCCATGTCTTCATCAGCAACATCTATTTCATCGTTATCGTCAACGTCAACGTCATCATCATTATCATCTGCATTGTTGTTGCTGTTGTATTTTGTTGGGGATAATGTCAAGTCTTTGGTTATAATTTGTGGTTGTGATTTGCGTAGTCCGTCCTTCTCTATTTCGGCCGCATAGTGATAACGCTGTTGGTGCTGGTGCTCTGGCGTTGGTCGATTAAAATCAATGCCATATTGAAATCTATTATCCGCCAACATATGATGACCACGAGAATTGCTAAATTTCTGAAATGATGGCCATAAATACTAAAAGTATGGCCGTAAGTGAGCAATTATAAAAACACGAAAGAAAATTTATTATTCCCAGTGTGAAACAGCGAGAAAAAATTATTGATAAACTTTAAATGCATGATATGAATTCTAAAGCATAAGGCACACTCAACAATTGACTTGGGTAATTATTAAAACATTTTAAACATGCAGAACTGATCAATTTAATAAATGAACCGTTGATAAGAATATTAAAATCATAAAAAAATTAACTTAATTAATACAGTTTATTGGCATTGTTTTGTGTAAGTACGTGTGCTTAACACACTTATTGGTGTCAATTATTTATACATCAATCAGTTTTAAGTATGATATTTTTATTTATACATTTATGTACATATTTATTAAACAATTTACACCTTAAATACATACTTGCTTTGACATGTGATTTAAATACATGTTTGAGATTTCAGATTAACCATATTTCTATGTAAATATTGAAATATACATACATACAAACATATATAAACATGTGTGTGGGTGTGTTAACTTTTTGATTTATAATAATGCACATTATAAATGTTGTTCTTGTTAACAATTAGTTGAAATTAGGGAGTTTATTTCCTTAATTATTTGATAAAAATGTCAATAAAACTTGTTTGACCTTAATGGCAATTAAAGGCTTTGTACAATTTATTAATTTGTTTATAAACACACAATGTCAGATTTTGATGAAATTTTTATAGTTAGTCCGTGAAAATATCCATTAATTTTATTTATTCATTAAAGGAGTGCTGTAGTTTTTATAGATATTCAATAAAAGTTTTTATCGAAAATAAATTATGACAATAATCTTAATACAGTGAAAGCTCCATAATGGACACCTCTCATAGTCAGCCATATTGTGTTGATGCAAGCTGTTCAATAATTTTTCCATACAAAATGTATTCCGCCATTAGGACCGCAACCGGCTGTGTTCAGATGACATCAGTAGAACACCTGCATAAAGAAGCGAAAAAATACTCACAAAGCCGTTCCTTCTGGGATGTCATCGGAGGAGGCATTCCAACTGATATCTGAAGGAATTAAACCCTCCAACGAGACATGCTAGAAAATATCTTCGTTGTTAAAGGAGTTACATTCAACACCATCTGGACTCTGTTACAGAACACACCTTTAAACAGGGCAGCTGTGAACGGAATTATAAGGGAGCCAGTCGAGATTGCAATGAGTAACCACCGGGATTATATTGCGTTAGGAGGTCGTCCCCCACCCGTTGAAAACGAAGAATGGGACCTACCACGTCGGATCAGAGTGGTATTGGCACAATTAGGGTCAGGATAGTCCACCAGTCTAAACTCATTCTGGGTCTAGAATAAACAGCACCATCCCTGGCCTTTGTACTGCATGCTGCCCACACAATGTACGACACATATTTAAGTGCAGTGCAAACCCAACCCAGCTAGAAACTGTGTCCTTATCGAACCTCCCGCGTGAGGTAGCTCAGCTACGAAGAAAAATAGAGAATTTTTATACATACTTGTTCTTCAGGTCGAACTGTTGCAACAACTGCAATTAAATTAGGTTTTCCAAACATCTCTTATAAGCCGAAGTTCTTCTTCTTTCAACTCTGATTCATATTTGTTTTAATGCCAATAAAATTGTGATTCGATGCCGACTTAAAAGGATTGTTCGAACAAACAAATGGCGTTGAACTTTTTAAAGTAGATGGAAGTGTCCACATTGAATATGACTGTATTGCAATATTAAATTCAAGCGCAGTAGTTCAGATAAGTCAGTCTGAGGACAAGATCTACGAAGAAATATGTGAATCCATAAATTATTATAATGAAGAATTCAAATAATTTGCCCGTTTGAAAAATTTTGCCAGAGAAAACACATCAAAACAATTGAAAAAACACAAACGGGCACCTCTCATAGCAGCAACGGTGAGTGTCCTGCTTGGGAGGTTTCACTGTATATGGTCTTAATTTTTTTTATCATCTAACGCCTTATAATTGTTGTACCCAGGTTTCCCTTATTTCTCAAAGTAAATCTTGTTGAAATTTTTCTTTAATTTGTGTTCCTTTTTAGAGTAATTTTTTTTTTTATAAGGTCAAATATTTTTTTTTGTTAAATGGCTGCCCAATAGTTTTTCGATTAACTTTAGACTTATTTAATTTTTGCTTTCTTTTTTTTTTGTAGTTCGCGCATTTTTGTGTGAGTGTAAACATGCGTTTATAGAATCTGTGATTATGTTGATATTAAGAGCTTATGGGCGGCCTTAAACCATCAACCACATTTAAATGCTCTTGCCAGCATAAGCCATTTTAAAGCATATTCATTTAACACATGTGTACATATGTATGTTGATTTATTTTAAGTTATTTTATGCAGGCTGGCATCCTTTTTTACAGCTACACTTCAAAATAGTGTACAGTAACGGTATTAGCAAAAACAAGTAACGCAAAGCAAACAAACAAACAAGATTGCAATACATAGCAACAGTTTTGGTTTTGTTTTGTGTAATGAAACATTTTCATTGCTTGCATACAACAACATCAGTACATTGATTTCCCAAGTGGCACTTAAGCCCTGAATGTACAAAAAAGAAACATGTATATAAACTTTTGTTTAAAATGCAAAAACTATACACAAGGGTGTCCCTGTAATAAAGAAATTCAACTACAAGCAACATTTTGTTTTTCTCTCATGGGTTACTCTTTCAAAAGAATCTTTATGAATGCATTGTATTTTTTGTTATTTTTTTTTATTTTTATTTATTGTTGAAAAAATTTCAACTATATTTGAATAATTTTAGTTTGAAATTAGAAAACTTGCTGTCTTTGTTTAGGAATTTTGTTCAATACACTTTCTATAGCATTGTGCATATAAAGAATGCCTATGAAAATGCATTTCCTTTTAAATATGTGCGCCTGAAAATATGCAAAGTAGATCAGCTTGACTAACTTTACAGTTTTGACTTTGTGTGGTAGTAATAGTTAAACAAACTTTTTTTGTTTCATTTGTTTAGGCATTTATGCATTCATTTGTTAAGGCTGGGTTTTCCTAAAATCTGTGTATTTATGTCATAGTGTTTGTTTGTGTCTTCTCTGGCAGTCAATATTGAATAATGCATGAATACACATACATAGAAAATCCACTAAAGTGTAGTGTAATGTATATTTGCTTAGTTTTCGATTGGAATACAAATTTGTTTCGCTAGCGTTGGTCATATGTGTGTGTGTGTGTCTATGGCTATGCGAGTGACTGCATTGTTTTGTGGGTTTTCTGGTCAGTGAAATAAAAAAGAAGATTTTATTGAGATTTTAGATTTATAAACCGAATTTAATAACAATTACGATTTTTAAAGTAAAAAACAAAAAAAAAAAAAATGGTAAGCTCAATAAGATTAAAAGCTTTAGTAGTTTTACCAACATATAAAGTGATTTTGCCTTATAGAATTTTGTGATAAATATAAAAGAAACAACAACAACTAATACAAAATTTTAAAAAAACTTAGAGCCAAAGAAGAAAGTTTTTTATTTTAAAGGAACTTAAAAGCAAGCTAAATGTGAGCAATATTATGACTTGCTGAATAGTTACTAAACAAATTCGACTTCAACTATTCGAGTTTAAAGAAAAAAAAAATTAATTCGGACTTAGCACAAAATGCAATTTATCTAGAAAAATCTTATAAAAACCAAACTGTCACAAAATAATATGCTATTGCACGCCAACGGTTGCCTGTATAATATATTTTTGGCAACTGGCAACTCAATTAAATGTCGGTTGTCATACATAATTAGGCCATAAGTATATTTCTTGCTATACATGTCCCTATTTCTTTGAAAAATCTATTGTTCACAAACTATTTTCAAAAAATGTAAAACCGGCACTTTGGATTCGATTTCGAATCAGTCATAATTATACCCTTCAGCACAAGTTGAGAGGGTATATAAAAGTTTTTCATTCGGTTTGTAATCTCTACAATATTGACTTAGTTCCTTATTGTTCCTTATGAATTGCGAAGTTGATTTAACGGTGTCCGTCTGTCTGTTGAAATGGGGTGTTCGTAGACCCCAGATATGATGGAGACTTGCTTGTTATATATTTCTAGCACATCTGCTCCTTTAAGGTTTGTTATTTAAATTCAGCCAGATCGGTCTGTAAATGGTGGATATATGAGCAAAACAACCATGACTGTATCTTACTTTCTGTTCTTATCGCACCATGATGAAAAGTATATAAGATTCTGCATAGCAGAATATAGCCCTTTTGCTTGTTTAATATCAAGTCGGAATAAACAATGAAGACGAATGGAAAACTTTGTGAAAGTCATAACTTTTTTAAAATGCTCAGTCCTGATATAAACTGTCATTATTTAATTTTTTGTTTTTTTTTCTTACAAATATTTCTGTGTTTGCAAATGAAGTCTTTGTCTTCTGAGTCCCGTGTGAAAAACCACAAACTTCTCACATCAATTATTTTGTCTATTCTTTCTACTGTTGTCCAAAAATGTCTTTACTACAATTTGTCTGCAATAGAATAATTGCAGTGAATTGCTCAGACTAGCAATTCACTGCTACACACACATTATTTAAACAATACAACCTATTTACAATAAAAATCTGTACCATGGCAAACATTGAAATACTTACAATTCTTTAAAATAGACAAAGAAAAAACACACATGTTTAAATATTTATATCAATAAGGACAAATCAACATTTGATTGTTTTGTTTATCAAACGTGGTAAATGACTAAAATAAATTATTGAACATTTTCATTTGAAAAAAAATTGTTCATACAAATTTAATTATCGAGGGACTTTTAGAAGCTATCAACAAAAATTATTGAGTCACAATGTTGAACTAATTAAAAACATACATCTGTATTATTTTTTTTATATAGAAATTATTCAGGCATAAACTGAACACAAACAAGTAACCGCAAAATTTGCATATCAAACCAAATGAGACTTTTTTATGTTGTTATTTGTAAATAAAGAAGTACAAAAAAAAGAGTAAATAAGAAGACGGACGGATGCACAGTAAAACGGATGGTTGACTGAATATTATGTACACATTATATTTGAATTGGCAATTTAAGCAGTGTGCAGCAAAGAGAGAGAGAAGCTGTTTTTTACACAAGCAAAGCATACGTAAAGTTTACGACTGAGAGTGTAAATAATAACACAATCAGAACTATTCGAACTTGCAACAAATCGGGTGGATTTCACATCATTACTACTCATCAGAAATTTCGTTGGTTTTCAGCGTTGCCAGTTTCTAAATATTAAATAAAAAATTATGCTGTTTTCGAATTCATTAAATAATTTCTGACCCAATCCATTTTTGTCTAACTTTTGTGAAATTTTACTTCTTACTTAATTTAATTTTGTAAAAAGCCAATTTATGTAAAAATTTCGCTGAAAAAGAAGGCAGTTTTAGGGTTAACAATAAAAGATGTTTCATCCGATTTGTGTTTCGTTATTCACGTTTAAAAAAGATTTTTGAATCACTAAGTGCGAATTGCGATAAAGTGTTTTACAAAAAGGGAACATTAGTGATATTTTTTTGTAAAATTTGTAAAATTTTATTCATATTTTGAATATAATGGCGCCCTATTCTTTGATTGGGCATACTCTACTAAAGCGTCGTAACAACATTGCCCGAACAGCAGTATATTGAAATCCACAAGGTAGCCGCCGCAGAGAAATAGCGACTCACACGGGGCGAAGCCATATCGACAAAGAAGTTGCGAAGACGGGGAAAGGCTGGAGTGAAATCAATGGGCAGATTAAACTGGAGATCATTCGTCGAGGAGCTATACTTCTTATAGGATCGAGGGGAATATACACATATGTATGCATACTTTTATTTCGGGTCGCTTGTTGAGCACGATATTGGTGCAAGATCATTATTTCATTAAGTTTCCAATTGGTGTTTATTATTTCTCGGACATTTTCCATTAGAATTTCTCTTCAATTTGCGTGCATTTTCGATACTTTTTTACAATGAATAATTTGAAAACTTATACAAAATTTACGATAAGGTTTATTTAGCTCTGTTTTTGCTTTCTGTAATAAAATTTGCTTAGTCTGGGTTCACACTATGAAAGTTTTCTCTCAGAAAGGCTGTGTTTATTTTTGAGAAGGGAGAGAAAAATAGCATGTTTTCTACCCCTCTCACCAATAAGCTCCGGGCTTCTGAAAGAAAATGTTCATAGTATGAACTCAGACTTGATCTGGAAAAAACGAATTGGTTTGTATTTATTATTGGTGATCTCTTTAGATATTAGAGTCCAAAAGATGTTGCCCAAATTTCGTTATTTAATTAATGCTAAATCAAGATTATAGCAAATCATAATTGAAATGAAGAGAATTTATTTAAAAAAAAATTTTATAGCAAATTTTTCTGTTACTTAGTTGAAAAAGAAAAAGTTCGTTTGCAATTTTCTAAAGAAGAGTAGTAAACAACATTTTAAAATACTTTGCCTTTGTCCGGAATAGGGTAATATTTTGAAATATTTGGACCGATCAACCGTATTACTTTTTGTTCAGTAGTGTTAACAATGTTCTTTTTGAAAGTTTCGTTCACATTCACATCGAATTTCGTTTGGAACGATTAGAGACGGCTTTAGGGTTTCATAAAAACTGCATGCAACATGTTCGATTATGGGAGATCCAAAGACACATATTTTTACGATAAAAAATTAGAATTAAATTGTTGAAGGCATTTGTTTTCCGTTTAAGTTAGCTAGTGAACATGAAAGCCGTCCACTGTTCAAAGAGATAAACAAATAAATACATAAAATCAAACGTTATTCATGTGTGAATACATGTCTTGTTATTAGAAATAGTTTATTTGTATCACGTATGTGTAAAAATTACCACATTTGTGAGTATTTATAAATACAAGTGTTAGTGTAAATTTTGCTTGTATATACCGCTTATATGCTGCACCAAAGTTATAAGTCAAAATTTTCGATTTTTCTAATGCATAGTCCATCAGGTGTTTTATGAAGTGGTAAATCTATATATATAAAAATAAGTCCGTATATGTACATACGTCGCCGAACTAATCATAAACGCGTCGTGCGATTTCAACCAAACTTATACTTATATGGTTTATATGAAGTTTGGTTGAAATCCGATAACGCATGTGTGTGCGGTGCGTATGTGAACTGAGTGAGTTTTTGGCGCAGGCATTTTTTGTACCGCATACAGCATTCGTTAGTATTGAATACATTTTGGTCGTTTGTGTATTGGAGAGCATTGCACGGAGTGATGCAAATAGCAATTTGTTATCATTTCTCTTTTCTCTTTGGACGTCATTGGTGATTGATCTTATCATAATCGATTTTTGAAAATATTAATTTCTTCGCATTTTTTGGTGAGTATTTTGATAAAAATAAATTAATTTTCGTTCTAATCATCTTTTTAATTTGAATATTTTGTTAAAAAAAATTTAAAAAAGCAATGATTAATGAGATTAAAGTCGATTGTTTTGCTAAACAAGTGTTCTGATTGTTACAAGTGCATCATATGATTTTGTGACATAATCTCAAATTTGATATTTTGTGAAAAAAATTAAAAAATTGAGTGAATTTTATTTGTTTAATGTCCGATCAGTGAGCTAAAAATTACTTGGATTTTTTGGCCAATTTTTAATTGAATTTTCCCACATTTTCAGCAGAATTTCGTGTCTTTTCTTCACTTTTTGGTGCTTTTGGAGTGCAGACGACCTCGAACGTTTCATAAACCAACTTTATTAAAAACAAGTGTGTTTCTTTTCTTATTTTGTTTTGCCGTGCGAAGCAGGCAACGGGCCCGCTAGTATTTTATATAATGATATTTTAAATTCAACACTTGAGAGACAAAATAAAATTTTCTTCCAGCATGTTGTGTAAAAACTTAAAACTTTTAAGTTGTTTTCTATAAAACTAATACTTTTGAGTTATGACGATGTTGCAGAAAATGTGCGATTTGTAGATAAATATGTGTGTCCTTATAAATACAATTTGAAATTATCTAGCAACTGTATAGCTTTAAGCTTAAATAACACTAACACAAATTAAAATTACAACAACAACAACAACACTAGTATTAGCAGGAACTGGAACTGCTGCAATAAGCCTTCACCCATAAAAAGCTGACAATTTGAAAATGTAGTGGCAATCAATTGATGGTACTTAGGTCCTGTGTTGATTTTACCATTTTAAACATCATCTGCTTTAACTGTTATTTGTCATGTAGTTATTTTTGCTGTTGTTGTTCTACATAACAACGGCAATACACGGAAACGGAAGTGCACAACAATGGTGATGACAAATTCAATGCAGCAGTTTACATCACAATTGACACTACACTGCCCTAGTGCATTCACACGTACAAATATTGATAACCAGCAGCTTTGTGTTATTTGGCTAACAGAAAGTTTTTAAATATTCAATAATTTTTATTTCTTATTAGGAATTTTTATGTTAATTCAAATACTTAATCCATCTTAATTAGCCAACTCTAGGTAGGATTCACTAGTTCACTAGTTTGTTAGTCTTCCGATTTGCAGGGTATTTTTTATCTTTAAAATTAATATACATACATTAGTATATAATTTTAAATCTACATATATTTGCATGTGTGAAAATTTACATATGCACATGAACGCACACATTCATATTTGTTTGTTTTCCGTGATGTTGATTTGTATATCGCTGCTTTTAAATATAAATACGTAAAACAATACAAATTTTAATTTGTCGAAAAATTTGTCTCGTAAATTTGAGTGCATTCAAATGAAACATTTTGTTTTTGCGTGGAATTTTACAGCATCTGCTTAATAGTCCAATAATTCGGATAATGAGATAAATAAATAGAATAAGCAGGGATACAAGGTTTAGTCAAGTTGTAAACTAACTAATTTTGCTTGTGTTAAACAATACGGATGTGCAAAATTTAAATAGATAACTAAAATCTAAATAAGTAGTTCATAGTATTTGAATTATTTATTAATCTTTTTAGTTTAGTACTTAGCTAAAATATATTAAATTTTTAAACCCCATTTTACGTACTTTCTAACAAAACAAAATGTATCAGTTTAATGAAAAACTAGTTCTTGTAAT
This sequence comes from Pollenia griseotomentosa, assembly GCA_963931875.1. NCBI lineage: Eukaryota > Metazoa > Arthropoda > Insecta > Diptera > Polleniidae > Pollenia > Pollenia griseotomentosa. The sequence continues at coordinate 202,054,571 of OZ007561.1, read as the reverse complement.
AGATAAAAATATATTTCTAAATTTATCACATACATTATTTAAAAGATTTTCAGTTTTTAATAGTTTATTTTTATTTTTTTTTTTTTTTTGATAAGTTTGTAATAAAATCATAAAATATTGGCGTTCATGAGTGTATATTACTTGTTTAACAATATAAACAGGGGTATAAAATAAAACTCAAATAAAATGAAAGGTTGATTTAATGCTCGAACAAACAATTATATTCTGTAGAAATACACGTATCGCCCTTGTGTCCACAAAAAGACTTAAACAGATATTATAACACCGTTTCAGAGCTTAACCATCGACATAATAAACTATTTTTGAATACAAATATTAATAGACTTCATTGCAAATGGAAACCCCCCAGAAAAAACGATTTTTAATATCGTCCCCTCCAACAGAACTAGTTTTAACCAGTGTTCGAAAATAAACTGAACATTACTTATGGCGATTTCTATTCTGAGAAAAAAATGCTACAGTATATGCATGTAACACTTTTTCATGTTACCTATAATCACTCGAAGTGTTACATGTTGTACAACTTCAATCGAACAGAACTAGCTGCCTTTATTTACAACTATTACACTTTTATTATTAATGTAGTTCATTAGCGATTTTTAAAACTATTCGACTATTTGCTGCACACTTACTTTACGGTTTAGAAACAGACATTGACATCACTTATTGCTTGAACAAATTTAAAACGATAATAAATATATAGAATTTTCCACCAAAATAAAAAAACGATTTAATTCAAAATGGAGTATGCCGTCAAAGAATATCTAGATGTAGAATTCTTTTGACAAAACTTTTAAAATATTATGACAAAAAAAATAAAATATTGGTTGTACAAACAAAGTAGTAAGTACCAAAGTTGTAAAACAGGGCAGTATGAACCCTAAAGTAAAAGTAAGGGTAAAACATGTAACATGTTTTGCATGTTTTTCATCAACATTTTCACAAAAGAACTTGAAAATTTTTCCCACAGTTGTATTTTGTGTACAAACGAACACAAAATGTAGAACATGTAACATTAAAAAGAAATCGCCATTAGTGTTCGGCTCACACACCCAATAACGATATCTATTTTTTTTAGTGATTGTGTAGGCGAATACAACTCTTTACACTGTTCGAAGCTATTTTTAATAAAGAGGCAAACATGTTATAGTGTTCTATAGTGCACAATCGTAGTGATACTGTTGACAAACATTCTATTTTAATGTTCTATAATGTTTCTTTTTTTACATTGACAAAGAACTGAACAAACAACAAATTTTAGCAACGACCGCACTACGAACAGCTTGTGTGTGAATTGTGTATATGTTTTGTTTGTGTAAAATTATTTTGCAGGCTCTTTGTTTTTTTTCGTATGTGTATTTCGTTTTTGTAAAAAATGTTTGCTTTTTTTACCAGCCAAAAGAGACGAACATTATTGAGCTGAACCGAACACAATGAAGTTTGTGGTTAAAAAAAACCGAACGGAATAAAATATTCTCATCTTTTGTTGAGTTGATAACAAGAGTATTATTTTCGAAAGATGACAAACAGGGAAACGTTATTTTTTAATGATTTTCTACACAAAAAATTAGCGTTCATGTTTTCCACAAATCTACCGAACCGAACACTAAGGAGCGATATTTAGTGTTTATTTTCCAACACTGGTTTTAACGAAAATTTTTTAACATATTATGGTTACTTTAACCATATAATTGTTACCGACAGCCATATTATGGTTAAGTTAGTCTTTTATCAAGAAGGAACCGCCATATTATGGTTGCTGCCGAACATGTTATGCTTAATAATAGCAAAAATACGTTATAAACGTAAGTACCACTTTTACTAACGGTTAGTGTACTTTAGCTTGGTTTTTATTGGAAAACAAATATAATAATAAGCTACTTTTATTTATGACCTGTCCATTTTACTTACATGTAAAACAAAAACATTTTAGAATTTGCTTTTGTTTTAAATATAAGTTCAGCAAACGAAGTTTACGTTCGGAAATAGATGAACAGGCAGTTAATTTTTTTTAAATGTAAACTCATATTAAAAAAAAAAAAAATTTGGATCCCAGGAAATAAATTTAATTTGTCTGTTGGTCATGTTTTTTTATCAAACATTTGACAGCTTAAATTAGTCGTTTTGTACTTTTGTTTCTTTTGCACTCCAGAAAAATTTATTAACTTTAGGCATATACGACCTTTTGTAATACAACTGCAATGTATGAATATTTGGATTTATATAGGACCTCTTGTATCTTTTTATTTTTAACTTAATAAGAGAACATTTTTATGATATTAAAAAATATAGCCAATACTACATGTTTTTGTACGCATATTTAATAAAATTTACAACAAGTTTTGATAGAAGTAAAAGTAAAAGGGAGTAAATATCAGTAATTTATAGTACTGCTTATGAAATATGCACGCTTATATGTAAATAGTGGCATAAATAAATACATGAACAAACCGAAAAACAAAAATAAATAACAGCAACGAATATGCAGCTAAAGCTTTTTATATGTAAATATACACATAGAGAAAAAACATTTTTCAATATGGTTACCTCCAATAAAAATATTTGCAATGATTGATGGATGACTAGCCGGTAACGATAATATGGTTGAATTAAACATGTATTTAAAAATTTTTGTAAAAATAAGTTTTGTTGGAGTTGGCCATACTGAAAAATATTTTTTTTTGGGTGTATAGAAACGTGCTAGATACATACTTAAATGCTATTATTTATTGTTTTTTGTATGCAGTTTTCGCTGCTATGAAGCTTGGGGCGCTCTATAACTTTACCTCATACAAAGAGGTAGACAAATAAATATACAGGCCATCAGACTAACAGGAATTGCGTTTCACACTTGCTCATATAGTTTTAAACCGAATACATCTGCAGTTTTGATGCCAGGGTTTAAATTGGGAATTCTACAAACGCAAATTAGTTGAATGGGGGTAATTTATTTCAGGTCCTCCACAAATTAAAAAACATTTGACAAATGTTAAAAAATGTTACTAACAACTTTATAATTTACTTGTAAGCGGAAAAAGTTTTTTGTTTATTGTTTCCAAAACCTTAAAAAATCTGAAATGTCACTGACTACGTTACAAAAAAAAAAAAAATAAGAAAATAGGAACATTTATCCTAAGATTAACTTTATGTCACTTTAAAATTTTAGAAAATAATCTATTATCAGATAAAATCAAGTGTGCCACTCCAAAGTGTGCATTGAAACTGCTAGGTGTAAGCGATGTGAATAAAATTCGAAGTGTAAATATGTGTATGTACGGTGGTTTTTGGTACACAACTCTTTTATATAAACCGCTTTTAGGCGCTTGCTATTTATGATGATGCTCCAGTTGTGTGTGCCGTAGTTAGTTAAAACATTGCACAAACCCACTAACATTATATTTATTTAATATGAAAAAATACACACACACAAGACAAACATTTCATGATACGAAATAAAATTATCACATCAGATCAACAATAAAGAAACCAGCTTTTAAACAGTAAATTTAATAATATTAAATAAATAATGTTACATAGTTCCATAAGTTATATTTGAAATTTTTACTTTTAGTATGAAATTAATGTGAAATAGCAATTGAAATATCGTATGAATTCTAATGCTTTGGAAATCTTTGACGGCGTATCCCTATGGGGTGTTCCAAGCCAAGCTGAATGGTTTAAAAATTTTGTTGTCAATTTCCCCAATTTTGTGATTTTTTTTTAATACACTTTAAAAGGGCCGTTCTTCCTTGTAAATTAAGACACGTTTTCTTGAATAATGGTCCAAATAGGATTTTTTTGAAAGTTATAAAAAAATATTTTGATATTTTAAATTTTCGAAAACCGAAAGAAATATTAGTATTGGAAGGCCCACTACCGGACCGAGCTTAAAAGTTGTTAGGGTGTACAGAAATTTAAAATTACGCATTTTCAAAAATATTTGAGAGATACACAAACTTTCAAAAGCGCAATTTAAAATTTTAAAAACAAAAGTCTGAATCAAAAACACTAGAAACATTATTTTTCTATTTTTTTCTGTAAAAACACCATAAAACGAATATTTCACAATAAAAAACAAATTCTCATTTAGACCATTTTTAAAAATGTTATGAACAGAAAACTAAAAATAAAATGTCGTTTGAATGAGCAATCAAAAAAATGTACAAATTTACCAGGAAGGAAAGGGGATAGTCGAGAAATTTTTTTTTAAATTAAAAAATTTAAGGTGATTTTCATAAAAAATATTACCTTAATTTTGGGGCATATTTTTTTTTTTTTTTGCCATTAATTCAGGATGACATTTAAAAAAAAAGAAATGAAGTTACATTGCATTAAAAAAAATTGCCCTAAAGGGTAAACTTTCATTTGCTCCTTGGGGCCATATTTCCTGGAGCCACATTTCGCAGCTCCCAAAAGATGTAATTGCTAATTTTTAATGGTCCTTTTTGTTCACCAAATTTTTCTGTTGCATGCGTTAGTATCTTGAAACAGATTGTAGTGGCATTTGTAAAAGTTTACATAAAAATGGTTTTATATTTTTCGTACTTTCTGCTGCAGGAACATCAATAAATTATGCACTTAATCTGCTTGTCTCTTTTTTTCAGGTAAACTTTTAAAATTTCATCTTTTTTATTTACAAAAGAAAAGAAAGAGTTGGAAGATTTTAGTTCGTTGGTTAAAAAAAGAAGTTTATATTTAAAGTAAAAACTTAAATAATTTAAAAGGTGCAAAAAAATATTAGAAATGTTTGGCGGATTTTTTTGGCATAAACTACGAGGATTTTTATCTATAGACTTACTAAACAAGAGATGAAAAATAATTATAAAAATCCCAGTAGTCGAATATAATTGTTTCAAATTTACATACAAAGACATGATAGTCGGTTAGCTACTTTACTTATAACCTGGTAATCCATCTTAGAGTTAATTGCCTTCACAATTCGATACAATAAATTAAATGGCTCTGCACCGTCATCAATCGTCAAAATTGAAACCTGTTTTTGCTGTTCGTTTTGGTGTCATTTTTACGTTAGTGAATTTAATCAACTAAGTAAATTTGTGTCCGAAAAATAAGGATGACGTTGTAGGGTTAAAAGTGATTTTGAATATGGGTACCTTGCTATTGCTAACATTGCAGGCATCTGTACATATATTTGAATTCATTTCCTGGTTTTTATTTCCATAAACATAAATAATTTTATTTAGTACACGGATAAAATATTTTAAATTAATTTTTCTTTCAATTTGTCATAAATTTGTATTAAATTTAACCCAGTTTAAGAAAAATAAAAAAAACATTTCTAAGTTCGAAGCTTAATTTATCACTAAAAGAGAGAGAGATGTGTCGTACTACACTTTAGTATAAACTATACAAACGTATGTATGTTAAAATGTATAAGACTTTGTTTGTGTGTGAGAAAGGATTTAAAATGTAGTATTTGTGCAATTTCTGTGCACAAATATTCAATTACGAATAACAATTCAGAAACACATTTGTGCTTATGAATGTAGCACACAAAATTAAGTGAAAAACAGTAATCTTACAAAAATATACAAAATTAAAATTTATGCAATATTCGTGTTCTCAACACTCACTCATAATGTGAATTCTGGATATGTTTTTTGTGGCATATATTATAGATATAGAAAGAAATGTATGTGTAACTGCAAAAACATTTGTTTGTCAGCAAATACGAACATCCATGTTCGAAAGACCAGCAGACATTATGAACTAATTACTGCTATAAATATTTTATACTCATGAAAAAAAGTCTTGAAATATTACACAGACACATTTTGTGCAGAGTGTGGGACATTTTGTTTATAAATGTTGCCATGCATTCATGTTATTTCGACATTTTGTTATTGCTGCAATTGTGGATAAATCAACATTTCGTTTTACACTTGTATAATAATAATTTATCATATCACTTTTAAGTGTATTTTATTTTATGTAATTTTTAGTTTTATTAATTTTGTTTTATTCTTAATTATATTTTTTTTTTTTTATTTTAATTTGTTTTCCGCTCTAAATATTATTTTTGTTTTTTATTGCTGTCACTCTGTTTGTGGTTTGCTTTAAATCATATAAAAATTAAATAAAATTGTTCTGACAAACAACTATAAGGATTATGATTTCACTAATACACAATTTTTTTAGATATTAAATGTTAAAAGTATTTAAATGATAGTTAAACTCTCCCATTAAACTCAATCTTAAGTTGCCTTTTATTTTGTAGAAATTTGATTTTATAAAAGGTATACTTTAATTTATTTAATTTAAAAAAATTTACTTTCCCCTTTATTCACATAATTTCTTTGTTTATATCCTTTGAACTTAATTCCATCTATTGAAATGCTTGCACTTGATTATGATCATCAAAATATATTGTCTTAAAGTGTGAAATATTAAACCTTGTAATTATTAATTTGTATATAATTTTGTTGTGGTTTTTAATAAATGTTTGTTGTTGTTACTTATAACAACGTAATACAAGGCAAGAATAATGATAATTATAATTTTCTAAGAAGAACGACAAGTGCATAGATATTATAATAATACGAACACCACACAAGCGCACATATTTTTTACATACAGCCACTATTTCTAAACCCACTCCTTAAAGTATGCAGCAAAATTGAAAAAGGTACGCACGAAAGAGAAAATGCAAGTACTTGTACATAAAAGTATGAGTTTGTATGTTTCCGTATTATAAAAAGAGCTTGTAAGGACAGATTGAATGGAATATGTGGGTGACTGCATGCACGAACATGTATGAAAATGTTTTCATAAAACTTAAAAAAGGAAAATGAGGTCGCACTTAAGTACCACTAGAGACTGGTTGTTGATAATGAGGAAAATTGTCAACATCATCACAGTTATAGACAAATACACGCAAGAATTTAAGACTATGTATGAATGTCTGTATGGGTGATTGTAAGAAGACTCTTTTGTTTTCTTATTACTCTTTTTGTTGTTTGTGTTTTGTTGGTATACAATAAAAAATAATTGTATGGAGAAGAAAGGAAAACACACAACACACAGAAACACACACACACACACACACATGTATTTATACGTTAAAATGTGGCAAATAAATTTGTGAGTATTTATTTAATGTGTATTTAGAAGGAATAGTATCGTCTTATAAATAATAAAATAGTTGTTGTAGAATTTAAGGACTGAGAAGGTTCTATACCCAGTAAATACAGCAGCTTGCCATCAAATTATGAGCGATTTGAGATTAAATCTTTTCTTAAAAAGAATTTTCAAAAAACGATTATTTTTTCTTAATTTCGTTATAATTTTTGATATAAAAAATTTAAACATTATTTTTCACAGGTTTAATTTGCGTTTGCTGGGATATGATTAAAGATCATAGAATTCTAGAAAATTTTAAGAACTTTAGTTTTACTTCAGTTTATTCCTTCCCAGTCCTCTCTTTCTGCCAGTATGTATTTGTAAATATAATAAATTTAGTTTTTACATAATCTTAGCATATAATTGTACTAAAAAAGCTAGTTTGTATTCAGTATTATTATTTCTAAATTAAAATAAATAAAATCCTTGTAAAAGGAAAATCAAATTTTGAAACAAAATTATATAATTTCATTAAAATAAAAAACAGTGAGAGGATTATAAAAAATAACAAAAATGGTACTCAGAGAAAAATAAATGTTTTGATAGGATCACAGACGAAATGCTTCAATTACAAAACATGCTGAGTCGAATAAGTGAGTTTTGCAGGAGAAGCTTTTAAAGGTTACGGGCAATACAACATTTAGTTGTATGCTAAGTCACTTTCTTGTGCATAACTTTGGATTGGATTTGCCGATCAACAACAAAAATTTTACATAATTTAAGTTGAAACGCTTCAATTCAAAAACGTAAAAAAATTAATAAAAACGTGACAAGTGGACTTATGATGTAAATTTCTGTGATCAAATCAAAAACGTTATTTTCCCTGTGTGTGCAAATTTTTACTTATGAATGCGATTGTTTCTTTGGGACATGCAACTAGCCAATTGGTTAAAGGAAGAGCTCTAGATTATGATTTGCAGATTTGTTGGCTAAATTTTGAACGATTTTTTCTGGAGAAATTCGGAAATTAAATATGTAGAGCAATAAAACAATTTTAAATTTAAATGAATTTTTTTTCGAATTTAGGTATTTTTTTAACTATTTAAGTTATAATGCTAAATGATTGTCTAAATAAACATACAAATAAAAAATAAAATAAAGTTTTAAGACTAAAAAAGGAAAAAAATATAAAAATTTGTTTGTTACCTAGTGAAAATTTGTTGAAATGATTTGTTTTTGTTTTTTTATTTATTTGTATGTAGAATATATTTAGATATATATGTTTTTTTGAGAGAGTGGAGTAGAGTAGAGTTGTAGTTGTTATTATTGTATATAAAACGCGGTGTAAACCAGTGGCGGTGAATGAACAAGAAGTACAAGTATAAAATTGTTGTTGCAGGAAGGAAACGAAAAACGAAAAAAAAAATAAATAAAAAACATGTAAAAGTAATAAAAAATGCATAAAATTTTTTACAATATTCCATTGAATGTTTGATGTTGTACGTTTTGGAGCAAATACTAGTTATTTAAATGTTTGCAAACAAAATATCGAAAAAGGAGTCAAATAAGTAAAAAATATAATAGAACAGCTACTTTTTTTGAAATGTTGATGAGTATAAAGTAATAAAAATAGTAAAAATACAATATTAAAAAAAAATATTAGCAAAATAGAAAAGTAAAAATATAGTTTATAGTGTAAAAGTTTTTTCTTTTCATAACTTTCTATGCTCTTCACTAAAATTTTTGATGTTTTCTATAAAAAAAAAAATACTAAAAAATTGAGGCCAAAGTAGCAAAAGCAACGATATTTTCAATTATATGATTTCTTTATTTTATTTTGAAGAAATTCAGACAAAAATAACTTCTACACTTAGAAAGAATTGAGCACAAAATGGTAACAGACAACTAATATCAAAATTTCAATTACAAACATATTATGGTTGAATCTGCCGTTTGCAGCCCCACCACAATTTTATTATGTTAACTTACAACCACGTACATTTTTACAGACCTGGGCGATTTGCACTAATATTGCATTTTCATTAAATATGATCAAACAAATTTTCATGTTTAATTTAAGTTTATTGTTCCCAATACATTTTAGTGATGATGCAATATTAGTACACTATTCATTAATAATGCAAAGGTAGTGCATTAATTGGCATACACTTTTGTGATATTTAAAAAGGGCATTTTCATCTAGACGTATAGAACTTTCGATAGGGATAACTATAAAACTAGCCAATTTTTTTTTAATTAAACCATTCAACAAAAATAATATCAGTTTTGATTGAAAATTTAATCAAGTAAATTAAACTCTTACTTATATAAACAACATAGCCGCAGAAAATGTTGTTAATTTCAAGAAAATATTTAATTGATATAATTAATTTGCTTACTGGTGCAAATTTAATTAATTTTTTTTCATTTATATTACAAATATTTTAATTGAAATCAATTTTTATTTTTGTCTGTGAAGAGTTACGCCAGAACTACGATTACAAATCCTAAAAATTGGTTTCCATAATTCGAGCTCTGTTCGCCAAACTTATGGAGCACTTCTTCAAGTCAGCGATTAGGCTCATTTCTGCCTAAACGGGTATGTAAACAAGCAGAATACTTATGAGCCTCCATTACATCTCGAACATTACTCATGTCATTGTAAATTATTTGGAGGAGAAATGGTTTCAACAAGACGGCGCAAGAGCGCGAGAAACCATTACTTTTTTGAGCCAAACGTTTGATGACCGAATTATCTCAAGCAATGGACCTGTGAATTGTCCACCTCGTTCGTGTGATTTGATACCCTTGGGGGTATATCAAATCTCTGCTCTATAGTGATAAACCAGCAACGACAGATCATTTAGAAATCAACTTTTGAAGCGCTATTGACAAAATAGTTCCGGGAATAATGGTCGAACATTATAAATGCATTACAATTGAAATGAAACCATAAAATTTTCTTATGGTTGTAAAAGCAACCAATATTTTCGTACAACAACCATAAAATAATCGAGGGATTTAATAAAATGGGTTTGGTAGCCAAAAAGAGTTACGATTTTATCTTAATACCAATTATATCGTTGCAGTAATCATAAAATATACATACTAAAAGTATTCTTTTTGATATAGTTTAGTTGTCCGTGACCTTATATTTTTAAATTATATATATTTTTCTCTGTGTATATTTTTATGCAATGATTTATGAAAAAATGAAGTGGTTACTAATAAATTAAAAAGTTTTTTTTTTATATAAAAAGCTCACCTTTTAAAAGGTGAAAGCAAAGAACACAGTGATAAGATAAAATCTTTCCATTAAATAAAGTACAAAGTAGTGTTTTGTTCTAGTTGATGTAATTAAGTGCAAAAAAAAGATTGAAAACAAATCAGTGGAAACTGAAACTAATTAAAGTGCATTAAATAAATTAAAACCTCATAAAAATATAAAATAAATATAAAAAAAATGTTATGAAATAAAAACAACAAATTAGAATGACTCTCAAACAAATGAAAATAGCTTTAACATCTACATTGTTTCCCTATTTGCGTAAGGAAACGGATATGGAACAAAACAAACTGAAACAAAAGGCCAAAGTGTAAACTTAAGCAAAAAATCAACAGTAGGCTACTAACAGGAATATGAACATGATGATAAATGGATCTACTATAGCTCTCTGGCAGGTGAAAAATGTAAAACAATAAAAATAAAAAACAACAAAACAATGATTATAAAAAAAAGTAATAGACAAACAAAAAAGAAACAATGTAAAAGCCACAATATTCAAATACCTAAAATAAAAAAAAAGAAAGGTTTTAGAAATCATGAAAAAGTAAAACTGAAATGAATCATGGCACTAGACTTTTAGCAAAATTTTATTCTTTTTATTCATATAACTTTTTTTTTTTTGCCAGAAATGGGACTAACGCAACAACTTGAAAAATGTTTAGTGGTGTAGTGATACTAATAACAACAATGCAAAAAGTGCAACAAAATGAAAGAAAAACTAAAAAAAAAAAATTTCGAAACAATATAAAATAAGATACAACTCATAACAATTGTCAAGAAAAAATAAAAACTTTTTCGCTTTATTACAGAATATGGAAAAAACTTAAAACTTTTTTTAAGATGAATGCTTTTGTTGTAAAAAGAAAAAAAATTGAGAAAAAAGTAATTTCGTTTTTGTTTTTTGTTATCATTTAAAGTCCAGTATTTCGAATTTTTCGACTTTCAAAGACAAGTGCGAAATCTTAATTCGACAGAGCGAAATCTTTTTTCCTTAAAGTATAAAAAGATGCAACGAGTGACATAAAAAAACAATTGCAAGGGCAACATTCGAAGAAAGAGACAGAATGAGTTTTTTTTTGGCAGTGAAGTAATAATGTGTAAAAGAAGCCGCTACTTTCAGCAAAGTAATGTCCATCTGTCCGGCTGTTTGTTTAAATTGGCTTTCCGAACACCCCAGATATGATGGAGACTTGCCTGATATATTTTTGTCACTCATGCTTTGTTAAATTTAGCTATTGTAGTTGTGGGAGGATTTAATGAAGTAGGCGTAGAACTTCCCACACAAAGACATTCTGGAAAACGGCAAGAAACAAAGATTCTAAATCAATATCCGAAAAAATGTGGTCGGAATTGGCACAAAATAGATTCATTTCTATCTAAAGAGTAAAGCTCTCAACAAACACGTGATTAATCTTAAGCAATGAATTTTATTCTGCCCCAGCTTCTGTTCATGACAGCAGCTTCGATGTCGATTTGTCGCCTTCACGTATGAGCAGGTCTCCCATATCTACGGTTACCCTGGGGGTTCCAGTCGATGGCATTTCTGGTGATGTCGTTTGGGGGTCTTCTGTGAATGTGCTTAATCGAGTTCCATTCGCGTTTATTTATTTCAGTTGAGACTGGTAGTTGTTTTGTTTCCAACCAAAAGCTGCTATTAGAAATATTATTCGGCCAAAAGATGCGCATTATTTTGCGGAGGCACTGGTTTACATACATCTGCAGTTTCTGTGTATCTCCAGATGCAGCGTTCCATGTTTCGCAGCCATATAGCAGGATGGATTTTCCGTTCGTATCAAATATTTTAAGTTTTACTCAACAGGAAAAGATGCGGGAGCCCCAGATGGATTTCAGACGGCCAAAGGTTTGTCTAGCTATTTTAATTCGGTTATCAATATCGTCTTTTGAGCCAACCGAAACGTCTTTCAACTCGTAGGAGTTGATGTGAACTATTTCCTGCTTTGCTTTATTGATCCGCATAGTTTTTAATAAAAAGCAAAATATTGTGACTACAGGAGAGCGTCATTAATTCATAATTTGTTTACGATATTAACCAGAAAAAATTGTTGTTATAATCACAATAGCTGCCATTTTATTAAGTCTCATCTCTCTTGAAAATTTTATTTAAATGATGATATAGGCCTTTTGCATTTTATATGACATTTTATTGCAAAAAATTTTATTAATTTTTAAGTTATTGACGTTTTTTTTTGCCTCTATTAGATTTTCTTTTAATTAAAGACCATTTTGAGGATTTCAGTACTTTTATTAAATATCAACGAATTCTAATCTCTTCAAATATTTTTTATTATTTTTTTTTTATTTATTAATTGTTACAAATTATATTCCAATTAATTAAGCGAGCAATAGCAACGTAGAGCTTCAGCCCGTTGTAGTTAAACAGACTCTGGCGGGAATCAAACTCGCAACTCTCACACTGGCAGACTAGCTTACAACCAACTAACCCACCCGCTTCATTTTTAAATTTACGCAAATTGTTGTTGAATTATTGACTTTTTGTCTAAAATATTGATGTTATTTGATAATGGAATTACTTCTTAGTTTTTGGAGTTTTTTTTTTATATTTCCAAAATATTTTAAATTTTCTTAAAAATGAATTGGACAAGTATTTTTTAATATTTTTCTTTTTTATTAATTTTATTTCTTCGAAATTAATAATTGACCAATTAAAAAGCCGAAATTACTTTCTCTCCTGCCCTTTCAAAAACTATGATACAAAAATTATACAATCAAAAAAATAAAAAGTAATAAAAAGTCATAAAAACATTAACAACCTCCCCAAAGGAGAGGTTGCTAAAAACCCAGAAAAATAAATGAAAATGAACAAAATGATAAAGAACAAAAAGAAAAAAAAAAACACAATAGAAACATAAACGCCACTGACTCCATTCAGTTTAAACATCAAGAACCAACGACAAACACAAAAAGAACAAAAAGAAGTGAAATAAATTAACATAAGACTAGTTAACACGTTTTTCTTTTTTTAATTTTTGTTTAAATAGCAGAATACCTCACCTGTAGGTTACTTAGCAAAGCCTGAAAATATGGCATGGCCAACAATGTGTTCGTGCGGCTGCTACCACTACTAGCACTAGGCTGTGGCAAACCATCCTGGGCCTGCTGCACTAAATGTGAATGCTAAACGGTATTAGGAGGAGGAAAAAATAGAGAACAAGAAGGAAATTCAAAAAAGCAGGGAGAAACAGAGAAAAAATATAACAATTTTTTTACGTTTTATATTTTCCAAATGTATGCAATACAATACGAGCAATAAAATGTTAAGGATGAAAAAACTGAATGAAAATAAAGACATTAGGTGTATGGAAAAGTTTTCGTGGGATAAAAAAATTCTATAAACATTTTTTTAATAAAGCTTAAAATTTTTTCACAAAACTTTTTTTTACACCTATAAATGAAAATTAAAAAATTATTATTAAAATATTTATATTAAAGGTGCAAGATTACTTATGACTAGCAGTGCTTTATTTCAAAACTGCTACAGTTTTTAAATTAGTGATAAATGCAAAAACCTTAAAAGCAAAATACAATAACAAATACACTTTTAGGAGTTTGGTTAAACGATTTTGAAATGGTTTTTGTTATTCATAAACAAATAAACAAAAGTACCAGCATGGGAAAAAAGCTTAAACGCGAGTTTATAACTGAATAAAAGAGATAAATGATAACCCACAAAGTTTTCCACTTGTACTTTGATTAAGAGTTGTTTTTCAAAAAAAAAAAATGGAAAACCACTACAAAAACACTTGTGCGCTAAATGCTTGGATGGTTTTGATTTTCAATGCGCTCGAAATAGAAATAAAAAACCAGCTAACAATTGTTAAAAAAATACCAAAGAGTTTAAGCAAATCCCAAATCAAAGTGAACACCAACGATGAGCTTTTGTAGAAGAAAAGAAATGGGTTTAAATAAAAAAGGATTAAAAGGAGAGCTGTTGAGTCCTGGCAGAGTTTTAAGAAATTGGTGTTTAAGGGATTAGATGACAACAAAAGTAAAGTAAAATATTTATTTGCGACTATTTGATGTCAACATTAAAGGATTCAAATTTGGTTAAGTTGTTCACGCTTTTTACTAAAGTTACACGCAGAGAAAAAACATGATTAATAAGTGGTCACTACGAACATGTTTATTCATGTTTGCCTAATATGTTTACCCTAATAAGTTTATTGTAGTCTTAATAAATCTTGAACAAATATTTTTTGTCCTTAACATTTTTAAATTTACTGGTGTCTTACACCTAAAACTTTACTCTGATCTAGCTAAACATATTGAATTATGTGAAATGTTTTCTTCTATAATATATATATTTTCAACTATACAATCAAAATCATAATATAAGATGCATACAAAAGGTATTTTCAGTACCACAATTTTTGTTTGCTTTAAAGCACATTCTCTAATTGAGCAAACATTTATTTTCAAAACAAACAATAAATAAAATAAAAATTTTTCACGTCATTTAACAAGCATCAGTTTATCGAGAAACTAGAATTATTACAAAATAATTAAAACTTTTTTCAGGAACAAAAAGGCCATGCTACCTTGTAAAACTTATACGATTATTAAAACAGGTAAGTTATTTAAATATAAATATAAAAATACATAAATATGTACATGTAAAAACGTTGTCTTTCTTGCAGCCAAAAACACCTACAACATCGAAAGAAGTTGGGAGTCAGCCGATTGAATTTATCTATACGGTAAATTAAAGGAAAATAAACAATTGGCAAATGAGTGCTGGTTAGCTTTGCGACAGAATAGAAGCAAATGAGACATTGAGAAAACCAAATTTCTTAAATGTGCAGTTTTTCGTTGGGAAAAAACATAATCGCGTAACGAGAAAACGGCCATTAAATGTATGCATTTAATTTTATTTTAAATATATGCTTTACTGTATATACAAAACAAAGAATATGTATATGCATTTGTATTTTGAATAAAAAATACATTTTTGAGAATAAATTTGTTATTGTTTTTAGAATTCTTGGGTTGTCTCTTACCATACGAGCATTGAAGTCTTTTTTTGTGTTCTGATGGTGGAATGCCATAAGAAACCAAAAAACAAAACCTCAAAAATTTTTCGGTAGACGTTTATTTTAGATAACCTTAGGCAGAAAAGATAAACTCACTGTTTATTGTTGTTGTTTTTGTTTAAGCTTTGATATTGTTACAAGTAAAACTTAACAGTTATATATGTGTAATATCTTTAGTTTTTCTAAAATCTTTGGATGAAGTTTCCTGACGATCTGGCCTAAGCAACCAGTGAAATGCGCATAGGAATAGCTTATCCCTTCAACAGTAAATTTCAGTTTATCAATAGAATGAAATGGGAATTTAGCACATTAAAACGAAACCTTGTTAATTAATTTTTTGAATCCCAAGAAAAACTTTGATAACTTCTTTGAGTTTTTGTTAAAAATTTCAATATAAGAAAATGCATATAAAAAAAAAGAATTTTTATTTTGAAATTGCAACGGATTGATTCAAAAGCTATTTTTTTTTTAAAAACGACTGCCAACCTGCGTAATATGCAAAGCATATATTTTTGGGAAAATCTAAAAATTTGATGTCTATGAGAAAAAGTTACTTTAAGGTACTCACACATTTAAAATAATTTTAATTAATTAATAAAATTGCCTGTGTATATATTTATAATATTAGTAGGTGGCACAATTTATTGGGCTTTTTTGTATTGCGCAAAAATAAATATTTTATATCGTGTTTACTACATTGTACAATACGGACATGTGTGCTGGTTTTGTTTATTTTTACATATACATAAATATTGGTGGAAACATTGCGCCATATATTTTTTATTTATTTTTGCTAACTTTTTGAATAGTGTTGAGCAAAACCGACAATAATAATAGCAATTAAGTACACAATTATATTTAGTAGTAAATCGCTTCAAATGAATGTCAAAATTAAGAAAAAAAAATTTGAAGAATGTACACTTTATATGGAATTGTATTGCAAGTTTTTCTTTAAATTATAAATGCTTATTTTTTTCATTAATAAATTATATTTAAATTTTTTCAAGTATATTTTTTGTGTCTATTTTCCAATAATAAATGCATTAAGTTCCACGCCCCAGTAATAAGTTAAGCAATTAAAAACTCGTTTGATTAGACTTGGTTGCGTATGAGTGATGTTTATCCAATAATTTAACTTAAAACGAAGCATACTTTTCGGTGCACAAAAAAGAAGTCAGTAAAACAGTACCTGGGAGCGTATGAATGATATAAAAAAGGTATACGCAGCAGAGTACAAAAAAGCTTTGGTGCTTTATAAAAAAATTTTGTAAATTTTTTAAAAAAAAAAACCTTTAAAAAATAAAGTACAGAAAAATTTTGCTTGAAAATAAAGACTTTCTTTATCCATTTATTTTGAGGCACATTTTTCGATAATTGTTTTTTTTTTTTTAAGTTTCATAATATTTGCATTCATATTTTTCTTAAATATTTTGTATAATTTTTCGAATCTGCTGAACTTATAAATTTTATCAATTTGAAAGATTTTTATTTTAAAAGTAATTGCTTAAATTTAAAACTAACAATTATTTTCTTATTTACGAAGAAAACTGTTTTTTTTCTAGATAAAAAATTTTAAGAACGCAAAACTTGTTCAAAATTTTATTCAATAAAATTATTCTTAATAAGCAATTTAAAATAAATTCCAAGAAAAATACACAGAAAACATGACAAAAAGTATTGCATACATAAAGGAGATAACAATGTTAATTTTGTGGAAAATGGTACTATAAATGAATTGCTCTAAGCAAACACACATGAACACAGATACACACTTGTCATCCAGTGAATGCAAGGGACTTAAATGTGTGTATGTGTTTTATAAAATGTGTGGGGTAGTATGTACGTTTGCTTGACTATATTTTTATGCGATAGTATCATTTTTGTTAAGTCCGTTGCAAGCTATAGCAGTTTTTTTATTTTGTATCTCCCTTTTGCTAGTTTTGTTCATGTTAAATTTATATTAAAAAAAACTTAAATGAGACAAAGTACTAAAACAGAAATTTTGTGTGCACTACGTGCAATTTAAATGAAAAACCCAAAAAGAATACAAACTTTTTTTTTGTAGACCAACTATTAAATTACAGCAAAAGAAAAACAAAAATATTTCAAGCGTAGCAAGTATTAGAGAAACACAAAATTTATTGAAATTAAAAGGATACTTCAGCACAGCATTCTTCAGTACAACTCATACTTGTTGTAGGACGATGACAATACTTGAGTAAAAAATTGTTTGCGAAGCATACAGTGTACAACGGTATACACATTAACAAATAAAACATAAAAAAAAGAAAAAAATCAGGTCTGTGAAAAAGATTTTTTAGTCACCAACAGCATCCTCTTCATCATTCACAAGTAGAACGAAATATATTATAAACAAAATCACACAAAAATTGCAGAATTTTTCTATAAACGATTCTAAGAGTTTGTGTATATGTTTCAAAGTCATCAAATAAAGATTTTATTCTTTACGTTCACAACCATACAAGCATACATGTAAATCTCTGTATGACTATATGTGTAACATAAATAACTTACCTCATCGCCCATAATACTGCTATCCGCATGCTGTTGCACACCATCTGATTTTGGACGACGACTGCGTTCTCTGGCATTTTGTTGCTGTTTGCGACGCGTGGCTTGTGTACTGCAAAATGGAAAAAGACAAAATAAACACAAGATTTAGTACAAACAAGAATACAATATAAAAAAAAAACAAATGAAATGGAAAAAAAGATGCGAAATATACAAAGATTTCACAATTTTATTGTAGCGGCCAAAACGAACTTTTTTTAACTAAAGTATTTTAAAAATTCTTTACACGAAATATTATCTCAGATTTTAGTTTAAAATCCTACGTTCCTTTCAAGAGATTCTTCATATTTCAACATACTTCTAGAAAATTCTTAAAATGCTTAAAATGTTAAAAAGCAAAAAGTATAGAGTAAAGAAAAAAAGCCTTGGCAAAACGATATAAATCTTATAAACAGAAAACTGGGTTTATTCTGAAGAGAATGAGCATTCAGTACACATCCGTTTTTAACAGATACATGTACACATTTGGTATACCGAAGTAAAATAAATGTGGTCAAGTGATGTTGCTTAGTTGGCTGTGAAATCTTTCTTTTATTGGTTTTAGGACATCATACACATATACTGGCTAACAGACACATACACATACAAAAATTTAGTTATTCACATATAACGAGTTGTTTATTCATTTACGAAGGTAAAATGAAAATAATTGTTTTTTTCAGCAGGTCATTCAACATATACATTTTGCACACATACTACTTGTATAAGAGTTTAAAACTTGGTCCTGTTAACTTTTTCCTTTTTTTTTATAAACTAAATAAATCTCAACGAGTTTTAAAACTTAAAAGAGTATGTGCACACACACTTTCGCATACAATGAAATGCTGATGCCTTTATAACATACAAATATAATGTTGGTATATTTTATTTGAGGACTTGAGTACGAGTATAAGAAATATAAAATGTCTTCATTGTGAAATACTCTGGCGTATGAATAATATAATTGAAAAGTTGTTTTAGTTCGCAATAAATAATATATGGATGAAAAAAAAAACAAGAACACAAAACTTAAATTAAAAACTAACAATTGTACTTTTAATAATAAGAATGTAATTGTAAATTAGTGTTGGGATAACAAAAAAGAGCGATAGTTCTCTTAAACATTAGTATCGTACTATTAATTACTTAGTGAAGATTTTGTGCAAAAGTAGTTGCTTCAAAAAAGTTTCCTTTTATTTTTTTTTCATTATGATTTCCGAGGAACTGAGTTTCTTTACGCCGGACATTAAGTCCCCCCAAATAGGTGGTGATATTACTACCCACCTAAATCTCCATGTTCTTAGAGAACGCATAATAGGCCCAGTGGAGGCCTAGTTGTATATCACTCGTGATGTGAGATTGCATCCTTGATGCTTCATACTACTGTCGACCTAACCTATTTCCTTAATATATACCTTTTTTAGAAAGGGCTTTATTTAAAAAAATTATTTTTTTTGTAAGGAAATTTTAATATTTGAAAAAAATTTCTTTTAAATCATCAGCTAATTGAACCATTGTTCTGCCATAGAAATTATTTCAGTGAAAATTTTGGTGGTGAAAGAAAACACAGTTTTCCGCCACAATAGTGTGTATTATGCGATTAAACTGATGTTACACATAAAAATATTGTTCTTAAACCCACTTTTAGTATACCCATCGATCGAATCACTTTCTTAAAAGATCTAACAAGTCACAATTTTGAGATAATTTAATGAAATTTTGTAGATACGCTTTATTTGTTATAATAACGAAGAAAATAGCTCCCATTTAAACTTCTTCCAGAATAGAGTCTTTGCGCCCATAAGCCGTTTTATTATGTTGGAATTTACATTTAGTACAAAAGTTAATTAGAATCGATCCATATTTGGCCATAGCTCTCATGCAAATATCCATACCGAAAATAGCTTTTAATGCCATACATTCCTTTTACTAGTACATATTGATATAAAATTTGGCTAAGATAAATTTTGTTATAAGTACCATGTCATGGTATTTTTTTTTACTGGTGGTTCCAGAATTGACCATGGGTTACGTATTAACCCCTTCTCTAAAATTGCTTCAAGTAAAAAAATCTCATTTGAATTAAGACATCTCTTATATGAATCTTTAACCCATAACATAATTTGTTTGCCGGGTCTATGGTTGCCTATGGGTCAAAAAAGGGTATGCTATCGAAAATTTAGATGTATGTTCCGTGCTTTAGGTTGGTTAATGGCCGGGCTTGAGCACCTTTTCTTTCTAACTGGATTTGCTCAATTTATATACTTGATAATAAAGAGAGTGTTAACTTAAAATTCAAAAATTTTCAGTAGAAGAAAAACAATTTTTAGTTAAATATTATAAATATTAATAAACAAATAAGTAAGTATGAATATTCGTGTAGATTTTGTCCAAAAAGTGAAAAATAACACTTATGAGTTAATACCCTACTACAATGGGATGTGTTCTGTGGTAAGGGAGGAATCTGGTTCCCAAGGCCCGTAAATTTGTTCGTAATACACGTTTTTTCTCAAGTGCCCATCCTTTTGTGGTTGAATTGACGGAATATCGAACAACGCATTTAAGCGAGAAGAGCCTTCCTGCTGAAATTTTCCCTCTCACCATCAACATGAAAAAGTTCAATTCGAATGTTCACAAGAACTACTCCCTCTATCCTCCTTCCCATAAACTATTTCCCTAGTTCCAACAAAATGCAACACATTAGTCGCGGCCATCCACTGAGTGTTGGTGATAACAAAAAAGGGCGATTTGAGACGATCAGTTTAAGTTTCTTTTGCCTTTCTTGTCCCTGTTTGTTACCTAAGCCCCAAATTTTCTTTTCTTTCCAAATTAAATTTTGTTACCCATCTTATTAAAAATTCATATTTTTTATATTTTGCTCTATTATTCGCATTTTTATTGTAAAAATTTTATTTTTAATATACAACTAGTTTTAAAATCCTTTTCAAAGTTTATAATAAATACTTAAGTATGCATTGTGTTTATTTTATTCATCCTACATTTTGTTAGTTGATCCTTTTTGTTGTTACCAGGAAATATTGTCATTGTATACGACAATTTGAGTTGAGATTTTTTTTCTCATATTTTTTTTATCCCTGATTAACTTTTCTTGTTAGTTGTACGCTTTGGTACTTTCCTGCAGATTTTTAGTAATTCTTCATGTAAATAATTGTAAAGAAATTTTCAACGTAATTTCTTTTAAATCATGATTATTTTAAGTTCTTTTAGATTAAATATGATAAGAAATATGAAATTTATTATATTCTTTTGTAATAAAAAAGTAAGAGCTATTTCGAAAGTTAAAACGAAGTTGTGTTCAATTAGTTTAATAAGGTTTAGATAAAGTTTTTGTAATTTTAATATAAATTGTTTTTGGTAATGCTTTTTTTATATTATTGAGTTTTTTTCGTAGAATTTTAGTTTATTTATAAAAATGAGCTTAAATATAAATGTTACATAAAAAGTTTAAGTGAATTAAGTAAATAAAAACTCACCTGTTATCTGTTGCTGTCATATCAGCTGCTGTTAACGGCTCCGTGCCACTTCTTTCTCTAACCAAACGTTCTGCAAAAAACAAATTCATTTAAAAATTAAAAATATTTAGCTTTCTTTAAGAGATTTGAATAAACAACTATTGATTAATATTATAACATTTGAATTCGAACTAAAAGTATTAATTTTTCTTTTAGTAATAGAAAACTGTAATAAGTTGATTTTAAGATTACAATTTTATTACTTCTACTCAAAGTATTCCCTTAAATCACACAACAGACGTAACAATTCTCCTACCTGATTCATGTCTCTCCAATTCCTCTTGCTTCTGTCCCGGCTTGGCTTTGACATCTATGGTTATTTCAGCACTACTTAGTCCCGCGTGACACGAATAGATGCCTCCGTCTCTAAATGTTATGTCCAAAATACGTAAAGCTCCCTTTTTAGAGACCTTAAATTTCCTTGACTTTACCAAAGGCTTATGATCTTTACTCCACTTTATTTTAGTGCGGTTATAACGCTTGACAGGACACTTAATTTTTACTTGAGTACCAAAGAATACAACGCCTGCTCCGCCGACTTTCAGAGTAATTTTAGATTTCTTAGGATCATGTTGTATGTGTGTAGTATTGCTAATTTGTATGACTGGCTTGGGATCTTCTGGTGGACAGGGTTTAACATTGCAGGGCTTTTTATCTGGTGGTTTGGCACTGGGACACATGGATTCTGGCCTTTCGATTTTGTGTTCCTGGGCCATAATTTGTTTGCACTCTACTTTCCGATCTTTATAGCCATAACCACAGGTGTGAGAACATTTCGACCATTCACCTACTTCCCAGCGAACCGGACAGTCTAAAACATTGCAGTATTGCCGATCTGCTGGAGGAGGTTGCGGACACATGCTGTTTGGCACAACCATTGTGTTTTCTCCTCCCCTGGTCACTTCATGAATACATTGAACTTCACGCGTTTTAATGCCTATACCGCAGGACTTCGAGCATGGTGTATAATCTGAATAATTCCAGCGTGGTGGGCACGGTCTATCATTGCAGGTACGTACACGAGCTTCTGGTCTTGTTTCAGGAGCGCACAAAAATGGCGATACCACACGACCGTTATCCTCACGCACACAATTAACAATTAGCTCTTCTACGCCTCCCAGACAACTGGCACTGCATGAGGTGTAGCCTTGTTCCCGCCACACATAAGTTTTGCCAGGCTCTGAAACTCCCACCTTAATGGAATCACGCGGATATTGGTCTTCGTAGCCATGCGATGGCAGCATGCATGGTTCCTCCACACAACGTTCAACCTCATCGTGGGGCTTAACTCCTTCGCATAACGAATCATTAACGGTGGCCAAAGTGCGTGAGTATTCCAAAAATATTTTGCATTTGTGTGTTCGTCTTCGAATGCCTTCGCCACAAGTCACACTGCAGGGTGACCAATCGAGGTCTTTAATGTAACTGTAAATTAAGAAAACAAATTGTCATTTATCGATATTTATTTAAGAAAAAAAACGTTAATATTCTAACAATTTGTTTTCATTAGTTCTCCTTTTTTTTTGGTTACAAATTTCCTATTATTTAGTTGTTACCATTAAAGTCTTTAATTCAAATCAATATTTATTATTTATGGATATTTTCAAAAAAAAATTACATTTTTTTATAACTATTTACATACTGATTTGCTAAGAAAGAATTGTCTGTTTAACAAGTTTCCTTCCACAATAATTTATATTTTTTTGTTTAAATGACTTTTTGCTAAAAAAATATTCTTGAATTTTTTCCTTTCATAATTATTAAAAAAGAAAGAAAAAAAAGACTTTCTTATGAAATTAAGCTGCCTTTGCTTATAGACGCTTTAGTGGCGCCTCTTGCTGGCGACATTTTAACATCCGTTTTGGCACAAGACTATCAAATATTCTTTCGACCTCTCCAGTAGATTTCTTGGCTCTTATATTTTTGTGTTTATCATACATACGATGCAAAAGGAAATCTTAAGAATGAAAATATTGTTGGCCTACTAACGAACTCAGATAAAGCCAGAGATGACAAAGGAAACAGATTTCCACACACTTTTTGTTGGCTTATTGTAGAAAAAGAGTGTGGTGGAAATATAAAGAAAGTAAATTTTTTTTGAAAGTACCATAAAAGTATTATGAAAAAATATTTTATAGCAATGAAAAAGTTTTTTCTATTACTTTTTATTTTTTCAGATAATAAAAATTCTTGAAACGAACTGTTGAAAAATTGTTTTCCCACAATTGAAGGAAAAATTTGTGAATTTTTTTTATGTTTAAAAAAGCAGTAAGAAATCTTCTGTTGTTCTACTCGTTGTTTTTAAATTAATAATTGCTCAAGGAGATAGGTTGGTTATTATATTTTATTACTAATTAAATTACTTCGTAATGTTAGCTACATACTTATAGAGTTACATTGTAGAAGAAGAATAGTTCCATGCACATGCATTCACATTAGAGTATCCACTTGATTAATCAATGAATTTTTCGCCATTATTTGATTGAGTAATTGAAGCAGACAATTTCGAATAACTTAAACAATTTATGTCAACTAATCGATTAAAATTAATATCTAAGAAAATTCTACTTTTTTACAACTGAAATTGTATGGCAACACAAACTTAGATAGGTTGCTATTCGTAATCGTCCCATAAAAATATTTTCTTTTAGATTTCTAAATGATTAACTGTCAATTTCTTTATTACCACGTTTCTTCCAGTCGGCTGAATTTCGACGTTTAATTGTCATTTCATTTATCTAAGAAACTCCGCTGCTTTTGGAAATAAGCCAGCAGCATCTGTTGATTAGCAACAGCACCTAGGAAATATTCTCCCTCAGGTGGTGAAAAATCCGCCCTTTAGTGGGATAGTAAAACTCAACCTCGACTTGAAAAGCAAATTTCCTACAAAGCCAATCTTTTTCACAATGGCTAGAATTATTTGAATTATTCGAGCTAATCAAATAAATAAAAATTCTAATTCGATTAATCGAGCTCTATTAAAATTTAAAAATCGATTAATTTCATACTCGAACAAAACCAAAATTCAAACAGTAAGATACTCTATAGGCTATTTAAACGATTATTTGTTGTTCGATTAATCGATAAATTATAGGCGATTAACTGTTCGAATAATTTAAAATTGCTTATTTTCGATTAATAAATAATTCGAATAATTTATGTCGATTTATTGATTAATCGAAAATTTGTTTTTTAAAGTACATATTAGTTTTTTTCTTTAATGTAAAAAACAAGCCGGTACGTTTTAAATACCCTTTTATTGTTTCTTAACTCAGAAAGATTTTCTTCGAGTAACATTTCTTAAAATATAGTATAGTACAAAGACTTAAGCCAAGGGTTTGAGTATAATTTATTTTTAAGAATTTTTTGTACGGACTTTTACCACAATGATTTAGAAGAAGAAGATGATTTTTATTAGACGAATTAAAACATTATTTAACCACCCCTTAACAAGATAATTAAAAGTATTAACGGCCATTTTCACCAAGTTCGGTTAAAACTAACTTTCAATTAAAGTTCCGGTTACCAATATGTTTTGACAGCTATAACCGATAGTTAATTGTAACCGAACTTGGTGAAAATGGCCGTAAAACTGTTAAAAAATCAAAAAAAAAAGATTCAAGTGGCATAATGAAAGACTGCCACTTTTAAAAAAGACATGATAAAGAATGGAGAAATTGGATATAACTTATAACGCGTTACTTTCAATCTCTCCAACATCAACAATACATGAAAGAATCTTTCATAAAGGAAAGTTTTATAAAAACAAAAGAAACAAAGTGTTTTGTTACATGAAAGTACCTCTTGTTAAATTGTTATTTTTTACTAAAATTTGTCTGTTAAAACATATGAGTTTTCGTCTTATTTTTGAACTTCTTAACTAGATAAAATTAACCGATTAAACCAAAAATATTCTATTATTCGATTAAATTATTACTTCGAATAATTATTCACGCGATTAATCGATTAATGCAAAATATCGATTAATTGAATACCCTAATACTCTAATACACACGCATATATTTTCTTATTATGCGGGTGAAAAGTTGTAGATTTTTGGTTGGATATTTTTTTTAAATTTGTTTGGACAACACTTTGTTACAAATTTTGAGACAAATAAGAATTTAGTTTGTTTTTTAATGCAATTTGCAGACATGGCTAATAACTGGATTAATTCGTCTGAAAACAAGTGAAGAATTTGAGCGAAGCACTTTAGAATAATTCGTATTTATAATCTAGAGGAAATGTCATCAAAGTATAAAGTAAACCCAGAGAAAAAAATGTTTCGCTATGGTCAACTTCAATACAACTATTTTTAACGAAATTTTTCAAACATGTTATAGTTAACTTGACGATATTATAGTTATATTCGAGAGGAAAAACTGTCTGTGTCAAACTGTGATACACTACGAAAGCACTTTTTTGACAACTACAAGGATGCTTTCTATAATCCAAATTCGGCAATTTTTGTGATTTCCAAAACTACAATAGACAAAATGTGGTTTGTTGATTTGCTTTAATAATCACGATTCACTGGGACGTCAAACATTCATTATATTGAAATATTGTTCAGTAGTGAAAACACGTTGTTTTAAGTGTAAATATGTACCAGCTTTTATGAACTCTAAACTAACAGCTTTTAAATAATTTTATAAGGATTGCAAACCCATTATTGCTCAAATTCCAGAATTTTGGGACACACGTTATGTTTACTGCAATCATGTTAACTTCTCACAACCATGCAAATGTTTGCTATGAATATTCATATGTTGAAAATAATATAAAAACATTTTGCATTTTTTTCAAGATGTTTCAGTTTTTTAAGAAGATATTATTTAACCGTAATGCAAATTTTCACTTAAAAATAGTTTTGTTACCCGTTAAAATATGTGACCTTCTCCGAGAAAAGGAACCTAATGTTTCAAAAAACGGATTTGGACTTAAGAGTGGATTCTGGTACCTAAAAGGGTGTAGAATAAAATGAAATGAGTTAGATATCTGATAAAAATTTATTTACCCCATAAAAACATCTCCCAACTGAAGGTGTGTTCACAGTGATAATGCGTTATGAAACTCAAATGCGTTTTTCTTAAAACCTTATTTTCACACCCTAGGTCCTTTTACTCGGAGAAGGTCACATATAGAAATATCTATTATTAAAAATATAAGTTTTTTTTTTTATAGGATTATTGAAATATTTAAGACCGATTCTCCAAAGTTCTCTGTAACAGTTTTAATTAATCAAACAAATGGCTAAATAAAGTTTAGGTATGAAAAATAGTTTTTTCAGATATTGATAATAATTAAGTTTAAGTATTTAAGAATTTAAATCATAAACTGTGCCAAAACTCTTTAACATGTTAGACTTAGTTCTAAGCAATTCAACATGGCTCACTTAAACAGCTAACAGCATTTTCGAATTAATTAATGCTTAAAAAAACAAAATTAAGCACGTTTAATTGTATTTTGTTTTTTGTAGGGTATTAATGATAAAGTCTACAAATCAAATTTTTTTTATTTGTGTGAAATAGCAATAGAAAAACCTTAATTATAATCAATAAAGAAAAAAACAGCAAACAAAAAATAAGAAAAATTATTAGGCACCCCAAACCAAAAAAGAAAGAAAAACTTTTGAGGCAAATATTATTTCTGGCTGTGACTTTTAAACTACCAACCAAGACTTCAGCAAACTTTTCATATTAATTAAACAAAAACAATTCAAACAGACCGCTTCTTCTGGTTTTTCCATGACCGTGACAAATAATAAATTGTCACTGGCGCCAATGACCAAAACAGTCGAATAAAACAAAAGAGAACACAAAAACACTAACAAACAAATATAAACAAAGTTTATACTGATAACACCATGCTCTTCTCGTTGAAATTTTTTTTATTAAATTTAGTTAAAAAGTTTGCTGTTTCAGCTTGAATTACTTGCGGCATACTTATGGTCATTTATTGAATTGTTAAATTTTCTTTTGAAAATACTTAAATGCCTAAAAAGCAAACTAACAGCAAACATCAAACGAATGTACAAAACGCTTGTGTACAACCACAATGGAAAACTCTATGAGGGTACAAGAATTCAAAGAAATATACCTTAGCAAATACTTGATTGTTTTAAAACCTTTTAATACAGTAAAAACTTTTTGCCTATACTTCTAGTATTTGAAAATTACTTCGTGCAGTCTGCAAGCTTTTTTGATGCTCACTGTAGCGGACGCATACAAATAATTGATGTTTCAATTTTATCAAAGAAATTTACATAAAAAATATTTTGGACACACATATCCCAAACTCATATTGAAAAAAAGGAACTTGTGTATATTTTCCACTCTCATTTTGATAAGCCCCAAAATCTTTGTGTTTAAACTAAATGCTCATGAAAATCCCCAGCACAACGTTAAAATATAGTAAACAAAATTATGAAGCAAAAAAGAAAACAAAATTTAAATACAAAATTGTTTCATTTACTAATTGAGTGGTAGTCAAAGTAAATCCAAAGGAAAAAACAATGCATGAATCAAAATGGAAAAGTAAATATAGAAAAGAATTGCATATTCCTACAAAATCTTGATTAATACCTGTAAAAACAATTACACTATACAAACTCTTGAAGAAGAGCGAGTAATAATAAAGCTTATTAAGCCTACTTCATCGTCATTGTAATCGTCATCATCATCATCATCATCAAAAGCTACAAGACGAGCAAAGTCACCGGGTTCGTTTTGCTCACCACAGAATCATGATTTTGGTATTGTGGATCTGAATTGTATTTTTATTTATTTGTATTTTATTTTATTATTGTTTTTAGTAATGAATATATATGTATGGTAAAGCGTATTAGAGGGTAGACAAGTTTGAATTTAACGGATAGTGTAGGGAAGCAACGCCATCTAGTTGTCAGTATACAGGTATAATACACAACAATACAACACTGAGCAATACCAGCTGTATTGCTGACGTGGCTGTAGGTGTGTGTGTGTATGCTTGTGTACAGGGCACAATGGTATAAAAGGGCGAACATCAACTGATGCGAGGTAGTCGGTGTACAGATCGACATGGGAGAAGACCTGCTTAAAACAGTTGGCTGCACATTTTAAGTAGAGCTTGGACCATCAGATCTGACCAGCCTAAGGGTAAGAACTACTTAAGAAGGTGGATACACATTTTAAGTAGAACTACTATTGGCATTGCTAGGCTAGTGTAGAGAGGAAGGGAGAGCATTACCTGTGGGGTACCTGGGCAAGTGCTTTCAATTCCTAGCGCGAGGGTAGAGGCAAGAAAGTACGTGTGTGGGCAAACCGCGTACTAGCTTGAGTCTACTTTGTTCTCCCGCTAACGGCTTAATCTACCGACTTGTAAATGTAGTGTTGATTGTTAAGTTAGTAACTAATTGTTTAAGTTAATAAATATAATTTGTAACGTTTTGAGAAACCGTGGTGTGTTTTATTTTGCTATTCACCGAACCTGGACTCCGTTGAGCCTACCCCAGCAACCAGCGGTAAACGTGTCGTTACATTGGCGCCCGAGCAGGGACCTGAAGGTCCAACAACAAAAACAACAACAACAAAAACAACAACAACAAAAGCAACAAAAAAAAAACACCCAAAAGAACAACAAAACCAACAAGAACAACAATCAACGACTAGAACAGAGACTAGGATGAATAATCAAGCCAGTCCAGCCCATCCAGAAGAGCCCGTGCGACCACTCTGCTGCACGAGCGTTCCCAGGGGGAGAAAAGAAGGCCGTGTGTTAGTGGTAGAGACGGTACGCAAATGGGGAGTCACGTATACTGGTGGAGATAATTCACTAGGTTTCGTGGAACGTGTAGAAGAACTGGCGGAGATGTACGACATTCCCCTCGATGAAGTCGTACCGGTGTTGTCCGAGTTTCTTCAAGATAAGGCCTTGATATGGTTAAGAAATAACCACCGGGGCTGGCAGCAGTGGAGCTCCTTCAAGCAGGACTTCCTCAATTTCTTCCTGCCCCCACGATATTTTGAGAAATTGGACGATGAAATTCGGAAACGTATCCAGCGTCCGCGCGAACGGTTCAAAGATTATGTACTCGCGCTGCAGGATTTAATGCGACACGCCGACATGACAGAAGCCCAGAAGGTGGAGCGGATCTTTCGGAACTCGCAGGCCGACTACCAATGGTACATCCGAAGACAGGACTTCGTCACGCTCGAAGACCTTATCAGGCTGGCCTGTGACCTCGAGTGTATCCCGAACCATCCGTCCGGCCGGAACGAGCACCATCGGGCGATTACCACCGCCCCCCCACGACGAGGCACTAGAAGGCGATCCCGACGACCCCGCCCAGCTGACCGTGCTAGAACAACACTCCGCTGGATCGGCAGTAAACTAACGGCAGACATCCTTATCTGCGGAAAGCGGTTTCCCGGCATCGTGGACACTGGGGCCACCAAAAGCTTCGTGACACCAGCAGTGGTACAGAAGCTACCAGCCAACTCGAAGCGGACCGATATAAACATCGAGGTATTTTTGGCTGATGGTTCGAGCAAAGTTATTACCCGAGCGGTCACATATGATGTAACCTTCGGCGACAAGACCATGCGGAAAGATTTTCTGATAATGGAGGAGGCAACAGAGAATATTGTTCTAGGGGTAGATTTTCTCCACACTTTTTATACCTCCATCCAGTGTGCAGGTTTAGTGGCGAACACTCGGTCAAAGGTTGTGCAGCAATCATCTTCCTCATCAACAACGTCGTTAATGGGATTTAGTACCTTGGCATCCCAAATTCCCCAAACAACCCTCAAACATATTCAAAAACAAGCATCACCGCATGTCGCCTCTTCAGCTGGAGCCAACAGCAGTTTGAGTGGAAACCCAATGAAGCTATACAACGTATCTACAACGGCAAATATTGTTGCAACGAGTTCACCGCGAATAACCCAACCGCAAATTATAAATTTACAGGCGCAACAGTCGTCACATGTGCAAAATGCGCAGGCTCTAAGGGCACTACGGGCAGCTCAAGCAGCTGCAGCATCTGCGAATGCCTCTACAAATGTGGCAACAATAACGAATAAAATTTCAACGACATCCAAAACTCCTGCCGCCGTCCCTGGAAATGGAAATATAGTCATAAAGCAACCATCTTCCCAACAAATCTTTACTGGCCTCTCTACCAATACAATGGCGTTAGTTGCAGCAGCGAGTAGTCTCGACAATACGTGCAGTCAGAATAGCAAAAATTGGAGTACAGATCGGGGTACGGTGCTGAACAAAAGTAACCTGCGTAACCGTAGCGGTGCACCGCGTGCTATGAGTCGCAACATAATGCAGGGCCATAGAGCGCCTAGCGGTCCCTGTGCCATACTGAAGTCGAATACATCATATTGTGGACTTGGTGGCAATTATTGCCATAATTACAATTACGGCGGCAATTACAACAATCGGGGCTATCGCGGCAACAACTATTATAACCGTAGTAACAATCGCAGGCAAATGCATAACAATCGTGAGGGCAGCACTTCATATGGTGCACCCGATGAGAGGAATGATACGTCACGAAGTAGAACGCCGCCCATACCGACCGCGACTAGAGAGATCGGACTTACACAATTGCCTGCCCAAGTGCAGGAAAGGATCAGGGGGATTGCGGTAGCACAAGCTCAGAGACGCCTCTTGTTAAAACACGAAGGAAAGCGATATCGAGTTAAAGTCTGTCGGGATGGCACGCTGCGGATCATGTTGTTGAAACCCTAACCGTCCGGAGAGAGGGGAGGTAGTGTGACGAGCAAAGTCACCGGGTTCGTTTTGCTCACCACAGAATCATGATTTTGGTATTGTGGATCTGAATTGTATTTTTATTTATTTGTATTTTATTTTATTATTGTTTTTAGTAATGAATATATATGTATGGTAAAGCGTATTAGAGGGTAGACAAGTTTGAATTTAACGGATAGTGTAGGGAAGCAACGCCATCTAGTTGTCAGTATACAGGTATAATACACAACAATACAACACTGAGCAATACCAGCTGTATTGCTGACGTGGCTGTAGGTGTGTGTGTGTATGCTTGTGTACAGGGCACAATGGTATAAAAGGGCGAACATCAACTGATGCGAGGTAGTCGGTGTACAGATCGACATGGGAGAAGACCTGCTTAAAACAGTTGGCTGCACATTTTAAGTAGAGCTTGGACCATCAGATCTGACCAGCCTAAGGGTAAGAACTACTTAAGAAGGTGGATACACATTTTAAGTAGAACTACTATTGGCATTGCTAGGCTAGTGTAGAGAGGAAGGGAGAGCATTACCTGTGGGGTACCTGGGCAAGTGCTTTCAATTCCTAGCGCGAGGGTAGAGGCAAGAAAGTACGTGTGTGGGCAAACCGTGTACTAGCTTGAGTCTACTTTGTTCTCCCGCTAACGGCTTAATCTACCGACTTGTAAATGTAGTGTTGATTGTTAAGTTAGTAACTAATTGTTTAAGTTAATAAATATAATTTGTAACGTTTTGAGAAACCGTGGTGTGTTTTATTTTGCTATTCACCGAACCTGGACTCCGTTGAGCCTACCCCAGCAACCAGCGGTAAACGTGTCGTTACAACTTCTAGTATTTGAAAATTACTTCGTGCAGTCTGCAAGCTTTTTTGATGCTCACTGTAGCGGACGCATACAAAGAATTGATGTTTCAATTCTATCAAAGAAATTTACATAAAAAATATTTTGGACACACATATTCCAAACTCATATTGAAAAAAATAAGGAATTTGTGTATATTTTGCTTCCACTCTCATTTTGATAAGCCCCAAAATCTTTGTGTTTAAACTAAATGCTCATGAAAATCCCCAGCACAACGTTAAAATATAGTAAACAAAATTATGAAGCAAAAAAGAAAACAAAATTTAAATACAAAATTGTTTCATTTACTAATTGAGTGGTAGTCAAAGTAAATCCAAAGGAAAAAACAATGCATGAATCAAAATGGAAAAGTA
Organism: Pollenia griseotomentosa; assembly: GCA_963931875.1. Taxonomy (NCBI): domain Eukaryota; kingdom Metazoa; phylum Arthropoda; class Insecta; order Diptera; family Polleniidae; genus Pollenia; species Pollenia griseotomentosa. The sequence continues at coordinate 202,022,034 of OZ007561.1, read as the reverse complement.
AATATAGAAAAGAATTGCATATTCCTACAAAATCTTGATTAATACCTGTAAAAACAATTACACTATACAAACTCTTGAAGAAGAGCGAGTAATAATAAAGCTTATTAAGCCTACTTCATCGTCATTGTAATCGTCATCATCATCATCATCATCAAAAGCTACAAGAACATCAACAGTGGCACTAAAATTACAAGTACTTAAAGCTATTAACAGCACTTATTTGCCTCTTGTTATACTCTTATAGTTACTACCACTACTGACACAAATACAAAAACAGAAATGTTTATAAATGCGAGGGTATTTTATGAAGTTATTTAGATACTAAAAGTTTTATTTCTATACAAATTTAAATTTTTTGGTATCAGATTTTTTATATAAAAAGCAAAATTTGAATCACAATGTACAGCTTGCTTTGACTGCAAGAGTTGACTTTTATTTGATATTTGTCATAAACAAATATACTTTGTTCTTCGCTCTTTGAAAACTGCCATTGTTTTAAGTCAACCACATTATTTTTAATTATTTTGACAGCATTGGTTATATTAAATATCTGGTATATGAAATTTTCTAAGAAACTATAACAACAATTAAAACGTACAAGATTTTGAAGCTTCGGACTTTTTTAAGAAGCTTTTACAAGTTGAAAAACTTTACCACAGAGTAGTATAAAGACTCAAAACCAACTTCGGCCAATTTTTTTAATTATTACCATTTAAGTGATCCCCCTTGTTACAAACTTAAAATTTTTGAATGTGTGGAAAGCTCAAATAGAAAAAAAAGTTATGAAATAGTCACATTTGTTTTTATGAATTAAATTAGATGAATTAAAATAAAAAACTGTAGGTTTCATATCAACAGCAATAAGTAATAGAAAATTAGTTTATTAAGAGATATCCCGATAGGTTTTAGAATCACTTATTTCAGAAATTTAGTTATAGATGTAGCTGACTAAGGACCATGTTATATATATTTTCAATATTGGACAATTGTCGGCGTAATTGGCCCTTCAGCATAAGGGGCGTTAGTTTTGGGCGTGAATACCATTTTAGTATAACAGCCTTCAGCTTTTTCACAAACGTGTTAAGTTTATTGCTTTACGAAAAGAAATAACAAAAATTTACTTTTTAGCCGAAATCTACAACTGTGGAGTGCTTGGAATCTACGAAGAATTTGGATAGATTGCTTAAAAGCAGTGTTCGAAAACAGTACATTATTTAGCGTTCGGGTCACACACCAAATTACGATATCTACTGTTTTAGTAATTGTGTAGACGAACACAACCCTTAATACCGTTCGTAACTATTTTCAAGAAAGAGCCGAACATAATATAGTGTTTTGAACAGAACAATCGTAGTGATAATGTAGACGAACATTCTATTTTAATGTTCTATAATGTTTCTTTTTTACGTTGATAAATAAATGAACAAATAAACAATTTTAGCAACGACCGCAGCACGAACAGCTTGTGTGTGTATTTGTTTTGTTTGTGTAAAACCATTTTGCTGGCTTTTTGTTTTTTTTCGTATGTGTATTTTGTTTTTGTAAAAAATGTAAAAGGGACGAACATTAATGAGCCGAACCGAACACAATAAAGTTTGTGGATTAAAAAAAAAAACCGAACGGAATTAAATGTTCTCATTTTTTGTTTAATTTGATAAAAACAGTATTATTTTTGTGTTTGACTAAGGAGCGATATTAAGTGTTTATTTTCGAATACTTCTTAAAAGGTACCTACCAATAAAAAATATTTTGTTTGTTTTTTTAAAAAATTTTAAAATTCCTTTTTTAATTGCTCTCGTACATACATTTCGCTCATTTCTTTCAAAAGTGTCATAATTCAAATTTTGGTCAAAAATAAAAGAAAATATCAAAAATATCGTTTTAACACAAAATATATTGGTAATTAAAAAAAAAAAAACACAAGAACTTAACTTTGTAAAACTGAGATGTGTCATCGTTGTAACAAAAAAAAAAAAAAAAAAAATGCGAGTGATTTCAATCGTATTTTTTGAGTTATGACACTATCAAAGTAAATGAGCGATATTTATTTATATACAAAAAACTGCAGTTAATTTTGTTTTTAGCCGTTATTTCGGAAGCATTTACGGTAAAATTTCCTTTGTTCTAATTATGTCTAGAAAACACTTTAATCAAGCTTTAGTTTTTACCCATTGCAGGCCTTGCCTATTAATTAAGTAAACCTGCGTTTAGATAAGGTGACATTTAAGTACACTATTCGTATGCTCTTCTGCCTGTGTATGGTTTTTTGCTTCTAATAATATTAAATGTTCTTGTGCGATATCATGGGGAGGATAATTTGGTAATTTTTGTTGGCCCAAAAAATAGAAACTAAATTGAAGATAATTGACCCCAATTCAAATGTTTCTTTTCGTTTTTTGGTTTTGCTTTGACCTTGTATGAATTTGTAAGATTTTTTCTGGTTCTTTCTCTTAAAAGAGAAGTAATGTGATTGGCTCTTAATAGCAAATGTAATTAGTAAATTACATTTGCAAACACACAATAGCAAGTAAATTAAAAGCAAAAATTTTGAAAATACCATAAATGAAAGAAATTTAAAAAATAAACAAAAGGTTTTTTTGCAAAAATTAAGAAATCTTTTCAAAAATGTTTAATTTTACAAAATCGGATATGTTAAATCTACTTACGTTGGTTCCGAAGGTTCATGATCTTTTGACGAATAACCGCCGGATGTTAGACGCATTGTTCGTGGACCGTCTGGTTCCTCTTGATGTAACCGACTGACTGAGTGATGGGAATACATGGAAGGTTGATCATTATATGAAGCATCATCTGATGAAATATTTTCATCATCCATATCTTCAGAGTTTTCATCATCTTCATCCTCTTCCTCATCATCCAAATCATCATCATCCATGGGATTCTAAATGAATTTAATGAGAACACAACAACAGCAAGAAAATTTAACAAATGGCTCTTAAGAAAATTCAAATAAATTATATTTGAAGTAAGTCTCATTTTTTATTTTAATCTTTTGTGAGTGCAGTAGCAAAAAATTCACTTTCGTAGAAAATAAATAATTTCCTTAAGGATATTTATTAATTTGGAAGCTTATCAAATGACATTTTTCTTTTTTTTTTTGTAGTTGTTAACACACACACAAGTTAAAATAATTTGTTACTGTTAAAAAAAAAACATCAAAAACTTACACGAGGTCTACTGCTGCCCACAATTATTGTGCCGCCACTCATGGAGCCACCATCACATGAGATGCCTGTGGTACATTGTTGTACGCTAGAGGGTTTTGTTAGGGGATCACATTTGGCGCTCAGTCTGCCATCGGGTGATTTACATTCGACGCCACGCATCTGTATACCTTGGCCACAGGATACGGAACACTTTTGTTTTTGTTTCGAAACAAAGAATGAAAAGAAACGACAAAAAAAAAAATATTTTTTTTTTTTTTAATAAATGTAGAAAAATAAAACGTGATGAGTTTTTGCAAAGAGTGTGTGTTCATATTCTATACTCGTATGTTTGACAGCTAAAAAAATAAAAAATGAAAGTTAACTGGCAGGCGGACAGACAGGTACTATATGCATAAATATGTGTGTTTGTACGATATTTTTTAAAAAAAGTTTTAAGTACGTCAGACAAGGTAAATTGTGTCAGTTAGTAAGTTAGGCATTTAGGGGTTTTTGGCTTTTCTCTCTTAATTTTACTTATTTCGACTAAATGTTTGTGGCTTTGTATAAAAACTTGTAAACGTGTTCACTAGCTTTAACAGTGCGTTTAACTGTAAGCAAGTTATCTGCATATGTTTTATGTATAAAAGAATGTATCTATTTAAATAGAAAAAAAGGAAAACTTCAAAAAATTATATATTAATGCAATGTGCTTGGTTGAAAAACATTAACATCTGTCCATTAACTTTTATTCATTTACTCACGCACACCCAAACTGTTTCATATACTGTCACGTTCATAGCAAATTCATACTCTTACAGCTACATGTTGATATAGACATTAAGGTGTCCTACAACGTTTTATAAGTTAAGGGAAAAGTAACTTTCTTTAAACAAAATTTATAAGAATATACAAGATTTGCTGCTTGCAAAGAAGCACAATTTTACTGGCTTTCGAATGAAAGCAGTTCTGAACGATATGCACAAAATTCAACAAAACTAAGTTTAAATCTTACGTTAACTACAAACATTTAATTATTGAATTAGCCACTTGGGTCTAGGCCATAATATTTAAGATCCTCATGTTATTTTTACTGAATCAATTACACTATGCCACAAAAAAATGAACCTCAAAAATGAGAATATGAAAAATGAATACGAATATGGTAATTATTTATTTTTCTCAAGAAGCGTTTTCGACATATACGCGAAAATCTTGTTTTTCTGCAGTTGTTTTAGGTATTTCGAAAAATCTCGAGAGCTGTTGAACTGAATTTTACGAGATTTAACATTTTGCATATATATCTATTTTCTCTTTCAGAACATATCAAAACTGCATCAATCGGATAAGGATTTACAGAGTTACAGGACTTTAATTGATTTCGCGTATATCTCGAAAACGCTTCTTGAGAAAAATAAATGAATGCCATATTCGTTAACGTTGCATTTGTAATGTAATGGTTAATTAAAAGCAATACACTATTTACCACTAATATGTTTATGATTTTAAATTAACAATAACGTTGTCCTTTTTTCCAAGAGAAACATAATATGGTTGAAACCAAAATCAACAAATAAGAAATTAAAGTCGGTTAAGCCCGACCATATGATACCCTACACTACAGCATTTTGAGACATATTTCCGAGAGTTAACGGAGGGGGCTTATATGGACATATTGTCAATTCTGGATCGAACAGCACAACACTTTGCCAGTACATAGTAGCTGTCGTGAATGCAACTGTCGCCAAATTTTATATCGATACAAAAGAAGTCGTGGCATTAAATGCTATTGTTGTGGTATTTATATGCGAGCTACGGTCAAATATAGACCGAATCTCATAAAATTTGTTAATATAATTTAAATTGCAATGTGACAAGTAGAATCTTTGTACCAAATTTCAAAAACTATCTCCATGTATTTTGCGCAGAATGCATACATTGAATGATAACCAGCTAGCCGGACAGACGTACGGACATTATTAAATAGACTTATAAAGTGATTTTGTGAAGATCGGCTTACTAAAAGTGTTAAACACATCAGCAAAAATGCATAACTATTGCGGTGTGGGTGTAAAAACAACAACAGCAGTCCGTAAGTTTCAAATTCATGTGGACTGGAAAAACTCAAGAAATCGAGTTTCCCAAGAAAATTTTTGCTTCACTTATGCGTTTTTGTAAAGCCTTTGTGATTCGAAACATAAAGTTACTTCTACCCTTACCCAATTTAAACAACACATCTTCATTTAAATATTCTGCGAGTAAATTGGAAAACAAATATGTTGAAAAAGATGTTGTTAATGTTAATCTTAATGCAAATTTTATTTCTTTTTTACTTGCTTATTTTTGTAAGATGGAAAAAATTACGAAAACCGATTGTTCATTTAGTTGCGGAATATGTTAAGAATTTAATTAAAAAGATTTCTATGGACACAAATTTAAAAGGTAACAAATTTAAAAAAAAAAATTAACTTAAAGTTGAAAGAAAAGAAGAACGTTAGAACGAAACTAAGTCTTAATTTGATTTTTTTCCTAAAATTTTAAAGAAAAAGCCACAAACTTTATTCAAACTGCTCAATATTAGTTTTTTACGTTTTAAACCCCTTGTGCCGATTTTTTTTCTTCTTAAACACTGCAATTACTATTTGTTAGAAAATAACCCCAGATACTTAACCTCCATTACAAACATGTTATCTACAAGTACAAAACTAAAGTTGCATGTAAAACGCAAATTAAGTTGTTCAACATATTTTTGGCCAAACCAGACTAAAAGAAAATTTAATGTACCAAAACTAAAAATAAACCAAAGAGTCATGCTGAAAGCAAACCAACAGTTGCAGTTTAATTTTTAAAAAACATTTCTAAAAGTAGACAAAAAACTAAAAAAAAAAATTTCCCAAAAATATTTAACCATATTTTTTTTTTGACAAAAAAACACACGAGTATGAAGTTTAGGCAAACAAAGTAATAAAAGCAGAAAAGGCATTCTGCCTTTAAATACCCTGGAAAAATGTTTAAAGCTTAAAATTGCACTTACGCCTGTCCACTCTTCAGCCTCCCACTTTGGACACTCTTCCATAATACATTGTTCTTGTGTCGGCGGTTTTGGTAAAGGGCACATTATGTCCGCAACCTGTAATAAGTACAAGTACAGCAATTTATACATAAGTAGGCGAAAGTTTTAAAACGAAATGAAATAAAATAAAATAACATAAAACAAGAAACTAAAACAAACAGAAAGAAGGTACTTTTAGCTCTGAAATTAGTAAGTTGTTGTATGTTACAAGTAGTTGTTCAACAGTAGCAATTACAAGATATTTTTCTAGTTATCGTCATAAGAAAAAGCTGCAACAACAACTAAAACATCAAAATCATAGTCATGATTCTCCTCATCATGCAGTCAACCAGCGGAAAATATATTAGAATTAACAACTGCAACAACCTCCTAGCAAATGTTTAAACACAGCCAAAGCATTTAAAATATTAGCAGGGGCGTTTCATATTGTAAGAGCTTAAGAAAGTTCTGACATTTTTAGATTGATTTGTCAAAACTAACTGGCAAATTAATTTCAAATTTAAGTCAATAAAATTTTTATGAATTGGTTGGTACAATTTAAAGATATTTTCATAAAGTTGTTTTTATATGAAACACCCCTGATACAAGAAATATTTTTAGGCCATATGCGCAAAAAATAAACTTATATAGACATACATATTTGTACATTCTCTATTATATACTGCATGCAAGTACAAGTACTTATTCTGCAGTAAATCCGCAAAAGCAGTTAGTGTTAAATGCCCTTAAGCTACTTTCTTTAATACGAACAAACTCCAAAAAGAAGACTATTGCACTTGTATTGCTACTTGACGTCTTCATCGTGATTTGTGTGTTCATGCAAGCTCATTTTTTTCCACTCAACTGTTAGAAGTTGGGAGTAAAAGGAATAGTTACTTATTCATACATTTTACTTAAAAAAAATAGTTTTTAATATAAAACTCCAAGTGCAAAAAACTAGAAACTTGAAACTTACTCTGGTTTTTATGCCGTTATTTTCCTCAGCACATACCACCATGCGTTCTCGTACCCCTGGACCACACAAACGACTGCATGGGCTCCAGTCATCGGCAATCCATCTAGAAGAGAAAGAACAGACATTAATTTAGTAGTTAGTGGCGAAAGTAATGCAATGATGAGTTGGAAATTTAATTAAATTGAAGGAATAAGTTAATAATAGTTGGAGTTCTAAATAAGTTTAAAAACACTGAAACAAAAAATATTTTAAAGTATAACTGCTAGGCACACCAAAAATCATCCCCCTCATTCAAGCTTTATGCAGGTCAGCCACATGCAAAGTTTTCCTTAAAAATCAACTGAGCGACCATATAAATGAGGCAGTTGGTGCAAGATAAGGGTGCGTAAGGTCATCAGTACTGTTTAACGTTCTTTTAGATGTTGTGATGAAAACTACCACAAGCACGACCAGTGAAATAAAATGGGGTATATTAGAACAACTTTAAGACTTAAAATTGCAGACGATATCTGCCTGCTAGGCTAAAAGAACAGCGCTAAAAGCCGGACTTAAGATTAACAGCAATAAAACGAAGTCAATGCGAATGAAGGCAAACGTTAATACCCCATTCTTTATCAAAGGCTTCCCAATAAAAGACATCACCAGCTTTTGCTATTTAGGTAGCATCATCGACAGCAAGGGAAGATCAACTGGTGACATTGCTCACCGTTTAAATAGCGCCAATCACACATACGGAACAACACTGAGCCCTCTCTGGAACTCAACACATATTTCAAGACAGGCCAACATCGCAATTTGTAACACCAAAGTAAAATCAACCTTTTTGTATGGCTGCGAAACTTATAATGCTGGATCCCGCGACGTTAGCGCTCTACAAGTGTTCACCAACAAATGCCAAAGAAGAATTTTAAAGTTCTTTTGGCCAGTGACAATACCTAACAGGAATCTATGTACAGCGACAGGACAATAACCCCTGGAACTGCCCAGGACATATCGCTCATTTACTTCAATAGTGGCATAACTCAAAAAATCCATTTCGGGATAAACGCGTTTGAAGTTTCTGATTTTCTATGACAGGGTTTAAAAAACTGCCGTCGAAATCAAAGACTGTCAAACAAAAAACGAAAATTTGTGTACATTTTTTCGCTTTTTGACAATGACAATTGAGAAAGTCGAAAAATGGCATCTTTTCTACTCTGACTGTAGTTTCTTAAACGCTGGAAAAAATAAGGACACATTCTCTTCAGACGGGAAAATTATAAAGATGTAAAGATGAATGTTATACACAATATAAAGAAAAACATAACAAACCATTCTGCATCGCTAACTGCAAAATTTAATTTCAGTTAAAGATCTGCGCTTCACTAGAATTCACAGAAAAGCCGAAGAAAATAAAGGCCCTCCCATACGTGGAAAAAAGAAATCGACAGAAAAATTACACGAAATATTGAAGAAAGATATTATCCCTTAACAGATTCGAAAGGCGGTTATTTGCTGCTAAAGTTTTTTTTTGCAAGGAACTAAGAATTTAAATGAATTTAATCTAAATCAGTTTGTTCAGGATTTAAAAAAAAAATTGGTATTAAATATTTAGAAATTTTATCCAATTCAAGAAATTTATTTTTTTTGATTGTTTTTGGATTTATGCGATTCAATATTTTTTTAAAACAGTTAAATTTTTTTGTGGAAAATTAGTTAATTGCGATTTTTCCTCATTCGATTTAAAAATTTTTATAATTTTATCTGTTTAGAGAATAAAATTTAATGCCAGAGCTGCTAAAAGCGTTACACAATTAAACCGAATGTGATTTGGATTTAAGCATATTAAAATCATTAAAAAATATGGTAAACTATATATTCAAATGTGACATTTAAAAAAGTTTATTTAACTTTATATAAATTATAAAATAAAAAAAAAATAAAAAAATTAACCTTAATTAGAATATTTAATTTTCTGTTGTCATTAAAAGTTGGTTTTGCATGTTATTTGCTAAACTTCAATTACAGTTGAACCTCCTTGCAAACATTAAATTACATTTTGAGGTTTTGAAACCAGAAACATGCAAAATGAAAGTAGCAACAACTACAGCAACCGGAAAAGCGGTAGGAAACGAAGAATTAAAAATACCTGAAACACTTTTAAACATTTAAGCACACACGTGCACTTTCTTTTTTTTTTTTTTTTCTTATTTGGAAAACCACACAATCTAAGAGAGCTTTCACATGCAGACAAAAACACCTTTCATTTTCTTTCATTTGCTCCCACCCCCGAACTCCTTGTATACTAAAGGTAGCTTTTTCCCTTTAGTATACAACTTTGTTTAAAGGCAAGAAAAAAAGTTTGAAAGTTTTTTTTTTTTTTTTTGTGCAACTAACCTGGCTGGACAGGTATGAGTATTACACAACTCTACAGATGGCTCCGGACGATTAGCAACATTACAGAGAGCATCATCTACTTCTGCACCAGTGACTCGACTGCGGCAGACAACACGAGACATCTTGTAACCTGAAATGCAAAAGGGAATAATAAAGAAAAATATCAGTTTAATATTTTATTAAGTTTTGCTTTTGTTGAAACTATAAATTAAGAAGCACAAGTTAAAGGGGAAGAGATAAATTTTAAGATTTTTGCCATTTAAATGCAATCTTAACATTTTTACTTGAAAATAAAATCAATATAAAAAAATTTCTAAACTAATCGAAGAATTTTAACGAAAATTATTTTTGAACTCTACTCTATTTATTTTAATACCAATCATTGAAAATTAAAAGGAGGGCGGAGTAGTGAAAAAACTTACACACACACACACACATTCTTAATGCTTGCAACATTTTAAGCGTTCGTAAGGTGTCACCCAGTTAGAGTGGCTTAAGCGGTTTTATATTAAATGTCAGAAACACAAAAAAAATTTCCAGCTTTTGTTAGAATTTCTGCAAGTGAATTTTTTTATACTTTTTGATATTTTGTAAGTGGAAAATGGTAAAAATGTTGAATTTCTTGTAGCAGCTAATACTTTTTGTGGTTGCAGCTGTATTTGAAATTTGTATTTAAAATTAAAAATATTAAAATTTTATATAACATAAACTTTTGAAGAATTGTTGGCGCACCTTGGTATGTAACACCACAAAGATCTCAAAATTCTTACAATAAAAGACGAAATAAAAACTCAGCTGGCATCCTACAAAGTTAGAATTGAACAACATCCAAACCCCTTTGCATCAAACCTCATGAGAAATAACAAAACATTTGTAAGATTAAGGCGCAGGGCTCCTCAAGACTTAATACGATGAAACTATTTCCTTTTAAAATGGAGATACACAACTCTTTAAATAGCAACCGCAAAACCTTGTTAACATTATGGTATGATCACTGGATCATAACCATTTAAAAAAAATTTATGTATATATATACATATATCTAACTCAAATCTAATTTAATATCAAAAAGATAGATTACAGTTATAAAGAAATTAAAAAAAAAAATAAGGAAAAATTTTAAGATGTTTTTACAATAATTTTCAGCAGAAATTTATTTTGGATTACAAAAAATTAAGTGCATATCCTTTACAGGATTTATGTGAGACACAATCATAGATGTTTGCAAACTGTCTTCCGCCCTCGTCACAGTTCTTCGTTTGATCGTATGCCAGTAAACAATCTGATATTGCGTAACCAAGACATTTGCTTTCTTTCAATGCCTTGACAACCCTCAAAAAAATCGAATTTTGACAAACATATGGATTAAAATAAATACAGATTCATTACATTTCAATAGAAACAGTTCTTTTATATAGGGAAGTTAAACTCTTCAAAAAAAGTCAAAAGTCCTGGAATTTATGCATTGATTTTAATGATATTTATAAGGAATATACCAGGGATCATAAAAACTTTAATTTATCTGGTTTACATCCTTAAAAAAATTTTATTCAGACAAGCGCAGATAGAAGTATCAGAGGTTGAAACCCGGGCAAAATTTAAAATTGCAAAGTTTAGGTTATTCCGCCGAAAATGCTGTATTGTTAAACTTTGATAACCGGTTTATTAAACGGCAGCTATCTGTCCTTCGTCAGTCGACGAATCCTGGTCCTAAATAGACCAGACGGAATCCAATCATTATAGTACCCACGTGTCTTTGTTCTCGGCGACCATGCGTGTATTAACGTTAGTAGCTTATGTGTCAAAATGTCTTCATCTGGCAGACAGTAGCAGGAAAACGACTTAGACATGGAAGTGAAAAGTAAGAGCTGTCTAATAAATCATACAGGCAATTCACAAAGTGTTATATTGTGTTGTATTGGTTGTATTTGTTATAATTAAATGAATGTGACATTCATAACACATAATACTATATATGAACATATGATAATGACTAAACTGCCATACTTTTTGCATTTCATACAGTCTGTGACCATTTTCACAAAAAAACAAATAGTTGTAGTAGATAAAATTTTTCTCTCAAAGGGGATTTTTATGGTTCTTTAAACAGTTAGGACAACTTTTTCATGACTGCTGCCTTCAAACTAACATAATTTTTTTTGCTAACATAATTTTTAAGTTCCGTTTTAAAATTTAATACTATTTAATGTGCAACCAAAATGTTACTCTCAACTCAGAGGTCACTTCTTAAAACAATATAAATTGTTTTATTATTGAATTGACAACAAAATTAGTAGGAAAAATACCAAAATAAAATTAATAATTTATACACAAGCCATAAACAATTTAAAATGTTGTAAAACATTTACTGTTTTTTTTTTTTTAATAAAAAATAAGAACAAAAATAAAAACAATTAAAAACTTTAGATATTCGGTAGAACATTTTTGTCAATAGAGTGCAAGTTTATTATCATAGAACATTTAACAATATTTTGTAGCTAAATCTTTTGTCTTGACCCCCTTCCAAAACTCCTTGATGGTTTTAGAGCTTTAAGCTTTTTTATAACTTGTAAAAGCCCTTAAGGAATAAAAAGGTTGTGAGTTTTTGTATTTACTTTCTATAAAAGTTAACAAATTTTTTTTTAAATATATTTACAAAATTTTTATTTAAGGTTTATTTCAGTTTTCCGGTTGTATAACAAAAACGTAATTTGTCAATGAAGTAATGAATGAGAGGATGATAAGAAATTTGTTTCAAATTGCAAAAAGTTTACAAGATGGTAATTTTTTTGTTAAAGTCATCATTAAACTTTACTTTTGAGTAAAATAAGAAAGTTGCTTTGTAGAAATGCTTAACACGTTAGAAACAGCATTAATATCTGAGGAGGTGTATAACAAAACGCAACAATTCCACTTTTTAAGTTTAATATTATATAGATGTATTTACTTTGAAACGGATCAAAAACGCAACAATCGAACTCGCTTAAATTTATTATTTTGTGTTCATTGATCCAAACATTTTAAAAGTGGAATGGTTCCGTTTTGTTATGGAGCTCCTCAGTTATCATACTTAGAAAATTTGTGCTGCAAATTACTTTTATTGGAAAATTATTTCAGTCTTTATTTACTTTTTATCGGAAAATTACGCATAACATAATTCTATGAAAACCACTCAGTTCTAAAAATAGATTCCAAATAAAATTATGTGCGGACGTTGACTTTCTAAATTTTGAAACAGACAGTTAAAGTGGAAATATTGTATGACACTCTGCTTTTTAATTAAATAATTTAACTCTAGGAATATTTTAAAGCCTAAAGTGCTGCCATCGTGTTTATACATACAGTTACTCACACTATAAGAGGAACACGTTGAAAAAGTCTTATGTTGCTATTTTTGGAACTGAAAAAAAAGTAAAATGCGGTTTCCACAATCAATTGCCTGCATACTAAAAACCGCATATGTGTTAAAATTTAGAATTTTTATTTAATATACCTAATTTTATATAAATAAAATAAATTAAATTATCCGAATTCAATTCATAACTACATAATTATCATAAAGTATGTAAACTAAGTATTTGTATGAGGTTTCCCACTACCACTCACACTGGCTGTATTTTAAATTGCTTTAGTCTATACATCACAGTGGATCAAACTTTTATTATATTGCATTTTTTTTGCAATTCTACTCGGTCTTTTTGTCATGGTAATATTACAAAAGCCAGACAGTTCTCCTGCTTTCCAAATTGGTAGCCGTGCAGCCGTATAGAAAATTCTATTTCATTTATACACAATTTTTGCTTTAAACTAGTTAAAATTTTGCACAAATATAAATAAATTCAAACAGAATGTGTCTGTCACAAACATACGTTTGCAGGGAGTGACATGTATTTGTGTTGCATTTAAGTATGTAAATATACATCCGTATGTAGATGTGTATGTAGTATATCCACTGTTTTGTAGCTGTAGTCATAGATATTTAAGCCATTAATGTTAACGTTCTTGCATTATTAATGCAGCCTTTAGCAAATCGATGTTTATGTTCAAAATAACACTTTAAGGTAAGTGATACTCAACACACTTACATTAACATACACATACATACAGTTACAGATTAAAGTGTCAAATACTGATTGTTTGAAAGAGTGTATTAGTGTGTAGTATATTTGATACGAAATCATGTGGGCTAGAAGTGGTTGAAGTAAAAATTAGGAGAGTCCAAAAAAAGAAGTTAAAGAAATCAAAAACAAATACGATACGAGTAAAGGCAATTAAATTGTATTGGTATGGATAATGGTCTGGTAAATAATATTGGACTACTTGATCCGTTTTATATAAAATTGACTACTTACAATATGGTCCAATGTAATGCAATCATGGACCATGTCATTGTTAAAAATGTAGTTAAAAAATGTAGTTAAACGACATGTTTTGTTTTAGACGACATGTCTTCGCTTTTAAACGATTTCGAAACTAATCATTTTTAGTATATCATGGAGTAGTTAGGTTTTAAAACTAATCCACTGGGAGTATGTTTGTACATTTAGTAGTTTTAATACTACTCCGTTGTAATGCAAAGCTCGGTTATATGGTCCAGCCCTAGGACATCGGAATGTTAAATATACCATGTATTTTCAATACATTCAAATAATATCGCAAACTAAATCAATGTTCTTATCACAATCTAATAAAAGATCAAAAATTTCATAGTAAGATAACTAAAGATTGTCCATTCTAAAATAATTTTCTTCTATTTGTCACTTCATAAACAATAAAATAATTAGCTATAATCATTGAAACACAACTTATAATCACAGCTGACAAGAAACTGAAAACAATAAACTAGTTTTTTTTATAAAGTACATATTTTTAAACTTGAGTTTGTCTTTTGTGGGTTTTTTACAAGAAAACAACATTGCAAACAAGCAAAAAGAAAAAAAAAATAAAAAAGCTGTTATTGCTTGTGAAGGAAATTTTTGTAGTTTTTTTTTATACCGGAATTGCTTAGGGGCAAAAATGGGCAGGTGAATCTTTAGCTGAGACTTCAAGCTTTAATTTAATATAAGTCTCTGGCTAGAGGTCGTTGGAGATAAATATATACAAGCCATAGAAGTTGGAAAAAATAAATATTTTTGGACAATTTATAATAGTACAAACATTTTTTTTTTAATTTTAATTTTTTTTTTATTTGCATATGGGCATTTCCCCAGTATGGTCTACCAGGATGAGAAAATAAAATGTTGATAATCATCGTCTTTTATTGTTTATTATTATAAAAAAATCTATGTTGTTATAAAAGAATGGTTTCATAGCATATCTCAGCTGTTTTACTTGAGGAAATTGCGCTGGAAACTGGAAAATTTTATATTTTCTTATATTTTCTACTTCTAAAGACATTTTTATGTACTTATTTTACATGCAAAAAATATGTTATGTTTACACTCTTTCTTTATAATCTCTCCATTACAATCAATTGTAAATTGGGTATTAAGTTGCTTGTTAAGGAAATTTGAAGATATTTATGGGAATCTGCATGGTGATAATAATAAAAAAACATATGGAAAAATCGTACGTTCGCGACCCGTACGTTCGCGACCGGTACATAAGCCAATTAAATAAAAACCAAAAGAGATATTTTATTTTGTAAAAACTGTATGGAAACCTTCATTAATACACTTTTAAAATAAATTAATCACTTTTGAATATTCCGTTCCATTAAGCAGATTTTTACATTTCACTACGTCAGCCAAAGTTGACTTCTATTTTGCGTACGTTCGTGACCACATGTTTATAACTATCATTATGAGAACTTTAACTCGATGAAATCCATCATTTGCACTAAACATACATCTACCCAAATGCTATCGAATCACAAAAAAGTGCTAGGAAAAGTTTTGTTTTCTATATTATTTGTACATTAAAAGCGTACGAACGTACGTTCCCGACCCCAGGAAATGCCCATATACATATTTCATTTAAAACATCCAATTGTATAAAAAAATTCATAATAGTGTCATTACAAGAGTTTATTAATCATATGAAGTGATAAAAAGTATCATATATAATACGGTCATTTCAAACACATTCACTTAGGTCAACTTTGAATGTCTCTGGACAAAAATGTAATAAAGATAGAAGCCTAATATTATTGGTCATGATAATTAGATTGTTTATTACAAACTGTGAAAAAATCAGGTAGATGAGAAAACATGAACAAAATTAATTAATGCCGCTCTTAAACCATTGTGCGGCACCGGCCTGTCAATAAGTTGAATTCCCTTCAGAGATCACGTGGTGGTTGTGGCTTGGACCCAAAGTCTCGGGAAGAGAGATCTTAAAAAGTCAACTTAAAGAAATGGTTTTTCATCATATAGCCTGCTGGCTGATATTTCTAGGTGCTGTTGCTATTCAGAAGATGCTGGTTGCATATTCCAAAAGCCGAGGAGCTTTGAAAGCTCCAGATTCTAAGCAAGTCGTCAGTGTATAATTCTGGCAAGTTATACAATCAAATTGCTACATGTGTGGCTGTTGGTAAACGCATTGTTTGTCACGCAGTAGTAAGGACCACCATGAGATTATGCCAACATTCTTTTCACATGATGGTTTAGTTAAAGCAACCAGTTATTCATATAAAAGATTTAAGAGCAACCTTCTAATATTACTGGTTACAATCAAACAAATTATTATGATTACTATAATATGGTAAAAAATGTATTCTTTAAAAATTCTGTGATAGAAATTCTACGTGCACAGCACGCAAAAAAAAAAATGAGAAATCCGACAACTTTTTTTCCACAGAATGGGCCATTCTAATGTCTCTAGTACATGTGTATTTAAGCATTCTCTTTATATTCAAATGTATTTACTTATTTTTTTTTTGCCATCATCCTGCATTAAAGACTTAGATTATTCTTTGTAGCAACCAGAAGCTGTTTTCAATTCTCAATATTTTGAAACTGTATTATATTCAAAGGTATAGATGGGTGTGTGTATGTTTAAATGTGTAGGTAGGACTTATATATGTCTAAAGGATTTTTGAGTAGAAACAATTTTACCAAGTCTGGATATTTTTTGCTTTGTAATTTATGGAGTTCATTGTATCCTTCGTTGGAAGGAAAGACAGACTTAAATTTTACAAAATTTATGAAAATATACCAAATTTGTAAATTGTATGAAAAAGCAGATGTTTCTGTTTTATCTGTATGTTTGTATTCACAATTTTTACAACATTTTTTGTTAATGTGTGTAACATTTTAAATTAGTAAGGATCTACTAGAAATGTTCTTAATTGTCTCATTTACTATTTGGAAAAAAATTTAAATGCTTAGAAGAATAAAATAGGATTATAGTTTAGGTTTATTTATACTACGAATATTGTAAGACTGTCTAAGTTCGTTCATACATTTCTGTATGAACTCCACTCCGGAAGTTGTAAATATGTATTACTACATTATAAAGGAATTTATATTGTTTATGTTCATTTATATAAACATTTTTACTTAGAAGTTGATGACGTTTATTGTCACGCTGAGCAATTTATTATTATTAGCAAAGATATGACATTTTTATTTGAATAGTTGTAAAAATTACATAAAACAGCAATTATTTTTTTAATGCCCATCAGTTTTTAAAGTGGCAAAATATATTTATTTTTTAAATTTTTCATATTATTCGAATGTGTAATAATGAAGGAATGAGACTATTAAAGTATAAAAGCTTTTGAGGAATGTATTTGACATAGAATACACATTCGAATAATATGAAAAATTTATATAATAAATGTAACTCACCATGAGAAATAAATTCCCAGATTATATTTATTTTTGCTAAGACAGTTTAGAGTTATTTTACAATTTGAAATGTCTTGTAATAATCGTTGTATTTAATTGACTAAACTACAGATTACTTTAATGAAAAGTAATCTGTTAAATGTTAAGCCGCCTTTTAGGAACTTATTTCGAGAACTGCAAGGTTTTTTGCGACTTGTGTTTATATCTCATTTAAAGTTTCAGGGTAAAACATATTCGTTGTCAGACAATCATTGTTGTAGTAGACAAATTGTTATAATTTATTACATAAAACTCTCAATTTACGTATTTTTTTTTGTTGTTTCTATACGCTTAAGTATGTTGCGTGTCAATAATTTGTAAAACTCTTGCTTTTTCTTATCCTCATCCAGACCACAGACGCACAAGTTAGCAAACTGACAAAAAAGCTTACTTTTTTTTGGTATTAATGTTAAAATTTCATTGAATATCAATGAAAAATTACGTTACAAACTATTCTTGTATATGTAGGTCTTGTAGAGTTAACGTTTACTCGATAAATTTAATATAAACTTAGTAGATAAATATTTCATTTGCTTTCATTATTGATGACATTTAAATGATTTATTGATTTTTCCTGAAGGTTTATTTCCAATTCAAATTGTTTTATTAATGAGCTACTTTTATGCAAAAGGGAATGAGCTAAAGGTTTCGTTAATGTATCGAATGAAAAAAAAAAACTTAATGGGGGACAACTTTATTGTACTAATTGTGGGTCAAAAACGCTTTTTAAATAATAAATGGTTTAACCGTTTTTAAGCGATCACAAAACATTAGGCTTAATTTTAGAATAATTTCCTGTTATTAACGTTTGTGAATTACCAGAAATTAAAAAAACCAGGGTGACAAATTTTTTTTTATAATGACCATAATAACAATACTTTGTTATAAAATTTGCCATATAGCAAACACTGGAACCGTTTACTTTTTTGACTGAACTATATTATGTTTAAATCGGCGGTGCGCAAAATGTCCCCAAAAAGAATTTTACATGAGACACAACAACACGCAATTTTCGGGCAATTTTTTTTTATTTTTTCGTTGGATTGTTTTTGCATTTTAAATGGAATAAAAAAAGGACCCCAATATCAAGGAATGAAAAATGGCCTCAAAAAATATCAAAATTTTTACTTTGGGGTAATTTTCATTTACTTATAATGCAAATTTTAAGAAGTAAAAAATTACCCTAGGAATTTTTATATAAAAGGGATAAGATCAAAATCCCGAATTCTTATACCAAAGAGGAAAAAATCCTTTTCGGCTACACAGAGATGCTTAATTAAGCGAAGCCGGAGAAAAAAATTTTTGCGTCTATGTAGAGAAGCTTAAGTAAGAAAGAAATTGTCCGTTGTACCATAGAGAAAAAAATTTAGGATTTTGAAATTCGGGATTTTAAATTTGGGATCTTAAGTTTTTTTGCGTTTTTTTTTATTTCAACTTGGGGTAAAAATTCAATTAAAATTTTGAGGTGATTTTTCATAATGAAGAATAGCCTTTAATTTATTGTTTATGAATTGTTGTAAAGGAAATTGGAGTAAAATTGATTGTTGTTTTATAGCACAGTCAGCTAAAGCTTAAAAAATGAGATTTCGTTTCTTTGAACAGAAGCATTTAAGTTCAGAAAATATTTGCTCACAGGCATAGGTAGCGCGAATAAGCGAGGAAAATCTTAAAACATTGTATCTTAGTTTAGGATATGAGAATTTGTCTAAATTTTTTCAGAAAACAAGCCCGCTTTCAATTCTATTTGTATATCAAGCTCTTACTTAAAAACATCACAATGAAAAAGGTTTTCGAAAACTGTCTGGAAAATTATTCCAAAGTATTTAAAATATTCCTTTATATTCAAATTGTGTGACACGTTTTTGTTTGTCATGTATAAGAAAGGAAAATTCATCTGATTGAATTTCTTTATATTTAAAATTATTCATTTTACTAAACGTCTTTTAATGACGTACTTCCATTTTGCCTTAATTATTTGATAACATAAAATGCATTGCATGTAATCAAATGCGTCAATAATCTCGATTTATTTTTTATATATCAGTATGACTTTAAAATGCTTGCTAGATAAGTTATACTGAAAAAAAAAAACATAAAAGCATTCGCCGCATTTGCACTTTTCGGTGCCTCCTTGACGATCAAATGAAAGAGCATAAGAATTCGCAATTCTAAAAAAATAGCTTTTCAACTGTATTGATCACAATAATTTCGTTATAGTTATATTGGAGCGAAAAGAAATTCAATGAAAAAAGATATTCTTGGATAATTAAAAAGATTTACACTCTAGTATTTCGCTATTGGAATTACAGTTAAATTCCATTGGGCAACGAGAAGAGTTGAAAGACTATTTCGAAAGATTAAAGATTATGGGGTTTTTGCTACCTTTCCACTCTACTTGTAAATCTGATAAAAAATAAAACAACTTTATTAATTCTTTTTGATAACTTAAAAGGTAAAAACCAGATAAATCAAATTTTGACATTTAAATTTAACCTAAAAAATGCGTTAAAGAAAACTACATTTAATGAATTTGTATAATTTTTGATTAGCTGGCATGTGCTTAATCGTTGGAAAATTTATTTTCACACGTATACCTTTAACTGAATATGCAAACTTAATAGATCTGCTTAAGGTTTTCTGCTATATTCCCGTCTTATAAAAGTATTTGTCTATCTGTCTGTCTATATTGGCTTAGCGAATCATTCAGGCAGCACACAACCCAACACACACAACAAACAATCAAACCAATAACACTGTGATAGAAATTTACACTTTTTTTTGACAACCTGGGCACTTGTCGTTTTAACGTAATTAGTTTTTTGTCCTTTACATTTTCTCGAGACATACTTGCCCCTTATTTCCACTTATTACTTGCCATACAAATATTGCCTTTTTTTTCCTGAATTAATTAAAATTGTTCCACTGTTGTGAACAAAACCAAAAGTTGGTCATAGATCTTAATCATGTGTGGCTTGTTTTGTTTGCAATTTCGTTTTTTGTACGTCTGGAAAAAATTAGAAGCCTAGCTCCAATTTTTTATGAATTTTTAAAAAACAAAATTTCGAAATTTTGATAAAAAAAATTATATTTTTTTAAAAAATAATTATGTTTCTAAAACGACGGCTCATATTGGAAAAAACGTTTACTTTTTTAAAGAAAATTTTATTGCGGAATTTCGGTTTTATAAGTAATTTTAATATACTTAACCGTTTTTAAGTTACGCGAATATATGTTGTGCAACCTCCTTCTATTTTCGAAATAACGGTTTATCTCGAAAACAAGAGCTAACCTAAAAAAACGGTTAGCACCATTGGATTCAGCGTACCCTAGTTATGTTTAAAGGCCATGTGCTCAACTTGGCTATTTTTTCAACTAGCACAGTGTAATTATTCAAACATCCTTGTATCCGAACAACCATCATGCTATTTTCACAGATATGTATACCAGGACTACATCTGCACAATTGCTAAGCAAATATTTGCATATTTTTTTTAAAAACGAACAGTGAGAAGAAAGACACATGTACATACATACTTAAGTAACCCAACACGGCAAGACAGATTAAATAAAAGACAAACATTTAAGCATGATTGGAGGAATAATGTTTCCTCTTGTGATTCTCTGTCAGCCATGTATAAGCACAAGTACTAAACCGTATTGGTTGTTATAAAGGAAGTTGTTACATGAGGAATTATTTTTTTGTTATACACAATAAATTTTTAAATTATAAGTCTGCCTCTTAACAAACAAAACATTTGTATAACATTTGAAATAAGGTTATAAATTTTGATGTTTTTTTTCGAAATTGTTCATTCACTTGATGAAATCAAGTAGATCACAGACATGTTTACAAACACTCATCCTATAATTTCTAAGAAATACAAAAATAAACTTCTATACAAGAATGGTATCATTTTACTTGAGTGTTGTTTAGAAGTTTTTATATGTAAGTGTGTGTATCGATAACCTACAATATCGAGAGTTGTGGAGAAAAAAAAAACTTTCAATTGCCAACGATTTCACATTAAATACTACAAAGTCATACAAACAAATATGAAAAATGGTAAAATAAATAAAATCCACTTACCTCCTCCACATGATACTGAACACAGCGACATTGGCGCTATCTCCCATTGATAATGTGTTTGTGAACAGGAGCTGCCATCGCCACCGCAAACACCACAACTGTCGACCTTTTTCGCTGAGCCAATTTTCAAGTCGCAGCCAACGCGCTTAAAAAAACAAATAAATAAAAAATTGTTATTTGTAAGTAAAATAAAATAAATCTAACTTAAACATAAACACAGCTCCCATATCAGCAAAACGAGAAAAGTCTACTTAATATTCATATAAAAATAATACAAAATAAAAAACATTTACTAGAACCACATAAATATGTTAATACTTTTGAAGTATAAAAATACAGGTATTTATGTCTTTTTCTAGTCACATACAACTGAAGTTAAAAAAAAAACAATACGACTAACATTTTGTTATTCGGTTGTGCTGTTGTTTTTTTTTTTCTTAAATGTGGCAGTTTTTCATGGCGGTTTTAGAGAAATGTAAACAAAAGTCAAATAGAAGTAAAAAAGTAAAAACGTTTTAAGTATTTCTTAGCAAACGGCGACATCTTATGTGCAATAAATCAAAAATGATAATCACAGAATTAACAACACGATAAGGCAGCCTTAAGACATGCTACACTTAAAAAATTTCGCCTAGAGTAACGGCAATAAAATAGGAATATCAGCGAAAACTTGAACAGTAATTTAGCAACAAACATGTCAATGTCATAAGGCTTAAATGATAAGAACGAGTGACAAATTGGTCTAGTTAGAGTGTTTATCTTTGGCCTCATTAA
This sequence comes from Pollenia griseotomentosa, assembly GCA_963931875.1. Classification (NCBI taxonomy): domain Eukaryota; kingdom Metazoa; phylum Arthropoda; class Insecta; order Diptera; family Polleniidae; genus Pollenia; species Pollenia griseotomentosa. The sequence goes on along the minus strand of OZ007561.1, from coordinate 201,999,776 downwards.
ACTGTTTTCCTAAAAGACCAGAGGCTGGTCAATTAAAAGTTGGCATTTGTTAAGATGGTAATCTGTATTTGGTGGGACAGAAAAGTCTCATCTATAGGAGAAACAACCAAGACCGACGGAAGGAAAGCCCTAAACGTAAAATAACTAAAAAATGCGACCAGATAGGCGTGCTTTCCATCATTACAAAACTCGGCGGCGTATTGCTAGAGCAGTTCAAAATTATTTTGAAAAATGGATGAGAAGTTGTGATTTATCCATAAACCTTTTTGATTATTTAATTAAAAATTATTTTTTATCAATTTGCCATTTGTGATAAAATTTAAATTAAGTTTAGCCCTTGACCGTTAAACAAATAACAATAAGCGATTTGATATTTTCATTATAAATCCAATTCTAAAAAATTGTATTTACTGCCTATTTCACGATGTCACTCGAACGTTTACGTTCGCACAAATAACATATAAAACAAAAACAAAACTCAAAAATTTGTTTTTGTTTTATATGTTATTTGTGCGAACGACAACGTTCGAGTGACATCGTGAAATAGGCAGTTAGTTTATAGTTGAAGCATATGTGTGAAAGGGAGTAACAAAGAGAGAGAAAGAGGCAGAAAAAGAGAGAAAAGAGGGAAGCAATACAATTCAACAAGATCCCCTATAAGGACTTTTTACCAATAATGTAGACAATAATTAGTATTATGGTTATTTTTGTTGAACTGTTTATGGTTTTTAATCCAAATTTTGATATTTTTAATTAGGCTAAAGCTCATCAAATTTAATTTTCATTAAATTATTTTTATGAAGAAAGGAATTTTACAACAAGAAATTAATTAAAATTTATTGATAATTTTTCATTCTTGACTGCCGCGGGGCTCGAACCCACCCTTTAACGGACAGGTTACCCTCACATGTTTCAATTGTTACCACTCAATTTCTTCAGAGTGTTTTGCACTTTAACACTTAAAGCCATTGACGACCGCTGGCAGTCAACAGTCAAACATCAATTTTTAAGCCAAATCATTTGTATCGCAGTCCTTTTATAATCCAAACATAGCTTTGCATAGTTACCTTAATCTCAATACGATTTTTAAATGATCTTAAATGATGGTTTTAACAGTCTTAAGCATTGTTATGGAACTCATATTAAGGCTTGATAAAGTCATAACATGGCCGACGTAACATTAATAAATACTCATGTGAAACAGTATTGTCAATTTTTAAGGAATATTGATCGCATCGAAAATTGTTGTTTCTTTGCGACAGAGATTATTCAAAATTAAGCCTTTATTATTTTTTATGATTCGGGACAGTTCTTCTCAGTGTATTTAAATTATTTTTATTTATTTTCTCTACTTGTAAACTGATTTATTAACGTGCTTAAAACTTCCACAATTTTTAGTTTGTTTGTCATATGTTTGTTGCTGTTCGTATAACAAAATCTTAGTTACCGTAACATTTCGACTACTAAGCCGTTTAAATGTTTCCAGTTACATTTACATAAGCAACACCCACTTATTTTTCGCCTAATGATATGCAATGGATTCAAACATACAGAAAACAAGCACACTGACTTAAACAAACAATGAGTTTTGTAAATGAAATACAAACATTCCGACAGCAATTACTTGAAAAATGATCCATACCGCTAAAACTTAAAAAAGAAGCTAACCAGCACACACACACGCACACCGACCAATCCTCAGACAACCAACGAAAATAAAAATATTTATTTAGTAACCACAAAACGACATATTGAGTATTTATTACAGCAAATTGGAACACAGGCATAACGGCAGGCTATGATTTTTTGCAGAACAAATACCAGCCTAAACAATTTGTAAAAACCAACAGAAAAAGTTTAAAAAAATATGGTTTGATGTTTTTTAAAATTAAGCTCAAGGGGGAAGGTGTCAAGTTTTATGGGTTTTATAGCGAATTATTGAAAAAACCGTAATAATAACAGCCGTAGTATAAATATTTTTTTCTTTTATTCTCTTTTTCTTTTGTGAAATCTCTTTATTGTTTCCGTTTGTAATATTCTTATTTGATGACTTATTTTACCACTCAGAAGTGTTTTGAAACACAAAGCAAAGTTTTGACAAAATCTTTAAAAAGTATAAAAATAAATAAACAATAAAAATGAACTTGTATACAATTTTCATTTCCAGATAGAATGTAGAATTAAGACAACAAAGAAAATATTATTTCTTTAGAAAAATTAAGGCTTAACAAACTTTTTATGTTTGTGTTAAATTATGTGTTATAAAATGTTCAAGAGCAATAAATAAATTATTGTTATGTTAAAAAAAAAGAAAATTATTATTAAGAAAATACAAACACAAACACTGAAACACATTGTGATAGAAAAAAAGGAAATACTCTTAAAGACTTACTTGACATTTTCCCTGTATACACATGTCCAAACTTCCGGAACGACAGCGTGTGCCATCCAAAACTCTGGGACTTAATTGTACCACGACATTCAATTCATCATAGTGTTCTGAATCGTCTCCAGTGGCTTCGGGTGAAATATCATCTGTTAAATGGGCGGGTCGACCTCTAAAATTAAAAAAAAAGGTTTAACAAATTTTTATAGAATGTATTTAGTTGAAATTTATAACGTATAATTGGTATGCTTTAATTAAATATTACTCATACGTCAAGTGACTGAAAAGCTTATATTGATGTATTTGAAATATATTTGTTCTAGCTTCTTTAAAGAAAGAGTGCAAATACAGAACATTAAAAACAATTCAGAACTATGATAGGTTTTTGACTTAAAAATAATTCACCTAGAGTAAAGCTCTAAAATACAGTGCTGTTCTGTATAATGAAGAAGGGATGGTCACGGTATGTTATCATATAGTTTCCTTAAGAAACATATCTGCGGCAAAATGAAAGAAGTGCTTAAGTTGGCTTAAGCTTAATTAATAGCAAACATTCATATGGACAAATTTTCAATTATTTTGTTAGATTTTTTAGGGAACTTTTAGCAAAATGACATTTTGCTTATCTTTTTTCAATGTCGAGTAACATTTGGAATAAAAAGTTTAGTTTGCTTCCATTCTGTGACGTTGAGAGTATTTTAGAATAAGAACTTAAGTCAACTACAACCATAGAGAAGTGATGATCATTTTAGAGTTGGAGTAAATTTTCAAAAATCACATTTAAAGTTTAAAATTGCTCTCATACAAAACTGACAAAAATAGACTTTTTCCTTATTGCCACAGATATAAATTTTCATCACTTATTTGCTTTAATTTTTAAAAGTTTACGCTGTGTTTGGTTCATTTCCTTTAATTTTTAAATAGTGAGTGAATTAATTAAAGCTAAAAATTTAATATCCTTTTATTTTTATTACTTTGAAACCTTTAACTGTCGTCCTTTTGATTTGTAATGCGTGATTTAAAAATAGTTAAGCAATTTTTTTTATTATTTAATGCAACAAATAATTTTTGCACATCAGGCAAATTATATAAATAAAAAAAAAAATTCAACAAATTAAATAGCTGTCAGTTTAATGTAAATAATATCATAAAAATAAGAAAGAAAAAAATGTGTTTGTATAGATTTGAGATTTAATTGACTATAATATTGTTATTTAAACAGAAGACTTTTTGTTTGCTGAACGAAAATAAAAATAATTAGTTCGGAAATAATTATAGAAACAATTAAGTTAGGGCGACTGTTTAATACACTCCGTTGAGTTCAGAAAATTTTTCGACGATCCCGCTATTTAACAATAAAAAGCTGCTATTTTTTCCACAACCAGATTATTATTGAATTAGTCTTATCATAATTATATTTATGTTCTACGACAATCGTTTAAACTATAAATTTATATTGTTGAATAAGATTGAATGGCTAATTAAACCACTCAAGCGGTGTTTGATTAAACATAGAAAAAACGTATGAAACATATTTGTACGAAAGTCAAACATTTTTTAAATAAACATCAACATCTTGTTGTTGTTGATCAGCCGCTTGTGTATTTTACTTGGCCCTTTGGTTTAAAAACGAAATTTTATATTCCTAAATATAAATACGTGAAAGGTTTAACCGAAGGCAAAATAATCACAGGTAATATTATTGAGGTAATAATCAGAAACAATCTGATTAAATTAAAATTTAATTGCGGCAATCGTACGGGAGAGAATGAGAAAGTGTGATTGCGCTTTCGCATTTGAGAAAATATAAAACATTTTAATGGAGTTCACGACATATATCCAATAACAAATTCCTGTAGTAAAACAGTAATAGTTCATTTTTTTTTAAATTACTGCAACTCAGTAAATGTTATATAATTTGTAAATTAACCAATTTAATATTTAATTACATTAAACAAATACTGTCATTTAAAAACAGATACTAGTATATATTTAATTAATTATTTATGTTTTGCTTGAAAACTGAAGCAAAAAAAAAATATTATTTATTTGATGAAAAATTTATGAAAATATTGTTATATTTATTTAAATTTATTAATATTTACTCATACTATTATTGCACCATCACTTGTATACAATTTTCAACCACAAATATAAAATAATTTGCCACAAATAATCTGAAAAAGCAGATTGTTGCAAAATGTGAGCAAAAATTTACTTGAATAAAAGTACATGCATTAAATTTTGTATTTGCTGAAAACTGTGGCATATAAATATTTCCCTTAAAAATAAAATAAAAAAAAAAGGTTAAGGTGGCATTTAATAACAAAATAGCAGAGGAAATATGCGTTGAAATATTTCACGTTGAGACCACAACATAATTTTTATATATAAAAAAAAAAATGGTAATTTCGTTTTGCACACAGTAAACTCCGCTCAACTCAACTCAAGGCAGAATTACAAATAACAAACAACCAAACGTCAGCAACATCCCACCAAAAAAAAAAAAAAAAGGCAACCAGAGTTCATACCACAATATTTACCCAAAAAAGGAGGCGAATACACAATTGTTAAATACCCAGGAGAAAATCTTTTAGCTTGAACAAATTTCCAGTACACTAAGAGAAAAATTCTATTTTGTTATTTGATACCTATTGGCGCAGACACATATTGATAAAGTCATCATTCGTCAGCAATGTATACAAATGTAAAGTACAAATATAGTTGGGGTACTTGAATAAATGATTGAACAGAGTCATAGTATTGTCAATGTAATACAAAGTCGGATATCATAAAGTGTGTGATTACACCAAATACATTTGGAAATGCAATGATAACTTCGTTTTTCTGATTACCATGATGATACTCTGCTTGTGTTTGAGCATTTGATATGACTTTCATATTTGAAATTTTTTACTAGCAATCATAAACGAAATGACATGATTGCCACAATCATTTAATTATCGTAAGACCGTCATAATATAGTTGCAGAAATAAGTTAAATGATTGTGGCTTTTTAAATACGATAAACAATTTTCTTTGAATAAATTTTATATTTTCTCTGTGTGTGAATATTTTATGACACTTCTTTTGTTCGTTAAACTTGACATATGAGTTTTATTCTTTTTGCCTCAAATGTAAAATGGCAAAGTAAAAAAAAAGAATATAATATTTATTTTAAGTTAAAAATGTTTTCTTCAATACTAACCTACACGTCAATGCACATGGCTCAACGTAGTCATAGTGGGGTGTCCATTTATAGAGAGTGCCATCGTATGGCACATCATTGTTGGCAGCACACTGTTGGGCTCGAAAATCCAATTTTTCCGGGCATGGTTGCATATTGCAAATACGATAACGCACACTGTCACCTTTACAGCCATTGGCATTTTGACAGCGTCGTATTTGTTGCATAACACCGCCATCACAAGTGCGTGAGCACGTTGACCACTCGGACCAGCTCGTCCAAGCTCCTGAACCAGTATTACTATTGCTAGAACTACTACTACTGCTGCTGCTAGAGGAGGGTACACTTTTCGCTGAACGCTTTTGCTGTGATGAAACACACTAAATTAAATTAATTAATAAATTCATGAAAATTAGATTTGACAAAAGTAACAAGTTCAGACTTACTTCTAGTTCATTTTCCAAGTCGGTGGCTGTACTCCAGGTGTTATCAAAGGCTTGGCTGGCATTCAATTTTTTAGCCACAGTGGCATTATCAATGAATATAATTAACTGAAAATAAATTTAAAAAAAATTGGATTAAATTTATAGCGTTTATTTTTTATAGTTTAGCTTGTAATTGAAATTATAATGTTCCTTGTTATGACTCAATTACCGTAATTTCTTTTCATTTATTTTTAAAAACTTTACAAAGATTTCCTGGATTTATTATCATTAATTTGCTTAACTTTTTCCCTCTCATTTCTTCCTTATCTACTACAAAATCAAAACAATCAAATGCTGACTGACTGACTGTCATTATTAACAAGAACAACATGGAGCTACTTCCGTTTCCTGTTTCCTTACATCTGGAACTTAAATATAGGTACATTTTGCTTTTTATCTTCATGTTTTCTAGTTATTCTCTTTTGGTTTTCTAGTAACCACAAACCGTAACGGGAGCCTTGCAATACTCCTGAACTATAAAAAAAGGAATCAAACACATTTTCTTATATTCCTTTACGCAGACATTTTTCATTATGTACATTTATATTTATATACAGTAGATTGACATGTTGTTGTTAAATTTCATTACATTGTGTCTGCCATGTGTCTTGTTGCAATGCCACACACGTTACTTAGAAAATTGTTATTTGCCCCAATGGACGCGAGCAAGCGTGTCAGTATTACTTACACTAGACAAAAGAGTCTGTCATGCATGTTCAAGAGGCAAAGGAAGACACAGAAATACATTTTTAAATACCAACACATACACTGACTGATATTGACACACAATCATACATAAAAAATATACGTTCTTGCAAAAGGACAGATAGTGGAAAAAAGAAATAACAAATTAAATGTTTGTGTTGTACAAACTCGATTAAAATAATATTAAAGGATAACGAGTACTCATGTTTCCATGGCAATGAAAGTACACACCTAGAAAAAATTTCTTTTTGCATGATTCAAGGAAAAAACTAAAAAATTTTACCTGAATTTCATGAACCCTAATAACACTACGTGACAGTTTTTTGACCAAATGAATCTGACACCTAACCTTTAGGTAAAATTGTCCACTAAATCCGAATATAAAGTCGGAATTGCCAAAAGTAGAACAAAGACACTTTTGGCATGTAAGCCGCAACAAACAGTGATTTTTTCGGTATATAGTGGAGTCTTTAAAGTCTCATTAGGATTGTGCTCTCTCCAAAACGGATAATTCTGAATACTTAAGACAGAAGTTAGGCACATCGCTGAACAAGATATGACAATAAAAATCTTGTTCAACTTCCAGTTAATTCTCAGCCCAATTCACCGAACATACGACGCACTTGATGGTCCGCTGTCTTTAATTCTTGCACTTGTTGCATTTTTAATGGATGTAGGACGAGATCTTGCTCAAAATTTTCCAAGTAGTGGATGAGAAAAGACCGAGTTGCTGAAAATGGTGTCGAATCGAAAAATTCGAGTTCTCTGTCAAACTTACGTCTACAGCCGCAATGGCTTTTTCTCTACGCAAGTTACCATGACAAATATTGTAACCACTAATAGTTTGTTATCGCTAAAAGCTTTTTGTTATATTAATTGCTGTTATCATATAATCGAACACAGCAGTAATGTACATTTTGTTGTCATGGAAACGTACGATCATCATATAATTTAGGGTAATTTCTGAGCTGATCACAATATTGTAATTTCAGACATATCATAATATTGTAATTTCAGACATATCATAAAAGTTTAACTATATGTATAGGAGCTTTAGTTACATCTCTAACGAAAACATTTCTAAAATTTTATACATCACTAACACATTTAAAAGACATATTTATGTATATATTAAAAAAAAACTTTGTTTACATGAATTGCAAGTTACTTTTTTGTTGTCGTTATTACTTCTTCTAGGCGAGCATTTTGCCATATTTAACCTACATTTACTAGCAGAAAAACCTGAGGAAGTGGGTGTATATTGAGGTGTCTAGACTATATAACGAGTCATTTATTTCAAAATAAAAATAAATAGAAAATCTCAAGTTAAAACAAATGTCATATTTTCAATTAAAATTTCAACAACGGAGAATTTAAAGGAGGTGGTGATGACATTTAAAGATAAAAGATTTTGTTCTTTTTTTATAACAGTCACACGTACACTAAAACGGTTTGTATTTCGCTACGAACTGATGTAGAAAGTAGAAAAAAAAAATATTAAGAAAAATGTAAAATAATTGTTTACCTTTTCTACTCCATCTTTCATTAAGAATTGGACTTAACATAATTTTTTTTTGGGTTATACTGCTTCAGGTTCAATCACATACAAATTTATACAAAATTTTCCTTAAAGGATATAAAGATTTGGAAAATAAATCTAATGGACATTAATTCAAATTTCCAAACTGATTACCTACTTCTTAGAAAAAAACACAAAATTTGTATTTATTATTCATTCTCTTTTATTTGGAAATTAAAAGTGTCTCAAATGAAATCCAATCACTTAAGTATTCAATATAAATTTTAGAGAATGTACAATTATTATAGAGATCATTGGTGCCAAGTCAATTTTTTCTTTCCACAAAAAACTTTAAAAACCCTCTAAATTCAACATTTCTTAAAAGAAATTCCGGAAATGGACAACATTTTGGCAATCATTTTATTTATGTTTAATCAAAGATTGTTACCCCTTAAAACTTCACCCAAATGAAAAATAAAACCACTTAATATGGTAACTCTGTGAAAGACATACCAAAAGTATTATCCTATTATCAAGCTGAAAGTTTGTGTTTGTGAATTTGAGAGATTGTGATTTTGTTCAATTTATAAAGCTTTAATAGAAGCACTTCAAAAAATGGTTAATATAATTAAAATAATTTATGAAAAACATTTACGTAAAAATTATAGCATGATTTAAAGCAAGGGGCTTATCCTATAAAAACTTTACTTTAGGTATAATTATTTCTGTGGCATTTTGACAAAACATCTTAAGGCGAGATGAGATAACAAAAAAGTTTTTAAAAACAACTCGGTGAAAAAATCATTTTTATTAAAAAAATAAAATAAACCAAAATTAAATAAGAAATTTCATAAATAACACAAAATGCAAAACTTTTAAAATTTGACTTAAGATGTTTTGTCAAAATGCCACAGATTTTATGTTAAAATATTTCAATAAACAACATTTTAGAAATTATTATTTTTCGCCAACACATACATAAAAGTTTTGAGCATTTGATATTCTTGAGCAACCGACATTCTACTGTCCATAGCAAGGAGTTTCTAAATGTGTATTGCGGCAACTGGACCATATGTTATCTACATACCAAACTTATCAAAAAAGGAAAAAGTACCAAAAGTACCAAATTTTCCATTTTTACATCATAAAAAGTACCTTATATATTAATCTGGGCAATAACTAACTCTATATTTAATTAGAAACAGTACCAAAGGCTAAAGAGTACCAAGAACACCAGAATTTTTTCATTAACCACCCACAGGAACTACACTGTAAGTTTATGAAGCCTATAATCGGTATGTATATTAAATTTATCGAAAAGAGAAAAGGTACTTGTCGTTCCCGTTTTTAACCCTTAAAAGTACTAATTTTTCTCTTAATAATTACCCAAATTTGTATACCAAATATATCAGAAAAAGAAAAGGTTCCAAACTAATGAGTGATTTTTTATGAATTAAGTTTTTCGGGCTGGCAGCACTGGTTGGTAATTGTGATAGTGAAAAGTGTTTAGTATACTCTGCCATTTCGTCATGGGAAACTCACAAACGAGCAACGACTGCAAATCGTTGAAATTTTTTATCAAAACTCGTGCTCTGTGAGAAAGTCCATTGTAGTGAATCAACAATTCGTGCTATTATCACCAAATTTCGCACCAAATTTACTTTGGTGGACATTTAACCACCGACTCGAGTTCGTAGAGTGCGTTCCGAAGAGAATATTGCAGCCGTAGCGACCAGTGTTAATGAGGATAACGAAATGTCAGTTCGTCGCCGTTCTCAGGTATTGGGCATGTGTTATTCAACCACGTTCCATGATACGCGACTTTTTTTGCCCCAATTGGCTGAGTTGGACTTGGCTGAGTTGGACTTGGCTGATATGTGGTTTCAACAAGACGGTGCCACATGCCACACAGCTCGTGAAACAATGGACATATTGATGAATGATGAATTTGGTGAGCAGTTTATCTCTCGAAATGGCCTTTGAGTTGGCCCCCAAGATCATGTGATTTGACGCCTCTTGACTATTTGTTGTGGGGTTATGTGAAGTCGTTGGTCTATGTGGACAATCCCAACACGATTGAAGCCTTAGAGTATAACACAACACGTGTTATTCATGGAATACAGGCCGAAATGCTCGAAAAAGTGGTGCAAAATTGGACCTTACGAATGGACCATTTGAATCGGAGCCGCGGGCAACATTTACATGAAGTTATTTTTAAAAAGTAAATGGCAAAAACCAAAAATTTTGAATATATGATGCAAATTTTAGTGTTTTATTAGATTTTGAAAAAAACTACGCTTAAAAAATCACCCATTACTAATTATTTCCCCGATTTTCCACTTCAAAAGTACCCTTTACATTTTTGAATATGCTATCCGTCTACCAAATTTCTTCCAAATTCATTAAGCGGTTTTCGCGTGATTGAGCCACAAATTAACAAACATCTAAACATACAAAATTTCACATCTATGGCCATTTTCTCAATGAATCGAGAAACTTCCTGTTTCTTAATGTCGACATAAATTTGTTAAAAAAATAAACTGTACGTTAACAATTTCGGTTTTCTCAATATACGGGCAAAGACATTGTTTTCAGTTGGCAACACCTCTTAAAAATACATGTTTAAGTTGGGAGTCAGCTGATTGAATTTATCTGTACGGCAAATAAATTATTGGCAGATGAGTTTTGAGTAGCTTTGTTTCGAGAGAAAATAAGCAAATGAGACATTAGGAAAACCCAATTCCTTCAACGTGCAGTTTTTCGTTGGAAAAAAGATAATCGCCTAATCAGAAAACGGCCATAATAATATTAGTAGAATTTTCTAGACTTATTCAATATAAGTGTTTTTTTACAATGATGATGAATTTGACGATTTTCAACGAATTTTATCTAGCAACTATGGTCATAGTACAATGGGATTAAATCGTCATGGCAGGATTCATAACCGTATTAAATTATTTGGGTACCTTAAGTTCTCTATAGATTACTTTGAAGTAACTAATAAAGTTACTAGACTTTGTTTCTGTAAAGAACTGCCAGGATAATAAAAAAAGGTTTGGTTTAATATATGTATATATATAAAAAAAACATATCTTCAAATTTATATATAAATATTTATATATGTGTGTTTAGGTAGGCAAACATGGTAAAGTTTTTATTTCATATTTTCATACCTCTGCTACGTGTTTCCCTTTTATTACAATTATAAACATAGAAATGCCAACAAAAGAAAAAAACAAAACGAGAAAGAGGAAACACAAGTTCATTTAGAATTTGGTAATTATTTATTTATCAACTGAAACTGTTTCTATAACTCATGCCAACAGCATCAACCATGTAAAAACGTTTTCATGTTACATGTTACAACAAATATTGTGTGGGTTGCTTGAACCGTTTTACTACGAGTCGTGACTAAAATGCTACAGTTTTTTTTTTTTTTTGGTTGGTGATGGAAGGCAGGTAAAATTGACCTACAATTCTATAATTTTGACATTAGACTTTCCCACTTTAATTTTTCAATGAAAATACGTCAATATGAAGGAGAACATTTTTATAAAATCTATAGGATAGTTGCTTTAGCCACCCAGTGTGCCAAACGGATCCGTTTCGGATCCGTAACGGATCCGCATCTTCGTATTTTCTATCCGTAACGGAATCCGTTACTGATCCGTTACGGATCCGCGAGCGGGAGAAATTCCTCTCGAAAAAACGGATTCAAAAACGGATTTTATGTCCGTTTTTTGGATACGTTACGGACTCGTTACGGACATCATATTTGGATCCGTTACGGACCCGTTTGTTTTCATAAAACGGATCCGTAGCGGAATCCGTTACGGATCAGTTTTGGATCCGCAAGCGGGAGAAATTCTTTAAAAAAAGTTATTACAAATTCATTTTGCTGGGTCCACACAAGGACCTTTTCATAAAAAAAAACTCAATTATTAAAAACTGATTTTGCTGGGTCCACATAATGATCTTTTCTTAAAAAAAAACTCAATTAGCGATTACACTGTCAAATCGCGATTACACTGATTCCGTTTCTAAGTTTTTTACGGATCCGAGACGGGTCAGAAACGGATCAGTCAAATCGCGATTACACTGATTCCGTTTCTAACTTTTTGACGGATCCGTAACGAGTCAGAAACGGATCCGTAAATTCGTAATTGCACTGATTCCGTTTTTAACTTTTTAACGGATCCGAAACGGGTCAGAAACGGATCCGCATCCGTTTTTGTGCACATTGGGCAGCGAGGCAATTTCCATTTTGTGAACGCCAGGAAATAATTTTTACACATAACAAGAGTAACAGTCAATCCCACGATGTCACACGTTAACGTTCGCATTGAAAATAACATTGAAAACAAAAACAAATTTTAAAAATAAAGCTGTGATTATGTTCTCATGTAAATTTACTAAAACAATCAAAAGTCAAATTGGGTGAATGGTAAAAGAATTTTGTTCGCAATAAAAAACATTAAAAAAAAATTAAACTAAATTAGAAAATAATTAGTATTGTGGTTATTTTGTTGAACTATTTATGGTTTTTAATCCAAATTTTTAATATTTTTAATTAGGCTTAAGTTCATTAGAAAATTAAAAAAAATTATAACAACTTATCAAGAAAAGTTTGTATTTTTTTCAAAATACGTAGGACTTAAGGGATAGTGTAAAGCAGCTATTAGGAATAAAATCTTATTATAATTATTGACATTATGATATCCGTAAGAATTGCTCTACTGTGTAATAAATTGAAGCTTATCGTATATACCGTCACTCAAAAAACAGCCCAGTGTTTATCAAATGTTAACAAATATTTAACCCTGAGAGGCAACTCTTCATTTTGGTACATTAAGGTTACTCTTCGTCGAATCGACGAACTTCTTATACCTCTGACAGACATAGGATTTGTATACTATACTATCATGGTATACTACATGTGTGTCAACCTAAACTACAATTAAATCATGAAACAAAGAGGTTTATATACTACTGTAGTATGCATACCATGGTATTGAAACTATATGTCTGTCAGGGGTATTAGAAACAAATTCTAGCGGAACGATTTCTAAAGTAAAAAATTAACAAAAACTTCTTTAGTTGGGCATTTTATTAAAATACAAACTAAAATAAAACATAAAAAAGATTTTACATTTATCATACAATTTTAGCACCTTTTTGTTTTCAAATTAATTATTTTTTTAAAGAGTTCGTCATCAGCTAACGTTGTTGAAAAAAAAAACGTAATTTAAATACACATCAAAAAGTTATATGATAAAATGTAAATGAGCTTCGTCGATTCGACGAAGAGTAACCGTGCAGGGTTAAGTACAACAACCAAACTATTGTCAGCATCATTTTTATATTTGCTACAATCCAAGAACTTTGTTATACGATGTACCGTTTTTAAAATATTTAAATTTTTGTGTCAATTGCTTATTGGGACGATTAATTGAGCTTACTTTCATTTTTTACATTTCCAAACTTAAGTATTTTGTATAACCAATGATTTAACGCGAAATGAATGTCCGTGAGTTAGCGAAAAAAAACTGTGAAAGCTTTTTGAAAAGTTGGTTGTTCGACTTGTTTTTTAATGACCTTTTTTATTATATAAGGCTGGTTATCTGGTTAAATGTGTATGTATTAAGAACAAAAAAATACATTTATTTACCTTTTTTTTAAATTTATTTTCTTCCTGTTAATATAACTTCATATGATCTGGCCTAAGCAACCAGTGAAATGCGCATAGGAATAGCTTATCCCATCAACAATAAATTTCAAGTGTTTTTATCAATAATAAAAACTGGGAATTAAGCACGAATAACAAAATCTTTTGAAATTAAAATTTTGTATTCCCAAAAATTGAAATTACTTTTTGATAATAAACAGGCAAGTGCACGGCCTAAAAAACACTTAATTGACAACATCTTTTGTAAAGTTGTTGTTGTTTTTATTTTGTTTTTCTTTACCTACTTACAACTACAGTTAATGTTGAGAGAATTTCAACTAATTGTAGTGGGGAATGTAAGATGAGATAAACCCACTGTTTATTGTTGATGTGTTTTGTTTAAACTTTGATATTATTACAAGTAGAACTGTTGCTATAAGTCTTATACGCTTAACAGTTTTATTTGCTTTAATATCTTTAGTTTTTCTAAAACGTTATGGATGAAGTTTCCTGATGATCTGGCCTAAGCAACCAGTGAAATGCGCATAGGAATAGCTTATCCCATCAACAATAAATTTCAAGTGTTTTTATCAAAAATAAAAACTGGGAATTAAGCACGAATAACAAAATCTTTTGAAAATAACTTCATAACCATATAAATAAATTAAGATTTATTTACTTTCCTTACAAAATAATTAATGACAATATCGCTAATTAATTTTCACTTACAGACAACCAAAATATCCAAAATTTTAAAAAACCGTTCGGGTTTTTGCTAGCCATATGGCTTACTTTTCTTCCGCTTTAAAATCATTAATTTTACCTAGAAATAAACTTTTCTTCTATCTAAAATTTTGAGTCAATATTTGTTGTCTTTGCCTGACTTTCATACAATTTTATATCCATTATAATGTTAATATATTTAAGTGTGACTATAATACAACCGTAAACTGACAATCTTTATACAATTGTTGTCTATTACAAAGATACTTTCTTTTTATGTTGTTAGAACGTGTCTAGTATGTTGTCTGTCATCTATTAAAAGTGACAGCAAACGTCAATCTAACACGCAAGTGTGTTAGGTAAAACTTTACAACATTTTTTACTTAAACTTGCGCAAAAACAACAGCAACAATAACGAGAATAACAACAACAACTAAAAGAAAAAAATAGAAGAAAACTGAATATAAAAAATAATTTAATCAGGATCATCTAAAGTTTCGAATATTTTTTAATGGCTTTGTTTTTTTTTGTATTTAAAACATAAAGAAACAACAACAAAAAACTCGCTAAATCTTGACTTAAAATTTACAGAAACATAAATAAAGCAAAATTTTTATCCCTGTTACTCAACTCAAAGGGAACGAAACACTTAAAATTTTCTGTAGAATAAAAGGCACGAATATACAAAGGTATCGACATACGTACATACAAATACATCAGCCATATCACTTTGACAGGCTTTCGGTACAAACTTGACAAGGGATGAATGAAGCATTTGTCAACCCAAATTTGCTGGAGCAAAAATCCCGGAAACAATGAGACAAAACATAAACGAAAATACCTAAATATAACCTTAAAACTATAGACAAAAGAAACAAAATACGAGGGTTATATTGAAATAACCCTCGATCAAAAACTATGAATCATGTAGGATTTTCCGTAGTGGACCAAAACTACTCCACAAAAATAAGAGGACTACTTCCCAACCACGCAACTGTATTTGAAGCAGAGGCAGAAGCAATTATTGAAGCTTTGAAATTATGTAAGAACTCTTCTAACAAATACATAATCTTCACTGACAGTCGTTCGGTTTTCGATGCAACATTTAACCATCAAAACAACAATCATAGCATTATTATAATCCAACAACTATTAATACAATTGGTTAAAAAAGTTAAGCTATGTTGGATTCCCAGCCATACTGGTATAAAAGGAAACGAGACTGCAGATAAAGCAGCCAAATCAACTGTTTCTCATCCGTCATACGTATATATACCTCAATCAATAAAATTTTTAACAAGAAAAATACTTCAAAATATTAATTCCTCTATTCTAAAGCAATGGGACAGATATAACCACCTTTATAAACAAATAAATCCAAGCAAAACTCCTATAACTCTTCCAACTTCTACCAACTGTCATAAAAATAAATGTTACACCAGGCTCCGCCTTACACATACCAGATTGACACATCAATATTTGATATCCAGGGATCCCCAACCTATGTGTACTTTTTGCAACAACTCAATATTAACAGTCCCCCATATTCTTTCTGACTGCCAAGCATTATACACCACACGTTTAAGAATATGCAAAACAACAAATATCATTTATCTACTAACTAATACATCAGAAGACAATGTTGACAAAGTTTATGATTTTTTAAAGTGTATTAAGTTACATAATTATATCTAAATCTAAAATTTTTTTAAATTTATATTTTGTATAACGAAGGCCGATAGCCTTAGATGCTAGTGCTTAAATTATATAATTTATTGTAATTTTAATTATAATAAATATTAAATAAAATAAAAAATAAAATAAAAAATAACTATAGACAAAAGAAACAAAATACGAGGGTTATATTGAAATTAATTTTGACATTTACAAAATTAATTTCAATCATAATCATACATACAGCCATAGTCAAATGTGCTATCCAATCATTTATTAACCATTGTCTATGCAGAATCAAATCTTTTGTCTTGCGCGTATCAATAACGAAGCACTCTGGACTACTACGCACCAGACCCCTTTAATAACCGAAATGCGCATTCGTAAATATCGCTGCATGGGATATACCCTTAGGAAACCACCCGGCGATATCCGCAGAACTGCCTTAGACTGCAACCCAAAAGGCCAAAGGAGCGTTGGAAAACCAGTGCACACGCGGAGGAGGCAGCTTGAGAAAAAAATCAGGTCGATTGGACGCAGCTGAGCCGAAGTAAAACAAATAGCTAGTGATTGAATTGCTTGGAATAGCTTTGTAATGGCCATTTGTTCCTCATAGAAATTTCGGGAATTTATATAAATACACTGTGTTTAACATAATTCGGGTACGCTGAATCCAATGATGCTAACCGTTTTTTTAGGTTAGCTCTTGTTTTCAATATATACCTTTATTTCGAAAATGGAGGAAGTTGCAACTCAAAAACTGTTAAGTTTATTAAAATTACTTAAAAAACCGAAATTCCGGAATAAAATTTTGCTTTTAAGAAAGGTAAAACTTTTTTCTAATATGCGCAGTCGTTTTAGAAACATAATTTTTTTTATCAAAATTTCAAAATTTTTTTTTTTAAAAATTCATAAACAATTGAAAAATGCAGCTAGGCTTTTTATTTTTTCCAGGCGTATAAAAATTGTTAACAAAACAAGCCATAAATGATTCAAATCTGCTACCAACTTTTGATTTTATTCACCCCCCGGTAGGCTAGCTGGTAGTGAGCAAGTCTATCAGCGCCGGGGTTGCGGGTTCGATTCCCGCCAGAGACACTGGTTTCCTTCCTGCAGACAAGCGAAGAGCTTCGCGGGATTAGCTTAGGAAATTAAATAAAAAAAAAAAAAAAAAAAAAAAAAAAAAGTCGAACAATTTGAATTAATAACGAAATAACGACATATCTCCAAAACCAGAGCTAACAAAAAAAAAAAAAAAAAAAACGGATAGCACCACTGGATTCAGCTTACCCGAATTAGGTAAAAACGACAAGTTCCCAGTCTAAAAACTGTCAATTTCTAGCACATTGATATTAACAGGAGAAGCGAAAATATGCACTTAAAACCAAAAGTCGATCGCTGCACCATTAGAGCATTAGAGTTGTTTGAGCCGAATTTTATCTAGATAACATCTATACATACGCGATTTTTTTCGCACCTAAGCGAGTTTAGGGGGGCGTTCATATACAAAGTACTTATAGACAGTGTTTTGTTTCTCCGTTCTCAGTGGATATTACTTTTTCATAAATTCAAAATGTGTTTAAAGTTATTTACCATTATAAATTAAATTTAAGTATTAGAAATTTTCTAAACCTTTTTAACCCACCCTCGTTTAATTAAAAACAATAACAGTAATAACAAAACAACACAAGAAACAGGATATACATATAAGATCCCAATTGAGAGGAGTTTGCTAAATAAATTATTTTTTTTGTGGTTACACATTTTAAGACTTTCTTAGTTACAAGATTTATAAGCGATTCATAATGATTCATTTGAAAGTTTCACAATTAAGGGTTGTGAACAACCTCTCCACCGGAGATGCCTGACCGCCATTGCTAAATAAATTATAAATTTTTGTTTTTAAATTTGACTACTGGCTGCTATTATTTATATTTTCCACTTTTTCTCTATTGTTTTGACTTCGTTGATTAACATTTTCCTAAGATTTTTTTTATACATGACCTTTTTTGATATTTTACTTACAAATTGACAAATATTTTCAAACATTTTTATAGAACAAAAATATAAGAAAGGAGTTTTTGTTATGAAACAAAATCTATGGGCATACTGATGTAATTCTTGTGATGGACAGTGTTTTACAGACAATATGGAAGAATTATCATGAATTATAAAACAAAATTTAAATTAAACAGTGAAAAGAAAACAAATTAATGTGCTGTTTTCACAACACAAGTGACAGAACGTGTAGTAAAATTTATATGAAAAGCACTCAGTTTTTATAAATTTTTCTACACGTGCAGTCACTTGTGTTATGAAAACAGCACATAAATATTATCCAGAAACAAGTTAGAGTGCTATATTCGGCTGTGCCGAATCTTTGATACCCTCCACCGACAGTTCGAATGTTTAAGGAGTAATATCTGTATGATGTCTTTTTATTATTATTATCTTAAACTGTGACGATTTGTTATTAATTATGGACTGCATTTTCCTTTAAAAATGCTTCCATCTGAAAGCTTTTGCAGGTAACAAGTCAAACGATCATAATGTAAAAAAATGTATTTGCATATGTATTTATGTATGTATGTAAAAGAAAAAAATATATAAGAATTTTATACTCTGGTCATATTTGTGCTATAAAAGTGAATACAATATAAATTGTAAAATAGAATATTTGAAATCAGGCACAACTGCTGTGGTTTATTTATGCAGGACACAGAACAAATAAAATAAATTACTGATACGGACTAAAAAAGAGTGGATCAAATTGTAAAATTATAAATAAAGTTGTGGAAATATATTGTAAATTTTTTATCTAAATATATTTGCATATGTATTATTTACCTAAGCATATAAAAAAATTATATTTGTGTGACTATGGAAATTGATTATTTAAATAGCTTAGGGAAAAATTTATAAAAATTAAGTATTTAAAATATTAAATTGCGAATAAAAAAAGGAACTTACGTTGAAAAGAATGGTTAAAAAAATATTGGCTTAAATATGGATCAATTATATTACTTTTACAAAAACGAATCAACATTAAACAAAAAAAACTCACAAATTTTTTTGTGTAAATAAAACTGTCATGGGTAGAGCGTGCGAAATTTTTTTAGGTGTAATATAAAATTTTGAGATAGGGGAATAATCCGTTCAAGAGCACTGAATTTGTGTTACATGAAAAAAACCAAAGCCTGGAGTTAGTTATTTTAAGGTTATTTCAAAGCCACAATGGCCATTGTGTTTGTGTGATGACCCGATTACACCTCATGCCTCAGATATGTCAAATTTTATCAAAATTTGCAGATTTATTTCTACCTTCTGTAGAGTATATTAATGGGCTCTTTGTAAAAGGATGATTGAAATATAATATCGTTGCGTGGCATTGCTTTATTAATTTATAATTTTGCAAAATGTCGGCATATCATTAAGTTGCCTTGAATCATATTTTAAAATTCTTTTTCTGCATCGACTTTAAGTAAATGTTTGATAATTCACGCCGCTTTATTAGGAATTTATTGCCCATAATTGAAGAAGTAAATTTATAAACACAAGCAAGTTTTTAAAAGTCATACTGGTTTCATAAAACACTTAATTATTCCCTTCAACTTGTTCAAGAGCCTTTATATCGTCTAATATTAGTTTTAATAAAGAGATATATAAAGAGATATATAAAAAAAATTAAAAAAGTCCTTCTTAATTATGCAAATATTTCTTATATTTGATGTACCCCCAGCCACCGCAATATAATTTATTGCGCCACTTTTAGTAAAAAACTATAATAAAAAAAACCAACAGAAGATGGAGGAAAAAGGTGATAAATTAATTTGGTAATGTACACTTAAAAAAGAACTGCCCTTTTCATAAATAAAATGTAAAACAAGTGCCGCAAAATGTTGCCCAGGGCTGAAACAAAAAAAATATTAAAATGTTTGACAGTGTTAGACTGAGAAGGAATGAATGAACGGTGTTTGAGTTAATTCGAAAGTTTTTTATATTTTTGGCTGGTGAAATAATAAATTTAAAAAAACAAATTTTATCAAAATAAAAAGTTTTTTTTTTATTTAAAAACTCTTTTCCGTAATATTTTGCCATACCCAAAAAAGTTCTAACAATTTTAGGTGTCAAAAAGGCATTAGTTATTTAATTTTTTTTTGCAAAATAATTTTTCATTTGGCAGTTTTTGTTATTAGAGGGAGAAAAGTAAAGAATCATATAAATTTTATAATTTAAGTAAAGTAAGGAAATAACATTGGAAATAATCATTAATTATGGTGATTGGACTTGTTTTAGAAAACTTTTGAACCACAAATAATTAATATTATTATTTTTGATTCTTACCTTTTTGCCAATATTTGGCTTAACAACAATTTTCTTTAATGATTTTTTAAGGAAATGATATAAATTATACTTTTTATGCCTGAGTTTATAATAATTTTTATTTATTTATTTTTGCCTTAAAAAATTTTCAACCAAATCAATATTTGTTTTGTAATCCTAAATCTGTGACGGCAAGGTACAACAGTGAAAAAGGTCTAACGGGAAGAAAGAATGTTGGAGTAACTTAAAAAAAACCTCAAATGTACTTTCGTTAATGTATGTGTTAGAATCCTGTATTTACAAAAATAAAAAACATCAGAAAAAGCAGAAAATAAAAAAAATGTGAAGAGTATAAAGATTTTATCTGGAAATCAATTTGTACAAGAGTTGCTCCTTAAAAAATGACTGAAGTGTCACACTAAACGAAACCAAAGAACTAGATGAAAGAATAAACCCCAAATAATAAAACCATATAAATACATTTACACAAATACTAATACACACACGCGCCGAAACTTTGTCACTTCCACAAACCCTCTGCCCTATAGTTTTGAGAGTGATACTTTAATACTGGTTACCAAGTCACCTGACTGTCTTTACTCTTTTTCCTATTGATTTTGTAATGGACTTTATCTTACCATTGCATGTTAGAAGTAGATTTTACCAATTCCATATAAGAAAATAATAAAAATTGTCTTTGAATTGCGTACTTAGAGTAGACAGCTCCATAATAACGGTGACCAGTTTTTAAAAGCAAAAAAGAACGAATGTTAAAACGAATGAAGATGATCCAGCTGAAAGGTCATTTGAATACGAACCTAGCGACGTTGGGTACCGGACACTGCATGGTTGATGGAAATGAGTTGGCGGACGAACTCGCGAGAGGGGGGTTCGAATCTGGACTTAGTGGTAAGGGACAGGGGGGTAAAGCCTCCCCTATGTTACTACTATGGTGTGATACGGGAAAAATTCCGTGATGACGTTTACCGATCCTGGGGGGACAGAGTGGATTGCAGGATGTCTAGGGCACTATGGCCCAGATTGGACGGGGGCGCAACCAGGGTTCTACTGGGATTGGATAGGGGTGGTCTTATAACACTTATAGGGTTCTTGACGGGTCATTGTCCCGTTAGGGCTTTTACGGGCAGGGACAACACCATACCGGATTCAGTGGAGCTGGAGACGATCGAGCATGTACTTTGCCATTGTACAGACAGAAGTGGCTAGGAGACAGGTTTCACGACGAACTGGGGTGCATCGCTTGATGTTATCCGGCTGATCTACTGGGGTTTGTCAGGGAAATAGTGCGGTTGTTTCTGTTGAGGGGACTGTAGAGAGGGAAATTGTTCTTCATATTACCTACTAACTTTCTTATTTTCTGGATTTCATCCACCTCATACTTCTTTTCTTTACTTTTCTCTTTTTTTACTTTTTTCTTTTCATCGAAGGGATTCACAATGGACCGTACCGGTCTCCGAGTGAAAGTCACATAACCCTTCTTAACCTAACCTTACCTAACCTAGCGACGGTTCATGAAGGAGAGGAAGTCATAAACTCTGGTCATGGGGAAGAAAATATCTCGAAACTTGGTGTTACAAATTGGCACTTTAATTTTATATTTTTGATCTAAAAGGCTTTAAAATACTGAAGCATAAAAGGAGTAATCAAACGATTTCTGAAAGCTAAAATATCTAATCTTATTTCTGTTAAAACAAACAAGTTCCGTTTTCAAAATATTTTGAAAAATTCTTACTTTGTGCACATGTCTAAGAACTAAAGGGTAGATGGCAACCAAAAATATAAAAAGGCTTAACATTTCTTCCCCTTTTTCTTGCTTTTGCTTTTATTCTTCAAATATTTTGTTTTTTTTTTTTTTTGTTATTTTTATAAAGTATTGTATTTCATAAAATCCTTTTTGTTGACAGTGGTATAATAAATAATTCCTTATTTCCTTAAAGGACAGCACAGACATAGAAAAACCTAAATATCTTAAATTACAATAATTTTCTAAAGCAAAAATTTCCTAGAAATATAAAGAACTTTAAAATTTATTAAAAAAAAAACATTCATTGAAATAAGTTTTGTTTTTTAACAAAAGTACAATCATTTAATCATTCATACGATATGAGCAACCACAGAAAATTTTAAACAGCTCTCCAAAGCATGCATGGTTGCCATATTTATTTAAAAGTTTACAACAATTCAGAAAACAAGTTTCTCTTACATGTATGGGACACATAATATTTCTTCTGAGAACCATAAAATATGGAACCAATCATATTATGATTGCAGCGACCAAGTGAATTTTGCCAAACAAATTTCTTTGCTGAATATTGGCATGTTGTGAAGAGGGTTTATTTAGTTTGTCATTCCGTGTGAAACTTTTTTAATATATTTTTATACAGGGTGGCTCAGAAAGACCGAAATGGTGTGAATTCCTTATAATTTTTTTATTATAATGTTTTTTTCTTTTCTTTTCAGTATTTTGTAAAGAAGACTTGGACAAGACTTGGAGCAATACACAACTGAACAACGTGCCCAAATCGTTGACATTTACTTTTCAAATCAACAGTCCATTGTGTTCATAACTTAGTTATAAGTGACGAAGCCCATTTCCAATTAAATGGGTTCGTTAACAAGCAAAACTGTAGGATATGGGCTACGGAAAACCCGAGAGTACTTCATCAACGACAACAACACCCAGTTAAGTGTACTGTTTGGTGCGGTGTTTCTTCAGAAAGGATCATTGGCCCATATTTGTTTGAAAATTTCCATCAAAGTGATCGATATCGGGCCATGTTGGAAAATTTTGTTAGGCCAGCCAGTGGAAAACCATCCGCAAATATAATTCCAACAGGATGGAGCCACAGCGCACACTGCGAGGGCCACAATGGCTCTTTTACGCGACACCACTTCGGCCTTTCTGGGCCACCCTGTATTTTGAGTCCTTGAGTAATTCTTAGTCGATTTAGCCACATTCGTCTGTTAAAGTCACGCACAGTTTCGAACGACTCAATAGAAAAGAACCTTATAAGTGTAAAATGCTTTCAAGTTCTCCTAAGCAATGAAATCGAGCTAAATTGTTTTGATAGGAAAAGAGCTATGAGTCCAAATCAGGACTAACCGCACTAAAAATTGATATTTTTGTTTGAAAACCTTATATTAATTGGTGGCGGAGTGCAATGAATGTTATACAACTTCACACAAAATCGAACTACATGACTAGAAATGATACTACATGCTCCATATAAAGTCAACTCTCGAAAAACACTTCAGTACTTTTAAACAGGAATAAGGCTGTATTAGTGAATTTCTTGGGCTATATTTTCAAAAAGGTCCCATATAAAGTTCACTCTTTAAATATTCAAACTATCGGTGGAGGGTATCAAGGTTTTGAATATAGCTCTCTTACTTGTTTTATATAATTTTTTTCTGTTTTTCTTTTTTCCGCATTTAAAAGTCTTTTGAAGTATTCTTAATTTTTATACTACAATGATTTGCCCATAGAATACTGACTAGAGTCAAAACTCTCTCTCTCAAAGCAAAACAAACAAAATTCTCTCTTAAAAATCTTTAGGTGTAAATTGCAATAATAAAGTAAACACATTTATAGAGTTTGGATCTTTAGACGGCTGGTCTTCGTTTTTTCTCTCTCTCTCTTTCTATTCTAGTCAATATTCTATGAACTTGCCATTCTTTTAGATTTTGCAAATAAATGACTCAGTTATATTTTTATGATATTTATTTATCCACGAATTTATTGGCAACGTACCATTATATTTTTTATTATTTACTATTATTGTCGTGAACGAGAATTATGCTGACGATATTAATAGCAAAGCCTAGATGGATGTAATTGAAATCATGCAACGATTCTCTATTGCTATTTCCTTTCACATTCAATACACATTTGAAGCGAGTTAATGACTCTTGAACACGCAAAAGTCCTTAAGAAACAAAAATGTATTCTTGAAAATGAAAAAGAATTACATTTTTTTACTGTTATTTAGCGCATTTGACTTTTATTTTAAGAGAATTGTGTTTTTTTGTTTACCAACAAAATATAAGAAAACTACAGTCTAAGACTGCAATTTTGTACAATTTTTGGAAATTATAAGACATTAAAAAACATTTGAGTGACATTTTCAAGTGTTAAAAAAATATTTTTAAATTGTAAAAAATTTACACTTTTGTAGAAACAAATATTTAATACAAAACAGGAAAAAACGTTTGTATTTAGTTTTATAAATATTTAACTGCTATTTCTTTAAAATTTCAATTCTATTGCTTTCATGTTTATTCTGTCGTTATTTTTCAAACTAATTGAATACTTATTTAATCTCTACTCAAATTTTACCTGTCAATTTGCTAAATTATTTTAACGAAATTAATTTCGTCACGAAAATGTTTAAATACTAGTGTCTGTCACTATTTTACTTATAAAACTAAAAACATTTTCGCAAGTACTTTACATTCTTGTAATACACTGTTTCCAAGATAAAATCAAGATTTTATTAACGGAAAATAGACAGGAAAATGATTCGGCTAGATATTGCCACGGAGACAAAAGTCTTAAATATTTTTTATTTTTTTTTAATGCACAGAAAAAAATAAAAATTGATTTCAATTAAAAAATTTGTGATATTAATAAAAAAGTTAATTACATTTGCAACAGTTATCGAATTAATAGTATCAAATTAAAGTTTCATTCAATTGATTAAGCGTTTAATTCACTTGATTTTATTTTAAATTCATTTGATTAAATTTTTAATTAAAACTGATTTTATTTTTGACTAATGCTTTAATTGGTGAACAATTTTGGAGAATTTTTTCTGTGTGATACTTAATGTTACCACAATAAAATGTTTTCGATAACCATGAACATTTTGCCGCTTTATTTTACGTGTTTCAAATTATTTATCAATATTTTCTCTTTTCCCTTATTCCATGAGCATCATACACAGTATATTTGCAAAAGCAACCACAACTTTTTTCTTCAAAACCATTTAGTTGTTTGTCGTTTACATAAAACAGCACAAACAACTAGAAAATGATTGCAGGCACTCCAATATTGTTGTTTATTTCTAATAAACATAAAAATATATTTGCAGATGCTTTTAAAATATAACTTTCTACCATAATACTTTTTGCTAATTGTTTAAGTATACGTATAGACACCACATTATTTGATATGGTCACGTCCAACAAAACAATTTTTAATTAAAAATGTTTAAACATAGTATGGTTACAATAACGATATTATTGCTATCGGCTACCATATAATGGTTATATAAGTTCACTGTCGTCGCAACAGAATGCTGATATCAAGCCGGAATGCGTGGAGAAACGCTGCGCCAGGTAGGAAGAGAAGTTCTACAAGGTTCTAAGTCACGAGAAGAAGTGGACTTGGGAGTACACTCAAGGAAGGTCAACCTTAATATATCTCGAAGACTATCGTATCACTGAAGCGTTTTCCGGCGATTAAGGAAGCTGTAGATTGGCTCAGACTACCTGCTGTGTTGTGCGGCCGTTAGGGCCTTGGATTCCCTCTCCCTGAGAAAGAGAACAGCTCTTGATGATCTCTTGACGAGATGGCTGAGCAGTTTGATATCAGGATAATACTAGTGAACATAAGGATGTATAAGCTTGCTAGACTCGGCACTTTCATTAGGTTGACTGATGGTGGCAACAGTAGTACGTTAAAGTAATTACAACAACCTTTAAAATGAATATAGTTATCCTTGATCATTTCATTTCATTTCTTTACTTGTAGGGAAAAATTTAATTGTGTTCTTTGACAGTATTGGAAATGTGACATACACGTGCTTTATTCAAGAAGAATGCATTAGGAATTTCTGTTGAATTAATTTTTTGCAAACATTTGAGTTGACTATTCGAACAGGTCGAATTTGTTTGGTTTTTGGGGCCTATGGACGGACGCCTTGGCCAGTCTGAGAAGAGATGGCACAGTCTTGACAAGAAAAAGTCAAATATTTCTGAATTCTTTTAAGCAACTGTGTAAATTTATTTCTATGTATGCAAAATGTCTGGTTTTAGGTCTACTTGTCTAACTTTTCATGCGTGCTTGCCCGTATTTGCTCGTGTTTATTTTGATACATATTTACTCGTTGGCTTGTATGTAATGTTGTGATAGTTTTAAACTTGTCTAAGTATAATGTTCTAACCACATTTAAGCTGCTTGAAGCCTTAGTAATGACCCCTTAGTGTCTGGCAAATGCTCAATCTCTCGCTCTCTGATATACTTATGTACTTATACCACAAATTATATATGTACACACACAACTAAATACATATGCATTTATGTTTGTAAAGTCTTATTTACCATCTGCATGGCGGTGTGTTGTGGAGCTGTAAAGTGCAGCTTACTTTATGGACACTTATGTCCACTAAATGGCGTTGAAGATTAGTTAGCGTGTGATGTATGCCATTGATGTGGTGGAATTGCATTACGAAATTTCGAAATTAAATAATTAGAATCGAGTTTACAAACAGCAGACATCTTTATTTATTCAACATGGTAATTTTATAGAAATTTGAGTAAGTAGTCTGTTAGGTTTAGAGGAAATTTTTTAATTAAATTATTCTTAAATGTATGCTTTAAAATAAATTTGACTAAATTGCCTTGAATACTAGCGCGACTTCTGCAACTATATCTGTGGCTTGGTGCTAAAAAAGCTAATTTCAAAATATTTACTTTTGAGAAATTTGATATCAAAGTTTTTTGTTTTATAGAAGAGTTCTTAGTAAAGTTGGCCAGCAAAACCCTTAAGAAGCTGTCCTGGGTTAATTTAGACATTGGCTGCTTCAGCAAAATAAAAGAAAGCTAGAAGAGATATAAATTGCAACGATTTACGCAAAATATTGACAGTGTCCCTTTAGCTGTGTTTTTTTTTATTGTTATCAACACATGGTAAAAAATTTTAAATTCTGACCTTGAACTTGCTTTAAAGCTGTAAAAAATTAACATATCCATTATTTGATAAAAGTTTTTAAACGATTTGAAAATCGATGAAATTTATTAACAATTTTTGTATTCTACACTTTCATGTTATCAGTTTTCCACATTTTCAATCAATTGTTTCAACAAAGTTCATAATGAAATTTTTAGACACATTGGACGTTTTTTATTAATTCTACTTTCGGGTCATGTATGTACAACAGTTTTTACATTGCTTTGAAAGTCAGGGTGATGATTTCAAGTGGATTTTTATTTTTAAACTAAACATTTTAAAATCAACTACAACAGCAATTAGTCATGCTTTGCTACATGTTGCAACAAAAAAAATTAAATAAAATTTTGCCTTGTGAAATATCAAACCTGCCTGAGTAAAATTGGCAATGGAAAAATTTGTATTTGAAAAAATTTCATTTAAACTGCCAATCATGTCACAGAGGATTTTATAGAAAATAGTGTGGAAATAGTTTACAATTAACAAGTTTTAACTATACAGTATGTAGCGCAGTAATATTTTATAAAACAGAACATTGGAAACGAAAAGTGTGGAGACGCTTTCGAAATGTTAAATCAAGCAATAATTTAAAGTGTGTTTAATACGTTTCGTATAAATTTTTGAAATTGATAATTTTTCCCCATATTCAAAAAGCTACATTATATTGTTGTACAAAAAAAAAGTACGAATGGCAGTTGCAACCAGTAAATTACCGTGAACAACTAGAAAACGGTTTTGGTGGGCAAATAGAAGAATGGGGGCAAGAAATAATTGTGGATTTTGTAAACGGTTATTCCGATTAGTGGTTGAATTGTGTAGGACATCACGGGTATTGCAAAAATTAAAAACGATACAAAATTCTTAATTTTATCCTGAGTTTAAAAAAGTATTTATAAAACGTAAAAGTCGAGTTCTACAAAATTGGTGAATTGCATAGTATAGCTGTCATAGTTTAGGAAATATTCGGCTTTGAAATGTTCAACGTGCTTTTATTGTTCTATCTTGGTCTAGTATTTTGCAACTATAAGACTTAAATTTATCATGATTTTAAAATATCTTTTATTGAATAACCAGTAAGTCAATGAATATTAAATGAATATAAAACTATATGCATTTAAAATTAAACTTGTACATTTAATTGATAACAATTTTTTTAAAAATCGGGTGTAAAATAGGAGTTCTAGATCGTTTTGAAGTTTTGCTATACCCAAATGACCTTACTTTGGGAATCTATGGCGGCCCTACTAATATGTCTATAGACCCGAAATCCAAAACTTAAGTCCTTAGTTGCTAACTGACGTTTTATTCCAATCGGACTAACATTTTAAAAAATGCCCAACTATTTCCATTTTTTTCCAAACCCTTCCACTGTGCGGCAGTCAATATCGATGGCGATTAGACCATGATTTTATCATAATATGGTTGCTGTAAGAATAATATGGCTAGCGAAGCCAGAAACAGTTTAGTGTCATGTATACTATTGTTTCGATTTTTAAATTCTTCACCGAAGTTAGAGGGTATGTATATTATATTTGTTCCTTTAACTCCTCTGGGGAGTTTAGGGCCGTACTAGTATCAGTTAGCTTGAATGTAATTTTAAAAATTTTTCTTAAGTCTTAAAAGGTTTTTTTTAATGAAAATGCGCCTTTGAGGCTTAAACAATTGCAAATGTGCAAGCAATTAGTTTGTTTTAATGAACTTGCAAGATATTTCCGTTTTACATTTAGTAAAAAAATGTTTAAATAAAGTCTTTAAATAAGCGTTTATAAAAAACATTAAGTTGTGCAAATAAAACAAGTGCCTATACGAGTTAAAGTTGCAAAAACTGTTAAAAGATTGATGTTGGATGTTTGTAACTTCACATAAGCCAGTAGCAAATTTAATTTACAATGCCAGAGTAAATGGTTTCTAGAGTTAGTTAAAAGAAAGCTTTTACTTGAACATCCATATAACTATAATCCTTAGGCACACGAAATATTTCTTATGACTTCCGTTTTGTTTTCAAAATTAAATAATTGCTTGAATCAAATGCGTCAAACTCAAAAAACAAATAAGTTTACAAAACCTTTACGACTCAATAACCGACTGACATTTAATACTTAATTATCGTTCGTAAATGGAATTGTAAGCGTTTAATTGTGGCCATTATCCCGTGTCTACAAATGGTTATTGGGGCAATGAGGTAGAACATGGTCTACATGACCAGTTCCCAAATGGACCCCTGGAAAAATATGGTTAGAGTAATTGTATGTTTTAATCAAATATTTACTTATTGTAAACATAATAATTAAAATTATGTATTTTAAAGCAAACTCTTTTTTTTGACTTCAAAAATTATTTGCTCTTAACATGAACATGTTGGCGACAATCAATAAATGATTCTATGAAAACAAAATCTATTTGATGATTCAATCTTCATATGTTAAAAACAGTAAACAAATTCCTCTCTCTCAGTTTGGTACCAGATTACATTTGTAGATTTTTGAAAAAGAAAAGAAAGAAAGAAAGATTGCGAACCCATGGCCTCAACAACAACCATAACAATGGGTTTAATGTTGTATTTCAGATTTTATGTCTTTTAAACTGTGTCGGAAAAAATATTGCCTTTAGGAATACAAAGGTAGAAGTATGCGAATAAGAGTATGTGCGAATAAATGCATGGATGTATTAAATAAAAGAAATTATAACCGAACAATAAACTAATGAGTATTAAGTAACTTAATTGAAGAGTTTCCGGTTAAAATGTTACACACTCAAGAAGAGTTATAAATAAACCAGTCGTTGTCGTGCAACGAAATGTTTAAAAGAACAATAACAATTTTTAGGATATCATACAATTTCCTAAGATAAAATCTAAACGGATTATGTTTTGCTTATTGATTAAGAAACTTACTTTTGCAAAAAAACTGCTGTGTAAAATCTTTTAAAGAAAAATAAGTTTTGGAAAAAGGGTTTTAAATGTTACGTTTTGCCTACAGGATGGAAGTTCTTTTAGAACATTTCAAAAGAGGCTTGTTAAGTTTGAAAATCTTGTGTCATTTGGAAACTGAATTGTACTCTTCACCACACGCGGAAAGAGTATACATGTGTAAATATTCTGGGTCTCTATGAGTTCTTCTGTATGTTGAAATGGGTTTTGCGAAGACCACAGATAAATATAATGGGCTCTTGTTGGGTATGGCGCTGCGAAATATGGCCCCAAAAAATAAATGAAAATTTACCCCAAGTTTTGGCCTATTATTCATAATGCAATATGACGCCATTTTTATAATAAAAAATTACCCCAAAAAAATTAAAAATAACCCTAAAAATAAAATGAAATATGATCCTAAATTTGGGGTAATTCTTCATTATGAAAAATCACCTCAAAATTGATAATGAATTTAAACCCCAAAAAAAGAACACAAAGAAAGTTATATTGAAAACTTTGGGTGGAGTTCATATGCCCGAAACTAAAAATCCCAAATTTAGAATCCCGATTTCAAAATACGAATAATTATTCGGTTTTGGGTTTAAAAATCGTACTATTGATAGCATGGTTGGGCTTTCGGCCATGCGCAAGGATTTTTTCCTCTATGGTATAAAGAAAACTGGCTTTACTTACTAAAGCTTCACGTTATAGCCAAAAAACCAAAAAATTGGCCCAAAAATTGCGTGTTGTTGTGTCTCATGAAAAATTTTTTAGGGCCATTCTTCACTTTCCTTTTGGGGCCATATTTCCTGGGGTCATTTTGCGCACCGCCTTTATTTATGCCACATATGCTCCGTTAAATTGTGCTGTTGAAATTCAGCTGGATCGGTCCACAAATGACTGAGATCTGAGCAAAAAACCAGAAATGCCTCTAATTTGACCCATATATCCCCTGTTGTTGTTTTTTTTGCTGAATATCTGGAGAACATCAACAGCCAAATTTCTAAATTATCAATTGCACAACATCCGACAAAATGTGGGCGGTATTGTAGAAGTCGGCGTGGCACGAAATTTATATTTTTATAACTTAAGAATGGTATTTATTTAACTTTCTGTCCTTAACGCACACATGGTGAAGGGTATATGAATCGATTATTCATAAAAAGCTTCTTGTCACAAAAAGTAAACTTTTGGAAAACAAAAAAAAAAAAAAAATCGATTTATTTTCCTTAAGGAACTTTTGTGTCCTTATTAAGGCTTCTGGAGCTGAAGATACTGAAAACCTGGTTCCTTTTATAATCCAATAACGAATTATCTTATGACCTCCGATATTTGTAATGAAATTTCTTTGTTAAAGAAATTACAAAAGGCCTTTCATCAACACACAGTTCATATAAGATTTGGCTTAGACAAGTAATACTTGTTTTAACTTTTATATTTTCCTAAATTTTTAGATTTCTTTTAGAAGTCTTAAGCTTAAATTAAAATATTCGGTTCACTCACCATTAAAACTATCGTCCACAGTGTGACATTTGTATAAGTTGACCTCTGTATACTTCTGGCAATTGTGCGGCCCAGTGACAGTGACAATGATGACACGAATGATCTGCTTTTTCTTTTCTTAGTAACCATGATTGAATTTTGCATTTTCCACGTAACATGTCTTAAACTGAAATAAAATAGAAGGATATAAAATATGATTTTTGTAATATTTAATTTTGTTTGCATGCTATAAAAACCATTTAATTGCAAAGTATTCCTGGAAACTAAGAAAATCCTAAAGAATTCTAAGCATATCATTAGTACAAAGAAGTAATTGAGAAAATATTGGGGGTAATAGCAAATACTAGACTGACAGGTATCGGGATAAATAATATGTTAAGCCAAGAATCAGATAAAATCTTTAAAGAGTTGTTTCTTTAAATATATCAATTATTTGTACATTACGGACAATTTCTTTTGTATACACCTAATATTTTGTTATAAGTAATTAAATGTTTTCTTAAAATAAAAATTGTATTTGCCCACATGCGAAATATTTTATGGCAGTACAAGACATTTTTAGATTGCTAATGTTTGTAAATAATTTTGTATATGTATTGCTAGTTAGAGTATTTAAATTTACATCTGTGTAATTTTGTGCAAATACTTAACACAACTACTGGTAAACAATTACAAGAGAAGTTTTGTAAACATTTGTTTTAATTTTCTGTTGCTTGTTAAAGACAGATGAGCAAATTTTCTAGAATGTATTTAATTAGAAGAGCTTCGTAGGATATATAAAAGAGATTTTAGTATACTTTTTTCAGTTTAATCATTTCTATGATTATCGGAATAACATTGCCTTAAAAAAACCCATTAATTCGGTAAAGAGCCAGCACAAGAGTATGTTATGAGCTTAAGATTCACAGAAAAAAATGTTGCTCCAGTAAAAGCATTAATCAAAAATAAAATCAGTTTTAATAAAGAATTTAATCAAGTGAATTAAACGTTTAATCAAGTGAATTAATCGTTTAACCAATTGTATTAAACGTTTAATTGACAATATTAATTTGCACCAGTAAAGAAATTGATAATATAAATAAGTTTAAAATTTAAATATTAATGAAAAATTCATTGATTTTAAATGAAATATAAATGATCCGTTTTTTAAAAAATTTTTAGTTGATTTAAATGAATTTTCGTTTGAATT
This sequence comes from Pollenia griseotomentosa, assembly GCA_963931875.1. Classification (NCBI taxonomy): domain Eukaryota; kingdom Metazoa; phylum Arthropoda; class Insecta; order Diptera; family Polleniidae; genus Pollenia; species Pollenia griseotomentosa. Next base: position 201,966,535 of record OZ007561.1, on the reverse strand, counting down.
TAACTACATAATACTTTGAGTGTATGGATCGATTCTCATCATTTTAAACAGGCTTGGGCGCTCTTGCAATGTAAACCTATGTACTTAATGTTATCCAATAATTGTGACCTGTGCTTTGCGCACAAGGTTTACATAGACAGCCAGCCAGACGGACGGAGGTTTTTAGGACGACTCAGATAGTGACTTAAAATCGATCTGTATACTTAAAGGTGGCTCTACACTCACAATATTATTACAGTAACGGACTGTAGTTTATTTAAGAAATATTCCGTTCAGTCATTTTTAAATAAATAAACATTTAAAATTCCAAGCAAATTTATTTTTAACTGATTCGAACAGTTATTCAAAAAACTAAGTGCATATTAATACGGATTTTCAGTTGCAGTTAATATTGTCCGTTGATTGAGTTAAATTCTTCTTTATGTTAAAGTAAATAAAAATGTAATTTAAAGCAACGAAAAGTTCATTTAATTTTTACTGTCAAAAATTCAACCGCGAATTCCGTAAAAACAAATCAATATTCAGTTATCTTATATAAATTAATTGTCAAAAAATTAACTACATATTCCGACAAAACAAATAAATATGCAGTTATTTTATAAAATTTTACTGTCAAAAATTCAACACCATATTCAGTAAAAACAATTAAATATTCAGTTATTTTATATAATTTTACTACCAAAAATTAATTTTTACTTATCTATAAAAAATGAATTGCTTGTTTTGTGTAAGCAATTCCCATTTTCTATTTGTTAAAATAATTTAGTTAAATACATCAAATTTTAAAAGTAAAATAATTGCGAAGCCATATCGGTCATGCTGCTGGTGTCTAATAATTGAGAGTTCTTCTGTAAACAACGTGGTCAGTACAACAAAAGTAAAACAAACGTGTGTAACTGGGTAAGTAAATAAAAATATTCTCCCTCTCTCGCTTATAAGAAAAACAAACGGACAGGTGTCTGTCTGGTATTTTTTAGAAATTCGGCTCTTTTGTGGAGTAAACGAAAATTTAATAAAATAACTGAATATTTAATTGTTTTTACTGAATATGGGGTCAATTTTTTGACAGTAAAATTTTAATAAATAACTGAATATTTAATCGTTTTTGCTGAATATGGTGTTGAATTTTTGACAGTAAAATTTTACAAAATAACTGAATATTTATTTGATTTTACGGAACATGGTGTTGGATTTTTGACAGTAAAAATTAAATGAACTTTTTGTTAAAAATAAATGAAAAATAGGTAGACCGGTTTTTAATTGAACTTTCATTTATTTTATATTACAATTTCAGTTAATTTTACGTACAGAATATTGTGAGTGTAGGAGAAACATTTTATGGTGTTGGAAACATCAGCACAGACGCATAGTACCTCTCCACTATTGTGGTGGATTTTTTTCTGTGTATTTAAACAATTTTTTTTTGAATTATTAACTTAATTAAAGCCGTTGCGGAAATTATATGAATTATTGTCTCCACTATTGTGTAATTGAAAGCTGGTTTTAAAATTAATAAAAGCGGTGACCATATGAAGTGATGATTTAAGCTGTATTCTATTGCTTCAACCATATAAATGATTTTTGTAACTAAACTATGTTTAAGAAACTCCCTTAACGTATTTATCTTAGGTTTTAAGAGTTGCTGGGTATAAAACTTGTATTTTATGTCTTGCAAATCATTCCTGATTTAATCATAAAACTTTTTTGTTTTACTTTACTAAGTAACAAACTCAAATAAAGTATCATGTCTAAGCATGTTTATGTATCTATTTAAATACATACTCCTAATGAAAGCAATTAGTGTTGAAAGTTAAAGTGGCATTAATTACGTGTCACGTATTAAATAAAAAAACACTTTTATGTGTCTTCTGTTGGGGATTTGTATTTTATTGTCAATGATTCAAGGAAGTTAAAATAAGAGATTGGCGTTGTCAGTTTAAAACTAATTGACTTTGTCTAAATATAAATTTTCTAAATAATCACGGGAAACCATATCATGTTGCTGTATTGAAGAACTGGTTTTTATCCTACTGGAAAAGTAGATGCGTAAGTTCAAGCCTAAGTCAATATAAAACATATTTCATTTCTTAAAATTTTTAATTCATTTATTATTTAAAGGCATTGCAAAGAAAAGTTATAATTCATAAAAATTCCCACTAAATTTTTGTTGTTTTTTTATCGGTTTGTTTCAGTTTTATCCAAAAGTTTTGTTTTCTGCACAAACACAGACTTAAAGCAAACATAACTTCAATTAGTAATTTATGACCTTTTCATGTTTCATAAATTTAGACTTCAGTCATGCCTGGCTTGTCTTCTGCCCATTCATGTATAAGAAATAATAAGAAGTAAATATTTTGATGGCTACAATAACAATAAAAACACATGTAAAAACATTCTGAGTATATAAATATGTTTTATTGTTGGTGTGTGACGAGAAATACGTACTAGAACTTAAATGATGGACAGACCTTAAGAAGATGTATGACAAATACTTTATGATATTCTAAGGAATAATTTAATCATCTATTTAATGTACTAGTTTTGTTTTTAATCTTCTCCTGGTAGAAGGATGAAAAGCAAGCATGCATTTAATAATTACAAGGATAGGCAATCACAAAAATAACGTTAAAAGCGCAAGTACTGCTGGCAAATTTTACTACTTTCATTACTTTATTATACTCAATACTTTCAGTGGTTCTTTTGTTTTAAATTTTTTACATATTGTATAGTTCTTTTAAAATTTTATTCATTACTTTCTTAAAAATGGTTATGAACACAAACACTTAAAATAATATATCGTTTCTGGGGCCAGATTCTGGCAATCGTGATTGAGTACTTTCTCGATTCGAAAGCAATTTAATATTTTATTATTTCAGTCAATACTGAACGAATCGGAATTATTTGTTCGTTATTGTATTGTATTTGAATTTCACAATACTGAAAAAATAATTTCGATTCGTTCAGTATAGACTGAAATAATAAGATATTAAATTGCTTTCGAATCGAGAAAGTACTCAATCACGACTGCCAGAACATGGCCCCAGAAAGGATATATATTTTTTCGAGAAAGTACTCGATCACGAATTCCAGAATTAGGCCCCTGGGTGTGTGAGTCGAACGCTAAATAAAGTTCCGTTTATTTTCGAAGACTGGCTGAAAGGGCTTTATCTTGCGTATAAACATTTTCATAAAAAAATTCAAGAATTAAAAAAAATGCATGCAAATATTTTTTTGAAGCAAAGTGTGAAAAACAGAGTTAATTTAAAAAAATTCCCATATAAATTTTAACGTAAACTTTAACTTTTATTTATTTTTTAACTATTTAAACGGAAAAATGATTTTTTTAAATATTAAAATTTTCAAAATTTTATACATATCCCTTTAAAACTCTTATTAAGTATTTATCTTATTTTAAAATTGTATTATTATTGGATTTTTAATCGTATCCAAAATCATCATGTAATCTAATTTGTTAATTACACTTTTGCCATTTAACACGTAAATTAACATTCTTAATAATTTTATTTTGACATTTACATAGTTGACCCATATCTTTTAATGTCATTACATTCTGTACTGGTGTTTTTTACACCTCAACTATCACCCCTATCACAACCTTAAAATAGAAAACAACATGTAATTTATCGCTCCACCCACATAAAAACATGGTACTTCACAACTATTTTGTTTGTTAAAGAAAACAGACAATCTGTCACAATGCATTTCATATTTCATTCATTCATTTTGTGTAGACAAACTGAAGTTTATTCCATTGAGAATAATTCTAAAGTTAATATTGTTTCTAGTTTTCTTTTTGTTTCTACATATGGAAATTTCCAAATGTTTGTGTTGCTGTTTTTTCTAATTAGAAATTCTTTATTTTATATAAATAAAATATAACAAGAGATTTGTTTCAACACACAGAGAAAAAAAATGTTTGTTCCGATACGAACATCGAATATTGCATTTTAGCATATTAAGGCTTCAATTACTTTTAATTTAATTATACTGTGATCACTTTTATATTTGATATAATGATATCACTGTGTTGATGGCAGCACGAAAAACATTTAATAATAAAGTAAAATTTTTCAAATCATGTGTCAATACACGCTGAACTGAAAGGGTGATCGTAGAGCCTCCCATAAAAGGACAATATAAATGTCTAAACATCTGAAGAAAGAAATTAAAAAAAAAAAAAAAATGGTGCAAATAGCTTCGTTATCAATACACGAGATCTTTTTTAAAAATATTTATTTCAATGATGGTAGCGAAGCGCAACGGGTTACGCTAGTAATTATATATATATTGTCAAAATTGTGTAAATTATGGTTGTGGTGACTAAATATGGTAAAAAAAATTGTTTAAAAGAATTTATATATTTTTCTTTGTGTATAAATAACTTGATAGTTTGAGTATGGCTAAGTGGTAGTCTAATTCTCTAGAGTTATTTTTCCAAAGTAAATTAAATTATGATTGTTCTTTTTATCATTAGTTCTAACATAAATATTTCATTCAATGTATTTAAGCAACAACAGCTCATGTTACACATAAAAACCAGATTGTAGTTAATTTGCATATCACAATGGCTTGCCAAGTAGAGCTGGCAAACTATCGATAGTCGCAACATTCGATATTTTCGATAGTTTGTTGATAAACTATCGATACTATCGATAGTATCGAACTCTTTTTAAGCTTAGTCTAGACGATATGTTGAATCAGCAAATTTATGTTGAAAAATTTGCTTTCAGCACCAACATATCGTGTAGACACCAAATTTTTTCAACAAACGTAAGCTTACCAACATATGGCAGGCATTTGTTAACGAAGTCAGCAAACGTTTGTTCACAATTATAGCATATCGTCTAGACACAATATTTTTACTTTTCAACAAATTTTCTACGTATGTTGACAAATATGTTATTTGTTGAAAGTCGTATGCAAGCTTTTCAGCATACGGCAAATTGGGTAGCATATAAAATATATAAAAATTTGTATTCTTTTAATTACTTGTTTAATTTTGTATATAACCCCGGAACTTATCAAGATTTCTAGCTCATCGGCAAGCAAGAAACAAAAAAAATGCATTTAGAAGTGCTTTGAAAATAAAAATGTTGGCCAACGAACTTTGTTTTTGAGTTATAGACCATAAAAGTTGATAAATTCTTAACCAATATCTCCTGAAGTATAAATTTGATCTCAGCAATATGGGTATCGCTGAACGGTGTTTCCAAATACCTTTCACGTGGTATATAAAACATGCCAAAATATTAACCCATTAATAACCAATTTCAAAAAATATTTTTAGTAACTAATGTAGTTTATCAAAATGGCTCCAATCTTATAATTTTGTCGATATTGTGGTATTGTTTTACATATATTTTTTAGAGAACGCTTCAAGCTTTCATATAATAGAATGCATGGTACGGTAGCGTATAGAATTCTGAAGTTATTAAAGTTAAAAATGTTAATTCTAATAAATATTATTGTTTAATATGTAGGTTTGAGTTTACATGTGGTAATAATTTATATACTTTATGCAATTGTTGCAATATTGGTATTATTTAACTATGTGGAATGACAAACACCAGCTTCGCTTAATAAGGGTTCTTAATTTAATGGTCTATCAAGCACCGACTTCGCTTAGCTGAGTTAATTTTCTTTTAAACCAGAACCCCCAACACACTTATAAATTGATATTTCTGAACTCGTTTTCTACGACTAGATATTACATTAAGATGATCGCTCCATAATTTACAATATGCCTCATGTAAAACCCATATTCGGAAATACTTAAATATGCCTAAGACGTACCGAATTACGTTATTATAGTAAAATTTGGTCTGTCATAGCTTCATAAAACTAGAAATCACACAACTAAATTTGGAGATCCGCCCACAATTTACCATATGCTCCACATAAAGCCTAATCTGGAAATCATTTTAATAGGCCTTAAACCGTAAAAATATCGATATTGTGATAAAATATGGTCCAATTTAGCTTTAAATAGCTAAAAATAACACGATGCAATTTTGTGATAATCGGCATACAACTCACTAAAGGTCCCGTAGATAGCGGGACTTTAAAACGGTTAAAAAACTTGTATAATTGTATTGAAATTTGGTCTAATTTATGTTTTTAACCCTCTGCGACTGACGTGATATAGTTCTCACAATTCTAATGACGTGGTAGACTACCAGACACCATTTCCGTGGCTTATATTTTCCAGGTTCCGTTTTGTAAAACTAATAAAGCCATTTTTGTATCTTGTTTATGAGTATAAGTTATTATTTATATAGTTATTTTTCTAATTCAAAGCGAAAATTCGTGTTGTATGTTATTTATCGGCATGGCATGAATTTTCAGTAAAAAACTAAGACCTAAACCAGAACAGAAAAAAAAATTCAAAAATAAATTTTTTTGAACAAATGTTTTTTATTTTTTATTATATAGATTTAAATTAATCAGTTGGTAACAAAAAAATTAAATTCAGTGGTTAAAAAAAAATTAATAAACATTTCAATTGGCACATCAAAGCCTATAACTTAACCAAAAAATATTTCATTTTATAATTTATATAGCAAAAATTTTAGATTTGGCTGATTTGCACTTAAGTTAATCAGTCATAAGTCTTGAGATCATAGGTTTATATATAGAACAGAGATGTGTTTGAATGGTCCAAAATAGCAAATCTAAAAAAATGCAATTTTACAGACGTGTTGTTTGACAGACACTAAGAAAATATAATAATTAATACTATGCAAATATAACAAAAATACTGATGTGATTGTCTCTCAGACACCTACCTTAATATTGATGTGGTTGACTCTCAGACACTTTTTCGTTTACACTGGCACGTGTGCTTACATTAATCGGTCTAAACATAATATCATACCCATGAGAACACAATAAGAAGGTACAGAGCACGCGAGAGTAGATATTTGAAAAATAACGGTACAAAATACTCTTTTGTGTTTGTTGATGTCTGCTAGACTACCACATCAGTCGCAGAGGGTTAATACTAAAAATTACTCAACCGACCAGAAATCCCAAATATCTCTTTAATAAGGCTAAACTGATACAAATCATGATAGTTTATTCAAATTTGGTCAAATTAAGTTATATACGATAAACAAGTCGGTTAAGTCCGGTCATTTAATACCCTATACCACAGAATATACAAGCAAGCTTTGAGAAATTATGGACCGTTCCTCACAGTTTTTAATTACAATAAATAATTAGAACCAATGTACCAAATTTCATCAAATAATTGCGACCTGTACTTTGCGCACTACAAGCTGGACAGCCAGCCAGCCGCCCGGACGGACATCCTTACATATACTCAGATAGTGACTGAGTCGATCGGTATACTTAACGATGGTTATAGGACCAATATTTTAAGGTGTTACAGACACTATGGTGGTGTGAGTATCAAACGAATCCATAAAACATTCTGCTGGTCGGCACATAATATACCATAGAGGTACAACTGCAATAAATTAATTAACTGTGAGGCTTTATTATTAATTTTTAGATCAATCCGGTCCTTAAATATTTTAATTTTTTGCGGATTTGACCCAGCCCAATAAAGCACTCTTACTTATTAAGTATTAATATGCACTAAAACTATTCATTTTTGCACTAAATCGACAACTGATAAAACAAATTTAAATTAAATAATAAAAAAGAGAATTGTCAAATTAAATTTAATTTTTGAACAAATGTTCTCCTTACTCAATATACATAACAACATACACAATTCAACATATCGTGTAGACACAAAAATTGTATGCTAACTTGTATGTTGAAATATCATTTGCTGGCATTTGTTGAATTTAAAAAATTTGGTATTTTCAGCATATCGCACAGTGGGATTTTTTGTGCAATAAGTCATTTTTTCGACACATAAAATTTAAAAATGTAATGATGCAGTTTTGTAGAAAATTGATTCAGTATGAAGAATCCATAAACAGTATTCCAAAAAAACGTTTATTTGTCTTTGAAATAATGAAGTAAAGTCACATGTAAATTTTGGTCCAAAATATTGAAAACTGTTTACGCACTTCTAAAGTGTTTGTACGTAAGATAATTTTATTGCTCTGATTTAAATAGTGATTTTCTTCAAATATAGCCTTTTCTGCGTATTTAAAAAAAAAAATTATAAAATTCGCTCATATGGTTTAAAAGATATGATAGAATAAAATTTGTTCTATAATGTGCCGTGATTACAAACTTCCTTGGAAAAAAGAAAAGGTTGCTCGGTCGTGCTCGGTGCTCTCGCTATAATAAAATGAAAGGTAATACTCCATACTATCATTTAAAAAAAAAAAAAATTTAAATAATTAATAATCTTTTATAAAATCATTAAATTGGTTTCCGATTTCATTAAATTTTTAATTTTAAAAAATTACAAAAATATATTGCATAATTTTAGGCACGTGCGTTATAATGACATTAAGTTACAACAATAACTTATTTAAAATAGATTAAAAACAAAACCATATGATTTAACAACAATAAAAATAAAACAATTTGTGAAAATATCGAAGTGGAAAAGATATTATTAAAACGAGTTTGTTTTCTGTGTTATATAGTGAACTGAGTTACGAACTCATTAATTGCAATGCAAGTTTGGAATTAATAACCGATTTCATTACATCAAAAAATGCAATGCTTCAGGATGAAGAAATCGGTATAGTGAAAAGAGCAATTCAAAAGAGGTTTCTTGGTCATTTCAAAAAACGGTGGCAAGAATCGTATAAACTAAAATCCCATTTTTTTAAAAAAAATGAAGATTGGTTAAAAAGTACGTTTAAAGAGTTATACAAATTTATATGTGTAAATGATTTTTCCTATTGTGTTTTTAGATGTATTTGAAGTATCACTTAATAGCGAGCCTAGTTGTTCAACTAAACTAGGAAGGCCAGCAAAAGATTTCGAAGATTGTCAAGTTCGCACAAAGAGGTTCAAGGCAGCTGAATTAGCTTCAAAATATTCACAAGAACATTTGAATATGGCAAGTAAAGTGATGGGTGGAAATATACCAACTCGGTGTTATATTCGTTCGCCGGCTGTACTAGCAATGATGATGGATGCAGAGCTTACAAAGAGTCAGTATGAAGCCATCAAAAGTTTTCTCAAAAATGAAGGATACGATATTTTGCCACCAAATGCAAACGTAAGAAAAGAAAAAAGGCATTGCTATCCAGATGAAATTGAAATATCTGAAAAAGCTGCGTCTGTTTCCTTGCAAAGTTTAATGGATCGTACGTTAAGCCGATTATTTCAAACTTTTCCGGATGAAGAATTAAATGGTATGACGGATAAATTAGAGTTTACATGATAGTGGGGTTGCGATGGTTCCTCTGGACATGTTGAGTACAATCAGAGTTTAGCAGCTGATGTAAGCGATAAAACTTTGTTACTGGCATGTATGGTTCCGTTAAGTCTACAGACAATTTCTCAAGACCAATGTTGGCGAAATAAAAGTCCGTCATCAACAAGATTCTGCCGTCCTATCTCCTTTGAATTTACCAAAGAAACAAAAGAAAAAGTGCTAAGCCTTGTTGAAAAAATTAATTTAGAAATTGCTGCTTTGAAAAATACCGAAGTTGTAGTATGCGGAAAGCAATTTTCGATCAAGCATAATTTCGTGTTTACAATGTTAGATGGCAAGACAGCTCAAACTGTTACAGGTACATCTTCAGCAGCTGTTTGTTACATTTGCAAAGCAAAACCAACTGAAATGAATAATCTTAAATTAGTTTCAAGCAAAGCTATTGATGGTGAAGCAATCAAAATGGGCGTTTCCTCCTTACATGCTCGCATAAAATTTATGGAGTGCATACTTCATATCGCCTACAACAAACCATTTGAAAAAAAGAAATAAAGATTATAGAAATTATAGATTAAGGTTCTCCAGAAAATGTGATAGAGTTGCAACAAATACAGATGTTTTTCATCGACTTCTAGTATCGTCAGATCCTTTTATAAGTCGCATTAGATGTCAACCCCGTAAACAGGTTATGGAACTTGATGATATAGTTACAGAAATGATAGATGATGAATAAAAGTCTATATTTAAATGCATGTATTGAAATTTATTTATAAAATAATTAGTTTTGGTAATGAAACAAAAAGTTGTGGGAAAAAATATAATATGGATTATATGGGCGGTGGGTAGTGGGCGTGGCCAATTTTGATGAAACTTAATTTTATTCTTAATTGAGGTAATAAAAGGCTCTGTGCCAAATTTCAAAAACTTTGGGCCAAAAAAAAATTTTGGGTTCTATGGGCGGTGGGTAGAGGGTAGAAGGCGTGGCCAATTTTGATGAAACTTTATATTTTTCTTAATTAAGCTAACCGAAGGCTCTGTGCCAAATTTCATAAACTTTGGGCCAAAAATTAATTTTGGGTTCTATGGGCGGTGGGTATATATATTTTTCTTAATTAAGCTAACCGAAGGCTCTGTGCCAAATTTCAAAAACTTTGGGACAAAAATTAATTTTGGGTTCTATGGGCGGTGGGTAGAGGGCGTGGCCAATTTTGATGAAACTTTATATTTTTCTTAATTGAGCTAACCAAAGGCTCAGAGCAAAATTTCAAAAACTTTGGGCAAAAAAAAAATTTTGGGTTCTATGGGCGGTGGGTGGAGGGCGTGGCCAATTTTGATGAAACTTTATATTTTTCTTAATTGAGCTAAGTAAAGGCTCAGAGCAAAATTTCAACATTCTACGAGCACTCCTTATATTTTTTGCCAAACATTGTATGGACAAATCCCTCTGTGTATCGTCTAGACACCTAACATATGAAATATGCTGATAGAGGCATTTGTTATTATTTTTAAGCATATGAGTGTAAGCATACATTTGCTGATTCAACATATCGTCTAGACTAAGCTTTAGAATTCCTTGATTTAATTTTTACGTAATTATCGTATGTTTCCATGTAGAAATTTAAAGAAATACAATTTTCCAAATTTGGAATGAAGTTTAATCTCTCTTAGATTTTCAGTAATTTTTCCTAATCACAAGGTATAATTTTTTTAAATATGTATTAAAATATACATACAGTATGCAATAATTCGGATTAATATCATTTTTATGACAATCTTCGGATCGCCACTAAAAAAAATGTAATTTTTTAATTTTAATTTATATATGAAGTTGAATTTTCAAAATTTTAAGAATAATAATGTGCACTGGGTAGTATGCGAAAAAATTAATTTGCATTGAAAGTAAATCACTTTTTCAAAATTTTTCAAAATAAAATAAAAATTTTCTTTTGGGAAAATATATTGAAACAACAATAAAACAACTCAACTTTGTGTTTGCTTTCAATATATGTAAATTTCTTAACGAAAATTTTATTTTAGTTTAAAAAACAGTTAGTTAATATAGAAAACTTTCATAATGGTAAAATTACTTTAGTATACTTTTTTTATATACGTAAACTCGTATTTGGTGATTTTTGGCGAATCTTTTTTACCTAAAATCTAAAAATATTTAATGTTGGCGATTTTCGATATACTATTTGGCGATTCAGGTGAAAAATAATCTGAGAAACCTGGTACATACATTTGTAAAATTTTTTTGCTTTGACATGAGGATAAGCAAGGTTATGTAAAAAGGTCGGTCCTTAAGCCGACTAGATAACTGCCGCAGCTGGCTAAGCTGGGCGGCAACGACGGCTGGTGTGTTGTTGCCAGAAAGAAACTAAAAATTATTGATAATTTTCTTAAAAAAGATTTCAACGATAGTATCGCTATCGAAAATAAACTATCGATAGTCCAATAGAAAGAGAACTATCGATACTATCGATGGTACTATCGATTGTTTGCCAGCTCTATTGCCAAGGTTTTACGAAAGGAAAAAAGACAAATTCAAAAGGTATTAAAAAAAAAAATGCATCAAAGCTTTATTACAAATAAATTCAAAAGAAACATTTTTTACAATGTTGAAACTGCTGATGACCCACATACAATCTCTTGTAAAATGTTTTTCGTCTATATGAAAATAAAAACTCATTCTATTTTTTCACTTTGATATAAATTTTTTTCTTTTTTCAATCTTTAGGGAGTTGTTAAAAAGTAATATATGATAATGTCATATTAGCGGTCTGCGCTTGTGTGTTCCATTGTGTTTACATACAGTCTATCTTGTTTGTGTTAGACTTTTCCTAAATCTTCAAGGGATTTGAATAAAGAAAAAAAAAAATAAATTTGTTTTTCCAAAAATGATTGCTAGTATTTAGTAATACGCACATTTAGATACTAGAACTAAATTTATTTAAATTGCTTTTAAAATATATTAAATTAAAAACACAGTCTGTAATAAAATTGAAAATAAAAATAAAAAATTATCTCAAATTACCAATAGTCAGTCTGCATTCACTTAGACAATTTAAATGTTTTTTTTTTATACTTATTGTCATTAAATTAAAGTAATCTGTTGGTGTTCTTAAAATTTCCTTAAGGGAAAAAGAGTTAACGTGGCATGTGTCATCATCAGTAAATGCCGCAAGTGGCGCCTAAAAACAAATTATACAAATTTAAGATAACATTTTTGTCTTGCTGCATTTCTTTTCGTTTCCAATGCAAACCGATAGAAAAACATAAAAAATCATATTAGAAGCCATAAAATACAAATTACATTCATTTATCGCATAAAAGAGAGAAATGATTTCCTTCAAATCGTGTTAAATTTAAATTTGAAAAATTGTTGACAGTAAAAAAATAAATTAAAAAGTTATAAAATTTTCACAATGTGTATACAGACAAAAAGGTCTTTAGTGAAACACTCGGAGGTCATGACGATTGATATATTATTGTTATTGTGAAATAATCTGAGTTTAGACAGTTAAATTATAAAAATTTGCTTAAGAAAACCTTTTTAATTTAAATAAAAGCTTTTTAATATTGAAATATGATTTTTTAAATTCTTCTGTTAAATATACTCGTAAAACTTTTAAATTCAATATTTTTTATTTAACTTATTACCCAAAATCTTAAAGCAATAAATTTTTTAATATTTGTAAATTTCTGTAGAATTTTGTTTTAACCTTCATGGTTTTTTAATTTATAAAAAAAATATTTAAATTTTATTGAAAGAATTAAGAGAAAGTTCAAAATTTTTTTCTTGCATAGTCAGGGTTGTTAGATGTGACGATTTTTCGTCATTTTGACGATTTTTTTTTGAAAAAATACAGTAAAAGGACGATTGACGATTTTTTTACTAAAAGTAATAGTGTTATGACGATTTTCTGGCATCAATAAAACACTTACAAGAAAATTTTACAATTATATTGGAAACAGTTCAAAAATTAAAAATCAATTTTTCGAAATACAAAAATTATTGAAAATTAAACAAAACAATTCTTCCCCCATCACAAACCAGGTGGTTTTCATTAGCAACATTAGTAATTCGAATTCTACAATTATATGAATGCCATCGATACTGCAAAAATATACACTAGATCCCCGATTTGCGTCGGTCCTATTTAGTACGTGTCGTTACATACGATTGCATTTTTTCACTGAAGTCATAATCACATGTGAAGAATTTTTCTACTTGCGTGTAAAAAGGCGAATTCCCATTTAATTCTGTTAGGTAAGTTATTCTAAGTATAGTTGCGTGTTAGGAAGTAAGAAGTTCTTGATTAAAAGTCGTGTAGCAAAATGAATGCAAATAGAAGAAAATGCATTAGTTTGGAAATAAAAGTGGACGTAATAAAACGTTTCAAGTCGGGTAAAAATACTGTAGATATAGACAGAACCCTTGGCTTACCACCTTCAACAGTAAAAACAATTTGCAAAATTTTATAACTCTAAAAATTAATCATTTAAAGATAGCTCGAGTTAATGGTAAATGAGATTTTATTTTTATTTAATGATTTTGTGAATATGGATAAACGAAATAAATAAATTTTTGTTTTGTTTTTATGAAAATTAATTTTTCTTATGTATTTCTTTTCAAATGATAAATATATTTCAGCCCACTTGCTTAAATAAATAGAATAAAACTTAGCTATATTACTTTCTTTAATTTAAATGGAATTTCTTGCTAAAAATTAAATTTTTGAACCACTCAATGCAATAAATTTTCTCTAATTTGTAAAATTTACATATTTGACGATTAAATGTTCGTGACGATTTTGGGGAATTTTGTTAAAACTTTTGACGATTTTTGAAGAAAAAAGCCTAACAACCCTGTGCATAGTTGCAATCGTACTTTTCCCTTTTAACGAGTGTTAAAACCGAATTGCATCGATTTAACGAATTGAACATACAAATTTATCGTTAAGGGCCGTCGGAAATAAAATCTACTTGATTTTGAGAACGTTTTTTTCTGTGCCCTTATATATAAAAACACTTATTCTCTTGACAATCCATACTTTCATTACTGAGCTACCTAAATAAGAGCGGCAAACGTTTTTTGTTTGTCCAAACTTCTAATTTGCCTACAGTTTATACGAAACAAACCTTTAAAACGCGAATTGAACACTACCCGGCTGGAAAATCTTATTTAACGTATCGCTTTGTTGGTTTCATAATTTAAAAAACGCATGCCGCTCTTGTTTAGGTAGCTCAGTTAGATTTCATACATTTTGTAGAAAAAGTAAGAACAAAAGAAAAAATGAGAGAGAATTTGCCAATGTTTTGGGCTTTAGGATTTTTGCTTGAAATTGAAGACTTACTGCCTGGCCCACGATGTCGACAAAAACATTTCTTTCGTTTATTTATATTGAAAACAAAAACAAATTTGAGTTTTTTATTATTGTTTTCAATATAAATATGCGACTTTGTGGGCCTATCAGTTAATTGTGTTTGAACACTTTTTCAGTAGACTTAGAGAATATATAATTTTTTTGAAAGCACACGCAGAAAAAAATATTTGGAGACATCAAAGGCCAAATGGTAAGGTAAATTTCAACTGAATATTATTTTAAGAACTTGTTCCATTTTTGATTTATTACTTCTCTTTTCGCTTTTTTTTCGTTAGGTTTATAAAACACCAAAGTCTTTGGCAGTTAAAATTTTTTATATTTCCTTATAATATTCCTTGTATTTAGTTTAAATAACCTTTAACCTTTATATATAAATATTATTTAAAATTTTATTCAAATTAAAAATCCAGAAGAAGTTCAATGCAAACATTATAATTCCTCAAGCGTTTAAACTGCATAAAAATGTATAATTCATATTGGAAACAAAACGATTTTATTTCAGGGATTTTTCAATACAAAAACAATTTGCATTTTTTTATTGTGTTAAACGAATATTAAAACAATTTCATAATTATATGGAAATGCTCCTTAATTTAAAACAATTTCCTGGAATAGATAAAAAAACATCTTATATAAATAAGAAAAATTTTTATTCCTTGTATTTGTCTTGGAAAATAAATGTAAAACAAAGCAAGAGAATTATTAAAAATGTCAAAGAATTGTCCTTGAAAATTTCCAACTCAAGGCACAATTGCATTTTAAAGGTTGACAATGTCTTTTACAGGAGCTTGTTTTTTTTCTTCTGAAAGTAATGTATTCAAAAAGAAATAATTTTTAATATTAAAATGTTTTTGTTTATTTTTCAAAACACATTTATTATTTTCTACTTTCTTTTAATACAAACACATTTCATTTGTCTTGACATTTTTGTTAAATTATTTCTTACTTTCTATCTCCTTTAGTTTTTAATGTTTTTTTCGGTTTTTTTTGTTAATTTCCATAAATTACTTGTTTATTTCATAATTTGTTATTATAATTTATTTAATATAAAAAAAATAATGTGGTATGAGTGCAATTTTGTTTTCAACACAGTCTTTATTATTTTTATGATTTAATGAACTTTTGTTTATCTTCTTTATTTTTTTTAATATTTTATCTTTAATTGCTTTAAAAGCTACGGTCAAATATTTGCCGAAAAAAACGGGACCAACAAGCAAACTAATTAATCGTTTCTTTTAATTCCAATATTTATTTTGATTATAATACCACACCTTGCAAAAAACAGTTTTTTGCTATGTCTAGTAGTATAATTAGTTTATTTTGTGATATTAAGACCATGTTTAATATCACCAAGTATTAACAAAAGTAGTGGTAATGCTTATTTGGTCAAATATTTGATAAGTGTGACCGTAGTAACGTTTATTAAAAAAATAAAAAAATTCGTTTTCTTATTTTTGTCGGAATTTTCGTCTGGCGTTTTTAAGTACGTACTAATATTTAAAAGAACGTACTTTTAAATATAAGGTTATTAATTTTTGAACAAATTCAGCTAATCCCTATCCAAATTCTGACCTTTTTATATTTTTAAACAATTATTGCTCATAATTTTTATCGATATCATGTTAAAGGTAAATCATAAGAAACCAAAGAAGAGAAGAAAATATCCTTCAAGCAGATTATGGGCTTTTTTTAAAAACTCCCTTAAAATTACAAGACATATAAAAAGTTTTATAGTAAAATTTTGCTCAAGAATGAAAACAAAAAGAATTATTTTTTTTTTTGTTAAAAAAAAAGCTCCAAAATTGTATATTAAATAACATGAACAAAATGTTGAAATTCTTAATTTAAAAAAGTCCCCAGCAACGTAACAGCTACATAACAAGAACTTTTTCAAGTTAAGTTTGAAATTTACTGAGATTTTGAATAATTTTTTAAATAAAGTTTGAAATTTAAAAACATTTTAATGTTTTTTGGATATACAAATCATAATCTTCCACCAATCAAATATTGGAAAAGAGGAGTTACTGATTGGGAATGTACATCGAGAGAGATAACTTGTTTTAAAACGACTTAATCATAAAAATATCACCAGAGTTATTAATCTGATTACCGAATCTATATTATTGAATCATTTACATGATCATAGTAAGATTGCATACAATTATTTAAAAGTTATTCTAACAGTGTAGCGTAAATATTTCTACAGTTGTTGAGAATAATAAAATGTTGCGCTTATGCATAAAACTTTTTGCTCTTAAATTTTTAAAAGACAGCATATAGATAAGTACAGGAATTGTTTCCACGATAATTGTTGCAACCACACATGTGATTATGTGACTAATGCAAAGGGTTTTATTCATTAATAATTTGGTTGCGTTATTTAAAGACGTTGTTGATGTAACCATAGTACTGTTGATACTGCAGCAAACTCAACGTAGCTTATATTAATTGTTTCTTGAATGCCGCAACCATAATAAGTTTAAATAAATTATCTGGAATTATATTAAAAATATTATTTTTTTAAGGTCTATAAATGCGTTTTTTTTATAAAAGTCTACTATCATTATAAAACTATTCTTGATGAATTTTTTCGCTGTTTATTCTTAAGAGAGCTTTGAAAAATTAAAAAAATATATAAGTCTTTTTTGCTCTTTAACTTGGTTGCATAAATAATAAGGTTTTTCTTCCCATTTTCTTTTCTTGCAATTTTTTCTTCTTCTTATTTTTCAAATAAAAAACACACTTTTCTTAAAGTTTTTTTTATTATTTTTCTTGCTTCTTTCTTAGTCTGCCATAAAACAATGTTTTTATAATGCAGACTGATAGCAAAATATGAATTTTATAGGTAAAAAGAAGAAAAATTCGCTTTGTTTTTTTTTCTTAAAATATAATGCAATTCATTCATCATTTCGTTCATATTCATTATAAAGTTGTATGCAAATTTATTCATGCTGTTGCTTTTTTCTGCCAACTGATTTCGTTCACATTGAAGGGCTGTGAAACATGAAAGAAAAGGTCTTAGCAAAAAAAGTGCTAGAGGAACAAAGCAAGAAATTATTTTAAAGAAACAGGATAATTATTATAAGACAAAGATGATGTCGTTTTTTGTAGTTTTTCTTTTCAACTAATTTATAATTTAAATAAATTAATTATTTAGAAACAATTTTCTTTTTAGTTTTTTTGTTATGGCACACAACTTTACAAACAAAAGAAATGTCACAAGGAAAATTTAACGGTGTTTTGTTTTATTGGCACAAAATTTTGCCAACATATTTTGTACCACTTATTAAGGGTTACCTTAGTACATGGAATGTTAAAAGCTACATACGCATGTGTTTCTTACGTGATTTTGTCGTCATCACGCAACACGTACTTGCTATTGTGGCTTTGTAGTGGCGTCAAAATTACGTCAGCACCACATGCGCATGTGGCTTTTTACATTTCGTGTACACCCTCATAATGTGTTGCATTTTTAACGATCCCAAAGCAACAAAAATTATTGCCATTTATGTAATTATAACCTTCGATAATCTTTTTCTTCGCTATAAAAATAATGCAAAACATTTCTTAAGCATATTTTTCAATATATGTGCTAAGATATGAACGTGCTCGTCACCTCAAGATATGATCTTGAACATTGGCGATTTCTCGCAGTTATTCTGCCGGTGTTATTTCTGGTGTAAAGACATCACAAACTGCTGTTGTGGTCAGGGGGTTACTGTTTTTTTTTGGTCCTTGACAAGCTTACAAAGAAATTTATATCTCAACAAAAGGGTAAGTCAAACGATTTTTAAGGAATAAAAAAGAATTGAATCAACTAAAGTTACTAAGTATATATACATGTATAAAACTTATTTATTTTGTAAATTTAATATTCAAATAAAATCTTCTTGTTTTTTTCAAAGAAAATATTTTCTTAATTTCCAATTCAGATATTTATGTGTTGCACATACCCATAAAATCGTCTCTATTTGTACAATATTTGTTGCAGCATGTTTTTATGTATTATTTGTAAATTTAAATATTTAATTTAAATCCCTTTAGAACAGAATTAAGCCAATACGAAGTTGTGTGTAGACACAATGAACAAATAAACAAATAAAATATAAGTTGATTAGCCACGCTTGATAAAAAATTACAAAAAAGTTATCTGTTGTTATGAAAATTTATCGTAACAATAACTTTTGATACAAGTTAATAAATCTTTTTAATGATAAACTATTCATGCCGTAGTTTTAAATCAACAATACAGTTTATCGGTATTAGTGTAAGAAAATAAAAAAATGTTGTATCTAAATCTATTAAACTGTAAGCTTAAAGTATGATTTAGTAGTTATATACAATTTTTTTTTTTTTGAACTTAGACTTTAAAAAGGCAGAATGAAACACAATTCATGATTTTCTTTACAAAGGAACACCCATTTCATAAAAGAAAAGCGAACTAGTTCATAAAAACAACGTTTATTATGCTGATGTGTGAAATACTGAAAACTATTGCTTCTAGCTCACATTTAATCGATCTAACGATGTCCGTTCATCTGGCTGGCTGGCGACGCGTTTTTGTTGTTATAAGGGCCACGCCTAATAAAAATTAACGAAAATAGCTCCTATAAAAGCTTCTTTGGAATAGCGTCTTTGTGCCCATAATTCATGGTAATATTGGTATTTACACGCAGACAAAAAATATGGTTGGGCATGGTTACGGCAACTACACTGTGTTTTTTGTAACAATATATTGTTGTCATAGACAAAACATTTTTATTTTTATACAATATCAACAATATTATAGTCACTGTAAACATATCAATGTTTATCGCAATTATAAATTTGAGTATTGTTGACTGAGAAATAATTATTTTTCTAACAACTAAATAATGATCACATTGAAAACATATTAAATTTCTTACAATCATAACATCATAACTTTCTATAAGTGTACTCATATTATGCTTAAGATGCAAGCAAAATATATTTACTCTAATAACATTTTGTCAAATAAGTCAAATAATTTAATATCAGAAATTCAAAAAAGTTAAGGAATTGTTTATTCAATAAAAAATTGTTAAATAAAAAAGCATTGCTACACTCAAAAGAAAAATCAATCCATCCGTACTCAAATCAATCCGAAGCGGTGTTAATAGTACGTTGAGTAGGGATTTTCTTGAATCAAATACAGAAAGATTGATTCATGTACGTATTTTCAATCGCAAAATACTTAAATTATCCATATTCAATCCTGATTTCGTACTTGTAATAATCCGAAAATGAGATTGATTTATGCAAAACTAAGATTGAATCAATCTCAAAATGCGCTTGATTCAAGTATTATAAAGTTGATTTTATCCCGAATTCGTGTTTGAAAAAATCAAAAAGAAATTAGAAAGAAAAAATTATTTTGATTGATTTGCTTACCCATATTACACCTGACAGAATGATAAAACACCAACATTATGCCCGATTTGGTTTTTACTTTAGAAATCTTATTTATATATTTGACCAAAAATATAAACTAAATGAGAATCCAAGAGTTCAAATTTACTCTTTTACCTTTCGTGGTACGCATGAGTCTGGCCAGACCTTTCTTCAATGTGTATAGAAAATCAAAACATGCGTAAGCCAGTAGGCTAAAAACAACGAAAAGTTTAAATTTTTTTTAATTGATTTAAGAATTTTATACTTATTTCAAGAAATTCCGGGATTCATTTTCGAAAGTAATCCCATTTAGGATTCTTTTGATTACGTTTTAGTGTTATACGTACTTGAATTTTTGAGTACGACTCATACTTAAAGTAATCATTAAAAACTTGATGTATCCCGAGTGTTTTTCTTTCTGTGTAATAACATTTTTTTCATTGTGAAAGAGCAAAAATATTGACCATTGCATGTTAGTTTAATGTTATTTTAATAGAAAAAGTAAAAAAAATTCTATAAAATAATTTATAAATAATTGCGACCTATGACAAGCGATAATCATAATATGATTCTTTTAGATATACATTAGAATCCCGATAATTCGTAATTGCAAGGGACCGGCCATTTCTTACGAATTTCGTGTTTCGATTTAACGGGGTTAAAATAAAATAAAATCGAATTAACGGGGTTTTTAAATTTATTTACTAAAACTATAAAAAAAATAACATAAAAGACAATTGTTAAAAATAAAATATATAAAAATTATACATAAAAATTATTCATGTTACAAACTGATCTTGAGAAAATAAACACAAAAACCCAGGAAAAAATAGCGTTAACCCAACAAGCACGGAGGCTTATTTTCAAATTGAAAATTAATTGAAATCAAACGTTTTCTCAAACGACAAGCGTTTGATAATGATTTGAAAATCATTTGAAAATCATAGCATTCTTAACAAAAAGGGGAAATTATTTTTAAATTGAAATATGCCTGTATTTTCAACTTGCTTTCAAACGTAATTCTCAAACTTTTTCAAATGTGGATTATAACAGAATGTGGAACATAAACAAAAATATTTTATTTTTTTAATTTAAATTCATTATTTATTTAAATAAACTGTGAGATTAACATTCGGCGCCATAGCTAAAATATGAAATAATGTTCTTTCCGTCCACTAATTCTTGCAAAGACGAAATAATTGGCACCCTTTTGTTTTGAGGATTGTAGCACCGCGATTATACAACAAACTTATAATTTCTTCACTTTTCCGTTTTATTTTTTAAATTCGTATTTGTAATCATTGTAATCACTCACAACTATTTTTTATTTTTCACAAGAAATAAATCGTCCACTTGTAAAACACATTAGCCACGAAGTAAAAATGTAACTTTAATCTTCATTTTTAATGTTGACATTTATTTTTCGCTTTAGTATTGCCAAGTTTAGTTTTGATTTTAATTAAACATTTGATACCAATTTGACATCAAATTGATAACACATTTGATGTCAAATGTTTATTTCCAAATCATTATAAATTTGAATTTATATGTAAAAATCAAACATATGAAAAACGTTTGAGAATTGTGTTTGATGTCAAATGATAAAGTCATTTCTTATCAAAGGTTTGACTTCTTGTTTTATGTGAAACAACAAATCATTCTTTCCATGTTTCTGTTGTTTTTATTACGAATTATAAGTGGTAGTTAGCAAACAACTACGATTTATAAGAGGTAAAGAATTAGCAAGGGGACCAAAATGTATGAAATTTTACGAATTTACGAGATTTTTTTAAGGGACCGACAGTTTATTACGAATTATCGGGAATTACGATTTATCGGTGTTTGACTGTATTATGATTACTATCAACTTATTATGATTAACATGATAATCATATGATTATACGAATAAATTTGATCATAATATGATTCAAGAATAATCGTAATATGTTTACTACAATCATGACTCTTATAATAATATGTTGCTCTTAGAATATGTTTACCACAACCATGTTTTTTCTTTGCGTGTTAATTAAATTTGGCCCAAACATATTTTTTTAGAATATCTTTTTGGAGCTGGTCCACATTTGACCTTTGCTTCCATACAAATTCCATTCAGGAATAAAGCTTAAAATGCCAAAACTTCGGTGTTATTATTGGTATTGGCATACAATTTGGCGACAGTAACTTTTACGATTGCTACTAAATACATATATCATGACAAAACGTTGATCTGGTAGGTACAGAATTGACCATGGGCCTCTTATAAAAAGCTTCTCCATAAAATAACTTAAAAGGCGAAAAAATCTCATTTACTTAGATTTATTTACCTATTGAATATTCAACACAAAGAACTCTGATATGAATCTTAGCATAATTTCCCACATAGCTTCCACTTTCCAAAATTGGTCTGTTTAAACTGGAGTGTAGGGCATCAAATGGTTGGACTTACCTTTTCCATTAAAACCTAATAAATTATTGAAACTGAATAATAATAATAAATATCCTCCCTCTAAAATAAAACAATTACTGTATTACAATTGTTAGTTATTTTTATATTAACTTTTCATAAAGCATTGTAATAAACTCCCAACAATAAATACAATAACAACTCTCAAAATCAATATTTATTATTAACTTCATTATAAAATATTCAAAATCTAAATGAAATTTATTTTACATTGAATCTATTTGACAACAATAGCAATTAAATTACTACCCACAACAACAATTCCATAAAATAAATACGGAAAATATTGTGTAATTAAATATGAATGTATGTATGTGTACTTTATGTATAAATAATAGCTTTAATTTTGTAATTTAACCCAGCAAACAAATAAGTTTAATTTAAAAATAGGATTGAATTTTGATATAATAAAATACAATTATGTAACCATAATATTTTAATTTTATTTATTCCTCTTATTAACGTAACCATATAACGGCTGAATTAACAGTTAAAATGAAACCCATCTTCAAATGTATATTTGCCCCAATCATGTTTATTGTTGACATAACGTTTCTATTTAAAGAATAGTTTTAAAGGTATTTTAGCCAAACAAAAACATAATTGACAACAACCATAAAATGGACAATTATGACTGTTTGAATAATTAAATTAAATCATAAGAGAATTGGACTAGAAGGAATGGCTGACTGACTTTAATAAAATAACGGCTTTTAAATATTGGAAAAATTTCTTTTAAGCATGTTATTGTAGCTGTAAGACAATTTAACAAAATTATTATGTTTGTCTGGTAAAATAATTTTTTTGTTTCATTTTATAAAAAGATTTTTTAGTATAAGCATCTTCCCTCTATCACACACTCACTTCTAATCTTCCATGTCTGTTCACAACTCTCTGAGCAATTATTCACAATTGCTGCAGATAATAAATAGTAAATGCGATTAAAAGTAAAAAGTTATTGGGAAATAAATATTCAAATGTTAACATTTGTAATAGTCATTTGCGTTTGAATTTGTTTGATATTCTAGATAATCCCAAATGCGCATAATATGCCTTGCAGGACTTCAGCAACTGTAGAAAAAAAAAAAAACATTAGCAAACATACAAAGATGAAAAATAAATATTTAAATAAGTGTAACAAAATGTTTTGTGTATGAAAACATTAATGAAGCTAAATAAATAAACCAAAAATGGGCTAAATTATATACAGCCTCTCAAGCTTAATAACAAAAGCTTTAAAATATACAATAGTTCATTAAATAAATATTGAAATAAATGAACAGAGAGTTTTTTTTATGAAATATTAAATAAAAATTCTAGAATATTACCAGGAGGTCTGTTAGTAAAATTATTGAAAATCATTTGAAACATAAATAGAAACAAGCCATGCTCTATAATTATATTTTAATATATTCGAAAAAAATAAAAACGCTCATAATATTAAAAAAAAAATTAAAATCTCATGCAGACATTTTAGGAGAGGCGATATTATTTTTTAAAACTAAAAACTATTTAAACCTATTCATATTTCTTTTTAGTCGCCTTGTACCGCTTATTTTAATGTGGCTACTGTGACCATGTTAAAGACTACTGTAATCATAGAATATGTAAAGGTTGTTTTTTGAGTCCGATATATTCGAAAGCTTAACTGCCTATTTTACAAAATAAAATAAGAATTTTTCGTTGTAAATTTATATTGAAACAACAATAAACAAACGCGAATTCGTTTTTGTTTTCAATATAAATTTCTAAATCAAAATTTTTTTTTTAGTTTGAAAACAGGCAGTATAGCATGACATGTGTAGTTAATGAAGGAAAAATAATCAAAACAATTTGGCGCTATTGTTGTGCATTCTACGAACACTTTGTTAAATTATCGTTAGTTCTTCATTTTACTTAATTTAATAATGATACAAACAATTTCATTAAATGTATGACTGAAAAGTGAACTCAATGATAAAGATTCCCAAAAAAAAATATTAAATCTATAAAGAAACAATAAACACTTGAAACTCAGAAATGAACTATAAAGAAATCGCACTGTTCAGCCAAACAAGATTCCACAGACTATATTGTGTTTGAATAACCCAAAAGAGAGAAAATAAAAATTTTATTCATCAATTTATATTGTTGAAAAGTATTAAGTGATTTATTTATGCGACAATCCCATTTGATGAACACTTAATACACAAATTATTAACAAGTACAAAATGCAAACAGACACAGCTACACGATTACAAAAAGCAGCTACAAAAGAAGATGATAATTGATTTAACGTACAGATTAATAGTTTTTGTAGTTGCAAGTGTTATGAAATTCACAAAAGAATTATGAAAAAACAGTTTAACTGATTTTGTAGCTCTGAGTTAAAACTTATATTCAAGGCTATTTATTAAGGAAACAATAACAATGAAAACCATAAAAAATGGTTGAATAAAAAACTAATTAAAAAGTTCATTGCAAATACATGTACATCAACACACGACACACACACACATACGACTCAATTCAAAGATACTACCCAGCTAGCATTTGGATAACCATTCATTAAAAGAATGACTAAAATGAGTCCCTTTTAAGTTGTTTTGATGAAACGAAAACTTACTATGTAGACTCATGTTATAAAATAATATTTCGCTTAAGGGTTCTTCTTCTGATAGCGTATCACACAAGTTTTACGTATTTTGAGGAAAATACAACCCTGTCATGACAATTTGTTTGTTTAATTAATTGAAATTTCCTATAAAATCAGAATTAAATTTTTTTTTCTGTTTTTTTTTTGCAGAAATTAAAATTTATAATTAATTGTCTTTCATAAAGCTTCTGAAATTAACTTATGTCATTTCTAAGCCATCCAATATTGTATTTGTTACGGCCTTAAAAGAATTTGACTTAAAAAAAAAGAGGATGTCACATAAAAAACAAAAAAAAAAAAAAAAAAAAATTATATAAAAAGTGTCAAAACTTTTTCAGTCGTGATCGAATATATTTTCGATTCGAAAGTAATTTTTTTTCTAATTGTTTCAGCAGATTTTATTATTTTTTCAGTGCTGTGAAAACTCAAATATATGCTTTCCAACACTGAAAAAATAATTGCGATTCCCGACAAAAGTAGACTTTATGTTCAGATAATGGGCCTACTTATGACTACATATGTATTTATTTCAATCATGCAAAAGAGTCCAAATAGACTCATGTTTAATCATTAGTATCAAAAAATGTTGACTGGGTACACTTACCCATTAAAGACTAGAAACTTTTTAAAAATTGCTGACATAAAAACTTTTTGCCGACAGACAAATAAAAAAAATTGCGAATAAAAAATATAGGAAAAAAATAAAACAATTATAAACAAATTATAAATTAAAAGGATACAAAATCATGTCTGTATTGTGTTTATAAAAAATTCAGAATATGCGTTTTAGCACCCTTAACACGATTATGGTTAAATTGTTTGTTCTCTTGTTTTTTTATCTTATTAAACTGAAATAAAATTATAAAAACTTAAGCTCAAGTTAGATGACAGTGTACCAGTAACGAAACCGTACAGTAAAAAAAGTAATAAAAATTTATTTTCTTCAGATTTAGACGTTACGGTTAAGATATATTTTTCTGTTAACTACAATCGTTCTAATTGCTTTACAAACAACTAAATGAAGCAGCTGATTTGCTACGTTACTTTTACTGTCAGCTAACTGAGCCTTTATTCATAACTATTAAAAGTAGGTAGGAAATATACATATGTATCTATCGATGAGTTTAAGCATTTCATGTCTGTTGTAGACTGGCTGTATGGTAGGTTTTCCTCCTATCTGAATTCAAAATGTTCATAATAAACCTTTATTAAATTTAAAATATGTACATATTGTTATGGATACTGATATTATCATTAAAATGAGATACATTTTGATACAAACTTTGATCTCCGTATTGACGGACAGCCTGTATAGTCTGTATTTATTTTGTAATATTTACTTTAATAACAATTTAATTGGGCTGATGACACAGTAATAACCCTGCAAGCTAAAATTGTTAATTACATGTATGTATGTTGCCTGTTGTTGCAAATAAACTTGTGTTCGGTGTCTATATGTGGAAAATGGTGTGAGAGAATTACAAGGTCCCTTTTAGAAACAATATTTCAGGATATTAATTTATTTGAAAGATACACGAAGTAATACAATAGCTTTACACCATTTATTTAAATATAGTTAACAGTGAGACAAGGATATATCGACTGCTAAAGCTTAAAAAAACTTATACTTTATCTGAAGGTCATACTGGAGAAATTTCTACACAGGTGTTCTCTTCCTTATTTTGTTTTTTTTTTTTGCAAAGCAGAGTTTTTGCTGTCTTACACATACAATCCTAAATATTTTAGAATGTTTGCTACCCACTACTGCACTTTTCTGAATGGTTTTAAATTATAAATTTTTTTTATTGTTTTTTTTTTTTTGGTTCTGTATTCCAATACTTAAGTTCACTTGAAATCTCTTTCATCATCAGTTCCCATTCATTTTAATTTCATTGTACTGTACCTGGGTGAATGTGTTTGTTTGTATTATTCAAAAAAAAAAAAAAGTTTTACGGGTTAGATTTTATAACATGTTGGGTGTGCGAATGGGTGAGTGTCATAAAATCAAGACTAAATTAATTAATTAAGTGCTGTGGCGCAATGGGCTACAACGAAAACAAGAATATGAACATATTCACACTTATATACACATGTTGACACGAATGTATTGTAGAACAAAAAAAATTAAACAGACATTTTCATGAATGTTCATGTTTATACAAATGGATAAGCATGGCCATGTAAACGAGTTTGGTTTTCAAAGATGTAAATAAAAAAGAAACAAAGCATATTTAAACAAATTTTGCTACTAATCAAAAGGATAAGGAACCAATTAAGCCGTCTTCGTGTCGTGTTTACATACAATATTTAGAATTGTAACTACCGAAAAACTTAAAGTTACATTAGCAGTTTGAAAAAACTTGCTCTTAGCAAAATATATTTATATATTTGCTACACTTTTCATGTTATAAAAGAAAAAAAAAATATATTAAAAGTTTCTCAACATTACGACAGCACGTAGTGTTGTCTTAATGTTGCGAGTTTTGCAACAAAGCTACACTATTTTAAGTTTTAATTCTTTATTGAAACAAATTTTGGTGAACAATTTCATAATGTTTTTTCTTATTTCTAAAGTAGAAAAAGGGCGTAGAAAAAAGTTTAACTTTTCTTTCTCCACTTAAAATATTATAATATAATAAAGCTACGGTCACACTTTTGAAATATTTGACGAAAAAAACGAGACCAACAAACAAACTAAATAAGCATTTCCAAATAATTCCTATATTTGTTTTGATTATAATACCACAACTTACAAAAACAGTGTTTTACTATGTGTAGTAGTATAATTAGCTTATTTTGTGGTATTAAGACTATGTTAAATCTCACTAACTACTTACAAAAGTAGTGGCTACGCTTATTTGGTGAAATATTTAATAAGTGTGACCGTAGCTTAACATATAATAACAATATAATAACAAAGATTGAGAATAGTTAAACTAGTGTTTACAAATCAAACTTATTTTCGATCTTATTCTTATTTCGATCTAATACTCTACTAAACAAATCACATGATATGCTGTCAAAACTCACATGAAAAAACTTGCCAGGAATATCTATGAAATAATGGTGATAAAATTGTACTCGTCTTATTTTGTGAAAAAGTAACGAAATGTTTTTAAAACGTTATTTTTCAACTGCGAAATAATACCAGGCTGAACTTAATTCGCATGGAATTTTAAGCAAATGAGAAAAAGATAAACGAAATATTAAATGAGAAAGAAAAATTAAAATTACACTACTGGTAATAGTTTTTCTATATTCAGCTGTGCCGAATCTTTAATACCCTCCACCGACAGTTAGAATATTTCAGCAGTGGACTTTATATCGGACCAACGGTAAATTATGAACCGGTCTGCACAAAATTTGTCAGTGTAATTTCTTGTCATATAAAATTGTGACAGAATGAAATTTATTACAATATCATTATTCTTTACGGTTTAAGCCGTACAAAAGTGTTTTTCGAGACTAGGCTTTATATTAATACGAAATTTTGTGGTAAGATTTCCTGTCATAAAGAACGAACTTGTGCAAAATCTTATATCAATATGTGCATTCTGCCACTATTTATGCTTGTTTTTGTAACAAAATTATCAATTGCTTAGGGTGGTTATTTCATATTTTGATTCATAACTCTTATTCTACTTAACCAATTTTACCAAACTGCTTAGGATAACTAGAAGCAGTTTGACACACACATTGTATTTTTCTTTCAACAGATCGACAAGCGGACAGACAGACGGACATAGGCTCTAAATTTTATATAATACACAAAACTGTTCACATAATCCTTAATTTTTTCCCTCTGGATGCAGAGTTACCCTTTTTTAAAGAAACAACTTAAAGTAAATTTTTTTACCGAATACTCAAATTAATACTTTTCATTTAAATTAATCAAGCAAAATTAGTTTTCGTATTAATTTTAAAAAGTATTTTAAACAAAACTTAAAAAATCTTATTTATTATTGAATATTTTTTTTTTTAAATTATGTATTAAATTTATCAATTTATCTTAAACCACTCGCAATTTAACTGAACTCAGTTAATTTCAAAGCATTGGAATGCTTTCATTTCCATGAAAAATAAAAATCATCTGTTTTTGTGTAAACATTTGTGCACACTTTTAACAAAAGACTGTTTTGTAGATGACAACAAAAGTTACAATACAAATGACTTAATACAAGAGCAAATCAATGTTGTAAATAACAGACATTTAATTTAATTATTTGAATGTTTTATAAAATAATTGTCTGTTTCAAGGGAAAAGACAAACATGTTCATGCAATACAGAAGTTCCTGCTTAAATGCACCACACTTAAATGATTGCCCGGTTTTAATGAGAAAAAACAGATGGTGTCAAAAAATATACCTACATATTTTATATTTTATTATAATAATAATTAGTTATTGTGGCTATTTTGTTGAACTATGTATTTATGGTTTTTAATCCAAATTTTTAATATTTTTAATTAGGCTTAAGTTCATTAAATTTAATTTTCATTAAATTATTTTTATGAAGAAAGGAATTTTACAACATGAAAATTAATTAAAATTGTTATTGATAATCTTTCATTTTTGACCGTGGCCGGGGATCGAACCCGGGCCGGCAGGTTACCATGACATGTTTCGATCGCAACCACTCGATCTCCTCAGATGGATTTGCCGTTTTACACTCGCAGCCATCGACGACTGCTGACGTCAATAGTCAAACATCAATCCTTAAACCAAATTGTATTTTAACCTTTGGTAGATCGAAGTTTGCTTTTTTGAATGATTATCCATTTTAATTGATTTTACATGTTCTTCCTTACTTCTGTTTTTTCTTTCAAGTTGTGCTTCTGTTTTTTCTTTCAAGTTGTGCTGAAAAAGATCAACAAGAAAAAGAAAGACAAAAAATGAAAAACAAAAAATGTACTTTGGACTTCAAGAAAAATTCTTGACAAAAGTACGAAAAAACAGAAGTAAGGAAGAACATGTAAAATCATGTTCATATTGGATTTGAATCATGTTCACCATTTTAAGAAAATGGTTTCTTGAAACTGCTTTGAATGTTAGTTTTCTCAAAAAAATGTATATGTTGTAAATGAAAACAATCCTTACACCGCGTTACACACATTCTGTCCTATAAACCAAATTTACTTTTTCGGAAAGGGGAGAAAAAAAAATACACGTGTATGGGCGATTTTAAACCCTTTTTCCGTGATCCAATCGAGCTGCATTTTTGCAGGCAGACTCGTGGAAATGTCTGTATCACGTCAAATTTTTTAAAAAAATAGATTTTTATCAATTCTCAGATTTTCCTGAATTTTTTTTTGTAACGCGGTGTTATTAAACAATTTATTTACATAATTTAATTTATTAAAATACTGCTTAGGAAGTTTATAAATAAATAACTAGCGATTTTATCCGAGATCTTTAAAACGCATTGTTCGTTAATTTGTCCAGGGTTTTATACAATTTGTGGATTAGCGTGGTAGCATGCCCAAGGGCTAGGCGCGCTGCAAGTAGAGTCGACTCCGGTTTAACAAAACGCGCATTTAACCGAAGTTTCGCTTAAAAAATTCCCCGCTTAACTGCGTAAAAAACTGCACAGTTTAACATGAGCAGTTAAGGAGAGATTACTGTACTATAACAATAACTGCTATAACAATTTACAATTTCCTGATGTTTCTTTATCGCTGTTTTCTACAATCTGCCACAATTTTATTTAAGCAATTGAAAAAAGGGCAGCTTTCTGAATTTTATGTCATTTAATTGAAACAAATTTTTTTGGTACAAATGTAGTTTTTATGATTGTATATTTAATTGGAGAATTTAAGTTTAATTATAGTGCATTTATGTTTTTAGAATTTTTTTGTAGAACTTTGTTTCTCTTTCATTTAAAAACCGCCCTGCTAAAATTTTCGTTTAAAAATCCATTAAAATCAGCAAAGTTACAGTTGCATTTAAAGAGCAACTTTTAATGGTTTTCAAAGTTTTAAAATAATGCTAGCAACGAAGAAGCTGTCAGAAAAGGTGCTTACTTTATTAATGTATTGGATTGAAAACTATAAACTTCGTGATTGGAAAATGATAATGCTACACATTTTCTTTTTATATTTTCTTTATATATAAAAGAAAGAAGCCTTCTCTTCTTGACTGTTTTCTTTGCCAAAGAACAAACATCTCTACTATTAAAAAGAAAAGCTGAAGTACAAAAAATTACCGCAATTTTTTTTGGAGAATTGGCATTTCAGTTTGTGGAAGGTTTAAATTAAGATCAAATGGTTGCAATATAGTTAAACTTTTAAGTGAAATAATTGCTGTTGGTGAAATGTAAAAAATCTGTTGACATGTTGCAATTGTAATAGTGCTGGTAAATTCTATTACTTTTGATGACCCACTGGTACTCAATACATATGATTTGAGTTTTTTAAGTTTTCGAACCACGTTGTAGAGCCAAACACTGTTTTTTAAATACATTTAATAACTTTGTTTTTTCCTTAATGTTGTCTTCTTGTTGACTGTACTCTGAAAAGGCTGAGCAACTATTTTTGAGGATAGAGCACTCGAAAAAAGGTGAAAATACTCGATACTCTTTTTTTTTTTTTTTAATTCCCTAAGCTAATCCCGCGAAGCCCTACGCTTGTCTGCAGGAAATAAGCCAGAGTCTCTGGCGGGAATCGAACCCGCAACCTCGGCGCTGATAGACTAGCTCACTACCAGCTAGACTACCGAGGCACTCAATAAATCGGTATCTACTACTTAACATCTTGAAATTTTTAAAGGATTACCCTATGAAAAATGGAACTAACACCAAACTTTTCACGTGACAGTTCTGAAGTGGTAGAAACGGGTTCTTACCATGACAATGTCCTCGGAGTGGTTAATTGGCATTTTTTTTGACACTTTGTTAAAGGTTAACCAAAAAATTCTACAGAGACACATTAAATTTCGATAAAAAGAATGCCTGTCGCATATATTGTCCCGAGCGAACCATTTGTATAGGATAGATCTATCTTTATATAAAGTAATGGAACAAGTAAGAATCAGCCACTATCCGCACAAAATCCAGTCTTATGACTAGTTTGTGTGAATTACCTTTCTTTTGGAGTAACTACACTTTAAACACACCATCATCAGTGCAGCCTTTTCTCCTTTTCAGTTATCGTGATTCGTTAGTTTTTATTATAATATTGTGTTCTCTTGTAGAGTGATGAGTGCTTGAAGAACAATTTACACAAATTTCCCACTGGGCATTTATTTATCGTTTTGTTGGTGTGTGAAAAAATTAGTTAATTATTAACATTAGGACTATTAAATATTTGCACATTTATGATAAAAACAAATGACAAATTTTTAACTATGAAGTTAACTTCATTAACTTTTATGATCACCGAAAGCATATAATGATTGAATTACTCTTTCACATGATCTCGATAGCTTTAGCCGCAGCAATTGTTTATGTTATTACAAAAAGTCATACAAATTTTTTTTAAAACGCTTAGTGGTTGGAAATAACTTTTAAAAATAAATAAATTGGGCGAATTATACGCGTTCGCAGTTGCGAATTTGGGGGTATAACAATATTACAAACATTTTTTACAAAATAGTTTTTCTTTTTTAACTTTAGGCAATCGCATACTAAGACATTATGGGTAATTCAGCTCTACTTTTTGGAAGGTAATGTATTTTCGGTATTTCAAATATTAATAAATACCAACATTTTTTAGGAAGGTTTCAGGCGAGTATGCTAGATGTACGCAATTTAAATAGAACACAAACATTTTGGTTTTAAGGGTTTCTATTTTGCATATAATTTTTTTTTTTGCAAATAAATAAATTATTTTTTATGCTAAATTATTTTTGAATAAAAAATTGCCTGGAATCCCCAAGTTAGGAGCTCGGTCTTCATTTTAAAATCCTGGCTTTAATAATTTTTGAAACCAAAGGCCAACTTACGCCATCCGATATCGATCGAAATTACATTACAATTTAAATGGAAATTTCCATAGGTACCAAATGCCGTAGGCATTTTGATTTAATAATGTGTAGTAATTAATTAAATGTAAATAACTTAATTTATGATTGATTCTTAATGTCAAATGGGACGTAAACTCTGCCTCTGAACTTAAATGTTCTTATAGTAACTTAATTATGCAAAAGTGTTCAACTTGCTGCTGATGTTCGTGCTAACTACCATTAACGTCGCAATATGCTTTTAAAAACTGAATTTGTTGTACTCAGACATGGTGTTTTTTATATAAGTACAATAAACAACACCTTGTGTGACCTTCCCTGATTTAAATTATTTTAAATTAACTGCTAAATTCATTGTGCCACATAAAGCATGAAAAAGCAAAAGCAGAAAAACATCAAAAAAAAAATTAAACAATTGTTTAGTTACCATTAGTAACGCTTAAATAATTATTATCATTATGATGGCGATGTAAACAGCAGAAAAACAAATAAAAAAACAATGCTCAGCAGTAACGACCCACAGAGTTCGAGAGCAAAGGTACAACTATAAAAGCTGGCAAAGAAGGGAAATAAGGTGTGTCCACAAATACGATAATAACCATAAAGCCAATAATATTGACAGCAATAACTACAAGATACAGATACCTCCTACATGGTTTTAAGCAAGGCAAATAAATGGAAGGGGGAAGTTTATTTGAATGAGACGTTGTTAAACATACACTTGTTGTGTAATACCCCTGACAGACATAGGATTTGTATACTATACTATCATGGTATACTACATGTGTGTCAACCTAAACTACAATTAAATCATGAAACAAAGTGGTATATTGATGGTTTATATACTACTGTAGTATGCATACCATGGTATTGAAACTATATGTCTGTCAGGGGTATAAGTGGAGTCGGAGTGAGTGTATGTGTTGAAGTATGAGGGCTCCTTCTTAAAATGAAAATTGTGTGTTAATAAATCTCATAAAATAAAACACTTTTGAACTCATTTACGAAAATCAAATTATTATAAAATTTATAAATTTATTTATATTTCAAAAGATTTTGTTATTCGTGCTTAATTCCCAGTTTTGAAATTTATTGTTGATGGGATAAGCTATTCCTATGCGCATTTCACTGGTTGCTTAGGCCAGATCATCAGGAAACTTCATCCATAAAGATTTTGGAAAAACTAAAGATATTAAACCAAATAAAACTGTTAAGCGTATAAGACTTAAATCAACAGTTCTACTTGTAACAATATCAAAGTTTAAACAAAACACATCAACAATAAACAGTGGGTTTATCTCATCTTACATTCCCCACTACAATTAGTTGAAATTCTCTCAACATTAATTGTAGTTGTAAGCAGGTTAAGAAAAACAAAATAAAAAACAAACAACAACTTACAAAAGATGTTGTCAATTAAGTGTTTTTTAACCTACTTACAACTACAATTAATGTTGAGAGAATTTCAACTAATTGTAGTGGGGAATGTAAGATGAGATAAACCCACTGTTTATTGTTGATGTGTTTTGTTTAAACTTTGATATTGTTACAAGTAGAACTGTTGCTTATGATTCTTATACGCTTAACAGTTTTATTTGGTTTAATATCTTTAGTTTTTCCAAAATCTTTATGGATGAAGTTTCCTGATGATCTGGCCTAAGCAACCAGTGAAATGCGCATAGGAATAGCGTATCCCATCAACAATAAATTTCAAGTGTTTTTATCAATAATAAAAACTGGGAATTAAGCACGAATAACAAAATCTTTTGAAATTAAAATTTTGTATTCCCAAAAATTGAAATTACTTTTTGATTTATTTATATTTTAAATATTATCGCTTTAATACTCTGTGCAATTAACCCAGTAAAAACTTCGCTTACTTTTTCAAAATGAATAGCTTCTTTAACTCATTATTTAGTAGCTTTCTTCTATAACTACATGTATAACAACTTCTATAACTACTTTTTTCTGGATGTATTAAAGTAAAAAAATAATGACTTGCTTTTGAATGCGTTCATTTTGGGACATACCTTGTAAAATTCATTGGTTCTTCCAGTAGAATTGTAAGTAGTGCTCTTATGTTTTTCTGATTACTCAACAGATTATTTTGTAGGCGAAGTTTTTACTGGGAAGTTGTGATTTTGTGTTAGTATCAAACGTGACTTCAAACATTTCGCCAGTTTCGAAAATTAAAGAATTTCATACTTTTTGCAGACTTTAATTATACCAACATCATTAAAGTGGAGAGGCTATTATGCGCCTGTGCTTTCAGTAAACCGATCGACACAGAATCACTTTCTGAGTCAGTTTAATGATGTCCGTTCGCCCGGCTGGTTTTCTGTCCAGTAAAAACTTGTGCATAAAAAACAGCTATCATTTTTGAGGATAATTTGCTGAAATATGTAACATATCTTTGAGTTATCAAAAGGATAAAAGCTTATCGGTCCATAATTTCAAATATCCGCCAGACAAATTTATTTTCTGAAGACAGCTTTGTGTGGTTAAATTAAATCGAAAAATAGGTATTGCAAGCTCAAATATCTTACTAAATTTATTTAATTACTGTCCATTATAAAATCGGTCCCTATTTGACGAGAAAGGGTATAATCTAAAAAATTTGTCTGTACATATTGTGGTGTAGGGTATCTAATGATCTAGCTTTACACTTTTTTTAACATAATAAATATTAATTGACTTTACTTATTAGTTAATAAACCATTGGATGAGAAATTACCCATCAGTAAAAGTTTTTCGTACTAACGTTTTCAGCTTTAAAATTAGAAAAAACTAAACAAAAAATGAAATAAAAATGGGGAAAAAACTAAAATTAAATCAGTGGGAACTATAAAAAAAGATCAAATAAAGAAACACTCTCTTAGAAATTCTTTGTCTCATGAACACATTTCCTGAACAATATAATAGTGTATACAACATCGATAACACAATCTTGTCCACACTTTTAGACAACGTTACTGCAAAATTTCATATAAAAAATAAACTTCAAGAATAAAAGAACAATTGTTAAAAAAAATAAAAAAAATATAAAACTTTCTTTCTTTTTCAGAAGCAAAAAAATTGCAATAGCATTTGCTATTTGTTACACCTTGTTACACACACACAAAATATATAAATTTATAGAACGAAATACTTATACTCACTCTAATACTTATTTATTGCTAAGAATATGTGCAAAAAATGTTGCTGTTTTTAACAGGATATACTACAATGCTGTATGGCACTCCAGAGAGCACAGAATTATACACTTACAATTACATCTACACATGTGCACAGCAAGAGCAAAAAGAGAAGGAAAAAAATATAGCAAAAATTTCTAAACTAAAAAACTGAGCACTGTTGTTGGTTGCAGGAAACTTTTACAACAGCTTGATGTTATACGAACAAGTGCAAGTTGCAAACACCAGGTTGTTGACTCACACACACTTGTACGTACCGGCAGTTGGCTAATGTGACACAAAATAAGAAAAACTCTCTTGTTAAAAAAAATCTCAAATACTTAGACGACGACAGAAGCTTGGCACACTAATACATACTCTTTGCTGTATGAATGCAAACCCACACACATGCATACATGTAAGTAAATAAAAATTTTTGTAATAAATACACTTTTATATTTCTTATTTTATTACAAAATAACGTTGCATGCTTTTTGTTCTTTTGTTACTTATTTTATATTACGTTATCCTTTTTAGTTTCTTAAGAAATTTTTTTTTTTTTTAGAAGTTGTAACCAAAGTTGTTGTTTTACAGGAAAAATGTTACTTTTATAAAAAAAATCAGGAACAAAAGAAAATATTGTAGACTGCTAAAGTCTAAGTTACCATAAAAACTCGAAAAAAATGCTAAGAAGCAAAACGTAGAAATGCATGCTGATGTTTCCTCGTGCATGTTCTTTCGTTTTCAATGCAACTTGATTCTTAAGTTTAAAAATAAACCTTTGAATAGGTATAAGAAAATAAAAAAGGGCAAAAAAGTTGCAAGTACTTGTTTCTTCTAACAAACTTGCAGCAACTAAAAAAGAAAAAAAAAAAAAAGAAACTGACAGACATAGAAATATGTAGTATATAAATATGTATGGCCATTTTTTAAATGTCTCATAAATATAACATTACCCTGCAGTTTGAAAGGTATTAATGTAGTTGTAGTTTAATGGTTATTGGCCTATAGATTTTGAGTTTTTTAGGCGAATGAATTATTCTTTTATACTCATTTAGTATTTTTGATTGAAATTAACTTTGATTACCAATAAAGCTCCTTTAACACAATTCAATAAGTCTTATGTGCTGTTTTCACAACACAAGTGACTGAACGTGTAGTAAAATTTATATAAAAAGCACTCAGTTTTTTGAGTGTTTTCCATATAAATTTTACTACACGTTCAGTCACTTGTGTTGTGTAAACAGCACATTAAAATTTTTCCTTTTACAAAATCCAATGATTTTTGGTGAGATGGTCAAAAAACAAATAGAAACTCTTATAATTTTGTAGTATGTAAACAGCTTTTCAATAAAAAGGAAAAACATTTATTTTTTGGCTTATAGTCTTATGGTTTTTTTTCAGAAATGGTTAAATGTTTCAAGTGTGAATGCTTGTTTCACATTTTCAACAACTTCCATGCGTTCCTTCGAATTGTATGCAAGTAATAAAAAGGTATTAGGTGATAAATCTTAACATTAAGAATAATTTCAGAAATGAAGAGAGCCATTAAACTGACAAACTTGTTAACGTAGTGACATTTGACATTTCACCACAAATTGTTTTCACACTATTATACATTTAAAATTTATGTTAGTGTTTGATATACCGTAATACTTAGTAGGATAGTGTTAAAGGGCCTAAAGTTTGTAACTTTGTAGTTCCAATTAAGTGTATTTCGTTAGCTAAAATGCAAAAAGGCG
This sequence comes from Pollenia griseotomentosa, assembly GCA_963931875.1. Classification (NCBI taxonomy): domain Eukaryota; kingdom Metazoa; phylum Arthropoda; class Insecta; order Diptera; family Polleniidae; genus Pollenia; species Pollenia griseotomentosa. The sequence goes on along the minus strand of OZ007561.1, from coordinate 201,928,426 downwards.
CAACTCACAACAAATTCAAAATGGAGTTTTTGATTGATTATTATGAATGCCATTTAACTACACGTCTTGACTTAATTTTATACTTTTGCGATCTAAAATGAGGCTTTTTTTAACAAAAAACAAAGGGACGTTACTATTACAAGTAAGTTTATTTGATAAATGCCAAACGATGTAATTACACATTTTTTTCTGGCAAAATATAATGAAATGGTCTTCTTTCAAAACTGTTTGAAGAATTGAATGGACGACTTATGAATGCATGTTTTTCTGACATGTTTGTAGTTTTCATTTTACAAAGTTTTTTTGCTTCACCTGTAAAATTATATTTTTTTATTTTAGCTAACAATTTCTTATTCAGGGTTCTTAATTTCTGAAATATTTTCCATTCTTTATAGGAATAATGTAAAACAATTTACGATAGATATTATTTAAACTTAATTATCATTTTAGGCAAACAATTTTTTTATCTTAGAGCTTTAACACCTTTCCTGCACTAAAAAAATAGAAAGCAAGTGGTTCAATTTTGCTCAAGTATAAAGTTCATGCATCGTACATTTGTTAATTCTGTTTACTTTAAATTTCAAATTCAATGTGTTTAATGCAAGTTTCGGAATGATGCGTGACTTTTTTGTTGCAGACATTTCGAAAAATCCTTGAAATTAAATCTATATACCTAAAAACGTTTGTGCCGTGTATGTGGTGCTGGACCGATTGACACCAAACTAGGACAATAAATTAGTTAAGCCCGGAGCCAGGGTTGTTGTCGTGATATTTACATTTCTTAAATTTTTGGTACGCTTTGGCTGAAATTCACAAAATATGTTTATTAAACAAAATTATGTTTCCTGATCTAATTTTGACCCAGTAGATAGCGCTGGGTTCAAGTTAATAACAAAATTCTCCAGTATTTAATTTTTTATTTTTATTTGGAAAATCTCGAGCAGCGCCAGGAGAAAACAGCTAGTATTTTATATGAATCAATAATTTTATAAAAAAATAATTGTAGATAAATTTCAAAAAAAAATTATTGCCTAGTTTTGAAAATAATAATAATAAAACAATAAAACCTGTATGGGCAATTTTGACCCATGAATACAGGTTAAGGGTTAATGTAAAGGTTTCCTGAAAAAGGATAAGAAATACTCCATTATCACGACATTTCATATTGTATTTTCTAGGTATATGATCTCAATTGCCTGCCGCGTGGTTGTTCTGATTACAATAACCTGGACTTAGACTGATAATCTCACAAAATGGACTTCTAATCATATATATCAATCAATCGCCAAATATCGCCCGAACGCCTTACCAAAATTTGTAACTTCTATACAAATTATATTTGACTCAAGTACGTCAAAATTAAAAAAAAATAACTTATTTAAAATATCTCAGTGTACATACAACATCTTATTTTAAACTCGATATCGATAAGGTTTTTTTTTCGAAAGGAACTCACTTTTAATACAAACTTCAATCATTTTGCCAACTGGGGCTTTTCTTGTTGTTTTTTCGATAAAATTTCATTTGTAGTGTTGAAAGCAAACAAAATGTTTGTTTTAACTCTCAAAACGTTGCTGAATGAAAAGATGGTTAAAATTACATCTAGTGAATGAGTAAATAAATGTCTGCACGAAGAAAAGTTTCTTCCTTTCTTTTTGTCATTTTTACCTTCCTACGTTTTTTATTTCATTTTCCCAGTATAATAGCAGAGAAAAAAATTTCTTGTAAATTCCTTCGCATCTCATGTTGCAATATTTACAATGTTGCAACGTCATAAAGAAAGCAATAAAATGAACTAAAGACAACATAAAGACAACATTAGCCCTAGAAAAAGAACAGGAAATAAAAGCTTGAAAGGAAAGTTTAATTTTACAAACGTTTAAATCTACAATTTCTGTCAATTTAGCCTTCGTCTTGAAGAAGTTTGTTAAAAAATATGTGTTTGATTCTAATTTTCTCTTCAGGTTGTTTTATTTCCAACACAGTACAAAACTTGTACTTATAATGAGTATAAACGTTCAATTGTTATTTTTGTTGCCAATTTCCTGGTTTTTGTTTGTTTTTGTAATGTTGTCTTCTTCCTTTTCACAAGCAGTTTTATTGGCATTTTGCAAGTTTCCAGTATTACATTGCAGTGGTAGGAGTTGTTGACAAACTCTAAAGGCTTGATTATCATAGTGTGTACTGAAAAGATAAGGATGAACATTTCCCTGACCATTAAAAGAAGTAGAAGAACTCGAAATTTTTCTATGGTTTGTTTTTTTTTTCTTTTTTCCTGCCGTGTCTTATACACAAAGTGATGAAGAAATAAGAGTAGAATGTCCTTAAAAAGAAACCCAAACCTTTTTAATTTTTAATTATTAATCGTAGTCATATATGATTTACGACCAGCTAGACGCGGAGAAATGGCGCTATGATATACACAAAATTTGATGGAAATAAAAATCATTATTACCATTTTCATGACGCCAACAAATTATTTGTCGTATTGCTTTTTTAACAATAACGTAAAGGTTATATATTTTTTTTCCGCAATCAAATTTTTGTAGATTTAATCAGTGTATGATTTCTTTGTTTAACAAATTTCTTTGTTTAACAGATGCCACGAAACACATTTTTCTCTATGTGTAGGAACAGACAACAATCTTTTTGCTTAATACTTTTTTAAAGTTTTACTTATTTCTTTTCTATTTACTTTGATATCTTCTAATATTTTGTTGAAATCTTAACATTTACACTCAAGTTAAAATAGAAAAGTTAAACGATAATCGACAATGGATAAAGTAATTCCATTCAGACTTAGGAGTGTTTGTTGTCGATAGTTAAGTTGTTGTAAAAGATATCGTTCTCCTTCAGGAAACTTAAACCTCGTTAACATTTCACAAAAGACTAAGAAAAGTTTAGAAATTATTTCGAAGCTGCATTAAAATAAAAACAAGGGGAAAATGAAAAAAAAGATTCAAAAGATTGAATTGGCTTGCAATTTACACACATACACATTTGTGTTAAACACACCAGCGGGAAAACTCAGATAGGCCAAAGGCCGGCTTAAAAATTTTGTTTATCCCATTTCTATTTTTATGTTACTGCTAAAGAATACCTCATAAAAGGCATCGGCTCTTTCATATAAAAGATAAGATACACATTTTACATTTGCTTCTATGAGAAGGGAGTAGGGTACAATTTTTTATATTGTTTTTTCGCACAAGCAAACTAATTTTGTTTTGAAACCGTTACCTTTCTTATGTAACTGCGAAAGAAGGAAGAGCGGAAGGTCTACTCCACAATGACAATGTGTGTAAAAAAGATATGAGTATCGAATGGAGCGATCAGGCCTTGTATATCCTTGTTGATCCATCGGTACCACCTTTTCCCGCTGGCACACTTTTGTGAAGTTTTAAGCATTTATTTAGTTTAGTTTAAAACAAATGATTACCAGACAGTCCGTAGAAGTATGCGTTTAATTTCATTGGTAATTCAAAGCGCGGTGGGGTTCTTTTTTTAAAATTCTCTTATAATTGACCGGCTCCAATTTCAATATGTTCTACATGTTAAACAGCAACAACAACTGAAACAGGAGAAGAAAGGACATTTTGTATGCAAATTGTCGCAAACGAACCAAAAATTTTCTACACAACCATAAAGATTTAATCTGGTGACATGGGATATAGAACGAAAGTAAAAAGTCTCTCGAAAAAGAAAACTTTTTCTCTGTTATTGTTGTCGTTTTTTTTTAATATAATTTATGTTTTTTTTTTACTTTTTAACAGATAAAATATAAGTTTAAAGGACAATCTACACGTATGTTAATGGGCCACAGATACAAAAGGTCGCATGTGTTTTTCAAGCTATTGGGGAAATAAAAATAGATGGACACAATTTTAATGGTTTTAGAAGAAAACAATTTTAAATTTATTTAGGGAAAAATACTAGTACATATATAGAAAGTCTGGATAAAAAAAAATATTTGCATACAAAATTAAAAAACTACGATAGATTTTTTGATATGTTAACAAAGAACTGTCTTGTACACTGAATAATTTTTTTATAAAAAAGGTGCAGACTGCTATTTCAACATATGTCAGCAAAAAATATGATAATAGTTTGACTACTTTATTATTTACACAATTACAAGGTGGCTTAAAAGTTTTCACTCGATGTTTTTTGACTGTAATTTTGTTTAATAAATGAAAAACTTTAGCTTTGCTTAGGATTGTGTTTATTTGATGTCTAGAAATTTTTATAAGGTAGAAAAATTATATCTGCCAAATATAATTTTTAGTTCTCGCCAATAAAATCAGGCTTAGCTTATTAAAAGTCTGGGGCCTAATTATGGCAGTCGTGATCGAGTACTATCTCAATTCGAAAGCAATTTTATTTCTAATTCTTTTAGTCGAATCGAAATTATTTTTTCAGTATTGTGAAACTCAAATTAATGCTTAACAGTTCAGTATTGACTGAAATAAATAGATATTAAATTGCTTTCGAATCGAGAAAGTACTCGATCATGACTGCCAGAATTAGGCTCCTGACTAGTAAGTAGCTATTAAAATTTATTGAAATTTCTATAAAACAAAAGAGTTACAAGACTAAATAATAAATAAAATATTTTATATATTGCAAATATATGAAAAACAATTTCAAGTGATACCCCATTGACTACAATATTCTAGTCTAGTGAGTTAGAATAAGTAAGTAGCCTACTTTACTTGGATTTCCAACTTATTTGTATGTAACTTAATGTAGACCTGCTTCAACAATGCCTATAAAGCGCTAAAGCTCCAAACTATAATGAAATACTTAGTTTTAAAACAATGGAAATATTTCTGCATAGACTATAACAGACAGGCTTTATAGCCAGTCAAACAAAGTAACTGGCCAACTTTATTTGGCTTCCCAAGTCTAAAACAGCTACTTGACTTGGCTTTTTTTACCCATTACTATACGACTTAAGAATTACAAAAATAATGACAACAAAAAATAGTCGTCTCATATCCATGGACGACAATAGGCTAGTCTTTTATTTAGTCCAAAGTAGTCACTTGGCTATTTTACTTTGCTACTTTAATAATTTCTAAGCTACTAAGAATACTTACTAATATTTTTCTACAAATCAAATCAACTAACTCTTTAAAGATTGCGACAGGTAAGTCAAGTAGCCGGTAATAAATAAGTAATTAGCTACTTTACTTGGCTACCTTACCAATTTATATGTTATTTATTGTCAAATTACATAATGGCATCTCTCAAAGACCACAAAATAATAATTTTTATTAGAAACAGTATTCCAACTTTAAAAACTTTTGCGTATTTGGTAGACCATCTAAAAACATAAAATACATTGCAGGCCCTTATAAGTTGAGTAGTGCATGTGTTGCAATTGCTTTTTCTTTACAAACTAAACTCACAATAGAGCCTTAAGGAACTTTGTTTTCGATGGAATGGAAGTATGGAAGTATGAATGAATATTTTTCTATAGATGTAGACTAAATTTGCCAAATTTATAAAATTGTATATATGTGTTTGCATGTGTGAGGCATACGCCATCCCTTGTTCAACTTTAAGTTTAACGATTTGTTTTTGTTCAAGCTCTTAAAAGTAGGCTATATATATATATTATATTACATTATTTTATAAAGGTAAATGCTAGTAAAAAGCATGAAAATAAAAATTTCAATTTATAACAAAAAATGTCTACAATACAATAGAAGTCAGAAAATCATGGATATAACTTAACAAAAGTTTTTTGTTTTCGAAAGAAAGTTTCAAAATGTTTTCAATTAAATTTCTTGGAAATAAAAAGTTTAAATTGAAACGGGTTTTTATTCATTCTATATTAAGAAGCAGTTTTAGGTAATAATAAAAATAAACATACATGCAGAGAAAACACTTTTTTCTATATTGGCACATCCAATAAACTCTTTTTTTAAAGAATATTTTTTGAAACATATTGTGGTTACTTTAATCATATTATTGTTACTGGCAACCCTATTATGGGTAAATTAGTCCTCCATGAAGAAGCTTAAACCATATTATAGCTACCTCCCAACATGTTAAGGTTAACAATAACTGTAGTTTCTTACCGCTAATAATTGCATGGTTTTAAGTTAACAATAACATTTTCCCCCTTTACAAGAGCAACATGTTGTGGTTGAAAAACAACTATTCAATTATTATTGGTAAACATATTATTGTTTTTATATATCATAACATGTTCGGAAGCAACCATAATATGGTTATGGCTTCTTGACGGAAGACTAATTTAAGCCATAAAAAGTTGGCCTGTGCAAATAACATTGTTAAAAGAACCACAATATGTTTAAAAAATGTTCTTTAAAAATTGTTTTTTGGAGGTGACTTATACAAAATGTTTTTTCTTTGCGTGTAGTTTATTGGAAACTATCTTCCAAAATATAGTTCTAAGAAAGTGCTAAACTAGTACATATATAACTCTTTTTTAAATAAGAATTTACACTTCTTAGTTTTCTTAATTATTTATATGTGTCTTAAACAAAAATATGTTAAAGGTAATAATAACGTGGTTGTGATGATTTTAAAAAGGGCTAATGCAATCATAGCAGGGTTGCGACAATAATATGAAAGTTGCTAATGACTATAACACGACTAAACCTGTTCTGTTAATCATACTATTGTATCAAATTTAAATTGTAAGTATTGCGTATATTTATATTTATTTCCTTTCATAAAAAAACCACACACAAAATATGTCAACATATTTAATTTAGAACTTTTAGAATGATCCATTTTTTTCAATAATTCCATTTAAATTTAAAATTTCCGTAAGGTTACCTTAAACTTATTTAAGTTTTTAGGGGAAAAAAATTTAATAAAGACACGTTGTGTAAACTTTTTTTGTTAATGGAATTGATAATTAATATTTAATGATTTCCTGTCATTATAATTTTCAAAAAAAGTTAGTTTTAAAATAAACCATTTTGAAATAATTTCAAAAGTTTTTGAAAAGTCCCCCCCACCCACTTTTAAAAAAAACTTACTTTAACATGAGTTTAGTTGTTTGGTAGAAGTATGTCCTTCTTACACAAGCATGAGATAATCCTTTTTATATATTTTGGCAGAGTAATCCTTAATATAGCAACGAAAATATTTTTCGTAATTTTGTTATTATTATTTCTGATTTTATTTTTTTACATCATCATATTTTTTGTAAGAAGAAAATTATGACTTTTTTTATGGCTTGAACTTCTTTTTTTTGTATTTCTTAAGATTTTTGTTATTGCACTTTTCTTATTTTTCTAAGATTTTGCTGGTTTTAGCACTTTGATTCCTTTAGTAAGCGACGAAAGGATACACTTTATAGTAAGTAAAAAACGCGGTTGTACTTTTTTACTTTTCTGTTAGATTTATATGGGTAGGAAAAATTTTTTTTTGCCAAATTTATATATATTTTTTTCACTTTATAAGGACTTTTTAATTTACTTCCTTTAAAAAAAAATTTTATTTGTTACTATTTTAAGCTGATTGTTAGCGGTATTTTGTATATTTATTTAGGATTTGCTTAAATAAATTTGTGTATTTTTGCTGGGTAAGCAGCAGACTATTATGAACACATTGATTTTTTTAATTTATTGCGTTTTCTTTTTTTATAAATTCAACCGTTTTTTAAAATTTGTGCTAAATTTTGGGAAAATTTTCACTAATTTCTTAAAAATTTGATTTTTTCATTTTTTTTCCATAAATTTTTAATTACACCTTATGAATTATTTATCCTTTTTTTTAATTTAAATTTCTCCGGGTTTTAGACGAAACACATGTTAACTCGTTTAACATCACTTAAAAACTAATGTTTCTTGCTCACGCACTTTCGTACAAAGCTCTTTAAAAAAACGACCTTTTGAAAAAAAACACGAGTTCGTTACGAACGATACTCTTTTTTTTAAATAAAAATAACAAAAACAGAGAGAAAAATAAGCTTGGCACACTCACACGAATGCTCTGTACTCAAAGAAAGTTTAAACGGAAGGAAGTAGTAGACAATTCACCTCATTACAATGGTGAATATTCTTTTTAGATTTTTTTTGTTACTTCGCTCGTGCGTTAATTCTCTTGAATATTCAGTATCATACTAAACGAGCGTGCTGTATTTACAAGCGTATTACTGCATTAACGGTACAACTTTGACTGACTAAACAGGTTGAGTGTGTTAATAAAAGCACAATAAATAATATGCATGATGCAGCGTGGTGGGTTAGTAGCATGTTTCAGCATCATGTTGCAAGAGGCAAAACAGAATGAGTATGAAAATAAAATGTATAAGAAGTGTATACTGTATAGCCCTGCAACGAGTTTAGAAATGTTTCAGCTGCATGTTGCGAATGGTTAAATTTATTTATAGAAAAAGGGGGCAACTTGTTTTGGTCTTAATTAAATAAATGTTTATAGCTAAGATCCCACTATCGGCGCAATGTACCAATTTTTGTCGTATATCATGTGCCGATAGTGTGAACGGTCAAAATTTTTTAATATGCGACAATCTGTGCCGAAATTGTGCTGACTGTGGACAATCAAAATTAACCTTGATGCGCCGATAATGTGAACACTCTTTTGCACAATGTGGAGCAATCAAATTGTTTAATATGTACCGATTTTGATCGGCCACTTGTGTGCCGATCACAGTCGCCAATCAGCGCCGATACAAGGGATGGCAAAACGAAATTTTTAAATTGAACTAACTGGCTACTAAAATCTTACCTTTTTGAGCTTAATTGTATCAAAATTACATATGTTTTGTCTATTATTTATGTGTAACAACTTTAAATAGCACATTTGTACTGTTGAATGAAAGAAAACAATTCGCTTTAACCAAAACATTGCAGTTGTATCGATGTTGCCATCCCTGGCTTGTAAACATTTATTTACAAAACAACAAGTACAAAAAAAGAACAAATGCAGTAAGTTTGAATAAAATTGAATACATTTTTTATTTTATATTAATATATTATTTAAAATTGTTAGAAAACATAATAGAATATTCAGACGGACAATTTCGCGAATTTCTAAAGTAAAATTATGTCTGCCAACAAGCAAATAAACAAAAACATTTGATTTAATTTTCCAAAATTGCACGAAAGTGTGACCACATTGTACCGATTATTGTCGCAATTGAGTTTTGAACCGAAAAAAATTGTCACAATGTGTGACGATAATGGGACCACCCAAGAATCAATTGTGCAATGTTTTTAAATGTGCGCCGATATAGCACGACAAAAATCGTCACAGATTGTGCTATTTGAGCAGATAGTGGGATCTTAGCTTATGAAGTGCATCCGTTTACTTGTCGCTTGCTTTTTTAAGTTAATACAGAAGAGACGGCCTTTTAAGCCTATTAAAACTACTTAGACAAAAGAAAACAATTTATAAATTTCCAATTTATCAAAAGAAAAAAAAAAATTTATATTAATACATAAATCAAAAACAATTTTATTGTAATAAAAAAAAAACTTGTAAGCAAATAAAAAGCGAAAAGCGGCTTATAGATTATAGACAAAAAGTGGGGAAATAAACTTAAATACTTAAACCGCAAATAAAACAAAAAAATATTTCTAAGACCAAAATAAACATTTCTACGCCTGTTTTAACAAAATGAGATTTAAAATTACAGACTTAAAAACCAAAAAGTGTAAAGAAATACAGGCGTGGGAGCTGTTATCGGAAAGCTTTAAAAGAAATTAAAAAAAATTGTCAAATAAGCATTAGTTAAAAACAATTTATCTTCATTTTACTTTAAAAAAAATCACTGTTTAAATATTACAATTGCTAATGATTTGTGTCATTGTCCGACGAATGATTTGATGACAACCAAAATTTTGGGTTGAAACAAAAATAAATTTTAAAAGGTTTTATTTTATAACAATTATAAAATGCTAATGTTTTTATACTTTTATTTATAACCTTTGTTTCGATTTTAAAAATTAGTTTCAAACAATTTAGATCACGAATTTCTTAGAATAATTTACACTTTCTATGGGGGGTCATGGATTTTAAGAGTTACAATTAAAATTTTCTTGTAAACCAGATATTTTTGAAGTTTGTTAAAATTTCTTTTAGGTCAAATCTAAAAATGTCTTTATTAGGAAGATAAATTTTTTTTGTAATTTAAAAATGCTTGAAAATAGTGTAATCGTGACTGTGTTCAAAGAATTTTTTAAAAAGAAATTTACTATGAACAAATTGAGCATGATTTTACTCACGACACCGTTTAGTAAGCATTTAAAAAAAGTATTCACTTAAATTTTTTAAAGCAGTAAAATGCAACTACAACAACTAGGTGTTTAGAGAAGTCGGAATTTTCCATATTTAAAGCAGAGCTGTCGATCAACACAATTTTAAGAACTTCAATAATTTTTTTTTAAACCATTCTCTCAAAAAAATCTAAGTTTAATTTCGGCCTAATGTCGAATTTTAACGAAAATTAAAAAATGGTGTGTTGGTGTTCACAAATTGGGACACCTTAGATGTTTTTTAGGCCACTGTAGGAGAACGTTACCCTTAAAAATTATTGAAAAATTTCTTCTGAGATAATTCCTTATTAAAGGGACCGACTGAAAGAGATTTCAATTTAAACTTGGAAAAAACATTGTCTTTGTATTTTTATACCCTTCACAACTAGTTGTAAAGAGGGCACATTAAGTTTGACATTCCGTGTGCAACTTAGACCCCATAAATTATACATATTATAAACAAATAGCTTGGGTATCAATAAAAAAGAAGTGTCAAAAAAGACAAGGACAATATAAATGTCTAAATATCTGGATAAGGATTATAGTAAAAGTATCCCAATTTGGTACAAAATGCTTTACGATATCAATGCACGAGACATGTACCCATATTCCGTAACTTTGGAGAGATCTTCTCGCGCTGAAAAGATGTAAAACAAATTATTCCATTGTTTCTCGAAAAGTGAAAAAAATTTTTTTCTGTAACTCATGTCGAAAACTACCAAAATAGATAGCGTTATTACGTTATAAATGCCATAATATTCCACTCGAAGCCGATGTGAAATTGTAGACGTTGATAACGCTAATCACAAATATCGTTAACGGCGACCAAAATTTACTAAACTTGCAAATTTTCATATACATATTCATTTAAAATGACAATTGCAAAATAATTTAACAATGAAAATAAACCTTATACCTTTTACATGTTATTATTCGTTGCATTTTGCATTTTGAGTGCATTTTTTTTTTAACTTTTAGCTCACCGCTTTTTATTTAATTTTTTTTTTTTTGCAGTTTAAAGCTGGAACTTTTCTGACCAGAATGTTGAAGACACACTTTTTTGTAAATTGGCGAGTAATTTACCTACGTGACACTCGCCAAAAAAAGGTTACAGCCAAACTTTTGTGAAAAAAAACAGTTCAAAAGTTCGATTTAAGCCGTCATGTAACTGGGACCAACTAGAGAAAAAATACTCAATACAGTTTAGATATTTTTTGTTTACTTTTTCAATTTAAATTCTATGATTTTAAGCAGTGCATTCTCAAAATTAGTGATACAAATGTGGCTTTGCAAAACGCCCAATCAATTTCAGAGGATCATTTTCACAAAACCAAAACTCAATTCAATCCAATGGAAACGAATTTTGTTCTCATGTCATGAGGCAACCGTTGCCAGAGCACGAATTGTTGCAACTCAATATAAAATGCATTCACATTAAGAAAAAAGTATCTTAAATTAAGCCTCTTAGAACAGTCAGAGCAGTTTATAGTTTTACGAAAATGCGTTAAGACTTTTTCTTTTTATTTTAAGCATCTTTCAAGGCTTTCAGAGCCAAGTACAAGTAAGTATTAAGTAGTTAAAGTAACTGATAGCCAAATGGTAGGAAGAAAGGACAGCATATAATGAATTTATTTATTTTTAATATGTTTCTCTTGTGCTGTTGCCAATTTTTATACTTGAAATTGAAAAGATGTCCTTAATGATTTAACAGTGTGTGTCATTTCACACACACTCTGTGAAACTAAATTATTTTGGTAGTATTTAAAAAACAATTGAAATTAACTTGGTATGCACACTACAATTGATCTTAACAAGTCATAATAGTAAAAAAAAAAATTGAACTAATCATAACACTACAATATAATAGAAAATTTTTGATAAGTCTATGATACTTACTAAAACCATAGCCACATTATAGTTACTGCACTAATGACTACATTAGTGCAGCAATCATAGGTACTATTGAAATATTTAAGTAAAGCAAGGCGAATTCACTTTACAGGTTACGTTGAAAATTAGGCTGATCTACTTTTCTTTCTTACTTAGAGCAAAAATATCAAAAGTTGATTATGTTTTTTTTGAGGCATCATCCAACTAAAAAAACCAGTTTTGTTATTGTTGTACTTGTTGTAGTATTGATGACACGTGATACATAAATTCGCCTTGAGTAATAATTTATACGATTATTAGGGTGGTTTACCCATGTTGCGCGGAAAAACTTTTTACTGACGTTTTTACTTAATTTCGAAAAATTTCGACCAATTCAAAAATCTTCTAAGTTGCACGTACTGAAATTCGTAATATAATTATGTTATAATATATGGTCTATATTATAAATTAATGATTTCAGTCAATGAAAACCCAGTTACATCCACACCAGAAACACTTAGCGAAAATTCCAAAAATTAATTCTCATTGTTGTGGCCCTTGAAATTGTGTTCAATATGATTAAAAAAAATAATCTCAGTTAAAGAAGGACCGCTGAGTACCGCCTGTCATTCAATTATTTATATAAAGAGGACATCAATTAAGAAATAACGGCAGAAAGGAAAAGAGCCCGGAATCCAACCAAATCAATGGTCATTTGTCAATATTGAAGTTGAGAAGGAGAATGAAAAAAAAACTGCAGGCTTTAGTTTCACTATCTTAAACCCATCAAATGCACTCTTAAATCAACAAACCAGCAAACATTTTTGTTTTGTCTACTTTAAAATGGGTTTGGAGATGGTTTGCGTGTAATAGCTTTGGCTACAACAGGCAACATATTTTCTTAGACTGAAAAATGTATTTTTTTCTGAATTAAGTTTTTTTTAACATTTATATGATTTAAAAATGATTTTTAACCTAACCCTAACCAAATCAAATTAGGAAACACTATTTTTCAAATTTTTTCTGTTAAATTTAACTTTATTGTTATGTTTGAGTTTATTTTGAGAACTTCACTGAGTAAATTAATTTTTTTTTTTAAACAATAATTAGTATGTGGTTTATTGAGCTGTTTATGGCTTTTATTATTTTTTTTAGGCTTTAGTTTATCAACACAGGAGTCGAACACATGTTTTCACGGACAGGTTGCTCAGACATGTTAAAATAGTAAACAAACTTGAGCCAAGTTGAGTTGAAAAGTTCAACGGAAAACAGAAAGACAGAAAAAGAAAAAAACAGAAAAATGTACTATGGACTTCAAGAAGAATTCTTGACAAAAAGTAGTATTTGAAACAGAAGTAATGAAGAGCATGTAAATCAATTAAAATCTATTATCATTTATAACAAATTTTGATCCACCAATTGGAATGACATTTGGTTTAAAGATTGATGTTTGACTTTTGACTGCCAGCCGTCGTCAATGGCCGTGAGTGTTTAACGAAAAACCCTTCTGAAGAGATAGTGTGGTTACTGTCAAAACATGTGAGGGCAACTTGTCCGTGAAAACCTGGATTCGATCCCAGGTCAGTCAAAAATGAAAAACTCAATAAATTTTAATTAATTCAATGCTTTAAAACTCCAGTCTTCATAAAAATAATTTAATCAAAATTAAATTTGATGAACTTTAGCCTAATTAAAAATGTTAAAATTTTTTTAAAACAATATTAAAACTTAATAATAACTCTAAACTTCAATGTTTTCTAAATAGTTTTGAAAATGTTTAAAAATTCAATTTGTTAAAAAGAAATTTAACGATCATATTTATTGTGTTTGTTGGGTAATTCTGGTAACGTGTAGTTTGTTAAGTATTTGCATGAAACTGCCAAGTGTTTCTCATCTTTTCAACGCATTTTGTGCACACTTTATTGGATTGTGGTGATTGTGAGCCGCTTTAAAAGTAATTTAAAAGTACGACTGAGGAATATTTAATGCTTTTTGTGACTACCTATATATTGAAATCTTGGATATTGATTTACACGTATTTCAATAAAAACGCCAGAAAAAGTTATATATTTGGCTGTTCTGAATTTTTGATACCCTCCACCCAGAGTAAGAATGTTTCTAACGTGGGCTTTTTATGGGATCCATTAACTATGAGGCAATCATAATTTAAACTAACCTGACAGTATTTAATACGTTGCGGTTACTTTCAAATTTTTTTTTTCGTTACGGTTTTAGGCGAAATAAAGTACTTTTCAAAAGTGGTCTTTATTTGCGGTGCATGGTTGTTCAAAATTTGGGTATATAACAGTTTTTCTACTGTACAGATTGTGCAGGACTTCAATCCCATACTGCTCAGGATAACTAGAGACAGTTTGACGGCAAAGTGGTTTATTTCTGTTGATTCTTTCGGACGTATGCATGTTTTTAAAAGACGAACAGACATACGGACATAGTTAACCCTACTTAAAACTACTCAATTTGCTACTCAAGCTTAGAGCAACTACATTCACTACAAGTGATGTTGGGAATACCAATTACATAATTGAACATAATTAAAGATGTAACAGAACCCTATCGGCCGTTATGTTTTTGATACTGTTTCAAAAAAAAAAAAAATTGTATAAAACTATGTTGTTTAGAATACTTGGCCCACTAACCTCGTATGTATAAGCTATCAAAAAAATGCTTACATCCTTTAGTCTTGCATAATATTCAACAACAACGTATGTTTATGAAAAAACTGGAATGTCAGAAGCATCCAGAGTCTTAAACTGCCCTGCAGCTTGGAAGGTGACAGTAAAAACCTTTCAATTACAACGTTTAACTATAAAGCATAGAAAAACTTTATGTGACAATACAGCGATCATTATAATTAAATCAACCTTGAAACAGCTCGTTAAATAAAATTGGTAATTACAAAAAATGCAGTATCATTTGAGTTAAAATTTGTTTAAGCGCTGGGGAGGGAGAAAGGTTTCATATAACATTTGATACCAAAAACACAAATGTCATTTTTCGAAACGTTAAATTTTTGTTTGATCTAATGGAATATAAAAAATTTTCATTTTTATAAACATTGATCTTGAAATGAACCTCAGTTTGAATTCAAGCATAAAAGACTTATTTTTTTCTTTAAACTTTGCAGAAAACTTGTAAGCATCTTCATTTCGAGACCAGCCTCCAGATCTGCAGGGATAAGTTCAAATAGTTGTGAGAAATCTTCTTCTAACACTTTTTAATAACCAGACATCTTAAACAGTTCTTATACCCTCCACCACTAGTGATGAATGAAAGTATACTAAGTTTGTGATTCCTTATGAAACTTTTTTAATTGTCATCGAAAACCCCAGAAAGAATATATTCTGGGTCCTTGACTAATTTTTAGTCGATTTAGCCATGACCGTCTGTCTGTCCGTCTGTTCAGAGCACGTGCACTTTGGAAAAACTCAACAGAAAAGAACAATATTGGTGTCCGATTGTTTCGAGTTATCCTAAGCAGTTTGGGATTGAAATTCAGCAAAGGCGGCTTATCTTTTATCCTAGAGTTACGAATTTAAATGTGGAACTACGACTCTAAAAAATTTATAATTTGTTACAAAAACTAACATAAATAATGGCGGTTACACTTATTGTTCTTTATGGCTAGAAATCATGCCACAAATTCGTAAAGATCGGTCCATAATTTACCATAGGTCCCATATAAAGCCCACTCCTGAAATATTCTAACTGTCGGTGGAGGGCAGTGTTGCCAGAAGTAGGGGAAAATGCCTACATGTAGGTATTTTTGATACTAAAATAGAGGCGTAGGGAAAATCGGACAGATTTTTTAAAATCACCAAAATGTAGGGATTTTTCGTCATATCGTCATTACTTATAAAATTAATTCCGAAAAACGTTTTGTAAGTGATATTATCTTGTCCACAGCGGTTGAAAATTTTTTCGTTTCACTAAAATCGCTTTAGAATATATTTTCAGAGTTGTTTGTGGTTTTAAAAGTTGGCGACACTATTATTTACTTATGTTTTTTCTAAGATATCATTTAATTGAATTTTTACAATACTGTATTAACTAGTTTTTTTTAAGTTAGTTTTTTACTTCTTGGATAAAATCGACAGGTGTTATTCCTATCTACCCGCTGTAAAAATATCGAGCTATTTTGTGTAACTTTTGGAAAAGATACTGTTTAATATGCCTTTCCTATTAAATAAAAAATTATTTTTCTTCTACTGAAAATTTTGAAATTTTGAGTTAATGCAGTATTTTGTTGAACAAGTGCGATATGGTTTAATTTTTTGTTTTTTAAGTTTTGTACTTATTTTTTTGTCAAAGCTTTAATATACATATTCAAACAAAATTAATTTTTTATAACTATGTATTTTCTTCTCTTTTAAAAAAGGTAAAAAAAGTAAAAAAAGTAAATAGAAAGAGAAAATAAACCCTAAATTGTATTCTATTAATAACACAGTCTTGTCCTCTTGTCTTTAACTTTATGTTTACCTATTGACCGAATCGTATCTTAAATCCTTCATTCATCTATGTTATTGTTATTCTAGATTTTTTTTGTGGCAATATGTGCGTTACTAATTTTTTGGGATTTTTGGTTCACATCTATAAATAACTTGATGACTGAGTGATAATTGTTTAAATAATGAAAAATCTTTGTAATGATGATGAACAATAATAATATAAAAAAAACGTGTAAAGAGGATCCTGAAATCTACCTGTTGATTTGTTTCTTTTTACAGTTGTAAAGTGATGAGCGCAGTTGTTTGCATTGAATATCGTGAGTGATGTTTACTATGGAATTCAGGTAAAATTCTAGTTGAGCAAATAATCATCAAAAACCAATATTGAAAACCAAAGGTGAAATTGTTGCAAAAAACATTTATGTGTTTGTGCAAATGGGATGTTCCTTATTGATGGACAAGTGGTAGACAAATAATATATTTTAAAAGGGTGGATTTGGCTTAATACCCTTTAAATACGATTAAAATATAATTTTTTACAGAACAATAAAACATTTAACAATAATGTTTAAGATCTGCCCTTTTCCTAAAAAGAGGGTTGTATTTTATTCATTTTGTGGCCACTACAAATTGGTACTAAAAGGAATTTACTTACTCAATTACATTTCATCCCTTTTTCAGATGTTACAGTCAACATAAACTCCTTTATTAAGTGAAAATTGTTTTCCATTAGAGTTTTTATCCAACTGTTTTCTTTAAGGTATTTTGAGTTTTTCATTTTCCCTACAAAAAGTTTCTTTACGGTCGGTTTCTTGTGTGCTATTGCTTGGAAATTAGTAAAACAATGTTGTTAATTACTGAAAACAGTAAAGAGAAAACGTCTCACATACGAAAATTTATGGACCAAATAATCGGCCTTTAAGAAAAGAGTGGTGTGCATTTTGATGGCTACAAAAAAAAAAAAAAAATTAAGGAGATAAAATCTTCAAAATAATTTCTTAACAAAACAGGTGAAGCTTGACTAAAGAATCTTTCTTCAACAGTTCTAAGGGATTCAATTTATTGTACAGCAGATGTCATTATGTTTTATTTACGAACATAATAAATATTTTAATACATTTTTTCTTTTACTAATTTGTAAACTCTACCGTAAAACAATAAAAATTGCTATAAAAAATAATGAATGCCAGCGAGAGCTAAAACAACCTGAATGAAATTTAAGCGAGTGGGAAAAGGGAAAGAGAGGGGCAGATAATTATTATTTCTTAATTTGGAGGAAAAAAAAAAGCTAATAGAAAAAAAGAAAAAAATTTAAAAAAACAACACAAACCTGCTTAATACAAAAAATATACATTGGTGAAGTAAAATATTAATTTAGAAATATTGAATCTTGGTCACAGGGTACTCACGTAAAAGTTCGAACAGATTTGTTGGGAACCAAACATATTAAGATGAAATCATTCATTTACATTATCACTGCAATCGCTTTATGATAAAAAAAACCTTAAAAATGTTCAATACATTCACAATTCTAGATTATACCTTAAATAGGAAAAACGAAATATTGTCAAATGTTCTAGTATAAAGTGGTAGTCACTTTAAGCCAGTGATCTGCAACGTAGTCAGTTTCAATACTTATTCCCCTTCCAGTATTTGTGATTTTGAAATTATTAAAACTATAAACTTTATTTTAAATCAAATCTACAAACTTACGTAACTAAAAAGTTTCGATTTCGTGGACATTTACAAGAACCTTTAAATATTTTCCAGTATTTAAAGGTAGACTTTGTACTGAAGTTCATTAATTATTATTTCTTTTGTTCATTTCGTTACGAATATTTTAAATTAACAAGAAAACTGCATTAGCTGAGTTAAAAACAATATTATTATTTTTCCATTCCATTAAAAAAAAATCCAACAAAAAAATATTGGTAAATGATGATGTTGTAGTTAAAACCACACAAAATTGTTATAGAAACACAGCAATAATACACTTATAAAGAAACAAATACACTGCCATTAGACCAGACTAAAATACACACACTGGGCCAAATATGTGTGCACCCAGCAAACATAAATGCGAGCGTTAAAACAAACAAATTAAAAATGTTATAATGTTAGCGCTTTTTACTGGTTTACAAAAAGATAGGAATGCCTAATAAATATCAATTATTGTTTAAACATTAAGATACAAATTCCGTTTTCTGTTAAAAATGCTATTTTTTTTTTAAATTCTGTGGCAATAAGGGAAAAGTGCTTAAGCCTATTTTTTAGTTTTTTAGGAGAGCAATTTTACAGCCCTCTTCATAAATTTTTTTTTTATCTTATCCTCCACCAAAGAATAAAAATTGGAAATTAAGCACAACAATATCTTTTCTTTTTTTAATTTAATAGAGGCTTACAAATCAAATTTTCTATAAAAACTTTACTTAATAAACGTTTGTTAAATTTAATAATCACTTATAAATACGGGGGTTAAACTTTAATGGTGATTTTTGAAATCTTACTTCTATTTTAATATAATCATCCCTTCTCTGCGGTTATAATGTTTTAACTACTTATTCCTATATATTCCAAATTTAACAGTGAATATCTCAAACGTGCCATTAACTCAAATAAAGCTTAAGTCAACTTCAACACTTTTTTCTTATTGCCACAGAACAATTAATTCAATTAAAAATAAGGTTCACAACAAATTATTTTCAAGCTAGTGTTTGCTAAGAAATTTCGCTTTATTTTAGAACCTAGAGAAGTATTGCCAAGGTGCCGGCTGATGTTCATTTTGGGTTCTAAGTTTGAACTAAAGACAAACTTCGTCTTTCAATCGATAATAATATTATTCTTAAATGTTGTTTGTTATAAATTTCTTTTCCCTCGTAATTTTTCCCCTTTTCACATATTTGCGATCATGAACAGCTCCCATGAAAAAATGTAATTCAAAGGAGAATAATAACGTGAAAACATGTTCACGGGAATAAATTCCCCTTATCGTGAAAAGTTTTTTCCCTCGTAATTTGTTCACATTTCCCTTAGATTTTCTCACTTTATTTTTGCTAGGGAATAGAACGTGTATGTTAGTAGTTCCTCATATAAATCGAATATTAAGGGCTAGATCCGTTAATAAGGCACAAACCGATATATTGGTCAACAAAATGCAAAACATCATGTTGATTGCCGCAGGATTTGTGAAAGACGTGGTGGCAGAATTTTGGAAAATATTTTACTACATAAAATTTATAAAGTGCAAAAAACTAACGTTGTAATCCACCTATCCCTCCAATACTAATTATTAAGATTTATTATTTTAACTTTCCTTTAAAATATATACGTGTATATTTTTAATCAAAAATTTCAATGATTTTTAATTTTCTTCTTTTTTACATTCACTGGAACTGATAGCATGAAAAATTGTTCACATGAGATTCACGATTGCTTTTTTCCCTTCGAGGGGAATGAAAATTTCATGGGAACAAAAATTCCACTTGTTATTCACGATAGGGGTGATTATTTTTTTTTTTTTTTTTTTTTTTTTAAAAATTTGTTATTCGTGCTTAATTCCCAGTTTTTATTCTTGATAAAAACACTGAAATTTATTGTTGATGGGATAAGCTATTCCTATGCGCATTTCACTGGTTGCTTAGGCCAGATCATCAGGAAACTTCATCCATAAACATTTTGGAAAAACTAAAGATATTAAACCAAATAAAACTGTTAAGCGTATAAGAATCATAAGCAACAGCTCTACTTGTAACAATATCAAAGTTTAAACAAAAACATCAACAATGAACAGTGAGTTTATCTCTTCTTACATTCCCCACTACAATTGATTGGAATTCTTCCAACATTAATTGTAGTTGTAAGTAGGTTAAGAAAAAACAAAATGCAAAAAACAACTTGCAAAAGCATGTTGCCAGGTAGTTTTTTTAGGCGGTGCACTTGCCAGTTTATTATCAAAAGTAATTTCTTGGGAATACAAAATTTTAATTTAAAAAATTAAATACAATTTATTAAGCTTGAGGTTTTTCTTTTTTATATAAAAAATTAGATATAAATTTATTTTATTCCAATATTTCGGTACAGCAATGTGTATCATCGTCAGGGAAATAATTTAACAATTAAAATAACGTTCACAAAATAATGAAAAAATAATAACAATTGTCACATAGAAAAATTATTTACAATTAAAAAAATATTTATAAAAATAATCTTTTACATTCTAAAAAATTTTTTAGTTTCCTGTTTTGTTTTTATTAACTAAATTTCTATAATTTTGTGCTACATTTTCCGTGTCTGATTTAAAATTAATTCTTAACAATTCTGGTACTTTAATGATTTGCAACATTTCTAGCATTAAACGTCGCTTATAATTTCTTTCCGTGTTTAAAACTGATACATTCTCAACCTCAAGCTTAATAAATTATATTGCAATTAAAATAAAGGTTGAATAAAATAAAATTTAATATTTATTATTATTAATCCAATATCTCTCAATGAATAAAATATTTTTGTAATTTAAAAAACCAAATATCCCTGAAGAAGCTAGACATTGAGATAGCGAAATATTGCATTAATAATAATTTGGAAAATTTATTACGAAGAACAAATATTGAAAAAGGTCGAAGAAATTAAACTGAATAATTATCCATGAATTTTAATTTAAAATTTAAAACTAAAATAACTTTTAATTTGTTTCATCAATTCCCCACAACAATAAATTTCAGTGTATTTATCAAATATGGAAAATTGGGAAGTTAGTACGTCATACGGAAATCGAATTAATACACCAATTATTTGTTTACTGGGATATGAGTTGCGAGGAATCCGGACTAATCATAAATAAAATTTTGTATGCGAGTTTGTATTTGTATAAATGTTTAAATTATTTCACATATTAATTTCCATATGAAAAGTTTTTTTGGTAACTAATAGAAAGAGCCAACAACAAAAAAATTAAGACCAAAATTGGTTAAAAATTAAATTATTTGAATCCGTTCGTTTTTATTGTTTCGATAACCTTGTTAAATTATCCGATTGGATAATCTGATAACGAAATTTGTTGTCACAATTTACGAGCTTGAAGAAACATTTAGTGAGTCTATACAAACAAATTGGATTTTTTTCTTTTGTGTAATCCAAATTGAAATAACAAAGGCGGACCGGACGGAAAGTGTCTGAAGTTGTAGATAAAATCTCGCTGAGGAGATTGTAATAAGAGATTTCACAATTAGCAGTAGATTATGACTACAAATGAGTGGCAGGTTGATTAGGTCTTCAAGCTTATTGATATGAATTAAGTAAAACCCTTTGATGACTAATAAATTTATTCATTACAATGAAGATGGTTTAGCGTTTCTCTCAATTATGTTCAATTTTTATTCTCTTTATCTTTAATTTTCATCTCAAAAGTGAATTTTTGGTTACTAAATTAAAGTTTGAGAAAACTTCTGTTTATTTATCTATATCTATTTATTTTTAAAATTCTTTTTTCATTTCAAATAAAAATAAAATTATATGAAAAACTATATTTGAACATGGATTGATATTAACATTGAATTGGTAAAATTGGCCATTAGAGCCGATATTGGTTTTTTTTATACCCTCCACCACAATTAGTTGTGAAGAGGGTATACTAAGTTTGTCATTCCTTGTGAAACTTTTTTATTATTCATTTCAGACCCCATAAAGTATATATATTCTGTCTCGTTGAGTAATTCTAAGTTGATTTAGCCATGTCCGTCTGTCCGTATGTTGAAAGCACGCTCTCTTTCGAAAAACTCAAAAGAAATGAAAAAACTTGGTGTCAAATTGCTTGTAGCTATTTTAAGCAGTTTGGGATTGAAATCCAGCAAAATCGGTTCAGTAGGATCAGAGCTATGAATCAAAATGTGGAACCACCACCTTAAAAAATTGATCATTTTGTTCCAAAAACTAACATAAATGTTGGAACAATGCACGGAATGATATAAGATTTTGCAAAAAATCGTTTTATTCGCCTGGAAACACTGTAAAATTTCGTGAAGATCGCTCAATAATTTACCCTAGGCCCCATATAGACCCTACTCCCGAAAAACAGTTTAGTACGCCTGAAACCGTAATTTAAAATGGTATCAGAATAAAATTTAATACTTCACAGCTTTATGGGACTTGAAATAGCAATAATAAATTTCGTGATTATCAGTCCATAATTTACTATAGGCCCTATATAAAGCCAACTCTGGTAAATTAATTAAATACGCCTAAAATCGTAGCAGGTATATTTATTGTGGTAAAATTTCTTCCAACTTAGTTTCATTTGGCCAGAAAAAATTTCATGAATTTTGTGATTTACATTCCATAATTTATCTTTGATCCCATATTTAGCAGCCTTCTGAAATTCACTGTAAACGCTAAAACTAGTTTCACGCTGTTTTGAAATTTATATTTTTAACAGCAGAAGTCACTCTGCAGAATTTTAGAATGATTGGTTCATAAATTACAATGGCTCCAACATAAATTCCCTTCCTGAAAATCATTTAAGATCAGCTTAAACTGTTACGAATCATGTTATTTTACTCAAGCTAGCTAAAATTGCTAAACAAAAGCATACAACTTTCTTATTGCCGGTCAATAATTTAATATACATATGTCTCAACCGCAACCAGTTTTAATGCTGATGTCTGTTTTTATTAGGATAAATTAATGATAAATATATATCATATAGATCCTATAGTTAGGTCATATAGATGTAGATCGGTGGAGGGTATCAAAGATTCGGCACAGCCGAACTTTGATACAACTAACTTGTTGTATATATAAAATTAAATTTCGGAGAAAATAATCGATTTAGTATGAAATTCTCAGTTGATCCCAGATTTTCGCTATTTTCTGTATTTGACGCAAACATACAGGTTCAGCTTTATTTTTTTACAAAAAAAGATCGACAATTTGCTCTGGGAAAATTAATTAATTAAATTCAGTTTATTCTTAACATTAAAGCCTTAAGGGAATTTTAAGTATTGCTTTATTTTTTTTTCTTTGTTTCGTTTGCTGAAACTTTCTAAAGAATTGAGGTCAAATTACAACTTTTGAAATATGTTTTTATAATATTCTTCAAAATAACATTCGTGTACTTTGTTAAATTAAATTAAGTTGGCACTTCATCAAAGTGAATTTCTATTTTATTTTCAAAAGGCACATGTGTTATAAAATATTTTACAACACACCCACAAAAAGCTTTTTAATTTGGACAAAATTTGTCAATCATTGTTTTGAAGGATTTGTTTGGGACACATTTTCATGGGTTTTTAAGATTGCACAAGCAATTGCGAAAGGCGATATATGGACGAGTAGAAAATAATTAATTTCATTGATCTTCCCTTTATGTTTTAAAGTAAAAGTATCAAATGCTTTAAATTGTATCTCTTCTGAACTAGATTTGCTTATTCTAATTTCTATTTGTGTAGATAAACAAGGTAAATCCTTTTGTGGTTGTTGAGATTGAAGTCAATCAAATTTAAAAAAGTTCGTGCAATGTATGTTAAACGAATTTTCGAAATTCCGGGCCTTGAAAATTTTCAAAAACCGTTTTACATACATTGCACGAACTTTTGGTCTTAGAAGACCCCTAGTGAAATTTGATGCAGAAAATATGCGTAGAACATTTTAACCTTCTAAAGTGCCGTCTTAGTGTGAAGGATAATAAATGGACCAAAATGACCCCTTAAAATGAGTGGTAGAAGGTTAATATATTCTAAGAAAACAATCGCCATACGATTCTACTGCTGATATCTGAAATTATTTTTTAGCTCAGAAGTACATTGAGTATATTTTTTTTGACTTATACCAAACGCCTATTCAAGATATTCAAAAGCTTTAGGGGCCCACATTTCGGGAACCCGAGCTAACTTTTCAAAGCCCTTTGGCAGATTTGCTCTACTAGTAGTCTACTTTCATTTCGCGTTGCAAGTGTTGAGGCTGGCGGCGATGACCCGAATTTTTTTGCACAGTGTTATTAAATCTTACACTCAGAAATGCGTGAATGTTTTTGGCGAGCAAAGTAATTAAAAAAAAAAATATCTTTTGTATAAAAATGATCGCAGATATTGCACACAACTCTTTCACTTCTGTTTAGTCTAAGATCTTTTTGTTACTTCTTAGTTCACTTTTCAAATTTTTATTTGAGTTATTTTTCCATGAGGGTGGTTTACAATTACCAAAGAAATGGTTGTCGGTTGCCTTTGAAAGTGGCTTCTTTTGTGCCACGTATAATCAAAATTAAATTTCCTCAATACAAAAATTTCGATAACAAAAGCAAAAACACGAATTGGCATATTTGCTTGCACTCGTAACCAGATCAATATAGAAATTTTAGTCCACCCTACACTTCAACCTTGTATGCAATTCTTGCAATATTGGTTTGAGTGCAGCATCAAATTTTGTATATTTTTTGTAATGTAGTGTAAAATTAATTGATTATAATAAGGATAACTTTGGGTTATGGAGGTAATCGAATGCAACAGATGAACTATGAACTTTTGGTAAGCAGTTCATTTTTCATTTCTTATTACTTATATTATTCATAGTAACAAGAACAATACTGCACTGCCATAATTTTCCAAAAAGGTCTGTAAAGCTTTCTTCAGAGCCCGCTAAATGGAAAATTGCATTGGCGACATATTAAAGTTAATGGTACATTAAGTTCGTCTTAGCCTTATCTAATTATCACTTATACATGATTTCATTTTTACATGCGGATAGATAGCAAACTTTAAATGTGTAAAATTTTCGTATCCTCAGCATGACATTTAAAAAATATTTGCAATTTTTCCTGTATGACTTTCTCTCTTCTCATTTTTGTTTTGTTGCAACACATCTAGAACGATTCTGACATGATTTTACATTTGGTACATTTTTCAATTTCTTTAAACTTTTTTTGCAAATTCACCAAATAAATTTTTCTTTATGAATTGAATTTCGTAACCACATAAGCACATCCATATGCATGTAATGTGTTTAATGGTAAAAAAAACGTATTAAAAATTTGCTGCGATTGAAAAAATTTCTTTTGACAACATTTCAAATGATAACTGACCCTTAACCGATATGTCAGAGTCTAAGTGAAGCTAATCTGGTTGGTAACAAGGAAAAGAAAACAACAAACACCAAAAACATATTTTTTAAGTATAAAATTTTCAGAAAAAAATAATAAAAAATATTTTACTTTGTGTTTGCCATTGTTTTATATTCATAGAATTTACAACAAAAGAAAAGATAATGAAACAACTTTAAGAGAGAAAGATACTTAACATTCAAGTCTATTATATTTTAAAAGTTTAAAGCAGGGAATTCCCAAATGATAAAATATTTGTTTTCGATTCGAAAGCAATTTTATTTCTAGTTCGGTGAGTTGATACTAATAGAACCGAAATTATTTTTTCAGTGTTGTGAAAATTTAAATAACTGCTTTACAACGTTGAAAGAATTATTTCGATTCGTTTAGAATCGAAAAAATATTCGAAAGAATTTACAAAAATTTTGAAAACTACATTTTTTTTATTATTCTTGGAATTTTGGTGACCGATATTCTGCAATTTTGTTTAGATACATTGATTCACCATTGAAGTACAAATGGGCCTCATCGCAATATGATCTTTGTGTCTGAATAATCGAATTCTGACCTTTAAGCTAATAGTGGTTCATTTTCTAGGCCAAGTTTTTCCATAAAAAATTTTCCAAGTTTCTCAAAGTTAGTTCTAAAAAAAATCGCAAAGAAAAAATGTATTCACTTATTAAATCATAACGTTACTTTTGAGCCACCCTGTACATATACATGGTTGTAATGGTTGCAACACCTTGCACCTGATATCATCTAATTTGATAATCTATTGAAATCCATACCAAATTTTACGTATTTCAAAATAAAACCACAAACAGCACATGCTCTACTTTAAATCTTCGCTCGCAGCCATTAAACGAAAAATGATTTTGCATCTACTTAAGCCAAGTTAAGTTCAATAAAATCCAGGTGAATGTGAATTAGTTCAATATTGAATTGACTTTACAAACCAAATTGAAGCAATGGATGTGATTACTTAAAAGAAAAAACTTTGCATAATAAGAGGAAACAATTAAAGAAGTTGAACAAATATTTGGCAGTAATGAAATTTAAATTTCGTTCAATAACCAAATCAGGCTACAACTAAATGAAGAAAGAAAATCGGGAAAGGAAAAAAATTGATTCTTTTCTTTCTTCTTCACAATCAAAAGAAGTGTAATGAATACTTAAAGAAGAAAGCCATCAAATAATTTATCGCAAACAGTAGACACTTAGATGGTTTTAGCCATAGAGGATTGACTAGAAACGAAACTCTTTTAAAACAACACTATTCTCTGGCAAAACTCTCTACGTGTGAATATGCTACAACAA
Source organism: Pollenia griseotomentosa (assembly GCA_963931875.1). NCBI lineage: Eukaryota > Metazoa > Arthropoda > Insecta > Diptera > Polleniidae > Pollenia > Pollenia griseotomentosa. The sequence goes on along the minus strand of OZ007561.1, from coordinate 201,901,427 downwards.
AGTATGGTACCTGCAAATAATATTGGACTACCTGATCCATTTTGATAAAATGGATTGGTCCAATGTAATGCAAGGATGGACCATGTCATTGTTAAAAAGTGTTTATGGTGAGACACCATGTCTTCGTTTTTTAACGACATGTTTTCGTTTTTAAACGACTTTAAAACTAGTCCTCTTGAGTATACCATGGAGTAGTTTTAAGACTACTCCTTTGTAGGTCAAAGGTGGGTTATATGGTCCTGCCCTGGGACATCGTAATGTTAAATAGACCATGTTTTTTCCGTACGTTTGGGTTACTTTTGGACTAGTCCTAGTCCCTTGTGTACAGTACAAAAGTAACCCAAACGTATAGAAAAAACATGGTCTATTTAACATTACAATGTCCTAGGGCGGGATTATATAACCCAGCTATGGGTTACAAAGGAGTAGTCTTAAAACTACTCCATTGTATATACAAGAGGATTAGTTTTATCTTCGTTTAAAATCGAAAACATGTCGTTAAAAAACGAAGACATGTCGTCTCACTACAAAAACTTTTTAACAATGACATGGTCCATGATTGCATTACATCGGACCAGTCCATGGAGTAGTCCATTTAATCAAAATGGATCTGGTGGTTCAACATTATTTGCAGGGTTTATTGGCAGCTGAGTAAGGTTTTTTCTTTCTCCCTTATTTATTTTTGATTCTAGTCAATATTCTATGGTTTTGGCATTCAGCATTTACGCGTGCATATTACTGTTCAAGAAAATACATTTATGAGCTTGTGTGTGTATGTGTGTTTGTGTGCACTAGAAACATTTTGACCTTACCTAAGACTATTATATGTAATTTTCTTTCCTTGCTTAAATTCTCTAAGGATGCATATCTTAATATTAAATTTTATTTTATACTTTAACAAAGACTAATAAAATTACAAATATTCTCTCATTCACAAGCACTAACGGGTGGAGGAAACTCCCAGCGGGAAAACGCAGAAGACCTTCTTACTTTAGGCCTTATTTAATTTAATTATCATTCTTATCTAACTGCTAAGTCTGGGTTCACACTATAAAAGTTTTCTTTCAGAAAGTGTGAGTTTATTTGTGAGAGGGGAAGAGAACACGCTTTCCTCCACTCCCCTCTCATCAATAAACTCACATTAAAGAATGCCTAATAGAAGTCCTCATTCTATTCTTCCACATTCGCTTCAATCAGAAGGGAGAAGACAAGGAGTAACATTTTTTGTTTTCTGCCAAAGCATTACAATTATTTTTTTGATCCAGTTACCATTCTTATGTTACCACGAAAGAAAGGAGAGCGGAAGGCCTACACCATGACAACGTGTGAAAAAAAAGATATGTGTGTGGAATGAAGCCAGTAGGCCTTGTACTTCTAAAAGAAGGAGTACAGTACTACTGCTTTTTCCCGCTGGGCTGTTGTAAAGAGAGAAAAGGCAAGATTAAAAAACTTTATATTTATTTTATTGTATTTGTATTGACCAGCAACATAATTTAGATTTTTTACTATTTTTGTCTCCTTTAAAAAGTGATTTTGGCCGCACATACCAGTCATGGTCATTTTTGATGTCGCCATCAAGGATTGTTCAATTCAAGAAATTAAAGCAAAAAATAACAGAAAACCAAAATAAAATCCAATAGCAACTGAAAACTTGTATAATCAAATATACATAAGCATACATACCCAGCAGTTCGTAAATTTACTCACACCAAACAAACATTCAATTAGTTCAATCATTTCGCACTTGATCAACAAGGGGGAAAACCTCGAAAGTTGAAGAAGAAACAGAGCAGTTTTGAATTAAATATTAAAGGCACACTCATAAAATTATTACAGTAACTTATTGTAGGTTATTAAATTCGTTTTCCGTAATGTTACCTTTTAATAAAAGTATAGTTATTTTACGAATAATTTTATTTTTAAACGTTTATGTTTGTTATTCAAAAAAAAAGGTTTTCCGTATTTATTTTGTTTTGTTGTTTGATTTTTGTCGGTTAAAATATATTTTTTAAAAGTAAAAACTATTCAATTTCAAGGAATATGCAGTTTAATAAATAAAAAATTTAAAAATTAATGTAAAAATCATTTGTTTTGAATGATATGTAAATGATCCGTTTTTAAAATGAATTTTAAGTTGTTTAAAATTAATTTTCGTTTGAATTTAACTATATAATAATATTTTGAACCGTTTTGTTACCAAAAAAAAGTATACAAAACAGATCGATATTTTTACAGCGAATAGATTTGAATATTACGTGTCTGTTTTCTCCAAAAACTAAAAATACATATTTTCTGTTAATACACTTTTGTTGATCAAGTGCGATATATTGTTAAAACAAATCATGTAACATGCTGCTTTTTAACTAAAATTGCTGAAGAAACCGAAAAAAACATTTGGGCTATTCACAAGGTGTGTTATCAAGTCATAATGTCCGAAATAATATTTTACAAATGCTTAAAAAAAATATTGTTGTGTTTGAAACAAAATAAAAATTTTAATGCTGTGTTCATTATTTCGTCGTAACTGTACATAAGAAATCTAAATTTTAAGCGCTTACCCACAGCAGTCATATATATTTCTTGTAATTATTTTAAGACATATGACTTTACAACTTTATGACTACCTTGTGAATAGCTCAATTGTATTTTTCCTAAACATAAACATCTCAAAATGGTCGCCGGGAGTCATAATGCAATTTCAGTGACTTTGTGAAGGTTTAAATAGTTTCTGGTGACCATAAAATGATTTATAAGTAATTTTATGATTTTTCTTTAGTTTTAATAAAAAAATTTTAAATTGCTTAGAATTTTAAGAGAAGGTAAAAAATAAGTACTACTGGGTACAAGTTGTCGTCTTTCTGTCTTTTCCCGTGTCTTTTTCATATTGAACTCAACGAAAAAAATCAAATATTCCCCAATACAAATGAGTATAAAAAAACAATTAAATACTCAGGAAAAGGCAATGCCGTATAGAAATAACAAAATTTCACAACATAAAAATAAATATTTGATTTTTTTTTGTAAAAAATATTGTAACGTAGATTGTCGCAAATATGTATGTTGGTCTTTCTTTGGAAATTGTGGTTAATACGAGAGTAGATGGGTAAACAAATAGCAAATTCACTTTTTCAGTACAAAAAATATTGCAGTAACCCCAATGCTGTCCAAGTAATATTTTAAGATCCGTTAAAAAACTAGAAAATTGCGGACAAAGCCTATGACAAGAAAATACTCGAAACTTAATAAAGATAGAAGCATTGCAGCAAAAGTTTAGTACTTGGAGCTTTAGCTATTTTATTTAATTCTTTAGGATTTTTTAAAAAATATATTTTTTTGCGTCATTCCTTTAAGTATATATATGTTGCTCTTTTCGAAAAGAACTTGTCTAGAGTCATAACTATTTTAAAACATCAATTGTCCATCCCTGGTAGCTAATGTAGGCAGAAGGAACACACATGGGTTTTGTATGTACAGTCAAATCCCGATAATTCGTACCCCGATAAATCGTTATTCCCGATAATTCGTAATAAACTGTCGGTCCCTTGAAAAAATCTCGTTAATTCGTAAAATTTGCATACATTTTGGTCCCCTCGCTAATTCGTATTTTTTTTTCAAATAAAATCCTCTTTACCTCTTCTAAATCGTACATATGTATTTGTTTGCTAACTACCACTTATAATTCGTATTAAAAATAACAGAAACATGGAAAGAATGATTTTCTGTTTACCGCTATTTTTCTTTGCGTGGGTTTTTGCTTTTGCTTGTGTGTGTGTTTAATTTCTTAAGATCAGTTTGTTACATGAATAATTTTTATATACCTAGGTACCTATTTTATTTTTAACAATTGTCTTTTGTTTTTTTTTATCGTTTTAGTAAATAAATTTAAAAACCCCGTTAATTCGTATTTAGTTTATTTTAACCCCGTTGAATCGAAACCCCGCTAAATCGAAAACCCCTATAATTCGTAAGAAATGGCCGGCCCCTTGCGATTACGAATTATCGGGACTCTACTGTATATATAACCATTCGTTTGGGTACACCAACTCACTTTAAAGGGTTATTTGCATAAAAATATAACAGAAATTTCTATACAAAATATGGCGGGACTTATTTCAATTTATTGCATAAAATACACATGAAAGCCTTAAAATTTTCGATATAAATTTAAATATTTTTAGTTAGGCTTGAGTTCATCAAATTTAATTTTCATTAAATTATTTTTCACTGAAGGAAGGAAATTTTACAACATGAAATTTTTATTAAAATTTATTGATAATTTTCTTGGCTGAGCTGGGGCTGGAAGCTGGCTTGAATTTACATGTTTCAAGAATCACCACATTCTTTCATCAGAATTCTTTGAGTTCTAACCACTGCACCACTGCGGTGCCTGCCAGCCAACAGTCAAACATCAATCTTTAACCAGTAGTACTGGTGGTTCGAAATTTGCTTTCGATATATTCATGGCCTGTCACAGAAATCCTTTCCGATCGAAAGTGATTTCGTTTGATGTGCAGCAAGATACGAAATTATTTTCGATCGAAATCGATTTCTATCAGGCCTGTCTGATTATAAATTATTTAAAATTTTAACATATCCTAGTTAACCATATGGCTTTCCCACACTTATGTTAGGGTTGTCGTAATTATTTCATCAAGCAACAATTTGATGTTCCTCTTTGATATAATACGTCAAAATTTTTCACGTCAAATTACAGCTTGTGACGTCTGAACCTTTAAGATATTTCAATAGGCACCAACAGATAATTGTTGCAGGACATGTCGCAGAGTCTAAACAGGTAATAGATGTGGACAAACGTTATGAAATATGTTTTTGAAAAATTCAAAGCATAAAAACTATGAACAATACATATATGAATGCGATTCAATAAATATTATGCAAATCATGATAATTATAAGCATCAGTTCGACTTATTACTACACGTGGGAAATAAGACGGAAAAGTCTACAGATTTACATTAAATTCAAAATCTATCAAAATTAGTTTTAAGCATACAAAATTTATTTTTAATATGATTTCTCTTTGATTTCTATATCGTGTTCTTTTCGACCTTTGAAATATTTCTGCTCATAAATGTCTAATTTTAAAGACGGAAAACTGTTTTATTACTGTAGGAAACTTTAGAGCATATTATTTTTAAAATAAGACATACAAGGCCTTATTCATAGAAAATATTTTTGATTAATAAAAGGCTTAGAAAACAAATTTTCAGAGGATTCCTCTCCATCTTACCATCTTTATATATCCCAGCTAGCATTTGGGTGGTTATTTTTTGTAAAAATCTTCTAAGATCGGTTTTGATGATTAAAAACTGATTTATCACTTGAGCGAAAGAAAAAGGATTCAATCTATCTATCTATATATATATAAAAGAGTTGCGTGAGTGACTGGCTGCCCAAACCGCTGACCCTAGAAACTTGAAATTTGGACTAGCGATTGGTCACTCCCCAAATCGTTTTTCGAAATTCGAATGTTTAGGGGGTAAAAAAGGTAAAAACGGGAAAATTCGGAAACCTTATATCTCCAAGACTAAAGGAGATGCAAAACAAATGTAATACTTATCGTTGCTCTTTAGAAAAATAAGCGGACAGGTGTCTGATACTTTTTTGAAATTCGGCCCTATTAGGGAGTAAACGGGTCAAATCTGAATTTTAGTACTTTTATGCCACCCCATCTATTAAAGAAACAAAGTTAATACCACATTCGAAACTTATCAAAAAAATACGTATACTAAATTGTTACTTTTTCGAAATTCGAACATTTAACGGGTGAAAATCGTAACTATTTTTGGTACTTTTTTTACAAACATTTTCCTCCATTCATTGACATATTCGTACTAAATTATGGGCTGCCACTACAATACTTAAAATATTGATACTTTAATGGGGGAAAAATAAAGTACCCAAAAATGGAAATACTGGAAATTTGATATTTTTCTTTGGCTTTTCGGTTCTACTAAAGTAGCGGGTTAAATGCTAGAATTTAAACAAGTTTCAACCTAGTAAAATAAACTTTGGCATAAAAATATGTCCACGAAGAAAAAGAATACGCTAACGAAGTAGCGGTTTTATGGTAGTATTAAATATCTTGAGTTTTTGTTTTTGCCAAATCAAAAAAATAAAAATAGAAACTTTCGGGTCAGCCAAACAAATAAGAAGCTTAGGTAAAAAAGAAAGCCCAAAAATTATTGACAATTTATAAACAGAAATTTTAGAGCAAATTGTTTCTTCTCTTTTTTAAGAAAAAACCAATAACTTTTGTTTGGTTCAAAATAAAGCTGGTTCGAATAATCAAAAGCCAAATGGTACTGATTTTATCGGAGAAAAATTTAAAAACATGACAATTATAAAATTTTATGAAATAAAATCAAAAACTACACAGAAAAAATTAAAAATTTTCTCTAATCACCAAATTTGTACTAAATTCATAGAATCAAGCAACCCATTTGTTGATTTTGCACCTATTACCAAAATGATTATATTGATTACTAAAAATTGTAAAAATTTAACATTTTGAATATTTTTTTTTCAATAAATGATATTTTTAATTTAAATTAAAAAAATGATCATAAAACTTTGCCGTTATAAACAATGTGTTGATTGATTTGGAAAATTTCCAACAACAATTTCACAAGTTTAAATTATTTTATTTTGATAATTTTTTGCTATTTAATTATTATTTTAATTCAAAATTTATTTCAAAACAACTTAAATGGTAATTAAATCAAAATTATTATTTTAATTTTCTTTTAACAAAAAAAATAATTGTTTCAATTATCACATTAATTAAATTTAAATACTTTTTAAAAAATTTTTTTAATTGATAAAAAACTACTTATAATTTTTTCTGTGTATATAATTTACGTTTGAAAAATGAGACAAAAACGATTCAATAATGATTATAAAAATGATCAAAAAGGAATCAGAAAATTGTACACACAAATGATTCTTTTAGGTGATTCACCGGTAGGGTACCATTTTCTATTAACTAGAGTATTAATGATTGAAGCTCATATACGGTTATTTTGCTCTTGAAGCTGATTCCAAAACGATTAGATTATGATACAAAATGCTAGCTGGGATTGATTATAAAAGTGATGTGTACATAATATTTTATGACTACGATTGAATTCAACTATTGATTTTCATCTATAATTTTCTATTTTACTTTATGATTTTGTTTTTCTTTCCATCTAGATAGATGAAAATGATATTAGTCTTCAACTACATTCCATTGTTTAAACTGATTGCTCAGAAACGTCTTTCATTAGCGAGTTACTTACACATCTACATTAGGAATTAGATATCTATTGTATTTGTATAACAATTGGTATACCAAATACTTGTATCCGCATAATGGAGAATCCCACCAAGTCTAAAGCCTTGCAAGGCAGTTATCTTTAATATAAGTCTTAAGACATGAAAACCTTTAAAATGGTTTATGTATGAGTTTAAAATCCTTTAACCAGAGGAGCGCCCAACAACAAGAGTAAAGTTTAATTGTAAGTGAAATTTTCAAGGAAAATGTATTGAAAGAAAATAGTTTAAAAGTTCTTTACACATATCGCACTTGATTATAGAGAGGACATTAATTCAAAACTTTCATGTTTTTCCCTTTTTGAAACAATCGACCACATATCTACCCGCTGTAAAAAAATGTTGTGGATTGTTCTAACTAAAAATTAGCCGCGCAATATACAAATCACGAAGTCGTCTATAAATAGCTCGAATCCGAAACTAATGTTTAAGGCAAATTTTTAGAATTTGCTAACGTTATCCAACGGTGGATATATTCATGCTGATTTTCCATCATGAATATCAAAACGTTAGCGCAGTATGTCAATTCGTTTGACAGCTAACCATTTCGTAATTTCTATCGGTCTTTAAAAAACACCCTTTTTACACTGTAAGATTAAATATTAATTTTCGATGAGATGTACTTTTATACAAAAAATATTAGATATTTGTCGACAGTTTGTTGAGGATAAAGAGCACCATGAAATTGCTAACAGTGCGGAACTGTTGTTGCCTTTAATTTAAGTCTGCAGCATATAAATGAGTAATAAAAAGCTTGCCTTAGGAAAATGAAATATAAGAAATATTAAAGCATAAACAATGAAATGAAAATATTAAAGAATGGCATTGAAAAGAAGATAATCATATACAAACATACACATTACACAGAAAATTATTGGAAAAAGCTAAAATTTTATAGGTTACACACAGCAAAATAAGCACGGAGAACACAAATAAGATTGCTATATTAGGCTATGCCGAATCTTCTATAACCTTCACCATAGTGTGATAAGAGCACAAAGTAATAAAAATACTCTAATTTAGATATAAATAAATCTATTTCGTTCCACGCCCGCTTCTCCACTCGCGCCGACATTTTGTCGCATGCTGTCTATTGATAACAAAGATGTTTGTACCTAATTTATATTATAAATGTTACTCACCATGAGAAAAAATTCCCAGATTCTATTTGTGTAAATACATTAAGTTTACAATAAGCACTATCCAGTTATAAGATAGAAAGAATGCTGACGAAGGCCTTAGTGGGCCAGAAAATGCATTCCATTCTGCTGGTATCTTATAGTTGTATACATTTTCTTAACAATTTACTTCATTGCTAGCCAAAGGATAGCTAAATTAAGCCTTGTATCAGAAATAAACAAACAAAAATTCTTATCCCCTCAACAATAAATTTCAGTTTATCAATAGTATGAAATGGGAATTTAGCACATTTATATGAAACCTTGTAATTTAATTTTTTGAATCCCAAGAAAAACTTTGATAACTCACATGCATGTGGCAGTGCAAATAAAACTGAACTGGCAAATAAAGTAATTGGTTTTTATTTTTGTTTTTTCTTTACCCACTTACAACTACATTTAGAGTCGAAAAAAAATTAGCCAATTGTAGTCGGGACTGTAAGAAAAGATAAACTCACTTTTTATTTTTGTTGTTTTTGTTTAAGCTTTGATATTGTTACAACTAAAACTGGAGCTTATAATTCTTATTCGCTTTAGTTTTTCTAAAATCTTTGGATGAAGCTTCCTGACGATCTGGCCTAGGCATCCAAATGAAATGCGTATATGAATAGCTTATCCCTTCAACAATAAATTTTAGTTTATCAATAGTATGAAATGGGAATTTAGCACATTTAAACAAAACCTTGTTAAACATTCTGATAGTTTTTATGGAAAATATTAAATATTGAAGCTTTCTAATCTGTTATTTGACTTATAATACACATTCGAATTATTATAAAGAATTTTTATAATAAATGTAACTCACCATGAGAAATACATTCCAAGATTCTAGTTACACACTTAATGTTGCCTTCTTTTCACGACCCAAAACAAAAAACTTTTAAGCCAAACGTGGTTTAACATAAAAACTAATCTATATAATTTTGAAAGAAAATTAAAAAAAAGAAATGGTTTGCAAAAATACTTCAAAATGTTTTAAAGCAATAAAACAAATATTAATTCAACTTTCGAATATCGAAAAATTCAAACAATCAATAGAATTGTCGTTGTATATAATATAAAATATCATAGTATGATTTAAAAAACTTAACTTTATGTCGTCATCATTAAAGCGGAATTAATTACACTTTTTTTTTTTATCAGAAACGTTAAAAAAATTAAAAACATTTTGATTGATAAAGATTGATAAAAAAATCATTTAATAAATGGATAAATTGGCAACACCCAGATTGATTTTTTATCAATCTTTATCAATCAAAATGTTTTTAATTTTTTTAACGTTTTTGAAAAAAAAAAAAGTGTAATTAATTCCGCTTTAATGATGATGACATAAAGTTAAATTTTTTTAAATCATACTATGATATTTTATCAGTGTTCGAAAATAAACACTAAATATCGCTCCTTACTTTTCGGTTCTGTAGATTTTTCGAAAACATTAAAACAGTAAATCATTAAAAAACTAACGTTTCCCTGTTTGTCATCTTCGAGCACAAAAATAATATTATTCTTATCCAACTCAACAAAAAGATGAGAACATTTAATTCCGTTCGTTTTTTTTTTAACCACAAACTTCATTGTTTTCGGTTCATGGGGCAAATTATGGCAGTCGTGATCGAAGTGTTTTTTGATTCGAAAGCAATTTTTTTCTCTAATTCTTTCTGTCCATACTGAACGAATCGAAATTATTTTTTTAGTGTTGTAAAGTATTTATTTTAGTTGTCAGAACATTGACAAAATAATTACGATTCGTTCGGTATCGACAGAAATAAAATTGCTTCCGATTCGAAAAAGTATTCGATCACGACTGCCATCATTTGCCTCCAGCTCATTAATATTCGTTCGCTTCTTTATGCATAGCGTCCTTTTGGCTGGTAAAAAACCAAAAAATTTTTACAAAAAGAAAATACACATACGAAAAAAACAAAATGCCAACAAAAGAATATTGCACAAACAAAACATATAGACAATACACTGCGTTTGTTTGTTCATTTCTTTATCAATGTAACAAAAAAAAAAAAATATCTTATAGAACATTTAAATTAATGTTTGTCTGTAGTATCACTACAATTGTTCTGTTTTTAAACGAAGAACAAAATAATATGTAATGTTCGGCTCTTTCTTGAAAATAGTTACGAGCGGTATAACGGTTCTGTTCGTCTACACAAACACAAAAAAGTAGATATCGTTTCAGGGTGTGTGAGCCGACCTCTTAATAATGTTCTGTCTTAATCGTTTGCATGGTTGCCACAGTCATGTAAACATTTGCCATAATCATGTATGTGTAAATGATATTATCATAAATAAAGAGCTTGTTATAAGTTTAAGGGAAACAATTTTTATTTTCAAAAATTATTAAAAGTATTTATGATAATCATAAACATGTTTGCGACAATCGAAAATCGATGGTAATCGTAATGCAATGTTGGGATGACGTATAGACGCATTCAATTGTAATTTGATAGAACAGTAATATTGAAAACTGTTGTGAATATAAATAAAAATTTTATCGTTACCTAAAAATCAAAACGCCCTTTCTAACATTTTGAAAATTTTACAGGAGAACCAAAAAAAATTTAAAAGGATAAATTGGTAAATTTCCTTAAACTGTTTTAAATCTATTTTTATTGTAAAACCCACAGTTGTTTTGACAATTAACAGTGCTGCATATTATGCCAACTGTAAGTTAGTTATTTCAGCATTTATCAATTCATTTTTAGTAGATAGAGCCATTTGTTTTTTGTTAATAAAACCGCTAATTTTGGTCGAAAGATTCTAAAATTGTGCTGATGCAATACATCAGAATCAATGAAAAAATCGATTTTTAATTATTTGTTAGTTAGGGCCGTTTGCATTTTAGGCAACCCTATGTAGTTTCTCTTAAGTTTACAATAGTATGTTCCCTACTTTTTGGTTTTTTTTATGTTTTTATTTCAAACAACAAACATTTCTTAGAGCTCAGCCAAAAATGTAGTTTTTTATAAAGAAAATATCCTTTTTATATCTCTTATTTTAAGGAGGCAATAATAATATAATGTGCTGACATTTACTTGTAAATATTGTTGCTAGTCTTTGTTTTGCAAGGACATTTGTTACAACAACACAAACGATTTCTTGAAATATTAAAAAAAAACACATTATCCATTTTTTATATTTTTGTATTTCTGATGTTGTGCTGGCTCTTGTTGTCTTGACAATCTGACAAATCGAAAAGTTTATAGTCGTTTACCATTTACACCCGAAAGGAGCAAAGGAAATTTGCATTTATTCATAGACTTTCTAAAAGCATGTTTATATTTATATATTTATAGTTATTTATGTGTGCTTGTGTGTATTTAACTTGACACTAGGAAACTTATGAAAGGTGTTTAAACAATGTTGACGTAGATATATTAAATTTATTTTTTTTAAAGGTATTGTTACATAATAATTGTTTTTGAATAATAAACAAATTGCATTTTTATTTCACTTTTTATAAAAGTTCCCGTCGATCTTATAAGGAGCAAAAGGACTTAACAAATTGAGCCCTTAGCGCAAAAAAGCTTAAGCGAATATACAGAATTTTACTGGAGAACGTCTTTTTTATTTTATTTCATAAAAATGTTGTCGCTTAGGCTAAAATTGTTTTTGCTATAAAATCGTAACGGTATCTTTAAAAAAACGAAGATTGAAAAATGGTGTCGCTTAAGCTATTTTCCGGTAAGGGCTCGAATGCCAAGTTCTTTACTTCACTCCAGCTTTTACCGGCTTTCACTACTGCCTTATCTATCCGCCTTCTCCATGTATGTGCAGGGCGTTCTTCTGGAGGGTTGTGTTCCTATGATCTTTTCGAAGGGTGTTACCAATCTTAATTAATTTTCGCCTTCGTATTTTAAAATCGATTGGTGTTAGCGAAGCGATACCCCACAGCCTAGAATAAAGAATGTTTTTCCGCCAGAAAATGTTTTGAGGATTTTTCGCCAACATCTGTTTAAGAAGACTTGCATTGAGGCACTGTTACGAGTTGCCGCAAACCAGGTTTCAGATCCATAAAACAAGACTGATTTTACCGTTGAAACAAAATGTGTTAAGATGTTGTATTATAGTCAAAATAAATATTGGAATTAAAGGATATGACTATTTAGTTTGCTTGTTGGTCCCGTTTTTTCGTCAATTACTTGACAAGTGAGAGCGTAGCTTTATTATCACATGTCGGGAAAGTGTTGTTGATTTCCACATCTTGCGAGGGCGACCAAAGGCTTGTTTGGCAGGTTTAATTCTTTTCGCAGATAAAATCTAGAAATGATATTTTAGATCGCAATATTTTTTATTGACTGAATTTCCAACTGAGAATACTGAAGTATTTATATTTGTATAACCAGTCTTATTGCCAAAAACATAAAATGAAGTATCAAACTGTTTATTCTTTTTTTTCATTTTGTGCATTTCTATGTTGTTATATGTACATACATGCATAAATATAGGAAAGTATCTGTGTTATTTAAAAGATTTGTACGATATCCCTTTAGGACTATTTTCTTCTTTTTTTATATTTTTCATCTTACTAAGTTGGCTTTAGATGTTTTTTTTTTTCATTATTGCAAAATATTCTTAAGCCTGAACTATTTCTCTTCAAAAGATTATTGCAGCCGTTTACTGCTGTGTATCACTTTTGGGCTTTTGTATTTGTATTTTTTTGTAGTGTGTTTATTTGTAAACAAGACAAAAAAAAAAAAAAAAAAAATTCAAAACGTTTATAAGTTATTTTGCAATGGCAACAAATGACTATTTCATGTTTTATGAAAGGCACTTTAGATCACACAAAATCCATTTACAGAAAAGTAAATATTTTTATTTCCGCTTTAATAATTTAATGGTTACTCCAGTTTTTCATTATTTTTTTTAACTTCCCAATAAAAAATTGAGCTTCTAACGAAGCAGGTTTGTAAGAGAGAAATGTAAGAGTTTCGCTAACCATACCGCTTACGGAAGGCATGAATAAAGCGCATTATTCAGCGCGTATAAAAATTGTTGGATGTAACGATCAGCTTTACACACTCAGTGTTTTATTACAGTTATTTTTTAGTATTCTCCCTTACAAACCTGCTTCGTAGTAAGGGAATGCCGTAGCACATGAAATTTTATTTTTTTTTTATAAAAGTTGTTGAGAGTTCTTTCACTTACTTAACTGCATTTCTGTATGTCTTATTGCGTAGCGCATAATTGTGCGCTTATTTTTTTAAATGTACCATTAGTGCTTCGCAAAATGATAAAATTTTTTATTGGGTTTAACATTGCCTCCTTGTCAAATTTTAACTAACTGTCGTTAGTTAGTTGTAGGTTCCCAATAAAAAATTTTATCATTTTGCGAAGCACTAATAGTACATTTAAAAATATAAGCGCACAATTACGCGCTACGCAATAAGACATACAGTTATGCAGTAAAGTAAGTGAAGGAGCTCTAAACAAGTTTCATTAAAGAAAAAATAATATTTCAAGTGCCACGGCATTCCCTTACTACGAAACAGGTTTGTAAGGGAGAACATTAAAAATAACTCTAAAAAATCATTAAATGATGAAACAGAATTGAGTCTTCAACTTCAAGCAAAAGTTCTAAAGCCCATAATTAAAACGTCGGCAGTAACTTCAAATTCTCTCTCATTTCTTTCTTTTTCTTTTGTTCTATTTTTCTGTGTTTACAAAATGTATGAAATTGAAATACAGTACGGTAGCATTGTTAAGAGAATAAGTGTCTAAATGTGAGAGCATTAGAAAAAACGTCCTCAAAATAAAATTGATTTTATTTCTCGACCGCATTCTCTGGCATAATTTTATTTCAAACTGTATGAAAAACATCGTTCAGCCACACTTCTGTTTCATCATTAAGTGTGTAAAGCTGAACGCTACGTGCACCAGTTTTTATATGCGTTGAATAAAGCGCTTTTTATGTAAAAAATGTATTGCTTCAAAGTGGGAACTCGCAATATAAAATTCATGTCTTCCGTAAGCGGTATGGTTAGCGAAACTCTTACATTTCTCCCTTACAAACCTGCTTCGTTAGAAGCTCAATTGTTTATTGGGTTAAAGCTATTAATAAGTTACCTAAGATTATATTTCTGTGGTAATAATTAAAATGTGCTATTTTTTTAGTTTTGTAGGAAAGCTATATTAAAATTTAAAGATGATTTTTGAAAATTTACTCCTATTCTAAAATTATCATAACTTTTCTTCGGTAATAGTTCTGTTCAGTTCTTATTCTTAAATATTCCTTATGTCACATATCAAAAGTAATCTTACAGCCTGTTCGTCGATTTCGAACGTTAACGTTCGCATAGAAAATTATGTTTAAAACAAAATTCGAAAATTTGTTTTTGTTTTAAATGCAATTTTCTATGCGAACGTTAACGTTCGAAATCGACGAACAGGCAGTTAAATTTTTATCCCAAATGCTATTGCGCATTAAAAAAATAAGCAAAATTAATTAAGCTATAACTTTCTAAAAAATCTTACTGGGTACTTTTAAACATTAAGATTACAAGGTTGCCATTAACTTAAATTTTGCCTTAGTCGTCTTAAGCACTTTTTTCTATTTGCCACAGATTTAAAATTATTTTACAAAGTTTATTAAATTTTAAGAGTTTGTCTGCACTTGACAACAATTTTAAAAGACTAATAATGTCTTGACAAATAAGTGTAAAGGATGGGTTTGTTTAATAAAGAATTGACTGTGTGTATGTAAAATGTGGTTGATTTGAGGAATTAAAATTGTTCTTTATATATTTAAATTGTAGAGCATGTCAGTTACATGTTAAAACTTTGCAAATAAAAAAAAAAAATAATACGTACATCTTAAACCTTTTAAGCAAGTTTTGAACTTCCACTTTTCAAATAGAAAGCTGTATATTCTACTTACAACTCTTGCAAGTTTTTTACAACTTTAGCTCGAGATTAATATGAATCCCACTTTCAAATGTCTCTGCTTAAATCTCAGTATTCAAACAAAAAGGTGTCCAGAGGAAGGCAAAATGATTAGCAACAAGTGTAATTAGTTTTCAAACACGTAGTGACCTAAATAGTGTTCACACTTGTCGTCAAATATACAATCATTCTGATTCGTATTTTTAAGCACAACACAGAGTAAAGCGTAGTTAGTATGAGAAAAATAGCACCTTAATTAAGATGCATTTAAATAAGTTTCACTTTAGGAAACAAATTAATACAAATTAGAAACAAACTCAGATTTAGGTAAACAAAGAAAATCGTTTTGCCTACACTTAAAGAAAACACATTTAATGCTATGTTCACCTCGTAAAAAACTATTTTCAACGAAAAATTTTTATACAGATTATGATAACTTTTACCATATTATTGTTACTGGCAAATAAAATATGGCTAAAAAAGTCCTCCATCAAAAAGCCACAATAATGTTATAGTTGCCTTTAAACATTCTATACACAGAAAAAAATATCACAAGAAAATTTTTAACAACACAATTTGTTAAAAATAAAATTTTAGGTTAACAAAATTTTTATTTGATTGAATGAAAAAATTTATTAAAAATACACTTTGCAATATAGCACTCTATAAGACATATTTAATAATGAAATAATTAAATATTTCTTCATATTCAATAAAAAAAATATTTAAATCAAATTAAAGATAGTATTTTTACTACTCTTGTCCATTTTTTAATACCTCATAATTCTCATTCGCTTTACAGTTGTATCTGTATAATATCTTTAGATTTTTCAAAGTCTTTGAAAAAGTTTTGATTGATGATCTAGCCTAAGCAACTAGCGAAATGCGCATAGGAACTAGCTTATCTCCCAACAATAAATTTTAGTGTATTTGTCAAAGAATTAAAATTGGGAATTTAGAACATAATGAATAAATAAATAAAGATTCGATAAATATTTTGTTTGATTTATGCAAATTTGTCCAATAATTTGTCCTAACAAATCTCGTAAGCATTTCAATAAACTTGGTTGTTGACTAAAAATTCAATAACTATACCTACAAACTTTTTAATCAATACCGCAAAAATCTTCATCGCAGAAAATTCAAAATTTTTCTAATCAAATATGCGATTTTCGTATTCAAATATGAAAATTATTTTTTTCTGTGTAAGCAATAGTTCCTGAGTGGCAAAAATATAATGTTTAAACATAAATTATTAAAAATTATGTTTATTTTTGATCAACTAAATTTGTGCAACTGAGTGTTTACGTTAACTTATTCTACGTTTATAAGTTAAAATAAAAATAATTTTTTATTAAACCGCAAATGGAATTTTATTTACAATTAACCCTTACACATAAAAGGAATTTAAATTCAAAATAAAAAATATATACTCGTATAAAGAATCCCCTTAATTCTGCACAAAATATTTGCAAGTGTACAATATGAGAGGGAAACTAAAGAGATCTACTCAATTTTAAAAACCCTTAAATTGAATTATTCCAAAATGATTGAAATGGTTGAAAAAAGGGTAAACGTGAAGACTTGATGACCTTTAATTTTCACCCTAAGTCCAAAGAACTTGAATGATAAATTGCAATAACTACTACAGTAGGAGCCTGATATATGCAATCTCATAATCTCATAGAAACATAATATTGTTGCGGTAGTTATACGAATAATTATAGTGATAATAGTATTGTTAGTCTTTCTAGATTAACAACATTTAAAGGCAAATTCCTGTTTCACCAAAAACTTTACAAAATATCGTGTGTATCGAGGTTTCACTGTTTTTAAAACATCTTAGATTTTTTTATGAATAAATTCCCATTAATATACAAGGTGTTGCTTTGGTATTGGTAATATTTGTATGTCTGTGTGTGTTTCAAAAACTTACATAACACTTTTAAAAGTACCGTTTTTTTAATATTCAACAACGACTGTTAAACAATTTAAACAACAAACTTTTCCGAGTACTTTACTAGGAATGCATCAAATGGGAAATATTTATGCTCACAATCAAGTGCATTTAAGTATGTGTGTGTAAGTGTTGTGCAGCTTAAAGAAATAAGAAATACCAACAGCAACAACACCAACAGCTCTAATGATATGCATGAGTTAAACTAAAATTTGAACGTGGGCAGGATGTATGAGAACAAACACAAAGAAATTCGTATTATTTCCAGCACATGAACTACTCACTAATACAACAAAAGAAGAAAATTTAAAGAGGAAGTGTGTCGAAATGCATCAACTACTAGTACTAGGCATAAACTTGATATAAAAATTAAGGAATCAAATTGTTGTTCGTAAAATATTATTTTATAAATGCAAATTTATTACTTCACTGGGCTGAGGGAATACTATCAGAAAGTTGTCTTTCAAACAATTTAAGAAAAATATGTAAATTTTTTTTAAGAGTCTCTTTACCACAAAATAACGTTAAAATGCTTATTAAAATAAACAAATTGTTATTTGAAAAGTGAACATATTTGAATAAATCAAAATTGCTTTTAAGTAAAATCCTTTTTTACCACAACCGTTACTTACATTTTCTTTTTCAATAATCCAATACAATAAAGAGATGCTGATGACATTTAATTTTTGCTTGAATTAGAAATATTTTATTGATAATAAAAATTTAAATTCAGGTTAATTTTTACATGCAAATCCAAAATGGAATCGTTTCAAAATACTTACATACATACATATATTTATACATATACTTTGAGAAAGTGAAAAGCCTTTTTAACAAAGTGGTGTAACCTTGATTATATATTTAGTTTTTATTTGATAAATACTCACAAGCTGGTGGAAGCCATTTTAATGGCCCTTAATCGGTTTATGAAGCAGTCCCGCAGAGAAACACTCTGGGAACTCTATTATATCTTTTTTATACTTCAAACTGGCCAATCCAAAACTACACTAAAGCATCAACCCTTGCTGAATAAACATTCACGAAAACTGCTTTGAAGTAGTCCGATAATTACAAGAACATATTTTTGAATTCAAAAATTTATTGCAATGAACAAAAATTTATATATATCGTTGGCTTAATATGCAAACCTGCTAAATCCACTTTTTTAGTAAATTGAGATTTTTATGCCGTGTGGTAGAGAAAGATATGCCTCGTCAAACAGCGTGTAGTTTTTCTTCATTTTTAGTCTGGAAGTGTGTCAAATCAACTATATTTTTGGTTTTTTGTCATGCAGCAAATAGGAAAAATAAAAAGTTTTTTGTCTCTCCTGTAAAATTTGTTGAAAGGGAGTTAGCAGTTTTGCATATTAAGCCGACAATATAAAATATAGACAAGCAAGCACTACTTCTAAAATCCATAAAAAAATCCTCGACATTCGAATCTTAAATATTTCGGGATACATCTTGATCGTTTAACAAGGAAATGCCATAAAAAGACAAAAATAACTCAAATTTTACTTAAACTTAAAGGAATTCGAATTTTTTAGCTCATTGGAAGAAATGTTGCCGTTAGTATTCAGCTGCGGTATTCAGTAATGGAGCACTCCTACGGCCTCTTATAAAATATTTCAATGTTAAAAAAAATAATAAAAAGGCTTGAATTGCACCTATGTCCTTAATGTGAATGGAAACCAATATTAGGAGCATTTTCGTCCGGCATTGGCAGAATGTATACCTAAGAATTAGAATAAGATTTGATTAATTAAACTGTGCTAGAATTTTGTTTTGTGAAATAGAGGAGGTTATGTTGTGCAACCTTCCTCACTTTCGAAATAACGGCATATTTCGAAAAGAAAAGCTAACCTAAGCGTTTAGCACAACTGGATTCAGCGTACTCGAAGGCCCGCCGTGTGCCCTGTATGTTTTTTTAGTTTTTTCAACTAGCAAAGTGTAATTTACGGATCCGAACTTATGTGTTCCTTCGATATCGTGAAATTGTTAGTCTCTTTAACCCATGACGTTAAAAAAATACAGAATTCTAGTGCCTAAAGAAGAAAAAAATAAAATAAAACGATACAGGGAAAAGAGCAAATAAGAAAAAAATGTTTTGCTCAATATCGACAAAACTGGCAACGCAGGCTGAAAAAAATAATGACAAAATTGTCTGTGTTATTTTGGCAATAAAAGTGATTACAAAGAAACTACAAAGTAAAACAATTAGAAGTTTACGTAATTGTTTTTAATTAGAAAAAACCAAAAATAAAACGTTGAAATGTACAACAGCAATAAAAATGCACAAAAAATAAATGGAAAAGAATCTACACAAAAAATAGCACAAGGAGTCAAGAAAATAAATAGTTAGGCAGACAAGAAATAGAGTATTTCAAATTCTTAGCAAACAACAACAAAGAAGAGATAAAAATAAAATTCCACAGTTTAGGGAAGTTGACATAAGAAAATTGTTCACTTACGAGCAGTGTTTCATAACTAAAATGTTCTTTGTTTCCTCTTCATTTTTGTACGCCATCGTGTATTATACATCCTTTTAACATTGAAGTGTTTGACAAATGACAAATGTACTTGAACATTCATAGTCAACAGAAAGTATTTTTGCCATTTGTTTCCTCAGTCATATTTCGCATTACTATTTCACAATATATTTTTAACTAAACTATTTATCTTTCAATTAAGGCATAATTCATGAAGCGGATTTGGCACAACTGAACCTCTAGTAAAAATAAATCCGTGTGCCAAATATTTTTTGAATGATGTTTATTCGTCGAGTTATGGGGTGCTTAAGTATTTCCGTTTTTGAAAAATAGTTTTTTTTTTTCAAACTAGAAACAAAACACAAAAATGTATAATTATGCCAAATATCAAAATCAAATTTCGGCAAAATATTTTTTTTGGTATATCCACTTCACGAATAATGCCTATTTGACAATACCCATAGAATAAAATATGGGCGTTGTCGAAGATGAAATGTTTTACTTATAATTTTTGTATCTAATTTTTTTTTTGCACAACTATATCGAATCACTTAAGTGCAATGATTTGATGTCATGTTTGCACAATAAAATGTCCATCAAATCACAGAATTTGACTTGTATTTTAAGGATGAGTGCAAAGACTTTGAAAACTAATAGACTGATTTTCTTCAATAAAATTAACAAATCCAAACTTAGAAAAAACAACATAAAAATCGAATGAAAAAAATCATTAAACAGTTTACTGTCATATCCAACACAATATTTTCTTAGTATCTCTACCAAATAGAGCAAGAAATGGTTAAAGCCAAAAGAACTGTTAAGCGAAAATAGAGTGGAAGGAAGAGTAGGAATAAAAGACAATTTTTTGTCGGTTCACAATTGCCAACAAAGTGAAATAAATAGAGTGAATCTGAAATCCTAAAATAATATGTCACGTAAGCCATTGATCAGATTTATGCAACACAAATTTCAATTGTTGTAAAAATTGTAATAACAATGAAAGAGAAATATTCTGTTATATACAAATACTTCGACAGGATATGCTGCTGGCAATTTAAGAAGAAAAAAATACTTTTTATAAAAAAAAATGTCACAAATATTCATATTATTTTAAATATTTTCAATTGGTATACAAAAGTTTTGTTCTTAACCAAAAACAATTTAACGGATTTACCATTTGGTTGGTTATGTCTTCACAGATACACTTAATGTTAAACATTGTGTAAAATGGATTTTAATCCTGTCTGTGGTTTCGTATTGGTTAAATAATTTACAACCTTAACCACAATTTCCTCACGCCAGGCCATGAGTTAATTTTTTTTTTACTACACGAAATGTTCTTTCTTCAGCAATAAACAACCGAGATTTTTTAAATTAAATTATGACAAACATAAAGTCCTATAGAAGTAACCAAACATGCTGAAATATAATGGTAATGCCTTCTAGAAGGCCTTACTTTGCAAGTTACCTTAATACGTAAAGTTTTAATGTGATTGCTGTGACAATGCTATAAGTCTTATACGCTTAACAGTTTTATTTGGTTTAATGTCTTTAGTTTTTCTAAAATCTTTATGGATGAAGTTTCCTGATGATCTGGCCTAAGCAACCAGTGAAATGCGCATAGGAATAGCTTATCCCATCAACAATAAATTTCAAGTGTTTTTATCAATAATAAAAAGTGGGAATTAAGCACGAATAACAAAATCTTTTGAAATTAAAATTTTGTATTCCCAAAAATTGAAATTACTTTTTGATGTAAAGGATCGATTTAATCTAACTTACATTTGGGCTATTCACAAGGTGTGTTATCAAGTCATATCGTCATAATGTCCAAAATAATATTTTACAATTGTTTAAAAAAAATATTGTTGTGTTGGAAACAAAATAAAAATTGTAATGCTGTGTTCATTATTTCGTCGTAACTGTACATTAGAGATCTAAATTATAAGCGCTTGCCCACAGCAGTCATATATATTTCTTGTAATTATTTAAAGACATATGACTTTAGAACTTTATGACTACCTTGTGGATAGCCCAATTATGACAATCATCCTAATGTATGAGCTATGACTTTAGTACTTAATATTAAAAATTTTTATGAAGAGAGTTCTTAATATTTAATTAAAGTTAATTGAATTAATCCTAAATTTTTTTGCTAAAACTATACGAATGTCTTTGAAAGGCCTTCATATTAAAAGCCTTAATACTTTATCTACAAGTACTTATATGATTGTACGTATCATTGTATTTTCCGTGGGCTGGCTGATTGTTTATGTTCCCACAAAAAAAAAAAAAAAAAATGTGTGGTTATGTGTAATATATGAGTTATGACATAAAATATTTAAGTATATTTGTGTGGAAGGATATAACGCAAGGTTAGGGTATCCCAAGCATGGTGAGCTTCTTTTAGAATATTTATTAAATATGAAGAAATTTAATAAACTCTTATGCCCAATTTTCAAGATAGTAATTAAATCTAAATTAAGTTAATTTTCATAAAAACTTAAATCGTATTTAAATACAGATTGATTTTTTGAGTTTTATTTGAAAAGTCTTATTTAAATAAGATAAAAGTATGGTAGCACTACTAAATACAAAAAAAAAATATCATAAAAAAGTATAATTATTTACATGGTGGTCTCAAAAAACAGCTGATTGTTATTGCTTTGCCTCTTGTTGTTGTATTGTAGTGATATTGAGGCCACCTTGCTAAAATATTAAGATAGAAACTTAAGTTGAAATTAAGTGTACCACATAAAAAGTACCCAGTTTTTTCAGTGCTTTTTTACCAGTGAATTTTTTTTCTATACATATTTATTTGTTTTATTGCTGCCACTTAACTTTTTTTCTTACTAAATTTCTTGGGCCATTTTAAAAAAACATTAATTTTTTTATTAAAATAAAATAATAATCCAATAAGCAATTTTGCTAGAAATAAAGTGCAAAACAATTGTTATTTATGCTCGATTTTCAAGTTTCAAGGTTTGAGATATACTTTTGTTACACTTTATTTCAATATCAAGTGAATATTAGTAAAATAGAATCTGGGAGTTTATTTCTCACGGTGAGTAACATTTATTATGTAAATTTTCATATTTTTCGAATGTGTATTCTAAGTCAAATTACAATCCTCAAAAGCTTTGATACTTTTATAGGCTTATTCCTTCAATATTTTCCAGGAATATACAAACGAAAAATTCTGATAGTGCGTAGAAAATATTCCTGGAAAATATTGAAGGAATAAGCCTATCAGAGTATAAAAGCTTTTGAGGATTGTAATTTGACTTAGAGTACACATTCGAATAATATGAAAATTTATTAGTAAAATATTTTGAAACTTGAATAGCATTGACGTGTGAACTCAAGTTTATTTCCAGTTAAATTTTAAGCACTTGAAATTAAATTTTTGATTGCTTATTGGGATAACCAACTCATAATTGTATTTTTAGTTTATTGATTGATTTTACTTAAGTTTAAGCTAAACTTATGCAACCACTCAATTCATTAAAAAGAATTAGAAGTTTTTTTTTTTTGTTATTTCTTTCTCAACTGAAACAGTCTTCAGTCCTTTACGGTCATTATTATCTGTTTCCAATGTATATATGTGTGTATAACCTGACCACCAGCATATGGACATTATCGTCAGCAATTTTATCCGCACTATCGAGGCTAACATTCAACTGACAGTATTCTTGATATTCAATGAATCTTTAAATATAACTTCAAGTATTTCGCTCGTAAATCAAAAAATAATGATGACGAATCGTCTACAATGCAATGCAATTTCTAAGTCAATAAAAAAATATAAAGGGGATCAGGATAAGAAATGTAAAAAAAAAGAATGAAAAGCAAGAACTTTCAAAATAAAAAATGTTAAGATGAAAAAATGTAAAAAAGTTTCGGCAGAGGGAGGCAATTTCTTTTCAATTGACGAAAAAAATTACGATAACTATTTTAAGTAATATAGTAAGAAGGCAAACAATCGTTATAAATTTCCGCTCTAAAAAATTAATATCAATATTACTATTACTCGTTTATAAAACAAAAGCAAATTCATTTAAAATGAATTTTCTTGAAATGCTGCTTAATTTCTTAAAAAGAGAATTTTCTTTCTAAAAAAATATGTTTTTTCTAAAACAGAAAACTTTAATAATGCGGAGGTAAAATTAAGCACGTTTACACTTAGACAAGTGATAACAGGGGTTTTTTTTCGTTAAATTTAACCAACTTCTTTGAACTTTTCTTTAATTTTTTGCGTTTTTCCCATATATTTCCAAGTCATTACTTTGCCATCACCCTTAGGCAAATAAGTTAATAGACCTTTGAGAAGAAAAGGTTGTATTTTTGCCTTTTCAAAACAATTTCCCATCTGTTTTTTTTTTTTTGAATTTTTGTTAGAAAATTTCTCGGGTTACGAAAGCTTAATCGCATGAAAATATCCTTTTATTAAATGGTATATTTCATTTTCTTTGCACATAAGATTCTAACAATTTTAGCAATTTCTATTATTCTGTCTTGAATGCCCAATAAATAAGACAAAATTTATTTGATTGAAATAAATAAGGTTAGGGTTTTAAAGGTTAGTTCTAAAGAAAAAGGAAAAAAGGAAATAAAATTTCGTTAGCATCTTAGTTTAGATGTGATATTAATAGAAATCATTTGTATGTATTTTTTTAATTTAAACAAATCATTAAAATCATTAAACATTTGCAGAAATACACATTTCAAGGAAAACTATTTCGAAAAACCTCATGGATCCCTATTAAATTCTAGAATGTAAAATATAAATTTTCCAGTTTATTTTTTCATCCTCGTCCTTGTTCAAACAGTTAAAAAAATTTTTATTTATATATTTCATTGTATTAACATTTCAAATTGTGAATAAAAAATTAATTTCTTTAAAAGGCTGGTATAATGTCTTTACAGGATATGAAGGAGATGTTGTGTGCCAATAATAATAATAGCACATGTTAAAAAATTAAACAATGTCAAATCATTATTATCACGTTTAATAAAAAAATCATCACACACTGTGTTTCTTTAATTTTCATTGGCTGTTTATATGCTCCCTCTCCCTCCTTCGTCTTCTTCTTCTTTGCTCTTTCCAAAAAATACACCATACACTGATTACAAGGACAAGTTAAATATACACACAGAGAAAACATCTTTTACCATAATAAATGATGATTAGAATATTTGAAAATTTTCGTTATTGTCGTTATCATTTTATTATTAAATTTTGATCTTAATCGAACAGTGTATTTTTTTTTTACGTTTCATTCTAATTTAAACTACGAGGGCGGATCGAGTTATTGTAATTCTTGAATGAAACACAGTTTTTTTGTAAAAAAAATGTAATTTCCAACAAAATCTCCTTTTAGCTCCAATTTTTGTATCCCTTCCAAAAAACAGGATTTTTCTAGGTCCATAAATAGGCATTTGTTTGATCAATAATTTCTTTATTGTAGCTTTATCTCTTTCCACTTCTTAGGCTTTGGAAATAGGAAATAGTCACAGTTATTGATCCGCCTTGGTATAATATAGGAGTCGACTCTTAAATGCTTGAGAGAAAAATATCACAATCACCAAAGATATTTGTTTAACATAAATAAGCTCACAGTAATTATGTAAACGGCAAATCAAATTATAATGTCGTTACCGCAATTTAATAAGTGATTCCGGTGACTTTAATTTATTAAATAATAAATACTCTTGAAACAAAGTATTTTTTCTTTTATTATATCGAAACATATTTTTATTTAAGTGTTTGTTTCAGCGAATGTGTTCTTAAAACCTGATGTGAAATTTTGTTTTATCATTATAAAGAGGGTACTAACCAGTGTTGCCAGAAGAAGGGGAAAATCCCTACATGTAAGTATTTTGATACTAAAATAGAGGCGTAGGAAAAATCGGACAGATTTTTTATAATCCAAAATGTAGGGATTTTTCGTCATATCGTCATTATTTATAAAATAAATTCAGAAAAAGTGATATTATCTTGTCCAAAGCGGTTGAAAATTTGTTCTTTGCACTAAAGTCGCTTTAAAATATATTTCCAGAGTTGTTTGTGGTTTAAAAAGTTGGCGACACTAATCTGTACGTATGTTTTTCTAAGATATCATTTAATAAAATTTATAAAAGTACATAAATATCGTACCTATTCAACAATATCGTATTAATTTTTAGTTTTTCACTTTTTGGAAAAACTCGACAGGTATTATTTCTATATACCCGTCGTAAAATTATCGAGCTATTTTTTGTAACTTTTGGTAAAGAAACAGTTGGGTTAAAAATACTTTTTTATATGCATTTCATTTTAAATTAAAAATTGTTTTGCTTCTCCTGAAAATTTTGAGTTAATACAGTACTGTTGAACAAGTGTGATATGTATTATTTTTTTTAAGTATTCAAACAAAATTTATTTTTTATAACAAATGTGTTTTCTTCAATTTTAATGACAATAACGCGTAGGGAATTTTGTAGGGGAAATTTTTTCAACATGAAGGGAAAAATCGGATTTTTTTTAGCATGTGTAGATATTTTTTCGAAAAATCCACTGGCAACACTGGTACTAACTCAAAACCTTTATTTTTCAACTTATTGGAATTATTTTTTTTTAATATTAAATTAAAAATTGTTTTGCTTCAACTGAAAAGTTTTTAATTTTGAGTTAATACCCTCTTTATGATCAAGTGCGGTATGGTTGTTATTAGAATAATTTTTTTCTTGTTTTTGTAATGTTTTATTTTGTTATTTTTAACAAACTTAAATTTTATTTTAAACTTTTCTCTGATATTATTCTTAAAATCTTGTAAATTGCCAAGAAATTCATAGACAAAGTATGTTAGCAGAAAATTCATTACAAATTCGGTGGTATATACGCTTTAATGTAGTTTACTTGTTATAATGAGGAAATGCGAGGAGTGATTGCGAAGTTTCTATGATCGAGGCATAGTTTTGTGAAAGAAATCGTAGAATAATTTTTTGGTTAGCCAAAAGCATTCCCAATATTAGGACAATCATATTATGATTGCGAAAGACCCTAATATGTTCTGAAAATCACTTTAGCTCAAATCACGTGATTTCAAATCACTTGCGCCTTTTAAAATTACACGTGTGATGTTTTGGTGTGATCTTCAATTGCCGAAAGCACACCGAGAATCAAAAAAACGTTATCACACACGTGTGTTTTTAAAAACACGTGTTATGAAATCACGTGATTTTCAGAACAGGCCCGATTATGTGCATATAATAATGATGCATGTATATTTTTTTGTCATATACGTTAAAAGCTTATTTAATCATAATTTGATTCCACTGATTAAAGTTACACTTCAGGCATGGGGTCGATTTAAGATCTTTGAATTTTGAAAGGAAAGGGAGTAAGTCGATGAAGTTACCCAGTTCGTTCATCTCTCTAAGCAACAGAGCTTCATTCGGAATAATGGTAAGATAAGCCAGGATCATAAGCAGGATCCAGTTATAAGGAATTGGTAAAGACATTAATTTACCTGGTTTTACATGTAATGTGGAATTTTGCCGTTGTGGTGGATGCCAACGATTATCTTAAATTCTTATATCTGTATATTACTCGGGGAAGATTTTTGTTTCCTACGTAAGTTAATGACAGAATTTCAATTTGACCCTTTTCAATTTATCTTTGTTCCTTTGCAAATTTTAAAAAAATAAACTTTCACTTTGCAAGAATTTTAAAATCTTTTACTAACGACCCTACGCAAAATCCATTAATATAATGTTGCAAAGCTTTAAATGTTGTTGCCAATATTTTCTTTTTTTTATTTAATAAACACAGCATAACATATTTTACTAAATGAAAGCAAATATGGGGGGAAAAATAAAATATTGTACACGTATGGCGACACCAAATTCGTTAAGGCAAAGTAAGCCCAATTCTACTTAATTCCCCTTAAGCCTCTAGAAATAATACGCAGAGATACAAACAGGATGCTTAAATGTTATTTGTATGTGTATAGGTTTCTATATTTTTAATAAAATGAAGCTGTTATATTTAATTTTTTTCAGTTGCCGTCTCTACTCTTGTATGCCAACTGATCTCATAATCATCTCGTAATACTTTTTGGTTCACATACATACTTGCATGTGTATTTTGTATATGTGAACCTATTTATGTTGTTGTTTATTGTATATGGAATTTATAATTTAGCAAAGCCAGAAAAAACACAAAAAACACAACAAGAATATAATAGGAGCCAGTACCAGTCAAGCTAGACTGACTGGCAATTCGTGTATTTGCGAAGGCAGGCTGTGTGACAGCTTAAACTCATCAACAGCGAAACTTTGTAATAAAACCCATATTTTGATTGTACCCTCCTGTCTAACGCCCCAACCATGAGGCTGAATGCCAAGAAAAGGTAAACAACATTTTAAAAATTTGTTGTCTTTATTTTTCTGCTGCTGCAACATGCTGCTTCTTAAGCTTATGAATAAATAGACTACCATATTTAGAGCATGAGTTATGTTTGCAGGAATCATAGAATTATAAAGAAAACAGAAAAATGTGACCAACTGATTTTATAACATAAAACTTGAATTGGAAAGAAATTTATCGATGGTCCAAAAAAAAAAAACCTGAAATCACCTTATGGGTGTTATAACTGTACATGAACGTTATGCCATATACAGTTTCTCTTAAGCTAGAACTTACGATATTACATTTTACCGTTTTTCAAATCCCATTTTTTTATTTGCAATAAATATTAATTGGCCATAACAATGTCATTGTAGTCATCGTGCAAAGGTCAACAGGCATCAGTTAATAATTCCTTTGAAAAAATTTCGCTTAATTTTTCATTTTGACCTTTCAAATGAATCTTTTAATGTGTTTCGGTCCCATTTACCTGACTTCCTAGACTTAGACATCACACAATTTAAACCTTCGCCAGTGAAAAATAAAATATGCAAGTTGTATCAAATAGCAACTTTTTAAATGAAGGCAAACATTTTTTCTACTCTTGTTTTGTTGTCGTTGTAGATACTGGTGTTGCTGGTTTATGTCTTTCATTATTTTATCGTGGTGTCCTTGTTATTATTTTTGATGTTTGTCATAAACAGCAAACCTAAGAAAATGAGCTTTATTAGAATTAAGAAAATGAGGAAGGTGTTCTGTTCAAAAAGGATCAAAATAAACACCATAAACACAAAAATTATAAAAACGAAAATACTTATTTTCAAAATCCCTAAAAACATTTTGGACTAAGGCATAAGATTAAAAAGAATTTAATTTAATATTTTAATGGATTTTTTTTTGTTAGCAAAATTATCGTTGGATTTTCAGCGAAAGAAAAGTTATTCGTATTTATGTTATTCTTCTAGTTCAGTTTCTGATTCGCCTACACACCGCAAAACTTTATATCAAAAATTTTAAAGAACAAAAAAGTTTTTAAGAAGTAGGATTTGTTGTAAGAATAAAAAACTTTCCATTTTTTGGTTTCAAATTAAAGTTAAGTAAAACATACCTCAAGCTTTGATTTCGATGAAACTTTTATTTGAGTGCAATGCTTGGATCTTGTACCGAATACAATGCCATAGAAATGACCGCCTCTAGATTGGTTGCAGTAGCGCATAAAAGTACTAATACCTTTTAAAATGTACCTTTAGAACTTCGCTAAATAAGAAATTTTTAAATTTGGGATTGGAAAATATCTCTCAAAATTTTTTTTCTTTTTTCTAATTAATTAATAGGAAAAAAGCTGAATTTCGTGAGAAGAATGTGTTCACTTTTTAATGAAGATAGGGGTCATGAAATTCTTCCATCTCTCAATAATTTACAAAAATTGCAACAAAGATTTTTAATATTAAGCCGTCGAAATGATATCATGTAAAAAAGAGCTCTTGTTATTAAACTGCCCATAAACGAATTTTAATCTTAACATATCAACTTCAAATAGTACCAGTCATCTTGCATGTTGCTTTTTATTGTGGTGCGTCAACCACATTTGGTTTAAGTAAAAAAAGTTGCACCAAAAATCTGTACGTGACTTTCTTTTTAAAGCTAAATAAAAACATGAACTCAAACAAATGTTCATTCATGCTGATGAGCACTTCTCTTTAAACCTTAACACGTTATTGCGAAACATATCGCTCGCAAGTGAGTTGGTAAGATTGAAAAACCACTGAAAATAATGTTTTCAAAAACAAAAAAAAAAAAACTCTGCTGCTTCGATTAGCATTTGTAAGAAAAGAATTTTTTATTTAAATAACAGGCATTCAACGCATAGATAATTTTTTTCTATATGATTTTTAGAAAATTCACTTATATGTACTACGATTCTTTTAATAATTTTTGTGATCCCCATAGTGACATTATAATTAAAAAAAACTATTTTTATAGTAAGTAAATAATCATGTTAATTGTTGGTTTGTGTAATGATTTTAGTGTATGAGTTACCAGAGTAATTTTTTCAATAATTGTTTATGGTGGCGATAATCATAGTGTGATAAGGGATATGCAAAAGTTATGTGATTGCGGTGGCCACGTAAAGAATGACTTCCATCATAGTATTAAATCCACAATCATATTAATAAGAGTGGTTAACAAACTTTCTTTTGACATTGCACTATATTCGTGATCGCTCGCCTATCATTGTGAGGGTTTCAGGTTCGATTCCCGCCAAAGATGCTGGTCTGTTTTACTACAAAGGACTGAAGGTCTACGTCACTATTGCTGGGTTAATTAAGCTAAAATATAATTTGTAATTTTTATTACATTTAATTGAAAAATTCGTGATTTGATTTCTCTAAGTGTAATACGTAATTACAAAGAAAAAAACCCAACGAAAAAAAAACCTGAAAAAATTAACTTAAAAAAACTTAACAGCAGATTGCCAACAATTTGTCAACAAGTCATATTTTTATCAAAAGTTTTGATTGAAAGTTTTCGCAAACCATCAACCCAGCAAGATATTGATGCTTTTTTTTTATTTCAGAGCTCTTTTTGTGCCAATCAGAACTGTAAACACAATTACAGCTATCGCTATTAAATTGCTAACATATAGCATTACACTAACACCAACAGCAGATAGCGATAGAATTTTAAAACAACCATATTGCCAGCAAATATGTTTGCAATTGAAAATGATTGATTATTGAATTTCTTGAATAACTTACTTGATTTGACTTGCAGCCAGTACAACTCCCACTTTGAATTTTGTGGCAGTAATAATGCGGCAGCAGCCAAGAGCACGTTTTTACAATCAATCACTCTGCCTGTTAAATATGAATATAAGAAAATTTTTTAAAACAAATTAAAAAATGTTATAAATAATTTTTTGTTATGGTTGTTAGAAGCATAATTTCACAAATATAAAGAATATTCCGAAAATTCAAAAAAAGAAATCTTTAAAAAGTGAATGAATTTCATGGCTGTTAAAAACAGATAACAAAAGTTTTTGTTTCTGTTACTTATTTTTTTTTTAATTATTATTAAAATTCGTTTGTATCTTTAGTGGTCTTATTTTTTTTTATCGCAAATATACTTTGTCTTTCAGTTTCTTAATTTGCGTATGCTTTTCTCACTTTTCCTGCTTTTAAGGAGTGAAAATTTTTTCGAATTAATTTAACGAATGAAATTTCAAAAGTAATTTCTTTATTAAATTTTTTTCACTTTGTGTCAGTATCAGTTTACGAACGAAACTGTCTTTTGTTCCAATATTTTTATTTTTCAGGGCATTAAGTTTTATTGAATTTTCCAATCATCAGTTTATAAGAAAAACAACCATTAAAGAATAAATGATCATCTTGCTTGGCATATTGATGGTAATTGACATTTTGCAAATTCCAATACCAAAGAAAATCGAAGAAAAGTAATTGACGTCAAAATGGAAATGCAGTAAAAGCAATCACAAATTTAACTGAAAGCCATTCACATTTCGCTCTTATCATACCGAAATAAAATATTACAATTCCTAACAACATGTGTGTCTAAGACACACACATTCAAGTTTGTAGAAAAAAGCTTTAATTAATTTTAAACAAGTAAATTTAGAGAACATTTTTTACTAAGCACATTGTTGATTTAATCATATGGTTGCAAGAAAAATATTACATTCTATAATATAGCTAGAAATATACCACTCATATTTCTTTTATTTTGTTGTTAATATGTTTTAAATTAGATTTTAATATATTTTACCATAATAATTATTTTAGGTCTGCTTTTATTTCACCAAAGAATTTGAAATTTAATTCACATACCAAAGACCACAAAGTCTTCCCTAATTTGTTAAAAATAAGCTGATTCTTGTTAACATTTATGATGACTTTACATTGTGAACTGTAAAAAGGTTTTACAAATTTACCCTCTAACCAAATAATACCACTCCCTCCATTTCACTTCATCTCAGTTTACATTTGTTCTAAAACTCTTTAGAACATAAAAAAAATTGACCCCACACACACTCTTTAATACACGTTCCTACTTAAATTTTTCCTAAGTATTTGAAAATATTGGTTTTATTTTTTGTTTATTATTTACTTAAGCATTATGATTATTTAATTGTTGAAAGGCGTAGTATTTGTGTTTGAGCCTCCTTTAAGGCGACAGTCAATAGCAACGTTAACAGCAACAACAACAAAATCAACAAAAAAAAAAAAAAAAAAATCAGGCCAAGTCTTAAATATACATTTGTAGTTTGTTTTTAAACATGTTTGAATGTTTTTATGGCTGTGTGTTTGTTTAGAGGGCGTTTACGAAAACATCAATGGATCAGACAAAATAAAATGTTTACAAAATACAAGGAATTAATCATAATTTATGATGTTTCATATATTTGGTTTAGTACCCTACGGCCCAGTAGATGAGTGTACAAGAACTGAACTAATTTTGAAATACATTAAAAATGCAAATAAATGGTTTCATATGTTAATGCTCTTAACAATACTATCATTTGTCCATTATTTTTATTATTGCCCTAATTTTGGTATGATTAATATCCATTATGTGTTTGTGTGTGTAATAACATAATTTAGTGTATGCACTGCATACACTATAACTGCACTTTAGAGTGTTAAAATGTTCCACGAATATTTTCTGCATCAAATTTAACTAGGGGTTTTCTAAAACCAAAAAAAGCGTGCAATGTATGTAAAACGGGTTTTCGAAAAAATCAAAAATTTCAAGGCCCGGAATCTCGAAAATCCGTTTTACATACATTGCACGGTTGTTTGGTCTTAGAAGACCCCTAGTGAAATATTCCTCGTATATTTTAACCCGATGATGTGCCGTTTTCCATACTTTTGTGTGGAAGTTAAAAAAACCCTTAAAATGAGTGCTGAAGGGTTAATATATTCGAGGTAAATAATCGCCATACAAATCTACTGAAGACATTTCAAATAGTATTTTAGCTCAGAAGTACATTTAGTATATATTTTTCGACTTATACCAAACGCCTTTTCACCGAATTCAAAAGCTTTAGAGGCCGATATTTCGGGAATACGAGCCAACTTTTTAAAACCCTTTGCCAGATTTGCTCTAACAATAGTCTAGTTTCATTTTTGCAAGTATTGAGGCTGGCGGCAATGACCCGAATTTTGTTGCACTGTGCTGTCTGCAATTATAAACTCTGATATAAATATCATCATATAGTTCTTCTTCCACTGTCTTCTTTTCTTCATTTGTGAAACTCAATTTGATTTAAAAATTGCAACCATGTTTTTAAAGTCGGTTTTCTGTTTTTCTCTCCTAATAATAATATATTCCTTATTTTCAAAATAGTGTTAAGCCAGCTGCAAAGCTTAATGTAAGTCGTTTTATATCGAATAAATTTTTTCAATTAAATATTTTCTTATGAATTTCTTAAACCATCAACAAAATCTTTAAACAGACTGATCAAAAAGTCAAATAATTATAAAAGGCCTGAGGCATACATGATTTTTTATGGTTGGATGGAAAAAGTTGTTATTATTGCTTGAATTGTTAGCAACAAAATTGTTGTTAAACGATGTTTTTGTATGTGATCCCACACCAAGGTTTGATTTTTTTTTCTTACAAAACCACAAGTCAACAACTGAATTTATTAACTTAAAGCTTAAAAGATGTTTTATGTTTTTGGTCTTTTAGTTAAATTACATAGGTATCTTGTAAATTTAGAAATATTTCACATTGTTTAATTTGTGCTCATTAAAAATTTTGAAAAATTGTGAAGTTAATTTGTAATTTAACGTTAAAAAAATTGTAAGCTGATTATTTTCCAAATGCTGTATTAAAAGATGTGGTTATTTATGAATCTACACCTTTGACCACCAAGCAGATATTTGTTAGCCTTATTAATATTTCACAGATAACTTTCAAGAAACGTGTTACAACTCCTCCCACCAGGAACAACTTTAGACGACTATTTACTAATTTATTTTTTGTATAATTTGCTTTGTAGCATGAAGTTTTTGGTTTCAATCAAAACTTGATTTTTATTAAGCACATTTTATTTAGTAACAATATTGAGGAGAAGGCGTAATAAACGGTCTTTCAGTTATAATTAAAATTTGGGTATTAAAATTTCATTTAGGAAAAAAAATCTATTTTTATAGTCAAAGAAATAAATTGTGTCTATACATTTTAACACAACACTATAATGATAAAATCTCAATAGTTCCACGGTCTATAATGACTGTCATGATTTATTGTTTTACTATAAATAATTGTATGTTTGGTGCTCTTAAAATATTAAAATTTTTGAATTTCAAACATCTGGCACGGCATAAATGTTCAAAAGGGACTGTTTTCACCAAAAATATGGTTGCGGCAATTTTTGCCTCTACTATATTTACGGTTTTCCTGTATATAAAATTATTTTTGAATTTCTATTTTAGATAAGAATATTTTATATTTTTAACGGTCGAAAAGCAATTTATTAAGCTCACAAATACTGATAAACAGATAAGCCAGAGAGAAAAGTGGAATGTAAGAGAAACATACGAGAAAAGTATGCATTTGCCCCTGAACATATTCATTTAAATCATATAATTTTTTTTAAAATAATATCAATATAACTTTAAATTGGCTGTCTAAAATAAAAAAAAAATTAGTAAAATGTATTTAACATGTCCGTTGTAATAAATAAAACATTTTTGTCATTATTTGTCAACATATATCACAAAAATAATATCATAAAATGCAAACACCTTTTAAAATGTAATTTTATTTTTGGTTTAAAGAAGGCCAAATCCAACAATAAATTTTCTTACTTTATGAATGGTTTATTAAAGGTTCAATAGACTATTTTTCGTTTATGAATACAACTTTAGCAATTTTTGCTTAAAAACGGTCAATTAATCATCAATAAGTTTTTATGAATACGGCTGTAATAATTTTGTTTGCTTAATTTTCTCTTATCATGTAGAAACTTTCTTTCTGTTAAACACATCATTAAGCCACAATTTCAATTAGAAGCTATTTGCAAACTTTTCAACATATGTATCATGCAACATGCATTCTTCTCTCTTACTAACCCCCTTCAGAGCTGGGAGCTCATAAGATTCATATAAGCATTATGATAAATTAAAGGAACTTCAATAACTTGTTTAAGTTTATCAAAGATACAAATATTGCATTGCGAACACTTTGCTTCAAATCTATACCCTGCAACACAAGGTCACAGCGATTCAAGTTATTGGTTTGAATACCATGAGAGTTGGTTGGCTTGAAAAATGTTTGGCTTGGTAAGTTTAAATTCTTGAAATATTTACCTCTGCTTTTAAGTTATTCACTGGATTTAGTTTTTGGAGAAAATTAATTTCAATGAAGCACATTCTCACCTAATAAACAAAGATTTTCTCAGATCGCACAGATACATATATGTTTCCACTTGTGTATAATAAATTTAGGCATTTGTTTACATCCATGAAAACAAAATAATGTTAATAGTAATCGCCATGATAAAAAACATTCCTTGAAAAAAAAAATAATTTCAGATGATAACAGCGGTATTAAAATAATACAAGCAAATTTATATATGCTTTACAGATAATCGTCTTATAGAAAATAATTTTATTCAGGAGTAAAAAAATTAAATTTCTTAGATTTGAGACACCAATTTTTACAGAAAATCTTTTTTTTTTTTCTTTTTTTTTTGATAAACGGCCAATTTTACAAAGTTGAGTTATAATAAACTTTCGGTTATTACTGTCAAAAATATATTGGTAACCAGAAGTTAAAGTAATATTAAATTTTAACTAAATGTAGTGAAATTTGCCAAAAAAAAAAAAAAAAAAAAAAAAATAGTACTATTTTGTAAAATAACATATTTTCAATTGCTTGCTGGGCTATTAACTACAAGGTTCCCAGTACAGGAGGTGCAGTTTTCCAGACAAAACTTGCATCACCAAGAAGTCTCTAAACATGCAGCAGCAGACAACAAATTGTTAAGTTTTTTATTAATATCTTAGAGTACTATTATTTATAACTCATTCAACCAGACATGACTAAACAGAATCACATATAGCCCAATTATGAATACAAATTCCCCGGGAGTTTTTTCCCTTTTCCCATTTTTACAATAGAATATACATAGGAAAAATGGGAGAAGGGAGAAAACTCCCGGGGAATTTTTTTTTATTAAATATTAAAAACAGTTAGAAGTAAATATTTTAGAAAATGTCTTTATTTCTTAAGTTTATCTTCTCAGAAATATGAAATAACAATAAAAATATTTTTCAACAATAAATAGTAATAGTGCAATCAGCTTCGATGCTGTTTTGAGTAGGGCAAAATACAACAGACGACAATTTTTTTCCACTTTTGAGTTGGTAAAAAACTTCAGGAAAGGAATCGTACATAAGTAGGTTTTTAAGGTGGCGTAGATACTGCTGAAATGGTTGGTTCCTAGAGCACAAAACAAATCGATGGCTAACATTGTATTTGCTTACATACATACTTGATATATCCGCTTTGAATGCGTTCATACTATTTTCTAAAATCGAATTTTCATGGACTCCAGCTGCAGGTTTGCTAGGCTTTTTTCTTCAAAAATCGTCAAAAGTTTTAACAAAATTCGTCGAAATCGTCACGAACATTTAAGAAAATCGTCAACAAATCGTCAAATATTTAAATTTAAAAATTAGAGACAATTTATTGCATTGATTGGTTCAAAAATATAAATTTTTAGCAAGAAATTCTATTTATAGTAAAGAAAATAATATGGTTAAGTTTATTTCTATTTATTTCAGCAAGTAGGCTGAAATATAAATATTATCATTTGAAAATAAATACATAAGAAAAAATATATTTTTGTTTATTTCATTTATCCATACTCACAACAACATTAAATAAAAAATAGAATATTATTTGCTACTAACTCTATCTTTAAATGAATAATTTTTAGAGCTATCACTATTGCAAATTGTTTTTACTCTTGAAGGTGCTAAACCAAGGGTTCTATCTATATCAACAGTCTTTTTACTCGACTTGAAACGTTTTATTACGTCCAATTTTAGTTCCAAACAAATGCATTTTCTTCTCTTTGCACTCATTTTTCTACAGAACTTCTTATTAGGAACCAATTTTTTTCTTCTTAACACGCAGCTATACTCAGAATAACTTACCTAACAGAATTAAATGGGAGTTCGCCTTTTTACACGCAAATTGAAAATTTCTTCACATGTGATTATGACTTCAGCGAAAAAATGCAATCGTGTAGCGATGCAAATCGAAATCATAAAAACGCAAAGCGGATTTTACCAATTTTTTAAATGTATATTTTTTGCAGTATCGATGGCATTCATATACTTACATAATTGTAGAATTCGAATTACTAATGCTTCTAATGAAAGCCACCTGGCTTGTGATGGGGGAAGAATTTTTTTTGTTTAATTTTCAATAATTTTTGTATTTTGAAAAATTGATTTTTACGTTTTGGACTGTTCCCTATATAATTGTAAATATTTCTTGTAAGTGTTTTATTGATGCCAAAAAATCGTCATAACACTATTAATTTTAGTAAAAAAATCAGCAATCGTCATTTTACTGTATTTTCTCAAAAAAATCGTCAAAATGACGAAAAATCGTCACATCTAACAGACTTTTTGCGGCAACTTGCACTTTTTCTGGCTAAGGTGTTTATGATGAAATGGACTAGATTACCTGAACAAGAGTTCTTAGCACAGTTATTGACTGAAACTCGTTGACCTTGCATAGTTATAGTGGTCTCTTCGAATAATAATACTTCTAACTCAGGAGCTCGAAATGGAATTTGTGGTTGCTGTAAGTCTATGTCTGACATAAAATGCTCCATTTGCAACCAGTTTATTTGCAAAACTAGCCGAAAAACATTTTGCTTTTCATGCAGTGACAATTATTATAAATTAAACTAATAAATACTTATTTTTTTTTTTTAATAAATGCAAAAAATCAAAGAAAACCAAAGAAAATATACTATGGACCAAATGGTCCCTTAACCTAAGATTCGTAAATTTATATTTTTCATAGTCCTGTTTTGAGTCAGAACCGTGAATTTTTGTAAAAAACATTGTTTTATAAAAAGACCACGTGAGCTTAAAAACTAAGTCAGTATATATCACCGTTCAAAAATTACAAAGGAAACAATTAAAAAATTTGACCAAATGGGCTTAACCTAACAGCAGGGTTAACAGTGCATAATATTAAATAAACTAAATCACGTTTATTTTAATATTTTTCATTTAAAATTAAAATGATAAATTTAAATAAAGGGCATACTTTTGCAGAAATTTACATGATTCTCAATCAACATTTCGCCATGACAATTTTACATTGGTATTTTTTTCTGTGTGCAAGAGCCTGTCGATTAAATGTAAAAACTACTGTTAAAAAGAAAAGTAATTCGGTTTATTCAAAAACAGATTTCAAATGCATATTAAAAAGTTTGTATGTTTGTGGCTCCTTGTTTCCAGAAGTCGATAGTGTATTTTAAAATTAAAATAGACAAAAAAAATTGTTCATTCATTTCTATTGTTTGATTGTTATAAAACATGTGTATTTATGCATTTATGTATTGTGTAAAAATATCCTATAAGTGTGTCCTTGATGTATATGTAAGTATGCAGCACTATTTACCTGCTACTACTGCTTACAAAAGTGTCCTGTTGTTGTCATGTAAATGCCATTTGTTACTGTCATTTTTTGTTACACTAAAAGTAATAATTATTCCAAAATAGACATTGTAGTATTTACAAATATTTACATTTTTATGATTGTGTTCATTGTTATCACAAATATTTACATGTATGTACACAAATGTGAACATTGTATATCAACTTACATGTGCTGTGTAAACAAGTATATGTGTTAATATGTGTTAAATACACTTCAAATTTTAGTAGTTGTAGACCCATCGACTGCAGATAAAACAAATCAAAAATAGACAAAGAAAATTCCAAACAGAAAATAAAAAAATTTTGGAAAAACAAATAAAAAAGTTTCAGGAAAAACAATTAAAAACTGATACATAAAAATCAGGTAAAAACTTTTGCTGTTATATTGAATAAATAAGATTTGTGGTAGTTAAAGAAAAGTTACATTTTCTAAAAAGGCTTTTGGTAAATGAAAAAAGACTGATTTCAGAAACAACTATTTCTTAGAAGTTTAAGAATATTTAGAGGTGAGGGATCTGAAAATTGCTTATATTATTCCTCAAATGCATAACCGGGTACCCGTGTCTCCACAAGTGACTTCAAACCTTTGTAGCTAATAGAGCATTAGGGTTGAATGTTATACAAATAAGCCTCTGATAGCCTTTCTGCTATACATTCTGCTTTTAATAATTCTAAATTTAATATTTCTTGAGATAAGAACTTTCTCTGAAAATTCTTTTTATCCTTTTCTTTAAATCATGAATGTGCAGGCAAAATATAAGTGGCACGATCCATAACGGTAATTTTTTTTATTTTCCTTGAAAATTTAATGGAAAAATGTTTAAAATTTCAGTTTAGATTGACAAATGACATTTCTGACAATCAGCCCAAACCAAGCCCGCCTGGCAACCCTAGGTACACGGGGACCCTGGTAATGTACTTGCGTAGTTTTTAATTTGTCTAAGTCTTCTACGGTTAGAACACTTAATTTCAGAACTTTAAATGTGAACTAGAAAAATTCAAATCATTTAAGCACCTTAAAAATAAAATGTTTGTGAATTAATCTTAATATTTTCATTAGATTTTTGTCTTGTTTTCCCAAAGTTGGCAATCACGGCAGTAAAATAAATTTGTTGTTGACCATTTTGAAAAAAGTATTTTGCCAAGTTTTAAGCCATCTTAGTAAGAAGGAAACAAATTTGTTGGCCATCTTCATCAGTTAACACCCACAGCAATTTCAAAGTTAAGCCAATAAGTTGGAAATGGTGGGGTTGGTAACCAAAGGAGAAAGAGGGTCATGCTATCTCCTGCCACTGGCAGACAGTTTGTCAGCCTTGTATTGGGTTTGTTGTTTTTAAAGGCTTTTAGTTTTTGGTTTATTTTTGTTAGGGATTACTAAAAAAAAGTCAGGTGTTGGACGTGAGTTGCTTAAATTTTAAAAGAAAACACAACTTAAAAAAGTAATACCACAGAACAACATTGACAAACAAAACCATAAAAACCTGGAAGTGAGACCAGTAGAGAAGATTGTTAAATTTGTACAACAGGGGAAAGAAAATTTAAAAATAATTCTAATATAAATAAACTCAGAATTATTTTGCATGATTTGCTTAGCAATACTATGACTACATTAATCACTTTTTTTAATACCACAATCATATTATTTGGGAAGAACCTGTACAACAAGCGCAAGCGTATCGTTATGTTCATCTAAAGGACAGATTCAATTATAAAACGAACACTTTATATTGTATGAACTTGTGATAAGATAATATGTGTTCGAATTAAAATATTGTGATGCAGTAACAGTTCTAACGTATTTTTTCCTATATCCGCACTATTTATACCGATTTAATGCCTACATGGCAACACTTTTCATAATAACTTTAACCATTATTACCTTATTTTGTTGGTAAAATTGCATAAGACAAGTGCTTGGTGAAAGGTAAAGTTTTGTAAAAACCATAAATATACGTGAACGATTTTTATAATGAGCAAATTGTTTTTATCCCAATTGAGCAAAACAAAGTTAAATTTATTTTTTTTGTAATAATTAAACGTAGTGCTGTTAAAATTTATATAAAAAAAAAACAAAAGTCGTAAAATTTGATATATGATATTTTCAAAAATATTATAAGATTTTGTACAAAAGGCAACATAATAATAAAACAAAACTGCTCTTAAATATAAACACATCAAAATGGATCACAAGCAAATCGATACACCTAGAGAAAAGTTGTATTAACAGAAAATTTTCTAAACATATTAAGTTGACCACAAGTGTTTAATAATTCCAACAAAAATATTACTATTATAGTAGCTAATTTTTTTTGCATTTAGCAATCCTGAATAAATTTGTTGCAAAAACTTTTCTGGTTGCAAACTGTTGCAATTTTAAATATTATCTACCAATTGTGAATGGCCTCTTCGGCTGAGAATGATATGCTTGTTGCAAAACACTAAATCCATAGCCGCTTGATAAACACAAGTATATTCTACTTTGCAATTAAGTGCTGCATATCGAGCCCTTACCGCAAAAAAGCTTAAGCTACATAATTTTCAATTTTCGTTTTTCTTTTTAATAAATGACTTTACTGGCAACACTTGCATCATCTCCAAAACTATCATGGTCACATAAGGTACCATTACGATTTTATAGCAAAAACAATTTTATCTCAAGCGACAACCTTCATTTAAAATTTTTATGCTTTGTCGCTTAAGCTTTTTTTGCGGTTATGGCTCGATATGTCGAGTAAATATAAACTATTGGTTTTTAATGTTGCATATAAGCAAAAGAGTATATACATAATATACCATTTTGCAAGCGATACGATGCACATCATTTGCAAAATGGTATTGAGGGAAATTGGTATCAAATCTTCATTTTTCGACTAACGAAATTTAAAAATTTCATCATGGAATTTTGTAGCGAAATGCTTAAGAGCGAAATGTGCACTTCCCTAGATATTTTAATAATAGATGACATAAATGTCAAGTAAATAAGCAAGATGTTTTAATTTTAGAAAAATATTGCTGGAAGGTAAGTTGACTGATATTTTTTGTGGCTTACTGGTTTCACCAGATCCTTTTATAATCAGCTTAAGACATGAGCCATCCAAACAGGAATTGAAATGTGACGATGCAATCAAAGAAATTATAGATTAAGAATAAATAAAGTTTTTTGTCGATAATAAATAAAATAAATAAATAAATATGTATGGGCGTGACCGATTTTATTGAAAATATGTGCCAAATTCCAATGATCTACGACCAGTGCTTATAGTATTTGCACAGCAAGGTATGAAGCCATACCACTGTGCAATGCTAGGCCATTTGAATATGATTGTGAATAGGACTATTGTTAAAGAAATAAAACTTTTTGTAATTACATAAACTATTGCACATGATTTAAAGTTAAATGCGCTATAATAATAATATTGTTACGATATTCTTAAGAAAGATTTAAGGTCTTAAATATTTTATTTTTAGAAACTTTTTCTCGATGTAGGTTTGACAGATTATCAACTGTTTATCTAATAAAATCGTGGCTAAAATATATTTTTGTATGTTTCTTTCTTCTTAATATTTGCTATGATCAAATAAAGTAGCATTATGGTCTAAAGATTTCTTTACATTACATTTAAATCAAACACTTTATTTAAGTATTAAGCCGTAAATACCTTGGAAGTCTTTACAAAACGCCACTACAAAATCAAACGGCTAAAAGATTTATTGGATTAAGAAAAACATTTTACAACCTAACTTCAAAAACCCCATCAAACATTTTTTATTAACGACTACTTTTTACTCTAAATTGTTACCGGCATTAACGACTTAACTTTCTAAGCTCCACAAATAATTGAAGCATTTTCTCAATACGGCCATTGTTTGTTTCTTAAACCTTGTGACTGTCATGAGTTCTTGTAAATTACATTTCTATGTAAATTAAGCTGATTAATGCAGAAAGGAGACAAAGAAACGCATTAAAAAAATTGTTCCAAAACTTGCCAAGAGCCATTAGTAGCATTAAATAAGCTATTAAATTTTAAAACGTGTAATATTTCATAATTGATAGCGACTCTTAGTGTTGGCTTTAAGAAAGATTTATAAAAATCGAACACGAAAAATTTTAGGGAACACACAAAAACAATTATTTGTTCCCTCATCAGTAGTTTTAAAGTCAATATTTGGTATACAATCGTTTTGGAATAAAATTTACTCTATCGAAAGAAGCTTAACAAATGAATAAAGAAAAAACTGATTATCTTAATACGTTTATCTCACGCTGTGGTCTGTCATCTCCATCGAAGAAAGAGCCTCTGTTGCATAAAAGGGCAACAGACCATTGAATAAAATATTGTAAAACTAATGTGACATAAAAGGGCTTAACTTAACTACCGCACACATTAAATATTAGTACGCATGTTAACGCAGAATACTCTAAAATAGCGGTTCCCAATGTCATCAAAGGTTTTCTTGGGAGCCAACAAATTTTCTTAATAAGATTTAGTTTTGATGTGCTAAATTCCCAATTCTTACTATTGATAAATTGAAACTTACTGTTGCTGGGATTAGCTATTACTACGCGTCTATATTATTCTTGCTATGCGAACCATTTAAGAAACTTTTCTTTTTGGACAGACCTACTAATAGTAAGACAACCCTTACCCAAAATAAGAAATTTTACAATAAAAAAAAATAATTTATTGATAATCTTACCTCCGCAATCAAAATCGATTATTAGATAAAAAAAATTTTAATATTTTTATTAATACAAAATTAAATTTGTAACAAACATTAGTTAAAAATTTAAATACATAAAAACATAAGCCTATAATTATTAAATTGGGAACCCCTGCTTTGAAACTTACTGCGTTATATTAACTAAACAATGACTCATACTTACAACATGCATGAAGTCAGTTGTATAGACTTGTATCTATTCATTTTCACTAACTTGTCTTTAACAAATGTGTCATTAAAACTAATCGCTGTCGATTATAGAAATCCACTGACTGCTGTTAACCCTGCTGAGAAAGCCATAAATTTTAACAAAACACAACATGGAAAGTGCTTTAGAGGTTGCTACTTTTTAAGGCTTAAAATAAACTTTTTTTAGTTACAAAGATTAATTTTTATTAAATGTGATTTTAAATCATGGTTAACAAAAATAATTTTTAAGTTTAAACAACTACAAATTTGCAACAAAATAGTCTTCCAAAATAACAAAAAAAAATTTTCATATTATAGCT
Organism: Pollenia griseotomentosa; assembly: GCA_963931875.1. NCBI lineage: Eukaryota > Metazoa > Arthropoda > Insecta > Diptera > Polleniidae > Pollenia > Pollenia griseotomentosa. The sequence continues at coordinate 201,857,241 of OZ007561.1, read as the reverse complement.
TTCAGTTAATGGCTTATATGATAGCTGTAACTATTTTATGTTTATCATGGTCATCAACATCAAATTATGACTTCCCACGATTTCAACTTTTTTTCATAAAGAAACTGCTCTTATTCGGGGTGGCGAATAATAAACGTTATAACCAAAGTTGGCTCATTCTCACCTCAATAAAATTATGAGCCACCAAAAATCCAACAATAATTTTAAAACATCAAATGCATCTACTTAGATGCACAGTATGTTATTGAATAGCTTCAAAAAACGCCGACAAGTTGTGGTTAATATGAATGGTATTTAATAACAGGCATTGACTGAAACTTTTTTAAGGCCCTAGGTAGGAACCAATCCACAGTTCTAGTTTTAACAATATGAAACCACAGATCGTCCAACTATGACTATTTTTGGCGATCAAAATGTTACTTTAGCACCACCCTACACAAACAACATGTGGCTCTTATATTATGGATCAAGTACAATTTATTCATTTCGGCGATTATTGCAAACATACATACATATACATCTCTTACTCGTGTTTGTGTCCGTCCACATTATGAAACATTTGCTGCGAAACATTTGAGTTTGTTGGTGATAGGGAAAGAAGAATGTTGGGGAACCCATGTTTGACCCATGTACATGCAGCAGAAAAAAGAGCGAAAGTACTCAATACTTAGAATGCCGTAAAACAAAAATGTTGTTTCTAAATAGAATTAAAGAACGTTTATGCAGCAAATATTGCATAATATAGTAGAGGACAAGGCGGATTCACTTTTAAAATAAAGCTGAAAACGCAGCTGAGCTACTTTTCTTCTCTTACTTAGAGAGCGAAAGAAATGTCAAAAATCGGTTGTGTTTTCTGATGTATCGACCAAATAAAGCAACAATAAAAATACAGTGTTGTTTTTTTTATTGTTTTAGTATTGCCACCACCTTTTACATGAATTCAACTTGGACGAGAACTTAAGGATCGCTTTTACTAAAATGTTTAGTGTAGCTGTTTATTTTCTTTTAGATTAAATTTTATTGCAATGCAAAAGGAAACATCTAACTAATATAAAATTTCTTAAAAATTTTAATTTTGTTTCCTGAAAACATTAAATTCCATTTAAAAAGTCATAAGAATTATTAAAATTTAATTTTTACGCAATTGTCTAAAAAAAATTGCCATCATCAACGACTTAAAAACTTAAGCAAACAAATACCAATACAAACAGGCAACGATTAACCAAAATCAAGATAATAAGAGCGGAATGTTCTACCAAAAAAATAATAAACCCTGGCAGATTTTTCACTTGCTAATTTAGAACAACAAACATTTTATCTCTTAAAAAAGTAAGATTTTTAAAAACTCTGTTTGCTTTTTTCACACGAACCCTCCTTTCCGTTTTAGTTCTTCTTAAATGAAAATAACAAATTTAACGTTGTTTGTTGGCTGCCACTGATGATTAAAAACTGAAACTTAGATAAATCCTTCTATTTCATACTTGTTAACTTGCATTCAGGAATAACACAAATTTCAACTATTTTCCAAGTCAGCTTAAGGAGCTCAACAAAAATAATAACGGCACAATTTTGTGAAAACCGAAGTAGAATAATAAAAAAGTCAACGAAAATGGCGAAGAATTCGAATGTCTTTTTCATAATTTTTCATCGTACAATTCGCTTTTACAATATGAGGCAATGAGAAGCAATTGCATTATAATTAAACAAACGGCCCAATGTGAGTAAAATCAACGTTAAAATGCTAGAAAATATGGCATTAATGAGCAACAAGAAATTTAAGAACATGAAAAGGCTGCTACACTAACTAATACAGAACATTAAATGCAGGCAGTTGGCAGCAACGTCTCAGTATCATTGGATATACAAGGAAAACCAAAAAAGATTTTAGTAATATAAAAAAGTAATACCTCTTCGAAGATCTCTTAACTTATTCTCTGGCTACACTTATCAAATATTTGACTACTAATACTTAGCCATTAATTTATTCAAACATTTGTTTACTTTTACAGAACACTACTCAACTAGACTACACTAAATTATAAACAACAATACACTACTTATATACAACAGGCTGTTCACAACAGTACTTAGCAATTTAGGACACTTTGTGAATTGGCTAATTCTGAGTATTTATTAAAAATATTTAACTTAAAAATGTTACAAATCTTTACTCTAATTTAATACACCAAAATATTTTCCTCAGCTTCAAAGCAGAGTAAGAATTTCTGTAAATAGCAGCAAAAATATAGATGTATAAGTATAATAATAGTTTTATATTTTAATATTTGTTTCCTAGAAAATTATTTAATGATACAATTGTAGATACGCTTCTACCTTGATCAACAAAAGGGTATTAACTCGAAATTTAAAAATTTTCAGTACAAGCAAAACACCTTTTAATTTTAAAATTAAAAGCATATAAAAAAAGGATTTTAAAACCAACCGCTTCACAACGAAAAAGTAAACAAAATAGCACGTATCAATTTTTTCCAAAAAGTGAACAAATTGAAAATTTGAGTTAATACTCCCTTGTTGATCAAGGGCGACTTACATATATATTGTATTGTTTATTATTTTATGACTATTTAGACTTGTATTTAGTTGCAAGCTGCTATTTACTTTGCATCTGCATTCAAAATATGATGGCTTAGCTATGTGGCACAAATGTATGCAAATATTTAAGTAGACACATAGCACAGCATTTTAAGTGTAATGCTATCCTATTTATACAAATAGTCTAAACAAGAAACAAAAAAGGAGAGCAAATAACGTAGCGACGAAATGTCAAAGTGGCAGTGGGTTGTATACCTGCTACTGCCAAGACAGAAACAAATACCGAGACAAAGTCTTCGGAGACGTGGCAGTTAAACTACCAACACAACAAAACTTTAAATCGTTGCAAACAAAATACATACCTATGCAAAGTAAAAATTTACTTTGGGAATTGAAAAACAAATGTTTAAGCCAATATTTTAGCCACTTAGCTGACATTTTTTAACAAATGCATATACGTGCATTTAATAAGGCTGGTGAAGAATAATTAATAAGTGAAAAGGATGAATAAGAAACAAGTAAAATTTCAAAATTTTTGTAAGCCACATTTTAAATTCTGTTGTCAATTAGAAATAACTCGGAAATTACCTAAATTGTAGAGTAGTTAAATTATTCATATGGTACATTTCATGTAGCATGTATAGTATACGAATATAAATGTGCAGCTCTTAAGTCTACATTCCATTTATTTAGCTATTTGTAGGTTTATTTGTTTTTGACACTTTTGTAAAATGATCTTTTAGTGTAAGGCCTTAAAACAATAATGAAGACTATGTTTATGAAAAATATATGCAAATAAAGGTATGGTTCAACCAAAATTTTACTTCAGTTAAATGATTTGCATTTTAAAATAGTTGTTTTCTTTAGTTGTGGGCTGGTAAAAGTAGTTAAACTTACAAATTTTACATCATTTGAGCAGCATTAAAATTTTTCAATTTACATTTACTGCAGCCTTTTGAATATGCTTTTTGTTATATAAATGCAAGTATGTGCATGCATATATAGAAGTTTTGCTGGCAAAAAAATATTTTTAGGTTTACCTCTCTCTCTATCCCACGCCAATATTCAATTTGTGGTTAAACTTTTGCTGTCTTTGCATTCGTTTTTACAATAGTAGATTCATAGTAAGTTCTCTTACCGTTTAAATGTCAACCAAGTGTCAATTAGTATAAATTCAGGTCATTTTGAACAACAAATACTATATATGTATGCATTTTAAAGTTCATATGAACATTAATTGTCTTTCAAACTGGCCTGTCGGAAAACCTGCCTACATGCCATACTTTTAATCTATGTTTATTGAATTTTTAGTTTTCTTAATATTTTTTTAAATTGTAAATTTATAAATGCTGTAAGTTTCTGGTGACAGTATAATTTTAACTTTATTTTCCGAAATTAAGTAAATAACTACGACAATATTTTCAAGAGAATTATTTTGTATTTCCTTTGTGTTAAACTTACTTAAACACCGAAAAACACATGAGTCGTTGAGTGTGTAGCCTTTAAATGCGGATGATTAGTTTAGCAAAATTAAGCGTTTGTTGCAAAAGAGTGGTACAATACAAATTTTTTTCAAAATATTGACATTCGATAGCTAAGGCTTTTTCTATTTTTCTGGCTTTTGTTTGTAGTAGTCTTTAAATGTTTTAGCCCTTAAATCACCCTTGTGTGAAAAACCACAAAATATGAAACATTGTTACACGATAAACCAAAAAATTGTTGAGGTTCACTAAAGAAACTTCTGGACTTTGTTAGCAATGTCAATTAAGTACTGAAAACACATTTTTTTAAAAAAAAAAATAATATTTTTTAGTAAGAAAATATTTCAGAACTTACGTAAGTTACCCTCGTGTGTGGTTTCCCACACATAGTAGTTTCTATGTAACTTGCGTTAAAGACAAAATTTTCTATCGGCAGGTGTGAATATTTTCGATATTGTAGCGAACTGCAATGTATGTTTTGTTGTAGATCACTAACGATATATATAAATCATGAATGTTCATCATGGCTTTGATTACAAACGAATATGGCGACACATCAAAGTAGACAGACATTGTATATGTGTGAAAAACCACACGACGGTTACTAACGTAAGTTTTAGAGGTTGATTTGAGGGTTATATAATAAACTTTTGAAAATAATACGAAAAATTAGCTACGTAAGCTTCTTTCGTAAAATAGAGAATGAAGTATTTTCAGATAACCGCAACCATATCGTAATTTAATCAATATATTATATTGCCAATCAAATTACACGGTCATTTTATGAATTTTACTAACAGGGGTATTTGATTATAGCAAATACTTTTACTTATGCAGGAAAATAAGATGTTGTTTTAAATTATTGTTAAAGTTAACATATTATATACGAGGGCGAGTTCATAGCTCCGTGACTTTCTAAATTTCCCGCCTCTTAACTAAAAGGGCAGCACTGTTCCTTTATAGCAAACTACTTCGTGATTTGAGAAGAAATTGAAAAAAAAAAAAAAAATTAATTTGTGTGTCAAAAATCAATGAATAAGGCTACAAATTGCTCCTCCTTTTGCATTTTCTCTATTCTCTGTCAGCGCAGAAATAAATTACTTGTTTGAAATGAAGAAACATTGGACATATTCTCTAAAGCTCAAAGGAAACTACGTTGAAAAATAAAATGATTTTGTACCATGTAAAAAAGTACGAACTTATTAACCCGTTCTCTTATGTATAATCAAAGATAAAATTGCCTTAAAAGTAACAATTTACATGATTGTTGCAACAATGATCCCAAACATACGTAACTTTTGTCGTGTTTTTGGCAGTAAGAAAAAAACTTTGTAGTCTTTATATTATTATTTTTTTTAAGAAAACCACTTAATAAATAAAGTTATTTGATACAAGATTTATTCATGATAGCCGTTAACAGACTTCTGCCTTAAGCACTTACGATTATTACCAAAAGTTCAAGTCTATTAAACTATTCAGCACTTAGAGAGCAACAACAAAAAAAAAAATGAATGACTACAAATAAAGAAATAGTACCTAAACCCTAATATTGGCTTTAGTTTTGGATTTCTTTTATTTGTATCTTAATAAGAAACATTGTCGACATCGATTTGTTTGGATTTTTCGAAAAATAGTTTAAATACTTTTTTCTTACCCATACCAATACTGTTAATATTTTTGTAATGGGGAATTAGAAAAAAAGGCATAATCGAAAATAAACAAAAAAAAAAAAAAAAAAAAATCAAATAAAAATCACATTAACCGCGTCACATTGGGCACTTGTTGAGGCTTAGTGCTGCTTACGTATAAAGGCAATCCAATTTTAATCCATTAAAGGTGTCAACAAAATGGACTATTTAACATTTAATACTTAAATGTGAGAAGAATTAGATATTGAAATCACAGTAAGTACACAATCATACACAGTTAAAAAAATCTTGCTTTAAGTATTTTCTCTTCGCAGAGAAAAAATATGTCACTTCAATTATTCCTATAATTACAGTTAATAGAATAGAATAAAACAGCCAATTAGTTTCCATATCTGTATCTTAATCGTATATTTCGAGAATACATTAGACATTTTCCACTTTAACCACAATTTAAGAGCAAAATCAAAAAATTGCCATTTTGCAAAAGCATTCACAGAAAAAAATTCTCCAAAATTATTCACCAATTAAAGCATTAGTAAAAAATAAAATAAGTTTTAATTAAACATTTAATCAAGTGAATTAAACGTTTAATCAAGAAGGTTAAACGTTTAATTGTACTATTAATTTGTTTACTGGTGCAAATTTAAAAAATTTTTTAATTAATATCACAAGTTTTTTAATTGAAATCTATTTTTATTTTTTTCAGTGTTCTCATTTTAAATAATGCGTTAGTTCAATTTCAGCTTCAAAACAGATGACTTTAAGATTGTCATACTTTATCAAAGCTTGCACGGTTGCGAACACGTAATATTGTTGCACTGCAAAGCAACATGCGTTTAGGCAGGCTGGTTCACAGTTGATATGCGAACAAACGCAGCCAACGCATTATTTAAGCTGACGATGCTTTTGCAAATTTGATTTTAGAACTGAATTTACAATGAATATAGACGTTTAGGTCTACCTCGTGAATAACAATAACTAAATCTCATAGACATTAGGTACCTAAGCATAATTAAGTCAATAATAAAGTCATTCAGTAGGTACCTGAACATAATTAAGTCAATAATAAAGTCATTTAGTGTCAATCGAAATAGGCTTAAATTCATCCCCAGCATCTGCAGTGGCTTGTAAAATTTGCTTGTGGAATTAACAAGAGCTACATTTGTCAACATAAAATGGTACCGATTATTTTTTTACTTATTTATGCAACCTTGTGTACGATGGCAACTCTGTGTCTTAAAAAAAAAAGGTGAAAAAACAGACATTGAGTTTTGACGAGTCATCTTGACAACGCTTGAAGGAGATTAATTCTAGAAGATTCCATGTATTGAAAACTACAAATTGAATTAAAGTTTCGCGAAATAAAAACTACTCATTTTTTTTACTAAATAATAAACGTTTTGTTGTTTTTATGAACAATTTACGATCAATCATTTGACACAACTATGGACTAATGTTGCTTTTTCTCTACGACTTGTGCTTGAAAAGGTTAAGATGACACGAGGTCCAGTTAAGCTTGTGTTTTCCAGAATATCGAATACAATATTGATTTAAATGTGCCGTTTCCACAATACAAGTGATTGAACAAATTGAAAGCACTATAAAAACTGATTGCTTTTCATATATGTATATTTAACTGTAAGTTCAATCACTTGCATTATGTAAACCCCATATAAAACTATGTGATGACGGCACAACAACCAAATTTTTTTTTTTTTTTTTTTTTTTTATTTGAAAAATTTTGTAATAATAAAAGCCTTCATGGCCAAACCATAATATTACAATAGATAATTTTTAAAGTTTAATATGGAACCCTATATTAATAATCTAAAAATATTTTTAACTAATATAATATGGCATCAACTTACAACAATTTATAAAACAAATATAATTAATAAGTATAACGTAAAAATTAGACCACATTGTCAACGATTTTATTAAATGGTATTGAAATACTCAATTAAAGCTTTCTGATAGCTATTAGGAGACAAACGATAATTCCTTAGTATATGAGGCAAATGATTCCACACTCTGGCAACTCTAACAAGGACCGACCTTTCAAAAAACGAGTTATAAATTCTGGGTATAAAAATTTGCATATTTCTTGAAGAATGCATAAATTCAAAGCGTTGAACTAAAAACGAAGGTGTTGAATTCTTTATAAGTTTGTAAAAGCTCATAAGAATTTTAACGGTTAGAAAATCAGAAAAATTGCAACCCAAGAATTGAATTACATGGGCTGTAATATGATCTCTTACTCTTAGATTAAATACAAATCTAATGACTTTATTTATTAAAAGTTCCACTCTACGAATATTACCGTAAGAGGTACTAGAATAAATTTCTAAACAATAAGATATCTGCGACATTAGAAGTGCATGGGCCACTTTACGTCTTATCAGAAATGGTAAATATACATTAAGGGAGTATAAACGACGAAGAGTAAAATTAACACTAGAAATTACCTTGTTAATATGAAAGGTATATGAAAGTTTATCATCCAGTAACACACCTAAAACTCGCATTTTCTCAACCCAGTCTATACATTGGCCACCAATTTGAATACGAAAACGCGGAGAAACCAATCCCCCAAAGCCCATGACATTTGTCTTAGATAAATTTATCCGTAGGCAATTTGATTGCATCCATTCCTCAACCAAACTCAGGGTATTGTTTACTACATATTGAAGATTCGCAGAAGATTGTGAATCAAAAAATAAAAGCTGAATATCATCAGCATATGCATAAGCTTCGCATGTTCTCGAATCAAGAATGGAAAATAAGTCGTTTATATACATTGAAAACAACAATGGTCCTAATACTGAACCTTGAGCAACACCCGTATAAATTGATCGTAAATGTGATTTATTTTTATTAATTTCAACAAATTGCGTACGTCCCAATAAATACGATAACATAAGATTACAAGATGTGCGATTAAACCTAAATATTGAATTCAGTTTTCTTACCAATATTGTATAATCTATACGATCAAAGGCTTTTGATAAATCAAGAGAGACTAGTACACAAGGCAAATTTAAATTAACCTTCTCTCTTATCATCTCAGTAAGACCTAATAATAATGACGAGGTACTACAATTTATTCGAAACCCAGTTTGTCTATCAGCCAGTAACAAATGTTGAGAAATGTAAGTCGAGATTTGAGAGTGGATAACGTGTTCAAAAACCCTTGAAAGTGCTGGCAAAATACTTATTGGCCTAAGATTCGTTAAATCCCAGCCAGTACCAGTCTTAGGAATTGGAATTACTTTGGCACATTTCCAACTATTAGGAAACGTAGAGGTAGTAATTATAGAATTAAATAAGTGCAAGATATAACCCGATATAAGTGGAAAAATCAATTTGTAAAACTTAAATGGTATTTCATCAACCCCACTACAATTACTTTTTATTTTTCCAAATGCAACACATAGATCAGAAAGATTTACACAATAAAAAGAAAAGCCACCATACTGATCAGATAATAATTCATTTTCTATACTCCTATTGGACACTCCATTTAAACCGTTACGGAAATGGTAATTTATTAAATCAGGATCAATGTCATTATTTGCACGGGAAATATCACTCAACCCAGATGAACGCAAATGATTCCACATTTCCCTTGAGTCCATCCGATCAAATGCTGCAGAATGGTAGCCTCTTTTAACATTCCGTATAATCCTCTTAGCTCTATTTCTAAATTTGCAGAAAAGCCTCCAATTTGCAATACATCGATTTCTTAAATATACCCTATATGCAATGTTGCGAATAGAAATAGCATATATTATACATTTAGATTTCATCCACTGCTCCTTTTGTTTCCTTACTTTATATCTAGTTATGGGTACAAATGAGAGCATTCTAGATATCAATGAGTCTAATGCTGAGACTTGAAGGTTGACATCAATTGTGTTATAAAACCACGTAGAATCATGTTCAAGTACACAGTTAACTATGTCATTCATGTCCACCAGGGAATAGTTACGAAATTCTCTATAAATACTGTTGTTATGTAAATCTTGCATACATTCAAACTTAAACGTTGCAAAAATTAGTGAATGGTGGGAAAGAAATGGGCATTGAACTTGGCCAGATTTGCTTACAGAATTTGGATCACTTACAAGAAACAGATCCAAAAGTGAAGTTGAGGCATGCGGGACATCAAAGTAAGTGGGTACAAGATTATGAATTAGAGATAAGTTTAGTCGGTTACATAATGATCTAAATCTTTCAGATTTTTGCAGATTAAAAAGATTGTTATTGAAGTCACCAACGACCACAATATTTTCATATTTGTCAATTATGTCTTCAAGAGTAGACTCCAAAATATCCAAGTTTCCCCTTGGTAAGTAAACAACCCCAAATAGCACAGTAATAGACTCAGTATATAGCTCAACAAAAAGAACTTCGCAGTCGCCGTAATGTGAAACTAAATTAATAGCTTTAAAACGAATTTTACTAGACACATATATGCCAACTCCACCACTCCTCCCATTAGGTCTATCGTTTCTACAGAAATTGTAGCCCGGTATTTTCATTGAACTGTTTGCTACACATGGTTTCAGCCATGTCTCCGTCACAGCAAAAATATCGAGTGAAGATTCTTGCAGTAAAATACTAAGTTCATTAAATTTAACAGAATATGTGGCAGGCTTAATGCTCTGACAGTTACAATGGCCAACTTTAAGACCAGGCCGCGAATCATGTAAATATTTTCTAATATCATGAGCATCGTTAACAATAGGACCCAAATTCACGCTAGAGGAATTCATATTTAAAAGTTATAAGTTGAAGCCATAATATTAAAATAAAATATAAACTTACAATTAAAAACATAATTTTAACAAACATAATGATCAAGATATCTGTCGATAATTATATTCAACAAAAAGAATTATATTATCTATTATATGTGCATATATACAACAAATGCTAATTTTAAATATTAAATTGGATTAAATCGAATTTTCAAATATGATTATGTCAAGAATAGTGAGAAAAAAAATTTATCAGAAATAGGTACGTACATAAATACAAACTGAGAGAGAAAAAACATTTACAGCATGTATTTATATTTATGCACATATGTACATATGTCTACATATAAATACGCAAAGCATAATTAATTTTGTATCCAGTTAATAAACCACATTAAAAACAAGTGTCAATTAGTTTTGTTTAATTTTTTACAAGTAGGTACCCCGGCAATATTAGCAGAGAATTATAAAATAAATAATTCAGAACAAAAGAAGAAAAAAAAAAAAAAATAGTAATAAACAAAAATTGCCAAAAGAGAGATAAAAAATGTGTAATAAAATCAACAAAAGTCAAATTAGGTTCGTTCGAGTACTTTTACAGTTTAATGCAGAAAATGAGAAATTACAAATTATTAATAATTTGAAAAATTACTCTCCAAAAAGAAAAATTTGTAAAAATTCGTTAATTTTTTTTTTTTTTTTTTACCTTTCTTTTTTTTTAATTTTGCCAATTTGTGTCTTAAGCTACGGTCACACCCATCAAATGTTTGACCAAATAAGCGTAACCACTACTTTTGTTAATAGTTATTGAGATTTAACATGGTCTTAATACTACAAAATAAACTAATTTTACTATTAGACAAAGCAAAAAATTGTTTTTTGTAAGATGAGGTTTTATAATCTAAATAAATATTGGAAATAAAGGAAATGATTATTTAGTTTCCTTGTTGGTTCCGTTTTTTTCGTCAAACATCTGACAAGTGCGACCGTAGCTTAAGTTAAATTATTAAAAAGAGCAGACATTCTTTACAAGCAAGTTTAATTAATTAATATTTGTACACTTTTTGTCTTGGTTTAATATATCATTCAACTTTTCATTTATTAAACCAAATTCTTCACAATTTTAAGGCATTTTGTCTGTTAACTTTTCCTTGTTTACCTATTGAAACATATCGCTAGCTAAAATGCAAAAAGACGCAACTAACAAAAAAAAAAAATATATATAATTTTACAGGAGAAGCAAAAAACTTTGTTAAGTGAAAACTATAAACATGTCAGAAAAACATGCATTGATAAGTCGTCCATTAAATTCTTCAATCAATTTTCAAAGAAAACCATTTAATTATATTTTGTTGGAAAAAAAAAAAAAAAAAAAAAAAAAAAATGTGTAATTCCGTCGTTTTGCATACATCAATTAAAAAACTTGTAGTAACATCAATTTAGTTTTTTGTTAATAAAAGCGTAATTTTTCATCGCAGAAGTGTAAAATTTTGTCAAAAACTCGATTTTGAATTTATTGTAAGTTACGACCCTTTGCATTTCTGCCAACGATATACATGTAAACTTTTTGTTAAACTAAATTTCACTGCAAACATATCTGCAGTAAAAAATTCGATAATACACAGTCAAGAACTGTGACTTAAGCTCACGATTTGTGTTCTCATTTACTGTATTTTGTGTACGGGAACGCAACTTAGTCAAATGCGGTTTAGAACAAAATATTAAAAACTTTTGTGCTCTCGAACACACCTATTAACCAAGCGTATTACTTTGAATAATATTCATTTGACATCCCAGATGTTTTAAACAAAAACAAAGACTTAACTTGTTTTGTAATTATGAAAGTTTTGATATTACTTTTCTTAACATGCATTTAAATGATTTGAAAAAGATAAGAATAAAGGAAAAAAAATATTTAAAAGAAAATAATATATTTAATGTAAATACTACCACTTAAACTGTATAATAAAGTTTATTCTTTAGATCCGCAATAAGTTAAGAATTTATGATGTCTTGATATTTCTCCAAAAGGCCAAATAAGTCTAACTTAATATCCACACCATCACTGGTTGTAATAATAGCAGTTGGCAGATCACCATAACGGAGCTTGTATTTTAAGATTCGATTGGTTTTTTTTAGTTTGCGACAAAGAAACGAAAGTTTATTTTCCATTGGTGTTAAATGGTTGTTGAGATAAACCCGTTCACTAAGTTCACCTCCAATCAGATCATTTAGTTTTAAAGTACGGGTTTCATAATACTTCTTCATTATAATATCTTTAACAATAACTGAGTTGAACTTAACAAATACTTCCTTGTAATTTTTTATATATAAATAATGATTAATATCATTTTCAGCTAGCGGAACGTCATAAACCAAACCAAGTTTTAAAATAATATCTTTAAGGTTAGGAAGAGCAGCTGGCAATCCAGAAATTATAACATCGGGCCGATTTATACGCTTTATAAGCACATTACTTGATTTTTCAAAATCATTTAATTTGTTTATGGTGTTTTTATCAATTTCTTTCACGAAGTCATAGCAATGTTTAACATCTGATTTTATATTACTAATTTCTGCTCCTAATTCTTGTTTAATTTTTGACATCATATCATCAATTCTAACCTCAAAATTCTGCATAGCTTTTTCTATTTGTTCTTCGGTAGATTGACGATGGATTTCTAACTTATGATCAATGTTTACGTTTATCTCTTCAATTCCTTTTTTAAGCTGAAGGGCAAAAGCATCCATATTAGTTTTAGGTGGCATAGTGCTCCAAAAATGTAATGAGATTGTATATTTTATGTGTATGTACATATATATAAATACTTATTTCTTGCACTTTTATTTTCTAATACATTTATTTAAGAGCTTTATTCATAAAAAAAAATTCAACCATGTAGACATAAAAGAAAATGTTATAAACGAAATGATTTTATTTTATTTTTATTAGCATTTGTGCAAATTTAATTAATTAAATTTATTTTGTTGAATTAATCGGCAGACAACACGCTTTTTTCACTCTTTCATGGTAGGGTTACCATTTATTGTCAGTGTTCAAATATTCAAATCATCATACCGCGCTATATTTTTTCTCTAGGTGTATAGTTACGAAATAATATTATCAAGATGTGCAGCTAATCCCCTAACAATTATTGGCGTTTTGGTATTTATTTTTCTTCCCATTCTTTTCATAAGAAGAAGATGGAGATAAAGTGAGTTGTTGGCATACTTAACCATTTTCAAGTAGCAGAAGCAAAAATCTAGCGAGAAATGAAAATCACAGAGGAGGAAGTTATAAAAGAAAATCTTCTAAAAAGAAAAAAAGCTGAATGACAAATAGTTACTCACACTTTTACTCACCGATAAAACGCAGCTTTAATGGTACGAAAAGGTGGGAAAGATGGTGAAAAGTATTTGTTGAAAAGGGAAGTGATCAAATTTCCTGCTTCATATTTCTTAACCACTCAATGGGTTTTTATAAGAAAGCCAATTTAAACAAGAATCTAAAAAACTACTGTGTATAAAATTAAAAAAAAAACTTTGGTTTAAAGTTTGCTTTTAAATACTTGAGTAAATATTTATTTTAAAATAATTTTTGCAACTTATATAATAAGACAATAAAACAAGTTAAAGTGCTGTATTCAGCTGTTCCCAATCTTTGATACTCTTTACCGACAAATAGCATATTTCAGGAGTGGTATCTATATATTATCAACCAAACCTACGATATGGGGGCATATGATAAGCCCAACTGTAATATGTGATATTTTTTTTTTAATTCCCTAAGCTAATCCCCGCGAAGCTCTGCGCTTGTCTGCAGGAAAGAAACCAGTGTCTCTGGCGGGAATCGAACCCGCAACTCCGGCGCTGATAGACCAGCTCACTACCAGCTAGCCTACCGGGGTACTCAACCAGGCTTTATACGTAGCCTGAAATTGACATGGATACACAGGCTGCACAATAGATCCTCTGAGACGTGGTGTTTATGGCCTTTTGCATACCTGCCTATGGTAAATTATGAGACCAATTATGTCAAAATAGCATGGTATTACTTCTGGCAATATAAAGCTTAATTGGACCAAAATTTACCACAATACCTTTAATTGCTACGGCTTAAGGCGTATTTAAATGATATGCCACATTGATCTTTATATTGGGCCTATGGAAAATTAGGGCCCGCTCTTTACGAAATGTGACAGTATGATTTCTTGTCTTATAAGACTGTGACAATCCAAATTTTATTACAATATCGTTATTTGCTACGGTTCTGGACGTGCTTAACAAAATTTTGAAATTTGTTTTCATTTTAGATCCAATTAAAGAAACGAATCTTGCGCTCGTCTTCTAAAAACAAGCAATTAGTTATTTTATAAATATTTCCTGTTTCAACGTTAAATAATATGGTTTATTTATTTATTATTAATAAATTAATTACATTATAAATATTGTTATATTTTTTTTTACTCAAGTAAATCAATATTTTCTAGCCTTATTCCAAGTAGAAATATTGTAGTAAATTCGGAAACAAATATTTTAATACGAGTAGTACTGAAAACCAGTCTTCACCTCAGAAAATAAATTACTGCCACAGGCCCTTTGGGAAACACGCCCAAATATTGGGGATCCCTTATAATCCACCATGAAGGAGTTGCGGCGAAGAGGAGGAGTCAGCCAATTACCTTCTCTGCATCATTCGGAGACCTAAGACTAAGGCTTTTTGATCAACGATTCCTCAGGGATAAAATCTGTCTCTCTGACATGGATTTGAACAGGATCCATTCCTTAATTGAATTGTCAAAAGCCAGGTAACGTAGGAGCATTGGGAGACGGTGTAACATGGTAACACAACGGGGACTAATAACGGGGACTGGACCCACGTGAGCTGTGTTTGTAATTGCCGCTGCCAGGGGAACCCAACCTAACCTAATACTGAAAGCATTTTTGAATACATTTTGCCCAACCATACTTTGATAAAGCAGAATGCAACAATTATATTTATAGTTTAAATTTTCATGTTGATTACTGTTATACCCCTGACAGACATATACAGCCCAATTATGAATACAAATTCCCCGGGAGTTTTTTCCCTTTTCCCATTTTTACAATTTACATAGGAAAAATGGGAGAATGGAGATAACTCCCGGGGAGTTTTTATTCATAATTGGGCTGATAGTTTACATACTATGGTATGTATACTAATGGCAGAATTCTAGTACGTAAGATACCACATTTATACTACGTACATTTTCGTAGTATATAAACCAGGAATATACCACTTTGTTTCATGGTTTAATTGTAGTTTAGGGTGACACACATGTAGCATACCATACTAGAATAGTATACAAATCCTATGTCTGTCAGGGGTATGAGAAGCGCTTACAGAATAATGAAACGTATACAATCGTAATGATATTGTCGTGACTATGTTGTGGCACTTTGTTCCACCCTGGAACCATAGAAATCAATATGTATCTATGTAACAAAATTATTTAGTCATAAGATAATTTGAAGTTGTCATATTAACAAGCAATATTTGTTTTGGAGCATATAAAATAATATTTTTTAGTGTAGTTATATTGATTTATGTAGAAACATTTTTTTCTTAACTTTATAAAATTTAATAAATCATACAATACGATCGCTAGAAAGTAGCGTTTGCTCGAGAGTATGCGATTGACGTAACATATGACACATTGCTATGTCTAAATCATTATTTTTCATGACGTTTTGTAAACATTTCAATTAATTTAGGGATATTTAAAAGGTGGTTTTAGTTTTAAAATTATTTTTTTATACAGTTTTTTAATTCTGAGTTAAAAACACTTACACCTTTCAAAAGTTTACTATATGTATGCAGGCTATAACATTAACACTTTTTATAAAATTTTTTATTTATATATGTATAACAGACATCCTGAATGATTTACAGAGAATTTAGCAAACAATGATCTCTCCAATTGCAACAAAATTCGGGTCATCGCCGCCAGCCTCAATACTTGCAACGCAAAATGAAACTAGACTATTAGTAGAGCAAATCTGCCAAAGGGTTTTGTAAAGTTAGCTAGGGTTCCCAAAATTCCGGCCCCTTAATTTTTTGATTTTTTTGAACAGGCGTTTGGTACAAGTCAAAAATATATACTAAATGTTCTTCTAGGGGTCTTCACTAGGGGTCTTCTAAGACCAAAAAATCGTGCAATGTTTGTTAAACGGATTTTCGAAGTTCCGGGACTTGAAACTTTTGAATTTTTTGAAAACCCGTTTAACCAATGATGCACAATTTCTTGGTCTTAGAAGACCATCTGAAATTGTACTTTAGCTCAGAAGTAAATTTAGTAAGTTTTTTGACTCATACCAAACGCCTCTTCAAAAAATTAAGGGGCCGATATTTCGGAAACCCGAGCCAGCTTTTCAAAACCCATTGGCAGACTTGCTTTACCAAGAGTCTAGTTTCATTTCGCGTTGCATGTATTGAGGCTGGTTTTTTTTTGTTGCACAGTGTTATTCATATGATTACGCAGAGTGAAATTATTAGCTTAAAAAATTATTACTGTAGTTTTTCTTCTACCGATGACTGTATATGTTGCTTAATTTTTTTAATATTATATTTTTTCCCTATTTATTTTTTATTTTTAAATAATTTGTTTCTAGAAAATTGTTTAAGCTATGCCATTTCGTTTGTTAACGGCGCTAATAAATGTGCGCTTACTGGTTTAATTTAATTATATACGCAAAGTTTAAAAAGATCGCGCAGAAATGCTTAAGTTTTTAAATGAGTTCAAATGAGTTCTGTAGCACAAATATTAAGTATCTCTTACACTGTTTTTTTGTTTAAAAATAATAATGAAATTTTAGTTTAATTAACCATGAATTCAAATTCAATTATTTGTTTTAAAAATCTTATTAATATCAATTTTATATATTAACAATCTCTAACACTGTAATTTTGTTTAAAAAAATAAAAGTCAACTTGAGTTAATTTTACCTTAAATTTAATATTCGTAGCAATATCGGTATCGCCGATATTTCTTTTTGAGTATCGGTATCGTATTAGCAAAAAGGTGTATCGTTTAATCCCTAGCTTAAACCCCTTTCATGATATTTGTTTCCGTACCGCTATACCGATATCGATATAATTAAAATGCCGATACTGGTTCCGAAATAAAAAAAAAAAATTAAAAACTGATATTCGTTTCGGTTGCCAACCTTGGTTTTAATTTATGGTTAAAGAACAAAATTTTATTTGTAAAAGGAACCAAAAAACGAATTTTTATAAAAAATATTTTGGCAAATGAAACAAATTTTTGAATAAACAGAGAATTGTTTCATGTACAACACATTTTTTGTACAGAAAAATATATTATAAAATCAAATATTCAAAGGAATTTGTTTAAGGAAACATTTTTTAGAAATCCTGTGCTTATGTTCTGTAACTCTCGCGTCGAGCAACTTTTCGATTGAAATGTGTGAAATGAAACAAAAATGCCATATATTGAAACAAACAGCTGTTTTTCTAACTATCTGTGTCTGTAACATTTTTGGAGAGTATAAGCTGTCACGTAAGGAAATTACTCGCCAATTTACAGAAAAAGTGTATCTGTATAATTTCTGTGAGAAAGTTCCCTTTGAACTGTCAAATAAACTAACGAATAAAAATGGGACGAGAAAAACGCCGCCGTCGTTGAAAGTTTTTCAATTTTAAAAAATTTTAGTCGCCGCACACTGGTTCATATTTTGAGAAGGCGGCCAAAATTATTTTTTTTTTTGTTCTCCGATTTTAAAATTTTTTTATTCATGTGAAAGTAAATACTAGTGAACCTATGGAGCCAAAAAATTAAAACCCTATTTCAACTATTTCATTGAGAACAGGGTGGTCCGAAATGGACTTTCTCAATATTTGGTTATAGTTTTGAATTTCTGAGTCAATTTGTGAAGTTGAAATGCTCATAACTTTTTTGTTTTTTAAGATTTTTTGACAGAATAAATTTGTGTATTAGTTTATTTTATTAGCTATACGTGGTTTAAAGCATTAAACTCTGCGACCTCTAGAACTATTTAATTTTTTTTTTTTTTAATGTCAAAATTTCCCGGAAATTTCCTACTTTAAAGAGCATAAGTCCTGAGCGTCAAAATGCGTCAAAAAAAAATCTATACTCTCTTGTAGTCCAGAATCTAACCTACATTTCTATACCCCATTGTACACACATCTGGATACGGCCTTGCGAACTACAGCAATTTCTGTGACCCAAGGTAAGATATTCGGTTCAAAAAATAAGTCCTGCAAGGAAACATTACTGAAATTAAAGAAGGTGAATCTTAAAGAATTTTCGACAAATAAAGCAGTTCAGGCCACATAAATTATCTAGCACGTCAGGTTATCAATTAATTTGGAGAAGGTAAAGGTATTGCCATTGTTATGAACTTATTGTGGGTGAACGGATGCTGCAAAACGAATAGGCGACATAAATAGACTAACACTTTAGATTTCTGAGTAAGTTAAGAGGTTAAACATTAGTAAATAGCCGCAACATAAACTACATAGTTTAATTACCTGAACATTGCAACTTAATTTAAAAAATGAAAGAGCAGGTAAATGGTAAAAAACTAGCACGCAGTTATATTTTACGCGAAAATTACCTACATGTTACCTGTTAATTTATTGCCGGTATGTTATCCTTTTAAAAAGTGTGAAAACAGGGGTTTTTATGTTTCAAATAAATGCTAACAAAAGATTAAATTTGTATTAAAAAAAGAGTTTTTATGTTTTAAAGAAGTAGTAACAAAAAATCATTTAAAAAAACTTCTATCAAGAGTATAAAAGTGCATGCATTCATAATTTTACCTTCATTATTGTTTAAACAATGGCTAAGTTCAGTTATTAAGTTCTCGCAGATATATATTTTCAACAGAAAGATGAAAAAGATTTTGTGTTACACATAATGAATAATCCATTCTTAAAATTATGCAACGAACAAGAAATCAAAATTCATAAGATAAAAATTAAAAATTTTTCATTAACATTAAGAAAACGGTACCTTTAATGTTCTAGAAACAAGAAAACGTTTTACTTACGCAACGAAAAATGGCTAACAAATTATCTGATTTTTAAGAAGCTGTCAATAACCGCTAAGGAAACTGGAAAAGTGGGTCGGCCCGCAAAACAAATTGACAATTGCAGTAAAAGATCACGAAGACGCAAGCTTGCAAATATCAATGAAGAAATTTCTCATAGTATGATAAAGGATTCATTTCTGCATCAAATTCAACCAACGCAAAATAAGAAATCAAAAATTGCAATAATTGAAAAAATAGTGGAAGCTAGCCCTAAACGCACAAAGAGGATTTTAAAAAGTATGCCTACACCAACTGAAGAAATGAAATTTACTTTAGAAGAAGCATTTGCACTATTTTTGGATTTAAAACTGACAAAAAATCAGTACACAGAACTGCGAAAGCGAACCAATGAAAAAAATTGTGGAATCTTTCTAGGATATCGAGATTTAGTTTTTGTCAAAAAAGAGTGCTTATCTTCACAAACGGCTATTAGTGTAACTTTAAGTTCAGCAGAAGTAAAATTGCAGGCTCTTCTCGAACACACTGCAGAACGATTATTAAATACACTTGATGCTGACTGTTTAAAAAAACTTAAAAAGTGCAGCATCACTTTATTTTCTAAATGGGGATGTGATGGAAGCTCTGGTCAGAAACAATACAAGCAATGTAATTCAGAAAACTCATCTGATGCTAACAAGAAGCTAAACCACTTCTGGAAAATGAAACCCAAAGCTATTTAGAAGAAATGTTTACTAATATTGTTTAATTTAAAATAGTTTATAGATTATAATTTGTTTTTGATTTAAGTATACATTTGTATTAATATATAAAAATAAAATACACATTCATCTCAAACCAAAAATAAAAGTTGAATTACCTGAAATGTTATCGATAGCCAAGAATTCTATTTGGGAATTTTTCAAAATATTCCTTTTCAGTTTTATCCTTATAACAACTCGTCTTTCCCAAAAAAGCCAACCTTTGGCCCCTGTGAATATTGGGACTAAAAAATTTACAGGGGCCAAATATTGGCGTTTTCTGACAGGATCTAAGTTCGACAATAAAAAATAAGTTTCAGTTGTAAAATACAAGAGAAATAATGATAAATTATAAAAAAATCATATTTGAAATATTCAACTTTTACACCGAAACTCAACAAAAAAATGAAAATGCATTTTGAACTCCCCATAACTTTTGCTCCTATCAGTCGAATTTTACGTTTTATAGCGCAAATTAAAGCCTAACATCGCACCTATCGAGCAAAAAAAATCGCATAAAAAAATACCGATCCAGTCAAAAGTTATGGAATTTTGACCGCCTTCTCGTAAAATTTCCCACTGTGCGCCGTCAGCAATCAGAGCTGCCGTTTTTGGTTATTTCTAACCAAAATTGGTTATATTTTTTTTCAATGTGGTGATGTGAATATTTTTTTCATTTTGGTTACTTTTTTCTAAAATAAAAATACGTACGAATATGTTTTTTTTGATACACGAAATCGAATAATTTGTACTGTACTATGATTTTTTCATTAAATAAATTTCAGAAAATGACTGAAAAATTACACAAAAGTCGTTTTAGTGTTTCTAAAAATATGAATATAAGTTAAATTTTCTAAATTTAGGTTATTTCCAGAAGTAGATATATTTAAATACATATTTGAAAATACACATAGGAATTTTAAAGATTTTTCAAAAATACATTGATTTAAAATATATCATTTATAACTTGTTTTTAACTTGTCGGTATGTATATTTATTTAATGTTTTTAGATTATTAATTATTTGGCAATATTTTTAATTTATAAAAAAAAACCTTTGACTGTCTCTTTCCCCATTTAATGTACGCTCCGAAAGGCGAATTTGTTTATATTCGCCATAATATCTTACAATGATTCACAAAATGTATCAAATAGAACAATTTTAAAACAGTTATTAATGATAAGAATTATAAATTTGAAATAAATTTTACAAACACGAGAAAAAAGTTAGATACATATATGTATGTAAATTAGAAAATATTTACTTAAAATGCATATCGCATATCGCCAATCGTTTTCAATTTCGCCAAAACAATCGCCAAACGTAAATTTCCATCGACAAAAGGATTAAAAATCGCCAGATTTGACAGTCCTGTCAATGACAGCTAAAAAGCGGAAAACAATTTTCCTTTTTTGTTATTTTGAACTGTGAAGTACAATTTTCGTTTATTAAAAACGACATGTTAAAAAATATTCAATTTATTAACTATCAATATACATACTGAATTTTGTATGGAAATTTGACGGATTTAACTCTTATAAAATAAAAATATTTTTTACGAAAAACGTCTCAAATAAATAAAACTTTTACCCTCAATTTCACCAAGTTCGGTTATAATAAACTATCACTTATAGCTGTCAAAACACATTGTTAACTGGAAGTTAAAGTTATAGTTAATTTTAACTGATCTTGGTGAAATTGGGGGTTAATTAAGTTTCTCGTTATTTTTGTAATATGCAAAATAATTCGGTTTCTTGTTTTGTTTTCTTGGCTTATACAGCCTGTTCCACGATTTCAATCTTGACGTTCGAATAGAAAATTACATTTAAAACAAAATTCTAAAGTTTGCTTTTGGTTTAAATGTAAGTTTCTATGCAAACGTTAACGTTCGAAATCGTTGAACAGGCTGATAATTATTATATTACTTTAAAGTGCAAATATCTTTGTATTACAATGCAACTTAAAATAAATTTTAATGATTTTCTCAATTAATAAAAGGCATTTTCAATTTGGTTATATTTTTTCACATTTGGTAACTTTTTCAAAAATTTTGGTTGTAAAAATTGTATTGGTTGTGGCAGCACTGTCAGCAATATCTGTGGCTGGCGTTCTCAACGCTTGCAATGCCATATCGACTTCGAGTTCAATTTTATGACATTTATAGCGTAACGACGTAATCTCCTTTGATAGTTTTGCAGACACACTTTTTTCTCGCTTTTCGAGAAACGATGGAATATTTTGTTTCACATATTTTCGATGCGAGAAGTTCTCAATAAAGTTACAGAATATGGGTACATACTGGATAATTATTAATGCAGGGCGGTTTTTCTTTAGACCATTTTGCCTACAATCTTGATGAGATAATCATAAAAATATTTTTTATACTGCTGAATAATGTATAAAATGTAATATTTGTTTAAGGAAAATATATTTTTTCAAATAGTTTCTATTTCATCATTAAATGGCGCCTGTAATTCTTTGAGTCCAACTACTAAAATTTATATGAATTTTATTAGTTGCCAAAAAATAATGAAACAAAGACACAATTTTTTCGTATTTTTGTCAACGTCGCCATGGTGAATGGGGTGAATGTGAGAAACAGCAAGAGCACACAAGAGAACTGCAGTGTCAAATAAACGCAACTTTTAAAGGAATAATTTATTTAATCAATTTACACTAAAAAAAATTGATTTAACACGCAGTGCTTGTGGATATACTATGTATGTGGCCACACCCTTTAATTACTTTAACCATTTTAAGGATTTACTCCTGCTCGTATATTATTATTAAATAAATTAACGTAAAATTTTACTATTTAATTTAACTATTAAAAGCAACGCCTGAGAAACGATCGGAAGCCATTACATTGTTTTTTTCATAAACATTAAAAATGATATGATTGCGGCATTTCAAAAAATTATTTTTTTGGTGACTAAAGAATAAGAAAACAGTATTTTAAAAAATCAACTGTACCTGTGATAATTCCGGCAATATTTTATTCTTATTTGCCAGTCATATGATGCGAAGAAATGATTGCATTCTTTTAGGCAAATGCATTTAAAATCGTATTCCCATATGCATGAATGTATGTGTAAACTTCTTATATTTACTAAGCCCAGTGGGAAAAAGTCGAAACGCTTCTACTTTTAAGCCCTTAAAGTAGGTCCCGTCTTTTTTTTTTTTTGAAAAGGTCTTTTGGAATGTCTTTTATAAAAATTTAAAAATTTCATTTTAAAATATAAAATTGGAATACTTCTGGGAGGCAAAAAACAGATATTCTTCTTTTTTCCAGCTGGGTATGTGAATATATTTTTGTGAGTATATGCCAATTTGTAGTTGTTTTACTTTATTTTGAATAAGTTTTCATGTGTACACTTGTATATTTTTATTAAATGAGTTTAAACATTGTATGAAATTTACAAGCTATAACCATAAAAGACTCCATTTTGGCTAAGCTAACAAAAAAAAAAAACAAAAAAAAAGAATTAAATAAATTCTTCGAACAGAAATAAGAAATTTGGCTTAAAAAAAGAGACAGCAACAAATATAATAGATTCGAAATAGATTGCACAGCAATATGACATAAAATTCTACGCCCCAGACATTGAGGCGTTTAAGAAGAAATAGATTTGGCAACTTTTTCCATTTTAGCTTTTTCAATTTTTATTGCAGAAAATTTGTGTATGTAAAAATGTAAAAATTGTGTAATAAAATTAATTAAAAGGTCGATGAACTAGGAGCATAGACATACTCTAGATAAATAAAATCATTATGGCGAAAATCATAGAATTATAATGAGATTGCGGTTAACATGTGAATGACAGAATATAATTTCAACAATCAAATAAACGATTGTGATAATTAAAAATTACTTACTAATCATAACATTATTGCGGCAATTATAGAAAAGCTAAGCCAAACATAATTTGATTTTAATCATATCGTATGTAATAATTGCGTTGACAAAATATTATTTCTTCTGCGTGCGTTGCCTCAATTTATATATGAGACAATTTTAAATTTTCAACAGATTTACTGCCTATTTCCGATGTGCGAAAGAATTCTTTCTTTCGTACAAATACATTAAAAACAAGAACAACATTTTTAGAATTTGTTTTTGTTTTAAATGTAATTATTCGAAAGAAAGAATTCTTTCGCACATCGGAAATAGGCTATTAAACTTCAAACTTTATCCTGGTTCATATTGACAAATTTTATTTTCATTTTCAACAACTGCAAACTAAAGTAAAGCCCCTGTGTAACAATCAACGACCAATATTGTGGGTTTAGTTCGCAAAATTGATACTATGGCAATTTTATCTTTTAAAATTTCACCTAAAAGTTCGCTGCGTTCGATGTTTGTAGAAATATTGTCTGTCTGTGGCAGATAAATTGAATACGTGCTTTGGAAATTTTTTAAAATTTTACCAGCGAACACAACTTCATATACATACATACTTAGCAAACTTACGCCTTCATCCCATTGCGTTGCATGGCAATTTGTATCCAACTAATGCGTATTTTAGCACAGGATACAAATTTTCTTGTGTTGTTTTTGCTATCCTGCAAAAAAACAACAGTTGGTGCATGTGAGTTATTCCTTAAAATTCTTTATAAAATTAATGCTGTTCTGGTTTGCAATTTGTCGTTGTATTCTATTTTGAGAAAAACATAAGAAAAAAATAAAAAAGTTTATGTACAAACATATAATTTCAAAAATGCTACTCCGCATTTGCCACAAAACATAATTAGTTTACAAAACTAATAGATGCGGATATACTGATTATATTTCAACACACACACTGACACCAATGTTTAAATACCCAGCGGGAAAAAGAAGGAGTAGGAAGGCCTTCTAGAAGGCCTCTGTACCCCTTCTTTTGGATGTATAAGGCCTTCTTGCTCCATTCCATACTCATATCTTTTTTACACACGTTGTCATTGCGGAGAAGGCCTTCCGCTCTCGCTTCTTCAGCAGGCACATAAGAAGGGTAACGGGACCAAAAAAAAAATTGATTTTGCTTTTGCTTGTGCAAAAAAACAATACAAAAAATGTTACTCCCTTCTCATAGAAGTGAGTGTGGAAGGTGTATCTTATCTTTTATACGAAAGAGCCGAGGCCTTCTATGAGGCCTTCTTTAGCAGTTAGATAAGAATAGTAATTGAATCAAAAAATCTTTTAAGCAGGCCTTTAAAAAGGCCTGAAGTAAGAAGGTCTTCTGAGTTTTCCCGCTGGGTAAGTGGGGGGCTATGGGTGCATTAGTAGTTGTAAAACCGAACATTTAACAAAACTTAACTGTGCTGGAAGAAGTTTGTGGTTTTCGAACTTGAGAAAACGTGAAATTTCTCGTAGAAAGTGAAATTGCTCATAGTTTCTGGAGTTTATTAATTAAAAAACCAAAATTAGTTTAAACATGAGACAGGAACAAGAGATAAAAAAAAATTCCACACTGGTCACGAGCATTTTACATTTTTATGTATTCGAACTTGTGCAATAACAGTTTTCTATTTAAAATGGCAGAAATTGTTTCGTTAAAAAGCATTTGCTTATTCCTCATTTATGCATTAAAAATAGTACAATTTTAATAAATTTTGCATTAAAAAAATTCTCATATAAGCATCACCTTAAACTTGAGTCAAATACAATAAAAACACACACAAAAATTATTTCATCACAAACAAATTTACTAAATTTTAATCAAACTTTGAATTTATTCATATACTTTCGATGCACGTTAATGATGCTCATGAAATTTAGCGAGTTTTTTTTAGCACAGTATATGATTATAAGCGAGTTTTTATATGTTCATTTCTCGTCTAAAAGCACTAAAATGCTTATAAACGACAAATAAAAAATATAATATTAACTTTACTCCGCTTTTATATAAAACCAAAATATTTTTAGTAATGTTGTTGTTTTTGTTTGGCTTAAGGTCATATACAAATTAAAATAAAAAATTCCACAAATTTTTGTATTTTTAATTTGACAGTGTTTTAAATGTATGTATTGATAAGTATTATGATATAAAATGTATATGTTAAATATATGTGTATTTTGTAGCCCCTGAAGATGACCATCGATGTATGGTCGAAATATCGGATGAAAAATAAAAAACAAAATTAAAAATACAAAAATTTGTGGAATTTTTTATTTTAATTTGTATATGACCTTAAGCCAAACAAAAACAACAACATAGATTATCGACAGGTCAACAATAAATATTGAACATATTTTTAGTAATGTTAACTAAAATATGTGCATAGATAAAAGTTCTACATTAAATGAAAAAAATTAAAAAGCCAATTTCACCCAAATATTTTTGTCATCTTATAAACTTCTCCAAAAATAGTAAATAGATTTCCGTTCGTCTGTTTTTTCTTTTATAAAGAAGTCATCATTCCTCCCCGAACTACAGGACGAAAATTAAAGAAAAAAATAATAATAAATTTTCAGAAAATTAAAAACAAAAAACACTTTTTTGAAAATTTTCAAAAGTGGACTTTTTGGACGTTGGACAAATAGTGAGTGGTACAAGTATCGGAATATATAAGAATAGAAGAGAGACCTAAACAATTCTGGAGAGGCTTCAAATAAACGACAAACAAGCAGTTTGACAGTAACAACAAGATGTTTGTGTGAACAAAAAAAATTTGTACACAAAGTATAGAACTTTTTTCATATGTTTGTGTCACCGCGTATGTGGTTTATTTGGCTTTTTGGTGACCTATTTGAACAAATATTTAATGCTACACATATCAACTATATAGGAGTTGGGTAGATTCCATGTTCCTGAAATAAATATCAAAGAAAATTTCGAAATTTCAAAATATGGACAAATTTATCTTATCAAGACACATGAAAGAAGAGTAAAGTCCTACACAAAAAGAATTATTTACTAAATTATTAGAAAATATGGAACTCAGCAAAGAAAGAAAGAAACCTTACACCAAGAAATATTTTTTTTTTACAAAATCCCCAAATTGAAATTATTTTAAAGGATTTTAAAATCGATTTCACAGTCGATTTTAAGTCACAACTAATCAATTTCACAAATCCATATAAAAAAAAAATCGCAAACGAAACGGAAAATCGATTTTGGAATCTTTTTATAATTTTCCCCCTCCGTAGCTCCCCTCACGGAAAATTTTTCAGCACTTTTCTTGAAATACTTATCCCTTTTGTAACAACTTGCCGATAGCTTATGGTAGGATTTTATCGGTCGTATAAAAGTTCTTCCATTATTACAACTTTACTTTAACCTAACAGGTGGAATGAACACTTTTTATACGGCCAATAAAATGTTACCTTAAGCTATCGACAATTTGTGAAAATGGGTATTAATCTTGTTAAAGGTTAGATTGTAATTTGTTGCTGAAAAGAGTTTTATTTAGCATCATGATTTTACACCATGGGTGCTGATCTTGTCTTAAGGAGCACCTACTACTTGGTGTTGCACTTATCTGGGGCTTAAACTTGGCAGATGTCGTAGATGACCACAGTCCCGTCTGGTACCAAAGAAACCAGTTACCCGCAGGGAATAAGTCAGGCTCTGGACTTGTTACTAGTGAGGCCACTTCAGGAATTAAGTGATGGCTGTGGTTTAAACCAAAATCGCTTTTTTAAGAATTAATTTTTGTTACTTACCTGAAGTTTATACTAAAAAAGAAGTTTACACTTTTTTAATTTTTTTATATTAATTTAAATTTTATCTTAAGTTAAGATAAGTTTAGAAAAAAGTTTTTAAAAAATACTCTGTAAAAATACAATTTTTATCAAATAATAAAACAATCCAAAATTAAAGAAAAATTTCGTTAATAATACAAAATTTTAAAAACGTAAACAAAATATTTTTTTGAATAAAAATTCGTATGATAAACAAACTTTTTTCAACTTTTTAAATTTGAGATATTATGATACAACAACAAAGATATGTTTACGAACTTGTTACGATTAAGTTTGAGTGTATTGAAATAGCAGCATTTACACCTTTCGATGTATATTTTAGCGTTTAAAAAACTGCAGTCGAAAACAAAAGCTGTCGAGCAAAAAACTAAAATTTGTGTACAACTTTTTGCTTTTTGAGTTGGTTTGACAGCAACTGTTTACATTTTATGAATCAGAAGTAATAGCGGCAGTTTTTTTTTGGCCAACGAAAAATTAAGTAGTGGACAAAATGGCAGTTTTTCTACTTTGGCTTGAGAGATTTTTTTTCATCGTGCATATGCTTACTTTATTAGTTGCCCAATTTCTGCCAAGTACTGTAATTTAAAAAAAGAAACAAATTATCAGTATTTAGAAGTTTCTTAACAGAATTAGATTTCTATTTTGCAATTCCTGTATCTGTGATGATGTTGGTAATTTGGATTTGTAGTAGATTTGTATTAAAGCTTTTTGATTTGTAAATTTTAAGGCACATTTTTTATAGAAAGTTACATTTTTGGTTACAGTTTCATTTAAAAAAAACCGCAAAGAAAAGACTTTAACAAACAAAAAAAAATTAAAAACGAAGCAACAGATTTTCTTGTTTAAAAAATATATTTTTATGCTGCAATTTGAAGCCGAAATTACCAGTAAATTGATTTCCCAATTGGCACATAAAATCTGAAAACAGAAACTAAACAAAACAGCAAGAATCTTTAAATCTATAGAAAAAAACCAGTATGAATTGCAAATTTACACCTTAAAATCCACTTCCTCTATTAAACACTTTTGTTTTTTAAGAGGTTGGAAAGAAGGTCTCAATATTTTTTACAATTTGTTTGAATTTGTATTCAACTGTTTTTGGATAAGAGTTAAGTAAACAAGCTTGACTAACAAAATTGTTTCGTCTGTGTTGCAAAAATTTTTAAACAAACTATTGCGGAATTCTAAAAGTTTTATAGGCTGAATCGTTATTGTAGCAAGTGTGTTAAGAATGGATCAGAACTTATCTGCATTTTACTTTTAACTTAATAATGCATAAGTACTTAAGCACACTCCAACCGGGTCGTAACCATTTCCATGTTGTTGCTCTGCATTGGAAATATTTCTTTAATTTTCTATTGCAACACAATGCAGACACGCTTTTATGCTACAAGAGAAAAGTGTGTCTGCATTGTTATGGGGCGATATTTTAATACTTTTTTTAAATATTGTTTTTAAAATAAATGAACTCTAAGCCGCATCACTGATTTAATAAGTTTTCTGAATCTTTTAAACTTGAAAATTTTTAAATACTTTAATAATTATTGGTAGCACACACTTAAAAAAAAAACTGTTAACAGTAGTATGACAAAACTAAGCTTTGATATCGTTGCAAATAGGATTTTTGAGTTTTTGCAATTCTCATTCACTCTGTAATTTTATTTGCTTTATCTTTGGCTTTTCTCACATTTTTTGGGAGAATGTTTCCTGATGAACTGGCCTTAGCAACCAGAAACAAGCTTATCCTCAAACAATAAATTTCAGTGTTTTTATCAAGAATAAAAATTGGAAATTAAGCACGACTTACAAAATCTTATTAATTTAAAATTTTGTATTCTCAAAAATTACTTTGATAATTTTTAAATATTTTAATGAAAAAATAGAAATAATTTAATTTTTCAAATGTCACAATATGTAAAAAAAAACTAAATACACCTTCTCCCTTATTCCACAAAATTGTTTTGTAATAGAATGTTTCGTCGGCTTAATATGCAAATTTTAGCTTAGGGAATTTAAAAAAAATCTCAATTTTCCTAAAAAGTGGATTTAGCTGGTTTGCATATTAAGCTGACGATTTGTTCTTCTATCATATTTCTCACTCACCGGAGCATAGTGCCGCACTAAAAAAATCAGTTACCTCTTTGTTAAGTTAAAAATCATAAACAATTTTAATGAATACATTTTGATTTAAAACAATTTTCAATGCGAATTTTTTATCAAGGGAATTTTAAACCAAAATTAATAATTTAAAAATTTTTGTTGTATTAAAATTTTGAATTGGAAATAAAGTGAAGAGAGTTTGTATATTGAACTAAATAAAGTGGGGGTTTTTTTTTATAATTTGTTATCAAAAACGGTCTAAAAAATTTAATAAATAAAAAAGGGAAAACAATAAAATGTTTGTATGAATAATGTAGTATGCATGTCATTGTAAAGGGTGGTTAAATTTCAAGGGCCGATGTTGATTTTGAATAAAACACAAACTATTTAGGAAATTATTGTAATTTTATTTGTTATGATATATTGGTATTACTCAATTATGTATGGAACAAAATATCGGCCAAATGGGCGCCGCGACCACGGCGGCACACCTCCATCCGATGGTCCAAATTTTCGATGACCCTGAGGCATAATGGAGGTTCTATGCCGTTAATGTGCCGAATTATCTCATCCTTTAGCTCTTGAATTGTTGCTGGCTTATCGACGTACACCTTTTCTTTCAAATAACCCCAAAGAAAAAACTCCAACGGTGTCAAATCACATGATCTTGGCGGCCAATTGACATCGCCATTACGTGAGATAACACGGCCATTGAATTTGTTGCGCAAAAGAGCCATTGTTTCGTTAGCTGTGTGGCAAGTGGCACCGTCCTGCTGAAACCACATATCGTCCACATCCATATCTTCCAATTCGGGCCATAAAAAGTTCGTTATCATCTCACGATAGCGAACACCATTCACAGTAACTGCCTGACCGGCCTCATTTTGGAAAAAATACGGCCCGATGATGCCGCCAGCCCATAAACCGCACCAAACAGTCACTCTTTGTGGGTGCATTGGTTTTTCGACAATCACTCTTGGATTATTATTCGCCCAAATGCGGAAATTCTGCTTATCGACAAATCCACTGAGGTGAAAATGTGCCTCATCACTGAAGATGATTTTCTTCGAAATTTATCATCCATTTTCATAATAAGTCTGGACAACTTTAACACGTTGTTGGATTGTGTATCTCTCCACGGTTCAAATTGAGTAAGTCTGAAATAGAGAAATGTCAAATAAAATTCGGAAAAAAACTTGGCGTTTAGGTGTGGTTCACATTCAACATCGGCCCTTACAATTTAACCACCCTTTAAATGAAATTAAAAATAATTTAATATTATTTTCAGCTTTAATCCTGGTACTCTGCCCGGTAGGCCAGCTGGTAGTGAGCTAGTCTATCAGCGCCGGGGGTTGCGGGTTCGATTCCCGCCAGAGACTCTGGTTTCTTTCCTGCAAACAAGCGTAGAGCTTCGCGACTCAGGGAATTAAAAAAAAAAAAAAAAGAGATAACGACATGCCCATGATTTCCCGTTAGGTGACGTAGTCTGTGAACGGCAAGTGGTTGCCAAATTTAAAAGTCCTATGATTTTCCATTTGCTTATAAGAAGTGTATGAACTTTTTAAGAGCTGAAAAACACGCCATTAACAACAACTATTTGGAGTTTGCCAGGTTGCAATTATTAGCCAATAAGAATGCAGTTCATGTGACGTCATTTGTGACACATGCGCAGAAGATTTAAATTATGTTTTTGGGATGGCGTATTTCTTATTATTGCACTGAAATTAAAAACTTAAATAACACAACCGCTAATAATTTTGTATTCATATTTCCTTTCTTTTAATTTAATTTTTATTAAAAGAATTCTTTTTTGTCAAATTGTCCAAACTCGCTACTTAGGTAACATTGGTGTATGTCAAATTTTTTGTATGAAATAATAAATGTATTGCTCAATATTTTTCACAAATTTAAGCTACAATAACACAAATTGTAACAGCACCATTATCATAATCAACAACTTGAACTGCAGCATTTTATATAGGGCACAAAAAAGATTTCTAGAACTTTGAAACGTTTTATATTTTATTTTATTATCTTAGTACCTTAAGCCGAAACATTTATCAGACAGTTTAAGAAACTAAGTCAACAATTTTCAATTTTAGTCTGCAACTGCATTTGAATTGAGTATCCATGAAACGTTACTTGCTAAAAAAACACTTAATTATAGAGTTCATGAATAAAATAAAAACGTTCCTTAAGAAATATACCTTGATATAAATATCATCTTATATGTGTATACTAAGAATATTTCCTCCACAAAAAAATCAATCGAAACAAGCAGAGTAGTTTTACTTTCTGATTATATCTTAAAAATTTTACATCATTTTTGCTCTTTAAGAAATTACTTTCACTTTTTCTCTAATGTAAATATTAAGTTATTATTCTTTGAACTTCATTCTTCTTAATAATCTCAATAACTATTATAATTGATTATAATCATTAAACACAAGCGAATATTGTTTTAAAAAATGTATCGAGTATGAGACCATGTAATGATTAATTTATATATAATTTTCCTGTGGTCTCAGTTGTTTCCTGTTGCTTTTACATTAAGCAACATAATGATACATAGCAAGCATAATATAAATAAAAAAATTTCTAAGGATTACAGTACAACACATAGCTTAACAACAAACACACTTTTCCTCAACATACATACATCCACCACTCTTACGCCCTCTCCTTAAAGTATGCAGTTAAAAGGAGAAAAGCGTACGCAAGAAAGTATGCAACAGCAAGAGCATAATAGTGCTAGCACATGTGTATATGTGCGCTTTTTAGGAAATATAATAGAAATATCTTGAAAACATAGATTGGGTTGTGTTAATCTGTCAGTGTATGCATAAACTTGAGCAGACGTGTTTTCCTACGACAACAAAAAACAAAAAAAAAAATGAGGTCGCACTAAAGTGCCACTAGAGACTGGTTGTTGATAATGAGAAAACTTGTCAACATCATCACAATTATAGACAATTGATTGTGTGTATGCGAAAAGTTTTTTTTTGTTTTTGTTTTGTTTGTTTTTAATTTTTACAATAATAAATAATGTATATAATATGTATTTTGTTCGACCTTTATTATTTCAAATATTACTAAATTTTCGAGCTTAAGGTCTTTTAACATTTATTTAAAACCAATATTTCGGCACTTCCTTGAGTGCCTTTTTCAGGGTTTTTTCTTAATTTATAAATTTTTAACAAACTACAACAAATTTAACAATAACTGACAAATTAAAAAATTTTTAATTCAAAAAAACTTAGGCTTTTTATTAAAAAAAATCAAGACACGATCAAGAAAAAAAGATGAAAATTTAGAATAAATTTAGCAAAAAAGTAAAAAAAAAAACGTGAATAGAATGGGGATTCATGCGAGCTAAAAAATTTAGAGTTTTTATATTTATTTTTTCTTTATAACTTAAGGAAAACAAGATAATAACAAAAACAATAATCCAGGCAGTGTGGAGTATGTCAGGTAATAAGTTAGGCCCATGGTACGAATACTCGTAAATTCTATTTTTTTTCTTAATTTTTCTGTCTGTAAGTTAATTTTATTTTAAAGGAATGCGACTTTGTAGCAATTGTGATTATATTAGCGTTTATACAGGTATGGAGCGTACATACATACAAATTTTTTGCATTTACAAAAATGTATGTTTTTTAAAAGTAAATAACAA
This sequence comes from Pollenia griseotomentosa, assembly GCA_963931875.1. NCBI lineage: Eukaryota > Metazoa > Arthropoda > Insecta > Diptera > Polleniidae > Pollenia > Pollenia griseotomentosa. Next base: position 201,823,529 of record OZ007561.1, on the reverse strand, counting down.
AATTATATATTAATGTAACGAGCTTGGTTAGAAAACCTTAACATTTACTCACATCTCTTAATACGAAACAGCTTTCACGTTCGTAATCAAGTTCCATCTCATACTGCTTTATAGTTGTTGAAATGTTTAAACACATTTCATTTGTTAGGAGGAAACGTAACGTTCCTTAAGGAAAGAATATGAGTGGTCAAATGCAATTTTCATTCGAAACAAAATTTCGATTGGGAAAAAGGTATTATAAAAAGACTTAAGTTTTTTTTAATAATCCTTCAATAAAACAAGTAAAATTGCTATATTTTCCTATGCCGAATCTTCATCATTGTTTCTGTATGGGGGCCTGGTGAAATATCAGACCGATTAGGCTGATGTTTTTATTAAAGGAGTATTTCAGAAATATATAAGCCACATCGCACTTAAACTCTTAACTCGGTAAGACACTTGTATGGCGGCCAGGTGAAATAGTTTAACAATTTGAGCCAAGTTTGGTTCTCGTAGCTATTGCTAAAGCCATAACGACGAAAACAGGTATTTATTTGTATATAAATTGGGGTATTCATTAACCGATTAACGGTTAACCGATTAACTTATCGGTTAATTTAAAATTGGCTATTTTCGCTTTAATCGTTTAATTTCAGTCGATTAACCGATGTAACAAAATTTGTAATTTTTTGTGGTATTATAACACATTTTTATTAGTGTTTTAAATTATATGTTTCGTCTCATATACAAAATGTATGTGTTAAGATAAATATTTTTTTCTACAATATATTTCCATCTAGCAATATATTCTAAAAATACAGTACAAAAACCGAAACGAAGGATTTGGAAATACATTTTTTGCAGAATGTTCGGTGCTGAACTTTGCCAGAGGGAATCAGAAGTGTTAAAAATTAAAAAAAATAAAAATAAAACAAGACTCTAATGGAATAATGGAAGATTTTATGTGCTTAGAGAAATCCAGGAAACGCACTGAGAAATTAGATATTCTGTATTATGGGTATATGCCTTTGGTTTTTCCAACATATTCGATAAGTAAAAGAATTTTTTCCAAGTCAAGTTTTATCAAAATTAAATCAAAGAATCGCTTAAATCCTAAACGTTCAAACTAAATTATTTTTCTAAAAAATTATTTTTTAACTATTATTAAAAAATTTATAAATTAAATTTTCTCACAGTTTATTTTTTTATTAAAACATAATAATTGCCGGTATTTATAAAAAAATTTTAAAAAGCTTACTAAACAAATTTTGTATGAAAATTCTCCTTAATAAACGTTTGTTAAATTTAATAATCGTTTATAAATACGGGGGAATATGTATAAATTAAAAAATATGTATTATTTATGAACTACTTTTTTTGTTTGTTTGTTTTAGTTCAAGAATTGTTTTGTTGTTTATGAGATTGTTTTTTTTTTTTTTTTACTAATAAACTCCAAATACTAAATAATTTTTGCATTTTTATTTATTGAAATTACTTAATTTATAACAAAAAAATTATAAAAAAAGCCCGATTAAAGGATTACCCTAATATAAATAGATCATAAATAAATAGATCATTTCGAAATTTCACATACGTTACGCAAATTATTTTTCAAGGGATAAAAATGATTTCGTTACGAATTTTTTTTCTCCCCTAGACAATCTAAATAACACATCTTTATTTAAATTTTTTGCGAGGAAATTGTTGAAGAAATGTTTTGAAAAACATGTTGTTTATGTTAATCTTAATGCAAATTTAATTTGTCTCTTCATTCACTATTTTTGAAGTAGAAAAAAAGTAATAATTTTTGCTCATTTTGTTGTGGAATATGTAAAGAATTTAAATTAAAAAATTACTAAAAGAAAAAATTTAAATAGCAAGAGCTTAAAAAAAGGATAAAAAAACTTAAATAAAAATGTTCAAAGTACTTAAAGCTTATGTGCAATTTAGTGTAACTTCTTTGCTGGAAAAAGGCCCAGATATTTAACTTCTATTTAAAACAAAATATCTACAAAAATAAGACTATGATGGCATTTAAAACACAAATTTAGTTACTTATAATAGTTTTTTTAAGAGACAAACAAATTTTCTCTCACCTAGCAAAACGTACAAAACCCACAATCAAATGCTTTAAATAATTTGAAAGTTTTCAGTCATTTAAACATTTAAAGATGGAAAAAAAACTAAAAATGTTCCTAAAGAAAATAATAAAAAAACAGGTAAGAGTCTATGCCGAATCTTATTTACCCTTAACCATAGTGCGACAAGAACAGAAAGCTATATAAATAAACGGCATTTAGATACAAATAAATGTATTTTGTGCATTTTGTCGGATGCTGTGTATTGATAAATAAGATGCTTGTATTTAATGAAGAATCTTTGGCTCCTGTCGTGCTCCAGATATACATTAAAAAACAACAACAACAAAGGATTTATGGGTAAAATTGGGGGCACTCGTGGTGTTTTGCTGGTACCATGGCCATTTGTGGACTGATCAGGCTGAATTTTAATAGAAAACAATTCCGGACTATACGAAACATAGATATAAAAAACCTAGTCCCCATCTTACCTGGCGTCTTCGTTGAACCCATTTCAACAGACTCGTGGACAGACGGACATCGTTAAATCAATTTCGCTCCTCAGAAGGACCCAGAACATATACAGTTTACTGTTTTATAAATTTAGGGTCCAAGATCAATATTAAAGAAATTACAAACTGAATGACAAACCCTTTCCACCTGTGGTGAAGGGTATAAAAAACTAAAAATTTCCCCAAAATTTGTTGACCATATAAAAAAATAACACAAGTATGAACCTAGAGAAAAAGCACAATGGCCTTCTAAAGCCTAAAATATCAAAAAACAATTATATATAAAAGCCATTTTGCAGCTTCCCACATCGGCTACTCTTCTGTAAAACACTATTTCTTGAGTTGGCGGTTTTGCAAAATGGGCACATTATGTCCGCAACTTGCAAAAAGTACAAGTACAGCAATTTAAAGACAAGTAGGCAATTGTTTTAGAAAAATGTATAAAAAAACGTAAAAAGAAATAAAACAAACAGACGAAAGTAGGGCTGCCAGGTACTTTTTGTCCTTGTCCCCAAAAAATTAAAAAAATATCCCCAAAAATCCCCAGATTCCCAAATCCCCAAAAAACAAAACCTTAAAAAATTAATATTTTTTGTTTGTTTTTTTTTCTGACCAAATTTAAAATTTTTTTTAAAAAAAGGTAAGAAAAATGTTAATAAGAAATCCCCAAAAATCCCCAAATAAAAATTTTTAGTCAAAAAAATCATTTTATTTTGTTTGTAGGGACTGGTTTCTGTATGTTTTCTTAAATCCTTTTTATGCGATTCCAGTGAGGAATTACAAGCAGAACAATATGCTGTTTTTGAAGACGAATGAGCCAGTTTATAAGAATTTGGAGCTTGTTCAATCGGTTAAAGTCATCCTTATAATCAACAATAAAAATACATATATCCAAATTTATTTAGTACTTCGATCCATCATATTGTATTGTATATAATGCATCATAACTACTATCCAATAGCTTAGCATTTTTTTCCCAATCTTTATTATAAGATTTTTCATATTTACTTATTTTTGGGGAATACATTCATATTTGCTTTAAAATTGTCTTTAAAAAATCAAAAATTTTATGTGTTTTCAACGATTTTAGATTCTATTTTAAAATTCTTTTTTTTAAACACTCACTCAAGAAAAAAAACAAGTTTATAAAGTACCTTTTACACACTTAATAAAAATGATAATGTTAATTAGGATCCTTTACACTATATAAGAGTAAGATAAAAGTTTTGCTATTTTTATTCATATATAATAAAAAATAATAAAAAAGTGTAAAATCCCCAAAAAATCCCCGAAATCTTTTTTGAAATCCCCAAAAAAATCCCCAATCCCCAAATGACTTTCCTTGTCCTTTTTGTTCACATAAAATCCCCAACTTTGGGGATAAATCCCCAAGTCTGACAACCCTGGACGAAAGGTACTTTTAGCTTTGAAATTAGTAAGTTGTTGTGTGTTACAAGTAGTTGTTTAACAGTAGCAATTGCGAGATGTTTTTGAAGTCATCAGCAACAGCAACAATTTTAAGTACAACATCAAAATCATAGTCATGATTCTCCTTATCATGCAGTCAACAAGCGGAAAATATATAAGAATTAATAACTGCAGCGACCTCCGCAGAACCACTAAAATATGACAAAACAATTTAAGACTTTTACAGGGGTGTTTCATATTAAATAAACTAGTAAATCACTTAAAAAACCTAAATTTCCTATTTGTTGTATAATGAAATTTTCAATAATTTTATATGTTAATATGTTTTGTATTAGCTTCAATAAAATTTCATTAGGAATAAGTTAGTTCACTTACGACATGAAATTGCCCTAATATGGAATATTTTTACACATATACTTAATATATCGTCGCAAGAATGAAAGAACGCTGTAACCGACAAAAAGTCGAAAATACGTTTTTTTGCATAATTTTTATCAGAAAAAATACTGCGTCGATTGGTACCGGTCCCATATTTGTATGATGGAAAAAAATTCACTTTTTTGTTTCCATAAAAAAATAATTATAGTTGCAGCATTTTATAGGTCTGTGGAAGAAAAATCGTTTGCTGTAAACCGCAGAATCACCGGGAATAATAGACTTTAGAGGAAATGTTTATATATAAAGCGAGAAAAAAAATAAAAATACGTTTTTAAAATCATGTTTCTAAGTTGTATAGTTTTTGTGATATGAATTTTTTTTCTAATATCATACAGGTTTTCTGGCTCTGGTGAACATTTTAAGTTTTGTCAGTTACAGCGTTCTTTAATTCCTGCGACGGTATATTCGAGCCTTATTTACACATATACAAGTGTAGTTTCTTACTTTATAATAGCTTTTAGCGTGTACTTCTCAGGTACTTGTTTTGTAGTTAATCGGGGGAAAGCATTGTGCTTAATGCCCTTGAGCTATTTTCTCAAATAGAAATAACTTCAACTATTAAACTCTTATAATATATACTAAAATATTTAGCTTGGACTAATTTAAATTTTATTTACTTAAAATAATGCTCGACGGTGTTGAAAATGCCCTTTAACTTAGCACGATACTTTTATAATAATGGTACTTAATAAGTCGCAGTAGGTACTTCTATACTAGCAGTCAGAGAAGGAGTCAAGTCAATGATTTTTGAAATACAATACAAAAAAAAAAAAAAATGATGTGAGCACCATCCATTTTTAAAATTCACGAATACGAATGTCTGAGCAAATATTCGCCGACTACGAATATCCAATATAATATGAAGCGCCACTCGATATTTCAAATTGATTTAAAAAAATTTAAAATTGGCTTTGATAACAATGATTAACCCTTTCGTACCTATTGGGACATATGTATCCCACTGAATGTTTCCAGAGTCCTAGTATTAAAGTTTTTAACTTTAAATGATTCAAAACTGTCACATTTAGTTATTTAGACGTTTAAGTACAAATATAAAAAAAGTCTTGATTATTATAACTACACGTGTTGTTTGGAGGAGTTTTTTGATCTTTTATCCAAAATGTATGAACTAGACCGTAAATCACAGAAAAGTTTTTATAGATTGGTGATGTCAGCTGTAAATAAGTGGATCATATCTGTGAATTAACATCGTAAAAGGAAACCAGTTTCGTGATTTTGTATACCTTTTTTTCATACGTTAACGACTAATGGGACTTATATGTCCTATGCCAAACTCCTGATGGGACATATATGTCCCACTCCAGGCCTCTTTCCTGGGTAGGGGCAAACAAAAAAAAAGAAAAATATAAGTTTAATATGCATTTCTTTGTAAAAATAGCCCATTATAAAAGCTTGAAACTAACTAATCGTCTCCCGTACCGAAAGGGTTAAGACGAAAATATCAAAGTTTTAAAAACATTCTACAGCTTTTTCGCAACTACGAAATAATGAGTATTTAACATGTTAATTGTAAGGCCAACCATAAAATTATTACAGGCGACCATAGCATGGGAACAATGTTATTCAAAATTTATAAAAAAACCATTAGCTCTACTTAAATTATTTTAATTTAATTGCTTGTAATTTTCTGTTTATTTGGCATCTAGTAAAGATTATAGAGAATTTTCTCTTAATTACACAGGTCAACACGTTTTTAACACATGGACTCATGGAATCTGTACTCAAAATGTCTCCATCACGTTAGGTTTTCGCGAAATCTTCTCTTAAATTAAAAAAAGCGGTTTTTGCCATATTCGAGATGTTATAACTGCGCGAATAAATCATTATTTATAAAATATAATATACCCTGCCAATACCCTTTACAATAAATGTTTAACCTTGGTGATATCTTGTTCCTTCTCGGAGATATTTTAAATTAGGAAAAACTAATTTTTCGCTTTATTTATAGTGTTTTCGTTTTTTTTTTTTTATTTTTTGTAATTTTTTTAATTTTGACTTAATTTTTGTATTTTTATTTAGATTTTTTTAACTTTTTATCAATGACACAAAGAAAATATAAAAAAAAATCTTAAAAAAATAATAATAAAAATCTAAAAAATAAAAAATAAAATACAACAAAAATTTAGTAAAACTAAAATCCTCTATAACATTTTTAATGAAATGTAAACAATTGGGTATTATACCAAAATTTATATTTAATGCTGTGAAAAATTTACACAACATGTTCAATTTCAATGACAAAATTTATAATGACATCAAAATTAACTTACAAAAACATATCTACAAGTTTCAGAACATAATATTAAATTTACTTATACAATATAAACATAAACAAATCAAGAACACTGAAAGAGATGTTATTAAAACAGGTCAATTGATGAGAAGCTCATTGGATGAGAATGATCTAACGGTACTGATGGAGAGCGAGCACATTATTATCGAGAAACTTAAAACAGACAACAAAACAACACACATTAAAAAACTTACTAAGCTAAGAGAAGAGATGAACAGGGGATTAAAAGTTAAGAATAATCAAGAGTGGTTTGTAAATACAACAGACATAATTATACCAACAAATGTTAGTTGGCTATTATCTTTGGGACCAAAACATGCATTACCGAATACGAAGACGACGTTCCCATTATTCAAATGCATAGCAGACGGTGAGGATATTGTCCAGACACTAGAGAATAAGGAACAACAAGATATTGCGAGAAGTAAATTAACATCTCTTATTGACAACCACTTGAGTAAGACCAGGTTGACCCAAAGAGACAGGATGATACTTGACACAGTGGATCAGACGAAACAATTTCTGGACAAAAATAATAATTTATTAATACTAAGTGCAGACAAAGGCAACAAGACAGTAGCAATGATTAAGGAGGATTACAAACGAAAAATGAAAAACATTCTGAGTGATATGTGCACATACAAACGATTAAAACAGGACCCTACGTCTTCGTTGCAGACTAAGAATAATTTAATAGTTGACAATTTATTTAATTTAAGACTACTTGATACAAGGGAAAAGGCAATATTAACTACCAGAACTGCGGTAGCACCAAGGATTTATGGATTACCAAAAATCCACAAACAGGGAATACCATTAAGGCCAATTTGTTCCTCTATAAACTCAGCATCATATGGGCTGTGCAAATATATTGTTGGCATTTTGAAGAATTTGACGAACGAATCGAGTTACAACGTAAGAGACGCAATTCATTTTAAGTCTAAGATCAACAACACCAAAATAGAGAATGATGAAATTCTTATATCATTTGACGTAGTATCATTGTTTCCAAGCATCCCGGTAAATTTGGCACTTAAGACGATATTGGAAAAATGGGGCATCATAAAACAATATACTAACATACCTCAGGAACTTTTTATGGAAATTGTAAAATTTTGTATTAAAGACACAAGGTATTTTAAGTATGATGGGAAAATTTATGAACAGCGAAAGGGAATGCCCATGGGATCACCGGCCTCACCAATTATAGCTGACATTGTTATGGAAGAACTTTTAGATATGACAATTGGAAAACTGAAGACGAAACCTAGAAAAATGACGAAATATGTAGATGATATTTTTGCCATTGTGAAGAAACATGCTGTTGATGACACTTTGAACATGTTAAATGCTTATAATGGGCAGATTAAATTTACGGTGGAAATAGAAAAGAATAACGAACTACCTTATTTGGACGCAGTAATAAGACGTAAGGGAGATTCACTTAGACTAGATTGGTATCAGAAGCCTACTTCGTCTAATAGATTGATCAATTTTTATTCAAAACACCCCAGAAGAGCTATAATTAATACAGCGACGAACTTCATTAAAAGAGTATTAGATATAAGCGACGAAATATTTCACAGGGACAATATAAAGAAAATTACCAATATTCTTGAGAAAAATGAATATCCGAAGAACACCATTAAGGATCTAATAAGACATGCCAAATCAACAAGGAAAATATTGACAAACAAAGAAAAGCCCCAGAAAATTTACAAATCTATGACATATAGCAGGATTATCCGAGAGAATTAAGAAGACAAATATTTATGACAATGAAAAGTATGAGCTTGCTATGAAGACCAGGAACTCAGTTGGAAAATTGTTCAGTAAAACTAAAGACGAAATGAAGAAGGATGACAGATCAAATTTAATATATAGGATAAACTGCAATGGTGATGGTTTACATTTGTGCAATAAGACATATGTGGGTACAACGAAAACCAAATTAAAGACTAGAATCTCTTCTCACAAATCTGATTTGAAAAATACGGAAAAACCATTAGAGCAAAAAAAAAAAAAACTGCACTTGCGGCCCACTGTGCAAAAAGTGGTCACAAGCCAGACTTCGAGGAGGTTAGAGTACTACAGGAAGAGAGTAATTATAAAAAGAGATTTACCTTGGAAATGTTACATATAATAAATATTCCAACAAACACACGACTTAATTATAAGACATACATTAATAAATAAACATAATAAAAAATGACAACTAGTTGATTAAGTTTGTTTGATGTTATAGGTTTGTGGAAAAAGACGCGGTAAAATAGATTAACGAATTATGTACGTAATATGCAAATTACAATTCTTAATTTTTGTAATATTAAAGAAAATCACTTGTTGTGTTTTAGATTCCTTGAAAATGGTTGACGAAGTTAACCGAAATATCGGAGAAAATAAATTGTTAAAATAAAATAAACAGTTGGTTTTTATTTTTATTTTATGATCCAAGACCTTTAGCCGAAGAAAATAAATAATCTCACATAACAACACAGGTCAACAAAAAAGAAACACCCTACAATAATAAAAATCTAAAAAAATTAATATGTATAAAAATCAAGTCAAATTTGTAAAGAATCACAAAAAATAAAATATGTCAAAAAAATCATTTATCGCTATAAATCGGATTTTTTAAATTTAAGGTTAAAATATCTCAGATAAGGAACAAGATATTACAAAAGATAACCATTTATTTTAAAAGTAATTGGAAAGACTTCCAAACGATATATCAGGTTTTATAAGTAAGTGTCTTGAGAAAAGTGTAAGTTTGTTTCGACTTTTTCCAACTTTTGCAGGCCTGTGTTATTATCGAATGTAAGAGCTTTTTTGACCATTTTTATTGTTGTTTACCTGTTGTAGTATTAAAAATATTTAGGATTTAAATAAAAAATATTCATACTATTCCTTTAAAAAACCTTGAAAGAGAAACGACATCGTTAAAAACTTTCGATAAATGTGAAACAATTTTAATGATTTTAAATAGAAAAAGGTATTGAGGACTATAAAGAACTGAGTATTTTAAATCTTATTTTATTAATTAACTTATTTTTTTCAGTAACAACTTGAATTGATTTTGCCTCTGTCATTTTATTCCCAATTTGACCTTTTATGGTTTAAAGGTTAGTTAGTTACTATTATAAAATTTAAATTTGTTTAATGTTGGTTTAAAATTATACCCTTTATTTAAGGGTTTAATATTCTCATTTGTTTTGCTTTTGGAGTGTCAGCAATATAATGAAAAATTAATAGCAGAAAGTAAATTTGTTTGTTGTACAAAACCAAAAAATTACTCTTAAAGTTGCAAACTTTTTAGACAAGTTTATCTTAAGTTTTCTAGTCATGAAACCGCTACATGTAACAGCCGATTGACAGGAATATATTTGTACATATTTTAAGTTTACACAGATACATCTACCACTTGTCCCGTTCTTTTATGTAAATCCTTTAAAAATCGATATTTATGTACTGAAAACTCTTTCAGCTTAACATAAATTAAATAAAAAAAACATAAATGTATACCTTTAAAACAAACTCAATTCTTTAATGTTTTTCATATATATTTTCAAGGGATAGGAAATTTAATGAAGCAATGAGCAGTTGCAATTATTAAAATGACTACCACAAATGTATTATGATCGTTATGATATACATATCGCTCATTTGCTGCAAGACCGGCATAACTCAAAAAATGAAATTTTGGAGTTAGAGATGCAGAATTGTTCGCTTTGTTTTTTATATTGTGTATTAAATGCATCTTTATATCATTTATACTTTCCCAGTTTGAAGAGAATGTGTCTTCTAGTTACGAGTTAATTACAAATTTTTATTAAATTTAGTTTTTGCTTATCATCAATATTGTTTATTATTATTGTTTATTATAAAATAAATTGATATAAAGCATGGTAGAATAAGTACAAGGTATGGTAATTAGAAATTTTGTTCTCAATTTTAAAAACCCATATAACGTCAAACAAAGAAAAATAAGGAAACAAATTAAAACAAGCGTCAAAAATCAAATAAATTAATTTTACATTACATATTTAAATAATGACAACTCTCCCTAATGAACATAACTACTACTTATTATACCATGGTGAAATAAACAGGTGGCAGCACTACGCCAGATGACGATTTTTTGCTCTTGCATTGTTTGAATAGGTTTATGTCAAAGTTTTGTTTATGTTTACAAAAAGTCCACGTTTTGTGCTGTGATTTTGGTTTTTTATTAAAGGTTTTGATAATTTTGATAAGATATTGACCATAATTAAATAAAAATTGGCTAAAAATTTATTTATTCATCACGTTCAGCGGCACGCTTTGATTTTTGTTTAATGTATTTTTTGACGTAAACGGTTATGTAATTTCCATTTTTGTTGTAATGTTGTATTTGTTGCCGTAACGATGCCACCTGCTTATTCCACCATGTATTATACTATGATATAAATTATAAAAATGAGTTGTCTGTCTTCTATCGACAATGAAAAAGAACAAAAGAATTGAAATAAATAAACTAATAAGTTTAACAAAAATACAGCCACACACAAAGATATATGTATATATTCAAATGTAATAAGCGATAACGCTATTTGCTTATAAATGTTTTTTAGTTTTAAGGGTAAATGTATGATAATTTTTCTTGGTGCGAAAATTTTAAGGAAAATAATTGTAGGGTGTCATTGATCCATTTTAATATGTCAGTTCTAACACTTTTATTTACTTAAGCAAATTGCTTGCAAAAAATATTTAATTGAAATTTGTAAAACTTATAAATTTCAGAAATTTAGGTCGTATTAAAGAATTTGTGGATTTGTGTTTGTGAGTCAATTGTCGTGTGTTTATAAACGTTTTCGCATCATAATTGAATAATTACTGCTTATTCTATCTATTTAACTTTCAATTTTCTTTTTTTTTTATATTTCTGTATGGGTATTTCTACAGAAAAGTCTAACTTTTTGTCACGTTACGACACCAACTATTTTTAATTTTTTCTCAAAGAACAATGAAAATATTATTTACTTTTTTGCATTTTGGTGTACAGCGCAACTAGCTTTACATTAAGTGAAAGAGGGGAACAATTTTAACAACATGGTTTTAAAATACAAGACTAAAGGCTCAGTTAGCCGAGAGTAACAGTAACGTTGCAAACCAGCTGATTCATTTTGTTGTATGTAAAGCAATTATAACGACTATAGTTAGCAGTAAGATGTTACGTCTCAATCTGTAAGAAATAAATTGGTCTTACTTTTTTACGGTAAGGTTACTGTTACTGTTACTCCCGGCTAACTGAGCCTTAATTGCTTGGTGTCGTAACGTGACAAAAAGTAGACTTTTCTGTGGAAATACCCATAAAACAAATATGATTTTTAAAAAGAAACGTATTACTCAACTATTTTTAAAGAAAATTCTTACCATACTATGTAAATCGATTTTTTCTATGGAAACTACTACCATTGTTATAAAAGTATAACTATAACTTATATTTATACTTTTCATAGGACATTTTTTTTGACATAATTTACTTTATTATAGGAAATTTTGACAAGATTTGCTTCTTATAGGACATTTGCTGTTTAGAGGAAATTATTGTGCCAAAATTTGCTGTTTAAAGAAAAATTTTTACCAAAATTTGCCTTTTATAGGAACGTTTTTTTTTCCAAACATTGCTTCTTTATAGTACCGTTTTTTTTTACCAAAATTTGCTTTCGATTAGAAATTTTACCAAAATTTTCTTTTGATATGAAATTTTAATAATATTTGCTTTTTGTAGATGATGTTACCAGTATTTGCTCTTCATAGGAAATATTTATAAAATTGAGTGTTTTTAATTCTCATTTTCTCTGCAGTTTTTTTTTTTGCATACACGGAAAGAATTATTTACTAAATATGGCTTAAACCAAAAAAAATTTAGCATGATTCCGCTCCGTGCCTCCGTGGTTTTAGCAAAATGTTTCTATATTTAAGAAAATTTTACTAAGTACGAACAAAATACATAAGTAAAAATCAAGAAATTATTTTTAGATTTTCAAGTTTTAAGAAACAAAATTGATTACTTTAGAAAATAAACTTCTTTCCGTGTAATATGTTTAGCTTTTCCTTCTGATTATCTGGCCTAAGCAACCAGTAAAATGCGCATAGGAACCAACTTATCGCCCAAAAATAGGTTTCAGTGTATTTATCTAGTGTGTTTAGTCCTAATCCATTTTATGAAACATTTGCTGCAAAAACCTTCTTCAATTCTCTTTTGAAACTGCATTCGTGTCCATGGAATAAACATTTTGTTTCGCAGCATTGAGTCATTTTCTATGCCTTTTCTCTTTCTTTCAAGAACAAACTTAAAAAAACAGTTTTTATATGAAACAAATTACACTTTTCCATTCGTCTTTCCCCTTTCATCAACACACTCAAATGTTTCGCAGCAAATGTTTCATAATATGGATTGGGACCTAGAATAATTGGGAGCTCAGCACAACAAAACAAAATCTTTTCAAATATATGTTTTTTTTTAAATTTTAAAAAAATAAGAAAATTTTAATAGGAAAATTTACCATTTTCTTTTTAATGTTAAAGACATTATTCCAAAATTTTTCTATTTATAATAAATTTAGCTGAAATTAGTTTGATGTAGAAAATTCTGCTTAAATATTTTATTTTCAAAAATATAGGAACGTCATTTCTAATTTAAACTTTTCTTTCAAATTAGTAATTGATCGAAATCGCAAAGATGACTTTTAACACTTAAATAAAAAGTTCGAACTAAGGAAGCAAATCTTTTTTAAATTATTTAACATCTGCTCTGCTTATTTAGTGAGTAAATAAATTTCACACGTAAAACTTAAACAAAATATGTAAACTTGAAGAGTTTACTTAAGTTTGTCTGTCTTTTTATTTACTTAAAAATTATTCAAGGAGCAAATCATCCAATTAATCAAACCAATTATTTATTTAACCAACCACCACACTACTGTTACAGATGCGTAACATGAGAACTGCTTTTATTCGAATGCTAAACAAACATTGTACTTTTGTAAACAAAACCCAAGTGCCAGGCGAAAGGAAAGATATACAAGGAAACAAACACATTCAACGCGTTTCAGAAGATAAAAAGAAATGCCGGAATTCATCATGTTCAATATTGTTTAGTTGGTTTGTTGGTTAATGTGGTAGCACGCACAGATTTAGGCGTGCTGCAAGTAGAGTCACAGTCACAGACAGTGACTCCGATTTGACACCACACAACTCGTCAAGAATTGAAGTGCCCAATCAAACTTGACCCAGGGGCAATACCGAGGTGGCTAGAGCCAGCCCGTTGCGTTGAGATATTTCAGCAAGCTGCTGAGTTTCACCCGCGATTTCTTCGATAATCCTTATAGAAGGTTATTCCCAAATAGTCCATGTCGTGTTGAATTTAACGCTGGGCAATCACGTAAAAGATGAAATACTGTCTCCTCAATTCCAGGTTCTCTGCAGCTGCGGCAGCTTTCATTAAAATGAAGGCCGAGTCTCATAGCGTACTTACCGATCGTCCAGTGACCAGTAAGCACGTATATTAGTCTCGACACGTCTCTCCGATTGAAGTTGAGAAGCCGCTCAGAGCGACCGATGTCATATGTGGGCCATGTTACCTTGGTAGGGCTGAAGCCATCTAGTTTCTTTCATTTCAGTTCCCAGGAGTGCTGCGACTGGCACACCCTGTGAAATACCAAGAGCGGCTCCTGTCTTGGCCAGCCCATCCGCCTGTTCACTGCCATAATGGTCCCTATGCACAGCGACCCAAATTATGGTAAAATCAAATCGGCTGCCCAGTCTGGATAGTTCCTCCTTAAACTGGTTGACGAGAATTGTTCACAAGCATTATTTTTCTTTTTTTTCGTTATTTAAGTTGTCAGACGTTTTTAAATCACAAGAACAAGAAAACATAAACAATGCCTACCACTTTTAGATGAAGACACAACGGCATTTGTGCTATCTTCCATTACTAAAATGTTTGTAAACAAGAGTTGCCATCGGCACCGCAAACACCACAACTTATCGTCCTTTTTTATTGAGCAAATTCTTAAGCTGCTGAAAAAATCTAAAAAAATTAAATTTTAGTTTAAAGTAAAAGAAATACAAGTGAAGCATAAAGTGATAATACAAGTCCAAAACAACGTCTACAACAAAGTCTGTCACGTTTATGTGTATGTAAATATACTTGAAATATTGAAAAGCAGGCTTTTAAGTCTACTTATATTCATACAACGACAGGACTTAAGTTTGTCATGGCGGCACAATAAAAAAATAAGTAAAATCAAATAGAATTGCCTTAAGTTTTTTTCACCAAACGGCGACATTTTCATGTCATAAATCAAAAATGGTAAGCAGAGCGATTAAGAAGCCTTAATGTATACTACACTTTAAAAAAATTATCCATAATTTGATTGTGATAGGCACGTAAGCATCTGGTTAATTCATAACATGATTGCGGTAATTAAATATATGATTAAAGTAAAAACAACTTTCTAAATATTTTTTCTCAGAGTCTGTCTTTTTACCAGTGTATTAAAATATTTCTGAGTTCTACTTATGCTTTTTTTTGTAATATTTTATGTTGTACTTGTTTTTATAAAAACTATAAGTAACCGCTACTTTTTGGCTATTAACTTGGTATGTTCAATAGCCCCACTTACACCAACATACTAACACTAACCTAATTTTTGTCTAATGACAAGCCATGGAATCACACATATATTTCCAATAAAACAATTGCATATTCCCAGGTGGAAATAAAAACTAGTAACGTGGTCTTCTATTGGGCCGTATTTGCTTTTTCCATTAACCCCTTTTAAAGCGTTTGGCTTCTACAAAGCTTCTCCATCTTCCAAGATTTGTTGCAATTGTTTTCCAATGTAAAATTTTAATGAACCAGTTCTTGGAGTATCGATCCATCGTTTCGTTCTTCGTTTCATCTTAGTATATGCTTCGTCTGCAGTAGCAGGTAAGATTGTATTGTCTTAGTTTTTGGAGTATAGATCAGCCTATTGTTATTTTGCCTTGTGACAGCTTCGTTAATCGGTTGTTGTTCCAGCTTAGCAGATTAATTGGTCTGCTGTAGCAGGTCATAAGATAATGGGGCTGCAAGACTTCTGCAGGCCTTTCTTAAGAGCAGGCTAGAATAAATATTGAATCTTTAAAAAACAAAAAAAAAAAAAATGTATAAAGCCTATTATAAAGAAGCCTTTAGATTTTATTAACAAGTCCTCGAGTTATGACTTAAGGAAATGTCAACATAAACAACCTACGCATTCATCACACGAGTCAAATGAAAAATATTTATTAACAACCGCTAAAAGACTTATTGTCATCTATTACAACAAACTGGGGCACAAACAATGATTTGTTACAAAATAAATACAAACAAAAGCAATTTGTTAGATTTAATACAAGCAGTATAAATAAATATTAAATAATCGCTGCCGAAAATGCTATGGGTTTTATAGCGAATTAAAATAAAACCTGTGCAAATAATAATATTTTTGTTGTTTCTTCTTATTTACAAGTTCACAATGTATTTTTTTCTTTTGTAATATTTTTAAGTGCGAGCACTTAGCGATACCACCAAGGGAGTTTATGACACATAATAGGAAAAGTTCAGACAAAGCCTTAGAAAGTTCAACATAAACAATATAAACAAATTTTTTAAATATTTTTCTCATCACAATGGTGACAATGAAAAATGTTAAACAATCAACAAAAAGTTTTTGTTTTCAAAAATTGAGGTAGAAAAAAGTTTTAACGTTTTAAAATTTGTTAACAAAAACAAATCACACTTTATTAACTCAAGACTTAAAAATTTTCGGTAGAAGCATAAAAAGAAGCATAAAATAAATTTCAAGCCAATTGTTTAATTGCCATCGATTTTTTCCAAAAAGTGAAATTTTCTTATTAAATCCTCTCTTGTTGATCAAGTGCGAAATGTGTTTGTGTTTATTAAGATTTTTGACGATTCTTTATTTAACATTAACAAATTTTTTCTATCAAATGGTTTAATTATGAAAAAAAAACCCAGAACAAAATCAAAATGAGATTTAGTAAGCAAAATCTAAACTTTTTGTAAAAGATTTTGCAATAAATGTGTGCTTAATTTCTAATAACACAGTACAACAGCCAATCTGGGGGGTGAGAAATTCCAAGTCAGGGTGATGGTACTAGGTCAGTATAGTAAAACCCTCAAAGGGTTTGGCGTTCGTACGTGTCAGTTTTTTTTTATGACATTTTAAATTTTTTCCTTATCTTGATGTTTTTTTGTTTAACATAACCCGAGAACCACTTGTCCGATTTTGCTAAAACAAACTCAAAAAAATTTAGAATTACAATTTCTTTAATCCGTTCATATAACGTTTTTCTTTATAATCAACAGTTTTGCCGGTAAAAATAAATTTGTGGAGAAAAGAAATATTTGTTTGCCTAAAAATAGGCAATATTTATTAAAAAACATTTTAATTTTTAGGCAAAAAAATATTTTTTTTTCTCCACAAATTTATTTTTACCGGCAAAACTGTTGATTATAAAGAAAAACGTTATATGAACGGATTAAAGAAATTGTAATTCTAAATTTTTTTGAGTTTGTTTTAGCAAAATCGGACAAGTGGTTCTCGGGGTATGTTAAACAAAAAAACATCAAGATAAGGAAAAAATTTAAAATGTCATAAAAAAAAACTGACACATACGAACGCCAAACCCTTTGAGGGTCTTACTATACTGACCTAGTACCATCACCCTGACTTGGAATTTCTCACCCCCCAGACAATAATCCCAAAAATGTTCCATAGTGTAATTAAATACTGTTCATACGTACTGGTTTAATTTACATCAACCATACGCCTGAGGGGATTATTTTGAATTTGAAAGCAAAATAATTTAAAATTTTCTTCAAAGTTTATTGAAAACATTAATCATAATTTTGAAAAATAATTTTGAAGTCTCATGCAGATTTGTTTTGTTTATTTTACAATTGAATTGCAAAAAATAATATTTTCTACAGTTCTATTGTTTTTCTAATCAGATAAATTTAATGATTTAAATAAATTAAGCAAATTAAATAGTTGTCAGTTTAATGTAAATAAAACAATAAAAACAAATTATAGATTTAAGATTTAATTGACTATAATGTTGTTATTTTGATACGGTATTTATAGTATTTGTATAATGTAAAGCAATTAGTAAACAAATATTTTAATTAAAGAAAACCAAATAAATAAAATATTTCGAAAGGACGAATTTTCATGGTGCTATACCTAGAGAAAACAAGCGATTTATTATGGTAATTTAGTTCATTGTATTTGTTCAGAAAATTCTATAATGAATAAATTGCTCCCCTACATTAAAAATTTAAGAACTAGTTAACGTTTTTGGGCACCCCTTAATTTTTTTTATTGGTGCTAAAATATGCGTTTTGGCAAATTTTAAATACATTTTTTCTAAATGTTACATGAAAAATAAAACTTTAAATTCGGAAGTTTTGAGAGTTGCTTAAAATTAAGTACAATTTACTGAACAGAAGTACATAAGGATATTTAATAGAATAAAAGTGATAAATAATACATAAATCTTAAAGAAAGTGGTACTCGTAAGACTGCTATTAAAACAGGGTTTAATGCATTAAAGTGAACCAATTCAAACTTGCAGCAACTGCTGAAAGCTAAGTCCCAGATATTATTATTTAAAAAGTAAGAAAATATTAAAATTTTTACAACTTTGAAGACGTTGAGCACTGAAATAAACTCCACTTAGCGCAGCTGTGGGGAGTATTTACATGACGTGACGCCGTTATCTCATGGTTGATCTTATCCACTTGAGTGACAAACAATGCGCTCGCCAAATGACAAATTAACGCGTCCCTTGCTTATGAGCTGGAGACATCAGCCTTTACTGCTTTTGTAAAATTTCAGCAGCTTCTGTTGAGTAGCAAAAGGCACTAGGGAAAATACTCCCTTGGGCCGAATTCTACCAAAAGTGGTGAAAATGAAGCACTACAGTGAGAATTTCAGGATATCCCTTCCCGCGACTTTGGGTTAAGCAACAACCACGAGGTGAATTTCAAAAGTTTCTCTTCGTCAGAAAAGTGGCTTTGCGTTGAACCCATAACCCAAAGATACGTTGGCCAAACTTTGGAAGTACTTGGTGTCAGAAGAGAACAAATTTCGCAGAGAAAGTTACCTTAATGACAGGAAGCATTTCACCCAAGAAGTATAAAATAAAGCCACAATTAATAGTTAGTTCGGTGCTCCGGTGCTACCGGTGGCTCCTTACTGCCGTGGTACCATCTAATTATAAATAGGTATGGTAAAATATTTGTGGGTAGCCAGGGGCGAGTTAAAAATGTTTGGGCCACTCTACCCGATATGACGACGAAAAACATAGTGCGGTTTTCAATAATAAATGTACATATTTTCCGCGACCGTGGTTGTGGGGGCCATACATCAATCGTAATATCATTACGAAAATCAAAATTTGATAGCAGCTACAAAATTTTATTTAAAGAAATCAGTTTGTATATGCTCATCTTTATATAAGTACTACTGCGGACACTAATGATGTCTGTCCGTATGGCTGACAGGTTGTTCATGTAAAACTTCTCTATACAGCTCGGAATTTTGAAGGTAATTTAATGAAATTTTGTATACATGGTCTAAGGGTTTTATTTTTAATATTTGTTTTCATACTTCGTTGTTGGATATTGGTCGTGGATATCAAAGAGAGTGTACGCTCTCTCGAAAACTTTTCCTTACTTACTGTGGTGTAATTTATCACATGGTCGGGCTTGACTGATATATTTTCCTACGTGTTTTGTATTTTTTTTTAGGAAAAACTGTGTGTTAAAATATGTGATTTATGTCAGTACGTTTAAAATTTTTTAAATAAAACATATAAAACTTTAATTATATTAAATGAAAATACTTGTTCAAAAAAATATTAGTTACCAAATATATTAATATATATTTTTTTATAAAACAGAACTAAGCAAACAAATTATATTTTATTAAATAAAACTATCCAAAAAAAAAAAAAAAAAAATGTTTATTTAATTCTATTTGTTTAATTTTTAGTCATAATAATTTTTTAACAACAAATGTGAAACAATTTGCAACAAAAATTGCAAAAATAGCAGATTGTTGTCAAATGTATATAAAAATATTATCGTTTACATGACCAGATCAATATTTGTGTATTAATTTTTTTACTAATAAAATTGTTAAAATAATATAAACCAAAAAACCCAAGAATATAAAAGCGTAAAAATTTTAAACATTTAAACCGCAACTTGATGTATGGGATTTTTTGGTTTTAAGCAGAAATCGACAAGAAAAAAGTTTTCAGCCTAAAGTTTGGTGCAACATGTGGCAAACAATAAAATGTCAGCAATAATTCGCAGATATATATGAAATTACGAAAATGGCAAAAAATATCTCTCGCCTAAAATGTAATGCGTTTGCTTCGGTCGACATTGAATATGAACCCGCTTTTTGCTGTTGATAAATTTTAACACAGGAGTTTTAAGCGTCAAAGAACCAAATTCGCTAGCCAAATAATGTCTAGAAACTTAAAGACTCTAATGGCCAATTTCACAAACTCTATTTAAATATAGTTTTTCATAAAGTTTTATTTTTATTTGACATTAAAAATGAATTCATTACAGGTGATCTTAAAAGCCATGTTGATAACTTTATTTTTTAAGCTTGATCATTGTTGGATGTCAAGATTTTGTTTATTATCCTTGTTTCTGTTTCGTTTTGTTTATTTTTTGACACTGTACAATTATTTTACAAAAACAAATTACATATGGATTTTGTTCGAGTTGTACTTGTTGTATTACCGAGATTACCTGTACTGAATTCACCTTGACATAAAGTGATGTTGAAATAGAAATGGCGAAAAAAGGCCATTAATATTATTAAAAAAAAAACAATCTTTACACCTTCCCTAATAACAGTTTAAATTAAAACAAAAAATTTGCTTCGCCTTAATCATTAAAATTTTTCTTTTATTTGATGATGGCTGGGGCCACGGCAAAATAATTTATTGTGCTATTTTCGGCAAAAAACAAAATCATAATAAAAAAATCAGCTGTAAAAAGCAAAAACAAAAAAAGAAATAAATTAATTTGGAAATCTATACTTAAAAAACTGTCCTTTTACATTAATGAAATACTAAAATAAAAGAAGTGCTGCCTTAAAAGTTGCGCAAGATACAAACCCAGAAAAAGGAAATATGAAAAAAATGTATGAGTAAATAAATTAATGAAAGGTGCTTGTATTTTAATTATTTAATTTGTTTTCTCTCGCTTTCTCTTCCTCTTTCTTCTTTTGATAGTCAACTACAGAATTGTCCCTTAAAACGAAAAGTTTTTTGTTTGTTTTTACAATTTATTTCTGCAACTTTTTGCCAAACCGACCAACAGACCACATTTCAAATGGTGCGTAATTTGAAATGGCAGAGTTGGTTAACGGACAAGGAGCAGATTACAAGGGAAGTAGGACATGGTATGAAATTGTTGTACTAGTGTTGAAAGGAATTACAATTTTAAATGGTGAAATAGAAAATTAATGATTTTTGTGTGGAAAATAATGTTTCATTTGACATTTTTTTTTATAATTTTTCTAGTGCTTCTTGAAAAGGGAGGATATAAAACCAAATGAAATTATTACAAAACAAATCATACAATTTTTGTAAATCTGATTAAATTTGTTGTTAAAAACTTTTTTACTTATTTCTTGTCTCAACTTTTTTTTATTATTTGTTGCTTAAGGCATTAAACTTCCAGAAAACCCTTTTTACTGCTTTTGTATGGCTTCAAATCAGTGGTGGGCAACATATCTTCTATTTTCGATTGAATTTGTTAAGTCCCCTTTCACAAAATTCTACAAGTCTTTTTGGTCTGGTTGTCAAAATATTAAATAGAAAACTATTTGCAATACATTTTGCGTACACACTAACATACTTTTAATAAAAAGACAACTCTTTTTAGAATAAAAACAGTTGTTCAGCATAAGAAAAAAAGCAAAGGGGTTTTTTTTGCATTGCATTGTTAGTGTTTACCACTCGAAATATCAATCAGTTGTAAGCAAAGCATTGCAAAAGCAATGTATTTTAAAGGTCAAAGTCCATGCAAAAAACTCTCTCTGATGCGGTCACCAAGCAGAACAAAAACAAACTGAAGTTTTTATTATATTTTATAATAAAAACCGCCGAGAGAATATTTTAAAAAACAATTTTTTATTAAGAGAGAAATTGAAAAAAATGCCTATCATTGCTTTACATTCCAAACCCAACATGGAAGGAGAAGTTAGTTAAAGTGCTTTATTACACCGCAAATTTTAACGAAAACTGGAAAGAAGTAAATCATAAAAGTAACAAGCAAAGAAGTTAAAAACAAGTAAAAGATTTAATCTGGAAATCAATTTGTGTAGGTGTTACTCGTAATAAAATGTCTTAAGTGTAACACGCAACCGAGAAAAAATTAAATAAAAAACGTTATAAACTCTTAATACCCTTAAGCACGTAAGAGAATCACAGTAATTGCTCTGACGGATAAACAGTATAGGCTTTACCATAATATGCATGACATTGCTTAAGGTAGCTTTACACGATATATACTTTACAGTGTGTTTGTCAAATTTCCCACAGCAAAATTCATACATTTCGTTTGAAAGCAAAAAGCATTTGCTTCTGCAAATGTCAGCTAAAATTTGCAATGTAAAATTTTTACATATGGATTTTAGATCTTACAAAGCCACTGCAAAATACATTTCGTCTAAGAGTACCTTTAAGCTACTGTTTTTTGGTTACGTACGGAATGTGCAATCAGTTTTGCACTTTACTCAGGCAAATGACAGTTTCATAAAATTTTTCAGTTTAAAAAAGTTTGAGTCTTTTAGCTAACATGTATTAAAAGGAGAGTGTTTTTCAATAATGAGAAGGGGCCATAAGAAGCTTTTTTGCTATAAAAGATTTTACCAATGTTTAAGTTATACGAAATTAATTCCCCAAAAGTTTCAGCCCAACAGAGCGCAATATTTTGATTTAATTTTACAAAAAAAGATCGCAGTTATTATCTAAAAAGGTTTTAATAATTAATAGTTATTAAAAGTTAATTCAAATTATTAAAATTGTGTAAACTTATTTTCAATGAACAAAGTTGCAGGTCTGCTTGCCAGAGTATTTATATTCGAGTGTTTGTCTGCATATGCTTGCGTTTGTTTTAGAACTTGTTTCTTGTCTGGTTTGTAATGATTTGATAGTTTTTTACATGTCTAAGTTCATATACTGTTGCAACCACATTATAATGGGTGATTTTTTAAGCGTTGTATTTTTAAAAATCTAATAAAACACTCAAATTTGCATCATATATTCAAAATTTTTATTGGAATCGATAAATTGGTCTTTGACATTTACATTTTAAAAATAACTTCATGTAGATGTTGCCCGCGGCTCCGGTTCTAATGCTCCGGTTCTAATGGTCCAATTTTGCACCACTTTTTCGACCATTTCGGCCTTTATTCCATGAATAAAAAGTGTTATGTTATACTCTAAAGGCTTCAAACGTGTTTGGCTTGTCCACATAGACCAACGACTTCACATAACCCCACAAGAAATAGTCAAGAGGCGTCAAATCACATGATCTTTTCCCTTTCACAGATGTAGTTTGGACACAATTACCAACCAGTGCTGCCAGCCCGAAAAACTTATTTCATAAAAAATCACCCTTTAGCTGTTTGAAACCTTAGCAATGACTCCCTCGTGTCTTGCAAATGTTCTTTGCTATTAGTAGCATTAACTGCTATATATATACATGTACACATAAAGAAATTTGCAAGCATTTATGTTTGGATTAGGTCTGGTCTAGCGTCTGCATTATAAAACTGTTAAGTACAGCTTACTTAATTGACACTTATGTCCACTAAATGACGCTAAAGATTAGTAATTGTGTGACGAATTGATTTGGTAGAAGCGTTCTACGAACGAAAAAAGAACACCAATACAGATTAAAAAGATCTTTTTTTATTTTAATGGATTTTTACAATTTTCTAAACATAAAAAATATATATATGTACAGCGAATTCCATCTGATTTCTTTATATCTGTGCCCATGTTCTGTTACTCTCGCGTCGAGAAACTTTTCGATTGAAATGTGTGAAATGAAATAAAAATGCCATATATTGAAACAAACAGCTGTTTTTCTCACTAAACTGGGTCTGTAACTTCTTTTTTGGCGAGAACTAGTTGTCCCGTAAAAAAATTACTCGCTAATTTACAGAAAAAATGTGTCTGTAACATTTTTGTGAGAAAAGTTCTCGCTTTGAACTGTCAAATAAGCTCACGAATAAAAATGGGGCGAAAAAATTTTAACACTAAAAACAATTAAAAATGCAAAATGTAAAGAATAATAATAATATTTTGTTCTTGGCACATTTTTCATTGTTTAATTATTTGCATTTTTATAAAATAAACGAATGTTTCCAAAGCTGGTTTGCAAGCAACAAACATTAAAGTCTCACTTTACATTATTTGGTATAGCCGACGGTTGTGTTTTCGCCGCCCTTATGACATTTATAACGTAACGTCGTAATCACTTTTGATAGTTTTCGACATAAGATACACCCTCAGTTTTATCTCACTTTTCGAGAAACCTTGGAACATTTTGTTTCACATCTTTTGGATGCGAGAAATTCTTACTAAAGTTATAGAACATGGGTACTGGATAACAGAAAGAGCAATGGTTTTCAATTAAGGTTCAAGCATCTTGGTTATAACTATACAACATCTGACACAATGGTGGGGGGGGGGGGGATTGGAGACGTGGACGTAGAGCAAAACAGATTTGTTTTTATCTAAGGAGCGGTATTTTTATAACTTTCTGTTCTTATCGCACCATGATAAAGGGCATTTAAGATTCGGAATAGCCAAATATAGCACTCTGACTAGTTTCTTATGAAAATACTTTCAAGTTTTTTAGTTAATTTAAACACATTAAATGTGAGAAATAAGAAACTCTTTTTTTATCTGTTTAAATAGAAAACAATTCGTGTAAGCTTAATTACAATTCCAAATTAAATGGCTTGCATATATTTAAAGAAAGCTATTATCGTAATATTCCCATACAATCGGAAAATATATGAAATATATATTATGACTTCCTTTGTTTGTTTTTATAACCAAAAACGGTACAGAAGTCTGCTAACGGATACATTAAATGTTTAATAAATAACAAGAGAAAAGTTCTCGTTACTAAATTTCTTTTTCAGGCGTTTCGGCGAAAATGTGTGAGTGTGCAAGGCAAACACTCTCGTTTATACTAAAAGAACTCGGGGCCATGAGTAAAAATAACATTTGGTTTTCTATTGAAGTTGTATTTTGATTTTTATGTCTTTTAAATTCTGTCAGATAAAATATTACGATTAAAAGGAAATGTGTTTAAGTTTGTTTTGTTTACAAATCTGCAATTACATTACAATAAAAGATTTACAACTAAACAATAAACTAATTATTATTTAGTTCCTCAATTAAAGTGTTCTAAATGCAGTTGTAAAATATTTACATTTCAAGGTTAAGATATAATTTCAAAAAAACAAAAGCTGAAGGTTTTTTTATTATACGGCACTGGGGGCAAATTATGGCAGTCGTGAGCGAATACTTTTTCGATTCGAAAACAATTTTATTTCTAATTCTTTCTGTCCGTACTGAACGGATCGAAACTATTTTTTTAGTGTTGTTAAGTATAAATACAATTCGTTCAGTATCGACTGAAATAAAATCGAAAAAGTATTCTATTGCGACTGCTACAATTTGCCCCCTATTCTGGAAATCGAAAGCGAGTGAAACTGAAATCAATGAAAATTTTGATTGAAATTTCTTGAAAGTAGTTCTGGAAAAGATAGGTAGCGATTAAAGTATAAAGTATAGGGGGTATTGCTATTGACTATCAAAAGAGGATTGTTTTCAAAACTTGTTCGAACGTGATACAAGGCTAATTATTTGTTCCCTTTGTTGTTTTTAACGGGACAAGTTTGAAACCACCAAACAAATTTTAAAAACTTCCAAGCAAAAAGCTCATAAAGAGATAAGTATATCGTATAAGTATGGAGTATATCGAAATAATGTCCTTGTGTTCGTAGTGACCCAATTACATTTTTTTCTTGTTTTGAAAATCATGAGTGGTGCATTTACAAAAGTAAGGTAACATTTTTGCGCTTCTCAATAAGACATAAAGAGATGCAGTAACATCTTAAGAGCCACGGTACTTATTTTGAAGTAGATGTGTAAGGGAGAATTAAGAAAACTGAGGTGATCGTTTCACTCACTTTCACTAAAGCACTTTTTAGGTCCAAAATGTATGTCCTTTAAGTGGGAACTTGCTATATTAAATACATGTCTTCCGTTGAAGGAAAGGGAAACTTTTAAATTTATCGCTTACAAGCCTGTTAAATTTGAAGCTTCAATTTTTTTTGGGTAAGTATTAATTTGACAAAAGAACTTCGACTATAAAAGTATTGTAGTTGAAGCAAAAAAAAAAGCTTTTTTGCGACGACCTTTTTAATCAATAGTCATATTAAAATGTTTTCGAGAAGATGTTACCTTTTCTACGTCTTCTTCTGTCATCCTTTTATTCCTCTGCAACATCCGGCTTCTACTATTCTTCTGTATATAACTCTTTTATTGGCTTCTCATAAATAGATCACCGCCAAGTCTTAGCCGGAGCACAAGGTCGCCGACTATTTTGTGTTCTGACAAGGTATTTGAAGTATATATATTAGTGCTTGCTTTCGATTAGTACGCGTAATTATAAGCGTACGTGTAAGTAACATATACCTATGTATAATAATAATATAAATCTGTGGCATTTTGAAAAAACATCTTAAGTCGAGATAAGATAGCAATAAAAATTAAAAAAAGCTCGGTGAAAAAATTATTTTTATCAAATAATAAAATAAGCCAAAATTAAAGAAACATTTCATTTACAATACAAAATTTTAAAAACGTAAGCAAAAATGTTTTTTGAATGAAATTTCGTATGATTAACAACATATCTTTCAACTTCTAAAATTTGACTTACGATGTTTTAAATAATTGCAGTAATATTATCTTCAACATTGAGAGCAATTTGTTGCATGTTGCAAAATTCGCCTTTTATGAATTTGGTCTTAGCTATATTTATTTCCAATCCAGTTACTTTGGCCTTAATGTTTAAGGCAGTAATGTTTTTCTGAATATCATCTGCATATCCGACATCTTTAAGATGGGTAACTGGCCGTATTCAACGGATAATATGGCTGCGATAACAATTAGTGTGAATAAATTAACCTTAATATTTTATTTTAAGCAAACAAAAGTTAAAGTTCTCATTAAACTCAGCAAAAGTGTATGGTTGCTTATGCGTTGGTTAAATAATGTGAACTTTAACTTTTTTTGCATAAGGGGGTTATCCTCTAGAAACTCGTAAACTGCCTTTACGCCTATGTAGTCCCTAGAACTGCAGGGTACTTTTTAATTAGTGCTGTCACGTAAAACTTATATTTTATGTGTTACAAATCATTACTGATTTAATCATAAAACTTTTCTATGTTTAACAAATACACCAAATTACAAACACATGCATGTCTACGAGTAAGCAAGTGTGTGTCTTTGCGATTTAATATTGCTAATGGAAACAATTAGTGTTGAAAGCTTAAGCGACAATTATCACGTGTCAAATATGCTAAATAAACACTTTTATGCGCCTCAGTTACTGTTTCCACTTTTATAGTGGGGGATTTTAAGAACTTGTTAAGGAAATTTTTATATGGGAAAAAAGCATGATTTGTTTTATTGTAATTCCTTTTAGAAATTTTTCTACGAAATTTTTTAAAAATAACAGCAAAACAAACGAAATTATGTACGTAAACAATAAGTCTTAAAATTATTTTTCATATTAAATTCTTTACGTCCGAAATTGTAAGACAAACGGAAAGATTTTTTTAAGGAATATTAAGAAGGTCTCTTTCGTTATTTATGAATGTCAAAATAAAGTAAGGAATTTAATTTTTTTCACAGTCTGAAAATTTTTAATATTTTAACAATAAATTAAGTGATTTATGAACTTTTCATTTTCGATATCAGTTTAAGTGAGACACTAATTTGTCCCGTATGAATAATAAAATCTAATTTGTTTATTACAAAGTCGACATTCAACATATTAGACAAATGCTTGTGTATAATTATATGCTTTAATGTTTGCTCTTTAACTTCTGCGAGTGGGCTTTTCAACACCTCTATCATCACCCCCTTTTAATTTATGAAACTATTTTTCACTCCGCCCACGAAATCGAAAAAATATTCTTTATTAGTAAAACAATCGGACACATAAATAATACGTCAAAATGCATTTTGTTTGTTCATTGTGTAGACAAACTTAAGTTTTGTCTCTTGAAAATAATTCTTTAGTTTCTTTATTGTATATTTTGTTTTCTTTGACTTTTTAATTTTAAGATTTCTGAAAGTTTTACATACCTTAATTTGTGCATTGAAATTCCCAAATGTCTGTGATGCTATTTTTAGAATTTTAAATACATACAAGATAATACAAGATTTTTTTGGCTCTGCCTTACACAAAAGTTAGAATACAATCAGGAGACAAGTAAATACATGGTTGCAGCAATTATAGAATTATCATAGGCAAACACAACGTAGTTGTAGAGATTATGTGAAAAACTCGCTCAATCATAATATGGTTGCTGCAATTGTGTTAGTGCAGCAATTGTATTTTGATTACTATAATGAAATTTTCATAAAACAGTTATCCTCGTTTAAGTGCGCATGATAAATTGCGTAATCTTGTTTGCCTTCAAGCGGGGAATCTTTTAAAAAAACCATCGAAAAATGCGCGAATGATGCATATACAAATTTCGGATAAAAGCGCAACCGATTTATTCAAAAAATTCCTTAACAAAATATTAGTAAAATAAATTAAATAACGTTAATAAAAGTTATAATGAAGATATAAATATTATAATCTGGAAGATTTTACATTTGAAATCATTTCAAGAAACCCATTTTCTCAATATTGCGCACATGATTCAAAACCATTGAATAGGAAAACAATTACGCGTTTATTTTAGTGGAGAAAAAACCTACATATAAAAATTGTTCTCCACTTCTGGCAGCACTGGATTGTGTGGCAAGAAATCCATATTTTTTTTTATGAAAAAAATTATACATCATTGTACACACACTCAACAGTTTTTAAAGTTATTTCAATTTTTTTTTTTTTTAATAATTCAAAATGTAATGAAAATCACAATAGTCTGTAATAAAATTTCAAATAAATATTATCTAAAATTACCAACAGTCGATTTTAGTTTGTCAGTAATTAAAATTCTTTCTTTTGTTTAATTTTTCTATGGGGCCGAAAATTTATATGACATGTGGCGTTAGTTGTGAATACTTAAGTGGCGCCCAAATAATTGATTACAAACCCTGTATTTCACCCATTTAACTGAATAGGGTTATCCATTTTGCGGTTTCAAAAGTAAACGTAAATAAACGCATATAAAATATTTTTTTTCATGATAATTCTTTTTTATTATAAAGTTTGAACGTTGACATTATGTGTGAAACACTAAATCATTTAAATGACCATATCGAAACTTAATCAAAAACAGTGCCATTTATTTCTTAAGAAAATGTAATTTCAATATCATCGCTTTTTATTTAAATTTGCTAGTAATAAATAATTAAAATTTCAGTTAAATTAGGTTTAGTTAATCTAAGAACAGACTTGTGCCGCCATTATCAATGCTTGTCTTTAATGAACTAATTGAAAATTATTACATTTCGCCGAAAATCCGAATTTCAGACTAAGTTTAAACTTTATCCACATCTCAAAAGCCAGGCTTAAGTGTTTTGTGAAAAGGTTTTTATGTTTTAATAGCCAAAAAATTTCAAGTGAAATACAATAATGTGAATAATATAATTGTAACAATTCTTAAAATATTTGCACTTGATTAAATTCTTTTTATAACGATATCTAATTTTTAGTGATTGTGTAGACACACACAACCCTAAATACCGTTCGTAACTATTTGAAAGAAAGTGCCGAACATTATATAGTGTTCTGTTCTTCGTTAAAAAACAGAACAATTGTAGTGATACTGTAGACAAACATTATATTTTAATGTTCTATAATGTTTCTTTTTTTACATTGATAAAGAAATCAACAAACAAAAAATTTTAGAAATGACCGCAGCACGAAGAGCTTGTGTGTGTATTGTGTTTATGTTCTGTTTGTGTAAAATTATTTCGCTGGATTTTTTGTTTTTTTTGTTTGTTATGTGAATTATGTTTTTGTAAAAAATGTTTGGTTTATTTTTACTAGCCAAAATCGCGCTAGACACAACAGAAAAAAACGAACATTCATAAGCTAAACCGAACACAATAAAGCTTGTGGCTAAAAAAAAACCGAACGGAATTAAATGTTCTCATCTTTTTGTTGAGCTGGATAAAAACAGTGTTATTTTTGTGTTCGCAAGATGGCAAACAGGGAAACGTTATTTTTTTAATTATTTTCTACACAAACACTATTAGCGCTTGTGTTTTCCACAAATCTACTGAACCGAACACCAAGGAGCGATATTTAGTGTTTATTTTCGAACACTAAATCTAACCCTTATATGAGCGACAGAAAAAAATCTTTAACAGAGTGGGTACTCGGATGCCCATAAAATCGAAAAAGCGATTTTTTAACGAGATTAAAAGTTATTACAGATTTTCACCTGTTTTGCTCTAGAACCTTTAACAAACGAAATAAATTCAATTTTAAGTTTCCATGTAAAAAAATAAACGATAAATTTCAAGTGTTTTTATCAAGAATAAAAACTGGGAATTAAGCACGAATAACAAAATCTTTTAAATTAAAATTTTATATTCCCAAAAATTACTTTTGATAAAAAAATATTATTTTTGAAGAAAACTCGATTTTTTGTCAAGAAATAAAGTGATCACAGGTTTTCAACCTTTTTTGCCCTAGGACTTCTTATTAACGAAATAAATGCGATTTTATGATTTCATAAACAAAAAATTGATTTTATTAATAAAACTTGATTTTGTAGTAGCGAAATAAAGTGATTACAGATTTTCATCCTTTTTGTTCTAGGGGCTCTAATTAACGAAATAAATGCGAGTTTATTTTTCCATATAAAATAATCGATTTTTTAAGGATAACACGAAGGCTTAGTCGATAATTTAACTAATAACAGATTTTCATCCTTTTTTCAAATAACAAAAAAAAAAATGCGATTTCAATTTTATCCCTTCTGATGAGGTTGTGCTATTTTTAAACATACCAAGCGCAAGTGCTTTTGTTTCCATATTATTTTTTCCTGCTCATTTAAGTCTGCCATAAAGCATTGTTTACATAATAGAGATAAATTGATAGTGAAAAATCAATTTTGTAAGTCTTTTAAATAAAATGCAAATCATTAATTGCTTCGTTTACTGTTTGTGTTTGTTTAAAATTATTTTCAGTAAAATCAATTTCAATTAACTTAATTTAAAACTTGAAAATATGCAGATTTGTCATTGTAAAATAAAGTTAAAAGCCTGGTGACCCATGGTTTAATGCCAAGGTCATCAAACTCTTTGCCCCTTACAATATGCTATTCATAGGGAAAAACTGTGGCGTGTTAATTTAATAATTTGCCCAAGTCTGTATTGCTATTCGTGATTAATCACATAAACGCTTAAATTGCTTTAAGAATGTGAATTTATGCATATTAATAAATAATTAAAGAAATAAATTAATAAATACTCTAACATGTGTGCCATATAATTTAGAAAAAAATTACCAGAATTAAATTATTGCAAATTTACACTATAATTAATTTTACTGTAAAAAGCACAAACAAGTATAACATTTAACAATTGTTTAATAAACATTATTACCGCTTAAATAATTATTATCACTATGGCGACAAAAACAAAAAAAAGGAAAAAACTACTGCTCAATTACTTTCAAAGTTGTATGGAAGCAAAGTTGAATTATTTTTTAGAAAATTCTTAATAATTCTTGAAGAAATTTAAGTAACAGTTAATTGTCATGACTTGTAAATGGACATAAGAAAAATGGCATATTAAATAATTTAATTAGGTCAGTGAGATCAAGCGATACATGGAACAAAATTGTGGTAATATAAAAAGATTCTGTGATTATATTTTAAAATTTATTTATTCGGTTGCCATGGTGGTATTCAAATTAGGAGGAAAAATAGTAACTGTTTGATCTAAACCAACAAGTTGTGATGTCAAGAAATCAATGACGCTAAAAATACATTCGTAATAACTTGTTAAGCAATCTAGGGAACTGTTTCACTCTAAACTTTATTGATAATATAAACTTAGACAATGTCTTGCAACCAGACAAAGACCGTTGAGAAGAAAACAATTGTGAGGGAAAAGTAAATTTTTTTTTAATAAAATAATCCAAAAAATACCATACCATTCACTATTTATTGCACCCTGCTACACACAAAAAATATGCGAATTAATAAAATAAAACTGCATGAATTCTAATACTTATTTATGGCATAAAAAGTGTGTAAAAACGTTAGCTACTGTTCACAGGATATACAGTATCCTGAAAACCCTAGGGAGCATAGAGAACCACACACTTGCAACTACATTTACTCCTGTGCCAGAAACGAACAAAACCAACAAAAAAGAGCAACAAAATTCATGTTTAAAAGTTTTTTTTTAAGAAGTGTTGGTACATGAGTGTAAGTGCAATCTGCAAACACCAGGTTCTTGACTAACATACACTTACACGAACAGGATACAAGTAACCGGCTCTTGGCTAATGTGACACAAAGTTAGTAAAAACTTAAGGAAAAAATCTTCACAGACTTTGTCGTTGCAAGGTGGTATGGTACACACTTACACACAGCTATTTGTATACACATAATTATGTGCTACTCATATATACTGTATATGCATGTGAATAACTAACTGTAAGTACATCTTTTATGTTTCCTTTCCTATGAAAAAAAACTTTTAAAGCTTTTTGTACTTTTGCAACTTTTTTATACAACTTTTTTATTTTTTTAAAACGTCTACTTTTTCTTAAAAAATGTTACTAGAGTTTTTTATTAGAAAAAAAATATTTCTTTTAAGTAAAAAAAAAACGATCTTAAACAAAAGAAAATGTTTAGACTGTTGAAAATTTTGTTGAAAATCGAAAATAAATTAAAAAAAAAAACATTAAATGCATGTTCTTTTGTCATGCATGTTCTTTCGATTTCATTTGATCCTTAAGTTCAAATAAATCCTTGACTAGTATTACAAGAATACAATACAATACAATTCTATTCTTTACATTGAATATAAAAAACTGCAGCAAAAACAAAAAGGAACCTAGAAATTATATAAAAGAAATAAAATAGTAAACTTAAAAAAATGTCTTATAAAGTCTAGTATAAAATAAAACCTTCTAAGGAATGTAAAGGAAAATATATTCAATATTTTGAAGGACTTGAACGTATTGCATAAACTTGCTACTTTATATGCCTGCAAATGTCAATTTTTGTATTAGCCAATATGGACTTAAAAGTAAGTACGCTATATGTTTTTTAAACACATTAATGACTTGACATTACAGCCTGCACTACCAAGAAATATTTTATATTAATACCCAGTCAAAAATATTCAAAACATTATTGTTGATTGCACACAGAAAAAATTATAAATTATCTCTAATCACCAAATTTATACCAAATTCATAGAATCAAGCAACGCATTTGTTGATCTTGTACCTATTACCAAAATGATTATATTGATTACTAAAAATTGTAAAAATTTTATATATATATATTTTTTTTTCAATAAATGATATTTTTAATTTAAATTAAAAAAATGTTCAAAAATCTTTGCCGTTTCAAACAATGTGTTGATTGATTTTGACAAATTCGAACAAGAATTTCACAAATTTAACTTATTTTATTTTAAAAGAAATAATTTTTGTTATTTTATTATTATTTTAATTCAAAATTTTTTTCAAAAATTTTCATTCAACAAAAAAAAAAAATAATTGATTCAATTATCAAATTAATTAAATTTAAATAATATTTTTAACCCAACTACTAATAATTATTTCTGTGCAACTATGGTTTCAACAATGCAAATCTGTTTCTACATTAACCATTGTCATTGTTTATTTTATATCGCAACTCAGTGCATTTTTTCTGTGACCATTAATATATTTAAAATTATGATTAAACAAACTACGATAGACTTGTTTGTGGTAAATATTTAAATGCTTGTCTTAACCATGGTGGAATAAGCAGGTGGCATCGTTACGGCAACAAATACAACATTACAACAAAAATGGAAATTACATCACCGTTTACGTCAAAAAATACATTTAAGAAAAATCACAGCGTGCCACTGAACGTGATGAAATAAATTAATTTTTAGCCAATTTTTATTTAATTATGATCAATATCTTATTTATTTAAATTAAAAATTATCAAAAACTTTAATAAAATACAATAATCACAGCACAAAACGTGGACTTTTTGTAAACATAAACAAAACTTTGACATAAACCTAGACAAACAATGCAAGAGCAAAAAATCGTCATCTGGCGTAGTGCTGCCACCTGTTTATTTCACCATGGTCTCAACCATTGGCTGTTAACAACTCCAAGTCAACGATTATAAAAGTGTCTGCATGTAAAACATTTCTAGGAATTTATTGTTGTTTGTTCGTTCGTCTTTTAATTATTTTCCTTTCGAATGCATAAAAAACAAAGAAACAAAAAAAAAAAAACATCAACAATTGTGATAAAATTTTATTTTTTTCTTATGTAGCAACATTTAATACCGATACAATGGGTACATAATTTAAATTTACCACAAACAGCACTTGATTTGCTTAATCTGCAAAATAGTTCCGATGTTGATGATGATAATATTAACATTATGATTTTGAT
The DNA here is from genome assembly GCA_963931875.1 of Pollenia griseotomentosa. Taxonomy (NCBI): domain Eukaryota; kingdom Metazoa; phylum Arthropoda; class Insecta; order Diptera; family Polleniidae; genus Pollenia; species Pollenia griseotomentosa. Next base: position 201,788,786 of record OZ007561.1, on the reverse strand, counting down.
GAAGGTGAAAATAATTATGAAGATGATTTTTAATTCCATATTTTAGCAATGAAAAAATTACACTTATTTTTTTTTTAAGTTTTTAGTTTATTCAATAAAACAAAATTAAAATTCCACTAAAATTTTACAACAAAGATTTCAATATACACAGAATCCAAAAAAAAAAATTATTGTCAGTAATTACAGGCTTCCCTGAATTAATCCTCGTTTTGCATATGTTTCACCCCACTGTGCGATGCTTATTGAAAATGCTGAGATTTTGCTCATAATTTTATACAGCCTTCTTTCCGGTATAGAGTCTTTCTGTCTATAAGCTTTTTTACTATGTCGGTATTTGGGTTGAATTTGGTCCAAAAATATCTTATTGCCGCCTTAATCACCTGACCAATTTTTATTTAAATATAGTTTGCTTTTTTAAAAGGATATTGTTCGCAACGTTAAGGTATTCTTGTTGATGTTAAATCAATAATTTCGTTCTTCATCTAAGAATTTAACCACTTTAACTTGTTACAAACGCATCAGCAAAGAAAGTATTTTTCAAAATAGAGAAAAACCTGAACAAAGCCTTAAAATAAACAATTTATTTTTAATTAAGCGCTTAATTTCATGCACATGTTTCCAGTTATCAATAAAGTTTTCTCCAACGACAACAGCAATTATTTAAACAAAGAGTAAAAAAAGTTTGCTACATACTCACAAATCTGTAAAGTGCAGCCTTCAAACAATCCAAAAGTTTCTAGCCAACAATAAAAATTATTTTTGGTATGTTGCTATTGACATTTTCCATGTTTTTGCTTTCGAAAGTATAAAATGAAAGTTTAAAGGACGATTACATAATGACGATACATCTATGTTTATAGGACCTGGATAACAAGAAACGCATTTATTGTTCCAAATATTGGGATACTATGGATGTTTAATATTTTCGATAGTTCAGGGGGCAAATTATGGCAGTCGTGATCGAATACTTTTTTGATTCGAAAGTAATTTTATTTCAGTCGATACTGAATGGAATGAATTGTATTTATTTTTTTATTGTTGTAAACACTCAAATAAATGCTTCACAACACTACAAAAATCGATCGGTTCAGAATGGACAGAAAGAATGAGAAATAAAATGGCTTTCGAATCGAAAAAGTATTCAATCACGACTGGCATAATTTGCCCCCAGATTTCACTATCCATACTATCAATATTTTTATCGATTAACTGTTTGTAATTGAGTAAGAAAACTTTAACTAATATTTTTCGGGCTACAGTTCGTTGTTTTTATTACTTGATTGAAACCCAGCAAAAACTTTACTTACCAAGTTAGCAAATAATGTTGGAGAAAATAAACACTACTTATTTTTCGGCTGAATAACTACTTATTTTTATTCGAGGTGTCCACAGAATTCAGTACTTACAATACACTTACTAGAGTCTAAAAATATCTAGTTATTATTTAACTACTTACCAGAAGCCAAAAAATCACTAGTTAATAGACCTAATAAGTAATTATTGAGTGCGTTTCCAGTAAGTAAATATTCAGTACTGAAAACAACACGACTAATAAGTAGTTATTGAGCTGATTATTAGTAAGCAAATATTCAGTAGTGAAAATACTAGAAGTAATAAGTAGTTGTTGTGGTCATTACTAGTAAGTACTTATTAAAGTCTTCAAAATAATGACAATTGTAATGAAAATACTTACCAGGTAACGTATGAAATAACTACCACCTATTACTAAAAATCAAAAATTTTTCCTGGGAAGTACATAACCTTATATTTTGTTTATACAAATCACTGCATATTTTGCTGTCTACTATTTAAGCTTATGTTTATAAAATTTTTCCAACAAATAGACTTAAATTCTAGGCTTAAGTCTATTTCAACTTTATTAAAGTTATATACATAAGTAAATAAAATTACATTATATAAATTTTTCATGCATATAAAAGTTCATTCAATTGTTAGTGTTCATTTTGTTGAAAATATTGGTACATTGGCAGAATTCATTTTTAAACTTCACTTATAAAAGTAGTTTTTTTTTTGATTTACTTCTATATATATTTACACATGCATACAAGTGATGTTACGAATATTTGTATTCGAATAGCTGAATATTCGCCTATTTCATGACATTCGTATTCGCCAAATTCAAGCGAATATTTTGTTAGTAAGTTAAAAAAAAAACAAAAGTGTAAAAAAGTGGATAAAACAAAGTATATCATATATTAGAATATTATAATTGGAAATAATAACTGCAATGCTGGTGACATTTAAAGAAACTCGGAGAGATCGTTTCCTTTTGCTAATATCTTTTAAATAATAACGGCTGAGAATCTTAGCAGTATTAATTAAATTTGAAATATCCAGTGGCGCTGATTTACAGACTGGATATTCTTATTCGTATTGGCGCAGATATTCGTAGTCGCGATTATTAAAAATTAATATTCGTGACTTCCCTAATACATTCATATGTTAATTGTATATTTACTCCTATAAGAATACGTTTTTACACATTCACAGACAGTCATAATGTGAGGGCATGCATGTCGAATGCATTGTTTGTTTACAAAAAAACCGACATTTGAACTCTGGGTATATAAAAACCCTGTAGGTTTAATGAAGCAAGAATTCCACACTAGTTTCCGCTACAATGGAAATGTTCACAGACCTCAATCCATGTGTAATTTAATTCACAGGATTTTTAACGTAACAACTTTTGTTCGCCAGAACTAAAGAGTTTTTGATTTTATGCATATGTTTGCTTATAAGCATGTCTAAATACTCTGATATACTATATCCAGAAGTATCAGTCAATATTTTGCACCATTTAAAAATTATGTGCAGGAGTCCAACAAAAAAAAAAAAAAAAAAAAAAAAAAATTAAGCAGAACTGTAATCGAAAAAATTTTCTTGCCAAACTTCAAACCAGTTCATATGTCTGTGTTGACGGTTATGAAAAAATATAAAATTTAACTTAATATGAAAACACAAGGCTAGAGGGAAATTTTGTATGGAAATGTTAATATTCATATGGCATGAGCTGAAAATACAGATTGTTTTCTTATTTTTTTGATGCACAAGCTGACTGGACTTACTAAACAGTATTGTATTATTGTCTGCACAACGAATAAATTATTAGAATAATACTAAAAAGCAGAGGTACCTTATAGTTTGTTTGGCTTGCGAACATTTTCAAGAGAAAATTATGGTTACTTTTACCATACCTATTGTTACTGCAACCATATAATGATTACACCAGTCACATACAAGTTAATCGCAATCATACTGCGATTGCCCTCAAACATGTTTATTTTGCCGTAATCATTCTCTTTATACCCCATCTTTGTGGCTCTTTTAATATGGAAAGAAAATCAACATGTTATTGTTTAATTTTATGCACATGAACGGTCAAAGCAAAAAGTAAATGTTATGTTATGGTTGTGTGAACAGCATTTAAACAAATTTGTAACTTTCTCAACAAATAAATGTTTACTTAACTTTAGTTAGAAATTTGTTATTGTTGGCTCTTCAACGGTGTTGAAAAGGCAAGAACACTAAGTTTATCAAAATAAGATTACATTGGCAGCAAAGGTAAGCTAGAAGGTACTTAAGATGTTTTCCGGAAAAAACTTGTTTGACTTGAAAACGTTATTAAAGAAATATTTTGCTTATTAAAAAAACTTTGCTGTGCTTGTAGATAGTACAACTTTTATTTTAACAAAAAAACCAGTAATGGTGCTTTTGCCAGATTGACAGTTCTCAATCCAAAAAGAATGACAACTGCAAAATCATTCACAATGGCGAGCATGGCGATAGTAGACGTCTACAACACTCGGGACTCGGTACCCAAATCAAGGAAGTCATCATCTTCCTCTACGGCCTCTGGCCGGCCATAAACTGCATTTAATTGTGGTATCCTAAAGGAAATTAGGTTTTTAAAATTTTTTCATTAAACTAGGAAATACATTTTTTTCTGCATGGAGGTTTTATTTTTCATGAAGGCGAAATTATAACAAAATAAGCGTATTTAAAATTTTAAACCAGCTTTATCACTTAAAAATTATTTTTCCGACAACTTTCTTTTTAGGTCGAATAATAAGTACATTTTTCTTCTGGCACAATATTGTATCAAATTAATTATACATAGGGCCGCAGCAAATTAATTACCACAAACATATTCACCCCTATCGTGATTAACAAGTAGAATTTTTGTTCCCATGAAATTTTCATTCCCGTCAAGGGGAAAAAAGCAATCGTGAATCTCATGCAAAAAATTTTTTACGCTATCAGTTCCAGTAAATTTAAAAAAAGGAGAAAGATTAGCAAAAAAAAAAAATCAATGAAATTTTTGTTTAAAAATATACACGTTTATATTTTAAAGAAAAGTTAAAATAATAAATCTTAATAATTAGTATTGGAGGGAAAAATTGATTACAACGTTAGTTTTGTGCACTTTTTAAATTTTATGTAGTAAAATATTTTTCAAATTTCTGTCCCACGTCTTTCACAAATCCGGAACGTTGTCATCTTTAGAGGGTTTGTTCTTTTATTTTAAATTGTATTTTTTTCTGTAATAATTGGTTTTTACAGAGTGAGTTATTAGCACAAAGCAAACCTGCTTTCCACGGTGAGGGTACCGTCTAAGGGAGGGGGTTTCAGAGGGATTTTGTCCTGGCTTGGCTTTCGTCCTCCTAGTTCCTGAGACGCTCAATGGCCATTCAGGGTTACCTGTCGCTCCCTAACTAGGGCCCGCGGGGTCGTTAATCCCGTTATCCACAAAAGAGGATACCCTTGCCCTATGTTCACCTGAACTTTTATTTTAAAACACATACATACATACATTTACATTAAAACAAAAACAAAACAAAACCAAATTGACAAAAATTGTTTTGGTTTATCATACAAAATTTACAGTTTTTAAAAGAGAAAGAAACGCGTTATAACTCTCGCGTTTATTTTATTTTAGAAGTGTATAGATAACAAAAACAATTTTCGTCATTTTCGTATATTCGCGTTACTTAAAAATGGTTTAGTTTATTGAAATAACTTTTTTAATATGAGCAGTCGTTTAACAAACCAATTTTTTTTTTTGGAAAAAAAAAATAATTTTTATATCAAAATTTCGAAATTTTTGTTTTTTTCAATTGAATTCAGCGTACCCGAATTATGCCAAAAAGTCATGTGCCCAGCTTGCTTAAAAAAGTGTAAATTTTGAGCACGGTGTTATCTTTTAAATTGCGACCTGTAGTTTGTGCACAAAGCCAGCCGGTAGCCTGTGGGACGAACATGCTAAGATCGACTTCGAAAGTAATTTTGAACCGATCGGTGTACTAAAAAGTCAGCTCCCACAGCCTTCATGGCCGGATTAGAAAGGGGGTTCAGTCACAGAGAAGGCAAAGTGGCAGCTGTGCGGCAGTGTGTGGATAATTGTCCATCTGGCTCAACTCGTTGTCGTTCCAGCCAATTGGGTATTTCCAGAAAATCTTAAGATGCATCCAAACAAAATTCAAATTGTGCAAGCACTGCAACCATAAGACCACCGACATCGACTACAGTGGTACATTGGTAGATCTTATTTGGACCGCCCTGTATGTTTTATATGCATAATATGCATTGCATATAAATAAATACGAATATTTGAGAGGATTCTTTATTGATTGTATTGATATTTCTCTGATAATAAATTTCATAATAGTAAGCGAATATATATGAATGCGGGTGTAAACGTACACGTAACATTAAGTCTTTTAAAGCTTTAAGCACGCTACTTTTATATACATATATTTACGTGCATATTTCTGCATTTTTTAAATACATTTTATTTATATTTGTTGAAAAATTTTCAGTAAATACATATATGATGTGTTGTGAATGCTTTTGCATTTTATTCAGACAGTCAAATCATGTGTAAAAAATATATTTTTTAATTCTTTACTAAAATACTGCAAGAGAATCTTATGTATGTTCAACCAATAAAGTTTTTTACTGTATCCTTGGGGAAATTTTTCGTAATATATGCAAATACTATAATCACAAATATCAACAACAATAAAATTAAATTTTTAATAATTATGTTAACCATTAAAACCAACTTGTTATTGCACAGAAAATATTCAAGTCTATTTTTATAGAAGCAACATTGCACATGCATACACATATCCATATGTACATACGTTATACACAAAGAAAAATAATATGTTTCTATATTGTTATTAAAACTATTTTTCTATGAAAGTTTCTAACAAAGGGCACTTCAGCAAAAACCTAATTGAGGACATTAAAATCATTTTATGCTGCCCACGATAAATTTATAAATGTTACAACATCTTAATTGTTGTCGATAATATGGTAACTTATAAACATAAACCAGTTTTCGAAAATAGACTACTCCTATCATTATATGATTAGGGAAATTATATACACTTAAAAAAGAAATTTATATTTTTTCTCTAGGTGTTTAATCAGATTTATTCTTATTAACTTTATACACACAATGAACTCGAAAGTGTATCAGTTTTTAATGGTTTTTATTACTGCTGAGGTTGATAATAATGTTCATTTCGCAATTAAATAAATAGAAAATAACAGAGATTATTACAAATGTGGACGAGAATTGAAGTGTAAAACCTCAAATTTATATTTTACCAGTTTATGGTTTTATATGTTAATTGAAAAATATTTTCAAGTAAATAAATTATGTGTATATCAATTTAAATAATTTTTGTGGTTTATATGTTTTACACAACATACATTATTACAAAAAAAGCTAAAATGCCACTTAATTCTCAAGTTCAAGTTATCGAAATCCTACAACATTAAAATCGCCCACACATCTTTGAGCCAAATGTTTAAGCTCAAGTGATTACAATGTGCAACAGCACAAACCAGCGGGGTTTAGCTTCCGGAAAAAGTTATATCGCTCAAAAAAAAAAAAAAAAAAACAAAAGAACAAATAACGATAGCCGATCGGTTTGATTTTATTTAGTATCGTATAGAAAAAATTTTCATTCTAAATGTTCGATTATCGCAAAGCGATGTTCAACAAAGTTGTTTGTTCAACACCGGCTAAAGGAAAGCGGTATTTTTGGTTTTCCTTGAGTGGGACCCTCGAAAATCTGTTAATAACAATTTTTTTCGTAATTTATCTTGCAAAACTAAGTTAAAATTATTGTTTTCATTTCCCAAAAACAGGCAGTTAGTCTAGATTAAAAACTAGTAGTTCTTTTCTATTTTTAGTTTTGCAGCCTATTCTTAGTAGTTAACTTCGCGGTGATTCCATGAGTGTAAACCTTGCGGGCGATATCAGTTTTAAGTGGATGAAAATCCCACACTGACAAAACACGGAAAAAAATTTAGTTTTGTTAAGCAACTAACCAAAAAATTTTGAAAAACTGATGGGGAAAATACTGCCTTCCTTTATTTTATGACTATATGGTAGCCGGCTTTGAAAATAACAACTGTACGGAACACCTCTTTACGATACTCGGAAATTTAGATGATCAAAATGCACAAAATATAACAATTTCCCCATGCTACACTAACTTACTGCAAACCGATGTATCTCGATTCCTGACTTGACCCAGCAGAACGCGGGTTTTTTCCGGTAAGCAGAACATAAAGAAAGTTTTTTTTTTTGGATTGCCAAAATGAGAAATTATATTTTATTTTCAATGTTATCGATAAAATTGTTTGTGTGGTGGATTTATTTTTGCCAAAAGTATTTTTATCTTATTAAAATATTAACCCAACTGTTAATGAAAAGAAAAAACTGGGCATATAAAACGCGCTTCATGTAACCAGAACTTAGAAACGTATAAAATGCAAAGAAGGCTTAAAACGCAACAACGCATAGAACGCGTGGTGTGAAACTCTAGCGTAAAAACGAAAAGCAACGGAGATGGTCACAACTGAAGTGGAAATAGCAGAATAAACTGGATGAGATAAGTGTAAGGAGTAACATGAACTGCTGGGTATTTATTAAATGCCTTTTTGCCCATTTAATTTTCGTTGTTTTGTGGCTGTTTAACTGTTACTTTTGCGGTTTTATAATAGCGATGCAAAAGAGTGTGAAAAAAATTATATAATTAGAAATTATTATTTTCAATTCTTATAATTTCCAATAATGTAACTCAATAATTAATTTATTTATTTTTGTGAATGACTATCAAAAATCTTTGAAAATAATCAATATTAACCACACAAAAAGAATAATAATATGAATCATTAATGACACAAAAATGTCACCAGTATTAAATCAAATTGAAGTACATATCACTTATTTACTTAAACAACGTCATAACTCTAATAAAATAAATTTTGAGAAAAATGCTAATAAAGATTTTGATTAAAATTGATTATGTACAATTCAGTCTGCCAAAATAGTATTAAAAGTGGACAGTTGAGTAGAGTTTAATACAAAAACAATTTAATTTGTCCACAATATAAAATATTAAATCATAATCGTTAACTCCAACATCAATATTTTTTTAATTAAACAATGGGCGTTATAATTATTAGAAAATGCATTTAGCAATATTTTAAATATCCACATAAAATACTATAATGTGTTCCATATCGCTCATTTGCTGCAAGACCGGCATAACTCAATAAATGAAATTTTAGAGTTAGAGATGCAGAATTGTTCGCTTTGTTTTTCTTTATATTGTGTATTAAATTCATCTTTATATCTTTTATACTTTCCCAGTTTGAAGAAAATGTGTCTTCTTTTTTTCTAAGTAGTTACAGCAAATCAAAAACTTTAAATGCGCTTATTTCGAAATGGACTTTTTTGAGTTATGCCGGTCTTGCAGCAAATGAGCGATATAATAAAGTACACATGAAAATTTAATTATAATAAACATAAATAGTTTATGTTAGAGAAAAGTTATTAAAATCAATAACAGTAAAGCGAAGTATAAAAGCCAAACATTAAACGTCATTATTATTCTACCCCTTGAAAATGTCATTAACATGATTAAACAACCACGAATTCAGTTAAAAAAGAGTGCGTTGGAGCCGCAAGACTGTCTTTTATATAAAGATAACATCAAGCAATAAATAACACCAGCGAGTTAATCCAACCAAATCAATGTCCATTTGTCAATATTGAAGTTAAAATGTTAGTAAGAGAAGAAATAGCAGACACTGGTTGCACTATCATGGTGCCATACACATATAAACTTGAGCTAACGCATGTTTATAGGGACACAGTATACAAAGTGTTTGCATAAGAAGATCAAGTGGTTTTCTTCTTTTGAATATGCGAGCTCTATATTGGAATGAGTTACACGGGTACAGTCTTAAAAGTTTGGTAAGTACAAAAGTTACTTTCGATACGATTACGTTAAAGTACTATCTTCAAAAGAAATATATTAACATAAAGATCATTCAACATGTAGTCGGCGTTATGGTTTTGGTTGACAAAAAGATTTTTACGATAGCCTCAACTAAGTTTTGTATTGTAGATAGTTTTTTTTTTTTTTTGATAACACAAGCTCTCAAACTTTGGTTTGTGTTTGTTAATTTCTAAACAACCAAAATACGGTACACAACGACTGTGAGCTGACGAACACAAATACTAACGCTATGTTCACACATATTATATATACCACTTGTTTTATTAAAAAGTTATTTGCTTTTGCAAAACGTTCAGCTGGATCAAACATCATTTAACAGTTTCTAAATTTCACTGTTCAATTAGCTTCTTACAAATAAAGTTTAGTAAATCAATAGAAATTGTTCCAAATAAAGCTTAACTTTTATCAATTTACTGGTCAGACTTTTTTTTGGATTTTTTCGTCAAATACTTGTTACGTCTGAACGTGCCTAAAGAAAACGTACGGAGTTTTGTAAATCGGCCATTTTTAAGCGATTTGACAGTTTTATATATCCGACGTCTTTAGGAAGAAATTTAACATTTACTTTTGCAATAAAAGTTGGACTCGGGATTTAAATAAAATATATATATTGGTCAAAACTTTTTTGTATTTCAACCGATTTTTCCAAGGTTTTCAGAAAATATGTTTAGTTTGAATAGCAAAAAAGTTTAAAAATCGAAAAAAGTTTTTTCGACAATAACTAGTCTAAAAACTCAAAAAAAAAAAAAAAAAAAATTGCATATAGAAAAATGACAGCGCCAACGTTTTAAGCGTACAATTTTACATTGGAGAGAACTTTTAATAAAATTTAAAGTGGCGAATTTTTTAATATAACTACCAAAAAAGCTGAAAAATTAACGCATAAAAGTGAAATTTTCGACAAAAACTCGTCCAAAACCTAAAAAAAACATTTTTTTGGAAAAACAGCTATCGACATCGTTTCTACTTACAGTTTGACCTTGGAAAGGTACACAGAAAAAAATTTTGCACCAGTGAAAGCATTAATTAATCAAAAATAAAATCCGCTTTTATTAAAAATTTAACCAAATAAATTAAACGTTTAATTAAGTGACTTAAACGTTTAATTAAGTGACTTAAACGTTTAATTAACTGAATTGAACGTTTAATTAATATTATTAATTTGTTGAGTTTTGCAAATTAATTTTTTCAATTTAAGGTTTAATGCACTTGATTAAAATTTTAATTCACTTGATTAAATTTTTAATTCACTTGATTAAATTATTAATTAAAACTGATTTTTTTTTTTTTTGATTAATGCTTTAACTGGTGCAAAATATTTTTGTGTGTAATATTTAAAAAAAATTAATACAGCCGATTTTTTTTAGTATCTAGGTAATAAAAAAATGTATTAATTTCTTAAAAAAAAAAACCTTAAAACTAAAAGTTGAGAAAATGTCAAAAAATTTAAATTTGGACGCCTCGAAAATAATTTTTTTGATATCTCGTGGTGGAATTTTTTTCCTCATGCCAAAAGCTATCGCAACTACCCTAATACGTATGTATTTGTGAAAACGTGTAAGTGGCTAAATAAACGACACAAGCAGTTTGACGACAACAACTAAAACAGAACAAATTTTTGAGGTCTGCCCTTTTATAAAAACTAGAAAAAGGGGTTGAATGTACAATTGATTTGTGACCACAATATATTGTTAGCTTACTATACGATATTACTTTATAAATTAAATTCCGTCCATTTTCAGACGTAAGAGCCCACCTTTCGACTTTTTATTTTTATAACTTCTGTTTAAAAGGAACTAAAACTTTGTTCTTCTTTTTTGTTTTTGTTAAAAGATTCTTTTCTTTTAGTTGAAAGGAGTTTTTCTTTTCTTTTCAAAATTTAGTTATGGTTGGTTTCTTGTATTTTATTGCTTGGAAATTTGTTAAACAATGTTGTTAATTACTGACAACTGCAACAACAATAATGTCTGCTTGCAAGACAAATTTATGAAGCATATAATTAACCTAAAAAGAGATTGTGGTGTGGAAAAAATACAATATTGAAAATAATTCTTAAACCAAACTGGTTATGCTCTACTCAAGAAACTTTGCTTATATTGATAGAAGTTTACATTTTTAAAACGCCGAAGTCTTTAGGGTTTATTTGTGAAGGAACTTAATATTTCATATTTCAAAATTGGTATCGCATTAAAGTTTAAGAATATTAAATAATCCATTAGAAAAATTTCGTAGCTATGCCAGTAATTTTAACGAAAAGAAAGCTGGTCGTGTTCGTACCTAACAGTTAGCTTTACCTTTTCAACGTTTATTTGGCCTACGTGTTTCAACCTTAAGTTTTTTTTTAAAATATGGAAGCTTTTACATCATATATTTATACACACAGCTAGATCTATTTTTGTAGAAATTGCGGCCATTAGTTCAAAATAAAAGCAGGGAAAAAACTTTTTTGATTCTGGCCTTTTAATTTTTCATAGTTTTAGTTTGTTTTTAGTTAGAGTTCATAAAATATAATTTTCATTAAATTATTTTTAACTGAAGGAAGGAATTTTACAACTTGGAATTTTATTAAAATTTATAAATAATTTTCTTGGCTGAGCTGGGGCTCGAACCCGGGTTGAATTTACATGTTTCAAGAATCACCAAATTATTTCATCAGAATTCTCTGACGTTCTAACCTCTGCACCACTGCGGTGCCTGCTAGCCAACAGTCAAACATCAATATTTAACCAGTGGTACTGGTGGTTCGAAATTTGCTGTAATTATCATTTTTCAATTTTATTTACATGCTGCCTCCTTTTCTACTGTTTTTTTGCGTATTCTTTCTGTGAAGACTTTGTCTTGAAAACCACAATACATTTGTTTATTATGTTTTTTGTCCACTTTCGTCGACATTTTATTTGTACAACTTGAAGTTCAAATGTAAACATTAGAGCTTGTGCCACAGCTATTTTAAGAATAAATTTTAATAAAAATTTCATGTTAAAATTTCTTCCTTCAGTAAAAATAATTTAATGAAAATTAAATTTGATGAACTCAAGCCTAATTGAAAATATCAAAAATTTTAAATTAACAGTTCAACTAAAAATCACAATTGTTTTTTAATTTTATATCGATACGAAAATCAAAGTTCAGCGAAAACACTTATACCGTTTTTTATTCTCTGACGTAAATGTTGCTTTTATTCTGCCTTTTCCTTTTGTTTGTGTTATTTTCTTAAAACAATAATGTTACATTGCAAGCGAATAACGTGTTGCTCAAGAAACCTTAAAATATGTTACATGTTTCCCCCTTAATTCATTTAAAGGGGGATGCAGCATTATTTAAACAGCTGTTTTTGTTTTTGCTTACAACAATACTTTTTTAATTACGTTTGTGTTCTTTACAGGCAATTTTAGTTTTTATTATGACTATGGTTAGAAATTAAATCTAATTTTTATTCCTTTCGACTTTTATTAATAGACTAATGATTTACTTAAATACGAATAAACAGTCTTAGGAGGAAACAACAAGTAATTGCTTATCTCGATTTTCAGCGAATTATGGGAAGTTTTTTTTAATTGTTTCGAATGATCATTGAAAGTGATTAGATGTTTTTAAAATTTTCTAAATTTTTATTTAAAAGAAATTGTCTACATTTCGCAATTTTTATGTTGGAAATCTTAACAGTTATAAAGATATGACTTTTATTCAAATAATTTTTTTTTTAATTGGAACTGTTTCCTTAAATTACTTAGAATATATTTCCTGTGCCTTTAAACAAAGGCCTTCTTTTTTGGTGTAAAATCTAAAACGCTTTTCACAATTTTTGCATTTATATTTTATAGCTGACACTTCAAAAAGTCATGTAAGGAATAAAGCATTTGCTATGTTCTCTATACATACAATAACTATCAGTCTTCTCAATTGTAACTTCTATTCGAATTTAACATGATTTCACTTTTGGCATTTGTGTGAATTTTTAAATTTCTTCGAATTTTTTTTTTTTGCAAATACACCAAATAAATTTCTCTAACTAAAACGAATTCGTTACCGCATTTTTTTGAAAGTGGACATACAATCACATGCAAATAAATAAAATACTATCTATGTATTTATTAAATGTTGGTGTGTTAGAGGTCACTAACAAAAGAGGAAACTATTCGATTGAAATATTTTTTTGATAACATTTCAGTAGCAAATTGACGCTTGACCCGTGTCAGAGTGTAAAAAGAATAAAACTTTGTAAGAAACAAAGAAAAAAGTTTTTTTTTTTAATATTAACCCTAGAGTACTAATGATCGACGTTTCGACGAGCATCGCTTCCTTTTAATTAATTTACTTTTAAATGGGTGTGTCTAACACTCTCAAATTTTGTATGCTGTTAGTAGATGATTTAGTTTTGCTGTGTGTAATTGTGTTTTTTGAATTGCGTTGCTGAAACATTGCTTTTATTGGTTTTGTACTCGTCGAATCGTCGATGGTTAGTATTAACGTGACTTTTATTTTTCAACTTTGTGAGCAAATATTGCAAATGTTGTTACTTCAAACAATAGTGGCACCAATGTCCAGCTTAGGAGAAAATAAAAAAGAACACAAATGAAGTATGTGTAGATCATGCCCATACGAAAAAATGACGAATGTCAAAATCAAAATGTGATATATGCGAAAAACCCATATGAGGAGAGCACAAAGTTGAACTTTGTGACTCTGGCTCAAAGTGTTATTTAAAAAAAAAATTTTTTATTTTTTTTTAAAGACAAAAATGTCTTTTTTAAGTTTTGATTCTTTTTTAGTTTTTCAGTTTTCCTAAAAATATTTTATAGGTAATTTTTTATGATCCCAAAAATATGTGCAACATAAAATAAAAAAGTTCTAAAATTAAATATTTCGTTTATCTATATGAATTAAAATAAAATTATTTTTTTATATAAACTTATAAGGTGCCATAATGAATAATAACATTTATTGAAAAAGTATATTTGCTTTTAAGCCAAAGTTATAGGCAGTTAAAAAATACATCGTCGAATCGACGATCATTAGTTACAACGTACGTAAAATATGGTTCGTACTCTAGGGTTAAGAAAAAAATATAATATGCTTGTGTATAACAATTTTATAAAACTGAGAAATATTCAACTGTGTGTCCTTCATTGTCATAGAAATGATTACAACAGAATATATGAAACAAGAGAAAAGGATGTTTTACAGATTGGATGTTGTTATAAATGTAGGATATAGAATCAAAGGTAGACATCTCCATTTTTTTTTGTATAAACTAACCTAATTATGCCATAGAGTTGCATTTGGTGAACTCTTGCGATGTGTGCATTTGGCAATACCACGAAAGCGTTTCTCCATTGGAGATTGCCACTTTTGTTATGGTCTCCTACAAGAGACGACAACCGGATTTGAACTTCGCTTTTCATAAGGTTCCAGAATATATATACTTTATAGGGTATAGGACCTTCGGTGAAGGGTATAAAAACAAACTTAATTATAAAATAAAAAAGAGTATTTTTTGGGATTTCAGTATTTTGGTCATAACTCTGCTATTTCTTAACCGATTTGACAGATATATATACCGACGTGTTAAAGAAAAAATTTTCCAGTTATTTTGGTTATAAAACTTGGATTCGGGAAGATCTATGGTTCCCGAAAATGGGTATTTTTAAAAAAAAAGTTAATATTTTGGTCATAACTTTTTCGTATCTAAACCGATTTTCCCAATCTTTTGATATATAAGGCGTAACCATATTACAGTCAAAAAATTCAGGTTTTTATACAATTTTTAATACTTTTTGTATGGGAGGTACCACGCCCATTTCTCCAATCCCGCCCACATTTTGTGGGATGGTGTGTATTTATAATAATAATATTTGTACCTTATTTGAAAACTTTGGCTCTTGCCGTTCTCCAGATATACAGAAAAAAGTAATAAAAATACAACAACCACAAGGGATTTTTTTGGAAAAATTAGAGGCAGTCGTGGTTTTTGGTCATATCTCAGCCATTGTTGGACCGATCTGGCTGAATTTCAATAGCAAGCCGCTATAATGTCTGGAGTCTCCGGAAAACACATATCAAACGTAAGACGGACACTCGTACAGACGGACGGCCGGACAGACGGACGGACGGATATCGTTAAATCAACTTCTCTCCTCATAAGGACCCAAAATATATATCAAGATCAATATTGTAGAAATTACAAACGGAATGACAAACTTATATATACCCTTTTCCACCTGTGGTGAAGGGTATAATAACATCCGATAATAATTAAAATCAAAAGTATTTCTTCTGAAAGTTTACTTAAAGTTACATGAATTAATAAAAAATATTTCCTACAAATTTTCATATTAATTCGAATGTGTATTCTATGTCAAATTACAATTTTAGAATTCATTTGAAAATTTGTAGGATGAATGTTACTCTCATGGGAAATAACATTCGAATTAATATGAAAATTTTAAGGACGAAAGTTACTCAACATGGGAAATAAATTCACAGATTCTTTTTGAAAAAATATTTCCAACAAAAAAGAATCAAAAACATCCATCTTTTATTCGTATTTGATTAAGTCAAATTTAGTAATGCCTATTTAATTTAAACGAACACTACTTTTTCCAATTTTCTTGTTGGTCATGTTCCTAAGACCCAGAGAGTATATGGTCCAAACTTGCTTCATTTTTCTTCTAATTGGTTTGTTCTATATAGCAAGACATCCTATTACCAATGCAAATATCTATAAAGATATAATAAAGTTTTTGCAATTTAATATATTTAGAAACTACAAAAATGGAGATAGCCTTTTTATATTTATAAGGAACGAAACGAAGCTGTATATTGTAAAAAATAAAAATTCTGTTTCTTTGAGTAAGTAGGGTCATGTTTGCTTTTTCAAGTGTTATTTTAAGAACACTTGATTAAAATCATGAACACAAACTGTTGAGTGCTATAATTGATGTCAAAAGAAATAGCAAAATTCATAAAAAAAACTTAAATTCATTCAAATTTTGCATTTGGGATTATTTATTTTTGCAGAAGTATTGTTTTGGTTTGTAAATGTAACAAATTGCGTTTTTGTTTTGTATTCTTCAGTAAATTGTCAGTCTTTATTCTTCTACTAATTAAAAATTATGTTTACTTTTTCAATAATAAAGTTTCTAAAATTTACCTGCTGCATTTAACAGGGTGGCGCAGAATGAGGTAAGAATATGTTATCAATTTTTTATAACTTTCTAAATTATTATTTTTTTTAGGTTTTATTTCAGCATTTTGTAAGGAAGACTCTGTTAATTCATTATGAATAACTTTACAATCACAATTAAATTTTATTTTTCGAGCAATCCATTGCGTTAACATAGTTGGTGTATGCCATTAAGCCCATTATTTATATTAAATACATGGCTAATTCAACAAGAAAAACTGCAGGATTCGTGTTACAGAGAATCCAGGAGGAGTTCATCAGCGGCAATTACATAAATTAAAATGTACCGTTTGGTTTTGGCGGAAAGGAAAAGCGGCTCATTTTTTCAATCGTTGTCAGCGGTGGTGCATAATGATGTTGGAATATTTTGTCAGGCTCCAAGGACGTATCTAGCGAAGCCATTATTTTGCATACAAGCGATTTTGACTGGCCATCACATTTACCAGATTTAACAATTCCTCGCCGTTTTCCTTCGAGATATTCGAAAAGAGATTGAATGCTTAAGAGATAAGAACCATCCTCCAAAAAAACAAAGCTCGAAATAAAAGCATGGTCATCATATCCAACATTTTGCAAAAAGTTATGAGAGACTCTCAAAGAAATAATAAATATGGAAAATATGTTTTAAAAAGCTCTTATGTGCGATTTAGAAAATGCCCTTACAGGATATTATTTTTCAAAGCTTATCAAAAGATAAAAATATTCCCCAAAAAGTTAATAAAAATCTTTTTTTTTATTTTTCGAATTTATTCTATGAGCTAAATTTCAGTTATGTATTTTATAAAGCTTTTTTGTAATGGTTCTATTCCTTAAATTTTTAGGAATTACTTTTATACACTACCAGACTATTATATTGTATTTTATTGTTACATTTTACCTTAGCTATCCTTTGGATAGCAATGAAGTATATTGTATGTACAGAAAAATTTACAATTATTAGACACCAGCTGAATGTAATGCATTTTCTGGCCCGCTACGGCCTTCGTCAGCATTCTTTGTGTCACACTGGAAAGTGATACTTTATAAATTAAATGTATTTAACTCAACAATTTTTAACAAATAGAAACTGAGAATTATTTCCTTTCGTAGGTTACTTTATATTATATTCAACATTTATCTTTATTTATTCTTGCTATCCAAGACTACAGTATAATAGTCTGGTAGTGTATAAAAGTCATTCCTAAAAATTTAAGGAATAGAATCATTACAAAAAAGCTTTATAAAATACATAACTGAAATTTAGCTCATAGAATTAATTCGAAAAATAAAAAAAAAAAATTGAATGTAATATAAAGTAACCTACGAAAGGAAATAGTTCTCGGTTTCTGTTAATACGAATCACATAAATAGAAATAGTGAAAAACAATTTAAACCATAAAGCTCATTCTGCGCCACCTTGTATTAGTTAATATTTCTAACTTTACAATCATTTTCCCTTTTAATTATTTAATGCAATTGACATCGATTTAGTTTTCTAATTGTAGTATTTTTCCTAGAAAGACTATTTTAGACATTTTAATAATGTTTTAAAATTTATAGAATGCAATCAAAACGTTGCTAAACGTATTTTAAATGCAAATCCAACTAAGAACACAAACACATGCTCTACTTTAAACTTCGCCAGCAGCCAGAGAAGCTTAAAGTAAATCAAATCGACTTAAGTAAAATAAGTTCAGTTGCAATAACATCTTAAGTAGTGCATACGAATTAGCTTAATATTTAAAGTGATTTGCAATGCAAATGATACCAACAAGAGCAGTGATTATATTTAAAACTTTGCATAATAAAAGGGAAACAATTAAGGAAAATGGCCAAATGTTTGCCTACCAAGAAAGAGTTTAATTCAGTTCGAATAAAATTAAAAAAAAAAAAAAAAAATTAACAGAAGGAAATCCGCATATAGATTGGCAAGGGAAAAATAGTTTAGAACACTTTCTTTCTCTGTTTGTCTACCGATTAGAAGAAATACACCATTTGAAAGGTATTTACTTACAAAAATGCACAATATATCGCATTGGTTCCCCTAAACAGATTCAACTCAAAATTTACACATTTTCAATTTTTTCTGGAAAACGATAAACAGTAGTCATATCTACCCAGTGTACAAATTTTAATTAAATTTCTCTAGTGTTTTGCAAAAAAAAAACAAAAAAAAAAAAAAATACAATTATATCCCTCTTTGTTTGAATTAACGTACTTTAAAGGAACCAGTGCAATATATTTTTGTAAAACCTGAGGGGGTAAAAAGGGTAAATACGGGTACATTCGCTAACAAAAAATATGTGATACTTATCGCTGTTCATTGAAAAATAAGCGGACAGGTGTCTGTTACTTTTTTGAAATTCGGCCCTTTTGCAGAATAAGCGGGTATCACCTGTGTTTTGGAACTTATTTGTAAACCCAAAGATTATACCAAATTCGTAACTTATCTAAAAAATACAAATAAATATATATAGTCTTTTTCGAAATTCAAACGTTTAAGGGGTGAAAATTGTACATATTTTTGGTACTTTTGTTTACAAAACATTTCTCTCCATATACTGACATATAAATTTGTATTAAATTATGGGATCCGACTACAATATTTAAATTTTTAAAACTTCAATGGGGAGAAAAAAGTATCAAAAAGGGAAAATATGGGAAATAAAATTTCGTTCTTTTACTTTTCCGTGCTGCATATGGTTATTTTTTAATCTTTCATAACATCAAAATTAGAAATATTAAATTGTAGGTGCGGGGTCTTGAGCAAATGAGAATCTATAAGAAGAAAAATGTCGAATTTTGAATTTCTGTTAGTATTTTACATAGAAATATAAAATTAAACATGCAAGGTACTGAATAAATGAGGATCTGTAAGAGGGATTTTTCTGGTACTTTTTCGTTCTTTAACTGGTACTTTTTGAATTGATATTAATACTAAACCTTGAAACATAAAATTCAACAGGCAGAGTCCATAGTAATTGAGAAACTATAAGAGAAGAATTTTGAGTATTATTTTGTTTTTCAATTAGTACTTTCTGATTATTTTATATAATTGAACTTACAAAACTAAATTAAAAGTTCACGGACTGAAGTGGAAATTAACACCGAAGGTTGTTCCCTCGTCAAATCGATCGGCTAATACGAAAAAACAAACAAATGCTCGAAGCGTATAAATTTATATACACTTATACGATTGCATAAATAATTATGATCGAATTTCGATCACTGGGCAAAAACTTGTTTATCTAAAAACATTAAACCTATTAAAGATAAAAACTAAAAAACTGAGGGATTTGAAGGATTTTTTATAATTAAAATAAAAGTTGCAATATAATTTATTAAGCTTGAGGTTTTTCTTTTTTATATAAAAAAAAAATTAGATTAGATTTATTTAATAGTTCCAATATTTCGATACAGCAATGTGCATCATCGTCAGGGAAATAATAAATTAATTTTCTTTTTTATATAAAAAAGGAAAAACCTCAAGCTTAATAAATTAAAGGTTGAATAAATAAAGGTTGAATAAAATAAAATTATTTAAAATAAAAATAGTATCAAAAGATAAAATAAACTTTAAAACGTTCTCACATTTCGAAATATGTTTAAATAAACGTATTAAATAAAAATTTATATATTCTAATTAGACAAAATTCATCAAATTTAATTTTCATTAAATTATTTTTATGAAAAGCCTGGGTTCGAGCCCAGCGGCAGCCAAGAATGAAAAATTATAAAAAAAATTAAATTTAATTAATTTCGTGTTGTAAAATTCCTTTCTTCATAAAGACAATTGAATGAAAATTAAATTTGATGAACTTTAGTCTAATTAGAATATCTAAATTTGGATTGAAAACCATAAACAGTTCAACAAAATAACCACAATACTAATTAAAAATTTTAACTTTATAATTGCCAGAACCATATCATAAAATTATATTAGCACCAACATCGCATTATGATTGTCCACGATTACTTAATAGTTGTAGCAACCTTCATAATTGTCTACGACTATTTTATGATTGTCGCTTTTATGATTATTGAAATTAATATATATTGCTCTTAAATATTATGAACAAGTTTTAATCATATTTAAAATATTAAAAGCAATTTTCCTGTTTTGTTTTAAATCTCCAAAGATGCATATTCGAGTATTGATTTTATTCTGGACGGTAATAAAATTGAGGTTATAACATAAGAGAGAAATGAGAATGTAATACAATCAGCAAATGACTTCATACTTATTTTATTATATTTATGACTACAAACAATAGAATTGTATGGTTTTTGTGGATATTTTTTTTTTTGTTTTCTCTTTTTGGGTTTTAGAGCACATTTTTTGGCCACATATACTACAAATGCATGAATATTTTTGATGTCGCCGCCAAGGATTATACAATTGAAGAAGCAGGAAATAATAAAAAAAAAAACGGAAAATAAAAATCCAAAACAGATAAAAAAAATACCTATAAAACTTCGCGTTTAATACTTGTGTATACACCCAGCCGTTTGTGTAAATACTAGGGTATTCATTTAATCGGGATTTTGCTTTAATCAATTAATCGCTAGAATAATTAATCGAGGTTTTGGTTTGATCGGGTTTTAATCGGTTAATTTTGTTATTGATCGGTTAACCGGTTAATAAGGATATTTTCTAGATTAAGTAATTTCAATGAATAAAAATTAAATTTTTTTTATTATTTTGAGTGTATTAGTAAAAAAACAATAACACAACAATTCTTGAACTAAAACGAGCAAATAAAAAAATAATTAATAACTATGTAATACATATTTTTTAATTAATACATATTATGTATTTATTAAAAAGTAAACTCTGAGAACATTTTATTAATAATTTCAATAGTTTAAGGAGATCTTATAAAAAAATGTTTTAGAAAATTAAATTGGTTTAAATGTTTAGGACTTAAGCGATTCTTTTCTTTAGTTTTGATAAACTTGATTGAAAAAAAATTCTTTCACTTATCGAAGATGTTGGAGAACTCGAAAGCAACCCATAATACAGATTATGAAATTTCTCAGACATTTTCCTTTAATCATTTGAATTATCCATTATGCCATTAGAGTCCTGTTTTAATTTTTTTTAATGCTTAACACTTCTAATTGTTTCGGTAAATTCTCTTTTTGTGTTACTATCGAGAGTTTTTTCTGTTGTCAGGCCATCATCTAACTCATCTTGACAAAGCTCAGCACCGAACATTCTGCAAAAAAGTTTATTTTCGAATTCCTTAATTTCTTTTTTTGTACTGTATTTCTAGAAGAAAATATATTGTATGAAAAAATATTTCGAAACACAACTTTTTTGGTGTGCTTTGGTAACTTTTTTGGTGAACTTTGGCACAGATAACATTGTAAAATTCTACATGGTTGCATTGTACAATGCATTAAAAAAAAGCGAGTTGCTTTGCAACTGAAGTTTTGGAACTAACCCATAATTCAAAATTTTGTTGCATCGGTTAATCGGTTAATCGACTGAAATTAACCGGTTTAATCGTTAATCGAACCGATAACCGATTAACGGTTAACCGAATGAATATGATATGGCCTAATGATTGTGATGACTATAAAAAGGTAAAAGTTTGTTTAACATTTTCTTAGTCTTAGTGGGGCGTAACAAATACTTTTAGACTTCTAAATGTCCAGAAGATGATGCTTCAAATGCAGATATAAGAACTACAGGAGCACTTTAAATTCTAACTGAAACTATTCCATAGCCAAATAAACAAGTGTAAGTAAGTGTAAAAATGTTCTATAATTGGTACTCTTGGAACTGCTGGGTATTAGTCTACAGTTCCTATCTGGCGCTGTTTCTATTTGTATTACTTCAAGAATAAACAATCAAATTTATAAGGAAAAACACAAATAAACGAGTAATATGGAGGAACGAAAATACACACATTCTCTTGTCCAAGTTCAAAAAAAAAAAAAAACAAAAATATGAAAACGTAAATGCAATAAAAAAATAACATAATTTCACAACGTACAAATAAATATTTGATTTTTGGCTTGGAACTTGAGTCACCGGACAGTCACAAATGTGTTTTTTTTTCTTTTTTGTTGTTGCTGTTGGTAATAGCGAAGGTATCATACATACATACATGGCTTTAACTGTTGGCAGAGTAACCATGCTTGGAAACCATGTGAAATAAACGTAAATTTGTTGAAGTAATCGAACTTGCAGGAGGTTTCGGTGTCAATAAAAGAATGAAAATCGTTATAGAGATATAACTGAATTCATGAATATGTATAGACTGCTATTAGAATTTGTAATTGTATGTTTGTGTTTTTGTGATATAGTAGAGACGTCAGAGGGATGTGTGATAAATTAAAGGAAGCAAAAAAAAAAAAAAAATTACAATACTAAGTTCTTTTTCTATCTTCCTCTAATTAACTGTAATCACCTGAATGGTGCGTAATCGGAATAATAATTTACACAGCCTGTCGCACTAGTTCCTCGAAAGGGAGCCAACACAAAATTTTCAACTGTTCACCGATTTCAAGAAAACGATTTACAAAACAATATAATATAATCAAAAAAAGGAGTCTAATTAATCAGAATATTTGCAGATAAAAATATAAGTAATTCAAAAAAAAATATCTATCCATTGCTAAAATCATTTTCTTTACTCTTTCGGAAAAAAGTACAGTTGTTTTTCTTTTTGTAATGTAATAGTACTGTTGCTTATGATTCTTATACGCTTAACAGTTTTATTTGGTTTAATATCTTTAGTTTTTCTAAAATCTTTATGGATGAAGTTTCCTGATGATCTGGCCTAAGCAACCAGTGAAAAGCGCATAGGAATAGCTTATCCCATCAACAATAAATTTCAAGTGTTTTTATCAAGAATAAAAACTAGAATTAAGCACGAATAACAAAATCTTTTAAAGTAATAGTACACATTTAATAAAGAAACGGTTTTTTACCTCGATTTATAATTTATAAATTATGATGTTTTCGCTAGCAACCGATGCGTTGTTGACGTAATTATGAGCAATATATTTATTAAGTCATCTTCAGTGATCCGAATGTATTGTGATCACGCAAAAGGTTGCTATAATCACACTATGGTTACTCCAATTACATAAGTATATAGGTACACAGAAAAAATTATTGCCGAATTATTTTCAAACAACCGCTTGTTTGAAAATTTTTTTAATTTCTATAAATATTTTTACTGATTCAATCAATATTTTTGTTTGATTTTTATTTAACCAACAAAAATGTGGACAACTCTTCAAAAATAAAATAAACGCGTTATTGGTATCAAGTTTTCATAATTTTGTATGAAATATTTAACGCTCTTTAATGTTGTCGTCTTTTTGCATTTTTTTATTTGATCGTAAGCAACACTTCTTTATGTGAAATATAAGAACAACAACAAAAAACACACACAGTCTATTTTTGGACGCTTTAAAAAAGTGCAACTATAAGAAAAACAATAGCAGACACGACATTATAAGAAACAAAATCCCGTATTCAATTTTTTAAAACTGTTTGGTTAAATACATCAAATACAAAAATAGAATGATGACGAAAAACATATCGAGTCGGTCTGCTGCCGTTTTTGGTTACATTTCTTCTTTAGCAAAGGAAAGGATACAGCAACAGAGAGTGATAAAGAAAAACATTGTGTTGTGTGTATAAATAAGACTTCGTTCAAAAATTATTCCAACAAAAAAATGTGTTTTAAAGCCAGTCGGCGGCTCTGCTTTGCCGTCACCTTCTCATACAGTGCTTACTTGTGGGCGCGTCATTGCTTGTGCAAAAACTTTTTTTTTTTTTTGATTTTGAATTTCAGTAAACTTTTTGTTTGATTCAGTTAAATTATTTGTTTGAAAAAATTAGTGTTTTTTTTCAGTAAACAAAATGCAAATAAATTGTTTGAATATGCAAATTTGTTTGTAGGACCGATTTCAGACAAAAAATTGTTTGATTCTACAAATTTTTTGTTTGAATTGGAAAAATAATTTTTTCTGTGTAGATGTTTCCTAATCATTTCCCTGCATAGAAACTTTTTCTTTCGGTTATATAATTGATTTTGTATTTTAGGCAATTCCCTTACTTACTTATGCGGCTGTGCAACATATTGTTGGTCCTGGCGTGCTTAATAAATGATCTCCAAACACTTCGATCCTTTACGCTCTGCCTCCAGATTGTAATAACAAGGATTTTCGCATCCTCCTCCACGTGGTCTTTCCATCGGAGTCTCGGTAGTTGGCATCTCACTTTCTTTATAGAGCGTTCGTTTTAATTCGACCGACATGCTCTATTTAGCACAATCGCTATATTTTGATGCACTTACCTCGTTCATGTTCGGATACTGTAGGTACAGCTCACTGTTCGTTCGATGTCTATACAGTCCGTTCACGCAGATGAGCCCAAACATTTTATGAATAATCTTTTTTTTTTAATACGCCCAACACTGCTTCATCCGCTCTTGCAAGTACCCATGTTTGACCCTATATAGTATTAGTGAAGTGTGGGTTTCGACTTTAAAAAGAGGGCTCTGCCGACATAACATCTAATTGAAAGCACGATCCTCCATTTTCACTCTTCCAATACTTTTTTTTCAACTTCTCAGCTTTTTGCTGAACTTTTGCTGAACTTTTGCTGAAAATATATTCATACATTTATACTATCATACTTTCTATAAATGCTATACAAATCATAAGAGATTATTGCACATAAAACAAGGACTTTAAAAAGCTTAATCTTATTGAACAACTGCAAAGAGCAACAAGAAAGCAAACAAAATATTAGAAATGGACTTTAGTCAAAAAGTGAAGGTTGTCGTAAAGTAAAGGGATAATAAAAATACAAGATATAAAAAAAATACAAGCACTTATTGGGTTTTTTCTACCACCCTCTGTGCTTTACATGTGTTAAGAATACTCGACAAAAAAAAAAAAAACTAAGAATGAGTAAATAGGATAAAAGGATAATAGCCTTAAACATTAAAATTGTAACAGAGATTGTCTCTAGTGTTTAGCAAAAAAAAAAAAAAAAAAAAAAATGGTAACAAGAAAAGCAACATTTTGGCAAATATTTGCTAAAAACAATTTATTAATGGAAAATGAACTTATTTGTCCTATCTTCTAATAGACAATATAAGAATATTAACACATATTTTTATTTTCTTTTTTCATTTGCAAGTAATAAAAAACTAAAACTATTTATTAATTCTTGATAAATTTTTGTCTATATTTTTGGTATTTTTACTAAACAAATTTTGTCACAAATTACAGAAACAAGAAAGAAACAAATACATGGCAATGGATATTATCATAAAAACAATCTCTAAGATTTACCAAAAATCTATAAATATATAAAACATAAATATTTTTAAAAAACTCTTAACTATGGCAACTCCAACTCATAAATTTATTTTTCCTAATACAAAATTAACCTCAAGGTTTATTTCGAATGTGTTTTTGTTTCCGCCTGTTCAAATAAATATATTTGTTTGCGTTAAGAGGCGTATACGTATTAATATCGTTAACCTATCTCTAGGAATATAAGTTGTATATGTATTAAATATGTAAGCAGTCTTTTTTTATTCTTTTAGTTTTTTTTCCAGTTATGGTAATGAAAATCAACAAATATTAATACTAAAACAGCAATCAGTTGATAGGGACCCATCTTAAGGCACATTCATATCCTTAAGATGACATTTCAAAAGTAAATAAAAATAAAATTTATTCCAGCTCATACATATTAAAACGTCCAAAGAAATAGACATTTGTAAACTCATACGACCATAACAAAAAAAATCTACACATGTTTTTGAGGGGGAGAAAAAGTGTTAAGGTAAAATTATTATGAAACTTCCAGCTACCGCCCTTTTGCTGTCTTTGTTTTTGTCTTTTTTTACTGCATATAAATTGGAAATAACATATTTGCCCTCTTAATATGATTCTTGATTTTCTTTAAGGGTCACATAATTATATGAGAATTAAATCAAAATTAAATTTATTATAACTTTTGATTTTATTTTAACCTTAAAAAATCACAAGGAATTTGAAGAAACAAAAGTTCAAATCGAATAAAAGTACAGTATAGTTGCTTATGACCGGACACTGAAGTTACCATTATGTTTCCGTACAAGGGAAATGTGCTACGAAGCCAACTCTACGCATTCCATTAGAAAGCTGCGGAAACCAGCGAACAGTATACATACATCGTAAGGTACGGTCTCTGTATATCAAACAGTTAAGAAATTCGGAAAAAATCTATAAAATCGAAAAAAACCGTAACTCTTACAAAAATATATATATATAAAATATTCCGCAGAGATAAAATAAGTGTGATTGATTTGAGAAGTGTTAATATTATAGAAAAAATGTCAAGTTTAAAGCATGTCAATTACAAAATGATCCTTTAAATGTTAACAGCTCCCAAAACTTTATTCTATTAATTTTAGTTTAATTTAAACATGCAACAGAGATAAGAGAATTAGTTCTAATATCAACCAACTTTAATACTTACTTTACTTTAATAAAAGTTACAAGAACCCAACTCGAAGCTGTAGCAAAGAAATCACAAGCAACTTTATCCAGAGACGATAATAAATGCAGAAGTATCTATAACATTTTCATAGTTGCCAGTGTATACGTAAACCATAAACTTTATGTTGAAACATAAAATAGAGTCTTTGTTTTAATCCCTGCATAAAAGTGTAACAATTTAAGTTGGTTAAGCAAAGCAATCAAAACTTTTGGCAATTGAATTAATCCTGTATTCATCTATATATTTACAACATACACACATAAAAGGTATTGAGAACGAGGGATTATTTTATCTTCTAAAATCTACAAACACTCCTAGAATATTTAACACAAACACTCATTTTCATTGAATGAACAAATTTGTGTCTAGGTATGGGACCATAATTAGCAACAAGTGTAATTAGTTTTCAGACACGTAGTGACCAAAATAGACAACATGCTTGTCGTTTAATGAACAATCATTCTCATTTCTAGTTCTAACCACAACAGAGACTAAAATGTGTTTGACAAGAGACAGAGGAAGAGAGAAAGAGAAGAACCTTAATTAAGATGCTTTTCAATAGGTCTTACTCAAGGCTATAAAATGGAAACTTAAAACTTGTACGCATAGATTAAAGACACATACATAAAATTTTTCATTTACATGTGCGTTTTGCTCAGACTCCCAAAAATATATTTTAAGGTCACTTGTTCATATGTATTGACATATTTTACACTCGCTTTAACGATACTTTACAAAACTAGATGAAAGTAGAAAGGGTAAAAGATTTGAACTTATCGATTTAAACACCCATTCTAAAACATCTTACAGTTTTTCAAAAAATCATATCTGTGGCATTTTGACAAAACATCTTATGTCGAGATAAAAAAGTTTTGAAAAAAAACTCGGTGAAAAAATTATTTATATTAAAAAATAAAATAAACAAAAATTAAAAAAAAATTTCGTTTGTAATACGAAATTTTAAAAAAGTAAACAAAAATATTTTTTTAATGAAAATTCGTTTGATTAACAACATTTTTTTCAACTTTTTAAATTTGACTTAAGATGTTTTGTAAAATGTCCACTTGACATATGTAATGCGGCACGGCACGTGTTATTTTAAGAAAAATCATTTTCTTGCTATATTTTACAATTTAAAAAATACTGCACTTTAAAAAAAAGAGTTATAAAGGACCAGTCTTTTATACATTTAACATAAAGGTTAGAGTAGGAGTCGGAGTCAGACTTAAAAAATTTTAGCGGTCGGAGTCGGAGTAAGAATTATTTTCTTAACGACTCCACAGCCCTGCTTTAAAGGTTGATTTAACCAAAATATGGTTGATACAATTTAATGCATATTTGCAGGGTTTAAAAAAATCCTTTGAAGGAGTAGTCAAAAAACTTCAAAATTTACTAGGAAGGCCCTTTTGAAGTATACTAAAAAAATATCACAAAACTATTTAGTAAAATAAAAAAAAACGCATGATATGCAAGAAGTAAAACTGAATTTTTAAGTAAGAATAAAGTATAGGACCAATTATATAGACATTCATATTATTTCCGGAGAGTAAACTATTTCCACTACTGCAACAAAAAATGAATTTAATCTTTAAGTAATTATGTAGTAATGATGGAAGTAAAGAACGGAATCAAGTAATGAAATAACTGTAAACAAATTCAGATTTAATTATACTAAATGAAAATTTATCAATTCAATTTCTCCAAAACATTTGTACATTTCAAGTTTTTCCATCGTTGAGTTGTGTTCTACACACACATCATTATAAATGCATTTTCTTTTGGAGACTCCTTAAAAAATTAACATAAAAGTTATAATTTGCAAATAAATGGAAATTTAACAAACATATTTCTAAATAAATGAAGTTTGTTGTTAAGGAAAAAGAATTCTATAACATTAATCAATATTGACAATGTATTCATATGCGAATTTTTTTTTACATCAGTCAAATATTTGACAAAATTAGTGCAACTACTACTACAAAAAAAAAAAAAAAAAAAATGTCAAATATTCTGTAAGTAAATTATTTTTTTTCTTTTATATATGTTATTTTAATGTTGCAGAAGTATTAAATTAAGCGTTTACGTTTTTATTTGTTTTTATCAAATATTAGCCTAGTGTGCTTATATCAATAGTCTGAGATTTGTTTTCCGCAAAATTGCATGTTTTGAACATCCACACTCGTTTCCCTTCAATGAGTTTAAGATGTCGTCTTCGTGCTTCAATTATAAACATTTCATGCATAATAAAATTCAATTCCACGTTCATTTTCACATGTAAATCAAAATTTTTTATGATTTTTTTTATAATAAAAAGTAAAAATCATGTTACAATACCAAGAAAGAGTTATTGATGCATAAAAACTGGAGTAGAAAATAAAAAAAATGACATAAGAAAAACTTTTCCATGTAATTGAAAGCAGTTATATTTTACATATTATAATTGAGTCTAACTGGATCTTATTTGAGGAAAAACTTTTATTAAATTCATAAAAATTTAAATATTTTTTTATATATTTTGAATAAAGCAATAATCGTATTGAATATTTAAGAAAATCGAAAAAAAATCTGTGAAAATGAATATAATTTGATAATAACGATTTCTACCACTTAATTTATTTAAGTTAATTTGATGATTTTCACCTGCAAGATTTGACGATTATATACAAACTTTATCTGGCAACTATGACCCTCAACTTCATATTTAGTCCATGGAAAAAGATAAAGACTAAAAACAGAATAAAAGTATACTACAAGAGGAATATAAATAAAAGTTAAAGCAAAAAGAACGAATAAATACCAACAAAACACAAAAAGGATCTTCAAAGGAGTGTTGACATAGTGTCGACAGCAGAAGAAAATAAAAACAATTGTTATTTAAAGCAACATCAGCAGAAAGTAATAACAATGAAAACGTCGAGTAAAACAATTAACAGTTTTCGTTGTTGACTCAAAGAAACACAACAACAACAACAAAAACATAGTACTGTAAATAACAACAATAACATAGAGAGGAAAATAAAACAGAATCTACAATAATAAATAAAATTAACAAGTGCTACAAAGCAAATTGTTACACTCAGAAAAAAAAATTTTCAAAATGGGCATCTTCAAGAAAACTAGTTTAACGACAAATTTTAAACATATTACGCCTAATTAAACTATATTATTGTCACCGGCAACCATATTATGATTAAACTTGTCCTCCATTAAGAAGCCAAAACCATATAATGGTTGCCTCTGAACATGTTATGAATAATAAGAACAAAAATATATTTTAAACTAATAAGAGTTTGATTGTTTTCAAACCATAGCATATTGGTCTAGGTTAATTTAAAACCAAACAATAATTAGTGGTAAAGAAATTATTGTCATATTTAGCCGTATAATGCAACCATAATATAGTTATGGCTTTTTAATGGAGTACTTATATAATATGATTTGTTGTGACAAAAATATGGTTAAATTTAACCATAATGTGTTTAAAAGTGTTCGTAAAAAAAGTTTTGTTGAAGGTTACCATCCCAATAAAAATTGGAGCTTCCAACGAAGCAGGGTTTTTAGGGAGAAATGTAAAAGTTTCGTAGTAAAGAAACGTCGTGGCTCTTTTAATGATTTTTTTTTTTTAATTTGTTAAGAGTTAATTCATTTATGGTCATCTTCAACAAAACTAATTTACTGCATCTCTGTGTGTCTCATTGCATAGCGCTTAAATGTGCGCTAGTTTTTAAAAATTACTATTAGTGCTTCGCAAAACATTGGATACTGAAAAAATTAGTTTTCTGCATGTAAGCAGACATGTTTTTAGAACCACATTTTGCTTACTCAAGCCTTAAACATAACATATATTTTCCTTTTTAATTTAAAAACGCTTTCTTAATAAAAATATTCACTAAATTTTATTCATTATTTTTTTGTTTTAGCTTATAAAAAAATTTCCCAGTTGTCTTTTTTTCTATCTGCTATCTGCATAAACTTTCCTTTAAAGTGCATTAGTTTGAAATAGATGAAAGCTTGAATAACTGACATATACATGCCATTTTAATGTTGGCATTTTGACAAATATGCCTTTCACTTATACACAATCAACAGCGAGTGTTACTGTGTTTAGTGTCCTCATCATTCTTCGTTCATAATCATCCTCAACAGCATCATTATCAGCTTATTCATCGTATTTATGCTTCGAAAATATATTCCATGTCCTAGTCAGAGGTTTTTGATGTACTGACTTGAACGTTGCTTTAGCCAAATAACACATTTTAAACAGTTGATGTATTTATTTCTGGCTAAAATACAGAGAAAGGGCACATTTCAATTTGAAATGACGTCTGACACGTTTTTTTTAAGGCAGAAAGTGCTTAGTTTGCAAATTGCCTCTTAACTCTACTTTAAGAAGCAAAAAGTAAATATTGAAGAAATAATATAAAATATTTAAAAAAATAAAGCAATTGTAAATTATTTTTTTAAAAAAATGGACAAATTTATAGATATTTTAAAAGTTTTAAAAAGGAAAGAAATAGTTCACTGGAGATTTAAAAAAATTTTGCAATATGACCGCGATTAAAAAACTATGTTAACAACTAAATTCTTAATATTTGAGTAATAGTCTTTACAATAATTTATATACATACATATTTTCTTTTTGTAAAAAATAATCAATCACAACAAATTTCGATCCACTAAGTGGAATAACATTTAGTTTAAAGATTGATGTTTGACTATTGACTGCCAGCAGTCGACGATGGCTGTGAGTGTAAACGGCAAACCCCTCTGAACAGGTAGTGTGGCTACAATCTAAACATGTCAGGGCAACTTATCCGTGAAAACCTGGTTTCGATTCAAAGGTCAGTCAAGAATGAAAAATTATCAATAAATTTTAATTAATTTCATGTTGCAAAATTCATAAAAATAATTTAATGAAAATTAAATTTAGCCTGATTAAATAATAATAATATCAAAAAAAAAAGTCAAATTTTTTTCAAACACTTTTTGATTTCAGGCAAATGGGCATCCAATTTAAGGACACTTTTTCGGGCATTTCCGGCCGTATATGTCCAATAACACGAGAAACCAGTGAATTTCCGTAGTCACACCGGAAATAATCGAAAAGTGTCAAATCGCACCACCTTGAATGCCAATGGATTGGTTCAATTCTCGAAATAAACTTACCGTTAAATTAGGATTTTATTTAGCCGTTGGTTTCGTTCGACGTGTGGCATATATCGCCAATCTGGTGAAACCAATTCTATCCTGTATCAATTCATTTATATTCTCATTCAAAAATTAATTAAAATGGTAACATCAGCTTAATTTTTGCGAAATAAGGTCTGATGGTGCCACCAGCGTGATGTTAATTTCGTTTATTAGAAAAAACTGTTCGGATATACGATTATAAAAATCACCAAGTTGTCTATAAACCTAGAGGTAATTGATTTCAAAGTAAATTTGGATTATTTGGTGATGTTGTTGGTATTGTTGCGTCAATCTATTCGTGAAAATAAATGTCAAGAAGTGGGAGTAGTATGACAGTTCGTTTGCCTGCAAATCATTTCGCAAGTTCTATCGGACTTAAACAAGACCATATGTAATAAAGTAATTTCAATAGCAATGTTGGTTCTTTTTAAAATATTATGCTACCCTAGTTTTTTGTTCTGTTAACAGACTATTTTGTTATTTAATTCCTCATCATTTACACATTTTTCATTTATCAAATTAAAAAAAACTGCAATTTACTCAACAACAGAAGAAACTATAAGAGATGCTGCCCAAAAGCTTAAACTAAACTTCACAATAATTGAAATCTTCAAAAGTTAAAAGAATGACCAAATATCCCTCAGCTAGACATTTAGTGCACAAAGCAATTATCCTTTTTACAAATTTGACAAGTAATTGTTATTTATTTTTCTTCAAAGGCACAAACTGTTTTAAAGTCATTTAAATATTCATGAACTTTGTTTTTTATAAGACCTTCTTTTAAAAAAAATTTAGTTGAATTGAGGTACTCAAAGATAAAAAAGGAGTTGGTACATCATTTCAAATCATTTCAGCATCAAACGATTGATTTACTTTCATGTTCCTAAAGAACGATTCCGATGAAATCTTTTTTTGTCACAAATTTTAAAACGAGTACAATAAAATCGAAAACTAATAGACAACTGGTTAGATTTTAATAAACTTAACAAAAAAAAGAAAGCAAAAAAAAAAAATCAAATAAAAAAGCACTGGGACACTTGATAATCCTATCTAGAACAATAAATCGTTACCTAAAATGCAAACGGCCCTATTTAACACTTTGAAAATTTTACAAGAGCAGCAGAAACTATTTAGAATGATAAATATGTAAACGTAAACTGCTTGTAATTTATATCTCTACAATAAATAAATTATTTGACAATGTTGAATATTATGTTAACAGTGAGTTACGTATTTTAACGTTGATTATGTATAGACATAATCGATTTCATTTGTGTTGGTTATCAGGATCAATGCAAAAGTCGACTTTTTGGTTAGTAAGGGACGTTTGCGTTTTAGGTAACGAAATATTGAAAGCTGCCAGGACTGTTGAATGAAAAAGATGAGAAGAAAAGCTATCGTCGTCATGTCATTATTTTCCACAAAGTAAATGGAAGTCACGTAAGCCATTGATCAGATCACGCGACTCAAATTTTTAGAATGACAACAATAAAGGAGAAAATATTTTCTTTAAAAATATTTGGCACTTAACGTAACTGCACGGAGAGAGAGTGTAAGAAAAAACTAGTTTTTCTAGCTGTTCAGTGACTATTGTTACCATAATCTTCAATGAACCCACTTCTGTGCCTTAATTATATGTTTGATTTTTATTTAAATTTACATTTTTAAATGAAAATAAAGCAAAATTTCACTCATTAAAACTTTGAAATTTTTAAATCAACCAAAATGTTACTGCAATTTCTTTTAATTAATTTTGCAAACCTTAAGTACAGCCTTAAGCCCATTATAATTCCACATTTAAACTCATTGTTGAACATTCTGTTAAATATGAATTTTAATACTGACTTTGGTTTTGTTATGGGGATGTTATTTACAACCTTAATGGAGCCACAATTTCTTCATGTCAGGCCATAATTCTTGGCATTATTTAATCTTGTACAGAAATATCACCAGACTCTCTATCTCCCCTTGTTCGCCCAGCAACAACAATAAACAAGTACTTTACTTAAAATAAACAAAATAAAAGTGAACAAAAGGACGCACAAAAGTTTATTTCCAAGATTTCTGCAATTTAATTTAAAACTTATGAACAATTTCAACAAACAGAGGCATTTTCAGACATTAACACAGAACGAATGATATATTTGTACGCAGAGAGTCAAACCAGGTGTTATGAATGCCTTCTGGAGCCTTATTTCACAGAATAAGGGCCCTATTTTGATATATGAAATTTTACACACAATGAAAAAGGAAAAAATTAATTCGCAGCTAACTATAATGTTTTGAGAGAACAAATTTTTTTTTTTTCATATTATAGTTACTGCAACCACATTATTGTTTGTGTAATAATGCTCTTAATTATTAATGTTTAAATTAAAATACCCTTATAGTCCTTTCAAAAAGAGACATGATTGTAGGCAACCGTTATTATGAAGAGACTCAATAAACCATTTTATTTTTGCAGTAATAATAAGTATGTTTCGCAAGAGTTTTCACAAAAATAATTGAACCGATTTGTTTAAAAAAAAAAGGTTTAAAGCTGGTTCCAAGAAACATATTGTCGGCTCAGAGTGTAAACCTGCTAAATCCACTTTTTAAGAAAATTTAGATTTTAATGCCGTATGGTAGAAAAAGATATGCCTCGTCGACCAGCATGTAGTTTTTCTTCAATTTGAGCCCTGAAGTGTGACAAATTAACAATATTTTTGGTTTTCCTCTCAAGCAGCAAAAAGGCAAAATAAAAAGTTTTTTTTTCTCTCCTGTAAAATTTGTTAAAAGGGAGCTAGCAGGTTTACACTCTAAGCCGACGATATGTATAAGATTGTTAATGCTTCGAATTCAGTACTTTCAAAAACAGTAATTCTTTGTCTAAACAAATAAAAGATATTTTATCTTTAATGTATAACAGTTTTTTATAAAATACTAAAGCTCTGTTAAAGTGCAATGATGTAAAAACAAACATTCTAATTTTTGCTAAGCCATTGTAATAATACATAATTTCAACATATTTCATATTTTTTTAGTTTAAATTTTATATTTTTAATTAATTAATTAATATGGCCAAACAATAATATTTTTGAATTTGCTAATAAAAATTAATTCTCCTAAGTAAGACGAAACAACAATAAAAGCGAAAACTAAAACAAGTTTTTTCAAAGGCCAGCTGAACAAGAGCCTTTTATTTTTCGTTACGTTTTATGTACGTCTACCTTGAACTGGCAGATTGCCTATGTTCCCATAAAGCAATTGGTGCAACATATGAATTATGACTTAATATTTAAGCATATCGTTACTTAAATTTAGAAAAGGCGTATCTAACATACAACATTACTTTTTTTTTTAAATTGAAGACATTAAACTTGATAATCAAGAATACTGACAAAAGCTTTTGGATATTATAAAAACTGTCATCTTAAGTTCTATCATTTTAGTTTTCTAAAACTATACATAAGTTTTTTCATGTATACTTTTTGACAAAGTCTTATGTTCAAACTTAAAAATATTGTACAAGTTAGATACGTCTTTTCTTACTTTTAGTAACGATATATAAAATTATTTAGTAACTGCAAATGTTTGCTCAAATAGCCGATGATTAGGGAGTCCCTTCAAGAGAAAATCATAAATGTATATGGGCATTTCCTCAAAATGGTCAACCAGGATGAAAATTTAAAGTGTTGATAATCATCGTCTTTTATTGTTTATTATTATTAAAAAAGTCTATGTTTTTATAATATAATGGTTTCATAGCATATCTCAGCTGTTTTACTTGGGAAATTGGGCTGGAAACTGGAAAATTTCATATTTTCCTTTTAAACAACTTCTAAAGACATTTTTATATAATTATTTTATATGCAAAAAATATGTTATGTTTGCCCTCTTTCTTCATAATCTCTCCATAACAATCAATTGTCAATTGGGTATTAAGTTTTTTGTTTCGGATATTTGAAGCTATTTATGGGTAAATGCATGGTGATAACACAAAAAAAAAAAAAAAAAAAAAAAAAAAAAAAAAAAAAAAAAAAACATACGTTCGCGACTCGTACGTTTGCGAACGGCACATAAGCCAGTTAAACAAAAACCAATAGATATATTATTTTGTAAACACTTTTCCATTACGCAGATGTTTACATTTCACTACTGTCAGCCATTTTGCGTACGTTCGTGACCACATTTTTATAACTATCATTATGAGAACTTTAACTCGATGAAATCCATCTTTTACACTAAACATAGAGCTACCCAAATGCCATCGAATCGGAAACAAATGCTAGGAAAAGTTTTATTTTCTATATTATTTGTATATCAGAAGACAAACGTTGCCAAACGTAGGTGTCGCTTTTAAATTTTTCTTTATATCTTTGGCATATACAATCGGACGTTTAAGCATGATATAGCAAAGATTTTGTCGTGAGGTAATTGGTTTGACACAGTTTTATAAGACAAGAAATTACACTATCAAATTTCGTGAAGATCGGATCATAATTTATCATAAGTACGACTTAAACCACAACGAATAACGCTATTGTAATAAATAAATAAATCTGGACCATTTACCTTCTCGATACAAGAACTTGAAATATCATAATTTAAGATCTGACAATAAATGCCAAATATATAACGAACATTTTAAAAAGGCGACTTCTGCGTTCGGCAAAATAATGTTTTTTTGAAACCGCCTTGTAAAAATACTTTGTCATTTCTTAATGACTTATGTAATGGTCTTATATTGTAACAAAATATTTAAGCGAACAAATAATTATTTTACTTTTGAAAATAAAAACGCTTTCATATAGAACACCCTTATGATTACGCCAATTGCCCTGACTACTAACGTGTTTCCCGTCAACCTCAACCAAAAACCATACAAGGCAATTTCAGATATTCAAGAAAAAGTTATGCACATACATTTGGTATATAGACACATATATGTACATATGTATGAATATGTGTGCATCAACAAACCAACAGTAGTGCAGTTTTACGAAATTCTACAAAATGTGCAGCAATGGTTACATTAACATTTTATTGTGCAATACAAGACTACTTATATGAACACATGGTCGTATCTACATGTTCTAGTAATAATAATTATTTATTGGTAGAAAAGGTATATTTATGAACTTGAAATAGGCGTGTTTAAGTTACAGATATTTTAGTTTGTATAAGGTGGCTCAAAAGAAACGAATGATTTTCTTTTATTTTTTTCAGATTGTTAAAAAAAAAATTTTATTGATTTTAATTGTGATTTCTTACTCAATCTTATAGGGAGTAACTTATCTTATTTTTAACTTACTGGTGATTTCAATAAGCAGAGTGGAGAATATGAGCAACGTTTATCCTTGGGTTATTCTCCAGCGGCGATTACACCGTTTAAAGTCCCCAGTTTTGTTTAGAAAATCATCCCGAAGGATTATTGATCCATTTTCTTTGCGGATGGAATTAATAATTCAGTTACAAACGGTGCTGCTCTATACGCCATTGTGAACGAAGATTCAGCAACAATTTCGTGTTTTCTTCTAGGTATCTTATTTCTTCCCAAAGTATTTTATATATTTTCCTTTTATTTTGCGAATAAAAATTTCACGTAAGTTTTTTTTTTTTTAAAATTGAGTCTTCTTCTACTTCAGCAACCATTCATAAAAATTTTAAATGACGTTTGAGCTAATTTTATTTAGTTTTGAAGGATAATTTTACCAAAATGTTTTAAAAATAATAATGCATACATATCTACCCAGGAAAAATTTTTGAATTTTGGTAATAGGTAGAAGTTATTCCATACGTTACCTGGTAAGTAGTTGTCATTACAATTGTCACTATTTTGAAAACCTCAATAGTAACTTACTAGTAATGACCTTAGTAACTACTTTTTACTTCTATTATTTTCACTATTGAATATTTGCTATTAGTAAGCAGCTCAATAACAACTTATCCGTTGCGTTGTTTTTCTTACTGAATATTGAATATTGTGGCTTCTAGTAAGTATGTTGTAAGAACTTTTAATTCAACTTACTGGTAGTTAAATAATAACTAGATATGTTTTACTTCTAGTAAGTGTATTGTAAGTATTGAATTCTGTGGACAACTCGTACATAAAAATAAGAATCCGAAGGATAAGTAGTGTTTATAATCGCAACATTACTTGCTAACTTACCATGTAAGTAAAGTTTTTGCTGGGCAGGTACGTAATATTGTTTTGGGCAAAATTCGCGAATATTTTCGCAATTAAAAATGTGTGTTGTTGTGAAAAAAGTTTCTGCAATAGTCAACGAAGTTTTATATTTTAAAATATTTTAAGTCTGAGTGTACAAAACAGATTTATTTTATATTAATACTGATATGAAAATAATAGCAGTGATAATGCTAACGATAATATAATTAAAAGTTTCCTTCTTCTCGTGATGGCAAAGGAATTTCTCCGAATAGTTGCTTTCTTTAAAAAAAATTAGTTTATTTTATAAAATATAAAAATATTACAAATTTATAAAAGATAAAAATGTACAACCAAGTTTTAAAACTGTTTAATTTTTATATTCATGAATAATAAATACAATACTGTAAATGTCTATCCGGTAACAAATTAAATAAAATTGCTAAATTCATATAAAATATTTACGTTGAGAATAAAAACATAATTATGCACTTCCATTATTATAAATTTATTAGATTATTCTTTTTTTCCCACAACTAACTAAAAAATAAGAAAACAAAAAAAAAAAAAAAACCAACACAAAAACTACAGGCAGAAAAATAATATGTTTCAATATGGGGTCAGACAACTTAAATGTAATTATAAAAAAAAAATATGGTTCAATATGTCCACAAATAACTCATTAAGTATGGTTGCAGGTAATGCTAAAATCTTATGGTCACTTAAATCATATTTATTTTTACTATAACAATATTCTAATTGTTAACAATAACGCATATTTGCACTGTAACCATTTATATGTTTATAATCAGTCAATCAAGGACATTTTTATACCATATTTCAAGCAACCAAACAATTTCTTATTGTGAAAATATATTTAATTATGATAATCATATAATATGGAAGAAGTATGTCCTTTACAATTTGTTTAGCTATTGCTGCATGTTTATACAGTTGCAATAATTATGAAACAATCACCCTACTTATTTTGTTTAAATATTTCCCTGATCAAAATATGTTTGCCATAAATAATATATCTCATTAAGGCCGCTATACCCTATCCCACAAAGTCTTTAGTAATTTACTAAAATGCAACCCTGTCATGATAAGCTGTTATTGTTTTTTAAAAATGTTCAAAGAATAATTAGATCAGGGAAGCATTTTTGAAAAATACGTAAGACCTTGTGTGATAGTGTGTAATGGCCTTAACTGATAGTTACGACTATCACATTTTTAATTATTTTTCTATAAATTTGTTGAACATAAAAAGTAATACATTAATCATAATATGATTAAAACTATGCTGTGAATGGTTGTATAAACAATAATACACTCACAATATTCTGTACGTAAAATCAAGTGAAATTGCAATATAAAATAAATGAAAATTCAGTTAAAAACTGGTCTACTTATTTTTCATTTATTTTTTAACAAAAAATTTATTTAATTTTTACTGTCAGAAATTCAACCCCATATTCTGTAAAAGAAAGAAATATTCATTTTTTTTATGTAAATTCAGTAATTTTGTGTAGTACAGGTTTTACTCGTTTACTCCACAAAAAAACCGACCTTCTAAAAATTTTCAGACTCCTGTCCGCTTGTTTTTCTAATGAGAGAGAGAGAGAGAGAGAGAATATTATTATTTACTTACCCTGTTACACATGTTTGTTATACTGACCCGCCTGTTTACAGAAGAGCTCACAATTATAAGACACCAGCAGCATGACCGATATGGGTTTCGCAATTAAAAATTTGATGTATTTAACTAAATCATTTTAACAAATAGAACATGGGAATTTGTTTTTACACAAAACAAGCAAATCGATATTTATAGATAACTAAAAATTTATTTTTTGGTAGTTAAATTATATAAAATAACTGAAAATTCATTTGTTATTACGGAATATGCAGTTATTGAAGCACAGCCTCGAATAACGTTGTAACTAACAAAATAATTTTTTTTTCAGGAGAGCAAAAAAAAAACGTTTTTAAAAGTACTCATTTTGAATTTTTTTTTATTACAGATTTTGCAAAAAGTGGCCTTTAAAACGTTATTCGCGGCTGGGGTTCAATTGTTAATGTGCACTTACTGCCTGTTTAACGATTTCGAACGTTAACGTTCGCATAGAAAATTACATGGAAAACAAAAACAAATTTTAGAACGTTAACGTTCGAAATCGATGTACAGGCAGTGAGTTTTTTGAATAAATATTAGAATCAGTTAAAAATAAATTTGCTTGGAATATTAAATGTTTATTTGTTTAAAAATGACTGAACGGAATACTTCCTAAATAAACTACAGTCCGTTACTGTTATTATATTGTGAGTGTATGATAGAATTTTCTTCTTAAATATAAAACGAAACTATATTCATCAACTTAATTACCTTTATGAGCAACACACACACACATATATCAAACATCATGCAGGACATCTGTATGATAGAAAAAAATGACAACTATTACGAGTCAGTTTGGCCTTAACATCAAATGTCAGTCGTCATCATAATCAAAAGCAAAAAAAAGAAAAAAAAAACAGACGTTGTAGCTGAAAAAGTAACAAACGACATGATCAATTAGAGTAATTAATTTGCGTTTTGTACAAAATTCTAACAATAAAAAAGCGTGGAAAAAGTGATAAAATCGGCAAATGAACACAAAAGAAAAAATACAAATCACAATCAACTTCACATCTTTTTGACTGCATAAAAAGAGACTAAAAAGAATTGAATTCAAAAAAACGACTTTGAACACACACACAGGACAGTTCCTGTAAAAAAGATAGTAAAAAAACTTTTCTAACGCAAACAAACATCTAGCCTTATTCTCTTATATTATTTCAATAGACTTTCACTATTTTATTGCTTTTGAGCTGAATTCTATGTTTAGAGGACATGAAAGCATAAAGTAATGTGGTTTGTAAGCATGAAATGATTATTATTACGTACACTTTGCTCTTTGTACGAATGAGCAAATTTTAGTCACTCATACTTACTCCCAGATGCAAATGTGTTTTTGCTAAATACTTTGTGCTTAAACAAACGTTTTTTTTTTAACACTTTCTGCTTATGTCGATTTAATTAATAATTTAAAAGGGATTTATATTTTCCATAAAACAAAGAACTATCTATAAGACCTAAATAAGTCGGGCGCTTTTTAAGGTTTATAATTTTGTTGGTGGCAGCTTTTGTCTTTGATTATAAACTTTTAGTAAACTTTTGTGCGTTTAGCATTGAGGTTTGTAAGATTTAAACTAAAGACGTAATGAAAAAGTTTTTAATTGTATAAAATATTTTTTAGACCCAGCATCTTAACTTAAGTAAAATTATTAATATAAAAGTTGTATAAGTTTTTAATAGACTCAGCTGGCTTTTAGCTTCATTGCTTTCTTAATTATTTTCAAATTAGT
The DNA here is from genome assembly GCA_963931875.1 of Pollenia griseotomentosa. Taxonomy (NCBI): domain Eukaryota; kingdom Metazoa; phylum Arthropoda; class Insecta; order Diptera; family Polleniidae; genus Pollenia; species Pollenia griseotomentosa. The sequence goes on along the minus strand of OZ007561.1, from coordinate 201,747,003 downwards.
GATTTGTTTCTTCTTCCATAATAAAATAATTTTTAAAGTCATTCTTATGAATCATTAATTTGTTTCATTAAAATAACAGACAAAACGATGTTTTAGTTTTAATTTATTGATTGCTTTTACTTAAAATTAAGCTAAAACTTATGTAAGCACTCAATTCATTGAAATGAACCATAAAAGTTCATTTATCTTTTCAGAGCTATTCACATTCTATAACATTTGACCATCAATATGTCTCTGTTTAGCATGGCCATGGTCGTTATCAGGAACTTCTTAGCCAGCAGCAAACATCAGCTAGTAATAGTCATGATTAGGGCAACCAAAAAAAGCTCTAAAAAAACCGGTTTAAGTTCTTAAAAAAAGCATTTAAAAACATGAAAATAAGCTGTTAAAATTAAAAAAAAAAACAATTTAAATTCATTTTTTATTTTCCACTTTATTCGTTTAATACGTTGTTACAGTAAATTATAAGTTGATGCAATAAATTATCGAAAAGAAAACTATGTTTATTTGGGGTCAGCAAGTTATTGTACATAGAAAAAGTTATTCCTACGTCTACAGATGTTAAGGGAGCATATTTAAAATTAAGTATTTGCTCTGAAGTATATTTTATACGATTTTACTCACAATTCCGCTTGCCTCCCAATATATCCGCAAAATCTTTAATTACCGAAAATCCTTAATTTTTCAATAAAACTGACTTAAGTTTTTTATTAATTTTGTCTCCTTTATCCTCTGGAACACCGCACATTTTTCTTACGGTGTCCATAACTATATTCACTTGGAAAACCAACGAAAGATTTTTTGTTTCCAATTTTGTTACAACATCGTGTAAAACCCAAAATTTGCAGAAATTAGCAATATTTGGTTCCGCAAATCACTTTCATTCCAATATAAACAGAGAAATTCTTAATAGCTAACACTAAATTTAAAAAAAAAAAATAAATAAACGTAACTTTACGAAAACCAGAGAGCAGGTGAACTAACAGACGTTACTTTATTCAAAAGCTTTATTTGAATAGAAATAAGACGTTACAAACTGTGATGATAAAAAGACGTTACAGAAAGAGTATTATTGCATGAAGTGGCTGATCGTTAGAATACAACTATGAAATTTTCGAGAGAAAAGAACTTATACAAGCAAATAATAAAATACGTTGATAAAAAGGCTTAATACTAAGATACAGTACCTATAAGACAAAGTAACATAAAAATCTAGTAAGAAGTATAGTCGGTCAAGCCCGACCATGTGACATGATGAATTTTATTAAAATCGGTTTAATAGTTTCTGATAGGCAAAAATTGTCCCCTATCTCCCCTCGTGGTCCTATTTTTTTAAAAAATGCATACATTACGTGTCCATATAAATATGGATCTATCTAATCGCTCTATGTTTTAAATTTAATTAAAATTTGTTTGATTGTGGCCACAAAAACCCTCTTCCGGAAAGCAGCTTGTATGGGGGCTATATGAAATTATGGACCCATCCACCCTTGTGCCAACTAGAACCTATGTATGTAACAAATTTCATTAAATTATCTTCAAAATTGCGACCTGTTCTTTGCGCACAAGGTTACGTGGACAGCCAGCCGGACGGACATCGTCAGATCGACTCAGAAAGTGATTCTGAGTCGATCGGTATACTTAAGCACCAGTATTTTAAGTTGTTACACACATCAGCACAAATGCATGATACCCTCTCCACTCTTATGGTGTTGGTATAATAACATACAGATATAATAATATAGGTTGTTGGGATGATATTTTACAACGGAAACACAAAATATTACCATAATATTGAACGATTTTTTTTAACCAGAGTTGTTGCAGTACAAAAAGGGTTTATTTTTTAGTACATATTTATAAAAAAAAGTTGTACATTAAAAATAATAATAACGATTTTTGCAAAAATTTATTTCATAATATTTTTTTCGTATGAAAAAATTAAAAATTATTTTTAAATAGCAAAAAAGGTAAAAAAGTCGATATTGCAAAAATAACTAAAAAAGCCCTAACAAATTAAGCTCATTTTCTTTGTTTTTTTATGATCGGAATTTGTGTTCAAACAAAAGCATTCTATCTTATTAACCAAAAAATAAGCATTTGCTTTTTTTTGGTTGCCCTAGTCATGATATTCAATGAATTTCTTTTCTTTTTGTATAATTTCAAGTATTTTGCTCGTAAATCAAAAATAATGATGACGAATCGAGCACATTGAATTGCAAGTCAGTAGTAAGTAAAACGTTGAAAATGGAACGTATAGAATAAAAATAATAAAAAGTATAGAGAACTAAAAATGGAAAAGAGAAATTCCATCATATGAAAATGGAGGAAAATTCAAAGAAATTGCTGTAGGAATTGTTCGTAATTTGTAATTTGTTTTCATTCATTTACTTTTCTTTTTTACAAAATAGTTTAAAGAGCATCTTAAGAATATATTATGCTTTAACAAGGCAAACAAATCATTAAACAATTTTCGCTTTAAGTAACGATAAAAAATTGCAATATACTAGAAAAACTCAAATATAATATTCAACGGAATAAGATGCAGAAATTAAATATGGAACATTTCGTTTTTTAAATCAGCCTTCCAAATATGCCAAAATTAAGCTGCTAAATTTAATTCTTTATTTTCGGTACATCTTGCCAAAATGGTGCTTTTGCACGTTAACTGATCCCATAATCATCTCATAATATTTTATGCTACACATGCAAGATAAGCCTATTTTTGTGTGTGTTGATGTTTGTATACAAAATATGTAATTTAGCAAAAAAAAAAAAACATACATATATATACGAAATATATAATATATGCAAGTGAACGTGCAGCATCTCATCAGCAGCAATATTAACAAAAAAAATATGTTTGTTGGATTAGTATAACTAACTAAACAGACTGCCAGTAACGATGCCAGGTTGTGTGGCAACTTAAATGCAATATCAGCCAACATTGTAAGAAATAATCCATTTTCCTATTGTACTCTCCTGCTGCATGCCATGCTTCAAGTTAACAACAACATCAAGATTTTTAAAATTGTTTTTATGCTGCTGCAGCATACACACATACATAATGCTTGCTAAGCTTATGAATAAATGCCATATTTAGAGCATGAGTTATGTTTACGAAAAAGCATAGAACCAACAGCATTTTGTTTATGGAAAAATCTGGTATTCATAACAAGTTTTTCTAAATATTGTTAAAAAAAATTATTTTTTGTGAAAAATAAAGTTATCGGAAATTTTTTTAAAAATAATTCATAATTTTGGGTTATTTTCCGAATAATTGATGCCTCCAATACAGAAAAAATATTCTTAATATTCAATAAAATATCCAAAAATTTACTAGCCCCAAAGAAAAAGATATACTGCAGCATTCCGATCAGAAGAGCACTTATTTGATTAGGAGCATTTTCGTCCTTGTGCCAGTCGCAAATTTTAACAAGCTGAGCCCCCTACTGGTTCAGCTAATTATTTTTAGTATACTGAATATAGCCGTTTTTCGAAATTAGCCTTGGAATTCGCCACAAAAAATTTCAATACTAATGTACCATAAATCGATATTTTTTATACTATTGGTTTAATTGTTTAATTAAAATCATCAAGCTCTGTTTAATACAATTTTCCGAGATTTTTCTCGGAAAATTTTTTCCCAATATTTATTTCAAAGAAATTGGTTTCTTAACTCTATTGAACACACTGCGCTAGTGGCAAATTGTAACAAGCTGGACATCCTACTGTTGAAGCTTATTCGAGAACAAACGCTGAAAATTTTTAAGTATATGAAATATTTAAAAAAAATTAGTTATTTTTGTTCTTCATAAAAATATCAATGCCAATTTTTTTGAACAAATTTTCTTAAAAATTTTTGGTGTTTTTAACAAACACTTGATATTATTTATTGAAATAAGGTATTTTTTTACAAATTTATTTATTTTTTTTATATTTGTTAATACATATAATAATTTAACTAAAGGAAACTTTGCAAAATGTATAAAGTAACTTTGTTTCTCTTCATTTTCGCTAATAACCAGAAAAGCTGTTGGTACCATTAAGCTCTTCCTAAACTGACACAGTTTAATCACAACATCAAAATAATATAAAAAATATAAAAATTTAAAAAAAAAATACGAACAATGTTGTCACCTTTTATATGTATTGCTGCTGCTGTTGGGTCTTATGTTTCATGTTATCCTTTTTTCCTTTTTTGTTTATCAGCTTAAGAAATTTTCTTATATAAAAATTAATGAAATAGTGTTTGTTCTTTTTTGAACTTACCAAAAAAAAAAAAAAAAATAAAGAAATGGTAAATAAACACCCACCAAAAATTATTAAAGCATAAATACTTTTTTAATCCGTAGAAATTTTGAAGAATAAAAGCCTAAAATTCATAATTATTTCATTTCATTCTTAAGTATTTGAAGGAAAACGAGAACCTGATAGGCCAGTTACTATTGTTTTTAAAATATTTCAAACAATAATTAGATCAGGGAAGAATTTTCATCCCAATACTTAAAACTTGTTTAATATTGTGAAAAGGCCTTTAGTATTTAAAAAACTTTTTGAAGCATATACTTTCTATACAAGAAATTGTCCTTGTTTTGATACCCGCATCACGATATTTGAGAGGGAATAATGTGTTTGTCTTGATATTTGTGGAACCCTAAAATATTTGTACTAGACCAACCTTTTTGAATGTCCTTCCGTCTGGCTGGCTGTTCATGTAAATTTTGTTTGCAAAAACGGGTCCCAATTTTTGGGATTTTTGGATGAAATTGGGTACTGAAAATGCTGCGAATCGATCTATAGCTTCACGTAGCCCCTATACAAGCTTCTTTCCGGAACAGAGGATTTGTGCCCATAAAACATCTTATTATGTTAGTATTTAGATTAAATTTGTTCCAAATTTATTTAATTGCCATCTAAATCATTTAACTAAGTTTTATTGGAATAGTTCCCATACAAAAACTACTTATTAATGTTGGTATTAACATAAAAATTGTCGACAATAACTTTTGCGATAGCTACTATGTCATGACAAAATATTGTGCTGGTACGTCCTAAATTAACCATAGGCCCCATTATGCCCAACGTTAAGTCACTTAAAGTCAAAAAAATCTTATATAAATGAAGTCAAACAAATACTTAGCACAAAAACTTTGCATAAATCTTCACCTCATAAAATAATTTTGTACTGGCGAGTTGCAAATATGGTACACTCTCGAAAATTTGTCTCTAAATTCAGCAGAATAGGGTGTCATATAGACGGGCTTGATCGACTTTACTTTTTTACTTGCTTTTCCCTCTGGATTGTGTTCTTTTCTGTTATACTTTTCAATAAATATAAAATCTCTTATAAATTGCTTACTGCTTTTAAGCTGAAACCACAATTCGCTATGAAATAAAAAAAAAAAAAAACACCAGAAATCTGTGCGTGACTTTCTTTCAAAAGCCAAATAGACACACAAAGTCAAACAAGGAAACAGTCAGACATCTGAACCACATTATACACACTTTCGTTCATGTACTGCAAAGTCAACACAAAGCAAGTTTTGATGAGCATTTAAGTGAGTGTGAGAAAGAGCAGTATTTTATAAACGCAATCACCTTTTGTAAACTCAACACGTTGTTGGAAAACTTTCCGCTGACGTGTGAGTGTGTTTAAGGATTTGTTTGATTGTTTTGTATGTGTAAACATATTGCAACTTTTAAATTAAAAAGTGGATATTAGCACTAACACATTATCTTCAAACGAAGGGGTTTGAAAACTTTTAAACGTAAATACTAGCTGGTTCTCTTCCAGCCACTCCATACCACCTGGTTGTATTCTATGGATATAAACCTGAAAACAATTTAATGAACAAACTACAAGAAATGAACAAGCTTACATATTTAAATAAGAGATACGAAAACTATTAACTATTAATGCAAAAGATTTTTAGACAACTGATAAAAACTTCACTAGTGGAGGAAACTTTAATAAGCCAAGTTTTCTATATTCGGAACTAGAAATGATGAATGACTTTAAAATTATTCATAAAGTTTTTTTTTTTTCAATATGACAACAAAATGTCGCACTTTATCATGATATGGTAGGATCTTTTTCTTGGTTCAGTTTTGCTTTTTATTAGGGCCGGATTTTTCGGATGTGAATTACCAACAAAAAAAATCCATCTTTTAATAATTATACTATTATACAACCAATAAGATGTTACTTCGAGCTTGTGAATTGGACAAATGTTTTAATGATTTTCCGAGGTTTTTTGCATTCCGAAATAAACAAGGAACCATTATTTATTTCTTTATAGCAACAAAATTATTTCTGCTTAACATTTTAATGGTTGGAGGACTGATTTCATCGTATCTGAAATTGAAATCGAAGGAGATTTTCAATATTTTAAAAATGAACGTAAGTTTTTTATTTCAAAATTAGACCTGGTAAATAAAAATTTTGTCCTCCTCACGCATGATTTATATAAAAGCAAATATTTTTATGCACTTTTAACACAGGGTAATTTTCAAAATTTTTTCGATCTCTATTTAACTCGAATTCGATTTCCAGAACATGGCTGATGGAAACATAGTTTTATCTGCGTGCACAATATAAGAGCACCATGTGCTATACTGTATTTATTTAAGAGAATCACAAGGTAATCAATATGTAAAAGACCACAATTTGTCCAGAATTGCATATTTTCATTAGACATTTTGGCTAAGACTTTTCAGAATTTCAAACTCAATCTTAGATAGATATTTTTATTTTATATCCAATATGGATTTTATATCCAATATATCAATAAGGAAAAAGGATATTAAAGAGCCAACATATTGCCAGCAAATTCTCGTTTGTTTGCAATTGAAAATAATTAATTATTGAATTCTCAGAATAACTTTATTTAATTTATTATCAATTAAACTATCAATTGAACTTATCTGCTGAGTCTTTTGCTGCAGCAGTCATGGGTTCAAGGAGCAGCACGTTTGTCAATCAATCATTTGGCTGTTGAGTAGAAATAAAGGAAAAAATTTTAAAAACAATCGAAAAATAAATTTTTATTTTGGAAAAAATGTAATGAAAAACTGTTCCACTAAGACCGCCACTGAATAAAGTGGAGCTAACCGTTTTTTAGGTTAGATCTTGTTTCAAAAATAATTAAGAATGAAAATTATAGTTAAAAGTATCTAAAAATGCCGAATATGGGCTCAGTTTTTTTACCGTCACGCCACATTTATCAGATTTGTCTGTTTTGCTGCATGTATCTCTTTCAGCCGCCTTTAAATTATTTTTAGAAGAAGAACTAACCCAAAAAATGGTTAACACCACTGTATTCAGCGTCGTCGAATAAGGTATGCCCGATAGGTGCTTCGCTTGTTCCATTTTTGTGATATTGTTTAAAAATGTTCAAAAAACAACAACAACTTATCATGACAGGGTTGTATTTTCCTTAAAATATATAAGAATTGTGTGATTGTGTAAAGTACCCTTAAGTAGCAAATTAATTGCCTGTTAAGTAACAGAAAACACAGTTTTTTTATTTTCACTGTTTGGTTTTTTATTGCATTAAAATTATATTTAAAATAACATTTTTAAATTCTTTTTATATCAATTAATAAATTGTTGGCGGTTTTGTTTAATGTGTATTTTGCGTTGTCTTTTGTTCTCTTCAACAGTGAAATTTTATAAAATTATTTTAAAAGATACAATTCTGAAAGGGATTTATTTATTAAATTTTATTCTGTGTCATTGTCATTACGCGTAGTTGTTAAATTATTTTTCTGGGTATTAAGTTTTATTCAATTTTGTGGCAAACAGTAAAGATAACAAGGAAACTAAAGGAAACAATCATCTCCCAGGCAATAAAAAGATTGTCCTTTCTTTAGTCTCTATTTTTTCCAGGGAGTAACCAAATCGAAAAGCTGTGGTCTTGCGTTTAAGTTTGTAAGTCAGATTTAAAATATTCCAAGTTGCATAATGGTGGCAAATTGAAAGTAATTGACAGTTATTTGGTAAAGACAAACGCACATACTAGATATCGTCAAGAAAAACACAAGGAACCTTAAGAAAAGCAAACAAAAGCTAAGTGGATTAAAACTTTGAATGCACCAAAGGGATATTTTGTAAGCATTTGTTGGGAATAAATTAGGTCACAGAGGAGCAAAATGTTCTAAAAGAAAAGTAAAAAATGCCATAATATGGAAAAGTAAGACCTTAATACAGCTGCACGCTTAAAAAGGGTTTAGTGGGGATTCTGGAATTTCATATGTCATATATTTACAAGTATTAATATTGCCAGACACTTTTTTCAAAAACATTTAATGGTTAAGAAATTATTCTACAGCTTCAGAAATCTGTTTTATTTTTTTTTTATGTTGATAATTTTGACAACTCTGGTACGATAACAAAGAATTCAAAAATATCTTGATAATATTATAATCATACCCATGTTTACGGTCACTATAACATGATTTTAATAATCACCACAATAGCACACCAAATACATTTTTGGCGTTAAAATTTACACAAAAGCTCCATTTACAACCTTGTGCAAATAGTATTGCATCGTATCATTTGCAAAATATATTTTTGCTCTACACCTACCATAGCTGGGGGTAGTGCACTCATTTTGCAGTTTCAACTCATACTTAGTGATAGTGCAAAAATATTGCAATCATTTTGTTGATATTGAGTGATGAATTGAAAATTTGCAGCCTCACTAAAAATGAGTGATAGTGATGTTAAAAAATTTTGCACTCAAAAAAAAAAAAAAAATTATTTAAAACAAGCAATCATCAGTTTATTGCCACTTTTTTTTCTTCACTCATTTGAGTGCAACTAAAATTGTTGCACTAAATTTAAAATCAAAAACTGGTTTTTTCATGATTAAAGCCAATAATAACACCGTTATTAACTTTATTTCATTTTGTTTAATATTCTTTGCTTATGTATATCCTCCAAAAAAATCAAAAACCATATACAAAAAAAGTTAAATTTTTTAAATTTTAATGATACAATAATTGTATGCAGCTTTTTTGATTGCAAGCCCAAATTTTGCGCTATTTGAATTGAGTGCAGATTTTTGCAGTCAATCAGCTTGTCACTAAAAATTTTTTATTGGTAGTTAAAAAATAACAATCATCACTAAAGCTGCTAAAAAGTGTGCAAATTAATTTCTTTGCGGTTTTAATTAGTGATAGTGCACTGCTGATTTAAATCAATATTTAGTGCAATACCCCCAACTATGACAGCTACATAATATATAGCAATGCACTTTCTACTCTTTTGTTTATATGAAGCAATTAAAGCTAATATGCAAAACTTAATTGCAAGCCGACGGCTAAAACGCAGTGAATTTTACATTTGTTATAGCAAATATTCGTGTGTTTTATAGAATTTATGTGATTTCTGGAGAAGTGCGATGTGTGATCTTAAACCAATTAAAAAATCTAATTGACAATTTGTAGAAAATATTTACAACTGCAAAAATGTTCAATCTCAAATGCACAAGATTGTGATTACTGCTGAAATGTTTATAGCTTTGCAATATCACAATTTGCCTTTTTCCAAATAATAAAAAAACATGTAAGACGTGATATTTGTACAAATGGTTGATTGAAACCACAATATGGTTTTATTATCCGTACAAATGTGGGTAAAACGTAATTGCAATAGCCATTATACGTTCCGAAGTTTTTCTTACCTAAAACCCAATTAGAAAAGAACAAGTAAGACAGTATAGTCAGTTAGGCCCAGGGTAGGTATTTCCTCGCAAAGAATTCTTTTTTTTTTATCTTTCCCTCTTCGTTTCGCGAAAAGAAGAGATTTGTTGTTTTTGTTTCGTTTCTATAAACGAAGGCGAGAAACTGCTGTGTTTTCTTTCGTTGATATTTGTGCTGAAATAAAAAACCATTCGTTTGGCTGAAAAAGAAGGAAACGAAATGGAGAGAAGAAGCAAACAAAATTGTTTCTTCTTTCTAAATCGAAGGAAAAAAATAGAGGGAAATAAAAGAAGGAAAAAACTTTGTTCATTGAAATTTGTTTTAATGAATGTCTATGTAATAAATTGATTTCGTTTTGGTAAATTATTAGGGAATTTTTCTTATTCTGTATTTACTAAACCAAGTCTTTGCTTTTAATTTTACTTCATAACAATATAATTTCAATAAAAAACAGAAAAAGAATTCTTTATTTTTTCCTTCCTTCCATTCGATATTTCGATTTCATTTTTCTTTTCTAATTTTATTCTCCTTCAGTTTGTTTCCTTCTATATCATTCCTCTTCGTTCTGCTAAACGAAGAGAAGCATTTGTGTTTGCTTCGGCAAACACAAAAGAAGGAAACAACAACAATATTTTCTTCTTCCTCGCGATAATGATAATCGAAAAGTTTTGTACAAAAAAACCTTCGCGAGAAAGAAAGAAAAAAGAAATTCATTTACCTACTCTGGTTAGGCCCCACTAAATGGTACCCTACACCACAATATTAAAAATCTAGTGAACCCTTTTTGAGACCTATGGGAAATCTCGGAGCCGCAAAAGGTTTACATGAATAGCCAGACAGACGGACAAACATAGTTAGATCGATTCAAGAAGTGATTTCAAGTTGATTTGTATACTTAAGCGTGCCTCTAGGACCAATATTTAAGGGTGCTACAATAATCAGCATAAACGCATACTACCGTCTTATACATTATGGTGTGAGTATTAAAATATGGTTAGCGAGAAAATTACCGTATGATATTCCACAAATATGTTAATACAATGACATTTAAAATCATAAAGGCAATTCACAAAGTGTTCTATTTTGTCATATTGGTTTTATTTTTGAATTGCCCAATTGTTATGAAAACTGGAACGATATTATGATAAAAAAAATCTTTTACATAAAATTCAATATCACTTTACACACGGCAATCATTTAGTTTGATTATGAGATTGAAGCCCAATAAAAAGATTTCTCTTAAACATAAATTGGTTGCTGAAGTCTCATAAAATGTTGCAGTAGCTAAATTACAATTTTTATTTTAAGCAAAGGCCACAACACATAGAACATACTACAATCGGCCATTTGATAGTTAGTCCACTCTCGATAACACGACCTTCTTATACATCGTTTAATACACATACCTTTATGTTTAAGAGGCTCTTAAATATTTGTTTATTTTATTTTTTTATTTAGTCAAACATGACTATTCTTTGACAAAAATGAGGAGTATTGTTAACTCCGTTTTAAAAGACTGCCAATATTAAAAGCAATAACAAAGAAAATCAAGACATAATGCAAACAAACGTTGACTGCATTGTATTGATAAACGGTTCCCAAATAGTGGCCTAGGAACACTTTGATGTAACAAAAAATCATATTTTAATTTGTCCAAAACAAATGTTATTTGTTAGTAACAAAAATTGGCATGGCTTAATATAATAAAGGGGTAACTCGATTTTTTTTTTAATTTTAAGGTGTAGAAAAAACTGATTATAATCCGTATAACTTTTTATACTAAAAAGGTTTTAAAGAAATTTTTAATACAACGATGCCACAATTTTTATACTTAAGCCCTCTTCAATTTTAAAAAAAGGGGAATTAAACATTTGTCAGCCAGAATGAAAAATACCCTGTTTGAAAAAAATTGAGTTACACCTTTTTTATATCGATTGGTTTAATCTCAACAATTGTTTTTTTAATAAATTTGTTAAGTGGCCCATAAGAAAATGTATTGGGAACCTCTTCTTTGGTTTCACATAAAGAGTTGCTGCAGTTACTTGTGTGTTCAGAGGGCGTTTAACAAAATTATCTATGCATCATGGAAAAAAATAATGTGTTAACAAAATACTAAGAATTAATCATAATTTACAATCTTTCATGTAAATTGATGTCGACGTCGTTGTAAGTCGAATACTGCTGGCATTACAGTAAAAGCAAAGACTATAAATCTTAATAAATCTATAGTATTTGGTTAAAGTATAAATCTTATGAATTTTTTAACGTAAAAATAAAGAAGAAATAAAAAACCTTAAAAAACAGTCAAATAATTACACATATCCTGAGGAATAAAAGTATTTTTATGTTTCGTTGAACAAAGTTGTTGAATAAATTTTTTGGACGCAAACCCACAGCATTCAATGCAGCACGAGTAGACAACTAAATTTGGTAATGTATATGTAAAATTAATAATGTATTACTAACAAGCTGTAATTAGTTTTTCGTTTCAGATAAATTCAGTATCTTTGTGAAAAGATTTAAATATATAATTGAAGAAAAATACTCAAATATGTTAAAGGTTTTCTTGCATTTCAAAGGCAATTTTTGACATACTTGTTTCCAAGTAAATTTTTAGATGTGGTTATTTATGAGACAACGGGTTTCCTAGTCTGATCGCTTTCAATAAAAGAGCAGTTATTCAAAAGCGTTATTAAAAGCTTAGAGATAATTTTTCAGAAACTCCTCCCACAATTCGTTTAGTTACCCATTTACTTAATATGATATTTGGAGCTTTAATTTTATTTCGTTTTTAATAAAAAGATCTACTCTTAGACAAAAATATTGTAAAACAAAATAATAGCTTGAATTGCTTAAAGTAAAGGAGCATGATACTCGTATTAATGACACTTGAATTTAAATAAAATTTTAAGATTTTCATCGTTAACCTATTTTGGTCTTTATTTGCACAGATAAAAAAATACGTTTAAATTTTTCAATATGTTATATTTTTTTCATGTAAAAGTCACAATAATCAATGATTTGATTTCATAATTAAATTGGCATCTTGTAAAAATATTAAGAATAACAACATAATTTTTATTACCACAAGGGCAAATTTTGACATTCACAAAAAAAAATGTGCTATATTCGGCTATGACGGATCTTATATACCCTTAACCATGATGAGATAAAAACAAAAAGTTATATACATAAATAACGTTCTTTAGATAGGTATAAATAAATATTAATTGAGCCACGCCAACTTTTCATTTCGCCATGCCGAAGAATATAAAAAACAAAATATTTATATATGTACCTACGCCCGTTTCCGCTTTTGCCAAAGTTGATGTTTGAAATTAGTATTATAATTTAAAAATCGTTTTTTTAGAACATAAAAAAAAAATAAATAAAAAAAATGAAAAAAAATTCTTTTTGGGATTCGAACTGGCAATATCATCAGTCTCAGGAGAGAACTTAACAACTCGGCTACGAATGCTTTCACTGAAGAAGCGTTAAATTAAAATATATTGAGTCTATGAGTTTGTTTCTATATTTGAGCGGCATATCATGTACATGCATTAATGTGTATTTTTATGAGTTAAATTAAACACATCACAAATAAAATACACCACTTTTAGTGAAGGGTATACAAAAACAACAAAAAAAAACACATAACCAACACTGTATTACCATAGCCTCTGTATGACCGTAGAAACCAAAATTGAATTGGTAATACAGTGTTAGTATGGTAATGTCACGTCTAATTGGACCTTTAAAGGAAAAAATTTGAGGCAGTCGCGGCTTTTTACTCATATCTCAGCCATTTGTGGACCGATCTTGCTGAATTTCAATAGCAAACAATTCTGGACCATATGTGACATAAATGTATAATAACCTGGCCCCCATCATATATGGGGTCTTCAAAAATCCATTTAAACGGACAGACGGACATCGTTAAATCAACTTCGCTCCTCAAAAGGACCCAGAATATATATACTTTTTAGGGTCTAACATCAATATTATAGAAATTACAAACGGAATGACAAACTTATATATACCCTATTCACTACCTGTGGTGAAGGGTAAACAAATTAAGAAATAAGCTCAAAAATATGCAAAAAATATACCAGCAAATTCTTTTTAAGAAACGTTATTTAGATATTTCAGTTACCTGTTAATATATAAATAAAGAAAAATTTATTTCTGGGGACAAGTTACAGCCATCGATATTGATCGAAATTTCTTTAAAAATTGTAGTGGAATTTCGATTGCCACAATTTGGCCACAGCTTTCAAATATAAGTTATCGTTAAAACTATTTTAAGATATCGAAAATATTTGTAACAGTACTGGGGCAAACTTTAGCAGTAATTTTTAGATTTATTTTCAAGACCTCCACCCAGGCACTATTTTACTTACGAAATTTAAAAAATAGAAACTGGGAATTATTTCCTTTCGAAGGTTACTTTACATTATATTCAACATTTTTTATTTTTCGAATTTATTCTATGAGTTAAAAATTGAAAAATTGAAGGAATAAGACTATTACAAAAAAAAAGCTTTATAAAATACATAACTGAAATTTAACTCATAGAATAAATTCGAAAAATAAAAAATGTTGAATAAAATATTACGAAATTTATTAATAAATTTAAAATTTTTATAAATAAGCAGAAAAAACATTTCCAATTTTTTTTTTAAATTATGCAAAAAGTTATTTTTCAGGAATAAGCTAAATCTAATTATCACTTAACATAAAATTAACGTAGGCAATTTTGCGGGTGTTACAAATCATTGATTAAGTTATAATATGATCGCTGCATTTACCTTATATATTTGAATTTTTTTGGAACATTTCGATATTTTTAAAATATTTACCCATAAATTTGTCAAAATATAACTTCCATTATTTATCATTTATCGCCTTAACATAATTTTAACTTCAAGTTAAACAGCACAACTTAATAAAAAAAATGAACAGAAATCAAAGGTAACAAGAGAAAATAATATTAACAAAAAAATTTTATTTCTTTTGCAAAAAAAAAAACAACTCTGAACATGAAAAAAGCTGTGAAAGCAAATACCACAACTCATTTATGAACATTCACACCAACATATTAACACTTTCGCACTGCGACAGCTTCTAAGTAAATGGTTAAAACCCATTACTTTTTTTTACGAGGGAAATTTAAAAAGTCTTTTAAATAAAGGGTACTGGCAAAAAAAGTGAAAGGTTTTTATCGGACTGCAATAGCCAAAGGTAAATAGAAAACATAAAAACCAGCTTTCTAAAGAAAGTGCAGACTAAAGGGTTTTTTTTTACACTATCACACAAGTATCCCCAATATGTTAGATCTTGGGTAGAGGATATCAAAGATTCGGCATAATTGAATATATCACTTTCACTTTTATTGTTTTTAGAATTGATACGTGCAATAACAAAAACTTTAAAATCCTATAAGCAAATAACAGTGGAATGAGAAGCTAAACACATGAAATGTTTTTTTTTTTTTTTAAAAAGAAGGAAAACCTTCGTGTGTAATTACTGGGGGGTATGTAAGACGGCGTCTTTAAAAACAACACTAAGCCACAAGCTAATTTTAATGTTTTCAAACTTTTTTAATATATTCACATTTTTCTATTTAGATCTTTTCCAACTAACTCACACAGATGTTATGTTTTTTATGTAGTTATGTTTTAAAAGTATAGACTTCAGCAAGAACTACATGGGGTCTTTAAAGTGACTTTGATATTCTGTCTTTAATAGATAATTTGTGTAGCAAAATGAGTGTGAAAATTAAAAACTTTTTAAGATTTTTAATTTTTTAAAAGAATTTCATCCTTTAAAAACAATCATTAACCAGCGACATATTTAAAATTTTAATTCCAAATCTTTCGGTATCCAAATTAAACATATACAAAGGTCTACTGTAAAGCAAACCAATAGCGCTTACAGCAATCACATCATCGCTGCCCACAGTCCTTTTATGTTTGACCCTCCCACGAATTCTTTAAAATTGTTAAGATAACTGTGATAAGAACGTGATTTGGCAATCACAGTTATCGAAATACCCAGTTAAAACTTCGCTTACTTTTTCAAATCGCATAGCTTCTTTCACTCATTACTTAGTACAATTATTCTATAACTAATTATTTTTTAGATATGTGTAGGTAAACAATAATGACTTACTGTTGAATGCGTTCATTTTGGGACATGCCTTACAAATTTGTCCTTTGTAGAATTGTAGGTTACTTTTTCCTGATTACTCATCATATTTTTTTGTAGGCGAAGTTTTTACTGAGTAACTTTTGATAATTATAAAAAAAATATGCCTGTTTGATCTTTTTTGGTATTAACTTGAGTTTGAGTCGTACAATGGCATTTATAATATTTTAACGGTAATTAAGTTTGTTGTGCAAAACAAGCATCTAAGGGAAAAAAGCGGTTAAATGAATACTTAAATGGAAGAAATCTTAAAATGCGTGGCATGAAATTAGATTAAAACCACACCAATTAAAAAAACAAAAGGAAACATATTTACTTTTCTAAATATGGGTATTTCCGCAGAAAAGTCAACCTTTTTTACGTTACGCTAAAGAAATATTTATATTTGTGGAATGTGATGATTGATTTAAAAACGATTGTTTTTAGCAGGTATGATGAATTGTGATCGATTTAAAAATACATTTCTGAGTATTAATCTTTTGTTTTAAATATGTAATATAAAATTTTAAGAATATAGACTGGAAATTAGAGGAAAATTCAAAATCAATTTTTACAGATACTGAACATTTAAATTAGTTATCTATCAAAAATCGTTTTTTTTTTTAAATAATTTTCCATTACATACCTGCTAATGTACTTTCTTGTGCTTTGGTGTAGAGGAAAAAAGTTTGAACAATATTGGGTGGAAAGGGCCAAATACACTTATCAAATGCTTGTCCAGCAGGCGAATTCACTCGAGTACGTGTGCTGGACGCAGTCATATCTAAATTTTTTTATTTTCAATCCAGCATCGTCGGTGTGATACATTTAAACATATTTTCTCTTATACTACCACAATGCTTCATGAGTATTTTGATCAATGTATTTGGTCTTTAAAACACAAACTAAACCCATTTTTCGCCGACCGGTGATTAAAATTACCAGCACTCTTACTGTTTTTTTAATTTTGTTTTCTATAAGTTATTAAGAATCTTACTTCAATTTTATCATCAACATCGCTCAACAGCAAAAAATGGGTTAATTGCTTTCTGGCGTAACGTGATAAAAAGTAGACTTTTATATGGAAATGCCTATTTGAAAAATTAATTAGAGCAGAAGAAATTTCTCCAATATCTTTTTTTTAATTAAACTTACAAAAAGTGATTTTATCGTTTTTGCTTGTTATGTAGAGCATCCACTCGATTAATCGTTGATCGATTAATCAAGGAATTTTTCCGCCATTATTTGATCGAATAATCAAAATATCCAATTCGAATAACGAATAACTCGAACAATTTATGTCAATTAATCGATTAAGATGAATATCTTTAAAAAATCTACTTTTTTTAAATAAAAATTTTTATTTTTAGATTTCTAACTGTTTAATATTATTTTAAACTAAATTACATGTTCTTAACTTCTACATTTATTTTTATCACACAAACTTTTGAGCATATGTCAGACACTTTTTAGATATTGTTGTATGAGACATAAATGATGTATATCATTATAAACGTCAAATTCCATACGTTAGAAATTTGGCACTTTAATAGCACATTTTTCATATATAGTTTAACATTTAGAGTCTAAACACAATGTAACGATAATTTACTGCGGTGCGATTTTTCATACGATTTTGAAGTAAAAAACCGCAGTGCGGAACGGCATAAAATTAAAATCTATTTTATTTTCATTGCGGACTTTCTTTCTCGCTCAACAAGGCGAATTTAATTCGCCTTGTATCTCAATTTTTGATACTAGTTCTCTTTCTGATGTTGCCATAGTTTTTGAATAATTGGCTATGTTCACAGCATTATTGAAAACAAACAACATGATAAAAATGTATGCACAAATAAATTAATAAAAATTTAAACAAAAAATGACAACTATTTCCGTCGCCGTCTTCCGTTGTATTATGTTTATTTTTCTCTCCCGCAACGAGAAATCGCACCGCACCGCAAACATTGTGTTTAGACTCTTATATTAAAAAAATGTGTAAATTAAAAGTGATTACAAAAATTTAATAAGTTATCAGTGAAATTAAAATCAAAGTAACTTTAAAGACTTAAGTTTATAAAAAAAATCAGAAAAAATACGGTGATTTTTTAAAAAACTTTAACTGAGAATATCCATCGACTTCAATTTCACTCGATTTCTAGGAAAAATTTATTGGTTTTAAAAGTTTTTCATACTCTAACTGGCAACTCTCACAAAATATGCCGGAACTTAAAAGACAACAATATGAGAAACAAACAAAAAATTGTCTTAAAAAATATGAGCCGAAGCCTATATTTAATACCCGCATTAAGTTAAGCAGGCGGGACACAATTGCAAATTATAAACCGACAAAAATTATTGGTTCCCGCCTGATAATAAACATAACTGTACTAAACTTTGGCTTTCAGATTATTTTATATTCTGTTAAGAGCCAAATACACATTTCAAATGTTGGCCAGCATGAATATGCACTCGTGTATGTACGTGTTCTGGACATAATATTCGCTGCCATATCTAAATTTTTTGATTTTCCATCCAGCATCATGAGTGTGACACATACAAACACATGTTCACTAATACTACCATAGCGTTTTCCTTTATCTTGTTTCGGTCTTTTAATGTATAAAAACTGTATTTTTTGCAGACTGGTTTTTTGATTATTTAAATTATTTATTTAAATTAAAAGTTTTAAAACTATCTACATAGAACATATCTAGAGTTTTTTTTCCCGGACTTTTTCGATTCCCGGGAAAGCGGGAAATTTTTTCAAATTTCCCGCTCCATATAAATAATACAAAGTAAATTTTATTATTAATTAATGAAAAAAACTTTTATAAAAAACGTAAGGGAACTCACGCCTTTATTCCCTATTATTATGCTTTTATTCAGTATTATTATGCACTGGATACAAGATAAAAATATAACATAAACATAGCAATTTAATTCATAAGACAATAATAAAAACAAAATAAAAATTGAGGTACTCAAGATAAAAGATCAAAAAGTTAATTAATAATATATATAAAATACTTTAAAGAAATATATAACATTTTTTAATGGCTTAGGAAATAACTTTCTGACACACTCAAAGCGCTTTGTAAGTCGTCAAAAAGTATATTCTTGATTTTATTTACTAATACCATGTTTCCGAAAAATTTCGTTCATTTTTTACCGAGGTTGGACAAATAGTTAAATAGTTGTAGCATGCTTCGGATTCACAATCAGAAGCAATTTTTTCTTTTTTATAAACAACGTTTATATCAGTCAAATGTATGTCAAGGTGGATGCAAAAATAGCACCAACCTGACTGCGTCTTACAAACCTTTTCATTTCAATAGGTCCATTTGTAATCTTTAGGACAATGTGTTTTTCAAGTTGTATGTTGTAGTATCTTACACGAGTTTCAAAAATGTTATTTTATTTCGGTTTCCCCGCACTTCACGGGTATATAAACCAACACAAATTGAAATTGAAATTGAAATTGAAAATTTGTGTTTATCACCTAATAAACATATCGCTCCTTCATTGCATCATAGTCATATCTCAAAATTTGAAGTAACTTTAGCAAAGTCTTCCTTCATACCTTCTCGTATTATATCTCAAACTGAACCGAAGTTATAGCCAAATATATCTTTAAATCGGTACATTTTGAAAACTTTAATCGCATTTTGCGAAGATCGTTTGTAGATATGACTTTGTTGCATTTAAGGAGCGATATGTTTAGGTATCTCCTATTTTTTAGACTTGTTCATGGACAATGAAACTTTACTACCTGCATCTGTTTTTGAATTAATGTACTTTATTGACTCTTCACTTCACTAAATGTAGTAATTATCAACTGTTGCACTGCCTATTCTGCTTTTAGTAGATTTATTGCATCAGGAGACATTGATTTAAATCATAGTTGGGGGTAGTGCACTAAATATTGATTTAAATCAGCATTGCACTATCACTAAATAAAGCTGCAAAGAAATTAGTTTGCACTCTTTTTTACCAGCTTTAGTGATGATTGTTTTTTTTTAACTACCACTTAAAAATTTTGAGTGATATTGCAAATTTTTTCACTATCACTAAACGCAGATTTGAATGCAAAAATCTGCACTCAAATCAAATAGTGCAAAATTCGGACATGCAATCAAAAAAGCTGCATACAAATATTGTCTCACTAAAATTTAAAAAAAGTAACTTTGTATGTGAATGTTTTTTGATTTCTTTTGAGGATATACATAAGTAAAAAACATTAAACTAAATGATATTTTGTCAATAACGGTATAATTATTGGCTTTAGTCATGAAAAAACAAGTTTTTAATTTAAAAATTAGTGCACCAATTTAAGTTGCACTCAAATGAGTGAAGAAAAAAAAAGTTGCAATAAGCTGATGATTGCTTTTTTTTAAATCAAACTACTTTTTTTTGAGTGCAAATTTTTTTAACATCACTATCACTCATATTTAGTGAGGCTGCAAATTTTCAATTCATCACTCAACATCAACAAAATGATTGCAATATTTTTGCACTATCACTAAGTGTGAGTTGAAACTGCAAAATGAATGCACTACCCCCATCTATGATTTAAATACATGAACTCACTTCTTGTAATTGATCTAATCCACAACCCATCCACAGATGCTAATTTTTAGAGAATAGAAAACTAAATTTCAAAGTATAAATAGCTATTATGAGGAATTTTTTATTTCCCAGGATCCCGCAAAAAAAATCCCGGGAAAACGGGAAATAAAATGATTGGAAAAACCCTAAACATATCGCTCCTTTATTGCAACAAAATCAAAAAAAAAACTTGGCAAAATGCGATTAAAGTTTTCAAAATTAATCTTTAGATACAGATTTATTGAAATATATTTTGCTTTTACTGCGGTTCAGTTTGTGATATAATACTGATTTTATATTTACATATAAAGAAGGTTTAAATGAACCCTTTAGCTAAAGTAACTTGAAATTGTTGATTTTTTGAGATGTGACTATGTTATTTTATTGTTATAATAAAAGTATCAACTCAAGTAGAGATTTATGTTTTTTCCCATTGGATAAAATTATTTGAATTATTCGAGTAATTCCAACAATTTGAAAACCTTCGAATAATTTCTTACTCAAACAAAACCAAAAGTAAAATAATTGGATACTCTATTGTTATGGTAGTGAATAGAAACAAAATTTAATTTTTCTTTCAAATTGTCGAAAACTCCATTAAAATTTAATGTTATTTACCAAATTTCAACCAAAATCCTCACTAAAACCGCTATTGCAATTAGTAACTATTTGCAAATTGCCTTTTAAACATTTTCTTGCCATAGAAACTTTCTTCATGCGCCACTTCAACTACTTCTTGTCAGAATATGAAGGAATTTCATTCAAATATTTATCTACAACAAAAATACAAAACCTTCACTTAAATTTATCTTTGACTTTACTTGCAACATAATTTTGGGCATAAGTAAACTTGAGAATTGTTTGACTTGCTCGGTTACTATTCTGGCAATGTTAAATTTAGATTTTCAATAATTCACTTAAAACAGAGAATCAATTTCATTGATGCATAATTTCAACTAATAAACAAAGATGTTTTCAAATCAAACAGTTACACAGAGAGAAATAATATGTTTAGGTATGACTTTATCTGTTAGTTGTTCAAATAACTATTTGTAAAATGTTATGGTCGCTTTAATCATAATTATTTAAAAGATCAACTTAAAAATATAGAAAATTGCAATAAAAAACAAACAGTTAATTAAAACTACAATATTTAGAAACCAAAGTTTTCTCTGAGTTTAAATAAAGAAATATCTTGGCAAACTTACAAAACTCTTTTAATAAACAAATTCAATCATAAAATGATTACATATTTAACGATTGCCTTGCATTTTTTTTCCACGCAAAATAAAATTTTTTTTTCTATATGGTCACCTCCAACAAAACAACTTTTAAAAAAGTTAGGTTTCCATTCAAAAGCCGCCGCCATATTTCGGTTGCCTCAAACCTTACTAAGACTTATCATACGAGTAATGATCAGTAATTTCAAATTTATAATCACATTTTCTCTTTTCCAAGAGCAATATTTTATCGCTGCAAAGCAACCATATTTTTATAAGAAGTTAATACATTGTTGTTATTATAACAAAAACATGTTCGAAAGGAACCATAATATTTTTGCCGGTGACAATAATATGTTTAAATTATCTCATCATAATATGTTTGAAACTTTTTCTTTAAAAATAGTGTTATTGGAGCTTAACATACAGACTGTTCGCCAGTATTCATATCGGAAAATATATTTTTTCGAAGTGTAGGCTTTAAAAAACTTTAACCATTAGCGATATGTTCCGTTGGCTTGTATCATCAAGATCTTCTCAAATATTCAGCAGTAGAAACAGCAAATTGTAGCATTTTTTTTTATTATTATTTAAGAATATAATTAATTTGTATTTCCTTCAGCCTTGTATGATTTAAAACAGACACATACAAAGAAATTATATTCATTTTAAATAAAACAACTTTTACGTATAATTTAGCTAAAACCATTAGAAGTTTACAATTTAAAAAGCAGACTTCAATTCATGTAGGTCTATAGTCAGAGCAATAAAAGTACAAAAACAACTAAATATAAAAAGAAACACGCTGTTTAATTTGCTGAAATGCCTGCTGTTGGCACAGAGATGTTGTTGTGAAAAGATTTTGAGAAGGGATTTAAACACTTTCTTACAAAAAAGCGATGCATTCCAAGATATTACAATCATCGACATTTATCGTATTGAGTACGGCAAACATATATGATAACTTAATAAGGCCTTAATTAAAGTATCTCCTTATTTTCCTAAGTCCTTGTCCATGATACGAATCAATTGCTTCAGAAAACTTATTTAATTCTCTCTTGAAAGTGCATTCGTGCTCTTCTAGTGAAACTTCTGTTTTGCAGCATTTAAGTTTTTTCCATGCCTTATCTCTTTCTTCTTCTTCATCTCAATAACAAACTTACAAAAAGTTTACTTTTTCTTTTATCTTACCCTCAAATTCAAATATTTTGCAGCAAATGTTTGATAGTATAGATGGGAATAAGTGCTAGTTCACACTCTTCAAATTTTAGCCGTCAAGTCTTGAGTTTTTAGGAGAAAGAGAGGAAAATAGGTGGCATTCTGATTTCCTTTCTTTCCTAAAAGCTCAAGGCTTGACGGCTAAAACTTGAAGAGTGTGAACCACAACTAAGCGCACATTAAAGTATTTGCTCTAAACCTATCGCTTCTTTATTGCAACAAAGTCATATTTCAAAAAATCAAAAAGGTAAGTTACTTCAGCAAAAGTGTTCCTTCATTCCTTTTTTTATACGTAAAAAATCAGTAAATTAGCGTCGGCTTAATATGCAAACCTGCTAACTCCGTTTCAACACATTTTACAGGAGAGACATAAAACTTTTTTTTTTTTTCTATTTGCTGCTTGAGAGGAAAGCCAAAAATATAGTCGGTTTTACACACTTCAAGACTCAAATTGATGAACAGTTATCTGCTGGCCGACGAGGCGAATCCTTCTCTACAACACGGCGTCAACATTTCAATTTACTTAAAAAGTGGATTTAGCAGGTTTGCTTAGAGAGCCGACGATATCTCAAACTGAATGGAAGTTAAAGCAAAATATATTTTATTAAATCTGTATATACTGCCTGATTTTAGAAAACGTAAAGAAGTGAGTGAGTGAGAAATTAAACGGACAACAACAATAAAAAACGAACATTTGTTTTTGTTTTCAATGTTTTTTCTCACTCACCCACTTGTTTACTTTTTCTAAAAACAGGCAGATAAAGGTACATTTTGAAAACTTTAATCTCATTTTGCCAAGTTTGATTTTTTCGAGATATGACTATGTTGCAAAAAAGGAGCGATATAAGTAAATACACAAATACTGTAATTCAAAACAGATTACGGTAACCACACAGAAAAAAATAAAAATTGATTTCAATTAAAAAATTTGTGATATTAATTAAAAAATTAATTAAATTTGCACCAGTAAACAAATTAATAGTATCAATTAAACCAGTTAATAGTATTAAATAAACATTTAATTCACTTGATTAAACGTTTAATTCACTTGATTAAATTTTTAATTAAAACTGATTTTATTTTTGATTAATGCTTTAATTGGTGAAAAATTTTGGAGAATTTTTCTGTGCATGTAGCGAGCTGATGCCATCTTAATAATATATTGATATGATATTTGAACATTTTTTTAAAGTGGGTGTTTCCTTTCTACAGATAGTTTAAAAAAATTAGTTGGAACTAGTATATATGCAATTATTCATTTATCGCTACGCTCCTGCCTTAAAATCCAAAAATGTGTAGGAATAATGTATGTATGGCAAGCATTTCCAATTTCAGTTACTACACGTAGTTTAGGGAGTTCATAATTTTTTATTACCACGAAAACGTGAGCATTCAATTTTGAACCAACGCTGTGATGAGATGCAGAACTACAAATTATGGCAGAAGAAAATAAAATTAAAATTTAAGAAAATATTGGAATAGTGAAAATGCATACAAAACTATAAAAAAAAATTAAAACAAACAAAGAAAACTAAAGTGAAATTGATTTGTACTTGCAACAAGAAACTAGAAAACTTTCCTTAAAATTGTATAGAAAACACTGTGTAGCGCAAAAGGCCCGAGTGAAGAAGATGGTGTATGCAAACTTCAGACAAGTTTGCATAGGAAAACATCTTAAACAAAGTGTAAACTCCGGCAGCTTAAAGCTCATTGCAATTATTTATCAGCTAGAAATATTTACTGTAGCCGGATAGCAATGGTGCTGCAACTTTTAAATGTAACTCCAACTCACCTTAATCTTCATCATTTAACCAGAAATTCATTCTTTTTTTTTACATTGAAGTGCAACAGCAAATTACGCCCTTCTCTTGCAGTTCGTCTACAAAAATGTGTGTTTATCTTAATTTGAATTCAAGTTTTCAAGAATCACATTGTTTAATAAAATTACAGTGAACGAATTCGAGGAACAACTTTATTTAATTGTGTGGAGTAGAAAACAAAAACTTTTATGAATATACTTTATAGCCTAACCAAGAAAACTTGCCTATTTGTATGTGATTTAAAGAAGAAGTTGTAAAGATATAATAGTTACACACTATCATTTATATGATTGCAGTTCCTATAATATGATCATATCTTCAAAACAGTAATCACATAATGACAGCCTACGATTATTTTAAGGCTGTTATTGATCATTTTGTGACTCCCATAACAGAGAGACAATGATTCATTTTACGCATTTCAATAATTTCTATAAATTTTAGGAATAATACATTTTGTAAAATGGTTATGAATTCATAATATTAATTATAATCATGAATGAAATGTTCCTTTTACTTTATTTAAGTTAAACTATAATTTTTTGAACTTTTATTTATTGTAAAGCATGTACCAGAATTACCGCAAACTCAGTAGAAATTAAATTATTTCTCAAGCTGTATGACATGTGGCTTCATCTAGTTAAAACGAAATGAACCACAAATATTAAAATTTTAACGATTAAGAAAGCCATGATGGACAAAATGTCGTTAATAGCAGAAATATAAAGGAACAATTTTTTAATGCAATGTGACCCAATTGCTTTAATGCAATATCAGTCATCCCAAAGAAATGAAAAAAGCCCTAAGACTAAATTAAAATATGGCCCTAAATTTGTAAAATCGAAACTAAAATTCACGAATTTGTAAATCCCGAATTCCAAAATCCCGAGTTGAAAAATCCAGAATTTCGATATTCTGAATTTTAATATACTGAACCGTTTTAAATTTTTGGTGTTAAAAATCTCGCGATAGATATCACAGTTGGGCCTTCGGCTGTTCGAAAGGACTTTCTACTCTATGGTTTAACAATTCGGGATTTTGATTCTCTCCTTAGAAAATGTTATTTAAAATTTTTTTAATTGTTGAAAAATTCAAAATTTAAAGTATTTTAAAAGTGATGTATGTTACAAAATCAGAATAAAATAAAAAACTCTTAAGAATTTTAATTAGAAAATGATATTGGGATCATATTTCATTTCACTTAAAATGCAAAAACACCCAAATGAAAAAAATTAAAAAAATCCAAAAAAAAAAAACAAAAAATTTCCCCATAATTGCATGTTGTTGTGTTTCCTGTAAAGAGGCCACTCTTCATTTAGTATTTTGCGGGCGATATTTACTGGGGTCACATTTCGCACCGCCAAAAAAGCACGATGTTTTATCTCCATTTTTACTAGTCCTTAACTTTAAGCTGTAAACTTTAGATTTGTCAACTTATAAAATATACTCAAAGGCGCCAACTTCAAGTTTTGGGCTACTTTTTGGACACCCTTGATTTATACTTTATATGCTCGAACATATTGAAGTAGGTGTGCTTATGCACTAATATATATACATATATACATACATACATATGTGCTATATAGTTTCAAAACTGTCCTGGTGCTGTCATGTGTTGTAAATGCCATTTGTTACTGTCATTTTCCGTTACACTTAAAGTAACAATTATTCCGAAATATATAAGTTACGGATTCCTCTATACTCTTCAGGTAAATTAATTAAATAGATAGATAAATATACAGTAAATGTTTTGTGTACCCATGTTTGCATGTTTTTAAACTACTCCAATTGGTTGGAGACCGATCAAATGCAGATTAAAGAAATCATTTGAATAAACAATAGAAAACCCCAAATAATAATGAAATTTGTATTTCTAGTAAAAAAAATAAATAACTAAAATAAATTATATTTCATTAGAAGACCAAACATACCAAATGTAACTTATACAGCAGAGCTGTTCATTAAACATTGGAAAATATTCAACATGTGCACGCAGAGAAAATATAAGTTTTTATATGGTTAAGTACTGGTTCACATACGTCAAGTTTGACTCATCAAGTCTTGAACTTTTAGAAGAGAAGTGTAAAGAGAATGCCATTTCTATTTCCCTCTCTCCTAAAAACTCAAGATTTGACGAGTCAAACTTGAAGTGTGTGAACCGGTACTAGCTATTTTTAAAGGAAAATGTTTATATCGATATCTTATTTCAATACAGAAAAGGGGAAAACGCAAATTATGTTTTTAATTGCCTTTTTCTCTCTTTTTACTAAGCCAAATGCATTTAATTTTTTTGTATTTTCATCTTGTTTACTGCTTTGGTTATAGCACAGAGTTGTATTTTTATGGCTTAATTTACATATTTTGCCCATGTTTATTTCCAAGCTAGCGTTAAATTTGTGGATTACATTAGAAAGCCATCGTCCAAACTTGAAAAATTTGTTGTAGCAATTTTTTAAAATTCTGCCTTTCAATTGCATTAGTGTCCAGATTATTAAATTCAAGCGTTGCAATTTTGTATTGGCATCTTGCCTATCCTCTTCACCTTTTTTTTTAAATATATTTATTTATATACAAATACACCTACAGTCAATTTCAAGTTAAATACTGTGAGAATTATAGAGCGAAACAGAGTTGCAAAGTACATGAAACTGAGAACGCCTCCCCAATCTTATAGAATTGCTGCAATTCTGGACGATGGCATATTACATATATCCTGACAATAATGAGTGACTTGTTGTCGCTCGGTTAAGTTGTCGATCGACATCGTGGGCTATTTTTATAACATCTCGACATAAGCCTTATTATAATTAACTTAGGCTCTTACTAATTTCAAACGTTTCTCTTATTTATAAAGAGTTACAACTACAAGTACAAATTTTATTTAAATTTTATTATGCGAGCAAAAGTAACTTCGAATTTCAGCTCAATGCAGTGGAACAGACCAGAGAGTCTCTGGAAGGAATCGAACCTACAGCAATTGCACTGATAGATCAGGTCAATACCAACCAGCTACTTTATCATAAACTGGGTATTAACTCAAAATTTTTTTTTTTTAATTTTTTTGGAAAAAATCAACACGCTATATTCATACCTACCCGTTGTAAAAATATCGTGCTATTTTTTGTACTTTTTGTAATAAAACAGTTGGCTTAAAAATTCTATTTCGTAGGCCTTTAATATTACATAAAAATTGTTTAACTTCTATTAAAAATTTTGAAATTTCAAGTTAGTACCCTCTTGTGATCAAGTGCGACATGGCAAGTTGCAATCGCAGTTAAAAACCAGAATGTTATTTTTCTCGATGAAAATAAGTTTTAGATTAACATAAACATTATTGTGATAATCATATTATAAATAAAACATGATTTTGATTGTCTTGTAATTTCTTATATGGTTAGAATAATCATAAAATAATAATTACGTAATTTTTTAATACATATGATGAATTTTTGAGGTGACTTTAATATGATTAAAATTCCATAAAACATAGTATGTTACCTGTGTTCTTATTCCAATGTATTTTTCTGTTTCTTTGGTTTGACACCCAAGTCATTATCATAAGTAATAAACTTGGCAATCCTATTTTTATTTAACCTTGTAAGACTGCAACTCTACTTCGTTGCTTTAATGCATGTTACACGTAAATGATGATACAAGGTTAAGCTCTTCCAATGACCAAAACTGTGCGTGATCGATTTCCATAATGAAGCAATTTGGATGAAATTGAACAAAACAAAATTACAACTAAAGATAAGTTTCCTAAAATAATGTTAATAACATAAAAGTGACAGGCAACAGCTTTAAAATTAAGTTTTTGTTACAAAGAAGCAACCGATAACGAACTGCTATCAATATAATGGATTATCGTGGCTTTATCGCATTATATTTTTTTTTAACCAAATTTTTTGTTTTAAAGCTAAATATTTGTTTTGAACAAATAGAGTAACAATATATTTTTAAGTGTGTTCAAATCCATTTATTCAAATCAAGCAAGAGATTTAAGTATACAGTCATTAATTCAATACAATCCAGAAGCGATTATTTTAAATTAGAAAACTTTTTAAAATCATAGTGAAAAAAATTTTCATTAAAAAATTTTTGAATTTACTATAATTTCCAATATTGATTCCAATATTGAAAAATGCCTTTAAGAGTTTAAAACTTGTTATTCTTCATCATTTTTGTTGAACCCCACGGTCAATAACCGGGTACACGGGTAACTTTTTCAACTTTAAAAATGCTCGCAACTCTTTCCCAATAAAGATATGGCGATGAAACTCCAAATCGTCGCTATTTAGGATTTAAAATCATTATAAAAAAAAGTTATATATATATAGCCAGAT
Organism: Pollenia griseotomentosa; assembly: GCA_963931875.1. Taxonomy (NCBI): domain Eukaryota; kingdom Metazoa; phylum Arthropoda; class Insecta; order Diptera; family Polleniidae; genus Pollenia; species Pollenia griseotomentosa. The sequence continues at coordinate 201,717,900 of OZ007561.1, read as the reverse complement.
CTTTGTTTAAAATAGTTTTACATTCGACACCTACGCGAGTCAATGACAGGGTACCGCGGTACCCTTTCAAGCTTTATGTGTTTTTTGTTACAAACTACCACTGTTATTTTGAAAACACATTTAAATTTGCTTTTTTTAACAACCTTTTGATGGTTCACATGTTATATTTGTGGGTATCGGTTTGGGTAGATGGCATTCAATAGAAGATCCTGAAGAAAAGTGGCGAGTAATTAAAATGTTCCGCTAAATCAAGGGTGGTAAAAAGATGATCTATTGTGATTCTGTGCCAACTATTATGGAAATAACTTGTTAGATCCATAACCACTCTTTTTCCTTGTCGTATCTCAGGACCCATTGGTGATTTCGCGTTATATAGTTGGTCATCGAGCGAATAGGAGTTTTTTGCATCACAAATCCACAAAACTTTAATCCACAATTCGGCTGGATTCGACGATATGTATTGCGTGAACGTCGTTCTGTCGCGGTATGGAAATAGCTGTTTGTCGATTGTAAGATTTTCGCTGGGCTTGTAATATGCTGAAAGCTTTGCGTTGAGCATTATCCATACATCACGGATTGGAGCAGCTTTACCCGTAAATATTTTTTCAGATCTGACATTTGTGGTAGTGACCAGAATCTGTTAACGGCTATTCTTGCTCGGTATATAGGATAAGATGTCATGATCCACAAATCTTTCGTATTATAATTACAAGAATGATTTGCACCTGTAATCATTGAAAATATCAGTAAGGGCATACATATAAAAAGATCAAATAACGAAACTCCTTAAATAAACAAAATCAATAAACAATTCGTTTTCAATCAGTCGAAAAAGTTCTAAGAAATAACTAAAAAATGTTAAACTTATTATTGAGTTTATCTCGCCCTGTTGTTTGTCATCTCAAAAAGTAAAAACCTCAAGTATTTCAATTTGAAAGAAAGAGGCACAAGAGTCACATTGTTTTACTAATGTGACACAAAAGAACTCAATTTAACTAACGCAGACAGATTACTATGGAAATACACTCAATTCAATGATGAACAACAGACATTCTATGATATTTATTTCTGCTTGTACGAGTATGTGTGGAGCAGCAGAAAAAAATATAACAACAAGCCAACAGCAACAAAGCTAAATTGATGTTTTTAATATTAAAGGTACATGTACACGACATGTTTTTTACATCTGACTTGTCAGCTTCTCAAGTCACAGGTAATTGTGCATTTTTGTCAAAATTTCTGTTTCACAAAAGGTTTAAATTCGGTCTCTGTTTTTCTTTCGCATAGTTATTGCAGAAACCAAAGTAGTTCTTGGTTTCAAAATAGAGTTTGAGCCATCTTAACCTTTTTTGCCTTAAATTTGTAGGTATCAATTTAGGGTATTATAATGAAACGGTTTTAATGTAAATATGGGCATAATTTTTATTCAATAGAGCACGCTCTTATTGAAATTTTGTCAGTTTTCTTTGAATCTGACTTTTGCAGAAGCAATGTTGTAAAGGTTACACATGACATGTATGTATTTTGCAGTGCGAAATTTGACAAGTCAAATGTAAAAAACATGTCGTGTACATTAGTGTGTCCCAAAAAATTATAATGAGTAATAATATCATAAACTGGGTGCAATTCAAAAATATTTGTTATTAAGAATTAACTGATCTTTAAAACTGCGTTTTTAGTTTGTTTCATTTTCATAAAAATTATAAAAGTTATAAAGCATTATTTACAAAATTTATGGAAATATTACGAAAAATTGTTATGTAGGGTGCATAAATGAGCAAATGCAATACAAACACTAATAGTCTTTGTATACCAAAATAAAGCTTGGACATTTTTCTTTTAAATTACTTTAGAAAATCGTGATTTTTGACAAAGTTAAGCAGAAAACTCAAAAAAAGACCGGCAAACAAAATTTTTTCAATAATTCGTCTTGAGCGACCTCTTAATCTCTTCCGAAAAATCTGAAAAACAATCTCAAAAATACTTTACCCTATAAGCTTTTCAATTATGGTTGAGCACGCATGAAAATCAAAGAAAAAAAAATTTTTTTTGGGACACACTAGTGTACATACATGCAGCTTTACTTTTAACGAACCGACAATAGTAATATTTGTCAATATGTGATTGTGTAGTTTATTTTTAACAATCTTTTACAGCTGTGTTTTTGTATACGATTATCGTAATAAAACTTAGTGAATCGCACTACAAGGAATTTAATTCAAATGGCATTTGCTTTTATGGCGTAAATGTTGATTTTATTCTGCCTTTTGACCTTCTTTGTATTTTGTAAAAATATGTAATATTTTTGGGACATAACTTGTTCAATGCAAATAACGTTGCTTAACAAAACCAAAAATATGTTACATCTTTCCAAACCATTTTATCAAAGGGTTAAATAAGAAATGCAGCTGTTTTTAAATTTCTTTTATGTTCGTTGTAATTTTTAATTAAATATAATAAAGTCAAATTGCATAAAGCCAACAAAAAAGAAAATTCGATGAATGGCAATGATTTTTGTTCTTTTCAGATCGTTAAAAATGTAACACATTATGAAGGTATGAGAGACCCTTAGTAACACAGTGCAGCACGAAAAAAAATAACCATAATGGACAAAAAATAACCATAAAGGACCAAAAAAAAAAAGACCCGTGTCTCCCACTTTTGCCCAAAGTCATGCACTTTTTTATGGGCCCCCAAAGATTTTGGGCCTCAGTGTCATTTTTGCTAAAGAGTGGTAATTTTTCAGGATCATATCTTGCAAACCGTTCGGAATTTTGATTTACACTCTAAGACAAAGTTGTAGCTCTTGCCATAAAGAACAAAATTTGAAAACATATAAAATCGAAAGAACTTCATCCGTAACCGTGTTATACTCATTTATCTGGAGATCAGCTTTAAATTTAATGACTGTTTAGTTGATAAGTGGTGTCAGGCACTTTACATATTTTTTCTGGCTTTTTATTAATGTCTCGAAGTTGTTATTTTGACAGATATGGCATCGTTCAACGCTTAAATAAACCATAATTTTTGGTACTGATTTGCAGCAAATTTATAGACCTTTGGTATGTTAAAGAATTGTGTGCAATGAAAAAACCAACAAAATATTAACTTAAAACGTAGAAATACATTAATTCGAAATGGAACTCCTCATATGATTACACATGCTTTAGATTATTTAATCATTCTGTCATGACAATTATATATTTGATTTTCTAAAACTATATTACGTCTTCTGAGCCTAAATAGGTTATTTTTATGAAAAACCAAAAATTAAACCTATTTGATGCTAAAGCAAGAACCACCGATAAATTTTTTTTCCTCTCTAGTTTAAATTTTCTTCCCAAAATACCTTGAGGATAATAATGATACATTAGACATCAAATAGTTCATAAAATGCATTTTAAATTTCAAATAGAAGGTTCTTTTTTTAGTTGTTCTCGCTTTTGTTCTATGATTTTCTAGTATTAAGTCTGCATATGGAAACTGCATTCAAACAGAAGTTGAACAGAAACTACAAAAAAATTTGCATATTGTCAAAAATTTGCTTTAAAATGTTGTAGACTACAAATGTCATGCTGTTTATGGTGTAATAAAATATTTCAATTTTACATTAATGTTTGCTGCATCCCTTGCAATTTCTTTGTATGTCTGCATGTATTAAAAAATTTATTTTTCCTTTCCATTCTCCATTGCCCTGAATATAAAATTTTTGGTTAAACTTTTGCTGGCTTAAACACATATTGCAGCTATTATAGTTTGTATTCGTTCCATTTAAATGTCAACAAAGTGTCAATTAGTATTAATTCAGGTCACTTTGGACATGAATTTTTTATTTGCATGTTAAAAAGTACAGCCATGGCTGGCTGCCTTTTAGGCTGTTCTACCAGACAGCCTGGCTTTATGTCACTGCTTTAAACTTCTTGGAATATTTTTTATTTTTTTTAAATTTTTGACAATGTAAATTCATGAATGTTGCATCATTTTGGAGGCACAAAAACTTTAAAGAAAGTTCATTGTTTGAATTCAAAGTTTAAACAGAATTTTGTAGGAGGGAGAAATAAAAATTCTATGCATACATTTTAAGGTTTTCAGTTCCTTATGAGTCTTTCCTTTCTTATATTTTCTTGGGCTAATAAAAGTAATAGGAATTTGTATTAAACGATGTGAGAAAAATTACTCCAGAAAATAAATAAAGAAAAAAAAAAATTGATTGCAAAAGTAAAAGAGTATTTTCGGTCAAGCCCGACCATATCCATACCCAACACAACAGTACTTACAGACACATTTTCGAAATGGTACCCTATTTGGGAGCCATGACTCTAATGAACCTGCCAAAATAAATTTCTTGTTTGATATAAAACTATTTGGGCCGAACATGAACTAGATATCTAGATATCTTCATAAATTCGTCTTAAAGTGATTTAAGGGAGGGGGTTAATAAAAGACCTATGGTGGAATCAGAACCTACCAATACAACATTTTAACATGACTCATCATACCAGCCTTTATAAAGAAGTTATGGTATTAAAAATAATTTTCCGGTGAGTTATTTGCATGAAAGCATGGATCGATTCCAATAAAATTTAATAAGATGTTTTAGATTGCAATAAAATATTGTGAGTCTTAAAAAGTCTTTAAGGGCATAAAGAGTCTATTCTGTAAAAAAGTTTGTTTGGTAGCTACGAGAAATTATGAGAGATTTAATGATGGACGGACAGACATTGTTCGATAAATTTAGGCATTCCAAAATTTGTAAGTGTTACACTACTAGCGCAGCTAAGTGACTTAAATTAATCAAATGAAATCGAAACGATTAACGTTAATAAAAGTTTTTTCATCTTCAATTCAGTTTTAAAGTGTTTTACAATTTTGAATTTTTAAAATTTAATTTTTTTTTTTTATTTTGAAATTTATATTCATTAAAAGTTTTAAATGAAAACGTTTCGTTTGACTTTGAACTTTTTTGATAAATTTATTTCACTAAAATCCATTCAAATCACAGTGATAATATTGCCATAATTGGAATTTTTTGCCACAACTTTTTGATTTTTTTGTTTGTGAGTGCGTTACGTACGATGTTTTTGAGACAGAGAACTAAAAAAAATTCCCTTTTTTTTAACTGAAATCTATTTCAATGGAATGAAAATTTCAAGTTATTTTAAAATAAATATAGTAGTTTAAAACTTAAATTAAAAAAAAAAAATTGCTAAATATATTGAAACAAAATTATGTGCTGCCATTTATTTGTATGTTATAAACAATATTTATAAAACGTTGTCTGTGGTCAATTGTAGTATGATTACGAAGGTAACATAAAAAACGTATGCAATCATAATAAGTTGAAACAACAACATCGTAAGATTTAAAGGGTGTACATAAATGTTTGCCTCTTATAGTTCACAAACATATTATGTTCTCAATTACCATATTATTGTCTCGCACAATCATATTTATGTACATATTTCTGCCTTACCCATTTATATGTTTACAATATTTCAATAACATGTTGCCTTTTTCCAAATATAAGACCAAACATTTATAAAGATAGATGTGAAAAGCCTTAAAAAGGTCGTGAACGACGGCTTAATTGGTGTAGTTAGTCGCCGTAACATATTTGGAATTGTTTCTCTTATAAAAGTAAATTGATAACTGTTTATTTTTCAGTTTTATAATTTTTTGTAACGTAACGTATACAATTGCACATTTTAAAAAAATATCTTGCTTTAGTTTGTTGTTAACTCTTCCCCACCCTTCATTTTTCAATTTTCCATTTTGCGTTTCGACAAAGTGATTTGCAAACAAATTGGTTTAGGAAATTCGATTGAGCTGCGGGATTTCTTTTGTTAACAGGGTAAGTAAACTTTTTTTATTGGTAAGTTTGTTGTTTGCTTTTTTCCAATCTTTCTTATTCCAACTTTTTATTCGTGCTACTCATGTTTAAACTTTGTAATGGTCAGAGTTTTACAGACTCAAGGGATATCGTAAAGAACAAGCAAACTTTAGCTAAACTAAACAAATTATGTTCCACAAAAAAAAAAAAAAAAAAAAACAAACTGAACTTATGTACACACAATCACGTTTATGAAATAAATGTTTTATACGCATATGTTTAATATAAGAAGAGTTAATAAATATCGTCTTTAACAAAAATCTATAAAAAAAATGGAATGATTAAATTAATTAGAATATAATATATATATATATAAATTAAGATGCCGATGGAAGTTTTTTTAAAAAAAGATTTGTCGATTAATGTGTTTCCCTCAGAAAACTTTGTCGATCTATATGTTTTCTATAGAAAACTTTGTCGACCGATATGTTTTCTATAGAAAACTTTGTCGACCGATATGTTTTCTATAGAAAACTTTGTCGATCTATATGTTTTCTATAGAAAACTTTGTCGACCGATATGTTTTCTATAGAAAACTTTGTCGACCGATATGTTTTCTATAGAAAACTTTGCCGATCGATATGTTTTCTATAGAAAACTTTGCCGATCGATATGTTTTCTATAGAAAACTTTGCCGATCGATATGTTTTCTATAGAAAACTTTGTCGATCGATATGTTTTCTATAGAAAACTTTGTCGACCGATATGTTTTCTATAGAAAACTTTGTCGACCGATATGTTTTCTATAGAAAACTTTGTCGACCGATATGTTTTCTATAGAAAACTTTGTCGACCGATATGTTTTCTATAGAAAACTTTGCCGATCGATATGTTTTCTATATTGCCTTTTATAGAACGTAAAGTTTTGATGATTCTCTTGATAATCATATATATGGTTGCGACAAACATAAAATAGCCTCGGGATATTAAAAAAATGTAAAGTACTTCACATTTGGCAATAGTTTCCGAAATGTTTTGTGGAATTTCTCATACTTGTCTTATTTTTTTTTTTTTTTAGTAAAATTTACAAATTTATTCAATAAATGCCAATGTTATTGTGAACTATTACTCAAAAGCGCAATAAAGATTAAAATAAAATAAACAGGAAGTATTTTTTAATCGTTAAAATTTCTGGTATTTCAAAGTTAAAATGCCGGTGTCATAATGCAGACAATGACATCAAATGTTCAGTGCAGTACACAATCTAAGCCTATTTGTAAAGAGTAGATAGCGTACTGCATGATCTACAACAACAAAATTTTTTATTATTATTCTCCCCTAAACTTTATTTAGCCCGAATTTATTCAAATAGCTGACTGTTGAAGAAAGTCTACACAGCCAAATTTAAACTTCCTTTTAGAAAACAAAAATACAATTAATTTAAATTGAGTTCACTTGCTTCAAATAAATAATGAAGACAAACAACTTGTATATAGACAAAGCTTAATTGTGTTCTAACAATGTGACAAAAGATGTAGAAAATGTCAAGCAAAACAAAACATTATTAAACACAGAGACACAAACAAATATGACAAAGAAGAAAACTCAAGACCATGAAGTCTTTTCTTTTTGCATAATATTGTTTATGACTTTGACAACAATTAGGGAGATGATAATGATGATGAGGAAGTGAATAGTTGTGGCTTTTTTTAATATGCAAATAAAAATATAAATAATTGTCAACAATAATAGTTGCAAACAAATTGTACTCATTCGGGCATGTTCTAGAAATCGAAATGAAGTGAAATCGGACGAGATTTTGATCTCAATTATTTACAAAATGACTGTGGCTTTGTTTTTAACCGAGGTTCTTGTAAAGATGAATTATATAAAGAGGAATATTTTTGTGAGCTGAATTTAAAGGCTCGTTTTAAAAAACGGCAAATCCATCTGAGGAGATCGAGTGGTTGCGATCGAAACATGTCATGGTAACCTGCCGGCCCGGGTTCGAGCCCCGGCCACGGTCAAAAATGAAAGAGTATCAATAACAATTTTAATTAATTTTCATGTTGTAAAATTCCTTTCTTCATAAAAATAATTTAATGAAAATTAAATTTAATGAACTTAAGCCTAATTAAAATTATTAAAAATTTGGATTAAAAACCATAAAATAGTTCAACAAAATAACCACAATACTAATTATTTGTGCGATTTTAAATCCACTTTATTTCGATTTATAGAACATGCCTGATTATTTTACAACTATGTATGTTTATACTTAATATCACATATGCTCCGTTAAAGTTTGCTATTAAAATTCAGCCTGATCGGTCCACAAATGGCTGAGATATGAGTAAAAAAATCTCAATTCTGCCTCTAATTTTGGCTATAAATCTTTTGATGTTGTTGTGTTCTTATTTTATTTTTCGGTATCACTAGATTCAGACGGTTATTTTTTCCATGTTTCTTAAGACATGATTTTTGGTGTTTGTAGGCGAAGGGTGCTGAAAAGCGAGCGTTGAGAAAAAAAATCAAATTTTCTGTTCTCTGTTTTTTTTTTATATTTTCCTTTGCACACATTCGTATTTTTGCTATGTTGCTTCATTTTATTTTTTATTTCAATGCGGCAACATCTCTTTACAAAACAATTACAACACATTTAAATTTTTTGTTTTTACAAATATGTAAGTAAAGAAGAATTACCGATAACGGAAAAAAAGTCAACCCTAAAATCATGCGGAAAAAAGTCATTGTTTTAATCTGTTGTCTTTTTCTAAGCAACTTTTAAATGGAATTAAAAAGACACATGATTTTAAAATCACGTTTTGAACCTGGCGTTTATCTGGAGAACGGAAAAGGCAAACGCTTCAACATTTGGTTCAAGCATCTTGGTTACCAATACACATCATTCTATAAAATATGAGCGGGATAGGAGGACGTGGCTTAAAATAGATTTATTTATATCTAAAAAACGGTATTAATAAAACTTTCTTTTCTTATTGCACCATGGTGAAGGGTCTATAAGATTCGGCATAGCCGACTATAGCACTCTTCTTGGTTGTATACAAATATATTTCTAAAACTATGTAAATGTAATTCAATTTGCTATATATTTCCTTTTATAAAAATTGCAGTAACATTTGTGGTGACATTTCTGCAAGTGCATAAAATAATATATCACATTTTCTACATTGCCATTGATAAGTTAAAACTATCAAAGGCTCCTTTTTGTCTTAGAGTTAGTATTAAAAAACCGCAGTGGATTTAATATCACATATGAGAAGTTTTGGCTTAAATGAAAACTATAACAACAAAAACACAAGAATACTAGATGTTGAATAAAAACGACATGAAAATCTTTTTTCCTAGACATTTAGGCGTCCGAAAAGCAATATTTTTTTCCTTTTGCCAATTTTTGCGAAATGACGTTATTTATTACACAAGAATATTACTAATTCCAAAAGAAATAAAAAATAATGCCAAGCACATCTTAAAGTTGTAGATCAAAATTAATTAGAACATCTATAAGACTTAAAAAAAATTACGAAAGCTTGTGGTCATAAGTACAAATTAACTTTTCAATGATCAACATATTAGCGGAGTTCAGTATTAAGCTAGATTTACACGATTGAAATTTTCTTCAAAATTGCTCTTTAAAATGCTTCAAACTCGTGTAAACAGCAAAATTTTGAAGAAATTTTGAAGAAATTTTGCTGTTTACACGAGTTTGAAGCATTTTGAAGAGCAATTTTGAAAAAAATTTCAATCGTGTAAATCTAGCTTTAGTCTTGCAAAAGTGCAAATGCAAAATATCGTAGCTCTTTTGTTAAATCCAACAACAAAATACACAGAGTTTCCGTCAAATGTCATTAAAGTGCTACGATGTTTTGCGTTCTTTTGTGTAGAAAATATTTTGTTACTACTTTCTCTGTGCAAGAAATAAACTGTTAAAAAAACATTGCGAAAAAAAACTTTTCGTAAAAATTTAAAAATTAATATTTTGTGTCAAAAAACTAGTTTAGCCTTAACTTTTACCCTAAAGCTTCGTACAGACGGTGGTCAGATCTTACAATGTTGTCATTTGTCTGACAATGAGGCTGTCAAATGAAACTGAGCTTACAATGTTCACACAGTTGCAAGACATTTTTAGGCAATTTTAATGACAACATTGTAAGATCTGACCACCGTTTTTACGAAGCTTAAGTCTAGACGAGCAATAACTTTGGCAATTATTGCCGTGGCAATTGCCTTATTTTATTGCCAACACTAGATATTAACGCGTCGACCTCATAAGTATATATTAGAACACATTTTCATCAACAAATGTTACAATATATTGCTGCGCAATTATCTTTTAACACAAGCTGTCAAAATCAATTATCAGTTACAAAAAAAAGAAAATTTAAAACTTTAAGCTTCGTTTACAATCAGAGAAACAATTTCGTTTTAACAAAATGTAATAAATGCATAATATTGTTGTGGCTAAAATTTGCAAACTGTTTCTTAATGCAAAATGTGTGTGTGAACACCAAGTGAAAATGTTTTTCTGATTGTGAACGAAGCTTTAAACGTATAAAATTTAATTCAAAATTTACAAATTTATAATAAACAAGTTAGAGTGCTATATTCGGCTGTGCCGAATCTTTGATACCCTCCACCGACAGTTCGAATGTTTAAGGAGTAATATCTGTATGATGTCTTTTTATTATTATTATCTTAAACTGTGACGATTTGTTATTAATTATGGTTTTAGGAGACTAAACTGTTTTCCGAGAGTAGGGTTTATATGGGGCCTAGGGTAAATTATGGACCGACCTTCGCGAAATTTTACAGTGTAATTTCCAGTCGAATAAAACGGACTTGTGCAAAATCTTATGTCATTCCGTGCATTTTTGCATCATTTATGTTAGTTTTTGTAACAAAATTATCAAGTTTTTGAAGGTGGTGGTTCCACATTTTGATTCATAGCTCTGGTCCTACTGAACCGATTTTGCTGAAATTCAATCCCAAACTGCTTAGGATAACTACAAGCAATTTGACACCTAGTTTGTTTATTTCTTTTGAGTTTTTCGAAAGTGAGCGTGTTTTCAACAGACGGACAGACGGACAGACGGACAGACGGACAGACGGACAGACGGACAGACGGACAGACAGACGGACATGGCTAAATCGACTTAGAATTACTCAAGCAGCCAGAATATATATACTTTATGGGGTCTGAGATGAATAATAAAAAAGTTTCACACGGAATGACAAACTTAGTATACCCTCTTCACAACTAATTGTGGTGGAGGGTATAAAAATAATCGAAAAATATGAAAATTGGTTGTCATAGAAAATGCAAGTATTTATTTCCATACAAATTGATGGTTTGTGTTAAGACATACGTTTACTTCACTCTGAAAAAAATATTGAACACTGAACATTTTTGTGACGTCATTCTGCCGACGTTGTTGCATATGTTTACAAATTTAAATTGCGCGTCTAGACGTAGGGTAAACGTATACAAATTGACATGAAATAATTTTCCGGCACGATCTTAGCATATCTATCCATCTGGATGGTTGAGTGGCTGTATTTGTGTCGAATGGACAAAATCAAATTCGATCACAAAATGTCTTATTGCAACCGTAATCACGTAACCAAATTTATAGGAATTGGTCCATATTTGACCATAGCATCAGAACAAGTACCCTTCCGAAAACTGTTTTTACCGTCAAAAATATAAATAAAATTTTTATATTTGCAAAAACTAACATATAAAAGATTCAAAATTCACATTAAAAAGAATAGCACTCGTATAGAATTAAGTATTTAATAAAAATTCGTTATAGAAACTCTTATTTTAATCTTAGTCTTTAGACAAAATTTTTGTGCTAGTAGGACCATTATTGTCTACGCGTACCTAATAGGAAATAGTCTAGGGTATCATTTAGTTGGACTTGTCCACGTGCTTAATTATGTATGTCAAATCCCTCTACTTGCTTCTGTGATTTTGGTGAAACGAAGAAACAAATTTATGTAAAAATTTCAACGGATTTCAGCCTAAAGATATAATTTTGCAATTGCTAAACGTTTTTGCCAATTTATTTATTTTTTTTTTGCTGTGATTTGACTAAATTTTTGTTACGCTCATCCACACAAACCAGGCAGGCGGATGTGCGTCGATTAGTCTGTAAAACCAAATATTTAGGAAAACTTTACTGCTCTCGTAAAAAGTTTGTGGTTTAACAACTTTAAGAAAATTATGCAAAATCATGAACTTTGTCGTAGTTTGCAAAATACATTATTTTTAAAACCAAAAATTACTTTAACTAGCAGACCACTTTATTAAGAAGAAGGAAAGAAGGAATAACTCAATACAAATAAAAACTAAAACATTTTTGCACACATTTTAAATTGGCCTAAAACTTGGTAAAAAATTATTGAAAAAAACATTCTAAAATATTATTAAATTTTAACAAAACTGGTGCCAGAAGTCATTGAACTCTAGAAATTTTAAATAAAAAAGTGTTTAAATTTGTACTTGTTTTGTCAAGTATAAAAGTAGCATCAATAATTAAAATGTGATGGCAAGAAGCATGTAAAGAAGGGATTTAACAAAAATATTGTTACGGCAGACATTTAAGTATCAGTGTTGATTATAATAATTTATTTTGGATTTGAATTCGACTCAAAAATATTTTGCAAAAAATTGTTTTTATAAACTATAAAATATGGTTACAGAAAATTCAAACATATTATGGTCACCACTTTAACAATACTTCTTGTTACCGTAACAATATTATAATTAAATCAATTCGTAACAAGTCTACCACGATCATGGTTTTTATTCAAAATTTTTAATGTTTTTAATAGGCTTAAGTTCATCAAATTTAATTTTCATTAAATTATTTTAAAGGAATTTGACAACATGGAAATTTAATTAAATTGTTATTGATAATTTTTCATTCTTGACTCGAACCCAGGCCGGCAGGTTACCATGACATGTTTCGATCGCAACCACTCGATCTCCTCAGATGGATTTGCCGTTTTACACTCGCAGCCATCGACGGCTGCTGACGTCAATAGTCAAACATCAATCCTTAAACCAAATTGTATTTTAACCTTTGGTAGATCGAAGTTTGCTTTTTTGAATGATTATCTATTTTAATTGATTTCACATGTTTTCTCCTTACTTCTGTTTTTTCGTACTTTTGTCAAGAATTCTTCTTGAAGTCCAAAGTACATTTTTTGTTTTTTCCTTTTGTCTTTCTTTTTCCTGTTGACCTTTTTTCAGCACAACTTGAAGGACAAATGAACACATAGAGCTCGTGCCTTAGCTTTAACAATAATTGGTATTGTGGTTATTTTGTTGAACTATTTATGGTTTTTAATCCAAATTTTTAATATTTTTAATTAGGCTTAAGTTCATCAAATTTAATTTTCATTAAATTATTTTTATGGAGAAAGGAATTTGACAACATGGAAATTTAATTAAATTGTTATTGATAATTTTTCATTCTTGACTCGAACCCTAGCCGGCAGGTTACCCTGACATGCTTCGATTGCAACCACTCGATCTTCTCAGGGGGATTTACCGTCTTACACTAGCAGCCATCGACTACTGCTGACGTCAATAGTCAAACATCAATCCTTAAACCAAACTGTATTTTAACCTTTGGTAGATCGAAATTTGCTTTTCTGAATGATTATCCATTTTAATTGATTTTACATGTTTTTCCTCACTTTTGTTTTTTCGTACATTTGTCAAGAATTCTTCTTGAAGTCCAAAGAACATTTTTTTCCATTTTTGTCTTTCTTTTTCTTGTTGACCTTTTTTCAGCACAACTTGAAGGAAAAACGTACACATAGAGCTCGTGCCTTAGCTGTAACAATAATTAGTATTGTGGTTATTTTGTTGAACTATTTATGGTTTTTAATCCAAATTTTTCATATTTTTAGTGGTTGCGGTCGAAACATGTCAGGGTAACCTGCCGGCCATGGTTCGAGCCCGGCTACAGTCTAGAATGAAAAATTATCAATTACAATTTTAATTAATTTTCATGTTGTAAAATTCCTTTCTTCATAAAAATAATTTAATGAAAATAAAATTTGATGAACTTAAGTCTAATTAAAAATAATAAAAATTTGGATTATATCCATAATTTATTAACTTTGTACAAACAATCATACAATTATTTGTGGTAAACATATAAATCTTAAACACAATAATATGGTTGCAATAACCAAACTCTATGAACATTTTTTTTTTTTTTTAATTAGTTAACGATATAAAAGCATATTTGATCTTCGCGTATAAGAAAATATATATATTTTCAACTTAAATTAAAAAAAATAATGAATTAATGCGCATTTGGCTGTTCCTTGAATAAGAAGTCATCATTTGTTATGACATGAAATTTTATAAATCATAAAATCATTCTATTTTAAATATTTCCAAATATATTTCTCTGTGTTAAAATCTTAAAACATTTCAATAAGAGAAATGAAAATATCTAAGAAAAATTTTATTAGGGAAAATTAAAATACCTTTTTATAAGAATTTGCTGAAGCAAAATAAAATTAAGATAAATAAATTCAACGTTATTCTAGTAAAATAAACGAGCGAGCTAAGAAATAAAAAGAAAAATAACTATGAAAAAATCTTAAGGCTACTGCATTTTTAATGCATTGTTCAGGTTTTGCTGAACTGTGTAAATATAATGTAATTGAAAAATTTATAATGTGCAAAGAGTTCAGCTGTATTAAGATAAAAAACAGTTATCGATAAAAAATTAAGTTATGTCAGAAAAAATGTAAAATTGTACAACCAATGCGAATTCATTCATTTTTTTATGTGTATACTGAATGTCAAGGTTTGTTTAAATTTTTTGAAGAAATTAATAAAAAATTTTAAATTCTATAAAAATTTAAATGCTTGAAAAAACTTATATTAATTTGATAAAACAAAAAGAGTGAACATAAAATAAAAATACACTCTTTAAGATGGAAAGTCGGCCAGTGAAGCTGACATTTGGCCATGAAAATTGCTATCGAACTCAAGAAATTTCTGCAAAATCCATCAAAGCCATTAAAACTTTTACAAGCAGCAAAATTTATCCAAAAACAAGTAGATCGGATACCAATCGTATTTCGAGGGCCAGAGACGGCTTCGTATGTCCGAAATAAGCATTCAAAAATTATGCCGTTATATTCTATTATGACAATGCCATTTAGAAAATGGTGGTGAGAAAGTTTCTATCAATGGAAATCGTCTTACGTCAGAACAGCTTATCCGAAATTTGCTGAAATTTGTTTTTGTCGTATTAATATGTGCAATTCACATGTGAACAGAAAAGGTGGATAAAGATCATGACGTCAACACTTTACAAAATTTTATGTTGGCCAAAACTTGCCAAAAAAGTTATTCCCATGAATTGAAGAATTTAATTTTACAAATATTTTAAATTTTGTTATCTTTCAATCAGTTGCCAATATATGTATTTCTAATAATTAGTTGTCTTTCAAGAAAGGAACCATTTAAATTGAATTCTTTGAAGTCTAACCAATATAAACTCTTAAAACAGAAACTTATTGATATAAACTAAGAACATTATAATAAAAGCCTCTTAAGTAAAGCAGTAAGTCCATAGATACAATTCCTTGAGTCTATTTAATAATTTTATTGAATTTCGATGCATCCATTTAAAATTGCATTTATTTGCATCGCCTATGAGAAATATTAACAGAATTGTACAACATAGAAGTAATTAAATTAGTTCTTGATTCGAACCACTTGCATAACTTTAAATATCAAACTCACAATAAAACCAAGGCAACACTTCAACATTAACATATTCCGAAAAGCTGTGAAAATGAGCAGATCAATTGACTATTTTGTGCAGATATCTACATAAAAAGTATAAGGATGGACTTAAAATGTATCGTAATTCACACACGAAAAGTAAACAATTTTTGATTTTATATGATTGCGGGGTTTAATATAATAAATCTTTTATCATATTATACACCCAGACAGAAAACATGTTTAAATATGGTCACCTCCAACAAAAATATTTTTAAAAAAAATTGTAACATATTATAATTCATTTAAAAATATAATTGTCACCGACAACCATATTATGGTTGAATTAGTCCTTCATCAAGAAGCCGCAACCATATTATGGTTGCCTCCGAACATGATATGGTTAAAAATAACTAAAACATGTTTAACATTTATAATAGCTTCGTTGGTTTTCCACCATAGAATGTTGCTCTTGGAAAAGAGGAAAATACTTTTGTTAATTTTAAAACAAATTATTGTCATTTTTAACAATAACATGCTTAGAGGCAACCATAAAATGGTTGTGGCTTTTTGATGGAGGACTAAAACTTCCATAATATGGTTGTAGATGACAATAATATGATAATATTAAACATAATATGTTTAAAACTTTCTTTAATAATAGTTTTGTTAGAAATGACCTTATTTAAAAATGTTTTTTCTCTGCCTGTAGTCACCACAATTTCTTCACTGATTGCCGCACCCAACTACCGTTTGCATGTACTTTGCAAATGCTCTTAAACAAACATGTTGTTCTTTAAATTTAAACTTAGAGGGAGAAAAACCAGTAAAAGAACAGTTTAAGACGGGTTAATCAGAAAGCCCGGATGGAATCTGCTAAAGCATATCTCAACTTGATTCTTGAATAATAGAAGACAGCATTGTTTTCCAATAAATCAAAATATAATTTTAAAGACTCCGATGGTATCAGACAGAACAGAATAGATTAGTTATAGTATTGGCTGAAGCTGAAGTAATGAGTAGCGTAGCAAGCAAAAATGCGAACAGAATATTGAGGCCTTCCAAATGGCTTCCAAATAGCCTTTTCAAAAACTTAAACAATTTTGCAAGAATAAAGTATTAAATGCATATCCAACAACATATTTCTTGACAGCATTATAAAATTCGATATTTAACATATTTAATGTTGTTTTCCATTTTGATAAAAATTTAAATTTGATAATCAGCACCCAATGCAAAGTTCAAAACTTCGTATTTTGCGCTTCAACCTCTATTGCAGCAACTACTAGAACTACGTATTTTGTTGACGCTGCTTTGAAAATGCCGTTTTTTAACTATTAACAGCTTGCAGCGCTTCTCGTTACGTTGTACTTCAGCGCTTTTTCTGTTCCTCACTTAATACCTGCTTGCAAAATATAATTCAAAATATTAAAATACAAAGACTCCGAAAGTATAGGCAGGTATAAAAGAATGGAATAGAATAAACTAGTTGTAGTATTAGCTGAAGGTGACGACGCAATGCGTAGCGTAGCAAGAAAAAGTACGAACTGAATATTGAAGCTGTCTATATGGTTGCCAAATAACCTCTTCATAAACAAAGAATAATATGTGAATATTTGAATTCAATACGTATCAAATTCTATAAGAAATGAATAGACAGAAAAAAGTAAAATTGATTTCAATAAAAAACTTGTGATGTTAATAAAAAAATAATTAAATTGTCACCAGTAAACAAATAAATTATATTAAATATTTTTTAATATTAACAATACTTTCTGAAGTTTTGTTGTTGATATAAGTGAACATTTAATTCACTTGTTTAAATTTTTAATTAAGGCTGGCCTTATTTTTAAATAATTGTTTAATTGCAAAAAAACAAAAAAAAAATTGGCCAGAATTTTTATTGTTATGCAACTACATATTTTGTATTTGATGTAAAATTATATTAGAAAGCATGGGAACCCTGCTTGTCCGTTTTCCATTTCGATGAAAATGAACTGTCGCACAACAGAGTTCAAGACTTCGAATTTTGCACTTAAACTTTTATTGGAGCAACAAATTCAACTACGTATTTTTTGGAATTAGACTTTAAAGCTGCCATTTTTAACTTTTGACAGGTTGCAGCGCTACTCGTTACGTTGTACTACAGCGACAATTTTATTCCCCACTTAATATCTGTTTTTTTATTTATTACAATATTTGAAAACAAAACGTACAGGCTACGATTAGAATTTCCATTTTTTCCTTTAATATGATCTGAGTTTAAATTTAAATACTACTTTTTTGATTACCCTCGTAAGAAAGATACGAACATTTGCCAGGAAATTGCAAATTTGTGTATTTATACCAAGACAACAATTCTACAAATTCAAATGCATAAGATTCACACTAGCAAATACAAATTCGAATGGTATTCTGTTAATGTTAATATAAACCACACACAAGAACAGTCATTTATTTTATGTCTCTGTCCTTTGACAATTCTCACCTTTCACAAGATAAAAATTAATTGTTTTTGATGCATTCGAATACAAAGAACTAGGTTTTTTTGCATGAAATTCAGCAAAATAACTTAATAAATGTCTTAAGGTATTAAATTAAATATTTTTTTGATTACTCAAAACCATTTTTCTTGTTTTTCTTAAAATTTTTCGAATTTTGTATACTTCGGTTGCAATATTCCTTAATATGTTGGCTGCTATCATACAAAAAAATTCCTAAAGCTTTTTGTTATAAAGAGAGTGTTCCAATCTTGCCCTTTGCCAGAATTGTTCTTGTTTTCGTGATTAAGGTATGTATGTTGACCGGTGGTTCACATGGTACCCTGTTAATGTCTTTTTTGTTTTTCTATTTTATCCATCTTACTAAATCCTTGTTTTGGGGAGTCATTTAAATGGAGACTCTGATAAGAACGATTAAGCCAGTTTCAAAAGCGAACAATAGTTGGCACGTAAAGAATATCCTTTTTTCGATATATGTAGTCACTTTCAACAAAACTATTTTTAGCGGAAAATTTTTGAACAAATTATGATTACTTTTCCATATTAATGCTATTGGTAAACATATTATGTTTAATTGGTCATATATCAAGAAAGCACAGCCAAATCATGATAATTGTAAAAGCAACAAAAACAAGGGTTTTTGGGTAAAATAAAATGCTGTCGTGGTTTTTTGCGGACCGATCTTTTTGAAATTCAATTGCAAACAATTCCGGACTGCATGTAGGATTAATATATAACAACCAAGTCTCCATCATATTTGGGGTCTTCGAAAATCCCATTTCAACGTACACACGGACATACGGACTACTTTAAATAAACTTCGCTCCTTATAAGGACCCAGAATATATATACTTTTTAGGGTCTTAGATCAATATTGTAGAAAAAACAAATATAATGAAAATCTTATATATACTAGGGTATTCATTTAATCGACCTTTTGCTTTAATCGGTTAATCGCTCGATTAATTAACCAAGGTTTTTGTTTAATCGGTTAATAATCGGTTAATTTTGATTTTGATCGGTTAACCGATCAATAAAGTTTTTTTTATTAATTAAGTAAATTCAATATATTAAAATGCATAAATTATTTATTATTTGGAGCTTATAAGTAAAAAAAAACAATAACATACCAAACATAACAATTCTTGCACCAAAACGAGCAAACAAAAAAACAATTCATAAATATGTAATATGCATTTTTCAAGTAATACATAATATGTATTTATAAAAAAATAGACTGAGATAATTTTATTAGTTATTTCAACAGTTAAAGGAGTTCATATAAAAAAATCTTTTAAAAAGTAATTTGGTTCAAATGTTTAGGATTGAAGCGATTTTTTTCTTTAGTATTGACAAAACTTGACTTGAAAAGAAATTCTTTTACTTATCGTATGAATATCTAATTTCTCAGTCCTTTTCCATATAAACATTCTAAACATATGAAATACTCCATTATGCCATTAGAGTCCTGTTTTAATTTTTTAAAATTTTTAACACTTCTAAATGTTTCGGTTAAGTCTGTTAAGACTGATATGAGAAGAAACAAATAACTAAACACATATAACAAGTATGTGAAACAAAAAAAGGTGTTGGCAATCAAACATTTAACCCAGTTTTCGACACATTCCTGTTGATCGATGATGAAGAAAAAAAAAAACATTGAAAAAAAGAGTAAGAGTTCTCGTAATTTTAGTCACCGGTCGGCGGAAAATGGGTTAAAATAAAGATCACTGAAAACCTTCTTTGTTTGCATGTAAAAATATTTTCTAAACACTTACACCCGTATTCAAAACAAAAATTTAGTTACTGCATATCCCCTGATTAAGTATTTCTAATTCAAAACACTTTTAAATAAACTATGATTATCGAATGATGAAAGACTTTTTAACTCCTAGCTAACTGCTGTCAATTTGCAATTTCTGTCAATTGAATTTAACTAAAACAGAGATGTAAAAATTTTTCTTAATCGGGCGATTTAAAAGTGTTTTGAATAAACTCATGACTAAATGGTGATTAAGCTTAATTAACATTTTAGTTGCTCACTCGATGAGCGGAGTATAATCGGAGTACACAAATTTTCGTTTTGAATACGGTTGATAGAATTTTTGTATATGAGACGAAACAAATAATTAAAAACACAAAAAAATATTTTATAATACTACAAAATATTGAAAACATTGTTACATCGGTTAATTGGTTAATCGACTGAAATTAACCTTTTTAATCGTTAATCGAAAATAGCCAATTTTAAATAAACCGATCAGTTAATCGGGTAGTAATTAATCGGTTAACCGATTGACGGTTAACCTAATTAATACCCTAATATATACCCTTACTCTTCGGTGAAGGGTATTAAAAAAATGTTTGTAGCAGTATAGTTGATTAAGCGCTCTAGCTATTGTTTTTATTAATTGTATATACTTACTAATTTTTTTCGAACGATTTTTGTTATACAGATTACAACAGCGATTTAATAGATCAAAATAACCAACCTTTTTTACACACTCTATTAGGCCATCTAAACGTCATTGACATTCCAACGATGTGAGAGAACAAGATTATATTCCATCTTATTTGGTTCTTTAATGTTACTTTAAGTATTTTAGCTGTCGGTAAAGAAACACTATTCCGCCGCTAAAAAAAAGTAATTGTGTTGCGTCGTTAAATACAAAAACTATTTTGCATATTTGTTGTTGCCAAAGGCTTTACAATTTGAAATAAAGACCTCATACTGTTTTGTAAGCATACTAATAAATTACTGATGCTTATACAATCCCACCGACACAATTGGGCAAACTTTATTTGATTTTATCTCTCAGTCGTTAAGAATTGTGGCAACATTAACTATAGATACATGAAATAGACAATCACTTGTACCACCAGCACATTTTTGTTCGTTTAATTTGTATTTTTACATATTTTGATGTTTTGGTACTAAATTTGTACTAAACTTGTTACTTTAACATGGCGATGTCCTAGAAGGGGGTTAATTGGTACCTTTGTTGTCGTTGCTCAGTCCATTCAGTAGATACACCAAACAGCACTCTATTTTTATTTTTAAAAATTATTTCTCTGTATTTTACTAAATTAGTCATTTATGTGCCATTTGTATTATGAAGATTGAAAAGTGCGATTGGAGCAATTGAACAAACTTTGAGAATTTTGGTATGAAACAATAATTAAGTAAATTTTATTGCGTTAGAATTAATGAAATATGGTTTATTTAAAAGGAAATAATCAACAGCTTTTCAAGAGTACTAGAGACTACATCTAATTTAAAAAAATTATCCTTAAAAATTCAGCATGTGCTTGAACTTTCAATACTTGAAACTTCAAATATATGTTTTGAGGGATGCCCCTTTTTACTGAAGTAACTTTTTTAAAACTACTGCCGACACGACCGCCGCACAGTGGGAAATTTTACGAGAAGGCGGTCAAAATTCCATAACTTTTGACTGGATCGGTATTTTTTTATGCGATTTTTTTTGCTCGATAGGTGCGATGTTAGGCTTTCATTTGCGCTATAAAACGTAAAATTCGACTGATAGGAGCAAAAGTTATGGGGAGTTCAAAATGCATTTTCATTTTTTTGTTGAATTTCGGTGTAAAAGTTGAATATTTCAAATATGATTTTTTTATAATTTATGATTATTTCTCTTGTATTTTACAACTGATACTTATTTTTTATTGTATAACTTAGATCCTGTCAGAAAATGCCAATATTTGGCCCCTGTAAATTTGTTAGTCCCAATATTCACAGGGGCCAAAGGTTGGCGTTTTTAGGAAAGACGAGTTGTTATAAGGATAAAACTGAAAAGGAATATTTTAAAAAATTCCCAAATAGCATTATTGGCTATCGATAACATTTTAGGTAATTCAACTTTTATTTTTGGTTAGAGATGTATGTGTATTTTATTTTTATACATTAATACAAATATATACTTAAAACAAAAACAAATTATAATCTATAAACAATTTTAAATTAAACAATATTAGTAAAAATTTCTTCTAAATAGCTTTGGGTTTCATTTTCGAGAAGTTGTTTAGCTTCTTCCTCTAATTCGATTGAGGTTGATTTCCATTTTTGTCGAATACTGGACATATATGGATCTGATGTGCACAACAAAATAGTAATAAGATCTTCATTAGTACAACATCTGGACATTTTTCTTGTGTTATGCTCGCGGAAGAATCTGTAGTCTTTGTTCCTTTTTTCTTGCGCTTCTTCAGATAGATCTCCAATTGGTAGCATATTGTGTTGAACTATTTGTTCCCCATGATATAAAATTTTATGAACTGTGGTTGGCATATGTCTCCAAGAGTATTTTTTGTTATAAAGAATTGCTGTTTCATTTGCATACTGCCCAAATTTTTTTGCATTTATCTTTCTGCTACATGATATAACTTGTAAAATGATCTGGAATCGTCTTATTAATTCAAAATGTACTCCTGTGATAGATGCTGCAGTTTCTGGATCGGAAAAGAATCTCCTTGCAGTGTTTCCATCATTTGAATTTCCTTCTCCTTGTTTTGGCTGATCAATTATAAGGCCTAGGTGAAGGTATTTTTCTTGAATTTGTTTTTTTGTTTGTTTCCTTTTTTCCACATTTTCTTTGTTTTTTCTCACTGTTTCGCCTAACGGGCCAAATTCCAAATCATAACCCAATTTAAGAATATGCTCCATAAAACGAATTCTGGTATGAAGAGGGGACATTCCAAATTCGTATGCTTCATTGAAACTATTGTCTTGTGATGGGGGTTGGCTTAATTGACTTGATGTCTTTTGGCATATGGTACAGCTTGACGAAGACTTTGTTTCGGTTAATGCTTGAGCAACTTTTCCATCGATCATTGTAAGGAACATTTGAAAATTAATTTCAATGCATTGGTCATCAAATTTAAATATTGCCGGTTGAAGTTCTTTAATTTGATCTTTTATTTTTCGAACTTCTTCAGTTATGACATCTTTAGTTTCCTTTTTGTAAACAAACTTTATTGGTCTGCAATACTTTGTTGAAGAGGGAATTTCATTTTTCCATACATCCATTTCTGTAACTCTACTGGTTGACGGCTCTAAGCCAATATAAGTTTTTCTTAAACGTAATGGAACTAAAGATACCATGAATAAGTTGGCATCAGATGAGTTTTCTGAATTACATTGCTTGTATTGTTTCTGACCAGAGCTTCCATCACATCCATCACATCCCCACAAAATCTTTTTCATCTTTCTGTTGAAAATATATATCTGCGAGAACTTTATAACTGAACTTAGCCATTGTTTAAACAATAATGAAGGTAAAATTATGAATGCATGCACTTTTATACTCTTGATAGAAGTTTTTTTAAATGATCTTTTGTTACTGCTTCTTTAAAACATAAAAACCCTTTTTTAAATACAAATTTAATCTTTTATTAGCATTTCTTTGAAACATAAAAAACCCCTGTTTTCACACTTTTTAAAAGGATAACATACCGGCAATAAATTAACTGGTAACATGTAGGTAATTTTCACGTAAAATATAACTGCGTGCTAGTTTTTTTACCATTTACCTGTTCTTCCATTTTTTTAAATTAATTTGCAATTTTCAGGTAATTAAACTATGTAGTTTATGTTGCGGCTATTTACTTATGTGTAACCTTTTAACTTACTCAGAAATCTAACGTGTTAGTCTATTTATGTCGCCTATTCGTTTTGCAGCATCCGTTCACCCACAATAAGTTCATAACAATGGCAATACCTTTACCATCTTAAAATTAATTGATAACCTGACGTGCTAGATAATTTATGTGGCCTGAACTGCTTTATTTGTCGAAAATTCTTTAAGATTCACCTTCTTTAATTTCAGTAATTTTTCCTTGCAGGACTTATTTTTTGAACCGAATATCTTACCTTGGGTCACAGAAATTGCTGTAGTTCGCAAGGTCGCATCCAGACGTGCGTACAATGGGGTATAGAAATGTAGGTTAGATTCTGGACTACAAGAGAGTATAGGTTTTTTTTTGACGCATTTTGACGCTCAGGACTTATGCTCTATAAAGTAGGAAATTTCCGGGAAATTTTGACATAAAAAAAAAAAAAAAAATTAAAAAGTTCTAGAGGTCGCAGAGTTTAATGCTTTAAACCACGTATAGCTAATAAAATAAACTAATACACAAAACTTATTCTGTCAAAAAATCTTAAAAAACAAAAAAGTTATGAGCATTTCAACTTCAAAAATTGACTCAGAAATTCAAAACTATAACCAAATATTGAGAAAGTCCATTTCGGACCACCCTGTTCTCAATGAAATAGTTGAAATAGGGTTTTAATTTTTTGGCTCCCGAGGTTCACTAGTATTTACTTTCACATGAATAAAAAAATTTTAAAATCGGAGAACAAAAAAAAAAATAATTTTGGCCGCCTTCTCAAAATATGAACCAGTGTGCGCCGTCGGATATACACACATTCATGTTGAATTTACGATTTTTGCCATATAATGTTTTGAATTTATTGCAGATGAAATATTTTGATTTTTTGTTTTCCTTTGATTTAAAATATTTTCATATTACAATTTTAACCCAGTTAGAAAAGAGAGTTAAATTTTTAACAGACATACATATGCATCTACTTTATATATGAGTACTGTAAAGAATATATGCAAATTCTTAATTGAAATAGTAGTCATGAGCACAGGATATCACATGTGTTTGTTTAGTCTGTGTATAAAACTTTTCAATTATGAATTCAAAATATCATTTAAACGTACATCTGTGCACATGCAAACTTAAAAAATCATGAAAAAATCGAGTTTTACAGAAAACCAGAATTCAACACTAATTCAAAATGTAAATTTTAAAAATGTTTTCGTTTTGTTTTCATACAAAATTTAATCATACTAAATATTCCCCCAGACATACATATTTGAAATTGTTGATACATTTAAAAGTAAGCAAATGCTCATGTCCTGGTACATGTCTGTATATGTTGGCATGACCAGGGCATATTATTAACTAATTACTTCCATTTATTTTTTCTTTCTTTCGTATGCATATGCAAAGTTCTTATCGTGTGTTGCAAGCAGTAAACATTTAGTAAATGTTTCATACATTAAATGTCAACATTTTGTCATTCTAAATAGCTGTAGTTGTTGATAGATCTGCATGTCATTTTACACTTGTACAATCTTAATTTATCATATCAATTCTAAGTACATTTCTCTTTTGTTTTTGTGTGTTTAACAAAACTATTTATTTTATTTACGTTTTTGCATTTACTTTTGTTTCAATTTGATTTACGCTCTAAATAATATTTTTGTTTAATGTACACAGCTGTCACTTATGTTTCACATGTGACTCTATTTATCATACTGAACTTAATAAAATATCTAAAAGTTGTGATTTTTTTATAAATTATGGAAGGAAATTTTAGTTGGTTCCAGGTTGCTACAAACGTGAGCAGAACAATATTTTCATATGCATGTGTAAATATTAAAGATAAACGATTACATATATAGGTATTTGAATAGTGTATGCAGAGTTGGGTTCATTCGAAAAAATCACGGTAATTTTAAAATGGGAAATCTTAGAAATTGTTGACTTCAATTAAAGTTTTTATGACACTTAACGACGGTAACTTCCAGTTTATTTATGTCAAAAAAAATATTTTCGCCTAGCAAATGTGAAAACACGCATCTTAATTGCAGGAGCTGGAAAGTCTCTTCAGTTGCAGAGACAAGCACTTATTCTTATTAGTAAATATTTGAGAAGTTCTCAAAGTTTAAGCAATTAACAGCAATTTAAAACACAAGTCTGCAAAAGTTGGAAAAATTCGGAAACCTGAGAGCATTGTAGACTTTTATATATCCTCTGGAAATGTATTCAGAATCGCTCCATCATCATATATGGTTTTCGAGATAAGTTAAAATAAAACAGGGTTTTTGCCGTATTTGAGACGTTAAAACTGCGTAAATTCATATTTTTCTATAAAATCAGGCTTGTCATCTAAGAATCCTATCAATCACCTCCAAAATAAATGTTTAACCTTTGTAATACCCATCTTTGAGTCCATGTGTTAAAAACTTGTTGGTCAGTGTAATTTAAGGAAAACATTTAATTTACATTAAATAATCTTTCGATTTCAATCAAATGGGAATTCCCAAAAATAAAAGAAAACTATTTAGCGTTCTTAAAATCTGACTTGTCAAATTTCCCACGGCAAAATGCATACATGCCGCGTGTTACGTTAATAACATTGCTTCTGTAAAAGTCAGATGCAAAGTCATCTGACAAAATTTCAATTGGAACGTGTTCTATTTTCTTTTGACAAACCATCTGACATCAGAAACCTATGCCGGGAAAAAACCGGCAGCGGCGTCCACTATTGACGAAATCAGTGAATAGAATTTATGGAAATATATATATATATAAAAACCGTTTCGTTATAAAATTGAATTAAAAGAAAAAAATGTTAAGATGGCTTCACTCTTTTACGGCGCTTACGGGTTTCTGTAATAACAATGCAAAAAAAACAGAGACAGTGTCAGAAGCAAAAAAACGTACATGTATGTGACCGAATATTAAAAATCTTCTGTAAAACAGCAATTTTGACAGACATGCACAATTACATGTGACTTAAAAAGTTGGCAAGTCAAATGTAACCAACAAGGAAAACTGAAATATATAAAAATGTTATGCAAAGAATGCTAGCAAAATTTATAGTTATAAGGCTTATAATTTGAAGGAATTTCTTTAATAAAAACATATTTTTTCAAATTTTCCAGATATTTGCGAACTTTCTAAGTTCCACAAGCAACAAAGTGCAAATAAAAATCCACTAGTCCAGAGAAAAAAATTCTTATTTAGGAACTTTACTACAACATATCAAAATATGTTAATGAGTATTTATTTATATTTGATTTAATTTTTGGTTTTGAGCGCTTTGCCGGAATTGCTTTTATATATTTTATTATATTATTTATTTATTTATTTATTTATGATTTATCAGAAAATTGTTGAATAATTTTAATTCGATATGTCTATATATAAAGCAATAATCAAACATAAATGTTTAAATGGAACACATGCAAATAAATTAATTTGTAACTTAAATTTAATATTTTACCAAAAAAAAGCAAATGAAAATTTTTTTACAAATAAAGCAAACATTTCATAATAAACAAAGAAATGGAATGACTGCAAATATTTGATATTTATTAAAGAAATCACAAATATTTTACAAAACAAAATTTAATATCAGTTTTTGCTTTGCTACGATTTTATTTTAATAAAATACAGAAATTTATAGAAAAAAAAAAGATATTTGCAAAATGTGTTACAAAAAAACTAATTTTATTTAATGGGGAAAAATTTTTTCTTAAAAAAGTAGAATCAAAAAATTTTTTCTTAAAAAAGTAGAATCAAAAAATTTTTTCTTAAAAAAGTAGAATCAAAAAATTTTTTCTTAAAAAATAGAATCAAATAGCAGATTAACAGCCATATTCATAAAAAGTTCTTATTTTAAGCCTATAGTATGTAACAACTATTAAACGCTTTTTGTCTTATAAGCCTCTTATAAAAATTTGTATTCATAAACGTACATTAACAGCGTTTTTACTATTAACTGTTTGCAGCGATTTTCTGTTTAAGTATGTCAACTTTCTTTATATTTTGCTGCCATTTTATTATTAGTGATGCATGCAACTTCTATTCGGTTTACATGATATTCTATATTTAAATTGTTTTTATAATTTTTTTTTTCTAATTGTAGACCTTAATAATTATTCTTATTAAATAAAACTACATATTACTTTAGTTTCTGAACAAAATGTATCCGAAAGGTATCATAAAAACTCTTGTTTGAACCTTTTTTAAATATACGATAAGAAAGTATTCGAATAAAAAGTTTGTTTACTTTTTATTAACATCACTATTATTATGATTTGTTTATTTTATTTTTTTTTTATATTTTTGAACAATAATTTGTTGTTTTAAGCAAAAAAAAAAAAAAAATAGAAAAACAACTACTTGCAATAATTTAATAAATAACTAAAGAGAATATCTGCATTTGCCCCAGAACATATTCATTTAACTCAAATAATTTTTTTTTAAATAATTATCAATATAACTTTAAATTGACTGTCTAAAATAAAAAAAAATTAGTGAAATGTATTTAACATGTCCGTTGTAATAATTATTGTCATTATTTTTCAACATACTTCACAAAAATAATATCATAAAATGCAAACACCTTTCAAAATGTCATTTTATTTTAGGTTTAAAGAAGGCCAAATCCAACAATAAATTTTCTTACTTTATGAATGGTTTATTAAAGGTTCAATAGACTATTTTTGGTTTATGAATACAACTTTAGCAATTTATGCTTAAAAAAGGTCAATTTATCATCAATAAGTTTTTATGAATACGGCTGTAAATCTTTAAAAAATGTAAACTTTGAATGGGTGTCGGCGTATGAGTGATATTTAATGAATGCTTGTATTTAAAATTAAGTATACGCAAAGATGCTTAAATGGCATTGGATATCCTAAATTGATTTTAAATTACATACTTTGATAACGAACGAATTTTTATTTATTTTTTTTTTTTTTTTTTGTTCATATCCTTTATCAAATCATATATACTTAAGATGTAATTTTTCATTTTTCGGTTGCTAGAAAAATCTTATTATCTGTAGATGTATGTACAAATGTACAATAATTTTCTTGAATCGTTTTGTACATGAGCAAAACAAAAACAAATACTTTTTAAGTGGATAAGACTGCAGACAAACAATTGGCTTTTCACTCATCTGCATGCTGTAATATTCTTTAGCAATCGTGAATTTGAAAACAAAACAACTGCGCCACCCTGTATTAGCGGTAAACAAATTATTGTCATATTTAATGGTTGCGGCTTCTTGATGGAGGACTACTTTAAGCATAATATGGTTAGTTAAAAATGGTTTTGTTGGAGATGTTTTTTATGCGTGTATTTGGTAAATGATTCATTTGCGCTAACATTTTTTGAATAACTTTGCATTAAATAATCTTTTTTAAAAATTACATATTTAAAAAATACCTGTGTTCTTATTCTGCTTTAAAACATCACTATAAGAAAAAATCAATCAACAAACGCCTGCATAAGAATTGTCAATTTAGTTATTTTTTTTCCAGCTGCATACGTTTAAAGTAGTCATAAGCAAAAGCGATACAAAACTATATGGCAATATCATTCTTATTGTTTTTGTTTTACTGACTGCAAACTACAAAACAAAGCGATAAGAAATATTTCGGCATTTTCAGTTAACATGTTTTTTTTACATAATTTATTCAGACGGCTGCACTAAAAACACAAAAGATGGAAAATTAAATTTATTAAATAAATGAAATTATTTCAAGTAGAGAAATTCAAATATCGCACTTAATCATAAAGAGGGTATTAACTAATAACTAAAAAATTTTCAGTAGAAGCAAAACAATTTTTAATTTTACATTAAAAGCAAATGAAAAGAATTTTTAAGCCAACAGTTTTATTACCAAAAAGCAGAAAAAATAGCATGCTATTTTTACATCGGATAGAAATAAATACTACGTGCCGATATCTTGCAAGAAGTGAACAAATAGAAATTTTGAGTTGGTATCCTCTTTATGATCAAGTGTGATATGTGCTTTGAAACTATTGTTGGGGGATAAGCTAGTTCCTATGTGCAGTTCACTGGTTGCTTAGGCCCGATCATCAGGAAACCTTTTTAAAAATATTTTGGAGAAGCTAAATATATCGTACGAATAAAAATGTTAAGCGAATGAGAATTACAAACGCTCAAGTCTTATTAGCCACTATATCAAAGCTTAGACAAAACACCTACAATAAACATTGAGTTTATCTTTACTTTATTCTATTAAAAATTATAAAACTCAACTTAAAATTTATTATTTATATTCTTGAACATTTACACTTTTATTGTTATTAATATAACATTTTTCTCACTGAATTTATTTTCAACAATTGTCTGCTTTAATCAATAACTTATAGGTACATGTTATTTTTTTTTTTCTTTTTGTTTGAATGCCTTTATTGCCAAAATAAAGCTGAATGCTAGAAACGGACAAATAAAACTATTTTTGTTAACTAAATCGGCTTTATCCTACAGACGCCTTTTTGGCGCGTTTTAATGGCGACATTTTAACATCAGTTTTGGCAGAAAACTATGAAATATTTCTTTTAAAACAAATAAGTAAATTAATCGAAAGAAAAAACAAAAGAAAAAGGAATTGAGACAAAAAAAAACATCGTTAGTCTATCAAACAAATACATAAATAAAAATCACAGAGTTCTTTCTTTTTGTTTGATGAAAATAGAAAAATAAAAACTGATAAGAAAAAGTACTAAAAAGTTATTTAACTTTTTTTTTATAAAATTTGCAAAGTGATTTCCTTTAATATTCTAAGCTAAATAAACTTTCAAAGTAAAATTAAAATTCAAGGACATTATAATTTGTTAAAGTTGTTAAAGTTTTGGCAAGTAAATACAAACCTTAAGAAGTCCAACTCATAATATCTACATACAGTTAACTATTACATAAACTTATTCTCATTTAAGCATCCATAGAAATAACTCAATCATATTATTTATATTCTTCTTCTTCTGTCATCCTTCTCTCCCGTTGGAGCATAGGGCCTATATTGAATCAAAACTTATTAATTTAAATCTATGATGAAAACAATTACGATATTGCTCAAAAAGGATTACAGAGTAAATATTGTAGTATGTCAATTTCTACGGATAAATAACCAGCAACATATTTGCTTATGTATTCAAAAGAAATGTCTTGGGATAAATGTGGATATTTGCCTCATCGGCTTCACCTCACGGAGCTGTGAACTTCGGTGGAAAAATAACTGCTAATTTACAATGTCGAAATAATTCTTTATACGTTTGAAACAAAAACAAGATATTCTAAAATTATTTGAGTTTTAAATGTTTAAATTTTTTTCGACGTCTTAACGTAGGCAGTAAAAGCGTTTACCAACGCCCCCATGTGTCAGCGCAAGCAACACACACAACTGAAAAGTTTAGTGTATGATCCTTCAGAACCATACGGTTGACGCTTTCTTAGGAGCTCGAACTTGCCAATTAACTCCTGCTGATAAGCAATTGCAATGAGGAAGATTAGTCAGCAGAACAAACTTCTTTATAAGTGGTGGAAAGCCCTTTAAGTTGACCTTTGAAGAACTTTCTTCCAGCGAATTTTTAAAGTTTAACTAGTTATTTATTGTATTTCCAGTTTTTAAATTAACAAAATTTTGTTTGTCGTGCTAAATTGCCAATTTTTTTTATTGACAAAAACACTGAAATTTATTGTTGAAGGTATAAGCTATTCCTATGCGCATTTCACTGGTTGCTTAGGCCAGATCGTCAAGAAACTTCATCCATAAGTATTTAAGAAAAATTTAAGATATTAAACCAAATAAAGCCGTTAAGCAAATAAGTATTACTTATAAGCAAAAGTCATACTTGTAACCATATCAAAGCTTAAACAAAAACGATAAACAGTGTGCTTATCTTTTCTTACATTCCCTACTCCAATTGGTCGGAATTCTCCCAACATTAATTGAAGTTGTTAGTAGGTTAAGAAAAAAAACGACTTGCTTTATGGTTTCTTAAGAAAATCAAAAAAATAAGCCAGTTCAGTTGTTTTAGGCCGTGCACTTGCGAGTTTATTATCAAAGTAATTTTTGGGAATATACAATTTTAAATGAACAAGATTTTGTTTGTCGTGCTTAATTCCGAATTTTAATTTTTAATTGAAACACTGAAATTTATTTTTTTTTAATTCAATTAATCAGCAACACTTTCTTAATAAAACTCTGTTCAACAACTTTTAATACAATAGGTTTTTTGTTAAATTAATGACCACAAATAAATTAATTACTTTAGGTAGAATATTTAATATATAGACTTGAAACCGAGAAAACATTATTAATTTGCTACAGCATTAGGAAACTTCGTTTGTAATTAATAGTAAAAAAAAAAACAATAGTCAAGGCCAAAATGCCAGAGTATAAGAAACAAAACCAAAAAATCTAAAGGTAACTTTTGGTTTACAAAGTCAGCCTTTCACTCCGGCTATTCCATGACCGTGAAAAATAATAAATTGTTACTGACGCCAACAGACCAGACATTCACTTAAAAAAAAAATTAGAAGGAAACAACTTTTACAAATATGAACTAAAATAAATTAAATGGAGTTTCAGTCGGGATCTAAAAAAAATTCTAATTAAATTAAATTACTATGGGTTTAGTTGGGTGTGGTCAAAATGTATGTAAGAGGAGTAAAACTCTTAATTAAGGATATAATTAAAGTCAACTATTCTAGAGGTTTACAACTACACAAATAGAAAAAACAGTTCCCCAATTAAGTAAATTAATATTGCTATTATTATATGATTCTAAGCGGTCAACATAACCACATCGTGTTTGCCCATGATTATTTTATGATTAAAGCACATTCTTAAATGGCAGATGTGGCTCCGAAAATTGTTTCCTTATCTACAATTTAGATTCTTATTCTAATACTCTCTGCATGGTTGTTGTTTAATGAAAAAATATGTTTCTCGACGTATAAATATTTAACAATTAACGACAATTTCAAAAATTGTTCATGAGTTAATTTAAATGTGTACACTACATGTGCGTTAATGCACACAGGCACAATTACATGATACATTTATATTTACATGCCCACCCACTTAATTAAAGAAAGACAAGTATAATTGTTTATAATTGTTACTCATTCCCCAGTAGTTCTTAAGGTTTGATTAAACTTTTAATAGAAGTTTATATTTATTTAAAATCAGTTCATTCTGCAACAAATAACATTTCGGATGCAAAATAGTTTGTATTAAGATGAAGGTCTATTTCATTAGGTCTGCACAACTCTACAGTAAAGCTGAAAACAACAGGCAGTTTGTTTGTGTAAAACCACTTCTAATGTGTTCTGAGTGCAAGTATGTGCTAAGAAACAAAAACTAAGCCAAAGTATGAATATCATACAAGAAACGAAGAATCGAGTCGCCACTTTTGTTGATTATTTTGGTAACTATTTGATGACACAGTCAAAGAAGCGTCTAACTTTTGTCTGGCTTAAGCAAAAAAAAAAGGAATTTTTCAACAGCTCTTAAGCAAAAATTAATCAAAAGAATGCAACATTGTAAAGTGAAAGTTCGGATTTTTTAACTTACCATGTTATATGTGGAATTAAATAGTTGCCTAATCCAATTTTATTACTAGTGTGAAAATCTAGTGAAATATTTAAAAATGTAGACTAGAACTATTAAAATTTACTGGTGGATCTCTGTTTCAAATGATCGAGTACTTTCTCGATTCGAAAGCAATTTTCTTTCTAATTCTTTCAGTCGATACTGAACGAATCGTAATTATTTTATCAGTATTGTGAAACTCAAATTAATGCTTTAAAACACTGAAAATATAATTGCGATTCGTTCAGTATTGACTGACATAATAAGATATTAAATTGCTTTCGAATCGAGAAAGTACTCAATCATAACTGCCAGAATCAGGCCCCTGGTCATTCAATGACATTCAATGGATTTGCAATGACAAGCACATCTTTAATGTCTATAGCACGAAGCCTTATCTGGTCTACAGTTGGCCAGTAGCACTGGTGACAAAGTCAATAGTGACTCAGTACAATTTCAATTTAGGCATTTCGAACGGGTTATACATATGAGAAAAATGAAAACCACAGCAAACACTAAAAAAGCTGGCGATTTGCATAGAACTTATTAAAAATTTAATTAAGGCTAGTTCTCTTTTACTGTCCTTAAGTATTCCCACTAATCACTCAAAAATAAAATTTCAAGTGCTGAAAATTTAACTGGAAATAAACTTGAGTTTAAACGAATTTTTAAATGCTTTTCAAGTTTTACAGCCTGTTCAACGATTTCGAACGTTAACGTTCGCATAGAAAATTACATTTAAAACAAAAACAAATTGTCGAATTTTGGTTTTGTTTTAAATGTAATTGTCTATCCGAACGTTAACGTTCGAAATCGTTGAACAGGCTGTTAAAATATTTTACTAATAATCACTTGATTTCAAATTCCCATTTTAATGGATAATGCTATGGAAACAAAGAGTAACGAAAGTATATCCCAACCCTTGCAACTTGAAATTCTAATTTGAATACCAATTGTTTTGCACTTGATTTCCAGCAAAATTGCTAATCGGGGTTAAATAAAAATGCAATCAGGTGACCAAATCTCTAAAAATAACAGAATATAGTTTTCAGAACTGTTGGGTTTAATAAATAGTACGTAAAGTACACGCAGAAAAAATTTGGTTGGATGTTACCAGCGCAAAATACTTTAGTTGGATTTCAACCGTAATATGGTTAAAATGAAACATAATTGTGCCGAAATTTACCAAAATATTGTCAAAATTAAACATGAAAACATTAAATTAACCATATTATGGTTAGAATTAATATTTTATATTAAAGATTTTTCCATTTGCCTTTTGAGTCCAGTTAAAATCTATTTTCTCTTATTTTTTTCATCTTACAAATCAAGTTTTAATTTTATTTCGTGTTTTTATTTCTTTTACGTGTAATTGTTACATAAAATATCCTTTAAATGGCAAATCGCATATAATACATTTTCCAGCTCTCAATGACTTTCATCAACATCCTTTCGGTTTAACTGATTTGAACCAGCTTCGCAAATTGTATACCAACAACTAAAAAAAAGAATGTGAGAATTCTAAGCAAAACAAGCAAGGGATTAAAAAGAATTTAGCTACCATAAATAAGAAAGCAGCCATAATTTTATTATTATCAAACATATTATTTTTATATTACTATTATTATTTTATATAATTGTCTAAAAATTAGTATTGTGGTAAGGAAGAACATGTAAATGAATTAAAATAGATAATCATTAAAAAAAGGGTTTAAATACCGTTTGGTTTAAAGATTGATGTTTGACTATGGACTGCCAGCCGTCATCAATGGCACTGGGTGATAGACGGCAAACTAAAGAGTTTGTGTGGTCACAATCGAAACATGTCAGGGCAGCCTGTCAGGGCAACCTGTCTGTGAAAACCTGGGTTGGATTCCCTGTTCAATCAAGAAGGAAAATTTATCAATAAGTTTTAATTAATTTCATGTTGTAAAATTCCTTTCTTCATAAAAATAATTTAATGAAAATTAAATTTGATGAACATTATATTGTATAAGCCAACCATATTTGAAGTTTAAAGGGAGCTTAACATTTCGTGTTAAAAACAAACAAAATTTTATTCATCTTAATACTTAATAATAATGTTAAAGACAACAGTAAATTTTTTAAGGCCATTGCGGAGATAAAAAAATGTTTTTTTCATAATACTTCAACTATGCTTTTTTCTGAGTGTATTTGTATGTTTTTATTTTCAATTTACCAATTAATTTTATTTTGTTGTTGATTTCCTGTTTGTTTTTACTTTCTTTAATTTTCTAAATTTCTTTTATTCAAATACCCTGCTGGTTTTCTTTGTGTTTGCGTCTTTTATTAGCCAAAGAGTCTTTGAGTGTATAACATTTACTAATTGAATTGTTAAATCAAGAAAATTATCCTCAACACAACACTAAAACATGAAAATGGTAATAAAGAAAAAAAGGGAAAATTATACACAAAATTGTTTCCTTTACTAATTGAGTGAGTGGAGGCAAAACAAAAACCAAAAACAATAAATGAATCAAAAAAGGGAAAGCAAAAAAGAAAAAGTACACAATCTTGATAAATTCCTAAACACACAAAACACTTTAATTAACGGACTGACTTGTAAGCAGAGTGAGTAATAATAGGAGCTTATTAAGCCTGCTCATTGTCATTGTAGGCGACATCATCAAAAGCTACAACATCAACAATGACACTAAACTTACAAGCACTTAAAGCCAATAACAACACTTAATAATGTACCCCCTCTCATATTATAAGTATTTAATATAAAACTATTTCGTTAAACAAGCGATGAGTTGATAAAAATTCTACTAAAGAATTGACAATTTTCTTTAAGATACTGAAGCCAATTAAGGTAACGTAAATGACTCATACAGTGTACAACACAGAAAAAAATAGCGGTGTTCTGACAGTGGACTCTGGTTGCAGAGACCAAACAAAAATATAAATTTGCCGGTGTTTTGAAAGTTCACATTGTAATTATATTTAAGGGGGGGGGGGGGGGGGGGGTTAAAGTTTCTCATTTTGGTCTGTTCGTGCAGAATATCGGTATAAACTATGTGTTATTTACATCTGACGTAAAAAGGCAGAATTATTAGAAATTGTAGAAATTTTTCTGTAGTAACTTATCAGCCATTTATGAACCATTTATTAGTTTTGCACCGTTGATTTTATTTTATTTCAATAACTTAAATGCACATAAATTTTAAGAAATTAAATTTTATGAATTCTTAAAATCAAAAAACAGTTTATTTCAATATAAATATGTATTTTTTATTATTTATTTTGCTGTCACTTACAATTACTTAACAAGTTTTTGATTTTACCAAATTGGACCGCAACAGAACATAAAAAGTAATCAATTTCACAGGTTTTTTAATAACAAACACAAATCAGCTGATTCGCCACAGAACAAAAAGTAAAGACAAATTCTGCCTTAAGGTTTGCTTAGGAACTTTGTAGAAAATATTACGGCACATAATTTTGTGGAATATATTAATCTGCTTTATAACGGTAATTTTTGGCACTTTTATAACAAATAGTAAGAAATTCCACTAAGAAGTGGAAGGGAAGGGATAAAATGTTCTACAAATATATTGAAATTAAATTTCAGTTCAGATTAAAAAGAAAGAATAAAATAAAAATTGATTTCAATAAAAAAATATGTGATATAAATTTTAAAATTAAATATATTTGCACCAGTTAACAAATTAATAGTATCAATTAAATATGTTTTGATATTAACATCATTTCTAGCAGTAATGTTGCTGATATAAGTTTAATTCACTTAAATTAAATTTTTAATTAAAGCTGATTTTATTTTTGATAATTGGTTTAATTGAAGAAAACATTGGCCAGATTTTTTTTTGTAAACAAAATAGGCAAATACAGCCAAACTCAAGACTCAATAAAATTACTACATTCCACTGTTCCACTGTATGCAAATTTCATTCATAAAGCCTACAATGCACAGTGGGGAGGTAGGCAAATTATATATCACAGGGAATAGGGAATTGTGCATAGATATCAAACCAATTACAAAATATTTATAATTGCAAAATTCATTGAATACATTTTGCAAAAACGGATAAAGTTTTTTTTTTATCAGTTTTTGTCAATTATAAAAATTTTTATTTATTTTTTTTAATCTAAAGTTTGATATTTGTATTAGGATAAAGCTCATTAAATTTAATTTTTATTAAATTATTTTTATGAAGAAAAAAATTTTACAACATGAAATTAATAAAAATTTATTGATAATTTTTCATTCTTGACTGAACTGGGAATTATTATTTATGAATAAACACTTTATTGATATTAATATTTAATTATTATTGATTAATACTATTTAATGAAATTGTACAACTTAAAAAATTTTTTATGGCCAGCCTTTAAAAAATTTTAAAAGAAATCCTACAAATCCAAAAAAACTTCCGAAAATGCTTAGA
The DNA here is from genome assembly GCA_963931875.1 of Pollenia griseotomentosa. Taxonomy (NCBI): domain Eukaryota; kingdom Metazoa; phylum Arthropoda; class Insecta; order Diptera; family Polleniidae; genus Pollenia; species Pollenia griseotomentosa. The sequence goes on along the minus strand of OZ007561.1, from coordinate 201,680,119 downwards.
ATTAGGTTTTTTAATTTTGGGAATTTTTTTCTATTATTATAAAAATATTCATCCCAAAAATGAATAAGAATTCTTTTGGAGTTTTTTCCCTTCTCCCATTTTTTCTATTTAAAATCAATTTAAAAGTGGGGAAAGGGAAAAATCTGCCGGGAAGTTTTTGTTCCTAATTGAGCTGATTAAGTCATACAAACACTGTTTAAATTGTTTAGCTTTGCAATTGGAGAAATTGTGGCAGACATTATCTCCAGTTCAATGTCAATGCCATCTTCTTTGCAAATACAACAATTTCTTAACTATTTACTGAGCAGGTATTTGGATAATAACAAGTTCGCTAAAAAAAAGAAATAAAAAGTTCTTATGTTGATTTGATTTAAAAAAAAACAACGAAGAAAAATATTTAACTTCAAACATAATCAACAACAAAAGCCGTATAGGAAAGAAAAAGCATCTAACAGATTCACATTATTATTTAAATACACTTTATGTAAAAAGATTCAGATATATCTGTCGCCTTAGAGTCACATACAATTTCTGTTACAAAAATTGACAGGACTAACATTTTGTTGCTTTTTGATGTGACAGGTTTGTTTGATTGTTTTATAAATTTTTTTGACAATAAAAAAAAAACGTTTTTAGTATTTTTTTTTTTTTACTGAACTTAAACATTTTTAAAGGTAATAAATCAAAAATGACAATCACCGCATTAAAGATACAATAAGGCTGTCCTCAAGTATTCTATAGTTTTTTAATTAAGCGTTTAGTACGCAACAACAAGAGCGGCAATAAATAAACTTAAAATTAGAAAAGTCAAAGTCATGACTAGTCATTAAAATTTTTTTTATTAGTATGTTTCAAAAAAAAAATTGCAAATTTAATTTTAACTTAATTTAGCATTCAATACTATTGCTTCCCCGTTGTAGTGAAACAGAGTGGAATCCGAAGCTCCAACTTATTAGCAAGGGGCGAGTGTACTTGGTTTCTGTTGAAGCTCAAGCACTATGTCCCACTTTGTGCATTGTGTATATTGACTGTTATTGAGCACCTTACTAAGGTACCTCAACAAGTACGCTAAAGGTTTTTAAACATGAAAATTTTATCTCCAATAAATTTTCAATAAAACAAACTGACCTAGCGATCTGTCAAATAAGATTTTTCAATCAGGTGGTATTGAGTTCGCGTTCTAAAGTTTTGTTTCTTATAAACTGTAAAAAATTAAGAAAATTTGACATAAAAAGAAGTTCAGTTAGATTTAAATTTACTCTGCATAGATTTCCCTGTTATATTTAAAAAATAAAACAGGTTTATAAAGGTTTATTGCAAAACATATTTGCGTTGAACATCCGTTTCATAAGCCTTTTTATAACCCTGTTTTATTGTTATAAATAAGGCCGTTTATCTTTAACAAAGGCCCGCAAAAAATAATACGAGTGGTGCTAAATCGCATGTTCTAAAGGCTAAAAAAATAATAACGAACTCCAAACATTTTAAATCGCGAAATTTGCATTGCAGTAAGTTTATTTACTCGGTGGCTGTGTACCATGTGGCACCCTGGAAAGTACATGCCAGTGATACCAATGCCATCAATAATAGAACATGTACTTGCCATAATTGTTAGAATTGTAGATGACAAAAACAATTTGGTTTTTTAGCGGCTCCGACAACAAAAGATTTCGGCAAAAAAAATTTTGTAATAGCAAGAAAATGATTCTTTAAGAATTTCAAATCAATATTTCAAATATTGCATCGCCAATTTTGAAGAATTTTTGATTTTTCCAAAAAAAAAAAAAGTTCTTCAAAATTGGCGATGCAATATTTGAATAATCGATTTGAAATTTTTAGAGAATCATTTTCTTGCTGTATTTAACCATTTGAAAGGTACTGTAAAAGAAAAAAAGAGTTTTAAGTCCAATTAGGACAAGTCTCGGGTTAATAAAATTTCAGCGGTTGGAGTGTAAATCGGAGTCGTGGTTAGAACTATTTTTTGACTACTTCACAGCCCTGCTTTAAACGACTTGGTCGAACGCGCGTTAGGGTTGGCACATAATCTAGCGAACCAGTATGCTCAAAATCAAAATTTATTGATTAAATTCATAAAAGCGGTTACAGAATGTCAATTATTATTATAACGAAATTTAACTTTTACAGATTCATCCTTTTTATAGAAGACTAATAAATGAATCATTTATTAAGACTGCCGAAGCTGCTTTTACTGAAATGCCGATTAAAAAAATTTCAAAACCTCCACGTTATTTTTATGTCACTCTTAGTTTTAAGAAAACCACGCTATGAAGAATAAGTATTTATTCTGCAACAATATATAATAGACAAACTGACAAACATTTACAAGAAGTTGGCACACAAGTAACTATTTGTTACAAAGTTAATACAGACACAAAATAATTTTTGAGCTTTGGCATACAAATTTTATATAAATATTTAATGACAAATAAACCTCAAATACAAAAATGTTTTGTGGATTTTATAGCGAATTATTATGAGCAAAATAATAACAACATGCAAATTTTGTTATTTTGCTTTCAAATTTTAAGTTTTTAAATTTTTTATTTTGTAATATTCCTAAGTGACGCCGCAATTTTCTTAAGTGTTGTTTACCGAAGAAACTCTAGCAAACAAAACATTTGCTGTACGTCAAAACTTTAAGCACGAAAGCGCTAATCAACCTAAATTTATGGAAAAATTTGCAACCACACTCTCTCAGTTTTCTCGAAAATTTTAAGTTTGAAGGTTTTGCGTATTAAGTGTACATAAACTTTATGCTTTATTTGTAATAATTAAATATTACTCATACGCCAAGCGGTTTTATTATTTTTATTTATATCAATTATACGCTCTCGGTTATTTAAATAGACATCACTGCACAACAAATATTTGTTAGATTGAGATCACTTCAATGAGTTCAAATCTAATCTCTATTTTTCTCTATCAGATCTACTTTTCGAGATATACCATTATGTCCAAAATTAAGGCACTTTCAGTGAATATATTGGAATAACTTAAAAATGGTCATTCAGTTAAAAAAATCCGAAACTCGGCAACAATATTATCTTTAAGCCGTGCTTACGTTGTTTTTACATTTTCCCTGTAGTTCCAGAGATATCGTTGAATTTTTTTAAAAATTTTGAAAAAAAAAAATTTTTTTTTTAAATTCATAAAAAATTAAAATGCGACAAAAGCTTAACATACTTCGAATGAAATCAGAATTATTAAATTGTAATCGGTGCACAACGTTTGATTTTATTCACAATTTACCGAGAAAACTGAATATCGATTTTTATAAAAAAAAGAAAAAAACGTTTATGACACACACATATTTAAAATGTTATTTTTGTTTATTTTCCTCAACTCAATCAAGTTATATTGGGGTTTACTTTTCATTAATTCCATTTGTATATTCCCCTATCACTTATAAATCTTGAGCAACATGAAAACAATCAAAACTATACTAATTAAATGTCATTATAAATAAGAGCCACATGCTACTACTTCCGTTTTTTTTTTCTTATATGTACAGGGTAGCTCAAATAAGACCTACCAATATAGTTGTCGATTCCTTTGCGGCATTAGTACTTAGACATTTCGAATTTTGTATGGATGCATGGTTTTCAAAACTCTTACACATCTTCACTTCACACTTTCAACAGCCGACTAGATTATAAATTATGAAGGCTGTAGAAGCTTCTCGTGAACTTGAATATGTATTAACGATATTTTTCCTACGTCAAAAGAATTTATCGTTAGCAAGAATATCAAAACTCTTTGATTTTAACGCGTTGTTGTTTACTGTATTCATTTACTCAAAAAATGTTTAAGAATTCAAAAAAATTAGGAAATTGTACGTTTTTAACATTGATAGGTCTTGTTTGGGAAACCCTCTTTATCTTACACAAATCTGTTGGCTTTTATTCTACGTGCTCTTTTACTTTTAAAAGTTGAGTCGTATACAATAATATTTTTTAGCTTTAAAAACGAGTTTATTCTTTTTTAGACATCTCAACCTTTTAACTTGTTTTATATGTAAACTTTTTTGTACTTTGTTTGATGTTGTTGCTGTTCGATTGATTTAATAACAGTCTGGTTGCCATTTCTGTCTGTGTGACACGGTATTTGGAATATTATTATTTGCCCCAATGAACACAACGAAGCATGAAGGTATTACTTTCACTTAAAAACAGTGCTTGTTATATATTTTGAAGAGACAACAGAAGAAACTAAAACAAGTTTGTAAACATCGACACTTAGAATGTGCAACAACAAAAGCTGCTACTTTTTTATGAAAATATTGATGTGTTTTGCTCATTTTAGAAGTATTGTGGACATTACTCGCCTACTTTTCACCAATGGAACAGATTTATGTATCAACGCATTTTGCAAGAAATTAACTAATAACTCGTATTCCCGGAATTTGTATTGTATGATGTACTCTGGCTCACTTTGGGAAATTTTTTCTAGTTTTATATCCATTTGCAAACCGATTTGGCTGTTTCTATGCAGACAAAATATCGAAAGCCTTACCGATCGATAGATATATATTGTGTAGCGGCTTAGCAAGTTTAATTTCAACCAGCAAACAAACGGGCTTCGTTAAATTAAGTTGCCTTCTCATTCGCATCTAGAATATAATACTTTATAGGGTCTAATAGGTTCAGTATTGTAGAAATTTCCAAAACGTTTTTAAAAAAGATAAAAACTAAACAATATGATTATAGCAACTATTTATATGAGGATGATTCTAATATAAAGGATAATAACACAAAAATGATAAGAATTGTAATAATATTTTGAAAATTTCTACACTTAATTAATAAAATTAAATAATATGTTTTGTCGTAATCAAGGATACAGCAATATTTCTAACCTGTTGAAAAATGCTGACACCACAAGCATTAAAATATTTGCAAATTCATCAGCACTTTTTACTGTAATTGGAACCACTGTGTCATAATCAGGTCTATGAATATGTTATTATTTTATGTCTGTCAATAAAATAAAAACATTTTACATATTGATTTGATTTGTGGTCTAATTATAATTAACTGGCCTTGAATTGTCCGTAATACTGACAATTTGTTTATGTCGTTGATTATTTATTTCGGTTGTCTTGCAAATGTTTGCTAAAACTTTTTATTATTTAAGGAAATTTTTTTCATTATAGTTGGAATATAAAGTTAATAAACACACGTTTATTAAGGATAATTTTCATAGTCAATTCGTTCTTTAAACCTTAATTAAATTTTAAAAACAATTTTATGAATACAGGCATTATTGTTTATCAACATACTATTTAAAATAGACTTTGTTCCATGATTTAAAAAATAAAATAAAATTTAGAAAGATAAAAAAAAAATATTTTTTAATAACCATTTGCCGTTTCCATTACCAGAGAATATTTATTAATTTGTTGTGCCATTTTCAGCAGAAATGAATTTATAAAAAAAATATATAACAAGGGAACGAAAAATAATTGTGATAAATTAATTTGGTAATGTACTCTTAAAACAAACTGACAGCAAAAAGTAAAAACAAAAGCTACCAAAAAGTTTCTCTCAACTCAAGCAAAAAAAAAAAAAAAAAAAAATAACAAACTAAATATTAACAAAATGAACGAATGAATCAGCGAAAAAATGAATGAATGACGCTTGTATTTTCTTTGCACATTTTTCTAGTAAAAGTAAAAAAAAAAACACGAAATTGTATTTAAAATATAAAAATTGTATTTATTTACAGCACTTAAGCCAATCGACCGAACAACCTCAACATTGTAAATAAAGCATTATTTGAAATTCTTGTACTGTACAATAAGATCTCTGATACAAAGCAAGACATGGAAGCACGAGTCTGGTGGCATTTTGTGCCAGTAATTACAATTTGTAAATGTCAAAAACCATTAATGACGTTTATTTGCTAAACAATGCTTCAGAAGAGAAGAGAAAAGGAATAAAATTAGCGAATAAATTAAATAAATTTACCAAGTGAGGCGAGTAACAAAAAGGAAATAAATTATTAATTATTTTGAAAGTGTTATTTTATTTTTTATTACTTTTTTTTAAATTTAACTAAAAATATTTGTCTTTTCAAAAATAAACAAAAAGGAAATGTTTAAAATCTTTCTTTAAAAGAAAATTTTTAATCAAAGAAAATATTTTATTTGTTGCTTAAACTCTGAGCGCGAAAAAGGTCAACACAAAGAAAAAGATTTGTGTGCAAACTGGAAATACCTGAAATATATTTAGTTTAATAAAAATGTAACAATTCATTCCCTTTTTCAATTAAATAAAAAAAGTACTAAAACTGCTAAATATATAAAAAAAAAACAAGTAAGAGTGCTATATTCGGCTGTGCCGAATCTTATATACCCTTCACCATTGAGCGAGCAGAATACAGAGCAACTAATAATTTTTACATATACACACATATTTACAATACTTAAAACTTCATTATAAATGAAATTTAAAAAGCGAAAACTGGTAAATATTTTTTTAAAATCGTTTTTAGAACATAAAAATATTAAAAAAAAAAATTCTTTTTAAAAAACCAAGATTCGAACCAGGAAACTCACAGTTTCTAACTTAACACACCCCCTAGACAACTGAACCATGAAGGACCTTTGTTAAAATATCATTAAGAAGAGACGACAACCGGATTTGAACTTCGCTTTTCATAAGGACTCAGAATTTATACATACTTTATAGGGTGTAGGACCTACGGTGAAGGGTATAAAAAACAAACTTAATTAAAAAAAGAGTAATTTTTGGCATTTCAGTATTTTGGTATAACTCTGCTATTTCTAAACCGATTTGACAGATTTATATACCGACGTGCTAAAGAAAAAATTTGCCAGTTATAAAACTTGGACTCGGGAAGATCTATGGTTCCCGAAAATGGGTATTTTTAAAAAAAAAATAATATTTTGGTAATAACTTTTTCGTATCTGAACCGATTTTCCCGAGTTTTTCAGAAAATATTTTCTTTTAAAAATTTCCGATCTTTTGATATATAAGGCGTAACCATAGGTCAGGTTTCAGGTTTTTATAAAAATTTTAATACTTTTTGTATTTGAGGTACCACGCCCACTTCTCCAATCCCGCCCACATTTTGTGGGATAGTGTGTATTTATAACCTAAATGTTTTTACCTAATTTGAAAACTTTGGCTCTTGCCGTTCTCCAGATATACAGAAAAAAGTAATAAAAATACAACAACCACAAGGCAGTCGTGGGTTTTTGGTCATATCTCAGTCATTGTTGGACCGATCTGGCTGAATTTCAATAGCAAGAAATGGTGGACTATATGTGACATAAATGTAAAACAACCTAGCTGCTATCATGTCTGGAGTCTCCGGAAAACACATATTAAACGTAAGACGGACAGATGGACGGACAGACAGACAGACGGACGGAGATCATTAAATCAACTTCTCTCCTCATAAGGACCCAGAATATATATACTTTATATGGTCTAAGACTACTATTGTAGAAATTACAAACGGAAAGACAAACTTATATATGCCCTTTTCCACCTGTGGTGAAGGGTATAATAAGATTTGAAAAAATTATTTAATCTGAAAATCAATTTGTGCAAGTGTTGCTATTAATAAAATTACTTGAGTGTCACACGCAACTTAATACGACCAGACCAAAATGAAATAAAAATAAACTTAAGACCAAAATTGTATACTTATAAACACACACGTACACTTTCAGTTATCCCAAAATACCCCCACAGTTCTAATGATTTCACAGTGAATCGTTTTGGTATTTCGTTTTGACGAATATGAAGTCCCTGTTTATACTATGAAACATTTGAATGTGCCGGAAAAAAGGATGAAAGACGAATAAATTTTTTATGAGCTTATTATTTAAATGAAAAAGTAGAAAGAGACAAGGCATACAAAATAATTAAATGTTACAAAACAAAAGCTTCATGGTGTTGACACAAATGCAGTTTTAAAAGAGAATTGATGAAAGTTTCTGCAGCAAATGTTTTATAATATGGAAGAGGACAAGCACAGAGAAGAACTTCTATATGACCAGGAATAACTTTACTTCTTTTTAAAAGAAAATTCAAATTGTGTTTAAAACAATTATTTCATGACTAAATAATGTTTTCTATTTACTGGCAAAGCTATTTCAGTTGTTTGCAGTCATTTCATTGCTTTCTAATACCAAATTATATTTAAACAACGAGCAGTTGTGTTCTTAGAAAAATATGAAGTTAACCGAATACTGCTGTTATTTGTTTAGTGCAACCATTTTATTTTTAACTTAGTCCTCATTTCATTAACTGCTTAAAAATATACACCCAAATTATGTTTAGAAAAATCATTTTTTTATCGCTTAAAAAACTGAAATCGAAGTAATTTTTTCTACTTTTTAATTTGTCATTGGCAAAAAGAAAACTGTTGCTCATACTTCTGATTCATAAATGTAAGCAGTCGCTGTAAAACCAACTCAACAAGCGAAAAGTTGTACACAAATTTTCGTTTTTTGTTTGACACTTTTTGGTTTCGATTGCAGTTTTTAAAGCCCTGAAAAATTTTTATTTTAATTTTATGGTGTTTATTTACCAAGTTTACAGCAAAAAATTCTATAGTATTTAGATAAATAAAATGTTTTCTGGGATCTATTGTTGAATAATAAACATATAAATAATATACAGCAAATTATTGTCTACAAGATGTACACGACCCAGGAATGATTGTGGTGGAGCTGTAAGAGATTGGTTTTTTTTTTGTTATACATAAGTGCAAATTAAAATATATCTTTTCTCGTCTTGCTCGTTATTTTTGTTAAGTCTAAATAGCAAAAGCATATACTACTTTGCCAGACAGGTTTCAGATATGTAGGGTTAATTAAATTGAAAAAAAAAATTCAATTTCACTTTTTTCTGGCTTTTGTTGTTGCAGTTTTTCTTTGTAAAACTAAATTTTATGGTTGTTTGTTTGTTGTGGAAAAAATAATTACATTTCAAAAACTGCCTTAGAGAATATCCCACTAGTGTGACCGCAAGTTATATGGACAATTTTTTTTTTCGTTTTTTCACTTGGGAAACCCCTTAGATTGATTCCAAATTAGAAAAAAACAATATATATAAAATTTTAGATCGTTTGCATAGTTATTAGGCGTGCCTTGAGCTCACAAAGTTTGCTAAAAATGCTATTTTTCTCCCTATGGGTGGCTTTAAGTGTTCATAACTTCAGTAATATTTATTTTAGAGAAAAACCTTATTCACAAATATTCTAGGGCTATATCTTATGAACAATGTTGCTCTGTATTAGTTTTCTTTAACATTAATATTTAATCCAGAAAAAACCAAATTAAAAAATAACACCGAAATTTTCACATATCTTCGCATTCTTTGCCTGGTGATTACACTACGTGGCAAATTTTCAACAAAGTCGTGACCAAATGAATCTGGCAACTAATCTTTATGTAAAACTTTCCCCTGAATCCGAATATGAAGTCAGAATTGTCAAAAGTGGAACAGTTTTTGAGATATTCCAAAATAACCGTTATTTGTGTTTTTAAAAAAGATGATGTGACTGAAATGCAAATATCTTTAAAAATTTTGAACGGACTATGTATTTCTTTCTTTTTATTGAGAGGTTATAAAATTACTAAAATAAGAATAGGGTTGCTAGAGAAGTTTGGTCAAGAAATGACAGAGTTATAGGGGACAAAATTCAAGCTTCATTGAAAATTTTATGATTCTGTTCAATTTTGCTCTTTTCAAGTTTTTCTTTTTAATCTAATGATTTAAAAATCCTAATGTTTTATTGCATGCGACATTAGATTATTTTAGACATATGTAGATTGGTACAAAAATGACAAAGCTACAGAAGATTAAGTTAATTTACCCACATAGAAATTCAATAGCTTTAAGCTATTTTTAATATTTATTTTACTAAAAATTTAGTTTTGTATATGCATTTGTTGTGTTTTTCTTTGGTTTGATACAAATCGGAAAGTGGGTTAATTCAATTAATCTTCTGTAACCTTGTAATTTTTTTACCGATCTGGATCCTATTGGACACAAATGTTCGAATTGAATAGGCTAATGTCGTAAATGATAAAACTTAAAAAAATTTTATTTTTTGGTTTAAAAAACAATAACTTGAAAAGAGCAAAATTGAACAAAATCATAAAATTTTAATGAAGTTTGAAGTTTTGTCCACTAGTTAGTAGTTAGTTAGTTAATTGTTCTTTATTTTGAATTCATTTTAAGTAATCAAAATTGAACATACGACTATGACATGACGTCGTCTGTCGGAAAAGGTTGTTATATATATTACAAATATTGTTTTATATTACATTAAATTTAATAATTAAATTCAGTTATTAATATCTTCCTGTAGCCTATCGCATTTATTATATAGCGGGATAAATATTTAAAATTGTCCTTACCATTAAGAATCAACTCATTTTCTGTTACGATAGTTTTTTTAAGTTTTGGAATCTTATTTGCCCTAATATAGGGCATTTGGCTATAAAATGCAGAATGTTTTCGGTTTCGTTTAGATTACATAAGGAGCATATACGGGGTCTGTTTTGCTGAAACCTTGTACTATTCAACTCAATTAATCACATCTAGCTTTGAATATATAACCTAATTCTGTCATATTTGTGATTTCCAAATAGGATTGCGGCTTTATGTACTTTTGTCCACTATAACTCTGCCATTTAATGACTTATCTTCACAAACGACTCATGGTTATTTAAGAAATTTTATAACCTCTAAATAAAAAGAAAGAAATACATAGTCCGTTTAAAATTTTTGAAGATATTGCATTTCAGTCACATCATCTTTTTTAAAAACACAAATAACGGTTATTTTGGAATATCTCAAAAACTGTTCCACTTTTGACAATTCTGTCTTCATATTCGGATTCAGGGGAAAGTTTTACATAAAGATTAGTTGCCAGATTCATTTGGTCACGACTTTGTTGAAAATTTGTAATCACCAGGCAAAGAATGCGAAGATATGTGAAAATTTCGGTGTTATTTTTTAATTTGGTTTTTTCTGGATTAAATATTAATGTTAAAGAAAACTAATACAGAGCAACATTGTTCATAAGATATAGCCCTAGAATATTTGTGAATAAGGTTTTTTTCTAAAATAAATATTACTGAAGTTATGAACACTTAAAGCCACCCATAGGGAGAAAAATAGCATTTTTAGCAAACTTTGTGGGCTCAAGGCACGCCTAATAACTATGCAAACGATCTAAAATTTTATATATATTGTTTTTTTCTAATTTGGAATCAATCTAAGGGGTTTCCCAAGTGAAAATACGAAAAAATAAAATAACGGTCACCCTAATATCCCACACATAAAAATATTTTCAATAACCCAAATAACCCTTTTCAACTGAAGCCTCGGCTTTCGGATTAAAACTTTAAGAATTTAAAAAAAAATAAAATTTCTTTTAAGACCTAAGATTGCTTAAAAACTTTTGTAGAATTTATTAAATACACGGTGCTACAGTGAAAATAAACTTGGAAAGTGACCTAGGGTAAGTTGAAGGCCTTCTTGAGTAGATCTCAAATCAGTTTTAAAATGTTCGGAAACACCCTCAAATTTCGGAGTTATTCCGAAAAAACCATTTTCTGGTAGGTTCGAGTACTTATGAACACGTAACTCAGTTGATTTTAAAACGACATTTATTTTTTTAAACGGTTTCAGAAAGAAGAGAAATGTGCCTTTCTAAATATATACACCCTTCGGTATGTGTATACAATTTTTGTAGTGATATTCTTAATATATCTGATTTTAATTTTATTTTTCCTATGTTTTTCAAATTTTGTGCCATTTTTTTAAATTAGTTTGCTTAGAAACATACCCTTATGTAAATATTTCATTAAAGCTAATTTAGTTTTGAGTAAAACCAGCTTCAATTAAATAAAATCGATTTAAAAATAAAAAAGTTGTTAAGGTTTTTCAAAAGTGAAAAATTTAGCTTTCACAAATAATAGAGGTCGACCTCCATACAAAAAAAAAAAAAAAAAAAAAAATGTGCCAGTCACCCCGTAGAATGAAAGATATGTTAATGAAGTTTCTAAAACAGGAAATATTTTTTTCTGCCACGCCCCCAAATACAGCCCTTTCGGTTTTTTATATGTAGCGTTGCTATTTAGTCGTTGTTCATGGCTTCATTTTTAATCCGACTTCAAATTCTATGTTATGGTATGGGTATGTTTCTAAGCAAACTAATTTAAAAAAATGGCACCAAAGTTGAAAAACCTAGAAAAAATTAAATTTAAATCAGATATAATTAAGAATATCACTACAAAAATTGTATACACATACCAAAGGGTGTATATATATAGAAAGGCACATTTCTCTTCTTTCTGAAACCGTTTTAAAAATAAATATCGGCTTAAAATCAACTAAGTTACGTGTTCATAAGTACTCGAACCTTCCGGGACTGCAAAAAATAAAACCCTGCTTTTTCTCAGAAGCAAAATGGTTTTGGCTTTAAGTTGTTACCTCAATATTTTCAATTTTACGAATATATCGCCGTTTTAAATAAGTTAGAATTGGAACATAAGAATCAATAAAAAAACGTCTAGCAGCACTTTTTTACAACAAAATGCTGTCTAAGATTCATAGAGAAACGACTTTAGTAGAAAATCCTCCGATCTGGACGGTTGTCAGCTGTTAAATATCTGCCACCTGATGTGTCATTTATTTTGTAAAATGTTTGCCATTTACGAATATGAATCGTTTAAGAACCGAAGAGCGCAAACAAATAGTTAAAAGTCGTGATTTCAACGTGGCACAGTTTTCGAGCATTACGAGGTGGTTATTGCCATTATAATTGACCTACTGTTTAAGAAATTGGCAAGATTGTAATGAAAGTTGAAAGAGTGATACCGTTACAGATGTGGCCAGGCCTGTGCATCATCACAATGTGCGCGCTGCCGAAAATTACACTTCTGTAAGTGCATGTGTGGCGGATAATAATATGATAACCTACTTTTATGGCCTGCAATTAAAGTTAAGGAACACTGTAATGAAATACAAGTTTACCGAAATCACAACTTCTTGTCTGTTTTATGCGAAGCGATATCAATTGGCCGCCGCGCTCATAATACTTAACTGGCTTTGGGTTTATTTCAAAGAACATGTGTGCGTAAATAAATCTTAGCAAACTCAACTAAAAATAAAAATCTATACGGAGCTTTTTAAAAATTTTTTAACACTACAATTAAAGCTATGATGTTCGCGATTCTCCTGTCATTCTTCTCTATCAATGAATGAGAGAATACTGCAAAATGTTTTACTCATAAATAATAGAATTTGTTTTAGTTTAACACAAAAGTCGCCCTTGAAAAGTCAATTCAAACTTTTGTGAACTTTTGTGGGTTGCTGAACTAGTTGAGTTTTTACACAAACATCTGAAATTGAGAAAAATATTTAAATTAATCTGAACTGACTGGTTTTAAATCATACGTAGATTGTAAAACATCAGCGAGAAATTTAAAGAAATTCTTAATTTCTCAGCGGACTTCTGCTGATTTGGTTTTATGGGTATATCCATGGACGGTGTTGTAATATTTGCAGAAGCCATTATAAGAATTTCTCGCAAACGTGGAGTACCAAGAGTCACATTAATTTCACCACGCCTGGCAAAGTGAAAAGGTGATAAGTGTCATTTGTTTGGATGGTTCACCAATGGTTTGGGCTGCCAAAAGTCCTACTGGTTCACCGGGTGCGGCAAGAGCTACACATAAAAAGTTTTCACCAAAATATTTTCAATAAAATCAAGTAATTCGGTTTAAACAATTTTTTTAATTATTCCTTTTAATTTTACCGAATTGAAAATAAAAATTATAAAGTTTGTGTGTACATTTGCAAATATGAAAACATACACCCAAACTGTGTCGATTGAACAAAATATTTTGATTTTTTAGATAGACATTTGAATTAAACCTATTGATTGAAACTCGACAGCAAGAAAAGCTCAAACTTACAAATATGTTGATTGACATGATAAATTGTTTTGCGGGCGGAAAATCCGGACGGTATTTAATTAATAGTACGAATTTCAAACTATTATGTTAATTGAAGTATTTTTTGTGTAAGCTTTTAATTTATCATATAAACCGCTGTGCCAGCTGCCAAAGCAGGGCGATTTCTCGGAAGTTAGCGATAGCCCCTCAGAAGCTGTATCTCGCATAATTGTGTTTAACTTATGTTTTTTAAATATCATTTAAGCGTGGTCAATAAGAAATGACCCCAACGACTGCTTCCGCTTAACAAACGCCTTTATCTTGTCATCCGCCATGTTCTATTCTTAAAAAACATAATACAAAAGAGTCAGCTGACAGTTTAAGACTTTATTTTGCCACTTTTGGATTGGTTACTTTTTCAGTGCCTTCCATATTTTAACAATATAGTGAGCATCTCCAACTCGTCAATGGGTGGATCCTGATGGAGGACCTGGCAAACCTCTTACGGGTATATTCGTAATAACGTATGATTACTTAATTGTTTTACATGTTTATTGCAATTTACTGTAATTTAATCATAATAAAATTTCGGTTATCATTATATTGATTGAGATGGTTCGTGCAGTTGTCTGTGACCTTCTTAGAAAAAGAAAATCTTTTCTCCGTCTTCAATTTAAATTCAAGTGATTGAATCAAAGTCATTATAATATTGTACATTAAATTTTTTTTTATTTTCCCTTATATTCTTGTAATTTTTGTTGTTTATTTTTAAAATAGCGGAGACAAAATAAACAGATTATTTTCTTTTTAACTTTGTTGCATTAATAATACGGTTTCCCTTTCATTTTAATCAAAAATTTCTTACAATTTTTCTTATATTTTATGCTTCTTTTAGTTTGCCATAAAAAAATGATTTCATAAGGGAGACTGATAGTAAAATATGGATTTTGTAGGTAAAAAGATGAGAAAAGTTTTTTTTTACAATAAAATTTATTTCTTATTTCGTTTGTTTATTCATTTTAAAAATTGTAAGCAAAAATGTATACCCGCTATTTCTATTACTGCCATCTTTAACTGTGTATGATGGTTTTGTTAATTCTTAATTAGAAAATATGAAGATAATAAATTCAATTGATAAACTTTGCAGTTTTTAAATCCTTAAAGTAAATTTGTTAATAGTTTCATTCAATTGTAAAACAGACATCACTTCTGTAAATATGAATATGTTTAATTCATCTCCAATATTTTTTATAAATGATTTTACAAATGAACCATAAATCAATTACAAACTTTTTAACAAATCTTTAATAGTTGTACAAAATGTTTATACGGATGTGTGTACGGCATCAAGTTTGTGTTCAACTTTATTAAATAATATATGGGTATTTCCACAGGAAAGTCTACTTATTCGTCACGTTACGCCACCAAGAATTTTAAAGTGTTTTTTAAAGAATAATTTTTATATTATTAAATTTTTTTGTATTTTGGTGTAAAGCGAAATTTAATGAAAGAGAAGAAAAATTTTAACAACATGGGCCTAAAATACAAGATTAATTGCTTGGTGGCGTAACGTGACATTGCTGTGGAAGTGCCCATATGTGTTTTTGCTTGTATATGTGTGAGTGTGTGGTAAAACCCTTTAGGACTTAATCGACCAAACTGTAAATCGGAGTTTACCCTTTCAATAAATTTCCATTAACAGCACGATAATCCATTTATAAGAAGAGAAATAATTAACTGATTGTGGGCTTGGGTGGTTAAACATTTAACAAACACTATAAAATTGTTGTTAATTACAAAATCCGATGAAATAATTTTATTACATTGCACAAACAATTCATTTAAGATAAATTAAGAATAAGCGCAAAAAATGGGGCGAAAAAGGTATAATAAACATTTTATAGTCATAAATGGTAAATGAAAAAATGGAAAAACATACATAATATTATAGATTGCGTTAAATACAGCAAAGTCTTTAAAGTTATACATCCATGAAATGTTATTGTTGAAAAGCATTAAGTGATTTACTGCTCGACAACACCAGCTGATTAGCATTTAATACACAAAAATTACCAAGTGTAAAAAACATTTTACCAAACACAACCACACAAATAAAAGTGAAACGTAATATTAATAGCACAGACACAGTCATGTTTTATTTATTTTTTTCTTCTTTTATAGATAAACATTTTTACTTATAAATCCAAAATATATATACACTAGGGCGGGTTAATTTTTTTTTTTTTGATGAAGCGTATAGAAAAAACGTAATTTAAAGGTGATTCTGAGAAATTTTGCTCAAGAGACCATAGCTCTAAGTCGGGCTTGGAGCCCCCCATATCAATTATTATTCATAATCTGCAAAAAAAAAAATCTCGAATAAAATCGAAGAAAATTCAGAATTTATTAGTCAAAAGTTCATTTTAGGCTATTTTTCGACAAAACATTCCTAATATCTCTACTTATATCATTCCTAATATCTCTACTAAAAATTGGCTAAAAAATATTGGTATCAATACAGATTCTGAAAGGTGATAAAAATACCTTTCAAACAAGCCCAGATTGAGAAATCTACTATAATTCTATCCGATTTTATGACGAATTTAATTAAATTATTCTATGTATATATGGAAAAATATCTATTTTGAAATTTTGGGAGGCTCCAAACCCGACTTAGAGCTATGGTCTCTTGAGCAAAATTTCTCAGAATCACCTATAGATTACGTTTTTGCTATACGCTTCATCAAAAAAATCGTTCCATACAATTTGACCCGCCCTAATACACACTCATAAAATAATAACAGTTACTGATTGTTGGTTATTAAATTCGTTTTTCGTACTGTTAAAATTTAATAAAAATATAGTTATTCAACAAAAAAATTTATTTTTGAACATTTATGTTTGTTATTCAAAAAACAAACTTCCAAAAATAATGTTTTTTCGTACTTATTTTGGTATGTAATTTTATTTTTTGTCGGTTAAATTGTATATTTTAAAAGTAACAACTATTAAATTTTACGGAGTATGTTGTAATACATTTAAAAATTAATGTAAAATTTGTTTATTTTAAATGAAATGTTTAAAATGAATTTTGGTTTGAACTTAACTACATTAAATTTTGAGTGTATATATACATACACATAAATGAATGAATAAACGAGTGAGTGAAAGCAATATGGAAGTCAAAGACAACTGTGAAAAAATAAATAATTACCTTGATTCGTAGTTAAGAGAGAAAAGTGTGAATATTCAAGGAATCGTAACCCTAGAACCGTAATGTTAGATTATTCGACTTTGGATTACTTGATCACTTTGAACTCTTTTGTATTGTCAGTTGTCGTTGTTTTCTTCTTTTGAGCAAGCAATCGTATTTCTTTAGTAAAGCTTCGTACAGATGATGGTCAGATCTTACAATATTGGTAAGCAGCGTTGCTTAAACTGCATTAAAATTGGCTAAAATGTCTTACAACTGTGTGAACATTGTAAGCTCATTTGTATTTGCAGAAGTGCAAAATTAATGCATATGACAATCGCACCATTGTCAGAAAAATATTGCTGTTGGAAACGCCTACGTTATTCGCGTTAATCGAATCAACAATGATCAGTGTTTACTTATAAAAAATAACGTTAGGTCTCTAGGGTAAATACAAAAACAACACTAATAAGAACCATCAAGACATTTCAACGGTTTTAAGAAACTAAGTAAAATTTTCAGATACTTAAGTACACTACGAATATATGCAAATACATGCACATATCGCTCATTTGTTGCAACGTCGTCATAACTCAAAAAACACATTTCAAAGTAAACGAGTTTATAATTTTTGATTTGCTTGCACCTCTAAGAAAAAATAACTTAACATTCTTTTCAGAGGGTAAAAACATAAAAGGTATAAAGATGAATTTTATCCACAATATAAAAAAAAACAAAGCGAAAAATTCTGCATCACTAACTCCAAAACTTGATTTTTTGAGTTATGACGACGTTTCAGCAAATGACCGATATGTAAAGAAGAAATATGTTGCGATATAATCACTGGTACTTAAACAAAACAAAATAATATATTTATCACGAGGATTCCTATAATTGCTTTAACAATATTATGGCAATATTTGTTATTGTCCTCTATCATTTTATGATCGTTATAACGTTTGCGTATGATCAGCAGAAGTTTCTCTTCTGTTGCTGGTGAAAGCACTCATGAAAAGGGTTAAGTTATTCAAAAAAGTGATTAAAACAATCAAGATATTGCCAACTTTCCGCATATCAACAATCTGTGACCTTTCGCTGTAAAAAGTTTGTCACTAAATTCCATATTTAAAGTATAATATTGAAATTTATGACAATTTAATTGAGTTTACGACACAACAATATTCATAAATGCAAAAAACAAAAAAAATATATATATTAGAGTTAAAAAAAATGTTAACGACCTTGTAAAATCCTCTGCGTACTTTGGTCTCCATGTGTGAAAATTTGTATGTACGTGAGCACAAGGTCCTTTTTAACAAACATTTTCTAATTTTTATAATATAAATTTATTAAAAAATATCGAAGTAATAAAGTTATTAAAAACTACACATGGAGTAAAACATAGTTTAATGTGAAACAAGGATAAAACGAATAAAATTCGTGACAAGGTATTTGTTATGGCTAAAAGTAGACTTTAACATTTAATATAAAACAGCTATAATGTCATAATTAGTACAAAGAAGGTTCAAGAAACTATTAAAAATTAAAATTGGTTGTAAACACACTCATGTAAGATTAGACTTATTTAAGTCTTTTTGTACTTATTTTACCAAATTTTGCTATGGGAAAAGAATTTGCTATAAAATTTTGCTTTTATGTTTTTTTAATATTACCAAAACTTGTTACTTTTAAGAAAATTTAAGCAAAATTTGTTATTCTGTATTGAACGTTGACATAATTTACAATATTGTTACATAACCTTTTTTAAAATTTTAGTTGTTCGACCTTTTTTATAATTTTACAATTTATAAAATAAATAATTTGTTACAGGTGGCAATTTTGAAGATGATTTGATGAAATTTGGTACAAAGGTTCTAATTGGCACAAGAATTAAGCCTATTGAAAATAGGGCGAATCGATTCATAATTTAATAAAGCCCCAATACAAACTGCTTTTCGGAATAGGGGATTTGTGTCTACTATCAAACCAATTTCAATGAAATTTAAAACATAGAGCGATCTTTATTTATATCGAGACATAAGCAATTAATTTTTCAAAAAATAAGATCACGTGGGGAGATATGGCGCAAGTTCCGCTTCCCCAAAACTATCTAGCAGATTAAAACGCAATTTAAAATACACTCAAAATATTATGTAGTTAAATTCAAACGAAAATTCATTTTAAACAACTTAAAATTCATTCAAAAAACGGATCATTTACATTTCATTTAAAACAAATGATTTTTATATTAATTTTTAAATTTTTTATTTATTAAACTGCATATTCCTTAAAATTGAATAGTTTTTACTTTTAAAAAATATATTTTAACCGACAAAAATCAAACTACATAACAAAATAAATACGGAAAAACATTATTTTTTGGTAGTTTATTTTTTGAATAACAAACATAAATGTTAAAAAATAAAATTATTCGTAAAACAACTATATTTTTATTAAATTTTAACAGTACGGAAAACGAATTTAATAACCCACAATCAGTTACTGTAATAATTTTATAAGTGTACAGAAGATCCTTCTCGAAAATTAGTTTTGAAATATTTTGGTGTAGGGTATCATATGAAAGGGCCTGACCGACTATACTTTCTTTGTTGTTATTCTTTCAATTCTTTATTTTGCAATATTTCGAAATCTTTTGGACAACACAACAATTAATATGTAGGTCCATGATTGCACAGTGCAAAGAATAAATAAAGACCTCGAGCTTGAACAAATTATTTATTTTATAAATTATTGTTACAAAATTTTGACAAAATTTGCTATTTTAATAAAATATTTAAAAAAAAATTGCTATTTATGATGAAATTATGACAAAATCTTCTATTTTTTTTTTTTCGAAAGTTTTAATAAAATTGCGGTTTTAATATGAAAATTTAATAAAGTCTTTGATTTTTTTTTTTTTTTTAAATTAAAAAAAATTGCTTTTTTCATACATAATTTTTTTAAAACTTTTTCTATTTTTATTGGAAATTTTGACAAAATTTGTTATATTTATATGAAAATTCGATAAAAGCTGCTATTCTAATAGGAAAGAAATTTTCTATTTTTAAAAGTTATTTTGATTAAAAAAAATCTTCAGTAAAAAAATTTGGCATAAAAACTTAATGACATTTATCAAATTTGTTATAGAAATAGATTTAACAAAAAAATTTAAAAAAACTTCTACAAATCAGTTCTTCTTTTATAGTAAATTTTGCTAAAAAATTTTTTATTGGAAATTTTCAAAAAAAGAAAATGTTTAGTGGCTATTCTTAATTTTGTCTTAATTTTATATTCCTGCAGGAAATTTTGTTAAAAACTTGCTATTTTTATAGGAAATTTTAACAAAATCGTCAATATTTGCAGGACATTCTAACAAAATTAACATTAAATATATAGAAACAACCATAACTTTATAGGACATTTTTGTAAAATTTTAAAATTTTTTTTAACAAAATTTACTAAAAAATTAAAAACAAGCAAGGATTTTATAGGACATTTTTGTAAAATTTAAAAATTTTTTTTAGAAAATTTTGCTGAAATTGTTTAATTTTATAGGAACTTTTTTTTTAATTATATAAAATTTCGCAAAAACCTTCTGTTAACATTTGTATTAGTCGTGCTCTGCTGTGATGTACATTTGCTATATTCATAAAATATTTTATTGTTTTATTTTTGAAAAAGGTTGCGAGTTACATTCCATGGCATTTTATGTCTGTTTTTGTGTCATAAAATCACAACTTAATTAATTAATTAAGTGCTCTGGAGCAATGGATAACGATGAAAACAAAAAATAAACGTATTCATACGTTTAAAAAGACATTCTTTTACAAATTTATCGGAAATAAAGTAACATATTTTTAAATTTAATTTTTAATGTACAATTTTATGTATTTATGTGACCATGACCATAAGAACAAGAAAATTTAACCATGGATAGATACATTTATTGAGTAGCTACTCAAAAAGGATTACAAACTACTGTAAGTTTTTTTTTTAAATATTAAAGATATTGAATTTTTTTCACAACATTATATTGTAATGGACGTGTAAAAAAAGAATAAAATTTTTTAAGGGGACCTCGAAGCAAGAATCACTGCAGAATTATACCAATTCGCCTCCCTAACTTTGTTCTCTTCAACCTTAGTTCTATTTAAGATAGATGATCTAAATAGACAAACACTGGCTTTACCAGATATCTCTCTCTAATGTCCCAAATTCCAGTACACTGACACAGAGAATGAAAAACAGAGTTTCCACTTCCTCCTCGTCATGACAACTTCTGCAGTAGTCATTAAATACCAAAGCCAATTTCTTCGCATGAGTCCCTACCGACCAGCGCCCAGTTATCGTTGTTTTAATTTGTTCCCTATTAAACCTTAGTAGAGAGCACAAGCTCCGCTTATCAAAGCCTGGCCACAAGACCCTGGATACGAAGCAGGAGAAAGATTCAGCTGAAAACCCGGAAATAAAAATTCTTTGTTTTAATGGGATGAAAGGAAGTGTACAAGTGCACAAAAAATATACATACAAATTAAATATTGCTGATTGTATAAACGCTACAATAATATAGAGGTTCCTATAAAGCCTTAAAACTAACATATCGCACTTAATCATCAAGAGGGTATTAACTAAAATTTTTTTTTTTTTACTTTTTGGAAGAAATCGACACGTAATATTCAAATCTTCCTGCTGTAGAAATATCGTTTTGTCTACTTTTTGGTACTGAAAAGGTTGGCTTAAAAACTCTTTTTAATATGCCTTTAATGTAAATTTAGAAATTTTTTGCTTCTAATGAAATTTTTTATATTTTGAGTTAATACCCTCTTGTTGATTAAGTGCGATATGCCTTAAAGCCCAACTATGTTTAAGTTGAATTAAGCAATTGAGCGAATACATGTGCTTCATACGTGTCGAACCATATACTATATATAGATCGCACTTTTCGTACAGAATAAAATATTTTTTGATTTAATTTTTGTTGTTTTTAAACGTTTGAGAGGCTTTTTGTCAATTTTTGACAGTAGCTTAAGCCAGCTTATGTATATTGTAGTGGGGCCGTTAATGTCCTGTTGCTATTTTTAAGGTTTTTGTGTTTATAATTTACCAAAAAAAAAATTGTTATTTTTGTTTTTGAAGTTCTCTCATACGTAACTACAGCAACCGTAATATGTTTTTATGGCTCGATATTTAAGCATAATTAATTATCATTTAAATTTTGCTGTATTTAAATGGTTTCTGCTTCTTATTTTTTCAGATTTTTATTTTTATTTGATTTATAAATTCAATGGTTCAATGCAATAAATTTTTATTTAAACAAATTCTTCACATACTTACCGACAGTACTGCCTTTGAGGTAAAATTGAACGTTTGAGAACTCTGTAAAATTCCACGACCAGCATGTAAAAATATTTTTTTTTTTGTTGTAATCTTCTACGGTCCAATACTCGAGTTTGTGGGAAATTGTTGAAAAGCTTTAATTAAGATTGATTGGTTAAAATTTCATTTAAGGATTAAATGAAAATATTTCAA
This sequence comes from Pollenia griseotomentosa, assembly GCA_963931875.1. Classification (NCBI taxonomy): domain Eukaryota; kingdom Metazoa; phylum Arthropoda; class Insecta; order Diptera; family Polleniidae; genus Pollenia; species Pollenia griseotomentosa. Next base: position 201,657,428 of record OZ007561.1, on the reverse strand, counting down.
CCAGCAAGAGAGAGGTGAAATGAAAAAATCACTTTGGCATAAATTTTACTTTCTGTTTGCGGTAAACTTAAAGCGATAAATTTCTGTATTTGGGTTTAACGAAGTTTGATTTAACACCAAATTAATTGTTCATTTCAAATATTTTAAGTAATACTTAATACGCCCAATTATGTAAAATGTCAAATGTAAACATTTGCGTATTTAAGGAGCTTGTAAGCACTGAATTGCGGTAGATAAAAAAACAAACTATAATTAAAGAAAGTATGCGTCGTACGAGCAAAGTGTGCTTAACATTGCAGAAGCCAATTTTCACACCAGTTTTGACACTTTTTTGTGTATTATCTGCTTTAGCAAAGTATTCTAAGGCATTTAAATTCTCATTTGCAGCGCAGTGATGCATTGACAAACATGACATATGTTTTAATATGACATTACAGTCATAAATGAATATGGTAGCATTATCAAATTTAAACTAGAGTTCAAAAATAAACACTAAATACCGCTTCTTAGTGTTCAGCTCGGTAGATTTGTGGAAAACACAAACGCAAATAGTGTTTGTGTAGAAAATCATTAAAAAAATAACGTTTTCCAGTTATTCATCTCTCTAATACTGTTCTTAACCAACTCAACAAAAGATGAGAACATTGAATTCCGTTCGGTTTTTTTAAAAAATCACAAACTTCATTGTGTTCGGTTCGGCTCATTAATGTTCGTCGCTTTTGGCTGGTAAAAAAAACCAAATAATTTTTACAAAAACAAAATACACATACGAAAAAAAAACGCCGGCAAAATAATTTACATAAACAAAACATTTACATAATACACACACAAGCTGTTCGTGCTGCGGTCGTTGCTAAAATTTTATGTTTGTTCATTTCTTTAACAATGTAAAGAAAGAAACGTTATAGAACGTTAGAATAAAATGTCTGTCTACAGTATTACTACAATTATTCTGTTTTTAACGAAGAACAGAACACTATATAATGTTCGGCTCTTACTTGAAAATTGTCACGAACAGTATTAAGGCATGTGTTTGTCTACACAAACACTAAAAAATAGATATTGTTCCTGGGTTTGTGAGCCGAACGCTAAATAATGTTCTGTTTATTTTCTAACACTGATCACAACTATGCATCGTACGAGCAAAGTGTGCTTTACACTGCCAGTACCCGTTTCCTGATGATCTTTTGCAGCAAAAGCCATTTATCTACTTTACACAGTTCTTTTAGGGGTTTTTTTTTTTTGGTACTATGAGTATTTTTCTTTTCATTATGCGCCAAAAGAACTGTTAGAATCAATTGTCATCTCGTATTTTTAATTTTGTGACAAACGAGTTTTGCAGCTCACCTTCTCATATAATTAGTTATGGGAAAAAAATACGACCATATAAATATAATTTAAGACAACAGTAAAACAATAAAGGTATAAAAATAATGGACTAATATAACAGGGGGTGACAATAAATTACATACATATGTATTGAATGTATTGAAAAATATATTTTTTCTCTGGTTAAATTGATTGCTGAAAATATGTCCGAAAAGTTAAGATGACTATTATGTTTTCACTTATTCGATTTAAACCCATCGATTTAAGTCCAGTCGATTAACGAACATGATTGTGCAAACAAAATGGATGAATAGATTCTGAAAAAAGTAAGAAATGTGAAAAATGTCCTTTTAAACAGATACCTTAAAGAAGTTGCAATATTTTTACCGACAGATGTTTCAAAATAACCACAAAAAAATAAATAAAAACAGACAAAAAACTTCATAAAAAAAGGAACAACTTTTGGATACTTGGAAAGTAAGAAAAAGAGAATTTTTTATTTTTTTTTTGTTATCCAAAAGACACAAAAAAGTTGCTGCTTCTTAAAGTCTGTACACAAAAAAATATATGAATTTATAGAACACAATACAGAAATTCTTGCACTTATTTAAAGGTAAAAATGTGTTTTCAACAGGATACGTAATGTTTGTATAATACCCAAGAGCAGAGGTTCCGATTTCTTTAAGCTTAGCGAACAATTAAGAAATTTCTCAAACTAAATTTTCTAACTTAGTCGTTGAATCTGTTCCAGAACTCAAAATTTCCATTTGGAAACTCCCACTTAAGAGAGCAAACATTCAGAGCATATGTACAAGAGAATTCATTCGGTTAACCGTTAATCGGCTTACCGATAAATTACTACCCGATCAACTGATCGGTTAATTTAAAATTGTCTATTTTCGATTAAACCGGTTAAATTTAGTCGAGTAACCGATGTAACAAAATTTTTAGTTTTTTTTTTGTATTATAACATATTTTTTTGTGTTTTTAATTTTTTGTTTCGTGTTTTGTGTTTTAAATGTGTTTAGAAAATATTTTTTCATACAATATATTTCCTTCTAGCAAATAAATTCTTAAAATAAAGTACAAAAAGAGAAAAAACTCTCGATAGTAACACAAACAATCTTTTAACAGAATTAACCGAAACAATTAAAAGTGTTAAGCATTTTGAAAAATTAAAACAGGGTTCTAATGGCATAATGGAAGATTTTATATAATTAGAGAAATACAGGAAAATTACTATGTTCTGTATTATGGGTTGCTTTCGATTCCTCCACCATCCACGATAAGTGAAAGAATTTTTTCCAAGCCAAGTTTTGATAAAACAAAAGAAAATAATCGCTGAAATCCTAAACGTTTAAACCAAATTATTTTTCCAAAAAATTATTATCAACTGTTGAAATAACTAATAAAATGATCTCACAATTTATTTTTTAATTAATACATAAAATGTACTAATTAAAGAATATTTATGAATTATTTATTTGTTTGCTCGTTTTAGTTCAAGAAGTGGTATTCTTGTTATAATAATTAATTTATGCAATTTTATTTATTAAATTACCTTATTTATTAAAAAAAAACTTTATTAATCGGTTAACCGATTACTAACCGATTAAACCAAAACCTCGGTTAATTAATCGATTGATTAACCGATTAAAGCAAAAGGCCGATTAAATGAATACCCTAATATGTACGTAGCCTCTAACAGAAATGCTCCGCATTAAAAAGGAGCAACATTTTACAACAGCAACAATTTTGTTTAAACAAGTGTCAGTTGCAAACACTTAGACATTTCTGTTCACATTTACGTTTAAGTAATAAATACATACTCACGTTTCAATTAATATGTTTGTATATGTATACATATGAAAACATGTGTATATCAGCGGGTTACTCCGTTTGTAACTTGATCAACAAGAGGGTATTAACTAAAAATTTTTAATTTTTCACTTTTTTGAAGAAATCGACACGTTATATTTATATCTACCTACTGTAAAAAATTTAAGCTATTTTCCCTATTTTTTGGTTCTTTTTTATATGCCTTGAATGTTATATTAAAAATGGTTTTGATAAAACCCGTTTGTGTTGTTTTTTTGTTGCATTTTTCTACATAACAAACGCAAACATGAATTGCCGCTTAAATAAAGAAATGTGTATAAAACAAACAACCGTTTTCTAAATATTTGTTTAATACTTTTTTTTGGCAGACACGATTTCTTCTTGTTTTGAGTTTTTATCTTTAAAGCTTTTTGTTCTCATCACACCATGGTGAGGGGTGTATACGATGCGGTATAGCCGAATATAGCACTCTTACTTGTTTCGTAATAGAAACAACATTTCGTGCAATTTGTTCGTTAACAAACTTCCGTTTAAGTTACATTTTTTCCTTTTTTGTTTTTTATTTCTTAAGACGACTTTGCTTGTTTCTTTAAAAATTTTACAAGAGTTGCTAGATTTTTTTTTAAAGAAAAAAATTTTAGACAAAGGAAAATGTTTCGAAAACTACTTGGAATTTCACAGGTTAAAAAGAATATAAAATAAATTGTTAAAAAAAATTTTAAATAAATCAAAAAAAAAAAATTAAACTCTGTTTCTTTGATTTTAATGCAACTTGTTTCTTAAATTTAATGCCTGGAGTCATAAAAAAATTTTAAATTTAATAAAGGTTTAAAGAACAAATTTACTATAAAATTTGTCCTTAATAACAGTTTGTTAAATTTGTTGATCGTTTATGAAAACTTGGGTGACAAAAAACTATACAAATGACAGTCATAGAAAATAAAGAATTAACAAATAAAAGCTAGGCTGAATTCCAAAACGCTATTTGCAATGCAACCGAATCAAATCATGTATTCCTTAACGCAACAATTTAAACATTGGCAATGTCATACGGCCCTGAATATATATCAAAAGTAGTCGATGCACTAACAAAGCAAACTGTTTATTAATAAATTTGTTGATGTTTTGTTGAAATATTTTTTAAAAAGTAAACAAAACAGCACGTTACTTTGTAAAGAAACAGTATCAAAACCGCATCACTGCCAAGTGTTGCAGGTTTGTAAGGGAGAAACATAAAAGTTTCGCTTACAGAAGACATGCATTTTATGTGGCGATTTCCCACTTGGCAGTAATACATTTTTGACACATAACGCGCACTATTCACCGCATATAGAAATTGTTGGGTGTAACGATCAGCTTTAACAGTAGAGTTATTTTTTAGTACTTTCCCTTACAAACCTGCTTCGTAGTAAGGCAATGCCGTGACACTTGAAATGTTATTTTTTTTAATAAAAGTTGTTGAAAGTTCTTCCACTTACTTTACTGCATTTCTGTATGTCTTATTGCGTAGCGCATAATTGTGCGCTTATTTTTTTAAATGTACCATTAGTGCCTCGCAAAATGTTAAACATTTTTATTGAGTAACTACTAGAGGAGTGTGGCATTTTGCTTGCTGTTTTTGGTGCTGCCATCTGCTTATGAAAATTAAATTCTGTTTTTTATGTATTGATGTGATTTCTTTATATATCTTTGTATGAGAGGTGACACGCCTACTTTAAAAATTACAAATATTTTTAGCCTATGTTAAGCGTCGGGTTATCAGGAATTGACTGTGATAAGAAGTGTATAGGCAACTAACTTTTTTATTTTTTTAAACAGAAGATATGTTTTGCGAGCTTCTGTTACAGAATTGGGTTGGTAATGGCAAATTAAGAACCATATTTTTAAAAAGTTTTTGTTATATGATTTATGTTTTAATGTATTTTATTCCAAATATTTCTCATATGAATAGTCAGATAATAAGAAAATTAATGAGTTTATTAATATTTTGGTTAATTTCACGGTGAAATAATGAACCTTATCCTATTACCTGTTTTATTTTATAATAATAATAAACAATTGTTAATGTTTTTAATCGTTTAAGTACAAGACCATTTATAATAATTTCATCTTCCCAGCAAATCTTCATTTTATAAGTAAATAAAATCGTTAAAAGTTTCTTAACATTTAAAAAATATTGCATTTAATGCTTTTTAAAAAACACTTCATTTAATGCTTTCTGTATTTTTCTTATAACCTTTATATATTCTTTTTGTAAAACTTTAATACCTGTTTTCATACAGTCTAGACAAAATTAGCTGTAGGCCAAAAAATTTCTTGAGAGCAGACAATCTGTTGATGGTCTTGCAAGGGCAAATGATTGAAAAAGTGCATCAGAATTCATTTTATTGTCTGTAAAAATATTTAAAATGTTATTTGAAAAAACAGAGCCCAGTAAAAACTTTGAAGTCCCAAAATTAACGCATTTAAAAGTAATTCATAATTTTTTTTTCGTACATACATCCAGAAAAAAGTGGTTATAGAAGTAGTTACAGAAGAAAGCTACTAAATAATGAGTGAAAGAAGCTATTCATTTTGAAAAAGTAAGCGAAGTTTTTACTAGCTTTGATTTATAATTCCTATTCGCTTTAAAGTTTTATTTGTATTATATATTTAGCTTTCCTAAAATCGTTTTTGAAATAGAAAAAATAAATTTCAATTGAAAATTACATAATTGATGCCTTAAATTTTAAAAAAAAAAAAAAAATTTTTTCAAAAGATTAATCAAATAGCTATTTAAGCTACTTGGGACAAATTTTGCTTACACCAATAGGTAATAAGTTACATGGATGAGAAAGAACAACTGTATGGCCAAAATGTCAAACTTTGACCCCCTCTATCTCAGAAACTTTTTGACCGATCTTGTTGAAAATTTGTGTCTAAGCTTCTATCCAATGGGACTAACCTTGCTGCAATTTTCATCCTAATAGGAAGACATCGATTTAAAAATTGAGTCACTTGACATGAAATGCCTCATACATATATTTATAAAAGCTCTTTTGTCAAAAGGCTTAAAATGTCTATGAAGATGTTTACGTTTTTTGCCTTACAAGTTTGCTTTCTTGTTCTGTTTCTAGCCAGCGGAGGAAAAGGTTTTATTTTCCTGAGCAAACAAAACAAATTTAGTTTTATTTTGCTTATTTATATCAGCTTAGAGAATTCACTTATTCCACATTTCCATCCAGCTTCTTGTACTTATGGTTTTCATCTCATCATTTGGTTCTTCGAACCGAAAATAATGAACATTTAGCTCTTATATACATCAATTGCAAAAGGGGAAAAACTTTGTATAGAACATTTCAATACTGACAATCAGAGGTCGGATTGTGGCATTGGCACATATATATATATAAATAAAAATCAATAAATAAACTTGAGCAAACATTATATAAATATAATTAGGGCTGCACAATCACAATATGACTGTGTCAATCTTAATATGATTGAAGTGATCATATATCACATTGTCTACATAGAACACGAATTTTGTAACTATGATATTGCAAGAAATTTGTAGAATGTGTAATCACAATCATCTAGCAGTATGTTTCTTTTTTATGCAGATTTACTTCAGAAAAGTTCAGTCAATCGTTAAATGTTCATTATGTTGAAAAAACAAAAGTGTCAGATTACATATGTTGTTGCCTTATGTTCTTTTTTATTTGCAATTCTTTCACATATCCGAATTCACATTTTCTGTATGTGTATAGATAGAAGGATATTCACACATTAATAGACAATCATGCCAAAAAAGGCATAAATGTTGAATGCCTGTTTTTTTTGCAATTTAAGGCATGTACGTATTTATCTACCCGTTAATTCTGAAAATGACAATAACGACTTTTTAATGGTATTCCTCTGGACAACGTTAAACCTCTACATTTCTTTATACATTTCGGAGAGGTTCAACCGTGTGCTTTACAATATAATTTCATAAAGGCAAGTTATCCTTTCTGTGTCTTGATAAAGAGGACGATCAAGTTGCAACTTCTGCACAAAAGATCCACTGGGTCGCGGTGCTTATGGCCTTCTTTTTATGCAAGTTGCAACTTATGAAGAAATTGTCCCAATTTCTTAATTTTTTGCTAATAAAAGTTGAGAGCTGTATAAATAAATTCACATGGGCGGCTGTAAACTGTTAGTTCTGAGAAAAAAGAAGTAAGAAAATGGTTAAAGTGTTCTTGCAGCTTTCTTCTATTGTGGTTTATGATATGAAAAATATGAATTTTCGTATATCTCAAGGATAATTAATCTAAGCTTTAACTTTTAGGCCAAACGGCTTAAAAAATAAGCCAAAATTTTACGTCTGTTGCTTGTTTGCAGAAACGTTTGAAGTCTTCTGTTTGTACGATGATAGTTAAACAAAATTTTATTTTTTTAAAAACCTGTTGAATATTATTTAGTACTGCGGTTAATTAGTATTGTGGTTAATTTATTGAACTGTTTATGGTTTTTAATCCAAATTTTTGATATTTTTATCATAATAATTTGATGCTGTTGGACATTTGTTTTACAGTTAAAGGGGAAGCATTAAAAGTTGATAAACAATTACGTTTGTCCCATTTATTTGCTTACGGAAAGGGGTGTGTTTTTTTCAAGCCGTTTAAATAGTTAATTAAGCCCTTTACGGTTTTATGCTATTAAATAGTCTAAGTGCCATTACCAACGAAATCGCCTTAACTAAATAGTAATTTAAATGTTATTTTCAAAAAACTCATCATACCTACTGGGTATTTAAGTACTTTAGCTTGTATTAGTAATTGTACAGGCAAGAGTTTCACTCAATTCTTTCCAAAAAATTTGTGAAGCGAGCTTAAAAAAAAAATAAAACAAACAACAAACGAAATTATCAACACTGGTATTAAGCACTTGCTATACACTTTACATAGCAATAGAAAATATGTATGTCTGTGCTAAAGTTTATGAAAAACAGAAACTGGGAATTATTTCCTTTCGCAGGTTACTTTATATTATATTCAACATTTTTTTATTTTTCGAATTTATTCTATGAGTTAAATTTCAGTTATGTATTTTATAAAGCTTTTTTGTAATAGTCTTATTCCTTCAATTTTTCAGGAATGACTTTATACACTACCAGACTATTATATTGAAGGAATAAGACTATTACAAAAAAGCTTTATAAAATACATAACTGAAATTTAACTCATAGAATAAATTCGAAAAATAAAAAAATGTTTATGAAAAACTATTAAAATTTACTGCTGAACTGAACTCACACACACAGCCAGATCTGGGTAGTATTTAAGTGTATAAGTATCTGAAAGTACATACAAAAACGGCCTGGGATGAAAACACAGATTATTTTCATATTTCTACCTTACAAACGCACGAGATCGAGTGAACAATAATTGTTTTATAATCAACTGTTTGCTGCAACAACGAAAAAATATTTCCAGCAATTTCTGCATGCGTTTGTGTGTGAATAAACAAATTGCAATTGGAGGTCATTATTTGCGGACCAATGACCAGATAAAATGGATTGTTTGTAAATGCATGGAAATACATTCAAACATTTAGAAACAATTGGGAAAAATTGCACTTGGCTTTAAAGCCTTTTAGTTTATAATGGTATGAATGGTATAATGGATAGAAATGCTGTTAAGGATTGTTTTTTGAAAAAAGAGTGAAAATATTTGGAAAAATGCCCAAAATTATTTTTAGTTATCAAATTTTTGAAAAAAAAAAAAAAAAAAAAAAATAGTAATATATTTAATGCAAGGATGTATAATGATGTTTATATTTCAATCGATAAATTAACAGCTGCTTGGAGACAAGTTGTTGCAATTTATCTATACGATTCTATTACATTATAAAAAAATGTTTAAATTTCAAAATTTATCTTTTTAACTTAAAACACCTAAAGATTACTTATAATTTTAAAAATTTTCAAGGCTTTTAAAAAAATTATCTTAAAGGAACTTTAAATGAATACTTATTCGGTTTTAATTCCAATTCCTTTCCAAGACTTTTAATCGAAAACAACTTCTCTTCCGTTTGGAAAATGACTTAACATTTTTTTCTTATTAGTATTATTATTTAATTAAGCTTTAGGTCTCTTTTTTTTATAAAAAATATTAATTTTATTTAATCCAATATTTCGGCACTCCGTTGTGTGCCTTCTTCATGGTTTTTTTTCTTGAATTTTTGAACAATTTTTAGCAAATTTAACAAATTAAATAAATTAAACAAAATGTCATATTACAATTTTCAATTAAATACAAAAAAGGTTTTTCAATTCAAACCTAATCTATTACAGTATAAATAAATTTTTAACTTCCGTTTCTATTTTTATAACTTAAATGCAGACATATTGGATTAAATAAAATTAATATTTTTTATAAAAAAAGAGACCTAAAGCTTAATTAAAAAATAATACAAATCAAATTTTGAAAAGGTCGAATAAGAGTCAATTTATATTTTTTTCTTATTTTTGTTCCCAATTTATTGCTAAATAAAATGCTAACTCTCTATTGAATTTCTAACTCTTAAAACCAGATTCACAATAACAACAACGTTTTAACTGGGTGGTCACAATGAAAGCAAAATTTTTTTTAAAAGCCCACACATTTCAATACAAACTAACATTAGCAAACTTAGCCCCGAAAAATATTGCGTATAAGTTATTATCTTCAAAATATAATGTTAAAATTTTCATTTAAAACTTATTAAAATTATTTTAACGAAATTGTTGCTGAAGTAGAAGTAGATTTCACCCATTTTCATTAAAAAATAAAATTTCAGGTTTGTGAAAGGTTTATGAAACGAATTTTCTATTAAAATTTGTATAAAAAGCCTTTTATAAATCAAAAAAATTTTTTTATAAATATGGGAATTAATTTTAAAAATATTTAATTACATTTTACTTAAAAAAATTAAAAGGAAAGTTTATCAAATACTTTGGGAATTAATGAGACAGAAGAAATAACCACATTATTGCTCCCATTGTAAATAAACCTTAATTTATTCAATTTAGACTGGATTTTCGTTTTGTTTATTTAGAATTCTAAATAAAAGTTGTACAAGTTGCATACAAATACCAATGACTGAAGACACCATGTTTATTATCATGTTTATTATAACGTTAATCGTTTATATAATTAAAATACATATGTTAAATGACAGAATGCTCTTTAACCATAGTTTAAGAGCAATATTATCCTTTTCTTGAAAATCAAAATTCATTCAAAATTCAGATGTGAATTTCGTGTTTCACAATTGAGAAAAATATTTACAGTTGCATAAATTTGCAACCCCAAACGCACAGGATTGTGAATAGGGCTTGTTAAGATGTAATCTTAAAGTAGTTATTAAGCTAAACTTATAAATTCTTACACTAATAATAGAATAAATAAGGACTATCATTACATGATTGGGGTGATTGTGCAAACGGCTTATTCAAACCAAATATTACAATTTTATAAATAACAAGCCTTTCCTAGAAGAACATTGCGCTAGTACTCATTCGGAGTCAGAACTATAATTTCTGTACATTATTAAGTTGCAAATTGTTAAAAAAAAAAATGTTGTCTCATCTGCAGGGGAAAAAGGCTACCGTTATTGAGAAAATATAAAATATTGTTACTAAACAAAAGCTCACTGCAGCTTATGATGATGATGGCTTAATGATAACTTTAAATTATTTTTAATTCATATTTTTTTTTGGCACGATTTCAATATTTCTTTTTCTATACTATAAATGCATTTAAATGATGATGTACATTTACGCGTATATATATATTTTTGTATTTGTAGTTGTGGTAATATATTCATACAAGAACTAATACAGGATTTCATACAAATATTTTTATTATCTATTATTATTAACCAATGTACAACAAAAACTTGTGTTTGTGTAAATATAAATGGAAAATAAAACTTTGGGTTTAATACTCAATCATATGTGTTCATTTTATCATTTGAAATCATTACTAAAAATATATTTATAGTCGTTGGAAATATAATAAAGTTGTATTTTATTCAGTCAATCCAATGGCATGCAAATAATATTTTAATTCGTTACTTGAATATCAGTAGTTGCTGATTTTATTTAGTAATTCTATAAAACCACATTAATTAAAGCCACACACAGTTTCACTGTTTTTCATACAGAAAGTGTAGTTGTGAAGGCAATGTAGTATTATATGAATATGTATTAATTACGTTCAATATATGCTAGGCAGTAATAACAAGTTCTAATGACCATAGATAGACATTTTGCTTTTAAAAAATTTAACTTTTGCTTTATATGTATATTGTTTTCAGTATTGCCTATTTAGTAAATTAATTCTACATTTCCCCAACTAACAAAAATAATTGATATATTCATATTAAAATACAAAATTTGGATTAGTGATAGTCTTGAACATGATAAATATCATATCAGCTTCTTTCTATTTACAATTCTGGTTATTTTCTGTTTTTTTTTTTTTTAATTTTTACCATTACAATGGCATAATGAATAAACAGTTATTTTAAAAGTTAATCTCTATTTAAATAATTATTAACTCAATACAATACAATTATTTATGAATTATTAAAAATTTTTCTTTAAGTTTTGTATTAAAGTCAATTGTCTTATAATAATTATGGCTAAATAAAGTTAATTATTTTGTTTGTTTTTGTAATTAATAACTATCACGTACTTATGTTTGTATGACAGTAATCATTACTTAATGTGAAATTAACCATTAACTATTATATTTAATATTAATGACAAAATTCAAAATATAAATGAATATTAAAATCACTAAAATTGCTATATCCAATAAAAAACAGGGATTTGCAGCAAGAACGACGCTTAAAAAAGAAAAATAAAATAAGGAATTTTGAAGAAAATCATTCAAATTCTTATGTAAAGGAATGACAATTTTAAATTAATAATAAAAAAGGATAGATGTCCACCAAGACCACGGATACCGATGTCGATTCTTTACTCAGAATTCAGACATTAGAATTTTGACCCATGTAATCGTCATGGGTTGTCCCAATTGTTCAGAACGTCAAGAAATGGAAATATTGGTATATTTTTTTAAGCCGACGAATTTTTTACTTGAACGGCCAGTTTAAACACTCGTAATCGATTAAATTCCTGATGCCGGTCTCTGAACGACGATTATGTTAACTGAAATTGTCATGAATTTAATTTTATTGAGCAATGGTATGTCAACTAGAGAAATGCCAAAACTGTCATGCTGTTCCTATAAGATCATGTTAGAAAGTGAAATTCTTGTTGAAAAACCTATTATAATAAGAACATTCTTCTTCATATTTAAATTTAATAAAATAAAATTTAAGTCACTAACATCAAGAACAGAAAGACAAACATAAAAAACCCACAAATAAAAAGTCATTTGTATATTTATGACCCTTGAAAATGTCCTCAATATAATAAAACAGGACTGCCGCCCACCATTCCGGTCTTAAAGTGGACATTAAGCAATACATAATAGCAAGCATAAAACAACCAACCATAATCCCACCAAATCAATGGTCATGTGTCAATGTTGAAGTTAAAATGAGAACCAGAGGAAACAGCGTAATTTGATTTTACTTTTATTCCACAATATACGCGTACATACACGCAGAGAAACGGGTTTAAATATTATTTCATATACAAATGATTATATGATATTCATTAAAACCAATATGATTATTGCAACCAATAATATGATTATAAGAACTCAAATAAAATATTAAATTAATCATAATCTGGTTGTAAGATTATTATTATAAGCATGGCTTAGGAGATCACAACATTGCAAACATTTTTGCTTATGATGACAACTAGTTGTTTGTGATTATACCGAATCATATATTTTTTTTAATCTTACTTTAAAGAAGGGTGTGTATCAAATCTATTTAGGAGACTATCAAGTTTTTTTCTTATTTTCAACGAATTCTGTGATCGTTTTGTGGTACATTGTTCAGGGATTTTTTGTAATCAGCAGTTGTAGTGTCTTAAATATGGTAAAAGAATAAATATTAAACATAATATTGTAGATGTTTAAAATATACGATTCATAAAAAATGTATTATTTAATTTGAAAAATACTACAAACTAACAAAATAATTTAATTTTATATTTTTTGCCAAACGGATTCTGTATGCTAAATTTTACTTAACTATATACCGTGAGATTATTTATTTGCTTCGACTAAAGGTCTTGGATCATAAAATAAAAATAAAAACAACTTTTTATTTTATTTTAACTTTAATAATTTATTTTCTCCGATATTTCGGTTAACTTCGTCAACCATTTTCAAGGAATATAATTATTTAATCTATTTTACCGCGTCTTTTTCCACAAACCTATAACATCAAACAAACCTAATCAACTATATATCCTCATATATACCCTCATTGCAAAGCACAAACTAATTTGTTTCTGTCACGCACAGATTTGTTGTGACACCCACTTATGATTTAACTTTATTTTCCGTTAATACTTTGTGAGTACGCTTTAATTGCATCAAGTTTTCATTTAAAAAAGTGCAATATTTTGAGTTAAGAATACAAAAGCCACCACTATATTAAACTAGGTTTGATAAAAAATTTTGTCGAAGCCATGGATCGCAACGGCTCAGGTTTACCGTACTTGAGAGAAAAGTTTCCTAAAGTTAGTGACACAAAAATAAAAGATGGAATTTTCGTCGGACCTCAGATCAAGGAATGGTTAAAGGATAACATATTCGAAGAAAAGTTAAGTTTGTTAGAGAAATCAGCTTGGAAAAGTTTTAAAAATGTCGCACAAAGTTTTTTGGGCAACCACAAAGCAAGTAACTATAAAGGTCTGATAAGAGAACTACTTTCGACGTATGAAGCATTGGATTGTATTACTAATGTCACTCAAAATACACTTGCTACACTCCCACCTCGATTTCTTTCCCGAGAACCTAGGAGCCGTTAGCGACGAACACGGCGAAAGGTTCCAGCAGGATATTTCCAGCATGGAAAAACGATACCAGGGCAAATGGAATCCTCGAATGTTGGCAGATTATTGTTGGACACTTGCAAGAGACCAGCCTCAGGTCAAATACTCCAGAATATCATAGCAAACATATTATCAAGTATAATTGTATGTAAAGTATCAGTATTTTTTATGAAATATAAAATTCCTGTCAAAAAAAAAACTATGGGTGTTACATTTTTTTACCTCTGTTTTTTAGGAAGACAAAATAAATTAAAAAAAAAGACCAAAAAAGTTCATGTGACAAATGAAAAATTAATTTTTGTCAATTAGTGTTATTGTAGATGAATTTACCTACTATTTCTTTTTATCTTTCAGTAACACGGTCTTTCCATAAAATTTAAATTTACAGAAATTTTTATTGGCATAATTTTTTTATTATCTTAAAATTTTGTTTATATCAAATACATTTTTTACTAAGAATTTGGCAAAACGAAACAAATAAACAAAACTAAGCATTCAACTGAAGGTAAAAATGCAATAATGTTTTTATTGAATAATTAAATAAAATTTAAAAAAAAAAATACTTATTAATCTTGTACAAAAAGAAAAAAAAACTATTAGAAAATCATAGTTTTTATTTAAAAAGCCACATTCCAAGAAAAAAATATATCCCAATATGGTTACAAGGAAACCAGCCAAGAATGGTTTTAATGACTTCATTTTCCTTATTCTCGTTTGTTCTGCTTGCGCTTGTTTCGGTTATTAAAATATTTTTTATAATATGTTTACCATTTTTAATTGCTTTATTTTTTAAATTAAGCCCTAACGCATTTAACAGAACATTTTGCATATTTTCTGCCCTACCACTTACAACTTCTTTACGTCACTTCTGTACATTGTCAAGTTTAAGTTTTCATATTCAATCTTACTTATTTAAAAAATTAATGAAAATTCTTGACCGACCTCGGATCGAATTCGGCAAAAAAAAATTCGCTGGATGTAACATATTTAATCATTCCATGATGACAAAATTAAAATAATGTTGTATCGTTTTTATTATCGATGTTTTTATCTGCAAACTTCACTATTCGGCATAGATATGATCATACGTATACATATATTTATTTTTTAAAAGGGTATATTAAATGTATAAGTCCTTGAATATACATATATATTACTAAGTCACCCCTTGTAGATATTTTCAATATGTATGTATGTTGATACAAATTATAGTTTTGTTTCTTTACTTTTCTGGTAAAGTTCAGTAAAATTTCACTGACTGAGAAATAAAAAAAAATACAAAATTCGGGAACGACAAAAATCAAATTTGGTATCACAAATGAAAATGTTAAAATTTATTTAATATTTTTGTGTAAAATCAAAAAATATTATTCGTTTGTCCATAATTATTTTTTCGGTAGCTGATTGTTTCGTTTTTTTTTTACCAAATTTAGTCAAACATAAAGTTTGCGAAGAAGAAAATTTTTTTCTCATAAACACAATTTGTGAGTAGGGGAATGATTTCCGGTTGCATTGGGATCCCGCGGAATCTTAATTTTGAAAACGGGAACAAAGCTATTATCAATTTACTCAAACATCCAGACATACGTTAAAGCAAAATTTTTATAAAAACAAACTCCAACAAAAAAAATATTATTGATCACAAAATAAATTTTAAATTTTTTACTGGACTATTGAGATTAATATCGAAAAACTAATATTTGTTTTTAAGCAAAAAAAAAAAAAAAAAAATATATATATAATGCAATACACATAAATTTAGACAAACACGTTCTGATTTGTCCTGTCTGTGCACACAAACACAAACTTATAAAGTTTATTTTTTAATACAGCAACAAATAATATGATGTAAAAATTTGCTACAATCTTGTGGTTAGAAATTTTTACAACTTTGTATAAGTTTCTATTTTATAAGCAGAATCAATGATGGAAAGTTTAGATTTTAAAATGGTACTGAATTTTAAAATGGTACCGAATTTAAGAGATCGGCTTAAGTCAAAGAAGCCTAGTAAGTTGCTTCTTGATCTGGTGCTTAAATCTGCTATGGAATGGTTAAGAGTCCTACTTGGTTTTGATTTAAATAAAGACTGCGTGGCCTCTTGGTCTTCTTGTTAAAAAAGGCTCTTAAGTCATTCTAGATTAAGGTTTTTCTTCTTGGCTTTCGGCGTCGCTAACTGTATCAGTTATGAAGATTCAACACATCCAGTCGAGAGATTTCCTTGTTTAAAATAGAGGTAAGTGATCCCTTCTCTTAATTTTGATTATGAGCAGATTATACAATTTGCAATCTCATGCTGATTACCAGAGTTAAGAACCGTTGTATGTCACCCTAACTTATGTCAAACCCTTTAAGTGTCAGTTAAGAACAAATAAAAAAAGTAAAGGAATTATATCGAGCCCTTACCGCAAGAATAGCTAAAGCGACATCATTTTCAATTTTCGTTTTTTTTAATAAATACATTTATTGGCAACACTTGCATCATCTACTAAATGCCATTTTCACATAAGGAAAGTAACAATTTTTTAGTAAAAAATAAAAAAAATGTATGAAATAAAATGTTTTACTTAAATTAAATTATAAATATTTTCTTTTATTATATTCTTATCAGAAAATTTTATAATTCAAAAAAGTACTTTTCACTTCATTTGGAATAATGCAGTACTTTTTTTTCTTAAAGAGTATTAAATTTTCCATGTCTGTGCATAATAGTTATATAAGTTTCATGTGTTGAAACAAAAATATTTAAGTAAAGACAAAAAATAAGTTTTTTGATGCATATTAGTCTCGGATGTCATCACTTGCATCGATAAGCAATAAAAGGCAATTTTATAAAGGATTATAATATCATTTCCGAATCCGTTTGTCCGTTTGTCTACTGTTGGGTCCAGTTAAATTAAAAAAAAGTAAAAATATCCAAACAATATCTTAAGTGATTTTAAAATTACACTGAAGAAAAATAGATTTTTTAATTTTATTTTTTTCTAATTTCCAGCAGTTCTATTTTTTAACTGTTTCCATTATATTTACATTCTGTATGCAAAACTAAAGAAGTTAATAACATTTTAAACGAAATATGTTTGTTGGTAAAGTTAATTGAAAAAATTTTTAAACAAAAAGCAAAATTCCAAACACATGCAACAGTTTGTTTTCGAACTTACTCATTTAAAATTGCATTTACCACATCACCCACCTAACAAAAAAAAAAAAAAAAAACCTCATCATGTGTGGAATTATTGGCAAAATACTCTTCTATTAAATTTATAGCAGGGCAGCACAAGAAAACTTTTTCAAATTTAATACAATCAAAAAATACCAGCTACAAGCCCTCTACAACTTCCAACCGGGGGGACGTCCCAAAAATATTTAATTTTATATCCTCCGGAAAATTGAGTGCAGTCAATAAGGTTGAATTTTCACCTCAAAGTAAAGTAAGGGCCCTGGCGGATCTCTCTATGTGATGTTGCTATTCAACAGATGCTGCTTTTTTCAAAACCGCAGCAGTGGTGAGGAAGATTCAGCTCCTATTCAAGGGTCGAGCTAATTTTACGTTTTTCAAATAAAGCCTGATTTTTAGTAGCAAATGCTTAAGTGTTCAAAGATTTTTAACTTTCTATTAATTAAAATTTCTGCGAACTTTTCTCAGTATCGGGATGATTATTATTGATTTTTGATAAAAAAAAAATTGGGTTTCAGTGATAATGTAATCACAGGTTTTTTTTTCTTTTAAAAAAATTTGGTTTAACTTTCTCGGTTTTGCATTGCTTTTATACCTACACCACAAAAGTACTGATGTAACATTAAAAAATATTAATCCTAGACCAACCTTTTAGTAAGCCGACCGAAAACGATGTTTGCCCGTCCTATAACTTCGTTTGCAAAGTACAGGTAGAAATTTTGAAGAAAACTTGATGAAATTTGATACATACTTTTCAAGGACGAAGCCTTTATGAAATGGTGAGTATCAGTCCATAATTTTTCATGGCCCGTATAAAAACTTCTTTCCGGGAAAGTATCTAAATAATATTTCACACAAAGAATTTTTACATAACTCTTAGGCTCTAAGCATTACTTTGTTTTGGCGGGTCTATGATTTCCAATGGGTCCTAAACAGCATTCACTATCGAAAATTTGTCTTTAACCTCTGTGGTGCAGGGTATCAAATGTTCGGGCTCATCCGACAAAACTTTCTAACATGATTATTGCCTTAAAACCCCATCCCGCTTTTAAAGTGATGTGGGTAAAATATGCCAATCGTTTTCATTTTTTAAAAATTTCTACAATTTTGTTGAGACTATTGGAAACTTTTCCAGTAAAACTGTTAAGCCTATAGTACACGGAATGTAAAAAGCCACATGCACATGGGGTTCTGCCGTAATTTTGACGTCACTACAAAGCCACAATAGCAAGTTCGTTTGTGTGATGACGACAAAATTACGTCAGAATCACATGCGCATGTGTCTTTTTACATTCCGTGTACTATAGGCTTAACAAAATCTATTGTTTAATATTTTTAGATGCCTCGACTTACGTTCGTTGTTCCTGTCACTTGACATGTCTAAAAATACACACAATTTTAGTCTTCTTACAGGTTTGAATTTGAAATCAACCTTTGATATCAAACAAATTAAATTGATGCAAAATATATAAATGGTTAAATTTTACACTTAAAAAAAATGTGCATATGCTTTTTGAAAATCTAAAAATCGTTGTCCAATTTGAACACATATCCTAAGTTGCCTAATAGCGGTAAAAGGTCCTTAAAAAAATTATTAAAAAAAAGATCGAAAGATTTTATCACAGCCTTTTCAAACTGTTATACGTTATATCCAATTACTTTACCTGTGACTATGAAACTTTTAACTTTTTCCAACAGGCACTTATCAAATTGTTGATATTCTTGGTGTAGAATTTAAAAAATTCGGCACAGACGAATGATGCATTCTTTCTGCTTTCTACTTATTTCATTGTATTGCAATAAAACAAAAATTTTGGTATGATTGCACACTTGACATTTGTGTACATTTTTCAATCTTTTTTTTTGCAAAATCACCAGAAACACTCTTTCCATCTAAACTGAATTTCGTAACCGCAATTCTTTCAAATTGACATACGACATACAAACATTCATATGACTAGTAAATTGGTGCTACGTCACCAAAAAGATGGGAAACCATCTCATTGAAAAAAAAAAAAATCGTTTGAAAATATTTCAATTGATAGTTGACCCTTGACCCATGTCAGAGTGTAAGTGACACTCAAGTTGAAAAAACAAAGCTTTGTATTGTTTTGCTGTCATAAAACTATAAAAACAAAAGCAAAGATTGAAGAAACATAAGGAAAGAATTTTTTAAATTCATGAGTATTTTCAGTTCGATAAAGTTCTTTCTATTATCATCATCTTTTTTCGAACACTCGAGATTTACAAGAGGATGGGAGGTTGGATATTGTTTAAACGAAAATTAATTTTTGTTTTGTGCTGTCCTAATAAAGTGTCTTCTCTAAGAACATATTATGTTAAGGACATTTGATATGAACTACGACCTCAACTTATGAGTTTGATAATAAATGTCAAAATGTCAATTTTATTCCAATTCAAAACTGCAAAACGTGAAACAATATAAAATTCTTTCCAAGAAAACTTCTGAAATGATTAATAAAATATAAAGACAAGAAGATTTGCAATAAAGACAAACAGAAAGAAAAACTGTACTAACTAAATGATATGTAGAAACACAGCCCTGGTACAAATACACAGCCAAAATAACGAAACTGAAAGAAAAATATTCAAGGACAGACATATCAATATTAAACTTTATCTGTTAACGTAAATGCCATAAAAATGTAGCGTAATTTCACAATATAAAAATAAAAATTTTGATTTTAGATTAAAACTCGTGCCAAAGAACGTTCACAAATGTGACTCTTCTTGGTCATAAATGTAGGCTAAAGAGACATAAGTATCCATAAATATAATAAACTACAAATATATATTTATAAATTTGTAGACAACTCATACGTATGAAAGTTGTTTTTTGTAAGAATGAGAAAATAAATAAATACACCGAAAGAAAAATTTGGTTTAGTATGACTACGGCTTTAAATCTTAGTTTAACGTAAATTTTTTAAACAAATTATCATCATTAAAATAATTTTTTAGCATGTACGATACAAAAACTAATTATATAATTAATAGCTCAAAGTAAACACAGTGTGATTTACCACTGCCTGATATAATTAAAACATGTTTGCGTTAACAATAATTTTGAGCAAAATTATCATTTGGAATTTAAATTACTGTATGTTCATCTATGTCCGGACGAAGACTTCGTTCGCTTAATGTTTATACCATAATATGTAAAACTCAAAATTTATTATTTGTTTTTGCTTTAAATGTATTAAAGCAAAAACAAATTATAAATTTTGAGTTTTACATATTATGGTATAAACACAACTGGGACGAACGACGAACTTCGCATGGTATGACGAATTCGTCGGCCAGAATTTGTTGCTTTAATTCGTCACATGAGACACAAAAAGTGCGTGAATTCCAGGTATTAATGTGACTTAAAATTTCTTTTAATTTATAAAAATAAATACCTTGGACGCTAGATTATATAAACATTTTCATCCATTTTCACCTTTTTTAACTAGCAATCAATTTTATTAAAATTTCTTTGAAATTTATTTGTTTGTTAACATTTATCAAATCATAGGTTGACCATATTTCAACAAAAAAAAAAAAAAAAAACATAAAAAACTTTTGATTGGGTGTGTTCTAAAATCCGAATCCACTCGAAAGTGGGTTACTTAAGAAATTTATGGTGTTCTGCATTTCGATTTGGCAAAATCAAATTAGTTTTTGGATTTGTTTCAAAATTTGCAATTTTTGCGAATTTCAGCCATGTTAGCGATTTGTTCCTGTAAGTTGTGTGATTCTTTACAGCTTTAACGATTTATAATAAATAGTAGACTTTGATATCAAGCCGCTGTTAGCAAATTTTTGCGAATTTCCGCTAATTTAGCAATTTTTAACGAATTTTTGCCATTCCTAATAGTCTAAGAGACTTTTAATTAATTTTATGGGTTCTTTGAGAAATTAAAAATTTTCGCGAATTTTCGCTATTTCTGCAAACTTTTTTATGTTATTATCGGATATTTTGATATTTGTAACCGATATAACGATTTCAAATAAATTTTTGGGTTTATTTAAAATTTTGCAATTTTTCGCGAATTTTAGTCATTTTCGCGATATAAGCAATTTTTATCTGTAAGGGTTGTGATTCTTTACAGCTTTAACGATTTTTAAAAAATATTAGATATTGCTATTATGCCACGGCTAGCAAATTTTTGCCATTCCTTACAGTTTTAGAGACTTTTAATCAATTTTATGGCTTGTTTGAAATATTAAACATTTTCGCGAATTTTTGCTATTTTTTTTTAATGTTAGCTAAGTTTGCAATAGAAGCGAGTTTTCCCTGTGATTCTTTACAGCTTTCACGATTTAGCGGCGGTCAGCTGTCCCTGTTCCAATTTATTCGTCGTTCGTCTGCGTAATCAATAGAAATAAACCTATCGCAGTGTTCGTTATGCAGGACGAATTTCGGTCTACGCAATGATTGTGTGTATGTTCATGCATACCAATGTGTTCTATTTCTGACGTCGAACTTTCGTTGCGAATAATTCGTCGTTCGTCCTAGTGGTGTTTCTATCAGTAGTAAAGCGAACGAAGTATTTGTTCGAAACCGATGAACAGGCCTTTAGTCTGTGTACCCAACCAGCTATTTGACCTCAGATATATGATTAAAAAGAATCGATTACACAGCCCGACAAAATTAAAAAAAATTTTTGCTTCTTTGAATTTATCAACTGATTCTAGTTAATTTGGGTGCGCTGAATTCAAATCTGTAATCAGTTTGTCTCTATCAGCTCTAGTTTTCATAATATAGCTTTTTTATACCCTCCACTTATGACCTCCATTTATGACCGTCTGTTAGTTTTTTCAAAAAATTTTTTCATCAAAATTTCTTATTTACAGTTATGGTAGTTGCCAAAAAAATCATTTTTTCCGTAAAAAAATTTTTTGTGTAATTGCTAGCTGATTAACGGGAATTTTATATGTACAATATTATTGAGAACGTTATTTTTTCTTGTTGCAATCCAATTGAATATCGGAAAAAAAATATTTGAATTAAAAGAATTTTGGGTAAAAAATTTTGTTACGGAAAAAATGTTTTTTTTGGCAACTACCATAACTGTAAATAAGAAATTTTGATGAAAAAATTTTTTGAAAAAACTAACAGACGGTCATAAATGGAGGTCATAAGTGGAGGGTATAAAAAAGCTATATCATGAAAACTAGAGCTGATAGAGACAAACTGATTACTGATTTGAATTCAGCGCACCAAAATTAACTAGAATCAGATGATAAATTTAAAGAAGCAAATTGAGTGTTGGCCTGTGTTATTAGTCAAATAAAATTTTGAATTTGTTTCTTTAATATCGATTCATATACATACATTTTAAAAAAATTTTAGCTATTTGGCATCACTGAACAAAATTTTGTCTTTCGTTGCCGAACCAAGAAAAAATAAACACAAATCATCTCAAATAATCTACCATACAAGGACTATAAAACCCTACAGATTATTAAACAAACAACAACTATGAGAGAAGCAAGTAAAGTAAAATGTAAGAGAAGAAATAAATACAAAAATTGAAGGTGGTCATAAAGTAAAAGAGCAATAAAAATATAGAAACAGACAAAAAAAATATAAAAAAACATACAGCAATAACCAAAAAAAAAATGTCTACATTCATTGGTTTTTTTGCTATCTAGGAGTATCATGAATATACTTTTGTAAAGGATGTGTAAAAAGGATAAAAAGATTATGGCTAGGCATATTAAAATTGTCACAGAGATTTTCTTTAGAGTCTTGGAACAAGAACACCAAACAAAAAGCAATTGCTGGGCAATTAGTTACATATCACGAATAATTTATGATTTTTGTTTTTTGATAACTTGGCTTTAATAGACAGTTTAGACATTTATCAAGCATTTGAAGGAGTAGGTAAAACCAAAATTCGTTAACTTTTTCTTTAAAAAAACAAATATCAAGTGGAAAATCTTTGGCAGAACCACAATTATCACAAAAAGGACCTGTTTTTAAAGAAAATATTTTATACTTATTATTGTTATTTTAGCTATATTATGATAATCAACTAACTGGTTGACCATGTCCCCCTTTAGATCATCACATTCATATTATGGTAACCTGCAGCCATAAGATTATTTTTATGGTTACAACAAATAATTGTATGGTTCCTTGTGCAACCAAAACAATGATGCTCTTAAAATTTATCGAAATCGAGCAAAATGTTATTGCTTAGTTTAAAACATATAAATGGTCGCAATGAAAATTGTGGATGTTGCAGGCAAACATAATATTTTAAAAAAAATTGGACTTATGAAACCATAATATGTTTTTGGCAAAAAAAGGTACATGGGCGGTCACTAGCTTTGTGATTTTTTTTTTTAATTTGTCTCCCCCTAACTGTATGCGGTAACTGTAGAACCATTATCCAGCTCAACATAATTTATAAAACACTGGCAATTATAATCAACAATAGACTAGAGTGTATAAAATAAATACTTAGGAGAAACAGGCGGGGTTCCGAGCGCAAAGAAAAAAATGCTTAAATCAGACGAATAGGATAGGACAATAGGTTGAATGGGGAACCTCCTTTGAACCACCTTAAGTAACTATTTTTTTAATCCAAACTTGAATAAATCTTATCCAAAAACTTGTGTTACATTTAAGATGTTGAGAAGTCATTGACCCACCCTAGTATATAAAAGTATAATATTGTTACGTTTTTCCTTTAATAAACGTTCTTTTAATTGCAAATCCGAATAAAAACACACACTTATTTAACTTAACAAACTTTATTAATTATTTTGTTCACAATTATTAGTTACGAACAGAACCGTTTCTCAAAACAAACTAAACTCATTATACATGAGTCACCCCTTTTTATATTTCATAATTATTTCCTGGTTTTTTTCTGAACCTTGCCGTAAAAACTATTTATTATGTTCTAAAACCATTTCTAGAAATGACTGGGGAATTCATGTAGGAATTATTTTAAAATAACAGTTGTGTTGAAAATTATACATGACAATTTTAAGTAACTACTAAACCTTAAAAGATAACTTATTACTATAAATAATGCTTAGATAATTTTACTTTCGTAACAATATGATGCAAGAGACCATATCATTTTCCAATATCATACAATCAAAACAAATAAGTTTTACGTCGCAATATTTTTTCGGTCATCATAAAACTTTAAACTTCCCAATGGAATTGTGAAGCGTAATGTTTCAATCAACTATAATTTTGTTTTTGTATCATTAGTTTACTACGAGTAAATAAAGGCAATATTTTTTTCAATCGTGGTCACACTTTTTTTCAATAAATTTAACAGACAATCAATATTCCTTGAATGCATCATTAAGTTGTTAAATTTTCAAACAAACTCTAACCAATAATTTTGTTTTAATAAATATTAACTTATGTATGTATGTATGTATTAGTACTTGTATATACCCTGAAGGAAACCTGGGTGCAAGTGTCTCCAAGTCACCAGTTTTGTGGACTATTTTGGTGACATTGTCAACGAAGTGTCTACACTACAATACATTTGCCACTATATTTGGCTTTAATACGAAAAAGATTTTATCAATAACAACTGAGAAGTACAATTCATATAAAAGTTGAAGCAATAATAAAAAAAAATTGTTATGGTTTCGTATTCGTACAAAAAGTGTAGACTACATTTACTAAAATGTACTAGTGATTCTCTGGTTCCAATGTCTACATATGTTTCCAAAGGTAGAACCAACGTCAGGACTAGTCCAAAAGTAACCCAAACGTATGGAAAAAACATGGTCTATTTAACATTGCGATGTCCTAAGGGAGGACCACATAACCCACCTTTGGACTACTATGGAGTAGTTTTAAAACTACTCCATGGTATACTCAAGAGGGTTAGTTTTGAAGTCGTTTAAAAACGAAAGCATGTCGTTAAAAAACGAAGACATGTCGTCTCACTACAAACACTTTTTAACAATGACATGATCCATGCTTGCATTACATCGGACCAGTCCATGGAGTAGTCCATTTCATCAAAATGGATCAGGTGGTCCAATTTTATTTGCAGTTTTTTCTGCAGGTAATTAATATATTTTTTTGTTAGTCATAAACATATAAAGACAAATTCGAATCTAATATTGATTTTTAGTCACTATTTTTCTTTTTTTTTTAGTATTTTCTCTTTATGCCTTTAAAGTCTTACAAGAATGTAATGAAACAATTCGTGTAGACGGTTGAACATAAGAATTATGTTTTCAATACCACTGTATTGTTTATGGCTTCAATTGTTCGCAATAAACTTTACTGTCGCATAAAAATCACAACAGAGCCAATCATTCAAACAAACCAATATCCTTAATTCGTTTGCATGAATTAATTGTAGTTTTTAAATAATTTGCAAACCCATTGAAATACCAATTTGAACAATGGCATTTGAAATTGTCAACAAGACTTGTAACCGGATAATTACAACGACAACGTAAATCAGCTTCAAATAAACGAAAATTAAGGTTAAAGATATTTTTTAATTGAAGGCTGCCAGTAAAATTGTTTTATTAATTGCGGCTAATCATAATATTGTTTGATTATAAGACTTTAGTTGAACTAGATTTTAATATAATGTTTACTCATTGCAAATTTTTGACTTCCAGAACCATTTATAAGGTTACTTAAAATTATCGTATAGTTGCTTGTACACCCGCAACATGTAACTCTTAAAATATGGCAAATAGGACAACATGTTCTTGTTTAATTTAATTTAATGGTCACGGGTAAATAAGTATGATTGTAAGCCACCTAAACATGATTGTAGTAGACATTTGACAGAGTCAATTATAGTATGATTGCGATTACCGTGACTTATAACTAAACAAGTATCAACATTTCATCTAACTATACTAAATGAGTTGTCTGTGAACATAGCGGGCCGCTAGATTGGCATTTTTCCTTTCTGTGCGATTTTCTGTAATAATTAATATTTATACTCACAAGGCAACCATCCCCGTGTCAACACATTTTAAAATTTTTTTTAATAAACTTTAATAAGCGTGATAATTAACCTCCGTGTATGTATTCCTGTTTAATGTATATGGGTGTTTTCCAAAGTTCCGTTTCCTGTGTAAGAAGGAGGAGGCGTATACGTGTTATTATTGTGCATAAGAATATATTTTTTTTTATTCTATATAATACAAATGAAATGTTGTCTGTTGCTGATCGCATAACTTGAGAACGGCTTAACCGATTTGGACGATTTTTGCTTTAAAATTATCGCCATGGTCCAACTTAGGTTCATACGTAAAGAAAATGTTGCCCCGCCCACTTTTATGCCCACTTTTATCGAATTACCTAAAATCAGAAAACGGCTCCATCGATTTGACAAATATTTCTTTCAAATGGTCGTATTAATCCCACGCCTACTTTTACGCCCACTTTTTCTATTAAGCGCATAACTTGAGAACGGCTTGACAGTTTTGAACGATTTTTCCCTTAAAATTATCGCCATGATCCAACTTAGGTTTGTACGAAAAGAAAATTTTGCCCCGCCCACTTTTACGCCCACTTTTTTCGATTTACCTAAAATCAGAAAACGGCTCCATCGATCATTAGTAATCTGCTACCGAGCGAAGCCGGGACGGCCAGCCAGTACTTAATAAATATGTATTATTGTTTCCTTTTTTCTTTTGCTTCCAGCTGAAATAATGGAAACATAACAAATATGAATCTAAAACAACAAACGTTGGATAAGGAGTAGATCATGGCATCTTAAACATAAATGATAATTATGTAACATAATATATTTATTCTCTTTCACACAAACAAAAAAATGCCTTAAAGGACTGTATAAATAAACATGTATCCGTTTTATATTTGTGAACAGAATTCAAATGAAATCATTATTTAACCGCCAACATTCGCCCTCTGGTTGGCTGTTATTTTGTTTTATTTTATTGCATATAAATGAGGAATATATATTTTGCCCTCGAATTCTATATTTTGATTTGCTTTTACGACAACAGAACATTATCGCAATATTAAAGTATAAAGAAAGAAATTTATACTGAACGAGGAACTAAAAATGTGGAAAATGTAAAAATGCAGAAAATTAAAGAAATTAAATCACGTTATTCTAAAGTCTATTTTAGGGAAAATTTGTATGGAAATTTAGTATTAAAATACGTTTACAATCTAAATTAATTTTATGAATACGGCAGCAAGCCGTTAGGTATTTTTATTACAAATACTAATAGCGTATCTAAAAATTATTTAAAAAGTATTTAAATTTAATTAATGTGATAATTGAATCAATTATTTTTTTTTTTGTTGAAAGAAAATTAAAAATATAATTTTGATTTAATTAACATTCAAAAATTGATTTCAAATATTTTTAATTAAAATATTAATTAAATAACAAAAAATTAATTCATTTAAAATAAAACAATTTAAACTTGTTTAATTGTTGTTGGAAATTGTCAAAATCAATCAACACATTCTTTGAAACGCCAAACTTTTTTGAAAATTATTGAAAAAAAAAAAAAAATATTACAAAAAATTAAATTTTTACAATTTTTAGTAATTAATATAATTATTTTATTATCAACAAATTTTTATTTTTTTCTGTGTACGAATGAATTTAAAGTACCTATCATTAAATGTACAAATAAGTCTAGACAAATCTTCAGTAAAATATGTTTAATTTGTCCGAGACAATTGTTTAAAAGTTATTTTATTAATTTATCTGTTTAACCCTTAAAAACGAGCACCAAAATATATTTTTTTTTATAGCCAACCACCACTTTAACATTTTCCCTGGTTACAAGTCTCAAGTATATAAAAATAAAACTTTTATGTAACTGAGAAGCATTTATAAAGTATTATATATATACCTTTAGAAGAATGAATTTATATCTTCAAAACGTAAAAGATACTCAGTTCAATGATGTGAGTGTGTGATAGTAACTGTTTAAATTTGTGGTTGTTTAAGAAATTAAAATCGTTCATGAAAATAGAAACTTAAGTGCTTGTCAATTACACGCTAAGTCCTTGGTAAATGAAAAGTACACCACTCCCACAGTATCTAGTTTTGCTTAAGCCAAGCTAAAATATGCAATAGCAAAAAAGCATCGGAATTCATACTTGGCTTAAAAAATATGCAACACACAACTTCTGCCAGTAGAGTACAACTTTATCTAGAGATGATTATGTTTGAAGCAAATTTTCCAGGAAAAACTTGGAAGTTGTCGTTGCAAAATTTATACTGAGATCTTCTTTGTCTTAATCTCTGCACAAATGTGTAACAATTTAATTTACTTAAGTAAACTAATCAAAAACTTTCGCAATTGAATTAATGTTGCTTTCTGCTATACAACACGCACTCAACTCTAGCACATTAAACGTGTTAAGAAAAAGGATTAAATTGTTTACTCAAACACTTCAATGTAGAAAATTCTTTCTAGAGTTTTGAAAATTTTTATTGCACACACAGTTTCCAAACACATATTGACCAAAATAGACAACACATTTTTAAGGCAAAAAACACGCACACACTCACTCTCATTTGTTTTTCTTAAGAAAATACTAGATAAGTGTACTTGACCAAAGAGAAAAAGTGAGGGAACTTAAATTGAGGAACATTTGAATACGTCTTATTTTAAGCCCTCTAAGTATAAACTTTAATTGATACACACAATCTGGAACAAGCGCATAATTTCATACTTATACGTGCGGGATTTTTTTTCAATATGATCACAAAGAACACTATTTTATAATTATTTAATCATTATGTCTGTTAAAGGCGAAGGCCCTGGCAGCCAGTCCTTTTTTCTTTATACATTTTTTGTAAATTAAATTTGCACTAAATAAATATTAATAATAATAATAATAATAATCATTATGTCAACTAATGACGTTTTTATGAAAACAACTCTTCAGAATCATCTTTGCTTTTCCCACCATCTGTACAGTTTTGTGTGCTTGACTTCAAATGATTGCTGTGACCATGTTAAGGGACGTTTTAAGCAAAATATAGTAGTTTTAATGGCTTTAAATATGGTTTTATATTTGTGACCATTCAAAAGCATACTTTTTCTTTGAGTGAATCTAGAGAAGAGATATGATTGTTACCACAAGAATATAAATGAATCAGTCCCCTTAATGTCAACCACAATCAGGGTATGGTGCCTGCAATCATGTTTATGTTTTCTGTGATCTTTCACATGCTTAAAATAACACGATAAAGTGTTGCCGTTTCTATCATATTCAAAGAGCAACATGTATTTGCTGTTTAGGTAAGTATGAAACTATTCGTAGTAAACTGATAAATGCTTATGACACTTTAAAAATTATCAGGGGCAACTATAGATGGTAATCCATTATACCAATTTCATCATTATTTGGTTGAAGTAACCATTATATGTGTAAAACAAATTTTTCTACTGCGAAAGTAAAACAAATTTTTTGTCTGCGTGTAAAAAAGTGTTTTTTTATGTGAATGGCTTCAGCGTTGCTCACAAAAATTAAGCGAATGGCAAAAGACAGAGTGACAAAATTGTAGTGTTATAGAGATCTAAATATTTTTTTTTTTTTGGAATTGGCTCAGTATCACCTTCAGATATGTATACTTTATAGAAGAATGTATAAATTTGTTTTTGATTGTATTAAAAGTTTTGTACATGTATTTTATGCAACAGAATACTGGCATAAACTGGACAAATGAAAATGTATTGAAACTCAGC
The DNA here is from genome assembly GCA_963931875.1 of Pollenia griseotomentosa. NCBI lineage: Eukaryota > Metazoa > Arthropoda > Insecta > Diptera > Polleniidae > Pollenia > Pollenia griseotomentosa. The sequence continues at coordinate 201,627,386 of OZ007561.1, read as the reverse complement.
CAGATCGGCATCAAATGCCTGAGCTATGATCAGAAATCCACGCCTGCCTCTAACTTTTACCCATAAAATCCTAATTTTTGCTTTTTATTTTAACAACTACATGATGTGCCGCTTAAATAGAGAAATGTGTTATAAATATATACCACTGGTTCCTTTTAAGCGAGTCAACTCAATTTTCAGTAGAGGCAAAAAACTGTTTTTTTTTAAATATTAACAATGAAAGTTAAAAACAATTATGGCATTGTAGAGAAATACGGGTAAGAAGTATTACAACGGTAATTGTTTTTGTAATTTTTTCAGGGATTATCGAAAAATAACAAAGTTTTAGAGTTGTTCCTCTTTATGTTGTATTTGTTAGCGGTGTCATTTAATAAGTATAGAAGCTATAATCAAAGAAACCCGTTGTGACATTAATACTAGCACAACTTGAAATTTTTCTCTTTAGTCGAAACAAAACTGTTATAAATTCAACTGATATTTGGGGACAACTCAAAATATTTCACTTTAGCTGACGTTGGAGAAGCTACTTTATGTATCAAGAAGAGTGATACAATTGTATTTTTTGGCGAAAGAGTGGAGAAAATTATATAAGATTTTAACAGTGGGTAGATATGACCACTGTTCATCGATTTCTTGCAGAAAAGTGAAAATTGAAAAATTTTGAGTTGACTTTCTTTAGAGGAAGGAACCAGTGCGACAAATATTTTTTTTAAAAATTTTTGGCAATGTGCACTGGCAGCTACGTTTGTCACGCTTCCTACTCTTTGTTCTTATTGCACCATGGTAAAGGTATAATTGTTTAATTTAAATAACAAATTTATCAATAATTTTTGGAAAAATTCTGTTGCATAAAGTTTATTTAAACCCCGACAAGAGAACACGGCAGAAAAAATTGCCCTTTTATACCAAAAATCAATTATTATCAATATTGAAGCACAAAAATATTTCTATACAAATTATATTTTTTAAATAGTTTAAAGAAAGCCAAATTTTGCAATTTTTTTTTATATTTTAATATGGAAATCCCTTGTAGATTTTTTTAGTTGCGAAAACAAAAATCCCACATATTTGCCAACTATTTAACAATATTTCACGTCATCTCTCAACATAAATAAATGAAAAAATTTAAATAAAAAACACTTATTTTTGGTACAGTTAGAGAAAAATATGATTTGGGGAACATTTTAAAATATTATGAAAAATTGTATTACTCCTACAAAACACCGATGTCGATCGAAAACTTAAGCGAGTGACAACAAATCCCTCATTTTCAAATGATTAGTTTGCCAACTCTTCCAAAAATAAGTTTGAAAATAAAAAAGGCAAAACATGTAAACAAAGCCATGGAAAGTACAGCTGTGCTACTTTATTTGCTACAAATAACACAAAGCAGTGAACAAAATTCAATCTTTATCAATACATCGGATTTCGGCAATAGAATTTTGTAAAAAATATTTTATCAAGCAATAAAATTTTGTTAGTGTTGAAACTACACAGAAAAAATTATTAGTAGTTTTTTATTAATTAAAAAAATTATTTAAAAAGTATTAAAATTTAATTAATGTGATAATTGAAACAACTATTTTTTTTTTTTGTTAAAGGAAAATTAAAATAATAATTTTGATTTAATTACCATTTAAGTTGTTTTGAAATAAATTTTGAATTAAAATAATAATAAAATAACAAAAAATTATTTCTTTTAAAATAAGTTTTTTGATCATTTTTTTTATTAAAATTAAAAATATCATTTATGAAAAAAAAATTTCGAAATATTACATTTTTACAATTTTTAGTAATCAATATAATCATTTTGGTAAAAGATGCAAAATCAACAAATGGGTTGCTTGATTCTATGAATTTAGTATAAATTTGGTGATTAGAGAAAATTTTGAATTTTTTCTGTGTAAAGAAAAATTATTATAAAAAATAATTGGTGTTGGTATGTGGAGAGATAATTTCGTTTAATAAATATTGCAACAAAATGCCTCTTCCGACAACCACAAAACAAGTGACTGATTTTGATATTTGTGGTCACATAAATATTTCTTTATCGCTCGCTGGCATTCTCGATCGACTTGTCGTGCTAAAAATATTAAGCGGGGCGCAAGTCACACTTTAATCATTGAAAGTTCAATCAAGGGATAGCGGTCGAATTGAATTTTCCTATGGTAATGGTCGATAAGTCATTAGTATATGAAAAGTGAGACAATCATATAAATTGTCATTTCTGCGGTTACCTCAAATTATATTATAAACTACTCTTAAATAATACTATGCATCTTTCCCACAAATCATGCACAAAATCTGTGAAAATCGTTATGTGATTACTGTAACCATTAATGATCTGATTCAATTAGAATATTATGAAAGTAATCATAAAAATGATTTTGAAATGTGTAATATGGTTAAGTGAATATATCTTTTTAATATCAAACACATTTTTCCCAGTGTGTATACGTATATGTTAGTTTAAACGTGTGTGTGTGTGTGTGTGTGTATATTCCCGTAAATTACATAACTCTCTTGAGAATATAGTTTCAAATATTTCTCAACGATTTTAAAACAATTTAAATAACAAACTTTTTGGAGTACGTTACCAGGAATACATCAGAAGGGAGTAAAGTTACACAATCATACATTCAACCAGTAATGAGATGCATGAGTTAATCCAGAATTTTAAGTTAGGAAGGATGTACAAGAACAATCACAAAGAAATTCAAATTATTACCGGTGCATGAACTGCAACTACTACAATAAAACAAGAAGAAACTTTTGTGTTGCAGAAGTAAAGATTTACAGAAATTTTAAGCATCAGTGCGATATCTAAAATCTTGTTAAGCAAAAAAAAAATTATAATATTTATATTATAGTTTTTTATATACACACAAACAAACCCAGCGTAGTTATCGGTGACTTGCATGTTAAATATTTCATTACGAATGCATTTACTTTACAGAGGTTTTAAAAGTGATCCAAACAATTTTAAATATAGAGAAATTATACAATAACACTGATCAACAAGGTTTTTGCCTTACGGATTCTGTATGCTAATTATAACTTAATATATACCCTCATTACAAAACACAAACTAATTTGTTTCTGTCACGCACAGATTTGTTGTGACACCCACTTATTATTTTACCTTATTTTCCGTTTATACCGCTGCACGTACGGTTTAATTGCATCAAGTTTTCATTTAAAAAACTTTGTCTTACATCTTCCAGGGGGGTGTACCACTTTTGTCGAGCCCACCAGAGTACTTTTTAACACTACTACATATTTAACTAGGTTTGATAGAAAATTTTGTCAAAACCATGGATCGCAACGGCTCAGGTTTTACGTACTTGAGAGAAAAGTTTCCTAAAGTTAGTGACGCAAAAATAAAGTAAGTCATTTTCGTCGGACCTCAGATCAAGGAATGGTTAAAGGATAACAAATTCGAAGAAAAGTTAAGTTTGTTAGAGAAATCAGCTAGGAAAAGTTTAAGAAATGTCGCACAAAATTTTTTGGGCAACCACAAAGCAAGTAACTACGAAGATCTGATAGGAGAACTAATTTCGACGTATCAAGCATTGGGTTGTAATATGCTACACTCCCACCTCGATTTCTTTCCCGAGAACCTAGGAGCCGTTAGCGACGAACACGGCGAAAGGTTCCATCAGGATATTTCCAGCTTGGAAAAACGATACCAGGTCAAATGGAGTCCTCGAATGTTGGCAGATTATTGTTGGACACTTGCAAGAGGCCAGCCTCACGTCAAATACTCCAGAAAATCATAGCTTTTAGTTTTAAAAAACATACTATCAAGTATAATTGTATGTAAAGTAACAGTATTTGTTTTGAAATATAAAATTACTGTAAAAAAAAAAAAAACTATAGGTGTCAAATTTTTTGTACCGCTGTTTTCCATTTAAGAAAGTCAAAATAAAGTAAAAAAGACAAAATAAGTTCATGTGACAAATTAAAAGTTCATTTTTGTCAATCAGTGTAATTTGCAAGAAATATTAACTAGTATACAAACATAGTTCGAAATTAAGTTTAAGAAAAAATCAAATTTAGTAGTAATCAATACTATTTTGTGCATAAGAAAATTAAATTCTACGTTCATTTTAACAAGCAAATCAGCTTTCAGGATATTTTCTATATTTACTCACTGGCATCAAAAAGTTCAGAACGTTATAGTTTTATATACAACTAGCTGTTTGGTCCCGGCGCTGCTCGGGATTTTCTAAATAAAAATAAAAAATGAAATACTGTAGAATTTTGTTAATAACTTGACCCCAGTGCTATCTGCCATCAATAAAAAAAAATTCAAATATCACGACAACAGCGCCTCCTATAGGGAACTATTTCTTTAAACCATCAGTGAAAGTAGATTTTTCCAACGCATGTACTCGTTTGAAAATCGGTTGAGTGGTTCTCGAGTTATAAAATAACGAACATGGGATAACTTATTTTTATATATATAGATTATATTATATTCAACATTTTTTATTTTTCGAATCTATTCCATGAGCTAAATTTCAGTTATGTATTCGAAAAATAAAAAATGTTGAATATAATGTAAAGTAACCTACGAAAGGAAACAGTTCCCAGTTTCTATTTATATAGATTATATTTAATTGTTGTAAAACTTTTTTAAAAAACATATAAACAGTGATTCTCTTCCGCATTAAAAAATTGCAAGATTGTATGCCTTATTTCCCAGTAGTAAAGTAAGGCAGTAGTTTTTAGAAGCAAAAAAGTAAGCGGTTAGAATGTAGTATACGTATTCATTTCTTCCAAATCTTAAACAATTTTTGCTTTGGAAAGGTGTACCAAGATTGTTTTAATAACTATCCCATTAGGAAGTTATTTAAGAAAATTCATATTTTTTCAAGGAGTTTTTTTTAAATGCAATTTTCCCAAAATGTCTTCGATATCGAAAAATGTATAATATTTAATTAAGAATCCTCAAGATTCCATATGATGTATGAGTTTCTCAGCTCCGAAACTAAAATCTTCTTGCCCAAATTTATGTATCCCTAAAACTTCTTGTTGATGTGTTTTGTTTAAACTTTGATATTATTACAAGTAGAACTGTTGCTATAAGTCTTATACGCTTAACAGTTTTATTTGGTTTAATATCTTTAGTTTTTCTAAAATCTTTATGGATGAAGTTTCCTGATGATCTGGCCTAAGCAACCAGTGAAATGCGCATAGGAATAGCTTATCCCATCAACAATAAATTTCAAGTGTTTTTATCAATAATAAAAACTGGGAATTAAGCACGAATAACAAAATCTTTTGAAATTAAAACTTCTTTATTTAGATGGATTCTTTTACGTTATTATTTATTAGAAATTAAATTAAAATGTATTTTTAGAAAAACTTGAATGGAAAACTTAACTAAGAATACAATTAAAACCTATTTTATTTTGTATAATTACGGCAATTATGTACATATTTATATTTTTCAATTAAAATATTTAACATAGCAATAAGTACCCATTAAAAACGTCTCTAAAAAAATAATGTGTTGAGTAATCAGAAAAACATAAAAGCACTACTTACAATTCTACTGAAAGAACTAATGAATTTTACAAGGGATATCCCAAAATGAACGCATTTATATCCAGGAAAAAGTAGTTATGGAAGTTGTTATTGAAGTAGCTATAGAAGAAAGCTACTAAATAAGCTATTCATTTTGAAAAAGTTGACGAAGTTTTTACTGGGTATGTGTTTATAAAAAATTTATAATTTTTAATTTGCTGCCCTTGTTATAAAAAATTTTAATTAAAAAAATTTGATTATTTTTCTTTTCAAAATATTTTATTTTTTTTTTTTTTTTTTTCCAAATGATGATTTTCTACCCAAAGCTTCTGACAACGCTGATTGTCGTGTATAGAAGTTTAAACAAATATTTTTTCGCGTGTAAGAGTATCTTTAGGAGGTTCATGTTAAAGAGTTAAGGCCCAACCATAATGTGCTTAAATGGGCTTAAGTAAATGTGCGAATACATGTAAATCATATGAGGCAAGCGAAATTGAACTTAAGGAATCTCTTTGTTAAGTTTTATGAAACTGTCATTTGCTTAAGCAAAGTGCGAAACCAATCGCACATTCCTTACGGAATCAATTGTGTTTTGATTATGTTTTTGTTTTTTTAATATATTGAGAAACTTTTTGTTAATTTTTGACAGTATGTTAAGCAAGGCTATGCATATTATGGTTGGGCGTATAATGTAAAAATTTTTAAGTATTTCTAAAGACAATTTTTCAAAGCGGGGTTCAGTGGTTGGTGAGAATGATCTTGAGAAAAAAACTAATGGAAAGTCTGTGTATTTTCTTGTAAGTAATAACAAAAGCGATACGAAAGTTTTCATTTGCTCTCTCACAAGACCGTTTCACAAAACTTTGAACTCCGCTATTGTGTCCAAAAGTTTCAGTTAAAAATAACTTGGTTTTAAACTGTGTTCATAGAAATTTGTATTGTGTCTTATTCTTTATATCTTTATTTATATCTATTATAAGTTTCTTTCTTTAGTAATTGTTATCGTGTGTATGAGTTTCGATATTTTGCAAAAAAAATCGATAGCAAATCTTAACTTATCCCATCAACAATAAATTTCAGTGTTTTTATCAAGAATAAAAACTGCGAATTAAGCACGAATAACAAATCTTTTGAATTAAAATCTTAACATGTTTAAAGTTTTTATCAAAGCTTTTATTATGAAAACAGTCTCTTTAAATTTCTAAAAATCAATTTACGGCCAATTTAAAATTACCACTTGAATCCACAAACCTCAAATACTATAAATTCATAATCTTCATAATTCATAAAAATAAAAAAAAGACAACCAACCATTTAAATACAGTCAACAAACCACGACAACGTTAATCTATAAAACGTTAAGCGCATATTTATCGGTGTGGGATTCCAAATATAACATGGGAAAGAAGTCAACCACATTTAAAGGTTAATTAGCTAAACCTCAGTTGCTTAGTTTTATCGTTCGGAAAGTTTTCAAAATAATTGAGTTTAGGAATAAGCCAGTCAAATTGGCTGAGATGACATTGACATAAACAACTTCCAAGCCAATAGTCAATTTAACTTTAAACTAAATTGTGACATACACAGTAACTTTTCATGGCGACTTTCATTGCAAGCATGATGATAGTCTGGCGATAAGATTTTTTTCCTCTAGACTTTAGAAATATTGAAAATATGGTTTAATGCAAACAACAAAGCATCAGCTATAAGAGAAATCAGTGATGTGGATAAGTGAGGGACTAAATACCGTGAATTAAATGTTTTTTGTAGGATGAAGCTCTTTGATGAAAGTTGCCTGTATAGAAGCACATGGGCTACACAGCAATGGACGAAAGCTTTTTGAATACAGAATCAGGTTTTTGCTTGCAATGGGCTAACATAGAGCAACCACTCGACCATATACAAAGAAGCACCCTCCATTGTCCTGGTTGAATGCACTTGGCTTTTAAAACAAATGAATGGCTGAACGTCAATTGTTTGTTTATTGGCTGTAGGCAAAATACGCAGCGACCGCTAAAAAACTTTAAATTTAGCAAAGCGTGACACAATAAAAAAAATATGTTTGTCTGAAACAAAAGAAACAGAAATCATGCTTTACAAAGCATTATCTTAATGTATGAAGATGACCATTTGTAACATTCTTAGGCTATAATGCCAACCATACCAAGCTCGATTTAAATCAACAATTATTAAACATCAAAACTTTTGCATTTTAAAAATTTTCTCTTTCTGCCTCGCCCTGCTTTAAACAATGATGGTGGAAAGTAGAGTATCCAAGAGTAAAGTAAATACCATTTAAAGCAATGGGGAAAACAAATAGAAGTTGGACAAATAAATGTTGACAAAATGTCAACGACAGCGATAGCAGCAGCAAAAGAAAACAAGAACAATTAGTTTGTCGTAGCAGCAATGGCAGTAATAGCAATAAAAACATTCATTAAAACAATTATCAGCTTTTTCATAATTGACACAAATAAGCTCAACAGCAAGAGCGAAAATGTAAATAACTATTAAGCAGTTCCAACGGGGAAAAAGTTTCCAAAAATTTTAGGGGAAAGTATTTGGTTATTTTTCGGAAATTTCATAAATGTAATTGATTAATATTAAGTAGCATTGAAGTATTAATGACAATCATATTTTGGTCATAATTATATTAATGGTATTTAACGATTTTTATATCCTTTACCAAAGGTGGAAATACAATCTTTTTAAAAAAGTTTGTTATTTCTACAATATTAAATTTAGAACCACGTGCGATTGGTCACACAGATAACAGCCCTATTACACATCAAGGAAAAAAAGGCCATCAACCCACCTTTCTAAAATTAACAATGCTAACGAATCGGTCTAGGCGGCCTGTGCTCCAGTGTGAATTAAATACTTTAATAGTGACATAACACAAATAATTAAATTTTAGAGTCAGTGATGTAGAATTGCACGCTATGTTTTCCTTTATATTTGGGGGATTCACAAGGTAGTAGCCATAAAGTTATAAAATCATATGTCTTAAAATAATTATAAGAAATATATATGAGTGCTGTGGGCAACCGCTTATAATTGAGATTTCTACTGTACAGTTATGACGAATCAATAAACACAGCATTCAAATTTTTATTTTGTTTGAGACACAGCAATTATTTTTTAAAAAATTGTAATATATTAATTTAGGACGTTATGAAGATATGACTTGATAGCACACCTTGTAAATCCCCCAATTGTGTATAAAATTATCTTAATATCTTCTATACTTTCTGAGTCGTTAGAACAAATCATAAATGTTCTCGAAATGGATTTTTTTTGGACTTATATCACTATTAAAGTAAATGAGTGATATATACATACATTAATATTAAATATTAAAACTGAGCCAAACGTATTATGATTTTAGTAGATAAAACTTAGTTAAACGTTTCTTTTATAAATTTTTTAGCGTTTATTTTATACTGCATTAGTTTTAAATAGGTAGAAGCTGTAATACATTTTACTGTAGGCATTTTAACAAATATTTCTTTTGCTTCAACACCCCAGTAAAAACTTCGCTTACTTTTTCAAAATGAACATTTTCTTTAACTCATTATTTAGTAGCTTTCTTCTATAACTACATCTATCACAACTTCTATAACTACTTTTTTCTGGATGTATTAAAGTAAAAAAATAATGACTTGCTTTTGAATGCATTCATTTTGGGACATCCCTTGTAAAAATCATTGGTTCTTTCAGTAGAGTTGTAAGTAGTGCTCTTTGGTTTTTCTGATTACTCAACACATTATTGTGTAGGCGAAGTTTTTACTGGGACATACAACAGACAGTCTTTTGCCATTAAGAGAATTCATCATTTCATGGTTCATAACCAGCCTTAGAAGTATTATTGTCAGTTTATTTATTGAGAGTCAAACATGTTGTATATTTTAAGTTTTATTTAGAGTTTTACTTAAACTGTGATGTCAGCTAGATGACTTATTTAGAACAGCTTATATAATTACTTATTAGTCAAATAAGGAGAAAGACGAATGTTTATTCAAACTAAACACTTTGCGATATGGCAACAAACATCCAACAAGTGATATTATTACGAGGGCGAATCAAAAATTCAGTTACACTGAAAATCTTAATTGTGGCTATAACATTGATTGCATTAAAATGAATCATATTAATAGTTGCTGCTTAGCTATATATTTTGGAGCAACATGTTGAGGAACAGCCTATTTTTGCTAAGCCATTTTGCGATAAATTTATACATTATTCCGATTACCACAATATGATTGAGTATGAGTTAATTAAATTATACAATAATACAAAAACTTAAGTAACATTTAAAACGACTAATTCAAAAATATTACTGTTGCAGCAATCATAGCTTAGGAAATTAAAAAAAAAAAAAAAAAGCATCAACTTTTATTTTGCAAAAAAGTTTTAAAACCTTCAAAAAAGTCTGTCTCTTAATAAATTGAAAACCACTTTCACACACCAAATAATATATATAATTTACAAGAATAACAAAAAGACTGCTTTCCCACTTAAGCCAAAAGTAAACTAATAATAATTAAAATCTTTTCAAATTTAAAAGGATGATTATACAGCCTCAAGCACAGCAACTAAGCCCTTCATAAAAAGTGCCATTTACAAATTTGATTATTCTATTTTTTTTTCATTTGACTACAAAAGCACAAAATATTCAAAGACCCTTCATTTAATTAAAAATTAATGAAGTTATATACAAAATAATTTTCTTCTAATACAAAAAATTGTAATAAATCATTTAATCATTTTGTCATAAAACATTTGATTCCCCTTCATTTGTACACACTACGATGCCCCATCATATCACATATTTTTTGCTATCAGTTTGAGAACGACAACAATGAAATTGAAAATTAAAAGACAGATATTCTTCAATATACTTTACAAATCAAAAGCAAAAAAAATGCCAAAAAATCAAAGAAAAGTAGCATAAAAGCCAAGACCATCTATTTTTTCACTACTCGTATCTCTAACAAATAAAGCAAAAACTAGTAAAACTGCCAATACTTTGGAACGAATAAAAATAAATTGAGAAAAAAAAAGAACTATCGCCGTGATATCACAATTGACAACAAAGTGAAATAAATAGAATGGGTTTGAAATAAAAAAAATGTGTCACGTAAGCAATTGATCAGATCTACGCGACACAAATTTTCAATGTAATCGATACGGCGATTACAATGAAGGGAACAAAAAGTTTTTATAAACATTTAAAACAAAATGCTCTTGACGATATCAACAGGGTACCCAAAAATAAACGAAGGGTTTTGAATTTATTTTATAACCCTTGCACTAATGAAAGTGTAATTTATTGAGTTAATTAAGGAGTGAAAAGTTACGTCGCAAGAGTTCCTCCAATTTCAAGTTAAGCCTAGTTTCGTTCTTTCTAAAGAGTTATCCTAAGCTGCCTCTCGAATTTCTTCGCGCAATTTTTTCTAAATTGTGGTTAGATTTCTTACTTATTTATAAATACACGTTCTTTAAAATACTTTATCAGAAAAGAACCAGGAGCCGTTCAATCATTATCAGATTGTACAAAAAATCATCATTCTCTTTTACTATTTGCATTAAAGAAATTGACAAATTTTAAGCCACCCTATACAGAAGGTTAAGTTTTCATTAAGCTTATGTTTTCACAACATAATAAACAGTCAGCATAATATGGTTGCGCACAAACTGAATTAAATAAATTTTTTTTTTAAGCCATACTGTAATAGTTGAATACTATCAGAGAATGACATTAAAGTACTATTAAAAAGTATTAAATTATTCACTCTTTTTCGTTATTGGGTATACTCTTACTTAGCACATAAAGAATAAAAAAAACCATTAATTTGTTGTAAAACTGTGTTGGCACATTTAAAACTTATGGTCTCAAAAATTATTAATAAAAATCATGTTCGAATGCATACGATTCAAAATGCATAATGTGTTGAATGGTCGTTACAGAAGTTCTATAAGCACAACATACACATATGTACACTATGGAAAATACTTAGGGCCCAACCAGAATGTGCATAAACAAACTTAAGCTACTGTCAAAATGAAAACAAAAAGCCTCTCAAATGCATTTAAAATAACAAAAAGAAAATAAAAAAACATTTATTCCGTACGGAATGAGCGATTAGTTTCGCACTTTGCTTAAGCAAATGACAGTTTTATAAAACTTAACATAAAGATTACTTAAGTTCAATATGGTTTTACACATATAATTTACATGTATTTGCTCAGTTGCTTAAGTCACGCTATTCACATTCTGGTTGGGCCTTTAGAATGCCATAAGTATTTTGGCAATATTTCAAGTGTTTCCTAAAATAATGAAAATAAATTTATAAAGAACAAGTAAAATATGTTTTTTTTTCACTCAGATGTGTATGCACATGCTTGTATGAATGTTTGTTACTTATTTAACATAAAATAGGAAAAGTGTGCAAACCCACATATTAATGTGGATAGAGTACATATTATTCATACCATAGTATAATAAGTACCACACTCACAATATTATTACAGTAACGGACTGTAGTTTATTTAAGAAATATTCCGTTCAGTCATTTTTAAATAAATAAACATTTAAAATTCCAAGCAAATTTATTTTTAACTGATTCTAACAGTTATTCAAAAAACTAAGTGCATATTAATACGGATTTTCAGTTGCAGTTAATATTGTCAGTTGATTTGGTAAACTTCTTCTTTATGAAAATTAAATGAAAATGTAATTTAAAATAACGAAAAGTTTATTTAATTTTTACTGTCAAAAATTCAACCGCGAATTCCGTAAAAACAAATCAATATTCAGTTATCTTATATAAATTAATTGTCAAAAAATTAACTACATATTCCGTAAAAACAAATAAATATGCAGTTATTTTATAAAATTTTACTGTCAAAAATTCAACACCATATTCAGTAAAAACAATTAAATATTCAGTTATTTTATATAATTTTACTACCAAAAATTAATTTTTACTTATCTATAAAAAATGAATTGCTTGTTTTGTGTAAGCAATTCCCATTTTCTATTTGTTAAAATAATTTAGTTAAATACATCAAATTTTAAAAGTAAAATAATTGCGAAGCAATATCGGTCATGCTGCTGGTGTCTTATAATTGAGAGTTCTTCTGTAAACAACGTGGTCAGTACAACAAAAGTAAAACAAACGTGTGCAACTGGGTAAGTAAATAAAAATATTCTCCATCTCTCGCTTATAAGAAAAACAAGCGTACAGGTGTCTGTCTGGTATTTTTTAGAAATTCGGCTCTTTTGTGGAGTAAACGAAAATTTAATAAAATAACTGAATATTTAATTGTTTTTACTGAATATGGGGTCAATTTTTTGACAGTAAAATTTTAATAAATAACTGAATATTTAATCGTTTTTACTGAATATGGTGTTGAATTTTTGACAGTAAAATTTTACAAAATAACTGAATATTTATTTGATTTTACGGAATATGGTGTTGAATTTTTGACAGTAAAAATTAAATGAACTTTTTGTTAAAAATAAATGAAAAATAGGTAGACCGGTTTTTAATTGAACTTTCATTTATTTTATATTACAATTTCAGTTAATTTTACGTACAGAATATTGTGAGTGCAGGTATGTTCATTGGGGAGAATTTTTATTATTTACCCACGTAATGTCAAAATAATTTATTTGATTTTTGACGCTTGTTTTAATTTTTTTCCATATATTCTTTTGTTTGACGTTATATGGGTTTTGAAATTGAGAACAAAATTTCTAATGACTATACCTTGTACTTATTCTACTATGATTCATACCAATCTTAATAATGTTTGAAGAAGCATTGAAATATTTGATTTCGATTTTAATTTTTTAAATCATTTTTGAGCATTCTTTGTAAAAACTTGAACGAACAAATATCTTTTAATATATAATATTAATATCGTTTCTCACATTAATTTCATAATTTTTAGTCATTTTGAGTGAAATTAGGCATGAAGACTTTGTATATTATATGTTGCTTATATTTAACAATACGCACTCATATAATTTTGCGTGTTAACACTTTTAAAGTACTTAAAATAACATTTTTGTCATTCTCTGATGACTTTATCACAACAGATTTTTTTCTGTCTGGATTGTATGAAAAAACTTGATTTAAGCAAAAAATTTTTGACCAAAAAAAGAATTTTTGTTTTTATGGAAATTTTGACTTAAAATAGAATAGACAATAGAATATAATGCACAGAGTCAGTTTTAAGAAGTATGTTTTGTATTTTAGTAATTTAATATTTTATTTAATTTTCCGCTTAAAATTAGTTTTAATAAAATAAAATTTTAAAATTGGTAACACTTCATACACATTTGCGTAACAAGGAAAGAAACAACATTTTTTACTTCCATTTCCATTAATACTTTACACTATTCTACATTTTATAAACATTAACTAAAAACCACAAAGAAAATAATATTAACTACATAAAAAAAAATAAAACAAACAAAAGATAGGCAGATAAAAAAATTACATTGTACGGAAATATAATTTTCAATTTCATCATCATATAGGAGAATGAACTGAGTCACACACACTCACACGTCATTTAGAACGTTTATATTTAAAAAAACAAGAAAAACTGCACTCAGAAAAAAACATGTTTCGGTATGGTAAAGTCGCCAAGGAAGACCCATATTTGGACTAACTCTATGAACTGTAGCTCCATCTTGTTGGAATTACAATTCTAGATTATTCTCTACCTCGGGCCTTAAAAATGTTAAATCATTGTCCGGTATTAAACGCCACTTATATTCACCGTAACTTGCTTGTCTTTTTCGAAATAATATGATCGAATGATCTTTTCTAAAGGTATTTCATGCTTCGAGGTGGGTGGCATTTAGTGTTCATCAATTATTCTTGGATTTTTGGAGACCACAATTTTTATTTAGGTTACCATTAAGGTAAAAATGCGCCTCAAAACTCATTATTCGATATGATCTTTGTGTATGAATAAACGAATGCTGGTTTTCAAAATGATTTCAAAAACTAAAGTTTCCCAAGACTTTCAAAGTTTATTTTGAATAAAAACGTAAGCAAAAAATGTATTCACTTATTAAATCATACCGTTCATAGTGCGCAACTATGTTCAATATTTAAAAAACGTATCATACGAATATATATTTAGTCCTTTAAAATTCCCAGTTGGAACATACGAATGCTTACTAAATTATTTTACAGGATGAGCTAGTTCCTTATCCTTGGAGAATAGACTAGTTCCTTATACTGAAAAAATAAATTTCAGTGTATTTATCAGGAACGAAATTGGGAATAAAGCACAACGAACTAAATCTTATTCATTTAAAATTATGTATTCCCAAAAATTTATTTAGTAAGAAAATATTTATTAATATTATGTTTTAATTATTTTTTTTAACACATTATTGATAACAACATCACTCTACATGTTCAAGGCAACCACATTATAGATATTAAATGAAATTGTATTATTATCGCAACCATGTATATTTAAAGATTGATTGCGCTCTTTTGATTGTTTTTCTCAGTTTGCGTCTATCTTTTACAGTTTCTGAGATATTCAATATAAATAGGTTCGATCATATCATTTTTGGTTTGAGATTCAGCTAACAAGGTTCCAACAGACTGATATAACCTTGTTAACCGAGAAGGCCTATTTTATTTTGCAAATAGAACCGTGTGGAAACTTTGATAGAACTATTCCAATTAAAAAACGAGCTTCAAACGTAACAGGTTTGTAAGGGAGAAATGTAAAAGTTCACTTACTATCGCGCTTACGGAAGGCATGAATTTTATATGGATAGTGCCCACTTTAAAGCAAAACTTTTGTTATATAAAGCGCGTTTTCTTTAACGCATATAAAACTGGTGTGTGCAACAATCAGATTAACTTTATAAATTTTCTTTAGTACTTAGAACCATATTGTTCCACATCCATGTGCATCATTTTTGATCATCTATTCCAAAACAGTTTAAAGTTATTTGGAATCGGACTTAATAAGACAACAATATTCCACCGTATGTTCCTCAAAAGGGCAAATAGACCCTTTTTGTTTCAAGGTGCCGAGTTATTAAATTGTTACCTTGATTTTACCTTGGATCTTATTTAGAGGGTTGATTCAATAAAGTGATAATCAATTTAATGATTAACATTTTTCTCTTCGTGTATATCATCAGTATGTCCTTAATGTCATATATCAGTCATCATGATATCCAACAACAGAACCAGGAGTCGTTGAACAACAACAACTTCAATTAAAGTAATTAAAATGTGTAAAACCGCCATTTTTCGCAAAAACACTGATAACTATCTACAAAATAGCACAAACAGAAAATACCATATCAAACATACTCGTAGAGCAAATATAATTTTGACTTTATCAAAAAAACTAAAAAAAGAAACTAAATTGAATTTAATATTCCAAACACACTCAAAGGGATCTACCTGTAAAAAAAGGTGCAAAAAGGTAATGAACTAGAAAAGAACTGTTTCTACAACACACATTTTTATTCAAATACAAGTACTTTCACCATGTGAATGTGTGTTTCCTTTTTTTGTGTTTAAAGGACAGGGAAACATAAAGTAATGAATAGTTTTTTGTACTAAAAATTCTTTTACATTTGGTTTTTTGCCTGTATACGTATGAGTAACTTTTTTCTTAATCCAAATCGCTCATACGCCCACGTGTTAATGTGTTTCTTTAGAATTCTTTGTATTGAAATACAATTTTTTGGTTTGATGATTTTGGGGATATGGAAAATTTTATTAAAATGAAAAATTATTCTAGTTTATGTTAAACAAGGAATTGTCTCACAGGATCTGTATAAGTCGGTCATGTTTTATATTTTATTTTAAAAATGTATGCTTTTTTTACATTATTTCATTCTTTATTTATCGTTGCTGTTTTAATAATTGGAACAAAAAAAAATTTTTTTCATATCTTATGATTTAAAAACACGTACAGTAAAATATGTTACAACATATTCACTAAAAGTTGTTTAAAGTATAACACAAACCACATTTATTCTTGTGATTTTTTAACTGTATTATTATTAAATTTTTATTTTATTAATAACACTGCTTTACAAATTTTTAATTTGGAATAATAGCAAGAACGCCACATGCCTAGAAAAGTTAATTGGGACCTTCTGAATACGAAAAACGCTGTAATTTTTTTTTTCTAAGAACCGTTTTTTAGATAACGGTACTTTTGTGTTTTTCGGTGTATGGTCCCACTTAAACCCATGTGGAGCCCAACCGAAAAGTCCGATCAAGATAAATGGCATATCGTTCGAAAGGTAATCGAATGCCTTTTACGTTGATATTCCGCAAATTTGTATCTGATAAGAAGTGGGTGAGTTTTGGCACTTCAAAATTTTTGTAATTAAATACACTATTTGGTAAAAAAATAAAAAATATCTGATCTTTACTATAACGTAAAAAAAAACGAAATATAAATGAAAAATTTTGAAAAAACATAAAAAAATAGGCAAATTATGATTACGGTTGGGCTCCACAAGGGTTTAAGTGGGACCATACACCGAAAAACACAAAAGTACCGTTATCTAAAAAACGGTTCCTAGAAAAAAAAAAAAATAACAGCGTTTTTCGTATTCAGGAGGTCCCAATTAAATTATCTAGGCATGTGGCGTTCTTGGTATTTTTTGGCTGTAAACCAGTGTAATCATGCAATGATTTACCGCAATAATAAGTTTAGTAATTTAGTGATTGGAAGAAGAATGCGATGCTTTAAAACATGCAACATGTTGGATTAAAATAATGGAAAAAGAAAAAGATGTTAGTTCCATTTACAGTTTTTCTTTTCCTGAACTTTTTATTTTCCCAGCAAAGTGCTTGGTTCAAATTATAATTTCATTTAATTTTTTTGAAACAAAAAAAAAAAAAAAAAAAAAAAAAAAACAAAAAAAATTCATAAGATCTATTAAATAAGTTTATCAATGCATTAAACGTTCGTAGAAAAGTTTACACAAATTGGCATTGACATAAATCCAAATTAGTTAAATTATTTAAACAAAATTTTAACTACATTTATTCTAATTTATATAAATTTCTTAAGATAACTTATTAACAATTATATAAGCAGCAAACTTTTCATAATTATGTTTATAAAAATCCCGGGTATTCCCGCACAAATATTTCCGGGCTTTTTTCCGGATTTGTGTCCCGCCAAATCCCGTACGAAAAACACTAGTTGAACTACAGTGTCATTGAAATGATTGCAGTATATTGAAATTTCCTGCACATTCTGTGTCTTCTCAATGTGTCCTTATATTTAATACAAACAGCTTGACCACGAGCACATTCGACCTTATCAAATTAATTCGCAGAACCAAGAAGCCGGACTGCAAGGCTGTTCTTACTCTGGTTAGTATTGAAGTTGATTGAAATGATTATTCAATTTTCTTCACTTTTTGTCAGTCACCTGCCATTATTCATTTTCAGTTTATTAGTTTCATTCAATCTTCAACAAATGAAAACAGCAAACAGTAATGAAATTTAAGGAAATATCCATCTTACAGGCAGTAATAAAAATATAATATCCTTTTCCACAATTTTCATCTGTTTTCTTTTCCTTAAAGTCAGCAAAGTATCTTATAGTTTGGTCTTACGTTTAAGCTTGTAAGTTTAACAAAAGATATCGAAAGTTGCAAAAAAGCAAATTGGCAAATTGAAGTTAATTGACAACTACTGACATTGTACACATTACAACACTTACAAAAAAAAAAACAAAAGAAAAATAATTCTTTTTGGTAAAGGAGTGCAATGAAAATAAGCCAAGGTGGGTTATAATTTTGTATTAAACAAAATTATTTTCTCTACAAATCTAATCTTAAATATAGAAATTATCGCGACCCTCATATAATAACCAATAGCAATAATATGTTTATGGTATTTTGAATTTAAAAAAATTCATTGAAATACTCCTCTTATATACTTTATACTTTGAGTACCAATTATCTTTAGAAGAAGTACTCTAAAAAAGGGAAAAAGGACAGTCTGTTTGTAAGTAACTGAAATTGCAATCTCGTTCGATTTCAAACCCCCTTCACTTCGATTTCCAGATCATGCCCCATTATGATCCACTTTTATCCACACCAAACAGTGAGTGCCTGCACACTTGGAGGCTACAAGCTCTCTAATATTTGTATTCATATGATTTCCGTTAAACTTTTAATTTCAGAGAAAGAAAAATTAGTAAAAAATCTTATTTTATTTTTTTTTTGCTTCAAAAATAATATTAACATAAATTATCTTTTAATGTTTATTTAAAAAATCCCTAAAATATTAACCTTATTGTTTAGAAAATTACATAAAGTTCAACCTGCCTCAAAATTAATGAGATTTTAACCCACTTAAATATCAACACGCACCTTTTTCAAGGAAATATAATAAAAGACAAAAAAAAAAGTATAAATTAACAACGAATTTTACCGAAAAAAATTAAATCTTTTAAGCACCAAGTTTTTTTTTAACCAAAAGAAAGGAAAATTATGTGAATTAAACACACAATCCAACACTTTTAAACTTCAAACCCAATTAAATGACATCTTACAAACTTGCGTTATAAGTTAGAAGGACATTGAACAGTATATTCCATTGCGAAGACAATCCCAAAGTTCTTATGATTTAGCCAATTTTTCGCGAACCATTTTATTATTCTTCACATTTTTCGTTATGAAAAATTCCCTAGTTATCCAGGATTAAATATTTTATTTTTAAAAATATTTTAATTAAATAAAATAAAATATTCCTACGCAAAAATTTCCAAATTTCGCTTTCAAAACTTGTCCCTAAATTGATGTTTAAACCTTCAGTTTGGGGGCAAATCCCCGTATCTGACAACAAAATACTAAATGACATTTTCACTTTTTGTATGTTTTGTTAAAACTAAGTTTTGAGCATAACTTTGTAGCTTAAACATCAACGATTGTTTTAGCCACAAAAATCACCCTTTCGGGTTAAACTTATTTATAGATTTATAGTATCACTATAAACTTTAATGAATGGATAGTTACCAATTGCAAACTTTCGAAACATATCCGTTCTCTCAGTGATTTTTTTTTTAATTTCTAAGACCGTTTCACAATTCGAAATAGCCAGAAAAACAACAATATGCAACCATACTGGAGCAAAAACCAAACGGGACTTAATATATAAATTAAAATATCAAAAACAACTTCCAGAAGTAAAGAAATTATGTGTATGTATATCGCCAGTAGTTTTTTATGATTCTCAAAAAAGGCAAACACTGTTATTTAATATAAAGCAATTATTTTTTAATTTGTCAAAATACGCTTACAGCAATGATAATAACTTTTAAGCTGAACTTCGTAAAAAGGCTTACTTTGTCAAAGAAATATTTTCATACGTTTTGTACATTAATGATTTCATAAGTATAAACGAGCAAAAAGAACGAGTATATCAAAAAATTGGTGAAAATATGAGAATTGCAGTATGTAAAATGTTAAAATCAAAAACATCCACGTAAAAAGAACCTCTTAAATATTGTCAAGAAAATTAAATTTAAAAGCGTAAAAGACTTCTAGAAATAAATGCTCAAGTTAGAAATCAATTTGTTTGTGCTACTGTTGTACAATATTTGGAAAATTAATAATAATAAAAAAGGTGGCCATTAAGTTGAATTCGTACTTTTCATTCTAGCCAAATTCTTACGTATGGGAAGTATAATTTAAGACAAAGACAAAATATTCGTTAGATATAGACTTTTTTATATGTGACAGCTGCAATAGGCCTGAACTTTATTTGCATATAATCACACTTTATTTTCAATTAAGGTGTTTCACAAATAATAGTAGCGTATTAATTGTAACTTGTATTTAAAATATTTCGCAAATAATGCTGTCAACGATGTTTAAATGTTCTCTAAGATTCAGCCATTACTCTACCCTGAGGAACATATGCAGGTATTCATTAAAAGGATATTCCACTAACTGATGTTACATTCACTGAGAAAACATATTCACTGCACCAAGGCTAACTGACTAGAAAGTGAGGTCAACTCTACAACTACAATGCTTCTGTGGTCGGATTGCAAAAAAAAAAAACTGGTTTGTTAACATAAAAAACTAGTTTGTATACAAACTTTGACAAGTCGACCACCGAAAAAAAAGACCATGTGTTGACTTGATCCCACCTTCTAGTCTATTCGCCTTGCACTGCACATCTTTAATTTTAAACTCAATCCGATCCCCTTTACCTGTTTCAAAATTAAAATTTTTTTTATACTCTTCATCACAGATGGAAAGGGTGTATATAAGTTTCGCATTCCGTTTGTAATTTCTACAATATTTCAAAACAACTAAACTGTAATTTAAATCAAAATTATATTTTTAATTTCCTTTTATTTATTAAATTTAAATACTTTTTAAAAAACTTTTTTAATTGATAAAAAAAACTACGGATAATTTTTTCTGTCTATAAAGTAAAATATTCTGGGTCCTTATGAGTAGCAGTTGCTTTAATGAGGTCCGGCTGTTCATGTTTATGTTGAAAAAAGTTTTTAAATGATCCCAGATATTAAGGGGACTATGTTGTAATATATTTATGTGACATATACTCCGTTTAAGTTTGCTATACAATTCAGACAGATCGGTTCATAAATGACTGATTTGATTTGTTGAATTTTTTTTTTTTTGCAATTTTTTACACATAACAAACACATACATGATTTGTCGCTTAAATAGAGAAAAGTTTATTTAACTAACAAGTGTTCTCAATATATATTTTATATTAATGCTTTATTGGGAATGTGCGTTAGTGCTTGTAAGGTCTAAGGTTTTGCCTTAGACACGCTTCTACTGGTTCTAAGTTCAATATGGTGAAGGTTGCCAAAGATCCGGCCCAGCGGAATAAAGCAGTCTTTCTTTTTCTTAATTCTGTTTGATAACGTGTCATAGTGAATGTGTGGTCAACGATGCTGCATTACGTTAGGAGAAGGGTATTAAATATTCGGCACAGCCGAACGAAGCGCGTACTTATTTTTATTTACAGCAATTTTTGACAAACCCCAAATATTAAAAACTTTAAATTGTCTTGTAGGCGTTTATTAACTGTGTCAGAAAATGTCGGTAATATAATTAAAAACCTCACTGTTGCGGTATTGTGTATGAAACTTAACGACTTCATACTCAATTATTTTGAAAATGTATGGGCTGGTTTCTCTGTCATTACCGTATTTAATTTATATGCAGGTGTTACCCAGAAGGTTTTTGGCAAAAAAGAAATAAAATTAACGGTCTGCATCAATTTTTCAAAAAAAAAAAAAAAAAAAAATTACAACTTTATAGACAAAAACCTTTTTTCGCTATATATATGTAAATGTATACGATGCGGAGCAACTATATATAAATAAGTACTCTTACGTTAATATGATGAACCTAATAAAATAAAACTTTTTCCTCCATTTTTACGTATCAGCTGTTAAAAAATTGTATGTTTGTCGATAAAGCGAACATTTCATCGAGGTACACGAATATTTTTTTATATTTTACTACAAAAAACACAAATAACAAAAGCAAAAAATAAAGAATTATATAAATCTTAACTCGTTTTCTTTTTAGCATATTCAATCGAAGTCGACCGCAATGGGCTAATACGATAATATACAGACTAAAAGCAAAAAACTCCAACAAAACTGAGGCTGTCTGCAAACAACAATATTCGACATCAGTTACTCTTCCATATTGCCACAGAAATAATTACTTCGCAGCTAATCACCAGAACTACAGGGTAGTGATATTATCCTTTATAGAGTGGAAAATCTCAATTTATTTATAAAGAAGTAATTGCCTGAATACACATATGTATACAATATTTAAAATCTTAATGTGTGTGGGTGCGTGTATGTGGTGTCGGTGTTGTCATATGGGTACTTCCACAGAAAAACTCTCTTTTCGTCACGTTACGCCACCAAGCAATTAAGCTCTTATTTAAGACTATTGTGGTTCACAAAATTCTTCTCTTTCACTTAATGCAAAGCTAGTTGCGCTCTAAACCAAAGTAGAAACTGTAAATAATATACAAATTATTCGTTGAGAAACAACTTAAAATGCTTGGGGGAGTAACGTGAAAAACGTAAATTTTTTGTGGAAATGCCCATATGTGTAGTTGTACTCCTCAAAATTTTCATTTACGACACATAACGACCAGAAATATTTTTTATATTTTTAACGGTAATTAAGTTAAAACGTAAGAAAAGAATTTGAAACACATAAAGAGATAAGCAAACGAAAGAGAGGAAAAAAAAACAAGCTAAGAAAACCGTAACTGCAACGAATTATTAAAAGTGTGAAATATTTAATTAAATTAAGTACATAAATATTAAAAATACCAAAAATAAAAAAATACGCTTATTTAGATAACAAAAGGAAATATGTTGTTTACCTTAAATATTTTATTAGAGCAAAAGGATATTTTTCCTGTTTTTAAAGTTGTTAAATTAAGGCATTTTGTTCAAGTGAAAATTGTAAGGTTTAATAGAAAAGCAAGACAAAAAAATATTTATTTTTTCTACAAAATACAAAAAAAAAACTATTCAAAAACTTTATGTTATTGACTAAACTTTGCCAAACTCATCATTAAACCACAATTTCAATTAGTAACAAATTGCAAATTGCCTTTTAGATATTTGCCTGCAACACACACATTTCCTTTCTTAACATATGAATTTTATATGTTCTATATGCAGCCTTTTAAAGAGCAGTTAAAATATTTTACCACAATCCTTGGAAGATAATAAAGGAGTTTCATTAAAACACTCAACTTTGCTAAATTTAGGAAATTTGATTTATTATTATTTAACTTTGTCTTGAATTTCTCAATTCTTTCAAGTATTAAGCAATTGCAAAAGATATTGCGTTGATGGGCTAAGGAGGGATTAGTAAAATTTTTGGTTTTTTTTTTTGATAGTGTTTTCCCAATCTTTGGCACAATTCCGAAATCAATAACACTGATGCATATTTGCACTTGTTTAAATAATAATATTGTTACTTAATTATACACTCACAGAAAATTTTAATACACTATAAATTGCTTAAATTTATGTTTTTATAAGCTTTTTGGTTTCTTGAGATGAATATTTTGTTCTTTAGGCAAGAAATCATTTTAAATATGCATCACAGTGTTGCCAAAACTTGGTGATGAAAAATGGCTAAATTTACGGAAAAAAATGGCTAAAAAATGGCTAAAAATGGGCTAAAAAATGGCTAAACTTTTTTTTAAGTAAAAACACATTAAAATTCTATAACAAAACAGAAATAATTCATTTAAAGTTGTTTACGATGAAATTGTAAGTTAAGATCAATTTCTTAAATAAGAATAAACGTAAATTAATATTTTGATAGATATTCAAAAAATAAAATCATCGAAAAATTCGTCGTTATTGCTCATCTCATAGGAATCACTCGTGCATATTAGTTTTAAATAATTGTAAGGAAAATCATAATCACGACAACATTTACCCAACATTATGAGTCCAGATCTACAATAAAAAACAATTAAAAAAGTATACTCGGTCAACCCTGACTAGATGATACCGTACACCACATTATAACCTATGTACCAAATTTTATTAGTTATCTTAAAATTTGCGACCTGTACTTTGCGTGTGCGTGGACAGCCAGCCGGACAAACATCGTTAATTCGACTCAGAAAATGATTCAGAGTCAATCGGTATACGTAAAGGTTGGCTAAAGCTATGTTCACACCTATTAAATATTTGACGTCCTACACGTGACCACTAGTTTTCTTAAAGAATTGTTTGCTTTTGCACAACGTTTGGCTAGGGCAAACATTATTTAACAGTTTCTAAATTACATTATACAATGATCATTTTAAAATTAAAGGTTTGTAAATAAATAGAAATTGTTAAAAATAAAGCTTAAGTTTGATCAATTTACTGGCAACGCTTTTTTTGGATTTTATTGTCAAATATTTGTTAGGTCTGAACATACCTTAAACATCAGCACAAACGCATAGTACCCTCTCCACTGTTGTGGTGTTGGTAAAAATATTTTATTGTTACAGTAAAATTCTTTAACTAATTAAAAAAATCGAATTTACGGTTGCTAAATGTAACCTATTTCTCAAATTACTTTTAACGTTGTTTACTTGGCTTAATACACTCTCTACTTCAGCATTAGACCATGAAAGTGAGAGCAACTTTATAGTCAATTCTGAAATTTCTAAAAAAAATTTGTTGCTGCCTGCATCTCTTTACTGAAATACTTGCAACCAGAAAGAAACACCGATGTTTGTGTTGATCCATTTTATAAATTAAATATTGGAATACTGTTCCTTTATTTTGAAAGATGTTTCGTCATCATCGTTTATAGCGATTTTCAACATTTGTAAAAGTTGTGATTTAAATTAAAGGCGTTTTAATTGTTAAAAATGTTTGTTTTACTTTTATAAATTTTTATAATAAAATAAAAATTATTCCTTTAAAAGAAAAACGGCAAAAAAATTGTATGGCTAAACAATTTGAAAAATGGCTAAAAAAATGGCTAATGGCTAAACTCATTTTTTAATGGCTAAACAGGGTGAAAAATGGCTAAATCTAGCCACTAAATGGCTAAATTGGCAACACTGATGCATCAGTAGAATTTTAGCAAAATATTATTGTAACATTTGTTTTTCTTTACTCCATCGCATTCGTTCGCAAATTCTTCAACCAGACAGGCCGATTCCCAGTTGGTTAAATATAAAATTTACATTAAATTGTAAAATAATTAAATAATTTGGAAAATGAGAACAATGAGAACATTGAGAATAATGAGGGATAATACATTTAAACTCATACCTTAAAACATCCTCTTTCTAATACAAATACAAATGGAAAACCGCATTGAAGAATGTTTAAATACCAGAGTACGAAACAAACGTACCGTTTCTAATCGTTTTGCTTTGTACTTTTCAGTTAGTAATACAAAAACAATGAGAATGATTTGTATTGTTTTTGCTTTTGAATATTTCATAATTTTAAAAGGTTTCGTTACTCATACGTAACCGTTGCGGTCGATTTTAATAATTGGTTGTTACTAAAAATACGAAAAACGTGTTGAAATGCATAAAAAACAGAAGAGAAAATTTGTCAAAATTTATATAAATTATAAACTTAAGCTTTTGTCATTTGTTTATTTTCAATAAAAATATACAGAACATCGTGCTGGAATGCACACTTTATTGATAACACTATGCTAGTTGCAAATTAGACAAGGCAGGCACATGGCGTCTTAGCATAATTCGGGTACGCTAAATCCACGGAAAGAGATTTACCCCTTTTTTTAAAAAACAAAGCGGCATATGAAATTGTCTAATTTTTAAATTTTCTTTCCAATTGATTTTGTAATAAATTCAGTTTTAAAACGAAACTTTGCACGCTCCTGCAGAGAAATATCGATTGGTAGACACTAGACATTATTCGTGAATGTATTTAAAACTTCATGTAGCTTTGGAAGTTTATAAGAAGCTATTCATTTAAAAAAAGTACGCAAAGTTGTTTCTGTGTGGTTTCACAAGTTTGACTGTGATAAAGAACAAACACCCAGAGATAAAACATTAAAGCCTTAAGGCTAAAAAAATTAAATAAATATCTGGAAAAAAACATACCTTCGACAATATAAAATTATTAACTCAAATAATAAAAACTAAAAAAACCAACTTCTTCTGGCAAATAAAAAAGGGAAACATAGAAAATGTTTAGAAATAAAAGTTCAAAATTATAAATCGAACTAAAAAATATTTTTATCCAAGAACGCAAATAACTATACTGCTTTAAATGCTCAAATCTTCAAATAACTATGATCTATTGATTAAATCAACTAGAATATGTTACATTCTAACAACAGGATAGCCCAAACACCAAAGTTAAGCACGTTGTAGGAGACAAAATAATTATTTTTCAGGAGAGCAAAAAAACGTTTTTAAAAGCCAGGATTAACTTTTTTAATTTTTTAATTAATTTTTTAGATTATGAAAATTAATGATAATAACAAATTGTATGCAAAATATCAAAAAATTTTAATTTAAAACAACATGCAAATTTACAGTTTATAACTTTTTTTAGTTGAAAACGTTTCATATCCACAATCGCGATGTCATTCAAAACGTTTTTCCACTACACAAGCGGCTTTTAAAACGTTATTCCGATAGAAAACCACTAGTTGGTATCATTTTTTTAGTAACTTACAACGATCTTTCACTGGCTGATTCTTGTATTGCATTTTGAAGAGGTTTATGTGCATAATTTTGGATGATGTGATGTTTACACAATGTAAGAGAGTAATGTTAACTATAATTTGCAAAACACAGATTTTGCAAAAAGTGGCTTTTACAACGTTATTCGCGGCTGTGCCTAAATTGTTTATTTATATTTGCTGAACTCTTGAAAATGTATAATGAGGGGTTATAGTACACAACAACGCGTTAAAAAAACAGAAGCGGAAATATTGTCAGACTTATTGATAAGAAATTTTGAAGTCTGTTTTGTGGAACGGGGCTTAGTGAAAAGGTGCTTATCGAAATATTCGCCCTCAAGCGAGCGTGAAAGCCGTTCAGCAGAGAGTTATAAATAACCCACCTGTCTCAACTCACCGTCGTTTCGGCCAATAAGGCATTTCCAGAACAACATTGCAGAGAATTTTAAATCTTAAGATCTTAA
The DNA here is from genome assembly GCA_963931875.1 of Pollenia griseotomentosa. Lineage (NCBI taxonomy): Eukaryota > Metazoa > Arthropoda > Insecta > Diptera > Polleniidae > Pollenia > Pollenia griseotomentosa. The sequence goes on along the minus strand of OZ007561.1, from coordinate 201,600,137 downwards.
GATGCATCCAGTCAAAATTCAAATTAAGCAAGCACAACTAAGAAATACATTTGTCGGTCTTATTTCACCCACCCTGTATAATTTTAATACTTGTTACATATTTCAAATCGTAACCTTTTCGACAATCACAAATAAATTCTGCGATATATTCTTGATAATTATAAAGTGGTGTTGATCAAAAGTCTAAATCAGTCTAAAAAATGGGTAACATTTATATTAAATTATTGGTGTTTTCTTTTCTGACGAAAATTTTCCATATATGATACCATTCGCGCGCGTTTTTGTTCTATTTTAAAAAAATATGCAAACATGTGAGAAGTTGTCGTTTTCCTTTCTAAACATGTTGCATAAAAAAATGGCAAATTTGTTCCATATCTTTCCCCCAATTATAATTAAGTGCGAGATAATACCTTTTTTTGCATCTGCGTTAAGTACTTTTTTATGCAAGCAAGTATCTTTCTTATTAACTTTTTTCTTTTGTTTGCGTACAATTTGTGGTTATGGATAAAAAACATTTTGTTTTTCGTTTGTTTTACGTTTTTTAATAATTTTTTTTTTTTTGCGCAAAATTTTTAACAACACACAGAAAAAATTAAAAACCAACTTCAATTAACGTATTTGTTAGAAATTTGTACTATTAATAAAATTCTTTACTGATTTTCCGCCTGCAAACAAATTAATCATATCAATTAACGCATTTGTAAGTTTGAGCTTTTCTAGCTGTTCAGTTTCAATCAATAGGTTTAATTGAAATTTGACCACCAGTAAAAGAGGCTTTATATATATAAACACAAATGAAAATATTTTTTTCAATCAACACAGTTAATTGAAACAATTAAAAAATTGTTTGAGAATCATTAAAATTTTTGTTTTCAATTAAGGCAAATTAATTGGAACAATTAAAAAAATTGTTTAAAACAGCATTATTGAATTAATTGAAAAACATTTTTGTGAAAATTTTTTCTGTGCAGCTGAGTTTAATTATTTAAAATCAATGCGTTAACGTTTATTGGAATTCAAAGAAAATTTAATTCATCGCTTTATAGTATAAACTTTGCATTAAATATTTAACACGCTAAATACACATTAGTGTTGAGTGCAAAAAGTAGATATTATTTTGTTCCATTGTAATTGAGAAAAAGGTATCACTTTGTAAGGGTGCCTGTAACCTGGTAAATATATTTCACAATTATAATGCATTATTATTTTTTAGAAAAGAAGCCACCATAAGGTTATGTCAGTGTTTATGAGGAGTAGAGCAAAACTCGTACGCATAATGTTTAAGAAAACTGTTGCAAGCCCTTCCTTCTAAACTTATTCTACCCCAAAAACCAACTTGTAAATTTTATGTTAAACTTTCACAAACAAAAGGCAGTACAGCATTTACCTGTAAAGTTCCTACATTGAAGCTGCAAAAAAAGCCTGGAAAAAACATCTCCAACAGAGTGTGAACTCCGACAGCTTAAGACCCACTATAATGTTTTACTTTAACATGTTTTAACTAAAAAGAAACGACGATGCTACAATGGTAACTGAAACAGCCGCATCCATGGCTGAACGTAAAAAACATCTCTTCTTTTTTGGCCTACTCACCACCCACTTATCTAAAAATAAATTCTTTGCTTCTAAAACTCACTGAAATGCAATGAGCGGATCCACGTCATTTCGCTTGCAGTTCCGCTTTAACAATGTATGCTTATTTCAATTTAAATTAAAGTTTTGAATGAAAATTTTCTCACTGGAAGCTAATGCTAAGCACGAATTCAGGAAAAAACTTTATTTTATTGTATTGGAAGAGAACAATAAAACACATAAAAGTCTACCTACTTCGCATGCATGCGAACCTTGTAAGGATCTAAATGGAATTATAACTCTACAGAAACTCAAAAACCACATTATAAAACAGTGTAATGTATTAAAGGAAGTGCTGAAAGTAAAACGCTGCAGTAATTTGTGTGAATATATGAGAAGTGAGCGAATGAATGAATGATATTTCAACATCAAACTTTAAACTTCGCATATAAATTTTATTTGGTTTCGCGGAAACAAAATTACAACTTCGAAACTTTTCTTCTCATGTTTTATTATTCAACATATTTTATACTGCCAGACTTATTGTTATTATTATTATTGTTGTTATTATTTTTGTTGTTTGTAGTTTTCAAGTGAAGAGCTAATAAAATTAACTAGTGAAGTTCTCCCCCATACAAAACGCACCTTATAGACACAAATAAACAAAACTAAATACTAAGTACTTGATTTTGATTTTATTCCTCTAAAGATTAAAAAATAATATTTTATAATTTGTTTAATACTTAGTAAAATCTTAATGATAACTTTTTTCAAATAGAGTCTGGGAATTTATTTATAATGGTAAGTAACATTTATTTTATAAATTTCCATTATAAATAATTCGTCTTCTTCCTTCACTACTTTCCAGGAATATTTTCTATGCACTATCAGAATTTTTGCTTGTATATTTCTGTTACGAGGCTTACTTTTGCCATCCTTTGGCTAGCAATAAAGTAAATTGTACAGAAAATTTATACAACTTTTATATACCAGCAGAATGTAATGGATTTTCTGGACCGCTATAACCGTTACCCACTTACAACTACATTTAGAGTTATTAAGGATTGTGCGCCTCCATGTAGTTTTTGTTGTTCCTCGTTTCCTTTGGCCTTGGAGGTGCCTTGCAAGTGATTCATGACAGGTTTCTTTGTTTGACTTTTTTAACGTATGTCCAAGACCTTTTTATTTTGTTCCTTTTATTTGCGCATTCATTATTATCTTCGGCGAGTTGACGAACACAGACAAAAATTTTGTACCAGTAAACACATTAATTAAAAATAAAATCAGTTTTAATTAAAAATTTAATCAAGTGAATTAAATGTTTACTCAAATGAATTAATCGTTTAATCAATAGTATTAAACGTTTAATTGAAAATATTAATTTGCACCAGTAAACAAATTAATAATATCAATTAAACGTTTAATTCACTTCATTATACGTTTAATTCACTTGATTAAACGTTTAATTCACTTGATTAAAAGTTTAATTTACTTTATTAAATTTTTAATTAAAACTGATTTTATTTTTGATTAATGCGTTTTCTGGTGCAAAATTTGTTCTGTGAACTTGTTTATTTGTAATAACTTTAGGCCAGCCGATTTTTTAGATATTTCTCATGCAACGTCTCGTAAATGTTTGTAGATTATGTTTGATTGTTTCGTTAATCGTTCATGCTTCGGAACCGAATAATGGTTTTTACGCTGGAGCTAACTACGTAAAGTTTTCTTTAGGGGACAATGCGTTCGAGTTCGATATACATATTTTGAAGGCTGTAAGACGTTGACTTGGCCTGTTGTATACGTGGATTTACATCCCCCATGGTTGCATGGGGTTATTATGCAATAAATGTAAACGTCTTGTATTGGCACGTTGTTGAGTGTTAAAATTTAAGTTGATTGGGCTTAACAATCATGGCATCAGTTTGTTTTTGCGTTGATTCGTATGACATAGTCTTATGTCTTTGCAGCCAGGACGTGTATTTTTTGTTCGAAGTCAGAAGGACTAGGTCGCCTGCTTAATAGAGGTATCTGAGCTGATGTAAACTTGGTTGCCTATTAATCCTGTTACTTGCGTTTTTTCCGGCTCTCCCTCTCTCTTTCTATTTCTCCTAGTAGAAAATCGAAACTTTTGACCAAAAAAATTTTAAATAAGTATTAACTAAAGAATATTTTTTCAAAACGAAACAAAGCAGACTACAAAACTTCCATTCATCTGCATAAAAGGACACCAGCACAATTCTGACTTTTAGAATTAAGCGAAAAAGGAAATATTCATGAGGTCCTCCTACCAATTTGTAGCCAGGTGTAGGTAGCTTTATGAAGTTTTGTTTTTAAAGGCTTTCAGTTTTTGTTTTATTTTTTGTGAAAGATTATTTGAGGCGGTCCATAACAAAACGCAATAATTACATTTTTCAAGTTTTTTGACTTTTTGATTGAATCCTATTCTACACATTGAAATCTATTAAAAAGCATTCCAAAACTCAATAACTACACTGCAATGCAATATCAAATATAATGGTTCAGAGCAAAATGCAATAATAACACATAAAAAAGTGTTTTCATTTTTCTACAAGTGGTTGCAATTTAAATCAAAATTATATAATACGAATCTATTTAAAGCAAAAACAAGGAAATTCCAGCCCTATTTCAAATCAAAACGCAATATTTTCATACATTCCAAAGCAAAATGAAATAAATACTATGATTCGGACCAAAACGCAATAATTCCATATTTGTTATCCAAATAACTTTAAAACAAACTGTCAGATAAAATAATTTATTTGTGATTAATATTATTTTTGTAAACAATAATACCTCAATAATTGTTTTTTAAAAAAATTATGTGCTACTTACTTAAATTACATTTTGTCGTTATCCAAAAAAATGTTATGGTGTGATTATTGCGTTTTGTTATGGACCTCCTCATTTGTTGCACGTGAGTTGCTTTAAATTTGCAAAGAAAACAAAAGTTTTACCACAATACACAACATTGACAAAAAAAAAAAAAAATGGAGCCGTAAAATTAAGGACAATACTTTAAAAGGTCACTCTGGGAGATTTGTGTATACTGTTTTGTATTAGTTTACAAGTTGCTTGTATAAGAGGGAACCAAAAACTCTAAGCTTGTGAGTGAGAGAACACATTTAAAAAAAATAAAATAGGTTTTGAAAGAATCAGAGAAGCAATTCTATGTTTAAACGAATTTTTCAGTTTTTTTACTTAAGTTTTCACGATCTCTGGTATATATAATTGCCAGAACCATGCTACGATTAATGGTTTAGAATTGCTTAATGTTACCTGCCTGCCAAAGATCATTTTATGTTTGCCGATTTCTCAAGAATAAGATTCAAAAGGTTTTATTAATTTTCTTTTAGTTCTCGTAGCCTCTAGCGAAATATCAATTCGCTGATTATGATTTTTATGTGCTTCGACTTATCAGGCCTGCAAGCAACCTCCGGTGATGTTAAAGCAGAGCATTTATTTTATGTATGGTTATCCTTTACATATTTAAAAAACCCGTTGAATGTTTGTCCTTTTTGTTGTTTTACTGCATATACACAAATGGTATAGAAATTTTCTTAAAACCCAAGATGTGCGTGAATAATTTTCATTATGAGGCAATTAGAATAAAATTAAGCAAAACAAAATTTCAACCAAAATTCTTCACATAAAATAAACAACGTATCAGTGAAATAAAAAGAAAAATTTTATAGAATTTTTTGACAAAAACGAGAAAACAAAAAAATTATGTTGAAAGAAAAACCACAAATCTACTCTTAGCAATTCACTTAATCAGGACAGTCGCAGAAAAGTGGAAAGGAAAGTGAAAGAAACTTCGTGTTGTGCTTCTCCAAAAAAATAAAATTTTAAAATAAAAATATCCTAAATGTTTGTAAACATTTATTTTCATTTTATGCAAAATATAATAATCGTTAAATGTTTTAATTTAAAAATTTCTGTTTTAAATTTCCCTCTTACTGCACATTTTCCAAGTTTTGTTTCCATGCAACATAAAAATCCATTTAAAAAGTAATTAGAAGTCTGAAATTAATTTTTAAAGAAATTAAATTTGTTTGCAGCTACGCTTCGAAAACATTTTGCCATCATTAACGATTTGAAATTCAACTTAAACAAGACGAATGCAATGACAAAGAAAGGCATAGAAAAATATAAAGGAGGATGCGAAGAAATTATTTTCAACAAATATTTTTAAATCTGGTGTACCAAAAAATAGGACTGTATATAAACCAAGGCGAATTCATTGCAGGTGATCTCGGTTCTACAACAAGTATAACTCGTACAAAACCACAAGCAATTTGTTTTTGTAAAATCATTGTATAATGTCAAAAAACAAAATTAAAATAAAACAGAAACAAAGATAACAAAAAAAATTTTGATATCCAACAATGATAAAGCTAACAGAAAAACCACCTGTAATGAATTCGCCTTGATATAAACTAAAAAATTATTTCCGTTTCTTCCTATATTCTCTATTTGCAAACTCAAACCTTCCTTTCCCTTTCTATTACTCTGTGGAAGCAAGCAAAAATTTAAGTTTGTTGTTTTTGGCTCGTTTATTGTTTGAAACGTAATGCCATTGAAACTGAAGCGCTGCAATCTTTAAATACATTCTTCCTCTACATAAAATTTAGACTTGCGTTCAATAATTGCACAAAACGTTAAAAATGCTACCAGTCAGCTCCGTCAACCCGGCAACCAACAATTTCAGCAGCAAAAAGAAGATTGCTGATGTTTTTAATGATACATTAACAGAAAAAAACAAAATGCCAATTGAAAAAATTGTTTTCCTTGGAAAGATTCTAACTATGATTCCTCTGAACAACGCAAAACAGTAAGTGGCAATTCCATTCTAATTGCAGAAATGGCTCAATATGCTTAATTCTTATTAAGACAGAATGCCAGAAAGTATTGACAGCATCAAAAAATAAAATTCTAAGAATTTTGTACGAATGCAGATCATAAAAGGCAGCCAGCCAGCAAGTCGTAGTTACTCATTGGGGAGTCAAGCACCAATGGTTCCATAGGCACAAAAAGATACCTTTTGATTTAATCACAAGCCAACCCTATAGAAAATTTAGCAATAATATGATAATTTATTGATAACTTTTAACATATTTTAACTAAATTAATCAGTCAAATGTATGTAACCTGTTTAAATGAAACGAGTGGATAATAAAAATCTGAGTGCGGTGTATAAATTCATAATATGATTTCATCGCAAGCATAGTTGATTGTGACGACCAAAATTATATTTATCTGAAACATGCAGGATTTTCTTGGAAAATTTTGAGCGTAATTGTAAAACTTTATTAGAATAGAAATGTATTCAACGTGTTGGTCATCGTAGGCTATGACTTTGCATATATTTTTGGCGATTAACCAGGGAACGTATCTGGTACCATGGGAGCCAGAAGCACCCATTGGCACCGGGATGGATATTTGTTGAGGTCACCTTAAGTATGCTTCTTGAGGGAAAAGCTTTCTGTCTTTCAGGAAGTTTGTCTTTGCGGAGTTTAACTTTTCCGTTGAAAAGATACTTTGGTGGATTATATTGTGGTGGCCATGGGAAGAGTTCGGCCTGAAAAATCAGGTTATGCACTAAAATTGCTACCCTGGTGTGTTGGTTGTACTGACTTTTGGAGGGCGGTTGGTAAGCAAACTTACTGACTTTGCGAAGTTTAACTTTTCCGTTGAAAGGATACTTTCGTGGATTATATTGTGTTGGACATGGGAAGAGTTCGGCCTGAAAAATCAGATTATGCACTCAAATTTCTTCCCGGGTGTGTTGGTTGTTCTCACTCTCGGAGGGCGGTTGGTAAGCAAACTGACTGTTACCCAGTGATCAAGATCCACTATGAAGAAGGCCCTAGGACAGGTATCCATGTTAATCTATTCAATAGCACTTCGGATAGAAAAATCGTTGTTCAACGATTTTTTCCTTTATCTGTGTTGTACTCCAATTTGTGAATTATACCTTTTTTAAGTTCAACAGCCAATATTGCTCTAGGTCATATAAACAGAAATATGATTTTTTTAAACAATGTTTCCATCCATATTGTGAGTATCCAAAAACGTCACAAATCTTTACCTCAACTTAATTTACAACTCCCCAACAAATTGCTCCAGTTTACAGACCTAAGAGTTTAAAATAAGAAAATAGTTTTCTATTTAGTTTTCCCTTAGAAAATGGCAAAAGGATACATGAAGTTGTCTAATAAATATATTCTTGACTTCACTTTAAAATCTATTACAGCTGCAGGCTGTTGCTATTTACTTTCTCTATACATATATTAATAATATGATAGTTTAGATACAGACGTACTTAAAAACCTGCAAATAGAAAAATTCTTAGTAAGCAAGAGAAAAAGGGACCATAAAATAGGATATGTAGAATTGCCAAGATGACTGCAGGATGTATGTGTTTGCTATGCAAACTACTCGCCACTCTTCTTTTCACTTCCTTATGTTGCTTAAAATAAACAACGACCGAAACTTAAGTCTTCCGAGACATGGCATTTAAACAAACACAATTCAAAACAATGCAACTTTGCAAAACGACGCAATTAAGTAACAACTAGCACAAAAATTAACTTTGGGAATTAAGCGACAAATGTTCAAGCATGCAGCTACTTGGCAGAAGTTGTAGCAAATACATAAGCTAAATACAATAAATGCACGATTACATGCAAGAAGTACAGTAAACTAAAGCATAGCTACTGGATGTTTTTGTTACAGCGCTTTTCGCCTTACATCCAAAAAGTCGATCAACGTCATCATATTTGTTTTAGTACATAGCCTGCCTCTTCTGAAAATGTTTTGAATCGTGCCGACTCGTTTTAGTTTTATTGAATCAAATTTACAAATATCCAATGGCGACTATTCACCAGAGATAGCGACAATTTATTACCTCTTGCATTACCTTACACGATGCCAGTTTACGTTGACTTCTGTCAATTTGAGTTTAAATTGGTCTCCCATCAGATAAAAAGTAAGCTCAAACAAAAGCAGTTAGACCATAAAAAATTATGCCAAGCTATTAAGTAATGTGAGAAAAACGCAAAGTGCGTAAAGGCAGACAAACAAGGGCTTCGTTATTGCCCTTAAAAAATAATGACAGTGAAGCACAAAAATAATATCATAATGTAAACGGGGGACGAAGATTTTAATTATTTTTAACAAATCATTTTATAAAAAATGATATGTAATCCCCATAACAGGCTTAAATACTCGCACATTGTAGCCAGAGTTGTCAGATGTGGCGATTACTCGCCAAACGTGGCGATTTTCAAACTGGTTTGGCGACCTAATTTTTGATTTGGCGATTTAAAAAAATTTTTGGCGATTTTTTTGGCTATTTTTGATGAGCTATGGAGTTGTTTTAAAATTCGTTATATTCAATAAGAAGAAAAATATTACTTTTATTCTAGTATTTTTATGTATGAAATTTGAGGCATTCATATGTATGGTCAGTATTTGAAAGTATGTATGTTCAAATGGCTGATGAAGATAATAAAAATCTTCGAGAAAGGTGTATGAACATGTTTCCATAATATGTATGTGGCAATTTATTATCATAAATAAAAAACGTTGTTGTTCAGGATTTTTATGAATCCTAACGAGCGTAAACTAACGATGTTTACGAAACACACTCGAAAAAATTAGCGTTGGTTAATTGTAAAGAGGGTTTTAATGATGACATTTCATCTGATTTATATATTTTATAGCCACATGGATACGACAGGTACGTACCATTTAAAAGAATTTGCTTTGGCTGTACTTTATATGCTGTTAATTACACCAAGTATTGCCTGTGTTGAAATTATGAACTCCACAACAACTCTCCTTCGAAGTAGAATGCATTACGAACTTCTAGCGTTATTACCAGATTTAAATTATATGACTGTTGTACCTTCATTGAATAAATGTAATTCTCTCACAATGTATTCTAAAAAAGAAGACAAATATGGAGTCTTGGCAGTGAAGCGTTTTAGATAACTGCAATTTATATACAAATGTATATCCAATATTTGTTTAATAATAATTATTAAAATTATTTTTTCTTACTTTCAGTAGACTACTATAAACTATTTTACAGTAAACATTGTACCTCTTTTGTGTTCACTAACTATTTTAACTGTGTTCTTTTTTTACTGCAACTTTTTTTAAATTTTTGGATTATTTCAGCGATACTGAACAAATTTATTGTTTAGAATTTATAAAAATTATTTTGAATAATTCTAAAAAAATGTATTTTATTGTCAAAAACTGAAAATCAAAGGGTTTGGCGATTTTTGACATTGAATTTGGCGAAAAAGGTCAAAATCAATCTGACAACCCTGATTGTAACTCGAAACATTTTCGAAAGAAGAGATGAAGTGAAGTGCCTAAAAATTGTATGACCACAAATGAAACAAATGCATCTTAATTCCAAGTATTTGCATTAAGTAAACATCGATTGGATGTGTTGACAAAAGTAACGTTTTGTTTCAGCCAACAGTGGATGAGAAAATGAAAGCTGTTCATAAGTAGAGGGGATAAAATCTAAATAACTTCACTCAAAAGAAATCCTATTAACAAAAGCACTAGCCGCGACATATTAAGAGCTTACTTAACATCAATGCCTTAAAGAAATACCCTTTTAATACTTTAATACTTTAATGTGCAGGGAATAGGGAAATGGAACATTCATATCACAGCAAATTCTCCCACCCAATTTCATCTTTCGATTAAAGTAAATCCTGTAACATTTTTTGGCTTTTTCGTATTCAATTTTTCTTCACACTTTTGGATAAATTGTAGATTTCGTTAAGGTAAATTGTTGGCATTCTTTGCCATGTTACTGTAACATTAAACAGAAATCTATTGAGAAAATAACGTCAATACAAAAAGATGTAATTTAAGTGGCACAAAAACTAACAATTTCCCATTAATCTATGAATACATACTGATGTTGTAATAACTTTGAAATACATATTTAACTCATGTTTATGATGTACAAAAATCTTCAAAAAAGTTTCTCCATAATTTATACAGGCTGGCGCAGAATGAGCTTTATGGTTTAATGATTGTTAACTTTTTATTTGTGCGATTATTATTACTTATTTTTAATGCAGTACATTATTGGAGAATGTTTTAATTAGCTTTGAAAAATGATATTCTTTAAGTGATGTCCATTTTCTGCTTCGCATATACGTGCTCTTTTTAACATATCTTCAATAACTTTTTGCAAAATTTTGGGTGTGATATTAATTAAAAAATTAATCAAATTTGTACCAGTAAGCAAATAAATAGCATCGATTAAACGTTTACTTCACTTGATTAAACGTTTTATTCACGTTTAATTCACTTGATTAAATTTCTTATTAAAACTGATTTTATTATTGATTAATGCATTAATTGGTGAACAATGTTCAGGAATTATTTCTGTGCACATTTCAAACACCCAAGAAAACTCATTTTAATAATATAAATCGGGTTTAATTATTTTTGTTCGTTGTTCGAATGTAAAGATTGCCACTTAAAATCCACTACAGTTTGCACTACATTTATCAAAAAAATGCATTTTTTTTTAAAAACCAGTAAAGTGTATGCCAATTATAGCAGTACTTTTGCACATCATGACTAGTTCATTATTATTGTATTATCACAAGAGTAGTACAAGCATGAGTGATGCACTATTATTACATAAGCCATAAAACGTAATGTGAACAACAATCTTAAATAAATCTATAATCTTTGCAGGGCTTGTTTTTTCGTGTTCACATATTTATAAGCTCAAAATGCTTCGAAATATTTGAATACAACAATTCACTTCCCTTCATTGTTTGAGTCATCAAAAATATAAAAAGTTGTTGGATTACTCAAAACAAAAAGGAACTTTACATGTACATCGAAAATTTTTTCGATGCGGACCTCAAGTATAAAGCAGTTTAAGTAATATAGTATGTGAACTGCCTACCACTATTTTAAGCCAATCATTCATACATGTGCTCAAATTTTCAGTTTTTTTAAGATTAAATTTGCAGTTAAAGATTTACTCAAAATTCAATTTAAACTAACAGACAAAAAACAGAATAAACCACAAAAAAATTTCAAAGTTTGTTTTACTCACTTCTTTTTAAAAATTTAATTATATTAAAACGGTCAAAAAAAATTTATGTTTCATTTTCACATTTGATGAACTTTTTTCTTACAGCAAAAGCACTATAATTTCACAGTGACAAATATTGCCATAACTGGAAATTTTTTTTCGTTGCCACATAAATTGTTATTTTTCTATTTATGCAAGCGATACGATGTTTTCAAAGCATAAAGTTCTAAAAACAAGTGTAAACAGTTTTAAGAGCCAACCATCTTAATGGTTTCATTTAATAGTTCTTTTTTTTCGTTCCGAACTCACATTCTTTGACTAAAAAAATAAAAAAAAATTTGTTTGTGGTCAACAAATAAAATGGATTTTTATTTTCTTCCTTAAAAACCCAAAATGAAATGAAGTTATAAAGAGAAATACAATATGTGACAGTATTTATTTAGAAACTAAAACAGTTAAAAGAAAGTAACTAGTTTTGTATATGTTAAATAATGAATCGACTGAAAAATAAAAAAACGATTTTTTAGTTAAAAACGCGTTCAAAAAATCATTAATCGTTCTTAAATTTGAAAATAGAGTTAAAATATCGAGGGATAGCTCGAATTGGGTTAAAAAGAATTTTAAAGGCAAAAATCCATTTTTATACCCACACCACAATAATGCTAATGTGTGTAACACCTTAAAATATTCGTCCAAGACCCACAAGAATCACTTCCTGAGGGGAACTAACGATGTCCGTCCGGCTGGCTGGCTGTCCATGTAACCTTGTGCTCAAAGTACAGGTCGCAATTTTGAAGATAATTTGATTTCGTATATAGGTTCTTATTGACACAAGGACCATGCCTATTGAAATGGGTCGATTCGGTTCATATTTCATATACCTAGCCCCCACACAAACTGCGTTTCGAAATAGGGTCTTTGTTACGTCTATAAAACCAAATTTAATGAAATTTGAAACATATCTTTATTTATATGGACTATACTTTCTAACTTGTTATATTAAATGTAATTAGTCGCTGTCAGACCAACTTAAAAAGCGAAAAATTGTGCACAAGTTTTCGTTTTTTGTTCGACAGTTTTTTGTAGTTTTTAAACCCTGATTCAAGCTACTAAACAGAAATAAATTTTCAGAAAATCGATAGTTACTACCCAGTAAAAAAAATTTGGGTTTTTTGAAGCACATAAAATAAGCGCAAATTCGAGCGCTACCATGAGAGAGCTCTTATACAGCAGTAAATAAAAAAGAATAAAATATACAAAAAAGCTGTTATTTTAGTGCTGACAACGAAGAAGGTTTTGAAATATATTATGGTTTACGAAAATGATACAATAAAATTCATTTTAACAAGTCAAAGCAAAACATTAATGCATTTGTTAATTTAGTAAGCCCTTAAAAATGCACTTAAGGAGTGCTTTGTTCGCATGTTAAAGGAAGAGGTTATTGTCACCAGAAAATAGTCCTCCAAGCCGGCAACACCCCAAACAAAAATCAGGCATCCCATCAGCAGGTTTGAAGCGATTTGAGGTGTGAATTCATACATAAAACCTGCTCCTTTTGGAGCCCATTTTTTACTGGGTATTTGCTTAAAAAAACTGAAAAAATGTTAATTGATCAAAATTTGACCTTATAAAAAATCCCAAAAATGTATATATTTTCTGTGTGTGACTCAAGAGAATGGCTTCGCCGATTTCGCTTATTTTTTTTTTTTTTTTAAAGGTGTGTATAGTCTGAAAAAATTGGAAAAGTTGCTTGGAAAATTTAAAAATTCGAAAAAACCTAAAATTGTGTTTTTCTATGGAATTTTGAATTGTTTTTATAGATTCAGTTCAAACTTAGTACGAATAACGTCTTAAGTTCGGAAAATATGCATGAACAAGTTTAATTGACCATGCCCATTTTTACGACCACTTTCTGAAGAAGTTTTGAATTCAAGCAATTTCTCATTTCCAATAGGTTTTTACAAAATTACCACAAACAAATTTATTTAAATTTAGACAGGATAACGTCTGTCGGGTCCGCTAGTATTTTAATATTTATATTTGAATCAATATTTTCTTTTTTTTTTCTATCTAAAATAAATGAAAGATTATCAATAACAATTTTAATTTATTTTCATGTTGTAAAATTCCTTTTTCCATTGTAATAATTTAAAAATAAAAAAGATTAATAAATTTGCGATTAAAGTGAAAAAAAATTTTCAACACGCAAAGAAAACACATTTACCTCTGGGGTCACCTCCAACAAAACGATTTTTAAGGAAAAATGCTTATACGTATTTTGGCTATTTTTGCCATTTGATTATCATGCGCAACCATATAATAGGTAAATTTGTCCTCAATCAAGAAGCCAAAACCGGTTGCTTCCGAACATATTAAGCTTAAAATTATGAATAGTGTTATTGACCACAATTGCATGTTGTTAAATGAAAAATTCTTTTTTCCAAAAGCAACATCTTGTGGTTAAGAAAACAACTTCATATCGTGAATAAAATTTACCTCGAAACATGTTCCCTTTTTCGCTAAAAATGTATGGCGAGGAAAAAATGTGTTTACTTTTTAACAACAATAGGCGTGATTATTGTAGGCAACAATAATAATACCATGCGTTTTTTACGTGTAATTATTATAACAAAAGCTGATAAATCGTTCAATAATCTCTAGGGATTGTTGTTTGCTGCTTGTTTTTTGTTGTTTGGCATCAAGCTGTTTATCATTTTTGCAAGTTATGACCCAAAATAAATAAGTTTTTTTACCCACATTTCTCCCTATTTACTTTTTTACCCTTTTTTTATAATTTGTTATAAAAATGCAAATTTTATAAAAGAAACAAAAAAAAAATGGAAAACAAGTTCATTTATCACAAAAATTGTGTTTAAATCATGTGTGTTATGGGAAAAATAAAACCAACTGAAGTTGTGCTGCAACATTGAAGACAACCAGAAGGAAGGGTTGGAATTTAAAAACTTAACACTGCTATTAAACGACATAAATGTGTTTATAACTGAAATGTACATTTTGGAGTTGTATATTCTTTATGGGTTTCATTCTATTTGAATCGAACATCTTTTTTGTACTCAACACCAATAGTGGTGACTTAGGGTGTACTAAGTTTGTCATTCCGTGTGAAGCTTTTTTAATATCCATCTCTGATGCCATAAAGAATATTTATTCTGGATCCTTGAGTAATTCCATGTCAATTAAACCATGTTCATTTGTCTGTCCGTCTTTTCATCTGTTGAAAACACGCTTTCGAATAACTTAAAATAAGAGAATAGATAGTTTTAAGTTATCCTTAGCAGCTTTGGATTAAAATCCAGCAAAATAAATTCGATAGGATAAGAGTTATGAATTCCAAAATGGAAGTTCCCACCCTGAAAAGTTGATAATTTTGTTTCCAAATAAAACACAAATAATTTCGGAATGCACAGATTGATAAAAGATTTTGCACAAATTCGTTTTATATAACTAGAAATCATACTACCAAATTTCATGAAGACCGTTCCATAATTTACAATAGGCCCCATATAATTTCCAATTTAAAATAAAATAATTTTAACTTGTAGAATTGTTGTTGGGAATTGTCAAAACCTGAGCTATATTTAACTAAATCAATTAACACATTGTGTTGTTTGTGTAAATGTATTAATGTATTATTCTTGTTTTCCCTATAGACCAACATAAATTTATGCAGCTGTAGGGGATCAGCTTAATGGTCAGGCGTTCTTGCGAACTGTCAGATTAGAGACAAAGAGAACTAAACAAGGCAACAAGTGCCGCTTTTAGTTTTCAAATGCAAAGTCTACTTTATTTGTGGGCTACCGCCCTTTTTATACTAATTTCTACATTGTATTTATTCTTAAAATCTATTCTTATTTATCAGTGCCATGCAATTATCAAGCTTTTCCATATGTATATTACCCTAGCCAATCAGAATGTATGAGTAAGGAATGCACTCATTCACATTTGACACTTCAAATTTATGTCATTTACATTCTGATTGACCTGCTTTACCATTGTCCTATTTGTGTTGACTCATGTTTAAATGTATTGAGTCACTGGATTAATGCCGTTATTTGATATTTTGTTTGTGGCATTTATCCTACTATTATTGGGGTGGTATGTATGTGTTTTAGAGTGGTTATTGGGTAGGCAGTGGACACTTATAAGGTACTCTACAAAAATAAAAATAACATTTATTGAAAAAATTTGATACTTTTCAGTTTCTAGTCATCTATACAATCATTCTGGTAACAGGTGCGAAATCAACAAATTGTTTGCTTGATTTTATGAATTTGGCATAAATTTGGTGATTAGAGACAATTTTTAATTTTTTCTGTGTACACCGGAAAACAGTACCGAATATAGCATTATTGTTGTATTATTTGGCGTATCAGAGCTTGATAAGACTTTAAATCACTGTACAAAATTACGCGAAGATCGGTTTATTCTTTTCTATTGACCTTATATAAAGCCCACTTTAAGGCCTTATAATCTATAGATCCCATACAGAGCCAAATAGTAAAATATTTTAACTGATGGTGGAGTTATAATCTTTTTGAATGCTTCTGAAGGTAGTTCATGTATTCTTAGTGCATTCTTTATGCACGTAGCTTCTCTTTTAGTTTGGTGTTTTTGTTTAAATTTGAAAAATAATCGTTATTTGCAGTCCCTGATTTTGATTCTTATGGACTTACACAGAAGAAATATCTCAAGAAAATTTTATCCAACACAGTTTGTTTAAAATAAAATTTTAGGTCAACAAACTTTTTGTTTGATTCAAAGAAAAAATTTATCAAATTTACACTTTGCAAAATAGCACTCAATAGGGAAATAATTAAATATTTCTTCATATTCAATAACAAAAATATTTAAATCAAAGTAACGACAGTATTTTCACAACTCTTGTCCATTTTTAAATAGCTCTTAATTCTCATTTGTTTTACAGTTTTATTTGAATAATATATTTAGTTTTGCCAAAGTCTTTGGAAAAGGTTTCCTGATCATCTGGCCTAAGCAGCCAGTGAAATGCGCATAGGATCTTACTTATCCCCGCATAATAAATTTTAGTGTTTTTATAAAAATACAAAAATTTAAAATTTACGACATCATCATTAATAAATAAAAAAATAAAGATGCGATTAACATTTTGTTTGATTTATTCAACATTTTCAACAATTTATTTTAACAAATCAAGTAAACATTTTGTTAAAAAAAATTATTTTTTGCAACAACTTTTTTTATTGACTCAATAAACTTGGTTGTTGACTAAAACTTTAACAATTATACATACAAACTTTTTTATCAATACCGCAAAAATCGTCATCGCAGAAAATTCAAAAATTTTTATAATCAAATATGCGATTTTCGTATTCAAATATGAAAATTATTTTTTTCTGTGTATATATATTAAAAAATCTACTCTTTATTGAAATTGGGCTGAAATAAAATAAATTTGGTCCTCTTGAATTCTACTTGTGCCTTATTGTATCAACTCACTTTTTTATATACAAAGTGCAAGTTGAATACGAAAGCACTATCTTTGTCAAAAACTTAATGCATATAAATTTTTTCTTTTTAAAAATGTTGATTTCATAAGTATTTTTATTATTTTTAGTTGGTCACATTATTGCAATATGAAATAAATATTGAAACGAGGAAATTGTTTACATACAAACATGCAAATAAATGTATTTCCATGACCTTTTACATGAGTGATAACAAGCAAAAAAATGTCACTATGTCCTAGGGGATTATCTCAAAGGTTGAATTAAGTTGTTTTATATATGAAAATGTTGTTAGAAAATTTAAGATTTTTTTCAAAATGTTGTTAGAGCGCTTTAACAAATTTTCTATAGACAATCAAATAAAAAATTTTTCGGACATTTAAAACAATTCGAACTTAACCGAAATAAATTTTTTTTCAGTTAAAATTATTAAACGAGAAATTATTTATAATATAAATATTTTGCAAATCTCAGTCAAATTAAAATACAAAAAGTTGTTTGTTAAAAGTCTATTTTCATTGATATTTTACACACTTTTGCTTGATCCAACATTTGATTAGCTACCAGAAAATTTTGCATCTTCACGAATTCGATTTTTAAAAACATGTTATGTACTTAAGTTAGCTCAAGATGTATATGGGGCATTCCTCGCCAAATCGGATGGTTAGTTTTAAAATTCTATCTACTTTTAAGCCCGGTCCGGTAGTGAGGCTTAAATAACTACTATTTTTTCGATTTTTGAAAAGTTGAAAAAATATTTTTTTTTTTGGATTTTTTAAATTTTTAATTAATTTTCATGTTGTAAAACACCTTTCTTCATAAAAATAATTTAATGAAAATTAAATTTAATGAACTTAAGCCTAATTGAAAATATTAAAAATTTGGATTAAAAACCATAAATAGTTCGACAAAATAACCACAATACTAATTATTGTTAAAGGCTAAGGCACGAGCTCTATGTGTTCATTTGTCCTTCAAGTTGTGCTGAAAAAGGTCAACAAGAAAAAGAAAGACAAAAATGAAAAAACAAAAAATGTACTTTGGACTTCAAGAAAAATTCTTGACAAAAGTACGAAAAAACAGAAGTAAGGAAGAACATGTAAAATCAATTAAAATAGATAATCATTCAAAAAAAAGCAAACTTCGATCTACCAAAGGTTAAAATACAATTTGGTTTAAGGATTGATGTTTGACTATTGACGTCAGCAGCCTTCGATGGCTGCGAGTGTAAAACGGCAAATCCATTTGAGAAGATCGAGTGGTTGCGATCGAAACATGTCATGGTAACCTGCCGGCCCGGGTTCGAGCCCCCGCCACGGTCAAAAATGAAAGATTATCAATAACAATTTTAATTAATTTTCATGTTGTAAAACACCTTTCTTCATAAAAATAATTTAATGAAAATTAAATTTAATGAACTTAAGCCTAATTGAAAATATTAAAAATTTGGATTAAAAACCATAAATAGTTCGACAAAATAACCACAATACTAATTATTGTTAAAGGCTAAGGCACGAGCTCTATGTGTTCATTTGTCCTTCAAGTTGTGCTGAAAAAGGTCAACAAGAAAAAGAAAGACAAAAATGAAAAAACAAAAAATGTACTTTGGACTTCAAGAAAAATTCTTGACAAAAGTACGAAAAAACAGAAGTAAGGAAGAACATGTAAAATCAATTAAAATAGATAATCATTCAAAAAAAAAGCAAACTTCGATCTACCAAAGGTTAAAATACAATTTGGTTTAAGGATTGATGTTTGACTATTGACGTCAGCAGCCTTCGATGGCTGCGAGTGTAAAACGGCAAATCCATTTGAGAAGATCGAGTGGTTGCGATCGAAACATGTCATGGTAACCTGCCGGCCCGGGTTCGAGCCCCCGCCACGGTCAAAAATGAAAGATTATCAATAACAATTTTAATTAATTTTCATGTTGTAAAACACCTTTCTTCATAAAAATAATTTAATGAAAATTAAATTTAATGAACTTAAGCCTAATTGAAAATATTAAAAATTTGGATTAAAAACCATAAATAGTTCGACAAAATAACCACAATACTAATTATTGTTAAAGGCTAAGGCACGAGCTCTATGTGTTCATTTGTCCTTCAAGTTGTGCTGAAAAAGGTCAACAAGAAAAAGAAAGACAAAAATGAAAAAACAAAAAATGTACTTTGGACTTCAAGAAAAATTCTTGACAAAAGTACGAAAAAACAGAAGTAAGGAAGAACATGTAAAATCAATTAAAATAGATAATCATTCAAAAAAAAAGCAAACTTCGATCTACCAAAGGTTAAAATACAATTTGGTTTAAGGATTGATGTTTGACTATTGACGTCAGCAGCCTTCGATGGCTGCGAGTGTAAAACGGCAAATCCATTTGAGAAGATCGAGTGGTTGCGATCGAAACATGTCATGGTAACCTGCCGGCCCGGGTTCGAGCCCCCGCCACGGTCAAAAATGAAAGATTATCAATAACAATTTTAATTAATTTTCATGTTGTAAAACACCTTTCTTCATAAAAATAATTTAATGAAAATTAAATTTAATGAACTTAAGCCTAATTGAAAATATTAAAAATTTGGATTAAAAACCATAAATAGTTCGACAAAATAACCACAATACTAATTATTGTTAAAGGCTAAGGCACGAGCTCTATGTGTTCATTTGTCCTTCAAGTTGTGCTGAAAAAGGTCAACAAGAAAAAGAAAGACAAAAATGAAAAAACAAAAAATGTACTTTGGACTTCAAGAAAAATTCTTGACAAAAGTACGAAAAAACAGAAGTAAGGAAGAACATGTAAAATCAATTAAAATAGATAATCATTCAAAAAAAAAAGCAAACTTCGATCTACCAAAGGTTAAAATACAATTTGGTTTAAGGATTGATGTTTGACTATTGACGTCAGCAGCCTTCGATGGCTGCGAGTGTAAAACGGCAAATCCATTTGAGAAGATCGAGTGGTTGCGATCGAAACATGTCATGGTAACCTGCCGGCCCGGGTTCGAGCCCCCGCCACGGTCAAAAATGAAAGATTATCAATAACAATTTTAATTAATTTTCATGTTGTAAAACACCTTTCTTCATAAAAATAATTTAATGAAAATTAAATTTAATGAACTTAAGCCTAATTGAAAATATTAAAAATTTGGATTAAAAACCATAAATAGTTCGACAAAATAACCACAATACTAATTATTTTCAAAAATTTAAAAAAATAATATTTATGAAAGGCCCACTGCCAGACCAGCATTAAAGTTTTTGGGTGGATAAAAGCCTAAAACTATACATTTGCAAAAAAATCAAAACATACGAGCATGTTCTACAAATTGAAATGAAGTGAAATTGAAAAACAAGATTTTGATCTCAATTATTTACAAAATGGCTGTAGTTTTCCCGGTTTTCAACAGTGGTTCTTGTAAAGATAATTATTTCTCAAAGTATGAAGTATATAAAAAGGAATATTTTCATGAACCTTCTATACAGGATTGTTTTCAAAATTTGTGTGATTTTAAATCCACTTTATTTCGATTTACAGGACATGGCCGATACACTCATTTTCAAAAACACTACACAGAAAAAAATATCTCAAGAAAATTTTTAACAACACAGTTTGTTAAAAATAAAATTTTAGGTCAACAAACTTTTTGTTTGATTCAAAGAAAAAATTTATCAAGTTTACACTTTGCAAAATAGCACTCAATAAAACATATTTAATAATGAAATAATTAAATATTTCTTCATATTCAATAAAAAAATATTTGAATCAAAGTAAAGACAGTATTTTAACAACTCTTGTCCATTTTTAAATAGTTCATAATTCTCATTTGTTTTATAGTTTTATTTGAATAATATATTTAGTTTTGCCAAAGTCTTTGGAAAACGTTTCCTGATGATCTGGCCTAAGCAATCAGTGAAATGCGCATAGGATCTTACTTATCCCCGCATAATAAATTTTAGTGTTTTTATAAAAATATAAAAATTGAAAATTTATGACATCATCATTAATAAATAATACAATAAAGATTCGATTAACATTTGGTTTGATTTATTCAACATTTTCAACAATTTATTTTAACAAATCAAGTAAACATTTTGTTGAAAAAAATTATTTTTTGCAACAACTTTTTTTATTGACTCAATAAACTTGGTTGTTGACTAAAAATTTAACAATTATACATACAAACTTTTTTATCAATACCGCAAAAATCGTCATAGCAGAAAATTCAAAAATTTTTTTAATCAAATATGCGATTTCCGTATTCAAATATGAAAATTATTTTTTTCTGTGATAATCAAAAATATTTCAAAAAATACCAGGAAGGCCCTTTTGAAGTGTACTTAAAAATATCACAAGATTAGGGAAATCAAAAATAAATAAAAAAATTTTTAAACCATCCAATTTGGCGTGGAATACCTCATAAGTTTACATTTTTATTGACTGTAAATATTTTCACTTTTTTTCAAGAGCTTTCTTCCTTTAGTTCGTTATTTTCCTCTTCCTATTATTTTTTTTATTTTTATCTTTTTTGCGTTACGATAAAATGATTTGCAAACAAATTGGTTCAGGAAATTTGATTCAGTGCGGGATTTCTTTTATTAACAGGGTTTGTAAACTTGGGGTTATTGGCAAATTTGTGGTTTTCTTTCTTAGTCTTTCAAATAAAGTTTTAGATTTTGTTCATGCAATTCATGTTTTATCTTTATAATGGTCAGAGCTCTTCTAAGTCTGAAGGAATCAGTTAGAACAAGTAAAGTTTAACTTGAGAAAATTATGAGAATGAAATGTACTTCTGCTTAAGAAACTTTATGAATCGTTGTAGAAAGTTCTTAAAGTTAAAGGGAGTTTATATTCAAATTGCATATATTTTTATAAACAATTCTTTTTGTATTGTTTTTATATTGCAAAATAAAAAAATTGCTAGAAAAATTTGTTTTGTATAAATTTAAATGTTAAATATAATAAAAAAACCAATATTGAATGCTAAAGTTGAATGGAAAAAAAATTACAGTTAAACCTCTTAAAATAAGAAATTTAGTTGCTTAAAAAATTTCTTAAGCGTAGGATCACAATTGCACCGTAGAGACCGTTTTTTATCAGCTAAAAGTCTGTAACTCTTTAACCGATAGAGATAATTTAGAATATTTTTTTTTGATGGAGAGATATTTTATTGAAAGTTCTTCCAGATTAATTTTATTAAAATCGGTTTAGAAGAGAAATTTAAGGTCAAAGTTAAACTTTTAATTTTAGCATTTGGTTTTTTGTTTTTTGAATATGTTAAATTTTGAATAACAGTCATAGGCAGATAAAACGACCTTTTTAAAAGATCCAGGATAATTTTGTGAACAGGTTTCCACTTAAATATTTCCACAACAGTTCCTCTTGAACATGTTCCACTAGAATTTTTTAGTTTTCAAATCAAATATTTTAAAACAAAAGAAGACAAAGTAATACAAAGTCTTCAGTTAGCTATATAACATATTACCGGGTAAGCACACCAAATTGTGGCTAATTTTTTTCAATAAAACCATTATTTAAAAATTTAATCAAGTAAATTAAGCGTTTTCTTATATCAACAAAATAACTGCAAAAAATCTTTTTATTTCACAAAATATTTAATTGATACTATTAATTTGTTAACTGGTACATATTAAAATAATTTTTTAATTTTTATCACAAATTTTTTAATTGGAATAAATTTTCATTGATTTCACGTTGACGTTTGAGTTTGTAATGACAGGTAGTTGAAGTGAATTAATAAATCAAAATTTAATCAGCTAATAGATCAAAGTAGTTAATTTCTTACTGTAAAGATTCCAAGGTAATTTATAACAGAATCAAATGACTATTTTTTATTGTAAAAAGGGTACATAAGAAACAAAATAAACCAAAAAAGAATAAAAACGAGTCCTTAAAGTAACCAACAGTTCTATGAAAAAGGAAAGCATTTCAAAACGGGTTGTATGTACACAGAACAAAATATCTCAAGAAAATTTTTAACAACACAGTTTGTTAAAAAAAAATTTTAGGTCAACAAACTTTTTGTTTGATTCAAAGAAAAGATTTATCAAATTTACACTTTGCAAAATAGCACTCAACAAAACATATTTAATAATGAAACAATTAAATATTTCTTCATATTCAATAAAAACCATATTTAAATCAAAGTAAAGACAGTATTTTAACAACTCTTGTCCATTTTTAAATAGCTCATAATTCTCATTTGTTTTACAGTTTTATTTGAAATATATATTGAGTTTTGCCAAAGTCTTTGGAAAAGGTTTCCTCATGATCTGGCCTAAGCAACCAGTGAAATGCGCATAGGAACTTAATCATCCCCGCATAATAAATTTTAGTGTTTTTATAAAATATAAAAATTTAAAATTTTTGACATCATCATTAATAAATAAAAAAACAAAGATTCGATTAACATTTTGTTTGATTTATTCAACATTTTCAACAATTTATTTTAACAAATCAAGTTATTTTTTGCAACAACTTTTTTTATTGACTCAATACACTTGGTTGTTGAGTAAAAATTTAACAATTATACATACAAACTTTTTTATCAATACCGCAAAAATCTTCATCGCAGAAAATTCAAAAATTTTTGTAGTCAAATATGCGATTTTCGTATTCAAATATGAAAATTATTTTTTTCTGTGTATGTGTCTGTTCCTTCATATGCTGCTTTTACTATTTGATGTTCTGCTGGTTTTTATTTCACTAGTTTTTCGTTTTACTAAAACAAATGTTCATAAGAATACATTTTGCAAATCACACCAAATAATTTCATGAAAATGAACAATATTTATGTTTCGCTTTCATATTTGGCGCCCTATGCTCCAATGGGAGTTAGAGGAACACATATATATATTTCATATTTTAAATGTATTTCCTTTTTTTACTAAATGTTATAAATTGTTTACTAGCTGTCAATTTAATTGTGAATTATTTATCAACATTTTATTTATATTTATGAAGGAAAGTAAAAAAAAAATATTTAAATATTAATTTAATTGCTAAAACAAAATTATTTATACGTTTCTGATAAAATTGAACAATTAATAAAATGTGTCGTTTGCATATGTTAACCCCTACTTTCGTAAACATTTCTTGGGGGAGGCCAAAAAAGTTAGAAGTTTAAATTACTTCCTCGAGTTATACAAAAAAAAATATTTTCATAAATATTTTAGTTAAACTTTTGCAATTTAAGAGCTTTAAGTTTAAGAACAATTAAAAAATTTGTATTATAAAAAAACTTTTCTAAATTCATTATCTTTAAAAATGTCACCGCTTACAGGAAGCTAAATGGAGGGATCACAGCTGAACCGAACCAACTCATGAAATATAAGAAATTCCAAAACTAGTGCGCAATGCTCCGTAAAGATTAACTATCTTAAGTTCTGTAAAGGACTAAGTCAAAAAGTGTTTCGTTCCTAAGGTAACGGTAAAACCCCAAGTCAATGGCTCTTATTTTCGAAGAAAATAATGACAGTTCATTTACTCAACTATAAAATATTTTCGAATTGTCTTTTTCTGCCTTGTTTAGCTTCAGCTCTGAGGCGTCCAAAAACATACATATCGTTACCTAAAACGCTAATGGCCCTATTTAAAATTCTACAGGAAAAGCAAAAAACTATTTAAAATGATAAATTGCATTAAACTGTTTTTAATTTATTTTTTTTTTTTTCTTATTTACTTGAAAAATACCACTTGTTTTGACAATCGTTAATCTAACACATTTTGCGAACTGTTTGTTAGTGCGTTTGGCGTTTATCATATAAAATTTTGTAGAGAGGGCAATACATTAGCACCAAAATAAAAGTCAATTTCTAATTTTTGGTTATATAGGGACTTTTGCGTTTTAGATAACAATATTTTGTTTTTGCTAAAAAAAGAGGCATTACAATTGGTCGACAAGAAAATTTAACAAAGCAATATTTAAAAAACTGTCTTATAGAGTTTAAATTTGTTTATTTGAAGTTTTATATAAAAATCATGATTCAGTTTTTTTTTTTTTATTTTCCATTTCGTTATAAAAAATTATACCAAAAGTACAACTGCATTATGCAGAACAATAGAAAACTTTCATAAACAATTTGCTTCCAACTTTATTTAGTCAAATTAATTCAAATAACAGACTAAAGGGAAAAGTCTAAAGAGGCCAATAAAAACATAAAAACTTCTCTTTCATTTATACAAAATACAATTGAATTGAATTCAATTACCCCAAACAAAAAAAAAAAGAAAAGAATTGTCGAAGAAGAACAAACATACAAAACTTAATTGTATTCTAACGATGTGACAATAAATGAAAAGACTTCCTTATTAAGTTTAAGCTATAGAATCGACCAGCTAAACAAAACATTATCATCAAGAAATAAGGAAGAGAAAGATAACAGGCGAGAAATCTCTAGATAATAAAAAAGAAGATCAAGTGGCAGAAGAAGAAATATGACAAAAGAGGAGGAAAATACAACGACACCAACAAATTGATAAATAAACTCTATGAGGATGATAAAGATGTGTATGATGATAAGGAAGTCTAGGATTTGTTGCAATAATATTTTAACAAAACAATATGCAAATATAACGAAAAATATTTGTCAGTTGCAGCTGCACTTAATTACAATGCAAGAAAAAGTATAACAGGCCATTTAAAGGCACCCCATCGATGCCAGGAGATGAGAATTCTCGGTTTGTTTTCTAATCAACAAAACCAAAAACCAATGATCAAATTTTATTTAATCAGGTCTGTGACGGCGATCGATATTACAAACCAAACGTTCCTCGTAATGGAATTAAATAGTAAAAGTTATCTAAACATATGAAGTTGTTTTTCGACCTTTTTATTAATATAAATAACAAATAAATCTTCAAGCTCGAGGTCCTTTTGGTATAAAATATCATTTATTTTAGTTCTCCAATATTTCTTTATTCTTTGAATAACATCATCAGGGACTGTCTAGATTGGAAAAATCTAAATTTTTCGATGCAGAAAAATACAAAATGGCTCACAATTTAGGAAAACTTTTTAGTAATACGAAAGATAGAATGAGAAAAATCTAACGTAATATATAAAAAAACTTGCAACGGAAGGGAAAATGAAAAAGTATACATAAGCACAACCAAAAATAAATTAAATTAAAAGTTAATATATACACAAAAACAGCACTTCGGCCCACTGTGCGAATACTCATCATTCTCCAAGCTTAGATGATGTACAAATATTACAGGGGGTACAGAATTATAAGCGCCGATATAAATAGTATGTTGGAGATGTTAAACATAATAAAAATACCAGGATGAATACTAGGATGAATTTCAAAGCCGATGTCGAAGGGAGTTCGGCTCAATATTTTCTGTACTAAGTAAATAAGGCGAAGCAATAATTATAACAAGTGCAATATTTATTATTTTAATTTTTATTTTAGTACGATAATGACGACGGTAATAGCAACACACCAGCTTACTAGAATTTTTTGTGTGCGTAAATTATTATTTGGTTAGTTTTTGTTGTTATTTTTATTGATGTTATATATTTTTTTTTACTTCTCGTTTTTTGCTTTCATATTATTAATTATGTTGTGATTTTTGTTATTTAATAGACAGTCCCTGATGATGTTATTCAAAGAATAAGGAAATATTGGAGAAATAAAATAAAGAATATTTTATACAAAAAGGACCTCGAGCTTAAATATTTATATGTTATTTAAGTTATCTTAACATTTTCAAAGTATTTCATAATCATTTGAAATTTGAATTCCTATGAAAATGTTAATTCCCAGAATGCGTTAACTAAGATCAGTGCGATTTTGTTTAAAAATGAGTAAGAGTACTATATTCAGCTGAGCCGAATCTTTAATACCTTAAGCTAACGTAATGCAGTGTCTAAGACCACTCAGCCACTGACAAACAGAATTAAATAGAATAAAAAAAAAAAAACAAATAATAGTGCTAGTTATATTCAGTTGTGGCAAATCTTTAATACCCCTCACTATGGTGCGGTCCTGCCAATGCTGCACGAAAATTTTCCTAATCATGGTTCCCGTTCACATAGATGTTAAGCGCACTTCTGATCGGATAAGTGCTCTCGATTGAATAGTTACTTTTTGATTACTTGGTGACGGCAGATTGTGATTGTGTTTGTGAATTTTAGATTTGTTTACGTACCAGAGAGCGCATGTGATGATTCGAAGAATTTTGTTTGGTTCCTCTGTGTTGTCTCTATATTGAAGCGGTCGAGACAGTACCTCATAACTAAATACTTTAGCACCAGATTGACTTTAAGATAGAGATGTAAAGTAGAAGCTTACAATTAGACTAAGAGCCAAATTTCTTCGAATGAACCAATTTATTTTAATTTCTTTAAGTCCCATTTGAGTTGAATTTGCCTCTATATGTCGTTTCTATGTTAAACGTCGATCTAAATGTAAAACCGAGATATTTTACAAGCAGAAGTTGAGGTATTAATTGGTTCCCAGTAAAAAAATGGGCTCCAAAAGGAGCAGGTTTTATGTATGAACTCGTACCTTAAATCGCTCCAAACCTGCTGATTTTTGTATGGGGTGTTCCCGGTTTGGAGGACTATTTTCTGCTGACAATAAGCGCTTCTTTTAACATGCCAACAAAGCACTCTTAAATTGCTTTTTGAATGTCTAACTATATTAACATATTCATTAATATTTTGCATTTACTTGTTTAAATGCCTTTTTCAATCATTTTCGCAAACCATAATATATTTTTATTTTTTCGCTTTAAAACCTTCTTCGTTTTTAGCATTAAAATATCAGCTTTTTGTATTTTTTATTCTTTTTCATTTACTGCTGTATAAAAGCTCTCTTATTGAAGCGCTCGATTATGCGCTTCTTCTTTTAAGTGCTTCAAAAACCCCAAATTTTTCTTACTGGGTAATTCTTCTCTACTCGACTTGACAATATTCTACTCTACTCTGTATATTTTCTTTTTTTAAACCTACATTTTTGCTGTGTTAACACGAGTAAAGATAAAAAGCAAATGATTTTTATATCAACCATAGTATAATTTGGCTCCAAGCAAAAAATTACTTCAAATAAATTAAAAGAATCAAATGAGTTCAAACCAAAAAAAAAAAAAAAAAATTTAAGAAATATAGTAAATGAAAAAATACTGAACAATACAATGACATAAAATTCTTTAGCCCAGACATTTAGGCGACTTAGAAGAGACAATTTCCACAGAGTTTTTTGCACATGACATTAAGTATAAGTATTATAGCTATAGCAATAAAGCAATAAAATTGATGCCAACATTTAAAAATTTTGTAGATAAAAAAACTAATTTAAAAGTCAGTGACCTAAAAATTTTTATGACATTGCACGAAACTTATAAGAAGACAAGAAATTTTTTCTATATAAATTTTTAATTTTTAACACATTTAATACTATAAGTTAAGATGACATCAAAATGCACATTTTTCTGGTAATAAAAGAAACAGCTACGTCTAAACCCCATTACAGTATATAACAGATATAGAAAAATTTCTTAATTTCTCAAAAAAAAAATTCTTTTAAGAATGATATTCTTTTATAATTATTTAAAATAAAGTTATGTAGTACATCTGTACTACAGAGAAACCTACAGTATATAATAAATTATATTTCTTTACTTATTAAGGGTTAGAAATACATTTACAAATTATATTCCAACTTAATTTATCGAATTTCAGAAACAGATTAAAGTCTCAGGCGGTCATCGAACTTTCAAGTAGCCTAACAGGGCACCTATTATTAATATAATTTTTGTTTCATAGTAAAACCGATTAAGAGAGCGACTTATTTTTTAAATTCTTTCAGCTTGCGATTAGAAATTTTTCATACACATGCAACACTTCCTTGTGAGCGGTTTTTTTTCTTGTATGAAATGGTCTTATATCCGTCACCTACTGTATACCACAAAACCAACGAAATTGTTAAGAGATATTTACCTTTTTTTTTTTTTAAAAAATAGCGTTTCTAAATAGGAGCCATTTGATATGTGTAAGAATGTGAGTCTCCTTACAGTATCTTATGACTTAAATGAGTGCCTTGGAAAGTTTTTGAGTGTTTGAATAGTTTTTTCTACCACATTGCGTTCCATTTCAAATTCATGTTTAACTAATGCGTTAAACTGAACCACAGAAAACAGGATATAATTTTACTTGTACTGCTATTGGTTTCCTGCAACAAGCTGTTAGTTGGTGCATCATGTTTGTTGTGTTCCTGTAAATTCCTTATAAAACTAATGCTGTGCAGATTTGTGGTTTTGTTGTTGTATCCTTGTGGTGGCTTCGCCGAAATGAGGAAGCAAAGAGAAACAAATGAATGTCGAAATTTCAACGGATTTCCGCTAAAACATAAATGCTATACATTTTTTGTCACTATAAGTATTAGTTATACCTACCGAAACAAAAAGATGCGGATTTTCAAACACAAACACCCACAAAGATAATCGAACAATGTGTGCGTTAAGAAAATATTTAAGTAAAGTTTAGTTTACTCTAATAGCCAGTTTTTGGCTTCGTATCTTAATACTAATTTAATAAATTTGAGTTGTATTTCAATAAAGTTTCAGTTTAAACGTGTTTTTTATTATCTTTATTAAAAAAAAGGATGAAAGCACTATTCAATATTAAAAAAACAGTCGTTAAACAGCTGTTTAACCAAAATAAAGGCGAACTTACTACAGGTGGAGGCAAAAAGCCTGCTGACTTTCATAGTTCAAACCAACTTGTTTGGGTTTTCAGTGTTTCGTTGGAAATGGCTTACATTGCAAAAAAAACCTCTGTTGTTTTCGGATTTTTACGCCACCTGTAGTGAATTCGCCTTGAAAACTTAAAAAGTGACCGATGTATTTTAAAGGCAACCGCAAAGAAACAGCCGATTGTTTTTTCTTTGTGTGTGTTTATTTTTTTTTTTTTTTTTTTTTTTTTTTTTTTTTTTTTTGTATGGTTGTTATGTAAAGGACACCTTATCAAGTAAATGCACCATGTCAACTTAAATAGTCTTTAAAAAAGCGAAGCTGGTTATATAAGTGTCATTAAAAAAGCACTAGAAAACTCAATTTCGTATTTAAATAAAACTTTCATAAAAAAAATATTGTAATACGCAGTGAAAAACTGGCCATAAAGACTTTAAATGATAAATTTTAAGAATTCATTAATTTGACAAAACAAAAGTACTTTTGTTATGCATTAAACAAATTCACGACAGCAGGCTACCGACTTAAGATGACTGATTTATTGAAAAATAGTAAAGGAACTTTGAAAGCTCTTTTAAGAGATTACGCAAAAAAGCGATCATACTCAATCGAAGTACCTATTCGAATGTCTTCGATAGACAAGAATTTAAGCTGTTAGGTTAATAAGATGATGGCTGAATCCGGTATAATTTTAAATTTTGAAATTTACCAATTTGTTTGGACAAATTCTATTAAAAAGATCCCGTTATATAATAAAATTAGTTGATTTAAGGCCGAGTCATATCGAATCATATTCCGCAGATTTCCTAGTATTCGTATGTTCACTGAAACTAAGTAAATCCAACAACAAATAATAAACAGCTTCTTCTTTTGACCTAAATCTAATCATTTATTATAAAATAAATGTATTTAAATCTCAATAAAAAGTTTGTTCAAATATTTTTGCCCTGATAAAAATCATAAAATTGATTGCAAAGTAATTTACTAAAAATATAAATCTTTTTTTTTCATATTGTAATAGGAAAATGCTCTTTCAAAATAAAAGAACACAGATAATTGAATGAACGTATTTCATGTTAAATAAACGAGTCAACAGAAAAAATAAACAGAAATTCCTTAAAGAAATTCTCAACAATCCTTACAGAAATATAAACTTTGACAATACAACAGCATTCAAATCTTTGCAAGAAAGCAGAATTGCAGAAAACTAAAAAATAAAAATTTGTAAACTAAATTTGTTTGGCACATACAATTCTTAAGTTTTCGAATTTGTAAAGTTTTTACGTTAAGTATTGGTACAAAATGAAAACTTTTTACGCTTTGCTTTCTATTTTCCTCCATGTACTTGTTTTTCGAGCTGCCTTCCTTAAGATCACACCAATAGAGTAGTTGTTAAGGAATTTCGTTGCAATTTATTTAACTTAAATAATAATTGTATACTTTTCTAAATTTTTATTTTTATTTGATTAAATTATAAACGACAGTAAATATTTTCTCGAAATAAATTCTCATTAATTTTAAAAGTGAAGTTTGCAAAAAACGAAGATTTGTTTGTTCTGAGTTGTTCAATAAAAATTTCAATTATGAAATGAAATGTCTTAAAGAGAAAAAGCTTTTAAAAATTTCTAATAAAAAAAGGTCACTCCAATAGCCCATCTAATTATTGGTTCGTATCCTTCTTCTTTTTCAGTCCACTTAACTCCCTGTGCAGCATAGGGCCTCACCTGGATCGTTTTTAATTTTTGTAAAAAACTTTGGGCTTGGGATTTCCATAGGTGCCACATTTTCTGTACAAATGTTTTTTAAAAATCTTTTAACTGATTATCTTAAACGTTTTCTTTCTTTTGAATTTTACACAGTTTTTTAATTTGGCATTTATTTACAAAAAATTATAAAGTGACTAATGAAAGTAGCATATAGACTCATATTTAAGAAATATCTAAATTGAAATTAATTTAATGAATTCATTTAGTAAAATAAAAATTATTTAAAATGCTTATTGGGAAGAAGATTTAATTGTTTCGTCCATGAGCAAACATTAATAAGACAGAATAAAGTAGAAATTTGCCAAATAATCAAATAAATGCAATGCAAAGTGAGAATACATAATAATACAGTATTAAACATTACAGTCGCACTGATGTACCATTTCTAAGACATAGTAAAACAATGGAAACTTTGCACAACACATAGAAACAAAGACGATACGTGCATAGAATGTTCTTAGAAGCGATGGCGAGAGTTCAAAGCCTAATTCTGCTCTCAAAAAATTCAAAATTTTTTTTTTTTTAATATTGACAATGAAGGTTGAAAACAATTATGACATTGTAAAAAAATATAAGTGTTTTTTGTAATTTTTTCAGGGATTTTCGACTAATAAAATTTATTTTGAGTTGTTCCGCTCTATGTGAAATTTGTTCTTTTATATGGTGTCATTTCAAGTTGTGCTAGTTTTACTGAAAATGCTTTAAATCGTTGTGACATAAAGACAAATTAACATATGAATATTAAACTGATATGAAATCAGCTTACATTTGGGCACAACTCAAAATATTTCTCTTTAGTTGACTCTGGAAAAGCCACTTTTATATCAAGTAGATAGATACAACTGTTTTTTTTTTTTTTTTTTTTTTTTGGCGAAAGATTAGAGAAAATGATGTAAGATTTTTTACAGTGGGCAGATATGAGCACTATTCATCGATTTCTTGCAAAAAGTGAAAATCTAAATATTTCTAAGTTGACTCTCTTTAGAGGAACCAGAGCTATACTTATTGTTGAAAAACCCATGTATTTGACTTCATCTATACATTCTGGTCCTTTTCTAAAATATTTTCTAAAATATACTTCCGAACTCAAACATTTTAACAATATTAAAGCATTTCTATGAAAGTTAAAACCACACAGGCGTTTGTCTGTCTGTAAGGCAGTCATTTATTCTCTGTCTTACCCACCCACTATATTCCTTCGTTACATTAGATTTCAATTGTTTCTACATCTTCGTTATCACTGACTGACTATGCTGCAATAAAATAACAAAAAGCACAATACAGTTTCTTGCAATACTCTACACGTACTTTCTTTCGCATTCAATTGTCATTGTCTTACGGCATTCAATTAAATTTAAGTCATTGTTTAAACACTGGCCTCTTACAAAGTGTTTTCTAAATTTTGTTCTGTCATCATCAACTTGATAGGGAAAGTTGTTGTTGTCATGTCAACTGCAATTTAATTTTAGGGTTGAAATAACAATCAATGGTGGGTGGTCGGTTGTATTTATTCCATCGCACTTTGTACATTTTGTAAGATATATGTACAAGAAAAAAAGAAGAAAACTTAATTGCGAACATGTCAATTGAAAAAAAAACTTTAAAATATTTGTCAAGAAATGTGCTAGGTATACACAGTTTTATTTTAAATAACTCTTCTATAATTTTTGGAAATAAAAATTTAATCAGCACTTTGTTCATTTTAAAAGAGCGTGTAAACTGCATCAAACAGAAAATTTAAACGGATGTCAACGAGATGTGAGAACGGCTTGAGGATTGTCTTCGCTCTAAATACTAATTGACGTAGCCAGAAATTAACTTCGTTAAATGGTAGAAGTGTTCTTTGAATTTCGCAAACAGATTTTCTTTTCAAAGTAAATTTCCTAAACCTAGAAGCGTTGTTTTACCGTTAAACGATTGACATTTTAAGCTGTCAAACGATAGTAATCGATATCGAAAGTTTTTATGCAGCTAAAAAAATTAAAGGTCTGACTTCGTGTTTTCTTTATTGAGCTCTTAGAACTTGCACTTGCATGTGTAAAGCCTAGCTTATACTTATTCAATATTTTTTATGGGCACGCATATTTTTCCATACAGGAGTAGAAAATCATATTAAACTTAATAGTTTTGCATAATATTTGGTAAAGCTTTTGGCTAAATAATTAACCATAAAAACGCTCTATCTTCTGTTTTATTTGCGTATAATAAAATTACAAACACACCTACAACTACTCACAGATTCGGGCAAGGAGGATAATTTTTTTTATCAAGCCATTAGAACCATCCACAATCTACCTACGTACACATTTTATTATAGTCTGCTACTAAGTTTAAACAATGCGTATTTTTGTAAAGTCGCAATCTTTACCAGCTTATAAAAATTATACTATTACCAGAAAAATATGCTGGAGGCTTTTTAGTTTCAACTTGATTTTGACTTTTTGTTTCTGCTTTGTGTTGCTGCTTCAACTTTGTAATCTCCATTAATGTATGTAAGTCTGTGTTCATACGGCTCTTTTCTTATTGAAAAGATTGCTACTTTATAGGCGAGAGGGGCGAGGGGAAAAGAAACGAGTACACAAATGCCTGTAGTGTCTTTACGTTTTGCTTTTTCATTCGTTGTTTAATTTTGTTATTGTTTTTAATATCAAAAAAGCACACATGCAAACGCACGACTATACAAAATAAAAAACATGGCGTAAACATGACATGAATAATTTGAACGCCAATTCATGTTCAAAAAAGAAAAATGAAGAATCTTTTTAATAAGAAAAGAGCCGTATGAACTCAGACTTAGTATTCATTCCCCATGTTCTGTCAAATTTTTAGATGATAATATTATTTTCTAAGCAGTATTATTAAGCGGTATGGCCGCACATCAAACTTCACATCTTGTCGAAAATTAAGAAAACTTAAAACAATCAAACGGCTCATTTGAAAAGTTTGTTTTCTTTATAAAGTTTAATTTGATTGAACAATTGTGCAAACTTCGATATTTTTAGTTAGGCTTGAGTCCATCAAATTTAATTTTCATTGAATTATTTTTGCTGAAGGAAGGAATTTTTACAACATGAAATTTTATTAAAATTTATTGATAATTTTCTTGGCTGAGCTGGGGCTCGAAACCGGGTTGAATTTACATGTTTCAAGAATCAATGGATAATTTAATGAAAATCAAATTTGACGAACTCAACAAGCCTAAATAAAAATATCGAAGTTTAATTTGATTTTTCTTCAAAGTGTCCGGATAACGAGGTGTACTGACTCTCTCTGCATAATTTTCAGCCACCCACAAGTTAGCTGCTTTTTAGTTAACAGTTTTTGGACCGATCAGGCTGAATTTCAATAGCAAACAATTCCGGACTTTGTGTGACAGAAATATATCTTTTTACTTTCGGTGAAGGGTATAAAAATTATAGAAAATCAAAAGAAAAACACAATAAACAGTTATTGTTGGCTGTTTTTGATATAATTCTTTTTATTTTTTTTTTTTTTTTTTTTTGTACGTTTTGATATCAATGCTAATTGATTGCATTTGTTTACACCTCTACGGCAAGGTGAAATGATGAGCATTTTTGAGCAATTGTGGTTACTGAATAAGCTGAGAGAATATACGACCTTTAACTGTACACTGTAGACCGTGATGCATTTTCAGCTTTTTGTTTTGGGCCAAATTGGCGATTGAAAGGGCCAAAAGGGTCCCGAACGTGAAATAAAATGTTCACCGAACTCGCCTCTCAATAAGTCCATTGTAAAGCGTGCTGAGTGGCATGTGACACCGTCTTGTTGAAACCACATGTCATGCAAGTCAAGCTCTTGCATTTTGGGCAAAAAAAAGTTGGATATCATCTCACGGTAGCGCTCACCATTCACAGTTACGTTAAGATTCGCATCATCTTTGAAGAAGTACGGTCTAATGATGCCACCAGCCCATAAACCGCTCCAAACAGTGACTTTTTCTGGATGCATTGGTAGCTCTTGCAATGCTTCTGGCTGACCTTCACTCCAAAATCGATAATTCTGCTTATTAACGTACTCATTGAGCCAAAAATTACCTTCGTCGCTGAACACATTTTTTCGATAAATTCTTTGATAATTTTTGATAATAAAATTCAATAATTTGCAAGCGTTGTTCGTTTGTAAGACGATTTATGGTTAAATTATAGACCAAACTGAAGATGTTTGACAGTGAAACAAAACACGAAACGTGCGTCAGCAGTTAAAACCTTTTTGGCAACAGATAATAGCTAAAAAATCACCCGATATTTAAATAAAACCAATAGTAAAACGTAGTTTTTATCCATTTTTGTTTTACTTTAATATTACACACTTTATGTTTCACAAATACCATTTCTCAAAAGCAACATGAAATTTTATTTTTCAATACAAAATTTAATTTATGTATGAAGCATTTCTATCATTTGACGGTCTACTTTGATTTTTTGATATTTACCTTCTTTAAATAATTTTAATTTTAAGCAATACGTATTTGCACATAAAAGTAACAGTTCTCACTTTAAAGGGCCAAGTATACAAAACAATTGGTTTGACAAAAACAACGGGATGTTTTTGTGAATATTTAAAATTTTTGATTTTCATACAAGCAACCGCTTGTGTGGTTTATTTGGTCCTGTACCAACAAAACAATTTCGTAAAAAAAAAGTACTGTTCGAAAAAGTAAGAAAATACCTTTGAAAAATGTATTAACCGATTTGTTTCATAAACTAATACCGCGAAGCTCTACGCTTGTCTGCGGGATGCCAGAGTCTCTGGCGAGAATCGAACCCGCTAGTTAGTTTAATTTTGACCTGAAAGGGCACAAATAGATTTCTACAAGGCCATCAAACGTTCAAAAGTGCCAAAAATGGCCCAATTGTGCCACGTTTTGCACCACTGCTGTATACCTTTTTAGTTACCATATTACTCCAAAAACCACTTATTTCGATAATATACTTGCTTAGCCCATTTTAGATACTTAAAAAAAAAAACTTTTAAGGAAAAAGTGCTTAGGACTACTTTTCAAGTTTTGTAGGAAAGCAGTTTTAATCCATAAATGTGATTTTTAATAATAATCACTTCCTATCGTCACAGATCGGAAGTAAGCTTATGGTTTTATTTCAAAAGTTATTGCACATTGAAAAAAATAAGAAAAAATTAATTTTGCTGTGTTACAAAAATGGAATCAACTCAAATTTTGCAAAAATCGACTTTAGTCCTTTTTTGCCACAGATATATGGAAAATGCTGAAGTAAAATTAGAACTTCCTAATTCTTCTCTTGTGGTCGCTGTCTGGTCAAAATCTAAGAGCACATTTTTATGAGCACTAGGTGAAGTAAATGGTAATTTGAATGAATTTTAAAAACAAATAAATCTCATATATAGAGAATACTGGAGTGGGCCAGATAAAAAACTGAATCACTTAAAACTTCTTATAATATCTTGAACCAATTGGGATCCTTTTAGTTCATTTAGCATGGGCTCTAGCTTTTGTGCAAAACCATTATCTCAGAATGAAAAATTAAGTTATTTCCTATTTCATTTACATTATTTCAATAAACTTATTTAATTAAGCAAAATTCTTAAATCATAGGAAGACTTCAAATACTTCAGGTTTATGGGAAAAAATTAGAGATTCGTTACAAAAAAATTAGGGGTCGCCGTGGTTTTCTACTCATATTTTCGATATTTGTGGGCTGATCTGGCTGAATTTTTAAAGAAAAATTTTCTTAACTACGTGTGAAATAAATATATGACAACTTAGGCGCCGTCATAGCTGGGTTCTTGAGAAACCCCATTTCAACCAACACATGAACAGACGGACATCGTTAAATTATACAAAACCAGAATATATACATATATACTTTATAGGCTTTGCAGAACTAAGAAACGAAATGACAACTTATATTTATATGTTTACTCTTTTCAACGGTGGTGTAGGGTATTAAAAAGCTTTTATTCGCTATTTAGTCATATTCATTTTTCCCTTCATCATTGCACTTTTAAGCTGTTTAGCTTAATATAACCTTTGTTAGCATGTCCTTTGTTAGCACCAAAAAAATTTAGAATATATTTGAATAAACCATATTTCCATCAATGTCATCATGTTATCCACAAAATGCTGCGGGTCTTTTATGCCTTTTATAAGCGAAAGAAGAAAGATTTACAAAACTGTAACAAAAGCAACATTTTCATCAGGTTCTTTAATCAAATGCATGAATTATATGAAAATGGGGCGTATACGGCTTGCTTAAATTAAGACTGATGAAAGTACACACTAACCTTCATCAGCTTTAATCAAAAGGAGAAGCAATTCCTGGCTTTCAGGGGTATTCAAATTTTAAATAATAACACTAATGGAAATGAGGAAATCAGTGTCAGCTTAAGATTGATTGCTTATAAAAAGATTAGATAATTCCTGTGACAAAGGTTACAGTTTTGCATTTAACTTTTTTTTTTTTAAGTAATACAAAATAAAACAACTTCCATTTTTATATAAATATATTTTTATTTCATAGCAACAGTATATTTTTTTTTAAATGTTGTGCTACATTTTGTCTTATTTTAGTAGTATTGATATTAATTATTTGTAGAAGTTTTTTGCTTGCTCCAAATACAAAAATGTTTCAAAACATTTGGAAATTATTTTTAAGCTTTTTGATTTTATTTTAGAATTTTTCAATGAAAGTAAGAAATTTCGAAATAAGCATATGCTGAAAGTAACATTAATCACTGGCCATAAGCTCCAAAATAGGATTGGAAAACACTTTTGAATACCTTTACTTTATTTTTACATTTACTTTAATTTTTACACTTTTGCACTTTTTTATTTCTTCTTTTTTTGGCTCCCAATCGACTTCATTTTCGTTCAATCTTTTCGATTAGGATCAAATAAATCATTGCCTTTGTTTGTATTTTGCATACGGTGATAGTAGAAGGAGCTTGTTAAAATCAAATGTCCATTCTAAGAGATGAACAATATTCAAAATTGTTTATCATTAGATCGGGTTCGCCGGAATCACCTGATCTAAGTATAAATTTAGAAACAATCCACCCATTTTCTCGGCAATTTTAATAGAAATTTAATAATTGGTAAATCAGTTGTTTGTAAGGCTTTAGTTTGCATATATTGTTTCATAAAGCCACCTGGCAAAATACCATGTAGCTAAGGACCAAAATGGCGTTCACTTAGCAAAGCAAAAACAGCAGATTCTTTAACTATGGCTTCCAAAGCATCTTCGCCATACGATTGACCATAAATACAAAGAAGAACCTAAAATTAAAAAAAATCAACAATAAATTATAAATTAATTTGTTCTATTAAATAAATGCAATTTTAAAAGACATATTCTAAAACAAGTACTTCAAAACCTGCATTAGATTCGTTATAAATTGTGAAACCAAATCATCCTAAAACTATAGAATTGTGAAATTAGAGACACAAAAAACCAAAAAAATGGATTTCAATTAAAAACCTTTGATATTAATTAAAAAATTAACTCAATTTGCAGCAGCAAACAAATAAATAGTATAAATTAAATGTTTTTTTTTAATTAACAACATTTTCTGGAGTATTGTTGCTGATATAAGTAACCGTTTAATTAAAACTGATTTTTTTTTTTTTTTTGATTAATCGTTTAAAAGAAAAAAAATGGCAAGAATTATTTCTGTCAAGTGTTGCCAGCTTAACAGTCTCAAAAACCCAAAAAATAAATCCCTTGAAAATCAATTTTTTGGTATCAGATAAATTTTAATTATAATAGAGAATTCTAAGGAACTTCATAAGTTTTCGGTTCTAAAATAGACTAGATATTTTAGATACAAAAATGAAAACTTTTGAAATATAATTCGAGGATATTAAACCATTCTTGGACATTTTAAAAGTAGGATTAGAAAAATGTTAAGTCCCAAAAAAGGAATCCTCTAAAAAGCCACTAGAATATATAAAGTATAAAGTTCTAAAACAAAAAGCCAATTTTGGATTTCTTAAAAAAGTTTTCAAATTTTATTAATTATCCCTAGTAACAATTAGAAACTTTAAATACAAATAATAGATTTAGTTATTTTAGAATACATCTAGAATATAATTTAAAATTCACTCTGTACTTGAAAATACAGAGTGATCGCCAACTGATGCCAGCAAATCATTGTAATGGGGCTAATTTCTATTTTCATAATCTGCAGCTGTTTAAAGGTTAGTTACTGTAGGCGGGTCTAAGGGATTGTGCATTAATCGTGACGGTTTGGTAAACAGCAACTTCATTGCTATCGTGGTAGCAAACTTACATCAAAAGTTTTAAAGACCACTACTGTAATTATAAAAAAACGATTTTGTTTTAATTTGTACTAACAAATATTTATAGAAAAAAGTAGTACTATATATGTATGTAAGTCTTATACCCTTAAGGCACAGTTTTACTTAGCGGCTGTTTAACTTACCTGAAATTCCAAAATTCTTAGGAGATGTTTTCGATCTCCTGTGTCCGCGGCTGACCAGCAATCGTATCTGTCACCACGGGAGTCAGTAGCTCCCGGTAAGCAGGCATCAGATTCTCTTTTGCAGGAAATCCTTTCCTTGTTTTCTTCCTTGTAACTTCTGGGGTAACGTTGTGGCTGTGGTTTACTACCCAAAGTCGCGGAAGGCGGAGCCTGAAAATACCACCAAAGGGCGGATTTTTACCACTTTTGGGAAAGTTCGTCCTGAGGAAGGATCTTTCGTGGCTGCTGCTGCTACTCAACCAAAGCTTCTAGCATTTTTCCAAAAGCAGCGGAAGTTAGATAGCTCTTAGTCCTTAACAAGGGGCGCGTATATGATTTTGCACTCCAGTTGCTTCCTGGCTTCTCTCACACTTAAGGGTGGTTGTTAAGCGTATGTTGGCCACCCAGTGCTTGAGGGCCGCCATGACAGAGGCCATAAGTCACATGCTCATATTTAATCAGTTAAAAATATAATAAAGAAAATATTTTTATTAATATTTAGATTAATAATCGAACAACGATTAATCGAGTGGAAACTCTAATTATCAGTTTCCTTTTAGTATAAATATTCCATAAAACATTTTCTTCAGCTGGTTTTATTCTGTTTTACCCCATTTAATTTACATATAAAACCCAAAAAACTTTTTTGTATTAACCTTTGTCAGAAGAGGGAGGTCTTCTGCAAACTTTCATTACGTCCGGCCTGGTTTAATGTTTGCAAGCATTTCCTGCTGGTCTTCTAGTGCCATACCAAACGCATTGTAGTACACGATACTTGTTATCCTGCAACCACAGGTGCATAACATTAACATTAAAATAAAAAAACAAATTCTTAATTAAATAAACATTTCTTTACATGAAGTTAAACTAAACATGTCCATTGCAGTTACCTCCGCCCAAGTCTCTACGCTACATACAGCTCGGCAACGTTAAGTATAACATTTCAGACGTATCAATTTCTTCCCGTTGATTGAGTTGATTGTTTTTCAAAGTTATTTTAAAATACGTAATTGTTCGTCTCTAATTTATTGTAAACAAAATGAGGCAGAGAGAGAGTGTATTGAAAATTGCAATACAATTTTATTTACAATTTTACAAATATTGTTCTTGCATTGATTGAATGTGATGTAAATGTGTGCCTACTCTTAAGCCTAAACCACATTTCTGTGGACACTCGGACGAAGGACTCGTTAGCCATTTGCACGTGACCAATGATTTGGCCATCTGGCATGCGGTAAATGTAATGTTGATTGTCCTTTTCCAACTTCAGTGCTATTAACAACAACATTATCTGCATTTTAAACTACATTCGCCTGTCCAACCATATCATTTGTATTACCCAGCCCCTTATCTTCATCAGCATCAGCAACAACAATAGCATCGTTATCGTCAACGTCATCATCGTTATCATCTGCCATGCTATTGCTGTTGTCTTTTGTTGGGGATAATATCAAGTCTTAAGTTATAACTTGTGGTTGTGATTTGCGTAACCCGTCCTTCTCTATTGCGGCCGCATAGTGATAACGCTGTTGGTGCTGATGCTTTGGCTGTGGTCGATTTAAATCAATGCCATACTGAAATCTATTTTCCGCCAACATATAACGACCACGAGAATTGCTAGATTTCTGAACGTAAGTGAGAAATTATAAAAATACAAAAGAAAATTTATTAATCCCAGCGTAAAACAGAGAAAAAAAATTATTGTTAAATTATCAAAAAGTAATTTCAATTGAAATTATTGTTAAATTTTAAATGCAAGATATGAATTGTGAATTACACTCAGCAATACAGATTTAGTCAAATAAATTGAAATTGAAACTGAAACAAAATAAAACTCTAAAGCTCATTTTAAACAAATATGAATAATTAAAATTTGAGTACACTGAAAGAAACTATGCTTCATAAATCTAATGAATCAATTTAATTAATTATTTTTTTTATCCAATGAAAAATTTCATTACGGAAATGATATTTTACACACTTAATAAAACAGTTTCAATAACACTTCGAAATTGGGTCACGTAATTTCGGTAATATTTTTCATTAGATTAATCCAAACTTGATATCTCTTTCAAAAGAAATATTCTACTAATTGTTATACATTAATTCAACAGATTTTTAATGACAAATGTAACTAAATCAATGAAAATCAAGGCCCTAATTTTGTAAAACACAACGCACGCAAAGTATTATATTAAAAGCAAAAACAAATTCATAAATATTTTGTAAATTTGTTTCTGCTTTGTACAGAAATTTTCAACGCCACAAGCAATGAGGCGTATGAAATCTTAAAAACCAATGTGAATTTCTGTTAAAGGCAACAACAAAATTACAAAATATTTATGAATTTGTTTTTTCTTTCAATGTAATTCTATGTCGTTGCGTTTTGTT
The DNA here is from genome assembly GCA_963931875.1 of Pollenia griseotomentosa. Lineage (NCBI taxonomy): Eukaryota > Metazoa > Arthropoda > Insecta > Diptera > Polleniidae > Pollenia > Pollenia griseotomentosa. The sequence goes on along the minus strand of OZ007561.1, from coordinate 201,557,600 downwards.
TTACAAAATTAAAGCCTAAATAAAGTTATTTAACTTCAATATACTTATAACTACAAAGTAAATATTTGCCTTCTAGAATTGTTATAAAAACGTATTTTTAAATATTTTTGGCTAACGAATTTTTTAATGTTTCACAATATCAATGAAAAAATTTCAATACGATAACAAAATAGTAAATTTAACTAAATATTAGTAAAAGGTTCAAAAACAAACATCAAGAAAGAAACGACTAGAGCAAAAAATATCTTATTCTTTTTTCATTAATTGTTAATTTAAATACACAAAATTTACTGAGTATTACAACCCAGTAAAATTAAAAGAATGAACATAACATGATGTAACAAAACTAAAAAAGAGTATAGCTTGACGATATGTAACAGGAATAAAAACAAAAAAAAACCCACAATAACTTTTAGCGCACATTGAAAAAATGGCTGAAATAAATAACCATTAAATTACGAAGTTACACTAGCGGGAAAAACGTGCTAAAATCCAGATTTTACGTTCAAAATACAATCATTTTAATTTTAATAGTCTGGTTAATGCGAAAATTCTTAATTCAAGAACAAAATCTTAATTTTTTTAAGATCGCATTTAAGATTGTAATCTTGAATAATTTTCTCATTTCAGGATCGAATTGAAGATTTTGTTCTTTTAAGATCGATTTTAAGAGCGTATTCTTGAAAACAGTCTTATTGGCTTTTATCCGAATTCAAAAGTTGAAATAAAACACAGGTTTTTATTTATTTAAATTTTTATTTATTTAAATATTAACATATAAGAGGAGCCGCAGAACAAAACGTACTTTTTCGCATTTTTTGACAAATTGGTTTTTTGATATTTTTATAATATTTGGTTTAAAATCTTTAAGAAAACATCTTGTTAGCATATTTTTTTTTTCTTTTTTTTACCAAGAAAATGGGTTCTAAAAAAATTGGTGCATAACAAAAAGTACTTTTTTATTTTTTTCAAAACGTGCTTTTTTCATTGTTTTCGCCATTTCTTTGTGAAGTTGTTTTAATAACAAAACATTTCTTAATATTCTTAATTTGTTTGACGTTTATTTATGTCGTTACATTTTCGTTAAAATTAACTGTTAAATAATGGTGACTATTCTTGAAAACGCGTCGAAAAAGGGAAAATTTTCAGTAAAACAAAAACAAAGTTTAAGAAATTGTTTTTGGTTTGTCAAACAATTTACCGTTTTTAAAGAGAGAGAAACGAGTAAAAATGCTCACGTTTATTTAATTTTAGAAACGTATGATAAACAAAAACTATTTTTTAAACTTTACTTTTGTTTTAACGTAAATTTGTATTTGTTCGACGAGTTTTCAAGAATAGCCACCAATAATTGCAATAATTAAACTATTGTTTGGTGGATGAGTGTTATGAAAACAATAATTAATACAATAGTACAATTAAATATGGAATAATTACAAGAATCTGTAGAAAATTTAAATATTTTTTTAAACAAAACATACTTTTTTCATTTTTTTTTTTGTAGCAAAACGTACCTTTTTCGATATAAAATTGGTTTGATATTAAATATCCTTGACATTTAATGTGTTGACTTACGGCAGTTTGATTCATCTTTTGGTAAGCAAAAAACTTGTTTCCATTTCCAGGTTCATACAGTTTTTTAAGGGGTCGAAAAAAATAAACCTCAATTTCCCAAAAATTTTAAATGTGTGAAAAAGTACGTTTTGTTCTGCGGCTCCTCATTTATACTTATGTATTAAAAAAGGAAACCGCAATGATAATGTAATACTTACAAGTACATAAATAATTATATTTACTTAGGTCAAAATACATATGTCTTTCCATTATTAATTGGATATAAATGTAAAGGAGGAATAGTAAAATCCGAAATTTTAATTACATCTGTTTCATTAAGTAAAGAACCAATTTCAAAAGACTAAAAGTGCATTTACTTGGAATCTCTGGAACTCCCATTTTAGCTCCAGAGGAGGAATCGCTTCTTTTATGACTTCCTTTTTCATGCAAAGTTACTTTTGAGTCTGAAACAAATAAATTTAATATCAAATAGCAGGTGGTGAAATAAATCTATGAATTTAAACAATGTTTTAATTGCACATATATGTAAATAGGAAGGAGCACTTACCCTGGAGATACTTGAAAACAGACTCCATTTGAAACTCTTGAAGAAAGTTTTTTAGCAATGCGTTGTCTAAAAACTCCGATGCAATTTCCTACCGCATACTGATTACATCATATTGTCCATTGGCCAGCGGTGATAAATCGACACTCATTGGTATGGTTATAAACATTATTTTACATGTGTTCTGATTTTCCATTTTTAATTGCCTTTCAAAATAATTTTCTATTTATTTTTATTTTTATTTTTTTTTTCTAAATAAGTCTTCTTCGTTTAGCGTCTTACAATTTATTACACAACACGCTTTCATTGATGTTTAATTTCGAAAAAAAAAAAATTTGAAAATGTCAGATTTCTGCAATCTTAATTCAAGAATTTTGTTCTTAAATTTAGATCGCCATTTTTCTCTTTGTGTAAGTAACTTATTTAAAAAATTTATGTCATTGCACACATTAAAAATGTCATTGAAATACAAAAACCTTTTCATTTAAGTAATGAAAAAATGTATTTTAAGCATTTGACTCTTCGGCATTATGGTAATGAAACGTTTCATTAATTTGATGACAAATAGTCACAGTCTTAATTTAATTTCTTGCATTAGGTTAATGCAAAATTCTGTTACATTTTATTAAATATTTTATTAAATGGGTGCTAACAAAACATTCTCTTTTAATCTAATGAAGCGTTAAATAGGTTGAATTTCAAATTTAATTTTCATTGAATTAACGTCAAAACTCATTAGAGCTGTGAAGAAAATTCTTTCAGTGTAGTAATAATGGTAATTATTGAAACGTATTCAACATGCAAAACTGATCAGTTTGATAAGCGAAACGTTGACAATTATATTAAAATCATCAAAAAAAAGAGATTAATTTAAACTTAAATATAATACTTAATTGGTATTGTTTTGTCAAAGTATGTGTGTGAAACACGCTTATTTTTGTGGTGATTATTTACAAATTAATCAGTTATAAGTATGATATTTTTATTTATAAATTTAACAATTAACACCTTAAATACATACTTGTTTCGACATGTGAATATGTTGTATCCTTTTAAATATATGTTGAAGGACTTTTAATAAATATTTTGTATCCTTTTAAATACATGTTTAAGGACTTTTAATATCATTTTAAATGATATTTCTTTGTAACTTTTGAAAAAATATGTATATGTATATTTAAACATATGTGGGTGTGTAAACTTAAGGATTTATTATAACCCTGCAAACAATTTTCATCGCCCGCGAATCGCCGGCAAGTTGTCTAACATCGCTGCGATGCATCGCGTGGAAGCTAAATGCGATCCTCTGGCGAATCGCGAAAACGTTCTCATGTGTCAACCACGCGATTCGTGTACCGCGATTCGCGTGAACATCGTGCACCGCGATTGAAACCAAATATTTATTTTCCCGTTACCTTAACAAAACAACAAGACAAAAAAAATTCTATTGGAATGTTTGTAGGGAATGCATAATATAAATGTTGTTGTGTTTGTTTTAACAATTCATAGAAATAAAAGAATTTTTTCTACATGATTTGATAAGAATGTCAATAAAACTTGTTTGACCTTTATGTCAATTAAGAAAATTTTTTAAACATTTACGCGTGCAAAAGTGCTTTTATTTGGTTTGATCAGTTAAGGTATGCTTTAGTTATAATAGATATTTAATAAATTTTTTTTATTGAAAATACATATGTATTTAGGGAAATTGGGATAATGTTTAGTTTAGTTTTAACATACAAAATGTATTCCCATGACCGGACGCGGACACTTAATTTTAATTCGTTTATTTTTTTTTAAACATCTCTTATAAACGGGCAAGTCGTTTTGCAAGTCCGATTCATAATAGTGTTAATCACAATACAATTGGTGATTCCCCTGGTAACACAAAGTATGACAAGGAAATCGCTCTTTATTTGGAAAAGTAAAGTTAGAACCACTAAATAGCTTTCGGAACGCTGGATTCTCATCAGCTAGTTCCGGATTTTGATGCCGAGAGTGATGTCGTACTGAAAGCATCTACACTGAAGAGACTGTATTCAAGCTCAGTGGTGGAGATTAGTTAGTCTGAAGACTCTAAAGACGAGTTAAATGAAGTAGTACTTTATTCCATTAATTCTTTTGATGAAGCATTAAAAAAATGCCGGCTTGAAGAATTTTGCCACAGCTGACTTTGTTGCATTTCAACAAATATTTTTTTCTTGTTTAATAGTTTCCTAATAGTTTTTCAATAAACTTTACACTTATTTAATGAGTTTATATCTTATTTTTTTGAGCTCAGGCATTTTTGTATGACAGTAAACATCCGCTTATAGATTCTGTGATTATTTTTATATTAAGACCTTTAAGAGGGCCTTAAAGCCTCAAGCAGACTAAAATGCTGTATTTGTTATTGTATGCAAGCTGGCAGTGTTCGAAAATAAATCGGTAGATTTGTGGAAAACACAAACGCTTATAGTGTTTGTGTAGTAAATCATTAAAAAACCACCTTTTCCCTGTTTGTCATCTGTCGATTACAAAAATAATACTGATATTATCCAACGCAACAAAAGATGAGAACAAATAATTCCGTTCCTTTTTCCTTTTGGTGGTAAAAAAAAAAACAAACATTTTCTACAAAAAAAGAAATACAAATACACATACGAAAAAATAACAAAAAGCCAGCAAAATAATTTTACACAAACAAAACATATACACAATACTTACACAAGCAGTTCGTGCTGCGGTCGTTGCTTTGTTTTTTTTTTATCAATGTAAAAGAAGAAACATTATAGAACATTAAAATATAGTGTTTGTCTACAGTACCTCTACAATTTTTTGTTTTTTTTTTTAACGAAGAACAGAACACTCTATAACGTTCAGCTCTTTCTTGAAAATAGTAATGAACGGTATTAAGGGTTATGTTCGTCTACACAAACACTAAAAAATAGATATCGTTCCTGGGTGTGTATGCCGAACGCTGGAAGCTGGCAGTCTTGTTTACAGTTACACTTTAAAGTAGTGTACAGTAACGGTAAGAGCAAAAACAAGTAAAGCAAACACACAAAATTACAGAATATAGCAACAGTTATTTTGTTTTGAACATGAAATTTTTTCATTGCTTGCACACAAAAACATCAGTACATTGATTTCCCAAGTGGCACTTAAACCCTGAATCTAAAAAAAGAAACGTGTAAACTTTTGTTTAATGCAACAACTATACACAAGGGTGTCCCTGTAATCTAGCAATTCAACTTTGCTCTCAAGGATTACTCTTTTAAAAGAACATTTATGAATGCATTGTAGTTTTTTGTAAATTCCTTTATTTTGTTGTATTGTTGAAAGAGCTTCAACTATATTTGAATAATTTTAGTTTGAAATTAGCAATCTTGCTGTCTTTGTTAAGGAATTTAGTTCAATAAACTTTATATGTATAGCATTGTGCATATGAACGGCTTGACTAGCATTACTGTTTTGACTTTGTGTGGTAGGAATAGTTAAACAAATTTTTGTGTGCTTTTTTCACAGTTTTATGTTTCATTTTCCTAGCAATTTATGCATGTATTCGTTAGGGCTGGTTTTTGGTAAAAATCTGTGTATTAATGTCACAGTGTTTGTTTGTATCTTCTGTGGCAGTCAATATTGAATCACGCATGAATACACATACATAGAAAATCCACTTAAGTGTAGATTGGAACACAAATTGTATTCATTGGCCATATGTGCATATGAGAGTGACTGCATTGTTTTTGGGGTTTTCTGGTCAGTGAAATAAAAGATATTTTATTTAGATTTTAGGGTTAGAAATCGAAAAAAAATTAGTAAGGTGAATAAGATTAAAAACATTAATAATTTTAACATCATAAAAATTGATTTTGCCCAATAGAAATTTGTTATAAATATAAAGAGAAAAACAACAACAACAACACAGTTTTTAGAATATTTAAAAAAAGTAAAAGTGTTTTTTTAAGGAACTTAAAAGCAAGGTAAATGTGAGCAGTATAATAGTAAGCTGATAATAGAAAAATTTCACTTCAATCCGAGTTCAAAAAGAAATTCAATTCAGCCTAAGAAATACAACTCAAATTATAACTTTAACAGCTAAATGCAGCACAAATTGTAATTCATCTAGAAAAATCTTTAAAAAGACGTATACTATTATAAAATAATATTCTATTGCACGGTAACGGTTGCCTTAATATTTATTATTTGGCAACGACATCAGTTGTCATCTGAAATATATTTTCGACAACCACAAAATCAATAAAAATTAGGTTGTCATACATAATTGCTCAATAAGTATTTTTCTCAATTTGAGATACATTTTCCTCTTTGTAGAAAAATCTATATTCCACAAATTATTTTCAAATCATGTAAAAGAAGTATTTAGGATTGGATTCAAAACCATTGTTAGTTACTAAAATTGCAGTGAATTGCTCAGTCTGGTGGAACTTTTCGTTGACATACATACGTATTCCATGAAAAACATCAAAATACTGAACGTTCTTTAAACGAGTATAGGAAAAACATACATGATAAATATTTATATCAATAACGACAAATCAACAATGATTCTTTTGTTTATCAAACGTGGTAAATGACAAAAATAAATTATTCACCATTTTTTATTTGAAAAAAATTGCCCACGCAAATTTAATAATCAAGGTACTTTTAGAAGCTATCAACAAGAATTATTTAGTCACAGTGTTGAACTAATTAAATACATATGCATATCTGTATTTTCATTTTACATAGAAGCTATTGAGACATGAACTGAACACAACCAAGTACCCGCACAGTTTGCATATCAAACCAATTGAGAATTTTTTTATGTTGTTATTTTTAAGCAAAAAAGTATAAAAAGTGTTAATAAAAAGACAGACAGAGTTCCACAGTAAAACGGATGGATGACTGAATATTTAATACATATTATATTTGAATAGACAATCAAAACAGTTTTCAGCAAAGAGAGAGAATCTGTTTTTCACACACACGTTGAATTTACGACGAGAGTGTAAGAAATAAAAAGCGTCTGCCAGGTTTGCAAAATTTGCCATTTGTGACAGTGCTGAATGTTTGTTAGCCCTGTGGAATTTTGAATGTCTGATAGCCCTGTGGTAATTTCTTATCTATTGTTGCCCTTTTAGGTCAAAATTCCACGAACTACTTTAAACCGTTCCGTACTTTTATTTACAACAATTAGCTTGTTCAAAAAAATAAAATATGTTTGAATCATGTTTGAACTAAAACCAGAAATATTTGCATATACCCACAAACATCTTGCTGTTGTTATCAATCCGCTTGTGTAGTTTTTTTGCCCTTTAAAGAATGAACAGTTTTTTTTTTTGTTTGCAAATCTGCTTTGACCCTATCAACGGCATTTTGGTCCTTTCAAATCCTAAATTAAACGCTAGATGCAACACTGATTTCTACACAATTCTGAACGAACTTTCAACAAATCGGGTTGATGTCACATCATCACTACTGATCGGAGTTTGGTTCAATTTCAGCGTTGCCATTTGCTAAATATTTATATAAAAACTACACTGTGTTTAAAATCTTTAACTGCCTATTTCACGATGTCACTCGAACGTTTACGTTCGCACAAATTACATATAAAACAAAAACAAATTTTTCATATTTTCTTTAGAATAGGAGCTTGCTTTACCAATATTAATGCCAGATCATTATTGAATTAAGACTCCAAATAGTGTTCATTTTCTTAGGCTTTATTCATTTCCCGTGTATGCCTAAAATTTCTCTTTTATTTAGTAGTGAAAGCACCATTCTTTTCAGAAAGTTTCGTTCACATTCGTATTGAGTGTCAGTTGAAACCATTAAAGACAGGGTAAAACACAAACTGTATGCAACATGTTCGATTATGTAAAGATGCAACGACACACATGCTACCGATAAAAATATAGAATTACAGTTTTTAAGCGTTCGTTTCCCGCATTAGTGAGCTGGCTAGCATAAGAGTTGTCCACTGCTCAAAAAGATAAATAAATGAATATATAAAATCAAACGTTATTTATGTGCGAACACATGTCTTTTTATTAGAAATAGTTTATTTGTATCACGTATGTGTAAAAAATATGTAACAAATGTGTTTATTTATTAATACAAGTGTTAGTGTAAATTTGTGTGTAAGTGAGTACGGTTTAAAATTATCTAGCAATTGTTAAGCTTATACATAGCCTCAATAACACTAAGAAAAAACAACAACACTGGCATTAGCAGCAATATGAACTACTGAAGCTCGCCTTCACCCATAAAAGGCTGACCATGTTGAAATGTAGTGATGGTACTTTGGTCCTGTGTTGATTTTAACATTTTAAACATCATCTGCTTTAATTGTTTTTCGTCATGTAGTTATTGTTGTTATTGTTCTTCATAACAACGGCAATACACGGAAACGGAAGTGCGCAACAATGGTGATGACAAATTCAATGCAGCAGTAAACATACACTGCACTTACGTGTTCACACATACAAATATTGATAACCGGCAGTTTTTGTGTTCTTTGGCTAATTCCAAGCTCTTACACATTGAATAATTTTATATATCTTATCGGGACTTTTTTATCGATTCAAGTACTTAATCCATCCCAATTAGCCAACTCGAGAGCCAGTTCACTTCTTTATTAGTCTTCCAATTTGCAGGGCATTTTTATATGTATAAATTGTGTATGTATTTGTATATAGTTTTTAAATCTACATAAATTTGCATGTGTGAAAATTCACATATACACATGAACGCACACATTTATATTTGCTTGTTTTCCGTTGTGTTGTTTTATGTATAGCTGTTTGGGTAAAACAAAACAAATTTTAATTTGTCAAAAAATGTATCTCTTCAATTTAAGTTTATTCAAATGAATAATTTTTGTTACAGCATCTGCTTAATAGTCCAATAATTCAGATAATGAGATAAATAAATAGAATGAGCAGGGATACAAGGTTTAGTTAAAGTTGCAATCTAACTAATTCTTGCTTGTATGTATTTGTGTTAAACAACTCATCCACACAGATGGGCAAAATTTGAGTAGTTAACTAAAATTTTTTTCCACTAAAAAAAGTAATTAACTGTTAATTTGCATGTTGTTTTAAAATCAAATTTCTTGATATTTTGCATGCAAGTTTTTATTATCATTAATTTTGATAATCTTAAAAAAAAAATAAAAAAGGTAATTCGCTTTTTTTTTGCTCTCCTGAAATATATTTATTTTGTCACTTACAACGTTATTTGCGGCTGTGCTTCATTTAATGAAATGTAAAACAATTTTCAATAAAAGTAAAAGGAAAAGGGAGTAAATAACAAGTAATTTATAGTACTACTTATGAAATATGCGCATTATATGTAAATAGCGGCATAAATAAATAAATGAACAAACCGAAGGACAATAATAAATAACTGTTCTGCAACTGAACTGTAACGCAAACAGATATAAATTTAGAGCAACGAATATGCAGCTTATTCTATTTATATGTGCATACACACGGAAAACAAACACTTTTTAATACGGTTATCTCCAACAAAAATATTATTACCGAATTAAACGATAGTATAGTTTCCGGCAACAATAATATGGTTAAATTCAACATATGCTTAAAAATTTTTTGTTAAAAATAGTTTTGTGTGAATATATTAAAAAAATTTGTTTTCTCTAGGTGTATGAAAAACGTGCTACATGCTCAAATGCTATTATTTATTGTTTGTTGTTTGTAGTTTTTCGCTGTTATACAGCTTGGAGAGCCTTATAATTTAACCTTAACATAAAGGTAGACAGACAATGGAAAAATAAATATACAGACAATCAGCCTAACAGACTAACAGAAATTGCGTTTTACTCTTGTTAATTCAGTTTAAAACCATATATTATGCTGCAATTTCGATGCAAGAGTTTAAAATGGGAATTTTACAAACGCAAACTAGTTGAATTGTTATTTTATTGTTCCCAAACTTTAGAATATCTGAAGTGTAAAGGACTACGTGTCAAACAAAAACGAAAAATTACCCGATGATAAAATTTATGTCACGTTAAAAATAGCAGATATATGCAAAACAATCAATTATCAGATAAAATCAAGTGTGTCATTCCAAAGTGTGCATTAAAACTGCTGGGTGCAAGCGATGTGAAAAAATTCTTAGTGTAAATATGCGTGTGTGCCCAGGTTTGTGGTACATTAAGCTTTTTTATAAACCGCTTTTAGGTGGTTAATATTTATGATAATGCTCCAGTTATTTATACAGTAGTTAGTTAAACATTGCACAAAAACACTTACAAAATAATATTTTCTAAATAAAAATTACACACACAAGAAAAAAAATTCATTTTTATTTAAAATTATGCGAAAAAAAATTATCACATCAGCTTAGATTAGGGATGACAATGCCGAAATCCCGAAGAAATTCATTATGACATTTCCCATGAGAGGATAGGGAACACAATAATAATCTTTAATTTTTATTTGATTAATTCTGTTAAACTGTCATTGAAAACGTAAGAAAATAGTTAAACTTTGTTATTCTTTTCAAGCGTGTCCAATAATTATATAGAAATTTTAACGTGAGAAGTGCTGAAAATAATTAAACAAGAAAATTTATAAAAAAAAAATGTTTTTGAAATGCACAAAACATTTCACTGGTGCACCAAATACAAAATTTAAACTTTACTCTTTACAGGGTTAAGATTATTAAAGTTTTTTCCGAGAGTTGACATCGAACCTACGGTAATTAATGGAGCGCCTTCACAATATTAAGTAGTGTATTTTATACACTACATAACTCCTACCGCAAGTGGTGGTGGCTATAAAAATGCGTTTTTGTTAAAATAAGATTTTAATGGTTAACTAAATAACTTGATTTTGTTAGTTAATTTCAAATTCAAATTTCAATTATTTATTTTAATTCTTTAAATAAAATTTTAATAGAATCTACTATTAAAACTACTATGTTGCGTTGTTCAATTAGAATATTAATTTTTTTTATTTAGCTTGAATGAACTGAGGTTATTGAATCAAATGTAGCTTTTATGGTAATTATTTTTTATTGAATCAAGTAACACATTGTTTAAAATCGTACGTTGTTTTTTTTTTTATCATATTTTTAATTAAATTAGTCATTAAATAGAAAAAGTCACAATTTTAAATTTTTACAAATTTAAGTAATATTTAACTTTAAAATAATAAATTAATTATAAAACCTTCGCTTGTAAACTTCTTTTAAAAACGTTTTTTTTTTTTAATAAATATCTATGAAAAGCATTTATCTCTTAATTTTCAAAAATCCCGAATCCCGGGATTTGCGAAAACCAGTCCCGATTGGCATCCCTAGTTTAGATCAACAATAAAGAAACCCGCTTTAAAGCAACAAATTTAATTTTTTTGATTTCACCAATTTTGTAATATTTTTTAGCACACATCAAAATAGCCTTTATTCGGCGGACGCAAAATGACCCCAGGAAAAATGGCCCCAAATATAGAGTCATATTTTTGGGGAAATTTTCATTAAAAATGGGATCAAATTGCATAGTCCCAAAGTTGGGGTAAACTTTCATTTTATCTGTGGGGCCATATTTCGCAGCGCCTATTCCGTCCTGGTAAATTTTGACATTTTATTGATAACTTTTTCAAAAGACAGTTTTTTACTTTTTCATAACTTCCTTAATAATAGTTCAAATCGGAATAACTATTTTTTCGAATGTTAAAATTTAAAAAAAAAAATTTTTGTTTTATTAAATTTTAAAATAAATAACCTGGATTAAAAATTGTAAGGTGGGAAGCACGTTAAAATTGCACATTTTAAAAAAAAATCGAAGGATACACTCATTTTCAAAAACGCAATTTAAGATTTAATACACAAAAGCTTAATCAAAAACTCTTGGAACAATACTTTTTCTGTGTATATTTTTGTAAAAAACGTCTAAAAACGAATATTTCCTGATGACCAATTTGGACCATTATCAATAAAGTTATGAACAGAAAACTAAAAAAGTGTATTTTGAAGGTATTATGAAAAACATGTACAAATTTACCTGGAAGGACCTTTCCAACCATCCGATTTGGCTTGGAAAGCCCCATATGTATGAACATTTGGCTCCCAATATTGTTTTTTGTTTACAACAAATTTAACAATTCAATAGACTATCTATATGTTTTAGGGGTACAAATAAGTTTTAGCCGTTCAACATAAAATTTTCTCTGAGTTTAACGTTGTACTCGTAGCAGCGCATACATAAAAAGTGTTTACTTTTTCAATCCCCATGTTTATAAAGCTTACAAAAATGTGGCAATTCCAGTACATGACTACCAGGATCTTGTAAGAACTGATTGTTGCAAAGCTGAGACTTTTTAATTAACACGACAATTGTATTTTTGTGCTGCAAGCCAAAAAGACCCCAACTTTCGCCTTGGACGAAAACATTCCAAGTATTCGAAAATCCCTTATTTAAAGCGTTGTTGTGAAAAGATTTCTGTCAAACGTAAAAAAAGCTTGCAATTACACAAACAGTGGCAAAAAATGTAATTGTCAATTTTCAATGGTCGTGCACTATTTGCTCACCCAGTATTTTTGTAACATGCGTTATTATATTGAAGCAGATTGTAGAAGCACTTTTAAAATTTTCCTTAATAAATTATTTCCTTAATCTGTATGTCTCCTTTTTCAGGTAAATATTTAAAATGGTATCTTTTTTTAACGTAAAAAAAGGAAAACAAACGGAAAACTTTAATGTGTTAGCTTTATAAAGAAGTTTACATTTTAAGTAAAAATGTCATCAAGAATACCATTTAAAAGGTGAAAAAATTATTTAAAATATTTGGTTGTATTTCTGAGATAAATTACGAGGACTGTTAGTTATACTATAAAGAATATATTGAATAAAATTGAGATAACTTATGAAAAATCATTGTAAAATTTACTTATAAGGACATGTCATTCAGTGAGCTTCTTTACTAATAACATTGTAATCCATGTTAGAGTTTATTATCTTTACATTCGATACAAAAACTAGTTAAAAGTAATTTCGAATAAAGGCGCTTTAGCAGTATTAAAATTACATGGTTCCGTACAGCAAACTAAATCATTAAAAATATTTTTTTTTTTTTAATTTAACATACATACATTTATTTTCAATTCTTAATTTTTTCCATGTTCATAGATTATTTTATTTAATACATGGATAAAATATTTTAAGCTATTTGTTCTCCAATTTTTTTATTCTTTTCAATTTATCATAAATTTGTATAAAATGTAACCCAGTTTAAGAAAGCAAAAAAAAAAAAAAAACACTTCAAAGTTCGAAGCTTAATTTATTGCTGATAGAGAGAGCGAGAGAGGTATGGCTTAAGTTTAGTATAAGCTTTATACTAAATTTATAACTAAATGTAACTAAATATATGTACGTAAAATTGCAATAGACTTTGTATGTGTGAGAAATGATTTAATGTGTAGCATTTCTGCAACTTGTGTACACAAACATTCAATTATGAATAGCAAATAATGCATACGTAGCACACAAAATTAAGTAAATATCCCTAAATTTACAAAAATAAATATACAAAATGAAAATGTATCAATACTGCTGTTTTCACCCAAAATGTTAATTCTAGATAAATTTTTTGTAGCATTTATTATAGCTATAGATACATATGAATGAGTAAATACATTTGATTGTGAGCAGATGCGAATATTCTTGTTCGAAAGACCAGCAGACATTTTGAACTTATTACTGCTATTAATATTTTATCCTCATAAATAAAAGCCTTAAAATATAACACAGACACTTTTTGTGCAAAGTGGAGTACATTTTGTTATTGCTGCAATTGTTGATAAATCAACATTTCGTTTTACACTTTGCACTTGATCATAAAGAGGGTATTAAATCAAAATTTTGAAAACTGTCAGTAGAAGCAAAATAATTTTTAATTCAATTTTAAATAAATATGAAAAAGAATTTTTGAGCCATCAAAAATTAAAAAAAAATATACAGCGGGTGAAAAATGTTGAGTTAATCCCCTTTTGTTATCAAGTGCGACTTGTATAATATTAATTTAAGATATGTGTATTTTTTTTATTTATTAATTTTATTTTACGCTTGTTTCATTTCAATTTAATTTACGCTCTAAATATAATTTCTGCTTTATGTTTTTTTTTTTTTTTTTTTTAATTTCCTAAGCTAATCCCGCGAAGCTCTTTGCTTGTCTGCAGGAAAGAAACCAGAGTCTCTGGCGGGAATCGAACCCGCAACCTCGGCGCTGATAGACTAGCTCGCTACCATCTAGCCTACCGAGGCACTGATCGTGGTGGTTGGATTTAAATCATATTTCAAAAATAATTGTTCTAATCCTACTTAACTTATTTTAATCTGGCAGAAGAAAACAAAAGGTCATAACAAGTTAGTAAACTCATTAGCATATGATTTATAATACATTAAGTTAAAGGATAAGGATAAATATTAATTCGGCTTATTATATAACCAACACACAGTTTATCTTAGATATTAAATGTTAAAAGTATTTAAGTGATAGTTTAATTGTCAAATTTAAATCAATCTTAGAATTCCTTTTATTTTTTAAGATACTTTTATTTATTTAACTTTAAAAAAGTTACTTTCCATTTTATTCTGGTAATTTCTTTGCTTATATCCTTTGAACTTAATTCTCTTTAATGCTTGCACTTGATTATAATCATCAAAATATATTGTCTTAAAGTATAAAATATTAAACCTTGTTATTATTAATTTGCATATAATTTTCTTGGGGTTTTTCATAAATATTTGTTATTGTTGCTTATTACAATATAATATAAGGCAAGGATATTGATAGTAACAATTTTCTAAGGATAACAACAAGTGCATAGACATTTTAACAAGGCGAAAAAATACAAGCGCAAACATTCTTACATACAGCCACTATTTCTTAATCCACTCCTTAAAGTATGCAGCAAGATTGAAAAAGGTACGTACGAAAAAAAAACTGCAAGTACTTGTATGAGTATGTGTTCTTATTTTTGAATCAGGGATGTTAAATGAGATTTTACAAATTGAACTAACTTTCGAAAAAAAAATTTACTTTTTTCAACGCGATTGTACCAAATATTTTTTATTTAAAATTAACTGTTTCTCTCTTTCAGAAAAACATAAGAGCACCACTTACAATTCTTTTAAAAGAAGCAATGAATTTTGCAAGGGATGCCCCAAAATGAATGCATTCAAAAGTAAGTCATTATTTTTTTTGACCTACATACATCCTGGAAAAAGGAATTATAAAGTTGTTATAGAAGTAGTTATGGAAGAAAGATACTAAATAATGAGTGAAAGAAGCTATTCCTTTGAAAAAGTAAGCGAATTTTTTACTGGGATATTAAGGGTACAATGCTATAAGTGCTTACCGATACAACATTTACTGGCGTAAACTTGTTGAACCACAATAAGATTTTATTATTTAAATCAAGTTTTGCTTTTTAAGCTCCACAGAATTCAAAGTTAAATTTATTTTGCATAAAGTGGATTTGAAAATAACAATAAAATTGAATTTTTTAAATTTATAAGATTATTGAATTTATAAGATCGAAATGCTCAGCAACATAACAAATGAGTTGACAAAACGTATAAAGCCAGGACACAATCAATTGGCTTGATATATAACAAATTCACAACGAATGGATACATAGAGTTGCCATTTTAAAATGAAATGAACACAAAAAAATGGGATAATGTTGAAACAGAATTCTTTAAAATACATTCGTGCAATGTAATAAAATTAGGTAGATTGTACTTTTTACTTTCAAATAGTTTCAAAAAAAGTACATTTGTACTAACCTTTACATCCCTGGTTAGTATCATTAAAAGAATTTCTAAGGAGAGATTGAATCAAATATGTGGGTGGCTTCATGTTAGAACATGTAAATAAGAGTTCTCATACAACTAAAAAAAAAAGGAAAATGAGGTCGCACTTAAGTACCACTAGAGACTGGTTGTTGATAATGAGGAAACTTGTCAACATCATCACAGTTATAGACAAGTACATGCAAGAGTGTGGGACTATGTATGGGTGATTTTAAAAGACTCATTTTTTTTCTTATTACTCTTCTTGTTGTTGCCGTTGTCTTGTTTGTTTTTTGTTGCAAGACAACAATAAATACACAACACACTCACATGTATTTATACGTTAAAATGTAGCAAGGAGTATCGTCTTGTAGACAATAAAATAGTTGTCGTATATTTTAAGAACTGGAAAGGTTATATGAGGTTTGAAAACAAAACTATACGTTTTAAATGCAGCAGCTTAACACGGAATTATGAGTAATTTCAAGTCAAAGCTTCTCTTAAAAGTTTAACGTTATTTGAAAAAAAAAATAACTTTTTTAAGCAAAGATTATAACTTTTTATTTAAATTCTTAATAGTATTCGCAGAATGGTTTGGTATATCTTCTTATATCAAAGAACAACAACATTATGGTTTACACGTTTAATTTTTGTGCGCTGGCATATGACTGAAATTCATAGAATTCTAGATAATTCTAAGAACTTTCTTTTTACTTTAGTTTGAGTTTTTCCAGTATGTATTTGTAAGTATTTTAAAGCTTGTTTATTTTCAGTATTATTATTTTTAAATTAAAAAAAAGAAAATCCACATAAAAGGAGATGGGGATTTATAAACAAAATTTAGAAATATTATAATATAAATACGTATTTTGTTGATTTAAATAAAAGAACAACGAGAGGAATAAAAAAAGAAAAAATGGGTACTCAGAGAAAAAGGGTTTTGTAATAGTATCATAGATAAAATGCTTGTCTTATTTTTGCTAAATTATAGTTACCGCGATTGTTATTTATACCAAAGTAGTTAAGAGGTTTTTATTCGTTTCTGCTAATGTCTGTAATACATAAAAATATTGGTCCAGCTTTTAGTATATCGATTGACTTAGAATCACTTTCTTAGTCGATCTAACGATGTCTGAGCGTTCAACTGGCTGGTTGGCTGGCTTATTTTGGATATAGTTTGATCTATACGTTTTTAGCCTCATAACGACCAAGCTTTCTGAAAATGTCGTTCCATTATTTCACATGGCATCATACAAATTTCTTCTCGAAATAGAGTCTTTATACCCATTACTTATCTTATTATGTTGCCATTAAGATTTAATTTTTTTTTTTTTAATTTTTTGCGTGTATTACAACCTAAATCGTCCTAACAAACTTAATTGAAATCGGTCTATACAAATAAAAAATTTTTGTTCTGACATAAAATTTGGCGCAAGTAATTCCTACGACCGCTACTTTGTTACTTAGTGATGGCAGCTCTAGAATTAAATACAGGTCCCATATAAAAATAACTTTAAAATAATGTAACGATGGAGAAGTAACATAAAGATGAAGATATTAAGAAAATATTTGGCAGCAAGAACTCTTATACGAATCTTATGGTGTTTTCTTTTCTACAAAAAAATGTGCCATTTTATTTAAAAAAAATGCAATTTGGTGTCTGTTTCTTTAAAATTTTGCTCCCGAAAAGGATGAGTTTTTAGAATAAAACAAGCCACCCTTTTCGGGAACAAAATTTTTAAGAAACAGACACCAAATTGCATTTTTTTAAATAAAATGTCACATTTCTTTGTAGAAAAGAAAACACCATTATTCTCATAAAATAATATTGATTTGGCTCTAATGGTTCTAAAAGAACGAACATTACAAAATATTGTGCTGGGTGTTCAAAATTAACCATACGTTCCATTTAAACTCCCTACCGGAAATCACTAAAAGGCAAACAAATCGCATTAGGATGAAGGTATCTAAATAATATTTGGCACAAAGAACTTTTACATGAATCTTAACCTCATAACATAATTTTGTAAAGGCTGGTCCATGATTGCCTATGGGTCCCAAGTAGGGTACAATATTGAAATTTCGATATTGTACCCTATTCAATATTGTGGCGCACAGTGGTCCAAATTCTCCATCTAGCCGGAAGAAAGTAATTTTTTTACTATTTCGAAACTAAATATTTTGTTTGATAATAAGTTGACAAGTGCCCACAGTGCATAACGGTACATTTTTTATTTATTTAACTTCTGTTTCAGGTTTGCTTTCTTGTTTTAAACACACGTAATTGCTGTTTTGTTTTTCTATTATAGCTCAGTTGATATTTAGTACCGAAATTAAAGTTGTCGTGAAAAAATAAGAAAAAAGTTTTTAAATTATTTTTTTGCTGAAATTAATTTAACAAAGGTAGGAACAAATTTTACTATTTTTATATTTCAAATAAAATGTTTTGTTTAGAAAAAGAATGCAGTTTTGTACGTGTGTGTCTTATATGTTAACATTTTGTTCAATGTCCAAATTCAACTAGAGTTTTAAATGGGAATTTATAAGACTTTAATTCTATTATTTGTGGTTTTGTAATCTGTATAATGGTAGCTTGTCAATGTTTTCAAATTTAGCTGCCAGTTTTTGCCTATATGCTTTTTATTTGGTTTACAGTTTAAAATGTCCATTACTAAGAGGGAACTATTTGATGCTTGGTATAGTGAAAAACAACAAAATAAAAAACTTAATGCTGTTGTATCACATGTTTTTGACAAGATCGGGCTTCAGAATAATGAAACGGATAGCTATTGTAGATTACAATTTGTGATACAAAAATTTTAGATAAATAAATAAATAATGTTTTACAAAAATACAGGTATATTATTTGTTTTTATTTTTTAACAAAAAATTTGCCACGCCCATTTCACCGATTGCGCCCATTTTTTTAGTGAGTGTTTTTATTGATAAAATCTATGAACGTGCAAAGTTTCATGTCAATGCGGCTTTTCAAAAGCGAGTTATGACTTTCTTCCGGCTAGGTTAAGCATTTGGACCACTGTGTGGCGTAGTCGCGCTTGGCCGACTATACTCTTTTACTTTTTTTATGATTAAATTAGCCTTTAACTTGATGAATATGACCATGTGGTTACCATAATGTGATTGCGGAGATTAATTTAAGGCCTGTTCAAACCACAATATGTTTGCGGAAATCACCTCCATGACATATTTTGTAATTTTATATGGTTATGTCAGTTATAAAAATAGCTCCTTTAATCATTATACAACTGCAGTAATCATTAAAATAATACAAATGTTTATATGTAGTATTATAAAGTTTCCTGCCTACTATGTAGATTTCTGTGATTTAATAGAAAACTATATTTTCCCCATATGTGTAAAATTTTACTTATGGTTCTGTTTTATCTCTTTGGGGCAAGCTATTGGCCAACTGGGAAAAGAAAGAGCTTTAGATTATGATTTGCAGGTTTTTTGCTAAAATTTTGAACGTTATTTTCTAGAGAAATTTGGAAACAAAATATGTAGCAATAAAACAACTCCAATTTTAAATAAATATTTTTTTGTTTCTATTTTTGCTATTTTGTTAACTTTTATTGTTTTAAATTGCTAAATGCTTGTCTGAATAAACATAGAAATAAAAACTTTAAATAAAGTTTTAATACTAAAAAAATAAAAAAACTTGTTTGTTAGCTAGTGAAAATTTGTTGAATTGATTTGTTATATTTTTTTTTTTATGTAGAATATACTTAGACAGCTTTTTTGAGAGAGTGGAATAAAGTTATAGTTGTCATTGTTGTGTATAAACCAGTGCCGGTGAATAAACAAGAAACGTAAAAAACACAAATAGTAAAAGTAATAAAAAATGCATAAAATCTTTACAATTTCCAATTGAATATTTGATGTAGTTCGTTTTGGAGCAAATACTAGTTATTTCAATGTTTGCAAAAAAAAAAAAAAAACACCAAAACAAGGAAATGAAAAAGGAGTAACATTAGTAAAATACATATATAATAGAACCGCTTTTTTTCTTTGAAATGTTGAAAAGTTTTAAGTAATAAATATTGTAAAAATACAATATTTTAAAAATTATTTGCAAAATTGAAAAGTAGAAAGATTGTTTGCAATGAAGAAGTTTTCATCTTTATGTTATAACTTTCTTTGCTCTTCACTAAAATTGTTGAAGTCTTTTATGAAAAAAAAATAAAACTACAAAAAGGAGTCCAAAGTGGCAAAAGCAACGATATTTAAAGTTATACAGCTATTCTTTTTTATTTTTAAGAAAATCTGACAAAAAGAACTACACCTAGAAAAAAGTTAGCTCGAAATGGTTACAGACATCTAATGTCAATGAAAACACATTATGAGTGAATCGTCCTTTTACAACCCTAACATCATTTTATTACCAAGTACATTTTTACAGACCTGGTGGATTTTCACAACATTTGCATTACCATTAAATCCCTGCAAATAATATTGGACTACCTGTTCCATTTTGATGAAATGGACTTCTCCATGAACTGGTCCAATGTAATGCAAGCATGGACCATTTCATTGTTAAAAAGTGTTTGCAGTGAGACGACATGTCTTCGTTTTTAACGACATGTTTTCGTTTTTATACGACTTCAAACCTAATCCTCTTGAGTATACCATGAAGTGTAATCCAAAGCTGAGTTATATGGGTTAGGACATCGTAATGTTAAATAAGCCATGTTTTTTCCATACGTTTGGGTTACTTTTGGAATAGTCCTAGTCCCTTGTGGGCTACATTTTCAAGCGTGTTTGGACTAGTCCTATTATTTGCAGGAATATGATCAAAAAAACTTTCAAGCTTTAATACATTTTACAAAACGTTTAAGTGATAATGCAGTAAAAGTGCATTATTTAAGATGTGTTTCAATAATAATGCAAACGTAGATCATTAATTGGCATAAATGTGCTTTAATGGCATTTAAATATTAGTGCACTACTTTGATAGGAAAATCATGTTTAGCTTAAAATAGTACATCAAAAGTGATAAAGTTAGTAGTTATGCAATACACTTGTATTTGTTTCTATTATTGTGGTTAAATGTGAAATAATTATCAATGCATTAGCTTATTAAATGCATGCATCCCAGGTCTGCATTTTGTTCATAGTCCTAAATGTGTTTAAAATAAAACAATAAAATCTTTTCATGGTTGTAAAAGCAACCAATGTACTCTTTTCAACCATAAAATGATCGTGGGCATTTATTAAATTATAGTCGCCATAAAGAGTATTGATTTCATATTAACATTAACAACATGATTGCATATATAAACATTTTCCTTTCGAAATTTTTAGTAGCCCGTGGCCACAATTTTTATAGTATTTTAGTATTTTTCTTCTCAGTGTATATTTTGTAGCAATTATTTATGATAAAATGGAGTGTTAACTAATAAATTTGAAAGTTTTTTTAATATAAAAAGCTTACACAGTAAGAAGATGAAAACTTTCCGTTAAATAAAGTACAAAGTAGTCTTTTGTTGTAGTTGATGAAATTAAATGCAAGAAAAATGATTGTAAATAAATCAATTGAAATTGTAACTAATTTAAATGCATTAAATAAATTTGCAAAAAGCCTTAAGAAAATGGTCTTTGATATATAAAAAAATTGTATATACGATAAAAACAACAAATCACATTGAATCACAAATAAATTAACATAACACCAAACATTTGCACTGCTTCCCTCTTTACGAGAGGAAAAGGATATGGATCAAAACAAACAGAAACAAAAGGCAAAAAGGTAGACTCAAGCAAAAAATTAGGAGTAGACTACTTACAGGAATATGAACGTAATGAGGATATATGGCCGGTGAAAAATGTAAAACAATAAAAACCAGCAAAATAATAATTATAAAAAAAGTGTAATAGACAAACAAATAACGTAATAGCCACAATATACAAATACTAAACTAAAACATAAAAAAATTTTGACAACAATGAAAAAGTAAAACTGAAAGAAATGATTTCTGGCACTAGACTGTTAAGAAAAATTTTCTTCTCTTTATTAATATTTTTTTTTTTCTTCAAATGAAACTACCGCTGCAACTTTAACTATTTAGTAGTGTAGTGATACAAATAATAAAAATGCAAAAATTGCATCAAAATGAAGAAGCAAAAACACAAAAATAAAATGATTAAAGTTTTTAAAACAATATAAAATTGTCGAAAAAAATAAAATTAAAAAGATTGTTTTCGCTTTATTAGAGAATAAAGAAAAAAAAACCATTAGAATTTTTTTTATTATTTTTATATTCTTTATGCTTTTTAAGGACAAACTAGAAAAAATTTCTAAGAAAAGAGAAAATAGTAATTTCGTTTTTGCTTCTTTTTATATTGTTCAAAGTCCAGTAATTCGAAGAGAGAAAGCTTAACTCATTTTACCACAAAGTAAACAGATGCGAAAAAATTGACATAAGAAAAAACCCGAAATTAAATGCGAGGGCAGCTTTCGAAGAAAGAGCTATAAAGCGTTTTTTTTTTTTTTTTTTTTTTTTTTCAAAAGATTTTGTTATTCGTGCTTAATTCCCAGTTTTTATTATTGATAAAAACACTTGAAATTTATTGTTTTTTTTTATTATTATTATTTAATTAGGCTTGAGGTCTTTTTTTTATATAAAAAATATATTAAATTTATTGAACCAATATTTCGGCACTCCGTTGTGTGCCTTCTTCAGGG
This sequence comes from Pollenia griseotomentosa, assembly GCA_963931875.1. Lineage (NCBI taxonomy): Eukaryota > Metazoa > Arthropoda > Insecta > Diptera > Polleniidae > Pollenia > Pollenia griseotomentosa. Next base: position 201,534,971 of record OZ007561.1, on the reverse strand, counting down.
TTTTTCTTGAATTTTTGACAACAATTTTTAACAAATTAAATAAATATAACAAAAAATCAAAAAACAATTTTCAATTAAATACAAAAAAAGGTTTTCCAATTCAAAAACTAATCTATTACATTATAAATAAACTTTTAACTTCCGTTTATATTTTTATAAACTAAATGCCTATAATTTTGTGCTAAATTTTCAGTATCTGACTTAAAATTTATTCTCGATATTGTCGGTACATTAATAATTTGCAACATTTCTAACATAAGCCTACGTTTATAATTATTTTCCGTATTTAAAACTGTTGTATTTTCAAAATCAGGATAATGGTTTAAATTTGCACAATGAGCTGATAAAGCCGTTTTTTGGGATGAAATATGTCTATATTTTTGATCTGACTTTTGTCCTGCTAACCTAGTTTTCAGTTTATTCTTCGTTGTACCAACATATATTTTACCACATTGTCCATTAACATTTCCCCCACAAGGTATCTTATAAACTACATTCGACATTTCTAACTTATTTATTTTATCCTTCATATTAGTGAATAACCTACCTATTGTGTTATAAGATTTATGCGCAATTGCATACCCTTCCGTATCATAAATATTAGATTTTTCTAATCTCACCGAAAATTTTGGTACATAAGTTAGCGATTTATAAACTTTTGGTTCCGTATTACCGTTCGAGTTATTTATTCTATGGTTATTATATTGTATTAATAAATTAGATATAATTTCCTTTGGAAAACTATTTTCTCTTAATGCTCTAGAAATTTTCTCCTTATTATTCCTATGGAAACAAGAATCACTTATTTTCAATACTCTATCTATAAAGTTTCCAGCCGTGTTAATAATAATCCTTTTAGGATGATTTGAAAAATAATTAATTATTCTACCAGACGATGTTGGTTTTTGATACCAATCAATTAATAAACTTGTTTCTTTTCTTATTATCAAAGTCTCTAAATAAGACAATTTAGATTCAAACCATTGTAAATTTTATATCCGCATGAAAGGAATTAAATGTATCTAAAATTTTTTCTATTTCTGATTCCTTAATTACGCAAAATAAATCATCCACATATTTTGTCATAATTTTAGGTTTAATAGACAACTGTTTCAAACATCTATCTATTAATCTCTCCATAACAATATCTGCTACAATTGGAGACGCTGGTGATCCCATAGGAAGTCCCCTGAATTGAACATATATATTACTGTTCAATTGAATAAAATAATAATAATTAAATAATAATAATAAATTTTGTAAAGGTCGAATAAAAGTCTATTTTTTTTTTTTTTAGTGAAGTGTTAATGTGTAACAGCAATCCGCTACATTCAACACCAATTTCTTGATCAAAACAAAGTCCAACAAGGAACCAAGTGAAATAAAAATAAATTTTCAACAAATGTTTCGTTTTGTGCAAAAATATTTATTTTTAATATCGTTTTTCTTTGGTGTATTAATTAATTAAGGCCTTCTTTCACTATAATATTGGGTATTAATCTTCTGTTATCCTTGAGCACCAATGAAATGTACAGCCTACTGAGTATTACGGCATGTCAATAAATCAAGGATTTTCAAAATAGTCATATAAAAATGTGAAACAACTTGTTGTAAAATGTTAAAAAAAATACGCAAAGAATTGTGACAGTCGTATTACTCTCATTATTTTGTAAAATTATTATAGTGTTAGCTTGTATTATATTGTCATTTCGTCGATTTTAAAAATTTATTTTTTATATTTTGATTTTAAAGAGATTTCGCTATTTCAGTTTTGACAATTTTTCCTTAAATTTAAAGATCTTTAATTTTTTTACGATTTTTTTTATGCCTGTTTTCATAAAACTAATTTAAATTTAATAAAGTTTTAAAGAACAAATTTACTATGAAAATTATCCTTAAAAACGTTTGTTTAATTTAATAATCGTTTATGAATACGGGGGTTAAATATTATTTATTTTAAATATAAAAAAAGTAATTTTTGAAAATACAAAATTTTAATTTAAAAGATTTTGTTATTCGTGCTTAATTCCCAATTTTTATTCTTGATAAAAACACTAAAATTTATTGTTGATGGGATAAGCTATTCCTATGCGCATTTCACTGGTTGCTTAGGCCAGATCGTCAGGAAACTTGGTTTATAAAGATTTAAGAAAAACTAAAGATATTAAACCAAAGCACGAATAACAAAATCTTTTAAATTTTTTATATTATTTTAAATATATTTATATTTTTTTGACTTCATTAGACCTTTTAATTTCAAGATCTTTGAGGGATTTCTGCACTTTTCTTCAGTATCAACGGCTTCTAATCTTTTTAAATTTTAGACGTGTTTTACGATTTTTTAATTCCATTTTACGACTAAGATGTTTCATGCACTTGTTGTATGTGTACAACAACAAATATTAATGCTCATTTTCTCATTCTTAACGGTAAATTTTTGCAAAATAAAATATTACAAAAAAACTATGTAGCCCTTACTTCAGCTTTGCCATCAACTTGCACATAAGTGAATGCTTTTTGTGTTTAATTTTAAATTAAAAAAAAAAAATAAGCTGCCCCAAAAAGGTTTGGTGGTATAAAAGGGTTAACTTTTTTTTAATTTATGCATTTTGATAAAAAAAATTTTTTTTTCAAAAATTAAATTAAACTAAGAAGAAAAAATTACTTCTTCTCCTACCGCGGAAATTATGATACAAAATTATACAATCAAAAAAATAAAAAGCAAAAAATCATAAAAACATAAAAACAACCATTTCCCCAAAGAAAAGGTGGTTAAAAAATCCAGAAAAAATTAATGAAAGAAAACAAAATGATAAATAACAAAAAAAAAACATAAACGCCATTGACTCCATTGAAGTTAAGCATCAAAAACCAACCAAAAACACAAAAAATGAAATAAATTAACTAAAGACTAGTTAAGACGTTTTTCTTTTTAATTTTTGTTTAAACTGCTATTCACTTTACCTGTAGGTTACTCAGCAAAGCCGGAAAATATGACATGGCCAACAATGTGTTCGTACGGCTGCTACCACCACTAGCACTAGGCTGTGGCGTACTAGCCTGGGCCTCCTGCACCAACTGTGAATGCTAAACGGTCTAAGGAGGAGGAAAAATCGAGAACAAGAAGAAAATACAAAAAAAAAAAAAGCAGGGAAAAAACCAGAAAGAATACAAAAATTTCTTTACGTTTTACAGGATGAAGAAAAAAAACGAATGAAAATAGACATTAGGGCCCTTGTTTCTCAAAACAACAAGTTACAAATCTACAAGTAAAATACATTATAAAAAAGCAATAATTTTACAATTTTTGTTTTTGATCCAAATTTTTAATATATATAATTAGGATTAAGTTCATTAAATTTAATTTTCATTAAATTATTTGTTTTATTCAAATATATTTTACTTGTAGATTTGTAACTTGTAGTTTTGAGAAACAGGACCTAGGTATATGAAAAAGTTTTTATGGGTTCAAATTTCTTAAAAAAAATCTTTTTTTTGCATACATGGTAGGCTAGCTGGTAGCGAGCTAGTCTATCAGCGCCGAGGTTGCGGGTTCGATTCCCGCCAGAGACTCTGGTTTCTTTCCTGCAGACAAGCATAGAGCTTCGCGGGATTAGCTTAAAAAAAAAAAAAAAAAAAAAAAACTAAGAAATTGTTATTTTATTATTTATATTAAAACTAAAATACTATTTATGGCTTCGAAATATTGTTTATATTTAAAAACAATTTTTAAAATTATTGATAAATTCAGAATCCCTTAATTCTAAATACAAACACACTTTTAGCAGTTTGATAAAACGTTTTTCAAATGGCTTTTGTTATTCATAAACCATTTTACAAAAGTACTAGCATTGAAAAAAGCTAAAACGAGAGTTTATACGTGAATAAAAGTGATAAATGATAAACTACAAAGTTTTCCACTTTTGCTTTTGTTGAGAGTGGTTTTTTTTTTTTTTAAATGGAAAGCCACTACAAAAACACTTGTTAGCTAAATGCTTGCACTTTTTTATTTTAAACGCGCTCGATATAGAAATAAAAAACCACCTCTTAGTTATTTTAAAATTCCAAATCAAAGTAAACACCCCATGGGGAATGGGGGAAGGGATAGTTTTAAATTCGCGTTATAATGGTTATACCAAAACTGGTTTGACGTATAATTTAAAAATAGCTAAAAACTTTTGAAATGATATTGGAAGGAAAAACTCAAAAAACCAGTTTTTTCAGTTCAGGTGGTTTTTTACGTTCTTATTATTTTCTGAATTATATTTTCCCCCCAAAAATAGTTAATTTAGCACATTTAAACGAAACCTTGTGAATAGATTTTTTTAATCCTAAGAAAAACTTTGAAAATTAATATTTTTGGTATTAATTTTTTTGCAAACAAAACTGTAATCCCAGGTTCTGTTTTTAAATTCCATAAAGTTTCTGAAATTAACTTTGGACAGTCTTAGGCCATGAATCTTTAAACGAATTTAAGTAAACAAATAAAAGGGAAAGTGATATTAAAATTAAATAAATAAGTATTTTCTGTTAAAAAATTTAAATTCATAAAATCAGGTAACTGGTATTAAGCAATTTTAAAACCGAAAATTTCGTTTATTTTTTAAAAATTTATTTCTAAAATACACATGCGCATGTGGCTCCGACATTGTTTTGACGTCATCACACAATACACAACGGTCATTGTTGCCTTGTTATGCCCCCAAAATTATGTCAGAACCACACGCACATGGGTATTTTCACATTTTTTAAAGCTAAACTTAATACATACTTTCAATGTCCTGTCTTTAGTCTTTTAAATATTATGTTATAGTCCAAAACAAAACGCAACAATACCACTCTAAGACTTTCTTGCATAAACGAATTATATTAATTCAAATCAGTAGGATGTTTTTTTTAAAACTCTTGTTGTGCTATAATAGTGTTCTTCTTATAATAAAAATCTTTTAAAAAAATGGTTTATCTGCGAGATAGTTTTTGATTTATTTACAAAACAAATTTTGAATTGTTGAGCTTTGATCGCATTCAAAGAAAAAAATTCGTCTTGATATGAACCCAATGAAAATGTGGCATCTTAAAATGAACTACGTTCAGCATTATGAGACTTCGTTTTTAAAATGAAGGATTACTTATTATTAATTTTTTTTTAGATTATCAAAATTAATGATAATAAAAACTTGTATGCAAATTTAACATAACATGCAAATTTGCAGTTTATAACTTTTTCTTAGTGGAAAAACGTTGCATATCCACAATCACGATGTCATTTGAAACGTTTTTCCACTACACAAGCGGCTTTTAAAACGTTATTAAAATTTGCTAAGCCATAAGATTGTATCATTTTTATAGTAACTTACAACGTTCTTTCATTGGCTGACTCCTTGTATTGCTTTTTAAAGAGGTAAAGGTGCATAATTTTGGATGATTTGGATGTTAACGATAATTTGCAAAAAAAAAAAACAGATTTTGCAAAAAGTGGCTTTTACAAAGTTATTCGCGGCTGTGCTTCATATATTAACAGCTTAATAATTTACATTCAATAAAATATCTATAAAGATTTTAATATGTATTCAGAGTAGTATTCCGTTAAAAAAAAAAACAAAAAAAATTATAAGGGGAAATATAAAACATTAAGCGATTCCAAAATCCTTTATTTATACTTGGTAGCGTATGAGTAATATTTATTTAATATTTTCATTCAAAATGAAGTATACTTTTCGGCGGAAGTAAAACAATACTTCGATGCGTATGAGTTATATTATCACATGGTTATAAAACAGAATATAAAGTATACGCAACGGGGTAAAAAAATGCTATTAGAAAAAAATAAATACATATTTTGAATATTTATAGTAAAGTTCTTTTACTTAATATTAATGACGCGCAGAGTACTAAAAAAATTTCAGCTGAAAATTAAGACTTATTTATCAATTCATTTTAAGGCACATTTTACGCAAATTATTGTTTTTTTTTTAAGTTTTATGCTACAAACATATTTTTCTTAAATATTTTGTATCATTTTCAAATCTGTTTTACTAATATGTCAAAAAATGCCATTAAGTTTGATTAAATAATTTTTTTCAATATGAAAATTTTTATTTAATAAGCATTTGCTTAAATTTAAAATTATGTATTAACAATAATCTTGTTATTTTCGGAGAAAAATGTTTTTTTTTTTTAGATAAAAGTTTTAGAATGCAAAACTTGTTTAAAATTTTATTCAATAAAATTATGCTTAATAAGCAATTTAAAATTTAAAAGAAAAATACACAGAAAACATGACAAAATGTATTGCATACATAAAAGAGATAACAATGTTAATTTTGTGGAAAATGGTACAATAAATGATTTGCTCTAAGCAAACACACATGTACAGAGATACACACTTGTGTTTTATCATATGTGTGTGGTTGTACGTTTGCTTGGCTATATTTTCATGAGATACTTATCATTTTTGTTAAGTCCGTTCCAAGTAAGACCAGTTTTTATATTTTATATCTCCCTTTTTCTAGTTCCGTTCACATTAAATTTATATTAAAAGAAAAAAACCCAAAGGAGACAAGAGTACTAAAAAGGAAATTTTGTGTGCACTACGTGCAATTTAAATGAAAAATACAAAAAAAAAAATTCAAACTTTTCTCGTTTTTTTTTTTTTTTTTTTTTTTTTTTTTGTGGACAAACTATTAAATTACAGCAAAAGAAAAACAAAAATATTTCAAGCGTAGTAAGCATTAGAGAATCATAAAAATTTATTAAAATAAAAGGATTAAAAGAAATATATTTAACAGAATACTTCAGCACAGTATTCTTCAGTACAACTCATACTTAATATATGACGATGACAATAATATGACAAGCAATAAAAATTGTTTGCACAGTATACATTATAAAACGCTATAAGCATTTACAAATAAAACATAAATAAACAAAAAAATCAGGTCCTTGAGAAAGGCCTTATAGTTCTCATCAACAGCATTCTCTTCATCATTCCCAAGGAGAACGAAAAATATTAAAACAAAATCACACAAAAATTGAAGAGTTTTTCTATAAACGATTCTAAGAGTTTGTGTATGTGTTTCAAAGTCATCAAATAAAGATTTTATTCCATGCTTTAACAAATAATCAAACATGTATATAAATATCTGTGTGTCTAGATGTGTAACATAAATAACTTACCTCATCGCCCATAATAAAACTATTCGCATGCTGTTGCACACTTTCGGATTTTGGACGACGACTGCTTTCTCTGGCATTTTGTTGCTGTTTGCAACGTGTGGCTTGTGTACTGCAAACGGGAAAAAAGTCGAAATAAACACAAGATTTAGTTCAAACTACAATACAATATGAAAAAAAAAAAAAATAAATGAAATGAAGAAAAAAATGAGAAATAAATAAAGATTTTACAATTTTATTATAGCGGCCAAAACGAATTTTTTTAAGCTAAAAGGTTCTTTTCGCAAAATTATATCTCAGATTTCAAGAGGTTCTTTATATCCGAACATATTTTTATAAATATCTTAAAATTCTAAGAATGTTAGAAAGCAAAATTTATAGAGTAAAGATAAATAAAACCTTTGCAAAACGAAATAAATCTCATAAATAGATAACTTGGTTTATTCTGCTCAGGATGAGCATTCACTACACATCCGTTTTCAACACATACAGTTACATTTACATACATTTGGATTACCGAAGTAAAATAAATGTGGTCAAGTGATGTTGCTTAGCTGTCTGTGAAATCTTTCCTTTATTGGTTTTAAGGACGTCATAAACATATATAGACAAATACTACAATTCAACAATTTAGTCATTCACATATAACGAGTTGTTTATTCATTAACGAAGGTAAAATAAAAATAATTGTTTTTTCTGCAGGTCATTCAACATAAAAATGTTATACACATATTCGTATAAAAGTTTAAAACTTGGTCCTGTAAATTTTTTTTTTTTTTTATAAACTAAATAAATCTCAACTAGTTTTAAAACTTAAAAAGTACGTGTACACATACTTTCGCATACATTGAAAAGCTTCTGCTTTAACAATAAAAATATAATAAAAAAATGTTGGTATGTTTTGTTTGAGGACTTGAGTGCGAGCATAAGAAATAAAAAATGTCTTCATTGTTAAATACTCTAGCGTATGAATAAAAAATAGAAAAGTAGTTCAAAAATTTAGAGTGTTTTTAGTTAAAAATAAATAAAAACTGTATGGGTGGAAAAAGCCATAACACAAAACTTAAATTAAAAACTATCAATTGTACTTTTAACAATTAGAAGTTGTGCTGGGAGTTTTTGGAAAAAAAGAAATAACAATAATAATAATAGGAATGTAATAGCAGCTTGATGTTGGTTTAACAAAAGCTCCGATATAAGCCCCTTCCTAAAATGTCTTACAGCAAAATAAATCTTAATATATGAAGATGAAGATATCTAAATAATATTCGGCACAAACAACTTTTATGTGAATCTTAAACTCAATTATATAATTTTGTTCTGGCGGGTCCATGATTACCCATGGGACCCAAATAGAGTGGTGCAATTGCAAAAAATGGTTCCTTTATACTGTGGTGTAGGGTATTATATGGTCGGGCTTGACCGACTTTACTTTCTTACTTGTTTTCAAAAAGAATCTTTATTTTTTTAAAAATAAAAAAAGTTAGAAAAATCTAACAACCCAGTAAATACTCCGCCTACTTTTTTAAAATGAATAGCTTCTTTCACTCATTATTTAGTAGCCTTCTTCTATATAGCTACTTTTATTTCTTCAATAGTAACTTATTTTTAAGTTGTTCAAAATGCGTTCATTTTGGGACATCTCTTGTAAAATTCATTGGTTCTTTCACTAGAATTGGAAGTAGTATTTTTACTTTTTCCTGATTACTTATCACATTATGTTGTAGACTGTTTTTACTGGCAAGGTACTACACAAAAATATACGGTTTCCTCGAAAACTTTTCTTTAAAAAAGAAGTTAAAATTTGAAAGAATTTTTAAGGAATTCTTCTTGGTATTTATTTTTATAAACTATTTAGAAATATTATTTTTTTAACTATTTTGACACAAATATTTATATCTACACCATAATAGTGAAGAGAATATAAAAATAATGGCTCTTGACCTAGTTTTTAGCAAACCAATCAAAACAGCATAACATTCTGAGTCGGTCTTAACATTTCCGTCCAGCAGCCTGCCTGGCTTGCTGCCTGTCCATGTTAACCTTTTGCACGAAGTGCAGGCTTTGGTTTTTGGGATTTTTTAATTAAATTTGGTAGATATGCTTTATTTGCCATGAGGAGGAAGCTTAATGAAAATGCTGAGAGCCTCTTCATAATTTCATAAAGTTCATATTTCAATTTCTTGCAGAATAGAGTCCTTGTGCCCACAAATCGTCGTAATGTGTTGGAATATACATTAAGTACAATTTTTTTTGGAATTAGTCCATATGAGGCCATAACTCCCATACAAATATCCATAGCGAAAATAGCTTTAAAATGTCATAACTTCCTAAAAGGTAATGGGTATTTATATAAAACTTGGCGTAGATAATTTTTATAATAGGAACTGCACTGCGTCAAGGCATTTTGTACTGGTGGTTCTGAAATTTATCATGAGTCCCCCTTTCTTTGGCCACTTCAAGACAAAAAATCTCATTTGGATGTAAATATCTAGGCAAAATTCGGCACAAATATCTTTTTTATGAATCTTCAACTCATGACATAATTTTGTTTCGCCGGGTCCATGATTGCGCATGGGTCCCGAAAAGGGTACATTCTCGAAAACTTGAATATGTATGCCATGGCTAAGTGTGCCAAATGGTCGGACTACACGGGTTGTACTTTCTTACTTGCTTTTTCCTGCCCTAATTTGTTTCTTAAGCTCCAAATTCGCTTTTCTATTAAAATTAAATGTTGTTACTCATCTTATTAAAAATTTATATTTTGTATATTCTGCTCCATTAACTGAATTTTTATTATAACAATTTTTAAAGTCCTTTTCATAGCTTATAATAAACACAGAAGTATGTATTGTGTTTATTTTATTCATTCTACATTTTGTTAGTTGATACCTTTTGTTGTTACCAGAAAAAGTTGTCATTGTATACGACAATTTTAGTTGAGATTTTTTCTCATTTTTTTATATCCCTGATTAACTTTTCTTGTTAGTCATACATTTTGGTACTTTACTGCAGATTTTAAGTAATTCTTAATGTAAATAATTGTAAATAATTGTAAAGAATTTTTCAACGTTATTTCTTATAAAACATGATTATTTTAAGAACCTTTTGATTAAATATAATAAGAAATATGAAATTTTGTATATATTTTTTTTTTTAAATAAAAAAGTAAGAGTTATTTGGAAAGCTAAAACGAAATTGTGTTCATTTATTTTAATAAGGTTGAGGTAAAGTTTTAATGATTTTATTACAAATTGTTATTCGCAAGATTGTTTAATTGTTTTAATATTATTCGGTTTTTTCTAATAATTGTAGTTTCCATGTATACACGAATGAATTTATTTATGTAGAAATATGTAATAAAACAATTAGTATTATTTTGGTTGAACTGTTTATGGTTTTTAATCCAAATTTTGATATTCTTAATTAATCAAAAAATGAAGAAAGTAATTTTACAACATGAAATTAGTTAAAATTGATTGATAATTTTTCATTCTTGACTGCCGCGGGGCGCGAACCCAGGCTTTCACGGACAGGTTACCCTTACATTATTCAATTGTAACCACTCAATCTCTTCAGAGGGTTTTTCCGTTTAACACTTACAGCCATCGAATACTGCTCAATAGTCAAACATCAATCTTTTAACCAAATTGTATTTAACCTTTGGTAAGTCAAAATTTGCTTTGAATGAATAAAATGTTAAACTGAATTAAGAAAATAATAACTCACCACCTGGGCTACCGTTAAAAATTTTTGAAAAGTCACACAAAATGTCGTTTTATAAAAAAAAAGAACACAGAAAAAAGTCGTTTAAGAAAATAGAAATAGCACATCTTTTTTCTAACGTTTTTTATTAATAAAAAGTAAAGCAAAACAAAAAATCAATCAAAAACAAAACAGTCAGCTGAATTTTCTAATTTTCAGAAGCCTTTTTTATATCATAAGTATGTTTTTCCATGTCGCTGAAGATGATTGTTAAGTTCACTAAAAGCTGTTTACAAACACTGCAAAAGACCGCTTTGACTACATGTCTTGGTTAATCCATTTATACTTCAGTTCCCCGTCTTTCAAATAGTATATTACGTTTCTTGGAAGGACCTGCATTAATTGACTCGGCGGCTAAAAAAAATTTTTAAAATGAGAACTTCCAACACCACAAATATTTCAAATTATTCCTCGAAACTAAGTGAAAAATTTCTTAAATACATTGTATACATGACAAGGTTGAAAAAAAGTAATAAAATTGTTGCCAAAGGAACCATAATCTGTAAATTCCTTTTAAATTTTGATGACATTGTTTGGACGATTTGTTTTTGATAAAAACAAAAAGAAAATTTATAATTTACTGCAAATTAAATATTTTCTGTGAGAAACTTTACAAAAATATTGGTAAAAATTAAAAAGTCGCAAAAGCCACTTCTAATCTGTTGCTGTCATACCAGCTGTTGATAAGGGTTCCGTGTCACTTTATCTCTCACCAAGCCTTCTGAAAAAATTTTAAGAAAGATTAAAAATATTTCGCTTTGTTTACGCATAACGAAAAAAGAACTTTAAATAAAATTACAACACTTTTATTGAGCTTAACTTAAGCACGTTTCTACGTTAAAGTTTAGTAAATAGTAAAATAAAACCAAAAAAAATTTAAAAAGTTGATTTTGTTACTTCTACGTAAAATATTCCTTTAAATTACTCAACAGATTTAAAAATAGTTTTACCTGATTAATCTCTTTCCAATTCATCTTGCTTCTGTCCTGGCTTGCCTTTGCCATCTGCAACCATTTCTATACGTTATGTTCAAAATATGTAAAGCTTAATTTTAGAGGCATTTAGTCTCCTCGACTTGACCATCGATTTAAAATCTTCACTGCACTTTGTCTTTGTGTGGATATAACGCTTGACAGGACATTTCATTTCGACTTCAGCAACGAATAGTACACAGAGCATAGTGCTGTGTTCCTGTATTTTTGCCATTTTTAGGCTTAAAAAGTATTTTCATTACTTATACTTTTTTGAATGCATAAAATTTCTATGCAAAAAGTTATTTTTTAAATTTCAATTACTAAGGGCTCAAGGCACTTCCAAAAAAGAACTTTTTTTTTAATTTGCACTTTAAGCCACTTTTCTCGAATCGCAAAGCTGGAATCAAAATTTTTTGGCATTGCTTTTATGACCCAATATGTTTATAAATCAAAAACAAAAACATTCCAAAAACCTAAAAAAAGTAAATTTTGGGGATTATCGGAAGTTTTTTTTTGGGAATTGTGGCATTTCTTTTAAAAAAATTTAAAAATTTTAAACAAATTTGCGTTGGTTTTGAGTAATAAGCTTCTTATTTATAAGCTTCATTTAAAATTGTTATAAAGAGGATGTGTGAAACGCTAGCAAAGTTCTATTGTGAATTAAAATTGTCAGGAATCTCTACGCTAAGTCAAAATTTATACTAGCCCCCAGCACCTAGCACCTCAACAGTGTCAAGATTTTACTTCCATGAGTACTTTGCTTCCGTTTCACACACGCCCTGAATAAAGTTTTTATTGCATTAATAAAAACTTATAACTATATTTTACAAAAACTCACAAAAAACATTTTCACACTTTTTTGCAACATGTCCTTAATCTCCTAATACAAAAAAAAAATCCCTAACTTTAGCGACCTTTAGTGCTACCAAAAAGAGTTAAATCTAAAAATTTCTTTAAAATATTTTCGAATTACATTGTTATCTATCGATTGATATATTTTTACCTACAATATAAGAAGTTTTTTTTCTTATTGGCAATGGGACAGCGCACTGTGCAGCGCCTGCTCCGCCTACTTTCAGAGTAGTTTTAGGTTTCTTAGGATCATGTTGTATCTGTTTAGTATTGAAGATTTGTATGAATGGTTTGGGATCTTCTGGTGTACAGGGTTTAATATGGCAGGGCTCTTTATCTGGTGGTTTGGAGCTAGGGCACATGGAGTCTGGCCTTTCGATTTTGTGCTCCTGGGCCACAATTTGCTTACCCTCCACTTTGCGATCAGTATAGCCATAATCGACCATTCATCTACTTCCCAGCGTACCGGATAATCTAAAAAATAATAGTAGGGGGAGGCTGGGTCAAATGCAGGTTGGCATTACTATTGTGTTTACCCCTCCTCGGTTCACCTCATGTATAAGTAAACGGACCCCAAGAGTTCTTTATCGTTACTACGATTTTGAATAAAACAAGATGTTGTAGCATCAAAATGTGACTGTCTTCTTTATTTAAAATTTTTGTTCTTTAAGTCTTACATCTATTCTTAACTCTAACAGTTCGATTTAATGTTGCCAAACTTTAATAAAATCTATTAAGAGCTCTAATTGTATTCCCAATTGAAAAATATAGTTATAAATTAGCATCAACGTTTTAAATGTTCTATAGTATTCTGAAATCAAAATAAATTATTTATAATGTTTTAAAGTAATGTGATAACTTATACATTGAACTCTGCCTGTTTTTATGCCTATAACACAGGACTACGAACATGGTGTATAATTTGAATAATTCCAGAGTGTTGGTCTGTCATCACAGGAACGTACACGCGCTTCCGGTCAAGTTTCAGGAGCGCACTTAATTGGCTATACCACGCTACCGTTATCGTCATAAACACAATTAAAAATAAGCTCTTCTACGCCTCCAAAACAACTGGCCACACATACGTTTTCTGACTCTGAAACTCCCACTTTAATGGAATCACGCGGATATTAGTATTCATAGCTATGAGATGGCAGAATTTATGGTTCCTTAACGCAACGTTTCACAACATCGTGTAATTTAACGCCTTCGCTTAACGAATCATTAACGCTGGCCAAAGTGCGTGAGCATTCAAAATGTATTTTGTATTTATGTATAGGTATTCGTATACCTTTGCCACAAGTCACACTGCATGATGACCAATCAAGGTCTTTAATGTTACTGTAAATAAAGAAACAAATTTTTATTAATTAATATTTTTTTTAAGGAATAAAAAAGCAAAACAAATGTTAATTTTGTAAAAATTTGTTTCTATTATGTCTTTTTTTGATCACAAATTGTCCTCTATTTAGTTGTACCCACTAAAGTATTTTATGCCAATCAATATTTATTGATATTTCTTAAAAAATTTCCCTTTATTTTAATTTTTATATTATTTTCTGATTTGTTAAGAAATAATTGTCGGTTCCACAAGTTTCCTTCCACAACAATTTCTATTTTCGTTTAAATGCCTTTTTGCTTAGAAATATACTTGAATTTGTTCCTTTCATAATTGTCTTGAAAGAAAGGAAAATTTAAGAGGAAAACTATTTTCTTATGAAATTAAGCTGCCTTAGCTTATAGACACCTTAGTGGCGCCTCTTACTGGCGACATTTGAACATCCGTTTTGGCACAAGACCATCAAATATTCTTTTGACCTCGCCAGTAGATTTTTCGGCTCTAATGTTTTTTTTTTTTTTTTGTTTGTTTACCGATACGATGCAATAGAAAAATGAAAATATTGTTGGCCTACTAACGAACTAAGATAAAGCCGGAGATGGCAAAGAAAACAAATTTCTTAAACACTTTTCGTTGGATTATTATAGAAAACAATGTGGTGGAAATATAAAAAAAATAAAAAAAAAATTGTTAAAAAGTTCCATAAAAATATTATAAAAAAATATTTTATAGCAATGAAAAAGTGTTTTATATTACTTTTTATTTCTGTAGATAATAAAAACTCTTAAAACGAACTGTTGAGAAATTGTTTTGCCACAATTGCAGGAAAACTTTGTGGATTTTTTTTTAAGTTTAAGAGAGCTGTAACGAGTCTTATGATGTGCTACTCATAGTTTTTAAGCTAAGAATTGCTCAACAATAACTGGGTAATGCAATATATTAGTTTTAATTATATATACAGTGGACTCCCGATAATTCGTAATCGCAAAAGACCGGCTATTTCTTACGCATTATAGAAGTTTTTGATTAAGCGGGGTTTTCAATTTATTTACTTAAACGATAAAAAAAAACATCAAAAACTATTGACATTTTTTTATTATTCATGTAACATTCTGATCTTAGGAAAATAAACACACAAACAAGCAAAAACCCACGCAAAAAAAAACAAAATAGCGGTAACTAAAAATCATTCTTTCCATGTTTCTGTTGTTTTTATTTACAGTTTATTACGAATTATCGGGAATTACGATTTATCGGTGTACGAATTATCGGGATTTGAGTGTATTTGTAATAAAAGCTTCATACTATTAGCATTACCTTTTAAGGTGACAAATATAACCATGTACAAACATACATACATAAGAATTTTCTTAATTTGGAAGTGCAAAAGATGAAGCAGTTTTAATCAGAAATTTTTATAATTTTTTGTAAAAAACAAATAAGAGATGTTACTTTTTTAAGAAATAAAGCTAAGCAACGCAAAATAGTGTAATCAGATAAAAAAAAACTACCATACATTAATTAACTTTAACTAGTTATTTAAAAGTTAAAATCATAAACTTGCTCTTAACTCTTAATATCTTGGACTTAATTCTAACCAATTTGGAAAATTTATGAATCAACATGACTCACTTAAACCGCCAACAGCGTTTTCAAATTAATTAATGCTTAGCAAACAAAATTAAGCACGTTTACTTGTACTTTTCTTTGTAGGGTATTAATCATAAAGTCTACAAATCAAACTTTTTTTTTGTCTGAGACAGCAATAGCAAACTTTAATTGTAATCAATAAAGAAAAAACAGCAAACAAAAAAATAAAACAAAACTTATTAGGCACCCTAAACCAAAGGAGAAAAAAAAACTTTTGAAGAAAATATTATTTCTGACTGTGACTTTCAAGCTTCCAACCAAAACTAAAACAATCTTTTCATACCAAATAAATAGAAACAACCTTAACAGGCCGCTTTTAACTCCACGACCAAAACAGTCGTATTAGACAAAAGGGAAAGAAAAAACAGTTACAAACAAATACAAAGTTAATGCTGGGGGCCCCCTTATTAAAAATGTTGTTCTATTAAATTTTGTTGAAAAGTATGCTATTTAAGATTAAATTATAACTTATATAGACACCCTGGCCCCAGTATCGACGGCTGTCGTTCTCTTGCACTTTCAAGACAAACAGCCGATTTGAGTCCCACTAATAATTTTCAGCACGACAAGTCGATCGACTATGCAAGCGACCGTGAAGGTAACAGTTTTCATACAAATTTGCGGCCCACTAAGAAATATTACGCGACCACAAGTCTGTAGTTTTCATGGGTAACAGCGTATCCCCATTTTTTTTTTTTTTTTTTTTTTTTTTTGACTTTGAGACGTTGATGCCATATTGCTTAATTTAGAATGCTCTGTAAATGGTTCTTAAAATTTCTGAAAAAATTCTGATCCTTTAAAGTAACGAATAATTCCAAAAAGTTCAATGCCAAGCCCAGAATGGGTTTTCGCCGCTCCTGAATAATTTAATTTAAAGACATACGCGGTTACCCAGGAAAACCACAGAAGTATGATAATTAGTAACTTTTTGTTTACTGCTTTTAATGTTTTTTTGTTTACACCTTTCTTTTTTATTCTTCTTTGTGCGTAGCCAGAGTTCTATTTTAACGGCTTAGTTTATATATTTTGTCGATTTTTATTTCCAAACAAGCGTTTTATTTATTTAATTGCTGATGTGGCAATACAGACATTTGACAATAAATAAATGAATTACGTTAGAAACGTAAAACCAGCCGACCAACAAGTCGATAGTTAGTGACCCGCTTAAAAAAACGATAATGAGTGACTTGTTGTCGCTCGCTTAAGTTTTCGATCGACATCGGAGGCCGGGCTAAGATTTATTTAGTTTATAAATGCTCTATTTTAAATACTTAAAGGGCTTATTTAAATCACCACACAAGCACTGTTGTGGTGTTTAAATACAAACGTAGCTACTAATACAATTGTCTAATCAACAAGCTTATATTAACGTCGTATTCAAATATTATTTTTATTTTTTTTTAAATACAAAAGTTTTGTCTCATTATATGATTGGTCTTTATGTGTTTTGAAAAATGTTGTATTCATACCAGGCCTGAACATGTTCGATTTGAAAAAATCTTTTTAATTATTCTTAATTATTTTTTAATCGAATTTAATTAAAACTGCTTATCAATTAATATTTAAAACCATTTCACAACAAATTAAAACTCCCATACCTGATTGAATTTCATGGTATCGAATAAGGTTAATGTCAACTTTTATTACAGAAAAAAATAAAAAAATCGACAGAGCTTGTGAATTGGACAAGTGTAAAAGATGTAAAGTTGTTCGAGCCCGATCGTATGATATCTTACACACAGTATTTGCAGACAAATGTTCGAGGATCTACCCTGTTTGGGACCCATGGACCCGGCGAAACAAAGTTATAGTAAAAGCTTTAGATTCACATAACAGTTCTTTGTGAGAAATATGATCTAGACATCTACATAAGTATGTAAAAAAATTTTAAGTCTATGTTTTCAATTACTCGATTTTCTGAATTTAAATAATATTTGTTGATTGTTTATTTTTGAATTCACATCCCTCCTTCTTCTGGTTTTATTTATTTTTATCATACTTTTGTTTTATGCCTTTTGATTAGTCTCAAAATCTGTGTTTAAACGATTCACTAATAGAATTGTTAAATCATGACAACTAATCCTACTAAATGCTCAAGGATTTCCTTGCACAACATTAAAATAAAGTAAAAAAAGTTATGGAGCAAAAAAGAGAAGAAAATTAAATACAAAATTGTTTCCTTTACTAATTGAGTGGTAGCCAAAGCAACCCAAAAAAAGAAAAACAACTTATAAATCAAAGTGGAAAAGAAAATATAGAAAATAAATTCATATTCCTACAAAACCTTGATTAATACCTACACAAACACTAACACCAGCAGGCTGCTCGAGCAGAGTGAGTAATAATA
The DNA here is from genome assembly GCA_963931875.1 of Pollenia griseotomentosa. Classification (NCBI taxonomy): domain Eukaryota; kingdom Metazoa; phylum Arthropoda; class Insecta; order Diptera; family Polleniidae; genus Pollenia; species Pollenia griseotomentosa. The sequence continues at coordinate 201,516,871 of OZ007561.1, read as the reverse complement.
AAGCTTATCAAGTATACTTCATCATCATTGTAGCCGTCATCATTATCAAAAGCTACAAAACCATCAACTTTGGCACTAAAATTACAAGTACTTGTAGCTATTAATAGCAGTTATTTGCGCCTTGTTATACTCTTACAGTTACTAACACTACTACTACTAATGCCAACCCAAATACAAAAACATAGATACTTATAAACGCGAGGGTGCATAATGAAGTTACTTAGATACTTACTAGTGAATTCATTTTATTTTAGCTGAAAGTTAGATTTCTAAAAAAATTAGTTTTTACGATCACACGCAAAGAAAAAACATGGTTGTGGTAAACATATTCCATATTCCATATTATAATTCAATGTTATAATATATTCTTATCATGCTAATTATAATAAGCTAAGGAATAATCATATTTTTGTAAGCTTAATCATAATAACTTTAGAAGTAATTATATTATGATACAGCACCACTTTCACAACAATAAAAACAATTTTTTGCATCGATTTTTTAATTTGTGGCACTTTACACTTTTTTTAATTGCACTAGCAAATGATTCGATACGCATATTTAAAACAAACGACACAACTGATACAAAACTATTTTACAAATGGCGAAAACTTTCTTTAACATATTATGAGTACATATATTGAAACTTATCATGTTATGGCTACTAAATATCATGAATTGGTTGTGAGTAATATAATATGTTTTCAAAGTTGTCATTATTCAGTCGTTAGAAAATTATTATTTTTCGGTCAACAATATTAAAATTTATAATTATACAGTAATATATACAGTAACTATTTTTTGAGTGTGTAATATCTTGTTACAATAAAAATAGTGCAGTTATCGTAACCATGCCCAACCATATTTTTTCTCTGCGTGTAGATTTTTATACAAGAAGCTCCTAGTCACTGAAACCTTCATATAGTGTAGAGAAAATTCGACTTAAACTTTAATCAATTTTAGGTTCACCGGAACCACACCGTAACCATCCGGTTATATATTTCAAGACTTTCATTATGTTTTTTTAAATCATAATTTATGACCACCAAATATTCACATGTTCAATCATAAAACAATCATAGATAATCACAACATGATGGTAGCGGCAGATTTATTCACAATTTAAACATATTGATACGTTCTTAAAGCTATGATCACATCTATCAAATATTTTACTTTCTACACATCACCACTAGTTTTATTAAAAAAAACTTTTGCTTTCGCTAAAAATTTGCTTAATCAAACATCATTTAACAGTTTCTAAATTGCATTATGCAATTATCTTCTTAAGCTATGTTCACACCTATTAAATATTTGACGTCGTACACGTAACCACTAGTAACCAACTATTTGCTATTGCAAAAGGTTTTGTTAGATCAAACATAATTCAGCAGTTTCTAGATTACATTTTACAAGTATCTTCTTACAAATTAAGTTCAGACAATAAATAAAAGTTGTTAAAAATAAAACTAAAGTTCGATAAATTTACTGGTCATACATTTTTGGATTTTTTCGTCAAATATTTGTCAGGTCTGAACATACCTTTACATTAAGGTAAATCAATTAAACTGTTAAAAAATAAAGCCAAAATTAAATCACATATTTTGATATTTTTAATTAGGCTAAAGTTCATCAAATTAAATTTTCATTAAATTATTTTTTATGAAGAAAAGAATTTTGCAACATGAATTTCAGGCCCCGCGAAATTAAAAACTAGCAATAAATTTAAATTAATTTCATGTTGCAAAATTCTTTTCTTCATAAAAAATAATTTAATGAAAATTTAATTTGATGAACTTTTTAGCCTAATTAAAAATATCAAAATTTGGATTAAAACCATAAACAGTTCAACAAAAATAACCACAATACTACTTTTTATTAAATCACATACATATATATATAATAAGTCGTAATAACAAGTAGAATATTGTCACAATTTTATTACAGACGTTCAAATTCCAACGATTCAGAAAAAAGCTAACCAATCGTGCTTCAAGGCTTGTGACACTATTGAAGTAAATGAGCGATATATATTTATATACAAAAACGCTGCAGTTAATATTGTTTTTGTTGCAGTAACTATTTTTTTAATTAGTCGGTATTTCGGTAGCATTTACGGAAAATTTATTTTGTTCTAATGATGTCTAAAAAAACTTTAATCAAATTAGAGTTGATACCCATTACAGGTGTTGCCTTTTAATTAAATACTGCGTACTTATAGGGTAACATTTTGTGTGTGTGTGTTTTTTTTTTTTTTTTTGCTTCTAAGATATTAATTTTTTTATCCAATATCATGGGTAGAATAATTTGCTAATTTTTGTTGGCGTATAAAACAAGAAATTAAATTAAAGCTAATTGACCCCAATTCAAATGTTTCTTTTTTCTTTTTGGGTTTGCTATTTATGACCTTGTTTGAATTTGTAAGATTTTTTTCTGGTTCTTTATCTAAAAAGGAAAGTAATGTGATTGGCATAAATGCCTAAAATAGCAAATGTTATTAATTAATTAGAAATAAAACCAAGAAGTTACATTACATTTGCCAACATACAATAGCAAGTAAATGAAAAGTAAAAACTTTTAATAAATTATTAAAAAAAAAGGAAAACCTCTTTGAATTCTTGTGCAAAAAATTGTTACCAACTTTATAAAAAGTTTAAAAACTTTGCAAAGATTTTTATAGTTATAAATTCTGAAAATCTACTTACGTTTGTTTCGAAGGCTAATGATCTCTTGACGAATAGCCACCCGATGTTAAACGCATTGCTCGTGGACCATTTGGTTACTCTTAATTGAAACGACTGCCTGAGTGATGGGAATACAAAGAAGGTTGATCATTATATGAAGCATCATCTGATGAAATATTTTCATCATCCATATCTTCCGAGTTCTCATCAACTTTGTCTTCATCATAATTATCGTCCATTGGATTCTAAATTGATTTAAAGGGAAAACAACAACAACAAGAAAAATTAAGAAATGACCATTAAAAAAAATTCAAATAACATATTTAAAGGTAGTCTCATTTTTTATTTTATACTTTCGTGAGTGCAGTAACAAAAAATGCACTTTGGTAGAAAAAAAATGATTTCCTTAAAGATATTTATTAATTTGGAAGCTTAACAAATCACAGTTATTCCTCTTTGTTGTTGTTTGTGGCCGTTAAAAAAAAATTAAAAACTTACACGAGGTTCACTGCTGTCACAGTGATTATGCCGCCACTCATGGAAGCACCATAAGATGAGATGCCTCTGGTACATTGTTGTAAGCTGGAGGGTCTTGTTAAGGGATCATACTTGACGCTCAGTCTGCCATCGGGCGAATTACATCCGACGCCACGCATCTGTATACCTTGGCCACAGCATACGGAACACTTTAGTTTTTTTTTTTTAATGAAAAGAAACAACAACAAAAATTTGTTTTTAATAAATGTAGCAAAATAAAACGTGATGAGTTTATGAAAAGAGTGTATATTCATTTTCTACACACGTAAATTTGACAGCTGAAAAAAAATGAAAGTAAACTGGCAGGCAGACAGGTGCTGTGTGCATAAATGTGGGTGTTTGTACGATATTTCGTAAAAAAAAGTTTTAAGTACGTCAGACAAGCTAACGTGTGTCAGTTAGTAAGTTAGGCACTTAGGCATTTTTGGCTTTTTTCTCTTAGTTTTACTTATTTCGACTGAATGTGTTTGTGGCTTTGTATAAAAACTTGTTAACGCATCCACATGTTTTAAAAGTGCGGGTAAATATGAGCAAGTTATCTGCATATGTTTTATATTTATAAGAATGTATCTGTTTAAATTTAGAAAAGGATAACTTAACCAAATTATATATTAATGTAACGTGCTTTGTTGAGAAACATTAACATCTGTACATTCTCTCTCACGTTCATAGTCAAATTCAAACTCATACTGCTACATGTTGATAAATACATTAAGGTTTCCTGCTCCATTTTACAAGTTTGGGTAAAACTTAATTTCTTTGTTGAAATTCATAAGAAATAACAAGATTTGCTAGGTGCGGAGAAAAAATCTTTTACTTTCGTATGATAAGTCTGGGTTCACACTATGAAATTTTTCTTTCAGAAAGTCTGAGTTTATGGGTGAGAGAGGAGAGAAGAAAAGCATGTTCTCATGTTCATGTTTTAATGTTATGTTAACTGTAAACATATTATGATTTAATATACGTCACTTGCGTTTAAGTCATAATATTATAGATACGGATATTATTTTTATTAATAGTTATAAAATTAATTCACTACAATGTGGTTGCAAAAATCATATAAATAACTATTTATAAGAATTGCTAATATTATATGCTAATATTATGTTTATTCTTTTCACAAATTTTTAAATTTTTTATCAAAAGCACTTTTTAATTTTTTGCTAAAAATATTTGATTTTTCATCCATAATTTTTTTATTTATTAGCAAATATATAATCCCAATACTGTACTCATGTATATTGGTGGCACCCTTAACGAATACCTGTTCAAGTTGTCCATCTCAATATAAAACTTTTAATGAATTTTTTAAAAATTATGTTTAGAGCGTTCGTCAAGACCCAGCGGCTTAATTGAAGCCACAAAATACATCCTTTTGCCCCAATGTGCATTGTTATGTGCGCACAAAAACAAAATCTTGTATTTGATATATTAATTATGGTTAAAACTAGCAATTACTTTCTTACCACTTATAAGTGTAGGGTTTTAAATTGACAATAACATTTTCCTCTTTTCCAAGTGCAACAGATAATTATAAAATTACTAAACCATAATTATTATCATTTTTATTACTAACCAAAGTATTTTTGGCGGAAACCATATTATCCTTGCGAGTTCTTGCTGGAGGACTAATTTAAATAAAAATTGTTTGGTTGGAGTTGAGCTTAAAGAAAAGTGTATTTTGTCTGCGTACATAAGACATCGTTGTGCGAACAAATGCTTAAACCAAATAAATTTATAAGAAAGCACAGTCGGTTAAGCCCGAACATATGAGACCCTACACTACAACATTTTTAGATAAATTTTCGACGGATTATATGAAAGCTATTGCCAATTATGGATCAAGCAGCACAACATTTTGCGATGATTTAAATTACAATAAAACATTTTTGAACCAAATTTAATCTTAAAACCACCTTAATAAAATGGTTTATGGACACAAAGCCTGTATTCAGGAAAGAAGTTTGTATGGGGCCTATTCTTACCATTTTCAATAGGCTTGGTAATTGTGACAAGTACAAACTTTGTATTAAATTTCATAAAATTATCTCCTTAATTGCGTCCTTGTGCAGAGGTTTGCATGGACAGACAACTAGAGACACCCGGCTCTCATTGATTTAGATTGATTTAGAAAGTGATTCTTAGTCGACGGGTATACCAAAAGGCGGGTCCGGGACCAATATTTTAAAGTGTTTAATGCATCAGCACAAACGCATAATACCCTCTCCACTCTTGTGGTGTTATAACAACAACAACAACAGCAGTCCAAATGTTTCAAATTCATGTGGTCTGGAAAAATTCAAGAAATCGAGTTTTCGAAGAAAATTTTTTACTTCACTAATGCGTTTTGGTACCAGCTTTTGTGATTCGAAACATAAAGTTACTGTTACTCTTACCCAACATAAACAGCACATCTTTATAAAAATATTCTGCGAGTGAATTGGAAAAGAAATGTGTTGAAAAAGATGTTGTTAATGTTAATCTTAATGCAAATTTCATTTCTTTTTACTTGTTTATTTTTGTAAGATGGCAAAAATACGATAACCGTTTGTTCATTTAGTTGCGAAATATGTTTAGAATTTAAATAGGAATTAAAATTTATGGCTATAAATTTTGAAAAAATTAACTTAAAGTTGAAAGAGATGGAAAGCGTGAAAACGAAACTACATCTTAATGTTGATCGATTTTTGTTTCTTCAAATTTTAAAGGAAAAGCCACAAACTTAATTTAAATTCAAGCTGGTCAGTACTAATTTTTTACGTTTTAAAATCCTTATGCCAATACTTTTTTCCTTTAAAACAGGCAATTTCCATACGCTAGAAAATAACCCCAGATATTTAACCTTTTTTGCAAACATGTTATCTTAAAGTACAAAGCTAAATGTGCATGTAAAACACAAATTAAGTTGTTCAACATTTTTTTGGCCAACCCAACTAAAAGAAAATTAAGTGTACCAAAAGTAAAACGAAACCAAAAAGTTATGCTGAAAGCAACCCAACAGTTGCAGCTTAATTTTTAGCAAAAATTCTAAAAAAAAAAAAAACACTAAAAAAAATTCTCCAAAAATATTTGACCATAATTTTCTTCTTTTTTTTTTTTGCCAAAAACACACTAGAATGAAATTTTAGCACACAAAGTATTAGAAGCAGACAAGGCATTCTGCCCTTGAATACCCTGAAAAAATTTTTAAAATAAAATTATACAAAAATTGTTCTTACGCCTGTCCACTCTTCAGCCACCCACTTTGGATACTCTTCCATAATACATGGTTCTTGTGCTGGCAGTTTTGGTAAAGGGCACATAATGTCCGCAACCTACAATAAGTACAAGTACAGCAATTTATACATAAGAAGGCGAAATTTTTAAAACGAAATGAAATAAAATAAAACTACATAAAAAAAGAAACTAAAAAAAAGAGAAAAAAGGTACTTTTAGCTCTGAAATTAGTAACTTTTTGTATGTTACAAGTAGTTGTTAAACAGTAGCAATTACAAGATATTTTTCTAGTCATCGTCATAAGAAAAACTAAAACATCAAAATCATAGTCATGACTCTCCTCATCATGCAGCCAACCAGCGGAATATATTTAAGAATTACCAACTGCAACAACCTCCTAGCAAATGTTTAAACACAGCCAAAACTTTTAAAATATTAGCAGGGAAGTTTGATATTGTAAGAGCTTAATAATAGTTCTCCAATATTTAGTTTTGTCGAAACTAACTGACAAATGATTTTTTTAAAGTTTAATAAATAAATGCGTGTAAATAAGGTGGTATAATTTGAAAGTTTTTATATTAAGTTGTTTTCGTATGAAACACCCCTGATACAAGAAATATTTTTAGGCCATATTCACAAAATACAAGCTTATATAAACATACATATGTATACATATGTAAATACATTCCCCCTTAAATATTGTATACAAGTACAAGTACTTATTCTGCAGTAAATCCGCAAAAGCAGTTAGTGTTAAATGCCCTTAAGCTGCTTTCTTTACTACGAAAAAACTCCAAAAAGAAGACTATTGCACTTGTACTGCTACTTGACGTCTTCATCGGCCTTTGTATGTTCATACAAGCTCATTTCTCGTTTCCCTAACCGTAAGCAATTAAGAGAAAAAGGAATAGAGCAGTAGTTACTTTTCATACATTTTAAGTTAAACTTTAAAAAAAAAAAAAATTAAATAAAAAAAAATAGTTTTTTAACATAAAACTTAATGTGCAAAAAACCAGAAACACATACCACCATGCGTTCTCGTACCCCTGGACCATACAAACGACTGCATGGGCTCCAGTCATCAGAAGTCTATCTAGAAGAGAAAGTACAGACATTAATTCAGTAGTTAGTGGAGAAAGCAATTGTAATAATGAGCTGGAAATTTAAGTAAACTTAAGGAATAAGTTAATAAAAGTCGGAGTTCTAAATAAATTAAAAACACTGAAACAAATTAATTTTAACTGTCCAAATTTATCTCACTCATTCAAGCTCTATGCAAGGGCGCCACATGCAAACTGCTCAATGAAAATCAAATGAGCGACCAGAAAATTTGGCAGCTGGTGTGAGGAAAGGGTGCGTAGTGTCATCACTTCTGTTTAACGTTGTTTAAGATGTAATGAAAACTACCGCAAATACGACCAATGGAATAAAATGAGGTGTGTTGGTACAACTTGGTGACTTGGAATATGCAGACGATATCTGCCTGCTAGGCCACAAGCATAGCGGCACGACAACCGAAATCCAACTTCTTTAGGAAACTGGGCTGAAAGCCGGACTCAAGACCAACAACAATAAAACGAAGTCAATGCGAATGAAGGCAAACGTTCATATCCCATTCTTTATCAAAGGCTTTCCAATAGACGACGCCAACAGCTTTTCCTATTGAGAAAATATTATCTACAGCAAGAGAGAATCAAGCGCTGACATTGCTCAACGTTCAAATAGCTTTAAGCACACAAACGGACCACTGAGCTTTCGTTGGAACATTTTTCAAGACAGACCAACATCGCAGTTTTCATATACAATGTAAAATCAACTTTGTTGTACGAATGCGAAACTTGAAACGCATTACCCTACAACGTTAACGCTCTACAAGTGCTCATCAACAAAAGGATTTGTAAGATCTTTTTGTCAGCGATAGGACAATCCCCCTGGAAACCAAAATCCTTAGACGCAAGTGGAACTGGCTTGAACATACGTTGTGCAAACAAGACGACCTAAAAAAAAGCCAGGCCTGCCCGTACATAAAGAACACATCTCGACAGCGAAGTAACACGGATGATGAAGACTTGGAGTGAAATAAAGATATAAGGCCTTAATATCCGAATTAGAACAACGGAATTAAGTGCTTTGGAAGGAACCAAAATATTTTCTTGAACTTAAACTTGTTGCTTTGGCGATTGTTTCTCAAATTGCTACAGTTTTAAGAATCCTCTACCGACCATTTTGTTGAGAATTTAGAAACAAATTCGATAGTTTTGAGTTTTAAGAAATTTGATCGAATTCAACGAATTTAGTTTTTTTTATTGTTTTTAGATTAAAGCAAGTTAATGTTTTTTTTAAGCAGTTAAGTCTTTTTAGAATATTAGTTAATTGCGCTTTTTCCTGATTTGTTTTTTTTTTTTTTTTTTTTTTTTTTTTTTTTAAATTAAATTTAATGCGAGAGCTTCTTTAAGCGTTGCACAATTAAACCGAATGTGATTTTAATTCAAGCAAACTTAAATCGTTAAAAAATATGGGTAAAAAAATATTTAAGTGTGACATTTAAAAAAGTTTATTAAATTTTATCTGAACAATTGTAAAATTAAAACAAAAATAAAAAATAACCTTAATTAGAATATTTAATTTTCTGTCGTCATTAAAAGTTGGTTTTGCATGTTATTTGCTAAACTTCAGTTACAGTTAAACCTCCTTGTAAACATTAAATTACATTTTGAGGTTTTAAAAGCAGCAATATGCAAAATGAAAGCAACAACAACTTCAGCAACCGGAAAATGGAGAAAACATGTGCAAAAGCTGCAGGAAACGAAGAATTAAAAATACCTGAAACACTTTTAAATATTTACCTTCACACACACATACATACGTATACTGCATTTTAGGTTTTTTTTTTAAACCACACAATTTAAAAGAACTTTCACATACAGCCAAAAACAATTTTCATTTCCTTTCTTTTGCTTCATCTTACTCCTTGTATACAAAAGGGAACTTTGTTGCTTGCAAAGTTTTAGTGCTAGAAAAAAGCTTGAACGTTTTTTTATGTCAAACTTGCCTGGCTGGACAGGTATGAGTATTACATAACTCCATAGATGACTCCGGACGATTAGCAACATTACAGAGAGCATCATCTACTTTTGCACCAGTGAATCGACTGCGGCATACAACACGAGACGTCTTGTAACCTGATATGCAAAAGGGAATAATGCAGAAAAATCTCAGCTCTATATTTTATTTCGTTTTACTTCTGTTGAAACTATAAATTAAGAAGCATAAGTTATATGAGACCAAAGATGAATTTCAAGATTTTGACTTGAAAATAAAATCAATATAAAAAAATTCCTTAAATAATCGAAAAATTTGAACAAAAGTTATTTAACAGAAAAACGGAAATCGTTGAAAATAAAAAGAAGAAAGGAGTACTGGAAAAACTGGTACATACACACACATTTAATGCTTGTTATATTTTTAGCGTCCCTTAGGTGCCACGCAGTTACAGTGGCATAAGTGGTTTTATGTTAAATGCCACACACAAAAAATAAAGTTTCCTGCTTTAGTTAGAATTTATGCAAGTGAATTTTTTTATATTTTTTGATATTTTGTAACTGGAAAAAGATAAAAATGTTAAAAATGTTAGCAGCTAATACTTATTGTCGTTGTAGCTGTTTTTGATTGTGGAACTCATATGAAATAATCCCGAGGGTAACTCAAATTTTTTTAACAATTTATAGCAAAATGCTAAAAGGCTTCTGTGGAGATTAAAAAATTATTAAAATTTTATATACCATAAATTTTTGATAATAATTTTCTTTTAAACAGGAAATATTTATACCGTAATTAGAAATAAGTGTTAAGAAGTTTTTTTCTTTACTACTTCGCGACAAATAGTTTGATAATCTTAATGATTTGCAGCAGAAATTTATAATGGATTACAAGAAACTTATTGTATATGCTTGACAGGATATATAGGAGCTACAATTATTTGATTTTAAGTAGATGTTTGCAAGTTACCGCAGTCAGCCTTACATAGTGATACAAAAGTCTCAAAATTACTCTTTTTCGAAGCTCTTGATACCTTTTTTGGATTCCTTCTTAAATTACAATTTCCCTGTTAACATAACTCATATCCGCATTTGGTATTTTATACAAATTGCACTTGCTCTACAATAGTGTATTAACTCAAAATTTGTTAATTCCTTTAATTCATATCTAACCGCTGTATTTGTCTACTTGTTGGTAATAAAACGTTTGGCTTAAAAATTTTTTTTATATGCTTTTAATGTTTAATTAAAAGTTGTTTTGCTTCTACTGAAAATGTTTAAATTTTGGGTAAATACAGTATTGTTGAACAAGATATATACATTAGATTGGGTCACTGGTGTATGAGAAAAAATAAAAGTTCTCGAATCATATTCTTATAGCAATATTTTTTTGTCTTACGTTAAAACAAAAAAAGATTTAGTATATTTGAAAAAAGTCAATTTTTTAAATTTTAATTTTTTATTAACTATCAATAATTCTTAATTAAAACTGAAAACATTTTGAATTAAACCTAAGAAAAAAAACTTTGGTTCTTATACAACATAAAACAACAAAACTATTAATTTTTTTTTTTTTTGGTCACAAAATCTTATTTACTGTCATATCAGGGCATTTCTCGTCTTGATTCAAGTTTTGTCTATATTAAACCTTCTCTTGATTTTTTGTCGCATAGAGTCATGGATGCTTCTGACACTATTTTCATGAACAAAAAAGACGTTTTTTATTCCTTAAATAAATATTTAATATTTACATTATATGTTACAATTTTAAAACTACTATTATGTTCTTAAAAAATATTTAAAACTCCTAGTCGGAGCATAGGGCGGAAACAAAATCAGTACATCGTAGTCTTTCTTGCGTAATGAGTTTGATCTCCTGCCACATTCCTCTGGATCTATATTCAGCACGAGTAGATCTCATCCATGTACATTTGGGTCTTCCTGGGCATCTCGACCTTTGGGGGTTCCATTAAAAGGCCATTTGTGCAATGTCGTTGTCAGTCTTATGTAACGTGTGACCTATCCATCGCCACTTCCGGCGTTTTATTTCAGTTGTTATTCTTTCGTTATGTTTAGTTCTTAGTAAGTCCTCATTAGAGTTGGTATAGGGCCAAAATATTCGACATAAAAGTCGTTAAAATACAGTAATTTGCTTTTCTGCAATACAATGCTATTGTTGTTATATTCAAATTTTAACAAAATTGAAGGCCAAAACGCGGGCACTTGCACTAAAAATAAATAAATAATATTTTACAGAAGTCTAATGCAGACAAAAATGCAACATATTTTCGATAAGTCGATAAGACCCACCCTAATATTATCTGTGACATTTTGACAAAACATCTTAAGTCAAATTCATTATACGAATTTTCATTCAAAAACATTTTTGTTTACGTTTTTAAACTAAACGAAATTTTTTTTAATTTTGGTTGATTTTATTATTTAATACAAATGTTTTTTTACCGAGTTATTTTTTAAAAACTTTTTTGCTATCTTATCTCGACTTAAGATGTTTAATCAAGATGCCACAGATATTTATTTATTTATTTTATATTTTAAAGTATGAATAAATAAATAAAGTAAACTTTTGTGAGACGTATCTGCCTGAAAAAAATTATTTTTGTTAATGGAACACAATCGTATAGGAACATATTGCAAAGATGTTGATTTTTAGCTCTAATGTATTTCTTATGGGAAGATGTTAACTAACATCTTCGCAAAAAAAATGATAGATGTTTGATGTTGACAAGTGTGAAAGGGCTATTATTTCCTTATATCTACAGTCTGTGACCATTATCACCAAAACACATTTTTTTCTCTGAGTGCACTAATTTATTTGCTAACAACAGAATTTTCTGGTTTAGTTTTAAAATTTAATACTATTTAATGTACAACCAAAATGTAACTATCCACTTAGAGGTCATTTCTTAAAACAATATAAATTGTTTTATTATTAAATTTGCATAAAAATAAAACAAAATTATTTGGAAAAATACCCAAGTAAATTTAAAATTTATACACAAGCCATAAACAGTTTAAAATGTTGTAAAACTGTAACCAATTTTTTTTTTTTTTTTAAATAAAACTTAAATAAAAAAATTAAAAACTTAAGAAATTCGGTAACATAAATTTGTCAATAAAGTACAAGTTTATCATAATAGAATAGCTAACAATATTTTGTAGCAAAATCGTTTGTCTTTACCCCACCTTCGAACAACTCCTTGATGGTTTTAGAGCTTAAAGCATTTTTATAGCTTGTAAAAGCCCATAAGAGATAAAATACTTGTAAGTTTTTTGTATTTTAACTACTTTCTGTAAAAGTTTACAAATTCTTAAAATAAATTAACAAAAATTTTACTTAAGACTTATTACATTTTTCCGGTTGTATAACAAAAACGTAATTTGTCAATAAAACTAATGAGTGCAAAATAATGATAAGAAATTTGTTTCAAATTGCAAAAAAAAATAACAAGAAGGTAATTATCGCAATAATTTCTTAATAGTCACCATTGAAATGGTGAAATAACACAATTGTTTTATAAAAAAATATTTAAAACGCTTAAAAACAAATTATATTTATCATACTTAGAAAGTTTGTCATCTAGATTGCTTTTATTTGAAAATTATTGCAACTCCTAATTGCTTTTTATCGGAAAATATTAAGTGCTTTTTAACTATTTCAAACTTTAGCGTTCGCATAAAAAAATGGCATTTCATAATTCCATATAAAAATCTATGAGAACGTTTACGTTCGATATTGTAAAACAGGCAGTAAAAGTGGAAATATTGTATGACACTCTGCTTAAAATTTTTTCATTTTTATTTTTAATTAATCTAATTCTTAGAATATTTTAAAATATAAATTTCAACTGTCGTATTTATGCATACAGCTACTTACACTCTACTCACAGCAGGATACATAGAAATAAAAGTTTTGTGTGCGGTTTTCAGAATCCATCGCCTGAATATTGCAAGCAGCACATATGTTTAATTTAATTTTTAATTTTATATTAATTAAATTATACGAATTTAATTCAGACATACATGAAATAATTATTATAAAGTTTGTAAATTTAGTAATTTTATGAGGTGTCCCCCTACTACTCACATCAGCTGCATTTTTAATTGCTTTAATCTATATAGTCTATACACCATAATGGATCAAACTTTTATTGCGTTACATATAATTTTTTTTTCAATTCTAGTCAATCGTTTTGTCATAGTTACATTACAAAAGCCAGACAGTTCTGCTGCTTTCAAAATTGGTAGTCATGCAGCCGTAAAAAAAATTTTATTTCATTTAAACAAAGTTTTTGTTTTAATCTAGTTAAAATTTTGCACAACTATAAATAAATTCAAACAGCATGTGTCTGTCACATACATACGTTTTCAGGGAGTGACATGTATTTGTGTATATTTAAGTATGTAAATATACATCTGTATGTAGATATGTATGTGGTATATCCATCGTTTGAAGCTGTAGTCATAGATATTTCAGCTTTTAATGTTAACGTTCTTGCATTATTAATGCAGCCTTTAGCAAATCGATGTTTATGTTCAAAATAACACTTTAAGGTTAGTGATACTCAACACACTTAAATTTACATACACACAAATACAATTACAGATTTAAGTGTCAAATACTGATTGTTTGCGAGATGTGTAGTATATTTGATACGAAATCATGTGGGTTGAAATTGGTAAAAGTAAAAATTAGGACAGCCCAAAAAAAGAAGTTAAAAGAATCAGAAAACAAATACGATATGAATAAAGGCAACTAAATTTTATGGTTTCAAGAAATTGTTGGCAATACTTTAATCTCTGCTAATAGCCTTCAATCACATTATAATTATGCATACCCAGCGGTAAAAAGAAGTAGTATGCAGGCCTTCTGGAAACCCTTATTTCTCAGACGCAAGTAGTGGGATTCTGTAAATTTTAACAATAACAACAGTTGTTACAATTGTCAATATGTTTTGTTGTTTGCACTAACGATAATGCGATTCTGTAAATTGTTGTTAACAATATAGATAAAAATTTTCCTCAAGTGCCATCACTGTCAAAAATATGGCAAAATAACGAAAAACATAAAGAGGAATACAGAAAAAACAAATAAAATTATTAAAACTAAACAGATTTTTTTGTAGCTTTTTGTTTTTTTTTTTAAGAAGACATTTTACTTTTAAATTAAATGCAAATCATTTAATAGCCATTTTCAAGTTATATTATTTCTTAAAATTAAATTTTTTTATTTCTTCGACATTTAACAATAAATAAACGACAATAAAAAAAGTTGTCGTTTACTTAACACAAACAGCTGACTTTACCATAACAAGTGTTATTTAAAATGTTACAGAATAGCAACATCGTAAATTTGCTTGTTAAATTTATTAATAATGACAACTATTGTTAAAATTAATTTCAGAATCGCACTAAAGGACTTTCTTCCCCATTCCGTACTCATACATTTTTTACACACAATGTCATAGCCAGCCAAGCAAGGCCTAAAACTAATTGTATATATGCATAGGCATTATAAAAAACAACCTATGTATATAGAAGAGAGTAGGTAGTCATTCCATAAGACCTTCCTGAGAAGGCAAGAAATAAAGAAGGCCTTACAAAAAAGGCCTCCAAAAGTTTACCTCTGGGTATACTGGATTTTTACTGTCAGAAGATGGTCTCCCCTGCTGTCTGGACTGAAGGATATTCCATTTTTTGGTGTTACATCGTACGACAGATGTCTTAGGATTGCGGATAACCAGAAATCCTAACAGGTACCATGGGAGTCAGTGGCCCCTGGTTTCACGGCACCAATCTGACTAAAACTTAAGGCCCTTTCAAGGATCACATAGTGGTTGTGGTTTGGACCCGAAGTCGCGGGAAGGGAGAATTTGTGGGAAAGTTCGACCTGCTGGCCAAAAGTAGTGGAGGTAGAGTGCTCCAGCTTCTAAACAAGTGGCGTGTGCATAACTTTGACAAGTTATACACTTAAATTGCTGGCTGCTTTAAAACGCATTGTTTGTCACGCAGTGGTTAAGACTTCCATAAGATTAGGCCTACATATCAGGTGCTTATGTTAATCTTTTATACCTATTGTACATGATGGTATAGTTAAAGCAACAAGGTATTTATGGAAACAAGTTAAGAGATATATTCTAATTTTCTTGGTAGCTATAAAAAAGAATTATGATTACTATAATTTGATAAAAAAAACTGTTCTTTAAACATACTCCAATAGAAACAACAAAAAAATTAAAACACTCTTAATCTGACAAGTTTGCGAGAATGATCTGCTTCGGCATTTTTTGCAAAACTTTTTCTTCCACAGAATGGGCCATTCTAATGTCTCTTGTACATGTGTATTTAAACATTCTCTTTATATTCAAATGTATTTACTTGTTTTTTTTTGCCATCCTCCTGTATTAAAGATTTACATTTTTTGTGTCTAACAACCAGAAGCTGTTTTCAACTTTCAATAATTTGATACTGTATTACATTCAAAGGTGTGTGTGTGTGTGTGTGTGCGTCTAATAGTTTAGGCAGGATTTATATTTGTATATGTGTCTAAAGTATTTTTAAGTAGAAACAATTTTACCAAGTCTGGATTTTTTTGTTTTGTTATTAATGGAGTTCATTGTATTCTTCATTAGAAGGTAAAACAGACTTAAATTTAACAAAATTTTTGAAAATATACCGACTTTGTAAATTGTATGAAAAAGCAGATTTATTTTATGTATTTTAAGTTTGTATTCTTTATTTTTACAATATTTTTGTAAATGTGTTTAACATTTAAATTTAGTTAGGATCTACTAAATATGTTCATAATTGAATCACTTAGTGCAGAAAGGGAACTACAGACATATACTTTATGTACCTTATTTGAGTATTGCTTAGAAACCAATGTAAAAGTGTCATCTTAGGCAACTTCAAATTAAAGTCAGTACTCCCTTCTACGAGCTAAGAATATGCATTTTTTATTATTAACTTCACTGTGTTAATTGACTATCCCAAAATGCATGTATCAAAGTAGTTCCCTTTGTATACTTAGTGAAAATTAAATGCTTAGTAAAATAAAATAGGATTATAGTTTAGGTTAATATCTGGAGTATTGTCCGAGTATTTCTTCATTATAAAGGAATAAATATTGTTTACGTTCATCAATATAAACATTTTAAGATAGTAGTTGATGACGTTTATTGTCACGCTGAACAATTTATTATTATTAAGAAAACACGACAGTTTTGTTTGAATAGTTGTTAAACTGTTATAAAACGGAAATCATTTTTTAAAAGCCCATCGGTTCTCTAAGTAACAAAATATATTTTTTTTGCTAAGACTGTTTACTTAACGGATTCAAAACTTATACTAAAGTTATTTTACAGTTTAAAATGTTTTGAAATTTGGCAATAAACGTTGTATTTAACTGCCTATACTATAGATAACTTCAATAAAACGTTATCTGTCAAATATTAAATCGCCTTTCAGGAACTATTTCCAGAACTGCAAGGTTTTTGCGACTTTTGAAATATGTGTGAATTTCATTTAAAGTTTCAGGGTACAATATATTCGTTTTCTATAAATTATTAATGTAGTAGTAGCAATTGTTATAATTTATTATCTCAATCTACGTGCTTTTGTGTTGTTTCTATACGCTTTATTATGTTGCGTGTCAATAATTTGTAAAACTCTTGCTTTTTTATCCTTTTCCAGCTTTCAGACGCACAAGTTAGCAAACTGATAACAAGAGCTTAAATTGCTGGTAATTTCATTAAAATTTATTTCGGTATCAATGAAAAATTACGCTTCTTACTATATTTATATTAAGTGTGTACGTCTTGTTAAAGTAAAACTTTACTCGATAAATTTTATATAAACTGAGTAGTTGAATAATTTATTTTCTTTCACTATTGATGACGTTTAAATGATTTATTGATTTTTCTGAAGTTTTATTTCCAATTCAAATTGTTTTATAAATGAGTTACTTTCTATGCAAAAGGGAATGAGCTTATGATTTGTTAATGTGTACTTGAAATGAAAAGCACTTTATTAGGGACAACTTTATTGAACTATTGTAAAAGCGAAATTGTTGGGTCAAATTCTCCATTTTAATACAATGTTTATTTTTTAACTTTACCAAAATGATCACGAAAGACAAGGCTTTAGCTAAGATTATTTTCTTATTATTTAGGTTTGTGATTTACCACACAGGAAAAAATTACGACAAGTCAATTGTCCTATTGAATAGCATAT
The DNA here is from genome assembly GCA_963931875.1 of Pollenia griseotomentosa. Taxonomy (NCBI): domain Eukaryota; kingdom Metazoa; phylum Arthropoda; class Insecta; order Diptera; family Polleniidae; genus Pollenia; species Pollenia griseotomentosa. Next base: position 201,499,143 of record OZ007561.1, on the reverse strand, counting down.
TCGTCAAAACAATTAATTTTTAAGTTGAAAAGGCACTAACGACGGAATTTGTAAATATAAAATATACTTTTGTTAATTTAAATTAGTAATCTTATTGTATTTGTAGTACTGAATAAAATATTTGTTAACAATAAAATTTTGTTTTTATAAAAGTTTGTCGTATTAACAAAATATTTTGTTACTAATTAATTTTTTGCTTATTCAAAGAATAAACTGCATTTAAAATACTATTTTTAATTAATTCTCATTTAAAAAGAAATATAAAAATTGCATAACACATAACATTAATACTTATTACACACTTGAAAATGCGTGCAATTGCAGGTTCTGGCATCTGAAGGAGGGTCAAACAAAAACGCGAGATGTTAATTGTAAATAAAACAAAAAGTTTTCAGAGAATTATTTAAATATTTCTTTATTATGATAGAAGTATCTATGAGAATTATGTGTGAAACCAGATATCGACTAAATGCCCCGGCTTCGGTGGCATACCTCTATCCGATTTTCCATATTTTGAATGAACCTGACACATAAATGAGGTTCAATGTCGTTAATGTGCCGAATTATCTAATCCTTTATCTCTTGCATTGTTTATTGACGTAGGTTTTTTCTTTTAAATATCCCCACAGAAAGAAGTTCAACGGTGCCAAATCACATGATCGTGGCGCCCAATTAACATCTCTACGAAGTGAGGCAACACGGATATTGAATTAAATTGAAAAGAAGACTAGGGGAAAACATTTTTTTTTTTTTTTCATAACGACTATAATAACAATGCTATACTAAAAAATGTGCAGTATAACATATGGTGCAATCTTTAACTTTTTTGTCTCAACCGTATTATGATTATTTAATCAGCGGTTCACTTTGCATACAGATTTCTAGAAATTATTTGGTTCCTGGCACGACCTTCTTAATGTTTAGACCAGTAAACTAAAGGCCCAAATGTAATATGCACAAGCTGGCTTAAGAAACTGTCAAAAATTAAAAAAAAAAATCAAAAAATATTTTATTCCGTACGGAAAGTGCGATCTGTTTCGCACTTTGCTTAAGCATATGCCAGTTTCATAAAATTAACCAAAAAGTTTAAGTAGAATCTGGGAATTTATTTCTCATGGTGAGTTACATTTATTATATAAATTTTTCATATTACTCGAATGTGTATTCTATGTCAAATACATTCCTCAAAAGCTTTTATACTTTAATAGTCTCATTCCTTCATTATTTCACAGGAATATTTTCTATGCACTATCAGAATTTTTTGTTTGTATATTTCTGTTACGAAGCTTACCTTAGCTATCCTTTGGTTAGCAATGAAGTAAATTGTAAAGAAAATTTATACAACTATTAGATACCAGCAGAATGTAATGCATTTTCTGGCCCGCTACGGCCTTCGTCAGCATTCTTTGTATCTTATAACTGGATAGTGCCTATTGTAAATTTTATGTATTTAACTTAATTATTTTATCAAATAGAATCTGGGAATTTATTTCTCATGGTGACAGAAATATACAAACAAAAAATTCTGATAGTGCATAGAAAATATTCCTGTGAAATAATGAAGGAATGAGACTATTAAAGTATAAAAGTTTTTGAGGAATGTATTTGACATAGAATACACATTCGAATAATATGAAAAATTTAATTATTGAGAGAATACTGTTTCTCCAAGCATACTTATGTATAATGTGGTAAAAAAAAAACAAAATAAATAAAATTTAACTACAAAATGGGTAAAAGAAAAATAAATATGATGAACTTGTACAGTTTTTAAGTATCTCGTATGTTCCAAGGTATATTTACACAAGGTAAACTCGTTGGCTCATATGTTTGTCAGTTTACCCCTAGTTGGAACCCAAACGTCAAATTTCGTGGATATGAGCCAAAATGTGTACATGTGTAAGTTAAATTGTTTTTTTTTTATATGTAGACAATTTTGACAACTCGGTTCTTTTTATAGAGCAGCATGTCTACACTGCCAAATGAGTCTACCTTGTGTAAAACCTTGGTATGTGCTTAATAGGTGGAAAAATTATTTTCACACGTATACCTTTAACTCAGTATGCAGACTTCATAGATTTGTTTAAGTTTTTCTGCCATATTCCTGTCTTATAAAAGTATTGGTCTATCTGTCTGTCTATATTTGCTGAACGAATCATTCAGGCAACAAACCAAACCAATAATTTATTCAAACATCCTTGTATCCGGACAACCATCATGCTATTTTTATAGATATTTATACCACTTTTACTCAATTGCTTAGCAAATATTGTAATCTTTTTTTTTAAACGAACAGAAAGAAGAGAAGACACATATAAATATGCATAAGTTATCTAACATGGCATGACAGGATATATAAAAGACAACAAATATTTGAGCATGATTAGAGGAATAATGTTTCCTCGTGTGATTCTCTGTCAGTCATGTTAAAGTATAAGTATAAATCCGTATTTGATGTTAAAAAGGAAGTTGTTACAAGAGGAAATAATTTTTCGTAACACATGATGAATTTAAAAATCATAAGTCTGTTTCTTAACAAACAAAACATTTGTAAAACATTTGAAATTAGGTTATAAATTTCGGTATTTTTTATTTTGAAATTGTCTATTTACTTGATGAAATCTCACAGAACATAAACATGTTTACAAACACTTTTCCTCTAATTTCCAAGTAATAGAGCAAAGCAGACAAATAAAAGCTTCTGTGCAGAAATGGTATCATTTTACTTGAGTACTTTCTCACAGTAGTTGTATGTATGTATATCGATTACCTACAATATTGAGAGTTGTAAGGAAAAAAAAATACTTTCAATTGCCAACGATTTTATATTTAATACCACAAAGTTACACAAACAAGTAAGAAAAATGGAAAAGGAAAAAATCCACTTACCTATTCCACATGACACCGAACACAGCGACATTGGCGCTATCTCCCATTGATAATGTGTTTGTGAACAGGAGCTGCCTTCGCCACCGTAAACACCACAACTGTCGACCTTTTTCGCTAAGCCAATTTTCAAACCGCAGCCAACGCGCTGAAAAAAACAAACAAATAAAAAATTGTTATTTATAAGTAAAAAATAAATCTAACTTAAATATCCAGACAAATCCCATTTCAGCAAAACAAGAAAAGTCAACTTAATATTCATAAAAAAAATAATAAAAAATAAAAAACATTTACTAGAATTACATAAATATGTAAATACTTTTGGAGTATCAAAATACAGTTATTTATGTCTTCTTCTAGTCATATACAATTGTAGTCACAAAAGAAAAAAATACGTTAGGACTAACAGTTTGTTGGTCGGTTGTACTGTTGTTGTTTTTTCCCCTTAAATGTAATGTATTTCGTGGCGGTTTTATAGAAAAGTAAGCAAAAATCCAATAAAAGTAAAAAAGTAAAAACGTTTTAAATATTTCTTAGCAAACGGCGACATCTTATGTGCGATAAATCAAAAATGAGATTCACAGCATTAACAACACGATAAGGCAGCCTAAAGACATGCTACACTTATAAAATTTCGCCTAGAGTAACGGCAATAAAAAAAGAATATCAGCAAAAACTTGAACTGTAATTTAGCAACAAACCTGTCAAAGTCATTAGGCTTAAGTGATAAGAGTGATTGACAAATTGGTCTAGTTAGAATTTTAATCTTTGGGATCAATAGTCTGTATTCCTAAAATACCAGAGGCTGGTCAATGAAAAGTTGGCTTTTTTAACGATGGTAATCGGAATTTGGTGGGACAGAAAAGTCTCATTTATTATAGAATGTTAAGCCCAGGCAAGACGATCACGGCCCGCGGAAAGAAAGCTCTAAATGTTAAACAACCAATAGATGCCAACAGATAGGCGTCCACCGATTTCCATCATTACAATGCTCGGCTTCGTATTGCTGGCCCAGTACAAAACTATTTCACAAATATGGATGAGAAGTTGTGATGTACTCTTCATAAAGCTTAGACAAACCCCTTTTTGATTATTAATTGGCTGGTCGTTTTATTATTTTTTGTTTTTATTTTCTGCAATTTTCGATAAAATTTAAATTAAGATTAACCTTTGATCATTTAACAAATAACAATCAGCTATTTGACATTTTTCTTGTAATCAAAGTCTTAAAAAAACGTTCATAGTTCATACTTTATAGAAGCAGAAAAATAGAGAGATTAAGAGACCGGAAGAAAACATTATTCGAAATGATCATATATAAGGAACTTTTCTATAACATTGTAGTCATTAAAATCATTCGTATTGCAATCGTATTATAATTCCAACATTCCTTCGCATTGTTACCCTGATACCAATACGATTGATCACAATCATTTAATGAGAGTTTCAACCAATTTTAGAATTCAAGAGAACAATATGATGGTGCTATAAACATATAAAATAGGATTATTAAAATTAGGCTAAGAATAATGGTTATTTGGTCTGTTTCTTTGCGACAATGATCATTCAAAACTAATTCTTTATTATTTTTAATGATTCGGCACAAATTTATCTCAGTGTATTTAAATTATTTGTACTTTTTTCTCTATCTTTAAGCTGATTTATTATCGTGCTTAAAACTTCCACAATTTTATGTTGGTTTGCCATAAGTTTGTTGTTGTTTATATAACAAAATCTTAGCTACCGTAACATTTTGGCACTAACACAACCAACAACCACTTTAGTTTTTGCCTAATGATGGATTCAAACACCTACAAATACAAACACGCTGACATAAATAAGCATTGAGTTTTGTAAATGAAATACAAACCTTCCAACAACAATTATTTGAAAAATTACCAAACAAGTGAAACTTAAAACAAGAGCTTACCGCCACACGCACAACAAGCACACCCTTAGAAATCCAACGAAAATAATAATATTCATTTAGTAACCAAAAAACGACAAATTGAGTTCACTTATTGCGGCAAATTGGGATACAGGCAGAACGACAGACTTTAATTTTTCGCCGAAAAAATACGAGCCTAAACAATTTGCAAACCTCAGGACGAAAAGTATAAAAAAGCCGTATGCTATTTTATGGGTTTTATAGCGAATTATTAAAAAAACCGTAATAACAACAGCCGTAATATTTTTCTTCTTTTATTTTCTTTTGTTAAATCTTTATGTTGTTTCCGTTTGTAATATTCGTGTGCCTTATTTTACCAACCAAAGAGTTTTGAAACATAAAGCAAAGTTTTAAAAAATCTTAAAAATATATAAAAATAGATTAACAATAAAAATGAATTCGTATAAAATTTTGAATTCAAGATGGAAAATTGACAAACAAAGTTTTTTTTCTTTAGAAAAAATTATGCTTAAAAAACCTTTTGTTTTTGTGTTATAATATACCAGCTAGCAAAACACTCCGACTTTGTCTAAATCAGACATTTCTTGCAAATGTCTGACTTCATTCTTAGAGAATTCGCTCAGATTTCTGTCAGACATTGAATACACGCACAGTCTGGACGCTTTCTGATCGATTTCACATGGATATATCGGGGGAATTATTGTACCGATATCTCTAATAGATTTCTGACGGAATTCATATAGATGTGTCTAACGCAACTTAGTTTTTTTTCACCACAGGTGGTGAATAGGGTATATATTAGTTTGTCATTCCGTTTGTAATTTCTATAATATTGATGTTAGACCCTATAAAGTATAAATATTCTGGGTCCTTATGAGGAGCGAAGTTGTTTTAACGATGTCCGTCTGTCCGTTGAAATGGATTTTCCGAAGACCCCATATATGATGGGGGCCAGGTTATTATACATTTATGTCACATATGGTCTGGAATTGTTTGCTATTGAAATTCAGCAAGGTCGGTCCACAACTGGCTGAGATATGAGTAAAAAACCACGACTGCCTCAAATTTTTTCCTTTAAAGGTCCAATTAGACGTGACATTACCATACCAACACTGTATTACCAAAACGACATAAACATACCATACAAACCAATTAAATTTTTGTTTCTACGGTCATACAGTGGCTATGCTAATACAGTGTTGTTAATGTAGTTTTTTGTTGTTTTTTTATACCCTTCACTATTTACAAGTGGTGGATTTTATTTGTAATGTGTTTAGTTTTACGCATCCACATACACATTAATGCAAGTATATGATATGCCGCTCAAATAAAGAAACAGACTCAATATATTTTAATTTAGCGCTTCTTCAGTAAAAGCATTCGTAGCCGAGCTGTTAAGTTCTCTCCTGAGACTGATGATATTGCAAGTTCGAATCGCAAAAATAATTTTTTTCAATTTTTTTTATTTAATTTTTTTATGTTCTAAAAAACGATTTTAAGATTACAAAACGAATTTCAAACATCAACTTTGGCAAAAAAGGAAACGGGCTTAGGCACATACATACATTTTTTTTTTTTATATTCTTCGGCATGGCGAAATGAAAAGTTGGCGTAGCTCAATTAATATGTATTTATACCTATCTAAAAAACGTTATTTATGTACATAACTTTTCGTTCTTATCTCATCATGGTGAAGGGTATATAAGATTCGGCATAGCATAGCAATATTACTTGTTTAATATAGGAATATTTCTCTTTGATTGTCTTAGACTCGAAAAAATCTCATGAACCAGGAAATATCTTTTGTTTTGCAAGTTTTAAGCACATCAAATTTGAGCTAGAATCCTTTTTTAAAATTACGTGGAACAGCAAGGTAAGTTGAAATTCCGGTGTACTAAAAATTACTTTTTAATGCAACTTTTACATATTTTTATACTTCTCTTAATCTAGGTTTGGAGAAAATATCAAGAACAAGAAGCTGTTCCGTGGATAACATCGCAAAAAAATTTTCAAGTTTCTAAAGCTGAAAGATGCAAAAGAGGCAGCTTTCAATTTATAACAAATAAATTTTATGTATGCATGTATGTACCAAAGTAAAACTTCTGTTCTTTTATAAATAAAACATTTAATAAAAAAAATAATTTATAAAATCTCGTTTAACTTTTGATCATATTTGTGGAGGACATCCCTTAGATTTCTGTTAGAACTCTATGCGATGAGTCGATCAGCTATCTGCCAGAAAACATTAAGAATGTCGGCCTCCCATGCCTATTTCATTAGATTTCTGTCGGATATCTATCAGAAATGCCGGCAAAAAAAACAGAATTTCCCATGACATGTCTGCCAGATTTCGTGTCAACCACTTCCTACATTTTTGGGTCAGAAATCTGACAGAATTCGTATACGATTCCGACTTTTTTGTCGACGGTTCTCTCATATATCTGGAAGACGTCGGATTATTTTGCTCGCTGGGATGTCTTATAAAATATGTAAGAACAATAAATAAATGAAAGTTATGTTAAAATAGTTTCACATGAAATGACAAACTTAGTATACCCTCATCTACCACTATTGTGGGTGAAGGGTATAAAAAAGGAAATACTCTTAAAGACTTATAGTGGTCTCAATCGTCTCCTGTGGCTTCGGTTGAAATATATCGGTTGAAATGGTCGGTCTACCTCTAATATTAAAATAAAGTTTAAAGTTAATAGGCTTTCAATTAAATATTACTCATACGTCAAATGGTCGCATAGCTTTAATTTATATTAATCATACGCACTAGTTAAACTGACACAGTTAAACTTAATTTTATTTGAAATTTCTTTTCTGGAATTTTTTATAAAGATAGATTATGCTTATTTGACCAAACAGATGTTATTAATAGTTTCAGGAAATATTCTTTGCTAAGACATAATTGTCCCTATGGGAAACATGCCTGACCTTAAATTTTTGTAAGCAACCATCATTTAAATAGAAACTGGCAGCAATTTAGTACATATTTTATTATGACAAATTCAGAGTTGTATATAGTTTCCACTTAAATAACAAGTAAGAAAGAAAAGTCGGCCAGGCACGACCATTTGATACCCTACACCGCAGTATATAAAAACACATTTGGGAAACATGGCTAATCATGTGCCAGCCAAACAAAATTTATTATTAATAAAATTTCTGTATGACGTGCTAAATTCCCAATTTTTCATAAATACGATTTTCATATTTAATAAATACACTGAAATTTAATGTTGAAGGAAAGCTAGCTTCCATGCGCAATTCAAAATTATGTTATAAGCAGGGCTGTGGAGTCGGAGTTGCGATTTTTGTACCGTAGTCGGAGTCAAAATACCCACAAAAAACTCCGACTTCAAAATTTTTCGGTATAAAAAATTTTCTAATATTTTCCCAGCTAAAAATTCTTTAATATTAGCGCTGCAATATTTCAAAATTCTATTTGAAATTTTTATAGAATAATTTTCTTGCTATATTTAACCTTTTAAATGATACTACATAAAAAAAGAGTTATAAGTGAAATAACGACCAGTCTCACATACATTTTGCAGAAGGAGCCGGAGTCGTAGTCGGAGTTAAAGTTGGACTCGGAATTGGAGTCGGAGTCAGAATCGCACTTAAAAAATTTCAGCGGTTGAAGTCGAAGTTAGAAATATTTTTTGACGACGCCACAGCCCTTGTAATAAGGCTAAGATTTATACAATAGTTCTTTGCGTCTTTGTCAACATGTATAAGAGATTTGTTTGCCTTAAAGTAATTTTGGAAGGAGGGTTTATATGGGAATTTATTTTGGCACTTAAAGCTTTTTTCGGGAGTGGTATTTGAATGGGAAATAGGGTCAAATATGGACCGGCGCCTACAAAATTTTGGTGAGATGATTTTGATTGCAGTAAGATATTTTTGGACCAAATTAAATTTAAATACCAAGGTAATAAGATGGTTAATGTCACAAAGACTTTGTTCCTGAAAAATGTTTCTCATCATTGCCTTTATGAAAATTGAATCGTACTTTGCACACAAGGTAACATGGACAGACAACCAGCCAGTTGGAGGGATTATGACATTGGTTAATTACGTATGTGTCTGTAATATAGTTTGAATAGGACGCATATTATTTCCCTTCTCAATTTTGAAAAGTTTTTGCTGAATTAAGTTTAATTATTTCAAAAAAAAATTTAAAAATAGAGAATATCTTAAAGCTAAAGATTTAATATAATTTAATTTTATTACTAACATCGTTTTAATTTGCAATACCTGGCTGATATTTTTAATAGTTTTTAATTTTACATATAAGATAAATAAAATAATTAAAAAAACATATTCAACAAATGAAATAGTTGCATTTTAATTTATAGCATAAAAATAAAAGGGAAAAAAATTATTTTTTTAAAATTGAGATTTAATTGACTATAATATTGTTATTTAAACAGAGGGTTTGCAGAATAAAAAATAAAACAATTAGCTTAGAAATAATGTTGAGTTTGGAAAAATTAAGTTAAGGCGACTATGTAATAAACTTCATTGCGCTTAGAACATTTTCTACGATCCTGATTAACTATAAAAAGCTGCTATTTTTTCTCATCCATATTATTATTGAATTAGTCTTATCATAATTATCGTAGATGGGGGTAGTGCACTCATTTTGCAGTTTCAACTCACAGTTAGTGATAGTGGAAAAATATTGCAATTATTTTGTTGATGTTGAGTGATGAATTCAAAATTTGCAGCTTCACTAAACATGCAATCATCACTCACTAAAAATAGCAATCATCAGTTTCATGCAAACTGTTTTTTTTCTTCATTCATATGAGTGCAACTAAAATTGATGAACTAAATTTAAAATCAAAAACTTGTTTGTTCATGATTAAAGCCAATAACTATACCGTTATTGACAAAATTTCATTTTATTTTATGTAGTTTGCTTATGCATATCCTCAAAAATATCAAAAACCATGCACATACAAAGTTACATTTTTTAAATTAAAGTGAGACAATATTTGTATGCAGCTTTTTTGATTCCAAGTCCAAATTTTGCACTATTTTAATTGAGTGCTGATTTTTGCATTCAATCTGCGTTTGATGCTAGTAAAAAAATTTGCAATATCACAAAATTTTTTTAGTGGTAGTTAAAAAAATAACAATCATCACTAAAGCTGGTAAAAAAGAGTGCAAACTAATTTTTTTGCAGTTTTATTTAGTGATAGTGCACTGCTAATTTAAATCAATAATTAGTGCACTACCCCCAACTATAATAATTATACTTACGTTCTACGACAAACCTTAAATGATTGTTTGTTTGATGTTCATGTTGTTGAAATAGATTAAGTGACTAATTAAGCAACACAAGTGGTTTGATGAAACAAATGAAGCATTTTTGTACGAAAATCAAAAATGTTTGATAATCACACAAACATCTTGTTGTTGTTGTTGTTAAATCGCTTATGTAGATTATTTGACGTTTAAGTTTGAGAGTGGATTGTATATTCATTGACATTGCCCTTAACCCGTACATGGTTGCATTAAATGCAAAATAGTCAGAGCCAATAACATCTTAGTAATCACGCTTAAAGTTCCTTCTCTAGAGTAGCATTTCCCGATCTGTGTTAACTAAACAACAACCAAAATAGCCATGAATAGGCTGATTTAATTATAACTTGCTTGCGGCAATCATACAACTATTATGGTAGCTTTAATAGTTTATATAAATCAAATATAAAGGAAAAGTTTGTTCGTGCCTTCGTATTTGAGGATATATAAAACATTTTGATAGAATCCAGTATATGCTTTCAATAACAAATACCTGTAGTGAACACAGTTATAGTTTACTTTTTTTTTAATACAACTCACTCAGTTTTATTTAATTTGTAAATTAACCATTTGAATTTTTAATTACATTAAACAAATATTTCCATTTAAAAACAGATACTAGTAAATATTTAAATTAAATATAAAATTTATTGATGATTTGCTTGAAAACTGAATTTAAAAAAAAATATAATTTATTTAATAAAAAATTTATAAAAAAATATTGTTATATTTATTTAAATTTATTTGTATTTACACATATTACTCATGCTACGTGACATGTATAAAATTTTCAACCACAAATATAAAATAATTTGCCACAAATAATCTGTAAAAGCAGATTGTTGCAACATTTGTGCAAAAATGTACTTAAATAAAAATACATGCATTATTTTTTTCTATATTTTGAAAACTATGGTATACAAATATTTTTTTTAATAAAAAAATAGCAGAGGAAATATGCGTTGAAATATTTCACGTTGAAACCACAACATAATTTATATTTATTCTGCTTTTCAAAAATGGTCATCGTAATGTGCACACAGTGAACACCACTCAACTCAACTCAAGGCAGAGTTACAAACAGCAAACAGTCAAACATAAGCAGCATCCCACAAAAAATGCAACGAGAGTTCATACCACAATATTTTTCCAAAAAAGGGAGGCGAATGTACAAATGCTAAATACCCAGGAGAAAATCTTTTGGCTTGAAAAATTCTATTTTGTTATTAGATATTATTGCCGCAGACACATATAGATTAAATGAGCATTCGTCAACCTTGAAGGTATATGTACAATAAAATTATAGTTAAGGTATTTTTTTAAATGATTGAACAGCCATACAGTATTTTTCATGTAATACAAAGTCGGGTATCATACACTATGTGATTACACTAAAAACATTTGGAAATACTTTGATTACCTCCATCATTTTTGTGATTGCCATTATTACTTTCTGATTGAATAAGCATTAAACATATTTAATATTCATATTTTTCTTGATAGTCTTGAAACTATCGTAAGGCCATAATAATATGGTTGCAGAAATCAAATTAATGATTGTGGTGCCGTAATAAAACAAATTTTATTGGATAAATATTATTAGATGCTTACGGGCAATTTTACTAAGATATAAAAGTTTAATATATATAAATGAAATGTTAATAATAAAAAAAAAAAAAGTATAATTAGCTATCAGTTATAATTGTCGAAAACATATTGTTAACTGGAAGTTAAATAAATATGAAGTTTGTGTTAACTGAAATTGGTGAAACTGCCCGTAAATCACAGAAAACTTTATTTTCTCTGCGTGTCAATATTTTATGACACTTTATCTGTTGTAATTTTTAGTTGAACTGTTAATTTTTAATTTGTTGATATTTTAAGTTAGGCTTGAGCTCATCAAATTTAATTTTCTTTAAATTATTTTTTACTGAGGGAAGGAATTTTACAACATGAAATTTAATTTAAAAATTATTGATAAATTTTTTTTTTTTTTATTGAGCTAGGGATCGTACTCGGGTGGAATTTACATGTTTCAAGAATCAAAACATTGTTTCATGAGAATTCTTTGATGTTCAAACATCTGCAAGACTACGGTGCCTGCCAGCCAACAGTCAAACATCAATCTTTAAACAGTGGTACTGCTGGTTCGAAGTATGCTGTGATTATCATTTTTTAATTTTATTTAGTTTAATTTATTTCTCCATTGTTCATTTATACAGAGTGCCATCGTATGGCACGTTATTGTTGGCAGCACATTGTTGGGCCCAAAAATCCAAGTTATCCGGGCATGGTTTCTAATCCACATCTCAAAAACCCGGCCTAAGTCAAGTAAAAATGAAATTTGTATTCTGTTTACCTTGAGATTGAATTTGTAATGTTTCTAATTATGACTCAATTACTGTAATTTCCTTTTCATTTATTTTTAAAACTTTTTAAAGATTTCCTGGATTTATAATCATTATTATTCTTAAATTTTTCCCCCATTCCTTCCTTATCTACTTCAAAATCAAAACCATCAAATGCTGACAGACTGACTGACAGATTGACTGGCTGACTTACTGTCATTAACAAGAACAACATGCGGCTACTTCCGTTTCCTGTTTCCTTTCAACTATAACTAACAAACATTTATTATCATACATTTTGCTTTTTGTCTTCGTGTTTTCTAGTTATTCTGTTTTGGTTTTGTAGTAACAACAAACTGAAACCAGAGCCTTGCAATACTTTTGAACTTTAAAAAAGGAATCCAACACATTTCCTCACATTTCTTTACGCAGACATTCTGCATTGTTGTAGTTTAGAATGTATATACGTTTATACACTACATTATGCACATATATTTTTTTTATACATACTTTGTACAGTAGTTTAAAATGTTGTTGTAAAATTTCATTACATTGCGTCTGCCATGTGTCTTGTGGCAATGTCACACACGTTACTTAGAAAATTGTTGTTTGGCCCAATGGAGGCGAGCAGCAGTGTCTGTATTACTTACACTAGACAATAGAGTCTGTCATACATGTTTAAGAGGCAAAGGAAGACACATAAATACAGTGTTAAAATACCAACACATACACTGACTGCTACTAATAGACATTCATGCTTTAAAAATACACGGTCTTGCAAAAGGACATACAGTTGAAAATAGAAATACCAAACTAAATATGTATTTGTGTTATACAAACTCGATTAAAAAATATATGAAAGGATACGAGTAATCATGTTTCTATGGCAATACACAATAAGAAAACAATTTATTTTGGCATGATTTAGAGTTAGACAAAACAAAAAAGTTTTACCTGCATTTCATCTAATAATGTATATGATTATTGCTAACATTTTATGATTAAGGCAAATTGAACTGTTTATCACACCCCTGTAGGAAATATCACTAGTGAATATGTACTAATCTACTACTGGCACAGTCTCCTGTACTAGTGATTTATTATACCCCAGACAATGTTATTTACTATAGACATTTCACATGAGCGTGTAATTTGAAATCTACTACTTACGTTGGGTAGTATGGACAAAGTAGTTCTTTTGGGACCATACGTAGACATTGCAGAGAATCACTTATACATTTAAGAAAATCAAGAATCTTTTTCAAACTAGATGTCGAAATGAAACATTTAAATATTGAATTAAAAAAAAATTTAAATTCGAATTCATAACCAAATTTTTTTTCGCAATAAAGACAAATATAAAAGTGTAGACATTTCGTTGATAATCTCACCAAAATAGCGACAAAGCTGGTGACTTGGAGACACTTGCACCCAGGTTTCCTTCAGGGATTATAAAAGACATTTTGTGACTTTGTGTTAGTTAAATTTATATTATAGTCATCACAGTTAAGGCCCAACCATAATATGCTTAGCCTTGCTTAACCTACTGTCAAAAAATCTCTCAAATGTATTTAAAAAAACAAAATAAAAAACATTTGATTCCGTACGGAAGGTGCAATTAGATTCGCACCTTGCCTAAGCAAATGACAGTTTCATTAAACTTAGCAAAAATTTGCTTAAGTTCATTATTATATTTTATTTATACAATTTACATGTATTCGCACATTTGCTTAGGCCAACTTAAGCACATTATGGTTAGGCCGTTATTCAGATATTTACGAACACTTTATTTCTTGGAAAGAAAACTTTAAATAAAGACGTAGATTCTTTGTACAAAAAAAAATAAAAAAATAAAAAACACAACAAACTCAATGGAATGAACAAAATTTTGGCTTTATTAGCTCCGTCCTGTCGGACCTATTTTTTCGAGCATACAAAGGCTTCTTTCGTCAATAGTACGCCGAGTGTTGGCTTCTAAATGATTTATCTTTGGCGGTTTATCAGCGTAGACCGGAGATTTGACGTACTCACACAAAAATTAGTTGAAAGCTCATATCACACGAAAGAGATGGCCAACTCACAGGTCCTTTTCTCGAGAAAGTTTGGACAGGAAGGGTTTGGCTCATCAAAAGGTAAGCTTTATTGAAAATGGTGTGATTGCAGACCCATGTGTCTCAGTTAATGAAATGGAGTTATTAAAACTGTTGAAAAAAGTGTGAAGGTAAGCTTCACGCACTGCATGCCAAATGGAATCATTTTGCTTCCAAATGATTTCCAATGACATAAGGAATAAAATAATCATGAATTTATTGCATGTAGCGTTCGCCATTCACGGTAATGTTGACACCGGTTTCGGATTTTAGCACAAAATAGCCAATTAATTTGACTTTCCCTAAAAATTACACTTCTGAATATTTAAGCCAGAAATGAGCCTAATCGCTGAAGATAATTTTACGGAAAAAATTTGGTTCAACTCCCAGTTGATTCTCCGCCTATTCACCTACACACGACGCATTTGACGGTCCGCTGGCTTTAATTCTAGCATTAGCTGGACCCTATATGGATGTAGGCCATGATTTTTTCTTAAAATTTACCAAGTAGTAGATGGGCATAGACCGAGTAGCTGAAAACGGTGTCGAATCGATAAATTTGATGGTGTCTTTTAAACGCAAGGTATGGGCTTGATTTGGATGAATATTATTCAAAAGATAATATACGTTCATGAGTCGATCCATTGTACTGCGTTGCTCAGTTGCTCAGATGGACGATTATGCGCACCGTATGCTTAACGAAGTGCTCTATAAGTTTGGCAAACAGAGCGCTAAGTTTTGATATAAGTTTCCACGATTTGTAAACGTTGTTTATGGTAGTTTGCCAAAGGATTTTGAATATATGAGATAGTTTTACAGCTATCCCCATCGGAAGTTCTGCACGTCTAAAAAAACAGCCTTGAGTATCGGATATCACATTACCAAGATAAAATATTGCAACCATTTATATGTTTCGCGTTATACTTTTATAATATTTAAAAAAACAATAAATTTGTTGCTTTTAAGATTTCGTTAACAGATTTGTTTTATATAAATTGCTGTAATCATATAATCGAATTGGGCGGCAATGTACATTTTTCCTTCCAACCATATCTGTGACTACGCAAACGTTCGATTCAATCTTTATATAGTTGGTGTTATTTATGAGCTGATTATAGCATTGCAAAATTTTAGACATATCATAAACATTAACCCATATGTACAGAAACTGAAACAACTTTAAATTTTAAGTCTCCTTTAATATTTTCGTTAGTAACGTATCCAGCAAAAAAAAATTTTGAATTTTAATACATCACTAACGCATTTAAAAGACATATTTACTATATATAATTTAAAAAAAAACTTTGTTTACATGAATTGCAAGTAACTTTTTTGTTGTCGTTGTTGCTTCTCCTAGGCAAGCATTTCGCCATATTTAACCTACATTAACTGTCAGAAAAACCTGAAGACAAATGGGTGTATATTGAGGTGTCTAGACTATAAAACGAGTCATTTATTTTAATATAAAAATAAAAAAAAAAATCTCAAGTTGAAACAAATGTCACATTTTCAATTAAAATTTTAAACGACGGAAGTTTTAAAGGAGGTGGTGACATTAGATTTTTAGATTTGGTTCTGTTTTATGACAGTTACAGGCACAAAACCATGTTTTGTATTTCGTAACGCACTAATGTAAAAAAAGATAAATTTTAAGAAAAAAGTGAAAAAAAATGTATACAATTTATATTCCATATCATTAAAAATTGAAGTAAATATTTTTTTTTTTTTTTTTTTTTTGATAATTTTGTTTCAGGTTTAATCACATACAGATGTGCACAAAATTTTCCTTAAAGGAAATAAAGCTTAAGAATAGAAACCTAAAGGACATTCAAATTTCCAAACTGATTTTCAATTTCTTAAAAAAAAATACACAAAATTTGTATTCACAATTGATTCTTTTTTAATTGGAATAGTGTTGCCAGGTAATTTTTTTTTCTCCTCACAGAAATTTGAAAAACCCCCTAAATTCGAGAGTTTAAAAAAGAATTCCTCTGAATTTTGGAAGTTCCCTTGATTTTCTTACACTTTTATAAATGCCAATATTTTTGAAAAATTTTTGTTTAATTCTGGATCTTTATTAAGTAATGTTTCCAGTTCTAAGATTTTAAACATTTGTAGCCTTTTCATATGTTGCAAAGTCATATATTGACGGCAAAATTAGTTCCCATTTGCATTATACGATTTTTGTCGTTGCGATTCTTACCTTATAGGCGAAAGGGGTGAAAGGAATTAAGAGTGAACTCGAGTATACTCGTTTCGTTCGCTCATTGTTCTCTCATTTGACAAAAAATGTGTTTAAGTTCGGTGGCACAAAAAAGTTGTAACGACAAAAATCGAACAATAAGACCGACTTCAAAGAAAAAACGACAATAATCGCAACGACGTAGATCGTATAAAAAAATAGGCCCTTATACTACAAATTTTTTAAATGTTAATATTTTTCTATTTTGGAAAAGGAATTTAAGCTATAGACATGTCATGTCACAGAACGCAACTCCAATCGAAAGTGGTTTAAATTCCAAGAGTCAAGTTTGAAGACAACGAAAAGTTTCTTCGGAATGAAACCACTTAAAATTATCAAAAATAAAGGATTAAATATTGATTTAAACATTAATTTCATAAGCATTTAGTTATTATTTATAGAATAACATGTTAATTTTTTAAATTTGTTGAGAAAAAACAAGCTCATGTATTTTTTAATCGAAGTATTGCCACACTATTTTTTTTTTTTTTTTTTTTGCAAACATCTTATTTTTGTAAGCAAAAATTTTTAAAGTGGCAGTGCCAACGCAAACGATGAGAAAATCCATGTTTGTTGTGGTTTTTTCATGCGCAACACTGAAATTTATTGTTGGAGGATAAGCTAGTTTCTTTGCGCACTTCACTGGTTGCTTAGGCCAAAAAAAAAATTTTTCAAAAATTTTTGAAAAGCCAAAGATATTTGCAACCAAAACTGCAGAGTGAATGAGAATTACAAACACTCAAAAAGTCTTTTTTGCAACGCTATCAAAGCTTAAGCAAAATACCAACAATAGAGTATATATTTTCTTAAAGTCACCACTACAATTGGTTGGAAAAGTCCTAATATGAATTGTAGTTGTAAGTGGGTTTAAAAAAATCAAAATTAAAAACAAAAACAAATTGCTTTATTGTTTTCATAAAAAAAATAAAAATAAAACAACTTGCCAGCTCTGTTTTTTATGCACGGCCACTTACAGAAATATTATCAAAGTAAATTTTGGGAATACAAAATTTTTAATTAATTTTTATTCTTGATAAATACACTAAAGCTTATTGTTCTATGTGCATTTCACTTGTTGCTTTGGCCAGATCATCAGGAAACATTCTCCCAAAAAGCAATTTTTTTTTTTTTTTTTTAATTTTGAAAATTGGAATTAAGCACGACAAACAAAATCTACCCACTTACAACTACAATTCGAGTCGGAAAGAACCCAACCAATTGTAGGGGGATGTAAGAAAAGATAAACTCACTGTTTATTGTTGGTGTTTTGTTTAAGCTTTGATGTTGTTACTTACAAGTAAGACTTTGAGTATAATATTTTTAGCTTTTCTAAAATCTTAGGAAAAGGTTTCCTGATGAGCTGGCCTAAGCGACCAGTGAAATGCGCATAGAAGCTAGCTTTCCCTCAACAATAAATTTCAGTGTATTTATCAAATATGAAAAATTGGGAATTTAGCACGTCATACAGAAATCGTATTAAAATCATATTAATTGAATATATTGGAATTTAATATTAAATTTTCAAAATTCATTAAAGGTTTGTGTAAACCACTGACGTTTTTGTGACGATTTGACAATTTTTAACAAATTTTATCTGGCAACTATGGTTATAATACAACGAGATTAAATCGCCTTGGCAGGATTCATAGCAATATTGGAGCATTTGAAGTTAAGTTAAGTTTTGTGATCCATTATCTCCTGTATCCATTAAAAATTAAAATTATGCCATTAGTGAATATTAAAATTTTTTTAAGCGCACCACTCTATAAAATTCTTCGGACTACTAAATTAACAAGACTTTTTCACTGTAAAGAACTGCTATATATAGCTTTTAACTATTATAATATTCACCTATACACTTACAGATTTGTATTTTTATAGGTAGGCAATCATGGTAAAGTGAATTTTTTCATTTATTTTTACGTGTTTTAATTCTAAATATAGAATTTTAACAAAAGAACGAAACAAAACGAGAAGGAGGACACACAAGTTCATTTAGAATTCGGCAATTATTTATTTATAAATGGAAACTGTTTCTATAACTCATGCCAACAACATCAACCATATAACAACATTTTTGTGTTACATGTTACAACAAAGATTGTGGTGTGTTGCTTTCCGTAAACGATGAGTACTGAATCAAATGCTACAAATTGTTTTTCTCGTGAAGGTAGGGAGGTAAAATTTACCTACAATAACATAACAGTTAATAATATATAATATACCTTTTCGTCCCATTTCTGACGTCAGGCGCTCCCAATTTATGTTTTCGATGAGAATACGTCAATATAAAGGAGAAAATTAATAAAAAACCTTTACAGTTATTGCTTTAGCAACAAGGACAGTTTGCATGAATAGTCCATTTTAGTCAGGTTAGTAAATATTATTTACATATAAAAAGGATAAATCCGGAATTGTTCTCTCAATAACGCCTGCGCAAAACACATTCATACAGTAAAGAAAAGTTCAATCAGTCGATATATAAGTTTACTCAAATTAACAAGAGTCAAATTAGTTGAAGGGTAAAAACCATTTGTTCAAAATAACAACACATTAAATTAAATTTAACAAAACTTTTAAAAAGATAATTATATATTGTTTTAGATTAAAATCTTATTATAATTATTGATGTTACGATGTACGTACTTATTGCTCCACTGTGTTATAAATTGAATCTAATCGTATATAAACCCAATGATTCAACCCGAAATGAAAGTTCATTCATAAACGAAAAAAAAAATTATGAGTGCTTTTTGAAAAGCGGGTTTTTCGAATTGTTTTTTAAAACATTTTTAATTTTTATTTTTTCTCTGTTTTTGTTAAAAAAAAATTTCCTTATTGTAGATTGAAGAAAAATTTCAAAACAATTTATGAAATGAATTTAATTTTTCTCTTATAGAAGATTTAAATATCCAAAATTTTGGGAATTTTGTTCTAGTCTTATGCTTTAATTTTCTTTCGCTTTAATATTAATGATTTTACCTAGAAATAACCTTTTCTTCTATCAAATAGAAACTGGGAATTATCTCCTTTCGTAGGTTACTTTATATTATATTCAACATTTTTTATTTTTCGAATTTATTCTATGAGTTACATTTCAGTTATGTATTTTATAAAGCTTTTTTTTGTAATAGTTCTATTCCTTAAATTTTTAGGAATGACTATTATACACTACCAGACTATTATATTGTATTTTCTTGTTACATTTTACCTTAGCTATCCTTTGGATAGCAATGAAGTATATTGTATGTACAGAAAAATTTACAATTATTAGACACCAGCAGAATGTAATGCATTTTCTGGCCCGCTACGGCCTTCGTCAGCATTCTTTGTGTCACACTGGATAGTGATACTTTATAAATTGAATGTATTTAACTCAACTATTTTTAACAAATAGAAACTGGGAATTATCTCCTTTCGTAGGTTACTTTATATTATATTCAACATTTTTTATTTTTCGAATTTATTCTATGAGTTACATTTCAGTCATGTATTTTATAAAGCTTTTTTTTGTAATAGTTCTATTCCTTAAATTTTTAGGAATGACTATTATACATATATACTTCATTGCTATCCAAAGGATAGCTAAGGTAAAATGTAACAAGAAAATACAATATAATAGTCTGGTAGTGTATAATAGTCATTCCTAAAAATTTAAGGAATAGAACTATTACAAAAAAAAGCTTTAAAAAATACATAACTGAAATGTAACTAATACAATAAATTCGAAAAATAAAAAGTGTTAAATACTTTTCTTCTATCCAAAATCTGTAGCCAAAGTTTTAAGTCAATATTTGATGTCTTTGCCAGACTTTCATTTTAGGTATGTATGTGTGGCTACAATACTACCATAAAGTGACAATCCTTATACAATTGTTGTCTGTTATAAAGATACTCTCCTGTTTTTTTTTTTTTTTGTTAAAACGTGTTTAGTATGTTGCCTGTCATCAATTAAAAGTGACAGCAAACGTCAATCAAACACGTAAAACTTAACAAAATTTTTTACTTAAATTTTCACAAAAAACAGCAGCAACAGTAACGGAAGTAACAACAACTGCAAGAAAAACAAGTAAAAGAAAGTATATTCCGTCAAGCCCGACCGTATAACACCACAGTATTTAAAAACAAATTTTTGATAAGGATCTTTATATGTTTTAAATTTCATTAAAATCTGTAGAATAGTTTTGGAGAGGCAGAAATTGACCCCTATCTTCACCCGTGATCCTAATTTTTAAAAATGTATATGTTTTATTAAAGTTGGTTTGATAGTAGACACAAAGACCCTACTCCGGTTAGCAGTTTGTATGGGGGCTGTATAAAATTAAAGACCAATTAGCCCAATTATCAATAGACTTGGTCCTTGTGCCAATTAGAACCTATGTACCAAATTTGATCAAATCTTAAAAATTGCGACCTGTACTTTGCGCACAATGTTACATGGACAGCCAGCCAGCCGGACGGACATTGTATACTTTAAGGTGGGTCTAGGGACCAAAATTTTAAGGTGTTACACCCATCAGCACAAATGCATAATACCCTCTCCAGTATTGTGGTGTGGGTATAAATAGAAGAAAACAGAATGTAAAACGTGTTTTAACCCGAATCATATAACTTTAAAAATATATTCAATTGGTTTGCTTTTTAGCATTAAAAATTTAAAGGGAGACAAAAAAAGAATTCGCAAAATCTTGACTACAAATTCACAGAAACATAAATACATCAGTCTCTGTAACTCCACTCAAAGTGAACGAAACACCTAAAATTTTGCTGTCAAATAGAAGGCACGAGTATACAAAGATATCAACATACGAACATACAAATACATCAGCCATATCACTTTGACATGCATTCGGTTCAACTTGACAAGGGCTGAAGCATTTGCAAGCCCAAATTTGCTAGAACAAAAATCCGAGAGCCAAAAAAACTAAAAATAAACGACCAAACCTAAATATTTACATGAGACTATAGGCAATATAAACAAATTACGATGCAGGCTAGCACAACCATAAAAATAATCACACATTTTTTTTGTGTATGAATTCAGGCGAAGCAAATGTTGCAATTTGTTAATTTGCACTAAACTATGTCTTAGGGAATTTTTTAACTACAATACAATTCTTTTAGTCACCTGTATTATTGCCCCAATCGTATTATGATCCTTATTAATAACCGTGATCACATAATAACCTCAGCTGATGGCCGCTATGGGATGGGCTTAAAAATAAACTCCCTTCAGATAGACACAGAAAATATCTAACCATTTATGCTATCTGGTGTACCACCTTTTGTATATTTAGCATCTGTCATTTCGAAGTCGGGAGGCTCCTCCCAAGTCATTAAAAACAGACTTGGAAAGGCAAAACTAGCGTATGGCATACTAAACGCGCTAATGGATCTCCTCCCAACTCTCTGCAGGCACTTAAACAGTAATGTTAAGGCCATACTGCTATTTGGCTATCCAATAATCTTTTAACCGCTGTCTACGCATGATAATGCGAATATTTTGGCCAGGGTGTATCAAAAATATAGCACTCTTGGCTACTATGCACCAAACCCCTTCAATTGCCGAAATCCGCATCCGCACTAGTAAATGGCGCTGGAAAGGACATATCCCTAGGAAAACACCTGGCGATATCACCAGAACTGCCTTAGGCTGGAACTCCTAAACCCAAAGAAGTGTCGGAAGATCAGCGTGCACATAAAGGAAGCAGCTTGCGAAAGAAATCCGGTTTACTGGAAGCCACTGGGCCGATATATAACAAAAAGTTAGTGATAGCATTGCTTGGTATAACTCGCGAATAAATATATGTATATATGCAGCCATGTCACAGAGTAAACTTTCGTTCCGAAACGGAATTAATTTCTTCAGAAAATGAATTTTTCGGAATGAAACCACTTTGTTTTCACAAACGGAATGGGAGTTTTCTGTATCTGAAAGGCCAAAAAACTATCAAAATACACTTTCTATCAATAAACAAATATGTTTTCTTCGATTCCGAACGGAATTGAACTCTGTGACATGGCTGTTTAAAAAGAAACCCGGAAATATGCACTAAAAACCAATTTTTAATATTTGCATAAAATAATAAAATAAAAAAAGTAAAATCGGTGAAGCCTACGCCACAGTATTTACAGACAAATTTTCAAGTGTTCCCTTTTTGGGGCCCATGCGCGGTAAAGAGTTTGTTATGAGACTGAAAACAATTTTTGGAAGTGGTATTTGAATATGGTCTGATTCTCATAAAACTTTGGTGTGGCAATTTAGATTGCAACAAGATATTAATGTTAAATAATGAATCATTCTCACTAATTTCAACACGGTTTGTTCTTGTGACAATAGAAACGGGTGTATCAAAATTCCTCACATTATCTTTAAAATTGCAGGACTTGGTTAAATTGATTAAGAAATTGACTCAATCGGAAACGCATAATACCCTGCCCGTGTTGCTGGGTAAAATAAATAAATTTGTTGTCGCGTGCTCATTGGATACAACTATTTCCTTAATTCAAAATTTTAGTATTTGAATTTTTCTAAATTTTTTTAAGTTACCCTCGCTTTTTAAATAACAGTAATAACAACACAACAAACAGGATATGGATATAAAATCCCAATTGAGAGGAGTTTGTTAAATAAATTATAGATTTTTGCTTTTACTGACTTTTCCCCTTTTTCTCTATTGCTTTGACTGTTTTGATTATAATTTGTCTAAGATTTTGTATACATTTAAATGCGCATTTTCACAGAAATACAAAAGGACCTTTTTTGATATTTTACTAACAAATTGGCATTTATTTTCAAACATTTCTATAGAACCAAAATAAAAGAAAATTAAAAAATCAAACCTTGATAAGGATGTTTTTTGTTACGGACCAAAATCTATGGGCATAATAATGTAATTGTTGTGATTGACAGTGTTTTACAGATAATAAGGCAGAATTTTTATGAATTTTAAAATAAATGGTAAAATACAAAATAACAATTGAAGAGAAAAAAAAGAAAATAAATTAAATATCAGCCAGAAAAAAATCCTTAGCACATGTCACAGCCAAGTATTATAGATTTTACTGTATTTTTTTTTTTTTTTTAAAGGGCTTCCATTTGAAACTTTTGTAGGTAAGCCATAATATCATAAATATATATATACCTTTTTGCATATGTATGTATATGTAGACATGTAAAAAAAATATATAAATTTTTGTACTCTGGTCATATTTGTGCTATAAAAGTGAATACTATATAAATTGTTAAATAAAATATTTGAAATCAGGCACAATTGCTGTGAGTTTTTAATGCAGGACTCAGAACAAATGAAATAAATTGCTGATACGGACTAAAAAAGAGTAGATAAGATTGTTAAATTATAAATAAAGTTGTAGAAATATTTTGTAAATTTTTTTATCTACAGATATTTGCATATGTATTATTTACTTAAACATGTAAAAATCATAATATTTGTGTGGCTATGAAAATCGACACATAAATGAATTTTGTTTTTTAACTATTTTAATAATTTTTGGGAAAAAATTTAAGTATTTTAAACAATAAAATGGCAAAAAAAAAAGGAACTTTCAAAGCTGGTAAAATATTAAAAATCTATTTAACTGATGCTGCTCAAATATCAAAGCTTATAAAAAAATTAAAATTTTACTTCCAGCTTTAAAGTAGAAAAAATTATGTGTTACTGGTAAAGTTAGTTCTGCATAGTGGAAGATTTTAGCAAACAATATCAAAATAATTCTGGATTTTCTAAACGATTACTCCCATTAAAATAAAGTTTCAGGTGTCGATTAAAAGCTTGTTGTTGAGTTTTTGATTTGGGGTCTTAAGACATGTCAAGAGAGCAAAAACATCCGAGTTCTTAATTTCAGCCTGATTTTTAAAAATTGTTTATCAAAAAAAATGTACTCTGATCGAGTTCTTTAAAAATTAAAACATGCTTCTTTGGACATAAATACCTTCACACAGAAAAAAAAACCAATGTTAAAATAACATCGCGAAATGTTGATTGAGAATCATGGTAAATTTCTGCACTTTTTTTCAATTTATCATTGTTTCACATTAATTTAAAAGAAAAAATATTAAAATATCCTCAAATCACGTTAATTTATTATTGTTTACTGTTAAAATAACATTGTTTAATATTGATCCCATAAAAACCTGTTTTATACTGAAATCAAAGGGTTATCTTGTTAAATTAACATTCATAGCTTCTTAAGCATATATGTATGTATGTACATACGTCTGTATGTATATGCTTAAGTAAGTCGACGAAAAATCCACCTTACAATATACATATGTATGTTTGTATATCATCAACATAGTAAAATATAAAATTACTGTACAAATAAAAATACCATTTTGAAATCGTAATTGAATCACTTAAAAAAAACATTGATTCATGCTAAATAAGAATTTGAAAATATTTAAAATGTTAAATAAAAAGTGTAGCTATTCCGTGTCATCACATAATATGAAAAACGTTCATACATATGTATGTACCTACATACATACATAGTTACTCACACCAAATTTAGTTTTCATTTTTTGTTTTAATAGACGCTAATCATCACTGCAAGAGAGCAAGTGCAAAATATTGTAAATCTTTTATGAAATCTAACGGTAGCTCTGTGTATTTTGTTGTTGGATTTAACAAGAACATTTGAACCAAACACTGTACCACGCTTATGTGTGCGTTTGTTTGCAAAAAAATTTTACACGTACTCATCAAATGTAGTGTTGCCAGCTTCTTTGTTAGCTTGCCCGTATAATAGCTCGAATATCGCCAATGTGTAAAAGCATCTGAATTTAGTGATGTTAACATTAAAACTTCTATTAATATATTATAAAAATAAAATCTATTTTTTTGTATGTTATAAACTCACAAGTTATTTATACAAAACATAAAAAATTATATAGTTTATGACAACTTAAAAGAAAATCAATATTTTCAGTTTTCTCTAATTTGGGGGACTTAACTAAAAATTTTTAATTTCTTCTTATTTTCAATCAAGCTCAAGGTCTGGTTATGAAAAATATATTAACATGCTGTCAATTATTGTTATTTAATTTAAATTTTGTTTTTTAAAAAGTTTGTTTTAAATTTATAAAACTAAGATCCCTGAAGAAGCTGTCCATTGTGACAGCGAAATATTGAATACGTAATAAATTAATATATTTTTCATAACCAGACCTTCAGCTTGATTGAAAATAAGAAGAAATAAAATTAAAAAGGTCGAAGAAAATAGACGAAATAAAAATTTTTAATTTATGTTGATACATACAAATCGCAATTGTAAGGCTGCGTATAAATTAAACAGAAACATGACAAAAATTAAATAAATTAATTTAACATAATGTGCATTATGTGGGTAAACAATGAAAATTCTCCCAAAAGACTTTGTTGGTATTGTACGGTGGTTTTTACTTTAGGGTACTTTGCACTATGATGTCAAAAACTCTAGTAATATGATTAAGTGTGATAGCGTAAATGCAATATGTTATGAAAATTAGAAGTACATATACGAATCATTTTGATTGTAATAACAATTGATTGCCGTTTTTTTTTTTTTTTAACTCAAATTAATATAACAAATAAATAAATTTCTTGTAAATTAAAATTATTAAAATAAATTAAAATGTATTCAGGCACCCGAAAACTTTTAAGGCCTGTTCGTCGATAAGCGAACAAAGTCTTCGTTCGCTTAAATTACTTTTAAAACAAAAAAAAATTATAAAATATTATTTTTGTTATGCACGTAAGTTTAGCGAACGAAGTCTTCATTCGCTATCGACAAACAGGCCATTAATTTTTTATTTCCACATCATACCTGTTTTAAGTTGAAAGGTTCTTTATTGTGTAATCCTTTTACAATTATATACTTATAAAATATGTATAATAACTAAGTACTAAAAACAGTGTTGTATTGTTAACAGAGTTGGTGATGAAAGATAATGATATGTAACAGGGTGATAAATAATACAGATTTATAAATGAGTTAAAAATACTAATTCATTATTACAACATCTTCCTTTTTTATATAAAAAATTATCTAACGATATCTTGTTGGTAGTCTAGTTACTCTACCACTTTTAGTTACATTTTTATTACCATTATTTGGATTATTATTTAAATTTTCATTTAATTTTACATTAACATTTTCATTAGCATTTTTAGTTTCATTTAAATTAACATTTTCATTTAAATTTTCATTAACATTTTTAGTTTCATTAAAATTAACATTTTCATTTAAATTTTCATTAACATTTTTAGTATCATTAAAATTTTCATTAACATTTTTATTTTCATATAAGTTTTCATTTACATTTTCATCTTTAATTTCAAAATTTTTCTTTATGTGTTGTCTGTTTCTCCTATAGGTTGAACCCCCTTGATCCTGTATAATATAAGATCTAGGCTCTTTGGCCCTATCAACTATAGTACCAGGATACCAAATTGATGTTGGTGTTCTTTTAAACATTATGCGTTCACCTATATCTACTGGCTTTAGATTAACAGCCGATTTATTAAAATTATTTGCCATTTTTCCTTTTTGTTCAACAATTTGTTTCGAAATATCTTTTGTGTTAATAAATTTTGGTTTTAAATTTTCTAAAAGACACGGTATTTTTGTTCTCAAAACCCTTCCCATTAGCATTTCCGATGGACTTGGAAAATTTCCCTTTTTAGTTGTTCTTAATTGCAGTAATGCCGTATAAGGGTCAGTAGAATCGTCTTTACATTTGTATAACATTTTCTTGATTGTCTGTATTGTACGTTCTGCTAGACCGTTAGACCTAGGCAAATAAGGACTTGAGGTTACATGTTCTATTCCCCAGTTCTTACAAAAATCTGAAAATTCACCTGAGTTGAATGGAGGTCCATTGTCTGAAACAAAAATAGCCGGTATACCATGTCGGGCATATATGGACTTAAGTTTAGTTATAACTTGGTTACTATTATAGCCTGAACTAAGAACATCTATTTCCGCGTATTTAGAGTAATAATCTACTACTAATAGATACATTGATTTGTTAAATTCAAATAGGTCACAACCAATTTTGTACCATGGAATCGTAACAATATCATGTGGTAATAATTCCTCTTTCGGATTAGAATTCTGATACTTTTTACAAATTACGCAATTTGATACCATTACGTTTATATCATTATTAATGTTTGGCCAATAAATTGACTCTTTAGCCAAGTTTTGACAGCGTTGTACACCCATGTGACCCTCATGTAAGTATGACAACATTTCACGCCTAAGAACGCTTGGTATCAAAATCCGATTGTTCATTAGTATAATACCATCTAAGTGTGATATTTCATCCTTAACAGGATAATACGGAAGCAAATTTGCATCAATTTTCTTCCTATCCTTTGGCCACCCATCCTTTATACATTTAAGTAAATTTTTCAAAATTTCATCTGTTTTAGATGCTTCCTTTATTCTTTCAATTGTAATATCCGGTAAGCTATTCTGAGACATAATAAAGTTACAATGTAAATCAATTTCTTTGTTTAAATCTAATAATGTGTTTTCCTTAAGAGGAGCTCTTGAAAGCGTATCCGCAATAAAAAGATATTTACCCGGTTTGTAAATAACTTTTATATTGTATGTTAATAAACGTAACATAAATCGTTGTAAACGAGCCGGAATTTTATAAAGTGGCTTTTCAAACAAAGTTACCAATGGTTTATGATCAGTTTCGACTGTCACATTTAAACCATATACGTATTGGTGAAACCTCGTACAACCAAACAAAATCGCAAAAAGCTCTTTTTCAATTTGAGCATAATTAGACTGACAATCAGTCAATGAAGCCGAAGCATAAGCGATTGGATTATTGTCATGCATAATTGTGGCTCCCACAGCAAATTTTGATGCGTCCACTGACAATTTAACTGGTTTCTTAGGGTCAAAATACACTAAAACCGGTGAATTAGTTATTTCTTTTTTCAAATTTAAAAATTCATTATTCTGTTCAGCATTCCATTGCCATAAAACGTCTTTCTTAAGAAGATTTCTTAAATTTTTAGATTTAGCTGAAAGATTTTCTATAAATGAACCTAAATAGTTCACCATTCCCAAAAATCGTTGAAGTTCCGAAACATTTACCGGTATTGGCAACTCTGAAATTGCTTTTATCTTGTCCGTATCAGGTTTAACACCTTCGCTATTAAAAATGTGTCCAATAAACTTTATCTCTGATTTTAAGATTTTCGATTTTGATTTATTGAACTTTAACCCAACGTTTTTGGCTCTATTTAAAACCTTTTCTAAAATTTGATTATGTTTTTCCAAGTTTTCAGCATGAATCAAAAAATCGTCCATATAGATGATAAGACCATCTATATCCCCAAATAACCTCACCATTTCAGAATGAAATATTTCCGGGGCAGCGTTGATACCAAATGGCAAACGCAAAAAACGATACCGCCCCATAGGGGTATTAAAAGTACATAACCTTGATGACGCCTTATCTAAAGGTATCATCCAAAATCCGGAGTTAGCATCAAGGCTGCTAAAATATCTTGAATTTGCCAATTGTGCCCTACACTCATCAATGTTGGGAAAACTAAACCTTGGTCTTACAATGACCTTGTTTAGATTTCTTGGGTCAAGGCACAACCGCAAGTTACCATTTGATTTAGTAACCAAAACTATAGAGTTAACCCATTCGGTAGGCTCAACTTCTTTAACGATCACATTTAAATTTTCCATTCTACGTAACTCCTGTTTCAAAGGTTCGAAAAGTCCTATTGGAACACGACGTGGTGCTTCCACTATAGGCTCACTATTTTCTAAAATTTTCAAATGACATTCATTTTTAAGCTGACCAAGACCATTAAAAACTTCCTCATATTTTTCAAAAACTGAATCTATATTTAAAGCATTAACAGTTTTAACTAGATTCATTTGAATCGCTAACTCAAGCCCAATCACGTTCTTACACTGCATTTGTAATACATAAAATTTTGTAAAATATTTAACATTTTTGTAATCTAAATTTAAATCAATAGAACCTACTACAGGGAGCTTTTCTCCACTAAAAGTTAGTATGTTATTATAAATTTTGTTATTAATCTTACATATATTCAAAATACTTAAGGTTTGCTCCGATAACAGATTGGCTTGCGCGCCGGTATCCACCTGAAACTGGACCTTCTTGTTGTTTATTACTGCTTCAACGTTCCACTCTTTATTGGCATCTCCTTTCCTATCGAATACGGATCCAATAAACAAATTTTCATCCTCGTTTTCTATGGCCTTTACATATCTATTGTTATGTTTGTTGTTGGTTTTATAGTTGTTGCTGTGATTATTCTTGTTGTTGTTGTTGTTGTTACTTTTTGCAAAACACATTTTTGCAAAATGGTTTAACTTGCCACACACATGGCATTTCACGCCATCAGCCGGACATTTATTATTATGGCTTTGACCGCATTTGTTGCACTTGGCTTGTTGTTGTTGATGATTTGTTAAATTTGATTTGTTGTTGTTGAAATTTTTATTTTTTGATTTGTAGCTGCTTTTCTTTAAACCACATATGTTGGAACTGCTATGAGACACCTGCTCGATTGCCGTAGCATTTTCACGTGCAGCCTCCATACCCTTCGCTATTTGAAGTGCTTTGTCCCATGTTATCTCACCTTCACTCAATAACTTTTCTTTAATTTTCTGGAAATTCTGTGATAACCCACACGTAAAAATGTCTTTAACCAAGGACTCCCTTATGTCCCCAAACTCACACGTGATGCTCAGGTTTTGCAGCACCGTCGAGTACTGAGTGATGGTTTCACCGATTGCTTGTTTACGGGTAAAAAACATGTGGCGCTCCATGGCCGTATTTTTTTTCGGAACAAAATATTTTTCAAATTTTTCCCATAGTACTTTATACATTATTGTGTCAATGTCTATGTTGAAAGAATTTACGATATCACCACATCCAATGTGGTGTAGCAGCAGTGCAACCTTACGTTGGTCTGGTTGTGTCTCCAACCCTGAGGCTCTCATAAATATTTTAAAATTTCTGCTCCAACTTTTCCACTCCAAACACAAATTTTGTGCATTTGTGTTTAGCGGCACTATCGATGTTGAAATGGCCAACGACGTCTCCCTTACATCAACAGGTTGTATTGGCTCAATTACTGGCGGCGCCATTTTCACTTACGATGGTTTCCAATAAAATTTTAACAATTGAAATTTTTTTTTTTTTTTTTTTTTTTTAACAATCTTTTTATTTTTCAAAAAGATTTTTATTTAACAATAAGATTTTTCAATAATTTTATATTTTAATCTTACAAGTTTTTTTTTCACGTGGGATTTTAACCTCAAACTTTTTTTTTTTTTTATATATGTACAAGAAAAATCACGCCACACCTGACACCATGTTTTAAGTTGAAATGTTCTTTATTGTGTAATCCTTTTACAATTATATACTTATAAAATATGTATAATAACTAAGTACTAAAAACAGTGTTGTATTGTTAACAGAGTTGGTGATGAAAGATAATGATATGTAACAGGGTGATAAATAATACAGATTTATAAATGAGTTAAAAATACTAATTCATTATTACAACAATACCTATAAACAAATTCTTTGTTGATGAAATTTTTTTTTTCATTTAATGAAAAAACAAGACAATGATAACACAGCCCGACAAAATTAAAAAAAATTTTTGCTTCTTTGAACTTATGAACTGATTCTAGTTAATTTGGGTGCGCTGAATTCAAATCTGTAATCAGTTTGTCTCTATCAGCTCTAGTTTTCATGATATAGCTTTTTTATACCCTCCACTTATGACCTTCATTTATGACCGTCTGTTAGTTTTTTCAAACATTTTTTTCATCAAAATTTCTTATTTACAGTTATGGTAGCTGCCAAAAAAAACATTTTTTCCGTAAAAAAATATTTTGTGTAATTGCTAGCTGATTAACGGGAATTTTATGTGTACAATATTATTGAGAACGTTATTTTTTCTTGTTGCACTCCAATTGAATATCGGAAAAAAAATATTTGAATTAAAAAAAATTTTGGGTAAAAAATTTTTTTACGGAAAAAAATGTTTTTTTTGACAACTACCATAACTGTAAATAAGAAATTTTGATGAAAAAATTTTTTGAAAAAACTAACAGACGGTCATAAATGGAGGTCATAAGTGGAGGGTATAAAAGAGCTATATCATGAAAACTAGAGCTGATAGAGACAAACTGATTACAGATTTGAATTCAGCGCACCAAAATTAACTAGAATCAGTTGATAAATTCAAAGAAGCAAATTGAGTGTTGGCCTGTGTAATTTATCCTTGTATTAATTAAAATAAACATATTTTATTTCAAATAAAAAAAAAAACAATTTTAAAATTCCGTTTGGCATCCCTGCTGTGAATATAAAAAGTGCCGCTATTTTGTGTCATCCACAGAAAACATACATACATACAACAGGCGATATCAAAGTTGTTTGCATTTTTCTTTTAGTATTGTTCTGACGCGTGTTGCATGTTGTGTGTTTTTTTTCTGCCGGAGTTTAATTTATTTTAAATTTTATAATACATACACAAATACTTATGTCTGCACCGGAGAAAAGTAACTGTCAACAAAAAGTTGCAGTTGCTTCTGGAAATTTGGACGAGCTGTTAGAGAGTTTTGATCTCCGAGAAATAAAGCCATATTTAGAAGGTAAGTAAAAAGTTAAATACATACATTTTAAACAAATAAATAAATTCTGCTTTTATATTATGCTTGAAATATCTAACTGTTGAAGACATAAAAGAAGCTGTTCCGCCAATTGGACTGCGTACATGCTTTAGGTCAAAGTTATTTAGTTGGAGAAAAAGTGAGGTAAGGAAAACATTGCAAATATTTGATTTAAATTTGTATTTATAAAGTTTCTACTCTCTACAGTTCGGCATAGATGACGACACTTCTGTTGGGATTACATCTACACCAACGTCATCTATCCATTCACCTGTTGGTACACCAAGGTCAACACCTGTTGGAAGATCTAAGTTGTCAAAGGTAAGGTTTGGTGAAAATGTTTTATTTATTATTTAAAGTTGGTGTTTAATTTTAAAGATTTTCCCAAGCTCAAGGTGTGTTTTATAAAAAATATTAATTATTTATCTTGATATTTAAATGGATAGTTTCTTCAGGGATATTTGGTTTTAAAATTTAAAAATAAATTTTATTATTTTATTCAACAAGATTTTGTTTGTCGTCCTTAATTTTTTTGCATTTAATAAAAAAAAAATTTTTTGGATTAAAAAAACCAAATAACCCTAAAGAAGCTATCCATTGAGTACTGAAATATTGGATAAATAATGAACACTTTTTATAAAATTTGCTTTGAGCTTGTGAAATTTTAACCATTTTTTTGTTTCAAATGTGTCCATGAATCGAATTTCATATTATAAAGCATTCTTGCAATAGTCCTATTGTTAACATTGAACACATTCGAAACATAAAAACGTTTATATAAAAAAACTATAACCTTATAAAAAGGAATCATTTTCAAATTATATTTTGTTTTACCGTAGAATCTAAAATTTATCTTGCAAGATACCCTAAAAGGAAAATCTATAATTTCTTTTTATGAAAGAAATTTCTTTTTAACAAATTTTCTTCGGGCAGACTTGATCAACATAATTCTAGAAGACGTATTTTACCATGCTGAAACATTATCACCAAAAAATTTACCAGATATTATTAAACTTTTGTAAACTTTAATTTTAATTTTATTAATTTTTACTTTTTTAACTTTTATACTTTTATAAGTGTTATATTAATGAATAAATAATTAAAAAAGAAAAATCGTCTTTTATTAAGGGTTTATTTAATATGGGAGTCATTTAAAATCAACACTCAAATCATATTAATTCTACATAAAATTCATGATGTTTAAACTTTAAATAACTTTAAATTAATATGGGAATAATTTAAAATCAACACTGAAATCAAGTTAATTATAAATGACATTCACGTTCCTTAAACATGAAAAAAAATTTGATTTGATATGGGATCATTTAAAATTAACACTACAAATCAAATTAATTTTAAATGAAATTCACGTTGTCTTTACTTGAAAAAACTTTGATTCAACATGACTAGTGTTGCTATTTTATACCTAAGTCAAATTGATTTTAAGTGAAATTCACTTTGTTTCAACTAGAAATAACTTTCATTCGAAGTGGTTCGTATGATATTTCAAAATTAATGTAATTTTGCTTTAACTTTACTGGAATGTTAAATCAACATGAATTACAGTTATTTTAAAAGAAACAAATGTTGTTTGCAAGTTATTGTAAAATCATGTTAAATTAACATGAAACAACAATGAAGCAAAATCACTACTGAAAAATGTAAAATCAACCTTGTTTTGAACGAATTTACATTGATTTTTTTCTGTGTGTTGGTTTAGAATTTTGTAAATATAATAGCCATTTTCTCAATGTATCGACAAACTGTCTGTTAATTAATGTCAACATAGGTTTATTAGACCGATAAACTGTCCGTTGACGATTTTGGATTGTGTAATATACCGACAAAAAATATTGTTTTCAGTTGGCAACACCTCTCAAAATACATGTAAAAGTTAGGTGTCAGCAGATTGAATTTATCTGTACGGCAAATAAAAGGAAAATAAATAACTGGCAGATGAGTGCTGGTTAGCTTTGCGACAGAATAGAAGCAAATGAGACATTGTGAAGCCCAAATTTCTTTAATTGCAGTTTTTCATTGGAAACAGATAATCACGTAATCTGAAAACGACTCATGTTTTTATTGGAATATTTTTTTTTATTAATTGCCACTAAATCGCTAAATCTTCTACAGAAAAAAAAAATTTTTTGTAATTTAAAAATATAGCATTTGTTTTTATTGTTTTTTTAACCGATTTAGTGATTTCAAATAAATTTAAGAGTTTGTTTCTGATGTTGATTTTTTCGTGAATTATAGGGGTGATTATAATTTATAGGGGTGATTATAAATTTAATTAAAATTCACAGTTTAAACTACAAAATTTGAGTTCTCAATGTAAGTTTCTAAAAACAAAAAAAAATTGTTTTCTTTAAAACGTTTTTTTTAAAACTTTATTGTTTTTTAACTTTAAAGAACAATTCAAACAAAATATTTTTTTTTTTTTTTTTTTTTTTTGTACGGATTTTTTGAACACCAATGATAAATATTTTTTCATGTACAAAATACATATTGTACTTCAAAAATAAATATTTCTTGTTGTGTTTCTTAGTTTTATTTTAAACGGATAGAAAAAAAATATATATTTTGTACGCATGAGTTTTGAATTTTTCAAATGAAAAACTTAAATTTTAAGTTTTCGGTTCTTAATTTCTGATGCCTGATTTGAAGTTAAAATTCAAAATTTTTTTTTTTTTTTTTTGCTAAAAATTAAAGATTTCTTACTAATCACCAAATTGATAGAACCAAGCAAACAATTTGTTGAATTTGCATACATATAACCAAAATGATTATATTGATTACTTATAATTGTAAAAATATTGTAATATTGTAAATTTTTTTAATATATGATATTTTAAATTTTATTTAAAAAAATTATCAAAAAACTTTTCCATTTCAAAATTTGAAACAATAATTTCAAATAATTTTATTTTAAGTGAAAAAGTCAATTAAGATTTTTTGTTATTTAATTAATATTTTAATTAAAAATTCATTTCAAAACAACTAAAATGTTAATTAAATCCAAATAATTTTTTTAATTTTTTTTGTTCAACAAAAAAATAATTGATTCTATTATCACATTACCGATAACGACATTAATTAATTAATTTAATTTTTTAATTTAAAAAAAAAAAGGAATTTGTTTTCTGTATTTTCAATGAATAAATTACAAACAAATGAAATCTAACAAAAGACCCCTTATATTTTTGCGTGGCATAGTTTTATTAACTTATAATTTTGCTAAAATCCGGAATGTGATCAGGGTGTCTTGAATCATAATTTAAAATTCCTTTTTTGCATCAACTTAAAGTAACTGATTTATAATGCCTTTTCAAATATAATTAATTAACATAATATCAATAATTTATTGCCCATAATTTAAGAAGTCGATTTTTAAACACAAGCCAGTTTTTAAAACTCATACTTGTTTCTTAAAACACTTAATTATTCCCCTTCAATTTATTCAAGGGCCTTAATAACGTTAAATGTGAATTTTAGTCAACTTTTTTACCCTTTTATAAAGAAAATAAAAAAAATAATAAAAAAGTCCTCCTTAATTATGCAAATATTTTTTATATTTTATGTTGCCCCGGCCACCGCAAAATAATTTATTACGCCACTTTTAGTAAAAAATAATAATAAAAAATAAATCATCAGAAGAGAGATAAAAAAGTGATAAATTAATTTGGTAATATACACTTAAAACCAACTGCCCTTTTTAAAAATAAAATGTCAAACAAGTGCCGCAAAAAGTTGGCCAGGACTCAAACATAAAAAGTAAAAATAAACAAAATGTATGACTGAGTGAGACGGAGAAGGAATGAATGAACGTTGTTTGTATTTAATTTACAAGTTTTTCTTTTTTTACACTTTTGACTGGTCAAATAATAAAATAAATAAAAACAAATTTTACTCAAAATAAAAAGTTTTTTATACCCTTCCAGAAGGTAAAAGGGTATATATTAGGGTATTCATTTAATCGGGCTTTTGCTTTAATCGGTTAATCGCTCGGGTAATTAACTGAGGTTTGGGCTTAATCGGTTAAAAATCGGTTAATTTTGTTATTGATCGGTAAACCGATTAATAAAGTTTTGTTATAAATTAAGTAATTTCAATAAATAAAAATGCAAAAATTATTTATTATGGGAGTCTTTTAGTAAAAAAAAAAACAATAACATAACGAACAAAACAATTCTTGAACTAAAACGAGCAAACAAAAAAGTAATAATATGAAAAACACATTTTATAATTTATACATAATATTTGTATGTATTTATTAAAAAAAAACTGAGAGATTTTTTTTATTAATTATTTCAATAGTTTGAGATTTTATTAAATAATCTTTTGGAAAAAGAATTTGATTTAAATGTTTAGAATTTAAGCGATTCTTTTCTTTAGTTTTGATAAAACTTGATTTGGACCCAATTCTTTCACTTATCGAAGATGTTTGAGAAATCGGAAGCAACCCATAATACAGATTTAAGATTACGCATTTCACATGCTTACAAAATTTAACTGTTTCATATGACGTCACTTTAGCATTTAATACACATGTTTGTTTGCTTGTGTTTCTATATTTTAGCTGTACTTATACACTGATGCGACGTAGATGCGCAGAAACATTTCATTTTCAAAAGCTGAATGCGATATCTTGGTTTCTTTGTCCTTTTCCAGGATTTCTCTCAACATATAAAAACTTCCATTATGCCATTATTTTGGCTAATTTTGTTAAAGATTGTTTGTGTTACAATTGAGAGCTTTTTCTATTGTCATCTGACTCATCCTGGCAAAGCTTAGCACCGAACATTCTGCAAAAAATGAAATACGAACCCGTAGTTTCTGTGTTTGTACTGTGTTTTAAGAATGTATTTCTCGAAGGAAATATATTTTAGGAAAAAATATTTTCCAAACATATACCGTTTTTATATGAGACGAAACAAATAATTAAAAACGCAAAAAAATATGTTATAATACTACAAAAAACTAAAAATATTTGTTACATCGGTTAATCGGTTAATCGCCTAAAAATTACCGGTTTAATTGTTAATC
Source organism: Pollenia griseotomentosa (assembly GCA_963931875.1). Lineage (NCBI taxonomy): Eukaryota > Metazoa > Arthropoda > Insecta > Diptera > Polleniidae > Pollenia > Pollenia griseotomentosa. Next base: position 201,461,601 of record OZ007561.1, on the reverse strand, counting down.
GAAAATTTCCAATTTTAAATGAACCGATCAGTTAATCGGGTAGTAATTAATCGGTAAACCGATTAACGGTTAACCGAATGAATACCCTAGTATATATACGTTTTTGATTTCTACAATATTGATCCTAGACACTTTTATATTTATATATTCTAGGTACTTATGAGTAGAGAAGTTGATTTAACGATGTCCGCGTGTATGTTAAAATGGGAAGGCCCCAGAAATGATGGGAAGTTGGTTGTTATCCTTTTATGACACATATACTCCGACCAGATCGGTCCATATATGACTGAGATATGAGCTAAAAACCACAACTGCCTCTAATTTTAGCCATATTTTTATGTTTTCTATTTTTTTTTTAACTGGAGAACGCCAGAAAATAAAGTTTTCAAATTAGGTACACGCATCAATAGACAACATCCAACCAAATGTGGGCGGGGGAGGAGAAGTGTGCGTGGCATAAAAAAGATTAATTTATATCTAAAGAACGCTATTTATATACGTTTTTACTCTAATCGCACCATGGTGAAGTGTATATAAGATTTGGCATAGCCGAATATAACAGTCTTACTTGTTTTAATTCAAAATTCTTTTCAGTTATATTTTGCCAAACCATAAAGTGAACAATATTTCAAATGGTGCGTGATTTTTAATGGCGGTACTTTGGTTAGGGATCGCAGGGGTACGAGACCAGCGCTTAATAAATATTTATGCGGCAGCGTTAAAAGAAAAAACATTTTAAAATGGCCAACAAAGTATTAATGATTTTTTTTTTTTTTGCTAAATAATTTTTCATTTGGCAGTTTTTGTTATTAAAGGGAGAAGAGCAAAGAATTATATAAATTTTACAAAATAATTAATGTAACAATATAAATTGTGAAAAAAATATTAATTATGTTGATTGAACTTGTTTTTGAAATAATATAAATTACTTGTGCTTAAGTAATTCATATTATTTTTTTATTATAACCTTTTTCAAAATATTTGGCTAAAAATATTTGTTAACAATAAAATATAGACAAAATGAAACAAAACTTCTATAATGTTTTTTTAAGGAAATCTTTCAAATTTTACTTGTTATGCCTGAGTTACTATTCATTTAAATTTATTTTTAAAAGCTTTTTCAAGCAAATCAAATTTTTTTATAATTCTAAATCTGGGACGGCAAGGTGCCACCGTAAAAAAAAAGGTCTAAACAGAAAAAAAGATGTTGAAGTAACTTAAAAACCTCAAATGTACTTTCGTTAATGTAAATATGTGTAAAAATCCTTTATTTATGCTTTAATACAAAAAAAAGCATCAGAAAAAAAGAAGAAAATAAAAAATTTGTAGAATATAAAGATTTTATCTTGAAATCAATTTGTTAAAGTGTTGCTCCTTAAAAAATTACTAAAGTGTCACAAGAAACCAAGTGAAATATCTAAATGAAAAAAATAAACCCCAAATTAAAAACATTTACACAAATACTAATGCACACATTTGTTACTCTGACAAACCATCTGTCCTTTAGTTTTCACAGTGTTACTTGGATACTGGCTACCAAGTCACCAGACTGTCAGTTAATTTATCAAATCTTTTTGCTCACTGCCCGATAAAACACTTAATTACTGTACTCTTCTCTTACTACATTTTTTATTCGTAATGAACGTTGTCTTAGTGCTGTTTGCAGGAAATGGATTTTTTTATTTAAGATAATAATAAAAATTGCCTTTGAGTTGCGTAGCCAGAGTCGAAAACTTATAATTTGACCGATTAGCATGTTATCTATTGCAGAGTGTGACTTCGTGATTTGTATTTTAAAAAAGAAACCGATTGCTTAACATGTTTCTATGAAATTAATAACAGTGGTCTGCAGTACATATTGCATTTAAAAAAAAAAATATGGCCAGTTAAGATTTTAAGACGCTTACAGCCTGTTTTTAGAAAATGAAAATATTTGTTCGTTCGTAAAAAAAAACGAACGAAATCAGATTTAGGTTTTCATAAAATTAAAAAACATTTCATGTGAGTGACAAAAAAAGCTTTAATTTTTTTCTACATATTTTTGGTTCTTATAAAATGAACATCTTCGTAATAAATGAAAACAAAAGTGAAAAGTAGACGATAAGTAAAAGGCATTCGTTTAAAAAACAAATCACCGCCAAATGGAAAATAACTGCGATATTTTAAAAAAGGAAACTTAATAAGCTAATATTATTGTAAAATATTCTATAAAGGTTCACTTATAATTGCATAAATATGTATTTACAGGTTCAAAAAATTCGAGAAACAATGTAACTACATACGCTCAAAAATATGAACATATGTATGTACATTAGAGCGGGTCGACATCCTTACAAAAAAAGGTTTGTGCCAGTCACCCCCTTGAATGAACGGTATGTCAATGATGTTTCAAAAACGGTTAAATTTTTATAGCCACGCCTCCACATGCAGTCCATTTAGTTTTTTAAATATAGCGCTGCCATTTAAAGTCCGATCACATCATGTCGCGTACCGTTGTTCATGGCATAGTACGTACTCCCTCTAAAATTGGAGCTTAAGAATAACTCTGGACTTCTGATCGATATTTTTTCTTGCATTTTCAAGGCATTGACACACTGTCAAAATCAATCTACAAAAAGTTTGGGTCAATTTCCGCTAATTATTTTTTTACACTTATAAGTTAATCTGACAACACAGATAACTATACGTACGATGCCAAATAGAAAACTGTCCTTTTTAAATTAAGAATATTTAAAGGAAAAATAATATACGGAAAGTGGCCCAAGCTTAACTTGCAAGCAAATTCTTAAGGACTGTAGTAATTTTAGAAAAAAAATATTACTGTTTTGTTAAAATAGACAAGAAAACAAAGGACATTTGTAATGAAATGCGTGCATATATTTTTTAAAAAAGGAACGATGGAAATTCCTTTAGTTCAAATTTTAAAATTGTGCAGACTGTAATAAAGCACTTGTCTGAGTCTCAATTTATATTAAGCAAGCCAAAAACTGGAAGTCCACCCAAAATTTCCTTACGAGTTGAGCAATTTATAAAAAGTGTTGTTAGTGAAAATCCCAAAATAACAGCCGTGCAAATTCGAAACACTTTGGAAAATTACCACATTATTAATGTTCATACAGAAACACTGCGAAAAAGCGGATTACATAGCCGCGTACCAAGAAAAAACAAACATTAATTGGAGAAATAAACAGATAAAAGCGACTCGACTTCGCATATACGGACAAAACAATAGTCTTAAATTTAAATAATTAAGTAAATATGTGCTTTCATTTAAAAATTTTTGATTTATTTATTATTTTAAATATCTCTAATTTTTGGGAAGTAAAGGAATTGTTAAGGCGTGCGTTCTATTATCTGTGTGACTGTTCATACAGTGTAGTGTAAAATACCACGGTTCTTTCGAATGTTCCAAAAAATTATATCTTCGCAAATATCTTCTACATATCTATATGTTGATGTGCAGCAAAAGATCTTCTTTATGTATTTCTTTTATTTATTGCCATTATTGTTAACATTTTCATTCAACACTTTTATTTTTACTAATGTAACACTTTTTATAAAATATTTGGTTTTTGAAATTTAATTTTAATTTTTGTAAACAAAAGCCAGGGTTATCCACAAACACAAAACCTTAATATGAAAAAATAATATAAATGTACGAATATTAATGCATTGGCAATAATGTTGATTCACGAAAGAAAAAAGCTTTATTTTTGTCAACTATAAATAGACGAAAGCTTTTAAATGTTTTTTAAAAACCAAATTTTTAACATAAACGTATTAATACGAAAACTTCAAGTGAGAAGACTTATGTTTTACAAAAACAGGCTGTTAATTAAAATTCTTTTTCGGTTCTTTTCTATCGGGCTGAGATTTTTTATGGGCTGGACTAGTTAATTCGCACGGAAAAAGGCGGCATTAGCATTTCATTATAACTTGGGGACGATTTGTCTGATTTTGATCAAGACACAAGCTAATGATTAGAAAAAAAATTTTAATAAAGTCATCCAAATAATTATAAAAATTTTACATTTTTTAATAATTATAAAAATGTTAAATAATTATAAAAATGTAATGTTTTTGCCCTATAATTTTTTTATACATTTTTCAAAATATAAAAAACCTTCATATTAACGCCACTAATTTTCGAATATCTGAGAGAATATAAAAAACTATTGTTTCAACGACTTATCTAAATCGGACAAATCGTTCTAAAGTTACGATGAAATGTTTGAGCATAACCGCCTTATTTCGGCCGAAATCTTTTTCCAGCCCTTTAAAAAAATCTGAGCCCGATAGAAAAAAACTAAAAGCGGATTTGAACGACGACGAATTATTTAAAAAAAAAATCTAACGGAATGATATTTTAGGTACAAAAATCAAAAAAAATTTTTTAGTTATGCAGTTTCTTAAAAAATAGGCTGTAGTAAATATCGCCCAAAGAAAAATGGACAAAAAAAAATGAAAAATCGCCCAAATGAAGAATCGCCCAAAAGAACATGAAAAATGACCCAAAAAGTTATATATGAAATTTTGCCCAACAAAAACGAAAAAGGGCCCAAAAAAAATGAAAAATTACCCAAAAAGCAAAAACGAATTTTTCCAAAAAAAAAAAAATAAAAATTACCCAATTTGCAAAAAAGTGTTTATTATTCATATAAATTTAGATACATACAAGTGTAAGTTTTATGTAAAAAATTGCATTGTATCTTCAACAGCTGCTCGGCAGTAAGGACAGTAATACCGGCTGCGCTAACTTCGCTAAGCTTCTCTGCATAGACGGCCTTCGGCCGGGCGCAAGGATTTTCTCCTCTATGGTATAACAAACACCGGCTTCGCTAACTAAAGCTTCTTTGTATAGCCGGCCTTCGGCCGGGCGCAAGGATTTTCTCCTCTATGGTAGCACAAGTAACGGTTTCGCTAAGTAAAGCTTCTAAAATCTGCCTTGTTTTCGAACGAAGGCCATATACGCAGAGAATCTTTAGTTAGCGAAGCCGGTGTTTGTTATACCATAGAGGAGAAAATCCTTGCGCCCGGCCGAAGGCCTGCTGCGCAGAGAAGCTTAGCGAAGTTAGCGCAGCCGGTATATATTATATCCTTGAGGAGAAAATCCTTGCGCCCAAAAGTGTTTTCGTTATATATTTAATATAAACACCCAGAGAAAAAACAACAAAATAATTTTTAAATAAATTACAATTATATTAAATAAAGATGGCCCGAAAAAATGGGCTATTTTTCATATAATACTTTTGGGTGATTTTTCGTTATGAATTTAAAAAACGAAAAATCACCCAATAATAACTAAAAAAAGCCCAAAAATTTTGGGTCACTTTTCATATGAATTTAAGCCCAATTTTACATGGAATTTTTTTGGGCGATTTTTCATCTTTTGGCCATTTTTCTTTGGGCGATATTTCCTACAGCCTAAAAAATAATATAAGACATAAAAAAGCTCTTTTTCTCTCTCAAAATTTGATACGAAGTTGAACAGTTTTTTGTGTTTTCAAATTAGTTTTTTTTAAGCTTTCATCTTTAGCTAACGTTGTTTAAAAGAAGAGTGTAATTTGAACTTATATAAAAAAAATATATGATAAAGTGTAAATGAGCTTCGTCAATTCAACGAAAAGTAACTATCCAGTGTTGAAATACTTGGGAATATATGAAGTAATCAAAAGATTTATTAAAGTTAACCTATCTAGTCTTATTGCTGTTAAAAAAAACAAGTGCCGAATTCAAAAAAGGTTTGGAAAATTCCAGCTTGTGTACATGTTTAAGAACTACCGGGTAGATTGTAGCAAAAAAAAAACAGAAAAAAGGCTGAAAATTTCCCTTTTTTTGGCTTTGGCTATTATTCTCAAATATATTTATAAATGGATTTAGTGTTTTTTTTTTTTCTTTTTTTATAAAGTATTGATTTTATAAAATCCTTTATCTTGACAGTGGTAAAATAAATAATTCCGTGTTTATATAATAATTTAAAGCAAACATTTCCTAGAAATTTAAAGAACTTCAAAATACATTAAAAAAAAAAAATCTTTTGAAATAAATTTTGTTTTTAAAGCTATAAAACATTTCGTGGAAATAAAGGGTGCCCCAAAACTAATGCAAGATTTGAATTTTTCGCCATTTGTGCAGTAAAGTGTTGGCACCCGTAAAAACAAATTCGATAGCTGACAGCTTAGGATTAGAAAATATGTAGCGTTAAACAATAGAACAACGTGCCTTCATTATTAAACAATATTTCAAAAATAATGAAAGCTTGGTGGCTGCAGTTCGAAAATGTCATACAAAATATGGTCGGAATAGTGTTTTACCTCCATCAACTGTGAAGAGATTAAATGAAAAATTCAGGAACTTTGGATATATTTCGATATTGACATTTGAACGGCTTATTTTTGGTCGACCAGTGTGTTTGGCGTCTACAGCAGATCCAGTCTCCCTGAATTTTTCAATTGATCTCTTCACTGTTGACGAAGTTTAAACACAATTCCGACCATATTTTGAAATTTTCGGACTGCATCCGCCAAGCTTTCATTTTTTTTTTAAATATTTATTTATACGTATTCAACAATTCAGAAAACGAGTTACTTTTATATGAAAAACCTGTTATTTCTTCTGAGAGTCTTGAGTCTTTGAAGCATTCTTTTGTTATTATTTTGTACTACAATGATTTGCCCACAGAACACTGACTAGAATCGAAACTCTCTCTCAAAGCAAAACAAATACAATCAGTCTCAAAATTGTGTACGTGTGAAATTCTGCCAAAAAAAAAAACACATTTCTTACAAACACAATCAAAGAGTTAGGATTTTTTCTTTATATTTCTATTCTAGTCAATATTTGCCATTCTTTTGCCTTTTGCAAAAAATGACTCAGTTATATTTTTTTGACATTTATTTATACACGAATTCATTGGCAACGAAACATTTTATTTTTTATTATTTACTCTTATTATTGCGAACGAGAATTATGCTGACGAGATATCAATAGCAAAGTCAAGCTCTACATAATTGAAATCATGTAACGATTTCCTGCCATTTCCTTTCAAATTCAATACACATTTGCAGCGAGAGAATGACTCTTAAAAACGCAAAAGTCCTTAGGAAACAAAAATTTATTATTGAAAATAATAAGAATAACAAATTTGTAATGTTATTTAGCGCATTTAACTGCTGTTTTAAGAGAATAGCGCTTTTTTACTTGTGTATAAAATATAGGAAAACTGCAATCTATGACTGCAATTTTGTACAATTTTTGCAAATTATAAGACATCAAAAAAAGTTTGAGTGACATTTTCTAGTGTAGAAAAAAACAATAATTTTAAATTTTAAAAGTTTTACACTTTTGTAGAAACAAATTTTCAATACAAAACAGGAAACAACGTCTTTGTTTAATTTTATAAATATTTTACTTTTATTGCTTTAACATTTCAGTTCTATTGCTTTCATGATTATTTTAGCGTTATTTATCAAACTAATTGAATAGTTATTTAATCTCTACTCAAATTTTACTTGTCAATTTACTACATTCTTTTAACGAAATTAATTTCGTCACGAAAATGTTTAAATAAAATTTAACTTAAAAAACTAAAAGCATTTTAGCAAAGACTTGACATTTTAGTAACACACTGTTTCCAAGATAAAAGCAATATTTTATTAACAGAAAAAGGACAAGAAAAATACGGTTCGATATGGTCACGGATACTAAAGTCTTAAATACAGTGGTCACTATAATGATACTTAATTTTACAACAATAAAAGTTATTAAATCAGTAAGCTAGTCTTCCGCAATCACTTTGTAGCTGCCCACAACTACTGTGTACCATTTGCCGCTTTCTTTTATGTTTTTAAAATTATTTAATAATATTTTGCTAATTTTAGGAGCAAGTTACCCATAATGTTGCAAGAGCAATCAAAATCTTCTTCTTCGCAACCACACAGCTGTTTGTCGTAAACAGAAAAATGGTTTGTACAACTACAAAATCGTTGTAGGCACCCCAATATTGTTGTATATTTCTAATGCACATAAAATTATTTGTAAATGCTTTAAAAAGAGAAAACACATTTTTCGATATGGCCACGTCCAAGAAAACTATTTTTAATGAAAAATGTCTTAGCATATTATGGTCACATTAACCATGTTATTGTCATCGACAACCAAATTGTGATAATATAAGTCCTACTTCAAAAATTGTAATCCCGCATGGATGACGGGCGAACTATCCATTTGTCAGGAGTTCGGGTTGGTTTTAAGGGTGGTGTTCCATTTAGTGGATTTCCATGGCATCACAACCGTTTATTGGGTCTAAGTGTGTCAGATGAGTACTGACTGCCATTTCTACCTTACCTTACACTGATATAATTAAAGCGTGATTGTGGTCACAATATTCTAGTAGCCTTAACCATTATAACCTTTTAAATGAGTATAGTTATCCGAGATCATATTTTTTCTTTACATGTAAGAAAAAATTTAATTGTGTTCTTTGACAGTATTATAAATGTGACATACACCTGCTTTACTTAAGAAGAATACATTAGGAATTTCTATTCGAAAAAGTCGAATTAGTTCGGCTTCTCGTAGCTTGGACGCATTGGTTAACTAATCAGAGACGCCATTGTCTTGGCAAGAAAAAGCCAAATATTTCTAAATATTTTTTTAGCAACTGTGTAAATTTATGTGTATGTATACAACATGTCTGGTTGTAGATCTGCTTGTCTAACTTTTCATGCGTGCTTGCCCGTATTTGCTCGTATTTATTTTGATACATACTTTTTGTTCGTTGGCTTGTTTGTAATTTTGTGATAGTTTTAAACTTGTCTAAGTATAATGTTGTAACCACATTTAAGCTGCTTGAAACCTTAGTAATGACTCCTTAGTGTCTGGCAAATGCTCTATCTCTCCCTCTCTCTAAAATACTTATGTACTTATACCACAAATTATATACACACACAATTAAATTCATATGCATTTATGTTTGTATAGTCTTATATGGCGGTGTGTTCTGGAGCTGTAAAGTGCAGCTTACTTTATGGACACTTATGTCCATTAAATGGCGTTGAAGATTAGTTGGCGTGTTATGTCTGCCATTGATTTGGTAGAATTGTTTACGAAATTTCAAAATCAAATATTTGGAATCGAGTTAACAAGCTGCAGACATCTTTATTTATTTAACATGGTATTTGATAGAAGATTTAGTATATAGAAAAAAATTTAATTAAATGATTATTTATTTGACTAGCTTGCGTTAATCAAAAGTGTGACCACTGCCACTACATCTCTGGCTTGGGGCTAAAAGGGCTAATATCAAAATATTTACTTTTGAGAACTTTGAAATTAAGGTTTTTTTGATAGAAAAGTTCTTGGTGAAATTGTTTAGCAAGATACCTATGCAGCTGTTCTGGTTGCATTAGAAATTGGCTGCATAAGCAAAATAAAGAGAGATATTAAATACCTAATGTAACGATTAACTCAAAACAGCAAAATATATACATTGCTTTTTTTAGCACCAAGCAACAGATGTGAATCAGCTCTTTACATATATATGTATCTAAGTGCCAATTATTTTATTATGATTCAATTTGCTAATTTTTGTGGTTGCAGTAATCAGGTATCATGACATGATTTATATCAGTCGCATATAATAAAAAGTTTACCAAATTGACGATGACTATGGTTTAATATCGTACAATACCAGTGATCATTTTTATAATTGTATTTTAAAGTTTGTCATTCCGATTGTAAATTCTATATTATTGATGTTGCACCCCATAAGGTATAAATATTTTGGGTCCTTATTAGTAGCGAAGTCGATTCAAGGATGTCCGTATGTCCCGTGTGTCCGTTGAATTTTGTTTTTTGTAATGTAAACTTAAAATTATGTCCTTTAAAGTACAAATAGTTTACATTTACAGTTTTTCAACGACTTAAAAAAACAATGAAATTAAGAAGCAATTTTTTTATTGTAATTGTCAACATTTTAAATCAATTGTTTCAACAGAGTTCATAATGAAATTTTTAGACATGTTGTACGTTATTTTATTACTTCTATTTTTGGGTCATGTATGTACAAGAGTTTTTAAATTGTTTTGAAAGCCAGGGTGAAAAGTTCAAGTGCACTTTAATTTTATTACTAAAATTTAAAAATCAACTACAACAGCAATTAGTCATTTTTTGCTACAAATTTTTTAAAACGAAAATTAAATAAAATTTCGCCCTTTTGAAATATCAAACCTACCTAAATAAAATAAGCAATGGAGGATTTTGTATTTGACAAAAATTCCATTTAACTGCCAATCATGTCACAGAGGAGTTTATAGGAAAAATTGTGGAAATGCACAATAGAATTATTTAACAAGTTTTAAATATGCTATATACCGTGCAAACATTTTTAATGAAATAGTGCATTGCTAATAAAAGGTGGTTGAGGCACTTGCGGTGTCTTTGTAATATGTTAGTGACTTTCTAATATGTTTCGTATTAATTTTTAAAATTTAATATTTGCGGCCTTATTTATAAAAAATAAAACAGGTTAATAAAAAATTTTATAAACAAATTGTAACACAAAACCCGTTTCGTAAACTCTTTATTACCCTGTTTTAATTTGTGTGGATTCAAGCTAAATTATATTGCTTTAATCATATAAATGAGTTTTGTAACTTAATTTTGTAATATGTATTTACCTTTGGTTAAGAATTGCTCTTTATAAAACATTTATGCTGTGTCTTACAAATCATTACTGATTTAATCATAAAACTTTTTTTTGCTTTACTAAGTAATAAACGCAAATAAGTTAACATGTCTAAGCATGTTTATGTGCATACATATGTATTTAAATACTGCTAATGAAAGCAATTAGTGTTGAAAGTTAAAGGGGCATTTATTACGTATCACGTATTAAAAAAAAACTTTTTTATGTGTCTTCTGTTGCGGGCCTCTATTTTATTGTCAGAGATTTACGGAAGTTGAAAGGAGTGATTGGCATTGCCAGCTTAAAACCAATTGAATTTATTATGCTGGGTACACACTATGCAATGCATTTACGCTATCTAGCAAATTAAATTAATTTTCATTCATTCCAGATTGCATCAACATCCAAACGTTTTGATATATTGAGATTGCATTGATGTAGATTGCATGTAGATTGCACTGTCTGTACCCAGCATTAAACTTTAAGTCTAGCATAAAATTTATCTAATGAAATCTACACCCAGAGAAAAAAATATTGGAGAATTAACTTTTATCATACTGGAAAAATATTTTTTCTTTAGCTTAGGATTTTTGATTTTTCTTTGTGTTCTCATTTACAATAGAAGTGGATGCTTAAGAAGACATTTCAGTTCAAACCCACGTCAATATAAAAGATATTTCTTTTCTTAAAATTATTTATTCATTTATTATTTAAAGGTATTGCAAGCAAAAGTTAAATTTATAAAAATGTTTTCTTCATTTTTGTTGGTTTTTTTAACGATTTGTTTCAATTTAATCCAAGAACTATATTTTTTGAACAAACACAGAAATAAACTAGTATTTTGTGACTGAAAACAAACAAAATTAAAATTAGTAATTTATGACCTTTTCATATAATTTATAAATTGAGCCTTCAGTCATGTCTGCCATATCCTCTGCTCATACATGCATGAGAAATAATAAAAAGTAAATAGATGGTTGCAAAAACAACAAAAAAGGCATCTAAAAACTTTTTGTGTATATATTTATATGTATTCCATTGATGGTATGTGCCGAGGAATATGTACTAGAACTTAAATGATGGTCAGACATAAGGGAAATGTATGACAAATATAATATGACATTCTAAGGAATTATTTAATATTCTTTATAATTCATTAGTTCATTATCTTGACTTGGTAGAAGGATGAAAAATATGATGAGTTTAATCGAGAACAAAACATGCATTTAATAATTATAAGAAGAGGCAATCACGATGTGTTTGCGTAAACAATGCAAGTAGTGATGGCAAATTCTACTACTTTTCATTTCTCAATAATAGTTAATACTTTTCATTTGGGTACTGAATACGACTCAGTACTTTCAGTGGTTCTTTTTTTAGTTTCAAGACCAAACAATGCTTTTTTAGTCATTTTAATATTTTTTAATTTTAATAGTTTTTGTTTCTTTATTTTCCTTTTTTATTTTTAGCTTTTGAATTAATTATGCAGATGTTTTTATAAAGACAGTTGTATTTTAAAAGAAAATCATAAAATGTTGCCTTGAGTTTTGTTAAAAAAAATACAACTCTGGAAGTAATAAGTATACAAAAAAACGGCAAATACTTGATACTCAGTATGTACTTCTCAATACTTTGCGAGCACTAAATGCAAGACATAAAAACAATATATGATTGCCGCAATCAGATCAATCATGGCATTTTATTTTGAACCATAAGCTTTCGTATTACGTTGGTTTAAATTCAAATTTGCCCAAAAATGTCTTCTTACAATCTTTCCAAATTTTATTAAAAACGGCTTAAATTTGACCAAAGCTCCTATGCAAAAACCGCTCACGAAAAAAAGCTTTAAATGCCAAAACTTCCTTAAAAATATTTGTATTAAGATAATAGCTATAGAAGTTAGCTTCCATAACAGCCACAATATGCTGGTAAGCCCCATTACTAAAATCACTCAAAGACGGAGAAATCTCATAAAGATGTAGATCTGTCCAAAAGAACTCGTATATGGAAATCAGCCATAAAACAAAATTTTATTTTAGAAGGGAGGCTCCTGATCACCCATGGGTCTCAAATATGGTACATTTTTTTAAAAATTTGTCTGTGAACATTACTGACAATAGTTTCTTACATATTTTTTAAAACTTTAATAAGTTGCCGATCAATGTTTTAAGATTTTTTTTATATGTCGATTGCAAAAACAGCCAGTTTGTAAAGCCTTTTGTCTTGCGTTAAAGATTGTTTCATTAAAAATTTTTAGAATTTTAAAAAAATTCATATAATAAATAATTTCCATTGTTCATATATTTTGATGCAAACTTTAAAGTTTTAAATTTCTTTTTTTTCTGAATTATTCAAATGAAATTATGATTTTATTCGAACTATTAAAAATATTAAACAATAATGGTGTTTTCTTTTCTACAAAAAAATGTGACATTTTATTTAAAAAAATAAATTTGGTGTTTGTTTCTTAAAAATTTTGCTCCCGAAAAGGATGAGTTTTTTAGAATAAAACAAGCCACCCTTTCCGGGAGCAAAATTTTTCAGAAACAGACACCAATTTCCATTTTTTTAAATAAAATGTCACATTTTTTGTAGAAAAAGAAACACCATAAAATTTTGAAACTTGTATACATATCCCTTCAAAACCCTTTTAAAATATTTACGTTATTTTAAAATTTGTAATATTGATTGGATTTCTCATCGTACCCAACTTCATAATTTATTAATTATACTTTTGGAATTTAACACGTAAATTAACATTCCTAATAATTTTTTTTTTTTTAATTTACATATTTGACCCATATGTTGACCATTTGACCATTAATGTTTTACTATTTAATTCTGTAATAATGTAATTCACAACCCTAAAATAATAAAAGCATACAATTTATCACTCCACCTACGTAAAAACATGGTACTTTAAAACTTTTTTTTTTGTAAAAGAAAACAGACAAATAAACAATCTGTCACAATGCATTTCATATTTCATTTTGTGTAGACAAACTGAAGTTTATTCCATTTAGTATAATTCTAGAGTAAATACTGTTTCTATTTTTTGTTTTAAGTTTTCTTTTTGTTTCTATGTTTCTAATATTTTTGTATTTTACATAGTTCTTGTTACACTACACATTGAAATTCCCAAATGCTTGTGTTGCTATTTTTCTAATTAGAAATTCTTTTTTTTATAGAAATAAAATATAACAGGAAATTTGTTTAAATACACAGAGAAAATTTGTGTTTCGATACGAACTGGAATATTGCATTTTTAAATAATGACAGAATTAAACTTTGATAACTTTTAATTAACTATGATTACTTGTAATTAACGATGTTTAGTTTTATTATACTGTCCACTGAAAGGCCCTTATATTTGATATAATGTTTTTATCAAATGTATAGCTCCAATGATAATTTTAAATATTGCGTTTGTTGCAGTTTACATGCTGAATGCTGCATCGGAATTTATATTTCTTCAAACGTAAAGCCGGAGCCGGCGTTACAATAGTCTGTGCAAAAGATTTACATTAATACCTGTCCTAGGGCCTACTCAATGGTTGATCTTATCCACTGGGTGAAAAACAATGCGTTTACCAACCGCCCCCGCAACCAACACGCACAGGTAGCAATTTGAGCGCATAATCCTAATGCTGCTTTTGGAAAAACTCTAACAGTTTCTGTTAACAGCACCTCAAAACAATCCTCCCTCAGCCCGAACTCTCCCACAAGTGATGAAAAATCAGCCCTTTAGTAGAATTTTTAGGATATTCCTTCCTGCGACTTTTGGTAGTAAGCCACAACCACCAGGTGATCTTCGGAAGTATTATTTTCAACAGAAAAGCGAAACATCTGCCACAACAATGTTTCTGCAAGATGGAAAGCATTTCCCGCAAGAAGCATACTAACGCAAGCCTCAACCGATGCCGTCGGTGGCTACTGACTTCCGTGATACCAGATTTGATGTCTAGTCAGCCGCGATCGCAAGTTAAGTGATGACCTCTTGAAATCTGTCAATTTTTGATTTCTGCCGAATTCTAGGTAATGAGTACACCTGTTTCATGTGAGGATGTAGCACCAAAAGCTAAAATATCCTTAAGAAGATCCCTATAAAATCCGGGGGGCAATCCTGTCAATGAAGATCGTTGGAAAATATGAATAGAATTGATCCGGGTGAGATGTGGTTCCAAGAGGATGGCACTACGTGCCACAAGAACACCGCAGCCATTGACTTATTTAAATCAAAACTTTGCGTGAAATGTTCCTCTCAATTATGTTCTGTAGGGCTAAGTAAAAGTGTCCCAAGTTTGGACGTCAAGAATTCACTTTGTCAAAACAGCCGCGGTGCCCATACGACCGAAATTACTTTCAACTGATTATGCAATGTCTTGATTTTTCGAAAAAAAATTAATATTAATATTAAATTTTTTTTTTTCAATATTAAAAATCCTAATATTAAAACCCCTAAAAACAACTTTATTTTGGTTGAAACAGCCATATAATAAAATTAAAAATACGTGTGTTTGTTCCCGATAGACTCCTTAACTACTGAACTGATTTTCCTGAAATTTTCTGATTACCCGCCGCTTAATTTGGGATTTGCATAAATTTGTAAATTTTTTTCAATCTCAATAAATTACATAAACTACTAGTGCAAAAACTCACCAGAACTTGGCAGCGCCAACGACAGCACATCGAAATCAAAACACAAATACAGCAAAATCAATACCACAGTATAGATCGAAGTACGTAAAACATCAATAATAAAGTAAAAGTTTCCAAGTTTAAAATAAATAACTTTGTTATCATTAGATAAAATTTGTCAAAAAGCAAGCGGAACTGGTAAAATACCCGTAGAGCCTTCTATACTATAACATTATAAATGCTAAATATCGGAAGAAGGATAATAGTCAAAGTACCAAAATGTGGTACAAATTGCTTCAATACACGATCTGTTTTAAAAAAATCTTACAAATTTTATTTCAATGAGGGTAGCGAAAATCACCGGGTGAAGCCAGTAGTTTTATCAAGCCCTTAAGGCAAATATAGCCGTAGTGACATCGTTTTAAATTTTCTTTTTTTTAATAAATGAATTTATTGGCAACACTTGCATCATCTCCTAAAATGTCATGGCCACATAAGGTACCTTTAGGATTTTAAGCAAACACAATTATAGCTTAAGCGCCAATCTTCATACAACATTTGTATAAAATATAATAAAAAAAACCTTCTTCTATAAAATTGTGTTTTGGTCGGTTAAGCTTTTTATGCGGTGAAGGTTGGATATATAAATTGCCAAAATTATGTAAACTACTTCTGTCATCGTTTAAGTGAGTTAAGGAGCAACACACTTTTCATTAGATCATCAAAAATGTATTTGCATTATACGTCTCATTGTTGCGTCAATTTAAATATGGCCTTGACTAATCATAATGTGATTGCGGAAGGCATATAACTAAAACATGATGGAGGTAGTAACATGAAAGATTATGGTGACTAAAATGAGGTCACAAACTCTTTAAAAGATTTATACATTTTTTTTTTTCGGTGTATAAATAACTTGATTGTGTGAGTATGTCTAAGTGGTAGACTAATTCTCCAGAGTTATTTTTCTAAAGTAAATTTAATTACGATTGTTCTTTTTATCAGAAGTTCTAACAAAATATTCCATTCAATATATTTAAGCAACAATAGCTCATGTTACCAATAAAACAACATAAAAACCAGATTGAAGTAAATTTGCATACATATCACAATGGCTTGCCAAGATATTACAAATGTGAACAAAAAAATAAATTCAAAAGGTATGGAAAAGTTTTCTTACAAATAAATTCAAATGAAACATTTTTGACAACTGTTGTTGACCCACATAATATGTCTTGTCAAATGTGTTTCTTCTGCAAGAAAAACAAAACACATTTTATTTTTTAAATTTGATATAATTTTTTTTTTCTATTTGCAATCTTTAGGGAGTTGTTAAAAAGTAATATATGACAATGTCATATTAGCGGTCTGCGCTTGTGTATTTCATTGTGTTTTCATACAGTTCATCTTGTTTGTGTAAGTCTTTTCCTAAATCCTCAATGGATTTGAATAAAAAAGAAAAAACATAATAAAATGGTTGTATTTTAGAAATACGCACTTTTGGAATCTAGAATTTAATTTATTTTAATTGCTTTAAAAGCACATTTAAATAAAAAGAACACAATCTGAAATAATATTGAAAATTATCTCAAGTTACCAATAGTCAATGTTTATTTAATACTTATTGTTGTTTTTAAAATTTCCTTAACCCTGCACGGTTACTCTTCGTCGAATCGACGAAGCTCATTTACATTTTATCATATAACTTTTTTATATGTATTTAAATGACGCTCTTTTTTTCAACAACGTTAGCTGATGCCGTAAGCTTGTAGTGAGTGGACGTACGCTGGATCCTCATTTTTTTTTTAAGTTAAAATTCAGAGATGTGTACTCGTCGCAACGACGAAGAGTAACCTTAGTGTAAGTTTTTGTGTCTATTTTTTGGAATTTTAAATATTCCTTTGTCAACAGCTACGTCATGTATACTCACAACATGTTTCATAAAGATCGAAAACCCAAAGACCGACGACAGTATCTGAAAAACCTTCATGAAGGATACACTTCCCTTGGAGGCCTTAATTAAGTAAAAAATTCAAAATGAAATACCTAATCGAAAAGAGTCCGACGAAAATGTTGTCAAAGGACCAAAAGAGCGTAGAATTTGTCATCTCTGTCCCTATAGCAAACTCAGAATGAAGAGAAGTACATGTTATATATGCCAGAAAACATCTGTTGTGAACATTAAATTGAACTTTGTGTCTCATGCGTAAAATATGGCTAATAACTAAATATTTTATTTCTTTTGTATTATTTGACTGATTAATTTTGAAGGCTGAAAAAGAAAAAAGTAATTTGTTTTTTACCTTTTTAGTTTTTGTTGTTTTAAAAAGTTAATTAATTTGAAAAACAAAAAAAAGAGTTCAAATTCGTATCGAATTTTAGAGAGAAAAAGAATTTTTTATTTTTTATATATTATTTATTTTTATTTTTTAATAAAACGTTTAACTAAAACAGATTTTTTTTTATTTTTTACTTTAAAAATCGTTCCGATAGAATTTATTTTTTAAAAGTTAGTCGATTCGACGAAGAGTAACCTTAATGTACTAAATTGAAAAGTAACCTTTCAGGATTAAGGAAAAAGAGTTAATGTGGCGCCTTAAAACAAATTATAAAAATGTAAGATAACATTTTTTCTTGCTGAATTTCTTATCCTTTCGAAAGTAACTCGATAGAAATCTTATTAAAAACGATGATATACAAATAGCATTCATTTATCCACAAAAGGAAAAAATAATTTCCTTTAAATAGTGTTAAATTTAAATTTGAAAAATTGTTGAAAACACAAACTTAATTAAAGAGTCATGAAATTTGCATAATGTGTTTTTTGTGAATAAGCTTTAGGAATAAACCCCGTAAAAACCAAACCACATGGTAGTGATGATTAAATAATAATAGCAGTAAATTTTCAAAAATCACTTGTAAAGTTAAAAATGCCATTCCTACATAACTAAAAAATTAGACTGAAGCACTTTTTCCCTATCGCCACATAAATATTTGTAACTTATAAACACTTTTACCTTTGTTTTTCAAATACCTTATTTTCTGTTACATTCATTACAAGCTGAGTTTTTGGATCTATTTTTGAGTTTTGTTTTAATAAAACATTATTTTGATGTAATAAAAAAAAGTATTTATTTGTTCTTTGTTTGGGAAGGAGATGCGCTTACCGCCCCCAGAATAACAGTCTAGCTACGCTTATGGTTCGTGGGATCTTATTTGGTAGTCAGAAGGCCCTGGCACTTTGGTTGCAGCCTGAATGCGAGTTATTCTAATTCGGGGATGATGCGGAGGTTGAGATCTAAACCCAGAGTTGCTGAAAGGGTGGTCTTAGAAAGTCGACTTCATGGGCTGATTTTTCACCTTAAAAGAAAGCTCGGCTGCTGGCATATCTCTCTAAGTACTGTTGATATTTCAACCAATTTTTCAAAATCACAACAGAGGTAAGATAGCATCAGTCCCAAAACAAGTGGGGTGTGTTAATTTCTGCCAAGCTATGCGCTCAATTTCCTACCTGTATGTGTTGGTTGCAATTTTTTGTAACCTGGTGCTAAGAACACCTGGCAGATACTCATAATAATCTTGCGCATCATCATTGTAATTTACACTGATTGACAAAAATGAACTCTTAATTTGTCACATGACCTTTTTTTCTCTTTTTTAAATTATTTTGACTTCCTAAGGTGGAAAACCGAGGAAGAAAAAATTTGACACCCATAGTTTTATTTTTTTTGACAGGAATTTTATATTTCATAAAAAATACTGATACTTTACATACAATTATACTTGATAATATGTTTGCTATGATTTTCTGGAGTATTTGACCTGAGGCTGGTCTCTTGAAAGTGTCCAACAATAATCTGTCAACAGTTGACGACTCCATTTGTCCTGGTATCGTTTTTCTATGTTGGAAATATCCTGATGGAACCTTTCTCCGTGTTTGTCGCTAACGGCTCCTAGGTGCTCGGCAAAGAAATCAAGGAAATCAATAACAAACTAACAGATTTGTAAGGGAGAAAAGTAAGAGTTTCGCTTACTATACCGCTTACGGCGAGTTCCCACTTTAAAGCAATCCATTTTTGACACAAAAAGCGCTTTATTCAACGCATATAAAAACTGGTGAACGTAGCTATCAGATTTACACGCTAAGGGAATGCCGTGGCACTTTGAACATTATTTTTTCTTTAATGAAACTTGTTAATAGCTCCTTCACTTACTTTACTGCATCTCTGTTTGTCTTATTGCGTAGCGCATAATTGTGCGCTTATATTTTTAAATGTACCATTAGTGCTTCGCAAAATAATAAAATTTTTTATTGGGATATTTCAACCCAATGCTTGATACGTCGAAAGTAGTTCGTTCTCCTATCAGATCTTGACAGTATATAGAAGAATTCTTGACAAAAGTACGGAAAAACAGACGTAAGGAAAATTTTAACCAAAGGTTAAAATACAATTTGGTTTAAGGATTGATGTTTGACTATTGACGTCAGCAGTCGTCGATGGCTGCGAGTGTAAGACGGCAAATCCATCTGAGGAGATCGAGTGGTTGCGATCGAAACATGTCATGGTACCCTGCCGGCCTGGGCTCGAGCCCCGGCCACGGTCAAGAATGAAAGATTATCAAGAACAATTTTAATTAATTTTCATGTTGTAAAATTCCTTTCTTCATAAAAATTATTTAATGAAAATTAAATTTAATGAACTTAAGCCTAATTAAAAATATTAAAAATTTGGATAAAAAACCATAAATAGTTCAACAAAACAACCACAATACTAATTATGGTATATAGTAAAGTAATAATTAGCATACAGAATCCGTGTGGCAAAAACCTTGTTGATCAGTGTTGTTAAGTAAACTGGTCTCTTTTCTGCTTTAAAGCAGGGATCAAAATTTAACACAAGTAGCAATATTGTTTTATTTGTACTCTTTTAGATATATAGTACAAAGAGAAAAATATTTTGATAATATTATGCTCAAAACTTTCCTTTAAAAAATATTTACTTAATGAACAAATTTTTTTTATATAATATCAGTGTGCTTAAGTAGGGAAGTTTGGAAAACGGGTCCTAAAAGAGTAGTTAGTTTCAAATAAAAAAAATTCCTCCATCAAAAGCAGAGTTCTAAGCGAGGTTTTGTGTTCGGTTATATAGAATGAAAACGGACGTGGCAGACTTTAAAAGCTAAACGGCAAAATTATTGTTGACTTAATATTATTTTAAGAACTTGTTCTCTCTGTGTTTTTGCAGTTTAAATGGCTATAAAATCAAATAACAATTTAAAGCCTTTGTGTAAAAATATTATTTTAATTTTTATTCAAATTAAAAATTTATGGAAAGTTTAAGCAACAATAATAATTTATAAAGCGTTAAAACTGCAACTAAATGAAAAATTCATATTCAAATAAAAACCGTTTTTTTTTGGATTTTTCAATACAAAAAGAATAAGCATTTTTTGTTGTATTAAACGAATATTAAAACAATTTCATAAATATATGGAAATGCTCTTTAATTCAAAACAATTTCCTGGCATCGATAAAAAAACATCTTAAATAAATAAGAAAAACTTCTTTATACTTATTTACAAGTTTTGGAAAAAAGTAAAACAAAAGCAAGAGAATTATTAACAATGCCAGAGAATTTTCTTTGAAAATTTCCCTCTCAAGAGAGAATTGCATTTTAAGGGAGTTTGTTTGTTTTTTTTCTAAAATAATGTATTCAAAAAGAAATTATTTTTAATATTAAAATGTTTTTGTTAATTTTTCAAAACACATTTATTATTCATTTGTCTTGACACTTTTGGTTAATTATTTCTTTCTTTTTTTCTCCTTAAGTTGTGGATGTTTTTGACGGTTTGGTAAATTTCCATAAATTTCCTGTTTATTTCATTATTTATTTAATATAATACAGACTATAAATATATTGCAGGAAAAGTCCCATAACTGCCCAGAAGACGCCCGTAAGCGAATAAAATTTAAGACCGACCTCAATTAGTTTGTTGTCCTTAAATGTTTGGACTTTGGGGGCTCCAAAACAAATATGGCGTTTTATGAAATTCTTAAGTTTATCTAAAATTTTTCATCTTTTGTGCATAAAATCAAAAGTTGTAGACAGATTTTAAGCATTTATGGCTTGCGCCGCCTCTGATAAAATCCCAGCCTGCCGACTGTTATAGAAATTATAGATATACCTACTTGCTAAGCAAAACTATAATGATTTTTTGCCAGCTTTAATTTTCTTGTAAAATTTAAAAATGTTTCTACTAAAATTATCGAATTACTTCCTTAGCAAATGTTTAATAGTTTCTTGCGAGCCTTAGTTTTCTGACATTAGAGAGGTACATTAGGGTTATACGAACAGAGATCTTGTGGATAAGTACTAGAACGGGGTACTTGAAGTCAATTGCCCCTAAAGGCAAAAGGCATTGGTCTTTTCGAGACAAAAACATTGGTATAACATACTTTAAGATCGGACTGAAAACATATAAGTTTTTTTCTCTAACATGGTTGCATTAATAATGAGGTTTTTCTTACCATTTTCTTTTCTTGCAATTTTTTCTTCCTCTAAAATTTCAAATCAGAAACACATTTTTCTTTAAATTTTGTTTTAATTTTTTCTTACTTCTTTTTTAGTCTGCCATAAAACAATGTTTTTATAATGCAGCCTGAGAGCAAAATATGAATTTTGTAGGTGAAAAGAAGAAAAATTCGCTTTATTTTCTTTTCTTAAAATATAATGCAATTCATTCATCATTTCGTTCATATTCATTATAAAATTGTATGCAAATTTATTCATGCTGTTGCTTTTTTCTGCCAACTGATTTCGTTCACGTTGAAGGGCTGTGAAATATGAAAGAAAATGGTTAAGCACAAAAAAAGTTCTAGAAGAAAAAAGCGAGAAATTATTTTAAAGAAAAAGGATCATTTTTTTTAGGCAAAGATTATGTTGTTTATGAGTGTGAGTGGTTTTTTGTAGTGTTTCTTTTCAACTTATTTGAATTTTAATAAATTAATTATTTAGAAACAATTTTCTTTCTATTTTTTTTTTTTTTTTTTTTGGAACACAACTTAACAAACAAAAGAAATAGACAAGAAAAATTTGATGGGAATATTTTGTACCACTTATTTAGGCAGACTTACCATCTCATACTGTGTTGCATGTTTAACGATCACACAAGAACAAAAATCATTGCTATTTATATAATTTACCCTTCACCACAGTTGAAAGTAGGTTTGATATTTCGTTTGTAATTTCGAGAATATTAATCTTAGACCCTATAAAGTATATCTGTAGCATTTTGACAAAACATCTTAAGTCAAATTTAAAAAGTTGAAAAAAATGTTGTTAATCATACGAATTTAAAAAAAAAACATTTTTTTCACGTTTTAAAATTTGTTTATTATAAACGAAATTGTTCTTTAGTTTTGGTTTATTTTTTCATATTCGAAAAACTATTTTTTCATCGAGTTTTTTTAAAAACTTTTTTGCTATCTTATCTCGACTTAAGATGTTTTGTCAAAATGCCACAGATATATACTATGGGTCCTTATGAGTGCTATGGTCCGTCAGTCCATGTGTATATAGCAATGGGTTTTTCGAAGACTCCGTAAGTTTGTTTTATGTTTTTGTCACATATGCTCCGTTAAATATTGCTATTGAAATTTAGGCAGATCTGTCCACAAATGACTGAGACATAAGCAAAAAACTAGGATAGCTTTTAATTTTTGTTATCTCTTGTTGTTGTAATTTATTTTCAAATGAAAGCAATATCTTAGAATTTGTTTTTGGTTTAAATGTAAGCCTAGCGAACATAGTCTTCGTTCGAAATCGATGAACAGCCAGTAACTTTTTTTTTATTTTTTTTCTTTTCAAAGTAAATATTTTTTTAATTCCAATTTAAATAGTAATCGTGTCTATTTTTACAACGATTGTTGCAGCACGTTTTTATTTATTAATTATAAATATTGAATGTAAGTCCCTTAAGAACAGAACTAAGCTAATACGAAGTTGTGTGTAGATCATAGATGGGCACTTTGCAGTACCAGTACTTTTTCAGTAATTTTTTTTTTTACTGGTACTGCACTTGAATTTTCATTACCAGTATATTTTTACTGATTACTGAAAAAAAACTGATTACTGATTACTGATTACTGGAAAAAAAAAATCAGTATTCAGTAAATATTACTGATTACTGAAAAAAAATTTCAGTATTCAGTAAATTGTACTGATTACTGAAAAAAAAATTCAGTAATCAGTAAAGTTTACTGAATACTGAAAAAAATTACAGTAATCAGTAAATTTTACTGAATACTGAAAAAAATCAGTAATCATTAAATTTTACTTATTACTGATAAGAATGCAGTATCGGGAGGTTTTTACTACCTATACATACAAAAAAAATAAGAATTATAAAACTGTACGAATTTTCATACTTCATACTCCTTTGTAATTAAAAAAATTATGGACTATACAATTATATGTGAATCAACGTGTGCTGTTATATTAACAGTGTTTATTACATGACTAATTGTCAAAGTTGTTACTAAACTAGTTGTGCATTATAGAGGTTAGAAATTCTTTCCGCAAATATTTGGAGTTTTATATTTAAATTTATTAAATATTGAAAAAAAAAATGAGTGAAATTTCTGATTTTAACAGTGATGATTCGGTAAATGATCCGGATTATGTGTGCGAAGAAAATACACCTAGTTCTTCAAATTTTTTAAGTGAAACTTCAACTGACACCCATGATTTATTAAAAGACGAAGAACTAATGGGAGTCAATAAAATTCTTTTTAGCGAGGAATTTTTTAAAGTTGTTGAGAAGGTAAATAACATACATATAACAACTTAACCATGTTAATATTTTGCACAAATGTTAAGTTACATTAACTTAAACTAACATTAAATTAAGAATTGTGCAAAATATTTACAAGGTCAACTTAGCCTAGTGGTTGACACTCGGGACTCTCATCCCTGAGGCCATATGTTCGAATCCCCGTTCAGTCGGTCGAAAAAAAATTTTAGTAATCAAGTTTTTACTGGATAGCAAAAAAGAAATCGAAATTTATTTTTTAAATTTAAAATAATTTAATAAAAATATAAAAAGAAATAAAAAAATTTTTTTTTTCGACTGACCGAGCGGGGATTCGAACATGTGGCCTCAGGAGGGATCGTCATTAAGTTGTACATGGTGAATGGCATGTATGATAATTAATTGATTAATTAATTCCGAATTTTGTAAAGCTGGACAAAACTCCTCATCAAAGAAAAATGAATGGCTTGATTGCTGTTTGCCAAGTTTGTAACAAAAAGTTGAAAGGATCTTTACGTGTGAGCTCCAATTTTATTAAGCACCTCAAAAAGGAACACCCACAAAAGTTTAGTGCCTTGAAGGCTAAAAAGGACGAGAACAGGCGCATGAGAGGTGGCAAGAGTTTACTTAGCGAAGATATTTTGAACTTTATTTGCAGCACTGCATCCCCATTGTCCATAATAGATGACCAAAGTTTTAAAAACTTATTTCCTGGCAAAAATATTCCGAGCAGACGTTCCATAACCAGATTGCTTTTAGAGACTCAAACTAAATATATAAAAAAAATTACATTTGATATAGAAAAAATTGAATACGTGTGCGTAACTGCTGATTTGTGGTCGGGTGGAAAAAAATCATTTTTTGGTTACACATGCCATTGGATAGACGTAAAAAATATACACAAAAATTCTTTCAGAAGGTAACATTGATAAAAATTAAATTACAAACTACTCTATATTTAAATTTTTTGGTTATAGATGTACACAGATTTGGAACAAGTGTAATAGACCGAAATCTGCAGAAATAATCATTTCAGTTTTAAATACCAATTTATCGACCCCTTGTATAACAAGATGGAATTCTCTTTACGATTCAGTAAAGAAGTTGCTACAACATAAGACAAATCTACCGGAATTGTGCTATCGTCTTTCCATCCCCACTATTCTTGCTGATGAAATTGAGTATTTGGAGGAATATATAAGCATAATGGAACCTTTAGCAGAGGCAATTGATTATCTTCAGGGGGAAAAAGCTATATTTTTTGGTCACTTTGTCCCAACTATTGTCTCTTTAAAAATAAAATTTGGCCGTTTACAGAAAGCCGAATTTAACAGCCTGTTCAACGATTTCGAACGTTAACGTTCGCATAGAAAATTACATTTAAAACAAAAACAAAATTCGACAATTTGTTTTTGTTTTAAATGTTATTTTCTATGCGAACGTTAACGTTCGAAATCGTTGAACAGGATGTAAATACTTAGTCGAATTAAGTAAAAAACTGCAAGAGGCATTAGTTAAGAGATTCGAAAAATATTTTCTGATCCAGCCTGACACTTGGGATGCCATTATTGCCGCAATAACAATACCTGAAATAAAGCTAAGGTTTCTAAAACCACTTTTAGAAACGGCAACGGGGAAAACAGAAGAAGAGGTTAAGAAAATGTTTAATACATATGTTGTAAAATATGGAAAAATACCCACAATTGAAAGCCGTGCTTTGCCTCAAAGACCGCAAAAATCATTTTTAGATTTTGGGGAGGTAAGTAATGGTAACGTTTTGCATCTTATTTTCCATTTAATTTTTGTATTTATTATTCACATGTTTATCTAATTTTCTTAAACAGATGCGGGCATAACTATTAATTCAGGTGACTTGGCAAACTATCTCCAGGAAACAATTTTGTACCTGGCCGAACAAGACACTAGCTTAAATTGTCTGCATAATCACAGTGCTATTAAAAACGTGTTTTTGAAATACAATACTCCTCTGCCTTCGTCTGCTCCTGTAGAAAGATTGTTTTCTTTCGCTGGGATTGTGAATCGTTCCAGAAGACAAAAACTCAGTGATACAAATTTTGAAATGCTTGTATTAAGAAAAGCTAATAAAATATAAAAATTTATTCAACAAATTTTCAAATTTACAAATATTTCTTTTGCTAAACCCGCAAAGCTTTGAGCTTGTCAAAAAAAAATACGTAATCGTGACTCAATTTTCAGTAATCAGTAAAATTTACTGATTACTGAAATTTTTTCAGTATTCAGTAAACTTTACTGATTACTGTAATTTTTTTCAGTATTCAGTAAACTTTACTGATTACTGAATTTTTTTTTCAGTAATCAGTACAATTTACTGAATACTGAAATTTTTTTTCAGTAATCAGTAAAATTTACTGAATACTGATTTTTTCTTCCAGTAATCAGTAAACTTTACTGAATACTGATTTCTTTTTTCAGTAATCAGTAAAAATTTACTGGTAATGAAAATTATATTTCATTACCAGTAAGCATTTACTGATTACTGAAACGCTTGCTGCAGTAAAAAAGTAATGCAGTATGCCCATGTATGGTGTAGATGCAATGGACCAAAAAAAAATCAATATATTGAGTTGATTAGTGACGCTTAATACAAACTTACAAAAAAGTTATCTGTAGATATGACAATGTATCGTAACAATAACTTTTTATACAAGTTAATAAATATTTTTAATGTAAAGCTATTCATATCATAGTTTAAAATATATAACACAGTTGATCGGTATTGCTGGAAAAATATAAACACACGTTGTACATTAATCTATGAAACTGTTATCTGTAAGTATGATTTAGTAATAATATAGTATTTTTATTTTTGAACTTCAACATTAGAAAGGCACTAGAAAACGCCTTTTCATAATATTCTTTACGGATAAGAATTTCAAAAAGAACTTTTTAATAAAAACAATATTTATAATGATGGAAAGGTTATTATGCGTTTAGGCTGACGTGTGAAGCACTAAAAAATATCGGTCCTAGCCCTCCTTTTACTATATCGAACGACTTTTTAAATCAAACTAACGATGTCCGTCCATCTGGCTGTCTGACCATGTAAGCCTAACGTGCAAAATACAGTTCGCAATTTAAGAGATACATAATTTAACGAAATTTGGTATGTGAAATTAAGTTTTTATAAGGACCAAGCGTAATAAAAAATTATCAATAATTTTTCACAGCCACTTTTCGGAATATAGTCTTTGTGCCCATAGTCTATCAGCGCCGGGGTTGCGGGTTCGATTCCCGCCAGAGACTCTGGTTTCGTTCCTGCAGACAAACGTAGAGCTAGTAGAGGTGTTTTGATAAAATTGGGTTCAAGCATATTTTATTGCAATCTAAAATATCTAAACAAAAATTTTTGGGGCTGGTCCCTATTTGACCTTACAAATGCCACTCCCGAACATAGCTTTAAATGCCAAGTATTTAGTATTGTTTTACCATTTCCATTACAGCTTAAAAAATTATTCGAGCTAAATGAACAATAAATTAAATATCCTCCAAATTAATACAATAACTGTATTACAATAATTATATTTTTAGTTATTTCTATATCAACTTTTTATAAAGCATTGTAATAAACTAACAACAATAAATACCATAACAACTCTCAAAATCAATATTTATTATTAACTTCATTATAAAATATTCAAATGCAAACTGAAGTAAATTTTACATTCAATGTATTTGACAACAATAGCAATTGAAGTATTTAACACAACAACAATTCCACAATGTCAGTATTCCTTCATTAAAATAAATACTGGAAATATTGTGTAAATAAATATGAATGGATGTGTACTTTATGTATAAATAATAACTTTAATTCGGAAATTTACCCCAGCAAAACAAATGAGTTTAATTTAAAAATAGGAATGATTTTCGAAATGGAAGCATGCAATTATCTAACAATCATGTTTTAATTCTATTTATTCGAATTTTTTATAATGTTAATTGTTGATTGTAAAATCTTTCTATTTAAAGAATAATTTTATAATTTACAAATTATTGAGGCAAACTACCATAACAACCATGACAACAACCATAAAATGGTTGTGGCCAGTTATGACTTTATTAAAATGTAACTGATTAAATCATTATATTGTTTTCGGGTACATATGATTGATTTAGTTGCGAATTTGCTTATAATGGGAATGGGTGATGGAATTTCAATATAATTGCATATTTATATAAATAATTATGGCAACCATTATATGTTAAACAAGTAAGAGTGCTATATTCGGCAATACCATTCACCATGGTATGGCAAAAACAAAAAATGTCTATCTATTTTGTGCCACACCTACTTCTCCATTACCACCCACATTTTTTCGGGTGTTGTGTATTGATAACTAATAAGCTTATTCCTAATTTGGGAAATTTGGCTCTTGCCGGTTTCCAGATATACTTAAAAATGAAATATATAAAAAACAACAACAAGGGATGGACATCGTTAAATCAACTTCACTACTCATAGGGTGCCAGATTACTAAAGGTATGGCAAGCTTATATAAGTATACCCTTTTACCTTCTATGAATTGTACAAAAAGTTTCCTGGAAGCATGGCTTAGTAGCCTCAAGCAAATTTAAACATATTATTTTTCTGTGCAAAAGCTGTTTTCTGCTTTGTCTTATAAAAAAGTGTTAATGGCAACTATTAAATGTCAGAAAAGTTTATTTTCAGCATGTTATGGTAGCTATCATGGTGGAATAAGCAGGTGGCATCGTTACGACAACAAATACAACATTACAACAAAAATGGAAATTACATCACCGTTTACGTCAAAAAATACATTTTAGAAAAATCACAGCGTGCCACTGAACGTGATGAAATAAGTTAATTTTTAGCCAATTTTTATTTAATTATGATCAATATCTTATTTATTTTAATTTAAAATTATCAAAAACTTTAATAAAATACAATAATCACAGCACAAAACGTGGACTTTTTGTAAACATAAACAAAACTTTGACATTAACCTAGACAAACAATGCAAGAGCAAAAAATCGTCATCTGGCGTAGTGCTGCCACCTGTTTATTTCACCATGGTAGCTATAAGCAAATTAAACAAAATTTTTATCAAAGGTTTTCTTGGTTGTCAAAAATTTCATTAATAAGATTTAGTTTAAATGCTATGCGCACTTCACTGGTTGTTTAGGCCAGATCATCAGAAACTTCATCCAAAGATTTTAGAAAAGCTGAATATATTATTCAAATATAACTGTTAAGCGAATAGGAATTATAAACACTCAAAAGTCTTACCGGTAATAGTATCAAAGCTTTAACAAAACATCTACAACACACAGTTAGTTTATCTTTTCTTAGAGGGAGTTTCCACGGTGTCTTTTCAGACATATCTGACAAACACGTCTGTTTTGTTTGTAAGCGATCGGGGTAGAGAAGAAAGAGGGGTTGCCAAACAGACAGGAAATGAGTTTTCATGTTCGTTTATATGAATTTGCATGTCTTCAATATGTATGTATACATAAATTAGACTATTAGATATGAAAACAGACATGTTTGGAAAGACATCGTGAAAAGACAAAAGGTTTTTGGTAGCATGTTCAAAAGAGAATGTCAAAAAGAGACATGTCTGGAAAGACACCGTGTAAACTCTCTCTTACACTCAATTTCCACAATGATTTTTCCCCTACTTTTGAAATATGTTTTTTTTTTAGTTTGATAGCGAGCGGGGGAGAGAAGTTAGAAGGGTAGAAAAAAGAAATGAATCGTATTTTTTTTTTTTTTTTTTTTTTTTTTGACATTCCTCTTTGCACTTAATTTTGTTTTTTAATTCATGTTGTATTTTTATTTCAAAATGACAATTGCTTATTAAAATATAGAAAAATAAAAAAATTTTATTTAAAAAAATTCAATACATGCAGAAACAAAAAACATTGTGAAAATGTAACATGATTTTGGACGTTTCTTTAAAAAAGAACTTCAAAAAAGACATGTCTTTTAAATCATCGTGAAAATTAGGTGTTACAATCCCGACAACAATTGATTGATTTTTTGTCAACTCTTATTGTAGTTGTAAGGAGAAAACAAAAAGAAAACACAAAAATAGAAACAAATTACTTATTTCATTGCTGCTAGTTCAGTTTTTTGCACTGCCACTTGCATATTTATTTTCAAAGGTTTCCTTGGTTTTGTGTAGATTTTTTACCATGAACCTTCTTCCCTCTATCACACACTTCTAACCTTCCATGTCAGTTCACAACTCTCTGAACAATTATTCACAATTGCTGCAGATAATAAATAGTAAATGCGATTAAAAGTTGAAAGTAATTGGGAAATAAATATTCAAATACTTACATTAATAGCCATTTGCATTTGAATATGTTTGATATTTTAGATAATCCCAAATGCGCATAATATGCCTGGCAGGCCTTCAGCAACTGTAACAACAAAAGCATTAATAAACATAAAAGGATGAACAACAAATATTTTAATAAATGTTATAAAATATTTTGTGTATGCAAAAATGTAATGAAGTTAAATAAATAAATAAAACATGAGCTAAATTAAACATATACAGCCTAAGCAAATGCTATGAAATATTAAATAGTTCATTAAATAAATATTTAAATAAATGAACGTAGAGTTTGTTTTATATTTTAAAAGAATTTATCAGTTGCTTTAATCATGTCGCATTTACATAATTATCAATTAAGAACAAGTATATAAGATATTTCAAAGAATACTAAATAGGAATTCTAGAATATTACCAGGAGGTCTGTAAGTAAAATTGTGTAAATTCATTTCATAGTGAAATAGATATAGGCCATAAAATTATCTTTGAAGCTGCGACCAGTACTTTGCGCACAATTGTACATGGACAAACAACTAGCCAGCCAGCCTGCTGGTGATTCTGAGTCAATAGGTTTAAAAGGTCGGTCTAACACCAATATTTTTAGCGTTACTCACATAATCAAAAACGCTTTATACCCTCTACACTATTGTGGTGTGGATATAAAAAACAAGGAAAAATAAGACAGATTCTATTGTGTTTAAATTATACAAAAGCTTAGTTTAATCCACAAGCAAATAAAATTAAGATATATAAACTATTAAGTAATTTATTTATGCGACAATCCCAGTTGATGAACATTTAATACACAGAAATTAACAAGACAAAAAGGTACAAGCAGACACAGCTATACGATTACGAAAAGCCTTTACAAAAGCGGAGGATTATTTAACTTCAGATAAATAAATAGTTGTTTTTTACTTAACTTTTGTAATAGTTTCGTATTTTCTTGTATTAAATACTTATTAAGAATATATGAAGAAATAAATAAATGAAAGTATTATGAAAATCACAAAAGAAGTTTGGAAAAAACAATTTACCTGATTTTGTAGCTCTGAGTAAAAAATGTAAGCACTTCATTCAAGGCTATTTAGTAAAAAATAACAAAAACCATAAAACATGGTTGAATAAAAAACTTATAAAAACGTTCAAAAACATGCACATCAAACACACACTTTTCAAAAATGCTACCCAGCCATCACTTGTAAGATCGTTCTTTAAAAAAATCACTAAAATGTGTCCTACCCAGCCATCACTTGGAAGATAGTTTTATAAAGTGTCACTCAAATGGGTCTTATCCAAACAGCACTTGAAAGCTCGTTCTTTGAAAATCAATCAAATGAGTCCTACCCAGCCAGCACTTGGAAGATCGTCCTAAAAAACATACTCAAATGAGTCCTTTAAAAGCAATTTTGATGAATAAAAATTTATAAATTACCCTGCACCTTAAAAACGAGTCTCGAAAACTGACTAATCACTGCTGTTTTAAAATAATATTTTGCTCCACCGGAAAATGAAAAGCTTATTATGGTGATGTATAATTATTAATTTCATAAAATGTTGACTGGGTACACTCCAGTGTTGCCAAAACTTGTTGACCAAAAATGGCTAAATTTACGGAAAAAATGGCTAAAAGCGTTTTTAAATAACAACACATTAAAATTCAATAACAAAACAGAAATAATTTATTTAAAGTTGTTTACAATGAAATTGTAAGTTAAGATCAATTTGTTAAATAAAAATAAACGTAAATTAATATTTTGATAGATATTTTAAAAATTTAATCATCGATAAATTCGAAAGTCACTCGTACTTATTAGTTTTAAATAATTTGAAGGTAAATCATAATCACGACAACATTCACCCAACCTTTTGAGTCCAGATCTACAATAAAAAACAAGTAAGAAAGTATAGTCGGACAACCCCAACTATATGAAAATCTCCAAAATTGCGAACTGTACTTTGCGCACAAAGTTTACATGGACATCCAGCCAACCAGCCGGACAAAAATCGTTTATTCGACGCAGAAAGTGATTCTGAGTCAATCGGTATACGTAAAGGTGGGCTTAGGACCAATATTTTAAAGTGTTACAAACATAAGCACAAACGCATTGTACTCTCTCCACTATTGTGGTGGTGGTATAAATATTTTATTGTTATGGTAAAAATAAAAAACGAATTAACGGTTGCTCAATTTAACCTATTTCTCAAATTACTTTTAACGATGTTTACTTGGCTAAATAGCCTCTCTACTTTCGCATAAGACAATGGAAGTGAGAGCAACTTTACAGTGAATTCTGAAATTTCTAAAAATTTTTGTTGCCGACTACATCTCTTTTTTGAAATCCTTGCAACCAGAAAGAAACACCGATGTTTGTGTTGATTCATTTTATAAATTTAATAATACTGTTCCTTTATTTTAGTTTATAGCGATTTTCAACATTGTAAAAATTAAAAATGTTTATTTCACTTTTATAAATTTTTATAATAAAATAAAAATTATTAGTTTAAAAGAAAAACGGCAAAAAAATTTTATGGCTAAACAAGTTGAAAAATGGCTAATGGCTAAACTCATTTTTTAATGGCTTAAATCTAGCCACTAAATGGCTTAATTGGCAACACTGGTACATTCCCACATTAAAGACTGGAAACTTTTTTAATCATAAAACAAAAAACTATTTGCCGACAGTCAGATAAATATACTGCGAACAAAAATAAAGTAAAACAAAATAAATAAAGCAATTATGTATAAACAAAGTGTAAATTAAAAGGATACGAAATTATATCTGTGTTGTGTTTCAATAAAATTCAGGATGTTCGTTTTGGTACGTTTAACACGATTATGGTTAAATTGTTTGTTCACTTCTTTTTTTTTAATTTAGACTGAAGTATAAAATTGAAAAAATCCAATTTTAGTTAAATTGTATGTTCCTTCAATCGGAATTCTAAATTTTCGTAGGAAATTTGTTTAGTAAACGTTTATTAAATTAAAAATATGTACATATTGTTATGAATACTGGTATTAAAATTAAAATGCGTTAAATTTTGATATAATAGCATAAAACTTTGATATCCGCAACGACGGACAGCCTGTATAGTCTGTATTTATTTTGTTATATAAACACTTATAACAATTTAATTGTATGTATGTGTGTTGGCTGTTGTTGCAACTAAGCTTGGGTTCGATGTCTATGTGTGGAAAGTGGTGTGAAAAGGAACAAGGTCCTTTTTAGGTACAATATTTTATGATATTAATTTATTTAAAAGATACATAAAAATAACAGTTTATTTACATCACACATTTATTTAAATATAGGTTACAGTGACACAAGGATATAACGACTCCTAACTTAAAAAAAATTATAACTCTATTTTGTCTCAAGGTCATAGTGAAGTGATTTCCACACACGGGTACTTTTCCTTTTGCTGCAATTTTTTTTAAAGCAAACGTTTTGCTGCTCTTCTCATGCGATCGTTAATGTTAAAGTATGTTTGCTGCCCACCACTGCACTTTAATTAATAATGTTCGGAATTTATTGCCTCATGAAATTGATTTCTCCGAAAAACATGTAATTTTTCTCAAGTCTGTATCTCGAAAACCAATGGGAATTTTGTTCTCAAAATTATGATACTAAATTGTCCACTGTTTGGCAGCTATGGTCGAAAAATGGTGAAGAAAGATATACAAAATAAATTTTTTTGACATTTTTGCAATTTTGAGGACCAATTTACAATTTTTCGCGTTAGCTTGTTATACACTATTTTTCTCCCAGTCTATAACTTTAATTGTGCAATTGTACAATTGTGACAGGAAAGCAAAATTTCAATTAGTTTCCTAGAAAACTTGTTCCTCAAAAAAATCCAGTTTGAACTAAAATTTTCTAAGACCATAAAATCAGAACGGCAGCTAAACTATTAAAGCCCAATTAGAGTTTTGTTAGTTGCGATAAGTACATTGAGAAATTCCACACAAGAAGGAGCTTCATTTTACGGGTTGCAGGTGTTTTTTTTTTTTTTTAATTCTGTATTTCAATGTTTAAATCTCTTTTATCATCCATTCTCATTCATTTTAATTCCATTGTACTGTGCCTGGGTGAATGTGTTTGTTTAAATTATTCGAAATAAAAAAAGGTTTGCGGGTTAGATTTTATAACATGTTGTGTGTGCAAATGGGTGAGTGCCATAAAATCAAGACTTAATTAATTAATTAAGTGCTGTGGCGCAATGGATTATTCACACTTATCTACACATGTTTACACGAATGTATTGTAAAAAAATACACATAAATTTTCATGAATGAATGTGTTGATACAAATGGATAAGCATGGCAATGCAAACTAGTTTGGTTTTCAGGGATGTAAATATTTGTATTAAAAACTTACAAAACAAAAAAATTTCTAATATAAAGTTCTTCAGTAGGCAAATTCAAATAATATTCTAAAAAGTAGGATTATTGTTATAATTATAAAATGTTAACCAGTTGTTTGGAATTCGAACTTCTAATAAGCAGACTGATCTCCTACCAATTTCAGGCAAACTTTGTTTTGTCAATATTTAATGTGTTGTTTATAGAACACAAGCGCCTTACTCGCCCGTTCAACTGACATTTAAAACAAAAACAAATTTAGAAATTTTGTTTTTGTTTTAAATGTAAGTTGAACGGACGAGTAGGGCGCTTGTGTTCTATAAACTACACATAAGTCTTTAGATAAAATTAACAATTACTTCTGCATGAGAAAACATAAATATCGATTTCCTTTAACTCTTTTCCTTAAATCGTTAAGCATTATCTCCTCTAAAAGCAGGGCGCACAAAAGATAAAGTATTTAAAAAAACAGCTTGCTTAATAGTTGAACTACCGAAAACGTTAAAGTTATATTATTAGTTTGTAAAAACTTGCTCTTAGCAAAATATATTTATATATCTGCTACTTTTTTGATATTATTAAAGTTAGACCACATGTGTTTCTTTAATAACACGAAAGAAAAAATAAACAAATAATAAAAGTTTCCTTACATTACGACAGCACATAATGTTGTCTAAATGTTGCAAGTTTTGCAACAAAGTTACAACATTTTAAGTCTTAATTTCTTAGTTTTCATAGGGTTCTTTCTTTTATTCTAAAGTAGCAAAAAGCAGTAGAAAAAAATTTATTTATTTTTCTTTCTCCACTTAAAATTTTTTATAATATTGAGATTGAGAATAGTTAAACACTGTAAACACTAGTTACAGGCAAAATTTTTTCGATGTGGTTCAGCTTTAATGTAGGATGCGGCAAATATTATAAACTCAAACCGCAGCATGTTGCGATTGAGTCCAAACTTAGTGCTTGTTTTTAGATGCCGAATTTCTTTCGTTAAACATAATTTTAAAACAAAGAGATGATAAACCCGAAATTCGTTCGTTAAACTTACATTTAAAACATAAACAAATTTTGGAATTTTGTTTAAACCCATTAAAGGTCAAACCAAAACTGGCCATACATTTTCAAGTTCAACTTTATTAACTGATTAAAATAAGTATTAAAAAAAAACATAAAATGGAAAAAAAGAAAAAAAATTTTTTTTAACTGGGTTTTAGGGGTGTACTCAACTGAGTACACTGACCTCTTACGTATGAAAATTTTCAGAACATTGTTTTCAGTGCAAAGTGTTTTTAAGCACTTCTTATTCTGCCAACAAACTCGTATATAGCAAAAAATGCAGATAGTTTTGTAGTTTAGTAGGATAGTGTCCAGCCCCAACTTGCGATTCATCTGCAAAAATTGACCCAGACGTTACTTTAAATATTAAATATCAACTTAAAGATTCTATCTAGTAAAAAGCTATAAAAAACAAAAACAAATGTTTAACAACACATGAAGCAAATGGATCAGAAGATTCCAAATGAGATTTTCCGGAGTACAAATCTAACTGGCAGCAAAAGCCTATAGCAATAGCCGCCACCCAGTTGCTGAAGCCGAATCGAACTGGCTTTCCTCGAATGAATTGCTTAGCGGGATGGTAGCCAGAATATTTAAGTATTGACTCGTCTTTAGGAATATTTCGGCCACCGCTAAGCATTTCATTCGAAGAAAGCCAGTTCGATTCGACTTCATATAGTCGTAAAATGAATTTGACAATCAGAAATTGAAAATGTGGCAATAATCTTAAACATATGTATGTATATTAATACGGGACACACATTATTGTCGTTCACTTTTAAGTATCTTATCGCCCACCCTAACTGATAAAGCATATATGGTTTAAAAAGTGTTTTTGTATAGATATGCACAATATACGTTAGGGGTTAGTATATGAGATGTAGAAAAAAACGGTTAAGATGTTCGACGTATTTGTTTTGAACTCATGCAATTAAACATACATGTATAAGCCTTCGAAGATCTCAGTATATTTTTTTTAATTGCCTGTTTGTTGTTTTCCTAAAGTGTATTGTGTTGATATTAGTGTTCGTAAATAAACATTATATACTGTTATTAATTGTTCGATTCGGTAAATATGTGGAAAACACAAAAAAAAAATGTATCTTTTTGTTGTCTTCGAACACAAAAATAATCCTGTACTTATCCAACTCAACAAAAAGATGAGAATATTTTATTGTGTACTTTATTATTAAACCACAAAGTTCGTTGTGTTTTGCTCAGCATATTAAAATTGGTTCGTTTCCAGTTGTGCTGAGCGCTCTTTTGGCTGGTAAGAAAACCAACAATTTTTTACACAAAACAAAATATATATACGAAAAAAAAAAAACAAAAAGCCAGAAAAAAATTGTACACAAACAAAACATGTACACAATAGACAAACAAGCTATTCGTGCCAATTGTCAAGCAACAACAACAATATTAGTGAAAAGCGTTGCTAAACTTTTTTGTTTGCTCATTCCTTTATCAATGTAAAAGAAAAACAATAGAACATTTATATATAATGAATGTCTACAGAACCACTACAATTGTTCTGTTTTATAAAAAAGAACAGAACACTATATAATGTTCGTTACTTTCTTGAAAATAGTTATGAACGGTTTTAAGGTTGTGTATTAATACACAAACACTGAAAAAATAGATATCATTTCTGGGTCCATGACACGTACGCTAAATAATGTTCTGTTAATTTAAGAACACTGGTTGATACTTTGAAGTCGTTGATTGTAGTCATATATTTGCAATAATATTTTCTCAATTTAATTTTTTTTAAGAATTTATAGCAAAATAAAAGTAAATATGAAAGGACATTGGATATTTTTTTTTTAATTTGAGTAGTCCTTAATCGAAAAAAGAAGCGTACATATTGTTTCAGCTTTTAATATTGAGTGATAGAATTACGACTACCACTCGATCCTAGTATGAAAAAAATGGTTCTTATTTCTATAGTAAACACAAAACTGTACAAATAATTTTTTTTCTCTCTGAATGCAGTTTCGCCTTTATTTTTTTTTTTTTTTTTTTTTTTTTGAATAACCAAATTAAGGTTATTTTTTCACCGGAATTAATACTTTTTACTCTCAATAAAATCCGACGTTGTAATATAACAACTGTGATCAAAAAAGGACAAATTTTCTGTGATAATTTTTATATTTACATACATTTTGTGTTGTTTTGTGTTGTGCTGTCCACCTTTACAAAATACTGTGATATAACTTATAAATGATGTTAAGTGACGAAAAAGATTATTATTTTAATAAAAACTCAAACCCTGAAGAAGTTGGAAAGAATACCAACGAAACGTCGGATTTTATTGAGAATGAAATAAATAATCTGTTATTTACATTAAATTAATGACCTTGAAAGCCTGCATATAGGAAACAATATAAACTATTTAGAGTAATCAAAAAAGGTCGATCAACACTTATAATTATAATACTTTTTAGTTGAATAACTCAAGCAAAATTTGATTTGCTATTAATTGTAAAAATTAAGGCAATTCATAACATGTGTTCTATTGTATCATATTGGTTGTATCTTCTATATTTTTATAAATGTCACATTCATAAATTATATAATGAATTGCCTTATTATATTAAACAATACTTCGAAAATCTTATTTATTGTTGAATATTGTTTTTTCAAACAATTTATTAAATTACCCAATTAATTGTAGACTACTCGTAATTTGACTGAACTCAGTTAATTTCAAAGCATTTGAACGCCTTCATTTGCATGAAAATAAAAATCATCTGTTTTTCGTGTTGACATTTGTGCACATTTTTAACAAAAGACTCTCTTGTATATGACAACAAAAGTTACAATACAAACGACTTAATACAAGAGAAAATCAATGTTGTAAATAACAGCCGTTTAATTCAACTATTTGCATAAAATAAAATAATTGTCTGTTTCAAAGGAAAAGAAAAACATGTTCATGGAAGTATTTATTCAATACAGTAGTTCCCACCTCATTTATAAAAGATGTTTTGCCAAAATGCCACATAAATGAAGTAAGCAAAGTTTTCAATATGGGCTTTTGGTACCTAGAAGTTCTCTTTTTGATTCATGTCTAATAGATTTGAAACATGTTCACCATTTAAAGAAGGTGTTTTCTTTAAACTGCTTTAAATGTTAGTTCTTCAAGAAGATATCATTTATTGTAAATGAAAAGAATCTTTATTTCAAATTTTATTTACATAATTTAATTTATTGATATTTTGTTTAGGAAATTTCTAAATGAATAATTTGAGACTTAATCCAAGATCCTTTAAATGATTTATTGTTTGATAGCGTACAAAACTGCGCAGATTAACATGAACACTTAAGCAGTGATTACTGTACTATAACAATAACTGCTATAAGAATTTGCAATTTCCTGATGTTTATTACTGTTTTCTACAAATTGGAACAATTTTATATAAGCAATTGTAAAATATGCACCGTTCTGAATCTTATGACATTTGATTGCAAAAGAATTGTTAGATACAAATGTAATTTTTGTAATTATTTACTTCAGAGAATCAAGGTTTAATTATAGTTCATGTCTTTAGAATTTTTCTGTAGAATTTTGATTCTCTTTCGTTTGAAAACAGCCCTGCTTAAATGTTCGCAAAAGAGTCCACTAACATCAGCAAAGTTACGAATGCATTTAAAAGGTTTATTTTAAGGGTTTTCAAAAGTTATAAAATAATGCTGGAAACGAAGAAGCTTTTAGAAAAAAATGCTTAATTTATAAATAAATTGGCTTGAATTGAACTTCGTAAGTGATGGATAGGTAGGGCTACTACATATTTTCTTCTTATATTCTTAATATTAGCCTTTTCTTCTTAAATGTTTTCTCTGCCCTAAATAACAAACATCTCTACTATTTCATAGAAAAGTTGAAGCACAAAAAATGCTACCGGCATGTGTTTTTTTTTGGCATTTTAGTTTGTGGAAAGTTTTAATTAAGATTGAATGGTTGCAAAATAATTTAACTTTTAAGTTAAAATATTACTGTTGGCGAAATGTAAAAAATCTGTTGACATGTTGCAATTGTAATAGTTCTGGCAAATTCTACAACTCTTCATTACTCAATGCATATTTTTTGGGTTCTCAATACTATTTATTCCTTTAAAGGTTTTTTGTGTTTTCAGGCAACGTTGGAAAGCCAACGTTAAATTTCTTTTTTTATAATTTTTTTTTTTTTAATGTTAGCTTGTTTTTGACGGCACTCTTAAAGTACTCAGTAACTAAATATTTTAGAGGATAGACTACTTAAAAAAAGTGTAAATACTTGATCCTCGGTACCCACAACTTAATACTTTGCCATCACTAATTTATAAAACATTGCCCTAGGGGAGAGGGATCTAACACCAATCTTGTCACGTGATAGTTATAAAGTGATAGGGACAGTTATTAAAGGAATATTTTTTAATACAAAATTTTTAAGAAAAATTTAAGATATTATACAAATAAATCTGTAAAGCGAATACGAATTATAAGGAACAGTTTTGCTTTTAACAATATGAAAGCTTAAACAAAAACAACAACAATAAACAGTGAGGTTATCTTTGTTTACATTCTCTTGTTTTCTTAAATCTTTGGATAAAGTTTCCTGATGATCTTGCTTAAGCAACCAGTGAAATGCGCATAGGAATAGCTTATCCCATCAAAAATAAATTTCAGTGTTTTTGTCAAGAATAAAATTTGGGACTTAGGCACGACAAACAAAATCTTGTGATAGGGACAGGTTATAAATTTTACACTTTATATGAAGGGGAGTTGTCACTTTACCATGACGATGTACTAGTAGGGGTTTAATTGGCACCTTTTTGACACTTTGTGAGAGGTCACACAAATAACCTCAATGGGCACATTAAATTTCAATTATAATAATGGTATCGCATAAATTGTCCCTAGCGAACCTGTTAATATGATTGATCCCCTTCATATAAAGTAAGAGAACCAGATAGAATCAGTGAATATTCTGAATGCACGCATTTTACTTAATACACAACAATTTTGGTTTTTCTGGTTATTTTGCATATGAAATATTTTTTGTGAAAATAAATAACCTTTTTTTATGTTTTTTCTTTACAGGCTAAGCCAGGAGATGGAGACTTGTTTGAAAGCCCTGGCTTCAAAAATTTTTTTAAACCAGAAGAAATTACGCCATTCAATATCGATCGAAATAACAATACAATTTAAATGGAAATTTCGATCTATATCAAATGCCGTAAGCATTTCGATTTGATTATGTGTTGTTATTAATTAAATATATATAATAAGATTTAGGTTTGATTTTTTGATGTTAAATTGAACGTAAACTCTGCCTCTGAATGTAAATGTTGTTACAGTAACTTAATTATACAAAAATGTTCGACTTGCTGCTGATGTTCATGTTAACTGCCATTAACGTCACATTTTGCTTTTGAAAACAGAATTTTGTAGTACTCACACATGGTGTTTCTTATATATTAGTACAATTTACAACACCTTATGTGACCATTCCTGATTTAAATTCTTTTTAATTAACAGCAAAATTCATTGTGCCACACAAAGCATAAAAAAGCAAAAGCAGAAAAAATATTAAAAAAATTTTAACAATTGCTTAGTAACCATTAGTAACGCTTAAATAAATATTATCAATATGATGGCGATGAAAACAGCAGAAAAAAACAAATAAAAAAAAATACAATGCTTATGCTTAGCAAATGCTGGCAAAGAAGAGAAATAAGGTGTGTCAACAAGTACCATTATAACCAAAAAGCCAATATTAAAAGAAATAATTACAAGATACAGGTTCCTCCTGCATTGTTTTTAACAAGATAAATAGGAACGAGATGTTTTTCAACAAACACTCGTTGTGTAAGTGGAGTCGAAGTGAGTGTATGTGTTGACGTAAAAAGCTCCTTTAAGGTTAATAAAGTTTATCAACAACTCATTAAAAAAAATCATATTAATATAAATATTATTGTTTCGATACTCTCTGGAAATAAGTTGTACTTTTGTGCTTAAATAAAATGTGCGCCGCGTTTTGTCCATTCTTGTTTATTACGAACGTGTGCACACATATTGAAGATAATTTAACAACATTAACAACAACATATGTAAAATTCAAACAATGCATACAATCGCAAAACGTCATAGTATAGGTTGCCGATCGCAGCTTAAAACGTTTCGCCAGATTCGGAATTTTATCCTTTTTTCAGAGGGTATTATGCGTTTGTGCTGATTTGTATAACACTTAAACACTTACCGATCGACACAGAATCACTTTCTCAGTCGATTTAATGATATTCTGTCCATGAAAAACTTGTGCACAAAGTACAGGTCGCAATTTTGAAGATAATTTAATGAAATTCAATTTTAATTGCCAAAAATACAAAGCCAACCGGCCAACGATTTACACAGACGCATCACAAGTTTATTTTAAGCATAGAGACTTTGTGCTGATTAATTATTTTATTATGTTGATGTTTAGTTTTAATTAAGTCGACAATATTTATTGCAAACTCAACCATTTTACCAAATTTT
Organism: Pollenia griseotomentosa; assembly: GCA_963931875.1. Lineage (NCBI taxonomy): Eukaryota > Metazoa > Arthropoda > Insecta > Diptera > Polleniidae > Pollenia > Pollenia griseotomentosa. The sequence goes on along the minus strand of OZ007561.1, from coordinate 201,419,183 downwards.
ATTAAAATCCGCCCATATTTGACCAGATAAAGTGTTTTCATTCAACTTTCTTTTTTTAAACAAAATAAATATCGATTGACTTTACTTTTATACTCAATAAATAATTGGATGTAAAATTTCGTGTCACTTACAATTTATCATACTAACGTTCTCAGCTTTTATTTTAAGCTATAAAATATACACTAAATAATATTGTTGTTATTTGGAATTGCAGAAAAAAGCAGCATCTTAAATAACTTCTTTCTATTTTAAGTGTAAAATTCGTATCTTCAGGTGTTAAAATTGGAACAAAAAAAAATAAAAAAAATGAAATAAGAACGGGGTTAAAACAAAAAGTAAATCATTGAAAACTTTAAAAAATAACATAAAAAAATACTTTCTCTCATCAACCATAGTTGGGGGTAGTGCACTGAATATGGATTTTAATGAGCAGTGCACTATCACTAAATAAAACTGCAAAAAAATTAGTTTGCACTCTTTTTACCAGCTTTAGTAATGATTGTTATTTTTTTAATAACCAATAAAAAAATTTTGTGATTTTTAAAATTTTTTCACTATCACTAAACGCAGATTGAATACAAAAATCTGCACTCAATTCAAATAGTGCAAAACTTGGACTTGTAATCAAAAATGCTGCATACAAATATTGTCTCACCAAAATTTAAAAAATGTAACTTTGTATGATTTGATTTCTTTTAAGGATATGCATAAGCAAAGAACATTAAACAAAATGAAATTTTGTCAATAACGGTATAATTATTGGCTTTAATTATGAAAAAACAAGTTTTTGATTTTAAATTTAGTGCAACAATTTTAGTTGCACTCAAATGATTGTAGAAGAAAAAAGTTGCAATTAACTGATGATTGCTTTTTTAAATCAAACTATTTTTTCACTCATGTTTTGTGAGGCCGCAAATTTTCAATTCATCAGTCAACATCAACAAAATGATTGCAATATTTTTGCACTTACACTAACTCTGAGTAGAAACTGCAAAATGAGTGCACTATACCCATCTATGTCATCAACACACATCCTGAACGATATAATATTATATACAACATCGATAATAAAATCTTGTCCACACATTTAAACAACGTTGCAGCAAAATTTCATTAAAAAATAACTTGAAGAATAAAAGAACAATTTTAAAAAGAATAAAAGAAAAGCAATACTTTCTTTCTTTTTTAGAAGCAAAAAAAACTTGAAATTGCGTTTGCTATTTGTTACTCCTTGTTACACACACACACAAAATATATGAATTTATAGAATGAAATACTTATGCTCACTCTAATACTTATTTATTGCTAAAAAGATGTGTAAAAAATGTTGATGTTTTCAACAGGATATACTACAATGCTGTATGGCACTCCAGAGAGCACAGAACTATACACTTACAATTACATTTACACAAGTGCACAGCAAGAGCAACAAGAGAAGGAAAAAATAGCAAAAATAAAAAACTGAGCACTTTTGTTGGTTGCACGAAAACTTTACAGCTGCTGTGATGTTGTAGGAACAAGTGCAAGTTGCCAGCACCAGGTTGTTGACACACACACTTACACGCACAGGAAGCAAATAAGCAACCGGCAGTTGGCTAATGTGACACAAAGTAAGTAAAAACTCAATTGAAAAAAATCTCAAATACTTAGACGATAGAAGCTTTGCACACTAATACATAGTCTTTTCTGTATGAATGCAAACACACACACTTACATACATGAAAGTAAATAAAATTATATGTAATAAATGCACTTTTATATTTCTTATTTGCATACTTTTTGTTCTTTTTTTACTCTTTTATATTCCTTTTTATTTTCTTACGAATTTTATTTTTTATTCCTTTTATTTAGAAGTTGTTACCAGAGCTGTTTTTTTAAAGGAAAAATGATACTTTTATGAAACAAAAAATGCAGGAACAAAAGAAAATATTGTAGACTGCTGAAGTTTAAGTTACGAAAACAATTCGAATAAAATGCTAAGAAGCAAAAAGAACAAGTGCGCGACGACGTTTCCTCGTGCATGTTCTTACGTTTTCAATGCAACTTGATTCTTAAGTTTAAAAATAAATCTTTGAATAGGTATACAAAAAAAGAAGGGAAAAAAAGTTGCAAGAATTTGTTTCTTCTAACAAACTTGCAGCAACTGAAAAAGAAAAAACTGACAGACATAGAAATATGTAGGATATAAAAAAACCATTTTTTGAAATTTCTCATATATGAAACATTTCCCTGTAGGCACTAAGATATTAATGTAATGATAGTTACATGGTTATTGGCCTCACCAAAATGAGCATGAAAGACATCATTAGTCGCCAAATATCGCCTCAACAGCTGAACAAAATTCGATACTTCTACATACATTATATAAAACTTAACTTAAACCTTATTTTAAATATCCCAGTATTCATTCAACATATTATTTTAAAATCTATATATCGATAAATTTTATTACGAAATGGACTCACTTTCGATACAAATGTTGCTGAATGTAAAATGGTTAAAATTACATCCAGTAAATGTTTAAGTAAGTGTCTGCACGAAGAAAAACTTCTTTCTTTCCTTTGCGACATTTTTGCTTTCCTACATTTTTTAATTTTCACAGTAGCAATACTTAAAGTACATTGTTGCAATGTCTTAAAAAAAGCATAAAATTGAAAAGAACAGGAAATGAAAGCTTGAAAGGAAAGTTTGGTTTTTGTGTGGCCTTCGTCTTGAAGAAGTTTCAAAAAAACAAAATGTGTTTGATTCGAACTTTCTTTTTAGGTTGTTTTATTTCCTCCACTTTCTCAAAACCAAAAAGTACAATACTTGTACTTATATTGAGTATAAGAGTTCAATTGTTATTTTTGTTGCCCATTTCCTGGTTTTTGTTTGTTTTTATAATGTTTTCTACTCCGTTTTACAGACAGTTGTATTGGCATTTTCCAGTATTATATTGCAGTGTTAGGAGTTGTAACAAGCTTTAAAGGCCTGAGTATCATGTTGTCAATTAAAAAGACAAAGACACACATTTTACTGACCATTCAAAAAAATAGAAGAATTCGAAATTTGTCTATCGGCATGTTGTCTATGGCAGTAAAACAATAAGAGTCGGATTTTTTTTTAAAGAAACCTGAATCTTTTTAATTATTAATTGTTGTCATATTTGATTTAATACCAGCTACACGCAGGGATATGGAATGGAAAATGATTGATATACACTAAATTTAATGGAATTAAATTCGTTATTTTCCGCATTAATATTTTGATTAAATTAATCAAATTTTTTATTTAATTTTTTGTCATATTGCTTTTATGTAGGACTTATATCTTTTCCCACAAAATACTAAAAACGATTGTACAATGGGATATGTTACGAGGTCCCTGCAATCACATTTTCGCTGATTTATTTATCTTATGATTTCCTAAGCAAATGACTGACAAGGATGAATATAATATGTTTTTAAAATTTTAATTTTTTTTATGATGTTACGAAACATATTTTTCTCTATGTGTAGGAATAGATAATAATACCGTTTGCTTTATTATTTTAAAAAGTTTTTCTTATTCCATTTATATTTACTTTGATATCTTCTACTCTTTAGTTGAAATCTTAACATGTTCACTCAAGTTTAAATAGAAAAGTTAAACGATAATCGACAATGGATAAAGACTTTAGTATTTGTTGTCGATAGTTTGGTTGTTGTAAAAGATACTGTTCCCGTTCAAGAAACTTAAGCCTCGTTAACATTTTACAAAAGACTAAGACAAGCTAAGGAATTATTTCGAAAGTGCATTTATTAAAACAAACAAAAAAATTAAATCAAGAATTAAAAGATTTTATTTCTTTGAAACTTGTGTATCTTACACACACACACAATAATTTTAGACACACGTGCGAAGTTTCAAGCATTTATTTAGTTTAGTTTAAAACAAAGGCGAAAAGAAAGGCTGTAAGAGGAGGCGTTTTATTTCATTCGTAATAGAAAGGGCGGTGGGGGTTTTTTAAATTTTGTTATAATTGACGAGATTTAACACCAACATGTTTTACATGTTAAACAGCAATAACAACTAAATTAGGGACAAAAAAAATAAATCAAAAACCAAAAGTGAGAGAGGAAATTTTGTATGTAAATTGTAGCAAACGAACCAAAAATTCTCTACACAACCCAAAAGATTTAATCTGTTGACATGTGATGCAGAACGAAAGAAAAAAAGAAAACTTTTTCTAAGTTATTGTCGCTTTTTTGAAATAAATGTTTTTTTTTAACTTTTTAACAGATAAAATAAAAGCTTAAAGGACAATCTGCAAGTATGTTAATGGGCCACTGATACAAAAGGTCACATTTGTTTATTAAGATATTGGCGGAAATTAAAATAGATGGAACCCATTTGAACTTTATATCTTTTAAGAAACTTGTTTTATAGGAAAAAAAATTTTTAAATTATTTTGGGAAAAAGTACAAATATTTGCATAAATAAATTTTTGATATGGTTAGAAGATACTTTTAGTATTGGAAATATTTTTCCAAATATCAACTAACTACTTTAATATTATATGACAGCAGAAAATGTAATAATAGAATGATCACTTAATTAAACTTTCAATTTATTTATAGTTGCCAAATTAAAAAAATTATTGCAGAAAATTATAAAATTATAATGGGCCATCAAAAACTACTCATCATTTTATAAATGGAGCAGGCACTTTAAAAAATAAAATAAGTATTAAAAACTTATAGTTGGGCTTGAGTTAATCAAACTTAATTTTCATTAAATTATTTTTACTGAAGGAGGCCGAAGTAACCCGAGTTCGATCCCCAGCTCAGCCAAGAGTAAAAACTATCAATAAATTTTAGTAAATTTCATGTTGTAAAATTCCCTCCTTCAGTAAAAATAATTTAATGAACATTAAATTTGATGGCTCCGTGCAATAACTCCCAGGTGCAATAAGTCCCAGTGCAATAACTCCCAATGAATTAAATCCCAAAATAAATGAAATAAGTCCCAAACTGGAAAAAAGAAATAAATCCCAAAAAAATGAAATAATTTCCAAGTCTTAAATGAAACAAACCCGAACTTTTGGGAGTTATTTCATAATGAAATAACTCCTAAAGACATTAATGAAATAACTGCCAAAAACAGCCCATCGAAAAGAATTGAAATAAGACCAAAAAAAATGAAACAAACAACTTCCAAGCAAATTTATTATATATGTATTCGTTTTACTTGAATATTTACATAAAATATTTAAAATGTTAAACAATTTTAAGAAATTGCAAATAATTGAAAATAAAATAACTCCCACAAAAAATTAAATAACACCCACAGCAAATGAAATAACACCGAAGCTCAAAATAAAATGAAATAACTCCCACGTTTATTTTTTCGGGGACTTATTTCATTTGGACTTTATTTCATTATGAAATAACTCCCAGGCAAAAAATTAAATAACTTCCAAAAAAATGAAATAAAACCGAGAGAGCTGGGAGCTATTTCATAATGAAATTACTCCCACATTTGTATGAAAAATTGTTGGGTCTAATTTAATTTTTTTCTTGGGACTTATTGCACCTGGGAGTTTTTGCACGGAGCCAATTTGATGAACTCAAGCCTAACTAAAAATATCAAAAAATTAAAAATTAACAGTTCAACTAAAAATCACAATTATTCTTAAAATTGCAATGGCACAAGCTCTAAAGTTTACATTTGTACTTCAACATTATAAGCAAATGAATTCAGGTTTTCAAACAAAGACGACTCCTCAAAGTGCATTTACACGACCTGTATTTTGCAGTGGGTTTGGCAGATGTAAAATCCATATGTAATTGCACATGTCTGTCAAAATTGACACATACTGAAGGTTTATAATTTTGCTTTCACACGTTCGTTTTTGGTTTTATCTGACATAACCTAACATCGAAATTTACATATTAATATTTTTATTCACTTTTAATTGTATTTCAGTTAATTAAAAATGCTGTTTTTTCAAAAATATTTGTAAATAAATAAAAAAAAATTATGACCACAAGCAAATGACTTGCAAAACAGCTGATTTAATATGGTTTGACAGATCAAAACAGAACACGCTCTAGGTGAAAAATTTTACACTGCTAATTCCATCTGTCATTCACAGAAGCAAATTTTTTTTGTGCTTACATAAGATGTGTGCATTTTGCAGTGGGAAATTTGACAAGTACACAGGTCGTGTAAAAGCACCTTAAGCAATTATGGGACTATTTTGTAATATTTCTAGCCTGTATTAAATATTTTATATGGGAGCCCCCTTAAGGAATGGAGATAGCGGGTAGGTATGCTAGAAATAAATGATGGAGATGAAAAAGAAAGTGATTTTGGTCATAAATTTAACCCGTCTATAGACATCCTGCGCACTGCAGGGGCCAAATTTTAATTTTAAATTTAATAAATATGAATACAATATAAATAATTAAACAAACATGCATATGAATTTGTAAAATAATAGAATATTACATACAAAAAAATTGCGATTACCACTGTTTTTTTTATGTTTATCTGTAAGAATTTTTAATCGCTAATAAATGATAGAAAATGGTTGGTTGACAACACAGTTGATTTGTTTACATTTAATTGAAAAATTGTGTAAATGTGAAAGGAGTTTCGAAGCAACTTTAAAAGAGAATAGAGAAAAAAAGTTTAACAAAAAATAAAAAATTGTGTAAACTTATTTTGTAAATGGAATTGCTAATTAATATTTAATGATTTCCTGCTCTTATAATTTATATGGAAAGTTAGTTTTAAAACAAACCATTTTAAAATATTTTCAAAACTTTTTTAATACATCCCCCTTCCCCGCCCCTTCCAAAAAAAAAAAACTTACTTTGACTTGCTAGAAGTTTGTCCTTTTTATACAAGCATGAGATAATCCTTCTTAAATATTTTGGCAGAGTAATCCTTAAAATAGCAACGAAAATATTTTTCATTATTTTGTTGTTATTATTTCGGATTTCATTTCTTTACATCATCATATTTTTTATAAGAAGTGAAAGAAGGAAATGAGCTAAAAGTTATGACTTTTTTATGGCTTGAACTTTTTTTCGTAAAATTTTTGTTATTGCACATTTTTTATTATTTAAGATTTTGTTGGTATAAGCACTCTTCTTTCGTTAGAAAGCGACGAAAGCAATACACTTTCTAGTAAGTGAATTATGCGTAAGAACTTTTTCGAGTAGGCAACATTTTTTCTTTAGCAAAATATGTATTTTTTTTTAGTTATTAATGATTTAGTTATTGATTGCCTTTTTGGAAAAAAAATTTCATCTGTTACTATCTTAAGCTGATTGTTAGCAGTATTTTGTATATTTAATAAGGTTTTGCTTAAATAGATTTGTGTATATTTGCTGAATAAGCGGCAGACTTTTATGAGCATATTTAATTTTTTTTTAATTTATTACGTTGCTTTTTCTATAAATTCAATCGTGTTCTGCAATTTGTGTTAAATTTTAAGAAAATTTTGAAAATTGGTGATTTGTTTTGCTTTATTTTTTATTCCACAAATATTTTAATTCTTTTTTAATATTAATTTTCTCCGATTTTTAGACGGAACACATGTTGACTCGTTTAACAACACTTAAAAACTAAAGTTTCTTGCTCACGCACTTTCGTACAAAGCTCTCCTCTTTTGAAAAACGACCTTTTGGAAAAAAAACACGAGTTCGTACCGAAAGATACTCTTTTTTTTAAATAAAAAAAACCAAAAACAGATAGGCAAATAGGCTAAGAACACTCAAACGAATGCACTATACTCAAAGAAAGTTTGAAAGAAAGGAAGTATGTAGTAGAAAATTCACCTCATTACAATGGTGAATGTTCTTTTTTGATTTTTTGCTTGCTACTTCATGCTCACATTGTATGCGCGTTCGTTCTCTTGAATTTTCTGGTACAAACGAAACGAGCGTATTATTGCATTAACGGTACAACTTTGACTGACTAAACCAGTTGAGTGTACAAAGGCACAACAAATAAAATGCACGTACAGTGTGGTGGGTTAGAAAAATGTTCCAGCATCATGTTTTTATAGGCAAAAGTGTGTGAGTTATGAAAATAAAATGCATAAAAAGTGTACACTCTATAATAAGCCTTATAATGAGTAAACAAATGTTTCAGAAGCATGTTGCAAATAGTTCAACTTTTTTATAGAAAAAGGAAGCAACTTGTTTTGGTCTTAAGCCTAGTACTCTGTTCAAATTTGTGAAAAATGTTGAGCAAAATTGATTATTTCACAAGAAAATTTTGACATGTATGAATGTTACCTATCTTGCGAGTTTGTACATTTTAACGTTTTTATTCTTGATTTTTTAATAAGAAATAAAAAATTATTGTAACACAACCGGTAACAGTTTTTTATCCATATTTACTTTCTTTTTTTATTTAAAAAAAATAAATTTAAGTAAAATACATGTGGAATTTGTTTACATACGCAAAACAATGTTGCATACTTTACAGGAATTAAAACGTCGAATTGTACAAACTCGCAAGATAGGTAACATTGATACATGTCAAAATTTTCTTGTGAAATAATAAATGTTGCTCAACGTTTTTCACAAATTTGAACAGAGTACTAGGCTTGAATATGGATAAACAACTGTAACCGGTTGTGTTGTCTTAATTTTTGCTTTTGCTTAAAATTCAACGTGAAATAAGTGCAGATTACAAAATTTCACAGTTATAAAAAATGTTGCCAGAAAAATTTCGGTACTTTTTCACAAAATGAACAGAGTAAAACTCTATCAACATTTTTTCATAGTTATTCCGCACAAGTTTTTTTCATATGAGTTTTGACAGCATTTCGCGTGACATGTTGAACAGAGCACCAGGCTATAATCAAATAAATGTTTCTGATTGCGCCAAGGAATCTGTTTACACGTCGCTTGCTTGTTTTTTTTTAGTTAATATAAAAGAGGCGGTCTATTAAGCCTGTTAAAACTACTTAGACAACAGAAAACAATTTATCAATAAAAAATAAAAGATGTATATAAACAAATCAAAAACAATTTTATTGAAATTAATTAATAAAATAAAAAACTTGTAAACAAATAAAATATAAAAAAAAAGAAAAGCAGCTTATAGGTTAATGACAAAATGTAGGGAAATGAGCTTAAACTCTTTAACCGTAAAAAAAAACAAAAAATATTTTTAAGACCAAAATAAACATTTCTACGCCTGTTACAACAAACTGAAATTTAAAATAACAGACTTTAAAGCCAGCAAGTGTTAAGAAATACAGGCGTGGCAGTTTTTATCCAAAAGCTTAAAAAAGTAAAAAAAAAAATTTTAAATTAACATTAGTTAACAACAATTTATCTTCATTTTACTTTATTCATGTTACAGTTGCTAATGATTTGTGCCATTGTTCGGCTAATGATTGTATGACAACCAAAATTTTGGGTTGAAAAAAAACTTCTAAAAAGGTTTTATATAACAATTATAGTTTTATTTATAGCCTTTGTAACGATTTAAAAAAAGGTTCAAAACAATATATGTAGTTAGATTATGATTTTTCTTGTTAGAAAAATTTACACATTCTATGGAGGTCACGAAATATTTTTGAAGCTTATTAAAATTTTTCTTAGGTCATATCTAAGAAAACATCTTTATTGTAAAAGGCTCTATTACTCAAAAATGCATAAAAAGTGTAATCGTGACTATGTTGAAAGAACATTTTAAACAGAAATTTAATATGGAACAGTTGAGCATGATTTCACTTACGACGTCGTTAAGAAAGCATTTCAAAATAAGTGTTCACTTAACAATTTTAAAGCAGTAAAAGGCAAATGTAACAACTAAGTGTCCAGGATAGTCGGAATTTTTCACGTACAAAGCACAGCTTTTGACCAATACGAGTTTAAGAACTGCAACAAAATTCTTTTGAAACTATTCTCTCAAAAAGAAAATTTAAACACAACTAATAAATTAAGTAATATTGTTTTAAGTACTTGTAGTTTGTTGTACTAACACAAATCGCTGGGAGGGAGATCTAAGAGTAGCCGGGTTAAAGACTGAATTTTGCGCATAATCTATGGTGGATTTATGTCTAATGACTAATTTTTAGGGAACAATATAATAAAATTAAAAAATAGTGTGCTGGTATTGTAAAGGCCACCTTGGATGGACGTAACTTTTGAATACATGCAGTAAACAAAATTCCTGATAAATTTCATCCACAGTAAAATCCCGATAATTCGTAACCGAAGAGGCAGACTGCTTTTTGCGAATTCTTTGAAATAAAAAAATATCGATTTAACAATGATAAAATTAAAAAATCTACTTTAGAGATATGAACTTTATGAACAAGCTGGGGCCTGATTCTGGCAGCCGTGATCGAGTATTTTCTCGATTCGAAAGCAATTTAATATCTAAATATTTCAGTCAGTACTGAACGAATCGGAATTATTTTTTCAGTGTTGTAAAGCACTAATTTGAGTTTCACAATACTGAAAAAATAATTTCGATTCGTTCAGTATCGACTGAAATAAAATTGCTTTCGAATCGAGAATGTACTCGATCACGACTGCCAGAATTAGGCCCCTGGTTATAAAAAACATTGCCTTTGTATTTTTACATTTTTAAGCCGTTCACAACTAGTTGTGAACTTGGTTTACTAAGTTTTTCATTCCGTTCTGGGTGGAGCAAAGCGCAGCAGCACATCCTCCGGGGGTGGTTAAGAGCGTATGGAGTTAAATAGGCTTTTCAATTGCCGACTTTTTCTTTTAAAGGTTGTATCGGGACTAAGGCCGAAATTTATTGAAATTACAAGCCAACTTGTTACATCAAGGAATTAATGAAGAACTTGTATAGTAAATAAAATAACTTGTTTAAGTTCCACGAACTGTAAGGTAATTGAGTTAACAGGTAAGTATATCTGTTTATAGGTGTATGCATTTGTGGCATAAAATGCGTTATGTAATAAAATAAAAATACAGATTTTTCCTTACTTTTACTTCATAATCTGTATAAAAATCTTTAATCTGTTCCTCCCAATACATACAAACAAACATATATCGAGTGAGTCACTCTAGAATTATGAAAGAATTTGATGAAATGTAGTATTTGAAGGTCTTTATTTTAAGATGAATTTTCACACAAAATAAAATCTTTTCTAACACATCCATACGAATACAGAAATGCCTTTAGTAAAAAAATTAAAAAGGATTTAAAAAAAAATTAGCTTGGGTTCAAAAAAAGTTGGCTTTTTGTCGTTATATTACATGGAACAACTAAAGAAAATAAATTCAAAACAGTTCAGATAGCTTTTGTGAACAGAAGGCCGTAAATTATATGATTTTTCCACAGCGCATTTTCAATTTCAAAGTTAGCGATAAAAGTTTTGCTTGGCAAAATGCCCAATCAATTTTAGATGATCATTTTCGCATAACCAAAACTCAATTCAATCCAATGCAAACAAATATTGTTTTCAAAAAACTATGGAATTATTAACAAATTATCTATGTTTTATTAACTACTTGCAACAAAATTTATAAAAATTAAAATTATAATTCCATAAATCAAGATTGACGTACTTAAATAAATCCAATTTCAGGATTAAAACATAAAAACTTATTAATAAAATTAGAACTGTCATCTTGATTATGGCATTTTAAATTTTAACTGACTTTAATGATTTGCTTGGCTTCTTCCAAGGCGAGTTCATAAAGGTGGCATTTTCGAGTCATCTGTTTATTATTTTGTGTGTATACTGAATGTCAAGCTCTATTTATATTTAAAATTCAATAAAAATCTAAATACTTGAAAAAAAAACTTATTTAAATTTTATAAAAAAAAATATTTTATAAATACAAGGTATTAGAAATGCTTAAGGAATAAGTTGATCCAAAATAAATATGCAGTAAAGGAAAAAAGGTTTAACTTCTAAAACGATTGTGTATATTTTATAAACAAAAAAATCCCTTTTTTATATTTTTAACAAATAATTTTGACATTCACTCTAAGTTTTTACAAAAACACAATACATAGTATTTTTCAAAAAAAAAACCTAGCATAACTCAATCTCATGATGTGGTCACCTGTATTAATTCGCCTTAACTTCTTCTAAGACTGTTTGGCTTAAATATAGAAGGTTTTTTCTATAAAAAATTTGTCATAGAATTTAAAAATATTTTTTTTAAAACGCAATAAGAGACAAAAACGTTAAGTATAAAATTTAATATTGTATATATCAGCGTGGAATAAATAAAAAATCTCTTAATTTACATGTACTGAAATTTATTGTATAGTAAAATTATAACAAACCATATACCTTAAATTAAATTAACGAGAACCCCTTTAGAGAAAAAGCCAAAAATAAATTTTAATTTTTGTGACCCTTGAAATTGTCATCAATACCATTAAACAAAAATAATTTCCGTTCAAAAAGGACCGCTGAGTACCGATTGCCATTCAATTCTTTATATAAAGAGGACATCAAATAATAAATAACGTCAGAGAGACAAAGAGCCCGCAATCCAACCACATCAATGGTCATCTGTCAATATTGAAGTTGAGAATGAGAGAAAACAACAGGCTTTGGCTTTACTATCTTGAACGCATACACATGCACTCTTAAATGTACATACCAGCAAACATTTTTGTTTGAACTACTTAAAAAATTGTTTGGAAATAGATAGACAATGACCATTATAATAGATTTGGCTTCTAAAAGGTAAATTTATTAGACTGAAAAATTTATTTTTTTTTTCTTAATTAAATTTTTTTTTGATTTTTAATGATTTCAGAGTTATCTTTTATCGCTCATTTATTGCAGCGTCGTCATATCTCAAAACAGTATATTTCCAAATAAACATGTTTAAAGTTTTTGATTTGCTCGAAAAAATTATGAGACGCGTTCTCTTCAAACAGGAAAAGTATAAAAGATATAAAGAAGAATTTTTTACACAATATAAATAAAAACATAGCGAACAATTCTGTACCACTATATCTCCAATATTTAATTTTTTTAGTTATGATGACGGAAAACACCATTTTGCAAATATTTTCTGTTAATTTTTTTTTTTTTTTTTTACTTTATTTTTAGGTTCGAGTTTATTTTAAGAAACTTATTGATTAAATAAAAAATTTTTTAAAAGATTATTAAAATTTATTCACATCTATTTAAATGTAGAGGTTCTCTTAATAGTTTGACACTGTTTACGATTTAAGTTTGCTATAAAGAAATTGAACAATCATATTTACAGCGTTTGACATTGTGCTTGTTGGGTTATTCTGGTAACATATAGTTTGTCAAGTATTCGCATGAATCTGCCAAGTGTTTTTCTTCTTTTTAACGCATTCTGTGGATTGTGGTAAATGCGAGCCGTTTTAGAAGTTATTTAAGTAGACTAACTGAGTTATTTAACGCTTTTTGTGACTATATCGAAACCTTGGATATTGATGCACTACGATTTTCAATAAAACCACCAGTAAAAGTTCTATATTTGTCTATTCCGAATTTTTGATACCCTTTTCCCACAGTTAGAATAATTCAAGAGTGGGCGATCCAAAAAATTTCAAACAATCTTTATACAGACTGACTTCACAGTATTGAAATTCTCTGTGGTTTAAGGAGTATTCAAAAACTACGTTTTAGAGAATCGACTGTCAACATTTTACTATAATAGTTTTGTTCGTTTGGTTTTATGCCCGTAATTGTATACAAAAAGAAACCTATTTCAACGTTTGTTTGGCCAACGTGTTTTTACCTTAATAGACTTCTATGCACAGCTATATTTATTTTTCTAGAAATTACGGGCATTAGGCGAATGAAATTGTTTTCCGAGACTGCGCTTTACGTGGGGTCTATGGCTATTCCACATTTGGGCCTATAATTAATTTCCTTCTACACCGATTGTGCTGCATTTCATACCATACTGCTTAGGACACTAGAAACAATTTAATACCAAAAATTTTCCTTTCTGTTGAGTCATTCGGAAGTTGGCGTGTTTTCAACAGACGGACAGACATACGGGCCTGGCTATATCAACTTAAATTAATAAAGTACCTATTATATATATACACATTATGATATTTTAGATGAATATAAATGAAAATACGGAATAACAAACTAAGTATACCTTCATTTACCACTAGTCATGGAAGGTATAAAAATATCACTTTCAAAACAATTGCCTATCGCCCGATATGCTTTTAATATTTTTTCAATCAAAATTTATAAAAATATGTTATTGAGAATACTTTAAAAACTAACCTCGTATGTCTAAGCTATAAAACAAATGCTTACATCCTTTAGTCTTGCATAATATTTCACAACAACGTATGTAAATAAAATAAAAAAAAACTGGAATGTCAGTAACAACCAGAGTCTTAAACGACCCTGTAGCTTTGAAGGTGGCAATAAAAACTTTGATGATAATTAAACACATGTGTTTATATAAAAATATTTTAATAAAATTAGTTCTTTTATTCACAAAAATAAAAATTAGAAAATGAAAAATTTTAATTATTTAATCAATGAAAGTTTGATTAAAAATAAAAATACAAAAATGTAAAAATAATTTATAGCAAATTTTAAACAAGTGTTTCTTCACAAAAACTTACAATTTAGGCTTTCACGGCAAAGCAGAAACGATTTCAATATGATAAAAAAATGACCATTATAATTAAGTCGTTATAAAAATTGATAATTACAAAATATATAGAATAATTTGAGGATGCTTGTTTAACTTTCTAGCATTTTTATTACGACATCAACCTCCAGATCTGAAGGGGTTAGTTTAAATACCAGTGAGAAATCCCTGTTTAACACTTGTACTGAAACAGGCATCTTGAAGAGTTTTTTTTTGTAGAAAAAAAAATTGAGAGTAAAGATTTAAATGAGTTGACTATTTGCAAAAGAATTATTTCCTGAAAAAAAGGATTTATTAAAACTCATACACAGTGTGGCCATATCCAAAAATATTTTAAAGCTAAATCGGCTTTAAAATAATGCTAAAAAATGCTAACAAAAATCTAAAACTGCCAAAAAATAATGCTAAAATTTAAATTGTACTATTTTTTGTTATTTTAGTTAATATACCTTTATATGGACCTAGGGTCACGAACGTACGTTCGTACGTTTTTGCTGTACAAATAATATAGAAAACAAAACTTTTCCTAGTTATAAACATAAACATGTGGTCACGAACGTACGCAAAATAGAAGTCTCCTTTGGCTGACAGTAGTGAAATGTAAAAATCTGCGTAATGGAACGGAATATTCAAAAGTGATTATTTTATTTTAAAAGTGTGTTAATGTAGGTCTCTATCCAGTATTTACACAATAAAATATCTCTATTGGCTTTTGTTTAATTGGCTTATGTACCGGTCGCAAACGTACGATTTTTCCATAAGTTTTTTTTTTGTTATCACCATGGATTTTCTTATAAATATCTTAAAATTTCCGTAACAAAAAACTTAATACTCAATTTACAATTGATTGTAATGAAGAGATTATGAAGAAAGAGTGCAAACATAACATATTTTTTGCATGCAAAATAGTTACATAAAGATGGTAGCTTAAAAAGAAAATATAAAATTTTCGAGTTTCCAGCGCAATTTCCTCAAGTAAAACAGCTGAGATATGCTATGGAACCTTTACAACATAGACTCTTTTATAATAATAAACAATAAAAGACGATGATTATCAACATTTTAAATGTTCATTCTGGTTTACCTTTCTGAGGAAATACCCATATATGATTTATTTTACATAATTCTTCCTTATAAACTTACATCATATCAATAGAACAAACTGATTAAAATAAATAAAATATTTAGTAAACATAAAAAGTCTTAAAAATATAAAAGAAAAAATCAAAGGAACTTGACCTACAAATGGCGTTTATTAAGTATTTCAATAAAACTTATAACATGTTTAATAAAAAATTTCATTTTATAAATAAAATACGTCATCAAAATTAATATTATGCTTCAACTTCTGAAGAATCGATCGAGATATCATTATAATATATGTCCTTATCGCATTTTTATGTGAGATCGTACATTTTTTTAAAACTATGGCAAAATTTTAAACCCCACTTAATATAAAATAGCGAATTCAAAGTCTTTAACGTCAGTCTATTTCGAGTTTTCGTTTTCAAGAGATTTATACAACTAAAAACCTATTTTAACTTCCGCGTTGCTAAATGGCAAAACCCAGAACTTTATTGCAAAAGAAGCTAATTCACTAACTGGATTTTCATTTATTGCTTTTTTATATCCATATACATTTATCCAGAAATCAACTGTTGAGTTCTTATTTAACAATTCATATGAATTTAGTTTCTGCCACTGATGTTCCAAAGTTGTAATTTCTTCTACAGTTAAATCTATTATTTCTTCTTTAAAATGTTCGCTTAAGTTGCATTTATTAGCTTTTAAACTGTTTTCTACACAACAAAAGTTAGCATTTGTTAAATTATTAAATCTTTTTGTCAATCGTTGTCTAAGTTGACATATTAATTGAGCTATAAAATCTCGGCATGTAATTCGTATTTGTTTTTCTATTTTAAAAGTTATGGTATCACTTTTCGTTTCCAAAATTTTTTTCAAAATCGTTAATGGAAAAAATCATCTTAACATGAATTTAATGGATCAAACTGATCAAATTTTAAAACAATTTGATATGAAAGATATTTAAAAAGATTGTACAGTTTCTATAGCAAAAGAGTAGGGTTTTGTATGTGCATTCAACAAAAAAGTGTGGTAGATTTTCAAAAAAATATTACTTGAATATTCTTAAATTAAATAATGCTAAAAAATGCTAAATATTTAGTTGAAAAATGCTAAATAAAATGCTAACTGCTAAATGAAAAATTTGCAGCAAAATCAGACAAAAAAATGCTAAATCTAGCTGCAAAAATGCCAAAATGGCCACGCTGCTCATACAGTACAAAAGGTAAAAAAAAAATAGAAACAAAAGAGAAAACAGAACCTAAATTTTATTCTATTAATAACAAAGCCTTGTCTTCTTTTCTTTATCTTTCTGTTTAGCTATTGACCATATCGAATCTTTAGTCCTTCATTTATCTATGTAATTGCTTTGCCAGACTCTTCTTTCTGTGGCAATATGTGCGTTACTAATTGTTGATTAAGACGAGCGTTAAAATGCATCATTGATCTTTTGTTTACATTTTTTTTCGGGGTTTTTTGTTTTACAACTATAAATAACTTGATGACTGAGTGATAATTGTTTTAATATTAAAAATTCTTTGAAAGGGTGACGAAAAATAATAATATAAAAAAAAATTGTGAAGAGGATCATAAAATGGAATTGTTGATTTGTTTCTTGTATTCTTTGTGGCAGTTGAAGTGTGATGAATAGTTTGCATTGACTTTCATGAGTGACATTTACTGTAAAAATCAAGTAAAAATCTTGTTGAGCAAAGAATCATCCAAAATCAATATTGAAAATGAAGCATTGAAATAATTTAAAAATTGTTTTAGAAAACCTTTAATAATTTGTGCAAATGTGGCCAGTCTTATTGATACTTCATTGATGGATAAATATTTGGAAATAAAACAGAAATGTGCGATAGTGTAAATGCAATAGTGGTATTCACACCGAGCTTGTTAGTTTGCTAGTCGTTAATCGTTAATTTCTTTTACGCATTTTGTTTTTGTATATTTAAAGCGCTTTCGGATTAACATTTAACAAATAAACGAGACGGCACCCCTGATAAAATAGTTGTTAGTTGGTAACTCACAATCAGCTGTTACAGTTTCTAAATACATATAATAAAAAAGTCATTTGTGATACATTTCTAAAAAAATATTTGTGTTTTGGCAATTTTCGAATAATAAATTGTGTCAGAACAATAAGTCAGCTGTTTTACTTCGAAAGTTACCAGACTAACATAGTTTTAAAAAGGGGGTTGTTCACAGTTGGTAACTTTAACAAATTAACAAACTACCGAGTAACAAATTAACAAGTTCGGTGTGAAAACCAATAATGTGTTATGAAAATTACAAGTAGATATTACGAAAACAAAGTTGACATCCCATACGACTTTATTGTGTTTTGAAATTTTTCTAAGCAAATTATACTTTTCACTTGATCAGGGTTGAATTTCAGTTAATGTGTAATAATGTGAGTACAAGCTGTCACATTAAATAAAATTTTTGGCAGTCTTATAGACTTATGTGACAGTGTAAAGTTTTCTTTAATTCTTTTTTTAACAACAAAAAAAATGTTTTTTTAGAGAACAATAAAACAGTTAAAAACAATGTTTAAAGTCTGCCCTTTTTCCCAAAAAAAGGGTTGTTTATTCAGTTTGTAGCCACTACAAATCGGAACCAGTGTGTAATCTCACTGAATTACATTTTGTCCCTTTTCAGATGTTACAGTAAACCTAAATTCTTTATTCTTGTAACTCCTTTATGAAGTGAAAACAGGTTTTTTTTAAGGTTTTTTGTGTTTTTCATTTTCCCTACAAAAAATTTCGTTGCGGTTGGTTTCTTGCTTGCTTGAAAATTAGTATTCTTTTGCTTTGAAATTAGTAAAATAATGTTGTTAATTACTGAAAACAACAAAGCTAAAACATCATCATAAAAAAATTTATTGACCAAATAATCGCCCTTTCAAAAAAAGAGTGTGGTTTGCCTTTCGATGTCTAAAGAAAAAAAAGAGATAAAATCTTTAAGAAGATTTCCTTACCAAACAGGTGATGCTTAACTAAAGAATCTTTCTTCAACAGTTCTAACGGATACAATTTATTGTACAGCAGATTTTGTTTATTATGTTTTATTTACGAACATAATAAATATTTTTAACATTTCTTTCTACTAATTTGTAAACTCTACCGTGGAACTATAAAAATTGGTATAAAAAACAATAAAAAATGCGGATAGAATTAAAATAACGTGAATGAAATTAAAGCGAATGGGAAAAGGGCAAGAGAGGAACAGAAAATAATGATTTCTTTATTTGTAGAACACAAACCTGCTTTATATAAAAGAAGAACAGTGGTGAACAAAATTATTCATATTCATGAACCCTGGTCAAAGAGAGCTTATTCATGTAAAAGTTCGAACAGACTTGTAAGAAAACGAACATGTTATGACAAAGTTATTTCCTTACATTATCCTTTTAATCACCTATGGAAAAAATATATTATATATATTATAGTTGTATAAAAATTGCCTCGGTTTTGTAAAACGTTGTAAGAGATACTTCTCTCCGTATGATCTCCTTACTATTTATACCGCCTTTATCCGACCAAGACTGGAATACAAATCCCTTGTTTTGGCCAGTGCTTCAAAGTCTATTTTGGAGCTCCTAGGCTTCGTTAAGAAGAGGGCGAAACTTCTCACTGGTGACAGTAGGGGGTGCAATTCTATTGAATCCCTTGAACACCGTTCTGCAATGGGATGTGTTCTGATAGAATAAGGGATTTGGTTTCTGAAACGGGTACGTTTGTTCGTAATACGCGATTTTTCTTAATAATCCATCCTTTTGTGTTCGATTGACCGATGCAGCGTAAAACGCATTACAGGAAGAATTCATTCTTTAGCAGGACTTTTCGTATAAAATAAGATCGGCGTCTATATTGTCAAATATTATGGTTATCCCCTTATTTTTACTTAACCTTAATAAAAATTTTGTGTGGAAAAGGGACTAAGAAATGGCTAAGATTTGATAACATTGTGTTCATCTTTGACAAAGTCAAAGTCAGTCAAACTCTATTATATTAAATTGGTAGTTGTTTGTTTGAATCTTTCGAGAAATATTTCGTAAATTAATTTTTTTGCACATTACTAAATTTATAATTAAGCTTACGTCAATAGTTTTTGTACAATAATTTTACTGTCCGGCAATTCTGATGACTCCAAAGTACGAAAGGTCTTTGGGCAGAACTGCAATAAAATGGTAACGTAATTGATCATTACCCAGTAAAAACTTCGCTTACTTTTTCAAAACGAATAGCTTCTTTAACTCATTATTTAGTAGCTTTCTTCTATAACTACATCTATAACAACTTCTACAACTACTTTTTTCTGAATGTATGTAGGTAAACAAATAATGCGTTCATTTTGGGACATCCTAGGTAAAATTCATTGGTTCTTTCAGTAGAATTGTAAGTAGTGCTTTTATGTTTTTCTGATTACTCAACACATTATTTAGTAGGAGAAGTTTTTACTGGGTACTTGTGTAATTTATTTTTTTTTTTTTTTTTTTTAATTAAAATCATTTGACTACTTCACTTGTAGTGCGAGTCACTTAACTGTTCCCCAGTAATCTAAAGTCAGTAGTCAGTGTAGTCAATACTTATTCCCCACTTCAGCTCTGCTTATTCGTGATTTTGAAATTGTTACAATTACAAAATTTATTTAAAGTATTATCTACTAACTTATTGTATTAAGTCGTTTCGATTTCGTAGACATTTACAAGAACCTTTAAATAAATTTAAATATTAAATATTTTTCTGTATTTAAAGTTAGACTTTGCATTAAAATTCATTAATTATTTTATTTCATTTGTTCATTTCGTTACGAATATTTTATATTAACAAGAAAACTGCATTAGCTGATTTAAAAAAAAAAAAATATTATTATATTTCATTTTATTTCAGAAAAATCAACAAAAAGAAAATATTGGTAACTGATGATGATATAGTAAAAAACACACAAAATTGTTATAAAGCACAACAATAAAATATTAATACACTTATATACAAACAAATACACCGCCATGAGACCAGAATATAACACAGACACTGGGCCAAATATTTATACACCCAGCAAACACAAATGCAAGCGTTAAAAAAATCAACCATTTTGTTATCTAAGAGCTTCTTACTAGTTTTCACTAATCAAGTTCATTAAAAAGATATCTAAACGTCAATTATTATTTAAGCACAGAGAAAAAAATTCCGCTTTCCGTTAAAAATGCTATTATTTTTAAAAAGTTCTGTTTTATACACAGAAAAAATGACCAGTTGTTTTTTATCAATTAAAAAAATTGTTTAAAAAGCGTTTCAATTTGATAAATGTGATAATTGAATCAATTATTTTTTATTGTTAAAAAAAAAATTAAAAATATAATTTTGATTTAACTAAAATTTTAGTTGTTTGAAAATAAATTTTTAATTAAAATATTAATTAAATAACAAAAAATCTTTATTGAATTTTTCGTACGAAATAAAATAATTTAAACATGCAGAATTGTTGTTGGGAATTATCAAAACCTGAGCTATATTTTATTAAATCAATTAACACATTGTTTGAAACAGCAAAGTTTCTTGATAATTTTTTTATTGAAAAAAAAAAAAAAAAAATATTTATAATATTAAATTTTTACAATTTTTGGTAATCTATATAATCATTTTTTTATTAAATGCAATATCATGAAATTGTTTGCTTGCTTCTATGAATTTGGTATGAATTTAGTGTTTAGGGAAAATTTTTAATTTTTTTGTGTTGGAGAGCAATTTAAAACATTAAAGGTTGATTTTGAAAATTTACTGTTATTTTAATATAATCATCACTTTTCTGCAGTTGTAGTATTTTTTTAAGTTTTTATTCGAAAATATTTCAAATGTCACAGATCTTCAGTAAACTGAAGTTTTTATTCCAAATGATATTGCATATTAAAAAAGGTAAGCAAAAAGTCGTCATTAACTAAAAAAATTGCTTAACTCAACTTAAGACATTTTTCCTTTTTGCCACAGATTTATCATTAAAATAAGGTTGACTTCAAATTTTATTAAGCTAATGTTTGGTAAGAAATTTGACTTTATTTCAGAACCTATAGAGGTGCTGCCAACTTGCCCGCGGATGTCTAGTTGGGCTTCTAAGTTTGAATTTTTAAAAAACTGACGGCAAATTTCGGTTTTTGATATTATTATTCTTAAAGGTCTATCACATTTTCCATATTCTTTAGTTGATTTTTTAATTTAAAACTTAAATCATTCATAAATTTTTTATCAATTTTTTTGTTTGCTGGGATATGAGTTTCGATGAATCCGGACAAATCATATATTTAATTTTGTATGCGAGTTTGTATTTCTATAAAAGTTAATACTATTTTACATATCAATTTCCATATGAAAAGTTTATTCTGGTAACAAATAGAAAGAGGCAAAAAAAAAAGCAAAAACATAAAACCAAAATTAGTTAAATATTTATTTTAAATATAAGATTAATTAAGTATTTTTAAAAGCTCCGTTCGCTTTTATTGTTTTGATGACCATGCAAAACTATTCGATTGGATAATCTGATAACGAAATTGAATGTTCACAATTTACGAGCTCTAAGAAACATTTAGTAAGTCTATAGAAACTAATTGGTATTTTTTTTTTGTGTAATCCAAATTTAAATAACAAAGGGGGACCGGCGGACCGGACTGAAAGTGTCTGAAGTTGTAGATAAAATCTCGATAAGGAGATTGTTATAAGATGTTTCACTATTTACAGTAGATTTGTACTCAAATGAGTGCCAGGTTAATTAGTTCTTCAAACTTGTTGATATGAATTAAGTTAAATGCTTAAGGCCTAGCATTTATCTTAGTCATCACCTTTTTATATTCTCGTTATCTCTAATTTTTAATTCAAACGTGAATTTTTTGGCTACTTAAGAAAGTTTTCTAGAAAATTTCTGTACGAAAGATATTATAAAATTTTTAAAACGCAAAAAAAAATAACACTGTTGCAATATTTTCCGGTTATAACGAATAAAAAACGATCAAAGAGTTGTTTGTTTTTTCATTAAGAAGAGTGCAAATACGTTAAAGTAATTGAAAAAAGTCGCTCTCATTAATTTCGTTAAAACCGTATTATGCCCAATGTTGCAAACTAGTTGTAACCCCTCTCTTATATGTATATCAATGCTTCAAAGCTTTGTATATAGTCTCGTTTTGAGCTTGCTTTTTATTAACCCCATTTAAGTTAACAAAAGTTCTACTTCAGCATTTAAGAAATGTAGAACTAAAAGAGATAGTTTATATGAAATTACTGATATTCGCTGTTTTCTTCATTTAAATCTAATATAAATGAAGATTTTTCTAATTTAAAAATTCGACTTCGAATAAAAACAATCGATTTTGTATGAAATTTACAGTTGAACGCAGATTTTTACTATTTTTTTGTTTTGTACATATCGACAATTTGCTATGGCAAAATTTATTTATTTAATCCATTTTATTTTTCACATGAAAGCTTTAAGACAGTGTTCGAAAATAAACAATAAATATCGCTCGTAAGTGTTCCGTTGATTTGTGGAAAACACAAACGCTAATAGTGTTTGTGTAGTAAATCATTAAAAAAAAAAAAATAACGTTTCCCTGTTTGTCATATTTCGAACATAAAAATAATACTGTTTTTATGTAACTCAACAAAAAATGGGAACATTTAATTCCATTCGGTTTTTTTTAAACCATAAACTTTATTGCGTTCGGTTCAGTTCATTAATGTTCGTCCCTTTAAAACCTAAAATTTTTAACAAAAACAATAATTTTACACAAATCAAACATATACACAACATACAAACAAGCTGTTCGTGCTGCGGTCGTTAATAAAATTTGTTGTTTGTTCATTTCTTTATAAATTTAAAAAAAGAAACATTATAGAACATTAAAATATTATGTTTGTCTACAGTACCACAACAATTGTTCTGTTTTTTAAAAATAGTTACGAACGGTATTGAGGGTTGTGTTCGTCTACGCAAGCACTTAAAAAAAATAGATATCGTTCCTAGGTGTGTGAGCCGAACGCTAAATAATGTTCTGTTTATTTTTGAACACTGCTTTAAGGAAATTTTTAATTTTTTTGTTTAGTTTGTTGAAAGTTTCTATAGAATTTACAACTTTTGAAATATGTTTGTATAATATTCTTAAAAAAATAACATTTGTGTACTTTGTTAAATTAAATTAAGTTTATTGGCAAATCATCAAAGGGAATTTCTAATTCATTTTCAAATGACACATGTGTTACAACCCACCCACAAAACATCCACACTTTTTAATTTGTTGTCTTACTTAAAAGTCATTTGGTCAAAATTTCTCAATCATTGTTTTGAAGTATTTTTTTGGACACAATTTTACGGGCTTAAAAGTTGAAAAAAAGCTGAAAGGCAATAAATAAACGAGTAGAAAGTAATTAATTCGAGTGTTCTTTCCTCCATGATTGAAAGTAAAAGTTTCAAAAGCTTTCAATTTTATCTTTTCTGAACTAGATTTGCTTATTCTAATTTCTATTTGTGCAGATAAACAAGATAAATCATTTTGAGGTTTTTGAGATTAAAATCAATCAAATGTACACTCATGCTGATAAATTATTAAATCTTACACTCAGCAAATCGTAAATATATTTGTTAAATTAAATTTCAAATAAAAAAAAATAGCTTTTGTATAAAATTGATCCCAGAAATTCCTTATCGCTCTTTCGCTCCTGTTTAGTTAAAATTTTTTTTTTTTTACTTTTTTGCTAATTTTCCAAAATTTTATTTCAGCAATTTTCCCACGAGGGTAGTTTACAATTACCAAAGATATGGTTGTTGGTTGCCTTTGAAAGTTGCATCTTTTGTGCCAAATATCAAATGTAGAATCAGAAATAAATTTCCTCAATGAAAAATTTCGATAGCAAAATCATAAATATGAATTGCACTCGTAACAAGATCAATATAGAAATTTTAGTTCACCCTACTCTACAACATGGGCTCTGTTTCTCAAAACTACAAGTTAAAAATCTACAAGTAAAATATATTTAAAACCAAAACAAAAATTGTTGCCTTTTAATGTATTTAACTTGTAGATTTGTTACTTGAAGTTTTGAGAAACAGGGCCCTGGTATGCAATCATAAACTTTTCGACATTGTTTTTAATGTAATGAAAAATCAATGGATTGTGTTAATGATTACTTTAAAATGGGTGAGGTAAGTAAAAGTATATAATATACCAACCATAAACATTTGGAAAGCCGTTCATCATTTATTACTCCGAACAGTAATAAAGACAATACTGCACTTCAATAGTTTCCCAATAAGCATCTGTTAAGCGTTCTCCCGAACCCGATAAATGAAAAATTACAATGCCAACTCCAGCCGCGCAAACTTATTTAAGTGAAAGGTACATAAAATTCGGCTTAGCTTAATCTAATTATCACTAATACATGATTCATTTTCCCCATTTGGATAGACAGCAATATTTGTATTGTGAAATTTGCATATCCTCTGCATGACATTAAAAAAAATTTTGCGATTTTTCATGTTTGACTTTCGTTCTTCTCATTTTCGTAGTATTGCAACACATCTAGAATGATTCTGACATGATTGCACACTTGGCATTTGCGTAAATTTTTCAATTTCTTTGAATTTTTATTTTTTTGCCAATTCATCAAAGATAAATTTCTCTTTATGAATTGAATTTCGTAACCGCATAAAAACATTTCATATGAATGTGTGGAGAGTTGAAAAAAACGTGTTGAAAAGTTGTTGCTATTGAAAATATTTCTTTTGACAACATTTCAAATGATAACTGACCCTTGACCCATATGTCAGAGTGTAAGTGAAACTAAGTTGGTTGGTAACAAAGACAAGAAAACAACAAACACCAAAAATATTTTTCAAATATAACATTTTCAAAAAAAAAGATATATTAAAACAAATATGTTCTTTGTGTTTTTTATTATTTCATTTTCATAGAAATTGCAGCAAAAGAAAATATGAAGAAGCACCAAAAACCGAAAAGGATATTTCACATTCATGTGTTATACAATACACATTGTTTATTATATTTTGAAAATTTAAGGCAGGGAATTCCCAAACGATAAAACTTAGAACCCTTGACCTTTGTAACACAATTCCAGGATTTCCGCAAAATAGAATACAAAGATGTTTTCAAAGCATTTATAAATCTTTTGGAAAGCTGAAGTTTTTTGTAATATTTCGATCGACTAGAGCTTTTTACTATAAACGTATCTATGTTAAAATTTGTTAAAATTTATTTTAGTATAGTGCACGTGCAAGCAAAATTTATTTATTTATTTCAAAACAGAAAAAAAAAGTTTATTAGATACGTATAAACAGTTTTTGATTGCTTTAAAATTGCAACAAAATTTTGTCGAAGCCGTTTAATTATCGTACGCGGCGGCCAGTTGAAATCAGAAAAACCCAACATTATTCGATCGCCCAAAATTTCGCGCAGGAGTCTGTGGCTGCATCTTATTGGAACCACATTTCTGGTTTATCCTTTACATCGGGCTGTAAAAATGTTTCAATTCAATTAATGCCATTCACATTAACCGCAACGAAAAAATATGGTCCAAAAAAATGTGCATCTAAAAGGCTGCATTTGATGTTTATCAATTATTCTTGGATTATGGGTGCCCCATTTTGTTTATTAACGTCACCATTAAGGTTTAAATGCTTCTCATCGCTTATTATTCAATAACATCTGAATAAGTGAATGCTGATTTCCAACTATTAATGAACCGCTTTGGTTTTTTGTACTAGGCTGAGTTTTTCTAACAAAATTAAAAGTTAAAAGAAAAAATGTATTCACTTATTAACTCTTAACGTTACTTATGCGCCATCCTTTATAAATAAATGGTTGCAGAAATCATAAAATGGCCGCTGACCAGGCTGATTCAAGCATTTTATTTTTCACCTCATCACCCTGCATCTGATGTCATCTCATTTCATAATCTATTGAAATCTATAACAAATTATATGTAGTTCAAACTAAAAGAACATGTTCTACTTTAAATCTTAGCTCGCAGCCATTCAAGGAAAAAGGATTGTGCATCTACTGAAGCCAAGTTAAGTAAAATAAAATCTTAGTGAATATGAATTAGTTCAATATTGAATTGACTTCCAATGCAAATTGAAGCAAAAGAAGTGATTACTTAAAAGAAAAAAACTTTGCATAATAAAAGGAAACAATTAAAGAAGTTGAACAAATATTTGGCAGTAATGAAATTTCAATTTCGTTCAATAACCAAATCAGGCTGCAACTAAATGGAGAAAGAATATCAGAAAAGGAAAAAGAAAAAACTTGTTCTTTTCTTTCTTCTTCATAATCAAAAGAAGTGTAATGAATACTAAAAGAAGAAAACCATTAAGTAATTCATTGCAAACAGTAGACACTTAGATGGTTTTAGAAAAAAGACTAGAATCGAAACTCTCTCAAACTAACACAAAAAGAATTCCCTGTCAAAAACGTGTAAGTGTGGATATGCAATAACAAAGTATCCAAATTTCTTGCTAACACAAGTTTAGAGCGATTTTATTGACAGTCGAGTCTTTCGATTTTAGTCAATATTCTATGGTTTTATCATTCTGCACTTAAGCGTGCATATTAAAATCAAGAAACTACATTTAAGAGCGTTTGTTTGTGTTTGTGTACACTAGAAAAATGTTGACCTTACCTAGGACTTTCTTATGTAATTTTCTTGCCTTGTTTAAAATCTCTAAGGATGCATATTTTTGTATTAAATTTTCGTTTAATATTTTCATTAAGACTAATAAAATTACAAATATTCTCTCATTCACAAACACTAACGAGTAGGGAATACTGGTATAAAGATAGAAAAGAAAAAATTAAAATAATAAGGGGTTCCATTAGGCCTCTTTACTCATTCTTTTTATCGCTGGGTATAATCAACTTTATATTTATTTTATTGTATTGGTAACGTCCAGCAACGCAATTCATATTTTTTACTATTTTTGTTAGCTTTTCAAAGTGATTTTGGCCGCACATACCAGTCATGGTCATTTTTGATGTCGGCGTCAAGGTTACAAGAACATACAAGAAAAGCAAATAATTAACAAACATACCTAGTAGTTCGTAAACTTACTCACACAAACCAAACATTTAATTAGTTCGCCGACAACCGAAACTTCTAATATACAGTTAATTCGATCATATAATGATTAAATCAATCTTTTATATGAGTTGTAATACTAAGTATTAGTTGCTCCGATTTTTTTTTCCTTAGCTAATACCTCGAAGCTTTACGCTTGTCTGCAGCAAGTCTCTGGCGGGAATCGGACCACCAATCCCAGCGCTGATAGACTACCTCACTACCAGCTAGCCCACCGAGGCAAAAATCGTTTATAAGAAGGGTATATAATTAGTTTTTTTTTACCAACGTTATTTAAAGAAAATGTTTATAATAATTACTACAAATAAACAAAGTAATAGTATAAATAGCATATAACTATACACTGTCCCATAAACGAGCTCTCTAGTATAATATACAAGGTGGCGCAAAAATAACCTTCCGATGTTTTTTGGCTGTAATTTAAAAAAAAAATGAAAAACTTTGATTCTTCTTGTGGATTATTTTTATTTGCTCTTTTAATTTTTTTTATACATCAAGTCGAGAATATGATGTCATGTAAATGGCCGCCGCCACAATTGATTGTCATTTAAGCCCTTTTTATGACATTTTCCATCACTTTGGCCAAAACTTCCGGCGATAGGTACTCACATTCTTGACGGAGATTGTCTTTAAGAGCTGCAAGAGTCTGAGGCTTGTTGACATAAACCCGCGACTTCAAAAAGCCCCACAAAAAGAAGTCTGGAGCGGTCAAATCAGGCGATCTTGCTGGCCAGTGCAAATCGCCAAAACGGGAGATTAGGCGCCCGGGAAATGCATCCTTCAGCATATCGGTTGTGGCACGTGCAGTGTGTGCCGTTGCACCGTCCTGTTGGAACCACATGTTTTCCAATCCCAATTCATCAAGTTGCGGCAAAAAGAACTCGTTGATCATTGCTCTGTAGCGCTCACCATTCACAGTAACCGTTTGGCCCGCGACGTCTTCGAAGAAACAAGGTCCGATGACTCCTCCAGCGAAAACAGCTCACCATACAGTGACTTTGAGCGTATGAATTGGCTCTTCGTGGGTTACACGCGGATTTTCAGTGCCCCAGAAGCGTAAATTTTGCTTATTTACGTACCCGCTAAGATGGAAATGGGCCAAACGTTGTGCCAAAGTCACCGACCGATTATTGGTCAAATAAATAGTCACCAATATTCCGCGTTCTGGAGCAGTGTAGCGTAACATTGTTTATTAACGTGTATTTCGCATGTGTTTACTACACAAATGTCAAAACAAAACTGACATTAGGGGCCAATCGCAAAATTTATAGCATTTTCTGATAGGAGGATTACTTTTGCGCCACCTTGTATATAGGTATAAAATACAATATATACATTTTTTAAAACTAGTTATGATTCTTATACAAAATATATACAAGGTTATATCTGTTTTTTAATAACATATTTTTCGCAATGAAAAATTATTCAAAAAACATTACAATAACAATTATTATAGTATATAATTAGTATTTTAGTATGAGAAATTTACAAAATTGGCAATTTCCAAATGAGATTGCTATCTTTGTTTCAATTAGAACTCTCGGCTATAGATTTAAGCTCAAAAATGCTTTTTTGGTATTGCCAAGTTCATACATCATAAGAATTCACCAAATTCAACTTTACAATATAATCAGGGTAGACGAAAAACCAAAAATTTTTAGTTTAAACAATTCATATAACATACTACTCTTTAATTTCTTTAATTTCAGAGAAGACTGAAATTATCAAAAAAGAAACATTGTATTTTTCCTTATTTGCGCTGAACATAAGAAACCCAAAATGTTGTCGGCCATCAACCAATATTAGATATTTGTCGACACTTTGTTCAGGATAAAGAGCACCATAAAATTGCTAACAGGGCAGAACTGTTGTTGCCTTTAAGTCTGCAGCGTATAAATGAGTAATAAAATGCTTGCCCTTAGGAAAATTAAATATTCGAAAAATTTAACCATAAATAATAAAATGAAAATGTTAAAGAAAGGCAGTTAAAATCACATAAAATTATTGAAAAAAGCTAAATTTGTATAGGTTATATACAACAAAATAAGCTCAATGAAAAAATTGTTAAACGTTACACACAATTTAACTTTTATCCACAACCAGTGTTGCCTACTTTGCACGAGATAAAATAAAAAACTTTTGAACAAAAAATATCATTAAAAATTGGCAAAATAGATTTTTTGCAAGAAAATTTAAAATAAGAAATGATTTCCAAAATAACAATTGGTTTGTTCACGAAAGGCGGATTATCAGGTTATATAGTTATGTACATAGTTATATTAACAGCAACAAAATATATTTTAAATAAATAAACAAAATAATAATAAATAAATGTATTTCGTTGTGGTCAATATAACTGAATAACCATATAACCTGATAACCAGCCTTCCGTGTACAACTCAAATGAAATATAAATTAATACAATTTTTGAACATCGAAAATTCAAATCATCAAAAGAGTTGTCGTTTGCATATTATGATTTCAAGAAAATTTCATTTATGTCAACATCATTTAAGCCTCATTTACAATATTTTTTGGCCAAAAATGATAAAAAGCTTAAAAAAAATTGCTTAAAAAAATAGTTAAAAAATAAGTGGACAAATGGATAAATTGGCAACACTGAGTATAACCCAACGATATAAGTGTCTTAATAGTTCGCATGGTTGCCAAGGTGACGTAAAATTTTGCAATAATCATGTAGGTTTATGACTAAATAAAATTATGCTATCTTAATTAAAGAGCCTTTTACAAGTAAAGGGCAACAATTTATATTTTCAAAAATTATGAAAAGTATTTTTGATAAAAATAAAAATGTTTGCAACAATCTAGAATCGAAGGTGATCATTAGGTCCCGGACTTTTACGCAGTTAATATCGCGTTTTATGCGCATGAAAAATGCACTTAAAAATAAATATATGCTCTAAAAAT
Organism: Pollenia griseotomentosa; assembly: GCA_963931875.1. Taxonomy (NCBI): domain Eukaryota; kingdom Metazoa; phylum Arthropoda; class Insecta; order Diptera; family Polleniidae; genus Pollenia; species Pollenia griseotomentosa. The sequence continues at coordinate 201,388,432 of OZ007561.1, read as the reverse complement.
TGAAAACATATTCGCTTGAATTTTTTTAGCACATTTATTAGTGATAAAAAACACATAAAAAACAAGTAAGAGTGCTTTATTCGGCTATGCGGAATCTTATATACCCTTCACCATGATGAGATAAGAACAAAAAATTATAAACATAAATAACGTTCCTTAGATAGGTATAAATACATATTAATTGAGCCACGCCAACTTTTCATTTCGCCATGCCGAAGAATATGAAAAAAACAAAAACTTTATATATGTACCTAAGCCCGTTTCCTCTTTTGCCAAAGTTGATGCTTGAAATTCGTTTCATAATCTCAAAATCGTTTTTTAGAACATAAAAAACTTAATGAAAAAAAATTTAAAAAAATTCTTTTTGGGATTCGAACTGGCAATATCATCAGTCTCAGGAGAGAACTTAACAACTCGGCTACGAATGCTTTTACAGAAGAAGCGTTAAATTAAAATATATTGAGTCTATGAGTTTGTTTCTTTATTTAAGCGGCATATCATATACATGCATTAAAGTGAAGGGTATAAAAAAAACAAAAAAAAACATTACCAACACTGTAATACAATAGCCACTGTATGACCGTAGAAACCAAAATTGAATTGGTTTGTATGGTATGTTTATGTCATTTTGGTAATACAGTGTTGGTATGGTAATGTCACATCTATTTAGACGTTTAAAGGAAAAAATTTGAGGCAGTCGTGGTTTTTTACTCATATCTCAGCCATTTGTGGACCAATCTTGCTGAATTTCAATAGCAAACAATTCCGGACCATATGTGACATAAATGTATAATAACCTGGCCCCCATCATATATGGGGTCTTCGGAAAATCCATTTCAACGGACAGACGGACAAACGGACAGACGGACATCGTTTAATCAACTTCGCTTCTCATAAGGACCCAGAATATATATACTTTATAGGGTCTAACATCAATATTATAGAAATTACAAACGGTGTGACAAACTTATATACATATACCCTATTCACCACCTGTGGTGAACGTCAAAATTCAGTCTCATAAACAGGGTTGTCAGATTTGTTTGAGCTCCATCGCGAAACCGGATGTCAGAAATCGCCAAAAATTGTCCAACGTCAATTTTGTTCAATTTTCGTTTATTTTTTTATATTTGGTAAATTTGTTATTTTTTATTGATACAGCATCAGTATCGTTGAATCCTTCCACTAAATCCTTGAATGTTCAGCATAATAAATATGCTTTCAACCACGTCCCACACCTGGTTGTTACAGGCTGGGAGAAAAAAATAAATCGGGATACTTCTCTTAATAAGCGGTAAAACGCGATGTGCTTTGCAAAAACATTTTTAAGAGCTAAAGCCAAGATATCATTCCTATATCCCCTTTTTTAAGGAGGCAATAATATGTAATGTGCTGACATTTACTTGTTAAAATTGTTGATATTGTTTGTTTTGTAAGGATTAAATTATATAAAAAAACGTTTTTATATTTTTTATATTTTTGTTTTCTTAATGTTATTCTGGCTGTTGTTGTTTTGACAATCTGACAAATCGAAAGTTTACAACTGCAGTCGTTTAACATTTACACCCGAAAGGAGCAAAATAAATTTATGTTTAGTCGTAGACTTTTTGTAAGAATGTTTATATTTATATGTGTATGTTTGTGTGTTTAACTTGACGGTAGGAAACATTTAAAATATTTTTTGAACTATGTTGACTTTATATTAAATGTCCTTGCTTGTAAGAGAAATTGTTACATAAAAATTTAAAAAAGTTCCCGTCGTGCCAAGTTAACCCAGCGTTAACCGCCCTTCACTAGTTCCTTACCTGTCTTCCTTCTCCATGTATTGCAGGGCGTTCTCTCCTACGACTTTATTAACGTTTGCATTCAATTGCATTTTGTGCAGTGTCCTTATGAGCTTTTTTAAAGGTGTAAAAAAATTAACTAAATTTTCGGTTTCGTATTTCAAAATCGATTGGTGTTTTTGTTTGTTATTTCGGCAAGAAAATGTTTTGAGGATTCTTCGCAATTATCTGCTTATTAAGACTTACATTGAGCCACTGTTACGAGGTGTCGCAAACCAGGTTTCAGATCCATAAAACAAGGCTGATTTTACCGTTAGAACAAAAAAGTCTTATCTTCACATGTCGGGAAGTGTTATGGATTTATACACGTGCCAAGGAAATGAAAGGTTTGTCAAGCAGTTTTTTTTTAATCTTTTCGCGATATTAAAACACTTTTAGTTTCGTCAGGATACCTTAGTAACAAAAAGAATCCACAACTTTACTGATTCTTTCCTGAACTTTTAATTCTTAAAAAAAATCTAAAAATGCTATTTTAGTTCGCAATATTTTTTCTTGACTGAACTTCCAACTGGGAATACTGAAGTATTTATTTTTATAAAACCAGTCTTATTGCCAAAAATATAAAACGAACTATCAAACTGTTTATTCTTTTTTTTTCATTTTGTGCATTTGTATGTTTTAAAACAAACATGCACAAGTATAAGTAGGTATGTATCAGTGTTATTATAAAGATTTGTATAAAATCCCTTTAGGTCTATTTTCTTCTTTTTTATATTTTTTATCTTACTTAGATGGCCTTAGGTGTTTTTTTCCAATATTGTAAAATGTTCATAGGCCTAAACTATTTCTTGTCAAAATATTATTGCAGCCGTTTATTGCTGTGTATCATGTTTGGTTTTTTGTATTTGTATTCTTTTGTAGTGTGTTTATTTATTAATACTATGACAAATAATACAGAACTTTTTTAAGATTTTTTGCAATGACAACAAAATAAAAATATTTATAAATTTAGATAAAACCACATAAGTCCACAGAAAACCGTATTTTTTAAAAAATTAGTTCAAATATTTAGTTAAAAATATTGTACGAAGATAATGCTAAATGTAACAGGGGTCATAATTGTTAGTTATTGTAATTTACATTTTCTCATCTTTATTGATATCGATAATTACTTTAATTAACATATGTTTTTATAATAAGTCAATAATGACATATTTACATATGTCAACTTTTGTAACTTCTTTTTCCTTTAGCCTTGTGAACAACATACATAAAATAAAGGTCTCTGCATTATAATTTAAAATTAAAATAAATAAATCATAATCTTTCACATCAATAAAAGGTGTATTCATTGAAATATAATCAACGCTTGATCTTATCCTCTAACAATAATTGTATTAACGTAAATGTTCTTCGACAACTTCACTAAATTACCACTTACACTGTGACTATAACAGTACTTAAAAAAGCTGCTCCACGAACAAAATCAAAGGGGGCTAAAAGTGGTCCATTAAATACATATTTTATACAATATACTTCGATCGATTCTCTAGAGGAAATTATTTGCAGAAGCATAGCAGAGGATGAAATGTCCGTGAAAAGTTTCAAAAAATTCAAAGTTATATTGACTCTTTTAAAATCAAAGTGCCCGAAAGTGAAGAAACTATTTGGAGCTACATTGACAAGTTTTATTTAAAAAAGAATGTTTATTTACTTGAGTAAATGTCGTACTTTATAAAATTTTTGGATTTAGAATTATTCGATTAATCGATTAAGTTTAAAATTTTATTCGTTTAGTCGAATATGTTAAAAATTTCAAATATCGATTAATAGTTTAGTCAAAAAAAAATAAACCCCGTTTAATTGAACACCCTAGTTAATACCCTGCGGGAAAATTGTGTTAATTGTTCTTAACGCACTTGTCCCGTGAACATAATAATACAATAAAAAGAAACGAATTGTGATAGGTGAAAACAAGGCATATCATTTAACTAGTGAAAATGTGTTTGAAGTGTAGTTACTCCAAAGGAAAGCGCATTGACACAAAACAGTCATGCGACTGGATTTTGTAAGGGTAGTGGCTGATTCTATTACTTTATAAGAAGGGGATCTATCATATTAACATTCTTCGCTCGGGACAATATCTGCGGCAGGCATTATTTTAGCCTAAATTGCATATGCACATTTAGGTTATTTCAGTAGCCTGTTACAAAGTGCCGAAAAGGTGCCAGTAAGCCACCTCCTAGGACATCGCCATGTTAAAGTGACAAGTTCCCTTTAAATAAAGTGTAAGAAAAAAAACCGGTCGCTACCAATTATGGATTGTCACGTGACAAGTTTGGTGTAAGTTCCCTTTCCCATAGGGTATTATAAAATACAATATTTCTCTGGCAATAAGGAAAAAGTGATTAAGTCAATTTTTAAAGTATAAAGGTGGTTTTTTTAAATTTACTCCTTTTCTAAAATGATTTTCACTTTTCTGTGGTTATAGTTTTGTTTAAGTTCTTATTTCTAAATATTTCTAATGTCACAGATCGAAAGTCAACTTAGGTTTTTATTCCAAATGTTATTGGCCAATGATGTTATCGTAATAATCGTGAACAATAATTGAAACCTTGTCTATGGTTACTTTTAAACATGAAGATTACAAAGGAGTCATAAACTCGAAATTTGTTAAATCGACTTAAGCACTTCTTCCTTTCTGCATTAGTTTTAAAATTTTTCTACGAAATTCATTTAATTTAATGAATCTGCCTGCACTTGACAATAAATTTAAAAAATGTTTGCTCAACAAAGGATTTATTATGTGTATGTTTGTGTAAATTGTGGTTTTTTAAAGAAATTAAAATTGTTCATTATACATTTAAAGTTTAGAGCTTGTCAATTACATGATAAGTCTTTTGCAAATACAAGAAAATAATACGTACATCTTAAACCTCTTTCTCCTTATTTTACTAAAACTAACTTAAACTTAAACTTAAATTAAATACTAAGATTTACCAAGTTTTGTTCTTCCACTTTTCAATAAGCACAATAGTATATCCTACTTTAGACTATTCAAAGTTTTTCACAGCTTTAGCTCGAGATTAATATGCATAAACCACTTTGGAATGTCTTTTTTTAAATATCAGTATTATTTTTAAGGTAATCAAAAACTTTAACAATCGAATTAATGTCGCCCTCAACTTAACCACACTCATTAAAAGTGTTAAGACCAAAGGATAATTTTTTCTTAACACTGCTTGAATTTTTATTTTTCTAAGCTTTTAAAGCCACTTAAGTATCCTTGCACTTAAGTATCCTTGCGTATATTAATAAACAAAAAGGTGTCCAGAGTAAAACAAAATGATTAGCAACAAGTGTAATTAGTTTCAAACACGTAGTGCCTTAAATAGTCTTCACACTTGTCGTCAAACATACAATCATTCTGATTCGAATTTCCAACCACAACACCGAGTAAAGTTTATTCAGTAAGAGAAAAATATAACCTAAATTAAGATGCGTTTTAATAAGTTTTACTTTAGGATACAAATTAATACAAATGAGAAACCATAACGTGTACAAACACAGAATCAGGTAAAAAAGGAATAATTTTGGCCTACACTTAAAGAAATAAATTTCACGATATTTTTAAAAAATTATGGTTACTTTAAATATATTTTTGCCACCGGCAACTTTAATATGGTTAAAATACTCAACCATCAAGAAGCCACAATTATATGGTCGTCTCCAAACATACATAATTTATTTCCAAGAGCAATGTTATAGTTGAAAAAAACCAAACTATACACGCAGGGAAAAAACATGTTTAAATATGGTCACCTCCAACAAAACTATTTTTAAAGAAAATTTTAAACATATTATGTTTAATTTAACCATATTACTGTCACCGACAACCATATCATGATTAAATTAGTCCTGCATCAAGAAGCTACAATACTATGGTTGCCTCTTAACATGTTATGGTTAAATATGACAATAATTTGTTTTTAAATAAACAATAGTTTTTTCCTCTTTTTCAAGAGCAACATGCTATGGTTGAAAAACAACCACGCTATTATAAGTATTACACATATTTTAGTTTTAATTAACCATAACATGTTCGGATGCAACCATAATATGGTTGTGGAATCTTGATGAAGAACTATTTTAACAATAATATGGCTGTCGGTGACAATAATATGGTTAAATTAAACATAATATGTTTAAAATTTTCTTTAAAAATAGTTTTGTTGGAGGTGACCATATTTAATCATGTTGTTTCTCTGGGTGTAATTATTGGTAAATATATCGCATTTGAAGGTTTTGTTAAACCATAATATAGTTGTGCTAAAGATTATGTAGTTTATGTAAGCATAACATGTTTTCAAAGTTTTTGTTTAAAATAGTTTTGTAAGAGGTGACCATAAAGAAAAATATATACTCGTATCAACAAGCATCCTTTAAATTCTGTACAAAATATTTGCAAGTGTAGAATATAAGGGGAAAACTAAAACGATTTTTTAAATTTAAAAACCCTTTTTTATTAAATTATACCGAAATTTTAGAAATGGTTGAAAAAAGGGGATCAGTGAAATAAAATACTTGATGCAAGTAAGTACTTGATGACCTTTGGTTTTCACCCCAAATCCAAATAACATTAATAATAAATTGAAATTCTATCTCATACGGTAAGAACCTGATATATGCAACATCATCATATTCATACGTGCTGTTTGTGGTTCAAACATAATATTGTTGAGGTAAGTATATGAATAATTGAAGTGATTACAGCATTATTAGTCTTTCTGCAATAACGACTTCTCAAGGAAAATTCTTGTTTTACCAAAAACTGAACAAAACAACATGTTTACTGTAACAGAGAACAATTCGATTGTTACATACAACGAGCTTTCACTGTATTTAAAACCACAATATTTTTTATATTTATGAATAAATCCCCATTTATATACCAACTAGTGCTTTGGTATTGGAAATATTACTAAGTGTATGTGTGTGTTGCGAAAACTTACATAACACTTCTAAAAGTACCGTTTTTTTAATATTCAACAACAATTGTTAAACAATTTAAACAACAAACTTTTCGAGTATGTTGCAAGAAATGCATCAATAGGAAATACATATGCATTTAAGTATGCGGTAAGTGTTGTGCAGCTTAAAGAAGTAAGAAATTGCAACTGCAACAACACCAACAACTTTAATGATATGCATGAGCTAAACTAAAATTTGAACGAGGGAAGGATGAATGAGAACAAACACAATAAAATTCATATTATTTCCGGCGCAAGAACTACAACTTATACTTACTAAAACAACAAAAGAAGAAACTTTTAAGTGGAGGTGTGGTAAAAATGCAGAAGCGATTACCAGGCATCAACTTCATATTTGAAATAAAATTCAAGGAATCAAATTGTTATACGAAAAATATTATATTAAAATGGAAATTTATTAATTTAATTTTCCTGTCCAAAATAAGTGACACGTACCGGGCTGAGTGAATAATATCAGAAAGTTGTCATTCAAACAACTTAAAAAAAGTATGTGCATTTTTTAAGCTACACTTGACTTTAAAACATCATAAAAATGCAAATTTAAATTTACCAATTGTTATTTGAAAATTAAACATATTTGAATAAATCAAAATTGCTTTTAAGAAAAAAAGTATGCTAAAATAAATAAGTTAAATCCGTTTTTTTTTTTATTTTCTCGTATTGTCTGTGATTTTGTTGTTCACCACAACCGTAACTTACAGTTTCTCCTTCAATAATTCAATTCAATAAAAAGATGCTGATGACATCATGGTGGAATAAACAGGTGGCATCGTTACGCCAGATGACGATTTTTTGCTCGATTATTGTTTGTCTGAACTTATGTCAAAGTTTCGTTTGTTTATGTTTACAAAAAGTCCATGTCAAATTGTGATTTGAAAAAAAAAAATTATTGAAGCAATTTTTTGAATTTAAAAGAAATTTTACGATTTAATTTAAATAAAAAAGTTTTAAATAGTGAAAATGCGTTATTGTATTTTATGTTAGCGGCCTTACAGTATAACAACACACTCAGTAAAACAGCTACCAGTAGGCAACAGCATCTCATGCTCATAAAGTCCTCTTTAAGATAATATAGCATCTTGGCTAGTGTCTCCACTATAACAACATCTCCAAACCAAATTCGATTGAAATGTGTGCATTAGCCTGATCATTTCTTTTTACTTGTTTAGTAACTGCTCCCGATCTCATGCTTGGCGCTGGTTGAATAATAAAACAATCAGGTCGAGCTCCTCTTTTTTTTATTTTTCCTTCCGGGCAATATATCGGTTACTCTCTGAAATGGTGCCGTAAATGAAAATCAATAAACTTTCACGTGATATGTGTGGATTTGCTACAAAACCATTAACAATTTTTGCAAATAATTCCTGTATTTTGAGAGAAAGTTTGCGTGACTTCGATTTGGCGAATTGATCCTTGAACGGCATTAACAAATCCAATAAACAAGTTTCGCGTTTATTACGTGCAATTATATGTAAGACCAGAAAACTCTTAGCACTTAGCTTAGCTTCTGGTGTACGCGCTGTTAATTTGTCCATTTCCTTCTCGGCATTGATTTTACCAAAAATAACATTTAGCGTCATTGAACTTTTACTTACATCGTTCAATTAAAATTTTTTATTTGTCTTAATTTCCAAATTTCAATGTTTATGAATTTATGTTTGAATAATTTATTATTTGTTTACAAAAAAATTTTGACGTAAACATCGACTTTACACAAACAAAATTTTCCTTTTTTGTTGTAATCTTGTATTTGTTGCCGTAGCGATGCCACCTACTTATTCCACCATGGATGACATTTACTTTTTGCTTTAATTAAAAATATTTTATTTATTCTAAAAATTTTATAATATGTTCATTTTTACATGCAAATCGAATTACTTAGAAAACTCCAGAGCAAGCATAAGTGTTCATAAAAAAACAATTCATGAAATCGTTAAAAACCTTATTGTCTATCAATAAGGATATATTCATACAAATACCATGAAAATGTGGAAAGCTTTTTAACAAAGTGGTATAAAAATGTTATATATTAACCCACATATTCATACAAAAATTTTTTAATTTATAAAATGTTTTTTAATTAAAATTTTAATAGAAAAATCGTTTCATAAGCCTGTTACAAACCTGAAATATTTTTTATGAATATTGGGGTAAATTTGCATTTGATAAAGTGTGGCATGAAGGCTTAATACTTAAACTGAAGCGAAATTTACCTATGAATACACACAAACTCTTGGAGAACTAATTGATTGATAGAAAATTTGTTATTGAAGAAGAATATTTGTAAAATATATGCTGGAGACCCATAGGGATCTAATTTAGGACCTCTGTTGTATTTGATGTATAACCTTTAATAATGACACAGTTTTTCCACGAAAACCGCTATGAAGCATCTCGGAACATACAGAACCAAATACGTATATTTTAATTGGAATACAAGTTAAAACAATGGAAAATAAAGGTCAAGGAACAAAAATATGTACATATTAAAATCAATAATCAAATTAAACCTATACATTCGTATGTAAATATCTTGTTATACATCTTAATAGGCGTCTTACATTAACTTGAATGAAACTAAAAAGCAACTGAAATAAATTGGCTTATTGGAAGAAATTCTGTCTTTATTTTACAATTCTATCTCAAAGCTAATCTGGTGTTCCGGTATTTAGTTATGGGGGTGTCCAAAAAAATATATAAATTTTTAAAAAATCCACCAGATCGAACCATTTTAAATAATGGCGGCTATACCCTCTAAAGGAGAACAGAAACGGTAGAACTTATTCGATCAGAAGAGCGCAAAACATATACGTGAACGCGAACCATATGTGAAGGAATGTTTTAATTTATTAATTTTTTTTAAAGAAATAGAAAAATTTAAATTTTAAATATCTTGCACACCCCATTTCCTATACAAGTCTATTATCGTTAGTAAAGTTAAGATGGATGTTAAGATAAGTTTTGTCATGTCATAAATGCTAAAAAGATCTTCAATAAACGTCTTGTCAATGAATGCGGTTGCTAGGAAAAATATCCTTGTGCTGAAATTGAGCTGAATATCAATAAAGTAAAAACGTTTGTAGGGGCTTAGAATCTATTCCAGTGGAATTTTCTCGAGTCAGTACGATCTTATATACCAAATTTAGAAAAATGACCCACAAAATTGGAAACACTTACAGCCAGCTTGCCGGATATTGTTAAATTTATGGGGAAAAATTATATATACAATTAACAATTGTTTGTTATTAAAAAAAAATTATTTATTTGTTAAGATCTACAAAATTTACAAACTATATTATCAAAAAATTCATCAAGCAATAGTAACATAGACCTTCACGCCGTTGTAGTGAAACAGACCAGAGTCTCCGGCGACAATCGAAACAGCAACTCTCGCGCTGATAAAAAACCGGGGTACCCAGCAAAATATATATACATATCTTGAACTCTTTATTGGTTTGACGCATATGCCAAAAAGTCGTAGTGGAGAAAAGCGATAATGAAGGCTTACATGAAGTTTTCTGAAAATATACGGGATAGAATTTTTTTGCATTTTTAACCAGTGTTCAAAAATAAACCGAACACTATTGAGCGGTTTATTTTCTTTTTGCTAATTTTTTTGTTACGCCAATGAAGCGAAGCAAGAGGGAAATTTAGTTTGTACGTGTTTTTATGAGGAATTTGCTGCATTCGGCAAACCGAAATTTCGATTACGATTCTCCAATGTATATTTAAAATTTTTTAGTTTTTTTTTCATCGCCAAATTCAAATTATCAATTGCTGAATGATAATTAACGGAATTGGACTCATGCATACATTTAAAATTTAACGCCAGCCTTAGTAAAAATAAAAAATCTAAAATTTTAGGAACGTTTACAAAAAAGGTTTTTTGAAAATATTTACGTTTGCTAAAAAATCTTTTTCAATACGGATATGTATATTACAAAATCATACCAAAGTTAAACCATGGAAGCCAGATGAAATGATATTTACATGAAATAATTTCTAAGTTTATGGTCAAAATCAATCACAATCATATCACAACAAAATTTTACAAAGACTATAATTAAAAACATGAATCTGGTGATGAGTTTGGTGGTGATGTAGTAGAGGAAGATTTAAAATCATTACCTGTACATTAAGTCTTTTTTTACTCCATGATGATGAAAGAAAACATAATTCTCGTCAAAATAAAAAGTTAATATAACAGTTGAAGAGGGAAGAGCAAACAACACAAATACTTTGAAAGAAATGCTTTTGTACAATATCGACAAAGCTGACAATACAGACGAAAGAAAATAAAGACAATTGTCTGTTAGTTTAGCAGTTAAAGTAATAACAAAGAAAAAAGAATAAAACCAAGAACAAAACGTTGAAATGTAAACAATAAACTTAAAGGAAATGGAACAGAATCTACACCAAAAAAAAAAATAGCACAAGTAGGCAAGAAAACAAATAGTTAGACAGACACAAATAGACGAATTTCGCATTCCTAACTACAACAACAAAAAGCAAGAGACAACAAAATTAAACTTTTTTTCAAAGTTTAATAAATAAATCATTTTGTACCAAATTTTGAAACGTTAAATGTTATCGTTCTCCTAGATTTATATAAATTTAAAGTGTCTTCTTTAATCCTGCCTATTTTTTTGACAGATGTTGCGTATTGATAACCGTGATAATTGCAGCAAATTTTGAAACTGTTACTAATATCATAGTCTAGATATACAGAAAACTATATTATCGTCTTTATATTAGAGGTGTAACTCCACTGTACGGAATTTTCTAGAGATTGCAAAATATTTAATGAGCCTAAAAGTAGACTTTGAATTTAAATGTACAACAGTTATCGAGGAGTAACGTGAACAAAAAGGTTTATGAAATTTCTAGATACAAAGCTTCGTACAGACGATGGTCAGATCTTACTATATTGTAAGCAGGCGTTGCCAACAGCAATATTTTTCTGACAATGGTGCGATTGTCAGATGCATTAATTTTGCACTTCTGCAAATACAAATGAGCGTACAATATTCACACAGTTGTAAGACATTTCAGCCAATTTTAATGCAATTTAAGCAACGTTTTTTATGAGTCACTGAGTGGTTCAGTTCATTGCAAACGGAATTGTATAATTTTGTTTAAGCTAAATAAGTGATTTCAATTATTAACGTGAAAAAGTGTGCGTATTTATTTTTATTTGTAATTTAAGGAACTCAAAAGTTTATTATAAAGGGAATTAAACAAAACCTGATTTATAATGGAAAAATGTTACAATATTGAGAGATATTTTATTCTATTGTTGTTGTCGGAGATGAAATATTTTAGTCATAATTTTTTATATCTAAATTCTTTACACAATAATCTCAAATCATTTAAGCGCAAAATTATTTGCTGTCATGTTTACACAATATTATGCCCATCAAATCACTGAATTTGACTTAATTTTGCGAAAGAGTACAATGAATTAAAAATCTAACAGACCAATATATTCTTCAATAAAATTAACAAATCAAAACTAAAAAAAAAAAAAAAACAATACAGCATGAAATTCGAATGAAAAAATCATAAAAAAAACTACAGTTAATGTTGAGAGAATTTCAACTTATTGTAGTGGGGAATGTAAGATGAGATAAACCCACTGTTTATTGTTGATGTGTTTTGTTTAAACTTTGATATTGTTACAAGTAGAACTGTTGCTATAAGTCTTATACGCTTAACAGTTTTATTTGGTTTAATATCTTTAGTTTTTCCAGAATCTTTATGGATGAAGTTTCCTGATGATCTGGCCTAAGCAACCAGTGAAATGCGCATAGGAATAGCTTATCCCATCAACAATAAATTTCAAGTGTTTTTATCAATGATAAAAACTGGGAATTAAGCACGAATAACAAAATCTTTTGAAATTAAAATTTTGTATTCCCAAAAATTGAAATTACTTTTTGATAAAAAATTTACTGTCATATCCAACACAATATTTTCTTACTACATGTATAACTCCGATCTGAAATTAAATCTGGACATGGCACTTTCAAATCTGAAATGCTTATGGACATGGCTTTTCACACTATTAGGACTGATTCGCCCACAATTTGAACTTTGCCCCTTTTTCTACAATTTTTTACAAGTACCTGCCAAAATTCTAAAATTTTGAATTTTTAGAACTAATTTTCCTTATTGCCACAGATTTAACCCGACAACCAGCCCTTCTTGAATGACCCTAATGTTCTACCAGTGATAATATAAGGAAGATTTTTTTCGTTATATATTATTTTTATTACTGCTGTCACTTGACTGTTTTTTTTTTTTTTTATTTTACTTAGAATAAAATATTTATTTCTTTGGTCATGTTGAAAAAATATTTATTTGTTTTATAAAAATAAATTCATAACAACAAGTTTCATGATTGCTTTTACTTAACTTTAAGTAAAACTTATGTAACCACTCAATTCATAAAAATGAATCAGAAGATTTCTTTAATTTCTTTCAAACGGTCTTCGCTCCTGCCCGCTCATTAATACCTGTTTCTAATATATGTTTGTATGTATAACCTGACCAGCAGAACTATCGACATCATCGCCAGCAATTTTATCCGCACTATCGAGGCTGCCATTCAACTGGCAGCAGTCTTGATATTCATTGAATCTTTAAATATGACTTCAAGTATTTCGCTCGTTAATCAAAATATAATGATGACGAATCGTCTACAAGGCAATGCAATTTCTAAGTCAATACGTTTTATAAAAAAAAAACATAAAAGGAATAAGGAAAAGAAATGTAAAAACATACAAAGAAAAGCAAGAAGTTTCTAAATAACAAAAATGTAAAGATGAAAAAATGTTAGAAAGTTTTGGCAGAGGGAGGCGGGGGGGGCAATTTCTCTTAATTTTACGAAAAAGAAAACAATAAAGCCGAGTACTTTAAGTAAATTAGTAAGTATGCTAACTAATCGTTATAAATTTCCGATTTAAGCAAAATAATTTGGAATGAATATCAATATTACTCTTAAATAAAAAAAAAAAAATTATTGAGAATTTTCTGCAAATGCTGCTAATTTTCTTACAAAGAGAATTTTTGTTCATATTCCTTTAAAATACAATGGTTTTTATTTAAATATTTTATAGAAGCAAAACTATGTTAAAATTTCCAATAAAAGGAAAATTTTTTTTGATATATCCTTTTATGCAAAATTTTTTATAAAAACGAATATCGCAAACTTTTATATGAAGAGCAAATTTTTTAAATTTTCCAAGAAAAACTAAAATTTTTCAAAAAATTAAAAAAAAAGATTTTTCAAATTTTCTTCGAAATGCACATTTTTAAAATTTCCCATTTAAAGCAAACTCTGTCAAAATTTCCTGTAAAAGCGAACTTTTTTCAAAATTAACAATACAAACCAAAATTGCCATGAGAAGAAAAATTTTGCGAAAAGGTCGAAACTTCCTTCGAAGAGCAATTTGTTTTAAAATTTCTTGTAAAAAATATTATTTTCCAAATATTCTATGAAAAACAAAATTCTTTTTTTTAAATTTCTTTCGTAAGCAAATTTTGTGAAAGTTTGCAATATAAAGCCAATGTTGTAAAAATTTCCTATCAAAGCAAATTTTGTGGTAATTTCCTATAAAAAGCAGATTTTGGAAAAATTTCCTAAAAGAAAATTTGTAAAAACTTTAATTAAAACAAGTTTTTTGAAACTTTTGTATAAAAGCAAATTTTGTAAGAATTTTATCTAAAAATTAAGAATTCGAAAGGCAAAAAAAAATTCCAGTCAAGAATTCAAGTAAAGTTTTTTTTCTTTACCCAATGAGCAATTTTGCTGGAAATCAAGTGCAAAACAATTGGTATTCAAGTTATTTCAATATCATTCTCTAGTAAAATAGGAATGTGAAATCAAGTGAATATAAGTAAAATATTTTAAGTTTGAATAGCGTTTAAAAATACTTTTGAACTCAAGTTTATTTCCAGTTAAATTTTAAGAGCTTGAAATTTTATTTTTAAGTGCTTATTGGGAAAATTTAAAAAAATTAACCAACATTTCCTTTAAACTTTCCTTTATTTTTTTTTTCTTTTTTTTTTTTGCCTTTTTCCTATGTATTTCCAAATTATTGCTTTGCCTCACACTTAAGCAAATTAGAAGATAGACCTGGGAAAGAAAAAGGTTTAATTTTTGCCTTTTCAAAACCATTTCCCATCTTTCAGTTCTTAACTATTTGCATAAAATTTTTTTTTACATATTGTTTTCTCAGAAATTTTGTTAGAAAAATTCTTGGGTTACGAAAGGTTAATCGCATGAAAATATCATTTTATTAAATGGTATATTTCATTTTCTTTGCAAATACGTTTCTAACAATTTAAACAACAAAAGTTATTTAACTGAAATAAATAAGGATAGGATTTTAAACGTTTTTTCTAAAAAAAAAGAAACAAAGGAAATGAAATTTCATTCATCATCTTAGTTTATATTTGATAGTAATATAAATCATTGGTATGTATTAGTCTCATTTAAACAGATCATAAGAAGCATGAAACATTTACGGAAATACTAATTTCAAGGAATAGTATTTCGAAAAGCCTCATTAATCCTTATTGAATTTTGCAATTTTTTTTTAATAAAAATTTTCCAGTTTTTTTTACATCCTTGTCCTTCTTAAAACAGCTTAAATAATTTTTGTTAATAGGTTTCATGGTAATACAATCTCAAGCTGTAAAAAAAAATAAATTATTTTTAAAGGTTGAAATATTGTCTAAACAGGATATGAAGGATAAGTGTGACAATAATAATAATAGCAGGTGTGGTAAAAAATGATACAATGTCATCTTATTAGTATTACTTTTAATATAAAAATCATCAAATACTGTGTTTCCTAAAAAAAAAATTACTTTAATTTTCATTGGCTCTTTATATGCTCCCTCTCCTTATTCTTCTTTGCTTTTTCTAAATAATACACCATACATTGAAAACAAGGGCAATTTATACATAAACACAGAGAAAACCTCTTTTACCATAAAAAATGATGAGAACAATATTTAAATATTTTTTTAATCTTAAAACGTTTGCTAGAATAACACAACGTGACAGTTTTTTGACCAAATGTATCTGACACCAAATCTTTATGTAAAATTGTCCGCTGAATCCGAATATGAAGAATTGCTAAAAGTTGAACAGTTTTTGAGATATCCAAATTTCAAACTTCATGAAAAATTGGATTTTTTGCAATTTTGCCCTTTTTTTGAAGTTATATTTTTTAAGCCAAGCATTTGGTCGCGGCGACTCTGTTGAAAATTTGTGGCACAGTGTAAAAAGAATGATTAGAACAACAGTATAATTTTTTTGTCTTGACCATTTTTAAGTCACCATTTTGTTTGCTTAAGAAAAAATGATCGCAGTCACATGAGCATTTAAGATAAACTTAAGTAAAGTTACATTGCTTATGTTAAGCATATATCAAACTATAATGTCGTTGTCGCAATTAAATAAATGATTCTGGGGACTTAAATATGATTTATAATTATATCGAAACTTATTTTTCTTTAAGTGATACTTCAGTAAATGTGTTCGCAAAAAACAATGTGAAATTTTTTTTTTAACATTATTTGTTTTTACAATTATAAAAAGGGTATTAATTCAAAATTCTTAGTTTTTTATGTTTTAGAATTTTTTTTTTTTTTTTATTAAATTAAAAATTGTTTTCCTTCTACTGAAAAGATTTAAATTTTGAGTCATTACCACCCTCTTTATGATCCAGTTATTTGAATAATATTGTTTTTGTTTTTAAAATATTTCATTTTGTTATTTTAAACAAAATTAAATTGTATTATTTTTTTTTTTTTTTTTTTCTTTTATATTATTCTAGAAATTTTGTAAACTGCGAAGAAATTTATAGACAAAGTAAGTCTGTTAGTAGAAAATTCATTATAATTTCGGTGGTATATTCGCCTTAAGGAAGTTGACATGTTATAATGAGGAAATGCGAGGAGTGATTGGGAAGGGTCTAGGATCGAGAATACAATTATGTACAAATACGAATATGATTGTTTTAATAATCCATACACTCAAAAGAAAAATCAATCCATCCGTACTCAAATCGATCCGAAGCGGTATTAATAGTACGGTGAGTACGGATTTTCTTGAATCAAGTACAGAAAGATTGATTCAAGTATGGATTTTCAATCGCAAAATACTTTAATTATCCATATTCAATCCCGATTTCGTACTTGAAATAATCCGAAAATGAGATTGTTTTAACTAAAACTAAGATTGAATCAATTTCAATATGCGATTGATTAAAGAATAATAAAAATGTTTTAATCTGAATTCGTACTTAAAATAATCCGTAAATGAGATTGATTTAAGTAAAACTAAGATTTAATCAATCTCAAAATGCGCTTGATTCAAGTATTATAAGGTTTATTTTATCCCGAATTCGTGCTTGAAAAAACCGAAAAATAAGATAGAAAGAAAAAATTGTTATGATGGATTTACTTACCCGTTTTACACCTTACAGAATCATAAAACACCAACATCATGCCCAATATGGTTTTTACTTTAGAAATCTTATATACATATCTAACCAAAATATAAACTAGATGAGAAGCAAGAGTTAAAATTTACTTTTTAACCCTTAGTGGTGCACATGAGTCTGGCCACACCTTTTTTCAATGTGTATAGAAATTCAAAACATGCGTAAGCCGGAGGGTTAAACAAAACGAAAATGTTAATCTTTTTTTTCACTTGATTTAAGAATTTTATACTTGTTTCAAGAAATTCCGGGATTGAATTTCGAATTTAGTTGAATTTTTAAGTACGATTCGTACATAAAGTAATCATAAAAAACTTGATTTATCCCGAGTGTTTTTCTTTCTGTGTATGTATGTTTTTGTCAAATACGTTAAAAGCTGATTTAATCATAATGTGATTCGATCGACTAAAGTTTTTCGATGGTTATATTGAAGTAGAACTTCTGGCTTGGTGATAACCTAAGACCTTTGGATTATATACTATTTGTTTGTGAGTCCCTTCGAAAATCCTTTGAATGGAGTTAGCCGAATCAGTAACAAGGTCCGGCAATCTATCTATGCAACAAAGCTGCATTAGGAATAATAGTTAGATAACTCCGGCTCCTAGGCATTATCCAGTTATGGGGCATTTTTAAGCACATTCTACAAGAAATGTGTATTTTTGCGGTTGTGGTGGACACCAACGTGAATCTTTTATTTTTATATCTGTTAATTATAAAATGAACATTTCTATGAGAGTAGTTTTTATTTTCTACGTTAGATATGGGCAAAATTTAAATTTACCCTTTTTAATTAAATCTTTGTGTGTTTTGCAAATTTAAAAATAAACTTTCACTTTGCAACAATTTTAAAATATTTTACTTACCACCCTACGCAAAATCATTTAATATAATGTTGCAAAGTTATAAATGTTGTTTCCACATATTTTCCCTTTTTTTTAATAAGCACAGCATAACATATTTTACTAAAAAAACGCAAATATGGGAGAAAAAATAAAATATAGTACACGTTTGGCGACACCAAATTCGTTAAGGCAAAGTAAACCCAATTCTACTTAATTCCCTTTAAGCCTCTAGAAATAATACGCAGAGATACAAACAGGATGCTTAAATGTTATTTGTATGTGTGTAGGTTTCAATGTATTTGCTAAAATGAAGCTGTTATATTTAATTTTTTCTGTTGCTGTTTCTGTTATTGTGTGCCAACTGATCTCATAATCATCTCGTAATACTTTATGTTTCACATACATACATGCATGTGGATGTGTATTTTGTACATATGCACCCATTTATGTTGTTGTTTATTGTATGTAGAATTTATAATTTAGCAAAAACAACAGAAACACAAAGTTTCACAGTATATGCTATAGACATACCTGCAACATTATCAGCGTCAACAAGAATATAAAAGGAGCCAGTACCAGTCAAGCTAGACAGACTGGCAATTCGTGCAATTACGATGGCAGGCTGTGTGGCAACTAACACTCATCAGCTTTGTAATAAAAAATAACCCACTTCTCTTTCTATACACTCCTGCCTGACGCCTCAATCACGAGGCTAAATGCCAAGAAAGAGTAAATAACATTTTATAAATTTGTTGTCTTAATTTTGCTGCTTGAGGAACATGCTGCTTCTTAAGCTTGTGAATAAATAGACAACCATATTTAGAGCATGAGTTATGTTTGCGTAAATCATATAATGTTTAACGGATTATAAAGAAGGCGGAAAAATGTGACCAACTGATTTTAGAATATAAGACTTGAATTGCAAACAAATATGTCGATGGTCCAAACAAAACTGCAATCATCTCTTAAGCCAGAATTACCGATAAAAATGTTACCCTTTTTTCAAAACCTTTTAAGCTCTTGCAATAAATATTAATAAGCCCATAACAATTTCATTGTAGTAATCGTGCAAAGGTCAACAGGCATTAATAACTACTTTGAAAAAATTTCGCTTAATTTTTTATTTTGACCCTTAAAATGAATTGCCTTCGGTCCCATTTACCTGTCTTACTTAGACATCATACAATTTAAACCTTCGCCTGTGAAAAATAAAAATTTTAATATACAAGTTGTATAAAAAAGCCACTTTTTAAATGAAGGCAAACATTTTTTGTCCTCTTATTTTGTTGTCGTTGTAGATGCTTGGTGTTGCTGGTTTATGTCTTTCATTATTTTATCGTGGTGTCCTTGTTATTGTTTTTGATGTTTGTCATAAACAGCAAACGTAAGAAAATAAGCTTTATTAGTATAACGTAAATGAAGAAGGTGTTCTGTTCAAAAAGGATCAAAATAAACACCATAAAATAAATAAAACCAAAAATAATAAAACCGGAAACACTTTTTTAAAAACCCCTATAAACTTTTAGGGCTAAGGCATTAAATTAAAAATAATTTCATTTAATATTTAAATGGGAATTTTTTATTACTTATAAAATAATTGTTGGACTTTAAACGAAAAGGAGTAACGCGAATTTGTGTTATTTAAGAAGAAATATTTGTTCCAGATCAGCTTACACACCAACAAACTTTTTATAAAAAACTTTAAAAGAGTAAATAAGTTTTTTGGAAGTAGGTTTTGTTGATGTTGTAAGAATACAGGGTTATCAATTCTTCGGTTTCTAAAGTTAAGTTAAATTACATTTTATTTGAGTAAAGTCGTTGGACCTTGTACGAAAAACAATGTCATTTAAATGACCTCCTCTAGATAAGTTGCAGTATCCGATTATTTTGAGGAGTTTTCAAAAACTTTTTCGCACGTTTTGGGCGGTATCTCGGCGATTGACCAAACAAATGACGGTTCAGATGACGTGAATTTTAGCAGCTGACAGCATTGCCAGACCGGATCTTACGTCTTTTTAAAATATGAACAAAATTGAGATCGTTAAAACGGCATCAGAATGCAATACATAGGGGCAGCGGCAAATAGGAAGACGCCAAAAAACTTGGATAAGTTGTGTGAAAAGAGCACACGAATAAGCCCGAATGTACGGGAATAAATTAAAACCACTAACCAGAAAGAGAATCAAATAAAAGAATTCGTTAACGCCCAATTTGTATTTCCACAGAAAAGTCTACTTTTTGTCACTTTATTTATAAGACTGCTACTATAAGGTCCGATAAGATTTGAAAAATAAAAGCAATGGAAAGCACGCTTACGTTGTTGCAGTTTTATGCAGCGTTCAAAAAACTGCAGTCAAAATAGAAAATCTGCCATCTTTTCCACTTCTTTAGTTGTTATTGGTCAAAAAAAACTGTTGTATTTAGTTCTGTTTTTTTTAAATGTAAATTGTCGCTGTCAAACCAACTCAAAAAGCAAAAAGTTGTACACAAATTTTCTTTTTTTATTTGACAGTTTTTGGTTTCGACCGCAGATTTTTAACCCTGGTTTAATGTAAAACCAGAAAAAGAAAGAGCAGATATAGAATTTTTAAGTGTACTTGTGATGTAGCGCAGGCAGTATTTTCTTGCTAGATCACGTACGCCGAGGTATTTAGAATGTGCTCAGCAATACTTAAAGATATATCCTATTTGGAAATGGAGCTTCAAACGTAGCAGGTTTTAAAGGGAAAAATAAAAAAGATTCGCTTACCATCTCGATTATAGAAGGCATGTATTTTTGTACGGCATTCTCCAATTTTGAAGCAACACATTTTAAACACAAGAAACGCGCTTTATGCTACGCATTTAAAAAGTGGTAGGTATAACGACACCTTTAAGCTTGAGGTCCACACCACGCATTTGATATTTTTGGACTTTATTCTAGACGTATGCGAAGCATGCATCATGCTTTCGATATTTATATGCAGTTTACGCGCTTGCTATGTAACTTGCCAATACACAGAAAGAAAAAACACGTACTAAATTTTAGTTTTTTTTACTTACTTTAAAACGAGTCGTACTCAAAAATTTAAGTAAGAGTCACTCTTAAAAAGTACCTAAAACAAGCCAAAATGGTATAACTTTCGAAAACCAATATGCGCGCATACGCGTGTGTTTGTAAAAGTTTGCTGTAGAAACAACAACAACACTTCAAAAGAAGGTAAAAACTATTTAATTGTTTTTAATCGAACAACAACAACACTGCAAGAAGAAAAATGTAGGTTATTTTCATGTTTTTGTGGCAATTTGACAAAACATCTCAAGTCAAATTTGTAAATCATACGAATTTTCATTCAAAACACATTTTTGTTTGAAATTTTTCTTTCATTTTGGTTTATTTTATTATGATTTTTTCACCGAGTTTTTTTTTAACTTTTTTACTTTCTTATCTCGACTTAAGACGTTTTGTCAAGATGCCACATATTTGTTAGGATTACTTAGTAAAATATATCAAATTTTCAAAGTAGAATGATTAGAATAACCACATTGCGCATGCTGCTGGTATTAAACAATTGAAAATTCTTCTGTAAACAAAAAGAGGAAAACAACAAAAGTGAAATAAGCATGTGTAACGGGTAAGTAAAATAATAACCTAATAAAAAATTTTATTATTTTGCGAAGCACTAATGGTACGGTACTTTTAAAAAATGAGCGCAACATTATGCGCTACCCAATAAGACATACAGAGATTCAGTAAAGTAAGTGAAAGAATTCAATGCAACTTTTATAAAAAAGAAATAAAATTTCAAGTGCTACGGCATTCTCTTACCACGGAGCAGGTTTGTAAGGGAGAATACTAAAAAATAACTGTATCAAAACATTCAGTGTGTAAGGCTGATCGTTTAATGTGTCAAAAATGTATTGCTTCAAAGTGGGAACTCGCCATATAAAATACATGTCTTCCGTAAGGGCAATGGTAAGCGAAACGTTAATGTTTCTTCCTTACAAACCTGCTTCGTTAAAAGCTCCATTTTTTATTGGGAATATTCTCTCTAGTTCTGTGGGGTAAGTGTCAAGGTTGGAATCAATCTTTATTAAACTCTTAGAAATTCTTGTATCAAGCACAGTGTGAGATTAATTGTATCTCACTTTTTATTTAGTCAATTTTGTTTTCGGATTATTTAATCGGTACGTGTATTCAAGCATTCTGCACTGAATTTCAAGGAAATCTGTACTTACCGTACTAGTGACACCGCTTCGGCTTGAGTTAAGTACGAATGGGTTGATTTGTTTATGCAGTGTACAATTTTATACTGATGCATAAACGCATTGAACCTGCTTCGTAGTAAAGGAGTACCGTGGTTCTTTACATTTAATTATAAAATGTGTCAAAAATCCGTTGACTTACCTCACTACATGTCTTATTGCTTAGCGCATAAAAGTGCGCTTACTTTTTAAAATATACTATAAGTACTTCGCTAAATAAGAAAATTTTTTATTTGGATAGTTTATCAGCCAATTCTTATTTATACCTACGCGAGCAAAATTTCACTAGAAGTTTGCTCCCAATTTTTCAAAAAATTAATGGAATAATTAGTGACGATAGTGGGGATTAAATTTTTTCTATATCTTTATATTTAACAAAAAATAGCAATAAAGAATTTCAATATTAAGCCGTCGATATGACAACTCTTGTTATTACACTGTCAATAAATGAATTTAAATCTTAACGTTTCAATAAATACCAGTCATCTTGCATGTTGCTTTTTGTTGTGGTGCATCAAACACATTTGGTTTAAGTAAAAAAAGTTGGGCCAAAATTCTGTCCGTGACTTTTTTTCAAAAGTTAAATAAAAACATGAACTCAAACAGGAAACACATTCAAATGTTCATTCATGCTACAAAGTCAAACTCAGGAAGTGTTAATGGGCACTCATGCTAGTCAGTTGGTATGGTTGAAAAACCGCTGAAAAGAATGTTTAAAAAAACTCTGCAATTAACCATTTTCAATGGCTTCTATTAGCATTTATATGAAAAGATTTATTTATTTATCATTGAACTTAGGGATAATTTTTTTTTATATGATTATTAGAAAACTCACTTGTACTACGACCCCTTAAATTATTCTTGTGATCCCCACAGTAGCATTTTAATTAACAAAATCATGTCAATTGTTGTAATGTTTAAGGATTATAGTGTACAAGTTGCAAGAGTAATTTTTTCAATAATTTGTTGTGTGCACCCTGTTATTTAAGATAATGCAGGGCTAGAATTGGCAATTCGCAAACTACTGTGAGTTACGGAGATGGATGAGAAAAGAAGAAGAGTATAAACCAAAAACAAAAACACATATGAAAAAAACAGCGACTTTTAATTTATAAAGGGGGAAATTGCTGAAAAAGAGTTAGGGAAAAATGGTGGAAAGGCGTCCCGAGGTTTCTTGGGGCAAACAATAAGAACAAGAGGTAGTGTCGTGGTAGTGGCTTTGCCGAAATTTTGAAACAAACATAAAAACGTGAATTCTTTATAATAGACTTTAGAAACAAAGAGAAAATTAACTAAGTAAAAAGTGGAAGGTTTTTACACCACCTTTAAACATAAAAATCTTTGGCTACAGATAATTTTATTGGTTGTGAATAAATTCATGAAATTATAACAGAAATCTTAAAACTATTTGAAATAAAATTGCCGAAAAGTAAATGAAGAGCGGTTAATTCCAAGGCCACTTCATCGCCACCACGACCAACGAGGGAGCGCAACATCTTTCTTCATCATCGGTGTAGAGGTATCAAACGACCCGGGACGAAGTACACAGACGACCACGGACCTGAGAAGAAACAAAACACCACCCTTGGTAAATAAAAACATATATATTATTCTTTGCATTTAAAATTTCGCGACGTCAAAGGTTTTTTTTAATACTGTGAAACACGTCATAAATTCGTTTAATTCCTTTTTGAAAATTTGTAATAAAAAAAACGCGGTGTAGGATTCGTTTTGTCTTGTTTAAGGGAAAATTTTGCCCTACAGTTTTGTGTTTCCCCGTTTATAAATAGCCTAAGGCGATCTTAAAGAAAAATATATATAGGAAATTTTTTCTGAGTTTCTTAAATTGAACAAACCCGGACCTTGGACGCTTACGTACGACCATATTCCAAATAAAACCTCGATGTAGAGAATAAATAGAAGCAGCCATCCAGTGCCCGAAGAAGCAGAGGGAAAATAAAGACGTCCAGAACAGCCAAACCAATTTCTGAAACCTGAACAGGCAAAAGCTGAAATTAATAGTTTAGTTTATTGTTTATAATTATCTCGAATTTTATATTTCTGTTTTCTTAATTTTATATCCAAATTTTATGTTTAAATACTTTTATATTTTTCCTGTAATTTGTTCTTGTAACCTTTTGAAATAATACTTAACTTTTTGTATTGTGAAAAGCAGGAAAAGAAAAGTAAAAATTTGTTTTTGCCCGTTTTTTTGAATTTATAATAAATAAACATTGTTCAAAATGAAGTAAAATAAGAAAATCTAAGTCTCTTTTTTAAATGGAAAAATGATTTGCTAGGCAAAAAGGAATTAGATAATAAGAGGTGGTTTAAAATTAGAACATAGGTATAGTTAGGGAAATCTAAATGTATTTGGCCTTAGATTTCATGGAGGAATCGAAAGGGATTCCAATAGGGTGGGAAGCCAGGATTGGAAAGTCATCCACCAGTCCCTGTTGTGAAAGGGAAAGAAGGAGATGTAAGTATCTGACAATTTCTAGTAGTTAGTTCACCTGTTAAATAGTTCACTTCGGGGCCCTATATATATATTTCTTTTTTATGCACACATCTTTTCCTCAAAGAGGCTGGCATGAGTAAAATTTTTGTTGTTGTCTCGTTGCCACTAAGCGGATTGGTTGGCAAGATCTCCACCCCAAGACGGCGAGCCCCGGCCGGGTTAAACGCCAGCATGCCAGCATCGCTAACAATCTGGCCACCCAATAGGGGAAGGGCAAAACGGGAAATGGAAAAAAAAGAACCACCCGGAGACCTGACACAACTAATTGTCATGAGCATATTTAAAAGCGTTGAATATGGCTGCGATAAACATTAGGTGATAAGGGATATGAAAAAAGTAATGTGCTTTCGGCTGCCACATAAATAACGAATTATATCATAGTATTATAACCACAATCATATTAATTATACCGGTTAAAAGAATTACTTTTAACATTTCGCTTTATCAGCGATCACAATGAGCTAGCCTATCATTGCGAGAGTTTCAGGCTCAATTGGCGCCAGAGTCTAGTCTTTTTCACTACAAAGGGCTGCACTTTTGTTGAGTTAATTAAGTAAGAATATAATTTGTAATTTTTTTCACATTTTATAAAAAAAAAAATTTGTGATTTGCTTTCTCTTTGTGTAATACGTAATTACAAAAAAAAAAAAAAAAAAAAACTGAATAAAACCTGAAAAAATTAATGTTTAAAAAAAAACTTAACAGATTGCCAACAATTTGTCAACAAGTCATATTTTTATTAAAAGTTTTGATTGAAAGTTTTTGCAAGCCATCAAACTTTGCAAGAGATTGATGCGTTTTTCTGTTGCAGACCTCCTTCCGCGTCAATCAGAACCGCAAACATAATTCAACTATCGCTATTAAATTGCACACATATTAAAGTACACACATATAGCATTACACTACCTCCAACAGCAGAAAACGATAGAACTTAAGAAAACCCATATTGCCAGCAAATATGTTTGCAATTGAAAATGATGGATTATTGAATTCATTGAATAACTTACTTGGTTTGACTTATAGTTAGTGCAACTCCCCATTTAAATATTGTGGCAGTAATAACGCGCAGCAGTTGAAAGCACGTTTTTACAATCAATCATTTTGCCTGTTAAATAGAAAAGTAAGAAAAGGTTTTAAAACAAATTAAAAAATGCTATAAATAATTATTTGTTATGGTTGTTAGAAACATAATTAAACAAATGTAAAGAATATTCTGAAAATTCACAAACGAAAACTTTAAATAGTGTATTAATTTCATGGCTGTTAATAACAGATAACAAAAGTTTACTCTGCCTCTTGGTTTCTTAATTTTCGTATGCTTTTCTCTCTTTTTTTGCTTTTAAGTTGCGAAAACTTTTTTGAATTAATTTAATGAACCAAATTTCAAAAGTAATTTCTTCATAAAATTTTCTTCACTTTATGCCAGTATGTATCAGTATACGAACGAAACTGCCTTTTGTTCCAATATTTTTATTTTTCAGGGAATTGAGTTTTATTAATTTTTTCAATCATCAGTTCATAAACAAACAAAAACATTAACGAAACCATGACCATCTTGCTTGGCAAACTGATGGTAATTGACATTTTACAAAATCCAATACCAACGAAAATCATAGAAAAGTAATGTGTGTTGCAATGTAAATGCAGTAAAGGCAATCACAAATTCAGTGAAAGCCATTCACATTTAACCAGAAATAAAATTTTGAGCATTGACTTAATTAAGCTAAGGTCACATTTATTAAACATTTTGCCAAATAAGCAAAATAAAGCTAATTATACTGCTAGATATAGCAAAAAACTGTTTTTGTAAGATGTGGTATTATAATTAAAATTAATATTGGAATTAAAGAAAATTAAATTTAAGATTGCCTGTTAGGCACGTCTATTTCGTCAAATATTTTCCAAGTCTGGCCGTAGCTGTGGAAAATATACTTATGTTTTCGATTATATACACCCAGAGAAAAAACATGTTTAAATATGGTCACCTCCAACAATACCACAATCATATAATGCTTGCCTCCGAACATATTATAATTACTAATAACAAAAATATGTTTAACACTTATAATAGCATGGTTGGTTTTCAACCATAGCATGTTGCTCATGAAAAAGAGGAAAATACTGTTGTTAATTTAAAAACAAATTATTGCCATATTTAACCATAACATGTTTAGAGGCAACCATAATATGGTTGTGGCTACTTGATAGGGGACTAGTTTAACCATAATATGGTTGCCAGTAACAAAAATATGGTTTAATTAAACATAATATGGCCAAAATTTTCTTTAAACATAGTATTGTTGGAGGTGACCATATTTAAACATGTTTTTTCTCTGCGTGTACAAACGGGCAAAAATATTGTTTAAAGAGAAAACAAATTAGAGTGGTATATTCGTAGCGGGAGTTATAATATTTAAGGTGTGGGCTTTTTATGGGGTCTATGGTCAATTATTGGCCAATCTTCACAAAATTTAATTGTGTGATTTCTAGTCTTATGAAACTATGACAGACCTAATTTTACTA
This sequence comes from Pollenia griseotomentosa, assembly GCA_963931875.1. Lineage (NCBI taxonomy): Eukaryota > Metazoa > Arthropoda > Insecta > Diptera > Polleniidae > Pollenia > Pollenia griseotomentosa. The sequence goes on along the minus strand of OZ007561.1, from coordinate 201,360,955 downwards.
AAATATCGTTATTCGCTACAGTTGTAGGCGTACTAAAGTTTTTTCCTCAAGGGGTCTTTATATGGGACCCATGGTAAGTTATGGACTGATCATCATGAAACTTTGTAATATTTCTTGTCACAAAAAACGAATTTGGGCCAAGTCTAATGTCAATCCGTGCAGCATTCCACCATTTATGTTTGTTTTCGCAAAAAATCATGACTTTTTAGGGAGGTTGTTTCATATTTGGATATGTTACTGATCTCCTACTGAAGCGATTGCACTGGATTTTAATCTTAAATTTTTTAGAAGAACTAGAGAGAATTTGACAGCAATATTTTTTGTTTGTTTTTTCTTTTGATTCGTTCGAAAGTGGTTGTGATTTTAATTCTTTTAACTGCTTATATTTGCCTAATTTTCGTTTGGAAGTCCTTCCGTCCGGCTGACTGTCTTGTTGGCTGGCTGTACATGTAAAACTTATACGCAAAGTACATGTCGCAATTCTGGAGATAAGTTGAACATATTTGGTATATAAATAGCTTGTAATTGTCACACGATTGTCACCAAGTCTATTGAAAATAGCCCATAGTTTTACATATTCCCTATTCAAGCTTCTGTCCGCAATACGGCCTTTATGCCCGCAAGCCATCTTATTATTTAGTATTTAGATAAAGTTTGGTTCAAACTCTTTTTAATGCCATCTCATTCATTTAAACAAATTTTATTGGAATCGTTCTATATTTGACCAACCTTCCATACAAATACTACTGCCGAAAATAGATTTTAATTTTTAATTAATATTTTTAATTTCCTTATAAAAGTTGGTATTTACATAAAACTTTGCGACAGTAATTTTTATGATATTTTCTATGTCATGAAAAAATTTTGTGCTGGAAGGTACAAAATGAACTACTGATCTCATAATAATACCCACCGTAAAGTCATTTACAGGCAATAAATCTTATGTAGATGATAATATTTTAATAATTTTTGGCACAAAGAACTTTTACATAAATCTGGTTCCCGGAACTCGTACGTTTGTTCGTAATACACGTTTTCCTCGAGAGCCCATTTTTCGTGGTCGATTGGCAGACTGTTCGTACAATGCATTACAGGGAAAATTCGTTTTTTGACCGGACTGCTCGTATCGTCCACAAACACTACTTCACCTATCCTCCTTCCCATAACCTATTTTCCTCGCTCCAATACAATGCAATGCTACCCCTAATCATCGCTGGAGTGCTGGTCTTAATTTAAGACCAACATGTTGTAGGCTTAAGAGCAGCGTCTTATTTTCAATAACAAAATATTTTAAGTAAATATGACCGTGATTGTAACAGTAATAAAATGTTCGTAAACATAATATGGTTGCAAGAACCATAACATAGCCAAAAACATACCGCCCATGTCTTTTTTTATTTTATTGCTTTTGGTTCAGTGTTAATATGTTTCAAATTAGTATTTAATATATGTATTTTACCACAATAATTGTTTAAGGGTTCTATTATTTCACCAAAGAATAACATTAACATAACAAAGACCACAAAGACTTCCCTAATTTGTTTAAAATAAGCTGATTCTTGTTAACAAACATGATGACTTTACATTACGAACAGCAAAGAGGTTTTTACAAATGAACCCTCTAACCAAATAATGCCACTCCCTCTCCGACTTAACTACATCACATTTTACATTTGTTCTACAACTCTCTAGAACATCCACAAAAAAAAAAGAAAAAGATGACCACACACGCACTCTCGTATACACACGTATACTGCGTACTCAAATGTTTCCGAAGTATTCGAAAATATTGGTTTTGTATTTTATTCATTAGTTATTTAAGCATTATGATTATTTAGTTGTTGAAAGGCGTAGTATTTGTGTTTGAGCCTCCTTTAAGGCGACAGTCAATAGCAGCATTAACAGCGGCAACAACAAAACCAATAAAAATCTGGCCAAGTCTTAAATATACATTTGTAGTTTGTTTTTAAACATGTTTGAATATTTTTATGGCATTGTGTGTTTGTTTAGAGGGCGTTTACGAAACATCAATGGATCAGGCAAAATAATATGTTTACAAAATACTAGGAATTAATCATAATTTATGATGTTTCATATTTTTGGTTTAGTACCCTACGGCCCAGTAGATGAGTGTAAGTTTTGATGTATAATATAGTTAAACTCTTGAAAATACTATGATTACCCCATTATTCTTATTGTTACCCCAATTTTGGTATGATTGATATCCATTGTGTGTGTGTGTGTGTCATTATTATATGTATACTTGCAATAATCATGTAAATACAGAAAAAACTGTAACTCTTTGGCTTCTATTTAAAAGTAATAGCAACGTTATTGCGGTGAGCATCTAAAGGGCTAATGAATCTGGTAACTCTAATACAATTAAGACTATTCAGTTTGAGACATGGTTTAAAATTATAGCATAACGCATTCGTTTTATATCGATTTTATTTTTTTCAATTCAATATTTTCTTGTGAACTTCTTCAACTATTAACAAAATCTTTAAACAGACTGATCAAAAAGTCAAATAATTGCAACACCCAGAGGCATACAAGTTTTTATTTATGGTTGGTTGGCAAAAGTTGTAATTATTGCATGGATTGTTAACAACAAAATTGTTGTTGAATGATGTTTTTGGATGTAATACCACACCAAGGTTTTTTTTTTAAATCATGAGTCAAATACTGAATTTATTAACTTAAAGCTAACAAGATGTATCATATTTTTGGGTTTTCAGTTAAATTTTGTATCTTGTAAATTAAGAAATATTTCATATTGTTATTCGTGTTCATTGAATATTTTGAAAAATGTTTGAGCTAATTTGTAGTTAATGATTAAAAAAAAAATAATTATGACTATTTTCCAAATAAATAAATTTTTGTTTGATAAGCACTTTTTTTGGTACAAAATATTGAGGATGAGTTCTTATGATTTGTATTACTAAATATCATAATTTGGGCTTTAGAAACAGTATAAACTTTGAAATAATTATATTTTTATATGCGAAGAAATAAATTGTTTCTATAAATATTTTTTCTAAGTATAATGATAAAATATCAAAATTTCACCGGTCACTTTATTGTTGGTATTGTCGGTGCTCTTGAAATATGATAAAACTAGGGATGCCAACCATGATTGGTTTTCGCAAATCCCGGGATTCGGGATTTCAAAAAAATAAATCCCGAGATTGTTGGACACGCGTAAAAAGAGTAACAAAGTTTACCTTTTTTCTTCCGTTTTCAATGAAAGTATTAACAGAGCTAATCCAATAATTATTAAAAGTCAATATTGCGTTCCATATTCTTTCAAGGAGGAATGTCATAATGAATTTCTTTTATAAAAAATGGCAAAACAAAAAAAAAATTGTTAACAATCTAATGACTAAATCTCGAAAATCTCGGGTATAAAAAATTAAGATCCCGAGATTTCGGAATTGACATCCCCAGATAAAACCATTAAAAATGTTATTTTTTAATTTTAAACATATGGCATGACAAAAATGTTCTAAGTAAATATTAAAGATACTCCTCCCACTAAAAATATGGTTGCGATAAAAGAAAGTGATTTAATTGTGAACATATCGAACCATTTTTGTTCTTTTAGGGTTCGATTGCAACACAGCTTAAAGGAAATTGTGTAACCTTAATATAATTGCGACTGTTTTATGAGTCAACCCAATAATATTTTGGTCTGTAAGGGAGAAAAGTAAAAGTTTCACTAACCACCTCCGCTTAAGGCTAGGATTGATAACATTCCTACACAATAGTACGCTTCCTTCACACGAAAATCTTACAGGTTTCTATCCGACATAAAAATAATTCCGCTAAATCTTTTGTCAATGCAACACTTTCACACAAAAAAGATGCTAAATCATACGACTTAGCTACTTTACGAGAAAATGCAACTCTGATCTCTTAGAATCTTAAATTTTATGAACATTTACATAAACATTTGCAAGTGCGTTAAAAAAAAATCTGAAGCTCCATTTAATTTTTAGTTCACACTTTACGAGCACACACGATTTTTTTAACAAATCATACCACTGAATTAGATTTGCCGGCTTTATGAAAGAAATAAATTTTATACGGGGAGTTCCCACTTTAATGTCATACATTTTTGACACAAAAACCGGTTTATTTAACGCGTATACATAAAAACTGGTGAGAGTAACGATCAGCTTTACACAATGAATTTTTTTTTTTTTTGTTACCATAGTTGGCAGGAGTTGGAAAAATAGAAGCAAGATTGGCTTTAGAAAAAGGCCAGAAAAATCTAAGCCGCTTTTTCTGGACTAACAGAATAAAATTATGTTATGTTACGAGTTATTTCTGCTATTAAAATAAATAACAAGTATAAAAAGTATAATTCAAAAGGTAGAATATACTCTAGAAAATAAAAAAATATATATTTTTTGGACTAATATATGGATAAATATCGCAAACAATAAAAACAGCATAAATAAACAAACCCGTTAACATACTAAAAGGAAACATGATCATATTTAAAGAGGTTGCTATTAAATAAGTTTTTTTTAATACTCTAACTTAAAAAAAAATACTTCAGCAGCAAAAAGTAAGAAATTTGCTTCTTTAGTTTTTTCTTCTTAAAGTGAAGAAACTTCATTTTTGTTAAACTCATTATTAAACCACAGTTTCAATTAGCAGCTATTTGCGAATTGACTTTTCAACATTAGCTTGCAACATATTATCACCTCCTCTGCCCCCTTTCAGAAAAGGGACCTCATAAATTTAATTTAAACATTTAGAGAATACATATAAAGGAATTTCATTAGCTTGCTTAACTTCGCCAAAGGTACGAATATTGCATTGCACATACTTTACTTCAAATATTGGTTTGAATAGCATGAGAGTTGGTTTGCTTGCAAAATGTTTGGCTTGGTAAGTTTATATTCTTGAAATATTTACCTCTGCTTTAGTTTTTGGAGAAAATCAATTTCATTGAAGCATATTTTCACCTAATAAACAAAGATGTTCTCAAATCACACACAGTTACATAAATCCACATGTGTATAATAAATTCAGGCATTTATTTATATCCAAGAAAACAAAACAATGTTAAGAGTAATCCGGAAGAAAGATTATCCACAATACTTATAATTGTTATTAAGTACGTAAAAAATATTTTTTTCTGAGACTCTGAGACAACTTTTACAAGAAAAGCAAAAAATTACTAGTCTTTTTCCAAATAATTATATTTAATTGCTTGCTGGGCCATTAAAAAGTTGCAAAGCAAAGTTGCATGGCATTATTTCTGGCCATTTTTATTACAGAATCATTTTCTGTTACCGTTAAAAGCGCACTTAACTGTTTTTCGAGAATAGGCTTTATACGGGGCTTGTAAATCATTGGCCGATCTTCCCAAAATATTACTGTGTGATTTTTAGTCCTATAAAACTGTTTCGTACCAAACCTTACTACAGTAGCATTATTTGTTACGGCTTTAAAAGTTCTAAGCTTTTTTCCTATAGCAGGCTTCATATGGAACAGAGTAAATCATGGACCGAACTTCAGGAAATTTAACAGCATTTTTCTGGTCATATAAAACGAATTTGTGCAAAGTCTTGTGTCAATCCGTGCATTATATTTATGTTAGTTCATCCTACTGAACAAATTTTGCTGGATTTTAATCTAAAATTGCTAAGGATAACATGAAGCAATTTGATAACAAAATTTATTCTTTTCTTTGGAGTTGTTCGAGAATGCTTTCAACTGACGGACAGACAGACGGACATGAATAGAATTACTCTAGGATCCAGAATTCGCCACTAGTGATGATGGAGGGTATAAAAGAAACAAAATTTAATTTTCTAAACTAAATGTGAACAAAAGTTACAGAGGTGTTGAAAACTAAATTTTCATACAATAAATATCATTTGTATTAATATACAAAAATTTTCTATTTATAGTAATTCTCTTTCTTTTTCATTTTTTTAAAAAATTTGCTATTTATAGTAGATTTTGAAAAAAATTTGTTTTTTATAGTAAATTTTGAAAAAAAATTTGTTTTTTATAGTAAATTTTGAAAAAAACTTGCGTTTTATAGAAAATTTTTACAAAAATTAGCTTTTTATAGTAAATTTTTTTAAAAAAATATTCTATTTATAGTAAATTTTGAAAAAAAAAATTCTTTTTATAGTAAATTTTGAAAAAAATTAACTTTTTATAATAAATTTTGGAAAAAATTAGCTTTTTATAGTAAAATTAAAAATTTCTAGTAAATTTTAAAAAAATTGCTATTTTAGTAAATTATTAAAAAAAAAAACCCCGTTATAATAAATTAAAAAAAAAAATTGCTATTATAGTAAATTTTGAAAAAAAATTTTGCCATTTATAATTTTTGAAAAATAAATTTGCTATTAATAGTAAATTTTAAAAAAAAAATGGCTTTTCATAGTAAATTTTGAAAAAAAATTTGCTTTTTATAGTAAATTTTGAAATAGATTTGCTTTTTATAGTAAATTTTTACAAAAATTTGCTTTTTATTGTACATTTGTAAAAAAAAACAATTTGCTATATATAATTTTTGAAAAAAAATTTGCTATTAATAGTAAATTTTGAGAAAAAATTGCTATTTATAGTAAATTTTGAAAAAATAATGGCTTTTTGTAGTTAATATTGCAAAAAAAATTATTTTAATAGAAAAATTGGCTGTGTTTTATAAATTTTGAAAAAAAAATTGCTATTTATAGAAAATTTTGTTTTCAAACTTCAACCCGATTCCTGCGTGAACTTTTTTAGCAATCAGAAAAAATTATCATATTTTTTATTAATAACTTTTAATGTTCTATAACATCTTTTGCCAGGATAAGCTCAACCGGTGCCAGGATATAAACCAGGATATAAACACAACGTCCTTTCTTTTTTTTTTTTTATTTATTAAATTCTTTTGTTTTTAACAACTATACATATTTTAGGATCTTACAAGTTACTCTCGAGTTAACAGCAATTACACTTTTCCGTTTTAATTTGACCGCGACGTCGTGCTTAGTTAATGGTTGGTTCCAGACTCCCCTAAACTTCGGAAGTCATGAACATTTATTGGAATGATTTATGAGAAGGTTAGTGTATTAGTCACTACTACGCCTGGGACCTATGGCCATTAGTGCCCCTGTGCACTACTACTAAAGTGTCTGGGAACTATGGCTGTATCATACCAGTAGTATCCCTCTACACTACTACTTGAATTGGACCTATTTGTGCCTGTATGTGGTCAGTAGTAAAGCTGTTACAAACTTGTACCACTGACCGCACACGAGCACAGTCTGGGCCCAACTGAAGTTGTAGTCGTCAGCATTTCAATAACCAACTAGTCTACACGGAGAAGTAGCGAACACCGTCACCAATACTATGTATGCAATTAATTATTAAAGTATGCGTGAGCGTTGATTGCTGTTAAGTTCTCTTATACTTATAACTAACATACTCTTTTACTTTTAATTAACATAACTTTAACTTACATTCTTTAACTATGTAGCAATATTTAATTTCTCTTGTTGTTAAATAAAGGGAAAAACTATTCAAAATAATATAAACAAATTAATAATTCAATACGATAATAAATGTACTTCATACAGAAAAATATATATGTATAAACTTCATAATAATTGATAATTAATATAGAAACAAATATATGTATAAACTTCATAATAATTATACAACATAAAAAAACTTCATAATAATTATGAGTATGTAACGGAACTTCGTTACATCTCCCTCTTGGTTACTTTATTTTTTTTTAACCTTAAAGATTTTCTATTGCGGTGTCATTTCGCGGCTTGGGAAAAATAAACTTCTCCTTTCCCAGGATTAACCAGACATCTAACGAACATCGTATATATATTACCACCGCAACAGAATCAAAAACTCGTCTAAACCTCGTTCGTTTTCCTGGTGCAATTGGCTCGATTGAAGACAATACTTCACAGATAATTCGGGATTGGGGCTCAAGTTCCTCCTCTTGGTCAAGTTCTAAGTCGTGTACCAATGTGGCAAGGATATCTGATTTGGGTTTTTGAGTAGTCGCCAGATCCTGCAAACTTAATTTTGGTAATTTTACGATTGAGGTTATTATCGCCTTTTCGACGGGAGCGCTTAGCAATATAGTTTTGCGCCTTTTCTCCCTTTCGTTGTTCATTGATTGTTTAAAACGCAAGCAACTTTTCTTAAACTTATCGTCCGCCATTTGGTTGATCAGTTTGGTATATTTTGATATCTTTTAAATGGGCTGTAGCCTTCTTTTTCGTTATATTTTCGGGATCAACTAGCTCAACGATAACTGGAGATATGAATTTGTTAACCAGATACGGGCCGTCAAATCGGGGTGCGAGTTTAGCTGCAAAATAATCAACGGCTTTAGATACAACGTGTTTCCTTACCAAAACAAGATCTCCTTTTCTAGGGAACCATTCCCGCCGCCTTAAATTATAATGTGAGGCTTGTTTATCCGATGCAGTCTGTAGATTATACCTTACTATTTGAAAGACTTCATTTAGTTGATTGGCATTATCTTCGGGATCGGTCTCATAAGCTGTAATTTCGGAGTTGGTTTTATCATCAAACAAGGTATTTGGTAGTCGTAGTTCTCTACCGAGGGTTAAATATGCCGGACTGTATTTCGTGGATGCTTGTTTACTAGAGTTTACTGCCAGTGTTAGTTCGGGTAATTGCTCGTCCCATTTCCTTTGGTTTTTCTCGGTATATTGAGCAATCATTGTTTTAATAGTCCGGTTGGTTCTCTCGGTCGGGTTTTCTTGTGGGGAATATGGGGCGGTGTATCGTTGTTGGACTCCCAAAGATTTGAAGTACTTTTGGCATTCTCGGCTAGTGAACTGGGAGCCGTTGTCGGTAAGAAGAACATGAGGTACACCGAAACGGGCTAATATTCTTTCCCGGAAAGCTTTTAGGAACGTTTGGGTGGTCGCTTTTCTGACCGGAACGAATTCGGACCATTTGGTAAACTTATCGTGGAAAACAATAAGCATAGTATTGCCGTGAATAGACCGAGGTAGGGGACCTACAAAATCTGAGCATATAGTGTGACCGGGGTTAGAAACTGATGCGGTATACATTTTTCCTGCGGGTGCTTGTTGCAGAGGCTTGAAGCGTTGACAGGATTCACAATTTCTTACGTACCTTGTAATATCTCGGAAAATGCCAGGCCAGTAGTAAAGTTTTGTCACCCTGGCGATGGTTTTGTTTATTCCCAAGTGTCCAGCCGAAACGTCATCATGGCACTCGTTAAGAACACGTTTTCTATCGTTTTTTCGAACCACCAGTTTCCACGGGATTGGGTCATTATCGTTGTAGCAGGATGTGTCAAAAATGTGTCGTCTTAAATTTCCATGTTGGTCGATCTGGTAATCGGGAAGTTTCTCCGGGTCTGTCCTTACTGTTTCTACCTTTTCCTTAAACCACGGATCATTATCCTCTGTGATCTTCTTGAGTGTTTGTACTACGGGAACTTTGTCTAGATTAGGAACAGGAGCTCGGGAGAGCGCATCCGCGATGACGTTTAAATTTCCTTTGCGATACCGTACCTCATAATCAAATTGCATTAACTCTAAGGCCCAGCGTGCGATTCTTCCTGAGGGAGACTGAATGGAATTCAACCACTTCAGTGACTGATGGTCTGTTATGATAATGAAGTGGTAACCTTCGATATAATGCCTGAATTTTCGCACTCCCCATATAATTGCCAGGCATTCCTTCTCCGTAACGGTATAATTCCGTTCTGATGACGATAATGTGCGGCTAGCATAAGCGATTATCTTTTCGCCTTCGTCAAATTCCTGTGTCAGTACCGCTCCTAAGCCGGTATCACTCGCATCTGTTTGCAGGATAAAAGTACGCGAGAAATCTGGACAAGTTAGGGCTGGTGCATCCATTAGTTTTTGTTTTATTTCTTCGAATGCTGCTTTTTGTTCGTTACCCCAGATCCACCTTTTGCCTTTTCTCAAAAGCTCATTCAATGGACTGGTTAGGGTAGAAAAATTTGGCACGAAACGCCTATACCATGCTGCCGTGTTTAAAAATGATCTCAGTTCCTTAAGCGTGGTCGGTTCGGGGAGATTTATTACTGCTCTTACCTTTTCAGGATCGGTGTGGATACCGTTTTCACTTACCACGTGGCCCAAATAACGAATGGATTTTTTTGCAAATGTACACTTATCTGGGTTAATACGCAATTTCGCTGCTATAAGTCGATTGAACACAGTTTTTAAATTATGAAGGTGTTCTTCTATGGTACTGCCAAGGACAACGATGTCATCAAGGTAAGCAAAGGCAAATGAATCTAATTCTGTACCAATAACTGAATCTAACGCCCGTTGAAACGTGGCCGACGCGGAATGCAAACCAAACGGCATCACCCGCCACTGAAATAAGCCCCGACCTGGAACCGTGAAGGCAGTGAATATTTTACTTTCTTGGGCCAATGGGATTTGCCAATATCCGTTTCGAAGGTCAATGGTGCTGAAGTATTTACTGTTTCTCAGTTTTTCGAGGATCGCATTTATTTGTGGGATAGGGTAAGCATCACGAATGGAATTTTCGTTTAACTGGCGGAAATCTACACATAGTCGCCAATCATTGTTTTTTTTCCGCACCAAAACGATTGGCGAGCTATAAGGGCTTTTAGAGGGTTCGATTTTCCCTTCCTTTAATAGTTCATCTATTTGTTCATTAATGACTTTTTGCATTGCCGGATTTCGTGGGTAGTATCGTTGACGGAGGGGTCGTGAATGTTTCATTGTGATTACGTGTTGTGTCACTCCAGATGGACCATTAATAGCTTCAAAGCGTGGTAGCTCGGTTCCTAAAAATTCTTTTACTAGCTCTTCTACCCGTTGTTCATAGCCTGAGTCACCTGTTGATATTACCTGTAAAGAGCTTATTTGAGAGGTATTTAAATTCTGTGAGATACCTGTATTGGTCCCTCTTGTTCGGGGAATGATATGCAGTTCTCGACCCGTCTGTTGCAGAAAATTCATACCCAGTATAATCGGATCTAAGCTCGTTCTCAGCACTAAGAAATCGTGACGATAAACCACACCATCCATTGTTAACCACAGATTAACAGCTCCTTCAACAAGAATTCTAGATTGGTCCGCTAAGTGCAAAGTATCGAAATCGGCCGCAACGATCGGAATTTGCATTTTTTCTACGAGTGACAAATTTATACAAGAGTGGGTAGCCCCGGTGTCCAGAATAGCAGTTACTTTTTCGTTCTTGATCGTTAACCATGTTCGTAGGCGAAAGTCATCATCGGGTGTTACTCTGATTGGAAAGGTCATTGGATTCAGAGGTCTTCTTCCCTTTCCCTTGCTAAAGGACCTCTGCTCGAGTTTTCCGTACTGGATCGACAACAATCGATTGTCTTTACATCTCTTTTGCCACAATCCCAACAAAATAGCACCTGCGGCTTTGAACAAACCGCACGATTGTGACCCGATTCCCCACAGCGATAGCATACATAATTTGATCTAGTAGGAGCAACAACTGTCTGTACCTGACGAACTCCCCTCCTTTGTTTATTTTCCTCTGCCCGTATATTCTCATATTCTTGTGCCTGTATGATAAGTTCTCGTAATCGGTTGAATTCACCTCTTTTAACGTATATCTTGTACTCAGCTCTGCAGTTCTTATAGATTCTTTCTAATTGTTCACTTGTAGTTAACTTGGTCCACCTCATCAGTGACTGAATCTCTGTGACGTAATCTACAAAACGCTCATCGGCCTTTTGTACCCGATTCCTAATTGCATCATCTAGATTTTCAAAAAAACGATTTGGTAAATAGAATAGCTTGAAGTCTTCCACAAAATCTTTATAGCCCTTCCAATTATTTTTATTATTACGAAACCAAGCTAAAGCATCGCCTTTTAACAGTTCGGGCATGTAGTTTAGCAAACTATTTTTAGGCATAGAGTAACACGTGGCCAGTTCTTCAATTCTTTCCAGGAAAGATAACGGGTCCTTACCGCCGTCGTACTTTACGCCCCACTTGCGCACCCTATCACAGACCTCGGACATATTAGGTAAATTGTACTCTTGTTCATGATTAGGTCGTACCGGAGATGATGAACGGGAAACTTGAATACTAGGAATTTTTGCTTCCTTACCAGAATCGTAGCTGGATCTTAAGTTACTGATGTACAGCTCATGATCAGGGGGAATATCGTCCTTATCCAAATACGCCCTCAAACGGCTTCTCATCTCCTCTACGCTTCCGTCATCGCTCATACCCAGATCTCTCAGACAGGTGCATAAATTGTCCTTTTTCAAAAAATTTATAAAAGCTCGACTCATTGCGACTGTATAAGAAATTTTTTATATATATAAATTTTCCCTTTTTTTTATATTTTGATATATAGTTTTTTTTTTTATTTTTTTTATTTTACAAAAGTCCCTGCTCGGGCGCCATTTATAACATCTTTTGCCAGGATAAGCTCAACCGGTGCCAGGATATAAACCAGGATATAAACACAACGTCCTTTCTTTTTTTTTTTTTATTTATTAAATTCTTTTGTTTTTAACAACTATACATATTTTAGGATCTTACAAGTTACTCTCGAGTTAACAGCAATTACACTTTTCCGTTTTAATTTGACCGCGACGTCGTGCTTAGTTAATGGTTGGTTCCAGACTCCCCTAAACTTCGGAAGTCATGAACATTTATTGGAATGATTTATGAGAAGGTTAGTGTATTAGTCACTACTACGCCTGGGACCTATGGCCATTAGTGCCCCTGTGCACTACTACTAAAGTGTCTGGGAACTATGGCTGTATCATACCAGTAGTATCCCTCTACACTACTACTTGAATTGGACCTATTTGTGCCTGTATGTGGTCAGTAGTAAAGCTGTTACAAACTTGTACCACTGACCGCACACGAGCACAGTCTGGGCCCAACTGAAGTTGTAGTCGTCAGCATTTCAATAACCAACTAGTCTACACGGAGAAGTAGCGAACACCGTCACCAATACTATGTATGCAATTAATTATTAAAGTATGCGTGAGCGTTGATTGCTGTTAAGTTCTCTTATACTTATAACTAACATACTCTTTTACTTTTAATTAACATAACTTTAACTTACATTCTTTAACTATGTAGCAATATTTAATTTCTCTTGTTGTTAAATAAAGGGAAAAACTATCCAAAATAATATAAACAAATTAATAATTCAATACGATAATAAATGTACTTCATACAGAAAAATATATATGTATAAACTTCATAATAATTGATAATTAATATAGAAACAAATATATGTATAAACTTCATAATAATTATACAACATAAAAAAACTTCATAATAATTATGAGTATGTAACGGAACTTCGTTACAGTTCTACACGACTATACTATGCTGTTTTTGATATTCGCAAAAAGTGTGAAAAAGTTGTAGCCCTAATGTTCAAAGTTACATGAAATATTATTAAATTATTAAATCAAACCAACAAAACTGAACTAAAATCGAATTGCAGATTTAACAAAACTGAATAGAAAAAGTTTTCTTTAAAGGGGTTGTTAAAGAAAAAGAAAAGGAAAAAGGTTTGTTGTATGCAAAGTTTCGACAAGTTTGCGAAAGAAAACATCTCCAATAGAGTGTTAACTCTGGCAGTTTAAAGTGCACAGCAATAATTTATCACCTAGATGTATTTAGCAGAGCTAAACAGCTGCGTTGCTTCTACAACTGCAACCGCAACTTTCTTCTATACATTTAGAATAAACCTTTAATATTTTATTGTTGATACAACTTTTCACGTAACCAAAACTTTATTGGTTCTTTTTGTTAACATGTTGCGTGTGTATCATGTCAATTCGCTTGCAGTTCCGCTTCAATAGTGTGTGTTTATTTCAATTTGAATTAAAGTTTTGAATAACGTTTACTCAATGAAAACAAACAAAAAGTTAGGGGAGAACTGAATTTTATTGTTTGCAAACTCTTACTTTAGTACAAACTCTAATTGCGAACTTTATAAGGATTTTAAAAGAATTGCCTTCTTTTAGCATCTCATGCTACACATATTGGAACAGAGTAGCGCATTGAACGTGTGGTATACAGGGAGATGTTCGGAGGCAACTATAAAATGGTTGTGGCCTCGTGATGAGTGACTAATTCAACCATAATGTAGTTGCCGTTTACAATACTATGGTCAAATTAGCCATAACATGTGAAAAAATTTTCTTAAAAAATTGTTTTGTTGGCGGTGACCATATTGAAATGGTTTTTTTTCTCTGGATGTGGGAACAAATATTTAACAAAGTTGCAGTAACAATAATGCTGACCAAGCTGACTATTATAGTTGTGAATTTTCTGCAATTATACTGGATGGGTAGTCAATGAACATTTGGGACAATTATATTGTGGCTGTGGTTACTACGGAAAAGCCTGACTTAACCATTATATGTTTATAATATATAAATGATTGAATTAACTACACAGTAGGCAATGTGCTCGAATCGTAAAGTCTGTACATAATCATAAAAAACATCATAAATTGAAATAGCGATGAAAACAAGATCCTGATATTAAAACTAATTTTGGAAAAAAAAAACAATTCAGTTGATTCAAACACAGATTTCAAAGGAATATTAATTAGTTTCTATTATTTCGGCGCTTTACCTCTAGTAGTCGTAAGTTTATGTTATAATTAAAAAGTAAAAAAAATGTTAATAAGTTAGTGGTAAAACATGTGTATATATGCATGTGTGCATTGTGTAAAAATATCCTATAAGTGCGTACATGATGTATGTGTATCAAGGTATGTACTTTCAAAAGTGTCCTGTTGTTGTCATGTAAATGCCATTAGTTACTGTCATTTTTAGTTACACTTGAAGTTATAATTATACCAAAATATACATTGTAATACATATTTACAAATATTTATATTTTTACGAATGTGTACATTCCCAGTTGGCCAAATGGTCATAGATGCAAATGTCGTCAACGATGTCCTCAGGACATTCTAAAATTTGTCGCCCATATAAAATTGATGAAGACAACTTAAGTAATAAAACATGTATTTTGTCGTGTATAAATCGTATTTACGACTTTATATGAGACATTTTCTTAAATTTGTCTTCAACAAGGCTTTATTGAGGACAACGTAAGCGACAATATGCATGAAATTGTCGCTCATCTTGTCCTAAATAAGGTGATATTCAAAACAAATTTATGAAAATGTCTCATAAACATGGGACTAGTTGTCAATATTTTTTTTGTTTGTTTTTGTATTAAAAAACAATATACAAAATAATACAAAATTTTAAAAACGTTAACAAAAATGTTTCTTGAATGAAAACTCGTATGAATAAAAACAGTTCTTTCAACTTTTTAAATTTAACTTAAGATGTTTTGTCAAAATGCAACAGATACATATCTATCTATTTCTATACAAAACTCTACTGAAAAAGCGTATTATCATTAACCTATCGGTGACTAAATTGTGGATAGTATCTCAGTACTGTCATCAACGACACTATTAAGGTAATGTCGCTTATAGAACATCAACGACGATATGAGAAAAAAGTCGTTTAAGTAGTCGCCAATGACAACTTTCACCACATTGTCACCCATATGGTCGTTAACGACAATGTGCATGATAGTGTCGCTCAAATTGTCGTGTACGATTTTGGTGCCCTTTGTTCGAAAAAGTCGTCGACGATTTGCTCTGGCTGTCGCCAACATGTCGTCAGCGATTTACTATGGGTCTTGTACGCGTCGTCGACGTTGTCTCGAACACATGGCCAACTGGGTTGTTATTATAAATATTTATATGTACACAAATGTGTACATTTTACCTATATCGAATTTGTTTAAATGTGTCGTGTAAATATGTATGTGTGTTTGTTTGTGTTTATCAAACTTCGAACTTCTAGTAGTTGTAGGACCATCAACTGCAGATAAAACAAATCAAAAAATAGACAAAAGAAAATTTCAAACAGTAAATAAGAAAATTTTGGGAAAACAAATAAAAAAGTTTGAGGAAAAAACAATTAAAAACTGATACATAAAAATCAGATAAAAAATTTTCTTGTTATATTGAATAAAGTAGTTTTGTGGTAGTTAGAGAAAAGTTTTATTTTCTAAAAAGGCATTTTGTAAAAAAAGAATTTTGCGTTACCAAATTTAGCAACAATTTCTTGAAAATTTCAAAATATTAAAGGTGATCTAAAAATGGTTTATTTAATACACCTAAAATGAATAACCGGGCAAACTTGAGTCCAATAGCGAATTCAAATTTTGGTAGCTAATAGAGTATAGATTCTGCGGATCTAGAAAATTAAATCTTTTTTGTTATTTTATTGGCCGCTTATGAAATTCGGTTTAGTGGTTCCGTTACTGTAACAATTAAATTGATTCATGGGCCATAGTTTATATTTAACTAGGATTTATTTCTGTAAGCCTGAACATTATTAAAAATTAGAATTTGGTACACGGGTACCCTGATTATGCGTTTGCGTTATAAATTGTTTACTCAAGTGTTCTACGGTTACAACATTATACTTTAGTAAGAACTTCAAATTTAAAAAAATAAAAGTTCAAATCATTTAAGCACCTTAAAAATAAAATGTTTGTGAATTAATCTTAATATTTTCATTAGATTTTTGTCTTGTTTTCCCAAAGTTGGCAATCAGGGCAGTAAAATAAATTTGTTGTTGACCATTTTGAAAAAAGTATTTTGCCAAGTTTTAAGCCATCTTAGTAAGAAGGAAACAAATTTGTTGGCCATCTTCATCAGTTAACACCCACAGCAATTTCAAAGTTAAGCCAATAAGTTGGAAATGGTGCGGTTGGTAACCAAAGGAGAAAGAGGGTCATGATATTTCCTGCCACTGGCAGACAGTTTGTCAGTCTTGCATTTGGTTTGTTGTTTTTAAGGCTTTAAGTTTTTGGTTTATTTTTTATTTTTGTTAAGGATTACTAAAAAAAAAGTCAGGTGTTGGACGTGAGTTGCTTAAAATTTACAAAGAAAACACAACTTGAAAAAAATTAATACCACAACACAACATTGACAAACAAAACCATAAAAATGGACATCTAGAATTGACACCAGCAAAGAAGATTGTTCAATTTAAGCAGCAATGGAAAATATATTTAAACATTTGTTTAATAAAAGTTAAACTTAGAATTTTGCATGACACTGTGAGCGTCAAAATAGAGTAAACAGCTTGTTTTCCAATATAATAAGTGTTATTTTAGTAAAAAAGAATTTGAATTTTTAGAAGTTTATTATCTTTTACAAAACTTTGGACAATGTTAAAAATTCTAAAAAAAAACAAATTTACTCCCTTTTTAACGCGTCAAAAAAAGTGTACAGTTCTAAAATACTAAGAAAAGTGAAGTGGCTAATATTTTGATTGATTTTTTCTTGCTTTTAGGACGACTTCTAGTCTCTTTGGCATCTATTCCATCCATTTTAAAGTTAGCTCAGTAGACATTTTGGGCCACTCTTCCTGCAGAATTTTCTTCAGAGAGTGCTTGCTAGTTATGTTTTTTTTTTTAGTTTGTCTGTCCAAATGCTCCCAGATGTTAAGTTGAGTTGATATCGAGCGACTATTGGTCTGATGCAGCTGTTTTAGGACGTATTACAAAAGCCAACCCTAACACGCTTCACTATAGATACTGTATGTTTTCCGTTGAGTTTCTTATTTCTACCTTTTATTGTTTCCTTCAAATTTTGGAGCAACGTATTTTTCACAGATGACAGCAAGCATGAAGTCTAATCAAATTTGGCAAAGTAGAAATTTTACTTTTTATAACAAACACATATTGGAAAACAAGCTGTTTACTTTATTTTGAAGCATTATTATGACTACAATAATCACTTTTATGATTACCACAAGTTTACTATAATTAACATCAATTTAAGAGCACAAGTTATATACATTCACAATAACCACAATATTTTCGTAGTTTCCACTTAAAAGACAGTTTTAGTTATAATACGAATTATTGTGGCAATTCATTTAAACTTTATATTTTACTAGCTGACCCGGCAAATAACTTATTTCTTTGTTAAGTTTTAGGTTGATTAGTTAAGAAGATATAGGGAGGGCGAGCTTTTACCCCTCTTGTTCTATTCCTTATTTCCTTTCAGACATTACAGAGTCTACATGCCAAAATATGAAAAATTCTTTTCAACCTATTCTCATACCTAACAAATACACATACAAAATTACATAAAAATCGTTCAAGCCGTTTCGTAGGAGTATAAAATGGAGAGCATATTGCTGATATTTGTATGGGAATATATAGAAAAATATAAATTCCATAATTCCGAAACCCCTAAGCCTATTTCGGGCAAACTTACCAAACACCATATACGACCCAATTTGGTTGAAATCGGTCGACCGTATTCGTAGTTAGTGGTGACATCAAAGTGTACACTTCTTTTTATATATATAAATAAATAATATATAGATGTACTTGTGATCGTATATTTGATGGAATTCAAATAGTTTGATGCAGTAACAATTCCTCCAATTTTTTTTTTTTTTTTTCTTTTTTTTTATATCCGAACTATTTATATTAAATACCTACATGGCAACACTTTTCATAATATTTTAAGCCATAATAACCAAATTTCTTTGGTCAAAATTGCATAAGACATTGGTGAAAGGTAAAGTTTTTGTAAAGACCATAAATATACGTGATCAATTTTTGTAATGAGCAGATTGGTTTCATCCCTATTGAGCAACATAAAGTTTAGTAATTAAACGTTGTACTGTTAGAATTTATATAAAATAAAACTTAAGTCGTAAAATATAAAATACGATATTTTTAAGAATTAATAAGATTTTGTACAAAAGGCAACATAATAATAAAAAGTAACTCTTTAATTAAACACATAGAAATAGAAGACAAACAAATCGATAAACCAAGAGAAAAGTGGTATAAACAAAATATTTTCTAAACATATTAGAAGTAGCTCATTTTTAAAATTCACAATCATGAATTTAAGGCAAATACTTTTGTGATTGTCGACAAAACAAAAGTAAAAGAACTAAAACTTCTTATAATTATATTTTTTTTATTTTATTTATTTTTTTTTTAATTCCCTAAGCTAAACCCTGCGAAGCTCTGCGCTTGTCTTCAGGAAAGAAACCAGAGTCTCTGGCGGGAATCGAACCCGCAACCCCGGCGCTGATAGACTAGCTCACTACCAGCTAGCCTACCGGGCCATATAATAAATAAAGTAGCACTATGGTCTATAGTTATCTTTACATACATTACATTTAAATCAAACACTCGATTTAAGTATTAAAATGTAAATACCTTCGAAGTTTTCACAAAACACTTCAACAAAATCAAACAGCTAAAAGATTTATTGGATTAAAAAAAAGTATTTGTCAATCTAACTTGAAAACCCCTATCAACAATTTTTATATCTACTACTACTTTTTGCTCCAAATTTTTACCAGCATTAACGACTTAACTTTCTAAGCTTCACAAATAATTGAAGCATTTTTTCAATACGGCCATTGTTTGCTTCTAAAACCTTGTGACCGTCATGGGTTCTTTTAAATTACATTTCTATGTAAATTAAGCTGATTAATGCAGAAAGGAGACAAAGAAACGCATTGAAAAATTGTTCCAAAACTTGTCAAGAGCCATTAGTAGCATTAAATAAGCCATTAAATTTTAAAACGTGTAATATTTCATAATTGCTAGCGACTCTAAGTGTTAGCTTTAGGAAAGAATTTACAAAAATCAAGCACCAAAAATTTTAGGGAACACACAAAAACAACTGTTTGTTCCATCATCTGTACCTTAAGAGTCATATTTTGTACAAAATCATTTTGGAATAAATTTTACTCAATCGAAAGAAGCTTAACAAATGAAAAAAGAGCCTCTGTTGTATAATAGTCAATATAAAAGGGCAACAGACCGTTGAATAAAATATTTTTAAACTAATGTGACACAAAAGGGCTTTGCATAACTACCGCAAAGATAAAATATTAGTACGCATAATAACGCAAAACAGCAGTTCCCAATGTATAATTTTTTGTTATGCGAACCATTTAGGAAACTTTTCTTTTTCGATCCGACTTTCCAAATTTTTTAACAAAAAAAATTATAAATTTTCATATTAATTCGAATTAATACTAAATGCTACTCACCATGAGAAATAAAATCCCAGATTCTATTTGTCAAAAAAAATTATTTTATAAAAAATGTTATCCTTGTATACATAAACGATTATTAACTTAAACAAACCTTTGTTAAGAAAAATGTTCATAGAAAATTTTTTTGTAAACCTTTTTTCAATTTAAAATATTTTTATGAATAATACAAATTCTTAACAAACATTGTCTTATAAAAAACGTAAAAAAATAAGACTAGAACTATCCAATTGAGAACTACTGCTTGAAAACTTACTTTATTATTTTTACTAAAAAATTACTCATACTAACAACATGCATTAAGTCAGTTGTATAGACTTGTATCCATTCATTTTCAAGAAATTGTCTTTAACAAATGTGTCATTAAAACTTATCTCTGTCGATTGTCCACTGACTGCTGTTAACCCTGCTGAGAAAGCCATAAATTTCAACAAAAGACAACATGAAAAGTGGTGTAGAGGTTGCGACTTTTTTAGACTTAAAAAGTGTTTTTTTGTTGCAAAGATTTACTTTTATTTAATCTGATCACAGATCATGCTTAAACACATAATTTTAAAGTTAAATGGAATTCCGAAACAATTTGCAATCAAAACTGTCTCACAAAATTACAAAAAAAAAAAAAATATATAACAGCTTTTAGTCAATAGCTACAACAATATTTTGTTTATTATGGTCATCGAAATAAAATTATGATTTCCCACGACCTCAACTTCTTCGATAGAAAGTCAGCATTTGATTATTCAGACACAAAGGTCATATCGAAAATGGGGAACCCAAAATCCATGAATAATTGTTGAAGACCAAATTCACCCACAAACTTACATAACTTCAGAAAAGGTCATTGGACCGGACCATATATTTTTGAAAACGCCGAACAAGTTGTGGCTAATGTGAATGACAATTAATTCCGGGCAGTGATTTTAAATTTTTTAAGGCCCGAGGTAGAGAAAAATCCAGGACTGTGGCTCTTTTTTGGCGATTAAAA
This sequence comes from Pollenia griseotomentosa, assembly GCA_963931875.1. Classification (NCBI taxonomy): domain Eukaryota; kingdom Metazoa; phylum Arthropoda; class Insecta; order Diptera; family Polleniidae; genus Pollenia; species Pollenia griseotomentosa. Next base: position 201,339,821 of record OZ007561.1, on the reverse strand, counting down.
TGGTACTCTTAAATAATGGTTCAAGTGAAATATGTAATACAATTTGTTCCTATCATTTCGGCAAGAATATATACACAGAAAGAAAAAACTTAAAAAAAAAACGGTTTGCTTGTTTGTAGAAACAAAAACAACACTACAACAAGAAAAAGATACGTTATTTACTTGTTTAAAAATTAAAACAAGAAGCAAAAATTCCCCAATTTTATTTTTAAAGTAAATTAACTACGAATCAAGATTTCTGTACTTGATTTAAGGAAACACCACTTACCTTATTATTGACACTGCTACGGCTGGATTTAAGTGCAGATTCGATGATTTTCTTCTCAGTGTATAACTCTGTTATTCGTGTTAATGCCCATCTGCATTATGGAAAACGAATTAAAAAGGGTACTTTGATTCTTGTAAAGCAGTTCTTGTTAGCTTGTGAGCGAAAGTACTCACAATAATTAGAATGCTGTAAAACAAAAATGTCTAATTATGTAGACGAGGACGAGGATACTTTAAAAGTTGCGTTGAAATCCCTAGGATACTTTATTTCTTATCCAGAGAGAGAGCAATGTCAAAAGTTGCGTGTGTTTTTGATAAATCGATTAAATAAAGCAATAATAAAAATACAGTGTTGTTTTTCATAGCTCTACTTGTTGTAGTATTACCAACACTGTTTACATAAATTCGCCTTGGCCGTTAACTTAAGGATATATTCAACTTAAATGTTAAGTGTAGTTGTATTTTATTTAAACATAATTTTTTTGGCAAGACAAAAAAATCATCAAACTAATTTTAAACTCTTAAAATTGTCATTTACTTGGCACTTTCAAAATTTTGTTTCCCGGAAAATTAAATTCCATTTACAAAAGCATAAAAAATATAAAAATTTCATTTTTTCGCAATTATATCTAAAATATTTTGCCATCATGAACGACTTAATAACTAAACCAAATAAAGTCCAATCTAAACAGGCAATGATTTACCAGAAACAAGATAATAAGAGCAGAAGGCTCGAACAAAAAAATAAAAAATCCTGTCAGACTTTTCACTTGCTAATATTGAAAAACAAACTTTTAATCACGCTAAAAAAGTAAGAATTTTAAAAACTTTGTTTATTTTTTTAGCGAACCCTACTTTCTGTTTTAGTTCTTCTATAATGAAATTAAAAAATTTAAGTTTGTTTGTTGGCTGCCACTGGTGCCTTTGAAACTGAAGTTCAGACAAACTTAGATGAAAACTTAACGTCACCTTTAACACAAAAGGCCCTGTCTAACATTTTGAAAATTTTACAGGAGAAGCAAAAACTATTTAATATGATAAACTGATAAATCGCCTTTTGATAATTGACAATGTTGCATATTATGTAAACTGTTAGTTAGGCCTTTTAGAGTTTTCTATATAATCGTTTGTAGATAGGGCCTTTTATCTTTTGCTGATAAAATCGCAAGTTTTGGCCGAAAGATTTCAAAATTGTTTGTGAACATTTCAATTTGTAGATGCAACACATCAGAATCAATCAAAAAGTTGATTTTTAATTTTTGGTTAGCTAGGGCCTTTTGCGTTTCAGGTAACGTTTTATTTCATAATTGTTAAACTTGCATTAAGGAATAACACAAAATGCTAAAATTTTCCAATTCAGCTAAAGGGGCTCAACAAAAACAATAACGGCAATACAATTATTGAAACTCAAAAAGGAGAATAAAAAAATTTTGAGAGAATGGCCATGAAGCTGAATGTCTTTTTTTAATTTTTCTTCGTACAATTTGCTTCTAGAATATGGCATACAATAACGAAAGGCAATTGCATTATAATTAAACAAATGGCTCAATTTGCAAAAAGGCAACATCAAAATGCTAGAAAATATAGCACCAATAGGCAACAGGTATTTAAAGAACATGAAGAGGCTGCTACACTAATACAGATCATAAAAACAGGCAATTGGCAGCACCGCCTCAGCATCATTGGATTTGCAAGGAAAACAAAAAGATTTTACTGATATAAAAAAAGTAATACCTATTTGAAAACGTCTTAACTTAAGCTATTGTTACACTTATCAAATATTTGACGACCCACACGTAACAAATTATTTTATCAATTACTTATTGAATTACAACGTTTCCGTTGTATTTGATACGTCTCTATTTTCTGAATATCACACAGTGGTCCAAATGCTTAACCTAGCCGGAAGAAAGTCATAACTCGCTTTTGAAAAGCCGCATTGACATGAAACTTTGCACGTTCATAGATTTTATCAATAAAAACACTCACTAAAAAAATGGGCGCAATCGGTGAAATGGGCGTGGCAAATTTTTTGTTAAAAAATAAAAACAAATAATATACCTGTATTTTTGTAAAACATTATTTATTTATTTATCTAAAATTTTTGTATCACAAATTGTAATCTACAATAGCTATCCGTTTCATTATTCTGAAGCCCGATCTTATCAAAAACATGTGATACAACAGCATTAAGTTTTTTATTTTGTTGTTTTTCACTATACCAAGCATCAAATAGTTCCCTCTTAGTAATGGACATTTTAAACTGTAAATCAAATAAAAAGCATATAGGCAAAAACTGGCAGCTAAATTTGAAAACATTGACAAGCTACCATTATACAGATTACAAAACCACAAATAATAGAATTAAAGTCTTATAAATTCCCATTTAAAACTCTAGTTGAATTTGGACATTGAACAAAATGTTAACATATAAGACACACACGTACAAAACTGCATTCTTTTTCTAAACAAAACATTTTATTTGAAATATAAAAATAGTAAAATTTGTTCCTACCTTTGTTAAATTAATTTCAGCAAAAAAATAATTTAAAAACTTTTTTCTTATTTTTTCACGACAACTTTAATTTCGGTACTAAATATCAACTGAGCTATAATAGAAAAACAAAACAGCAATTACGTGTGTTTAAAACAAGAAAGCAAACCTGAAACAGAAGTTAAATAAATAAAAAATGTACCGTTATGCACTGTGGGCACTTGTCAACTTATTATCAAACAAAATATTTAGTTTCGAAATAGTAAAAAAATTACTTTCTTCCGGCTAGATGGAGAATTTGGACCACTGTGTATCATGTGCAATTTTTTCCAAGAAGTGAACAAATAAAAATTTTAACTTATTTACCTCTTTGGTACCTTGTATGCCGAGTCTCAGGCAGAATTGGTTAGGAGATAGATTTCACGACGAACTGGGGTGTATCGCTGGATGTAATCCAGCCGATCTTCTGGGGTGCGTCAGGGAAATAGGACGGTTATTCCTAATGAGGGCACTGTAGGAGTAGTTTTGTTCTTTTTTTTTTTTTTAATTTCCTAAGCTAATCCCGCGAAGCTCTATGCTTGTCTGCAGGAAAGAAACCAGAGTCTCTGGCGGGAATCGAACCCGCTACCTCGGCGCTGATAGACTAGCTCGCTACCAGCTAGCCTACCGACTATCTTAAGTATATCAGACAATTATTTTCTTCTTTACATCTCCCTTTATTCTTACTCTATACTTAAGGGATTTACAATGGACCGCATTGGGTGCATTACCTTTTAGAATCAAGTTCAATATGTTTTTTAAGAATGACATTTTTCCAGATGTTTTTTTTTAACAATTTGGAATACAAAATTTTACAAGATTTTGTTAGTCGTGCTTAATTCCTAATATTTATTCTTGATAAAAACACTGAAATTTATTGTTGACGGGAATAGCTAATCCACGACTTAAGCACGACTAACAAAATCTTGAAAAAAATATAATTTTTATAAATAGACTCTTACTCGACCTTTACAAATTTGTATTAATATTTTTTTTATATAAAGCTTTGGTCAAATAACCAAAAAAAAAAAAAAAAAACCCTGAAGTAGGCACACAGCGGAGTGCCGAAATATTAGATTTAATACATTTAATATTTTTTATAAAAAAACGTGACCTCATTTAAAAAAAAAAAAATATTAAAACAAATATAATTTTAATATATTTTCATATAATTTTGACGTTTACACTACTTTGTCATATTTTAATACAATAGACTGTTCACAACCCAAAAATAGTACTTAAGTACTTAACACTTCAGTAACCTTTGTGACTTGGCTTATTGCAAGTAGTTATTATTCATAAATATTCAAACGTAAAAATATTTAAAATCTTTGCTCTAATTTAATACACTTAAATGTTTTCCCAAATTTCAGAGCAGACTAAGAATTTATGTGCATAGCATTAGAAATAAAAATGTTTAAGTATAATAATATGTAGTTTTATATTTTTTTCTTTCCTAGAAAATGTTATAAGAGTACAATTGTCTCTTGAGCAAGAAAAGGGTATTAACTCGAAATTTAAAAATTTTTAGTAGAAGAAAAAAATTTTTTGTTTAAATATTAAAGGCATATAAAAAAGAATCTTCACTTTATTTTTTTAAGCGGGTAGATAGGAATATTATGTGTCGATTTTTTCCAAAAAGTGAAAAAAATAAAAATTTTGAGTTAATACTTTCATGTTGAAAAGGGCGACTTATATGTTTATATATATTATCTATTATTTTATGACTATTTATACTTTTGTTCGGTTGCAAGCTGCTATTTATTTTATATCTGCATTCAAAATATGAAAGGTTTAGCTATGAGGCACAAATGTATGCAAATATTAAACTAATTGTCAAAGTAAAAACACACATAGGATAGCATTTTAAGTGTAATGCTATGCTATTTATACAAATAGTCTAAACAAAAAATAAGAAAAAATAACGAATGACGATATGTCAAAATGGCAGTAGGTTGGCTATGCATAAACTGCTAGTGTTAAGAATAAAACAAATACTTAGACAACGTCTTTGGAGACGTGGCACTAAAACGAGCAACACAACAAAACATTGAATCATTGCACAACAGCATACATTACGATAAGGAAAGAGCAAGTAGAAATTAACTTTGGGAATTGAGCACAAATCTTTTAGCATTTGGCCACTTGGCTGGCCTTTTTTTACAAAATGCTTATATAAAATATATAACAATGGCCACGGAAGAACAATGGTAAGGAGGAATGAGAAACAAGTTGAGTTAAAAAAATTTTGTAAGCAACATTTTAAATTCTGCCGTCAATTAGACACAACTCGTATAAAACCTAAATTCTAGAGTGGGTATATTATTCATATGATACATTTCATACCGCATGTGAAGTATTTATATTGAAAGCATTATTAAAGTCTACACTCTATTTAATAAGCTATTTTATCTTCTAGTATTAGGCCTAAAAGCAAAAATCAAGACTGTACGAAACTATATGCAAATAAAAGTATTGTATAACCAAAACTTTTTTAGTTCAGTTAAATGATTTGCATTGCAAAATAATTTCTCTTTAAGTTGTAGGCTGGTAAAGTAGTTAAACTTACAAATTTTACATCAATTGTGCAGAATTAAAATATTCCCATTTACATTCACTGCAGCCTTTTCGATTTGCTTATATTTATTTAATACCCAATTGGCCCCATCTGTAAGACATCTTCGAAGACGGATGTACCACAATGTTAATTCCTGCACGACATGTGAGGGACAGCGAGAACACATCATCAACGACATTTTCGAACAAGTGTCGCGAAAATCGTGCACGACACAAAGAAAGACAATGTCGCTCTTCTTGTCGTTTATTCGATCGTAAGATTACGTAGACGACAATGTCGCCTACTTTGTTGTCAACGACTACATGCATGACAATGTCGTCTATTTTGACGTCCGCAACAAAAAATTATTATATGGTGATCTATTTCAGACAGTTCTTTTAGTAGTTGGAATTTTAATTTCTGTTACATGTTTTATATTCAACTCTTATAAGCAATCCTAAAATTGACATTGAAGCCCGCGAATAACTTCATCCGCATTTTTCGGATTCACTAGTTAGAGCTAATTCGTAAATTTGATGTAGGTATTTAAATCAACAATTATAAAAAAGAATGTAAGAATGCCTCGGTAGGCTAGCTGGTAGCGACCTAGTCTATCAGCGCCGAGGTTCGATTCCCGCCAGTGACTCTGGTTTCTTTCCTGCAGACAAGCATAGAGCTTCGCGGGATTAGCTTAGAAAATTAAAAAAAAAAAAAAAAAAAAACCAACCAAGTGATTGAAAAGCATTCAAGAAAACTTTGTCGTCAATTGCTTTTATACAAGACAACTTATAAGACAATGTCGCTCATATTGTCCCACAAAGTGGTTAATGGAGGACAACTTATAAGACAACGTCGCTCATACTGTCCTACATAGAGTTTTATAAAAGAAAACTTATAAGAAAATGTCGCTCAAACTGTCGCGCAAGACGATTTCCTACAAATTTCCTCTAGAAAACCTAAACGACAGGGGACAAGTCGTGTAAACGTCATTGACGATGTCGTCAACGGCAATCTGGCCAACTGGGATATGTAAATGTGAATATGTATGTATATGAATATTTATATACGTATGTATGTATACAGTAGTTTTGTTAGCAAAATATTTTTAGGTTTACCTCTCTCTCTCTCTCCCGCAAATACTCAGTTTTGGGTTAAACTTTTGCTGTCTTTGCATTCGTATATACAGCAAGTTCTTGTTCCTTTTAAATGTCAGCCAGGTGTCAATTAGTATAAATTCAGGTCATTTTGAACAAAAATACTTTATCTGCATGTAAAAAGAATAGCTGCCAGAGAACCTGCCTTCCTACATGCCAAACTTTTAAACTATATTAAATTTTTGGTATTCCTAATATTTTTTAAAATTGTAAATTTATGAATCCTGTAAGTTTCCGGTGGCAGCATGAATTCAAAGTTTGTTATTCGAAATTAAGTATATAACTACTAAAATATTTTGAAGGTAATTATTTTGTAATTGTTTTATATTCTGTGGCATTTTGACAAAACATCCCTTAAGTCAAATTTAAAAAGTTGAACAAAATGTTGTTAATCATACGAATTTCCATTAAAAAAAAACATATTTGTTTACGTTTTAAAATTTTATATTTGAACGAAATTTTTCTTTTTTTTTGGTTCATTTTTTTTATTTGATAAAAATGATTTTTCATCGAGTTTTTTTTTTAAACAATTTTGCCATCTTATCTCGACTTAAGATGTTTTGTCAAAATGCCCATAAAAATTTGAATATAACCTTAAATACGATAAAAACTTATTCAAATTATTGATTAACAATAGTTTATATTTCTTATATTTTTGCCATTCTGGATTTCGAATAAAACAAGCCAATTGTGAATACCCTGTTTTGAAGTGAAGCGTATTCCAGCGGGAGAGTAATTCATCAATCTAAAGAAATGGTAGTCGTTCGGGACAAGTACTGGGTTACAAGGTGGATGAGGCAAAACATTTGAAAATTTTAACTATTTTCTAAATAGCTAAAGGCATGGATTTATTGACCCGCACTATTATATGTAATTAAATATAAAGTTGCCTGAAAAGTTACAATTTTACACTAAGAAACTCGTTTTCTCTTAATAGCCACTAAAAAATTGTTGTAGTCTTTTTATTATTTTTTTACAAAAAAACATGTGATAAATAAAGTTATTTGATACAAGGTTCATTCAAGATAACCGTTAACAGATTTATGCCTTAACCGCTTACCATTGTAATGAAAAGTTCAACTCTATTAAATTTGTAAGTGCTTTAGAGAGCAACAACAGAAAAATGTATGACCACAAATAAATAAATAGTACTTAAACCCGAATGTTGACTTTAGTTTTGGATTTCTTTTATTTGTATCTTAATAACAAACATTGTCGACATCGATTTGTTTGGATTTATCGACAAACAGTTTAAATACTTTTTTCTTACTCACACCAATACAGTTAATATTGTTGTAAAGGGGAATTAGGAAAAAGACATGAACGAAAATAAACAAAAAATCCAATAAAAATCACATTAACCGCGTCACATTGGGCACTTATCGAGGCTTAGTGCTGCTAATGTATAAAGGCAATCCAATTTTAATCCATTAAAGGTGTCAACACAGTGGACTATTAAACATTTAATACTTCAATGTGCGTAGAATTAGATATTGAAATCACAGTTAGTACGCACACAATCAAACACAGCTAAAAAAATTCTGCTGTAAGTATTTTCTCCACGCAGAGAAAAAATATGTCACTTCAATTATTCCTATAATTAACGTTAATGAAATATAATGAAACAGACATTTGATTGCAACATCTGTCTCTTAATCGTTTATTTCGAGAAAGCATTAGACATGAGACACTCAAACCACAAATTAAAAGCAAAATGTTGTGACAATCAAAAAATAATCCGAGTTTATTTTAATGTGATTATTAAATTTGTAATAATACAATGTGTCAAATGAATCAGTGTTGTATCTGTAATATGTTTAAATATTTTAATTTAAATAGAGCATTGAAATCTTACCGCATACATATTTTTTCTCTAGGTGTAATAGACGATAGAATATAATCAAGATGTACATCTAATCCACTTACATTTATTGGCATTTTGGTATTTAGTTTTTTTTCTCTCTCATTCTTTTCATAAGAAGAAGATGGAGATAAAGTAGATTGTTGGCATACTTAACCGCTTTCAAGTAGCAAAAGATTACAGTGAAAAATGAATATCAACACTTGAGGAAGTTATAAAAAAACTCTTTTAAGAAGCAAAAAAGCTAAAAGACAAATAGTTACTAACAACTTTACTCATCTAAAAACGCAGTTTAAATTATATGAAAAAGTGGGGTATATGGTGAAAAGTATTTGTTGAAAAATAATGTGATAAAATTTCCTGCATTAAATTTCTTTTCCACTCAATGGTTTTATATAAAAAAGTCAATTTATAGCCAATTTACACTAGAACAAAATTTAGTACATACGAGATTTCAAGCCAAATCTAGTTGTTTTTTGGACTAGATTTCCCATACAAAACAAAATCTACTCCGTGACTAGATTTCTACGAAATCTACTCAAAATCTAGTAGTACTTCGTGATACAACTATGGTTTTTATCAAATAATACAAAAAAATACTTCCCTGCACAAGAAAAAAAATGACATTTTAATTAAAAACAAAATAAAAACTGGTAAAAAATTAAATCAAATTTTGAGAAAAGTAAAAAAGACAAATAATATTGAAAAAATAAATTATGCTTATTATAAAAAAGGTAATGCAAGTTTTTTGAATGCCTATTTCTTTTTGTATATGTATGTATGTGTTACGCAAAAACTTTTTGTCAGTTATTTTGATATAAAAGCAAAATCTCGCTAATGTCAAAAAAGTAAAATGTAAGCGCACTAGATTTTGTGGAAGATTTCAAATAAAATCTTTTAGATTTCGTTGTTAAGTAAAAAGCCTATTAATTTCCTTTAGATATTCACTTCAAAATAATTATTGCGACTAATAGAAATACATTTCGAAAAAATTACACCTTTGAAACATTCGAAGGAATTTATTTCAGAGAAAATTGAAACCTGGATAATCTGAATACCCTTCACCACAGTTGGAAAAGGCTTGTCATTCCGTTTTTAATTTCTGCAATTTTGACTTCAGACCTATTAAGTATAAGAATATATATTCTTGGTCCTTATGAGTAGCAAAGTTGATTAAACGAAGTCCGTCCGTCTGTTGAGATGGGGTTTCCAAAGAACGTAGATATGATGGGAACTTCGTTTTTATTTCTTTCTGTTGGCGGCATGAAATAACCCCCATAATACAAGCCCCCAAAAAAAATTTCATATGCAATAAGCCCCCAAATTCAAACGAAATGAAATAACCCCCCAAACTGAAATGAAATAATACCCTAATTTTTGGGGGCTTATTTCATATGGAACAAGAACCCAATTTCTGGAATGAAATAAGACCCCAATATGTATAATACAATTAATTGTACAGTTTTGGTTTAAAGAATCATGCGAAAGATAGCATGGTTGAGATTTCGGCCGAGCTGAAGGATTTTCTCCACTATGATATGCCACTCATCATCGGCTTCGACAACTAAAACTCTTCTGCATAGCCGGCCTTTGGCCGGGCGCAAGGATTTCTTCCTCTACGGTATGTTAAGCACTGGCTTCGCTAACTAAATCTTCTCTGCATAGCCGGCCTTCGGCCGGGCGCAAGGATTTCCTTTTCTATGGTATAACAAAAACAAATTATAAAGCTTAAGTACGCACGAAGCCAGTGTTTAGCCGTTTTTCACACATTTCCTTTGGAGATTTTGATTTGTTTCGTTTTGCCTATAGCACCTTATTCATCACCAGTACGTGTGCTATATTCGGCTGTGCCGAATCTTATATACGCTAAGCCCTGTTGCGATAAGAACTGAAAGTTATATGAATACCGCTCTTAATATATAAATAAAACTATTTTGTGCCACGCCCAAAAGATGCTTGTATCTAGTTCGGAAAGTTTGGCGCTTGCCGAAGATTTCTATACAGAATAGCGTTAGTTAGCGATTTGGGATTTTAAAATTCGGGATTTTCGAATTCGAGATTTTAATGAAAAAAAATTTATTTCAATTACTGAAAACAACACAGAATTCAAAGAATTAAAAAATTTTTCAAAAAAGAATACGAAAGTTTACCAAAAAAATGTTTCAAAACTATGGTTAAAATAAATTATTACGCGACAATTACGAAAAATCGCCCAAAAGTTAGCAAAAACTCACCCAAATTTGTGTGGACAATTTTTGTGAGATTTTTCATACATTGCTTTGGGTCAGTCTGAATAAAGTGATAAATATAAAAAAGATAATAAAAATATAAAAAAAAAAATATTCTCGATCCCGACATTAGGGCGTTTAAGAAGAAAAAGTTTTGAGATTTTTTTTACTTTTTAGCTTTTCCAATTTTTATGCCAGAATATTTGTGTTTATTTCCATAGAAACAAAAGGAAGAAATGACAAAATGTAAAAATTGTGTAATAAAATTAATTAAAAAGTCAATGAACTACTTCATTTTCAATATGAAGAGGAACATAAATATACTCTTAACACAATCATAGCATTACAATGGGATTGCGGTGACCATGTAAATGGCAGAACCTAAATAATAACGAATAGGTTGCAGCATTCGCGATGAGTTAAAATTACTAACTTTTGATATTAAAGCTTAACTGATCATAATACGATTGAAGTTATCATTTCGTATCGAATATTTGCGAGGACAAAATATTTGTTTTTCTGTTTGTAGCTGCTTCAATTTATTTAAGACAAAATTGTAAATTTTCAACAGATTTTACCTTCCAACTTTATGCTGCTCCATATTGTTAATTTTTATATTCATTTTCAACAACTGCAAACTGAAGTAAAGCCCCTGTGTAACAATCAACGACCAATATTGTGGGTTAAGTTTGCAAAATGGATTATAATCCATTACGTATGGCATTTTTTAACTTTTTTAAAAGTTCACCTAAAAGTTCGCTGCATTCGATGTTTTTAGAAATATCGTCCGTCTGTGGCAGATAAATTGAATGCGTGCTTTGGAAATTTTTGAAAATTTTACCAGCGCAAACAACTACATATTAATACATACATATTTTGCAAACTTACACCTTTATCACATTGCGTTGCATGGCAATTTGTATCCAACTAATGCGTATTTTAGCACAGGATAAAAATTTACTTGCACTGTGTTTGATATCCTGCAACAACACAGCAGTTGGTGCATGTGAGTTATTTCTCTAAATTCTTTATAAAATTAATGCTGTTCGGGTTTGCAGTTTGTCGTTGTAATCTTCTTTAGATTTTGGCGGAAAACATGACCAAAAATAAAAAAAAAAATAAAAATTAATGTACAAATTTAAACGGATTTTTAAACGAATATAATTTTAAAATGTTACTCGGCATTTGCCACAAAACATAATTATTTTACAAGACTAATACACGCAGATATACTGATTTTATTCCAACACACACACTAACACCAACGTTTTAATAAGTGGGAGTCTATGGGTGCAATAGTGTTTGTAAAACCGAAAGTTTAACAAAGTTTTACTGTACTCTAAGAAGTTTATGGCTCTCAAACTTGAGAAAAGTATGCAAGTGCATAAACTACATAACCAAAATTAATTCAAACAGAAGACCGCTTTATTTACAGGAATAAGAGATAAAAAAAGAGTTGCTGAAAATAAAATTTTTTTTAAAAAACTATATTGTGTCCTTATTTATCGTTTATATGCACACCGGTCATCAGCATTTTATACTGTTATCCATCCAAACTTGTACTATTACCGTTTGCTATTTAAAACAGCCGAAACTGTTTCGTGTATAAGCCTTTGCATATCCCGCATTTTATTAAGTTTTGCATTAAAAAAATGTTCATATATTTATCGCTTCAAACTTGAGTCAAATACAAAAAAAAAAAATCCACAAAAATTATTTCATCAAAACTAAATTTGCTAAATTTTGATCAAACTTTGATTTTATTCATACACTTTCGGTGCAAGTTAAATGGTTTTTTCATGATACTAATGAAATTAAGCAATTTTTTTAAACGCTGTATATGCTTTAAAGCGAGTTTTTATATTTTTTTTATATTTCTCGTTAAAAAGCACTAAAAAAGTGCAAATTGTGGAATGCTTATAAGCGATAACTACTGTATATTAAAAAAAATAAATACTTTAATCCGTTCTTATATAAAACCACAATATTTTCTAGCAATCTTAACCGAAATATTATGTACATAGATAAAAATTCTATATTTAATGAAAAGAGATAAAAAAAATTCCATTTTTACCCAAATATGTTTGACATGTTTTAAGCTTCTCCAAAAACAAAAAAAAAAACAATTCCCGTTCGTTTGTTTTTCCTTCATCATTTGTAAAATATGAAAATCATTTCGGCTTATGGTTGTATGTATGCAAGTATATAAAAATATTTTTTAATGACACACATAACAAAATCTTTCAAGAATGGATTATTATAAATTATCTAAAAACCATAAAAACTAGTGTTATTTTTGTCAAGTTAATAGGGCCTAAATTTCTTCTTATTGTAATTAAAAATTTAATTTTATTTGCATTGAAGTAATTTAGACCCTATTAGCTTGACAAAAATAACATTCATAAATTCATCACTCTGGCCAAAGAAACAACTAGTGTTTTTTTAGCAAAAAAAAAAAAACATTAACGGCCATAGTCAAAAAAAGTTCTTATTTTAAAATAAAAAAAAAGCTATTAAATGCTTTTTGTTTTCTTGAGTTTCCTTAAACTGTATGTAACAATATCGAAATACACATATTTTTCGGAAGGTGTATTTGTATATGATTCGAAAAATTCATTCATATCTACACTTTCTCATAAATAGACTGATTCACATTAATTAACTTAATTAAAAAAAGTCTTTTTTAAAAGTTGTTTAATTGTTGTGGTCTGTCTTTAACACCATCCATCTGTTTAATTTTATTCGAATAATTTGATGAATGTTAAGAACGAGCAGTCATAGAAGAATAAGCAGTTACTACAATTTAACTTATTTAAAGCTTAATGTATTTGAGGAGCCGCAGAACAAATCGTACTTTTTCACACATTTAAAATTTTTGGAAAATTAAGGTTTATTTATTTCGACCCCTTAAAAAACTGTATGAATCTGGAAATGGAAACAAGTTTCTTGCTTACCAAAAGATGAATCAAACTGCCGTAAGTCAACACAATAAATGTCAAGGATGTTTATCATAACTTTCTAAAATTAAAAAAACGTGAGAATTTTGACGCGTTTCTCTCTCTTTAAAAAACGGTAAATTGTATGATAAACACAAAAACAATTTCTTAAACTTCGTTTTTGTTTTAATGAACATTTTCACTTTTTCGACGCGTTTGCGAGAATATGGTGACTATTCTAAAATTTAACAGTTAACTTTAACGAAAATGAAATGACATAAATAAACGTCAAACAAATTAAGAATATTAAGAAATGTTATGTTATTTAAACAACTACACGAAGAAATGGCAAAAACAATGAAAAAAGCACGTTTTGAAAAAAAAAAATGAAAAAAGTACGTTTTGTTATGCACCAATTTTTTTAGAAAATATGCTAACTAGATTTTTTTGTTAAAGATTTCAACCCAAATATTATAAAAATATCAAAAACCCAATTTGTCAAAAAATGCGAAAAAGTACGTTTTGTTCTGCGGCTCCTCATTTGTAACAAATGAAGTCACTTAATTAAAATTTATTTACTAAATGTTAATGTTTAGTGTTGGTAAGTAACTTTATTTTAAAAATTAGTTAATCATTTGTCTTCTTTTGCGTTTATTATGTCTCTAAATTACGTTTTACTGACAGTTTTAGTCTTGCAAAAGTGCAAATGCAAAATATCGTAGCTCTTTTGTTAAATTCAACAACAAAATACACAGAGTTTCCGTTAGATTTCATTTAAGTGCTACTTTATTTTGCATTTAATATTGAACTCCGCTAAAGAAAAGATTGTTAAATGCAAAAAAGTGTTTCTGAAATTTAAAGAATATTTGAAACTAATTAAAAATTTTTAAGTGTAAGTTAAAAACTATTGTGAAAAATTTTTTTAGATATCCATAAGCGTCACTTGCTAAAACAAAAACACTTACAGATTGTTCAGGCTGTTAATAATCCATTTAAAAAAAAAAAGTTCATTAAAATATGTGGCACATGACTTTAAATAGGGTTCATCCCTTTAATTTCTTAATACGTATTAAAAAAAAAAATTACATAATTTTAAATTCTTCAAGAAATAACTTTCACTTTTTCTCTGATGTATTACGCTGTAGTTCTTACCACTTTATTCTTCTTAAGAATGACTAGAATTGATTATAATCATCAAACACATACAAATATTGTCTTTAAAATAAATCAAATGTGAGACCTTGTAATGATTAATTTAAATATAATTTGCTTGTGGTCTCAGTTGTTTCTTGTAGATTTTACATTTAACAACATAATGATACATAGCAAGCATAATGAAAATAATAAATTTTCTAAGGATAACAGTATAGCATACAGCTTAACAAAACATAAAGCCACCTTTTTCCCGCCCTCTCCTTAAAATATGCAGTAAAAAAGGAAAAAACTACGCAAGAAAGTATGCAACAGTAAGAGAATAAAAGTGCTAGTAAAGATATGTGTGCTTTTTGGGATATAAAAAAGAAATAGCTTGGATTCAATTGAGTTGCTATGTATGCCGGTGTATGCATTAAGTTGAACAGACTTGTTTTGCTTCAACTTAAAAAAAGGAAAATTAGGTCGCACTTAAGTGCCACTAGAGACTGGTTGTTGATAATGAGGAAACTTGTCAACATTATCACAATTATAGACAATTGCTTGTGTGAGCGCGGAAAGTATATTTTGTTTTCTTTTTACTCTTTTGTTGTTTTCTTTTGTACAATAATAAATAATAATAAGTGAAAACAATTACTACATACATGTATTTTTATTCATTTAAATAAAATATAGTTAAAATAATGGAAACAAATTAAACAAAATACATTATATTTATACCCATACCACAAGAGTGGAGAGGGTATTTGTGCTGATGTGAGTAAAACTGAAAAATATTGGTCCACCTTTTAGTATATCGAGCAATTCAGAATCACTTTCTGGTTCAATCATACGATGCATATCCATCCGTCCGTCTGGCTGGCGGGCTTGCTGGTTGTCTCTGTGTAACCTTGTACGCAAGAAACATGAGAAATGATGAGATTCGGCTTTTAATTTTACATATCCCCTATTCAGATTTCATTCCGGAAAAGGCTTTGTTTTTTATAAACCATTTTATTATGTCGGTTTTGATTTTAAAATTGGTTCGAAATTATTTAATTATCTTACCAAATTTTATTGAAATCGGTCTATACATGACAATATCTTCCAAGCAAATACTATTGGTATTGACATAAAATTTGGTGACAATTACTTTTGCGATTGCTACTACGTTATGAGAAAATATTGGTCTGGTTCCAGAATTAACCATAACCCCCATCCTACAATCATTTAAAGGCAAGCAAATCTCATATAGATGAAGAAATCTAAAAAATATTCGGCACAAAGGGCTTTTATATGAATCTTATCTTCACAGCATAATTTTGTTGTTGGGCGAATATTTTCAAATACATTGGTCAACTTTTACATCAACTATTATGGTTGTAGCAGTAAAAATTTGTTTGTATGTGTGACACCGACGATGCTGGATATAAAATCAATTTACAAGTACACAATAATTTTTTTGTCAACATACAGTTATTCCCACTATAAATGGGACGGACACCTTATAAAAATACCTAGTTGTCATTCTTATGTTAAATATTTTGTGTAGGTTTGAATTAATTTAAGATAATTTATTTTATATAATTCATATATATAAGTTAAATGTTAGAAAATTTAACAGCTAGCAAAACTCTCTCTCTCTCTTTCTTTCTCTGATGCGGTCGCCTGTTTAAATTTGTGTTGGTTATAAAATTACGTTCAGGGGTGCCTGGGAAAACAATTTTTTTTCTATACGAGTCTGTAAAGATAAAAACGCTGGGAACCCCTTATCCAGTCTATTTATGGAGTTTCGTTTTATTTAAATTTTAATAGTTTTTCCCAAAAGCATATGTTTAAAAAAGAAAAAACAATTGCAGACAAAGACTTTTTCGTTATAAAATAAAGCGGCTTTCTTTTATAGATGATGTCTTACTGGCGCGTCTCAGTGGCGACATTTTAGCAGCAGTTTTGGCAAAAGACTATCATTTTATTTTTTGGCTCACTACAAATCACAAGGATATTTGAACTAAAGTATCTAAGCAGATTTTATAGGCAATATTTGTCGTCGTAGAAGAGAATTTGAAAGAATAAATAAAAATACGTATAAAAAAGGTCACACATAGTTGTTATTGTTTTCAATTTATTTTAGCCATAAGCCTGGTAATCTGCTCCAATTTGTGAAAAATATTGAGCAACATTTTTTTATTTCATACGAAAATTTTGTCATGTAACAAATCTATCTATCTCGAGAGTTTGCATAGTTTGACGCGTTTATTTATCGAGCCTTAACCGCGAAAATAACGTCAGCAGCATCATTTTCAATTTTCGTTTTTTTTTAATAAATGATTTTATTGGCAACACTTGCATCATCTCGTTAAATTTTATGGTCACATTAGATACCGTTACGACTTAATAGCAAAATCAATTTTCACACTTTTTCAACAGTTTTTTAATAACTCCATTTCATTAACTGAGACACATGGGTCTGCAATCACACCTTTTTCAATTTCACAATTAAAGGGTTGTGAACAACCTTTCCAGCTGAGAGATCAAGACCGCCGTAAGCAAAATCAATTTTATCGTAAGCGACAAATTTCATACAAAATTTGTATGAAATAAAATAAAAAAAAAAAAAAAAACTCTCTACTGTAAAATTTGATTTTTGGCGCCAACGTTATTTTCGCCGTTAGGGCTCGTTATGATTATGACTTTTAAAAAATCACCTGATTTTGACAATTAAAATTTTATATTTACATGCACCAGTAAAAAATTCGCTTACTTTTTAAAATTCAATAGCTTCTTTCACTCATTATTTAAAAGCTTTCTTCAAGAACTACTTCTACAACTACATCTACAACTACTTTTTTCTGGGTGTATTTTTTATTTATCTTTTTTTTATTCAGTAATCTTGAAACCACTTAAGGCCAATTAATTGCAGATAAATATGCTGACAGTATGTAGGTAAAAAATAATGACTTACTTTTAAATGCGTTTATTTTTTGGGAATCTCTTGTAAAATTCGTTGATTCTTTCAGTAGAATTGTAAATAGTGCTTTTATTTTTTTCTGATTACTCAACACATTATTTTGTAGGCGGGGTTTTTACTGGGGTGGTGATGCCCCATAATAAGCGTTGCAAGAAACGTGATATATAGAAAGCAAGTAAGTTACGAAAAACATGCAATTCATGGAGGCGAACACGCGGTATGTTGACCTACACCGTTACGTTTTACATCGAATTGGCTAATGGCTTGCTACAGTTACAGTTCTAGCATATTTTTAATGATTTTCCGTTTGCTTTTTTCAAGAAAGGGGCCAAATTTAGTACTTTTTTTAAAAAAGTGTATTATGAGAAAAATAATGGTTTTTTTATCAATTAAAGTGTTACCATAGTTGCTTTTTTCCAAATAATTAGGAAAAATGTATTTGTAAAAAAAATATTTAATTTGTCTTAATATGATCTGTTAGATAAATCCACCTAAATCAGACACTCTGATACCAAACCAGAAAAACATATGGTACATTGCTGGATGTTTTTTGTTAAATGATCAAAATGACGCCACGCCACGTATCTTGGCCACAGGAGACGGAACATTTGCTTGGCTAAAAAAAGACAAGAGCATGAAGAAAACGAGCTTTTATAATAAATGTTGCAAAAAAAAAAACGTGATGCTTAAAAGAAATGAAAATTAATTGTCAGGCAAATAGTTCACAAAAATTTTTTATTTATAACTTTAGTTAAAAAAAAATAATAACAAACAAAATAACCCAGATATTGTTAGGCCCACGCTGCGAATCCTCGTAATTTGAATTTTTTTTTTACTTAGTTTTTCTTTCTTTAAGTTTATTTTACTTTATAGGAATGCGACTTTGTAGCAAATGTAACCACAATCGCTTTTATGCATGTATGTGAGTATGTATAGAACCTAAATATGTTTTGTATTTACAAGACGGTATGTTTTTAAAAGTAAATAACAACATTTCACAAAATTATATATTAATGTAACCTGCTTGGTTAGAAAACATTAACATTCACTCACATCCCTAAGCACTCTCCAGCTTTCACGTTTGCAATCAAATTCCTTCGCTTACTACTACATGTGTATATCTATACAGCTATTGAAAAGATTATACACATTTCATTTGTTAGGGGAAAAACTAACATTCCTAAACGAATAAATATAAGTGATCAAATGAAATTTTCATTTGGTAGGAGAAGAACATAAAACTCTTAGGGCCATTATTACAACTTGAAGTTAGCTAAAGTTAGGATTAAGTTGACAGATAGTAATGTGTTATCTGTCAAAAAGCATCTGTTATCTGACGGATAGCAGCTAACGCCAAGTTGTAATAACGACCCTTAGTCAGGTAGGGCACCTGTATGGGAGCCAGGTGAAGTAATAGATCAATTTCGCTGATTTTTTAGAAATATATTAGCCAAGTCTGTTCCTAGTTTATACGGTATGGGCGCTATCGTACCCATAGGCGCTAGGTGAAATTATAGATCAATTAAGATTTTTTTGAAAACCAAAAAAATTGTTTACACTCAGAATTACAAAGTTTATTGAATTTAAGGTATAAATCAAACTAAAAGATATTAATAAATTGTCGAGCTAAGGTGTTTAAAAAAAAACTTTAAATGTTTATTCAAACCAATATTATTAATACTTGAAAATAATAAGGGTCGAATAAAAAACATATTTTATACAAACTAAAAAATATTAGTAAAATAAAGAAAGAATACAATATGCGTTTGTATTTCCTTATCAAGCTAATACGGCCTTAAATCTTTAATGTAATTAAAACACAATTTTAATAAATTTTTCCCGACGTTTCGTCGATTTTTTGTCGACTTCTTCTGGGGATAAGTCTATTTAATAAAAACATAACATCTATTAACAAAATTTTTAACAAATAACATTGAAAACTTACACAAATGTTGTTCGTATCTTCTTTTAGATTCATCGTATTTTGTATGTTTTGTTGGATCCTTAAGCTTTCTTTATTAAATCGTTTTCTTGTAGAGTCTTCTTTGTCTAATATCCTTATTTGTTGGAAATCTGGTACATGTTGGGATTCAATTATATGCATAGCTAAAGCTGTGGTCTCCTTCTGTTTTGCAATGTCCATTTTATGTTCTCCGATCCTTGTAGATAACGCCCAAACAACAAAGAGTTCCAATGTATATTTGATTACATTGTTCTTTGTCATTTCCCTTACACCTGATTTCATAAACAACATTATTTTGTTGTTGTTTTTCACTGGCGCTTTTATTTTCGTAAATATTGCACTTGTTGTTTTGTTAGGTTTGTACGCAAAACATATGTTATTTTGTTTCAGTGTTTCTCTCATGGGGTTTAAATTTTTTATGAATTTTTTGAGTTCAAAAATTTTATAATTAAACAAAAAACAATAAAAAATATTTTCAACTCCAAAACTAATGACTAAATCAAAAATTATATTAAAATGACTTAAATCTGGCTTAATTTAATTTTGACGGATTGCATAACAAAATCGAGTGCGTCGTTCGAAAGTTACGACAAGATGTATAGAGCAGCCTCTTCAAAAATCTCAAATTTACGAAAACAAATTTAAAAAAAAAAACCTAACCATAGAATTTAAAATAATGATGATTTTTGACATTAGGTGACTAAGGCTGATAAAAAAAAATATTGTGGTTTTTAACCTTTCTAGGGTTAAAAATGCTCTTTTTACGAATTTATTTTCTCCCCTAGACAATTTAAATAACACATCTTTACTATAATTTGTTGCGAAAAAATTTTAGAAGAAATGTGTTGAAAAAAATGTTGTTATTGTTAATCTTAATGCAAATTTCATTTGTTTCTTCATTTATTATTTTTGTAAAAAGAAGAAAACAAGATATAACTTCTGTTCATTTTGTTGTGGAATGCGGAAAGAACTTAAATAACAAAAGTACTTGAAGAAAACATTTAAATAACAAAAACTTAAGATAACAAATATTTAAAAAAACATTTAAGGTAATTGTTTAAAGGTCTTAAAGCAGATATGAACTTTAACTCTTTGCTGGAAAATAATCCTAGATATTCAACCTCTATTTTTAACATTATGTCTAACAAGAAATACAACTCAAATTGCATGTAAAACGCAAATTAGTTGTTTAAGTTAGTTTTTTTTTATTCAATAGACAAAAAAAACTTCCTCTTGCCTAACCGAACATCAAAAACCCACAATATTATCCTTTAAATAATTTTAAAGTTGCAATTTACACTTTCGAACGTTTTAAGATTAAAAAAAAAAGGAGAACTAAAAATTGCCCTAAACTTGTTTGACCATAAACACAAATATAACACAAGTATGAACCTTAAAAAAAAATCACAATGGCCTTCTTAAGCCTAAAATTAACAAAAAAATATATATACGAAAATTGTTTCTTACCCATCCCTTCTCCAGGTTCACGCATCAGCTTCTCTTCTGTAAAACACTTTTCTTGAGTTGGCGGTAGTCCGCAACTTGTAAAAAGTATAAGTACAGCAATTCAAATACAAGTAGGCGAAAGTTTGAAAAAAGATGGTTAGAAAAACGTGAAAAGAAATAAAACAAACAAACGAAACGTACTTTTAGCTTTGAAATTAGTAAGTTGTTGTATGTTACAAGTAGTTGCTTAACAGTAGCAATTACCAGATGTTTTTGTAGTCATCAGCAACAGCAACAACTTTTAGTATACAACATCAAAATCATAGTCATTATTCTACTCATCATGCACTCAGCAACCGGAAAATATATAAGCGACCACCGCAAATCCCATTAAAGTATGACGAAATATTTTAAGACTTTAATAGGCGTGTTTCATATTAAAATAACTAGAAATACACTTAAATAAAACGAAGTGTTACTATTTGATGTTTATTGAAATTTTAAATGAATTGTATTTGTTAAAATGTTTTGCATTAGCTTTAATAAGTTTTCATTATGAATAAGATAGTTTAATTATGATATGAAATCCCCCTCATATGTGATGTTTTTACTTTTATAAACTCAAGCCATCTTACACATATGCAAGTGTAGTTTCTTGCTTTATAATAGTTTTCTAGCGTGTACTGCTCAAGTACTTCTTTTGTAGTTAATCGGGGGAGAAAATTGTTCTTAATGCCCTTAAGTTACTTTCTTAAATAAAAACAACTTAAACAAGACTATTGCACTCTTATTACTACTAAACAGCGTCATTTTAAAGTTCGTTGATATCCATTCAAACCCATTTATTTTTTTTCTAAACTTAAACTGAACTTTCGAGGCAAAGATATTTGTCGTTATTGGCTTTTACACTAAAAATATTTTACTTGAACTAATTTCAACTTCACTGATTTAAAATAATTACTGACGTTGTTGAAAATGTCCTTCGCCTTAGCACAATACTTTTAAATTAATAGTAATAATGGTAATTAATTAGTCAGCAGAATGAGTCAAAAAAGTCAATGAATTATTAAACACAAGCTGGTGATTTTACGAATATTAATTTCTAATAGTCACGAAAAAGAATATCTGCGCCAATATTCGCCGAATATGACTATCTATATAAAATTAAGCGCCACTCGATATTTCAAATTTAGAAAACATTTTGTAAGCAAAAAACCAGCTTAACTTTAAACTCGGTAAAAAAGATTACTTTTAATTTCCAAATATTTCCAAGATAACTATTCCCAATAATTGCAAGATACTCGTTACAACTGCTTTTACACTAGAGATAAAATTTAAAAAAAAAAAAATTAGCAATTTATAAAAAAAAACATTAAACTTGGGCCCTGTTTTTTCAAAACTACAAGTTACAAATCTACAAGCAAAATTAATTTGAAACAAAAATGTAAAATTGTTGTAAGTTGTAGTTTTGAAAAATAGGACACTGCTTAATTGTTTGTAAAAAATCTAGGGTTTTATACACTCTCGTTTACTCGACTATCAGAAATATATATTAGTACCCTACAAACATATGCATGGTTACAGTAAGCAGTTACCAATAGAATTTAATTATAGTGTGAATTCGTTTGCCAATCAAAAGTTTGATTAAATCATAATATATTTTAGGGAATCGTGTTAAAAATTGTGGGAACTATAATATGGTTTACATATTTCAAGAATGTATATAAAAAATATTAAGGCAAAAGTTTCTGAACAAAAATTTATCGTTCTCAGTATAAAGGATTTGTCCCCAAATAGTGAATTTAATTTTATTTTTGTTTTCTTTTGTGATTTGCCTTTTATAAGAAATTTTGCCAAAATTTGCTTTTTATAGGAAATTTTGCCAGAAATTGTTCTTGCATTTTATAGGAAATTTTGCCAACATTTTCTTTTTAGGAAATTTTGCTTTTTATAGGATATTTCGAAAAAATTTGCTTTTATAGGAAATTTTGCAAGAGTTTTCTTTTTGTAGAAAATCTTTCCAACAGTTGCTTTTTAGCAAATTTTGCTAAAATTGTATTTTTATAGGAAATTTTACAATAATTACAATAAACGTTGCCAATATTGCCTTTTTATAGGGAATTTTACAAAAGCCGCTTTTTAGAAAAACATAGAAAAATTAGCTTTTTATAGGAAATTTTACGAATTTTTTTTCGATGACATTTTTCCAAAATTTTTCTATTCACGCAGAGAAAAAATATGGCTAGGCATGGCTACGGCAACTACTCTATGTTGTTATTTTTATTTAATATCTGCAATATTATAGCAACTGTAAACACTTTAATGTTTACAGCAACTATAAATTTGAGTATTGTTGACTGAAAAATAATCATAATTCTAACAACTAAATAATGATAACTTTAAAAACATTTTATATTACTCACAACTATTTCATGATATTTAATAGTCATAACATGATAGCTTTCCCTACGTTTTCATAATATGTTTAAGATGCAAACAACATATATTTACCCTAATAATATTTTGTTATCGCCATTTGTAAAATAGTTTTTATTAGTTGTGGTGTTGGTTTTTAATATGTCTATCGAATTATTTTTTAGTGAGTGGTTCAACAATTAAAAAAAAATACAAATTAAAAAAACAAGTGTAAAGACATTAAAAAAATGAAGAAATTGTAATTACTTAAAAAACAATTGTAACCTGCCAAAAAATAAAAAAATCGATGCAATATGATTTTATTTTTTTTTTTTTTTTTTTTAATGAAAGTGGTGCTGTATCATAATATGATTACTTCTTAACTTATTATGGTTACCACGACAGTAATATGATTACTTCTTAACGTTTTATGATTAACTGGAAAGATATTAGGATGTAATATTACGAATATATTTAGTCATAATATGATTCAATAATAATCGTAATATGGTGACTACAATCATGAATCTTATCATAATATGGGGCTCTTAGAAAATGTTCACCACAACCATGTTTTTTCTTTGCGTGATTATATTAAATTCTGCTTAAATAAATTTTTTGTAAATATAAAAATATTGTTTACAGTTCAAACTTTTCTTTAAAATTATGTAATTCATTGAAATTACAAAGACAAATTTCAACAAAGATTAATTTCAACACTTAAATAAAAAGTTCAAACCAAAAAATCTTTTTAAACTATTTAACATCTGCTCTATTTATTGAGTGAGTAAAATAATTTCACACGTAAAACTTAAACGAAATGTATAAATTTCAAGGGCTTCCTTAAGTTTGTCTGTCTTTTTATTTACTTAAAAAATATTCAAGTAGCAAATCATCCAAATAATCAAAACAATTATTTATTTAACCAACCATCACACTACTTTTACAGCTGTTAAATACGAGAACTCCTTTCATTAAATTGCTAAACAAACATTGCATTTTTTTTTAACAAACTCCAAGTGCCAGACGGAAGGAGAAACATACAAAAAAGGTCACACATTCAACGCGTTCCAGAAGATAAAAACAAATGCCTGTATTCATCACGTTTTATCATGTTTACAAGCATAATCTTTTTTTTTCGTACTCTGAGTTGTCAGACATTTTTATTTTTTTTATAAAGGAACTTGTAAATAATGACAATAAGAGTTCGATATCATTTCAGTCGTGTTTTTGTCAAATAAAAGTCATATTTTGAAAACTGATAATGTGGGGGCTGTTTAAAGTGCTTATTATCATTTATGTTACAAAACCATACAAATTTTAGAATGATATATGGAATGAATAAAAATTGCTTACAGAAAGAACCAACGAAAGTTGTTCTATCATCCATTAATAAAATGTAAGTAAACAAGAGCTGTCATCGGAACCGCAAACACCACAACTTATTTTACTTTTTTATTGTTAAAATTTTTAAACTGCCGTCAAAATCGAAAAAAATATAATTTTAGTTTTTTCAGAAAGTAAAAGAAAAATAAGGAATAATACAAGCCCAGAAGCACCTCTACAACAAAGTCTGTCTCGTAAACGTGAATGTAAATATAAGCTAAAGTATTAAAATGCAGGTTCTTATGACTACTTATAGTCATACAACAACAGAACTAAAGTTTTGGGATTTATACAACCACTTCTCTTAATGTTACTGTTTGTCATGGCGGTAAAATAAAAAAAGTAAAATAAAATAGAATTACCTTAAGTTTTTTTCACTAAACGGCGACATCTTACCTGTTATAAATCAAAAACGGTAATTAAAGCGATAAAGAAGCCTTAATGTATACTACACTTGAAAAATGTATCCATAATTCGATAGTGATAGGCATGTAAGGATCTGTTTAATTCATAACATGGTTGAGATAATAAAAAATATGATTAAAGTAACTAAAACATACTAAAATGTTCTTAAACCATACTGAATGAGTCTTGTGTGCCCTCACAATACCATATTTTTACTCTGGATATATCTTTCTATCAGTGTATTAAAATATTTCTGAGCTCTACTTGTAAATTTTTTGTGCTAATTTATATATCGTTCTTGTTTCTGTAACAAAATATTAAATACCGTATCTGTTTTACTACTTGGCCTAATAAATAGTCCTGTTTACACAAACATACAAACATTAACTTAGTTTAAGCCTTATGATATGCAAAGGAATTAAACATCTATTTACATTAAAACAATTGTATTTTTCCATGTGGGAATGACAAGCAGTAAATAGGACTTTAATAAGGCCATATTTTGGGATTAACAAATATTCTCCGTTCTATTCATAATCATATATCTTTTATACAGGTTTTAATGGGAACAAAATTGTGCATGTTTATTTCCTTTTTTAAAATCCATTTAAAATACTTATCTTTCTATAAGCAAGCAATGAATCTTTTAGAAGGTATTTTTAAAGGCAAGACTTCTTTAGAACTTACTGAGGGGCAACTAGAATAGAAATTTAATATATTCAAAAGAAAAAGAAGGCTTTCTATAAAGCCTTTTCAATTAATTCTTTTAGATTATGTCTTAAGCAAATGTCAACATAAACAACCATCACAAGCACTTGCGACATTAGTCATATAAAAAATATTTTATTCAACAACCGCTAAAGCCCACATTGACATTTAATACAACAAGTTGGGGCACAAACAATGATTTGTTACAAAATAAATACAAACATTAACAATTTGTTAGATTTAAAAGAAGCAGTATAAATAAATATAAAAAAATCACTGCCGGAAGTTCTATGGGTTTTTATAACGAATTATAATAAAAACGGTGCAAATAATAATATTTTTGTTGTTTCTTCTTATTTACAGCTTTACATTGTATTTTTTTCTTTTGTAATATTCTGAAGTGCGAAAACTTAGCGGTACCACCAAGAGAGTTTAAAGACACATAAAAGGCAAACATTCAGACAAAGTCTTAGAAAATACAACATAACCAATAAAAACAAATTCTTTAAATATTTTTCTGAGTACAATGGTGACAATAAAAATGTTTTTTTTTCCAGAAATTAGGATAGAAAAAGATTTTACATTTGTATGCTTGTTAACAAAAAAAAATCGCACTTGATCAACAAAAGGGTATTAACACGAAATTTAAACATTTTCGGTAGAAGCAAAACGATTTTTAAATTAATATTAAAGGAATATGAAAAAGAAAAATAAAGAATATTTTAGCCAACCGTTTCATTACCATCGGTTTTTTTTCAAAAAGTGAAGAAATAACAATTTTTAATTTATAAAACTTTTGTTGATTAAGTCCGTTTTTGTATTGTTAACAAATTTAAAAACCTTAAAACTTTTCTATGTTTATTTTGAGTCATTGTATTTGTGTTTATTGAGTTTTTTATTTAACGATTTTTGTTTAAACATAAACAATTTTTTCTCACGAATGGTGTTGAAATTAAATTAAAAAAAAAAACCAGATGCGAATCAAAATAAGATTTTGCAAAAAAGAACTAAAATTTTTTGTAAAAGCCTATGAAACAGACAACAACAGTAAACTATTTTCTAAAATATTTTTGAAATAAGTGTGTGTTTTATGGCAAAAGATAACGTATACTTAATATCTTATAATTAAATATTACTCATACGCACTGTTTTTATTTCGCCTGAGGGGTTTGTTTTAAGTTGAACAAATTTAAAAGCAAAATAATTTATAATCTTTTTTAACGTTCACTAAAAACATGAATCATAATTTTGTAAAAATAATTTTGAAGTCTCATGTCGATTTGTTAAGTTTTTTTTTACAAATGAATTGCAAAAAATAATATTTTGTACAGTTTTATATTTATTTGTTTTGCATCAGATAAATTAAATTATTTAAATATATTCAACAAATTAAATCGTTTCCAGATTAATGTAAATAAAACTATAAAATACTAAAATTGTAGAATAAATTATAGATTTAAGATTTAATTGACTATTATATTGTTATTTTATTACAATAAAATTTAAAGTATTTGTATAACAAAATTTTACACAATTAGTAAAAAAAAATATTTTGAAAGAACGAATTTTAAATGTGCTACACCTAGAGAAAAAAAAGCGAATTATTATGCTGACAAGCAACTTCTTTAGTAGTTATGTTTTACAAAATTGTATATCTATTAAATATTTCAAAACAAGATTACATAGCTGGGCAGCCCCCTAATTTGTTTATTAGTGATAAAATATGTATTTTGGTAAACCTTGAAGACCATATTCTAAGTGGAAGGCTGTACTCACACAAATTTTATATCTATATATGTATATATATATATATATAAATCCAAGGACTGACTCACTTACTCACCCAAACGGCTAAAGCTAGAGATTTGAAATTTTTTTCTATGTCAGTTTTATGTGTAGTTGCGTAGTCTGTAAGGAATTTTGTTTTCGATAGGCGGAAGTAGTAGAGTAGATCTGTTCAGAAGGAATTTCGAATGTTTATGGGGGAAAAAAGGGTAAAACGTGTAAATTCGCTAACCTCATATCTCCTAAGCTAAATGAGATATAAAAACTTTAATACATATCGTTGTTCACTGGTACTGTTTTGAATTTCGGCTCTTTGGGGGATAAACCTGTAAATCCAAAATTTTTGAGCTTTACTGTCGCTTCATATATCTTTAAAACCAATAAGCAAATCACATTCGTAACATATCTTAAAAATAAAAATATATATATACATCATAAATTATGGACTCTTAGTATATATTGAATTTTTTTATTCTTCAATGGGGAGAAAAAAATAGCAAAAGCTGTCGAACATTTTAACATGAAAAGAGTCTGTGGGTTGAAACCCTAATACAACCTCGAAAGTGTCAATTGTCAGAAGAGCAAAACTTCCGCAAAGGCAATCATCCAGAACAAAAGGAAGTATTTCCAGCAATAAATTTAGTAACGGAGGCTTCACACAATATTAAGTCGGATGCCATGCTACTGGGGGCTACTGGCACCCATGGTACCAGATAGGACCTCTGGTGAGCCGATATCGCTAGATATTGAACATTTGCAATTTACTACTACCAAGTGAGATAAGAAATTGAGCATAAAGAGCTCATATATTAATCTTAACCTCGTATAGTAATTTTGCTTTGATACATTGTTGTTCATGGTACCCAAAGAGAGGGTACCCCCTCTCTAAAATTTTTATTAAAATACTGTATTTGCTTACTTGCTTTTTTTTTTTCTTTTTTTGTTTTGAAAAAAAAACTGTCTTTTAAAATGTGTGATGTATGCTCTTGTTCGCAACAATTATGATGTAGGGTACACAGTATTTGGTTAAGAAAAAAATAATAATAATGTCAGTACGTTTTAAATATTTTGTATATTGAACATTTAAATCTTTAATTACACAGTGCATTACGCAAAAAAATAACCATATACGGACAATGTTACGGATTTTTTTTCTGTAATTTTCATACCATGACTTTTACCCTTACCCAATATATTGGGTCATACAAACGTACCCTTTAATTGCGTTTGTTACATATTTCTTTTCGCGCCGCGAACTTTTGCCCTTACCTAATATATTAAACCACGCAACTGTACCATCAAATTGCGCATCATTATGTGCCTAACATGTTTATTTTTATTTTGCATACATATTTGCACTCTTTAATTCTTCGCATATTTACGCTTACGGTACGGTAAATGTCTTTCAGTTGGTAACAACTCTCATCTTGATGTAAAAACAAAATCTTTTACATCATAACATACAACCAGTGGTCTGATACTACCGTTAACAGAAAACCTGTTTTGAGTAATGTAACCTTGGTTGTCATTGCGCATGATTTAATTTTTCTTGTTATTTCTTCCCCTGAAAAATACATACAGACGTTCTCGCAACCTGCACTGCGTATGAGACTTATACAGAGGGAAAAAATGACCAACACTACTGTAGAGTTTTTTTCCCATCACATTTGCAGTGTACACCTACATACATACACCTGTACGTGTGTATTAACTCTCCCGCGACAACAATAATAAGGGCGAAAGATGGAATGGCAAATAAGGGACACATTTTTTTTTATGAATGAAATGCGTTCTTATAAGAATTATGATGCAATTTTGGCAGTTGATTTTTGGCGGTGATCGCGAGCAGTTGATAAGTCGGGTAACAAGATAGTGGTCAAAGAAAAGTGTTTAAAGTTAATAAAGGAAAATTTTGAAAAAAAAAAAATGAAGAGAACATTAAATAAAAACTTGCAATCGTTAACTGTATTCTAACTTATTAACTAATATAAATTTCTCAAGAAAATCTTATAAAATTAATGAAAATTTTATATCAAAAGTTAAAGCCTGAAATAATAATCAATTAAAAGCGATGGACACTTGTCACAAAATCGGTTATGTTTCATTGTTTGTTTTTATGTCACCTTATATGGTACAATTAACTTTTTCCTGTATGCAATAATTGTGCAAAAATTAACCCTTATATTTTAAGAAGTGATTTGTCAAAATTAAAATTCATAAGGAAAAATAAAATTTATTAAGCTAAGAATTGCTTGACAATAAGAACTACCAAACTTTTAACGTTTCACTGCGTTATCATACTTCAAACAGTCACAGCTCGATTTGTTGTCTTTGCATGCTAAATCGTTGGTAAACGATATCGATTTCCTAAATTGATGGGGTCTTATGCCAAAGTCATCCCAAACTGATTGTAACGTTATCAACGGGTACACGCCACGTTGCTGTTCCGTACCAGGAGCCCGACATTGACCCCATGTTTTAGATGTCCAGCGGAAATTACCACAACTATAATACCAACAACAATAAAGAAAAAACAACACAACAAAACAAAACAACAAAGTTTTTTCGTTCCACCTGCCGCAGTGTACAAAATAAAATATAATTCAAATTGCAAATGCAGAAAAATATAAAATTAGAATGTAATTCAAATTTCAAATTGGGAAAGAACAGGAAAAAATATAAAATAAATATATAATTCAAATTTCATATTCAGAAGAAAAAAATTGTGAAAATAAAAGTATAATTCCTATTTCAAATTCAAAAAAAAAGGTTCTATAATTATTTTGCAATAACATGTTATATACCTATGTGTAGTAAAAAACCGACAAGAAAAGAAAACAAAATAATGAAAATATGCTGTAAGTAACAAAACTTGAAATTGAAAAGAATATTTTTAAATTTATACAAATCAGGCTTTTAGACAAATCGTAAAACTCGAATTTGTAAACAAACATTGTAATTTTACAAATAGAGAAATAATACCAATACAAAAATTGTACACATTTAACCCTAAGACTTGGCCTATAAGGAATCTTACCAACTTAAATTTGCTAATCAACCGCGAATTATAAATTTTGCTAAGTTTTTTTTTTGTATTCACCAGTTTTCCCTGTTACTTATTATGTAACATATGAATTAGATTTATAATATTAATCCTGATAAATAATACTTGTAAATAGAACCTGCTAATAACCTTTTGGAGGAAATTATAGGCCAGATCTTAAGGCTAATCAAGTAAATCAAACCCAAAGGCTACGCCTATATACATATATAAATATATATATAAGTATATATATATATACATCCCATATACATATACATATACATATGTCCTTGGATATGCCCAAGAGCATATTTAATAAACCGAATGTAAAAGAATTTATAATCAAACAAACGTAATTTTAATAAAGGAAACGATGTTTTCTACATTGAGATTTTTTTTTAAAAAGAAACAATGAGTTGTTAATTTCTCTTTGAAATGGATGCTAGGAAGAATCTGGTCGTGGTAAGTATCACATAATGTAACGATTGTTTTGTTATGGGACAGGGTAAAATAAAGTGTAGGGTACTAGCCTGTCATAGGGTGGTGTAGGGAATAAGGTACCCATACATGGCGCAACACCAAGCCATGGTACCACTCAGTGTGGTGTAAATTAATCATTTCTTCGCTTCCCTTGATCGTGGTATTTTTGGTTTTTTGTATTTCATATTTGTAAATTTCGTGATATTTTTAAACATACTTCCAGGGGTGTGAAATATGGATATGCTTACGTGCCAAAACCCTGGTTAAGAGCAAATTTTGCGATTGAGCTAGCGGGCCAGCTTTTATACCCCCTTAACCGGTCTTTGGATCGTTATTTGATTTTTTTTTAAAGTTTTGTAACGGCGCGTAACAACAACTCTACGTGATAATAGACAAAAAAAAGACCCGTGTCTCCCAGTTTTGCCAAAAGTCATGCACTTTTTTTATGGGCCTCGGTGTCATTTTTGCAAAAAAGTGACCATATTCTCAGGCTCATATCTTACAAACCGTTCGGAATTTTGATTTACCCTCTGAGACAAAGTTGTACCTCTTTTTTTGGTCTTTTATCACGTAGAGTTGTCCGTATATGGTTATTTTTCCATGACTTAAAAAATTACACACAGTGTTATATAAAAAGAAAATACTTGTTCAAAAAAATATATTATACAATGTCTTTTGAGACGATTAGATTTGAGAAGAAACCGGGGCTGCCAAACAGAAACCAAATAAGTTTTCATGTTTTTAATATGAACATAAAGAAGATTATACATAAAAACAGACAGGTTTAGAAAGACATCATGAAAATGAGAATGGTTTTTGGCAACCTACTCAAAAGAGATTGAATAAGGTAAATGCCTCCTACCATATTTTATTTATTTACTTTTAATATAATTGTACTTGAATTAATATTAATCATATTAATTTAAAATTAAAACAATTGCCACAAATATTGCAAAAATAGCAGATTGTTGTCAAATGTTAATAAAAATATTATCGTTTACATGACCACATAAATATTTGTGTATAAATTTTTTTATCAACAAAATTGTTAAAATGCCTTAACCAAAAATAGCAAAGTACATAAAGCATTAAAATGTTAAACATTGAAACCGCAACATAGTTTTGGGAGTTTTTGCTTTTTAACAGGATTTAAAAGTCAGAAGTATCCAGTGCTTGTGTGCAACAAATAGCAAACATTCAAGTGTCAGCAACAATAAACAGCAAAATTAATACGAATTTTACATCCAGAAGTTAGTGTGGCTATTTCAGCTCCAGAAAATATTTTTTACTAAAAAATCTCCATTAAACTTTAGGCCGCTTTCTGTTTTTCTTGAATTTCAAGACAAGATTTTTATTTATCAGGCTTAAACGTAAAATAAGAAAATTTGCTGGCCAAATATTGTCCAGAAACTTAATTTACTCCTAAAATTATTTAAAAAAAAATGCTAACACTTTCCCTAACTATAATTCAAATGAAAATAAAAGATGTTCTTTCAATTAATTATTCAAATTTTTCTTCTCTTTGATGACTGCTGGGACACCGCAAAATAATTTATTGTGCTATTTTCAGCAAAAAAATAAAATCAAAATGAAATAAAAATATCGACGGTAAAAAGCAAAAAAAAAAAAGTAATAAATGATTTTGGTAATGTACACTTAAATATAACAGTCCCTTTCATAAATAAAAAACTTAAATAAAGGAAGTGCTGCCATAAAAGTTGCCCAAAATACAAACCCAGAAAAAGAAAATTTAAAAATGAATGAGAGGTGCTTGTTTTCTAATTAATTTGTTTTCTCTCGCTCACGCTCCTTTCCCCCTTTCTCATTTTTCTAGTTAAATATTTAATAAAAAATACAAAATTGTCCTTGAGCACGAAAAGTTTTTTGTTTGTATTTACAATTTGTTTCTGTAACTTTTTGCCAAACCGACCAACATACAAACCACATTTCAAATGGGGCAGGATTGTTCAACGAACTAGGAGCAGATTACAAGGGAAGGAGGATATGGTAAGAAATTTTTGTACAAGTGTTAAAAGTAATTAAAATTTCAAATGGTAATAAAGAACATTAATGATTTTTATTTATAAAATAATGTTTCATCTGTCAATTTTTTTATTATTTTTCTAGTGCTTTCCAAAAAGGGAGGATATAAAACCAAATAAAATTATTACAAAACAAATCAGGAAAGTGAAACATAAAATTTTTATTAATCATTAATTATTGTGATTGGGTTTGTTGTTAAAAACTTTCTTTTACAAACAATTTTTATTATTATTTATGATTATTTCTCGTATTCTCACTTTTTTTTTAAATTATTTATTGCTTAAGTTATTAAACCTCCAGAAAACCTTTTTGTTGCTTTTGTATGCCTTAAAATCAGTGGTGGCCAGCATATTTACGATTGCATTTGTTAAAGCCAGCCCCTTTCACACTATTTTACAAGTTTGAAGACTTCTGCCTCACAAAATGCAATAGTCTGATTGACAAAAAATCAAATAGAAACCTGTACTTTGAGCATATTTTAAGAATGATCTTCAGCTAGCTAATGATTTCGTCAAAAGTCTCTTATTTAATTGAAATTTTATGTGTTCGGATAGCCTTTTTGTTTAACCATTACCAAAGTTTTATCTCAATATTAAAATTATTGTTAGGTTAAGTTAATATGTATTAACATTTTTTTTTTTTTATTTAAATTCTTTAAAGTTGTCAGAACTAAAAAAAGCTTGTTTATCTGTTAAATTAGGAAATAATTCGTGTAAAATAAATAACAATTCCAAAGTAAATGGCTTGCATAAATTTCAAGGAAGCTATTACCGCAATATCCCTTTGCAATCGGAAAACATACGAAATATATATTATGACTTCCGTAATTTTTTTTTACAACCATAAATAAATTGTTACACAAGTCTGCTTGAGGATACATTAAATGTTTAATAAAGAACAAGAGAAAAGTTCTCGGTACGAAATTTTGTTTTAAGGCGTTGAGGCGAAAATGTGTGTGAGTTCAAAGCAAACACTCTCTTTTTTTACAAAAAGAAATGAGGGCCATAAGTAAGAATATGGTCTATACAAGAGCAATAGCAATTGGTTTTATGTTGGAAATGTATGTTGTATTTTGATTTTTATGCCTCTTAAATTGTGTCAGATAAAATATTACGATTGAGAGCAAACGTGTTTGAGTTTGTTTTTGTATAGAAATATTTAATAAAAGAACTACAACTAAAGAATAAACTAAAAAGTATCTAAATCAAAGTGTTTTTAATGCAGTTGTAAAATATTTACGTCTAGATTGTGCGAAAAATTTTGCCATATAATTATATGTGGCATGTTGACAAAACATCTGGGACGAAGATCATAGAAACTTATTGATAATATGGATGCGATAATAATTAGTCTGAATAAATTTTCCTTAATATTTCTTTTATTATCAAATTTTATAAAAAAAAAAATTCTCTAGAAACTGCATGAATAAATTTTTATTTTAATATTTGCCGATATTTCGATGCTCTTGGAGTATCATCATCTGGGCTTGTCTATAAATATAAATATAAGAACAATGTAGAACTCAACTGAAATTAATTCTCTAGAAACTCTAAAACTAAAAACTGCCTACATGACTTTGTAATCTAGTGACTGCAGGATACTTTTCCTCTTTGTCTTGGCACGTAAAACTTTTATTTTATGTGTCACAAATCATTACTGATTTAATCATAAAACTTTTTTATGTTCTCCAAATAAATTTACCAAATTACAAACACATACATAAATACGAGTATGTAAGTGCGA
Source organism: Pollenia griseotomentosa (assembly GCA_963931875.1). Taxonomy (NCBI): domain Eukaryota; kingdom Metazoa; phylum Arthropoda; class Insecta; order Diptera; family Polleniidae; genus Pollenia; species Pollenia griseotomentosa. The sequence goes on along the minus strand of OZ007561.1, from coordinate 201,304,769 downwards.
TTAAATGTCGCTAATGAAAACAATTAGTGTTGAACGTTTACGCGACGATAATCACGTGTCACATATTAAATAAATACTTTTTGTGCCCCAGTTACGGCTTTCACTTTTACAGTGGGGGTATTAAAGAAGTTTATAGGAAAATTATTTTAGAGGCATAAAACATGATTTGATTTGTTTTACCCTCCACCACAACTACACCTTTTTAAGTTGAAATTGAGACAATCCAAATTAATATTGAGAAAATACAAATTAATGTTCAGAAAAACGAACTGATGTTGAGAAAATACAAATTAATATTCAGAAAAACGAATTGATGTTGAGAAAATACAAATTGATATTAAGAAATCCAAATTGATATTGAGAAAATACAAATTGATATTAAGAAATCCAAATTTATATTGAGAAAATACAAATTGAAATTAAGAAATCCAAATTGAAGTTGAGAAAATACAAATTGAAATTAAGAATTCCAAATTGATATTGAGAAAATACAAATTGATATTAAGAAATCCAAATTGATATTGAGAAAATATAAATTGAAATTGAGATAAAACAAATTAATATTGAGATTTTTTTCATTATTATATTTTGAATATGTATTGTTTACATAAAAAAATACCTTTTGTCCTTTTAATTTGTATACATAATAAACATTACAAATTGCAATATATATTGCGTTGCATCAATATTGTCATTGACATATCTGTCAAAAAAATATTAAAATAAGTTTTTATTCCTAAAATGGAATTTAAAGACAATTGCTGCGTTTGTCAGATATCAATGATAAAAGGAGACATTATCAAGCTAATTCCATGTAACCAACCATCTTCTACATCCTAATATCAATAAAACTATGAATTTATATCTCAATATTAATTTGGTTTTTATTAATATTAAATTGGGTTTTCTCAATTCCAATTTGTATTTTCTCAACATCAATTTGGAATTCTTAATTTCAATTTGTATTTTCTCAACATCAATTTGGATTTCTTAATTTCAATTTGTATTTTCTCAATATTAATTTGGATTTCTTAATATCAATTTGTATTTTCTCAACATCAAATTGGAATTCTTAATAACAATTTGTATTTTCTCAACATCAATTTGGATTTCTTAATATCAATTTGTATTTTCTCAACATCAATTCGTTTTTCTGAATATTAATTTGTATTTTCTCAATTTCAACTTGAAAAGGTGTAGTTGTGATGAGGGTAAACTAAATTTGTCATTCCGTGTGGGACTTTTTAATATTCATCTAAGACACAATAAAGTATATATATTCTGGGCTCTTAAGTAATTCTAAGCCGATTTTACCATGTCCGTCCGTCTATCCATCCGTCTGCCCGCCTGTCTGTCCGTCTGTTAAAATAACGCGCACTTTCGAAGGACTCAAGAGAAAAAAACAATATTTATGTCAAATTGTTTCAAATTTTCCTAAGTAGTTTGGGATTGAAATTTAGACAAATCGGTTCAGTATAAAGAGAGCTATAAATCAAAATGTGGAACAACCACTTAAAAATTTATAATTTTGTTACAAAAACTAACATAAATGATGGTATAATGCACGGATTGATATCAGATTTGGTACAAGTTCATTCTATATGACTATGCCACAAAATGTCGTACACATCATTCCATAATTAACACTCTCGAAAGTTACTTTAATACGCTTAAGCCCTTAACAAATATTGCTACTCTAATAAATTTTGGTCTTGTCACAGTTTTATATGACTAGAAATTATATACATTATCAGCTTTCGTGAAGATCGGTCCAAAATATAGCATAGGCTCCATATAAAGCTCACTCTCGAAAAAAAATTTATTACGCGATAAACCGTCACGAATAACACTACTATAATAACATTTGGTCAGTCATGGCTTTTTAAAGTTTCAAATCACATTAACAAATTTCGTAACGACCATCCCATAATTTACCATAGATCCCATATCAAGCCCAATCCGGAATATAGCACTCAAACTTGTTTAGCTTTAATTCCTTTAAGAAATTTGTCAACTCAATTCTTGAAAAATAACTGCAAAACAAACTAAATTATATACAATTAGCAATAAGCTTTAAAACTATTTTCCATACCACATTTTATACAAATATTTACGTTTTTACGTTGTGATACAGGCAGAAAATTTTTCTTTTTTTTTAATTTTAATATTAAATAATTTAATAAAAATTAAGGGTCTCTTTTGTTATTTATGCATGTCAACATAAAGGAAGGAATTTAATAAACTTTTCCAGTCTAAAAGTTTTTTATTATTTGAACAATACAATTAGTGATTTATGAACATTTCATTTTCGATATCCGTCTTGTTTAGACACTCATTTGTCCCATATGCACGATAAAATCCAATTTGCTTATTACACATTTGGCGTTCAACATAACTCATGAAGGTATGTTTATGCTTTAATTTCTGCATTTTCACGTCTGCGAGTGTGCTTTTCAACACATTTTCTATCACCCCTTTTGATTTGTAAAGCTATTTTTTAATATTATTTATTTAGAAAACAATCGGACACATAAATAGTTTGTCAAAATGCATTTTATTTATTCTTTGTGTAGACAAACTGAAGTTTTGTCCATTGAGAGTAATTCTAGAGTTTATATTGTATCTTTTGTTGTCTTTCCCTTTTTCCCAAGTTTTACACAATTTTTTTGTGCAGTATAATTCCCAGATACCTGTGATGTTATTTTAAAACAAGAAATACGTACAATATAATACGAGATTTTGATGGCTCTGTCTCAGACAAAGTTAAAACACAACGTAATTGTAGAGATTTCGTGAAGAACTTGCTCAATCATTATATGGTTGCTATAATTATGTTAATGCAGCAATTGTATCATGATTACTATACTAAAATTTTCATAATACAGTAGTACTCCCCGTTTAAGTGCACGTATTAAATTGCGCAGTTTTTTACCCAGTGGGGAATCATTTAAGCAAAACCTCGGAAAATAAAAAATTATACATAAAGAAGTCTCGGATAAAAAGCAAAAATATTAATAAAATAAATAAGATATCGCGAACAAAAAGAAGAAGATTCTTTTCATTTAATATATGTATATATAATATAATCTCGAACATATTATGAACATGATTCAAAGCCATTCAATATGAATAAAAAGAGTTTTTGGAATGACAAGATCATATTTAAATCTCTCCGTTTCTCCCTATGCGCTTATTTTAGTGGAAAAAAACACCTACACATAACAATTGTTCTCTACTTCTGGCAACACTTGCTTGTGTGACACGTAAAATGTTGTTATTTTTAAATCATCGTGTGTCTATTTTTAAACATAGTTTTTCTCAAAAAAACACACTACATAGAATACACACTCAATTATTGTATTTTATTTAAATTTATTTTAAGTAAATCAAAATGTAGTGAAAATCAAATTAGTCTGTAATAAAATTTCAAATATTTATTATCTTAAATTACCAAGAGTCGATTTTAGTTTGTCAGTAATCAAAATTGTTTGTCTTGTTTAATTTTTCTATAGGGGCGAAAATTTATACGGCATGTGGCTTCGTTACAGTGTTGCCAATTTAGCCATTTAGTGGCTAGATTAAGCCATTTTTCACCTTGTTTAGCCATTAAAAAATGAATTTAGCCATTAGCCATGTTTTTAGCCATTTTTCAACTTGCTTAGCCATAAAATTTTTTTGCGGCTATAAAGGGTGACCATGACACATCTTTCAAAATAAAGGAACAGTAAGCCAATATTAAATTTATAAAATGGATAAACACAGAATTTACTATAAAGTTGCTCTTACTTCCATGGTAAAATGCATCGTTTAAAGTAATTTGAGAAATTCGATTTAACGATTAGGAAAATATTTTAACTATAACAATAAAATATTTATACCCACAGTCAGGGTTAAAAAACCTGTAGTCGAAACCAAAAACTGCCGAACAAAACACGAAAATTTGTGTACAACGTTTCGCTTTTTGAGTTGGCTTGACAGCGACTGTTCACGTTTAATGAATCAGAAGAAAAAACAACAGTTTGTTTTTTGTGGCCAATGACAAATGAAGAATTGGACGAACTATTACTTTTTCTACTTTGACTGCCGTTTTTTAAACGCTGCCATAACCACAATAGTTGAGAGAGTAACATGCATTTGTGCTGATGTTTGTAATACCTTAAAATAAAGGATACCGATCGACTCAGAATCACTTTCTGAGTCCAATTAACGATGTCCGTCCGGCTGGCTGTCTATCTAAACCTTGTGCGCAAAGTGCAGTTCGCAATTTTGGAGATAATTTGATAAAATTTCTAATGTGGTGCAAAGTATCATATAGTCGGGTTTGACCGAGTATACTTTTTGACTTGTTTTTTATTGTAGATTTCGACTCAAAAGGTTTGGTAAATATTGTCATGATTATGATTCAAAATATTTAAAACTAACAGGCACGAGTGATTCCTATGAGATGATCAATAATGGCATTGAATTTATTGATTTTTAAATGCTAAAAATTTAATTTACGTTTATTCTTATGTAAAACATTGATCTCAACTTACAATTTTATTGTAAAAAATTTTTAATGAATTACTTCTGTTCTGTTATTGAATTTTAATGTGTTTTTACTAGCCAATTTTTAGCCATTTTCCCCCGTAAATTTAGCCATTTTTGGTAACCAAGTTTTGGCAACACTGCTTCGTTAGTAAATATTTAAGTGGCGCCGATTATTTTTTTAGATTTGCACCACTCTGCATTTTACCCATTTACCTGAATAGTAAATGTCGATATACATTTACTCAAAAAAAAATCAATTTTTTTCCTAAGAAAATATTTTTTATTATTATCGCTTTTTTTAAATTTGTTGGAAATAAAAAATTTACTAAAATCTTATTAAATTTTCCGAATACAAAGTGTTTATTAAAAAAATTTTATGTTTTTATAGAAGGTAAATTTTAGGTGATACTTTCTATGAGCTTTCTAATTCTATTGTGAAAAATTCTTAAAAAAAACTTTAAAATTTGCAACTCTCTTTGTGCTTGACTTAATTATTTTTTTCACTTATTTAATTCAACCCTTATGTTCCAATAAAAAAAAACATCATTAACAGAGTGACATGGATACCCGGGTGCCAATAAAATCGAATAATCGATTTTCAGACAAGGATTAAAGTTATCACAGATTTCCTTCTTTTTGCCATAGGGCCTTTAATTAATAAAATATGTAATTGCGATTTTTAGTTTTCATATAAAAAAAAATCGATTTTTTTTAAGAAAACTCGATTTTCGAATTAAAGTAATCACAGAATTACATCCTTGTTGCTCCAGGACCTCTAATTAACGAAATAAATTAAGTTGTATGTCTTCATACACAAAATTTTAATTTTTAAGGAAATCTCAAGTTTCGGTCGAGAATCAAAGTGATCAAAGATATTTAACACCTATAATTAACGAAATAAATTCGATTATGTGCTGCCTAACTTGGTTGCCCTATCAATGAGGAGTTTCATTTCAATTTCCTTTTGAGGTTTTTGTGCAATTTTAAAACATCTCAAAAAAAAACAAGTCCATATAAATTATTTATTTTTCTGGTTTTTTTAATGGCAGCCTTAAACATTGTTTTTATAATAGAGTGAAAAATTAATTTTGTGAGTAAAAAGTTAAGAAAAAAGTTTTTTAAATAAAATCCAGTTCCTTAACTGCCTGTTTTTAGAAAACGAAAATAAGTGAGTGAGTGAGAAATTATATTGAAAACAACAATAAAAAACCAAAATTTGTTTTTGTTTTCAATATAATTTCTCACTCACTTACTTGCTTTTATTTTCTAAAAACAGGCAGTTAATGTCAAGATGATCGAACCTTTGCCCCTGAAAATATGTTGCATATTAATATAATAATTTGCTGAAATCCTAATTTATATTCGTGCTTTATCTCATTTACGCTTTAATATGCTTTTAGAATGTCAAGTTATGCATGTAATTAAATAAATAAAAGTAAAAAATTTAATAAATACAACCACATGTGTTGTATAAAAAAAGTAATAATACAATAAAAATTTAACAGTTGTTTGATAAACATTTGTAACGCTTACATTATTATTATTCGTATGACGACAAAAAAAAACAACAAAATTATGTATCGAGATAAGTTTTTATGTAAAATTTCTTTGGACCGAATATTATTTTGCAGATATCTTAATTTATAAGAAATATGTTTGCCTTTAAGTTTTTTTTGTTTGTTGCATACAAAAATATTAATAAAATAAAACTGCATGAATTTTTTACTTATTTATGGATTTAAGTGTTAAACAAAAGTCGCTACTTTTAACAGGATATACAATATTCTTGAAAATCTTGCATAGAAATATACACTTACAACATTTAATCTTATGACAGGAAAAAGGAATGGACAACACCAACAAAAAAGAGCAAAAATTTCATGCTTAAAAGTTGTTTTTGTAGAAGTTTTGGTGCATGAGTTTATTTGTAATCTGCAAACACTAGGCTCGCGAACCTTCAAGAACAGGATTAAGGTAACCGGCTCTTGGCTAATGTGACAAAGTAAGTAAAAGTTTTAGGAGAAAATCTTAGCAGACAGACAGCTACTTACACATAATTATGTGTTACATATATATAACGAGTATATATGTGAATAACTACGCTAGAGGTAAGCGAACTGGCACGTAAGTAGTCCCGTGATAGGTTCTTTGGTGTTAGAGACCGGCACTAGTTCTAACACTTTATATGAATGGGACCTGTCACGTTTACATGGGATTGTCGTTGGAAGGGGTTAATTGACACCCAACAGCTACCGTTTGACCAGTCACGCATTTATTCTCAATGAACGTTTTTAGTGTTTGTTACTACACTGCTAGTCCTTGGTTCCTTTAAAACTCCAAAAAACAAGTCCTAGAACTAATCACAAAAACTAAGAAACAAAGAAATGTATCACACCCCCCTTGAACACTGAGCCTGTTACAAAAACACTCCTTATAAACAAATTTAAAATCCCTTTTTATATTCTTTTATAAATAATTTTAAAACTTAATAATTACAAAATTTAGAGAATTAAAAAACATAAATATACATATTTAAATACATTTTCTACCTTTTTGTTCTTATATAATATATCAGTTAAGTGATTAGTTCTCATTTCTCCTTTCTTTTTTTCTCATTCTATTTTCACAAATCCCAGGACCAGTTCTGTTGGGACAATTGACACAAATTTTCTGTGAAACCTTGAAAGCTTTTTGCTCTTTTGTAAATTTTTATATTACTTTTTTAAGCGTTAAATTTTTCTTAGTTTTTTCTTCAAAAATGTTACAAGAGATTTTGATTTGAAATAAATTTTTCTTTTTAGTAAAAAAAAATTATCGTAAACAAAAGAAAATTCTTCAGACTGTTGAAAATCGAAAAAAAAATGGCATGCATATTCCCTCGATTTCAATGCAGTTTGATCCTTTAGTTAAAATAAATTCTTAAATAGTTTAACAAAAATACAAACAAAATAAAATAAAAATTTAAATTCTATTCTATACACTGAATATTGAAGACTGCAGCAAAAACAACAAATGAAAACAAGAGACCTAGAAATAACATAAAAGAAATAAAAAAGTGAACCTTAAAAAAATATCTCATAAAGTCTATTATAAAATGAAACCTTCTAAAAAATGTTATTCAATATTTTTAAGGACTTAAACGAATTACATAAACTTGCTACTTTATACGTCTGCAAAAATTATATAAAAAACATAATGAGAACATGTTACTATGGTTGCAATAAATACAAATCACTTTTGTCACACTTGTATTTATTTTTAGACAAACATCTTATGATTGAACAAGCAACAGCTTATTTGTGGTAAACATTTGAATGTTTGTTACAACAATTGACTGTCAACAACTCCAATTCACTGGCTTTAAAAGTGTCTGCACGTAGAACATTTTCAAGAAATTTCTTGGGATTTGTTCGTTCGTCTTTTATTTCTTTTTCTTTTGAATGCAAACAAAAACAAAGGAACAAAAAAAGACGTCAACAATTCGGATAAAATTTCTCTACTTCTTATGTTGCGACGTTTAATACCGATACAATGTTAGAACATTAAACGAAAGTATAAGAATGAAGAAAATAAAATTGCAGAACATAAGCCGTTTTATTTTCTCACATAGACATATACAGAGAAAAACTACATTTTGATATGATCTCGGATTAAACATATTAGTATACAATTCGACTAAGGGCTAATAAATCCGTGCAAGTTAAACTATCTTCTTGGTTTAAAATGTGTTTAAGCCAGCAAATCTATAATTCAGTAAACATTTAAAGCATTTATCGTAGTGCTGCGACGTTATGATTTTTTGCACTATATATAATATATGGGGCACTGATTTACAGCTCTTAAGGTTAAACTGCACATAAATTTAAGTTTAGTTCAACTAAACCAACGTTTAAAAATTCATTAATTTATTAGCCATAAGAATCGTTTTCTGAATCGATCCAAGCATGTCCGTCCATCCGGCTGTCTGGCAGCTGGTTGTTTGTCTATGTAACCTTTTTGTAAAAAGTAGAGGTCGCAGTTTTAAAAATAATTTGGTACATGGAACTAAATTGACATACAGACAAATCCTATTGAAAATACTGAGCATCTGCCCATAATTTCACGTAGCCCTCATACAAACTTCTTTCCGGAATAGAGTCTTTGGGCTCATAAACCATCTTGTTTTGGAGGTATTTGGATTAAATTTAAGTTGACTTAGCATGCTTTGAAATTGAGCTGTCTGAGCGCTCATTTAATTGTAAAAATATTGGCAGAATTCGTTTTCACAACTTTAGTTACAAAAGTAGTTTTATTTTTTTTTTTTTGTTTTACAAACATACACATCTACATGAGTATGTACTCGTATGGAAATAAGAATACTTTTCTACACATTCACAGACAGTCATAATGTGAAGGCATGCATGTCGAATGCATTTTATTTTTACAAAATAAAGCCAACATTTGTACTCTGGGTAAATATGAACGGTGTAGTTTTGATGAAGCACGAATTTCACTTCGACAATACTTTTTACTTTAATGGCAGGTTTCACTGAAATTTTGATTAATTTACACAACTCAACTAGTAGTTGAGTAGTTGAGTTCGCAAGAACTAAAAGATTTTTTTATTTTATTCATTTGTTTGTGTGTTAGCATATCTAAATACTCTAACATACTATATCCGGAAGTGTCAGTCAATACTTTGCACTTTTTCAAAATTGTTTGCAGGAGTAAAAAAAAATAAAGCAAAACTATAATCGAAAATATTTTCTATAGTATTTTCCACTTGCGAAACTTTGCAAGGCACGAGTTCATATGTCTGTGTTAACGCTTATGAAAAAATATAAAATTTATCTGAATACAAAAACACAAAAAGAAAGGGGATTTATGTATGGAAATGTTAATAGTCATATGGCATGAACTGAAAATACAGATTGTTTTTTTATTTCTTTCATTTAACAAACTGACTGGACTTACTGAACAGAAATTGTATTAAAAATCCGTTAACTGCTGCACAAGGAATATGCTTTCAAAGTAATACTAAAGACCAGAGGTTCCCAATACTTTTTTTCTTTTGCGAATATTTTTGAGGGAAAATTACGGTCACTTTTGACATGCCTGTTGATACTGCATGATTAATCCAGTCCCATACAAGTCACAATCATAAAGTAATTGCCTCAAACATACACATTTAGCCGTGATCATTCCCTTTTTACCAACTCTTTGTTGCTCTTATAATATGGCAAGAAGAGCAAAATGTTATTGCTTAATTTTGAACATAAGAATGTTCACATCAGAATGTTATGGTTGTGTAAGTAACATTAAATTGGGGCGGCCCATAAGGTACTCTTTTAATCATAATAATGTCCCGGTTATAACGATGTGGTTGCATAAACGTTTTTTATACCCACACGACAACAGTGGAGAGTGTATTATGCAATTGTGCTGATGTGTGTAACATAAAAATTTCGTTTAGATTAAGATATCTAAATAATATTCGGCACATAGAACTTTTACTTCTTAACCTCTTCACATAATTTTGTTAAGGCGGTCCATGGGTCCCAAATAGGGTACACTAGCAAACAAAAACCAATCTTAAAAACTTCTTCATTTTGATATATATTTCTTTTTTATTTTGCAGGTTGAAGCCAGCGTTTAAAAACTGCAGTCATAGTAGAAAAACTGCCATTTCTTCCACCCCTCATTTGTCATTGGGCAAAAAAAAACTGTTGCTTTATTTCTGATTTATTAAATGTAAACAGTGGCTTTGCTTTTTTGTTCGACTAAAGTTTTTGGTTTCGACTGCAGTTTTTTAAACCCTGGTTATAGCTGCATAAAATTATAGAATTTTAACTCAAGACCAGCTTCCACAGCCCTTATGATTTGGAATTTTTTCGGCCGTTTTAAGGAAAGCAGTTCAGTGCTCGATAGATCTAGATGAGATACTCATCGAGATCCTCCCACCGAACTGGAAGCAGTATGGCAAAATATTAATAACTATCCATTTGTTCCAACTCGACGTCTTTCTGGTCAATTGGGTAATTCCAGAACATCTAAAGATCACTCCAAACAAAACTTAGATTGCACAAGCACTGCTACCGCTGCACCACCTTATTGGCTTATATGGGCCGCCCTGTATATTTAACATACATGTAAATACGAATTTGTGAGAGTATTCTTTGTATATACAATATAAATAAAATAATTTTCTTCCATTGATTTTTCTCTTGCAATAAATTTCACAAAAGTTCGCGAATAAATATGAATGCGTTAACGTAACAGTATGTCTTTTGGAGTTTTAAACACGTAATCGTTATTTACATATACTAACGTGCATACTTCTGAATATGTTCACATACATTTACTTATTTACATTTGTTGAAAATTTTTCAGTTAACTTATGATGTGTTGCATTATGCCCTTGCATTTTTATTCAGTCCGTCAAATCATGTGTAAAATATATATTTTTTAATTCGGTACTTAAATATTGCAAGATAATTTTATTTTATTCAACCAATAAAATGGTTGACGATATCTTAAGGGCAAAATAAACCACACAAATAGCTTGGCAAAAACACTCACTTTTTCCGTGTTCGCCAAAAAACAACACAAACATATTCCCCACGAACATTAATTTTTCATTTTTTTTTTTTCTTTTCAACTAATGCAGACGACGATGGTGCTGCGGAAATTTTGCTCACTATTTGTTTTTAACGGAAGAGAAACATAAAGTAAAAGAAAACAATTTGGCTTAAAGAGTGGGTTAAACAACGAGTTGGTTTGTGGCAAACAATGATGCTAACAAAATTCATTTTGCAAATTTTTCGCTAAAATGATTACATTAAATAATAACATATTTTAATATTTCTGCAAACATGCTTCAAATATATTTCCAAACAGCAAACAACACAATAAACAACACAAAACATTTGTACAAAAGTACAATTTTGACATGTTTGCCAAGCAGTTTATGTGGTTTATTTTGCCCTTTCGTGGAAATTTTTCGCAATATATGTAAATACTATGATTGCAAATATGAGCAACAACAACAATATTACATTTATAATAATTATGTTAACAGTTAAATTACTGCACAGAAAACATACCTACATAGCACATGCATACATACTTCTTATGTACATACGTTATACACAAAGAGAAATAAAATGTTTCTATATTGTCATAAAAACAATTTTTCTAGGAAAGTTTCTCACAATAGGGCACTGCAGTAAAAACCTTATTGAGTCTATATCTCACAAGGAATTGACCACAAAAAAATTGTAATTGTCACAACTATTTATGTGTTTACCACATCTTAATGGTTGTTGGGTAAAATAACATAGTCAACCTGCAGGAGATTTAGAGTTAAGCTCGATTCACCCATGCGTTCCGAACAATACTTTTGTCCGGACAAAATTTTTTTTATTTTTAAGTTTTTCTTCTGAGAGAGAGAGAAATAATTTTTTTCGGCAAGTTTTTTCTCGAATTGGAATCGTTTTGCAGAACACTCTCAGTAAAAATTTTTCTCCGGCCAAAAATATTGTTCAGAACTCATGGATGAATCCACCTTTAATTGTCGAAAAGTCACTAGTACAATTTCTAGAACAAGAGGTACTAGTGCTAACGGGGTTAGAAATTGTTTATAAAAATACAAGTGTATATAAATACCAGTGCTTGATGTAGTTCTTGTAAATTGCTAGAACTTTTTGTAACAAAACCGAAATTAGAGTACATATTTGTATTTTGATTTTGCTACTTAAATTTGATTTCAAATCATTTGTTTATGTCATTTATAAAAATTTTAAAATGCAATATGTTAATTTTTTCTATACACAAGAACTAGTGACAAAATGGTTCAAGTGTACTAGTACACGTCTAGAGCTAATATTACTAGTGATTTTCCAAGCACACTGAATGCTAATTTGAGCATTAAGATTGTATAGAAAAGTTTACAGCTGAAAACTGGATATTTGGTACCAGTTAAAAAAATAGACTACTAAGATCGATATGTGATTAAATAAATTATATAAATAAATTTATATTTTTTCTCTAGGTGTATAATCAGATTTATTCTGATATCTTTATACACTCAATGTACTTGAAAGTGTATCAGTATATAATTGTTTTTTATTACTGCTGAGGTTGATAATATTGTTCATTTCACAATTAAATAAATAAATTGAAAATAGAAGAGAGATTATTACAAATGTGGAAGAGTATTGAAGTGTAAAACCTGCAATTTGTTTTTAACCGGTTTATGGTTTTTTATGTTAATTGAAAAATATTTTTAAGTAAACAAATTACATGTATATCAATTTAAATAATTTTTGTGGTTAATACGTTTTACACTGACGCAATACATACTGCATACATACATATATACAAAAAAAGGCTAAAATACCCCTTTATTCTCAAGTTTAAATTTTCGACATTTTACTACTTTTAAAAGGCTCAGCACATTTTTGAGTCAAATGTCCAATTTTACGTGATTGCACAGTGCGAAACCCCACATTAGCGGCGGCTTTGCTTACCGGGAAAAATTATATCGGTCAAAAAAGAGTTAACGTGTCCCGGCGTTTTGCTGGGATTTTCGGTCATTTAGATGGTGATTATTTATGAAAAAGGCACAAAAAATTAAAGTATTCTCTACACAATACTAACTAACTTAAAATCGATATATCAATATATTCAGCAAAATACCAGGATACGTCCTTTTTTTTTTTTTTTTTTTTTTTGTTTTTTGACCAATATAACTTTTTCCGGTTAGCAGAAGATGATGTTAGTTTACTTTTTTCTTTTGTATGCTGCGCATGCGCTTTAAAAAAGGTCAGCTGTTTTCGATTGTCAAGGATGCTAAATTATATTTTATTTTCAATGTTATCGATAAAAAAGTTTGAATAGTTGATTTCTTTTTGCCAAAAGTTTTTTTTTTACTTATAAAAATTTTTACCGAATAGTTGATTAAAACAAACTTGAATAAAGAAACGTATTAAGTACGCAGAAGGCTTTAAACGCAACAAGGCATAGAACGCGTGGTGTAAAACTCCAGCTTAAGAACGAAAAGTAACGAAGATGGTTACAACTGAAGTGGAAACAGCAGAATAAAACTGGATGAGTGGGATCTCATGATGATTTGTTCACATCAAAGGAGTAACATGAACTACTGGGTATTTATTAAATGCCTTTTTGCCTGTTTAATTTTAGTTTTTTGGGGTTTTTTAAAAACGTCGTTTGTGTTTTTGTAATAGCGATGCATAAAAATTTAAAAATAATTATGTAAATTAGAAATCTAATTATGAAAAAATAGAAATTTTAATTCTCATATTTCCTAATAATTTCACTTAATAAATTATTTATTTGTTTATGTAAATGAGTATCCAAATATCGACGAAACTAATCAATATCTAACACAATAGGTGTGTTCATTTACTTTACTAGCAGAAACTTGCAACGGGAGAGTAAATTTAAAATTTTTAAAATGTTTCTTCTAATAATTAAAAAAATAAATGAACGCGATATATGCAAAAAATTGGAAACTTAATGCCCAAATATAATATCAAAAATAAACTAAAAGCATTTAATTATGTACAGAATGTACAATCAGTTTCGCATTTTACTTAAAAAAATTACCGTTTAATTAAACTTAACAAAAAGTTTGCATAAGTTCAATATGGCTTAACACACATGACTAACATGTATTCGCACAGTTGCTTAAGCCAATTGAAGCATATTATATTGAGGCTTTTGTGAACATTGACAGTATCCAGCTGTAAGATATTAAATTCTCTGTTCTTAATTGCAGTGTTTTGAACTATTTGCACATAGGTTTTTTTCCCAAATTTAAGAAAAAAAAAATATTTATATTTTATTTTGATAATAAACTGGCAAGTGCACGGCCTAAAAAACTACCTGGCAACATGCTTTTGCAAGTTGTTTTTTGCATTTTGTTTTTTTCTTAACCTACTTACAACTAAAATTAATGTTGGAAGAATTCCAATCAATTGTAGTGGGGAATGTAAGAAGAGATAAACTCACTGTTTATTGTTGATGTTTTTGTTTAAACTTTGATATTGTTACAAGTAGAACTGTTGCTTATGATTCTTATACGCTTAACAGTTTTATTTGGTTTAATATCTTTAGTTTTTCCAAAATCTTTATGGATGAAGTTTCCTGATGATCTGGCCTAAGCTACCAGTGAAATGCGCATAGGATTAGCTTATCCCATCAACAATAAATTTCAAGTGTTTTTATCAAGAATAAAAACTGGGAATTAAGCACGAATAACAAAATCTTTTATTAAAATTTTGTATTCCCAAAAATTACTTTTGATATTTATTTATTTTAAAAAATTAAGAAAATTATTTTTCTACATATTTTTTAAAGTTTGTTTCGTAAACAAAAGCATGAAACAAGTGTTTGAATAATTCTTGCTAGTAAAAATTTAAAAAGCGAAATTTTCAAGAAAGTTTTTGTCTCTCAAATTTGTATAATCTTTTTTCACTGTCTTGCTGCTATTTTTTTAAGAACGCGAACACATTCTAATAATAATTAAAAATAAGCAATATTTTTCTGTTATTGAACAAACCTAATAAAAGGAATAATGTTAATCATTAGTTACAATAAAATGTCACCAATATAAAATCAAATTAAAGTACATATGATTCATTTACATGAATAACGTCATAACTCTAATAAAAAAGACTTTTGAGAAAAATGCTTATAAAGATTTAAATTAACATTGATTATGAACAATTCATTCTCCCGAAACAGTATTAAAAAAGGACAGTGGAGTTAATTTTAATACGAAAACAATTAAATTTGTCCACAATATAAAATATTGTTATATCATAATCATTTCCTCCAAAACAATTTTTTTTTAATTAAACATATAAAATGAGCGTTATAATAATCAGCAAATGAATTTAATAAAATCTTAAATTACCATTTAAAATACTATAATAAACTTCATATAATAACATACACATTAAAATTTAATTATAATAAACTTAAATAGTTTATGGTAGAGAAGAGTCATTAACATCAATAACAATAAAGCGAAATATTAAAGCCAAAAATGAAACGTCATTATTATTGTACCCCTTGAAAATGTCATTAATATGATTAAACAAAACCAAATTCTGTTAAAAAAGGATGCATTGGAGCCGCCTGCTAGTCTTTTATACAAAGATAACAATAAAAAAAATAAATATAACACGAGCGAGTTAAAGAGCCAACAATCCAACCAAATCAAGGCTCATTTGTCAATATTAAAGTGAAAATGTGAGTAAGAGAAGAAATATCGGACACTGGTACGTACTTGAGCTTCCGCATGGTTGTAGGGACGCAGTTAATCAACTTGTTTTCTTCTTTTGTATATGTGAGCTTTATATTGGGATAAATTAAGCGAGTACAGTCTTAAAAGTTTATAAGGTAGAACAATAATTTAATATACGATTACGGTAATTCTCTATCTTCAAACGTAATATCTAACAGTTGTGTAACATGTAGTTGGCGCAAATATGATATGGTCTCAGCTAAGTTTTGTATTCTAGTTAAAAACATGAGTTCAAAGGAAAAACGTAATTGAACGTAGTACATTTTTTGAAAACACAAAGGCTTAAGCTTCTTTTTGTGTTTGCGAATTTGAACACAAACAAAATACGGTACACAACGATTGTGAGCTAACGAACACAAAAACTTAGATAACGTAAAGATCTTTTTTTAGCGTACGTGAAGTGTTCTTTTAGCGTACGCGCTATGTATTTTTAAGTGAAGCGTAGTCAAGTTTTAATGTACGTTATTTGCTAGCCATACGTTTGATGCATTTAGGTTTTTCTTGAATGAAATTGCATGTGAACGAAGTCGCATGAAAAAACAGAACGCCTACGCTAAAAGAACACTACACATACTGTACGGTACACCAAACGTAACTGTTTTTAACTCTTTTCAAGACATAAATTTTGCTTTTAGTTGCAAAAGAAAAATATTGCTTCAAGTATTTTTTTTTTAATACTTTTCATACTGTCCTGGCGTGGCATTGACTTTTTTAGGATTAACTAATTTTTTGTCTTTAAGTTACTTAACTAAGTGACTTAACTAATTAAAATCATAAAGTTGTTCAATTCATTAGTCTTTCATTAATACGATTTCTGTATGACGTGCTAAATTCCCAATTTTTCATATTTGATAAAAACACTGAAATTTATTGTTGAGGGAAAGCTAGCTTCTGTGCGCATTTCACTGGTTGCTTAGGCCAGCTCATCAGGAAACCTTTTCCTAAGACTTTAGAAAAGCTAAAAATATTAAACGAACAAAACCCTAAAGCGAATAAGAGTTTTAAACACTCAAAGTCTTACTTGTTTAGTCTTTCTTTAGAATATACAAAGCAGAAATACATTTCTATGTGGCTCCAGACGGTTTGAGGGCAGTAAATATCACTCCTTAGACCCCTTTTGCACTCGCAAAGTTAACTTTACATTTTCCTGAGTTTGCTGGAGAAGGGATAATTTGTTGGTGGTAAGTGCAGACTGTGATGTACTCGCATAGTTGTATTTGGTGGTATGTTGAATTTGACTACATATTTCCAAATTAAGAAAAAAAATTTGTTAAACGTTCAATTTGAACTTTCCTTAAATTACTAAAAGTATACTTTGCTTTTTAACATTTTTCAGAAAAATTTCCTGTTTTTGCTTAAAAAATCTAAAACGCTTTTCACTATTTTTGCATTCATATTTTGAAGCTGAAATTTCAAAAAGTCAAGAAGGGAAAAAGTATTCGCCATTTTCTTTATACAAACGATAACTAGCAGTCTTCTCATATGTTACTAACTATTCAAGTTTAACATAATTGCACTTTTGCACTTTAACATGATTGCACTTTTGGCAATTGTGTGAATTTTTCAATTTCTTTGATATTTTTTTTTTAAGAATTCGTTAACGCATTTTTATCGAAATAGACATACAATCACATGCAAATAAATAATATGGGATCTACATACGTATGTATGTATTAAATGTTGCTGTATTAGATGACTTACAAAAGAAGGGAAACTATTTGTTTGAAATTTTTTTTAACATTTAAATTGATTATTGACCCGTGTCAGAGTGTAATGCCCAATTTTTAGGATTGATATTAAAACACATTTATGTTTAAAATCGTTTTAAATACAAAACTCTTTTCTTCACTAAACATTTAAATGTAACGTAATTCACCGATGTGGTACATTTAAATTCATTTTAAGCTTCCATTGGAAAAACTTAGCAAGGTGGTCTCAATATTAAACCAATACAACAACAACAGGCAAAGCAATATCAGACAACAATAATAAATACAATAAATACAATTTGCTATGATATTTCTTTGTATTTAGCAGTACTACCATACATTTATCTTAATTAAATAAGACATTTTAAACAAAACTCAAAAAATCAATCTGTATTTAAATACGATTTAAGTCTATATGAAAATTTACTTAATATAGATTTAAATATTATCCTGAAAACTGGGCATAAGTGAAATAAAGCTTTGTTAAAAACAAAGAAAATTGTTTTGTTTATAAAATATTAGGAAAATATATTTGTATGTATACAACAATCAATAAAAAAGGAGAAACATTCAACTTTGTGCCTTTCATTGTCATAGAAGTAACTAGAGAGTAAGTGAAAAAGAAAAAAGAGCGTTTCATGAGGGGTAGAGATTCAAAACTTATCTAATTCTAAAATTATTATTTTTTTTGGTTTTAGTTTACCATTTTGTAAAGAAGACTTTGGGAACTCAATATCGAACAACGTAGCAAAACAACTGAACTTAATTTTTAGCGTATATATGCGATGAAGCCCTTTTTCTATTATATAAAATACTAGCTGACCCGGTCCGCGTTGCTGGCCCTAAGCAAACATTAGTGTTGTATTACCAGACGATTTAAATTTAGCTATAAACGAAATTTACGGCCTTTAAATAAAAATCCATGGAATACCTATCATAAAGTTTTTTTTACAGAACAACTTACATATGGTGTAGATATGGGTTCAATGAAAAAAGAAACACGCAAATTGGAAATTATATTTATTGATTACTTCATCTTAAGGCTAGCGGATAGACAATGTTTTTTGTTTTTTCATTTGGTGTAAAAACGTATAAATTTTTTGGGGTGCCAACTCGGGAGCAAGCCACATACAACTGGCCGTGTGAAAAACATGAATTTTCCAAAATTAAGCCAGCAATAGTCAATGATTGGCCTTGTGCTTTGTTGGTGGTAATAGCAAAGGCAAGACGCAAAGGGAATTGGAGCCGCTTGAATTCAAATGGAAAATCGTTGGAAGTCATCGGAATTCGTGGAATAAGTACGTCTTCGCCATTGAATCTGTCACCGATTGTTGCCTCGATTAAATTTGGTGAACAGTTTTTGATGGTCAATCTGGTTATGGTTTTACTTATTTTAAGAAACAAAATCGGTTACCTTAGAAAATAAACTTCTTTCCGTGTAACATTAAAAAGAATCGCATTATTAAAAAAAGTCATAAGAAACACTTACCCCCCCCCCCCCTTTATTAAATAGTAACTTCATAAACATTTTTTATTTTAATTATTGAATGCAATTGGCATCGATTTAGTTTTCTAATTGTAGTATTTTTCCTAAAAAAAAACTACTTTAGACATTTTAATAATCTTTTGAAATGTATAGAATGCAATCAAATGTATTTCAAAAGTAATTCCAACTAGGAACACAAACACATGCTCTACTTTCGGAGTTTGCCCACAGCCATTAAAGCCAAAAGTAATTCAAATCCACTTAAGTAAAATAAGTTCAGTTCCAATAACATCTTTAGTATTTAATACGAATAAGCTTAGTATTAAATTCATTTGCAATGCAAATCATACCAACAGGAGCAGTGATTATATTAAAAACTTTGCATAATAAAAGGGGAGCATTTAGAGAAAATTGCCAAATTTACCGATAAAGAAAGTTAAATTCCATTAAAATTAAATTGAAAAAAACAACAAAAGGAAGTTTAGTTATAAAGATGAAGCTTCGTATAAAGACATTGAAATTCGGAATACTTAAAGGAAAGCTTCTTTTTGTGGTTCTAAACAACATCCCCATTCCTCGCCGGTAAAAAAGTTACCCGGAGTAAAAAGTCAAGAAAAACTGGCTTACGTTAATAATAATTACCATTACATTACATTCTGCTCGTATCTAACAGTTGTATAAATTTTCTGTACAATTTACTTCATTGCTAGCCAAAGGATAACTAAAGTAAGCCTCGTAACAGATATATACAAACGAAAATTCTAATAGTGCATTGAAAATATTACTGGAAAGTATTGAAAGAATATGACTATTAACCCCACGTTTCCACATGCTTGCAAGTAATTACTTGCAAGTAGTGTATACGTATTAATATCGAAAATCAGAAGAAATGTCAAAAAAAACACAACAATTTTTTGAGTGGCTACACAGCCCAGTGCAAGTTCATTTTTAAAATGTCGTCAACAAGTAAACTTCTAGCAAAAATTGCCGTATTAAACGAATTAAAAAAATTAAAAAGCGAATGTGAAAAAAAATGTGGAAAAAGAAGGTTTTGGGTTTCTGTTTTCTGTCCATCTTGATGAAAAAATTATGTTTATTTTATAAAATATGTGACTACAGTATTGCCGTAGTGGCGATATCATAATGTTACAGAGAAAATAATTTGATTAACAATTTTTTTTTTCAAAATGCTTAAAATTCATGATTAAAATTACCATTTAGATGCGTTGTTGTATAGTTGTGCTTTTTTTTATTAGTTATTTTTTATAAATACACAGAAAATCCGCTATAAACATAACTTTTATTTTACTAAGTACTAGAAGATTGATACAAAAATCGTCCACGGCAACACTGTTTCTTCATTTGTCATTTTACTTGCGACAAGTGTCAAAAATTTACTTGCAAGCAAAATCTGTTGCAAGTTGAGCTGCAAGTTCGAAAAATGTGATGGTGTTAATAAAAAAAGTGTGAGTGTATTGAGTTTTTCGAACTTGTACTTCCATGTGGAAACGCTAGGTAAAGTATAAAAGCTTTTAAAATTGTAAATTGACTTAGAATACACATTCGAATTAATATGAAAATTTATAAAATAAATGTTACTCACCATAAATTCCCAGATCATATTTTAAATATTAAAAGCAATTTTCATTTTTGTTTTAAGTCTCCAAATATGCATATTCCAGTATTGATTTAATTCTGTACTATACTAAATGCGAGGTAATAAAAAAGATAGAAAAAAATCAGCAAATTATATACACTTATTTTATTATACTTATGACTGCTACCAAAAATAGAATTATATGGTTTGTGTGGTTATTTTTGTTTTTTGTTTTATTTTTTCGGTTTTAAATTAAAGCACATTTTTGGCCACATATTTTACAATTCATGGACATTTTTGACGTCGTTAAAATCAAAACAAAAGAAAAAAATACTATAAAACCCCACTTCAAATACATCTGTATAGACCCAGTAGTTCATGAAAATACATGAGAATTTGATTGCGATGACTATAAGAAGGTTAAAATTAGTTTAGAATTTTGTACGTTTCAATGGGACGTACCCTTTTAAATGTCCAGTAGATGGTGCTAAAAATGCAGATATAAGTATTTGCAACCTGCTCATTAAATATATTTAACGGGAAAAATTTTTTTTTTATTGTAACTAAAATTATTTCGTGACCCTATTAGCAACTACTATTTCTTAAAGTGAGTTAAGTAATGTAAAATTTTTCTCTAATTGGTACTCTTGGAACTGCTGGGTATTCGTCTATATTTCCTATCGGGCGCTGTTTCTGTTTGTATTACACTCCAAGAATAAACAATCAAATTTATAAGGAAAAAGTCAAATAAACGAGTACTATGGAGAAATGAAAATACACACATTCTCTTGTCCAAACAAAAAAAAAAAAAATAACAAATATATGAAAAAGTAAATGCAATAAAAAAAAATAACATAATTTCACAACGTACAAATAAATATTTGATTTTTGGCTTGGAACTTGAGCCAACGGACAGTCACAAACGCAGTTGTTTTTTATTTCAGTTGTTGCTGTTGTTAATAATGAAGGTATCATACTTATATGGCCGAAACTGTAGGCAAAGTTAAGCATGGTTGCTATACCATGTACGCATATACATACATAAGCAAATTTGTTGAAGTAATCGGACTTACAGGAGGTTTCGGTGCAAATAAAATAATGAAAAATCCTTATAGAAATACAACGGAATTCATGAGTATGTACAGGCGACTACTTCTAGAACAACTTGCATTTGTATGTATATATTTATTTGATTTAGTAGAGAGGAATGTGCGATAAATTAAAAGAACCCACAAAAGAGTTTGAAGCACAATTTTGTATTATTGCTTAAAGACATTGCGTGAGATTTGTGTCAATTTTTTTTAAAGTACTTATCATGTGGCAAGTGAATATAATATTATAAGAAAAAGGAATGAATTGTGATAAATAGGTGGAAACAAGATATATCGTTTAACTGTTGATAATGTGTTTAAAGTGTAATTAATCCTGAGGAAAGGAAATTGCCATAAAACTAATCATATGACTGGAATTTGTGCGGGTAGTGGCTGGTTCTATCTGGATACTTTTCAATATTTAAAGGGGAGCTATCATACTAACATGGGTCACTCGGGACAATATCTGCGACAAGGATTTTTTTTAACCAAAATTAAATGTGCCCGTTAAGGTTACTTCAGTGACCTGATACAAAGTAACAAAAAGGTGCCAATTAACCCCGTCCTAGGATATCGCCATGTTTAGTTGATAATACCAGTACTAGTCCCTACGACTTCAGAACTGTCACCTGACAAGTTTTGTGTTAGTTTCCTTTCCCTTAGGGGATAATAATAGTTTATACAACATGTCGCACCGGTTCTCCTGAAAGGGGTAAACCCAAAATCAGTAAAGCTTTTATTTTTTCAAGAAAACAATACAGTTGTAACCCGCTTTGTGATATTATATAAAATTAAAAAAAAAACTGTATATCCTTTTAAAGAAACCGTTGCGATGTTGACCTAATTATATAATTAGATAATTTTTTAAACAAATCATTATAGCCAAGACCATATAAAAGCCTTTTTTGCTGCATAGCTTTGTCTGTATTTTAAAGCAATTTTTTAAAACACTTTTGTTTCCACTTCTCAGCCTACTCTATTGCTGCAAATGTATGTATAAACATTTATGTTATCATACTTTCTGTTAAATCTTTTTCAAATCATATGAGATTATTGCACATAAAAAAAAGAATATAAGAACCTTAAGTTTATTGAACAACAGCAAAGAGCAACAAGAAAGCAAATAAAATATTAGAAAAGATAAATATTAGAAAAATAAAGTCAAAAAGTGAAGGTGGTTGTAAAGTATGCCAAGGCTATAAAAATACAAAAAAAATATCAGCATATATTGGTTTTTTTCTATCACCCAGAGAATTTTGTTATTACAACAACTCTGTACTTTACATGTGTTAAGGATACTTGACAAAGCAAAAATAAGAAGGAGTAAATAGGATAAAAGGATAATAGGTTTTAAATATTAGAATTGTCATAGAGATTGTCTCTAGTGTTTAGCAAAAAAATGTCAACAATAAATAGACAATTGTCTGGCAAATATTTGCTCATTACAATTTATTTATGATTCTATAGTTCATTGCAATTTGTTCTTATTTATAGCCAATTTCAACAAGTTAAGTTTAAACTAACTGTAACTATAACTTTCAGTTAACCATATGTTTTTATAGTTATAGCTGATAGTTATTTATTACTGAACTTGTTTAAATTGGCCGTTAGTCCGTTTTCTTATAGATTGTTTATGAAAATAAGCACATATTTTTGTTTTTTTTTTATTCATTTGCAATAAATAAAAAACTGAAACTGTTTATTAATTCTTGATAAATTGTTATCTATATTTTTGTTTATTTTTTTAACCATTTTGTCACAAATTACAGAAAATTGGCCAAGGCGAATTCATACAAGGTGGTCTTTTTTGGAAAACGGATACAACAGTGTTAAGTACTTTTTCATTGGATCCAAAGTCAATTAGTTGATTAATAATTGCTTTTCTTAATTGATAGTAAAATTTAAATTTGTAAAATGTCTGTAAGAAAAAAATTCATAGACAAATAATAATAAATAAATATATTCCAAATAAAGAATTGTGCTTCGAGTGAAGCAGGTTTGTAAGGGAGAAATGTAAGAGTTTCGCTTACCAACTCGCTTACGGAAGACATAAATTTTATATGGTGAGTTCCCACTTTGAAGCAATACATTTTTGACACAAAAAGCGCTTTATTCAACACATATAAAAACTGGTGAGTGTTGCTATAAGAATTACCCACTGAATGTTTTTTACAGTTATTTTTTAGTATTCTCCCTAACAAACCTGCTTCGTAGTATGGGAATGCCGTGGCACTTGAAATTTTATTTTTTTTTATAAAACTTATTAAGAGTTGGTACACTTCCTTTACTGCATCTACCATTAGTGCTTCGCAAAATGATAAAATTTTTTATTGGGTAAATAAATAAAAAACGTTATGTCAAAATTATTCAATATTGTATTCAACAAAATAAACCAGTGTTCAAAAATAAACAGTACATTATTTAGCGTTCGGCTTACACACCCAAGAACGATGTCTATTTTTTTAGTGATTGTGCAGACGAACACAACCCTTTATACCGTTTGTAACTATTTCCAAGAAAGAGCCAAACATTATATAATGTTCTGTTCTTCGCTAAAACCCAGTACAATTGTAGTGATACATTATATTTTAATATTCTATAATGTTGCTTTTTTACATTGAGGAAGAAATGGACAAACAAAAAATTTTAGCAACGACCGCAGCACGAACAGCTCTTGTGTGTATTGTGTATATGTCTTGTTTGTGTAAAATTATTCTGCTGGCTGTTTCTTTGTTTTTCGTATGTGTATTTTGTTTTTGTAAAAAATATTTAGTTTTTTTTACCAGCCAAAATGGGATTTGTGGATTAAAAAAAAAAACCGAACGAAATTAAATGTTCTCATATTTTGTTGAGTTTGATAAAAATAGTATTGTTTTTTTTTTGTGTTCGAAAGATGACAAACAGTGAAACGTTATTTTTTACGATTTTCTACACAAACACTATAAGCGTTTGTGTTTTCCACAAATTTACCAAACCGAACACTAAGGAGCGATATTTAGTGTTTATTTTCGAACAATTATTCAAACAAACATTTCATTTTGTTTTTAATTTTAAATTGTATGTTTTGAAATAAAATAATTAAAACACTTTTAAAATTTCATAATTCTAAGTGATAATTATAGAATTTATGAAAGATTTCCCAGAAACACCATTTTGCCACATGGTTAGTTATCAGTAGTTGCTTACGTAGCAAGCAAAGGTCACCTGGCGTGAATTCGCCTTAAACAAGACATTGTCTGATAAATAATCATTATTTATTCGGTTTTATAATTTTTTTTTATGTAATCAAAAATATGTATCCTTTAAATTTGCTTTTGACCATAGTTTGTTTCTTTTATTGGATAACTTTACTATGTGTAAAGTAAATTAATCCCCTATATTTTGTACTGCATCTTAATTATGGCAACCCTGCCACTTAAATTTCAGAGCTATTTTTTACAAATTTAACCTCAAGGCTTATTACGAATGTGTTTTTGTTTCCGGCAGTGCAAATGAATGTAGGTGCTTGCGGAAGTTCCGTTTATTGTCTATGTGTTAAGGGGCGTATACATACGTATTATAATCGTTAATCTATGTATAAGAATATGAGTTGTATATTAAATATGTAAGCTGTCTTGTATTTATTCCTTTCCTTTTATTTCCAGTTGGCGTTATGAATAATAACAAATATTAATACTAAAACAGCAATCAATTGATATGGATTCATCTTAAGGCTCATCATATCCTTAAGACAATATTTCAAAAATAAAAATAAATAAAATTTATTCCAGCTCATACATATGAAAGCGTCCAAAGAAATAGACATTTGTGAACTCATGTGAGCATTCACAAAAAATATCGACAGATGTTTGCGAGGGGCGAAAAAGTGTAAAAAATAAAATTATTATGAAACTGCCAACCTTTTGTTGCCTTTGATTTTGTCTTATTTTACCGCATATAAATGAGAAATAAAACATTTGCCCTCTTTATATGATTCTTGATTTTTTTAAGGGTCACAAAACATCATCATCGAAACATTGAACCATTAACAATGGAGTTTATTACAACTTTCATTTATATTTTAACCTTAAAAAATTATAAGGAATTTGCAGAAACAAAAGCCCAAAACGAATAAGAATACAGTGGAATTGCTTATGACCGGACAGCGTAGTAACCATTAATATGTGTCTGCACAAGGGGAATCTCCTATCAAAACAACTCTGTGCACTCCTTTGGAACGCTGACAATAGCAGTGAACAGTATATGGCGACAGGAAGGTTCCGCTTAAGGTAGGTGACCATTAAGAAAAATTTCACTGTATATCTAAAATAATAAAGAAAACTTGTAAAAAGATCTATAAAATCGAAATATGCCGTAACTTTAAGAAAAATTAAATAACCGCAGAGAAAAAATAAATGTGGTTGTTTTAAGAAACTTAAATTATTAAAAAAAATATTTTTAAAGCTTTTCAATTACGAAATTAATCCTTTAAATGTAAAACCAAACAACTTCTACAACTTTCTTCCATTCATTTAAGTTTTACTAAAACATGCAACAGAACTAAAAGAATCTGCTCAATACTAAGATTAACCACCTTTAATACTTCCAGCTGTTGCTAGTAAGTAACAAGCAACCAAGTGTTAACTGTAGCAAGTATATCACAACTTTATCCAGAGAAGATTATAAATGCAGCAGTATCTATAACATTTTTATAGTTGGCATTTTATACGTAAACATAAACTGTATGTTGAAAGATAAAAAAAGTCTTTGTTTTAATCTCTGCATAAAAGTGTAAAAATTTAAGTTGCTTAAGCAAAGCAATCAAAAACTTTAGCAATTGAATTCATGTTCTATTCATCTATACACCACAGACACACTTTAAAAGTGTGAAGAACAAGGAATTAGTTTATCTTCCAAAAACACTTTCATACAAACACTCCTAGAATATTTAACAGAACCACTCCTAAAAACACTCATTTTCATTGAATGAACAAATTTTGTGTCAAGGTATTGCACCATAATTAGCAACAAGTGTAATTAGTTTTCAAACACGTAGTGACCAAAATAGACGACATGCTTGTCGTTTAATATACAATCGTTCTCATTGCTAATTCTAACCACAACAGAGACTAAAGTGAGAAAGAGAGAGAGAGAAAAAGAGGAGAACCTTAATTAAGATGCGTTTCAATAGGTCTTACTCAAGGCTAGAAATTGGAAATATATACACAGACATTCAAGAACACATACACACAGTTCTTTATTTACACGTGCGTTTTTCTCGGACACCTACGAACATGTTTAAAGGTCACATGAATATACAAGCATTTTTTTATGCACTACACTCCAACAAACGATATAAAACTATATGCAACGAGAAAATATTTGGACTAAACGATTTTCATGCACATTTTGTTACGGCCGTATAGTTTTTCAAAAAGTCATAAAAACTTAAAAGACTTTTGCCTTAAAAGGCTGATTTAACCAGAATATGGTTGAGGCGATTAAGTGGATTTTTCAGGTGTCCAGTTGATGCCCTTGTAGTTATATTTTAGTCCGGGCGTGTTTAGTATCAGATTTAAGCAACGAGTATTTTATTTTCCAATTTCGTTAATGATTTTTTTCAATAGCCATTAAGTCTGGGTTTACACAATGAAAGTTTTTAGGTGAGAGGGAAGGACAACATGCTATTATTCTCTCCCCTCTCATCAAAAAACTCAGACTTTCTGAAGAAAACTTTCACAATGTGAACCCAGACTAAAGTTTTTTTAACATTTGTTGTATCCGCAGTTGGCCAATAATAAAAATTTTTCAAACTTTTTCCAGGCTTTGGAATATTTGTAAGTATTAAGAATGTTGTTGTATTGTTAAGAATATTATTGTAGATTCTCTAAATTAGTATTCCGTTGATGTTTCATAATAATTGCCAAAATAAATAGTCTACGCCTGTCAGGCGTGCAATCTAAAATTATGTAGGTGTAGGTGTCATTTTTAAACATAAATATATGTAAATATACAAAACAGTGTTATAGAAGTGTTAAAGGCATATGAATATCCACAACGTTGCTTAGGGATTTCTAAATAATTAGTAGACGAGACCAGCCATGATAGAAAAAATTCCTTGAATATGTGTTTTTCAAAACTACAAGTTACAAATCTACAAGTAAAATATATTTGAAACAAAAACAAAAATTGTAAAATTGTTGCTTTTTTTAATGTATTTTACTTGTAGAATTGTAACTTGTAGTTTTGCGAAACCGGGACCTGGATGACAAAATTGGTTTCAAAATTTACCAAATTTTTTTTTTAATATTTATTTTTTCTTATTGCAGGTTATAACTGAACTCTTGAAAATTGATAATAAATACATATCAGCTCTCACAGTCTTCATGTTAAGAAATTAAGTCAGCAGTTTATAGGAACGGTGTTTAGTAATTGACCATCCTAGAGGAGGGGCGAATGGAAATATTTTCACTGAAGGCAACATGAAAGCTGTGCGGGAAAGTGTAAAAAATTATCAATCTGTCTCAACTTAGCGCTGCTTTGGCCAACTGGGCTTATTCAGAACAGCAACAATAACTACATTAGTAGGTTATATTTAAGCCACCCTGTTTTTAAACAGTTCTCTATGTAAATGAAATGCCAAGATTTGTTAGTGTCTTTACATTCGGCTTTTTGAGATCAAATTCAACATTTGTTTCGACTTATCGAAATGTTTTTTAATATAGGCATTTCCACAGACAGTAGACTTTACACTATTTGTCACGTTACGTCACCAAGCATATTTGAAATTAAAGCTTCCAATCTCGAAGGCACGGAATCTTATAGGGATATTAAATGAATGTCTTCCAATTATATGGGGTTGAGATCGAGAGGCTGGGGTTACCATGCCAAAACTTGGATATCGTGGTCACCTTAAAACTTGCGAACTATGCGACTGATTGGCGGCCGCCGAACGTAGTTTATACTTTCAGAACCAAAAAAATTAAATTTTAGTCCACTGCTTCTTCGACTAATGTATATAACAACTATTTAATAATATTACACGCTTTCTAAATATCAAGAAATAAACGCAGGAGATATTACCGCATTATAAATAAAAATATACCGAAACTTTTGCTATTTAAATATTGATTAAATCAATTCTTAATTGAGAATGGAAAAAGTGTTGTAATTAACTTTAAGCAATTAAAGCATTAATCAAAAATTGAATCAGTTTTAATTAAAAATGTAATCAAATGAATTTAACGTTTAATCAAGAGAATTAAACGTTTAAAGTTTAATCAAGGTATCAATTAAACGTTTTATTTTATTAATTAAATTTTTTATTTAAAACTGATTAAATTTTTGATTAATGCTTTAATTTGTGTAAAATTTTTTTCTGTGAACAGTTGCAATAAAAATATTTCTAAACATTAAGTAAATTTTATATTCTTGCCCTTAAATCATTTATATAGTTTTAACATTTTTGTTAGATTCTCAAATGCAAATATGCTTTCTGAAAAATTTTCGGAAAACTTAATTGAATCCTGATATACTAAAATTTTTAAATATTTTCCAGGAATTTCCGAGCCTTTTTTCTCTGCTAGAAGCCCTTATAGGTACAAATGTTCTTGTAAATATTTGTGTCTTCACATACAGTTCACCTAACATGCTTTAAAAATTTAGGTTCTAGTATTAACCAGCGATTGTAAAACAACTTTAAAGTCAAACTTTCCGCAAATGTTGCCAGAAATGCATCGAATAGAAGTAAACTGCCATAAACCGGTGTATGTTTGTAAACATAGAGGAAGTAACAGGTACCATGAACTCTCATGATATGCATCAATTTATCCTGCATTTCTAAGTAGGAAGGATGTAAAAGAACAATTACATAGAAAATCATATTAGTTCCGAAACATGAACTTTTTTCAGAACTATAACAAATAAGGAATCTTAAAGTAGTATATATAATCTTAATATGTTAAAGTGATGGAAGTGGAAAAGTGAATAAAGTAATAAAATTGCTGTTAACAAATTAACATTTCATTATAAATTATAATTTATTAATTTTATTTTCACAAAACATTTGTATATCTTAAGTTCTTGCGTCGTTGAGTTGTCTTCTACAAACACATCATTATAAATGCATTTTCTTTCGGAAACTCTAAAAGAAATATAAAAGTTATAATTTGCAACTAAATGGAAATTTTACAAACATTTTTCTTAATAAATGAAGTTTTCTTTTTAGGAAAAAGACTTCAATAACATCAATCAATATTGACAATGTATTCATATGCAAAATGTCAATAGTCACATTTTCCAAATATTTGATAAAATAAGCGCAACTACTTTTATAAAATTTAGTACAAAAATTTGTATTTTAATAATTTTGTTACTATTACATATTTAATGTTAATCTTTCAGAATGCTGTATATTCAATAAAGCGTTTGCGTTTTTATTTTTATTAAATATTTGCCTAGTGTGGTTATATCAATATTCTGAGATTTGTTTACCGCAAACTTTTTTATTTTAAACATACACACATGTTTTCCTTCAATGAGTTCAAGCTGACGATGTCGTCTTCGTGCTTCAATTATGTATGAACATTTCATGCATAATAAAATTCAATTCCACGTTCATTTTCACATGCAAATCAAAATTTTTTTTAAGATAATTTTTTGTTAGTAAAAAGAAAAAAATCAAGTCACAATATCATGAAAGAGCTATTGATGCATAAAGACTGGAGTAGAAAATTTAAAAATTGCCATAAGAAAAACTTTTATATGTCTGTATTTTATATATTGGAATTGAGACTAACTGGCTCTAATTTAAGCGAATTTTTTTAATAAATTCATTAAAATTCACATATTTATTTTTTTTTTATTTTTAAATAAAAGAAAATCTTTAAAAAGTTATGTGATTTAACAAAAGTCGTAGAACTCCCACTTAATTAATTTAAGTTAATTTGACGATTTCATACTAACTCTATCTGGCAACTATGTCCACCCATCTGCATATTTAGTCCATAGAAAACAATAAAGACTGAAAACAGAATATCAGTATACTTTAAGAGGAAAATAAATAAACGTTAAAGCAATAAGGAAGAATAAATAACAAAAAAACAGAAAAAGGATCTTCAAAGAAGTGTTGACAAAGTGTCGACAGCAGAAGAAAATAAAAACAATTGTTATTCAAAGCAACATCAGTAGAAAGTAATAAAAACGTTGAGTAAAACAATTCACAGTTTACGTAATTGACTCAAAGGAGCTAACAACAACAAAAATATAAATAACAATAATAACAATAAAAAAAGAATATAGAACAGATTCTACACTAATAAAAAAATTAACCCAAGTGGTAAAAAGCAAATGGTTACACTCAAAGAAAGCATTTTTCAATATGGCAACAGAACAGAACAATTTTGAACAACATTTTTTACCAATTTTTTTTTTTTTATTTATTTAATCACGGTCTATGGACCAAAATCCTTGCAGACCAATAAAATAATCTACATTTTATAAGGATACTTAACTAATGGTTTATATTCAAAAACAAAATGATGTTACGTTTTAAAATATTAAAGTTTACAGGGTAATCAATAAAATTATAGAAATCATTAAATGTTTGGCATAATCTCCTTAAGGGGTCAGCGTTTGCATAATTAGTTTGAAAACACTGTAGATGAAGTGGTACTGAAGTTAATTGTCTTCAGCAGGAACTCTGAGAAAATTGAACCATTTAAGAAATTTACTAAAAAAGCAACGTTAAGCATGATGCGTCTACTTTCTAAAGTTGGCAAATTAATTATAGAGAGTCGTACAGAATATGGAAGAAGATTCACATTTGCATTCCATATTGTATTTCCTAGACAAAATAAAAGAAATTGTTTTTGAACAGATTCAATGCGCTTCTTATGATAATCAGTATAGGGATCCCAAATAATAGAACCGTATTCCAGGATAGGCCCTACTAATGATGTATACAAACATTTCGTTATTATAGGATCAGTAAATTCTTTAGCCCATCGTTTGATAAAAGCAAGCACGCCACGAGCTTTATTAACCATCATGATAATATGTTTGTTAATGTTTAATTTACAATCAAGGAGAACTCCTAAGTCTAGAAACTCCGTCACTAATTCTAGCTGATTTCCACCTAAGGAAAAACGACCATTATCATTCCAATTTCGTGATATTATTACGGTTGATTTAACCATATTATTGTCAACGGCAACCATATTACGATAAAACTAAGCCTCCATTTAGAACCTACAACCATATTATTGTTGCCTCCAAACATCTTATGGTTAAAAGGAACAAACATATATTTAAGACTAAAAATAAGGGTGATCCAACCACAATGCGCGATGTCAATTGTAAGTCACACCTTAATGTCAAGTTTTTTGCACAACTTCATATGACATTTCTTTGTTTCAGTGTTTGACAAATTCAACCATGGAGAGGTACACACACAATTGAGCAGCGCGTTAAGATTGTTGAAGCCTTTAACGAAAATTTATTGTCATATTTAGCCATAAAATGCTTAAAAGCAACCATAATATGGTTGTGGCTTCTCTATGTATTACTATTTTAACCATAATATGTTTGCTGGTGACAAAAATATGTTTAAATTTAACTATAATACGTTAAAAAATGCTCGTTAAAAATAGTTTTGTTGAAGGTTATACTTTATTGAAAACTATTTGTTTTTTCTGCATGTAGGCAGACATACTCGTAGGTCCACAATTTGGTTACTCAAGCTACAAACATAAAATTTATTTTCCTTTTCAATTTAAAAAGTTGTCTTAATAAAAATATTTTCACAATTATTCATTCTTTATTTGTTTAGCTTTTAACAAAATTTCCCAGTTGTCTTCTTCTGCTATCTGCATAAACTTTTCTTTAAACTACATTAGTTTGAAATAGAAAAGAGCTTGAATAACTGACATATACATAATGCCATTTTAATGTTGGCATTTTGACAAATATGCCTTTCACTTGTACACAATCAACAGAGAGTGTTACTGCCTTTAGTGTCCTTATCATTCTTCGTTCATAATCATCCTCAACTGCATCATTATCAGCTTATTCATCGCAGTCATGCCTCGTATATATTCCATGTCCTAGTCAGAGTTTTCAGATGTACTGACTTGACTGGTGCTTTAGCCAAATGACACATTTTAAACAGTTGATGTATTTATTTCTGGCTAAAATACAGAGAAAGGGCACATTTCAATTTCAAATGATGGCTGATGCACACGTTTTTTTTTTAAGGCAGAAAGTGTTTAGTTTGCAAATTGCCTTTTAACTCTACTTTGAGAAGCAGAAAAGTAAATATTGAAGAAAAAAATATAAAAGATTTCAAAATATGAAACAATCGTAAATAATTTTTCAAAAAAAAATGGACAAAGTGAAATTTCAAAAGATTTTAAATTTAAAGTCAGAAGAAATAGTCCACTGGCGATTAAAAAAATGAAAAATAACAAGTAAAGTAAAATTTTTTTTATTGCAAGGTTTATTACATGGCAAAACATTTCAAATTAATTTCGGCCAACTGAGCACCACAGCTTTAATTGACAAAGCACATTCTGATCATCCAATTTTGTGCCACTTGTTCGAGCATTTCTGGCCGTATGTCACGAATTACACGAACAATGTTGGCCACTACGACGACAATTGTTGCTGGTTTATCAACATAATTCAGTGACTTCATGTAGCCCCAAATGAAATAATCTAAAACTGTCAAATCTCACGACCTTGAACGCCAATGGAAAGGTCCATTTCTCGAAATTAACTTATCGCCAAATTGCTATTCAAATAGGTCGACCTTTGAAAAACAAATATCTCTCGGATCAATGTCATCCATATGTTCAAACAAAAAATAATTGAAATGGCAACGATCTCTAAATCGGGCGCTGAGCTCCGGTTTTATTTTTGCAGAAATAAGGTCCGATGATGCCACCAGCGTGTAAAGGCTGGATGAAGTGGAGTCTGCAGGATCTGTTCTGTCTCCCTCCATATGCGGAAATTTTGTTTATTAACAAACCCTTTCAGATAGAAGAATATGTGCGCCATAAAAATCACAATGTCTTCTATAGGCCAAGGGGTAAGTGATTGTCAAAGTAAATTTGGATAATTTGGTAACGATGTTAAGACGTCAATCTACTCGTGATAAAAAATGTCAAAAAGTGAGAGCAGTATGATAGTTAGTTTGGCTGAAAATCCTGTTGCAAGATCTATCGGACTTAAGCAAGACCATATATAAGTAAATCATTCCAATCGCAATGTGGTTTCTTTTAAAAATATTATGCCGCCCTAGTTTTTTGTTCTTTCCACAGACTATGTCATTTAGTTCTACATCATTTACACATTTTTATTTATCAAATAAAAAAAAAACTGCAATTTACTCAACTACAGAAAAACCTATAAGAAGTACTGCCCAAAAGTCCAAAGTAAACTTCACAATAATTGTAATCTTCAAAAATTAAAGGAATGACCAAACGCCCTCAGGCCGACATTTAGTGCACAAAGCGAATGTTCTATTTAGAAATTTGACAAGTAATTGTTATTTATTTTTCTTCAAAGGCACAAACTGCTTTAAAGTCATTTAAATATGCATGAACTTTTTTTTAATACAACTAATTTTAAAACAAATTTATTTGAATTGAAGTACTCAAAGATAAAAATGAGTTGGTACATCATTCCAAATCATTTAAGTATAAAACGATTGATGTTCTTTCATGTTCCCAAAGAACGATGCCGATCAAATCTTTTTTGTCACAATTTTTAAAACGTGTACTATAAAATCAAAAACTAATAGACAGTTGGTTGGACTTAAATAAACAAAAAGCAAAGAAAGAAAGCAAACAAATCAGATAAAAATGAATACTTGATAATCCTATCTAAAATAACAAATCGTTACCTAAAACGCAAACGGCCCTATTTAACATTTTGAAAATTTTATAGGAGAAGCAAAAACTATTTAAAAAAAGAAATAATTTAATAAATAAATAAATTATTTGACAGCTACATATATGGACAATATTGCATATTATGCAAACGGTTAGTTGGGTCTTTTAGCGGGGGGGGGGTGCTTTAAAGTCATGCGAAATAAGGCCATGATGGCTTTATCTCTCATTCAATAGGGAGATAAAGCCTTCTGTTTTTTTCCCCCATTTGAATGGGAGATAAAGCCATCATGGCCTTAGCTCACATTAGCGATATTAGAAAATGGCTTTATCTCTCATTTCAGTTTTGAAGAACTTTTGCATTTTACATTGATTAATAGTTTTCTTATTTTTATAATTAAGAGTCTTCCCGGAGACACAAAAGTTAAGTATTGAAATCTGGCTTCGCATACTAAAGTTTTTCTGCGTGGCGGCCTGCGGCCGCGCTTACCGGTTTTCGCCTCCAGTAGGACACGGCAGGTGGCTTCGCTGAATAAAGTTTTCCTGCGTGCGTCACAAGAATAAAAAAATTACTTTTCCCGGAAACACTAAAGTAAAGTAACAATATTCTGGAAAAATATGACTTTATCTCACATTTGCGAAAAAATATATGGCTATGTCTCTCAT
The DNA here is from genome assembly GCA_963931875.1 of Pollenia griseotomentosa. Classification (NCBI taxonomy): domain Eukaryota; kingdom Metazoa; phylum Arthropoda; class Insecta; order Diptera; family Polleniidae; genus Pollenia; species Pollenia griseotomentosa. The sequence continues at coordinate 201,269,513 of OZ007561.1, read as the reverse complement.
TTCGCAAAATTTTAAATATGACCTTATCTCTCAATGATTGTCCAATAAGGCCATTATGGCTTTATCTCCCATTCAATTGAGCAATAAAGCCATCATGGCCTTATTTCGCATGACTTTAAAGCACCCCCCCCCCCCCCCTTTTAGCGTTTATCAAAAACATACATACATATTCGCTTGTGTAGATAGGACCGTTCGTTTTTTTTTATAAATCGCAAATTTTTGTCCAATGATTCCAAAATGTTTGTGAACGTTTGTATTGATGCAATACATCAGAAAAAAAAGAAAAGAAAAAATCGATTTTTAATTTTTGGTTTGTTAGGGCCGTTTGCGTTTTAGGTAACGAAAATTAAAAGCTGCCAGAACTGTTGATTGAAAAAGATGAGAAGAAAAATTATCGCTGTCATGCAGTTTTATCACCAAGTAAAATGAATAGAATAAATGGTCACGTAAGCCATTGATCAGATCTACGCGACACAAATTTTTAAATTGACAACAATAAAGGAGAAAATAGTTTCTTTATAAATATATGGCACTTAACGTAACTGCGTGCAGAGAGAGAAAGAGAAAACCTGTTTCAGATATGGTATTACAAGCTGTTCAGTGGCTATTGTTAAAATGGCTCACAAGCTTGTAGTTCCTCGTATTCGTTGTATAATTGTGTTATTACAGAATATTTTATAATTTTTGTTGGTAATTTTCATACAAAAGTATTGTCTCATTAAACGATTGGCTTAAATGTGTTTAAAAAAATGTTGTATTTATGCCAGGCCTGGAAATGTTCGATTTGTTTGGTGAATTTGAAAATATCTATAAGGAATGTAATAACTACCACCACAAATGAAATTCTTTTGAATGATTTAATTATGTTCGATTCATTTCAATTTATTGTTTAAACTATTTTAAACAAAATTGTTTATCAATTAATATTTATTACTATTTCACCTCAAATTAAAACTTCCAAGCCTGGTTTAATTTCATTTTAGCAACCATTGTGAACGGCAAATTCTATTAAAGAAGAAGAAAAAATAAATAAATAAAAAAGTCCATTTTTTTAATTTTATTTTTCATATTTTTTTATTATGTATTTAGAAAAAAGAAATTTGTTTACCTTCTTAAATAGTTTACTCAAAAAGAATTGACAGTGTACATTAAAGTGATATTTTCCATTTTTAGCATTTAGCGATAGGAAAAAGTAACGATACAACAAATTTGTCTATTCACAAGTGCATAAACAATAAGTCATACGGCAGAGCTTGTGAATTGGACAAATATTTCCAATAAATCAAAACTCTGTACCCATGTTCTGTAACTTAAGTGAGGACTTCTCGCATCGAAAAGATGTGAAACAAATTATTCCATCGATTCTCGAAAAGTGAGAAAAAAGTGTGTCTGTAACTCATGTCGAAAACTATCAAAAGAGATTACGTCGTTACGTTATAAATGTCATAACATTGTACTCGAAGCCGATGTGGCATTGCAAACGTTAAGGACGCCAGTCCCACATATCGTTGACGGCGACCGAAATTTGCTGATATTGATATTTGGCCATGCCAAATAATTTAAAGTGCGACTTTAATGTTTGTTGTTTGCAAACGAGCTTTGAGAACATTTGTATATTTTATAAAAATGGTAAAAGCAAATAATTAAACAATAAAAAAAATGTGCCAAGAACAAAATATTATTATTTTTATTCTTTGTATTTTGCATTTTTAATTATTTTTTAGAGTTAAAATTTTTTCTCGCCCCACTTTTATTCGTGAGTTTATTTGGCAGTTCAAAGCGGGAACTTTTACCACAAAATTGTTACAGACACAACTTTTCTATCAATTGGCGAGTAATTTCCTTACGTGACAGCTAGTGCTCGCCTAAAAAAGTTACAGGCACAGTTTAGTGAGAAAAACAGCTGTTTACTTCAATATATGGCATTTTTGTTTCATTTCACACATTTCAATCGAAAAGTTTCTCGACGCGAGAGTTACAGAAGATGGGCACTGGTTCATAATTATATTTTTAGTTTTTATTTTAATTTATATTTTAAAATAAAAATTAAACAAAATTTCACTTACTAAAACTTTAAAATTTTGTAATCAACTAAAATGTTACTGCAATTTCTTTCAATTAATTTTACAAACCTTTGGTTAAGCCTTAAGCCCATTATCCTTCCACATTCAAACTCATTGTTGTACATTCTGTAAAATATGGATTTTAATTTTGACTTTGGTTTTGTTTCGGGGAAATTATTTACAACCTTAATGGAGCCACAATTTCTTCATGTCAGACCATAATTCTTGGCATTATTTAATCTTGTACAGAAATAACAGCACACTCTCTAACTTCCCTTTTTTCGCCCAGCTACAACAATAACCAGTAATTTACTTGAAAAAAAAAAAAAAACAAAACAAAATAAAAGTGAACAAAAAGACACACAAAAGTTTATTTGCAAGATTTCTCCAATTTAATTTAAAACTTATGAACACTTTCAACAAACAAAGGCCTTTTCAGACTTTAACACAGAGCGGATGATGTACTTGCACGCAGAGAGTTAAAGAAGGGATGAGAAATGCCTTCTGGGGCCTTAGTGCTCAGAATGATGATTTTAATTTGTTGTACTACTCTATAAGCTCACGAATAAACCTACTACTTTCTTTCAATTTATAATTTAATCAGAGTCCTTTATATGATAATCATATTGCTAAGTGTCATTTTATGATTGTAGCATATTGTATATGATTATCTCTTACTATACAACTTGAAGATGTTCCTCTGAATTTTTATTGTTCTAATTTAAACATCAACATATTCATATCAAAAATAAACATGATTGTATGCAACCGTAATATGATTTAAGTTAACACATAAGAGACTAACGGTCAATTTCAGTTAAATCTAACTAGTACTTTAACTTCCAGTTAGCAATATGTTGTTATAACTGATCATTAATTACAACTGAACTTGGTGAAATTGGCCGTGAATAAATAATTTTATTTTTCAGTCATAAAAAGGTTGATTACTGCGATCATAGTAGTGTTGAATTTGCTAATTAAAAAATAAGTCCTTCTAAGTAAGAAGAAACAATAATTCGCCAGTTTAAAAGCGACAACTAAAACACACTTCTTTAAAGGCCTGCTAAACAAGAGCCTTTTATATTTTTTTTCGTTACGTTTTATGTATGTGTACCTTGAACTGGCAGATTGCCTATGTTCCCATAAAGAAATGGGTGGTAAGGCAACTTATGAATTATGACTTAATATTTAAACACATATAAAATTATTAAGTAACTGCAAATGTTTGTTCAAATAGGCGAAGATGAGGGTGTCCCTTCACGAGAATATCGTAAAGGTATAAAATGTGTAGCGATTTTTCATTATGAAAATTTTTCATAAAATACATACCATGGGTCTCAGAAGGCCCACTAACATATGTTGGGAGTTAAAAAATTTTGACATGTTTCCCCTCCGGTTTTTAAAACCCAACTTTAGCTTTTTTTATGAAATATATATATACCCTGCGGGAAATTTGTGTCAATTGGTCCAACAGACTGGTCCTGGGATTTGTGAAAATAGAACAAGTACAAAAAGAAAGGACTCATGACCAGTGACAGAAGAACCAATCCCTTAACTGGCTTATGAAGAACAAAAAGGTATAAAAAGTATTGAATTACAGTACTGTGACACATTTTTCGGTACTTTCTAAAATTTTGTTCTTGAATTTGATTCTAGGACTTGTTTTATTGAAATAACACTATATTTTAGTAACTGACACTAAGCACGTTCATTGAGAATAGATATTTGACTGGTCAAATGGTGTCAATTGATCCCCTCCAATGACAACCCCATGTAAAAGTGATTGGTCTTATTCATATAAAGTGTTAGAACTAGAACCGGTCATTACCATCAAAGACCTATCACGGGACTACTTTGGTGTCAGTTCCCTTCCCTCTAGTGTACTTACTTTGCCATATTCTAATCAATTTTATAATGGACTACTATTGCAACGAAATATTTGAATTCACAAAAAATTATTTTGCTTTTCAATATAAAAACGCTTTTATATTAGTAGGACACCCTTATGATTACGACAATTGCCCTGACTTCTTACGTGTTTCCCGTCAACCTCAACCGAAAACCACACAAGGCAATTTCAGACATTCAGGACATAGTTATGTATACACATTTAGTATAGAGACACATATAAATATGTGTGTTTATGTGTGCATGAACAAACATGAAGAAGTTCAGTTTTATGAAATGCTACAAAATGTTCAGCAATGGTTACATTAAAATTTTATTGTGCAATACAAGACCACTCATATGAACACAGAGTCGTACTTGTTTCTCCAAAGACATTAATTTATTGGTAGAGAAGGTAAATTTATGAACTTGAAATCGGCGCACAGTACTTTGTTCCATATACAAAAATAAGTTGAAACAATGCTGTTCCAATGTTTAAAAAAAATACTGAACTGTATTCGTATCTAAATAAATTACATGTAGGGAGAACCTATTTTTATGTTAAATGCGTTTCGCCGCTGTTAGAAAAATTAAACTTAATTCATGTTCTAGGAAAAAAATTATTAAAAATTTATTTTAAAGAAGTACCACAATGTTTAAGTTAGTATTTGGTAAAATGCCACTTTATCTTTGATATGAGCCCACTCTTTATTTTAAGTATGTATTAGTAATGCTCTGGGAGAATCTTAAAAAAGTGTTGCCGTAACTAAAAACAAAGTAAAAAAAAATTTTGTTGAGCAAATAAAAAAAACTGAGTAAATACTTTTTTTAATTATCTCTGCCGTTTAATAAACCAAGTGTCTGCCATTAAGAATCAAAAGAGAAATTAACCTCATTTTAGTTCTAACTTAGAGATACATATATGATCTTTTTTAGAGGCCCAAAACGCATTTATTATTTTTTATAAGTTTGTACTTTAGAATAAAAGCTATAAATATTTTTCTGTACGATAAAATTATCCTATTTTCTTTGTACTGTGCCTAAAAATTAACGTTCTAAAGAAATTAACTTCAAGAAAATCTTTACTGTTATTAGACATTATTATATAGGCGTAAAAAAATGCAGGTTGTTTTTGCAAAAAATATGAAAATCGTTAATATTTACTTTTAATTTAAAAAAAAAAAATGAGTTTTTTTAAAGAATATATGCTCCGTTGCCTTTACTATTGATGTAAAGAAAAAAAATTACCACATTTTGAATTTAAGTGTCATTTTTTGCTTTTTCCGGAACACCAATTTGTACTTGTCTTTTATATTTTTGTATGAATTAATTATGAAATATTTAAAATGTTTGTATCATTGAAAATTTATGTATGAATTTAAATATGCATTATCCTAAAAATCTTTAAACCGTTAATTTCTAATGAGATCTAGTGTTCCAGAAAAATGTATTAGAGTGGGTCGATTTTTCAACAAAAAATCTTAGGCGCTGTGTGATTCTGTATATTTATTTATTTATTTTTTTATTTTATAGTTGTTATTACGGTGAGATTCAAAATATAAAAAAATGAGTGTTATCCTTAAAACCCGTGACTTGGTCGCTTGCTGGCTGTCGGCACCTCAAAAAAATCGGGAATCTGTTTTACAAAACTTCGTGTTGAATAAAATAGTAATTTCGGAGCTTCAAAAAGATGATATAGAATCCATATCATACTAAGAGTGTTGCCAAGTCTAGTTTTATGCTATTAACAAAGAAAAGTTTCAAAAGCTCCTGACTTCAACCAGAGACATTTATTTATTGAACTATGATTGGTTCTTTATGCCCAGTAGTGTGCATAAAGTATTAATTCATGATTGTGACGTAATCAATCGGATTTGCAAATTATAGTTTTATTTACTTAAAAAATGTATTTCTTTAATTTACAGGTTGTTTGTCAGAAGAAGCACTTGAAACTTCATACAAAATTATAAGAAAAGCTAGACTGTCGCATACAAGAAAATCTTTTAGGCAAAACACTAATAAAGATCTAATGACCCACTTGCTTCTAGCATCAGATCCACAACTTTTAAAAAAAATAAAAAGAAATACGGTTGATTTCATCTTGTTGAGTATATTAAACAAGAGAATATTGATAGCGATGCAGAAAATTAAACTTGCTTTGTTCTAGTTCCGATGATTTAAGATTTCAAAATACTTCTCTAATAAAAAGTCTTCAAAATAATTAAACATATATTTGCTATTATTGAATATTAAATAAATATCAAATATTTTCTCTTCATGTATATTTTCCTCAAAAGGACAAACACGCATGTATAATAAATGCATATCCTTCAGTTTTATTGGCACATAAATCTTTTATATTTATAACTATATAATTTAAATGGAATACAGCGTAGTGATATTATATTTTTGATCTTTTTAACAAAAGGATATTTTAATATACAAAAACTCCTAAAACTTTTAAAAAATTATGTATATTAATCTTAATATTATATTTAGGTAGATTTGGTAATTTTCAACAATTCAACATAAAAAGTGTTGCCGAATAAAATTTTTTTAAAAATAGGATATATGGGAGGTACATGAATCCTTTGACGGAATATTTTCAAAACTTGAAATTTTGTTTATTATTATCATATATACATACCTCCGTGCAAAATATTATTGGTCTGGGTCAACTCCATCTTTTTTTGGACAATTTTGTTCTACATCAAAGTATTGTTCGGCGTTCTTAAGTTTGATGTGGTTACAATCAACTACGCTGTATAATATAGACGATTTCTACCGCAAAAACATTATGTTTTTTGCACCCAAAAGAAGATTGTTCAACAGACAACTCGTTAAGTATGGTCGCAGGTGATTCTTAAATCTTTGGTAATTTTAATGATATTTGTCAATTATACTGTAACCATTTATGTATTTAAAATCACTAAATGAAAAAAGTTTTTATACCATATTTCAAGCAATCAAACAATTGTTTATTGCGAAAATATTTTTGATTATGACAATCATCTAAGTACCGTTGGCTACTTTAATATGATTATTGTGGTCAAAACAATAAGATGGTAGAAATGTGTATAAAAAATGTCCTTAAATATTTGTTTAGTTATTACTGCATGTTTATTCAGTTGCAATAACTTTGAAACAATTGCCATATTTACTATGTAAAATATTACCCTAATCATACGATGTTTGCCTTAAATTTAATATCTCATTAACTACGAAGTTACGAAAATCATATTGTAAATTATGATACTATAAATTTCATGAACACGAAAAGTACTTAATTAATCATTATATGATTTAAACTATTCTATGAATGGTTGTGCAAACAGTAATGTGCTTAAAAAAGTCTCTTATCATTTTCTTCTTGTATACGCAATTTAACTCACCAACTTAATTATCATTATCAGCAACACACACACACAAACGAATAGTCACTCATATACATGTAACACACATTATGCAGGACATTTGTATGATAGAAAAAAATGGCAACTATTACAGAGTCAGTTTGGCCTTAACATCACATGTCAGTCGTCATCATAATCAAAGGAAAAAAAAGAGACGTTAAAGCTGAAAAAGTAACAAACGATATCATCAATTAGAGTAATTAATATGAGTTTTGTACAAAATTCTAACAAAAAAGAAGTGGAAAAAGTGATAATAATCGACAAGCGAACACAAAAGAAAAATACAAAACACAATCAAAGTCGCATCTATTCGAGAGTATAAAAAGTAAACAAAATGGAACTGAATTAAAAAAAGACTATTAACACAGACACACGCACAGGGCACTTCCTGTAAAAACGGAAGTAAAAAAAATCTAACGCAAACCCACATCTATCCTTATTCTCGTATATGGTTTCAATAGACTTTCACTATTTGAATGCTTTCAAGCTGAGTTTTATGTTTAGACGACATGAAAGCATAAAGTAATGGCGTTTGTAAGCATGAAATTATTATTATCAAGTGCGCTTTGCTCTATGTACGTATGAGTAATTTTATATAACTCATACTTACCTTAAGTTCTTTGTACTTTCACATTTTCTGCTTTTGTCGATGTGAAATGTAATTAAAGGAATTAATCTAAAAGGGTTTTATAATTTCTATAAAACAAAGAACTATCTCCAAGAACTGACTAAGTCGGTCGCTTTTTATATTTTATGATTTTGCTTGTGGGAACTTTTGTCAAAGTCTTTTGAAAATTATATATTTTAAATATGCTTAACCACAGCATATTTATGTAAGCACACACTAAGCACTAAAGTGTGGAAAATTATAACGAAAGGCATAATAAAAAAATTTTATATTTAATTTAGCATTTTTTATATCCAGCATCTAAACTTAAGCAAAATTATTAATTAAGGCCTTTATGAGTTTTAAATAAGAAAACGAATTTCAGACTTGCATTTGGTCCTTGTTTTCATTTCATTCTTAATTTCTCCAAATTCGTGATTTGTTTCCTCTTCTATGTAATAAAAATGTTTATAGTCATTCTTATGATTCATTAATTTGTTTCATTAAAATAACTTACAAAACAATGTTTTTGTATTAATTTATTGATTGCTTTTACTTAAAACTAAACTAAAACGTATGTAAACTTACGTTTTTATATAATTTTAAGTATTTTGCTCATAAATAAACAATAACGATGACGAATCGAGCACATTGAACTGCAAGTTGTAAGTAAAACGTTGAAAATGGAAAATATTAAATGAAAAGTTCACAGAAAAAATTAAAAATTGTCTCTAACACATGTCGAGCAATACATTTGTTGATTTTGCACCTATTACCAAAATGATTATATTGATTACTAAAAATTGTAAAATTTAATATTTTGAATATTTTTTTTCAATAAATGAAATTTTTTATTTTAATTAAAAAATTGATCAACAAACTTTGCCGTTTCAAACAATGTGTTGATTGACTTAGACAATTTCCAACAACAATTTCACAAGTTTAAATTATTTTATTTTTAACGAAATAATTTTTTGTTATTTAATTATTATTTTTATTCAAAATTAATTTCAAAACAATTTAAATGTTAATTAAATCAAAATTATATTTTTAATATTCGTTCAACAAAAAAAAATAATTTATTCAATTATTACATTTATTAAGTTTAAATAATTTTTTTAATTGATAAAAAAGTACTATTAATTTTTTCTGCGTATAAAGAACTAAAAACGGAAAACCAATTTGGAAAAATTGAGGAAAATTTTAAGAATTTGCAGCCGGAATTTATCGAATTTGGGGGTAATTTGTTTTCATTTATTTACTTTTCTTGTTAAAAAGTAGTATAAAGAGCACCTTAAGAAAATATTCCGCATTAATAAGCACTGTGAGTTATGAAACAAATCATTAAAAAATTACGACTTAAGTAAAAAATAACAACTTTCCAAACATTTTCAAAATATTATTCCACAGCATAAATTGCAGTAATTAGTTAAAATACAATCACAGAAAAAATTATCAGTAGTTTTGTATCAAATAAAAAAATAGTTTTAAAAGTATTTCAATTTAATTAATGTGATAATTGAATCAATTTTTTTTTTTTTTTTTTTTTTTTTTTTTTTTTTTTTGTTGAAAGAAATTTAAAAAAATAATTTTGGCTTAAATAACATTTTAGTTATTTTTAACTAAATTTTTAAATTAAATATTAATTAAATAACAAAAAGTCTTAATTGATAAAATTGAACAAACTTGCAGAATTATTGTTGGGAATTGTTTAAACCTGAGCTATGTTTAATAAAATCAGTTAACACATTGTTTGAAACGGCAAAGTTTTTTGATCAGTTTTTGAATTAAAATTAAAAATATCATATATTGAAAAAAAAAAAAAATACCTACAATTTTAAATTTTCACAATTTTTAGTATTCTACATAATCATTTTGTTAATATGTGCAAAATCAACAAATTGTTTGCTCGATTCTATGAATTTGGTGATTTGGAGAGACAATTTTTAATTTTTCTGTGATTCAATTTTTTTAATTCAGCCTTCCAAACATAATGTAATAAGGCTGCAAAATTTAATTCTTAACTTTATATTTTTATATATATTTAAGCAAAATGTAGCAAAAGCCTTTCGTATGCCAACTGATCTCATAATCATCTAATAATACTTTATGCTACACATGCAAGAAGAGCCCATTTATATGTGCGTTGATGTTTGTATACAAAATATGTAATTTAGCAAAAACAATATACATACATATACGAAATATGAGTTATATACAATTCAACGTGCAGCATCTCATCCGCAGCCATATTAACAAAAAAATATGTCTGTTGGATAAATAAAACTAACTAAACTGACTGCCGGTAACGATGGCAGGTTGTGTGGCAACTTTAAGGCAATAGCAGCTAACATTGTAAGAAATAACCCATTTTATTTTTGTACTCTTCTGCTGCATGTGATGGTTACAGTTAACAACAACATTAAGATTTTTAAAAATTGTTTTATGCTGCTGCAACATACAGACACACATAATGCTTGCAAAGCTAATGAATAAATAAACTGCCGTATTTGGAGCATGAGTTTTGTTTGCGAAAAAACATTTGACGTTGAACGCAAGACAACATTCAAAACTTTATGGAACCAACGCCATTTTGTTTTACCATAATATGGTCATTAAAACAAGTTTTGATAAATATTGCTAAAAATTGCAAGTTATGGGAAATTTTTTTCAAAGAAATTATTAAAAATTTAGGTTAGCTTTTGTTTATAAGCTACACTGTTATTTCGAAAATGGAGGAGGTTGCAAAACATATATTCGCATAACTCAAAAACGGAAATTCCGCGATAAATAATAATGTGGGGTTGATCATACATTTAACCCATCTAGGAGCATCATACGCGCTGCAGGGGCCAAATTAAAGAGAGCTAGCCTAAAAAACGGTTAGCACCACTGGATTCAGCGTGCTCCAATTAGGTTAAAATGGCTGGTGCCCGGCTTGTCTGTTTTTTGCAACTAGCTGAATGTACTTTTTGCTCAAAATTACAATATTAAAATTTTATTTTCAGATTATTTTTTTAAAGGTTGCGAAAGAAAAAAAATTACATCTTAAAAAAAACACCTCCTTCAAAGTTTCATGATTTTTAAAAAACAGTTTAAGGTATAATATAAAAAAAAAAAATGCGATATAAAAAATAGGTTTTTGACTTAGTCAGTTTTTAAAATTTAATATTTTGCAGAAACAAGTATTCTTTTTAAAATGACATTAAAATCATCTTCGTATGTAAAGTAGTTTTCGAGATATTGAAGAAATAGTCTCAACACATTCGGCTTATTCGGCGAAATTATGACGTTTTGAATATGACATAACTTTTGAAAAAACATTTTAAAATTTTTTTTGTTCATATATGTTCCTTATAGGATAAAAGGAACCTTCACAACAAATTTTATTAAAATCGAAAGGGGTCGGCTGCCACTCTTGATCGTTTTGACATGGGTAAAAATTGTTTTCCCGATATTTTTTCAAAAAAATTTGTATCAAGATAAGCACTAGATCGTACCACAAAACAAATTCCCGTACACCACCTAATATAAGTCTGGGTTTACACTATGAAAGTTTTCTTTCACAAAGTCTGAGTTTATTAGTGAGAGGGGAAGAGAACATGCTTTTCTTCTCTCCTATCTCCCCCATAAACTCAGACTTTCTGAAAAAAAACTTTTATAGTGCGAACCCGGAATTAAGTAGTAGCAAGGCGGCTTCGAAAAAAACAATTGTTTGGCCAAGCGTGGGAATCGCCTTTTAGAATGTTTCGTTATATCTTTGGCTTCTATAGTTCGATCTTAAGGTATGATATATCAAAGGAAAGCCAATGTTAAAATGTAATATTGTAAAAAACACTAAAGTTTTTTCCGAGAGTGTGCTTTACATTAAGGTTAACAATGGACCGATCTCCACAGAATTTGATAGTGTAATTTCTAGTTTTTTAAAACGGTGACAAGCCAATCATTTCAAGACAAATACTTTGATATATCATACTTAAAGATCTGTCTGTAAATACCAAAGACATAAAAAAACATTTAAAAATGCGACCCCTGTGTTCGGAAAAAAAAATTTTTTTTTCGAAACCGCCTTTGATTTAAGGCCTAAAATCCAAAATTTTTTTATTAAGTATCTTAAAAACTTCATTTATTATACACAACTCCCTTCTTAAAAACACCTTCAGACAAAAAAATCTCTTATAAATGGATGAAGATATCTAAATATGTATGTAATATTCGGCACAAAGAACTTTTTCATAAATCTTAACCTCAAAATAATAATTTTATTCTGGCGAGTTTCCAATAAGGATCACTCTCGAAAATTTGACTCCAAATGCTGTGGCGAAGGGCATTATACATTGTACCGACTATACATTTTAACTTGTTTTTTACTCTAGATTCTTTTCCTTTTCTGTTGTAATTTTCAATAAATACAAAATGTCTTAAAAATTGCTTATTACTTTTAAGCTGAGACCGCAATTGGTTAAGAAGTAAAGAAACTAAAAAATAGAAGAAATCTGTGCGTGACTTTCTTTAAAAAGTCAAATAAGCATACAAACTCAAACAAGGAAACAGTCAGACAACCAAACCAACAAATACGCAAACACTCGTTCAAGTATTGCAAAATCAACACACAGCATGATTTGATGAGCACTTAAGTGATTGTGAGTAAGAGCCGTATTTTAAAAACGGAATCATCTCTGTTAAACTCAACACGTTGTTGGAAAACTTTTCACTGACGTGTGAGTGTGTTTAGGGATTTGTTTGATTGTTTTGTATGTGTAAGCATATCAAAACTTTAAAATCAATAAGTGAATATAAGCGCTAACACATCATCTTTAAAGGAATATTTATAAAAACATTAAATCGTAAATAAATACTATCTGGTTTTTTCTCAGCCACTCCATACCACCAGGTGGTATTCTGTGGATATGAACCTCAAAAAAAATTAATGAACAAACTACAGGAAAAAAAATAGCTAATAAGAGATACGAAAATTATTTTTCATACAAAAGATTTTTAGACAACTGATAAGAACTCACTACTGCAGAAACCTTTAACACACCAAGTTTTTTATATTCAGAACTAGAAACTTATTAGAACTTAGCTTTGAGTTTCCTGCTTCTCGTTTTATGACTTCCTTAAATCATTCATACAAAACACGTTATTTTTTATGCACCTTAACCACAGGATAGTTTTCAAAATTGGTTCGAATTCAATTTCACCTAAATTCGATTTCCAGAAACATATTTGTTACTCTGCGTGCACAATTAAAAGCACCATGTGCTGTACTGTACATTGTTAAGAGAGTCATAAGGTAATACTAATATGATTATAGTTGTTCTATAAATGTAGAAAACCACAATATGTCCACAATTACATATATTTATTAGAGGATTTGAGTGAATCATGGATTGATATTTTCTCTTTACATCTCCCAAACCAAGAAGGACCACAATACATCAAAAAGAACAAAAGGAATAAAAGAGCCAGCATATTGCCAGCAAATGCTCGTATGTTTGCAATTGAAAATGATTGATTATTGAGTTCGTAGAATAACTTAATTGAATTTATTAAAAGCCAAAGTTATGGCAATAGAATTTATTCGCCGAATCTTCTTTTGCAGTAGCCAGAGATTCAAGGAGGAGCAGCACGTTTTTTCAATCAATCAATTGGCTCTTGAATAGAAATATAGGAAAAATATTGAAAACTAAATCTGAAAATATTTTTTTATTAGAAGAACTGTTTCACTAAAGTCCATTTCACACCATCAGACAAGTCTTAAGTATTTTGACGAAAATTCTTCCCTGATCTTATTACACTGTGCCCGAAACGGAAACTTTTTTGTACCAAGCGGGGCACCCGGCAAAAACCTAATTCGAGGACGCTGAATCCAGTGGTGCTTACTGTTTTCAAGGTTAGTGCCTTCGTCCTCGTCCAGCCGGATGCCCGCTTGTTAAATTTTTGAACTAGCACAGTGTAATTGTTTGAAAATTTAAAAAAAAAATTATAAAAAATTATCATGACTGGGTTGTATTTGCCTCAAAATACTTAAGAATTGTGTGATAGTGTGAAGTACCCTTAAGTAGCAAACTAAATGGCTGTTCAGTAACAGAAAACACAACTTTTTATTTTCGCAACTGCTTTTGTGTATTTTTTTTTTTTTTTTTAATAATATTTTAAAATTCTGTTTCTATTATTAGAAATAATTCGACCCTCCATTATTTTTATTTCTATTTATTTTGTGCTTATAATCAATTATTTTTTTAAAAGAAATAATAACTTTTTATTAATTATCAAATTTTCGTTATTCCCTTGCGCATTTCACTGGTTGCTTAGGCCAGATCATCAGGAAATTTCATCCAAAGATTTTAGAAAAACTAAAGATATTATACAACTAAAACTGTAAAGCGTATAAGAATTATAAGCCACAGTTTTACTTGTAACAATATTAAAGCTTAAAAAAATTTCAGTGTTTTTATCAAAAATAAAAATTGGGAATTAAGCACGTCAAACAAAATCTTGTAAATAAAAGAAAAAAAATTTGTGTTCCCAAAAATTACTTTGATAACATTTAAATTATTTAATATTTAAATCGATTTTATTTTAGCGTTTTTGTTAAAGTTGTGTTCTGCTTTGTCTTTTGTTCTTTAAAAGATTGAAATTTTACTAAATGGCTTTAAAGGATAAAATTCTGAAAGGGATTTCATTATTAAATTTCATTTTGTGTCAATGTCATTAAGCGTAGTTGTAAAATTCATTTTCTGGATATTAAGTTTTATTCAATTTTCTGGCAAACACAATAGATAACAAAGAAACTAAAGAACACAGCCATCTCAGAGGCAATAAAAAGATTGTCCTTTTAAAACACTGATGCTCTTTCGTTATCCTTTATTACTTTTCTGGAAGTAACCAAAACGAAAAGCTGTGGTCTTGCGTTTTAGTTTGTTAGTCAGATTATAGATATTCCAAGTTGCATAATGGTGGTAAATTGAAGGTAATTGACAGTTATTTGGAATAGACAAAAACGCACATATTCGTTATCGCCAAGGAAAATGAAAAATACAAGGAACCTTAAGAAAAGCAAACAAAAGTTAAGTGAATTGAAACCTTGTGTGCACTAAAGTGATATTTGCAAGCATTTGTTGGGAATAAATTAGGTCACAGAAAAGGAAAATTTTCTTAAGGAGATGTAAAATTTAAAGCAATACCTAAATACCTAAACAGCTGCACGTTAAAAAAACTGTTTTAAAGGGGATTCAGGTATTTCATACGGCATATACAAGTATCAAAGTTTCAGGGGGCAAATTAAGGCCTTTGATATCGATCGAAATTTTCAGTAAATTTGCAATGATAATTAGAATTTGACCGCAGCTTTTGTATATCTTTGTTCGTAAGAACTTATATAGTAGCCGTACCGTAGCTGTCAAAAATGTTCATGCCCATACAATTCGTATGAAGCGTCCCTTAAAAGCGCGCAGTCAACGCCAAAGGAAAGATGGCCACTATTTTTGGTCAATCTATCGGTTTTATCTCCATGTTTTATTTCCATTTTGTGGGTTTTATTAAAAAGAAAGTTAACACTACTGTTAGTGACACAACGTTGACGCTCTTGCTAAGGTTTGGCATATCAGGGTAAACGTATAGCGGAAGAAAACCTTCCGCCTTTCCGCCCACGTTTCCACATGCAAGTAATTACTTGCAAGTAGTGTATACGTATTAATATCGAAAATCAGAAGAAATGTCAAAAAAAACACAACAATTTTTTGAGTGGCTACACAGCACAGTGCAAGTTCATTTTTAAAATGTCGTCAACAAGTAAACTTCTAGCAAAAATTGCCGTATTAAACGAATTAAAAAAACTAAAAAGCGAATGTGAAAAAAAAATGTGGAAAAAGAAGGTTTTGGGTTTCTGTTTTCTGTCCATCTTGATGAAAAAATTATGTTTATTTTATAAAATATGTGACTACAGTTTTGCCGTAGTGGCGATATCATAATGTTACAGAGAAAATATTTTGATTAACAATTTTTTTTTTCAAAATGCTTAAAATTCATGATTAAAATTACCATTTAGATGCGTTGTTGTATAGTTGTGCTTTTTTTTATTAGTTATTTTTTATAAATAAACAGAAAATCCGCTATAAACATAACTTTTATTTTACTAAGTACTAGAAGATTGATACAAAAATCATATCACGGCAACACTGTTTCTTCATTTGTCATTTTACTTGCGACAAGTGTCAAAAATTTACTTGCAAGCAAATTCTGTTGCAAGTTGAGCTGCAAGTACGAAAAATGTGATGGTGTTAGTAAAAAAGTGTGAGTGTATTGAGTTTTTCGAACTTGTACTTGCATGTGGAAACGCTAGGTAAGACATCCAAAATACTTGTTCGATATCAGTACTGGGGCAAACTTCACCAGTAATTTTGCTTAAGAAATTTATTAATAAATTAAAAAAATATGAAAAAAATACATGTCCAAATTTTATTTAAATATGCATAACTTGATTTTGCAAGCAAAAACTTAAGCTTTGGTCACATTAAACTCAGGGCTGTGGATTTACCAAGAAATAGTTCAAACTCCGACTCCATTCGCTAATTTTCGCTATTTTAAGTACGACTCCGACTCTGCCTCTGACTCCTATTCTAACCTTGATGTTAACTGAATATAAGAGACTGGTCCTTAGTTGACAAAAACCTCAACTGCCACTCTTCAACTCCAACTCCACAGCCCTGCATTAAACAAACATTTGACGTCCCACACGTAACCACTATTTTTATTAAACATTTGTTTTGCTAGAGCCAACATCATTTTACATTTTAATAACTACATTATTCTTTAATTTTTACCAGTAATAAAGTTGAGTAGAGCAATAAAGGACATTAAAACATAAGTTACAAGTAGATCAGTTTAGTGGTCACGCATTTTTTGGTTTTTTTCTCTAAATATTTTTTCATGTGAAAATACCTTTAATCTGATTATCACTTAACAAAAACATTATGTTACAAAGCACTGATTCAACTATATTATGATCGCTGCGCTGCGTTCACCTTAAATACTAAAATTATTTTAAACATATCAACTTTTTTGTAAATTTTCAAAGTATTTGCCCATAAAATCCTCAAAATACAATTTCCATTATTTTTGAAATATAACTAAAATTGCTTCAAAATAATTGTCACTAAAACTTAAACAACACAACTAAGTTAAGAAAAATAAACAGAAATAAAAGGTAAGAAGAAAAAAAATATTAACACAAAAATTTAATTTATTTTGCAAGGAGACTTTGAAAAGGAAAAACTGAAAAAAATGTCTAAAAGCAAATACCACAACTCATTTATGAAAATACACAGAAACATATTAAAACTTCCGCAATGTGACACCTTCTAGAGATACAGGAAGTTAATTGTAAAAACCCATTACTTAATTTTACGAGTACAATTCAAAAAGTCTTTTATAATATTGGGTACTGTCAATGTATTTGAATCGGACTGAAATGACAAAGCAAAGAGAAAACATAAAAATCAGCTTTCCAAAAAAAAGTGCAAAAGCTAAAGGATACTTTACACTATCACACAAGTCTAACATATTTGGCTCAACCATAAAACATTTACTTGAAAATCTTGTGCAATCATAAAATGATCGCTCTGACTATATTAATAACTGTTTCACTCATATTATGTTTACGGCAATCATTGATTTTGGTAATTTTTATTATTTATTTTGTTGTATGTAAAGCAATTAGAACGAACAAACCATGTTATTTTATTAAAACTAGTGTTCGCCTAATGGTCAAAATTCGACCTTAAATTTTTATGTTAATATGAAGGAACCATAGTTTATCTAAGTATATATGAATATATATCTTTCGAGCATTTATTTTTTCCGTCTTGGTGCATCGATTTGGCAAGGGACCAACCTACGGTTTATATTTTAACTTAAACGTTAAACGTTAATTTAATTTTGTAAGTTCAATATAAAAAATATAAGAAAATATCAATTGAAAAACAAAAAAGTGTCAAAAAGCCTCCTTTATGGTTTGTCATCCATTGAGGACATTGCATGTTTAATTTTATGTTTCTAACTCTAATGTTTACGAAAATTAATCAAAGTACCAGATGAAAAACAAAAAGTACCAAAATTTTTCGTCTTATAGGTTCTCATTCACTCAGTAACCTGCACCTTTAATATTATGTTTCTAAGTTCAATATTATAGAAAACTTTAAAATGATGCACGGAAAAGTAAAATAAAGAAAGTTAATTTTCCGTTTATCCCCTTTTTGATCCTTTTTCTCCCAATAGAGGTTTGGTTGACAAACAAAAGATGAAAGGGTTCTTAACTGTTTAGCCTATACCAATTCATACATAAGATTTATATAGTCGAAACATTCAAACCGGTTTCTGAAAAATGTGGAATAATCGACCACCCTATTTTTTTTTATTATTTGATAATTGAAAAAACTAATTTTTTGTTCTGCATATGTGTAAGTACGCTTATAACTCGGAAAATATTGAGCAGATTTTAATAAATATATATTGTGCGCTTCTGTGAGTAAATGCCTTTCAAAAAGTGTATATTTCGTTCAAATCGGTTGACATATAGAGGAGGAAAGTGTTATTAACTGTTTTGACTTCGGCGATTTATGTATAGATTATGTATGTATGTAAAATTAAGCCTTATATTTGACTTAATACGACTAAAACTGCCACAAATTTCAAAATTTATCATTGATCCTATATAAAGTCTCCTTAAATATGTTAACTCTCGGTGGAGGATATCAAAGATTCGGCACAAGTGAGTTTAGCACTTTTCCGTGTATTTTTTTTTAACATTTAATTTATAAGAAAAAGATAGGAAATTGAATAAGTTTCAAAAATGTAATAGAATAATTTTGTTTCCTGTGTATTATTTTTTCATGTTGACAATTATTGTTATTTAATTTAAATTTTGTTTTTTAAAAATTTGTTTGAAATTTATTAACCAAAGATCCCTGAAGAAGCTGTCCATTGTGGCAGCGAAATATTGGATAAACTTTAAATAAATATTTTTTGCATAACCTGACCTTGAGCTTGATTTAAAAATAAGAAGAAATAAAATTAAAAGGCCGAAGAATATAGACTAAATAATTTAAAAAAAAAAAAAACTTGTGGCTACAGCAACAAAAACTTAAGAATCTGCTTATCAACCTACAGTAGAATGAGGAGCTGTAATTTTAAACAAATAAAATGTTTTCTTTTGAAAAAAATGGAAAACCTTCGTGTGTAATAACTGGAAGGTACTGCCTCTTTGAAAACAACAATAGGCCACAAACTAATTTATATATATTCACACTTCATTTCTAAGACATTTTACACCATACACACTTAGATTTGAGGGCTTATGCTAGAAACACGACTGGGACGAACGACGAATTATTCGCAACAAATATTCGTCGTCAGAAATAGAACACATTGGTATGTATGAAAATACACACAATCATTGCGTGGACCGAATATCGTCGTGCGAAACGATAGGTTAACTTATATTTCTTACGCAGACGAACAACGAATAAATTGGGACAAAGACAGCTAACCTCAGCTAAATCAGGGAAAAATCGCCTCTAATGCAAGTTTGGCTAAAATTCGTGAAAAATTGCAAACTTTTACACAAACAGTAAAATTTATCTGAAATTCTAGATTTTGTTGTTTTTAAGATAATAAGGCCTAAAATTTCTTTATAATTAAAACAACATTTTTTTAATAACAATTTTCCCAACGGTTCGTAGGTATATGCCGACGCCATCTTCAGGGGTAGTAATATTTTATGTTATTTACATTAAAAAAAAATTTTTTTTTAATAAAAATTTAAAAAAAAATTAAATGTCGGAAAATAACAAAAAAAATTGCAAAAATGGCGAAAATTTTAATAATTCAATTGAGCCATAAAATTGATTAAAAGTCCCTTAAACTATAAGGAATGGCAAAAAATCGGTAAAAATTGCAAAATTAGCGAAAATTCGCAAAAAATTGCTAACAGCGGCATGTTGGCAAAGTCTACTTTTTCTTATAAATCGTTACAACTGTAAAGATCAGAAAACTTACAGAAACAAATCGCTTTTATCGCAAACATGCCTAAAATTCGCGAAAATTTACAAAATTTAAAACGAACCCAAAAAGTAATTTGAGATCGCTAAATCGAAATGCAGAACACTAAAAATGCTGAAGTAATCCACTTTCGAGTGGATTCGGTTCTAGAACACTCTCGATTATTAGTTTTTTTTATGTTTTTTCTTTTTTCAAATATGGTCAACCTATGATTTGATAAATGTTGGCAAACAAATAAATTACAAAGAAATTTAAATAAAATGTATTGCTAGTTAAACGAAGTTAAGAATAATAAATGTTTATGTAATCTAGCGTCCAAGATATTTATTTTTATAAGTTAAAAAAAATTTTAACTCACATTAAAACCTGGAATTCACGCAATTACGCAACGAATTCTTGCCGACGAATTCGTCGTACTATGTGAAGTTCGTCGTTCGTCCCAGTTGTGTTTATACTATTATTCATAAAAAATTGTTTTGGTTTAAAAAAGGTTTATAAGCAAATTTTCTATTAAAATTTCTATTAAAATATGAATAACATGAGCCACATGTGTTTTAAAAGTAACTTTTATATTCTGTTTTTATTAGATAATTTATGAAGCAAAATTAGTGTGAAAATAATAAATTTTAAAAAATTTTAATTTAATACAAATTTTTATTTTTGAATAGGAAAAAAAATCATTAACCAGGGACCGATTTTAAATTTAAATTACAAATCTATCCGTATACAAATTATAGTGGTTTTAATCAATATAAAACAAATAGTGCATTGTAATTACTTGTAAAATTCTTTCGGTAACCACAAGCGCTGCATAAAATCATTTTGCGATTGACACTGTCATGTCATAGAGAAATATAATGTTGGTAAAGAATATAAAAAAATATGCCTGTTAGACCTTTTTTTTTGTATTAATTTCAGTTTGAGCCGTACAATGGTATTTATCATATTTTAACGGTAATTAAGTTTAAAGTGTAAAACAAGCATTTATGGGAAAAGGGGTTAAATGAAAATTTAAAAGGAAGAAATTTAGGAAAGGGTTGCATGAAATTAGTTTAAAAGCACACCAATTAAAACAAACAAAGTGAAACATATTTAATTTTCGAAATAAAGGCATTTTCACAGAAAAGTCTACATATTGTTATATTTCGCTAAAGAAAAATTTATATATTTAGGTATGTGATGTAAATCGACTGATTTCAAAACGATGATGAATTATGAGCGATTTTAAAATACATCTCTAAGTTACAGTCTTACCCCCATATTCATAAAAAAAATATTTTTGATTTATAATAGGTTTATTAAACAAATTTTCAAAGAAAATTCTTTTTATAAACCTGTTATAAGCCTGAAATATTTTTTGTTAATATGGCGGTTAATCTTTTGTTCAAAATACAGTTTAACTAACATAAATTTAAAAGTATTAATAAGTTTTTCAGCTTGAGGTCTTTTTTTAAAAAACTTAAAACGTTTATTTAAACCCATATTTCGGCACTTCTTTGAGTGCATTCTTCAAGGTTTTTTCTTCCAACAAATTTTTAAAATTTTTTTTAAAAAAATTCCTTCAGCTTGAAAATTTATTAATACTTGAAATTATAAAGGTCGAATAAAGTACATATTATATACACAAATTTAAGAGAATATGGACTGGAAAAAGAGGAAAATATATTAGGCATTAATTTTTAAAGATACTAAAAAATCATTTTGTTTTCAAAGTCGTCTCTCATATCCATATCCATATACCTGTTTATTTACTTCTTTGTACTTTGGTGCAAAGGGCACCAAGCTCTTCATTTAGTGAAAAAGCGGAAAAAATTTAACAATATGGGGTTTTGAACACAACCTATATATATGGGCATTTCTATAGAAATGCCCATATATATATTTCAAAAATTAATTAGAGCAGAAGAAAATTCTCCATATTTTTTTTTTTTTTTAATTTAACTTACAAAATTTTTATTGTTTTTGCTTGTTAAAATTCATGGCACTGAATAGAAAATAGTAAAATGTTTCTTTCAAAGTGTGTATAAGCTCCATTATAATTTAATGGTATTTACCAAATTTTAGCCAAACTCATCACCAAAACCGCAATTGCAATTAGTTACTTCATATTTGCAAATTGCCTTTTAAACATTTTCTTGCCATAGAGACTTTATTCATGCCACCTGTTGTAAATCTTTTGTTTTCCAACAAAATATTTAAATATAAAACTTTATGTATATGCATTATATTTCTTTAAAATTTCAATTACCTACTATGTACCTATTCGAATTGATTTGGAGTGTACTTACAAAATGCGTTTGCATTGATAAAATAATACTTTTGCTTTTGTTTTCTACTTTCGATGCTGTATCATACACGTACATAAGTATTTGCATACATGCATTAATATGCTCTTGAGTTATAATTCAGATATACTTACATACCTAATACTTATTTATCAACAGACAACAACGCAATAAAAAAAGTATTTATTAATCTCTGCACTCAATGTAATTATAGGTATAGGTGCTTGTAATAATTAACGGTTTATTTATTTATTTATTTAAACTTGTTTCTTTAACTTACTTTTCACTCAAATATTAAAAAATTCAATTCGAATTTAGGTACATACTAGAATTAAAATTTTATTTCTGCCCTTTTAACTTTAACTTCGAACCTGAAAAGTTGTAAGCGCTAATTGTTTTGAGCTAAAGCTAAACTTAAAGTAAAATAAAGTTGATTTATAATTAAGATAAAACAAAAATTAATTTTATTTGAATAAATCTTGACTGGAGGAAATTTACTGAACATATTAATTGGTGCCGAAACCCGGGAACTCTTGCATTAAGGATTGTCTAAATTTATGGTTTGAAATTTATATATTTACTTGAGGAATTTGGTAATTATTCTGTTTTATAATTATAATGAGCAGTCTTGATATTTTAATAAAAGAGCAACGTGACTTGTTGGAATTATTGATAAAATTGGAACTTCGTTTTGAACAAAAAAATGGAAGTGAGAAGACTTGCGGTTATTTAAATTCTTTAACACAAAAAGTAGATGATATATTCAAAAAATTTGAAATCCAGCACGATAAGATCGTACGGAAAATCCATGAGGATTCCATAAACGTGCAAGATGTTCCGTATATAAGAGAAGACGTTTACATTGAGTGTTCGGAAAAATTTTTAATATTTAAGGGAAAGTTGATTGACTCGCTCTCAGAACATTCGTCGACAAATGGCCCGATGGCCAGTACATTTGTCGCACCTGCTAGTCGATCGGATACCTTAATTAATTCCGACACTAGGCTTCCGAAAATATCATTGCCTAAATTTTCTGGAGAATATATTGAATGGATTCCATTCCGCGATATATATTTTTCCTTAGTTCACCACAATGATTCACTAAACAAAGTTCAAAAATTTTATTACTTAAAAGGCACGCTTTCAGGTGAAGCTGCCAACTTGATCAAAAGTATTTCTGCTACAGAGGCAACTTATGATTCCGCTTGGAAAATTCTGGAATCAAGATATCACAACAAGCGTATGCTTGTTGGAAATCTAATATTTAAACTTTTCAATATACCAAAATCCGATGGTGGATTTCAGTCAATTAAAACTTTACTAGATTCTGCCCAAGAATGTTTATCTTCTCTCAAAAACCTGAATATAAGTACCCATAGCTGGGACCCGCTTCTTGTGCATTTGCTAGTACAAAAGCTGGATATTCAGACTCGGAAAGATTGGGAGCATTCTCTAACATCATCAACGGAACTACCCTTACGTGATGAATTATTTTTATTTTTGGAACGAACATTTAGATCGCTGGAATCGATTAATGAGGAACTACCTTCAACTTCAAAACAAAAGTCTTTTAGAGGTAACAAAACATCTACACAATCGAAAAAGGCCTCTTGTAACTCGGGAAATGTTTCAAAACAAAATATCAGTTCTTGTTTATACTGTGACAAGAATCATCCATTATCTAAATGTTTTAAATTTTTGGCTCTTCCCTTACATTCAAAGGACAAATTCTTGTCTGATAAAAAAGTTTGTCGCAATTGTCTTGTGGTCGGACATGATCACAACAATTGTAGCTCACCCTTTCGTTGTATAAGTTGCAAAAAACTTCATCACACAGTCCTTCATTCCGAGGAAACTAACTCCTTGGATGCTTCAACAAAAAATTCTAGTCCCAATACATCCCCTAAGCTAACGACACATACTGCAAATTCTTTTCATACGGTTCTATTGTATACAATTCGTTTAAATGTTCATACAAACCGTGGTAACTTCCCTCTACGTGCTCTTTTAGACCCCGGATCACAGGGAAGTTTAATTTCCGAATCAGTAGTTCAGTTTATAGGCTTGAGGAAATACAAATCCCACTGTAAGGTGATTGGTATTGGTAATGGAAATGAAAACTTGTCAAAGTACTCAGTAAATCTCGAACTGTACTCACGTAAACAGGAACCTGTAGTTTCCTGTACAGCCTTGGTCTTACCCACCTTATCCTCATACACTCCAGACCCTTCATGTAAAAATATCTCCATGCCAAAAATGGATATGGAAACCTTAGCTGATCCACTTTATTTTAAATCTGACACTATAGACATAATTTTGGGATCGGACATATGTTCTAAAATAAAAATACCTTCGGAATCGTTTGTGCATAATGAGCTTTTCTTTCAAAATACTTACTTTGGTTGGGTGTTTTCTGGAATTGGTCGGGAAGTGTCGGTTAACAGAATACACATACATAACGTGAATTTGGAAAGTATTTTGAGATCTTTCTGGGAACAGGAAGAGGTTGCTACTCATAGGCAATTAACTAGCGAAGAGTTGGCTTGTGAGAACTTCTTTGAGGCTACACTCACAATATTATTACAGTAACGGACTGTAGTTTATTTAAGAAATATTCCGTTCAGTCATTTTTAAATAAATAAACATTTAAAATTCCAAGCAAATTTATTTTTAACTGATTCTAACAGTTATTCAAAAAACTAAGTGCATATTAATACGGATTTTCAGTTGCATTTAATATTGTCAGTTGATTTAGTAAACTTCTTCTTTATGAAAATAAAATGAAAATGTAATTTAAAATAACGAAAAGTTCATTTAATTTTTACTGTTAAAAATTCAACGGCGAATGCCGTAAAAACAAATAAATATTCAGTTATCTTATATAAATTAATTGTCAAAAAATTAACTACATATTCCGTAAAAACAAATAAATATGCAGTTATTTTATAAAATTTTACTGTCAAAAATTCAACACCATATTCAGTAAAAACAATTAAATATTCAGTTATTTAATATAATTTTACTACCAAAAATTAATTTTTACTTATCTATAAAAAATGAATTGCTTGTTTTGTGTAAGCAATTCCCATTTTCTATTTGTTAAAATAATTTAGTTAAATACATCAAATTTTAAAAGTACAATAATTGCGAAGCCATACCGGTCATGCTGCTGGTGTCTTATAATTGAGAGTTCTTCTGTAAACAGCGTGGTCAGTACAACAAAAGTAAAACAAACGTGTGTAACTGGGTAAGTAAATAAAAATATTCTCCCTCTGTCGCTTATAAGAAAAACAAGCGGACAGGTGTCTGTCTGTTTGGATTTTTTGTAGAAATTCGGCTCTTTTGTGGAGTAAACGAAAATTTAATAAAATAACTGAATATTTAATTGTTTTTACTGAATATGGGGTCAATTTTTTGACAGTAAATTTTAATAAATAACTGAATATTTAATCGTTTTTACTAAATATGGTGTTGAATTTTTGACAGTAAAATTTTACAAAATAACTGAATATTTATTTGATTTTACGGAATATGGTGTTGAATTTTTGACAGTAAAAATTAAATGAACTTTTTGTAAAAAATAAATGAAAAATAGGTAGACCGGTTTTTAATTGAACTTTCATTTATTTTATATTACAATTTCAGTTAATTTTACGTACAGAATATTGTGAGTGTACAACTAGTCGCTCAGAATCGGGCCGTTATATTGTACATTTACCATTTAAATCAATTTTGCGTAATAAATCTGAACCCAATATTAACAATAATGCTATAAGCGCTTTTAAGCGTTTACGGCAATTAGAGATTTCATTTTCAAGAAATCTTGATTTTTCTGAAAGCTATAAAAACTTTATGCGCGAATACGAGTCTTTAGGGCACATGACGAAAATTGGAAGATATCCTAATGATATTCGAGGAAACTCATATTTTTTGCCACACCATGGCGTTTTGAAGGAAAGCAGTACAACGACCAAACTAAGAGTTGTGTTCGATGGCAGTTGCCATTTAAACGACTGTAAGTCTTTGAACAATGAATTATCTTCTGGCCCTGCCCTTCAAAACAATCTTCCTTCAATCATTACCAATTGGAGAAGACATAAAATAGCCTTCTGTGCGGATATCGAAAAGATGTTCCGGCAAATTGTTGTTTGTCCAGAACATAGAAAATATCAGCAAATTCTTTGGCGGTTTAATCCAATTGAAGATATTGGCATTTATGAATTGAATACTGTTACATATGGGACTACCTCGGCTCCATATTTAGCTATTCGTGTCTTACGTAAATTGGCTCATGATTTTGAACTTGATTTCCCGTTGGCTGCCAAAGTTCTGATTTCTGACTCCTATGTGGATGACATTATCTCAGGTGCGGATAATGTTAAGAGCGCTATACATTTACAGAAAGATCTCTGCACTCTTCTTCGAAAAGGCGGATGCAACCTACGTAAATGGATAACAAATTCCCCCGAACTTTTACGTGAAATACCTGAGGAGTGTAGGGAAACTTCTGATACTTTGAAATTTGATAGGGATAACGTCGTTAAGACTCTGGGTATTCAGTGGAATACTGATAATGATTCGTTTTCATTTACCGTTAACATTGAGAAAGCAAAGTCTATTACAAAGCGGACAATACTGTCAGAGTCTGCAAGACTCTACGACCCTTTAGGATGGCTGACACCATCCACTGTAGTTTCCAAGTCTATTTTTAAGCAAGTTTGGGAGCATGGGTTAGATTGGGATGCAAAAGTACCTGCCTCAATTGAAACACACTGGTATAGACAGAGGTCATCCTTGTTGCATCTTTCTAAATTAAAAATTCCTAGATGGATTCGATGGTCCCATGATTCTAAAACGGAGCTACATTGCTTTTGTGATGCCTCAACTATTGCATATGCGGCTGTTGTTTATTCTAGGGTAATAACGCCTAATGGTATATTTGTCAACATTCTTCAGTCGAAATCTAAGGTAACTCCAATAAAAACTGTTTCTATACCAAGGCTCGAGCTATGTGCCGCCAAACTTTTGGTTCAACTCACTCAGAGTGTTAGGGATTCATTATCTGATATTACTGTTGAGAACATTTATTACTGGAGTGATAGTTCAACGGTTTTATCTTGGATACGAAAACCACCATCCTCCTGGACTGTATATGTTGCTAATAGAGTTGCAGATATACAAAGGTTAAGTAATCCCATTCAATGGAAATATGTGCCATCGGCATTAAATCCGGCGGATTGCGCCTCTAGGGGCATTTTGGGGCAGGAGCTAGTGGAAAATAAAACATGGTGGTATGGGCCGTCGTTTTTATATAAATCAACACTCTATTGGCCAAAGGCTCTTTCAAATTTACAAACTTTAGAGGAAAAGAGATCAACTAAAGTTTCAGCAAATTTATGTGAGAATAAGAATTACCCAGAAATTCTTTTAAGATTTTCTAACTTAAACTCATTACTTCGCATAAGTACTCTGTGCTTTCGGTTTGCTTATAACTGCAAAAACCCCAGATTAAAACGAACAGACATTCTGTCAACTTCGGAAATAAATGAAAGTTTCTTCCGTCTTATCAAAATTACACAGCTGATTGATTTTCCAATTGAAATTAGGTCGCTTTGCGACAATCGTGAGCTAAAACATAGCCCCTTGCTTAAACTCTTGCCATTCCTTGATGAAACTGGGATAATACGTGTAGGTGGTCGCTTACAAAACTCAAACTTATCTTATAACATTAAACACCCTATAATTTTAGCTAAATCTAACCCACTCTCGAAACTGATCATTGTTGATTCTCATGAGAGGACTTTACATGGCGGTATTACTTTAACCATGTCTATTGTGAATCGCAAGTTTTGGATAATGTCTGGAAACCAATTGGCTAAATTAATTATTCACAAATGTATGCAATGTTTCAGATATTCTGCTAAAGCTTCTTATCAAGTTATGGGGAATTTACCAAACGTTCGTCTAAACGTTACTAGACCATTTAAGCATAGTGGAGTTGACTATGCAGGTCCAATATCCATTAAAACCTCAACATTAAGAAATGCAGTCACCACTAAAGGTTATATTTGCTTATTTGTGTGCATGGTGACCAAGGCTATACACTTGGAGGCCGTCTCAGACCTTACTACAAAGTCATTTTTGGCGGCATTTAAGCGCTTTGTGTCTCGTAGAGGCGCTTGTACTGATATCTATTCAGATTGTGGTACGAACTTTGTTGGTGCCTCGAAAGAACTTCAAATACTTTATCACAGAAATGAAAAATCATTGCCTCAAGACTTGCGTCAGGCATTGAGTTCAATGTTTACGAACTGGCATTTTATACCGCCAGCATCGCCAAATTTTGGTGGTCTATGGGAGGCTGGTGTGAAATCTGTCAAATACCACTTAAAACGTATAACAAAAGACAGACTTTTAAGCTTTGAAGAGCTCGCAACACTCCTTTGCCAGATTGAAAGTTGCTTAAATTCACGACCATTGTGTCCTTTATCGTCAGATCCTTCTAATTTTGATGCACTTACTCCAGCACATTTTTTGATTGGGGAACCAACACAATGTCTTCAGGAGGAGACAATATTAAATCAAAACATAAATCACCTTGCAAGATGGAAATCTGTGGAATTGCTTAAGCAACACTTTTGGAAAAGATGGCATAGAGAATATCTAAATCGTCTGCAAGCACGCCCGAAATGGTTAAAGGGAAACGCCAACCCTAAAATTGGAGACTTAGTACTTATCGTAGATGACAGATGTGGTCCAGGGCAGTGGTTGTTTGGTCGAATAACTGATGTTCATCCAGGACTCGACGGACGAATAAGGGTGGTATCTGTTCTTACAAAAAATAAAATCATCAAAAGGCCTATTTCTAAAATTTCTTTTCTTCCAGACATTTCACCAGAATTTAAAGAAGACAATAACATAACCGAACAAATTACACACCATAGGATGGAGCCTACCGTATAACGCTGTGAGTCGGAGCATAGCGGAGTTTTATAACTCGACTAAACTTACTCCCAACTATAGGCCATCCACAATACAAACATTTGTTCTTAGGGGGGAGAATGTTGTAAATCTTTTGTTTTCCAACAAAATATTTAAATATAAAACTTTATGTATATGCATTATATTTCTTTAAAATTTCAATTACCTACTATGTACCTATTCGAATTGATTTGGAGTGTACTTACAAAATGCGTTTGCATTGATAAAATAATACTTTTGCTTTTGTTTTCTACTTTCGATGCTGTATCATACACGTACATAAGTATTTGCATACATGCATTAATATGCTCTTGAGTTATAATTCAGATATACTTACATACCTAATACTTATTTATCAACAGACAACAACGCAATAAAAAAAGTATTTATTAATCTCTGCACTCAATGTAATTATAGGTATAGGTGCTTGTAATAATTAACGGTTTATTTATTTATTTATTTAAACTTGTTTCTTTAACTTACTTTTCACTCAAATATTAAAAAATTCAATTCGAATTTAGGTACATACTAGAATTAAAATTTTATTTCTGCCCTTTTAACTTTAACTTCGAACCTGAAAAGTTGTAAGCGCTAATTGTTTTGAGCTAAAGCTAAACTTAAAGTAAAATAAAGTTGATTTATAATTAAGATAAAACAAAAATTAATTTTATTTGAATAAATCTTGACTGGAGGAAATTTACTGAACACCACCTCAACCACTCCTTCTCAGAATATGAAGGAATTTCATTAAAATATTTATCTACAACAAAAATACAAAACCTTCACTTAGATTTATGTTTGACTTTAGTTGCAACATAATTTTGGGCATAAGTAAACTTGGGAATTGTTTGACTAGTTCGGTTATGTTACTATTCTGGCAATGTTCGGTTTGGGGTTGCAATAATTCACTTGAAACAGGGAATCAATTATTTCATTGATGCATATTTTCAAATAATAAAAAAAGATGTTCTCCAATCAAACAGTTACACACAGAGAGAAATAATATGCTAAGATATGAATGAAAGATAAACAGTTGTTCAAACAATTCTAAAGTGTTAGGATAACTTTTATTATAATTTTGTTAATAAGACCTTATTGTAACGCAATATATCTGAACTAAACAAATATTGTTGCCTAAAATTATGCAATATATAAAAATATATTTAAATGCCTAGTTTTTGTTTGCGTTTAAATACGTAGAATTTATAAAACTATTGGGGCAGCAATAAACAAAGATGCTGCCAAAATGCTAAAATTTACAAAAATCTTATAAAAACGGTAAAATATTTAAACAATTGCTTTGAATTTTTTTCCAGAGAAAACACATTTATCTTTCTTCTACAAACTAAGAAAAAAGTTTTAAAAATATTGAGCCCTATTTGCGATGATATCGTAAGCGACAAAAGGCAAATTTTAGAGTAGAGGGGTTTTTATTAATTTTTCTTAAGCCATGCAATACTTTATTTGATTTAGATGGGTTTTCTCTCCGCAACGGACAAAGACAAAGTCTATGCGTTTGTTCGTCTTTGTAACGAGCACTTATAATGCAGCTAGAAAAAACAAAGTTTCGATAAGTTGTCGCTTACGATTTAACCGCAAATAGCGCTCGATATTACCTTAATCATATTACTGTCACCGGCAAATTTATTAGGGTTAAAATAGTCCTCCATCCAATAGCTAAAAACATGTTTTGTTGCCTCAAACCCTACTTTAGCTTATCATTATTTTCTTACCACTATTAATTGTAAGGTTTTAAATTAATAATAACGTTTTCCTCTTGTCTAAGGGTTACATGTTGTGGTTGCAAAATATATACTATTACAAGAGGTTAACACATTATTGTTATTTTTACCAAAAACATTGGAAATAATATGGTTAAAGTATCAAATCATAATATTATCTTAACTTTTTTCATTAGTTGTTTTTGTTTGGCTGCAGGTCCAAGTAAATAAATAAAATTAAAACCTCGTGATTTTTGTTTTTATATTTTTATTTGTATTCCCAATATTTCGGTTAGCATCGCTAACCATTTTCAGGGGTCTAAATATTTAAATACATAAAATAATATTATTAATATATATATATATATATATATATATATATTAGAGCGACTCACCAAAAAAAGTGCTCGATGTACCCTCCTAAAAATGAACCTTGGACTTTTTTAAGATACCATTTTAAATATTTCGGCTCCAGCTTTGACCTCTCGTGAGCTGGACCATTTTTAAAAAGAGTCTATTTTTGCATGTTTTGTTAATTTGAGAATCTGTTTCCTTACCAACATATACAAATTGGGTATCATAAGAAAGGTTTTTTTAAGGCGCGTCCAACTGTATATACAATTTGTCCAAGGACGATCATCCATATCCTTTTTTTTAAGGTTTTACTGTAAAAAAAACGGTTTTTGAATTTTTTGTTCGGCGTTGCTTTTAATAAAAATGCCAAATTAACATATTTTAATCTTTAGTCGATTTAATTAAATACGTGTTTCAGCTTTTTTGGAAATTCGAGCTAGTTCGCGTTTTGACAAAAATGCAATGGGGTGGCAACCCTTCATTTAAATATAGCAATATTGGCATCAAATTTCTTCTTTTACCAAGTACATCATCTTTGTATGTAAATAATATTATTTTTTGCAAATTAGATGCATTTTACACGGTGCTCTGGAATATATATAAATGCAATTTTGTAGTAACTGTAACATGTTAGCGGATTTAGTTTCTAGATCATGTATGGATAAAAATAGAACTAAAGAAAGAAAAAAAGGAATGATCCACGACTTTTTGGCGGCATATTTTTTTTGCAAATTAAAAAAAAATTTAAGTCGTAGATCATTTCTTTTTTTCTTTCTTTAGTTCTATTTTTATCCATACATGATCTAGAAACTAAATCCGCTAACATGTTACAGTTACTACAAAATTGCATTTATATATATTCCAGAGCACCGTGTAAAATGCATCTAATTTGCAAAAAATAATATTATTTACATACAAAGATGATGTACTTGGTAAAAGAAGAAATTTGATGCACATATTGCTATATATAAATCGAAGGGTTGCCACCCCATTGCATTTTTGTCAAAACGTGAACTAGCGCGAATTTCCAAAAAAGCTGAAACACGTATTTAATTAAATCGACTAAAGATTAAAATATGTTAATTTGGCATTTTTATTACAAGCAACGCCGAACAAATAATTCAAAAACCGTTTTTTTTACAGTAAAACCTTAAAAAAAAGGATATGGATGATCGTCCTTGGACAAATTGTATATACAGTTGGACGCGCCTTAAAAAAACCTTTCTTATGATACCCAATTTGTATATGTTGGTAAGGAAACAGATTCTCAAATTAACAAAACATGCAAAAATAGACTCTTTTTAAAAATGGTCCAGCTCACGAGAGGTCAAAGCTGGAGCCGAAATATTTAAAATGGTATCTTAAAAAAGTCCAAGGTTCATTTTTAGGAGGGTACATTGAGCACGAATTTTGCTTCCATACATTTTGAGTCGCTCTAATATATATATATATATATATATATATATAAGTATACTTAAGAAAAAAACAAAACATAATTTAACTAAGATAATTACATCTAAACAATTAAAAAAATTAATAACAAAACTTCACAAAAACACTTTAACTTGCCATAAGACTTTCTTAGCTAGATCTAGTTTTTTGATCGTCTGTTTTTGTTTATTATTTGTCTGTATATGTGAGCACAATTTTCTGTATGTTGTCGGTAATTGAGACAAAGTTCTGGGTCAGTATCAATTATATGTACAGTGTTGCCAATTTAGCCATTTGGTGGCTAGATTTAGCCATTTTTCAACTTGTTTAGCCATAAAATTTTATTTGTCGTTTTTTTAATGAATAATTTTTATTTTATTATAAAAATTTATAAAAGTAAAATAAACATTTTTAACAATTAAAACGCATTTAATTTAAATCATAACTTTTACAAATGTTGAAAATCGCTATAAATTATGATGATGAAACATCTTTCAAAATAAAGGAACAGTATTCCAATATTTAATTTATAAAATTGATCAACACAAACATCGGTGTTTCTTTCTGGTTGCAAGTATTTCAATAAAGAGATGCAGGAGGCGGCAACAAAATTTTTTTAAAAATTTCCGAATTTACTATAAAGTTGCTCTCACTTCCATGGTCTAATGCTGAAGTAGAGAGGGTATCTAGCCAAGTAAACGTCGTTAAAAGTAATTTCAGAAATAGGTTACATTAAGCAACCGTTTATTCGATTTTGTCAATTAGGTAAACATTTTCACCATAACAATAAAATATTTAACCAACACCACATTAGTGGAGAGGGTACTATGCGTTTGTGCGGATGTTTGTAGCAATTTAAAATATTATTCCTAAGCCCACTTTTGCGTATACCGATTGACTCAGAATCACTTTCTGAGTCGAATTAAAGATGTTTTTCCGGCTGGCTGTCCATGTAAACCTTGTGCGCAAAGTACAAGTCGCAACTTTTGAGATTTTTTTAAAAAATTTGATACATAGGTTCTAATGCGGTGCAGGGTATCATATAGTCGTGGTTAACAGACTATACTTTCTTACTTCTTTTTTATTGTAGAACTGGATTCAAAAGGTTGGGTAATTGTTGTCTTAATTATGATTGAACTTAAAATTATTTAAAACAAATAGGGGCGAGTGATTCCTATGAGATGAACAATAACGACATTGAATTTATCGATGATTTAATTTTTTAAATATCTATCAAAATATTAATTTCCGTTTATTCTTATTTAACAATTTGATCTTAGCTTACAATTTCATCGTAAACAACTTTTAATGTGTTTTTATTTAAAAAAGCGTACAGTGGGCTGCTAGCGCGGTTTTTTGCTAAATAGGCTTGTCACTAGCTTTTTGGTCAGATTTCTGTGAAGATATTTTGGTCTTAAGTTTTGTTTTTGCCGTTCCAACCTAAACTTTATTGCATTTATTGGGCCCGTCACCAATATATTTTCTATTTTCTTTAAAATAATGGTCAACAATAAGAAAATTCTGTTTGCATTTAGAATATTTGCCGGTAACCATATCGAATAATATCCTTTTTCTAAGTGTAGGGTTTTAAAGAATAAAACTTTTGCCATTAGCGATATGTTCCATTAACATGTATTATCAAGATCTACTCAAATCTTCAGCAGTAGAGCCCACAAATTATAGTCTTTTTTTATTATTATTTTAGAATGAAAATCAATAAAATTGCATTGCTTTCAGCCTTTTATATAAATGATTTAAAACAAACACATACAAAGAAATTATATACATATTATATACAAAAACTTGCTTAATTTAGCTTAAACCGTTAGAAGAGTACAATTTAAAAAAAACGACTTCAATTCATGTGGGGGTATAGTCTGAACCAGAAAAGTATAAAAACAATAAAAAATCTAGTTAAAATATTAAAAAAAATACGCGAAAACTCCGCCGTTGGCACAGAGATGTGGTTATGAAAAGATTTTTAGAAGGGATATTAATACAATTTCTTCAAATAATAATATGCATTCCAAGGTATTACAAATATCACAATGATTGCCGCAACCATATTATAACTGAATCAGACCTTAATCATGTTTCTGATTGCAGTAATAATATCAGTTGTCAACAAATTAAACCAAATGCGTTGGTTGCTCCTTAAATCGGATGTAAACATAACATTTGAGATCTTTAAAAGCAGCTTCTTATATTCCCAAGTTCTCGTCCATATTACGAAACATTTTCTGCAGAAAATTTCTTAATTTCTCTCTTGAAAGTGCATTCGTGCACATACAATGAAACTTTTGTTTTGCAGCATTTAAGTATTTTGTAAGCCTTTTCTCCTTCTTTATTTCAATAACAAACTCACAAAAGCTGCATGTACATGAAACGACGTTAACTTTTCCAATTGTCTCTTCCCTTTCACCTCAAACTTAAATGTTTCTCAGCATATTCTTCACAGCAAGGACGGGAACAGGTTATAGAAAAGATTTACATAAGCACTTACCATGTTGGCCTTATCTCTTGGTGGATCTTAACTACCGGGTAACAAATAATGCGTTTACCAACCGCCCCTGATTGTGAGAATCTTTACATGGCTAAAAGAATTCTTTTACAAAAAGTATCCTTACGAGGGCCTTTACCAATAGTCAGTCCGTTGCCTGCCACAGGGCACTACTCAATTCCGTAGTACAAGATAGGAACTGAACTCCATTATTATATAATTATTTACGCTGAACATATGAATACTTATGGTGTAATTTTAAACAATGATTTAAAAATCAAATAGTCAATATTTATATATTTATCGCTACGCTCCTGGCTTAAATTCAAAAATGTGTAGAAATAATTTATGTATGGCAAGCATTTGAAGTTTCAGTTACTACACGTAGTTTGGGGAGTTCATAATTTTTTATTACCACGAAAACGTAAGCAGTCTATTTAGAACCAACGCTGTGATAAGGTGCAGAACTTAAAAGTATGGCAGAACAAACTTAAATTGAAAAAAATATTGGAATACTGAAAATGCATACAAAACTAAAAAAAAAAAAAAATAAAACAAACAAAGAAAACTAAACTGAAACCGACTTGTGCTTGCAACAAAAGAAAATAGAAAACCTTCGAAGAAATTTTATAGAAAACACTTGTAGGCACAAAAAGCCCGGTTAGAAAAGATGGTGTATGCAAACTTTATACAAGTTTGCATAGGAAAACATCTCCAACGGAGTGTTAACTTTGGCAGCTTAAAGCTCATTGCAATCATTTATCACCTGGAAATATTTACTTTAGCTGGATAGCAAAGTTGATGCAACATTTAAATGTAGCTGCAGCTTATCTTCATCGTTTTAACTTACACTCCAAAAAATCATTCGTTATTTTTCGTTTTTTAAATTAAAGTATTTACAACAACTCAATCACGTCCCTCTCTTTCAGTTCCTCTGCAACAATGTGTGTTTATTTTAATTTAAATTAAAGTTTGTATTTAATTAATCATTTAATGAAAACGAAAAGTACTGTGAACAAATTCGTGCAGCAACTTTATTTAATTGTTTGGAGTAGAAAAAGAAAACTTTAATGAATTTACAATATAGCCTAACCAAGGCGTATTCATACCAGTGACCGCGTCATCCTTTTTTGTTTTTTTTTTTAAATACAATGTATTTTGTTTTTGTAAAAAGGTAGAGTGAATGTCGAAATTATGTCAAAATATAAAAAAAGAGAATTTTTTGTTTCTAAAATATACACAATTGCTTTAAAAGGTAAATCTTGCAAATTTATTGTTCACTTTTTTGTTTAATAAATATAAGTAAGATTTTTTTCAAGTATTTAGATTTTTATTGAATTTAAAATTGTAACTTTTGTTTTCACAAAATGTAAACAAAGCTTGACATTCAGCATACACAAAAGTAAATAAACAATAAACAGATTACTCGAAAATATCACCTGGATGAATTTGCCTTGAGCCTTATCAAGAAAACTTGCCTATTTTTATATGATATAAAAAAAAAAATTGTAAAAATATAATTGTTTCAAACTATAATTCATATGATTGCAGTTCCGATAATATGATTAAATCTAAGAAACAGTAGTAAGAAAGAGACAATGATTTCTTTCATTCAATTCAATAATTTCGATAAATCTGAGTAATAATTTTGTAAAATGGTTATGTACGCACAATATTGTTGCAGTAATTAAAAACATAAATTAAATGTTCTTATAATTATATTGAAATTAAACTACTAGAAAAATTACGGCTCTTTATGTTCCAATTTTATTTTTTAAATCATCATTTAATGTTAAGGGTGTACCAAAATTTATTTTTTATTTTAATTTTAATCAAAGAAAAAACAGTATCCCTTATTTTGATAATGAAATCACGCTTTTCCATCTCCATTTTTACTAGTCCTTAACTTTAAGCTCTAAACTTTAGATTGGTCAACTTATAAATAAAATTTTGCGTTTTGTTTTAAAACACCCTTGATTTATATTTGAATATGCTTGAACATATTCATGTAGTTGTGTGCACGTACAAACATATACAAATGAACGTAATTGTTTCAAAAAATGTCCTGGTGCTGCCATGTGTTGTAAATGCCATTTGTTACTGCCATTTTCGGTTACACTTAAAGTTACAATTATTCCGAAATATAAATAAGTTACAGATTCTTGTATACACTAAGGTAAATTAATTATATAGATATATAAATATATACAGTTAATGTTTTGTGCACTCTTGTACATATGTGTGGTGTTAAACTACTCCAAATGGTTGGAGACCAATCAAATGCAGATAAAAGAAATCAATTGAATAAACAATAGAAAAACCGAAGTAATAATGTCATTTGTTTTTCCAGTAAACAAAAATTAAAGGAAATAACTTAAATTATATATTTTTTATTAGAAGACCATCCATGTCAAATATAACTTACACTGTTGATGTGTTCATTAAACGTTGTAAAATATTCGAATTGTACACGAAGAGAAAGGTATTTATTACTTCAAAGAAAAATGCTTATATGTATGATCTTACCAAATTAAATTTAGTTAGGAATTATTTGTAGTTTAAGTTGAAATTATCAAGTCATAATGGGAAATTGTTTTTAGTATAAGCCTTTTGTAAATTATTGTAGCGTTGACATCACTGTACAGATTTTCTAGTAAAAACGTTTTGTCACAATTATTGCACGAGTTTGCTAGACTTGGCACTTACTTCGACAATTGGCTATCGATATTTATAACGACATCGGGCGTAGCATTAAGGCCTTAACCTCTTAAGACCCGAACATTAACCCATTGAATTTTTACATTTCTTACATATTTTTTATACCTTTTTGGGAGCAAATTAGACAACTGTATATATTTTTTTTTAAATTTTTATTTCAATTCTTAGAAATTAATGGTGCACATATGTGTACCTCAGGTCTTAAAATATGAACAATTTCAACGTAAATCCTTAATTTCTTAAAATCTGAACTGAACCGATTGAGTAAAGGGTTTATTAACTATTTTTTTTATCTTATGAGGTGTAATTTAAATTTCGGTTTTTATTATTTTTTTTATTTTTTTATTTAAAGTGGTAGAAAAAGAGGTGCACATATGTGTACTTCAGGTCTTAACGATTAGTTATTGAGGAAAAATGTCCAAACAGTATGGTTTTTTCAAACTGTTAAATACAAATGTTAAAATAATGGCTAAAACTTCTAAGCCCTGCCATTTTTTGATATTTTTTTGAAGCGCAGTAGCTTAAAGCAAGTAATAAAACTGTTTCTATTGGTCACACGATGTCGCTAGTCTTTAAAACTTGTAATAAGTTAAGGTACACATATGTGTACCCATGGTCTGAAGAGGTTAAAAATCAGAGCAAGTTAAACTTTTTTCTTGGTATTAAAATGTGTTTGAAGCAACAAATCCATGAATCAGCAAAATATAATTCATCTTTAAACGCATAAAATTGAAACCATATGAATTTAACAACACTTTTCTTAGTGCTGCCACAATTTTATTTTTATAGCCACCACCACAATTAGTTGTGAAGAGCGTATACTAAGTTTGTTATTCCGTGTGAAGCATTTTTATTATTCATCTTAGACCCCAAAAAGTATATATATTTTGGCTCCTTGAGTTTTCTGCATCAAATTTTAAAGGGGTCTTCTAAGACCAAAAGTTCGTGCAATGTATGTAAAACGGATTTTCGAAATTTCGGGCATTGAAATTTTCTGAATTTCTTGAAAACCCGTTTAACATACATTTCATGATTATTTGGTCTTAGAAGACCCCTAGTGAAATTTAATGCAAAAAGAATTCGTGAAACATTTTAACCCTCTAAAGTGCCGTTTTAGTATACTTTCGTGGGAAAGTTAAAAAAAGGACAAAAATTACCCCTTAAAATGAGTGTGAAAGCGTTAATAAAGGGTCCGCCAAATAACTTTTTTTTTTGAAAATGCTATAAAAAAAAACTACTGAATATTATTTTTTTAAATTTCTTTTTTTATTTGAAAGTACAATCTCCTTCCGGTTAATAATGGGAAATAATTTTATTCAAATGGCTGCCTGGGCTAGCCAGTAGCCTACACGATCGGTCCAATTTTTAAGCACATTATCGATTGTGTGCAGCTGTATTTCACCAATGGCTTACGAATATTGTCCTTTAAAGCTGTCAATTGTCTCTGGCTTGTCGGCGTAACACTTATCTTTGACGGCACCCCACAAATCATAATCCAACGGTGTCAAATCGCAGCTCCGAGGTGGCCAAACGACATCAGCTCTGCGGCTGATAATGCGATCTTCAAAAACAGGGCGCAAAACATCGAGTGTAGCTTCCTGTTGAAATCAAATGTTGCCAATATCCTCCTTTTCGATTTTTGTGAACAAAAATTCGTTCAAGATGGCCTGATAACGATCGCCATTGACTGTAACGGCCGCTCCTCGCTCATTTTCGAAGAAAAATGGCCCAATTTTGCCTCTGGACCAAAATCCGCACCAAACAGTGACTCGTTTTGGGTGCATCGGCTTTTCAATGTATGCGTGCGGGGTTTCTGTGCCCCAAATGCGACAATTTTGCTTGTTTACATACCCGCCAAGATCAAAATGAGCTTCATTTGAAAAGATGATTTTTTTGGCAAAATCGGCATCTTCTGTAAGTCGATCGCAGGCCCACTTAGCGAAGCAAAAACGCATTGGATGGTCAGTTGGCTTCAACTCCTGAACCAATTGGACTTTGTATGCCGTCATACCAAGGTCTTAATGCAAAATTCGTCTCAATGATGTCTCCGAAACGTTCAATTGTTGAGAACGGCGGTGAATTGATGTTGATGGCGCTTCACGCACACTTTCTACCACAGCAGCAATATTCTCGGGTGTACGCACTGTTTTTGGCTTTTCACGCTTTGGTTTATCGATGAGGATGCCAGTTTCTTTCACTTTTTTCACAAGACAACGAACATACGGAGCTGACGGTGCTTCTCTTCTTCCAAAATCCGTACGCAATTTTACATTACCATGATTTTTAAAGTAATGTCGCAATATTCCCCAGCTTTGTTCAAGCGTATACACAACCATATTCGTTAAGCGGAAGGATAAAACTAATTATCTGTCAAATCAGACATGAGCTAAGTGTTACCATTCACGAAATAAGCACTAGTTGAAAAAAACGTTAGATGGCGGACCTGTTATATTTTAAGAAAATAATCGCCATACAATTCTACTGAACACATCTGAAATAGTATTTTAGCTCAGAAGTACATTTAGTATATTTTTTTTTGACTTACATATTTAAAAATTTTAGGGGCCGATATTTCGGGAACCCGAGCTAACTTTTCAAAACCATTTCATTTCATGTTGCAAGTATTGAGGCTGGTTTTTTTTTTTTTTTTTTTTTTTTTTTTGTTGCACATATTTAGCAGCCTTCTGAAATTCACTCTAAACGCTTAAGCTAATTTCACCGCTGTATTGAAATATATCACTCTGCAGAATTTTGGTATGATTAGTTCATTACTTATCATGGCTCCAATATAAATTCCCCTCCTGAAAATCATTTAAGTTCGGCTTAAACTATTACGAATCATGATATTTTACTCAAGCTAGTAAAAATTGCTAAAAAAAAAAAAATAAAAAAACTTTCTGATTGTCGGTTAATAATTTAATATATGTAGGTCTAAGCCGCAACTAATTTTAATGCTAATGTCTGTTTTTATAGAGATAAACTAATAATAAATAGATATCATATAGATATCACTCCTGAAATATTCGATTTAAAAGAACTTAGGAAAAAGCAATTTTAAAATAAGCCAATGAATAATATTAATGCGTTAAAAGTTCCAGCAAGACAATTATGGTTTGCTTGTTGATTTGTAGTGGCATGTTTTTGTAAAGATTTTTAAGATAAAGTCAGGTGCTGCACGTGAGGTTTTCGAAATTTATAAAGAACACAAAACTTGATTTTAAAAAAATATTACAAACTAACATTGACAACAATATCAAAACGTAATTTAATCAATTTTTGTTGCTGCAATTTTCCAAAATTCTGCTTTGAAATTGAATTAGTGTCTAGATTATAAAATTATAGCTTTGAAGTTTTTGTATTTTTATCCTGCCTTTCCTCTGCTCCTTTTTATAACTATTTTATATATAACTAAAAATACACCTACAACCTTCTTCAAGTTGAAAAGTGTGAGAATAACAAAATAAAACAGAATTGCAGAGTGCATGAAACTGAGTACCCCACCCCCATCTTCTCACCCATAAACTGAAGAGTTGCTTTAACAAAAATTGCAATTTTGTTTCCTCTAAAATTTAAATTTTCTTTTTAAAATATCTTGAGAAAATAACCATATACATTAGACAATAAATAATTCATAAAATTTATTTTAAATTTCAAATAGAACTTTAGCACAATTAAAATTTTATGCACATTAATATTTCGCATTTCAGAAGGTTGTTTTTTTCAATTGTTATCAGTTCTGTTATAAAATTTTCTAGCATAAAGTCTGCAAACAGAACAATATGAAAACTGCATTCAAACAGAAGTAGAACAGAAACTTCAAAACATTTTGCATATTGTCAAAAATTTGCTTAAAAATGTTGTGGACTATAAATGTCATGCTGTTTAAAGTGGAATTAAATATTTCAATTTAACATTAACGTTTACTGCATCCTCTGCAATTAATTTGTATGTCTGCATAAATAAAAAAATTTCTTGATTTTCTTTTCTCCATTTTTATGTATATAAAAATTTTGGTATAACTTCTGCTGGCTTAAGCACATATTGCAATATTGTGTCAATTAGTATCAATTCAGGTCACTTTGAACATGAATTCTTTATTTGCATGTAAAAAAAAGTACAGCCATGGCCGGCTGTCTGATAGGCCAGCCTAAAAGGCAGCCGGCCATGGCTTTATGTCACTGCTTTTTACTGTATGGAATATTTATTATTATTTTTTTTCTTTTTTCAATTTTTGACAATATAAATTCATTAATGTTGCTTTATTTTTGAAGCACAAAAATTGCAAAAAAGTTCAGTGTTTGAATTTAAAGTTTAAATTTGTAAATTGTGTAGGAGAGTGAAAAATAAGATTGTATGCATAAAATTTTAGGTTTTTGGTTCCTTATGAGCCTTTCTGTGGCTAATGCAAGTAATAAGTAGGGATTTGTACAAAAAGAAGTGAGAAAAATAGTTCAAGGAACTAAATGAAGAAAAAAAGATTAAGAGAGTAAAGTCGGTCAAGCCTATACCCTTTACCACTGTACTTACAGACAGTTGCTAGATTGTACCCTATTTGGGTCCCATGAACAATCGTAAAACCGCCAAAAAAAAATTCTTGTATGAAGTTAAGATTCATATTCATATATTCACCACCACCTGGATAACTATCTTGCCGCGATGTGGTGGCTTAAATGCTGACTGTAGTGTATGCCTTGTAACTTGAATCGGTAAATTCTAGCCGGAACAAGTTGGAAGGCATATGCTTTAAGGCCAGCATGACCAAGGGTTATCCATCCATCCATCCACCTATCCCTTTACCTGAAATCCTTTCTATTCCCCCTT
Organism: Pollenia griseotomentosa; assembly: GCA_963931875.1. Classification (NCBI taxonomy): domain Eukaryota; kingdom Metazoa; phylum Arthropoda; class Insecta; order Diptera; family Polleniidae; genus Pollenia; species Pollenia griseotomentosa. Next base: position 201,226,669 of record OZ007561.1, on the reverse strand, counting down.
TATCTCCCATATCCCCCACTTTTAAGGTCAAGGTGGTTGACAGCAGTGCCTGAATGGCTAGTTAGTGGTTAAAGAAACTGGTCGCGAACAGCTTCCCTCTGACGCCGATGGCAAGGGTCAGTTGTAACTCTAGCCTAGTCCGTGCAAGCCGCGAGACGGTCTTTTTTTATACGGCTTACTCGTGGGACCAAAAATCTGGACAATCTACACAAAAACAAAAAGGACGTGACTCTAGGAGTCGATGCAGGGGATGTCTCTGGCAACTCGGCAGTTTCGGTGTCAGATCCAAACGCCGATTGGCTGAGTATTCACAGGGATATTCTGCTGCAGGAAGGTCAGTTACTGACAGATACGGATGGGATGGACCCCCCGGTCGGTTCCCCGCCTCGAACAGGGGTCTCGGAAAGACTATAAAAAAAATGTCAGTGTATTTTGTTGTTGTTAACTGTTGTTAAAAAACAGTTATGTCTTTTTTATGTTTCATTTCGTAAAAAAGTTGCAATTGATTAAAGCGACTTATTTTTAGTTGTGTCAGAAAATATAATGGTCTTACATTCCTACTGCTAAGTGCTGAATGGTCTTAATTCGAATTGTGACACTTTTGATAAAACAAATCTTTGTTTTAGTTTATATTTTTTAGACTTGTGTCCGTTTAGAATTCGGCAAAAGAGTCAAAACTTAAAAAGAATTCAGTTAATGTGAGATAAATATATAAATAAATCAGTAACTTATTTGCACAAGTTATCAAAAATGACACAACTAAAAGTTGTTCAATATCTAAAGTATAATTATTAAAAAAAAAATAAGAAACTGTTTAGATCATTATCTGTATGGATTTTCTACTTAATGGTCCAAAGATTTGTTATTAGCTATTTTAGGACAAAAATTTATTTTTTTCGATTTCTGGAAAATTAAGTTTTTTGACTTGAGTCACTCTTGAACTAGGTGTGCGATATATATAGTTGTGAAAGGCTTAAAAAGGTCGTGGATAACGGATAAATAGTAGGTGTAGCTAGTCGCCGTAATAGAGTTGGAAGGGTTGCTCTTATAAAAGCATAGTTATCCATTCATATCCTTAGTTTTATAATTTTTGTAAAGTAGCGTATGCAATTGCTCATTTTTTCGCCCTCCCCCATCCCTCTTTTTCTATTTTCCATTTTGCGTTTCGACAAAATGATTTGCAAACAAAATGGTTTAGGAAATTCAATTGTGCTGCGGGATTTCTATTGTTAACAGGGTTACTAAACTTGGTTATTGTTAAGTTGGTTGTTTGCTTTTTTCCAATCCTTCTTATTCCAACTGTTTGTATGTGCTACTCATGTTTTAACTTTTTAATGGTCAGAGTTTTACAGACTCAAAAGAAGTCGTCAAGAACAAACAAACTTTAGCTTTACTAAACTAAAATTATGTGATACGAAAAAAAATGCACTTATGTACACACAGTTTTGCTTATGAAATAAACGGCAAATAAACATATCTTTGAAAAAAGAAGAGTCAATAGATATCGTCAGTAATAAAAATATATAGAAAAAATGGATTGAAATATTTAAATGCGAAATATTGCGTCATTATGATGTAAAAGAATGATTAAATCAATTAAGAAAATACTTGATGTAGTCTTTTAATGGTCATTGCCTTTTTTAGAACCCAAAGTATTGATGAGCTTATTGACTATCATTATAATGGTTGCGACAAACATATAATTAATATATGATTTATGTTTAATGTTCAGTTTAAAATGCGTTTAGTGTGGAGTACGAGCATAAAACAAAACGTTTCCAATCGTTTTATTTTGTACTTTGCCGTGAGTGAAAAAGAAACAAATCTACTGAAAACTCATTGTATTTTGTTGTTGAACTTAACAAAAAAGCTACGATATTTTGCCTTTGCTCTCTGGAAGACTATTTGCACCAAACACAGAACTCTGCTAATGAAAATGATTTTGCAAAATAGTTTTAAATTGTGTTTGGTTTTAAGCACAACACGTACATTATTTTAAATGTACGCAACTGAAAAGAAAACAAAGATAACGAAATTAAAATGATAGGAGCAAAAACTTTTCGCAAACGTTTGCTTTTTGATTTGCTCCTTATAGAAATATTTGTGAGTAGAATTAAAAGACATTTCTGTCAATAAAAACCAATTCATTAGATTTTATCTTAAAATTAAAAAATTTTAACTAAAAATCATTCACAAAATACGTTTCGTCATTAGCTTTGTTCTCAAATTAAAATTGTTTTGGTTTTGCTTATGAAAAAAACGATTAAAAAGATTTGAAAAGTACTGCACATTAAACAAACGTTTCCGAAATGTTTCGTTGGTTTTCAAACTCTTGTTTATTTTTTTCTTAAGTAAATTTGACAAATTAATTTAATTAACGCCAATTTAATTGTGAACTATATATCAAAAGCGAAAAACAAAATTAAATAAACAAAAGTTTATTTTAAATAGTTCAAATTGTTGCCAGAATGCAGAAAATGACTTCATATTGTCAATGCTGTACACAATCTTAACAAATTTTGCAAAGAGTGCAGTACTATACGAATAACAACAACAAAATCTTTTATAATAATTTTCTCCTAAACTTTATTTAGCTAAAATTTATTCAAATAGCTGACTGCAGTAGAAAGTCTTCAAAGGAAAAAAAATAAAACTCCCTCTTAAAAAAAAATACAATTAATTTAAATTGAATTCACTAACTACAAAAAAATAATGAAAACGAACAACTTGTATATGAACAAAGCTTAATTGTGTTCTAAGAATGTGAAAAAAAGATGCAGCAAAGGCCAAGCAAAACAAAACATTATTAAAAACAGAGACACAAAAAAATAAGACAAAGGAGAAAACTCAAGAGTTTGAAGTCTTTTTTATCTTTGCAAAATATTTCTTATGACTTTGACAACAATTAGGAAGACAATAATGATGATGATGAGGAAGTGAATAGTTGTTGATTTATTGTTGTGGCTTTTTTTGTAATATGCAAATAAACATATAAATAATTATCAACAATAATAGCTTTGTGTTTGGTGAAAGTATAGAATATTTTTTCTCAAACTTTTTCATTTATCGAAAAGATTAATATAATTAATAAAATTGTTTGTTTATTGTCAGTATGCGGTCAAACTTTGACAGCAGTATTTTGCCTTTTTCAATGACCCCACCTACTTTAAAATACTTGCCTTGATCATAACAATTGTAAATATATCCAATAAAAAAAAACAGGCACAACTTTAATTTTTAGCAGAGTAGAAAATCAAAATCTTGCGAAAAAAAATGTTTGATGAATTTACACTGTAAATGCAGAAAACGAAATAATATTATGTTCACTTTAATCGCATTTAGTTTTACTTTCACAACAACTTTATTAAATTGACAAACATGCACTGATTTTTCAGTAATTTTTGATCAATTAAAAAAATTGTTTTTTGATCATTTTTTTTTAATATCAAAGTAATTTTTGGAATACAAAACTTTTGATTCATTAGATTTTGTTTGTCGCGACTAATTTCCAATTTTTTTTTTTCATTTATTGAAAAAAAAAATTCACAATTTTAAGTTTTTAAAATTTTTAGTAATCTATTACCATTTCTATCTATATCATTTTGCTAGTATCTGCAAAATTAACGAATTTTTTGCTTGATTCAATGAATTTGGTGATAAGAGCCAATTTTTAATTTTTTCTGGGTAATAATTATAATAAAAATACAATACTTCTAGAATCCTCCCCACAAACAAATCTATACTGACAAAAAAAAGTGTAAGAGCAGTGATAAAACGTGATATTTTGCAATATTTTTTCTTAACTTTTAAATCAATGCCAAATTTTTAACGAAGTGCGATTTTTTTATTTATAATAAAACATATTTGGCATTATTTAGTTTGTTTTATTTTCAATAAAATTGAACGGCATCTTGTGATGATTTCCTCCCCGAAGAAATTTCATTATAATAATAAAATTTAACAGTAAACGACAAATTAATGATTAAAAATTTAATTAATAAATATTAAACCTATAATTGCAGCAATATGGAATTTTGCATTTCCTGTTGTTTTTTAAGTCATTGAACAAGAAAGTAAAAACAGCAAAGTTGTTTTGGCTTCAAAAATACAAAAAAGGTTTAAAAAAGTTCTACCCAAGAAATTAAGAATTTAATATTAAAAATCTTTTCAATGTTGGTACCTTTCCATCAGTAGCCAATATCTATAAACAATAGTTATTTAACAGTAATAAGTAATCTTTCTTTGAAGTCTAATGAATATAACTCTCAGAACAGAAACTTATTGGAATAAGCTAAGAACAAAATAACAATAAAATCTCTTTAATAAAGTTATAAGCCCATAGACACAATTCCTTGAGTCTACTTAATAAATTAATTAAATTTCAATGCACATTTCATTTCTAAATGCATTCATTTACATTGCCTATGAGAAATATTAACAGAATTCCACAACACAGAAGTAATTAAATTAATTCTTGATTTAAACCACTTGAATAACTTGAAATATTAAACTCACAATGAAACCAAGGAAGCACTTCAACATAAACATATTACGAAAGACTGTAGAAATGCGCAGAGCAAATGACTATTTTGTGTAGATATTAAAAGCTACGGTTACATTTATTAAATATTTGACCAAGTAAGCATAACCACTTCTTTTGTTAATAGTTAGTGAGATTAAACATAGTCTAAATAACTCAAAATGAAGCATATTATACTGCTAGACATAGTAAAAACCCGTTTTTTGAAGAAAATCAAAAAACAAATTGGATTCAATGAAAATTATATACTAGGTTGCCTGTTGGTCACGTCTTTTTCGTCGAATATTTGCCTAGTGTGACCGAAGCTTAAGAAATATGATGATAGACTTAAAATGTATCACAATCCACACACGAAAAGTAAAAAGTCGTGTCAAATTGTATAATAAAGGCATATCTTACTCCATTTTTCTTTACAATGTTTGATGTAAAATTGTTTTCAAAAGCATGGTAACCGGGTTTTGTCGTTTTCCATTTTAACTTATTTAACTTTTTTTAACTTTGAACAGCTTGCAGCGCTACTCGTTATGTTGTTGTTCACAGCGACTTTTCTGTTCCCCACTTTATACCTGCTTTTTTTATCTACACCCAGAGAAAAAACATGTTTAAATATGCTCACCTTCAACAATACTATGTCTAAAGAAAATGTTAACCATATTATGTTTAATTTAACCACATTATTGTCAACCATGACAACCATATTATGACAAAAATAGCCCTCCATGAAGAGGACACAACAATATTATGGTTGCCTCCGAACATATTATGGTTAATAATAACTAAAGATGTTTAACACTTATAAAAGCATGGTTGGTTTTCAACCATAGCATGTTGCTCTTGAAAAAAAAGGAAAATACTATTGTTAATAAAAAACAAAATTTTGTCATATTTAACCATATCATGTTCAGAGGCAATCATAATATGGTTATGGCTTCTTGATAGGCGACTAATTTAACCATAACATGGTTACAAATGAATGGCATACAAAGAATTAAATCTTTTGCATGAAATTCAGCAAAATTACTTAGTAATTGTAATATTAAATTAATTATCATTTGTTTTTTTTTCATTACTGGAAACGAAACCATTTTTTTGCATAAAAACAGTGTTATAAAAACAGTGTATCAATCATGTCTTTTGCCCTAATTGTTCTTGTTTTCGTGATTAAGGTATGTATGTGTTGATCGGTGGTCACATGGTACCCTGTTAATATCTTTTTGACACGTCCGGTAGGATTGACAGACAGGTCATTAATTTAAAGACCTGTATAAATTTGAAAATCCGGTATCCGTCGGTTGTTACACGATTATAGCAAAAAGTCTATACACGGTCAAAAAAATTTAATCGATGCGCAATAATAGTTTGTTTAAAGTGGGTTAACGTTCTCGTGCCTATTAATAAAGTGAAGAAACCCCAGGAGCAAACATGTATGTGGCGGATATTAAGAGGTCCACTGTTATGTACCAATCCAAGTACATATGTAAAACAAAGCTAGCGAACTTGAAGTTGATTTGAATCCAATAGAGCTAAATTCTGTCACAATTTCCAAATAGAAATTAAGCACCCAACAAAAAATGCTACAATAAAGCTTTGGAATAAAAATATTCCGGATTTTCCTACAAATCCTCAGGAAACAAAAATCCAAAGCTAAAAAAAATTAATTTTTAATTTGCAGGACAATAACACAAAAAATTAATTTTTTAAAGAAGCAACAAAAATATTTAAAACAAAATCAAACTAGCTTTTTAAATTTTCAAACCACAATGACAAAAATTTCAAAAATAAAAAAAACAAAGGGAAATAAATGTCAAAGGTAATTTGTTCAAATACAATAAAATTATCAGGGTGATAAAATTTAAAATTACCGCAAGGTATAAGTGAATGGAAATATCCAATGCCTCACACGATGCGCTTTGCTTTCTTCGGTCAAAGGTATAAAAAATACTTACGTAGCATTATGTGCAACTAAGCGCTCTTGCCACTGTTTTAAGTACTTGTTTTTTTAACGATTGTTGCTATGCATATTACTACTGCGATTTAATAGATCAAAATTACCAACCTATTTTACACACTATTTTAGATGATCTTAACCTTTAATGGACCACTGTAACATATCAAGATTATACTACATCTTATTTGTATCTTTAATTAAACTTTAAATATTTTAGCTTTTGGTAAAAAAAAAAAACATCATTCCACCAGTAAAAAAAAAAGTAATTTTGTTGCGTTGTAAAATACAAAAATTATTTTGCATATTTGATGTTGCCAAAGGCTTTACAATTTACTATAAAAACCACCTTCGGTTTTGTTAACAAACAAAAAAACTACTGCTGCTTATATTTACAATCCTACCGCCATAATTGGGAAAACTTTATTTGATTTTATCTTTAAGTCAGTAGGAAAAGAGGCAACATTTACTATAGATATATAAAATAGTGTACCACTTATACCACCAGCACATTTCTGTTCATTTATTTTTTATTTTTACACATTTTGTACACCTATCGAAGCATGTATACCACATACACACATCTTTATGGCTGTGACTTCATCATCAGTGGAATATGCTGGAGGTCTTTTATGTACAACTTTCACTTGTTTCTATTTTTTGTTATCGAAAGATTTTAATTTTCGTAAAATAAATTATTAACTATATAAAGAATAATTATTGGACAAATAATAGGATATGAAAGTTGTTTTTGATACCACTTTCAACTTTTGCGATGCATATTTCTTTCTTAAAGTTAATATAAAATAAAATTTATTCAAAAGTATTAGTATAAAAATATAAAACGCAAAACGCTTTAAGAGTGTCATTTTCTTCCGAACTTCATTATATAATCTTCTCTTTTCAAAACTTAAAATAAGCTAAGTTTTTTTTAATAACATTACGTGACAAATTTGCAACAAAGTCGTGACCAAATGAATCTGACAGCTAATCATTTTGTAAAATTTTCCCGTGAATCCGAATACGAAGTCAAAATTGTCAAAAGTAGAACAGTTTTTGAGATATTCCAAAATAACCGCTATTGTGTTTTAAAAAAGAGGATGTGACTGATATGCAAATATCTTCAAAAATTTTAAACGGATTATGTGTTTCTTTCTTTTTCGTGAAAGGTTATAAAATGTCTTAAATAACCATGGGTCGTTTGTTAAGATGAGTCAATAAATGGCAGAGTAATAGTATTCATATTCGGATTCAGCGGAAAATTTTACATAAAGATTAGGTGTCAAATTCATTTGGTCAAAAAACTGTCACGTAGTGTAATTCGTTTTTGTATAAAAAAAATTATAAAAGTGCTATAAAATGGGCATTTTATATTTCAATTTCCAATATTGCTATTTAAAACAATATGTTTGTACCTTTCACCATAGAGGGACAGGGTTTATATATCGCGACCTTAGGACAACGAGGTTCTATCTAACATGTTGTTTAGGTGCAAACATAACCTTGATTTCCTAAGGTCGCGTGTATTATACGTTTGTTTTTATATAAGTTTCCGTTTGTAATTTCTTCAATATTGGTCTAGGATCTAGGATATGAGTAGCGGCGTTAATAAACTCGCCTGTCCATCACTCAGTTTGTCTGTTCGTATGTATGTAGAAATGGGTTCTCCAAAGAGTCCAGTTATGATGGGTTCTATGTAGGTACTTATTTATGATCGGTAAACAAATGACTTCAAAATGAGCAAAAAACCACGACTGACTCTAATTTTTTTTACAAATTACTAAAACTGTTTCATGATAACTTATATATAGACAAATTGCTATCTTTTTTTATTTATTTGCTTTATTAATTAATTAAAAATTTTCCAGTTGTAAGATATGAGCTAAGAGTGTCAAATTTGACTCCGATATTTCTTTTATAAGCAGCCAAATCGGCTTATCGTTAAATGCGCTTGATTAAACGTTTAATTAACTTGATTGAATGTTTAATTCATTTGGTTAAATTATTAATGCTTTAATTGGTGAACAATTTTGGAGAATTTTTTCTGTGTTCAGTTATGAAAAATCATTTTCTTAGATTTAGTATTTTACTAAATCAGTCACTGATTATATTTTTTTTTTTTTTTTTTTTTTTGTTGTTGAAGATTTTGAAGAAGAATAGAACTATTGGTACAACTGAACAAACTATGAGAATTGTTGGCATGAAACAATAATTGAGTTCAAATTTTATTGTTTAAGAGTTGATGAAATTTGGTTTATTTAAAACGAAAAAAAAGACACTGAAAAAAAAGTTTGTGCTAAAAAAATTTAGCACGTAATTAAAATTCCTAACTGCTTACTTAAAGTGTAAGTAAGAGAGAGACACTGAAATTTCTTTTAGTACACTGTAAGAAAAAAAACTCTGATGATGTTTTCGAAATAGCGTTGTAAGTGCGATCCCAGTTTCAGCCAAGAATAAAAATTTTTAATAAATTTTAATTTATTTCATGTTGAAAAATTTCCTTCCTTTAATTAATGAAAATTTAATTTGATTTAAAAAAAAAATCTAATTAGGATTAAATAATTTTTGTTTTATTTATAATTTTTAAAAATAATATGCAAGAGTTGTCCTTGTTTAATTAAATTTTTAATATATATATAAATTTTAATATATGTATATTTAAACATTTTTGAAAAGTAAATCGTTCTTTTAAAAAAATTTATATTTTATATGAATTTAAATTAAAATTTTTAACAGGTACTTTTAGTGAACTTCCATTTCTTTAAAGTCGCGCCAAGATTTGAATCCTCTTAAAGGTCAACTTTCTTATTAAAGCCCCAGCAGTGGCAGAATCTAAAATAAGATAAGAAGATATTTATAAACATTAATCAAAAAGTACACATTTTGTATATCTTTAAAATTTGAAAAAAATTCTTTCGAAAAAACTACGTTTGGCAAAAGTAAGTTTAACTTCTATTTTTAATTTAAGGATATAAAAATGTAATTCTATTAAATACATTTTATTATTAAGAAAATATTAAAAATGTCTTTGCTTTGAACTTATTAAGGTATAAAGTTAACACAAGTAGTCACAGAATTTACACACCCAGCCATATTGTTAAATGCAAATACACTATAAAGTTCTGGCAACGTATGAGATGTATGACATGTTTGCCGTTCATTGTATTTGTGTAAACGTGAGCGTAAGTGTAAAATATGTGCAAAAGTAATTTAAATTCAAAATTATATGGCAATTGTATAGTCAGTGGCAGGCAACACACACACAACGATACTTACGATTGTATCTGCTAAGCAGCAAAATAGATGCCTTAAAGAAATAACAACAATCTAATAACAGATCAAAAAAATTTATGCTTTTGTTACTTCAGTGAGTAACAAAAGGCAAAGAGAGACTTTTTGGTGTTTATGCATTTACACCAAGGAATTGATTGCGTGCCCATCACTGCTTTAAGCTTAAATAGAACTATTAATAACATTAACAGCAGCAACTAAACAATACAAACACCCATCATTTGCAGCAGCTTAAAGTGAAAGCCTGCAACACCTCCTTTTTAATTTATTTAAGTATGTTTGAAAGATTGTATGTGTTGAGGCAATCAGTTGTCTCTGTAGTTGCTGGTATTTAGTTCCTGTGTTTATTTCAAACATTTTAAGGATCAGCTGCTTTTTATTATTATTAGTCAATTGTTGTTGTTGTTGTTGTTGTTCTTTAAAAAGAGAAAATACATGGAACTGGCAGTGCGCAACAACGATGATGACAAAATCCAATGCTTTAGTAAACATTACAATTGACACTACTGTAAACTTAATCAAACACACAGACACGCACTCATTTATTATTACCCTGCAGCTAAAGTCGTTACTAGTAAGGTCTTGGACTAGTTTATTACTAGTTGTTAAGCGTCGAAAAAGTGCAACAATGAGAAAGATAATGAAATTTCGATTGCACGGCTTTATACGCGACGCCGTTTACTGCAGTAACAACAACAATAATACAAAAGTTTGTGTAAAACAATTACTTGTTCGTTTTAGGAACAATTTTGCAATTGAATAGAATTATTTAAATTATTCGAGTTATTCAAATCAATGGAGCAATATTAAAACTTAAAAATCGACTTATTCCTTAACTGAACAAAAACAAAAGTAAAATAATTGGACTTTCGTCATTGTGATCTCGGCCAACTTATAAAAAATTAAATAAAAATCTACAAAAAAAAATAAAAATTTCATAATAAATAAATAAATGGAATGACTTTGCACACATTTGTTTGATATAAATTATAGAAATCACGTATCGTCGGCTTAATACGCAAACCTGCTAACACCATTTCGGCACATTTTATAGGAAAGACAAACAACTTTTTATATTTCACATTTGCAGCTTGAGAGGAAAACAAAAAATGTAGACTCAGATTGAAAAAAACTACATGCTGTAAAAAGTAAAAAATTTATTTTTAAATGAAAAATGTTTTTCTAAAATCAAGTGAACAACAGATGAAATCTTGGAGAAATGTTAACCTTGAATGGGGCTTTAACGTATGAGTGATATTTAATCAGTACTTTTATTTAAAATAAAGTATACGCAGGGATACCCTAAAGGCATTGATTTTATTTTAAAATACTTTGATAACGTGCTACATTTTTTTTTAATTCTTGTTAAATTTCATCCTCTTTTTCTCTTTTTCTCTGACTTGGCTAATATCCTTACTGAAATCATATATCCCAAACATACAGGTTTCCGTTGTTTAATGGCTAGACAATATCACCATTGCATTAAATTAGTTAAACTATTTGAGTTATTCGAACAAACTTAAACTCTTATTCAATCAATGGAGCATTATTAACACTTAAAAATCGATTTATTCCTCAATCGAACAAAACCAAAAGTCAAATAATTGGACTTTCGTCATTGTGATCTCGGCGAACTTATTATGATTAAGATAACTATATAATCGTGCATATTTTCAAGTGTCCTACACTTTGACTATTAAAACGAATGTTTGTTTTGCGTTTATCGTCTATTTTCAGAACCGTGGGGCTTTTTGTATGTATCACATGCATTTGTATATGACTTTAAATGCACACATATTTTTCATTGTGCAAAAATACAAATGAAGGCGTAGATTCACATCTATTTGTTACCAGCCTTGTTCGTTTATATGAAAATATCGGTGTTCGTTTATGCGTAATGTGTTACTATTAAAACAATACAATCTTTAATTTGTTGTAAAATTTATCTCCTCAATTTAAATGCATTTCAAATACAAAATGTCGTTGTATATTCGCTTATATTGTAGGTTTTTAACACCATCTGCTTAATGGACTAATAATTTGGATAAAGAGAAAACTTAATGCAGATATATGTAATTATATACATTTCTTTTTTTAACTCACACAAACAAATTTTGTAATTGAATGTAAATAAAAACAAATAAGAAAGAATAGTCGTTCAAGCCTGACCATTTAATACCCTACACCATAGTATTTACAGCCAAGTCTTCGACAGTGTAACCACCGGGGGCCCATGGGCAAGCATAAACCCTGCAAAACAAAACTATGTTATGATGCTAAGATTCATGTAAAAGTTCTTATTGCGAATATTATATAGATATCAACATCTCAATAAGATTTGTTTTTTGATAGGACTTTTGGTCAGATCTGGATTTACTTGTACAGATTTGTTCCCTGACATTAGGGCTACCTTTATAAATATCTTTGCCAAATTTGATATCAATAACATTAGTTGTACACAGAAAAAATTAAAAATTGTCTCTTATCACCAAAATTCATAGAATCAAGCAAACAATTTCGTTGATTTTGCACCTTTTACCAAAATGGTTATATAGATTACTTTAAATTGTTAAAATTAAATAGGTTTTGAAAATTCCCAATAACGATTCTACAAGTCTAAATTATTGTATTTTAATCGACATAATGAATTAAGATTTTTTGTAATTTAATTAATATTTTAATTAAAAATTTATTTCAAAGCAACTAAAATGTTTATTATATTTTTAACTTTCTTTCAACAAAAAAAAATAATTGTTTCAATTATCACATTTATTAAATTGAAATACTTTTTAACCAAATTTTTTAATTGATAAAAAACAACTGATAATTTGTTCTGTGTATGTAGGTTGAAGAAACTTTCATGCGATACACGGAAAGAATTATTTACTAAATCGCCAAAAAATATGGCTTGATTTGTTTATCACTTCAAATTGACATAATTACAACTAAATCATTTCATTAATCACATAAGTTTAAAATGAGTTTGATGCAGCATCGGCCATAATGAACGTAACTTTCACGTGTACAACCGTCCACGATTTCTTCTTAATTTTTGTATTTCTTCTTTAAATTATCCATTAATTTTCACGATTTCATCACTTTATTAAATTATTTTTATCCATTTTTAATACTTTAAAGAAATAAAAATTTTTGTTTGTATTTTTTTCTTAATCAACTGTCATCTTAATCATCTCAAATGTAATTTGACCGGCTTTGATTACCTGGTGTTTACACATGAAAGTACTTTCTTGCAAGTAGAGTATACGTATTATCAACGAAAAATCAAAGAAACAGCCGATTGGCTGAAAGCACGTGTGTTAGTTAAAAAGTGTGAGTGTATTGCGACTTTAAAAAAATGTACTTTCATGTCTAAATGCTAGGTTAGCTAAATCAAAATTTTGCTTAAACGAGCTCAAAAACCCAAGTGTGAAACACCTATTAAACATAAATTAATATTAAAATAAATTGCTGGAATCTGCCACTAATATTTTACAAAATACGAATAAATGCCTGAATTTTTTAAAATAAAAATGTGTAGCATTAGAAAACTTAAGAAAACTTAATATAAAAATAAGAAAATTTTTAATGATTTGCTTAACATTTCGATTCGAATAAAAATTAGTTGCATTAAACCAAGTTTTCTTGAGCATTTTTGGAAAAATTTAAAGAAATCCCTAGCATTTGTTTCTTGATCCAAGAAATTCAATTCTATTCAAAAGTCAAGAAACCCAGAAACCCCCAACAATAAAGTTCAGTGTTTTTTAACAAGAATGAAAATTGGAAATTAAGCACGACTAATAAAATCTTATTAATTAAACATTTTGTATTCCCAAAAATTCCTTTGATAATAAACTTGCAAGTGCACGGCATTAAAAACTGAACTGGCAAACGGCTTTATTGAGATTTTCTTGCAAAAACAATAAACCAATTTGTTTTGGTTTTTATTTTGTTTTTTCTTAACCCACTTACAACTACAATTAATGTAGGGTTTAATGTTGGTATTTTGTTTAGCCTTGATATCCCTAAAAATAAGACTTTTTGAGTGTTTGCAATTCTTATTCACTCTGCAGTTTTGCTTGCTAATATCTTTGCCTTTTCTAAAACTTTTTGGAGAATGTTTCCTGATGATCTGGCCTAAGCAACCATGCGCATAAAAAATAGCGTATCCCCCAACAATAAATTTCAGTACTTTTATCAGGAAAAAAAGTTGGGAATTAAGCACGACAAGCAAAATCTTATTAATTAAAAATTTTGTACTCCTAAAAATTACTTTGATAAAAAACCAGACTAATATTCAATAAATGCAGCTTGATTTCAGAAATATCTTTCTTATTTTTATTAAGAGCAAGCAACCTTTGTATTTCTTGTGTTAAGATTTTTTTTTTAATATATATTGAAAATGTGAATTTTTTCATCATAAGAAAATTTTTTTTTTTTAGAAAATTTTACTGAATGCGAACAAAATAAGTTAAAAATATAAAATTAATTTTGGATTTTGGATTTTCTTGTTTTAAGAAAGGAAATTGATTAATTTAAAAAATAAACTTCTTTCCGTGTCATGTTCAGTCTGTGATTTTTGCCACATAATATTTTAAATTTAGGACAGATGAAATATTGATATTTTTCGTTTTCCTTTGATTTAGTGTAATTTCAAATAAAAATTTTAAACCAGTTTGAAAACAGAGTTTAATTTATAACAGCCATACATACGAGTACTATATAGAATATGTATATGCAAATTCCGAATTTCTAAAAGTAATTGTGTGCACGAGATATCACATGTGTTTGTGTAAAAAACTTTTCAATTATGAATTCAAAATATCATTTAAACATACATACGTGCACATGCTAGACCAAAAATCAAGTAAAACATCTACTTTCATAGAAATCCATAATTCAACACTAACTTTAAATGTAAATTGTAAAGAGGTTTTCAGTCAAACAAAACTCAATCATACTCACATAAATATGCCCCCAGACATGCATGTTTTTAACTGTAGATACATTTAAAAGTGAGCAAATGTGCATGTCCTTGTGTATGTTGGCATGACCAGTTCATATTACGAACTAATTATGTACTTCCATATTTCCATTTTCTTTTTTCGTATTTTTGTGCAAAGCTCTTGTTGGTATAGTGTTGCAAGCAGAAATCATTTAGCAAATGCTTTATATATTAAATGTCAACATTTTGTCATTCTAAAAGTTGTAGTTGTTGATAGATCTACTTGTCGTTTTACACTTGCACAATCTTAATTTATCATATCAATTCTTAGTACATTTCTCTTTTATTTTTCTGTGTTTATAAAAATTATTTATTTTTGTTTTACGTTCGTATTTAAATTCACAACTTTTATTTCGATTTGTTTTACGCTCTAAATAATATTTTTGTTTAACGTTGCTGTCACTCAAATTTCACATGTGACTCTATTAGTCATACTGAACTTAATAAAATGTCTAAAAGTTGTGAATTTTATCATAAATATTAGAAAGAGTATTTAATTTGTTAAAGGTCGCTAAGAACGTTAGTAGAACAATGTTCTCATATGTATGTGTAAATATCCTGCGGGAAATTGGTCCAACAGACTGCTCGTGGGATTTGTGAAAATAGAACAAGTACAATAAGAAAGAACTCATGACCAGTGAAAGAAGAACCAATCATTTAAATGGTTTATGAAGAAAAAGTAATGAATTACAGTACAGTCTTCGCCGGTGGTGTGACACATTTTTTGGGACTTTCTTAAATTTGGTTCGTGAATTTAATTCTAGCAGTTGTTTTATTGAAATAATACTACATTGTAGTAACTGACACTAAATACGTTCATTAAGACTGGTCAACTGGCGTCAATTGATCCCCTCCAATGACATAAGTGATAGGTCTTATTCGTATAAAGTGTTAGAACTAGAACCGGTCTCTACACCCAGAGAAAAAACATGTTTAAATATGATCACCTCCAACCAAACTATTTTTAAAGAAAAGTTTAAACATATTAGGTTTAGTATAACCATATTATTGTCAGCGGTAACCATTTTATGGTTAAATTAGCCTCCATCAAAAAGCCCAAACCATATTATTGTTACCTCCAAACATGTTATGATCAATAATAACCAAAACTTGTTAAACACTTATAATAGCATGGTTGGTTTTCAACCATAGTATGTTGCTCTTGAGGAAAGAGGAAAATACTATTGCAAATTTAAAAACAAATTATTATTATATTTAACCATAAAATTTTTAGAGGCAACCAAAATATGGTTGTAGGTTCTTGAGGGAGGACTAATTTAATCATAATACGGTTGTCGCTGACAATTATGTGGTTATATTAACCATAATATGTTTAAAATTTTCTTTAAAAATAGTTTGGTTGGAGGTGACCATATTTAAACATGTTTTTTCTCTACGTGTACCACAGAAAACCTATCACGGAACTACTTTGGTGTCAGTTCGCTTCCCTCTAGGGTATTGAAGATTAACGTTTACAAAGATAATTGAATAGTGTATGCAATCTAGGATTCCACTCGAAAAAATAGTCCCGGTAACTGTTAGACGGAAAATCTCAGGAGTTCCTCACTTGAATTTAAGTTTTTGTGACAGTAAACGGTAATAATTAACCGCTTATTAATCACAAAAAAAACTTAATACTATTTTTCGCCCAGCAAAAGTTATAACTAGGGATGCGATTTCCATCCAAATGCATGTTTTTTGTCGATAGTCTAAGATCGATGTCGACCAATTATCTTTCCGAATCATTAAATTTGCGTCAGAAGTGCATTGATTTGTTTTTGCATATTTTTGGTGAAAATGCATATTTTGGTTTTAAATGCATATTTTTGGATATTTTAACAATTTTTGAGTGACATTTTTTTTAAATTTCTATATTATAAAAAAAAGTTCTTAAAAAAATTTCAAAATTGTATAAAAAAATAAAAGTTTTTAAAATCAATAAATAATATTTTTTGGAGCTCTGCTCAAAATACAAGATTTCGACAAAAGATCCTTAAATTTTTAACCGATGCTGATTGATTACATACGGATAACAATGTGGAAGGAAGAATAGCCCGACATATTAAAAAAATTCCAAAACGTTTCCAAAAAAATATGGGATTTCAAACAAAAAAACAAATTTCAACTATTTTTGATCTAGAACCAAATGTGCGATCTGAATTAGAAAATTGAAATTCTGTAAATGACTTGGCATCCTATAACTTCGGTTGACTTTGACAGATCATTTTCAATGTACAAAGGCTTTCTTTTGATGATATAAAAAAGTATTTATTTGATTTTGTTAACAAAAATTTAAATTATGTAGTTATTTAAATAAAGTTTTAAAAAATATTATACCTATGAATAACAATGGTATAAAAACAATAGAATTTTTTAATATTTTTTAATTGTTTAAAATAGTTTTGAGTGCATATTTTTTATTTTTTAATGCATATTTTCGATTTTTTAGCGCATCTTTATTGCTATTGAGCTCCTATTTTGCTGATATGTTTCATACCTTTTACCAGGGGATGACGGTTGCCTGACCTTTGCCATGATGCCATGCTCTTTTGAGAGGTGGTCAGGGGTCTTCTTAGTTAATTTTAAAACTCGAAAAACATGAAGAAAATTTTTCGTTTTATGTTAGGGATAGAACCTGGGGAGCTTGGTTTACAGGTAAGCACTTTAAACACTACACCAAGCCGCCTCCCAAAAATGAAAGAAAACAGTTCAGTGCTCCCAGGAATCAAAAAGGTCCGAGATATTTAACACTCTAATGAAAAATTCAATACATATATTTTGAAAAGAATCCTTTCAGATTTTGTATTAAATACGATTATGATAAGAAAGGATTTCTTCAATAAAAATCTTTCTTTTTTTTAATTTTTGCAATCTTTCCAAGTTTCACAAGGAAAATAATTATTAAGAAAATCTACTCGTATAGGAAAAGAAATCTTATATAGACATTTTACTACCATATTTAAAATATGTGTATGAGTTTTTAAAAATATTTATTTTTTTTTATTTTTGTATTTAATATTTGGTTTTTTAATGCTTTATATATTTTATTCTATTATTAGCATGATTATCAATAAATTCCTAAATCATTTTAATACTTTATTCGATATGTATGTAGTCTTTTCATAGAGAAATGAGTAAACATAGACGCTTGAATGGAACACATAAAAATAAATTAATTTGTAACTTAAATTTTATATTTTTTCAAAAAAAGTGGTTTAAAAAAAGCAAATATTTCATAGTAAACAAATAAATATAATGACTTTGCAAGTATTTGTTTGATGTTAATTAAAGAAATCACAAATATTTTACAAACTAAAATTTAATATTAGTTTTTGCTTTGCTACAATATTATTTTTAATTAATTACTGAAATTAAAAACAAAAACAGATGTTTACATAATTTATTATAAAAATGCTGTAAAAAGTAAAAAATGAATTTTTAAAATCTAAAAAAAAATTCTTTAAATGAAGTGGAAAGCAGATAAAATCTTTGAAAAATGTTAACTTTAAATGGAGTGTTTACGTATGAGTGATATCTAATCAAAGCCGTTATTTAAAATAAAGTATACGCATGGATGCCTCAAAGACATTGAATATAATGATTTCATTTCAAAATACTGTGTTAATAAAATGCAAAATTTTTTTTTTTTACGTTTTGTTAAATTTCATCCTATTCGATTCTCTGACTTAGTTCACATCCAAGCGAAGTGAAAACAAATGAAACACTTCGGAAACGTTTGCATAATGTACAATACTTTTAACATTTTTTAATTGTTTTGTACAAAGCAAAAACTTTTTAAGTGGCACAGAGTGCAAACAAGACAATTGGCTTTTCACTCATCTTGATGCTTTAAATAACCGTTGCACACGTACACTTGAAAACAAAACAAATACTAAAACGTATTTTGCGAATGATTTATTTTCTGGTTTTTAACTAACATATTTAGTTTTTCTTTCTATGATTAGTACTAAATAGTCACTATAAGGGCGAAATTTATTAGCAAACGTTTGCGAAAAGGTTCTGCTCACAGCTTTTCAATTTCAGTCCCATTTTTCTTTTCTAGCTGTGTGCGTGTTTTAAAGTGTACTTGTTGTGTTTAAAGCAAAAACAGTTCAAAACTATTTCCACTGTTTTAGTTTTTTTACTTCTGCTTTTTTGTTTCGTTTTCCCTACAAAGCTCATTTGTAGATACGAGTCGGTACTCTTACGTTAACATTTTACTATGTTCTACTGATGGACACAACGTTTTCTTTTTAAATTTGTATACAAAACTCACAAATGATAAAAGCTAAAATTTATAAAAAGCTTTTTTCTAATTGTGGTTACAAGTTCTAGACAAGGTTTTCCGTTTTCTTTTTAGCACATTCCAACATCATATGACACGTTTACATGTTTTTAGTAACCAACAACAATTTAAGTCGAACGCAATGGTATCGTCTCTGCCAAATTTACATATGAGTAACAAGGCCTTAAAGCAAGCCGATCGCAAACGTTTCGTTTTGTTTTGTTTGTTTTCGTTTGGTTTATATTAAACTTTCAATTAAGTTAAATTTATGAGCTTTCATTTTAAAATTTAAGAGTTTAATTTTCCAATTTTTTAAATTATCCTTTTTTTTTATTAGAAGTATTCCAAATTTATTTGTGTACTAAAAGCCACTTTTGCATTTTATCTTATTAAAGTTTCTTGTTTTGTATTTTTAACTTTCTTATCTCTATTTTATTTTATTCCATTACACATCTAGATTTAAATTTATTTTCATGGTTTATAACAATATCTGCATTGTAGTCATTTCATTCTTCCTGCATTTTCAGAAAGATCCTTTCTGATACCAGGAAATTTTGTCATTGTTAACAACATTTTTAGTTAACAATTTTTATGTTTACTACTGATTTGCTTTTACGTTTATTGTTGTAAGTAGATTTTACGCAAAGAAATATTTGCATGTGTATATAAAATATTTCCTGTGATTTCTTAAAAAAAAAAAATCATAGTTGTTTAATGACAAAAAAAATTTAAGGAATTACGCATGTACATATTCATTAAAATATTTTAAATAAAGGTTTACAAAACTAGTTTTCTATAAAAATTCCTTAATAAAAGTTTGTTAAATTTAATAATCGTTTATGAATACGAGGGTTAGAGTTTTTGATTTAAATTTAAATGACAATATTTCTTGAGTTTGATTGAGGTTAAAATTAAGCTTAAATCCTACCGCAATCTACTTATAATTTCAAATATCGAATTGATGTAAAAGACACAGAGAGACACTAAATTACGAAGGAAAACGGAAAAAACTTCTTAAATCAAACCTATGAAAACAACTTAGATATTGGTCAAACAGGATAACATAGCAAATGTTGTAGCATATCAATTTATACAGATAAATAACCAGCAACATATTTGCTTTTATATTCAAAAGCAACATTGGGATGATGGGCAGATGTCTTGGGATTAATGTGGGCTATCAGCTTAGCCCCATGGTGCTCTCAACTCAACGACTTGAAAGAATAACATTTTTTTAATTTGCAACAGTAATCGGAAATTTTTATTTGTAATCAATTGTAGAAAACAACAGTCAAGGTAAAGGTGCCAGTGAATGAAAAATAATAAAAAACATCTAACGATAAAGTTTTTTATACTGGCTAATTAACTTCATGCTAATTTAATTTCATGAACTTGAAAAATGTAAATTGTCACTGACGCCAACAGCCCAGACAGACAGTCACATAAAATTATATAAGAAGGAAAAAAATTTAACAAATTTCGACTAAAATAATTGAAATTTATTTTTAGTCTGTATTTAAAAACAAAATATAATTGAATTAAATAATTATGAGTACAAAAGTTGTTGGATGAAGTCAAAATGTATGGTAATGAAGTTAAATTCTCAATAAAGGATGTAATTAAAATCAAGTATTCTTGAGGTTTTCAACTACACAAATCGAAATAAAGATAATACAACATTTTTTATTAATACCGCAATAACAATGTGATTAAATTAAACATTCTATGTGGTTACCAGAACCACATCATCTTTGCCCATGATCATTTCTTGATTGAAGCAACGTTGTATATGTTAAGGGAACATTCTTTTATAAGAATTATGGCAAAAGAGCAACATGCTGAACAATTTATTATCTACAATCTTGAAGTTGTCATACTTTCTGCATGTGGTTGTTTAAAGAAAAAATTATGTTTTTCGATGTATAAACATTTAACAGTTAACGGCAATTTCAAAAATTGATATAAGTTAATTTACATGTATACACTACACGTGCGTCAACGCACACAGGTACAATTTCACCATACACTCAATCAAGGAAAGACAAGTAGAATTATTTATATCTGTTTTTCATCTCCCAGTAGTTCTGAAGGTTTGAACAAAGCCTGTTTAACAGATTTTTATATTTACTTAAAATAAGTTTATTCTTCAATAAAAAACATTTCGAAAGTCAAATGTTTATATAAAGAGCAAGGTCTATTTCATTAGGTCTGCCCAATTGTACGATGCTACAGAAAGCATTTTTTGTGTAAACCACTTTCCATATTTCTACAATATAATGAAAAACGAGTTCTGTGTAGCTAAAAACCAACAACGTAAGCAAAAGTATAAAAACCCTGCAGGAAATCCGGGATCAAGTGTTTCCATCTGCCCACTTTTGTCGACTATTTGGTGACACAGTCAACAAAGCGTCTAAATTTACAAAATATTTATATGAAAGTAATTGGAATAAATTAATTACCTAATCCACTTATATTATTAGTGCAAAAATCTAATGAAAATATTCAAAAATTTTGAATACAGCTATTAAAATATAATGGTGAATTTCTAGTTCCAAGAACTGTTTCCACAAGGACCTCCTAGTCAAAAGCTCTCAATGTCTATAGCACGAAGCATTGCCTGCTCAACAGTTGGTTGGCAGTACTGGTGACAAAGTCAATAGCAAATCAGTACAGTTTTACTATTGATATTTCCTACAGGGTATATAAGCAACTTTGCAAGCTTCAAAGTCTAAGCACTAATATATCTACTAAAACATTAGGTAACTTGCATAGATCTTATTAAACAGACCTTAATAAAAGATAGCCCCCCTTTACTGTCCTTAAGTTATCCTTAATTTTCCACTATTGCATATCTTTGAAGCTTTTCTTTAAAACGTTTCAATATTTTAAGCCAATCGGTTGACCAAAACACTAAAAATAACAGAAACTAGTTTTCAGAACTGTAGGGCTTAATAAGAAGTACGTTTAGTACACGCAGAAAAAGCATATGGTTGGAGTAAACCATACTCTTAGAGCATCATACCGTAGCTGGATTTTAACAGTGATAATGTTTAAAGGTCATCATACTATGGTTAAATATTACAAGCTAAGTCAAGATTTTTTTATGCCTGTTCTACTTTTAAAAAATATCATTTAATTGAGGCAAATTGCATATAATTAAGTTTTCAGCCCTCAACGACCTTCATCAAAGTTCCTTTGGTTTATCTAATTTGTACTGCTACACAAATTTTATGTATTAAAATCAACAATAAAAAGAAAAAGAATGTGAGAATTTTAAGCAAAAGCATTCATTCGTGAAACCCACAACAGTTTTGTTACTTTCAAACATATTATTTTTAAAATTGAACATACTCCTCATACTCATAAAAAATTATAATATTTAACAATCCTTTATTAACAGAAATATGAATTTCTTTTAATTTGTTTATTAAATTAAAAATATTTTGTTGAATACGTGTTTAAAAATATTACACTATTTTTTAATTTTTATACATACAAATGGTTGTAGCTAAAAATTATATTATTAAGCCTTATTTCCAATCATATTTGAAGTTTCAAGGGAGTTAAACACTTTACTGTTAAAACAAACAAAACTTAATTAATCTGTACAGTTATGTTAATACTAGGGTATTCATTTAATCGGGCTTTTGCCTTAATCGGTTAATCGCTCGATTAATTAATCGAGGTTTTGGTTTAATCGGTTAATAATCGGTTAATTTTGTTATTGATCGGTTAACCGATTAATAAAGTTTTTTTATAAATTAAGTAATTTCAATAAATAAAAATGAAAAATTATTTATTAGTTGGAGTTTATTAGTAAAAAAAACAATAACATATCAATTCTTGAACTAAAACGAGCAAACAAAAAAATACATAATTCATAACTATGTTATACATATTTTACATATGTATTATGTATTTATTAAATAATAAACTGCGAGATCATTTTATTTCCATACTTTAAGGAGATGTTATAAAATGATCTTTTAGAAAAACAATTGGTTAATTTGGCACTTTTCTTTAGTTTTGATAAAACTTGACATGGAAAAAATTCTTTCAATTATCGTAAAGGTTGGAGAAATCGAAAGTTACCCATAATACAAAATTTCATATTTCTTATTCCTTTAACTGGATTTTTCTAAACATATGAAATCTTCCATTAGGCTATTAGAGTCCTGTTTAAATTTTTTTAAATTTTTAACACTTCCTATTGTTTCGGTTAATTCTGTTGTTGTGTTACCATCGTGAATTTCTTAAGTTTGCCGGTCATCATCTAACTCATCCTGGCAAAGCTCAGCACAGAGCATTCTGCAAAAAAGTTCATTTTCGAATTCCTTAATTTCTGTTTTTGTACTGTATTTTACGAATGAATTTCTTGAAGGAAATATATTTTATGAAAAAATATTTATAAACACAACGTTTTTGGTGCGCTTGCGTTTTAGCAGCAAAAAATGAACTTTGCTACAGATAAAGTTGTAAAATTTTAGTTGATTGCATTGTAGAATGCATTTAAAAAGCGAGTTGGTTCGCAACTGGCGTTTTGGAACTCACCCATAATAAAAAACACAAAAAATGTGGCTTAATACTACAAAAAATCAAAAATTTTGTTACATCGGTTAATCGGTTAATCGACTGAAATTAACCGGTTTAATCGTTAATCCAAAAAAGCCAATTTTAAATTAACCGATCAGTTAATCGGGTAGTAATTAATTGGTTAACCGATTAACGGTTAACCGAATGAATACCCTAGTTAATACCAACAACATTAATTTGTTTATTTTTGCAAAGATCATAATATATTTTTTTCATAAAACTTAATAAACTTTTTTTTCTGCATGTATTTGCCTTTTTTTTATTTACCAATTAACTTTATTTTTTTATTCATTTCCTGTTTGTTTTTCCCCTTAATTACATAAATTTCTATTATTCAAATACCCTGCTGATTTCTTTTTTTTTCTTGCGTCTTTTATTAGCCAAAGAGTCTTTGAGTTTATAACATTTTCTAATTGAATTGTTAATTCATAGAAATAATCCTCCACACAGCATTAAAATAGAAAAAATGTTCAAAGCAAAGCAAAAAAAAAAGGAAAATGAAACACAAAGTGGTTTCCTTTACTAATTGAGTGAGTGGCAGCCAAAACAAAAACCAAAAACAATAAATGAATGAAAAAAGGGCAAAGCAAAAAGGAAAAACTACACAATCTTGATAAATTCCTTAACAAATACCCACACAAAAACACTTAAATTAACTGACTGACTGACTCATCAAAAGCCACAACATCAAAAATGACACTAAAATAGCAAGCACTTAAAGCCAATCAAATATCAATTAAATAAAATACAGATTCTTTAAATCAGCGAAGACTGAAAAAAATTGATAATTTTATTTAAGATACAGAAGCGAATTCCACAGCCGTATTCTGTTATTCGCTTAGCTTAAACTTAATCTCGATCGCTAAAACGCCTTAGAGAATACAAAATTTAAAAATTTTAGCGATGATATTAAAAGCAAAAATTGCGGCGTTTTAAATTTTTATGGCATTGCCAAATTTAGCAATGCACGTTACAGTATGGCATTCGTAGCCAAAAATCGTTTAGTCAACTTTATAGATTTTTAGCGATAAACATTTAGCTTTAGCGAATTACAGAATCCGGCCACAAGTTGTTGCCTTAACACTTACAAAAGTACACAGAAAAAGTAACATATTGTCTCTAATCACCAAATTCATAGAATCAAGCAAACAATTTTTCGATTTTGCACCTATTACAAAAATGATTATATTGATTACTAAAAATTGTAAGAATTGAGAATTGTGTTTTTTTTTTTTTTTGCAATAAATGATAGTTTTAATTTTATTTAAAAAAATTATCAAAAAACTTTGCCATTTTAAACAACGTTTAAATTGATTTAATTAAATGTAGCTTAGGGTTTAAACAATTCCCAACAACAATTCTACAAGATTAAACTATTTTATTCAATTATATCAATTAAGATTTTTTGTTATTTAATTAATATTTTAATTAAAAATTTATTTCAAAACAACTAAAATATTAATTTTATCAAAGTTATTTTTTGGGAATACAAATTTTACTATTAATAAGATTTCTGTATAACGTGCTAAATTCCCAATCTTTCATATTTGATAAATACACTGAAATTTATTGTTGAGGGAAAGCTAGCTTCTGTGCGCATTTCACTGGTTGCTTAGGCCAGCTCATCAGGAAACATTTTCCTAAGATTTTAGAAAAGCTAAAAATATTATACGAATAAAACCCTAAAGCGAATAAGAATTTTAAACACTCAAAGTCTTACTTGTAACAATATCAAAGCTTAAACAAAACTCCAACAATAAACAGTGAGCTTATCTTTTCTTACATCCCCCTACAATTGGTTGGCTTTTTTCCGACTCGAATTGTACTTGTAAGTGGGTAAAAAGAAAAAACAAAATTAAAAATCAAATTGCTTCATTTTATTGTTTTCCTAAGAAAACAACAAAACATTTAATTACTTTAATTAGTTTAATCAAAACTATAAGCTAAAAATATAATTGATTCAATTATCACATTTATTAAATGAAAATAATTTTTAAGCAATTTTTTTAATTGATAAAAAAAATACTGAAAAGTTTTTCTGTGTATGTTAAAGTAAATCGTTTCTTCTATTAATATTTAGTGTGGACTTATAATTATTGCATTTTTGTAACTTTTAATATTGGGGGTGTAAAATATGAAATACTTGTGGTTGTCAAAACCCAAAAAGTAAAAAAAAAACTACAATAAATAAAAGCTACTTACACACTTTCTTTCATATGACATCAAACACGATAATCAATGTCAGTGTCATCTTCTTTGCAAATCCTAAAATTTCTTAAGCGTTTGCTGAGCAGGTATTTGAATAACAGCCAATTCGCTAAAAAAAAACACAAGAAACAAAAAGTTCTTATGTTGATTTTAAATAGAAATAATATAAAGTATAAAAATGTTTGAATCCAGATATAATCAGCAATAAAAGTCTTATGAAGAAGAAAATACCATTTAACAGAATCACATAAATATTCAAACACACTTTAAGTATCAAAATTAAGGTATTTCTGTCATCTGGGAGTCACATACAATTTCTGTTACAAAAATTGACAGGATTACGATTTGGTTGTTTTGTAAAATGAAAATTTTGTATGAAAAACGTGTTAAGGTTTTGAGTATTGTAATTTGACTTATGGTGTTTTCTTTTCTACAAAAAATTTAACATTTTATTAAAAAAAATGCAATTTGGTGTCTGTTTCTTAAAAATTTTGCTCCCGAAAAGGATGAGTTTTTTAGAATAAAACAAGCCACCCTTTTCGCGAGAAAAATTTTTAAGAAACAGACACCAAATTGCATTTTTTGAAAATAAAATGTCACATTTTTTTGTAGAAAAGAAAACACCATTAGAATACACATTCGAATTATATTAAAATTTATAATAAATGTTACTCACCAAGAGAAATAAAAATTCCTAGATTCTACTTTCTTATTTGCTTTATTAATAATTTTTTTATTTTTCGATTGTGTTCAATGAATCAAATTTCAATTTATAAAGCTTTCTTGCAATAGTTCTATACCCTCAGTATTTCACATACTTTTTGCTTAGGCCAACTTTTGGTTAACATTGAAGCTAATAATTGAGGCAAAAAGTATTTATTTTTCCGCTTTACAGCATTTTTTTTTTTTAATATATTAGTCCAAGGACCCTTTTTTTCAAAGTTTATAGTGTAGATTCCACCTTTGTAAAGCACTGATACTAGTTAAATATTTTGAAATGTAAAAATAACTGTTATATAAATTTTAATCCCAAAACAAAATATATTATGATTGATCTATTACTGCTCATTGGCCTCAAAGAGGGCCCTCGAAAATTTGTCAATATATACCGTGGCATAGGCTTGACTGACTACGTACTTTGCCTGGTTAATTTAAGGCATATTTCCGGGTTTCCCTAATAATAATATATACCTTTAGCCCATAGTAGTAGCTACAACAGAGCTGAGTCTGTAGTGGGAATTGAACCTGCCACCCTTTCAGAAATGGTCTTACTAGCATACCGGAAAGAAAAACTTTCAATTCATTGTGGGAAAGTTCGTCATGTCGGCAGATCTTCTTATGTGCTGTTGCTAATCAACTTAAACTTCAGTATTTCAGCACTGCATGTTTAATGGCTCCTGCGAGTGTAGTTGGTATTTGTTAAATTCACATATTTAAATTGCCACGTGTGAGCATAGTTAATGTTTTTTATGTCGTTAATTGTTCAGTTCGCTTGTCTTGCAAAGTTTTATTTAAACTTTTAATTATTTAAGGAAATGTTTTTCATTATATTTGGAAATATACTTGCAATCAAATAACTATTTGAAATGAATTTTGTTTTAAGATTTTATTAAAAAAAAAATTAAACGATAATAGAAATTTTTGAGTAACCATTTGCTGTTTCCTTGACCATAGAATATTTATTTATTTGTTATGTTATTTTCAGCATATATAAATAGAAAAAAAATCACAAGGAAAACGAGAAACAATTGTGATAAATTAATTTGCCAATGTACCCTTAAAACAAACTGACTGTAGTAAGTAAAACAAAAGCTTCAAAAAAGTTTCTCTAAACTCAAACCAAGAAACCAACTAAATATTTACAAAATGTACGAATGAATAAATGAATGAGCAAAAAAAAATAATGAATGAATGATGCTTGTTTTTCCTTTCGTTTTGCAAATTTTACTGGTAATATTAAAAAAAAAAACGAAATTGTATTTAAAATATAAAAATTGTATTTATTTACAGCACTTAAGCAAATCGTCCAAGTAACCTCAACATTTTAAATGGTGCATCATTTGAAATGCTGGTACTTTACGATGAGATCTCTGATACAAAGCAGGACATTTAAGCAAAAGTGTGGTCAAAAATGGTCAAAACCATTAATGACTTTTATTTGCTAAACAGGGTTTCAGGAGAGAAAAGAAAAGGAAAAAAATTAAACGAATAAATAAAATGTATTTATCAAGTGAGAAGAATAAAAAAAGGAAAGAAATTCATAATTCTGTAAATGGTGTTATTTTAACTTTTATTACTTATTTTGTAAATTGACTACAATATTTATTTTCCAAAAAAAAAAACTAAGAAGAAATGTTTGTAACCTTTTAATCAATGAAAATATTTAATTTTTTCGTAAACTCCCATACCTGAGCTGAAGAAAAAAGGTCTACACGAAGATTTATGTGCAAACTGGAAATACCTCAACTAAAAGTCATTTAATAAACCCAAAGACTTTCGCTTAACAAATGACTTAACCTTGTCGCGTGCCATGTACTATTCATGAGCAACATGACACTATAGAATCAGGCCAATTATGGCCAATTTTCAGGATTGATATTAAAACACATTTATGTTTAAGATCGTTTTAAATACAAAATTCTCTTCTTCACTAAACACTTAAATAAAACTTAATTCACCGATGTGGTGCATTTAAATTCAACTTAAGTTTCCATTGGAATAACTTAGCAAGGTGGCCTCAATATGACAACAATACAACAACAACAGGCAAAGCAATAACATGCAGCTATTTTTTGAGACCACCTTGGAAATAATTAAAATTTTTTATGATATTAAATTTTATTTTTTCGACCTTTTTTATAATTAAAATAAAAAGTTTTTTCAAGCTCGAGGCCAATTATTTGTAAAAAATATGTATATTGTTTATTAAATTATTTGTTCCAATATTTCGATATCCTTCGATATCATTATCAAGGAATGAGTTACAAATATATTTGCAAGAGACGTATTATTATCTCCACATTTAATATTGCAATATATTGCAATAATTTAATAAACAATATACATATTTTTTACTAATAATTGGCCTCGAGCTCGAAAAAATTTTTTATTTTAATTTTTTATGATATTTTTTTTATATTTAGTAGTGCTGCCTTACTTCTATCTTAATTAAATAAAACTCAATCCGTATTTTAATACGATTTAAGTTTATACGAAAATTAACTTAATATAGACTTAAATACTTAGTTTTGCCCACCTCTTAAGTAGTTTACTCCATTAGTACCCACCATATTGTAACGATATAGTGAGCATCTTCAATTCGTCAATTGCTGGATCCCGATGACAGATCTAACAATCCTCTTACGGCGATTTACGCAATTGCGTATAATTATTTAATTGTTTTACAGGGTCATTGCAATCACATAAAGATTGCCAACTTTTATTTTATAATTTTTGTAACCATTAAACACTAACTTTTTTGGACTATAAAGTAAGATGAGACGTATTCCTCTTAAGCACGGAGCACGTTTCTAATAATTAAAATGCAAGATTATCCTAAAACATGATTTATTGCAATCACTATAGAAAATTTACATAATTTAATCATAATAAAATTTCGGTTATAATTTTAATGATTACAGTGATTCGTTAAGTTGTCTGTGACCTTGTTGGAAAAAGAAAAATTATTCTCCGTCTGCAATTTAAATTCAAGTAATTGTATTAAACTCATTGTAATATTGTATATTTAATTTTTTATTTTCCCTTATTTTCTCGAAATTTCTGTTGTTTTTTTTTAAGATAGCGAAGACAAAAAATAAGGTTTACTTTTTTCTTTTTAACTTGGTTGCATTAATAAAACGATTTTTTCTATCATTTTAATCAAAAAATTTCTTAAAATTTTTCTTATATATTATGCTCCGTTTAGTCTGCCATAGAGAAAAAATGTTTTCATAAAAGAGACTGATAGTAAAAAATTAATATTGTAGGTAAAAAGATGTTTGGCCACTACATACTTCTATTTCTGCCAACCAGTTTAATCAGCATTGAAATATAAAAGATTTCTAAGGAAAACTGTTTAAAAATAAGAAAGTAAAAGTATACAAGAAAAAAAAGTTATAAAGTTGTCTTCCAGAAACAGAATTATTACTTAAAAGGCAAAGTAGAATGTTGTTGCATGAATACTTAAATAAATAGTTTGCATGCCATCTAACGTTTTTCATATCAACTGCAGAAAATAATTTAAATGAAATAATTATTCATAAACCACGTTTTTATAAATTATAAATGTGTAGATTTAAAGAAAAAAAGCAATTAAAATGTTTATTAATTTTCAAAAAAAAAAAAAAAAAATTTAACAAAGAAAAGGGAAAATTAACTATTTAAAAAATATTGTTAATTAAAAATTTTGTATACCCAAAAATTACTTTGGTATTTACAAAATATTTAATAAAATACAATGAAATTCATACTCACTACAAATTATAACTTTAAAAGAGGTAGCACATCGATTGCTTACTGAATATTATCATGAATATATTCCATCGAAAAAATGATTTTGACAATGACGGCAAAGATTTCCTAGATCAGCCAAAAAGTACAAAGGTGACAAATTAAAATTAAAGATTGTTGTAAAACTCTGGACGCCTGAGTAAAGCTCTATTTTCGGTGGAAACCCTCTATCTGAAACTACTGAAATCGAGCCAAACAGAGCTAAGGGATCTGCACCGATTCTCGTTTAAAGTGAGAATTGGTTGAATACGGCCCGGAGTATGCGACCAATATTCCACTATGAAAACGATTTCTTACATTTTGTAAGACTAGTAAAAAAAAAACTATTAAAAAATAATGGTTGGCACATTTTGCGTCAACCGCCTTGTAGTCAAGAACAGACTGTTTTGGTCGATACAGAACACTAAACACTGAAAAATAGTTAAAACAAAAAACAATTATCGCAAAGCTATTAAAAAGTATGCAGTCAATCATCATACAAAACTACAACGCCACATCAATGAGGAAGCATCTCGGCTAACGAACGAAGATTGGTTCGTACAAAACTCATTGATCTGCTTGGGGTAAATTTGCCCTAGATCAGTATTATCAAATCAAATATCAATAGAATAATACTACTTATACTTAGTTTGAACTAATTGTAGTTTTAGTAAACAAAGTAAAAGATTTGTAAAAATTACATTCAATTATTTGTTTCAATAAAAAAGAATAAAAAAAAGGCTTTCGTAAAATGTCACAGGTTTTCTGTTCAGTGTAGATAAAAACAGTAAAATAACATTTATTATTTAAACGTAACGAAATAACTGTCATGTATTAATAACCAAGATACTTCTACCTAATTTGGCTCTTTTCCATCCCCATGTATACTTGAAAACCGCAACAACAAGAAATTTATGGCCAAAATTAGAGGCAGTAGTGATTTGTTGCTCATATCTCAGCCATATTTGTTATAAATTTGTATATAACAACTTAATTCCAATAACTTTTGGGGTATTCAACCAGTGTTCAACCAGTGTTCAAAAATTTGGAATCAAGCACGACAAACAAAATCTTGTAAATTAAAAATTTTGTATTCCCAAAAAAATTACTTTGCTAATAAACAGAACATTATTAAGTGTTCGGCTCACACACCCAGGAACGATTTCTATTTTTTTAGTGTTTGTGTAGACGAATGCCGTTCGTAACTATTTTCAAGAAAGAGCCGAACATTATATAATATTTCGTATGTGTTTTTTTCCAGACAAAAAGGCGCCACGCACAACAGAAACGAGCGAACACTATTGAGCTGAACCGAACACAATGCATTTTGTGGTATAAAAAATACCCAATGGAATAAAATGTTCTAATCTTTTTGTTGAGTTAGATAAAAACAGTATTATTTTTGTGTTCGAAAGATGATTAACAAAGAAACGTTATTTTTTGAATGACTTACTACACAAACACTTAAAGCGTTTGTGTTTTCCACAAATCTACCGTACCGAACACTAAGGAGCGATATTTAGTGTTTATTTTCGAATACTGATTTCAACAGCCAGAAGTACATCGTTAAATCAACTTCTGTCGTCATAATGATGTAGAATTTACAAACTAAGAATAATTATAAAATTATCAGATATTTTTGGGTCTCTGGATGCTACTCAAAATAAATATATTTAAAAGTTACCGCAAACATACGAAATGAAAATAATCTGACAATTTTTTGATCCCATTAATCATTTTTGTCTTTCAAAACTGCAATATAGTTGAATGAAACATTTAAAAGAGTGCCAAAAACAGGGCTATGGAGTTTGAGTTGAGATTTTTGTACCGGTGTCAGAGTCGAACTACCCAGAAAATTTAAAATTTTTACAGAATAATTTTCTTGCTATATTTAACCATTTAAAAGGTACTGCATAAAAAAATAAGGACCAGACTCATATACATGTATCAATGTAAGAGTAGGAATCGGAATTAGAGTCGAAGTCGGAGCGATTTGAGTCGGAGTTGTAACTATTTTTTTAACGTCTCCACAGCCTTGGCCATAAATATATTTTTTGATTTAAAAGAGTCTTTGACATTTTTCTCTTTAATCGTTAGTTAAGTGATACACAGGTGTGTGTAAGTGATACACAGGGTTACCGTACGCACGATTAAGGTCGCAATTTGACCCTTTTTTAGCGACCTGAGACTTTTTGTGAGACAATTTTTTTGCACCTACTTTTGCGACTTTTTAATTGTTGCCATTTTTGATCTAAAGTCTCTCACAAAAACATTTAATTTGTAGTAAATTATACATTTTATTATTATTTTTATCAAAAAAAAAAAAAAAATCGTCAAAATTTAAAAGCAATTCACAGATTATTGTTCCTTTGGCAACAATTTTATTACTTTTTTGCAATCTTGTCATGTATTTAAGAAATTTTTCGCAAAGTTTCAAAGAATAGTTTTAGAAAAAAAGATTTAAAAAAAAAATTGTGGTATTGCAGTGCTTATTTTATGAAATTATTTTTAGCCGTCGAGTCAATGAATTAAGGTCCTTTCAAAAAACATAATAATTGCTGATACCATTCGAAAGGCTGGGATCTAAAGTATTTATGGCTTAACCAAGACATGGAGTCAAAGCGGTCTTTTGCTGTGTTTGTGAACAGTTTTTAGTAAAATAAACAGTCATCTTCAGCGACATGGAAAAACGCATTAATAATTTAAAAATGAAAAAATGGAATTGACTGTCTTGCTTCAATTGTTGTTCTTTTTTTTGTTATTTGCTATGCTTTTTATTAAAAAAAAACGTTAAAAAAGGATGTGCGATTTTTATTTTCTCAAACGACTTTTTTTCTGCGACTTTATTTTTATAAAACGACCTTTTGTGCGATTTTAAAAAATTCCTTACGGTAAGCCTGGTGATACATTTTTTTACTTATAAATTGGCATGGTAACGATTATCATGATGAAAAAATTAAATTGATCATATGAAAGATTGTTTTAACCATTATTTGATTCCGTTAAAGATACGAAGGTCTGAAGAGTCTAGAGTATAGTTAAGACAAAAAAAATCTTCGCAAAAAATCTTATCTTTACCTAATTTTCTTTGACTGTGTATGAAGGATTTGTTAATTCTCAATTGGAAAAATAAAAATTTACATATTCAATTTCAGCACTTTACAATTGTTTAACCTTTAAAGTAATTTTATTAAAAGTTTCATTTTGTAAAACAGGCATCACTTTTATAAATTCTAAAAAGTTTTATTTATTCATCTCCAATAATATTTTTAAATGATTTTACAAATTAACCATAAATCAATTACAAACTTTTTAACAAATCTTTAATAACCATACAAAATGTTCATACGGATGTGTGTACAACAGCAAGCCTGTGTTCAACTTTATTAAATTATTTTTGTGTGTGTGTGTATGTGTGCTTATGTGTGAGTGTGTGGTCAAGTCCTTTAGGACTTAATCGACCAAATTAAAAATCGGATTTTCCCCTTTCAATAAATTTTCATTTACAGCTCGATAATCCATTTATAAGAAGAGAAATAATTAACTGATTGTGGGCTGGAGTGGTTAAACATTTTACAAACACTATAAAATTGTTGTTAATTACAAAATACGAGAGAATAATTTTATTCCATTCACAAATAATTCATTTAAGATCAATAAAGAAAGATTAAGCGCAAAAAAAGGGGACGAAAAAAGTTACAAAGGTATAACAAACATTTTATAGTCACAAATCTGCAATGAAAAAACATGCATGATCCTACAGATTGTGTTGGGTTTAAATACAACAAAGTCTTTAAAGTTATACATCCATGAAATGTATATTGTTGAAAAGTGTTAAGTGATTTATTGCCCGAAAAACCCAACTGATGAGCATTTAATACACAAAAATTACTTAGTGTAAACCACATTTTACCAACACAATCACACAAATAGAAAAGAAACGGAATATTAAATTCACACCAACAGTAATTTTTTTTTTGTTTTTTTCCTTTTTTTTTTTTTTGTTGCTCCTTTTATAGATACATACTTTCACTTATAAAAAGAAGAAAGAATAAACAAGTATGCCAAGGTGTTATGGAAAAAAAACTATTTAAAAATAAATCGAGTTAAGGCCCAACCATCATATGCATAACCTTGCTTAACCTTCTATCAAAAATTTACAAAAAGCTTTTCAAATACATTTAATAAAACAAAATTAAAAAAATATTTGATTCCCTACGAAACGTACGAACGGTTTCGCTCTTTGATTGAGCAAATGACAGGATCATAAAACTAAACAAAAAGTTTCCATAAGTTCAATATGGTTTGACACACATAATTTAAATGTATTCTCACAGTTGCTTTAGCCCACTTATGCATATTGCAGTTGGGCCGTTTTGATTGCAATTTTTTTACTTTTAAAGAACTTTCGTACATTACTACAGCAAACATAATATGTTTGTGGTTCAATATTTGAGCATAATTTAATTTCATTTAAGTGTTTGCTGTATTTAAATGTTTTCTGCTGCTGGTTGTTTCATTCAGATTTTTATTTTTATTTGATTAATAAATTCAACACATCAGTGAAATAAATTTTTATTTAAACAAATTCTGCAACTCCAGCATTCACATACTGACCGACAGCACTGCCATTTAGGTGAAATTTTACGTAAGAGATAAATGTAAATTCCAATACCAGCATGTAAAAAAACTATTTTTTTTTATATTCTGCGGTCCAATACTCGAGCTTGTGGGAAATTGTTGAAAGTTTTAATTAACATTGATTGATTGGTTACAATTTCATTTAAGGATTAAGTGAAAATATTGCTGGTGATCCATCAGAGAGAGGTGAAATGAAATGAAATTTAAGCATAAATTTAACTATTTGTTTGCAGTAAATTTCAAGCAAAATTCTTTGTATTTGTGTTTAATGAAGTATGATTTAACACTTAACTAATTATTCATTTTAAATATTTCAAGCATTAAGAAATACTTAATACACTCAATTATGTAACTTCCAATTGTAAACATTTGCGTTTATTAAAGAACTATTTCAGCAGTGAATTGCGGTAAAAAAAAACTTTTATTTGTAAATCAATTTTGTTAAGTTTCGGCTTTTGCAGCAAACAGCCAAAACACTTTTAACCTGAGATATTTAAAATTACTGAAAAAAGGCGTTGTATCTAGAAAGAAATAGAGTATCAAAAACTTTACTTAAATAAAGAATATAGTCTTGTGTGGTAATTTTTTCCGTACTCTACACTTTTTTGTGTGCCATCCGCCATAGTTAGGGGTAGTGCACTAAATTGATTGATTGATTTCAATTAAAAATTGTGTATATTAATTAAACTTGCACCTGTAAACAAATTAATAGTATCAATTAAACCAGTTAATAGTATTAATTAAACGTGTAATTCACTTGATTAAATGTTTAATTCAGTTAAATAAATTTTTAATTAAAACTGATTATATTTTTGATTAATGCTTTAATTGGTGAAAAATGTGGGAGTATTTTTTCTGTGTAGTTTAATAACGGAATAACGGAATGGACTGCTTAAACAGGTGGCAACAAGAAATTACATACATATAAATTGACTATAACCATATTGAAGAATTTATTTTTCTTTCTATATGGTGATTGCAGAAAATATGTGTGGAAAGTTGAGATGACTAGTACACTTTCAATTGGCCTACCCAATGAGAGTTAATAATTTTTAAAACCCCCACGATTAACGAAAGTGATTCTGCAAAACATGAATAAAAAAGATTCTCCAC
Organism: Pollenia griseotomentosa; assembly: GCA_963931875.1. Taxonomy (NCBI): domain Eukaryota; kingdom Metazoa; phylum Arthropoda; class Insecta; order Diptera; family Polleniidae; genus Pollenia; species Pollenia griseotomentosa. The sequence goes on along the minus strand of OZ007561.1, from coordinate 201,190,563 downwards.
AAAAGATAAGAAATCTGTAGAAAAACTTCCTTTGTACCGGATACCTTAAAGAAGGTGTAACAAATTTAACGACAGGTGTTTAAATTAACCCAAAAAAACAGACAATAAACTTCACAAAAAAGGGGATAACTTTTGAATCCTTGGAAAGCAAGAAAAAGGAAAAAATATTTTTTCCCTTTCAAAAGACACAAAAAGTTTAGTAGCAGTTGCTGCTTCTTACAGTCTGTGCAAAAAATATATATATAAAAATATATATTGTATAAAGGTTATAATGTGTGTTTAATATTTGTAACTTTCAACGGGATACGTAATGCTTGTATAATACTCAAGAGCAGAAGTTCCCATTAGTTTAAGCTTAAAGAAGGTCCCTTTAAGGAAATTTCAGTTTTTTGTGAATTCTCAAACAAAATTTTCTTACTGATCGTTGAAATTTTCAAGAACTTATAATTTCCATTTGGAAACTCACACAAAGCTTATGTACGTATTTTGTAACCGAAATGCTCCGCAATAAAAAAAGAGCAGCGTTTTGCAATAAAAACATTTTACAACAGCAACAATTTTGCTTAAACAAGTGTCAGTTGCAAACATTAGTGTTTGCCTCTCATACATTGACGCAAGGTGCAGGCTAATGTGACACAATGTAAGTAACAACTTGAGGAACAAAACTTTCGCATACTTAGACGATGCATGCACTTAAAGAAACGATCTGTTTTGATATCTCTACAGGCAGTATATCGGATGTCTTTGGATGAGATTGCGCTTAATTCTAAGGTAGGGACAAAATAGATACCAGGGCACATGAATGATTGCTGAAGTAATATTATAGTAGATAATCTTGCTAAACTAGGGAGTCGCCTGGATAAAGATTAACAGAATTCCTCATTCAGTCTCAATGAGGAATCCGCGTGGAAATGTGACTCCAGTTTTAAAGCGACATACAACAAGCATCCAACTGATTTTTCCTGATAACAATAATATTGTTATATGGAACAAGAAGGGCACTTTTTCTCTCTTATTTTCTTTTTTCTCTAAATGTAGACGATTTATGTTGGCATAACACACTAACACTTAGACATTTGTATTCGCATTTACGTGAAAGTAATAAATACATCCTGACGTTTTTTTTTTATAATAAAAGCAACATTGCATGCTTTTTGTTCTTTAGCAAGTTCCTTCTAAAGTTACATTTTTTGTGTCTTAAGAAGACTTTTCTTGTTTATTTAGAAATTTAACAAGAGGTGCTAGTTCATTTTAAAAAAAAAAGGGTAGACAAAAGAAAATGTTTCGTAGACTACTTGGATTTTTACAGGGTAAAAAGAGTTTGAAAAGAAAAAATTGTTAAAAAAAAGAAACTTTTAAATAAATCGAAAAAAGTTGAAACCCTATTTCTTTGATTTCAACGCAACTTGTTTCTTAAGTTACCGCGTGCCCCGGTAGGCCAGTTGGTAGTGAGCTTATCTATCAGTGGTCTGTTTTCTACAACGGGCTGAAGGCCTACGTTACTAATGCTCGGTTAATTCAGTTAGAATGTAATTGTATTTGTAACTCTTACTTAATAAATAAATTTCTTAAGCTTAAAAAAATAAGCTATTGCGTTATTCGTTACGGTTGTAGATGTACTTAACGGTTTTTCAAGAGTCTGCTTTTTATAGGACTTAAGGTATATTATAGCCCGATCATCACTAAACTTAGTATATATTATGTTTTTCAGTCATATAAAACGAGTTAATGCAAACTTTATGTCTATCCGCGAACTCTTTTACCATTTATGTTAGTTTTTCTAACAAAATTATCAATTTTTAGGAAGGTTGTTTGTTCCACATTTGGATTCATAATTTTTTTTTCTAAAAAACCGATTGTGTTCAATCCCAAACTGTTGAATAAGGAGAACTAAAAAGAATTTTCCACTAATATTATTCTTTGATTTCGATAGGTTCGAAAACCAGTGTGATTTCAATAGACGGACTGACAGATGGGCTTGGCTAAATCGACTTAGAATCACTCAATATATACTTTATGGGGTCTTGAATGAATATTAAGAAAGTTTCACATGGAATGACAAACTTAGTAAATCCTAATGGTGGAGGGTATAAAAATAAGCTTTTACACATGTAACGGCGGAAGTCTGAAAGCTGAAAATTATATTTCAAATATTATCATAGACAAGATCTGTTAGGAATTTTGGCGATTTTAAATTATTTTTTGATTATTACAATCATTTTCAGCATCCATCTGCCTTCAACATTATCAAAAGTTCTGTTGGTGTAATCATGTTTATTTTGGCCGTAATCTATTATATGACTACGACAACTTAACATGTTGTTTTTAACCATAATTTAAGAGCAGCGTATTATATATTCCAGAGCGAAATATTGGTTTTATCTACAATCATTTGGGGCAGTCATAATAAGACCGTGGAAAAAAATTATTTGATCTTGTTCACCTAATAAAAGTTTAATGCAATTACAAAATTAATGTAGTGATTAAATTAATATGAGGTCTGAATAAATCAGTAGTTTGATTTTTTTTAAGGGGTAGTGCACTCATTTTGCAGTTTCAACTCACACTTCGTGATAGTGCAAAACTATTGCAATCATTTTGTTGATGTTGAGTGATGAATTGAAAATTTGCAGCCTCACTAAACATGAGTGATAGTGATGTTAAAAAATTTTGCACTCAAAAGAAAATAGTTTGATTTAAAAAAAGCAATCATCAGTTTATTGCAACCTTTTTTCTTCTTCAATCATTTGAGTGCAACTAAAATTGTTGCACTACATTTAAAATTAAAAACTTGTTTTTTCATGATTAAAGCCAAAAATTATAACGTTAAGGACAAAAGTTCATTTTGTTTAATGTTCAAAAACCATGCACATACAATGTTACATTTTTTAAATTTTAGTGATTGATTGATTGCATGTCCAAATTTTGCAATATTTGAATTGAGTGTAAATTTTTGCATTCAATCTGCGTTAAGTGATAGTGAAAAAATTTGCAATATCCCAACATTTATTTAGCGGTAGTTAAAAAAAATAACAATCATCACTAAAGCTGGTAAAAAAGAGTGCAAATAATAAAGAAAAATGTTGAACAAAAATATTGTTACGTTACTGCCTTTCAATAACGTTTTGGTTTATTTCCTTTATAATAAACCGTTTCGAGTTCTTTATTGCAACTTTAATAAAATAAATAAAACACAAACACTTTAAACACTATTTACACTAACTAACTAAAGAACTAATAATTACAACTAATTCTTAACTAAAGTTACATTCGTAACAATATTTTTGACAATTAAGTAAGTCTATGTGGGACTTGCGTCTTAAGTTGTTTTATCCTACCAAGTTTCACCACAATATTAATGTTTGCTGCGGTTTAAGGCTTATTTAGCTGCTTTTCGAGGATTGACTTTATGGTTATTTAAAATTAACCGGTCTTAACCAAATTTTATTTCTGTAATGGGCTAAGTTTAACAAAAATATTATTATTTTTTACGGTTTAAGGCGTACTAAACTGTGTTTTCCGAAAGTGGGATTTGTAAGGGGCCTAAGGTAAATTATGGACCGATTTTTACGAAATTTTGTGGTGGAATTGCTGGACATAAAACGAATTTTTATAAAATTTAATGACAATCGACCAAAGCAGTTATGTTAGTTTTTGTTTATTTTTTAGGAAGGTTGTTCCTCGTTTGATTGCATGACTCGTTTCCTACTGATGAGATTCTTCTAGATTTCAGTCCAAAATTGCTTAGGAGAACCAAAAACAATTTGACACCCAAATTGTTTTTTTTTATTGAGTTGTGGGGAAGTTAGCGTGATTTTAACAGGAAGACATGGCTAAATCGACTTAGAATTACTCAAGGCCCAGAATATACTTAATGGGGTCTTTGACAAATAATAAACAAAAATTTTCACATGGAATAGTATTTTTTTATTCCGTCTAACTCACTACTGGTTAAGGGTATGTGACTGTAAATAAATATGATAAATTGAATAGCATTTTGAACATTTATTTTATTTCCCGCTTTCCCGGGAATCGGAAAAGTGCTGGAAAAGAGAAACATATGTAGCCCAATTATGAATATAAATTTCCCGGGAGTTTTCTCCCCTTTCCCCTTTTTACAGTCGAATTTACATAGGAAAAATTGATGAAGGGATAAAACTCCCGGGGAATTTGTACTCATAATTGGGCTGATGAATGGTTGTGATCTTTCATTCCAGGCAACTTTCCACTTCAAGGAGGTATCTACTGCAACAATAACTTTAACAGTTTTACAGTATTAATTGTTAAATTTGTTGGAAATTTTCTTGTTGTTGTTTTTTTATGTTATCCTTTACAATTTTTCTTTTTGGGCATTTTTCAACGAAATTAAATTTTGTTGATACGAAATCAAGAAGACTAGAAAAACTTTTCTGCTTTTTAATAATTTTTAAGAAAAAATTTAAGTTTAGTTTTTTTGTTGCTCAGAATTGACTGTAAAAAATAACACAGTTGGGACGCCAATAGCAACCCGAAACGAAAAAGAAAAAAATTTTCATTTTTTAAATTATTGATGACAGTTGAATTTTATTTCATTCTTTTAGTTACTCTTTTTTTGAACAATTCTACGAAAATTTGAGCTACAAGGAAACTCAAAGTTGAAATTAGAATCCAAATAAAAACTTTTTTTCAGTTCAAAGAATAAGTAGATAAATTTGAAATGGAATAAGTGAACATAATGGTATGATTGAAAACTAATAATATCGCTTTAAAAATTTGACTATACAGTAGAATCCCGATAATTCGTAATCAAAGGGATCGACAGCTTTTAATTATTTAAAGAAGTTTTTGAAATTTAGAGATTTAAATTTGACTGGGCTTAAATTAAAAAAAAAAACGATATACAGAAGCTTGAATTTTATGAGGTTTAAACTAAAAAGCAATTAAAAATGATTTAAAAATTATTTAAAAAGTAAACAATTTATTTAAACCAACAAATTGAATTTTTTTTTAAACATATTGGTTTTAATTACGAATTAGACTTAGAACTACAAAACAAAAAATACGAATTAACGATGGGACTAAAATTTTGTGGATTTTTTCGAATTAAAGAGGTTTTTAAGTGGGGGTTTTAAACAAACGGGGAACGAAATATCGCGGTTTGACTGTATCTTTTCCATTTTTTAAAACAATAATGTTGTTCATCCAGCATCAAAAGTTTAGTTCTGTAAACTGATTATTATTTTTAAACAGATTGACAGTTTGCAAAAAGTTTTTCTTACGAATTTAAAAAAATATATTTTAAAATATTTAACAAAAAAATAAACTTAAATAGTCCTCAATAAAAGTTGAAACATCTTCCTATTTTCCTATTCCTTTTCAAAGTTTTACGTTTTTTTATTCTTTTGATTTTAATTTTTGCTAATCTTCAACTTAAATCTCAACATTTTAACTCAAGTGGAAATGGAAAAGTTAAAAAACGGTAATCGACAATGGATAAAGTTCGTCTTTTTTGGAGGATATTGTTAGTTGGCGAAGTTGTAGCTGATGTTTTTTTTTTCTCCTTCGTAAAACTTAAGACACGTTACTGCTTAACAAAAAACTGAGCACAGAAAGTATTTGGAAAATGTTTGAAAGAAAACAAGCAAAAATATCATCTAGACTGTTCTACTTATACACCTAGAGAAAAAGTATGCGTTTAAGAGAAAGGCATCATGATTAAACATATGACTAATTAATTAATTAAAGTAGCGTACAACAAAAAAAAAAAAAAACTAACGAATGTCACAGGATTATAGAGCGAAATTGCTGAAACACGAATTGAAAAGAAATCTGTTTAAAAACTTTTTTGAATTATTTTTAACGAAGTTAAATTAAAAACTTTTTTATATTTTTTAAAAACATTATAAAAATAAAACTTTTACTAAATTCTATTTGAGAAAAAAATTAAATAAAACAAGCCAAAATTGTTGGTTTAATAGCTTTAGCTTTAAACTATTTAACGATTTTCTGTCATGAAGGACTTTTTAAGGAATATTAGATTTGAAATAAAATATTTTGTTTAAACTATTAAAAACAGCTTTGTTCTTTAATAAAAAAACAAAAACTTATCATCAAATGAGTTCAGCTGTATACCCCAATTATATCTTTTTTGATTTGATTTTAAGATAATCGTTTTCGTGTTTTGTTTTTGTAGAATAATCAAATGATATGCAATGATAAAATATTGGTAATGTTGTTGGCATTGTTTTTCATTAAATTTCCTACTATTTTCTAAATTGTCGAAGGTGAAGTAAAATTTTTATTTTAGAAAAACTAAAGATATTAAACCAAATAAAACTGTTTAGCGTATAAGATAATTTTAAATTAAAATTTTTATGTAAAAAAATATGGTTTTTATGTCTTTTTTCAAGTAATTTTTTACAACCTTTGCTCTTGTTTTCTATACTTGTTTAAACTTTTGTTCGTATCAGCCGGCAAAAAAGGGGAAAAGTACTTTTTACAGAATATAATACGTTTGAAAAACAAAAATTCCTTGATATATTTAATAAGTCCAAATTATTAAATTTACTATATTATTTTAAATGATTTATAAAATTTTTGTTAGTTTCTAGCAAAAAATCAACCTCATATGTTTTTTATTTGTATTTTAAAACAAATAAATAATTTAACATCTTTTAAACTTTTCCCGGTTTGGAACTCAACACATGTTATTTTGTTTTACATCAGTTAAAAACTAACGTTCTTTGCACACGCACTTTTATAGAAAGCTCGCGACAGACGAACTTCCAAATAAAATACGAATCCGAAAAACGAACTCTCGTTTTTGCAAACAAGCAAAGAAAGAGAGTGTGCAATGAACACTCACAAAAACGGAAAAACGAGAGGATTTCTCACCTCTCGTTATTTGTTTACATTATCTGTATTAGTGAGTATTTTAAGTTTGTTTACATTACGAGTTTGTTTTTGTTTTTGTTTTCATTTTATTGTTGTCTTTAGATTCCGTTAGCCATCTATTTAGCGTTTTCTAAATGTTTACTTACGTTTTGTCGCATGAACGGAACAACAGTGACTTGACTAGTTGAGTGATTTAATATAATCTCAAAGTAAAACCGCAAAGTAAAACTAAACATTTTTAAAGAAACGGTTAAACATAACATGTTTTAACAAGCATTTCAATCATTTTTTTAACAATATGTTTAAAGTGTCAATATATTTCAGCTATCAATTGCAAAATATTTCAGTAAACGTTTTGAACCCAACAGTTGCATATTTTTAAGGTAAATGCTTCTAATCGTAGGCCCTAATTCTGTAAAACGCAAACGCAATGCCAAAAACTACATTGAAAGCAAAAATAAAATCAAATATATTTCATAATTTTATTGTTGCTTTCTACAGACATTCATATTGAATTTTTAAATTTTAAACGCTGCATATTTTGTGGCGTAGAAAATTTTAAAACGCAATATGAATTTCTGTCATTGTTTTTGCTTTGTATGTTATTTTTGGCGTTGTGTTGCGTTTTACACAATAAGGGCCTTAAACATTTTTAAACCAAAATAAGTTAAACATCATACCTTTGGCAATTTGACTTAAGAAATTTAAAAAGTTGAAAAAAATGCGGTTAACCAAATGAATTTTCATCCAAAAAACATTTCTGTTAACGTTTTTAAAATTTTGTATTATAAACGAAAAATTTCTTTAATTTTTTTTTATTTTATTGTTTGTTAAAAATTATTTTTTCATCGAGTTTTTTCTTAAAAGTTTTTTTGCTATCTTAACATGTTTTGTTAAAATGCCACGATATACATAAATGTAAATGTTACAAAGTGTGGTGAAACATTTTAAGAAAATGTTTATGAAGAATGTTTATAAGCAAAATTTAAATAAATGCTTAAGTAATATGTTTTCAATAAACATTTGTAATATTTAACATGTGGCATTATTTAAACACATACAGGAAACAAATTGGTTGGGAAACGGTTGCAGTAATAAAATATTGATCAAGTAACATGATTTATTATTGCAACTATTAAAAATGTATAGTTCTAACTGATTTTTAATTTTCTTGATTATTAAAATGTTGTTCTTACTGAAATATGATTCCTTCAATCCTTTTATTAGTTATGATAACTAATTTAATTTAGTTCTAAAAATTAGCACAAATGGTTAGAATCACAACCGAATTTAATACAGGGCAATACTGAATATTGGTCATTGCAATTAATAATTTTCTTTCGTCAATAAATTTTGTAAATCAAATGTTAATTCATTTATTGCAGCTAATTATTGATTATTGGAATAGTTTCAATTCGAGTACAACAAATGAAAATATAATTATTCGGAATTCACAACCAAAAAATAGTTAAAAGCCCCAATTGCTTACTAAATTTTCTGCCAAAACCATTGATAGATTAAAATAATTTTTTATTTTATATTTAAAAAATATCTTTGTGGTCAAAAGAGGAAAATGTGCAAAAACTTAATAAATAGGGGTAAGTAATTTACGTATTCTTATAGGTATGAACATATACACGTACATATGTATGTATGTATGTATTATTTTTTTTTACCCTGCAAATTATATTGGACTACTTGATCCATTTTGATCCTGGGCTGGTCCAATGTAAAGCAAGTATGGACCATGTCATTATTAAAAAGAGTTTGCAGTGAAATGACATGTCTTCGTCTTTTAATGACATGTTTTCGTTTTAAAACGATTTCAAAGGTAATCCTCTGGAGTATACCATGGAGTAGTTTTAAGACTTCTCCTTTGTAATGCAAGCTGGGTTATATGGTCCTGCCCTAGGACATCGTACTGTCAAATTAGCCATTTTTTCCATTCATTGGGGTTACCTTTGGACAAGTCCTTGCCCATTATGGGCTACATTTGACTGGTTAAAAAAAATATATTGATAACGACAATCAAATCTCATGTTATGAACACCAATTATGTGTTAATTCAGTTGTAGCTATCATATATTCGGGTATAAGCACAATTTTGTTTCTAATAATCATACTAACAACTAACAATATCTGTATGACTGATAGTGTACTAAAATTCAAATGATGCTATCAAAACTATTATGCTAAGTAACGAAATTTTCAGTACTTGGAACCAAATTGTGTGATAGTACATGCAACCGACGAAATTCGATTAGCCCCAAATTCGGTTGTGATCACGAATCTGTTTTCTCTGTGCATGTTTAAATAAGAATAAATATTATAACTTAATGTGGTTAAAATTGTTGATAATACATATCGCACTTGATCAACAAAGGGGTATTAACCTAAAAATTTTATTTTATTTACCTTTTGAAAAAAATCAACACGTAATATTCATATCAACTCGCTGCTAGAGCATCGTGCTAATTTGTATTGTAGGTAATTTTTGGTTTTAGAGCTGTTACAGCAACGTGCTAATTTGTGTAGGTACTTTTTGGTAATGAAACGGCTGGTTTACAAATTTTATTTTTATATGTCTTTAATATTAAACTAAAAATTGTTTTGCTTCTACTGAAAATTTTGAGATTTTAAGTTAATACCCTCTTCTTGAGCAAGTGCGATATAAAGAAAAGAATTTAAAATATTTAGTTTTTGCTTCTGTTTTTAATTTGATAGTAAATAAGTTGAGGTGGTCTTTATAAGCCTATTAAATGTTTAGATAAAAATTTAATAAAAAAATTTGTAGACAAATTGCAATTTCAAAAAGCAAAAAGAAAGCAGCTTAGAGGTGAAAACAAAAAGAAGGAAATTACCTTCAACATTCAAACAACAACAATTAAGTGAACATTTGTCCGTCTGTTTTAGACTCTTTTCTAATTTTAAGACAACTAGACCATCAGGTGTAAAGAAAACATACACACGTAGGAGTTGTTATTTACAACACACTTAAATTGTTATAACAATATCAAAAATCCACAGAACTCAATACAAAAACATTTGTTCTCTTTTAACTTCAACAAGCTCAAAGAAATATTATGCATCAATTTCTAATGATCTTAAATATTACACAAGATCTGTTAGGAATTTTGGCGATTTTAAATTATTTTTTGATTATTACAATCATTTTCAGCATCCATCTGCCTTCAACATTATCAAAAGTTCTGTTGGTGTAATCATGTTTATTTTGGCCGTAATCTATTATATGACTACGACAACTTAACATGTTGTTTTTAACCATAATTTAAGAGCAGCGTATTATATATTCCAGAGCGAAATATTGGTTTTATCTACAATCATTTGGGGCAGTCATAATAAGACCGTGGAAAAAAATTATTTGATCTTGTTCACCTAATAAAAGTTTAATGCAATTACAAAATTAATGTAGTGATTAAATTAATATGAGGTCTGAATAAATCAGTAGTTTGATTTTTTTTAAGGGGTAGTGCACTCATTTTGCAGTTTCAACTCACACTTCGTGATAGTGCAAAACTATTGCAATCATTTTGTTGATGTTGAGTGATGAATTGAAAATTTGCAGCCTCACTAAACATGAGTGATAGTGATGTTAAAAAATTTTGCACTCAAAAGAAAATAGTTTGATTTAAAAAAAGCAATCATCAGTTTATTGCAACCTTTTTTCTTCTTCAATCATTTGAGTGCAACTAAAATTGTTGCACTACATTTAAAATTAAAAACTTGTTTTTTCATGATTAAAGCCAAAAATTATAACGTTAAGGACAAAAGTTCATTTTGTTTAATGTTCAAAAACCATGCACATACAATGTTACATTTTTTAAATTTTAGTGATTGATTGATTGCATGTCCAAATTTTGCAATATTTGAATTGAGTGTAAATTTTTGCATTCAATCTGCGTTAAGTGATAGTGAAAAAATTTGCAATATCCCAACATTTATTTAGCGGTAGTTAAAAAAAATAACAATCATCACTAAAGCTGGTAAAAAAGAGTGCAAATAATAAAGAAAAATGTTGAACAAAAATATTGTTACGTTACTGCCTTTCAATAACGTTTTGGTTTATTTCCTTTATAATAAACCGTTTCGAGTTCTTTATTGCAACTTTAATAAAATAAATAAAACACAAACACTTTAAACACTATTTACACTAACTAACTAAAGAACTAATAATTACAACTAATTCTTAACTAAAGTTACATTCGTAACAATATTTTTGACAATTAAGTAAGTCTATGTGGGACTTGCGTCTTAAGTTGTTTTATCCTACCAAGTTTCACCACAATATTAATGTTTGCTGCGGTTTAAGGCTTATTTAGCTGCTTTTCGAGGATTGACTTTATGGTTATTTAAAATTAACCGGTCTTAACCAAATTTTATTTCTGTAATGGGCTAAGTTTAACAAAAATATTATTATTTTTTACGGTTTAAGGCGTACTAAACTGTGTTTTCCGAAAGTGGGATTTGTAAGGGGCCTAAGGTAAATTATGGACCGATTTTTACGAAATTTTGTGGTGGAATTGCTGGACATAAAACGAATTTTTATAAAATTTAATGACAATCGACCAAAGCAGTTATGTTAGTTTTTGTTTATTTTTTAGGAAGGTTGTTCCTCGTTTGATTGCATGACTCGTTTCCTACTGATGAGATTCTTCTAGATTTCAGTCCAAAATTGCTTAGGAGAACCAAAAACAATTTGACACCCAAATTGTTTTTTTTTATTGAGTTGTGGGGAAGTTAGCGTGATTTTAACAGGAAGACATGGCTAAATCGACTTAGAATTACTCAAGGCCCAGAATATACTTAATGGGGTCTTTGACAAATAATAAACAAAAATTTTCACATGGAATAGTATTTTTTTATTCCGTCTAACTCACTACTGGTTAAGGGTATGTGACTGTAAATAAATATGATAAATTGAATAGCATTTTGAACATTTATTTTATTTCCCGCTTTCCCGGGAATCGGAAAAGTGCTGGAAAAGAGAAACATATGTAGCCCAATTATGAATATAAATTTCCCGGGAGTTTTCTCCCCTTTCCCCTTTTTACAGTCGAATTTACATAGGAAAAATTGATGAAGGGATAAAACTCCCGGGGAATTTGTACTCATAATTGGGCTGATGAATGGTTGTGATCTTTCATTCCAGGCAACTTTCCACTTCAAGGAGGTATCTACTGCAACAATAACTTTAACAGTTTTACAGTATTAATTGTTAAATTTGTTGGAAATTTTCTTGTTGTTGTTTTTTTATGTTTTCCTTTACAATTTTTCTTTTTGGGCATTTTTCAACGAAATTAAATTTTGTTGATACGAAATCAAGAAGACTAGAAAAACTTTTCTGCTTTTTAATAATTTTTAAGAAAAAATTTAAGTTTAGTTTTTTTGTTGCTCAGAATTGACTGTAAAAAATAACACAGTTGGGACGCCAATAGCAACCCGAAACGAAAAAGAAAAAAATTTTCATTTTTTAAATTATTGATGACAGTTGAATTTTATTTCATTCTTTTAGTTACTCTTTTTTTGAACAATTCTACGAAAATTTGAGCTACAAGGAAACTCAAAGTTGAAATTAGAATCCAAATAAAAACTTTTTTTCAGTTCAAAGAATAAGTAGATAAATTTGAAATGGAATAAGTGAACATAATGGTATGATTGAAAACTAATAATATCGCTTTAAAAATTTGACTATACAGTAGAATCCCGATAATTCGTAATCAAAGGGATCGACAGCTTTTAATTATTTAAAGAAGTTTTTGAAATTTAGAGATTTAAATTTGACTGGGCTTAAATTAAAAAAAAAAAAACGATATACAGAAGCTTGAATTTTATGAGGTTTAAACTAAAAAGCAATTAAAAATGATTTAAAAATTATTTAAAAAGTAAACAATTTATTTAAACCAACAAATTGAATTTTTTTTTAAACATATTGGTTTTAATTACGAATTAGACTTAGAACTACAAAACAAAAAATACGAATTAACGATGGGACTAAAATTTTGTGGATTTTTTCGAATTAAAGAGGTTTTTAAGTGGGGGTTTTAAACAAACGGGGAACGAAATATCGCGGTTTGACTGTATCTTTTCCATTTTTTAAAACAATAATGTTGTTCATCCAGCATCAAAAGTTTAGTTCTGTAAACTGATTATTATTTTTAAACAGATTGACAGTTTGCAAAAAGTTTTTCTTACGAATTTAAAAAAATATATTTTAAAATATTTAACAAAAAAATAAACTTAAATAGTCCTCAATAAAAGTTGAAACATCTTCCTATTTTCCTATTCCTTTTCAAAGTTTTACGTTTTTTTATTCTTTTGATTTTAATTTTTGCTAATCTTCAACTTAAATCTCAACATTTTAACTCAAGTGGAAATGGAAAAGTTAAAAAACGGTAATCGACAATGGATAAAGTTCGTCTTTTTTGGAGGATATTGTTAGTTGGCGAAGTTGTAGCTGATGTTTTTTTTTTCTCCTTCGTAAAACTTAAGACACGTTACTGCTTAACAAAAAACTGAGCACAGAAAGTATTTGGAAAATGTTTGAAAGAAAACAAGCAAAAATATCATCTAGACTGTTCTACTTATACACCTAGAGAAAAAGTATGCGTTTAAGAGAAAGGCATCATGATTAAACATATGACTAATTAATTAATTAAAGTAGCGTACAACAAAAAAAAAAAAAAACTAACGAATGTCACAGGATTATAGAGCGAAATTGCTGAAACACGAATTGAAAAGAAATCTGTTTAAAAACTTTTTTGAATTATTTTTAACGAAGTTAAATTAAAAACTTTTTTATATTTTTTAAAAACATTATAAAAATAAAACTTTTACTAAATTCTATTTGAGAAAAAAATTAAATAAAACAAGCCAAAATTGTTGGTTTAATAGCTTTAGCTTTAAACTATTTAACGATTTTCTGTCATGAAGGACTTTTTAAGGAATATTAGATTTGAAATAAAATATTTTGTTTAAACTATTAAAAACAGCTTTGTTCTTTAATAAAAAAACAAAAACTTATCATCAAATGAGTTCAGCTGTATACCCCAATTATATCTTTTTTGATTTGATTTTAAGATAATCGTTTTCGTGTTTTGTTTTTGTAGAATAATCAAATGATATGCAATGATAAAATATTGGTAATGTTGTTGGCATTGTTTTTCATTAAATTTCCTACTATTTTCTAAATTGTCGAAGGTGAAGTAAAATTTTTATTTTAGAAAAACTAAAGATATTAAACCAAATAAAACTGTTTAGCGTATAAGATAATTTTAAATTAAAATTTTTATGTAAAAAAATATGGTTTTTATGTCTTTTTTCAAGTAATTTTTTACAACCTTTGCTCTTGTTTTCTATACTTGTTTAAACTTTTGTTCGTATCAGCCGGCAAAAAAGGGGAAAAGTACTTTTTACAGAATATAATACGTTTGAAAAACAAAAATTCCTTGATATATTTAATAAGTCCAAATTATTAAATTTACTATATTATTTTAAATGATTTATAAAATTTTTGTTAGTTTCTAGCAAAAAATCAACCTCATATGTTTTTTATTTGTATTTTAAAACAAATAAATAATTTAACATCTTTTAAACTTTTCCCGGTTTGGAACTCAACACATGTTATTTTGTTTTACATCAGTTAAAAACTAACGTTCTTTGCACACGCACTTTTATAGAAAGCTCGCGACAGACGAACTTCCAAATAAAATACGAATCCGAAAAACGAACTCTCGTTTTTGCAAACAAGCAAAGAAAGAGAGTGTGCAATGAACACTCACAAAAACGGAAAAACGAGAGGATTTCTCACCTCTCGTTATTTGTTTACATTATCTGTATTAGTGAGTATTTTAAGTTTGTTTACATTACGAGTTTGTTTTTGTTTTTGTTTTCATTTTATTGTTGTCTTTAGATTCCGTTAGCCATCTATTTAGCGTTTTCTAAATGTTTACTTACGTTTTGTCGCATGAACGGAACAACAGTGACTTGACTAGTTGAGTGATTTAATATAATCTCAAAGTAAAACCGCAAAGTAAAACTAAACATTTTTAAAGAAACGGTTAAACATAACATGTTTTAACAAGCATTTCAATCATTTTTTTAACAATATGTTTAAAGTGTCAATATATTTCAGCTATCAATTGCAAAATATTTCAGTAAACTTTAATGTGAATAATTAGTGGAGCTCAAGGTCAGTTTTTTTATTTTTTTATTTATTTAAAAAATGTTTCCAATATTTCGAGATCCACTGGATCTCATCTTCAGGGTACTACAATTATAGTTAACAAAAATATAAAAAATAAAAACATAATTTTAACATTAAATGAATACATATTGTCCCACTGTGTCATAACAACATATAAACAGAAATAAGCACACAAAAATGAAAAACTTACAAGAGGAACAATAATAAAAAACACGTCTCACACGGTTTTACATTTAAAAATGCACTAATTCTTTATTCTATTTTTGTTTATTATATGTCTATATTGTTTTGCTGAGCTCGTCTCTAAATCGCTCTTAAAGTTCATTCGGTACTCTTTGCTTGTGTTTATTATATTTAACATTTCTAGTGTATAGCGTCTATGGTATTTTTCCTCTCTTTGTAATATCTCCACATTATCAAAGTTTGGTGTGTGCCCTTTTTCTGCACAATGGGCTAGAAGTGCGGTTTTTTGTGTAGAAGTTTTATTTATATTTTTCAGGTCAGATTTATGTCCTGCTAATCTTGTCTTAAGTTTGTTTTTTGTTGTACCAATATATATCTTTTTACATACATTGGTTTCGTCACCATTACAATTTATTTTGTAAATCAAATTAGATTTTTCCATTTTGTCCAGCTTACTTTTGGTGTTTGAAAAAAGTTGTCGTAAAGTGTTTTCCGATCTAGGTGCTATTTTATAGTTTTCCTTATCATAAATGTCAGATTTTTCAATCCTCTCGGATATTCTTGGCACATATGTCATTGATTTATACCATTTTTGGTTTCCATCTATTTCTTTGGTTTGTTTGTTTTCTACTTGTAAGAGTCTTTTAATAATATTGTCTGGGAATGCATTTTTCTTCAATATGTCTTTTATTTTCTTTATATTATCCTGGTGAAAAAGTTCATCACTTATAGTTAAAACTCTTTTTATTAAGTTGTTAGCGGTGTTCATAATAATGTTCTTTGGCTGGCACGAATAAAAGTTTATTATTCTACCTGACGATGTAGGTTTTTGATACCAGTCTATTTTCAGTTTGTTACCCGATCTAATTACCAGGGTATCAAGGTATGGTAATTGTCCATTTATTTCTTGTTCCAACGTGAATTTTATTTGTATATGGAAGCGGTTCAATTCCTCTAGCATCTCATTTATGGCGTTGGTTTTTACAATACCAAAAAGGTCATCCACATATTTAGTTATAATTTTCGGTTTACAGTCCAATCTTTGAATGCAAGTCTCCAAAAGTTCCTCCATCACGATATCGGCCACGATAGGGGACGCCGGTGATCCCATAGGCAACCCCTTCCTTTGTGTGTAGATTTTGTCTTTATATTTAAAATAACGATTTTCCTTAATACAAAATTGTAATATTTTAAAAAATAAATCTTTGGGTATTGTTGTCAATTTCTCGATCTCCTCCCACTTATCTTTGATCACGTCAATTGCAAAATCAACCGGTATGCTCGGAAAAAGCGATATTACGTCAAACGAAACTAATTTTTCATCATCTTCTATTGCACAGTTATTTACCTTACTCCTAAATTGCACCGCATCCCTTACATTAAACTCTGAATCAACTGTTAGTTTCTTCAAGATATTCATTAAAAGCTTACATAATTCACTAGATGGTGAGTTTACTGATGCACAGATTGGTCTAAGTGGGAATCCTTCCTTATGGATCTTGGGTAATCCATAAATTCTTGGTGCAAAAGCCGCGTCATGTTTAAGTCTTCGTTTCTCTATCACAGATATTATATTTAGATTGTAAAGTTTATCCACCAATTCATTATTTTTCCTTTGTAAAGATGATGTGGGATCTTTATCAATTCTTCTATAGGTCATCATATCGCTTAAAATGTCATTCATTCTTGATTCATAATCTTGTTTATCCATTGCGACGGTAACGTTTCCTTTGTCGGCATTAAGAATTAGTATATTTTTATTTTTGTTCAAAAAAGTTTTCGCCTGCCCCATTGTGTTGAGTACAAATCTTTCCCTCCTATTCAAGTGTTGTTTGTTCATGTGATTCTCTAACATCGAAGTAAATTTTGTTCTAGCCGTTTCTTGACCCTCTTTGTCTTGTAATGTTTGAATACAATCTTCCCCGTCGGCAATAATTTTAAATAAAGGGAATTGTTTTTTATCAGTAGGGACAGTATGTTTTTGTCCCAACGAGAGGAGCCACTTAATATCGTCAGGTATTTCAGTGTTGGATTTGTTTATAAACCATTTTTCATTTTCTATTATATTAAGTTCTCTTCTTTGTGTTTCTCTTAATGTTTCAAATTTTGTTTTATGCCTATTTTTGATAATTTTATTTCTTTTAAGTGAAAATAATTTTTCGCTATTCCAGAATTGTTCTTGTTCTTCAGTCGTCAATTTTTTGTTTATGTTCGCTTCTAATTCGTTTATTGTTGTGTTGTTACATTTTTCGATTTCATGTTTTTGTTTAATCAGAAGGTTTAATAGTTTTCGGTGGAAGTTTTCTAATATTGTATTTAGGCTACTATATATTTTGGGGGGAACCATTTCATTGGTTTTAAATATGTTTTGTACATTTTTGGTGGAATTATATAAAAAGTTTGGTATAATACCTGTATTTCTGCACTTAATCAAAAAGGTTATTGTTGATTTTGTGTTCATTTGACGTTGTTTGATGGATTTATGTTTGTTTATATATCCTTTAATGTTATGATGTTTTTGTTTTATAGTGTTGTAAACCATGTTCGTTGGTATTAACGGCGTGCTCTCCGTAATAAATATTCAATATGTGTGTTGTTCGACCTTTTGTTGTAATTTTAATGTGAATAATTAGTGGAGCTCAAGGTCAGTTTTTTTATTTTTTTATTTATTTAAAAAATGTTTCCAATATTTCGAGATCCACTGGATCTCATCTTCAGGGTACTACAATTATAGTTAACAAAAATATAAAAAATAAAAACATAATTTTAACATTAAATGAATACATATTGTCCCACTGTGTCATAACAACATATAAACAGAAATAAGCACACAAAAATGAAAAACTTACAAGAGGAACAATAATAAAAAACACGTCTCACACGGTTTTACATTTAAAAATGCACTAATTCTTTATTCTATTTTTGTTTATTATATGTCTATATTGTTTTGCTGAGCTCGTCTCTAAATCGCTCTTAAAGTTCATTCGGTACTCTTTGACATTTTAATGACATTTTAAGCGATATGATGACCTATAGAAGAATTGATAAAGATCCCACATCATCTTTACAAAGGAAAAATAATGAATTGGTGGATAAACTTTACAATCTAAATATAATATCTGTGATAGAGAAACGAAGACTTAAACATGACGCGGCTTTTGCACCAAGAATTTATGGATTACCCAAGATCCATAAGGAAGGATTCCCACTTAGACCAATCTGTGCATCAGTAAACTCACCATCTAGTGAATTATGTAAGCTTTTAATGAATATCTTGAAGAAACTAACAGTTGATTCAGAGTTTAATGTAAGGGATGCGGTGCAATTTAGGAGTAAGGTAAATAACTGTGCAATAGAAGATGATGAAAAATTAGTTTCGTTTGACGTAATATCGCTTTTTCCGAGCATACCGGTTGATTTTGCAATTGACGTGATCAAAGATAAGTGGGAGGAGATCGAGAAATTGACAACAATACCCAAAGATTTATTTTTTAAAATATTACAATTTTGTATTAAGGAAAATCGTTATTTTAAATATAAAGACAAAATCTACACACAAAGGAAGGGGTTGCCTATGGGATCACCGGCGTCCCCTATCGTGGCCGATATCGTGATGGAGGAACTTTTGGAGACTTGCATTCAAAGATTGGACTGTAAACCGAAAATTATAACTAAATATGTGGATGACCTTTTTGGTATTGTAAAAACCAACGCCATAAATGAGATGCTAGAGGAATTGAACCGCTTCCATATACAAATAAAATTCACGTTGGAACAAGAAATAAATGGACAATTACCATACCTTGATACCCTGGTAATTAGATCGGGTAACAAACTGAAAATAGACTGGTATCAAAAACCTACATCGTCAGGTAGAATAATAAACTTTTATTCGTGCCAGCCAAAGAACATTATTATGAACACCGCTAACAACTTAATAAAAAGAGTTTTAACTATAAGTGATGAACTTTTTCACCAGGATAATATAAAGAAAATAAAAGACATATTGAAGAAAAATGCATTCCCAGACAATATTATTAAAAGACTCTTACAAGTAGAAAACAAACAAACCAAAGAAATAGATGGAAACCAAAAATGGTATAAATCAATGACATATGTGCCAAGAATATCCGAGAGGATTGAAAAATCTGACATTTATGATAAGGAAAACTATAAAATAGCACCTAGATCGGAAAACACTTTACGACAACTTTTTTCAAACACCAAAAGTAAGCTGGACAAAATGGAAAAATCTAATTTGATTTACAAAATAAATTGTAATGGTGACGAAACCAATGTATGTAAAAAGATATATATTGGTACAACAAAAAACAAACTTAAGACAAGATTAGCAGGACATAAATCTGACCTGAAAAATATAAATAAAACTTCTACACAAAAAACCGCACTTCTAGCCCATTGTGCAGAAAAAGGGCACACACCAAACTTTGATAATGTGGAGATATTACAAAGAGAGGAAAAATACCATAGACGCTATACACTAGAAATGTTAAATATAATAAACACAAGCAAAGAGTACCGAATGAACTTTAAGAGCGATTTAGAGACGAGCTCAGCAAAACAATATAGACATATAATAAACAAAAATAGAATAAAGAATTAGTGCATTTTTAAATGTAAAACCGTGTGAGACGTGTTTTTTATTATTGTTCCTCTTGTAAGTTTTTCATTTTTGTGTGCTTATTTCTGTTTATATGTTGTTATGACACAGTGGGACAATATGTATTCATTTAATGTTAAAATTATGTTTTTATTTTTTATATTTTTGTTAACTATAATTGTAGTACCCTGAAGATGAGATCCAGTGGATCTCGAAATATTGGAAACATTTTTTAAATAAATAAAAAAATAAAAAAACTGACCTTGAGCTCCACTAATTATTCACATTAAAATTACAACAAAAGGTCGAACAACACACATATTGAATATTTCAGTAAACGTTTTGAACCCAACAGTTGCATATTTTTAAGGTAAATGCTTCTAATCGTAGGCCCTAATTCTGTAAAACGCAAACGCAATGCCAAAAACTACATTGAAAGCAAAAATAAAATCAAATATATTTCATAATTTTATTGTTGCTTTCTACAGACATTCATATTGAATTTTTAAATTTTAAACGCTGCATATTTTGTGGCGTAGAAAATTTTAAAACGCAATATGAATTTCTGTCATTGTTTTTGCTTTGTATGTTATTTTTGGCGTTGTGTTGCGTTTTACACAATAAGGGCCTTAAACATTTTTAAACCAAAATAAGTTAAACATCATACCTTTGGCAATTTGACTTAAGAAATTTAAAAAGTTGAAAAAAATGCGGTTAACCAAATGAATTTTCATCCAAAAAACATTTCTGTTAACGTTTTTAAAATTTTGTATTATAAACGAAAAATTTCTTTAATTTTTTTTTATTTTATTGTTTGTTAAAAATTATTTTTTCATCGAGTTTTTTCTTAAAAGTTTTTTTGCTATCTTAACATGTTTTGTTAAAATGCCACGATATACATAAATGTAAATGTTACAAAGTGTGGTGAAACATTTTAAGAAAATGTTTATGAAGAATGTTTATAAGCAAAATTTAAATAAATGCTTAAGTAATATGTTTTCAATAAACATTTGTAATATTTAACATGTGGCATTATTTAAACACATACAGGAAACAAATTGGTTGGGAAACGGTTGCAGTAATAAAATATTGATCAAGTAACATGATTTATTATTGCAACTATTAAAAATGTATAGTTCTAACTGATTTTTAATTTTCTTGATTATTAAAATGTTGTTCTTACTGAAATATGATTCCTTCAATCCTTTTATTAGTTATGATAACTAATTTAATTTAGTTCTA
This sequence comes from Pollenia griseotomentosa, assembly GCA_963931875.1. Taxonomy (NCBI): domain Eukaryota; kingdom Metazoa; phylum Arthropoda; class Insecta; order Diptera; family Polleniidae; genus Pollenia; species Pollenia griseotomentosa. The sequence goes on along the minus strand of OZ007561.1, from coordinate 201,169,420 downwards.
AAAATTAGCACAAATGGTTAGAATCACAACCGAATTTAATACAGGGCAATACTGAATATTGGTCATTGCAATTAATAATTTTCTTTCGTCAATAAATTTTGTAAATCAAATGTTAATTCATTTATTGCAGCTAATTATTGATTATTGGAATAGTTTCAATTCGAGTACAACAAATGAAAATATAATTATTCGGAATTCACAACCAAAAAATAGTTAAAAGCCCCAATTGCTTACTAAATTTTCTGCCAAAACCATTGATAGATTAAAATAATTTTTTATTTTATATTTAAAAAATATCTTTGTGGTCAAAAGAGGAAAATGTGCAAAAACTTAATAAATAGGGGTAAGTAATTTACGTATTCTTATAGGTATGAACATATACACGTACATATGTATGTATGTATGTATTATTTTTTTTTACCCTGCAAATTATATTGGACTACTTGATCCATTTTGATCCTGGGCTGGTCCAATGTAAAGCAAGTATGGACCATGTCATTATTAAAAAGAGTTTGCAGTGAAATGACATGTCTTCGTCTTTTAATGACATGTTTTCGTTTTAAAACGATTTCAAAGGTAATCCTCTGGAGTATACCATGGAGTAGTTTTAAGACTTCTCCTTTGTAATGCAAGCTGGGTTATATGGTCCTGCCCTAGGACATCGTACTGTCAAATTAGCCATTTTTTCCATTCATTGGGGTTACCTTTGGACAAGTCCTTGCCCATTATGGGCTACATTTGACTGGTTAAAAAAAATATATTGATAACGACAATCAAATCTCATGTTATGAACACCAATTATGTGTTAATTCAGTTGTAGCTATCATATATTCGGGTATAAGCACAATTTTGTTTCTAATAATCATACTAACAACTAACAATATCTGTATGACTGATAGTGTACTAAAATTCAAATGATGCTATCAAAACTATTATGCTAAGTAACGAAATTTTCAGTACTTGGAACCAAATTGTGTGATAGTACATGCAACCGACGAAATTCGATTAGCCCCAAATTCGGTTGTGATCACGAATCTGTTTTCTCTGTGCATGTTTAAATAAGAATAAATATTATAACTTAATGTGGTTAAAATTGTTGATAATACATATCGCACTTGATCAACAAAGGGGTATTAACCTAAAAATTTTATTTTATTTACCTTTTGAAAAAAATCAACACGTAATATTCATATCAACTCGCTGCTAGAGCATCGTGCTAATTTGTATTGTAGGTAATTTTTGGTTTTAGAGCTGTTACAGCAACGTGCTAATTTGTGTAGGTACTTTTTGGTAATGAAACGGCTGGTTTACAAATTTTATTTTTATATGTCTTTAATATTAAACTAAAAATTGTTTTGCTTCTACTGAAAATTTTGAGATTTTAAGTTAATACCCTCTTCTTGAGCAAGTGCGATATAAAGAAAAGAATTTAAAATATTTAGTTTTTGCTTCTGTTTTTAATTTGATAGTAAATAAGTTGAGGTGGTCTTTATAAGCCTATTAAATGTTTAGATAAAAATTTAATAAAAAAATTTGTAGACAAATTGCAATTTCAAAAAGCAAAAAGAAAGCAGCTTAGAGGTGAAAACAAAAAGAAGGAAATTACCTTCAACATTCAAACAACAACAATTAAGTGAACATTTGTCCGTCTGTTTTAGACTCTTTTCTAATTTTAAGACAACTAGACCATCAGGTGTAAAGAAAACATACACACGTAGGAGTTGTTATTTACAACACACTTAAATTGTTATAACAATATCAAAAATCCACAGAACTCAATACAAAAACATTTGTTCTCTTTTAACTTCAACAAGCTCAAAGAAATATTATGCATCAATTTCTAATGATCTTAAATATTACACAAAGTTTTTAAAGCAATAACAAATTAAACATTTAAGAAAGTTGGTTAAGCTCATCTGTATTATGAGCTTCACCATTTGAAACTATTTAGATAGCTATATATCGTCACCTTAAATGCAAAAGGGCGTAAAAACACGTTTTATTTATTTTTTTACTTTAAAATGGACATGTAATTTAGTGTAGTGCATCAGCATCAATCCAAAACTCGATTTTGAATTTTTTTGCTGCTACGCCCTTTTGCAAAATATTTTATTTAATAAACAATTACAAAACTTATTCTTACTTAATTGAACGAGTAATAATAACGTAGAGCTTCAGGTCGTTGTATTGGAACAAATCAGAATTTCCGGCGGGAATAGATTCTGCAACAATCGTACCGAAAGTACAAATAGTCTAACTGGGCATTCAGCTTTGAAAATATGAATATATTTTATTGGATAGTGGGTTATAACCAATAATTTATATTGACATTTGACTTAGCATTTTTTTTATTTTTTTCACGTTTTGAATTGAGTATTTTTCAACTGAAATTCTGAAAAACTTTAGCTTAGCATACAATTAAATGTGGTATCGCCAGTAAACTTTAAGAACTAATCCTGCAAAACTGACTTTTTCGACTTAGCATGTTTTGGAATTGAGCTGTCGATATAGGAGCTGAGGTCCGAAAATGACGGAATTAGTGTTGTATATGAATTAAACCAATCATAATTTAACTTAATATCAACTTTTATAGGAAGCTTGAAAAAATGGAAATAAAATTAGTAAAATTTATTTTAAACAGATCTAGTGTTTAGACAAAGAAGTTTGATACAAATTTAGATTCTTCTACTGTTTTATATTGTCCTTGTATGGGAGATTTCACGCTCAATTGTCTATTGTAGCTTATGATTGATACTTCAAATTTGGAAACTGTTACTGCACCTGTTTCGTAAAAAGCTGATCGCACGGTATGGTGTATTTGGTGTTTTATCGTGCTGCCATCTACAGGGTGACATTTCCGTTCCAATCTTTGTGTATTGATTTTTGCGTGCTGTTTTCGTCCAGCTATCTAATAATTACTAGAGAAGTGTCGCATTTTGCTGGCTGTTTTTGGTGCTGCCACCTTTTTATGAGAAGTGTTAATGTGATTTCTTTTTTTATTTTCGTATGAGAGGTGCCACGCCTACTTGAAAATTTACAAATATTTTAAGCAAAGGTTAAGCTTCGGGTAATCAGGAATTACCGTTAAAAATTTCAGAAAAATTTTTTTTGTAACTTAGGATTCTACAGGGTGGGCCAACTTGGACTGACTGATTTGAAATGCTTATAATTTTTGTATTTTTTAAATTTTTTATTTAATTTTTTTTTGCAAATGAAAGTACAAATTATAAATTTTTTTTAAGCTAAGTATGAAAAATTACATATTTTAGATGGTGCCATTCTCCTGTTGGCAGTTAATGGCTCTACTCAATACATTTATTTGGCATTACGTTGCGCAACGTTTCTGTCTGCAATTGAGCAATTTCTGTGCGAATATTCTGCTTTAACTCATGAATATTTTGTGATTTGTTGACGTAATCTCGTTCCTTCAAGAAACCCCACAAAAAAAATCTGGTACCGTCAAATCTGGAGAACGAGGTGGCCACGCGAAATCTGCATTTTTTTAAATTATTGGGTCATCGAAAAGTTCTCGCAGAATTGCCATTTTGGCTCTTGCGGTATGAGCTGTAGCTCCATCTTGCTCGAACCATATGTTACTTTTATTGAGAACTATCGGGCGTAAAAAATTTTCCAACATGGTCCGGTATACCACCCCAGAGACGGTTTCTGGCTCATTAAGTTCATTTTCGAAGAAATATGGACCAATAACTTTATCAGCCATGATTCCACACCAAACAGTGCATCTGACAGGGTGTAATTGTCGCTGATGCAATGCTCTCGGATTCTCTGTACCCCAAATTCGGTTCCGCTTATTCACATATCCATTTAAATAAAATGGTGCTTCATCGCTCATAATCAGATTATTTAAACCGGAAACATAATAAAATTCAACAATTTTTACACTTTCTTCTACTGAGTATGATGACATTATAAAATTTTATAAAATTCTGTATTATCTGCAAAAAATAAAAAATACAAAAATTATAAGCATTTCAAATCAAATCAGTCAGTACAAGTTGGCCTATCCTGTATAAATGAACAAACAAACAAACCCTTTTTTATTTTTATATTTATAGAAGGTAGATTTTACGAGTTAATATTACAGAATTAGGCTGTTAATGGCAAATTAAAAATCAAATTTAAAAAAAAAGTTTTTATTCAACATTTTTTATTTTTCGAATTTATTCTATGAGCTGAATTTCAGTTATGTATTTTATAAAGCTTTTTTGTAATAGTTCTATTCCTTAAATTTTTAGGAATGACTTTTATACACTACCAGACTATTATATTGTATTTTCTTGTTACATTTTACCTTAGCTATCCATTGGATAGCAATGAAGTATATAGTATGTACAGAAAAATTTATAAATATTAGACACCAGCAGAATGTAATGCATTTTCTTCCTTCGTTAGCATTCTTTGTGTCACACTGGGTAGTGATACTTTATAAATTGAATGTATTTAACTTAACTATTTTTAACAAATAGAAACTGGGAATTATCTCCTTTCGTAGGTTACTTTATATTATATTCAAAATTTTTTATTTTTCGAATTTATTCTGGTCTTAAAAAGGGCAAACAATTGAAGAAGTACGTCAGAAATTATTTTATTGTCTGAGATACGAAAATTTTGTAAAAATGTTTTATTTGAAACAATAAAAAAAAATTTTCTATTTTATTTTAAAATGAGACAAATTATAATATTTCTATAGAAAATCATAAGTTATTATAAATTTCAATTGAAAATTGCAGAATTGCTGCCTTTACTTAAAACGTATGTTTTTTTTAATTTTTACATTAAAAAGGCTCTAAAATATAAATGAAATTGTTCAATGGTATGTGCACTGGACTGACTATTTGTATGGCGAACATTTGCACCACACTTTTTCATATGAAACAAATACACGCAGAGAACAAAAAATATATATTTTTTTCTATATGATCTCGGTCAATAATAATACTGAAAATACTTTGGCTGCTTCTAATCACAATGGAAGCTATAATTGGACCCAAGTAAGTTATGCCTTAAGGCGGCTTCATGTCAACCTAATACTAAGCTATGATTACTTTTAGCATACTTGTTATTATCCTTAATCATTTTATGATTGGACTGGCCCTTTTAATTAGTTATTTAATCATAATAATGTTTCAAAAGGACATTTATTTTTAGAACATACTGTTGATGCCAAAAGGGGCTACCCAGCCTTGGTCAATAATATGATTTGTATTGTGATACATAATTTTTTTCCTTTTTATTCAATATATATAAAAGCTGGATGCTGAAAATATCGTCCTTTCTCTTTTGGGCATAATACCTAAAATAATCCATCAACAGGCTTAAAATGTTTATGAAGCTGTTTTCCTTTTTTCCTTCACAAATTTGCTTTCTTCTTCTGTTTCTAGCCAGCGAAGGAGTCGGTTTTATTTTTCTGAGCTAACAAAATGAATTTAGTTTTATTTTGTTTATTTATATTAACTCAGAGAATTTACTTATTCCACAATTTAATCCATCTTCTTGTACTTACGGTTTTAATAACATTATTTGGTCCTTCGAACCGATTTATGCGTTATGTCCAACCGAAAATTAATGAATATTTGCAGCATTCACCTTTTATACATATCAGGGGAAAAACTTTGTATAGAATATTTTAAAATCGACAAACAGAGGTGTGATTGTGGCATTAACATTAGACAAATATGATATGCAACATTGTTTGCAAATTACACGAATCTTGTGTGTATAATATGGGTGAAAAACTTCTTGTTAATATTATAGCTAAACCGTAATCATATAGCAATATGTTTTTTTTTCTCTAAATGTACTCCCGAAAAGTTCAGTCAATCGTTAAATATTCATTATGTTGTTAAAACAAAAATGGCAGAAAACGTTTGTAGTTGCGTTGCGTTATTTTTTATTTGCAATCCCTACACACATTCGAGTTTACATACTCTGTACATGTGTAGATAGAAGAATATTCACACATTTGCAAGCAATAATACGAGCCAATGTATACATGTTAAATGCCTACTTTTTTGCTTGCAAATTTAAACCATGTACGTGAATATACCCTTTAGTTCTGAAAATGACAATAACGACATTTTAATGGTATTTCTATGTACAACGTTAAAACTTTACATTTCCTTAAATGTTATATGTATATTTCGGAGAGAGTCAAATATCTGCTTTGCAATGATATATTATGTGTGTAGGTTATCTCTTCAATGGCCCGTTTTCACAACTTACCCATAGCTAAAAGTAGACTTTAACCGGCCTTATAAAAAATGTTCCCTTATTACAACTTTACTTCAACCTAAATTGAGCGATAAAGTAAATTAAGGTTTATCCTACCTGATAGGTTAAATAGAGTTGTAATAATACGGCCGATAAAATCTTAACTTTAGCTATCGGTAAGTGAAAAAAAAGGGCCTAAGTCTTTATTTAAAAGACGATCAAGTTGCAAATTAAGTATGTTTTTTTTTTTTGTTGATAACTGAGTTCAGAGTTGTTGAAATAAATTCACATGGGCACTTTTTAGCTGTTAGCTTCAAAGGAAAATAAGTAAGAACATATTAAAAATTTTTTGCAGTCTTCTATTATTTTATTAAGATATAAGAAATAGAAATTTTTGGATATCTCAAGGATGATCAATCTAAAGAATAAATTTTAAGGCCAAACGGCTTTACAAACAAGAAAAAATTGTACACTTGTACAAACCTTTTGCCTTCCTAATTTGGGTGTTTGCACAAATGTTTGAAGCCTGTTTGTATGAAAATTCAAAAATTTGATTTTGATAAAAACATGTTGAATATTTTTAAAAAAGTTTGTTTGTTTCAGTAAAAATGTTGTCGAGTGCAGAAGTAGAGGGGAAGTATAAAAAATGGTTAAGGTTGCTAAAGGAAAAGGTGTGTGTTTGTCAAGCCGTTTGTGTAGTTTATTTAACCCTTTACGGTTTTGTGCAATTAAATCGCCTTCACTAAAAAATAATAACATTAAATTTTCAAGAAATGCACTTTAACTACAGGGCATTTAAGTGCATTAGATTGTCTATGCATGGAATTTAAATATAAAAAACAAACAACAAACGAAATTATTAACACTGGTATTAAGCACTTGCATCACACTTTATGTAGCACGAGAAAATATGTATGTCTGTTCTAAAGCTTATGAAAAACTATAAAAATTCAATGCTGAATTGAACACACAAACAAAGACAGATGTGGCTGGTATTTAAGTTTTCATTTATCTGAACGTAAATTTACATACAAAAACAGCCTGGGACGAAAGCACAGATTGTTCTCATATTTCTACCTTACAGACTGGAGGGATCGAGTGAACAGCAATTGTTTCATAATCAACTATTTGCTGCAACAACGAACAAACATTTTGAACAATTTCTGTATGCGTCTGTGTGAATAAACAAATTGCAATTGGAGGTCATTATTTGCGGACCAATGACCAGATAAAATGGATTGTTTGTAAATGCATGGAAATACATTCAAACATTTAGCAACAATTGGGAAAAATTGCATTTGGCTTTAAAGCCTTTTAGTTTATAATAGTTTCAGTTTCGTAGCTAGAGAGAGAAATGTTGCTAAGGATATTTGCAAGAAAAACAAGCGAGTTAAAAATACTTGGAAAAATGCCCAAACACATTTTCAGTTATCAAATCTTTTTAAAAAAATAATAATATTATATTCAAAGCAAGGGAATAAAATGAAGTTCTTGTGCACAAGTTGTTGCAATTCTTCTACAAGATTCGCTTGCATTATAAGCACATCTTAAAATAAGACTCTTAAGAGATATTTAACTTTTGAATGTATCTTTCAACTGATAGCGCTTTAAAAATACTGTTAATTTTAAAAATCTTTTAAGATTTTTAAAAAAATTCAAAAATACTAGAGAAAAAACAGGTTTCATTAAATGACTTTTTTGTAAATTTCGATTTTCTTTCAATATCCTTAAAATTAATACATTTAATTGAAATGAAATCTGTAATGATTTATCAGCTCAAGTGAAATTAATATGGAAGTGTTTTTTTATTTTTTTTTCATATAAATAAAAAATCTTAGCTGAAAGGAACTTTAAATGCATACTAATTCGTCCACAACTGCAAATCGACCACGACTTCTCTTCTGTTTTGAGAATTACTTAGTATTTTTTTTTTTCTTTTTTTAGTGCCGAATAAATTACTATCTATTGAATTCCTAATTCATAAAGCTACATTCACAAAATTACTAGGTGTTTACAATGAAAGCATTATTTTTTTGACAAGCAATCACATTTCAATGCAAAAAATCATTTGCCAATTATGCTTTGAAAAATATTACGAAAAAATTATTATCATCAGAATTCACTTTTAAATTTTTCTTTAAAAACTTATAAAAATATTATAAACCTAATTTACAAATTCATACAAATTATTGGACAGGTAGAAGAAGATTTTATTTTTTAAACACCTACAGTCATATTTTAGTTTAAATAATGAATGGAAAGTATATAAAATAGTTTGGGAAAAAATAAGACAGAAGATTAAAAAAAAATTGTTGCTCCCATTGTGAATGAACCTTAGTTTATTTAATTTAGACTGGATTGTTTTGAAGTCCAACAATCATGTTTATTGTTACGGTTATCGTTTATATGATCAAATGAAATAGTACGACAAAACGCTCTTTAGCCAGAGCTCTAGAGCAATATCATCTTATGCTTGAAAATAAAAAAATATTTTTTTAAATATAATTATGAATGCGACATTCGTATAATTATTCATATTAGCCCTATTCACAATCTTGTGCAAATGGCCTTACATCGCATTATATTTTTTTTTTTTTTGACTCCACAACAATAGCAACAATGCACTATTATTTTGTTAATATGGAACACTTAAAACCAATAGTTTATATTTACTCGACGTTTGCAACTCTTAATTGAAAACCAACTGCTGGCACTCAGCAAACCAATTATCAATGAGCTGTGAATTTCGTGTTTTGCAGACGTCATTCACAATTGATAAAAAATATTTACAATTACATAAATTTGCAATCTCAAATGCACAAGATTTTGAATAGGGCTAACAGAATTGCAAAGATGTGATTTTAATATAACTTATTTGGAAGAGCCACACAAATAATTATTTAAAGTATTTAAGCTACGCTCATAAAAACTTATACGATGATAATATGAATCATATTATGATCATAAATGATATGATATATGATCACATTATATGATCACGGGTTATCATTATAAAATTGTGCTGACTGTGCTTTCAGCTAATTCTTCTCTTTAAAAAAAAACTTTGCACCATTAATAATTTTGAGTTGGAATTATAATTTCTGTATTTAGTTACAAATGGTTTAAAGAATTTTACCACCACCTGTAGGGTAAAAAAGTGCCGTTGCCGAGAAAACATAAACTATTATAACGAAACAAAAATCTCACTGCAGCTTATAAAACTATAATGATGATGGCTTAAGAATAATTGAAAATTATTTTTTTTAATTATCATGTTTTTTTTTGGATACTTTTGTTGTATGCATTTACACAGGATATGCTACAAACATATGCATTAAAATGATAATGTGCACATACGTTTATATTTTTTTGTTTTTGTAGTTGTGTTTTAATATTTTCGTACAAAAATAATTTTAACTGGAATTCATACGAATATATTTATTATTGATTTTTATTTTTCCAAATAATTTTCATAAATATTACAGCAATAAATGTACTACAATAAATATTTGTATTTATGTAAATATAAATGGAAAATAAAATTTGGATGAAATACTGATTCATATGCATTATATCATTTTTACTCATTCATAAAAATCTATTTACAATCGTTGGAAATATTATAAAGTTGCATTTAATTCAGTCAATCAACTGACGTGCAAATAATATTTTAATTCGTTACTTAAATATCAGTTGTTTCTGAATTTACTTTGAAATTCTATAGAAATCGAATAAATGGGCGAAAAAATATTTTTTCATTAAAACCACACCGAAGTTAATTTACTTATGTTATATTTACCGCAGCTTTATAATGGATATTCTTAATTTATTTGCGGGTAATTTTAATTAAAGCTGATCAAATTTGTCAACTCTGTTAGGTATTATTTAGATAATAGACAATAAAACTTGCATGACAAAGATCTCTTATATTAAAAAAAAATATTCTTATATTATTTTACGACAATTAAGGAACATTGTATTTGTCAATTAAGTCGACTTAAGCAAAACTTAGTTAGAACCTTGTGAAAAGCACCCTAAAAATATTCATCTTCAAAATTACCGATGGTTCAATTATTTTCTACCATTTTTTAGGAAATAATAGCAAAATTACTAATTGCTTTAATGTTGTTATTGTGCTTACATATTTGGAATACAAAATTTAGTTTACTTCCGATCCCTGGCATTAGGAATATTTCGGAATAAACCCTAAAAAAAAACTAAAACTGAAGAGAAGTGATAGTTATATTAGAATAATAATACATTTTTAAAAATTTTAATTAAAGTTTAAAATTGCTCACCTTCAGAACTAAAAAAAAAGACTTAAGAACTTTTTCCTTATTGTCACATAAATAAAAATTAATAATTTTAAATTAAACATTTTTAACAAATGATTACAGCTGCAAATCAACAATTACAATTATTAAACCGAAAACATACAAGCCTACATAACGCACACATATCAGTCCATAAATACAAATAATTTTTGTATAAAAACCAGCGAACGATTTGAAGATGTCCTTTTCAGAGAAACTTTGTAAATACAGCTTATTTCTCATCTAAAGGGAACAAAGCAAAGTATTTCTTTTTTTTCCTCCCACTGTTATTGAGAATTCTTTGCCAATTTTTTTATTCAATTAAACCATAAATCAAAAATAAAATCAGTTTTAATTAAAAATTTAATCAAGTGAATTAAACGTTTACTCATATCAACAATATAACCGCAAAAAATTTTGTTAATATCAAAAATTGATACTATTAATTTGTTTACTTGTGCAAATTTAATTAACTTCTTAAACGAAAACAATCTTTAAATTATCTTCTAGATAACAATTTTACGATATTTTAAAAATATAATTTAGAGGATTTACTTGCAAATTTTTTTTTTTTTTTTTTTTTTTTTTCATTTTTTTTTTTTTTTCTTTTTCATTATTTATTTATTGAATCTTCATATATTAAATATGAACTAACAATAATTAATCAAATCTTAACCTAATACGTTATTTTATGTCCTGCCAGTGCCAGACAAAAATTTTCTTCATCACGGGTTCTGTTCACTTATCTAGGTGTTTATCGCTCATCTAATTGGATAAGTGCTGCAGTGTCTCTTCTTCTTAAGCGAGTGTGGCCGCCATGATTTAAGATATTTCGAGCTAGTGGATTTGGGTGTTGTTCAAGCCTTTTTAAATATTTTACCGCATATTTTGTAATCATAGTTTTGACTAATGGAACATTGAGATCCTTGTGAATATTTAAGTTTTTTACATACCAAGGGGCAGCTGTGATTATTCGAAGAATTTTATTTTGGCGCCTTTGAATTTTTTCTATATTAGAGGCCGAGGCAGTGCCCCATAACTGAATACCATAGCACCAGATTGGCTTTAAGATGGAGTTGTAAAGAAGAAGTTTGCAGTCGAGACTAAGGACAGAGTTTCTACCAATAAGCCAATGAATTTGAATGGCTTTTAGTTTCATTTGAGTTAATTTTGCCTCTATATGGCATTTCCACGTTAATCGCTGATCCAGATGTATACCGAGATATTTTACATGCGAATGTTGAGGAATTATTTGATTATTGATTGTAATATGGGGGCAAGATTCCCGGCGCAAGGTGAATGTTATATGCACGCATTTTTGCTCATTGACCATTATCCTCCATTGTCTTAACCATATTTCTAGTTGAAATATATGATGCTGTAAGTAACGAGATGCTTCATAACGGTTTTCGTGAACGCTTAGAAAAGCAGTATCGTCTGCAAATGTTAATGTTTGTGTATAGTTGCTTGTTGGCATGTCCGAAGTATAAATTAAGTATAATAGGGGGCCCAGGATGCTGCCTTGTGGGACTCCAGCGTCAATGGGCTGAGGTGAACTTAAGAAATTTCCTTCTTTAATAATAAATTGACGACCGACTAAGTAGCTTTCTAGCAGCTTGTGTGTGTTTGCTGGTAAATTTTGCTTCAATTTATGTAATAAGCCTTCATGCCAGACTTTATCAAAAGCTTGCGAAACATCGATGAAGAGTGCTGAGCAATATTTTTTTTCTTCAAATGCTTTTCTTATGACATTTACTATTCGATGAGTCTGTTCGATTGTGCTGTGTTTTCTTCGAAATCCGAACTGATGGTTTGGAATACATCTATTTTCACTTAAAATCGGTGTTAATTTTGAAACTAATAATTTCTCAAACAGCTTTGACATATTTGATAATAAGCTAATAGGCCTATAAGACTCAACTTTTGTATGATCTTTACCTGGCTTTGGTATCATGGTAACTAAGGAAACCTTCCATTTTTGAGGATAGTATTCGAGACGTAAAATAGCATTAAAAATAAAAAGAATAATTTTCTTTGCTATGCGAGGTAGCTCTAAAAGCATTTTATTACTGATCTTATCAATACCAGGTGCCTTCTTAGTGTTTAAGTCACAAATAGCCTTTTCGATTTCTCTTATCTCAAATCTGAGGGGGATAGCTGCTCTAGCAGCAACAGGTGGTAACTCTGCCGCAATATTGTGAGATATATTTGGTGTAAATACGTTTTTCAAGTGACTAACAAACAGATTTCCTTTTTCAATATCATTTCTTGCCCAACTACCATTCAAGTTTCTTAATGGTGGCTTTGATATAACTGGCCTTTTTAAATTTCTAGCTGCACGCCATAATGAGTAGTCAGATTGTGGAGTTGCATCAAGTTCCTTAAGATATTTTTCTAGAGAAGCCGTTTTCTGAGTCTGCAGTAACTTTCTTAGCCTTTTTGTGTACTCTTTTAATAAATTCTTAAGTTGCGGGGATCTGTACAGTTGCCACTCTCTTCGAACTCTCCTTTTTTCAGTCAAGAGCCGCTCGACATCTGAAGAATATATTTTAATGGTTTTTGTTTTTTTTTGGGGCAAAATTGGAATGTTGAACAGCTAGTTTCAGAAAACTGTCAAAATTGTCAATAGAGCGATCTACGTACTCCGGTGTACTGAGCGGAATATTTTCTGTGCAATGGGCACTGAGAAATTTTTTATATTTTAACCAATTTATTTGTGTGGCTGACGTCGCTAAGTAACATGACGGAGATACAATTCTATTTGGGTTCGTTATAGTACCAATTGTAGGTGTGTGGTCGGATGATAATTCTAGGGAAGCTTCAACATGAATCGTTTCTGTGGGGATGTTTTTAACCACTCCAAAGTCGATAACATCTGGAATTTTTTGCTGATCAGTAGGCCAATATGTTGGTTGTCCGCTCGCGACCACGTTTAAACCCATTTTAGAGATTGTGTTAAACAAAACACGACCTTTTGGTGTTATAAGTCGTGACCCCCAGAAGGTATGTTTAGCGTTATAATCGCCAGCGGCGAGGAAACAGGGTCCTAATGATTTAAAATATTTATAATATTGGCTTTCTGATATGGCAAATCTAGGTGGAGAGTATAAAGAAGAAATTACTAAGTTTCGATTTAGCTCTTCAACACAAATAGTCGTTGCTTGCCAGTGTTGCCAATTTAGCCATTTAGTGGCTAGATTTAGCCATTTTTCACCCTGTTTAGCCATTAAAAAATAAGTTTAGCCATTAGCCATTTTTTAGCCATTTTTCAAATTGTTTAGCCATAAATTTTTTTTGCCGTTTTTCTTTTAAAGGAATAATTTTTATTTTATTATAAAAATTTATAAAAGTAAAACAAACATTTTTAACAATTAAAACGCCTTTAATTTAAATCAGAACTTTTACAAATGTTGAAAATCGCTATAAATGATGATGATGAAACATCTTTCAAAATAAAGGAACATTATTCCAATACTAAATTTATAAAATGGATCACCACATTGGTGTTTCTTTCTGGTTGCAAGTATTTCAGTAAAGAGATGCAGGCAGCAACAAAATTTTTTTAGAAATTTTAGAATTGACTATAAAGTTGCTCTCACTTCCATGGTCTTATGCTGAAGTAGAGAGGGTATTTTGCCAAGTAAACATCGTTAAAAGTAATTTGAGAAATAGGTTACATTTAGCAACCGTTAATTCGATTTTTTTTTATTAGGTAAAGAATTTTACTGTAACAATAAAATATTTTTACCAACACCACAACAGTGGAGAGGGTACTATGCGTTTGTGCTGATGTTTGAAACACCTTAAAATATTGATACTTAAGGTATGTTCAGACCTTACAAATATTTGACAATAAAATCCAAAAAAAGCGTTGCTAGTAAATTGATCAAAATTAGAGTCTTAATACAATGTTTGCGGTGCGGTGCGATTTCTCGTTGCGGGAGGGAAAAATAAACATAATACAACGGAAGACGGCGACGGAAATAGTTTTAAATTTTTGTTTAAATTTTTATTAATTTATTTGTGCATACATTTTTATCATTTTGTTTGTTTTCAATAACGTTGTGAACATAGCCAATTATTCAAAAACTATGGCAATATCATAAATTATCAATATCAATAAATTATCGTTACATTGTGTTTGGACTCTTAAACTTTATTTTTAACAATTTCTATTTATTTACAAAACTTTAATTTTTAAATGATCATTGTAAAATGTAATTTAGAAACTGTTAAATAATGTTTGCCCTAGCCAAACGTTTTGCAAAAGCAAACAATTCTTTAAGAAAACTAGTGGTCACGTGTAGGACGTCAAATATTAAATAGGTGTGAACATAGCTTTAGCCAACCTTTACGTATACCGATTGACTCTGAATCAATTTCTGAGTCGAATTAACGATGCTTGTCCGGCTGGCTGGCTGGCCGGCTGTCCATGCACACCTTGTGCGCAAAGTACAGGTCGCAAATTTAAAGATAATTTAATAAAATTTGGTACATAAATTATAATGTGGTGTACGGTATCATCTAGTCAGGGTTGACCGACTATACTTTTTTACTTTTTTTTTATTGTAGATCTGGACTCATAATGTTGGGTAAATGTTGTCGTGATTATGATTTTCCTTCAAATTATTTAAAACTAATAGGCAAGAGTGATTCCTATGAGATGAGTTTTTCGATGATTTAATTTTTTAAATAAATATCTATCAAAATATTAATTTACGTTTATTCTTATTTAAGAAATTGATCTTACCATACAATTTCATCGTAAACAACTTTAAATGAATTATTTCTGTTTTGTTATAGAATTTTAATGTGTTTTTACTTAAAAAAAAAAGTTTAGCCATTTTTTAGCCCATTTTTAGCCATTTTTTAGCCATTTTTTCCCGTCAATTTAGCCATTTTTCGTCACTTAGTTTTGGCAACACTGTTGCTTGCAGATAATCTTCACAATGATCAAACATTAAGTAGTGTTTGATTCGGGCTTTTATCAAAATGGCAGAGCCTCCACAAGCTCTATCTCGAGGGTCCTTAGTATCATATAGTATATAACCATTGATTTTAAACGTATTTCTTGAGGTCAAGTGAGTTTCAGAAACCAACATGACATCAATTTGTTTATTTTTTGCAAATTGATAAGAATTTTTTAAATCTAAAGATATTTTAAACGAGAACAAAAATATTTCTTTCCACATTTTTTTATCAATTATCGGTTCATTTTTACACTGCTTTGTTCACTGGGTTAGAGATTAACAGACATGCTATCAATGTGCGTTTCTCTATATGTAATTGTTTTTATAATTGCTGAGGATGCAATTTGGTGTTCATTTCACAATTTAAAATTATAGAAATTAAAAAAAGCCGAGAATATTATCAAAAATGTGGGCGGGTATTGAAGTGTGAAACCTCCAATTAAATTTTTTTTCCAGCTTATAAGTTTTTATGTTAATTCGAAATTATTTTCAAGTAATTAAGTTAAACGTAAATTTAAATACAAAATTATATTGTGGTCTTTGTGATGTAGGCATTTAAGCAAATGCATTAATGTTACAAATAGAAGGGTACCCAGTAGTTCAAGATGTTGATATGTAAGTAATAAATTTACCACAAGTGCAACAATTAAGTGACCACCATTGCAAAAATAATGAAAAATAGTAATTGTTTATTTAGTTTTGCCAAATATTGTTATGATTTGTTACTTTATTAATTCAAAGTAATGCAGATAATAATCAATTAGTCGTTCGGTGGCTCTTTTTGACCATGAGATCTGCATTTACTTAACGGCATATCTCAGGAGGGAAAATGTTTTTACTTACGACATATTTACCGACATGAACTCACCAATGACTAGTAATGCAGGTGAATATAATTGATAAGTAACTTTTTATATATTCACATGACAATCTAATTGATAAGGAATAGCTTGGGAAATGTTAAATATCATATATCAACTGCTTCCTATTTACACTGCTGGTTGTATCTTTGTAAGCATTTTTTGCATTTAAATTGGATATTTTGATGGCATTTTATTGATTTTTACCATCACAATCGAAAAACTAGTAATTAATTATTTAAATATAGATAAATTATTTAAAATTGCTCTTCAAATTTTGTATTAAAGTCAGTTGTCTTATAATAATTATGCCTAAATAAAGTTAATTATTTTGTTTGGTTTTGTACTTAAAAACTAAAACATATTTATGTTTTTATGCCAGTAATCATTACTAAATATTAAATTAACTATTAGCTTTTATAAATGAATATTGAAATCACTAAAATGACATCAAATAAAAGACAGGGGTTTCCAGTTAGAACTACGCTTTTAAAAACAAAAATAAAACAAGGAATTGGGATGGAAATCAATAAACAACCACGGAACCAAATAATTAATACTGCCAGAAATTTTATTGACAGAGTACTCACCATTAGTGACAGTTAATATCACTCAAAAAACATAGAAAAGATAAACAACATTCTAACAAACAATAGCTTTCCAAATAATCTTATAAAAACTTTTATAACAAATACAGTGAAGAAAATAAATAACAAAACATCTGGCCACCCTAATGCCAACAAGGAGAAAAACCCATTTTATAGTGTAAAATACATACCTGGACTTACTGATAAACAGAATATCAAAGACACAATAGAGAAGAAAAACATATGGTTTGCTTACAAACCTAACAAAACTTTAAGCACAATATTTACAAACATAAAAACACCAATAAACAAAGAACAACAAAGCAATGTTGCTTACGAAATACCATGTAAGGGAAAAAAAGATCAAGCCTGCGATTTGATTTATATTGGCACCACAAAGAGAACGTTGGAAACAGGAATAACGGCAGATTTTGACAAAATACGAATTTTGAATAGAGAAAAAATCGAAAAGAAAAGATTCACAATAGAGGTGTTAAGGATACAACAGAAAATAAAACAGACAATGAACTTAAAAGAAGACACACAAAACATTAACGCCAGTTACTGTGTTGCAATACCAAAAAATAACTAACCTGTGATATAATTTTTAAGATTGTATTTAATTAACTTTTCATGTTTATTGTTTTTTATGTTTGTCTACAACAAATTATTGTTCAATGTAATACAAAATTAATTTCTCTTATTGTAAGTCATAATTAATTGTTGAAAAAGGTTTGTTGTAATAATATTGTTTAACATATTTTCTTTAATTTAAATAGACGAATCCCTTGATAAAGTGAACATAACATTCACGAAACGTTGGGAAAATATGGATTAAATGCATTTTTAATTACATATAGAACTTTAGGCCGTATTAGCTAAAATAAAATTTTATTTAAAATTTGTATTTTAAGGCTTGGCAATTATGGAAAATAACATCGCAGAGATGTCCACGAAGACTACAGATACTGATGTCGATCCTTGAATCAAAATGAATTAAATTGTTTAAAAAAAATTCCTGACAGCGGTCGCTAAAGGACGGCTTAATATACAAACCTGCTGACTCCCTTTAAGCGCATTTTACAGGAGAGACAAACAATTTTTTATATTTCGTATTAACAGCTTGAAAGGAAAATCTAAAATATAGGTGGTTTTACACACTTCAAGACTTAAATTTAAGAAAAGCTACATGCTGGTCGACGAGGCGTATCTTTCTCTACCACTCGGCATCAAAATCTCAATTTACTTAAAAATAGGAGTTATCAGGTTTGCGTATTAAACCGACGATATATCATTAGCTGTAGAAAATTTTACAGAATCACAAATTTCATAGAAGATATTTTATAGTCAAGTGCGATTTTTTAACAAAACTAATTGAGCAATTGCTGTAGTTTCCACTACTGATATATCAACAAGTGAAATGCCAAAACTGTCATGTTATTCCAAAAGTCTTATGTTAAAAAACAAAGTTCCTGTTAAGGAACCCATTATAATAAGAACATTCTTCTTCATATTAAAATTTAATTTAATATACGTACACACTAAACTATAATAATAGTTTATGTCAAAAAATAAGAGTCACTAACTACAAAAACAAAAAGACAAAATAAAAACCCATAAATAAAAAGTAATTTTTATATTTATGACCCTCGAAAATGTCCTTAATATAATTAAACAGAAATGCCGCCCACCATTCCGGTCTCTAAGAGGGCATAAAGCAAAGCATAATAACAGAGCATCAAACAACCAACCATATTCCACCAAATCAATGGTCATGTGTCAATATTGAAGTTGAAATAAGAGCTGGAGAAAAAAAGGAATTTAATTTTACTTTTATGCCACTATAAACGAACACATACACGCAGAGAAAAATGTGTTTTAATATTATTTCGTATACATTATAATAAACACAATTATGTCAACCATGCAAATGAGTATAAGAACTCATATAAATTAATCATAATATGGTTGCAAGGTTATAATTATAAACATGGCTGCTTATCTTGACAACTAGTAGGTTGTGATAATATCGAAATATATATTTTATTTCTGCTTGCGCGAAATTAAACGTAATTTATAGGAGGACAGTCTATCAAGTGTTGATAGAAGACTTTAAAGTTAAAGAACAGATATTTAAAGTTGTTTTATTCGACCTTTCTATTTATAAATAAAAATGCTTTTATTTGAGCACGAGGTCAGTACACGCAGAGAAAAAACATGATTACCAAGTGTTCACTTAGAACATTTTTATTCATATTTGCCTAATATGTTTACCCCAATAAATTTATTATAGTCCTAAAAGAACTTAAAAAAATATTTGTTTTCCTTAACACTTTTAAATTCACTATAATAATATTATATGGTGTTTTACACCTAAAAAGTTACTCTGATTTAGCTTAACATATTAAATTATGTGGAATGTTTGCTACTATAATATATATATTTTCAACTATACAATTAAAATCATAATATAAGTTGCACACAAAAGGTATGTTTAGTACCATTATTTTTGTTTGCGTTAAAACACATTCTCTAATTGAGCAAACATTTATTGTCAAAACTAACAATGTTTAATTATAAAAAAAATAAAATTTTCTTCACGTCATTTACGTCTGCGTAAGTTAATCAGTTAATCGGACAACTTGGATTAATTCAAAGTAATTAAAACTTTTTTTCAGGGAGAAAAAGGACATGCTGCCTTGCAAAACTTATAAGTTTATTAAAACAGGTAAGTAATTTAAATATAATTAAAAAAATACATACACACAAACGTTGTCTTTCTCGCAGCCAAAAACACCTACAACATTGAAAAAAGTTAGAAGTCAGCTGATTGAATTTATCTATACGGCAAATAAAAGGAAAATGATTTGTTTAATGTGCAGTTTTTCGTTGGAAAAAAAGATAAACGCATAGTGAGAAAACGGTCATTAAATGTATGTATTTAATTTAATTTTTTAAATATGCTTTGCTGTTTATATAAAACAAAGTATATGTACATACATTTGTATTATTAATAAAAGATAATTTGTTGAGAATAAATTTGTTATTGTTTTTATTGTGAGAACCATATAACATGTTGAAATAGACTTTTTACATGGTTTTGGGAAAAATAGAAACATGGTTGGAAAGGTCGTTTGCGTTTTTCTTCTGAACATAATAATATGTTTGAGACAATAATAAGTTAAAAACATTATGTCTGAACATTAATTGTTACTTAAGACGTGTTTGACACAATCATAACCACAAACATTAACGATAGTTTGCGATTGTTATTGCATCAACCATGTTTTTTCTTTGCGTGTAGTGAAAATAAATTTTTTTATTTGTTTCCGATATTTCGATACTCTTTAAGTATCATCATCTGGGCTTGTAAAAATAATTTGTATTAAACATCGACTTTATAGAAAACAATGGCGACCAAGAAAAGATGGAAAGATGAATATGAAGCAGGCTTAGGAATAATGAAAGTTAAAGACTACGAAGAGAGCAGTGGAGAACACTAGGTTGCAGAAGCATTGGTCCATAAAGGACTGTAATTGCTGGTTTTTATTATATGTACCCACACCACAATTGTGGAAAGGTTATTTACATTTGTACTAATGTGTGTAACACTAAAAAATATTGGTCCTAGATCAACATTTTAGTATACCAAGCGATAACGATGTCCATCCGTCTATATGACCTTGTGGGCAAAGTACAGGTCGCAACTTTAAATACCATTTGATAAAATTTGGTGAGCTTTGGTCCATAATTTCACATGGCCCAAATACATATTTATTTTCGGAATAGTCTTTGTGCCCATAAACCTTTTTTATATTTTGGAATTAAAATTGAATTTGGTCCAAACTTATTTTATTGTAGTCTAAGTCATCGTACCACATTTTATTGTAATCGGTCCATATTTTTCTATAGCTCCTATACAAATGATACTACCAGAAAAAAAATACTTTTAATGTCAAAACTTCCTTATAAATGTTGGTGTCAATAACTTTTACGATAGCTTCCATGTCATTACAAAATGTTGTGCTGGCAGGTCCAAAATTAACCATATGTCCCATACAAACAAAAATGCAAAATCTCATATAAATGAAGATATCTAAATAACATTCTACACAAAGGACCTTAACATGAATCTTAACTTCATTTTGTTCTGGCGGGTCCATGATTTCTTATGTGTTCCAAATAGGATACATTTTCGAAAATTTGTCTTTAAATTCTGTGGTGTAGGGTATTAAATGGTCGGGCTTGACCTTTTTTTGTTTTTTTTTAATATTTATGATTAAGGCGAATTCATGTATAGGGTGGTGGCGATCCTACAACAAGTAACAACATCAAAAACACAACATTTCATTCTATTTGTCTCTTGCGTTGGTCGATATGTCAAAAGCACAAGTAACTTTTGACATTTCTCTCTCTAATTTGGAAAAAAAAGTAGCCCAGCTGTGCTTTCAACGCCACTTAAAAAATGAATTCGCCTTGTTTATGATATTTTCAATGTTAAAAATAAGAAATTTTGAGTATTAAATTTAATTTAAATTTTATTCTTACATCATGATAGATTTGCTAACAATTCCAAACATCACAAAGTGGCCACAAACATGATTAATGTCTTAAAAATCCATCCCTCTTTAAAAGTGATGTGGGCAAAATATAACAATAGTTTTGAATTTTTAAAAGATTTCTTTTGGTAACGTCTCCATAGTTTTGCAAACGCTACTGGACACTAATAACCATCCAACACTTTTCCAGTAAAACTGTAGCATAATCTTTTGCTTAATATGTTTAACTGTCTCGACTTGTGTTTGTGGTTCATGTCACTTGACATTTATAAAAATAAACACAATTTTATTCTTCTTTCTGGTTTGTAAAATCATTGTACAATGTCAAAAACAGAAACAAAAATAATAAACAAAACTTTGACTTCCAACAATTATAAAGTTAAAAAAAGGTTATCAAGGCCACCTGTAATGAAGTCGCCTTGTACTGGTTTGAATTTTTAAACTGACTTTGATGTCAAATTAATCAGGCTAGTAAACTTTAAAATATTGCACTAAAAAAATGTGTACATGCTTTTTTAAGCACTAAAATTAATCATCCAATCTAAAAAAATTTCCTTATTTACCAAATAACGTTGGAAGGTCCTTGAAAAAAATTCAATAAGTAAAAATAGATCCAAAAAATGTATCACAGTCTTTTCCAACTGTTATACATTTATGTAAACTTACTTTACCTGTGTGAAACTTTTCATTTTTTATAACTAGCACTTAAAATAATATTTTTCACATGTTTTCATATTTCTGGATGGAGGGTATCAAAGCTTCGGTACAGACGAACATTGCATTCTTTCTGGTTTCTACTTATTTCGTTGTATTGCAATAAAACAAAAATTTTAGCATGATTCCACAGTTGACATTTGTGTACAGTTTTCAATTTCCTTTTTTTTTGCAAAATCACCAGAAAAAAATGTCTCTATCCAAACTGAATTTCTCAACCGCAATTCTTTCAAATTCATGTACGACATACAAACTTTTATATGACTAATAAATTGGTACGTCACCAAAAAGAAGGGAAACTATTTCATTAAAAAAAAAAAAAACTTTTGTCAACATTTCAATTGATAATTGACCCTTGACCCATGTCAGAGTGTAAGTGAAACTCAAGCTTGAAAAAAGCAAAGCTTTTGTATTGTTTTGCTTACCACCCAAAAAACAAAAATAATACTATAACAACAAAAGCAAAGACTAAAGAAACAAGATAAAAGGATTCTCTAAATTCATAAGTATTTTCACTTCGATAAATATTTTCCTATTATTATCATCTTTTTTGTTTACACTCTAGCATAACAAGAGGATTGGAGGTTGGGTGTTGTTTTAACGAAGAATTATGTTTGTATGCGTCAATAGGGTTATGTTGTCCTGATAAAGTGTCTCTTTTAAGTTCATATTATGTTAAGGACATTTGAATTGAATTATGCCCTCAACTTATGGGGTTGATAATAAATGTCAAAACGTCAATTTTATTCTAATGCAAAGTTGCAAGACAACAGACAAATTAAAATTCTTTCCAAGAAGAGCTTTTTATTGCTTTATAACAAAGTGTCTATCAACGTAAATGCCATAAAAAAATAACGTAATTTCGTAATTTCAAATCTTTATGGATGAAGTTTCCTGATGATCTGGCCTAAGCAACCAGTGAAATGCGCATAGGAATAGCTTATCCCATCAACAATAAATTTCAAGTGTTTTAATCGATAATAAAAACTCGGAATTAAGCACGAATAACAAAATCTTTTGAAATGAAAATTTTGTATTCCCAAAAATTGAAATTACTTTTTGATAATAAACAGGCAAGTGCACGGCCTAAAAAAACACTTAATTGTCAACATCTTTTGTAAAGTTGTTGTTGTTTTTATTTTGTTTTTCTTAACCTACTTACAACTACAATTAATGTTGAGAGAATTTCAACTAATTGTAGTGGGGAATGTAAGATGAGATAAACCCACTGTTTATTGTTGATGTGTTTTGTTTAAACTTTGATATTATTACAAGTAGAACTGTTGCTATAAGTCTTATACGCTTAACAGTTTTATTTGGTTTAATATCTTTAGTTTTTCTAAAATCTTTATGGATGAAGTTTCCTGATGATCTGGCCTAAGCAACCAGTGAAATGCGCACAGGAATAGCTTATCCCATCAACAATAAATTTCAAGTGTTTTTATCAATAATAAAAACTGGGAATTAAGCACGAATAACAAAATCTTTTGAAATTGTCATTTCATAACATTTAAAATAAAAATTTGATTTTTAGATTAAAACTTGTGCCAAAGATCTTTCATAAATAGGGCTCTGCATGGTCATAACTGTAGGCCATGGAGCCATAAATGTCTATAAATATAATGTTCTAAAAATAGATAAATTTGTTGGAAAACTCATACCAAAGTATAAATATCAATTTGTAAGGAAGCGAAAATAAATAAATACACTTAAAGAAAAGTATGTTTCAGTAAGCTTACGGGCTTAATTCTATTTGTAAAGTAAATTTTTTAAACGAATTATCGTCCTTATAATTATTCAAATGCAACTATAATAATAAGATTATTACCATAATTTAATGGTCACATATTGAATTACTAGATCTTGTTCTAATCAAAACATGGTTGCGGTAACTACGTTACCATAATATAAAACTTCATCAGTCTGTTTAGCCAGCCAGCTATCTAAGCCCAGATTTATGACTCAAAAGGTTGATTGAAAAATTCAGATTTGTTTTGTTTTGTTTAATCGGTTCATATCTATTTAAAAAGTTATTAACTAGTTGCCAGCACTGTATAGAATATTGCCTTTCATTGCCGCACTTAACACAATAAAAACAGAAATCATCTGAAATAATCTACCATATAAAAAAAGGACTATAAAACCGTAAGGATTGTAGGACAAACAACAAGTATTAGAGAAGCAAGTTAAATAAAATGTTAGAGAAGAAAAAAGACACGAATTGAAGGGGGTCATAAAGTTAAAGGACAATAAAAATACAAAAACAGACAAAAAAAATGCAATAAAATCATAAAGCAATGACCAAAAAAACTGTCTACATTCATTGGTTTTTTTCCTACCTAGGAGCATCATGAATATGATTTTGTAAAGGATGTGTAAAAAGGATTAACAGATTGCAGCTTGGCATATTTAAATAGCCCCACAGATTTTTTAGAGTCTGAGAACAAACAGCCTAGAAACTTAAGATGTATCTGAAAGAGAAGGTAAAACTAAATTCGTTAAATTTATCCCTCAAGTGGAAAATCTTTGGCATAGTTTGTATTTTTATTTTTTCAACACAATCATAATAGGTTAATCATGCCTTTCATATGATATTTTCAACCATAGTATGTTTACCTGCAGCCGTAATGTCATTTTTATGTTTACAACAAAAACTTGTATGGTTTCTTTTGCAACCATAACAATGATGCTTTTAAAAATTCATTGAAAAGAGCAAATTCTTATTGTTGAAATTTCGTTGCAAATAAAACTTGAGTGTTTGTAACTCTCATTCGCTTTACAGTTTTATTTGTACACTCAAATTACTATGTAGCTAAATTCAACAGAAAATAAATTTTAAGCAACTTAAAATTTATTTAAAAATGAATCATTTACATTTCATTTAAAATAAATGAATTTTACATTAATTTTAAAATTTTTTATTTATTAAACAGCATGTTCCGTAAAATTAAATAGTTGTTACTTTTATAAAATATATCTTAATCGACAAAAAATCAAACAACTTAACAACATAAGTATGGAAAACATTATTTTTTGTTAGTTTATTTTTTGAATAACAATCATAAATGCTAAAAAATAAATATATTTTTATTCAAATTTAACAGTACGAAAAAAGGAATTTAATAGCCCACAATCAGCTACTGCAAGTCTTTGGGAAAAAGTTTTCTGATAATCTAGCCTAAGCAACCAGTGAAATGCGCATTGGATCTAGCTTATCCCCCAAGAATAATAGGACAAGAATAGGACTTATCTTACCATAATATGGTTGCTGGGAACAATGATTTGGTTTAGTTAACCATAATTTGCTTACGTTAATTTTACGTTTAATTATTTTAATTGGAGGTGACCATATTAAAAAGTGTTTTTCTTTACGTTTGCCTATAGAATTGAGGAGAAAATAGAAGGAAGTAAATTTTGTGTTCAAAATAAGCATTTCATGGCAAAAACTCATAATTTAGGCTTCAAATTGTTCCCTAGTGACTACATTTTATTTGCAAACCTAAAGAAATAGCTCGGCGAAAAAAGTTAAAGTTTTGACCCAACGGTGAAATCATCTTGCCACCATAAATATATCTTTTTTATGACCTGAGAAATCTTATTTTTTGAAATTGATCAAAAAATTGGAGGAACGTTGCACAAAGGGTATAGAGCTCAAACAAGAATACCTTGAAGAATAAAATGATTTATTATCCCAAAACAAGTATCTTAATTCAAAAAGTCAGTGACTTATTAAGCCGGCTACGAATATATGTATCTTATAAATCGGCAAAGGCAAAACAATTTAGAATACTTTCCACGTCTGTTTGTCAACCGGTTTGAACAAAAACTACATTTAAAAGTGTTTTACTTACAGAAGTGCACAATATATATTTTATTAAAACCTGAAGGGGCTAAAGCGGGTAAGTTCGGTGTAACATCGTACCTCCAAAAATAACAGAGATACAAAAAAAAAATTTAATACTTACCATGTTCTTTGAAAAAAAAGCAGACAGGTGTCTGGTACTTTTTTAAACTTTGGGCCTTTTAGGGAGTAAACGGTTATAACCTGTATTTCGGAACTTCTTTGTCACAACAACTATCTTTTAAATCAATAAACATAGAAATATAAATTACACCAAATTCGAAACTTATTTAAAAATACAAATATAAATTTGGTACTTTTTCGAAATTTAAACGTTAAAAGGGTGAAAATCGCACCTGTTTTTGGTACTTTTTTAAAAAAACATGTTTCTCTATTTATTGACATATACCTAATAAATAATGGGCATCCACTACAATATCTAAATTTTTGTTAGTTTAAAGGGGAGAAAAAAAGTATAAAAAGGGGAAATACAAAAAATGTTGGTACTTTTTTGTTCTTCAACTACTGGTACTGTTTGAATTTTCTTTATAGTAGACCTAGAAACATAAAATTAAACATGCATGGTCCTGAGTGAATAAAAATCTGTAAGTGGGGAGCTTTTTGGTACTTTTTCGTTCTACAAGTGTTAAAATTGGTACTTTCTGATTTTGTATAAAGTAGAAGATAACATATGGGCATGGGGTTGGTCCCTCGCCAAATAGATCTAAAAAGACGGAGAAAAACAAATACTCGAAAAATGTAAATTCATTTATACTTATATGTATGTTTTTTTCATATTTGCTTAATTAATTATGGTCGAATTTTGAACACTGGGCAAACAGTTGTAACTATAAAAGTATAATATGATTCAAGGGACCATTTTTATTTCAAATTTTCTACAACCATAATCTAATTTGTTTCAATAAAAATAAAACTTGTTGGGATTAGTATTTATATATTTGAGTAAAGCTCGATTCACCCATGCGTTCCGAACAATATTTTTGTCCGAACAAAATTTTTTTATATTAAGTTTGCGTATTACTTTTGAGAGAGAGAGAGAAAATATTTTGTTCGGCAAGTTTTTCCTGAATTGGCTTAATTTTAAGTTTTGTTTAGAACACAATGAACTGAGTTGCAATTTTTTTTTTAATTTGTACATAAAAGTTGAAATAATTGTTTATTTTTTTTTTTTTTTTGCTGAATAATTAAATAATATTTTTAAAAATAATAAAATCAGTTTCCTTTATTCGTCCATTTTCTTTAACACACTTTTAGAAAACAATTCAAAAAAAGTGGTTTGCTAGTTTTGCTGCAATTTTGTTTAATTGTTTACATCTGTAAACTATATGATAGCTTTGTTTTTTTGGATAAAAATATTGTTCGGAACGCATGGATGAATCCACCTTAACGTACCCATAAAAAAAATGTATGGTGACTACACTATGGCTTAAATTTTTTGTTGAACACATTTTTTTACTATAGTGATAAATCAGTTAAACGCTTAAAAACGTCTCGAATATGACGCACGCTTATGATTTCAATGTATTTAATTAAAAAATTACTCTAAGTACCATATCTTTAAGCTAACAAAAAAAAAGGAATCATTAATGACTCCTCAAGCAAAGTCGCTGGTAGGGTACCATTTTCTCCCTAAAGAAGTATCTTTTATGATCAGGAAATGAAAGCATATTCTGGTTTTTTAATTGCTTTGAAGAGTCAAAAAAAGACTCGAAAATGAACGCATATTCTGGTTTTTTAATTGCTTTGAAGAGTCAAAAAAAGACTCGAATATGATTCAAAATTTCAAAAAATGCTTGCTGGGTAGTACAAATAAAAGTAATAATATTTCCAATCGTGGTTACACTTTTTTGCTGGTCAGACATACGATATGTATTTTAATATTTTTTTTTTTTATTCATCCTAAATTCAATAAATTTTTCTTGAATAGTTCATTTAGTTGTTAAATTTTCATACAAACTCAAACCAATAATTTTGTGTTAATATTTGTAAGTACGTATGTGCTTTATTAGTACTTTCATATATATTTTTGTATTATTCTTAAATATATAAAGATAACTTAATGATTATAATTAAGTCTAGTATTGATTTTCAGCAAAGAATTTTCCTTTGTTCTTTTTTTATTCTTTTCTCGTTGTTGCCTTTAAAGACTAGCAAGAATGCAGTAAAACAATTCGTGTAGATGGTTGAACAGATTTCTGTATTCAATACCAATTTATTGTTTTAAGATTCAATTGTTCGCAAAAAAACTTCACTGTCGCTTAAGAATTGCAAAAGAAACAATCATTCGAACAAACCATATCCTCAAATCGTTTGGAAGAATTAATTGTAGTCCTTTTATAATTGGTAAACCCATTACAATAGCAATTTTAACAAAATGGCAACTGAAATTGGCAACACGACTTGTTACCGGATTATTACAACGATGAATGACATCAATCAATTTTAAATGAACTAAAATTAAAGTTAAAAAAAAATAAAACTCGAAAGCTGTCAGTAAAATTTTAAAATTAATTGCAGCTAATCATAATGTGGTTACAACTATCAGATTTAATAAGCTGTTTCCAGCTGACAGGGAATTGATTTTGTAGTAAAATTTATATGAAAATGACTAAGTTTTCTTGAGTGCTTTTCATATAACAATTTTTGTTGCCATAAAATATTTATTTTTTAAATCAAATAATATTACTGTTGTCGTAAAAAAAATTGTATTTGAACAATGAATTTACACTTTGGGACAAAAGAAACAGACTTGTTGCTACAAATGCAAAATCTTGTTGGGCACAATCCGAATGTTAATTTTATTTGAATCAAAATCAATTTCTTTTGGCACTACAGTCTTTTTTTTTTGTGTGTAGCAATCATACAAACGATTCCGACAAGAGCTGACACCGCCGTTAGAATCAGACAATGCTTATAACCTTTATTAAAAGTGCTTATTTTAGATTTTATTTTTAATATGGTTGCGAGAATCATAAGAATGATTTAGATGAATATAGAATTGGCAAGTTTAGCCTTTGTATCATACTGTGTACTAGTTTTACTAGTTTTACTAACTGCGGAAACCCTCTCTCAACACATTTCAAAATATTTTTTTGTACAACTTCAATAAGTGTGTAGGTTATACTTGTGTGTGAATATATACTTTCCGCCTGTTTTAATGAATATGGGTGTTTGCCAAAGTTCCGTTTCCTGTGTAAGAATTAGGAGGCGTATACGTGTTATATTTTTACTTTTTTTATTTGCTTAATAAATATGTAAGTTATCTTTATTTCCTTTTATTCTTATGCTTCCAGCTGGGATATTGAAAGCATAACAAATATGAATCTTAATCAACATTCTTTGGATATGGACTTGATCATCGAATCTTAAATATGAATGATAATTATGTTATATAAAAAATTTATTCCCTTTCATACATGACTGAAGAAATAAACATTTACACATTCATATGTGCAATCAATAATAAATAAAATATTTTTTGGCACATTTTTTGGAATTGTGAAAAAAAATCTTATGAAATCATCACTGAATCGCCAACAATCGCCCTCTGGTTGGCTGTGCTTTTGTTTTATTTTATTGCATATAAATGAGGAATAAAATATTTTGCCCTGGAATACTGAATTTTGATTTTCTTTTAAGACAACAGAACATTAAAGCATAAACAATGAAATTTATGCTTAAAATAGAAACTAAAAAGGGGGGAAAGGCTATAATGCGGAAATTTAAATAAGTTAAAACATCCCTACGGGAAATTTGTGTGAATTGTTCCAACAGACTGGTCCTGGAATTTGTGGAAATAGAACAAGTACAAAAAGAAAAAACTCATGACCAGTGAAAAGAGAAGCAACCATTTAACTAGTATGTGAAGAACAAGAAAGTAGAAAAAGTAATGAATTACAGTACAGTATTCACCGGTGGTGTGCACAAATTTTTTGGACTTCCTAAAACTTGGTTCTTAAATTTAGTTCTAGGACTTGTTTTATTAAAATAATACTACATTGTATCGAAATAATACTACATTGTAGTAATTCACACTAAACACGTTCATTGAGAATAGATGTGTGACTGGTAAAATGGTGTCAATTGACCCCCTGCAATGGCAACCCCATGTAAAAGTGATAGGTCTGATTCATATAATGTGTTAGAACTAGAACCGGTCTCTACCACCAAAGATCTATCACGGGACCACTTTGGTGTCAGTTCGCTTCCCTCTAGGGATGTTAATCTTTTGAAGCAGACTTTTAAAAATGAAGGTAAATAAATATTTAGATATAAAAATATTATATTGTGTTTAATTCGACCTTTAAAATGTATAAATAAAAGAAATTTTTGTCTCCTTTTGAGCTCGAGGTCCTGGTTTTATTGTTAATTATTCTAATTTTACAATTTTTAATTTGCCAGTATTTCGTTTTTCATTGAAAAACATCTTCTGGGCTATAATCTAGAAATTACAAGTAACCAAAAAGAACAAATAAATGTATAAGTACAAAATATTTTTAAACACTATGTATACAAAAAACAGCAAAAAACTCTTACATAGAAAAAATTATTAACGTGCAAAACCTTGAAAATTAATTCTTATTAAAATTAAAATAAATAAATATTATATATCTGTATACTCTCGCAGAATTCTCATCAACATCGGCTTTAAAATTCATCCTTGTTGTTGTTTTAATTGTATGTAACATTTCCAATGTGAAACGTCTTTTATAGTTATTTTCACTCTGTAATACTTGTACATTGTCAAAATCAGGAGAGTGCTTTTTTGTGCACAGTGGGTTAACAGTGCGGTTTTTTGTGTTGAAATTTTATTTCGTAGTTTTAAATCTGATTTGTGTGCTGAAATTCTAGTTTTAAGTTTGTTTTTAGTGGTACCTATATAAACCTTGTCACACATTCCAAATTCGTTGTCATTGCATGGTATTTTATAAATTACGTTTGATTTATCTATTTATTTAGATTTATTTAAGTTTTAGAACATGATTGACACTTCCCTTAATACTGAGGTAATTCATTTTAAGCAAAATGCAACCATATTATTGTTGAAAAACCTTCACATGTTGTTTAATGAATATTTTTTTATTGGCGAACATTTTTAAAGTCCGACTCCGACCACTATACTGCAGTTTTGCTTTTTGACGTAGTCATTTAATCAGCAATGAGCTTTAACACTTAAAACAATTCTTCAAAATGATCAATCCTTACTTAAAGTTTTCCACGTAGTCAAAGGACAAAGGCGAACAAGTTGAGAAAGACGACGAATCGACATTTGGGCAAAAATGTTCTCTTCGGTACGCACATTTCTTTGTCTTGTTGATGGTTTTAAGTCGAGTTGAGTAAAATTAGCGCGAAAAATATCACTAACTGCACGAATTGCTTGCTCACTAGGCCGATTGTTTTGCTTGTAAAATAGAGGAAGTGCTCTAAAAACTCTGTGAAGAGATAAACTTTTTTCAAAGCCAATTTCCACAACTTGGAAGCGTTGTTCTACCGTTAAACAATTCATGATGACTTGCCAAACCTTACTGAATAGAAATGTCAACACAGTTTGGCATTCTCAGTTTTCAAACCATAATTATCTATATCAAGAGTTCTCATGCAGCTAAAAAAAAAACATCCGTTATATGTAGAAAATCTAAGTATCACTAAAGGCCGTTACACATTATCCCACAAAGTCTTTCGTATTTTTCAAAAATGCTCCCCTGATCTAATTTTTCTTTGAACATTTTTCAAAAACAATAGCAACTTATCATAACAGGGTTGCATTTTCGTAATTTACTAAAGACTTTGTGGGATAGTGCACAACGGCCTTAAACTGTACAAATAAGTCTGCAAAAATTTTTTTATTTCTGTTCGGGGCAATTGTTTAAAATGACTTTTTTAAATCTATCTCTTTAATAGCAAGCAAAATAATAAAATTTAATTAATAGCCAAACACTACCTTAACATTAGCCTTTGCTATAAGTTTCAAGGATATCATATAAATTATTCCACAATAATTATAAAATCTATAAAACTTATCTGTAATTGACAAGCATTTATAACGCCTGATGCATACCTTTAGAAGTATACATACAAATATATCTTCCAAAGGTAAAGGATACTTGAAGATAAACAAAGGATACTTTCAGTTCAAAGTTGTGAGTGTGTGTGTGTGTATGTAAGTAAGTGCTTAAATTTGTGGTGGTTTTAAGAAATTAAATTTGTTCATGAGAATTGAAAGCTTAGAGCTTGGAAATTACATGATAAATTCGTGGCAAATGAAAAGTACACCACTCACACTTCCACAGCAACTAGTTTTACTTAAGCCAAGCTAAATTATACAATAGCAACAACAACATCGGCGTAAATGCTAAGATTAAGACAGTTTTATGCTAATAAAAAGACTGGCATTTTCCAGTTCAAAAGTAAAATAATTCAACACACATCTTCTGCCAGTAGAGCACAACTTCAGCTAGAGATGATTATGTTTGAAGCAAATTTTCCAAGTTTTCCTTCAAGTTGTCATAGTAAAATTTATATTAGGACCGTCTTTGCTTTAATCTCTGCATAAAAGTGTAACAATTTAAGTTACTTAAGTAAAGTAATCAAAAACTTTCGCAATTGAATTAATGTTGCATTCTGCCATAGAGCACGCACTCAACTCTACCACATTAAAAGTGTAAAGAAAAAGGATTAATTTGTCTACTCAAACACTTTAATACAGTAAATCCTTCCTAGAGTTTTTAACATTTTTATCGCACACACACACCGACAAATACAGATACGGATGAATAAACAAATGTATACATTTATATGTTTGGCACTATAATTGGCAACAAGTGTAATTAGTTTCTAAGCACGTCTTGACCAAAATAGACAATACAATTTTAGGCCAAAACACTCACACTCATTCTCATTTGTTTTTCTAACAACAAAACAACAAAAATGTCATTCATGAAAGAGAGGGAAAAGAAAACTTAAATTAAGGTAAATTTCAATAAGTCTTATTTCAAGCTATTAAAGGCCGTTTTACACTAAAGCACAAGTTTTAAATATTTAACCCAAAAATGATACCCTTGTCTAATTATTTTTTTTTTAAATTTTCCAAAAACAATAACAACTTATCATGACAGGGTTATATTTTCCTCAAAATACGTAATATGACATTTTAAAATTGAAATCCCTTGAAGTTTTTTTATTTGTGAAAAAAAAAAATCCCACATATTTCCCAACTATTAAACAATATTTCACGTCATCTGTCAACATTAATAAATGAAAATGTTTAAAAAAAACACTTATTCGTGGTACACTTAGAGAAAAGTATTTTCCAATATTGTCACAGATAATCACATGGGAAATTTTGCATAAAATTCAGGGACCGAAAATAGCAGTTATATTGGAATTTTAAAACAAAAAAAGCATATAGAAGTAAATGTCGAAAAACTGATTCAAGTCTATGATAAAATATATAGATTTTTAAAATTTTGATTATTATTTTTTCGATTTAAATTAACAATTAATTTTTGATTTCTATGTTTTAAATTCAAACACCTGTTACTATACCCACACCACAATAGTGGAGAGGGTATAATGCATTTGTGCTGATGTGTGTAACACCTTAAAATATGGGTACTGGACCCACCTTAAAGTATACCGATCGACTGAGAATCATGGCTGCCCATGTAACCTTGTGCGCAAATTACAGGTCGCAATTTTGGAGATAATATGATAAAATTTGGCTTAAAGGATCTTATTGGCACAAGGAACAAGCCTATTGAAAATGGGTTGAATCGTAGGACCACGAGGGGAGACACGGAAATTTCTGCCTTTCAGAAACTATCAAACCGATTTTAATGAAATTTAAAACATACATAGATAGATCCATATTTGTATGGACACATAAGCATGATTCTCCCTCCATGGGTCCCGAATAGGGTGCACTCTCGTAAATGTGTTTTTAAATACTGTGGTATAGGGTTGCATATATTCAGGCTTGACTGACTTTTCTTTCTTACTTGTTTTTTGATTTTTATTTTTTTGAACAAATATAAAGGCTACTTTTTCGAGCAAAAATAAAAGTATGCACTTTAAAATAAATATTTAAAGTCAACTTTATTATTAAAACACGTACATTTCTTTAGAGAATAACTTTTATTTTGGCTCGACAAATACAAAATCAAAAAACAACTGTTATTTTTGTTCAAAAAAATGAAAAAAAATCGAAAAACAACTGTTTTCATCTGACTTTTATGAAAAAAGTAATAACTGTTACGGCCCCTGATAAAATTAGGATCACTTTAATTATTTCTGCTAATACTGTAATCATATTATGATTAAATTAACTTTTTTCTTAAGAGCTCTTACGATATGAATAGTTGAAACACTCATATAAATTGTCATTATTACAATTACCACAAATAATATAATAAATTTCTCAAGAATAATAATTTAAAGCAAACTTTTCATCTTTCCCACAAATCATACCAAAAATCTTTGGCAATCAGAATGTGATTAACCATAAACAATCTGATTTAATTAGAATATTATTAAAGTAAACCTAAAAATTATTTTGTAAGCTTTAATATAATTAAAAAATATATATTTTTAATATCAAACTTATTTTTCTCAGTGTATATATGCATATGTAATTTTAACCGTGTGTGTGTTTATTCTCATAAATTACATAACTCTCTTGAGAATAAAGTTTCAAAAAGTTCTCAACGATTTTAAAACAATTTAAATAACAAAGTTTTTTGGAGTACGTTGCCAGGAATGCATCAGAATGAAGTAAATTCACATTCACAAACATACATTTATACAACAACATACAGTAATGACATGCATGAGTTAATTCAAAATTTTAAGGTAGGAAGGATGTATAAGAACAATCACACAGAAATTCAAATTATTACCGGTGCATGAACTGCAACCACTACAACAAAACAGGAAGAAACTTTTAAGTTTCAGTAGTGAAGATGAATTGAAATTTTAAGCATCAGTGCGATATCTTAAATTGTTTAAAAAAAATGTATAAACTTTATAATACAACACTGTTTGTTGTACACACACACACAAACAAAGTTTTGTTATCGGTGACTTGTCTTTAAAATAATTCGTTACGAATGCATTTTCTTTACACAAAGTTTAAAATTGGTTTAAATAATTTGAAGTAAAGAGAAATTATACAAGAAATATTTACTCATGTACTTAGTTCTAAATAAAGTTTAAGGAAAAAATGTATATTGTATCAATCAATACTTTTTTATGCATTAAGAAAATTCAAATCCATGTTCATTTGAACCAGTGTTCGAAAAGGAACAGTAAATATCGCTCCTTAGTGTTCGGTTTGGTAGATTTGTGGAAAACAGAAACGCTTATAGTGTTTCCAATAGAAAATCGTTGACGTCGCGCTATTTGGGGATGCTTCATACAAATTGTATGGACATGACAATTTTTGACAACTTAAAAACGCGTGCCGCTTTTGTTTAGGTACGGCTGTAAGGGTTTAAATGATAATTATTATTGCATAGAAGAGGTTTTTATATAGAAATTATTGCCGTGTATTAAAGTTTCAAGAAATATTTTTATCGTGTATAAGAGTATTTGTAAAAAATTCGTTTAAAAGAGTTATGGCCATTTTCTCAATATATCGACAAACTGTCTGTTACTTAATGTCAACATAAATTTATTATACCGATAAACTGTCCGTTAACGATTTTGGGTTTCTCAATATACCGACAAAAACATTGGTTTGAGTTGGCAACACCACTCAAAATACATGTAAAAGTCGGGAGTCATCTGATTCAATTTATCTGTACGTCAAATAAAAAGAAAATAAATAATTGGCAGATGAGTGCCGGTTAGCATTGCGACAAAAAAGAAGCAAATGAGACATTGAGAAAACCAAATTTCTTAAATGTGCAGTTTTTCGTTGGGAAAAAAGATAATCGCCTAATGAGAAAATGGCCATTAGTGTATTAATTTTCGAGTGTATAAATGTTTCTATAGCTTTTTAATGAAAACAAACGGAAACTCTATGTATTTTCTTTTTAGATTTAACAAAATCGCTACGATAGCTTTCAATTGCTCTATCGCAAGAACACTTAACTCCGCTATTGTGACGAAAAGTTTCAATTTAAATCGCGTTAAAGTGTTTCTATCGTAATTTGTAGCGTTTCTTTAGTAATTTTTATCGTTTGAAGGAGTTTCGATATCCTACATAAAAACTTCACAAGCTATTTTTATCATGTTTATGGTTTTATCAATGCTAAGTGTACATCGTAGTTTTAATAGAATCTTTGAAAATCTGTTGAAGGCCAAGTTAAAATTAGCACTTAAGCCCACAAATCTCAATTGATATAAATTCATAATCTTCATTATTCATAAACTAAAAAAAAAAAAACAAAATACCCTGAACATACCACGACAACGTTAATCTATTTAAAAGCGCATATTTATGCGTATCAGATTCCAAATACAACAAGGAAAAGAAGTTGGTCAAACCATTAAAGTCAGCCGTATTTAAAGGTTAATTAGCTAAACATCAGTTGCTTTATTTTAACGTTCGAAAAGTTTTTAGAAAAATTGAGTTAAGCAAGAAGCCAGTCAGTCAAATTCGCTGAGATGACATTGACAGAAACTTATTTCCAATCCAGTGGTCAATTAAACTTTACACTGAATGGAATTTATATCACAGTAACATTTCATTGGGGTTATCATTGACAACATTGTGGTAGTCTGGCTTAAAGTTGTAAGGGACATGATTGTTCTTCTTCTATACATAAATATATTGTTTAATGCAAACAAAAAAGCATCAGCTATTACAGGAATCAGTGATGTGGGTAAATGAGAGACTAAATACTGTGAATTAAGCGGCGTTTGTAGAATGAAGTTGCCTCTATAGAAGCACATGGTTAACACAGCAATGGACAAAAGCTTTTTATCTGCAAAATCATTTATTTGTCTGCAACATGATAACATTCTCTAATAAAGAACAACTACTCGACCATATAGAAGCACCCTCCATTATCCTGGTTGGATACTCTTGGCTTTGAAAACAAATAAATGGCTGAACGTCAGTTGTTTGTTTATTGGCCGTAGGCAAAATACTCAGCACCCGTAGAACAATTAAAATTAAACAAAGCATATCTTAATAAAAATATGTTTGCATGAAATATTGTACTTAACTATGCTGAATCAAAATGTATGAAAATATGACAATATGACAATACTATGATTATTTGAAACATTATAAGGATGTAATGCTTACCATAAAATGTTCCAATTAGAGCAACAATTATTTTGTAAAACAAACATATTTATGTATGTACATTAGGGCCATAACCAAATTGTTGGCATAGTACCACGGAGTGGCCAAGAATGTTTTAGTAATGAAAACACCTGTCACCCGTCGTCTTGCGAAAAAAAGCTCACGCAGGGAAGCAAATTTCTAAAACCTTCCAAGAAATTTTTTTAGAAAAATTTTTTATTATTTTTTTTTTATCAAAAGTAATTTTTGGGAATACAAAATTTTAATTTAAAAGATTTTGTTATTCGTGCTTAATTCCCAGTTTTTATTCTTGATAAAAACACTTGAAATTTATTGTTGATGGGATAAGCTTTTCCTATGCGCATTTCACTGGTAGCTTAGGCCAGATCATCAGGAAACTTCATCCATAAAGATTTTGGAAAAACTAAAAATATTAAACAAAATAAAACTAATAAGCGTATAAGAATCATAAGCAACAGCTCTACTTGTAACAATATCAAAGTTTAAACAAAAACATCAACAATAAACAGTGAGTTTTTTTTTTTTTTTTTTTTTTTTTTTTTTTTTTTGTAGTTAGTAGTTTTAAATTTATATATTATTGGATGAAAAAAACTAAGTTTAATGTTCACGATGATTTACACAGTGGATAAATATCTTGTGATTTTTTTAAATTTTGCATAAATTTTGATTGGAAATGGTGTATTTTTGAAAACTCCTTTAAAAAATAATAATATAGGCATTTAGTGATAGTAGAATCTATGAAATTCGGATCATTGCTTATATTTTTAAATCGCTTTAAGCATAAAATATTTCACTCAGGTTTTTACATATAACGAATTTTGAACCGCGATGATTTGTATACCGTAGGAAAATTTTTAAATCTAAAGCAGTGGATACATTCCAAAAAATTATTTTAGTTATACGTATGGGAATATATACAAATATCAGGTGTATATTTTTTAAAATTTCCGTGAGATAAAAATGGTGGTTTTCAAACTTCAACCCGATTCCTGCGTGTACTTTTTTAACAATCCGAAAAAATTATCAAATTTTTTATTAATAATTTTTAATTTTCTACACGATTATATTATACTATAGCGTTTTTGATATTTGCAAAAAGTGTGAAAAAGTTATAGCCCTAAAGTACATTATTTTGAGTTGCATACATTTAAATCATTCATTTTTTCTTTCTGCCTCTCCCTGATTTAAACAATGATTGTGGAAAGTAGAATATACAAGAGGAGGGTAAATACCATTTAGAGCAAAAGGAAAAAACAAATAGAAGTTGCACAAAGAAATGTTGACAAAATGTTGACAATGGCAAAAGCAGCAGCAAAAGAAAATAACAACAATAAGTTTGCCGCAGCAGCAATGGCAGTAATAGCAACAAAAACAGTTATTAAAGCAATTATCAGCTTTCATAATTGACACAAATAAGCCCGACAACAACAGCAAAAACATAGAAATGCAAATAACTTTAAAGAGGTTATAACGGCGAAGAAGTTTTCAGAGAATTTTTGGGAAATTATTCTGATAATTTCCGGAAGTTTTATAAACTTACTTTTTGTGATTGCCAAAAAATATTTATTTGATTTTGAGTTTATTATTGATATTTTTTATTGATTTTTAGAGGTCATGAAAACAGTTAACAAAAAAATAGATCAGCATAAAATCTAAAAAATTAAAATAGCACAATTGATAAAATAAAGCAATAAGTTTTCAAGAGAGCAACATTTCGGCTACACCCAGAGAAAAAACCAGTTTAAATATTGTCACCTCCAACTAAACTATTTTTTAAGAAAATTTGAAACATATTATGCTTATGTTAGGTGTTAAACATGTTTTAGTTATTATTAACCATAACATTTTCGGACATGATATAATGAAAATTTATTATCTATCTTAGTACAGATATTTTTCTCAAGTAAAGCGATTTTGCTCCAACTTTTATTTTGCATAAAAGGTTTCATCTGTCTCTTAATAATTTTTAAACCTCTTTTATACATTACACAAAATATGTAATTTACAAGAATAAAAAAAAAACTTGTTCTCCACTTTAGTGAAAAGAGAACTAAGAATAATTAAAATCTTTAAACATTTAAAAGCATGACCGGCCACACAGCCTCCAGCGCAACATTTAAGACCATATTTAAAAAAGTTCCATTTGCACATTTCAATTTTTTTTTTTTTTTTCTTTACAACAACATTTTCAAAGACGTTTGATTTAATTTAAAATTAATGAAGTTATACAAAAACAAATTTTCTCCTAATACCAGTAATTGTAATAAATCATGGCACATTTTTTTTTTGTTATCATTTGATTCCCCATCATGTTCACACACTACGATGCCCCATCATATCACAAATTTATTGCTTCCAGCTTGAGAACGACAACAATGAAATTGAAAATTAATAGACAGATATTCTTCAATTTACTTTACAAATCAAAAGCAAAAAAAGAAATACCAAAAAAAATCAAAGAAAAATAGCATAAAAGCCAAGACTATTTTTTTAATACTCGTTTCTCTAACCAATAAAGCAAAAAAGAAAAAAAAAACTGCCAGTACCCTAAAAACGAAGACCAAATAAATAGAGAAAAAAAGAACTATCGCCGTCATGTCACAATTGCCAACAAAGTGAAATAAATAAAATAAGTTTTATATACAAAAAAATGTGTCACGTAAGCCATTGATCAGATCTACGCGACACAAATTTTCAATGTACTCGATACGGCGATTACAATGAATGGATAAGCATTTTATACAAAATGCTTTTGTGAATATAATAGGGTCTCCTGAAATAAATAAAGGGCTCGAATTTATTTTATTTCACTTCACTTATGAATGGGGAACTAAATTAGTTCATTAAGACGTGAAAAATAACGTCACATAAGTTACGCAAATTTCCAGTAAAGCATAGTTTCGCTCTTTCTTAAGAGTTTTCCTAAGCTGCCTCTGAAATCTCTTCGTAAAAATGATTTTCTACGTTGCTGTTGGATTTGTAGCTTATTCGGAAAGACGCCTTCTTTAAAATACTGTAACAGAAAGGAATCGGAGCGGTTAAATCATTTTCAGATTGTCTAAAAAATTATCACTCTCTTCGGCTATTTGCCCTAAATAATTCTCAACGGTCAGTTCCAAAAGGAAATATAATATTGTGAGTACCTCAAATATATTCAATCAAAATATGATTGCGGTAAAATTATATGAATAAATGATTTTTTTTAACCCAACTGTAAATGTTGTGACTATCTGAGGAA
Organism: Pollenia griseotomentosa; assembly: GCA_963931875.1. Taxonomy (NCBI): domain Eukaryota; kingdom Metazoa; phylum Arthropoda; class Insecta; order Diptera; family Polleniidae; genus Pollenia; species Pollenia griseotomentosa. Next base: position 201,128,814 of record OZ007561.1, on the reverse strand, counting down.
TACTCTTAAAAAAACAGAAGTTATAAAATATTGGAGGCATTTACACGATATCTTTTCAGACATATCTGTTTTCATGTCTAAAGCTTCGTACAGACAGACGGTGGTAAAATCTTACAATGTTGTCATTTTTCTGACAATGGTGCCATTGTCAGTACATTAATTTTCCACATCTGCCAAATGAGCTTACAATGTTTACACAGTTGCAAGACATTTTTAGGCAAATTTAGTGACAACATTGTAAGATCCGACCACCGTCTGTACGAAGCTTAATAGTCTAATATGCATATACATACAAATTTAAACCATGAAAACTCGTTTCGAGTCTGTTGGGCAGCCTCTCTTTCTTCTCTAACCCGATCGCCTACAAACAAAACAGACGTGTTTAAAAAGACATCGTGTAAACTTGGCCGCTCATTTTTTCTCTCTTACTTAAGGCATGTTTACATGGTAGAACCAAAATATAATGAAATTCTCCTAGTGTTTAAGAAAAAAGGACAAACGTCTGCTGTAAGTGTTTTTCATGTTTACACGAAAATAACAAAAAAAGCTGATGGTAACAGTTCTAATATATTTTCAACAACAGCATGAAAATATTCTGAGTTAATTTTGGTTGTTTTTGCTATTGTATAAAAATGTTAACACCTTCAATATATTGTGTTCATACTGCCAATTTTTACTTTAAAATACACCTCCGGTGTGATGAAAACATATTAGAGTCTTAAATGGCTTAGAAAATAAACATTTACCGACCGCTTGTCAATTTTGTATCCGCATTCTCTCCTACTCAATGCATTTTGATTTTACATGATAAAATATTTTTTTAAATGTCGTAATGCATGTATTATATAGTAATCATGCCTTTAGAACACAAAAAACAAAGACAACCATTTATTTTTCGTGACACATTTGCCTCAAAAAATTTAAATTAAAATCATTTACGAATGCCCACGATTGAAAGTGGAAAATAGGTTAAGTGGCCTTTACAGTCGTTTTTAAAAGCACAATATACACATATATCACTCCTCCAGGGAGCACAGGGCCATTACAAGGTGGTTTCAATAATCTCGAACTTCGACTCGATGCTTGACTTCCACTTAATGCGCAATCTCGAAAGTTCTGTTGTCAGCTGCCGCTTCAAGGTATGCGCTGGTCTCCCGGCTCGTCTGCTTCCCTGCGGGTTCCAATCTAGGCATTTCTTGGCAATGTCATCGTCTGGTTTACGGAGGGCGTGACCTATCCAACTCCATTTCTGCTCACTTATTTCCGTTGCTATGGGCTGCTGGTTTTCCTTTATCCAGAGTTGGTTGTTGGATATCGTTACAGGCGAAGGCATTTGTTGAAAAATACGTTGAAAAATATGCTTTGTATGTCACGTGGTGCCATGTTGCAGGTCTCGCATCCATATAATAGAGTGGATTTTGTATTGGAGTTAAATAATTTGATTTTGGTTTGTTTCGAAATATTAGAAGATTTCCAAACCGGGTTTAACTGAGCAAATGCACTCCGCGCCTTATTTATGCGACTCGATATTTCTGCTGCTAAGCCACCAGTTGTATCAATTGTGCTACCCAGGTAGCAGAAGGACTTAACATCTTATGTGTCCTGATCACATACGAAGAAATGGCTATCTGTGTTACTATTGATACGCAGCGCTTTTGTCTTGGTTATATATATCTTCAGCCCAACCAATTTTGCGATGTCACTGATTGTGGAAATTTTCGACTGCATCTCTAAAAATGAGTCTCTAAGTAGACATATGTCATCGACATAATCTAGGTTCTTTAACCGTCCTTGTAAGCCCCACATAATACCTCTCTTATGATGGCTTGTTGCCTTCTGCAATATTCACATAAATACATATAAAGATTATATGCAAATACTTAAGCTACGGCCACACTTATTAAATATATGACCAAATAATCATAACCACTACTTCTGTTAATAGTTAGTGGGATTTAGCATCGTCTAAATATCACTAAATAGAACTAATTATACTACTAGACATAGCAAAAAACTGCTTTCTGTAAGATGTGACATTATTTTCAAAATAAATATTGGAATTAAAAAATTGTTTTGGGATTTTTCATAGGTTAAACTCTTACATTTTAATGAAGCTATCTAACCCTTTTGTTATTATATTTTAACTTTAATATATTTTAATTTTTATATACATACATACATTTATATATTAATTTTTGTTTACAATTATTAGTAGAAATTTGTAACCGATTATGGCCACGTTGTGCCTGTTAGGAATTTTACTGTTTTTCAGATAAAACTAAACCGAAAATCACATCATTTTAATGAAAGTTTATAAGGAATATGCTTTCTTAATTCTAGAAAAAGGTTTCAATGTTCTGTTTAGGGAAATTTTAATTTCGAACGCACAGACACGTTCGCAAAAGAACAGATCAAGCATTAACAGCATAACTGTAATTTAGATATGTATCAAACAAAAAAGATCTTAAAGAAAAACTAGGAATGGTACAATAATTTTTTTAAGCGCAGGCAATTTGACGCTTTATAAAAACTACGTGCTTAGGCGGAAAAGGGTATATTTACACTCTAAAATTAATTATTAATTTACGTTAGATATTTGGTAGAATTTAAAGAATAGAATTCACAGCGCCCAGTTTAAGAAGCATGTTTGTATTTTAGCAATAATCGGCCTTATTTAAAACAAATAAAACAGGTTTATAAAGGGTTTATTAAACAAATTTTCATAGAGCGTCGGTCAATATTTTCTAATTAAAACTAGATTGAACAAAATAACTTTTAAAAGTGGAAAAACATTAGTGGTATTCACACCGAGCTTGTTAGTTTGTTAGTCGTTAATCGTTACTTTTTTACACGCATTTTGTTTTTGTTTATTTGACGCGCTACCGGATTAACATTTAACAAATTAACGACACGGCACCCCTGATAAAATAATTGTTAGTTGGTAACTAACAATGTTGCAGTTGCAGTTTCTAAATAAATATTATAAAAAAATCATTTGTGATACATTTCTAAAAAAATATTTGTGTTTTGGCAATTTTCGAATAATAAATTGTGTCAAAACAATAAATCAGCAGAAAGTTACCAGACTAACAAAGTTTTAAAAAGGTGGTCGTTAACAGTTGGCAACTTTAACAAATTAACAAACTACCGAGTAACAAATTAACAAGTTCGGTGTGAATACCACTATTATTAATATTGCATGAACATTTGCGTTCAAAAAAAACAAAATTTTTCACTTCCATTTACAATAATTTTTTACATTATTCTACTTTTTACAAACATTAACTAACTATAAAAAATAAGAACAAACAAACAAAACAAGCAAGTATAAAAACTAAATTTTACATTATTTTAATTCCAAGTCTCATTATCATTATCAGTAACAAGAATTGAGTCACAGCGGGAAAACTCAGAATACCTTCTTACTTCAGGCCTTTTTAAAAGCCTGCTTAAATTTATTATCTGCTCTTTGGTATAAAAGATAAGATACACCTTCCACACTCGCTTCTATGAGAAGGGATTAGAGAAGGAGTAACATTTTTTGTATTTTTTTTTTTTGCACAAGCAAAAGCAAAACATTTATTTTTTTGATCCCGTTACCAATCTTATGTATCTGCTAAAGAAGCGAGAGCGAAGGCCTACTTCGCAATTACAACGTGTGTAAAAAATATATGAGTATGAAATGGAGCGAGCAGGCCTTGTACATCCAAAAGAAGGGGTACAGAGGCCTTCTTGAAGGCATCCGTACTCCTTCACACAGCATTTAAAATATTTGTATAGGATGAATTTCATTTAAAAATCGAGATAAAACTGAAATTTTGAACCCGACCCCCTCAGATATCGATGAAATTTTGTTCATAGCTAAATTTGATCAATACAAACAAACTCTCATTTTTATAAATGACTGTTTTGCGATTTTTTGGGCGTGACACAGTGGGAACGTTTTCGAAAAAACGCGAAAATGGTCGAAAAGAGCTCCATTTAAACTACAATAACTCAGAATCGGCTAAACCGATTTCCATGATCTTGGTATCATTAAAAAGATATTTCAACAGGCTTTATGACACGTTTTTTTAAAAAAAAAACAAATACACTGTAAAAAAATTTATAACAAAAAAAAAATTTAACTGACGAAAAAACCAAAAAGATCAAGGGTTTTTTTACAGTGTATTAATTTTTTAGAAAGGCTTATCCTTCATCTATACCATATCAAAAAATAAAAATGGGTTCTTTTTTAGTTTTTTTTGTATAATTTTTTAAGTAGTGTCACTTCTAGTAATTGCCCTTATATTTTATAACAAAAAAAAAATTTTAGGTAACGAAAAACCAAAAAAGATCAAGGATTTTTTACAGTGTATTACTTTTTTAGAAAGGTATTTCCTTCACCTATAACATATCCAAAAAGTAAAATGGGTTCTTTTTTATTTTTTTTTTAAATAATTTTTTAAGTAGTGTCACTTCTAGTAATTGCCCTTATATTTTATAACAAAAAAAAATTTTAGGTAACGAAAAACCAAAAAAGATCAAGGATTTTTTACAGTGTATTACTTTTTTAGAAAGGTATTTCCTTCACCTATAACATATCCAAAAAGTAAAATGGGTTCTTTTTTATTTTTTTTTTAAATAATTTTTTAAGTAGTGTCACTTCTAGTAATTGCCCTTATATTTTATTAAAAAAAAAATTTAGGTAACGAAAAACCAAAAAAGATCAAGGATTTTTTACAGTGTATTACTTTTTTAGAAAGGTATTTCCTTCACCTATAACATATCCAAAAAGTAAAATGGGTTCTTTTTTATTTTTTTTTTTTTAAATAATTTTTTAAGTAGTGTCACTTCTAGTAATACGTACCGAAAGCCTTTTTTGAACTTTTTCACGTAAGTTTCCTTGTTTAACAGTAATTGAATCTTGCGATCCAGGCATCATTCGGCTAATTTCATCATCTTCATAAAATAACTTGACTGTGCTTAGAGTTTCGGTTAGTAAACTACGTCTGCTCATTTTAAAAAGATTGATATCTGCAAACTTCGTTTTATTCCTTTGGATATCTTTACTTTTTTTGATACAATCGTGAGATATGTCATCCCCAAAACGATCTTTAATTTCTGCGTGACTCATATTGATTGGTAAGAGAGATAAAAGTTTTTGCTTTTCCAAAAGATTTGAGCTGTTCTCTATTTGATATTTGATGTTGCGAAGCGCAACACTTATTAGATATTTTTATGCATCTGTACTTATTGTTTGAATTCATATTCACTCAAATTTTTAAAATATACGCGTAAAAATTGTAATGGGATATCTTGGCTTCTCGAAACTGTTTATAATTATGAATTTTGAATTTTTTGTTCTATATATATTTCTCTTTATTATGGGTAAAGTAATAAATGTTTATGACAAAATAGAAAATTATTATGAAGAATACATTGATTTTTTTATTCAGAATTTTGCGGAATTACTAGAAGTGACACTACTTAAAAAATTATTTAAAAAAAAATAAAAAAGAACCCATTTTACTTTTTGGATATGTTATAGGTGAAGGAAATACCTTTCTAAAAAAGTAATACACTGTAAAAAATCCTTGATCTTTTTTGGTTTTTCGTTACCTAAATTTTTTTTTTTTTATAAAATATAAGGGCAATTACTAGAAGTGACACTACTTAAAAAATTATTTTAAAAAAAAATAAAAAAGAACCCATTTTACTTTTTGGATATGTTATAGGTGAAGGAAATACCTTTCTAAAAAAGTAATACACTGTAAAAAATCCTTGATCTTTTTTGGTTTTACGTTACCTAAATTTTTTTTTTTTTATAAAATATAAGGGCAATTACTAGAAGTGACACTACTTAAAAAATTATTTAAAAAAAAAATAAAAAAGAACCCATTTTACTTTTTGGATATGTTATAGGTGAAGGAAATACCTTTCTAAAAAAGTAATACACTGTAAAAAATCCTTGATCTTTTTTGGTTTTACGTTACCTAAATTTTTTTTTTTTTATAAAATATAAGGGCAATTACTAGAAGTGACACTACTTAAAAAATTATTTAAAAAAAAAATAAAAAAGAACCCATTTTACTTTTTGGATATGTTATAGGTGAAGGAAATACCTTTCTAAAAAAGTAATACACTGTAAAAAATCCTTGATCTTTTTTGGTTTTTCGTTACCTGAAATTTTTTTTTGTTATAAAATATAAGGGCAATTACTAGAAGTGACACTACTTAAAAAATTATATAAAAAAAACTAAAAAAGAACCCATTTTTATTTTTTGATATGGTATAGATGAAGGATAAGCCTTTCTAAAAAATTGATACACTGTAAAAAAACCCTTGATCTTTTTGGTTTTTTCGTCAGTTAAAATTTTTTTTGTTATAAATTTTTTTACAGTGTATTTCTTTTTTTTTTTTTTAAACGTGTCATAAAGCCTGTTAAAATATCTTTTTAATGATACCAAGATCATGGAAATCGGTTTAGCCGATTCTGAGTTATTGTAGTTTAAATGGAGCTCTTTTTGACCATTTGCGCGTTTTTTCGAAAACGTTCCCACTGTGTCACGCCCAAAAAATCGCAAAACATTCATTTCTAAAAATGAGAGTTTGTTTGTATTGATCAAATTTAGCTATGAACAAAATTTCATCGATATCTGAGGGGGTCGGGTTCAATGCATCTCGATTTTTACATGAAATTCATCATAGAACAAACTGCACTCAGGAAAAAAATATATTTTAATATGATGGTCAGCGGTTTTGTACAGGGTGGCGCATAAGTACTGCTATGATCGCAAAAAAATCGTCATAGTTGGACGAGCTGTGGCTTTATCTTCTTGGAACCACAATTCAGGATTGTCCTCGATATCGATCCTTAAAAAATGTTTAATCGTTGCCTGGTATTAAATGCCATTTACATTAGCTGCAACTTATGCCTCGTTGTCAAAGAAATATGGTCGAATGATCTTTTCTGAAGCTAATTTTCGCCCTACTGTGCATCTTCAAGTGAGTGAAATGTGATGTTTAACAATTATACTCGGAGCAATTGGGAGCAAAATATTTTAATTGAGGAGACCATTGAGGAGAAATTATTATTATTATCATTATTAAACATGAAGGTCAAACATAATAATCGAATGCTGAGTTTCAAAACAAAAAATTAAGCCATTTTGGTTCTTTTCTTTACGCTAAGTCTTTCCATCTATATACCGTCACCTAAAATACAAAACAACGTATCATCAAAACATTCAAAATTGATTTTTGTTCGTTTTATTAATCTACATTTTTACAAAAAATGTTTGATCCCTTCAATCATAAATGGCGACTTTATTAAAGAAATTCAAGCGCCAAGTACAATTTGTTTTTATTGATGTTGTAAAGTTTTTTGCTTCTCCTGTAAACTTGTAAAAAGTGTTGTTACGTTATTTTGTGTTTTAGGTGACGATATGTATATAAAAATACCCAAAAAAACGTTAACCAAAAATTTATTCATTATTAAATCATAACGTTCATTATGCGCTACCCTGCACAATAGTTTAAAAACTTTTAACGAATCTTACGAATGGTTTCTTAATAATTTGACTTGTCTATTGGTCATCATAAGAAGATTACCAAGAGTCACATTATTATTATCACGACCATCTGTGTTTGCAAAGAAAACATTTCAAATGATTTATTTAACCATACCATAGATAATAATATGATTGCCGCAACTATTTTATGTTTAAAACATCATTTTACGTGTTCAATGCATTCACATTATGATTACTTTCAAAGATTTTATGATTCTCGCAACCGTGTTTATTAAAAGAGCGTATAGTTGCAAGATTGTTATCTTGATCTTACCTATGAACTAGTGTAAAGAGCTAATTCACTATTGTAATAATCATATTTATGATTAACATTTTTCTCTGCGTGTATATCAAAAGTATGTCCTTAATGTCAAATATCAGTCATCATGATATTCAACAACAGAGCCAGAAACTGTTCAACACCGACAACTTCAATTAAAGTAATTAATTTGCGTTTTGTTAAAATACTGATAACTATCGACAAAAGAACACAAACAGAATGAAAAAAAATAATCAACATACTCGTAGAGCAGATATAAGTTTGACTTTATCAAATAACTAAAAAAAATAACTGAATTTAACATTGCAAATACTCACAGGGATCTACCTGTAAAAGAAAAGGTGGAAACAAGTAATGAGCTAGAAAAAAATGTTTCTCTGACACACATTTTTATTTAAATACAAGTACAATAGACTTTCACCATGTGAATGTATGTTTACTGCTTTTTTTTTGTTGTTAAAAGGTTATGGAAACATAAAGTAATGAATAGTTCTTTATGCTTAAAATTATCATTTTGCACTATCCATCAGATGATAGTCTTTTTCATTTGTTTTTTCTGCGTACGTATGAGTAACGTTTTTCTTAATCAAAAAAAACTCATACGCCCCGTGTGAATGTGTTTGTTTGGAATTCTTTGTATTGAAATAAAAGTTTTTGGTTTTTCCATTTAATAATTTTGTGGATATAGAAAATTTTATTAAAATGAAAAATTATAAAAAGTTTTTGTTAAACAAAGAACGGTCCCACAGGAAATGGATAAGTCAGTCATGTTTTATAGTTTTTTTTTTTTAATTAATGTGAGTTTTTTCTTATATTAATTCATTCTTAAGTTATTATTGATGTTTTATGATTGGAATAAAAATATTTTTTAAAATTGTTTTCTTAATCTAAAGGTTTCAAACGACGTTGAGAAAAATGTGTAACGACTTATCCACTGGAAGATTTTTGAAGTAATTTTTTTACTCTATTATAAAAATTACATTAATTCATGTTATTTCTTGGATTGTTTTTTTACTGTATTTGTTAAAAAAAAAAGACAAGCCCGGCTCCTGGGTTTAAAACTAATTCGGGTACGTTGAATTCAGTGGTTCTTACCGTTTTTTAGGTAAGCTCTTGTTTTCGAGATATACCGTTATTTTAAAAATGGTTTAGGTAATTGAACAAAAATTAAAAAAATCGAAACTACGCAATGAAATTTCTTTTAAGCAAGGATAAACATTTTTCTAATGTTAAAAGCGAATATTTAATAAATGAAATTTCTACATAGAAATTAATTTGTAAAAAAACAATCGCACCTTCGAAACTAAGAGAAATAAAACAATTCTATTTTGAATTTAATGAAAACTTTTAAGAATAAGGAAAGATATTTTAAGTATTAATAAGTTGTTGAGCTTGAGGTCTTTTTTTAAAAAAGCTTTAGTTCAGGGGAACTAAAGAAAATATTTTGAGATACTTATATTAAAAAAAATATTTAAATAAGTATTCTTGAGTAATATTAAGCTAATTAAAAAGGACAAAAGATGAGGAAATGGAAAATCAAATACGAAGTTTGACTATGTTCTGCCTCTAGATTTATAGATATATAGAGGAGTTTCTGTAAAAAAGAAAAAATTTATATTTGTCACAGAGTGTTAATTTTGAAATTGAATTTTTATATCGCTGGCTTAATAAGCAATGGCCATATTTTAAAATTTTTTAGGAGAGACAAAAACCAATCAAACTTTTTATGTGTAAACATATTGGAATTCTGTACAGGTAATTTTTTTGTAAATATATTTTTTTTTTTAGTTTTCTATTTGCGTAGAAGCAAAATTGAAAAATAAATATAAATCTAGGCTTTTTGGACTTAGAGCTTTTTTGTGATAATAGGACTAAGCGCCTTTGCTTATCACTGCAAAACAACAACAAAAAAAGAGAGAACTTGAATTTTTTTCTTTGTAATCAATATATTTTTACTTATTGCACATACTGCATTAAAATCTCAATTTTTTAAAAAAGTGGACCTAAAGTCTGTTGCTAAAAACAATTAATTTTAAACATAGGGAAAAAAAGGATTTTCCTTTAGACACGTTTGTATGAGAGCCCCCTTAAGGGATGGAGATAAAGGGCATGTATGTTTTGGGAAAATGATGAAAACAAAAAAATAATGGAGGTCGCTCTTACATTTTATCCCCCTACGAGCGACTCCTTGGTAGTTATTGGGTTTTTCTCAATATATTTCTAATCTGTATTGTTTGCGAGCCCCCGTAAGGAATGGAGAAAGCAGGTAGGTTTGTTAGTAATTAATGATTTAAATCAAAAATAATGTGTGGTTAGTCATACATTTGAACCATTTAGGGGCATCTTAGGCTTTTATTTTTACGTTGAAAAATAACTGTGGAGTTGGAAGAGCTCGTTAAGACGAATCTATTGGCATATGACAGTAAAGGTCTCCGTTGACTCTAACATGAAGATTTTTTAAGTTTTAAGTTTCTGGATAACTGTTTTTTACGGTCCCTGGTTTTAACAAATAATGTTTTTTAATGCTTGTACCCTGCTGTTTACTTCTTGACAACTGAGCTATTTGCCCCATTCCCAATACCACAAGCTGGCACAATCAGCAAAATATCAAACCATGTTCGACATCGCCACATCAAAGCTTATAAACACACAAAATGCCCATTGACAACCAAACCACTGGCACCAACACTTAATTGCGTTCATTACAGAGGCGGAATTCAGTGTTTGATGCAAATGGTCTGGCGAAAGTTCAAATTCCAAATATTGTACCTTTTTTACTGCACCGCTTTTTCATCCCTGATTTTCGAACAGCTGATATTTCGTCGGCTTAATATGCAAACCTGCTAACTCCCTTTCAGTAAATTTTACAGGAGCGACAAAAAACTTTTTATATTTCATATTTGCAGTTTAAGAGAAAAATTAAAAATATAGTTGGCTTAACACACTCCAAGACTAAAATTGAAGAAATACTTAATGCTGGTCGACGAGGCGTAAATTTCTGTACCACACGGCATCAAAATCTCAATTTACAAAAAAAGTGGATAAAGCAGATTTGCATATTAAACCGACGATTTGTAAACAATATTTTTAAATTGTCAATTAAATCTACAAGTGCTTCGATTAGTTTTTTCTTGCTTCGTGACAATTTATAAAAAATAATAACAAAATTATCAAACACCTTTTTTGTAGATTTTCACAGCCAATATTTTGGGTGAGTTATTTTTTGAAAAAATAACCGTAATGAGTCTTCTGAGATAACGTTTGATGATTAAAAAATGATTTATCACTTTGCTACTAAAAAAGGATTAATGTAAGATTCATTCATAAGTTTATATGTAGTGGTTTTAAATTAAAAACTGATTCATCACAAGAGGGGAAAACTATAACATATTTATAAAGGAATCAGAAAATTATATCACAAGTAACTCTCTGATGTGATTCATCGGTAGAGTACCATTTTCTCACCACGAGGGTAACATTTATGGTAAAGCTGAATTCTAAAAGCTTCGATTCAGATTCAGAATGCCAGCTGGGCTACTACTAGCATTGTGCAATTGCGTAAAATACCGCTCATTGTTAATGAATAAAGTATTGCAATAACTAACAGTTGTAACCTAAAACGCACCAAACACTGAATACCTCTACAGTAATTTTTAAATAAAAATTAATTTTGTCTTTAGAACCTTTTCAAAAAAAAATCATTTAGTTACAAATTTAAAACTTCAACAACAGATTTCTTTATTCAATTTCCTTCACTTAATGTCATTCGTCTGCCAACAATAATTTTCAGTTTATAAGTTTCATTAAATTTGCGACAAAAGAAAACAGCAAACAAAAATGAAACTCAAGGAAATGGCCATCTTACAGGCAGTGATAATAATATCCTTTTACACAATTGACGTCGGCTTTCTTTCCCTAGAAGTCAGCAAGGGAAAAACAGAGGGCGAGAAAGAGTCTGATAGTTTGGTCTTGCGTTTGAGCTTGTTAGTTTAACAAAGATATTGATAGTTGCACAATAGTGACAAATTGAAGTTAATTGACAGTTACTGACAGTGTACACATTACAACACTAACAAAAAAAAAACAAAAGAAAAATAATTCTTTTGGACAAAGAAATGCAATGAAAATGAAAAAACCCGAAGTGGGTTTAAAACAGTGAATGACACAAAATTATTTTCTCTTCAAATCTAATATTAAATATAGAAATGGTCGCGACAAGCATATAATTACTATAAACAATCATAATATGTTTTGTGGTAAATTATGAAGAGGAATAGTATAATCATAATATTGTTATGGCAATTATACAAGCAGTTGCGCTGACCTTAATATGATAGAAAGGAGAAGAAATTTTTGTTGGTTGTGCTACTCTGAGAGTATAATAACAAATAATCATAAGTCAAATTTGTTCTTATTTGCTGTAGAAACAACAACACTACAAGTAGAAAAAGCATATGTTAAAAAAATAAAATAATATATAAAAAAGAGGAAAAATTCCCGATTTCTTTTTTGTTAAAATTATTTAAAAATGTATATAGATCAAATTTTCAAAGTAGAATGAAGACGAAACCCATATTGAGCCATTCTGCTGGTTTCTTATAATTGAGAGTTCTTCAGTTAACAAAGGGGAATACAATGAAAGTGCAGCATGTGTAACGGAAAAATAATATTTTTTCTCTCTGGTTCCCTGGGGTAAGTGTTTAGAATCAATCTCCGTTTCGGATTCGAATTCGGGCTTGAACCAACTTAAAAATTCTTGAATCAAGCACAGTTTGAGATTAATTTTATCTCACTTAGAAAGTGAATACCGTTTTCAGATTATTTTAAAGTTTTCGATCAGGCATTTAAGAAAATCCTTGCTTACCATACTCTTGACAGAAGACAGAAATTAGTAAAGAAATCTAATTTATTATTATTTGTTCCTTTAAAAATTATTTTAACATAAATCTTCTTTTTATGTTTATTCATAAAAAAAAAATCCCTAAAATATTAACCTTATTGTTAAGAAAAACTTCAACATGCCTGAAAATTAATGAGATTTTAACCCACCTAAATTTTAGCACACACCTTTTTCAACGAAATATAATAAAACACAAATAAATGGTATACATTAACCTAGAATATTAACCAAAAATTTAAACCTTTTGAGCAAAAAGTTTTTAAAAAATAAAGAAGGGAAAATTGTGTAATAAGACTAATAAAAGCAAATACCACAATTCATTTATAAAATATCCACACTCTCTAACACTTTGACACTTTAACTCCAATACAATGACATCTTCTAAACTTACGTTATAAGTTAGAAGGATATTAAACAACATTTTCCGTTGCGAAGGCAATCCTAAAGTTCTATTATGATTTGATAATAATTAATTCAGATGTAAAATACTTTTGTTATAAGTTAAAAGTTGCCCAACTTAAGTACTTTGCATTACCAGAAACGTACGATATTGGCGACGCTAATAAGAAAACCTTTATATCAAACTAGTTTTCAGTTAAACAAAGTGACGTGTAAAGTACAAAGTATTCTATGTGACTCGGTCTTAGCTCGGCAAGTACTTCGTAGCTTGAACAACAACGATTATCTTGTTTTAGCTACTAAAAGTCCTCTCAACTTCAGTGTTTGTTAATGAAAATATTTACATATGGGTAATTCCATGTCAAGTGGGACCCGATCCCTTTCAATTTTAATGAAATTTGGTAAGAAGGTTCCTTTTATCCTATAAGGAACATATATGAGCAAAAAAAGATATACCGTTATTTCGAAAATGTAGGAGGTTGCACTGCATATATTCGCGTAACTCAAAAACGGCTTAGTTTATTGAAATTGCTAAAAAAAAACCGAAATTCCGCAATAAATAATAAAGTGGAGTTGGTCATACATTTGACCCATCTAGGAGCATCCTACGCGCTGTACCATACAAATATGGCGGTTTAATACAATTCTTTAATTTGGTCCCTGCAAAAAAAAACGAGCTAGCCTAAAAAATGCCAGGTACCTGGCTTGTCTGTTTTTTGCAACTAGCTCAATGTACTTATTGCTCAAAATTACAACATTAAAATTTTATTTTCAGATTATTTTTTTAAAGGTTGCGAAAGAAAAAAAATTATATCTTAAAAAAGAAAAAAACACCTCCTTCAAAGTTTAAGGATTTTTAAAGAAAAGTTTGAGGTATTATATAAAAAAAAATCAGCCAAATAAAAAAATAGGTTTTTGAATTTAATTATTTTTTTAATATATGGTTTGTAGCCCCAAGTAATCTCTTTAAAATTATATTAAAATCATCTTCGTATGAAAGTAGTTTTCGAGATATTGAAGAAATAATTTCAACACATTCGGCTTATTAGGCGAAATTAAGACATTTTGAATATGACATACATAACTGTTGAAAAAAAAAATTTTTTATTTTTTTTCGTTCATATATGTTCCTTATAGGATAAAAGGAACCTGCTCAACAAATTTCATTAAAATCGAAAGGGGTTGGGTCCCACTCTTGGTCGATTTAACATGTAATTACCCATACATATTAAAAGAAGAACTATACAATTTATGGAATGGATTGCTATAAATTGCTCAACTTGCAAAAACTCATTTGAAACTTATCCGTTCTCTTAATTTTAATTTTTTTTAATTTCTAAGGCAGTTTCACAACTCAAATAACCAGAAAAATAAAGATATTTAAATATCACGTTAGTTTAAATCACGTGTTTTTAAAATCATACGTGTGATTTTGTGGTATTCGGAATACCACACCGTTTTTGTGTTTCTCGGTGTGCTTTCACAAAAACGGACTACTAGAGTATCGCACGTGTGATTTAAAAAGGCACATGTGATTTAAAATCACATGATTTGAATTTAAGTGATTTTCAGAATAGGCCTAATACTGAAGCAAAAACAAAAAAGAGCTAAAAAGGCTAACTTAAAGTAACAAAGAGGACCCAAAATTCGCATTTTTTTAATTTAGGGCTTAAACATTTATATCGCGTTTAATGTTCTTACATAATGCGGTAAATCTTGACTTCACTGATTTCTTAAGTAGAAAAGTATGTGCATTAATTTTAATTTGCAAAAAAAAAAACTTAAAGGTTTTAATATAAATGGAATAAACAAAACCCCGTTTTTTAAAGGAAAAACTTAAAAAGATCATTGATAATTTTATTAAATGGAAATTCTTCTAAGCATACTATGTTCACCACAATTATTTATATTAGTGTTATAACTACGAGTAAAGATAGAATATGCGGTCTTTAAAAAGACACCGCCGCAGTCAAAGAAAACTTCTTTAAGTATAACAACCATACCTAAATTTATCACAAGTGCTTTTTTGACTCTCAAAAAAGGCAAATATTGCTATTATTAAATATTAAACAATTATTCCATAAATTTGTCATAATATGGTTGCAGTAATTTTAAGAACTTTTAAGCCGACTCTCGTATAAAAGCATATTTTGTCATATAAATGTGTTCTTACATTTTGAGCGTTAATTATTTCCCCAGTATAAAGCGAGCAAAAAGTACAAGTAAATAAACGAATGGGTTGGAATAGGAGAATTGGAGTATGTAAAATGTTACAGCAAATAACAACCACATAAAAAGAAACTCTGAAATTTGTCAAGAAATTGAAATTTTAAAGCGTAGAAAAGGTAGAAATTATTATTCAAGTTAGAAACGCAATTCTGATTTAAAATAATAGTAATGACGGGTGTCAGTAGTAGCCGGTAGGGTGTTTAGTCGATTAATCGAACAATTTTTGACGATTAATTGTTTGAATAATTTAAAATTTGCTATTTTCGATTACAGGATTAATCGAAGAATTTATACCGATTAATCGAATAATAATAATATAAAGTATTTCTGTTAAATGTATAATTTTTTTAAAGTTTTCAGTCGAATAAACAAACCAAATTTATGTGTCCGTTGGAATTAAAAAAAAACAGTCATATTTTAAAACTTTAAAGAAATTAGTTTGCACTCTTTTTTACCAGCTTTAGTGATGATTGTTATTTTTTAACTACCACTAAAAAATTTTTAGTGATATTGCAAATTTTGTCACTATCACAAAACGCAGATTGAATGCAAAAATCTGCACTCAATTCAAATAATTCCAAATTTGTACCTGCAATCAAAAATGCTGCATACAAATATTGTCTCAATAAAATTTTAAAAATACAACCTTGTATGTGCATGGTTTTTGATTTCTTTTGAGGATATGCATTAGCAAAAATGTAATTTTGTCAACAACGTTATAATTATTGGCTTTACTCATGAAAAAACAAGTTTTTAATTTTAAATTTAGTGCAACAATTTTAGTTGCACTCAAATAATTGAAGAAGAAAAAAGTTGCAATAAACTGATGATTGCTTTTTTTTAAATCAAACTATTTTCTTTTGAGTGCAAAATTTTTTAAGATCACTATTACTCATGTTTAGTGAGGCTGCAAATTTTCAACTCATCACTCAACATCAACAAAATGATTGCAATATTTTTGCACTATCACTAAGTGTGAGTTGAAACTGCAAAATGAGTGCACTACCCCCATCTATGCTATTAACAATGACCGTAGTTTTAAGTGTTGCTCTTGCAAAAATAAAATATACTTAAAGAATGAAGTATATAAAATTTAATATTAAATATCATTGCAGGGTAGTTTTTAAAATTTGCACGGTTTTAAATCCACTTAATTTCGATTTCTAGAAAACACCCGTATTTTTTAACAAAATAGTTCATGCGTTTCTCTCTTTACACTGAGTTTGGTTTAAAAATATTGTACTAAGGATACATCTAATAATGATAATGTAACAGGGGTCGGAAAATGTGTAAACGAAAATGTTCTTCAACAACTTCACTAATTTACCACTTACACAGCGACTTTAACATAGTACTTGAAGAAGATGCTCCACCAACAAAATCAAAGGGGGCTACAAGTGGTCCAATGAATAAATATTTTAAGCAAGATACTTCGATCGATTCTCTAGAGGAATCTATTTGCAGAAGCGTAGCAGAGGATGGAATGTCCGCGAAAAGTTCCAAAAAATTTTAAGTTATATTGACTCTTTTAAAATCAAAGTGCCCGAAAGTGAAGAAACTATTTAGAGCTACTTTGACTATTTTTATTTAAAAAAGAATGTTTATTTACTCAAGTAGTAATTTTTTCTTAAATTATAGAAAAAAAATCTCGTAATATATCAAATTTCTGGATTTAGAAATTTTCGATTCATCGATTAATTTTAAAATTTTATTCTTTTAATCGAATAATTTTAAAATACCAAATAATTATTAATCGTTTTATCGAACAAAAATAAAACCCGATTAATTTAACTCCCTAGTACCCGGTGACATGGCACTGGTCTGAGACTATTGTTTGTGGTTGTTATTTAAAAACCTGAAAAAAGCTGTTCGAATGCTGGTGGACGAAACATCCGTAGTTACCAAGAGCGGCAGTGGTTAAATAGAAACAGCTGGTTACAAAGAGTCATACTGTAGGATGGGCAGGAAATTTTTATCAACAATATGATTATCATTGGGTCAGCCCATTGGATTTTTTTGCAGCTTATAGATTCATCATGACAAGTTTAAGCTGCGTATAAAGCTAATAATTATACCATGTGAGAGAGTATAAATTTCAGTTGGTACTGTGATGGGCTCCATAAGCAATTTCTACTATGAGTGAGTTCCTAAGACGGGACAGTTACAAATCAGAGTCAGTCCTTTGTCAAAAATAATTATGAGTTATTTGTATCAGCAACATAAAAACTTTAGTGCTCTGTTATGATCAATTAAAAAGGATTGTTGTATGATTAAGAACATCATCGTATCTTTCTGGACTTTTTCACAATAAACATGTTGGAGACAATCATAAAGTCTGTGGCATTTTAACAAAATATCTTAAGTCAAATTTAAAAAGCTAAAAAAAATGTTGTAAATCATACGAATTTTCATTCAAAAAACGTGTTTGCTTACGTTTTTAAAATTTTTTATTATAAATGAAATTTTTCTTTAATTTTGGTTTATTTTATTATTTAATAAAAATTAATTTTTCACCGATTTTTTTTTAACTTTTTTGCTATATTATCTTGACTTAAGATGTTTTTTTTCAAAATGCCACAGAAATGATTGTAATGATAAAAAAAAAAATTTTGTTGAAAACATGTGATGAATTGATTTAATCTTAATATGATTGTGGTAAATATGGTAAACCAATTTCCTTTAAAACAAAAAATGTTATTTATGATCATATCCCAATATAATTGTTTAATCCATGAAAAAAAAAAAACTAAAAAACAAGTAATTTTAAAAGTAGAATTTGAAACTTAATCCGAAACTTTTCACCTGTGTCAAAATTTTCAAACTCTTCTTCTTATAAACAGTAATTTTAAACAAACTCTAAGACATTTAAAATATTTAAATTGGCTTGTCAGCAATAATTAACTGTGTCAGAAAATGTTGCTAATATAATTAAAAACCTCACTGTCGCAGTATTAAATGTGAAACTTTACTACCACATGCCGCAATATTTTGAAAATAAAGGGACTGGTTTATCTGCCGTTACCGTATTTAATTTATGTAAACAGTTATTTATATTCATACAAAGCAGGTGTTACCCAGAAGTTTCTGGCAAAAAAAAATTACCGGTCTACAACAATTTTTCAATAAAAAAAAATTATAACTATATAATAAAAAATTATTTTCTCAATCCTTTTAATAAATTTTAAGTATGTTCTCGAAATTTCTAATTTTTATGTATTGTAATTTCGATCGGTTTCAAACGCGGTAATTTGCCCCAGTTTCACAGCAAACGTGAAAGTTTTAAATAATTTTAACAGTTTCATGCACAAGATTAGGTGGTGCACTGTATCAAAAGCCATTGAGTGGTCCAATATTACCAAATTTTTATAGAGAAATGTTAATAGTAAAATTTGGTAAATATAATTACTTCGGAGATAATCGCCAGAACTACAGGGTAGTGATGTTTTTCTATATAGAGTGGAAAATTTCAATTTATTTATAAAGAAGTAATTGCCTGAATAAATGTATACAATATTTAGGGTTTGATATGTGTAACGGGGTGTGTGTGTCTGTGTGTATGTACATTAGGGGTGTAACTTATTCCAATTCTTTGCAAATATCAAAATGGCTCTAGCATAGTCGAATAGTCTATTGAAAACTATTAAAAAAAATTATATTAATTTTTCGCGGTTTTCAAAAAAGGTCACCCACAAAACGCGGTAAAGTTGCAAAATTATTTTTTTTTATTTTTATTTGTACTTATACATTTAGCCAAAAACTTTAGCAAAACAACACGCACATTAAATTTTAAATTCTTGTCCTTTAATAATTAAGAAACTTTTTAACTTTTTAATTTTTTTTCATTTATTAATAAAATATTTAAGATTTTTTTCTTTAGGGATTTTAGAAAATCGCTTTTGTGGGTGAGATTTTTATTTTCAAACGACCCAAACAAATTGTTTTCGTAAATAACACAATATTCGTTATTGCGTAGTGCTAGGGCCAAATTTGGTTATACCCCTAATGTACATATGTGTATACGTTGTCATATGTGTTAATGTACTCTTTAAAATTTCCATTTACAACAAATAACGACAAGAAATATATTTAATACGGTAATTACGTTTAAAACGTTAGAAAATAAATTAAAACTAACACACATAAACAGATAAGCAAACAAAAGAGAAGAAGATAAAAAGTGAGCTAAAAAAACGTACTCGAAACGAATTATTTAAAGCGTGATGGAAATATTTAATTAGATTTAATACATAAACAAAAAAAATAATGTTTACTTTTAATATTTGTAAAAATAATTTATTAGAGCAGAAAGATATTTTTGCTAGTTTTGAAGTTGTTTAATTTAAGCATTTTGTTTTAGTCAAATTTGTAAGCTTTTAGAGAAAAACAAGACAAATATTATATTTATTTTCTTTTGCTAGAATGCAAAAAACTATAAAAAAAAAACTTTAAGTTATTGACTATAATTTTCCAAACTCATCATAAAACCACAATTTCAATTAGTAACACAAATTGCAAACTGCCTTTTAGACATTTGCCAGCAACACACACATTATCTTTCTTTATATGACTTTTCCATATTTTATATGCAGCCTTTTAAAGGGAGGTTGAAATATTTTTTGGAAGATAAAAAAGGATCTTCATTAAAATATTTAACTTTGCTAACGTTAAGAAAGAATTATAAATTATCTTTGACACGAATAGCACAATTCTTTCAAGAATATAGCAATTGGCAAAACATATTGGATTGATGGGTTTGGAAGGGGTTTGACGATTGTTTGTTTTGATAGGTAGGTTTTTTGCCAAATATAAGCTCAGAAATCAATTTCATTGATGCACCTGATAAAAGAAGAATGTTACTAAGGCATACAAAGTAAATTAATTTCAATTAACCATTAATTGCTACACTTTAAGTTCTGTTGGGCTTTGTGGTTTTTTGCTTTGAACCTTTTTTCTTGGGTAGAATCTTTTAAATCTCCTCAGATTTGCATCAGTAGAATTAAAGAAAAATAATAATTGTAACGTTTGTTCTTCACTTATTTAACCAGATATGACTATTCCCAATTGATCATTAAATAATTTGGAATATGAGAACAACGAAAAGTTATTAAATACATTAGAGTTAATACTTTAATAAATTATCTTTCTAAAACAAATACCACTAAAACACCTCATGGAAGAATATTTACAAATAAATAAATAAATAAAAAAATAAATTTTAACAAATAGAATCTGGGAATTTATTCCTCATGGTGAGTTACATTTATTATATAAATTTTTCATATTATTCGAATGTGTATTCTATGTCAAATACAATCCTCAAAAGCTTTTATACTTTAATAGCCTCATTCCTTCAATATTTCACAGGAATATTTTCTATGCACTATCAGAATTTTTGTTTTGTATATTTCTGTTACGAAGCTTACTTTAGCTATCCTTTGGTTAGCAATGAAGTAAATTGTAAAGAAAATTTATACAACTATTAGATACCAGCAGAATGTAATGCATTTTCTGGCCCGCTACAGCCTTCGTCAGCATTCTTTGTATCTTATAACTGGATAGTGCCTATTGTGAATTTTATGTATTTAACTTAATTATTTTAACAAATAGAATCTGGGAATTTATTCCTCATGGTGAGTTACATTTATTATATAAATTTTTCATATTATTCGAATGTGTATTCTATGTCAAATACAATCCTCAAAAGCTTTTATACTTTAATAGCCTCATTCCTTCAATATTTCACAGTAAGCTTCGTAACAGAAATATACAAAACAAAAATTCTGATAGTGCATAGAAAATATTCCTGTGAAATATTGAAGGAATGAGGCTATTAAAGTATAAAAGCTTTTGAGGATTGTATTTGACATAGAATACACATTCGAATAATATGAAAAATTTATATAATAAATGTAACTCACCATGAGGAATAAATTCCCAGATTCTATTTGTTAAAATAATTAAGTTAAATACATAAAATTCACAATAGGCACTATCCAGTTATAAGATACAAAGAATGCTGACGAAGGCTGTAGCGGGCCAGAAAATGCATTACATTCTGCTGGTATCTAATAGTTGTATAAATTTTCTTTACAATTTACTTCATTGCTAACCAAAGGATAGCTAAAGTAAGCTTCGTAACAGAAATATACAAAACAAAAATTCTGATAGTGCATAGAAAATATTCCTGTGAAATATTGAAGGAATGAGGCTATTAAAGTATAAAAGCTTTTGAGGATTGTATTTGACATAGAATACACATTCGAATAATATGAAAAATTTATAAAATAAATTTTATTTTTTTTTTATTTGTTCATTTTATAAGAAAATAAAATAAAACATCAATAAACATAAACAAATAAAAAAACTCTTTAACAGGGGATACCTAAATATCGGAAAAATTAACTTCACTAACAAAATATTATCATAAAACTTTTTGAAAATTAAAAAAATTTTATATGAAAATTTTGACAACGCAAGGTGAAGTGGTTTAATAAACAGTCTCCTTTATTTTATCAGGCTAACGCAACGTCCCGTTTATTTATACATTAGCTTGTTAAGGAAAACGCCAAACGTGATCCCAAACGTATACGTAACGAGTAAACCGAAACCCACAATATCACATGTGTGATTTAAAAAGGCACATGTAATTTGTTAAATTTTCAGAACAGGCCTTGATAACTGAATTCTGGGTAGTTTATAATAAATCCAAATAGTACAAATTAATGCTTTAAAATTATCGAATTCTATGTTACCCAACGATCAATTGTTATGATGGAGCGAAACTATAGTAAATTTTTTAATTTAAGATACGCTGAAACCGCCTTTATGATTAGGAATTAAAGTCGGCCGTTTTGTGGAACGGGATTCAGGAGAAGAGGTGCTCATCGAAATAATTGTCATCGAAATAATTGTCTTGTTAATCATAAAATAATTATGAAATCTAAACCAGTCATAAAATGGTTTTGACAATTGTGATAACTATAAAATTGGTAAAATTTATATTAAATTTTAAATCGATCATCAATATCGAAATATAAATGTTTTTTTTGCTCCAGGTATGACAGTGTTTAAGAGAAATATGTTTAGTGTACAGCAAAACTGGTATGCGTAAAGTTAAATAAGAATATTACAAGCCCTCCCTTCCAGTCTTATTCTACCCCAAAAACCAACTTTTAAATTCTATGATAACCAAAAGGCTGTACAGCTTTTACCTGTAAAGGCAAAGGTCCTACATGGAAGCTGCAAAGTTCTAAGAAATGTCTAGAAAAACATCTCCAACAGAGTGTGAACTCTGACAGCTTTAAACCCACTATAATATTTTACTTAGAAATGTTTTAACTAAAAAGCAACGGCGATGCTACAATTGTAACTGCAACAGCCGCATCCCTGGCTGTATGTAAAAACACACACCGCAGCACCCACCTTTAAATAAGTTCGTTTCTTCTTTCACTCACTGAAATGCGAGCCTTATAAGGAATTATAACTCTAGAGAAACTCACATACCACATTATGAAACAGTGTAATTTATGTATTTCATGTGGTGCTGAAAGTAAAACGTAGCAGGAATTTATGTGAATGGATGAGAAGTGAGTGAACGACTGAATGATATTTCAACATCAAACTATAAACTTCACATATAAATTTTCTATTTTTTTGTTTCGAGGAAACAAAATTATAACTTCGAAACTTTTCTTCTCGCAATTTTCTTTAGCGTTTTATTATTCAACATCTTTTATACTGCCAGACTTATTGTTATTATTATTGTTTTTACTGTTTGCAGTTTTCGCGTGAAGAGCTAATAAAATTAACTAGTGAAACGGAAGCTCTCATGCATACAAGACGAACATAATGCACACTAGAACAGAGAATAAAGTACCAAGCAGTGTTCGAAAATAAACACTAAATATCGCTCATTAGTGTTCGGCTCGGTAGATTTGCGGGAAACACAAATGCTGATAGTGTTTGTGTAGAAAATAATTTAAAAAAAATAACGTTTCTCTCTTAGTCATCTTTCGAACACAAAAATAATACTGTTTTTATCAAACTCAACAAAAGATGAGTACATTTAATTCCGTTTTTACAAAAACAAAATACACATACGAAAAAAAACAAACGCACAAGCGGTCGTTGCTAAAATTTTTTGTTTGTTCATTTTTTTATCAATGTAAAAAAAGAAACATTATAGAACATTAAAATATAATGTTTGTCTACAGTATCACTACAATTATTCTGTTTTTTGACGAAGAACAGAACATTATATAATGTTCGGCTCTTTCTTGAAAATAGTTACCAACGGTATTAAGGGTTGTGTTCGTCTACACAATCACTAAAAAAATAGATATCGTTCTTAGGTGTGTGAGAACTTTTTTTTCAATTTAAATGAAACTTATTTAAAATAATGTGAGTGAAGATCATTATGTCGAACTTCAAAATTTTGGATGGAATATTTTATTGTAATTATTTACAAATTTCATTAGAAATATATATGCTGTCATGCTGACATGCTCTACGAAGACCCCCAAACCGACAGTAATACAAATGCCATTGACAGCGTAGTCATATCTGCCGTCGACAACTGAACATCGAAGCAGCCAAAGCCAACAGGTTATAGAACGAGCTTAAAATTACAGCTGCTGATAAACCACACAAGCTCTTTAATAAAAAAATTAAAACAAATTTCATGTTTAATTGTTTAAAAAGCTCTTATTTGCAGGAGAAAATGGTAGTCCCGGCCGGGAACTCCCTATATAAAAATCATGCATTCCCATCAGCTGGCTTGTAAGCGATTATTTTGCATTTCAATAAGAAAAATGTGCTCCTTTTAGAGCACATTTTTCAACGGGTACGGTGACTGAAATTCGGGCGAAAAAAAAACTTTAAAACTTTTCATTTTAACAGAACTTAATTTCTTTCTGAATGTGTATATTGAATTGAATTAATAGCAAAAAAAAACTCTCAAATGAAAAATTATTTGTCATTTCAAACCAAACATTGCTGACCATTGTCTTCTCCACTATGAAGTATTTCGAAGCCATTCAAAAGCATGTTATTCTCCATGAGCTTTCATTGTATGATTGTATTAAAGCACATGACTATTGTATCAAAAATGTACATTCATCCTTATACTTTATACCAATGGAGTGCAACTATATTGGTTACCAAAGTATCCTCTTGCTGTCATGTTAAAAAGCATCTGTTACTGTCATTTTGGTTACACTTAACATGCAAGTAAAATTATTTCAAATTATGCATTGTCTTCTAAAATATTTACATGCATACATACTTCCGATTTCAAATTGTATATGATATTTAAATACACTCTTATATGGATTCTGTATTTATGAACACGAGTATTTGTTTAATAAACTTTAGAAATCTGGTAGGCTTAGGCCTATCAAATACAAATAAAGGAAATCAATTGAAGAAAAATTTGCAAATGAAAAATGTTGGAAAAGTAAATATTAAATGTTCTAGGAAAAAAACCATAAAGGATGATACATAAAATTGGTATAAAAATTATGTATATAAGAATTATTGTTTAAAGAAGTTTAAAATTAGTTTTTGTGTAAAAAAACAATAATCAAGCAAAACTTTGACAACAATAATTTTTAAGGGAATTCTTCACCAAAAAAGAATAGGTTTAAAAGTTAAAACGGGCTTAATAAATATTATAGTGAAAGGAGTATCACTGCAATATGTTTTATAAATGTCTGAATCATATGACTGCACAGAAAAAATTATTGCTGAATTATTTCCAAACAAACGCTTGTTTGAACATTTTTTTACTGATTCAATTAATATTTTTATTTAACCAACAAAAATGTTGACAACTATTCAAAAATATGATATACGCGTTATTGGTTGCAAGTTTTCATAATTTTGTATGAAATATATAACGCTCTTTAATGTTGTCGTTTTTTGCATATTTTATTTGATCGTAAGCAACACTCCTTTATGTGAAATATAAGAACAACAACAAAAAACACATACATTCTATTTTTGGACGCTTTAAAAAAGTACAACAATAAGAAAGATTTAAAAAAAACAAAAACGTAAAAAACGTTACACTCTTTTAAAACCACAGAAACAACAACAACATTAAAAGAAACCAAATAAATTTTTGGTTGGTTTCAAAGTAGGTAAAAAAGAAGGAAAAAAACCCCGTATTAAATTTTTTCAGAACTGTTTAGTTAAATAGGTACATCAAATACAAAAATAGAATGAAGACGAGTCGGTCTGCTGCCGTTTTTGGTAACATGTCTGCTTCTTTAGCCGAGGAAAGGATACAGCAACAGTGAATGAAGAAGAAGAACATTGTGTGTATAAACAGGACTTGGTTCAAAAATTATTCCAACAAAAAAAAATGTGTCTCAAGGTCAGCCGCCGCTCTGCTCTGCCTTCATCTTCTCCTACAGTGCTTGCTTGTGTGCGCGTCATTGCTTGTGCTAAAACTTTTTTGTTTGAATCAGCAAAATAATTTGTTTGAAATTTATGTGAATTTCAGTAAACTTTTTGTTTGATTCAGTTAAATTATTTGTTTGAAAAAATCATTGTTTTTTTTCAATAAACGAAATGCAAATAAATTGTTTGAATATGCAAATTTGTTTAAAGGACCGATTTCAAACAAAAAATTTTTGGATTCTACAATTATTTTGTTTGAATTGGAAAAATAATTTTTTCTGTGTGATGAAGCCAACATTTACAACATTGGCATTCAATTCATAGCACAATTGCGCTGATACCACTTCACGTATAGTCTTATGCTCTTCCATTTAGTCGTCAATGGTACATCAATACTTATCCAGCAAACATTTCAGGTTAATAATGATAAACGCAAAACATTTCATGATTAAAAACGCGTTTGGTATTTTGCAAAGACTTGTATGTTATCAACTATTTAAGGAATAAGGGGATAAGGTCATAAGAAGATGTTCTGCAAATCGAATTCGGAATTAAAAACGAACAAACTTTAAAAACGATCTAGTGATTAAAGTGCATTAACATACTTCACACTATGAGTACAGCTTATATTCATCAGAACTACTCTTAAAATAAGGAAAACTATGGTAATTTTCAAAAATTGCACTTGAAGTCTCTATCGTTGTTCATTTCGCTAGGTTTCGATTTCAAAAAGAAACAGAAAATTATCAAAGTTATTTACGGGAATACAAAATTTATCATTAATACGATTTCTGTATGACGTGCTAAATTCCCAATTTTTCATATTTGATAAATACACTGAAATTTATTGTTGAGGGAAAGCTAGCTTCTATGCGCATTTCACTGGTTGCTTAGGCCAGCTCATCAGGAAACCTTTTCCTAAGATTTTAGAAAAGCTAAAAATATTATACTCAAAGTCTTACTTGTAAGTAACAATATCAAAGCTTAAACAAAACACCAACAATAAACAGTGAGTTTATCTTTGAAGAAAATTTAATGCTCCAGAGAAATGAATGTCAAGAGTTCTGTCAAAAATTCTTTAAAATGTTTATCGCTTTTTCACCTCTTCTTATCTCTGCAAGCAAATATTTTCTAACCTAAAATTTATTTGTTCAAAACAACGCAGGAAGTTATATTCGTCACATTTTATTAATTAGAAACTGTCATAAGAGTATAAATACAGATTATTTTATTGTATAAATATATTGTGTTTGCTGGGTAGTTTGCTCACCAACACAACTTTATTTTTTTGGCTGACTATGATTAACAACAACATTATAATTGCTGGTAACAATTTTATGTTGGATGCCACTGGGGTTGTCTTAAATTCAAATACTTTTGTTCATTGTCGTGAAAGCTAAGCTAGAGATCTAGACAAAGCGTTCTATGCGGCGTTGCGCTTAATGCACCAGTCAAGAAAGTAGAATCAGTGTGACAAGTTGCACAGCAAAACGCATGCGTATCGAGTGCATGAAGAAGGTTTACTTTCTACTTTTGTATGAGTGGCATGAGAATTGTAAATTCTACCGGGATTAGAAAAACACCCTTTATTATGTTTAAATGTTTCTAGTTTTCATGACAGGAAATACTTTATTTTGAATGCGTCTTAATGAAAGCAGAAAACTCTAAAATAATAACACACATTAAAAATAAATTTATTTATTTCAATTTCAATATTTTAAGTTAAGCTTGAGCTCATCAAATTTAATTTTCATGAAGGAAGGAATTTTACAACATGAAATTTGTATTAAAATTTATTGATAATTTTCTTGGCTGAGCTGGGGCGCGAAACTGGGTTGAATTTACATGTTTCAAGAATCACCACATTCTTTCATCAGAATTCTTTGAGTTCTAACCTCTGCACCACTGCGGCGCCTGCCAGCCAACAGTCAAACATCAATATTTAACCAGTGGTACTGGTGGTTCGAAATTTGCTGTTATTATCATTTTTCAATTCAATTCAAAACCTGAATACATTTTTTTTTTTTCAACAACAAAAATTGTTTAATACTGATATATACTTGTATGCCTCTATCTGTATATCTTTCTCTCTCTCCCTTTTATATTTTTCTCTTGGCAGAACACGGCAACTTTATTTTTAAGCAAATTTTTTTAACAACAAAAGCAGACTACAAAACTTTAAGTCTTCTGCACACAGAGAAAAAACTTGTTTCAACAAAACAAAACTATTTTAAAAAAAATTTTTTAATTAATTTTAATATTTTTTTTAACCATAATATGGTTGTAGCTTCTTGATGGAGGTGACCATATTGAAATATGTCTTTTCTCTGCGACACCTGCAATAATAAGATTTTTAATTAAAGCCAAAAAGGAAATATTCATGTTGTCCTCATACCAATTTGTGGCCAGGTGTAGATTTATAGAGTTTTTTTTTTATGAGTCATTTTTCGTTAGGGATTAGGTGTTGCACGTGAGATGTTTTAAATTTACAAAGAAAACAAAACTTTTAAGCGTTTCAAAAATTTGTACTGCAATAAACAACATTGACAACAAACGTGAAACCGTTAAATTAAGGACTATATTTTGAAAGGACATTTTGGGAGATTTGTGGATACTGTTGTGTATTAGTTTGTGATTGGTAAACGAGTTTTTTTGTATTAAAAGGTACTTTAAATAAGAAACAAACTTCTGTGTTTGTGAGTAAGAGCGCACATTAAGACATAATAAAATGGGTTTTAATAGAATCTGGGATGCAATCGACATACACGAAGTATTCAGTAAAATAAAAAGAATAAATTTTAAAAATGTTTTTAAACAATAAACAATATATCAAAAAAATTATTTTGAAAAAAGCAACAAATCTACTCTTATGCCCAATTTTTAGGATTGATATTAAAACACATTTATGTTTAAAATCGTTTTAAATACAAAATTCGTTTCTTTACCAAACACTTAACCCTGCCTTTACACATGCAAGTAGTGGCATGCCACTGTTGTATACATATTATCAAAGAAAAAAATTTTTCGAAATTGTCAAATCTCATGCCATTTGCTTTTATGTTTACATATGCCACTACGAGTACATTCTCAAAATGTCGTCGAAGAGCAAACCTGAGATAATTTGTTTACTTCTCAAATTAAAAAAAAAAGTACCAAAAAACCAAAAGGAGTTACCGAGCTAATCATATAAGCACATTTTTTGGGGAATGGCTTACATTTATTTATATAAGCATTATTTTAACAATATTAACGCTCTATAATTGACAAACTTGCTTTTATAAAGGCGCGTTTCAAAAAATTAATCATAATAATACATTTATCAAGTCAAAACTTTAATTAAAATTTGACAATAATCCAGTAAGTTTGCATTAAATTTTAAACAGGGTAACATTGTTCATCGTTTTGTCATTTAATGGCATGCAAGTGCCAAATTTGCACTCGCATGCAATTTTTGCTGCCACTGGAGCTGACATTGCGAAAAATGTGAGTGGATCAGTAAAAAAGTGTGAGTGTATTGAGTTTTTCGAACTGGCAGTGGCATGTGTAAATGCTAGGTAATAGTATGTTCACATTTGGCTTCTTAAACGCGTTTAAGCAGTTCGAACGTGATTAAGCTCTAATCACTTCAAAATCGAGATGATTACCCATACATTAACAATTAACAAATCACTTCAAATTGACATGATTACAACTAAATCACTTCATAAATCACATAGAATCCACTGAACATACCTCAAATGTAGAATCGCCAACATGATCGTGTAGAACCGGCCAAGATTTCTGCTTGATGCTTTTATTTTTTTTTTTTTCAATAATTCATAAATTTTCACAATTTCATCATTAAAATGATTAAAATAATCTTCTAATAACTTTATAAAAGTGCTTTTATCCATTTTTAATACTTTAAAGAAATATAAATTAGTTTGTTGTGTTTTTTTTCTTAATCATCTGTTATCTTAAGTATCTCAAATGTAATGTGAACGGTTTTGATTAGCTAAATCAACATTTTGCTTAAACGCGTTTAAAAACCTAAGTGTGAACTTAGCATAAATGTTACTTAATTCACCGATGTGGTACATTTAAATTCATTTCAAGTTTCCATTGGAAAAACTTAGCAAGGGGGTCTCAATATTAAACGAATTCAACAACAGGCAAAGCAATAGCAGACAACTGTTTTTATCTTAATTAAATAAGATATTTTAAACAAAACTCCAAAAATCAATCTGCATTTAAATACGATTTAAGTTAATATGAAAATTTATTTAATATGGATTAAAATATTATCCTGAAAATTGAGCATTAATAATTCAAACTGTCAAAAACAAGAACAGATATCCATTCCAAACGAAAGTGCGCGCAATTTCGTGCTTTGCTTCCCCAAAAAAATTAAAATAGAATTAAAAGAAGGTAAAAGTATTTATTTTCTTTATTTTTGGCCACTTTCTTTTATTTATAAGTATGTATATATATTTAGCTAGTGAGGCCTAACTCCGCTTATGTAAATAAAAATACAAGTTTTTTATTTCATTTTTTCCCGACGTTTCGCGAATTTTATGTTCACTTATTTAGGGGATTTGTGTATTAACATAAAATAAAAACATCAACCTTTATTAATACAATTTATATGAATTTAACTAACTTTCAATGAAAAATCAAATTTGAATTACATTAATTTTTTTATATTTAAATTAAAACTAGTGGCGTCATCTACTGTTTTTGATAACAATTCTGTTATTTAAGTCATTTCGATCGAGTTGTATGACAGGCCTGAATGTTTGCGAATACTTATTTTTTTTAAATGCAAAATCTAATTATCGTTAAACGTTATTCAAATATTTTGTTTTATTTTAACTATTTCTATTTCAAATTTCCTTCTTATTGCACAATTTCCCAGTTTTGTTTCCATGCAACATAAAAATCCATTTAGAAAATAACAAGAAATCTGAAATTAATTTTAAAAGAAATTTAATTTGTTTGCAATTACGCTTCAAAAACATCTTGTCATCATTAAAGATTTGAAATTAAACTTAAAGAAGACGACTGCAATGACAAAGAAAGGCATTAAAAAATACAGCAGGAAGGTTGGGGCGAATCAAAAATACACTAGGGAGGGAGGGTGCGAAGAAATTATTTCCAAAAAATATTATAAAATCTGGTGTATCAAAAATTAAGACTGTATATAAACTAACAAACTTTTTCCGTTTCTTACTTTTATATATTTCCAAGCTCAAACCTTCCTTTCCCTTTCTATTATTATGTGATAGCAAGCAAAAATTTATGTTTTATTTTGGCTCGTTTGTTGTTTGGGACTTTATGCCATTGAAACTGAAAAAGCAAAACGTTAAAAAAATTTTCCCAGTCAGCTCTGTCCAGTCGACAACCAACGATTCCAACAGCAAATATTAAATTGCTAATGTTTGTAATGATACAATAACTGAAAATAGCAAAATGGCAATAAAAAATATTGTTTTCCTTGGAAAGATTCTAAATATGATTCCTCAACAACACAAAACAGAAAGTGGCAATTTCATTATAATTACAGAAATGGCTCAATATGCTTAATTAAAATCAAGACAAAATGCCAGAAAGAATTGACAGCATCAAAAAATAAAATTCTAAGAATTCTTAACGAATGTAGATCATAAAAGGCAACCAGCCAGCAAAACGTATTGACTAATAGAGAATTCAAGCAAGGGAAATTAGGTAACTGGTGGTTCCGTAGGCAGATAAAGATACATTTTGCTTTAACCACAGACAATTAAAGTGTATAGCTAAGATCCCACTATCGGCGCAATGTACCAATTTTTGTCGTATTTCATGTGCCGATAGTGTGAACGGTCAAAATTGTTTAATATGCGACAATCTGTGCCGAAATTTCGCTGACTGTGACAATCAAAATTAACCTTGATGCGCCGATAATGTGAACACTCTTTTGCACAGTGTGGAGCAATCAAATTGTTTTAAATGTACCGATTTTTATCGGCCACTTGTGTGCCGATCACAGTCGCCAATCAGCGCCGATACAAGGGATGGCAAAACGAAATTTTTAACTTGAACTAACTGGCTACTAAAATTTTACCTTTTTGAGCTTAATTGTATCAAAATTACATACGTTTTATCTATTATTTATGTATAAAAACTTTAAATAGCACATTTGTACTGTTGAATGAAAGAAAACAATTCGCTTTAACCAAAACATTGCAGTTGTATCGATGTCGCCATCCCTGGTTTGTAAACATATATTTACAAAACAACAAGTACAAAAAAAGAACAAGTGCAGTTAGTTTGAATAAAATTAAATACATTTTTTATTTTATATTAAAATATTATTTAAAATTGTTAGGAAACATAATAGAATATTCAGACGGAGAATTACGCGAATTTCTAAAGTTAAATTAAAATTAAATTATAAAGCAAATAAACAAAAACATATGATTTAATTTGCCCAAATAGCACGATAGTGTGACCACATTGTGCCGATTATTGTCGCAATTGAGTTTTGGCCGATATGAACCGAAAAAAATTGTCACAATGTTCGACGATAATGGGACCACCCAAGAACAAATTGTGCAATGTTATTAAATATGCGCCGATATAGCACGATAAAAATCGTCACAGATTGTGCTATTTGAGCCGATAGTGGGATCTTAGCTTATGACCTATAGAAACTTTAGCAATAATATAATAACGATCAAAGTAATTTTTGGGAATACTAAATTTTTAATTAATAAGATTTTGTTTGTCGTGCTTAATCCCAATTTTTATTTATGATAAATACACTGAAATTTATTGCTGGAGGATAAGCTAGTTTCTATGCGTATTTCACTGGTTGGATAATAAATTTGCAAGTGCCCGTGTATAAAAAACTGAACTGGCAAATTGCTTTATTTTGATTTTCTTGCGAAAACAACAAAGTAATTTGTTTTTTTTTTTAATTTTATTTTCTCTCAACCCACTTACAACTACAATTAATGTTGGGAGAATTCCAACCAATTGTAGTGGGTAATGTAAGAAAAGATAAGCTCACTGTTTATTCTCATTCACTCTACAATTTTATTTGCATATCTAATATCTTTAGCTTTTCTAAAGTTTTTGGGAAAAGGTTTCCTGCCACCAGTGAAATGCGTATTGGAACTATTTGATTCTCGAACAATAAATTTCAGTGTATTTATCATGAATGAAAATTGGGAATTAAGAACAATAAACAAAATCTTCTTAATAATATAATAACTTTATGATTTTTTTCTCCATTACGCCCTTTGGGAGTATTTGGCTTTCACAAAGCATATTTATCTTTCACGATTTGTTGCAGTTGTTTAAGTGTCTTCGCATTTAAGATTGCACTGTCCTTGTTCTTAGAGTATCGAGTCATTCCGTATTGTTATTTTGCCTTGTATCAGTTTCATTAATCAGTTTTTTTTCCAGCTAAATTGATGATTGGTCCGCTGTAGCAGGTCCCAGGACAATAGGACTGACATCTGTCGTTGCCTAGAAACAACGTCCTCCTGGTGGAGAACTTCGCTAATCTTGTATTTCTATCTAACCCTTGCCGTGATGGTATCCTCTTTTTCAGGGGGCTTTTTAGATGGATTGTTTGGAGGGGGGTTGAAACTTAATTTTAAAACTCGAAATCCATAAAGAAAATTTCACGTCTTCTGCCAGGGATCGAACCTGGACTTTAAACACCACTACACCACGCTGCCTAATCGTTTATATCAAACATAGAGAATAAAATCGGATTGTGGTATTAAAAATGTTTATTGAATCATAATATGATTCCATTAATTACATAATTGAATGTGATGACCAAAATTATATAAATTTTGAGCGTTTATTGTAACACATTGTTAGAATAGAAATGTATTCAACATATTGACCATCGTAATCTACGACATTTGCACATAGTTTTGGCAACATTTCGATTCCGTGCCAAAGGAAATGCGCAATTTATGAGGTTAAGGACTAATCAAGCTAATTTCGGATACCATGTTCTAAAGATGGATATTCGGCCTTGGCGTTGATTCGGGCACAGCCAATATACTTCTGGGTCATTTATTTTGAATAAAAAAGGCTTTATATTCCATTCTTATTAAAAGTATGCAAAAACGTTACAAATCTTAACTTTAACTAAACATACTACTACCCAAAAAACGCTCTAGTTTACAAACATAAAAGTGTAAAATATTTATGAAATAAATTTGTACATAAGAAAATAGTTTCATATTTATTTGTTCCTTAGAAAATGCCAAAAGGATACATTTGTGTAAGTAGTTCTCTAATATATTGTTGACTTCACTACCAAATCTATTCCAGCTGCAGGCTGTTGCTATTTACTTTCTTTATACAAACATTTATACATGTACATATTCATAATATGATAGTTTAGCTACAGACGTGCTAAGAAAACTGCAAATAGAAAAATTCCTAATAAGCAATAAAAAGAAGGGGACCATAAAACAGAACGTACAATTGCTAAGATGACTGCAGGACGCCTGTGTTTGCTATGCAAACTACTCGCCACTCTTCTTTTCACTTCCTCCTGTTGCTAAAAATAAACAACGAATGAAACTTAAGTCTTCCGAGACATGACATTTAAACAAACAACAATTCAAAACAATGCAACTTGGAAAAACGACACAATAAAGTAACAACTATCATAAAAATTAACTTTGGGAATTAAGCGACAAATGTTCAAGCATGCAGCTACTTGGCAGGAGTTTTAGCAAATACATAAACTTAATACAGTAAATGCACGATTAAATGTAAGAAGAACAGTAAATGAACGAAAAGCTAATGGATGTTTTTGTTAAGCCCTTTTCGCCTTACAAGTTACTAATTGAATGAAAGCTTTAAATCTCGCATGGTACTTGTATATATTAATGTTGCATTCATAAGTACTTCTAAAAAGTCGATTAACTTCGTGATAATATCGTTCACACTCCACAATGACAGCTATTCACCACGACGAGGACAACTTATTACCTCCTGCATTACCTTTACGATACAAGTTAACGTTGAATTCTGTCAATATGAGTTTAAATTGTTCTCCCATTAGACAAAAAGTAGGCTCAAAACGAAGGCAGCTAGACCATGAAAAATGACACCAAGCCTTTAAGTAATGTGAGAAAATGCAAGGTCCGTAAAGGCAGACAAACAAGGGCATCATTATTGCCCTGAAAAGCTAATGACAGTAAAGCACAAAAATAACAACATAATGTAAACGGGGGGGAAAAGAAATTAATTATTTTTAACAAATCATTTTATAAAAAATGATATTTGATCCCCATGACAGATTTAAATACTTACACAACTCCATTGCAACTCGAAACCTTTTAAAAGAGAAAAGAAAAAGTGAAGTGCCTGAAAATTGTGTAACTACAAATAAAACAAATGCGTCTCTTATCCCAATATTTGTATTGAGTATTTCGACAACTTTATTTGTATCTTAATAACATTCGTATACATCAATTGGATTTGTTGACAAAAATAGAATTTTATTTTAAGACAACTATGTATTTACTTAAACCAACATTGGATGAGAAAATTAAAGCTGTTCATAAATAAAGGGGATAAAATCTAAATAACTTCAGTAAAAAGAAATCCTATTTACAAAAGCATTAGACGCGACATAATAACGGCTTAAAGTCAAAGCCTTAAGGAAATACCCTTTAAATCTACTTAAGACGCCAACATAATGGCCTATTTAATACTAAATACTTAAATGTTCATAGAATAAGGAAATGGAACATTCGTATCACAGCCAATACTCCCACCCATTTTCATCTTCGATTAAGATAAATCCTGTAACATTTATTGGCTTTTTCTTTTTTAGTTTTTCTTCATACTTTTGGATTAATTGTAGATTTCTTTAAGGTAAATTGTTGGCATTCTTTGCCTTGATACTGTAACATTAAAAAGAAATCTAGTGAGAAATTAACGCCAATACAGAAAGATGTTATTATAATGACACACATACTCACAAAGGAAAAACGCACCTATAGAAAAATAACAAGAAGAGAAGGTTCGTTTACATTAAACCAAAACAATGGAAATTAAAGTTTTTTGCATTACCACTGACTTTAACTTTCTTAATGCACTACTGTTTGCACTACATTTTTTTCCAAAAAAAATGCATTAGTGTTGCATTATCACAAGAGTAGTGTAAGCATAAGTAATGCACTATTATAACATTAGCACTAGAACATGTTGTGAACAACAATCCTAAATAAAACTTAAATATTTTTGCTCTTCAACAATTCCATGATTTTTTGCCTGATTGTCAAAAAATGAAATAGAAAATCTTTTCTATAACATTATGCGTCTACACTATTACACTGCAAATAAAAAGAAAACTCTCTGTAGAACATGAACAGCTGTTAAGTAAATATAAAAACAAAATTATTTTTATTTTGCTATTTAACATTTCTCAAACAAATCACTTTATCATTCTGTATTTTTTTCTTTTGTGTGAAAAAAAATAATAGTGAAAACGTGTGAACAAAAAAAAAAGAAATAGAACTGCACGTGTACAACAAAACCTTATTTGAAGTATAATTCTAGCTTATCCCCCAATAAGAGTCTTCAGTTTTCTTTTATCAAGAATAAAAAAGGGGAATTAAGTACGACAAACAAAATCTTATTAATTAAAAATTTTGTATACCCAAAAATTACTTTGATAATAATCTTGCAAGTACAAGGCATAAAAAACTGAACTGGCAAGCTGCTTTATTTGTGGTCTTGCGAAAACAATAAAGCAATTTGTTTTTATTTTGTTTTTTCATAACCATCTACAACTACAATTAATGTTGGGAGAATTCCAACAAATTGTAGTGGGGAATGTAAGAAAAGATAAACTCACTGTTTATTGTTGGTATTTTGTGTAAGCTGCGATCTCGTTGCAAAAAAGACTTTTTGAGTGCTTGCAATTCTCATTCACTCTGCAGGAGAATGTTTCCTGATGATCTGGCCTAAGCAACCTGTCAAATGCGCATAGAAAATATATTATCCCCAAACAATAAATTGCAGTGTTTTTTATCAAAAATAAAAATTGGGAATTAAGCACGACAAACAAAATCTTATTAATTAAAAATTTTGTATTCCCAAAAACTTTGATAAGCAATCATATGTTAAGATTTTAAATTTTTATGAGATCAAATTCACTGTTAAAGATTTTCCTAAAATTCAATTTTAACTTAAAGATGAAAAATATAATACACCTCTTTAATGTTTTTAAGTTTTTTTTTCTTCTTCTTTTTAAATATTTAAAACGATCGAATAAAAAGTTTACGTTTTATTTCACCATTTGAAAATATTTTTCTTACAGCAAAAAGCACTATAACTTTACAGTAATAAATATTGACATAAATGGAAATTTTTTTTCTTTGCCACAAAAATTTTTATTTTTCTATTTGTGCAAGCGCTACGGTGCTTTCAAGGCATAAACTTCCAAAACAAGTGTAAACACTTTTAATAGCCAACCATCTTTATGGTTTCACTTAATAGTTCGTTTTTTCGAACTCGCATTCTTTGACTCAAAAGGAAATAAAAATTTTTTGTTTGTGGTCAACAAATAAAATGGATTTTTATTTTCTTCCTTAAAAACCCAAAATAAAGTGAAGTTATAAAGAGAAAAACAATATGTGACAGTATTTATTCAGAGACTAAGGCCCAAATTTACAGTCATTAGTTAGCTAATAACAATAGTTTAACCAATAAAATATTATTTCCAGCTTTTTGTTAACCACTAGTTAAACCTACAAATGTTATTGGTTACACAACAAGATAATAAAGACTGCCACGCATTTTCTTTTTGTTTAGCAGTTACATTGTAACTTTTTTTGTTTTCTATGACATTTCGGTATGTTTTTTCCATCTTTAGAACAAAACAAAATACTGCAACAGAACAAAGTTGCAAAATTGCATGTCAATACCAACATGTCTAAGGAAGGTTTGGCACTAAAAGCTTTTTTCAGGAGTGGTCAAGTTTGAACCGAATCTAAAACAATTTGGTAGCATGATTTATAATAAGATAAGATTATTTTCTACTAAATTCAATCGATATTTTAACACGAGAAAATAGCGTATGGGCACAAAACTCTATTCCAAAAAAATTCTTTTTTAATAAACGTTTAAAAAAAAATTAGATCGATTTGTGATCAAAAAAAATTTTCAAAAAATGATTTTAAAGAAAATTTAAAAAATATTTTGTATATATAGAACTCCTAAAAATTTAATTATAAACTTTAAAATGAGCGTTAAAAAAATAAGCTCGATTTGAGATCACTGAACAGTTTTACTTTTTGAAATGGACTTTAATGCAAATATTATCGACTTGCGACATTCAAATTACTCAACGGAAATAGATTTTCAGCAAATCGATTTTATTTGCTTTGAAAATAATGTTTAGTGATTACAAATCGACCTTATAAAAAATAATCATCTGGTCAAGAATTTATTCATTTTCTCTGTGTGACAAAAAATCTGTATAGAAATAATCGTTAAAAAATGTTCCTTTTTTATTTTCTTTCATATAAATATTTTATTTCCTTTTTAATTTTTAATTTAAAATAGATTAATGAATATGAGATTTAGGTGGAAAAAAATATTTGTACACGCAGAGAAAACACATTTTTTTATATGGTCACCTTAAACAGAACTATTTTTAATGGAAAATGTTTGATCATATTATGGTTAAAAATAACTAAAAAGTAAACTACTGTCATAAACAACCATATTTTGGTTAAATTAGTCATCCATCAAGAAGCCACAACCATATTATAGTTGCCTCCGAACATTTGAAGTTTAAAAATTAGAATATTTTTGTTTACCACTTATAATTGTATGGTTCTAAATGATAAAGAGGCCCTATGCTCCTTATAGGAACTAAAGGAACTAATATATATATATATAAATGATAAAGAAATGTTACATGTTATGATTTTAAAACAACCATATTATTATCAGTAAACATATCGCACTGCTTCCTCTAAAGAGAGTCAACTTAAAATTTTTCAATTTTCACTTTTTGCAAGAAATCAATGTACAGTGGTTATATCTACGCACTGTAAAAATTTAAGATCAGTTTTTTTAGTATTTTTCCAAAAAAAAAAACAATTGTATCCCCCTTTGTAGTATAAGAGTACGTATAAAAAGAAAACAGTTTTTTGTCCTTACTGAAAATATATAAATTTTGAGTTGATCCCCTTTAGAGGAAGCAGTGGGATATGAATTCGCCCCTGTCGTGAATAAAAATTACCACGGAATTTGTACCCTTTTCCCTAAAAAAATTTATGGCGAAAAGCAAAATTTCGAGGGAAAACTCTGTTTACGCTAATAGTGTTTGTGTAGAAAATCATTAAAAAAATAACGTTTCCCTGTTTGTCATATTTCAAACACAAAAATAATACTGTTTTTCTCCAACTCAACAAAAGATGAGAACATTTAATTTCGTTCGATTTTTTTTAAACTACAAATTTCATTGTGTTCGGTTCAGCTTATTAATGTTCGTCCCTTTTGGCTGGTAAAAAATAGCCAAACATTTTTTCAAAAACAAAATACACATACGACATATACACACACAAGCTGTTCGTGCTGCGGTCGTTGCTAACATTTTTTGTTTTCTCATTTCTGTAATCAATGTTTCTTAATGTCTACAATATCACTACAATTGTTCTGTTTTTTAACGAAGAACAGAACACTATATAATGTTCGGCTCTTTCTTGAAAATAGTAACGAACGGTATTAAGGGCTCTGTTCGTCTACACAATTATTTAAAAATAGATATAGTTCGTGGGTGTGTAAGCCGAACGCTAAATAATGTTCTGTTTATTTTCAAACACTGTTATTAACTGCAACATGTTCGAAGGCAACCAAAATGTGGCATGTGGCATTTATAGAAAATATAAATATAAATGTCTGTTTGTAGTTGTTTGGCATAAAGCTGTTTATTATTCTCGCAAGCTATGACCCAAAATAAATAAGTTTTTTACCCACATTTCTCCGCATTTACTTTTTACCCTTTTTCTAGAATTTGTTATAAAAATGCAAATTTTATAAACGAAATATAAAAAAATGGAAAACAAGTTAATTTGTCTCAAAAATCTTTAAAAAATTGTGTTTAAATCATGAGTGTTGATAGCAAAATAAAACCAACTGGAGTTGCCTTGCAACATAGAAGACACCTAGAAGGAAGGGTTCGAAGTTAAAAACTTAACACAGCTATTAAATGAACTTTATCATAAAAATTTGTTAAGAAGAATTTGTACATTTGGGGGTTTTTAACAGTTAATGGGTTACATAAAACGGTTGCATTCTGTTTGATTCCAACATCTTTTTCTAGATATAAAGCATTGGATAAAATTTGTGTCCGTCTTAAGAAAACAACCGGAAACTGTTATAAAATTTTATTTTTTATTCTTATGGACTACTAAAAAATACAAGAGAACAACCTTTAAAATAAAGCTAAATTTAAAGAAATGTGTTCGACTTGAATTTCGGTTGTACCCGAAGTGACTTTTTAAAGTCTTGTTGTGCCACTTATCATTTTAAAACCACACTACAATAGTGGAGAGGGTATTATGCATTTGTTCTGGTGTTTGATGCGCTAAAAAATATTGGTCCTAGACCCACCTGTTAGTATATTGAGCGACTCAGAATCATTTTCTGAATCGATCTAACGATGTTCGTCCGTCCGCTCGGCTTTCTGGCTAATTGTCTGTAAATGTTCATTTGTGCGCAAAGTACAGGTCGCAATTTTGAAGAAAAAATTTTTGTAATTTGGTGCATAATTTTCAATTGTCATAAGGACGAAGCAATCCATAATTTCACATAGCCTCCACACAAACTTCTTACTGGAACAGAGTTTTGTGCGCATAAACTATCTTACGATGCTGGTATTTAAATTAAATTTGGTCCAAAAAAATCGTATTGCAATATAAATCGTCCATAGCTCCATATTCAAATGCTACTCCCGAAAATTTCTTTAAGTGCCATTAATTCCTTATAAATGTTGGTATTAATACAAAAAGAGTGCCCCGGTAGGCAAGCTGGGGTATCAGCGCCGGGGTTGCGGGTTCGATTCCCGCCAGAGACTCTGGTTTCTTTCCTGCAGACAAGCGTAGAGCTTTGTGGGATTAGCTTAGGGAATTAAAAAAATAAATCAAAAAAAGATAAAATTTGGTAAAGATAACTTTTATAACAGCTCATATGTCATGGAAAAATATTGTACTTGTAGGTCCAAAATTTACAAAAGGTCCCATATAAACCCTCTGCCTAAAGTCCGTTAAAGACAAAAAATCGCTTTTAGTTGTAATTACCTATATAATAACTATTTAACACAAACCACTCTTATAAGAATCTTAAACTCATAACATCATTTGGTTCTGGCGGGTCCATGATTGCCCATGGGTCCCATATACGTTCTACTCTTGAAAATTTTGTCTCTTAATACTGTAGTGTCGGGCTTGGTCGACTATACTTTCTTAATTGTTTATATATCTACTAATAAGTTCCAAGTTAAACACGACATATATTTTTATCAAAAACTTACTGAATATAAATTTTACTTTTTTTATTATTTTGAATTCTTAAATTAGCGATTTTATTATTTTTAGCTGGTCACATTATTGCAATTTGAATAAATATTGAAACGAGGAAATTGTTTACAGACAAACATGCAAATAAATGTATTTCCATGGCCTTTTACATGAGTGATTGTCAGTAAAAAATGTCATTAAGCTCTAGGGGATTATCTCAAAGGTTGAATTAAGTTGTTTAATATTTGAAAATTTTGTTAAGAAACTTAAGATTTTTGTCAGAGTTTTGTTTAAGCGCTTTAACAATTTTTTCATGGACAGTTTAATCAAAAAGTTTTCGAACATTTAAAACTATTCGAAAAGTAAAGTGCAATAAACTTGACAATTAATTCAAATCATTACGAGAAAAATTATTTAAACAGTCGTCAATGGCTGCGAGTGTAAAACGGCAAAACCCTCTGAATAGATTGAGTGGTTGCAATTGAAACATGTAAGGGTAACCTGTCCGTGAAAGCCTGGGTTCGATCCCCGCGGCAGTCAAGAATGAAAAATTATCAATAAATTTTAATTCATTTCATGTTGTAAAATTCCTTTCTTCATAGAAATAAATTAATAAATTAATTAAAGTATATTAAAATTTGGATTAAAAACCATAAACAGTTCAACAAAAATAACCACAATACTAATTAAGATTTCAATATTTTGCAAATCAGAGACAAATTTTAATTTACAAAGTTGTTTGTTAAAAGTTATTTTCCTTTAACATTTTACATACTTTTGCTTGAGCCAACCTTTGATTAAGGCCGTTATACACTATCCCACAAAGTCTTTAGTAATTTACAAAACAGCAACCCTGTCATGATAAGTTGTTATTGTTTTTTAAAAATGTTCAAAGAATAATTAGATCAGAGAAGCATTTTTGAAAAATACGTAAGACTTTGTGGGATAGTGTGTAACGGCCTTTAGCAATAGCGTTACCAGAATTCAGAATTCGATTTTTAAAAGTAATTTATGTACTTAAGGAAACTTAACTTGTATATAATTTAAGTTATTTCCCTACTTTTTTTTACCGACTGTATACATTTGCTCATTTTTTACAAGAGTTTACATCCTTTAGTTTGTTATTTTTCCCCCCTTCCTTCTATTTTTTTTTACGATTTTTCATTTTTGCGTTACGATAAAATGATTTGCAAACAAATTGGTTCAGGAAATTCGATTGAGCTGCGGGATTTCTTTTGTTAACAGGGTTAGTAAAGTTGGGGTTATTGGCAAATTTGTTATTTGCTTTCGTAGTCTTTCGTATAAAGTTTTAGTTTTTTTTTCATGCAACTCATGTTTTAACTTTGTAATGGTCAGAGTTATTCTAAGTCTGAAGAAATCAGTAAGAACAAATAAAGTTTAACTTGAGAAAATTGTAAAGAAGAAATGTACTTCTGCTTAAGAAACTTTACGAATCGTTGTAGAAAGTTCTTAAAGTTAAAGAGAGTTTATATTCAAATTGCATATATTTTTATAAACAATACTTTTTATTTTGTTTTTTTTTTTTAATGCAAAATAAGAACATTGCTAGAAAAAATTGTTTTGTATAAATTAAAATGTTTAATTTAATAAAAAAGTAAACACAACATAGTATACTGTAGTTGAATGGTAAAACAAAATACAGTAAAATCTCATAAAACAGGAGATTTTGTTCCTAAAAAAATTCTTAAGCGTTAAACAAAAGCCGGCCAAAAGTCTGTAACCTTTAAGCCGATAGAGATATATTAAATTTTTTTTTATGGAGAGATGTTTTCTTGAAATTTCCAATGTCAGTGGAGAAATTTAAGGTCAAAGTTGAACCATTTATGTTTTAAGCATTTAGTATGAAAATGCAGGTTTTTTGTTTTTTGAATCTGCTTTACTTTAATTAGCAGATAAAAAAATATTTTAATAGCGACCAGGATAATTTTGGTAACTCGTCTCCACTTTATTAATTCTACAACAGTTCCTTTAGAACCGTTTCCACTAGAATTTTTGTGTTTTCAAATTAAATTTTTAAAATAAAAGTAAACATTAGTTTATTTTATCTGAAGCAGGCAGAAGTAATACAAAGTCTTCAATAAGCTATTTTACACATAAACGGGTTAGCAAACAGAATTGTCGCCAATTTTTGTTTAATTAAAACAATAATCAAAAATAAAATCAATTTTAATTACAAATTTTATCAAGTGGATTAAGCGTTTACTTATATCAACAAAAAATAGCTGCAGAAGATGTTTTTAATTTCACAAAATATTTAATTGACACTATTAGTTTGTTTACTGGTGCAAATTTAATTAATTTTGTAATTAATATCACAAATTTTTTAATGTAAATCAATTTTTATTGATTTCACGTTGACGTTGGAGTTTAAGTGATATTATAAATCAAAATTTCATCAGAAAATAGCTCAAAGTAGTAAAGTTTTTACTGTAACGATTCCAAGGCAACTTAAAAAAAACAGAATCAAATTAATGTTTTTTTCTTTAAAAAGGATGCTTAAATAACAAATGAACCAAAAAGGAATCAAAACGAGTAATTAATCTAACCAAAAGTTATATTCTATATGGTTGTATGTATGTGTCTGTTCCTTCATATGGTGCTTTCACTATTCGAAGTTCTACTGGTTTTTATTTCACTAATTTTTCGTTTATATATTGCAGTAAAACAAATTTCCACAAGAATATTTTCACTAGATGTTATAAATTGTTTACTAGCTGTCAATTTAATTGTGAGTAATTAATCAACATCAGAATGAATAAATGAAAGAAAGCAAATAAATTTTGCCCTTTTTAAATTGCTAAAATTAAATTATTCACACGTTTATGATAAAATTGAATAATAATTATAATTAATAAAATGTGTCGTTTTCATCTGTTAACCTCAACTCTTGTAAACGTTTCTTGGGGGAAGCCAAAAATCTTAGAGGCGTTTCATTATCTTTCTCAAGTTACACAAAAAAAAATTTGCATAAATATTTTTGTTAAAATTCAACTTTTGCAATAAAAGGGCATGGATCTTAAGAGAAGTTATAAA
This sequence comes from Pollenia griseotomentosa, assembly GCA_963931875.1. NCBI lineage: Eukaryota > Metazoa > Arthropoda > Insecta > Diptera > Polleniidae > Pollenia > Pollenia griseotomentosa. The sequence continues at coordinate 201,084,465 of OZ007561.1, read as the reverse complement.
ATTTGTATTGTAAAGAAAAGATCACTGCTTACCAGGAAGCTAAATGGAGAGCTCACAGCTGAACCGAACCAAGTCATAAAATATAAAAAAAATCCAAAACAATTCTGTAAAGGACTTATGTCCTATTTCACCAATTCTATTTAAATATCAATAATTGTTTAAAATTTTATGACAAGTAAAAATAAAAATATATAAAGAACTATACTTAAATATGAATTAATATTTAAATAGAATTGCTGAAATGGGCTTTAGTCAAAAATGTGTTTCGTTCCTAAGGTAACGGTAAAAAACCCAAGTCAATGGCTGTTATTTTCAAAGAAATAAATGGCAGTTCATTTCCTCAAACTGAAAATATCTTGAAATTGTCTTTTTCTGACTTGGTTCGTTTTAGCTCCAATTACATACATATCGTTACCTAAAACGCTAAAATCCCCATCTAACATTTTGAAAATTTTACGGGAGAAACAAAAAACTATTAAAAATGATAAATTGCAATAACTGTTTATAATTTATTATCCTTCTGCTTTTCTTGTAAAACCAACAAGTTGTTTTGACAATTTGCAATCTTGAAAATTTTGCAAACTTTTTTTGAAGGCTAGTTGACACCATCACACAAGCTTTAAAGTATTCCATAATACTTTGTGAGATAGAAATTATAATTCTTATTCGCTTTAAGGTTTTATTTGTATAATATTTTTGGCTTTTCTAAAATTTTCAGAAAAGGTTTCCTGATGAGCTGGCCTAAGCATCCAGTGAAATGCGCATAGAAGCTAGCTTTCCCGCAACAATAAATTTCAGTGTATTTATCAAATATGAAAAATTGGGAATTTAGCACGTCATACGGAAATCATATTAATGATAAATTTTGTATTGCCAAAAAATAACTTTGTTTAATGAGTTTTGTTGCGACTGTCAAGAAATCTAATTTAAAATTATAGTTTGGGTTCACACTATCACACATGGATATGCTTTTGTTATAATGCAAACCTGATCAACTGAAAAGTATTATTCTTTAGAAAAAAACTGTTGCTTTTTCTTCTGATTCATTTAATGTAAAGTCGCTGTCAAACCGACTCAAAAAAGCGAAAAGTTTTACACAAATTTTCGTTTCTTGTTCGACAGTTTTTGGTTTGGTCCAAATTTATGGACATTTGTGTTAATGCAATACATCAGAATTAATGAAAATGTCAATTTTTAATTTTTGGTTAGTTAGAGCATTTTGCGTTCTGTGTTACGATATGTTGCTTTTGTTTAAGCAGGCATAGCCATTGGTCAGCAAATCATTTTGTAGTCAATTAAAATTTAATCAAGCAAAATATTAAAAAAAAAACTGTTTGGCTACAAAATTGTTTTAGAATTTAAATTTAAGTTTATGAAATTTATTTAAAAGCTAATTTAAGTTTTTTATGCTTTCTTTTCTTTTTTATTTCGTTATAACAAATTATACCAAAAGTACAACTGCATTTTGAACAACAATAGAAAACTTTCATAAACAATTTGCTTCCAACTTAATTTAGTCAAATTAATTCAAATAACAGACTTAAGGGAAAAGTCTAAAGAGGCCAATAAAAACTTCTCTTTCAATTATACAAAATACAATTGAATTAAATTCAATTACCCAAAAAAAAATTGTCCAAGAAGAACAAACACACAAAACTTAATTGTATTCTAACGATGTGACAATAGATGTAGAGACTTCCTTATTAAGTTTAAGCCATTGACTTGACCAACTAAACAAATATTATCAAGAAGTAAGGAAGACAAAGATAACAAACAAGAAGTCTCTAGATAATGAAAAAGATCAAGTGGCAATGATGATAAAGATGTGTATGATGATAAGAAAGTTTAAAGTTTAGGTTTTGTTGCAATAATATTTTAACAAAACAATATGCAAATACATATTACGAAAAATATTTCGTTGCTACGATTAATTTAATTTTTGCAAGTAAAAGTATAATAAGCCATAGAAAGGCACCCCAAAGGTGCCAGGAGGCGAGTGCACTTGGTTTGCTTTCGCACCAACAAGACTCAAATTAAAACGACTATGTTTCACTTATTATCCTGGTTATTTTTAATAAAGCACTTTTGTTAATGGGAACGTTACGTTCGCATAGAAATGTTGTATGAAAAACGCTCAGTTTTAAAAAATTTTCCATATAAAATTCTATACAAACGTTAACGTTCGAAATTGTTGAACAGGCAGTTAATATATTTTAAGATTACCAATACATTTAGATCTTAACCATTCTGTCTCTCTCTGTGCCTTTCCCTGTTTAAGACATCAGGGCAAAATCTATCAACTTTTTGTTTATTTATTTACTGTCCGTTTCTTTGAAAACTAAAGCAATGCAACAATCCAATAAACAGAATATTATTTAGAATACACACCCAGAAACGATATCTATTTTTTAGTGTTTGTGTATACGAACACAACCCTTAATACCGTTCGTTACTTTTTTAAAGAAAGTAACGAACATTATATAGTGTTCTGTTCTTCGTTAAAAAAAAAAACAGTACAATTGTAGTGATACTATAGACAAACATTATATTTTAATGTTCTATAATGTTACTTTTTTACATTGAGGAAGAAATGAGCAAATAAAAAATTTTAGCAACGGCCACAGCACGAATATCTTGTGTGTGTATTGTGCACATGTTTTGCTTGTTAAAATTTTTTCGCTGGCCTTTTTTTTTTTTCTTTTCGTATATGTATTTAGTTTTTGAAAATAATTTTAGGTTTTTTTTACCAGCCAAAAGGCCCAACCATAATGTGCTTAAGATGGCTTAAGAAAATGTGCGAATACATGTAAATCATATGAGGCAAACCATATTGTACTTAAGGAAACTTTTTGTTAAGTTTTACGAAACTGTCATTTGATTAAGCAAAATGCGAAACTGATCGCACATTTCTTAAGGTATGCTCAGACCTAACAAATATTTGACGAAAAAATCAAAAAAAACCGTGACCAATAAATTAACCAACCTTTAGCTTCATTTTTGACAAGTTCTTTACTAAACTTTATTTGTGAAAAGAGAATTGTATAGTGTAATTAAGAAACTCTTAAATGGTATTAAATGTAGCCAAACGTTTAGCAAAAGCAAATAATTCTTTAATAAAACTAGGGGTTACGTGTAGGACGTTTTTTGATTTTGTTTTTTTTTTAATACATTTGAGAGACTTTTTGTTAATTTTTGACAGTAGCATGGCTATGCATATTATGGTTGGGCCTAAAAGGGTTTTAAGCACTAATGAAACGAACAAACATTAATAAGCTAAACCGAACACAACGCAGTTTGTGGCTTAAAAAAAACAGAAGGCAATTAAATGTTCTCATCCCATCAACAATAAATTTCAGTGTTTTTATCAAGAATAAAAATTGGGAATTAAGCACGAACAACAAAATCTTTTAAATTAAAATGTTGTATTCCCAAAAATTACTTTTGATAATAAACTGGCAAGTGCACGGCCTAAAAAAACTTAACTGGCAACATGCTTTTGCAAGTTGTTGTTTTGCATTTTGTTTTTTCTGAACCTACTTACAACTACAATTAATGTCGGAAGAATTCCAATCAATTGTAGTGGGGAATGTAAGAAGTGATAAACCCACTGTTTATTGTTGATGTTTTTGTTTAAACTTTGATATTGTTACAAGTAGAACTGTTGCTTATGTTTCTTATACGCTTAACAGTTTTGGTTTAATTTGGTTTAATATCTTTAGTTTTTCTAAAATCTTGTTAAATGAAGTTTCCTGACGATCTGTCCTAAGCAACCAGTGAAATGCTCATAGGAATAGCTTATCCCATCAACAATAAATTCAGTGTTTTTATCAAGAATAAAAATTGGGAATTAAGCACGAATAACAAAATATTTTAAATTAAAATTTTGTGTTCCCAAAAATTACTTTTGATAAGGTTCTCATATTTTTCTTGAGTTGGATAAGTACAGTATTTATTTGTGTTCCAAGATCACAAACAGAGAAACGTTAGTATTTTTAATGATTTACTCCACAAACACTATTAGCGTTTGTGTTTTCCACAAATCTACCGAACCGAGCACTAAGAAACGATATTTAATTTTTACTTTTGAACACTGGTTATAACTGTCAAAACCATATTGTTACCTGGAAGTTAAAGCAATAGTTAGTGTTAACTGAACTTGATCAAATTGGCCAATAAAAAACTTTTCTTCAAATAAGTTTTATTTTTTAATTTTAAAAACATTCTTTTGGGGAACATTTTTCTTAATTGAATTAAATACTAAAATCTACTTAAACATATCGTCGGCTTAATATGCAAACCTGCTAACTCCATTTCAGCACTTTTTACAGGAGACACAAAAAATATTTACTATTTATATTTTTTATTTGCAGCTTAAGAGGAAAACCAAAAAATAGTTGGTTTTATACAATTCAAGACTCAAATTGACGAAAAACTACATGCTGGACGACGAGGTGTTTATTTCTCTACCGATCAGCATCAAAATCTCAATTTAAAAGTGGTTTTAACAGGTTTTCATATTAAGCCGACGATATTCAATGTATTTCATAAGCCTTTGAAATAATTAACCGACATCTAGTCGATTTGAGTGAAACTGATTAAAGTCTCTAGCGGGATTCGAACCCGCAGCACTCGCACTGATAGAATAGTTGACTAGCAAGTAGTCTTATCGGGCACCTGCTATCAATAATATCTGTGGCATTTTGACAAAACATCTTAAGTCAAATTTAAAAAGTTAGAAAAAATGTTTTTAATCGTACGAAATTTCATTCAAAAAACTTTTTTGCTAACGTTTTTAAAATTTTGTATTATAAACTTAATTTTTCTTTAATTTCGGTTTATTTTATTATTTGATAAAAATGATTTTTTTCACCGAGTTTTTTTAAACAACTTTTTTGCTATCTTATCTCGACTTAAGATGTTTTGTTAAAATGCCACAGATATTATTTTTGGTTTCATAGTAAAACAGTTTACGGAAATTGTAAATTCCTTAACCTTTCGTTTAGAAACTTTTCATTAAAAATTTTTGAAAATTGTGGTAAGTCCTCAGCCATATTATGAAACATTTGCTGCAAACACTTTATTCAATTCTCTTTTGAAACTGCATTCGTGTCCATAGAATAAAAATTGTGCTTTACAGCATTGAGTCATTTTCTATTTCTTCTCTCTTTCTTTCAATAACAAACTAACAAAAACTGCTTGTACATGAAACAATGTACACTTTTCCATTTGTCTTTCCCCTTTCAACAACAAACTCAAATGTTTCGCAGCAAATGGTCCATAAAATGAAGTGTTTTAGAAAATAAAGGAGTAAGATTTTGGTTTTTTTTTAAAGCAAACACAGGATTGCCGTGTTAAAAAATTTCCTATAAAAAATGTTTTGAATACATAAATATTTTCAATATTGATGTTTAAAAGTGTTTTTCTTATTTAGAATACATTTTATATCGAAAGGTATTGAAAAAGACAACGTGCTTTTGCCACACTTTCCTGTAAGCGATTTTTTTCTTATATGAGATGTTCTTGTATCCATTATCTACTGTACAACACCAAGCAAACGTAATTGTTTAGCTATTTTCAGTTAAGTCTTTTTAAAAATTGTGTTTAGGAATTTAAGGCACTTGATATGTGTAAGCATATATGTATGCCTCCTAACAGTATCTAATACCTTTAATGCTTGCCTTGAAAGCTTTTGAAAGTTTTAAGCTCCAAACACAAATATAAGTTTGCTCGCCACTCACACCTTCATCAAACCACCACATTGCGTTCCACTCCAAATTTATGGTCAACTAATGCATTGAACTGAACCACAGAAAACAGGATATAATTTTACTTGTGCTATTATTGGTTTCCTGCAACAAACTGGTAGTTGGTGCAGCATGTTTGTTGTGTTCTTGTAAATTCCTTATAAAATGAATGCGTGCAGATTTGTGGTCTTGTTCTAGTTTCCTTGTGGTCGCTTCGCCGAAATTAGGAAGCAAAGAGAAAACAAATTAATGTCGAAATTTCAAAGGATTTCCGCTAAAGCATATAATTTTAAACAAGTTATAGTTTTTTGTCGCTGTAAGTATTAGTTATAGTTATACACATAGATACGGATTCTGGGGCACACACACATAGCCGCGATGAATAATATGTGTATGATATGTATATACTTATGTATACCTTGCGTTCATACGGTGTAATTGTGTTCTTACGGTAAAGATATAAAAATACAAGGCACAAGAAAGTACCGTTTCCAGTAGTAAATTTAACAGATTTAACAGAAGATTTCAAACTAAATATACAACATTTCAGTGCGATGTAAATTTTTGATCATGTTATGCAATGAAGGACGGCATTTGCGAAAATTCTTCTTGTTTTGCACAAATTTTTCTTTGTAAGTCTTAAAATAAATAAATTAATAAATTAAATATACCACATCGCACCTCTCTCCTCCTTCGATATAAAACTCATCATTTATCATAATTATATGTTTTTAAATCTAAAAAACTGTTTCAATTAAAAAAAAAAACAACTTTTAAGAAGATAAGAAATTTGTAGAAATATTTTTGACCTGATAAAAATTACAAAATCTTTTAACAACGAATTTAAAAGTAATTTACGAAAATAGATAAAAATGCTTAATTTATTTTTTATATTGTAATATCAAAAAACTCTTTTGCACAGATAAATGAATGAACGCTTTTCTTGTTAAATAAACGAGTCGATAGAAAAAAATAAAAATAAAGACAGAAAATTCTTATAAAAATTCTCAACAATCTTTACAGAAATGTTAACTTCGGCAATACAACAGCATCAGCATTCAAATCTTTGCAAGAAAGCAGAATTGCTGAAAACTAAAAAAAAAAAATTGTACACAAAATTTGTTTGGCACATTTAATTCTTAAGTTTTTACTTAAACTATAGAAAATGAAAACTTTTCACACTTTGCTTTCCATTTTTCACCATGTACTTGTTTCTCGAGCTGCCTCCTTCCTACCGTCCTTTAGATCATATCAATAGAGGATTTGTTAAGGAATTTCGTTGCAATTTATTTATCTTTAATAATAACACAGTGCAAACGAAAAAAATAACCATATACGGACAACTCTACGTGATAAAAGACCAAAAAAAAAGAGCTACAACTTTGTCTCAGAGGGTAAATCCAAATTCCGAACGGTTTGAAAGATATAAGCCTGAGAAAATGATCAATTTTTTGTAAAAATTACTCCGAGGCCCCATATCTTTGGGGCCCATAAAAGTGCATGACTTTGGCATGACTGGGAGACACGGGTATTTTTTTTTTCTGTCTTTTATCACGTAGAGTTGTCCGTATATGCTTATTATATTATATCCATGACTTACAAAATTACACACAGTGTAATTGTATACTTTCCTTGTTTTTTTTAGATTAAATTAGAAACGGCATTAAATATTTTCTCGAAATAAATTCTCATTGACAATATTAATTTCAACTAAAATCCCAATTGTTCCTAACAATATTAATTTGAAAAGTGAAGCTTGGAAAAAAATCTTATAGCTTCATGAGAATTTATGGCTTCTATTTTTTAAAAAAGGATTTCCGGCATATGTCCGCCGCGCCTACGAGTTGCATGGTTCATTGACTTCTTTTTCAAATAATCTTGCCATATGGCGTCAATAGTGCCTTGAGTATTGGCTTTCGATGCTTTAGGAGTTGCTGGTTTGTCATTAACATAGCCCTATAAAAAATAATCGAAAAGCGTTTAATCGTACAAACGAGGGGGCAAATGAAAAGGATCACTTCTGTAAATACGGCAGCGCCTTGCTCATTTCGAAAGAGCGTATAAGCCGCACTCATCAGACAATTTTAATGGAAGTAATGGTGATTCATTAACGGATTGTCCTCGGTCCAAATACACCAAGTTTGCTTATTGTCGTAGCCATTAAACCAGAAATGAGCTTCATAAAATAGACGAAGTTTTTTATGAAATTCGCGAACAACATTTTTTTTTTTCAAAATACAAAAACAATGTTTCAACAACTTGGAAGCGTTGTTCTAGCGTTTAAACGATTCATGATCACTTGCCAAACCTTACTAAGCCGAAATGTCAGCACAATTTGGCACTCTCAGCCAGTGTTGCCAATTTAGCCATTTAGTGGCTAGATTTAGCCATTTTTCACCCTGTTTAGCCATTAAAAAATGAGTTTACCCATTAGCCGTTTTTTTTAGCCATTTTTCAAAATGTTTAGCCATAAAATTTTTTTGCCGTTTTTCTTTTAAAAGAATTGTTTTTATTTAATTATAAAAATTTATAAAAGTAAAATAAACATTTTTAACAATTAAAACGCTTTTAATTTCAATCACAACTTTTAAAAATGTTGAAAATCGCTATAAACGGTGATGATGAAACATCTTTCAAAATAAAGGAACAGTATTCTAATATTTAATTTTTAAAATGGATCAACACAAACATCGGTGTTTCTTTTTGGTTACAAGTATGTATTTCAATAAAGAGATGCAGGTGGCAACAAAATTTTTTTTAGGTTAGGTAAATGTTGTCGTGATTATGATTTACCTTCAAATTATTTAAAACTAATAAGCACGAGTGATTCCCATGAGATGAACAAGAACGACATCGAATTTATCTATGATTTATTTTTTTTTTTTTTTTCAAAATATTAATTTACGTTTATTCTTATTTAAGAAATTGATCTTAACTTACAATTTCATCGTAAACAACTTTAAATTAATTATTTCTGTTTTGTTAGTGAATTTTAATGTGTTTTTATTTAAAAAACTTTTAGCCATTTTTGAGCCCATTTTTAGCCATTTTTTAACCAATTTTTTCCGTAAATTTAGCCATTTTTGGTCACCAAGTTTTGGCAACACCGCTCTCAGCTGTCAAACCACAGTTATCGATATCGACATTTATCATGCAGCTAAAAAAATACCCTTTAAAACCACAAAATTGTATCTTTGCTTGTTAGTCATTTACTTATTCTCTTCCACACCCACTGTAGTCCTTCGTTACATTAGATTTCAATTATTTCTACATCTTCGTAATCAAATGAACAACTGGCTGGCTGACTACGTTGCAACAAAACAACAAAAAGCTGAATATAGTTTCTTGCAATACTCTACTCGTACTTTCATTCGCATTCAACTGTCATTGTCTTACGGCATTCAATTAAATTTAAATCATTGTTTAAGCACTGGCCTCTAACAAAGTGTTTTCTAAATTTTGTTCTGCCATCATCAATTTGATAGGGAAAATGGTTGTTGTCATGTCAACTGTAATTTAATTTTAGGGTTGAAATACCAATCAATGGTTGGTTGTCGGTTGTGTTCATTGCATCGCACTTTGTCCAATTTGTAAGATACTTATACAAAAAATCAGTGTTCGAAAATAAACATTAAATATCGCTCCTTAGAGTTCAGTTCGGTAGGTTTGAGGAAAACACAAACGCTAACAGTGTTTGTGTAGTAAATCATTAAAAAATAACGTTTCCCTGTTTGTCATCTTCGAGTATTAAAATAATACTGTTCTTATCCAACTCAACAAGATGAGAACACTGATTTCCGTTTGGTTTTTTAAAAAAACCACAAACTTCATTGTGTTCGGTTCAGCTCATTAGAGTTCGTTCGTTTTGGTTGTGCGTAGCCAGCAAAAGAATTTTTTACAAACAAAACACAATACACACACAAGATATTCGTGCTGTGGTCGTTACTAAAATTTTTTGTTTCTTCACTTCTTTATCAATGAAAAAAGGAAATATTATAGAACATTAATATATAATGTTTGTCCACAGTTCACTACAATTGTTCTGTTTTTTAACGAAGAACGGAACACTATAGAATGTTCGGCTCTTTTTTTAAATATATAAAAAATATAAAAATATATATATATTATATTATATTTTTCAATCAATTCAGATCCTGAAGATGAACAGAAAATGTTCGAAATATATTGGTCTAATTTATAATAAAATACAGTAAAGTTTTTATTTTATTGGATATAAAGAGGCAATACAACATAAAAGCTAAAAAATATATCGATAATGTGCTTTTAAAGGTTTTCATTGATTATAAACTAAAACCGAACTTAAACAAATTCAAAAAGGAAACAAAAATGTCATTCAACCTGACTAGAACCATAGAAGACAATTAGAACCAAAAGAATACATTTTAAATGAGATCATATTTTTAATTTTACATGCACACATATGAATTTTAAAAAAACTTATCTTGCTAATGGTTGACTTTGTTACACCATATTGCTTCGCTAAAGCTACCGCACTTGTACCCTTATCTAATAAGTCCAAAATATTTGCCTTTTCTTGTAGATTAAACAATTTCGGATGTTTTGAGCTCATTTTGTTAATGTGATACTTACGAGAACAAAAAAGCAACTGAACATAAATAAAAAGACAATAGTACATACAGTTGCAAGTTCTTTTCTACTCTACTTATAAGGGGAATCCCCAATTTCTGATATTATTTTATAAAATAAGTGTGTATGTGTACAAATGTGTGTATTTTAACTGCTGCTAAATTCAAACTTTTGTTTTATTCAGAGTTGACGTTTTAGAGCTTTGTGGTTGGGTTGACGTTTTAGAGTAGGCAATGTAAAAAAAAGGGTTGACGTTTTGGGATGTTGACGTAAACGAACGTTGACGTTTTCCCGAGTGCACTGTATGTATGAAAAAACATTTTGTTGTAGTTGGATGATAAAAATTGTATGTGTGGCTGTGCTATGAAAATCAAAATCAAAGTTTGATGTGTGGCCACAGCGCGGCGCTTAAGACCAATGCTTATATCTAAGACATGAACCATCTTTGTGCAGAAAGCATAGTATATCTTTAGGAGGTGAAAAATTAAGCATAAGTAGTCATATATGTATAAATTAATTATTAAACATCTGCATGAAACTTAATAATGATGTTCATGAAACCTTCATTATAATTTTGTGTTCGCTTCATTCGTATTCAGTAAGATGAAATACAATGAAATGAAAGCAATGAACACTCGATATTTAAGAGACGAATAAGATGAAATTAGTTTATTTGCTTATACAAGAGAATATGGACATTAACAACCATGAAACAGAACAACCACTGAACAAATCTCGAATAAGTTCATGAAAAAACAGTATGATTTAAATGTCAGTGTTGCCAGTTGTAGAAAAATAAAAACATAAGAAAGTTGAAAAAAAAAGTAGAATTAACCATGAGGGGTAAATGCAACAAGTTTAAGAGATACATTAATATTGAAATAAAAATTCAAATTTATTTTTGTTTTCAATGTAAATTTTCAATAAAATTAAAGATATTTAATTTTATTTTCAAAAACATTTACTAACATTAAAAAATGTTCGGCAATATTTTTGTCTTAAACATAAAAAAGTAGATAGCTAATAAATTCAAAATGCTTAACAATCTACAGATACAGTAGACGCTCACAAATTAGAGCTTTCAGTAATTCGAACGTCCAGAAATTAGAATCAGTGTTTGCAATACATTAAACGCTCTAAAATTCGAATTTATAGTTCTAATTTCAGAGCGTTTTTTTTTTTTTTTTTTTGTTATTTGAACACAAGAAATCCGCAATTTATTTTTATTCTGTTTGAACATGTAAAACTAAAAAGGGGAATTACCAAATTTTAGATGTGTTTCTTTATTTGTTGTTTTTTTGTCGCATTTATATGTATATATTTGTGGCTAGTTTATTTGTGAAATTCGAAACATGTGTACATATTTTGGAAGTCTCTATTAAAAAGTGAAAGTGTATCATTCGAAATGTCAAATAAACGTAAAAAAACACTTTATCATTGGAAACGAAGGTCAAAATATTAGAACAGCTTGACAAAGGGTTTGAAGGGAATATTAATGTTACGACATCTTCAATCAGCTATATCAAATCACATAGAACAGCAATATTAAATGCTGTTTTCAACACATATCAGGAAGCAAGCAATAAATCTTTGCACAGCGCTGAATACCCAAATATGGTAAGTCGTCTGTATGAGTGGTTTAAAGAGAAAGCTAAAAAATATTTAGAGAGGAATATCCCTATAAAGATGAAAATGCATTCCGTGGAAGCAATGGATAGTTTTCCAAATATAAGAAACGACACGGTATTTTTAATTTTAAAAAATACATTTAATGTCAATCAAATAGAATTGAATTAAAAAAAATTTAAGTAATTTTTATTTTTTATTCGAAATAAAAACGTCCAGAAATTAGAATAATTCAGAAATTAGAATTGCCTCAAAAACAAAGCGGTTCTAATTTGCGAGCGTCTACTGTATTATTACAATGAGAACTAAAAAATTAGATAATTCATGGTTAAAATAAAAGTGATAAATTCTAGGCAAAAAAGTGTCATATACATCATGATGTAAAACATTATGATGTAAAAACATAATTTGTTCGACTGACGCTGTATTCCACCCAATGACGCAACATTTTTCGCAAAGCAAATTTCTTGCTGACGAAAACACCCGTTCTGAAGAGGCACTGCTGGTAGAGGAAATTTTGATTTATTTATTTCCCACCATAGTAACACATCAAAGCTATCAAGAAATACTTCATGGAAAGCAACTACGTGGTCAGACTCCTAAGACACTTACAAAACTAACAATTAAATTTCTCATAAACTCATTCCTCCTTTTGTTTTTCATCTTTCACCTAAAAATGTGTGTGTTTTTTATGAGTTCGTTTCATTTCAGGGCCGTGTACAGTACATTACAAGACAATTAAATCTTGCCATGTTTCAAAGATTTGTATTATTCAAAAATGCAAATGACAAGCAAAAAAAAAAAACAAACATATTTTGCATTTTATTTATTGTTTATATTCCAAATATGTATACTATACATATATGTATGTGCATAGGTATATCTACATATGTGTTAAAATTTAAATTACACATGGGCAACGCATGCAAATAATTATATGAATTTACTAAAGTGGCAACATTGCTATTGAGTATTAATAAAAATAAATGAGAGAGAATGAAAACTATGAAACAAAGCCCGTTTCATTGAACAACCTATGTGTGTTTACGATATGAAACGAAATGTGTTCATAGCAGCATGAATAAAACAACAGTTTGTTCGGTAATCACAATTTTATTCGAACACGACTTTCAGTGAATAAGCATTTCAGTATGTTCATGAATGAAGTTGTTCATGCAGCCCTTTATTAATTATGTATTACTTTTAGTTTGTTTTAACTTTATATCAGAGAACTGCAAAAATCACAATTTTTCTTGATTTATTCATACGCTATAATTTACATTAACTCTATGCCTGCAAAACAAAGTTCAACGTTGGTAATTTTGTCATCGTTTTGTACACATTTGATTTGTGCATGTGTGAGTTTTTTATTGAAAGAGCTTTGTTTGCATTTATTGTTGCGCACGCAGTAACACAATTGCACAAAGTCAAATGACAGACATTTTTATGCTTTTGCATTCAAGTAGTTAGTCATTGCCCACTCGATGAGACAAAGACGAATGTAAATTGGAATATGATTGTTGTAGGCATAAGTTTAAATAAACTAGTTTTTGTGTCCAATTTGTTTTTGTGTTAACCCTGCAAATATATATTGGACCACCGGATTTTGATCAAATTGTCTACTTATTGGACTAGTTCGATGTATGTCATTGTTGAAAAGTGTTTGTAGTGAGACGACATGTCTTTTTTAACGACATGTGTTCATTTTTAAGCGACTTCAAAACAAATCCTCTTGAGTATATCTTGGAGTAGTTTTAATACTACTCCTTTGTAATCCAAAGCTGGGTTATATGGTCCTACCCTAGGACATTGTAATGTTAAATAGACCATGTTTTTCCATACGTTTGGGTTACTTTTGGACAAGTCCCTTGCGGGCTAAATTTTACATGCGTGTTTGGACTAGTCCTATTATTTGCAGGGTAGTTTTTGAAAGCGAAACAAGCAACAATACTTTTTAAGAAATGATAAAAAAAAAACAGTCTTCTTGTTTCTGTGGGAATTGTTTGTTCCTATGTGGATTTGGTTTCATTTAATTTTTTTTTTCGAATCCAGCATATGAAAAAACTTTAATACGTACTACATACAGAGCAACTGCTGAATAGGCATCAGAGCAATGTTTTTTTTTTTTTGTATTTTTCTTTGCATGTGTGCACGACTTGAATGAATTTTAAAACAACACCAATGTGTGTGGCTGAGAAAGTTTGATTGCATGAAATGAAAATGAGTGTATTTGATGTTGTTCATTGAATGCGAATTTTTTGCAATCGCACAAAGCCGTTCTCTGCTTTATATGTATGGGGGCAAAGCATTTCTTCGATTTTTTATACAATAAATTTTTTGAAATCAATTCATTTCTGTCAAAATCAGCAGTTAGAGCTGATTTGTTTTGATTTGTTATTGTTTTGCTAATAATGGTTGACATTTCGAGCTAATGGCACTAACAATGCAATGCAAAAAAACCCTATGTTGTTTGTGTTGTTTTTGGATTTTTGTAGTTCCGACACCACCTGTAGTTGAATTCGCCTTGTTATTCACACTTAATCTGTGTTTCCATTCGGACCGAAATTTTATCCGTTTGGCAACTTTGGTGTTCTGTGTTCCGTTTTGCTTCGTTTGAATTTTATCTATTTCGATTTTATTTATTCTGCATTACGATCGCAGCTTCGTCTTATCAGGTTGTTTGTTTTCTAACGTAAAATTCTTCGATTTTTTGTTTATTACGTTTAAAAACTCTATTAACTATTAACAAAGCTTAAGTAAAATAAAAAACGAGAAATTTTTTTCAAAATTTACTTATTTTCTTTTTTACATGGGCGCTAGCTTTTGTGCCAAAACCATTATATTAAGAAGACAAATAGAGCTATTTCCGAATGCGTTCATTTTCATTACCATTATGATAATAAACTTATTTACCGGTGAAAGTGAAAAAATAAAGTTCATTAACTATAAGAAGACGTCAAAAGTTGTAGGTTAATGGGTGCAAATTAGAGTCGTGGCTAGAAAACAGGCGCAATCGTGGTTTTCTACTCAAATTTTAGTTATTCGTGGACTAATCTGGCTAAATTGCAAAAGCAAACTTTCGGAACTATGTATATGTGAAATAAATATGTAACAACTTTTTGCGATCTTGAAAACCCCTATTTCACTTATTATTATACAAAATTTTACACACAAGATTCCATAATCTTTACATATGTATACATATGAGTGCCCCGGTAGGCTAGTTGGTAGTAAGCTAGTCTATCAGCGCCGGGGTTGCGGGTTCAAGAGAAGAGCTTCGCGGGATTAGCTTAGGAAATTTAAAAAAAAAAACTTGGTAGGCTCTGTGGCTTAAATTGTAGAACTTAAAAACGGAAAGACAAACTTATTCATATACATATGGGGGATTTCATGTCAAGTGACACAATTCTTAAATCGATGTCTTCCGATTTGGATGAAATTTTCACCAAGGTTAGTCCTATCGGATAGTAGTTTAGACACAAATTGTCTGAGATAGAGGGGGTCAAAGTTTGACATATTGGCCATACAGGTGTTCTTTATTATCCATGTAACTTATTACCTGTTGGCGTTAGCAAAATTTGTCCCAAGTAGCTTCGATATCTATTTGATCAATCTTTTGAAAAAAATTTTTTTGTTTTTTAAAAATTTTTTTTGTGTCTAAACTACTATCCATAGTATAGTGCACCAATGTTAGAAATTTCATCCAAATCAGAAGACATCGATTTAAAAATTGGGTCACTTGACATGAAATCCCCTATATGTATTCTCTTGCACCCGTGTATAAAAAGTGCTTTAAATCACTATTATCTGCATTTTTTTTTAATCCATTGCATGAATTTATATGAAATTGGAACGTAAGTTGTTTACGACAACGACGACCGCAATAAGTCTGAAAGGCTGATGACAGTTTACACCCACCTTCGTCAACTTTATTCAACAGGATTAGAATTATAAAACTGATCAGCGTCAGTTGATGATTGATTGCTTTTAAAAAGACAAGATAATTCCTGTAACAAAGGTTACAGGTTTTTAAAAAATAAAACAACTTCCATTTTTATATAAGTATATTTTTATTTCATAGCTACAGTATATTTTTTTAATAAATGATTTGCTAAATTTTATCTCATTTTAGTATTAATTATTTGTAAACGGCTTTTGCCTACTCCATTTTTAATTACTTAAATTTTTTTTTTCAGAAATTTCTAATCATAATTAAGAAATTTCGAAATAATAAACATGGCTGAATACACGGCGAATTCAAGTATCCGGTGGTGGCAATAGTACAAAACGTCAAAAACATAAGCAACTTTTGACATTTCTCTCTCTAACGCTGGGTCTCCACATAGCAATTTTTATTGCTAAGTCCAAGCAAAAACGTCGACAGAACAATGGAGCAATAATTGCTGATTTTTGCTGGAGAACATCTCTGTAAACAAACGTACAGAGATATGAAATGTCAGATAAATGACAAATCATTTTACAGCAGATTGCTAAGCAATAATTGCTCAAGCTATCAGAAGAGCAATCATTGCGCAATGGATTGCCACTCATGGCAAAATGCGGTCTATACGTCGCAAATTTAATGGAGCAATCAAATATGAAGTTTGCCGCAATAAATATTGCTACGTGGAGACCCGGGGTAAGTAAGAAAAAAAAAAGTAGCTCAACTGTGTTTTTAACGCCACCTGAAAAGTGAATTCGCCTTAACAATATATGTATTTAGAATTTCAAACTTAAATTTAAAATTCGTATTTACACATTTAAAAACTGTTTTGAAAATTTTTTAAAACTTAATTGAAAACTGTTCTGTAATAAATTTCTAAGATTTTCTTATTATATTTTTCAACTTTCGCAAGTTTATATTATTATTTATTTCTTAGATTAAATTAAGTAATTACATTTTAATTTTTAATACAGGAGGCAATAAACACTGCACTTATTGGAACTTTTATGCAAAAATTTTTAAAAAAAAGTTGAAATTTTTATACAAAAAATCGAAAAATACAAAATTTCAAATTTGAAATAACAATAGCTTTGTTAATTTACTAAAAAAAATTACAAATTTGTAACAATTGTTACCAGTAAATTTTTTTTAACATGTACTTTTAACATTTACTTGTAACAATTGTTATAAATTTGTAACAATTTTTAGTAAATGAACACAGCTAATAAGAAATCGCGTAGTCTACTGTTAATTTTCTAGAAAAAGGATTTTAATTATCAATTTTTATTATTTGTATAATTTTATTAGCTAGCTAAATAAAATTAAGTAAATAAATTTAAGAAGTGGACAAACAAAAAGTTAGGTTTGAAAAAGAAGTTAAGAATGATTAAGTGTATCTCCGCTAATGGAGTGAAAAATTCATTTCTCATAATAATACTTGGTGCATCATAAAAACAATTATAATTAGAAAAATATTAATAGTAACAAGATATCAAGAAGGGAGAATAAAAAGTCTTAGAAATTTGAATAAACCATCACAGCACTATTCCACAATAGTAGTACATATTTTTGTTTGTTTGTTTTGTTGTTGTAAATTTTACTTAAACATACATAAATTCTATTAAATAACGACATAAAAAAGGACATAGTCCACTATTTTAAATGTTGGAGATTTACGTATACACATTTTAAAATTATCTATCTATTTACATATAAAGTAATAAATAGTAGGTAGACCCTGTCTTATATTCTTATAGCGCTAAATGCATATTCATATGCTTGAGTATCAGAGAATCTAAAATTCGATTAAGAGATACCACTTGCACTTCCTTTTCTAATTGTATGTATTTTAGGCTTTTCAAACTTGCAAAGTTGTTTCATCTATAAAATTTTGTTTGAGTTGTAAATATTCATTAATCCGGGTAATAGCATAGTCCTGGAAAGATATGAAACATACAATTTTAATTAATAATATATATTTTATAGTACATATATTTAAAAAATAAAAAACTTACCCAATAACCAAATTGGATGTTTGAAGTAACATTAACCACTGACCATAAACTCCAAAATAAATGGGAGAACATTTTAAATACTTTTACTTCGTTTTCAACATTTTTAATTTCTTCTTCGGTTGGCTCCCAATCAACTTCACTTTCATTCAATCTTTTCAAATAGGATCTAATAAATCGTTGTCTTTGTTCATCGGTAGGAAAGTGTTGCTTACGATGATAGTAGAAGGGGAATTCGGGATTGCTATAATCAAATGTCCATTCCAGAAAATGATTTGCCAAATCAAAACCTCTATAGTTATAGGCACAATATTCAAAGTCGATTATCATTAGATCGGGTTCGGCGGAATCACCAGAGCTGAGTTCAGAATCGCCAGAACTATCTAGATCTAATGTTTTGAAACGTTTGCTAAAAGAAATTCAGTAAAGAAAAGTATTGAAACTAATTACAATAATTGGTAACAATTTATTAAAAATTTACCACTGAAGAATTTAAACAAATTTAAACACTTTAGGTGCACCAACACAAGCTCAATACATGATGTTTTAAATTATCACTAAATTTTTTAAAATTTTTCACTTAATAAGAAACTAAACAAAGTTAAAAAAAAAAATAAAATTCACTTCAAGTATTCAACACTCCCGATATGACATAATGGTTGCTAAATGTATTCAAATATATCGTCACCTAAAATGCAAATTAACGTAGCAACACTTTTTATAAGATTACAGGAGAAGCATGAAACTTTACGAAATCAATAACAACAAGGTGTACTTGGCGTTTGAATTTCTTTAATAAAGTCGCCATTTTTGGAATCAAAAATTTTTTGTGAACATGTAGTTTAATAAAACGAACAAAAATCAATCAAAAAGTAAATTTCGAATTTTTTGATGATATGTACGTTGTTTTGCATTTTAGGTGACGATATGTATATCCCAACTTTTAAATCAAAAATTTCTCAAGTGTATTTAAAAACATTTGATAAGTAATATTGATTTTAAACATTCGCCCCCTACTTTGAGTCCATGTCTCAATTTGCTTAAATTTGCTCTCCAAAAACTTTGTTTTCCTTCTAAATTTTAAATTATCAGGGGTGTGCTGGAAATCGTAAAACGCAAGAATTTTAAAAGTCGTTTTTAGTAAGATTTCTGTTGTTAAAGACAAATATTTTACAAATATATTTCTATTAAAAACAACTTCCAATTTCTTGCGTTTTACGTTTTCGATTTCCGGCACACCCCTGAACATTTCAAAATTATTTTTAATTTTCCTAAATGTATTTTAGAATTGTATTTAAAAAAATAATAAATTCTGGTGCGAGTAGATTTCACTTATTGCAAAAGTGGTAGTTAAAACGTGGCACACTTTTCGAGGCATTACGGAGTGTTAATGGTCGTCACAATCGTCAACACTCTAAGGAATTAGCATGATGTTAAAAAAATTTGAAGAGACTGGAAGTGTTCAAGTTATCGCCGAGATACCGTCCGAAATGTGCTAAAAAGTGGTTGAAAACTACCCCAAACGCATCGACTAAGGGTGGTTATTTAAATGAGATTCTATTTCGTACGTATGGGCATTCTAAGCATTATAATGCAATAAATTGTCATCGAAATCATAGCTTTATGTGGGTTTCATTTTAATTTTCTTTTGTAACCGAAAAAAGGATAATCCTGTATAAACTTTTATTTTAAGAATTCTAAACTAATAAAACAACGGAAGTGAATCATTGGCATAGAAAGACCGTTCTTAAGCTATATCAGTAATATTTTTGGAGAGTGCAAAATAGACAACTACTTAGCCATAAACCGATTTTAATATTTAAAAAAATTTTTATAAAACTTACTTATTTAATATAACTCCCTCATCACTATTGGCATCTATTACAGAGTCATCTAAATTTGCTCTAAAAAATTAAGATAAAAAAGACATTTTAGTTTTAGCTTCCAATTAATATAACAAAAATTATATTCACTCACTCCTCTGATGTATTAGAACTTCTTAACAATATATTACCCTCTTGCATATCGTTATGACAGAATAATACAGGATATTGTCCTTGATCAATAACTGATTTGATCCATTTAACTTCTTCGGCATAATTGAAATTGCGCACAAATTCAGCATGTGTTTGATTTTCTTTCCAATCGTTACGTGCCAAAATTTCCGGCAAATGGCGTTGCCAACGATTCATACAATTCCAACCCCAATCGGGTTCTTTAGACATGGGTATATTAAGACCATGAATTTCACCCATTTTCTCGGCAATTTTAATGGAAATCTTTGGATCCGACAGCTCAGCTGTTTGTAAAGCTTTAGCTGGTATATATTGTTCGATGCGACCACCAGGGAAAATACCATGAAGCTTAGGACCAAAATGGCGTTCACTTAGCAAAGCGAAAACTACAGATTCTGTAATCATGGCTTCCAGAGCATCTTCGCCATGCGATTGACCATAAATACGAAGAAGAACCTAAAAACAAAACCATAGAAATGTGAAATTGATTATCACATTAGAGAGTGTTACCAACTTTTGAATCTGTAAACATTTTAATAGAAATCTTAGGAACTTCATTAATGTAGATAGTTTAGATACAGGGGGAGTTCACAGTTAATCTCGGTAATACAACAAGTACATCTCATACAAAAACTGTAAGCAATTTGTTTTTGTGAAATCATTGTAGAATGTCAAAAACAGAAACAAAGATAATTAACAAAATTTTGACATCCAACAGTTATAAAGCTTTAAAAAAGTTATCAGCAGGGCTGTTAAGTTCACATGTAATGAATTCTTCAGCAGGGGTATAATTCCGGCATTCATGATCGAATGCTTTTTCGATTCGAAAGCAAATATATTTCTAATTCGTTTAATCGATACTAAACGAATCCAAATTATTTTTTCAGTGTTGTAAAAACTTAAATAAATGCTTTACAATACCCAAAAAAAAATAGTTTAGATTCGTTCAGTATCGACTAAAAGAATTAGAAGTGAAATTGCTTTCGAATCGAAAAAGTATTCGATCACGACTACCAGAATTAGCCCTCAGTGTTGTGAAAATTCAAATAAATGCTTTACAACACTGAAAAAAATAATTTCAATTCGTTCAGTATCGATTGAAAGAAACAAAAATAAAAATGAAATCGAATCGACAAACAATCGATCACGACTTTTACAATTAAACCCCTGAAATATAATTTGAGGTCATTGAATTATATTTGGATATTTCAAAAGTACGATTAGAAAATTTGAAACCAAAAAAAATATGCTCTAATAAGCAACTAGAGTGTTTGAAATATAAAATTCTTAACTACATATAAATAGAAAATTATTGAATACATTTAGAAGATTCTCAAATTAAATATCCTAAGTAACATTATCAACGTAATTTTTTTTTTTCGAATACAAAATTTTTCATTTACAAGATTTTGTTTGTCGTGCTTAATTCCCAGTTTTTATTCTTGATAAAAACACTGAAATTTATTGTTGAAGGGATAAGCCATTCCTATGCGCATTTCACTGGTTGCTTCGTCAGGAAACTTCATTCTAAGTAACAATTAGAATTTTCAGAAATACGAATTAAAGATTTTATTATTTTAGAAACATCTAGAATATCCCCGTTTTAGAATAAAATAAGATGATTTTAATATACAGTCTTTACCTCCTCAGGTTCGTTTTCTCTAATGGCTGAGGACGAGCCCGACGAGGCACTATCATATCTTTTGCGTTTATTTCCATTCAAATCGCCAACTGATGACAGCAACTCATTGTAATGGGGCTCATTTCTATTTTCATCATCTACAGTTGTTAATAGGTTATTTGCTGTAGACGGGTCTAAGGGGATATCCATTACTCGTGGCGGTTGGTAGTCAGCACCTTCATTGCTATTGTCCTGCTGGGGCAAACTTATATAATACAAAAAGTTTGATAGACCACCACTGTAATTTGTAAAAAAAAACCGAATTTATTTTAATTTTTATTAGCAAGTCTTAAACTTAAGGGCTAATGCCCGTAATTTCTACAAAATTCGTGTTCGTACCTAACAGTTATCTTTTCCTACTTAAACGTTTATTTGGCCTACGTGTTTTTACCTTCAGTTTTCTTTTAAAATATGGCTGCCTTTACACCATAGATTTCCATACACAGCTAGATTTCTTTTGTAGAAATTACGGGTATAAGTACAGCATAACAGCATTTTAACTTACCTGATTCTTTTAACAACCAATTGATCGGCAGGAACCTCCTTCCAACGTCCATTTAAATAATCACGACAAATGCGTGAAGCAGCATGACGTATGTCTTCCAAAGAGGCCTTTAAAATAAAAAAGCAAGCAAATCAAATTTTTAATAAAACTCTTAATGAATATTTATAAAATAGCCTACTTGTGGTCCAAATAATTGCCACACCCCTTCATGGGATATTGGTTTTTTACCCACTTTTCTAGCCACACTTTGTTTCATTTCCCTGTAAAATTTTTATTTAAGATTATTTTCAATTTAGTGATCACAGTTTTGAAAATATTTGTTCAAAAAAAACCGTTTTGCTTCGTTAAGACAAAAATAAATAAATAAAAGTTGTAAAATAAGGCACACTTTTTCTCAGCAGTAGTTTTTTTCGTATAGCACGTTACGTGTTTAAAAAATCATTAAATGAACAAACCCCTGCGACCGTAAAACCTAACTACCCTCAGAAACCAGCTAACATTTTATTCATTTACTTATTCATTGAATTGCACTCGAAGTTGCTTTTTGTAATTCCAATACGTCTAAAGACAAGTATCTGGGCTTTTGCAACTTTAAACGTTTCCAAGGTATTATTTCACCTCGAAATTGGCACGCGATTCACACAGTGGCTGGTTGATTGAATGTCTGCATAACTAAATAAAACGAATTGAATTTATTTTTATATTTCAAAATTTTGTGCAAATAACGAATACACAAAGTTTGTTTTTTCTTTTAATAGTTTATTTTGTAGCTGGTACCAAACAAATTTTCATTGTTAACTTAAATTTTGCTTGTGGCATATGATTTTTCTTCTACAACATGCCGGCAGTTAAAAATTTTCTGATTTATTGTAAAGTAGAAAACTTTTTGGCGCATGCTCTTTAAAAAATCGACAGAAAAAAAAGCAAAAATTACAACTAACAGACCCAAAAACATAGAATATTGACTAGAATCGAAACTCTTTCGAAACAAAACAAAAAATTCTCTCTCAAAATTTCGTACGTGCGAATTGCAATAACAAATTAGATACATTTCTTACTAACACAATCACAGAGTGTGGTTTTTTTGACAGATGAGTTAGGTTTTTTCTCTCTCACTCTTACGACTCTAGTCAATATTCCATGCATGCGGTTTTTATTTAAGGTGGCTTGGGTATTACAACAAAAAAAATTGTTTTTTTTTTATATGCAGTTTGACAATCTTAATATACCATAGTGACGTGCATAATGTACCAACTTCAATACACTTAATACAAAAGCACATGTAAGCAAACAATAAACAGCTGGCTTATCGAGGCTACACCAAGATTTTATGCCCAAAACGCCCAAATATTTTAAGAAAATGCATTTGAATTAAACCGGCAGTAAAATGTTGGAGTTTTTACCATTCTATAGCAGGTCGAGACTGAAAGAGATTAATTTTTACTTATGGCCTGTTCGTCGATAACGAATGAAGACTTCGTTTGCTTAAATTACATTCAAAACAAATTATAAAATACATATTGTTACATGTAAGTTAAGCGAACGAAGTCTTCATTCGTTATCGACGAACAGGCCATTAATAAGGACTTATGGCTGGCTTTCTCTCAACAATAAATTTCAACGTATTTATCAAATATGAAAAATTGGGAATTAAGCACGTCATACAGAAATCTTATGTAAAATAAATTTTGTATTTCCAAAAATAACTTCGATAATAAGGATTTATTTTTCCTTTAATGTTTGCCAAAATTTTTAATTTCACGTTACATTTTTTATAACTATGAGATCAAAAAAACAATGAGGACCATTATTACAACTTGGCTCTAGTTAAAGTTGGGATTTCGCCGGACGTACAAAATGTTATTAATTATTTCAACTTTGCTTTAACCTACCCGGTAGGATGACCGTGCTTTATCATATAGGTCACTGTAACTAACGCCAAGTTGTAAAAATGACCCATAAGGCCAATTTCACCAAGTTCAATTAAAACTTACTATTACTTTAACTTCCAGTTAACGATATCTTTTTGGCAGTTATAACTAACAGTTAATTATAACGGAAGTTGGAGAAATTGGCTGTTAATATAAATTAATCCAAGCAAAACGGTTTCTAACCAAGTAAAGTATACGAGTATTGTAGGGTTTGCAATTCGATGACTTTAATAATAATCATTATCGTGATTGATGGTAATGGCACAAAAATTCCTGCAATTACGACGTAAAATACAAGCTTTTGTAATACTTTCGTAAGGTAAAGCAAAAATCTATACATATTATGGACCGGTAATCGATTATTTAGTTTAATATGTATTGTAATCTTGTTTTGTTTTGTTTTCTATTTGCGACGGCTTTTAGTCGCATATCAATATTTGTAATACATACTTAGGTGCTTTGTCGGACAAATTGTAGGAGTTGCAGCTATTTCACATACACAGAAACTTTGCAAAGTTTAATATACAATGCATCTTCGGTTTATGCAACCAATAGAAATTTAGGCTGTTGCATTAAACGAAGCAATACACGAAGCAAACCAAGTAAAAGGTATATTAAAAAAAAACACCTATTAAGCTTCGTACAGACGATGGTCAGATCTTACAGTGTTGTCATTTTACTGACAATGGTGCCATTGTCAGATGCATTAATTTAACACATCTGCCAAATGAAAATAGCGTACAATGTTCACACAGTTGCAAGACATTTTTAGTCAATTTTAACGACAACATTGTAAGATCTGACCACCGTCTGTACGAAGCTTTAGCTTTTAAAATAAATGCATTTATTTCGATTAAAATAAAACCAGTAATACACAATAAAGTATTAGAACTAAATAAAAAATACATGTTCTAATGTGTGTTAATTTGTAATGACAGTTTTAGTCATGATAAAAAATAACGGAAAAATAGCGAAATTTTTGAACGCGTTTTTTACGTGAAATATTTTCGATTTCTATGGTAAAAGATTAACGTGAAAAAATACAAATAATTGGCTGAGATCAAATTTTATATAATATAATATAATAAATGTGCAAACCTGCTAGTCTTAAATCTTACTCACTGTTCCACGTCCGTAATATTAAATTCACTGTTATTAAATACATAGAAGCATAGCTTCTAATATGTATGTAAAGGGTGTTTTTTTAAGCTAGATAGAACTTTAAATTGTAAAAAGTAACACAAAAAATTAAATTTTGATGAAATATTTTTTTTTATCGTTTCAGTATACTCTGACAAATCATCATGAAAAGACTCACGCTTGAACAACGCTACGAAATTATCCAAATTTACTTTGAAAATCAGTCGTCGATTCGCGCAACTTATATTGCGCCTCATCGCTGAAATTGTGTTCAGCGATGAGGCGCATTTTTGGCTTAACGGGTTTGTTAATAAGCAAAATTGCCGCATATGGAGCGAGACCAATCCACAAGAGACCCTACAGACTCCATTACATCCAGAAAAATGCACCGTTTGGTGCGGTTTTCACGCTGGTGGCATCATCGGACCTTATTTCTTTAAAAATGAGGCCGGAGCTCGCGTTATGGTCAATGGAGATCGTTACCGCACCATGATCAATGATTTTTTGTTTGAAAATATGGATGACATTGATCCGGAGGAGATGTGGTTTCAACAGGATGGCGCTACGTGCCATACGGCGAACGCAACCATCGACTTATTGAAATCAAAATTTGGCGATAAGTTGATTTCGAGAAATGGACCTGTCAATTGGCCTCCAAGGTCGTGCGATTTGACACCTCTCGATAATTTCCTGTGGGGCTACGTGAAGTCACTGGTTTATGCAGATAAACCAGCAACAATTGACGCCTTGGAGGCCAGAATTGTTCGTGTTATTCGTGACATACGGCCAGCAGTGCTCGAAAAAGTGGCCCAAAATTGGAAGTCCAGAATGCGCTTCGTCAAGAACAGCCGCGGTGGCCATATGCCCGAAATCATTTTCAAATGTTAATGTCACGTATTGATCTTTCGAATAAAAAAAAATTTTGATTACAATTTAATTTTTTGTGTTATTTTTTACAATTTCAAGTTTTATCGGGCTTAAAAAAGTACCCTTTATTTGTAAAATGTTCACTACCTCTCAAGGTATATTTACACAAGGTAAACTCGTTGGTCCATATGTTTGTCAGCTGTTTACCCCTAGTTGGAACCCCAACGTCAAATTACGTGTATATGAGCCAAAATTTGTACATGTGTGCGTTAAATTGTGTTAGTTTTATATGAAGACAATTTTGACAACTCGGTTCCTTTTATAGAGCAGCATGTCTACACTCCCAGATGAGTCTACCTTGTGTAAATATACCTTGCTACCTCTGTTAAGATTTTAACTTGCTAATTACTGTCTGAATAGTAAACGCTGCGTTTATGAAAATAAGCAGAATAATCATAAAAGGTACAAATACATAAATATAAGATTAAGGAATGAGAAAACATTTCACTACTATGTACAGTGAGAGATTTCGGCCAAAACACTATAACTTTGTTTTTTGCGTAAAGCAATAAGAATTAGAAAGTTTTAATCGCCATGTCGGATTGTTTTATTGAAAGTGTATTGAACATGTACTTTTCAGGGTTAAAAAGTTGATGTGCCAAAAATAAGCACAAGAAATAAATTTGTTTGTTACAAAACTCTAAAAAAAAAAATATTTTAAGAAATATCGTTATCGACAGCAAAATATCGCCGATAACGATACATTAAAAAAGCCTAACTGCCTGTTTAACGATATCGAACGTCATCGTTCGCATAGAAAATTACATTTAAAACAAAAACAAAGTTCGTACAATGTTCGAACTTTGTTTTTGTTTTAAATGTAATTTTCTATGCGAACGATGACGTTCGATATCGTTAAACAGGCAGTAAATGTCGCCGATGTATCGGTTTTCGTTATATCCCTATTAAGAATATGTTTTAATTAGCTAGCGGATAGAAACAGAATTATCTTTGATAACGTTTTTTCAATATCGATGACGATCGTTAAGATTAGACTGATGTTTTTGTGTTTTTAAAAAAGGAAATGTAGTCAACTTTATATTTAAAATACAAAAACTGTATACCTAAATATATGCTTAAAAATCCTAATGAAAAATATGAAGTCATTGAAATCTAATTTGATTCTATATAACGCTCCTTATAGGATCGAAGAGAACAAATGTGTATATACATACTGGAAATAAGTATGTATGTATTGGATTTCAAAAAGGCATATAAAAAACTTTTTAATATCTTATTCAAAAATTTTTATTTATACTTTACAAACTATTTTATCTATGGCTAAAACTTTTAATTGTATTTCAGAATTTGTTTACGTTGCACAATTTTTCAACTGAATATCAAAAAACTTGATTCGCTCCAATAACACTGTACAACAGTTTCGAACTTTTTCAAAATAACAGGGTTCGGACAGGAATAAAAATTATCAAAAAAATTTTATTAATTTCATGCTTAAAACTCCTTTCTTTATTAAAAAATTACTTAATGAAAATTAAATTTGATGAACTCAAGTCTAATTTAAAAATATCAAAAATTTCAATTAAAAACTAACAGTTCAATTAATGACAACCGTTATAATAGTATTTTTAACAAAAATTGCGAAAAGGTATTGTTTCTGTAAAAGTTTCTTTTTAAAAATGTAAATTTTATTAAAATATGTATGTATGTATGTATGTATGTTTTACCAGCGTTTGTACTATAAGTGTTTTATAATTTTCATATCATTAAGAACCATTGATATGATTATTATTAAAAAAATTTCAGTACGTCACTTTTAGGTCATAATTTGATAAGAAACTTTTATAAAAAAAAGTTTTGCATTATAAAATGGTACCATATTAAAAAAAAACTATAACACTCTTATTATTTTTTCAGATACCTAGTTAAGTCAAAAGTATGTGATTATGGAAAAAGTGTTATAGAGAACTTTTGACGGACGATTTGTTAATAACTGGAGATTAAAAAAAAATTAATACAATGTTGTGGAAAAACTTAAAACTTACAAAATAAATATCAATTTTAAAATTCTCTAAAAACTTGTTTTACTCACTTTTAGAATATCAGAGAATTATTTTTAATTTCATACGAACAGATTGATGATTCACTTTAAGTAAATTTTTACTACGTTTTATCATAAAGCGTATCGTATACGCTCGTGTTAGAATTTCATCATTAATTTCATCGTAATTGTTATTTTTGCCTGAACAAACCCGTTTTTTCAAAATTCTTTGACTTGAAGCGTATAAATGATATATTTAACAACGACTTGTTATCAGCGTTAAAAAAAAATGCAAAAAACAGAACGCAATCCTTAACGCGTATTTGCGATTGTTTCTTGCAAAACGAAATAAACAACAACAAGTGAGAAAGTACAGCCGGTCAAGCCCGACCATATGATACCCAACATCACAGTATTTTAAAACAAATTTTTGAGAGTGTACCCTATGTGGGACCCATGGGCAATCATGGACCCGCCAGTACAAAATTAAGCTATGAGCTTAAGATTCATGGTAATTATTTTTTATATATCTTCATCTTTATGATATTTGTGAGCCTTTAAGTTTTTTTAGAAAAAGGGGGTTTATATAAAACCTATGGTGAATTTTGGACCTACCAGCACAGTATTTTGTCATGACAGAGAGGCTATTGTAGAAGTTACTTTCAATAATTTTTATGTAGACACCAACAAGGTTTCGTTTAAATGTGCTAAATTCCCATTTCATACTATTGATAAACTGAAATTTATTGTTGATGGGATAACCTATTCCTATGCGCATTTCACTGGTTGCTTAGGCCAGATCGTCAGGAAACTTCATCCAAAGATTTTAGAAAAACTTAAGATATTATACAAATAAAACAGTTAAGCGAATAAGAATTATAAGCCCCAGTTTTACTTGTAACAATACCAAAGCTTAAACAAAAACAACAACAATAAACCGTGAGTTTATCTTTTCTTACAGTCCCCATTTATTATGGCATTAAAAGCGATTTTCCTGAGTAGTATTTGTATGGGAGCTATGGTCAAATGGTGATGAAATGATGATTAAGATTAATTGAATCTTAATATCAAGATAACAAGATGGTTTATGGTCACAAAGACTCTATTCGGGAAAGAAGCTTGTATGGGGGCTGTGTGAAACTATGAACTTACTCTCACCATTTTCAAAAGACTAAAGCTACGGTCAGACTTATCAAATATTTGACGAAAAAAACGGGACCAACAACCAAACTAAAAAGTCATTTCGCTTAATATCAATATTTATTTTGATTAAAATACCACATCTTACAAAAAACTATTTTTTGCTATGTCTAGTAGTATAATTAGTTTATTTTGTAATATTAAGACCATTTTAAATCGCACTAACTATTAACATAAGTAGGGGTTACGCTTATTTGATCAAATATTTAATAAGTGTGACCGTAGCTTTAGTATTTATGACAATTAGAACCTGTGTTCCAAATTCATCAATAACCTAAACTAAAAAATGTGTTGAGAGCCAATACTTTAAGGTGTTACAAACATCACCACAAACGCATAATACCCTCTTCACTATTGTAGTGTGGGTATAAAAACATCGACGAGTAAATTTAAAGTTTATTGTATGACTGGGGTTATTGAAATTTGAACAGTTACAATATATAAAAATTTAAGTACTATATAGGTACATACCCTTGGTGTTTTTCAAAAATTATATTTTTTTCATATAATTTTAAATAGAATGTCATACTTAAGCCTTTAAAATTTAATTTTTATATGTAACTAGATGTTTAGTCCCGGCGCTGCTCGGGATTTTCCAAATAACAAATAAATACTGGAGAATTTTGTTAATAACTTGACCCAGCGTCATCTACCGGGTCAACATTTAATAAATATATTTTGTGAATTTCAGCCAAATCGTACCATAAGTAAAAAAAATTAAATATCACGACTAAACTAATTTATTGTCCAAGTTTGGCATCAATCGGTACAGCGTTTCTTGAGTTTTAGGAACACATACCGTTTATATATATATATATATATAGATTAGGGTGGGTCAATTTTTTTTTTTGCCCACCAAGCGTATAGCAAAATCATAATCTACGGAAAATGCTAAGAACTTTTCCTAAAGAAACCATGGTTCTACAATCAAAATCGAGCTTCAGGTTTTTAACTTGAAAATTTGGTGCTTGCGAAATCTTTTTTGGAAGTATTTATTAAAATTGGTGAATAGTTTACAGCTTTCTATATCTGTGCTCATTTTTTACAAATTCTGCACATAAATATTTGGTTTAGAGGTAGTCAAGCTGGTAAAAAACCTAAAACTGTTACAATTTTGTTACCCAAAAATTCGAAACTTAATTAAACGAAAATGTATTTAAAAAAAATCAAGCAAAAACTGAAAATGAAAAAATTAGAAAAATAAAATATTTTTTATTATTATTCTATTTTTTATTAGAACGCACTTTTTTATTTCGAAATTTCACTAACTTAAAAAAAGGAAACGAATTAAATAATAATAATAAATTTATAAAAAAAATACTGAATTTTTAAACTTTGTTTTAGTTTTAATAAAAATTTTAAATTTCGACCCGATTTCAAGAATATCCAGCAATATTTAAAAATTTATTTACAAAAACTCGTATTAGGGTCATAAGGTATCGGGTGATTTTTTAGCTATTATCTTTTTGGCAACACTGGTTTAAACAGCTAACGCACGTTTCGTGTTTTGTTTCACTCTCAAACATCTTCAGTTTGGTCTATAATTTAACCATGAAACAACAAACGAACAACGCTTGCAAATTATTGAATTTTATTATCAAAATGCGATCCACTTTTTTATCGAAAAATTGTGTTCAGCGACGAAGCTCATTTTTGGCTCAATGGGTACGTTAATAAGCAGAATTGTCGATTTTGGAGTGAAGATCAGCCAGAAGCATTGCAAGAGCTACCAATGCATCCAGAAAAAGTCACAGTTTGGTGCGGTTTATGGGCTGGTGGCATCATTGGACCGTACTTCTTCAAAGATGATGCGAATCGTAACGTAACTGTGAATGGTGAGCACTACCGTGAGATGATATCCAACTTTTTTTTGCCCAAATTGCAAGAGCTTGACTTGCATGACATGTGGTTTCAACAAGACGGTGCCACATGCCACACAGCACGCTTAACAATGGACTTATTGAGAGGCGAGTTCGGCGAACCATTTTATTTCACGTTCGGGACCGGTCAATTGGCCGCCTAGATCGTGCGATTTACCACCTTTAGACTATTTTTTGTGGGGCTATGATAAAGCTCATGTCTATACACACATGCCCGCTTCAATTGACGCATTGGAAGACAACATTGAAGCATTTATTCATGAGATACCGGCCGAAATGTTGGAAAGAGTATGCCAAAATTGGACTAAGCGGATGGACCATTTGAGGCGCAGTCACGGTCAACATTTGCATGAAATAGTCTTCAAACATTTGATTATATGGACCGTACTATCGATTCAAATAAAGATTTCATGCATTTTTCTGAATTTCATGTGTTTTTTTTTAAACTTTCCTATAGCTCTTAAACAATCACCCAATATAAGTGTTGTTGTGGTTTAGTAGTTATGTCGTTCTTTGTGACCCAGGATGTCAGGGTTTAATTCCCGGTTTGGCCAGTATTTTTTCTTTTAAATACATTTTATTGAAATTGTTAATTTTATTTTTTTCATTGAGTTTCTGTTTTAAAAAGGTAGTGAATTTTTGAAATAGCAAAGTGAGTTTTAATTAAAAATAAAATACATTTTTTTACAAACTTGACTATGATTATTTTGACAAAAACCTCTAAACCAATTAATTATGTTCAGAATTTTCTAAAAATTAGCACAGATATAGAAAGCTAAGAAAATTTCCTTTTAAACAAGCACTCTTTCAGCGAAACAGAGATATTCACCAATTACAATAAATATTTCCAAAAAAGTAGCATTTTTTCGCATTTCCTGAGCACCAAATTTGCAAGTCAAAAACCGAAATCTCGATTTTGATTTAAGAACCATGGTTTCTTTAGGAAAAGTTCTTAGAATTTTTTTTTTGTCCCGAACAAATTGACTTACCCTACCTTATATTAACTTTTATAACTTTTGATATTTTCCTTGTAGCTCAGCAATTTTTTAATAAATTTTGTTAGGTTTTTTCCGAATTCTTTCTTTCTCTCTGACCATATTCGTCAAAACTCTTATTACGGGAAGAAGATTTGTATGAGGACTATGTTAAATAGTTCAATAACACCAAACAAAGTTTACATATGAAGGATATTTAAGCCGAATATTATTATCGTGCCAAAATTATAATTTTGAAAGGGCATTTGTGTAAGGGCCCTTTGAAATAATGGAGCTATTTAATTAATTTGCAGTATTGAAACTACATTACGCACAAAAAAAAATAGTTTACTCCAATTTTGTTTTTCTAGTTTATATGGTGTGAACGCAATTCCGCTCGACCATTTATAAACCGTATCGGTTATTTTTACAACTATATTCTATTAAACCTACTTAATATTAAGGTGTAATGATTAAGTCCATAAATTATACTAGAGACTTAAAAAAATTAGGTTTTGTGGGTAAACATTTTTAGCAGTCGTAGTTGTTTGCTTATATTTCATTTATTTACCGACTTGACCAAGTGAACTGCCCTACTCATAAGGATCTAAAATGCACACACCCTCCCAACGGAAAGGTGTATGTACCTTACCTGAAGTAAGGGGTAAAAAAAGATAATATTTATTACCGACAGAAGAAACTGATAAGGCGCTTCACTTTTAAACAAAATTTGAAGATTTAAAGTAATAATTTATTGAAACACTATATTGCTATTAACTTTATTACGGTAATATGACTATATCGTAAATTATATATTCTGCGATAAGAATTTGTTTGCAACAACGTTTAAGGAGTATAAACTACAAATTCTCAAACAGTAAAAACTAGAAAATACGAATTATAGAAAGAATTTGTATTAATTTGTTGTATATACAAAATAAAAGTTAATAGGAGAATAACAAAAAAATGCAAGCGATAACAATTATATCAGCAAACATAAAATAATTTCATTATCGTACATTAGGGAAAATCAAATGCTTAAAATTTGCGTACGCTTGTTTTGTTATTAACGTACCGATTTTAAGCGTGTTAATAAGTAATTACCAGGGACCGGACTTTTATGCAGTTAAAATCGCGTTTTATGCGCATAAAAAATGCACTAAAAATAGAAATATATGCGCTAAAAATTTAAAAAAATGCAGTTAAAACTATATTAACTTTTTTTTTAGGAATAAATAAAAAACATAAAAATAACAAGAATAAACAAAATTACAAGAAGAACGTTAAAATTTAGTCTCATAAACGTAACTAAGGCTCAGTAACCACAAAAGTAGAAGTTAAAATAAAGTAAAACACAAATGTATAAAGAAACAGTAAGACAATCATGTAAATAAGGTCACTTGCAAAGGCCCAACTATAATATGCATAAGCTGGCTTGAGCCACTGTGCAACTGTGTTAATCATAATTGTCAAACCATATTAAACTTAAGAAAACTTTTTATTAAATTTTTTGAAACTGTCATTTGCTTAAGCAAAGTGCGAAACTGTTCGCAATTACATACGAATCAAATGTTTTTTGATTTTGACCCTACATTTTTTCAAAATAAAGGTTTACTGCCTGTTTTTCAAAACAAAATAAAACGGAAGAGATAGGTGCATGATTAAATGCTGATAGTTCCTCTGTGGTATATTTATTTTCACCACACTCTTTTCGCAAAAAAAATTTAAATTAAATATGGAAGCAGCTAAGGATTTAAAACAATACATTTAAATCCAAAATTTTTGTTTAAACTTTATCAAGCTTGCTACGAATTTGTTAACTTAAGCTACCGTCTATAAAATACATCTTGTTTATGCCAATATCAATTAACTAAAATTCACCATTGTTGAATCCTTTTACCACATCTTTGAATTGGCAAAAATTTTTAGCACAATACATAATTGGTTTCAACCACGTCCCCTATATGGTTGTTATAGGCTCTAGAGGAAGACATTAATCCGGATAATTCTTTTAATATGCGGCAACACGCGAAGGTGCTTTACAAAATATTTTTCCATAAGAAGTCAATAAATAAATATCATCGAAGTTGTCTTTTATCTCTTCTGCGGAAGGGTGCATGGCAAAATAAAGCAATTAAAACAAGTTTTTTTCAAAATATGCAACAAAAATATGCAATATCAGTAATATATGCAAAAATATGCATTCAAAGCAAAATATGCAAAAATATGCACTAACAAATCGATGCCATTTTGCTGCAAATTTCTTGATTCGCACAGATATTTTGTATATGGTAATCTCCGACTGACGAGAACAAATATGCATTTGCATAAAAATCCGGGCCTTGGTAATTACCAATAAAATATTGATAAGCCCAGAAGAAGACTGTTTTTATGCAAAAAAATAAATCAATAAGGCGACTTTAGACAAGAAATATGTATCTGGACTTAAGTTTTTTAGAAAAACAAGTAAGAGTGCTGTATTCGGCTATGACGAATCTTATATGCCCTCACCATGGTGCGGTGGCAACAGAAAGGTGTTCGTCCTATGCTACCTTTTACTGTTACTGATCTATTTTCATGTCTTCCGTAAGAGATATGTTAAGCAAAACTTATGTATGCTTGTAAAAATATTTTTAAAAACTTTTTACAAACTCATGTACTTTTTTCTGTAAAGCTATGTTCACAATCAGAGCAACAATTTCGTTTTTTCTTCTATCTTATTTCTTTCCAAAGTATTTCATATATTTTCCTTTCATTTTCAAACAAAAATGTAACCAAATTTTTTTTAAAAATTATTTTATTTAGTTGTGAATGAAAATTTCAACAAAATGTTCTAACAAATAATAATAAATACGTAATATTGTTCTGCGCAAAATTTGCAAACGGTTTCTTTATTTAAAAGGTGTGTGGTTGCGAAAAAAAATGTTGCTCTATTATGAACACCAGTGAAAATGTTGCTGCCTATTGTGAACGAAGCTTAAGTTTACAAATTTTTCTCAATTTTTTTAAAACATATTCTAAATCGACTTTACGTTACCCATAATTAAATTAATTTTACAAATTATCTTTTTTGGTTCAAAGACAAATCATATTAAAAATAATGATAATCAGCTCATTATTCATCATAAACCTATAGGTACATATTTTTCGAGTAAATGGCCTTTTACTCTCATTCTTTTGTAGGATATTCATAAAAGTATGCCATACATACATACATATGTATAAGAAAACTATAAATTTCAATTATAGATATTACCATGGTTTTTTGGTAGACCATAGAAATCTACTTCTAAAAATATATGTAAGTAATAGGTCCATATAAGGTATTTCTTTATTTTATTTCAATTTAAAGTCTTCCGATCTAAAAACAAACTCACACTATTTACACATGAAAGCAAATTTCATAAATTCACAAAAAAGTCCAATATTTTTGATGTAGAAAAACTATTTTTTTTTTTAATTTTAGTCGTTGCCAGAAATCTATTGAATAAGTGGAAGTATGACTTAAAAAATCAGCGGTAAGGGTTATAGAAAATTTCGTTCGAAAAAGTATAGATTACAAAGATATATTAGCGAAAATCCGCAAAAAAAATATAAAGAAAAATGTGGCATCTCTAAGTTTAATGGCGTAAAACTAAACTACAAGGCCAATATCATAGAAGATTAATTAGAACAGAAAGAGCGAGAAAAATAGATATAGCTCAGCTGTGTTAATTTTGTTATTGTAACATAACATTTACGGAATTTTGAGAAAAAGGCAATTTTTTATTTGTTTTGAAAAAGTTTTCGTCGTTTTAGTCAATCTTCCAAGGCCAATAGGTATATTATTTATACCCTCCACCACAACTAGTGTCATTCCGTGTGATACTTTTTAATTATTTATCATAGACCCCATTAAAGTATAAACATTAGGCACATAACTAAAATTTACGAAAAATTTGGCATACCACTCAACATTTTTTATCGCAAATCTGTGTTGAGCAACATATTTATTTTATGTTGGCAACATGCTGGTCAACACAAATTTGCGATAAAAAAAATATCAAAACTAGGTACCTTCACTTTATCGGGAATAAAACACGAATTTATCCATGGATTTTCATGAAACAAAATTTATTTTATTTCTATTATATGCAGCTTTATGAAAAAATAATTAAAGTAAAGGATTCAAAAAAATATTGTGTAATAAAATGGTAAAACTTTGTGATTTTTAGCTCTACACAAATTAGCGATAAAAAAGGTCAAAACTAGGTACTTTCAGTTTATCGGGAATAAAACAGGTATTTATCCATGGATTTTTATGAAATAAAATGTATTTTACTTCTAATGCATGCAGCTTTAAGCTTAAGTACTAAAACTGGTAAGTATTTGTTGATTTCAATTTTTATGAATTTTTTGGAATCAAAAATTTTATAAAAAAAACAAAAAAAGAATTTTTTTTGCCACTTCGGCCTTAGTAACTCCAAAACTAATGGCTAAATTAAAAAATGGTATTATAAAAACTTAAATCAGGCGTAATTTAAAATGTTTTGACGGATTTCATAACAAAATCGGGTACGTCGTTCCAAAGTAACGATAAGATGTATGGAGCAGCCTCTTCAAAAACCTCAAATTTTAGAAAAAACATTTTTTAAAAAAAACCTTACCATAGAATTTTAAAAAATTATGTTTTTTGCAGTTAGGTGACTATAGCGGATCAAAAAAATATAGCGGTTATTCAAGCCCTTTTTTGCTGTTGACCTGTGTAATAGTTGCCAGAAAGGTAAATAAAAACATGTTGCCAGCTGATTAAAAAAATATAAACATAAAAATATAAACAAAGTGGACTATAAGCGAACATTAACGCATGCTAAAAAAATGTGGCTTTTAAACGAAAATGGACTACAAGCGAAATGGACCTAAGAACAAATAATTTGTATGAAATTCGAAAAAATCTGCATGTTAATATAACAGTTTTGACTTAAGTCCGTTTTTGGCCTTTAAGTGGAATGGGCTATAAGCGAAAAGTACTTCATATATTTTTTAAAAGTATTTAAAAGCTTGGACCAGTTCAAATAAGTATTGCATGTCACACTTACACAAATAATATTTATTAAACTTTCTTAATTTAATGATAAAGCAAATGGCTATATTATCTTACAAAAAAAGTAATTGCGTTTGGTGCGGAAACTTTTATGCGATTTCGAAAAAAAAATATAAAAGGTCTTCATACTTTTTATGCTCTATTTGACTATGCTATGCCATTTTTCCTATTTGAAAAAATTATAAAAAGTTATATGCCTAACAAACATACATACATACATACATTTTCGCGGTTAGGGCTCGATATGTATTTATAAGTATTCCGGGTATTTGAGTAATTCCAAGTTGATATAATGATGTCCTTTTTCCGTCTTTTGAAAACACGCTCACTTTCGAAAGACTCAACAGAAAAGAACAGTACAAGACTATAAATCACTTTGTTAAATACGTTAAGATGGGTTGATAAATTAAAGAAGGCCACATATAAATCACTCTTCCAGAAAACACTTTGGTACGGCTAAAACCGGCGTAAAATACGGTCTGTCACCGTTTCATAACATTAGAAAGCACTCTACCAAATTTCATGAAGGTCGGTCGATAATTAACGATTGGCCCCATTAAAAAAACACCCTCTGGAAAATCATTTAGCACTATGTGGCTAGAAATAACGCGATGTAATTTGTGATAATCGGTCCATAATTTACCATATGCCCCATATCAAGCTGTAAATTTACAAATCGATTATAATTTCAAAACTTCTGATCTTGTGAAGATAAGAGCCTTTCGGAATGTTCGTTTTTTTATTAATAAGTATTAAAATTAAGACATTTTTATCAGAATAAAATTCAGCAGGATTCGGGGAAGCTTAAAAATTCCTTCGTCTGGGTTAACAGTATGTAAGCTTTCTTTCAAAAATTCCGAGTGTTTTGGTGAGAGGGGAGAAAAGAATAGCATAAATAAATAAATTTAGACTTTCTGAAAGAAACTTTCATAGTGTGAACCTAGAATAAGTAAGATTAATTTATGTATACCGAAGTCTAAACATTTTCCTAAAATTTAACTTATTTAATAAATTTTTTAAAAATTTGCACAACTCTCTTGTGTATACTTTGACAATTACACATTTAGGACCATAAAACGAAAAATAAATTAGCTACCTACTACAATTTACAATGGCAATGGAAAATTTTTCCCAATTTCTATTTTGAAAAGCAACAATAACAACTTACCGTCTGTAAAGCTGATGACATGTTGTAGGTATTATTCTTTAATTCTATTAAAACAGAAGACACTATGGAATTATTTCCGTATGTGGTGCGATTAACATTTAATTAAGCAGGGTGTCTGTCCGTCTGTATGACTGGCTGCGATTAGTACGACCGAGTAGCTGTTACTGCTAAATTCGACTTTTGATTTGTTTTTTAAGGGAACTAAAACACTTGTGTTTGTTAAACTCGTATACAAGCAAAAACCTATAAATAAATAAATTAACTTTTGTTGTTAATACTGATTTCACGTTCACGCACTGTAGCTAATTTGATTAGAGTTTTTTTTTTAATAATTCACTTATATTTTGTTATTGTTATAGGTAGATATTTAATATTTTTTTTACAATTTCCTAAATAATTTTTTTATTTTGTTGTCTTTATTTTATGTTTTTTATTCTTTTTTCGTAATTCTTTTAGCAAGTATCTTAACAAAACACATGCAATTTTCTATGTTGTTAATGAGCAAATGACACTGATATTTTGTTCAAAAGAAATTTACAGTGTAAAAATATAATAACAAATTGAATATTAAAAAAAAACCCAGACAGGCCATTCAGAGCGGCAACACATACATTTACAAACTGGTTTTATTGCGGTAATCTCCTACTAACAAAATTGCTTGTTATCAATAGTGTTGCCAGAAAACTATTTGCTTATCTTCCCAATTTTAAGTTTGAAGATCCTAAAAATGCCACTCATTAAATTAAGTCCCTAATTTTTATACCCACACCACAATAGTGAAGATTGTATTAAGGGTTTGCGCTGCTTTAAATATACGGATCAGCTAAGAATCAAAAACATCACATATAGATGATATCGAAATAAAATAAAATAATTTGATCTAGCCTGTCCATTATTGCCCATGACTCCCAAACAGGGTTCGCTCTCGAAAATTAGTTTTTAAATATTGCGGTGTTAAGCTTCGTACAGACGATGGTCAGATCTTACAATATTGTAAGCAGGCGCTGCCAACAGCAATATTTTTCTGGCAATGGTGCGATTGTCAGATGCATTAATTTTGCACTTCTGCAAATACAAATGAGCTTACAATGTTCACACAGTTGTAAGACATTTTAGCCAATTTTAATGCAATTTAAGCAACGCTGCTTACCAATATTGTAAGATCTGACCATCGTCTGTACGAAGCTTTAGGTATCATATGGTTGGGCTTGACCAACTATATTTTAATGTTTATTATTGGTATGTATCAACCTTTAAATATGTTTATAAACTTCTTATTATCAAAATTGGATTTTTAAAATAAATTGATATTGCCTTTTGTTATCCTGCTCGTTATTTGACATCCTCTTGCCTTATAGAAAATAGATTTTTAGAAAAAAACATCGGGACTTGCTGGAAATTTAAAATTATTAAAATTTTGAAAAGTGAAAAACAGAACTAAATGTAATGAAAGGAAATTATAATGAAAAGTACAAAAATTAATTATTTTTAATTATTTAAGCTTGAGGTCTTTTTATTTATAAAATAATCTATTTATTTAACTCAATATTTCGCTAACCTTTGGTTAGCATCTTCAGGAAATTAAATTTTTAATAATTATAAAAATAAAGGTCAAATAACAATAAATAACATTTGAAAAGTACAAAAATAATAATAATATAATATATTCGACATCATTAAATCTAGAATTAAACTCAAAAACAAGATCATTTTTAAAATCTTTGTCTAAGATGACCATAGAAAAGAACGGTTTAAAATCGAAAATAATTATGAAAAAGTCCTTCCCCATGAAAACCTGTCTTCCAATAAAGATAGAAATTTCTAATATGATGACCAATCCTCATATTTGGCAGCATTGGTTATTCATGCTCGGAGAAAGATTACCAATAAATCCAGGCGCCTGCGTTGCCAGAAGATTTGGAAGGAAAATCTTCATTTGGCGAAAAAAAAATCTTATTTTGAAGAGAAAAATCTTAAAATTTTTATAGCAAGGGCAAAAAAAGTAAAAATTATAAATTTTTTATAAGGATATACTTCTTATTATGGAAACTATATTAATTGAAATATATACAATGTATGTATATTACACATACATAATTAAAAATTTTGTTATATATACAAAGTTAGATTTTAGGGTTATATTGTGTTTTTAGTTATATTTACCGTAAAATGTTTTTCAAAAATACATTTTATATCCATTTAATTTCTAATAAATAAGATCGGAAAAAAGTCCATTTATATAAAGAAGTTTCATTGCAAGTAATTATCGTTGTTATATCGAAGGCATTTTGAAAAAATTGCATTTAAAAAAAAGCTCATCGAAACTATATGGATTTTCCTAAATATATTCCTGAAAGAATAATTATTAAAATAATGTTGGTACACCTTTTAAAAGATATTCCTAGGCACTTATCTATATATACTTTGTTTAAAAATTATCATAAACATGGAATTTCCAGCTAAACGCTTCTTAAGTTCATAAGTTTTACCTTTTGGTACTAAATACATGAATTTTTTTGTTCTTTTATACATATATGAAACTTTATAAACTTACGTTTTTTCTTTTCAAAAATAATTATTTTTCATCAATATTCTTAAAATTAACAACCGCTAATCTTAGATGCTTTTTTAATATTTGGTATGCCCAGAAATAATGATGCATGTTTGTGCATGCTAGACAATGGTTACACAAATGCACAAGTGCAAAACCAAAAGACAACATGCTGATACAAAACCTCATTGTTTTAAAAACTTGTTGTTTAAAAATCTTAAAAAGATATGTATGTTGTAAAAACTTAAGTTAAAAATCTTTATTTCTAAAAATAAAAAATCTTCATTTGAGAAAAAAAATCTTCAAATCTTATATTGGCCAAAAAATCTTCAAAAATAAGTTAAAATCTTCATTCTGGCAACGCTGCCAGGCGCTCTCTTAGGCACGCATACATTCGTGAGAATAATGTACCCAACAAACATTAGGGTTTGATAAAAAAAAATTGTTTCTAAAATTATGAAATAGATAAGAAATAGATTATTCTTCATTTTTGAAAACTTAAAAAAAATTATTTAGACATTGATTTTATTGTTTGTTGGAGGTATAGAGAATAACTACAGGAAAAGGCTTTCATAAATCATCTAGCAAACCTACGTACGGGTAAAAAGTTACTAAATCAGAATAAAAATAGATTTCACTTAAGTGACCTTTACAAGACTACAGCATGCACGCACAATCAAGTGATGGTGCCATTATTTTGGTCGTCTATGCGCATTTGGTGAAGCGATGTCAAACATAGTTTGATATTTTGCTGATGGTGCCAGTTTGTAGTATTGTGTAAGGTACAATAAGCTCAGTTGTCAAGAAGTAAACATCAGGGTAATATGCATTAAAAAACAGTATTTGTTGAAACACAATTTGTTTCAATGCCTTCACAGAAAAAATTCTCGGCAACATACATATGTACATACTTCTTGTTTATTGTCACTACCGTTTTCATTCACAATAGTGATACAGTCCTTTATATCTTTATTTTTTAGCGCTATAAGTAAATTTGATTGAAAATTTTTACTTTATAATCCATTTAGCGATATAAGCACATTTGCCATTTATTTCATCAAACAGAAGCAAGCAAAGGCGAAAGAAAGCAAGATATTAGCGTTATAGTCACATTAGCACCATGCACCAAGTTCCTTTTAGTTTTTGAAGCCACGCCATATAAATGAAACAATAATTAAATCGTTTAATTTTTGTCATCAACTCTTCACTCGAATAAAGTTAGTTTTTATCTTGGTATTAGGGAGATCGATTATTTGACTTTTTTCAAAAACCGGTTTTCGATTATTCCGAATAGTTGCTATTTTTAAAAAAAAGGGTTTCGGTTAAGCATTTAAAAATACATAAAAACTGAAAAATCAAATTCATTGTTTAAATAAAAAGTTAATTCAAATAAAAAACCAAACAATAAACAAAGGTAAGGAATCAACAAAATACATGGTTACACTGAAAGCAAAATGCTTCATATATTTAATCAATCGTTTTCATAAAAAATTTTCATTGGTTAAATGAAAATTTTCATTGTCTAAATAGAATTTCATAGTTATAATGAAGTATTTTCGTTAAAATCGCTTCATTGGATTTCGTAATTACGTTAAAAAATTTCATTGGATATATGAAAACTTAAGTTTGTCCAAATTAAACAAAAAATTTT
Organism: Pollenia griseotomentosa; assembly: GCA_963931875.1. NCBI lineage: Eukaryota > Metazoa > Arthropoda > Insecta > Diptera > Polleniidae > Pollenia > Pollenia griseotomentosa. The sequence continues at coordinate 201,041,827 of OZ007561.1, read as the reverse complement.
AATTGGGAACATAAAAAACAATATACAAACATAACTATATTCATAAATTAATACAAAATTATAGTTTCCTTAAAAAAATTTTTAATTGTAAATTAAAAAATGCAAGATTTAATTATTTCATACACCTAATGTTGTCATTAAAAATATGAAATCAAAAATTTTTTTATAAAAGCAACATATTTCAATAATTGAAAAAAAAAATTATTTTTAACATTCAAATAACTCTATAGTCTCAATAATTAAAAGGATAAAAATATTTCAAAAAGCATGTCTTCATAAATTTAAATTTTCATTATGACTATGAAAAATGCCATTATAGTAATGAAACAAAAACTTTCCATTCATAAATATGTATGTTATAAAGGTACATTTTAAAAACCTTAATAGCGTGCCAAGTTTGATTTTTTTTGAGATTTGACTGTGATGCAATAAAGGAGCGATATGTATGTATGTACATTAGAGGCCCCACCTAACAAGCGAAAAAAGTGCGCTGTACATCCCCTAATATAAAATATTTTTAATAAATTATCTATTGTTCGACCTTAATTTTTTTTTAAATTTATATCTATTTATTAAAATCCCCGTACACCTAATTTAAAGTTAATAACTAATACTATGTCGTTTTTTATTTTATTTTTTCAAAGTTATTCGAATGTAATTTTTATTCGTTATTTTAAGAAGTAGGCGTGGCACAAAATAGATTTCCTTACATCTGTAAAATGGTAGGTAGCAGCGAGATTACAACAATTGTACAATAAAACAAGCAACAGGGCTTTTTATTGTTATTATGTGATACGAACTGTCAAACAGCAATGGGGTTGATAAGAGACAAAAAAGACAAAAGATAAAGACAAAAAACTTGTTTACTTGTTTACTATACAACATTTGACAGTTCGTATCACAAAACAAGCACCTGCTATAAATATACGTTGGTAAAATGGGTACAATAATTGCCGCAGTACAGTCACACGATTATTCTTACTTGACAACTGCGAGAACAGCTGTTGTGGTAGCTTTTTTTATTTGTTTGAAAGTTCTACATGATTTGTTCATTAAAAAAAAAAATTGTATCATATACTTAAACAAATTTTTTTAAAATATGTATGTACATAGTTTTATTTGAAATTTTTTAAGAAAAATACCTACCTATATGAAATTCCAAAAATTAAAATTTCGAATGAAAAACACTCATATAAAATCTTTGCGAACGTTTACGTTCGAAATTGTTGAACAAGCAGCAAACAAAGTTAAATTCTATTTTAAAATATGTATGTATATGTATAAGAATTAGAGAATATTATTATTCAAATTTTTGGATTACAAATTAAAAATATTTGTATCGTTTTAGTTGATTAAAATTTAGAATCAAAATAATATTATTTAAATATCAGTAACTACCTATATTCTGTAACTTTATTACCAAACATTCGAAGGCGTATTTCAAATTCGCCAACCAGGATAAGGGTAAATATTGTCCTCGATTGGTACATGAGCCATTTGGTTGTGCAGTCACACGATTGGGGTTTAAACAAGTGTAAAAATGGGTGCATTGCGGCAATCGTGTGATCCCAGCTTTAACCAGCCAAAAAAAAATAATTGAAAATAACGGCATCATACAATAAGTAATTCCGTATTCCTAGCAGTGATGCCAACTTTTTGAGAGCAAAAAGCACTATTTCGAACAAAAAAAGCGTAAAAAAGGACTAAGCCTTTTTTACAATTTAATTAAACACAAAACAAGTTGCATTCGGCTGTGCCAAATATTATATACCTCCAAAATTTAAAAAAAGGCGACGGCGTTGATGGGGGACCATTTTCATTTAAAATTAAATAATAAATATATTTACATTTGTATATAAACATTTTTTATTGTAGTATTATTATTTTCAATGAATAATAATTGTATCATCCAAATGATTTGGATCATCATCAGCTGAGTTTGAATTGACCATAAAACAGTTTTTAATTAATACAGTGCGAGCTCGACTTTCGATGCTCGAAAAATCTGGCCTGTTGCGATTACCGAAAATTTGCAATGACCGACCATTGTTTATAAAACTTAATGACAGCCCATATTTTAATAAAAAAAAACCTTATATTTTATCGCTTAATAGCACTAGAGGTAGCAGTGCCCAACATGCGGTTATTTGGAGACGAGTGTCGTGCGTTTGAAAACTAAAGGGCATGAGAAATAGCAGATTACACAACGCTCGTTATAAAAGCATTTTCTGTCAGCTGTTTTAAATTCCTTAAACACTTCGCTTATACCAAGTTACGTCTCTTTTTTTGTTTTTAAAGTCTTTGCGTTTTTTTTTTTTTACTTTGTAAGATCTGACCACCACCGTCTGTACGATGCTTAAGAATAAAATTTTGGCGTTTTGAGATATCAAAAATCACCCACCAATAGTGCCAAAAGAACAGATATAAACAAAAATATTACTCTCATTCGCTTTTTATCAACTCACATCCACTCAAGGCCCATCTATTAGGTCTGCTTACTTGTACAAAAACAAAAAACGATTCTTTTTAGTTGTCAAAAATTTACTACCACATATACAAAGCAAAAGGAAAAAACGTGTATGTGTGGCATACCACAACCGTATACATGCACATTTAAGCAAAATCTAAACAACTTTTGACAACTAAAAAGAACATAAACAATGATCATCAGGCTTCTTGCGCAGACCTTTTCAATGGGCCTTGCATCCACTCTTTTAAAAAAAATATCAATATCAACTTATATCAAAAACACTAGACCACTCATCCAGGCTTGCCAGAAGAATTCAAATTAAAAGTGCTAAATCGACAAAAAAAAAGTGCTTAATTGTTCTACAGCACAAAACAAAAGTACTAGCTTTGTAACATTGATTTTTTGAATATAATAAAAGATTTACATTTGAAATTTTAACATACATATTCATTTTGTTTAATATAAACACTTATTTCTATGTAACAATATAACATATTTTAAATAAAGTCGTTACAACTATTTTAAATTTCAATAATGTCATTTTCATCTTTCTCATATACCAACTCATTTTGACTTTTCAAATGAACCGATTTATTTACAATATCATCCGATATGTTTAAAGTGTGGCAACAAATGTTGCCTAAAGGAGGGTTCAATCTCTTATGCGTATAATTGAACATAACAGTTCTATTTTCATTCTAGTTCTCAGTTTACTGTTTATTAAGCCCAATAAACAATTTTAATTTATTTGTTCATAAGAAAAAAAGAAAAAGATTGCACTTTTTTGAAATTCTTAGTGCTAAATCGGAAAAAAATGTGCTAAATCTAGCACTTAAAGCGCTAAACTGGCAAGCCTGCACTCATCAATACGCATCCACTGTAGTAAACACACAGAAACTTGTACGAACACCCTGCAAATAATAGGAGTAGTCTTAAAACTACTCCATTATGTACACAAGAGGATTAGTTTTAACTTCGTTTAAAAACGAAAACATGTCGTTAAAAAACGAAGACATGTCGTCTCACTACAAACACTTTTTAACAATGACATGGTCCATGCTTGCATTACATCGGACCAGTCCATAGAGTAGTCCATTTAATCAAAATGGATCAGGTGGTCCAACATTATTTTCAGGGCAGTTATATCTGTGCAGGTCTTTAACCAGTACCCATGTTCTGTAACTTTAGTGAGAACTTCTCGCATCTAAAAGATGTGAAACAAAATATTCAATCGTTTCTCGAAAAAAGTGTGTCTGTAACTCATGTCGAAAACTATCAAAAAAAAAATTACGTCGTTACGTTATAAATTTCATAACATTGCACTCGAAGCCGAGTTGCAGGCGTTGAGAACGCCAGTCACACATATCATTGATGGCGACCAAAATTTACTAAAATTGAAAAATTTTCAATGACGGCAGCGAAAATTCAACCGTCGGCTACACCAAATAATGAAAAGTGCGACTTAAATGTTTGTTGTTTGCAAGCGAGCTTTGAAAACATTCGTATATTTAACAAAAATATTAAAAGCAAAATAATTAAACAATGAAAAAATGTGCCAATAACCAAATATTATTATTATTATTCTCTGCATTTTGCATTTTATTCGTTTTTTTTTTAGTGTTAAAATTGTATCTCGCCCAATTTTTATGATAGTTCAAAGCGGGAACTTGTCTCACTAAAATGTTACAGACACACTTTTTCTCTAAAATGGCGAGTAATTTCCTTACGTGACAGCTAGCACTCGCCAAAAAAGTTACAGACACAGTTTAGTGAGAAAAACAGCTGTTTGTTTCAATATATGGCATTTTTGTTTCATTTCACACATTTCAATCGAAAAGTTTCTCGTCGCGAGAGATACAGAACATAGTCACAGTATTCAATATAAACGGTATTGGTATCGGTTGCCAACTAATTTCTAATATTTATAAAAATCACATTTGGGGATTTTTTTTAACAAAAATATTAAGAAAATTAAGTTTGGCGATTTTCGGAGTACAAATAATTTGTGTTATGTTACAAACATAATGTAAATAAAACTGTTAAAAATAAAAAAACGTGTTTTAAAAATTGTCAAGAAAAAAGTAAACAAAATGATAATAATATTCACAACTCCACATTGAAAAAAAATTACCCATTTTGGTTAGAAATAACCATGGCAGAATAAGTGCATTGTATAGTCATTAAAAAATTTGTTCTCAATTTTGAAACTCATATAACGCCAAACAAAAGAAAACAAAGAAAAAAATTAAAACAAGCGTCAAAAATCAAACAAATTAATATGACATTACATGGGTAAATAATGACAAAGCTCCGTAATGAACATACCTTGTGCTTATTATACCATGGAAATAGCACAAAACGACAGCTCTGATTGCGATTTACATACATATGTACAAATTTTGTTTTTATAAAATTTACCTATATAATCTTTTTGATTCCTCCTGAAGTGTAAAAAAGGTTACGCCTGGTCACTTTCATCTTCCAAACATTTCCTAAATGCTTGCAGGGTGCTCCTGCCTTTTTCTCTAGTAAACTGCTATCTTTAACATAAATTTACTGAGAAATCATTTGTTTCAGATAAAAAAATAATACAATTTTTACATTTTTTTACTCTCAAAAAATATATTGGCGAGCAAAAATCTTGCGTATTCTCTGAATTTTTGAATTAATCATATTGTAAATATAATTCCAAGGTGTAATAATATATTACAGAAAAGAAGTCGTAATAATGCGAACATATTTAGAAATTTACATATTTAAAAAAATAAAGGTACAAAACTTACAACTACATATTTTAAAAAATTAATAATTTGTTTTAAATCATAAAATTTTTATTTTTAACAGTATGTACATAGGTACATATGTATATAGATACATACATATATACATTAGTGTAATAACGAAATTTTGGCCCTAGCACTATGCGATAGCGCATATTGTGTTATTTACGAAAACAATTTGTTTGAGTCGTTTGAAAATAAGAACAACACCCACAAAAGCGATTTTCTAAAATCCCCAAAGAAAAAAAATTTAACAAAAAAATTTTCAATATTTTCTACCTAAATAATTACAAAAAAGTTAAAAAGTTTCTTAATTATTAAAGCACATGTATTTCGAATTTCTTGTGCGTGTTGTTTTGCTTTAGCTTTTGGCTTAATGTATAAGTTGGTACAAATAAAAATAAAATAAAAAATATTGTCCTACTTTACCGCGTTTTGTGGGTGACCTTTTTCGAAAACCGCGAAAAGTTAATATCATTTTTTTTTAATAGTTTTCAATGGACTATTCGACTATGCCAGGGCCATTTTGATATTTGCAAAAAATGGGAATAAGTTATACCCCTAATGTACATATCGCTCATTTGTTGCAAGACCGGCATAACTCAAAAAATGAAATTTTGGAGTTAGAGATGCAGAATTGTTCGCTTTGTTTTTCTTTATAATGTGTATTAAATTCATCAGAATGTGTCTTTTTTTTTCTAAAGGCTAGTTTACACGGTAATACAATGTATTACGACTTTGTATAATCAAAATGTTATGAAATTCTCTCCGTGTTTAAAAGAAAAAAAGAAAAATCTGTTGTATTAATAAAATCTGTTAAAAATAATAACAAAAAAGCAGATGGTTGCAGTTTTACAATTTTAACAAGAACAACATGAACATTTCCTGAGTTGTTTTTGTATTGTATAAAAATGCTACCACCTTCAATGTACTCTGTTAAAATACACCTCTGGTGTGATGAGAATACATGTTTCTAAAATGTTTTAGAAAAAACCATTTACCGACCGCTTGTCAGATTTTCTATTCGTATTCTGTCTTGCTCAATACATTTTGCTTTTACATGATATGATTTTTCTCATTAAACATCATGTCGTAATACAATGTATTACCGTGTAAACTAGCCTTAAGTAGTTAGAGCAAATCAAAAACTTTAAATGCGTTTATTTCGAAATGGATTTTTTTGAGTTATGCCGGTCTTGCAGCAAATTAGCGATATGTAAATTAACTTTATTTGTACGTGGCTTTACATTTTTTTTTTTTTTAACATTTACAATTTTTGTAAATTTTAAGATTTTAAGGCCAAACGAGAATGAGCCTGAGCAAGCTTAAGCTACTGTCAAAATTTAACGAAAAGCCTTTCAAATACATTTAAAAAAGCAAAATGAAAAAAACAACGGAGGAGCTACTCTCTATTGCGATGCGAATACAATTTCGCTACGAAAGCTATATGCCAATTTGTCACCGTCCAGACTTGCAGTTCTTGTGTCAGCAATTCTTGAGTTTATAGGTGAGAGAGGTAAGAAGATTTGGGAAGGGTTTCATGTATTCTGTATTGTTTTTTTACTCTCACACTTTTCTACTTGAAGTTAGCTGTAGGTATATTTGTATTCATATATAATATATAAAAAGGACAAGATAAAAAAACAAAAATTGAAAGCCTAGAAATTCATAATCTGTAATTTCAGAATTTTTAAAAATTGCAGAAACAAAAATTGCAAGTCTGGACGATGACTTTGGTACTCCCTATCGCTTTTGCAACAGTTTTTGAAAATTACGCTGGGTCTCCACGTTGCAATATTTATTGCTAAGTACAAGCAAAAACGTGGAGAACACCTGAAATTTTCTTTTTTAAATTAATAAAATAATTAATTGTAATTGTCGTAGCTGTGTTTTGTATTACTTTTTTGTTTATTTGCGTTAAAAAAAGTTGAATTGTTCTATTGAAAAAATAAAAATATATAAAAAAATAAATTCGTCGTTTGCTTTTGTTGATCTTGACGTTTATTAAAAAATATAATATCGTTACATTAATATAGAAAAGCCCTAACTAACATGTTCCTTACTTTACAGGAGAAGGAAAAAACTTAATAAAAATTATAGTCTTGTAGTCGCAATTTTTTTTTAAACGCAGTTTTTATTAAACTCTCTAATCAATTTAATAAAAAACTGCGTTTAAAAAAAATCGCAACTACGATACTACAATTTTTATTAAGTCTTTTCCTTCTCCTGTAAAGTAAGGCGAATGTTAGTTAGGGCTTTTCTATATTAAAGTAACGATATATAATAATATATTTATTGATTGCTTTTTTAATAAATAAACACACAAACAAAAAACAACCGTACAGAGAAATGAAATGTCAGATAAATTACAACTGATTTGACAGCATATTGCTAAGCAATAATTGCTCAAGCAATAAGAAGAGCAATCATTGCGCAATGGATTGCCACTCATGGCAATATGCGGTCTATACGTCGCAAATTTTATGGAGCAATGAAATTTGACGTTTGCCGCAATAAATATTGCTACGTGAAGACCCGGGGTTAAGCAACACTGGCAATACAAATTCACCCCCATCGCAAACAAGTACTCCAGTGATGCAAAACGTGGCACAATTGGGCCATTTTTGGCACTTTTGAACGTTTGATGGCCCTGTAGAAATCTATTTTCGCCCTTTCAGGTCGATATTAAACTAGCTGGTAGTGAGCTAGTCTATCAGCGCCGGAGTCGCGGGTTCGATTCCTGTTCGATTCCTGCCGCAGACAAGCGTAGAGCTTCGCGGAATTAGTTTAGGAAACAAATCGACTAATAGATTTTTCAATGTCATTTTCTTACTTTTTCGAAAAATACTTTTATTTACGAAATTGTTTTGTTCGTACAGGACCAAATAAGCCACACAAGCGGTTGTTTGTATGAAAATCCAAAATTTCAAATATTCACTAAAACATCCTGTTGTTTTTGTCAAACCAATTATTTTGTATACTTGGCCCTTTAAAGTAAGAACTGTTACTTTTATGTGCAAACCCGTCTTGCTTAAAATTAAAATTATTTTAAGTACATAGGTAGGTAAATATCAAAAAATCAAAGTAGACCGTCAAATGATAAAAATGCTTCATACCAAGAATGTTAGAATAGAAGATTACGCCATCCAATTGAAGTCTTCTGCGCATGTCGAACATACGACGTCACGCAAACTGCTTTCCTGCTTTTTTAGTACAACTTCCCACTTGATTTTTGTACTGATATTTTGCTTGCATTATACCACTGCACACTGCAAACTTCATGCTTATAGCTTCGTACAGAATAAAAATTGGGAATTAAGCACCAATAACAAAATCTTTTAAATTTAAATTTAGTATTCCCAAAAACTATTTTGATAGTAAATGAAAAATAGTAGACATGTTAAATTCACCAATAACATACACAATAATATATGCCAAGAAAAGCGGAGCGTGCAATAGTATTACTAACTCTGCAGCTACACGATCAAGTGTTGCTTTCAAGTTGTTTACACATACTGCTTGTCAAAATTCACAAAAGTTTAAAGATATGATTTTCAAGATCTCATTAAGAACACAACTTATAAAGACAATCGAAAAAGATGCTCATTATAAGTAATTGAAATTACCTGTTTACTTAAATGTAAATTAAAACACTCAACTTGAAAGAGAAACTGAAAGCAAATAAGATTAAACTTTAAAAAGTATGAGTAAATTGGTAAAAAAGTTGGTTGTTTTAAAACTAGAAGTGCAAATTTTGGTCCCCAAGCAGCGTTATCATATATTTTAAAAAAAATCTTGTTATCTCAGAAAAAAAAAAATTGTTTTCACAAGAAAAAACTTTTTTTTTAAAAGTGCAAAATCTTAAAAAGAAAATACCAAAATGTACCTATTAGGAATTCATTTTATTTAAAGGTATTAAAAAAATTAAATATATTGGGTGATTTTTTAAGAGCTATAGCAAAGTTTAAAAAAAAAACACATAAAATTCAGAAAAATTCATGAAATCTTTATTTGAATCGATAGTACGGTCCACATAATTTAATTTTTGAAGATTATTTCATGCAAATGTTGACCGTGACTGCACCTCAAATGGTCCATCCGCTTAGTCCAATTTTGGCATACTCTTTCCAACATTTCGGCCGGTATCTCATGAATAAATGCTTCAATGTTGTCTTCCAATGCGTCAATTAAAGCGGTCATGTGTGTATAGACATGAGCTTTAACATAGCCCCACAAAAAATAGTCTAAAGGCGTTAAATCGCACGATATAGGCGGCCAATTGACCGGTCCCGAACGTGAAATAAAATGTTCACCGAACTCGCCTCTCAATAAGTCCATTGTTAAGCGTGCTGTGTGGCATGTGGCACCGTCTTGTTGAAACCACATGTCATGCAAGTCAAGCTCTTGCATTTTGGGCAAAAAAAAGTTGGATATCATCTCACGGTAGCGTTCACCATTCACAGTTACGTTACGATTCGCATCATCTTTGAAGAAGTACGGTCCAATGATGCCACCAGCCCATAAACCGCACCAAACTGTGACTTTTTCTGGATGCATTGGTAGCTCTTGCAATGCTTCTGGCTGATCTTCACTCCAAAATCGACAATTCTGCTTATTAACGTACCCATTGAGCCAAAAATGAGCTTCGTCGCTGAACACAATTTTTCGATAAAAAAGTGGATCGCATTTTGATAATAAAATTCAATAATTTGCAAGCGTTGTTCGTTTGTTAGACGATTCATGGTTAAATTATAAACAATAATTTGTGTTATAAACCAAACTGAAGATGTTTGACAGTGAAACAAAACACGAAACGTGCGTCAGCTGTTTAAACCAGTGTTGCCAAAAAGATAATAGGTAAAAAATCACCCGATAAAATAGTTTACAAGGAACTACATACATATTAAAAAAAAACATAACATATAATAACAATACATAAAATAAAATTCATTTGGGAGATCTTTCTTTTCTTGGGACTAAAACCATATAAAAAAACTTATTTAAGAATAGGCATAAATATTTTATATTCTTACCATTTTTTGTTAAATATTTACCCATGTTTTTTTAATGTCTTCCGCACTACAAAGTTAACTACGAACTGTCAAGGAGTATACACATTTAAACACTGTTGTACTAATAAAGGAGTGAGAAAATATCAAATCTTTTAATTGTCTAAAAACATCATATATGTAATTTTTTATCCAATAAACTGCAAATTTCAAGGTATGTATTTTTAAAAAAATGCAAAAATTTGTGTATTTATAAAAAACTTGAAAAACTTTATATAATTATAAAATACTTGAAAAAAGCTTTAAATAAATTAAAAAACTTTTTGGCATCTCAAACAACTTGCAAAAAAAGGGAAATCTTGACAAATGGCAACGCTGTTCCTAAGTAAGACAAAAAATTATTTATTTTTCAGTAGAAGAAAAGTAGCCAAAATGAAAAAAAGTAGACAAGTACACATTGAGAGAAAAAGTAACCAATTTTTGTTAAAAGCAACCAAAACGGCAGCGCTGGTCGCAATACATTTTGTATTACCGTGTAAACTGGCCTTTAGAAACGCTCCATGTATGTTAACATAGCTTACATAAAAATATTAACATTACGGCTTTGGCTATGCAAATTGTCGCACTGTTAGTTTTTTGTCGGTCTGTAAGTGAAAACAGGCTTTGTAGACTTTATACTTTGTGTGCAAATTCAAACTGTTATTTTGCCCCAAATACTATTTTATTTGTTTTTTCACAATGTTACAAATTCCTAACTAAACAATACTTTTAATTGGTTAAGCTTCGTACAGACGATGGTCAGATCTTACAATATTGGTAAGCAGCGTTGCTTAAATTAGGACTAAAAGTGACACTGTAAAATTGTATGAAGATCGGTCTATAATTTACCCTAGCCCCATATAAACCCTACTCCCGGAAAACAGTTTAGTACGCCTAAAACCGTAATTAATAGAACTAGAATTGATTCTGCAAAATTTCGTGAAGATCGGTCTATAATTTACCCTAGGCCCCATATCAACCCTACTACCGAAAAACAGTTTAGTACGCCTAAAGCCGTAATTTATAATAATATGTATCAGAATAAAATTGAATACTTCAGTTTTATAGGACTAGAAATATCACTAAAAAATTTCGTGATAATCGGTCCATAATTTACTATAGGCCCCACATAAAGCCCACTCTGGTAAATTAATTAAATACGCCTGAAATCGCAGAAGATATATTTATTATGGTAAAACTTTTTCCAAATTAGTTTCATATGGCCAGAAAAAATGTCATGCAATTTTGTGACATAAGGTCCATAATTTACCAAAGTCCCATAATTCACTGTAAACGCTAAAACTAATTTCACCACTGTATTGAAATTTATGTTTTTTAATACCAGAAATACCTCTGCGGAATTTTGGGATGATTGGTTCATAACTAATATTGGATTAACTTAAAAGAAGACAGACTCGCAAATAAAAGTAAGGAGGTTCTTACTTAAAAGGTCCAAATAAACTTCACAAGCGGCTTGACAACAACAACAACCAGGATGTAATTGTAAATCTTTAAAATGTTTAGATTTTCGTACAAGCAAACTTCATATGCTTTTTATATCGTAGATCAAACCGCTTGTGGTTTATTGGGCCACGACCAAACAAAACAATTTCGAAAATAATAGTAAGTGGAAAAATAACATCGTGTACAATTTAAATGGGAATTTCGATCGATATCGAATGACGTGATATGCCCCCTGTTTTCCTAAACGTGTGTTTACAATGTATCAATGACCCCTATTCTGCGTTTCGATGCGGATCGAAATTTTCTCCGTTTTTGGCAACTTTGGTATTCTGTGCCCATATTCTGTAACTCCCGCGTTGAAAAACTTTTCGATTGAAATGTGACATGTTTTTCTCACTAAACTGTTACTGTATCTTTTTTGGTGTGTAATAGCTGTAACGTAAGGAAATTACTCGCCAAAAATGTTTCAGTAACAGTTAAGTGAGAAAAACATGTTTGTTTCAACTTATGGTATTTTTGTTTCATTTCTCACATTTCAATCGAAAAGTTTCTCAACGCGGGAGTTACAGAACATTTGCACAAAACACCAAAGTTGCCAAAAACGGAGAAAATTTCGATCCGAATCGAAACGCAGAATAGGGGTGAATACCGTGTTGGTGCATTGTGTACTTAAATTTTTACCTACGTTGTATTGTATATGAATATGGTTTGCATCTACATTAGTTTAAATGCTTTTCTCTGCGCGCTGACAACTACAAAGTTGCATTTCGGAATTAAATGCATTGTCAAAATCAAGGCGAATTTATTACAGGTGGTCTTAAAAGCCCTGCTGATATTAGCTAAAATCACTGTTGGATGTCAAAATTTTGTTTATTCTCTTTTATTATCTTTGTTTCTGTTTTGTTTTATTTCTGTTTTTGACATTGTACAATGATTTTACAAAAACAAATTGCTTGTGGTTTTTGTACGAGTTGTACTTGTTGTAGTACCGAGATTACCTGGGATGAATTCGCCTTGGTCAAAATGTTTATGGTTGCATTCAAGAACATTTTGCCATGTATTACTACAATGCAAAAGGCGTTTAGGAAAACAGCCAAATCTTACTAAAAAACGACTTTTTTCTTGCGTTTGCGATTTCCAGCACACACCTGTATTATAGCTAATAAGTTTTCAGTTATACAGCCCAATTATAAATAAAAATTTCTACCTTCTCCCATTTTTCCTATGTAAATTCTATTGCAAAAATGGGAGAGGGGAAAAAACTCCCGGGGAGTTTGTATTTATAATTGGGCTGATAATTAACTATCAGTTATAGCTGTAAAAACATATTGTTAACTGGTATTTAAAGTACCTAATAGTTAGTTTTAACTGAACTTGGTGTTAATAATTCTAATTTTTCAGAAACTAACTAATTATAAATTTATGAACAAGATTCTTTTAGTATTACAAATGGGCCACATTTTGCATCCCTGATGCACAGTACAAATTGTTCGAATTCGTTAATGATTTCTTTCGAATCGAAATACGCGGTAACCCCCTGGCCTTAGAATTAATTACAAGACAATGTTTTCATTTTTTTTCAAAATCTTTTTTTATTTTTCAATCGAATGTATTTTATTGAATGTTTGTTTTTGTTTAAATATATTTTTTTGTTTATTATTTTTACAACTTTTTAGCCTTTTACTTCTTGTCTGGTAGGTAGAGTGTTATAGTTGTTTCAACTGATGATGTGTTTTATATTTATTATTAAAAATAGTACAAAGAAACCGGAAGTCAACTATATTTAAAAAAAGTGTTCTTAAGACATTTTTTTTTAAAAACTAAAAGCAATTCTTAAAAATAGCGCGCCTTGCAAACTAAAACAAGCAACATTTTTCTCCAGGAAATGCTAAGCATACGAAAAGAAAGTCTGATACGTTTTTCGCTCTAGGCAGAGGAATTAATAAGAATTGAATACACAAGTAAAATTTAAATTATTTATATATCTATATAAAAAAAAAAAAAAAAATGAGATATGACGACAAAATTGTAATATGAATATTAAAAAAAGTGTTCTTTTTGTTTCAAAATATACGTCTTCGATCTCTACAAGAGGGGATTGTATTGTAATTTATAATATATGTATACGACTTTGTAGCTTTTTTTAATACACATGCAATCATCAGTATGAGAATACATTTTTAGTTTTTAAAAAAAATTTTATACATAAAAACCTTTATGATAATAATGAAATCGGAAAATTATTTTGGATGCTGTGCTCTGCGTCAATAAAATGCATTATATTTCGCCGGTTATCAGATCAAATAACATCTTTTGCTTTAATTTTTTTTTTCATAAATGTTGATGTTGTTGATTTGATGGTCTTTGTTTTGTTTTCTTGTTTTATTTTCTCTTTTTTGTAATAGGTAGTTTACAGGTTTTTTTTTCTTTGCTTTTTGTAATTTTTTTGTAGAATTTTTTCAAGTTTTTTTCATTTTTTCATTTTTTATAATGTTAATGTAAGTAAATTGTTAGAATTAGTTTTTACTTGTTTGTATTTTGTGTGTTATTTTTTAATATATATTATATATAGTAGAGGGTAGGTTGTTGTGTGTTGTTTAATTAAGAGATTAAGCCGCTACTTCAGATGCCTCCGCACCGTTTTGAACTTCTTCTTTTGAGGTCTCTTCCAATTTGGCCTTCTTTTCAGGTGTCACTTCAGCGGCATCGTCTGTTTTAGCTTCACCTTCGGTGACTTTCCTCTTGACGGCCTCAGCGGGGGCAGAATCTAAAAAAAAAAAAAAAAAAAAAAAAAAAAAAAAAAATATATTACAAACTTATGGTAATATAAAAATGTTTTTATTTTAAATTGTTTAATTTTTAAAGTTTCTTTAAAAATATTATTGAAGTACCTACTAGAGGTCTGCAAGAATAAATAAAAAGCAATTTCAACACACTCATTTGTTTAACAGCAATGAGTCAAGCACACAATCATAACGAAAAAGAAGAAACAAACACAAAATAAATAAAAACTCATTAAATTCAGTCAACTCAAGTCAAATGAGTTAAATATTCAAATATCTATTCTTATATATATAAAAGAAAGTGGCGTTAGTTACTACGTTTATAACTAAAGAACGGCTGGACCGATTTCGATGATTCGTACCAATTCGGAATGGTCTCTGACCAAGTAAGAAGAATAGCAAAATAGGTGGCGCCATTGAAAATTACTTAGTATGAATTTAATCGTAAACTCTGCATTTGACGATGCTATGATCTTTAGCAAAGTTGTTGAGCATGAGCCGGCGAAGGTTTATAAGTTGATATGATCAATTTCAGACAGGATTTCACCAGTATTTAATTTTTTATTATAATTTGGAAAATCCCGAGCAACGCCGGGACCAAACTACTAGTTTGAATATAAAATATCTGTACCTACACATTATGTATGTATGTGTAAGCTTAACTCTTATAAATAAAAGAAGCCACGAGCTTAAGCTAGATTTACACGATTGAAATTTTCTTCAAAATTGCTCTTCAAAATGCTTCAAACTCGTGTAAACAGCAAAATTTTGAAGAAATTTGCTCTTAAAAATGCTTCAAACTCGTGTAAACAGCAAAATTTCTTCAAAATTTGGCTGTTTACACGAGTTTGAAGCATTTTGAAGAGCAATTTTGAAGAAAATTTCAATCGTGTAAATCTAGCTTTACACACATATTATGTCAATGTATTCAAATAAATTTACGCACATTCAATAATTCAAAAATTATTCGAATGTTTTTTGTAAGCTTGCTCTCTCTAACGGGTCATTCCAAACTTTTGTTATTTATGAATGACTCTCAAATTCATTTACAGTAAACAAGTTTTTTATTCAATTTATTCACTCTTATTTTTGTATACTGTTTACTCTCTTCTTGTCTTTTTGAATGTTTTTTATTTGAATAAATGTTGTGCACTTTGAGTAAAGGCAAACGAGTGAGTTATTCAAAGCAGACCTCTAGTACCTACAATGAATTGATTAAAAAAAAGCTATCAATTTCATTTAAATTAGTTAATTTTTTTTAATGTTTAAAAAAATAAACTTACCTGTAGAATCACCATTAGCTTCAGCAGCAGCAGGTTCTTCTACACCATTTTCTTCAGTGGCTGGCGCAGATTCTTCAGCAGCATCTTCGGTGGCAGCAGGAGTTTCAGCTTCGGCAGTACCATCTGTTTCAGTTTTTTCAGCTGAAGCAGCTTCGCTATCTCCATTCTCCTTGGCTTCTTCGCTGGGTTTTTTCTCTTCAGCTGCTGAAGCTTCACCATTTTCTGTGGTGGTTGCTTCTTCCTTAGCAGGAGTTTCAGCAGCAACTTCTTTCTTACCAGCAGTAACTTCTTTCTTACCAGCATCAACCTCCTCAGCGGCTACTTTCTCAACAACGGGAGTTTCTCTATTAAATTAAATCACCACAAATATAATGATTAGACAGAAAATTAAGGAAGAAAACAGTTTTGAGTTTTGAGCTAATGATTAAAAAACATTTTTGTTTACTACGTATTTCGTATTTCAAGTGTTATTATTTTTGTTATATCCCAGGGGCGAATTTATCGATTACAGAAGCGATGAAGTGATAGACACGAGTAAGACAGTAATGCACACCATCTCAATTACAACCTAGCACACTTTTTCGAATGCATTGCCGCATTTGTGGAGTGAACGCCTACCACTTGCACACAAAGTAACCGGGATTGTGAAGTGTTCATTCAATAAATATAAACTCCGTACTGCCCCACACACATTGTAAGCAGGCAGTAGACAGTCTATACACCATCTCGCTTACTTGGTGGGAAGGTAGGAAGCGCACTGCACACTGCTTCGAACACATTGTAAGCAGACAGTGGGCAGTCAATACACATTCTCGCTTACGTCGTGGGCAAGTGGAAGGCGTCTTGCACACTACTTCACACACATTGTAAGCAGACGGTGGGCAGCCAATACACATTCTTGCTTACGTCATGGGCAAGTGGAAGGCGTCTTGCACACTACTTCCCACACATTGTAAGCAGCTAGCTTTTTTAGATTTTTGTGTTATTTCAGAATTTTCATTAACTGCCTGTTTTTAGAAAACGTAAACAAGTGAGTGAGTGAAAAATTACATTGAAAACAACATTAAAAAACGTAAATTTATTTTTGTTTTCTATATAATTTCTCACTCACTCACTCAGTAGTTTACGTTTTCTAAAAACAGGCAGTAAATGTCTTATATTTCTAGAACTAAATCCTTTTTTATAATTTTTTGTGGACATTTTTTACTTTTTGGACACTATTTTTATATTGTTCCTTTTTGCACAACAGTCGGCAAACATTTGAATCGCAATTTAAAATAAACTACTCTACAAAGTAGCAAATGAAAAATAACGGGACAAAACAAAAACCTGCACATATGAATACATACATACATACAGAATATATCAGCACATTATAAAAGATGAACGAAATTCATTCTTGTAAATTCCATACACTGCCGTCATACACTTTGTAAGCTATAATTCACTGAACACAAAGTGTGACAAACTTCATTGAAGAGATGTGATGTGTGTGGTATGCAAAGTTCGCCGCTGGGATGTAGTTTAATCACGAATATTCCCAAGGAATCCTCTAATTAGAAATTCTGCGAGCAAAAAAGATGAATAGTTGAGACATACATAATCGAAGTTTTTGCTTATTGGCATTCAAATTTCGTTCTGTTTTAGCCGTGCATCACGTAAAGGAAATTTCATTCAAAATAAAAAAAAATTCTCAATTAAAAATTTCTTTTGTGTCAGGTGTATCGAAAAGACCAACCAGGCTTTCTTTATCTTTATTAATTTTAATTATTTTTATTAAAAAGATTTTTGCTGCAAACTAGTTATTTTTTTAAACGTCAGTTAAAATTTAGCAATTTATATAAACTAAAAAAAAAAAAAAAAAAAAAAATGCGATTAATCAGCAAAAGCTGATAACACAACCATCATTTTGTAGCTACAATTAATTGGTTTATTTTTTTAATTAAATTTAATATAAAAAATTAATAATTTTTTTATACTTATGTATACCTACAGACATACAAAAATGGTTTAATTCGCATAAAATAAGTCTGTTTTTAGTAAAATTCGTATGTTTAACTTATGCCGCTATTACGGTGTACAACTCATCTCTACGTTCAGTTGTAATTTTCGAGTGTTTGTATTTGTATGTTTACAACCATGGAATAAACAGGTGGCATATTACTACTCCATGTGACGATTTTTGCTCTAGTATTGCTTGTCTAGTCTTATGTCAAAGCTTTGTTTATAAGTCTACGTTTTCTGCTATGATTAGTCATCGTCCAGACTGACAAGTTTTGTTGTTGCAATTTTTTAAAATTCGGCTTTAATATATTGCATTAGTGCTCAGATTATGAAATTCTAGTTTTACAATTTTTGTATTTTAATCTTCTTTCCTTTACTCCTTATATTTTATATATAAATACAAATACATCTACAGCCAACTTCAAGTTAAAATGTGTGAAAATTACAAAACAAAACAGAATTGCAGAGTACATGAAACTTAGTACCCCTTCCAATCTTCTTAACACTCTTTCACAAATAAACTCAAGAATTGCTGCAACAAAATTTGCATGTCTGGACGATGACTAATGCCCAATTTTCAGGATAATATTTAAATCTATATTTAGTTAATTTTCATGTAAACTTAAATCGTATTTAAATACAGATTGGTTTTTTGAGTTTTGTTTTAGTCTTATTTAATTAAGATAAAAGTATGGTAGCACTACTAAATACAAAAAAATATTATAAAAAGTGTATTTATTTCCAAGGTGGCCTCCAAAAACAGTTGTTTGCTATTGCTTTGCCTGTTGTTGTTGCATTGGTTTATTATCTTTCGTATTATTAGGATACGAAAGATACATTTTTCGTATCTTGATGACTTCAGATACCATGTATAA
Organism: Pollenia griseotomentosa; assembly: GCA_963931875.1. Lineage (NCBI taxonomy): Eukaryota > Metazoa > Arthropoda > Insecta > Diptera > Polleniidae > Pollenia > Pollenia griseotomentosa. The sequence continues at coordinate 201,023,120 of OZ007561.1, read as the reverse complement.
TCCTGACATTTTTTGTATCTTTTGAATCTGTACGCAAAATGTACAGAAATAAAATATTAAGCTTTCCGTCTCTGACAATATTTTTTAAAGTTATCATTTCGTTATGAATACAAAAAACATATAATTAATTTTAAAGTTTGCTTACTGTATTTTTAAAAATTACATACCTACCTAATGATAATTTTTGACTTAAATAAATATAAAAACTAATTTATATGATATCATTTTCTTTACAATATTCATTAAATATGAAAAAATGTCATTTTAATAAATGTTAAATGTTAAAAATGGACTTTAAAATTTTTTTTTTTTAAATGTATCTTTTTGGGAAAAGTGTATCTTTTTGGAAACTAAAATGTAGCTTTCTTGAAGATTCACTCTCAACACTGATTCAGACCACCTTGCAAAGTTTTTCCAGTGGAAATTCAAAATGAATTTAAATGTACCACATCGGTGAATTAAGTTACATTTTAGTGTTTAGTGAAGAAAAATATTTACTGCCGTATTCATAAAAATTAAAATGAGTTTGAAATGTGTTTTAAGGCAAAATTTTCATAAAAATTTTTCTTAAAATATATTTCAAATCCACTTTAATTTTTTATGAATACGGCAGTTAGTATTTAAAACGATTTTAAACAGAAATGTGAATATCAATCCCAAATATTGGACATAAGTGTATTGTATTAAAGTTTTCGATGAATTAAATTAAAATTGAGTTGTAAACAAAAACAAACAAAATATTTAGTTTAATTTTTATTATTGCACTCATGCTGAAGTGAATTTGTACACATTTGACTTGTCAAAAAAAGTAACTGTCAATGAAATGTTTATAATATATACATATGTGCTGTGGATTTCTTAAATAAGAGGGATTAATAATTTTCTCGGTATTTAATTTTTCAAATTTACCTCGAAATTTCTACCTATAATCTGACAAAAATCCAAACAACGGCTGATTTCATAAACGCAGTATTGCATCAAAGCATCACTTAAAACAAATGCGTCAAAAAGGCATTAGAAATATAAACAACGCACAAATTTCGCAACCGTTTTGCAGTGAATACAGCTACCATGTCTATAATGAACTTAAAGCATTGTCTACAGAAAAGTTGTGGGGTTCATAAAGCTATTCCTTTTAGTGTTGCATTGCAATACTGCGTTTATAAAATCAGCCAATTTATCAACTTCCGCATCTGTTCATTATATTTCACGCGTTTTTTTGTTTTTACTTTCTTTTTTAAATATTTTTTTGTATTAAATTCATTTTAAAATTTTAGTTGAAATATGTTGAAATCAAAAGATGTATGTATGATCGTGTAAACAAACTACCCTTAGTGCTGGTTCACACACGTCAAGTTTGACTCGTCAAGTCTTGAGTTTTTAGGAGAAAGGGGATAAGAAATGGCATTCTCTTTTCCCTTCTCTCCTAAAAGATCAAGACTTGACGAGTCAAACTTGACGTGTGTGAACCGGCACTTAAGAAATTTGAAATTTTTACCAGTGAAAATTTAATTATTGTTGCTAAAAATTTTAACAAAAGGTAGTCAATAATTGAGCAATTTTTGTGCAAATTTAAAAATAAGTGCAAAAAGAAAGCGAATTAAAGCGATGGTGAAAACAGTGACAAATTCGATGTTGTTGTATTAATTTTTTGTTAATCTAACATTAATTTTAACTTCGTTTATAGTACTTGTATAACAATTATTGTCAATTAAGAATTTGGTAAAAATTAATTGCAATTCTTAACTTTAATTTAGAATAGATGTATCTAACAACATTTTTTATGTTTAAGACATAAAACTTAAATACCTTTATGAATAAGCTTAAATATAGTTTTAGAACTTTAAGATATAAAGAAAATATCCTACATTTCTTATACATAGCTTCTACAAATATAAGATGTTGTAGGTATGAAAGTGTTCTATAAGGTTTTATGACTCAAACTTAAAAAAATTTGGTATGTTAGATATATGCCTATTTTAAATTAAAGTAACGATATGTATGTAGAATATTAAAACCTTACACCTAAATAAATATAAATTCGATTCACCTAAATACCTATCAAGATAACATTCTGACCTTGCTTTTAAATTTAAATTAATATTATTCAAGCCGTTATTAGGAAACGGGCATTTTACTTTCAGTTTTTTTATTGCATAATTATCAGTTTATAAATAAGCGGCTTAAGTTAGGTTTAGTTTGTCTTCTTTTTTATTTGACGTCTCCCTCTCTCTCTCATTCAGTGAGATAGATGTCAAACTACATAGGTTGTATACACAAATTAAAATTGCAGCAACGAGTACTATTAAAATTTTAAATCTTTTAAAATTTCGTTTTCGATTATGAAAAGGAAACAATTTTTTTATTTCTTTACCTTCTAGCAACCAAAAATGTCTGGTTGCCAGAAATAATCGGGCATGGTCTGACAATCGCAAAACGCTTAACATTGGCGATTCTGACTTAAAATCGCAAATTAGGTGTTCTGTAAATTGCAATAGCAAGAAGTATGGCGACTTAAAATATTAACCATTTTATTACTAAATGTAGAGCTAGTTGCTCTTTACACCAAAATATAAAAAAGTAAGCTATAGGGAGGTTATATAATTTTGGAGAAACAATTCGAATTACTTGCTAGCGTTACGTTACAAAAAGTAGACTTTTCGCTGTAAATGCCCATATCCAGAAATATATATTCAAAGCTTTCAAATGGTACCAATATTGGCCATATACGTTCAGAAGTGTAGTGCCAAATCGCATTTATATGTATACGTAATATAAGGGAGGTAACGATACGCCTTTTTGTCGATAAGAGATTTGTAATATTCAAAGTTCAAACAACGAATTGAATTTCAATTCAATGAAAATTTAAGTAAAAATAAAATTTCATTATACAAAAAATGTAAGAAGAATGTAAAAGATTATTAGTAAACCTATTTAAAATTAATATTAACAAGATTTTTGTTTAAATATTTTTAAAGTAGATCTGCAATGGAAGGTAGTCAGAGAAAATAGGCAGAATGCATTTAAAAATTTAAATATTTCTGAGCCATGCTCTTAAACTTTAGGAAGGTACCTATAGCCTTTCATTGCGCCAGTAAATAAGAAGATCTGCGTTTTTAGAAAAATTAGAAGATCTAAGGTATTATCTTGACTTCTTAAGCTGAATCCCAGCGTAGAATGGAGGATCTTTATTCTCGAAAATAAGATTTTCACAAACGCTCCAAAGTTTAGTTATTGTAGACTTTTAGAACTTTTACTAGGGTAAAGCAGTGATGCATTTTGAGTTTTTTTGTTTTGGGCCATCTTGGCGATTTAAAATGGTCAAAATACCTTTAAAAGGGCCAAACAATTTTTTAATATACATACATACATTTTTGTTATTTTTAAATACAAAATTTAGTTTAGGTATGAAACATTTTTATCATTTGACGGTCTTTGATTGTTTTATATTTACCTACATAAAAAAAAATTTTTTATTTAAAGCAAGACTGATTTGCACATAAAAGCAACAGTTCTTACTTTTTAGGGCCAAGTACACAAAACAATTGGTTTAACAAAAACAACAGGATGTTTTTATGAATATTTAAAATTTTTGATTCTCAACCGCTTGTGTGGTTTATTTGGTCCTGTACAAACAAAACAATTTCGTAAATAAAAGTATTGTTCGAAAAAGTAAGAAAATAACATTGAAAAATGTATTAACCGATTTATTTGTCTGCGGGAGGCCAGAGTCTCTGGCGGGAATCGACCGGCGACTCCGACACTGATAGACTAGCTCACTACCAGCTAGTTTAATTTTAACCTGAAAGGGCCAAAATAGATTTCTACAGGGCCATCAAACGTTCAAAAATGGCCCAATTGTGCCACGTTTTGCATCACTGGGGTAAAGATGACCACGGTTTCGAAATTTTCGAAATGCAGAGTAATGTTAAGTAGCTCAATAAGACGTTTTTCTCGATTGTCTTTGAAATTTTCGAGCTTTGTATCGAAGGTCAAGAATTGTAGATAAACATTAGGTTTCCTTATTCTCTTAACCCTCAAATATTCCATGGTAAGTCGCCAATTTTCAAGATTATTAACTAGGTATTCTGCATCTCAGTTATTAATTTATTGTATTTTCTAATAATATTCAAAGACAAGACTGTTAACACAAAAATCATATTAAACAATATGAAAAAATTCTAAAAGTACAAATAAATACATTAAGATCCATACATACCTATATCAACAAGAGAGCATTTTACTACCTACTATGGTGGAAAGAAAAACGGCTAAAACTGCAATTCCACACCAAGATTTTACTGCAAACACCTGCAAATAATGCGACTAGTGCATACACGCATGTAAAATGTAGCCCGAAGAGACTACCTTGCAAATAATGCGACTAGTGCATACACGCATGTAAAATGTAGCCCGAAAATTTAAAGTGACCTCAGTACTACACCATTGAAACAATAGCAAAAACAACAAGCTTTTTTTTTTGCTAGAATTGAGACGACAAATGTCAAAATAACTTATTAAAAAAGTAAATAAACAAAAAAAATGACGACAAACGTCACACACGAAAAAAATCACTGCAAACAGCTGTGCTTGTGAGGTCACTTTATTAGTACATTCTGAACGGCACCGTTGTATCACAAACAGTAGTGTTAACTTTTTTGCTTAATAAAACCCACACATTATTTATTAACAATAGCGGCCAACTTCACTATTAAACGCGCTGTCAAATTCGGACTTTCCTATTGTAAAGCGTTGACGCCGCGTTATTTAGGGATGCTTCATACAAATTATATGGGCATAAGAATTTTTGACAGCTAGAAAACGCTTTCCGCTCTACATGTAACAGCCGTACCTAAACAAGAGCGTAAAGCGTTTCCTAGCTGTCAAAAATTCGCCGTAAGTTAGGCGAACGAACGAACTACAAAGCATTACAAAAATACTTAATCTACCTATAAATAACAAGAACTTAAAATTAATAATAAAAAAAATTAATTACACACCGCTAAAAATAGAGAAAAATTACAACACACATCTGCCAATTTTACACAGCATTATAGGTACTACTTCTTTTCGAAACATTTCAAAGCAGAGCACACATGTGTTTTAAAATAAAAAAATGTGTACACAAAAAAAAAAAAAAAAAATTAATGACTAAACCACACACACACAAACAAAACACATGCATGACAAATAATCACAAAGCGAAAAAGCGGTTTGAAGCATAAGGGGTGATAATCGAACACAAGGCATACAAATACTTTTTTTCGTTGCCTTGAAGGCGAAAGAGGAAAAGCAAATATAAAAAGCATAAAGGAAATGATTATGCGTTGTTGCTACCATTCTAGAAACAATATTGAAGTATAGTATAAAAAAAAGAGGGAAGCAAAGCAAAACAACAATAATGAAGATAGAAAACAACGAGGTTTTAGCGCGCAAAAAAGGAAATAAAATAAAAAGGTTAAAGAAAAATAATGAAAAATGAAAAAAATAACGGACTTTAATATTAAAATAAGTGAAATAGAGGATAAAAAGATACATATTTCAACATTAAATAAATAACAATAATAAAGTAAACAAAAAAAAAAAAAAGACGTGAACGTTTCTGCTATCGTAGTAAATGATTACGGCCCCTATTATGGTTTACAACTCAACTCAGTTGAGTTGTAATTTCTTAATTTTTGTATTATGGTTTACAACTTTGCTATATTTCGGTGAACAAAAACATAGCAAAAATTACAAATGATCACAACCAGTTGTCTTAATTACAACTCAACTGAGTTGAGTTGTAAACCGTAATAGGGGCCTACATTTTATTAAATTATGTAGACATAGTTTACTTTTTCTTCAAGCAAAAATACTAGGATTTAACAAGTAAATGAAATTGCGTTTCCTATTCTGAAAGATTTAAAAAAAAAAGTAATTTGTGTTTAGTATTTAATTTAAAAGAAAAAAAAAGTATGCTATACCGAAAAGACAAGCGCACTCTTTTCTATGAACTAGGAAACTAATTGCGTTCGCCTTTGTGCCCATACTCCCCCCAGTAAAACCACATAAATACTTTTACTGATCTAACAATGAAACTGCCTTCTTACCATGATTTTTTTCTTACAATCTATTTCAGTAAATAAGCATATTTATCTATGTACATACGTACTTTTTAATCGGACAACACAGAAGCATTTTAATTAACCGGCATTATAGGCCAGACATAACAAAAAAAAAACTTTCATATGGACATAAAAATAATATCACTCCTAATACTTTTGTTATCCTACCCCAAGCAACACCTCACCAACCGCGCCAAAAATTTCAAAATCTTTTTTATCAACCAACTTCTTTCCGAACAACCATTTTAACAAACAAACACAACCACCACAAAAACAAGGCTAGTTAAGCGTCTTTTTTTCTTCTACTTCTTCGTTTTCATATCTTCTTTTACATTTGCTCGAGTTTGGAAAAAAATGCCGCTTTACTTGCTTTTTTTGTAGTGTTTGTTGTGCTAGTATATATAACACCGAACACAAAAAACTCAAACAGGAATAAATAATCTAAAACGAAACAGCCAGAACATTCATATATGCCTTGCACTTTGACAACACTTAAGTTAAACAAAGACAACAAGAGTTAACAAAATAGACGCCATAAACTTTTTTCGCAAATGCCGCTGTTTTGAGATACACAAAATTTTTAAATTTTTCATCGGTTTTTTTTGCACACCAGACTAAATTTTTCTTAACAATTTCTTTAAATGTTAATTTTTCTATACAAGATTACACATTTAATACATGGAAAAAAATTGTTTTATTTTATATACTCACTTGTTTTCTACAGCAACATCGGCCATTTTGTTTTTTTTCTTTAAAACTCGGATTAAAATGTACAAGAGAACGTTAGAAAATTGTATTTCGATGTTAAATTAAAACACAATTAAAGTATCACTTTTTGTTTAAAAAGAATTTCGTTTTTTTGTAAAAATTATTTATTTTAACACACAAAAACGATTAGTACTTAATGAGATTTGTTAAAAAAAATTAACTTGTACTTTTTTCTAAAATGCTGCACTGACCACTGAACACGTCTACACTGCTTCGCTGATTAACGCCGAATGATGATCGAATTTTTGTTCGAATTAATTGGCGTCGTTGAGATATGCCAACATTGTTGCAGAAATGCTTGAGCATGTTTAGAGAAGAGTGTGCGAGAAAGAGATGGAAGCAATGCGCCTAATTTAAAAGGTGATTTTCTGCCATATTTAAACAGGTAAAAACGGCTAAAATATTACATGCACCCAGGGTTGTTAGGATTTTTTCTTCAAAAATCGTCAAAAGTTTCAACAAAATTCTTCAAAATCGTCACGAACATTTAACAAAATCGTCAATAAATCGTCAAATATTTAAATTTTACAAATTAAAGACAATTTATTGCATTGAGTGGTTCAAAAATATAAATTTTTAGCAAGAAATTTTATTTATGAAAAAGAAAGTGATATGGTTAAGTTTTATTCTATTTATTTCAGGAAGTGGGCTGAAATATATTTATCATTTGAAAAGAAATACATAAGAAAAAATATACTTTCATAAAAACATAACAAAAATTTATTTATTTCATTTATCCATATTTACAAAAACATTACATAAAAATAAAATCTCATTTGCCATTAACTCAAGCTGCCTTTATATGATTAATTTCTATTGCTATTTCTATTGCAAATTGTTTTTACTGTTGAAGTGTATTAAATTAAGGGTTCTGTCTATATCAACAGTCTTTTTACCCGACTTGAAACGTTAAATTACGTCCAATTTTAGTTCCGAACAAATGCATTTTCTTTTCTTTGCACTCATTTTTCTACACAACTTCTTATTAAGAACTAACTTCATACATCCTAACACGCAACTGTACTTAGAATAGCTTACCTAACAGAAATAAATGGGAATTCGCCTTTTTACACGCAAAATAGAAAAATTCTTCACATGTGATTATGACTTCAGCGAAAAAGTGCAATCGTATGCAGCGACGCAAATCGAAGTCATGAAAACGCAAAGCGGATTTAACCAATTTTTAAAAAGCTGACCTAATAGGACCGACGCAAATCGGGGCTCTAGTGGATGTTTTTGCAGTATCGATGGATTTCATATAATTGTAGAATTCGAATTACTAATGCTTCTAATGAAAGCCACCTGCTTTGTGATGGGTGAAAAATTTTTTTTGTTTAATGCCCAATAATTTTTGTACTTTGAAAAATTGATTTTTATGTTTTGAACTGTTTCAAATATAATTGTTAATATTTATTGTAAATGTTTTATTGATGCCAGCAAATCGTCATAACACTATTACTTTTAGTAAAAAAATCGTCAATCGTAATTTTACTGTATTTTCTCAAAAAAATCGTCAAAATGACGAAAAATCGTCACATCTAACAACCCTGCATGTACCAAAAGTTACAATTGTGACCAGGATTGTCAGATATTTCTTAAATTTTCGCCAAATTTATAAAGGTGCAGTGCAATGTAGTGTAAAAAAAATAAAAAATATGCCACCCGATTCAAAATTAAAAAAAAAAACCAAATTAAAATTTAAGGGGCTGAGGCCCGTGGGGCTCCCTAGAACAAAAAACAAACTGCACCGCCCACTTATGCCCAATTTTCAGGATAACATTTAAATCAATAATAAGTTAATATTCATATAAACTTAAATCGTAAATAAATACAGATCGATTTTTTGAGTTTTATTTCAAAAGTCTTGTTTAATTAAGATAAAAGTATGGTAGCACTACTAAATACAAAAAAAATCCATAAAAAGTGTGTTTATTTACAAGGAGGTCTCATAAAACAGGTGTCTGTTATGGCTCTGCCTGTTGTTGTATTATTGTGAAATTGAGGCCACCTTGCTAAGTTATTCCAATGGAAACTTAATTTGAATTTAAATGTATGTACCAGCTTGGTAAATTAAGTAACATTTAATGCTGGGTACAGACACTGCAAACTACATGCAATCTATTTCAATGCAAGCTCAAAATTTCAAAGCGTTTTGATGTTGATGCAATCTGGAATGGATGAAAAATGAATTTAATTTGCTAGATTACGTAAATGCATTGCATAGTGTGTACCCAGCAATAGGAATAACATAAACAGCATTGTACAGTGTTGCCAATACATTTCATTTCTTTTCGTTGTGCAATAAAAATCAAGTCTTTTGATTGTTGCCAATATATTTTGCCACCTTCGTATATCACATACACATTGGCGATATAATTGTACAATACGTAAAATTGAACAATTTTATTGCAAGTGGATAAGCCGCTTTAGTTACAAAAAAACAATGTTGCCAATACATTTCATTTCTTTTCGTTGTGCAATAAAAATCAAGTCTTTTGATTGTTGCCAATATATTTTGCCACCTTCGAATATCACATACACATTGGCGATATAATTGTACAATACGTAAAATTGAACAATTTTATTGCAAGTGGATAAGCCGCTTTAGTTACAAAAAAATTAAAAATTTTTAGATAAAAATCGAGCCTAAAACATTAAAAAATACAAAATAAAAATCAAATATTTACAATCGTAAGCAAATTACCTTTAATTTGAGTACCCAACTTGATAGAAGCACTTTTTTGACCCAAAGGGCCCCAAAAACTTTAATTTTTTGAATTATGATGACCTTGCAGCAAAAGAGCGATATGTAGTTGTAGCTACATATACTATATATTTTTAACGCTATACACTTAAGCTTACAATGTTGTCATTAAAATTGCCTAAAAATGTCTTTCAACTGAGTGAACATTGTAAGCTAATTAATAAATTTGGCAGATGTGTAAAATTAATGCATCTGACAATAGTACCATTGTATCCTTTTAGCTATAATCTTTTGGCCAAAACTGATTTTAAGTAGATCAAATATTATTACAAAAATAATCTTTCTAAAGGGTACTTTACACTATCACACAAGTCTTACGTATTTTGAAGAATATGTTTCCCTGATTATAGTTTGAAAATTTTCAAAAAACAATAACAACTTATAACGACAAGGTTGTATTTTCGCCAAAATATGTACGTAAGACTTGGTTGATAGTGTACCCTTAATTAACAAACGGTATTTTTGTCTATTGTGTTTCGTCACGTAATATATACATCGATTGATATTTTGAATTTAATCTTATAAACAACACGTTCCTTTTTGATTTATTTTAAAAGTAGCTCTGGTAAAGATAAGTGTCCCTCAAGATTTTTAAGAAAATTTAACTCAAAGCTTGTTCGATTTTAATTTCACTTAAATTCGAATTCCAGAACATGGCTATGTATTCATGTTTTTAGGAATTCCATTTATTTTTTCTTTCAAGAGCATCTTTATATATGACAAGCAATTTTCTCGAAAATATTTTAATATTTTATCAGCCATTTCAACATTAATTAATTCAGTTTTAAATGCTGACTTTTTACTTACATCTGAATACCTTAAATTACATACATAAAAATAAATTTATTTTTTTGTATAGACTTTAACGATTCTCAAAACAAATGCATGACTCATCATAAAAAGAAAACAAAATCGCCGACTATTATAAAATTCGCCAGCCGCCAAATCAAAAATTAGGACACCAAACAAGTTCTAAAATCGCCACGTTTTACGACAAATTTTTGAACCTGACAACCCTGATACGACATTTTAATTTCGAAACTGCTACTACTCTTATATTGCAACACTGATAATCAGTGATGCCATCCTTTGGCACACTAAACACGCGAATATATTTGAAAATCAATACCCATGTTCACTAACTCCGGCGTCGAGAAAATTTTCGATTGAAATGTGAGAAATTTAAAAAATGCAATTAAAGCAAACAACTGTTCTAACTCAACTGCGTCTGTGACATTTTTGGTGAGTAATAGCTGTCACGTATGGAAATTACTCGCCAATTTACAGGAAAAGTGTATTTGTAAAATTTTTGTCAGAAAGTTCCCGCTTTGAACTGTCAATAAGCTCACGAATTATAACGGGTGAGAAGAATTTTAACACTAAAAAAATATATTAAAAATGGCAATTTTTTCATTGTTTAAATATTTTGCTTTTAACTTTTTTGAAAAACATACGAATGCTTTCAAAGCTATTTTATTTTAGTATGGCCGACGTCGTTGAACAATTTTTTATATTAGTAAATTTCAAGTGGAATATTATGATATTTATAGCGTACCGAGCAAGGCTAATTCATACAAGGTGATCTTATTTTGAAAACGTTTTACAACACTGTCAAATATTTTAACGTTGTGTCAAAAATTCCAGCAAATATATAAATTTGTTTTCAATTTTAAATTGTGTGTTTTGAAATATAAAAACTTAAAAAAGTTTTAAATTTCATCATTTTAAGCGAAAATTGTAGAATTTAGTAAAGATTCCCCAGAACCACTAGAACGGTATACCATTTTGACACAAGGTTAGTTATCAGCTGTTGCTTACGTAGCCGACGTAATCTCTTCTATAGATTTCAACATAAGTTACACACACTTTTTCTCACTTTTCGAAAAACGATGGAATATTTAGTTTCACAAAGTTACAGAACTTGGGTACTGGTTTAATTTTTTCGGTCATTTATTCAAAGAAGTGCAAAAAGGATAAAATATTTTTTAAAACACCAAAAATTTTCCACAGTTTTACACAATACAACTTATCCAAAAATTAATTTTGGGTATGAGATCCCTTTACTTTCAATTCAAATATGGTGCAACTATAGCTTTGAGTAGCAATTGAATCCTTTTAACCCTGAAAGGTTACTCTTAATTTTAGTAAATTAAGGTTACTCTTCGTCGAATCGACGAACTTTAAAAACAAAAATTCTAGCGGAACGATTTTTAAAGTAAAATATTTTTATTAAAAAAAGAAAATAAAATATAAAAAATAAAAATTCTTTCTTCTCTAAAATTCGATATGAATTTGACCTACATTTTTTGCTTTTCAAATAAATTAACTTTATAAAACAACAAAAACTAAAATGGTAAAAAATAAATTACTTTTTTCTTTCCCAACCTTTAAAAATAATCAGTCAAATAATACAAAAGAAAAAAAAATATTTAGTTTTTAGCCTTATTTAACGCATGAGACACAAAGTTCAATTTTATGTTCACAACAGATGCTTTTCTGGCATATATTACATGAACTTCTCGTCACTCTGAGTTTGCTATAGGGACAGAGGTGACAAGTTCTACGCTTTCTTGGTCCTTTGACAATATTTTCGACGGATTCTTGTCGATTAGGTATTTTATTTTGAATTTTTTTCTTAATTAAGGTCTGCAAGGGAATCTGCCTCTTAAATAGGGAGCTACGAGAGAATAATGAAGATTTTTCAGACACTGTCGTCGGTTTTAGGGTTTTCGATCATTATGGAACAGAACATATTGTCAGTATATATGACGTAAAAATTAATATTCAAAATTCCAAACAAAAAGACAGAAAAACTTACACTTAGGTTACTCTTCGTCGTTGCGAGTACACACGAGTACACACCTCTGAATTTTAACTTAAAAAAAATGAGAATCCAGCGTACGACCACTAACTACAAGCTTACGACATCAGCTAATGTTGTTGACAAAAAGGGCGTTATTTGAACACTAATTAAAAAGTTATATAATAAAAAGCAAATGAGCTTCGTCGATTCGACGAACAGCAACCATCTAGGGTTAATATTGGTCATTGTTAAACGAAATAATTCTCGCCTTCATTTCATAATTAACTATCTACAATAAGTGTCGCTTATAAGAATTTTATAATTTGCACGTTTTTCAAGTTCTTTTAAGCGAGAAATGCATTTATAAAAATTCGTTGATACGCATCTTCTGTGCTAATAAAAACTATTTACTGGCATCGAAAGTGCATCTAACTATTATTTTTTTACCAGCTGCTCCCAAATTGATGTAAAAACCAGTAGGAATTAAAACTTGTGTACTTTGCTGGATGTAATACATAGGGCTGTTCTCCTCTCCATTTGTGTTACCATTACTATAGGAAAGAATATATGCAAAATTTCAACAAAAATTTTAAATTTTTAAGTAAAAAAGTTAAAAGTTACTTTAACTTACTTTCATTTAGGTGTTTATTGTTGTTTGCTCTAAGACACTTGTACTAAATTTATGTAATAAAATCTAGTACATATTTCTTCAATTTTTTCAATTTAAATTTTTTTTGCAAAACTTAATAATTTGTTTGACATTTACCACAATTATATAAAAGAGATGACAATAAAAAAACGAAAAACTTTTCTATCTCTTTCAATTAATGGTGGAAATTTGGCATCACTTTTATTCCTGTGTCGAGTCTATTATTTTGTTAAAAAGATTCGAGCGATATTTCACTGCATCTTCAAAACAAACATAAATGTACAGCCTGATAGCACTTTTCACTATTTGTATGCTAAATTAGCATTGCTAATAACAAAAGTGACATCTATTTGTCAACATAAATACTTCATTTATTTGGTAGATCATCATCTGCTGCTCTTAATCTAATTCTTTATAGAAAGAGAACAAGGTCACAGAATACAGTTTTCTGTGACAAAGTAATAAATTATGAAAAGAAAAACACCAGGTGGTTGTGTAACTTACTGTTGTTGTTGTGACTGGATTAAGCAGGATGTTTTTACTAATAATTGAACAGGACAGATGTAATTTTAATAATAAAGTTAGTTTAAAATTTACACCAAAGTTAAAAATTTAACGACAACAAAAGCAGCATGCTTAATCATAGAACACAAACAAAATACCACGCAAACACCGGGGTACATTTGTACCCCTATACCTATATAAATTTAAATTATTTTCAGCTTCACAGCAAAAACTATTTTTACCTTTAAAAAAAAAAATATTTATTTTAGAATCTTTTCATTAAAAATTTTAAAAATTATTTAATTAATAAAAAAACTTTGAACAGCCTCTTATTTGCTCATTTTTTTCATATAAAAATATTGGGTACCCCGGTTATGTGTTTCCGTAGATGTCATCGTTGGAAGTTTTTAGTTATGGAATCGCTGAACCGAAATGGTCAACAAAACGACTTAAAAAGAAATTCCTAGATCCGAAGTTTCAATACTCAATAAGAAGTTTTTTTAGCAGTTTATTTATATCTACCAAGGCGAATTTACACCAGGTGAACTTATCTTGCTACGTAAGCAACAGCTGATAACTAACCTTGTGTCAAAATGGCATACCGTTCTAGTGGTTCTTGGGAATCTTTACTAAATTCTATAATTTTCGCTTAAAATGATGAAATTTAAAACTTTTTTAAGTTATTACCAAGGCGAATTCATACAAGGTGGTCTTATTTTGAAAACGTAAACTACTTTAACGTTGTGTTAAAATAATACAACACTGTAGTAAACAAACTAGCTGTGCACTAACATTCAAACATGTAAATATAAATGTCAACAAAAGTAACAGCATATCATTTTGACATAAGGTTAGTTTTCAGCTGTTGCTTACGTAGCAAGCCAAGATCACCTTGTATGAATTCGCCTTGGTTATTACATTTCAAAACACACAATTTAAAATGGAAAACAAAATGAAATATTTGCCTGAATTTTTGACACAACGTTAAAATATTTTAGAGTGTTGTAAATCGTTTTCAAAATAAGACCACCTTGTATGAATTCGCCTTGATATGTACTATATACAGAGTATATACCAAGAATGATAGAAATAAAGATTACGCCTTGCGCATGTTTTACCGTTTGATGACGTAGTAGTTCCCTTGTACAGATTACCAAGGCTCTTTGATGTGTGAAAATCGTAATTTCTTACAAAAAATGTATGTATTACGGGATTGTTTGCAACCCTACAATTAATTTACTCAGAGAGTTCAAATAAAAAATATTATATCAATTGTCAAAAAACTAAGAATTTTGCTTAATATTTTATACCTATTAAAAATATTATTACAATAAATACAATTTTTAAAAGTGTTAAAACGTGTGTTAAAAGTAGCGTAATAAAGAAAAATACAAAATAAAATAGAAGAGAGCAAAAAAGAGTACAAACCAATGTTGAAAAATTCAGTACTTTGGTACTTTTTTTAGTACTTTTTCATATTGAAAATTCCGCAGTACCCCCGCGTTGTTTTCGGTACTTTATTATACTTTGAGATTTTTAACTGTGATGTGATCATTTCGATAGCAGGCTTAGGTTATCTATCATGTGTTTGTTGCAAAATATATTTTGTTTTTAAAAAAATTATTAACGACGTTAATATTGAAATGCAAAGCGTGGAAGCCAGGATTCATATTTTGCTTTCCAGAATGGAATATTTGTTCTTATAACTGGCAAGAAAATTTATAAAAATGAAAAGGATAATATGTTAGTGGAAAATTGAAATGAACACCATATTTATAGAAACATGCTATCCTAAGGAAATGGTTTATAAAGTCAAAGAAACGTCAAAATCGTTTTATTCGACAATTTTCGAAACACTAAGAACTAAATTTTGTTTTGAACACAAAATCTTAAAAGTGATAATCAGCTTCACTCCAGAAAATATTGTTTCCGAAAAAACCATTAGCATAATACTTTTTTCTGTTGTTATTAATGTTATTTACAAACGATAAAGAAAACTATGCATACATAATAATATCAATTCTTAATTCCGTGTTCTAGCGGATCTTTTAGAAATAAAGCATTTTAGAACTGAATATATTTAAATTTCTTGGAAAAATATAGCCAAAATTAAGAACGAAACTAATGTTTGCTGACATTTCACATATTGCTTTTGGTATTTTATCGATATCTCATTTCTCAGCAATTGAACGCACATTTTCAAATGCAAAATGATGTAAAAAACAAAGAAAGAAATCGTTTACACGTAGAAACTGTTTCAAGTTTGATAAAAACTAAAAATCTATTAAAAGTAGTTGCTGTTGTAGTTATAATATTTCTTATGATCTCTTAAAGTAAATTTGCTTTATCTTTAAACACTGAATTAAAATCTTGATTTTTAAACACTTATGTTTTAAATTTTTTTCAGAATTGAGTCTAAGTATGTAAAATATGTAAAAGTCTGAATAAAACACAAATAAAATTTTTAATTTATTAACTTATTCATAAATATATGAACTATTTCAAATATTTTTTTTTTAGAAAATACTAAAAAACGTACCTTAAGCGGCTCATACACTTGCAGTATAACTGTTTAATTTTAAAGCCAATGGATTTGTGATAGTCGAAGGTGACACAATATATTGGCAAGAATCGAAATCAGAAAAGAAGTGCACCATACTGTGAAATGTGTTTGCATCAACGTACTATGTTGTTTTGCTTTAAAGGTTATGTTTTTTTTTATAAGAGTTGCGCCATATTTTAATTCAAACCATTGTGCCACTTATTGAATAATATAGGGCCATATAGAAATAATATGGCGAATAACATATACAATAATATTTAAACGGATGGGGCGCTTGACGCTTATGTAAAACAAAAAAATTACAGTCGAACTTCCATAACTCGAATCACCATTATCCCAAAAAAAGCTTCGACTTATGGAGACTTCGAGTTACAGAATTTTCTTGTTGAAAAGAGAATAAATTGCAAACTTGTGTACATTTTGTATTTTTTGTTTAAAACAGGCACTATTTGAAAGCTTCATACCTAAGCATGTAGGTATGTATTTGTAATAAACAAGTTACAATGAAGTAAAATATCGGCATGGTTTGACTTCTAGCTGCTGTAAACCAATTGAGGACTGCTATGTCGATAATTTTGTATATTTGGGTCTTAATCATTTTACGAAAGAGATGAGATACTGACTCAAACGAGTTGATAATTAATTCTTTATTTTTAAAAATCTATGAGACCGTACTAGCTGGGACACCATATTTATTGTCTGCTTCCTTTTTCTTGAATCCACCTTCGACTTCTTTTATAAACTTATATTTCCCTCCATCGACAAACATTATAAAACACGTTTACTTGACATGAAATAAACACATACAAATAATTTTAACATATTTAGGCAAACCAAAAGACACACGTAATGTACAAAAAGGGATTTCCCCGAAAAAAAGAGCAAAGTAAAATATACAAACCTGCTAAACAAGCAAAAGAAAGCGAAATAAATAAACAAAATAAGCAAAACAAGCAAAAAACTTCGAGTTATAGAATACAAATTTGAGTATTTGGTTCGAGTTATGGAGAATTTCGAGTTGTGGAAGTTCGAGTTACGGAAGGAGAATTGTATGTAGTTTATTGTTTTAGAGCTACTGCCAATCAAATTGGTTCGAGTAAGAGAAAATTTGAGTTAGAGAAGTTCGAGTTATGCGAGTTCGACTGTATTTACATGTGTACCTCAAATATTATTTACATGTGTATCTCAAATATAAATACTAAATTTGCTATTAAATACTTAGATAAATGAATTCCCTTTAAAAGTTTTTTGTTCCTTTTATTTTTATAAATTATTGTTTTTTTTTTAACAAAAAGTACCATTTGGTGGAAAAAATACTCTTTTAGTTGAAGTTCAGTACCATTTCAAAATTTCAATTTTGCAACACTGGTACAAACATTATAAGTGTGCATTGGGCAAATGCCAATAAATTAACCGCAAAAAACAAAGGGGGAAATTGTGCGAAAAACTAACGTGCTGCGTGCTTTTAATTAAATGTCTATATTTTTAACTATAGCTAATGTAGAGATAATATATATTTATGTAAGTTAAAAATAAAATTATCAAGAAAAAAGTAACTTATAATAAAAAATGTTCAGTTTTCAAATAATTTAAATAGAAAAATAATAAATTGTCCCACTGCTATGTTTACACATACACATAACAGTCTGAAAGCTAAAAATTATTAGCCAATGAGAACGAAGGTTGTGTGACGTCACAGTTCCTACATGCGCAGTAAAAAAATGTTATATCTGCCTGATGTCGTAATCTTTATTTCTATCATTCTTGCATTGCATACATTTTGGAGAAACTCAAAAACACCAAAATGTATTTGAAAAAAAATGCTATTTTGTCTGATCTTTCATCACAAAATTATTTGCTTTCACGTGTATGAGCGAATAAAACAAAAAAAAAAAAAATACATTGCTGTCCTCCTCTTTCGTGTTTTTCTAGGCGATGGTATACAGGGTTGTCAGATGTCGGGATTCCTCGCCAAACGTGGCGATTTTCAAACCTGTTTGGCGACCTAATTTTCGATTTGGCGACATAGCGAGTTTTTGGCGATTTATAAAATAATTGGCGATTAAGTCGGCTATTTTTGATGAGACATGAATTTGTTTGGAAATTCTTTAAATTCAAACCGGCAAAATTATATTATTTTAATATAAGTATGCAATTTGAGGCATTCATCCGGTAAGTAATGTTCAATTAACAAATAGAATTCCTTAAAACATGGTTATATGTATTTAAAGCTTAAGAAAATTTTTTAATTATAAAATGTGGCAATTTATTATCAGAAGCAAAATTATCAGAAAAAATTACTGCTTGTTTATTGGAAAAAGTATTTTAATGATGATATTCCATCTAATTTAAATCAGTTTTGGCCAAAATTTTATAGCTTTAAGGATACGGCAGCTTCGTTCCATTTTGAAGAACTCGCTCTGGCTATACTTTATATGCTGGTAATTCCATCTAATAATGCCTGTGTTGAAAAAAGTATTTTCAAACATTAACTCGTCTTCGAAGTAGAATCAAATACGAAAGTTTTGACGCGTTATTATGATCTATAAATTATTTGAATGAAAATAGTACATGCTGCACTTCTTTTCTAACTTTTTTAAATAAATTTAATTCTCTTACAATGTGTTCCAAAAAAGAAGACAGAAAGCGAGTATAGCGTGTTTGATAAATGTATAATAGAACTCCAAGTACAAGCATATGTATATTCAATATTTGTTTGATATTAACTGCAAAATTTCTTTTTGTTGCTTTAAGTAGACTACTATAAACTATATTATAGCAAACATTGTACCTTTTTTGTGTTCACTAATAATTTTTAATTTGTTCTTAATAAAAATTAAACAAAATATATATAATGTCGATTTTTTAAAATTTTTAGCGGATTTTATCGTTTTGGAACCAATTTATTTTTGTACGATTTATAAAAAATATTAATAGTAAAAGAAATATAAATTTTACCGTCAAAAATTAAAAAATATAGGCTTCGCGATTTTTGACATTGAATTTGGCAAAAAGGTCAAAATCAATCTGACAACCCTGATGGTATATACTTTTAACCATGAATCAAAGAAACAAGATTGCGCAAATATGAGTGTTTGTTGTAAAAAATGTAAGACAAACACAAATGCGCATGTACAAAGCCTATTTCTACGTCACACATAAAAATAACGGACCTGCGCAATGCGCAATCTTGTTTTTTTGATTCATGCTTTTTAACAAATTATTGTTTTGTTCTAGTGATACAGTATAACCCGGTTAATTACCCCACGCTTAAATGCCTCTCTCGGTTATTTACCTTGAGTTTTAAATCCCCGTTTTTTTTCTTCCATTTTTGAAACAAAAATCCACGTTTAATTGCCTTACGCTTAATTACCCAATTCGGGTAATTGCCTTAAAAAATAAAATCCAAAAACAAAATTACACCTAAATTTCACTCGTTTAATTGCCTCAGTACTATTTGACAACAACACAGCAAGTAACACAATACAGTAGACGCTCACAAATTAGAGCTTTCAGTAATTCGAACGTCCAGAAATTAGAATCAGTGTTTGCAATACATTAAACGCTCTAAAATTCGAATTTATAGTTCTAATTTCAGAGCGTTTTTTTTTTTTTTTGTTGTTATTTGAACACAAGAAATCCGCAATTTATTTTTATACTGTTTGAACATGTAAAACTTAAAAGGGGAATTACCAAATTTTAGATGTGTTTCTTTATTTGTTGTTTTTTTGTCGCATTTATATGTATATATTTGTGGCTAGTTTATTTGTGAAATTCGAAACATGTGAACATTTTTTGGAAGTCTCTATTAAAAAGTGAAAGTGTATCATTCGAAATGTCAAATAAACGTAAAAAAAACACTTTATCATTGGAAACGAAGGTCAAAATATTAGAAAAGCTTGACAAAGGGTTTGAAGGGAATATTAATGTTACGACATCTTCAATCAGCTATATCAAATCACATAGACGGCAATTTTAAATGCTGTTTTCAACACATATCAGGAAGCAAGCAATAAATCTTTGCACAGTGCTGAATACCCAAATATGGTAAGTCGTCTGTATGAGTGGTTTAAAGAGAAAGCTAAAAAAATATTTAGAGAGGAATATCCCTATAAAGATGAAAATGCATTCCGTGGAAGCAATGGATAGTTTTCCAAATATAAGAAACGACACGGTATTTTTAATTTTAAAAAATACATTTAATGTCAATCAAATAAAATTGAATTAAAAAAAATTTAAGTAATTTTTATTTTTTATTCGAAATAAAAACGTCCAGAAATTAGAATAATTCAGAAATTAGAATTGCCTCAAAAACAAAGCGGTTCTAATTTGCGAGCGTCTACTGTAGTAACAAAATATGGCTTATTTGAAAGCAAAATTTTCCACAATTTCATATTTGCATTAAAATAAAATGTATTCTGTGCTCACCAGAATAAAGTTACGTTATGAGGTGCTGACTAATATAACGAAAGGTCGCTAAATTTTAAATTACATAAACATTTAAAAGGATAAAATAGCTTGAATATTTTAGGGATTAAAATTTGAATGAAAGCTGTATGTTTAAATCTGCACCGATTCAACAATAGTTAATTTGCTGTAAGATATTTTGGGCCAAATTTAATCTTAATGCGAACATGATTAAATGGTTTATGGACAAAAAGAAAGAAGTTTGCATGGGGACTATGTGATATTATAGACCGATTCTCACAATTTACATAGGTTTCGTTCTTATGACAATTAAAACTTATTTACCAAATTTTATCAAATTATCTAATAACGGCTACTATTACTTTCCGCACAAGGTTAACATGGACAGACGACCAGCCAGATGGACGGACAAACATTTATATAATGGCTTTTTTCTTAATTTTTGCATATAAATAAAAATTAAAAGTGTTGAAAAACATTTATCTTTACAAAAACTTTCTTTGACTTACAATTGTAGAGTGAAATTAAATGTAGATGGCAAAATTAAAGCAACAGAAAATTCATCTGTTAACCAGAATTTTAAGGAATTTTTTATATTTGCTGACCATGTATAAAAATATGCTTTAAAAACGTGATATATGCAATAAAAATGCAGCAATAGCTAAAATATGCAAATTATTCACAAACAGATCAATACCAAAATTCATAACAAGCTCTAAACGGATAAATATGTATATTGTTGCTGTCTTCATTGGTCGCACAAGAAAAACCATGCAATTCCGTATTTACGGTTTCCCTGATCATAAGTTTGTAAATATGTATGAGTACGCTTTTGTTAGTAGGATATGACAAAACTTCTCAAAAAGCATTACAGTTAAAAATACAGCTATCCCATTGCTTTTTATTGTTATCTCTTTAGATTTAGCTGATACATGTAAAAATTCCTGTCAACTTTTTTTCATACATCAAAGTTAAGGTATCTTGTAAATAAATACGTTTAATTACCTCACTGTGGTATTTAAACGTATTCGCTTAATTACCTCAATGAGGTAGTTAAACGTATTCTTATAATTACCTCAACGAGGTATTTAAGCGTATTCGTTTAAATGCTTACCCCGCATAATTACCCAAAAATATTGGCATTTTTGGCGAGGTAATTATCCGTGGAATACTGTAACACTAAAATAATCGGAAGATGTTGAACGAAACAACATGGGAAAGGAACATCTCCTATAGATGACGAAATATCGTCAGGTGATTATTGTTTTAGCCTACTCGCCATTTTTGAAAAAAATGAGTTAGGAATGGATTATTTATGACTTCAATGTTCTCTTTTATATTTCAAAATCCATTTTTTGATATTTCGTATAGAATCTGAGATATTCAGCATCGACTTTGGTCTACATCCACATTTTTTAGGATATTTTTGCTAAATATGACAATTTTTTGCATATGGAGCAAATTTTGCATAAAAACTTAACAATTAATTTGAGATGAATATGGAGCCCACAACAAAACTAATTGTTGAATATTGATTTGCGCCAGCTAACATATATTTTCTTTCCATATAACATATGTTGCATCTGCAGTTCGGGGCTTATAGGAGAGAGTTTAGCAATTATCACCATTCTAAAACATACCAAACTGTCCTTATAAATCTTTATTAACTATCAACTTTATTGTTTTTGCCATAGACTTACTTTGCTCCACGTCAAAGAAAATATCATTATACGAAATACAATTTGATATGGAGCACAAACGACAAAATGTTGTTTTAGAAAAACCATTAAAACTTTGGTTTTATTGCATGTAAATTCATGAAAATGTAAAGTTTTGTTAAAAACATATGTATGTAGCAATCAATTAGGAGCGTTTAAAAAATCTATCGAGTAGTTTTTGAGAAAATTTATTGTAAACCTATTTTATCGTTTTTCTCAAAACCGACTTGATAGCTTATAGGCTAAAAAAATAATAAACTGACGATATGTTGATTTTTAGCCCTGTACAATTCTTATAGGAAGATGCTATCAATTTTGCGATGCGATGAAAGATGTGATCAAGTGTAAAAACTTATAACATCTATTATCAATAAAAAATGTCACCATGTCTGAAAAAAAACTTTTATTTTTTTTAAATACTTTTTTCTACCAAAGTGCCAATATTTTAAAAGATAACACAAAAATGTATTTATTGTTTAATAATATAAAAAAAAATTAAGCAAAATAAGGCAAGCAAAAAAAGAAAATTTTGAGATATGGTAGCGCTGCTTTCAAAGCAACTTCCATTTTGTCAGTGAAGTCACAATAATAATAGAATTTATTGCCACTTTTCTAGTGATGACACTTAAAGAATCCAAAAATGTAAAAGGGAACAAAATGAGATAGTAACATTCTGTAAAGATGTTGAAAAATTGAAATTCTTATACCCTTTGTACACTTGCATACATTTCGGAGGAACGCATGGAAGATGTTGAAAATGTGAAATACGCGTTCACACTTGAAACATCTACCATCAATAAAAAATGTCACCATTTCTGAAAAAAAAACTTTTATTTTTTCTTAAATACTTTTTTTCTACAAAAGTGCCAAAATTTTCAAAGATAACACCAAAATGTATTTCTCATTCATTTGTTTAAAAATTTTAGCAAAATTAAGCAAAATAAGGCTTGCAAAAAAGGATAAACTTGAGAAATGGTAACACTGCTTTCAAAGCACCATCCATTTTGTCAGTGGTGCCACAATAATTACAGAATTTATTGCCACTTTTCTGGTGATGACACTAAAAGAATCGAAAAATGTAAAAGGGAACAAAATGAGATTTTGATTTTGATTTTTAGCCCTATGTATTTCTTATGGGAAAATTCCAACATCTTCGCAAATTGATGTTAAATGTTGACAAGTGTGAAAAGGCTATTATTATGGGAAAATTCCAACATCTTCGCAAATTGATGTTAAATGTTAACAAGTGTGAAAAGGCTATAACATATTCCGAAGATGTAGAGTGGAGTACAATGGGATAGGAACATTTTGTAAAGATGTTGATCAATTTTGATTTTTAGCCCTATGTGTTTCTTATGCGAAAATTTCAACATCTTCGCAAATTAATGTTAGATGTTAAGTGTTAACAAGTGTGAAAAGGCTATATTAAAAAAAGTGTTCTAGCGCGAATAAGATAGAAAACAAATTAAACTTTTCTTTGTAGTAGATCATTGATTAGTTTCTTCTGTATTACGGATATACAACCAATTGACAAATCAAAATACGACAATAAAGAAATAAAGTACGCATATTTACTTGCTTTATACTTTAAAAAGGTTTGGCTTGAAATAAACCGTATCCAACTTGGAAAGATTGGTCCCAAAATTTTTGAAATTTGGTACAAAGCTTCCTTCAAGCCTAGTTTCAACTAAAAATTTAACCGAATGCCTATTTTGCTCATTCAAGATTTTTGCTTCTCTCGAAAAAAAAAATAATAAAAAAGTGAGAGGATTCGCTGCCAGGAGGGTTTGAGAAGCACACAATTCTTCACATTCCGGATATCAACCTCGTGTGTTTGAAGTGCTGGTAATCAATTTTGACGCAAATAACTACATTGAACTGATAAATTGGCAACAAAAGTTTTTCGATCCGCCAATTTTTCGAAATTTTTTTTCATTAGTCTTTAGGTAAAACTTATATTTTTGAGTTATGACGATGTTGCAAAAAATGAGCGATGTGTGTTTATTTTAAATTATTAATATGTAATTGTTATATATTAAAAAACAGAGGTTGTTTCCTTTATTGCTAAAGCGGCCCAAACACTTGCAATATTATTGTAAATGATATTCGCCATATTATTTCCATTTTGTCCTATATTATGCAATAAAAAAGTCGCACAATGGTTTCATTCATTCAATAAAAAGGTGAACATAACCTATAAAAATAACACAAACAGCATTGTACAATGTTGCCAACACATTTCACTTTCTCTTCGTTGTGCAATAAAAATCAAAAGCCTTTTGATTGTTGCCAATACATTGTGCCACATTCGAATATCACATACACATTGGCGATATAATTGTACAATACGTTAAATTGAACAATTTTATTGCAAGTGTATGAGCCGCTTAAATTCTGGCTAAATACACGACTTAACTTAAATTCATGTTACCAGTTATTATTTGTTTAGGCGTTAGACAACATAATATTGCTATAAGAATATATGTGCGTTCGTTTACTTTTCCAGTAAAATCCCAGTAAAATCCAGTAGGTGAGTAATATGAAAATTTTACAAATTGATGTGTACGCTAACGCATTTCAGTAAAATCCAGTAAAAATTTGCACAGATTTTGGGGTAAACGAACGCAGATTATAATTCAATAACTTGTATTTGTTGCCATACATTAGCGACCCGTCCTTATATATATTTCAACTTAGTGACGAGAGTTTTTATTTTAGCAAAAAATAATTGATAACAGCTAACATAGAAAATGGCAATGACATTTCTGTTATATCCTTTAAATTTGACATATGTCATTAGACAGTTTTAAAGCTTGCTTTTCCTCTCTGGGGGATGTAAAAAGCTTTAATGCAAATTCAACTCTACCTATAATAAAATAAATTCATTAAAGCTTTTCTTTTTAGCTAATTCAACGAACGGCTCCATTAAAAACTTTTCCAGTCTTCTTCTGGTAATAGCTTAGAAAACTATTGAAAAAAGTACTTTAATTAAATCGGACAACGAAATGTAAAAAAATAATCACAAAAAAGAAAAAAAAAAATCAAGAAAATATTTAAACAAAAATTTTGGCTTAAAAAGTAATAAACAAATAAAATTTAATTAAACAAAAGCGGATTTTAAGAAATACTTGAATAAAAAATAAAGTTGTATGCGATTATTTAAAATACTATACCTATATAAAATAATTTGTATATTATAAAAATAATATACAACACATACATACATTCAATTATATTGTATATTGTGTGTATTTTAAGAAAAAAAGTCTTTAAAAAAAAATGAAAAAACAGTTTTCTTTTATGACAAAATTTCGGGGGAAAAAAATAGTAAAAATATTTAAAAAACTGAGCTCTGATATTTGTGCGTTTGTGTAAAATAATTTCAAATGTATAAAAAAATCCTAAATATATATGTGTGTACATAGTTGTGGTATTAAGGATATTACTTGTTGTATAAAATTTCTAGTTGTTGTTGTTTGTGAAAAATTTATTTCCAGCTTCCTTGTAAAAAGGAAGGGGTTCCAACCAAAGGAGCAAATTGATACTTGAAATCTCATTTAATTTTAATCAAAATAATTCATATTAATTCAGCTTTTGATAATTATAAATACATACATTGCACATATGTATACTAGTTAAAAACAGAAAAATGAAATGTACTTTACATAAACTTGTTGTGTATGTTTGGCACACCATACAGGTTAATTCTTTTTAAAAATTTGTATGATTGTGTGTGTGTGTATATATGCATTTCCTGTGCACCTTTTTCACCAACGAATATCAACAATAGCACGCACAATACAGCAGCACACAATTTTAAATTCACAAAAACATATATGTATAATGGGTGATTTTTTAAGCGTAGTTTTTTTAAAAATCTAATAAAACACTCAAATTTGCATCATATATTCAAAATTTTTATTGGAATCGATAAATTGGGCTTTTCCATTTACTTCTTAAAAATAACTTCATGTAAATGTTGCCCGCGGCTCCGGTTCAAATGGTCCATTCGTTAGGTCCAATTTTGCACCACTTTTTCGAGCATTTAGGCCTGTATTCCATGAATAACACGTGTTATGTTATTCTCTAAGGCTTCAATCGTGTTTGGATTGTCCACATAGAACAACGGGTTCACATAACCCCACAAGAAATAGTCAAGAGGCGTACAAATCACATGATCTTGGCGGCCAACTCACAGGGCCATTTCAAGAGATAAGCTGCTCACCAAATTTATCCTTCAATATGTCCATTGTTTCACGAGCTGTGTGGCATGTGGAACCGTCTTGTTGAAAACAAATATTAACCAAGTCCAACTCAGCAAATTGGGACAAAAAAAAGTCGCGTATCATGGTTCGATATCGTTTGCCGTTGACGGTAACGTTTCTTCCACCGTCGTCTTTGAAGAAAAATGGACCGATGATGCCACTAGCTCATAAACCACACCAAACTGTCGTTTTTTCGGGAAGCATCGGTAACTCTTGTACGGCATGTGGCTGTTCCTCAACCCAGATGCGGCAGTTTTGCTTGTTTACGTATCCATTTAGCCAGAAATGAGCCTCATCGCTGAACACAATTTTTCGATAAAACATTTCTAACAGAGCACAAATTTTGATAATAAATTTCAAAGATTTGCAGTCGTTGCTCGTTTGTGAGTTTCTCCATGATGAAATGGCAGAGTATACTGAACACTTTTCACTTTCACAGATGTAGTTTGGACACATTTACCAACCAGTGCTGCCAGCCCGAAAAACTTAATTCATTAAAAGATCACACTCTATATGGGGGCTTTTTTTTGAAGTGCTATTACCTCAAAAGTTTCTAGCAGGCATAAAAAAATTCGATACCGATCGAAATTACAATAGAATTGTAACGGAAATTCCGATCAATATCGAATGCCCTAATTTGCCGTCAGTACATAGCTATATTTTTTATATACATACATATGTAAATATTGTCATCTAAAATGTAAAATAACGTAACATCAATTTTCATAAATTTAAAGGAGACGTAAAAACGTTGTTAAATGGAAAATATTTGAGACACTAAATCAATTTTTTATATATAAGCTAAAAATGCGATAACCGATCTACATATTTAAAAAAAATATACATAGGTATATATGTTTATTTTTTTTCGTAATAAATTTTCAAGCTCTTTATCTTTTTGTAAAAAAATATTTATTTATTGTGTATCCAATATTTCATTATCTGAATGGATTACTACTTAATGGATTTTTAATTTTCTAATTACAAACAAATTTTTATGAAACAACAAAATTGTCAAATATTGAAATTGGATACATCTTTTGAAAAACTTTGAAAAAAAAATAATTAACACGGTAAAACAACGAACGGAACGGCCTTCAGCTACTTCACCCACGTACTTAGTTTTATTGTTTAACGAAAAGAAATTAAACATTTTTATGGTTTTGGTCGAAATCTCCCACAGTAAATATTAGCGAATTCTTTTATGTATGTATGTATGTATTTGTACGTTTTAAAAATGTTCTGCTTTCATTCATTTTCTTAAAAGAAGAATTGAGAGATCTTAAATCTCCGTATATTTATAGAGGCGCATATCCGCCTGTTTCCTTGTTTAATTCGAAGAAAATGGCGCAGAAATATAAAAGTTTTCAAAAGATTCTTGTCGCATCTTTTTCACTTCATATCTGGTTCAAATAGATTTGCGAAAACGTCTATCTCCGCAAACGTTTAAAATACTTTTAGCAAACATCTTTTTAATATTAATCAATTCTGTGTTAATTTTACCATGAATGGTTTTTAAATCTTATTTAAATCAATTTAAAATCAAAGGTATCGTATGAGAAAAAAGGCGAAGCCTTCCCAACAAACCAAAACGATTTAGAAAGAACTTGTAGCAAGCTTACTAACAAAA
This sequence comes from Pollenia griseotomentosa, assembly GCA_963931875.1. NCBI lineage: Eukaryota > Metazoa > Arthropoda > Insecta > Diptera > Polleniidae > Pollenia > Pollenia griseotomentosa. Next base: position 200,994,921 of record OZ007561.1, on the reverse strand, counting down.
GCCTTAAGCTTAGAAAAGTGTAGTGATTACTATTATAAAAGGCTTATTAACAATTGTTTAATAATGAAAACTGAACCCTTGCGATAATGTTACTAGTCTATAATATAATGTAAGCTAAGAATTCTAACTATAGAATAAGCTTAGAGAAAAATACTTTTTCTAATCATGTTAATTAACAATAAACACTGAACTACAGTAGTAATTTTATTTATTAGAATTAGTTGTTCTATTATTTTACATAATATATTTAGTAATATTTTTAGTAATTATTTTTGTTTTGTTTAGTCTATATTCTTCGACCTTTTAATTTTATTTCTTCTTATTTTTAATTCAAGCTCAAGGTCAGGTTATGCAAAAAATATTTATTTGAAGTTTATCCAATATTTCGCTGCCACAATGGACAGCTTCTTCAGGGATCTTTGGTTTATAAATTTCAAACAAATTTTTAAAAAACAAACAAAATTTAAATTAAATAACAATAATTGTCAACATGAAAAAATAATACACAGGAAACAAAATTATTCTATTACATTTTTGAAACTTATTCAATTTCCTATCTTATTCTTATAAATTAAATGTCTGTAATTTTGAGCTACATTGTCTGTATCGGTTTTAAAATTAATTCTTCGTTCTATTGGTGTGTTGATTATTTGTAGCATTTCTAGCATAAAGCGTCGTTTGTAGTTTGTTTCTGTATTTAAAACTGTTGTATTTTCAAAATCTGGTGTATGATTAAAATTGGCACAATGTGTAGACAATGCAGTTTTTTGAGAAGATGTATTTTTGTATTTTTGATCAGATCTATGTCCTGCTAGTCTAGTTTTTAATTTGTTTTTCGTAGTACCTATATATACCTTACTACATATTTCATTATCCTTACCCTTGCAAGGAATTTTGTAAATAATATTAAATCTATCTAATTTCTCTGTTCTATCTTTCATTTTACTAAATAATCTATCTAATGTATTATATGTCTTATGAGCCATCCTATAATTATTGATGTCATAAATATTAGAGTTTTCCAGTCGTTCAGAAATTACCGGTACATAAGTTAAAGACTTATAAATCTTAGGTTCAGTAACCGTACTCCTACCACCTTCCCTATGTCCTTTGTACTGTCCAATCAATTTACAGATCAATTCTCCTGGGAAATTATTATCTTCTCCAGCTTCTCCAGTTGTAGCAGATATAGTTATGGAGGAGCTTCTTGATACTTGTATTAGAGGATTAACTATTAAACCAAAAATTATAACAAAATATGTAGATGACCTATTTTGTATTATTTCAGAATGTGAAATGGAAAACATGTTAAACATATTTAACTCCTTTCACCAGGATATTAAATTTACAATTGAAAAGGAATGTGATCTAAAACTTCCATATTTAGACACATTAATTATAAGAAAGGGTAATAAGTTATTAGTAGATTGGTACCAGAAACCAATTTCTTCGGGAAGAATTATTAATTATTATTCCAAACATCCGAGAAGAATTATTATGAATACTGCCAAAAATCTTATAGATAAAGTTTTAAATATTAGCGATATAGTTTTTCATAGAAGAAACAAAATAAAAATTAAAAATATTTTAGAAGATAATAATTTCCCAGGAGAATTGATCTGTAAATTGATTGGACAGTACAAAGGACATAGGGAAGGTGGTAGGAGTACGGTAACTGAACCTAAGATTTATAAGTCTTTAACTTATGTACCGGTAATTTCTGAACGACTGGAAAACTCTAATATTTATGACATCAATAATTATAGGATGGCTCATAAGACATATAATACATTAGATAGATTATTTAGTAAAATGAAAGATAGAACAGAGAAATTAGATAGATTTAATATTATTTACAAAATTCCTTGCAAGGGTAAGGATAATGAAATATGTAGTAAGGTATATATAGGTACTACGAAAAACAAATTAAAAACTAGACTAGCAGGACATAGATCTGATCAAAAATACAAAAATACATCTTCTCAAAAAACTGCATTGTCTACACATTGTGCCAATTTTAATCATACACCAGATTTTGAAAATACAACAGTTTTAAATACAGAAACAAACTACAAACGACGCTTTATGCTAGAAATGCTACAAATAATCAACACACCAATAGAACGAAGAATTAATTTTAAAACCGATACAGACAATGTAGCTCAAAATTACAGACATTTAATTTATAAGAATAAGATAGGAAATTGAATAAGTTTCAAAAATGTAATAGAATAATTTTGTTTCCTGTGTATTATTTTTTCATGTTGACAATTATTGTTATTTAATTTAAATTTTGTTTGTTTTTTAAAAATTTGTTTGAAATTTATAAACCAAAGATCCCTGAAGAAGCTGTCCATTGTGGCAGCGAAATATTGGATAAACTTCAAATAAATATTTTTTGCATAACCTGACCTTGAGCTTGAATTAAAAATAAGAAGAAATATTTTTGTTTTGTTTACCCACATATTTCTTGTCTGTTTTTGGCAAACTGAAAGAAAGATTTTGTGCTTTTTACAAATTCGTCCTCTCCTACTCCAATAGAAATTGCAGAATCTGTAAAAATTAAAAAGTAAATGAATATGTTTATGCATACAATATATGAAATACTTTACTTATTATAGCTCTAGCTACACTCAGGTTACGCGCACTATTGTTTTCAGCCGTTCCCTTCCAGCATAAATGCTCTGCCAGCTCAGCTGTCAATAATTTGCGCCAACAGTTTTTGATATAATTTGGGTTTTTTTCTACCGTAAGCAGCTCAAAATCTTCATCATTTGAAGAACTAATCTAAATAGAGCTGGCTGCAAATTCACTTGCATTGCTTCTCTTTCTTTTATTAGTATTCAAAAGTAATTCAACAACTTCTTTCGATTCTTTACGAACACTCTGTTTAAATTTATATGGCATATTAACAAAATGTTTTTTTTAATTATATATTATTTAATTACTTTTTTTGAAATTGGGCACTGTTTAAAACACTTTAAATCACTTCACTCTTTAAGCAAAACACAAAGACTGAAAACTTTAACTTATTATACAAAATGTATGCACGCATCAAATAACGGGACATCATTCTCAAAAACACTTACAAAACTATAGCGAGAATAAGTCATTTGTAATCATATTGGTTGTCACGATTTAGGAAATCTCTTATGATAAACTTATTCTACAACTTATTTAAATTTTGCTCTGTTTTGGTCTGTTGGGTTACACCCCTAATAAATAGCATCAATAGGTTTGCGTCGACACGGTCAAACAAGTTTTTTTTTATTCTAATACAGCGCGGGACTGCATTGAAGAACTTAGAGATATTACATATATATATATATTACATGCATATAAATAATAATAATATTAACTCTAACTAACAGAATAGTCAGCTATTTTAGGACTCTTGCATAATTGCATTTTAGATAAGCAAGAACACTTTGAGTGTGATTCCTCTACATTTAGAAAAATTGCAATTATGTACGTCGAGATTACTGGTCTACAAATTTGGAAAAAAATGACTGCAGAAACGAAGCATGTTTTTAACTAATCTGAGTGCGCTGAAATCGAAATTGGGCTATCACGTCTTGTTCATTTTTTATCGCATGCTGGCAAAACTGTAAAACAGTCAATACTGACACTACAATTTCACAATAATTTTTTTGACAGAAGCCCTCATTCATTCTAAATCTTCATAATAGTAGCTTTGTGTGTGGTAAATACTTGGTTGAAAAAAAGGATATGGGCATTTCCCTAGAATGGTCTACCAGGATGAAAAAATAAAATGTTGATAATCATCGTCTTTTATTGTTTATTATTATAAAAAAAGTCTGTGTTGTTATAAAAGAATGGCTTCATAGCATGTCTCAGCTGTTTTACTCGAAGAAATTGCACTGGAAACTGGAAAATTTGATATTTTCTTATATTTTCTACTTCTAAACACATTTTTATATGCTTATTTTACATGCAAAAATATGTTATGTTTACACTCTTTCTTCATAATCTTTTCATTACAATCAATTGTAAATTGAGTATTTAGTTGTTTGTTAAGGAAATTTGAAGACATTAATGGGAAACTGCATGGTGATAATAATAAAAAAACATATGGAAAAATCGTACGTTCGCGACCCGTACGTTCGCGACCGGTACATAAGCCAATTAAACAAAAACCAAAAGAGATATTTTTTTTGGTAAATATTGCATGGAGACCTACATTAATACACTTTTAAAATAAATTAATCACTTTTGAATATTCCGTTCCATTACGCAGATTTTTACATTTAACTGCTGTCAGCCAAAGTTGACTTCTATTTTGCGTACGTTCGCGACCACATGTTTATAACTCTTATTATGAAAACTTAAACTCGGTGAAATCCATCCTTTGCACTAAACATACATCTACCCAAATGCTATCGAATCGCAAGAAAAAATGCTAGGAAAAGTTTTGTTTTCTATATTATTTGTACATCAAAAGCGTACGAACGTACGTTCGCGACCCCAGGAAATGCCCATATGCAACATCAGAATCATTAAAAAGGCATATTTACATTATTTTGGTTTTTCAGTCAGAAACTTGGACAAACCGTGGACACCGACAATGTTTTGCATATTCTTTATTTGCATTTAGATTTTTTTTCCAAAAAAATACTAGGTGCAGTGAGCGCAAACAAGAGGAGCGTGCTCACCAAGATTTAATAAAAATTAAAAGAATTTATCAAGGATTTTGAGACAAAAGCATGCTGGGAGACTATTGCTGGACTCTAATATGTACGTGAAACCGAACCAACAAAATACAAACGACGTTCAAAAAACGCCATTCACTTTTGAAAATTCATTGATTTTTAAAAAAACTAGTGATTTTTTATGTAAGAAACGAATAAAAACATTTTTTGGTATCTCGAAAACCTGAAGTGATAGAGAAAAACCAATTACAGATTCGCATTCAGCCCACCAAATTAGCCTAGAAAAGATGTTTGGTTGCTCTAGTCCAAAACCTTGATGGCTAGTTTATTGCAACGGAGGTGCGATATTTACTCATAAGGTATGCTCTCTTAAAAATAATGGCAGTCTGCTGAAAAGAAAGATTTAAGGTCCTGCAGATATTGTCATTTCTTTTTTTAAAAATTCTAAGCCTTTGGGTGCTGTTATGCCCCTATAACCGTTTGCAGCTCAACTCTTGTTCATTTGAAATTTTACAATCCTGTGTTAGTTTGGTAAACTAACTTTAAAACTGCATCACTAGCATTTGCAATGTTATGTTGTCAAATTAGTCGAGTTGTAAACCGTAAAATGGTCATAACAGTTCTTCTTGCAAGTCATCCTTAATATAGCTTTAATTTATGGATCTAGTGGTTTCATACGCCAAAACAGGAATCATATTTACAGTATTAAATTTAATTATCTATAAAACCGGGACAAGGTTTCAGTACAGAGTTAAACTTTTTTTCTGAATACATACTTTGAAGTACGCCCAGCTTTTATTTTGTCCTTCTGGGTGTGTGTGAAACGGTAGCAAAGTTCTATGGTGTATACAAATTGTTAAGAATTTCTACGCTAAAGCCAAAATTTATACTAGCCCCCAGGGATAGTATAATGATTTATCTAACATGACCTTAAGTTTCACAATTTGTTTTAGACTGTTAAAGTAACATATATTCTCAATTGAAAATATGTATGTATTGTATCTTCTAACTAGATTTTTTTCTTTTCCCGAACTTTTTCATTTCCCGGGAAAGCGGGATTTATTTTAAAATATCCCGGGATCCCGGGAAATCCCTCTCAATACAAATCGATGCAAAATATTATCTAATTTAATTTATTTGAACAAATAACATTTTCTGAGATCAATTAAATATGGCACCATAATAACTTCATTTTCAAAAGAACACAGGGGCAAAATTTCAATTGTTTTATACGATTTTTGAGAAAGTTATAGGAAAATTACTTGTTGGTTATCTTTTTTCAATTGCAATAACATTTGGAATAATAAAAACTTCCGATCTGTGACACTAGGAGTGTTTAGGAATAAAAACTTAAAAAACTATTACCGCAGAGAACGGATGATTAGATTTCAATGAGAAACAAGTATTATTTGGACGAATGTTAACCTTTATAGTCAAAGGAATATTATATAATCTCTAGACACTTTCAGTTTTCTTGGCACTTTTTCAAAACTTGTAATTCCTTTTTTAAAAAAAAATATTTTCTTCTAATCGAATAAACGTTTTCTTAATTAATAACTTTTGTCATCATCTCTTACAGAATCTAATCCGAAAAATCTTTTAAGCAGCTGCTCTGCATATAAAATCATTAAATTTTTTGAAGCAAGTGGAACAACTTTTTTCGTTTTTATAAAATAAATCTGTACATTTTTACTCTACTTCTTTCGAAATTTCAGAGCATTAAACATTAAACATTGCCTTACTTATCGGATATAAATTGACATCTCTTTGGCGTTTGGAAAAACTGTCAGAAACTGTAGTTTTTTGTTATGTTAAATTGAACAATTTTTATTTAGGGTATTTCATAGACTTCTTCCTAAGAGCAGATGATAACGATTAGATGCAGTTGTGCTAGACTAAAGTAATTTAAAGCAAACAAAAGAGAAAAAAATTGAATTAAAGCCAATTAAAAACTCAAAATAGGTTTTTTTTTGACATAAGACCTGTTTACCTAACGGTTTTGATCTATTTCATGACACAACAGATTTACAATTATATCAGCAGTTAAGTTACCATAATTAACTGCCTATTTCACGATGTCACTCGAAAGTTTACGTTCGCACAAATAACATTTAAAACAAAAACAATTTTTTGAATTTTGTTTTTGTTTTATATGTTATTTGTGCGAACGTAAACGTTCGAGTGACATCGTGAAATAGGCAGTAAATTAAATAAGTCCCGGAATTCCCGCACAAACTTCTCGGGTTTTTTTTCCGAAAAATGTGCGGGATCCCGGGATTTTTGTCCCGGGAAATCCTGTACACTTCTTCTAATCAATAAAAATTATAATTTCATTTTAAAAAGGGTGTAAAATATGTTTTCATTTAAAACTCTCTTTTATTCTTTATAAATAAGGGGTATATGTTTAAAATTTGAAAAAATTTACAAAATTTATGTTTTAATAGCACAAGGGCGCTTTGGATTTTCATTTGGAACCCATTTAAGTTCTTATCTTGTTGTTTTATAATTAAAAATTATTTATACGGTACGCATGTAGTAAAATTGACAATAAAAATTTTCGAAAGGTTTGACATATTAAAGAAATTCGCAAGTACGTATTTTTTATATTGTAGTATTTTACTGCAAATAGATGAATAACAAATCTAATTGAAAACATTAAAAAATGTACAAAATTCTTTAAAAATTTGTGTAATTTTACAATGACGATTTGTAGACTCTATACCAATTTTATCTGGAAACATAAATAAATTACAACCTTTTATTTCTAGACTCTTCTGATAATTTGGTTAATTTATCATTTTAAACATTTACTTTCCTATTGCTTACGAGATCTCCCAAAAAAATTATCTTATGCAACACGAGTTCCATTATTGTTTGTTGTAAAATCTTTTATTTTTTTGTTTGCTGGGATTACTTTCGTACATACCCAGCTAGCATTTGTGTGACAATTTTTTATAAAAATCACCTAAATGAGTCTTCTCAGATCACTTTTGAAGATTAAAAACTGATTTATCACTTGACCGATTGAAAAGCGGTTCATATTTGATTTATTCATATGCTTAAACAGAAATCAGAAAATTGTATCTCAAATGAATCTTTGAGGTGATTCATCGGTAGGGTACTATTTTCTTACAACAAGAGTATCATTTACAATCGAAGAATGAGTGTATATGCGGTTATTTTGCTTGTGAAGCTGATTCCTAAAATATTCGATTATGATACAAAATGCTAGCTGGGTATGTATCTACACATCGAACACATTTTGTAATGATTTTACTCCTCATTATCTTTTTTTGTTGTCGTTGTTGGTAGGTATTATTGAATATTTTGGTGTTTCTTTTATTCAAGTCCTTGAGCAACATTAAATAAACGCATATACATACATACATACCTATGCATGTGTGTGCCAAAGTCAAAGCTCTTTTTTAGAAGTTGGTGCAAATAATAATAATTTTAACAACACACAACAATAACAAATATGACATTTAAAAGTAAAACAATGAAAAACGAAACCGTTATAACAGTAAGTAGGTAGGTATATGAGAGAGTACAAATTTTAACATATACAAACAAATACCTACAAAAGAGCATAAAATCTTCCGTTAGCTGAGTAAACTTCCGCATGTTTTTTTTTTTTGAGAAAGCTTTAATAAAACAAACTTACAAAAAATGCGCGCCTTAATAAAAAATAACAGTAACTGTTTTGCCAGTTAGTCCTTTTACTGTTATACCTACTACTCATCACATATTAAATTTCTCTATTACTGTTGTTGTTGTTTGTTCTTAATTAACAGGAAATTTTGGAAAAACAAAAACAAACAATGCCGCTAAATTGGAAGAAAAAGGTTGTGATTTAAAACAAATAACATAAAAAACCAAAACAAGGATAGAAATGTTTTATTAATTCTTCTGGGATAATACTAGCATAAAAATATAAGCTGTAACACCAATTTAATAAACAACAGTTAACCAGCACACACAAGCAGCAATAAATAAAAAAATTACAAAAATAACTAAAAATAAAGAAAGCGACATGTCTGAAACAAAATTAAATAATTGCAATAACATTGAGAACGGTGTGTCGTCTATAACATCAGCCAATAAAAATAAAGATGAAAATAATGAGTCCTCGGAAGGACCGACCGTAACGTTACCACACTCCGTTTTGAATAATTTATTTACAACATTTTACGTCAACCAAAGACGTGAAGCTTTAAAATGGTTCCTCCTCGCATATGTTTGCTTTAGTGTATACACTTTGGACATACCAAGCGAACAAGTGATACAGTACAGAAGTAAGTAAAAATTATTTTAAAAATTTACATATAATTCATTTAATATAGGCTTATATAGAAATACAGACTTAATTACGGTTTTTATAGACTCCTTTTACAAATTAAAAATTGTATCTGTTTAAAAGTAGATGCCGTTAACTTTCGGACTAAAATTCAGCACTAATACTGGTTTGTTATATCCTTAACCACAGTTGGAAAGTTGTGAATAAAACTTTTTTATTTTTCATCTCAAACCCCATAAAGTATATATATTCTGTCCTTGAGTAATTCTTAGTCTATTTAGCCATGCCTATATGTATGTCCTTCTGTTTAAAACAAGCTTACTTTCGGAAAACCAAAAAGACAAGAACAATGTTGGTGTCAAAATGCTTCTAGTTATCCTAAAACCTATAAATAGTACACGGAATGTAAAAAGCCACATTCGTATGTGGTTCTGACGTAATTTTGTCGTCATCCCACATCACGAACTTGCTATTGTGGCTTTGTAGTGGCGTCAAAATTACGTCAGAACCACATACGCATGTGGCTTTTTACATTCCGTGTACTGTAGGCTTAAGCAGTTTGAGATTGAAATCTAGCAAAATCGGTTCAGTGGGATAAGAGTTATGAATCCAAATGTGGAACCGACATCCTAAAAAAAGATAATTTTGTTACAAAAACTAACATAAATGTTGGTATAATGTACGGATTGATATAAGATGCATTAATTGGTTCTGTATGACTAGAAATCATATTGTTAAATTTCGTGAAGAGCTGTCCTAAGTTTACCATAGGCCCCATATAAAGCCAACTCTTGGAAAACAGTTTAGTACGCCTAAAACCGCCACGAATAATGTTTTTGAAGCAGAATTTGGTCTTTCTTAGTTCATAAGGCTTAAAATCACGGTAGAAAATGTCGAGAAATCGGTCTATTTTATATTTGTCGTATTCCCAATATAATGCCCACTTTGGGAAATTACTTAAAAACGCCTAAAACCGTAGCAGATGTAGGTATTGTGCTAAAATTTGGTCCAATTTACAGCCGTAAATAACCTTACGTTTCACATGCAAGTAATTACTTGCAAGTAGCGTATACGTATTATTAACGAAAAATCGAGGAAATAGCCGATTGGCTGAATGTACAAAAATTGTGTAAATGTTAGTGAAAAAGTGTGAGTGTATTGAGTTTTTCAAACTTGCACTTGCATGTGGAAACAGGGGGTAAACAAAAGCGGAAAGAGTTTTCTAGCTGTCAGAAATTCTCATACCCATACAATTTGTATGAAGTTGACAGCGCGTTTAATAGTGAAGTTGGTCGCTATTACTATTAATGGCAACTTAGCTATATTTTTTTTTTGTCAATCTAGCGCTTTTAACTTCATTTTTTATTTTTATTATGTGGGTCTTATTAAACAAGAAAGTTAACACTACTAATCGTGACAAAACGGTGACGTTCTTGTTTAGGAATGACATATCAGCGTAAAAACTAAGCGTCAGAAAAGGTTTCGCTCTTGTTTAGGTACGGCTGTTAGCTTCATATGGCCAAAAATAAGACCATGCAATTTTGTAATAATCGTTCCGTAATTAACTTAAGGTCTCATATTAAGCACTACTTTAAAACTATAAAACGCTGTAACAAATTGCACGACTATATCGAAATTTGTTCAAATTTAGGTTTTTAATACCAGAAAACACTCTACAGAATTTTGTGGTGATTTGTCCATAATTTACCATGGGTCCAATACAAATTCCCCTCTTGAATAATTCAACATAGGTCTGGTCCACAATGTATCTACCAAAAACCCGTTTTTTATCGATAACTTTCGATCTTGATGGTATTACGAATTTCAAAAAATGACAAAATGATCTACTAAAGTAGGCCTATAAACTATACAAGCGTATTTCAGAAGTATATTTTCACTGTTACATAGTGTTTTTGTTGAAAACATTCGACAACGTAAATCTAATTTCTTGTTTTCAAATCTTTTGGATTTGAAGAAAAAAAAAGAAGATATAAACTACTAATATAAGATACTAAAAAGTATCAAATTGAAAAACTAGTACCCAGCAAATCATTAAATACATGTTCAATTAGTATTATTTCAAAATTATGTTAAGAGCTTTCTTGGAAATCGAAAACTGCAGTCTTTAATTGTAAATTTTAAAAGGTTTTTTATTTATATCGTTAGTAGCAGAAAAATTCTTTAAAATAAATTAGGCATAAAGTACAATATTTCACACATTTTCAAGTTATTATTTTTTGAAATTTTAGAGAAAGAAAGAAAAATGGTACAAGTTTGCAGCAATCAGAAAATTCTGATACATTGGATATACATTTGTTTTACATATTTTATTAAATACAATACAAATACAGAAAATTTAATTAAATACCGCCATTTTACGTTTTCTATTAAAAAATAATTTTCGAAAAACAAAGCTCTAAAATACAGTACAGAACGGATGCATAATATACTAATGCCGTTTTTTAGGCATAAATGTTACCCTTTTCTGTCTTTTGCCCTTCTTTACGCAAACCAAGCTCTAAAATACAGTGCAGAACGGATGCATAATATACTAATGCTTTTTTCTGTCTTATGCCTTTCTTTGTGTTCTTTTCCTATACAAATATGTAATATTGTAGGTTCTTTTGAAAAAATGTTGCCAAACAAAACCAAAAATATGTAAAATGTGGGCCGAAAAACGTTTTTTAATTTGGTTTTTGCTTAAATATTTATCATTGAAAATTAAAAAATATTTTAAGCCGTACGAAAAAAGAAAATATATATAAAAAAAATTAAAATCCCTCAAAGTACAAAACAATTAAGTTCTCAAATTAAAAAGTTTTTGAAGAAAAAAAAAAAAAAAAATATTAAAAAAAAGTTTTTTTTCATTTGAAAATTTTAAACTGAAATTAAGATTTTTCAAAGAAAAATAATTAAAATTTAAACAAATACATTGAAATAAAGTTTTGCTAAGAAAATGGGTCAGGCAAAACGATAAAATATAGAATCCCACGTAGCTTAAAGTTTGTCAGTAATAGACACTGTGGGGATCGTTACCAAAATTTGGAAATAAAGGCATTCAACGTATATAATCGTATTTATTGTCCCTTCCAAGACTCATTGAAAAAGCTATTTTTTCAACAAAAAATTTTGCAATTGCCCAACTTAATCTGTTAAATCTAGCAGAAAATATGCTAAAACGGTTACACTGGTCGAAACTTGCTTGAGTAGCCTAGATGTACTTGCAACTCAGGTCTCCGTGGAAAAGGCGTTCAGGGCTTTACCAATTATTATGACAAAAAAGCCGAAGAAATTTAAGTTCTGAATACTTACTGCCTGTTTGTAGAACACAACTATTGAAATTATGTTTTTGTTTTAAATTAAAGCGAAACGAACGCGTCTTGCGCTCGTGTTCTACAAACAGGCAGTTAGAAAACTTGCTGCTCAAACTCAACAATAAATAAATTAACGAAATACCTATTACTATTATATATATATATATTACATTCGAGGATTATAATAAAAAAAAATTTAAAAAAAGTTTTGTACAAAAAGAAAAGTTTTTGATTTTAATTTTTTTTCATGTACAAAATGATATTACACAGGGCGAATTCATACAAGGTGGTCTTATTTTGAAAACGTTTACAACACTGTAAAATATTTTACCGTTGTGTCAAAAATTCAAACAAATATTTTGTTTTGCTTTTAATTTTAAATTGTTTGTTTTGGAATGTAATAACTGGTACGTAAAATATTTTTATTTTTTCAATGAAAACTTTTTATTTTAATTTTTCGGTTTTTAATTTCTGATGCCTGTCTTATATTAAAAACAAAATTTTTAAATTTGTTTTCGTTTTAATTTCTACCGAAAAAAAGAGAATTTTCTTTCGAGAGTTTGTGTTTACACTACGAAAATATTCTTTCAGAAAGTCTCTCACCGATAAAGTTAGACTTTCTGACTTAACGACAAACAGGCAGTAAGTAAAGTTTAACAGCGTTTAAAAACTGCAGTCAAAGTAGAAAACAGACATTTCTTCAACTTCATATTGCTTTAACTTCTAATTCATTAAATGTAAACAGTCGCTGCCATTCCAACTCAAAAGCAAAAAGTTGTACGCAAATTTTAGTTTTTTGTTCGACAGTTTTTGGTTTCGAATACAGTTTTTTAAACTCTTTTATTAATAAAAGTTATAAATAACACTGTGCTAGTTGCAAAATTAGACAAGCCGGGCATGTTTTTGAGTTACGCGAATATATGTTGAGCAACCTCCTCCATGTTCGAAATTACGGTATATCTCGAAAACAAGAGCTAACCTAAGAAAATGGTGGACACCATTGGATTCAGCGTACCCGAATTATGCTGAAACTCCATGTGCCCGGCTTGTCTAAAAGAAGTGTCAATTTCGAGCACAGTGTAATCAATCATAAATTTGATTTATCAAATTTCTGATTAAAGGAATATTTGGAATTTTAAATAATCGAAATGATTGCTCGCACTTATGGTATAAACACAACTGGGACGAACGACGAACTTCGCATAGTACGACGAATTCGTTGGCAAGAATTCGTTGCGTAAATTCATCAAATGACACAATAAGTGCGTGAATTCCAGGTACTAATGTGACGTGAATTTTTTTTTAATTTTTAAAAATAAATACCTTGGACGCTACATTATATATGTATGTAATGATTTTCATCCATTTACATCTTTTTTAACTACTAATAAATATTATTAAAACTTCTTTGTAATTTACTTGTTTGTTAACATTTAGCAAATCATAGGACCATATATCAACAAAAAAAAAAAAAAAAAACATAAAAAACTATTAATTGGGTGTGTTCTAGAATCCGAATCCACTCGAAAGTGGATTACTTAAGCATTTTTGGTGTTCTGCATTTCGATTTAGCAAACTCAAATTATTTTTTGGGTTTGTTTCAAATTTTGCAATTTTTGGCGAATTTCATCCATGTTCGCGATTTGTTGCTGTAAGTTGTCTGATTCTTTACAGCTTTAACGATTTATAATAAATAGTACACTTTGCTATCATGCCGCTGTCAGCAAATTTTTGCGAATTTCCGCTAATTTAGCAATTTTTTCCATTCCTAATAGTCTAAGGGACTTTTAATCAATTTTATGGGTTCTTTGAAAAATGAAAAATTTTCGCGAATTTTCGCTATTTTTGCAAACTTTTTTATGTTATTATCGGATATATTTATTTTTTTAAATGATGATTTCAAATAAATTTTTGCGTTTGTTTAAATTTTGCAATTTTTGCGAATTTTAGCCATGTTCGCGATATAAGCGATTTTTATCTGTAAGGGTTGTGATTGTTTACAGCTTAAACGATTTTTAAAAAAATATTAGACATTGCTTTTATGCCGCTGTTATTTTCATACATACCAATGTGTTCTATATCAGACGACGAATGTTCGTTGCGAATAATTCGTCGTTCGTCCCAGTTGTGTTTCTAGCATTATGTACCTAGAATATTAAAAATCAGAAATATTTTTTAATAATTAATTAATATTCATTAATGAATTTAAATATTTGGGAATATCTATATCTATGTATGGGTATACATGTATATGTAAGTCGGAAAAGGCAAAACAGTTAAGAACAATTTTCTTCTCTGTTTGCCCAACGACTAGAACAAAAAATGCACCTTTATAAAGGTATTTATTTACAGAAGTACACAATATATATTATATTAAAATCTGTTTAATATTTTCAGAGTTATACGCGTTCAAATTCGCTACTAACACATATGCAGAACACATTAATAAAAATTTGTTTTTTTCCGATTACACAAAGTTTTTTCTATCTAATAATAAAAAAAATAGAGTGATAAATTTATCAAAATTTTTCAGAAACCGGGTTTCGAATATTTTGACTATATAAATCTTACATATAAATCGACAAAGGCATATCAGTTCAGAACACTTTCTTCCTTTGTTTGTAAACCGAACTTTAATGGGCAGAAAAAAGTATCAAAAAGGGGGAATTCAATATCTTTCTTTTACTTTCCTATGCTGCATGTGATAATTTTTGAATTTTCTATAATATCTAACTTACATAGGGTCTCCACCTGAGATAAGATATAAGATTTTTATATTAGCAAACGTCAAATTCAATCGCAGAGAGTATTATCTTACGTGTGGACTCTCAAATAGTGTTAATATTAATATTATAATATATATTATGAGACAGTTGTTATGAGAGATCTTATAACAACTATCTTATAAGATGAGCTGTCAAAAATACACATACATGCATACATAAAAAACAATAATAAGACGCATTCATTAAAATGTAAAATTTTTTTTGTACAAATAGTGAAAATCTTGAGATAAGTGTTTAAAAAAACAATATTTTTAACTAAAAACAATAAAAAACTAAAAAAAGAATAAAAACGACAAGTTTACTGTGCGAGAATCATTCGATTATGAAATCTTATAAGATACGTGTTCCCCTTGTTTAAGATTAAGATTAATATGAAGAAATTTGTTCTCTCATTCTGCCGACGTTCTCTCACATATTATATCAGATATTATCTCAGGTGAAGACTCTGTGTTAGAAACATAATATTATAGGTGCAGGTTCCTGAGTGAATGAGAACCTATATGATGAAAAATGTTGGTACTTTTTGTTTTTCATCTGGTACTTTTTAAATGTTTGTTAATGTTCGACCCATAAAGATAAAATTAAACATACATGGTCCTGAGTGAATAAGAATATGTAAGTGTAGATGTAAGGGGGAGCTTTTTGGTACTTTTTCGTTCTACATCTGGTACTTTGAATTATTTTCGTTAATATTAGACATAGTTAATATTAGACATAGAAACATAAAATTAAACATGCAATATCCTGAGTGGATGGGAATCTATAAGAGTGGAATTTTGTATCCTTTTTTGTTTTTCAATTGATATTTTTTGGTTTTTTTTATATTGAACTTACAAAATTAAATTAATTTACATGGAAGATAACATATGAACCGGAGGTTGGCCTCACGCCAAATCGATAAATGCTAGAAACATGTAAATTCGTATATATGTACTAAGTTGTACTATGTTCGTTTCACATTTACATAAAAATTTATGGTCGAATTTCGACTATTAGGCAAACACTAGTATAATTTATTGTTTATCCATAATTTTAGCATGTTACATTGTATTGGATGTAATAGCAGTTAGTAGTTGGTTACTAATGTTTGCGGCCAGCAAATATGAAAGATTCAAATTGAAAAGGCCATTTTATATAGCAATATCAATAAGCAGCGCACCAGTAGTAATATGGACATGTTTTATAATACACTTTGTAACATACTCATTCGTCCAGCAAGTGACAATATCTGCAAGGTTGGTTGTCGGTAATTTATGTGTAAAAATCTCATATTATAATTTAATATTTTTTTTTATTTTGCTTATTCTCCATAAATTTCCCTAAAACTTATTTGTGACATATAGAGAACTCTTAGGATGGGCCATTTTATTTAATTTTCTGGTACCAGTTAGTTTACCCGTTCCTCTATACTACACAGGATGTTTTATGTGTTTTACAACATTTTTTGGTTATTATGCCCTCATCTACTTGTCGTCACGTGATGATCCAATGTTCAACGAAATGGTAATGTAAATTTTTTTCTTCATATTAAAAAAAAAAAAAAAAAAAATTAAATGCCGTGCTTATTTTCATTAAATTTAAAATGATTTAAATTAATTTATGTGTTAAAGTTGCTGGCAAACATGGTTTTGGTTTCGGCCGCTTTAATTATTGGTTTGTTGTACTACGACATGAATGCTGCCAAACAACGGCGTGCATTTTTAGAGGCCAAAAAGAGTCTAGAGGTGAAAATGATTATTGAAGATCAGTCGGCGGAACAAGAACGTCTGTTATTGTCAGTATTGCCAAAACATGTGGCCGAAAAAATGAGACAGGATCTGGGTTCTACAAGTTCAGAGCCGTTTAAGAAAATCTACATGAGTCGTCATGAGAATGTCAGGTAATTTTATACCAAAATTTTTAATTTGAAATCAATATTTAAAGTTTTGTGTACTTTAAGTATTTTGTATGCTGATATAGTGGGTTTCACCGCCATTTCATCTACGTACAGTGCGCAGGATTTGGTTAAGATGTTAAATGAACTATTTGCTCGTTTCGATAGACTAGCGGAGGTAAATTTAATTACATATCTTCAGCTCATTATTGTAAAAACTTTATTTACATATAAGTTTAGTTATTTATACTGTATGGCTTTGTATTGTGTTTTATTATCTTTGTAAAAGTGATACGTATACGAAAAAAGTTGATTTGTTTTATTTTATTTTACTTTCGTTTATTTAATATTTATGTGGTTGACTCTGCCTGATTGTTTCGTTCGTTTTATTGCGATTTGATTAACCTTTACGTTTATTTTTTAATTTCCTAGTCCTTTATGTACATGTGTATTTGTGTCTGGCACTTGTATATACACAAATTTCATTTTCCAATCTTTACGGTTATGATTAACGTAACCAACGCTATCAACAATTCCAGGATACGCATGGCGTATTTTAAACTCTTATGCCTATTCGCTTAAAAGTATGTACAATAAGATATAAAACTTAAACTTGGCTAAACCTCTGTGTAAGTCTTTCTGACTATCTGTTTAAAACTTGAAAGGATTTATTCAATGTCATTTGGGAAAATTTTTCTTTGTATATTACTATTATTATTAAAAAAAAAAATCAGTCACATTATGTTTCCACCTTTTACATAGGTATATACTGTTTTTATTTATTGGTTATTTTTCATTTTTCTGGTGTAGTCTTTTTTTACATTTTGTGTTGTAACACTAAACAGGCGACAGTGACTAAAGGCCATAATTGAACGGCTATTTAAAAACAGTTACCAGCACTTAGTTAACACTTTTTCACTTTGTTTTTTCTTCTACCCGCTCTCTTTTTGCCATGCTCTTCTTTTCTATTTTCCAACGCTTCTACTACATAAATGTACTGTCGCTGTCGATGTCACTAGAAATATCAACAACTACGTATAAAAATCCTAGGCGATTGTTATTATTGCATTAGTGGAGCACCAGACGAAAGACCAGATCATGCTGTGCTTTGTATACACATGGGTTTGTCAATGGTTAAGGCTATAAAGTAAGTTTACTCTATACACGTTGACTAAAATAATGTTTTAAAAAAATATAGTGTTGATGGAGGTCATAATGATGATGTTTTTGTTGACTCAGAGTCAACATGGAGCATGTGGAGGAGGGTGGAATAGTGTGAAACATTATTACATATTATTGAACGAACAATCTATATTTTATAGTCTTGTATTTAATTTTCTTTTGTGCTTTTCTTTGCCAACAGATATGTACAGCAAAAGGCTAATTCACCTGTTGATATGCGAGTTGGCATTCATACGGGTGCTGTTTTAGCCGGAATATTGGGGCAACGACAGTGGCAATTTGACGTATATTCAAAGGATGTTGAATTAGCTAATAAAATGGAATCAAGCGGAAAAGCAGGGTAAGTTAGTTAAATAGTAATTGGCTAAATTTTTTAAACAAGATGAAAGTAGTGTGGTTCATCTTTTAGGTATTTGTAAGTTTATATACATATGACATAATAGGTGAGTTCGAGTAATTTTACAGTAAAATGCAGTAAGTATTACTCCGAAAAAAGGTGTTGCCCAAAAAAGTACGCGAAAGGAAAATTTTTAAAAATTCGTGAAATTTAGGTAACAGCTGATGGCAAATAAAGGTAGTGTGGAAAAATTTTTACACTTTTAACACTTAACTGTTTTTTTTTATCGGTACTTGATAAAATACTTTTTATAACACGACTAGTTTAGGAAAATACAAACAAATATTTTAATGTTATCTTTCATAATTGTTTTTTTTTTATTTTATTTGATTTTTAGAATTTAATTTATTAAAAAAAATGAATATTTTTTTTGCTATTGATTACTACAAAAACAAACACACGTCAAGTTTGACTCGTCGAGTCTTTAGTTTTTAGAAGAGAGGGGAAAATAAATAACATTCCCTTTTCCCTTCTCTCCTTAGAGCTCAAGACTAGACGAGTCGAACTTGACGGGTGTGAACCGGCACTAAGAACCCAAATGCTTCTCAATTTTACAACTAAAAAATAAACAAAACAAAAAGGTTTCAAAAGTTGGTATGTATTCACTTTTTGTTTTGGTTTAATTTTTTCACAATTTGAAAAGCATTTTTTTTTATTTAAATAAATTATTTACTAAAATAAACTGTGATCCAAACATTCGGCACCATAGCTAAAAGTTGAAAAGTGTTCTTTCCGTTTTCAAATTCTTGGAAATAGGAAATATTTTATTTCTTTTTATTCGCATTCTTACAATTTGTAATAAATTCTTTACTTACAAGCAATTTATATTTTTTCACAAGAAATTCAGGTTTTCTAAAGGCAAATAAATATGTATGTAGTTTTTCTTGAATTGTAAACACGTGTAACTTAAATCGCCATTTTTTAATGTTTACGTTTATTTTTGGCTCTAGTGTTGCTAAGTTAATTTTTGGATTGAGAATAACATTTGATAACAATTTGATATCGAATTGATAAAACATTGTGGGTCAAATATTTATATTCAATCATTATCAATTTGAATTCAAATGTTAAAATCAAACAATTGAAAGAAGTTTAAGAATTGTGTTTAGCCTTGCTACACCTACTGTCAAAAATTGACAAAAAGTCTCCTAAATGTATTTAAAAAACAAAAATAATATAAACAAACATTTGATTCCGCACGGAATGTACGATCAGTTTCGCACTTTGCTTACGCTGGGTGTCCACGTAGCAATATTTATTGCTAAGTACAAGCAAAAACGTCGGCAGAACAATGACAGAACAATGGAGCAATAATTGCTGATTATATTGCTGGAGAACACTTGAAATTGCTTTGCCATAAATTTGCAATTTCTACCGCGAGTAGTTGTCCAAAGTTTTGTGGCTGTATTTATAACAAATGTTTTATGTTGTTTTCAAGTGTTAAATGTTGTTAAATTTTCTTTATCCAAATTATCCAAAAAATTGCTATTCAATAAAAAAACACACAAATAAATAAACAACCGTACAGAGAAATAAAATGCCAGATAAATTACAACTGATTTGACAGCAGATTGCTAAGCAATAATTGCTCAAGCAATCAGAAGAGCAATCATTGCGCAATAGATTGCCACTCATGGCAATATGCGGTCTATACGTCGCAAATTTAATGGAGCAATCTAATTTGACGTTTACCGCAATAAATAATGCTACGTGGAGACCCGGGGTTAAGCAAATGACAGTTTCGTAAAATTTAACAAAAGTTTCTTTAAGTTCATTATGGTCTGCCTCATATGATTTACATGTATTCGTACATTTGCTTAAGCCAACTTAAGCACATTATGGTTGGGCCTTAAGTCATTTCATATCAAAGGTTTGATTTCGTGTTTATAGGGCTTACTACGATATATAGTTTCTATAAAAGATTCAACTACTAAAATGGATTTTACTAAATATGTACTAAATTTTGCAGAAATATTTTTTTAAATCTTAGATTTACCAACACTGTTGTGAATGGAGGTATTTTTTGACCAAAGCTTCAATATTCAAGTCCCCTTATAGAAAATCACATTTGGTCGAATTATAAAAATTTACTAATCAAATTGCTCATATAGTTATAAAGTTAAACCTAAAAAAAATTGTTTGAGACTTTGAAATAAAAAAATCTTTATACAAATATATTTAACCCTTATACGGTCTACGGGTGAAATTTCACCCATTTCGTGTTTCAAAATATAATATCTCTTAAAATGTTTGGATCTAAAAGAGAATTTTTCTAATTTTTTAAATTTAAATTTTGCATTAATAATATTAAGTTTTATTTTGGTATATCTAAACGGTACAAGATTATTTGAAAAATTACGAAAAAGTCCTTTGGGTGAAATTTCACCCATTTATAAAAACGTAAAAGCTACCTACATCCGATTGAATATTATTGATGAATTTAGTTAAAAAAAATTAATTAAATGAATTAAATTAAATATCATTTTGTCCAAAAAAAAAAAAATAAAAACACCTTCAATAAAGGAAAAAACTCTGTATATTTTCATTAAATAAACAGTACAGAAGAACTTTAGAGCAAGTTATTTTGAGGAACGTATGAGGGTTAAAATTACATAAGTTTAAATTATAAACAATGACCCTATAAACATTTTTACAAAGTTGTTTAAACGACCTTAATAATTTTTTCTGAGAAATAAAAATTTGCCACTAAAGAAAATGTATGTAAATAGAATATTAGCAAATTAATCTAATATTTAATTAATTAAAAATTTTGTTTCTTTCAACCCCTTTTCTATGATGCCATTTTTTAGACGTGTGCATATTTCTGACAAAACTTTGGCGTATCTAAATGGAGAATTTGAAGTGGAACCAGCATATGGAGAGAAACGTGAGGAAGCCTTACGTATAGCTGGCCTGAAAACTTATTTTATAAAAAAAGTTCTGAAGCCTGTAAGTGTCATGGTTGTAAATGAAAAAAATGTGTATGTATGTATGCACAAATAAATACACTTTATAAAAAAAAAAAACAAAAAATGACACACAAACATTTATAAACTCTCAATGATTTCCTATTTGGCAGAAGGAGAGACAAAGCAAATGAAAGACTGCCTAACATGTTTTCAAATCGTTTACTATATAAGTACATACCTACATACATAGTTAAAATACCTCGATACATATTTAATGTTTTATTTTTTTTGAACATTTATTAATTTACTAACGACGAAAACTACATAAGTATGAGTATTATATTTATTTTAGTTTGCCTCCCCCAATGCAAAGAAAATCAACGAAACTCAAAACGGCAACAACGACAACAACGATGATACTCTGGATGAAGAACTGCTGGCTGAAAATCAGGAGTATAAAATTAAAGATACACAAACGGATGCAGAAGTTAGTGATAAAGCCACATTATTTAAAGAGGAACTACGTAATGTTTTACGTGATCGAGATTATTATGCGTAAGTTACAATAGGTATAAGAATTTAAATCATTTTCAATTTTAAAAATATATGTGCATACATATGTATGTATGTATATTATGTTATTTAGACACATTGATCAGGACACGGATTGCTTATTAAAATTTAAGCTTAAGGAATTTGAAGATGATTACACCGCCTACAGAGAACCATATTCGTCATTACCACTTATATCTGCTTTAATAGTACAAACTATGGATATAGTTTATTCATTTTTAATATTACCGAGGTAATAATATAAACACCAAAACTTTTGAATCTAAAACATTTGACAGTTATATTTTTCTATACTTGCTTAGATCACCTTTACATTTTGTTAATATAGCCGCCCCTTTAGTACCCATTTTCATGCTAGTTTTTATAAGTGTGGCCGAAAGTTTTCCCAAATATTTGCCCGATTTCTTTGTCAGCATTAGTAAACGATACAATGATTTCACCTGTGTAAGGGAATTAACAGCTATTATTATAGTTCTTACCATTGGGCTTAGTAATGTTATAGATGAGGTAAATAATTTTTTTTTAATTGGAAATAAGTTTTTATTTAATAAATTTTTGTTTTTAAAGTATTTCTTTGTGGCCTATATAAAATCGGAGCATATTGTAAGTGAAAGTGTTTTTAATAAGACACAAAGTGAGGAAGATTTTTTGGTAGCCGAGCCAATGATTGATGCTACCCCAGATCCATTAGATAATATCATGTATCCCTCCTATTTAAGCAATTTTTGTGTTTTAATATTAATTGCCATAACAGTTATAGCACAATTAACACATTTTGTAAAAATTCTATTGCTGACACTTATAACAGGTAAGTTTGATATTTATTGTACCAATATTGTTAACATGTTACTCATTTGAATATCTTGAAAAAAAAAAAAAAATTAATAGATATTTTTTTATAATTTTTGTCTTTTTAAAATGAGCAAGTTGTTTTTGAATTATCCTAAAATACGATTATTGTTTTATAATTATCTTTGTATTTTCTACAGGCTTACACGTGTATTTTAATATTTATGTTCTCAACGATTTATATGCTTTGGAAGACGATTTGGCCTTTAATCCGTAAGTATACTTAGGTATACATTTTTTCAAATTGCCCATTAAAAATTGTTAATACCCTTCCATTTTTCAGTTTAAGGCAGGAAACTTAATTCAAGAATATTAGTTTATTATAAAAATATTTAAAACTTTAAATTAGTAGTTTAAAAATTTGTATTTTTTGTAAATTATAACATTTTATCTATTCCTTTTTTCTAATTTACGTCCAGTTTCGTCAAGTACAGTTATACACGGAAAGAAGTTTATTTTCTAAAGTAATCAATATTGTTTCTTAAAACAAGTAAACCCACAATTATATCTTGATTTTAACTTATTTCGTTCGTATTTATTTGCTTACACCAACGAATAAATAATTTTTTTCTGATGATTTAGTAAATAATAATTTCCGTGAATACTTTAGTAATTCATTTAATCGGGCTTTTGCTTTATTTGGTTAATCGTTCGATCAATTAACTGAGGTTTTGGTTTAATCGGTTAATTTTGATGTTGATCGGTTAACCGATTCATAAAGTTTTTCTATATAAATTAAGTAATTTCAATAAATAAAATGCATAAAGAGTTTATTAGTAAAGAAACTATAGCATAACAAACTGATTTCCGAAGTATTCGAATCGATTTTCGATTTTTTAAAAAGACCGGTTTCGAAGTATTCGAGAACCCTGGTTTTGGCCTCGAATAATCGACTTGTTCTTCTATTTAATTTTTTTTTTTCATTATCTTGCATTCGATGACATTTTTTAGTAACCATTTTCGTTATTCAACTAAAAAAAGTTTTAAACAATAATACCAAAACAGCAAAATTTCAACTGAAATAGAGTTGAGTTGTAAACCGTAATAGAAGAATAGAAGCTAAAAGGTCAATAACAGTGACTTAAAAGAGGATTTTGACTACACAGATACATTTTCTGAAAGATCTTCTAAATTAGATCTGCTTTACATGGCATAACTGACAATTAACCTAATTTCAACGATTAGTGAACATGTTTTTCATTATTGTATGTTGCAATAAAACTTTTTTGAGTCAACCTTAATCTAATAACCAACATAAGAAGATAGTTTATGGGCACAAAATTTGTATGGGGGCTACATCAAATTATGGACCGATTCTCAACATTTTCAATAAGGTGGGTCTAGGACCAATATTTTTTAGTGTTACACACATAAGAACAAACGCATAATGCCTTCTCCACTATTGTGGTGTGGGTATAAAACAAATAATTTTTTTGTTTTATTAAACTGATCACTATTTACAGTTAACTTACATTTTATGTAGTAATATACATACCTTTTTTTTTTTTTTTTTTTTTTTAATTTCCTAAGCTAATCCCGCGAAGCTCTATGCTTGTCTGCAGGAAAGAAACCAGAGTCTCTGGCGGGAATCGAACCCGCAACCTCGGCGCTGATAGACTAGCTCGCTACCAGCTAGCCTACCGAGGCACATGTTTTATACGTTTTAGTTTTGAAGTACATACGTACAAATTGCTTGTTTTGCTTTACTTTTTTATTAAATAAATAGATAAAAAAAACCGAAAAACCGATTATTCAAAACCGGTTCATAGTATTCGAAGTATTCGAAAGCCGGTTTTTAAAATATACGAATATTTGACAACTGTAATAACAATTCTTGAATTAAAACGAGTAAACAAAAACATAATTCATAAATATGTAATAAATATTCTTTAATAAATGTATTAATATAACCGATTAACGGTTAACCGAATAAATACCCTAGTGCTTACTGTGTTTATCGGATAAAAGATCACTGAGTTACATGCTTTTAGATTTGAAAAAAAAAATTGATTTTTTTCAACATTTTTTAAAATTAAAATTGTTATCATCTGACAAACAATTTTAAAATACCGACATATTTAACGCTAAAACTGTATTAAGGAACTTTATAGTATGTAGTATGTTTGGAACTATGTTAACAAATTTGAATTTTTAAACCAATTTTATTGCAACTTTTGTGACAAACTAGTTTGGAAAAAAATTTTCTTTAAGATACGAGTTAGAAATTATTTTTTTTTTGCTTAAGATATAAATAAATCAACTTTGTGCCACGCCCACTTGTCAAATCCCGCCCACATGTTGTTAATTGTTGTCTTTTGATAACCAAAATGCTTTTATGTACCTAATTTGTAGACTCCTGCCGTTGACGGGATATTTGTTGCTTATATTTTAGTTCGTTGCCACCAAGTCCCCATCATATCTTGGGTCTTTGGAAAACCCATTTCAACGAGAGACGGATATCGTTAAATCAACTTCGCTCCTCATATGGACCCAGAATATAAAACTTTATATGGTCTAAGATCAATATTGTAGAAATTACAAACGGAATGACAAACTTATATATACCATTTTACCTTCAGTGAAGGGTGTAATATATTAATGCCATATTTGTATTCAGCAACCCTTTAAAATCATGTCATTTTTGAGGCTTTTGCAAAAAATTGTGAAAGTTAAAAGTTTTTGTGTATCTCGCAAAGGAATCAGCTTGTGTAACAGTGTCTTCCGTGAGAGGAATCTTCTACGATTAAGAAATGCGCTCGTTGACGATCAAAAACGCTGTTTATGAGATTCCCAGTAGACACTTAAACGATTGAAAATTCTATCTGGGTAATTTAAAAAATTCGAAATAGATAAAAAACAAATTTGTGAATTATAAAAGTTAATAAAAATAATAAAAGAACCTTCTTGGGTGCCATGTTTTTACAGCGAGTTTGAGAACTTAAAATAATATTTAATGTACGATCAATTTGAAATTAAAAAAAAAAATTGTCATGAAAATTTTTAATGTTACAAAAAGTTTTTCTTTATTGCAATTTTACTCTAACCTACCAAATATGATGAACTTGCCTTTAACTCATCGCTGAGTTTAAAGTAAAGTTGTAATAATAAAATACTTTTTATATGCCTAATTAAATCCTACTTTTAACTACCGCCAAGTTGTTATACTGGCCTTTAGAATATTATAATATGGCATTTTTTTGTATATAAAATATTTTATATATTATCTATAATTTTTTTTTTAAATTTCAGAACGATTCCAACAAGTCACATAATGTCAGCAGCTTTGGTATTTATTACCATATCCTTAGCATTTTGGGCTAGACACGTAAGTGAAATTGCTTAAATGTTAAGCAAGAATTAAAAAGAAAATTTAATCCTTTAACTATGTAAAATAAAAAAAATAAGAAATCAGTGTACTAAAAATATGAAAACATAAAATATTTCAGATGGATCGTGAAGATCGTGTCATATTCAAGTGGAAATTATTAGTAACCGAACAAAAGGAACGAGCAGACGATATGCGCAAGCGAAACGAAGCTTTAGTTTACAATGTATTGCCGGTTCACGTAGCAGAACACTTCATGAAAAATACACAACGTTCCCATGATGATTTATATTCGCAAAGTTATGCTGAAGTGGGTGTGTTATTTGCCAGTATGCCAAATTTTTCAGGTATATGTATACACAAAAAAAATTAAAAAGAAATTAAAAAAATTTAAAAATAATAACCACTAAAACTATGTTCACACCTATCAAATATTTGACTCCTTACATGTAACACTAGTTTTATAAAAAAATTGTTTGCTTTTGCAAAATATTTGCTATATCAAATTTCAGTTAACAGTTTCTAAATTACATTACACAATTATCTTCTTACAAATAAAGTTTAGTAAATCAATAAAAATTGTTAAAAATAAAGCTCAATCAATTTAAGTTTACAATCAAAAAAACATTTTCACTTGGTGTTCATAATAGAGCAACAATTTCTTTTGCAACCACACACATTTTGCATTAAGAAACCGTTTGCAAATTTTAGCCACAACAATATTATGCATTTATTATTATTATTCGCATAATTTTGTTGAAATTTTCATTCAAAACTAAATAAAATTATTTTAAACGTCAGAAACAATTTCATACAAATTGTTGCTGAAGTTCTAGTGTTTTCGTCAAATATTTGTTAGGTCTGAACATACCTTTAGCTTTATAAAAAAAATATATGTACATGAAATAACTAAAAAAAATCTATGGGGGTATTCACGTCACAAGTTGCACCCTTGCGAAAAAGCAAAAGTGCACAAATAGTTGTGCGTAAATAATTGTCTTTGTGGTTGTTGTTATTTTTTTGCACTTTTGCTTTTTTGCGAGGGTGCAACTTGTGACGTGAATACCCTTTATATAAAGTCTTAAAAATTAAATTTAATTTGATTTCCGAATTATGCGTAATATCTTTAAAGCACTATTTGGATTAACTCCTTAATATTTTATCCTTGCAGATTTTTATTCCGAAGAAACTGTTAATAATCAAGGTTTAGAATGCCTAAGATTTTTAAATGAAGTGATATCAGACTTTGACGCAGTAAGTTTTAAATAAATTTTTTAACACCTTTCTTTAAACTCGAAATAAATTCTGAAGAATTTGTGCTTAAATTAATTTTTTGCCATTTTAGCTTTTGGAACTTCCTCAATTCCAGGACATTATAAAAATCAAAACCATAGGCTCAACGTATATGGCGGCCAGTGGTATTAATTTGAATCGTGAAATAAAACCCGGTGATCCTATAACAAAAAGATGGGCCCATTTATCTTTATTGGTTGAGTTTGCTTTGGAGTTAAAAAAGACTTTGCAGGATATAAATGAACAATCTTTTAATCACTTTGTTTTAAAAATGGGTGTAAATCATGGTCCCATAACAGCCGGCGTTATAGGAGCCAGGAAGCCACATTACGATATATGGGGTAATACGGTAAATGTGGCCTCTAGAATGGAAAGTACTGGAAAAGCTGGATCAATACAAGTAATAAAAAAAAATTAAACATAATTTATCTTCTTATTATAATTAATAAATTATTTTAGGTTACCGAGGAAACGTGTAATATATTACAAGAGTTTGGTTATTCCTTTTTGCAAAGAGGTTTAGTCAGCGTTAAGGGTAAAGGTCAATTAATGACCTATTACTTAAGAGTATGTAACGAAATCTAATAACATTTTTTTCTCGTTTTAAAGTAAACTTGTTATTTACTTGTTTATTTTAAGGGTAAGTCTGACAAGAAAACAACTGAACTTCAAATAGAGTGTAATGCTAATGAACATAAAACTCCTGTAACTCCCAACACTGCTACCAACATAGATGATATGCCGACACAGCAGGGTATTATTGGAAACATTATAAATCCTACTTTGGAAGCCGAAGTAAATTTGAAACTTGACGAAACCGAGGCTGATATTAAAACTCCTCTTTTAAATCTCAAAGCAAATGCCAACTCTAAATCCGCTAGTCCTATTAAGGACTGTGCCAATGGTGAAATGACTACAGAGGAAGATGCTTTAATAACTACTGAGGAAACAATGTAAAATCTGTGACAAATTATTAAATTTTATCTCATTATATTACCATAGTATGTACTTACAAAATTAGCCCCCTTAAGGCAGTTAACATACAAAAGAATACCAAAATTACTAGCTACTTCAAAATATACATAGTTAGTAGTAATTTTTTTCCTCCAACCTTCCTAATTTTTTTCTCTATGTAGTTAAACCCCTAACAGTATTCAACATTATTTTCTATACAGATTTTTTTATAATGAAAAATAAAAAATCATAACAAATTTTTAACATTAATTGTTATTTAGTTTTATTAGAACTTTGCCTAAGTTAAAAAACTCACTTGTTGTTAACAAACAAAAAAATATATAAAAAATCTAAAACTAAGTACCTAAAGTATCAATATCTTATTTAAAGTGAAAATAAATTAACTAAATTTTTTAGTGATTTTATATATATTTAAGAGAATATGTACATTATTAAAAGTAGTAAACGTTTTAGTAAATAACATTAACTCTTCTACCCATTCCCAGTCCGTATTTCAACTAATCATAGCAAGTAAAACTCTAAATCCCACCTAAATTCATCAACAAACCATATAACCCCTATACATAGGTATATAGAAAAAAAATATTTCAGTAAACACAGCGAAAATTTGGAAAATGTTTTAAACTATTATTAAAATTTAATTAATTAATTCATAATTAAAAGATAAAAGCTTAATTAAAATTGTTGTATGCCTAACAAAGCATACAAAATAGAACGAAATTCAGTAGAAATAAGTCTTAACAATAGTTACTTTCTCAACGAATCCACTATTTACAAACACACACATGCATCAACATACATACTTTAATATACATACCCAACAAACACGAAGGTTTGATTTCAAATTGAAAATGATTTGAAATCAAACGTTTTCTCAAACGACAAACGTTTGATAATGATTTCAAAATCATTTGTAAATCATAGCATTCTCAACAAAAAGGGGAAATTATTTTCAAATTGAAAAATGCCTTTATTTTCAACTTGCTTACAAACGTAATTCTCAAACGTTTTTCAAATGTGGATTATAACACAATGTGGAACATAAATAAAATTATTTTATTTTTTTAATTTAAATTCATTATTTATTTAAATAAACTGTGAGACAAAACATTCGGCACCATAGCTAAACTTTGAAATAATGTTCTTTCCGTCCTCTAATTCTTGATAAGACGACAAATAATTTTTATTGTTCACAAGAAATAAATCGTTCACTTGTAAAACACATTTAACCACGAAGTAAAAATTTAACTTTAATCGCCATTTTTAATATTTACATTTATTTTTCGCTTTAGTATTGACAAGTTTAGTTTTGATTTGAATTTAACATTTGATACCAATTTGACATCAAATTGATAAAACATTTGATGTCAAATGTTTATTTTCAAATCATTATCAATTTGAATTTAAATGTTAAAATCAAACATTTGAAAAACGTTTAAGAATTGTGTTTGATTTCAAATGATAAAGTCATTTCATATCAAAGGTTTGACTTCGTGTTTGTTGGGTATGTATATCTTATATACTTACATGTGTATGTATATTAGACAAGCGGGGGATTTTTGTAAAAAAGGCAAAAAAGTAAAAAAGCAATTTTCAAAAGTAAAAAGATCGGTATATATAAAAAATCTTCGAGTTAAGGTTCACCATTGCAAGCACAAAGACAGATTTTTAAAAAGTTGCAAAATAATTAGTTTTCCGAATTTGCAAGCAATCTTTCCTCGCTGGCTTATATTTCAGGCTTAGATCGGTTTTAATTCTAATATACATACGAACCCAATCAAATATAACAGCTGCAAAAAACATCATTTACATACAATTGCATATAACTTAAGACCCACTAATTAATAATATTGGAAAAAATCAAATTCAAAAAGATTTCATTGCAAGTGTGAAATGGATAAACATTAGGTTTTGTTACATTGTAATTAACGTAACGTAAACAGCAATAAATTACACTACCGTAACATATATAAAGCATAAGTTTACGGTACGATTAAACATAAACCTTAGTTCAGAGAATTTTTTATTAGTTTTTATTATTTTTATATTTTAAAAAGCTGCTTTAAGTCGAAGACAATCATCAGTAATTTTTTTATTTTAGTATTATTTAAAATGTGTTGACATGTTCGTATACATACACAGTATTTATCGTTTACTTGCACGCACATATTTAGGGGCTTTTAAACGAGAAATGCGTCCATAAAATCTCGCTTATATGCATATACTGTGCTTAAAGAAAAACTCGCTTCACCTAATCGACATCATACACAAAAACTTTTTTACTTGAATTAAAAGTGCATGCATGCATTCTGATTTCATTTAAATTAAGTAAATTTTTTTTGATACAAAACTTTTAACCGAAAATATGAATATATATATATATGATATATATATATAATGTAGAAAGTCCCTAACTCAATTTTTGTTTTAAATTGAGTTTTTAGTGATTCCAATACTTTTCACACAAATACACCTCGTCACAAACATTTATGCAACTGTTTAAAAAATAACGGTATAACAATTAATCGTGCAGGCAAATTTACATTATGATACATAACAGAGTTATGAAACACACAATTAGGATACATAACGTTTCTTTTAAGTTTTAACCTCGTCCTATAAAGTTGAAATTATGTAAGTTAGAGTCTTTCTATATATATAACTATTATTTTTTTTTAATTTCCATCTTAACAACCAAACCACCTCATTTTGAATTAAGAAAATAAATATATTATTTCGTTAACTATTACTTTTTATCATACGTATTTATAAATATAAGACATGTATGTATATTATTATTTATTTTTCTTAATTATCATCTTACAAATAAGTTTTGTACAAAAAATATCTATGAATGAATGTGTGTTTTAAGACTAGTATACAAAATATCATATAGAACAATTTTATTCAAAAGATTTGTTATTTTTTGGTTCTAAATTAAATAGGTCTTATTAACTTTAATTTATAAATAATGTAGTAAATGTACTCAAATGTAAAACATAATCTATAATAGAAATTAAAGATACGAAGTTCGTATGATCAAAATCTTACTTCGACCATAAAAGCATTTTGATTTTATAAAATTTATATTGGTTATAGAATGTACTATATTGGAATATATTAACATAAAAACATGAATGTTGGTTATTAAAAATTTGATCTGTTACTTCAAACAAAATTTTAAAATAAGTATAGATCATTTTTATTACAATTTGATATTTTCCTTATTATTGAATTTTGGACTGCAAGAATTAACTGAGGAATAAAATAGGTAAAAAAAATTACAATTGCTCTTCAAATATAGCCAAATTTTTAAAGGTGCTATAATTTATTATTTAAATCAATAATAAATAAATTTACTTCTTTTACATCTTAAAAATATATTAGGAACTTAACATATGAGAATTTTTTAAACAATCTCCACCATGCATTAAAGAAGTTGAAGTAGGTATTCCAACGTTCCCAGAAAAGGTTTGTTGTATGTTTTATAATTAACTTTCGGCAATTGTGCTTTTGAAATTGATAGCTTTCAATCCGTTTACAATTAAATATAATAAAAAAAAAAAATAAAACAGCACAAAATCCAAAAAAGGTTTAAGTAATTTTAAATTTTACACGAAATCGTTTAAAAGGGAAAAATATCTGATATCGGCAATTTTTAAAAGGAATCCAGAAATAACTCATTTAATGTTTTACAAACAGACCATAGTATAATAAATACCAGGTATATTTATTAGGGAGAGTTTTAATTATTTACCCATGTAATGTCAAAATAATTTCTTCGATTTTTGACGATTGTTTTAATTTGTTTCATATTTTCTTTTGTTTGACGTTATATGGGTTTTGAAATTGAGAACAAATTTTCTAATGACTATATCTTGTACTTATTCTACCACAAACAAACCATTAAACCAGAAAGTTTTCAAAATTAATACATATGTAAGTAAAAAAACCATGGGAGGAAACTGAAAAGTTCTAATTTCTTTCTTTTATTTCTTTTTGTTAGAACAGTCCTTTAAGCTCCTGACAGTTACAAGAACATCTGATATATGCAAGTAATAATAAATAAAATTGTAGACACCCTGTTGTTTATTTAAATGACAAAGTCGATTTTCGTCGAAACAATTTTATTGTTTTTTGACAGCACAATGACAATTTGTTAATGAAAAATTTCGACGAAAAATTGCAAAAAAAAAAGGAAAATAATCTAAAACATTTTCATTAAGTGTATAATAAAAATAAAATAATTTATATAAATAACGTATAAAAGTATGTGGAATGAAGAAAATTCTCTTTAAGCAAGAAATTTAGTTTTTTCTTGGAAAATTATCAAAAATTTTACAACACGCAGAGAAGAATACTTGTCTCAGGGTTATAGGGAAATAAGTGATTAGAGCATATCTGATTTTATTTTAATGATTTCGAAAAATTAGTGGATGAAAATTTAAAAATAAATATTTACTATTGCAGGTGAAGATGTCCCTTAAACCTAAAAAAGTAAATTTTAATGAAATCTGGACTGATTTAAAGAGCACCGCAGAGGCGGTGATAAAACTGGATAAGGTGGACAGAAATGTTTGGAATACCAGCTTTACGTGAGTATTTTTGTTAAATGTGTGTAGGTTTTTATGTTGCAGTGGTAAAAATTTCCGGTTTTTTATTGTGGTTGCCGTAGAAATGTGTATAATTTATGTGTTGCCCATCCGGAACCATTCGCAGATCAATTGTACGAAGAAACAAAACAATTCCTAAAACAACATGTAGAAAATATGCTGCATACACGAGTAAATCCACCTGGCTTAGATAACAACGAGGAAGAACAGGCGGATCTGTTAAAACGTTACTATGATGCTTGGTCGGAGTATAGCAAGGGTATTAAGGATCTGCATAGCCTATATTCCTATTTAAATCTTCAGCATATCAAGAAACAAAAAATCTCTGACGCAGATGTAGTTTATGGTAATTTAACTACTGAAACCTATGAGCAAATGGAGATTGGTGAATTAGGTCTTGATATATGGCGAACAAAAATGATTGAATCGCTAAGTTTTGAATTGGTCAAACACATACAAGATGGCATTAAACAAGATCGCATTGGCAATCCAGGACTAAATGATGAACGTGTTAAAATTATAAGTGGTGTTATGCATAGTTTTGTTGATGTTCAGGCTTACAATAAGGCGGGGTCGTTGAAAATCTATCAGTGGTTATTTGAGTGTCCACTACTCTTGGCCAGTGGTGAATACTATGGAGCCGAAGCTTTATCATTGCTGGCTAGATGTACTGTTAGTCAATATATAGAGGAAGTCATCAAGATTTTAGATGACGAAAACAAAAGAGCTCAAAAATTTTTGCATTCAAGGTGAGTTGTAATGAGGTTTAAGTTGAAAAATAGTAAATTTTGTAAACACATAATCTTCCAGCTCCCTGCCTAAACTTCTTAAGCAATGCGAAGAGAAATTTATTAACGAACGTTTAGATTTCTTGTATTCAGAATGCAAACAAATGGTATCACAAGAAAATCGCAAAGATCTACGTAACATGTACATAATTTTGAAACCAATACCGGATCATTTAAAAGGCATGCTTATACAAACGTTTTTGGACCACATTAAAAATGAAGGGCTTGAAACTATTTCAACACTTAAAGGTGAAAATATACACATACAGTTTGTAGAGGACATGTTAAAAGTACATCAAAAATATACTCAATTAATTGCGGAAGTGTTTGAAAATGATCCATTGTTTCTGAGTGCTTTGGATAAGGCATGTGCGAGTGTTATTAATCGTAGACCAAGTGATAAACAACCCTGCCGCAGTGCTGAATATGTGGCCAAGTACTGTGATACTCTGCTCAAAAAGTCAAAAACCTCTGAAGCTGAAATCGACCAGAAACTCACAAATAATATAACGATATTTAAATATATTGAAGATAAAGACGTCTATCAAAAATTTTATAGCCGTTTATTAGCAAAGCGTTTGATACATGAACAATCACAGAGTATGGATGCTGAAGAGGCAATGATAAATCGTTTAAAGGTTTGTCATAAAAATCAACAAAAGCTTAATTTGTTTCAACTTTTTTTTTAACAATTGCAGCAAGCCTGTGGTTACGAGTTTACCAACAAATTACATCGCATGTTCACGGATATTTCATTATCGGCCGATCTTAACAATAAATTTAATAATTACTTAAAACAAGAGAACATAGATTTAGGTGATTAAACCAAATTTTATTTCATAATATTTCCAAAATAATATTATCCTTTTGTTAGGAATTAATCTTTCAATCAAGGTTTTACAAGCCGGAGCTTGGCCTTTGGGTCCTACACAGGTTGTTATACCCTTTGCAGTCCCCCAAGAATTTGAAAAGGCTATAAGAATGGTAAGATTTTAATTTCTTATAAAAGTAAAATTTAAAACAATTTTTTTTGTGTTACAGTTTGAAACCTTCTATCATAACTCATTTAGCGGCCGCAAACTTACCTGGCTGCATCACATGTGCCATGGTGAATTGAAATTAGGCTTTTTGAAAAAAACCTATATCGTTACTATGCAAACCTATCAAATGGCCATGTTACTACTATTTGAATCTTGTGATTCTATGACCTGCAAAGAAATACAAATCACATTGCAATTGAATGCTGAAACCTTCCAAAAACATATGCAATCTTTGCTAGAATCTAAAATTCTAAATGCCAGCAGCGAAAATCTAGAAGATAATACAAAAATTGAATTGAATTTAGATTATACAAATAAACGTACCAAATTCAAAATTACATCAGCTTTACAAAAAGAAACGCCACAAGAGGTAAACACTAATACACACACACTATTTAGTTCAATGAGCAATTGAATAATTTTCGCTTATTTTAATTTTTAGGTTGAACATACGATAAATGCAGTAGATGAAGATCGTAAATTATATTTACAAGCGGCCATAGTGCGCATAATGAAATCTCGTAAAGTTCTAAAACATAATGCTCTTATACAAGAGGTGAGTTAAATTACAGACTTAATTGATTATTCTTATGCAAAAATACATAAATTGTTTTCATTAATCCCTATTTGCTCTTTAAATTGTGTATTTTTTTTTTATTAAAAAACGAATGCATATATTGCTGTTTACGATTAAATTAATTTTACCCAAAATTTCTATATATATTTTCTTTATATTTAATTTCAAGTCAGTTTCGATTTTTAAATTCTTTAGTTACATAACGTATTTTTGAGCGAGGTGTTTTTCGGCGTAAAAATTTTGACCAAAGCTTATAACACAAATAGGATCCTCAATGAATTTCTAAGATCAATGACGCAAAGTAAAAGTATATTTTCGATGCATGTATGATATAAATATGTAACTATGCATTTAAGTTTGTTTTTTAATTATGAACAATAAAATCCGAACCTAACTTTTTTATTTGAAAATTGGTCCAAATAAATATGAGAAACATTTTGAAAATAATCCAATTTTCTTGCAAAACTTGCGGATTATGGTTTGTTCGACATTTGATTTTATAATTTCATGTAGAATTCGAAAAATTTGTACGCTTTGATCAAAAAAAATCACTCCGCCCAATTCTATATACATACTTAAATGTATGTACATTAGGGTCGTTACAAGGTGTATGGTAAATTTTTTTAGGGGCTATCTTTTGGGGCCGATTGACAAAGTTTAAGCTCAATCGGATAACGCCAACACGTGTCTCATTGAGCATAAATTAGGGAAAAACAGCGATTTTCACTAAAATTCTTATTTCTTTGTCCTTAATTAATGCTTTATATCTCTTTATCTATTGGTACAAGGAACAAAACTATCCAGATCAAAATTAATAAGAATAAAATTTTCTATAAAACAAGACTCGACTCAGGTTCCTAGAATGAATGGTTTCGGTTATAAAGACAAAGAAATACGAATTTTAGTGAAAAATCGCTGTTTTTCCTTAATTGATGCTCAATGAGGCACGTGTTGGCGTTATCCGATTGGTCATTTTCTATCCTATTGGCACATATTAGTGGGTTGCCCCAATGGAAAATCTAACATTGATTTCTTGTAACCACCGTAATGAACATATGTTTACTTAATTTAACTAAGTAAACATTTGCGGACATGTCTAAAAAGTAGGGAAGTGCGATTAATCGGTTAATTAAAATTTTGATTAATCGGAATGTTGATTATTCGATTAATCGGTTAATCAACGTTTCTGAGTAATCAAAGTTCTGATTAAGATTTTAGTTGTGATTAATCCAGTTAAAGTAATTTTATTCAAAAATTAAGCAAAATGTAACTATTGTGGTGAATAACATAAAGTAGTATCACTTCAAGTGCATAAAAAGCCGTGTAATCTTATGTAAGTTCCGCAGTATTCCACACTATTAGAAGTATGTAATTTGAAGAAATTTATAAAACAAAGTAAACAAATTTAGCTATTCATTTATTCAAAAATTTAATTAATAAAATTTCGAAATAACAAGTAATCAAGACTTTTATTAATCAAATTACCAATTAACCGATGAATTGATTACCTATATTTTGGATAAATTTAGATCTTTGTACAAATTTTACTAAAAATTGTAAAATTTGTACATTTGAGTTCTTTGTAGAACAACCAAGGCGAATTCATACAGCTGACCGTTTCAAGAGATAGAGTTATGCTAGCTATACCTTTTTTTAAAAAGTACTATGTATTTTGTTTTAGTAAAAAGTTAGAGTGAATGTAAACATTATTTGTTTAAAAATATAAAATATGCTTTAGAAGATAAATCTTTTTCTTGTATTGCAAATTTATTGTGGCTACACTTATTCCTTCAGCCTTTTTAAATACTTGAGTGAAAACATGTCAAACCATCATGCCGTTCGGCATCATCACCTCCGATTTCAATGAAATTCAACACAAATGTTGTATGTTATTGGACTTTAACAAAACATAAATTTTCAGACCCCAGATTCTTTCGGCTTCCGAAATATGACGTCATAAAAGATGAGAAAAATGTTAAAAAAACACAAAAGTCTCCTTTCAAAAGGGGATAGAACTTTTGAACTACGCAAGATAATTTAGTTTTTTTGTTATCGTTTTAAAGGTGAAAGTGCACCCTTTAAAATTATATGCATATTGTGTTTTTTAGTAAAAGGTCAAAGGTCCTTTTTTGGGTTCTTGAGTTCAAAGGTCCATATCAGGAAATTATATTTTTTAAAATTCTTAAAAAAATATATGTCAAGTATTAGACCCTTTTCTACATTTCCAGATGGAGACTCAACTGGTGTCAGAGTTATAGACCAGAACGTGATCCTTAGTATGTTTTGTGTTCAAAAATCTCTTGTTGTTGTTGTAGTTTTATTACTTTTTTCAGTATATCTGGAGAACGGCAAGAGCCAAAGTTTCCAAATTAGGTACATCCATTTAGGTTATCAATACACACCATCCCACAAAATGTTGGCGGGATTGGAGAAGTGGGCGTGGTACCTCCCGTACAAAAAATATCAAAAATTGTATAAAAATTGGACTGTCATATGACCTATGGTCATGCCCTATATATCAAAAGATCGGAAATCTTTAGTAGAAAATATTCTCTGAAAAACTCGGAAAAATCGGTTCAGATTCAGGTATTTTTCAAAAAAAATGTATGTTTTGGTCATAACTTTTTTGTATCTGAACCGATTTTTCCTAGTTTTTCAGAGAATATTTACTACTAAAGATTTCCGATCTTCCGTGGCTGTAGAACAACGTTAAGAATAGCGCTGCAAGCTGTCAAAAGTTAACGGCAGTTCAAAGTAGTGTCAACAGAATTCGTAGTTGTAGTAGTCGTTGCAGTTGAAGCGCAAAATTCGAAATTTTGAACTTTGTTGCGCTACAGAGCATTCGTCAGCTTCAAATACTACTACAACTACTTTATTCTGTTCCAGGCCTAAGATTTGCTATTCCTTTCATATAATCGTGGTAAAGTTTCTGTAACCACAAACCATTTGCATAAATGTAGGTACATGCAAAAAAAAAAAAAAATGAATTATAATGATGCCAACTTGACTTGTTTGCAATTTTTGTTTTTATAAACAGCTTAAATTAGATATTAATGTGAAAAAGTGGCCACCATATTTTTTATGTGTGCAGCTAACTTTTATGTTTTATATGAAAATATTTAAAAGCTGCCCAAAAATATGATAAATAGACAGGAATACAAAATTCACATAAGCAAGGATTTTGAAGAATAATAACAGAAAATATGTATTTTGGGCAGTTAAGTCAAAAGTGCACGTAAACAAAATGCAGTTAAGTCAAAACTACTGTATTCTACTTAAAATATTAGAGGTTTTTACACTTTATGTTAATCGTACATCTTTGTTTTATTTAATACGATTTTATGCTACAGAGCATGAGTGTCTTTTGCGGCTTAAGTACAACACGTTAGGACGGCAGAGGTCAAGATTGGTCTAATTATCGTAACAAATGACCAGTAGATCATTCTAAGCCCCAGCCCCCATGTCCTTCCGAAGTCTCTGGCAAGCCCTTCTGTTTGCCCTTCTGGTGACATGAGATAACTAAGCATGCCAATTAAGGGTTCTATCCGGAATGATCCCCAGGTTCTTCACCCAGTTAGAGAATCCATTAACCGTACCGTTCAGGGTCGGTTCTGTAAGTCTCAGAACTCTACGTCTGGTGAATAGTACCAGAATAGTTTTCGCGGGGTTAATATTAAGTCCTCTCTCTCTGCGCTTCCTGCTGCATCCTCTCCGAAATAGTCGCGTCATCGAATCCAGACCCAGATATCACTAGATCGTCAGCACTCACTGCGCTACATCTGATGCGCACCTGTGGTTAGTTTGCTATACTAATGCCAATTAGTTGATGCCAAGGCTTGTTTGTTGCGCATTTTGGTTAAGTTTTGAACATAGTATTCATCAGCTATTTTGTTATGCTTGTTTTAGATTTGTTTGGACATCATCTGCTTAAGGGTGTGAAGATAAATTCGTCAGTTAAATACGTCCTACAGTTATTTTAAATACGTTCCACACGCTGTTAAACGAATTGCTAAAACAAACAAATTTTCTTTTTGTAAACAAAAACCAATCTAATTATTAAAATTAAAAACAAAAACATTTTTTCAATAAAAAACAAACTGAAATTTTTATTAAACAAATAATTTTTTTTCATTAAAAAAGTATTTTCATAGAAGTTCACATTATAAAAGGGTCAAATATAGATGTTTCCAATAGGTATTTCGAGAAGACATGAATCGGGGTAGCGGGAGACTGGAAGTAGCCTAGGGCTAGTAGATTCCAGGACTATAAGTTCTACGTCCAGATTCGTCCCGATATCGGAGATATATAATTTTGAAAAATTTGGTTTTTCATTGACTGAGTATGAAAAATATGGTAATTTTCAAGTCAAAAAAATAGGTATTTCGAGAAGACATGAATCGGGGTAGCGGGAGACTGGAAGTAGCCTAGGGCTAGTAGATTCCAGGACTATAAGTTCTACGTCCAGATTCGTCCCGATATCGGAGATATATAATTTTGAAAAATTTGGTTTTTCATTGACTGAGTATGAAAAATATGGTAATT
This sequence comes from Pollenia griseotomentosa, assembly GCA_963931875.1. Classification (NCBI taxonomy): domain Eukaryota; kingdom Metazoa; phylum Arthropoda; class Insecta; order Diptera; family Polleniidae; genus Pollenia; species Pollenia griseotomentosa. The sequence continues at coordinate 200,954,918 of OZ007561.1, read as the reverse complement.
TTCAAGTCAAAAAAATAGGTATTTCGAGAAGACATGAATCGGGGTAGCGGGAGACTGGAAGTAGCCTAGGGCTAGTAGATTCCAGGACTATAAGTTCTACGTTCAGATTCGTCCCGATATCGGAGATATATAATTTTGAAAAATTTGGTTTTTCATTGACTGAGTATGAAAAATATGGTAATTTTCAAGTCAAAAAAATAGGTATTTCGAGAAGACATGAATCGGGGTAGCGGGTGACTGGAAGTAGCCTAGGGCTAGTAGATTCCAGGACTATAAGTTCTACGTCCAGATTCGTCCCGATATCGGAGATATATAATTTTGAAAAATTGGGTTTTTCATTGACTGAGTATGAAAAATATGGTAATTTTCAAGTCAAAAAAATAGGTATTTCGAGAAGACATGAATCGGGGTAGCGGGTGACTGGAAGTAGCCTAGGGCTAGTAGATTCCAGGACTATAAGTTCTACGTCCAGATTCGTCCCGATATCGGAGATATATAATTTTGAAAAATTTGGTTTTTCATTGACTGAGTATGAAAAATATGGTAATTTTCAAGTCAAAAAAATAGGTATTTCGAGAAGACATGAATCGGGGTAGCGGGAGACTGGAAGTAGCCTAGGGCTAGTAGATTCCAGGACTATAAGTTCTACGTCCAGATTCGTCCCGATATCGGAGATATATAATTTTGACAAATTTGGTTTTTCATTGACTGAGTATGAAAAATATGGTAATTTTCAAGTCAAAAAAATAGGTATTTCGAGAAGACATGAATCGGGGTAGCGGGAGACTGGAAGTAGCCTAGGGCTAGTAGATTCCAGGACTATAAGTTCTACGTCCAGACTCAGATTCTACGTCCAGATTCTACGTCCAGATCCAAATTTTTCAAAATTATATATCTCCGATATCGGGACGAATCTGGACGTAGAACTTATAGTCCTGGAATCTACTAGCCCTAGGCTACTTCCAGTCTCCCGCTACCCCAATTCATGTCTTCTCGAAATACCTATTTTTTTGACTTGAAAATTACCATATTTTTCATACTCAGTCAATGAAAAACCAAATTTTTCAAAATTATATATCTCCGATATCGGGACGAATCTGGACGTAGAACTTATAGTCCTCGAATCTACTAGCCCTAGGCTACTTCCAGTCTCCCGCTACCCCGATTCATGTCTTCTCGAAATACCTATTTTTTTGACTTGAAAATTACCATATTTTTCATACTCAGTCAATGAAAAACCAAATTTTTCAAAATTATATATCTCCGATATCGGGACGAATCTGGACGTAGAACTTATAGTCCTGGAATCTACTAGCCCTAGGCTACTTCCAGTCTCCCGCTACCCCGATTCATGTCTTCTCGAAATACCTATTTTTTTGACTTGAAAATTACCATATTTTTCATACTCAGTCAATGAAAAACCAAATTTTTCAAAATTATATATCTCCGATATCGGGACGAATCTGGACGTAGAACTTATAGTCCTGGAATCTACTAGCCCTAGGCTACTTCCAGTCTCCCGCTACCCCGATCATGTCTTCTCGAAATACCTATTGGAAACATCTATATTTGATCTTTTTATAATGTGAACTTCTATGAAAATACTTTTTTAATGAAAAAAAATTATTTTTTTAATAAAAATTTCAGTTTGTTTTTTATTGAAAAAATGTTTTTGTTTTTAATTTTAATAATTAGATTGGTTTTTGTTTACAAAAAGAAAATTTGTTTGTTTTAGCAATTCGTTTAACAGCGTGTGGAACGTATTTAAAATAACTGTAGGACGTATTTAACTGACGAATTTATCTTCACACCCTTCATCTGCTTTTATTCTGCATTTTCGAACAGGTGACATTTGCAGTGATGCTTTTACGAACGTGCTGCGCATCAGATGCAGCGCCTTGATGCATTTCCGAACAGGTCCATACAGTACGTTACAATTTTTTTAAACTAATTTTCTCAAGCGAGATTATTACGAAAATCAGTTTTTCTTGACCTTTGACCACGCGTAGTTTTTTTATGGGCGCATGAATCAACGGGGATTTTTGGAATGTTGTTTAGATCCAAAAAAGAAGGCTTCATTAAAGAGAATATTTAAACTTAATTTAAACAACCTAGCTTGTTTTGTATGAACTTTATCGTAGGTACTAAAGCCCTATAGGAGGAAACTTGTATGGGGACTATGTGAAAAATGGACCAAAATATTTGCACCAAATTTGGTGTTTCAGCTAATATGGTACGGCCGTTATTTTGCCAAAACCTTCATTTTTTGGAAAGAAAAAAAGTAGTAATGTAATTATCAACAATTCCACGGATAATTACCTCGCCAAAAATGCCAATATTTTTGGGTAATTATGCGGGCAAGGCATTTAAACGAAAACGCTTAACTACCTCTTTGAGGTAATCATAAGAATACGTTTAACTACCTCATTGAGTTAATTAAGCGAAGACGATTAAATACCTCAGTTATTTACAAGATACCTTAACTTTGATGTATGAAAAAAAGTTAAGATATCGGAATTTTTACAAATATCAGCTAAATCTAAAGAGATAGCAATAAAAAACAATGTGATTTGCTGTCTTGAATTTCATCTCTAATGCTTTTTGAGATGTCCTGTCATATCCCACTAACAAAAGCATACATACAAACTTATGATCAGGAAAACCGCAAATATGCAATATCATGGTTTTTCTTGTGCGACCAATGAGGCAAAAACAATATATTTATCCGTTTTAGAGCATTTTATGAATTTTGGTAAATAATTTGCATAGCTTAGCCATTGGTGCAGTTTTAATGTAAAACATATTTCACATTTTGAAGAATATTTTAATACATGTTCAGCTTATAAAAAAAATTGCTTAAAATTCTGGTTAACAGATGAATTTTCTGTTGCCTTTATTTCGCCATCTACATTTAATTTTCATTCTAGACTTGTAAGCCAAAGATAAATGTTATTCCAAACTGTAAAGTTTTATATAAATGCAAAAATTTAGGAAACAGCAGTTATATAAATTTGTACTGATACATAGAAATCTGGACGCATCGTTTAGTAAACCGATCGAATCAGAAACACTTTTTAAAGTGATCTTTTCGCGTCCGTCCGTCCATCTGGCTGGTTTACTTGTACGGAAAGTAAAAGAATCAGGTTTTAGATAATTTGATAAAATTTGGTAAATAAGTTTTAATTGTCATAAGAACGAAACTTATGTAAATTGTGAGAATCGGTCTATAATATCACATACTTCCCATGCAAACTGCTTTCTTTATGTCCATAAACCATTTAATTATTTTCGTATTAAGATTAAATTTGGCCCAAAAGTTCTTAGTACAAATTAATTTGGTTGAATCGGTTCAGATTTAAAAATAAAGCTTCCATTCAAATATCCCTAAATCCCTAAAATATTCAAGCTATTATATCCTTTTAAATGTTAATATAATTTAGCGACATTTTCTTTAATCCCTTTAAGACAAAATATCTCATATATTTGGTGTATCTAGATAATATTCAGCACAAATAACTCTTATATGAAATGAATCCTAACCTCATAACATAACTTTATTCTGGTAAGCCCAGAATAAAGTTTATTTTAATGCCAAAATTAAATTGTAGAATATTTTGCTTTCAAATAAGCCATATTTTGCGCATATTTTTTTTTTTAAATTTTAGTGCATACATATTTTCAAATTATTTCAATGTAAACTTGGTTGCATAACTTGCTCTGTTGTTGTCAAACAAACGAATGAAATTTAGGTGTAATTTTGTTTTGGGAGTTTAGTTTTTAAGGCAATTACCCAAATTGTGTAATTAAGCGAATGGCAATTAAACGTGGATTTTTTTTTTAAAAAATGGAAGAAAAAAAACGGGGATTTAAAACTCAAGATAAATAAGAGTGAAAGGCACTTAAGCGTAAAGTAATTAACCGGGTTATACTGTATAACGCGTTTTTTAATTTTCGCTAACAGAAAGTGGACAAATAAACAACCTGCTCGAAAATGCATCACTGCGCTGCATCTGATGCGCAGCGCGTTCGTAAAAGCAGTCAGCTACATGACAAAAGCAGATGATGCGCAAACAAATCTAAAACACGAGTCACAAAACGGCTGATGTGCGTTGTGTCATAAATGTAACTAAAATGTATTACATTTGTATTACAATATGGATTAATAAATAAATAAATAAATAAAATGCGCGGGAGGGCTGTGATGCATTTCTGAACAGGTCCATTGTTCACAAATTCTAAGGAAACTTCAAAAAGTAAAGTTTTATGGTTAAATCTCAGAGGCTGTGTATGTTTTTTGCTCATATCTCAGCAATTCGTCAACCATACTGGGGGTCTACTCTCTAAATGCTAAATGCCAACTTGTTACTCTCTATCACTTTTGCAAAATTTGCTGAAAATGAAGAAATAGTGGCAATAAAAATTAAAGATGGCGTGGATTTTCAGTAATAAAATTCCAAAAGATGCGAAAGACATATGCGCAAACGTAATTAAGAGTACCAATCGCTAGATTTGCTACAATTTGAATGAACTTTAATAGAAAACAATATGTAATATAAATATGTATGTAACATTCTTGTTCCCATCATTTTAGCATACATACTGACAGATGAACATCTTTAAATCAACTTTGCTGTTTATAGGAACCCATAATAAATCGTATTAATAGTGTTAAAATTAAAAAAAAAACACTATTTTTGTGCAGAAAAATGTGCCGTTATTCTACTAATTATTAAGCGTTTTTTTATTTTAAGAATGACATATTTTTTATTTGCCAGGGTAATCATAAAAATTTTAGGATTTTTAAAATTAACGACATATTTTGTATTAGAACGACATTCATAATCACAAACATGAAACGGCTCTACGGAAAAATAGTGTTATGTATTTTAATTATGAGTAAATGAGCGATATATCAATTATAGGGTCTTAGATCAATATTGTAGAAATTACAAACAAAATGAAAAACGTACGTACACTTTCCACCTGTGGCGATGGTTAAAAGAGAAGGAAACAAAAAATATTATATTTCAAATATCTTCTAATTTGACGTGCAATTTAAGAAGACTTGACTTTTGACTTTGTTTATTAAGTTTAATATATGTATATATACTAAATTTATTTTTGTTTAATTTATTTTTAGATATTATCGCAGCCAAACGTTAGTTTTACACCTAGCATCACAATTATTAAGAAATGTATTGAATCCTTGATTGACAAGCAGTATATAGAACGAACTCCCAACTCAGGTGATGAATACAGCTATGTGGCATAATTTGACCTCAGCCACCACCATCTACACCCACTCAAATACACACCCATCATGATGAGATTTATATAATTTTCCTGTATGATATTTTTAAACGAAAAAAAAACAACAAAAAATTAAGCAAATTTTTCAAGAGGAACTATTAAAAAAAAAAAAAAATCATGTAAAAACAACCAAGATAACGAAACTCACCTTATTTTACTTCCCCCCTCTAGCTTAGTTACCTTTTTCCCTTTTTAAAGTTGTTTCTTTATTTTAAGACCATCCTTTTTATTATAACTTTTTTCTTCTGGCTTTTAACACAACTAGAATGATAAATGATAAGTAAAATAACACATAATTAAATCTATTTTATACTTATGAAATTTCAAATGGTAATTATTAATGTAAAAAATAATATTATTTGAATTGTTTAGTTATTGCTGTTTTTAGCCTAAAAAAAGTCAATAAAACAAACCAGAATCTATAAGAATTGTGTTTATTTTTATGTAATTTTTCTTCTTTTTGTTTTTTAGTTATCTTTTTTTTTTTTTTATATTAATTATAAATTTTAAGTGTGTTTTGTTTTTCATGCTATAATTAATCAATCCGTTGTGTGGTTATAAATCGTTTTTTAAAAGGGGTTCAGTATACAGAGAATGTTCTTTCTCCAAAAAAAGTTTTCTTTAAATTAAATTCTTTTTGTTTTCATAACTTCTTTCAATAGTTTTTAAGATGATGATCTTGTTTGTTTTTCTGTTTTTCGAAAATAAATATTAGAACTAAAAAAATAAAAAAACTACATACATATTAAATATGTTTATTAAGTGGTGATTATCATTTGTTTTTGAAAATATAATACTATAAATAAATATGTATGAACATTTTTTGTATAATTAATTTTTAATAATAAAAAAGTTAAACTTAACTTTATTCTTGTCTTCGAATTATTTTCTAAGGTGGCACTAGTATTTCCTTTTCATGTTTACTTAACTTTACATTTAATTTAATTTCTTCTTATTCCATTAGTTAATTAAAAAACAACTGGTTTTGTTTGATTCTTTAAAGGGATGCATTAGAAAATGTGAGCATTGTGTTATAAATTGAATACTGTTGGTTTGTTAAATAAATTCCTTATTTTTTTAATCTATTAAATACAAAGTGTTTATTAAATGTGTTTTTGTTTTATTAGTTATATATTAATGTATATAATAGTGTTTACTGTTTTTTCTTTTTATTTAATTGAAAAAATTGCTTTTAATAATCTTTTTTGTTATGAAAGTGCTGTTAAACATAATAATAAAATTAATGCAAATTATGAAAACATTCCTAAGTGTTAGCGCTGTAAAAGATTGCAATCGATTAAATTGCATTCACATGATTTATCGTTAACGACTGCATTTAAAATCGGAAAATTTATTGTATGATTTCTATTTGAAATCAATACGATAAAAAAGATTTAAAAAATTTTTTGAAATCAATTCGCATATTAAATGATTGCAATGCTAAATTTGCAATCAAATCCAGAAATTTCAATCAAAATTCAATCAGAATTAAAATCTTCGTTGCATTTAAGTGAAATTCTCCTTCTAGAAGTTAACTTGACTCTAATAATTTTGAATTGCCAACAATGCCAATTTTTTTTACAACCACTATCCAAGTGTATATTATTTCGTTGGACTTTAACTTTAGTTGGAATTTGAATTGATTGCAATTAAATAAATTACATTAATTGATTTCTAAAACGAATGGTTTTAAAATGTTTGCAATCGCAAAATATTGCAATTTTTACAAAATTTCATTTTCAAATCGAATTTTGAAATCAATGAAAAAAATCTGTTTGGTTGAAATCATTTTGATTCCAATGCCAATTTATTGAAGTTTTTAAGGCTCCGCTAATGTACTACTCAATAACTCATAACTCAATAATTTCGTTTCTTAGACTTCTCCAAATCGTTAATACCAATTATATGTTATTTTCATAGGATGTCAGAAAAGTAGAATTTTTATACTTTTATTTCCTGTTTAAATTTACAAAATTTTTATAGAAAATAAATCCAATTTTAAATGGAAATTATTAAAATGAAAAGTTTTGCACAAGCAAATGGCTAAATGAAAATTATGCAACTTTATTAAAAATTTAAATAAATATACATATCGCACTGGTTCCTCTAAAGGGGGTTAACTCCAAATTTATAAATTTTCTGTAGTGACAAAAACTGTTTTTTTTATATGTTACACTGGTTCACAAATTTCCAACAAAGTCGTGACTAAATTAATCTGACACATAGAACAGTTTTTGAGATATTCCAAAATAACCGTTATTTGTGTTTTTAAAAAAGATGATGTGACTTAAATGCAAATATCTTCGGACAAACCAAGACGGCCTGATTGACCTTAAAGAATTGTGACAATGACAAGCGAGATGCTTCTCCGCCCAGAGTAGTTTTTACAAATGAATAAATTTATTTTTAAATAGCTTAACTAGAACAAATGGCTAATTCTAGCCCTTTTGCAAATACGGAATAAAGAAAACTGAAAGAGAATAAACACGTGAATACATTAGATACGTAAGATACCAATTTTCTAACAAGTTGTCGTCTAAAGTCAAAACATTTTGTCGCTATACGTTTTTACGATTTTGTAAATGAGTAGTACATTTTTTTCATAATCAGTCAGTTGATAGTTGACATATACATTTATTTTAAGTTTTTATTTATTACATTTCGTTTCCGTTTTGGTATTTATGTAAACATTTTATTTAAATTATGTATGTATATTATTTTATATAAATGCATTGTTATTATCATCGTCTCTTACTGAGGTATGCTTTCTTAATTATAATGTTTTTTTTTTTGTTTTCTTTTTATGAAAAATCTATTATTTTTATTTTTTTTTTTTATATTAAAAAATTTATGTGTTAATAAATTGCAATTTTCCTTTTGTTAAATCAACGACTAGTTTTTCATTTTATTCCATTAAAGCAATTTTCTTTATATGTTTTATACGTATGTATGTATTAATAAATTTACTAAAATTTTTACAAATTTGTAACAATTGTTACTAGTAGAATTTTTTTTAACATGTACTTTTAACATTTACTTGCAACAATTGTTACAAATTTGTAACAAATTTTTAGTAAATGAACACAGCTAAAGTTGTGATTTTCCTTTTCAATTTTTATATCAATAATATAAAATTTACATTTATTTAATTTATTTTTATTTTAATAAATTTAATGCTGGATGTATGTAGGTGAACTTGACAGTTTGTTACCTGACCTTTTTTTAATTGTTTTTTTAGACAAAAAAGCATTTAATATTATTGTTTAATTAAACAATTTTTTTGTTGATTTTTGGTTTGTTGTATATTTAAATATTGAAACACTATTAAAAGTAATCATCTGTATAATACATGTTCTCCTTTGGAGTTGCCTATTTAAAAATACAATTATTGCACAAAAAAGTAATTTAACAATTTGTTAAAACATTTAAGTTTAAGCTTCAAATATTTTGTCTAATATACATATTTGTTTTTGGTTTTAAAAGTTCCTGTAACTTTTCACAATGTTTGTAATTATCTATGACTGTTTTTTTATTTAATTAATTTTTATTTTTAAAACCAATTTTACTGTTAACTATAAATTAGCCAACTAACGACATCTTGCAAACAACCGTTATCTAAATCAAGAGAGAGTAATCTCAATCTCTTTATAAGTTGTATGTATATTAAAAAAATGCGATTTTTACGTATTTTATAAACAACAAAACAGGGGCAAAATTGTTTACGATATAGGGCAGCTTGTTTCATTCGTACTTGTCATTTCATACCTTTTTGCCCTCTTTTATATACATAATCATCAGAATCAGAAATAAATTATGTTGAATTACGAAAAAAACATGATATTCTTTTAAATAGATAACACTGTGCTACAAAATATGTGCCTTCTTACATATAAATACTTTCAAATGATTTATTGAGGAATGTAGAATTCACTGAGTACTCAAAATATTTTTTTTACTTACATATGTAGACGGTTGCGCATAATATACGTTATGATTTAATTTGTTGTTAAGTTTTTTTTTTAAATAAACTTTCAAAAACTTGAGAAATTTAAAGACTCAGCACAGAACAAAGAACCAAAGTTGTTCAATTTTGTTTTGAAAGTCAGAATTCGATTATTCAGCTACAAAGATCATATCGAATTATGAGCGATGTGGCCCATTTTACCTCAATGGTCACCTTAATAAGTATATGGGGCATCCAAAATACATAAATTGTTAAACGTCAAATACGCCCACTAAGATGCACATGGTGTGGAAAAATATCAGATCATTGGAAAATTATTTTTTCGAAAACGACGAACAAGTTGTGGTTTATGTGAATGGCATTCAATACCGAGCGATGATTATAAATTTCTTATCGCCCGAGGTAGAGAACGATCCAGAATTGTGGTTCCAACAAGATGGAGCCACAGCTCGTCCACTATGTCTCTTTTTTTGCGACCATAACGTTTCTTGTGCGCCAACATATACATATATCGAAACGAGTTTTCAACAGTAATTATTTGTTATAAATAGTCAGTTAAGCGCATTTAGCAAATACCTTTACTGTCACTTTTTTATCTGTAATATACATACATAGCATTTGCGTGCACTATAAACCTCCGAATATTTCCCGGATATCCTTATTAATTTGCAACGACTTAAAAAATTGAAAATGATTTTAAAAATGTTAGTGCTGGAATTTTTTAAGTATACAAAGATAAAAAATATAAACTTTTGGTAAAATTTGATGCACCGATTTATCCAAATCTTTACCTTCAAACCGTTGTTAATAAGAAATATCATGTTGGAGGATAAATGTATTTATGTATGTAACTATAACCGAATAATGATTCTATTATTAATGGAAACGGATGCCTTATATTAGCATAAACAAATATGTGTAAAGTGCTACAATTGATTTCTTCTTAAGTTTTGTTTTTCTACACCATGTAAAAAGATATTTTTGTTTAGTTAAATTTAAAAATTTTATAGTTTATATAAATTTATGTTCGTAGTAAACCGTATTTTGAAACTCGTCAATTGCTTTACAGCAAAGCCAGGACTTTTTAAAGGGCCAAATAAACTACACAAACGGTTACACAAACATATGAAAAAAGTATTGAGAATGTTCTGTGAAAATTAAAAATTTGTAATATTAACACAAACATCTTGTTGTTGTTGAACTGATTATGTCTTTTATTTGGCCCTTAAGTGTTTAAAAGTTGTTTGTTCACAAGCTTTTTTCTTTTACATTATAATAAAAAGTTTTTTTACAAGTAATTCATGTAAAGTACATTACGTTACGTAGTAATTAAATGCGTTGCCTTGCGTTATTTTTTTTGCGTAGTGTAGATGTGTAAATTATTTTTGTTGTTAATTTTTAGTGTATGTGAGTATGTGTTTGCGTTAAAAAGTCTGGTTGACAAATTGCATATAGTTTCAGTCTTTAAGATTCCCGCCTTTGTGCATTATATAGATTTAAAAAAGATTTAAGTTAAGTTTTTCTTCTCTTCTGTAGGATTTATAATTTAAATGTATGTAGTATGTTTATATGTATGTTTATGAACGTATTGTATTGTTTGTAATCGTATGCAAGATTTTTTGGTTATGTGAAATAAATTTACGTTAAGTGAATGTATTTTTTGGGAAAGGATGTGCTTAGTTTTTGTTGGAGGGCATTTGGTTAAAAATTTTATAAAAAGTTCTAATTTAAGCAGTAGACTATAATTGTATTTACTGATCCAATGAAAAATGTTTCGTACGTTTCCATAAAGTCTTAAAAATTCCTTTTTTCTTCGGCTTATCAGCTGTATTGCTTTGGCCTCGTTTTGAGTCTTTTGTTGTATTTGCAGAACTAGCAGCAGAGCCTAGAATATGAGTTTAACATTAAACAGTTAAGGAACAGCTTACAATCTATTATACTTACTTCTTTCGATATCCTGATAATAGTGGGCTTCTAATGCATGATCAGCTGTATATGAAGATTTGCTTCTTTTGTCCTTATGTGGTTCTTTTGAAATAAAAAAAATTAGTTTTTTTTTAAGGAATAAGTGTCTTATTTCATTTGTCTTACTTTTCTTGGTAATCAACAAACTAGTAACTCTACGTAAAGCTTCTCTAGGTGATTTATTTAAGAAAGATGGTGTCAGGTTGGGTGGTAGTGTTAGTGGTTTTCTGGCTTGTCCAGTACCTGTCATACCAGGAGTTCCGTCCCATATTCTCATGGTAGAAATTCGATCTATATTTTCAGTCGATGCTGGGCGCATTGAACGTTGTTTAGGATACCAGCCCCGTTGAGGCGCTCCTGCAAGTCTTAACATTTCGTTGGAAGCTAAAGCATGGTTAATAGAACGCTGACGACACATGGCACCGCCAAATGTATTTCCTCCAGAAATGCCTACAATTGAATTGCCCATATTAATATTATTGGAAGTACTGGATCTTGGAGCCGTGCGTGAACCACTGGGTGTATCGTTTTGTCGTCGAAATGGGGTACGGGGTATGTCGCAGCTAAATAAAGTTTTAAAGGATTACTATCGTGAACTAATTGGTACCAAATCATATATTTTACCCTCTAGCAAAGATTGGAGTTTCGGGTAGACTGCACGATGTCTGTAAGCGATGTTCCTCTCTTGGAGATTGTTTCAAGCTTCGTTTAGTTCCATAGGATACATAGCGCCTGTTGCCGTAACCTCCACCACCGCTGCCTTCGTATGAGGGTCCATGAGAGCTAGTGGGTGTAGTAACGCCACTGCCATAACCTCCCATCATACGTGGTGATTTTCTCTTATAATTCGAATCAATTGACCAAGATTTCATAGTATTCGATGAATGACCGTGGCGATGAGGTGGCACAGCTGGTGGCAAATTATCGAAAGCTATTGGGGGTGGCGGTGGTGGAGGTAGAGGCAATTCATCAGACATATGGCGATGTACAGGTCTGGATTTTTCACGTTCCTTTGAGCGTTGAGGACGTAATTCTTCACGTGACACCGACTGTGTATGAACTTCCGCCGCTGTTTTCACGTACGCTTTGGCAGGGGGCTTTAGGTCCTCCTCTCCAACCGATGTATCGTCTGATGGCGAAGGAGGCAAAGGCAAATCCTTATAGTCCTTCAATATAAAAATGTTACGAGTTATTTTTGAATGTGTTAGTTACAAATAAAATTGTCTTACAAAAGTATCTGGATTTGAAGAGGGCGGAGATGGTGGCAAGGGACCAAATACATTTTGAGATAATTTCATTTCTTTGGCACTTTCCGATTTATGTACTCCAGGGCGAAATTCTAAAGGACGTTTTGCTGTAGGTTGGCCTGCAATATCAGCCATACGTGCCACTGCAATTTCTCCACGTAGGAGGGCGCTTATATTGTTTTCGATTTGTTTTAAGGGTGCACAACTATAGCTTAAATCACTTAATTGCTCTTCATCTTCTTCAAGAGTAGGAGCCAGATCTGTATGTGGTGTGGTAGATGTAGAACGCAATTCTAGATACAAAAACGAGTATGAACATTTTGTAATTTTTTTTATCGTTATTCAGCTTACCATTGAAATCTGCGCCCTTTATAGCACCATTGGATGTTTGTTTATAAACAAACATATTGGTTGGATCTATGTCACTTGTAGCAGAAGGTTTAAGATCGAAACCACTGACTTCTTCATGACAAGGTGTTCTAACAATATTAATAGATTCCGAACTAGTACGCCCATCTAAAGATTTTAAGCTGCCCTTTTTGGACGCTTTAAGGAAAATTTTAGCCCATATTAAAATGCATTCAATTGCTATTAAGTTTTACTTACTTTCTATATTCGATTTACTTAGATGTCGTATGGGAGAAATGTCTTTTTTTAAAGAGTAATGAGGATGGAGTGGTTCCAAATTAAGCGATAATCGTTCTCTAGGTGATGTCAATGGTTTTCCTATATCCACACTGTGTCTTGTGTTTTTCTCCATCATTATGTTACAAGATAAATGGTCATTTCTTATATCATTTGGCATATATTTGGCATGTTCTGATTCTGAATCGACATCTGGTTCACTTTCACTTAAGCCATCTTTGGCCATCTCATAATTAGAGAAAATATCCATGGCACGAGGAGGTCTTTTAGTTGAGCCACGTCGAATGATAAACGTGCCTTTGCCCAGCATACTGGATTGACGAAAAACGCAGGAATTAAGAATTTCAGGACTTTCTTCAAAACAACGGATATCTTTCTCATTGCTGACTTCATTTTGTAAATGTCTAAAATCATCTCTAGATGATTTTACATTTCTCTGTTTTGAATTGACTGATAACTTCTGAAAAAAAATACATAACTAGACAAATCTAACAAAAAACTAAGAAGTTAATCTAATTTAACCAACCTTTTTGATGTCACGTTGATGTTGCTTTGTTTTTTTGTTTAAATCCTTAAAATGTATTTCCCAAGCTATACCTCGCGAAGTGAGTAGCGTTGACTCCGAAGATACCGTTATACCAGAGGGTTCTTCACCGGAATCTTCAGACAAATCTTCCTCTTCTTCATAGTCATCTGTGGTATTTTTAAAAAATGTATCCAGTATATTATTCGAAGAGTAGGATTGTGTTTTATGATTCTGATTATCAGAAGATGTACCAGTACTAGCTGGTGAACTGGAGGACGATGAAGATGAAACTGATGTGTTGCCTGGATTTAGAATATGACAGACTTCTTTGTGTTTCTCGACGGATGCTTGTAAACGTTTGGGTCGATTATTTCGAGCAGCGCCAGGACCATTCTTTGGTCCTGGATATATGGTAATAGGATGTTCATTAAGTATAGGTTCTAAAGTCATATGAATCTCTACTTATTATTAAATTTAACATTTAAAACTTTAAATTTACAATATGTACTTACCTGGTAGCTTGGCCACCCGGCCTTTTAATACTGCTTTATGAACAGCACTGATATCAATACCCAAAGCATTCCTATCACCATTACAGCTTCCAACACGTATTTTTAAGTCGCCAACTGTGTTGGCCATACGCTGCCCACAACATGGAAGACTAGAGTAATTGGAATTGTTGCTCGTTTTCGTTGATGTTGCTGTACGTGCTTTAGGCTATGAAAACCCATTTACATATTTAAAATGTTAAAATTTTGTTCTTAAAGTTGTGTAATTAACAGTTTTACTACTTACTAAAGTTGTTTGCACTAAATTACTGGTTTCCGTTGTATTAGCATTGTTAGTGGGTGTTGTGGCTGCAGTTGAAGTTTTTGCCTCGATAAATTCTTTGCTACAGTTGCCATTCGTTTCAAAACGAACCAAATCAACAGTATCAAAACTCTCATTGGGCGTCACTGTTGGAGCACAACTTGAACTCGTTTGAGACATTTCCTCTGAATCGCGCTTCTCTTTCATGCTGGTTTATTAGAAACTTATTTAAAATGGGTTCAACATTTGTTATATATTTATTTATATTTCAGAAATTTTTGTTGAGGTCGAACAGATCGAACAATATGGTAAAAGAATATTAAAAATTTTACCGAATTCTAAGTACATTTTCTTTAAAACAACATTTAGCTTACCGACGGATCAATTTTTAAAATTATAAAAATAATTTTTTTTAGACTGCGCATCTAACGTGTAATAATTTTAAAAAACAGAATGTAATCATATTGCGACGAAAGTAATCTGATGGCATTCTGTCTCAAAGTTGAGTATGTGACCCAAACAATGTATTCTACGTTAAATAAAAACTACAGAATTCACGGCTTGCTATTTAATCCGCAATGATGTTTCTGAATGAACATTGAATTTAAATTTATTATGCACTTGCTGTCAAAATACCCATAAAAATGGTTTAAATTGTTCATTTTTTTTAGTAGAAATCCAAATATTTTTCATACATTTTGGCTAATCGTTCTCATATAGAAATGAAAAATAATCATTTCTAAAGGTGTTACAACAGATTCCTAAATTATTTTTTATACAGTTGTGTAAACAGTCAGGGAACTTTGCTCAAGATATTATTGGTACTAATACGTAGTGTAACGGACACAACTCATCTCTGATATTTTTTTGAAATTACCGAAAAGAGCTACGCTATTAAACTTACTTTTTGCGACTAAGACTCATGTAACCATCATCTTCCGATTGATTTTCGCCATTATTTTGCAACTGTGGTCTCAATGATAAATCCTCGAATTCAGATATTATATCATCTAGTACTTTAATGGGTTCAGGAATATCGTCTATAGGGAAGGTAACAGCATCCAGCATTTCCTCCTCTTCGATTTCCCTATTTAAAAAAAAGCTTTTGTCATCAAACTATGTATATTTAAATATTAATATCTGTGGCAAAAAGGAATTAAAGCTTAACTAGTCCTAAAATTCTGTTCTCGGGCCCGATAGACAAACAAAGAAGTAACAAGTGCAAAGGCTACATTTGGCCTTGCCGACTCTACCCACCACCATTGGTTTAAACAAAATGACGTATGTATTTAAAATTTAAAATTGAAAAAAAAACAATTTATATTTTCATGAGGGCTATCTAAAATAGTGGACCAAACTGACCCATTTTTGCTACCGAATATTTCTTGTATAAAATTAGTGTTTGTGGTAAATTTTGTCGCTTTCGATTATTCCGTATGGCCGTTATAATGCCAAATCTTATACCGGGGAACTTTTTAGGAAGGCTAAGTGAACTAACCAACGGATTTAGCGAATAGATTTACCAAATTTTATTTTCCTGTTTTTAACACACGGACGGACATGGCTAGGTCGTCTTTGAGTTTGACAAGGATCCAGAATATACATATGTATCTGTATACTTTAAATGGTATCCGATGATAATATCGATGTGTTAAAAACGGAATGACAAAATCAATACGCCACCCACCCCCTAACTTTTGGGTGGTGGGTATAAAAATCAAGTTAATAAAGATTAAAGGTGATTTTTTGCAAAAAAAAAAAATATTTCCTTATTGCCACAGAAATTATTGGAAAATTAACATACATTTGTGGTTCTGATTTATACAATAACGTAGAATCGAAAAAACGCTACTTCTGCTGCAGCGGCTTAAGAGATAACTGATGTTTTTATAGGAATAAGTTACAGCTGTAACATTTAATGTAATGTCCGTTTTGTTAGGATTTTAATTACAATATAAAAATGACCTCCAATGATTTCGATGCACTACAAGGTTGAATGAATGTTAAGGAATTATCACTACCGGAAACACTTGCCATTCAAACTAAAAGACGTGTTGTGTTTTCTGTATTTTTTGTTCTAAATATAACTCTTCATCTAGGATATATTCATTTATAACATACATAGATGTATCCAGTTTTTTTAATACTTTACTTGACTTTTGCAGAATCAAATCTTATTAGCAGGATAAAATGTAAAACATTTTCGCCGTTTAATGCTTTGTTAAAATGAAATATTGGGTTATCGTTGTTTTGGGTAGGCTAGTTGTTAAATATTTTGTTTATTTTTTTAAACTTGAAATTATGTGTTAAAATTAAAACGCTTCTTTTTTCAATTTGTTTTAATTGTTAAAGTCCAAGCAAACAACAGCAGAACATTGACGACGACTGGCCGGTTTAAAGTTACAGAGTCTGGCATCGATTTTTCATACTTCACTATATACATACATACATATGTTTATGTATGTATGTAGAAGTGGATGTAAAAGTACATACATATACATATGTATATTGTTTTGCAGAATAGTATCTGATGGATGAGTATTTCAACAGCGGATGTTTCGATATATATGCATATATATAAATGTAGTATATTCACACAGTATATACCTATATGTATATAGAAACTTTTTTCAACAATTACATATCTGTAGGTACAATTTTAATTTTATGTAGAATTTTCTTAAGAGAATTTTAAAATTTTATTTCTTGGTTAAAAGTTGTTTTATTTGTTAATTTCTTTTGTGGCTGATGTCCAATTATATCTATCATTTTCTTTAGTATCTGCGTGTTTTCAAAAATATGTAATTGTGTGCTGTTATATATCACTTGAATTTTTTGTATAAATTATGAGCTTTCATTTTCAATTACGTTCACTCACTTTGCTGCTAATGATTTGTTTCATTTTTCTTGTTCTTTTTCAAATTTTTCCAACAGACTTTTTCTACTCACGGAATTGTTTTAAAATTTAAATTGAAAAAATGTAAAAAAAGAAACATTTTCAATTTATTATTTAAGTGTATATATTTTACATTTTGTGCAATAACTGCAAATGTCTTGTATGTATGATTTTTTTGTAGGCAGATTTTAATATGATTTTTATTTAAATTTTCATTGCAATCAAAACTTATTTCAATGTGGGATTTTAGATTTTTTTTTTTATATTTTTTTGTTGATCTCACGCACAGACACTTGTGTATGTATTTAATGTCGTCATATAAAAGAGTCCGCTTGTTTTTCGTCGGCAATCTTACTTAGATGGAGGTATTATTAGACTGAAGTGTGTTTCAAAGTTGAATCTGAATGCAAAATAGAGTCAGTCTAACTGCCAAGCAACCGACCAACCAACCAAGCGACATTAGTCGTTAGAAACATTAGCACCATACAATAAGCACTCATCAACTGACAATGTGTGAGCGAAATATGAGTTGTAAGTACTAAAATGCGGAGATTTTACTTCTTTCTTTAATTTTTTTTCTATATTTTTGGTTCATTTTGATTTCTTATGAAGTAACAATTCTCCCTTTGGGACTGTTGGGTAAGTAAAAACAAGCAGAAAACACATCATTATACATATGTTTCCATTTGAAACTGTGAAAATACCTTACACTCCAGCCATACAGACACGTGAACTATAAATCAATGAATCTAACCACCACCACCCTTACTTGGCTTGGAATAATAAAAAAAAAAAAAAAAAACAATCAAACAATGACAATGGCTTAATCGTGTTGTCAGCGTGCTTAACCTTTCATGTGCAAAAAGAAGCGGATAAATATAAAAAGGCCCATGAGGAGTCCGTTACTCAAATGCTGGTTTTAAGTTAAACTTGGGTTTAAATGAATCCTATTACAATGACTTTATTAAACTTTTAATAATCAATATATAAATAAAATCAAAAAGTATTTCTGTTTTATGCCTCCTAAGCGTGTCACTTAAAAATAGGATAGCACTCCTTTTTATAAATTATTTTTTTTATTAAGTTTGAATTAACTGAGGTAATTGAATAAAATAAAGATTTTATGGTAATTATTTTTTAATTGAATCAATCAATTAACACAATGTTTGAAATCGTACGTTGTTTTTTTATCATAGTTTTAAATAAATGAATCATTATGTGCGTTCGTTTACTTTTCCAGTGAAATCCCAGTTAAATCCAGTAGCTGAGTAATATGAAAATTTAACAAATTTATGTGTACGCGAACGCATTTCAGTAAAATCCAGTACAAATTTTGGGGTAAACGAACGTAGCTATTACAAAATTTAAAATTTTTGCAAATCTTAGTAATCAATATAAGTCTGGGTTCACACTATGAAAGTTTTCTTATCAGGGTACCCAGTTTAATTTTAAGCCTTATCCCCAATTGCGATTTCTCATCCCCAAAAATCCCCAAAATAGATATTTTCTTATCCCTAAAAATCCCCACATTTAAAAATAAAATACATAATATTATGTCAATGGAAAAATATGCATGCATTGATTTATTTAAATAAATCCATTTGTCTAATATTATTAAATTTATCATTTCAAAAACTATGGAATCAAAATCTTCTGATTCATCAGCCAAAGCAATTTTGTTTTACATGTTGTTTGTTCAAAAAGTGCAATTGAGATGATTGAATAAATTTGTCACAGCAAGCTTCATTATTTTAAAGTGTGTATTAATTCTAAGAGCTTTTAATAACTCATATTGCGTTCTGTTGCAAATATTGATTTTGGTTGTATCTATTATTCAACAGAAGTAACGCTTGTTGGTACAAAATGCATATTTAAAATTATTTCACCAAGCTCTTAAAAAGGTTTTAAACCGCAAAAAATATATTTAAATTTGTACCAACATCTTGACCAAAGCTGTCTTGCCCCTGCAAAAATGAAATTTATAATAATATATTATCCCCAAAAATCCCTAGCGAAAAAAGTGAATTTCTTACAAAAAAGTTCCTGTGGATTTTCACGAAATTTGTATTCCCAATTTTTTCTTAAAGAAAGTCTGAGTTCATTGGTGAGAGAGGAAGAGATCATGCTTTTCCGACTTTCTGAAAGAAAATTTTCATTTTTTGAACCCAGACTAGCATTATATTTAACTTTCAAATAATAAATTAATTATAAAACTTTTGTTTGTGAACCTCTTTTAAAGACGTTTTTTTAATAAATATCTATAAAAAGCATTTATCTTCTTGGAAAAATTATTTCGGTGGAAAATTAATTTTTAAGTTATAGTTATGGTTTTTTTTAGAATATTTCAGTAGTAGAGGGTTAAAATTTTCACACACTTTTAAACGATTTTTAAAATCACCCCCTTAGAAACCGTCAAACAAAAGTGAAAAAAGAGGGAAAATATTATGTAGTTTATTACTGCATATATTTTTTAATCATGAGCAAATATACATACATATGTACATGTTTATGTTAATAGTGTAGGGTCATTAGTAAAACGTTGGCTATCATTTAGGAGTTAAGATGTATGAATGTAGTATTGTATGTAAGTTTATACGTACATACAATTTTATTGCAAATCAGTTTAAAGATAGACAAATAAATGTATATTTGTACATGTGTACAAAAGCAAAATGTTTTTGTTTGCTGCCTTTATACGCGTGCGCACTAATTAGCTCCAATTCCAACAGCCCAATATGGAATTAAAACTACACTCTAAGAAAAGTATAACAAATCATAAATAAGTTAATAATGCTTTTAAACTACGGCTAATCTGCATTATTATTTAGGCTATATTCTATTAATTTTTTATTTGTTTTTTAAATATGTGTTTAACAAATTAAATTCATTTCTTCCGGCTTCATTTTTGCTTACTGAATTTTAAAAGTACTCTCTATTTAGTCACTTACATCGACTACTCGTTGCAACACATTTTCAAGTCATGTCAGACAGACAGACAGACCGACAAACAGAAATCGTACGAACGAACAAATGAACCAACAAACAGACAAGCATGTCGATAATTTGGTAATGGGAGTGTGGGAACGAGGATTCATACACATACACAGCCTTACATACGTACATATTACTTGTGTTAATGTATTTATATAGACATACAATACTTACAACCCCTCTGCATTACAGTAAAACAGAATTAAAATGTGAATCTGTACACATAGGTACATACATATTGTACAAAAATAAATTGCGAATTGCGCAAAACGGTTGTTTGAAAACAAAAGAAAAATTTCGTTCATTTTTTAAATATTGTAGACAAACTACACTCTTTCAGTCTCATAAGGTGACAAATCCATAGAACACTTTTTCTGTCAGCATTTGCACGAGTGTGTATGTAGGTTGGTGGTTTAATTCGACTTTTTTGTGGGACTGTGGTATTTCGTATTTTATTGAATGAAATTAATTCAAATATCTGTTTGTGTATGGAAGTGCACGAAGGTAAACCATTTACATATGTTTTTAATCCCCATTTGGAAATTTGTTGTGTCTTGGCCGACAAAGCCCATTTTATATTTTTGCCCATTGAGATTACAAAAAAAGTATTGGTGCGACACAAGTATCATTGAAAGAAATAAGATATAATCGACAAAAACTGAGTTGACTGCTTTCAATTAGGTTGTGACCAAGGCACCAAAATGTTTGTTATAAAGCACTAGCGATTGTTCAAACCTACGAAATGTATATATATCAAAGCTTGACAAACCTATCTACTTCTAAACATTGTATGTTATCTGTACATATACCTATATATTAATGGATAAAAAAAATAAGTGATCAAATTAACTGTTTCAGTTCAATTCTTAAAACGTACATACATACATATAAGAAGTTCTTAGATCTAGCGGCCTTAGTCAAGTATTTTAACTAGAGAAGCTATTTACAATTATAGCGAAATTCACGGTTCGCTATTGCAGACCTTGTACATCTTGTAGGTCTTGCAAATCTTAATTTAAAACGCACACCAACAAAATGCACAAATTTTAATTTAAATACTGTAGATGGATGGCGTAAACATAGTAAATTTTAAATGTATGCATTTTGTCGTTGTCGTGTTTTAAATAAAGATTTACGAGATGTACAAGGTCTATAATATCAAACCGTGAATTCCGCTTATGTATGTAATAAAAATCGCTTACGAGTGTTCAATCAGGCAATTAACAAGGTGTTCTATTGTCTCACATTGGTTGTAATTTATGCTATAATTTATGAAAATTTTAAGGCAATATTTTTCCTAAATTATTTATTTTTTCACGTAATATAAAAAAAATTAACTTGTATATGGGCATTTCCTGGGGTCGCGAACGTACGTTCGTACGCTTTTGATGTACAAATAATATAGAAAACAAAACTTTTCCTATCATTTTTTCTTGCGATTCGATAGCATTTGGGTAGATGTATGTTTAGTGCAAAGGATGGATTTCATCGAGTTTAAGTTTTCATAATAAGAGTTATAAACATGTGGTCGCGAACGTACGCAAAATAGAAGTCAACTTTGGCTGACAGCAGTTAAATGTAAAAATCTGCGTAATGCAACGGAATATTCAAAAGTGATTAATTTATTTTAAAAGTGTATTAATGTAGGTCTCCATGCAGTATTTACCAAAAAAATATCTCTTTTGGTTTTTGTTTAATTGGCTTATGTACCGGTCGCGAACGTACGGGTCGCGAACGTACGATTTTTCCATATGTTTTTTTATTATTATCACATTGCAGTTTCCCATTAATGTCTTCAAATTTCCTTAACAAACAACTAAATACTCAATTTACAATTGATTGTAATGAAAAGATTATGAAGAAAGAGTGTAAACATAACATATTTTTGCATGTAAAATAAGCATATAAAAATGTGTTTAGAAGTAGAAAATATAAGAAAATATAAAATTTTCCAGTTTCCAGTGCAATTTCTGCGAGTAAAACAGCTGAGACATGCTATGAAGCCATTCTTTTATTACAACATAGACTTTTTTTATAATAATAAACAATAAAAGACGATGATTATCAACATTTTATTTTTTCATCCTGGTAGACCATTCTGGGGAAATGCCCATATTTATTTTCAACATTAGATTTTTAGTTTACACTAATTTATTTAATAATTATAATAATGCATACAACAGACTGTTCAAAACATTACTTTTAGCCTGAAAGAGTACTTAAGTACTTAGAACTTTAGAACACTTTCAGAATGTGTAATGTTTGCATGTAACAATAATTCATTAGCGGTTTTCACTATTGGTAGTAAAGTACTCATGTAGACCTTGTTAATCTAATATTTATATACATATATCGGGTGATCTTTTAGCTATTAACTTTTTGGCAACACTGGTTTAAACAGCTGACGCACGTTTCGTGTTTTGTTTCACTGTCAAACATCTTCAGTTTGGTCTATAATTTAACCATGAATCGTCTTACAAACGAACAACGCTTGCAAATTATTGAATTTTATTATCAAAAATTATCAAAAAATTTATCGAAAAATTGTGTTCAGCGACGAAGCTCATTTTTGGCTCAATGGGTACGTTAATAAGCAGAATTGTCGATTGTGGAGTGAAGATCAGCCAGAAGCATTGCAAGAGCTACCAATGCATCCAGAAAAAGTCACAGTTTGGTGCGGTTTATAACCTGGTGGCATCATTGGACCGTACTTCTTCAAAGATGATGCGAATCGTAACGTAACTGTGAATGGTGAGCGCTACCGTGAGATGATATCCAACTTTTTTTTGCCCAAAATGCAAGAGCTTGACTTGCATGGCATGTGGTTTCAACAAGACGGTGCCACATGCCACACAGCACGCTTAACAAAGGACTTATTGAGAGGCGAGTTCGGTGATCATTTTA
Organism: Pollenia griseotomentosa; assembly: GCA_963931875.1. Taxonomy (NCBI): domain Eukaryota; kingdom Metazoa; phylum Arthropoda; class Insecta; order Diptera; family Polleniidae; genus Pollenia; species Pollenia griseotomentosa. Next base: position 200,931,660 of record OZ007561.1, on the reverse strand, counting down.
TTTCACGTTCGGGACCGGTCAATTGGCCGCCTAGATCGTGCGATTTAACGCCTTTAGACTATTTTTTGTGGGGCTATGATAAAGCTCATGTCTATACACACGTGCCAGTGCATTGAAGCATTTATTCATGAGATACCGGCCGAAATGTTGGAAAGAGTATGCCAAAATTGGACTAAGCGGATGAACCATTTTAGGCGCAGTCACGGTCAACATTCGCATGAAATAATCTTCAAACACTAAATTATATGGACCATTTTTCTTTTCTTTTTCTGAATTTTATGTGTTTTTTTAAAGCTTTCCTATAGCTCTTAAAAAATCATCCCTTATATGTATATATAACGTACTTACATTTACAAAACCGCAACAACAAAGTGTATTGAACTTTTATTACTACGCTGTGGTTAAAAAATCACACAAAAGGCTCTAGTAAACACTTGGTTCAATTTACCAGAATAAAACTGTTGCCGAAATTCTTTCTCTCTCTCAGAATATTCATTAATTTATACCATGGTGAAATTAAACAAGTGGCAGCACTAAGGCAACAAATACAACAGTACAGCAAAATTTAAAAAATAAAGGCCCAACCATAATGTGCTTAAGTTGGCTTAAGCAAATATACGAATACATGTAAATCACATGAGGCAAACCATATTGTACTTCAGGAAACTTTTTGTAAGTTTTACGAAACTGTCTTTTGATTAAGCAAAGTGCGAAACTGATCGCACATTCCGTACGGAATCAAACGTTTTTTAATTTTGTTTTTGTTTTTTTAAAAACATTTGAGAGACTTTTTGTTAATTTATGACAGTAGGTTCAGCATGGCTATGCATATTATGGTTGGGCCTTAAGTCTCCGTATAAGTCAAAAATACAAAAAACAGAGTTGTACACTTAACACATAGGGTGGAAACCCGCTAATATTGTTAAGCTAAATTTTCCAATTAGGTATCTTAATCAATACGTTTCGCGTCCAACTGCAATTGTCATATTGTATGTTATATGAACTGTGTTTCTCGGCATAGTCACGCAATTGGTTTTGATTGTTTTATTTATAAGCTGAACTATATATTTTTTATTTGCTTACTTATTTTAATAAGTAAATAGTAACGTCGCATATTACGAAAAAAAAATTGGAGTATAAAAAATAAAACTTAATTTTCAAACCATATTTTACAATACTACCTTCTATTTTCAGAATGATCGGTAGGTAATTCGTCAAAAACACCTCAAGAATGTTTCTACCTAGACTAAATTGGTGAACAGTTTCACTTAGCCTTAATAGGTACGTGACGACAAGAATCACACAAGATATGAGCATGAAGCTTAAATATTTTATTATATCCCACACAAATAGAGTTTTTCTTTCCCCGCGAAAGCGGGATTTATTTTTCAATTTCACGGGTTCCCGGGAATTCCCGCTCATAACAAATCGATGCAAAATAGTATTTAATTTAATTTATTTGAACAAATAACATTTCCTGAGATCAATAAAATAAGTTTATAAATACATTCAACTTTTTTATTTCTGTGGCAAAAAGAAAAGTGCTTAATGGCACCTTAAGATCGATCGTCATGTTCAAAAGTACACATGGGCAAAATTCAATTATTTTGTACGATTTTGAGGAAGTTTTAGCAAAATTACTTTTTGGTTATCTGCCACGTGTAAGTGTCGCAGACCGTTTGCGTTCAATCAAAAGAGGTTAAAGACATTATTTTTTTAGAAAATTTTAATGACAACCTGTTTTCCTAATATCTGAGTTGCTTAAGTCGCCTTTTATTCCTCTCAAACTGTTTGATATAAAATGCAAATAACTAAAAACAAAAACAACAACAACAAATACAATCAACGGAATATGACATAGAGGAAAAAAATTACTTTTTTATCATTATTATTAAATAAAAGTTATTTTCTGAGTTTTATTAAGTCCTCAGCAATAAACAGTATTTCTTGATTTTTTTTATTTCTCAGAGAATAAAAATTATTTTTGGGTTTTACTTACATATGTAAGTGCGGTTTACTACACGTTCAATCACTTGTATTGTGGAAACAGCCCATTATTCTTCAGAAAATTAAAGACTATTTTTGAGTTTTTTATTCCTCAAAAAAAAAAAAAAAAAAACAGTTACTTTTTGAATTTTATTTTTTTTGCTTACAAAAACAAAGTAATTTTTTCAATAAAAAATAATTTTTATTTTTGCAAAATAAATAAAATTCAAGAAATAACTTTTACTTTTATCTTAACTAACTTTATTTACTTTACCTATCAAATAACACTGGTTTACAGCCAAAAAATACCAAGAACGCCACATGCCTAGATAAGTTAATTGGGACCTCCTGAACACGAAAAACGCTGTATTTTTTTTTTCTAAAGCTTCGTACAGACGATGGTCAGATCTTACAATATTGGTAAGCAGCGTTGCTTAAATTGCATTAAAATTGGCTAAAATGTCTTACAACTGTGTGAACATTGTAAGCTCATTTGTATTTGCAGAAGTGCAAAATTAATGCATCTGACAATCGCACCATTGTCAGAAAAATATTGCTGTTGAGATAGAAATTTGTAGCACATCGACGGCATTCAATGACCTTTCCAACGATATGCCTTTTATCTCGATCTCGGTTGGTCTCCACAAGGGTTTGAGTGGGACCATACACCGAAAAACACAAAAGTACCGTTATCTAAAAAACGGTACTTAGAAAAAAAAAATTATAGCGTTTTTCGTGTTCAGGAGGTCCCAATTAACTTATCTAGGCATGTGGCGTTCTTGGTATTTTTCCAAATTAAAAATTTGTAAAGCGGTGTAATTGACGTGCTGCACAAAAACACTACTTTTATTAAAAAATTGTTTTGCTTTTGTAAAACTTTTGCTAGATCAAGCATCATTTAGCAGTTTCTAAATTACATTATGTATACAATAATCTTCTTACAAATTGAATTTAACTAATCAATAATAATTGTTAAAAATAAAGCTAAAGTTTAATCATTTACTGGTCACGCTTTTTTTTGGAGTGCAACATTTTCTTGTTTCAAGCCATATTTTCTGGTGATTTAGAAAATAATTCTTTTCCTGTATGAAGCAAAATCACTACGCAAAAATGTAAAGCAACATTGGGGGTATTCACGTCACAAGTTGCAACTTATTGTTTTTGACGAGCTTACATTGATTTTTTTCTGTGTGTCGTTTCAAAAGTAATAGATAAAATAAATGATCGTCCATTGTAGATAATAAGAAATTAAAGTATTTACGATAAATTTTCGGCGCTCTAGCCCATTTCATGCGACCATGCATGAAAAGGACATTTTTAAGGCAAAATAATGGACGAAATTGCTCTATATGCTACTGCTCCATCATTTAAAGTAATATTTTTTTTAATTGCCTATCTGTCTTTTCCTCAGATATTTCAAAAACAGACAGACAAAGCCATATCGTCTTAGATTTTCACGAGAATTTGTATATTTTTATATGTGATTAAGTCTATGCGTTACAATCAAAATGACAAAGTCATTATACCCGCATTTTATTGGTGGCGTATATAATATTAAAATTTTGTATAAAAAATATCGGAATTTCTATTTTAATTTGTAATTGATTTTTTATAGTTTGCAAGTAACTTACCTTTAATATTTATTTCTTGCTTTTTAAACCTGCATCTTTCAGTTTCTGAATGTGAATCCAACTTGTTCAAATTCGGATTCCAGCATCTTTTAACATTATCAATTTTTTTTTTTAAACTTAGCAAAGTAAGACTTTTGTGTTTTTACTTTTGTATTAATATTCATATATTTGTTCATTTATTATTATTCTTGTATTAAATATTTTTAGATCGGTTATTTGCTACTTAAGAAAAAAATTCCAAACATTTCTTAAGTACACCGGGATTGTTAATTTATTCAGTTTTAACCGTTTTTTTTTTTTTTTTTGTTTCTTATTATTTGTTAAATATATATATATGTTTGCTTATACATCATTTGTATTATTATTTTTACATAAATAAACCTAAAAAGGCTTAATTTTTCTTTATTTTTTATATTCACTTTAAATTAATTCACACTATATCTTATTGTTTTTGTAATGTTATGTACATACGAATGTCTTCTATATAATTTTGTATATATGTAATAATATGTATATATAATTATTATAATCATAATAGTTAATATATGAGTTAATTTTTTTTGTTAATTTCTTAGTAAAGTTAAACTATATTAATTATTAGCATTTTTTGTTTTTAGTAATTAGTTTATGAAAAATTTAAAGGCTAAACAGAGTGCAATTTTTAAGAATTTAAGGATTTGGAGAGGAAAGGAGTTTAATAAACAATAATATTAATTACTATTAACAAAAAAAAAAAAAAAAAAATGTAAAAAAGAAATTAGTTAGAAAATATAATACAATGAAAAGTAAGTCCAAGTACGTAAAAAATAGCAATAAATAAAATTACATACATATACCAAGGGCCTGCAACTTGGCATTTACAAATTGCCAGTTTAAAACCCTTGCTTAATAAAATAACTTATTACTAGTCTAATTAAATATTAATAATAACAAAACAATAACGGATATGCTTTTTTTGCAAGTGTTGCAAATAATAAAATTTTAAAAAACAATTTGTAGGAAACAACTGCCCTTATTGTAATACTTTAAAAGGAAAACGCTAATGATGCTGGGGTTTAGATATTTTTAACAAAATTGGTTAAAATGCTTTATGAAACTAAGTTATTGCACTTGAAATTGTTTATACAACTTTTATAAGTATAAAAAAATTAAAAAAATTTTACAATGGTATAATGAAATATGTGTGAATCAATAATCGGTGGTACAACTTTAAATTTCTGAAAAAATTAAACTTATAAAACATACGATGTTATTTATTTCCTTGCCAAAATTAATAATTTCAATTGCCGATTTCACTAATTTATTTATATATCAGTTTATGTTTAAAATTCGTTTTTCATGTCATATAAAAATAAAATTATATGAAAAACTATATTCAAATATGAATTGATATTTAAATAGAATTGGTGAAATTGGCCAAAAGTTTTAGAAAATATATTTATAGGAATTATAAAACACAACCTTTAGGATAAAAAATAAGTTTTAAATTTTTTATCGTTTGGTGTAGGGATGTGCGATTATTCAAAAAGTTGATAAAAATAAATTAATTACTTCTTTTTTCGAATAATCGAAATCATGATCACTCGATTCATTTATTAATTCTAGCAGTAGTGATCGAATACTTTTTCGATTCGATATTAATTTTATTACTAATTCGTACAGTCGATGCTGAACCAATCGAAATTATTTTGTCAGCGTTATGAAAAAAATGCTTTACAACATTGAAAAAAATAATTTCGATTTGTGCAGTATCGACTGAAAGAATAAGAAATAAAATTTATTTCATACCGAAAAAGTATTTGATCACGACTGCCAGAATTAGCCCAGATATTTATTTATTTTTTACCCATAAACTAGCATTTAAAGGCTATGACAATCATAAAACAAATAAATAAAGAATTAAATGAAATGATTTTAGTTTTGAATAATAAATAATTTAGTATTTTTGTTTTTTTTTATAACTTTCTTTAAACTATGCACTTAGTTTACATTATTATCGCAGTGTAAAATATGGCAGAACCGTATATCAGATTCACATGGCTTTTCGTGCACTTGGAGTGGTATAACATTCTCTATTATCTGATTTTTACCAATTTTTGAATACAATTAGTAATCAAAATTAAAGTTATTCAGTTATATCATAATTCTGATTAGCCACCATTCTGATGAATCAATTCTTTCATTAATCTATTGATCGCAAATCTCCAGTTTGTTGTTTAATTTTAAATTCCATAACGATACCATACATACATAATGAGTATGATGTTAAAAAATTATTTTTATTGAAATTAAGGTTATGATGAAAATCGTTCGATTTCAAAACGATCGTAATTAAAAGGTGTGATGAGTGTCAAATGATGTTTATATTCAGCCTTATTCCAGTTGTCGTTGTCGTAATCGATCAAGTCGTTTTTTGTAAGAGATTAAAGAACACTGGCTATGGGTTACTTTAATCTCTTACAAAAAACCACTTGATCGATTACGACAACGACAACTGGAATAAGGCTGATTAATTTAATATAGTTTTGAATGAAAATGTTAACAATCAATGGCACGTACTCATAGTCAAAATAAAGTATACTTTAAACTAAACCCGGCTTTAAAAAGTTGACTTTATTTTTGACTTTCATTGTGCCAATATTTATATTTAAAAAAAATAATAATAAATACGTAATATTGTTCTGTGCAAAATTTGCAAACGTTTTCTTGCTTGAAAACGCGTGTGATTATTGTGAAAAAATGTTTGCTTTATTGTGAACACCAAGTAAAAATGTTGTTGTCATTATGAATCTGGCCTTAGTCTTAATTTTTGTTCCAATTGAAAATAAAGAATAATAAAAAAAGAAAATAAATAGAAAATGTATTCGAAATTAATTTTCAAAGATTCGGCTTTAAATCGTTTTGTTTTCAAAATCAATTTCCATCGCATACCTGTATAACAATTTCAATTTGAACCTATAATTGTTACTCAATTAACTTGTATGCTTGTTGAATATAACGAATATACGTAGTATATACTTTTCATTAATTTCTTTATATTATAAGTCATGTCACAGCATTTGTTAAAAATGAATAAAAAACGTAAGTAACGATTCATTTAAACTCTTCATAATCATATCAAATAAGATATTCACAAAAGGAAAAAATATAAATGAAAGTATGTTTATTTTATTCACAATAGCGAACAAAAAATTTAATATAACAATTTTACGTACTATGATGTGGCTGTTTTGAACACATTAATATTAATGTTGTATTTTTTGATACTTTACATTGTAAAAATTTACAATAGTGAACGAAAAAGCCGTTCAGAAGTGAGATTGCTTTTAAACGTATATGTATATGTTTAATGTTAAACCAAAGACTATAGATTTATAAAGATATTGCACGACCATACAAAGTTCATACATTTTTCTGTCTATATTAATTTTTCTGGTGGATTTAGGCGCTAAATCCACTTGTGAGAGTTAATTACAGTCTATAGTCTATAGTCTTTGGTTAAACTGTTGAACAAATTCACAAAATTGAACAAGAAGTAACACTTGTTCATTTTTACTAGAGAAAAATAAATGACTGAAGAATTGTACAAGTTTTGTTTTGATTTCAAATACATCAATTTATAAATGTTTTACTTTTGAAACTCCAGCTCTTGTACACATTCACAATAACGAACAAAAATGTTCAAAGCTATTTAATTCAGAATAGCAAAAATGGGTGAATTCTAACACGTCATTTGCAATGCAACCGAACGAAGTCATGCATTCCTAAACGCAACAATTTAACCATTGACAATGTCGAACGTATCTAAATATATAATAGTTACCGATACGCAAACAAAATGCAAACTATGCATCAATAACTTTCTTGATTCTTTGTTGAAATTTACTTTTTAAAGTGGGGTAGATTTCTAAAATATTAATTTTTAATATTTTGTCTTTAATTAGAATAGAAACAAGAGTATTGATTTAATCGTCGTTATGTACTGATTTTAAACATAATTCAGGTATTCACGTCAAAAGTTGCACTCTTGCGAAAAAGCTGAAGTGCAAAAACATAACAACCACACGGACAATTTTTTCGAACAAATCATTGTCTATGTGGCGCAACTTGTGACGTGAGGTTATTCATTATTATATTATTATATATATCATATTATAAATTGTAGTGTTAAAAGATGAAAAAAAAAAATGGAAAAATCAGAAATAATAAAAAAATACTGTAATATCTACTTATAAGAAAAAATTTTGAGGTAGATAAGTTATAAATTCGAATTGTAAATTAATAAAATTAATAATTTTGTGAATTTTTCGGTTTAAATTTAATGAATTTTTTTTTAGAATATTGTCAAATAGAAGTTGTGTTGTTTAAAAAATGGTTTTGGAAAAGCAGAAAATTGAAGGTGCAAACAAAATGGGCTGCTCACGTCAATTAAGTGCAACTATGCAATTTTGCACAGTTGCAAGTGTAAAAGAAATTGACGCGAATACCATTAATAAGTTTCTTACATTGGAATTGAAACTATAAAACAACTTTTTTATGAACTAAATTTGCTAGCAATAGAAAAAATTTACCCCCTTATGCAAAAAAAGTAACACTTTTGCTTGGCTTAATGTGTTAATTAACTAATATGAACTTTATTTTTTTTTTTTTTGCATAAGGGGGTTAATAATTTTTTAAACAGTTTTAAAGAAACGGTAAGAGAAATTTAGCTTTTTAACAATTCTTAAGAATTTGTGAAATAAAATTCAATTTTTTTAACCATTTTTCCTTTACAATATTACGTACTGAGCAGTTCGTTAATCAAAAAATTTTTTTGTGTTTCGTTTTTTTAAATTTGTCTAGTGTAAAATTTACTTCTTTAATTATTAGCAAAATAAATATATATATATATTTTTTTAATTTAAACTATATAAAAAAGAAAAACATATTAAAATATGTGTGTGAAATTTTGTAAAATATTTGTTTTATGTATAAATTAACTTATTTTAAATAATTTTATAGTTATTTTCTAAATGATGTATGAATATATTTTTTTTCAAATGTACGAAACTACAAGTATTACGGTTAATTTTTTTTTTTTTTTTTTGTTTTACCTTTTTAGTTATCAATGGCATTTAAAGTAGAGTTTAGAAATCGAAATTATTTTGTTCCTTTTGTTAATAATATAATTATTGTTTAGTGTTCATATATATTTATTTATGTATGTTTGTATGAAATTGTTGGTTTTTTAGTAAAAAGATGCCTTTAAAGCTGTAATTTCAATTTATAGTTTTGTATAGTTTTTGTTTTAAATAAATTTGTTTTTTGCTTTTTTATTTGTTTCTTTCTTTAATACTTGTTGTTTCAAAAACATCATTAGATCTAGAGTAAGATGCGAACGATCGATGTTTGCTAATGATATTGTAGTTAAGTTTAAGATTCTTAGTTAAGATTTTAGCTATTAAGTTTGTTTGAGAATTTGTTGATTGGTTTGCATTGGTTTCATTTGTCTAGTCTGTGAAAGGGGGGGGGGGGGGATTAAGGAAACAAGGTTGTTTAAGCATAAATTGTATTGTATACGTAAATATGTATTTAATGGGCTGTTGTATGTCTTAATGTATAGAGCTTTACTTGTACTATTATTTCTTGTTAATAAAAAAAAAAAACACTGATAAACAGGAAGTAACCATTTAAAAAGCTCTAGTATTAGTAAGAAAGAAGAAATTTCGATGAAATAACATCAATGTTTTTTTAATAACAGGAGCTGAAGAAAAAATACTGTCATTGTTTTGCTGAAGTACATACTACATATGTTTTTATGTAGTTTTAATTTAAATGTAAGTGAATGCTAGTAGTTTTAATGTATAGTAAGAAGCAAGGCTTAAATGTATATGCTTGTTTAACGAATTTTCGAGGAGAGTATGTAGGTATTTGTTATGTCTGTTTGTATTCGTTTTAAATTTAATGACATACTTAACAGAAATAAGTATGTATGTATGTTTTTGTTTGTATGTTTAACAACAGGTTAGTAATAGTATTAGTAGTAGTAGTATTGCAGTAAATAATTTTTGTTTTTTCACATTTGCGTTACACTTTAAATTTTGGTTTAAACATGAACACACGGAGATGACTTTTATAAAGGCTTAAAAGGCTTAGTTTAATTACATTTCCTTGTCATGTAATGCGTTTTTTCTAAGCTATTAGCAGCCTAAGGATCGCTGGAGGCATATAACTATAGTTGGTTATTGGGTGGAGAATACGATCAAGACTTATTAAGCTGTTCATTTTCGGGCCTGCGATCTGTGGCGATTTGTAAAAGATTATTAAATTCCGTATCTAAAATTTGGCGAGCCTTAAATTAAAAAATGAACATATTTTATTTTAACCATATGCAAAAAAAAAAAAAATTAAAAAATTTTTTAAAGTTATCATACCTGAGCATTTTGTGTTGGTATTTGTAAGGCCAAAGCCATAGCTTGGGCATCAAAACTTTCATCTAAAGCTATCAGAGCTCCATGTACACCTGATTCTAATAAATTATTTGCATATTCCTAATAATTACAAATAACACAAAAACATACACATATCAAATTAATCAAGTATGGCTAACTTTTCATTTCCAAGCTAAAAAATAAATACACATTGAACGGAAACTTAAACATTTACATAGAAGAAAGTAACTTAAAACATAACTGCTGCAAAAAATTATGTTCTTCTCTGTTATTCGAGCATATTCGAAACAATTTTTTTTCGTAATTATACAAATATATGTATGTATACAGTTTTGAATTATATTTTAAACTAGCTTTTTCCCGTCACTTCCTTCGTACACGTGAAAATTCGGCCAAGCTGTTTTTGAAAATAAACCGAACATTCAGGTATGTTCTAGGTTTCTACTCGAATTGAAAACGAAAAATTTTTTGAATCCGCATAATTTATAAATTAATGATAGCAAAGTCTAATATTTATTAAACATCATGAAAGCTGTAAAGAATCACAGGAAAAATCGCAAACATGGCTTAAATTCGCGAAAAATTGCAAACTTTTAAACAAACACTAACATTTATTTAAAATCGCTAAATGGGGTAAAAAAAAAACAAAATGTTGGAATAACAAACAAAAAAAATTTGCAAAATTAGCGAAAATTCCCGAAAATTTTTAATATTTCAAACAAGCCATAAGATTGATTAAAAGTCCCAAAAACTATAAGGAATGGCAAAAATTAGATTAAAATTGCTAAATTAGCGGAGATTCACAAAAAATTACTAACAGCGGCATGATAGCAAAGTCTACTATTTATTATAAATAGTAAAAGCTGTAAAGAATCATGTTTGCTTTTATCTCAAACATGGCTAAAATTCGCAAAAAATTGAAACAAACAGTAAAATTTATTTGAAATCGCTAAATGCGTTAAAAAAACAAAATGTCGGAAAATAACGAAAAAAAAATCGTTAAAAAATGAGCTATAATTACATCAAAATCAATGAAAAGGTCGATTTTAAATTTTAGGTTAGTTAGGGCCTTTTGCGTTTTAGGTAACGATATATTTTTGATTAAATTGAACATTTTAAACTAAAAACCAATTTTTTTTGTTAAATATGTTATCACATAATTGGAATAAAAGTCGATTCATTTTACTTTCACCAACGCCTTACTACTCCAAATGAAAACGAATAAAAGCATGTGGATGTGAAATGCAGAACACCAAAAATGCTGAAGTAATCCACTTTCGAGTGAATTCGGATTCTAGAACACACCCGATTATTCCACAACAAACACAGAGGTTTGATTTCAAATTAATAGTAATTTGGAGTTAAACCTTTTCTTAAACGACAAACGTTTGATAATGATCTTAAAATCATTTGAAAATTATAGCATTCTCAACAAAAAGGAGAAATTATTTTCAAATTGAGAAATGCATTTATTTTCATCCTGTTTTTAAACGTTTTTTTTATTAGTTTGAATTTAATACATTGTGCAACATAAATAAAAATAGAATCTGGGAATTTATTTCTCATCGTGAGTAACATTTTATTTTATAAATTTTCATATTAATTCGAATGTGTATTCTAAGTCAAATTACAATTTAAAGGCTTTTATAATTTTAATAGTCTTATTCCTTCAATATTTTCCAAGAATATGTTGTATGCATATTAATATTATATTTAATAAGTAATTAATATTTTCTAAGCCAAAGGATAGCTAAAGTAAGCCTCGTTACAGAAATATAAAAACGAAAATTCGGATAGTGCATAGAAAATATTCCTGGAAAATATTGAAGGAACAAGACTTTTCGAATTAATATGATTATTTGTAAATAAAGATAATTTTTTTTAATTTAAATTCATTATTTATTTAAATAAACTGTGAGATAAATTTTCGGCACCATAGCTAAAAGATCTAATAGTGTTCTTTCCGTCTTAGCGATTGAAGTTAAATGTGTTTAACAAGTAAAGAAAAACTACATTTTACGTGAAGTAAATTCACTGCTAGAAAACCTTGATTTTTTGTGAAAAAATATAAATTATTTGTGAGTTAAAAATTAATTACAAAGTGTAAGAATGCGAATAAAAATAAAATAAGAAGATGAAGAAAATAAAAGTTTGTTGTACGATCGCGGTGGCATGCCTTGACAATTCTCAAAATAAAAAGAAGCCAAGTAGAAAGTAATCCAACATCATGCTTTCGATACGTATATACATTCTACGCGTTTGCTGTCTAACTTGACAATACAATTCTACACTACTACTTTTTAGACAGATGCATTAACGCTTGGTGTGGACCGGTAGCTTTAGCCGTGTTGCGGTATCGCCGATATTTTTGTTGAGTATCGGTATCGTACCAACAAAAAGGCGTATCGTTACATCCCTAATTTTAATACTCTTTTTTTTGAACTGCAGTACACTGGGGTAATAAGTACTGATTTGTGAGAATAATTCAACCAGCCAGTAAAAGTGAGATTTTGACAATTTTTCGGCCATGTTCTAACAATCGTGAGTTTTAGCTCTGCACAAATTTGCGATAAAAAAAGGTCAAAACTAGGTACTTTTAGTTTATCGGGAATAAAACAGGTATTTATCCATGGATTTTTATGAAATAAAATGTATTTTACTTCTAATGCATGCAGCTTTAAGCTTAAGTACTAAAACTGGTAAGTATTTGTTGATTTCAATTTTTTATGAATTTTTTGGAATCAAAAATTTTATAAAAAAACAAAAAAAGAATTTTTTTTTGCCACTTCGGCCTTAATAACTCCAAAACTAATGGCTAAATTAAAAAATGATATTAGAAAAACTTAAGTCAGGCGTAATTTAAAATGTTTTGACGGATTTCATAGGAAAATCTGGTACGTCGTTCCAAAGTAACGATAAGATGTATGGAGCAGGCTCTTCAAAAACCGTAAATTTTAGAAAAAAATTTTTTTAAAAAAAAACCTTACCATAGAATTTTAAAAAATTATGTTTTTTGCAGTTAGGTGACTATAGCGGATCAAAAAAATATAGCGGTTATTCAAGCCCTTTTTTGCTGTTGACCTGTGTTATTGAATATCTTTAACCCGGCTTTTTTCATTCATCTTAAAAACCAGGACTGATTACCTCAGTATGTGCTGGTTCGATTGAAATTAATTATATCTTGTTTGAAAGGCTAATTGGCTTTGTCGAATAATAATTGTTTTAGGTATAGAGGATCAAAGCTAAGATTTGATGAACATTTTATTTTATTTTATTTATTTAATTTAATATTTAATCGAGCCCTTGGGCCACACGCTACTCTGAATACAAAGTACCAATTCCCCCCCCCCGATTTACCTTTTCAAAAGTACCCTATATTTGAATCTGAGCCACCTGTTTTTCAAATTTCATCCAAATCCATTAAGCGGTTTTACGGTTTTAAACTAACAAACATCTAAACATATAATCATACAAACTTTCACATTAATAATATTAAGTAGGATAGGTTTTTTTTATTTTGCTTAAAACTTAAAGTTTTTGGCTAAAAGTCATATTGCCAGAGTATCACACGAATACAAATTTTTGGCTAACCAATTTAGGTTATAATGCCAGGGTATCACAAAATTTCCAGAGCCTCAACCACAAGTCCTCGTTTGACCTAAGCCTTCGTATGGGAAGGCGAGAGCTTCCAGAATCCGCTTCAGAGTATTTTTGAAAACGTCTGAATTATATATGGTTCTCCAACAGACAAACACGTTTAAACATTGAGGTTACGAACGCAAAAACCGTAACTCGGTACAGTTATACGACGCCAAGCCATTAACCAATGCGAGGTGACAACGCAAAACGCACGAAAAGTAGTCAAAAAATAACGACCTGATTGTCTTTAAAAAATAATGACAACGAGCGCGAGCTGCTTCTCCAGAGGACAAGATTAGTATTGAAATTAAAATTTTTTATGTCGGGCTTTCGAGATGTGGATTAAGTTGAAATTTAGTTTAACATAGTATGAAACTCGGATTGTCATTAATGAACAACATTTTAAGCAAGACTAATCAACTTCAAACTTTTGTATAAAAACTTGGTAATGGCGGCACAAATCTGTTTTCAGATTAACTAAACCTACTTAAACTGATATCTCAAAAACCTAGCCCTAAAGAATACATACTTTTATACAAAATACACAATATTAAACCTGTAAATTAATTTTTAAAAATTCAAACATTATTTCCAAAATATAATTGTACTCTTAAATATTATTTTAATATCATGAAGATTTTTTTTTTCTTAATTTTTGGAATTAAATTTTTTCATAACACCATAAAGTTTGACGTTTTTTTTAATAATTTAATGCTTTACAAAAAATATGTTTGAAAATTTCAAAATCTCATGTCCAATGTTCAGGATAATATTTAAAACTACATTTTGTTAATTTTCATATAAACTTAAAACGTAATAAAAAATATCATAAAGTGTATTTCTTTACAAGGTGGTTTAAAAAACAGCTGACTGTATTGTTGTTACCAGAGTACGGAGAGTGTTCGAATTAAACTCGCTCGCGAGCGAATTCAATTCGAGCGAGTTTTATTTTCTATATTAGAAAGAATTATTCTTTTCTGCTCGCGAGTAATAAAAAAAAACTCGCGAGCAAGTTTTATTTTTGGGAGTCGAAAAATAAAACTCGCGAAAAGAATTCAAACTTTTAGAGTCAAAAATAAAACTCAATTCGCGATTCGAGCCAATAAGAATTATTCGCGAGTTTTATTTTTGTGTGTAAATTTTTTAAGCTAAAATTATGTTTTTCTTGTTTATTTGTTTGTAAATGTGAATAAATGTGCGTATGTATGAATGTTTCATCGAAGACACACAACAACATTAGCACATGGATCAATAGTAAAAAGGTATACCATTGATACGGCAAATATTACGTTGTGACAATCATAACTAATCATGAAGTAGAAATAGCATATAGAAAGGATTAATTTGAAAGAATGCAATCATGTAATACGTTTTGAAAATATAAAAATACTATGGAGAAGCAGTTTTTAGTTTTAAATTTGGAAAATCATATTTACTACCATTGTATTGAAAATTAATGTTTGTTGCTATCAGTGTGGCCAGAGCTAGAAAAAACATAAGCTAAATCCGTATTTTTTAAAGGTTAAATCACACAAAAAAGGCAACATTTTATTAACAAAAACTAAATTTTTTCTTTATTATTTAATAAGTAAAAATACATATTTTATTTAGTGCATACATTTTTCTTTAACTGCCAGTTTTTTGATAACGAGCGCAAAACTAACTAGTTTATCTTACATTCAAAACAAAACAAAATTTGTTTTTATTTTATTTGAAATGAAAACAATATTTGTTTTTATTTTAAACTAACTGGCCGTCCTGGCTTCGCTCGGTAGCTGATTACTAATGATCGATGGAGCCGTTTTTTAATTTTAGGTAAATCGAAAAAAGTGGGCTTAATAGTGGGCGGGGAAATATTTTCTTTCCTTAAAAACCTAAGTTGGACCATGGCGAACATTTTAAAGAAAAAATCGTCCAAATCGGTCAAATAAATAGAAAAAGTGGGCGTAAAAGTAGGCGTGGTAAATTTTATTTTCGATGAAAACTTTAAATGGATTAATACGACCATTTGAAAGAAAAATTTGTCAAATCGATGGAGCCGTTTTCTGATTTTAGGTAATTCGAAAAAAGTGGACGTAAAAGTGGGCGGGGCAAAATTTTCTTTACGTATAAACATAAGTTGGACCATGGCGATCATTTTAAAGAAAAAATCGTCCACATCGGTCAAGCCGTTCTCAAGTTATGAGATCAGCAACAGACAACATTTCATTTTTATTATAGAAATTAAAGTCAAACGAGTAAGTTTTGCGCACGTTGTCGAAAAACAGTCACTTGGGATCCGAAACAACAAAATAAAAGAAGGTAACAAATAATTTTGGTACCGTTTTATAAAAAAAGTTTCCAGTTTAACAATAAATATTAATATATAATATAATAAATTTCTTAGATTGTCAACTACCTCTTTCTGTTTTCTATAAAAATAATTTGGCTGCAATAAGTCAATTATGTGGTGGCTATTGCCGTCAAAAAAAAAACTTTAAATTCATTTGTTACACTTGCTGGCAAAAAACTAAATATTTTCGAGCCCTTAACTGAAAATATACAGACTATAAAATTTTATATTTTAAATATTAGCTAAATAACAGCACAATCTTGAAAACCAATTCACATGGCAAAACAAACATTTTAACAAATCCGTTTTAATTTTTTATCGGGCTCAGATTTTTTTGGAGCTTGACTAATATTTCGCCCGAAATGAGGCGGTTCTACTAATATATTTTATCATAACTTGAGAACGATTAGGAATAAAATTTTCTTTAAGTCATACAAATAAAATATTTTTATATTTGCAACTATTTCGGAGTTATTCAGAAATTAGTGGCCATATATTTTTCTACGCAAAATTAGTAGTACTTTTTGTTTTCAAAAATTGACAAAAAAAAAAAAAAAAAAAATAATAAGAACAAAAATGTTGCATTTTTTGATTATTTATCGGAAAGCACAGTTTACAAAAAACAAAATAAAGCAATAATAATGAAAATCGGTTGACAAATGTTGATTTTATTCACTATTAAACGCAGTGTTTATGAAAAAATATGTTGCCAATCACTTCTATGTAAGTCACTGAAGAACGCATTCATTTTATTACGCAACATTCAACATTTTGCTTGTAAACATAATTTTTAACAAAAGTACATACATATCTACATATTTATGACCAGCATCACATGCCTGTATATGTTTGTGTATGAACATTACTTTTATAACTCTTTTCCACACGTCTTGCCTTCGCTTCTTTTCATAACAAATATTGATTTGACTCGAATTGTGCTCGAGAGAAGAATTTTTTCCCACCCTGGTTGTAAAATTGAGCCCACCTTGCTAAGTTATACACAATGGAAACTTAAATTACCTATTCGATTTAAAAATTGGGTCACTTGACATGAAATCCCCCATATATATATAATTTTTGGTATTTGGTTGGTTATTTTCTACATTGGTTGAAACATTGAGCCCACCTTGCTAAGTTATACACAATGGAAACCTAAATTACCTATTCGATTTAAAAATTGGGTCACTTGACATGAAATCCCCCATATATATATACATATATATATATATATATATATATAACTAGGGTAACCCTGCTCGCGGTGCTGGACAATGCAAAATAAGTCAAATGACGCGAGCTAGCACAGCCTTATGCCGACAAAATGTAATTCTCATAAGGAAAAAAATACATTTTACACAACATCATAAAAGTGCTTTATAGCATATTCGTGAAAAATTTTCGATGGTTTAAATGGGTTTGGTTTGTTTCTGTGCAGCTGTCAAACAATGGGTCCGCCACCAACTGAAGAAATACAATTCCTTTTGGTGGTATTAAGTCAAATTTGCATACAAAACGTACTTGTCAGATTTTTTGATTTATCGACTTTTATTTTTGGCTTTTCTTCTTCTTCCTTTTTTCGCAACCATCGCCGTGTGATAGGACGAAAAAAACAAAAAAAAAAAAAGGATCATTGAAATCAGCCAAGCAATTATCGAGTTAAAGCAGACTTATCCACGGCAATTAATCGTGCAATGTAAAATTTTCATACAAAACACAATTTTCGCTTTTTTTGGATTTTTTAACCTTTTTTTTTGGCTTTTCTGAACTTTCTTTTTTTCTAAACTATCCTCGTGATTAGACGAACAAAACAAAAAAAAATCATACAAATCGGTCAAGTAGTTTTCGAGTTTTACCGAGACTAAGACACAGCGTTTGATTTTTTAGATTTTTGGTATTTGGTTGGTTATTTTCTACATTATTTTCTAAAATAATAATTTTAGCAAAAAAATTTCTTTGAGGCTAATGTTGTTGACTAGAAAAGCTAAAATAATGCCATAGAGCAATTCCATATGAAAGCGATCACCTTTTGGACGACCCCTCTCCGATTTTAAAATAAATAGTCTCAATCGATTGCCCAGCAAAAAATAATGTACCTACATTTTTTTTTTTTTTTTATAGTGACTGGTTTAGTGGTGGTGTACACCACTGTCATGTGACAAAATTGAAGAATTCTTCATAAGGGACCTCATTGAAAGTTGTTTAAAAAAAAAACTACTAAAGCTCGTTGGAAAGGTATTGAATCAGGCTTTAATTGAAAAATAAAATTTTCCTAATTTTTCTTAGGGTCATTATTACAACTTGGCGTTAGCTGCTATCCGTCAGATAACAGATGCTTTTTGACAGATAACACATTACTATCTGTCAACTTAATCCCAACTTTAGCTAACTTCAAGTTGTAATAATGGCCCTTAGAAATTTACCTTTAAATTTTCCCATGAAAATTAAATTTTCCGATTTTCCACAGAAGCTCCTAAATTTTCCGGCTAATTTTTTTTTTTTTTTGGATTCCTCATAATTTTTGCTTTAAGAATCAGCAATAAAAAAATGGGCCCCGACTCCATGTTTGGACAGGAGAAGAGCATTTAAGAGACCACCTTGTTAAAAATACATTTTAAAAATTATTTTACACTTAAAAATACATTCATGAAGAAAAAATCTTTCTTATTTTGCTGCTTATACTTAATTACAATATTTATTAAAAATTTCAATTGTCTTGGCATCATTATAAAATTAAAGTAACTTTAAATTTAGCACGTCGGCAGACGAAGAGTACCGCTTTACATTAATTGACATTAATTATATTTTTTGCTGGGCAATCGATTGAGACTATTTATTTTAAAATCGGAGAGGGGTCGTCCAAAAATTTTCCAATTTTGATCGTTTTCATATGGAATTGCTCCATATATCATACCATTGCAAAATGTTTTTTTAAAAAAAGAGATAGTCATATGCAAACAAATTACATTTGAATAAAAGGCAAACTTTGAGGGGCGGACGCCCCCCCTAAAACACAACTTCTCGCTTTGAAATTTTTTTGTATTTATTTTTTAAAACTGAACCGATTTGGGGGAGAGAATATAAAAAATCAAAAAAAAAAAATAACGGCCACGCTAGTGTGATATAACACCAAACCTAAAAATTGGCCATTAAAAATCGGACGCAAGTAACGACTTTGATAAGTCACGGATTTTTTTCTTAATTTGGCGATTTTTTATGAGTTCGATACAAATAAATTTTTGACGGTTGAAAGTTAATATACGATTTTTCTACTAAATTTTACGATTTTAAACTAATAAAAAAAGTGTCACAATAGACTTACCTTTAAACCAATACTAGATACCCAACGTATTACTCTCTCATTACTCCATACTAAAACGTCACATAAACCATTTTCGCACATTTTTCTTCTGTGTTCCAGTTCATTGCGATCATAGTTGAGGCGTTTGAGGCACGATATGCCATATTGTAAACTTGTACGATGAAAGCTATCAACCATTTTTAGTTGTCCTCTAAGATCTTTTTTCGTTAAATGATCTAGCATACGAGCATCGACTAGACACTCCATAAATGTTGTGCGATATTGCGGTAAGCCCAAACCCTGCAGCCAATAATTACCAATCCATTCATGATTCATGTCGCCTTTAAAAAATAAAAATAAAAGAGAGACGATCATGAAATTCATTAAAAAAAGTCAAATTGTTTATATTAAATTTCATGGTGGAATAAGCAGGTGGCATCGTTACGGCAACAAATACAACATTACAACAAAAATGGAAATTACATCACCGTTTACGTCAAAAAATACTTTCAACAAAAATCAAAGCTTGCCGCTGAACGTGATGAAATAAATAAATGTTTAGCCAATTTTTATTTAATTATGGTCAATATCTTATTTATTTTAATTTAATATTATCGAAAACTTTAATAAAATACAATAATCACAGCACAAAACGTTGACTTTTTGTAAACATAAACAAAACTTTGACATAAACCTAGACAAACAATGCAAGAGCAAAAACTCATCATCTGGCGTAGTGCTGCCACCTGTTTATTTCACCATGTTAAATTTAAAGTTTCTTTTTAGACATTTTGTCTTTTTGACGTTTTACGATTTTTCTTCTTCTTATTTTTTAAAATATTTCCACTTACCAAATGCTAAAGTTGTTCGCGATGTTTGCGGCGCCGAGGGTGAAGTTAATGAAACCATTTCCTGAATGGCAAGTCGTAATTTAAGTCTATGCAATGGATTGCTTATACCTTAGGGATGTAGAAAACAAACATGTCACTATTATTATGAAGATAATTTTTACTTTAAGTACTAACCAATTTCTCTTTGTATTTCAGTGTCACTTAGGGCACTCATAATGGCCCCACTTTTCACATTGGCTCTACAAGCGGCCACATACCAAGCGGGCATTCCCACCCACAACTCTAGCCAAGCTACAATCGTGGGTCCATTCCATAAAGCAAACGGTGTACCAGCTTTCATAGCCTCTCCCAGCAAATCATTCCGATAATCGTGGTCTCTGTGAAATAAATTGTTAAGTTATATGTTTTAATGGATAAAAATATTTGTTTGCCCCCTTACTTCTTTTGTCTTCCATAATCTACCGAAGATATTTTCGAGCCGGGCACACTTGCTATGCGTGGCATCATGCCTCCTGTCATACTCATGGCATCATAATTCGATTCGGTTTCACTTAGACCCATTGACAGATTTCCAATCGACATCATGCTGGGCGAACCATCGGGTAATGTGTCCTTGACACCTTTAACCTTTTCCTTTTTACTAAAGAATCTACCTAAACTAGATTTAATTCCTTTCTTCTTTTGAACCACAGATACAACATCACGCCCCACAGCATTTGTAGGTGTCTGCAGCATTGACATCGAACCCATGGTATTGAAATGGCGACTCAAAGATTCCTGACTACCATAACGAGAGCTTAATGGTGAAAGGCCATAGCCGGTATGAGCTATAGTCATGTGACCAGAGTTGTTAGCCATTTGTTGATTGGGTGATAAGCCCATCGAACGTCTACGAAGCTCTTCTTGGCTGTGAGCCAAAGCCTGCGCAACCCGTTCCAGGCGCATTGAGCGTGCAGTTAAAGGAGAAGCAGCTCCGCCAGAGCTAGAATCCCCAGTATTAGATGCCATGCCATGAATATCATCACGCGAAACATCACTGGATAAAACTGGGAGATTGAGCTGAACAAAAAAAAAAAAAAAACGAAAAAGTGTCATAGATGTTTTAGAAAATACTTTCCGTTTTACTTACAGTATGATATTTTTGCATGAAATCTCTGTTAGGACTATTGGGTGTGCTACGGCCACTCATAGGTGGACTTTGACGATCCATGGAACGACCCCGTGCTAATAGATTAACATGCTCTAAACTACCAACCCGTGATTCTAGTTCTTCCGCACGAGCCTCTGTTGATTGTTTTTCTTCTTGAATCAACCTGCAAAACAAAAATTGGGCAGTTAGAAACAAAATATGTGACACGGTGCAACAGGATTAACATAAATGGTTCTTGCTAAAGTAAATCTTCAAATAATTTAAAAGGCTTGGTTAAAAATACTTAAAAACAATCGAATTCGTGTAGGCATAAAAATGATGTGTTAACCATGTTTTCAAAACTGATCACTACTTAAGTTTCGGATACCGCAATGGCAACTTACCTTATTTCATTATTTATGGCATCTAGTTGCTCTTGCAACATCATGGCTAATGTTTGGGCATCTGTATGCCCAGTTGGTGACATCATATCGGCATCGCCAAACAAAGCTGCCTGAGCTTCTTCGCATTCGGCAGCTGCTACAGCTGCAGAAATTTCATATGCCGCTTGCTGGGCATGAGCCTGTTGAAGTTTTTCCCACTCCTGCTCGGCCATTGAACGATGGAACTTTTCACTTTCTTCCTGTAATCGAGATTTATTTCGTCTCAAAGAGTGTGTCTCGAAGCTAGCATGGGAAGCACTGCGGGAAAATGCCTGAGGGCCATCCACTACACTACTTGGCGACAAGCTACGCGTTAAAGCCTCCGTTTGTTGTATATTGTAGGCAATCTCCTGTTGCAACAGTTGCCTTTTAAAGTTTTCTATTTCTAAGCGTGTCTTTGAGAGCTCTTTCATAATTTCACTCTTCTCATGATGCAGCTCTTCGGCAACCTTACGGGCCTTTTCTAGCTCTTGCGTCAGAGCATTCTTCTCATCCAAAGCATGCATACGCTCTTTCAAGTGCACTTGCAAACGTTCATTTGATTCTGACAGAAGTTTGTCCACCGTAGACGACAGTCTAATATTGTGCTCTTCATTCATTTTAAGTCTTTGGTTAAGTCTTACTACCTCCGCATTTTTCTCTTCCAAATTGGCCTCCAGTCGTTGTATACGATCTTCAGCCGATCCGTGACGCTCTTGAGCCTATATTCAATGTTAAGAAAAAAATACATGTTTTGTTAAAATTTTCATTAATGAAATCACTTGCAAGAAATTGAAATGATAAACGCAACGAAAATAATGTACTCAAAAACTTGTGCATGATTATGTGAATGGAAAAATGTCTAATATGATTTGTGACTAAAAATGGGAACACGTTTGAATACATATGTATAAAAATTGTGCAATTATGTTGTAGTTGTTGTTTTATGTTTGTTTAAGTTTTATTTTGGGCCAGTGCGTTCAGAGGAAAAACAAACTCTTATTTAAAAGAAAAATTAAAAAAAAAAAATCATGTACAATAGTATAAAAATAGTTGTCATAACCAGGAAGTTTTTTTGTTGGTATCATTATTAAGTATTTTTTTCAAAATCTATGCAAGAAAGAATAAAATTTTAAAATAATTTAAAAAAAAGATACATAATTTAATTTGAAAATGGTTAAATTTACGCTTTTTTCATTGATTTCCTCTTTGACGCATACGATACACATTCATACCTTATTTCCTACCTTTGTTAAAGCTTCCATACGTGCTTTAAGTTGCTCCTCCATATCTGGTTGCAATTTTGCTTGTTGGGCCAATTTCTGTTCCGATAATTCCAACTTCTCCTCAATGGCACTAATCTTTTCCTCGTGCAACTTTTAATACAGAACAAAGAAATAAACATTCAAACATTTAATAATTTAGACACATTTTGTTATTTACAGTGTACATCTACTATTTTTTCTTTAGATTATGTATGTTCACGTAAGCAAAAAGGAAAGATGACGAGGTTATATACATTGAAATGTATGTTTGATAGAAAGTGTTTTATTTATTTTGGTTTAATGAAAGTACCTTTAATTGCGCCTCTTTGTGCCTTAGTTCTTGTTCTAATTTTTCATTCAAATCATGCAATGATGTCGATTCGCGTTGAGCATTTAAATAACGCTTTTCCAGTGTCGCTATACGTTCCTCCTAGTTTTTAAAATATATGCAATTTTTGTATGTATATATATTTTAATTTTAGTTTTCTCGAACAATTTTTATGTATTTGCTTTCATACCTGATCTTCTTTTTGTGCTACATTTTCTCTTAAATCTCTTTGAAGTTTCGAACATTGTTCCTGCGATTTGATATAATCTTTTTGAACTTTAGCTAAATTTTCATCCAATTCATCGCATTTGTTTTTAAGTGCCGAAACCCGACGTTGCCATTCAGATAATTCAGAGGTCTGTAAACATAAATTTTTTTAATTGGTTCTTTTTTGTAAAACTGAGAGAAATAACCTTTGAAAAAAAAAAAACTCAGACGAGAGTTAATTTAACATATTTCAGTGTTAAGTGGAATTTTAAAATTTACATACCTGCTTCTCAATAATTGTCTGCAATTCATGAGTTTTGGCAGCATAATCATTGGCAGCATTTATGGATGATGATTCATTACTTTCACCATTTAAGGTTAATGAATTCTAGATATACACATGAAAAAAAAAAAATTAAATTACTTTTTAATAAAAAATTCTTTTAAGCATTGTGAGTTGTTATTTAACACACCTTTTCACTGACACCATTTTCAGTATTGTTATCACGTAAAGCTTGCACTGCACCTGATTTGTATTGTTGAAGCTAAAACAAATTTTTTTTTTAAATTAACGTATTAAGAGAAACGTTTAAGAAACCTATACCTCTTCTTTGGTTGTATTTAGCTCAGCTTCTAACGCATTATTTCGTTCCAATGAAACGCGTAGTCGTTCTCGTACTTTTTCATCCAGAGCCTTGTGGTGTTCGAAAAGACTCTTTAAAGCCTTTAAGACTTCTACTTCACTGGATACACCACTTTGAGCAGCAGCCTGTCGTTTGACGACAGTCATGCGTAGGGATCGCTCATGCCGTGAAACCAAACATTCCAGATGCTCTAACAGCAGCTATAACAAAAAGAAAATCGTATACATAGTTTTAAAGGGCATATAAAAAAGAGGACATTACTCTTGTGTTATTGCGTTCCGCTTTAAGTTCACCAATTTCTTCGTCACGTTCTAATAACGTCTCACGGGCCTGTGTAAGCTCTTTGGTCAATGTTGCAAATTCCTAAGAAATATTACCAATGAATAATAACTATTTATTAATTTTCAACTAGGCAATTCACAAAGTGTTTTATTATTGCATATAAAACCAATACAAGACCATAGAACACTTCGTGAATTGCCTAAATATATGTAGTAATATAACAATCCCAAATAGGCAAAAGTACTATATCTGCCTCAAAACCTTAAGAGAATTTGCAAAGCTTTTGAAGTTTTTATTAAGAGTGAAATGAACTAGAATGGAAATTTGAAAAAAAAAAATGTTCGTCAACATGTTTGAAAATCTCTAAATAGGTATTTTATACAAAAAATTACTCAACGTAAAGTTTTTCCGAAAGCCCAATTTTTAAATAGGTACATGTATATTAAAATTTTTAACATGTGCAAAAACTAAAAATATGAATAAGATACTAGTTTTAAAATATAACACTTATGTTTATCACTCTTTTTAAATTCAGATCTGTAGGTATAACATATTCACCGAAAGTATGGAATGGGAAATCAATTTTGATTACAATACAAAATAGACTTTAATTTAGAAATGTTGTTTAAAATCGCTCAAAATTCAATACACCTTTTAAAAATCATCGTTTTGAAATCGATTTTCACCACAGACTTGATTAAGTATATAATTAAATGGGCATTATAAAAAAAATTTAGAGCTTAATTATGTACTAAGAACTTTACTCTTTTCATTTACATCAGAAAGTCGATCAAATATGGTATTCTGCTATAATATCGATTGCTCATTCCTTTACTTGAACATTTCAGTTCCACCTGTCATGAAGTGTATAAAAAACACATACTTTTTGGAAATAAATAATTTTAATAGTAGTTTTCCTGTTTAACGAACCTTCGATTCTGCGAACATCGCATTTAACGAACACCCAAATTTGCTCCATTGAGTACCTTATATCACTTTTGAACGTTTTATGGCTCTGTAGAAATCTATTTTGGCCCTTTCAGGTCAAAGTTAAACTAGCTGGTAGTGAGCTAGTCTATCCGCGCCGGTGTCGCGGGTTCGATTCCCGCCAGAAACTCTGGGCTCCCGCAGACAAGAGTAGAGCTTCGCGGGATTAGTTAAACCTCAAATCACCCTAAAAACAACTTACGTTAGTTATCCTCGTGTGTGGTTTTTCACACATATGCAATGTCTTCCTACTTTACTGTGGCGCAAGCTCATGATTTACGTAACATTCATGATGTATTTATCGCCTTGGTAATCAACAACAAACCATACAAGGCTTTGTGTATTTTACAAAGAGCACTCACTTTACATCAACAATTTTTTTGTTAATCGTATAAAATGATTCCTTTTGTGTGGTTTTTCACACAAGGGTGACTTAAAGGTTAAGTAAACAAATTGGTTAATACATTTTTCAATGTTATTTTCTTACTTTTTCGAACAATGCTTTTACTTACGAAATTGTTTTCATTGTACAGGACCAAACAAGCCACACAAGCGGTTGTTTGTATGAAAATCAAAAATTTTAAATATTCACAAAACCATCCTGTTGTTTTTGTCAAACCAATTGTTTTGTATACTTGGCCCTTTAAAGTAAGAACTGTTACTTTTATGTGCAAATCAGTCTTGCTTTAAATTAAAATTATTTTAAGTAGGTAAATATCAAAAAATCAAAGAAGTCAAATGATAAAAATGCTTCATACATAAATTAAATTTTGTATTAAAAAATAAAATTGTATGTTGCTTTTGAGCAATGGTATTTGTGAAACCTAAAGTGTGTAATATTAAAGTAAAACAAAAATGGATAAAAACTATGTTTTACAATTAATTTTATTTAAATAGGTACAAACATAATAATAATCCAATTTGGCCCAAAACAAAAAAACTCAAAATGCATCCCTGCGTTATATAGCAAACAAAAATATTTTTTTGTGCTTAATTAAGCGAACAAATAATATTCATAATATTAGTTTAAATAAGCATAATGTGAAGTAATTTCTAACTAAAAACAAAGTGAGTAGCACAAAGTAACGCTATTTTAGGTTTTGTTTATGTAGCATTTGTGTTTGATTATGCTGCAACGATCAGTTACGGATATTCTTTCAATCATGAAAAACATTTTGAGCAATAAATAAAACACATAGATGCTATCAAAAGCTTCGAAATTTGTATTCAACGGGCTCAACATTAATTTGTGAACTTTATTGCTTTTAAGAGAACTTCAGGAAGATGCCACAAACAAAAATTTTTTTCCAAAAAACAAACATTACTCGACAAATTTAAAATTTACAAGGGAATTTTAAAATTAATTTGAACCTATTTTTCATTATATTTAAATTAAATTGTACCTTTTTTAATTTTTTTTAATATATTATACAGATTTCAAAGTACTAGTTCGTTAAACCGAAAAACTACTGTACCTGTAACGCAATTTAAGAATGGTCAAATATATAAACTCTTTAAGAGACCATAACAATTAGATTATAAATAAATTTGCAAACATCTTTATTGGTTTCATTGGCCTTATGATCTACTTTTCTTATATGAATTATTTTGAACTTATTGCCAATTTGTGATAAAAATATTGTAAGTAAAGGTTTACCTGTGGTAAATTTGCATTTATTTGGCGTTGTAAACTATCTCTCTCCTTTTCAATCTCGTGAAGCTTTTGTTCAGTTTCACTTAGGCGTTCTTGAGCCTCTCTTAAGCTGTCCATCAATTTGTCACGCTCGTCGAGCATTGACACCATAAGTTGTTCAAAGTTGGCATCTTCGCCACTGAATTGTGACGATCTTTGGGAGATGCTGTCCTCCGATATTGTTGGCATCACATCGCACATCATGTTCCACATTTTATGTATACTTCATTCAATATGAAAACTACACACAATTTTAAGCACACGGACAGAAAGAGAAACCAACAAAATAACCCATTTTACAAAAATATTTTTAAATACTTAAAAAAAATTATTATTTTTTAAATAACTCCAAACATGGGCGTAGTTATAGAAAGGAAATCGCAACGCCAACGCCAACCTACATTTGTTACATGGTTTGCACAAACCAGTGCTACCATTAGAACACTTTTTCCAGATAAAAATTCTATTTAACTTAACATTTACAATTTCAGACGTAATATTTTTTTGTGTTATTTACAAAATAATGTTGATTTTAGTTATTTTATAATACTCAGTTTGGCATTTTGTATTTTTATTATTCATTTGCTTAACGCAAAATTATAAAATTTGACATATGATGCACTAACACACAGAAAGGCCTCTGGCTCCTCTGCTTCTGTTCAGGCTCTGTTTTAACTTCTTTTGCTCTTAATTTTTCATTCGTCAAATGTCTACACTACGTTTTGCACATAGCCAATTTTTTTGTGAGTTTTTCGTGTAAAACTTACATATTTTTACTTGCTGTTGATAACAATGCACCCACGAATGATATCAACACATTTTTTTATCGTTTTTTGCAAACTTCTTTCTTAAAAAACATTAAATTTTTTTATAAAATCTCCTAATGTTGCCCGGTCGCCATATTTTACAAAAACTTTTTCTTAAGAGCAGAGTTGAAAATGTAAGGAGTGGTTTTTGCTACTATTTTTACCCAATGCGAAAAATGTAACACTGCAAATGTTTACGAATGGCTGAAAACAAAATTTAATAAAATGTCATTGTTTTGGAAATTGTAATCAGATAAAGCAGTTTTTTCTCCGTTAAACGAATTTCGGTATAGGTATCGGTGATAACATATTTTTTATTTATTTATTTATTAGTTCCTTAATAGAAGCCAAATAGGCCAATTATTTATTACATAGCACTTCATACCTAAGTATTACATCAAAGAAATATATATATATACAGTAAAAATTTGATAATCCGGATAATTGATTGCAGACCCCAATCCGGATTAGCGAATTATCCGAATTACCGCATGTATGTATTTATTAAAAATTATAATAATTCATAGCAAAAAAGAACGCATATGGAAACATACTCAATACACACTATTCTAACTGTTAACTGTGTTATTCAATCCGGATTATAGAGTTGCAATCAACCCGGATTAGAGAATACGCAATGACTGTATTTTTTAAAGCATGCTGTGATTTGAATAAAAAAATAAATTAAAACGGGTGTTATTCAATCCGGACTATATATTTGCAATTAATCCGGATTATAGAATATGCAAAGAGCTGGAAAATTTTGTCCGGATTAGCGAATATTCCGGATTAGTGGAGTCCGGATTATCGAATTTACACTGTATATATAAAAACATATGTACATAAAGGTATATTATATTATATATGTATGTTATTTCAGTAAACCGCAACGAATAGTATTTTTGTAGCAGAATTAAGTCTTTCGTAGTTTCATAAGGCTTCATATCACAATAGAAGATGTCATGAAAATCGGGCCATAATTTACCATATTTCCAATGTAATGCACACTCTGGGAAATTATTATTATAAATACGCCTAAAACCGTAGCAATAATTTTTCTTATGTCTCATATTAAGCTGCCTTCTGAAAACCAATTTAAATCTATAAATCGCTTTAACAAATTTCACTTCTATATCAAAATTTGTTCCCATATAGGGCCCACGCCTGAAATATTCTAACTGTCGATGGAGGGTATATAAGACTTTTCATAGCCGAATATAGCACTCTTACTTGTTTATGAAAAGGTTTAATAAAAGAGAAAATGTTTTCACAAAAATGGAAGAAGTAAAAGCTTTTTTTTTATAAATAAAATAAATTTCTACTGTTCAAAACATATGTAAATATTAAATATACTAAAGTAATTTGATAATATAATTTTTGTGATTAATGAAACTTAAGTTTGAAACAATTTGACCACTACTGTATAGTACTTTTTTATTTTTTTACACTGCAGTTACACGCTCAAGTTTTTCTTGATAGTCTTTTACATATACTGTTTGTCAAAATTTCCAAAAATTTCAAGTTGTGACGTAGGCTGCATTAAATTTTTGAGCAATTTACTTTCAAGATGTCATCAAGAAAAAAAATTTATAAAGACAAACGAAAATTTGCTCACTACCCTGCAAATAATTAGACCAGTCCAAACACGCGTGTAAAGAGTAGCCCACAAGGGACTAGGACTAGTCCAAAAGTAACCCAAACGTATGGAAAAAACATGGTCTATTTTACATTACGATGTCCTAGGGCAGGACCATATAACCCAGCTTTGGACTAGTTTTAAAACTACTCCATGGTATACTCAAGAGGATTAGTTTTGAAATCGTTTAAAAACGAAAGCACGTCGTTAAGAAGGAAGACATGTCGTCTCACTACAAACACTTTTTAGCCATAACGTGGTCCATGCTTGCATTACATCGGGCCAGTCCATGGAGTAGTCTATTTTATCAAAATGGATCAGGTGGTCCATTATTATTTGCAGGGTAACCTTGAAATCAGCTGTTTTCTTGAACGTATATTGAAACATTCACTGGTAAGAGAATTTTAACTCCACGTCTACAACTAACATTATTTGCTGTTATAACACGATGTTATAAAAGCGTTGTTAAAACATTTGCATTAACAACCGTGTTATAACATAAGAAAACCTATAACATGATGAGTCTATACTTAACAGTAACATCATATTACTGTTAATGTTAAGCATTTCATGTCAGTTGTAGACTGGGAGTAAAGGCAAGTTCGTTTAAATTTTTAAAAGTATGAGTGTATGGTAAAAAAGTGCGAGTGTATTAAAACTTGATAAGCAAAACTTGATCTTGTAACCCTCAAGTTAATTAAGAATGAATTCGACTTAAGTGCACAGTTAGTTGCGAACTGACGAGTTTGTGCAAAATCTTATATCAATCCGTGCATTAAATCACCGTTTATGTTAGTTTTTGTAACAAAATTAAAAGATAAATCACAAACTGCTTAGGATAACTAGAAGCAATTTTACACCAACATTGTTCTTTTCTTTTGAGTTTTTAAAAGTTAGTTAGGTGGACATGGCTAGATCGACTTAGAATTACTCTATGTTTATGGGGTTTGAGATGAATGGTTGAAACAATTCCACACGGAATGACAAACTTAGTATACCCTCATTCACAACAAACAGTATGACAAATATCCAACATGTCTGCCATATATTAAAATGTTTCAATATTTCTACAAACATGCTTTAAATGTTTGTCTAACTGCCCGTCTATACAAGAGATAATTATTGCGACATATACTGCAGTAAATGTCAAAATTATGTTATCGTTAATGTAGACAGCAATTTTTTGTACATATTTATTGCCAGCAATTTATGTTGCAATAATTGTATGTCTATTTTTGTTTATAATTATTGCTAACATAAAACGTCAAATTTGATTGTCAATTGAAAAAAGAACAAAAAAAAAAAAAAATAGAAGAAATTAAGTTTGGGAAATTGTAGCAAATTATAATTGTAGTAAAATAATTAAATTAAAGAATTAAATAAACACTAAAATAATATTGCAAAAATTTTTTTTATTAAAATAATTATTTTCTTATTCGATCTTTACTATTTTAATTTATATTAATTGAGTTCTTTTTTATATGAAAAACATATAAATTTTATTTTAACAGAAAAAAAAAAAAATAAAATAAATTTAATATTTCTAATATAAAAAAGACCTTAAGCTTAAACATATTAATATACATTAAAAAAACAAAGTCGAATAAGAAAGAGTTTATATTAATAAAAATAGTTTTTTCAAGATTGTGCTAGTTTTTACACTGCACTTTCTTCCTTGATTTTTTTTCAAATTATTAGTAAACATAAATACGTTTTCCCATGCCTTTAACATAAGCTGAACAATAAGAAATATTGCTCTTGCTGAGATATTTATCTCTAGTGAAGACCTAGGGTAAACATCAAACACCCCAATTTGAAATATATGCCAAGCAATTGGTGTGTTTATTTTGCCCCTTAATTATGAATTTGATTTTGATTTTGAAGCATTTAAATATTTAAGTTTTTTATTTTTAGGGCAAATTTTTTTCTCTGCAATGAAAATACCATACAACATCTCCACACAACATGATGTTAAGACTCCATGTTGAATTATTAATATTTTAAAGTGGAATATCGTACTTATGTTAATGCTAAGGTTTGCGAATGAAAAATCATGTTTTCAAAATTAAAGCAACAAAATGACTGCTGTCAAGCTGGGACGTCAGCTTATGTTATAAAAACATGTTTTAACAACCGTGCTAAAACATCAGAAAAACTCAACCATAATGAGTCTATACCGAACACTGACATCATATTAGTGTTAATGTTAAACATTTCATGTCTGTTGTAGACTGTGTGTAATATATAAGCTTGAACATTGGTAGATGAGCGCAATTTTTCTTCCGACCACAATGCTTGTGTTAAGACATCACACGTTGCTCTTGGGATCTGGGGGTAAAAATTATTTAGTGTTTTAGCTGTAATGAAAATCGCTACCATTGGAATAAAAAAATCGTGTAATTTACAACACTGGTAACAGGGCAATTGTTTGACATACAAAAAAATTTGGAAAAATCGAAATCAGTGTAATTTTTGCAAAACTTTTTCCGAAAAGCCGAAAAAATATTAAATTTTTTTATAAAGAATGGGGTAAATACAAATTAATAACAAATTATCAAAACAAACTATTTAAAAAAGTGCAAAACTAAGTTAAAAGTAGGGAAAAAGTATAGAAAAACACTATTTTCGGAAAAAGTAAAGGGGAGTAGTTTGAAGCACAGAAAAGAACAACGCTAAATAAAAGTAGAAAAACAACTATAAATGAATATAATAGATAGCTGCCTATTGCATTCAGTAGGCATTTTCCTAATAAAGAAAACCAAATCTTGTTAATTAGCAATTAGGTTTTACAGATAATGTAATTTAAAATGTACATGAGTAAAAAATATTAACACAGATTTTTAAGGTTCCCCAGAGAACCATGAATAAGATAAAACAACACAACTACTTAATTCTGATATAAATAACTATCTCACAATTGTTTGCGTAATTTGCATGGGAAAGTACAGAAGGAGGCAGGAGTAGCTATTTAAAATAGTAAAATATTTTATATCATAGAATTTATGAATATATAATGTGCATATGTGGTGCCTAAAAATGTGTGTGGGGGTTTTGTTGTATCTTTGTCTTTTCCAGCGAACAACCAATATTCACCTGCCAGGCGCATGTCTTCCATATTGATCCGAAGACCAAACGCACCTGGATTACAGCCAGTATGAAAGCTGTAAATGTAAGTTTCTTTTATGATTCTTCACGCAATTTGTATCGTATCATTAGCGTTGAGGGTACTAAGGCAGTAATTAATTCCACTATTACGCCCAATATGACATTTACACAAACTTCCCAAAAGTTTGGTCAATGGAGTGATGTACGAGCCAATACAGTTTATGGTTTAGGATTTTCTTCGGAAGCTGAACTAACAAAGGTAGTGTTGTTTTTACATATAATTATACATGTGGAATTGAAATAACTATTTTATAATCTTTTTTTAGTTTGTGGAAAAATTTCAAGAGGTTAAAGAAGCAACAAAAAATGCCTTGAAATCGGCCAATGGTAAGTTTTACGAGCTGAAGTTTTATAAACCCTATCAAACTTTGCTTTTTATCTTAGGCTCTGCCGCTGTTACGCCTACTACATCGGCCAATACATCACCTATAAGTTCTAGGACCGCTGCTTTGCAACAAAATGACAATGCCGCTATGGTTGATCCTCATACTGTGGAACCGCCCAATATGTCAAACACTAATACTCAAAATGCAAATCCAGATAGTCCATCACATAAGCTCTTAACAACTGCTGCCGAAACTAAACCAGAACATGCAACTGCTCCTTCCCCGGCACCTATGGTTAATGTTAGCTCTGGTGGTGGTAGTGTGGTTGGTATGCATACCGGCAGTGGTCCGCCAACCAGTGAGCAACAGTTGAAATACGAAAATGAACGTTTAAAAATGGCTCTAGCCCAAAGGTTGTTTAAATAAAAATAATGTTAATATATATCTTAAAATAATTTAAACTATTTTTTTCTAGCTGTTCTAATGCTAAAAAATGGGAAATCGAATTGGCCACACTTAAAAATAATAATCTTCGTTTGACTAGTGCTTTACAGGTAAACATCTACATACATATATTTTTGTATTTTATTTTAAAGTTTATCCTTGTAGGAATCTACGGCAAACGTTGATGAATGGAAGCGTCAGTTGCACACTTATAAAGAGGAAAACATACGCCTTAAACGTGAAATAGAATTAATACGAGCTGGTGCTCCGGTACCAGCTACCGTAGGTGGGGCAGTTAGTAGTGAATTAGTTGAAGACTTAAGACGCGAATTGTCCGTTCTAAAAGCGCGTAATGAATCACTACAAAACGAGCTCATGAATCAAGAGTTGGAACTAAAAGCAGCTAATATGAATCTAAGAGAAAAATGCAATGATCAAGCGGTAAGTCCTATTATTCCTGTAGAAAACAAAAACAAATGTAGCTAAATAACTGATTTAAATAGTCCAGCTGTTAAATCTGCACAAATCTGCATTTTATGTAGAAAGTTACGACATATGTGTCATTTTCACATCAGTTTGTAGAAAAACAGTAAAATTTATATCTAATTATTATATGAAAAATTAAAAAAATAGTTAAAAATAGTTTATTTGCATATTCGATTTTCGAATGTGAGCGTAATTCGTACCAAAGTGAAAACCTTTTAACCTTCTCAGAAAGTGTAATTATATATTTATTTATTATTTGACAAGATCTATCTTTATCGCTTGCGATGTTTATGAGGATCTCTGCGTTGTCATATCTTGTCCATATTCTCCATCCATGTTACCTCCTTTAATTTTGGTTCAAAGAATTGTTGGGAGTAGTTTATATTTAGTCTTTTTCATTATATACTTAGGATGCTGCTTTTCATCTTTCTATATGATTGATCAATTCTCGATCGACATCGGTTCATTCTTCACAAAACCTCGTCATAAGATGTGTAAGATATCCCGGGTATTTTAATGAATCTTGCCTGTCGCAATATTTATGCCATGACTAATT
Organism: Pollenia griseotomentosa; assembly: GCA_963931875.1. Taxonomy (NCBI): domain Eukaryota; kingdom Metazoa; phylum Arthropoda; class Insecta; order Diptera; family Polleniidae; genus Pollenia; species Pollenia griseotomentosa. The sequence continues at coordinate 200,897,116 of OZ007561.1, read as the reverse complement.
TAAACTTTTTGTATTTATAGAACATTTTGTTTCCTTCCTTAAGTCCCATTGTCCCTAGATTAGTACCCCAAGATATTTAAAATTTTTTACCCTCAATATTATAATTTCGAATTTTCAGTGTTATATTCTCATAGTTGTTTTTCTTGCTGAATATCATATAGTTTGTCTTCTGAATTCTTTGTCATTTCGTTATTAAGAAATATATTATTTGAATTTAAATCGTTATGCAAACCATTCTCTTTGCCGATGATGTCTTCTTACTCTTCAAAAGCAGAGTTGATGTTTACCTGAATAATATAAATTTTTGCTTCGATCGGGTACGTGAATGGACTTCTTTCTTTCAATTCGTTATCTATTAATCCTAGTAAGTCTAAAGCAATGATTTTTGGACTAATCAGTCGTTTTTATCCTGGCATTAATATAGTTTTGAGCAATACTCATATTTCTTTGGTTGACTAGGTGTGTATTTGGATATTCAACTTCCTTTTGATCCCCATATTAATATGGTTTATGGTAAAGTTTATGGTAAATTGCGTAAAATTAATTCTACCAATTTATACTTGCCTCTACGAATTAAGTATAACTTGGCACATGATTTAATGTTTTCTAATATCTTATATGGCCTTGAGGTTTACACAGGTACTAGTTCTATACGTTCGAGGATGATCAGGCGTATTTTCAATCTAACAGTTCGTTTTGTTTATAATGTTAGACGCTATGAACGTATTTCTAATATTGCTTTTAGTTTTCTTGGATGTACTTTTAATAGCTTTATTAAATATCGGAACATTATTTTGTTTTATAAATTATCAAAAATGGTAAACCACCTGAATTATGCGTTCTTCTAGGAATCCCTTAGTTCTTATACCAAGAATCTCAACATCCTGTTTCGAAAAATCTTTTATTGTTTGTATTGCTAGGCTTTGGTACTTTTTACCATTTTCGTTACGAATTTTTTTTTTATTCAAATAATGTTTTCCGGGTAAAAATTTTAGACTTCCTAAATAATCTTGATTAGCTACTGATGGATGATAATTATGATTCTTATATTTTTAATCTGGCTGGGGAGCCTTAATCTAAAGTAATAGTATGTATATTATTTTTAATTTTCATTTTGTTAGTTTTAAATTTGAATTATAATTATTGATTAATGAATATTATATATACATATGTATGTAGCTCAAGCATTTGTTTACTTTTAATATTAATTTTTGGCCTAAGTGCCTTAATATTACGTAAATAAATGAATAAATAAATAAATTAAACTAGTTAGCGAAAAACAAGTCTTAAATTTTTAGTCATTCGAGATGCAACTTGTTGACATAAATATAAAATTTTATTTTTAGATGGCAAAAATGAGTGAATTAAACGTTTTGTTTGCTAAACATTTATCGGAACTATTTGCTGTGCAAAAAGATATGGAAAATGTTATACATCCCCCAAAAAGCACTTGAGATACAGAGACTATAAATTTTTATAAAAAGGTACATAAATACATTTATAAAAAAAAAACAGCTAAACCAAAGAATTATAAAACAAGTTTTTTTCACAATTTTCGATTTTTCTTTCTTTAAAAAAATCTAATCCAAATTTTTCTTTTCCAATTCTTAAGTTCATAGATGAAAAAAATCCCTTTTTGTAACTAGTATAATTTGATTATTAACAAAATCTTGTGTTGTGTTTTTAGATTTCTGAAGAAAATGCCGCTTCATTGAGAACTTATTTGCAGCCCAGCTTAGGTTTGCCATGTGCAGTTGATACAGAAAGTACACTTTCTAATGTCACCTCTATACAATCCCAGTTACAATCATTATATGAAACATGTCATGATCCGTTAAAAATCTATCAAAGTCTACAACCATCAACCTTAAACAGCAGTGATAAATTAACATTTCATTTACAAAAGGCATTAGATAAACATACACAACTATTACAGGAGCTAAAATTTCAATATCAACAACAATTTAATCCCACAACAACATCACAAATTAATAATCCTGCTACTTATGTGGTCTCACCAGCCAAAAGTAGCTGCGGCAGCGCAGGAACAGCAGGTCCTACTAGTGTTGCTGGTGCAGGTGCTGCAGCAGCTGGGGGTGTTACGGGTAAAACTGCAACAATATTGGTTTCAAAATCAAAAACCAAAACTGGTTTACCTTTGCTACTCAAAAATTCCATTAATAATTAGGCTAGTATATGATGAAAACATTATTACAAATTATGATTTATATCCTACACTACTATAACAAAAATTATAGAGGAGCTTTTTGAAATGTGAGAAGAAACAAAATTAAAAAAAAAAACGAATTGAAAACGAGCCCAGTGCAAGCAAATGTATTTCTTAGAATATCTTCGCACAATATGTTTTACGAATTATATGTCTGTCATATTTTTAATTTCGATATACTCGTATATATTATTTATTGAATGTTAGTGTTTTAGTGCAATATTTTTATTTCTCATTTTGATTATTTTGTAATTATTAGTAATTTTAATCGATTTTTTAGTTAAAATAAGCAAAAGTATTTTTGAAATTTTTAAGTTTTGTAAACTTAGTGTATGAATTTTGTCAAGCAAAACACAGTATTTTTACTCATTTCTTATTATCGAATATCTAGTAACAAATCTTACATTTATTTCTAGTGTTGTGTATGTCTTTTTTATACAATTTAAATTAAGTTAATTAAAATTATTGTTATGGAAATATAAATATACAGGCATTTCACACATTCCGATCGAAATGGTTTTAATTCTTTAGTTGCAGTTTCGATCGATTTAGTTTTATATGCTTTAAATTAAATGTTCGTTTTTTTTGTGGAGAAGTAAAACACGGAATTACTTCCACTTTCGATCGGAATTAATTTCTGTGACAGGCCTGATACATATTTAACTGGCAATATTTATAAAATATAAATGGGATTCACGTCAAAAGTTACACTCTTGCGAAAAAGCAAAATTGCAACCTTTGACGTAAATTCCTTGAGAATTTAGCAAATTTGATAAAAAAGAACTTGGTTAAATGTTTTATTATAAAGAATGGGGTTTGTTTTGAGTTTAAAAAACTATATTTAAAAAAATCCTCTTAATAGAACATTTCGCAAAAGGACAAGTTTCAAAACAAAATTTTTATCAACGGAATTTTTGATAAAGCAGAGGAAAAAAATAGTCAAACTTTAAAAGGCCATACAAATTACCGCATAGTCTACTTTCATTTTATTTTTGAATACACATTTAAAAATTTCTTCAGAGTGTAATTTTAAACTGCAAAATCGATGTCTTTAAATATTTGGTTAAAAAATATGTACGAAAACTTCTGTCAACTAAATTTTTAAAATTCCAAAAGTTAAAACCTTTTGGAAAATGAGTGAAAAACAATTTTAATTATTTTTAATCATATTTCTCCATTAAATAAATAAATACAGAAATACCAAAAACAGTTTTCATAATCATTTCCATACAACAAAATTCCAAAAAATGGAAATAAACAAAAAAAAAAAAAAAAAAATGTTACGACGAACAAATAAAATTATATTAAATATAAATTTAAATAATATAAATAAACTAAAATAATAAAAAAAGTAGTAATAATATTTATATGATTAAATGGTGAGAAATGCAAAATATTTTTTGCAAATCTATAAATAACAACAGCCAAGTTGACAAAAATATAAATACGGAAAAAACTACACATTATTAATACACAAAATAATTTATAATTGATAAAAGAATATAAAATAAAAAAAAAAATATTTATACTTGTAGTAATCTAACATAAAAAAGTAAAATAAAACTGTTAAGTTTTTATTTATACCTAAAATCAATGAAATACAAATTACCAGGATTACAGATAACTTCCTTTAAAAAAATAAAACCTGTCCAACAAAAAAAAAAAAAAAAAACAAATTTCTAATACTCCAAAAAACAACCTTTACGTTTGTTTTTGTTTTAATATTTCAATTAGGAATGTACAATTAATTGATTAATCATCATTTGTGATTTATTGAATAATTTGTTTTGATTAATTTAGTTTGAATTTTTTCAAAAAAATTTTCAAGTGGAGATTAAGCAAAATAAAACTATAGGATAACGGTATATTATTATTGAGGTCCTGCCATTTTGCACACTATGATAATTATCTAAACTAAGTGCAAAATATAAAGAAATTTACATATAAAACAAAATTTTTTTTTTTAATTATTAAAAATTTATATTTTTGATTAACGATTAATCAAAATGAAATTTAATCGATTAGTCAGGAATTAGAATAATCGATATTCAGATCAGCCAAATAATTGATTATTCATAATTTTGATTAGTCGAGACTTTAAATTAATCGCACATCCCTTATTTAATACTAAACAAGTGTGTTAAAATTTCAAATTAGATTTTAGAAATTTCCAAAAATTATTCAGCCTGTAACCAAGTTTCAGAATATGAAATTTTTGTAAATACGTATATTTCAGAAACTTGAAATTAATTTTATTAATATTCGAATCTTATTCAGAACTTTGATTTTTTTTTAAATTTGTTCTACAATTTTAATTTTAAATTAATGTAAAATGTAATTTAACGAAGCAAATAATAAAGAATCCAACATCAATCCGCTCTTAAAAAAATACAAAAACGAAATAAAAAAACAAAATAACTTTTTTTATTGTACTACATACCTTATAATTTCTTTTTTGATCATTTTAAATATAAAACGAATTATTATTAAATATATTAATAAAAAAAATTTTATTTGGATTAATTGTTGCTATTTCTTTTTGGATAACTCAGTGCGACAGGAAAAATTTCTACAAAACAGCATTAGGGGGTTGCCAAAGTTAAAAAGAATTTTAGTTTTATTGTTCTATTAAAATTTTAATATTTCTGCCATATTATTGATGATAAAACATATTGTAAGAGGGAATTAAAATTTAATTCTTAAAATACTTTTGAGAGTTTTATTTTTAAATAATTTACTTTGATATCATGTTTATTCACTTTGCCGAAATGCGATGATCTTCAATTTTTAGGACAGTATAATCACACGAATAAGGACTTACTTAATTCATCTATGGATTCCGTAGTCCAAGAAAAATTATCATGTGGAGCCATAAAGTTAATTAATTTATTGTGCACAATATAACTAAAACAAAAAAATTAGGAAATTTTAAATTGAAATTTAAAGTATGTATCCCTGAAAAGTAAAACATACCGTAATTTTCTTCCTTTACTGGCTCTTGTGTCAACTTTTTTCTTCATTTTCTGTCTAAGTTTTTGTAGTTCCAGAAATTGTTTTGTCACCTCACTCATGTTACTTGTTGTATTGGCCTTATATTCAATTAATTCTCTTAATTGTTGATGATAGAAATCACTGTCATCATAGACATTTGGATTACGTACATTTTCCTCTCCAGACTCATTTTGTGCAGTATTTTTGATTTGCTGGGACTTTTCTTTTAAAACAGATTTATTTATTAAAGCATTATTAATTTTCTTAATGATATCATATTCCTCATTAAATGTTTTCTTTTTACTGCCAGCTCCGGGCTGTAAAAGTTTCGTGCGGTCATCCCATTTAAGCAAAACTTCATTGCGGTAGGGACGGAACTGAGCAAATTCCTCTTCTAAATAGTCATTGACCTGTTTTACGGGAGGGGCTCCTGAGTTATGTTCCTTAAAAGGTAAAGGTCTTTTAAGACAAGGTTTCATGGCTTTATTTAATTCTGGAAATTGTGTCGAAAGATTATTTTTTAAAGACAAAAGATTTTGTAATAGTAGACAAGTTTGCTTGCTGGTAGTCTCCTTTAAACCTTTGTATTTATTATTTAATATTTCTAAGTTCACAAGCTCTTGAGGTTCGGGCAATTGATTTGTTTTATTTAAAATTTTCTGAAAATTTATGCGCAATTCCAGTAAACGTTCCCAAATGCGCAATTGATTTTGTACACACAGACCTTTTTGTATTTCAGCTTCATGATTCACTTTACTTATAACTTCGTTGTCTTCATCCTCATCTTCACTATCAAAATCTGGTTCGTCTTCCTCTTCTGAGTCTTGTTCTTCTTCACCTTCAGAAGCTTGTTCGTCTTCTTCATCCTCTGAATCGTATTTCTCATCCTTTTTTTTATTCTGTTTATTTGTTACACCAAATTCATCTTCCGAGGAATCTGAATTTTCATAGTTTATTTCTTCATTATTCTCACTCGGATCCTCTTCACTTTCAAAATCTTTTCTTGACACAATTTTACCTTTATATTTAGCACTTTGTTCGGACAACAATTTAACATTACTTTTCCTGAATTCTGTTGTTCCAGCTTGTGGTAGTTCATATTCATCGTATTCTTCAACGTGAGGTGCTGTTGCTTCATCGACGAAATCGCTTTCACTATCACTGCCATTGGAACAAAAAAGCGTCTCGGCGACCTTTTCTGCAACAGTTTTTTGTTTGTTCTTGGGTTTTTTTAACATTTTTATTCACAAATTAAAAAAATATAAAAGTTGAAATTTTCCCTGGGAAAATGAAAACAATAACAACAGATGTTCTGACAACTATGACAGCCACGTGCTACACATGAATAGAGTTGCCTGATCTTTTGTTCGGGGTTTTCTAATTATTGACACAGCTCTGTTAAAAATTGTACATTTGGGAAAATTTGAAAAAAAATCGTTACGAAAATACTATTAGTTAATAAAAATATTGCAAAAATTAAGTGTAAAACTGCGGTTTATGGGGCACCGCCCGCCCTAAATTTTTCATGTGCCCCGTAAGTTTAGCCAAATTGAAAAACAAAAATATTTTGAAAATTCAAAAAAATTTACATATCTAAAAAATCAATTAGCTCAAAAAATACAGCGAAAAAATAAGACAATCAAAGCACGTTTTTTTTTTACCAAAAAAGTCTATTTTTAGAAAAAGTATCTTTTTTCCATGAAATTAAAAGCAATTTTTACAAAAAATCAGCTTTAATGGTCGTTTATAACCAAAATTTCGTTTTTTCCTTAAATTGCACATTACTTCTTTCTTACTTTTTTCATTAACAAATAACTTTATCACTTAAACAGTAACTTTTTCACTAAAACAGTAACTGGTTTACTAAAACAATAACTTTTTCACTAAAAAAGTAAAGGTTCAACAAAAATATGCATAAGTTAACATAAGCTACTGTTAAAAATTAACGAAAAGCCTCTTAAATACATTTAAAAAATCTTTTGACTCCGTACGGAATGTGCAATTTGTTTCGCACTTTGCTTAAGCCAATGACAGTTTCATAAAACTTAACAAAAAGTTTCCTTAAGTTTAATATGGTTTGACTCACATGTATTTGCTCAGTTGATTAAGCCATCTTATGCACATTATAGTTGGGCCTTAACTTTTTCACCAATAAAGTAATTTTTTTACTTTCTTCCCAATTTTAATTTTCCTCTACGACTAGGAACCCCAATATCTTTATCCCTAGAATAAGATACCGTCTTAAGAACGGCAAGAGCCAAAGTTTCCAAATTAGGTACAAGACTCTTGGTTATCACTATACTGCGGGATTAGAGAAGTGGGCGTACATATACTTTATTATATTTCTTTGTATGTATATGGAAAAAGAAAAGAGCCAAGTTTCCAAATTAGGTATACACATTTCATTTATCAATACACAACATCCGAAAAATTGTGGGCGGAAATGAAGAAGTGGTCTTGGTACAAAATTGATTAATTTTATCTTAATAACGGTTTTTATATTACTTTCTGTTCTTTTCGCACCATGGTGAAGGGTATATGTATAACATTCGGCATAGCCGAATATTGCACTCTTACTTGTTATACCCTTCACCACAGACTAAAAAGGGTATATATAAGTTTGTCATTCCGTTTGTAATTTTATTATTATGTTTAATATTTTTTACTGGCTGGTGTGCCTAAAGTGGATTATATTACATATTTTATATGTATTCTTAGAAAAATGAAGTGTAATTTTGTAACCAAAAAATACGGGTAAGTTCTAGAAATCGAAATGAAGAGGATTCAAAATCGAGCCAATTTTAAAAATCAAAATCAGTTTATTATCAAAAGTAATTTTTTGGAATACAAAATTTTTTTTTTTTTATTTTAAAGATTTTGTTATTCGTGCTTAATTCCCAATTTTTATTCTTGATAAAAACACTGAAATTTTTCTAAAATCTTTATGGATGAAGTTTCCTGATGATCTGGCCTAAGCAACCAGTTAAATGCGCATAGGAATAGCTTATCCCATCAACAAAAAATTAAATTAATTTAAACATTCGAATAATATGAAAATTTTTACAAAAAAATAATAATTATTTTTTCAGTCCCTGTAAAAAAAATTTTTCGTGTTTTCAGTATTTGGACATTTTTTTTACCCACACGACAGATTAATAAACCGTCCATTAACATCGGTTACAAAACTTTTACTCCGATGATCTATCGTTCCCTAAAATGGGTATTTTTCGAAAGAATTATATTTTAGTCATAACTTTTCTATTTCTGTAAAGATTTTTCCGGCTTTTTCGAGAAATATGTTCTCTTAGAAATTTCCGATCTTGATATATATAAACGTATCCATGGGTCATATTGGCGCCCTAAAAATAAGGTTTTTAATAAAAAATTGTTTTTTAGCTAATTTTTTGACATTTTTGCTTATTTCTTGGCCATTTATTAACCGATTTGACTGATTTTAAATTAAATCTCCAAGGCATTACCGATATATTAGCGCTGTGTAGGGGCTTCTCAAGCTTGATTTCAATCATCGGACAGAAGGACATCGTGATTTTAACTTCTCTTCTCATAAGGATCCGAATTTATATAGTATTGGGTCAAGGGTCAATAATGTTGAAATTAAATATTGAATGACAAAGTTATACCATTTTACCTTTGGTGACGAATATAGAAAGTTACTTTTCCACTAAAAAAGTAAAAAAATTACCCTTTTCACAAAAAAGTCGTTAAATAAAAAATTTTACTAAAAATAAATAACTTTTAAGGTACACTTTTAAACAAAAAAGTTATTTCTCTCAAAGTATTAATTTTTCTAAGAAATTACCTTTTCGCAATCACAATTTTCAGTAGAAACCCGTTAATAGGTTTATTAAAAACGAAAAATACGTATTGTTTTTTTAAACATTTAAATCTTTGCATGCAATTACATATAATAAATACAATTTTTTATCCAAAATAATCTTAACATTTTAATCGTTTGCCATTTTTTTATACTTTCTACGTTTGTTTTGTATTTTTGAATCTCATGTTTTTGATCATTATTTACAAAGTAGACAAATAATTTGTGTGAATGTTAATCTTCCTTTTATAAACAAATCTATAATAAACGGCTTTATACATACAAATAAAGTATTGTCAGGACATGACTGTCATGTTGTCTGTCATATCTGCTAAAATGTTTCTCTCTCTTACATTCCACATTTAATAAATGGCTGGACACTCATTAACGTTAACAAATGTTTGTAATTATGACAACAATACATCTAAAGGAAATCTATGTGCATGTATGTATTAGTGAAGTTACGAATGTCAATGTTTAATATTAACGAATACGAATATCTGCACTAATATTCGTCGAATACGAATTGAATATTTATTTATTAATTTAAGTATTGTAACAAAAAGTCTTAAAGGCCAAAAACAAAATGCATTCAATATTAATAATAAGCCTAAGTCTTAAATATAGCAAACGCATGTAAGCAAGCAAACTTAATAGTTATTACAAAACTAAATTACAAAAAATTGTATGAAAGATAAATTTATCAGAAATAAATTAATAATTGTCCAAAAAAAGCCATAATTCTCACAAGAAACATAAAAATAAAAGGGGTAATCAAATGCTTTCTGCTAAATAGCCTAGGCGTTTACGGAGAAAAAATTATTATTAGAGTGGGACAAAATTCGAAGGTCATAGGGCAAGCAATTCCAGCGAACAGTTCTCACAACAAATGATCTTTCAAAAGTATGTTTAAAAATTCAAGGAATAAAAATCTGAGGATTTCCAGAAGTACGAAAAAAGTACATTTCTTTCAGAAATATGAAGGAAAATGATTTTTAAAATTAGTTTAAAACAAAACCAGTTTTCGATCATTCACAATGTTTTAAGAGAACATCAAAATCATATATAAACTTACGACGAAATATAATCCCAACATCCAATAAGTCAAACCTACCAATAGTGTTTACAATACATTTTAGCCAGAACAACCAGATATTACTTCAAGGCAATAAAAGACTTTAACTTCTTCTTATTTTGCATTAAAGACAAAGGTTTTTTTAAATTAAAATTATTAAAAATTAATAAGTTTTGCTTTATTTTATGTATTTTTTTACACTTTTGTTTTTTTAAACGTATTCGCAAAATATTTGCTTAAATTTGGCGAATACGAATGAGATTGAATAGGCAAATATTCGGCGATACGAATATAAATATTCGTAACATCACTGGTATGTATATTGTGTGTATAAATGTAATAACAATAAAAAAAAATTCGAGCAACTGTTGATTTCATTTTATATACAAGGGGAGGGACAACAATTTCAGGGTTTTTTTTACCGCCCTCTTATTACTTATCAACGTTTTTTTTTTGCAGATTTTAAAGGAATGAAAAAGGATAAATATGTTTTAGGAAGTGATAAAGTCCTTTATAATGCATATATGTACCTAACTGAATTTTTTCAAAATTGCTACAAATTATTTTATTAATAAGGTTTATGGTCTATCAGCGCAGGGGTTGCGGGTTCGATTCCCGCCAGAGACTCTGGTTTCTTTCCTGCAGACAAGCGTAGAGCTTCGCAGGATTAGCTTATGAAATTAAAAAAGAAAGTGTCCGTTAAAAAAAATATATCGAAAAACATTCCTTTAGAACACTGCTAATATACTCTTAATTTTTAGCAATTATAGCTGTTTTCGTGTTTTTTAAAAGACACCAGGCAGGATAAAAATTGATTATTGTAAATGTTTTCATGGTCTATTGCAAAAATGTTCAAGTTCAGTAGTGAAAGTGTTCTTCTAAAGTTAACATTAAAAATACAAAAATTAAATTAAAATATAATAAAAACTAACATCCCAAATAATCACACGAAAAAAAAGAAACAAAATATTAATGTAGACAACGCAAAATATTAAAAAAAAAAACAAAATCTTTACTGTTTCATTTGCTAAAAATATACTAGCTAAATGATTCTTTTATACATACAAATTAAATATAAGTAATATGTAGGTCTCGTATTTGTCTCCAACCTTTACTAAGAAAAATTGTTATTGATAAGAAAAGTTGCCACAATTAAATTATATTTATTTATGTCGACATATAAAATTGTGTATGATCTTTATAATAAAGTACATTGTCACATCAATTTAAAATGGACTAGGAAATATTTAAGTTTTAGACAAAAATTATATCCTTGCTTATAAAAGTTGTTCGAATTTTCAGATTATTAACTCATCATTCGAAATATAATTCCAAAATTAGAGTAGTTTCAAAAAAATGGTTATAACTTAAGAGTTTTGCTAAAAACAACTTAAGCGTGAAATTTTATAGAGGAATTAATTAAAAATATGCGCATAAAACATGTTTAAAAATAGGCTTTAAAACTTAATAAAATATGTTTTTATTTTTGTTATATTCCCCTCTTATTCGTTGTAAGCTCTTTGATAATTATTTGGTTCTTCTTTTGTTTTAAAAATTGGTAAAGGATTTGAATCCCACTTAAATTTCTTAAGAGCCTACCTGTCAGGTAATAGGAAAATATACATAAGAAAATTCCTGTAGTATAAATTACTACGCTTCGCGTGATCGCCAACTTCCTTTTTGTAGCATCTTAAGTTTTTTAAATCAATTTTGAAAGCATCACAAATCACTCTGCTTCTTATTTTGTTGGGTTAGTCCTTTTAGCTTCTGACACATCCATTTAAACAAAAAGCGACAGTGTACTTACTGAATTTGTTTGTTTAAATTTGACATACATTCCAATAGAATTAAATTAACTTTAACTTTTAAACATCAAATTTTTGAATAATAAACTTAATTTTTATTTGCTGCTCTAAAAATTAAAACCTATAAACAAGAATCACAGTGAAATTGGTCCATCCTTTGAAAATAGCTTTAAAATGTAGCAACAAAGGTACGTAAAAATTGCTAAAATTCCGAAAATTTGCAAAAATAGGAAAAATTCGCGAAAATTATTAATATCTCAAAAAGCCGTAAAATTGATTAAAAGTTCCTAAAACTATAAGGAATGTCAAAAACTCGATAAAAATTACTAAGTTATCGAAAATTCGCAAAAATTTGGCAATAACGGCATGATAGCAAAGTCTAATAGTTATTAAAAATCGTTAGCGCTGTAAAGAATTACAGGAAAAATTCGAGAATATGGCTAAAATTTGAGAAAAATTGCAAACTGGGAAACAAACCCTCAAATTTATTTGAAATTACACTCAAAATATTATGTAGTTAAATTCAAACGAAAATTCATTTTAAACAACTTAAAATTCATTAAAAAAACGGATCATTTACATTTCATTTAAAACAAATGATTTTTACATTCATTTTTAAATTTTTTATTTATTAAACTGCATATTCCTTAAAATTGAATAGTTTTTACTTTTAAAAAATATATTTTAACCGACAAAAAACAAACTACATAACAAAATAAATACGGAAAAACATTATTTTTTGGTAGTTTGTTTTTTAAATAACAAACATAAATGTTAAAAAATAAAATTATTCGTAAAACAACTATATTTTTATTAAATTTTAACAGTACGAAAAACGAATTTAATAACCCACAATCAGTTACTGTAATAATTTTATAAGTGTACTTAATCGGAAAAAACAAAAAAAAAATTGCAAAAATAGCGAAAAATTTTTATATTTTAAACAAGCCATAAAATTTATTAAAAGTCCCTAAAACCATAAGGAATGGCAAAAATTCTATAAAAATGGCTAAATAAGCGGAAATTCGCGAAAATTTGCTATTAGCGGCATGATAGCCAAAGTCTTATGTTTATTAATAATCGTTTTAGCTGTAAAAAATCAGAAAAAATTTGAAAAATTGTTTATTAAAATTGTTCAACAACGTTTTTAAATAACATAAAAAATATAACTTAATGATAACAGTTACGACCAACGTTTATTTTTTATGTTGCCTATAACAGTTACTGTGCAACTTTTTAAACAATTTCTTAAAAAATTGCCATTTTTTCGATTCCTAAAATTTTGATAACAGTTATTTAAGGTCCTTGGTTAGACATTTTATTTACATTTAACAAATACATTAAAAAAGTTATAAAATGCATGACATTTTACAGAAAAATTTATATTAAGCAAACGATATATAGATACTAGGCTACCAAGACCAATGTCATTTTAAAAAGTTCGATTCTAATTGAAGGGTCCTAAATATTCGTCGTATACTTCTAGATGACTCTAGCTTACATAAAACACGAAATGTCTCTGGAATAATTTAAATCATACGTTGTGTATTATCAATAAAAACTGAGCTAAGCGTAAAATCAGAAATCTTCCTCTCACAGCCCAAACATTAAGCCAGCTGAACTTTGAGTCGTACTGATTTAGGCTTAAGTCTTGTCCATATACATATGTATAAGTAAAGTTCTCATATGCGGGCGGTGTTTGGATTAGTCGCTATACTAGAGGAAAACAACAATAAAAACTATGCCAAAATCATCGGCAAATCTAGTTCGGTTGTGCTTTATTGTCGGTTCTATCTGTCTTATCAGTTTTTGATTTGAAAAAGTGAACAAATCAAAACCATAATTATATTAAAAATATTATAAAAACACATAATCAACTAAGGTTTCTCGACCGATTTTTCAATTTCATTTTGGTAGTCCAAAGAATAACGTAACAATTAAAAGACGTATGTTTATAAAACTATAATTTTTTTAAATTATTTTAAAATAAATTGATTACAAATAAAAAAATGATTAAATTTAATTATCTTAATTTATTATTTAGTATATATAAGAAAATAAAGCCTGCCAGAATATCAATTTCATTTTGCATCAAACATTTTTTATATAAAAATATAAATAAATAATTTTTCAATAAAGATTTATAAACAGTTTAAATTGAATTATTCAATATAATTTTATTTTGTGTGTGTGTGTGTGTGTTTGGGTGTTTGTACGTTTTACCAACCTTTGTGATGTCAAATAATTTCTAAAAAAAACTATTTTTACAGTTAAAAATTAAAAATTTATATTAACGGAAATATTTATTTATATATACATTTCCTTTTACTAAAATAAACTCTATAAACGAATATCAAAAGAAACAAACTATAATTTGTTTGCGAATAAATAAAGATGAAAATTAATTTCAACAAAAACTTAAATAAAAACACCGGCATATTTTCTCGATCTTTACTAAAGTGCGTGTATATAAATATTTGCGAAATATTTTTAATCAAAACCATAACAAATTCCTTCGTGTAAACAAACAAAACAAACCAAAAAACAAGTGTTAAAATAATATTTTTAATTAATTTATTGCAATCATTTTAATAAAATTTAATAAAAACTTTTTCAATTTTCGTTCTGGAAAACATTTGCAATGTGTAATCAAGCTAATAAACATCATTGATAGATAGAAAGATAGATCGACCGTTTGATATATCAACTATTGTTAGTGAACATTTTCAATTCTCTCTAAATCGAATTAGAGATCTCTACAGGATTGAGTGCGTGTGTGTGCCATTAAAAATATATATTTTTCATAGTGTTTGTGAGTACTAAATTATTTTTATTGTATTTGTTTTATAGATCCAACTCGAAATTCTGTGTTTTTTAATCAGTTGTTACTTCAAAAAAAAAAAAAGAGTAAATAATACAAAATTGTATATGTATGTCTGTTCCTTTAAATGTTTGTTGTTGTTTTTTTAAATTTTTACTTTTATCACAACAAACATAAATTAAAAATAATTGCAAAAACAACAACAACAACAAAATACATCTAAAAAATATATTGAAAAAACACTTTAAAATGATTAAAATGCCGGAATCAGAGATAAATGAGAAAATCTACGATCATCGTGTTTTAACTGACTGGTCAAATGTAAACAATAACACAAATGGCACAATGCATTATTCCAAGGATATGATTTTTAACGATGGTCATCGTTTATCGATAACAGTTTATAGGTGAGTTTTAAATAATAATTTAAACTTTAGACCAATATTGCCAGCACTTTACATTCATTAAAAAAATTGTAAAAATGAGAAAAGAGAAAAATCTTCTGATGAGATTTTATTGATAATTAGGTAAATAATAAAAAATTTCAAACTTTGAACATTTTTTTTCTATTGGACCTTTCCCTTTATTGTGTATTTATAAATTTCTATCTTTTTTAGTCATTGATTTAAAGTAAAAATTGATTTCAAAATATGTAATTTTCACCAGTAAACAAATTAATAGTATCAATTAAACGCTTAATTCACTTGATAAAACGTTTAATTCACTTGATTAAATTTTTAATTAAAACCGATTTTATTTTTGATTAATGCTTTAATTTATGAACAATTTTAGAGATTTTTTTCTGTGTTCAAGAAAAAAAATGCAATTACTGTAATCGCTGTTTACGTATATCTAAACAATTTTTAACATCATGAACAACTTATTATACTCTTTTCTACAGGTGGAAAGGATGAAGATATGTATGTACATAAATACATTTGTCTTCCCTTTGTAATTTTTACAATATGGATATTAGACCCTATAATGGGTATAGATTAGGGTATTCATTTCATCGGGCTTTGGCTTTAATCGGTTAATCGCTCGATGAATTAATTGAGGTTTTGGTTTGATCTGTTAATAATCGGTTAATTTTGTTATTGATCGGTTAACCGGTTAATAAGGTGGTTTTCTAAATTAAGTAATTTCAATAAATAAAAATTAAAATTTTTTTGAGTTTTTTAGTAAAAAAAACAATAACATAACAATTCTTGAACTAAAACGAGCAAACAAAAAAAAAATTTAATAACTATGTAATACATATTTTTAATTAATACATATATTATGTATTTATTAAAAAATAAACTGTGAGATCATTTTATTAAGTATTTCAATAGTTTAAGAAGATCTTATAAAATAATGTTTTAGAAAAATAAATTGGTTTATAAATTGTTTAGGATTCAAGCGATTCTTTTCTTTAGTTTTGATAAACTTGACTTGGAAAAAATTCTTTCACTTATCGAAGATGTTGGAGAAATCGAAAGGAACCCATAATACAGATTATCTAATTTCTCAGTAATTTTCCTTTAACCCTTTTAATCTTTCATTATGAGATTAGAGTCCTGTTTCAATTTTTTTAAATGCTTAACACTTTTAATTGTTTCGGTTAATTCTCTTTTTGTGTTACTATCGAGAGTTTCTTCTGTTGTCAGGTCATCATCTAACTCATCCTGACAAAGCTCAGCACCGAACATTCATAACATATTGTATGAAAAAATATTTCTTAGCACAACTTTTTGGGTGTACTTTGGTAAGTTTTTTGGTAAACTTTGGTACAGAAAACATTGTAAAATTCTACATGGTTGCATTGTAGAATGCATTTAAAAAAGCGAGTTGCTTTGCAACTGACGTTTTGGAACTCACCCGTAATTAAAAACACAAAAATATGGTTTAATACTACAAAAAATTTAAAATTTTGTTACATCGGTTAATCGACTGAAATTAACCGGTTTAATCGTTAATCGAAAAAAGCCAATTTCAAATTAACCGATCAGTTAGTCGGTTACCGATTAACGGTTAACCGAATGAATACCCTAGTATAGATCCTTTTTAGAAGCGAAGTTGATTTAACGATGTCCGTCTGTACGTCTGTCTGTTGAGATGGGTTTTCCGAAGACCTCAGATATGATGGAAACTAGGTTGTTATTAATGAATCTCACATATGTATGCTCCGTTAAATTTTACTGTTGAAACTCAGCTTAATTGGTCCATAAATGCCTGAGATATGGTAAAAAACAGGATTGCCTCTAATTTTTGTCATAAACATAAGAAGGGGATGTTGTTATTTTATTTTCATGTGTAGACTTTTTTAACACATAACAAGTACATATGAATGTTCATGATTTCCGCTTAAATAAAGAAATATGCTTTTAACAAAAAAATGTACTCAACATAAATTATTCTATTTTCAATTCTTTTTGATAATATGTGTTAGTGGGTGAGCTGCTTAAGACGCAGTATTACGTTCGGTGAAGGGTATGCATTGTTCGGCACAGCCGAATATCGCACTCTTACTTTGTTTTGTATTCCTTTAAAGTCGATATGTATCTATATTTTTAATAATTCTTTTTTATTAGAATAAATGCATTCCATCGAAACTAACACGTTTAGCAAAATGATAGTTTTATATAAAAACATATTAAACCCAATTGTGAATAAAAGTTTACCGGGAGTTTTTTTCCTTCTACAATTTTTTTTATTCAATTCAATTAAAATTTAATTGTAAAAATGAAAAAAGAGAGAAATCTTCCGATGAGATTTTATTGATAATTAGGTTAATAATAAAAAATTTTAAACATTGAACATTTTTTTTCTATTGGACCTTTCCTTTTCTTGTGTATTTATAATATTCTATCTTTTTTAAAGTCATTGATTT
Organism: Pollenia griseotomentosa; assembly: GCA_963931875.1. Classification (NCBI taxonomy): domain Eukaryota; kingdom Metazoa; phylum Arthropoda; class Insecta; order Diptera; family Polleniidae; genus Pollenia; species Pollenia griseotomentosa. The sequence goes on along the minus strand of OZ007561.1, from coordinate 200,879,490 downwards.
ACAGTTCACAGAAAAAAATAAAAATTGATTTCAAAATATGTGATATTAATTAAAAAATTAATTTAATTTTCACCAGTATACAAATCAATAGTATCAACTAAACGTTTAATTCACTTGATAAAATGTTTAATTCACTTGATTAAATTTTTAATTAAAACCGATTTTATTTTTGATTAAAGCTTCGTTCACAATCAAAAAAACATTTTCACTTGGTGTTCATAATAGAGCAACAATTTCTTTTGCAACCCCACACATTTTGCATTAAGAAACCGTTTGCAAATTTTAGCCACAACCATATTATGCATTTATTATTTTTTTTTACATAATTTTGTTGAAATTTTCATTCAAAACTAATAAAATTATTTTAAACGTCAGAAACAATTTATACTAATTGTTGCTGAAGTTTTAGTTGACTCAAAAATGTAACTAAAATTTTTTTAAAAATGTAACTAAAGTTGATTCAACTAGAACTTCAGCAACGAAGCTTTATGCTTTAATTGGTGAGCAATTTAGAGAATTTTTTCTGTGTGCAAGAAAAAAATGCAATTATTGTAATCGCTGTTTACTGATATCTAAACATTTTTTAACAACGTAGGTATTTTATATTTCAACAATTTTCAGAACTCACAAAAAAAGACAGTTCATATTTTTGTTTATTGTAGAACTTAAGAAGATATTGCAGTGTCCTTATGCCTTTCGAAAGCTTGAGAATTAAATAAATATCATTTGCGTTAATGCGCATGAATCTACCAAATTTTTTTTTAAGATGTAAAATATTTCCAAATAAATAATTTCCTAAACATTTTCGATTTATAGTAAAACACATTTTATTGAAAAATGCATAGAATAAATATCTGTGACATTCTGACAAAACAACTTAAGCCGAGATAAAATGGCAAAAAATTAAAAAAAAAACTCTGTGAAAAAATCATTTTTATCAAAAAATAAAATAAATTAAAATAAAAGAACAATTTCGTTTATAATACAACATTTTAAAAATGTAAAAAAAAATGTTTTTTGAATGAAAGTTCGTATGATTAACAACATTTTTTTTAACTTTTTAAATTTGACTTAAGATGTTTTGTCAAAATGCCACAAATATATTATAGGAGCCCTACCCGGTTGAGCTACACAAAAAATATATAAAATTAATTTCAATAAAAAAAATTTGTGGTATGTATTAATTAAAAAATTTATTAAATTTGCACCAATAAACAAATTAATAGTATTAATTGAATATTTTTTTTTGATATTAACAACATTTTCGCAGTAATGTTGTTGATCTAACTAAACTTTTAGTTCACATTATTAATTTTGTAATTAAACTGATTTTATTTTTGCTTAATTTGCTTGATTTTTTCTGTGTAGTCTATAAGAGTAAAATTTACGACAGATACTCTGATCTGAACGGGTACGTTAGTTTTTTTTCGCTAAATTTATAATTGCAACACATTATAATTTAATTTACATTATTTATGAGGTTCAAGTCTTCCAATTAGGTCTTGATTTACTTAAAATTAGAAAAAATTTGCTTACATCGGAAAAACATTGATTTATTTAAAAAGCTATAATTTCGAAAATAGTTAAAACAACAATTGGATTGATAAAGCATAAATAATTTTTTAAATTCGTTTTATATTTGCAGAAGTTACATTGACGAGGGAAAGATTTGTTCACCTTTGATCCACTTTATCTGAATTTTTATTAAATTTTAAGTCTTTGCAGTTGTAATTTCAAAAACTGAGGTTTATTTGAATTTTATTTTATTTAAAAATATTAATTCGACTAGTAATAAACATGTTCTAAGGATATATGTATTACAATATCAATAGAGCAACCTAGTAATGAAGATATTGCCAGTTCCATTATTAAACTGAAGAAAAACAAAGCTCCAGGCGAGGAGAAAATACCTCCGGAGCTCCCGATCGCGTCAGCTAAAATTATGTACCCATTTGTATATGAAACGTGGCTCGACGTACAGTTTCCAAATAAGTGTGCAAATGGGGCTACCATAAAACTGCACTCTACTAAATTCAGTATACAAAGTCATTGCTACAATTATAAATATTAGACTCCAATGCATAGAGAAAGCACTTCAAGACGAACAAGCAGGAATCAGCCCAAATCGAAATTGCGCAGACCAGACAAATACCCTACGAATTATAATAGAACAATCGGTGGAGTGGAGATCTCCCCTGTTTGTTGTATTCGTCGACCTTAAAAAGCCTTCGACTCTTTTTGGCCAGCAATAAGGGCAAAGGGAGTGCCGCTGAAGTTTTTTTACTCCATTTACAAATCAAGTTATACTTTTATTTCGTTTTTTATTTCTTACATGTTATGTTTCAACTATCTTTACTATCCTTTATTTCATTTTCCTGCCCTTGACGACCTTCATCAGCACTCTTTCTGTTTTTCTGGTTTATGTTACTACGTAAATTTATGTACTTAAATCAATAATTAAAAGAAAAAGAATGTAAGAATTTTAAGCAAACCAAGCAAGTAATTGAAAAGTATTCAACTACTGTAGAGAGCAAAACTAACCATAATTTTGTTACTATTAAACATATTATTTTAAATTTAAAATTAAGCATACAATGTTTTCAAATATTTATATTTTCAAACATGTTATTGTTATAATTAAACATAACATGTTTTGACCGAACCATAATATGGTTGTGGCTTTTGGATAGCTGACTTAACCATAATATGGTTATCGGTGACAATAACATGGTTAATGTAACCTTAATCTATTTAAGTGTGTATTTGTAGCAAGATTTAATTAAAACATTATAGCTGCGTTCGTTTACCCCAAAATTTGTACAAATTTGTACTGGATTTTACTGAAATGCGTTCGCGTACACATAAATTTGTAAAATTTTCATATAACTAACCTACTGGATTTTACTGGGATTTTACTGGAAAAGTAAACGAACGCACATTATATTGTTAAATTCAACCATGTTTGAAGTTTCAAGGAAGCTAAACATTTTATCGTTAAATGTAAATAAAATTTTATAAATCGTCAAAAAAAATGTTAAAAATCATAATAGTTTCTTTGTTGTCATTGCGGGAACCATAATATGTTTTTTAGCCATACTTCAACCTTGCTTTTTCTCTGCGGACAACCATATGATATTCCAAAATCAACGGATACAGTATGTAACATCCTTTTGCTAACTAGGTTGTATGTCAAACGGTGGACTTGAAGACGACATAGGAAATAGATTAAACAAAGTACGCTCAGCATTTGGTCGATTGAACAGAATATGGCGGTAAACACAAATCTCTTTGCGGACAAAAACGAGAATATTTGGCTCGTGTGTGCAATCCACCCTACTATATGGCATCGAAACCTGGAAAACGACGACTGCAATAGTACAAAGATTAAAGATTTTCGTAAAAAAATGCCTCCGCATCATATAAGTCACATTTTCTTGCCAAACAAAAGTTACAAACGCAGATTTCTGGAGGCCAACAAATGAGGAGCTCTAAACCTGCCAAATAACAAGAAGGAAGTGGAAATGGATAGGACATACTTTGCAGAAGCCTCGTTAAAGCATTACTCGAGCAGCATTAGAGTGAAATCCTCATGGCAGCCGACACCCTGGTTGTCCGAAAAATACCTGGCGAAGAAGAGAAGAAATACAATAAGATATACAGTTGTTTTCGGTTAATTGAGCCCCGCTTAATTGAGTTTCCCGTTTAATTGCGCTAAAAATCAGGGAACGAAATCATTCAGTATAACTGTCTATGTTAAAATACCCGTTTAGTTGAGTTCCGTTTAATTGCGTCACCCGCTTAATTATTTCGCAAAATATGACCGCATTGCGAAAAACAATAGCAAATGTTTCGGTTAATTGTTTCTGTCTACTTAATGTGTTTTTGCTCCACAAACGTAAAAAAAATTTTTTGCGGCAAGAAAGATTGTACGATGAACGGTACCTGATTTTTATTTTGTTTTAAAAAACCTAAACCATTTTTTAACTTAATATTTATATAAGCAATGAGTTTTATTTTCTATCTACACATGGGTGTTTCGCTTTATCGCACATCTTGCTCAATTAAGCGATTTTCGTTTTAATTGCGTCGGCGATTCAATTAACCGAGTACTGCTTAATTGAGTTCCCGTTTAATTGCGTCAAAAGTCGTGCATTTTTAGCAACTCAATTAAGCGGAAATATGTAATATAATATTACTCAAAATTTTTCAATTTTCACTTTTTGCAAGAAATCGATGCACAGTGGTCATATCTACGCACTGCAAAATTCTTAGATCAGTTTCTTTAGTATTTTGCAAAAAAAAATACAATTGTATCAATCAATATTTTTGTTGTTTGGCCAATGTGATTGTTCATTAAATTAGATTTTATTTTAAATGAAATTAAAAATACATTTAATCCATATTTTCCCAACGTTTCACCCTTTGTAGTATAAGAGTACATATAAAAAGAAAACCGTTTATTGTCTCTACTGAAAATATATAAATTTTGAGATAACCCCCTTTAGAGGAAACAGTGCGATATGTAATAATAGATAGTAAAATGGAATTCTCTTGTAGAAGCGCTACGTTGACAAGTGAAATAAAATAAAGAAAGACAAAAAAAATATATAACACTGATAATATTGTTGTTAAGCTATATTTCGTCAGTTGGATTTTTATATAAACTTTTTTGGCTTGTTTTAAGTTGTAAGAAACGTTTTTATTAATGTGTGCTTTATTTTAAGCTTGGCTGTCCAAAAATAAATATTCCTATAAATTCTATATTGACATCTTAATAAACTAGTCAAATCTCTATCTTCCTGTCTATCTATTTTTATTCCTGTCTACATTTTCATTTGTATGACTAAATATTTCTTTATTTTTCTACACTTTTTTACATTTCAGTTTTCTGTTTGTGATCTCAGCAATTGGCAACTCAACCGTGTTGTATCTTTTAACCAAACGTCGTTTACGTGGTCCATCGCGGATTGACATAATGTTAATGCATTTGGCGATAGCTGATCTAATGGTGACGTTTCTACTGATGCCGCTGGAGATTGCGTGGGCCTATACAGTACAATGGAAATCGACCGATTTTGTATGTCGTCTTATGAGTTTCTTTAGAGTATTTGGTCTATACCTATCAAGTTTCGTGTTGGTATGCATATCAATAGACAGGTAAGTTAAAATCAATATACTCACTTATACATAAGGATAAAAAAATGAGTATAGAGAGGTGGAGAGAGATAGAAAAGCCATAGAGAAGAATTAGAAAAGAAGAGTTTCCAATAAATTTAACATTTTGTTATAGATTTAAATGTGCGGAAGATTAAAGCCTTCCCTCTAGTCTTTCTCTAAAAAAAGTTTTAATTAAGTGTATTTTTGTGGATTTAGTTTGTTTAACCAATTTCTTTCGTTTGCTTTTCTTTTATCTATTTTGCAGATATTATGCTATAATCAAACCTTTGAAGCTCTCCACAAATCGTGGACGCATAATGTTAATTATAGCCTGGTGCAGCTCCATATTATGTAGTTTGCCGCAGGTATGTACTTTTTTTAGTTGGAATGCGTGTGTGTTTTATTGACATGTGGGCTAGTTGCATGTTTTGGGTCAGTGTTTCTTCAGTAGTGGCAAGTTCCAAGTCATTAGTTGTTATTTTTTTTTTGTCTATTGCAGGCTTATATATTCCACTTGGAAGAACATCCGAAAGTTAAAGGCTATTATCAATGTGTTTCATTTCATTCATTTGCCAGTGAATTTCACAAATTGTTTTATAACATTGCTAACATGTGTGCCATGTATGCCTGTCCACTGATCACTTTTATCTATTGCTATGGAGCGATCTACTTGGAAATTTATCGCAAAAGTCTGCGTATAGTTAGAGGTATTGGTAAGTACAGTATATATTCTTTAATTATTTATTATACCCTCCACAACCAGTGTTAAATGAGGGTATACTAAGTTTGTCATTCCATGTGAAACTTTCCTAAAATTCATCGAAGATCCCATAACGTTATTCTGGGCTCTTGCGTAATTCTAAGTCGCTTTCGTCTGTTGAAAATACGCTCACTTTCGAAAACTCAACAGAAAAGAACAAAATGTTGAACTCTTTCTAGTTCCCTTAAGAAGTTTGGTTGAGTAGGAAACAAAACATGTATCCAAATGTGAAATTAGATATAAGATTATGCAAAAATTCGTAAAGATCGATCTATAATTTACCCTAGACCGCATATAAAGCAAACTCTCGGAAACGACTTTATTAAGGCTCAGACCGTAACAAATCATGCTATTGCGGTAATTATTGGGGTGCCATAGTTTCAGAGGACTAGAAGCCACTTTGCAAAATTTTGTGAAGATCGCACTATAATTTACCAAAGGCCCTATAAACCCACTCTGAAAAATCAATTAAATATGGTAAAAATGGTAAAATTTGGTCTAATTTAGCCTTATATGGCTAGAAATGACACCATGTAATTTTGGATAATACGACCATATATAAGGAAACCAAAGACCATAAAGCAATTTACGAAGCATTAAGATCTTAAAAAAATTGTATTATATATCTATATATATATAAAAAGAAGTGTACACTTTGATGTCACCACTAACTGCGGAAACAGCTCGACCGATTTCAACTAAAGTTTCAGGATACGTTGGGGATAGTCTGTAGATGGTTTATGTTAGGTTTGCACGAAATCAGGAGTTCCGGAGATATGGCATTTAGATTCTCCTATATATTCCCATACAAATATCAACAATATGCCCTCCATTTGAACTCCTCCGAAACAGCTGGACAGATTTTTATGAAATTTTTTATGTGCATTTGTTAGGTATTATAATAGGTCGTAAAGTATATTTCATATCTCTAGAGAGCGTAAATAGAGCAAGAGGGGCAAAAGCTCCCCCTCCCTATATCTGCTTAAATAAACAACGGGGTTTCTTAAAATTTGGCATGCAGACACTGTAACATGTGAAAGGAAATAGGGAAAAGGGTGCGAAATAGGGCATTAGAGGCAAAAGCTCCCCCAAATAGTGTTACAGCTGGAAAGAACTATAGCCTATATTTTTTATTATTTAGGGCGTGAAGTAGGGCAAAAGGTTTAAAAGCTTCCCCTCCCTATATCTTTTTAGCTAATCAACCTGTTTTTTTTTAAAATTTTGTATGCAGATACTGCAACATCTGAAAGAAATGTGTTATATGGCAAAACAACGTTTGCCGGGTCAGCTAGTATATATATATATATATGTTTCCATTGATTTTATAAGGAGCATAGGGTCTCAAAAAAAAATTTTCTAACACTAAAAATCACTTTACAGAATTTTGTGATAATTAACGGCAGCTCCAATATAAAATCCCCTTCTGAAAATCACATTAAAATGCCTAATAATATTCTTGAAGCAAATCTTAATATATTATTTTAATAAGGCAACGAATTATATAATAATGCAAGGTTTAATAAAGAATTATTCGAACTCTTAGTGAATGGTATTAAAGATTCGGCATAGCCGAATATGGAAATTTTGCTTGTTTTATTTATAAAGTCTCCACGGTACACTTCAAAACCACACAAGAGAGTTGTCCAAACACTTCAGATCAAGGTGGCAAGTGAAATTACTTGCGTTTCTTTAAGGGTGTACGTGTGTGTGGTATTTTTTCACAAGTGTTCGGTGAAATATTTTACATATTTTTCATATTTATATTTTTTTATTTTATTGTATTTAGAACGTTTTCGTCGTTCCAATGATGATGTTTTGAGTCGTGCTAAAAAGAGAACTTTAAAAATGACAATTACCATTGTTATAGTTTTTATAATATGCTGGACTCCGTATTATATAATTTGTATGTGGTATTGGATTGACAAATCTTCAATTAATGAGGTCAGTTCTCTGATACGCAAGGGCTTGTTTATCTTCGCCTGCACCAATTCTTGTATGAATCCTATAGTCTATGGGGCTTTTAATATACGTGGACGTATAAGTCATAATAATACGGTAAGTTGTTCTAAAGCAAGATTTTTAGTTTTAATAATTTCAGATTTTTTGCACTGGAAAGATGTTTATTTAATATTTGAATATGGCGCTTATGCTTATATTGACTGATTCAAAATTGTAACTGACCAGAGTTGGTTGGTATTATTCATCAGGCAGTCATGTGCTACAATTTGCACATGTGTTTAAGTAGCATTATATTCTTGACGTTGCTTTTTCGAACAACTGCTCTGTCTCATATGAGCCTTTTTTTTGGCAGATTGCTAGATCGAACGGTTGATCGCGGCCGGCTTAAGTCAACTTGCTTGCTGGATGTTTTAAGCAGCCACGACACTAAAAATTTTGTTCGTTTTAGTCTAAATTGTTGAAAATTTAGCAAAATGCAATACTTTTGCTATTATGTGATGCAAAATCGCTATCATTTTAATATTATGGCGTTTAAAAATGGTTAAAATTTCTAATATGGTTAGTGGGCCAACATTTGATCAGTTTTGTAATTTTCAATACAAAATACTTGTAGCAGCTTCAAATAATTAGGAAGTCAACTTTTTTCAAGTTTGACGAAATTAAAGCTGTAAAGACCGAATTGTTTTTTTGATTTTAGAATTTTTGCAACTTTACTAAAGTATAAAATTTATTTTCAGTCCACCATTAGTAATCGTCACACCTCTCTCTATCAACGTGGAGATTCCTCGGGTCAATTACCAAAACATTTGCTAAACATTAATGGAGGCAGTGGCAAAATACCCACAACAAATTCCAAAGCAGTTCACGAAAATAATGGCAATAAAGTAAATAATGCAACAAAAATGGAAAAACAACAAAGAGATAGTGAAACTTCAGCCATGATTTGTTTAAAGTAAGTAAAATTAAAAATATTATACATACAATTTTTATAAAAAAAACTACAATTCTACATTCAAACCCTTAGAGCTCAAGGTTTACAATAAAAATTTTTTTATGTTATCAATGATTTTTTTTTCAATTTGTTGTTTCTTCAGCAACAACATCATTATTACATTACAAAATACCAACAATGATTGTAAATATGTCATTCAAAAATACTGTAATTTCACACAGTTACATTGTGGTAAATCCCAATTTACATTAACACAAGGAAGACTCATTTGGGAGTGTAGACATGCTGCTCTATAAAAAGAACCGAGTTTTCCAAAATTGTATTCATATAAAACAAAAACAATTTAACGCACACATGTACACATTTTGGCTCATATACACGAAATTTGACGTTTGGGTTACAACTGGGGTAAACAGATGACAAACATATAGGCCAACGAGTCTACCTTGTGTAAATATACCTTGGTAAATACTCATAAAAGTGACAACAATAATAAACAATTTTGTTAATTTAATAAAATATTATTTCCAATAACATTATCATTCTAAACATAAATAATTGTTAAAAAAATATTGTGTTTATTTATCTTAATTTTTATTGATTTCTGTTAAATTTTTTTTATTTCTTTTTAGTTGCGGTGACTCTATTGAACTTGCTAATCTCCAAAAGTCATAATTGTTGTAACAACAGAAAACTAAATGCTCATAATCATTACCAACTAATCATGTGTATTTTATAAGCTTAACACAGTTTAATGATCATTAACAGTTAAAAATGCTTGCATGCAGTGCTGCTGCCAGACGAGGGTATTTATCTCCAAATTGGGGATTTGGACATAATTAGGGGACAGATTTTCTTGAAAGAAATTTAGGGATTTTTTGCAAATTTTGGGATACATAAAAAGCTTTCTTTATGTTGATTATTATCACAGAAATTTTATATAAAAAAAATTACCAAGGTTTCTAAGCAATATGCGTTTTTCAATACATGGGCGTAAATTTCGAAGTAATTCGTTTCATAAGACCAGAAATCGAAAAATTTCGTGAATATAGGCTCATATTTTCCATATGCCCCATATAAAGCCAATCTAAAAAAAGTCTTTAATACTATTAAAACAGTGACAAATATCCATATTGTGGTAAAAATTGTGTAAATTTAGTTTTATGGGATCAAAAATCAGACTAAAGATGAGTAACCATGAGTCACTGTCGCAAGTACGTCATATATAACGTAGCTGTTAACCTTATCCCTCAGCCAACAGGTCGACCAAATTAAGGAATTAATCCCTACCAAATAAGTATCAAAGAAAAACTGGTTATGTCTCTAAGGGTTCTCTGACAAACGGTTAAATTCTTAAATCCCCAAAAAGAATTATATTACTAAATTAAGATATGGCCCAATTTAGTTTTTTTTTAATACTAAAAATCTACAGAAGTTTGCGGTGATCGGTGCATAGATTCCATATGAGTCCGCTTCTAAACATTTAAACTCTCGAAAGAGGGTATCAAAGATTTGGCGCAGCCGAATATAGATATTTTACTTGTTTTTTTTTCCAAAGAAAAGTTAATAAATTTAATTTACAGTTAAAAAGATAACTAGATAATTTAAAATTTAAAATTTAGGGACACAATTGGAGATTTCGATTTTGAGATAGGGATTTTAAGGGACATCAAACGTCAAATTGGGGACATGAGCCAAAACTTTTCTGGCAACATTTCTTGCATAAACAATTCAAAGCATTCATTGGAATCGAGAAGATAATTTCTGACACAATAATTATTATATTCCTATCTTGCAGAACAAGGAATGTTTTGTTAAAAATAATGAATTATAAAATTTATTCATCCTTATCATGAATGTGTGAATAAAATAACTTATCATAAAGGATGAATTTTTTAATTCATTAGCAGGATACATTAAAATAATTTATTTCAATCCTTTAATTCTGAAGTTCTGGAACCAAACATTACACAAAATATGTACGTATTACATTCTCGATTCCTATGGATCAAATTTTCCCGCTGGTTTCTTAAAAACTTTGGCTACCTCTCTCGCTCACTTTACAACAAACACTCTCTCCTTCCCAGCGGGAAAACTCAGAAGACCTTCTTACTTCAGGCCTTTTTAAAGGCCTGCTTAAAAGATTTTTTGATTCAATTACTATTCTTATCTAACTGCTAAAGAAGGCCTCATAGAAGGCCTCGGCTCTTTCGTATAAAAGATAAGATACACCTTCCACACTCGCTTCTATCAGAAGCGAGTAGAAAAGGAGTAACATTTTTTGTATTGTTTTTTGCACAAGCAAAAGCAAAATCAATTTTTTTGGTCCCGTTACCCTTCTTATGTACCTGCTGAAGAAGCGAGAGCGGAAGGCCTTCTCCGCAATGACAACGTGTGTAAAAAAGATATGAGTATGGAATGGAGCAAGAAGGCCTTGTACATCCAAAAGAAGGGGTACAGAGGCCTTCTAGAAGGCCTTCCTACTCCTTATTTTTCCCGCTGGGTTGTTTTATAGTTTTTTTGTTTACATCATTACACACTACTACATCTTTATTTTTAATCAATCAATTTAAGCAGAACAAAATGAAAAAACACAAAAACAGTTTCTTATTTATTAAAAAAAAACAAAACAAAAACAACAATTTACATGCATATAAATTTGAAATCTCTTGTATGCATGTATTGGTACTTGAAGTTAAAATATTTTGATGGTGTTATTGGTAGTGTTAGTTAATAGATTAATTTATATTTTTAGTTTTAATGATTTAATAAAGTAAAATAAAAACAAAACGAAATTTATATTTAGTTATTTATAATAAAAAATTATGTATCAATAAACACGATTTGAAAGTCTATTTAATTAAGTTGTTTTATTTTAATCGGTTTTTAATTTGATAAAAATATTGTCTGCCGTCTTCTTTTTATTTGATCCGGTCAATATCAAATCAACCTACTAAATTATATAATGAATTTTTTATTTTCAATAAAATTTAAATGGCAAACAAATATTGTATATGAAGAAAATGTTGATTTTTTGGCACTTAATTAAAAGGCATTTAAAATTTTTTTTTTGATTTTCCATTAAATTTAATCGTTATTTAATTAAGTTTTATTGTAAGGTGTCAGGCATGTCAAAAATCATTCAAATTGAAAAAAGAAAATTATTAAAAAAATGCTTCGATTAAACGATAGTAATATACAATATTTTAACAGATTATTTTTAATTTTTTTTTTTTTTGTTCAGAAAATAGAAATTGTTTTTTGAGTTTTATTTTTCATGTTGAAACAGAAATGGAAATCGTTATATAATATTACTTTTTTTATATTTAAAATATTGTTGGTACCGTGATACATACTACCTCGCCTTTTTTGCAGAATGTTCGATGCTCAGCTCTGCCAGTATTTGTCAGATAATGACCTGACAATAGAAGAAACTGTAGATAGTAACACAAACAATCCTTCAACAGAGTAAATCGAAACAATAAGATTAAAAAAAAATTAAAACAGCACTCTAATGATATAATGGAAGATTTTATATGTTTAGAGAAATCCAGGAAAAGGACTGAGAAATAAGATATTCTGTATTATGGGTTGGTTTCGATTTCTTCAACATCTACGATAAGTAAAAAATTTTTTTCCTAGTCAAAACTAAAGAAAAGATTCGCATAATATAAATAATAGAATGCATAATATCGAACCTTTGCTGCAATAGAGTCATTACTCAAAAAACCAAATTTATAAGCTAATGTATTAAATTTTTTTATTCCCTGTGAAATATAGTTTCTTCATATTGTGTAAAAATTCCATACAAATATTTTATATACTCAACTCTAGAGAGAATAATTAAATTTGAAGGTGTTAGAAAATTCAAAGTTGAGATATGACTCTATTGCAGCAAAAGCTCAATAAACAAATTAAAAAATAAAAAATATGTATTACATATTTATGAATTATTTTTTTTTGTTTGCTCGTTTTAGTTCAAGAATTTGTATGTTTGTTAGGTGCTCTTTTTTTACTAATAAACTCCAAATAAAAAATAATTTATGCATTTTTATTTATTGATATTATAAAAAAACTTCATTAATAGGTTAAAATTTTGCACAAATTCATTTTATAAAATAGAAAAAGATGTTATAAAATTTTGTGAAGATCGGACAATAAGTTACCATAGGTGTCATATAAAGGCCCTCTCGGGGAATACTTTAGTACGCCTGAAACCATAACAACTAATGCTATATAAGTAAAATTTAGGGTCTGCCATTGTTTAATAGGGTTTGAAATACCTTAGCCAAATTTCGTGAAGATCGGTCCATAGACTACCAAAGGCCCCATATAAAGCCCACTCTGGGAAATCATTTAAATACGACTTAAACCGTTACAAATACATATAGATATTGTGGTAAAATTTGGTCCAATTTAGCATTATAAGGCTAAAAATAACCCCATGTAATTTTCTAAACACCATATCCCATATAAAGCGGCCTTTCGATAAACAATTTAAGAAGCATTCAAATCTGAACAAATTGTATTGAAAGTTGGTCTAGTAAAAGTTTTTTAATAATTGAAATCGTTCTTCCGATTTTTGTGATGAACAATCCATAATTAACGATAGGTCCAACATAAAATCCCCTCCTGCAAATTATTTAAATATGTCTGATAATATTTCTGAAACAAATCATAAAATTTTTTTAAATTAGGCAACGAATTATAATGCTGTGAGATCAGATTTTATATAGATTGGCTTATAATATATAGATTCTATATAAAGCCCAATGCTGAAATATTCGAACTCTTGGTAGAGGATATTAAATATTCGTCACAGCCGAATATAGCAATCTTACTTGTTTTTAATTAAATTCAAAATTAATTTCTTCTTCTTTATAGTATTCTTAACAAAGTTAACTATAATCTAGTTATTAATTAAACAACAATAACACTATGCTAGTTGAAAAAACTGACAAGCCGGGCACATGGCGTTTTAACATAATTCGGGGACGCTGAATCCAGTGGTGCCCGCGGTTTTTTCAGATTGGCTCTGGTTTTCGAGATATACCGTTATTTCGAAAATGGAGGAGGTTGCTCAACATATATTCGCGTAACTCAAAAACGGTTTAGTTTATTGAAATTACTAAAAAAACTGAAATTCCGCAATAAAATTTCATTTCAGAAAAGTAAAACTCTTTTTCTAATATGAGTAGTCGTTATTGAAACATAATTTTTTTTTGAAAAAAAAATTAATTTTTTTATCAAAATTTCGAAATTGTCGTTTTTTAAAAATTCATACAAAATTAAAAAATGCAGCTAGGCTTCTAATTTTTTGCAGACTTATAAAAAACGAAGCTACAAACAAAACCAGCCATAAATTATTAAAATCTGTTTGCAACTTTTGATTTTATTCACAAAAGTCGACAAATTTTTCATTAATTTAAGAATTTCCCTTAGGGGGTTCCCATACAAATATTGCGTTTTATGAAATTCTTTAATTAATTAAAATTTGTCGACTTTTGTAAATAAAATCAAAAGTTGCAAACAGATTTTAATCATTTATGGCTTGTTTTGTTTGTAGCTTCGTTTTTTATAAGTCTGCAAAAAATTAGAAGCCTAGCTGCATTTTTTAATTTTGTATGAATTTTTAAAAAAAACAAAAATTTCGAAATTTTGATAAAAAAATTAATTTTTTTTTCAAAAAAAAAAATTATGTTTCAATAACGACTACTCATATTAGAAAAAGAGTTTTACTTTTCTGAAATGAAATTTTATTGCGGAATTTCGGTTTTTTTAGTAATTTCAATAAACTAAACCGTTTTTGAGTTACGCGAATATATGTTGAGCAACCTCCTCCATTTTCGAAATAACGGTATATCTCGAAAACCAGAGCCAATCTGAATAAACCGCGGGCACCACTGGATTCAGCGTCCCCGAATTATGTTAAAACGCCATGTGCCCGGCTTGTCACGAAAAAAAAGTGTCAATTTCATGCACAGTGTAATTTTTTAGAAGACATAAAATTAAAACAAAAAGTAAAAGGGATTGTAGTAAAAATTGGACCAAGGTAATTCAAAAATTAATTTAAATCTTATGTTGAACTTGATCTCTTTTGAGCCTCTTTAATTTTTTTTTGTAGTCCGAATTTTAGTATATAGTTTTTTAAACTTAGTTTGGATTTAGTAGATTACAAACAAAAGCGTTTTTTTAAAGCATTTAAATACTTAGTTAGATCTTTCCTTGACATTGAAATTTCATGACATATAAAGTTTCTAGTTAAATCAAAAGTGATTTGGTGACAAATCCTAAGTTCCAATTCCACAAAATAAAACTCAATTTTTTAGATTCATTTTAAACTGCCATCAGCAGCACTCAACTCATAATTAAGATAAGACTCAAACTTGATTAACAAAATAATTATTTAACACTATCTAACTTAAGTCATAAAAACTTCAGTTTATTTGAAATTGTCATTAAGCCGTTAAATCAATTTAAAATTAAAACTTATTAATTCAAATTAAGTCACCAACAATTTATGTGACATGTTATTATTATTTTTTTTCAGTTTTAAATAATAACATTAAATAAAATTGTGTGTTAATTTTTTTACTGATAAATATCAAAAGCTCTTTTTCGGACTATTCCTAAACAAATGTCAGCTAGAGTTAATAAAAAGTTTAATAAACAAACTTGTAAATAAGTTTAGCTAACTAATCATAAATGTGCATTGCTGGAGTATCTTTTGGATACTTTTTTTTTTTTTTGAAATACTTGTATGAATAACTTACATAGACAAGTAGTTTTTGTTGCGAGTGCGCATGTGTGTGTGTGTGTTTGTGTGACGAGTATGAGTCGTATGTGTAAGTTGTAGGTATAATATATAAAGAGATGAAGATTTTTCTTCATTATGTCACATTGTGTCACAGACCATTTTGCAACTAATCAACAGATACAACAAGTAGTAGTCAACAACAACAGCAAATAAATAAACTAAAAATATACATACAAACTACTAGTTGCACTTACACATCTGATAGTCACTAAATGAACAGACGAGACAACAACAGGCCCAAAGACACACGCAACGGGATGGCATTATGCCGGCACTGGCACAAGACCAGCCACAGCGCCACGCAACTATCAACGTGATGACGATTATGGTAAAATATTATCATAACAAGACTTTAGGTGACTTTGTTTGTGGTTTTAAAAAAGTGTGAGGACGGGTACCAGTGATTGGTAAGTGAGTTGAGCTTCAAATAAGTTAAACTTGCATAAAAGGGTCCTTTTAGTGTGGTAAAGTAGACAATAAGAAGTGTTTAGTTTTGGTTTTTCCTGTTTTAAAAGAAAGAGTAAACTACAAAATATTGAATTATATTACAATAAAGGAAATTGATTATATTTTAAAACTGGTTATAGCAAAGTTGAACTTTTGTTTGTCATTCACTTGGAGTCAAATTTTGTTTCCGTTTTGCTTGATATGTTAATAGAACAGTTTAACAAAACATTAAACAAAATAAATTTATACCTTCTAATCAAAACATATGTATTTATAGTAAGTTTTTAATGTCTGGAACTTGCCAAAAACTTGTACTAAAGTGCATTTTTATATTATCTTTACTATCTATACCTTATATAATTATTTCTGTGGCATTTTGACAAAACATCTTAAGTCAAGATAAGATAGCAAAAAAAGTTTTAAAAAAAACTCTGTGAAAAAATAGTTTTTATCAAATAATAAAATAAGCCGAAAATTAAAGAAAAATTTCGTTAATAATACAAAATTTTAAAATCGTAAACAAAAATGTTTTTTGAGTGCCCCGGTAGGCTAGCTGGTAGCGAGCTAGTCTATCAGCGCCGGGTTTGCACGTTCGATTCTCGCCTGAGACTCTGGTTTCTTTCCTGCAGACAAGCATATCGCGGGATTAGCTTAGGAAAACAAAAAAAAAAATTCGTATAATTAACAGCATTTTTTCAACTTTTTTAATTTGACTTAAGATGTTTGGTCAAAAGGCCACAGATATGTTCATATGACAAAAAATCGACTTTAATAAGTTACAAGTTTTTAAAAAAAATTGAGGTTACCTGTACCGGCTGTAGGGTCGTACGACTTGTATGGTCTTGGAAGAAAAGGGTTTAAACCAGAGCTGTGGAGTCAGAGTCGGAGTTGAAGAGTCGGAGTTGAGATTATTGTGCCGTAGTCGGAGTCGTAGTACCCACAAGAACTCACGACTCCGACTCCAAAGTGTTTCGGCATAAGAAATTTAAAAAAATTTTCTAATATTTTCCAAAATAAAATTATTCGAAATATCGATATGAAATTTTTAAGAATCATTTTTATGCTATATTTAACTATTTAAAAACTAATGCATTAAAAAAGTAAGAGTGCTATATTCGGATGTACCGAATCTTTGACACCCTCCACCGACAGTTGGAATATTTGGGAGCTATAAATTATTTAATAATCTTTATAAACAGGACGTCAGTATTAAAATTGGTTCCGGTTCAAACCAATTGTACGACAATCAGAAAGTGTTATGCTTTTATTTCTAACAATTTGAACTAACTTGAATAATAAATAAATCATGATTCGTAACAGTTGCCGAACTTAAATGATTTTCAGGAGGGACATTTATATTATCCCACGGCAGCCTTGTCATTTATCAAGTTTTCCCTTTTTTGCAAGTTTTTTGAGATGCAAAAAAGTTTTAAATTTAAATAAAGTTTTTTCAAGTTTTTTATAAATACATGATTTAAAGTTTGCAGTATATTGGATACAAACATTAATGGCCAATTTTCAGGACTGATATTAAAACACATTTATGTTTAATATCGTTTTAAATGCAAAATTCTCTTCTTCACTAAATACTTAAATCAAACTTAATTCACCGATGTGGTACACTTAATTTCAACTTAAGTTTCTATTGTAATATTTTAGCAAGGTGGCCTCAATATCACGACAATACAACAATAAGAGGCAAAGCAATAACAATCAGCTGTTTTTTGAGAGCACCTTGTAAATAATTATTCTTTTTTATGACATTTTTTTGTGTTTAGTAGTGCTACCATACTTTTATCGTATTTAAATAAGACTTTTCAAATAAAACTCAAAAAATCAATCTGTATTTAAATACGATTTAAGTTTTTATGAAAATTAACTTAATTTAGATTTAATTACTATCCTGAAAATTGAGCATAAGTGATGTTTTCATGTTATTAAACGGTCTTATATTTTCTCTGTTCTTTTTTTTTTTTTTATTGTGCTTACTTCTTCGTAAAGATCCCAAATTTTTTTTTAGGTTCTGAAATATCTTTAGCACTAGATTCATATAAGTTGTCTGAAGTTAATGTAATAGACCTTGGAGTTTATTCTTTAAAGTTTTATGTTGCACTTTTTAATGGTCTGTTAAAAAAGTTTGATTTTGATAACGACTTTCTTAACACGCCAAAGATCTTGCACCCTTTTATGTAATAAGAGGTAACCAATTGAGTATTTCTCAATTATGTGCTATTGTGGCAAATTTAGTCGATTCGAGTGATATTGAAGAAGTTAATAATGAATAGCTTGAGCTTAAATTTTTAGGAACATAATAAATAGAAAGAGCAAAAAATTGAAAATTTTCGCGAGGGCGTATTCAAAATAAAAACATTTTTAGATTAAATTTTTATATATTTTTAAATAAAATGAATTCTACAAACTTTTTTTCATTTAATTATTTAACAGTAATATAAAAAGCCTTACAACACGTTTTTGTTTGTTCTTTTAAAAATGTTAGCACTTTTGTAAAAAAAACTGCTTTCCAGGATTAGGCTTTATATTGGGCCTCTGCTAAATTATGGACCAATCTTTACGAAAGCACATTTAAATATGATAGCAATATTTATTACGGTTTTAGACGTACATTATGGTACCTTTTACGTAAGTCTTTGTAACAAAATTGTCAATTTTTAAGGGTGGTGGTTCTACATTTTGATTGATAACTATGATCCTACTGATCGGATTTTGCTGGATTTCACTCCCAAACTGCTTAGGATACCTAGAAGCAGTTTGACACCAAGATTATGTCTTTTCAGTTTTTCGAAAGTGAGCGTATTTTCAACAGACGGACAGACGGACATGGCTAAATCGACTTAGAATTACTCAAGAAACCAGAATATATATACTCTGTGGGGTATTAGATGCATAATAAAAAAGTTTCACATGCAATGACAAACTTAGTATACCCTCATCACCAATAGTGGTGGAGTGTATAAAAAGAGTTTATAGTCAAATTAGGACCAGTCTCATATACATTTAGCACGAAGATTATAGTAGGAGTCGGAGTCGTGAGTCAGAGTCGGAGTCGCACTTAAAAAATTTCAGCGTTTGGAGTCGGAGTCGGAGTTAGTACTTTTTTCGCATTCAGAAAGGAAAAAAAGGCGGGATGAATTGTGAAATTCCTGTTCTGTGCTTTGACATGTAGAATATACGAACTTTACCTCAAGCAGACATAAACACGTTTTGAGTTTGAGTCGGCTTCTTCATTCAAACAAATTTTAAATAAAGTTGCTGAAGAAAATCGCTAAAAAATTGATTCCTGTACTCCACAGTAGTGTCTAAAAACACCAATTAACTAGAAGTTTTTTGTTTTTGCTTTTGCCACTGACATTGAAATTTTCAATATCTTTATCAATGTGGAGACCACACAACCGAAATTCATATATAAGTCTAGTTTTCTTTGATTTCAGATAGTCTCCTGTCTGAAATATCTGAAATTATTATGAAATATTCCAGCACACGCTACTTCTGAATACAAGAGGTAGATAAATGCTCATAGTGCTATAAAATATGTTATTTATGTTATCAACTAAGAAATCACCTGCTGGACTTATAAGGTTATTGAAATTTAAAAATAATTCAAAGCTATTTTAAAGATTATACTGCTGTAGTAAAGACCATGTATTTTAAAGATGTACATTTTACTAATGCATATTGACTGAGATTCATATTGGTTAGGCAAAACAAGAGTCTTAACAATATTACTTCTAAGGATTTCCACACAGAAAGATGTTATGCGGAAATTACAAGTTGTCTTCAAATATTGATTTAAAATGGTTCAACCTCGATTTTATAATTTTTTAACTTGCTTTTAAAACTCAAATTTAATATAAAATTTACCACAAGACAATTAGCATAAGTATATTGCTTAATATATAAAAGAAAACAAATATTCAATGTGCAAACATAACAAAATTATTGCGAATTAATCAGCCCAATTATAAATACAAAATCCCTGGGAGTTTTCTCTTTTCTCATTTTTACAATTGAGTTTCCATAGAAAAAATGGTGGAAGGGAGAAAACTCCCGGGGAATTTTTATTAATAATTGGGCTGCATGCTTTGATCATGTTTTTCTAGATACTCATATAAAGTTACATGGAAGCTTTTTATTCTAAGAGCTCGATCCGCCTGTTGCAAGTAATGTAGGACTTGTTGTGTTCCTAAAGGCATAAAAAATGACTGTTAGTTAACATAAATTTTTATTATTTTTTTTTTAAATTGAGATAGACTTATTTCCAAAAAAAGCTCACTTTACCATCTTTATTGAGATCAGATCGTTTTTATATCATCCCAATAAAAAACGATTTGCCAAACATTTTATTAAGTTTTCATTTCAAATCAAGCAAAGAATAACACAAAACAAAATATATTAAAAATAATCATAATACATAATTAAATATTTTTAAAATTTATGTCTATTTGTTGTTTCTGGTTTTTATTTATTTTGTTATTTTTATTTACATAGCTGATGTCTTTTTCAAAAAATCACTTGCTGTTACATGTAGCTGGTCTAAAAATTCAAATGTAAATACAATATGGCACGATTTATGTCCCCATTTGCCGCCCACAAAATGCCACACTTCTTCACTCCATGAATGTGTCTATTTGAATTTAAATGTGAACACTACCAATGTGTGTAAATTGAATGAATGCATTTGAATGGATCCACCACATCTTTAGATGACATTATACGCTCACTCATCACACGCTGTCATTATTCATCATTATTTTAGTGAATGTGTTTCGGTTTTTTTTTTATTTCTTACAATTTGAATTTCAAAGGTGACAAAGGCCGAGTGAGATTTTCTATTCATTATTAGATGATTGTTAAAAAATTTAAATGTCGTGATTTCATTTGTTTATTAAACTGCATTCCAACTTTGTTATTATTTGATTGGATTAGTTTATTATGTTATTTTTTGAAAATGCATATTAATGAAATGCTGATCTATCCAATGATCCATTCATCCATCCATGCAACCAGCAGAGAGTCTTGAAAATGATTAAAAAACATACAAAATGGGGGAAGAAGCATTTAAATAATTTTCACTTTTATTTGAACTTTAAGGCACTTTAGTCTGTTTTAATTAAATTAAGTTTGTTTTGTGTTTAGATTTTAAATAGTTCTCTGATATAAAATGACGACCACTCGCCATACGATCTGTAAATAAATAAGAATTTCAATACTCAAACTGTCAAACTTAATGAAAATGATGATTCTTTTAAATAACCTGAACTTATTTTAGTGCAGTTTCCTATAAAAGTTTTTATCGTTTCCTTAACAGTCAGTTCGTCCAGCACCGGAGGTCTTGGAGAAACATTTAATTGTTTATAGCTATAAAGAAAAACATTTTACAAGTTCACTCAAGAAGTGAGGGTTAAAATTTGTGTATAGTATTAAAAAATTTATGCAAAATATTTGTTATTTGAAAATATTTAAAATTTGGGTTTAAATATTTTTGAAATTGCTTTGTGATAGTGTTTTAAAGAAAATTGCTTAAATTACTCAAATTGAAATAAAAGCTTTTTTTAATAATTAAAAAAAAAAACTCGAATTAAATTGGCTCAACATTATAACTTTACTTTAAATTAAAAACAAATACAGAGCGGAAGCATCTTTGTGTAATATTATTAAAGAACCATAATTATATACAATCGGAATCCAAACTGCGAAATTTAATATGGATCAATGATCAATTATAGGAGTTATCTCGTAAAAAATTTATTGTCTGTACAATTTAAGCTCGTAATGTAATTTAATTTAAGCTCGTAATAAATAAAAATATTTTACAAATTAGTTTTAGGTGAAAAAATGTCGCTACAAACATTATATGGAATCGGTCCATGATTTCCAAAAGATTCCTTATAGGTCATACTCTCGCAAAACATTTTGAGGCAAATTAAGTGAAAGAAAATTTCTCAAATCTTGAATAATTGCACCAATCAATTACTAGAAATATTATTTTAAAAGTTTTCTTATGATAAGTCCATGATTGAACAAAGGTCCCATATGAGGCTCTCTACTGAATTTTAAAATATTTTCTTTATTTTTTTTATTTATTTGCTTGGCAGAGAAATAGGAGGTGCTACCCTGAGGGTTGCACTGTAGGCTGGCCTTTGCTATGTCTGGGATGACGTTTGAAAGTGCGTGACCTATTGATGTCTATTTACGACGGCGAACATCATGGGCAATGGGAGTTTGGCTGTTGCATGACATATTTTATAAATTGAATTAACAAATTAAGTTTTTATCATAACTCTGGAATTTGAGGAATAGTTTCGAAAATTTAAGAATGGTATTGTAAATTATTCAACACGAAAGCACTTGCTACCTTATTTCGTGAAACACTTCAGCAAACCGTTTTTAAAATTCCAAAAATGTTACATATATGAAAAATTTCCCAACGCAAGAGGAAGGTATTTACAAAATAAGCCCCCATTCACGTCGCTGTTACTTGGTATTAATAATAATACCATGTACTTGGAATTTCACATTTAAGGCTCTAATTTTCAAAACAATGCAAATCGTTATTTAATATTTTAATTAAAGGTATTTAAAATATGTAAAAAGTTGAATAATCTTTAGCGCAAAAAATTGCAAATTTTTTTTTTAAATAATTTTTTTTTAATAAACACAAGTATGCTGTAATAATTATGAAAGTATCCAAACGAAATTATTTACATTCCAAAAAACTTTGTTCAAGTGTATTTATTATTGAAAACTTTTAATTTTCGTGACATTGGAAAAACAATAAGGGTATTCAAAAGATGAGTTAAACATGTAAATAATATATCAAAAAAGTTGAAAGATAACATCTTTGATATACAATTTTATTTAATGCCTAAAACAGCGAAACAATCATCATGTAAATAACTTTTTTATGCTTTAAATAATAACAAGATAATGGCCAGATGAATTCTAATTTTTCCACTCTTTAGAAAACGAAAACGTAGTTTTTTAACTTTTTTTAAGCATAATTCTTGCTACTAGTTTCATGTTAAAAAAACGTTCTTTGTTTTTTTTTTTTTTTTGGAAAACTTAAATTAATTTCCATTTTACTGTTTAAAAACATCAAGTTGTATAAATTTTGAATAATGTAATAAAAATGCAAAGATGTGAGTGCATGTGGACTTAAAGTGGCTCTTAAGCCACAAATACTAAAATACTGAATGCTACTGATTGGCGCAACAAATTCGATTTGTTGGTAGACCGGCAATAATCCACTACCGTACATATCATAAGACATATGTGTATGTATGTACATGGATTTAAAATTATTATTACTACATATTTTCTTCTTCTTCTTCAACAGCCTGCTGGCCGTAAGTAGCAGTAAAGTTGGTTGACATTGCTCACCACAAATGACATACGACAGCCTGTCAGAGGATCTAGTTTTATTGTTTTTCGTTCGCATTTGCAATTATTTTACAGCCTCTGCAATTGTGTATAGTCGTCGTATGTTAAATATTTTGCTACTTTTTTCTTTTTTACTAAAAATACAAATATCACTCTCTAGTAAAATCTAGTACTTCTCGTACTACAATATACTATAGTAGAAAAAAATATCAGTAGTATGTTGTTGCCGCTGTTATTTGTGTGAGTGCTCAAGTAAACAACAACATATACAAATCGAATCCACAGCGAAGCTAGTGGTTCCGGCAGCCACAGAAGCCTGAATGCTGCAGCAGCAGCAGAAAATAGCACGTGGGCGTTTGAGAAAAAAACAATAAAAATAAAAAATTAAGAGAGATTTCCCCCAGACACGAAATAAAGGTAAACAATTTAGGCAGAGATGCCAATATTTAAACAGGATGGGAATATTCTCAAAAGGGGAAAAATTGCTAAAAAAGTTTTCAATGTGGAAATAGATACATGTGAATATCTCTTTCATTATTTTTTTTGCTCTGGATAATAAACCATCACCGAAACCTAGAAATGGGTTCATAATTATTATGGAGACTTTACTAAGTTAATGGTGACCACAGCATCTAAGTATATCAGGCTCGTACCAAAAAAAAAAATAATTTTTATGGACTTTTAAATTCAAACTCAAGTACATATAGACATTAATTTTAAAATATAAATTTTAATTTTTTACGAACCAAAATCCGACAAGATTTCATAGGAGACCAAACAAAAGTTTAGACCAATTTTCAAAAAAGTATATAGTTCAATCATAAAAGATTTGTTTGTTCAAGGTCTTTTATATGCTTTAGTATCGGTTTTAATTGACTACAAAAAATAAATATCAATAGAGATAAAAACATTTAAAATTTAGAAAACTGGCGAATATTAAATTCGGTTGAAAATCTTGTATTTAAATCAAAGCTCCAAAAGAATTTGTTTATTGATTTTAAGATTTTTTTGGAAAGTTTTTTTGTGTATTTAAAAACTTTTTTAAGAACTTTAAAAAAAATCGCCCAAAAATTTAAAAAATATGCACTTTAAACCTAAATATGCAAAAATATACATTTTCATCTTTTTATCCACTACCCCTTAAAGAAAACAAAAACTTTAGATGGCAACGTTGTCGATTATTACACATGAGAATATTGAATAGAGATCAATACTCACCGCCAACAACAACTACATAGCCCACAACAGAATCCAGCATAAATAAGAGAGTAGATAAACAGTGTTTGTGGTTTGGTTTTTGTTTTTATTATTGATTTTTTTTGCTTTTTTATTTCTTAAAAATTTGTTTTTTATGCAACCACCAGCGTTGTCAACTTTTAAATATCAAAAGCACCAAAATCGAGAAAAACGCGTATTATTTTAAAATTCCATAACACTATTAATTTTACTACATATTCAATCACTTGTGTTGTGAAAACAGAAAATTGTAATATTAATAAGCAACAATCAACTGGCGCCTGCTGACTACGTTGGATAAAATGTTAAATAAAATTTGCAACTTATGTGCTGTTTTCGCAACACAAGTGATTGAACGTGTAGTAAAATTTATATGAAAAGCAGTCAGTTTTTTGAAAGTGAGAGCACACGTTCAATCACTTGTGTTGCGAAAACAGCACATAAGTTGCAAATTTTATTTAACATACTTGCTAACTATTTTCTTTCACTCAAAAATAACATTAAAAAGAGTTTTGTTAACCGAGATTTAAAAACTTTTTGTAAAAATAAAATCTTTTGCACTATTTATAATAATTTGTTAACGTTAATAAGCTACACCTTATTAGAATTTTTATACCCTCCACCACAATTAGTTGTGAAGAGGGTATACTAAGTTTGTCATTCCGTGTGAAACTTTTTTATTATTCATCTCAGACCCCATAAAGTATATATATTCTGGCTGCTTGAGTAATTCTAAGTCGATTTAGCCATGTCCGTCTGTCTGTCCGTCTGTCCGTCTGTCCGTCTGTCCGTCTGTCCGTCTGTTGAAAACACGCTCACTTTCGAAAAACTCAAAAGAAATAAACAAACTAGGTGTCAAATTGCTTGTAGTTATCCTAAGCAGTTTGGGATTGAATTTCAGCAAAATCGGTTCAGTAGGACCAGAGCTATGAATCAAAATGTGGAACCACCACCTTCAAAAACTTGATAATTTTGTTACAAAAACTAACATAAATGATGCAAAAATGCACGAAATGACATAAGATTTTGCACAAGTCCGTTTTATTCGACTAGAAATGACACTGTAAAATTTCGCGAAGGTCGTTCCATAATTTACCCTAAGCCCCATATAAACACTACTCCCGGAAAACAGTTTAGTACGCCTAAAAACGTAAAAAATAATGCAATCATAACAAATTTTGGCTCGTCACAATTTTATAGGACTATAAATGATACTGTGAAATTTCGTGAAGATCGGTACATAATTTACCCTAGGCCCCATATATGCCCTACCCCCGGAAAACAGTTTAGTCTCCTTAAACCATAATTAATAACAAATCGTCACAGTTTAAGATAATAATAATAAAAAGACATCATACAGATATTACTCCTTAAACATTCGAACTGTCGGTGGAGGGTATCAAAGATTCGGCACAGCCGAATATAGCACTCTAACTTGTTTAAAATATTTTTTACTATGTATATTCAAACATAATAATAAATGTTATTCTTAAACAATATTTTTTATTGAAAAAAGGTTTATTGAACAAATTTTCATAGGAATTGGGGGTTAGTTTACAATAGCTGCGTTCGTTTACCCCAAAATTTGTACAAATTTGTACTGGATTTTACTGAAATGCGTTCGCGTACACATACATTTGTAAAATTTTCATATTACTCACCTACTGGATTTTACTGGGATTTTACTGGAAAAGTAAACGAACGCACATAATGTTAAGAACATGTTTAATTTGTTTTTGCATACAAAAGGTGAAGCTGTTGGCAGGTTATGGTGGGTTGGCATCGGGGTAGTGTTGCAAATTACCTCATAAGCTACCTTCCAATAATAATCAACACTTATTTTTTTCTTTGCTGTATGGGTATTTTGTTTGTTTATAGCTACCTTAAGCAATATCTTTTAAGATGCTTAATAATTATAACTAATAAATCTTTTCAAAGAAAACACACACACCCCTTCACCCAACGAAGAGCACAGACGATGTATTAGGTAGCCCGTTCCCAAAAATAGTTCAGAATTGTTTAATTACTCGCTGTAAAAATGACGTGCTATTTTTTTTTTATTTTTTATTTTTTTTTTTTTTAAATTTCCTAAGCTAATCCCGCGAAGCTCTTTGCAATTTTATATGGATAATTGAGCTCAATAATGTCATTTATTGCGTAAACCTCAATTAAGGTGGATATCTGAACACGGTATTATGCAAGTCACATTAAATTAATTTTAATTTTATTATGTATTTGTGATAAAATTAAATTTTGTGTCACCGGAAATAAGAAAGCAATAAAATTAAAAAAAAAACACCGAGCACTGACCAAAGAATTTTTCAAGTTGGAAGTTTTAAAAGCATTAAAAACGATGCGAAAATTAGCGGGTTGACAACGCTGGCAACCACATGTTAAGTAAGCGTACGTGTGTGTAAAAGTGTTGGTGTATCTGTGTTTTGGATCTTGTGCGCTGGATATGATGTGATTATGGCGCATTGTAGATACACTAAAGGGAGTAGAGTTAGTTGTAATAAACACACAAAAAAAAAAAAAAAAAAACAGCAGGCGTTCAAATGTTTGCCAACATGTGTAAGTGAGCACCTTGTTGCCATCATCATCATTGTCGTAGTGGTGTTTGTCGTGAGTATAAACAAAAGCAAACTTTTATTCTTTAGATACTGTTGTTTTTGAACTGAACGACAGACGGACTGAATTATTTTGCCGTAGTGCTGCTCATTTGGTGTGTTTTGGCTTGGTTTTATTATTATTTATCCAATATAGCCAGCCAGTCAACGTTTGCACCTTGACCAAAGTAGTCGGGGGTTCTTAACTGTTCTTCAAAGATTACCGAGAAAGACGAAAACGAAATTTTATTTATTAAAAGGTGAATTTGATTAAAATAAAATACGAGCGTTTATTTTTGGATATTTTTAAGACTTTCTTTTCGGAATTAATAAATCGTTTTAATTATATTTTGTGGTAAAGAAAATGCTATAACAATTAAAAAGGTCATAAATAACATTTTAATAGATCAAACTCAAAAGACCACCGAGATTTGGATATATCGGACATACATATGTATATACTTTTTTTTCTTATTTCGCCACTTCATCTTACAAATGAGTGATGTTAGATTTTGGCACTGAAGATGGTGATAAAATGTCTATGTTTTTTAAGTTTTGTGTTTGTGTTTAATTTGAATGATGGCCTTAACTCATCATAGTGTCAACAAAATAAACTTTTGTTTTTGGTTTGGTGGAAGAGGTGCGTCCGTGTTTTTGTCAGTTTGCGTGCGTGTGTCTATCTACTAATGGAATATTATTTTAATTTTTATGGCTTTTCTTCTTTGACTGCGCAAGATTTCACAAATCACTTTTGGCACTTTAAATAGGATCATCATTATTATCGTCTGCATCAGCCAGCATCCGTTACAAAATGAAGAGTGGGTTGGTAAAATAAAGATGGTTGTATGAATTGATAAATAAATGGTCCATTGCCAGGTTGTTCGATCAACAAGTTTGTGTAAATCTTACGAGGTGTTTGTAGAAAAAAACAAATAAAAATCAAAAAAACTTTTTTATTTTTTACGGTTACACTAATAAGTAAATTACGAAACGTGGATGATAAATTTCTGTTCTTTTATTTATGTATACGAAATATCAGAAAGATCGGGACAGCAAATTCTAAAGTGTTTTAGCTGTATAAATAATGTTTTATAATTAAATTAAAACATGAAAAACATCAATATGATAAAAAAAACAATTTGGGGACTTTTCTTTTAAAAAAAATATTAGAAAAAATTTTGCTTTATAAAAAATCTCAAAAATATTTACCTAAGAAAACAATTTTAACGGTTCTATATCTTTTTTCATTTTATTTGTTTTCTTTCTTATTCGTTGTTGCCATTGTCAGTTGTAATGTTTAAGTTGCGTGTGTTAAAATCATTTAAATCCTATAAAAAGTGAAAAGTTTTCAGTATTCAATATTTGTGTACTTTGAAAACCTGCCGGAGGAGTTTAGCAAAGAAAAGGACTTTACTTTTTAACTTTAAAAGGAATTTAAACTTGTCATGACAAAATGTAAGTATTGCGTTTTATGTTGCTTTTTTTTAACGAATTTTGGTTAATTAAGTTGTGATTTTTGAGAAATCAAAAGTTGATTTTCA
The DNA here is from genome assembly GCA_963931875.1 of Pollenia griseotomentosa. Classification (NCBI taxonomy): domain Eukaryota; kingdom Metazoa; phylum Arthropoda; class Insecta; order Diptera; family Polleniidae; genus Pollenia; species Pollenia griseotomentosa. The sequence goes on along the minus strand of OZ007561.1, from coordinate 200,850,617 downwards.
TATTAAACTTTAATGCTTTTGAAAAATGAAATTATTTGCTTAACGTGTTTTTAAGAAAATTGGACAATTTTTTTATTTAAATTTTAATTATAGTTTTACCCCCATATTCATAAAAATATTTTTGATTAATAAAAGGCTTATTAAAAAAATTTAAAAAAAAAATTTTTTTTATAGGACTGTAATAAACCTCAAATATTTTTTATGAATATGGCCTTTAGTTTATTATATGTTGTTAAGATATTTAAAAATTTAAAAATAAAGATTTGAAATGGCCAATAGACGTTAATATTTCTTAATTTTAAATCAGTGTTGCTTAAGTGCTTCGTTAAGTTTTTTTTTTTAATTCCCTAAGCTAATCTCGCGAAGCTCTACTCTTGTCTGCAGGAAACCAGAGTCTCTGGCGGGAAATCGAACCCGCAACCCCGGTGCTGATGGACTAGCTCACTACCAGCTAGCCTACCGGTACAAATAACGGGAAACCGCAATTTTCCCTGTTAGACTGGGTTATGAATAGTATGACTATGGAAGTTTTCTTTCAGAAAGTCTGAGTTTATTGATAAGAGGGGAAGGAATAATAGCATGTTCTCTTCCCCTCTCACCTATAAACTCAGACTTTTTGAAAGAAAACTTTCATGTTTGAACGCAGACTAAGCTTATTTTCCACTGCATTAATATCGATTAATTAATTTTAACCGTTAAATAAAATTAAAAAACTATACTTTCACCTAATTATTGCATTATTAATGGTCTCTCCTTTATTAGTTCACTTGTTTTTAGAAAATATTCTTAAACTCAACTTCTGGTTGGTCAATGTTAAAAGTTTTTAAAAACATCGTCTTAATAATAAAGATGTTTTTAAATTTTACAGTACTTTTCATTTATATTCACTATCTTTTTTAGTTACATTAGCGGTATAGTTCATTTTATCTTTATTTTCTGCCGCTATAAATACATTTAATAGAAAGTACTTACGATATAGTCCATTTAGTAATATAAGCACATTTGCCATATATTCATTCCATCTATCAGCGGCTTGCTAAGGCAAAAATAAAGCAAATTATTAGCGATATAATTGCAAATTAGCAAAATGTCCTAAGTTCTGTTTTAATTATTATTTTAACTATTTTTTTATACAAAACCATAAGCATGCTTTCAGTGTAAAAATATTTGCATAAATTGATTATAAATGTTTGAATTTGAATATGTAGTGGCTTATTTGTGAGTTAGGCTTATTGTCTCATTAGCGATATAGTCAGCAATGTGCAACAAAAGTATATAATATTAAGCGAAAAGTACTGTTTATAGTTAATAGCAGCACAGTGCAACATTTTTGAAATATTTTGATTATTTTTTCATCACAAAAGCTTGGGAAAACCGATTCTTTTTATAGTTTCTACGTCATTAAAAATCAGCATTTCCCAGAATTGATTGAATTCAAATTTTAGATATTTATTTTGAAAAACTTGATGTAAATACAAATCTAGGCCGCAGTCATGAGAAAACTCTTGTTAGAAATTTAAAATATATAAAGTATCATATTAACGCGATTCCTATAATTAAGCTATAAATTTATGATAATACGATTTTTTCATTACAAAGAGAAAAGATTTATTTATATAATTACAGGGTTTCCGACATTGTTTGAATATCTTTAAGTAGGTAGTCATTGTTAATGAAATAATTAATCTTTTACAATTTTTTGGTTTTTTTTAGGACAATGTACAATAAACGCCCTCTTGTTTATATGAACTAGAAAAAAAAATAAAATTCTGTGTGTAAAAGTCGGTTTTAATAAAATTATTTTTTTTTAATACATTTTTCAATATTGAAATGATTTTTAAAATAAACAAAGAGTACATAATCATTAAAATACACTCTGAAGCACGGTTATAACGAATAATGTCTATGACGGACACTTGTTACCGTTTCCAATCATTTAACTTAAAAAATTTAATGCAAGTTCGTACGAACACAGTTTTAGCGAACATATCCAATAAAACAATATATTATACAAATAATTACGTTAGAAATGAAAACCCATAAACGCATAATTTCAAAAACTCTAGTTGGCTTCTGAATGTTTTTATATTTCTGTAGTGCGATTCACTAACTTCTACTATGAAAATTTTTTAATCGACAAAGTTTATTTTGTGTTAAAAACGGCTTTTGATTATTTGGCAAACGATATTAAATAAATGATATTAAATTAAGTAAATACAAAAATACAGCTGTATTCTATATGTAGTTTAAAATAAATTACAGTATCATAATAAAATATATGTCGACAAATATTACTATTGTCGCTTCTCTTAAAGTTAGTCGTCGGCCCCTTCGAGTTCATTTTAACCGTTTTCTACTGTTGAGTAAAGGAAATGCCTAAATGCTGAATAGAGTCATCGTTAGAAAGATAGACCAGTTTTATATTCAAAGTATTTTTTTTATAATTTTGTTAATTTGTCTGTTAATAAAAATTATAATAAACAACTAAATAAATTTAAGCTAAATAATATAAAAATAAAATGTATAAGAAAAAATTGTTGAAATTGAATTTTAGGTGGGCGTTGAAATAAATTTTGAATAAATTTTTAAATAGTACCTTATTTTGTATTTTTAATTAAAAAGAAGAAAAGTAATTAAAATACTTAAGGAAAAAAAATTAATTATTTTAACAAATATACAAAACAGACCCGTTTTTTAAGCCAATTCGAACAAACATAACAATTTTTAGTAACCGATTAAAAGATTCGTTTAAAAATATTTTACAGATTTAATATTTTAAGACAAATTTGTTTGCGGTCCCATTCCTTTTTCAATTTTATGATTGACATGTCAAAAGTAAATTTTCCTTTTGAATCTTAAACAAAATCTATAATATTTTATTGCGAGTTATTACCAAAACTCTTTGTACACCGGATGTTTATTATTGTGTCTTAAGTGTTGGAACATAAAACAGACTGCAACTTCAATTCCGAGAAAGCGCCATCTATCATTTGTTAAGCTGAGTTTAAAATATTTATATTTTTTCTTCTTTGTTTGATTTGAAAAGTGTGATGAAATTTTAATCATGATTGACCGCAAAATAAGCAAAAAAAATTTTTTATTTTCTTTTGTTCAGTTAATAAAATGCAAGATTAAAAGAAAATCTCCTCAAGAATTTACAAAATTCCCCAAAACCAGTGTTGTTAAAGAAATAAAAAAAATTAAGTTTTTTTCCTCTAAATAAAATTTATGCGTAGGCGCTAAAATCTTTACAACTTGTATTTGAAGTCAAGTTATTTGATTAACAGCAAACTAAGGCAACAGCAATTCCAATAGCAGCAACAACATACAGCAACACAAACATCTGAAAATCTATGAGTACGTTAAACATTAACATAACTGACACATGTTTCATTGTTGTTGTAAGTCCATTGACTCGAGCATAGTTTTGTGAAGCAGCAGCTTTTTCTGGTGTTATGGAAAACTCGAACTTTAAATGTTTTACTCTCATTTTATTATTTAAAGTGAACACGACAAATGGGAGTAATCTTTTGGTGAACATTTTCCTAACATTCATCTTTTGGCTGTTCGGTTGTGTTGAAAACAAACTGATCATTTATGTCTTTAAAAATTTTCTTTAAATCGATTACACTCAAGGGAAAATGTTTGTTTAATACAATTTTTGGGGCTTTACTTTACGCAGGTTATTAAAAAGAAAGACTGAAAATGGTAATTTTTTTTGTTCTACAAATTGATTATTTGGAAACCCTTGTTCAAGTGTATAAGTGTAGTGTATAATTATTGGTTACAGATTTAGAATTTCATCTAATACGAACCTTAGTCTATAATATAGTCTAGTCTGGTATGTAATCTGATCTTTAGTCTAAGGCATGATTGTCTGGTCTATAGTCGAGTTTATTGCCTGGTATTTAGTTTTAATTTTAGTACATAATCCAGAATTAAGTATTTAATTTAGAACAAAGTCTAGTCTATATTCTGTGCACAATGCACAGAGCATACCGATAATAATTTTTATAAAAGTTATACTAGAACTCAAGTGGATTTATTAGAAAGCCCAATATTAGAAATACAATACATTAAAGACCTCAATGTTTTTGTTGTGATAGCAACGTTATCAAGAGATGAGTATAACTAAATAGGATTTTCAGGAATAGGTTTTGTTTGGGAGCTGTAGTCAATTGTGGACAGATTGGCACACAATTTTGTATATACAAACATTTTGAGTTTAATTTGATAAAAGTAAAAACAAAATCAGAGCCATTATGAGCAGTTAAGATCTATTTTGAATAAAAATTTGTTTAGGACCCTAGATAAATTTAGTTTAAATTCTTAAAAGATTAGATTAAACAGATCATACTGCATTTTTTTTTAAGTGTAAAGCACAAGAAGTAACTATTTGATTTTAGGTTTAGACGATTAAAACTGGCGCAAAAATACAAAAATCTCCACAGTACACCAAAACTCGTCTTCCTACACACCTTTTTGGTTTTCAAATTTTTTCCATAACATTTGGCTCAACAACACAGCCAGCAATCCATATGAGGTAAAAGAGAAAAAGATTTGCAAAAGAAACAAACTACGACTTGGCTAAGTAGATACGAGTAGTGTAATATTTGTGGATGGATGCTGGCTGGAACAGTTGTTGATCATGAATGTCTGATCGCGTTTTCTATATCGGCGTCACAATCCACATAAACAGCAGCCGTAACAAAAACAACAACAGCAACAAAAACGCTCACACATTTCCTACGGTTACAAGCAGTTAATAAAAAATATAAAAAAGAAAAGTACTGTAAAGTAGTGAGTATCGAGTGAAGTGTAGATATCACCAATAACCAATATTAGGTGGACGAGTATTTTATAAGAGTCGTCTGTGAGATAAAGTTGATGTTTGTTTGTTATGTCCAAAAATGCTTCTGTACATCCCAGTCCTCTGGCCGGACAGAATGCTTGCCCGACCACTCAATCACTTGAGCTGACAAACAAACGAAAACATTTAACGACTGCTTTTTTCTAGTACTTCAGTGTTGAATTATTTGATTGTACGAGTTGGAATGTTGGAATACAACTGCTATGGGATCTATAACTTACTGACTGACTGACTAACAGTGTCCAAGAGATTAATTTTGTTTAGATTCAGGGTATATATACAATGTGTGCTCGTAACTCACTCAGGCAGACGGACTATCTGTGTTGGTTATAATATTTATGGTTGTTTGTTTGATATTTTGAGTTTGGGTGTTGGACATTTCAATAGTAAACTTAAACTACAACTGACAAAATATTTAAATTTCGAATGATTGAGAAGTTTTGTATGTGTGTATAAAGCTTCTGGCTACTATCTCGAAGTGCAATAGAACTTATACAATGGGAAAATAAATGTACATTTAAAGTATCAGCAATAATTTTTCCTACAACTTATTATACTTTTATAAAAGCTACTTGTAAAAAACGAAACTTGTAGAAAATTATAAAATACGTCCTTTAATTAAAAAGGATATTAGCTTTAAAATTTTACTTATGATTAATTTACTGAAAGTCTGAGTTAACTTTTATTGGTTTTTGTACGACTTGTTCTGTTTTACACTGTATTTGTTGAGTTATTTTCTAGTATAATGATGTGCGCCACTACAAATAGTAATTTATACAAAATACACACTTGTACTTGTAACCACCGACACACATTCGAAAATACAGACAGATTTCAATCATCACTTTTTATTTAAGAAAATCGTCATAATATTTACATACGTTTATTTTAAAAAATTTTAAACTACACATCACAACAATCCTTCAATTTAATTGTTTATTATTGTTGTCAAAGAAAAAAACAAAAAAAAAAAACTTCTTTCATATGATCAATTTCAACAAGATATTATTTATAGTTTTGCATAAATGATTTATAATTTTATCAAATTCCTTAAAGAGCTGGGACATTGAGTTTGTTTAGTTAATGGACAAGATCTTTATAAAGAGCGAAAAAAGAATCGAATGCTTTCCAAATACATTTTTATTGAAAACCACTTATTCTTTAAGACTGCCAATATTGCGGTCAGGGCTAAAGAAGAGTTAGGTTAGGTTAGGTTAGGTTAAGAAGGGTTATGTGCCCAAGGGCACACTTCCACCCGGAGACCGGTACGGTCCATTGTGAATCCCTTCGATAAAAGAAAGAATGTAGAAAAGAGAGAAGTAAAGAAAAGAAGTATAGGATGATAGAAAAAAGAAAAGTTAAAATACTGATAAAAAAGAGGTACAAAATTCTTATAATTTAAGTACTACTTAAATCTGAAGTGTTGTGTAGTCAGTATTAATTGTGGGTTATTGTGCCCTTTAGTCTGAAATTTGTCTAAAATAAAGACTAAAGTTAATGGTCTGGCTTATAATTGAAACTTTGTCTAATCTAAAGTCAAATATATAACCTGGGGTTTAGTCTTGAAAATAGTCTTGCCTACATATATTTCTAAATAGAGAAGTGTATCGTTGTTGACTGATTCATCATCGCACATCCTAAACTACTGAAGCTAAAAATGAAGAAATTTGTCCCGGAGGTTGGTCTCTCGACAAATTCGAATGTTTAGGGGGCAAAAAGGGTAAAAACATGTAAATTCGCTAACCTTAATCTTCTTAGCTAAAAGAAGCTTAATTCTTATCGTTGTTCATTAAAAATAAATAAGCGGACAGGTTTGGTGTCTTGTACTTTTTTCGGCACTTTTGGAGAGTAAACGGATAAAACCTGTATTTTGGAACCTTTTTGTCACTCGATCTACCTTTTAAGCCAATAAACATAGAAATAAAAATTTTTATCACATTCGTAACTTATCTAAAAAATACAAATGTGGAGTTGGTACTTTTTCGAAATTCGAACGCTTAAGGTGTGAAGCTGTTACGGTGTACGTACTTTCGGTACTTTTTTACAAGAAATATTTCTCCGTTCATTGACTTCTCTATATATAAAACATAAACACTATTTCAACCTACATATGTCCGTTATATAGGCCTGTTCTGAAAATCACATTTTATGAAAGTGATTTGAAATCACAAGAAAGGTGTTCTTATTATGTGATTTCAAAACGTTCAGCTACGTAAACAACTTTTTTAAATCACTTTGTTATTTTTGCGACTATTGTAAAATGACCGTCATAATAAATTAATTAAATAAAATATTCAAGGTGTTGGTTATTAATTTTTTATGCAATAAGATATTTTATTTACAACTAATCTTTTAAAGTTAAGAAAATTCGACGACACTACAAAAATGATATTTGCTTTTGGGACTTCTGTTGTGATTTCAAGATTGTTGTTTTAGTTGAATTAAAGATAGCTAACTTGCTAACAGCAGCATGAAAGCTAAGTCTAATATTTATTAAATAATATCGTAAAAGCAGTAAAGAATCAAAGGAAAAAATCGCTTCTATCGCGAAAATGGTAAAATTCGCAAAAAATGGCAAGCTTGTAAACAAAGCCTAAAATTTATTTGAAATCGCTAAATGGGTTAAAAAACAAAATGTCGGAAAATAACAAAAAAAAAAAAAATTTTGCAAAATAGCGAAAATTTTCGAAAATTTTTATTATTTCAAACAAGCCATAAAATTGATTAAAAGTTTCTAAAACCATAAGGAATGGCAAAAATTCGGTAAAAATTGCTAAATTAGCGGAAATTCGCAAAAATTTGCCAACAGCGGCATGATAGCAAAGTCGACTATTTATTATAAATCGTTAAAGCTGTAAAGAATCAGAAAATTACAGGAACAAATCGCTTCTATCGCGAAAAAATTTTAAACAAACCCTTCAACTAATTTGAGATCGCTAAATTGGTAAAAAAACAAATTGTCAAAATATAACATAAAAAACGCCAAAAAATGAGTTATAATTTCAAACAACAAACTTATTATGTTTGCTTGTGCTTTCGACTATTGAATATCACAACGAAAAACACAAAAACGATGTGATTTACAGAACACCACAAAATCACACGTGTGAAACTATCCAACAGATTTTAATAAAATTAAAAAGATAGATATATTCCTACTTATATGGACACAATAGCTATACATTTTATAAAATATACGACCACGAGGTGAGGTTGGGGGCAATATCTGCCTCTTCGAAACTATCTAACAGATTTTAAAAATATAAGACATAACTAGATGGATCACTATTTAGATACAAACATAAGCTATGAATATTTTCAAATATTGGACTACAAGAAGGCGGAACATAGTAGCACACGCTAAGTTATGGGCTTCCATGCGACGTTAATGAGAATAAAAAAGTATCAAAAAAAGGGAAATTAAATTTCTTTCTTTTACTTCTTCATTTTAGATGTAGTGTTTTTTTTTATCATAAAATTATAGGTACAGGGTCCTGTGTTTATGAGAACCTATAATGTTTGTACTTTTTTGATTAAACCTAGAAACATTAACTTTGGTAACTATATAAATATGCCCACGAAATAAAGGGGACACTTACGAAGTAGCGGGTTAAATGCTAGTATTCTTAAGTCCTTGTTTATTATCTTTTCTATTTTCTAGAATATAGTCTGGCCTATAATCTCTTCTACAGTCTTGTTTGTAACTTGGACTGTTATGAAATCTATGATTTACTTTATAAATAATAATAAAGATTATAACCCATATTTTAAACTTGACCCATATTTTAAACTTTATGACGGTGTAGATTACAATCTAATCTAAAATATATTTTTCAAAATTTGCTATATTACGGTATATAATCTAAGTATTAACGTAGTTTTAAGTCGAGTGTACTTTACATCTATGTAGGTAATAATCTAGTCTAGAGTCGACTCTTTAATCAAGTAGTCTTGTCTAGTAAAGTGTTTGGACTTTTTAGAAAGTAAAATTTTGTTATTTTGTTTTCTTATTTTCCACCCCTGTTATGTTAACATTGCACTTTGTTTTACTCTCTCCTCTTGTCCTCTCACCACTTCTAGCTTACTTCTAATGCTTAAGTAATAAATCAAACATTTTATTCTAATTGCCGTCATAAAACATTTCCCTATTTTTATTTTTATTTATATAAAGTTGTATAGTTGTGTGAGTTTATCCAAGTTAATAATTTATTTAAATTGATCTTATATTAAACAAATACTCAAACATTTACTTAGGAAGAGATAAAAGGTTTTTTTTGTATGAATGTGAGTCAGTTTAGCTTAATAATGCTGTAAAAAATCTCGTGGGTGGCTATTTGGTGCCATGTTTCTGTTTCAGTTCGCCTTGTCTTGTATTTTTGTTTCAAATTAATTAGTTTGTCGGCGGCAATTAGTAGGTTTAAGTTTGAATCTTTGGCTGAGATTTAGTTTGATGATCATTCTAAAAATTCAAGGTAGAGAAGGAAATAAAAGTTTATAAAAAGGCGGGGTCAATTTTTCTGACTGATGTTGCAAGGTAACGCCTTTAAGTATAAGAGAGGATATTTAAATTAATTGCTTTATTTATAAGTAGTTTGTTATAGCTTTAAATTGGAGCAGTCTGTCTTTGTTATTGGTTAACAGTTTTAGAGTTACTATAATATTTATACCCACATCACAGTAGTAGAGATGTTATTATGCGTTTGTGCTGATGTTTGCAACACCTTAAAAAATTGTTCCTATAGGATTTATAAACCCACCTTAAAGTATACCGATCAACTTAGAATCATTTTTTGAATTGATCTAACGATGTCCGTCCGCCCATCCGGCTGGCTGTCCATGTAAACCTTGTGCGAGACGTACAGGTCGCAATTTTGGAAATAGTTTTATGAAATTTGGTACAAGCATCAAGGTTATGGGCAATGGTGAGAATTGGTCTATAAGTTCACATAGCCCCCATACAAGCTTCTTTCCGAAATAGAGTCTTTGTGTTCATAAACCATCTTAATAATATTAAGATTAAAGTTGGTACAAACTTACTTTATGCAATCTAAATTATGCTTCCAAATTTTATTAGAATCGCTCCATATTCGACCATAGATGAAATAAAAATTCTACCTTTGAAACAAGCTTTAAATCCCATAAATTGCTTATTAATTGGCGACAATAACTTTAACGATAGCAACCATGTCATGACAAAATGTTGTGCTGGTAGGTCCAAAATTTACCATATGTCCAATGTAAATGCCCTTCCTTAAATCTTTTAAATGCAAAGAAATATCTTCATATAGCTAGTCCTTTGTTGATTAAAAACCGTTAAAGCTTTTAAGGATCAGAAAAATTACAGGAAAAAATCGATTCTATCGCAAACTTAGCAAAAATTCTCAAAAATTGCAAAATTGTAGACAAACCCAAAAGTTATTTGAAATCGATAATCATTAAAAAAAAACAAAATAGCATAAGAAGTGTTAAAAAATTAGTTATAATGTTGAAGAACAAGAATAATACAAAAATAATTATAGACGCGATTTTTTTTCAGATTTTCAATAACTAGTCGACGCATTGACATAAGATTCTTATAAATTACCAAATTAATGTCAAAGTAATGTAGTCGTCGACTTGATGTGACAACAATTTAAAAATGACGTCGCCATCGACAACGACTTATGTACATAATAGAGGTGACTATTATATTCATTTACATCAGAGCTTTAAAAACTGCAATCAATAGGCATTGAAATCAAAATGATTTTAAAATTATGCCAGATTTCAACATTAAATCTTGTCAAAATTGCAATATTTTGTGATTGCAATCATTTGAAAATCATTGAATTTAATTATTAACTAGAATTTATGTGATTGCAAATAAATCGATTGCAATCTTTTACATCTCTGATATACATATAACAAGACTTTAAAAGAAGAGTTTTGAACTATAAGAAAACCTTTTCAAAAGCTTAATTATTTAAAATAATTTAAAGGAAAGAAAAATCTAATTAAACGAAAATGTCATTTGAACATTTAAATTCCAACTTGATTTATATTTTTTTTTAAATATCTAGAAACGTGTAACCTTGATATCTCACATCATATACATAATTGACACCTTGTCAGATTAAAATTGAAACCCCTTTTTGAAATCAATTCAAATTTAAATTTGGAATTTATTTAAATTTAAATATCCCGAACGTTATTAAATGGCATAAAAAGTAGTAGAAGAGAAAAAAGTGTTAATTCTAATGAAGTTTTCTCTTTAAAGTGATATAGGAAAGAAGATTAAGTTTGAAAAAAAAAATTAAAAAATATATAAAAAATATTTGACAGTTTTTGTAAATTATACATATGTATCTAAGGCGTAGAAGTAGCAGCATTATGGAATGCCGCTTCATCATTTATTTAAAGCTAAACTTGAAGCTTAAAGTTTTTTGTTCTTTTTTTATTTAAGAGTTACTGACCCAATATGGTAAAAAAGATGTTGACGTGATTCCCAACAACTTCTACAACAACAGTAATAATAGTAATGTTGACTGTTTTGTAGATGATTTTAATGTTGCATTAAAATCTTAGGCCTGGCTTATGATTTTTTTAGATGGTTTCTAAACAATGATTATAATAAATGATGATCAAGCTGATGATGTGTGTCGTCTACCGTTTGCTTGTTGTTGCTGTTGTTATTGTGGTCGAAGTAGTTGATTGGACTTTTATGGAGTGTTTGGTCTAAACTAATTTTGGCATATACGAGTACCACATTTCTATAAATACCATTTTTCAAAAAATGTGTGATCATATAAAAGTTGATTGTATAAAAGTTTTTTTCTCTTTTATTTTGATAAGAGTTTAATCTAAGAAGTAGGCTTATAATAAAAGGATAATCTAGCCTCTTTTATATTTTACAGATTAGTCTATTGTAAAGCCTGTAGTCTAGATTATAGCCAAGTTTGTAGTCCAGTTTGAAGTCAAGTATTTAGATAATGCCGGGATTCACTATCCTACACAATCGTTGGATTCATTCAGACGAAAATCTGACAGAATTATATTGGACACAAAAAAGATATCGGCGAAATCTGTTGTCAATGTCACTCAAAAACGATGCAAAATTATATGACTCAGCTACTTTACAAGAAAATGCAACTCTGATCGCATAGAATCTATCTTTCATAAACATTTGCAAAACAATCTGTCACTCAATTTCATGTTAAGATCACTCTATTAAACTAAATGAGCACACACGATTTGTTTTGACAAATCGTACATTCGAGTCCAGCCTGTAGTTTAGTCTATAGCCTATAGTCTTTTTTAAGTCTCTACGCTGAAAGAAAAATGCTTCATAAATTTAATGAATCGTTTTCATAAAAAAAATTTCACTGGTTAAATGAAAATTTTCATTGTCTTAATGGAATTTCGTAGTTATAATGAAGTATTATCGTTAAAATCGATTCATTGGATTTCGTAATTACGTAAAAAATTTTCATTGGATATATGAAAACTAAAGTTTGTCCAAGTTAAACAAAAAATTTTAATTGGGAACATAAAAAACAATATACAAACATACCTATATTCATAAATTAATACAAAATTATAGTTTCCTTAAAAATATGTTTAATTGTTAATTAAAAAATGTAAGATTTAATTATTTCATACAACTAATGTAATATGCCATTAAATTTATGAAATCAAAAATATTTTTATAAAAGCAACATATTTCAATAATTAAAAAAAAAAAAATTATTTTTAACATTCATATAACTCTATAGTCTCAATAATTAAAAGTATAAAAAAATTTCGAAAAAGCATGCCTTCATAAATTTAAATTTTCATTATTACAATGAAAAATGTCATTAGTGTAATGAAACAAAAACTTTCAATCCATAAATACGTATGTTTTTAGTTTTCTTTAATATGTGCATACCTAAATACATATAGTATGTACTAAGTAATGAAAAAATAAATGTTCTCCTTTTTTATTATGCGTTAGCAAAAAAAATCAACGTTGTTATTGTTGTTATGTTATGACAATTTTATCTCATATTAACGCTCTCAATTGAGTAATGGCAAAAAACATAGTTTTTTATTCAAAAACTACACTGCCCCAGTAGGCTAGCTGGTAGTGAGCTAGTCTATCAGCGCCGAGGTTGCGGGATCGATTCCCGCCAGCGACTCTGGTTAAAAAAAAGGTGAATAAGAACAACTTTGATTATAAAATAAAAAAAAAAAATTAAATAAAAAAGTCTATCAGCGCCGAAGTGCGGGATCGATTCCCGCCAGCAGCGACTCTACTCTTCTGGTTAAAAAAAAAGTTGAATAAGAACAACTTTGATTAAAAAAAAAAAAAAAAAAATAAAAAAAATTTTTTTTACTTTTTTGAAAGTATTCATCCAATGAATAACATTCATAGATCTAATGTAATGTTTCATTAAATACATTTTAAAGAAACAGGTTTCACTGATCCAACGAAGCGCAGCATAGGTTCCTTTTTAATGCAATTTTTCATGGGATTAATGTCAAAATTCATTGGTATTCTGAAGAAAATTCTTTCAGAGTAGTTAAGTCAGTTGGCTAGTTTTAAGTCCAATTATTGACGTAGTATAAGAGTTATAATGTTGTCTACTCTATTACTTAGTTTAGTCTATAAGCTATCGGTAGTCTATATTCTAATGTGTAGTCTGACCTACCTCCAATTTCACCAAGTTAAGTTCATACTAACAATTACTTTAACTTCCAATTAACAATATGTTTTTGACAGTTATAACTGATAGTATAAACTATAGATTGATCTACACTATAGGGTATGTTATTATAGTATATAGTTAGCTTTGTTTGCAGTATATTCAAAATAAATTTTATACACTAATACTATCCTTATATTAGTTTTTATCAACTTTTCAAACTAACCTCCTTCAAATCTCACATATACACGGCTACAAAAGAACATGGAATACATAATTGTATCTGTTGGCTTTTTCAAATCATTTTCATTTAGACAATTGATGGTGTAACACTTATAATTTACAAACGTTAAGAAAAGATATTCAAAGTATAAATTCCAAAAGTGTTATAATAAATATTTATTTTGTTTAAAATCTAAACTTTAAGATTTTTTAAAAAATTTGTTAACATACTCGTATTAAAACATGTTATTTAACTAAATACATAATCATAAACTTATTATTTGCTCTTTACAGTTTTGGACAAGATTGTGTTGTTGAAAACAGAAAAAAAAATTTGATAAAACAACAAAGAATTCGTAAAACTTTATTTACTGTTGACACATCAATAACACCAAATCACCAAAAAAAACAAAGCGGTTTCCAAAACTGTTGTTGATTTTTCAACAACGTGTTACCAAAGGAAAAAATATAGAGGAGTTTTTGGGAAAACAAAAACCCACAACTTATACAAGCAACAAAAAAAAAAAAAAAACACAACAATATAAATAAATAACTGCAAATTCATAATGAATTGGCTGAGTATAAGTGTATTGACGGCCCTGCTATGCCTTACCCAAGTGGCGTCACTGTCTTTAGATCCAGGTAAGTAGTGACTGAGCTCACAGCAAGATATCAGTATTGAATTTTTATTGACTATTTTTTTGATGTACATATGTAAATGTTTGTGTGTGTGTGTGTGCATAGCTTTAAATATAAGTGCGTGAAATTGTAACTTAATAATAAACAATTGATTACATGTAAGATAAAAAGGGCATTTAAATATTTTTTTTTGTGAAGAAATATAAATAACAACTCTTATTTCTGATTACTTATTTGTTTTTCTGTCCCACAGTGGCTTCATCAGAACTGGAACAACACATTAAAAAGGGCGATTGTGTTATATCGATGCGTCATATACGGTAAGTGTGTGTTAAAATAAATGAAAAAATATTTTATTTATTTATTGATATTTAACCTGAATCACACACGATTTAAGATAAATTCAACATTTCATAAAGATAAAGTCTACAAGTAGCCGTTTTCATTTTATTAACAGTGACATAAGTAGCACTCAAGGACGGAATAGTTGCTTAAAGAGAAAAGGTTTTGAACTCCTTTGGAATGACAATATTTTAAGCAAACTGGTTAAACCCTTTTCAATTTCTTATAGTTTTCACAGTTATGCTTTAATTTTATACATCGTTTTAGATTGTAGCGCAGCAAAAGGGAGGTGTAAACTTGTTTATTACCCACTTAAGCAATCCCATGTAAGCCTTTCCAAATTGTCACAGTCTCTATTACAATATCTATAAATATTCGAAAATTCGTTTTCTAAGCAGAATGTTACTTTTATAAGTCGATACTTCTACTAAATATTTTTTTTTTATAAAAACCTGTGAAAATCTTTTGAGCCAGTTTTTTATCTCAATTAGGATCACCATAAAATGTTACCTCGTATTCACATTTATAAAAGAGCTTAGTTTTGTACCGATATTATTTTTTCAAAAAAAGCTTTGCAAGATTAAGCAATTATTTTTGAGATCCTTCTAAAAAAAATTGTGGCTAAATATGGACTGATTCCACAAAATTAACTTAACATAGGTATACAGTACAAGTTGTAATTTTTATCCGGATCGGGCATTAAATGACTTTTTTTTTTAAATAAAACTACTTACTGAAGATAAAAACAATTCCGGGGGATAGAATCTGAACCGATTTTCTTAGATTTTTAATTTTATGGAATATTTATATTTAATTCCATCCCTTAACTTTTTCTCAAGCGAATTTTTATATATAACTATTAAAGCCCTTATTTTGGCAGGATATATGTATTTGTGCCAGCTATAATCACTGACCGACTTGACTAATTTTTTCTTTAAAACCAGTTTTGTTGATTTCATAGAACTTTCTAAATTTCGTTTACTAAAATTTTTCGGATACATCGCAAGATAAGACCAACATTTTTTAAAACGTTTAATTTCTTTTACATTTTTTTTTTAGACCCCGTCGCAAATTACACATTTCCATTGAAGCTTTATTCATGATCGACTTTCCCACCCTTAAACATAAAATGTCCTTCTTTTTGGATCGTAAACAACAGCGTGTAACATTGGATATAAGTGCTTCAGGAGCTGTTGAGTCCCTACACTTTGATATTCCACATACAAATGAGACTAGTACTATACGTTCCTTGGCCTTGCATTTTCACAAAAATCATATTTCGTTGCTGGTGGATTGTAAGGAAACTTCGTCACATGAAGTCGATATGAATTTAACGAAATTATATACACAAATGGATGATCCAGTCGTGAAATTGGTGAGTATAATATAAACGATTTGTGTACATTAAATATTAGATTTTTATTTTAAAACTTAAAACTTTAAAGCCTGATTCACAATGAAAGCAACTGATTTGCTTGCAAAAGTTTTTTTTTTCAAGGAAAAATATTTCTACAAACTGGGCTTCAAAAAATATTATTATTTTGAATACAAATTGTTAAAATTTAAATTCTACTAAAAGTGATTCTCAATTTCCCACAAATTGTTGATGTATCTACATTTTTATACAAACAATAAAAATAATTTATATGAAATAACTTAAAAAAGAATTAGACAGATAAACAACGAAATTTTTGCTTCCATTGTGAATAAGGATTTAAAACAAATTGTGTATAGCTTTTGCTTTAATCTAAGAATGAATACTTAAAAAAACTTTGAGTTAACATAAATTCTTTTTTTGTTTAAAATTAATGTTAAGTTACAATTTATTATAAAAATCGTAATAATTAAAAATTTTATTATCCTGTTTCTATATATTTTTAGTTTCGTGAACGTAAATATCCTTTACATTTTGACGGCAATGTCGACAGTGCCTTACAAAGAGCCAATTGTCAAAAAGGTCTTAATCGCCGAGGCAATAGACGAATGTTAAAGAATAAAATTTCGGAAAGAGGTATGATTTTTATTAATGATATTTACAATTATAAACAATTGGTACTTTTATTTGGGAATTGAAGTCAAAATATTACCCATTAAAAATTGTGGTTAAGACTTTTTGTGCTTAGAATTTCTATGTATTTAAAATTTATACTAATTTTTATTTTCTTATTTATTTTCTCTTCATTTTAATTTTTTGTAGAGAAAAATAAGAAACGTGATGTACGCAATTGGTTTAATCATGAACCTGGTACAAGCGCTGAACAATATCAACAGCAAATACCCCTGGATATAGATCGTAGGGGTGACATACCCATAATGAGTGGTGATTGTGAAGGTAAGATAATGCAAAACAAAACAAAAAAATAAAAAATAAACACAATAATCCTAATCATGGTGACATGATTTTTACGAAACCAAAACGCAAAAATGTAGTTGGGGTGTGTTTGCTGTCATTCATGCCATTTAAATGAAACGCATCAAGCCTTTAAGCATTAAATGAAAATGAATCAGCTTAAATAAAGCTTCCAGATTAGCTTGGTAATTATCAGAAAGCCATCTTAATACTGCCGAGTTGTACTCTAATAGTCAGTCAGTTTTGTCAGTTTTCATCTTTACCAGAGCACTGGCAGTAGCTGCCGCAGCAGCAGCATCCAAACATCGCCTTTAAAATAATCAGCAATAACGAGCATTCTTCAGTTTAGAGTACAAAATGATTAGTTTGTATTATAATATTATAGTATAATATTCCTACCACATGCGATATTGCAAGTAGAAGTCAGTTGTGAATGTATTGTTAACATAATTTATATATTTACGCATATAAGCATAAATGTAATTATGTGTATTTTTGTATCTTTACAAACATGGCCTTAATCTTGTCATTTTATTTTGTAAAACCACTACATTAAAATCTTTTATGAATAAAAAAAACTTATGTTGTACAAATTAATTGTAGCTACACCAGAGGCCCAGTTGACGAGATCAACAATAAAATTAGAAGTAATTAGAAATTTTCATTGAGTTTATCTGGGTTAAGCAGATACCCTGGAAAAAATTTTTTTAAATGTAAATGGAAAAAATAAAATTGTGGTAAGAAAATGGATTTTTAGTAGAAATATGAAATTAAGTTTTATTTCATTAAAAATGCATTTTGATACCAACATTTAATTTTTCTACTATTAATGCATTTTGGTACCAAAATTTAATTTTTTTCCAAAAACGCATTTTTATACCAAAAATTTATTTTTCTTCTTAAAATGCATTCTGGTACCAATATTTTGTTTTTCTACTAAAAATACATTTTGGTACCAAAACTAAATTTTTCTACAAAAACGGATTTTGGTACCAAAATTTAATTTTTCTACTAAAAATGAGTTATGGTACCAATATTTAATTTTTCTGCAAAAATTTGATTTTGGTACCAATAATTAATTATTCTTCTAAAAACGCATTTTGGTACCAACATTTTAAAATAAATGCATTTAGGTACCAACATTTAGGTTTTCTACTAAAAATGCATTATGGTACCAATATTTAATTTTTTTTTGCCAAAATTTGATTTTGGTACCAAAATTTAATTTCTCTACTAAAAAGGCATATTAGTACCAAAAATTTCATTTATTTGCCAAAAATGCATTTTGGTCCAAAATTTATTTTTTCTACAAAAATTGCATTTTGGTACCAAAATTTTATTTTTTTACTTAAACTTGCATTTTGGTACCAAACATTTTTTTGTTTACTAAAAATGCATTTTGGTACCAAAATATAATTTTTCCACTAAAAATGCATTTCGGTACCAACATTTAAAATCTCTTATTAAAATGCATTTTATACCAAAACTTTATTTTCCTACTGAAAATTCGTTTTGGGTACCATAATTCAAAAATGTTTCACATTTACTAAGTTTAAGTGTAAGGTATTTATGTAGTTTAAAAATTCATGTAAAGTAATACTTAATAATAGTAGAACATGACTTAGACTATTGACTACTACAACAACCACCAGTATACAGCCAACATGTGTTAAATTTACTTATTTTGTTGTTACGTATTTAACAATTCGACTACAATTCAATGCGACACAACCTACACTTCAAAATGGGTTGTATGTCGTATGAGCAATTTTTGTTCTTTTCCATTATTTTCAGTTAAATTGCACACATGTTGCACTTTTTGTCATGTGTCACTGTGAGAGAATGAATGAATGAATAGTTACGATAGAGACTTGAATAAACTTACAATGTCGTACGTTAATATACATACAACATTTCATTTATATAGTTGACTTAAAGAAACCTTTAAAAAATCTTTTTTACAATTGTGTTGATTTAATGTATTGTCGTAGTAGTTTTTTTTTTTTTTTTTGTAAAACTTACTTTGTCTTTTTGATTTTTTTTCTTTGTAGACGCCCTCGCAAAATCACTGAGCGATTTAATGGCTTTAGTAAAATTACTACGTGAAGATATCGCCCACCAGCGTCAAGAGGTTGCTTATTTGCGCATGCTCCTTGAGAATTGTGCCGGTTGTAAGGAGCCCAAAGGTGACAATAATATACGCATGGAACCGACATGTCGAACCTCAAATCCTTGCTATCCTGGTAAGTTATAAAGTCTAAACAGCTTAAGAAAAATGTATATATAGTTAAAAAAAAAAAATAATTGAATGTGCTAGATTATCTTATTAGAATACTAAATTACCATATAATTATATAAATTAAACCAGTTTTATTATAATTTTCCATTGAATTAAACTTTAAACACATATTAGCCTGTTAGGGAGGGGAAATTCTGGAGAATCTAATAAATTGTTGTCGGCATTGCAAAAGTTTTTTTAAACTAGATTTTATGTGCTTTGTTTTTTTCTTTATCTCATAAATTTATTAAAATTTATTTAAAATTCTATTTTAACGTTTTATAATCATTTGTTTTCTTGGTCATAAATGCTCCATTTGAAACTGGCCAACATTTATTTTCGAACAATGTGGGAGTTTTTCTTTCACTCGCTTTAGCATTTCAGTGTGCTGTTGAAATATTTTCCAATAACATGCTGTCGTTTTTATCTTTTATTACAGAAATTATACATTTTGACATTTGTCTAAGTTGTTATTTTTGAAAATTTGTGAAAAAATATTTAAATTTGAATTGGTTTAGAAATATGTTCTATGTATTTAAAATATTCATTATGATTATTTGTGTAAAGTTTTTATAAAGTAGTGGACATAATGATGATTTATAGGGGATTTTTTTTTTTATAAAATGATACAAGAAATATAATAACTTTATGATTTATGGGGTCAAAGTATTAAAATGGGTCCTAAAAGATTTTTTTAAAATAAAATTAAAAGTATTAACTGCCGTATTCATAAAAAATAAAATAAGTTTGAAATGTGTTTTAGGGCAAAATTTTCACACAAATTTTTCTTAAAATATATTTCAAATCCATTTTAATTTTTTATGAATACGGAAGTAAATGTTTATTAACTTTAGGACTTGTTTTTATATATACATACATATTTTTCAGTAAAATATTAAAAAATGAAGGCCAAATTTTTATAGTAATTTCGATTATTATCGGATGCTATAATTTGGCCTCTGCATTCCAACACTGCATGATATAGGAGCAAAAGTAAAAATTTGTTATCTTAAAACTCTTCTAACTATTAAAACTCCTTAACGATTTTTAATTGAGTGTTAATAAACAGTGAGAAGAAGCTTCAAAGGCAACATATTATTTATTTTAGAATATTTCTAAGCACTCACCCCCGGAACCAGAGAGAGAGAATATTATTATTAGTAGTAAATTTTATTTAATTTTCAGTTCTATTTTTATGCAAAAATCACTTTTCTAGTACTTTTTTAAGCAATACTTAAATATCATACATTGCTTAATTAAACACTATTTAAGTTTTCATTTTGTATAACTTAGCAAGGTGGACTCAATTCTAAAAAACAACAGGCAAAACCAAGGCGAATTCAACAAGGTAAACTCGTCGCTACAACAATTACAACTCTAACAAAAATAACAGGCATTTTGTTAGTGTAACAAATCCAATTTGTCAAAAAATTGTTTACAAAAAGTGTGACTAAAACGTAAACAATAAAAAATGTTTGTGATTCGTTTGAATGTGTTTTGGAGATCTTGAAGAAATTAGATAAATATTTAACTAAAATATAAGATGTTGGAAAAAAGTAGGTATACTTTTTAATCAATTTGTATAAAAGATTCACACAAAATTGGTTGCTTCCAGCAAATAAACTGTAAAACAGTTTTGAAATGTTGAGAAGGAGCAGTATATTCGGCCGTGCGATATCTTTAGTAACCTCCACAAACAGCAGGAATATATCTGGAGTGGACTCTGTTTGGAATCAATAAATTCAATAAGCAATATTTATAAAAACTGACGTCAGCATTATAACAATTGGAATTGTAATCTTATAAAACAAAATTTCACTTAGTAAAGAAATAAAATATAATGATTTTTAACAGCTTTAGCCGCACTAAAATGATTTTCAAGAGGGAAATTTATATTTCACCTATGGTAAACTATGAATCAATCATCACAAAATTATGTTGAATGATTTCTGATATAATAACACCTAAACTAGACGAAATTTCAATAAAAAGTGCTTTTCAGATGACTGCTTTATATTGCAGCAATAATGTTATTTCCAGTCGTATAAAGCTAAGTTGGACCGAATTTTACCACAATATCTATATTTGTAACGGGCTTAATCGTATTAATCGTATTTGTTTCGAATCTTAGGGAACTATTACGGACTAAATTTGACTCCAATACCAATACATTTTTTGAGAGTGGGTTTCATATGGGGCATATAGTAAGTTAGACCGAATTTATAATGTGGACATTCTTGCCAGACAGACGAAGTTTGTTGGTAGGGGGCGACGCTGTATGCGTGACACACTTTACTTCCTTCCTCTCTCTTTCCTCTTTCTTCGTCTGTCTAGCAAGAAATTTCCACATTGCAAATTGGGTCTTATCAACCGAGCTTAACAAAATTTTATGGATTCTTTTATACATATATTAAATTTTGTGATTTTAAAGATGTCATGAGCATTGGTGCATTCTGTAATGCATTTATGTTAGTTTTTGTAACCAAAATATAAATTTTTAATCCATGTTCTTCCACATTTGGTTATTTTTGTATTTTGTATTTAATTTGTTTTTTTTTCATAAAATTTCTCACAAATTTTTACTTTCACAATTAATTGAAAATGGTTAACAAAAAAATTAAAAAAGAAAATTTTTTGACAAGCTGGATTTAACAGCTGACGAACAAATGTTCTAAAGAGTTTACCTTGTTGAATTCGCCTTGGGCAAAACAAAAGCAATCAGTTATTTCTCTGACACCTCCTTGTAAATAAATATACTTTTTTATGATATTTAGTAGTGCTACCATACTTTTATCTTAACCAAGTTAGCCTATTTAAATAACACTGTAAAATTTAAAGTGTATTTCAATACAATTTAATTTTAAATAAAAGTTAACTAAATGTGTATTTAACTAAAAAGTCAAAAGTTGGCCATTATAAACTGAAACTACATTTAAATACAATTTGAATTAAATTAAAATAAGCATAATACGTTTTTAAAAACAAAGTCAAAAAGTTTATAATTTTCTTAAAATTTTGTTTATTATTTCGAAAAATCTATTTCTATATGGACTTAAGAGTCTGTAGTGTAATTCGCCAACAGTTTTTCTAAAAACCGCTTTAAGTTTTCTTTTTAATTCAGGATTACAAATGTGTATTAACATTTTAGTTAACGTGTCCACATAAAATGTTCAATCTAATTAACATAATTAAAAAGGGTTTAATGCTCCGATAACTGGCACTCATACTAAAATGTCAATAATATTTTTTCTATAGAAAGATTAAAGAAGTATTTTTATGTTCTTGATTCGTAAAACGAACGTATTTATGTAGAAATGTTTAATTTGTTTAAATAACAATAATAATCTTGTTTGTTTGGTTTCTTTTTTGCTTTCCTTGTGCCATAATTAAAGGTGTTGAATGCTATGACTCGGCTGCGGGACCAAGGTGTGGCCGCTGTCCCGTGGGCATGATTGGTGATGGTAAAATTTGCAAGCCAGGCGTTACTTGTAGCGATCGTCCCTGTTATATGTAAGTATTTTTTTTTCTTAATTTGTATGTTTATTGTGGGTTTTTAATGATTTCAAAACAAGAGAATTTTTTTGTTTTTGTTTTTCTATTTCTTATACATAATTAAAAGACAATAGCTTGTATCTGTCGGCTTAATGAGTTTAACACAAAAGATAATGATTTTAAAGACATTATTGGCATTTCATTTGAAAAATAAGAACTAAAACGCCGCTCAGGATATAAAATTTAAAGCGAAAAACAAATACAAAACTTTTGTTAAATTTTCTCTTAATTTTTCTTGTATTTATTATTTATTTGTGTGTGTTGTAAATGGGCCCATAAATTCTTTTGAAAGTCAAAATATCAACAAAGGCCGACCATTAAACCGAACAATAGAATATAATGCCTGCTCTAAAAAGAACTCTGGCCGATAAGAAAGGATCAACAGGTGATCGAAATATAATTTAACTCTTCTGACAGTCAACATACACTCTCGATATGAATTGGTATGATAAGAATGACAACATTTAATAAAACACACATAACCAAGAAGACGCTTAAGTTCTTTTCATTAATTTGAATGAGGTTTAAATAGAAAATCATGTTCTTGTTGTCCGTTTTTTTTCTTTCATTTTTGGCTTTTTCGGCCCATAAATTATTTCTATTCAATACAATAGATTTTGGCTTTTTTGTTTTGTGAGTTAATAAAATCAAATGATTAAATGGATTTTAAGACGCCCCTACCTACAACAGACGGTAGAGGAATATTAAATCAACTTCTTTTATTATTATTATATTTTTTTTGTTGTGTAAATTGATAAGGAAATCACTTAAGAAATAAAATTTATAAAATGAAATGGAATATTCCAATAGAAATGCTTTAGAATGAGTTACGATAAATTATTTATATGACAGGTGAATGTGATTTTTTTATTGGTAAAATTTTCGTTATGTTAAATTTATGATTTTGGAAGAAATAAATTATAGATATTTTAGCCCACAAATGTTATGAACTAGTTCTTTGAGTAACAAAAATTTCTTATTATCCACAAATGTTTGAAGAAGTTTTTTTTTCGCTCTGTAACAATTTCTGATCCAGTTGTTTCTTAACCGATTTTTAATTTTTTTTAATACATAGTTAGAAAAATAATTAACAATTAGCTCTTATTTAATATAATAATAGCATTCGTTTATATCTAGCTAAATTTGAATTTTGCAACCTTTTGTTTTAAATATCAAAACTTTTTAAAAATGTTCTACTTTAGTTGTTTCTCAAAATCAAGTTCAAAAAGTTTATTTTTTTGTACAAAATTTGTACAAAAGAAAGCTGGTAATCAGCATATTGGCTAAAATTGCAACAATTTCATTGAATTACATACATATCGCACATTTGCTGCAACGTCGTCATAACTAAAAAAATTAAATTTTGGAGTTAGTGATGGAGAATTGTTTGCTATGTTTTTCTTTATATTGTGTACAAAGTTTATTTTTATATCTTTTATACCTTCACTGTTTAAAGATAATGTGTCGTTAGTTTTTCTAAGTAGATGGATTTTTTTCTACACTTAAATGTTTCACTGCGGTTTCATATTTGTTTATTAATATGGCAACATGGTGAAATAGTATATGTTATAATAAATTATTTAGGTATGTCATGAAAATCGATCAATTTCAAAACTATCGTTTTTAAAAGGTGTGATAAATTTTGAGCAATTTTAAAATCCATTTCTGAATTATAGTCTTAGTTTTTTGTTCAAAATACAGTTAAATTAACATTCATAATATAAAATTTAAAATAATATAGGCTGGAAATAAGAGGAAAATGTATACGAAATCAATTTTTTAAGATACTGAAAACGATATTTTCGGTTTTGAATCGTTTTGTTTTTAAAATCGGTTTTAATCACACCACACTATGATGGTTTTTTTTAATATTGTGAAAAGGAATAGCTAAAATTGTTTGTTTTTTGTGCCAAAAACTACGTAATTGTTAGTACGAAGTTATTCCTCGTCGTTTTTTAATATTTGAAATACTTAAGGTGTGTTCACCGATTCCGAACGAAGACTTCGTTAGCTTAACTTACATGTAAAACAGAAACAATATTTTATGATTTGTTTTTGTTTTAAATGTGAGTTAACCGAGCGAAGTCTTCGTTCGGAAATACATGAACAGAAGGTTAAGCGCCGTGGCCACACATCAAATTGTTTTATCAAATTTACGTACGTATGTGTTAGTAAAATTTTGATTTTCTTGGCACAGCCACACATAAAATTTTTATAATCAAACTTCAAGCAAAATATTTTGTTATTTGTCAGATTATATTCTTTTTTTGTTGAATTTTTTTTTTCAAAGGAAATTTGAAGAAATTCCGTTCACACACATCAAACTGGCTAAAAATGTTTGTAAAAATCCAAAGTATTCAGATTTTTGTTAAACTGACATCAAACTATACGTGTGAAGTTTTTTAATACTAACACAATCACAACAAGTACGACAGTATAGTCGGTCAAGCCCGACCAATTAAAATCCTACACCACAGCATATCAAAACAAATTTCTAGAGTGTGCCATATTTGGGACCCAGAACATGACTTTGAGTCGATCGGTATACTTCAAGGATTTTAACGCAACATAAATCCAACACCAGACACAATACCCTTTAAACTTTTGCGGTGTGGGTATTAAAATTGGAGTTTGATAAATCAGTTTGATGTATAGCCCTTTTAAAACATTACTTTTATTATTAGCCCCATTTTTTGCATGTATGTATGTATGTACACATTTTGTTTTATCTAAAACCACTTTTTTGTTTACAGTATTTATTTAAAAACTTTAAAATGAAACTAGGACTTTTCCCTTCTCCTTTGTTTTATAACCCAAAAATAAATAAAATAATAGTTAAAGTTTTTGTAAAAAATTTTTAAACATCTACTGTTTCTTAAATTTTAAGAAAAAATGCCAAATGCTTAATTTAATTATAACCTGCTTCGAAATAAATTTTATTGAAAGATTTCACATAAATTCCTTAGCGTTCTTAAGAAGAATTTTTTATGTTTTCTAAATTACGTAATATTACTAGAATTTTTTTTTTTTGAAATCAAATCAGCTTTATTTTAAAAAAGCATCTTTATGATTATGATTGTTTATTATATGCAGGCCTTTTAAAGTGATAATGAAAAATGACATTAACGACATGTTGTTGATACAATAACCAACCCAAGCCACCAGCCCTAGTAATATCACGGTGACACTTTATATGTTTCTGGGTATCAAAGAAGTCTTACACACACTCCTCACACGGCAACGATAATCGGGGAGGAAGAGATAAAAAGAAAGACAATCGTAACATTTCAGATTTTATGCAAATCAATTCAATTTTAAAGAGTTAAACAAACAAAAGACAAGACAAGTTCTAACCAACAGTCAATGAACAAGACAAATAAAGTGGAAACAAGGCGCACCTTGTAGTATTTTGTGAAACATACACACATTAACATAAAGGGAGATCACCATAAAAGTCTTTTAGGTTAAAATTTTTTTAGACACCTACAATGTTGTATGTTCTACTACTGCCACACTATCAACACTGGTATCCGTTAAGTGCGTAGCAATATATTGGCCAAGATGAAGAAGACCCCATATTAATTTCATACTATATTCTCAGCCATTCATACGAAACTGTCCAAAAGCATTTTATTATACTTTAGTTTTTGTTTTTTTTTTTAAGAATAGTTTCTTTTGAAGCCATTATCTTTAAATAGACTGGAACCAAATATGTATGTTTAATTTAAATAGTTTATTGTTTTGTAATTTTATCTACGATATTTTATAAAAAGAAAGAAAGAAAAAAATGCACTTGTTATAAAGCTGTTTTACTAGCAGGGTCTCCTCACACAACCTATGAAATTTTTTTGTGACCCATCTCTTGACATTAATGCTCAATTTGTTTATTGTTTCATTTTCATTTATTTATGTTGCATTATCGTTAATTATTTTGTATTTAGAAAAATTATTTAACTTTGTGCAATTTTATTTTAAGCCGGTTTTCTTTTTTAAATCATTATTTTAATTTTTATATATTTTTTTAGTGATTTTTTGTTTATAATTTTTTTTTCTTAAACAAGTTGGTTTGGGTTGTTGACTGTGACAAATTGTAAATTTATACCGAAAACCAATGAAAGCTGTAAGGGAGTTGTGAAAGATTGTGAAAACGATTTTTATTTTATAAGAGTGGGTGTTGTCTTAATATAATCTGATGGTTAGTGGTGGGTAGTTGGTACCGTTTGTTTAATGCAAAAATCCTATAAATTTTCTTCTCACAAGTCATGCGAAAGAAGAGATTAAATTTTAAGCAGCTGTGAATGAAAACATGGACAATATTTATATTCACAGTAACAGAATCCTTTTAAAAGCCTTGAGGACTAATATGTTTTCTACCATAAATTAACAAAAATTGCAATTAAGAAAAAGATTTTTAATAAAAAAAGTTTTCAAGTGATTTTGAATTTTTATTCAATTCAATTTGCAATAAATTATAAAGAACAAAATACATTGTTTAAATTTGTATCAATACAAATTTGTTTGTACGTGAGACACCGATGACTCAGGATGGAAAATCAAACAAATTTAGATATTACGTCAAGCTCACGTAGACGTGCTTGATCTCAATCAATTTGACAATGTATTCTGCTCTTACTCTACTTTTCCACGTAGCAAATTTTATTTCTGAACACAAGCAAAAAAGTTTGGCAGAAAAATTGCGCAATAATTGCTGGTTATATTGCACGTAAAATTGCTTTGCCATAAATCTGCAATTTTTACCGTGAGCAGTTGTATGAAATTTACGATTACTAATAATTATGTTTGTGGATTTTTTCACTTTTTCTGTATTTTGTTGGAGAGTTTTTTCACTTTGATGGCTTTCGGATTGCTCTTTCAATTGGCGAAATCTACACAAAGTTTAGTGGTACTCTACACAATTGCACAAGTCTTACGTATGTATTTATAAGAAAATACAACCCTGTCATGATAAGTTTTTATTGTTTTTTGTAGATTTTCAAACAAAAAGCAGATCAAGGAAGCATTGTCAAAGACCTTTTTCTATTTGTAACGCTACAAATACATAAGTATCAGGGATGGAAAATGGGGTTTCGGTTTTTGTACCAAAAATTTCAAAAACCATGCACATACAAAATTAAATTTTTTACATTTTAGTAGAGTATGTTTATAGGGGGCTTTTTTAATTTCGAGTTCTAAATTTGCACCATTTGAATCGAGTGCAGATATTATGCATTCAATCACAGTTAGTGATAGTGAAAAAATGTGCATTTACACTAACATTTGAAAATGTAAAAATTTTATTCAGATGAAGTTTATTCCTAATTTGTGTTTTGATCAAAATCGGACAAATTGTTCTTAAGTTTTGGAAAAATGTATGAGCATAACCGTCTTATTTTGGGCGAAATATTAGTCCAGCCCATAAAAAACTGAAAACGTATTAAGATACAGCACGCTAAAGTCAAATTAAATCGCTTCCGACTTTTTTTGTTTTTGCTGGCCAGTGTTGTTAACCCCTGATATTGGCTCCAAATATATACCACCCTTTTAGGAGCACAAATAAAAACTCGTACAAGCCCCAGGGGGAATTGAAGAAACAAATTGATTCCTAATTTAGTTACATCGAGGACTTTTCGTAAGTTAGTAAAAAATATACGAAAACCAGCTTTTTGGGAGACGTTAATGGGTTAAGAAAAATTTCCTTTAGAGATATTTTTACGGTTTATTTACTGCTGCTAATTAGTTTGCCACAACCTTATTTTGTGTAAATTAAAATGTTTTAAGCAATTAATTGTTTAACAAGAAATTACTTGAGATATAAAAATGGTTTTGCTCATATTATTTATTGTGCTTTTTGCTAAAAACCCACTGTATCTATAAAAAAGTTTTGCTAAATTGACAACTTTGAAATATTTTGTGGAGGTGGAGAGAACTTAAACATTCAATTATATTTAGTCCTTTCAAAACAATTCAATTCAATAATTTTTTTATTTAAATATTTAAATTTATATTATTTAAATGGCAATTAATTATTGAGTAAAGTGTTTTTTTTTTTTCTACAAGTTTTATGACAGCAAACAACAATAATTTTAATAGACACCCAGAAGTAGAAAACACTTAAATTTTTAGAAGACATAGATGGAAGCTTTGTATACACTTGTTTTAAAGTTAAAGACTTAAGAGCTTTTCATTTTGGTTGTTGGTTGGTGTTCTAAAGTCTTTCAAATAATTTACTAACAATGAAGCCATAAAAGGTAGTCTTTAAACTTATTGGAATTTCAGGAAAATAAGAAAAAAAGTGTGAAGTGTTGTTAACATTTTCTAAGATGAAAGACACACATGCAGATTTTTCGAATGCGCTATAAAGAAGCTGAACCGCATTTGTGTTCGATCGTTCCATTTTCAACATCAATGAGATTTGTTTAAAATTTTCTCTTGAATCCTTTTTTACTAAACACTATTACTTTAGGCTGTTTTTCCAAAACTGGAAAATTTTAAAATAATTCGAAATAATTCTGTTTCCCTTCTCGTTACTCCTTTTTTACCCATTTATAGTATTACTTTAAGTCCTCTTCTCGAAACTCGAAAATTTTGAAAGAATTCGAAAGTGTTTAGTTATTTTTGTGCAGGCCCAGGGTTCAACTTGCGGACTTTACTGTTACCTTTTATAAATTTTTATATTTTTAAAGTAAACCTATATAAAAGGTAGGTGTTCGTAGCTCACATCTTCATTTTTAATTTCATTGATTTTTAGCAACTTACACTAACTTTTAAGTGAACAATTTTTGTTCTATCAATCACACGGTAGGAAAATTTCTGTCATAAAATGTATACGTGGACACGCTTTGCATGTATTAGTGTTTGTTTGCATTCACCCAGCGGAAAAAAGAAGGAGTACCGATGCCTTCTGAAAGGCCTCTGTACTTTTGGATAAACAATGCTGCTCGCTCCATTCCATACTCAAATCTTTACACACGCTCGCATCGCGAAGTAGGCCTTCCGCTCTCGCTTCTACATAAGAATGGTAACAGGATTAACAAAAAAAATTGTTTTGCTTTTTCTTGTGCAGAAAAAAATACAAAAAATGTTCTTCTTCTCTACTCCCTTCTCATAGAAGCGAATGTGGAACGTGTATCTTATCTTTTATACGAAAGAGCCGAGGCCTTCTTTAAGAGCCTTAGATAAGAATAGTAATTGAATCAAAAAACTTTTTAAGCATTCCTTTAAAAAGTAAGAAGGTCCTCTGGTTTTTCCTCTGTTTTTTTAAATGCATATGTATTGGTTTTGTGCTGGGAAAAACCATTCCCTTCAATTCGTTTGCCAACAAAATATGATTTTATCCCAGCATAATTAGTCTCGTGTGTTCCGGACCATTCAAACACATTTTTTTCTACAAAATTTCGCTTTCTTGCGCTTAAAGTCCGTCCAAAAATCTCACGATGATGTTAATGTTTTTTTTTTTTTTTTTCAACTCTTTCGCCGCATCAGTTAAAACACTTTTATATTTATAACTTATTTCAATTTGTGGTTGTGGTCTTGGGAAAATGGCATTAAATGTTTACTTTTGTGGGCTGCATGAGTGAAACTATTTTATTTACATTTAAAATAAGTAACAAACTGCGTAAGTGATGAATAAGCTAAGAGGAAATAAAATAAAAAACCATCATCTTCAAAAGCTTCAAAGGAAATCAAGCTTGAAAAATTATAAAAAAATACTTCTTGTAGTTAAAAGGCGATCAGCATTTGCATTTTTCCATGCAATTTGCTAAACAAAGTTTAAGAAAATAAAATTTACACATACATTTACACATGTATGAATGTACATGAAAAAATCAAGAAACTTTATTAGACAAAGAGAAGAAAAAAAATAGTTAAACTAACTCCTTGTTTTATTATCCTTATGCTCATATTTCATAATTCCAATTTGCCATTTGGGTTGGGTTTTCAGTTGATTTCAACTACAAAGAAGACAATCTTAAATTGTTTGTGGTTAAGCCCTGGAGGCCTTAAGATGTTTTAAACTTAGCTAACTACCTACACAGTAACATTTTTGCATTAAATACATATCCATTGAAGAATATCTATATGCGGTTTAATTCAATTGGCTGGTAGAGAATATTTTTCTTTGCCTTGTGACGTTGGAGTGCGTTTTGCTAAATAATGTGTGAACAAAAATGTTAAATGC
Organism: Pollenia griseotomentosa; assembly: GCA_963931875.1. Classification (NCBI taxonomy): domain Eukaryota; kingdom Metazoa; phylum Arthropoda; class Insecta; order Diptera; family Polleniidae; genus Pollenia; species Pollenia griseotomentosa. Next base: position 200,819,522 of record OZ007561.1, on the reverse strand, counting down.
GTATAAAAAATTCTTAAAATTGCAAGAAAAACATTGAAAAAAAAGAAAATAACTAAAAATCCACTTGGTTTAAAACTTAATACAATAGATAACACTCACAAAAATTATTAGTTAAAACTTGCAACAACATTTTTGAACTAACTCAAAGTCAATTACATTTAGCATTTGAATTGCAACCTATCATCTAAACAAGGGAGTTAAACTTTTATCTAAGTTAATTACTATATTTAAAATATACAGATTCACAATCAAATAAAAAAATAAAAAACAACAGTTTTTCATTTCGAAATCAAACCACTCTTAACGGTGTATTTGAATTCGTGCGGGTCAATGTCACAATAACTTAACCCTGTTTTTAATCCGATTTATTATTCCTATAAAAAAATATTAATTGCATTCATATGTCAACTATATAACTCGGAAAATAAACCAAATCATTGTTTATCAAATATCCAGCTCTAGTTTAATTTCATACTGAAGACTTACACTGGTTTGAAGCGAACATATTGAAACTTTTAAAACACGGCTAGATGAGAAACGGCTAGATGGGAAGGTTAGATTAAATTTATATATAGATATATAGGAAACTATTAAAAGAAAGGAGTCTTCCCTTGTTTTTGCTACATATTTTCATGTGTGATGTTTGATATATAAATACGTTGTGTTGTGCTTGTTTCAAACTTCGATTTGATTCATTTTCGCGTACTTTTGCTTTCATGCTTGTTCCTTGAAGAAATAAAAAAACATAACATTTTCAAAACCGTTTTAAGATCTATTTTATTCTGATTACGCAACTGAAGTTGAGTTGCCAGAAGCAAATTAGGCAACTCCGCTCATGTTAATATACACAATTTTTTTTTTATTTTATATTTTAACATGAGCGGCATTGCCTGATTTCGCTGCTGGCAACTCAACTTCAGTTCAGTCGTCATCCGTAATAGACCCATTATATTCTTTTGCGGCTATTAAAAGTGCAGCGCGACATTTTTGAGTATTTTCGGCTAACTTTTGTACTTATTTATATTTTTTTGTTAGCTAAGAGGTTTGGAAACTGGTATCATCCTCAAATTCTCAAACTGCCAAACATAAGAACTTTAAAATGTTATTGTAGACTTTATCGAGCCCTAACCGCGAAAATAGTGTAAGCGACATAATTTTCAATTTTCGTTTTTTTTTGGCAACACTTTCATCATTTTCTAAAATGTCATGGTCACATAGCGACAAATTTCATACAAAATTTATATGAAATAAAATAAAAAAACTCTCTCCTGTAAAATTTGATTTTTGGCATTTACGTTATTTTCGCGGTTACGGCGGTTATAATTTTTAAAAGTTTAAAGTGAATGTATTACAGAATTACGGACATAATTATGATGACGATATTTTAGGATATCCAAGTGGCTTGCAAATGTTTTAAATGTCCAATAAGTTCGCATTAATTTCTGGATTAAAATTTTAATTGCTTTTTATACCCACACTACTATAGTGGAGTGGGCACTAAGCGTTTATGCTGATGTTTGTAGCACCTTTAAATATTGGTCCTAGACTACCCACCTTTTAGTATACTGATCGACTTTCTAAATCGATCCAACGATGTCCTTCCGTGCAGCTGGCAGTACATGTAAACTCTGTGCGCACAGCACAGTTCGCAATTTTGGAGCTCATTTGATGAAATTCGGTGCGTATATTCTAATTGTCGCATGGACCAAGCTGACTTAAAATGGTAGGAATCTGTCCATAATTTTTCATATCATCCATTCAAGCTTCTTTCCGGAATAGAGTCTTTGTGCCTATAGACGATTTTGTTATTTTGGTTTAAAAAAAAAAAAATCTTAAAACAATACCAAGGCGAATTCATACAAGGTGGTCTTATTTTGAAAATGGATACAACACTGTAAAATACTTTAACGTTGTGTCAAAATTATACAACACTGTAGTTAACAAAATATTTAGCTGTGTGTCAAAAATATGTATATGCTGTCATTTTTTCATTTTATTTTTATTTTTAAATCGTGTTTTGTGGAATGCAATAATTTGAAAATGTGTGCTTAGAAAACCTCACTGCAAAGAGTTTTGCTTTTTTTTAATTTAAAAATAGTGGAGATGAAGCAGACCGATTGCTCATGGAATCTTTTTTTGATATGGTTTCATTGCATTCACGTGCAAAAGTTTTAAACCTACATAGTTTTAAGAACTCGATGGAAAAAAAGTTAAGTTTATACCCACATCACAATTGTGGAGTTGGTATTATCCCAGCCAGCATTTTTAATTGTGTAAGAGTCTACTAGGAATCTCATGAAGAGCATTTTTCATCGTCGACGAGCTCATTTTTTTACCGTAAAAGATTCCCCGCACGGGAGAAACTGTTGCAAAAGCTGATTCCTCTGTGAGATACTTCTACAACACAGCGGAAGACGCTTATAAAAGATTATCTCACTAGTTTTTCAGAAAGCAGGGATTATTTTACAACTCGTAAAATGCTCAGCCATACAAATGAACTACCTAAATAAGAGCATCAAGCGTCTTTTTCATGTCAAAACTTTTTATGTTCATACAATTAAAAAGAAACCAACCTTTAGATCGGTAACTCAACGCCACCCGCTTAGAAAATCTTATTTGAATCTTATTATTCGGTTTGTTTTTTTTGTTTTGACAATAAAATTTGCACGTTTAAAAAAACGCTCTTATTTAGGAAGCTCAGTAATTGTTATATGACTCGTACAGGGAATCGCAAAAGATTAATTCGATGATGGTTTGACGAAACATGAACAAAGTGTAACATTGTAGTTTTTGTACTCTTGAAATAATTATTAAATGATAGTTTTCGGACTTGCACGATTACCACTCCAAGATTACTCGTCAGATAATCATCAGAAGATTCTTTTAGGAGTTGTATATTAAATACAATCGACTAACAAACAGCCTATGCTAGCTGGGATTCGTTTGTATTGATGTTTGTAGCACCTTCAAAAATTGTTCCTAGATTAAGCTTGAGCCCATAAAACGATGTTCGTCAAGCTGCAAGTACTCCTCTTCCTTCTTTTTAGGTTTTAGGTTTTGCGTGTATGTGTGTGCTTCATTTTTAATTTATAATTAAAAAAAAAAATATCTTGAAATTTAATTTGAATTTAAATAAATATTTAAATAGAAATGTCAAAAAAAAAGTAACGGCATATGATTTTGACACATAGTTAGTTATCAGCTGTTGCTTACGTAGCAAGCCAAGGTCACATTGTATGAATTCGCCTTGAACAATACAAAACTTAAGTCAAAATTATACAAAAGTCACAAAAAAAAAAAAAAAAAAAAAAAAAAAAAAAAATGGCAAAAATAACATATGTACATAAAAATCAGATTTTTCAAACTTCTTGTTAATATATCTCAGAGAATTGCATATAGATAGATATTACAAAGATTAAACATTTATTGGTGGGACTTTCAGACGACATATCAGTTTTGAAGATTAAGCAAAGATATCGTAACAGCCTGATGTGATGGAGAAATTATGAGTACAGTTTCAGCGCAACACAAACCTTTAGAAAAGGATACGTATGTAAGTCCCAGGGTTTTGACCTTTTCGAAACTTATTAAAGAGTTTTGAAGCTGCTAAGAGCAAAATCTATATTTTATTAAAATTCCTTGCATGTTGTAACTAATTTCCGATGGAGAGACTAATATCGTCATCTGATTGTAAAGGGCCTTTAGTTTTGCAATTTTAAAAGAGCTTTTGTATTTATTACATCTTTTTTGAACTGTTTAAGTCGTAAATAAATACTGAGCCTAAAACCTGACCTCGTGCTGGGTAGTTGAAAAAAAAACTTTTTAATTGTTAAATTTGTTAAAATAAAAAAAGTCCAATACTTTAGAGATCACATATAAAATCAGATTGTTTCTCGTTTAAATTATGACCTAAATTATAGAAAATTAACTTTAAACGACACTTTACTTTAAGAATCTTTCGGTGAGTGTAAATTTTTTTACTACGAAAACGAAAAAATTAAAAAATAAAAAATATGCAATACTGTTGAAGAGAGTATTTACACTTCTTTTTAGTTTAGCATGGATGTCAATGTTTCGTTTCGTTTAGTTTTATTTTTATTATTTTAAGTTCTTTTTCATAATTTTGTACCTCGTTTTACGTAGCAAGGAGGCCTGTTTATTATTGTGGCCATAAGTACAACGCCCAAGGCAGTTTAGCGTTTAAAAGCACACGCGCAAAAGCCAAAGAAAATACGAGTATTAATTTAAATTCAAGCAGTCGAACGAACAGCCACACAACTACAACTCAACTCATAACAACAATTATGTTTGATGGCTTAGACCCGCTTTAAGTGAAGTGGAAATAAAAAAAAAGTTAAAATAACGAAAAAATAACATGGGAGTGAGTGAATATGTAAGCAAAAGTTTTTGTGGTAAAAAAAGAAAATGCGTAGGCGAACTTGTTCATGACAGTTGTCTTAGATAGTTGGTTGGTTAGTTGGATGGTTGTAGTCTGCTACACATAGATTTGGTTTGGTATGGGAAAGATTGCGAACATTTGTACGATACAAGAAAATTTACAAATGTTGTAACGCATAACCAAGTAATTTTTTTTATATATGATAAAATGATTTTTAACTTTCCTTATGGAAAAAATCGCTAAAAAAAAAGTAAAATTCATGTTAACAACATCATCTACATACATTTCTTTCACATACAAGGATAATAAGAAGAATATATATTTAATCAAACACAAATTGATCATTCTGCAAGTACGAGCAACTTTTCAAAGACTTTTTTCAGTTTTTGTAAACGAACTTACTTTGTGGGCTTTTTCCTTGGCCATGTAGTGTGGGAAAGTTGAATGTTTTTTCTCTATTTCATACCAGGCGAACTGTTTACAATCTTTGATGTGATAAGTTTCTTTTTTGTTTTGTTTTACGGTTTCCCACTTTTTTGTTTGGCCTAACTTTAAAATAACCCGATCAATGTCTGTGATAATCTTTGTGATCTTCCTTCCCCCTCAAACCAAATTGATATGCCTATTGAAGCGTAACATTTAAAACACACAAAGTCGGGGATGGTAAGTTTTATAGAACATAAATTAAAATACATAATTTTAAAAGAGATTTTTTTGGTTTTAATTGTAAGAATTTTAATAATTTAGTAGAAAAACCGCAAATTTTACAAAAATTAATGTACCAAATTTTATTTAATACGAGAGAATGAAATAAAATTTGAATTCGAATCTGGGATCCCTTTGGACACACAAAAGTAAATTGCAAAAAAAGGTTTTTCCCGATTTTTAACAGTTCTTCGCAATTAACTCCAAGTTTTGTGGGCGTATGATTCACATCAGATTCGGATTAAGCGCTTCAAAATACACAAAGGTAGGTCAAATTTACAGACCACTTTTTTTAATGCACGGGGGCTACTAAAAAAAAGTGGACGGACGAAGCCCATTTTTTACACAAAGCTTTTTTTATGTATAGACATTATCCACACAAAAAATTCCAAAAAATTTTGGTGTCCTAAAATTGCGAAATACGGGGTAAACGCTAAGATGCAAAAAACGCAGTTCATAAGAACTTTTAAAAGTGGATTTGTATGGTCAATTGTCATTAATGTATTTGTTTAATTTTTTAAAATCTTAAGTTTCTACTTAGCTTTACATCTCTGACATAACACTTAAAATTCTCTCTTTCTTTTTTCAATTCTTTAATCTCTGTCTGAGTTTGTGTAAGAACTTTTCAGATTCGATGTTTGATTTAAAATTATTGACAAATTTTGTTGTTTTTGTTTACTTATGCCCTAAAGTGAGTGTGTTTTTAATAGAGTTGGTGGAAAATTATATTTAAGTTTCATTTTTATTATTTGTTATAGAAAATTCGGGTTTTAAGCCTTTAATCTTTGATTTTCTTTGATAAATGGCCCGAAGGTATTTTTTTTTCACATCTTCTTTAATTTAATTTGTCAGATGACTACCCACACACTTGTTTACACAAAATGTTTACTTGTATTGAAATCTAAAGAATATTTGTTGTATCTTAATAAGATTTTCTTGTAATTGTTATTTTTTTTACTTTAGAGTGTGACCAGTTTTAAATACAAAAACATTATGTACAACAAAAGCTTGTAAGACTAAAAAGAAAAAGTAAATAAATTTTCTTTTTATTCCTTAACAAATTTCAACAAAACATTTATTTGAGCCTTTATTTTGTTCTCTTGCCGATGTTTTCTTTTTAGTTCCGAAAGTTCTTACATGCCATGCCGCCTGTACCGATTAATGTCCATTTATTTAAAAAGTCATTTATTAAGATTTTGTTTTTTTTCTGGTTTTTCCTGGTTGTCAGTCAGTTTCTCAAAAGGTTTTCAAAATTGTTTGTTTGGTTTGAAATCTGTGTTTAGTTGCAAACCATTTTAAGTTTAATATTTATTACTCATGTGTGATTTTTTTCGATTTTTCCCCCCTTTTTCTCACAGAGGCGTTCAATGTCACGATACTGTGAGTGGAGCCCAGTGTGATGCCTGTCCTTTAGGATACGATGGTGATGGACGTACCTGTACTAAACGCAATCCTTGCGTAGACGGTCCTTGTCCTTCAGGTTAGTATTAGTGTAAAAATAATTAAATTAAGTCATTAGATTCTCAATTTTAATAAACACTATTTTTAATTTTGCATCATTTTTAAAAATTACAGTTTAAAAAAAAAATATTATAATCTTTAATTATTTTGAACGACTTCTACTTAAACTAAAGCTTCGTACAGACGATACTCAGATCTTACAATGTTGTAATTTTTCTGAAAATGGTGCCATTGTCAAATGCATTAAATTAACACATCTGCCAAATGAAAATAGGGTACAATGTTCACACAGTTGCTAGACATTTTTAGTCAATTTTAATGACAGCATTGTAAGATCTGACCACCGTCTGTACGAAGCTAAAGAATGATGAAGTTAATATCATCTTATTTGCATTTGCTTGTCAATAAATCATGGCAACATCTAAAAGATGTTGAAAAGAATGATATGGCAAACTTTAAATAAAGGGTAAACAAACTACAGTGAACTCCTGAAAACGTCAACTAATTTCACATAGATGAAGTTATCTATAATGTTCAGTACAAAGAACTTTTGCATAAATCTTAACCTAATAACATAATTTTGTTCTGGCGGGTCCATGATTTCCCATGGGGCACAAATTTGTCTCTAAATTCTGTGGTGCAGGGTCGGGCTTGACCGACTTTACTTTCTAACTTGTTTTGGTTTCCGTTTTTTTTTATCATCTTTAGTACAGCTTTTTCTGAAAGATTTGCTAACAGTTCTGTCTCACTATAGTCAACCTTTTCATTTTTGGCCCTTGATAAATTTTGTAAACAGATTATATATAAATGGTCCAGAATGAACAAAGTGGTAAAAAACGGGATTAAATTGGTACATTTTCTTCTTTTCGATAAATTTGGTACAGATACAGATTATAGTCTACAATCACATACAGTGTACTTTCTGAAAAAGGCTGGTACTTTTTTACCTTTAGTTTTACCTTTTTTCGATAAATTTGGTTTGGAGATTGCATATGGTCCAGTTTAAAATATAGGGTACCTTTTAAAAGGTAAAAAACGAAATAAAATTTGTACTTTTTTCTTTTTGATAAATTTGGTATACCGTTTGCATATCCAGTGGCCGGAATATATTTAGACACCTATTGCTTTTTACATGGACAGCTGTAAGTCGGTGTTCAAGCGCATCGAGTGCACAAAACTTATATGTTGGCGGCAAATAATAAATCGTATAATGTTGTTTATGGAAATATGTTTTCGGGTATTCACGTTTTCGCGTGTTCATGGTATATTATTTTTTACAAACTGTAAAAAAGAAAATGTTTAATAGTACGGTCATGTTTTGGAAATGGAGTGAAATTAAAATCGAAGGAAATTTTCAGTTAAATTTCTTTAAAAATTACCGTAGTTATTTATTCTTGTGTATAGTTACCGTAGTTATTCATGATTTTAAGATTAATTCTAATAAATATAAGTGGCACCTTTTGGACCTTTAAAACAGGATCGTTTTGAAAATTTTTCAATATCAATTTCACTCGATTTCAATTTCCACAACATGGATGATAGTTCACAGCGTGATATATTGTTTTTAATATTTCTGTAAGATAGTTCGTAAAACTGCTCTGGGTGGGGAAGCAGCCACAAGGTCAATTAGGCCGTTCGTCTTTTTTTAATCAATCGAATTCCGGAGAGTAGTAAACTGAAGTTTTTGATAACCTTTTTTATAACGAAAAAGGACATAAGCATTTTACCAGCCCCGAACTAACTATGGTCTTAAACTGCAAAATTTTAAAAAAATATTCATTATCCCAATAAGCACTCATAAATTAAATTTCAAGTTCTTAAAATTTATTGGAAACGTATTTTTAAATGCTATTCAAGTTTCAAAATATTTTACAAGTATTCACTTGATTTCAAATTCCCATTTTGGAGAATGGTATTGAAATAAAGTGTAAACAAAAGTATATCTTAACCCTTGAAACTTGAAATTCGAACTTGAATTGTTTTTCACTTGATTTTCAGCAAAATTGCTTCTTGGGATGTGTTTTTTTGAGGATTTGTGTTTGAAATTTATATTGTTATGTTGAAGTGGAACTCAATTTTGCCTTCTTCTTTATATTAACTACCACGCTTCTGATTCTTTACGCTTTTAACTTTAAAGCTTGCGGTAAACTTTAAATACAGGGTAAAGGTGCAAAATAAACTTTTGACATTATACCAAATAATGTTAAAGGGAGGTCTGACTATTTTTTTGTTTCTCCAGCTTTAAATTTAATTTGATGATTTATTGTTTAAAAAAGAATTAGGTTTAAACCTTTTTTTAAACGATTTCCTGATGAAAGACTGAAATTAAATTTACTAATACAAAATTTTGTGAATTTTATAGGAAGCATTATAGTGCCAACCCATAATGTACAGCATTATCAAAGGCAGTATACAGCGCGCAAATATTCCGTAATGACATCATAGACACACGCACATACAATGGGGGTAATTGTAAACTCCTCATACGTGTCATTGATATACATACTTATATTCTTTATGAAAATTAGAAATTTAAGTTTAATTTATAAAAGAGAAGAAAATCTTTACTATACTTTTAATGTTTGCAAATGATTTTAAAAAAATTTTTAATAATTTACACTGCACAAAACGCACTCAACTAAATTACTTATCAGGGGAACTTAAACTAAGAATTTTGAGATATTTTCTTTTTAAATCCCCTAGTAAAATCACAATAAAGTATTATATAATCCAAAATAAATTAATACAAACACTGTTAAATTTTATAAAAATAATTATCTAATATTTGTTCACAAAATGCTTAATAAACTATACATACGATTAAAAATTAAAAAAAAAAAGTATAAATATATATAATTTTAACTTTAAGTCCACCTTACCAGAAAGTGGAATTTATACATAAATTTTAATTTTTATTATAAAAATCATAAATCTAGAAATAAATTAAAAATTTTATAGCATTAAAATAAAATTTAATTTTTGTTTTAAGTTGTAGTTTTATCCAAATTATTGCTTCATTTTTCTGTAAAATAAAAATTTCTTGTAAAATAAAACATTTTAAATTTTTTATTAATTAAAAAACCCGTTAAAATCCGTCAATGTGTTTTAATTAATTTGAAGAAAGAGTACGAGTAAGAAATTCTGGTAAATACAAATAATTTTTTTTTTGTTTTATTTTTTTTTAATAACTTATTTCTAAATATCATCTAAATTTTTTAACATTTTGGGTGTTGTGTACTCGACTTTTATTGTCATGTATTTAGTATTTTTATATTTATTTTTTATTATTTATATATATTTTCCATTTTCTGGTTAATTATGTATGGTAAATAAAAAGGCATGTGCTCTAACAAAACTAATTCGTAGAAAATTTTGAATTAACCTTTAATACAATTTAAACAAAACGTAATACTAAATCTCTAATATTTGTTAAAAGCTATTTTATTTTAACTTTACATTAAATTGTTAAATTCCAATTTTAATCGCCAATTTATTGCTTATTTATCATTTAGATATGGAAATATCGTAAAATCGCGTAATAACAACAAGTTATATAAATTTAAACAAAAACATCTGTGTTACCAAAATGTAAATAAACAATAAAAATGGCGCGTCTACAAAATATGCAAATAAACATTTTATGTTCAGTTAAATTCCAATTAAGAATTAAGCTGGCCATATACTTAGTTCTTTTTACCCGTGCGGGTAAAACTATACTGTTAAACACGAACAACGACAATATCTACGTACTAAGCGTTTTTTCCAGCAGTTCAAGTTTTATTTATTTTGTGTGGTGGCATCATGGTACAACTATAAAAAAGAAAGATCCCAATATGATCCCAAATGGAGCTTCCAACGAAGCAGTTTTGTAATGGAGAAACTTAAAAGTTTCGCTTACCATTGCGCTTTTTTTTTTTTTTTTTTTTTTTTTTTTAAATGTTTTTTTTTTTTAATTTTTTTTTTTTTTAATTTCCTAAGCTAATCCCGCGAAGCTCTATGCTTGTCTGCAGGAAAGAAACCAGAGTCTCTGACGGGAATCGAACCCGCAACCTCGGCGCTGATAGACTAGCTCGCTACCAGCTAGCCTACCGAGGCACGGAAGACATGAATTTTATATGGCGAGTTCCCACTTTGAAGCAATACATTTTTGACACATAAAGCGCAGTATTCAGCGCATATAAAAATTGTTAGATGTAACGATCAGCTTTACACACTGAATGTTTTGATACAGTTATTTTTTAGTATTCTCCCTTACAAACTTGCTTCGTAGTAAGGGAATGCCGTAGCACTTGAAATGTTATTTTTTTCTATAAAAGTTGTTGAGAGTTCTTTCACTTACTTAACTGCATTTCTGTATGTCTTATTGCGTAGCGCATAATTGTGCGCTTATTTTTTTTAATGTACCTTTAGTGCTTCGCAAAATAATAAAAATTTTTATTGGGATGCTACTCAAATGCCAACATCTAGTTCAATTTGTATGCATAAAAAGAAATAACGAGCTGGCGTTATAATGTTACCTAGTGCTCGGCACTTACAAAAAACCGCAAATTGTAACCGCGTAACCACATACACGTGCAGTTTTGAACGAACAAGTTTAAAAACTAACGGCCAAAATCAATTTCTTACGCGTGCAACGATACGGACGGTTTTAACCGTATGACTTAAACTATGTTAAAACAACGAAGTGTTAGGCCAGCTAGGGATGGGCAAATTGAAAAATTGTATCGATATTTTTTAAGAGTTATTTATTATATAAAAAATATCGATATATCGAACGTTTTTTGCTGAAACTATTACCAAATTAAAAAATTTAGTATGCCTTATTACATACATACATATTTATGAACAAACATAATATACATATCGATGCCTTACTTTCTCAACCTAGTATCTTAAAAAAAATACAACTTTCAGGAGAGAAAAAAAAAAACGTTTCATCTTTGTATACTTCGGTGTTTGGGTTAAAGTTAAAATGGAATTATTAAAGAATATATTACATCTATGTATATTGTATAAGTTGTTGCATTGTTACATTGTTACATTTTATTTCCAAAAATTAAAAAGAACAAAACATTCAATCAAAACAAAAAATTCAATTAACAAAAACAAAAGGAAAGAATACAAAAAAACCATATGAAATCTAAAAAAAGTATATTACAAATATTTGAAATGGAAGCTAATAAGTCATGGAAGTACCAACTTAACTTAAAGTTTGAATTGCATCCCAAAAGTACCAACTTTAACTAGAAATGTTTTTGATTGTTTTAGTTAAACAAGTAATCATCAGTTATGGACATAAGGAGCACTCTCTGTTTTATGTGCTCTCCTGTTAATCTGCTTCTTGTATCCGGCACTGCTTCTTATAAATGCCAATCATTTTAGATCTTCATATTAATTTAAAAAACATATGATGCATGCAGTGATGCCATTCTCAAAAAAAAAACATATTGTTTGAAAAACTGCTAAAATTTAAAGTTTTTAATTAAGACTGACTTCGATAGTCGTTTTTTAATATCGATATATCGGTATTTTAAATATCGGCGATATATATCGATTATTTTTTATTTAAATATCGATATTTTGATATATTGCTATTTTTTCCCCCATTCCTAAGGACAGCTTTAAACAAAAGCAGATTTTTTTTTTGGAAATTTCGCAAAAAAAAAAAAAAAAAATTATTAAGGCTGAGTTATGCGAATGTGCTGTACCGTATCTGTAATGTGTGAATCAGCTGTTCATTTATGTGTATATGAAAAGCAATACAAAAGCTTACCGAAATTTAATGTACTGTAGATGTAACGTACCGTTCTGTATAAAACAGAACTTCATACTGTTGTTACGTGACATTTGTAAAACAGTGTTGGGCGGCTTGTATGTTACATTGAATGCGGATATTTTCGCTCTTTTATGTTTGGTACTTTTTTCAGTATATCTATGGAATTGCGACAAAACAACTTACAATACAACAGATTTATATATATACAAATACACATATGTTTAGACGTATGTATAACATAATCAAATTCATATACTCATACAATAGAAATGTGAAACATATAAAAGGCTTAAAATGGTATAAAAACCTTCTTTGGTGTATGCTCATTTACAATATATCTACAAAAAATACTGGGGCCTAATTCTGGCAGTCGTGATCGAGTACTTTCTCGTTTCGAAAGCAATTTTATTTCAGTCGATACTGAACGAATCGAAACTATTTTTTCAGTATTGTAAAACTCAAATTAACAACACTGAAAAAATAATTCCGATTCGTTCAGTATTGACTGAAATAATTAGATTTTAAATTGCTTTCGAATCGAGAAAGTACTCGATCACGAATGCCAGAATAAGGCCCCTGTTTTAATACCATTAAATCACTTGGTACTTTTTCTGCACAGCGGTCACCATTTAAAGCTTTTTGATTCCCATTACTGTGTGTATTGTTTTATGTGTACTATTGCTCTCTGTTTATGTATGGGAAAAACATATGACGCATTTTTAAATGTTCTTTAAAGCTATGTTCACATTATGTGTATTTGTCAAGTCGATTGTCAATTTTTCACATGTTAAATTTGTACAAATTGTCTGAACCCCTCCAAACAATATCATGTGTTATTTCCAACCAACGTGCTTAACTAAAAAATGCAAATAAAAAAATGGCTCGGAAAGCGGGGTGCACACTATCCTTGTTTGTTAGTGTGGCCGCTTATTTTCGTTCGTCAACAGTCAACCACGTATTATTTTAGTTTGACTGACGAAATTTTTGACTGACACTCAAGTTCGATAGTGTGTTCTTCACAAAATACTGAAAAAAACATGATAATTAAAAAATATCGAACGAAAAAAAAAATATATTTAAAAAGCTTATTCTGCGCTACCCCGTCTACTGTATAATATTGAATTAAAAAACAACATTAAAAATTTCCAACTTTTCAATTCCAGGAGTGGAATGTGTTCAAATCGGGGTACCACCCTTCTTTCAATGTGTTTCCTGTACTCGAAGTCAACGTATCAATGGCACTTTGTGTGTAGATATAGATGAGTGCGAGCTTTATCAACCTTGTGACTTAAAATCGATTTGTGTTAATCAAAATCCAGGATTTAGATGTGAACCCTGTCCCTTGGGTTATAGTGGGATGCACGTTCATGGTAAACGGTTAAGAGTTAATTATTTTAATTAAGTTTAATATTTTGTTTATCATAAAAAGGATACTATGCTGAATACTGGACTATAAATTATCAAAAACAAACCTGTCATGATGTTGACGAATGTCAAAACGGTATGGCCCGTTGTGGACCGAATTCGATGTGTATTAATACGATGGTAAATTTAAAGAAAAACGAATATAAATAACATATTTCTTCTGTATGAAAGAAAAATTTGAATGAATGGTATTTTATTAAGTTTTCAATATTCTTCTAAACTTGTTAATGATATGAATCAATCTTAATGAATTTATTAATTGTCTGCTAACCAGGGCTCCTATCAATGCAAATGTCGTGAAGGCTTTGTCTCAAATGGCACTTCAAGTTGTTTTCCTATAGCCGATATGTGTCCAGATGGTACCGTTTGTAACAGTAATGCCAACTGTATACTATCCGATAATTTCAAATACCGATGCAAATGTAAAGTGGGCTGGGCCGGCAATGGTTTAATATGTGGTCGCGATCGTGATTTGGATAGTTGGCCCGATTTACAGCAACCCTGTTCCGAATTACACTGCAAACGAGATAATTGTCCCGATTTACCCAATTCTGGGCAAGAAGACGCGGATAATGATGGTATAGGTGATGGTTGTGATGATGATGCGGATGGTGATTTGATACCGAATGATAAGGATAATTGCCCATTTGTATACAACTTGGATCAATTGGATTCCGATCATGATGGTGTGGGTGATGCCTGTGACAATTGTCCATTTGTACCCAATCGCAAGCAACTGGATACAGATGATGATACGTTGGGCAATGATTGCGATGATGATATGGATAACGATACGATTATAAATGAATATGATAATTGTATGTTGGTGCCGAATCCAAATCAGTTGGATATAGATGGTGATGGCATTGGAGATGTCTGCGATAATTGTCCCAGTATTTCAAATCCATCACAAGAAGATCGGGACAATGATTTGTTGGGTGATGCTTGTGATAGTGAGATAGACGGTGATAATGATGGTATACAGGATAGTGAGGATAATTGTCCCATGGTCAGTAATGCTGATCAATTGGATACCGACAATGATGGCAAGTAAGTTAAGGAGTTTTAAAATAATTCAAAGAACACAATTTTTATGTTGCATTTTAAATAAGGGGAGACGCCTGTGATGATGATATGGATGGTGATGGCGTTCCTAATTATAGAGATAACTGTCCTTTGGCTAAAAATTCTAATCAATTGGATTTGAACAGTAAGTTTTATCCACAATCAATAGATTTTCTGTGCTGATCTGTATTTACTTCTGAAGGAAACGGCAAAGGCGATTTATGTGAATATGACGAGGATGATGATGGTACTCCCAATATTATAGACAATTGTCCTAATAACTCCATGATTTATTCCACTGATTTCCGTACAATACGCTCGGTGATTTTGGATCCTGAGGGAGAAGCTCAACTGGATCCCAATTGGGAGGTTCATGCCAATGGCTCCGAAATCATACAAACATTAAACAGTGACCCCGGTCTTGTGGTAGGTCATGATGCTTTTGGCGGTGTAGACTTCGAGGGAACTTTCTATGTCAATGATGATACCGATGATGATTATGTTGGTTTCATCTTTAGTTATCAAAGTAATCGCAAGTTTTACATTGTTATGTGGAAAAAGAATACCCAAACTTATTGGCATTCTACACCTTTCCGAGCCTCCGGAGAACCTGGTATACAAATTAAATTGGTCGATAGTATTACAGGTCCCGGATCCATGTTACGAAATAGTTTATGGCATACTGGGGATACCAAGGATCAAGTGAGATTGCTGTGGAAAGATCCCATGAATTCTGGATGGAAAGAAAAGACCTCTTACAGATGGTCTCTACTTCACAGGCCTTCCATTGGTCTCATACGCTTGAGGATGTTTGAGGGAGATAAACTAATTTTGGATTCTCACAATGTGTATGATTCCACTTTGAAGGGTGGACGCTTGGGGGCATTCTGTTTTTCACAACAAATGATCATATGGTCAGATTTGATTTATAAATGTAACAGTAAGTATTTGTTCAAAAATCCTTGAGGAATAATGGTGCTTATTTTTTGAATTTATTTCCAGCCCGAGTTCCTGGCTTAGTTTACAATGACTTACCTGGTCATTTGAAACAAAAAGTAGAAATTGATAGATAATTTAGTTGCTGCTAAAAATTATTAAGATTTTCGCAAAATGTTGGTGCTACGTGTCCTTTTCTTTATTGTTACTCCTAATTAACAAATTAAAACAAAAAATTATACGTAATTATAAGTTTAACTCAAATTGCCATTATATTTTATTAACTAAATATACGTAACGAAATATGCAATTAATTATTTACAAAGTTTTTTGGACAGAATAAATAAAACAAGATTGTTGTCTACGTGTAAATATTTAATAAGTACTCGGATGCTCTTTAGGCAGTGTCGTTCCATGGAAGTTTGTTCTTCCTAAGTTATTTTTTCAGCCTTTACCACCCTAAAGGCTGAATGAAATGTAAGGCGATCTAAGAAGTGATGCGCCTGGGGTGGCTAAAGGAGAGGTTAGCCCCACCAATAAAACATGAGGATTCCTTCAGCTGATATTTTCGTTTTTTGGACTTTCCATCGCGAAGGCTTTACAGCGTTACAGGTGTTTGGAAAAAATTATATCCACCTCGGTGTTTTTAAAACAACTGCCTTTTAGTTGAGTGGTTTCTGAGTGGAGAAAACTGAGCTCATATTCGGCATAAGCATGCCAAAACAAAATAGATAAGAATCTGTTGTATTGGTTAAACAACTTTTTTTCTGAAGATTCGTCAGAGATCTGACCGTCGACCATAGCTTGCTGGCTCCGAAGGTCAGATGGTACATTTCTCGCGTCTATATTCGTTCACCAACTTGCTGATGTCCCTGTTAAGTTGGACGATTTGTTGTATTATCGGGTTGGATTTGCGATGCTGTCGCCGGGAAATTCGGTCTTAAGACCGGTATCCTTCCGGCAGGGATAAAGTTAGCTCCGGAACTTTCTTTCTGCGCAGAGCATGTTAGAAAGTATTGGAGACCATCCAATCTGCCTTTTTCGATTCACGTAGGTTCGGCGTTCAGAGATCACAAATTCTGTCGGTTCGCCAAGCTTAATAGTTATGGGTAAGTTGTCTGATGACAGAGAGCTAAAGGTAGAAGTACATAACACGCGTTAGTGCGCGCGCGCTCTGTAGGGTTTTGTCAAAAAAGTTACACTAGTGTTTTTTCATAGAATTTTCATGAACTTTTTAACGCGTTGTGTATTTTTGATAATTAATCAGCTGACAATAAAAAGAATAATTTAACAGATTTGTGAATCATGAAAGAAAAACTTATTAAAGAGCTTAAAAAACATACAATATTTATATAAAAAGAATAAATTCAATAAAATAATAAAATTTTGATATACTTTCGAATTCGTTTCAATACACAAATAAGAAAACAAAAAAAAAAAAAAAAACAGCTGACAGGAATGGCTTTTGTAATGCGCGTTGTGTAACTTGCAATTTTTCATGCGCTAATGTTTTTAAACGCACGACCTTAACGGTTACCAAATCGCGGTCATGTCATGTTCCGGGGCTTGTTTCTACTCCTGCTCGGTCTTATAAAATACCTAACAGGTTAGCCGGGATATACTACTCCTCAAAAGAAAAAAGAAGAATCGATACATAAGTGTGTTGTTGGTACTGGGTTGACAATCCTTGGTCGGTGCATTGAGGAACGGTTATTTAGTTATTCGTGTTAAATAACAATAACTGTGGGAATTATATTGTTGTTCTCACCATGGTGTTTGTCCACGATTAATAATGGTGTGATGAGAATCGGAATGTTGAATTAGTACGATTGAACGAATAATAAACAAAGTTGACCACAAAACTAATTTGGTTATGTGGCATCTCCATATATTATTTTGGGTTTAACCTGTCCCTTAAAGTATGCTTTAAATTTTCGTTTAACTTTTTAAAAGCGAAAACTAAAAATATAAATGAATAGAAAAAAGCAAATAAATTGACCGCACCAGAAGTTCAGATTTCGCCACCAGAGGCGTGTTTTTAGTTTGAAATTTGGGATATAATTTCGTCACAGCAGCCCAAAAAAGTATCTTCTAGAAAGGGATCATTTTTCAATTTTAATATATATTACAGAAAAGGACTATGAAGTTTTAAATTTATTTACAACATAATGGAAATAGAAATTTATTCGTTTCTCAAGAGTTGAGTTTAAAATATCAGTATATGAAATAATTACCACTTCATAAAAAACATGATTTACTATTCATTAGTGATATTAAGTCAACATTTCTGATTTTGGACTTATGTCGTTGTTGCAGCAAATGAGCGGTGATATGGTAAATGTAAAAATTATAATTTTTAGAATGTTTGAATATTAAAATTTATAAAAACAACCATTTAAAATAGCATTTTTATTTAAAGCATTTTTAGTGGTTGTATAATTTTTAGTTTTCATTTTTAAAAGCTTTCTGTAAGGCAGACACAACCCTTTTTCTGTAAAAACTTAAAGTTTATAGAATGTTTTAATGTTAAAATTTGTTTAAACAGCATTCGAAAACAAACTTAAGAAAATATATTCAGCAATATTTGAAGGGTGTCTTTAAGATCTGCTTCAGTTAAGAAGAACTAAATAAAGGGTTTACAATTTCACTGAAGTCATTTTAAATTATTCAAAACTTTTCTTTTGTGTTTTTAAACTTTACTTACTTTTCGTTTGATTCTTATGAGACTCGTTACAATTAGTGTAAATTAAAAAAATAAGTTTCTTAATAAATCAGAAACATATAGAGTTTATTTGTTAATTGTCTTTAATTAAATTTTTGAGAACATAAACTACACAGCTAGAAAAATATTGAATAACATTTTTATTTCTGATGTTTTTTTTTCGTTTTTTTTGTTTCTTTTTGTAATATGTAACTACATAATTGTATGTATGTTTTATTGTTATGTATATAATGTAGTGTATAACATTTGGATTTTAAAGTTTTTTTTTCTGTTTCCAATTTTAAATTATGTATAATACAAAACTAACAAAAGTATTAATGATGTTGTTGTAAATATGTATATAAATATTAAATAAATCTTTAAAAATTTTTTTGAAAGTATAAATATGCATTTTTGTGATTTTTTTTAAACAATTTTTTTTTTTTAGTTTAGTTTAGATGTTAAACTGCGCGTTTTTTTTTAATTAATTTATTGTCATTTATTTATTTATTATACTTAAACTATTAAGTATGTATTTACAAAGAAAAGTATAATAATAAACTTCAAAGCCTGTCAAGCTTTTCTGTGGTAACAAAACTTTGAGCTTTTCAAAAGCTTTAGTTTTACAAGGCTTATAGTGGATTCCGTTTTTTGAACTAAATTTCTCCCTCTTACATATTTTCTTGTCAAACTTGTTAGTCATTTAAGAGAAAATTGTATTAAATTTGGCAATATTTTATTTTTTTTTTTTAAATTACTAATAAATTTTATTAATTTATTATATATGTAATTAGATAAGCTATAACATTTTTACTTGACAAATATTTTTGTTTTCTTTTCCTATAAATACAATTTATTTAACTTTTTTAAATCAATATATTTACATTGTAAATATTGTGGGTTTTACCATTGAATTTCAGTTTTTCTATATAAATTTTTTTGTTTTGAGATATTTTGAAATTTTGCTTTTACAAAATTAGTTAAAAGGAAAATAGATAAAATAACAATTTATTGCTAAATTTAAAGGAAATTCGTTAGACTTGTACTTTTTTTTCTTAGATTTTGAAAAGCGCACACAAAAAGTTTAGATAAAAAGTTTTCTCTTGGTTTTGAACAAAATACAATTTTTTTAAGAGAAAACAAGAGACGTGCTTCTGGAATGGAGCGAACACATCTGTCTGTACAAAAATAAATTGCTTAACTAAAGCAGCACGTCGTGTTTTTGTTTTATAATTTAAACTTTAATTTTAAGTTACAAATAACTAAATTCTGCTACTAAAACTGTCTGACTGTCTGTCTGTCCGACTGACTGACTATGCTGTTAATTTAATGTTAATGTTTGGGATATTTTATTCCTTGTCATGGCCATTGGTCCCTAATTCCAGAAGTTCATGGGGTTCAGCATTTAACTAATTCAAAACAATTAAGAAAAAACATTATTGGCAAAATATACTAAAAACCAACAGAAACTTACTCTGTCTACATTTTGCAAATCCTTTTTGGATAAGTGATTTACTAAAATAGTGCCCAAGGCATCACACATGACATTAATGGTGGTACGGAAACGATCTCTGCAAAAAAAAAAAAAAATTATTTCCAACTCTTTTCCAATTCCCTTCTTTATATAAATATTTATGTAAAAAGAATAACTTACAGCAGCCAATCAACAGCTATAATCAGTGACACATCTTTAGGTTCCAAGCCTACTGTATCCAATACCATTACCATTGTTACAAGACCAGCTTGTGGTATACCGGCCGCACCTATAGAAGCAGCAGTGGCTGTAATACTAACCGCCACTATGGTGCCAAAAGAGTAGCTCATTTCTCTGTATTGGGCAATGAAAAGGGCAGCTACAGCTTCATACAAAGCAGTACCATCCATATTTATGGTGGCTCCTACGGGTATTACGAAACGTGTTACACGCGGATCGATGCCCATGCCATCCAAGCATTTAATGGTCAAAGGCATAGTGGCCGAACTGGAACCAGTGCCAAAGGCTGTGGCCAGGACCTGACTGAGTTTGACAATATAGGGATAAGGCAATCTGCGAGTGCCCAAAAAGAATATAACAGCAATCGTACCTTAACAAAATAATGTTAGTAATTTTTTTTAAATGATCCTCAATAAGCCTACCAAAACCGTGCAAGAATAGTCCCAGCATTACCGTTATAAAGTACCAACCCAGTGACTGTATGGTATCAGCAATCGAGTCCATTTCAATAATTTTGGCGGCAATCAAAAAGCCAACACCTAAAGGTGAAATCCTAAAACAAAACATATAAAAAGTTTTTAAAAATTTCTCGAAAATCGTAAATATTATTTCTATCCGCTCCGATGTCTATTGGAAACTTTTCTTTTATAATTGATTTGTTTGCAATACGTTTCTCATTTAATTATTTCGACTTACCAAATTACCCAGGATGTAATGGTCATCATGGCTTCGCTCAATGTTGTAAAGAAATCCTGCAACAATTGACCCTTCTCACGCATTCTGCCAATGGTGGTGCCCAAAATAACACTGAACATTACGAGACCCAAGACATTAGAACCCTCACGTTGCGTCGGTTTAAAGCCCCATTGTTCCATGGGCACTACAAAGGAAGATAATTTTTTGATAATTTTAGGAAAATGTAAAAATTTTAAACAAATTTGTGATTTTTGGTGATTTTTTGAAAATTTTTAGTAATTTTGAGGAAATAAGACGCGTTTCACACTAAGCAATTTAGTTGCGCAATTTGCAATTCCTTTTTTACATAAATTTTTCGTAATTTTATGACGTTTCTTTTTTATTTAATAACAATGATTTTAAAAAGATAAAAATGTTGCCACAATAAAACGAGCCACAAACATTAAACAACTCACTGAAAAATAAATGAAAGAAAACCTCAAAAACAAAAAATATATTTGCATTCATGCAAAAAAAAAAGAACGAAAGAACAAAACAACTTGCCGAAACCTACCAAGTCTGTACTTACATTTCTTCCCCTAACCCGACCTTACATCTGACATCTACAAACCAAGAATTGCGCAAGAGATTTGCGCAACTAACTTGCCGAGTCTGAAAGGAGTCTAAGCAATTTTGGCTAAGCAAGCGACTTCTTTGATTAAAGCAATTTGAAAATTTAGTGTTTTAAGTTCCTAAAAATCCAAATTGATAGCAAAACTGCTCTGAAGTCATGTTAATACATTTAAAATCATGACTTTAGATGAAATTTGCTTCAATTAAATAAAAAAATTAATTAATTTAAAATATTTACTTACAGGATGGTACAATACTGGTATTTTCGAAAATTTCTGTGCGATGCTAAAAATAAGAAAAATAATGTCAAATAATTATGATCAGTTATTTAGTTATACATATCGCACACTAAATCATAAACAGTCACAACTCAAAACTCGAAAAAATTCTCTTGAGGCAAAAAACTGTCTTCAGAAACATGTTTGCAGTTTTTTAATTAAATTGAGTTCCACAAATCGTACCCTAAATACTAAAGGGTATTAACTCAAAATTTTAAAATTTTCAGTAGAAGCAAGACAATTCTTAATTTTACATTACAGGCATATGAAAAAGAATTTTTAAACCAAACTTTTCATTACCAAAAAGTAGACAAAACAGCATGATATTTTTACAGCGGGTGGATATGAATATTATGTGTCGAATTCTTCCAAAAAGTGAAAAAATAAAAATTTTGAGTTAATACCCTTTAGTATTTAGGGTGCGAAATGTTAAAGGAGAAAATATAAAAAAGCCGGTGAAGCACACGAAATTTAAGTGGTCGTCATAGATTTGATTTGTAAACTGGTTTATGAAAAAATAAACGATTTGAATAAATTTTGAGTTGTGACTTTTTATGAATTAGCGTGCGATATGCAGTTACATATATCACTGATTGTGTTTCTTTTATCACAGATTAAAACACACACTTCAACACAGATTTGGCAAATTGAGAACTTTGCTCAGTTACAATTTATTACACTACACATTTATAAATTATAAACAAAAATTTACATGATCCTCCATTATGTTTCATTACAATCACGAAAATTGTGGTGATGATTTAATTAAAATGCTAAAGTATATGTAAATGTCAACAACAAAAGTGAATTCTGTGAATTCTATAGATGTTTTTTCCCCGTTTAATCTGACAGTTTGAATTTGAAATGGTTTAATATAGAAAGAAGTCCATAAAAAAGATGCCCCCATATGGGTATCGTTGTGACAGCAAATTATTACAAATGATACTTTGTCAGTTTGAATTCTGCAACTGTAATTGGAAAATTATCCAAACAACAACAACAACAAAAATACGCATAAACTGTGATTTTGCTTAAATTGAATTGAAGACAAGACCCCAGATTATTAATTACGCACTTTAGACCCATCTAAAGTTCGCCCTCTCTTTTTCACTCTTCCTCTTTTGTACGTGATCAATTTGGGTATCACACTACATTTCTCATTGTGTTGGTAATGGATCATGATTATATATTTTTTTTTTTCAAAACTCTGTGTATGCAACATTATTTCGATTATATTTTTTTTTAGAAATTTTGCATACAAAAACCATAAATTGAATGATTACTGGATTCTGGTGGTTGTTTTCTCAAAAATTAATTCTATCTAAATTAAACTACATTAAATTGGGGTTGACAGAGTGAGTGCTTTTAAAGTACATATTTCCGATTATGTTGAAGCCAAAAAATGTGTTGAAGTTTTTGTTCTCTACTAAAAAGACCTACCTGGAACATGGTGGATTGGATAATGTTGTCGGTGAACATGTTTCTGTAATTATTATGAAAGTTTTTAAAAGTTAGCAAACAGTTTTTTACTTAAAGTCCAGACTAACCTTATTAAATCCATTAAAGTATCTGGTGTCAGCACTTTGGAGGCTTTATCCACCGATTCCATTCGAGTCTCCACAATTTTAGCACCCTGGCCGGGTCTTATGGTGGTTACTAAACAAATACCCAATACCACAGCTGAGACTGTGGTAATAAAGTAATAAGCAATGGCTCTGGAAAGGTTGAAAATTTAATTATATATAAAAGCTTTATAGGCTCTTGGCAATTAATTACCTGGTGGCAATTTTACTTGACATACTCAAGTCCAGACCACCGATGGCACTGGTGATGGATGAGACCAACAAGGGCACAATAAGACATTTTAACATGCTGTAAAGAATTTTTTTAAAGTCAAAATTTCAACGATAATAATTTGGAAAATAGAAATGGGTTAATCCGAAGAAAATTAAAAAGGAATATTAAAAAAGTCTGTTTCTCTGTCGGTGAAAATAATGCAGCGATCTAGCAATATCGGACCATCTGTTAGCAAAGATAAATCCTAAAGGCATGAAACTTGAAAAAATAACTAATTTTCGTTAAGTATAAAAAATTGTCACAATTGCTTTACTTTGAAAGAAAACACCCTTCCAAAATCCGAGAATAAGAGTTTTAGAACGATAGAGCAAACAAAAAATTGTCCAAGCCCGCAGACTTTTTTCGATGTCTTGAATTGGTATCAAAGTTATTTGTACTAAATTTTGTAATTTTTACTCTTAATGATTTATTTTGTATGGTAGGTGCCACACCCACTTATCCAAAAACACACACTTTTTGACAGATTTTGGGTATTAAAAACCCAATTATGTGTCCCAAAATTTAAAAAAATTTTCTTCTACCATGCTCCAGAATAAGGAAATGGTACTTTGTGCCACCCACTCATCATTAATCCCGCCCACATTTTATCGGATGTTCTGTATTGATGACCAAGAAGTTTGTACCTAATTTGGAAACTATAGCTTTCTCTAGATATACAGAAATCTATCATGCCTTTATATGGGAGGTGCCATGCCTACTTCTCCAATCCCACCTATTTTTTTAGCGATGTTTCGTATTAATATTCCAGCTATGCGTACTAAATTTTGACAGTTTCTCTTCTACTTTTCTGCAGATATAAAGGAATATATTTTGTGACACGCCCTCTTATTCAATCCCGTCTACAACCAAGATATTTGTACACAATTTGGAAACTTTAGCTCCTGCCGTTTTCCAGATATATATATACATATTTTTTTCGTATGCGAGGTGCCACATCCACATAAAATTTTTTTTAAATATTTAGTGTATAGCTCCTTCCTGATCATAAGTGATATACTGTAATAGTTTCATAAAGATCGGTTTGGCGGCTATACACATTTTTCTATTTAAGCGGCAAATCCTGTATGTATGTTTGTGTTTGTTATGTAGAAAAAAATTCAACATACAACAACAAGGTGAGGGTATAAAGACAAGCAAGAAAGTATAGTCGGTCAAGCCCGATCATATAACACCATACACCACAGAATTTAGAGACTAATTTTCGACAGTATACCATATTTGGGACCCATGGGCAATCTTTGACCCGCCAGCACAAAATAATGCTAGTTATGAGGTTAAGATTCGTGTAAAAGTTTTTTGTGCTGAATATAATTTGGATATCTTCATCTATATCGTATTTGTTTGGCTTTCAGTGATTTTAGGGAGGGGGTTTGTATTGGACTTATGTTCAATTTAGGACCTACGAACACGACGTAGTAGCTATCGTCAAAGTTTCTGTCACCAAATACCAACATTTATAAGAAAGTTAAGGCCCTTAAATCTGTTTTCGGGAGTAATTTTTCCATGGGAGTTTTACCGTACATCCAGCCAGCCGGACGGACGGACATAGTTAGATCGATTCAAAAAGTTATTTTGAGTCGGCCGGTATGCTAAAAGGTGGGTCTAGAGGACCAATATTTTAAGCTGTTACAAACATCAGCACAAACGCATAGTACCCTATCCACTGTTGTTGTGAGGGTATAAAATACTAAATAAGCTCAAATATTTATACTTGTTATCAAATGCGGAATTAAGTAGTTTCTAAATTCTAATTAAAATTAGATTTTATTAAAAATATTTACGAGTTGTTTTTGTAATTTTAATATTTAAGTCCCATAAAAAGCTAAAAATAATTTTTTTACGAATAATTTACTAAAAATGTAACAGTTATAAGACACGAATTAGCAATTGATTTTTAATTTTGAAAACTCTTTGTTTTTTAAATCGTTTCCAAGTTTAAAACGATTTTTCTTAAATTAACCCATTTTTTGTTTAGTTAGTAGCAAAAATTCTTTTTTCTTAAAAATTCCATTACTTACCGCAAAAATATTTCACCAGGAAATGATATATACATAATTTCACGTTTTGTCCATTCGCCTGTGCTGCTCTTAATTATGAAACCTACAAGACCGCCCAGGAAGACACCAATGACCGTTAACATGGTCAAGAGGTTCTCCTGCATGAAGGCTTTTAATTTGTCATCTTTTTTCGGCCGCGTCATTTTGGTTTTAAGTATTTAAATGTGTTTTTTTTTTAATTTTTAAATAACTTAATTAATTTACAAATGGCAGAGTTTGAAAAAACAACGACTAGACCTTAAAGTCTAGATTTCTAAAGAAAACCTTAGCACTGGTTTATATTATTTTTTTTCACAAATCACTTTGAAACACAAATTTTTAAAAGTTGGTGATATTCTATTTTAGAAAAGTTTATAAGAATATTTAAAAGTTAATAGATTTAATGGCCAATTTTACCAAGTTCAGTTATAATTAACAACTACTGCTATAACTGGCAGTTAACAATATTTTGTTTTTGTTTCGCTGTTATAATGATAGTTAATTATAACTGAACTTGGTGAAATTGGCAGTTATTATTATTTAATTTTTTAGCGATTTAAGGCGGGCGAGAAATTTTTAAATTTTTTTAAGAATTATTTAATTTCTTCACAGATTTATTTTTTTAAGTTTTGCTAGATTTTGTTTGTATTTTTAAGTTGTTGTTTCGTCTACGTTTAAAATAATACTAAAATTTGTTTAAAACAAATCCCTCCGTATCAACCATACTTTTTTGTTTTTTTTTTTTGTTCGATTTTCATCTTTCCCCCAATCAGGGGTAAAAGAGTGCGAAACTTTAAAAAATTTAAAACAAAAAGTGAGTGTTTTTTTAAACAACGAAAGCTTTTTGCTACCCTATTGAACATGCGCACTTTTTGACGCTCTTTTTTTGTTATGGCAAAAATGAAAGCTTTTCTTGCTGAATTCCCTCACAGCTTCTGTTACAACAACAATATCATTATGATTAGATGTAGATGTAGAATAGATCAATATTAGTAGCAAATATTTAGACTAAAATATAGATCACGTTCAAGTTTAAATATGACAAAGTATCAAATTTAAACAAGTAACCGGAAACTATAAAAAATGTATTTACATTTCCAAACAAACGCACACACTTTATTACATACTTGTATAGAAGATAGTCATACATACACATATTCGTTTAATAGAGAATACGCAACAATTTTTTATTTCTTTAATTTCAAAATGTAATACGAGACTAGTTCAACAAATTTTAAGTTTAACCGATTAACACAAGTGTATATGAAAAATGTTGACAGCGTTTGCACTAAAATGTACATGACTATCATACATACGAAATCCATTCATGGATTCATGTTTATGTATGTATGTGTAATAATGTGTACTAATTTATGTCAACTAGATGACACTACTAATATTCAATATAAACAAACTGATTTTTTTTTCATTCAAAATATTCTATAATATCAGCATTAACATTTTTATTATAATTAATACATATTATAACATCATAATTATTTGTAGATGTTTTACATTCAATATAAATTATACTAAAAACACCCAGCAAGCAATTTTAAATTAAAACTTAATTTAAACAAATTTTATGACAACAGAAATATGCGTTAAGGTTTTAGACGCATGTATAAAAGTGTTTTTCGGGAGTTGACTTTATTTGGGACCAATCCACGTTTTGGTTTATAACTTTTTTACTACTGGACTGATTTTGTTTAAAAGTTTATCGTAAATAAAAAGTGAACGGTTTTTCCCTTTGAAATCAAATGTCTCTCATTTCTCATTTCTCTTTATTTTAATCAAGGTTTTTCCTTTAAATGTTGGGAAACTCAAACAACAATTATACAAGAAAACAGCAACAAAGGACTCCCTTTTGATTGTAAAACAGATTTCAAACAATCCACATTTAAATACTCATTTCCATTATTTTGTACAAAAGTACTTGGCATTAAGAATTTTCTACATTTCCGCGAATGGAAAAAGTCCTGGAAATTTTAAAACATGTAACAAGTGCTCAATATTCTTTCAAACATCCTTTAAAATAAAATTAGATTTTCAAGACTAACTATAAGCGTATTTAAAAAAAACATTTTCAATATAATTTATAGTAATTTTCTACATTCGGTTTTATGTCAACTTTTATGTTCGTAAAATTAAAGGTTTGCTGAGATTTGCCATTGTTAGATACTTTAGACAAACTATTGCTTATGTGTAGTTTACTTTTTAACATTTAACTCTTATTAAGTCTTACAAACATTTACACATTTTTTGAATAAAAAAAAATTATCCAAATCAAAAATCCAAAAATAAAAAAACCATGGAAAGTAAGTGTCATATTGGAAACAACCCAGCAAAAATTACAACTACCCAGGAAAAACTTTTTGATTTTTAGTAATAGGTGGTAGTTATTTCATACGTTACCTGGTAAGTAGTTGTCATTACAATTGTCATTATTTTGAAAACTTTAATAAGTACTTACTAGTAATGACCATAACAACTACTTATTACTTCTATTATTTTCACTACTGAATATTTGCTTACTAATATTCAGCTCAATAACTACTTATTACTTGTGTTGTTTTCAGTACTGAATATTTACTTACTGGTAACGCACTTAATAATTACTTATTAGGTCTATTAACTAGTGATTTTTTGGCTTCTGGTAAGTATATTGTAAGTACTTACAATTCAACTTACTAGTAGTTAAATAATAACTAGATATTTTTTGACTTCTAGTAAGTGTATTGTAAGTACTGAATTCTGTGGACACCTCGAACAAAAATAAGTAGTTATTCAGCCGAAAAATAAGTAGTGTTTATTTTCTCCAACATTATTTGCTAACTTACTTGGTAAGTTAAGATTTTGCTGGGTACTATAAAGCAGTTAAAGCCCATGAATGCAGTACATTGTTAACTTAATCGAAAAATTGCTTTTAAGATGCGATAACATGAACATGTTGGAATTGACCGTTAAATTTAAGCTTCGTACAGACGGTGGTCAGATCTTACAATGTTGTCATTAAAATTGCCTTAAAATGTCTTGCAACTGTATGAACATTGTAAGCTCATTTCAGATATGTAAAATTAATGCATCTGACAATGGTATTGTCAAAAAAATTACAGCATTGTAAGATCTGACCACCGTCTGTACGAAGCTTTACAAATTTAATCAAAAACAAGTAGACGTGCTATGTTCGGCAGCTTAAATTTGAGAGTTCACTTGTATAGGACCCAGGGAAAATAATAGGCCGATTTCGTTAATGTTCAATATTTATTACTTCTTAAACATAAAAAAATATCTGCGAAATTCTGTTTTTCTAGTTATAGTAGGGGCGCTATTGTCGCAAAACCATTATTTTTGGAAGAATGCAGTAGTTATATGTCTATAACTTTATTATTTATGAACCGATTTTGTTCATTTGAACTACTGCTTTTATACTAATGGCGATTTCTATTCTGAGAAAAAAAAAACACTTACTTTACGGTTTGGAAACAGACATTGACATCACTTATTGCTTGAACAAATTTAAAACGATAATAAATATGTACATAGAATTTTCCACCAAAATAAAAAAACGATTTAATTCAAAATGGAGTATGCCGTCGAAGAATATTTAGATGTAGAATTCTTTTGACAAAACTTTTAAAATATTATGACAAACAAAATACAGTCATTAGTTAGCTAATAAACACAGTTTAACAAATAAAATATTATTTCCAGCTTTTTCTTAACCATTAGTTAAAGCCTCAAATGTTATTATTGGTTAACCTTTTTTTATTTTTTTATTTTTTATTATTTTAATATAGTTACCATTTTTTGGTCTGATTAAAATTTTTTACTTAACCAATTATTGTAAATATGATACTTTAGTTAAGCTATAGTTATAATTTACTAATAATTAACGAATGACTGTAAATTTGAGCCTAAATCAATTGAAATTGTTTAAAATAAAGCTAAAGTTTTTTTTTGATTTTTTCGTCAAATATTTGTTAGGTCTCAACATACTTTAACACTGTAATTATGTAAAATAAAAAAGTTACACTTCTTTAACTTGAATTCAATATAGGTATCGGTTTTGCCGATATTTATTTTTGAGTTGCGGTATCTTATCGGCAAAAGGCGTATCGTTTCTTCATTAATTTTTAATACTACAACTTAATTGCCAATATTTTCAAAAAACTGTTTAATTATTATGGCTTTTTTGCTGGGGAAACAGGCATGACATTATATTTTAAAGACGAGGGATGTAAAAAGGATTCTTTGCTTTGTATATCTCGCTACAACCTTCACCTACAGAGATTAAAATGCATGCCTGTTCTCCCAAGCAAAAAAGTCATAAGGAAAATCTAGTCTAATTATGGAAACGTTTTTAAAGTTTTCATTTGCGTATTATTCTAAGTTTATGAACTATATATTGATAATAGTAGAAACCTTTTGGAAAACTTCGACGTGAACTTCGAGTGTTTGGTGTAAAATTTGTTTTATGTGTTACAACTTAGAATTTTATTACTCATTGTGTGTTAACTATTTTCTTTCAGTAAATTTAATTAAAATAAAAAAAACATTACAAAATTTTAACAATAAAGATAAAACTTGTTATAACAAATGTCAAGTTATATAAATTATGAGTTTAATATTGCGCATTTAAAACAAAATAGTAAAAATAAAAAAGTCAAATAAATGTGTTTTGAAATTCTATTTAAATTTTTGTACCAAATAAAAGTTTTAAAGGTCTTTTACACTTAAGGTAGATCAGTGGGTAACACAAGTCCTTGTTCTTATTAATCAAGTTTTTCCGGAAACTAAACTGTATTGGCTTTCAGTATGTTATTAAGTTTCCTTTTTTCTATAGTAAAACGTGCTCAGTGAAAACCCATCTTGTAGTTAAAAAATTTCATAAATTTGCTTATTGGCTAACCTTTTTATTGTGCCTTTATAATTTTTTTTTTTTTTTTGTTTTTCTTTTATTATTTGAAATATTATTACTTGATGTTTGCATTAAATATTTAGAATAGATGCTGGTGCAAAGTTTAGTTAATTCATGATACTTTCTGTTGTATTAATATGGAAATAATCAATTTATTTAAGATATTTGATATCTTTTGATTAAATTGACCTTACACAGATATTAAGTTTACTTAATGTGCTTGTTGTTAGTGTTTTAAATTAACAATTTTAAACGTAATAAACACAGATAAATTAAAGTGACATTTTTCCATTAAAAGATAAATTTAACCGATGGTAATTTATTTATTTTTTTTTTTCAAAAGAATGCGAAATTACTTAAATTTCAAAATTTGACTTTCAGCATTAGAAGTAAGTAAGCCTTTTTATGTTTACAAAAATTGGTATCTAAAAAATTACTTTATACATTTACAAGCATGTTCTGACATTCGCAAAACGCTTCATATTTGCGATTCTGACTTGAAATCGCATAATAGGTGTTCTGTAAATCGACAATGGAAGAAGTTTGGCGACTTTAAATTGAAAAAATATGCTCAAGGGAACTAGAATATTTTTAAGAAACTATGGCAGACCGCAAAAGTTTCGGGACACCGTATGATAAATCTGCTGTTTTTTAAATCGTTAAACTGGATTTTTATTAAGACTACAAGTCGAAAAAACACATTTTGAAGTCACTTCTAACGAAACTATATTTAAAGAAATTTTTTTAAACATTTCAACCATATTATAGTTAAATTAGTCCTCCATAAAGTAGCTAAAATCATATTATGGTTGCCTCCGAACCTGCTATGGTTAATAATAACAATAATTTGTTAACCAAAAAAAAAAAAAAACGACAGCACTGAACTGAATATTGCGACAATTGTTTTGTTGACTTTCCTAAAAGCGATTTTTAAAACCAATTTGTAAAATTTGCAAGCATTTAAAAGACAGAAGACTGATAACACTGTGCTCGAAATTGACACTTTTTTTTAGACAAGCTGAGCACATGGCGTTTTAGCATAATTACGCTGAATCCAGTGGTGCCCACCGTTTCTTTAGGTTAGCTCTTGTTTTCGAGATATACCGTTATTTCGAAAATGGAGGAGGTTGCACAACATATATTCGCGTAACTCAAAAACGTTTCAGTTTATTGAAATTACTAAAAAACCGAAATTCCGCAATAAAATTTCCTTTAAGAAAAGTAAAACTTGTTATTTAGTATGAGCTGTCGTTTTAGAGACATAATTTTATTTTTTTTTTTTGGAAAAAAAAAATAATTTTATTACCAAAATTTCGAAATTTTTGTTTTTTAAAAATTCATAAAAAATTGGAAGTAAAGCTACGGTCAGACTTATCAAATATTTGACGAAAAAAACGGGACCAACAACCAAACTAAAAAATCATTACGCTTAATATCAATATTTATTTTGATTTAAATACCACATCTTACAAAAAACAGTTTTTTGCTATGTCTACTAGTATAATTAGTTTATTTTGTAATATTAAGACCATTTTAAATCTCACTAACTATTAACAAAAGTAGGGGTTACGCTTATTTGATCAAATATTTAATAAGTGTGACCGTAGCTTTATAAAATTATTTTTTTCCCAAAAAAAAAAATTATGTTTCTAAAACGGCTGCTCATATTAAATAAAAAGTTTTACTTTTCGTAAAGGAAAGTTTATTGCGGAATTTTCTTAGTAATTTCAATAAACTGAACTGTTTTTTAGTTACGCGAATATATGTTGTGCAACCTCCTCCATTTTCGAAATAAAATCTAAAAAACAGTGGGCACCATTGGATTCAGCGTACCCGAATTATGCTAAAACGCCATGTGCCCGGCTTGTTTAATATTGCAACTAGCACAGTGTATTGAACTAAAAAAATTATAATAGCTTGGCAAGCTCTAATAACCGTATGACACTTTAACCGCTGTTGGACAATTAAACCTAAAAAAACGTGGTTCGAAAACATCGCAAAAACGAAGACACACCAAACTGAGCCCAAATAATTATAACAAAGTTGCCAGATTTGAGAGTCTAAAGGGGGGAAAAAACACACACACAATTGGCTTGGCAAACACACAGTTTGTTTCTGTTTGCAATAAAACAACAAAAACATAGTTCGTACAAACAATAATTTTTAATTTTTGTTTCGTTTTCAATGAATGCAGACAACGACAGTGCTGAGCAATATTGCTTGCTATTTGTTTAAAACGGAGAGAAATATAAAAGAGAGGAACATAATTTGCAGTATAGAGTGGTTTAAACAACTAGCTGTTTTGGTGCAACAGTGCCTTAAAGAATTGTTTGTCCGAACAGCAAATTTGTCAAAATTTTACAGACGTAAAAGTCATTTGTGTACTTTATTTTATCTTTTAATGACTAGTAGAGTTGCCAGATCTGAAATCTTATACAAAAAAATTTAACCTTAGAAATCACAATGATATTTACCAAATTGGTAGCAAACACTTTTCAGTTATATTCACAACAAACTGGATTCATTAATCTGATATTTTGCTAGCAGTTACCACAAAAACGTAAAACAAACTTGTTTTTTAGAAGGACAAATTGTAAACTTTGATTTATTTGTTCTGGAAATATAAATTTATATACATACGACTTGTAAATAGAAAATTCGAAATGTTTTCTAATTAACATTTTTTTACAAATGCTTGGTTTATTTACATAAACTAAACTATACATAAATTAAATGTCTAAAATGTCCGCAAAAATTTTTATTTTTACGTAAAGAGAAATATAGAAAAATACCAATTTAGGTTAAAGACAATTTTGTTGGATACCCCGGGTTCAATTTCCACCTGAGACTCTGGTCTATATCGCTTTAACAAACTGAATATCTACGTTACTACCGCATGCTAAATTAAGTTAGAATATAAATTGTTATACATAATAAATACAAAAAAATAAATAAATTATTTATTAAAAAAAAAGTTATTAATTGAACTCTTAAAGTAGTTTTACAAGTTCATCTAATTTTTCGTTCAATAAAATTTACATTTCTGGCCTACAAATATTTATAAAAAAAAGTATCTGAAGGGGATTTTATTTTTAATTAAAACGTATCTGTGAATAATAAATGTGTATTCTGTAATATTTAAATAATAAAACAATTTGAATTTTAATTCGAACTAGCAGACACAATGTAGGTCATTATTATTTATATCGTTTTTTTTTTTTTTTTTTTTTTTTTGTATAAGTTTCCAACACTAGTCAATTAAACGGTACCGTTACAAATAAGCAAATTCTAAAGATACACCAATACTTCTGCAAGAATTACTGGAAATATCTAAAAAAATCATCATGGTGATCATGATCACTATTGTCATGTCGATTAAAGTTTTACATTAATTGCCAGTGGCGAAGAGAGTAAAAGGGTGTCACTTGATTAATTTGCATTTATTATTTTGTTCAGTGTCTGAAATTGAAATCGGTATGTCAAAGGAGCTCTGCCAATTCATATTCTTACTACGTTTGTTAAGGTCTCAAGTTCACATTTCACACATAACGTTCAATAAACAAACAATTTAAAAACAATATTTAAAAAATTCTCGTTTTACTAAACAAATTTACATTGTTTAGCACATGTAAAATTTTTTTTCTAATTTAAATTACAAATAAGCATTTATTAAGTCATTTTTTGCTCACAAATTGATTAGAAAAATGTTTCAATATTATTAAAAATTTAAATTTAACACCACATTTTTTTATTGTTTTCCGCCTGTGCCTTTTTTTAGAGGGCTTTTGTTTTGAATGTTATTTATCAATGATCCAGGCGTAAATTATAAAATTGTTAAATAGTAGAAAAGATAAATAAAAAAGCTGTTACACATTTTGTTTAATTAGAATTAGTAGAGACACCCTACATTAAAATAAACAGTCATTGTGACTGACTCATAGATTTTTAAACGCATTAACTACATAATTAGAGTTTTTTTTTTCCCGGACTTTTTCGATTCCCGGGAAAGCGGGAAATTTTTTCAAATTTCCCGGGATCCCGGGATCCCGCTCCATATAAATAATACAAAGTAAATTTTGTTATTAATTAATGAAAAAAACTTTTATAAAAAAACTCGATCACGACTGCCAGAATTAGGTCCCAGGATACAAGATAAAAAGATAACATAAACATAACAATTTAATTCATAAAACAATAATAAAAACAAAATAAAAATTGAGGTACTTCAGATATAAGATCAAAAAGTTAATTAATAAAATAGATAAAATACTTTAAAGAAATATATAACATTTTTTAATGGCTTAGGAAATAACTTTCTGACACACTCAAAGCGCTTTGTAAGTCGTCAAAAAGTATATTCTTGATTTTATTTACTAAAACCATGTTTCCGCGAAATTTCGTTCATTTTTTACCGAGGTTGGACAAATAGTTTAAAGTGCACTGTCGTAGCATGCTTCGGATTCACAATCAGAAGAAATTTTTTTTTTTTTATAAACAACGTCTATATCAGTCAAATGTATGTCAATGTTGATGCAAAAATAGCATCAACCGGACTGCTTCTTACAAACCTTTTCATTTCAATAGTTCCATTTGTAATCTTTAGGACAATGTGTTTTTCAAGTTGTATGTTGTAGTATCTTACACGAGTTTCCAAAATGTTATTTTATTTCGGTTTCCACGCATTTCACGGGTATATAAACCAACACAAATTGAAATTGGGAATTTGTGTTTATCACATAATAAACATATCGCTCCTTCATTGCATCATGGTCATATCTCAAAATTTTAAGTAACTTTAGCAAAGTTTTCCTTCATACCTTCTCGTATTATATCTCAAACTGAACCGAAGTTATAGCAAAATATATCTTTAAATCGGTACATTTTGAAAACTTTAATCGCATTTTGCCAAGATCGTTTGTTTTTGTAGATATGACTTTGTTGCAATAAAGGAGCGATATGTTTAGGTATCTCCTATTTTTAAGACTTGTTCATGGACAATGCAACTTTACTGCCTGCATCTTATTTTTAATTAATGTACTTTATGAACTCTTCACTTCACTAAATGTAGTAATTATCAACTGTTGCACTGCCCATTCTGCTTTTAGTAGATTTATTGCCTCAGGAGACATTGATTTAAATACATGTACTCACTTCTTGTAATTGATCTAATCCACAACCCATCCACAGATGCTAATTTTTAGAGCATAGAAAACTAAATTTCAAAGTATAAATAGCTATTTTCTGAAATTATGATGAATTTTTTATTTCCCGGGATCCCGCAAGAAAAATCCCGGGAAAACGGGAAATAAAATAATTGAAATTCCCGGGAATTCCCGGGACGGGAAATCCCGGGAAAAAACCCTATACATAATGTTTTAAACAAATTTATTATTTTTTAGAAAACGTACTCTTATGAACACAAACCACTGTTTTCAAAAACTTTGTTTAAAATAGATCTTTTTATAAAATAAAACTTACAAAAACTTAAACAAACAACATGTAAGAACATTAAAAAACTATATTTAACCCAAATATATCAAACGATATACCACCTGTATAAAGCGGAAAGGCAATACCTCTAAAATTTAAGATAAGGGCAATTAAGAAGGCTTTTTTTTAATTAAACAAAAAAAAAAAATACTTGATGTTGAAAAAGTAACTAACAAAACGCTAATGGAGCTACCCCGCATAACAATCAAATACATAATTTCTTTTAATGTTTAATGTAATTCTACGAAGTGAATACTACACTCCAGGGGTAGAAACTTTTGGTTTCTAAATTAATCGCGATACTGGATGAAAAAAAACTTATACCAAATCATCCATTTGAATTTAGGAAAAAACATAGCACAAGGCTTAACAATGTGGTTTTAACAGAAAATTTACTTTTTACTAAATAAGCCATTAATACTAAAAGTACTTTTTTACATAAAAGTACATTTTTTACAAAAAGAACTTTTTTTTACAAAAATCTTTTTTTTAAGCACCTTATGTGTACAAAATATCTGTTTTATAAAGAGTATCTTTTTACAATAAGTACCTTTTCAAAAAAAGTTCCTTGTTTTTAAAAACAGTTTTACTAAAAATTACCCATTTTCTTAAAATTACCTTCAAATACCTTTTCAATTAAATTACCTTTTACTAAAAAGTACCGTTGTATAACTCTTATTTTAGTTTATTCTTCTAGTTCGTTTTACTCTACTTTTTTTAACTTTAAGTTAATTTAATTTTTTTTATTGAACCGCTAAACAATTATTGATTCTTATCAATAATTTTATTGTTTTTTATTATAAGTAAACAAAATTTAAATCTTTACAACTCCTACTCTAGTAATACAGACAATTTTGATTTGATAAAGTTGTAGTACAAAATGATTAATTAATTAAATTTTGATGACTTTCAAAAATTATAATAAAAAAATTAACAAAATTTTATATGTATGGACTGGCATTAAAAACATCTTGATTTATTGCTAAAAAAAACCTAATTTCAATAATACTTTTTTAATTTGTTTATACTAAATGCCATTTGCTAGTTTAATTTACAAAACCTTATGCACGTGCCTGTCATTAATAGTCGTTTGGAATTTTAATAATTTTATTTTTGTTTTATCAATATTTGTATATGTATAAGACATGATTAAAATAGATTTGATTAGAGTCTGGCGATTTGTGTTATGCTTACGAAACTTTTACAAATAAAATTTGTAAATATCTCTATTGCAGCACAATGGGTGTAATTGTCTACAAATGTAATTAAAAATTTATATGGAACTGTGCCCATGTTCTGTAACTCCCGCGTCGAGAAACTTTTCGATTAAATTGTGAGAAATGAAACAAAAATGCCATAAATTGAAACAAACAGCTGTTTTTCTCACTTAACTGCGTCTACAACATTTTTGGCGAGTAATAGCTGTCACGTAAGGAAATACTCGCCAATTTATAGAAAAAGTGTGTCTGTAAAATTTTTGTGAAAAAGTTCCCGCTTTGAACTGTCAAATAAACTCACGACAAAAAAATGGGGTGAGAAATGTTGACACAAAAAAATATATTAAACATGCAAAATGCAATGAATAATAACACGGAAGAGATAAGTATTTTGTTCTTGTTTGATTTTTTCATTGTTTAATTATTTTACTTTTTTGAAAAATATACAAATGTTTTCAAATCTATTTTGTAAGCAACAATCATTAAAGTCGCACTTTACATAATTTGGTATAGCCGACGGTTGTATTCTCGGCGCCATCGTTGACACACTTTTTTCTTACTTTTCGAGAAAAGATGGAATATTTTGCTCCACATCTTTTCGATGCAAGAAGTTCCCACCAAAGTTACAGAACATGGATACAGGTGTACGATATAAAACTTTAAAATTTTTGATTTAATAAAATTTTTATTTTGCAATTAAATTGATAATTCACTGTAATTACATTCCATTACTTGTCCACTAGAATGACTGCTCTTATATAACTAAGTATGTAAAATGAATATTGTGTTAAATTATAATTATGCAATATATTTCAATACATATTCTTTATATTCCTTCTATTTATAACGACTGTTACATACGAAATATGCCAAAGCTGTTTAATAAATATGGCTGCTGCTTATTTTATTGTAGTTTGAAAATAATTTTTTTTAGCACTTTAAGCAGAGAGTTGTACCATTGCGCACATTAAATAACTCATATTTTATTTTTATTTAGAAAAACAATTTCTATTCAAAAAAATTTCAAGGGCAACAAAAAAAATTATAAGAACTTGCTTAAAGTTCACTATCACTGCACAGTTTGGGGTAAAACAAAAGTAGAAAATTGAAAAAACGTAATTTTTTTTAAATACCCAACAAAAACTATGTATTTAAAGTATAAATTAATTTTTATACCCACTCCACAATAGTAGAGAGGTCTATATTTGACTATAGCTCTCTTACAAATACTACTCCCGAAAATAGCTTTTAATGCCATAGCTTCCTTAAAAAGTAAATTTGACGACAGCTACTACCCAGTAAAAAATTTGCTCCAAAAGGAGCATGTTTTATGTATGAATTCATACCTCAAATCGCTTCAAACCTGCTGATGGGATGCTTGATTTTTGTATGGGGTATTCCCGGTTTGGAGGACTTTTTTCTGCTGACAATAAGCACTTCTTTTAACATGCAAACAAAGCACTCCTAAAGTGCTTTTTAAAGAGCTAACTTTATTCACATATTCATTAATGTTTTGCTCTCACTTGTTAAAATGCCTTTTTTCAATAATTTTCGTAAACCATAATATATTTTTATTTTTTTCGCTTTAAAACCTTCTTCGTTGCCAGCACCAGTGATGTTAACTTTTATTTTTTCTTTACCGTACGGCCCTCTAAAAATTACCGTTTTTGAGAAAAAATTACCGTACGCAAAGATTTTAAATCAAAACTTGAATTTATTTGAAAAGCACTCAGTCCATCGCCTGTCATTTGGAAACAGCACATAAGAGCAGTATTAATAAGCAATTTATTTAAATTTTAAATGTCGTTAAGGAAAAATTTTAATGGAAATTTTTGTCTAAAAATACATTTTTAAGAATTAAATTAAAATAATGTATGATCATTCAACTTAAAATATTTTTATTTAATACGCTTAACGCACATATGTATGTGATGAACATTAAAAAAAATACTGTAAAATCAATTTATCCGTACTTAAACCAAGGCAAATGATTAAAATACGGTATTCAAGTGCCAAACACTTAACTTTAGTCACATTTAATCCCTGATTCGTACCTTAAATAATCCGAAAACTATAGTTAAATTTATAACATTGCGAATATTTTATATATTTTAAAATTGTTGACTTTTAAACAAAAAAAAAAGTTTTATTTAAAATTAATAATATACAAGAGTAATTTCATTTTTGTTATTTTGTACTTTTCGGTGTTAAGAAAACATAATGTTCATAATTTTTTGTCATAACATCTATCTATTTAAGTTGAAAATCACCCCTTTAAAGTTAAAATTATAAAACCTACAAATGTAAGTATATTTATACAAAAAATCCAAATTTCTTTAAATTACCGCATTTAAAATAAAATTACCTTGCTACCTTTTGCGGCCCAAAATTACCCTAAAAAGGGGTAATTACCGTACGGTTCACATCACTGGTCAGCACTAAAATAGCAGCTTTGTGTATATTCTATTCTTGCGATTTTTCTCTTAAGTGCTTCAAAAAACCCAATTTTTTTACTGGGTATGTCTATTTGAGAACTTATTGCACTTCCACAAAAAAAAAAAACTTTGTGAATACAGATTGTAATTTTTGGGGTTTAAACTTGACTTTTCAAACATTTTAGCTTAACATTTAAATAGAAATATTTTAAAAAAATTTTAAACTCTAAAAATCGGCTTTTATTAACTATCATCAAAAGTTTATAAGATTTGACAATACCGAATCTAACTGGTTTTTTTTTTTAATAAAAAATGGACAAATACTATATTTCTCATACTCATACTCATTACTATAACTTTGATTTTGCCCACTACTGTAATAATTTTTACATGCCTAAGTACTTTAATAAAATTTTAATTCTTTAACTATTGTTTAATTTTAGTTTTGTTATAAAATAAATTCTTTTGTATTAAATAAACAAAAAAAAAAAAATAAAATAAAAAAGAACCCTTTTTATATTATAGAATTAAAGCTTTTAATCCATATACATACACACACGCGAACGTATTTTACGAGCAATTTAAAACACAATCAGACGTGTGATGACCAAAAATCAACCCCAAATTTGTTTGGCAGTCTTTTATTGTTCGCTATTTAAATGTTTTAAGTTTGTTTTTTGGTTTCTGTAGAAGCAAAACCAGTTTCAAAACAAGTATGAAAGTATAGTCGATCCAGCCCAACCACTTGATACTCTACACCACCGTATGTAAAGACACATTGAAGAGATTGCACCCTATTTGAGGACCCGGCAAAACAAAAATAAGTTAAAAGATAAGGATTCATATAAGAGTTCTTTGTGCCAACTGTTATTTAGAGAGGATGTTTATATGGGACATAGGATCAATACCAGTACAAAATGTTGCCATGGCATAGTAGCTTTAATGAAAGGTATCGCTGCCAAATTTTATTTCAATTAAACATTTATAAGGAAGAGTTATGGCACATAAAGCTATTTTCGGGAGTGGTATTTGTTTGGAAGCTATGGTCAAAATATGGATCGATTTAAAAAAATTTGTTGAGACGATTTATATTGCAATAAGATTTTGGGCCAAATTTAATCAAAATACCAAATTAATAAGATTGTTTATGGGCACAAAGAAATTTGTATGAGAGCCATTGAAATTATGGACCGATTCTTAGCTTATGAGAATTGAAACTGAATTGTACCAACTTTCATCCAATTATTTTCAAAGTTATACTTTGCGCCTAGGTTACATGGACAGTCAACCAGTTTACCACAAAGGCACAAAGACTATTCCGGAAAGAAATTTGTATGAGAGCTATTGAAATTATGGACCGATTCTCAGCTTATGAGAATTGAAACTGAATTGTACCAACTTTCATCCAATTATTTTCAAAATTATACTTTGCGCCAAGGTTACATGGACAGTCAACTAGTCTACCGGACGGACGGAGGGACATTATTAGATTGACTTAGAAAAAGATTCTGATTCGATCGGCATACTAAAAGTGGGTCTAAAATTAAAACTTTTATGTGTTACACACATAAGAGCAACCGCATAATACCCTCTCCACTATTCTGGTGTGGGTATAATTATTTAAACAAATTATTCAGTTTGTTAGAGTAATGGAAAGTTTTTGTTTGTTTTCAGAATTTTTTATGTTAATTTACATTTTGATTAAAAGCAAAATAAATATTTAAACCAAAAAGGTGTGTTATAAAAAATATACAAAACAAAAAATTTTTATAGCTGAGAATATGACTATCCGTCTGTCTGTGTAACTATACTGACTGTCTGTTTTTATGTTTCTTTTAAAGTATTTTTTAGTTTACTTTTTCCTCCATTTTAAAACAAATATAAAAGTATTTTAATTTTATTCTAATGGTTTATAAAATGTTTAATTCCCATTTAACAACTATTAAGACATATCGCCCTTGATTATAAAGAGGGTATTAACTCAAAATTTTTAAACTTTTCAGTAGAATCAAAACTATTTTTAATTTAACATTAAATGCATACGAATATTACGAGTCGATTTTTTAAAAAAAGTAACAAAATAAACATTTTAAGTTAATACCATCTTTATGATCAAGCGCGATCTGTATGTATAGGGTTTCTCCGTACAAGTTAATTGCTAGACAGATATTTTTGCTTTAGAATTTTAAATTTGGAGCTTCTTACACGATTTCAAGTGCAAGTTGAAACCGATTTAAAATGTGACCGGCATATTAAAAATTATATTTTTTTTAAGAGAATAACAACAATTATAGGTATTTAACATTTGATTGTATCACTTAGTAAATTTATTAATAATAAACGTTGTTAATTTAATTTAAATTTGCATAAAATTAATTTTTTATAAATATAGTCTTGTTTATGAGTAAAGCAAGTACAGTCGAACTTCCCTATAATGAATCTGCGTTGGACCATAAAATCACTTCATTATACAGATTATATTGTGTTCCACTTTTATTTTGTTTTAGTTTGGATTTAGGTTTGCCAGATTCAATGCATAATTTGCATAGTTCCTTTACTAAATTTAAAATCTTTTATAAAAATAACTCCATTGCTAAACCCAATTAAAAGTAAAAAATACAAGCAACTCAACGCACTATTTGCAACAAAAATTTTTGTTTCTCTTGGACTGTGTCTGCTGCTTAAAAATTTTTATTATCAAGGCTTCGCAACTCTCACGTAAAAGTATACGTTGCTGATCAGCTGTTTCAGTTTCCTTACCAAGCTTATTTATAAATAGGTTCCCCACGTATTTTTTTAAATTTTTCTCCGTTTTTCCGTATCAGCTGTTAAAAAGTTTTATGTTTGCTTATGTTTATTGATAAAGCGAACATATCATCGACGCGCACGACGTTTTTATTTAAAACTTTTATACAAACGCATAAATAACAAAAGCAAAATTTATAAATTCAATAAATTTTGACATCACTCCTGTTTTCTTTTAAACACATTTCACATGCTTAATAACCAACAATCATTGAAGTCGAACTTAATGCTTGCGTGTCCGCAACATTTACGTATGAGTAACGAGGCCTTTCGTGTCGAGTATAGAGGGAAAAACATACAAATGTTAATACGGATTCCTTTTTCAAATCAGGGCCTGATTCTGGCAGTCGTGATCGAGTACTTTTTTGATTCGAAAGCAATTTAATATCTATTTATTTCAGTCAATACTAAACGAATCGGAATTAGTGTTTAATAAGAAAACGTAGCTTTTTAAATTTTTTAAAAACAAAATTATAAAATATTCATTTGCTTTTAACACAGCTTTGTTTAAGGAAAACTGTAAACAAATTTAAAAAATAATAACGTGTTTTTGGTTTGGACTTTATAAAATCTTGAAAAAACAATTTTTTCTTGATTTTGGACGAGCACTAAAAATTCTTGTAAATCAAGAAAAATCAAGGCCGTCTGGCAAGACTATTTGGATGCGAAGAATCTTAAACAGCTTCGCTACTAATATTTGGTTTTCGTTACTTATTCTTCAACTTTATTAAATAATTATGATCATAACATTGTTTTTCAAGAGAAATGCTGTTTTGTTGAAACATTTTCGTTCCCTAAACACGGACGACTGCAGTAAAAATTATTATCACAGATACTTTATCTATTTAT
The DNA here is from genome assembly GCA_963931875.1 of Pollenia griseotomentosa. Taxonomy (NCBI): domain Eukaryota; kingdom Metazoa; phylum Arthropoda; class Insecta; order Diptera; family Polleniidae; genus Pollenia; species Pollenia griseotomentosa. The sequence goes on along the minus strand of OZ007561.1, from coordinate 200,776,144 downwards.
CTTTGGAAATCCCATAACAGATTTTTTTCTTTTTAGATAATTCATTATTTAGAGACAAATATGCAAGAGAGTGCAATTAATAGCTATTTTAGGGAGGAGAATGGGACCTATGGGCAAATGTAAACCGATTCCAATAAAATTTGGTAAGGTGATTAAGATTGCAATAAAATTGGATCAATTTTAATCGAAATGCCAGCATAATAAGATGGTTAATGGGCACAAAGACTATTCCGGAAAGAAGTCAACATGGGGGCCATGTGAAATGGTAGACCAATTCTTACCATTTACAATAGGCTTCGTTGTGCACCAAATTCCATCAAATTATCTTCAAAACATCGACTCAGTGGGTTTCAGGTGGGTTTAGGACAAATATTTTTTAGGGCTACACTCATCAGCACAAACGCATATCAAACCACTATTGTGGTGTGGGTATAAAAAGGCAAAACAGGTTTTCAATATTTGATAGACAAAACAAATTAAAAATGTTATTTTAAAATTTAAATGTAAACATTTATAAATTTTTTTGTTATTTTATTTTTTTTTTTTTTTTTTTTGTTCAAAAAGAGTATGAAAAAAGTGGCAAACTTGGTTTTTATTGTCTAATAAGCCATAAAAAATTTATTAAATAATGCAAAAACGTATTAAAAATTTTAATATTCATAAAGATACATATCGTCACCTAAAACGCTAGAAGCGCTACCTAACAATTTGAAAATGTTACAGTAGAAGCAAAAACTATTTAAAATGATACATTTATTAATCGCCTTAAACTGCTTATAATTTATTTTTTTTGCAAAACCAACCAGTTGTGTTGACAATGTTGCATATTATGCAAACTGTTAGTTAGGCCCTTAAGCGTTTACCATATAATCTTTTGTAGATAGGGCTTTTTTGGCTTATTAAATTGCAAATTTTGGTCGAACGATTCCACAATTTTTTTTTGACATTTGTGTTGATGCAATACATCAGAAGCAATGAAAAAGTCGATTTAGTTTTTTTAGTTCTGAAACTTTTATTTTCAATTAAAAATATTTTGGTATTCTAGTATATTTCTTGAATCCCAGAACTGTTGTTATAAATCCCAAGGAGTGCGTTTATTATTTATAGAAAAAAAACCTCTTGTAGTTAATGGGGTTTCAAAGGCTTAAGTGCCTTGCAAAAAAAGTCAAGGTTTTTGTTTTATTCTTTTATTAGAAATACAGCCAAATTTATATAAATTAAACAATTTTTTCCACTTTATATTTAACAGCTTTCTATTGTTAATAACATCAAAAATAAAAAAAGGTAAATACGTATTTACTGTTTGATTTTTAAACTTTTGTTTTCTGTTTGTTTAGACTTATCCTGTCTGATCATTTTAAAACTCAAAGTGCCTGCCAATCAATGAGTTTCAATTCAAAAATGAAGCAGTTTAATCCGAATTTTTTATAGTTAAAAAAACATACATATTTGACAAATAATCGTATATAAATACCAAAAATGTGTGTATTTGTGCAGTATTCTAAATAAATAAAAAAAATAATAAATATACTTATATAACAAATAGAAATGGTTACGTTATATGGTTTAATTTGGTTTAAAAATTATATAGTATATCGCTAATTTCTTGCAGAACTAAACTAGAACTTAACTAGAAATAACTAGATCTGAACAAGAAATGAACTGGACAAAAATAGAACTGAGCTAAAACTAGATTATAATTGAACTATAGCTAAGAAAAAAACTGAACGAAACTAGAACTGCATTAGAGCTTACTAAAACTGGAGTAGGAACTGGAACTAGATCTAAAGTAAGATGGATATATAATTTATCTAAAATTCACAAAAAAAAATTTAAACATTCAAAATTCTACACGAAATCAGAATAATTGTATAAATCTCTTAGAAATTCTTTCCAACGAAAAATTACCCCTTTACAAAACTAAGCGTAAATTACAAAAAAGCATTTTCCAAAACCAGTAAGTAAATCAAAAAAAAAAAAAAAATTTAATAATTTAATCAATATGTTGCATATTTCACAAACTCTATAATAAAATTTTTAATAATATCTATAACCACAACAAATTTTCGTCATTGAAAGCATCCTTTTTCATCTATATAATAGATACTTTAATAACAAACAGATAATCTATTCTACAAGGACAATTGTTGACTATCAATAGAGAGTAATGAAAGAGTCCATAAATTAAAAGAGAAAAAAATAAAAAAATAAATAAAAAGCGAAAGTAATACCGTATAATCCAAAAAAGATAGAAAATGCAAAGGAAAACTGAAGAAAAAAGAAAAGAATAGACCGAATAATGAGGCAATTGAAAAAAAATACTTAACACAAATCCTTAAAAGCGAACACATACGCATAAAACAAAAAGCATTTAGGTCTTTTAGAAACAAATTTCAACAATTAATTCTTAGTAGACAATCAGTCATCAAGGCAGCATAAGGGCTACTTAGAGGGCAAAAAAAGTTAAAGTTCACATTAGTTAACCAACACATAAAAACTCATTCACTTTTGCTGGGCTTAATGTGTTGGTTAACTTATGTGAACTTTAACTTTCTTTTGTTTGTTTGACATTTGAAAATTATTTTATGGCCCGCAATTAAATTCTTTTTATTATGATCATACAACAACTTCCCGAATAACAAACAAAACAAATTTAATTGATTTATGAATATTTGCTGGTGTTTTTTTTTTCTGTGCTGATAAACACAATCAAAATTTGGTATATTTCTAATTAAATTTTTACCAAAAATCCACCAGAAAGGTTATAAATGTGAAAGTCACTGCCGCCTTTATCATCAGCTGAGATAGACGACTGACTGGCTGACAAAATACTTCATCTTGTTCTTATTCTTCTAAATGTATAAAGTACATCAAAGATTGTTTTATTAAGCATTGTCGTGGCGCGCACAGTGGCGCACTCCACTTAAAATAAATTTAGATTAAAATTATTCTAATAATAAAATATGAAAGATAATCTGTTGATGTTTTTGTAGATAACAAAATATATCCAAATCTAATTAGAACTGATTGCTGAGTTTTAAAATAACTTTGTTTAAGGTAGATTTGCTTTTTTAAATCTTAATTTAGGTAGTAATAGCTTTACATGTAGCGAAAATACCGAAATTCTTTAATTTTCAACCAAAAAACCCCCTAAGGATTTTTTTGTAATTTCTTATTGATAAACTTTCTTATTTCGTAAATAATTCTTTTTATCTACTTATGAAGTACACACATATTATGTGTGCGTTTTTTTAAAAACGTTTTCTTCGGTCTCCTGAAAAATTATTATTTTATCACTTGCAACATAATTCGCTGATTGGCTTCCAATGTAAAATTGTGTAGTTACATTAAACAAAAAAATCGTAATGCCCCTTAAAATCATCCTAAATATATGTATATTCTAAATCTTCACCGGAATTACAAGACAATAAACCCCTAAGTCTAAGGGGAAAGCCTTCTAATATAGCAACTCTGATTCGCGGTGACTTGATTTCTTCTGTGAATCTCTGCAGCTCGAAATGAAATACATTTTAAAAAAATGAGCTTTAAGATTCTTAAGTTTAAGAGAATAAATTTTCAAAACCATTGAAAATAAATTTTAACATTTTTAGTTTAAAGTATCATTGTGCTTGTGTTTAATAAAAATTATGGTATTTCCTTTAATGTTTTGACATTACATTTTGTTTACTTTAGTTAGATTAGTGATCGCAGCATTTCAAAAAATAGATTAAAAAAAATATTCAAAGAAAGACAAACTTAATTTCAGTTTCAGATTTTAAAAGGCCTTTACAGAAATAGTTTTTCAATAAAACTGTACGCTACAGTGGGATTTCAAAATAAATTAATTTTAATTCCTTAAAACACTTTGTAATTGGGGGTATTTTGTAAATTCTTTCACCTTGCGTTAAAAATATTTTCTGTTATAAAATTTTTTAAATTTCAAAATTTTAATCCAAATTTTTAATATTTTTAATTAGGCTTAAGTTCATTAAATTTAATTTTCATTAAATTATTTTTATGAAGAAAGGAAATTTACAACATGCAAATTAATAAAAATTGTTATTGATAATCTTTCATTCTTGACCGTGGCCGGGATTCGAACCTATGTGTTCATTTGTCCTTCAAGTTGTGCTGAAATAGGTCAACAAGAAAAAGAAAGACATAAAAGAAAAAACAAAAAATGTACTTTGGACTTCAAGAAGAATTCTTGACAAAAAGTACGAAAAAACAGAAGTAAGGAAAAAACATGTAAAATCAATTAAAATGGATAATCATTAAAAAAAAGCAAATTTCGATCTACCAAAGGTTAAAATACAATTTGGTTTAAGGATTGATGTTTGACTATTGACGTCAGCAGTCGTCGATGGCTGCGAGTGTAAAACGGCAAATCCATCTGAGGAGATCGAGTGGTTGCGATCGAAACATGTCATGGTAACCTGCCGGCCGCGGTTCGAATCCCGGCCACGGTCAATAATGAAAGATTATCAATAACAATTTTAATTAATTTTCATGTTGTAAATTTCCTTTCTTCATAAAAATAATTTAATGAAAATTAAATTTAATGAACTTAAGCCTAATTAAAAATATTAAAAATTTGGATTAAAAACCATAAATAGTTCAACAAAATAACCACAATACTAATTATTTCAAAATTTTTTATATAAAAAATTTCCAGTTAGCAATGAAGTGTTTTACAAAAAAACCCCCATAATTTTAAAACCACCAAAATTTTTAACAAATTGTATACAATCTTTCTTGGCTTATAAGTCTGTTCTGTATTATTTACATAATTTTTTAGAAATTTTATTTCTTATTAATTTTTTTTTTTTAAATGACCGTCTGCCAGATTTGCCGCTTTGAAGAAAATTTTATTTACGTACGTTGCCATCCAGATCTATTTATCAGTGTGTCCACCAAAATTCATTGCGACAAACACAATCAAAATGTCATTCACACACCATTTCAATAGAAAAAAAATGATTTTCTTTTTTGTTGTAGAAAATTTTGTACGAGTGGGTGTTTTTTGACTACTAGATTTCAAAATTTTGCATTTACGTTTTATCACTAAATTATGCTCATTTTTTCTTATTTCACAGAAAACTCTTATTAATTTTAAGTGGAAAAAAATATTTAATTATAATATTTTTTTGTTGTATGTTTTTTATTTTTAATTTTTTAAGTAAAAGTGGCAGGTTTTAGTTATTTAAAAATTTAGTACTTTTTTGCAAAAAAGTTTCTTACAGTTAATCCTATTTTATTTCTAATTTAGTTTTTAAGGAATTTAAGTTCTAGTTCAGTTCATTTTTTTAAAGATTTAGTTCTTTATTTCAAAAATGTTTCGTGCAGTTAATCTTATTTTATTTCTAATTTAGTTTTTAATGAAATTAAGTCTTAGTTCAGCTTTAATTCAATTCTAGTTCGGTTTGAGTTCAGTTCTACCTTAGTTCTAGTTCAGTTCTGTTTAAGTTCTAGCTCAGTTCTAGTTCAATTCTAGTTCAGTTCTAGTATCGTTTTAGCCCATAGTATGTTATTTGTCCTCTAAAAATTTACAACTAGAAATTTTTTCTTCTCTCATGTACCTTCAGTTGGTCGAATGTCAGTCCCAATGTCGGCGTATTTGACATTCAAATTTTGTTTTTAATAATTATTTATTTGCCTTTTTAGCGCATTTCTATGTGGGACTTACAACATTTCAATACAAAAATAAATAAAAACAAAACCTTTTAACAAAAAATTCAAAATAAATTGTAAGCATTTCTCACATGTTTAAATAGAATTAAGTTTTGCAGTCTGTCTTTTTGTTAAAAATGTATTACAATAATTGTTTAACAATATTAAACATTTAAATGCCGGGTTATTTGCTGTCTTTATCAGTTTTTGTGCGAGATTTTTTATTATTTTGCAATAACTTGTTGCTGTTATTATTTTAATGTTTACAATGTTAATTCCTGTGCTCGTTAATACAAAATAAAAACAACAATAAAAAAAACTGCGACTTTTGCTACAAAAATGTGTGTTATCGCTAACAACAAGTTGTAAATACTGCAGCTCAGCTGTTTTAGGGTACTCCAAACGGAAATTGAGAGGAAACTTTAAAGGCCCCCTTCATCCATTTCATTTTATTTGTTTAACTAAAAAAAATTCTTAACACTTTATTCAACACTTGTCTAAAATAATATTTTAAAGGTTGTTTACTGATTAATGACTGAGAAAAACACTACAAAACCTGTTTAAATGTAAACTATTTCTAAACAATTATTGTATAGAAACAGAAATTTACATACTCGTATACGAGCATTAGCATTTTCCAACAATATTAAGTTGTTTTTTTAATAAATTGTTAAAGTAATCTGTTAGATAACACTGTACGACAAAGTTTAGCTTCATGATCAAACTGACCAGATTCTGAAAATATAGTTTAAAAAAATATACGTATGTATCTCTCAGTTTTTCTAGATCAATTCATTTCGCGTTTTTACTCGCAATTCAATTTTTAATGTGAATCCACCTGTCTATCACTTGGGGAAGTTTCGAATACACCCACACCCGTTGATCGAGATTCCAGATTTTTTGCTTAAATACTTCGTACTGTTCTCAGATATAATGTGTAAGAATGAGCAAAATCGGTCCACGGGTTCAAAGATTATGATCACATTGCTTAAATTTTAATACAAATTCATATGTTGTTGCTCTATAATAATAATAATAAATATATGAAATTGTATTAAAATTTAATTCTCTTTAAGGGCCTAAGACTTTACCTTTTTGGTGCTAGTTTGAAATAAATTTTGTTTATTTTGCGTTAAAGAAAAAGGTTTTTTTAAATAAAAATTATTAAACATTAAAATCTTTTATTTCATTTAATGTATTTTTTTAACTTTTGTATTCGCAAAATATTCGCTTAAATTTGGCGAATGTGAATTAGAATATGAATATCATCAAATAGGCGAATATTCGGCGATACGAATACGAATATTCGTAAATTTACTAATGCATAAGCTACTGTAAAAAAGTAACGAAAAGCCCTTCAAGTGCATTGCAAAATAATATCTGATCCCGTACGAAGTGTGCAATCAGTTTCCACTTGGCTTAAGAAAATTACAGTTTCATAAAACTTAACGAAAATTTTCATTGAGTTCAATATGGTTTGAAACATTTAATTTACATGTATGCGCACAGTTGCATTAGCCAATGGAATTAACCTTAAGAAAAGATTATTTAAACTAAAGCCGTTTAAAAAATTAAAATATTATACAATAATTTTATGCTTAATGTCCTATTTAAAAATCAATAACTTTATTTTATTTAGATTTTGAAATAAATTAATTCTCATTTGGCAAGTTTTTGAAACCTAAAACCCTTTAGTAACTTTGCTTTAAACTTAATCACGTGCTCTTCGCTTATTATGCAAATTTAAAATTCTTCCAATTATACAATTAATAGCATTTTTACGATTTATTCGATTAGTGCATTAAAAAAAAAATTAAAACAAGTATGCGTGCTATATTCGGCTATACCAAATCTTATAAGCCCTTCACCATAGTGCGATAAAAACAGAAAGTTAAATAAATACCGTTCTTTAGATATATAAAAATACCACGCCCACTTTTCCCATCCCGCTTACATTATGTCGGATGTTGTGTATTGATAAACTAGATGCTTGTATCAAATCTGGAAACTCTGGCTCTTGCCGTTCTTCAGATGTACAAACAAAAACCATAACAAGGGGCTTATGGGTGAAATTAGGGACAGTTGTGGATTTTTGCTGATATCTTTGTGGACCGATCAGGCTGAATTCGAATAGCAAACTTTAACGGAGTTAATGTGACAAATATATAACAACCTAGTCCCTATAATTTATGGGGTCTTCGGAAAACCCTTTTTAACATACACATGGACAAACTTCGCCACTCATAAGGACCCAGAATAAATATACTACAAACCGATTTATACCTTTATACAGTTCGGCCTCAAAGATCCCTTTCACACTCGGCAAGTCTCTTGCGCAACTCTTGGTTTGTAGACGTCAGCGATAAGGTCAGGGTAAGAAAAAAAAAGTTTAGTACAGACTTTGTTGTACTCGGCAAGTAATTTGCGCAACTAACTTGCCGAGTCTGAAATGGGTCTAAAGTTCTTAAGGTTCTGTTGCTATTCAACAGAAACTGCTGGATTAAATATAGCAGTGAAGCTTAGATAGCTGAGGCTTCTATTTATTTATTTAAGGTCTACATTGGAAAACTTGTAAATAGATAGATAGCTGCGGCTCCTAAACAAGGGGCGAGAATAAATTTTTGTCGGCTTATACACTCAAATTGCGGCCTGTTATTGAAACATTGACACATACAGGAGCATTTTGGAAGTGCAATTATCTTACCACGTGGCTGAGATTCACCATAAGATTAGGCCATATGGCAGGTGCTCATGTAAATCGAAAGTACAACTTATATTTACCACCTGTGGTGAAGGGTATAAAAACGTCTTATACTATTATTTAAAAAATTGATTATAATTTAATTTATTCACTGATTTCAGAACTAACGTAACACTTTTAAAATTTCTCACGTTTAAAAAAATGGTATTAAAAAACTGGTCGCACGACAAATTATAAAAATAAAGTCAGGGTAAAAATTTAATATTTTTTAAGTTTATTTTTAAGGCCTCTTAATAGAAAACTATGAATATCAGGTCGTTTTCTTTTCGTAAAAAACCAATTATATGTTCTATCTTCTCAGATTTTATTATATCATTAAATAAATCACCAAATGTTTCTAATTTATCTGCCTAAAAGAAAAAAAAATATTGAATAAATATTTTTTAGAATACATTAAAAAATATATCACGTTTAAAAGACATGTTCTAAAAAATTTGCAATAATTTTTAAGTGGGCGATTTTTTTTTATGTAAACAAAACTGATTTCCAAATACATGATTATATTTTAAATATATGTATGTATATTTCTAGACCATAAAACATTTATCAGAAATAATGCTGACATTTTAAAACTTAAAATAAAAAATTTTAAATTTTCGAAAGTTTTTCGCATTTCTAAATAGAATGTACAAAAACACACTCTTAAAAGGGTTACTTTGGAGTTGAAACTTAAACTTGCCATGTGACGTTATAAATTGAATCAATATAAACAATAATTAATTTTATTTAGAAACTAAACACTTGTTGATTTGGAAGCAATAGGGATGCCATGCCGTCTTGAATATTTTGAAACTATCGAACACAGCATCAAATGAAATTGAGACTAAAATAAAACTGTACTTAACTTAACTAGTACTAACCCAAAACTGTATTGAAATTTTACATGATATTCGAGTCTTTTTTGACTCTTCAGCGCGGCTAAAAAATCAGAATATGCGCTAATTTTTGATCATAAGACCCACTTTTGTCGGGAGAAAATGGTACCCTACATGCAACTCTTCTTGATGATTCGTTATTATACCCTTCACCACAGTTGGAAAAGGGTATACATAAGTTTGTTTTTTTATTAGTTTAGAGTCATTTTCGACTCTTTTCTAAAGGTATTAATAGTAAAATTTAAATACTTTTAGCATTATATTTTAAATCAAATACTTTTAAATCTTAAGCAGGAACCAGTTTTGTGTCAATTTTAAAGCGTGATAAATCAGTTTTTGATAACCAAAAGTATTCAAAAAAGACTCATCAAGATGATTTTTTAAAAAACTATCTTCGTTTTAAAATTTAAAAATTTTTAGTGTTTGAACATTAAAGGCATATGAAAAAGAATTTTCAACCGTTTCATAACCAAATTTAGACAAAATTGCACGATATTTTTACAGCAGGTAGATAGATATGAATATTAAGGTGCTTATTATGAACTAAATTCGATTTTCGACAGCAGTCGAATTAGCTAATCGAACGAATTTTTATTTGGTATTATGGCGCGCTTTCGATAAAAATATACTATTGTGATTTTGTTAATTCACAGTAGTACATTTTCTATTAGCTGTCACTTAAAATATCAATATTTAATTTGGGCTATGTAACTCCTTCTACAAACAGGTATGGGGCTGGTTGTGTAGGGTGCCATGTGCTCCATAAAGTAAGGTTTGTATTATACATCTAATTATATACTTTTAAAATTTGTTTTATCTAGAAAACTTTTAAGTTCCGTTCAAATCCAAAATTTTATTTATCTGGCATCCCTTTACAAAGATTATGCGAAAAAAAGCGTGTGAATGCGATTTTGTTTTTGTTTTGACTCTACTTTTACTAGCAACATGTGCCATAATTTTAATATTTCTTTTTTCTTGATTAAAACAATTCTATACGAGCGTACATATAGAGTGTTAAATAAAAATTCAAATATTTTATAAATTTCAAAACTATTGACAATTAATTTTTATTTTATTGGCATGTAAAATGCAATTTCTTTTGCTTTTGTTTGTTGTATTAATAATTTAGGTTACAGTGACTAGGTATAATACAAATTGTATATTTGGTGATTTTGTTGTTGTATGTAACAAACTGTCTGTTTGTCAAGACGGCTGTTTGTTAAGACAAAAATAAAAAGAATGCGCAAATTATAAAAGAAAATTTACAAAAAAAAGCTAAGTTAAAAGTAAAGAATCTTTTCACTGTCACTCTTTTATATGTACTTTTAATTAAATAAATGGGATCAAAGAGAGAGAAAAAGAGAGAAAGAGTGATATTCTTATACACTCCACCACTAGTGGTGAATGAGGGTATACTAAGTTTATCATACCGTGTGTAACCCCATAGAGTATATGAAGTATATTTAGTCATGTCCATCTAACTATTAAAAACACTCTCATTTTCGAAAGACTAAACAGCAAAGAACTATTTTGGTTTCAAATGATTTTTAGTGTTCCTAAAAATCATGCATCATCGGTTGAGTAGGACAAGAGTAATAAGCCCAAATGTGAAACAACCTCCCTGAAAAATTAATATTTTTGCTACAAAAAGCAAAATAAATACTTGACGGAATGCACCGTTTCTCATTAAATTTTGCACAAATTCGTTTTATGACTTAAAATAACACTACCAAAGAACGGTCCATATTTTGCCCTAGACCCCATTTAGAGCTCACTCTCGCAAAACACTTTAGTAGGCAAAAATAAAAAACTGTCTGTTAAGTTTCATACATAATATGGCTGCCGGTAAAAATAATGTGATTAAAATAACCATAATATGTCTAACAATATTTGTAAAAGATAGTGTTGTTGATGGTGACAATATTGAAAAAAATTTTTTCTCCCCATTAAAAGTGTACTTTTGGAATAGACTTTATTTAATAGGCCGGAACCGCAAAACATTTTAAAAGTGTGATGTCAGTTTCTTCCAATACTAATAAAATGTTCTTACTTCTGGTGGAGGGTATCAAAGATTCGGCACAGCTGAATATATCACTTTTACTTATTTTGTTTTTAATGTTTTCTTGAAAGAGACGGTGTTTAAGAAATTTCACATCTTGTTCTTTATTGTCCATAGACCAGAAAAATATGACACAAACTTATTGAAACATTTTTAGATCTGTCTGTCCGTCATTTATGCAATACAACAAAAATAAATAAATAACATTTTGTATATTTATTTAGTTTGTTTTAAAATTTTTATTTTATAAAATTTAAAAAGACATCTACGGAAAAAAACTTTCCCAAAGATAATTATAAATGGCTAAAATGTTTACATAGCAATTATTTAACTGAGAAAAAAATTGAATTGTTTACACTAGTAATTTTTTTTTGTACGAAAACTTAAAAAACCACTTTTAATATGTTTTATGGATTTTTGTTCACTTAGAAATCTAGCTAATTATTTAAATAACAAAATAATCTAATGAAGAAATTTATTAGCACTTAAAAAACATACCATTTTTATTATGAAAACAAAAAAAATCTCTTTCAACCACAAACCGCATTAAAAAAAATTTAAATGGTTCAAAATTTTATAAATGAATATTGAAAACTTTTTTCGTGTTATTTTTAAATATTTAATAATTTAACAAAACGTCCAAGTTTTTTTTTATTATTAAATTAAAATTTCATTTCACTTAATGTGTATATTTTTATTAAATTAAAACAAAAAAATCTTTCCCTCCAATCAACCGATCTTGTAGAAAATATTCGTTCTATGTTTAAATCAAAACAAAAAATAGCACGAAATATTTTATAGATAAGACTCATTACACCGCCAGTCACCTAAATACTTTGCAATTATCAATTAAAAATCAGAAAATCGTATTCGAATATAGAGGTACTTTTTTAAAAGAATACTTTTTTGTTACAACTTTATAACCGAGCAGACAACTTTGCGCCTCAGGTTTTCGTTCAGAACTGAACTAAAATAATAAATTTAAAACGACAACAAACATTTCGAATTCACATTCAAAATAAAGCGCCCCAAACAAATCTACCAACAACACAAAAGTAGCGAAAAATCGAGCAAAAAAAGCAACTTAATCAGCTATAGGGGAGGACTCTTTGTATTAAGAAAAATGTAAAAAATTAAGCTCACAATTCACAACAACAACAACAACAAAAATTTACATACAAAATCATTAAAACCAACAGAAAATCGTCTCATGTGTGATAGATGGATGCATGAGCTTTGAGAATTAGCAATTTATTATTTTAGATTTGTTTGTGTGTGTCTGACGACAATGTGTGATTATTTCGAGCACCAATACAACAAAAACCATATTATTCACACAAAAACAATAAAAAAAAGAGTGTGATACTCTTTGCACTAAGCTTCTCATTTTAAAAACACACTTCAATTTATAAATTCCCTTATTGTTATAGTTGTTGCTTTTTTATAATTGGCAGCTTTTTTTGTGCGAAAATCATGTTTTTGTATTATTCTACAAAGCAGTTAAGGAGGGGGCTTTAATTTTTCTCACTCTTTTTTTTTAAATGATCAATGAGTTATTAGCACCACTGATTGATTTAGATATTCGTTCATATCAGTTTAAAAAAAACGATTTTTATAACTTTATATTGAAATAAATTAATAAATCTTTTATTTTTAATAAAAAGCTGCGCTTCAAAAGGCAAATTTGTAGAAAATACTCACTTTCCATGAATTAACTTAAAAACTGTGATTTTTTTGATTTAAGAGATGGCTTCTAATTTAAGCGATATTTAACAATTTAGTTTGATGTGGGGAAAATTGTTTAATGATATGATCAATTTTATTAACTATGTAAAAACAAACCCGAAGTTCAAGTAAGTGCAGTCTCTTTCAAATCTTAGTAATTCTTATCTACATACGAGTAATTTATAGTAACAATCTTCCAGTTTTCGCCAGGATTGGTCCATAATAAAACTTTTATATAATATAAATAACGTGCATACTTATAGGAGACAACCACCACTTGTTGAATATCTATGTTAGGTTAGTTTAAAGCAGTGTTCGAAAAAAATACGAAATTTTTTTAGCTTGCGGTACACACACCAAAAAACGATATCTATTTTTTAGTGTTTGTGTTATAGTCCACAAAACTTAATATGTACCTTTATTAACTATTAACACGAAAGTAACAATCTTGTACCAGTTCAATATTTGTTCTCATGTTGCTGTAATGGCTTTGTAGCCTAGACCTTGATGTTTCCATTTCAATTGCTAACACCAATTCTTAAAAGCCTGACTGGGAGACGTATCATTTTAGTCGGAGTTACATACAAACTTATTACAAAACAGTTTAATATGGCTCACAGAAAAACGGATTAATGATTAAAAATGTTACCTATAAATAATGGAAAAATCCCCTCTGTTTCTCACTGTATTTTAAACCAGTGTTTTAGTAAACAAGGAAAATACCAAAGAAAAACAAATCAACCCCTACCTATTCCTTGATTACAAGACCTTTTTCGATAGCCCCTTACGTTTAAGGGTGTTTTAAGCCACGGCTGAGCTTTTTATCCCTGCAAAGCTAATACGACTGTGAAGAATGACCTTAACTGATTCGCAGTCTTTAGTTAAAACAGAAAAAAACCTCTCCGAGCCGTTCAGCTCCAAACTCAGTTTCAGACAAGGCGACAGTTTATCGTGCGATTTTTTTAACTTTCTACTGGAAAAGGTCATACGTGGCGCAGGAGTAAATAGAACTAGAAGCAGCACATTCTACCCGCTTATGCCGACGATATTGACATCATAGGTCGGACATTGAAAAAGAATCTACGAAAGTGGGTCTGGCAGGAAATGGAGATAAAACAAAGCTGGTGGTATTAACGCACAAGACTCGGTCAGACAGTGAATGTTGAAACCCACAACTTTGAGGCATTCAGCTAGTTTGTTTACCTTGTTACTGCCATAAACAAAACAAACAACATCAGATTCGACATAAAAATGAGAACAATATTGGCCAGTATATGTTACTTTGGACTAAGTCAGCAATTTAAAAACAAGGGCACCTCTCGCCAGACAAAAACTACTCTCTACAATATACTGATTCTTACCGTGCTGTTATGTGGTTCTCAAGCATGGGTACTTCCGAAAACAGATGAGGCAGTACTTGGAGTGTTCGAGCGAAAAAATCTTCGTAAGACCAATGGGTAAATCTTAGTGAGAATTTTTGCAGAATACAGCAAATAAATCTACAATACATATACTGATTCTAACCGTGCTGTTATGTGGCTCTCAAGCATGGGTACTTGCGAAAACAGATGAGGCAGTACTTGGAGTGTTCGAGCGAACAAATCTTCGTAAAACCAATGGGTTAATCTGAGTGAGTATATTTGCAGAATACAGCACAAGCTATGTGATATATATTCAGAGATTGACATTATTAGACGTACCCAACGACTACGTTGGCTGGGTCATGTTGGGAGAGTGCATAAAGGTGTTCAAGCTGAATTGAAAACTAGTCGGGCGACGGATCACATAGAAGGGGACGACCAAAACTTCGATGGAAAGACCAATGGGAGGAAGACAGCTCTAAGCTTGGTGTCACAAATTGGAGAAGAGTAGAACATCGAGGCGCCTGAAAATCTATTTTACGTCCTGTTCTCAGACGCCCTCGTTGTACTTTTAATATGGCTATGTTAGGTCATTGGTTTATACCGAAAAACCAGCAACTCTTGAAGCATTGGAAGCCAGTATTCAAGCCACCTTTAATGCCAGATTTATTAAAAAAAAGTGGTCAAATATTGGACGTATTGAATGGACCATGTAACTCGTAGCCGCGGCTGACATATGCCGGAAATCGTATTTAAAAAATACAGGCATGAAATTATCTACCAGATCATAATAAAAAAAAAATTTATTCCAATAATATTTCTGTCTTGTATTACCATTTTAAGTTTTCATGCAGCTAAAAAATAACAAAGAATTTGCTGAAAAACTCTGATTAGCCAAACATTCAATGGTGTCCTTGTTTTCATAAAGAAATTTTATAAATATTTCATCGTTAAGTTTTTCATTGTATTTTATTTATTGAGGTATTTTATTATAATATTTTCGATACACAACAAAAATGTTTGTCTTTTCTTCTTCTTTTTCACGTTACGAGGACTAACTGTATCGCAATTCTCGACTTCTGTTTCAAACTGTCATCCTGGCTTAATCTTAAAGTCAAAAACTCACTCTAAAAGAAAGTATCTTTTTTTTATTTCATTTTCAATTATTTTTTCTTCTCAATCTTCTCGTTATTGAAAATACTTTAGAAATTTAATTGGTGAATTTTAAAAACCCCTAAAATTCATAAAAAATAAAAAGGTTAATTTTGTATCACATATAACTTGCTCATACTTGCCCCCTCTTAAATGTCAAAACTATAAATAGATAAACCAAAATTATGGTATCTGAAGATAAATAGCAATATAATCGCTTTTTATCTCAAACTGTATGGAAATTATAAAACTAAACAATTTATAAGCAATTTGTTGAAAATAATTTAAATTTTCAAAAAAAGTCATCTGATTACAAACAAACCATAAATTATAGCATGTTTATAATATGTTTTATTTTATGGGATAATTATTATCTATCTAGTCTGTGGATAGCTACAAATTTATATGTAAATTAGTTCGTAAGAAGCAGTATTTTTTAAATTGTAGATGCATTTATAATCTTCCCACATGAATATTTTTTTTTTGATATGATTTGATTTTTTAAACTTAATTATCAATTAAGCCAAATAGATATTCGATTTTTTTTTTTAAAGACAAATTCTTTGAGTTTAACTTAATTTGAACTTTTTTGAAAAAGTTCTAGTATTCTTCATATAAATATCCCATTCAACAATGAAGATCGACAGATCCGGTCTATTTTTATGAATATAGAAAATAATTTCCATTTTTATTCAAAAGTGTTAGTGTTTCCACACAAGTCTGCGTCCAATGTTCAAAAATCATTTTTTCAGCAAAGAAATTTTTTTAAGGCCACCTGTTGATGGTTTAAGCACAACTATCACAACAATGAATTATAAAAAAATTCAAATAAATAAAATAATATAATTTAATATCATGTTTCTAATACACACCTACATTTATTTATAAGCTAAAGTGTTTTAATCGAAAGCACTCGTAAGTGCCCAAAGTGAATTCGAAAGCCACTCTTATGGACAAACTTCCTCACATCAAAAGTTGATCTGTGGCCAACAGTGAGTGAATTCTTGCCTGCTGGTGGGAATCGAATTCAAAAGTTCAATTTCCATTTTTCCAAACTAAAAAAAAAGCTTTTTAATTCCTTTTTTTGCAAACGTGTGCTTGTGTGTGTTGTAAATATGTATTTTGAAATTACATATTTATAAAATTTAAGTCTAAATTTTTGCCATCTGATACGATTGCGGCGTATAACCGTGTCAATTTGAAACAGAAAAAATAGAGGGGCTTCTGCAAAATGTTAATTTATATTTTATTAATACTGGGGATGTATTTGAGGTGTCATGTCACGTAAATTTTATAACCCGGAAATGCATAACAACCTAAAAAAAATAGCCAAATGGATATTTGAACTACATTTTTTCTAATTTGTAAAAAATTTAATATGTTTGCTCTTAATTTAAATAGATAATGTGTTAGTTTACTATAAAAAGCAAGAAACTTAAGCACTTGAAAAAAACACTAAAAAAATCTTTGCTATTTGCCACAATTATCCTTCTAGAGTTTAAAATAAGAACCATTTCGAAAAATATGGGCTTTTTAACAAATTTCAAAATTCTACAAAATCTTTCCTCGATTTTGTTAAACATTATAATTTTAAGGGTTTTCAGCCAGACTAGCTGACAGTAAGCAAGCAAGTCTAACAGTGCGAGGGTTGAAGGTTCCACCAGAGACTCTGTTCTGTTTCATATAACGGGATGAAGGTCTAATGTCCGTATTCACAAAAATATATTAAATTTAATAAAGCTTTACAAGAAAAATGTTTTATGAAAATTTACTTAATAAAGATTTGTTAAATTTAATAATCACTTATGAATTCGGGGGTTAGTTTTTATTGATCTGTTAATAAAGTTAAATTACAATTTGTGGCTCATATTAAGGATAATATTTGACTTTTTGGTATTGCATCCTCAGTGGCATAATCAGGTGCATTCATACCTGGGATCCGACAAAGATTCAAAATAATAAAGCTTTCTATCTGGTGTCACGGGAGTCCGTAGCCCCCGGTGAGCTAGGCGCCGGTCTGACTATTGGTTAAGGTTCTTGCAGATATGCTTCCTCTCTTTCAGGATGATTATTTTTACGAAAAATTTACTGTCTAATAACCAGTATCTTCCAAAGGTTGAGCTTACGTGTCTTTGTGGTTAGGGGTTCAGCGGAAGGTGCCTTTTTGCACCTGAAATTGAAGATATATGTAGTTGTTAGTAGAGGGACTGGTTATATACCAGTGAAGACACTGAAACAGAAAGCAGATGAAAGGTTGAGGTATCGAGGTGTGTTGGTTTTTGACTATTATCCATCGAAGTCCTAAATAAATGACGGATATATGTATTTTATTGTTGATTATAAGGATGGCTTAGGCCGATTGAACAAGCTGCAAATTCTTATAAATTGGCTCATTCGTCTTGAATAACAGCATATTGTTCTGCTTGTTATTCCTTACTGAAATCGCAAAAAAAGGATTTAAAAAAACATGCCGAAACCAGTCGCTACAAACAATATAAAATGATTTTTTTGACTGAAAATTTTTATTTGGGGATTTTTGAGAATTTCTTATTAACATTTTTCTAACTTAAAAAAAAAAACAAAAAAAAATTAAATTTGGTCAGAAAAAACAAAAAAAAAAAAATTAACTTTTTAAGGTTTTGTTTTTTGAGGATTTGGGAATTTGGGGATTTTTGGGGATATTTTTTTAATTTTTTGGGGACAAGAAAAAAAGTGCCTGGCAGCCCTGCGTACTACCGCCAAGTCACTTTTGATGGCAAGAACTATTCAGGTATTTGTGATCGCAAGACATTTTTTTTACAAAAACACAATTACTTTGCCACAGCTATGGTGGCTCATGACTGCTTATGTTCTGGAACGCTTAAAATCAAACAAGGATGAACTAAAATGTGAGCTGATGTGTGCTTTGGGATCGTGTGAAAGAATTAAGCTTGTTGCTGATGCGCCCCATACACGGTTCGATTCAATTGTCAACTGAGTCTTTCAACTGAATTGATGCTTGGCCACACACTTCATTGAAAGATTTTAAATTAATTTTAAAAATGAATGAAATTCAATACAATTCTTAAAATACCTAATTTTTTTTACAAAAGAAACTACAAACATTAATTTTGACAGCTAATCAAGAGACTCGAGCAAACACAGTACAATCGAATTGAGAGACTTAGTAGTCAACTTGAAAAAATCAAAATCTTTTGATTTTTCTTAAACCAACTCGACAACCGTCAAACTAATCAATTGACAAAGCCATACACGCTTTGATTTGGACAGCAACCGACTAAGTTGACAATTGAATTGAATCGTGTATGGGCTGCTTGATGGGTTTTATTCAAAACATGGCGTTAAGAGAAGACTTAGTTTATTTTATTATATTTTTAGCGAGGCCACATCTTGATTTAGCATATACAATTTGTTATGGTTGGTGTCTTTAATAAGCCAGGTCAAGTTGTTAGTCACTTGACTAATAAAAGTGCTGCCAAATTAATAAAATGCATTTATAAAATAAATCGACATGTCGGCTTATGTCTGAACTAGTTATCGAATGAGTAAGGAGAATAAAATTAGAGATAATATATCTACCTATTTACCTTCCAAAAAGATAATACAGATAAAGCATTACAAATGATAACGAAATTAAACCAATTTTTCTGTATTTAAATTCTGGCTTTGACAATTAAGATTTTAGAGTTTTAAAATATTGATTTATTACGGTTTAAAATATTTGAAGATTTTTGTTTATTGGCTTCTTATAAATAATTAATCCTACATACATACATACAAACTTACATTCATGTGAACATACCCAGCATACACAGAAATACACTCTACATATGTATAGCCAAGCGTATTTCCGAATGAAAAATATTATTTTATTAAATCAATTTCGTATTGCGGGAAGAAGTGTCTCGATGGCAATACTCCTAGGCAATACGAAAGCGATTCTGCTAGATAATAAACTAGCAATATTCCCAGTAGGAATGGGCAAAAATATGGGTATATCAAAATATCGTTTTAAAAAAAAATAATCGATATATATCGCCGATATTTAAAATACCGATATATCGATATTGAAATACGACTATCGAATTCGATATTTTTTAAAGTCAGTCTTCATTAAAAACTCAAAATTTTAGCCGTTTTTCAAACAATATGTTTTTTTAAGAATTGACATCACTGCATGCATGGATCATATGTTTTTTAAAATATGTAATATGAAATCTAAAATGATCAGCATTATAAGAAGCAGTGCCGGATACAAGAAGCAGATTGACAGGAGAGCACATAAAACAGAGAGTGCTCCTGATGTCCATATCTCATGATTGCTGGTTTGACAAAAACAATCAAAAACATTTCTAGTTAACGTTGGTACTTTTGGGGAGCAATTCAAATTTTAGCGTAAGTTGGTACTTCCATGACTTATTTACTTCCATTTACATTTTTCGTAATTTACTTTTTTTTAGATTTCATATGGTTTTTTGTATTCTTCCCTTTTATTTTTGTTATAATTGAATTTTTGTTTATATTGAATTTTTTGCTTTGATTAAATTTTTTGTTCTTATTAATTTTTTGAAATAAAATGAAACAATAAAAAGTAACAATGTAATTAACTATAATATGTTTGTACAAAGGTATATTAAATTTTTTAATTTGGTAATAGTTTCAGCAAAATACGTTCGATATATCGATTAATCTATATTTCTGAAATAATAAATATCGATACTCTTAAAAAATATCGATTCGATATATTTTTTCAATTTGCCCATCCCTTATTCCCAGATAATCACTTTAAATAAGGATGATAAAAAGAATATTTATATACATAAAATGTAAATATGGATACATACATTAATAATTAAAAAAAAAAAACAGTACTTAATACAACATTCATAAATAATTTAAATTTTTCTTTCTGTATTTTGTAATTCTTTCATCTAGATGACAATTTGGGGATGTTGCTAAACTGTTGCCTTTGGGGATAGCTTTTTTTATTTTCTTCTATTTATCGTTTTTGAGAAAATTACACAACATAAAATAAAATAAATATGTATATTAGGGGTATAACTTTTGAACAATTTTTTAAATTATCAAAAAATACCTATCCATGCCATATAGACCATGAAAATCTATGATGAAAAGTGGGGTCACTTTTTCGCGGGCGTTAAAAAAGTTCCCCCCCAAATCTCTTTGAAGTTTGGTATTTGGATTTTTTTTTTTTTTGTTTATTAAAATACAATATCCTTATTGTAAAAACACAAACCATTCATTTATATTTTTATGCTATTTCACAAATAAGACTTATACCACCAATTATACTACATCCAAACAGTTAAAAGTATGTTAAAATAACACGGAAACTCTTTTTTTAACAAAATGAAACCAACCTCACAATCCCAATTGTTAACTTTTATTTTCATTTGCTTACAGTTTCGCTAAGACAGAGAGGTTCTCTATCCCATATACTCGTTGATCACTGGAACAATTTACACATGCTCGGGAATGTTTTCTTAAACATTGGGTGAGAGAATACTCTAAAATTCACAAACAAAAACGAAGTAACATTTGCGCGGAACGTGGAATCAAACTTGCGCAAGATATTTTTCAACATTGCAAAATAACACGCACTTTGAACTTAAAGTTTATTTCCTTCAACAAAGATAATTTTTAGTATCTGAAGTTAATATATAGTGCATGACTGTATGTATGGTATTTAAAAAATAAAAATTCAAATATTAAAATTTTTTGGAAGCTTTTAGAAAAAACGGTTTGGGGGGGAGGTTGTTTATCCAAATTGATCTCATAAAACAGTTTTCTTGATATATACATCAGTGGCCACCCCGTCGTGATAGGTATTTTTTTGGTTATACCCCTAATGTATATACATATATAAAATAAATAAAAAAAAATGAATCCAATAATTAAAACTAAAAAAATATTTACCAAAATTTTATATTAAATAAATGTGTTAATTTTTAATCCGGGACTCCTTTCAATTTATTCAAGATATTACACAACCCTCATAGTGGATATAATTTTAAAAGAGTTGGATGTTTTTAAAAATATGGTGGAAAATTAAACAACAGCAGTTAAAAGACTTGCGCAGGATGTGGTGACATTTAAAAATGAAGCCTGAATCGCCAAAGATAGAACCGAGATAAGTGAATATCTGTCCCTGCCTTTTTTCCACGCCGAGTATGAGTGAATTCAGTATGTGGAAAATTATGATCATTTTGAATTGAGTTTTCAATTTTTAATACAATGGCAATTAAAAAAATAATACACATAGAAAATGTTTTTAATGAGTCGGAAGCGAGACATGGCTTCCTAAGAGAGCTGCCTTAAAAAGACTCTATCGATGATTTGGCAACAAAGTTAACATGTCAACAACAGAAAAGCCTGCAGTGCAAAATAGCATAATCATCAAAACAATTAGAGGATATATTTATTATGAATTGTTTTTAATTAGAAGCATTAAATCAAATTTATCACAATCAAAATAAATAAATATTTTTCAAAATGCAAAATCTTCTTTTTATCTGCCTAATGATATTTTTGCGATATCTTCCTATTTTTTTTTTATGTAAGTGGTTATCGGCCGATATTGCAGAATCGCTTTTGTATTGCTTAGGAGTATTGCCATCGAGACACGTTTCTTCCCGAAGGAAGTATCTTCCGCAACACGAAATACTGAATATTTGTCATCAAGGTAGGACATTTGGCAATACATATGGTGTTATTTCTGTGTTTGCTGGGATATGTATGTATTTACCCTGGAGGAAACCTGGGTACAAGTACCTCCAAGTCATCGGTTTTGTCGACTATTTTGGTGACTTTTTGCTACTTTCATATACACAACATTTTTGATGATTTATTTTATAATTAAAGAGTAGAAAATAATTAAAGAAATTTATTGGCATCAAAATTAAAAATTGAAAGTAAGTGAATTTTACTGCCTTTTTCATAAGCACGACAGGATAGTTAATAACATTGCCCGGGGTATAATATGTAAGTCACTAGCACTGGTGACAAAAATATATGTATATAACAAAGTAAATAAGAAAAGTAAATCGAATGTGAGCATGTGCATTAAAAAAAATCATTGAGTCTTAACTGACCACAGTTTAAATATCAACTAAATGATTTTAGATGTCAAATTCACACTAAAAGCTGCCATTAACAGTATGACATGAAAAAATCCAGTAAAAATTTTAAAAAATAAGCTTAAGTTAAAAAATTATTTATACGCGCGAGCGCACTTCAAGTATGTACTTCCCAAACAACCCCCATAGTACAGTCTTTACTAAGTAACTATTAGAGAGTAAAATACCGTTACCTGCCTGTCAGAATGACAGTCTGCTTTTCTGCCTGCGTTTTAAAGGCCATAAAAATTATTCAATGTATACAGTGTTTATGAGGTCTTGTTAGTGTCAACATTTATACATTCAATTGATTTCAAATAGTCGCTCGTTCTTTGTTTCACAAATCGATTGACATTAGAAAATCATAAATGACTCCTCTGAAGTTTCCGTGTGATGTTCGTTAAGTCCATTTGATTTTGTTCAAGTGTTACTAATTGTGGTTTGAAAACGAATTCTTGCAATGATGCAAAAATATCTTTCACAAATGTTAACAGTTTATGGTTGACATGTCAAAATATCTTTTGTTTAAAATCAATTTAGTTTTTTTTCTATTGCTTCTGAAAGAATTTATTTCAATTTTGAGAATAGAAAAGTGACCTTTTTGTTATGAAATGTTGATGATAAACTTTTGACATGCTTGTCAGTTTAAAGAGGCCCACAGAAGGCAGTAAAAATATAATTTTATGTCAATAAGAATTGTGATCATTAAGTGGCCTTTGTGCGGTAAAATAAAAAGTAAAAACCCAAAAAATTGCAGTTTTTAAAACATAAATAAAAAGGTGCGAAAATTTAAGCACTTAACCGAATTTGGAGAAAAACAAGTCTACTGTTGCATTATTTTTTAACTTTTTTAAACAAAGACTACCTTTTTCAGATAAAGGTACATTTTTAAACTAGAATATGTTTTTTAATCAAAAAGTAATTTTTTAACAAAAAGAACTTTTGAAATAAACAAAGTACCATTTTTAATAAAAATTTTTTTTTTCGACCAAAAACTAACTTTTGAACAAAAATTAAATTTTAAACAAAAAAACAATTTTTTTAAACAAATGTATCTTTTTTAACAAAAATTTCTTTCTTAAACAAGCCTTTTTAATATTTTTAACGAAAATTCCAATTTTAACAAAAAGACTTAGCTATTTACCAAAAAATTATAAAGTTTTCTTTTTGATCCTCTTATCTCTAAGTTTCCGTAAAATTATTTTGAAACAATTTTTATTTTTACAAAAGGTACCAAAAGTGCAAAACTTTACCCGTTTTATCCCTCCAAATAAAAATCTTAAAAATTTTTACTTCTTATGATATTTCCTACGAAAGTGAACCAACTTTTTAATTTCAATTGTTAACTTTACAGAAAACTAACGTTTCCTTTTTATACCCTTGACCACAGGTGGTGGTTGTGGCTGAGATATGAGCAAAACCACGACTGCCTCTAATTTTACCAAAAAATCCCTTGTTTTTGCTGCTTTTTTTACCCTGTTTTGCCTCTCACATGTACTTTATTTGTTTTTTGCTTTGTGCTAGGTTGTGCATAGGTTTCAATTTGCGCAAAATTATTTAAAAAAAATTTTTTACAAAAAACCCATACACTTTTGCTGGGCCTAATGTGTTTTAAATTAATTAATGCATACTATGAAACCAAATAAAGCGCTGCACTACTTAAGAAAAAAAATAATAAAAACCATCTCCTGTAAAGTTTTGTCGCCTTCGAAATAATCGCAATTATGTATTTTGGTACTTTTTTATAGCTTTTATTTCTCTTAATCCGGATTTTTTTTAATAAAATCAGTCTAGGTCATTAAAGAGAAGGAAAATCCAAAGCTGCGAAAAACGACAAAACTTATTACAAAATTGTGTAAAATATTTTGTTGTTTCCGTTTTGGAAAAAATAAATATTTGCATAAATAATGTTTACACACGTTTCACACACGCTAATGGATCTTTGTTAAGCAAAAAAATGAAGGACTGTGGCTGACTTCAATCCCTCCTGTCTTTCCGCATTTAAAGAGTTTATTTAGGTATTATTAAAATAAACAAACAAACAAAACATTCATAAATGTAAAGAGTAAATATGCCAAGAGTTTGTGTGAGTGTTCTGATTTTATTACTCTTCATTTCATTTCAGTTTATGTTAATTTGTGTAAGTATTATAAAAGTGTGTCTGTCTGTTATTTCGTGTCTCTCTCTCTTAGTGTTTATGCAATAAATCACAAACAAACAACAAAAAACGTGTGCTTCCTGTCTATTAACACAAATGAAACGTCAGTTCTGCAATTTACCAAAAACAAAAAGGATAACGTGACTCTCAAATCTTATTTTCCAAATTAAAATTCCTTGATTGTGAGAGTAGGTATCAAAAGGGATTAAATATTTGCATGTTGTTTGTTGTTATTGCTTAATTCAGTTTTCTATTTTGTTAATAAATAATTTAAATATGCTAATGAGAGGGATTTTTATTCGTTTTGTTGTTGGTGCTGCGAACATTATTTTGACTTTGCAGGCTTTCGCTTGTTTACTTTGTTGTAAGTCGTTTGTTTATTATCGCATTATGCAAATTAGTTTTAAATTTTGTCGATCTTTTTTGTTGTACTATTTATTTTGTAATTTAATATGCGCGAGATCTTTTTTATGACTTTTCGGGGGTTATACATATATTGTTATTTATAGAGTTTATTTGATATTGCAAACTTTTTTTATTATATCTAATGCAAATTTGCATATTTTCGCCAATTTGCACACTTTGTTTTAGTTTTCTGGAATGATAAATTAATAAGTTTAAATAACAAAAGCAGACAATTGCAAATAAATTATAGAAATTAGCGAAAAAAAAAATTAAGTGTGAAACCATTAAAAGGTCCCAAATAGATTAGAAAATTAAGAAATATGCATGTAAATAAAATTTACATAAATTTCGCTATGGATATTTTCAACACAAATTAAATAATTTATTGACAAAAGTTTTAAAATTGTTAACAATAAATTATAATGTTATATAATAACAAAAAAATCGTATTTTAAAAAAGTACCCTTTTGTAAAAGGTACCCTGCTACAAAAAAAAATATTTTACATAAAAATGCCCTGTTGCAAAAAGTACCAGTTACATAAAGGTATCTACCCTTTTGAAAAAGTACTTTCACATAAAAGTACTTTGTTGCAAAAAGTATATTTTACATAAAAATATTCAGCCCAATTATGAATAAAAACTCCTGGGGAATTCATTTTGGCTGATTAATAATTGGGCTGATTATTTTTCAAAAAAAAGCCTTTTTAAAAACTTATTTTTTCAAAAAGTTCTTTTATGGAAAAAGTACCTTTCAAAAATAAAAAAAACGTAATAAGTGTTTTTTACATAAAAGCATCTTTTCTACTAAAAATTTTGTAGGTGCAAGAAGTAAAAGTTCAAAAAGTACCAGTAGTGAGAAATGCCGTTTTTTCGCTAAATACATTTTTAGTACTTAAAAATAACCAAACAGTTTTTAATGAAGCAAACCTCTTCACCCCTGCCATTAACTTACTGTCGAGCACCAAAAAAAAAGAGCAATAGCATGGATTTTAAACATGACAAAAGACGTGCGCCGTAAAAAACGTTAATGAAATGGGCGTTCTATATGGTTGATTCTAAGTTAGAATAAAATTGATTTAAGGGTTACAAACACACATCTCAATAATTTCTGTCATTACACAACACCCTTGAGTAATTTAGCATAAATCCATAAAAATCCTTTTAATTATAAATAAAAAAGAATGCATTAATCCGCTTATAAATGTTTTCAATAAATATCCTGAATTAACCCTTTTTGAAATATTTTTTTTTAATAATAAATCTATTACTGGTAATTTAAAAAATTTAATAATATAAATTTAATCCACTCAAAACAGTAACCTTTAAACAAACAAAAAAAATCCTTAAAAAGTACAACAACTCAATTAATTTTATAAGGTTTATTACAAAAACCACAAAATACTCAACACAAAAAATGTCATTTTAGAGATTAAGAAATTAAGTATCTTCATTATTGTGTTCCCCTTCATTGTTATTATCATCTTCATCATCTCCTTCATCACCGGCATTAGTTTCGTCGTGAGGAATAGCTGTGGCTAAAGTGAATTCAATTTGTATTACAGAATCATTATGGTGACCATCTCCACCGGCTTCAGTATCGACAGGAACTTCATTAGACCCGGTTTCTTCGTTGCTTAAAGCTGAATGAAATGGAATCAAATCAAATCTTGTCACTACTTGTGAAGTGCGAGAATCGGAAGAAGACTCGATAACCTCTATGTCGGATACCATACTAGGACTATCTCTCATTTTTATTTCTTCCGAAGACGATTCATCTTTATTTGATTCCTGTCTTGGGGAAGTTTTTATTTCAGTATTATCGGAAGATGAGGGTTCAAAATTTGTATTATTTCCCATTTGAACATATTCGTCCGAAGCCGATTTCTGTTCATTATTCTTTGCTTCCCAGTTAACCGATTGATTAGAATTAGAATTTATACTTTTGACGCCTTTATTGCCAACTATATCTGCTGTTGGTTTCTCTTTTAATGATGTAACACTCTTAGTCTTAGCAACAGAAGAATCAGGGTCTTCATTGGTAATATCGTTTATTAAATTTGTTGAATTCATAGAGCTATTTTGAAATGATGTCAAATCTAAATTTCCTGGAGGAAATTTTAATCTAAATTCTTCTAAGCTCTTCGAAAAGTCGATGTTTGTTCTAGCAGATAAATATTGCATCCTCAATGAATTATCCCCCTCGGTAAAAGAAATTAAAGATCCCGAAACATCGCTACTACCCTCTTCCTCAGATTTTGATTGATTTATAGAACTCATAGGTTCTGGACTACTTGTTAACGTTTTTTTAACCTTTTCATTTGTTAATTTTGAAATGCTGTTCCCATTTTCCCCATTAAAAATACCTGCATCTTTATTGGGGTTTTTAGCCGACAAACTTTCGCACGAATTCAGGGGATCATTTTGCATTTCAGAAACATTTTCAAAGATTAAACTTTCTCTACGTTCCAAATTTACTTCATGATTATCACAGGCATCAACTTCATTTATATTCCCATCTTGAGCTCTGAATTCAGGAAAGCAAGGAATTTCCGTATTGGTACCTATTTCTTGAGTGCCAAAAGCATTAAATAAAGTTAAAGGCTCTAGAAAACTTTCTTCATTAAAATGGTTTATACGGTTTCTTGAAGAATTGACAAGATTTGGGAAATTGTCGAAATGTGCAACATCATTTTCGAAGAACAAAGGTCGATTCATATTTGTGCTTCTCAGACTTAAAAAGTTAGAATCGGCTGATCGATTGTTGCGGTTGTTAACGCTGTAGGGACGATAACGTGAACGCCGGCGCATTAATTGCATTAAATCAACTTCTTGTCTTAGAGGAGCCCTAGAGCGACGTCTTCGAGTTCTGCGTTTTGCGCGTTGGCTCAAGTTCATGTTTTGTAATTTTTGTTATGAAATAAAAAACAACTTTTTGAAGCAAATTTTTCGTAATGCTTTTTTCCAAACAAATTTTAACCAAGAGGGACAAAAGTACCGCGAAATTTTAATAATTATTTATTAACTTTTTTAAAGTTTTAACAAAATTAAAAAAAAAATATCAAAAATATAATTGTTGATTGAATTAAATTTAAGGAATTGAGATTTAAAATTTTTGAAAATCTGTAAAAAAAAATGACAATGACAGTTATTAAAGTTGACATTTTAAGCAGTAATAGAGATGGTAATTTAGTCCGACTTTTGCAAAAGACCTGTAAAGAGGTATACACACTAACGATAATCAGTAACAGTTTTGCTTAAATTTCTAAGTCGAGCTAGCCATGTCCTTCTGTCTGTCCGTCCTTTGAAAACACGATTATTTTCCAAAGAAAGGAATATATGGTGTCGAACTCTTTTTAGTCCTCTAGGCAGCTTAGAATTCAGATCCAGCATAATCGGTTCAGTACGAAGATAGTTATAAGCCCAAATGTGAAACAACATCCCTGATAAATTTATATATCGTTACCTAAAACGCAAAAGGCCCTAACTAACAAAAAATAAAAAATCTACTTTTCCATGAAATCTGATGAATTGCATCAACACTAATATCCACAATAAATTTTGTAGTCTTTCAACCAAAATTAGCGCTTTTATTAACTAAAAACAAACGGCCCTATCTACAAAAGATTATATGGATACACGCTAAAAGACCTTACTAACAGTTTGCATAATATGCAACATTGTCAATTGTCAAAACAACTGGTAGGTTTTACAAGAAAAATAGAAGGAAAATAAATTATAAGCAGTTTTAGGCAATTTATCAATTAACATTTTGAATAGTAATTTGCTTCTCCTGTAAAATATTTAAAATGTTAGATAGGGCGTTTTGCGTTTTAGGTAACGATATACTTGTTACGACTAAAAATACTACTAAATTTTGTGAAGATCGATTAGTAATTGACCATCTGCCCTATACAAAACCCAGTGTAGGAAAATACTTAATAACGCCTAAAATCATATTAAATCATGTTATTGCAGTAAAATTGGTCGGTCATAGTTTCATACGATTAGAAACCACTCCGGCAAACTCCGTGAATATCAATCTATAATTTAACATAATGAAAGCCTCCTCTCAGAAAACTATTTAGTACGCCTAAAACCGTAACGAATAATGATACAGTAATTTTGACTTAGCTCCACAATCTCCTTTGCACGATTTTTTGTGCAGATAAATCCAAAGTGCTCTTATCTTAAATGCATTTAGCTGCCTTAATGTGCATACAAGTGCAGCTAAAGTAAATTGTTTAAAAGAAGAAAAAAAATTGTTTTTATTAATAAATTGATATTTTATTTAAACTTTTTAAACTTTAATATTTATATGAAATGTGTGCAGCTAATTTTGATGTTTAATATGAAAATACTTTAAAGCTGCACAAAATATGATTAATGTGTAGGTATGCAAAATGCACATGAGCAAGGATTTTGAAGAATAATTACAGAAAATATATGTTTTGAGCAGTTAAGTCAAAGGTCAGCTAACTTGCATTTTTTGTATGAAAATAATTTTAAAATGCTAAAAATTTTGTGCATTTATCTTAAATGTGCAGGTATAGAAAGTGCACTTAAAAAAGGAATTTTTATTGGATTTTAAACAATAATGACAAGAATTTTTAATTTTATGCAGTTAAGTCAAAAGTGCCCTTAAACAAAAGGCAGTTAAGTCAAAGCTACTGTATTGCACTAAAAAATTGTATCAGTCATAAGATCTTACTCTGCCAAATTTCGTTCAGATCGCTCCATAATTTACCATACCCCATATTAAGGTTGCCAGACGGACTACCCTATATAAAAAGCCCACTCAAGACTAACTTATAATTTCTAGATCCCATACAAAGACCACTCCTGAAATATTCGAACTATTCGGCAGAGCAGTATAAAGTATTCTGGTTTTTTGCGCTCATGACTCTCAAATATATTGAATGAATTTATTTTTCTGTGACCACTGAAATGAAACTGTCGTTAAAAAAAATAAACACCAAATGATTTTCTTTTAAATTAAGATATTTTTTTTTATTTTCTTGTACACGTTTACCTTATTTTAAATTTTTAAATTAATCAAAAACTTATTGACATTTTTGTAGAGTTCTATGTAAATTTCTGACTATGGATTTAATACAATCTTTGGCTTAACAACTATTTCAAGAAGTTAAATTTACTTAAAACAAATTTAAAGTGTTTTTAACTCTTAAATCGAAATAAACTTAAACAAATACATACGCTACTCTTATTTTAGGAAAACTTAAAGATAATTTATTATAAATGCAGCAACTAAATTGAAACATGTTAACATAACACAAACATCAAGATTCAATTAGAAAAATGAGAAACTTTCTTTTTTTGAGAGTGACTAGACTAGAACAACGCTTAGATAAGGCTTTAGTAGAGGCTCAAATTAAAACAACTTTTTATAAACCCTCTTGCTTAAGCAACTTAATAGAAAAGAAAAAAAAAACAGTGTAACAAAACCTTTAAAAGATGTAGACTCGAATACTTTAAATGCTATGAGAGTTGATAAGTGTGTGGAAATAAATTTTATTAAAAAACACCCGCTGAGTTTGGCATTATTTGATTTTGCATGGTTGGCAGTGTGGATTGTGTTGAATATAACGACGCTGTGGAGGCATCCATTTGTATATTCCATTCATTG
Organism: Pollenia griseotomentosa; assembly: GCA_963931875.1. NCBI lineage: Eukaryota > Metazoa > Arthropoda > Insecta > Diptera > Polleniidae > Pollenia > Pollenia griseotomentosa. Next base: position 200,745,197 of record OZ007561.1, on the reverse strand, counting down.
CCGTTATCTGCTGCCGAATTGCTGTAATAGAAATCGGGGCCTGCATCGGAAGTATACGAAGATAAGGTTTGGTATTGCTGTTGTTGTTGTTGGTGGTGCTGGGGTTGAGTTTGATTGAGCATGTTATCACTGAAGCCAGAGTGTGAAATGTTAGACTGGTAATTATCAGTAGCTCCATACAAAGACGAACTTGGTGGTAGGTCGCTATCAAACACTGTTGTGTAGATATCAGCCGTTGAAGGCGAGGCAGCTGCAGAGGTGGAGTTTGAGTAATATGAGGGACTTTGTTGCTGTTGTTGTGGAACTGCATTGACCAGTGGTACAGTTGAGTTTACATCAAAACCATTTATTGAAGAGGACATATAATTGGGGAAGTAGTAGTCATCGGAATTATAGCCTGAACTGCTGGTAAGACTTGAGGTATCATCACAACTTTCGTACATCCATTTTTGATTATCTTGCACGGTATAATCTGGATTCAGTACCTGGGAGGTTGATTGGTCGTAAATGTTTTCTGAATGTTGGCACAAGACAGATTCATCGATTAAAGTGTTGTTGGGTGAATACTGCTGAGGATAACTATAGTTGTTTGATTGAGGAGAAGTTAAGCATGGTTGGCTAACAGGTGTTTCATAATGGATTCCATAGGACATTTGTTCCAAGGCTGCATTGTGTTGGCTGTTATAGTTAAATTCTGTTAAGGAGGAACTATAAACCGCTGTACTGATTTCGGGCAACCATTGAGAATTATTCAATGAATGTTCAAAGTTTGCCGAGTCATGTAAATAGTTGTTAGTGGTGTTGTTTGAGGCACTAGTCATGTCTCTTAAGCTGCGTTTCTTTTTGGCTGATTGTATTATTTCTGTATCAAGGCTGGTATTCATTTTATTACTTTGTCTTTTTACTCCTCTCAGGCTGCTAAGTTTTTCATTTAAAGCAGCATCTCTAGCCAAGATCACAGCCAAACTACGGGCTCTACGACCACTACCCAATAAACGTCTGGCTTCTGAAGAGCCTTTAGCCTCTGGTCTGGGATGATCATGGGTGCCTTTGGCTTGAAAGAAAATAGCATTTCCGGAACGGCGCCAGAAATGTGTTACTGGGTATCCGCAATGGCCACGGCAGGATTGAATTTGCAAACGTCCAGTGCAATTTCTGAAACAAAACAATTTTGACAAAAAATTAAATGTTGAATTATTTTTTTTTTTTTTAGTAGATATTAAGACAATTTTCTTATAAAAGAAAATTTCGATGTGGACTACCCACCTATTTGGACATTGTTTTCCTTGTTGTTTGCGTCGGGCTTTATCGCATATAGCGGGTCTGAGATGAACACTATTGCCATTGGGCAATTTACAGTTAGCCGAGCACAATAAAACTCCCAAACAACTTTTTTTCAATATATTAATATTGTGATTATTGGTATTTCTCATGGCCCAGCCAGAAGAATGTTTTTTGACATCTTCATTGGAGGCCGAGTAAACCAATCTGCAGTGACCATTGGCCCAATCATAATAATCATCAAATTCATTGACCATGGGTATAACGGTATCATTAATATCCCAATCAATTTGTACACGAGATCTGGTGGCTGGGGGACTGGTAGCGCCGCAAGGCACTGTTAATGGTGTGTTAATAACCATGTTTTTTTTTTGTTAATTTTTATATAATTTATATTAAAGTTTTTAAAACCAACTTTTTATTAACACCAAAACACTTTAAATTAAAAAAATAGTTTATCATTTATTTGAATACGCTTGTCTTCAGTTTTAAGTTCGTTTTATAAGTCTTTAATATCAATTTTTTGCAATATAAATTTTTTCGTTTTTTATTATTTTTTTTCTAATATTTTTTACCGAACTACAGTTGTGACTGTTCGAAACGACTGCGCAATGCTGACTGACTTCATTCTGCATTGCCACAAGCCTAAGTTCCTGACAACCGAATCATACTATAGTGGTTAAACAACCCTCAACGTTGTTTGAATTGGATTCTTCACTGGCAACAACAAATGGTGAACGTTAATCAAGAATACACACACTTCTCCATTTACTAAACTCCGATTGGTTGTTTGGTAGCGGATAAGCAGTTATCCAGTTATCCATTTACACTCACTTAACAAGAAAATTATCCATGCGCTTTTTAATTGTTGTCACCACAGTGCACTGTAGTGTGGAACACTGCAGTGTTTAACTATTTACATTAAGAGTGTTAGTCACATATGCATGAGTATGGGTGTGTACTTATGAGAATAAGTTTGTATGTTTGTGCTTCTAAGTGGCAGTTAGGTAGTTTAGGTTTATTATTCTATTTTTTTTTTTTTTCATTTAATCTTGTGGGTTTTTCTTTTATACTCACACAAGTAGTTACAATTACCACATTTAAATTATCCCCCTGTCCTATTGGAAAACAATGGCAGATACTTCTTTGGATATATTTACTCATTCTCTATTAATTTTCGTTTTAATTGTTAACATTTAAGAAAAAGTAGCGTTAAATACGAAATTGTATTTTAATTATTCACTTTTATAATGTACACAGAGTAGCACACACTTCTAAAATCTCTTCACTACTATATTTGCTATCTATTATCTAAACAAAAGTATATAATGTAAATATTAAAAAAGTAAAGTAAACATTTTTAAATAAGTTGTAATTATTACTTTAATTTGATATTAAATATAATTTGGAATCCATATTTTCTCCTAGCAAGATTAACATCTGGTCCTTCGACATGTACATATTAGAAAATTTAAAAAGAGATCATTGAAAATTATCCTCGTTAAGGGCGTTTCACACTATAATACAAGCCTTAAGTTTCGTTCACAATGGCTGCGATATTTTCCCTTGGTGTTCACAATAAAGCAAACCATTTACAGTACATTTTCAACTAAATAAACGGTTGCAAAATTTGCCCAGAACAACATAACGTATTTATTATTTTGTTCGAAAACATTTCGTTTAAATTTTCATTCAAAGCTAACTGCCTCTTTAACGATTTCGAACGTCAACAAAATTCTAAAAATTGGTTTTGTTTTGAATGCAATTTTCTATGCGAACGTCAATATTCGAAATCGATGAACAGGCTGTAAATAACATTATTATAAACGTCATTTATAGTTTTATACAAATTGTTGCGGAAGTACTTCTTCTTCAACTCAACTTTTTAAACAACAAACTTTAGATACATTTTTTGTTCAAAAAATAAAGTGAAAATATATGCACTACTTTGTGAAGAAATAAGATAGAAGAAAAAATTAATTGTTGCTACCAATGTGAACGAAGCTTTAAGTATTTTGACGGTTCCCTAATGTAATAATTGTTTCCCCCCTAAGCTAATCCTGCGAAGCTTTACGTTTGTCTGCAGGAAACCAGAGTCTCAGGCGGGAATCGAACCCTCAACCCCGGCACTGATAGACTAGCCCACTACCAGCTAGCTCTCATTCATTTTTCTCAAAATACTTAAGACTTGTATTATAGTGTGAAACTGCCTTTAGTAGTAATACTACTTCAGGAAAAGTTTTCAACAGCAGTTCCCACCACTAGCTTCATTAGAACGACTGCAGCTAATTATATCTCATTGAATCCATCGACATTCAAGGTCATCCAATCAGCAGTCCCAACTTATATCCAAAATTGACTTTAGGTCAGTTTATGTGACAATACAGTTCTAAGACCTTATACAAACTTATATAGGTATTTTGAACAAATTTATTTTTACACGATATGTATTTTGTATTGGCTTTGTCAGATGTAAAATCTACATGTGGTTGCGTATCTCTGTCAAAGTTTACATATACAGAAAAAAGGTTTTTAATTTTAGCTTTCACACTTTTGTTTTCGGTTTCGTATGAAATAAGCTGAAATCGTTTACAAAAGCAAATCACATGCTAATTTATATTTCTATTTGCTCTAAATTGTATTTCAGTTTATTAAAAATGCAAATTCCAGCTGACATTTACAGAATAAATTTTTTTTTTTTTTTGCTTTAACAGTGGGAAATTTGACAAGCATACTGTTAAATACATGTCGTCTAAAATCACCTTAAATAAGAGCGTCAATCGTTTTTCTTAACATGAAAATTCTTTTGACAATACATTTTCAATAAAACAAGCCGACCTAGTGATCGGTCGGATAAGATTTTCCAGCAGGGTGGTAGGGAATTCGCGTTCTTAAGGATTGTTTCGTATAAACTGTATGAAAATGAGAACTTTTGCCATGATCCAAAGTATCCTCAGCATCTGATATTTATCTTTCCTATTGGACTCATTTAGCTCAGTCTTCCATGGTCGTTGAACCGATATATAAAAAAAACATTCTTATCCATAACGCAAGTTAAAGATTAAATTTCAAATTCTCAGCTGATAAGGATTAAAAAGTTATTTGGCAATGCAGTATTCCAAATTTCCTATAAAAACTGGCTGTCGAAGATGTGTATCGTCCGGATCAAACATTTGCAATTAAATTACAGAATGAAAACTTATTATGTTTTCTTTTTTAAAAAAAATTATGCCTTATAAATGTGTAAAATTTTTTTGATGTTGCACACACGTTTACAAAAAGTGGTAAATTTTTCTGTATTTCAATGGAATAAAATAATAACTTAAATTCCGAGTCCAATATTGCTTATATTTCAATTTATAGCTATTTTATCTTGACTGTTACATGAAATCAATAACAAAAATCAATAGATCTATTAAAACTTTGAATTAAACTCGCTTTAAGAATTTCTAATGTCAATCAATATCATCACATTTTATATCAAAGACTGTAATTGCGTCACATTTTACTTTCGGATACATTTTCTCACGCATTTAAATCAGATAATCTTTGTTTTTTTTGCCAACATTAAGATCATCTAAGATATGGCACGTTACAACCCCTTTAAGGATTTTTCCTTCAACGAAAAATAAAAATCAAGGTGTTAAAACGCCAAAAAGCATTTTTAATTTATGTAAGTCAGACAATCTTAAGATCTCTTCAAACTGATACCGACACAATCGTCAAAGGATCAGTTTGTATATTTATAAAATGTAAAATTTACAGTTATTAAACGGCAAAATGGGAAGGACTTTAAAAAATTAAACTATAATTTACTTTACACTCTACAATTAGAGGTGCTGAAAAAGGGAATGTTAAGAATATCTTTGTTAAAGAGAAACGAACTCGTTTAAGGGTGTTTAGAGTTTTAAAAGAAACTGAGTTTTTGTTTAGTCATTATTATGATAGCTCAGGTCTCGGGGTGAAAAGAAACAATGGAAAAGGATTATAAGGAATTACATTATTTTCGAGAAGAAAGAAAACAAAAAAGATTCAAAGGACGTCTTAAAAAGTTAAACGGGTTGTTAGAAATCACTTTTATTCTTCAGCAATTTAAAAGTAATTGCAAAGCCTTTGAAATTTAATTTATGAATGAAATAGAAAGAGTAAAAAAGAAAAAAGGTAAAAGTAGGTGTGGTATTTTAATTATGCAACACGATTTCTAATTGACGACGTCAACTAACAATTGAAAAGTTGTTTATAACTTTTAGTACAAAAACAATGAACGGTTGAATGACAGCGGATAACTGCCTGCCATAATAAGATCACACAAATGAAACGAACGAGTTTATGATTTTAAACAACAATAAAAGAAGATCCCTCTCATTATGATCATCATAATAATCATAGTCATAACCGCTTTTAGTGGTGGTGGTGGTGTTGATAGTTTTAACATTTTAGGGATCTATAAGACGGAACAAAACAAAAAGGAAATTGAAATTTTGTTACATAAATGTCATCGTAAATTTGAAGAGTTTTTGATGATTTTTAAACCCGAAACAAAAACCGAATTTTAGACTATAAAACCGCCTAGTTTTGAGGTTAAATTCAAACAAGGCAAATTCAAAATTTTCCTACAAACAATAACAACAACATTGGTTTAAAACCAAACCAGCCAATTGGCTTCCTGTGGTTTTTTGCTATAGAAATTTAAACTGACCTTATCTTTAGAGGATATCATAACTTATACATACAAAGTTTTCTAACCTAAGGGATTTTTCAGTTATTATATTTACCTTGTGAAACATTTTCCTCAAATACCATCATATTTTTGGTTAATTAACTTTTCAGCGTAAGGAAACGAAAATTAAATGAGGAAAGGACAATTTACACACAATTAAAAACCACATACATATTTAAACAATATAAACTACTAGATTTTTATTATTTTTAATAGAAATTTAACTTCTTTCATTGTTTAATAATGTTCTTTGCCAAAAGATGATCATTGCTGATAAGCCAAAAACCATCACCGAGCCTCAGTGATATGCTGTTTTATAAAAATTTTCTACTTGCCACTCGCTCTCTTTGATTAGTTACTCCAAACAACCCTCTATTTGAAAACTCTTGCTCTTCGCTTTATATTGGAAAATTCAATTTAATTATTAAAAAAAACCTTCACAAAAATTTTACATTTTAATAATTTTCTTTTGTTGTATTACTTTTTGAAAAGTTTTTAAACTTCTATCAAACTCATGTTGATAAATGAAACAAACCCAAAAACACACTTTAGCATTTTGTTTTGTTATTGTATTGATGAGTTTTAGCAATTGTAGTTTGGTTGTTGTTTTTTGGTAAGTGTTGTTGTACACAAGAAAACAATAGACGCAAACAACCTCATAAAGATTTACACCAACTGATAACCACAAAACAGCAAGGAAGCCCAACAAGAATAAGCATCGAATAAGAGAAACTAACTAACAAACTCTGCAACAATAGTTTACAGTGAGTAAGCCTTAACCCTAAGCATATTTAGTTGGTACTTGGGGTCAACGCATAAGTTTAATATACCTGTCTGCTTTTAGAAAATGAAACAAAATTCCGTGTGAGAAATTGTATTGAAAGTAAAAACAGATCTTCGTATTTTATTGTTGTTTGCAATATAATTTCTCACACTAAATTTTGTTTTAATTTTTTTCAAAACAGGCAGTTATATCTTGTATTTAGGGAAATTAAGAGTATATTTGTGATATTTCAAGAGATCGATCGAGATTGTTGTTACGACATGTATGTTTAACTAAATACGAATCCGTTACAACGACGGTCCACAAATCGCACTTAAATATGGATTTGTCCATAATGAAATCATCTTTGCCACTGAACACAAATTTGCAATCAATGTTTCCATTAAAATTTTAAATAACATTGGACATTCATTTTTACCAACATTAGCTTTCTGACTATAGCAATTTTGTTTTTTTATTAAAATTTAACCAAATCAGTAAACAAATGGCAAAAATATAACCAAAAACCCAAATGACTGCCTCTAATTTTTATCCTTAAGCTTCACCTTTTAAAGTTATCGGTACATAAAGAGCATATAAAAATATAAAAAATAAAAATTTGGAATCGGTTTTCACGCGACGTACGGAGGTGTCCAATCGATTTAACGGTTGTTGTACGCATAACAACGTTTTATGATTTAACAAGTGAAAACATTTTTTTATATTTTTTTTTCAGAATTTACTCTGAAAAACTTGGTAAAATAATGATGGAAAACTTTAGCACAGAACAACGAACCAAAGTTGTTAAATTTTATTTTGAAAATCAGCATTCGATTAGTCAGACGCAAAGATCAAATTGAATAATGAGCGGTTTGGCCCATTTTTACCCCAATAAAAATTTGGGGCAGCTAAAATCCAAGAATAACACTGTTCTCGAAATTGACACTTTTTTTTAGACAAGCTGGTCACTTGGCGTTTTAACATAATTCAGGTACGCTGAATCCAATGGTGCTAACTGTTTTTTAGGTTAGCTCTTGTTTTCGAGATATACCGTAATTTCGAAAATGGAGTAGGTTGCACAACATATATTCGCGTAACTCAAAAACGGTTTAGATTATTGCAATTACTAAAAAACCCCGAAATTCCGCAATAAAATTTCCGTTAAGATCGCAGTCGTTTTAGAAACATAATTTTTTTTTTTTTTTTTGAAAAAAAATAATTTTTTTATCATAATTTCAAAATTTTTTTTTTTTTAAAAATTCATAAAAAATTGGAACATGCAGCTAGGCTTCTAATTTTTTGCAGACATAAGTTATATACATATATAAAATACATCCAAAAATTATATTTGTCTGGAATGGCCAAAAAGGAGATTCAATGATGAGTTGTTAATCGAATCTATGCCTGATTCTGTGACAAAAGAGAAAAAGTTGACTTAGTTTTCAATTAGTTTCAATTATTTTTTTATTTAAGGAAGTAATGTGCAATAGTATTTGTCAAAAAAAATTTAGTAATTGGACTTTGTGCAGGTACTGGCTGATTCTCTCTGGTTCTATTTTTTTCATTTAAGGTGATCTATCATGTTAACAGGGTTCACTTGGGTCGATATTTGCGCCAGACATTATTTTAAACGAAATTGAATGTGTGCATTTAGGGTATTTCAGAGTTCCGATTAACGCCCATGTAGGACATCGTCATGTTAAAGTTACAAGTCCCCTTCATATAAAGTATTAGAACTAGAACCGGTCCTTGCCCCTTTAGAACTGTCACGTGGTGTAAGTTTCCTTTCCGCTAGGGGGATAAAACTGTCACGTTACAAGTTTGGTGTTAGCTCCCTTTCCCCTAGGGGATCCTTTTTTTATTCAGTTAATTTTTCTTCTCTTTTTTTCAGCTATATTTTTTCTTGTCTTAATTAACCTTAAGTTCCTTTCTATCTCTATCAAAATTTGATTATACTACAACAAAAAAAGAAGTACTTGTGCGCAATCGTAACTGCAATGTCCACACACTACTTTAATTCCCAGCTAACAAAGTCATTTTGTTGTAGAGTATCCTGCAGGGTTTTACAAACCAAAAAAATCTGAGAGACTGTTGAACTGATGTTTAACTCGAGATAAAACACCAAATATTTCCAACATTAAGAGATTGTAGTTCAGCCAAAATAATAGAAAGAAAAAAAAACAGAAAATCATTTGTTTGGACATTTATTTGCAAAACAATTTATTTTCCAACAAAAAAGGAAAAATTAAGTTTTTTTTCAAAAAATTTTAAATGTTACAATATTTAAACAAAAACTAGAAAACATGAAAATAGAATATGTATAATGAAAATAACCTTTAGTTAACTAAAAACTGCTTAAAAGCGGATTAGGCCAAGTTACAAAATTGTTTACAAATGGTTTTAAGGGACCTGCTTAAAGTATTGTTAAGTAATTTAAATGTGTAGAATATCCGAAGACAAAAGGAACTACATTGGTAATGAAGATATAACAGGAGATATTAAAAGATTAAATTAAATTTAGTTAAAAAGAGTTTATAACCGAAGTTCACACGATCGCAAATGAACTGTAATTTCAAAAGAGATAGAATTATTGCATTTAAACAATAAAAGAGATTAATGACAACAAGAAGAGAATAATTTTTTTCTTGATTATTAAAGAAAAATAGTATTTAAATTAAAAAATAATGACCATTGTTGTTTAAACCAATCAATTTTCATTGAATTAATGAACATTTCACTGAAACGGATGTGATTGATTCTTAGTGAGTGCGAGTTTTGAAATTGTCAATTGAATTTATATTTGAAGAGTATTTGAAATGATTTTCTTTATTTAATTATTAACAAGAGGGAAGTTACACTATCACACTTAATTTTATTTGGAAGTAAATATAAATTTAGAAATCTGTTGTCCATGACAATGACAACATTCAATGTTACAATCGAGTGTCGAGTACTTATAATTATGCATTAATAAGGAAATTAATTTAAATCACTACAAACACCCAACCAACAAAATTTCCAAAAATACAATAAAGCAACGATGAGAACCAAATACTTTTAATGAAAAAGATATTTTTATTTTCCAAAAAAAAAAAAAAAAAAGCTGCGGGCGTAGGATCAAAACTGGTAAATTGCAAAATGAAAAAAAAATTACAAAGATTTCTTTCCTACACAGTGAACTCAGCTATAAAAATTAAAATGGCACAGTTTCCGATACATACCAGCCTCAAACGCATGCGTGGCTTCTTTGCTCTTTATAACTCACGCTCTCAGACTCTTGTGTAATCTTGTGTGAGAATTATTACGTATTAAAAATGAAAAATCGTATTATGATGGTATTGGGTGTTATCACTTTCAATTAAATTTTGTGTTACGTTGTATTTAAAATTTTCATTAAGATTTTGTTTGGATTTTTTTTTAAAGAGTTGTTAGATTTGAATTATCGCTTAAAATTATTTCAATTATTTCTCAACCCTTAAGAATTTTCTCATTGCTGTTTTGAAATTTATTTGGATATGTATGTATAAAATTACAAAATTCGGGAATAAAATGTTTGTTAAGAAAAATCTAGATTTTTCTGTAGTTTAAGGAAAATTATGAAAATATATTAAATTCATTATGCGGGTTTAAATAACGCGTAACTTGACAAATGAAAGAACGATTGAAAGGCGAACAATTAATAATTCGCGTATTGATTAGGAGCAATGTAAATATTTTTTTCTAGGAAATTTTTTATTCTAATATAAATGTTCAAGATTAGTTTGAAAAATGTTCGTATAGTATTTTATTTTGATTTATAGCCCCAAGAAATATATCGTCGGCTTAGAGTGTAAACTTGCTAACTCCCTTTTAACAAATTTTACAGGAGAGACAAAAAACTTTTTATTTTTCCTATTTTTATTTATTTATTTATTTTATTTATTTATTTAATAATTGAATTGCTCCATACACAAGACTAAGAGTCTTATTTTGCAGTATGGAACTGAGAATATGTTAAACTTTAACGGCCTAATTTATAAAAAATAAAACCGGTTAATAAAGGGTTAATAAAATGGATTTTCATACAAAATCCGTTTAATAAACCCTTTATTAACATGTTTTATTTTTTATAAATAAGGCTGTAAATCATTAATAACTTAATAACTAACTACAATTTTTATATAAGTAATCAAAAAACAATTTAATTTAAACAATAAAGAAAAAACTTAAGATAATTTAATTTAAATATTTAAAAGCTTAAAATAATATATTTTATTAATCAAAAATTTAGATAATTTTATATATTTTAATCTCAAGTAATTATGTATGTTTCAAAGTGCTATGCTGAAAACAGTTTAAAAATATTTTCCCTGAATTTTCGTGCGTTACTTAAAAGTTGAATGCTATATGATATAGAATTCCAGAGAGATACTGCGAATATGTAGAAATGCCACTCAGAAATTAAACTTTTATACCCGAACGATCTAATTCTTTTCCCTCTGCTTATGTCAGAAATACAAAGTTTACCATACAAGTGCTCAGGTTTGTGGGTATATATAATCTTATGTAAAAAAACTAAAACTCTCATGTTCAGCAGATTATCTAAGGAAAGGCCATAAAGCCGAGATGAAAACAAAGAAACACTAGAACGCCTTTTAATTCCATATACGTACCGTACAATATTGTTAAACGCAACGTTCAATTTCGCCTTACTAATCGTATCAGATTTAGCAAATAGCTCACAGCCATACAGTAACACTGGCATCAGATAAGTTTTAGCAAGAAGCATTCTTATTCTTAAAGGTGTACAATGCTGGGTCCTATTTGCTGCTTGAGAGGAAAACCAAAAACATTGTTGATTTGACACGCTTCAGGACTCAAATTGAAGAAAAACTACATGCTGGTCAACGAGGCATATCTTTCTCTACCATACGGCATTAAAATCTAAATTTTCTTAAAAAATTGATTTAGCAGGTTTACACTCTAAGCCGACGATATAGAAAACATTTGAGGTCTTCAACTTTTGGATCCACAAGTTATAGATCTGAACAGGTTTTCTAAAGATGAAATTCAGCAATAGAATCGTAATAGAATTGATAACTTTGATAAAGTATTAAAAATCAATTTTTAAAAATACTGAAAACGACATTATCGATTTCAAATCGTTTAGTTTTCAAAATCGTTTTTTTATCACATACCCTGTATGTTTCAAAAATGTATACGGAATATTATATTGTTGCTTGATTTTATCAGCCATATCACAGAGTACAATTCCGCTTGGAAACGGAATTCATTCCGTATTTTGGTGTTTCAGAAAATGACGAAACAATTTTCCGGAATGCAACCATTTTTATTTTCAAGAACGGAATGGGAGTTTTCTGTATCTGAAAGTCAAAAAAACTATCAAAATGTACTTTCTATCAATAAACAAATATGTTTTCTTCGATTCCGAACCGAATTATACATTGTTTACTCCGCAAGCGTTTCCCCTACTCTGTTTTATAAAATTCTAAAATCAAATAAGTATATTTTTTAAATACAGATCTTGTACATTGTTAACAAATCAATTTATACCATATTGGATTAATCTAACTGTGACTATTTTCCCGTTAGACAGAAATCTATATCGTCTTTGTATTAAAGGTGCCTCGCCCTACGATTACGCCTACTTTTAGACAGATATTGTGCTTGTATTACAAAGCTATTTGTAGCAAATTTGTAAATTGTAGCTTTTGCCGTTCTCTAGATATACAGAAATCTAGTTTGTGCCACGCCCACTTCTCCAATCCCGCCCATTTTCGACAGATGCTGTGTATTGATAACCCAGCTTAGGGTACCAAATTTGGACAATTCCTCTCTTACAGTTCTTTAGATATTAATAAATGTATTGTATGCCATGCCCACTTCTCCAATCCAGCCCAGACTTTATCGGATGTTGTGTACTGATAGCCAAGATGCTTGTAACTAATTTGGAAACTTTGGCTCTTACCGTTCTCTTGATATATTTATCTATATTGCCTTTGTATGGGAGGTACCACGCCAACTTAAAATGTCAAAAAATATACAGCCTTTAGTTCCTTCTAGACTATCAGTAATATACTGTAAAGATCAGCTCAGCGGCTGAGGCGGCTGAAAGGTACAAACAAACAAACAAGCAAACAAGCAAACAAACAAACAAACAAACAACCAAAAAAAAAAAAACAACATACAAGCAAATACATTAGTTTTTTTATACATATGTAGATATATATAAGTAAGGTTAAGTTAAAAAGACACCTTCTAAGTTTTTAAACTAACTATTGAAAGTTGCCCCTCACTAGACCCAATAAGCAATTTTCCCTGAATTAAAGTAAAAATCAAGTGTAATTCCAGTCCAATTTTCAAGACTTGAATTCTACTTGAATTACACTGTAAATCAATAGCACACTCCAACAAAATCGATACTGGAAATCCAGTCGAACATATTAATGTACATAAAGTTAATCGAGTGTTAATCGATTAACATTTAAAAGAAATTATAAAGTAAAAAATAGGAATTTGTACACAAATAGTTTTCGTAATACGAACCTAACAAACGAGTATTAAAGATAATTAAATTAAAGGAAATCTAAAAAATTGTGATTGGTTTTTAACGAATTCGTTCTCCCATAATTACAAGTTAGCGCTACGTGGATATTCTTGCCTTAGTTAGAACTTATGGCAGCTTCTGTATAACTTTCTTGGTCTTAATCCGAGATTTTGTTATTTCAGAACCTGCTCTGTTTTTTTGTAGAAATCTTTTTATGCCTCGATCTTTTTTGATCTGAAAGATCTACTTTTTAAGTCAAATGGTATTTAATGACTGGAATCTTAATTTAGTAATTGCTCTTAGAGCTTAAACTGGTTGCATTTGTATGAAGTTCGGATTATAAAATAAGAGGTAACTCTAAGAGTTTATGTATTCAAAGTTTACTCTTCAACGTTTGCTAAACAAACGCAAACAACTGTTGGATATTTTTGACACTCTTTCCCCAGACTAAAAACATAAAGGTGTGTAGGTGACACAAATTCGGTCACCTAAGTCCAATTTAAATTCAAAATCGAAGAGAGGACCGTTTGGCGACCCTTTTAAACTTTTGACTTAAGTCCATTGATGGCTAAGAATGCATAAAAAGCTTGTATAGAAATCAGCTATTCCGAATTAAAATTTTATTTCTGCAAGTTTCCAGTCGTCGTGCAACAAAGATCCCAAAGAAATGTCACTATTTTCCAAATGCTCTAATAAATAAACTAATCTTTCAATCTTTTTAAAATTTTTTAATAGTTCCGTAAAGTGGAAACAACCTTGTCATCTGGTCTAAGTTTAATACAATTCTTAGTATCATATAAAGATCTCTGTTGGATTTTGGGCTGGATTTCTGTTAATTCATTTATCAACTGGTTGTTCCATGTCCAATTGGACCATTTTCATTTTTTTTTTCGTTTAAAAGTCTGGGTCTTAAAGAAACATCTGTGACGTAAAAGACAGTAAAATTATACTTGAACAAGTTAGAGTGCTATATTCGGCTGTGCCGAATCTTTGATACCCTCCACCGACAGTTCGAATGTTTAAGGAGTAATATCTGTATGATGTCTTTTTATTATTATTATCTTAAACTGTGACGTTTTGTTATTAATTATGGTTTTAGGAGACTAAACTGTTTTCCGGGAGTAGGGCACATATGGGGCCTAGGGTAAATTATGTACCGATCTTCACGAAATTTCACAGTATCATTTATAGTCCTATAAAATTGTGACGAGCCAAAATTTGTTATGATTGCATTATTTTTTACGGTTTTAGGCGTACTGAACTGTTTTCCGGGAGTAGTGTTTATATGGGGCTTAGGGTAAATTATGGACCGACCTTCGCGAAATTTTACAGTGTAATTTCTAGTCGAATAAAACGGACTTGGGCAAAATCTTATGTCATTCCGTGCATTTTTGCATCATTTATGTTAGTTCTTGTAACAAAATTATCAAGTTTTTGAAGGTGGTGGTTCCACATTTTGATTCATAGCTCTGGTCCTACTGAACCGATTTTGCTGAAATTCAATCCCAAACTGCTTAGGATAACTACAAGCAATTTGACACCTAGTTTGTTTATTTCTTTTGAGTTTTTCGAAAGTGAGCGTGTTTTCAACAGACGGACAGACGGACAGACGGACAGACGGACAGACGGACAGACAGACGGACATGGCTAAATCGACTTAGAATTACTCAAGCAGCCAGAATATATATACTTTATGGGGTCTGAGATGAATAATAAAAAAGTTTCACACGGAATGACAAACTTAGTATACCCTCTTCACAACTAATTGTGGTGGAGGGTATAAAAAGTGGACAGCATAAATGATCTGGGCTTTTTGTTGGAACATAGTCTAAATTTCCGTAATCATATCGCGTTAACTGTTAACAAGGCTAACGGTGTTCTTGGTTTTATGAAACGGTGGTCTAGAGAATTTTCTGACCCCTATGTCACGAAACAACTTTATACATCTTTGGTTCGGCCAATTCTTGAATATGGATCCATTGTATGGGATCCTTACTATTCCATTCATATAAATAGTATTGAATCCGTACAAAAGCAATTTTTGATTTTTTGTTCACGTGGTCTTGGTTGGAATTCGTATGTTTTGCCATCGTATGTAAATAGACTTGCTCTTATTAAGCTGCCAACCTTAAAAAGCCGCCGTGTTATGCTGAGTATATCTTTTCTACTTGGATTAATTAATGGTGAAGTTGATTCTACGTTCCTGCTTGGTAAAATTAACTTTTGGGTTCCAAATAGGCCAACTCGTAACTTTCAGCTCATCAGTCTTAACTACTACAGATCCGATTATGCTTATAATGACTCCTTTCGTCGCATTTGTGAAAATTTTAGTAAATTGTATCATATTATAGATCTTTCTGAAAGCAATGATATTTTAAAAAGATAACTAATTTTGTATTTAAATAGTTAATGTATTCACACCTGTATTATATTCTTTAGTCTGTAAGGATTTATATATAATCTATAGACCAAATAAATAAAATAACATAAAAAAAAAACAGTCCTTGGAAAAAAGTGGACTTTGCAGGCCAAATTGGTGCGTATAAATCCAAATTTTCCATGAAGTTTTGAAATATTCTCTTGTCATATTGAATTCGGCTTCTCTTTGCAATATGTGGTTACCAAACTATGTTTCCTCAATTATCTACCATACCACCAAGCAGCTGCTTATTCATTTTTAGGTTTCTAAACCAAATTATATTATTCAATCATTTAAATACAAATCAATTTCAATTTGAATAATTTTCAAGTGACCGCCATAAAAATCTGCCAAATATTTTCCATACCAAAAACTTTAGGTTTTAAGATTTAAAACCGCCTTAAGGCGTTTCAAAAGCAAAAAATGATTTAAATAATTCATAAACCCATGAAAATATTTTGCATATGAACACAGTTTTCTTAAGTGCTTGAAATGTAATCGATCAAAATTATATTTTTTATTTCTTGAAATAAGTAACAAACGAGTAATTAAAACTAACCACTGCAGCAAATAGCAACTTAGGAAATACTATACAAATCCTTAAGATACTCAAATACTTAAAAACTCAATTATATGAAAGAATAAGAAGCAAACAAAAAAAAAAAAAAGGACACACAGATCAAGGAACAAAAGAGAGGCGTTTTTAAGCCCATTTGCATGCGAGTACATATCGCTTGCACTTTGACACAGCCAGAACCGTATCACAATACAACAATACGACAATATAACAAAATATCATTATACTGAAAGACGTAAGAAAGTGTTTGTTGTAAAAGGTTTTCTTTGTTTTTGTTGTTGATAATGTTAACAAACACAACAATTCGCCAAACAAAAGATTTTTTTCCTTTAGAGAATGCTCGATACGCGTACGAGTTACTTTTGTGAATGAAGAAATGAGTGTTTCATGTTGTAGTACGTGCAGTATTTCGTAGATACGACCAGATTTTGTTATAAATTTTAACAAAAGTTTTGTAATCTATACATTAGGGAATATCCATAGAAATTTCTGATATTAAATAACCAAAAATAAATTGAAAAAAATCTTTAACAATCTTGTAACATGCCCACCAGATACATTTCAAATTTCAATAGATTTTGTATATTTAAATGTTTATAATTTTAAAAATTTTATCAATTTCATAGGAAATTTTTAAATTGCTTTCTGCATAATATGCGAAGAAGAAGTATGCATATGTTTAATTTACAAATGTTGATTAGGAAGGAAGGAGAAAAGATTTTGAAGAATGGCATAATTCTTTTAAACGGATAATATTTATTAAGTGATATACGAGGCATGTGTAATAAATCTAAAACCATTACAAACTTTGAGAAGAAAGGTAATTATTTAAAAAAAAAGAAAATTTTGGGGTTATTTTTATTTTTTAGAATAAACACAAAATCTTATTTACGCTTATATTTTACTGCTTTGCAACTGCAATCGTATATATAGTATCACATTTATATATGAACATTTGTTACCCACTAATGTTTTAAAAATAACTTTTTTTGAAAAAAAATATATTTTTGTGAAAATTATCATTTCTTCAAGTTAGAAAAGAAAACATTCTCACAAATTTAACTGGGCAACCTAAATAACGGCTTCAAGTGTTTTTTCGTGTAAAAAGTTTTTATTTTCATACAGTTTGTTTTTTTATACGAAAGAAACCTTTGGAAGGCGAAAATCTTATTTAACAAATCGCTAGGTCGGCTTGTTTTATTATAAAAGTGTTGGCAGTAGAATTTTCATTTAAAAAACTGGGCAATTATTTTAAAAACAAGTTAGAGTGCTATATTCGGCTGTGCCGAATCTTTGATACCCTCCACCGACAGTTCGAATGTTTAAGGAGTAATATCTGTATGATGTCTTTTTATTATTATTATCTTAAACTGTGACGATTTGTTATTAATTATGGTTTTAGGAGACTAAACTGTAGGAGTAGGGCATATATGGGGCCTAGGGTAAATTATGAACCGATCTTCACGAAATTTTACATGTCATTCCGTGCATTTGTGCATCATTTATGTTAGTTTTTGTAACAAAATTATCAAGTTTTTGAAGGTGGTGGTTCCACATTTTGATTCATAGCTCTGGTCCTACTGAACCGATTTTGCTGAAATTCAATCCCAAACTGCTTAGGATAACTACAAGCAATTTGACACCTAGTTTGTTTATTTCTTTTGAGTTTTTCGAAAGTGAGCGTGTTTTCAACAGACGGACAGACGGACAGACGGACAGACAGACGGACATGGCTAAATCGACTTAGAATTACTCAAGCAGCCAGAATATATATACTTTATGGGGTCTGAGATGAATAATAAAAAAGTTTCACACGGAATGACAAACTTAGTATACCCTCTTCACAACTAATTGTGGTGGAGGGTATAAAAACAGTCCTTCCAATCTATTTCACCTACACGCATTCTTCCCCCAAAATTCACCAAAACTTATCCCACTTTTAAGAAGTATTTACAATGGCCCTACTTGTGGGTTATTTTATAAGGACACCAAAATAAATGTAAGTACCAGAGTACGACAAGAATGTGTTATGCCACCTCTATTTTTTAACATCGTTCTTGATGTAGTGATGGAGCGGCTACATGAAATTCTACCGGAAGTCAATGGGGTCTAAACGGGCGGTATGGTGACTTAAGCTACTCCGATGACTCTGATTTGTCTTTTGTCTCAAAACTTCGAACTACTTGAGGCTCTGAAGGTGGAATCAGTTTTAAAAATAAAGTTGGTCAAGAAAAGACCTATGCATATGAATGCCGACAGTAGACAGCCCTTTGAGATGAGCACAGCCGAGCTTGAAAATATAATCAGCTTCTGTTATCTCGACAGCGGTTCTTCGTACCGGAATGAACCGAAATTTTTCGGCCAAGGGCTGGCTACCCATCAGCAACAACCATACAATTTGGCTGTTACAACAAAAACAATAGATGATCTAATATGGATATCACCAACCACATCAATTGTGCACGTCGTGTCAGGAATTCTTCTCACTTTTCTAAAAAAAATAAATTAAAAATAAGGCTATTCACCTCCAACGTACGGATGGGAAACATGGAATGCAGCTCCTTGCGATATAGATGCCCTTCAAGTTTTTGTCAACAGACGTCTGAGAGGGATCCTAAAAATATTTTTTCCAATTTTGATTCCCAATTACGACCTGTGGACAGCCTTAAATCAAGTTCCTCTGAACAGCGAAAAGTTGAAACGTAAGTGGTATTGGATGGGCCATACACTACGCAAGCCACCAGATGACATAACCCGGACAGCCATTCAGTGGAACCACCAGGGTGTTAGAAGAAAAGGGGGATCCGCTCATACGCTGAGAAGACAGCTGGATTCTGAAGTACCGGTAACGGGGAAGTCCTGGAATCAAATAATACTAATAGCTTCTAATATATTACGATGGAATACTATTTGGAGCGATGGGAATAAATATAAATGTAATTCTTTCCCTAGGAAACAAAAGGTCCTATTTACGAATCTCATTAGGCTGTTAATAAAACTATCCTAAGATAGTACAAATTTCCAAAGAACCCGTAACCAAGCTATTTAAATGTTCCCCTGTTTTAAAATTCACACAATTTTTCAATAAATAGTTTCTATTTATGGGACACAAATTAAGCAACAATCTGTTGTGCATAAACTTCGTACCACACTTGAGCTGTAAGTACTTTTTTTTAAAGCATAAAATTGAAAGCTTGTTGCTGCCTCTTGTGTCTGTGAATGTTGCAAATTTATAAGAGACCACTTGACAGATATAAAAAACACAATACATTCCAAGCTACCAATAATCATCCCTGTCTCGATGATGATTACGATGAAAAGAAACCCAAAGACCTTAAAAACACTTAAAACAGCATGAGCAAAAAGATTCCTACAAGGACAGGACAGTAATAAATAATATGCGAAATTTTGTTAATAAAGTATTTTCAATTATTTAGGGGTTGCAAGTTTAAATTTTTTAATATTATAATATTTCATAAGCTTCAATAGCTTTTTATGTGCAACACTTTGAATGGCAAAGAAGTTCTCACGCATCGTTGGATGTTTAATGATAGAGACATGTTGTTGTTGTCGCTGCTTTGTGAGAGTGCGTGATTTGATCAGTTGTGGCATATTTCCATTACAATTATTTAGAGATACAATTTTGATATTAAATTAACCCTGGACAGTAAAAAATTTTCGAAATTTTTTGGAATTACTTAAAATTCCTAAGTAATTTTAAATAAGTGCCTATTTTTGCCCCCCATTACATTCTAGGGTTAAACAACAAGCTTATCGCAAAATGTGCATTCAATTGAGAAACCACACGAAATAAATAAATACAATTTCAAATTACAATTAAGAAAAATCTATAAATTCAACAAATGCTTGAAAAAGTTCTAAATATTTCCACTTGATGAATATTGAAGAGGTTTTTCTGCCACAAAAAAAGTTTCCAGCGAGTTTTCGCAGAATTAGCATTCGAAATTTAGGGAACAAATTATGTGAGGTCTTGTTTTGTTTTCAGGCTCAATTTTCAAATAAAATGTCAGTAATGCGACATTTGAGATCTTTATTTTACTTTTGTTGAGCGAAATCTCTTTTTCTTTATTTTTTTTTTTAAATTGAAATAAAGATTATTGTGAAGTGACGCACATTCTCTTCTTGGTCATACATCACATTGTTGAAGACATAAAAAGGTTGTATTTTGGATGTTTTAAGGGATTTTAAACCACAATTGTGGTTTCATTAGCACACTTTATATTGTTTTCGAATTCTTTTGGAAATTTTTCAAAGCAAAATTGTTCAAAAGGAATGAAGTTTATGCAGATCTACATTAACGAATTACGGGGGATGTGCCGAAAGTAAGTAGGTAAGGTAAGTTTATTTAAAAAAAAAACAAGTTAATTTTTTACACAAAATTATTTTTTATTTACAGATTTGTTTGGTTTACATAACTGATTAATAATTTTTTAAAGACTATTTGTCCCCACAATATTTTTTTTAGTCTTTTTTTTCACTTGTGTCAATAATTTTAACAAAATTCAGTTTTTTTTATCCGGCAAAGTTCTTTGACATTTCGCTTAAATAGCAAAGAAAAATATTTATTAGATTTTTTCTATTAACAGGCTTCTAAAAGAATAAGTTTCCTAAATTGAAAAGTGCATTAACCTCGAAATCTATTGTTATGTGATTTACATTCAACAACAAAACAATCGAATAATAAAAAAAAAAATACCAAAAAGTTGAAAAATAATTTAACTTTTAACGATTATTTTGTTTAATAATCATTTACATTAAAAACTACAGTATTCCAACTTCCTCCCTTCGATTCGGTTTCCACAAGTTACATTTATGCCTCAATATGTTGCACGATTATTTACGATTGTATGAGTATGGAGAACTTTGTTTAATAGATCTATTATTATTTATTTTTTCACTTTATTAAATTTAATTAAAGATTTTATAGTCATTGTATGTTAGGGTGCATTTTTTTTGGAACACAATAATTTTCAATTCAAACATTTTTGTTTGTTTGTTATTCAGCTTCTTGTTAATAATAATAATAACTATAACTGAATTGTGATGCCCGAACACACACAACTACAAGCTAAATGGAGTTTTTAATTTCAAAGTGTAAAAAATATTAATGCATTTTTAACAAAAAATAGTAATAATTCCATTTTTTTTAGTTTGTCGTTTTGTTGTTGGCAACACAAACTTTTTCAATTAATTTCAATTAAGCTGCACACTCGCACCGACATTTACTTCATCAAATTTTGGAAACAATTTTTGAACTCACTCACTCTTGTATATATTCAAACTTTTCGTATTTAACAGGAATATTTAAAAAATATTTCAAATTTAAATTTATTTTCATGTTCGAGAATGTACGAGTGCTTGTTTTTATCTAATGATTGAATTAGGGTTCAAATGCCTTTCGGGCTACTTTTCATTAAATGAAATTATTTATTTTGAAGCAATTGATATCATATAAACATGATGATACTTTTTTAACTACTAGAATATTCAGATTGTAATATTTTTAGAAGAAATTTTAAAAATGGTGTAGTTTTTGTTTCTTATTTACATTTACGTGTTTTGGGCCACAAGACTTTTTTGCTCCTTGTTTCCCATACATTCTTTATGTTCAAAAAACTCGAACAAAATCTAGTTTTGCTCCAAAACATGCCGAAAACTGCCTGGGCATCACTGCATTGCTTCTATGATTATGAATACAACTCTGTGCTATCCATTTATAGCGATTGGCAGCTTTGAAAAATGTTTATAAAAATAACAGGGAATATTAAATAGGTCTATGCAACTCCAGCTGATTTTTTTTGCAGAGCAAAAATAATAGATTAAAAATATTCACAATTTTGTGCATTTAAGATTGAAAATATATGCAATTGTTAAAGTTTTCTATTAATTGTGAATGACCATATAGAACTGTTGCAGACCAAAGTTTATAACAATGGCGTTATAAAGTGTTTTTGGAGAGTGGGCTTTATATGTGATTTTTGAAAATTTTGGACTGATTTTCACGAAATTTTGTGTTAAGATTTCTAGTCATTAGACCGAATTTTTGCAAAGTATTTTATCAATATGTAGATTTCGCCTCTATTTATGCCACTTTTGAAACAAAATTATCAATTTTTAATGTGGTTGTTTCACATTTTGCTCTTATCCTACTAATCCGATTTTGTGTATTTCAATCCCAAACTGTTAATGGACAACATTGTTGTTTTGTTTTGACTCGTTCGAAAGCGAGAGTGATTTCATCAGTCGGATAAATGGACGAATAGGGCTAAATCATCTTGGAATTACTCAAGGACCTATATTCTGGAGTTTTTGAATAATTTTTAGGTGGATGTTATAAAAGATTGCTCCAAATACCAAATTTTTAATTATTTTTGTTAATTAAATGCAGTTCTAAGGTCGTAAATAGCTACTGGAAAGGCTTCCTTATAGAACAAACTTCTTTTTAGGCAAAAAGGATTTGCATTAAAGTTCAGCCTGTAATAAATGAAACCACACAGAATCTAAAGGCCCAACCATATTATGCATGTCGTAGTTTAAGCCGACTTAAGCAACAGTTCGAATACATATAAAACATATGTGGCCAATTATAATGGACTTAATCAAACTTTTCGTCAAGTTTCGTCAAATGTCATTTGCTTAAGCAAAGTGCCAAACTGAACGCACATTCTGTACGGAATCAGCTGTTTTAGCATTTTTGTTTGAATGTTTTATATTCAGTACATTTAAATTAATTAAAAATTTTAAATTTATTTAAAAAAAATGGAATGCACAGAAGAGAACGAGTTTATTTTAAAATTAATAGAAAACGTTGAAAAAAGAAAGTGTTTGTATGAAAAATCGGACGCTTTTTATTACAATAAAAATGTGAAAGAAAAATCGTGGGCTGAAGTTGCAGAAGCATGTAAAAAAAGTGGTAATTAAAATGTTTGATTCTTTTATTTTTGTTTTATTAAAAATCGTTATTGGTGTAAATTAAAAGCTACAGAGTGCAAGCACCGATGGAAACTACTTCGGGAACGGTTCTGCAAGGAGTTAAAAAGATTAGAAGCTCCATCGGGCAGTGGAATGTGTTATCTGCAGGAGTGGATATTTTTCCAGTCGATGCTGTTTTTGAAAGGGTCTCTCGCTCCGCGCCGGTACAAATTTTTGTTTTTTCAAAATTTTTACTACCTTATAATTAACATTTTTATTTGCTAGTACTCGGGATAATGTCGTAGACTCTGAAGCACAAATCTTGGAACTGTCATTGAGTGAAGATGTTATTACTGATTCACCAACAGCAACACCAGTTCCCCGGAAAAAACCAAAAACAACTATTGATAGTCTCTGCCGAACATTTGGCGAGGCTATAGAAAATATGGAAAAAAATTTTTCACCACCTCTTGAAGAAACCGCAGACGATGCATTTGCTAAAACAATGGTACTGCTAATGAAGGACCTGCCTATAAAAGCAAAGGATGATTTTCAAGCGGGCATAATGCAGGAACTATATCGTCTACGTCAAACATTTAGGAATTAAAATGTTAAGACTACGTTAGTTTTTTAGTGACAAAAATAACAATTAATATTACATTTTTATTAGGAAAAAGTTATTAATTGAAAAAGTCTTAACTTAACTAAAACAAACGGGAAAGTAAATACACAAATTGTTATTTTTGTCATTAAAAATTTTCCTTAATGTAAAAATGTGGGGTATGTTCTAGAAATCGAATTGAAGTGGAATTGAAATCGAACGAGATTTTGATTTAAATTTTGTACAATATTACGGTTGCTTTTCCGGTTTTTAAGAGTTTTTCTTGTAAAGATAATTGGTACTCAAAGTATGAAGTATAGAAAAAGGGATATTTATATGAACTTTCTTTACGGCCTCGTTTTCAAAATTTGTTCGACGTTAAATCCACTTCTTTTCGATTTATAGAAAACGCCCGTTCAATTAAATTTTGTTGGTTGCGTTTGAACTTTAATTTAACCTTTTTTTTTAACTTTTTTTAATTACATTTGTATGTAAACAAAGTTCTGTTTACGTCACTGAAGACAACTTATTTTTTGTTTTATGAGCGGTTTTCAAAATACAAGTGATTGAAAGTGTGGTAAAATTTTTACACAAAGTTTTTTGAGTGCATTTCATATAAATTTTACGTCACGTTCCATTACTTGTATTATCAAAACAGCACATTAGTTTAATTAATCGTATGAAATGAAATGTGATACTAATGCCTTTTATAAGATTTTATTTTTCAATGATCTCTAGTTTTCCTTTTGTATTAAATAAAAAGAAAATTATACTTTAATAAAAAAAACAAAATTTTGTGGTTTTTATTTGCATTTAAAATATGTACATAAATTTTAAGTCTAATTAAGTAAGTAAATATAACTAATACAAGACTAGCTATTCTTTGATTATTTCATTGCTTATAGCTAAAGTGAAACAGGGTATGCAAAAGATATTCTACTAGAGTATAAAACAGGCACCGAAAATAACAGTTATTTTGAAATTTTAAAACCAAAAAAAGCTTTAGAGTAAATTTCGGAAAACTTATGAACTTTTCTATGTTAAAATATATTGATTTTTAAAATTAAGATTTTTTTTTTTTGATTTTTATTTTTTTGAACAAGAATAACAGTTATTTTTTGATTTTTTCGAGCTAAAATAAAAGTTATTCTCTTACCCCGGGTCTTCACGTAGCAATATTTATTGCGGCAAACGTCAAATTTCATTGCTCCATAAAATTTGCGACGTATAGACCGCATATTGCCATGAGTGGCAATTCATTGCGCAATGATTGCTCTTCTTATTGCTTGAGCAATTATTGCTTAGCAATATGCTGTCAAATCAGTTGTAATTTATCTGACATTTCATTTCTCTGTACGGTTGTTTTTTGTTTGTGTGTTTATTTATTAAAAAAGCAATCAATAAATATATTATTATGTATTATATTTTTTAATAAACGTCAAGATCAACAAAAGCAAACGACGAATTTATTTTTTTGTAGATTTTTATTTTTTCAATAGAACAATTCAACTTTTTTTTAACACAAATAAACAAAAAAGTAATACAAAACACAGCTACGACAATTACAATTAATTATTTTATTAATTTAAAAAAGAAAATTTCACAACCACTTCAAAACAACATAAAACATTTGTTATAAATATGTACAGCCACAATACTTTATACGACTACTCGCGGTGAAAATTGCAAATTTATGGCAAAGCAATTTCAAGTGTTCTCCAGCAATAAATTCAGCAATTATTGCTCCACTATTCTGTCATTGTTCTGCCGACGTTTTTGCTTGTACTTAGCAATAAATATTGCAACGTGGAGACCCAGCGTTAAGAAATGTACGTGTGAAAATAACTTAGTTGACTTTAAATATTAATTCAATGTGCATAAGAAATCTCAACGATTATCACTCATTTAAATAAATATTAAAAGTTAACTAAATTATTATAACACGCACATTTCTTTAGAGAATAACTTTTATTTTTGCTCGAAAAAATCGAAAAATAACTGTTATCATCTGACTTTTATGAAAAAAAGAATAACTATTACGGTCCCTGGTATAAAATCATTTTTAAGTATAAGTACATATCCGTGGCATTTTGGCAAAACATCTTAAGTCGAGATAAGATATTAAAAAAGTTTTTAAGAAAAACTAGGTGAAAAAATCTTTTTTATCAAATAATAAAATAAACCAAAAGTAAAGAAAAATTTCGTTTATAATACAAAATTTTAAAAACGCGAACAAAAGTGTTTTTGAAAGAAAATTAAAGAGGCCATTATTAAAATTTGCCAAAAGTTAAAAGTCGGATTTTGTGGGACCGATAAATAGCTTTGCAATATTACAACTGCAATTTTTTATTGTTATTATTATTAATAATAACAATATTTAAAAGATAAAAACATAATAAATGAAGGTTTTATATTGCAAAGTTCTTTATCGGTCCGACAAAATCCGACTTTTAACTATTGGCAAATTTTAATAATGGCCCTAAAGGTTTTTAAATTTAACTTAAGATGTTTTGACAAAATGCAACAAATATCTATAACCAAAGGTTGGCTTAAGCAAAATGTATGTGAACTATTATGGGAATAGGACTATTGAAAGAAAGCTTTATACATTTAAATTTCATTCATTACACTTTCGAAAAATAAAAATTGTTAATGTCAAAAACAATTACTTATAAAATTAATTAATTCACATTTTCTATATACATATTACAAAATGAAAAAAAAGAATCCAAGTAATTATGTACATCGTTACTTTAATATAGAAAAGCCCTAAGTAACGTTTTACTTACTTTACAGGAGAAGGAAAAAAATTAATAAAAATTATAGTCTTGTAGTTACGATTTTTTTTAAACGCATTTTTTTATTAAATTCTCTAAGCAATTTAATAAAATAATGCCTTTAAAAAAATGTGGACTTCAAGACTATAATTTTTATTAAGTTTTTTCCTTCTCCTGTAAATTAAAAACAACATTAGTTAGGTATTTTCTATATTAAAGTAATAATATGTATGTACATTTAATTCCATATGTATGTAAATTAAGAATTAAAAAAGAAATTGCATAAATTATCTCTCATCTCTTTCGAAGTTCTGCCTCCGTAGTGGTGGGAGTTTGAAGAGCCCGAAATTGATGGAATATTACTTTCAACTTCACTTCGCCATAATCCATCTTGTATGACACCATCTGAATCTTCCCAATCAGTGTAGTTGTTAGGAATGTACGAAGATGTAGCAGTGTTGGTAAGCATTATGAAGTTATGCAAAGTGACACATGCTAAAACTATTTTCTCCGCATTTTCTGGAAGTAAGTGCAATGTTGTCAGTAGAACTCGCCAGCGACACACCAATATCCCGAACGCGTTTTCAATTGTACGCCGGGCTCTTGACAACCTTTTGTTAAACACATCTTTATTATTAGGCAACAACACACCGGGGTAAGGGCACATCAAGTTTGTACATAAAGGAAAGGCAGCATCACCAACAAAGAAATGCGGAAGTTTTATGTTACTATTTGGTAACTTTGTTGGTGGAGGAATGGGAAGATTATTATTGAGCAATCTCTTTCCCAATTTACTAATTTGAAAAATTCCTTGTTAAAATAAGCAGAAAAAAACATTATTACTTTTTGTTGATTCAACCTACCTAAAAAAATTACAATTTGAATTTATTTATTGTGTTTTAAGTAAGTGCATTTGGAAATAGATAGATTTGCACTTATGTTAATGCACAACAAATAAATTAAAATCACTAAAACATTCATTAAATAATTTCACGAAAAGGTTCTCACCTCCATCACTTTGGCTTCCATAGGCACCTATATCAATGTGTGTAAACCTATACCGTGCGTCACATGCTGCTAACAAAACGATTGAAAAAAACTTTTTGTAGCAGAAGAATTGACTGCCGCTATTTGGAGGACATTTGATGGCGATATGTTTGCCATCGATGGAGCCGACACAGTTGGGCATATTCCACAACTCCCAAAAATCTTGAGCAATTGTTTGATAGTCCTCTTCGTTGGGCTCAGACAAATAAAGGTTTCCTAATTTGCACCAAATAATCTCTGTGGTCTCCAGAATGATGCACCGAACAGTTTCTTTTCCCAACTTAAAAGACCAAGCTAGCGATTGGAATGAAGTTCCATGCGTTAAGTATCTTTTTTATATAAAAACAAGGGAAAAACTTGTAAATAAATATGAACTGGATACTAATAAACATACTTACAGCAATGTTACCGCCAATCGACATTCCGGTGGTACAGGCTCCCTTACAGATTCTTTTTGAAGAAACGGCTTAATTAGGTTTAATAACACTTCATATACTTGAGGTGTCATCCTGGTATAAATGAAAAACTGTTGATGGTCTACCTCTTTCATCCTCAAAAAGGTTAAAACGAAAAATCCATTTTTCCGCCTGTCTCGATTTATTTCTCGAACTGAACAGGAACGTCTTCTTTTGTCTTTTTTTTTGCAATTGTATTCAGAACACACAATGCTTCGAGTCCATGCGCCATTACTTTCAAATATTTTAATTTTCTATCCATTTTTATTTAAAAATCACTAAAGCACAAAATTTTTCTTTTTTTTTTGGTATAAAATTATTGTTTACAAATCAGTAAATACTTTGCTGCTATTTTTGGTACTTTTTAATATAAACTACTTACAAAAATAAAAGTAGTACGTAAATGTGCAACACTGTGTTGAAAAAATTTAAATTCGTATAAGTACATTCTGGCCAGCTAAAAGTATTTTTGAATTTGCTTATGCATTTGACAGACTTTTCGTTAATTTTTGACAGTATCTTAAGCTACATTATGCATGATATGGTTGGGCCTTAAATTGTTTGGAACCAACCATAATTCCGTCGTGATCATGTTTAACTTTAATTCTATTTTTAAAATTTGTAAACAAAAATTTGTATTTAAAGTGCCATCTGTTAGAAATGTACTACTGTGAATAAACTAAATCACAATAGTTCTTTTTTTATTGAATGTGCGCTATAATACCAAATGAAAATTCATTCGATCAGTTAAATCGTCTGCTGTCAAAAATAGAATTTACCGATCAAAAGTAACATAGACCTTCAGCTCATTGTATTGAAGTAGACCAGAGTTTTTAGGGGACATCGAATCCGAAACCCTCACACTAATAGATTAGTTCACATTCTTACCAACTACCTTACCGGGCCACTCTCATTTCTGATTTGTATAAATATATTTGTTTATACCCTTTACCACAATATTGATCTTCGACCCTATAAAGTATTTATATTTTGTGTCCATATGAGTAACGAAGTTAAATTAACGATGTCTGTCTGCCCGTTGAAATGGATTTTCCGAGGACCTTAGATATGATGGGGAGAAGGTAGTTATATATTTATGTCACTTATAGTCCAGAATTCTTTGCTATTGAAATTCAGCCCGATCGCTGTACAAATGGCTGAGATACGAGCGAAAAACTACGACTGTCTCTAAATTTAACCATAAGTCCCTTGTTGTTGTTTTTTATGCATATCCGGCGAATGGCAAGATTCAATATATCCAAATTAGGTACAAGCATCTTTCTTATCAATAGGCAACATCTAACAAAATGCGGGAGGGAGGGGAGAAGTGGGAGTGACACAAAATAGATTTATTTATATCTAAAGAACTATAAGAGAAGACTTGTCCAGATATAGTACACATAGCTGGATAATCAATACACTACCTCTCTAAATGGCAGAAGTGGAGAAGTGGAACCCTTCATACAAAGGCATTATAGATTTCTGTATATCTGGAGAACGCCAAGAGCCAAAGATTCTTATTTAGGTACAATCATCTTGGTTAAGGCTACTTTGCACTACACAGAAAAAATTATTGCTGAATTATTTTCAAACAAACGCTTGTTTGAAATTTTTTTTAATATCTACAAATTTTTTTACTGATTCAATTAATATTTTTGTTTGATTTTTATTTTAGCCAACAGAAATGTTGACAACTATTCAAAAATATAATAAACGCGTTATTGGCTTCTAGTTTTCATAATTTTGTATGAAATATTTAACGCTCTTTATTGTTGTCGTGTTTTTGCCTTTTTTTATTTGACCGTAAGCAACACTTCTTTATGTGAAATATAAGAACAACAAAAAAAAAGAACACATACAGTCTATTTTTGGACGCTTTGAAAAGGTACAACTATAAGAAAGATGATAAAATAGCGTGGCGAGGTTTGTAGTAAAAAACAACAAAAACAATAATATGTAAAAAACGTTTCACTCTTTTAAAACAACAACAACATTAGAAGAAACAAAATAAATTTTTTGTTGGTTTCAAAGTTGGTAAAAAAGAATGAAAAACAAAATCCCGTATTCAATTTTTTAAAAATGTTTAGTTAAATACCTACATCAAATAAAAGAAATAAAATGATGACGAAAAACATGTCGAGTCGGTCTGCTGCCAAGGAAAGGATACAGAACAGTGAGTGAAGAAGAAAAACATTGTGTGAACAAAAAAGACTTGGTGCAAAAATTATTCCAACAAAAAAATGTGTCTCAAAGCCAGCCGGCGCCGCTCTGCTCTGCCTTCATCTACTTCTTCAGTGCTTGCTTGTGTGCGCGTCACTGCTTGTGCAAAAACTTTTTTGTTTGATTCAGCAAAATTATTTGTTTGAAATTTATATGATTTTCAGTAAACTATTTGTTTGATTCAGTTAAATTATTTGTTTGAAAAAATCAGTGTTTTTTTTTTCAATAAACGAAATGCAAATAAATTGTTTGAATATGCAAATTTGTTCGTAGGACCGATTTCAGACAAAAAATGTTTTGATTCTACAAATTTTTTGTTTGAATTGGAAAAATAATTTTTTCTGTGTATCACACAAGTCTTATGAATTTAGAGGAAAATACAACACTATCATGATAAGTTGTTTTTGTTTTTTGCAAATTTTTCGAACAATAATTAGTCAAAATACTTAACATTGTACGAACTTTGTTTTTGTTTTAAATGTAATTTTCTATGCGAACGATGACGTTCGATATCGTTAAACAGGCAGTAAGACTTGTGTTAAAGTGTAAAACGGCTTTTGTCACTACATTTCATAAAATGTGGGCGGGATTTGGGAAGTGGGCGTGGCTTTAAATAGATTTGTTTATATGTATCTAAAAACGGTATTTATTTTCTGTTCTTATCGCACGATCAGAAAGGGTATATTAGATTTGACATAGCTAAATATAGAACTCTTACTTGTTTTAATTAATTTTTTAACTTTTAATATATTGAGATAATTCATTGCTCTAATGAACTGAAAGTGCATTGTTTTGAATCCTCAAGTGTGGTTATCAATTTCGGTTGTGAATTTTTTTAAATATTTAAAATTCATTTTGTAAATAATTTTAAACCAAATTATATTGTTTTTTGAACTGGAGTGATCCGATAAAAGGAAGTAAAACCAAACTGAAGAACATCCAATTTTTCTCCAGTTTGTTTTCTAAAAAAAAATTATTCATAAATCAGAATATTTAATAAAAAAAAGTCCTTTAATCATGTTTTTATTTTTTTATAGGAAACTCGAAATTGCCATAAAAAATATATTGTAATTTGGATAGAAATTTCCATTTTAATTGTATTTGAAATTCAAACAATATTAAAAATACCTTAAGTTTTTTTTTTGCTACTTTTGAAATATTTTTCATTTGAACATTTTCATTCAGAATCTAATCGATTAAGGCATATCTATTCCGGCACTTCATAAAAAAATAAGTCCACTTTATAATTTTCACACCTTTAATCAATAAATTCGTTACAAGCAATAAAAAGCAATTAGCAGATTTTTAAAATTTTAAAAACCATTTAATTTTTTATTTTTCTTAGTTTTCTACAAAAGAAAAGCACTGAAAAAAATCAAGATCCTTTTTATCGATTCAACTCTTACAACTACAATTCTATTCACAATATCACCCCTTAACATTTCACTTAAAAATCTCACCCTAACACCCCAAATGCAATCAAGCGCAAAAGTTTCAAGTTTAAACAATAAATACAATTTTTTAATAAAATGAATTATTAAAAAAAAAATCGTTTACAAAAAAAAAAGGAAGACACACTCAAATAATTGTCATTTTAAAGTGTGTAACGAATTGGCATCTCTTTTGTAAAGCGCAGAACCAAAAACCATAACAAATGTTTAACGCATGTTTACTCCGAGAGCGCAAGGAGAGCCAACCAACACTTTTATCTAAAAATCCGTGTGATTGAGGAGGAAAGACCAGTAAACGACAATCAACATTATTGCGACTATTATTGTTGAAATACAGAAAGGAACTCATTGTTCTACTGTCACGCTAATAAATTTGCGCATTTGAAGGTTTTAAGGATACAGAAAGGCAAACTTAACGAAAAGAAGTGTCGGGGAATTTTAACAGACCAAAAGTTATTTTGAAAACAAAGTTAAAAATGATTTGAACGCGTATTGTCAAAAAGACAGACTAACTCAAGCAGAAGGTATTGGAAAACAAATAGATAAACTCTTTTTTTCTAAGGGATCAGGATACTTTGAGGCCTTAGTAGAGAGATGAGTCTGACACGCGTTTAAAATTTTTAAGTTTTTTGTTTCATTTTTAATAGAAACTTTTTAATTGAAAATTAAAATAAAAACTCCATATGTATTGCCAAATGCCAATTTAACGTTTTATTTTTTCTTTGTTGTAAAAGGCGTTTAAAACAAATATTTAAAAGATTGGGCAAGTAATAAAATAACATTTGCTTTATATTTAATAGTTATAAAGATCTCACACAAACATAAATTTTCTTAACAGTGGGAAATGCGGGCATATAATTTCGTTTCTAATACGTATCGATTTTAAAATAGTACTATTTTGATGGGAAATAAATAAATTGTTAGAACTCAATTATTGAGGAAATGCTCCTTTTACATATTTAATAATACTAATTTTTTAGGTGGAAAATGTTTTTGTAAAACTAATTTTTTATGTAAAAAAAAGGTTTTGGTTCTTTTTTAGTAAAAAAATAAAACTGTTTGTAAAAAGTAACTTTTTTTATTAAAAAAAAGATGTCTGTAAAAAAAATTTAAATACTAACAGCCGTATTCATAAAAATTTATTGATGATTAATTGACCGTTTTTAAGCAAAAATTGCTTAAGTTGTATTCATAAACGAAAAATAGTCTATTGAACCTTTAATAAACCATTCATAAAGTAAGAAAATTTATTGTTGGATTTGTCCTTCTTTAAACCAAAAATAAAATGACATTTTGATAAGTGTTTGCATTTAATGATATTATTTTTGTGAAATATGTTGAAAAATAATGACAAAAATGTTTTATTTATTAATATGGACATGTTAAATACATACATTTAACTATTTTTTTTTTTTATTTTAGACAACAAATTTAAAGTTATATTGATAATTATTTAAAAAAAATTGTATTTGATTTATATTGATTATATTTTCAGGGGCAAATGCAGATATTCTCTTTAATTATTTATTAAATTATTGCAACTAGTTGTTTTTTTTGTTTAAAACAACAAATTATTGTTCAAAAATATTTTTTTTTTAAAAATAAGCAAATCATAATAATAGTGATGTTAATAAAAAGTAAACAAACTTTTTATTCGAATACTTTCTTATCGAATGTTTAAAAAAGGTTCAAACAAAAGATTTTATGATAGTTTTCGGCAACATTTTGTTCAGAAACTAAAATAATATGTAGTTTTATTTGATAAGAATAATTTTGAAGGTCTACAATGAAAAAAAAAATTATAAAAAAAATTTAAATATAGAATATCATGTGAACCGAATAGAAGTTTCATGAATCACTAACAATAAAATGGCAGCAAAATATAAAGAAAGTTGCCATACTTAAACACAAAATCGCGACAAACAGTTAACAGTAAAAAAGCTGTTAATGTACGTTTATGAATACAAATTTTTATAAGAGGTTTATAAGACAAAAAGCGTTTAATAGTTATTACATACTATAAGCTTCAAATAAGAACTTTTTATGAATATGGCTGTAATTCTGTAAGAAACACTTTTCAACAAAAATGTAATTTTATAGTAGAGACAAATTTTTTGTTAAGAAGAACTTTTATAATTAGGCATTATGTTTTATAAAATACTCAGTTCTGGAACGTCGTTCCTTGAAAAAAGGGGCGTTCTTAAAAAAAGTACATTTTTATAAGCACAACACTTTTTGTTAAAGGACGCACACATTATTTGTAAATTGACTTTTAGTACTAAAAGTTCAAATTTTTTGTAAAAGGACACGTTTTTGTGAAAGGTACTTTTTTGCCAAATTGTACAACTTCGTTTAAAATTGGTTTATTTGTAAAAACCTGATAGAACTCATGATAAAATTGTGGACCTCATTTGCCAAAAATGGGTCAGTTTACAACAGATTTAATTTAAGAATTTCCTCCGAAGAGTTACCAAAGTGGATCCTTTTTACCGGTTTCCAACTTTTTGTACTTTCTTATAACCAAAATACCAACCAATTCGCATTGTTATCAACTATGACCTGTGACTAAACCCTTTTTCAATAGCAAACGTTCAGCCAGAGTTGTTAGATTCTTTTTCACCTTGAAATTTGCCAAAAGTGGTCAAAATTAAATTTTTTTAAATTTTTGGTAAAAAAAATCGCCAAAAAGAAGTTTTATTAAAAAAAAGTATACAAGAGAAATTTTATCTTTAATAAAATTTTCCATATTTGCCTTTTTAATTGGGGTTTTTAGATTGTAGTATTTAACCGGTTTTAAAATAAATATCTTAAATCTTACGATTAATTGATTTTAAAGGAAATCAGTTTTTAAAAGCGTGATTTTCTTTTTGAATATTCTCCGAAATATTGTCAAATTATGAATTCGATTTTCTACGAAATATAACGTAACGTTCGGCAAGAAAAAAAGTAAAGCATAAATGTCTTAAGGTTGTATTTAAACTGAATATTAATTAGACTTCCCAGAAAATACCCAATATCCAATATTTGAAGCCAACACAGTTTTCTAAACAATTGCATTGCAAGAATTATTTTTAAAAATTAACTTTGAACCCAGATTAATTTTCGATTCTTTATTAAATCATTATTTTTAAAAATATTAGGTTCTTATTTTTTTTATACTCATAGTATTGTCTACTTAAAAAAATATTTGATTTTATTTCATTAAAAAATCGAGTAAAATGATGCAACATTGCGACTTTTTTCGCGCTGCGTACTACATTTATTATTATTTAGAACCTGATATCAATGGAAATTTTGTTAAGAAGTGATTTCCTTTCGGTACTTATTCAACCCTTTTTGCAAGCTACCCAGCAAATACTATAATTGTCAAAATTTTTAAAATTCAATTTAAAGCCCCCCATGCATTACACAATATTTTATTTAATAAGAGTTACAAATACAATTACAAATTATATTTTTAGCTTAATTAACCGAGCAATAGTAACGTAGACCTTCAGCCCGTTGTAGTGAAACAGACCAGAGTCTCTGGCGGGAATCGAACACGCAACCCTCGCACTGATAGACTAGCTCACTAAAAACTCGCCTATCGGGGCACCCTACAATATTATTGTATATGTTATTTGCCATATTTATACCCTTCACAACAGGTGGTGAATAGGGTTTATATAAGTTTGTCATTCCGTTTGTAATTTCTATAATATTGATGTTAGACCCTATAAAGTATATATATTCTGGGTCCTTATGATGAGCGAAGTTGATTTAACGAAGTCCGTCTGTCCGTCTGTCTGTTGAAATGGATTTTCCGAAGACCCCATATATGATGGGGACCAGGTTATTATACATTTATGTCACATATGAACCGGAATTGTTTGCTATTGAAATTCAGCAAGATCGGTCCACAAATGGCTGAGATATGAGTAAAAAACCACGACTGCCTCAAATTGTTTCCATTAAAGGTCCAATTAGACGTGACATTACCATACCAACACTGTATTACCAAAATGACATAAACATACCATACAAACCAATTCAATTTAGGTTTCTACGGTCATACAGTGGCTATGGTAATACAGTGTTGGTAATGTGATTTTTGTTGTTGTTTTTTTATACCCTTCACTACAAGTGGTGGATTTTATTTGTAATGTGTTTAACTTTACACATACACATTAATGCATGTACATGATATGCCGCTCAAATAAAGAAACAAACTCAAAGACTCAATATATTTTAATTTATGGCTTCTTCAGTAAAAGCATACCATTCAACCCAATTCAATTTTGGTTTCTACGGTCATACAGTGGCTATGGTAATGCAGTGTTGGTAATGTGGTTTTTTTGTTGTTTTTGTATACCCTTCACTACAAGTGGTGGATTTTATTTGTAATGTGTTTAACTTTACACATACACATACACATTAATGCATGTACATGATATGCCGCTCAAATAAAGAAACAAACTCAAAGACTCAATATATTTTAATTTAAGGCTTCTTCAGTAAAAACATACCATACAAACCAATTCAATTTTGGTTCTTAAGGTCATACAGCGGCTATTGTAATACAATGTTGGTAATGTGGTTTTTTTGCTGTTTTTTTTTATGCCCTTCACTACAAGTGTTGGATTTTATTTGTAATGAGTTTAATTTTACGCATCCACATACACATTAATGCATGTACATGATACGCCGCTCAAAAAAAGAAACAAACTCATAGACTCAATATATTTTAATTTAACGCTTCTTCAGCAAAA
The DNA here is from genome assembly GCA_963931875.1 of Pollenia griseotomentosa. NCBI lineage: Eukaryota > Metazoa > Arthropoda > Insecta > Diptera > Polleniidae > Pollenia > Pollenia griseotomentosa. Next base: position 200,708,658 of record OZ007561.1, on the reverse strand, counting down.
GCATTCGTAGCCGAGTTGTTAAGTTCTCTCCTGAGACTGATGATATTGCCAGTTCGAATCCCAAAAAGAATTTTTTTTCATTTTTTTCATTTAATTTTTTTATGTTCTAAAAAACGATTTTAAGCTTATAAAACGAATTTCAAACATCAACTTTGGCAAAAGAGGAAACGGGCTTAGGTACATATATAAATTTTTTGTTTTTTTTATATTCTCAATTAATATTTATTTATACCTATCTAAGAACTTTATTTATGTATATAACTTTTTGTTCTTATCTCATCATGGTGAAGGGTATATAAGATTCGGCATAGCCGATTATAGCACTCTTACTTGTTTTTTTTTTTCATTTTTCCCTATATTATGCAAAAGGTTACAGCTAAATTTCAGTTATGTATTTTATAAAGCTCTTTTGTAATAGTTATATTCCTTAAATTTTTAGGAATGACTTTTATACACTACCAGACTATTATATTGTATTTTCTTGTTACATTTAACCTTAGCTATCCTTTGGATAGCAATGAAGTATATTGTATGTACAGAAAAGTTTACAGTTATTAGACACCAGCAGATGCCTTCGTCAGCATTCTTTGTGTCACACTGGATAGTGATACTTTATAAATTGAATGTATTTAACTCACCAATTTTAACAAATAGAAACTGGGAATTATTTCCCTTCCTAGGTTACTTTATATTATATTCCTAAAAATTTAAGGAATAGAACTATGTATTACAAAAAAGCTTTATAAAATACATAACTGAAATTTAGCTCATAGAATAAATTCGAAAAATAAAAAATGTTGAATTAAAATATGACGTAAGTTTCATTAAGAAAAAACATAACCTATAAGCAAAACAGCACTGTACAATGTTGTCAATACATTTTACAGTTTATTCCACTTGTTTTCTTTTTGCAATAAAAATCAGAGGTATTTTGATTGTTGCCAATATATTATGCCTACTTCGAATATCACATACACATGGGCGATATAATTGTACAAAACAAAAAATTTGATAGCATCAATGCATGTCCCTGGAAAAAACATGGAAGAGGACATGCATCGATACAATTAGTATATTTCTTCTCACAAAGCGCCAAAAGAACTGTGAGAATCATTTGTTAGCTCGTATTTTTAATTTTGTAACGAACGAGTTTTGCAACATACCTAATGCAAGTGTATGGGCCGCTTTATACGCAATCGAATTTATTTTCCAAAATATATTGAAAGTTTACTAGTTTTGCCATGAAGGTCCAATGATTGTTAAGAAAATGATAATAACTCGAAAAATGTAATACTGTCAAAATAAATCTAATTACTCGATCGCTCATAGTCCTGTAAACTATTGCGACATTTATACGAAGTCTTTTCAGACATGTCTAACAAATGCGTTTGTTTTGTGTGTAGGCGATCGGGTTAAAGAAGAAAAAGAGGTTTCCAAACAGACACGAAATGAGTTTTTGTTAATATTTGTTAATCTATATATATAAAAGAGACGTGTTTGTTTGTAATCGCTAAACTCGAAAACTACTGCACCGATTTTGACCAAAATTTGTGTGTTTGATGTATGAGGCATGAGGAGTGTTTCTGTGGAGTTTCGTATTTATCCGATAGATGGCACCACGTTTTTATATTTTTGTCATTTTCGTCGTAATCGCTAAACATAATGTTTTAAAATTTAGATGCATGGTATGTCACTAAATCTTTATCAATATACATTTATCAATTCAGCGGTAATTCACTAAAATACGCTAAAATCACCAAAATGAAAAAAAATTTATATGGTTTAATAGCCAGTTTTATTCCAAACATTTATGTTAATTTTAGTTTACAAAAGTCAATTTCCACTTCCATAAATATTTTTCAAATACGCGGTTAGGGTATCCAATAATTTTAAACAAACATCTATCTATCTATCTATTCTATCTATATATATAAAAGAGACGTGTTTGTTTGTAATCGCTAAACTCAAAAACTACTGCACCGACTTTGACCAAAATTTGTGTGTTTGATGTATGAGGCATGAGGAGTGTTTCTGTGGAGTTTCATATTTATCCGATAGATGGCACCACGTTTTTATATTTTTGTTACTTTCGTCGTAATCGCTAAACATAATGTTTTAAAATTTAGATGCATGGTATGTCACTAAATCTTTATCAATATACATTTATCAATTCAGCGGTAATTCACTAAAATACGCTAAAATCACCAAAATGAAAAAAAATTTATATGTTTTAATAGCCAGTTTTATTCCAAACATTTATGTTAATTTTAGTTTACAAAAGTCTATTTCCACTTCCATAAATATTTTCCAAATACGCGGTTAGGGTATCCAATAATTTTAAACAAACATGAAGAATCTAATAGCATTTGCTGGTAAGTAAAACATTTATTATTTCGCATATATGTATTCCTAATTTTATTCTTTAAAAATACAAAATATAAAAAGTTTACCAAATGCTCGAGTTGCTAGACGTAAGACACTTATTTCTGATATTAACTAAACAAAGCGTTTAGCCTACTCAAAAAGATTCATAAGCAAGATGGCATTATGGACAAAACGGTTTATTTAAATATGTTAAAGAAAATGTAAAAAAGCGCTGAAGAGTCGAAACTACCAAGCAGTTTTACATTTCAACAAGATAACGACCCGAAGTATTAAGCCAATGACGTTCGTATGTGGCTTATATATAACATCGAGCATGTCCTACCCCATCCCCCACAATCTCCAGACCACAATCCGATAGAGCATTTGTGGGAAGAACTCGATAGACGTGTAAAAAAGAGGCCAATTTCTAATAAATCTGACCTAAAGAAGGCATTGATAGAAGCATGGCGAAGAAATATTGGCAAGGAAACAACTAAAAAATTGGTGCACTCCATGCCAAAACGTTTAGATGCAATTATAAAGCAAAAAGGTTTGCCAACAAAGTATTATATGTGGTATACCATATAATAATTTTTTCGTTTTGAGTGATATAGAATAAGGTGTGCCAATAGTTTTGTGCAGTAGAACTGCTATTATTTTTCGTAAAATATGTTGCAAATCTATATAATAAAAATTAAATGTTGTGTGTTGCTGATCGCATAACTTGAGAACGGCTCTACCGATTTGGACGATTTTTTCTTTAAAATGATCGCCATGGTCCAACTTAGGTTTATACGGAAATAACATTTTGCCCCGCCTACTTATACGCCTACTTTTTTTGCTTTACCTAAAATCAGAAAACGGCTCCATCGATCATTAGTAATCAGCTACCGAGCGAAGCCGGGGCGGCCAGCTAGTCTATATATATAAAAGAGACGTGTTTGTTTGTAATCGCTAAACTCAAAAACTACTGCACCGACTTTGAACAAAATTTGTGTGTTTGATGTATGAGGCATGAGGAGTGTTTCTGTGGAGTTTCGTATTTATCCGATAGATGGCACCACGTTTTTATATTTTTGTCATTTTCGTCGTAATCGCTAAACATAATGTTTTAAAATTTAGATGCATGGTATGTCACTAAATCTTTATCAATATACATTTATCAATTCAGCGGTAATTCACTAAAATACGCTAAAATCACCAAAATGAAAAAAAAATGTGTATGGCTTAATAGCCAGTTTTATTCCAAAGATTTATGTTAATTTTAGTTTACAAAAGTCTATTTCCACTTCCATAAATATTTTCCAAATACGCGGTTAGGGTATCCAATAATTTTAAACAAACATGAAGAATCTAATAGCATTTGCTGGTAAGTAAAACATTTATTATTTTATTTTTTTTATTGTTTTGAAAATCAATTACTAAGGGCCAGCAAAGCGGACCGGATCCAGCTAGTATTGATATAAAGAAGATTGGACAATTAGACATGAAAACCGACATGTTTGGAAAGACATCGTGAAAATGTAAAAGGTTTTTTGTAGCATGTGCAAAAGAGAATGAATAAAACAGATACGTCTGAAAAGACATCGTATAATTGACGACTAAAAAGTCTTATTTTAATATTTGAACATATGATTACTTCTGATAAGGGAAATTTCTAAGAAAGTTCTAAAATTCTATAGCAACAATTTTTTAATGACCCCTATTCTGCGTTTCGATTCGGATCGAAATTTTCTTCGTTTTTGGCAACTTTGGTATTCTGTGTCCATATTCTGTAACTCCTGCGTTGAAAAACTTTTCGATTGAAATGTGAGAACTGAAACAAAAATACCATAAATTGAAACAAACATGTTTTTCTCACTAAACTGTTACTGTATCATTTTTGGTGTGTAATAGCTGTAGCGTAAGGAAATTACTCGCCAAAAATGGTTTCAGTAACAGTTAAGTGAGAAAAACATGTTTGTTTCAACTTATGGTATTTTTGTTTCATTTCTCACATTTCAATCGAAAAGTTTCTCAACGCGGGAGTTACAGAACATTGGCACAAAACACCAAAGTTGCCAAAAACGGAGAAAATTTTGATCCGAATCGAAACGCAGAATAGGGGTGGATATTTTCTTGGTAGTTATCTGGCAATACTATCAATTTGCCATCTAAAACAATCGCATTCTTATTGCGATTTTAAAATTTGTTAAAAATTCAAAGAAAAACGTTTTCCGTACTCATAAACTTTTTTATATAAATAAAAAAAGGTAAAATGCGTTTTAGAAATCGCTAACTTTTTTAAATATCGCCATGTCGCCAAAAATAAAATTTCATCGCCAAATTAGTTTATAAAACGCCACGCTTGGCGAGAAATCGCCACATCTGACAGCCCTGCGTTCAGCCAATATATTTTACCAAATCTTTTTCTTATTTTAATTACATTTATTGCTCTTTTTATTGCTTCAAACTAACTACGATAACAGAGAAAAGGATTTTCGTAATTATAGCAAATAAGTTTCATTAAGCTTAAACAATTGTTTATTGTTCTTCAATTAATCAAACACCTTTTAATCATGCCAAATAAGCAAAACTAAGAAACGGGAAAAACATGTGCAGTAAATATTGCTGTAATTAGTATTAAAGGATTAAGGATATTTATGCCTTCTTGAAAGGTAAATTTACACTCAGGATTTGTTCTTTAGTTGTATAATGCTTGCAAGGATGTTTATTTACTTTTGTATTCAAGTTGTATTGTTATTTACACTGCTATTTATTTGCTGTTTGTGTTTTTGTAATTACAAACTTAATTGCCGTTGTTACGTTTTGAACTCTTGTATCCTTAATCGTCTTTTAATGCCGAAATTAACAAACATACAAGCGAACAACAATTGTTTGAGGGGGAGAGGAGCACGAATAGCACACAATCAGTGCAAAGGTTGGATGATGATGTAGTGTTATTGACATTTGTGATTAACATCGCATTATGCTACTTGTGTAAACACTTTATAAAAGGATTATTTATCCCCCTCCTAAATACAGAAAGCACTTCTTTGAAAGGGAGGAAAAACAAAGAGATAAAATTGAGGCCACCCAAGCAAAAGATTTTGCTTAAATTTGTTTAAAATTCTCAGTAAGATTTTTTGTACCTTTTTTCTGTTTGTTGACTTTCGATGCGAACAATTTGTTAAGACATCAAAAAACAATTAATTTATATTTAAAACGATTGCGTTCGCATACTCGTTTGTATGTGAACACTTGTATTTCTCTTGTTCGAGCATTTGATTGTTGTTTTATTTTCTGATTATCCTTTGTTTGGCCTAAACTGTTCATCATTATCCTGTAATACTCATATAAACAAATACAAAACAAAGGACTTTTGGCTGTTATCAGTAGACAAAGTTCTGTTTGAAGTTGTTGTATCTGTAGCTGTCCATTTAGAATGTCTATTTGTTCATTTTCTGGCAAAGAGAACGCCGTCAGTCTGTTTGTGTGATAATTTTCAAATGTTCATTAATATTAGTTGTCGTTTCGAGATTCGTTAGTTTTTTTTTTTGGGATTTGAATGTCAGTTGAAAGATTGAATCGAAAATTAATTAATCAAATGATTAAATTTAGATCTCATATAACATTTCAGAAATTGTTTTTGTTTGAAGAAATATAGTCTAAAGAAAATCAGTAAATCTTTTAGTATAAAATTTTATAAAAAAAAAAGAAAATATAAAAATCCTTCATTGGTAAGTCGGGCACCATACATTTTTACTCTATAATGAAATCACTTTTCTTTATCATATTTATGGAATTTTTTTGTGATAAGCATTTTTTTCAAAGAATCAAATTCATTAAGTTCCCATTATTTAATAGTGCTTTAGGAATTTTTAAAAATTTTGAGACATATTTGAACAAAAATGTTTCCAAGCTTGTGGCTGATACATGTTAATTATACACGTTGTTTACATTTTCTAATCAGATATATGGCTTAACGACCTTGTTTAAATTAACTGTATAAGAATGTTGTAGATATAATTTTAAGCAAAACTAATGAAACATGTTACGGAGACATGTGCTAAAAGATCTTTGAAAAACTCGTTGATCGAACATGTAGCTAATATAACACTATGCAACAAATGACATGTTTTTTACCTCGAATAACCACTATATTTTTTTGATCCGCTACAGTCCTCAATATTTGAAATTCTATGGTAACGATTTTTTTAAAAAAATTTTTTCTAAAAATTGAGATTTTTGAGTGGGCTGCTCTTTACATCTTATCGTATCTTTGGAACGACGTAGCCGATTTTGTTATGCAATCCGTCAAAACAGTTTAAATTACGCCAGATTTAAGTTTCTGTAATATAATTTTTTATTTTAGCCATTATTTTTGGAGTTAGTATTTTGAATTCAAAAAATTCATAAAAAATTGAAATCAACAAATACTTACCAGTTTTAGTACTTAAGCTCAAAGCTGCATGTATTAGAAGTAAAATAAATTTTATTTCATAAAAATCCATGAAAAAATTTCTGTTTTATTCCCAATAAACTGAAAGTACCTAGTTTTGACCTTTTTTTATCGCAAATTTGTGTAGAGCTAAAAATCACAAAGTTTTAGCTTTTTATTACACAATATTAAGTGAAAATACCTAGTTTTGACATCGTCCATGTTGCTCTACACAAGTTGGCAATAAAAAATTCTTAAAACTAAGTTATTTCACTTTATCGGGAATAAAAAACGAATTTATCCATGGATTTTCATGAAACAAAATTTATTTTATTTCTATTATATGCAGCTTTATGAAAAAGTAATTAAAGTAAAGGATTAAAACACGTTTACCTTAATATGTTACAGAAACATTCTTTAAGGAACATATTTAACCCCATAATGTTGCATAATACATAATTTTACTATTTTTTGATGATAATTGCTGCTAAAAAAAATGTTTGCAAAAATTTTTATAACAGAGTTTTTCCAAAAATATTTCGTACTTTTTTCAAAAAAAAAAAAATAGTATATATGACGAGTCATATATACAAAAAACTGTTAATGAAACATGCAAACATTCTGAAATCGAAAGCATTCGAAATATTTTAAATATTTTCTTAATAAAATGTTGCTATAATTGTCAATCACTGTGCAAAACCTTTAAACTTGTTGTTGCATTCAAAAATGCTGCTTGTTGCTATAAACACAAAATAGTAATGTCAAAATTATTTTAAACTTATTGCAAATAAATTTGGAAATTTTGTAAAAGTAAACATTGTTGCTGATACATAATAGACTAAATTATTGGTGAAACATGTTGCTGACACACATTGGGCTAAATTCCAACCCCCTTAAGCCTAGTACTCTGTTCAAATTTGTAAAAAATGTAGAGCAACATTAATTTTTTCACACGAAAATTTTGACATGTATCAATGTTACCTATCATGCGAGTTTGTACAATTTGACGTTTTTATTCCTGCAAAGAATGTGACATTGTTTTGCGTATGTAAACAAAGCCCACATGTATTTTACTAAAAATAATTTTTTTTAATAAAAAATTTAATAAAAAAGAAAGTAAATATGGATAAAAAAACTGTTACCGGTTGTGTATTTTAATTTTTATTTCTGATTTAATAATCAGTTCATTATTTTTTGCTTTGCTTAAAATTCCACGTGAAATAAAGGCAGCTAACATTATTTCGCAGTTGTAAAAAAATGTTGCCAGAAACATTTCGGAACTTTTTCACAAAATGAACAAAGTACAACTCTATCAACATTATTTCATAGATATTCCGCACAAGTTTTTTTTGATATGCGGTTTGACAGCATTTCACGTGAAATGTTGAACATAGTACCAGGCTTTATTCATAAAAAATAAAACAGGTTTATAAAAAGGTTATTAAACAAATTTTCATAGGAAATTCTTTCCATAAACCTGTTTTATTATATTAATTATATAATATTAACGGTTTTCAAATGTAAACAAAATTCCAATTTTTAAGTTAAATTACTTTTTAAATTGTATGTTATTTTTAATTTCTAAAAACACTTAAACTACAATATTAATAATCGCTAACATCGATGAGTCGTTAAATAAACCACTAAACAGTCATTACAATGTAATAACACAACATGCCACAAAATCTTGATGACTTTTGATGGGATTTTTCGCTATTTGTTTTGATTTTTTGCCTCTCTTATTTTTGAGAAATAAATTACAGTATTAATAACAGCAATCAACCAGTAAAACGCTAAAGACTGCTGCATCAGAAAAAAACCCCCTAACAAAAATTACACACCACTTTCAGACTTGCACAAGGAACTGGTGGCAATCAGTAGTAGTAGTTTTAATAAAAAGTGGTTGTTGGTGGTGGTGGCAAAATTATAAATCGCATCACTTTATTGTCACATTAGATTAATAATGTGCTTTTAATAACGTCAAAAAGGATACAGGATACAAAAGTAACAGAAAAAATAAAAGAAAACGTATGCTATGTGTCAAAATCTGTATAAAGTGCTTTTTCCGTTCTTTTTTGCTGCAACAATCAAGGGGAGTGAGTGTTAGTCAATAGAGTATTGTATTGTCTTTGTTTGTCTGTTTGTCTGTATTGATGAAAATGACAGCAGTTTAAAAAAAATAGAATAAAATTTGAAAGTAGAGAACCAAAATTTAAAATTTTTTGTTGAACTAGGGAGAGTGTTTTTTTTTACATTAGTGCAAATGCTCGAACTTATAACAGTGGCGTTGAAATTTTTTTTATGTGTATGAGATGTGAACTATTTAAAAAAAAAACAATTTGTTTTAAAATTTCACAGTAGTAAAAAATTTTAAATAACTGTAAAAGAATTAACAAATTCTTAGCAAATGTTTACATGTTTAGCATTGCCTTGCTTTTAAATGTTGCTGAAACATGTTGGTATAGGTTAATCAGGCTGGTGCGAAGTAAACTTCACACCCACACCCAAAGACCAATATGGTCCATTGTTACGTGACATGTTGGTATAAGATTTTGTTGAAAAGTACACGGAAAGAAGTTTATTTTCGAAAGTAATCAATTTCGTTTCTTAAAACTAGAAAATCCAAAAATAATTTCTTGTTTTTAACTTATTTCGTTTGAATTTTTCTTTCCGTGTATTGTCGTGAAAAGTTTATAAAAAATGTTACATCTTAGTGTAGAGGTTTTACAAAAAAAAAAATTATAAAAGATGTTGCCATAAAATATTTCTAAAATATGTTGTCGTCGAAAAAATTGGAAAAATATACAAAAAAATTTAAACCAGTTGTAAAAATACTATGTTGCTTAAAAGTCTTGGTAAAACATGTTGGCACAAAATATTTGCAAAAACTAACAAAGTAATTTTTGGGAATACAAAATTTTTAATTAACAAGATTTTGTTTGTCGTGCTGTGGGGAATGTAAGAAAAGATAAACGTAAGCTTTGATATTGTTACAAGTTAAACTGTTGCTTATAATTCTTATTCGCTTAACAGTTTTATTTGTTTAATATCTTTAGTTTTTCTAAAATCATTGGATGAAGTTTCCTGAAGATAAGGTCTAAGCAACCAGTGAAATGCGCATAGGAATAGTTTATCCAATCAACAATAAATTTCAGTGTTTTTATCAAGAATAAAAATTGGGAAATAAGCACGACAAACAAACTTTTGCAGAAACATTTTGAAAAATGTATTTAAACTTTTATATTGCTAGGCTTGGATTTATATAATTTTGTTCACTGATGTGAACACATGTTTTTAAAAATATCTAAAACTTTTTGGAAAAAAAGCTGTAGCAGACAACTGAAAAATGTTCTTAAAAAAGATTGGTGAATGCTTCTTTGCTGCAACAGCATTATTAAAGATTGCTTGATACATGACGCATGATTTTGCTAAGCCCGAGTTTTTACTAGAAATGTTTTGCTTTGGGAAACATACATAATTTTGAATTTTTGTAAGCGTGGGGTTCATAAAAGCAACTGGTGATTAATAAACCTTTTATCGCCATCAAAAATTCTTTGCTGCAACATATTAAAAAACACATTAAACTTGTTGCTAAATCATAATACATTATAAAGATGCAAAATTTACATACAGTTTATTAAATTTTTTTACTAATCAATCCACTGTGTAGTAGAATGTTAAGGCTTGCTTTATAGAATTTTAAATAAGCAGCTGTTAACGCTTAAAGGATGCCACAGGACTCTTTTCAAGTATCTGAACTATTTTAACTTAAGTTGCTATTTGTTGTTTAACTCAAAAACGGATATTGATGATTCTATTTGTCAAGGAGTTAAATAAACACCTTTTGTTTAAACATTAATAAAATTACGTGCTTAGAAGTACTAATGTTGTCTACTTTAATTCTGGATAAAATGTTGTGAACAATTAATACATTCAACAAAAAACCAACAAAGAACGTGAGATAAACCTTCCGGCTGCAAGTACATGCCAAAGAAAGTTAGTTGTAGGTAAAGAGTTATGTAAAATTAAAGAAACACTTTGTAAGTTTTAACCCAATTTGTAGGAAAGCAGAAACAAATAGAATTTGTTAAACTTACCAGTTTTTACTAAGGGAGACTTACCCGTAAACTAACAGCACCATAACGCTGACAATGGCGAAATTGATGATGATCATCATTACATACATAGCAATAATCATGATGATGATGATGTTGCGTCGTGGGAATTTCTCTCAAGTGGCATGCGGGTGTGGAGTTGGTTGTTTCAATCAGCTTTTTGGTTTGTGTTTATATATTTAAACATCACATTTTTATTTTAAACACATTTATAATATTTTTTTATTATTTTCATTTAGTATCTGAAACAATTAACGAAAATGAGGTTAAGGTTAATATTTTCTGGTTTTTCTATAATTGTTACTAATACAAACAATTTGTTTACAAAAATGTTAAATATAATAAAAAAAAACGATTTTCAATCTTTACAAACCAGTAAGAAATTCCTACAACCTGGGAACTTTTTCGTTTTCTTAATAAAGAAATTTACTAATTGATTAATTACAGTTAACTACTGTTTGGACTCACAGCAATTGTTTATGGCATTGGAAAAACTGCCTCCCTTAACACCTTAAGGGCATAAACAACGCACTTGTTTATAAAATGTCTAAGACGTTAAAAGGCAATTGAATTTTTTGGGTCGTTAACCTTTTAGATTTTCTTGTGAGGCGCCACTTGTATTGCATTCCCAGAAAAACTGATCTTAAAATCTTCATATATAGATATTTTTGTTTTCGGGGACGATTTTAAATATATAGATCCGCCAAAGCACTTAATATTCAGAACATTAAAAACATAACATAATTAATTCCTGAAATGATACAAGTATTTTGTAAATTTTTTAGCAAAAATGTTGCTTAGATATGTTGCAAGTATTATATTCAGGTTGACAAAGACATAATACCATTTATTCTATAAGCTACTGTGACTATGTGACTAAATCTATCTGACTGTATCATTCCTTAACAATATCCTTTTATATTAGAATTTAATAGAAAAAATATAAATTGAAAACATCTGACTTCAAATGGTAATCAAAAGTTATACAAAACAACATTTGCAGATATTTAAATTGGCTTATCAGAAGCATGTTGACAACCGTTCAAAAATTTGTTAAGGGTAGTTTACATTATCACACAAGTCTTACGTATTTTGAGAAAAATACAACCCTGTCATGATAAGTTGTTATTGGTTTTGAAAAATGTTGAAATAATTAGATCAGGAATGCAGTTTCGTCAAAATACGTAAGACTTAAGTGATAGTTTAAAATACACTTTAGAGACATTTCAAGTGTATTGCAATTTCGAAACAAACATGTTGTTAACACATGTCACCTCAACATTATGTTTGTTATATTCATGCTGAAAGCAAACTGGTGTCACTTTTAACTGCAAGATGTCTATCCCAGATGTAAATAAATACATCACAAAGTTTATTAAATCTAAAGTACATTTTTCCGAAGAGCGTGTTTAATATATTAAAAGCAAAAAATTAAAAAAAGCAGCAAAACATGTTGCTAGAAAAAGTTTTTAAGCGTGTGGGTATACAATTTAGCAAAATAAACATGTTGCAACAAAATGTTGCTTAGGATGTCCCAGCAAAAGGTGGTTTAATCTAGTTTCTTGAAATGTGGATGCAAAATGAACAAAAACTAGTTGCAATAAAATATTAAAAAAACACTTTTCTATAAAAAGTTGTTCAAATAGGTATGTATGTTGCCATGAAAGGATCCTGAACATGTATGCATGCAATTTTGCTTAAAAAATGTCAATTGAACATGCTGTCATAGCTGTTTCGAAAAATTCTCGACTTTAAATGAAAATGATACACGTAAAAGGAAAATTTTAAAAAATAAGTAAGGAAAATATTCAGTTCTACATTGTAATTGGGAACATGTTCCTTAAGTACAGAAACTAGATAAGGGCATAAAAATTAAACATGTTGGGAAAATATGTTTACGAAACTGTTGAACAGTATTGTTTTCAAAAAACTTGTTCATTTGTTCAATATGTTGACAGCAACATTTCGTTGGATACTTGTTGCTAATACATGTATCAAAAATCTTTTTTACTTAAACCAAAAACATTACAAAACAAAACGTTTGTTTACAAAACCTGGGAAATATTTAAAAAAAAACAGTGTGTTTTCTAGGGTAAAGTTAATATTGAAAATGTTTCTTCAAATTCCATTTAAAACATGATAATATTAAAATTTGAAGAAAGCATATAACCGACTTTAAACACAAATAAATTTTAAATATTGAAAACATTTTTAGCTTTCTCCATGGCCGAAATTCAAAAACACAAAAATGTTACTTGCAACATGTTGCTTTAACAACTATTCAATAATGTGAAATACCTTAATTATTTGAAAGTATTTTAGCGATTTTCCTTTGGTGGAACAACAAGCCAAATATTTTACGTGAACATATGTATACAAAATATTCAGCTAAAAGTAATTGCTTTGAAAATGTACTAAAAATATGTTGCTAAGGCAATGCTTTAAAAATCATAGATATTTCTTTAACTTTTGCATTTGCTTTTTGTCTAAAATTTTAACTTTTAACGCAAATTTCACCCTCTTTTACCTCTTATAGCTTTTCCTCATATTCATTTAAAAAAAATGAGAACATTATTATATTTCGAAATATTAATTTTATAATACGCTCATCTTTCTATCTCTACCTTCAAAGTCTAAAGCAAATATCACCTCCCAATCCTTAACAAAAAATTTATAATGACAACATGTAATACGAGCTGGTCTTAATGCCACCAACTCGGATGTGATCATTTGTAATAGTAAACGTTGTTTTGTTTTCCGTTCCAACTGTGCAAACAGATGAAAATTTGGAAACATCAATATTTTGTTATTTTTTTAACAATCTAACAAATGATCATCACAATGATGACTTTTCGAGAAAATTTTTTTATAAAATTGAATGTCGCGTGCCAACAATGCGGTAGCTCAAATTACAATATTGACACAAAAATATCCAATTTGATATACAACTCGAGAGCAAATGGACAACTTTTCCTAATAGGAAAATTATTGTAATGGAAAATTGAATTTGAATTTTTAGGGTGTCATCATTATCATCATCATGAACATGATAATTAAAATTATTTATTAGTGTCCAAAGCCAAAAAAAAAAAGTAAATTGACCTAAACTTATTAACATATGTATGTGTAGTTGAATGGATGGCTGGTTGAGCTGAGTGAAGTTGGTTGAATAAATGTTTAGCTGATTGGTGTTAATTGTTTTATCGCGCGACTTCTTTGCCACGCAGTTCTTCTCTTGCTACCAAATTTCTCCACTTGGAAAATGATTAAAAATTTTCAATTCCATTAGAAAACGACATCATGCAACATAGTTTCAAATATATAATTAAATAAGAAATGATCCAGGAAAAGTATCTTTCAAAATGAATATCATTGTGCCAGTGGGTGTTGTAATACAACACATGTGTTGTTTTTGTAAGTATTTGCCCGGCTTATCTATGCAAATTCCCTTCAACCATTAAGGTTTACTCGTTGTTGTTGTTGTTGTCGGCAAACTACTTATTGTTTTGTTCGTACTTCATTTACAACTGATAATATTCTAATTATATTTAGTTAAAGTGTGTCTTGTTGCGGTAGTTTTCGATTTTGTGTGCTTCTGATGCACAAACAAACGTAACTTCAACATACGGGTGTGATAATGTAGCACGAGCTAAAAACTGATAAATCATTTTAATACTAAAATGGAATTCTGTTTATATATTAAGTTCCTTGTGGGTTTAGGAAGGTATGTATGTAGACATAATGTTAACCCTTAATGGAAGTATGGATCAAAAGTGGTACTTTCCTAAAAATTATCGTTTTGTTAAAAAAGTATCTTCTTGTTAAAAAAAAGTATCTTTTTTGTTAAAATATATCCTTATCGAAAAATTTGTTTACAGTTCCTTTTTGTGAAAAATATGTCTTTTGTTTTGACACATTTTACAAAAACGCATACTTTCAGCAAGATTTATTTTTTTTTTTTACCAAAAAGTATCTTTTTATTATTCTTTCATATCGGTATTACGACTTTTTTTAATATAACCAGCCTGACCCACGATGTCGATCGATAACTTAAGCGAACGACAACAGCTCACTCATTATCGTTCTCGTAAGCGCACTACTAACTATCGACTTGTCGGTCGACAGGTTTAACGTTTCTAAAGAAAGCCATTTGTTGCACAGAAAAAGAAAATTGATTTCAATTAAAAAATTTGTGATATTAATTAAAAAATTAATTAAATTTGTGCTAGTAAACAACTTAATTGTATCAATTAAATATTTTTGATATTAACATTTTCTGCAGAAATGTTGTTGCTTAAGGAAAACGATTAATTCACTTGATTTACTTTTTTACTAAAACGGATTTTATTTTTGATTAATAGTTTTTGAAAAAAAAATTACGAGAACTTTTTCTGTGTGTCAAATAAATATAATGCTAGATTAACAACTCCGCAAATGAAACCCTAGTTTGAAAATATAATTCGGCAAAGCATATTAATCAAGGCATAAAAATACAACTCTAGAATATTTAGAATAAAAGTTTGAAAAAAATATTTTATAAAACTACAAAATTTTATTAATGGTGTTGTAAAAAAAAACATTTCATTTTGTTTGATATTGCAACAAATGCCTCTGTGGACAACCACAACACACACATTGACTGATTTTGACATTTGTGGTCGCATAATATTTCTTAGTCGGGCGAAAATTTTTATGCAAACTCTTACGATATCGTTCGCAATCGACTTGATCGACTTTAGAGGAGCGCACATCAGCTGTTTGTCGTTGAAAATGCAAACAAACGATGGAGATCGACATCAAGAGCCAGGCTGTACATTTTTCAAAAAATATTTAATGCAAAAAAGTTACTCCCTTTTATAAAATACTGCTTTTTTATCGAAATGAACTATTTTCACACAAAATATTACCATGTTTACAAAAAAGGATTAAGGTAATCGTACAATTTTAAAAAAAGTAATTTTTTGTAAAAAAGTACCTTTTAATAAAAAAGTACCTTTTAGTAAAAAAATACCTTTTAATAAAAAAAAGTACCTTTTAATAATAAAGTACCTTTTAATAAAAAAGTACCTTTTAATAAGAAAATACCTTTTAATAAAAAAGTATCTTTAAATAAAAAAGTACCTTTTAATAAAAGAAGTACATTTTAATAAAAAAGTGCCTTTCAATAAAAAAGTACCTTTTAATAAAAATGTACCTTTTAATAAAAAAGTACCTTTTAATAAAAAAGAACCTTTTAATAAATAGTACCTTTTAATAAAAAATTACCTTTTAATAAAAAAGTATCTTTAAATAAAAAAGTACCTTTTAATAAAAATAAGTACCTTTTAATAAAAAAGTGTCCTTCAATAAAAAAATACCTTTTAATTAAAATTTACCTCGTAATGAAAAAGTACCTCTTAATAAAAAATATCTTTTAATGAAAAACGTACCTTTTAATTAAAAATTACAAATTCAGTCGTAATTGAAAATTCTTTTAAAAAAAAATTAAATTAAAAACAAACATTTTTATACTGAATCATCAAAAATATATCCATATTATTAAAATTTATTAATGTTTTCCCGGTAAAAGTCACATCCAACCCTTTAGCTAACCACACATTTTAATATCCTGGCAAACACTTACACATAGAAATTTACACATCCTTAAATAATTCCTGGAAAAATGTCGTAATGTCACGTTTATAATAAAGAAAGAACAAATAAAGAAAAAAATTTAATTAACTTGTTAACAAACCAAACATTTATTTATACAAAACATATGTAAGCAAACATTAATCCCATTTCGGGATAGAGGATATGGGACAGTAGTAAAGCAGAGGTGTTTCTTTAAAGATTTTCAGAAAAAAGGTGTGTCTTTTTTCTGCGTTCAGTTAAATGATGTTGCACATGTTTATTAAATTCTGATCTTTCAACCTGGATTTGTGTGTTAAAAGAAGAAAAATAGAAATAAACTGAAAAAAGGGTTACAAAACCCACAACAAATGTTTATTAACACTCCTCTTGAAATTGTGGCTTATGACCAGCTATAAATGAATTAAATAGGAAGAATATATTTTTTTTTTTTTGCAGATTTGTTGGTGGGAAATTTCTTTAATTTGATACTTTCGGTTTTTTTTGGGGAGATTTTTTGCAGATTTTTGACACATGTAGACAAGATTGATGAATTTAAGCCTTCTGCTATTGAATTAATGAAGAGGGAGTGCACCTTTTATTTTGTGTTGATTGTGGATTATTGTTCTTTTTTCGTTTTTTTTTTTTCAATGATTTCCCTAGTTTTTAAGTAGTTTATTGTTATTTGACTAAAATATTGAGTATTTGATGGAGTTACTCAATTATTTTGCCATTATTTTGAAGAGTTTCAAAGACTATTAACACTTTATGAATGCATTACAATAGATCTTTTTTGTGTAGATCCCTTTGATTCGATTTTGTGTGATTCTTTTGGAATTGTTTGAAAAACTTGCTCTCTTTTTTGAGTTGAAAAATGTGTGTTTCCTACAAGCACGAGCCTTTTGACTTTAAATCATCAGTATCTGACTGTTTGCTTATATGTCTGTCTTAATGTCTGGGTTTTAGTCTTTTCATTTCGAAATGTAGATCTTTGTGTAGCCGTTTTGGCGTAAAGGAAAGTTGTTGGTTGTGTATTAAATACTCAATCGTTCGTGAGTTGAATGAGTAAAGAATATACCAGGAGTTTTTCTAGTTGTAGTTTGCTTTGACAGTTACAGCTGCTTCTTGACAAAAGGCGTTTATTGTCTTTAATGTGTTGTTTCACCAAGAAACTCGACATCATTATCATTATGTTGAATAACCTCAACTTCTGAATGAGATTTTTGTATAATCGTACAATTGAACATTCAATTCGTTTTAGTTTTGATATCACCATCAAACATTATCGGTGGTTTTGATTACGTTTTTCCCTAGAAAATCCCTTATTTGTTTGTTGTAAGGATATTTTTCGAAAGCAGCAAGCAGAGCACAACGAATCAATATTACACAACAAAAGCAGATGAATTTTTCAAGAGCAAAAGGAGTAAAAAAATACATGACCAACTAAATATTTTAACAAGCAACAAAATACACAGAATCGAACAGAATCTTAGACTCAACTATTTTGAGACTTAATACATTTTCAATTTTTTTTCTTTCTTTTTGCTTTTGTTTAGTTTGCTTGAGTGTGTATCTTTCCCAGCTTTTTTTATTTTTTGTTGTTTTAAAGGCTGTTTTAATCAATATTTCGTAAATATATCAAATTTCATTGGCACACACACGTTTTCGGTCGATCATATTGTGTTCTTAATGTATTGTGCTTATTTAAAATTTAGAATGAATCAGTTCTACTAATGACAATACAAATTGATGCATTTTTCAGTTTTCGAGAAAAAAAATATAAAAAAACACACGAGCATCTTTTGACATGTTTTTAATGTCTGTCTGATGTCTGGTTGCTTTCAATGTTTGTTTGGGTTTCGATTTCTGGGAACATCAGTTTTAAGCATTTTATTTGTTTAACAATTTATAGGATTAAGGAGAGAAAATAACCCAATACAACCGAAGAAGAGCCCTTAAAAATATTTAACAATAAACGCTGACAACTTACCACCTAAAAGTCTGGTTTTATTTTAATTTAAATTCAATTAAAATAATGTGTTAATAGGAAATTCTACAAAAAGAAATTACTAGGAATAAGATCTTTATTTAACAAAAAATATTTTGTAATTTTCATTTAACTTAATATTTTAACCTATAATTATTTTCCTAATAAAACTAACTAAACTTTTAATCACTTGTTACCAGTCGAAATATTCTTTCGAAACTTTATGATTTAGTCCATTGTTTGGAAAAAGCACAGTGTCCTCCTAAAATACATGATGCAAAACAAAAAGAACTCTGAAAGTTTTCAACCAAAAGTTAACAAAAAAATATTTATGAAAATACTCCCAAAGTCTTTTATAGAATTAAGGTACTAACAATTTGTTTTGAACTCATTCCTTGAAAGTTTGTTTTTTAATCCCTATTTTCCATGATCAAAAAAAAGAGCCAAAGAGTTCTTTAATAATTTACTTTAAACGACACTTTGAAACCCATAAACAACTTAGGCTAATAAAGACAACAGACCTTAATAAAAATCAAATTGAAGATTTTTCTTATTGACTCTACAACTCAATTGAAATTCACAATAACAAAACAAACTTTAACATTTGGGGTTTGGGGACACACAAAACAATTGTGATTTTCAACTAAAAGTAATGGAGATGATTGTTTTAAGATACTTGTGCGAAACATTATTTTTCCTAATAAAACACAAACGTACAAAATGTTGAATCACAGAGCCTTCCGCATGTCACAAGTGTATCAAGATTGTATTTCATTACGTTAGACCAGACGGTATGGAGTCAGTTCTTTAAAAAAAAAGTCGCATCTTCGTTCGGTGTGAGTATTTGAAAGAATTTTTGTATGCCCTGTAGTTCTAAAATAAAGTAATGGAGTCAAATAAACTTTTTAAATAGTCGAATAAGGGAATATAAGTTTTTACTTAATTTTTATTTTTTTTTGAGGTTGATCTAAAAGTGGCTCCTTAACACCACTACGATAACAAATGAACGGTATAGTCACCAGCCTTACCAAGACGAATTTGTTCATACTGCGAATATGATTATATCAAAGAATTGTCTATGCCCTGTAGTTCATGTGTAAAGTGAAGGAGATTAAGCAAGTACTTCACATAAAATAAGTTAATATGATTTAACTTATAAAAAAAGTTAGCATTTATTTTATGTACAGTAAACATTAAAGGTGGAACTTGATTACAATTTCATTAATTTTTTTTAACCTAAACTAATCCCGCGAAGCTCTACGCAGGAGACCAGAGCCTCTGGCGGGAAACGAAACCGCAACCCCGGCACTGACAGAAAATTATTTCACCAGTTCTAAATAGAGCTTTTATTTTTCTAAGTTTTTACCCCCTTATTCAAAAATAAACTACACAAGCGGTTTGATAACAACAACTAAATGTACGATTGAATATAAACAATTTTTGATTTTCGTACAAACATGCTTCATACTTTTTTTATATCTTTGATCAAGCCGCTTTAGTGGTTTATTTGGCTCATATTGTTCGAAACAGTGAGAAAATTAGATTGAAAAATTTACGGAAGGATTTAAAGTAGTAAGTTGGGTATTGACTTGAAAGGGCCAAAATAGATTAAAAAGTACTACAGTACCACATTCAAAAGTTTCACAAATGGCGCAATTGTGCCACATATTGCATCACTGTATTTAATAATTTTTTTAACTCTCCACTCTCTGTGTTACAAATAGCGAGTAAAATGTTCACCTTAGCTTGGGATTATTCAAGTAACTAGTCCTAGAAATAATAGAAAATATTATACAAAATTGAGAAGTTAGGCATACTTGGGTATTTATGGGAAAAACGAGCCACTCAATCACAGAAAAGTAGCAAAGAAAGAGAGAGAAAGAGAGATAGTAAAGGATCTACGTAACAGCAAGGGATTAAACCAATGTTGCCGATTTAGCACCTTTGCCGATAGATTCAGCGCTTTTTGACAGTCAAAAAGTCGCATATTTTTCCATTAGCTGCCTTTTTTAAAATAGCGTACAATTAGCGCTTATTTGCTAACATTTTTGGAAATTGTAGATACGCAAGCTTTTTCGTTCTTTTATTTGCATAAATTAAAATCAACATTGTAGCTTTATTGTGTCCTATTGGTAGTATATGCTATAATTTTTTGAATTTGACATTCATAAAAATATAGCAAATACAACCAATATGACACAGTTGAACACTTTGTGAATTGCCTAATTATTTTACTTTGCCTGAAATATCAGAAAAAGCTTTGTAAATATGTTTATGTTTTAATGACAAATAAAACTTGGTACTTTAGCATTTCATTACATTTTTTATTTAAATTTTATTTTGCGCTAGTCTAGTATCTAGTATGTCTAGTATAAAAAGTAAATTTGAGCTCAAAAGAGAAAGTAAAGAGTTAACTCATCCGTCCAAGGCTAATTTGTGTATACGGTACCGGCAATACTACAACAAGTACAACAATAATAAAACAACATTTTTGTTGTTGCTGTAATTGGTCGATACGTCAAAAACACAAGCAATTTTTTACATTTCTATCTCATAGTAAGAAAAAAAAAGTAGCTCTGCTGCGTTTTCAACACCACCTAAAAAGTGAATTCGTCATGGGCCCGACTTTTTATAAACATGGGATATTGCCGAATTAACTGACTCTAGTATAAATTACCTGGGGGCAGTTAAGTATCAATTGATTCTTTTACAGATGCAATAATATTTGTTAGGTGGGAACTAGAGGGTATTTTTTTTGGTACATGGTTGTATGTATGTCTGTCTGTCTGTCTTGGTATCCACATACAACAAATTGAATTTATTTGATTTTTAGCTTGTAAATATACATATTTTGAAGCTTCTTCAAACGGTTGTTAATTTTTATTCAATTTCTGTTACTTTTGTTGCAAAAAGCAAAAAGGGAAACTACAATAAACTAAAAAAAAACAGAAAATGATCACTTGAATTGAAGTGATTTCAATCAGCCAATATCGCAACAGGAACAGCGTGAAATTTTAAGTTTCTAGCACGACTCACAAATAAATTTTGTTGCAAAAATGCCAAACATGTTGCAAACAAATACACAGACAAAACAGTCAACAAGAAATGACCAGACTTACCACTCTCGCCCAGCCAGTTTGGCATCACTATCAGATTTTACAGTTTTGTTTTTATTTTTTTTTTTTTAGGCTGGAAAACAACTCTATTTAAGCACTTCATATTATTGCGTTTGTCCAACCCATGATGACCCAATAGGTGTATATGTCAATTTGCTTATAAACATACTCTCAAATCTCTTGTAGAACTTACAAACTCTATGGGCAATTTTTATTTCTATTCACAGCCATTTGATAGACGGTTTGTTGGCTGTTTGTTTGTTTCTTAAGAAATCAATGAAATGAAAATTCATTGGAAAATTGAACATGTTTATTTGTTATTGCTGCAGTTTGGCTTACAACAATGTTCTCATTTTATGGTAAAATTTTCCAAAAATTGTTAGGTTGCTTGTATCGTCTTGTACACATCTTGACTGAAAAGTTTCGCATAGACGGAATTCATTAGATTGCTTGCCAGGAATTAAACTCTTTCACATACTCGTATGAATTTTGTGGTCCATGTTTATGACCAAAGTGTAAGAGGCAACATTTGTTATGTCGCATCATTTTCATATTCAGTCCCCTTTTCATTTCAACACACGTTTTAAATAGAGATCGATGTTGCAATTCAAACATATAATTTTAGCCGAAGCGCTTATCGCGCAAGCTAAAACAAATTACTTTACTCCACAATGGCATGTGACAAAAAACAATTAAATTTAAGTGGAAACGATAAAAATTTTACAAAAATATAAAACTAAACCACAAATTAAAGGACATAAATAAAACTTATTTGCATAAATTAAACAACTACAACCCTGGTTTTGAAAAAGCATCTCCCAAAAAATGAAAAATAAACACCCTCACTACAAATCCGCCCGCTAGAAACACATTCGAAACAATCAACATAAGGACACTAGTTCAGATAGATGAGTCACTTTGTTAATTTATTCATTTTATTAGGCAACACGCTAATTGGAAGTGCATCAGTTTTAGTTGCTGTACTCACTCCACTCGTTGTTTAGTGGAATTCACCTTCTTTTTTCTGTCACTACAGATGATACACGAATGGGATGCCCTGAAGCGTGACTGAAGCGTCCGATAAGAACACAATTGGTATTATAATACTTTTTTTAAGAACGAACAGTAGCCCTAATAGTTTATTATTTATTTGTGTTTTAATAACTTCAAAACAACATCTGTGTTCAATTGTTTTTGATATTACACGTAAAGAAATTTTGTGAAAGTTATAAAATTGGTTTTCATACCCACACCACAATAGTGGGGAGGATATTATGCGTTTTTGCTGATGTTTGTAACACCTTAAAGTATTTGTCCTAGATCCATCAGAAGTATACAGATCGGCTCAGAATCACTTACTAAGTCGCTCTGTCCGTCCGTCCGTCCTGTTAGCTGACAGGCTGGCTGTCCATTAGGGTGGAGCGAAAATGTAGCGTTTTGAATTTTTTCAAAATTTGATAAGACTTGGGTGGTCAAAAGTTGTTACTCCGTATACTGATTGTGCCCTTAGAATTTGCAATAAATCGAAGTATATCTTCAAAAAATTTAAATTACGCAAAAATCAACGCAATTTGTGTTTCGTTCAAAATATGATTGAACTTGAGCCAAAAATTAAATATTTATGCTATCAGTAACGCCCTTAAAAAAATGTCATAATTTCAAACAGATTTCAAACTGAATTTCGAAGATTTACCACCAAAATCACACATATTTTCCAGTTTTTCGTTTTCTTAATTATATAAAATTATATTTCTTTTATTATATAATTATATTTCTTTTATAATTATATTTCTTTTGTTTTAGATTAGGGCAAGATAAAATGGCAACTTTAACGCTTGCAAAAGATAGCAACTGTCCGTTATTTGGAGTTGGAGTACCATTCAATGAAAATGTTTTACCCACATATAGTGATATATTGAGGCAGTATATATTAACACGTAACTACTTGAAATTGGAAGGTCAGTTAAAGGAGCCTACGTTTTCAGAAGTAGTCAAAATTATCTTCCCTTCTCTTGAAACTCTTAGGAAGAAAAAGTTCATACCTATAATATCTACTGAACGCATTATTGAAAGAATCCTCGACTACCACTGTAAGTACAGAAATCTTATGAAATCTTTCAAACAACGATCCAATATTCCCAGTTTTATAAAGAAAACCGAAGAATTTAAAGATAAATCGAAAGTTTTGTTCGACATTGCTTTATGCAAATGTAAAAATTGCGAAAAGAACAAAAAAGTTCCTGTGACGGAAAGATTGTTTCTACTAGACCAAAGAACTGCAAGAAAAATGATGATAGGAAATATTGATAACAGAACTTATTATTAGCTATGATCAAAGATAAAAGACCAAATATTCGGAAGCTTTCCGTTTGTCAAATAATACGTACAAGAGAGCAACAGAGGCCTAATTCAATACGACAGTTTAAAGTTCCCGTGTTAAATTTTGATGCCCAAGAATACTACGAGATGATAGATCATGAGTCTTTTAAAAATATTCAACCTCCCTTAACAAGATAACTTACTGCAGCTTCTGCTCCTTTTTGGCTCAAGTTAAACTATATGTGATATCGACAAGTAATTAAAACAATTAATACAATATATCAATTAACCTCATTTTATGAAACAATCAAGGTCGTTGTGGCAACTTTTAAAATCGGCAAAATTTAAAAAAAAAAAAAATAAATCACAATCTACTGGTATACAGTAGCAACTTTTGCGCTCCCAAGCTCATTGATATCAAAAAAAAATTTTTTTTCGCTCCACCCTAATGTCCATGTAAACCTTGTGCACAAAGTACAGTTCGCAATTTTGGAGATAATTTGATGTCATTTGGTACAAAGGTTCTAATTGAAACAAGAACCAAGGACCATAATATCACATAGCCTCCATATAATCTTCTTTCCGGAGTCTTTGCGCCCATAAACCATCTTATTATGATGGTATTTAGATTAAATTTAGTCCAAAAATATTTGATCGCAATCTAAATCATCTAGCCAAATTTTACTGAAATCCCATGCAAATACTACTCCCGAAAATAATGCCATAACCTCCTTATAAATGTTGTAAATGTAAAAACCTTTTACGATAGCTACTATAATACATGAAAAAATATTGTGCAGACAGACCTAAAATAACCCATATCGCTCCTTTCCTTTCCAGTCATACCTCAAAAAAAATCAAACTTGGAAAAATGCGATTAAGGTTTTCAAAATGTACCTTTATGTACAGATTTAATGAAATATATTTTGCTGTAACTTCGGTTCAGTTTAAGATATAATTTTTTTTACATATAAAAAAAGGTATGAAGGAACACTTTTACTTAAGTAACTTGAAATTTTTTATTTTTTGCGATATGACTATGTTTCAATAAAGGAGCGATATGTTCTAAAATCACTAAGGGCCACTTGCCGTTAGTTAAAGGTAGGATTTTGTCTGACATTGGCAAGTTATTTATTATTTGAACTTAACTTTAACCTACCCAGTAGGATGAACTAGCCTTTAACGCAGTTTTCACTTTAGTTTAAAGCAAAGTTGTAACAGTGTAAACATTTTTATACGTGGGACAAAATCCTACCTTTAAATATCGGCAATTTGTAATAATGGCTCTTAAAGGAAAACTTACCTCAGAAAAATGATGACATCTAAGTTATATTCGGCACAAAGTACTTTTATATGAATCTTAAATTCATAACACAACATAATTTTGTTCTGGTGGGTATAAGATTACCCATGGGTCCCAAATAGGGTTCACTATCGAAATTTTTCTCTAATTTCTGCGATGAAGTCAATCATATGGTCAGGCTTGGCCGACTATAATTTCTTACTTGTTTAAACTTTCGTGGTCACCACATGTTTACACTCGTGTATAAAGTATGTAGCAATACATTTATAAATATAAGCCTTGACTTTAAATCTTATGGTCAATTTAATCGATTTAATCTTAATATATTTTCCTTAAATATGTTGGATGCATAATGATCATTTTCCAGGTAAAATTCCTTTGATGCTGTGAGAAAAAACGATAACAAAAACATTGATAGATACCTTTAAGATGCATGATCGTTTTTCAAAATAAAAATTCTCTGGTGCGTATTGTCCAAGAACTATCTCTGAATTCAAATTTAAAAATGGTCACTTCACCTTTCCATAGTCCGTTAATAATTGCTTTGTTGAGTGGCTAGAAAAAGATGTTGCAAAGTTTTGTTTGCTTCTCTTTAAGTGTTAATCTGACATTAAGTTGTTTTCCAATGCTGCTTCAGCCGGCGATACACTATCCTATTCAGTCGTGCGATTTGTCAAAAAAATCGTATGTGCTCATAAAGTATGATAGTGTGGCTTTAAAATTAATTAAGTGACAGATTTTTTTGACAAGTCTGTCCGACTTGCAAAAGTTTATGAAAATTTTCATAAAATTATAGATTCCATGCGATCAGAGTTGCATTTTCTTGTAAAGTAGCTGAGTCATTTTATTTTGTATCATTTTTGTGGGATAGTGTGGCATTGACAGCAGATTTTGCAGACATTTATTTTATGTGGGATAGAATTTTGTCAGATTTTCGTGTGAATGAATCGTACGATTGTGTAGGATAGTGTATCCCGGCTTTTAAAGGACCAGAAAAGTTCTCACAAGTTCTACTTTTTTCTATTACTCAATATTCTTGAGTTGGGTACTCAATACTTAAACGGTTTTTTTAGAATTCATGCAACGTTTTTATTTACTTTAATATCTTTTGTGTTGAATTTGTTTGTTGTTTTGAATTTTTCCTTTAGCTTCGATTTACATTGTTAGCTTGTTTTTGGCTTTTGGTTAAATTTTGCAGATTTTTTTTTAAACAGAGTTGTATTTTGAAAGAAACTCGTTAATATTTCAATTGAGCATTGTTCAAAAATACAATATTGAGTAACTCCTTCTGAGCATCGAGTACTCAAAAACAAGTGCCAATACTCGATTCTCGGTACCCACTACTTAATACATTGCCAAGGCTATTTTTGATGCCAATAGGATCAGTGAAATCAACAAAAATATGAAAATGGTTAAATTCAGAGCTCAGTCTGCAGATAATATAAACATTTGCATAGCTAGACCGAAACTGTTGAAGTCTAAGGGGAATATAATTTCTGAAAGAGCGAATAGGAGATGAAAACTTAAAATTACGAACTAGGAATTCTGAGACAATTTCACCGTTTAACAAATTCAGCTTAAAGGAGATGTTCATATATATCCTTCGATTTGTTTGAGTTGGAAGATTAATTAGTTTTATACAGTTTTCATACGGAGGTAACTTGATATTGGATTCCAATGCAATCGAAGATAGAAGAAAAGATATTGCTTCTGCACGGAACTTGTATAAATATATCATCCTTGGGTTCCCTAGTGGAACGAAGGGCCACTAATCGGATCATGTACGGGTCCCTAAACGATCGAGGCATATTTCAAAATAGGTCTCACTAATAAAATATATTTTTGTCTTATGACCAATGCACATCGAAATGTTGGTCAGACGCTTCGCAGGCCTCCAGATTACATAGCCAAATCCGCAATTGACTGGAACTAACAGAGAAGACCACCACGCTGACCTGGCGTCAACTAAACAAATTAGCTTCAAATCGGACCGAATGAAATCGATTCGTTGTGGTCCTTTGTTCCCATAGAAACGACGTCTTAAAAACCCTAGGACACCTTTGGCATTGTGAGGAATTGGAAAGGATGTGGCAGGTTCACCTTTTCTCTACGGATGGGCAGATACCTAAATTTCTAGAGCGTCCGCAAAAATAAATCTATCAGAACTATCGGAAATTGCTTAAGATTTACTTTTAAGATACCTTAATATTACGATTGGAACAGGTATCTTTTCTAAAATTTCAAAATTTGATTTTAAGTTTTAATCTAAATTATTAAAAACAATTTAAAAGACTCAACTTGATTGTACTGAGATATTCCTTAGGCGGATAGTTTAACAAATAAAAAAAAACAGGATATTTTTTTCGAAATTCAAAAAATTTCAATAATCAACAATCAAAAAGTGTATTCTTTAATAATTACGAAAGTAATACAATTAAATATTATTCATTCTCTTTTTATAACAATCGTTAAAATTTCGTTTAGTGTAACACCATAAACATCACTGTACATATTATATGAACATGAAACTCAAGCATTCCTTCATTGTTATGCACCCATCACCTAAACCCAACAATCGGTCAATCATACAAGCGTACCAAACAAGTCTCATTTAAAACTTCAACCAAATTGATGGTTGTTGGATATTCTTTTGCATTCGTGCATTTACCAATTGGTTTTTCTCTGTTTCCCTGTTAATGACGCGGCATATTCCAATTGCATTTTTGTTTTAATTTATTCATTGTTGGCAATAAAAAAATTTCTAAATAGCAAAAACAACAAACTAAATTAAAACAAGAATAATAAAACTGTAAAACAATTTTCTACCACTTTAAAACTGAAGACAATTAACGTTATCAGATGTTTTCTTTTTTTTTTTTAATTTTGTTTACCAGAATCATAATAATTGATGACATTTTAATGGTAGGACACAATAAGTGTTATTTTAATACAAAAATAAAAGCATACAAACAAAATTTTTTTTCGGAAACCTTAATTTATTTTATTTTCTAAAATAATATTGAAAAAATCTTATTCATAATCATTATTTGCTGTGTGGCCATTTTTACTCTGACGTCTCCAGTTTAATGGAAATAAACGTTTCCAAAGCTCATACCTTTCAGTATTGAGGCCTCCACGCATTACCAGCTCATCTCCAATATCCAAATAGTGTTGTTTCTTATAGCTGAAAGGACGCCAGCGCATGTTGCGCAACTGCTCATCGCTGGGCTTATTAGGATCTCTGGAATTGAGAATAATATTATTTGCATTAAAATAATTTTGAAATTAGGGATTTGATTAACCCTTTATAGGCGAATGAACTAAACATCCGTGTTAAAGTATTGACCATAGTAAACTCATCATCGTCTTCGGTAAACATACGACTAACCGAAGGTTCCACAAACAAATACATCAAGTCATCGTGATGGACTACACCTAGAAAATAATAACTTTAACAGAAATCCCCACAAGTTTACAAGCCTTTTAACAACACACAGTGGAATATTAAATCTAGGAATTTAAAAAAAATTTCATACCAATGTTTTTATCGAATAAAAAAAAATTTAATCGAGGCTGAATATTGTAACTTAATTTGGGGACTATTCAGATTTCACATTCAATGTCGACCAAACATGTAATTAAAATTTCAATAGAGATCGAATGCTGTCAGGAAATGCCAAAGAAATACCCAAAATACATATTTATAAATTTGAAACATGCGGAAATCTCTAATTCGTAATTTTTCCAATCGAATTCCCAAATGGATTTTACTTAGACATAAAGCAAGCCCCAATACCACTGTGTTTTGCAAATAATATTTTTTATCTACCAAATGGCCCATTTTCCGGATAATTAATATGACTCTTTTGACCCTGATAAGAGAACCGATAATAATAGACTTTCGTGGATCGAGCCGCTAAGTGCACAAAACGATGTACTGAGAAGCCCGTCAAAGCATCCGAATATAACTTGGTAAGATTATCCAAAGAATGCTGCAAACTTAGAGGTTGATCTCCAAAATAAAATTTCCACAATTCGTTGCTTATATTTGAGGCCTTAGAACTACTGCTATTGTATAGGAAACAAATGGGAGCAACTTGATCAAAATGGTACTCAAAAGAGCGCAGGAGAACTTCGTTTTCCAAAATACCTGGAGAATTATTAAGTGAGAAAAACCAAAATTACGTTTTCATAGTTTTAAGCTGGAGTCTCACACCATGCGTTCTTTGCGTTTAATACTTTCTTTACCTTTTTTCAAGACGCATCCGACGCTTGCAAAAGAAGAAAGTAGTCTTACTTCATGCGTTCGAGACGTATATGCATTCTACGCTTTTGCTGTGTAACATGTCAATACAATTTTACACAGAATCTACTTTTTAACAAAAGTATTAACGCATTGAACGCATGGTGTGCACCAGCTTTAACCTTTTAGAGCTTATTATGCTTAAGTTTTCAGGAGAGACTTAAAGAGTCAGCTGGTGTTGGAAAAGCTGTTCTTACCAATAGCTGGTCCCACAAATTCATCTTTAGTCATGCCCGTTATAATCGGTATTTTCATAAATTCTCCGTTTTGATAAGATTTAACGGGATCCTCAATAAGAAAACGTTCTTGGCCAAAATCTCTTTCCACTACAGGTTTCCATAAGATCAAAGGATTTTGTCTACCAAACTCAAACATGCTGGTCAAACTATTGGCATATTGCAAATAGTGTTTCTGCTCAAAAAAAAACAAAATCTTAAGCAAAAACTTTTAAAAAACCCTTAAGTAACTTACTTCTTGCATGCAGCCCATCATTTCCGTAACGTTCTCCGTGGGACATATTAAAAACTTGGCCTGCCTTTCCGCCAAATCCAACTGATCCTCCGGCAAATTCCACTGGCCAGTAGCTGAGCCACTCATGATGATGGCTTTGTGAAACAAGTTCCTTGACATGGGTGAGACCATGTGTAAAGTAATACTTATAGCACCAGCTCCATATCCCAATAAAGTAATTGAACTTGAATCTCCGCCAAAGCGTGAAATATGCAATTTGAGCCAGCGCAGCAATAACGCTTGATCTTTTAAGCCCAAATTTCCAGGAGCTTCTCTGGTTCCGGTACTAAGAAAGCCCAAGCTGCCTAAACGATAGTTGAAAGTTACCAAAACAATATTCCGATCCATTAAATATTGGGGACCAGCAAAATTTTTACTTTGACCCGACAAAGAATAAAATCCTCCTGGGTGTATAAATACTATTACCGGTTTCTTAACATTAGGATTATTTTCCGAGGGAAGCTCTTTAGTATAGATATTCAAACGCAAACAATCTTCTGAAACATCTAAACTATTAAGGCCTGGTTGAGGACACATTGGTCCATCTATGGTGGCATCGAAAATATCAAACCATTGTTCCACTGGCTCCGGCGATTTAAAACGTAAATCTCCTATAGGAGCTTTAGCATAACGTATACCTCGAAAAGCATAAAAATTCCGCCCCGCTTGGGAAGTTAACAAGGTGCCTCTTATTTTACCCAAAGCTGTTGTCAATACCAAATCCGAAAGTTCTTTATCACTGCCTTTCAGTATATCAGCATCACCAAATTCTTTAACTGGTTTACCACTTTCTGTTGGATTCACTGCCACGGTTAAAAGAAAACACCACAAAAGTTCAATACGCACACGCTTTAACATTGTCCACGCAAGGCAAGTTTAGTTTCAACTGATTGCATTTATGCTTCGAGTCACTCTTTTATACTTGCAATCTTACTTACACTCGTGAATTGGTGTGAAGGAAATAAACTTTTTGAATTAATGATGCATCAACATTATTAAAGGTTTTTTTATTTATATATAGATAATAAATGAGCATTTTTCAATTCTTTAAGAACTTTGGACAAGGAATGACGTTTGCAAGCAGGGTTTGCATCAAACAGGAATGTGGTAGGGCAAGTAAACAGATTCAAAAACTTTCTTTAATACTTTTTGAAACTGCGTTCATCTCTATACAATTAATCTTTTGTTTTGCAACATTTAAAGTATTTTTAATGCCTTTCCTCATTTTTCTTCTTCCTCTTAGTATAAAACAGGGAAATTTCAAATCTCTGAGGGAATAAAACTTTCTCAAATTTGGTGCTCCTTTTCTGAAAGGTTTTTTTCCACTTTAAATTAAAAACGACTTTATCTTAGAAATACATTTCCCTTTCTAATAGATCACATTACGTGGTACTTCGTTCTTGCACGTACGCTTAAACAAATGATCATCTTCATTAGAAAGTATTGAAGGATCCTAATAAAGACACACATGAAAAAGTCAGTTTAACATCTTTTTTGCAGCGGACTTGCACTGCAGATATCTACAAAAGCGCTTTTTTAAAAATCTGAGCCGTCTGAAGAAGACCCTAACTATAACTGATGCATAATCAATGGAATCTAGCTGTGATGCATAAGGGCTTTGACCTAAAAGATCTGCTCTCTTTACCTATCTTTAGTTTCAATAGCCCAAAAAAAAAATTACCACAGTTATCCAAATTGGTAACATTATGCAATATTTTTAAAGTGGTGCGAGAAAAACAAAATTTTAAAAAATATAGATATTTTATATTTAAAATGTGTCTGTAAGCTACTTTTTTTATTCATGTAGAAAATAGAAAAAATTTAAATGAAGAATGAGTAATGAATAATATAAATGATGAAAATTAGTAAAACTTAATTGTTATATTTTGTTATTTGTCAAATATGAAATGTGACTTATTTTGACAGTTCTTGTGAGAAACTTTTCGCAAAATGTTGTTACAGAAACAATAACAATAATTGCTGGAAAATTATTAAATTACAGATAATTCTCGCAAAGTAAAATTACAAAAACACTTGTGTGAGAAACCCCATTTTTTGTTTCATTTTACACTGTTTTTGTTGCAAATCACTCGTTTTATGCGGAAAATTTTACGATGCGAGAAACGGGCTACAGGAAACCAAAATAATAATTATTTATGAATATTAAAAGAAAAGAAAAACAACAACAAGAAAGTATCGGAAAGATAAGTCAAGAACACCATTTTAAACGTTTTAAAGCCCTCCCCACAAATATGGAGAGAGGTATTATGCGTTTATGCTGATATTTGTAAAACCTTAAAATATTGGTCCTAGACCCACTTTTAAGTAAACTGATCGAGTTTTGAATCGATCTTACTATGTCCGTCCGTCCGACTGTCCACGTAAACTTTGTGCTCAAAGTACCAGGTCGAAATTTTGCAGATAATTTAATGAAATTTGGTACAAAGATTTAAGTTGTTACAAGCCCCAAGGCTGCGGAAAATTATGAGAATCCGTCCATAATTTCATACAGTCCCCATACAAGCAGCTTTCCAGATTAGGGTCTTTGTACCCACCATCAAACAAATTTTAATGAAATTTAAAACATGGATAGATCCATATTTATATGGGCACATAGGCTATGCAATTTTTAAAAAATAGGACCACCAGGGAAGGTATAGGGCAATTTCTGCTTCTCCGAAACTATCAAACCGATTGTAATGAAATTTAAAACATAGATAGAAACCTATTCATATAGCCATACACTTTCGGGTTTGGTCGACTAGACTATCTGACTTGTTAGTGTTTGTATTTATTTTAGAATAATTCAAAGCACTTTCTACAACAAACGACATCACGTACAAAGCAAAAAAAATCTATTTATCAATGCTTTAAATTTCATTAAAATCTGTGAGATTGTTTTAGATATGCATTGCTTATGTTTATGTTTACAATAATGAGGACAATAACTAGCCTTTTGGCACCTCCTGAAAAGTAAGGGTTTGTAGTTGTTATTTATTGAATCAGCAGAGATTATCTTTATTGCGAGCACCTACATATATCTCGAAATAAAGATAATCTCTGCTGATCTAAAATTAGACTATATATAAATGTACAAATAACACAGAAAACATTTTTCAAAATTGTTCACTAATTAAAGCATTAATCAAATATAAAATCAGTTTTTATTAAAAATTTAATCAAGTGAATTAAAAGTTTAATGACATAAATTAAAGGTTTAATTGATACTATTAATTGGTTTACTGGTGCAAATTTAATTTTTAAATTAATATCACAAATTTTTAATTGAAATCTATTTTTTCTGTGAAGGCTAACATAGACTATACGAAACTCTGCGATTTAAGCTAAGCAATGAATGGAATTTTTTATAAATATTTTAAAAGGGCAAACAATTTGCGAAGACCAAGAAGACGTCACATACCTATTCCTAATCCCAATTTTTAAAAGAACTTATGTAAGCCAATATTGTATTTTTAGTGTTAAACCGCAAATTCTGTCTTGAAATTTCAACAATTTCTTTAATCATTTATATAAGAAACCCTTTATTACTCCAGGCATAAACAACAGGCAAATTAACGTTTTTTTCCCAGGATCAAAAGATCTTTCTTTCTAGTTTTATCTTTGTACTGCAACAAAAAAAACAAATTCTCTCATCAATAGTAAACGTAAACGAAAAGCTATAAAATTAAGCGTATCGATATCTTTAGCTAGATGCTTAAAGAGGATTTTTTTGTACAAAATGTAACAAAACTTCCCACACACACAAACCCCACCCAAAAAGAAGGTGCATTAACGAACTGTAAAACTGCTACTCAAAAGTTTTATTTAAGGTGTGAAGAAGATTATATTTAGCAAAAATTGCTCTAATTTTCTCACGGCATTAAACTTCTTAAAAACTCGGAAAAACCCGAAACACACAATTGCGTGCGTGTCTTTAGCTAATAAGCCAAAAGTGTTAAAACTCGAAAAAGGAATGAAATTTTAAATGCTCTTAAATACACACTAATGACTCCTTTGAACAAATTTTAACAAAAATGTGTAAATAAACCCAAAAATACGGATAAAGAAGACGATACTACACGAGTATAAACGATACAAAACCTTAAGATAGTGAAAACATTAAATGGACTGTTAAACAATTCGGTTTGGTTGAATTTAAAAGAATAACCCCTAAATGCGGAGTTCAATATATAAAGACTTAAACGAAGTGGTGTTAAATGTTTTCTTGACAAAAACCATTTAATTTCGGGTTGTTGGGAATTTCACAAAAACAAAAAATTTTTTCTTTTTTACTAAAAAAAAAAACACTTAATGTCGGCAATTTGTTAAAGTATTGGTAATTTTATGTTAACACACACCCTTAACATGTTCGAAATTTATTAGCGGTTTTTAATGTTTCAAAATTTAATTATGGGAATTGTGGATTTCAATACCAATTTTTAGGGGATTTGTTAAAAATTCAAGTTTCTTTTTAAATTTTTAATATTTTTCACAAATTTTCAAAATTTTGACCACACGCACACACACCTTATAATACTATCCAAACACAAACTGGCATTTTCTCCTTCAATATTGATGGTAATATGTCAACACAGGCAATTAAATGTAGAGTTTTTCATAAAAATAATTTCTCATTGGGCTCTTTAACAGACATGTCTAGAAAGACTCCTTAGGGAACCTCAGCTGCAGTCTGAGCCGAGTGTTATTGTTTACAAAGAAATGTCGTTTTGTAATAAAATCATTTAAATGTTAATGTCTGTCTTAACCTCAGTCATGCAGTAAAAAAACTGGATATTTTGCCACAATTACAATTGCTTAACATGAAATCCCTTAACAAAAAAAAAAAAAAAAAAACAACTTAAGTGCCAACTACAAACGGCATAATTCGCACTTCATCTCCTGCGTTTTGTAGTTAAAACCTTTAAGAGGTAGAAGAGACGCAATCACAGACACACCGAGACAAAATCCTGTGGTGTACAAAGAATTGGCATAAGAAGAAGACAGCGAAAAAATAAAGTAACAACAAAATCAGAAAATGTGTTAAAATAAAATATAAAAAAAACTTAAAATTAAACTCGTGCTTGGCTGGTTGAGTGCTTAAGACGTATGCCACCTGCCGTTGCAGGCTCTTTTAAACTCGTGCCAGTACGCAGTCGCAGTCAGTCCAAGGTAAGATGTTCCACTCTTTGTCTGTGGTTCTTTTTACCACAAAACATTTAATAAAATATTGCTTGGTTAATTTTTAAAGCTTAAAGAAAACAAAGCCAACATCAACACGAATTTTATAGATTTCATAAGACTTTAAGTTCTAGACTCAAATAGAATATTAAAATAAAGCGTGTTTAGCAGAGCTGTAAAATATTGCAATTGCATGATTTCTCGTTAATGATTGCTGATTCAAAATTGATTTCAATCGAATTTGATTGTAATATATTAAGTGCAATTTAATCATATCAAATCTTTGTTCTCTTTAAATGAAACTCCTTTTACAAGAAATAAAGCTGATTTTGAAACTGCTAGATTCCAAGTGAATTTTATTTTTTTGAACTTTCACTGAATATTTAATTTAGAGGAATTGATTGAAATCGCATCATTTCAATTAAAATTTGATTGTGATCCAACTGATTGCATTAAATGATTTCTAAAAAGAATAGCGGTTTTTACTTTTGGTAGTAAAGTTAAAGTACCTAATATTTACAACAACGCAACAACAAATGTATTGAACTATAATTTACTCACACAAACAGCTGTAGTTATTACGTGTGTTAAATTTGCCAGAATAACACACTTAACGCAAGCGTTTTAAAACTGCAATCAAAGTAGAAAAACTGCCGTTTCTTCCACTTTTTCATTTGGCATTGGCCAAAAATTTTCGTTTTTTGTTCGACAGTTTTTTGTTTCGACTGCATTTTTTTAAACCCTGCTAAACGCAACTGACAAAAACCAAAACAAAAATCAGCTGATTTATAAATTAACAATACATACGAAAAATACACTCACGCTTTTAATAAGTGAAAAATCGTAGTAAACATAACAGAGTTAAAAGCTTATCACAAAAAGTGAACACCGCTTATGATTTTAAAATGATTGCAATCACAAAATATTGTAATTTTGACAAAATTTCATTCTGAAATCTAAAATCATTTCGAAATCAAAGAATGAAATCAGTTTACTGAGTCACATTTACTGAGTCACATTTATTTATTTATTTAGTTTAGTTGAAATCCTTTTGACTTATATGCCAATTGATTGCAGTTTTTACCGCTCTGGTGTTTAGCATGAGTTAAAACAAACAGAGAGAGAAAAACTATTTACAAATCCCAATAAAGCAACTTTTTTCCAGAATCAAGAAGAAGTTACTTTTTGTAAAAAAGTACTTTTTGAGAACAGCATTTTTTATGCGAAAGAAGAATTTTTTGGGAAGAAGGCAGTTTTTTGTTAAAAAAGAGAGTTATTTAAAAAAAACTGAAGTCAAAGTACGAAAACTGCAATTTCTTCCACTTCTTCATTTGTCATCGGCAAAAAAAAGCTGTTGCTTTTACTTTTGATTAATTTAATGTAAACAGTCGCCTTCAAACCAAATCAAAAAGCGAAAAGTTGTACACAAATTTTCGTTTTTGGTTTTGACAACAGTTTTTTTAAACCCCGTACAACATCCATTTTTTTTAAAATGTACCCGGATGAAAAGGTAGTTTTTGTGAAAATTTTTTCTTTGTTTTTGAAAATTTGTCTATTGTTATTGTAATTTTAAAT
Organism: Pollenia griseotomentosa; assembly: GCA_963931875.1. Classification (NCBI taxonomy): domain Eukaryota; kingdom Metazoa; phylum Arthropoda; class Insecta; order Diptera; family Polleniidae; genus Pollenia; species Pollenia griseotomentosa. Next base: position 200,671,858 of record OZ007561.1, on the reverse strand, counting down.
AAAAAAAGCAGTTTTCATAATAAACGTACTTTTTATGAAAGGTCGGTCCTTTTTTTGAAAAGGTAAATTAGGAAAAAAGTACTTTTTTATTTAAAAACAGGAGCCTTAATAAAATTAAGTTTAATATATAAAAAAGTCAAGCCAAGGGTAAGCACGGCTTAAAGATAATATTGTTGCCGAGTTTCGGATTTTTTTTTACTGAATATTGTCAACCGTTTTTAAGTTATTCCAATAATGTAGTGAAAGTGCCTTAATTTTGGACAAAATGGTATATTTCAAAAAACGGAGATTCGATTTGAAATCAGCGACCTCAAATTATTAAAAATTTGCAATCAAATTCCAGACCGCAAACTTACTGTTTCGTAGTGTAATAGTAGCATTCTTAAAAAAAATTTTAATGATAATTATCTGCCAAATTGTGCCCTGTATTTTGCGCGCAAGGTTAACATGGACAGCCAACCAGCTGAACGGACGGAAATCGTTAAATCGATACAAAAGTGATTTTAATTTTATCGGTATACTAACTGTGTGCCTAGAACCAATTTTTAAAGATGTTACATACACAAGTACCAAACGCATTACACTCTCTCCACTCTTGTGGTGTTGGTATAAAACGAGTACTTTTTGTAAAGAAGATACTTTTTACGACAAAGCTAATTTTTATATAAAGTAAAAAACCAGTACATATGAACTGCTTTCGCAATAATAAAACTAAACTATTTGTGCAATCGTTCATTTTGTAAGAAATAAATCTTCTAAAATTTTGCATCTTTTAAAAAATTACTTTTACACAGGGTTTTTATGATTTTATATAAAAGACACTTTTCCTAAAAAGTGTCCTTTTGATGAAAAATGCACTCTTTATGCAAGAAATTCCATTTTGTAAAAGAAAAATGTTTTGAAAAAAAATTCTTATTATAAATTTTTAACGACAAATTTAGCAGGAAAAAAATCGGTCAAAAATTAAATTTAAAAAAAATATTCAGACAAAATTTTTTAATCAATGATTTTTATTAAAAAAGTTCTATTTAAAATTTTGTAACGAATTTTCTTTATAAAAATTTGTTAATGAATGTTATTTTAAGGATAAAATTTTTTGAAAATTGGTTTACATCAATTTTATCAAAACTTATTGTAAAATTTGTTCTTGTAAAACTATAAATTTCAATAGAAAATTTTTTAAAAGTAAGGCGGCACTTATACGATGATTTTTATAACATGTCTTTTTTAATTTTCTTTCAAAGCTGCTTTAAAAATCTTTTTACATTAACTAATGATTTTTGAGACAAGTCTTTTTTGAAATTTTGTTTAAAATAATCGAAAAAAAGAATTAAAATAAATAAAACATAATTGCAAAATTTTAAATGACAGTAAAAGGAAATTAGAAAAAAAGCACTAAGAACAGAAATCATGTCTTTTTTCTATACCTCTTTCTTCTATACCGAATTCGTATTCGTAAAACTTAAACAAGTACTTTGTAAAAACCTAGTTTTATTTGTAAAAATGTACCTCCTTTAAAAACATTTTTTCTTCAGTGTTTGCGTTTTAATACCAAAAATCTTTTTTACCCGTTTTTTGAAAGCTGCCCATAAAAAGAGTGTTAAATCTTAATGAATTTATTTACTAAGCAACTGGAAAAAGCCACGTACTTGCAATTTCAACATCTGCCTTAATTACCCATAAATAGCCAGGAGTACTCCTTTGAAATATAAATAAAGGAGTTATTGACTCATTAACGGGCAGTCACTGTGTTCTACATTCATAAAGGATATTAAAATTCAAATCCAAATCCAAATGACAAATGCAATTTAGAATTTGCCTACGAAAATGTGTTTTTAGTTTTGGCTTCTTCTGTTCATTATTTTGTTAAATTGACAATTGATCAATCGATCATTATGGTGACATGAAGAGACAATGGCAGGAGTACGAATAACAATAAATTGGCATGTGCTTTGCAAAATATTTATGAGTACTTGAAAAAGAGGCAAGAGATAGAGAATACCTTTTAACGGTAAATCTTTCTATGTAATTGTGGGATGATGAGATTGTCAAGAGTCTGTTCCAAATAAATTTTGTTTTAAGTCAATCAATCCATCATTTGGAAAAGGTTTTTTTTGGGGGATTTAATCAACGGTGCAGTTTTTTAAATCAATCGTGGGAGTTTTTCTTTTTTGTTTTAAAATGTTTTTCAAATATTTTGTAAAATATTCGGTTGATTTTATTAAATTAAATGTACTGTTATCATTCTCTGCGTGGCGATTTTGAAACGTGTTTGGCGGTGTGATTTTCCATTTAGCGACTGTCGACTTTTTTTTGCGATTTTTTATATACCTGGCGATTTACTTGGCTATTTCTATCATTTATGTTATTTTAGTGATTTTTTTAACAGTTTGTCTTTATTTGTTATCATGACTAATTTAAGAAAAATCTTGCTATTTTTATTTACATGATTTTTGTTTTGTTATGATTTTAAGTGAATTTTTTATTCAGTCACTATTTAATTCTAATAGTATGTAAGCAGGCCAAAGCACCAGTAATGAAATCGATGAGGCTGAAGTGTACGATCTTATAGACTTGTGTACTTAATTTTATTTTTTTAACTGAATATATGATCTCCATTTTATGTTATTTAAAAAAAATAACAGAAACTAAACAAAATTTACTTACGGCGACAATTTTTTATTTTTTCGCAGTTTTTGGCGATTTTTGACCGAAATATTATACTAGCTTTTTTTCTATGCAAAATTTGATTTAAAAAAAAAAAAATACGAAAACTAAACAAAATTGACGTTTGGCGATGGAGCTCAAAAAAATTTGACAACCCTGGATAAAAGTAACTTATTTGAAAAAAAAAAATACTTAACGAAGATTTTACGAAATTTTTTTTATTAATTTAAAATATTTGACAAACAATTAGTTTTCTTGTGGAGTTTATTGAGCTGTTCAGGGTTTTTAATTTTTAAATTTGATTTTTTTTATCAGGCTCAAGTTCATCAAATTTAATTTTTTATAATGCATTTTAATGAAGAAAGGAATTTTACAACATGAAATGTATTAAAATTTACTGATCATTTTTTTTTACTGAGGTGTTGAACTCGAATCGAACTTACATTTTCGAGAATAATAACATTCTCATCATCAGAGCTCTTTGCTCTTACTTTGAAATTTCAGTTTTAATGATTTTTTTTTTATTTAATGAGTAGAGAATTATTAAAGGATAAATTCCTTCAAATCAAAATTAAAAAAAGGCAAAATTAAATTTTACTGCCTTTTCAACAAATACTTTTGAGAAAACATTTACCCACGTATTGTCATGGGACAATATTTATTTTTTTATACAAAATTTCTTACTGAATATTTCCTAAGCTACGGTCACACTTATTAAATATTTGATCAAATAATCGTAACCCCTACTTTTGTTAATAGTTAGTGACATTTAAAATGGTCTTAATATTACACAATAAACTTATTATACTATGTACTTGACATAGCAAAAAACAGTTTTTTGTAAGATGTGGTATTTTAATCAAAATAAATATTGATATTAAGCGAAATGATTTTTTAGTTTGGTTGTTGGTCCCGTTTTTTTCGTTAAATATTTGATAAGTCTGACCGTAGCCTTATTTATTTATTAAAAAACAATAAAAATTAATTATAAAGTGAAATATTTCATTTATTGAAAAATCCGGGACTAATATTACGCAGCCATTAAATCTTTCAATACTTAAGACATTGATTATCTACTTTTAAAGTTATTTCTTTTTTATAAAAAAAAATAATTTATTTTACGTATCAGCAATTAAGCATTTGTATGCAAACGACGTCGAAATTACCCAAAAGCATTCAATCACTTGAAAATTAATGGATAAAAGAAAGAATAAACTCATTAAATAAATACATAAATAAAAGTGAGAAAAACTACGAAACAATGAAATTTGAATTTATGAAATTGCAAATTGAAAAAGAAATCGAAAAAACTTGAATTTTTTATAGATTTTCAAGAAATTGGCAAAAATCATGTTTGTCTAACATCAAGTATCATGTGATGATACCTTGTGTAAATAGTTGTAAATTCCCATGAAATGTTTTATAAGGTTTAATATTGAATCTATTTACTTTCAATCTATCTAACAAATAAACATTCAAAGTAAATATTTATTTTTTTGAACCATCAAAAAAGTGTCAAAATGTTTAATTTATTAGCTAAATCATTAGATGATGATGACGATGATGATGATGATGCTCACATTCGCATTCAACTTCCACTATTGCTGCAGTTTATTGCCGATTGGCAAATGCGATTTGTTGTTCCTTTTTGCTGTTTTTCTGTTGTAGTTACTGCATTTATTAATGATCAAACACACAAATATAACCGAAAATTAGCATTCTATTATTATAAATATATGATTACAACACAAAACAATGATTTAACGAACCCAATACAAATTACATAAACCTTAAATCAGTATTTGTGTTTGTAAACTTTACACACGCACAAACAAACAATCATTAACAAAAAGGTAAAAAAGAAAAAATCAAAATAACCAAACATTGCACAATGGCCCAACAATTTTAATAGGCACGCTTGATTGCATCCGCCAACAAAAGGTATTTGCTGCTGATACTGATGCTGCTGTTTCTGCTTCAGGAGAAAAAAAAAGGACAAACAGCAAATAAAAGGACAATAATGCAGCTTTTGTTTCATGGGCGTACGTTCAATATTATCATCGATATCAAACACACAAACTAAAGAACCCTGACTTGAAAAGAAAAATCACCCAAAAATCCGTAAAAAAAATTGTGGAAAAAATTCTCCAAAAAAAAAAACACCAAAAATGTTAAGCATTGCGAATTGATTTTAGCGAAAATCGTTTTAAAAGTGGTTTAAGCATCCATTGACACAATACAAGAACAGACAGGCGTAGAACGGCCAACAAGGTCGTTAAGGGCCAAATAACTTGAGTAATTTATGAGTTTGTTCTCGGTTAACTAAAACTAAAGGAGCATTTAATGACTTCAAGGTGTCCATTAGAAAGTAATCAAATTCCACTATTCACTGAAGTGAGTGTGGCTGAGAAGTGAGTGTGCCGCATGCTAATTTCAAATATTAAGAGAAACTGCATAATACACCCGCTGAAATTTTAGAAATATTAAAATTATAATAGACATATTCTAAATTGAGAGTTATAAGGGCGTGCCTAAGGTAAAAAAGTTATAAAATAGAAATCGAATGATTTTCAAGGAAAAAACAACAACGAAAATATATTATCAACGAAAAAATGTGTACCAAAAAGGTGTAAGTTTTTAATAAAAGTAAACGTTTGATTAAAAAAAGTTTTCACTAAAACATATTTGATGAAATTTTTTTATTAACATAAATTTTCATCAAATTTTTTCTAACGAAATATGTGTATTAAACATTTTTTTTAACGAAAAGTTGTCATCTAATATAATTATGGAAATGTTTCATTTATATTTTTCGGTTGGGGTCATATGCCCGAAACTTCAAATCCGAATTGCTAACTAAAGCTTCCCGGTATAGCGTAATGCTGGGTACACACAGTGCAATCTACATGCAATCTACATCAATGCAATCTCAAAATATCAATACGTTTTGATGTTGATGCAATCTGGAATGAATGAAAATGAATTTAATTTGCTAGATTGCGTAAATGCGTTGCATAGTGTGTACCCAGCATAAGAATTGTCTTCTTTATACCAGAGCTGTGGAATCAGAGTCGAAGTACCCACGAAAATTCGCGACTCCCGACTCCAAAATTTTTCGGCATTAAAAATTAGAAAAAATTTTCCAAAATAAAAATTATTCGAAATTGGCGATGCAATATTTCAAATATCGATTTGAAATGTTTACAAAATAATTTCCTTGCTATATTTAACCATTTAAAAGGTACTGCATTAAAAGAAAGAGCTTAAAGTCAAATAAGGAGCAGTCTCAAATACATTTAGCATAAATGTAAGAGTAGGAGTCGGAGTCGGACTTAAAAAATTTCAGTGGTTGAAGTCGAAGTTAAAACTATTTTTTGACGACCCCACAGTCCTGGGTATAACAAACACCGGCTTCCCTAACTAAAGCCTCTAAATTCGGTATTTGATATCGGAATTATTAAATATAGGATTTCGAAATTCGGATCTTAAAGTTCGGGATTTTAAGATTAAAAATTCTGAAATTCCCGATTTGTATTGTTAATGAAAAAAAAAATTTTTTTCTAACGAAAACTTTTCATCGGAATATTTTTCTTAAAATATTTTTTAAAGACAACAGTCATACTTTCAACAAAAAATTTTAATCAAATTTTTTTAACAAAAAAAAATTTTAATAAAAACTTGTTTCTACAAAAAATGGTTTTTTCTAAGCTGTCCCATTAAATACAAATTCTACAACCGGAAAAAGCTATGATATACCTTCCTTATAAATTGTTTTTCCCTAAATTCTGTGGTGTAGGGTATCATATAGCCTGACTTGACCGACTATACTTTTTTACTTCTTTTGTTTGGAACTTCTAACTTTTTGGATATAACCCTTGATATGTGCTATTTGGCAACAAGTATTTCTTGATTTCTTTGTTTGTTTTGCATCAAAATCATTTTGACGAAAAATTTGCTAGAACATTCAGGCGTAATTTTTCTTCTTTCTCTAACAATTATTCACCATATAGCAAATCATATTTTGCATAAATCATCCAGTCCTCGGGCAAACATAAAACCCCAAAATTGAATATCGTGATTAGCACCTTGTTTAAAAAAAAAAATAACAAAATTTTTTTAAATTTATTGAATGATCAAGTGCAGTTAATAACAATGTTTTGATACATCATATAACACAAATTTAGAATATGTCCATTCAAGTTAAAGCCCAATATATCACATTATCGCTTAGAGATGACGGCAAAATGACTGCAGCAATTTACGCCAAAAAGAGACTTTTAGCGAAATGAGAATTCATCAATTTTAATGATAAATTTATGTAGAGAATACAACAAGAGGAGGACAGCCGCTGACATAAAGGAAAGGAGAAAAGATAGACATGTTCATTATATTGCACGAAAATTCACTCAAAAATAAATGGAATTCTGTGAAAAATTATATAAGCAGAGTGAACAAATATTGACAGAAGACAACGAACAAAAAAAAACTAAAATTTTTTTTAAAACAAATTTTGCAAAAAATTAAAGAAGCAAGCAGTAACTAACACCAAATAATCATTGTGAGGAAAATGTATATAATTATAATGAAGAACACTGATTCAGTCACCTTTCGAACACACAATATTTGCTTGTAAAATCACACTAGAGTGTGGAGAACCAAATATGTGTGCCCGAAGCTATAGATCCTCCAAGAACACAACCACGCGTCCTTTAGACATTATGAACGCATCTTAAAGTTCCAAATCTTGCGATGATTATAAAGCTAAAAGCTTGAAAAATCTCTCACATCATACAAAACATACAAGTATGTACTTCATTAAATCTAACTGTACGCTCTACTTTATTCCTCAGCTGAGCTTCGCAATCCCCTCCTTCTTCCTTCCTTTCTATCGTCAAATTTCATTGTCTTCCACATCCTCCGTCATCATCTTAATGTCGGAGGACGTGATCTTCTAAATCGATTTTTGTCGCCATTGGTGACAATAATGACAGAGCAGTAGCAACTTCTTGTTTGAACAACACTTTAATGCCCTAAAGCTTTCAAAGAGCAAAAAACGAGCGCACACACAAACAAAATGCCAAACTAAATTACAATGTAGTTCTGAATGCAACAAAAACATAAATCAACAAGAAACTTTTTGGGAAAGAAAACTGCCCTCAAAACGTGTCTGGAATTTCATTGTGTTTGACACAAAGTGTCCAGCTAACAGGCATGCTGACACTCTTTGAAGCCTAAGACGAAAAGACAACAGGCTGCGAGAACATGAACATGTTGTTTGTATTTGATTATATAACAGATATCGCAGAGGTGGAGCCACCGATCAATGGTACTGTCAACGAATTTATGAGATGCAGTTAAAAGCCCTGGGCTATTTAAACAAACCAAAATCAAATTCATCAGAGTATCAAATTGAAAACGATCATGAGGAAATAAAATTAATAACCAGTAGCCGGAGATGGGTTTAAGCCGAATTTGAAGTACTCTACAACAAACATTTCAATTGAAATGTTTTGAAAAAAATCCAATTTATACAAAATCTGTTAAAAGATTCGAGGACAATAAATTTCATCATTAACTTTTTTTACCGAAAAATTGTGTTTTAATAATTTTTTCAATGAAATATTTTCATTCAGGCCTATTCTGAAAATCACGTGATTTCAAATCACGAGCTTTTAAAATCACACTTATGAATTTGTGGTGTTCTGAAAATTACACCGTTTTTGTGTTTTTCTGTGTGATTTTTAATTGAAGTTGAAAAAGCACACTGAAAAACACATGTGATTTTAAAAATCACGTGATTTGATATCAAGTGATTTTGAGAAACGGCCTGATTGTTATGTTTTCAACGCAAATGTTTTATTGAAACTATTTAAAAAAAAATATATATAAAAAATTTTTTAACGAAAATTTCAAAATGTCATTTGCAATGCAACTGAACAAAGTCATGCATTCCTAAACGTTTACATGGTAATACAAAGTACATATTAGAAGCTTATAGATTTAAAATATTTCGAAATTCTCTTCGTGTTTTAGAAAAGAGAACAAAAGTCTCTTGTAAGTATTTTTCATGTTTACACGCTAAACAAGGCGAATTCATACAAGGTAGTCTTATTTTGAAAATGGATACAACACTGTAAAATTCTTTAACGTTGTGTCAAAATAATACAACACTGTAGTAAACAAATTAGCTGTGTGAGATCGCCTTGACAAAAGAGGTGATGATTATAGTTCTACAATAATTACAAAAACCGCATGAAAATTTCCTTAGTTGATTTTCGTTGTTTTTGAAATTGTATAGAAATGTAAGCACCTACGATAGATACTGTTAGTGCTTCTAATGTTTAACTTTGAAATAAACCTCAGGGGCCTTATTCTGGCAGTCATGATCGAGTACATTCTCGATTCGAAAGAAAAAATAATTTCGATTTGTTTATTACCGACCGAAATAAAATTGCTTTCAAATCGAGAAAGTACTCGATCACGACTGCCAGAATTAGGCCCCTGGTGTGAAGAGAATACAAAAGCTTTTAAATTAAAATAAAATTAGGTTTAGAAAATGAACATTTACCGACCGCTTTCGATATATATTTTTTATGTATTACCATGTAAGGATGCCTTAAACAACATAGTTCGTTACTTTGCATCGTTACAATAGCAAAACCGCATTACTGCAATGTGTTTAGATGTTTTGGAATTCACCCAGTGGTATGATCATCGTCCAGACTTGCAATTTTTGTTGCTGCAGTTTTTTAAAATTCTGCTTTGAAATTGTCCAGATTATGAAATTCTAGTTTTGCAATTTTTGTGTTTTCATCTTGTCTTTCCATTTCTCATTATTCTTTTATATTTATAAATACAAATACGCCTACAGCCAGCTTCAAGTTAAAAAGTGTGTGAATTACAAAACAAAACAGAATTGCAGAGTACGTGAAACTGAGACCCCTCCCCAATCTTCTCACCCATCTCACTTATAAGTGCCGGTACACATACTTCAAGTTTGTCTCGTCAAGTCTTGAGTTTTAAGGAGAGAAGGGAAAGGAGAATGCCATTTCTTTTCTCCTCTCTCCTAAAAGCTTAAGACTTGACGAGTCAAACTTGACGTGTGTGAACCGGCAATAAACTCAAGAATTGTTCCAACAAAAATTTCAAATCTAGAGTCTAGACGATAACAATGTAAATTTTCTATAGAAAATTTGGATAAAAAAATATGAGCAAAATTTCCTTTGATGAAAATCATTCGTTAGAAATCTCTTAAAGAAAAACTCCATTAAAAAATTTTTTAATGAAATTTAAAGATTAAAGAATTTTTTTACTTAATGTAAAATCTTAATGAACATTTTTTATGCGCACAACATTTTTGTCCTCAACTGAAGCAAGCCAAATCTTATATACAAATGACGAGCTTTTTTTTGATACTTCTGCCAAGATTCAATTTAAATTAAAAGTACATATAAAAAAATAAAAGAATGAAATAATTATTGGTTGCTTTTAAAATAAATGTAAATATTGCCTCAAATGCTGCGTAACCCAAAGACACAAAATCTTTTACAAAAAGGGTTTTTAATTTATACTTCTTCTTAATTTTTAAAGGCCGTAAGATAAGCCCTCAAACAAACTCAAGTCATTTGTAAGATCTTAATTATTTTTTCGCTTCAAGATCAGTTAAAATTTCAATTTTGAATTTTCTTTTTTTGTTTTCGATGTTGTTGCTCTATAATCAAAATGAAATCGAAATTATCATCTCATATTTTAACAAAGTGGTAGTACTGTGTTTCTCCTTTTAACTGAAGTTAATTATTTTAAATGAAATAAAGATTTTATATGATCTGAGTCTTTACGAACTTCTACTGGACAAATAGAGTTTATAGATCTATAATTTATTTGGAAGACTAATCAGAAGAGAAACTGTATTTAGTTCAAAACTGGACCACCCGGTTGAATTGTTCTTATCAGTTAATCCCGCATAACTGCTAATAACACTGATCTATCTAAGTATATCCTTAAAAGAAGTTTAATGCCACTATTTATGTATGTGTCTTGCCACAGATAACGAAGTTTCTGCTACTGTTCTTTATGCCTTATAATTTTTAAAGTTGTTTTTTTTTCAGCCCAAGAAGAATTGAAGCCATCACTTATCATATCAGCTTAAAATTAATAATCATTGATTAGAGTTAAACAAACTGTTATTAAGTACTTTTCAGGCAAAAGGATGAATCTTCGCTCATGCGGTCGGTCGTCATACAGTCGTTTTTAAATAAACAAAATCTATTTTTATCATTTTGTATCTACAAAATACACACTTTTGATTTTATTTCATGGCATAGCGCGTGCGCGTGCACGTCTTCACATTTATGAATCTCTTTTTAATATTCTGCTGAGTTCTTCTGTTCGAACGGTTTGTTTTCTGTCGCGTTGGTAACAGGTGGAAGGAAGCACACACCAAATAACAATTAATTTACCTCGTGGCATGAACAAATATTCTCCTTCTTCTTAACTGTTTTCAATTGCAACTCATGTCACAGAGACTGAGCAGATGTATGCGAGTGGTATCTGCTGGTTTCTTGAATCATGCAGAAGGAGGCTGTAAAAATGTCTTGTAAAAAGGTTTTGTCGTCTATATGACTATAAGTCAGCCTTTGGCACTTTGGTTTTACGTGGCTTGAATCCATGGATTTTTGTGTAAGACTTACAAGATATTGTATTAAAATGAGCACGTGCTTTGAATTAAAAAAAAAAGTCTGGCTTAAAAAAGCGAAAGTCCTAGCTAAAGATACTGAACTCAATTAAATAATGTATTATATTTTAGGAATAAAAGAAAAACATCTAAAATTGAGAACTCTCAGTTCAATTTTTATATCTATATAATAAAAATGAAATGTTGTATGTTGCTGATCGCATAACTTGAGAACGGCTTGACAGTATTGGATTTTTCCTTTAAAATTATCGCCATGGTCCAACTTAGGTTTGTACGAAAAGAAAATTTTGCCCCGCCCACTTTTACGCCCACTTTTTTCGATTTACCTAAAATCAGAAAACGGCTCCTTCGATTTGACTAATTTTTTTTCAAATGTTCGTGTTAATCCATTTTAAGTTTTCATCGAAAGAAAAATTTACCACGCCTACTTTTACGCCCACTTTTTCTATTTATTTGACCGATTTAGACGATTTTTTCTTTAAAATGTTCGCCATGGTCCAACTTAGGTTTTTATGGAAAGAAAATATTTCCCCGCCCACTTTTTTCGATTTACCTAAAATCAGAAAACGGCTCCATCGATCATTAGTAATAAGCTACCGAGCGAAGCCGGGACGGCCAGCTAGTATTTACAATATTTATTAAAAAAATAATAAAATAAAATGTAAAAAACAATTTTTCAGTGAAAGTTTTCTTCAAAAAGTTTTCATTTAAATGTTAAATATTTACCAAACATGTTCCAAACAGAAACATTTCATCAAAGGAGTTGAAAAAACTAAGAAAAATTTAAATTTAATTAACGAAATAAATATATTTTTTTTTTTTTTTTACAGATTTTCTTTTAATATTTTTTCAATAAAAAATCTTTTCAAAATTTTTTAAATGAAAAATTTTCCAATTACAAATTTTCATTCGAAATGATGATTTAATGAAAAATTGTTTTTAAAACTTTTCAATACAAAGTTTTTTTAATCAAACTTTTTCATCAAAAATTTTTTCAATTAAAATTTTCCATCAAAAAAGTTTCTATAAAACAATTTTAAAAATGTTTTTATAAAACTGCATGTTCAACAATGTCGAACGTTAAAGTTCGCATAGAAAAATTCCAGGAAAAGCATTCAGTTGAACAAATGTATTCTATATAAAATTCTATGTTTTTGTCAAAAAACAGAACCAAAAATATTTTCAATAAAAAAAAAAATTTGGTTCAAAAATGATTTTAATAAAATATTTTTGTTAATAAAGTTTTCAATTAAAAATTAAAAAAAAAAAATAATACAAATAATACAAATTTTATTCAAAATGTTTTTAATAAAAAATTATTATTAAAAATTTAATAAAAAAAAATCATCAAAAATGTTTTCAAAGGCAATTTTTAACCAAAAATATTTGTAATTAAAAATTTGGCTAAAAATATTTTAATTGAAAAATTTTCATCATATTGGTAATGTTACAATGGAAAAATTCCGTCACAAATCATTTTACTAAATAATGTTTATCAATAATATTTTCAATGAAAATTATTCATCGGCAATTTTTTTTTGTGAATAATGTTTATAAATAATGTATTCAATAGAAAATTTTTTAGGAAATGAAAACTTTTCTACTAAAATTTACATTAAATTTTTGTTTAATGAAAAATTTTATCAATGATACACATCTATATACGATTTGCGTGAGTGACTGACTGACTCATTCATCATCGCCCAGTCCAAGCCGCTGACCCTAGAAACTTTAAATTTTAACTAGCGATTGGTCACTCCCCAAATCGATCCACTAAGACGCGAATTTTTTGAAGTTCGAATGTTTAAGGGGGTAAAAAAAGGTAAAAACGAGAAAATTCGGTAACCTTATACCTCCAAAACTAAAAGAGATGCAAAATAAATGTCATACTTATCGTTGTTCTTTAGAAAAATAAGCGGACAGGTGTCTGGTACTTTTTTGAAATTCGGCCCTATTAGGGAGTAAACGGGTAAAATCTGAATTTTAGTACTTTTTTGCCACCCCATCTATCTTTTAAACCAATAAACATAGAAACAAAATTTAACACCACATTCGAAACTTATCAAAAAAATACGTATACGAATTTGGTACTTTTTCGAAATTCGAACATTTAAGGGGTGAAAATCGTAACTATTTTTGGTACTTTTTTTTCAAAACATTTTCCTCCGTTTATTGACGTATTCGTACTAAATTATGAGCTGCCATTACAATACTGAAATTTTTGATACTTTAATGTGGGAAAAATATAGTATCCAAAAAAGGAAATACGGGAAATTTGATATTTTTCTTTAGCTTTTTGGTTCTACTAAAGTAGCGGGTTAAATGCTAGAATTTAAAGAAGTTTAAGCCTATAAAAATAAACTTTGGCATAAAAATATGTCCACAAAGGAAAAGGAGACGCTAACGAAGTAACGGGTATATGCTAGTATTTAATAAAAATTTTACTGAAAATTTTCTCAGTAAAAAGTTTTTATCAAAAATGTTTCAGAAATTTTAAATTTTTTTTCAATTTAAATAATTTTATTAGTTTTCTTAAAAAATATTGTCAATGAAAAGTTGAATCAATAGTCATTAAAATTAAAGAGCTTCTTCAAAACTCTCGTAAATGAAAATTTTTTGATTGTAATAATTGTAATGCAAAATTTTTAAACAATAAAATTCGAATACTAAAAATTTTATCAACTTTAATAAAAATCAAAAATCTTTTAACAAGAATTTTTCAACAAAATTTCTTAATTTTTTATGATTTAAAAATTCATCTGTATTCCCTCACTTTTCCATTTCTCTGTTTTAAATTCAATTCAAAATTAATGAGCCCATTAAGCTGACCCCTTCCTTTCTTTACAATTTTGCAAATACTTGACAATCAGGACTAAATTATAATTAAAGTAACGCACCGGTAACAACAAAAAACGTTAAAATAGCATTATAACTACAAGTTTGAGAACAATGAACGCCAAATGCTAAAATGATGTAAATGTTTTGCCAACGATGTTAAAACACACATTTGGACAAAAAAAACTTTTCACCTGATCAGCCCGCATTCATGAAATACATGTGAATTTGTTTTTAAAACAAACAATAAAAAAAATTAAAATGTGAAATTATTTTTTAAAAGAAAAAGGTAGAATAAGTATCATCCCATATAAAGTAGAACGTTAGTGTTTGAAAATGTAAGAATATTTAATGCGTACTTTACGTAATTTATGTTTAACTAAATGTAAATACTTACAACAAGCCAACATTAATTGAATTAAACCGTTCAACTACTTATAAGAACTTACATAGCGTCTTTACCTGACAACTTTTTGTCATACCAAACGTCAAACTTCATATTAAAAAAACGCTGACAAAAATTTTCGAGTTTTTTTTATATAGACTTTGACGTTTGGTATGACAAAAAATTGTCAGTTGAAGACGTTATGTTAAGCTTCGTACAGACGATGGTCAGATCTTACAATATTGGTAAGCAGCGTTGCTTAAGTTGCATTAAAATTGGCTAAAATGTCTTACAACTGTGTGAACATTGTAAGCTTATTTGTATTTGGAGAAGTGCAAAATTTATGCATCTGACAATCGCACTATTGTCAGAAAAATATTGCTGTTGGCAACGCCTGCTTACATTATTATAAGATCTGACCATCGTCTGTAAGAAGCTTTAGTAAATTTTTAAAAAAGTTAATCATGAACGATCGTGATAAACCCTTTAAAACTTTGTTTTAAAACCAGTTAAAGTCCTATTATCGGCTATGCCGAATCTTATATACTCTTCATTACGGTGCGGTAAGAACAGAGAGTATATAAATAAATACATATATGCATTTTTTTATAATTTGTAGCGGGGAGCTTTCTATATATAACGATTGTTTGAATTTATAGACTGGTCCTTAAGAGACTCAAAGGTCAGCTTTAGTCCTCAGCCTAGCAATATCCACAAGGGTCTTAAAAGTCCTCAAGGGTTATATTGCTTTATTAAATAATTTAAATAATAAGTCTTGCTTTTCCGTGGAGATGTGTACAGCTCGACGGCTGGCTTACTAATAATCTTTTATTAAAGAAAAATGATTGATTACAACTCACTCAGCTTAAAAATAGTACGAATATAACATAAAACAAAATCAGTGATAACAATATTACACGTGACTTTCAAACTATAATTGTCATTTAATAACATAGAGTTGTATTTATTTAATTGATGGAAAAAAGTAATTGGTATTGTAAAATAAATAATTATCGTTAATTCAAATTAAAAAAAAATTAAAGTTACAAAAATAATAATAAAATAAACAATTCAAAATAGTAAATAGTAAATACACTGTGGTGCTACAATCTCCCCCTCTGTTGCATGATATCGTCCCGATTGCGCAACAGCATTTAAAGCTAATTAATTATCATCATTAAGTTGTCGATTCTGTAGACGTGTTGATTTTCTTCTATTAGATGTTTCTTCTTGAACCGCATTTTCAACGTTTTTGCCCCTTAGTGATGTAGTGGTTTCTTCAAAATTTTTAGTTCCGGTGATTTCATCACTTCGAGGACGACCTCTTTTACGTATTGGGTATATTGGCTTAGATGAAGAACCTTCGTATGGGACTAGCGCCGATATGTGATGAGTAGCGATAGGAATATCTGGGGATTCCTCATTTGCTATTACAAAACAAGATGATCCTTTCTTTGCTATTACTATATATGGGCCATCTTGACGGGGAGTAAACTTGGATGTTAGCCCCTTGTTTGCTTTGCTTAAAATGTGCGTAGCTACTAAAACTCTATCCCCAATGTTTATATTTGCTTGTGGTCTACGATGTTGGTCAACATAAGTTTTATTTTTGTCTTGCATTTGCTCTTGAGATTCATTTGCTAATTCTAGAGTGTGTGCCAAACGTAATAAGTGTGGAGTAATTTGCGGAATGAAGTTTTCAGAATTTACAATTGCCTTAAAATCATATTGAACTTCTATCGGCGTCCTAAGCTCCCTTCCAAATGTGAGGTAGGCAGGACTAAAACCAGTGCTATCGCACTTAGCTGTGTTCATTGCGAACCTAATTGCTGGTATCATCAAATTCCATTTGTTGTGTTCTTTCTTGACATAAATAGACAGTTGTGTTTTTAAGTCCCTGTTTTTCCTCTCAACAGGATTTGACTCAGGATGGTAAATAGGAGTGAATGATTGCTGGATACCCAAACAAAATGTTAGTTTTTGCATCAACGCAGATATAAATTGAGTTCCGTTATCAGTATGAATTCTGCGTGGGATACCATATCTAAGAATTACTTCATTTAGCAACGTTAATGCACAATTTTCTGCAGAACCCTCTCGTAGTGCAAATAATTCAACCCAACGACTGCATATGTCTTCAACGATCAAAATCCATTGAAAACCCTCTTTGGTTCTTGGCAACGGCCCAAACAAATCAACAGAAATTATTTCGAACCGTTTATTACTGCTTACCGTTTGTAATAAACCCATTGGCTTCATATTTGTAGGTTTATATTTCTTGCATTCGTCACATGACTTTACATACTTCTCAATATCCGATCTGATTCCGGACCAATAAAAAAGTCTTGTAATACGGCTTAAAGTTTTATTGATACCATAGTGTCCAGCTGTTTGATCATTGTGGTATTTAAAAAGGATTTCCTCCCGTAGAGATTTAGGTAACACTATTTGTCCATTTTCGGAATCTTGTTCTGAACAATATCTGAAAAGTATTCCGTCGACCATTATGTATCCTCTATTAGTATAACGAATAACATTTTCGTCATCATTTTCAAATGAGGTGATAATTTTGTTTATTTCATCATCCATTAGTTGTGCAGTACGAAATTCTTCAGAACCTATTCGAGGAAAATCTACTTCAATGTGGTTACAATCGCATTTTTCAATGCATTCATTATTTGTGCAAGGAGGTCTAGATAAGGAATCGGCAATTATATTTTGCTTACCAGGAGTGTACGAAAAAGTTAAATTATAACTTTGTAATAATAAAGACCAACGGGCTAGTCTTCCTGTGGGTGACTTTAACGTAAAAAGCCATCTAAGAGGCTGATGGTCGGTAAGTACTCTGATTTCAGCTCCCTCAATGTAACCTCTAAATTTCTGTATTGCCCATACAACTGCTAAAGCCTCCCTCTCAGTAGTAGAATAATTTCTCTCGGCAGGAAGTAACAATCTACTGGCATATTCAATAGGTCTTTCATTATATTTCTCCCCCTGCATCAAAACAGCTCCTAAAGCATATTTGCTGGCATCGGTTCTCAAAAGAAATTTTTCGTTTTCCTTTACTTGTTGTAGTATAGGAGGTGAAGTTAATAGCTCTTTCAGTTTGTTAAATGAATTTTGCTCTTCTCTTGTCCATTTCCACACTGATTTTTTCTTTGTAAGATTAGACAATGGTTTTGATACTTCTGCAAAATTTGGAATAAAACGTCGGAACCAGGAACAAGTTTGTAGAAAAGAAATCAGCTGTTTTAAATTTCTTGGCTCTGGACGTTTAAGAATTGCTACAGTTTTATCTGGGTCAATTTTAAGTCCATTTTTAGTTAAAATATGACCTAAGTATTTTACTTCTGGCCTACAAAAGAAACATTTATCTCTATTCAAATGAAAACCAACCTCCTTTAGCTTTTGGAAAGTAAGTTTTAAATCGTTTAAATGTGATTCAAAGTCTTTTGAGCAAACAATTATATCGTCTAGATAAGCTAATATAAGTATATTTGGCAGACTTAAACGAAACTTATCAATAATCCGCTGGAACGTCGCAGGAGCGTTTTTAAGACCGAAAGGCATGCGATTAAAAACGAATATACCATAAGGCGTAGTAAATGCTGTCTTAGGTTTATCTCTACTTGCAACTTGGATTTGCCAGTAGCCTGATTTTAAATCCAGAGTGGTCATATAAGGTGTAGTTTTAGCTGCGTGCAACACATCGTCTATTCTTGGTAGTGGGTAGGTATCTGTCACCGTTATGGCATTGAGCCGTCTGTAATCTACACAAAGTCGTATGCTTCCATCTTTTTTTGGTATCATGACCACTGGAAACGCCCATGGAGATTCGGTTTCCTCAATTATCTTTTGCGTTAACATTTCATCAAGTTCTTTTCGAAGTTTTATTTTCATCGCAGGAGACAGACGGTAAGGAGCAGTAGCAATTGGCTGGTGTTCTCCTGTGTTAATGAAGTGCTCAACGCCACGTACTGGTTCAATAGTATTTTCGAAAATGTATTTCTGCTCTCTCAAAAGTTTTTCTAGATTCTCTTTCTGAGCTTTTGATAGATTTGGACCCTCATAAGTTTTCAAACGGATATCTATAGTGTTCAACTCAAAATATTGGTTTGTTTTTTCTTCCTCATTTAATTTTATCCTTTTCAGTGGAGGAAATAGATCAGATACTTCAGGAGTTTCATATGTTCCTGGTAAACAATTAAAAAATATTTTGTCAATCGCATTAGGTGAGAACTCGTTTTTCATAGGAGAAGTACGGTTTGGTGTTTTATTAATTTCTACGAACCATGACAAAAAATCCTCTATGGCCTTTTTTGGTTTTGGTGTGTTCGTTTGTTTGTCAATAATACTAGTTTGACTTAAAGACAAGTTTTCACCAGCCTTTGATGGCTTACTTTTAAATTCAAATATATTTTGGGGTTGATCTTTAAAGTGCCAAGTTCGTTGCGCCAAATCCATCACTATTCCACTTTGTTCCAAAAAATCAATGCCTAAAAGGGTTCTGTTATCTTTTGCTTTTGGTAAACATATCAATCTTATGCGTTTTAAACGCTTTCCAATACTGATATTTGCTATTGTTGATAACACAGTATCCTTGCTTATACTTCCGTCGGCTAAAGTTATTTCCGCTAAAACTTCTTGAAAAATAACACCTTTCTCTTCTAATTTTTTGTACAGAAAATGTCCGGCAACACTTGTTCTGGCAGCTGTGTCCATATAAGCTTCTCCGTTCAGACCATTTACATTAATGTTTACAGTTGGGACATTTCTACCAACTATTGTGGTATGGATACTATTAAAATCTAACTCTTTTGGACTTTCCATATTATTAATAGTTTTATGGTTACACGTTGGACAGTTTGATCTATAATATCCAGAAGCACCGCAGCCATAACAGCTCAGTTTTACTTCTTCTTGTTTACCTTTTCTGTCTTGTTCTATTTTTTTATAGCAAACCTCTGCAGAATGGTTCTTTTTCCTACAAAAAGTGCATCGAACGTTTAATCTTTCCTTAGGCTCCATATTTTTATGAGCATCTTCGTTATTCTCATGAAGGGTAAGTTCAATTTCGCGAGCTTTATTCAATAATTCTTGAAATGATTCAACATTTTCTCTATTGATCTTTTCTCTAATTTGAACATTAATTTGCGAAAATATCATATTTATTATGGTTTTTTCAGAAAGTCTGTCTTTTAGCTGAGCAAACAATCGTCGCTTTCTACAAATGAAACTATCAGTGGGTTCCTTTGGTTTTTGTTTGTCTTGAAATATTTCTGAGAAAATTCTCCAGTCCGGTTTTGGAGGTGAAAAAGCATTTCTCAAGAGATAAATGGCTTCATCGAACGTTTTCGCTTCGTGCTTTACGCCCTGCCACCAGGTGGATGCATATCCTTCTAAAAGAAGTGGTAAACTTAGGAGAGCAAATGAGTCTGTGACGTTTTCAGCTTCTTTAAAAACCAGAATAGTGGCGATAAAATCATCAACTCTTGTTGCACTACGACCGCCATTAAATCTAGCACTACATGAGCTAAACGTAGACTTACTCTCTTGCCTAACATTGAAACTTCCTAATAGGTCTGAAAACTGGCTTTGTGTAAAGCTTATCATTTGAGGATTACTTTCAACATTTGTTTGGGGAAAATTTCTCTCGTTGGGAAATGGATTTTGAGCGGGATTATTTTGTACCATACTCGCTGTGGATACAGTAGACACATTGGAACTAGTACCTCTAAAGGGAGTATCAGCATTTTGTTTTGTTGTGGTATTATTTGTACTTTGTGAATTCATTGTAGTTCTAGGCATTTTTTTTTTTATTATTATTACTTTTTAAATATGGCCACACTTTCAATTAGCAATTTTACCAGCAGGTTGTTAGAGCAGAATGTAGTAGCATAAATAAATAAACCACATTAAAATAAGCAAACGGTGATAATATGTAAACGCAATAATCACAAAACAGTTTTACAACAACAAGTACGTTGTGATAAAAATTAACAGCTACTTCTTAAAATACAGAAATCTTATAGTTGTTTTGCGTTGATGTTTGACAAAAAAAAAATTTTTCTCGCCAAAAATATTTAGATATAATAAATTTACGTTGGGCGCCAATGTAGCGGGGAGCTTTCTATATATAACGATTGTTTGAATTTATAGACTGGTCCTTAAGAGACTCAAAGGTCAGCTTTAGTCCTCAGCCTAGCAATATCCACAAGGGTCTTAAAAGTCCTCAAGGGTTATATTGCTTTATTAAATAATTTAAATAATAAGTCTTGCTTTTCCGTGGAGATGTGTACAGCTCGACGGCTGGCTTACTAATAATCTTTTATTAAAGAAAAATGATTGATTACAACTCACTCAGCTTAAAAATAGTACGAATATAACATAAAACAAAATCAGTGATAACAATATTACACGTGACTTTCAAACTATAATTGTCATTTAATAACATAGAGTTGTATTTATTTAATTGATGGAAAAAAGTAATTGGTATTGTAAAATAAATAATTATCGTTAATTCAAATTAAAAAAAAATTAAAGTTACAAAAATAATAATAAAATAAACAATTCAAAATAGTAAATAGTAAATACACTGTGGTGCTACAAATTTATTTTTCTTGGAAAACCAATCAGATATTTTGACAATTGGCAATGTTGCATATTATGCAAACTGTTAGTTCGGTATTTAAGAGTTTTTTATATAATGTTTTGTTGATTGGGCCCGTTTGTTTTTTCTTAATAATTTCTCTAATTTTAGTCCAAAGATTCCAAAATTTGTGTGGATGCAATACACCAGAATAAATAAAAAATTCGACGCCTTTTGCGGTTTATATAACGATATACTGTGGTGAATTGTATAAAAAAAATACAGCGAAAACTTTTAAAAAAAAAATTTTTCATCAAACTTATTTTAACAGGAATTCGATTGTATGAACTTGTTGTCAGAACTAATGGTTTACTCTTGTAACAGTTACTGTACACACAGAAAAAAATACCAATGTAAAATTAAAATGGCGAAATGTTGATTGAGAATCATTGTAAATTTCTGCAAAAGTATGCCCTTTTTTAAATTTATCATTATTTCATATTAATTTTAAATGAAAAATATTAAAATAACCTTAAATAACGTTTATTTAATATTATTCACTGTAAAATAACATTGTTCAATATTGAGTCCATAAAAACCTGTTTCATATTAAAATCAAAAGTTTATCTTGTTAAATTAACATGCATACATACTTAAGTATGTACATTTTTTTATTTTCATGTTTAAAATATGTTATAAAAAGAAGACAATTCCCGAATTCTTTTAATTAAAATTATTTAGTTATATAGTACTTTAAAGTTTTCAAAGTAGAATGATGACGAAAACCATATCGAGCCATTCTGCTGATGCTTCTGTTAACAAAAGAGAATACAAAATAAGTGAAACATGTGTTACAGGGGTAAGTGTTTAGAATTATTTTTAAATAAATTCATATGTTGTCTCTGAAGCTTCTTCACACTGTTACATCACACTCAAACCAATTTGATTCTACATGAAATTCACGTTGTTTGAACTTGAATTAACTTTCATTCAACGTGATTCGGATTGTTATTTCAATATAAATGACATTTTGCTCTTACTTTACTGCAATGTTTAATTAACATGAATTATAGTTACTTTAAAAGAAAAAAATGTTGTGCTCAAGTTATTGTAAAATCAGGTTAAATGAACATGAAAAACATACGAAGCAATATCACCACCGAAAAATTGTAAATCAACCTTGTTTTCTACGTTTTTAGCTTGATTTTTTTCTGTGTGTACGAATTGTTTAGACTAGAAAGAAAAGAAATCTGGGGGTTAATTCTTAAAATCATGATCAAATATTTTTCGACTCGAAAGCTATTTTTTCTAATTCTTTCAGTCGATACTGAAAGAATCGAAACTATTTTTTTCACACCACTGACAAAATTAATTTCGGTTCGTTCAGTATCGTTGAAAAAATTTGAAATAAAATTGCTTTCAAATCGAAAAAGTATTCGATCACGACTGCCACAATGTGAATGTCCTGAAGCCAAATTATGGTATTCGAAATCAATCGAATCGCCCCAGATATAACGGTATGCAACTCTTTCATGATAAGACCCTCTTGGGGGTGTGTCCTTTTTACATCTTATTAGGTTTGTAAGAAAAACAGATTGGATTTCATCTCTCCAATATTAATCGTAGATTCGTTTAGATTAGGGAGGATATTTTTTTTTATACTTTTGGAGATTTAAAATACTTTTAGTGTACCACAATTGGACCAAGTGCCTCAGAGTGTACTCGCAATCAAGGGTTGGAGATTTTTTATGGAATTTCAGGATGTATAAGAAAGTCCTTAATTATCATTCTTAGAGCGTTTTTAAATAAATCGTTACAATTATCAGAATCTTTAACATTTTTGCAGTGTATGGTATTTATTTAGATTATAATTTAATAAAACTTAATACGGTATATTCCACCTTTCAGGGTAAGCAACGAATCTCTATTTCCTTACTTTACGTTTTTAAAAGTACTGTACAGTCACACACATCATTACGAATACCCCTAACACTTCTGCGTTGTAGCGTAACCATTTAGGTTATATGTATTATAGAAAGCGCAGACAATTGGTTTTCCAAATGGCTGCATTAAACTCCATCCAACGTTAAATGCTTCGTTGGCCAATTTATACTCGAAATGGAATAGATGAGAAGAAGAGCGACCATTTTGTATGCATTTCAACAAATTAAGGGACAATTGTGCGTCCCTAACTCCATAAACTTTTTCTCTAATTAAATATGTTACATACCCAACAAGCTCTATTGTTTTTCAAACCTAATGAAGACAGGAAATAGAGAAAAGTTTAACAAACTATTAAAATGCATACACTTGCACATGTACCAACTTATTTAAAATTTTACACTTGACATGTCACATGTAAAAGTAAATAAATAAATGTGTAAGACTTGAAAAAAAATAAGTGGAAGTAACGTATATTTTGAAATCATCATTATTTCCAGGCGTAATTATGGAGGCAGCAAAGGTAGACCAACCAACCAACCAAAAAAGTTAAAAGAAACATTTTAACTTCTAGCAAATTCTTTTTTTTTTTCATTTATACGGGTGACAAAATGTGTAAACGGCATTAATGAAAAATAACGACATCAACAACTGAACGGAGACATAAAGACTGTGAAAACATTATAAAAATGATAAACATCAGTAGAAAATTGATTAGAATGTAAAGAATACTAATATTTATTTTATCGCCGAAGCAGAAGAAGCAGCTGTCGTTAAAAAGAAAACAAAATTGCAAAATTGGCGTCTTTTTTTAGAAAAAAACACAAAAGTTTATTTCTTAAACTAAAATTAAACAAATTAAAAAAAGCTGTTTTAGTTAAAAATTAAGACCTCTACGTGTGGTCTATTTCATTTCTATTTTCTTTTTTTTTAACTTTTACATGACTAATGCCTGTCAATGATACTGACGCCATAAATTAATCAAATTGAAACAAATTTGTTTGAAACTCTTCTTCAAAACTTTAAGTCGAATTGTTTTGACTTTTTTGTTTAAATATATTGTACAAAATTTAAACTAGCTGAGACAAAGTGTGACTTGTGGCATCGACATAATCTTGGTAATTTACGCAATTAATTGGTGTTCACACTGGGCGGTCGTAAAGATTAACAGTTTTTTTCTGTATATATTTCTTGGAGGTTTTTAAAAGTTTTTGGGGGGTTTATGCCCCCCACAATTCCTCAAAATAAGATTTAGAAAACAACGAATAAAATGTACATTACTTTAAGTGGGAAAGATACTTTAACTCCGTCTTTTAAGATCTAAACCTTAATCTGGAAATTATTATTTTGATTTTAGTTTTTTTTTTTTTTTTTGTTTTTTATAATTTTGCATTTACTTTTGAATTTGTTTCTGCCGTATTTTGGAAATTGTTCTCACTTTGTGGTACTTTAAGTTAAACCTTATCTGAAGATACTTTTGATTTTTCTTAATTTTATTTCATTTGCCTGCACTTCTAAATTTCTTTCCGCCCTAATCTAGAAATTATGTATTTACTTCCAATTCTTTCAAGCTTAATCTGAAAATTCTTTCGATTTTGGCTTTGCTATTTTTTGCTTTTTAATTTGTATGTATTAAAGCAGAGTTTTCGCGCACACCGTAATAGGCGAAGAAAACGTAAACCGAAACTGAAAAACGTTGCAGTTCGTCACCGTCTCGCTTCTGCATCATTTTCGTTTGAGTTGGGAGCGTTGCAGCATAAAACCGAGACTGAAATAGAATTATTGTGACCAATTTGTTTAGTTGCCAATAAGAAGTGAAAAAAAGAAATATGGATACTTAAAAATATGGAAAATTATCGATGAAATTAACGAGGCAAATCGTCAAATTGCAGTTCATAACATGGCGACAAAGCGAGAAATCAGAGAAGGTGCAAAAAATATCTTGATTTATAATACAAAATTAAAACATATTTTCGTTTAAGTTGTCATATTTTTTTTTAATCAATTACATAAAATATTTTATTGCTTCAGCACCGAAAACAACCTGCCTAATGTTGTTTTGGTGTTATTTCCGAAATTCTAGTTTTTCGTTGCTGATCGGTGCAATTACCTTCCTAATTTTCGTCGCCGATTTCTGAAACGAAGTTTTTTCCGGCGAAAATGTATGGGATTTCGTTTTCGGCGCCGATTACGGTGTATGCGGAAACGCATGTTTACTGATAAATTTGTTTCTGCCCTTTTCTGTTAATTATTTTTTTTTTACTCCGTTTCATTAAATTGCCTAATTTTAGCTTGAATTTCTATAAGATGATAATTAGTATTGTTGTTATTTTGTTGAACTATTTATGGTTTTTAATCCAAATTTTTAATATTTTTAATTAGGCTTAAGTTCATTAAATTTAATTTTCATTAAATTATTTTTATGATGATTTTACAACATGAAAATTAATTAAAATTATTATTGATAATCTTTCATTCTTGACCGTGGCCGGGATTCGAACCGCGGCCGGCAGGTTACCATGACATGTTTCGATCGCAACCACTCGATCTCCTCAGATGGATTTGCCGTTTTACACTCGCAGCCATCGACGACTGCTGACGTCAATAGTCAAACATCAATGCTTAAACCAAATTGTGTTTTAACTGGAGTCGGCGTCGAAGTACCCACAAAAACTCGCGACCTGGACTCCAAAATTTTTCGGCATAAAAAATTTAAAAAAAAAATTCTGTTACATTTTTTTTTGAAAATAAAAATTCTTCGAAATTGGCGATGCAAATATAAAATATCGATTTGAAATTTTTACAGAATAATTTTTTTCTATATTTAACCATTTAAAAGGAACTGTATTAAAAAAAAAGAGTTAAAAGTCAAGTACATTAGGAATTAATGAAACAGCCGGAGTCCGAGTTAGAACTATTTTTTGACGACTCTACAGCCTGCCAAATTGGTTAATTTTTATTTTTAATAAAACAAAAAAAAATATTATGAATGTTCACAAAATTTTGTCGAATTCTGTATTCTTTTTTAAATTTCTTTTAGGCCCAAATTTACAGTCATTAGTTAGCTAATAACAACAGTTTAACAAATAAAATATTATTTCCAGCATTTTCTTAACCATTAGTAAAACCCACAAATGTTATTGGTTAACTACTTTTATTTTTTTATTATTTATTATTTTAATAGAGTTACCATTTTTTGGTCTGATTAAAATTTTTACTTAACCAATTATTGTTAATATGATACTTTAGTTAAGCAATAGTTATCATTTTAGTTGACTAATAATTAACTAATGACTGTAAATTTGAGCCTAAGGTTAAGTAAAAAACTTTACGTTAGATATCTCGGATTCTGTGCGTCCAGGTGTCCAATGTTTATTACTTTAAAGTCCTGAAGTAACAATTTTTTTAAGGTTTACTTATAAATGACGCTGTGGCTCTATTAAAACATTTTGTTACATACTTTTTGTAAAATTTTTAATACCAACATAACTCTACATAAATTAGGGTCTAAGTACGGATTAACACTGTTAATGTACATATGTATTTCTTTTTGTTATCTATTTTTTATGTTAGTTTTGTATCTTTAACACATTTTTTAAAATGATTTGTTTTTTTTTTTTTTTTGTCTTAAGTAGAAAACAAAATAACAAGAAATTAATCAATAACAAATAAACATTAGTAATTACCTAATAAAGAAAATAAAAAATAGCAAAAATAAAATAAACTCCAGAATCGAGAAATTTGAATTTCATTTCTAAATATTTATCAAAAGTAATTTTTGGGAATACAAAATTTTAATTTAAAAGATTTTGTTATTCGTGCTTAATTCCCAGTTTTTATTCTTGATAAAAAGACTTGAAATTTATTGTTGATGGGATAAGCTATTCCTATGCGCATTTCACTGGTTGCTTAGGCCAGATCATCAGGAAACTTCATCCATAAAGATTTTAGAAAAACTAAAGATATTAAACCAAATAAAACTGTTAAGCGTATAGGAATCATAAGCAACAGTTCTACTTGTAACAATATCAAAGTTTAAACAAAAACATCAACAATAAACAATAAACTTCTTAAATTATTCCCCGCTAACAGTTTTATGTGGTTTAATATCTTTAGTTTTTCTAAATAGTTTATATTTATCAAAAGTTTTCAACGAAAATATAAAAAAAATGTTTTTAATTAAAATTAAAATATTATTTTACATTTACTTTTTACTGTTAAGCCTAGTACTCTGTTTGAGCTTGCGAAAAAAGTTAAGCGCCATTGATTTTTTCACACAAAAATGTGTCATGTATCAATATTATCTATCTAGCGGTTTTGCAAAACTTTACGTTTTAATTAGTTACGGGTATGCAACATTGTTTTTTCAATTGTTATTTTTGCTTTGTTGTTATAGAAACCACTTCACAAATACAAAATAAAAACTAAAAACAAATGATCAGCTGTTGCTTAAGGCCGTTTTACACATCCTTAGTATTTTGACGAAAATGCTTCCCTGATCTAATTATTGTTTGAAAATTTTCAAAATACAATAACAACTTATTATGTCAGGGTTGTTAATTCCTTAAAATACTTAAAACTATAGTGTAAAACTGCCTTTAAGAGTATTCGCGGAAAGAATTATTTACTAAATCACCATAAAATATGGCTTGAACCAAGAAAATTTTGCACGATCTCGTCCAAGCCAAAAATTATTTATTCTTAATATATGTGTGGCTTGGGCAAAGAAAATGTTTCATTATTACGAAATAAGTTAAAATCAAGAAACTATTTTAGATTTCTTGTTTTAAGAAACAAAATTGATTACTTTAGAAAAAAACATTTTTCCGTGTTTTACACGATCACGCAAGTCGTACGTATTTTGAGGAAAATACAACCCTGTCGTGATATGTTGCAATCGTTTTTTGAAAATTTTCAAACAATAATTAGATCAGAGAAGCAGTTTCTTTAAAATACATAAGACTTGTATTACCGTCTGGCCCTCCTTTAAAATTCCTGTGAAACAATATTAGGCTAGATTCACACTATGAAAGCTTCAGTAAATCTGAGTTTATTAGTGAGAAGGGAAAAGAACACCGATAAACTAAGAATTTTTGAAAAAAAAAACTTTCATAGTGTAAACCCAGACTTAGCTTCACTTGTTTTACAGGGAAAACAAAAATGTTGCTTCAAATATTTCGTATGTTTTTCGCAATGTAAACAAATAACAACTCTATCAACATTTTTTCGTATGTAAAGGGTGTTTTTTTAAGCCCGAAAGAACTTGAAATTGTAAAAAGTAACACAAAAAAATTAAATTTTGATGAAATATTTTTTTTTATCGTTTCAGTATACTCTGACAAATCATCATGAATAGACTCACGCTTGAACAACGCTACGAAATTATCCAAATTTACTTTGAAAAATTTAAAAATTTAATCCAAATTTAAATCGCAAAATTGTGTTCAGCGATGAGGCGCATTTTTGGCTTAACGGGTTGGTTAATAAGCAAAATTGCCGCATATGGAGCGAGACCAATCCACAAGAGACCTTACAGACTCCATTACATCCAGAAAAATGCACCGTTTGGTGCGGTTTTCACGCTGGTGGCATCATCGGACCTTATTTCTTTAAAAATGAGGCCGGAGCTCGCGTTACGGTCAATGGAGATCGTTACCGCACCATGATCAATGATTTTTTGTTTGAAAATATGGATGACATTGATCCGGAGGAGATGTGGTTTCAACAGGATGGCGCTACGTGCCATACGGCGAACGCAACCATCGACTTATTGAAATCAAAATTTGGCGATAAGTTGATTTCGAGAAATGGACCTGTCAATTGGCCTCCAAGGTCGTGCGATTTGACACCTCTCGATTATTTCCTGTGGGGCTACGTGAAGTCACTGGTTTATGCTGATAAACCAGCAACAATTGACGCCTAGGAGGCCAGCATTGTTCATGTTATTCGTGACATACGGCCAGCAGTGCTCGAAAAAGTGGCCCAAAATTGGACGTCCAGAATGCGCTTCGTCAAGAACAGCCGCGGTGCCCATATGCCCGAAATCATTTTCAAATGTTAATGTCACGTATTGATCTTTCGAATAAAAAAAAAATTTTGATTACAATTTAATTTTTTGTGTTATTTTTTACAATTTCAAGTTCTTTCGGGCTTAAAAAAACACCCTTTACTTATTTCACAGATTTTTTTTATTGAGTTTGACAACATTTCGCACGAAATACTGAACAGACTACCAGGCTGTAGAATTAATAGATTTTAATAAATTGTTGCTTTTTAGTTTGGTTTTTCTTTATATAGTAGAATTCAAAGTCATCATAAAGTGCCATGTATACAACCCTGCTGAATAAAGCCTAGTACTCTGTTCAAATTTGTGAAAAATGTTGAGCAACATTGATTATTCCACACGAAAATTTTGGCATTTATCAATGTTACCAATCTTGCGAGTTTGTACAATTTGACGTTTTTATTCCTTCAAAGTATGCTACATTGTTTCGTGTATGTAAACAAACGCCACATGTATTTTACTAAAATTATTTTTTTTTAATAAAAAATTTAATAAAAAAAAGTAAATATGGATAAAAAACTGTTACCGATTGTGTTATTTTAATTTTTTATTTCTTTTTTAACATTAAGTTCATATTTTTTGCTTTTGCTTAAAATTCCACGTGAAATAAAGGCAGCTTACATTATTTCGCAGTTGTAAAAAAAATGTTGCCAGAAACATTTCGGAACTTTTTCACAAAATAAACAGAGTACAACTCCATCAACATTATTTCATAAATATTCCGCACAAGTTTTTTTCATATGCGTTTTGACAGCATTTCACGTGAAATGTTGAACAGAGTACCAGGCTTAACACTAAAATAAAATAAAAAAAAATAACCTCGAAAGAGGATGTATGTTTTTTAAGCTTAACTGGGGCTGCTGAACACGAATGTGGCATTACTTTATTTTTCTTAAGAAGTGTTTTCGAGATACTCGTATTTTTCTGCAGTTGTATTAGAAAAATAGATATGTTTTTCCTCTTTCAGCCCATATTTATACTGTGCTGATCGTATAAAAATTCAATGAATTACAGGCCTTTATAGATATTTAAAAAAAATATCTTTTTTTAAGTTTTTTCAAAATTAAACATTTTAAGTCACTCCTCATGTCTTAAAGACAATTTTTCCAAATGTTTTAAGCATAATCGGATAATAAATTAAAAAAGGAACGGAATATTTCGTGAAAAAATCTGAATTTAAATTTTCATAACCAATTTTTTTTAAATCAACGCTACTTACTTTTAATTTGTGAACCGGTGTAATACCTAAGTATAACGGTTTAATTTGCTGGTTTTTTTGTTGGAGAGGGGCTATAAATAAAAAATTAATCAATAAATTGTTTAAATTTTATTATAAAAAAAAAACAAATTTAAATATAGCTAAGCCAACAAACAATATACCAATTAATTTGTGTTTATTAAATATACAACCATAAAATAAATAAACAACCACCAAAAATTTTACAATCTCCAGAATCTTTTTATGTTTCTCTCTATTTCCTTAACCCTCTAACAGATAAGGATGCCTCAAGGCAGCTATCCGTTTTTTTCCTATTGTGATACTACTGAAAATTTTTTTCAATGAACCGTTGTTACTTTCGATCACTTACTATTCAATTTACCGTTAAATTTTTGGTTGAATGCAATAGCACAAGTTTTGTGTGTTTTATTCACATTTCATTGCAGGAAATCAGTGTCAATAGAAAAAAAAATATTGAAAAAAATATATAATTTTTGTGAAGTAAAAAAACAGACTTCAAATTAAAAGAATACAATATATAATTTTTGATAAGCAGTTTATATATAATTGTTCAAATTAAACCAAAAATTTTCATCAAATTAATAATGTTGTTTTTTCTAAATGAAAAAAAATTATAGCAGCCTCAGGGCACTCTTGCCCGTTTATGGCAATTATTGTGTCCTATATAATTTTTACAGTTATATAAAAAAATTTTTTGTATTGTGGGATTTACTTTAAAAAAATAAAAATCCAGATATATTTCCCAGAAAAAAGAAATTAAATCTTTCTGAATTGACTGATAGCATGTTCGGAAAGACGATCGGTTTGCCATCCTTTGTTAGAAATCGAAAATCCACAGACAACGACATCTGGAATCGGTAGAAAAGCCAAACATCCAACCGAAGACGACCGATTTAGGGTTAAAACCATTTTCCAATCTGGTCAGGTAAAGAAAATGGCAAAAGAAAATTCAAAAAATCTCAAACACAATGTAAATGCCAGAAGTGTGATGTACATTTAGGTTATTCAGATACTAAAAACTGTTTTTTACATATCTTTAACAATAATAGTATACATTTTTCCTTTTTTCCTAAAAAATAATAATTTTTTGAATAAAACTCATTTGATTCATAAAACTCTACCTGTACATAATTTTTATCGTAAACAGTCAAGGATGCCCTGAGGCACCCTTTCGTTTTTTCCACCTCACGACTGAAATAAAAAAGTTTTTCAACTTCAGCCTTTAATTTATATGTTTTTGGAAAAATATTATTTAAAAAAAAAATTTACAATAGGTTGCCATTAAAATTTAGCTCTTGCCTGTTAGAGGGTTAAGTATGTGTATAAACCGAATCCTCTCTGCCTTTTCTTCAAATAATTAACTCTCATACACAAACACACTCCCTAATGTAAACAGTGCAATTGGAAATTTATCCGACCAATCACAGAATAGCAAGAGTGTACTGTTAGTAAACGTTTGTATGCGTGTGTACATATTTTTGTTAATGTTTAGCTTAAACTTGTTAGCACAGGAAATACACGCAGCGTTGCCAGAACGATGATTTTATCATATTTTTGATGATTTTTTGACTTAAATATGATTTGAGGATTTTTTTTCTCACATGATGATTTTTTATTGTAAGCAATTGTAATTTTTTACTTTAAGTATGTTTGAAAAAAAATAAAAATTTTTCTACAGTTTTTATATACAGTAAATTTTTAAAACAATAAAGTTTTGTATCAGCTTGTTGTTAACTGCTTTTGTGCGCTGTGTCACGCATACACAAAAACGAATGACTTTTTCTGTGCATACAAAATATTTAAAAAAAGCATTTTAGAAAAGCGGTTGCTCATTTTGAGAATATTGAAGAAAATATATACATATTTGTGAAAAGAAAAAAAGTATGTATGTATGTATTTTCATAACGTTTTTTATGTATTAAAAATAAAAAAAAGTTCAAGTATTTTGTTTAAGTTTAGCTTTTAGTTTGCAAGCTATAGAGCTTTAAAGTATGAAAATTAATTCATTATATAATGTCTTCGAGGTTTATGATTGTAGGTATTTAAACAAAGTATATATACATACATATATGGGCATTTCCATCAAAAGGTCCATTTTTGCATGTTTTCTTTAATATTATCTTCCTTAAAAAAGGTGATATTTGATAAAAATTATTCCAAAAAAATGTTCTTACATGGTCTGTAATAAAAGGATGAGTTCGAAGAATTTTTATTTTTTTTAATCATTATTTAGTTAAGTTATTATGGAAAAAATGTCACGTTCGAAATGTCACGTATCGAACCAGAATTTGGCTTAAACAAAGAAAAATACAGAAGATTTTGGAATCAAACCAAAGACATTATAATGTTACATTGCTACGTAAAATTCTGAAAGTAGTTTGACTAAAAAATTGCGACAGGTTTCGTTGAATTACGCCTTTTTATACATGGCCATAAAAACTACTTCCATTTTTTTCACGTTCGAACCGCTACTTCTTTTGCCATTATCTTTGACCTAGAATCGCGCCCCCCATAAACTTTAGCATAGATAATAGTGCTTTCTAAGTGCTATAATTTAAGGGTTAAAAGAACGTAGAAATATTTGTTGTTTAAAATGTTATTGCATTTTTGATGCGTACGACTGTCACGTTCAACACTTTGGAATTACCCATATTATCTTTTAAATGATGTACAAAAACTATTTAACAATTAGCCAACTAGATAAGAATTTCAGAAAATTCATATTTTTAATTAGTTTTTCTGAATAAATGCAATTTTCGCAAAATATCATCGATAAACGATGTCAAAAAAGTATGTAAAAAAAATAAAGAGGCTTTAAGCTCTCCTACAATGTATCAGTATTACAGCTCCCAAGCTAAAACCTTTTATATATCAATAATTTTAGCATAGAAACCTTTATAAATAATAAATTCCAGTCCTGTTTAACTAGATTGACTTTTTAACGGTCTTATTTATAAAAGATTATTATTAATTTGAGATGTATTTTAAGAAAAATTTGTATTGAAAATTAAATAATAATACAATTTACTGTCTGTTTTTAGAAAATGAAAACAAAATTTCGTGTGAAAAATTTTATTGAAAACATAACATTTCGTATTTTTTTGTTGTTTTCAATATAATATCTTACACGAAATATTATTTTCATTTTCTTAAAGCAGGCAGTTAAACCTATTTAATTTTGTATACATACGGCAGGTATGTATGTATACATGTACATTAGGGATATGACTTTTGCATTTTTTTTTATTTTTTTTTAATATGCATGGCCGTACATGATGAGAAATGCCAAAAAAATAATAACTGCGTTTTTAGTTTTTCATTTTATTAGAAAAAAGTCCCGCACCGACTAAGATTAAAGTTTACATGTAAATTCTTAAAGACAAGCATATCCACCACTGGTTTCTCGCTTCAAAAATGCTCATAAATGTTTACTTAAACACTGGGTGGAGGAAGATTCCGCTATTCTAAATTTAAAACGAACCAATATTTGTGCAGAACGAGTTATTAAAGAAATTCAAGAAATCTATACTTATTGTAAAACTGAACGCACTTTGAACTTGAAATTTATTGCATCTAATGAAAAAATTAAAAAATAAAACTATTTGCAAGCTATAATTCTGATTTATATTTTTATCTTGAAAATAAAAAAGTAAAACAGAACTCATAAATAAACAGAATATTTGTACATTACAAAAAAATTTTAGGCCTTTTCAATTGAGTTGTCTTCTTATTCCAGTTTAAGACCCACAATTTTTAATCTTGGTCGGTGCGGGATTTTTTTTTAATAAAATAAAAAACTAAATACGCAGTTATTATTTTCTTGCCATTTCTCACCATATACGGCCATGCACAATATATGTTAAAAAAAAGTCATACCCCTAATGTACATACTTCAATTCAAATAGTTTAATAATAAGAAATCTTTTTTTTTAAAGTAGTATTATTACTGATTTTGAATCAAAAGAATTTGATGATTTTTTCTTCAAAATATGATTTTTTTATCGCCAAATCTTTTCAAAGCTTCTGGCAACGCTGAGTACACGAGTTCGTGTATATGTTTGTTGTATTTTATAAACGGGCATTGGAGTATGTAACGGAATTGGAGTTTGAATTATTTTGCTTTGTTGTTTTGGGATGTTCTCTCTCTTAATCTCTTGACTGTCTTTTGTAATTTATGCGGGTGGCAATATAGCAAAATTTCATACACACATATAAATATGTACATAAATCTTCTTGTTTTTATTGTTGTATTCCTTCTGGTTTGTTTGTTTTATTATTATTTTTTCCTTCGATTTGTTCTT
Organism: Pollenia griseotomentosa; assembly: GCA_963931875.1. Taxonomy (NCBI): domain Eukaryota; kingdom Metazoa; phylum Arthropoda; class Insecta; order Diptera; family Polleniidae; genus Pollenia; species Pollenia griseotomentosa. The sequence goes on along the minus strand of OZ007561.1, from coordinate 200,637,141 downwards.
TATTGTCTTTTAGTTTTATACTAACGTTTGATTTGTTTTTTTTTTTCTTTTAGTTTAGTTTTTTTTATTGTTTTGTAGGTGGAGTCTCCTATTGTTTTAGATTTTAGCTTGTTTTGTTCAATTTTTACTCCAAAAGTAACCGTTAAGTTGTGTGGAATTTCCATATTAGTATCACAAAAGCTCTTTTGGTTTTAACCCGTGCAACGGATTATTTAGTAACGCTACATAATAATTACATATAAACAATTGAATATTCTGTTTATATATGTAGAAACATTACTAAATTATTAAATAAATATAAAAAATCTTTACGAAATAATTATAAATTAAAACGTCGGCTAGAAAATTATGTTTTTATTAAATAAAAAATCATTTAAAAGTTAAAAAAAATATATATGTTTGTACATATAGAAGAATTGTTTCTTTTATAAAATATAAAAACCAAAAATATTTAATATGATTAATAATAAAATTAAATTAAATAAAAAAAAGTTTAAAGAAATAAAGAGTAAAAGATCAACTTAAGAATTTGAATGGATTAAACGACGATCTTTTGATCAAAAGGAATATGGTTATATTGTAAGTAATTGACAAAAGGCTGCAAAAAGAATTTAGAAACTATTTAAAAAATAGTTTAAAAACTAAGCACCTTTTACGAAGTTAATAACAACTTTAAATATATTTTTTTTTTAATTTTGCTAAAAGTACAAATTTAGGACTTTTAACGAAATTTTAAACTTTTAAACAATATCCCCGAAGCTAATCACCCTTATAAGATTCGGTGATATACCAAATTTTACTTAAAACTATCCCTACGGAACTTCAAAGTATCAGTTTTTCATCGGTATCAGTTTTTCATCCATATTTACTTTCTTTTTTATCAAAGCTTTTCTTGGAAGTCAAAAATTCATTATCAAGGTTTCATTTTAATGTACTAAATTTTCAATTCGTACTATTGGTAAACTCAAATTTATTGTTGGTGGGATAAGCTATTAAGCATTTCACTGGTTGCTTAGGCCAGGTCATCAGGAAACTTTTTTCAAAGATTTAAGAAGAACAACATATACGGGCAATTCCAAAGTGTTGAACGTGACAGTCGTACGCATCAAAAATGCAATAACATATTAAGCAACAAATATTTTTACGTTCTTTAAGCCCTTAAATTATAGCACTAAGAAAGCACTATTATCTTAGCTAAAGTTTATGGGGGGCGCGATTCTAGGTCAAAGATAATGGCAAAAGAAGTAACGGTTCGAACGTGAAAAAAATAGAAGTAGTTTTTGTGGTCATGTATAAAAAGGCGTAATTCAGCGAAATCTGGCACAATTTTTTAGTCAAACTACTTTCAGAATTTTACGTAGCAATGTAACATTAAAATGTCTTTGGTTTGATTCCAAAATCTTCTGTATTTTTTTTTTTTTTTTGTCTAAGCCAAAATGTGGTTCGATACCTGACATCTCGAACGTGAAGTTTTTTCCATAACAATTTAACGGAATAATGATTAAAAAAAATAAAAATTACCGTTAATCCGAATAACATATTTCTCTTCGAAGTCTTCCTTAGATTACAGACCATGTAAGAAAATTTTTTTGGAATAATTTTCATCAAATATCACCTCTTTTAAGGAAGATAATATTAAGAAAAGAATAAACAATAAAACATTCTCACATATAAGAAATTACGTTTGCACAACTTTGCAGTCTGATTGTTTATCTAAGTGAACAAATTTATGGGTAAATTTATAAAATTAGTAAAATCTAATTATTTCTCTATAACAATATCGTAAAGTAATCCGCTTTTAATAACTTTTAACTTTTCGGTCACGGTGGACCTTTTACGGAAATGTCCATGTTTGCGTAACTTAAAAACGGTTTAGTTTATTGATATTACTAAAAAAACCGAAATTCCGCAACAAAATTTCCTTTAAGTAAAAGTGAACTTTCTAAGACGCGCTGTCGTTTAATTTTTTAGCAACTTTTTAAAATTTTGTTTTTTAAAAATTCATTAAAAATTGGAAAATGCAGCTATGCTTCAAAGACATATAAAAAATGAAGCTGCAAACAAAACAAGCCATAAATGATTAAAATCTGTTAACAAGTTTTAATTTTATTCACAAAAGTCGAAAAATTTTAATAAATTTAAGAATTTCATAAAACGCAATATTTGTATGGAAGCCCTCCTTAGAAGTAGAGATAAGCGGCAAGTATGCCTCGAGAAAATGTTTAGGACAAAAAAACTAATTGAGGTCGGTCATACATTATATCCCACTAGGGGCGACTCCTGGGCATTTATGGGACTTTTTCTTTAATATATATCTAGTCTGCATTGAACATTTTGTATGGGAGCCCCCTTAAGAAATGGTGATAGCGGGTAGGTATGTTAGAAATATATGATTAAGATGAAAAATAAAGTAATTTAAAAAAAATGTATGGCTAAACCACCAGCAAAATTCAAAATTACACTTGAAATGAAGCCAAATTACCCGATTTAAATGAAATTACACCTTATATAAAATTGAAGTGTTATTTAATAAAAAGACATTTACAAAGAAGCAAAACCACAACAAACTCATTGAAAGAAGAAGTCAGTCTGTTAAGATTCTTATTATAATTTAAAAAAAATTAACAAAAATAACAATAGAGACTAAAAAACATTTAATAAAACTCCTTAAATAATGAGTTTAACTTCGATATTTGGTTGCATATATCTAGGGAAGGTTTAAAATGTTCATTGCCATTCCTTTATAATGGGTGTTCTTTTTTAGCGCGATAGAGCTTACAAAAGGTTAGCTGTCAAACGAACTGTCATACTGCTCTCACTTTAAGCTCAGGCACATCGTCATGGATAGATTCATGCTTGAACAACGCCACCAAATTATCCAAATTTACTTTTAAAATCAGCCATTGATTTTCGCAACTTATATTTTTCACAAATAAAGGCGATGTGTGCATTTATAGACCTGTTGATTTATACAACTGTCCCTTTCGTAATTCAGTTTTACAACTGTAAAGGGCGTCAAATATTCTTTAAGCTAAAGCTTTTAAAAATTGCAAGAAAAATAAAATTAATTATATGTTGGAATATTGAAAACATATCTTCCCCCAGGCTAGTTTTTAGTTTGAAAAACATTTTTAAATTAATTTTAGGATCTAAATCACTATTACAGTCATCTTGCGCCATTTATTACCAAACTTTTGAAAATATATATTTAATGATTGAAGTCTTTTCTTAAAATGAAACCGAGACTTTGGTTCAGAAGACTGTGCATTTTTTATCAACAATATTTAAAAAGAAATAAATGTCATTACTGAAATCGAATCTTGATTTTAATTGGGTATCTGAAGTAAAAATTTCAAATTACACCTGAATTACACCTAAGATAAATTACATACGCTCTACCCACGACAGTAAAAATTATACCAAATTCGGATAATTACCCACAAAGTGGCAACACTGGGCTAAACTAAGAAGTTGAAAAATGGCTAATGGCTAAACTCATTTTTTAATGGCTAAACAAGGTGAAAAACGGCTAAATCTAGTCACTAAACGGCTACATTGGCTACACTGCTCTCGAGATTAAAATTGTTTGTTAAATATTTAGTTGTACTTAATTTGTATTACTTTTCTAGAGAATAGCTTTTTTGGCGCGTAAGAAAAATTGAATTTTTTTTTGCGTAGGCAGGTACCTATTTTTAAAGGAATTTTCTGGCTTTTACTAATATTTCGCAAAAAATATTACAAGTTGTCGTCAAAATAACCCTTTAGTATCTTTTTTAATTCAATTTAAATTAAAAAAAAAAAAGTAATTTAAGTTTTCTTACAATTTTAATAATCTCCAAAATAGTTTATAAGCCACCTACAATTTGAAAACAAAAATCTTAATAATAAAAACCACATAGGTATCTAGACCACACGCACGCATTAAAAAGCAGTTAAAGAATAGATTTTTTGTAAAAACTCCCAACAAAAAACACAAATAAACAAGAACTATTAACTCTATCGGAGAAAAGGCCATAATAAAAACAAGAAAACATAATTTACTCATTGATAACAAGCAACAACAACAATTATGGAAATAAAACCAAAAGACACATTATAATGATGTCAAAACAAACCAAAAATCCGAAAAATATCTATAAAAAAAAACAATAAAGTTGTACTTCTTGTACCTTGTCAAAAAAAGGCCCAAAGGGCAAAACCGAAAGACAAGAAGAAAAGAACGGACCGAAAACAATTGAAAATGAAGACGATCTCTTCATGTAGGTGACAAACTTATTATATTTAATATTTAAAAGATCATCATCGACTAAACTCTGACCCTATCAGTCAGTGTGTGTATGTGTGTGTTTTTGATCATTAAATTAACAAAAACGCTAAATGTGAGAAAAACATAAACAAAAACAAGTAAGAGCACTATATTCGGCCATGCCGAATCTGATATGTCCTTCACCATGGTGCGATAAGAAAGTTATATGCAGGGCCGTGGAGTTGTCAAAAATTGTTCTAACTCCGATTTCGACTCGAACCGCTGAAATTTTTTAAGTCCGACGCCGCACACTGGTTCATATTTTGAGAAGGCGGCCAAAATTATTTTTTTTTTTGTTCTCCGATTTTAAAATTTTTTTATTCATGTGAAAGTAAATACTAGTGAACCTCGGGAGCCAAAAAATTAAAACCCTATTTCAACTATTTCATTGAGAACAGGGTGGTCCGAAATGGACTTTCTCAATATTTGGTTATAGTTTTGAATTTCTGAGTCAATTTTTGAAGTTGAAATGCTCATAACTTTTTTGTTTTTTAAGATTTTTTGACAGAATAAGTTTTGTGTATTAGTTTATTTTATTAGCTATACGTGGTTTAAAGCATTAAACTCTGCGACCTCTAGAACTATTTAATTTTTTTTTTTTTTTTAATGTCAAAATTTCCCGGAAATTTCCTACTTTATAGAGCATAAGTCCTGAGCGTCAAAATGCGTCAAAAAAAAACCTATACTCTCTTGTAGTCCAGAATCTAACCTACATTTCTATACCCCATTGTACGCACATCTGGATACGGCCTTGCGAACTACAGCAATTTCTGTGACCCAAGGTAAGATATTCGGTTCAAAAAATAAGTCCTGCAAGGAAAAATTACTGCAATTAAAGAAGGTAAATCTTAAAGAATTTTCGACAAATAAAGCAGTTCAGGCCACATAAATTATCTAGCACGTCAGGTTATCAATTAATTTGGAGAAGGTAAAGGTATTGCCATTGTTATGAACTTATTGTGGGTGAACGGATGCTGCAAAACGAATAGGCGACATAAATAGACTAACCTTTTAACTTACTCAGAAATCTAACGTGGGATTTCTGAGTAAGTTAAAAGGTTAAACATAAGTAAATAGCCGCAACATAAACTACATAGTTTAATTACCTGAAAATTGCAAATTAATTTAAAAAAATGGAAGAACAGGTAAATGGTCAAAAAACTAGCACGCAGTTATATTTTACGTGAAAATTACCTACATGTTACCTGTTAATTTATTGCCGGTATGTTATCCTTTTAAAAAGTGTGAAAACAGGGGTTTTTTATGTTTCAAAGAAATGTTAATAAAAGATTAAATTTGTATTTAAAAAAGGGTTTTTATGTTTTAAAGAAGTAGTAACAAAAGATCATTTAAAAAAACTTCTATCAAGAGTATAAAAGTGCATGCATTCATAATTTTACCTTCATTATTGTTTAAACAATGGCTAAGTTCAGTTATAAAGTTCTCGCAGATATATATTTTCAACAGAAAGATGAAAAAGATTTTGTGTTACACATAATGAATAATCCATTCTTTCATAAGATTCATAAGATAAAATTTAAAAATTGTTCATTAACATTAAGAAAACGGTACCTTAAATGTTCTAGAAACAAGAAAACGTTTTACTTACGCAACGAAAAATGGCTAACAAATGATCTGATTTTTAAGAAGCTGTCAATAACTGCTAAGGAAACTGGAAAAGTGGGTCGGCCCGCAAAACAAATTGACAATTGCAGTAAAAGATCACGAAGACGCAAGCTTGCAAATATCAAAGAAGAAATTTCTCTTAGTATGATAAAGAATTCATTTCTGCATCAAATTCAACCAACGCAAAATAAGAAAACAAAAATTGCAATAATTGAAAAAATAGTGGAAGCGAGCCCTAAACGCACAAAGAGGATTTTAAAAAAGTATGCCTACACCAACTGAAGAAATGAAATTTACTCCAGAAGAAGCATTTGCACTATTTTTGGATTTAAAACGGACAAAAAATCAGTATACAGAACAGCGAAAGCGAACCAATAAAATAAAATAAAATACACATACATCTCAAACCAAAAATAAAAGTTGAATTACCCTAAATGTTATCGATAGCCAAGAATGCTATTTGGGCATTTTTCAAAATATTCCTTTTCAGTTTTATCCTTATAACAACTCGTCTTTCCCAAAAACGCCAACCTTTGGCCCCTGTGAATATTGGGACTAAAAAATTTATAGGGGCCAAATATTGGCATTTTCTGACAGGATCTAAGTTCGACAATAAAAAATAAGTATCAGTTGTAAAATACAAGAGAAATAATGATAAATTATAAAAAAATCATATTTGAAATATACAACTTTTACACCGAAACTCAACAAAAAAATGAAAATGCATTTTGAACTCCCCATAACTTTTGGTCCCATCAGTCGAATTTTACGTTTTATAGCGCAAATTAAAGCCTAACATCGCACCTATCGAGCAAAAAAAATCGCATAAAAAAATACCGATCCAGTCAAAAGTTATGGAATTTTGACCGCCTTCTCGTAAAATTTCCCACTGTGCGCCGGCTCCTACTCTAACATTGATGCAGTACCTTTTAAATAGTTAAATAAAGCAAGAAAATTTTTTTGTAATAATATCAAACAGATATTTTAAATATTGCCATCGCCAATTTCGAAGAATTTTTATTTTATAAAATATTAGAAAATTTTTCACAGCCCTGGTTATATGAGTACCGTTCCTTAAAAATACATAAAAAAATATATTTTGTGACACGCCCATTTATTTAATATCGCCCACATTTTGTCAGATGTTGTTCATTAATAACTAACATGATTGTACCTTATTTGGAAGCTTGGACTCTTGCCGTTCCCCAGATACATAGAAATCTATAATCTCCTTGTATGGGAAGTACCACGACCACATTTTGTTGTTTTGGTATTAATCACCATGATGATTGTTCATATCTAATTTAGAAACTTTGGCTCAATATGGGATTTATAGGAAAAATAAGAGGCAGTCGTGATATTTTACTTATATGTCAGCCATTTGTGGACCGATCAGGCTGAGTTTCAATACATGTGACATTAATACATACCAACCAAGTCCCCATCAATATTGTTTACAAACGGAATGACAAACTTATTCATACCCGGTGAAGGGTATACAAAAAGACAACAAACAAATAAAGAAAAGAAAACACTGCAACAAAAACAACAACATCATATTGGTGTTTGTTAAGCAGAAGATAAAGAATTATTTAAGAGGTTTTATTTTAAGCTGAAAGAGATTAAAATTGTGACCATTCAACCGTGTTGTTAAAAAAATATTGACCAAATAGAAACATTAATTAAATACCAAACAACAACAAAAACAACACAGTGTGATTGTAAATAAACAAACGATTTTAACGCCACCAAAAAGGGGCTAATCGAGTTTCAACAATAAGCGTGAGTAAAAGAGTAAGTGACTGTTACTTACGCACATGCACTCTTGCGTTTGTGTGCCGCTAAGAAAAAATATGTCAAACAGCGTTTAAATTCCTGTATGTAGAAAAAACTTTTGTTTGGTTAACTTTCTTTAAACATAACAACCAAAACAAAAAACTTTATTATCGTTTAAATTCTAGGATCTTCGGAAAACCTATTTCAACATGTAGACTACACGGACAGCCAAACAAACAGACGGACATCGTCCAATCAACTCCGCTACTAACAGGGATTCATAATATAATAATATAAAAACATATCTATGGCATTTTGACAAAACACATAGGTCGAGATCAAGGCGAATTACCTACAGGTGGTTTCGAAACGGCATCTGATTTTGACAGTTCGAGCTTATATGTTTTGATTTGTAAGTGTTTTGCTAATAATGGTTGACATTTCGAGCTAATGGCACTAACAATGCAATGCAAAAAACCCTATGTTGTTTCTGTTGTTTTAAGATTGTTGTAGTTCCGACACCACCTGTAGTTGAATTCGCCTTGCTCGAGATAAGATAGCAAAAAAGTTTTAAAAAAAAACTCGGTGAAAAAATCATTTTTATTAAATTATAACATAAACCAAAATTAACGAATAATTCGTTTATAATATGTGCAAAATTTTTAAAACGTAAGCAAAAAGGTTTTTTGAAAGAAAACTCGTGTGATTAACAACATTTTTTTTACTTTTTAAATTTGACTTAAGATGTTTTGTCAATATGCAACAGATATATTCCTGATAAAGTCTTAGATCAATATTGTAGAAATTAAAAACAAGTAGTAGATCCACAAAAAAACTTGGTTTTGTTTCATCTCCAGAAAAAAACTTTTCAAAACATTACAAAACTGCCCACTTTTAACACTCATATAAGAGTTTTCGATTTTTTTTCTTACGGTGATAGTATTGTTATGGAAAAAGCTGAGCATCTTGTAAACATGGGTCAAAATTGCCCAACACTATTAAGTCAATACAAACAAGTAAGAAAGTTTATTCGGTCAACACTAGAGTATTTAAAACCAAATTTTCAAAAGTTTTGCCTATATGGGACTTATGGGCACTCATGGACCTGCCAGAACAAAATCATGTTTTAAGGTTAAGATTCATGTTAAAGTTCTTTGTGCCGAATATTATTTAGATACGTATCTTCATCTACATATATGAGATTTGCTTGCCTTTAAATGATTTTCGGATGGGGATTTATATGGGACCTATCGTAATTTTGGACCCATCAACGCAACATTTGTTAATGGCATTGTAGCTATTGTAGAAGTCATTTTGGCCAATTTATATGTCAACACCAATATTTATATGGTAGTTATGGCATTAAAAGCTATTTCCGGGAGTAGTATTTATATGGGAGCTATGGTCAAATAGATTTCAATAAAATAGTTCGGGACCAAATTAAATATAAATACCAACATAAAAAGATTGCTTATGGCCTCAAACACACTATTCCGGAAAGATATTTGTATGGGGGCTATGTAGGGTTGCCAGATACCAAAAGTCAAATAACTGGACAATAAAAAAAATTCACCTGGATTTTGAAAAAATAACTGGACAATTTGAAAAAGCTCTTAACTATAGGAAAAAATAAAATTTTACTTCAGATTTTATTTTGCAATAAAAAAATTTTTAAAAAAACAAGGAAACGTAACACTTAAAATTCAGTCATATTATATTACAAGTGGAAGCGAAAATCCTGCTGACTTTGACAGTTCGAACCAATTTGTTTTGGTTTCATATAATTTTATTTACAAATAGTTGACATTTCAAGCCGTAAATTCTAATAACGCAATGCAAAAAACATCTGTTGTTTCTGTGGTTTAAGAAAAAAGTACATAAACAGCCATGTAATGGAAATCGAGTGAAATTGAAATCAATGGATATTTTCAGTTAAATTTTTGTTTAAATCACCGTCGTTTTTTTATTCTAAGGTTAGTTCTTATGAAGATAAGCTGTACTCATAGAATGAAGTATATAAAACAAAATTATTTAATGAACTTTAAACACTGGATGGATTTTAAAGTTTGTTCGATTTTGATTTCACTTGAATTCGATTTCCCGAACATGGCTGATAACTTTTTGTTTAGCCACATATATATTTTTTTTTTGTATTGTTATTTGAAGAATTTATTAACTCTATTACTTTAGTTGTAAGCAAAAATGTTTGAAACATTTTGCAACTTTCATCAAAATTTTGTCTTATTAAAATTGTAGCCTTTATTCGGTCATATTAATGGATTCTTGTGAGAAAAGATTATCAGAAATACCTTAAGTCCTTGAACAAAAAGTATTGCTAGTTGGCATGACTAACAAACGAGATCAATTTATATAAGTTTTTTACTTTATTTTTATCGCATTTTAGAAAAACTGGACCTCTCTCTCTCTATCTCATTAATTGAATTGTCTGTCTGTATATTAGAAATTTTTTCTTAGTATATGATTTTGTTCTATTTTTCAAAATTAAATAAAGTTTTTTAACGGGACAAATTGCATTTTAGCTGGAACCTGGACAACACCCAAAAAACTGGACAATCCAGGCCATTCCAGGCCGTCTGGCAACCCTAGGGCTATGTGATATCCATTTTCTCTAATTAAATACACTTGGTCCTTGTGCAAATTATAAGTTATGTACCAAATTTCCTCAAACCATCTCCAAAATTGCTACCTGTACAGCCAACCGGACATCGTTAGATCGACTCTGCCAGTGATTATGAGTCGATCTGTATACTTAAAGGTCGGTCTAGGGACAATATTTTAAGTTGTTACAAACATAAGCACACACGCATAATACCCTCTTCGTTATTGTCGTGTAGGAATAAATATTCAAGCAAATGTACAGCATGTAATAAAATTTTTTATGAAAATCATTCCGAAACTTGCATAAAATGCATTGAATTTTGAAAAAAACATTGAGAATTAACACATGTATGGTAAAATTTCTATATTGGGCAAACTAGACCCAAAAATACCGCATGCGTTTGTTTTTCTAGTACAAGATAAGGATTTAAAGTCACTTTTACAAAAAAAAAACAAAATTGTTGCCTCACTTTTTCAATAAAATGTTTATACCCTTCACCACAGGTGGTAAATAGGGCGTATATAAGTTTGTCATTCCGTTTGTTATTTCTATAACATTGATGTCAGACCCTATAAAGTATATATATTCTGGGTCCTAATGAGGAGCGAAGTTGATTTAACGATGTCCGTCTGTCCGTTGAAAAGGATTTTCCGAAGTCCCCATATATGATGGGGGCCAGGTTATTATACATTTATGTCACATATGGTGCGGAATTGTTTGCTATTGAAATTCAGCAAGATCGGTCCACAAATGGCTGAGATATGAGTAAAAAACCACGACTGCCTCAAATTTTTTCCTTTAAAGGTCCAATTAGACGTGACATTACCATACCAACACTGTATTACCAAAACGACATAAACATACAATACAAACCAATTCAATTTTGGTTTCTACGGTCATACAGTGGCTATGGTAATACAGTGTTGGTAATGCTCCTATGCTCCAATGGGAGTTAAAGGAACATATATATATATATATATATAATGTGGTTTTTTGTTGTTTTTTTATACCCTTCACTACAAGTGTTGGATTTTATTTGTAATGAGTTTAATTTTACGCATCCACATACACATTAATGCATGTATATGATATGCCGCTCAAATAAACAAACAAACTCATAGACTCAATATATTTTAATTTAACGCTTCTTCAGTAAAAGCATTCGTAGCCGAGTTGTTAAGTTCTCTCCTGAGACTGATGATATTGCCAGTTCGAATCCCAAAAATAATTTATTTTTATTTAATTTTTTTATGTTCTAAAAAACGATTTTAAGATTATAAATCGAATTTCAAACATCAACTTTGGCAAAAAAGGAAACGGGCTTAGGTACATATATAAATTTTTTGTTTTTTTATATTCTTCGGCATGACGAAATCAATAGTTGGCGTGGCTCAATTAATATTTATTTATACCTATCTAAAAAACGTTATTTATGTATACAACTTTTTGTTCTTATCTCATCATGGTGAAGGGTATATAAGATTCGGCATAGCCGAATATAGCACTCTTACTTGTTTGTCACTAGAAATAACTTTTTTTACCAGAAAATCACTTTTTCACTAAAAAGTTATTTTTCACTAAAAAGTCTATTTTTTAATAAGAAGTTTATTTTTCACACAAAGTCTCTTTTTTCTAGCAAATCTATTTTCCACAAAAGTTACTTTTTCACAAGAAAGTAATTGACATACCCTTCACCGAAAGTAAAAGGGTAGATATTACCTTGTTATTCCGTTTGTAATTTATACAATAATGATCTTAGACCCTAAAAAGAATACATATATGTATACTCTGGATCTTTATGAGAAGAGAAGTTCAAATCACGATGAACGTGTGTCCGTCTATCCGAAAAAAAATTTTAAAGAACATTGGCATTTTTCTAAAAACCTTATAACCTATGGATACGTTTTATATATCAAAATCTTCAGCGGAACATATTTCCCGAAAAAGTCGAAAAGATCAGTGAAGAAGTAGAAGAGTAATGACTAAAATATTATATTTGTTTCGAAAAATACGCTTTTTTGGGAAACATAAACCTTTTCGATTCCAAATTATAAAATTCAATTAAATGTGAAATTTCTTTCTTAACACGTCGATATATAACTTTATCAAATCGATTAATAAATGGCCATATACCTGTGTCAATAAGTATCAAAAAGGGGAAATACGGAAAATGTGGCATGTGGTAATTTTTGAATTTTAAGATGTAAAATTTTAACACTTTTTTGTTCTTCAACTGGTACTTTTTGAATTTTTGCTACATTGGACCTACAAACCTGAAATTAAACATTCCTAAGTGAATATGAATCTGTACTTTTCGGTACTTTTTCATTCTACAACTGGTACTTTTTTCAATTTTCGCTAATATTGCATCTAGAAACATAAAATTAAACATGCAATGTCCTTAGTGAACGAGAACCTACAAGAGGGAACTTTTTTGTTCTACAACTGGTACTTTTTCAATTTCCGTTAGTATTGGATCGAGAAACTTAAAATCAAATATGTAAGCTCCTGAATGAATGAGAATCTGTAAAAGGGATCTTTTTGGTACTTTTTCGTTCTTTTACTGGTACTTTTTGAATTGTTATATATACTGAACCTAAAAACATAAAATTCAACGTTCAGAGTCTGGAGTAATTGAGAAACTATAATATGAGACTTTTTGGTACTTTTTTGTTTTTCAATTGGTACCTTCTTATTTTTCTTAATATTATTGAAATTCCAAAAGAAATTAATCATGCAGGGACTTGAGTGGAAAATAACATGTGAAACAGAGGTTGGTTCCTCGTCAAAGACATATAAGCCGAATAAAGCACTTTTAATTGTGATTGGCGACCGCTACCGTTATCATACCGATAGCGCAAATAAAAAATAAAGTTTCCATTAGCATAAACGTTGAAAAATTTAATTATATTTTTCAAAGTCACTTTTTCACTAAAAGTTATTTTTTCACTCAAGTCACTTTTCACACTAAAAAGCCCCTTTTTGTACCAAAAAAATCACTTTTCACAAAGTCTAAATATCAGACATCTTCAATTTTATTTTTGAACTACAAAACAGTCATTAAAAGTTCATATTGAATTTACCTTCAGCACTTTATGGCTAAGGCAATTTGTTTAAATCACAAAATGTTTCTATTTATTTACTATTGTTGAGGATTTTTGTAAACCACACTTAATTTATGTTCTACATAACCAACAAGAATAAAATAACCTGCTGACTTCCAAATATCAACGATTTTAATGGATTTCTTAAATTTTTTATTGAAAAAAATTGAAAACCTAAAACTTAGCTTAATATCATGCTCGTATCTATTTAAATTATTCTATTTAGGTGTTATTTGTGTCTACATCATGGATTTTCTTTTTTTAGAATTCCACTTTCATTAGTGGCATCATCATCATAATTTTAATTTAATCATTTTTATTGCCCAAAACGTTTCCCATGTTTAGTTTTTTGTTTAAGCTTAAATGTCAACACCAGACATTGATTGGAAGGTTTTATTGCCAATAATATAGAGGAAAAAAGTGTGCCAGTGTTTAGTTAATAAATCTTTGATTTAAGCCTCAATTAAGTCGTAAAACCTTGACTGACTCTTAGCATGTTTGCAGTCCGACGGGCTATTTTTCATTAAAATATCAGCATAACTTTTGTAAATGGATGAAATTAAAGATGATATTTGTCATCGGATACTTAAATTTTCAAAGACAGTTTTCATTATAAAAATTCAAAATTTTAAACTCGAAACTTATTTTTCTAATAAAAGCTTAACCAAATCATTAATAAAATGCATGTTAATAGACGGACGAAATTTAACCCGGAAATTCCAACTCAACCATCTTTTTAGCAAAAAAAATATCTAATTACACAAAATTTCAATGTAAGTGTAAATTTTGGAAATAAAAGCCAACATATTAATCTAGATATATTTCTAAAATTCCAAGTCTTTTTTGGAAGTAAACTCAACTCCATTCCAGGATATCTTAAAGCACGTATAGTGTTCAAGAATTGTTTTAAAATCTTCACTTCTTCCTAGAGTACTCGAAATAAGGCAACCATATAATTTCAGAACATAACAATAGGAAAGAATATCATGTTAGCTATAAATTTGTAATTTTGCGTGTAAATAGAATCTTAAGTTTGCCGTACTTTAATATTCATATTCAACCTTTCATTTCAGAAATGCCTACTGTTTCAATTCCCGCAAACAGCAGCAACTGAATATGACCCATAGATCGAAAAGGGACTGGGACATTAATGATGCTGTAGTGCCACAAGTAAATGAAAGTGATTTTGATGAATTCAACGATTGGACCGATGGTCATATACGTCTTATTTATCCAATCAATAACGAAGAAGCAAAGAAACACATTTCCGGATGGGCCATGCGGAATACCAACAATCACAATGTAAATATTTTAAAGAAAAGTTGTTTGGGAGTTTTGGTATGTTCCCAAAATTGTGCTCTGTCAAATGGCAATAAAATCAACCTGAGGCCGGCCATATGTGACAAGGCAAGAAGAAAACAAGAAGGCAAGGCTTGTCCGAATAAAACATGTAGAGGCGGTCGTTTGGAAATTAAGCCCTGTCGAGGACATTGTGGTTATCCGGTTACACATTTCTGGCGTCATTCAAATAATGCAATATTTTTTCAAGCCAAAGGAGTTCACGATCATCCCAAGCCGGAACCCAAAAACTCTAGTGTTTCAAAAAGAGCTTTTGGAAGAGTATCTCTTGTGCCTCGAAATGCTGCAGCAGTGAATGGAAGAGGCGCAGTCAAGAAGGCCTCATTGGTAAATGGTTTAACAACCAGTCTAAGGCAAATGAAAACTCATAGTAGTTTCCTTAATAAAGTACTAAAACGTTCAACAAACGCAGCAAATTCCATGGCTCACACTACTGCTTTAGAAATCTATCAATTCAATAGTAAGTCCCTGATTGTATTAAGCAAATTTTTCAGAACTCAATAGGAGGTTTATTTTTAATATATTATTTTTGCTCTACAGCGTGCAACAAATGTTCTACTAGAACTCAATGCACCTGTGTTATAGAACCCATGTCAAATGCATCCAACCTGAACTATTCATCACCTTTGCATCATTATGAAACTTTGGCAGCCTCAGTACCTCATCATCAAAATTATACCCACAGTCATACGCACAATGTTTACAATAGTAATGAAAATACAAATACAAAATGTGAACCCACGGCTTTGCTAACGGTCAATCATCAGCATATTACCTATAACTATCCCATATATCACGCTTCCACTGGAATATTAGCCAATAATAGTACAGCTCTAACTTCTTCTACCAAAACAGCAGCAGAACATCAGCAGCAGCATCACACATGTACTGCAACAGCGGCCTCTACTCTACACAATTCGTCACATTTTGCACCCGAAGGTCCTGAGCATACTAAAATGCCCTATCATCATTACCACAGCTCTGGAGCTGCAGGTTATAGCGCAGAGTCCTCATTATGTTACAATAACAACTGTGATGCCGTGACAAACTTTACTGGCAACTTTGCAGGACCCTATGAGTATGATATACACCCGCCACCACTTACAGCCCGACATTTGGGCAGTCATAATGGAGTTAATGATATACATGGACCAGAACTGCAGCAACCACCTCCCCATGGAAATGAACCGGCCGAGTTTATTAATTATTCGGATTTAAAGTGTGCCACACGAACGCTATTACCACCGAATACCGTATCCAGTAGTTCTGAACTAATCTCCAATGAACCTGAATTTATAAACTACTCGGAACTAAAACATTATCCACATATAATGGAATCCACCGCTACCACAACTTCTCCACACGAAACTAAACCCACTAAATTGATGTCGCAACAGGAAACTTCACCTCCTCTTGTATATGCAGACATAACAGCAAGAAATTCTGAAAATCCAAGCACCTCTTATGACACCTGTTACTATGGCAGCAACACTAGCCGAACAAAATTGGAGAAGACAAAAGAGAAATATATAATGGATACACCATCAACACAAGCCGGAATTTACGAATATGAACATCAGTATAGTGCGGCCCCAAATAGCTATTTTCCTAATATGGCCGCTGGTCACAACAGTACTAATTATGCTGGCATTAATAACTATTATGACACTGGGCCATCTTCAAGTTTACATGGTCCTCAGAATAATACGACCCCCTATGAATATAATGGTTCGACTTCCTCGTCCTCATTTGGCTCATCGTATGCGAATAATTATAATCAAATGAATGCACGTAGTTCAAGTTTAATGTCGGCTGCTCCCTGTCATACTTATGCTCATTAGTTTTAAACATAAAATACAGAATTTTATTCAACTTAGTGATTTAGCAATATTTTTTTTTTTTTTGTTGGCATTGAATGTTAAAATGGAAAAAAATAAAAAAAATAAGATTTTATAATTTGTTTTGAGTTTGTTTTTAGTTTAATGTACGTTTTCCACATGATAAGCGATTGATTGTGTAGTAAAATTTATATGAAAAACACTTTTAAAAAATTTATTGCCTTTGTATCCTCGTCAATTTTTTTTATTACTTCGAAAGCATGAAAATTTTCACTAAAATTGTTTAATTTAGCGTTAGGCAACGCAATCAGTTTGACAAATATTTAACAGGTTTTTGTACGAAAATCAAAAATTGTTGATGTGTCTACAAACATACTTTTAACATTTGTCAGACAATCAAACACACCAAATTATTACGCAAAAGGTACAATTTTGACATGTTTACCAAGCCGCTTCGCTTGTTTGTGTGGTTTATTGGCCGTTTATTGTTTTCAAGTTCTACTATTTTTCATTACATAATACATTTATTTACTGCCTGTTTTTTATGACGAGCAAAATACTCACTCGTTTAACCTACATCTAAAACAAATGTTGATATTTTGTTTTTAATGCAAAAAAGGAAGTGAGTTTTGCGCTCGTCATCAAAAAATAGGCAGCTATGTGCTGTATTCACAAAACAAGTGGTTGAACGTGTAGTAAAATTTATATTAAAAACAATCGAAAAACTTAGTTTTTTTCAGCCCATTTAACAGTTTTTTTTCAAGTTTTCAAGCAACGTTTCAAAGCCAACCACAGCTTTTTTACACTGCTTTATGTGTACTTGAAAAAAATTAAAATGAACTTTATGAACTTTCTAAAAAAAGGGTTTTAAAATTAGATGTTCATTTCTTTTTGATTAAAAAGTGGCAAGTTTACTATTATGTTCAACAACCTTATCCGGTATCAGAGATGAAAAGTTAAGACTTTATATTTAAAGTATGTCGATAATACAGTTTCAATTACTCAGAGATTTCAATGGCTGCCAGATACATTAAAATTGTGGAAAATCATAGAATTATAAGTCGTCGAAATCTTTAAATTAACTTACAAACAACGATTTTTCTTTATGCGGAATTTAAACTTGTTTTTTTCTACACTTCAAGAATACAAACAAATTTTCAAAATAGATTAATTTAATATTAAAAAAAAATTTTATTTGACTTTTTCTCTATAATATTTTAAACATTTTAACAAAAACAGTGATTTACGTTGTTAATATCGAAAAAAATAAAAAAATTTTAATTAAAATTTTCAAAAACTTTAATAAAATGCACTAATCACAACACGAAATGTGGTATTTTTGTAACCATAGACAAAACTTTGACATAAGATTTTACAAACAACGCAAAAGAAAGGCGAATTAAAATACAGGTGGTGCCGAAACGGCATCTGATTTTGGCAGTTCGAGCTTATTTGTTTTTAATTGTTAGTGTTTTTCTAAGAATGGTTGACATTATTTATATATAAAAAAATAAATAAAGCTTAAACAAATTACTATAAGCTTAAGTAATAAAAAAGATTAAATAAGAAAAAATTATATTAACAAAAATAATTTTTGCAATTTATTTAAGTGTTTATTATTAATTATTTATTTTTCATTATTGAATTCTTTTATTTCAATTATAATTTGCTACCACTTCACAAGCTTTATTTCTTTCCCACACAATTTGCTTCTATTTTGACGTTTTATGTTAAGTTCGTACAGACGGTGGTCGGATCTTACAATGTTGTCATTTTTCTGACAATGGTGCCATTGTCAGATGCATTAATTTTACACATCTGCCAAATGGAAATTAGCTTACAATGTTCACACAGTTGCAAGACATTTTTAGGCAATTTTAATGGCAGCACTGTAAGATCTGACCACCGTCTGTATGCAGCTTTACATAGCGTCTTCAACTGACAATTTTTTGTCATACCAAACGTCAAAGTCTATATAAAAAAAACTCGAAAATTTTTGTCAGCGTTTTTTTAATATGAAGTTTGACGTTTGGTATGACAAAAAATTGTCAGGTAAAGACGCTATGTTAGCAATAATTGGATGTGTCAGAAACTAAAAGGTCTTACTCCACAAAATAACAAGTAAGGTAAAATCGTGATGTTCGAAAAATTGCTTTTAAACTCTATACCGGTTTTTTATAGTTTTAAACGGAAAGTATTTTAATAATATAAAAACAAAATAATTTTCAAAGAGTTCACAACTAATTATAGTAATATAAAAAAATTTTAAAATTTTCGAAGGGAAGTTAGGCCTTTTAGCTTCTGACACATCCAATTGGCAACGAAAATTTACTAACAATCATTGCAACATAAAAATGTACAAAAAAGTACAGTCTACATTAAAGATAACATAATTTTGACATTTACTGCAATATATCGTATATGGTAATTTTACCATGATATGCGCCAAACCAATAATGAGGTGACGATATGTATGTCCTAATATTTATCTCTGGTATAAACAAAGCTTTGACATAAGACACGGTAATATTACTAGAAGGTGGCAGCACTAGGAGTTGTTGTACAACAATTCAACAAATACAAGCAAATTTTTTTGTGTAAAAATGGCCGTTAATAAAAAAAATATGGATTTTCATCACAGCAAAATATTTTGGTTTAATTTAATTTGTAATTTAAAAGACAAGTTGCTCTTTGAAACTTCTAAAAAGAAATTTTATAATACAATACGTACTTTATTTAAGTTATATTTCAAACTTTTTGCACAATTTTTTCGAACAGAATGTTACTTTTACAAGCGATTAGTTTTGCTGGGTACATACTATGCAATGCATTTACGCAATCTAGCAAATTAAATTCATTTTCATTAATTTTTCATTAATTTCAGATTGCATCCACATCAAAACGCTTTGATATTTTGAGGTTGCATTGAAATAGATTGCATGTAGATTGCACTGTCTGTACTCAGCATTACAATTCTAAACACAAGTTGTTCTTTGCGACGACTAAACAACGCACTTTTGTAATACAATACGAACTTTTTTAATTTATATTTCAATTTTATTACACAGCTTTATATATTATACCGACACCAACGACTTTTGACATCGTTGAGGAATAAACCAAATAAACATCTGGCTTCTTGCGCCAGATGTTTGCGACTTTAGCTGCAATTTGCAACCTTTTTGACGCTCTGACACTCTTTGTGCGACTTTTTTAAAATTGTCTAATTTTGCAACTTTTTCCAACTTTTTGCTACTTTTTGCCCCTTTTTTATAAGTGAAATACTTCTTTTACACTGCTTATGGTGTTTTCTTTTCTACAAAAAAATGTGACATTTTATTTTACAAAAATGCAATTTGGTGCCTGTTTCTTAAAAATTTTGCTCCCGAAAAGGATGGCTTGCTTTATTCTAAAAAACTCATCATCCCTTTCGAGATAAAAATTTTTAAGAAACAGACACTAAATTGCTTTTTTTTTAAATAAAATGTCACATTTTTTTGTAGAAAAGAAAACACCATTAGTTTCACATATGTTCCTACTACTGAACTGTATTGTATAAGCCTTTTTTTGTATCGTGTTCTTTGAATTTTCGTGCCAATCTAGGATGATCGGCATTATTATTTAAAGCGTTTTAAGACCAACTTTTTTACCGCGATTGATCTCATATCTTTATTTAAAAATGTTATAAATGACACAGGCTTTTTTTTAACGAACTTAAGGTGTTTGAAAGTAAATCCAATGATAAATCATACAATTACATTTTTAAAATTACAAATGCTAACCAATTTTGGCATACAGTAGGAAGCTTAAAAATTGCTCTTAATTAACCATTGTACCTTAATTTAGACAAATAAGCAGCGCATGTAGATTTCGTCATACCAATTTTTTTCAGTTTTTTTAACGAAAACAATTTGTTCTGTAAGTAAAAATTTCTTTTTAACTGAAGCAAATTTAAGAGAGTTTTTAAAGAAATAAAACCGAAATTGTCTCCCGGGTGTAATTAAATTAAAGTAATTAAAATGTTAAAAAAAATTTAAATTTGAAAAAACGACTTTTTGTGCGACTTTTTCAAAATTCTCAACGGTAAAACTGTTGGATAGACCTTGGACTAGACTACTAGAGCAAAAAATCGTCATTTGGCGTAGTAATGCCACCTGTTTATTTCATCATGAATCCCACTACAGGCTGATTATAAATTGGCGACTTAAAACAATTCTGACCACCCTGCATATATTTAGTAAATTCTTCTTTTTTTTTTTGTTGCTTGCTTCTCTTTTATCGTTTACTCTTTTGCTTTTATAATAGCGATTATTATTATTGTATCTATGTGTGTGTTTTTCTTTCTTTCTTTTTAGAAATATTGACTGGCGGCATTAGTAAAATCACAAAGTAAAAATACAAGTTAAATCGTGTGGTCGCAAATACAAGCACTTCGCTCGGTTGTACAGTAACTAAAAATCTTTTAACGCATTTAAATTAAGTTATACTAAAAAAACAATAATAAAAAATGGTTTACGCTGTCAAGAGCAAGGTATGTACCGCAGCAACACCAGCAAATTGCAAAAGAATATGGAAGTATGTATAGATTAAGAATGTACTAGGTACGTAGATATAATCGAATAAAAAAAGTGAATACTAATTCATAAATTTTAATAAAAATCTGCTAGATCAAAAATCTTATTAGAATTCGTTGAAGTATGACGTGTTATTTTTACAAAATTACCCTTTTTAATTAAACATGATGTTTGTCCTTAAAATCGGGACATGTGGTAAAATACATCCATACATATTTCTGTGCAAATGTTAGGTGGTGTGTGTAATGACGGCCTATGCAGTTAAGTAATCAACTCTGTCGTCATAATTCTGAAACAAAAAAATTAATTATTTTGCCGTTTTTTGATTATATGTATGTAGTATTTAATGCTTATATTACACTTTTATTACAAGTTTTTTTCGGCTAATTGATAAAATTTTAATAAATAAATGTTATGTTGGTGCTGTCATTAACGGCAGCGGGCGCAACAAAAAATTGCTGCCGCCACCACCCCCTACCGACGCTTTATGATATCATCTCTATTATTAAAGTGACGTTACGTTTTTAATTTTATTTTCACAAACCAAATCTTAAAAAATATATATTTTTTTGTTCTATTGTCTTTATTGTTTAATTGTTGTTTGCCTGAATATTAACTTAAAACTTTCTGTTCACAAGTTCATCATTTATGAATCTTAAAGCTTAAAATTTTTTCAAGTTTCAATTATAAACCTTGTTTTTGCTGTTAATGATCATTAAATAATTTAATTGTAAGAAAATAAAACGGAGGGACAGCATGAATTGGCAAAAATAAATAAAAGTGTTATAGAGATAGATGAAGTGATAGAGAGGTGGAGTTTATTTGTGTAGCAACACAAGGTGAATCATATATGTAAAACAGGTTCAGAAAAAACACGTTATTTTGAAAAGAAATTTTAAGTTTTTGTGTGAAGTAAACCTTTAGAAATTTTTTTTCTTATAAAGTTGGTTTCTACTATCAGTTTGTTAAATTAATTTTTAAAAATCTATAGGTACTTTGTTGATTATTTAATTATGTGCCTTTTTTTAATAAAATCATTAAAATGGTAACCAAAAACTTTTGAAAGAAAAAATCTTCAATATCTTATAGGTATTCACTTAGGTATAACACCAATATACTCCGCAAATAGATGTGTACCTATAGATTATCTAAATAATTTTAGTTTTATAATAATTAACAGTTTAATACCTAGGTATGTATATTGTTTTCATAACAAAAAGATATAATTTATTAAATATTAATTTTTAACAAAAAATAACGAAATTCTCTATATTCTAAAATATTACGCTAAAAAAGTAGTCGGACATTAAGAAGACAATTCTCTTAAGCTTTTTTTTTAATATTCATAAACTTATTTAATACTTTGTAGGAAGGGTTTGGTTTTAATTACTGCTTCTAATCTACTCGGCATTGATTCTACAAGTTTTCTGCAAACAGAAGGATCAATTTTCGCCCATTCGTCTTTTATTGCCTTTATGAGGCCGTTTTTATTGGAAAGCGCACGGCATGTGCTTTATGTTTTCGATCATTATCCTGATAGAATTGAAATGTGTCTTTTATACCTAGTTTTTCGACACTCGGCACCAAATTTTGCTTCAAAATGGATAAATATTTATATTGGTCCATAATGCCATCTTACAGTTGCTCTTAGGTTTTTTTCTTTAAGTTCTTCGTTGGTCTTTCGCCATACATAGGATTGTCTTTCAGATCGAAATAAATTAAATTTACTTTCATCTGTAAATAATCACACCTATTCTGCATTTCGATTACGTCTCCGCATTCAGTTCCGTTACGATCGAAAATTGGTATTCTGCAGAAAAACGGAATCGAAAGAATAAGAAGAAGATAACAATGTTTACAAAATCAATTGTATCAATGTGGAATGTGGAAATGAAACAGCAGAATAAGCAAGTCTGTTATCATTTTCATAAACAAATGTCAAATTTAATAAAACAAGTTCTGTGTATAATAAAGTAAATTGTTTATAAATTTAATAAAAGAAAAATATTGAAATAAAATAAAAAAAGAAAAAGGTAAAAATAAGTTTTGCATAAATATATAAGTGTGTATAACCTAGTGAAGCTGAAATTAACTAAAAAAAGTAGAAAATAAAAGTGTTGTGGTTAAATATGTAAAGACAAAATGTTAATAAAAACTGTTTGTAAAGAAATAATTTAGTGAGTTGCATTTTTATTTAAAATTTAAGGACAAATGGAGTCTATTGCAGCTGCATTATTGTTGCTCGTATTGCTCCGGTGTTGTTGTTTTTGACCTGCATACATACATAACAAAACACTCATATTCCAGTACAAAAAATAACAATTTAAAACAAAAAAATTATATAATAATTTGTATTTAAATCGTTTTTAAATTTTTTAATTTTGTAGGTACTTACATTTTTTCACTTTTTTACTTAAAAAAACAAAAATAGAAAAAACCTCCGTTAACAAAAAAACAACTGAGAGAAACGGAGCTCCGATCGTAATGCAGAATACATACAATCGAAAGAAACTGAGCGGAATCGAAACGCAGAATACCAAAATTGCCAGACGGAGAAAATTTCGATTCGAATCGAAACACAGAATAGGGGTGAATACTTTGTTCCAGAATGAAATTTCCATGTTTTTGTACATTTTTGCAAAATTAATGTGTTTAACTCGATTAACATGATTAATGTATGGTTTCTTACGCGCGACTCTACCATTGCAACCATTTTTTCGCATCACTAATCTTACTGTTTCTGGATTACAGTCTTCATTTATACGTTGAGAAATTTCACTAGCCAACTTTGTGGCACTATCCTTAGGATTTTTTTAACTTGTTGGATGATCCATCGCTTATCTGTACTGGTAAATAATTTGGGCCTTCCAGATTTTGGTTTATTTTCCACTGATTTGGTTTCTTTATACCTTTTAGTTACATCGCAGACTGTTGACTTTGGCCTTCCAACTAAGTCACCTATTTCTCGGACAGTTTTTCCTCTTTCAAAGTTGTTTACAATAACTCTTCTTATTTCTTCCGTTGTGTAAAGGTTTGGTTCTGACATTTTTACAAATTTTAATTCAATAACGAACTTTAAATTTTATGGGTATTAACTATGTGCCGGTTAACACACGTCAAGTTTGACCCGTCAAGTCTTGAGCTTTTAGTAGAGAAGGGAAAAGAGAATGCCATTTATTTTCCCCTCACTATCAGTCGTTATTAAATATAGTGTAAACAGATTAAGGCCCGTTTTCACAACTTACCGATAGCTAAAAGTACACTTTAAATGGCCTTATAAAAAGTGTTCCATTATTAAAACTTTACTTTAACCTAAAAAGAGCGATAAAGTAAATTAAGGTTAATTCTACCTGGTAGGTTTAAGTAAAGTTGTAATAATGGAACACTTTTTATACTGCCGATAGAATCCTATCTTTAGCTATCGATCAGTTGTGAAAACGGGCCTAAGAATATGTCGATCCCCAGAGTTGATTTTACATAAATAGCAAGCATTGCCATATGTCCGACAACTTTTTTGGCGCTTAATTTTGCACTGTAACATTTTTTTATGAATTGATTTTGGGGGATTTGAGATATAACTTATCTGAAGAAAACTTAGAATCAATTTTGATGGCAAAATTAAACAGCTGAACAAATATAATAATAATAATTAAAATAATTTTAATAGACCTGTAATATACATCAATTATTATTACCTATAAATTGTAGGCAATAAAACTAGCGTATTATTATGCAATACTTAATTCAATACTATTATTTTTGCCTTAAAAAATAAAAATTTAAAAAATAACTTTTATTTTTTGAGTAAAATAATAAAAGTCAAAAATAACTTTTACTTTTTGCCTTAAAAAACAAAAGTTAATGGTGTTTTCTTTTCTACAAAAAAATGTGACATTTTATTTTAAAAAAATGCAATTTGGTGTCTGTTTCTTAAAAATGTTGCTCCCGAAAAGGGTGGCTTGTTTTATTCTAAAAAACTCATCCTTTTCAGGATCAAAATTTATTAAGAAACAGACACCAAATTGCATTTTTTTAAAATAAAATGTCACATTTTTTGTAGAAAAGAAAACACCATAAGAAATAACTTTTATTTCTGCCTTAAAAAAATAAAAGTAAAAAATTAACTTTTTTTTCTTCACTTTTTCGATAAAATAAATAAATAAAAAGTCATAACAGTTAAGCTTCGTTCACAATCAGAGAAACAATTTCGTTTTTTCTTCTATCTTTTTCTTCCTAAAATATGTCATATACATATTTTCATTTCATTTTTAAAACAAAAATGTAACTAAAATTTTTTTAAAAATGTAACTTAAGTTGAGTCAACTAGAACTTCAGCAACAATTTGTATGAAATTGTTTCTGACGTTTAAAATAATTTTATTTAGTTTTGAATGAAAATTTAAAAAAAAGGTTGTAAAAAATAATAATAAATGCATAATATTGTTGTGGCTAAAATTTGCAAACGGGTTCTTTATGCAAAAGAAATTGTTGCTCTATTATGAACACCAAGTGAAAATGTTTTTTTGATTGTGAACGAAGCTTTACGGTCCCTGGTTTTAACAAACAAAAATTGTCAAATATTTGAGCTTAGTTTGAACATTAAACAAAATATTTTTTTGTTTCCCATAGTTTAAAGCAAATATCAGAACAAATATTTTCGTCAAATATTTCATTAGTCTGAACGTACCTTAACTATATAATCATTCTAATTGCTTTACATACAATAGAATGAAGCAGGTGATTTGCAACGTTACTGTTACTGTCAGCTAACTGGGGCTTTAGTTAAGTGTGAATCAGTGATGCAAAACGTGGCACATTTGGGCCATTTTTGGCACTTTTTAACGTTTGATGGCCCTGTAGAAATCTATTTTGGCCCTTTCAGGTTAAAATTAAACTAGCTGGTAGTGACTGGCCTCCCGCAGCAAGCGTAGAGCTTCGCGGGATTAGTTACGGAAATTAATTGGTTAATACATTTTTCAATGTTATTTTCATACTTTTTTGAACAATACTTTTATTTACGAAATTGTTTTGTTTGTGTAGGACCAAATAAACAAGCGGTTGTTTGTATGAAAATCAAAAATTTTAAATATTCACAAAAACATCCTGGGGCCAAATTACGGCATTCGATATCGATCGAAATTCCTATTTAAATTATATTGTAATTTCGATGGATATCAAATGCCGTAATTTGCCCCCTGTTGTTTTTGTCAAAGCAATTGTTTTGTATACTTGGCCCTTTAAAGTAAGAACTGTTACTTTTATGTGCAAATCAGTCTTGCTTTAAATTAAAATTATTTTAAGTAGGTAAATATCCAAAAATCAAAGTAGACCGTCAAATGATAAAAATACTTCATACATAAATTAAATCAAGGCGAATTTATTACAGGTGGTCTTAAAAGCCCTGCTGATATTAGCTAAAATCACTGTTGGATGTCAAAATTTTGTTTATTCTCTTTTATTATCTTTGTTTCTGTTTTGTTTTATTTCTGTTTTTGACATTGTACAATGATTTTACAAAAACAAATTGCTTGTGGTTTTTGTACGAGTTGTACTTGTTGTAGTACCAAGATTACCTGGGATGAATTCGCCTTGAATTAAATTTTGTATTGAAAAATAAAGTTTTATGTTGCTTTTGAGCAATGGTATTTGTGAAACATCAACTGTGTAATATTAAAGTATAACAAGAATGGATAAAAACTATGTTTTACTATTAGTTTTATTTAAATACAAACATAATAATCTCCTATGTATGTACACTGTGGTGCAAAAATGAGCCAATGTTTTAAACAGGGTAGGTATTTCCTCGCAAAGAATTCTTTTTTTTTTATCTTTCCCTCTTCGTTTCGCGAAAAGAAGAGATTTGTTGTTTTTGTTTCGTTTCTATAAACGAAGGAGAGAAACTGCTGTGTTTTCTTTCGTTGATATTTGTGCTGAAATAAAAAACCATTCGTTTGGTTGAAAAAGAAGGAAACGAAATGGAGAGAAGAAGCAAACAAAATTGTTTCTTCTTTCTAAATCGAAGGAAAAAAATAGAGGGAAATAAAAGAAGGAAAAAACTTTGTTCATTGAAATTTGTTTTAATGAATAAATAAACAATAAAATAAATAATATTTAAATATTTTTTCTTATTTCTGTATTTACTAAACCAAGTCTTTGCTTTTAATTTTACTTCATAACAATATAATTTCAATAAAAAACAGAAAAAGAATTTTTTTTTTTTTTTTTTTTTTTTTTTTTTTTTTTTTTTTTTTTTTTTTTTTCATATTTTATTTATTGAATCTTTTCTTAACTGAAATTGACAATAAGTTTTTCAAATCTTAAAATTCTAAATTATTCTATGAGGTAACGTGCCAATGCGAGTTACCAATTAGATGTGGGAGGAGGTAATGCGTTGTTTATTATAGTGTTGCCAGATCTAGCGTGTCTTTTCTTTTTAGACGCCTGTGTCCATCGCTAGAAAGTAAGTTTTGAGCTAAGGTATTAGGATGCACTAACAGCTTATTAACATATTTAATACAGCTCTCCCGAGCTACTGTGATGACGGTAGAAATGCTTAAGTCCTTGTGAAGGTTAGCATTCCTTACGTACCAGGGAGCTCCAGTAATTATTCTCAAAATCTTCGATTGTCTTCTTTGAAGTTTTTCAATATTTGTAGCGCATGCTGTTCCCCAGAGTTGGATTCCATAGGACCAAATTGGTTTTATTATCGTGTTGTATATAAGAACTTTATATTCCAAACTAAGGGTGGATCTAGAGTTTAAGAGCCACATTAGTTGAACTGTCTTCAATTTGATTTGAGTTATTTTTGCCTCAATGTGTCTGCTCCACGTGAGTCGCCGATCTAGGTGTATTCCTAGGTATTTAACATGATTCTGTTGAGGAATTTGTACGTTATTAATTTTAATTGGGGTGCAGTCATGTTTTCTGAGGGTAAATGTAATGTGGGCACATTTAACGGGATTAACATTAATTTTCCATTTGTTAAGCCAGATTTGAAGTTCGTTAATGTGATTTTGCAATAGCTTTGATGCTTCTACTGGGCAAGAATGGGTACTTATGATGGCAGTATCATCGGCAAATGTGAATGTTTGGGTTTTTACGTGAGTTGGCATATCAGCAGTATACAAGACATATAAGAAAGGACCAAGAATACTGCCTTGGGGTACACCAGCTTTTACAGAACAGGATCTGGATATAGTATCTTTTACTTTGATTGTAAATGACCGATTTGTCAAGTAATTTTTAAGAAGTAAGTGTGTACTAGGTGGTAAAATGCAAGAGATTTTAGATATGAGCCCTTCGTGCCACACTTTGTCGAAGGCTTGAGCTATGTCGATGAATAGAGCCGAACAATATTGCTTTGCTTCGAAAGTTTGTCTTATTAGTGTGACAATTCGGTGCACTTGTTCTATTGTGTTGTGACTTTTGCGGAATCCAAACTGGTGCTGAGGAATAATACGATGTTCGTTGGCATAAACAATAATAATGCTTAGAAGTAGTTTTTCAAATAATTTTGATAATATTGACAGCAAGCTAATTGGTCTATATGATGTCGTTTGTGTTAAGTCTTTGCCAGGTTTCGGAATCATAATTATTTGTGATTTTTTCCAGTTTGTGGGGAAATGCCCTGTTCGATTTATACCGTTGAATATGTACATAAGTACTTTTAACGCACATTCGGGCAGTTCTTGGATCATTTTGGCAGTAATTTTGTCATGGCCGGCAGATTTTTTGACATTTAGCTCTTTAATGGTTAGTTTTAATTCTGGGAGTCTAAAATGAATTGGGTTAAGTGGATAATGGCATAATGATTGTAACTCACAATCAGTGCTAGAAGAAACATTGGGCGTGAAAACTTTTTCGAGATGGTTTGCAAATGCATCGGCTTTTTCTGGGTTACTTCTGGCCCATTTACCGTTTGGTAGTCGAATTGGTGATTCTAATGTTGTGGGGCATTTTAATTGTTTTGTTGTTCGCCACAGGCTATAATTTGTTCTATCGGTTGGGTCCAAATTTGATAGTTGCATATTAAGAAATGCTTCTCGTGACTCTTTTAATGCCGCACGAAGAGCTTTTGTACAGGTTGCCAGTTGTTGCTTTAAAGAGGGAGATCTGTAGGTTTGCCACTGCCTCCGGATGTCTCTTTTTTGTTTTAGTAGGTCATCGATGTTTCTCGAATAATAACTTGATGAAGTCTTGTTTCGCGTCACTTTAACAGGTGTAGCAATTTTGGCGGCAGACTGCAAGATTTCAGTAAACTGATTTACAGCTGAGTCGATCTCATCATTATTTTTTAATGGAATATTTTGAGGTAAATGTGAGCTAACATACTTTTTATATTTAAGCCAATTTGTGTTTTTA
The DNA here is from genome assembly GCA_963931875.1 of Pollenia griseotomentosa. Classification (NCBI taxonomy): domain Eukaryota; kingdom Metazoa; phylum Arthropoda; class Insecta; order Diptera; family Polleniidae; genus Pollenia; species Pollenia griseotomentosa. The sequence goes on along the minus strand of OZ007561.1, from coordinate 200,607,578 downwards.
TTTGGGAAATAAAATTTCGGATTGGGAAGTTGATTAATGTTGTTGATGTTTATTATAACCGGGGAGTGATCAGAAGATAATTCGAAAGACGGAATAGCTGTTATTTGCTCACGTTTTATGTTTTTAGTGACTCCAAAGTCTATTAAGTCTGGGATTTTTTGCAAATCTGTAGGCCAGTAGGTAGGGTGGCCAGAGGATATTGTATCCAGTTTTGCGGTAAAGACTGCCTTTAATAATTGTCTACCCTTAGGAGAGATAAGTCTGGAACCCCAGTGGGTATGTTTAGCATTAAAATCGCCTGCTACAATAAATCTAGCACCTAGTGTAGAGAAGAAATCAAGAAACTGTTCTTCTGAGACCGAAAATCTTGGCGGGCAATAAATAGACGAGATGTTTATTTTGTATGAAGGACTATCAAAACATATTGAGGTAGCTTGTATGTATTCTTTTGAGTAACATTGGAGAGGATAATGTTTAATGCTTGATCTGACGATAACAGCTGTGCCCCCAAAGCCTCTACCGCTCGGGTGTTTGGTGTCATAAACTTTGTATCCTTTGATTCTAAAACAATTTTTTGAAGTGAAGTGTGTTTCTGAGACTAGCATTATATCTATTGAGTTCAGATGTAGAAAAGTTTCTAACTCGTTTTTATGTTGGCTTAAGCCGTTAGCGTTCCAATGACATATTGATATGGAATTCATTTTTTTGATAGGGTTTCAATAAGAATAGACTGATTTCTCATCATTTCTTGCAACATGCCAGTCATTCTGTCCATGAAAGTATACATTGACTGCACTAAGTTTTTTTAAAGAATCCTCTAGGGATGAATGTTGTTGTTGATGGGGTTCAGGGTTTTGTTGTTGTTGAGTTTCTGGGTTTTGTACGACTTGGGAATATGATCGCATATTTGTAAAATTTTGAGGAGTATAATTATTATTACTGGCAGTAGCATTTAAGTTACTACGTCTGTTTAAGTCTACGTTTGCACTCTGAGAAGTTCTCTGTTTCAATTGGATAAAGATTGGACAACCTCTATAATTTGCAGTATGATTATTTCCACAGTTACTGCATTTTTTTACATTGGGGTCATTTTTTGGATTTGTGCACTCTTTGGTACTGTGGAGGCAACCGCATATTACGCAGACGGTGGGTAGCTTACAATAAGTTTTTGTGTGTCCGTACTCCTGACAATTTTGACATTGTACGGGGTCTTTTCTTTTATGTGGGGCTTCTACTGTTATTCTGTGATGCAAAAGATAACGCAATGAATAGATAGGATGAGGTTCATTCTTATTATACATATGCCTGTCAAATGCAATTTCCACTCTGAAAAGTGGTTGAGGGATTTTGTTTCTGTTTTTTATATTTTGAACGGACTTGACTTCGTAGCCAGCAGATATGATAGCTTCTTTAACTTCGTTAATAGACACGGAACTTTCTATGCCTTTTATGACAACAATCAGTCCTTTGGCACTTTTTAGTTTGTAAGTATAGTAGTTTTTATTATTTTTATCGAAATCATCAATGACTATTCTGAAATTTTTTTCTGTGTAAACTTGCACTTTGGTTTCCTGAATGTTACCCCTGCGCATAGACACAACATGGAAAGTATTAGAACCGATTAATGTTGAAAGGCCATTTATCAATAGATTATTACATTGCTCACGAACATAGATCGGTGGTGGCTTATATTCCTTCGTAGGTAAATCAGTGGTATCACCATTTTCTTCATTGTCGAGTATAGAAAATCGATTTGACGATGTTTCTACTTGCGTTTTTGTTTGTTTTGATGCTGGTACATTTTTCTTAGACGCGGGACTGCGTTTTCTTTTCAAGATTTCAAAGTAGCGATCAATCCCGGTTTGAACGGGACTTTTCGGAGGGATTTTATCATTCCCAGTTTTTTGTGTTGAAGGGGAAGATGGCATCCCTTCACACAAAATTAAGAGCTTTCAGATTGAGAGAAACTTCAATCGAAAGCTCAGAGTATTAAGAGGTGCTTTTGTATAAAAGCTTTTTGTTTACTAAACGATGTGGTGTGTTTAGTGTATGACCAAAACAGAATATTCTGATCATAAGCAGAGCAAAAGTTTTTTGTTGTTATTTTCCTTTATTAAATTTTTGTGGAGTCTCACTGTTTGAAGAACAAATAAGATGATCAAAGTAGACGAAGATAAGTCTCACCTTATAATTTTTTTTTTTTTTTTTTTGTTATTATCCCCAATTGTTGTTGAAAAATAAACACTTCTCCGATGTTCCGGGTTATTTCTTTTTCTCACAATTGCAATTATAATCAGTAGTGGATTTTTTGTTTTGTTTTTAATAAGATTTTTAAATATTTTTGCAGAGCACTTTATTTGTTTTGTTTTAACACATTAGAGTTGCAAAAATATAGTTTAACGGGCATTTTGTGGAAATCGGAAAAGAATTCTTTATTTTTTCCTTCCTTCCATTCGATATTTCGATTTCATTTTTCTTTTCTAATTTTATTCTCCTTCAGTTTGTTTCCTTCTATATCATTCCTCTTCGTTCTGCTAAACGAAGAGAAGCATTTGTGTTTGCTTCGGCAAACACAAAAGAAGGAAACAACAACAATATTTTCTTCTTTCTCGCGATAATGATAATCGAAAAGTTTTGTACAAAAAAACCTTCGCGAGAAAGAAAGAAAAAAGAAATTCATTTACCTACTCTGGTTTTAAACAAAGCACGTTACTTAATTAGGTACTTTACAGTTTTTATTAAATTATTTCTAAACTTTTTGCTAAATTATAAAATATGTATCTATAAAATATTTAACAGTAACAAAAACATTAATTCATAACTTAAGTTTATAAAAAAAAAAACGTTTTATAATTCAGACCATTGGCATACTTTTGCTCCAAGGTTTTGGTCATCTTAATTTAATAATTAATCCAGTATCCTTTTGCTTTCTTCAACTGATTCATCCTATTTGGCATAGATTGATAAAGTTTAGCCACATAATCTACAAGAATTTTGTACCATTCAGCCTGAACCCTCTCCCAAAGCTCATTAATACTTTTCGGGGCTTCTTCGTATTCTGCCAGCGGCCGCTTTAAATAAGCCCACAGGTTTTCGATCGGGTTCAGATCTGGACTCTGCGGTGGACACTCCATGACCCCAAACACCTGAGAACTAAGCCATTCCTTGACAACTTTTGCAGAATGTTTTGGGTCGTTGTCATGTTGGAAGATTATATTCTCTGGTCTATCTGGCATTTTGGAGAGGGCTAAAGGCAAATTATCTTGCAAAAATCGATGATAGTGTTCCTTTCGCATTATGCCTTCGATCCTTACAATTGGACCCACACCATGTAAGGTTATACATGCCCATACCATAAGAGAACCGCCTCCGTGCTTAATGGTTTGATAATGATATGATCAGGACTTGGTGTGGTTGATAGCTTGGACCAGCACCAAACCTTCCCATCCGATTGGTATCTATTGATTTTGGTCTCATCTGACCATATGACCTACAAGATAAATAGAAAAGGTCAAATGTATTAAAAATGAAGTTAACACAAATACTCACCGTGTGCCAATCTAATACTGTATACGACTTGTATTTTTCAAAAAAATATTTTCGCAATTTTACGTTTTTGGGAGATAATTTAGGCTTTTTCTTTTTTGTAGAAGCTTTGTATCAACCACTTTTAAGAGCCCTCTGGACAGTCCATCTGCTAACAAAGACAGAACAGGCAGAAACTGCCTCTTTCGTGCTATTTATTTTGCCAGAAATGAATGAGCGTCCAAGAGCTCTGGCTTCAGTGTCCGTAATTTTTTGCGGTCTTCCATTTTTTCTTTGAAAACTTTGATCTGGATTAGAGTTTTTGTAATTAGCAATTATTCTAACCACTGACCGCTGTCCTATTTTGTAAAAATTTGCGATTTTTCGAGTTGAATCGCCATTTTTAGCTTTTTCTAGAACTGCGTTTTTTAAATCAATAGATAATGGCTTCATTTAAATTTTTTTGTTATTTTTAACTTTTGTATGCACACAATCTTTAAGTTTTCCAAACTAATAATATTATAAAAACTTATCTTCTAAAGAACCGTTAATTGAGTATTTTTTGGCTGGTGCAAAATTGAGCCAATGCAATTGAGTTAAAGAGATCAATATATTCTGATTAAGAGAACCAAATAAAGTAATGTTTATTTATTTTTTAAGAGAATGGAATCAAAAAATGCAAAAAGTTTTGTTTTTGTAAAACAAACAGAAAAATAGGAGATCATTCACAAAATTTTTACTTACATTGGCTCATTATTGCACCACAGTGTATATGGGCATTTCCGTCAAAAGGTCCACCGTGACCGAAAATTTAAAAGTTATTAAAAGCTGATTATTATACGATATTGTTATAAAGAAATATTTAGATTTTACTAATTTTACTAATAAATTTACCCACAAATTTGTTCACTTAGATGAACAATCAGACTGCAAAGTTATTCAAACGTAATTTCTTATATGTGAGTATGAGTATATATATATACATTTATGTCACATATGGTCCAGAATTGTTTGCTATTGAAATTCAGCAAGATCGGTCCACAAATGGCTGAGATATGAGTAAAAAACCACGACTGCCTCAAATTTTTTCCTTTAAAGGTCCAATTAGACGTGACATTACCATACCAACACTGTATTACCAAAATGACATTAACATACCATACAAACCAATTAAATTTTGGTTTCTACGGTCGTACAGTGGATATGGTAATACAGTGTTGGTAATGTGTTTTTTTTTTTTTTTTTTTTTTTTTTTTTTTTTGTTGTTTTTATACCCTTCACCACAGGTGAAAAAGGGTTTATATAAGTTTGTCATTCCGTTTGTAATTTCCACAATATTGATCTTAGACCCTATCAAGTATATATATTCTGGGTCCTTATGAGGAGAGAAGTTGATTTAACGATATCCGTCCGTCCGTCTTACGTTTGATATGTGTGTCCGGAGACTCCAGGCATGATAGCGGCTAGGTTGTTTTACATTTGTGTCACAAATAGTCCAACATTTCTTGCTATTGAAATTCAGCAAGATCGGTCCACAAATGGCTGAGATATGACCAAAAAACCATGACTGCCTCTAATTTTTCCAAAAAATCCCGTGTGGTTGTTGTATTTTTATTACTTTTTTCTGTATATCTGGAGAACGGCCAGAGCCAAAGTTTCCAAATTAGGTACAAACATTACGGTTAAAAATACACACCATCCCACAAAAAATATCTTAAATCTTATAAAAACCTGAATTTTTTGACTGTAATATGACCTATGGTTACGCCTTATATATCGGAAATTTTTAAAAGAAAATATTTTCTGAAAAACTCGGGAAAATCGGTTCAAATACGAAAAAGTTATGACCAAAATATTAATTTTTTTTTTTTTTTGAAAAATACCCATTTTCGGGAACCATAGACCTTCCCGAGTCCAAGTTTTGTAACCAAAATAACTTGCAAATTTCTTCTTTAACACGTCGGTATATAAATCTGTCAAATCGGTTAAGAAATAGAGGAGTTATGACCAAAATACTAAAATCCCAAAAATTACTCTTTTTATTATTATTAAGTTTGATTTTTATACCCTTCACCGAAGGTCCTACACCCTATAAAGTATATATATTCTGGGTCCTTATGAAAAGTGAAGTTCAAATCCGGTTGTCGTCTCTTCTGTGTGTTGCTGAGTTGTAAACAGTAAACGGTCCACATTTCATTTTTATGATATTTAAACAGCGTTCCTTCATGGTTCAGTTGTCTAGGGGGTGTGTTAAGTTAGAAACTGTGAGTTCCCTGGTTCAAATCTTGGTTTTTTAAAAAGAATTTTTTTTTTTTTAATATTTTTATGTTCTAAAAACGATTTTAAAAAAATATTCACCAGTTTTCGCTTTTTAAATTTCATTTATAATGAAGTTTTAAGTATTGTAAATATGTATGTATATGTAAAAATTATTTAGTTTCGCTGTATTCTGCTCGCACAATGGTGAAGGGTATATAAGATTCGGCACAGCCGAATATAGCACTCTTACTTGTTTTTTTAATAACATAATTTTCAAATACGAAAAGGAGTAAAAAAAAATTATTGTTTTACAAAGTGTATTTAAACAAGTATATACATAAAAACATTTTGTTCAACACCCCTTCTCAATTTGAAAAACATTTAAATAAGACCAATCATTTTTCGAAATTTAGTTATTTTTACATTTCTTAATGGTTTTGGTAATAGGTCTGCTAACATTTCTTCGGTAGGACAGTATTCAAATTTAATTTCCTTAACCTTTGTGATTTCACGAATAAAATAATATTTAATATCAATGTGTTTTGTACGTGAAATAATTTTATCGATATCTAATAATTTCAAACAGCTTTTACTATCTTCAATTACAGTAATGTCTGATATATGTAAGTTTAAATCTTTAAATAACAATTTTAACCACAAAAGTTCTTTAGTAGCTTCTGCCAGTGAAACAAATTCGGCTTCTGTTGAAGATAATGTCTCTTGCTTTTGTTTTCTACTTGCATATGAAATAGTAGCTCCACCGAGTTGAAATACGTATCCACTTGTAAACTTTCTGTCTTTCACATCTCCTGCAAAGTCTGCATCAGCATATCCAATTAGTTTAAGATCATTTGCTTCAATACATAGCTTTAAGTTTTTAGTACCATTTAAATATTTAAATATTCTCTGAACTTCATTCCAATCTCTTTTGGTGGAACATGACACTTTGCGACTTAGTATGGATACAGCAACAGTAATATCAGGTCTGGTGGTATTTGATAAATATAATAAAGATCCAATTTCCCGTCTATATAAATCATTTGAATCTAACTGATCATTTAATAATAAATTTTCTTTTAGATATCCAATATCCAAAGATATTTTTGAACTTTTTGAGTTCACCATTCCATAGACATCAAGAATTTTGTCTATATAGGCTTTTTGGTGTACATAAAATTTTCCACAAACTCTTTCAACTTCTATTCCTAGAAATTGTTTAAGAGCTCCGAGATTAGTGATTCTAAATAATTTAGAAATTTCTTTTACGATTTCATTTATAATAATTTCATTTTTTCCAATGATGAGAATATCATCCACATATACTAGTAAATATATAATATTTTCATTATCTCCTTTGGTATATTAACAGCAGTCAGTTTTTCCCCTTCTGAATCCTAAACTTATCAACGATTCATTAAGTTTTTTATTTCAACATCTAGCTGACTGTTTTAAACCATAAATACTTCTATTTAATTTACATACTAGATTCTTTTTTGTGGAAATTTCATATCCTTTTGGTTGTTTCAAAATAATTTCATTTTCAAAATCACCATTTAAAAACGCAGTTTTAAAATCAATGTGATGGACAAGCATTTTTTTATAAGAGTGTTCTAAATGTGGACTTTTTAATTACAGGAGCAAATACTTCGTCATAATCTTGACCATATTTTTGAGAAAAACCTTTTGCTACGAGACGTGCTTTATATTTGACTGTTCCATCAGCCATCGTCTTTACTTTATAAAGCCATTTACTCCCTATGGGCTTCCTTCCTTTAGGCAATTCCACCAAATCCCAAGTATTATTCGCATACATTGCTTGTATTTCTTCCTCCATAGCAGTCATCCAATTTTTACTATTAGAACATTCAATTGCTTCTTTATATGTTGTTGGTTCAAATGTAACAACTTTACAATTATATCTTGCTTTTGTTAGTTCTGATGATTTTATAACAGCTGACTGAACTTCCTTAACAGCTTGGGTTTTATTATTTTGTTCCATTAAATAATCAGTATTTGATCTGTTATTACTATAATTTTATTTACTATTACAAAATTCAATATTTTCTAAAAACTTGACATCTCTGGAGATAACTATTTTGTCTATATCTTTATCAAGTATCCTATAAGCCATTGATTCATCACAAAATCTAACAAGAGATCCCTTTTAAGCAACGTTATCCAATTTTTGACGAAATTTTTAATAATGTGAAAATATACCTGACAACCAAACGATTTTATATGCTTCATAGATGGTTATTTTGAATACCATAATTCATAAGGAGTTTTATTAATTGACTTCGATGGCAATCTGTTTTGTAAATAATTCGCAGTATTTACTGCCTCTGCCCTATACTTAAGTTCTAATTCGGATTCTATTAGCAAACAGCGAGTCATTTCTATAAGACTTCTATATTTACGTGCTGTAAATTGTTGACTAATTCCTCTGCTTTTCAAAAAATTGCTTAGTGATTTATTTTTGAATTCACCTCCCTCGTCACTTCTCAAAGTTTTTATAGATTTCTTAAAAAAATTTTCCACATAGGCCACATATTCCTTTATCTTCTCTAATGCACTACTCTTATTTGTTAAAAAATAAACAACACAGTACCTGGAGCAAACATCAACCATAGATAAAAAAATATTTGTTTCCACTAGGAGTTATTTCCTGCATTGGTCCACATAGGTCTGCATGTATCAAGTCCAAAATATTTTCTGATCGGCTTTGCGTTTCTTTAGGGAATTTTTGTCTAGTCATCTTACCTTTTAAACAAGTTTCACATACATCAGAACAATTGCAATTCTTTAATTTTATGTTTGATACTGAATTGTTATTAACTGATATTTAATAACTTTATGATCTCGATGACCAAATCTGCGATGAAATGTATGTAAGCATTCGATTTCACATACTTTGGCTATGTTTGCTACTTCTGTTTTTTTGAGTATACAATATAAGTTATTACCTAGTTCTGCTGTTTTTATAAACTTGTTTAAATACACTTTGTAAAACAGATATTTGATAAAAATTATCCCAAAAAAATTGTCCTACATGGTCTATAATCTTAGGAAGAGTTCAAAGAGAAATATGTTATTCGGATTAACGGTAAATTTTTATTTTGTTTTAATCATTATTCAGTAAAATTATTATGGAAAAATTTCACGTTCGAAATGTCACGTATCGAACCAGATTTTTGCTTGAAAAAAAAAATACAGAAGATTTTGGAATCAAACCAAAGACATTTTAATATTACATTGCTACGTAAAATTCTGAAAGTAGTTTGACAAAAACAATGTGCCAGGTTTCGCTGAATTACGCCTTCTATACATGGCCACAAAAATTCTTCTATTTTTTTCACGTTCGAACCGCTACTTCTTTTGCCATTATCTTTGACCTAGAATCGCGCCCTCCATAAACTTTAGCATAGATAACAGTGCTTTCTTAGTGCTATAATTTAAGGGTTCAAAGACGGAAAAATATTTGTTGTTTAAAATGTTATTGCATTTTTGATGGTACGACTTTCACGTTCAACACTTTGGAATTACCCATATTAAAAAAAATTGTTTGGCCCTTATAAATCGCCAAGTTGGCCCAAAACAAAAAAACTCAAAATGCACTACTGGTGTGAATTATTAAAAAAAATGGACTAAACCTGCCAAATCAGTTATCAGAATACCACAGATTAAAGCAATTTGACTAATCGATGCCCTTTAATAAATCCAATTGCAAAGCTTTGCAGAATTTTTTGTGTTTCCTGGCTTTTACTTACAAAGATAACTTTAATGTTTTCTTCATTTGGTAACCATTAGAAACATGAAAAATATTAGTAGGTTAATTCTATGGCAACTTTTGTAGTGGCTTTTGTTTAACTTTTGGTAAACATTTTTTAAAATTCAATTTAGCTGTCTGTTCAACAATTTCGAACGTTAACGTTTGCATAAGAATTTTTATGAAGTCATTTAAGGCCGAACCATAATATGAATAGCCGTGCTTAACCTACTGTAAAAAATTACCAAAAAGTCTCTCAAATGTATTTAAAAAACAATAACAAAATCAAAAAATAAATCATTCCGTACGGAATGTGCGATCAGTTTCGCACTTTGCTTAAGCAAATGACAGTTTCATTAAACTTAACAAAAAGTTTCCGTAAGTTCAATATGGTTTGCTTCATATGATTTAAGCGGCTCATACACTTGCAATAAAATTGTTAATTTTTACGTATTGTACAATTATATCGCTAACGTTTATGTGATATTCGAAGGTGACACAATATATTGGCAACAATCAAAAGACTTTTGATTTTTATTGCATAACGAAAAGAAAGTGAAATGTGTTGGCAACATTGTACAATGCTGTTTATGTTATTCCTATAGGATATGTTCACCTTTTTATTGAATGAGAGTTGAGCAATATTTAAATTGAAACCATTCTGCGACTTATTGCATAATATAGGTCAAAATGGAAATAATATGGCGAATATCATATGCAATAATAGTGCAAGTGTATGAGCCGCTTTAATCCAACTTAAGCACATTATGGTTAGGCCTTTATGCATGTATTGATAAAAATATTTTTAATTTAATAAAGTTTTACAAAACCAATTTTCTATAAACATTTTCCTTAATAAACTAAAATAAACGGGGGAAAGTTTTTAAAATAGTTTCCATATTAAGTTCCATATAAGTTTGTATGTATTAATAAAATGGTGGTTCAGAAACCGCAATATATAAAAATAAGCACACAAATTGATAAGAAAAACTGTTATACAAACAAAATTCGTACTTAAATAATTTTGATAACTTTAGGTATAAAATGAGTTTTTTAATCATGTTTTATTAATAACAACCCAATTTTTTTAATAATTTTTTTAAAATTAGACAGATACCTACACGTTGTTTAAAAGAAAATTAATTGGTATATTAGATTGATTGGATCTACATGATCTAAATACTTTACATTTGTAAAATAATTTGTCGTAATTCAGATAGTAATTCGTAAGTATCTACATGTATATACTTTTAAAATGAGTTCAAATCTCTCAACTTTTCGCACCTTAGTTAACATGTTTTACGTAAAACTCTGTAAAAAATTAAAGTTAATCCGAAACCGCAAACTTTTAAGTTTTTCTAATAAATTTGTAATTAATATCGATAAATCCAAAAGAACAAAAATAAAAAAATTAATCAATAAAGTGTTTTCGAGTTAAAGTTTAAAAAATTATTGCGTGTTTCTGATATTAAAATAAAAATGTTCGTTTAAAAATTTTTTTTGAAAAAAAAATTAGTTTTTACCTAGTGCGCAAAGGACAGGTCGCAATTTTGGAAATAATTTAATAAAATTTTAAATCTTACATAGGTATTTTTTTGATGGTATGTAATATTTATATATTGGCCACGGAGGCTTTATATTACATGTTATCATAATAAATAAATAAAACTTGGCACATAGGTTCTTATTACCACAGAGACCAGACCTATTGAAAATAGGCCGAATCGTAGGACCACGAGGGGAGGTAGGGGGCAATTTCTACCTCTCAAAAACTATCAAACCGATTTTAATGAAATTTAAAACATAGATACCCCCATATTTATATGGACACATTAGCTATGCATTCTTAAGAAAATATGACCACGAGGGGAGATGGGGGCAATTTCTGCCTCCCAGAAACTATCAAACCGATTGTAATGAAATTTTAAACATAGATAGATCCCTATTCATGTAGCCATACACTCGCAAAATTTATTTTAAAATACTGTATCATATGGTCGGGCTTGACCGGGTATACTTTCTTACTTGTTTTTTATTGTTGTTTTAATGTTAATTCCCAAACAAAAATTTGTGTTTTTATTTAAAAAAACAAGCAGTTATGTGCGGTTTTCATAATACAAGTGATTGAATGTGTAGTAAAATGTAGAAAATAAATTTTCATACACTTTCAATCACTTGTAATGTAAAAACCGCACATTAATATCAAAAATTCAAGCTGTGAAATATTGCCTGACGTTTTGAGACAACTTGCTTTTTATTTTATTAGTCATTTATTTGTAGTATAAATATCTTGCTTATTTTAATCACGGGTTTGCTAATTTGTGTTAATGAGTCACACATTTTTTTTTTATGTATTAGAATGTGATTTTTTTCTTAGCCATTGAAAATAAATTAAATGTCTTCGACAAAAATCGACTAATCATTATTTTTTAATTATGCAATCATCATTTGATTTTTAATCAAGAATAACAATAAGAAATGACAAAAAGAAATAATTTAAAAATAATGTAATGTAAATATGGTGATCTAGAGGAATTGGTATTTTAGAGCAATAAACAATTTATATATTTTTTTTTTAATTAATTTTTAAGTAAATTTTTAAGTAATTGTTGCCAAGTTCCCCAATTTGAGGACTTTTTCAATATTCTTTTTTTTTATTTAAAATTTTGTCCATTTTTAAAAAAGAGCTATTTATTAATATAATTCCACTTAAATATAACTTTAACTATAACAGCCTGTTCAACGATTTCGAACGTTAACGTTCGAATAGAAAATTCCATTTAAAACAAAAACAAAATTCGACAATTTGTTTTTGTTTTAAATGTAATTTTCTATGCGAACGTTAACGTTCGAAATCGTTGAACAGGCTGTAAAATTTCCGTATGAATAGGAATTATTTGTCTTTAATATAATTTCGAGAAACATTATTTCGAACATAAAATTTTGACAGGAAAATGTAAGTTTTGTACTTTGACTTGAAATACTCAGTTTTATTACGGTTGTCGTCTTTTGTATGCATGTTTTCATGTTTAACCGCCCTTAGCATATTTTAATGCTAGATATGTACAGTATCCGCCAAAACCTAAGCACCCCTCAGTACATTTTTTTAAGTAATAATTTTTTTAGGAAAACAAAATTATTTAATTTTTTTTTTATTTATTTATATCTTTATTATTAAAAAACACGAACTTAAGGAATTCAGAATTTAATAAAAAAAGTTAAAATTCAAAAAATTTTTTAAGTCGCAAATATAAGCGGACTAAACTAAAGCACCCTCAATTTAAGGTACCCAAAAAAATATTGAAATCAATATTTCGTTGCGAATCCTTTATTCTGGATGACACACGCACATCTTTTAGGCATAGAGGATAATAAATTATGAATTATATCAAGAGAATTTAAAATTAGAAATCAACAGATCAATTATTTCTATGCTAATTAAAATTTTTTTGCAGACTGGTGGCACATCTACTCATTCTGGAGGAAGGCCACGTGAAACTTCGCGACAAGAAGACTCCTTCATTAAAAGGACAATACAAAATGACCCTACAGCATCTTCTAGTCACATACGAAACCGCTTAGATTTAAAAATTAGCGAAAGAACGATTCGCAGAAGGGCGGTAGAGGCCGGATTATTTAGTCGACGACCAGCAAAAAACCTTTCATATCGTAAAAAAAATAAAAAAAGCCAGACTTGAATTCGCCAAGGCCCATCTCAACTGGAGTGTCCAAAAATCGAGAATTGTGCTGTTTTCTGCGAACCCAAGTTTAATTTAAAGGATTCAGATGGCGTGTACGCAGACCAAATGGACAAAGGTTGAATCCTAAATAATGCAAAGGCACTGTTAAGCAATGGGCCAATTCATAAGATTGCTGGAAGTATGGATGCTGTAGGATCATTTTGGACTGTCCTTTTAATTAAGGTGTCTCCTTTTCGAGAAGTTTCACGTGGCCTTCCTCCAGAATGAGTAGGAGATGTGCGACCAATCTACAAAAAATTTTTAATTAGCCTAGAAATATTTAATCTGTTGTTTTCTAATTTTAAATTCACTTGATCTTAACCCAATCGAGAACTTGTTGGGTAACCGTTAACTTAAAAATCAACCGAGAAAATTGCAAAATCCATGAAAATGTATTTGACGCCGCAAAAATAGCCTGGGAAGCAATATCACCTGATATAATTCATAATTGAATATCCTCTATGCCTAAAAGATGTGCATATGTCATCATTGCATTTTTTTGTACCTTAAATTGGGGGTGCTTTAGTATAGTCCGCTTATATTTGCGACTTAAAATATTTTTTGAATTTTAGCTCATATTAAATTATGAATTCCTTAAGTTTGTGTTTTTCAATAATAAAGTTATAAATAAATAAAAAAAATAAAAAAAAATTAATAATTGTTTTCTTAAAAAAATTATTATTTAACAAAAATGTACTAAGAGGGTGCTTAGGTTTGGCCGATACTGTATATAATATTTTTAAATATATCAATTACTTGTAAATATGTATAACAGTTAGCCATACATACATATTTGTCTTATATTTGAATAAGTTTGTGGCTTGACATTTTACATTAACATTAATTTTACGGTAGAGTTGAACATTAACATTAATTTTACGGTAGAGTTAAATATGGTTTCACCTTACGTGTATCTAAAGTTTTATACATACATATGTACGTACATATATATTAATATAGATTAGTGATGTAAAGAATATTCGTATTCGCGTCGCCGTACATTTGCCTATTTTATGACGTTCTTATTCGCTAAAATCAAGCGAATACGTTAAATACAAAAGTGTAAAAAATACATACATAAAATGAGACAAAAAATAATAATTTTAATAATTTTTGTTTAAAAATATAGGTTGTTTTTTAGCTGCATGAGAACAGACGTTGCCATTTAACCAGAAATGAGCTTCGTAAAATGGACAAAATGCTCTATGAATTTCGCGAAATGATTTATTTTTTTGTTTCTTAAAGCAAAATTCCACAATTTGCAAGCGTTGTTCTAGCGTTGAACGATTAAAGGCCCAATTATAAAATGCTTAAGTTGGCTTAAGCAACTGTGCGAAAACATTTAAATCATATGTGTCAAACAATATTGAACTGAGGGAAACTTTTTGTTAAGTTTTATTACTTTTTCATTTGCTTAAGAAACGTGCGAAACTGATCGCTGTCAAACCATAGTTATCGATATCTAAAGTTCTTAAGCAGCTAAAAAAATTCCCAATGAAACCTTTGCCTTTAACGCAAAATTATAATTTTCTTTTAGTAAAGTGAAAAAACAAAAAAATGTACCCACTTCCAACTAAATTTAGAGTTGACAAAAAATCAACTAATTGTAGTCGGGACTGTAAGAAAAGATAAACTTTGTAGCCTTAATCTACTACAGCGAACACTCGAGCTGCAAAAATGTTTGGGTGTGGCACCCAGATGGGAAGTTGATAATTGCAAGTTCAGTCATCGAAATGTCAAAATAACGCTAAATACATTTAGTAGTGTGAATTTTTATTCAGTTTATTGTTATCGACGCAAACGGGATATTTTTTTAAACTAAATTTTGAATATCCAGTGACGCAAAATTATATTTTATTTACTTCAATTACATAACCGATATATGATTCGGCGAATATTTTTTGGCCTTTGGGCTTTTAATTACAGTATGAACTCTTAAATTAATATGTAAAAAATAAAATAAATAATTATTGGGCAGAAATTCGTATTCACGAATATGAAAAAATTATATTCGTAACATCACTAAAATAAATTATATTTACGGCCAATAACTATTACTATTACTTCTAGTTAACAATATGTTTTGACAGTTAATTATAACTGAACTTGCTGAAATTGATCGTTAATGATTACACTAGTAGGTATTTATTAAAACTAACCAAACGCATTAACCAATGGGCCCACTTAATTAACAAACACACAAACACCCACCCATCGATATCTTTGAGTTTTAGGTAAAAGCATTTTTTTCAAAGACAAATATTTGTATAAAACTTTTATTTTACCCCATTATTAACCGAACACTTTGCTTTTAGGATTTTTTTTTGTGTAGCTCAGATACGGAATATTAAAAGTGTGTTATTTACCAAATGACAACCAACAACTCTAGTCCAAATCAACATTTGCACATTTTCACTAAATACACCTTTTAAGCATTAAGCTGTAGATTAAATTTTATAAATGGATGATAACATTTCACATTGTAAATTTATTACTTTTTTTACTCAAAAGGGGGATGAAGAGTTGGCGTGTTTAGCTTTATCTGATAATTTTATTTGAAAATAGCAGACATTTGGACATTTTAAAGAATTCTCTTATGGTGTTAAGAATAAAACTTTTACCCCCGTATTTATAAACGATTATTAAATTTAACAAACGTTTATTAAGCAGAATTTGCATACAAAATTTGTTTTGTAAATTATTTATTAAATTTCAAAATTTTTTATAAATACAGGCGTTAATATATTAATCTATAATTTAGTATATTTTTTGGTTTTATCATTAAAATTAAAGGCAATTTTTTATTCATTTTAATAAAGCTTGTGTTTCAAATTGACGTGAAACTAATAAACTAATTTCTCTTTTTGTGTAAGTCTTACATTTCTAGAAGAAAGAGAATATTTCAAACTCAATACTTGCGCAAGAAATTATGCTGTGAACCCAATAAATATATTCTTTTTTACATCAATTCCACAATTGACTTAATTTTTTCGTGAACAGCTCAATCTTCTATGAAATGTCCAATTTGCTATAAACATTTTATATTTCCTTTAAAAATTAGCTTTTCCTAATAGCATCTTAGAGTTTTACCTAAAAGATAAACATATTTTTATCTCTTGATTAAATAAAATATTACAAAAACTAAGCAGGTATATATTTTTTTACAAAAAAATCGATCCCTATTGGCGATTATATCGTAGGCGACAACAGCCAGATTTTACAGGAGAGGGTTTTAATTTTTTTTTTCTTAAGTAATGCAGCTTTTTATTTGCTTTCATTGAATGCATTTATTTATTTTTGAACTTATAATGGTGCATTCGATAGTTTTCAAGAACATGCTGAGATTCAGTTGATCATGTCGCTTGCGATATAATCGCAAAAAGGGCTCGAAATAGTAACGAAAGTCATTTAATAACAATTTAAGTTGTTAAGTTTTTTTTTATACAATAAAAAATTGAAATTATTTATTAACTTTTTTATGATTTCAGTCCGATTTAGATCAACAACTTGAAAATGCTGGTGGAAAATTGGTTGTTGTTGATTTCTTTGCCACCTGGTGTGGACCCTGCAAAATGATTGCTCCCAAATTGGAGGAACTCTCCAAGGAATATGTTGACAAAATCGTCATCATTAAAGTGAGAGTAAAAATTTTTTTGATTAGATTTGTTTTTTTTTTAATATTTTTATTTTCTACTATTAAAGGTCGATGTTGATGAATGTGAAGAAATCGCCACAGAATACAACATCTCCAGCATGCCCACATTTGTCTTCATCAAAAACAAACAAAAGATTTTTGAATTTGCTGGTGCCAATGGCGACAAATTGACCGAGACAATTAAAAAATATATTTAAAAAATATTTTTATTTCTTTAATTAACACAAAATTGCATAACACTGCAGCATAATTGTTAAACAGAATCTAAAATTACACTTTTATCAGCCCAAATAATTGCTTTAAAGTTTTTTCCACTTTTCTTTTAGAAAATATTTTTTTATACATACATACATACATATATTGTAATTATTTCGAATTGTTCCATTTTTATTTGTAAATTATTAATTTTCTTAATTGTTTAAAAGAAAATTAATTAATTATTCTCTGAAAAGTTCTATTTAGTAGTGTTGTGGAACATACTTAAACATTAAAAGAAAATAAAAGACATCCCAACAATTAAAAATTAAAAAAAGCGCTTATGCTTGGCCATTTAAAATGTAGTATGTTTCATTTTAAATTATTTTGACAAACCATTAGCAACAGACAGTTAAAATATTAAAATTCTTAAAAAATCGCAAACCTCATTTCATTTGTAGAAGAAATTTTGTCATTTCAATAGTATGTTTTGTAAAAAAAAAAAAATAATTTAATATCAAACTTTATTGTGTGTAGGTGGTTTTTGAATTTGTGTACCCTCCAGTACCACAAGTGGTAAAAGAGCGTATATAAGGTTTGTCATTCCGAGTGTAACAACAAAATAATATGCTTGTAAAACTTAAACCCTATTAATTATGAATAAAACCATGTTCAGGAATACGCATATAGCTTAAAATTCGTATTTTCAATTAGATAAGGCCAAAAAGGTGTTCTAAAAATCTTCAACTCTCTAAATTTGGCGTTTTCAAATCGCTAGTGTACTGAAGCGATTATGTCTATTTCATTGAAACTGCACTTTAAAGAGGAAATAAAATGATGCACAATAAAAATTTAATATGATTAATTTTATTTGAAGAAGAAATTGCAACATTTTTTCACGATATTCAGGCATGTGATGAAAAAAACGATCGTTTTCAAAATATATATCCCTACATAAGTACAAATATGGATGTCTATATACTAGCAAGATAATTCCTGAATACAAAAATCATACAGTCAAAAAAACGCAAGTTTCAAACGAAAAATAGTATTAGAGTGGGAAAAAAAACGCCATTTAAAAGGTAGTTGATTCCACCACCTCGCAGTCCTAATCCTAAAAGATCTTTCAAACAAGGTAGAAGAAATTCTAGGAATTCAAAGTTGTGGGTTCCTACTCGAACGTGAGAAGATAAAACAATTAAATAAGGGTAGTGGTCTACGATCTCTTATACATAACTTTATAGAAAAGTTCCTAACTACGATATTTAATTAAGTCCACAAAAGTTAAGCCATAAAAAACGAGAAATATGATCTCGACGCCGAATACTATAAAAAAAACGTACGACTAATTTGAAATCAAACCTCCGTGTTTGTTGGGACTTTGTATTAATACATGTCCAAGATACATGAACACAAGGTAGACTCGTTGGCCCATATTCAAATCGTATTGTTTCTAACATCGTATTCCACCACATATGTACCTGATTAATTCAAAATACATATATATTGTTAACAAAAGAAGAGGTTATTCAATTTTTAAGGTAAAAAAAATTAAAATGATAATCATAAATACTGGAACATAAATTTAATTGCTTTTATCAGCAGTTACTCGAAAAAAACGACAGAGAAACAAGTATGTTTGTACATATTCTCTATGTGCTCTTTCTTGTTTTCATATGGTTTTTAGCTGTTTGTGAGCTGTGTATGATAATGTTTTGTGTTGTAAAAACACAATTAGGTATAGTTGTTTTACATAATCAGCCCAATTATGAACAAGGTACAAATAGAATCTGAGAATTTATTCTTCATGGTGAGTAACTTTTATTCACCCTTATTGTGTTTGGCGTATTTAAAATACGCCTACGACTGTTTAGTAATAGATTAAAGGAAATAAGTGCACGTTCTCTTTAATCTATTACCAAACAGTCGTAGGCGTATTTTAAATACGCCAAACACAATAAGGGTGATTATATAAATTTACATACATACTAATTCGAATGAGTATTCTAACAGCCGTACCTAAACAAGAGCGGAAGGCGCAATAAAAAGAAGAGAAAAAACCGCTAGATTGCCAAAAAACAGCTAAATTGCCATTATTTATTACCAATAGCGGCCAACTTCACTATTAAACGCGCCGTCAAAATCGGATTTTCCAATTGCAAAGCATAAGAATTTTTGACAGCTAGAAAATGCTTTCCGCTCTAGTTTACTCCCAGTCTACAACTGACATGAAATGCTTAACATCAACAGTAATATGATGTTACTGTTAAGTATAGCCTCATCATGTTATAGGTTTTCTCATGTTATAACACGGTTGTTAATGCAAATGTTTTAACAACGCTTTTATAACATCGTGTTATAACAGCAAATCATGTTAGTTGTAGACGTGGAGTTAGGTACGGCTGCAAGTCAAATTACAATTTATAAAGCTAGCCAAAGGATAGCTTCAGTAAGCCTCGTAACAGAAATATACAAGCAAAAATTCTGATAGTGCATAGAAAATATTCCTGGAAAATATTGAAAGAATAAGACTATTATAAGTATGAAAGCTGTTTAAATTGTAATTTGACTTTAAACACACTTTCGAATTAATATGAAAATTTAAATAAAAATAGATACAATAGAATTAACATAGGAAAAATGGGAAAAGAGAGAAAACTCCCGGGGAATTTTTATGTATAATTGAGCTGAATAAATGTTTTTAGTTTCTGAACTTGTCATTAATTTAATTAAAAATACATACTTTTAAGCTAAGAGTTCATATTTTTCTTTCTTTAATAACTATGCTCGTGTAAAAACATATATGTGATTTAATAAAATAAACATGAATACTTGTTCTTAAAAAAATACTTGTTTTTTCATTAATTTTAATAGGTTTTAGAGATAAGGATAATCACCTATTTTTGCAACATCTACTTCTTTTTTAGCACGGTTCTTTCTGGAACCAATCTATCGTGTAAAAACAGAATAAGGTGTACTTTAATTGTTTTATATTACATGTGGGAACTACCATCTCTGCAAAAAGCAACTCCGTTTGGCAGAAACAGCTGGCTTGCAATATATATCCACCGTGGTGAAATTACTACAAGGTGGCATCACTACGGCATCAGGTAATTTTTTGCTTAACTGTGGTGAAAACCCAAAGATGTCATTTTATTTGTTTATGCTTACCAACAAGGCGAATTCATACAAGGTGGTCTTGGTTTGCTACGTAACAGTGCAGCCACACGATCAAGATTTTCTTGATAGTCTTTTACATATACTATTTGTCAAAATTAACAAAAATTTAAAGTTGTGACGTAGGCTGCATTCAATTTTTGAGCAATTTACATTCAAGATGTCATCAAGAAAACAATTTATAAAGGCAAACGAAAAATTTGCTCACTAACCTTGAAATCAGCTGTTTTCTTGAACGTAAATTGAAACACTCACTGGAAAGAGAATTTCAAAGGCAAGTTTGTTTCAATTTTTAAAAGTATGAGTGTATTGGTAAAAAAGTGTGAGTGTATTAAAACTTGATAGGCAAAACTTGATCGTGTAACCCTCAAGTTACTGCCCGTGTATACCAGGGATAATTATTGCGACATATATTGCAGTAAACGTCAAAATTATGTTATCTTTAATGTAGACAGCAATTTTTTGTACATATTTATTGCCGGCAATTTATGTTGCAATAATTGTTAGTCCATTTTCGTTGACCCTAGGTCTACACTAAAGATAAATATCTCAGCAAGTTGGCAATGACGTCGGCAGGATAACAGAGCAATATTTCTTATTGCTCAGCTTATGTTAAAGGCATGGGAAAAGGTATTTATATTAACTCATAATATGAAAAAAAATCAAGGAAGAAGTTGAAGTGTAAAAACTGGCGCTATCTTGCAAAAATTATTTTTATTAATATAAATTCTTTCTTATTCGACTTCGTTATTTAAATATGTATTAATTTATTTAAGCTTGAGGTTTTTTTTATATAAAAAATATTAATTTTATTAATTTGTTAAAGTAAAATTAATATTTTTTTATAAAAAAGAACTCAAACTTAAAAAAATTAATATAAGTTTAAATAATAAAGGTCGACTAAGAAAAAAATTATATTAATAAAAATAATTTTTGTAATTTAATTTTAGTGTTTATTAAATTCTTTAATTTAATTCTTTTACTTCAATTATAATTTGCTACCATTTCACAAATTTAATTTTTTTCTCACGCAATTTGCTTCTACTTTTTTTTATCTTTTTTGCTTCTTTTTTTTCAATTGACAATCAAATTTGACGTTTTATGATAGCAATAATTGTCAACGAAAATGGACAAACAATTTTTGCAACATGAATTGCCGGCAATAAATATGTACAAAAAAATTGCTGTCTACATTAAAGATAACATAATTTTGACATTTACTGCAATATATGTCGCAATAATTATCTCTGGTATAGACGGGCAGTGACAATTATTGCTATTCTAAAACGTCAAATTTGGCTGTCAAATGAGAAATAAGAAGCAAAAAAGAAAAAATAGAAGCAAATTGTGTGAAAAAGAAATTAAATTTAAATTGCTCAAGCAATCAGAAGAGCAATCATTGCGCAATAGATTGCAACTCATGGCAAATTTAATGGAGCAATCAAATTTGACGTTTACCGCAATAAATATTGCTACGTGGAGACCCGGGGTAACATAAGTTGAGCAATAAAAAATATTGCTCTGTTACACAGCGTTTACATTTGACAGTACTGGCAAGACAGTTAGCATATTCATATTAGTTGGCAAAACAATGCAAAAACAAAATAGCTGTAAGTGTTTATGTATTAGTGAAAAAGTTTGAATGAATTGCTACTGTCTTGCCAGTACTGGTAAATGTAAACGCCATGTTATTCTGCTGACGTTATTGCCAACTTGCTGAGATATTTATCTTTAGTGTAGACCTAGTGTTATGTCTGTGGTGTTGTGAAAACTTAACAGATAAATAATTAAAATTTTGCATAACTTTTTTAGTCGATATTGTTGAGATAAGTGTTAAAAAACAGGGGGTTGAGTAAAATATGCCTCAAACATAAAAAAGTATATACTAATATTTGCATTAAATAATGTGCACATTGTTGTATATATGTACTATAATAGTAAACAAAGAAATTTTTCATACTAAAATTACACAAAAAGCCTAAACAAACGACAGCTTATAAATTATGAAAAATTGAATTACATAAATCAAACCTAATGTACTAATTGAGGATATGAAATACATTTATTAAACAATAACAAATGGAATATTTGCTTGCAACAACAACTACTGGGAAAAAAAATTCATGAATAGCGAAAATAACAAATGACTGTTTGTGTGTTATATGTACATAGTATGTCTTTTATCATTGAAAGTTATGTTGTATATTTTTGTTTTTGTTTTTATATAAATGTTATGCAAAAATTTTAACAAATGTGTAATAAAATAAGATATGTAAATAAAAACTGCTTAAAAAATATTTTTAATCTATCCAAATTGTACTAAAAGTGTGATAAATAAAATCGATTAAATTGCAGCAGGAGTGCTTATTCAATTGCTTAAAACTGACTGTCGATAGTCTGTCCGTTTTTACGTTCGTTTATTAAGAGTATGTCGTCAGTCCAAGTGAAAATGTCGTGAGTTAATTTTAACAAGTTCATCAAGTTAAAACAGCCATCAACCAGTCAAGTTTGTCTGTGTGAGGTTGGTGTATAAGACGCATTTTACAACTGTTAATCAATTAAAAGTGATATCATGCCAAGTGCCCAGTACCGTCCACTAGATACTGGCAATGGAAGACCAGTACAGAGTTCTGTGTTACGTGGAGCCCATGGCAGTAAACTACGAGCCTTATGTCCAAAAACAGCCAACAGTCGTCGAGTGTTTGTGTGCGTTATGCTGTTAATAATGTTGCTGGTTTACGTCGTATGGTGTGCAGTGGCCAATTACACAGATGATGGTAGAGCGGATGCCTACACTACCACAGGTAAATTTCTTGTACCACACAGCACTTCACCCAGAAGCCAGGGTTGGAATTTTTTAGCGGTGGCCGTTCCTTTAATATCAAACAAATTAAATGGCGCAAACAATACTGATTCCCTGCTTTATTTTAATTCCTCAGTAATTGGATTAGATTTGAGCACTCTATCACCAAAACCAACGGCCAATAATGACAGTGCACGTGATATGCAACGCTTGCCAAGTGAGTAAGCTAAAGAAATACATAAGAGGGAAATAAGTAAAATACTGCAGAGACCTGCGACGAAAGGCTAAAAGCCGAGGAGTTGAGGCCCTAATAAAATTTAAAAAATGCCGCGGTAAAGTGAAGTAAAATTTTAGGTTTAAATTGTTTAAAATTGTTAATGCATTTTCATCAGTCTCTCACCCGATGTGAATTCTATTAAAGCTTGATTTATAAAGACACCCGCAGTAAAGAAAAGAAAAATAAAATTGATGAAACAAATTCTTTGTGTATAATCAAAAACTTATCTGGTAAACCTAAAGTGGAGTATCGAACTTAAGTAACAGTCTTAAATTTCATCAGTCAACTAGAAACTAATTTGTGGTTGACGGTTGACTGACTAAAATTAGATGCCACACAATAGAGCAAGCAAAAGTTTGAGCAAAACTGTCACTCATGACCGATAGTTAATGTGTGTGAATCAGGTCTTACTTTTAAACTGACTGTTGTAATTTTCAATAGTTTTTTTATTATAGCTTTGTGGCGGATTTTATACCGCCGTCGAACATTTTATAGTCGCAGGTCTCTAGTACACAGGCGCATTGCATATCCCAATGTGTACTGGCTTTTATTATAAAACAGTGCATTGCACGATAAACACACACTTTTTTTAATTTTTAAATAATCATTTTTTATTCCTTTTATTTAATAACACTCATTTCCCAACATTTTGCACAAAACACGGTCATTTAACTTATAATTGCATGTCAAATTGCACTGCAAAAGCAATCACTACACTCAATGTTTAAAAAAACAATATAAATAAAATACAAAAGTGTCATTTGGTGATGGAGTTCTGTTGCATATTCAAATTATTAATTAAAATCGTAAAAATTTAAATAAAATTATAAGGGATCGGTTAATAAAATGTTGATTAATCAGCATTCATGAATTCGCCTTGTCTTTATATTTCCATAAAACCCTTTGGTTTTTAAATTCTTGATAAGTATAAAAACAAGATCGCGAAATATTTTTTTTTTAAAGCTACTAAAAATTTATTTTAAAATCAGTTAAACCGATTAGAATATCTTGTACAAAATTTAAGAGAGTCTCATTTGAAATTTATATTAGCGTCTAACTATAGGTTTCTCAACCCAAGTGCAACCCTTTAATTTTCATATTTCTAAATAAACATTTCTGATTTACTTTCAGACAACTACAAAATAAATTTATAAACTTTTTCTAAAAAGGCATAATTGATATTTACTATCTA
Source organism: Pollenia griseotomentosa (assembly GCA_963931875.1). Taxonomy (NCBI): domain Eukaryota; kingdom Metazoa; phylum Arthropoda; class Insecta; order Diptera; family Polleniidae; genus Pollenia; species Pollenia griseotomentosa. Next base: position 200,582,989 of record OZ007561.1, on the reverse strand, counting down.
AAAACATTTTTACATTTTACTCGTACCGTAACAAAAACTCTAAATATTAAAATTTTTTTAAAAAATCCTCAAGCGAATTTATTTATTTATTTATTTATTAGTTAAAAAAATGTTTTGTTTAAATTAAAAACTCGTCAATGAATTATAAATTCAATGTTTAATATACAAACATAACTAAGTTTAACTACAAATAATATACACAGTAAATAGCAATTTTATTTCTAATGCTTTCAGTCGATACTGAACGAATCGAAATTATTTTTTCAGTATTGTGAATCTCAAATTAATGCCTTACAACACTGAAAAAATAATTCCGATTCGTTCAGTATTGACTAAAATAATTAGATATTAAATTGCTTTCGAATCGAGAAAGTACTCGATCACGACTGCCAGAATCAGGCCCCAGTATTGAGAAAATAAACTTAACTTATACAAAAAAAAAAGAAAATAAATATTAGTGCTATATTCGGAAGTGCCGAATCTTTTATGTATACCAAATTGATCCCAAGCTTTTATACTATGGGCGCTACCGTGTTAAAATCCATATTTCGGGAGTATGTTTGTATGGACGCTAAGTAAAATAATAGGTCGATTTCGGTAATTTTTAAAACAAAAAAAAAAATAAACTTTGAGCTAAAATTTTATCGACTAGCTTGTTTTGAATCTTACTAAAACCCTTAATTCGAGGGGACACTTGCATTGGGTCCAGGTGAAATAATAGACCAATATTCAATATTCTTTATATTAAAGAAATATCTGTTTTAAATTTGTTCCTCATAGCTCATACGGTATTGGAGAAAAAAAGTAGTTATTAGTCTTTAACACCGATTTTGTTGATTTTTACTACCAGTATTATAATAAGCTTAGTGAATATAAAGTAGACTTCAAAAAGGAAAAGGCGAAAGTTAGAGATTTTTGGGTAAAAATTAGAAGCAGTCGTGTTTTTTTGCTTATATCGCAGCTATTTGTGAACTGATCAATAGCAAACAATTTCAGACTTTATGTGATATAAATGTATAACAACCTAGGCTCCATCATATCTGGGGTCTTAGGAAACCTTATACATCGTATCATATATTTATACATAAACTTGTATATAAATGGTGGTCCAACCAAAACGCACCATGTTAATCTATATACATATATATATATATATATATATATATATATATATATATATAAGAAAGTGACGTTAGTTACTACGTTTATAACTAAAGAACGGCTGGACCGATTTCGATGATTCGTACCAATTCGGAATGTTCTCTGACCAAGTAAGAAGAATAGCAAAAATCTAAAATATGTGGCGCCATTGAAAATTACTCAGTATGAATTAAATCGTAAACTCTGCATTTGACGATGCTATGATCTTTAGCAAAGTTTTTGAGCTCACCACTGCTTCGGTGGCATACATCTATCCGATGGTAAATATTTTCAATGACTGAGACACAATTAAGGTTCAATGTCGTTTATTTGCCGAATTATCTCATCCTTTAGCTGTTGAATTTTTTTGGCTTATTGACTTAGACTTTTACTTTTAAATATTCCCAAAGAAAGAAGTCCAACTGTGTAAAATCACATGATCGTGGCGTCTAATTAACATCGCCACGAGGTGGGATAACACGGCCATTGAAGTTCTTGCGCAAAAGAGCCATTGTTTCGTTGGCTGTATGGCAAGTGGCACCATTCTGTTGGAACCACATATCCTCAATTTCTGGCCACAAGAAGTCCGTTATCATCCCGCGATAGCGAACACCATTCACGGTTATTGCTTGGCCGACCTTATTTTCGAAGAAGCATGGCGCGATGACACCGCCAGCCCATAAACCGCACCAAACATTCACTCTTGGTGGATGCATCGGCTTTTCAACAATCCTACAAACCCGTTTTGTTGAAATTTAAGCACAATTGTGGACAGATTTGGTCGATTATACTGACCAAAAAAATCACGAAGTGCACAAAATGCATTTTGATTTAAACGGCCATCTTCGTAAAGGCTTGAATTGAACAATCTTAACGCGCTGCTCAATTGTTGAATTTGTCAAAACAAAGGAATGTTAAATTGAGTTGGGCAAAAAACTTGACGTTAAGGTATGACTTCACAATATACATCGTGGGTCGATTTAGCAATGGATATTGTGCCATTGATTTTTCTAAGGTTTTTGGCATCAGGAAAAAAATTCCACTACGATATATCAAAAAAATCATTTTCGAGTCCTTCAAATTTAAATTTTTTCCCAACTTTTATTTTTAAGGTTTTTTTTATTAGGTAATAAAAAAATCGGCTGATTTAATTTTTTTAAATTTTCCCTTTCTAATGTCAATTTGTACCCTAAAAACGATGGCGATAGCAGTTTTTCCAAAAAAATGTTTTACTTGGGGTTTTGGACGAGATTTTGTTGAAAAGTTTATTTTTTTACGTGCTAATTTTTAAGGTTTTTTAGTAGTTATTAGGGTTTTTTTCCCGGGAATTTCCGGGAAATTATTTTATTTCCCGTTTTCCCGGAATTTTTCTTGCGGGATCCCGGGAAATAAAAAATTCCTCATAATTTCAGAAAACATCTATTTATACTTTGAAATTTAGTTTTCTATTCTCTAAAAATTAGCATCTGTGGATGGGTTGTGGATTATATCAATTACAAGAAGTGATTACATGTATTTAAATCAATGTCTCCTGATGCAATAAATCTACTAAAAGCAGAATGGGCAGTGCAACAGTTTATAATTATTATATTTAGTGAAGTGAAGAGTTAATAAAGTACATTAATTCAAAATACGATGCAGGCAGTAAAGTTTCATTGTCCATGAACAAGTCTTAAAAATAGGAGATACCTAAACATATCGCTCCTTTATTGCAACAAAGTCATATCTACAAAACCAAACGATCTTGGCAAAATGCGATTAAAGTTTTCAAAATGTACCGATTTAAAGATATATTTTGCTATAACTCCGGTTCAGTTTGAGATATAATACGAGAAGGTATGAAGGAAAACTTTGCTAAAGTTACTTAAAATTTTGAGATATGACTATGATGCAATGAAGGAGCGATATGTTTATTAGGTGATAAACACAAATTTTCAATTTCAATTTGTGTTGGCTTATACATATACCCGTGAAGTGCGGGGAAACCGAAATAAAATAACATTTTGGAAACTCGTGTAAGATACTACAACATAGAACTTGAAAAACACATTGTCCTAAAGATTACAAATGGACCTATTGAAATGAAAAGGTTTGTAAGAAGCAGTCCGGATGATGCTTTTTTTTTGCATAAACATTGACATACATTTGACTGATATAGACTTTGTTTATAAAAAAGAAAAAATTGCTTCGGATTGTGAATCCGAAGCATGCTACAACGGTGCACTTTTAACTTTTTGTCCAACCTCGGTAAAAAATGAATGAACATTTTCGGAAACATGATAATTAGTCAATAAAATCAGGAATATACTTTTTGACGACTTACTAAGCGCTTTGAGTGTGTCAGAAAGTTATTTCCTAAGCCGTTAAAAAATGTTATATATTTCTTTAAAATATTTGATCTGTTTTATTAATTAACTTTTTGATCTCATATCTTGAGTACCTTAATTTTTATTTTGTTTTTATTATTGTTTTATGAATGAAATTTTTATGTTTATGTTATCTTTTTATCTTGTATCCAGAGCAAAATAATACTGAATAAAAGCATAATAATAGGGAATAAAGGCGTGAGGTAATAATAATTCCAGTTCCTATTTTAATCTTCAATTAATTTTTTAGTATTGAACCATTTCTTTTACTTTCTTTGTAAACAAGTTCCCTTACGTTTTTTTATAAAAGTTTTTTTCATTAATTAATAACAATAACAAAAATAATGGGTAGTCATCTTGCCGCGATGCGAGGGCTTAAGTACAAGGACGTTTAGAGTCATGCTGGCGGTAGTGACGTCAGTCAAGACCGGTAGGGCCTCCCATGCCAGAAGGGTCTAAACCGAGTACAAACCAAGAACTACCCCCCTGTCTATTAGCGTCTGTTTCTCCTAGTTGGAGCGGCTAATGACTATGCGTCCGCTGGCCTTTTACGGTCAAATGTTGGGCCTTCTGAAGGCCGTCGGTGCGCAATAAAATCCATCAGCGTCTGTTCTCATATTGAGCGGCTGATGGTCTGCGTCTGTCTCCAGAGGAGCGGCAGGTATCCTTTCGCCTGGCAGGTAGGCATAAAATGCAACCCCAATTCACCCCCCCCCCCGAAATGTCCGAAAATTCATGCCCTAAGTATCCGGCAAAGGGCTTCATAATCCCCGGAGACCCTACTACTACAGCGTCGGTATCAGGCTTTAGTAAGTTGAATGCTACTGAGACCTTGTCTAGCAAGGTGGTTGCGCCAGGCTCTGCTAGACGGTTAGCTACTAGTGCGAAAAAACTCGTCACGACTAAGCCTTCAGGCGGTCGTAAACCAAGCTTGGTAGAGGGTTCTTTGAAACCAGGTACCTCTGAGGCTTCCCAGGTCCGGACGGGAGAAAAACCCGTCAAAACTCCTTCCTCGGGTGCTGGCTTGATGGTACAGACTCAGTCTGCCAGAAATCCAGTTTCCCATGTGCCGAAACCTGTGCAAAGAGAGCACACGAAGAAAGATTCGATGCCCTCTGATGCACCTCCCTCAGCCTCAACGGCACTTATCAATATACCCCAAAGGCACATAAATGCATCCAAACGGGCCTTTACAACCAGGCGCTCCGCCTACAAAATCATTAGCCGACTTGGTGGAAAACCGGTTGGTGAACTCACTGAGCAGGAGAAAACCTCTCTCCAGTGGGCAAAAACCCATATTGAGGGTTTAAAACGTGGATCTCCCTCTGCAGAGGAAGGCAATCCTGAACGGAAGCCAACCGAAGCAGCGCCTTAACGGCAACGGTCAAGGGAGGACACACTTCCTGGGACTAAACGGTCCAAATATACGCCTCAACGGCCGCAAAACAGGTCGTACAAAGATGTGGCTAAAGACCACCTCATTTGGGCGATCATTGACCGCAACGCCAGTGACGGCACCATTTCATCCAAGAACTGGAAGCTGGTTGTCGTCGCACTTAGTAGGGCGTTCCTGAATGTCTTAAGGGGTAACCCTGGACCACCACCACAATGTGAAGATGCCGGCTGGTATCAAGGTCACATTAAACTGATAGCGTGTGCAGATGAGCGTTCAGCGCTGCTGTACAAGGATGCCGTGGAGTCCCTGGGGGAAGTTTGGCAGGGCGCTAAGATTAAGGCAATACCTCTGGCCGATGTACCGCAAAGGCCCGGATCTATTGCCAAGATCCCCGCTGAGCCATCCGACTCCAAGGAGATCCTGGAAATTATACAGATCAGTAACCCCCAGCTACCCACACAGGACTGGAAAGTAGTGAGGGTTTCTGAATCTGTTGAAGAGTCCAGGAAGGCCACTGTTATAATAAACAGTGACTCTCTGCCGTCACTTCGGAAGACACAGGGGAAGATATTCTATGGATTCGGAACTATCTTCCTCCGAGTCTACAAAGGTGATGACAAAGGGAAGCCTCAAGCTCCGGTGACTACCACCACATCAACAGCATCAACGGAGCATATGGAAGACGATTCCGCTATGTCATCGGTCAATGAAGACACTCAATCGGTCAGTGGGCTTGTGGGTGACTTCTTTGGCAAGATGGAAGTGGCGGACGATGAGGACATCCTACTGGAATCGGACGACGACCCAGAGGATGCCAACGTCACAGTCGTCCAAAGCGATGAGCTATGATGAAGGTTACACAAATCAACCTTCATCACTCTAAAGCGGCGTCAGCTGCCCTTCTCCTCCGATTGGCTTCAGGCACGGAGGAGCTTGTATGTATCCAAGAACCATTGTTGTATAAAGACAGGGTTTGCGGACTCAGTTTAGACGGCTATAGTACTCTGTACGCAGCCGATCAAGGTAAGACCAAGGCTTGTGTAATGGTCAAAAACATCCTTAAAGCTTTCATTCTTTCTGATTTTAGCGATAAGGACACCTGCACTGTCGCAGTAGAAGGCAAAACCAGAACAGTTTGGTTTATGAGCTGCTACATGGCACATGACCAGGGTGCTAATCCCCCAAACTCCACAACCAGGAAGGCGATGTCGCATGCCAACAGGCGCAACATCCCTCTAATAATATGTGCTGATGCTAATGCACATCATACCGTCTGGGGAAGCTCGGATGTCAATCCACGAGGTGAGTCGCTTTTGGACTTCATAGTAGAAAATGAACTAACAGTAGTTAATAGGGGTAGTGAGCCCACCTTTATTGTGACTAACAGAAGGGAGGTTATTGATATTACGCTTATTATTGATAAGTTCTCGGATTTGATTAGCGATTGGAACGTGTCAAAGGACTGTTCCTTCTCTGATCACATGTATATTGATTTCAATTTTTCTTTTAGAGCTGATTCAGCTAAACCCTACACGAATAGAAGAAGGACCAATTGGTCTATCTATGCGAGTGTACTCGGGGACAAGCTGCCTATGTGCCCGGTTCTCATAGACATGCTCGACTCCGCAGTGGAGTCACTGACTGGTGTCTTAATTGAGGCAACAAACGAATCCTGTAAAAGAATCGACAGGAAGGGCAAAGCTAAGCCCATATGGTGGAATGCGGAGATTGCTGAAAAACGCAAAGAAAGCAGGAAACTCTTTAATGAGGCAAAACGTAATGGTGTTTGGAACAATTACAAGTCCTTAGTAAATGGATTCAAAAATCTTATCAGGAAGGCCAAGAGACAGTCATGGAGGAAATTCTGCAGCGATGTGGAAAACTCCTCGGAGACTAGTCGGCTACGTAAGATTTTATCCTCTAAACCAGCTATTCCATCGTATATACGGAAGATGGACGGATCCTGGACCACAAACAGTCGGGACACCCTTGAGGTCCTGATGAATACACACTTCCCAGGTTGCACTGATGATGTGCCTAGGGAAGGAACATTTAGTGGCACTCGGGATATCTCTAATATTCCGATAACTCGCCATCGTGTGGAATGGGCGGTCAAAAGCTTCCATCCCTTTAAATCTCCAGGCCCGGATGGCATTATCCCAGCGGACCTGCAAAAGAACCTGGGAATATTGATGCCATGGCTCCTGGCAATATTTAGAGCCTGCCTGAGCCTCTCACATGTCCCATCAACTTGGACAACATATAAGATCGTCTTTATCCCCAAGAGTGGGAAGACATCTCACACTATGGCTAAAGACTTTAGACCAATTAGTCTATCCTCCTTTCTACTGAAAACACTGGAGAGGATTTTGGATATTCATATTAGATCATCATTGGGACACAATTCCTTGTCACTGGCTCAGCACGCCTACACGAAGGGAAGGTCCACTGAAACTGCGCTTCACTCATTGGTGGGCCACATAGAGAGATCCCTGCACTACAAGGAATTTGCTTTAGTTGCATTCCTGGATATTGAGGGCGCTTTCAACAACGTTTTTATAAACATCTTGGCGGCGTTAGTTAAAAACCTAAAGTAAAGTTGTAATAATGGATAACTTTTTTTACGTCCGATGGAATCCTACCTTTTACTAATGCTGAATTTTAATAATGGTCATTAGTCTCACAAAAAAATTTATTATAGACAATTTTGCTCAGAGGAGAATTTCTTTAGAAGACTTTGTCTCAGAAAAAAAATTTTATAGAAAACTTTGTCCCAGATAAAAACTCTGCAAGTTTGTATTGAAAAACTTGTCTCAGAATAATGCTTTTATGAAATATTTGATCTTAAAGGAAAGGTTTTTTTAAAAAACTTTTATTGATGTACTTAGAGAATTTCTTAAAATATAGAAAAGTTGTTACAGAAAATTTTGCCTAAATAAAAATTTTTTGTTTTACAATTTTTAAAGAAGACTTTGTTTTGCCAAATTGTTTTTTTAATTGAGTCATGAGCTTTTGTTTTCAAACCTTAAGAGATTTTGCCCTTTTAATTATCTTGGGGATAATTTTTAGATTGTCAATTGAAGTGAGTATAATTGATAAATTATTTTTCAAATAATTAGTAATATTTTATAGGTATTTTTAAATAACACAAAAACTATTAAAGGCGTGTGTAAAGGGAAAATTCATAATTAAATGTTTTATAATAAACTATAAATTTAAATTCAATGTTTTTTTTATGCATTTCTTGGGATGACATTGTACTGAATAGTTTTTTAAAAATAAAATTTCGTGCATTTTCCTTATATACATACAAATTTTAAGTAATTGTTATGCTATGAGACAATATATAATGAATAATATAAGAAAAATATATACTTTATAGTATGTTTGCGTGTTTAAAATATATTATTAAAATCTCTAAATAAATGTTGGCTAATTTAATAATTAAATAAAATGATGTACATATGTATGAAAATATTTACATATATGACATTTTTTAGTGAATAATACTATTTATAACATACTTTAAGGCACAAAAATTGAAAAGTATTAAATGTTAAAAATATGTGTTTAATTTATATATTTTTCAACTTTTTAGATCTATCGGATAATAAACTAACAACTGAATTGCCGGCTACACCATGCCGAGAATCTTTTAAGGATTCACGTTTTTATATTCAAGATAAACCAAGACAGGAATGGGATAATTTAAGTACAATTTATTTTGTAACACCCACTTACCCTAGAAGAGAACAAGTTCCAGAATTAACCAGGTTGGCTTATACACTCCTACATGTGCCACGTTTACATTGGATAGTCGCCAATGATTATACCGCTTGTAATTCTTATTTAGATACATTACTAGAAAAATTTGGTTAGTTGTTGGTTAAAAGAGAGAAGCTTTTATTTTTATCTTATTTTTAATTAGGCATTCCTTTTACCCATTTGGCTAGTCCTATGCCGGAGCGCTTTCGCAATGCTAAATCTAAACCTAGAGGCGTTGCAAATAGACGAGCTGCCATGCAATGGCTAAGACAACGTAATATTACCACTGGTGTATTATATTTTGGTGATGATGACAATACCTACGATCTCAAGTTGTTTAGTGAAATACGTGACACCAAATTTGTCTCAATGTTTCCAGTCGGCTTAATAGCCAATTATGGCATAAGTGGTCCAGTAGTGCGCAAGGTAATAACAATTTAAATCGTTACATTTCAAAAACTTAATTTTTTATTTACAGGGGAAAGTTGTCGGTTTCTTAGACTCGTGGGTAGCTGGCCGACGTTGGCCTGTTGATATGGCTGGTTTTTCAGTTAATTTAGCTTATATGTCTGAATATCCAAATGCTAGTATGCCTTTTAAGCCTGGCTATGAAGAGGACTACTTTTTGCGAAGTATATCTTTAACTTTAGATAAAATTGAACCTAAAGGCAATAACTGCACCGAAATATTAGTTTGGCATACACAAACTAAAAATCATAATCGTGAACCAGTCAAACTAAGTCATGAATATTTGGATAATAGATCAAACTTGGGAGCTCTATTTAAAGCTCTATCTGAAATGGGGGTATCTGATGCTTCTGATGATGAGGGTGAGTTCCAAATTGTTTGAAAGTTTATATTTTTTGATTAAAAATTTTTTTAGGACAAAAAGCCATAATAAGCAGTAATGGCAAGGCCAAGCCCTTGGGTTATTATCTCAGCTGAGATACGATGATTTTTCAGGATTTTTTAAAAAAATATTTTTAGTTCAAAAATTATTTATTTTGGTCAAGTTTTTCCCTCAACAAAAACACAAAATCACAAGCAAGATACTTTTAGAAAACAACTTTTAATATGTTGAAAGAATATGTTTACTTTAATTAAGATACTGGTCCTATAATACTCTTTAATCATAGTAGTTTGTGCTCCTCAGAAAGTAAATGTCGGGGACTGCAAGTAACTATTATTTTTCAAATTTAATCTAAAAAAATAACTTAAAGATAATTGCCAACTACGTGCATTTTTTAAGTTTTTTTTTCTTGATTTTTATTTTTTCCTCAGAAATAAAAGTTATTTTTTTAATGTTATTTTTTACTTGGAAAAAAGTCATTACAGCCTAGCCTGTTCATCGGTTTCGATTGTTAACGTTCGCACAGAAAATTACATTTAGAGCAAAAACAAATTTTTGAATTTTGTTTTTGTTTTGAATGTAATTTTCTATGCGAATGTTGACGTTCAAAATCGTTAAACTGACAGTTCATTTAACAGATAAGAATTTTTGCACGGACTCTGGCGATAAATTCGCCCTTTAATCGGTTAATATTAATTTAAGCGCAGAAAATTATTTTTTTTGTAAAAAAAATTAGAAAAGTAACTTACTTTCCAAGGTATATTTACACAAGGCAAACTCGTTGGCCCATATGTTTGCCAGCTGTTTACCCCTAGTTGGAACCCAAACGTCAAATTTCGTGTATATGAGCCAAAATTTGTACATGTGTGCGTTAAATTGTTTTTGTTTTATATGAAGACAATTTTGACAACTCGGTTACTTTTATAGAGCAGCATGTCTACACTCCCAAATGAGTCTGTCTACCTTGTGTAAATATACCTTGTTACTTTCTAAGCAAAAAATATGTCAAAAAATAATTTTTCTAAATAAAACTCAAAAAATTATTAATTTCCTGAGGAATAAATAAAAATCAAGAAATACCTTTTATTTCTGAGGAATAAATAAAAATCAAGAAAGACCTTATCAAAAGTAATTCTTGGGAAAGACCTTTTATTTCTGAGGAATAAATAAAACTCAAGAAATAACTTTTATTTCTGAGGAATAAAAAAAGCTCAGAAAATAACTTTATATTCTAAGCGAAAAATAAAATTCAAGAAATAATAATTAAAAAGTCATTTTTAAAATAAAACTTGTAACCGCTACGGTCCCTGGTTAAAAGCTTTTACGTTTATATTTTAATGTGTTATTTTTTTAAAAAAACTTATTCGATATTTTTTTTAAATTTATTTAATTTTTTTGATTATATTTGTGATATTATTTTTTTTTTTTTTAATTAACTGTTGTACTATATTTTAATTATTAAAATGTTTTAGACCATAATATTTTAAAAATATTTTATTTCTGAAGTATGAACATATTACAGTAGTTTTCCGATTTAACGAACCTTCTATTTAGTGAACATCGCATTTAACGAACACCCAAATTTTTTCTACTGAGTACCTTATATGTATAACGAACAAAAATTTTTATACTCGGTATAACGAACAAATGTAAAATTAAATATAAAACATAATTGCTACCACAAAAATAACTAAAAAAGAATGTAAGTAAAAATGTACCGTAAATTTTCTTCTTTTGACGGATTTGTTTAATAGCGTTTCAGAGTCAGGTGTGTGAAGTAATTTGTGTTAGAAACATCAAAATGGGTAAAAGAAATAGATTGTTCTTAACGGATAAAGTTAAAAACCAGTAATTTTGGGTATCGCAATAGAAGAGCTATAAAGCAAGGTGAGTTCCCAAGAATGGAAAACTAACTTTTTCAATGGTTCCTTCCTTATGCAACGCAATTGTCATATTCTTTGTATTAACTATTAATTTTTATTAAATGAGATTAACAAAACAAAATAAGTAGCTCAAATTTAATGCTCTTGAGAGAGCTTCAAGACGAAGCAATTAAGAGAAAGTATTAAATTACTTTATGAATTTTTCTTTTACTTAAATGTATATTAATAAAATATGTTTGTTTTCTTTTAATAAAATATTAAAAATACTACGTATACTTTGAGTTTTGAATAAAATAGAGGACGTTATTAATTTTTAACTTAGTACTGGATATAACGAACAATTCACTTTAACGAACAGGCCTGACAACAATTAGGTTCGTTTAATCGGAAAACTACTGTATTTATACTGCATAATTAATAATTTAAAAATTTATTTATTAAAAAAAAAAACCAATACAACATTAATTTTAAACAGGTACAATCAATAAGCACATTAATGTTATTATAATAATAAAAATGTTTCTTATGAATCAATTTCTATCCAAGACATATTTTAGTTGATAAAAAATTTTTGATAATTCATAATACTGTTATAAAAAATTAATTTTAGAGTTTATGTTGTTTTCTTTTTTTTAATTTTATGTGTGGTTGTGTTGCCAACATAAGTCATTTGTTGCTATGCAATATTTTATAAACTATAATAAAGAATTAATTAATTTTGCCTAAAATTATAAAAAAATAAGATGGAAATAAAAAAACAATGCTGTATTTGTAAACCAAATTGAGATATTAAAAATCAATACAAGAAAACCAGATTATTATAATCTTTAAAGTAATTAAAAAATAAAGAAGCACACAATATGTGGCAGCAAAAATAACAAATATAAGTTTTTAATTTTATAATATGTATAGGTACTAGAGCTACGCTAGTATAATTTTTCGAACAAAAATGTAACTAAATGTAATGTTTTGGCTTTTATTATTACTGTTAATAAATAAATAAAGTTTTTTTTTCAGTTGAGTGAGTCTACTTCTACTTCAGAAACAATTTGTATGAAATTGAAAATTGCGTTTTTCTGGGCAAAATTTGCAAATGGTTTCTTAATTAAAAATGTGTGTGGTTGTGAAAAAAAATGTTGCTGCCATTGTTAACCAGTGTTTGAAAATAAACATTAACCCCCATATTTATAAAAAATATTATTGATTTATAAGAGGTTTATTAAACAGATTTCCATAGGAAATTCGTTTAATAAACCTGTTATTAACCTGAAATATTTTTTATGAATAAGGCCTTTAATATCGTTGCTTAGTATTCGGTTCGGTAGATTTGTGGAAAACACAAACGCTAATAGTATTTGTGTAGCAAGCCATTACAAAAAATAACGTTTCTCTATTTTTGATATTCGAACCCAAAAACAATACTGTACTTATCCAACTCAACTAAAAGATGAGAACATTTAATTGCGTTCTGTTTTTTTTTTAACGACATACTTCGTTATGCTATGTTCAAACTTGGGTTCTTAAACGCGTTTAAGCAACTCGAACGTGATTAAGCTCTAATCACATCAAAATCGAGATGATTAATCACACATTAGTGTTGCCAAAACTTGGTGACCAAAAATGGCTAAATTTACGGAAAAAAATAGCTAAAAAATGGCTAAAATTTTTTTAAGTAAAAACTCATTAAAATTCAATAACAGAACAGAAATAATTCATTAAAAGTTTTTTAACAATAAAATTGTAAGTTGATTAAATTAATTTTTTAGCATTTAAAATCAATAAATTCAATGCCATTATTGATCATCTCATAGGAAACACTCGTGCCTATTAGTTTTAAATATTTTGAAGGTAAATCATAGTCATGACGATATTTATCAAACCTTTTGATCCATTTTATAAATTTAATATTGGCATACTGTTCCTTTTTTTTTGAAAGATGTTTCATCGTCATCCTTTATAGCGATTTTCAACATTTGTAAAAGTAGTGATTTAAATTAAATGCGTTTTAATTGTTGATAAGGTTTCATTTCATTTCATTTCATTTTCATTTTATTTCTCCCACTTTTAAAAATTTCTATAAGAAAATAAAAGTTATTAATTTAAAAGAAAAAACTGCAAAAAAAATTTATGGCTAAACAAGTTGAAAAATGGCTAATGGCTAAATTCATTTTTGAATGGCTAAACAAGGTGAAAAATAGCTAAATCTAGCCACTAAATGGCGAAATTGGCAACACTGCCATACATCTAAGTGATTTGTCAATCACTTCAAATTGACATGATAACAACTAAGGCTTTAATCATATAAAACGCAACGCCAGAGAATTTCATTGAAAGCAAAAACAAAGTCATTCATATTTTGTAATTTTGTTGTTGCTTTCTACAAAAATGCATGTACCTAAGGCTCGCCTTGCATGTACCTTTTTAAAAGAAAGCAACAACAAAATTACAAAATATTTCTGACTGTTTTTGCTTTCAATGTAATTCTTTGACGTTGCGTTTTACATGATAAGGGCCTAAATCACTTCATTTTTCACATAGAATCTGAACATGCCTCAAACTGAGTATAATGTAGAATCGGTCACCATGAACGTACCCTTCACATGTAAAACCGATCACGATTTCTTCTTAGTGCTAGTCTACACTCTTCAAGTTTTAGCCGTCAAGTCTTGAGCTTTAAGGATAGAAGGGAAAAGGGTATGCCATTTATTATCCTCTCTCTCCAAAAAACTTGATGACTAAAACTTGAAGAGTGTGAACCAGCACTTAATGTTTTTCTTTTGTCCTTAAATAATTCATATATTTTCACAATTTCATCATGAATATGTTTAAAATAATCTTCTGATAATATTGTTAAAGTATTTTTTATAAATTTTTTATATTTAAAAGAAAAGATTTTGTTATTCGTGCTTAATTCCCAGTTTTCTTTCTTGATAAAAACACTTGAAATTTATTGTTGATGGAATGAGCTATTCCTATGCGCATTTCACTGGTTGCTTATGCCAGATCATCAGGAAACTTCATCCATAAAGATTTTAGAAAAACTAAAGATATTAAACCAAATAAAACTGTTAAGTGTATAAGAATCATAAGCAACAGTTCTACTTGTAACAATATCAAAGTTTAAACAAAAACATCAACAATAAACAGTGAGTTTATCTCTTCTTACATTCCCCACTACAATTGATTGAAATTCTTCCAACATTAATTGTAGTTGTTAGTAGGGTAAGAAAAAACAAAATGCAAAAACAACTTGCAAAAGCATGTTGCCAGGTAAGTTTTTTTGGAATTAAGCACGAATAACAAAATCTTTTAAATTAAAATTTTTTATTCCCAAAAATTACTTTTGATATTTAAAAGAAATATAAATTTGTTTGTTGTGTTTTTTATTAATCAACTGTCATCTTAGGCTGGGTTTTTGAGATCTGAGTTTTATTAGGTTTAGTTAATCTAAAAACAGATTTGTGCCGCTCTTATTAACCTTGTATACAAAATTTGGGCGGAACAGCTTAGCTTTACTTAAAATGTTGGTCTTTAATGAAATAATAAAAAAATCACTTCGCCGGTAAAATCCGAGTTTCAGAGTACGTTAAACCAAGTTTAAACTTAATCCACATCTCAAAAACCCGGCCTTAATCATCTAAAATGAAATGTGAACGGCTTTGATTAGCTAAATCAACATTTTTCTTACAGTGCAGCCACACGATCAAGATTTTCTTGATAGTCTTTTAAATATACTATTTGTCAAAATTTCCAAAAATTGAAAGTTGTGACGTAGGCTACATTCAATTTTTGAGCAATTTACTTTCAAGATGTCATCAAGAAAACAATTTATAAAGGCAAACGAAAAATTTGCTCACTAACCTTGAAATCAGCTGTTTTCTTGAACGTAAATTGAAACACTCACTGGAAAGAGAATTTTAAAGGCAAGTTCGTTTCAATTTTTAAAGGTATGAGTGTATTGATAAAAAGTGTGAGTGTATTAAAACTTGATAGGCAAAACTTGATCGTGTAACCCTCAAGTTAAATGCCTTTAAGAACCCAAGTGTGAACATAGTATTATGGTCGTGTCAGCACATTAATTTTCGTTCGTTGTGCTTGGCAGCGTTTTGGCTGGTAAAGAAAACCAAACAATTTTCATAAAAACAAAAAACCAGAAAATAATTATACACTAACAAAATAAGTACACAATACACACAAAAGCTATTCGTGCTGTGGTCGTTGCTAAAATGTTTAGTTTACTCAATGCAAAAAAGAAACACTATAGAACATTAAAATATAATGTATTTCTATAGAACCACTTCAATTGTTAACGAAGGTAGCACATCATATTGTTTGGAGGGGTTCAGACGATATGTACAAATTTGCTTTATAAAATGTATTTATTTTAATAACATTGAGTTTTACATTAATAAAACACTTTTCTTTTATATATTAACATTTTTTTAATTTATTTTACTCTTTTACTAATCACTTATCACACGATCACTACTACGATTGAATTTTTTGCTTTTTAATTTACTAACGGTCAAGGTATATTTACACAAGGTAGACTCACTTGGGAGTGTAGACATGCTGCTCCATAACACTGAGTCTTCACCTGATATAATATGTGAGAGAACGTCGGCAGAATGAGAGAACAAATTTCTTCGTGTTAATCTTAAACAAGGGGAACACGTATCTTATAAGATTTCATAATCGAATGACTCTCGCACAGTAAACTTGTATCGTTTTTATTCTTTTTTTAGTTTTTTCTTGTTTTTAGTTAAAAATATTGTTTTTTTAAACACTTATCACAAGATTTTCACTATTTGTACAAACAAATTTAACTTTTTAATGAATGCGTCTTATTATTGTTTTTTATGTATGCATGTATGTGTATTTTTGACAGCTCATCTTATAAGATAGTTGTTATAAGATTTCTCATAACAACTCTCTAATAAGATTTATTATAATATTAATCAAGGTATATTTACACAAGGTAGACTCATTTGGGAGTGTAGACATGCTGCTCTATAAAAGGAACCATGTTGTCAAAATTGTCTTCATATAAAACAAAAACAATTTAACGCACACATGTACAAATTTTGGCTCATATACACGCAATTTGACGTTGTGGTTCCAACTATGGGTAAACAGCTGACAAACATATGGGCCAACGAGTTTACCTTGTGTAAATATACCTTGATATTAATATTAACACTATTTGAGAGTCTACACGTAAGATAATACTCTCTGCGATTGAATTTGACGTTTGCTGATATAAAAATCTTATATCTTATCTCAGGTGGAGACCCTATGTAACAGGAACCGATTTGTCAACATTGTCTTCATATAAAACAATAATAATTTAACGCGCCCTATGCTCCAATGGGAGTTAAAGGAACATATATATATACACATATAAAAATTTTGGCACAATACACGAAATTTGACGTTTGGGTTCCAACTTGGGTAAACAGCTGAGAAACATATGGGCCAACGAGTTTACCTTGTGTAAATATACCTTGCTAACGGTAATTCGAGGGGCCATCTTGTGTTGCATAGGATAATATGTTTAATAAAATTACCATACTTCTCAAAATTAGTAAAAAAGTAATGCCTAGTTTTTTGAGTTTTTACAAGTACTCTTTTGCAAAAATATCCACTACCACTGGCAAGTCGTTACTTCAACATCACTAGTGGAGGCAAGTATGTCGTCGTGTGAAAGAAAATTATAAGTCTTTGCACAAAAGTTACAATTGCTCCTGGTTTATAACCAAAAATAGTAGAAAAACTTCATTAAAAAAAAAAACAAAATAAAAACATTTCAACATAAAAGACAGCAGCAATAATAAAATAAAAAGTGACAATTTTTCAAGCAAATTCAATAAAATAGTGAATTTTTAATGACGAAGTCAAATTGCAAATGAAAAAGCAAAGCAGCACAGCATTATATTAAAAAAATTAACAACGCCGTGTTTGGAGACTATTGTTACAGATTTCTTTAAAAAAATTTGTTCTTTAACTAAAGTCCCATAGAAACTATTCATTTGGGTAAAGAAATTCCCAAGAAAAATGACAATTGTTACGGCGTTTTGGAGCGAGGTCGACCTTTTTAAAGGCAAAGCTTAGCAGAGTTATGCGAAATGTGTACATCCGATACCGCAGCCATTAAGGCAGAGAAAAAAAGTGAAATTATTTTTTAATATTTATAATAAATTACATACAAAATCGTGTCTATATAAGATTTTATGATCTAGAATATTTTTAAAAGGCTTCATAAAACAAAAACAAAGGAAATTGTTAAATTTACTATTTTCGGACCGTATTTTGCCTTTGTGGCTCTAGGCTGCTTTAATTTTTTTTCTTTTTCTATATAATTTTTTGACTGCAATAAAATTGTAAAGTGAATGGTTCGGTCGGTCGATTAAACGATTAAAAAATAGAAAAATTTGTAAAAGGCCTGAAGATCCACGTTTGATTTTTGAACGGGTTGAAAAATCCAAAAAATTAATACCTATAAAGAATTAAATTAATTAAATAAAAAACACCAACTTTTTGTCCATTGAAAATTAAATATTATGCAAAACATACTGTACTGAAGCTTGTGAACAAAAAAATATTCAAGTGATTTTCGTGTTTCATATATCAAAAAAAAAACCTGATTTTCATTTTGGAATAGGATTTAAACCAAAAAAAATCCGGAAAAAACTTAAGAGAAAATTTAAAATAAAAACAACGGCGCTGTGATTTAAAGTAAGTAAACTTGATTAAAAAATTTTCCAATATCAAAAAAAAAAAAAAAACAAACCAAAGAAAAAAAGTTGTGTATTTAATTAAAGTTTTGGAAACCAACCAAGACACAGCGCGAGCAATGAAATTTTGCTTGAATAGAGAAAACATGCATACAAACGTTTATTGTAGTCATGCATACGGCATACATTCACTCATTCATGCATACATACATATATTGCACATACAATCATACACATGATTACTCTCCCGTACGTGTACTTCTGTCCGTCTGCTTGTCCGTCGGTTTGTATGGTTTTCCATAGAGCAGATATTGAAAGAGGAGGTAAAATATATTATAAATGGTGATTGAATTGAGTATCGGTGTGTGAGTGTGTAATACTACTACTACCACTATTTCAAAAAAAGTTTTCTTATGTGTACGTGTTTTTGTCAGTGCGTTTATGTTCAAATTAATAGAGTTTGTTGTTGAATTTTTTTAAAGCTTGTAAAGTTTATTATTTTTAAATCTATTGTTTATGCGATTATTTACTATTTCTTAACAATATTTTTGTCGAAACATACATACAAGTTTGATCCTTAATCCTTTAATTGAGCTTTACTTCCAAAAACAGGGTTACATTAAGCATGGTGTCAATTACACTTTTTTTAAACAGTTTTTATTATAAACCTTGTTGGGGGGTTGTTTGATTAACAACAACAAAAACTACTACAAAATAAAAAATGTCTATTGTAAGAGAGCTTCCCTCAAAATCTTTTATCATACAATAACCAAACCAAATGGTCTACAATATAAATATTTCAAACTTTTTTCATTGCAAAATTTAAGACATTTTTAATTTTTTTCATGTATTTCTAGTATCTAATAATTGTGGTAAATTTTTATCAGTGTCTTGATTTTTACACAAAAATTATAACAGAAAGAAATTGTAAAAAAATGTCTCCATGATCTTGGGTTTTATTATGTTACCTGTTAAAGGTGGCACTTAAATTAACAAAATGGCGGATTTTCACATATGTAATTTGGAAATAATTGAGGGCCGGTTTTTTTAACACTTATTTATTTAAATTATTTTAAATAAAAAAGGTTTTAAAAACAATTGGCTATAAGAATTATGTAATATTGTAATTTTTTATGAAACATTTTTCTAACTGAAAAAATTATTCTAAAAGAAAAAATTTTGTGAAAAATTTAATATTGTGAACAAAACGATTACATAAAGGGTGATTTTTTATGAATTAAGTTTTTCGGGCTGGCAGCCAGCACTGGTTGGTAATTGTGTCCAAACTGCATCTGTGAAAGTGAAAAGTATTCAGTATACTCTGCCATTTCATTATGCATCCCAGGGGGAAAAAGAATGAGTACGGATGCCTTCTAGAAGGCCTTTGTACTCCTTCTTTTGAATATACAAGGCCTGTTCGCTCCATTCCATACTCACATCTTTTTTACACACGTTGTCATTGCGGAGTAGGCCTTCCGCTCTCGCTTCTTTAGCAGGTTTATAAGACTGGTAACGGGATCAAAAAAATATTTATTTTGCTTTTGCTTGTGTAAAAAAAGAATACAAAAAATGTTACTCCTCTATTCCCTTTTAATAGAAGCGAGTGTGGAAGGTGTATCTTATCTTTAACACCAAAGAGCCGAGGCCTTCTGTGAGGAATTCTTTAGCAGTTAGATAAGAATAGTAATTTAATCAAAACCATTTAATCAAAACCGGGTGGAGAAACTCACAAGTTGGGCTTGATTGATATGTGGTTAAACAAGACGGTGTCACATGCTACACAGCTCGTAAACCAATGGACATATTGAAGGATAAGTTTGGTTAGCAGTTTATCTCTCGAAATGGCCCTGTGAGTTGGCCGCCAAGATCATGTGATTTGACGCCTCTTGACTATTTCTTGTGGGGATATGTGAAGTCGTTTGTCTATGTGGACAAGCCAAGAACGATTGAAGTCTTAGAGTATAACCAAACACTTGTTACTCATGGAACACAGGCCGAAATTCTCGAAAAAGTGGTGCAAAATTGGACCTTACGAATGGACCATTTGAACCGGAACCGCGGGCAACATTTACATTAAGTTATTTTTTAAAAGTAAATGGCAAAGACAAATTTATCGATTCCAATAAAAATTTTGAAAATATGATGCAAATTTTAGTGTTTTATTAGATTTAATAAAAAAACTACGCTTTTAAATAATCACCCACCGCATCGTCACCTTAAAAGCAAAAGGACCTATCTAACATTTTAAAGATTTTACAGGAGAAGCAAAAATTATTTAAAATGATAAATTGATAAATAGCCTTAAAATGTTAATTATTTTTATTTTTCTTGTAAAACCTACCAGTTATTTTGACAATTGACAATGTTGCCTATTAACCAAACTGTTAGTTAGGCCTTTTAGCGCTTACCATCTAGGTAGGTACTTGTTTGTACATCAGAATCAACAAAAAAGTCGATTTTTAGTTTTTGGTAAGTTAGGGCCTTTCCGTTTCAGTTAACAATATTTAGGTAAATAAAATAAAAATGGCTTTTGGTTTTTGTTATAAAAATGTTTTCTGTTTATTTTGTTTTTACTGTTTTGATAAACATTTTGTTCGAAGCGAAAACAAGTAGGTACCTAATTGTTGACAAATATCTAACTATAGGTTGGCGCATAAGTAAAGTTATGATTTATTCAATAAATAAATTTTTCATTCTGACTTTATTTAACTTTTTTGGCCTTTATTAAAATTTAGATTATAGTTTGAAAATATGTATGTTCACATTATACCTTTTTTGGAAAGAATGAATATCTCGCTTGTTTGATAGTGTGGCCGCTAATTTTCGATAAAGATTTGGCTGAAATTCACAAAATATATTTAATAAACAAAATTAAGTTTCCTGATAAAATTTTGACCCAGTAGATAGCGCTGGGGTCAAATTATAAACAAAATTCCAAATTATTAACAAAATTCTCTTGTTGTTTGGAAAATCCCGAGCAGCGCCGTGACCAAACAGCTAGTAATAATAAGTAATTTAAAATTCATTCTAAATTTGAACAAAATTTCTTCAGTCACTGTTAAAAAATGCTTCGACAATATACTAGGTACCTACACATATTTACATGCATACATAAGTATGTATGTATACGTATATAAATATTCAAATATATGTATGTATATCAGTTTTTGTTCCAAAGGGTATACATATTGTTGTAACGATTACGATGCACATTGTAAACATTGTGCCGCTAACATATTGCAGCTCTCCAATATGCCATCTACCCATCCGTTCATACACCAGCTATATTTCTGCTCTTGCGCACTTTTTAAGAAACATACAACAAACAAATAAGACAGCTCAAACATAATAACTAGGGAAACCAAAAAAAAAAACACTAAAAAAACAGTATTAAGCTCTTAAAAAAGCGTTTAAAAACATGAAAATAAGCTGTTAAAATTAAATTTATTTTTTATTTTTCACTTTATTCGTTTAATACTTTGTAACAGTAAATTACCAGTTGATGCAATAAATGTTCGAAAAGAAAATTATAGCTGTTTGGAGTCAGCAAGTTCTACGTCTACAGATGTTATGGGAGCATATTTAAAATTGAGTATTTGCTCTGGAATATATTTTATACAATTGGACTCACAATTCCGCTTGCCTACCAAAATATCCCCAATATCTTTTAGTACCGAAAATCCTTAATTTTTAAAAAAATTGATTTAATTTTTTTTATTAACTTTGTCTCCTATATCAACTGGGGGCTACATCAGATGTACCAAATTTCATTGAATTATCCTTACAATTGCGATCTGTACTTTCCGCACAAGGTTAAATGGACAACCAGCCGGACGGACATCGTTAGATCGGCTCAGAAAGTGATTCTGAGTCGATCGGTATACTTTTGGACCAATATTTAAAGGTGTAACACACATCAGCACAATACAGAGAGATAATATAGGCTGTTCGGATGATATTGTTTAAGGGAAGCACAAAATATTACCATAACGTTGAACGATTTTGTTTAACCAGAGTTGTTACTGCACAAAAATAGTTGATTTTTTTGTATTTGTAAAAAAAATTTGCAAAAATTTATTAAATAATTTTTTTTCGTATGAAAAAATGAAAAATTATCTTAAAATGGAAAAACAAGTAAAAAAGCCGATATTTCAAAAATAACTAAAAAAAAAGCCGATTTGCCAAAACAAGCAAAAAAAAAGAGCCCTAACAAATCATTTTTTTGTGATCGGAATTTGTGTTCAATCCAATCTTGTAAACCAAAAAATAAGCATTTGCTTTTTTTTGGTTGGCCTAATAATAACCCTCATGCTACATAAATTTGTTTGTACCGAGTACCTACTATGATTATTGTAAGTATTATGGCAAATTATAATTGCAATACAAATTGATTTGGTGTTTTTAATACATAATTTTATATTGGTGGACTTATTAATAAGGAATTTTTTAAAGTAATACTTTTTAAGCAAAAACTTTTTTTTGTTAAAAAAAAATCAGTAATCCTAGTTAAATATTAAATGTAACCAAATAAAAAAACGGTTGCAAGAGTTGTTACTGCACAAAAATGGTTGATTTTTTTGTATTTGTAAAAAAAATTTGCAAAAATTTATTAAATAATTTTTTTTCGTATGAAAAAATGAAAAATTATCTTAAAATGGAAAAACAAGTAAAAAAGCCGATATTTCAAAAATAACTAAAAAAAAGCCGATTTGCCAAAACAAGCAAAAAAAAGAGCCCTAACAAATCATTTTTTTGTGATCGGAATTTGTGTTCAATCCAATCTTGTAAACCAAAAATTAAGCATTTGCTTTTTTTTGGTTGGCCTAATAATAACCCTCATGCTACATAAATTTGTTTGTACCGAGTACCTACTATGATTATTGTAAGTATTATGGCAAATTATAATTGCAATACAAATTGATTTGGTGTTTTTAATACATAATTTTATATTGGTGGACTTATTAATAAGGAATTTTTTAAAGTAATACTTTTTAAGCAAAAACTTTTTTTTGTTAAAAAAAAATCAGTAATCCTAGTTAAATATTAAATGTAACCAAATAAAAAAACGGTTGCAAAATATACAAGATATTTGTAACCAGCAAAGAACAGAAACTTTAAGAAATAAAACTATTAGCAATGTCATAAAATGTTGTTTCCTTTTTATTGATATAATGAAATAAAATAAAAAATGAAAAAAAAAATTCCACTACGACATATCAAAAACATCATTTTCGAGGCGTCTTATTCTCAACTTTTATTTTTAAGGTTTTTTTTAGTAGGTAATAAAAAAAATCGGCTGATTTAATTTATTATACCCTCCACCACAATTAGTTGTGAAGAGGGTATACTAAGTTTGTCATTCCGTGTGAAACTTTTTTATTATTCATCTCAGAACCCATAAAGTATATATATTCTGGCTGCTTGAGTAATTCTAAGTCGATTTAGCCATGTCCGTCTGTCTGTCCGTCTGTCCGTCTGTCCGTCTGTCCGACTGTCCGTCTGTCCGTCTGTCCGTCTGTCCGTCTGTTGAAAACACGCTCACTTTCGAAAAACTCAAAAGAAATAAACAAACTAGGTGTCAAATTGCTTGTAGTTATCCTAAGCAGTTTGGGATTGAATTTCAGCAAAATCGGTTCAGTAGGACCAGAGCTATGAATCAAAATGTGGAACCACCACCTTCAAAAACTTGATAATTTTGTTACAAAAACTAACATAAATGATGCAAAAATGCACGGAATGACATAAGATTTTGCACAAGTCCGTTTTATTCGACTAGAAATTACACTGTAAAATTTCGCGAAGGTCGGTCCATAATTTACCCTAAGCCCCATATAAACACTACTCCCGGAAAACAGTTTAGTACGCCTAAAACTGTAAAAAATAATGCAATCATAACAAATTTTGGCTCGTCACAATTTTATAGGACTATAAATGATACTGTGAAATTTCGTGAAGATCGGTACATAATTTACCCTTGGCCCCATATATGCCCTACTCCCGGAAAACAGTTTAGTCTCCTAAAACCATAATTAATAACAAATCGTCACAGTTTAAGATAATAATAATAAAAAGACATCATACAGATATTACTCCTTAAACATTCGAACTGTCGGTGGAGGGTATCAAAGATTCGGCACAGCCGAATATAGCACTCTAACTTGTTTTTAATAATATCTTTCGAAGGTGAAATTGTACGCTAAGAACGATGGCGATAGCAGTTTTTCCAAAATTTACGCGTTAATTTTTAAGGTATTTTTAGTAGGTATGTTAAAAAAAAATTCGCAAACTTCAAATTTTTTAAATATATTCTATCCAGGGCAAAAATGTACGCTTAAAACGATGGTATTATCTTGACGAGTTTTTGAAATTTGGGCGCCTCAAAAATAATTTTTTTGATATATCGTAGTGGAATTTTTCCCCCTGCCAAAAGCTATCGAAAAATAGGTGTCACAATATCGGCAAATTTTACAAATCGGGCCGCTTTAATGTACATATTTATTACTTTTCGTCAAGGTTGTTATTTCGGTATCGGTATTTTAATAAGATTTAGATTTTATTGAATTCATAAAGGTAGTAATCCCGGAAGCCTAAAAGGCCGAATGGATTACATGGTATTTCTACAAGTAGATACAATTACTTTAAATTACTTAAAACTAGCCCTAGTTGCGCGAAACATGTATATTACAGAAATTACCGGTATTGGTATACCGGTACAGAATCTTTTATAACGGTTATTTATATCGGTTTTACAATTGAATTAACCAAACCAAACAAGAATGTTAAGAAACAGAGAGGGAGTGAAAACGTATAAGATGACAGATTTTTGACATGGTAGCCATTATTTTTCTTTAAATATTGCAGTCGAAACCAAAAACTGTCGAACAAAAAATTAAAATTTGTGAACAATTTTTCACTTTTAGAGTTGGTTTTACAGCTACTGTTTACATTTAATGAAATTAAAGTAAAAGCAACTGTTTTTGTTTTTTTTTTTTTGCCAATGACAAATGAAGAAGTGGAAGAAATGGCAGTTTTTTTTACTTTGACTGCAGTTTTAAATATTGTAAAAATTATGTTATCTTTGAAAAAAAAAATTAATTTTGCAGAGTAAATGCAAATTAAAATTTTCAACACTTGTACTAATGAAAAATATCTTTCTTGGAACCGAAACGAATTTCTTTATCGGTAGCAATATTAGTATTAATACCAATATTTATTTTTTCGGTGCCGGTATTCATCTTTAAACGGTATTTTAGCGATATTAAAAACGCTATCGGTTGCCATATTTGCTTTTCATATTTCTGAAGTCTCTGAAAAAGAAACCAATCGTGCCTATTATGAACTAAAATCGATTTTCGACAGCAGTCGAATTAGCTGATCGAACGAATTTTCATTTGGTATTATGACGCGCATTCGATGCAAATTTAATATTGTGATTTTGTTAATTCACAGTAGTACATTTTCGATCAGCTGTAACTTAAAATAAAAAATTTTTGTTTACAAATTTAATTTTAAATTTAATTTAAAATTAAAGTTAAAAGGGCCACGGCGGAATTATGGTTGTTTTCAACTAATTAAGCTTCAGGAGGGTTTCATCCCACTCTTTTACATGCTGAATTTTGCTGCAAATCATTTGGCCAAAAAAGAATTTTGTTCCATAAGGAATGTGAGCGTTTCCAATTGCTGTTTACGACGTTGGACTTGCATAATATGAACAAAACTGATAAAGAATATGGTATTTGGTATACGAACACAAAAAAAAATACAAATAGTTACATTTTCAACAATTTTTTACATTTGTTTGCACCGTCGAAAGCAAATTTGTTTTCGTTGAAAAAATCGATGTACAACGAAATTTTCGACAATGCTGCCAACTCATAATACCAAATTAACATTCTATAGTCGATGTTCGATAGCCAGCGAAAATCGTTTATCGAATGTAACCGATTATGGCCTTTAAGGCTAGGTTATTGGTAATGTAAAAATAAATAAAATAAATAAAATAAATATGTTTACTTAGTAAATGTCTGATGCTGTTGTGATTCTTAAAATAAAAAAAAAGTTAGGAGCCAAAAAGCAGATAAGTTAGGTAGAAAGGATGTTGCAAAGTTAATCGTCACACCCTCCCCCAGAGACTAATATGGTCCATTGTGAGGCCGTATATAGACAGTAATACATTACTAAGAAAAAAAGAACTAAGAAAATAAAGAATTTAAGCTAAATAAATACTCCTACATACCAAACCCAATAACACTAAACATACCCAGTCATCAGCCACTCGTTATATAGCCAGGTCATTCCCGTTACGAATCTCCTCATATTTTCGAGCCCACATCTCGAAACATGTTCGAATTCGCCTATAAACCTACTATCCAGCCATCTCAGCCTGCTGTTTAGTAGTCAAGGACAGTGACAGAATGTGTTCAACTGTCTCTATCTTCTGGGTCCTCGCACAACTTAAATAAATCCTACAAATCAGAATGATTTTTAGTCAAATTTAACAAATGTTGTTAATCATACGAATTTTCATTCAAAAAACATTTATGTTTACGTTTTTAAAATATTGTATGTATTATAAATAGTATTTGTATTATAAACGAAATTTTTGTTTAATTTTGGTTTATTTTATTATTTAATAAAAATAATGTTTTCACCGATTTTATTGTAAAAACTTTTTTGCTATCTTATCTCGACTTAAGATGTTTTGTCAAATTGCCACAGATTTAAAAACAGTATTTTAAAGTAAAAGTTATAATTCTTGCCATTTTTTGTAAAAATTTTTGAATTTGTATCTAGTAAAAATTTAGAAAAGAACTTTGCTTTTGATTTTTGTTAACAATACGCTTTTTACGAAAACCGCAAATTTTATTGAAAATAACATCTTAATATAATCAGCAGTGTTGCCAAAACTTGGTGACCAAAAATGGAAACGGGAAAAATGGCTAAAAATGGGCTAAAAATGGCTAAAAGCTTTTTAAATAAAAACACATTAAAATTCAATAACAAAACAGAAATAATTCATTTAAAGTTGTTTACGATGAAATTTTAAGTTAAGATCACTTTGTTGAATAAGAATAAACGTAAATTAATATTTTGATAGATATTTAAAAAATTAAATCATCGATAAATTCGATGTCGTTATTGTTCATCTCAAAGAAATCACTCGTTTTAAATCATTTGAAGGATAATCATAATCACGACAACATTCACCCAAACTTTTGAGTCCAGATCTACAATAAAAAACACGTACGAAAGTACCCCGACTATATGATACCCTACACCACATTAGAGAACCTTTGTACCAAATTTTATTAAATAATCTCCAAAATGGCGACCTGTACTTTGCGCACAAGGTTTACATGGACAGCCATCCAGCCGGACAAACATAAAGTACAAATTTCTTAAATTAACTTATATACTTTTAACCTTATTAGGGAATCAATGTAAAATTTCGAAATTAAATAAATTAGTTATCAAAATAGCTCATTAACAGGGAAACCAAAAATATGCAGTTGCATGTTTTTCCTTGTGCGACCAAACGATATATTTATCCGTTTTATGACAAAATTCCGTATGTATTTTAATATCTAGATAATATTCGGCGCAAACACCTCTCATATGAATTTTAACTTGTATGGGCTTAAGCGATAATATTTTCAGGTTTTTTTTTTTTTAAATTTCGTAACAAAATTTTTGAATATTTTGTCTTCAAATGAGCAATTTTTGATTTTTTTAGAGCATATTTTTAACAATTTTCAGGGACCTATAGTAAATTAACTTACTAAACAGAGAGAAAACCATTGAATTTGGATTTCGTAAAAGGTTTCTTGAATTCATTCCCACTTTAAGCACCAAACACCTCCCTGTGCGCTGGATGAAACTCGGCTTTTAAGGTACTGTAATATATCGCCCTTAAACCCCGAATTTTCTTAGATAGGTGTTTAAAAAGACAAAATGGCTAATTTAAGGCGCGAATTAGTTGTACGTTAATAGATATAAAAACCAATCAAAAAGAAATTTTGGTGAAAGTAAATATATTTGTAAAGACAAACTCCTAAGTGAAAATAGTAACAAGTTTTAAAAGTAATAAAATTCGAAACTTCTTACAAAAACTTAATTTATCTCTTTGGGCCGATTAATGTTTAACAAAATTTATAAGATTTCAAACATAATGTATGCATGTATGTGGCGTCTAAACTTGTTTTTTAATAATAAAATCAACAATTTACTTTCCGTTGTCAGGGATATTTACTTCCAATGACGATAGAATAAGAGGAAACCTAAAGCTCTTATTCAATTTAATTTTTTGTATAAATGTTGATTAAAATGATAACAAAATTAGGTTTTTACCCTTAAGCACAGGATAGTAAATCAAGAAAGCACTGCCATCGTTTTTATTTCCTTTTGTAAAAACAACCAAATTAGAAAACATAGTGTTCTGATGTTAGATGTTCGGAAAGCCATATAATAAAAATCCGCTATTTTAATTATGTACCACAAATTTCTAATATTTTGTATCACTACCCCCTTTAAAACACTCGTTCGAGAGTTAACCAACAACGACAGCAGCAACAATAGGAAGGAAAATAATGTAACTTTTTCAGTGGATATACAATCACTGGGTGAGTGACTGTATATGGAATATGTGTACATGAGTGTGTATGTGTTTGATAGAACAAAAAGTTAGTGAGCTATACACTTTCAACCCCAAAGCTTTTTGTGTTTTGTTCTTGTTTTGCAAACGATATTTCAACTTTTATTAAAAATTATGTAAACAATATTTCATATTTCTTTTAACAATAACGATTTCTCGTTTTGCAGACTTCTTGTGTGCGCACGACTTATGGTAAAAGCATTAAATCAGTTTAGTATTGAATAATGTCAACAAAGATATCAGCGTCAGCCGATAGTAGTAGTTGCACTACCGCCAGCCCAGCTGCATCGGCTTCAATGTCTGCAGCAGCAAATGGCTCTACAACTCCAGCCAGACGTCTGCGTACTAGAACTTCAACCGGTGGTAATGCAAGTGGCAGCGAATCGGCTCAGAAAAGGTATGGAGGACCACTTACCGAAAGAAGTGACTCAATTTCCAATGCGTCTAGCACGAATACTGGAAATGAAGAAAAGCCAAGTGCAAGTAAGAAATACCATAACAGTTGTCCTCAACCGCCAACCAGTTCTGGCCGTAAAGAAAAAAATCATTTGCAACCTCACAGCTCCAGTACTTTTAATATGAATAAAACGGAGGAGTTTAACTTTGACACTCCCTTGGAGTGTCCAGTTTTTCGTCCTACTCCTGAGGAATTTAAAAATCCTTTGGCATATATCAGTAAGATTAGACCGATAGCTGAGAAGTGTGGCATAGCTAAGATTTTGCCGCCGGAATCGTGGTCTCCACCTTTTGCGGTAGATGTGGACAAACTGAAATTTACTCCACGTGTTCAGCGTTTAAATGAGTTGGAAGCTAAAACCCGGGTAAAATTAAACTTTCTCGATCAAATAGCTAAGTTCTGGGAATTGCAGGGATCATCCTTAAAAATTCCCATGGTTGAGCGTAAAGCCTTGGATTTGTATACTTTACATCGTATAGTACAAGAGGAGGGTGGAATGGAACAAACGACCAAGGAGCGTAAATGGGCTAAAGTTGCAAATCGCATGTCTTATCCTTCTAGCAAAAGTGTAGGAGCCACTCTTAAGGCCCACTATGAAAGAATTTTGCATCCCTTTGAAGTTTACACTTCCGGTAAGGTTCTAGGTCAAGGTAGTGCCGGAGCCACGGTTGCAAATCCAGATGTTAAACTAGAAGACGGCACCGATTACAAAGCTCACGAGATTCCCACACGTCAACAAATTGCTCCACCAAATGAAACCAATGCCAGGCGCTCAAAACGTTTTGCAAATTCAAGTGCCAGCTGTGGTTTGGGCATCAACCGCAGCGGTGTTAAAACCGAGACAAAAGAAGACTTCAAACGAGATTTACTAAGTTGTTTTAATGCTTCAGCAGCTTCTGCGGCTGCTAATAGGTCAAATACTGGAAATGGCATTGCCGGTTCGGCCCAAAAGAAGGCGCCAGATCCCAATTCGACCGTGGACCCTTTATTGAAATACATTTGTCACATTTGCAACCGAGGTGATGTGGAGGAATCCATGTTGCTGTGTGATGGCTGCGATGATTCATATCATACCTTCTGTTTGTTGCCACCATTATCCAGCATACCAAAAGGTCCGATTAGTTTAAGAAAAATGGAGAAAATCCTATTAATGTAATTTTTATTATTTTTTACAATTTCAGGTGAATGGCTTTGCCCACGTTGTGTCGTAGAAGAAGTTAGCAAACCTACAGAAGCGTTTGGTTTTGAACAAGCTGAACGTGAATACACTCTACAACAGTTTGGCCAAATGGCTGATCAATTTAAAATGGACTATTTCCGCAAGCCGGTGCATTTGGTACCCACAGATCTTGTGGAACGAGAATTCTGGCGAATTGTTTCATCTATTGACGAGGATGTTACTGTGGAATATGGCGCAGATCTTCACACTATGGATCACGGTTCCGGTTTCCCGACCAAAAGTTCGCTTTATTTGTTGCCTGGCGATCAAGAATATGCCGAATCAAGTTGGAATTTAAATAATTTGCCTTTGTTGGAAGATTCCATATTGGGTCATATAAATGCCGACATTAGTGGTATGAATGCTCCCTGGATGTATGTGGGCATGTGTTTTGCCGCCTTTTGCTGGCATAACGAAGATCACTGGAGTTATTCCATTAATTATTTACATTGGGGTGAACCGAAAACCTGGTATGGCGTACCCGGCAGTTGTGCCGAACAATTTGAGGAGACCATGAAGCAAGCAGCACCAGAATTATTTGCTTCTCAGCCAGATTTATTGCATCAACTAGTAACCATAATGAATCCCAACATCTTGATGAATAATGGTGTTCCGGTTTACCGCACCGATCAAAATGCAGGTGAATTTGTGATAACTTTTCCTAGGGCCTATCACGCCGGCTTTAATCAGGGCTATAATTTTGCCGAGGCGGTTAATTTCGCACCAGCCGATTGGCTTAAGATGGGACGTGAGTGTATTAATCACTATTCAATGCTGCGTCGTTTTTGCGTGTTCTCCCATGATGAACTTGTGTGTAAAATGGCTTTAGAACCAGCCAAACTGACATTTGGTATAGCCACTGCTTGTTATATCGATATGGCAGAAATGGTAGACTCTGAAAAGAAATTACGTAAATCTTTACTTGAATGGGGTGTCACCAAAGCAGAGCGTAAAGCCTTTGAGTTGATCCCAGACGATGAACGACATTGTCTAGAGTGCAATACCACATGTTTCCTTTCGGCGGTTTCCTGTGAGTGCACAAAGACAATTGTTTGTTTGCGCCATTATACTGTGCTATGCACCTGTCCACCTGACAAACATACCCTGTTATATCGTTATACTCTAGACGAGATGCCACTGATGTTACAAAAACTCAAATCAAAAGCTCAAAGTTTTGAGAGATGGTTATCAAGGTGTCGGGACATTGTTGATGCCAATACTCCCACTTCAGTAACTTTGCAAGAGCTCCAAGAGCTTTGCAAAGAGGCTGAGATTAAGAAATTTCCTTCGTCTCTTTTAATCGATCGCCTTAATGCCGCAGTTTTGGAGGCAGAAAAATGCGTTACCGTTATACAACAATTGGGAATTAACAAGGTATGACTTTGATTTATAAAATGTGATTGATTTAAATGGGAATTATATGTTCTTTTTAGGTACGCACACGTTCTGATAACAACCTAGAAGCTGCTCAGTACAAACTAACTATGGAGGAACTGGAATTGTTTGTTCAAGAAATCGATAATCTTTGTTGCACTATTGAGGAGGGTGTTTCGGTAAGAGAACTGTTAGTGTTAGGCAAACAATTTGTGGAGCGAACCAATGAAATGCTTAAGCATTCGCTAGATGCTTTAGAGGAATCTGAATTAGAAGCAGTTATCGGAGAAGGCAACTCTTTGCGCATAGAGCTACCTCAAATGCAACACTTGAACATGCGTTTGAAACAATTGAAATGGTACAAACGATCGCAGGGCTTAAGAGCAGCCAGTGCAAAACTTACTTATGATGACGTTAAAAATTTATTGCATGTGGCTGCAGCCGAAATAGCACCTACTGACCCGATAATAGATGCCGAAATAAGAAAGTTACAAGAAATTGGGGCTTCAATAGAAGCCTGGGAATGTCAAGCGAGTAAATATTTTAACTGCAGTACGCAACGTCATGAACTGGTGGAAATTGAACAATTTCTTAAGACCGCTACTGAAATTGAGGGACAAGTTCCTTCGTATGTTGTTTTAAAGGATTCTTTACGTAAAGCCAAAGAATGGCTTAGATCTGTTGAACAACTTCAGGCCAATGATCATTTTCCCTATTGTCATACATTGGAAGCTATTGTATTTAGGGGCACTAGTATTCCCATTAAACTGGAGGAATTGTTACGTATGCAGGGTCATTTGAAGAGTGCCCACGATTGGAAGGAGAATACCGAGAGAGCATTTTTAAAGAAAAGTACTTTCTATACTCTACTGGAGGTATTAATGCCTCGAGGGGAGTCAGTTATCATAGACTCTGATCTAAAGAAACCTTTTGAAGATGATTTCGTTAAAGAAATGAACCCAGCCCAAATTGTGGACTCATTTAAGGTGGCCGAAGAGAAGGAATTGCGTGATATGCGAGAACTAAGACGCCAAAATATGGCTAAAAATCCTCTTCGCGACGATTACTGTCTTTGCAAGTCCTCATTTCAGGGCGTTATGCACAACTGTCAATTATGCCGCGATTGGTTCCATGAAGATTGCGTTCCCCCACCACAACAAACAAATTGTGCAACGGAAGAGGGAATTAAAATAAAGTGGTTGTGTCCCTCTTGTGTACGATCAAAGAGGCCACGCCTTGAAACTATACTACCCTTGCTGGTTTCGCTACAAACGCTACCCATACGTTTGCCCGAAGACGAAGCTTTGCGTTGTTTGGCTGAAAGAGCCATGAATTGGCAGGATCGAGCAAGAAAAGCGCTTACAAGTCCTGATGTCACGGCGGCCTTAGAGGTAATTGCCGCAGCGGCTCAGCAAAGAAATAAACAAAAGAAACGTAAAGGCGCAAAAGATTCAAGTTCAGCCCGCAAACCCCGACGCAGCAGTCAACCCAACTCCAAGGACGATGTATCAGATAATAACGATTCAGATGACGAGGGTCGTTTGCACATTGTGGAGGAAAACTTTAGTAATGATGAGGAGGAGGAAGGCGAAGCAAATGCAACAAATGAAAATGCCACTACACAAAATGGACTCCAGCTACAAAAATTATTGTCGGATAGTGAAACCGATAATCTCGAGGAACTTATGATGGAAGGCGACCTGCTAGAAGTATCACTTGATGAATCCCAGGAGCTTTGGCGTGTTCTTTCCACAGTACAACCAGCCTTGCCTTCTGAAGCAGCCGCTCTAGTCGAGCAACATCAATCTATGCTTAAGCAACAAAACCAACACCAGCATCAACAACCGCCTTCTAGTGTTAATTCAGCTGCTGAAGACTCTAACGACAGTTTGCTGGTTCAAAGCAGTCCTAACAGCACTAGCAACAGCGGCAGCGGTAATGGCCGCAGTTCAGCCAATGTAGTAAAAAAACGCAGATCTTTGGATCCAACAACTGGTTGCCCTGTGCCACGTAAGAAAATTGCCACACCAAATAAACAAAATGCTTCTATCGGATCAAATACAACAACCAAGAAATCTGCAAGAAGATCAGATGCGAACAATAAAGTCCCAGCTGCAACAGATGATAATTCAGAAAATTTCACACTAACTAAACAGTCAAACGGTGGTTCGCAGAATCAAAGTAACAACAACAGCACGGTGGCCTCTGGATCACAGAAAAAACACCGAAAACGTGTGGGTGCCAATAATAACAACAGTAATTCTTCAATAACGGCTAGTCAAAAGAAAAACTCTCAAAGAGCTCAAATGGCCCAGCAAGAAGACGATGAAGAAGAATGTCGTGCCGAAAATTGTCACAAACCCACAGGACGTGAAGTTGATTGGGTACAATGTGATGGCGGTTGCAATGAATGGTTCCATATGTATTGTGTTGGCCTCAATCGCAGTCAAATTAAGGCAGATGACGATTACATTTGCATACGTTGTTCAAAAAATGTTACAGTAACCACAACGGGTAGTAGTAGTGCCGGAGCTTCGGCTGTGACGACACAACAAAAAGGCCGCTCCCAAACGGCACGATAAATGATGGCTGCTCCCTGAAAAATCTTCATCATCTAGCTTCTTGTATCTTTAGGTACAATCCATATTATATAGATATGAAAAAAAGAGAAGATTCTGTTTTGAATGGGCATACTTAAAAAAAAACACATTTCCTTTCACCTTCCCCTCCTGTACTATTATTCCCCCCCTTTTGTAATCATACTACATATTAAAAATTAGAAAATATTACTTTGTATTTTTTTTCTATTTAAGAACACAAATAAAAACAACACACGCAAAGCAAAACAACAACTACACACATACAAATGAAATGCAGTTAACGAAAAAAAAATATGAAGAAAGAACTTTATTTTTGCACAGAATTCCTATAACACGCAGCTAGAAATATATTTTGAACAGCAAGAACTGTAAACCATATCCCTCATACAACCGTAATCCAATGGAATAATTTAGTAAAAATTCAAATTTAATGATCGAAAAAGAGAACTTTTTAAGAACTAAAAAAACTCCACATGTAAAATATATGAGAAATAAATGTATTTTAAACGGATTAAGTTATCTTTTTCGAAAACAATTTTTTTGCTAGTTTGGTTCCATTTTAAATAAAAAAAATATATATATATTTATGATTTTACTAAATCAAAGCGATAATTAACTTATATGTAATTTTATTTAATTATGTTAGTTTGTATTTGTAACTTGTAATGCTTAATTATTATATAACACTCTGCCCATTAAAAAATTATTAGTGTGTATAGAAGAAATATATGTATATATTTTTATTATTACATATGTATGTATATGCATATATGTATTAATCTTATATACTTAAAAAATTTGCGAGAAAAAATTAAATAAAAACCAGAAAATATATAAAACGTACATACAATATATAAAAATAATTTAGATTAAAAATACATATTTTACATGTACAGATGATTAAACTCATACATACATATGTATGTAATTTATATTTGCAATTCGAAAGAAAAGAAAAAATTTAATCAAAACTTTAACAACAAGAACAAAAATTCGCCCATATAAAACGAAAAGAAGAAGACTAAACGGATGAAATTTTGAATAAACAGCCGACGAACGGACTTTTTTAGGCAGTAGACCATTAGTAATATACATAAATACATCTCTTTTTTTAAATACTGTAAATTTTTTTTATTTCTTTTTAGTTTCTTTTTTTTTTAACGTGTAAAGATTAATTAAATTAATTTTTTTGACTACACTTTGATTAAATTTTTAGCATATAAAATACACACACTCTTACATACATATATACATAAATAAATACATACATATTATATGAAACCCTTAAATTTAAATTTGATGTAATTCTATATAATTAAAAGCAAAAAAAACAAATAAATGTAGTATTTTAATCGCCAGTCTTGTTTTATTTATAAGCGGGTTTCTTAAGTGAGAATTTATTTATTTTTATACCCACGCCACAATAGTGAAGAAGGTATTATGCGTTTGTGCTTAAGTTTGTAACAACTTTAAATATCGGTCCTGGGGCTTGATTCTGGCAGTCGTAATCAAGTACTTTCTCGATTCGAAAGCAATTTAATATCTAATTATTTCAGTCAATACTGAACGTATCGGAATTATTTTTTCAGAGTTGTAAAGCATTTGAGTTTCACAATATTGAAAAAATAATTTCGATTCGTTCAGTATTAGGGAAAAATCCCTGTTCGTACGGGTTTTCTCTAAAAAAATTGCCGTAGGGAAAAGGACAGATTTGTGTTTGTGACGACATACCCTACAAATAATAGGACTAGTCCAAACACGCGTGTAAAATGTAGCCCACAAGGGACTAAGACTAGTCCAAAAAGAACCCAAACTTATGGAAAAACATGGTCTATTTAGCATTACGATGTCCTAGGGCAGGACCATATAACCTAGCTTTCGATTACAAAGGAGCAGTCTTAAGACTACTCCATGGTATACTCAAGAGGATTAGTTTTGAAGTCGTTTAAAAACGAAAACATGTCGTCGACAATTTTTTTTAAATATAAAAAGTAACAGTTATCTTATAAATTACAATAAAAAGCGTTCAAAAAGAAAAAAAAGATTTATTTTATGTTATTATACTTTACCAATGCGCAACAACTGCATTTACGAAAGTACCCTCTCTTTTACAAGAATTTAATTTTTAAGAGCAATAAATAGATAACTTGTTAGAGATGGGCATCAAAAACTTTTGAAGTAGTCTCCAAAACGAAAAATTTTAATGTATCTTTCTCGAAATTTCACTGGCAACACTGCATACCATTAATAACGAGTTTCGAGCTTTGGCGGTTTTACATTATACGATTTTTGTCGTTGCGATTATTGTCGGTTCCTCTTTGAAGTCGGTCTGATATTTACATTGTTCGATTTTTGTCGTTACAACTTTTTTTTACCACCGAACTTAAAAACATTTCTCGTCAGATAAGAGAACAAAACGAATCGAAATGTACACTCGCTTGTGTCCTAAGTTTCCACAATGAAACATGAATTAGATCAGTTAATTTTTGTTGTATTAAATTTTTGTTCATAAAATAAAAAAAAAGTAAAAAAAAATATGATTTAGCTAGTTAGTTGTTCTTTATTTTTTCAAAAATACAATAAGTACTATAATTTTATAATTAATGTGAAAAAGAACTTACGACTTTGACATATTGTCATTGGGATCGAAAAAGTACGATTTTAAAAGTTCGTTGGTACGATATTGGTTTTCTCATTTATAATCCCTGATACATACATACATACATACACATTTCTGTTTGTTTCGCTTTTTTCCCTGCAAATAAAAGGACTAGTCCAAACACGCGTGTAAAGTGTAGCCTATAAGGGACTAGGACTAGTCCAAAAGTAACCCAAACGTATGGAAAAACATGGTCTATTTAACATTACGATGTCCCAGGGCAGGACCATATAACCCAGCTTTGGATTACAAAGGAGTAGTCTTAAAACTACTCCATTGTATACACAAGAGGATTAGTTTTAACTTCGTTTAAAAACGAAAACATGTCGTTAAAACGAACACATGTCGTCTCACTACAAACACTTTTTAACAATGACATGGTCCATGGTCCAATTAGTAGGTCTGCTTGAAACGCCTGCTGATTTTATGCAGAGTTGTGTTTTTTACGTGCAATTGTTTTTGTAGCAATTGTTTTTGACATTTCCACCATTTTTTACACAAACAATTGCCTTTGTTCTTGACATCCTTATCATTTTTTACACAAACAAAATGCGTGTTGTTTTTTCTATTGTTGAATTGTTGTAGTTGCGCGCAGACCTACTAATTGGGCCATGGACATGGTCCATGCTTGCATTACATCGGACCAGTCCATGTAGTTGTCCATTTAATCAAAATGGATCAGGTGGTCCATCATTATTTGCAGGGTTTAACCAATAAACTAAATGTGATTTAAAGTGAATAGGTATCATTTGTTTTTTAGGTTTTTTTTTTTTTTTGTTTATTTAGTTTAAAGTTTATAAATACTTTAAAAGTAAGAAAACTTTAAAAAAAGCTTTTATTAAAATGCGCTACAAAGAAACAAATAAACTTTTACTTTAAAACGTTTATAATAAACTTATAACGTCATTACACAATTTATATGTTATAAAAGCTTGTCGCGAGATTTAAGTACTCGTCTTTACTAAGTTGGAAAATTTTAATACATATTTTAAATTAATCACATCAAGCTATTTAATTTACTTCATTATCTACACGAGTAAATCTCGCAACATGCTTTTATATAGTATAATAGGTGCAATCCCGTTCATTTTGGGTCAAGTTCGGTAAAATGTACAAAAGTACGGGAACAATAGGTGCGATCCCGTCATTTTTGGGTAAAGTTCGGTAAAATGAGAGTAAAAAAAATGTCTCTCACTAATAGACAAAAATGTACAAAAGGACGGGAACAATAAAAGCCAAATTTCTACCCCAAGGTATATTTACACAAGGTAAGCTCGTTGGCCCATATGTTTGTCAGCTGTTTACCTCTAGTTGGAACCCAAACGTCAAATTTCGTGTATATGAGCTAAAATTTATACATGTATGAGTTAAATAGTTTTTTTTTATATGTAGACAATTTTGACAACTCGGTTCTTTTTATAGAGCAGCATTTCTACACTCCCAAATGAGTCTACCTTGTGTAAATATACATTGTTCTACCCCAAAAGGAAACGTTACTATGAAAACTTTCAAATAAATACATAAATGACACATTAGCATGTATGAAAGTAAAATTAATTTTTTAAAATTTTCTATTGTTTATTTTATTAATATGTTTTTTTATTTTAATTCTTTTGGTGATATGTATGTACTTAGGTGTGTTCCACAAGATCTCGGGCAAGTTCGGACTAACGATAGTAGTTAACATGAAAATTACTCTCTAAATTTTTCACCAAAAATTGTTGGAACGCAAAAAACCATTTTTTTAATACTTCTGCTGCTTACTTTTTAAATTAAGATCTATTTAAGTGATTTTAGACGATTATAAGCCAAACAATCATAAAAACAAAACATTTGCATCATTGTAATTTTTTATATTTTATTTTTTTATGTTAAGGAACAAGGAAAATATGTATGCACTAATGTATTTACCACCTTAACTTTTTCATTAAAACCTTCCATTTTGCTTTTTATCAATGATCTTCCTAATGTGTTTAATTCTCCAAAGCTTTAATGTATGCAGGTGATGTAAAAATTTTTCTCAGTTTTAATCAATATGCAGATCACAGTCTACTTCAACAAGACTTGGACTCATTTCAGTCATGGTGTAATTTAAACTTGATGGAGCCTAACTTGAAAAAATGTAAACATATGTCTTTCTACAGAGGAAATCATATAAATGTAAGTTATTCTTTGGGGAGCTATCAGCTAGAAAATGTTGGTACAATTTTGGATCTAGGAGTTTTGTTGGACGCTTAGTTGAACTTTATTAAGCATATTTCCATAACTGTTAATAAAGCACGGTGTATTCTTGGTTTTATCAAACGATGGGCTAAAGAATTTAAAGACCCATATGTCCCTCGTGAGACCTGTCCTAGAATATGCATCTATAGTTTGGGATCCTATATATTTGATTCACAACAATTATATTGAATCTGTACAAAAGCAATTTTTGTTATTCTGCCTTCGTGATCTACAGTGGAACCCATTAGATCTTCCGTCATACACTAGCCATCTTGCTCTTATCAAGCTTTCAACTCTTAAAAGCCGAAGAACTATGTTGAATGTATCGTTTATATTAACTTTAATTAATAGTTATATTTGTTCTGATTTCCTGCTCGATAACATTCCATTTAATGTTGCTCATCGTCCATCTCGACACTTTGAATTGCTATCAACTAAATACTTCAGGACAAATTACGCAAAAGCTGATCCATTTAGAAGGATGTGCAGTCAATTTAATAAAGTTGTAGATTTTTTTTTTAAATGCAAATGATATTAAACGTAAAATTATTGTCTTGTTAAACAATCAATAATTTTGTATTTTATTTGTATTAACTATATGTTATTATTAGGCCCCGGACTTTTATGCAGTTAAAAAAACGTTTTATGCGCATAAAAAATGCACTTAAAATAGAAATATATGTGCTAAAAATTAAAAAAAATATGCACTTAAAATTATTGGTTAGTGATAAAAAAAAAACAGAAAAGTAAAGTAAAGTAAAAAACAAAAATAACATAAAAAAAACGTTAAAATTCAGTCTCAAAAACCCATAAAAGTATAAGTTTACATTAAGTAAACACAAAAATATTAAGAAAAACCAAACGTAAAAAAATCATCAAAATTAAGGCGCTTGTTAGATAGATATTTAAAACTACATATAAAATAATTTAAGAAATATTTTTTTTTTAAATATTTTCAAAATTAAAGTTTACTGCCTGTTTTCAAAAGAAAAAAAAACGGAAGTGATAGGTGCATTATTAAAAGCTGATAGTTCCTTTGTGGTATATTCATTTTTACTACGCTGTTTTCGTAAAAATTTAAATTAAATACATATGTGACGCGCAAAATAGAAAGGGATCTAAGGGTAAAAACCGGTTTTGTTCAGGAGAGCCTTTTTAAAGATTTAAATACGTGTATCTTTGGTGTACTTCAATTTCATAAAACGCGCATATCTCTGGGAGAGAACACTTTTGGGGCATGGCATCGGTCTCATTCGATGCTTTTACCCCTTTTGTCCTATTTTACGCCCTCAAACGATATAAAATATAACTTACGACCTATTTTATACCTAACAAATACACATACGAAATTTCATAAATATCGGTTAAGCCGTTTCGGAGGAGTTCAATTACAAACACCGTGACACGAGAATTTTATATATATACCGTAGATTATAACCATATGTGATCATATACAGTAATTTTGACTTAGCTGCACAATCTCCTTTGCACGATTTTTTGTGCAGGTAAATCAAAAATGCAGTTATCTTAAATGCATTTACCTGCCTTAATGTGCAGGTACACAATTGTGGTTACCTGTACAAAAGTGCAGCTAAAGTAAAGTGTTTGATTTAAAAGTAGAATAAAAAAATTATTTTATTAATTGATATATTTATATTTTATTTCAAATAACAGATCATTTTATACATGTATGTATGTAAAGGGTGGTTAAATTTTAAGGGCCGATGTTGATTTTGAATAAAACACAAATTATTTATGAAATTATTGTCATTTCTTTTTATTATGATAATATTGGTATGGTTCATTTATGTATGGTCCAAATTTTCGATGACGCTGAGGCATAATTGAGGTTCTATGCCGTTAATGTGCGGAATTGTTGCTGGCTTATCGACGTACACCTTTCTTTCAAATAACCTCAAAGAAAGAAGTCAACATGTTGATAAAAAATTTGGTGGCCACCATATTTGTTTCATGTGTGCAGCTAACTTTGATGTTTTGTATAAAAATATTTAAAAGCTGCACAAAAATATGAAAAATGTGCAAGTATATAAAAGGCACGTAAACAACGATTTTGAAGAATAATTCCAGAAAATATGTGTTTTGGGCAGTTAACTTAACTAACTTAAATTGTATGTATGAACATAATTTTAAAATGCCAAAAATTTTGTGCATTTATCTTAAATGTGCAGGTAAAGAAAGTGCTTTTAAAAAAGGAATTTGTATTATCAATTATTCAATTATCAATTTTGTGCAGTTAAGTCAAAAGTGCACGTAAACAAAAGGCAGTTAAGTTAAAACTACTGTATATCTATTTTTTTTAGTTGTCAAAAAAAGGGAGCAGGAGAGGAGCATACAATTATGTTTAGATTTTGGATTGTCTTGTTTTAAGAAACGAAATTGATAACATTAAAAAATAAACTTCGTTCCGTGTACTTATATCTGTGAGCAAATATTTTCTGACCCTCAATTCCTTTGTTCAAAGCAACGAAATAAGTTAAGATCGTAACACTTAAAAGTGGCTTTTGTTATTATTAAAATAAGTTTAAAATGAATTTTAGTAACAATTGTTTAATGCAGTTCTGAGTTTTCGTTCCATTTTATTAAAAACATTCAAATAGGTATAACTGCCCTAACCTCAATGACAATTGGGGTCATTTCCTGTGCAGAAAAAAAAACGTTAACAAAAGCAAAAATACAACCCTACCAAACATACCGTTATCTCTATGTACAAGAGAACCCATGTTATTTCCTCTTTATGCGTGCTTTTCCTTTTTAATGGTTGCCGTTTTGTTGTTTTTGGTCTCTTATAATGTCCTACACAATTCTCTACCAGTAGTTGTGCTCTCTTTGTGTGAGTGTGCCTTGACAAGGCTCTCACTATTCAAATACTGGTGCGTTAGTGTTTGAATTGCAAAGGAAACAAATACTCCAGTTGTGTCAGTCATTTAGTCGTTGATGAATTTAGTAATAACTTTTTCGCAACTACTGGCAGCTCGTACAAAAAACATACACAAATTATTAACGTGCTAA
Source organism: Pollenia griseotomentosa (assembly GCA_963931875.1). NCBI lineage: Eukaryota > Metazoa > Arthropoda > Insecta > Diptera > Polleniidae > Pollenia > Pollenia griseotomentosa. The sequence continues at coordinate 200,540,642 of OZ007561.1, read as the reverse complement.
AAACAACAAAAATAAGCAAAAAAATAGAAAAAAGTTGTTAAAATAAAATTTTTACACACTTACATACATATAGAGAGAATATAATTTTTTTGCTTTTTGTATAAAAAATGATGGTCAGATTTTTAAAAAAATTTTTAAATATCCAAAAAAATTTTAACTGCAAATAAAATTAAAACAGTGTTAAAGAAAATTTTAGGAAAAAGTCTTTTGTATAAATTTAAAGTGAAATTAAATTGTTAAAAAAAAAGAAAAAAGTGAGTGAAATTTTACGTATCTAAAGTTTAAACACATACACACATATCAATGAATGTACATATGTAGTAGTTTCGTAAAAGTATATGTGTGGCAATTTGGAAATGTTGCCTTGAAGCTAACGGGAGTGATAACTTATCCATAACAAAAAAGTATATACATATGTATATATTTAAAAAAAAAAATAACAACAAAAAATATTAAGAAAATGTATATACAGAGAAAAAAGGGGGCAACAGGACAATTGCTGTTTTTTCGTTTTAATAAGTTATAAAAATAACAAAGGAAAATTCAGAACACTGATTTAATTTCTATTACAATTTAATTTGATTTGTCTAGGCTGTATTCTCATTCCATTTTCAGTTGTTTGTTTATTAACATGACAGCTAATTCTTATACATTAAACTTTTGTATAAAGTATGCGGCCGATTCTTTTCGCATTAACTCTAAATGACCGCACCATCTATTTGTAACGCTATTTTTTTCAAAATCTATTGTTGTACAGACTTTAAGGACACTTCTAGCTGACTTCTAAACCACATAAACATTCACACACCCACAATTCAATTCAACTAATAGAGGCAAAAAATGTGGCCTCATGTATCATAAAGAATTTATTTTATTTTAATAATCGATTTAAAATAAATGTTCATTAAAATTATACATTTTTCAAACACGCATATACAACATGACATGAATTCAAACTTTAAGTGAAAAATGTAAAAACAATAACAATAACAACACAACACATCAGCAAATCACACATACACAATTACAACAACGCTCCTAGAAATGAAAAATTGATGTAGCTCCTTCATAAAAACCAACAATTTCTTTAAAAAAAAATATTAAAAATCTGTAGAAACAAAGTTTGCTTTAACTTCTCGTTGTTGCTGCTGCTGTGTTGTTGTGTTAAACCCTTCGAAAAATATGAAAGCAAATGAAGAATCGCATATTGTTGTTGTTGTCTCTGTTGTTATTTTACCATGCCTTCAGGTGTGTGTCCTTCAATGGATTTTTGTTTTTTTTTGTGCACAACTCATCATCATCATCTATACCCTTCTTTATGTTCATAAATACGATGGTGAGATGAAAAGTATACAACAGTTTTCCAAAAAGAAATCGTTGCTCCAAGAAACATTAAAAACATTTTTCCAAAGAAAATTTAGTTCAGAATTCAGACTCTTAGTTGGCAAGAGTACGTACAGTTTTCCAATATGAAAAAAAACTGCATTTGGAAACAGTGCCCTATGAAAAAGGCTATCGAGAAAGAAAACAATGTTTTTAATGGAATCTGTTTCCTAGAGAATTAATTTGCCAATGGGAAGAGTTTTCCTATAAAAAATTTTATGTTGTTGCTATTAAACTGTTCTCAATTGGAGGATCACTTATACTTAATATGTTAGTTGCTAACGGGATCAATTTTCTCAGAAAAAAAGTTCCAAGTTTGAGATGGATACAAAACGTGAATTTTTCGTGTCACTCGTGGTTTTGATTACTTTATATATTGTTTGTGTAAGTGAACTTTCGTGAGTAAGAAGACGTTTTGAGAAACTTTATTTTTCATGAATAACATTTTTGAAAAAAAGTTCCAAGTTTGAGATGGATACAAAACGTGAATTTTTCGTGTCACTCGTGGTTTTGATTACTTTATATATTGTTTGTGTAAGTGAACTTTCGTGAGTAAGAAGACTTTTTGAGAAACTTTATTTTTCATGAATAACATTTTTGTGAAGACTTTGCTTAGCAAATGGTTCTTACTGGAAATAGATTTTCAAAGGAAATAATTTTCATCTTTTTTTAAATTTTAAAGCAATTTTTAGCTTTCCCTCGTACAAAATAGTCAGTTTAGCTGAAAGTTTGCTTACATGCGTAAGTATGTGTGCTATTTATATGTGCATATTTTTGTTTTAATGTCATATTTACACACAAACTAACAAACACACAAAATATATTCCTTCATGCAAACAAACATTTTGTGTCTGATTTCTGCAATTGATTGTTATCATTATTTCACATTGTAGTACACAACTATCTTTAAGGCACACACACTTCCTAGGGTTGCCAGACAACAAAATTGAAATAACTGGACAATGGAAAAGTTCACTAGGATTTTGAAAAAATTACTGTTAACTGTAATACATATCGTTAGCTAAAAAACAAAAAGTCGTTACTAACAAGAAATTCAAAATCGAGTTTTTGATTGATTATTATGAATGCCTTTGAACTACATATCTTGACAAAATTTTACACTTCAACGATCAAAAACCATGTTCTTATAAACAAAAAACAAAGATCGTAACTACATGTATGCTACTACTACTACACATTTTTTTAAGAAATATAATGAAATGGTTTTCTTTGAAAAGTTGTTGAAGAATTCCATGGACGACTTATCAATGCATGTTTTTCTGACATGTTTATAGTTTTTATTTTACAAAGTTTTTTGCTTCTTCTGTAAAATTATATATTTGTTAGTAACGCCTTTTTGCATTTTAGCTAACGATATGTAGTTTAAAAAAATTTTTTTACTGTAAATTTTTAATTGTATTAAAAATTTGTTTATTTTAAGGCCGAATCACATAGAATCCGTTGTACTTTATTCATTCGTCTTTTTTTCAACCGACAGTAACGTAGCAACAGAGGAGAGGAATTTTATTTGTTTAATTTTAGTTTATTTTATTTTGTATTTTATTTTTGCTGACAAACAACAAAAAAATTTAATTAAAACAAATAAAAATTAAACTGATAGCTTTCAATTACTCAACATACGTTAAAAGTTGCCCAACTTTAGGACTTTGCGTTAACCGAGACGTTCGATATGGGACAAAGTTCATAAGAAAACCTGTATATCAACTTAGCTGTCAGTTGAAAAAATCGACGTTCTAAGTATTCTATGTGATCCTTAGACCCTTAGATAATAACTTCCCAGCCAGCAAAATAGTCCGACGTCTTCCAGATATCTGAGAAACGTCGACAAAAAAAGTCGGAATAGTATACGAATTCTGTCAGATTTCTGAAATAATAAAACAACAAATGAAAGAAATTCTTTGTTAACAGGAAAAGACCAAAAAAAAAAAAAAAACTGGACAATCCAGGCTATTCCATGCCTAATGGCAACCCTACACACTGACCCCCTATTCTAGCTTTGTGTTGTCTGTCTGTCCATTTTTACCACATTATAGTGCAGTAATTTGGAGTGTGTCCTTTTCAGTTATTTAGTGTCTGTGTGAGTAAATTCTTGGTTAGAAATAAATAAATGAATCGATGAGAATGATGAGTTTGGCTTTTCTTTATTTTCTAGCATATTTCGCGAAACAGTTATTTAGACTGTTTTATATGAATTCGAGTGTGTGTAGGTATAATATATGCAATTCTTTTAATATCCTTAAACATTCCTTTTTGTTGTATTATACCGACATTCCTATTAAAATGGTATGATACAGAAACTGTGTTGTCATGGAAAGTTATTGAGAAAAGCCTTAAAATACTGATAATGAAAAATTATATATGTACATATTAACATATATTTTTAAAAACTGCAAATTTAATAAATACATACAAATAATTTAAAAAATTGGTGGGATTAGAGAAGACCTTTCGTACATACACATTATAGATTCCTGTATATCTGGAGAACGACAAGAGCCAAAGTTTCCAAATTAAGTGAACGCATCTTGGTTATCAATACTCAACATCCGACCAAATGTCGGCGTGGCACGAAATAGATTTATTAACATCCAAAGAACGGCATTTATATATCTTTCTGTTTGCATTATGGTGAAGGTTATATAAGATTCGCATAACTGAATATACCACTATTAGGCCGGGTTTTTGAGATGTGGATTAAGTTTAAGCTTAGTTGAACGTAGTCTAAAACTCGGATTTTTCGGCGCAATGTGATTTTTTTACAATTTTATTACAGACCAAAATTTTATGCAAAACTAAGCTGTTCCGTCAAAATTTTGTATACAAACTTTGAAATGGCGGCACAAATCTTTTATCAGATTAACTAAACCTACATAGTTTAACTGAGAACTCAAAAACCCAGCCTTACTGGTTAATATTATTTATGTTCTGTATAAGTTTGAAAATTCAACAAAGAATTAAAAGATATTTTTATTAAAACTTAAATTTCGATTTACTATATATAGTCTTCTGTAAAACTACCGCATGTCACGAAGTAGTTAAACTTTAGTAGTACATCGAAAAACACTGGTGCTCTATCAAATGTTTCAAGGGTGAACAAACACATAAGGATATAATTACGTTCGTCCGTATGTGAGTATATAAAAGGCCATTTTTAACAACAACAGTACAACTTCGTTGCTCTTCAACAAAAAACCGAAATTTCCTTTTCGTGTTTGTTAAAAAGAAAGTTCTTGTGTTTTGTTGTTGTTGGTGTCCTTGTTGCTCATTTTTAAAACCTCTCGGACAAACACTGTTGCTGCCAGTTGACTTTTATTGTTTTTTTTTTCTTCTGCTTTATTGCATACTCAAGAAAGTTTTGTATTCGAAATGAGTCGACTCGAAAAATTTTAAAATGAAGTAGATTTTTTTTTTTAATATAAATGTGCTATTTGTTAAAATGCTAAATCAGATTTTTTAACTAATTTGTACTGTAAGTTATAAATTTATTTATTTTTAGTAAAATTATTTGTTAGAAGAAAATTACAAATTCATACATGTTTGTATACAACGAGCAACGGAATGATTTATAGAAAGATGCAAAATATAAAAAAAGTAAATAACCTTTAAAGTTTCTTTACAAATCATCAAAAAAACAAAGTGGGTTATTTGATAACCCATATCAAATATCAAATGAATAAAAATATTTTTCAAGGGAGGTGAGGTGTTTTACAAAATAACCCCCAAAATAATAACAAAAACGTTAAAAAATAATAAGAAACTTCAAAGTTTTTAAATAAAAACCCCGCTTTTTCGATTTTAGACTATTTATTTATCAAATTTCAATAGATCAATTTACATATGGACATTTCCATGTCATCGCACGTCACATTTGTACGCCTTCAAAGAGCTATCTTTTGCAAAAATAGTAGTAACTGGAAAAATTTTTATTACATTAAACAACATATTTGTCCTTTATAATCCGTAATAGCAAAAAAAATTTTTTTGGATGAACAAAATGTAATATCGTTCGTGACATACTGTACGTGACAGATTTGTCTCTTATAGTATTAACAAGGTATGAAATATATTTTTTGTAAATATATGTAGGTATATAGAAACTTAAAACAAGATTATATCGGCCAAGCCCGGCCATATGATATTTAATTTAATATATTTAAAAAAAAATTTTTTGAGAGTGTACCCTATTTGGGTCCCATGGCCAAGGTTGCCAGAACAGAATTATATGAGGTTAAGAATTATATAAAAGTTCTTTGTGTCGAGTATTATGTAGTTATCTTTATCTATATAAGATTTATTTGCCTCTTACCGTTTTAAGGAAAAGGTTTATATGGGATCTATGGTTAATGTTTGACCTACCAGCCCTACAAATTTGTCATGTCATAGTATTGAAAATTGTTGATTGCAGTTACTAAAATGAATGAAAGAGAAAGTCAGCTTAAGCTTTTATTTTTTGCTTTTTAAAAATTTTAATAAGCTAAAAGTTCCTCTGCAAAGTAAAGTTTGGGTGTTTTTTTTTCTTTCTACCATATTTGAAAAAAAGTTTTAAGCGTTTTAGCTTTTTGAGACGTGGTTGACATGCTCATGGAAATGCCCATATGTAGTTACATTTAAGAAATGTGTTCGAATTAAAAATCTTAAGATTTCTTTAAAATTTCAAACTGTAGAATATCACACTTAATTAGGAACATACATATGTACATATTTTCGGAAGGAAATTTTTTTAAACATTTGTTAAAAATACAATTTTAAAATTTTTGGCTTTAGCTCTACTAGATTTTCGAAAATATTCGGCCTTATTGTGTAAGGCGTTGTCTTTAATGCCTAAGTCGTTCAATAACAAAAAACAACACAGCGCTAACGAAAATGCCTGACACAAAATGCCGGTTTATAAATTATATTGTAACTATAAAATATTGTCAAGCATTAAAATAGTTTTGAAAACAACAAAAAGAAAAAGTATTAAACAATTTTGCAAACACAGGGTCTTCCACACTTCTATTAACCTTTTAAATACCATTATTTTTTTTCAAAATCGTTTTTTCTTCAACTTCAATTTTAAACAAAACATCTTATATCTTTGGTAATTTTTTATTAGGAATAGGTTCTTTGTTTACTTGCAAAAAATTTTACCTTTCGAAATTTGTGTGCTTTAAATTTTACAATAAATTACAATAAACTGTTTTAGTCTTTACAAGTGTAAATAAAAAACGATGTATAAACAAATAAAAAATTTAATTAATCACTACATCTACGAATTCGGCGGGTTTTATTCAATTTCTTAGCTCTAGTTTTGGACATATGAGACATCATGATATATGAACCCGGTAATATCAACAGTATTAAATAAATCTTTAAAAATATAGGCATGTCAAAAGTAAAATTCCATTTATTAGGCATTTCCATGCTAAAACGTTTTGTTTCCTCAAAATAGGGTATGTTGCGCAATATTATAATGCCCTCACATAAAATACCCATGGGGTATAATGGAATCCAAATGGTATAACGTAGCCAAGTCAACAACCCAAATTCACGTTTCAAAATTTGTGTGATATAATAAGGATAGCTAAAAGAATTGTTTATATTAGTTTAAAATTAAAATAACAAAAAAAAAAAATATTTTAAAATTTTTACCGGAAAATTTCTACTAGAGACCATATAAGAAATACATAAAACACCGCAGGTTTTGTTTGCATGCGTTCCTCAAATTCGATCATAAAAAATAGAACAAAATTTCGGCCCGTGACTTGAATAAAGGGCACCAAAGGACTGCCCTTAGTGTAGCCAAATATGGGATGTAAAACTTCCAAATATTGTAAAAGTTGTATAAATTTCATGGCATTTCCCACAGCTGCATAAGTTTTTGTTATGGAATCAGCACCATCACGATAATATAAAACACCCATTACACTTAAAACATAGAAAAAACCAATGAACTGGGCCAAGTTATAAAATACCATATAGACCATTTTAGAACTCTCTAAAATTAATAAAACCTAAAAATTATTATATTTTATATAAATTTTCCAATATTGACTTACCTTTAATATAACCTATTTCCTCTTTTTGTAAACGATCATATTCTTTAGAATAGTCTTCTATAACATCTCTTGGCTTTTCATCTTCCAGAATATCATCTTCGGTAAGCCATTTATCAAAATCAACCTTTAACCATTGCGGCTTTTGTGGTGTTGCCACCAAACGTGGCCACCAACATTTTTCCCACTTTTTTATAAAAAATTCCACTTTGTTATCGTTAACTTTAAAGGTCGACTCCTAAAAATAGAAATGGCACTTACTAAATACATATGTACATTTATGTAAATTTTTTTGTTTTCTACTCACCTCATCGTCTATGAAACCATAGAAATGTATTTCAAACTTGTATTGATTGATGCCTCTTGCACCCAGACCTTTGGCCTTAAATTTTATGGATTTTGTTGAAAACTCCACTTCAGGTTCCTAAAACATTAAAAAATACTAGATATATGAAAGTGAATTTTGTTCATAAGGTGTGTTCATAATCATACCTTGGCATCCTTTAAATCCACTTTTAAAGTAATTTGTTTATCAGTTTGAGCCCAATAAACAAATGGACTCAAAGTTTGAGCACCGGCATTTGCTAAAGGCTTTTTACTAATATCTTGTGTTGAACCCGTCTCAAACATTTTTTATCATTAATAAAAATTATCTTCCTTAAAGTTGTGTAGGAAAAAAGTACACAACAAAATTCTTAATACATCAATTTTTTAGTTGGAATTTTCCGAACAAAAAAAAAAAACTTTAAACAGAATATGACATTTGACGAGCGTGCGCACAAAAGCAAGACAATACAAAGATTTATCGATAATTTTTTGTTAGAGATGCGTACTAGAAATAAGCAAATGTTAAATAATGACAAAACCAGGGACCGAACAGTTATTCCTTTTTTCATAAAAGTCAGATAAAAACAGTTATTTTTTTGATTTTTTTTTTTTGAACAAAAATAACAGTTATTTTTTGATTTTTATTTTTTTTAAACAAAAATAACTGTTATTTTTTGATTTTTATTTTTTCGATCAAAAATAAAAGTTATTTTTTAATTTTTAATTATTTGAACAAAAATAACAGTTATTTTTTGATTTTTATTTTTTCGAGCAAAAATAAAAGTTATTTTTGAACGAAATGTATGTGTAATAATAATTTAGTTGACTTTAAATATTTATTTTAATATGCATAAGAAATCCCAATGATGATTACACATTAAAATAAACATTTAAAGTAAACTTAGTTATTATAACACGTACATTTCTTTAAAGAATAACTTTTAATTTTGAACTAAAATAAAAAAATCATAAAATAACTGTTATTTTTGTTCAAAAAAATAAAAATCATAATATAAATGTTATTTTTGTTTAAAAAAATAAAAAAATAACTGTTATTTTTGTTCAAAAAAATCAAAATCAAAAAATAACTGTTAATTTTAATCGAAACAATAAAAATCAAAATTTTAAAAATCAATATATTTTATCATAGACAAGTTCATAAGGATCATTCGACGTTTACTTCTATATACTTTTTTTGTTTTAAAATTCCAATATAACTGTTATTTTCGGTCCCTGATGTAAACATTAAAAACTGTTAAGGGCAAGTACCAAAATGTATTAACAAAGGGACCTCAGTACTACGACAATGATGTAAAAATGCTTTATATAAAAAAGTAAATAAACAAAAAAACTGACGACAAACGTCACACACAAAGAAAATCACTGCAAACAGCTGTGCTTGTGAGGTCACTTTATTAGTTGAGATGTGGAGTCGGAGTCGAATTCGAGGTTTTTGTACCAGAGTAGGAGTCGAAGTACCCATTAAAACCCGCGACTCCGACTCCCAAATTTTTCGGCATAAAAAATTTTCTAATATTATCCAAAATAAAATTTTTTCGAAATTGGCGATATTAAAAATATCGACTTGAAATTTTACAGAATAATTTTCGTGCTATATTTAACCATTGAAAAGGTACTGCATTAAAAAAGAGTTTAAATAAGGACCAGTCTCACATACATTTAGCATCAATGTAAGAGCCGGAGTCGGAGTTATAGCTATTTTTTGACGACTCCACAGCCCTGATAAATACTCGTAAAAGTAACCAGACAACAATAGAAAAAATAATGAGCCGGTTAAGACAAATACTGAAAAATACGTACATACTTTAAAATAAAAGTTAACAAACAATAACTACATACATACAAACATATTATTAAACTATTAAACAGTATTAATAATTTTTAAAAAAACCGATACAAATATTTTTTACGTGTGTAAATTGAATTAATTAAGGAAACATTTAATCTTCTGTTTTAAAAAAACAGATATCAAGTTCGTTTTAAATATAGTTTTGCTCTGATTAACAAAATAGGATGTCCAAACGGGCTTGGTTTATTTTTAAAGTGTCAATTTATTTAATTTATTCTTGTATAATTATATACCTACATTAAAAAAATAGCCTTAACTTTTCAAATTGTTTTAAGTTGAAACTTAGCTTTTATTAAAGAATAACCCTCTTGTGCAAGAAAAAGTTAAAGGCGAATGGACAAAGAACCTATAACTAGTCAAATTTAGGTAGATAGGACATATTCTACGAAAGCTAGCAATCAGAATATATATAGATATGTGATACCCCCAAGGATCCCGTCGCCCACTAAGGTAACACTCCCGAAATACATTCAACGAATTAGTAAAAAGAGATAAAACCGTTCAAGACATAAAAACTATTTATGTTGAACGATTATAGCCAAAAGTAGGGAAAAATGCCTGACTGATTTTTTTATTCGCCTAAATGTAGGTATTTTTTCTAATATTGCATTATATACGAAATAAATGCTAAAAACGTATCTTTAGCAATCATTTAATACCTATTAAAAGAAATGGAATTCTTACGTCCAGAAAATGGTTTTGGACAAATAAAAGATGAGAACAAAATTGAACTATTGTCTTATCAATTTAACTTAAGCCTCAATGGTCGAATGTATGAGTGGAGATCAACCGCATACATTTAATATTTCTGAAATGATAAAATAATATTTCACATATTTTGAAACATGAATTACTATTTGTAGGTATAAAGCAGTAAAAATGAAAAACGTCATTATGACGTGGTTGTATTTTAAAATTTATCGAAACTGGTACGGATGTTGTTTGATTTCCCCAATGCAAACTCCGAGGTTGAGAGATCTCCAAAAAGCTTAACAAATTGAGCCACACAACTTTGAGTTTAATTTGTATTATAAGATCATTTCCGCAAAACAGTTGAACAGCCTGCATTAATTTCGAATGTACTAAAAATTCTTGTTGGACAATACTGTATTAACTCAAAATTATAATTTTTAATAAGCAAGACAATTTTTATTTTTATTACGTAGTAATTAACGTACAATTATTTGTTAGATAAAATTACCTTCTCCATTCCAATGAATGCATTATTTATTATTCTTTCAAAAATAATACATTATTTTTTTAATTATTTATGTAATAAATTCCTCATTTTTCCGCTGGGCATATTATTATATTATATATCTATCTCTCTTTTTCTCTCAGGGTAATTTTGTGTTTTATAATAATATTATAGAAAATATGATTTGGAAATTCTATAAAAACATTTTTGATGATTTCTTTAATTTTATCTTTTCAGTTATATGGCTCGAGGTTTAACAAATAAAATGTAAGTATTTCTTGAATATTTAATATATTTAAGTATAAAATATTGCAAAGTTTTGTAAAGATTTTTTAGAAATATATTTTTTAATAACTTTAGCTTAGTGAGATAAAATATATTTGAATATCTCGAGTTTTGTAAGATATTATTTGGAAAATTAAATATTCCGGTATGTATGTGATGGAAATCGATTTTAAAAACGAAACGATTTTAAACCAAAAATTTCGTGTTTACTGTCTGCAAAAGTTGATTTTTAATAAATTTTCCTTTTGTTTCCTGTTTATATTTGAAAAGATTCTGTATTGAATATGTTAATTGAACTGAATTTTTAACAAAAATTTAGGAAATTTATTAAGAAATAGACTTTGCAATCGGTGGAAATTCATCACACCTTTAAATAAATTATGGTTTTGATTTCATCACACACCTGATAAGTAAATCAAAAAATTTTAAAATTGTCAAGAACTGTATGCCTAGTGTTATTAAAAACTATATGCTATAATTGCAGCATAAAAATTAAACATTAGACTAATTAAAATTGTTTTTTTTTTAATTGCATGATTAAAAAGTAATCATTAAATTAAATTAAGGAGTTAGGGGGTAAAACTAATATCAACGACACCTTTTAAATTATAATGGCTATACTCAACCTTAAAAACTCGTCCAAATCATTTGAGTCTTCAAAAATAAACGAAATGTTCGTTTAATTAGTTAGCTTTTAATCGATAACTACAAAAACTTTCATGTTTTTTTTTTTTATTTTGTCTTAAATTAAATGGAAAGTTAGATAAATAATGCATAAAACGTATTTTTTTTTGTAAATCTGTCTGTCTACTGGGGTCTTTTGTTATTGTTTGTTGTGAGAGTTTTACTTTAACATGTGTTCACAATTACAAAACAAAGAAGACAAAGGGTTTTACAAGTATGTACATATAAAACATTTATTTAATTATATTTAACCACAACAGAAATTAATGTTAGAAATGTCAAACAGTGGGGAGGAAAAATTTTATTTAACAAAGAAAATCTTAATTTGAAATATATTTCCGTGTAATCCTAATCAAATATTTAAACTATTGGTCGTGAAAATTTACAAAAGGGTGTTTATTATTTTGTAAAAATGTTTTTAAATACCACGCAGAAGTATAAAAGGAAATATTATCGCTGCATTAGTAGATTTGTTTTACAATTCTAAATCTTATCGCCTTTAAATAAATAATCGTTAAACGATTTTTCGGTTAAGCGTTAAAACAAATACAGACAAATAGTTCATTGCAATTAAGCTTACCCAGATTCGACTGTTTTAAGGTTTCTGTTCTTTCTTTTTAACCCTGCACGGTTACTTTTCGTCGAATCGACGAAGCTCATTTACATTTTATCATATTGCTTTTTTATATGTCAGTGGACGTTCGCTGGATCCTCATTTTTTAAAGATAAAATTAAGAGGTGTGTACTCGTTGCAACGACGAAGATTAACCTTAGTGTAAGTTTTTGGTCTATTTTTTCTTTGGAATTTGAAATATTCCTTTGTCAACAGCCCAAAAACCGACGACGGTATCTGAAAAATCTTCATTCATCTCTCGTGGCTCCCTATTTAAGAGGCAAATTCGAGACACTTCCCTTGCAGGCCTTAATTAAGGAAAAAATTCAAAATAAAATATCTATCGAAAAGAATCCGTCGAAAATGTTGTCAAAGGACCAAAAGAGCGTAGAATTTGTCATCTCTGTCCCTATAGTAAGCTTAGAATGACGAGCAGTACATGTTATATATGCCCGAAAAGCATCTGTTGAGAACATAAAATTGAACTTTGTGTCTCATACGTAAAATATGGCTAATAACTAAAAGTAATTCATTTTTTACCTTTTTAGTTTTTGTGGTTTTAACAAGTTAATTAATTTGAAAAACAAAAAAAAAGGAACTAAAGGTACGTTCAGACTGATCAAATATTTGAAAGCAAACATCAAATATTTCATTAACGTAGTCTGAACACAAAATATTTTTGAGTTTCAAATAAAATAAAAGCTGATTTTGAGCAAATAAAAGTATTTGCCGGCAAACAAATATTTGTCCAATGTGAACATAGTGTGAACACAAAATATCAAATATTTTAGTTATTTTTGAGCAAACATTTATTTGATATTACAAAAAAAATTGTAAGAGCAAACAACGACAAATAATTTAAGCCATGTTCTCGATAGAAGCAATTTTTCCTGTTAGTTTTCGGATTCTTTACAATTTTAAAGATTTTAAATAATTATTAGACTTTGCTATCATGCCGCTATTAGCAAATTTTTGCGAATTTCCGCTAATGTAGCAATTTGCACCGAATTTTTGCCATTCCTTACACTTTTAGGGACTTTTAATTAATTTTATGGCTTGTTTGAAATATTAAAGTTGTTTGCGAATTTCCGATATTTTTTGCAAAATTTTTTTTTTTTTTGTTGTTTTTACCCGACATATTGCTTTTTAATCGATTAAGCGATTTCAAATACATTTTAGGGTTTGTTTCCAAGTTTGCAATTTTTCGCGAATTTTAGCCATGCTCGCGAAAAAGTGATTTTTCGCTGTGAATCTTTACAGCTTTAACGATTTTTAATAATTATTAGGATTTGCTATAATACCGCTATTAGCAAATTTTTGCAAATTTCCACTAATTTAGCAATTTTTACCGAATTTTTGGCATTCCTTACAGTTTTAGGCGCTTTTAATTAATTTTATGTCTTGTTTGAAATAAATAAATTTTTCGCGAATTTTTGCTATTTTTGCAAAATTTTTTTTTCATTTTACCCGACATTTTGTTTTTTAACCGATTTAGCCTCTGCGGTCATTTTTACTATTTTGGAAATATATTTTTATTTTTAGACACTTTCATCAAATAATTATTTGATGCAAATATTTGTTTTAGTCTGAACGCATGGTAAACATGAATTAATTTATTTTATTTGACACTATTTGCCAACTGTTTTAACAAACAAAAATTGTCAAATATTTGAGCTTAGTTTGAACATTAAACAAAATATTTTTTTGTTTCACATAGTTTGAAGCAAATATCAGAACAAATATTTTCGTCAAATATTTCATTAGTCTGAACGTACCTTAAAACAGATTTTTGTTTATTTTTTACTTTTTTTTTTAAAAGTTTGTCGATTCGACGAATAGTAAGTAACCTTAATGTACTAAAATGAAGAGTAACCTTTCAGGGTTAAAAATACTTACTAATGAAATGTTTTGCTCTCCACTGTCCATATAGATATTTATTTACTTTTACTTGCTTATATTTGTTAAATTGTATCAAAACATGTCTATCCTAAACTACGTCAAAATTTATGTGCGAGTTTTTTACAACACATAAAAAGGTGCATAAATCCCGGTCTACTGAAAAGGGCATTTAGAATGGAACAAGTAAGAATTGGTTATACCCTTCATGATAGAAATGTAACATATCACTAATATATAAGATATTTTATTATTCTTCATTTTGCCAATTTTTATATGGCCTTTTTTAAATTTGTAAAATTGAATACTTAAATTGCCTATAACTAGGCGATTTTGGCGTTTTTTCCCCAATTGTTAGTTGTTTTTTAAAATAAATCTATTCATTAACCAAATTTTTGACATATATTTAAGATTTTGCTAATTTTCTTCAATTCTTCAACAAACTAAACCGTGTCTGAGTTACGCGAATATATATGTGCAACCTCCTCCATTTTTGAAATAACGGTATATCTCGAGCAGAAGACTAACCTAAAAAACGGTTACTCCACTGGATTCAGCGTACTCGAATTAGTTAGACCCGCCGGGTGCCACGCATGTCAGTTTTTTCAATTAGCATAGTGTTATTATTTAATTAATTAAACTAATCTTAACACAAATAAAACAAAAATTTTAAACATAAACCCAACGACTAGACAAAAAATTAAGTTAAATTCATAACAGGTAGACTCGCCCAAATTCGCTCTAAAAAATATTAAGTTTATTTGTCAAAATCAATTGTTTCGTTAAACGTCAAACCGAAGGTAAATTCACGAATAGACAAACTAACAACACAAATTAGATCAAACTCCACGGAGCAAAAAATTGTCAGCTTATCTCTCGAGTTCATCTGCTATGAATTGGCCTTGACACACAATACTAAAGCAAAAAGTTGCCATCTGGCTAAGAGTGCCTCGGTAGACTAGCTGGTAGCGAGCTAGTCTATCAGCGCCGAGGTTGCGGGTTCGATTCCCGCCAGAGACTCTGGTTTCTTTCCTGCAGACAAGCATAGAGCTTCGCGGGATAAGCTTAGGAAATTTAAAAAAAAAAAAAAAAAAAAAAAAGTAATTCCACCTGTTGTGTTCATCATGGTATGTTTAATGCTATGTTTATACAATGACATTAACCACTTGTTCCGCTCTCTGAAACTAGATTGCCAAAATGAAACCAGCGATTTTTTGTTATATTAGCGATTAATTTCATTTTTTTTTCTCAATTTTAGTCATATTCTTTAAATTTTGAGATTTTTTTGTGGTTTTTCCTTATTTTATAAACTTTTTATGATAAGTCAACCACTTTTCTGGGGGCTAATTCTGGCACACGTGATCGAATTCTTTCTCGATTCAAAAGCAATTTTATTTCTAATTCTTTCAGTTGTGGGCACTCAAAATAATTTCGATTTGTTCAAAATCGGCTGAAAGAATAAGAACAAAAATTTCTTTCGAAAAGGAAAAGTATTCGATTACGGCTGAAAGAATTAGTCCCCTGATTTAAGTATTATAAAGTTTCTTTGAATGCTTAATGTAGGATAACATTGTGTTTTGTCATTGCCTTGTACTTTTTTCTAGTTTATATACCCTATTTAATGATACGTGAAGAGAGAGAAAAAACAACAATAAAAAATTGAAATATATTTTGTATATTAACACAAATATTAAATGGTATTGCTATGTAATGAGCGAGCATAAGGTTACTTACTACAAAAGGTGGGTGCGTGATTTACTCGTGACTGTGATTACCTTAAATATTAATCACGTGTAAGAGAATAAAACTATCCATATAAAATTTACGTGAGAATTTACACGCATTTGCAAAGACTTTTTGAGATACTAAAAGAATACATAGGTGTCTAGAGGTATATTCAGACCTAACAAGTATTTGTGTGTGATTGTGAGAAATTTAAGATATTTCATGCGTGAGCAAGAAATATGCTCTAAAAACCCCGTTTTATACGCATTAAATATGCAGTAAGAACTTGAAAATATGCTCTGAAAAATTTTAAAAATATGCACTAAAAAATCTAAAAATTGCTAATTTGAAAACAAAAGATTCAACAATTTAATAATAGTTCCATTTAATAACAAGTAAGAAAGTATATTCGGTCAAGGCCGACCATATGATACCCTACACCACAGTATTTAAAAACACATCATGCTTATGTGTCCATATGAATATGGATTTATCTATGTTTATAAACTTCATTAAAATCGGTTTGAAAGCTTGTGAGAGGCAGAAATTGCCCCCTACTTCCCCTTGTGGTCCTAGTTTTGAAAAACTGTATAGATTATGCATCCATATAGATATGGATCTATCTATGTTTTAAATTTCATTAAAATCGGTTTGAGAGGCATAAATTGCCCCTATCTCCCCTTGTGGTCCTATTTTTTAAAAGATGCATACCTTGTGTGTCCATATGGATATGGTTCTATCTAAGTTTTGAATTTTTATTAAAATCGGTTTGATAGTTTCTGAGAGGAAGAAATTTCCCCCTATCTTCTATCGTTGTCCTACTATTAGGCCCATTTTCAATAGGCTTGGTCCTTGTACCAATAAGAACCTATGTCCCAAATGTTATCAAATTATATCCAAAATTGCGACCTGTACTTTGCGCACAAGGTTACATGGACAGCCAGCCAGCCAGCCGGACGGACATCGTTAGTTCGACTCAGAAAGTGATTCTGAGACGATCGGTATACTTTAAGGTGGGTCTAGGACCAATATTTTAAGGCGTTACACACATCAGCACAAATGCATAATACCCTCTCCACTATTGTGGTGTGGGTATAAAAACAATCCTAAAATTATAATCGGTAAAGCCAAACACCATAGTATTTACAGACAAATTTTCGGGATTTTATCCTATTTAGAACCGATGGGCAGTCATCGGCTCACAAAAACAAAGTTATATTAAGGGGATAAAATTCATACAAGAGTTATTTGTGCTGAATATTATCTAGATAATCCATATAAGATTTTTTGCCTTAAATGAATTTTAGTGACGGTTGCTGAATTGTTTATTTATGTTAACATTTAATGGAAGTTAAAGCGTTTTATAGATGCGAGGTTTGGGCAAATGTGAACTGATTAGAAAATAATTTTATTTGCAGTAAAATATTTTTGGGGCGAATTTTATCTTAATACCAACATAATTAGATGGTTTACAAACACAAAGAGTCTAATTTGGAAAGAAGTTTTAATTGGGAATATGTGAAGTTATAGACCGATTCTCACCATTTACATAGACTTCGTCCTCAGTTCAAATAAAATGTATTTACCAAATTTGATCAAGTTATCTAGAAGATTGCAACTTGTACTTTGCGCACAAGGTTAACATGGACTGACAAGCAGCCAGACGGACGGATTTATTTAGCTCTTGAAGGCATCTAAAACAATTTAACATTTATCAAAATGTGCCTCAAAAAGGCAAAATATGCGCTTTTAACTCATCAAATGCTGCAAAAAGGCTCTTTTAACTAAATTATGCAAAAAAATGCTGCAAACAATAAAATATGCAAAAATATGCACTAACAAATCGATGCCAAAATTCATAAAAAGTTCTAAAACCGATCAATATATTGTTTCTGCCTTCATTGGTCGCGCAAGGAAAAACATTCAATTGCATATTTATGGTTTCCCTGGTAATGACATTTCGTTCCCGTGAGTCAAAAACTACTCACGCGCTCATCTCTAGCTACAATGAATCCATAAATTAAAAATGTGCTCAACACGCATTCATATCAACAAAATTAAGGATTGACTATCGGTGGTTCTAATTGGACTAATACAGACAAAAGTACTATTTGGTTTAAATAGCTTATGCCTTAACTTTTTATCTGTAAAAGCGTTAGAAACTATTCAGTTCAAATGTAGCTTTTCAAGCGTGTAGTTAAAGTATTATTTATTTGTGAAATTAGTTTATATTTTTCATTCTTTGAAACGAAACTCCCACCAATTAACAATTAACGGTTTTGTGATTTTACATAACGGTTAACGGCTTAATACGAAATTAATAATCAATAAAAATAGAAACATTTGACCATTTCATTGGATATTTGTGTATTAATGATTTTAAAGGATGGCTCTTATTGCTCATCGTATGATGTTGCGTTCACGTTCTCGTCCATCGCTTCCCACACATCAAAAACTGGCCAGAAACAAAGTCGGGGTCTTACTGGTACCCTCTTTGGCCGACTATTACAAAGAGGCAAATTCCAGTCATGCAACTCAAATGGCTAGAAGCCATTCACAAAGCCAGTTTGACTTGGCATCTAGTGTATGTAAAATGTATGATTTTGAGTTTTATTAAGGATCAGCGAATTCGGATTGATCAAAGTAACCTTAACTTTAGTGGTTTTACTTTTCTTATTTTTTAAAGAGCACATTATTTGTCTAATTTTATCAAAACAATGCGTTTTTTTAAATTGTTAATTCAGCAACTTAAACTTTTTGTTTTTAATCAAAAATAAAAATTACGGGCCAAATTCCGACATTCGATTTTTTGTTAGATTGTAAGAAGTTTTTTTTTTTTTGATATACGAAGTTATATTTTTATCTTTTAATTTTAGGAAAATTTGGAAATTATTTTTTTTTGTTTTAGTTATTTTCTGTGCATTTATTTAGATTTTATATTTCATGACAATAAGGATTTTAAATAAGTTATTAACGATTTTTTAAAATATTGGCGATTTTTGTGTATTTTAAGATTTAAAAAGTAGATGATTTTTTTTTTTTTTTAACAACTTTCATTTCTAATTATAAGTTACTGTAGATAAAATAAATATTTTTCTTTACTTTTTGTGATTTTCGTAATTTTTTTAATATTATAAAATGTTTTTTTTAATAAACTGTTTAAATAAATAAAATCAATATTGAATGTCAATTTATAAATTTTGTAAACTTAATATTTTTCCAACTTTTATATTTTATCAATTTTTTTTTATAAGTTTAGTGTTTTTTGGATTTCTGTGTGAAATTTTTGTAATTATTATTATTTTTTCTTATTTTTCAGTTTTTTCGAACGGTTTTGTATATCCAGAAGATTATGTTCGAATTTATAAATTTCCTTCTTATTCAAAATATTCTTGAATAATTTCTCCGATTTCGATTCGGAATATTAGAGCTTTATTTAATTTTTATTTGTGTATTTTTAGAGATTTTTTAATAGCATTTTTTCTTAAATAAAAATTTTAATAAGGATCAAATAAAACCATAAATTTTGATTTTGTTAGCTACATATGTATTTGTAAATTTTTTTATCTTAAGCAAACATTTTTTTTGCTAAAAGCTGATTTTTCTCTTGCTGGTTTGCTAACCTTACACATGTGTTTGTTTAGGTTTTTCCAATAATTAAGTCTACAAAAAAGAAAAGCTTTTTAAGAATAACTTTGCAGCAGTTCACCTGTGTACCACCAGGAATGGCCAAAATATCAATATCTTTCTTTATTTGAGGAATTTTAAAATAAAACTTAAATATTTTTTGTGGGATTTTCAAAAACTACCCAAAGTTTCACTTTCATTTGGCAATTCTAACGTGTACTACTAAAAAACGTGTTGCTAAAAACTTTTGCACATGTGTTTGCTAAAAAGCTTTAATAAAAAAGAGAAGCTTGAAGAGAATAAAAAAGTTTTATAAACTTTAAATATTTACTCTTCGGCAGTGCAAACACTGTTAGAGGAACACGTTTTTTGTCCGTTAATTCATGCAGCTACTCACACTATAAATGGCACATCTCACCAAAATACTTAGTTTTCATATTTTATGTATGTAGGTCGAAATTAAATTGGGGTATTGAAATTTACAAAATTCATAAAAAATAAGTATTTAAATGAAAATTAATAAATTAAGCTAACCTAGCTACCTAAACAAGAGCGGCAAGCGCTTTTTTAAATAAGAAAATTCGGTTGCCAATACATGTTTAGTAAAAACAAATCGACCAAGATTTTCTAGCCAGATGGCGTTGAGTTACCATTATAAAGCTGTGATCCTTATAAACTGTAATTTAAAAAAATTAAATTTTGTTGACACAAAAAAAGCTAGTATAATATTTAAGTCAAAAACTTTAAAAAAAATAGAAAAAATTAAAAAAATCGGCAAAACCTAAAAAATTTTTGATTATGATAATAATGGAATCTTCAAATTTCATACATAAAAATACCAGAAAAAAAATAATTAATTTTTCGTATTTAGTTTAACAATTCTCCAAAAAAGTCATGGCTCATCAAAAATAGCCAATAAAATCGCCAACTGTTTTATAAATCGCCATTTCGCCAAATGGAAAAATCTCGCAGCCAAACACGTTTTTAAATCGCCACGTTTGGCGAGAAATCGTCATATCTGACAGCCCTGGCAGTTTATCTTATTTGTTTTTGCCCTAAGACGTATGAGTAACAAATGTTGAGCAGAATAACCAAACTCATAACTTGTACGCCTAAGTGAAAAGTATTTAAACAAATTTTTGAATGATTCGATCCGATTGAGTTTCGATTTGTAATTTGTATGTTTCTTTCGGTTTTTTTGGGTACATCTAATAAATGAGCTAGAAATTCATGGTATAATAATTAAAACCCAATTGCACGATGTTAATTGTATATAAAACAAAAAGTTTTCAGAGAAATGTCTTAATATTTTTAATTATGATGAAAATTATGTGTGAAACAAAATATAGGATAAATGCTCGCCACGGCTTTGGTGACATACATCTATCCGATGGTAAATATTTTCAATGACAGAGACATAATTGAGGTTCAATGTCGGTAACTTGCCGAATTATCTCATCAATCGTTCTTGGCTTATTGACGTACTCTTTTTCTTTTAACTATCCCCAAAGAAAGAAGTCCAACGGTGTTAAATAACACGGCCATTGCGTAAAATAGCCATTGTTTCATTGGCTGTGTGGCACCATCCTGTTGGAACCGCATATCGTCCAGGTCCATATCCTCAATTTCTAGCCACAAGAAGTCCGTTAACATCTCGCGAAGGCAAATACCATTCGCGGCAACTGCTTGGCCGACCTCACTTTCGAAGAAGTAAGGTCCGATGACAATGACGAATATTCTTTTTACTTTGGCTATAGTTTATACAATTTTAACTATTTGCGATTTTTAGCTTTTAGTAATTGCCTTTTTAATTTTTTAAAACTAAAGCGATATTTCAAGATTTTGCATTTCTTCTCTTTGTTGGTATGGAATTTTGTCTACTAAAGCAATTTTATATATTTTATATATCTTATTATTTTAATCTTTTGCAAACTTTTCGCGTTTTTTTTTGTGTTTGGCGATTTTTAGCTTTTGCTGCATTAGTTGTATGTTACCTTTTTTAATTTTAAAATGCCAGTTTCATAAAAGTAACCAAAAAGGTTTCTTTAGTTCAATATTGTTCGACACATATGCATCACATGTATTCGCAGAATTGCTTAAGCCAACTTAAGCATATTATAGTTGCGCCTTATCAGAAAATGTTTTGCTTTTTTTAAAAACTTTTAATAATTTGATTGGTTTTCATATTTGTTAGTTTATTTTATAAATTTTATTTTGTTATTTCTTTTTTTCGAAGTTCATTATTTTTTTTTTTATATCTCGACATTTAAGCGATTTTTCCATTTCGCTAGGTTTTTATTAGAGCGTTTTTAAGATTCTAGTGTAGTCCAATTTTGACATTTTTCAAAAGCTTTTTCTTTTGCAAATTTTACTTATTTTTCAAATTTTAGCATTTTGCCGATTTTTGGTTTTTAGTGGACAACATTTTTTTATTATTTTTGAAATTAATAGTAAATTGTTGAGGATTTAAGTATATTAAACAGTTTTGGAGGTTTTTGTTTGTGTTTTGAAAAGTCTTTACTTGTTGGTGATTTTTTTTTGTTTTTTAAACTTCACTTTTTTTATATTGTTAATGATATTTTAAAGTTTTAGCCAATTTTTTGCTTTGTCAATTTTTTCGATTTGCGTTTTAAATTTATTTCAAACTTTATGCGATTTAACACGAAAAATTTTTCTGCTTAATTTGCACGAACTTTATTCATAAACTCATTTACAACAGTAGTGACGTTACTCAAAAAATAAAATTTTGAAGTTATTGATGCAGAATTGTTCGCTTTATTTTTCTTTATATTGTATATAAAATTCATCAAAAGATATACAGCCGTATTCATAAAAACTTATTGATGATTAATTGACCGTTTTTAAGTAAAAATTGCTAAAATTGTATTCATAAACGAAAAATAGTCTATTGAACCTTTTATAAACCATTCATAAAGTAAGAAAATTTATTGTTGGATTTGCCCTTCTTTAAACCAAAAATAAAATGACATTTTGAAAGGTGTTTGCATTTTATGATATTATTTTTGTGAAATATGTTGAAAAATAATGACAAAAATGTTTTATTTATTACAACCGACATATTAAATACATTTTACCAATTTTTTTTATTTTAGACAGCCAATTTAATGTTATGTATATTGATAATTATTTTAAAAAAATGTATATGATTTAAATGAATATGTTCAGGGGCGAATGCAGATATTCTCTTTAATTATTTATTAAATTATTGCAACTACATAGTTGTTTTTTTTTTGTTTTGTTTAAAACAACAAATTATTGTTAAAAAATATAAAAAAAAATAAAATAAACAAATCATAATAATAGTGATGTTAATAAAAAGTAAACAAACTTTTTATTCGAATACTTTCTTATCGTATATTTAAAAAAGGTTCAAACAAATGTTTTTATGATACCTTTCGGAAACATTTTGTTCAGAAACTAAAATAATATGTAGTTTTATTTGATAAGAATAGTTTTGAAGATCTACAATTAAAAAAAAAGATATAAAAAAAATTAAATATAGAATATGATGTAAACCGAATAGAAGTTTCATGCATCACTAACAATAAAATGGCAGCCAAATATAAAGAAGGTTGCCATACTTAAACAGAAAATCGCTGCAAACAGTTAATAGTAAAAAAAGCTGTTAATGTACGTTTATGAATACAAATTTTTATAAGACAAAAAGCGTTTAATAGTTATTACATACTATAAGCTTAAAATAAGAACTTTTTATGAATATGGCTGATAAATTTTATACTTTCCCCGTTTGAAGAGAATGTGTCGTTTTTTTCTAAGGGGTTAGAGTAAATTAAAAACTTTAAGTGCGTTTATCTCAAAACAGACTTTTTTGAGTTATGTCCCTATTGAAGTAAATAAGCGATATGTTTTATATATGAAAATAATATTTTTAGGCCCTAGTGTTTACTTAGGTTTTGCGTGAGATTTAGCAATATCTGCAAAAATTGAAAAAGAGAGCCATCACAAATTCTCACCCACACTTGTGCACAGACTTATTGTTTATTTTGCCATTGTACACGGTAAACGGTACTAAAAAACACATGAGAGCAGAAGGAAAATGAAAGTAAAATTGTTTAGTTCTAAAATAACAAAAACAACTATTACTGATTAATGGTTGTGTGTTGTAAAAAAAGGACTTAGAGCAGAATAGCGTGCCATTTTTTGAAATCATTTTACTGCAATTCTTCTTTTAGTATTAACGTATTTGCTATTTTGCTGTTGCTTATTTTTGTTGCTCTTGCTCTTGTTGTTGTATTGTTGTAAAATTTTTTTCGTTTTACACTTCGGCACACGGAAACGACATATCCTAGAACGTCCATGCAGTACATGGTTGCTGCTTATCAATGTAAAGCTCGTGATGTTTATTTGTGATTGTATGTGCCGATAAGTGTTTCGTTGTGTGTTTTTGTGATTTTTTTTAATGCTTTTCTTATTTTTTGTGAGAGAAGGTTGGCTTGTTGTTTTTAGCAAGCAGCAAGGTTTCTTGTTTTTATTTTCTGTTTCCTTATTGTTGTTGTTGTGATTGTTGTATTTGAATTTCAAAAAGCAGGACAAAATGTTTAAATCGTTTTCACATTTGGCCAGTTAGTCGTGTTTTTGTTGTTCGCGCTTGTCGTCGTTCTTCGTTGCATTGTAAGACAAAATTAAACATTTTTTTTTAGTTTTTTTATACAAATTTAAGTTAAAAATTAAAGCCTACTTTAAGGGGAAAATAAAATTAAATTAAACTAATAAAAAGCTTTTTAAGCAATGAGTGTGTGTGTATCTGTGTGTTAATAAATCAACAAACATATAAGTGTGTGGTTAATAAAATGTCTAGGCTCAAAAAGTAGTGCAATTTAAAGCGAATCAAATAAATAGTCAGATTTATAGACCCAGTTTGTATGACTCTCAATCTCTGTTCCTACCAGACGTATGAGTTACGGGTGTTTAATTAAAAAACACTCATACGCCGTGTGAAATTTTCTTTAAAGTAATTTAAAAAACATAAAGCAAAAACTTAATTGTTTATTTAATAAATTATTAAGAAAAATGTAAAGCAATTTTCTTCTGTCACTTGTTCACTAAGAAAATTGTATTAGAAAATTTTTTCAAGAAAAACCAATAAAATAACAACTTATACTAAAGTATGTTGCATATAATATGCATGAGTTGTAAATAAAATCACACCCTTTTGATGGCCACATCAAATAAGTATTAAAAAAATAAGGTGAAAATGTGACACAACTTATCTTGAAAAAAGTTATAAAAAAATAGTTTAAAAGGAAAAATTATAAAAATAAAAAAAGCAAATTAAAATAAAGATGTGTTTTGTGTGTTGAATATTTTATAATAATAAAATAAGGATGGCAACTTATATGAGGGTTTTGAAAAGTGTTTTTTTATTTCCTACTTACACATAGTTCATTAGTTTCTTTTGTATTGTTACTACCTACAACGATTTATTGGTATTGTTTTTCTAACGCCTGCACAAGGCTTGCAAAAATTATTTAATATATTACATGGATACAAAAGAAGGCAGTTTATAAAGTTATAAAATGATAAAATTAAAAATTTCTTGAATAACAACGTATGTGTACTTTTAGAAATATGTAATGTCAAATGGCATAATTTGAAACGATGCAAAGTACAGAATGTGAAAACAAGGAAAAAATAACCCTACAGTTTCTAGGCTTAATGTAAAACATTGAAAAAATTTCACTAGTGTAAAGCAGAAGTGCAGAAAGCCCTGATTTCCTCTTATTAAACATCGAAAATATATTTCCTAAAAATTTGAGTTTGAATACTTTCTATTAAATAAACTTTTGGCATTGATTATTTTACCAACGAGAGCCTTATTTAAGATCTGTTAAGTATAACATTGTGCTGTAAAAACAACTGTTAAATATTGCTTGGTACTTCATCCCAAAAAAAAAAAATGTCCATCCAAAACGTTTGAACTTTAAAAATCTAGTTCTCTTACAAGAACATCGAACAAACAATTTTTTTTAAATATTGTAACGACTTCCAGAATTCTCAAATCAATTCAGAAAATTTTTCAAAAATATTTTTTTTTTTTTTTGAATTTTTGTCATTTGCATTTTGTCAATATAAACAAAAGCGGGACCAAAGTATATTTATTATATTTAACTCGAAAACTAAGCGTTTGCGCCAATGTTTTTATTTAATTTTTTCTTCTTAGTTTTCAATTTTCTATTACCCTTGGTACTTTCTTTATTTGGGTGTGTGTCGCCAGACTAGATTTAAGCCAATTTTTTTTCTCTGAACAAATTGTAAAGTTCTTTAACAAAACATGAAAAAAATTCGTTTGAGCACCAGTTTTTTTTATCACATGCGGAGTACCACCCGGTTGGTAATTGGATAACGATGTAAAAATATGTAAAAGTCTCCGGTAAAAATGGCAGCATTATAAAAGAAATTTAAACGAACGGAATTACAAGTGCATATATTTTTTAATGCAAAAAGACTTTACTCTTTAAAAAAACATACTGTTGGAAACACTGACAAATCTACTTCAGCTTTTTTAACCTAAACCGCAAACAAACCCTCTCCATGTTATTATGCATTATTGCTTATTTGTGTAACATTTAAAAATATTTGAAATACCGATCATCAAACAATAAATTTTTGACTGAATCTAAAAATATCTGCCCAGCTCATGTAAACTTAAATTTTTTATTTATAAAATTTATTAATTTTATTTTCATTTACAATTCCGTCTGTATTTAAAAACATTTGTTTTTTAGTTAAAAAATTAATAACATAAATTCTTTTCCTTTTTTTGTCAAAGTATAAATAACAAAATGAATTATTATTTGTGGCATTATTGATTGCACATTTAAAAATGACTTATGTAAGTGTTGGTGCGCCCTCTTGTTTCAGAAAAAATCAAGCCAAAGTACGAAACTAACATAAAAACTAAATATAAAGAAAGTGAAAAAACTTAAGTTTTTTGTAAAAAAATTAAAAGTGTAGGTACAGCCGTTTGCATTGAAGGTGACGATATGTTTGTTTACATTTTTAAACACATATATATACATATTTATGTGTATCAGGAATGATATATTACTTTTTTAAAATTGTACGTAATTCAGTAAAAAATTTTGTCTTTTCGACCCTAAATTGTACTAAAAATCAAAAAATATTTTTTACTATATTTGTTATTTGAATAACAAAAAATCGTCGTATATATATATAACTAATTAATTGTACTATAATTTCATACATAATTTAACTATACATTTGGCAATTAACAAAAAAATAAGTAAATACATACATATGTAAAAAGGAACTTAGACGAAAACTTTTTAACTTGTTATCTTAGAGTTGATAGTGAAATAGGAAAAAATGCATTCAACCGAGTAGCAAGTCCAAACCTTTTGAATTTGGTATATCGCTAAACGCCATTTTACAATAAATCAGTTTAGTCTGGAGCTTCTCTTAAATTAACATTTTTTTAATTTACGGTATGATTTGGCTGAAATTCACAAAATATTATTAATAAACAAAAATAAGTTTCCTGATAAAATGTTGACCCGGTAGATAGCGCTGGGGTCAAGTTATTAAAAAAATTCTCCAGTATTTATTTTTTTTTTTATTTAGAAAATCCCGAGCAGCGCCGGGACCAAACAGCTAACATTGGTATGAAAATATCAGATCCTTGGCGAATGTGGTATAGACAATATACCTTTGGCGATTCTCTGATATCTGGAAACATTAGTTCATTAATTTCATGTTTTAAATTTCCAACCCTTCCTTAAAATATTTGAATTTTAAAATAGTACTTAACTTGTAGTTTTAAGTACTTTTGTAATGCTAACAGAACTGAAAAATGTACAATTGTACTGACTTTATCATCCCTGATGTGTATGTATTAATTTATTTTTGACAAGCTCGGAAGTTTTTACACAAACAAAATGCCTGTTGTTTTTTGTATTGTAGTTTTGTTGTAGAGTTGCATGTACTTTTATGAATATACTTTGAGCGGGACCAAATTTTTTAAATTTTAAATAATAAATACAAGTCACCAATATTTTTTTTTAATTAATAAAATTTTTGTTATATTAAGCATATTTTGTTGCAAAGAGTGGTCCAACCAAAACGCACGATGTTAATTGTAAATTAAACAAAAAGTTTTCAGAGAATTATCCTAATATTTTTTATTATGATAGAAGGATCTATGAAAATTATGTGTGAAACAAAATATCGGCCAAATGCTCGCCACGGCTTCGGTGGTATACCTCTATCCGATGGTACATATTTTCAATGTCGTTTATGTGCCGAATTATCTCATCCTTTAGCTCTTGAATTGTTCTTGGCTTATTGATAAAAACTTTTTCTTTTAAATATCCCAAAAGAAAGAAGACCATCGGGTCAAATCACATAATCGGAACGGCCAATTAACATCGCAACGACTTGAGATAACACGGCCATTGAATTTCTCGCTCAAAAGAGCCATTGTTTCATAGACTGTGTGGCAAGTGGCATCATCCTGTTGGAACTGTCGTCCAGGTAGATATCCTCCATTTCTGGCCACAAGAAGTTTGTTAACATCTCGCGATATCGAACACCATTTACGGTAACTGCTTGGCCGACCTCATTTTCGAAGAAGTAAGGCCCAAGGACGCCATCAACCCATAAACCGCACCAAACAGTCTGGTCGAGAATTTCCTACACATTTGGTCGATTATGCTGACCCAAAAAAATCACGAAGTGCACGAAATTCATTTTGATTTGAACGCCCATTTTCGTAAAAGTCGTCAACAATTTTAACGCGCTGCTCAATTGTGTAAATCTCCATGGTAAAATTTGTCAAACACTGAAACAGAGAAATATCAAATTAAATTGGGCAAGAAACTTGACGTTAAGGTGTGACTCACAATAAACATCGTGCATTATGGTTTGACTTTATGAGAAGTCGCAGAACAAAATGTACCTTCTTATATTTAAATTATTTTGATTGCTACAAAAATTCCTTAAAATTTCTCTGAAAAAACCTAGAATTTAAAAAAACCTGGAAAATGTTTTATTCAACAAAAATTTGTTTCCATCATTAATTTAAAATATGACTTTATATGAAACTTGTAAGTTTAAAGCCAGGCTTAAAAACTGCAACAATTTAATATTTGTTAACTTTTTTTTAAATTTGTAACAAAAACAAATGCAAGACTGGAAATTAAAGTACTTCGCCAGCCCTACAGTTAAAGGAAATTAATAGGAATCATGTTTTTGTAACAAACAGTAATCCTTATTTTATATTAATCTTTGATATTTGTAATCTAAAAGTTTAAGCGCAGCTAAAAAAACATTTCTACTTATTATAACAACTTTTTCGACTATACCTGTATTTTAAAAAAAATAACATTCATATCTACCCCCTGTAAAAAGATCGTGCTATTTGTTCTACTTTTTGGTATTGAAAAGGTTGGCTTAAAAATTCTTTTAAACATGCCTTTAAGGTTAAATTAAAACTTGTTTTGCTTGTAATGAAAATTTTTTTAAATTTGTGTTAAAACCCTCTTTAAGATCAAGTGTATGTATAGTTACAAATATATGAAAATTGTTATGGTTAATTGTCCCATATAGCCTTGAATATGTATGTATGATTACATTAACATACATGTGTACATGCGTATGCTTGTACTGGAATAGATGGCAAAATTTAAATAAAAAATCCGCGTAATGTTAACAACATTTACATATGTATGTATAAATATTAACTGTGTTCTCATAACAATTACAACTACATGCAATGATTGCCAGGGATGATAAATGACATTTTTAAAATTGTACTTAATTCAGTACAAAATTTTACTTTTTACTCTAATTGTACTAAGAACAAAAAAACTATTTTTTTCTAGTTTTGTTATTAGAATGAAATAATGTATCAAAAGTGACTTGTACTACAGAATTTATAGCTTATGTGTTTATATGCTAATATGCATCCCAACTTGTGCAAACAAAGTCTGCTATTTAAGATAGCCGAAATTGTTTTATTAAAATTATTAAAAATTACTTTTCAAAAGATTTAAGTCAATCACGAAAAACTGCTCAAAAATTGTTCCATCAAAACTAATATGCGTTTGCGACAATACAAGTGAAAAATGTGTGGTTTAAAGAACACAAGCGCCTTACTCGTCCGTTCAACTTACATTTAAAACAAAATAAAATTTCGAAATTTGTTTTTGTTTTAAATGTAAGTTGAACGGACGAGTAAGGCGCTCGTGTTCTATAAACTATACATAAGCGTGCAATAAAATTTGTATGAAAATCACTCAGTTTTTCGAGTACATAAATTTGAGTTAAAGTGCTTTTCTAGGGGGTGACTGGCACAACAAGTTATTTGATTAGGTTGAAAAAACATAAAAAGTATAAAGTGCAAAAATTAATAAAATGCAATATAGGAAAAAGTTAAACTTGAATGCAAATATATGCACTCTGTTCTTTATTGTGTATTATATAGATATGGAGAATATTAGGGATCTCTGTAACTTGAACTATTAAAATATTGGAAATATAGGCCATACGCACCGCGATAGATCCATTCTCTAAACATCATAATGATACAATGTGAAAGAAAATAGTAATTTTTTGATGTTAAACTTAGTTTATTAAACTTTTATATATTAAAACATTTTATTTTAACACTTTGATAATAAAATTTTTGACTTGACTTTAACTTTAACACGTGACTCTAACCTCGGATTACAGAAAGACATTTAGAAGAAAGTTTCGAACAAAAGTTTTGTAAAAAGGTATCCTCTTTCAAAGTACATAATTTTTGTATTTCGTGAACTTCCCATGTGTCTGTCCCTATGAGCAGTGCAGTAAATGATTTGTCGGAATTACATTCGATACCGCATTCACACAAAGGCGATTTCTTTGCTTTGTTTTCAATGTTAAAGCGTTTGAAATTTTTAAATTGTACAAAACATGTCATTGGAGTACTTCAGTACTTTTGCAACGCTTATAGAACTGAAAAAGTACAATTGTACTGACTTATCATTCCTGAGGCAATGACTACAAAAATACTACACGTACTACTTACTACTAACACTAAAAAAAATAAAAACCAAAACAAAAACAATTTGCACAAGCCATTACAAAAATACTACAATTACTACAACAACAACAACAACAATAACTACTAATGACAATAACCATTACAATAACAAAAAATATAGCGATAATTGTGATTGATAAGCTACTCAAATAAGTACACGTACACACGCACACACACACATGCTTTCTCAATGACAACCCAGCTAGCACTTTTTAATCGAATTGAAGTCTTTTTTGACGAAGAAAATGGTTAGTGGTAGAATAACCTGCTTTAAAATAGCAACATCACTAAAATTTTTTGCAGCAAATTTAATCATTGTGTTTCTGAACGCTTTCTTAAGATGATGTTACACTTTCTGTATTTAGTATTGTACTTGTCAAATTTCCCACTGCAAAATGCATGTATGTCGTGTTAACTGCATTTTAATAAATTGCGTTCGCGTACACAAAATACAGTAAAAGAGAACACAGATTGAGAGAGTAAAGTGATAGTTCTTGACTGAGTATTTACTAATTTTTACTGCAGAAATTTTTGCAGTAAAATTTAGTAAGACAAAAAACATATGTTTCAGAAAGGTTAAAACAAACAAACAAAAATCATACAAATTGTGAAAAAATTGTTTAATAAAAGAAAAGTTGAAATAAAAATGAAACAAAACCAAAAAATGAATAAATATTAATTAATTAAACTAGTTTGTGAAGCATTTATATGGCTAAGTAACAACTTTTGAAATTTTTTTGTTATGTTAATTTTTTAGACTTGCAAAAGTGTGAAATATTTGGGTACTTAGAACTGCACTCTTCTTTTAAGTAATCAATAGCAAGAAATAATTTATGTTCTTTTGAATAATTTAACCCAGACACAAATTAGCAACATCAAATAAAAAAAAAAACAAATGTGAAAGATAAGATAATATAATTTGTTTGTTTTTTCAAAAATATTCGTTTTATACAAAGTATTTAATCGAGTACCGATAAGAAAACGAGTTAAAAGTGTAAAAATTTTACAACTCTTCAATTATTTGCCAACAGCTGTCGCCTTTATTTTACGAATTTTTAAAAGTACTCAAACGCACCTATTTTTTTTATATACTATTTACATATATTCTTTAAAAACCAACATTTTTAATTAACTGAAATACAATTAAAAATGAATAAATATGTAAATAATTTGCTGTTTGACAGACATGTGCAATTACATATGGATTTTACATCTGACAAACCCACTGCAAAATACAGTTCGTCTTTAATAGTTGAATTAATAACGAGCAAAAGCAAAAGCTGACTGCTTAATCAGTCAAAAACATAAATATCGAATAAAATAGTCACATCTTAAGCGACTGGATCAATTTGCGATTCATATAAGATCTGTTATTGTATTCAATCTTATATTCAATCAAGCTCTTTTAAGTCACAAGCGCGAATTATTTTCGAGTAATTGATTAATAAGTTTTTGAACACTAAACGTACTCGAAAAAGACTCATCAAGATGGTTTTTGAAAAATAC
Source organism: Pollenia griseotomentosa (assembly GCA_963931875.1). Taxonomy (NCBI): domain Eukaryota; kingdom Metazoa; phylum Arthropoda; class Insecta; order Diptera; family Polleniidae; genus Pollenia; species Pollenia griseotomentosa. The sequence continues at coordinate 200,508,389 of OZ007561.1, read as the reverse complement.
AATCTTTCAAATGCTCGCTGAGATTAAATTCGTTGAATATGAGAGAAAATGTATAAGATTGCAAATAAATATGAGTATGATGATAAATACAAGTGAATTGTAATAAAAGAAAACAAATTTTAGAGAATAACAACTGTAATAACAAGAACAACAACTACAAATACAGTTTGTTTGTGTTTTTTTAGCTGAAAGTCAAACAATACCTTCACATACATACATGGATCTGTATGTATGTATTTGCGGGTAGAAGTTATATCACCTAACCCAATAACGACACTAATACAAAAAGGTTGCTTTAATATTTTATTTTATTTGCTAAATTATCAGATACTTAATTCTTACAATTTTAGTTTTGAACAGTGTTATTGTTGTTGGTATGTATTTGTAATGCAAGTTTAAGGGCCCAAAAGCAACTGAACTAAAAGAAATCATGCACTTTATACAAATACGGCAATTGTGCTTGTCGGCAAAAGGAGTCACATTTCATATGAAGGGAATTTAAATAAAAGATACAACGTAGCGTCTGCTACAAAATAGTAAAATGTTTTAATGCTCGTGTAGTGCTCATATTTACAATAAATGTTAATTATTGCAGTATGTACTGACAAAGACTTTTGTCGTGCTGTAACTGCGTACCTTAACTTTTACTAATGGCCCCTATTACGGTTTACAACTCAACTCAGTTGAGTTGTAATTTCTTAATTTTTGTATTATGGTTTACAACTTTGCTATATTGCGGTGAACAAAAACATAACAAAAATTACAACTGATCACAACCAGTTGTCTTAATTACAACTCAACTGAATTGAGTTGTAAACCATAATAACTGCAAATATATGATTGTGAATGTATATAAATTACTGTACAGGTCATCACATATTCTTCTGAAGCACTCCTTTTTGTTTTTTTCTTAAAAGCGTTTTTTTAGTCCTCACTTTCTTGATTTGAGCTTTTTGTAGAGTTCATTATTTCCAGGGCGACCTTTAGATATGTTGAAATCTGTACGGGTCCTGATGTACTCCCTTCTTAGTTCAGCGATATTTTCATTCCATCAGTAAACTGACTTCTCTCCCTATCCTAGTCATAGACATATCATACGCCTGGGTAATTTTTCAGTTAAAGACCCTTGCAGCTTAATCCAAGTATCTATATGTTGGTTTGAGAGACATGCCCGTAACATTTGGCGGACGAAGATATTGCACTTCCATTTATGCACCTCTTTACCTGCATTATTAATATAAGGGGGTGCAGCGAGGTTATCTGTAATTATCGCCTTGTGTGCTCACTGTGGGTATAGAAATGGGTAGTAAAGGGTGTTTTTATAGAGTTACACAAGCTTAAATCATAATAAAACAAGGAATTCTATTTTTAATATCAATGAAACGAGCTTTATTGGATAGAAAATTGTATGAAATTAATGTTTAAATATGAAGGCGCAATCCAAAACACGCAGTTTCTTTGAGTAAATCAATTGTAGCGCCCTCTGTGTGGCATGTGGCTCCGTCCTGTTGGAACCACATATCAACAAGATTAATACCACAAGGTACAAACAAATTTCGAATCATGTTCCTATACAGTTCACCATTGACATCATCGTTTTTGAAGACATATGGGCCAATGACTCCGCCAGCCCATAAAGCGCACCAAACAGTAATTTTCTGTGGATTTAGTGGTGTTTCGACAAAAGCTTGTGGATTATCCTCATTCCAAATGCGACAACTCGGTTTATTAAAGTACCCATTCAACTAGAAACGGGCTTCATCGAAAAATAAAATGTTCAATGAAAATTCAAAGCCAAGATCCTTTCGTAAAATCTTTCATACAGTGGAAGGACACAACCCCAGTTGCTGATAAGGCGACGAATTGATTGATTAGTATCATCAATCAATAAATTTTTCTAATTAGCCATAAAATGGAAGCAGTGCACGATGAGTTTGACCAATATAAGCGTTGTTTTGGTGTAAGTCGATTCATAATCAAATTTCAAAGCAAACTAAACAAAAAGCAACTATCAGCTGTTAAATGTGTGCTCAAATAAAGCAAAGATGTCAACTCAAAGTTGTGACACTAAAAAAAAACACGCTTTACAAGACTTAATGCGGTTCGCAATATTGCTACTGACAAGTGCAATATCTATCACTGAGCCAAACTCATTATGGCTATATGCACAGTCTGTCAAGAATATGTTCTGACATTGTGCAAATAGCTAATTTTGTGAATCATAAAAAATACTAGTTGCTTTTTTGTTTCTAAGTAATTTTTTTTTACTAAATCGATTTATCTATATCTTAAATAACAAACAACTGCAAGAGGAGTAAAAACGAAAGATCTACCTCATTTCTTTAATACCCAGCAAAAACTTTACTTACAATCCTACTTTTAATGACTTCAAGAATTCATTACTTTGTAGCTTTATTCGCCACTTTTTGGATTATTAGTTATATATTAAATAATAACTTTATTATTATATCTTAAATATACAGAAAAATTTGTATTTTCATTATGACAATAAAAATGTCATTATAGTCATAAAACATAGTTTTTTAATGCAAAAACTACACTGCCCCGGTAGACTAGCTGGTAGAGAGCTAGTCTATCAGCACCGAGGTTGCGGGATCAAATACCGCCAGAGACAGAAAAAAAAATAAAAAAATAAAATAAAGTAAAATAGAATAGAATAAGAAAAAATAAAAATAAAATAATTAAAAAAAAAAAAAAAAAAAAAAAAATTTAAAAAAAATAAAAAAATTTTTACTTTATTGACTTTGTGTAACTATATATTTTTATAAAAATTTTAAGTATAAAAAAAACATATTATTTTTTAGATTATAATAGGCTAAATTATAAAGGATTACTTTTGGGACATCTCGAACAAAAATAAGTACTTCTTCTAGTAGAAAAATAAGTAGTCTGTGCGTCAAGTTCTCATTATTTTTCTGCTTATTTTGTAAGCAAAGTTTTTGCTGGGTAGTTACTAATATTATAAAGCTGAATAGGTTTGTTTGTTTATATGATTGAATGTTTATATGTTTGTAAGAGGTAATCTTCGGAACTGCCGGTCCGATTAAAATTTTTTTTTCAACAAAATGAAGAATGGAACCTCCTAACGGAAATAGGCTATATAAGGTTCCACTAAAGTGATTAGCATAGAGTCCAGAGGTGCTAAGCCTCCTTTGCTCAAAAAATAGTAATTATCGTTTTAGAAAAGATCTATTAAACCAATAGTTTCCGTACTCAAATAAAAAGAAAGCCATTTTAACGTAAAAACGCGGTTCACTCTCCATTCCGACTCTAGTCTATCTGCCCGCTCGACCGTAACCTGACCGAGTGCGAAAGTGAATTTTATGTTTGCTACGCTTTATCGGCTTTATAGCTGAACCGATTTTGATAAAACTGGAAATATAGACTTTTAATTTTTTTAAAACTAGGACCAAGAGCAGAACATAGGGGGAACTACCGTCTTTCCTAAAATTTTTTATAAAATTTTAATCATAGATAGATCAGTTTAAATAAAACACACAGGTTTTATATTTTTTCAAACTTTGAACCAACAGGAGACGGAAAAGCAATTTCTTTCTCTGCGACTCTATAGTTAATTAAAAATTTACTCTGGGCGGCCACGGCTTGTAAAATCCCAATAAAAAATTTTATCATTTTGCGAAGCACTAATGGTACCTTTAAAAAAATAAGCGCACAATTATGCGCTACGCAATAAGACATACAGAAATGCAGTAAAGTAAGTGAAAAAACTCTCAACTTTTATAAAAAAAAATAATTCAAGGGCCACGGCATTCCCTTACTACGAAGCAGGTTTGTAAGGGAGAATACTAAAAAATAACTGTATCAAAACATTCAGTGTGTAAAGCTGATCGTTACATCCAACAATTTTTATGTGCGCCGAATAATACGCTTTATGTATCAAAAATATATTGCTTCAAAGTGGGAACTCGCCATATAAAATTCATGTCTTCCGTAAGCGCAATGTTAAGCGAAACTTGTATGTTTCTCCCTTATAAACCTGCTTCGTTAGAAGCTCCATTTTTTTGGGATATTATTTCTTGACAACAAAATTCTGAAGTTTATTTTCCTTGCGTTATTTGTTAGTTAATATTTGGCTGAAAATTAATAAATAAAAAAAGATAGTAAAAATTAAATAAATTCTTTAATGATGAAAGGCCAACATAACTATTTTTAGTTTGTTATTTGTTAGTTTTCCGGATTTCCTTACACAAGACCATATCTAGTTTTACTACTAGGAGTACTCTTCCGCGAGGGGAAGTTCGTGGGCATCCCTTATATTGTTTTCTGTTTGGCCGCATCGAGCGGCAAGTTATCCACTATGTTTCTAATTTCGTCAAGATTGTGGTGAGGGGAAATAAAACAGCGATAAATTGCTTTATCAGATATGTTAATCCGTACAAAACTTGCTTTATTTTGAGCTGATTGTTTTGGCATCTTTCCGTTTGCCACCCAGATTGATCTATGTATGTATGTATATATTTTAAGTTTTAATTCAACGTGCACAAAAATACAATATGAACATTGTTTTTTATTGATTAATGCAAACAAAAAACAAAAGCGAATCTTGTTTTTGAAATTACATGAACATAGGCGAATGTATATTTTTATGTTATTGTTTGTGTGAATCTGTTAACATTAAGCTCTCTGTGTTTCAATGTTAAAAGTTGCCAATGATAAACGAAAACATTTATTAAATTCCTTTAAAGATTTTCATATCAGTTGGGTACGAGTAATTGTTAACATTTGATCTGTCTTTAGCAACGTTCATAATCTCATTGAAGTCTTTTTAGTCATCAACAACATTTTAAGAAAATTTTCTTTAATTTACTGCCGTTTTTGGTTAAACACATTCATATTTATACTTAAGTTTAATTACGTTTTTGTGAGTTCGAAACTGAAAATACATTTTTCATCTATTTAAATTTAAAATTGTATTTTGGCTACGGTCAAGGCTATTTGTTGTATATTTTGCTAAGCTTTAGAATATCCAGATGTTGCTCATGTTAGTTTGTTTTTTCTTTCTGTTCTATTTGCTATCTGTGCAACAATGCCTAATGCGAGCCAAGTAAATAGAATTGAAAATATATTAAAAACTGTTACCACTTACAAATACATTCGCAAACATAATGCATCAAATATCTAACAAAATTTAATATGTTTTCATAACCTTGTTTAAATGGGAATACAGTCTAGGATGTAAAGTGGAAAATGGGACATAAAATGGAAAATTTCAGTACAGTAGGTACTATAAAAAGATATCGTTGTTTTTGTAAAAAAAAAAAATACACTTTGTGTGTTGTGAAGGAAATTTTATGTTAAAAAACAATAATTTTTTTAAAAAGGGAACATATAAAAGTGTATTTTTTGTTTGAAAATTAGCTTTTTCTAAAAACCTTTTATATTTTAAAAAGTAACCCAAAAAAAATTTTATAATTTTGCGAAGCACTTATGGTATATTTAAAAAATAAGCGCACATTTATGCGCTTCCAACGCAGCAGGTTTGTAAGGGAGTAACATAAACGTTACGAAGACATGAATTTTATATGGCGAGTTCCCACTTTGAAGCAATACATTTTTGACACATAAAGCGCATTATTCAGCGCATATAAAAATTGTTGGATGTAACGATCAGCCTTGCACACTGAATGTTTTGATACAGTTATTTTTTAGTATTCTCCCTTACAAACCTGTTTCGTTGTAAGGGAATGCCGTAGCACTTGATATGTTATTTTTTTTTTTATTAAAGTTGTTGAGGGTTCTTTCACTTACTTTACTGCATTTCTGTATGTCTTTTTGCGTAGCGCTTAATTGTACGCTTATTTTTTTAAAAGTTTCATTACTGCTTCGCAAAATGATAAAATTATTTATTTGGTATATACTGGACATAAGCTAGGGACGGCACGTTCTAAGAGAGACCAGAAGGCATTTAGCATATTGCTTTATCCTGGCATCACATGACATCACTTCAGCGGAATGCATCCTTCAAGCAAGAGATGATTGCGGTATCCTGTTGCAGCAGAATTGGTAGCGTGACGGATATCATACAAAGCTGTCATATAAGAGCTGCGATCAAATGGATCCTGCACATATCTTTGTATGCTCTCCACGTATATGATTTTAAATAATGTTCATTAGGTGTATAACTTATTCCCATTTTTTGCAAATATCAAAATGGCCCTCCATTGAAAACTATTTCAAAAAAGCGTATTAGTTTTTCCCGGTTTTCAAAAATGGTCACCCACAAAACGCGGTAAAGTTGGAAAATTATTTATTTTTATTTGTACTTATACATTTAGCCAAAAACTTTAGCAAAACAACACTCACATTAAATTTAAAATTCATGTCCTTTAATAATTAAGAAACGTTTTAACTTTTTTTTCATTTATTAATAAAATATTTGAAATTTTTTTATTAAATTTTTTTCTTTAGCGATTTTAGAAAATCGCTTTTGTGGGTGAGGTTTTTATTTTCAGACGACCCAAACAAATTGTTTTCGTAAAAAAAACAATATTTGCTATCGCGTAGTGCTAGGGACAAAATTTGGTTATACCCCTAATGTTCATACTTCCTTATCTTAAGAAATGGAAACTTTTACTTTTTGTAAAATGAGCTTTTTATGTTAAAACACATACAAATACAATGCAGTTCGCTCTCAACAAAATTTCAGTTTTTGTTAAAGGCGTTAAAATATTAACTTTTTAGGATCTTAATACTTGTAGTTTTTATTTAAAAAAGAGAGCACTCTGTTTTAAAAAAATATAATTGTATATACAATGAATATACATTATATATACATGTATATTATACATGTATATTTATTGCCAAAAAGTGTATTTTTTTAAATTATACTTTTTGTAAAATAAAACTTTTTGCTAAGTTTTTGAAAATCATCCTTTTTTAAATTTTTTTTTTTTTAAATAATAGATCCCTTTTGTAAAAAAGTTATGTACTTATGTAAAACAATATATATTTTTAAAAAAGCACTTTATGTAAATTAAGGTTCTTTTTGTTAAAAAAAGGACTTTTTGTAAAATAAGGTACTTTTTGTTAAAAAATGACTTTTTGTTAAAAAGTGCAAACAGTACATTTTGTTAAAATAGATACTTGTTGTACGAATTGTATTATTTAAGGCACTTTTTGAAAAAGATAGTATATACTTTGTTTGATTAGATTATTTTTACAAAAACATCTTTTTTACAAAGTACTTTACCAGAATCTATATTTAAAAAGGGTACTTTTTCGAATGGTATTTAAAAAGTCTTATTTTTTACAAAAGTTATTTATTTTAAAATCGCTACTTTTATGAGAAAGTAATACGTTTTCCTAATAAAGGACTTTATTTATAGCAATATAATTTTTCAAAAAAGGTACTTTCAAAAAAATACTTACTTCTTAATACCACACATTTGTGAAAAAAATGGAGAAATCTCTAAAAATAACCGTTTTTATAAGAATGTGTCTGTGTGTATTCTCACTTTTCGTTCGTGTTAGTAAATTCTGGTAAAACGGTCATAAATATGTAAAAGACCCCGAAAGCAGCCAATGAAGCGTGTTGTAAACGTGCTCTGTTTGCATATGAATAAACATGCGAGTATGCACGGATGTGTAAATAAGTATGTGCAACAACAACGTCACAAGCCTACTGCAGGAGAAGACAAGAAAAATATTCACAAGGAGATGAAAACCTATTTTACACTTACTCACACCAACGACAATGATTATTTTAATACATACATACATACATACTTACATCCTTAACACAGTCACTCCGCTTACTCAAACTTACACACAAACATACATTGACTACTGCATGAAAGTTGCAACCAATGTTTATCTACATATATGTATAAATGTATTTTGCTGCAATTTGGGTTCCATTTAAATGAAAAATTTAACAAGAAAAATAAAATAATAAAGAGGAAAATAAAACTACTATAACGAGCGAGTACTTTAGATTTCACTAAAAAATAGATTTATAAACATTAAAGTTGGTAGCACAGATCATTTAATTTAGACATTCTATTATATACCGTTGTCAAGAGAGTATGTGTATGTGTTATGTACATTTATAGTACAAGTGTGCTTGTTTGTAAATCTATATTTCTTTTCACGTACTCACGTCTATTTCAATTGAGGACATACAATTTCTGCCGGATTTCATGTGAATGTTCTATTTTTTCTAAATTTCGTACGAAAAACATGTTTGGGTTGGAACGTTTATTTTTTATTTTTTTATTTTGTAGAATTTAAACAGGCGCAATTTAAAAATCATGGAAAAATTGTGTCATATCGGTAGTAAACCTTGATGTATACAAATATTTATACACAAATGTACGCAAAATAATTAATTAAATTACCGACTCAAAGAACAAAGTATTTGGGCCAATTCGTGCAATACAAATGTTCATGTATGCCCGCACCTGCAATACATAATAATTTGAGTATAAAATAATGAAAATATGCTCCTTTATTTTTTGAAATTGAAAGAGAAGTTAAATACAATACGATTTCATTATTTGCTTTTGTGTTAGGAAAAGGAGTAGTTCATTTGGATTCATTTTGTATACCCTCCACCACCACTTTCGTGAAGGTCGGTTCATAATTTACAATAGGCCTCATATAGAGCCTACTCTTGGAAAACAGTTCAGTAAGCCTAAAGCCGTAATAAATGATGCTACTGTTCAAAAATGTGGTACATCAATTTATATGACGAAACATCATACTGTCAAATTTCGTGAAGATCGGTCCATATTTCACCATAGGCCCAATATAAAGCCTACTCTCGGAAGATAGTTTAGTACGCCTAAAACTGTAATCAATTTAACTACTGTAATAAAATTTAATGGGACTAGAAATCACACTGTGAAATTTAGTGAAGATCAGTCCACAATTTACCGAAATCATAAAGATTAAGAAATAATTTAAAGACCTATGTACATAGTGCCCACAGCTGAAATATTTTAACTGCCGGTGGGGGTATCAGAGATTCGGCACAGCCGAATTAGCACTCTTACTTGTTTTATTTAGAATTTAGTTATTTATGGTCTCATTCAAATTAATCAGTATGATATATTTATCAATAAATAAACTTTTTAATATTTTGTAAAACTAATAATAAAAAAGGATTCTTTTGCAAACAAAACAAACCTTCCTAAAAATTGGTTTCTCTTTAATTTGTTTTTTTAACAACTTTTTTGCTTAAATGTAATTTTTGGTTATATTTCTCTTGCAGTTTGGCTTGCCAGAATCAAATTTTTAAAATTCTTGACATTAAAAAATCTTGATTTCGAAAAGGATTCATGACAATTAAAACTTTCTAAAATAATCTTTTATAAAAATAACACAATTATTAAAACCAGATAAAAGCAAAAATTAACTCAGTATTTGCGTCAAAAATTGCTGTACACTATTGTTTTTAGTCAGCTATTTAATGTTTTTATTTCCACGACACAAAAGTAAATGATGTTTGAAATACCTTAAAATATTGGTTCTAGAGCCTTTTAGTATACCGATCGATTCAGAATCACCACCACTGCATTGGAGGCTTCCAGGCTGGTACAAAGTTTTTAATTGTTACAAGGATCAAGCCTTTTTATGAAGGCATCATTTCATATAACCCCAGTAAAAGCTTCGTTCCGGAATAGAGCCTTTGTGCCCATAAACCATCTTATTGTTGATATTTAGATAAAATTTGGTCCACATTGATTTTATTCCAATCTAAATAAACTTACAAAATTTTTTTGCGATCGGTCCATATTTGATTATAGCTCCCATACAAATACTACTCCTGTAAATAGGTTTTAAACCTAAATATAACATCCCTATATGTTGGTTTTAACATAAAAATTGGCAACAAAAATTGTCCTGGTAGGTCCGAAATTAACCGTAGCTCCCATATAGTTAAACCCCCATCCTAAAATTTCATATACATGAACATATCTAAATAATATTCGGCAAAAATAACTTTTACATGAATCTTAACTTCATAACATAATTTTATTCTGGCGGGTCCATGTTTGATATTGCCCTATTTGGAGTGCACACAATTAATGAATGATTTTTCAACAAATACACTAGAACAATACGATGAATTATTTAAATGCTTTTTACACAGCTTTGTTTATGAAAACCTGTTAGCAAATTTAAAAATAATAACGTGTTTTTTGGTTGGGATTCAAAAAATTCTAAGTGAAGTAAACATATTAATTGTATATTTTCTTTTTTTTTAATTGTAGTTTAGGCAAAAAGAAAATTTTTTTGAATTTTTATAGAAAATATCTTTACATTTTGCTTTTTAGGTTAAAGACGTACTTTTTGTAAAAATAAAATGACTTTTTATATTTTATTTATTTCAATGTGCAGTTTATTTTACCTCTTTTTTATTCATTTTTTTTATTTTTATTTTTTCCTTAAATAATATTTACTTTAAGTTCAATTAAAAAAAGGTCAAAATATTTAAATTATTTAAATTTAAAACTATCTTAAAAATTTTACTTTTATAATTATTTCGAAGATATTACTGCATCAACTCAACAGTTTTTTACACAAATGAAATTTTTGCAAAAATTCAAATCACAAATTAACCAAAAAATTTCAAATTTTCCTTAAATACAAAAATTGTTTTTTTACAAGATCTTTTTCAAAATTTTCAAACTTTTTGTTTAACAACATTTGTAATTTTTTAAAAATTTTCCTTATGTTCAAAAATTGGCTTTAAAAGAAATTATCACTCCATTTATTTTATAAATCAATCTGGTGCATTACAGACATTGTATAGTCGTCACCGAAAGTGTTTTTAATTCGACTCATGTTAGTTTATTTAGGGTAGTAAAATTTTTTCATATTATTGTATATCAAATAACAGAAATAATATATGTCCAGTGCACTCGCGATAATATGAACTAATTAAAACCAAGCCAGTTTACTTTTGCAAGATTGTTTATATTTGAAAATGGCATCTAATTTCCCTTCAAAAACTTTTTCCATAAAATAAAAGTTTCTAATTTTAAAGTTTTTTTATTTATTGTTTGTTGGATGTAAGAAACTATTGATTTAAAAAAAAAAATAAACAAACTTAAAGTTATGCGACAAAGTCTGTAATTTCTTCGTTCAATCAGTTTAAAAAAGCCCCGCTCTTTTTAAAATCTCCAGATATTTGCCGTGCCCGCTAACAGTGATCTTTTTGTATCGCATTTTCAAAAACCATCGGTGCATGCATTTTCCATTTTTTGGGTATTCGGAAGACCGCACATTTTTCTTTTTCCAAGTTCAATAAACTTAGAACATTTCAAAAAACGAATTTATTCGATAAATTAATAATATCTTTTTCTAAATGTTCTAAAATTTTTGATTTTTCTTTTTAAAGTTTAAAACGTATGCTTTTTTTAATTCAAATATAAGAACTTTTCACGTTAAACTTATATTAAAAAATGTATATAGAATTCCATGTCAATGTGAGAACTAACTAAAAAGTGTATGTGAATCATTTTGATTAACAACTGAAGCTAATTTAAAAGCGATAGCTAGGGAAATCCCAACGTTATTATGCAGTTGAATCAAAATTGATTTTGATTTTAACACTGTGTAGGTAGATAAAAAAAGGTGAAAAATACAACTATAAGTTGTTCGTATTTTAAAGCTTTTGCACAAGTTCCTATTTTAGAGTAGGCAATGGAAGAAAATAAGTGTTCATATTTTGGGAAGTTCATAGTATCGCGAGTGCACTGTATGCACAAAAAAAAATTTGTGTAAAAATATTTTTTTCTTTTTTTCTAATAAGAATTGAAAGTTTCGATTCTATTCGTTTTCTATCGCAATTAAGGGTAAACAAATTTCTATTCAATCCGACAGTTTCTTTTTTAATTATCATGCTGGTCAGTTTAGATATATGTAAAAAAAATCGATAATACTTCTTTTTTTTTGTAACGAAAACATCCAATTATTTTCTCGCCGTAATTAATAGTTGCAAAAACAAATATTTTTCTTTCAAAACCCATAATTTGCTAAATTCTTGCACGCTACTGTCACAAACGGTAGTACAATGTTTCGGTCGCAGGTGTGATGGCTGCTTTGTGACTTTGGCATCAAAAATATTGTCTAAAAGTGAAGTGGGTGCTTAGTTGTTGTTGCTGCTATTATTGCCATAGTTGTTATAGTTCATATCGCTTTGTTTGCGTAGGCTAAAATGTTTATTTTACCACTCTCGACATCTTAAAGGGTCTCGTTCATTTGCATTTTTGTGGAGCTTTCACTTAAAAAAACGTTAATAGACACATGTGTTTACATATGAACATATGTTTGTGTGTTTTTATATACAAAAAGAGTGTAATTTTTTTATATGTACGTAGGAATGTGTTATTCTTTTGCTCATAAGGAGAATAATTAAAAATCTGCTCATTGTTTACTCACCTACGAGCAGGGTTGCCAGTAAACTTTTGGCGCATGTCCCCAATTTAAAGTTTGATGTCCCCAAAAAAACCCCATCTCAAAATCTAAATCCCTAATTTCGTCCCTAAATCGCGACCTTAGGACAACAAGGTTCAAACTTACATATGGATTAGGTGCAAATAGAACTTTATGTTAAGGTCGCGAAATGTTAAATTATTTTATAAGACATTAGTTTTTAACTTAAAATTTATTTTATCAACTGTGCTTTAAAAAAAACCTGTAAAATTTCCATATTCGGCTGGGGAATATCTTTGATACCCTACACTGAGAGTTAAAATGTTTAGGAGCGGGTTTTAAAGTTTAAAGTAAAGTTATACCTAGTATTAAACAAACTTAATCGGAAAAAATCTTAATGTTTAAACTGTTTTGTCAGAGAGCCTTTAGAGACATTACCAGTTTTTCTTTAAAACTGAATTTGGTTGGGATTTAATCTTTTATTAAATTGGCCGGTTGTTTAAGGGTTAAGGCTATCGGCCACGTAACATATAACGTACACGAGACAGTACCCATGGTAACACTACGGAAGCTATGCTTGCTGGCGGCTGTTAATGCAACCTAACCTAATACAATTTATTATCGTTTAAGGCGATTTAAGGTTCTTTTCGAAAAGCAGCATGGCACCTAAGGCAAATTCTGAATAGGTTATCATAAAATTCTTTGGTGCGGTTTTTGGTCTCATAAAACTTAATTATCACAAATTTTACCGCAATATCCTTATTTTGATTTTAAGTCTTGTAAAACGAATTTCAGCAAAAGTTAAAAACGCTACACATTTTTTTATAAAAATTTGATTTAAAATTTCTGTGATTTCCCGTCAACAACCTACAAAAAGTTCTTTTTTTATAAAAATTAACATATAAAAAGTGGTTTATGTATCCCCAAATTTTGCAAAAGCCCTTAAATCCCTAATTTGGGGACAAATTTCCTCGTCTGGCAACACTGCGTGCAAGTATCTTCTCCCAACCTCTACTGCTGCCTTTGATGGTGCTTCTTTATGGGGGTGTTTCACTTGATTGTTTTTTTTTATAATTGAGGCACAAAGAGTGACAGTGCATAATTTATCAAAGTTTTAAGAGACAGATTAAATGGAAACCCCAACATTAAGTCCCATGTGAATGGCAACAATAACAACTTTGACCATTTTTAGTACTCATTTATATATATCGTTGGTCTCACGCAGAAAGGCTCTAACTCCCATTATTGTAACTTTACAACAGAAGGTAAACACAAATGAGAAACTGTATGAATCAATATGTAATTTAGCTTGCACAGTTGCTTGTAAAACTGTTATCGAGTTATGGCCTTTCTTTAGGATACCAACGATATGTAAAATGATATCTACACACTCATATTTAGAAATGTAAACATGTGTAACTAAACTATAGTTCATATGTAAATTTACTTTAAAAATTTATTTATATATTAACAAACAAGCATTGTGTTAGGAGCCAGTAAATGTTTTTAAATAATAATGAATTGTTTTAAACATAAGTATAAAACTACAAACAGGCTTATGCATTTTTTAGTTTGTTTAAAATATTGTAGGTATTAAAAAAAAATGAATTGAAATGTATAAAATACTAGACATCTAGCAAATGTCCCCTAGAGATATTTTTTGTGACATTTTTTTGACAAATTAAGTGTATAAGTATTAAATATTGTTAGAATATTTAATAGAATCATACTTAATAAATTTATTTCAACTTGAATAAAAATAATATGCAAATGGCCAAAATGTCATTTTGTACATGCCAGGGTTTTCTTTCCATTTTTATTATTTTTGAAAGCTGAATATTACATTAATTTGTCATGTTACTAGATAGTTATGCAGTGTCATCATATTTACTTACATATACTGACAAAAATAAAATTAATTTTTAAAAGAATAACGATGGGTTTTTAAATGTAACATATTCCTAAACAATTTTGAAAAGGAATTTTTTTATGTGTTCTTTAATTTAGCAATAGTTTTAAAAAGTTTATGGAAAAATGTCGATTTAAAGGATGTTTTGAGATTTTGTAAAACAAAAATATAAATTTTAAATTTAGAAAAATAAGAAAAATGTTAGTTTTACAACTTTATTTGAAACTTAAACAATTCTTAAAATAAATCTTAGACATTTTAAGACTATTTATCTTTGCCGTAAGGCAAAAAGGTCTAAGTCAAAAAAACGCATTTTGAGTTTTTGATTGGCTTTGATTTAATTTGATTTAATGTATTTCTTTTTCGTTTTGTGTTAATAACTTTAGATTGCACAAGGGCATCTAATCGTAATCATATGCTCTTAAGGAAAAAAGTCTAAAAAATACACCAAATAAATAATTTTCAATTTAACATTATGAAAAACTACAATTTCTTACTAATAATCTTTTTCCTAACGCCAAAGATATATGCAGGTATATAGTATGCCCTGTTTTTCCTATAGAGAAGTGTGCGCAAGTTCCGTGTCTCGTTGTTCTTTTCATGCTAAATGTCCGTGTCTCGTTGTTCTTTTCATGCTAAATGTCCGTGTCTCGTTGTTCTTTTCATGCTAAATATCGTTAACGTAGCTGCTGTGGTGTGTGTAATTGTTGGTTTTTCGGATGAGTGACTGATTGGACTTCACATCCGATACCAGTCTTAGGGCTACAGTGTTAGGTAAGCTACTGTTGCAACGCTGAATTTCAGTGACCCCTACTTACCTGAGACGCAACGGAGTTAACGTGTCATTCAGGTTACTCAGCAAAGCGATCGCCTTCTCATTCAAGCTGTCGACAGGTGGTAGGGTAATTAAAGCTTTTAGTAATTTAAAAAATTTTTTTGATAAAAGCGAAGGGTCAAAAACAAAATTAGTGAATTTTTTCGTCTTACGGCCAATTTCACCAAGTTCGGTTATAATTAACTATAAGTTATAGCTGTCAAAACGTATTGGTAACCGGAACTTTAATTAAAGGTTAGTTTTAACCGAACTTGGTGAAATTGGCCGTTAAAGTAGTTTCCCTAAAATAATAAAATCTATTTTCTTGAAATATTTATTACTTTCATTACACAGTGCGACAATTAGTAGAGGTCACTGATCGATGGGGGTTCTGCTTACCGGGAAAAGTCATATCGGTTAAAAAAAAGCTATATGTGTCCCGGCGTTTCGCTGGTTCAGGTCTTAGAATCGAGATATATCAATTTGAAGTTAGTAAGTATCATACGAGAAAATTGTAATTTTTGCGCCTTTTTCATGCATTTTGACCATCTAAATGCACGATATCACAAAGTGATGTTCTGTAAAGCTGTCAATCTTAACGCTGGTTGCAAATAGTCAATATAGGAAAGCTTTATTTTTTGTTTTTCTTGAGTGGAATCTTGGAAAATCAATTTTACATAATTTTTTTTGTAAGTTACCTAACAACACCGATTTGGACTGTCGGACAGTGTTAATAATGTACATATAATTGCATATAATTCTAGTAAATTTTTTTATTCAAAAATTTCGTTTTGTTTTTTTACTTTTTTAAACGAAATGAATAAAATTTATCAATTTTTTTTTATTTAAAAATTTATTTCTAAAGGCCCAACTATAATATGCTTAAGTTGGCTTAAGCAATTGTGCGAATACATGTGATTCATATGTATGTGTCGAAGCATATTGAACTCAAGACAAATTGTTGGTTACCTTTATGAAACTGGCATTTGCTTAAGCAAAGTGCGAAACAGATCGCACTTTCCGTACGAAATAAAATACTTTTTATTTTATTTTGGTTTTTTTAAAGGATTTTTTTTATTTTTGAAAGAAGCTTAAGCCAGCTTATGCATATTATAGTTGGGCCTTAATGAAAATTCTACATATTTTTACAAGATTTTTGAAAAAACGTTTTAAGTTTGAAATTAAATACGAGTTCTAAATTGAATAAATAACCTTTTAAGAAAATTATGTTTACAGAACTTAAATTAAAAACTGAACTGGAACTTAACTAAAGGTAGAAGAACATAACACGCGTTAGTACGCGCGCACTCTGTAAACTTCTGTCAAAAAAAGTAAAGCTACGCGTTTGCGCCAGAAAGTTGGTTAACTTTGAAGCTTTTAACGCGTTGTGTATTTTTGACAAGTAATTAGCTGACAATAAAAGGAACAATTTAACAAATTTGTGAATCATTAAAGAAAAACTTATTGAAGAGCTTAAAAAACATACAATATTTATATAAAAGAATAAATTCAATCAAATCTTAATATACTTTCGAATCCGTTTTCAATGCACAAATAAGTAAACAAATAAAAAGCAGCTGACAGGAATGGCTTTTGTAACGCGCGTTGTGTAGCTTGCAATTTTTCATGCGCTTAAGTTTTTAAACGCATGACAAACGTCAACGAATTAACGCGTGTTATGTACTTCTACCTTAAATCTAGAAATAAACCAGAACTCAACTAGTATTAAACTAATATTAATAATGAAATAGAACTAAACCACTTAGAACTGATTTTAAACAGATCTAAAATAAAATGGAACTGAACTAAAACTTAACTGAAACTAAACTAGATCTGAACTAGAACTGAGCTAGAACTGAAACAGTGTTGCCAATTTAGCCATAAAGTGGCTGGAATAAGCGGTTTTTCATCTCGTTAAGCCTTAAAAAATTGTATTTTTATTTACACCTTTCAGAAATTTAGCTATTTTTGTTTACCGAAGAATAAAGAGATTATATAAATTGACGATCTATTTTTTTGCATATCAAAATATTTTATTTATGCATATTTATGGTAACATATTAATCCCTTATTTACGACTTTATTATGAAATATTATTGATCAAAACAATTTTAAGCCTTTTGTATTAATTTTATTTATAAAATTTAGGTAGTTTTAACCATCCAGCTCTGGCAAAATTGACTAGAACTGAAATAGAATTGAGTTAGAACTTAAAGAGAACAGAACTTTAACTCTATTTCACTGGTACAGAGTGGAAATTGAACTAGAATTGAGGTTAAAGGGAACGAGTACTTAACTAGAACGGGACAAAGGTGCGGTTTTCACAACACAAGTGATTGAACGTGTAGAAAAATTTATAAGAAAAGCACTCATAAGTCTCAACTAAAACGGACATTAGTTACAACTAAATTTTCAGAATTATTTGATTATTTTGTACAATATACATACTTACATACATATGTATCTTATTTTTCGGCATGCTTTTTCTTTGTAAGAAAAAAACCTTACAAAACTTTGCAATATTTTCAAATTATTTTATTCTATTAATATTTTGCTCATTAAAACAATAAATTCCCCCTTTTTACAGCTTTATACTTACAAAAAATTATTTTAGTGAAAAATTAGTTTAGTTCTTAAGATAAAGCTAATAAAATTAATTGTTGCATTTGTTCCTTAAATGCTGAAAACGTATAAAATAGCGACATTTATAAGTATAACAAATTATAATTGTTAACATTTTCAAAAGTTAAATGTAATTTTTAATTTTTTTATTATTTCTTTTGGTAATTTTATGCGAATTTTTTTTTTAGAGAATTATTATGTAACTATATCGATTTACATACAATTTATAACATATAGAGGGGCAAGAAAGTATTTTACAGTTGTGTATGTATTTTTCAATTTTTTTTCTCTGAAAAGGCGAAATATTTAACTGTGTAGTTTAGTTTAGTGTAGTGTAAATCAGTGCAGTTTCTTCTAATAAAAATGTTTCTATTAGATATTTGTTTATGTTTAAGATACATGTAATAACGTCATCAACAAAACAAACTCATTATCATCACCGTCAGTCAGTCAGTTTTCCTCCTACTTTCAATGTGAAATGATACTACAAGCGAAATAAAAAACTGAAGAAAAATATATAATAATGTGGTAGTTTAAGAAATCAATACGTATTTAGAAAATATATAAATATTTTATAAATGTATTACATTATTACAAATTACATAGAAACCAATATAAATTATTATTAAACAAAAACAAAAATAAAAAACCATTGTAAAGTCAAAAACTGCATATTTATATAGAAGTTGGATATAGTTGGTTAGCGAATGCTGTTGCTGCTACCATCTAGCAAATGGCTTTTTTTAATTTCTATAGAATAATTTAAACCCTTAACGATGTGACCTGACCTTTAAAGGTCTTCCCCTTTAGTCTCTGCCTTTTTTCTCTAACACTCTCACACATTTCAACAAAATTAAGCCCCGCTTAATTAGAAAAATTGGCAAAAAAAAAAACATCTTAACCGTAATCAAAATAACAAGAAACTTAACGTAACGTTACGTATTGGAACGCAAGCTCCAATAAAAAATAATGTACAAAGTTGTATTATTCATTTAATAGCTTTACAACAATTCAATATTCGCTATAATTTTATACAATTCTTTTTATATACATTTTTTTAACAACCGATAATGTTAAGGGATACTTGAGTACCTCTTAGGTAAATTAATTAATTTGTAAAATTAAAAATTTTTTATATTTTTTAAATAGTTTTTAGTTAGATATTTTTTATTCAAATTTACATAAACTTATTTTTCCATTTTGTAAAGAAAATCATTTCAACATTTGAAAACATAATAAGTAAATGAAAATCTTTGCTGTATTATAATTTAAAAAAAAAAAAATCTATAAAAAAAATTACAAAGTTAGTGACAATTTCTTTTAGTTTCCAACCAATAATTTTAATATGCACTTTATTTTAGAAATTTTTTTGTAAGCACGTTCCATATTATCTCTTTTGTGTTACTCAAATCTCTTTCAGCATTTTCACATGAAAACTTACAAAACAAACAAAAAATTAATTAATGAAAATTTTTGAAAAGTGTGTTGGATTTAAAACAAACAAAAAATTAGCTTCTATTATTTAAAATTTTTATATAAAGACCTATTTTCAAAATAAATCAAATTTAAGAAAATCAAAAAAAGCTAACAGTCCCTTAACTCCAACAAGCGAATCTCTCCACTACACTCTTTTTAAATCTACACTTCCAAGTAGTTCTTGAATTTTCATATGTGGTGGGGTAAAATTGCCTTACTCTTGCTTTTTTACAATTTTTAACCTAAAACAAAGAAACCAAAAGAAAAATATTCACTTGTCTTTTTTTAACAATAATTATAAGCCGTGAGAAAGAAATAAGTTAGTTTTAAAGAAAACCCTAAAGAGAAACCAAAACAAAATGTATGCGGCAGCAGGCGGTGCTTCGTTGGCTTCGCGCCAAGCTAGACAACGTCAGCGTCAGCAGAAAAAGACCCAACAACTTCAAGCGAAACTACATCCACCGAAGGCAGCGGGTTTGGTCGCTGCCGATCATGGCGCTTCCACGCCCACGCGGCAATCTCGCCAATTCCACCAATTACCGAACAACTATCTACGTACACCGCAGTCTCAGGCGCGCAAGCTAAGTGCCAGTTATACGGCACAATCCAAGCTTCTACTGCCGATCGATGAGGGCGACACGCAATCGGTTATGCACATGCATATGCATACACATGCCCATCATAGCGGTTATACCCATCAGGGACATAGTCATCATGCTCACAGTCATGCCCACCAGGGTCATCACCAGCATATGGGTCGCTATACCCTGGATGCCCAACACCATCATCATGGTCGTGTTTCTCCTAAGCTAGTACATCGTCATTCAGGCAGCAGTGGCACCAGTTTTCATCATTCGCACTTGCCAAAATCGGCTACCGCCACGCTGCCGCTCGTTTCGCAAGTCGAGGCCACACCACCGACGTCGCCAGCGGGCGTGGCCGTCGCCGGCGACGACGTTACAGGCGGCATCCCACCTAGAACGATGACGACGACTGGACAGGATGAGGCCAGTAGTATGGCTTTGCCTTGCCACGACTCAATTATTGTGACGCCGGCCACGCCCTTGGCTTCGCCTGGACATGTGGCCAAACCACATGATCAACTTTCCGAAGCTAATGAGGAAAAACAACCTTTAACCGCTGCCATTGATTCTTGCGATGACGACGATCATATGCAGCCACCCACCGGACCGCTCGAACGTAAATGCAGTGTTTATCGCATGCGTCGCAGTGATGCCTTCGAATTGGACGCTGGCTCTACGGTAAGTGGTGTTAAACGCCAATTTAAAGAGCTACAATTCAATCAGCACCAACAATACGAGCCCTTGCTCTCCGACGATCCCCATATAATCTTCAAGGGTTATACTAGCAGTGGCGGTCGTAAAGTTCAATTGTGTGCCTACTGCGAAGAAGGTATTTGCGTCTGCGAGCATATTGAGGTAATTACCAACAAACGCGCGCGTCACAATGCACAGTGGTGTATAATTTACAATAAAAAAAGTGGTAATAAATATAAAACTCCACGCTGCTTAGAGAATTTGCACGAAACCTCAACTTTTCATCTAGGGTACTAGAAGATATCCTGAATCCTGAGTCTTGGGAATCTTTCATGAAATGTAACTTTTTTTCCAAGATAAGTTTTACTTTTGTGTTATACGTTCTAGCACCAGGGACTGCAAATAACGATTTTTTTCCAAATTTATGTGCTGTTTTCACAACACAAGTGTTCAGTCACGTAGTAAAATTCATATGAAAAGCAATCAGTTTTTTGAGTGTTTTCCATATAAATTTTACTACACGTTGAGTCACTTGTGTTGTGTAAACAGCACATTAAATTAAAAGAGTAACTCAAAAATAATTATTATTTTCTGACGATTAAATAAAAATTAAGAAAAAACTTTTATATCAGAGGCATAGATAAAACTTAGAAAATAACTTTTATTTTGCAAGCAAAAAATAAAATCAACAATGAATAAGAATTAATTTTTAAAATTATACTTATAGCCGGTTCGGTCCCTGTCTAGAACAGTTCTAAGGCATTGGTTTTTGTTGAGTTCTAGTTTTTACTAGTTTAGCTCTACTTAAATTCTAGTTTAACTGTAGTGAAGTACTAGTTCAATTCTAGTTCTGTCCTAAACCAGTTCTTTTATAGTTTTAACTCGTTACTAATCGAGTTCCTGTGGTACTTAAGTACAGTAGACGCTCGCAAATTAGAACCGCTTTGTTTTTGAGGCAATTCTAATTTCTGAATTATTCTAATTTCTGGACGTTTTTATTTCGAATAAAAAATAAAAAGTACTTAAATTTTTTTTAATTCAATTTTATTTGATTGACATTAAATGTATTTTTTAAAATTAAAAATACCGTGTCGTTTCTTATATTTGGAAAACTATCCATTGCTTCCACGGAATGCATTTTCATCTTTATAGGGATATTCCTCTCTAAATATTTTTTTAGCTTTCTCTTTAAACCACTCATACAGACGACTTACCATATTTGGGTATTCAGCGCTGTGCAAAGATTTATTGCTTGCTTCCTGATATGTGTTGAAAACAGCATTTAATATTGCTGTTCTATGTGATTTGATATAGCTGATTGAAGATGTCGTAACATTAATATTCCCTTCAAACCCTTTTTCAAGCTTTTCTAATATTTTGACCTTCGTTTCCAATGATAAAGTGTTTTTTTTTACGTTTATTTGACATTTCGAATGATACACTTTCACTTTTTAATAGAGACTTCCAAAATATGTACATATGTTTCGAATTTCACAAATAAACTAGCCACAAATATATATAAATGCGACAAAAAAACAACAAATAAGTAAACACATCTAAAATTTGGTAATTCCCCTTTTTAGTTTTACATGTTCAAACAGAATAAAAATAAATTGCGGATTTCTTGTGTTCAAATAACAAAAAAAAAAAACGCTCTGAAATTAGAACTATAAATTCGAATTTTAGAGCGTTTAATGTATTGCAAACACTGATTCTAATTTCTGGACGTTCGAATTACTGAAAGCTCTAATTTGTGAGCGTCTACTGTATATAAAAAATTCTAAAAAATTATTTAGACATTTTCAAAAGTATTTTGGGATTTCTAACAAAATTTTCCAAGATAATTTTCCATGTTGCTCATAAATTTGGGATTAAAATTATTTATTCACAAATACTTAAAACAATAATAAATAAAGGACATTCATACCACAACTAAAAATGATTTTTTTTTTTAATATGCACATATTTCCTTTGTATGTGTTTGTATACTCACGTTTAAATCCAGTAGTCGAAAGACTGGAAATTTGTTGCATGCAAATCTCCCAAGTGGATGCAAAAGTTGCATATTAATTACTACATTTTAAGCATACGCCACTGTGTAACGCCGCAACAAAAAAAAGCAGGCTGGTCTTATTTATCTGTACAATTTGCTACTTTGTACCTTCTATGTAATAATCGCAACCAAAAAAAACACACTTTGACATGTTTCTATAACGCTATTTCTTACTTACAAACTGTGTCTAGCTTACTATTTTATTACTATTATTAATACTTCTTGCTATTACTACTTTTCGTGCTACTTTTATTACTATTCGTATAAAAAGAAAATATTATAAGTTTTCACATCTTATGCTACTTTAAGTCGTTTCTTTGTTTTTGCTTTTTGTTGTTGTTCTTCATTCTTTTTTTACTATTCCATATAAGTTTTATCGTGTGTGTGTGTGTGTGTTATTGTACGAACTTAAATGCCAGTACGTTTTTATTTTGTATTATTACGATTGCTTGTATGCTCAAGTGAAACTAACACACCTAATACCAAAAAATACATACATTTGTATACTTCACACATACATACATACTATTTTATATTTTAACACACGAACAGATATTTAAACACCTACTCATTTAATCACAAACGGTTTTTGGGATTTTTTTATTCGCTTCTTTGTTCCCTATTGTTGTTTTAATTGTTGTTTAACGTTAGTACTATTTAATAAGTTCAAAGTGGTGATGTTTTATAAATTCTTTAGAGTCACATTGATCTCTAGTGGATCAGAGGACTGTTGAGCTCTAGTTCAGCTTTAATCAATTCAAGTTCGGTTCTAGTTTCGTTCTAGTTTACTTCTAGTTCAATTGCATTTCAGTTCTAGCTTAATTTAAGTTCAGTTCTAGATCAGCTTTAGTTCACTTCTAGTTCACTTGTAGTTCATTTCTATGTCAGCATTAGTTCTGTTCTGGTTCAACTCTAGTTAAGTTCTAGTTGCGTTTTAGTTCAGTTCTAGTTGAATGAACCATATCTCTACTATCTATTGCCAATGGGAGCGTACCGCTTTTGGTATCTGTTATCACGGGGCATTGTCTGGAAGCCAGACACTATAATTACTGGCGCATCTTTTGTGACGAAAATGATAAAGAGAACGTAGAATACCTTCTCTTTCCTTGTCTTACACTGGCGAAAAGACGACTGGCCAAAATGGGATCCATCTTTAATGGACTGTACGATATCTCTGGCGTTGAACTGAATCGCAGTTTAAACTT
Source organism: Pollenia griseotomentosa (assembly GCA_963931875.1). Classification (NCBI taxonomy): domain Eukaryota; kingdom Metazoa; phylum Arthropoda; class Insecta; order Diptera; family Polleniidae; genus Pollenia; species Pollenia griseotomentosa. The sequence continues at coordinate 200,484,610 of OZ007561.1, read as the reverse complement.
CGTTAGAAATTTCTACCTAACTTTAACTATTTCAATTCTAGTTAAATTCCAGTTTAGTTTTTGTTTAGTTAAAGTTCAGTTTAAGCTCAGTTTTATTTCTGCTCTGGTTCAATTCATTTTAGAGCTTAAAAATATTTAAAACGTTTTGTAGCCTCTGTGTAACGTTTCTCAATATTTGACTCGAAAGTTATCTCCTATTTAATTTTCCTTATTCGTTCTCCCAATTTATACAATTCGTGTGCAGGTATGTGTGTATTTATTGTAAGTGTGTTTTAATATTTTTTCTATGTTATACGTAATTTTCAATGTTGCATGTTTGTTGTTATTCGTGTCGCATGTTATTCTTTATATTACCCTCCATCCTGTCCTTTCAAACTTATTTTAGTTTTCTCTTTCTTTCTCTAATATAGTGTATATAGAGTAAATTTCAGTTTCTGTTGTTAACTTTATTAAATAAAGCCCCAAAAACTAAAAAAAGAAAATTATAGTGCTTTAAAAAACGGCTCATTAGTTGTATCAGGTTTGGTTGGGCAGACCAAAAATACTAGAGCTTTACATGTTGTAGGGTTGTTTGTGCCAATACACATACTCTCACAGCTACATATACACTTACATTCACTTATACTCTTTACAAATAATTTATGTTTGTTTATACATTTTTGGCGAATTTGTTGGCATTATAAACAAATGTTTATATCGAAACATACATTAATATACAAATATGTATATTGTTTATATATGTATGCAGTTCCGTTTTAGACTTTTTACTTGTTGTTTGTTTGTAAAGTTTTTAGTTTGCTTTACGAAGGCGACGACAACTTGGTGGCCATTAAAGAAAATAATTATAAGATTACTTACTATTTTAAGGATTACATTTTTAAATTAACTATTCGATACATTTAATCTTAAGACGTAACAATATTTAATTGTCCCCTAGCAATCATTAGCGCAAACACCAAACGACAGAAATAAAAAAATTAGTGTTTTGTATACTCTACCTCTTTTTATTTACAGTAGTGTCATGTTTATGCAAATAACTGAACCTAAAAACAAAATTTGGATTTGTGCCTAAATAAGCTCTTAATAGCTGCTATATTATGTGATTTTGCTTAACTGATAGCATATCATTAAATATTAGTACAATTTTAAAAATACTTGCAAGAAAAACTAAAATTTGTATAAAGAAATGCCCGAAGATTAAAACACTACATAACATCTACCTAAAAATGGGTTTTTTTTTATCTAAACGTAAATTCGTTAATTATTACCAGAATAAGCAACTGCATTAAAAAGTCATTTGCATGTAATTTTTAAAATTGTAAATTTAACGACATAACTAGGGAAATAGAATTTAACAAAATATTAAGTTTTTAAAGGTAAACAAACATCTAAGATTTTAGAACACATAAAAATAACTAGGGTTTATGGTGGGAAAAGAATTCTCAGAAAATCCCGGAAAAATATTTAAAAATTTTTAAAACGTCTCCCTAAAGTTTTTGACCAAAATATTAGTTTTTGCGGCATTAAATGGTACCGTATTGCACTTCATAAATTAAACAAGAAAGAGTGCTATTATTCGGCTATGTCGAATATTATATACTCTTTACCATGATTGGAAAAGAACAGAAAGTTATATTAGGGCTCACTTTTATTCACCTAATTTTTTTTGTGTGGACCCTATCGTACTAAAACCCTTAATTCGGCGGGCATTTGTATAGGACCAGGTGAAATAATGGACCGATTTGGCAGATTTTTAATATTAAATACTCCTTATATTTAAGAAATATATGAGCCAAACTTGGTGTATTTAGCTCATACTGTATTGGCGCTTTAGTGCCAAAATCCTTATTTCCGGAGAATATTTGGCGCTAAGTGAAATAATAGGTCAATTGAGCTGAGTTTGAAAACCAAACAAATTTCACCTACTGAGAAAATTTGATTTTAATTTTATTAAGCTGTTGTTTTGTATAAACCCTATCGCACAAATGCCCTTAACTCGATAGGACACTTGTATAGCTGTTGATTTTCAATATATTTTTCAATATACCTTAATAGTATTTAAAAAATGTTTGAGCCAATCCTAGCTAATATGGTATGGGCGCTACTGTGCTTAAACAATTACTTCCGGGAAAAATTAGTTATTTGTATAAAACTAGGTCATTTATGAACCGATTTTGTACATCTTCACTGTAAGTATTCTACTTAGTTTGATAAAATGAATGTGAAAAAATTAAATTCATAAATTATAATAGAATATATGTATGTTTATGGGTATAGTCATTATTGCACCGATCTGGCTGAATTTCAATAGCAAATTTGAACGGAGCCTATGTGACATAAATGTATAACAACCTAGTCCGCATCATATCTGTGATCTTCGGAAAACCCATTTCAACAGACAGAATTAGACGGACACACGGACATCGTGAAATGAACTTCTCCTCTCATAAGGAACCTAAAGTATATACTTGATAGGATCTTAGACAAATATTATAGTAATTACAAACGGAATGACAAAGTTAAATATACCTTTCTACAATTATAAGTGTTGATCGACATTTTTTGATTACTCTCAATAGTTTATATAGTTTCCTATATGAAGGCTACAAAAAAAAAATTATTCTCTGTTCTGAAAATTCGATATTGAATAAGATACTGAATATTGTATTCATTTGGCAAAAGAGGATCGATCAAGTTTTTAACATAATTTTAAAAATCCTCATAGTTTAAACAATTTATCAGCAATATAAGAGCGACAAAATTAAAACGAATAATAAGGCAATAATATAAAAGCTACATCAATGACTTTAGGGCGAGAGGGCAAAGCTTGACTTATAAAAAGTTGACCTTAATAAAACAAGGATGTTAAATCTTCTAATCGCAAGAAATGTTGAATTTGTGGTTTCTAATTTTCCGTACTTTTTTCATTCCCAGCAGAGCATGCAATTTTTCTTTCTTTCGCAGTAATTTTTCGTAAAGAATTGTTCGAAAACGTCTAGAAGATCTTATCAATTATTGACCATTAATAGACATTTTGTGCAACAAAACTTGTTTAATCAGAAAAAGATTGAATCGATTGTATTGTTCGATATATGTTTCAAACATTTGAGTCCAATTAAAGTCGTTAAGCGGCCTATTGTTGCAAAATGCTTTTATCGTCGTCAACTCTTCTCATTGATTTTCAACATATTTAAAACAAATTGTGAGAGAAATGAGAAAAATCATTTTAAAGAAATTTTCGTGCGGATAACTTGCAGCATTTGCTTTGAATTAGTTGGTATTACATTCCAGCTCCATTGAAACCCTTTATAGAGACTTTGTTAGAAATAATTTTCTCGCCCGAAAGTCGTTGAAATAATCTTATCAATTATTGACCATTAATAGACATTTTGTGCAACAAAACTTGTTTAATCAGAAAAAGATTGAATCGATTGTATTATTCGATATATGTTTCAAACATTTGAGTCCAATTAAAGTCGTTAAGCGGCCTATTGTTGCAAAATGCTTTTATCGTCGTCAACTCTTCTCATTGATTTTCAACATATTTAAAACAAATTGTGAGAGAAATGAGAAAAATCATTTTAAAGAAATTTTCGTGCGGATAACTTGCAGCATTTGCTTTGAATTAGTTGGTATTACATTCCAGCTCCATTGAAACCCTTTATAGAGACTTTGTTAGAAATAATTTTCTCGCCCGAAAGTCGTTAAAATAGTTTTTAGCTTAAGGCTTTTCCTTTCTTCACCTTTTAAATGTTGATAAAGTGCTTAAACGGCGAGGATTTTTCAAATGATGTTGAAAAGTAAATGCTACTTTGATGATCGAACACGAAACTCAGCTTATAAGTTTGTTTTATTTTTTATCTATTTACAATGTGTTTACAGTTAAAATTTTATATCTAGTCCCGCAAAGTTATTCGGCTTGTATGCAGCGCCAAGATGCCTAATCATTTTGTTCGGTCGAAAATCTAAATTTATTGTTATTTCACCAAAAGTTCAAGTTCACAAGAAGTTTCATTACCAAAAACTTTGAACAGAAACTCCCTCGAATTTCAAAAATATGTTCTTTTATTTCCGGAAACTTTTTTCCCGAATAGAAACCCTAAAAGTATCTTTTTGGAAAAGTATATTAAAAAAAGGTATTTTACTAAAAATTATTGGGTTATTCACGGAAGGCGTGTTATATTTTTGTGTAATAATTTCCTTAACAAATAGAAACTGGGAATTATTTCCTTTTGTAGGTTACTTTAAACATTTTTTTATTTTTCGAATTTATTCTATCAGTTAAATTTCAGTTATGTATTTTATAAAGCTTTTTTGTAATAGTCTTATTCCTTCAATTTTTCAGGAATGACTTTATACACTACCAGACTATTATATTGTATCTTCTTGTTACATTTTACCTACGCTATCCTTTGGATAGCAATGAAGTATATTGTATGCACAGAAAAATTTACAATTATTAGACACCAGCAGAATGTAATGCATTTTCTGGCCCGCTACGGCCTTCGTCAGCATTCTTTGTGTCACACTGGATAGTGATACTTTATAAATTGAATGTATTTAACTCAACTATAAAATACATAACTGAAATTTAACTCATAGAATAAATTCGAAAAATAAAAAAATGTAATAATTTCCTTTTAAATTGGTTTTATTATTTCCACATTTTTTTTTATTATTTTTATTTTTTCTGAATTAACTATTTTCATTACTTTTACTAAGTTAGACAAAATGCTCACATTGAATTGTCGAAAATTTGCCAACGTCTGCCAAATTCAAATAAGAGTTGAAATTGTCTTAGTTGTATATTAATATCATTGTCACTTCTGAAATACAGATTTACTACAGAAATGAAAACCAAAACACAAACATATGTATGTCGATAAAGTCACATACATTGGGTTGTAGCAGTTTCGTCTGGGAATCATAAGCAGTGTTGCCAATATAGCCATTAAGTGGCTATATTTAGCCATTTTTTATCTCGTTTAACCATGAAAAAACTAATTTAGCCATTAGCCATTTTTTAACCATTTATATTTAGCCAAATTTCCTTCAAGTTTTTAAAACTTTTTTCAGACCAAAAAATTTAATAAATGCTGCATTGGCTGTGTTGTAACTAGTGTTTTTCATACGGGATTTCCCGGGGCAAAAATCCGGGAATTCTCGGGAATTTTTCAATTTTATTATAGCAACTTTACTGCTAATATGATTGGAAATAAGTTGTGTCATGAAATATATCTTAGCCGTTAGGCAAAAAGGTCTTAAGTCAAAAAAAACGCATTTTGGGTTTTTGATTGGATTTAATTTAATTTTGTTTCTCTTTTGTTTAGCATAACTGCTTCTAATCGTAATCGTCTGCCCTTAGGAAAAAAGTCTATGAAATACACCAAATAAATATTTTTCAATTTAACATAACGAAATACTACAGTTTCTGACTTAAGACATTTTTGTCAAACACCATAGAGATGTCAATTCATATCCGATAAAAAAGGCAATGTTTAATGCACTAAAATTTCGAAAAAAGAAGAGTAAAAATGTATAGAATTTTTAATTTGTTTTAAGACCCAGATTTATTAAAAAAAAAAAACGAAAAAAGTTGTTCGCACTTGCTACAAAAACTTTAATGGTTTATGTGCAGAGCAGCTGCCATACAAGATTTTTTAAATTAGATTCTGTAAGAGATGATGACAGAAGTTATTAAGTAAGAAAACGCTTATTCGATTCGAAAAAGGGATTACAAGTTTTGAAGGAAGTTCTAAGAAAAATGAAAGAATCTGCTGGTTATATAATGTTCCTTTGACTATAAAGGCAAACATCCGTAGAAAGGAAACAGGTTTTCTCATTGAAATCTTCTTGATAAAAATTAAAAATAGGCTTTAAAACGAATCTGTAAATGCTTGATAATGTGCACTTTTGAACGTGAAGATCTTAAGGTGCCTTTAAGAACAAATTAAATTAAATAATATTTTGCATCGATTTGTATTAAGCGGAAATTCTCGGAATCCCGGGAAATTCAAAAATAAATCCCGCTTTCCTGGGAAAAGAAAAAGTCCGGGAAAAGAAAAGCTCTAGTTGTATCGTTAAACTTTTGTTAGTAAAGTTAATGCAAATGACTTTTACAATAAAAAAAATAATAATTTTATCGATAATTTGAGCTTTTTGTTATTCAAAGACTTTTCTTATGTTTAGATTATTGTTACTTAAAATGTATTTATACAAACAAAATAATGCCTTATGTGCAATTTTAATGTATTAAACAAACTTTGAAAGTTTTTTATTGATACTGAAGCGTTTTTTGTAATGAAAATCTTGTTTATCCATTTTTTAGTCACTATGTAACTATTTTTAGCCATTTTATAAAGAAATGCTGACATTTTAAGTAGTGAAGAGTTGAATCACTGGTTATAAGGTGAAAAAAGGATATATAAGAACATTTTTTTGTTAAAATAGGTCCAATTCGAAACAGCCTTAGGGCCATATTTCTACAATTATGTAAAATTCTGAACACATTATACTATTCATCCAGCATAACATATTAAAAATTATTATGTAACTTCATTATGTAGCTTTATTAAAAAAATTGTAGCTTTATTAGAAATTGTTATAAAATCATGAAACAGTCAATTATGGAAAAACACCCAAAAGGACGGAAAATCCTTTAATAAACAAGTAAGAAAGTATAGTCGGTCAGTGAAATTATTGACAGATTCTCACCATTTTCAATAGACTTGGTCCTTGTGACAATTAGAACTTATAAACCACAATTTACCAAAATTGCAACCTGTACTTTTGGTACAAAGTTTAAATGTACAGACAGCCGGAGGGACGGACATCGTTAGAGCGATACAAAAAGTAATTCTAAGTCGATCGGTACACTAAAAGGTGGGTCTTAGACCAATATTTTAAAGTGTTACAAGCATCAGCACAAACACATAATACCCTTTGTACTATTATGGTGTAAAATTTTATTTAAATTTTTATTTTCCATTGTATAAGACATTTAGAAACATAAGAAATTTTCTTGTTCAAATATGTATTTTGTTCCAATCTGCAAGTTAACTGCACTTCTGCTTTAGATCTAAGATATTCTAAAAAACCTCGAAAGGTTAGAGGGTAAAAATTATCCACTCGATTAGTCGAGGAATTTTTCCACCATTATTTGATCGAATAATTAAAATAGACAATTTCGAATAACGAATAACTCGAACAATTTATTTCAATTAATCGATTAAGATTAATACCTTTAAAAATTCTACTTTTTTAATATAAAAATATTTTTTTAGATTTTAAACTGTTTAAAATAATTTAAAACTAAATAACATGTTCTTAACATCTACATTTATTTTCGTCACACAAACTTTTGAGCATATTTCAGGCCCTTTTTAGATGTTGGTGTGTGAGAGACAAATTATTTATATCATTATAAACGTCAAATTCCATACGTTAGAAATGTGGTACTTAAATAGAATATTTTGTGTAAATTACAGTGATTTTTAAAAAAATTTGAACTGAGAATGTCCAACGACTTCAATTTCACTCGATATGTAGGAATATTAAATTAGTTTTAACAGTTTTTCATAACTGGCTGGCACCTCTCACAAAAAGTGCCGGGACTAAAAAGACAAAAATATAATAAAAAAATAAAAAATTATTTTAAAAAATATGAGCTAAACCATATATTAAATACCCGCATTAAGGTAAACAAGCGCGACACAATTGCAAATTATAAACCAAAAAAATTAATGGTTCTCTCCTGCTACTAAGCATAACTCTACTAAACTTTGGCTTTAAGATAATTTTTTAGTCTGTTGAGCTGTGTAAACATTGTTTATAGTTTGTTTTAAATTAGTTTTCCTTAATCTTGTTTCGAATTTTTTAATTATTTACTTAATTTACAAGTTTTAGAACTATCTACATAGCACAAATGAATTGTTATTTTATTGTTTTTTTTTGTATTTATTGATATAATAAAAGTATCAATTCATGTAGAGATTTTTGTTTTTCCCATTGGATAAAATTATTTGAATTATTCGAATTATTCGAGTAATTCGAACAATATAAAACCCTTACTCGATTAATCAAGCAATTTTAAAATTCCAAAATCGATTAATTCCTTACTCAAACAAAACCAAAAGTCAAATAATTGGATACTCTAGTAAATATCTAATAATTCATTTAAAAACTACTAATTTACTTCCCTTTTTGAAAAACTTACACTGTGTACTATATTATTAAGCCTGGTTCTTTGTTCAATATTTCACATGAAATGCTGTCAAAAAGCATACGAAAAAAACTTGTACGGAATATCTATGAAATAATGTTGATAGAAATGTACTCTGTTCATTTTGCGAAAAAATTCCAAAATGTTTCTGGCAACATTTTTTTACAACTGCGAAATAATATAAGCTGTACTTATTTCGCGTGGAATTTTTTAGCAAAAGAAAAAAGTATTACCTAAATATTTAATAAGAAATTAAAACTTTAAATAACACAATCGGTAGCAGTTTTTTCCATATTCACGTTCTTTTTTTAGGTAATTTTTTATTAAAAAAATTATTTTTAGTAAAATACATATGGAGTTCGGTTACATACGCAAAACAATGTCGCATACTTTGAAGGAATAAAAACGTCAAATTATGTTAACTCGCAAGATAAGTAAAATTGATACATAGCAAAATTTTCGTGTGAAATAATCAATGTTGCTTAACATTTTTCACAAATTTGAACAGAGTACAAGGATTAAATACAATACAGGTGTATGTTAATATTTTTACAACAATAAAAACTTTCAAAGTTTATTATGCGGCCATACTGCATGTGTGTAACTGTGTGTATGTAGGGAATGATGTATGTAAGAGAGTTTATTTAGATTTGAATATAATTAATGCCAAAAAAAAGAAATATAACAACAAAATAAAAAAATCCCAGAGTGCTAAATTCTTATTGCAACAATAACGTGTAAATAAATGAGTCTAAATTACACAAGAAAAGTAAAAACTAAAATGAAAATGAAATTAAATAATTTATGCTCAAAAGAAATTTGGAATTTTCAAAATCAACCAACACAAACTACCACAACAACATACATTGTATTTTGTAAATAAAAAAAATGTGGCTAAAAAAAAAGGAAAAAAGCAATAAAAGTCATAACTACAATAAGAATAAAAACAACAGCAACAACAACAATAATAATACAAAAACGACAGCAACTATTGAATTAAATTTAACATCCGCCTTCACCGCCATTTTATTTTACAAAAACAACAGCATTATATACATACATAAAAAATCGAAATTTATATATATACATATGTATATATACTATATATACATTCATATATGTATATGTACATACATGTATACATACTAACGTACTTTATTTAAAATTTTAATATAAAACAAAAAAAAAACAGAATTATAACTAAAATTTAGCCCCATTTAGACTTAAAGTTAAAAAAAGAAAAAAAAAGGAAAAAAATTAAAAAAAATATAAAAATTATTATTGTTTATGTTAAAAACCTTTATTTGTTCTCGGCAAAACTGTAAATTTCAAGAAAATCTCAAGTTTATGTATCGACTGTTGTGTACGTGCGCACAATTACGTTTAAACTGGTGGTTGCGTCGGCGTGGTAGACGTAGACGACTAAAAAGTCAGCGTAGACAGAAACATCATCGTTGGAAATTCAACCCAAGAACGTAGCAGCAGCGAAAACAGCAACACAAGTTTGTGATATTTAACAACGATAACTGCAGATAACGACAACAAAAACAGCAACAACAAATCGCAAAAAAATACTACTACAAAAACAACAACAAAAAGGATAACAAATAACAACAACATTAAAATTAAGCAGCCAAACTGCTTAGCAAATCAGCCTTTTTTCTATATAGCACACTTAGCAAACGATCGATATACATACAAACGAAGAAGAAAATATATAAATAATATAAATGTCAGGTTTTAACTATATTATATATAATAATACTATAAGACTATTTTAAAAATTACCAAATTTTTTTTGTTTTTTTTTTTATTTTCAAAAAATATCCCAACTATATTTTAACGAAAAAAAAAAAGTAAAACTTACAATAATAATAAAATTTAAATAACAACGCCTTCAGTTTTACATAGGGCTCCTGAAGAACCTCATTGTAGTTCTTCACAAAACGGTAAAAACGGTTTACAGAATCAAAGGCTCTCTCTATCTACTCTCCGTTATCTGAAAAATACAAAAAACAAAAAAAAAGATTAAAAACAAATATCTAAAAAATAAATTACTCAACACGTAACACGCTCTACTACTCCTCCTAGAAAATAAATTAAGTAAAAAAATCCAGAGAGTAGTTTGTTGTTTAGTACGTATTGGCGTTAAAAAACATATTTCATCTGAACTGATCTGATCTGTTTTAGTTGCGCATAGAGTGATTGTAAAAAATCAGCATTAAAGATGCAGGCAGCATTGATGCTAAGATCGAAATCTCGGGTGGCGAGAAGAAGAAAGCTACGAAAATTAGGTGGAAGACTTGAGTTGCCTAGTAATGTAGCAACGAAAGAAATAGCTCCATTTCCTCGTTATCCGCCTGAGTCATGGGTAATATTATTATTTTTTATTTTTTTCGTTTTGTTTTGTTTTTCTTTCTCTCTCTTTAACATCAGACTCCTAAATAATTTAAAATGAAATACCTAACGGAAAAAAACACATAAAATTCTCTATTTCTTACAAACTCTTACCACACTACTTTTATAAATATTTAGTCAAATACAAATTTTAGCTGACCCTAGTTATCCTGTCGCTATAGCTCTAGCTCTCTCTGTCAATCTCAATTGAAATTATTTTGTAGCATCCCTTGACATTAAAAAAAAAACTGTACAAATATGAAACACTTTCTTTCTCTCTCCTTCTCTGTCTTTAATTTTTTTAAGTATTTTTTTTTTTAATATTTTGTTTTAACTAAATAACGAAATCAGTTGAATTCAAACTTATTTTAGTCTAATACATTTCAATCAATATAATGTATAAATAGTATTTCCATAGATCTTAAAGCTAGTTATCAACACTTACGTACATTAGTATATAATATATTTAAAATACAATTAACCCTTAAATCGCTTTTCTAACACATTAAGTAAAACAATCTTAAGCAGTTTTCTGAATTTCTGATTTTCTGCCAATGCTTTATTTACCATTTCCCTTTCTTGACCCTTTTTTATAGTATCAAAAAATACTCAAAAAACATTCAATACATAGCCCTATGTATATAAAATATTTAGTAAATAATATGTAGTTCTTATATTTATATACATATTCAAATAGTTTAAAAACAAAAGTAGTTTAAAACATTCACTTGCTCTCTTTTTTTTAAAACTTTCTCTTTCCCTTTTTTTCTATAAAAATAAACCTATCCTCATGTATAATTTCAATCCTTTGTAGATATTTGAATTTCCCAAACTTTTAAATAACACTCTAGCTATTTAACAATAAAAAACGACAAAACTTAATAATACATTTTATTAACAACAAATTTGCAAATTATTGTAGAAATTCGCACAAAATTTCACATTAAGTTATGGTAGTAAAGCTTTTAAAAAAATTAAAAGAGCCCCTTTAGAGAAAATCCCCCTGACAAACCATTTAACCATTAAGTTTCAAAATCATTTCTAAAGATATTAAAACTTGTAGATTTCAGTTAATAGCGTCCATTTTAATAAATAAACTTTCAAATCTATTGTTTTTTATTTATTATTTAAAACATATTATAATTATTTTTTTAAGAATACAAAAAATTTGCTTTTTTAGCCTACAAATCAATCTCAAAATATTTGAACTTAATAAAACAACTAAAAGTGTATGTATTATTGTCACAACTTTCTTCATCACAACATGTTTCCAAGCGGCATACAACATTTCGCTACTACAAAAATATGGTATGATGTGTTTTTACAATTAAACAACCAACTTTTTAAACACTTGTGCTTGCATAAATTAAGTCACGTCTAGCTTTCTAGAGCTTCTATTGTAAAAAAGCTTTTTTACAACTTGTTTTAAGCACAATTTCTGACAAAGTTTTTGCATAAATGTTTTTAATGTTTTTTGTAACAAAGCTTTTTATTGTAAAAATAGGTTTTCTAAAATTTTTTTGTAAAAATGCTTTTCTTAAACCTTCTATAAGCTTTCCTTTTAAAACAGCCTTTTTGTTAATTAGCATTTCTAAAGCTTTTCCTATAAAAGGTTTTATTTAGTTTTTTAGGGTTTTCTAAAGATTTTTGATGCGCATTACGCTTCTCTAAAGCTTTATAAAAACTATGTTTACAAAATATTTTTGTAAAGTTTTATAATAACAAAAACTCAAAACTTTTTAATTTAAAGTTTGCTTTAAATGTTTTAAAGTTTTTATAATTAACCAGAAAATTTGTTATATAAAATTATTTAAAAAGTAAAAACTGGAGGAAATATCAAATTGATACATTGAGATTTTATATAAAAAAAATTTTAAAATTTTAAGAAAGATAGAAACATCTTGTGGACTTTTATCTAAGTACCCTAACGTTAAAAGTCTCTTCTCCGTAGGAAAGAATAAAGGCCTCGTTACTCATACGTAAATGTTGCGAACAAAAAAAAAAAAACAGAAAATTTGTTAAAATTCATATAATTTTTAAATTTTAGCACAAATAGTTTATATAAAAATATAAAAAAACGTCATAAACGTAAACAAAAATGAAATTATTTAACAACTGATACGTAAAATCAGTTATGTCCGCAACGCAAAAAAAAAAAACATTTATGTTACAGTACCTATTTATACATAATCTTGGTCAATCAGCTGATCCGCAACGTATACGTTACAGTAAGAGTCATTAGGTATAATGTTTAAGACTTAAACGTTCGCAACAAGAAGAGAACCCTTTACACTTTTTGTAAACTATTAACATTTCTTTTCGTTTTAATGTTTACAACTCTTAAGAAGGTCTTTAAAGAAATTAACGTTAAATAAATTATAAACATTTCCAGTATCAGCAGTTAACTTTAAATGAACCTGTTAAAACATTAAAATATCCCTCTATGTTCTTGACTTAAATGTGTGAGCACAAGTGTATGTATTCCGTATTATATACTTTAATATAGTATATAAATATTTACATATTTATTTATATATGTCTTCTGTTTTAGTACTAGACTATTTATTACTTTGACTATTTTTGTATTCCAAGCTGGAAATTATTTTGCCAAACATTTCGCTATAATACATACCAAAGCCACATCAGCCACAAACATTTTCAAATGCCAATAACACTATTCGACATTTCAATTTTAATTGACTGGACTTGCCATTCAGTACACAAGTACGAGGACATGTAAACGCCTTTGAGGAATTTTTCCTTTGACTTTTAAAAATTTATGACGCGCTAAATGCCCATAATATTGATAAGCTTAATAAATGACGCCATCAACCATATAAACCCACTTTGTTAACAAAAATCCCTTCCATATTTTCTGTGGCAAATTAATTGGATTTCTAAAAAAGTAAATACAAAAAAATAAACCCAACACTAACACTAACATTCAACATTTTTTTCTTTTAATTGTTAATGTGCTAATCAAATAAAAAATATATATAATTTTCACCTGCCTTTCATATATGTATGTATGTGTTGCCAAAAATATATAAAATCAACCTGTGTAACCAACTAAAAAATCAACCAACAAACTTATCCACCAACTCTTCAAAAAAAAAACCAACGAATCAATTCATCCTTATGAATTGAACAATCATTTTTTGTTATTGTGTAAATAACATAACAAATGCCGATTCGCTGATTTGTAAATGAAAACAAAACCTTTAATTGATCATACGCCATGTACATCTGTGTTACGTGCATTCGTACGTTTTTTTTTTTGCTCGTTTTACGTACATTCTTCCTCGTTCGCTCTCTTGTATATAAAAAATGGACAGTAAGTTCCGAGCCTTAAGAAATGTTATTAAGTTTGATACAATTTTCATAATTTTTTTTTTAAATTAAAAAAAAAATTCTTTTTGGTTTTGTTTTTGAAGTTTTGAAGTACAGTGAAAATGCTTGTAAATACATACAGTGCATACTATTTTTTTAAATATAAGAAAAATAAAAAATCTAAAACCTTTTTTTCTAGAGATTAAAAAAAAGTTAGATTTTGTTCTGTTCTGTTCTGTTCTGTTTTGTTTATTTACTTTATTTTTTTAATGTAATTTTCTTTCTTTCTTTTTTAGAACAAAGTAGTGAAGCATTTGTATTGTATTTGATGAAAACAATTTAAGATTTGGCTAAAGTAGTTTATATAAATTCACTTATTTTTTTAGATGCACATATATGTTTTTCTTCTTTAACACTCATCTACACATTTTTAGTTTTTACAGTGTTTAAGTGTGTAAGTGAGTGTTAATTAAAAAAAAAAGTTTAAAAACATTATTTGAAATTTAAAATTTTACAAAAATTATAAAAAAAATAGTATGTAAATATTTACAGTTTGTATGTATGTTAGATAAAACACTACACTGTGCAACAGGAAATTTTAAACTCAATGATTCCAATGTGAAATTGGACAATCAAGAGATTTTAATTCTTTGGCAAAATTGTTCCGAATTTCTTTTTATGGTGTCTTAAAGTTCTGATATTTTCACGTTACTACAAAGGACAATTTTGCAATCCAATGCAATCTACCAATAGTCGCAAAGTAAGAAATCGGGAGTTGAAATTTAATTAATTTTGCCATCACGTTATATGATACGTATATACATATGATATGTAGAAGATTATTTCAGCTCAATTGCCGTCAAATTATAAAAAAATGTAATTACTTCGAAAAACAAATCGAATAATAATTAATAACGATTCAAAGAATCTAACGAGAGGTTCAATATTATTTCCTGATAGCGGAATGCACTGAGTGCAATGACATTTTCCGTTCAAACTTATGGTTCCAAAAGACAGTATTGTGCGGTCAGAAAGTCTATAATGTTAAACTGACAATTAAATTTTTGAACTTATGTTATACCCTCCTAAAACCCAGTGCTTAAGTGCTGCAGATATAAAAACTTTGTTGGATGGCAATTTCGCACGTGTCCGGCCGGCAGAAATTTGTCAATAAAAATAAGTCTGTAACTCCTAAATTATTTTCATCAAAATTATTTCTGTTTGCAAAAAAAGATTTCGAAAACTTCAAAACACTTTTTGCAAATTTGCTTGGCTCAAAGTCTAATTTTTTTAAGAATTATTGAGGTCAAAAACTTTAACCGCTAAAATGTTGCATGGTGCATTAAGTATGGTTTACAAGCATTTTCCTTACATTGAATCACTTCAACTTTTCCCCGTTTATTATATACTCACACTCTCAATAACATTAAAACAATTAATGTAGTATGTATTTGAATTAAAAACAACAGCAAAGCAATGAGAACAAAACTCCCTGTAAAATAGGAGACTTGTATACATTCACACTTAACCACGGATGGCACAATTGTTAAAAACCAAACACCCATTATATTGATGTAAACTTTGCTTTCATTGACATACATGCATATGTATACAAATTTATACTCATAACCGTGATTTTAATTTGATTAAAACATTATCTCTCTTTTTTCTTTCGTTTTTGCTCTCGCTCTTAATCAAAAATAAATAATTTAAAATCATAATACTATCGTTTATATCTACAACCAAATTATTACGTTACGTTATGATCGAAAATTTTTGTTGTGTACATACTTTACATACATAATTGTAGTAATACATTAGTAAAAATTCAAGGTATATAAAATAATTTTATAACGAAAATAAAAAATAAAAAAATTTAAAAAACATGTTTGTAATTACAAAATTATATTAAGTAATTAAAAAAGTAACAAAAAAAAGAAAAAAAGGTTAAACGGTATCAAGTTTTCCCAAAAATTCTGTTAAGCTTGCTTGCCTCTCATTCCCGTTTTCGATCTAGGAGCTCAACTTGATTCAATATGCGAATTAAATTCCACAAAAACGGACTCTCTAAAACAAAAACGCTTTACTCAAAAGAAAAACCAAAACTCCTCCTAAAAAACAAAACTCTAAAATTTTAAAGCCAAAACTTTCTGAAACTCTATACATGAGGTATATTTACGTATGTACTTTATATGACCTATATTTTCTAAAGTATAGTTTATCCATATGTATATATATACCTATGTTTAGGTAATTTTATTCGTATGTATTTGACCAGCTGAATTGAAATACAATCACAATTACTTTATTATATGAAATACTATAGTTTAAATAATTTTTGTGGAACATTCACAAGTTGAAACAAGTGGTAAAAGTAAAACCGTATAAAAATCCTAACAATAATCAAAGAAAAAAAGCTAAAACTATGCAATCGATTTAAAAATAACTTAAAGAAAAAATTATTCTGCTAAACTAATAGTCTTCTTCAGCCGGGAAAAGAAAAACCACAACAATTTATAAAAAATAAAAAAAAAACTAATTTAAACTTGAATACACAATAAAAGGAGCTGACACCACCAGAAAATTTTATTTAAACTTCTTTTCACTCACACTTTTTCTATCTTTTTCTCTTTTTCTATCTATCTAACTTTCGCTCGCTTATTTGTCTCTTTACCTATTTTTTTCTCTATCTCTCGTAACATAATGTAAGATAACTGCTATTATGATTTTTATAATTTTTATTTTAAATATTTTTTTTAAATCAAATTCCTTATGATTAATAATACTCTGGTGTGTAAGTATGTGTTTGGAGAGCACCTGAATCCCTACTAAAAATATAGTAACACAGCTCAGCAAACATTTAAAATTGATAACATATTAAAATCATGTACAAACTTAAATTTACCAAAATTCCTTTGAGAATCCTCAAAAATTAAGATATATGTTTATTTTTAACGATAATATTTGCTATCTCAATAAAGGTTTGCTGGGACTTTGCTTTTGAACACACCAAACAATCGAAACCTTTACATATACATATTTAAATCTTACACACTCTGGCCCACCGTTATTAAACTAAATGACTGTTACCATAAAATAAACCTTTTTATTAATTCGCGTGTGTGTGATTTTAAGTGTGTATGTGAGGCAGGGGTGTGCTTAAAATGCATTTAATTTTTTTTCACTATTGCAGGTGTGTCGGTAAGTTATTGATTAGTTATTGTTAATGACAGTTTAAACCAGAAAAATTTAACAACTAACAAGTGTCTGAGCAATAAATTGTATTGTATACACAAGCCAAATGCAAATGTATCTCGCAACTACACACACACTCATAGCTAATTTGGTTTGGTATGTGTATAATTGAATAGGTCTTTGAACTTATAACAATGTTACCACCACTCAACACGTCTGTGATTGATACCATACTCACTTGAGTAAAATCAAATTCTAATTATAAAGAATTGAGTTCAAGAAACGGAAAAAGGGATATCATTCTTAGTCAAATGCGAAAAATTTATAAAAAAAAAAATAAGAAATTACAATTGGTTTGATATTAGTTGGATGATTTGTTAAATTTTTCTCATTTCTATGAAATTAAGCACTTTTTATCTTCTTGGAATTTCCAGGTACTTTAAAGGTGAAATCCTTGTTCGGGTATTGAAAATGGATCTTAATTTTTCCATTGCTAAGAACAAATAACGAATTTTACTTATTATAAAGACATCCCGAAAACAAAAAAAATAATATCAAAAATTTCTTGTCATAAAAAGGTTCCGACTCAATATCGAATATTCTTGAGAAATGTCCGGACAGTCAGAATCGTTGTTGCTGGCGATTTTACAAAGACGGAAAAAAACTCTTCACAAGCAACATTTTCGTACTGAAGTTCTAACTGCTTCCCGGAGCAGTAAAAGCTTCTGGTCATTCGTTAAAAGAGCAATGGTTAATGTTAGTTCTTTAATAACAACTCTTTTAAAGGATGATCGAACATTTATGGACCCGGTTGATAAGGCTAATTGTTTTGCCAAGCTATTTGCAACTGCTTCTCACTTACCAGCTGAAAGGGGTCTTGCAGATCTCGATATAAACAAGTCTCCTAGGCCGGATAGTATACCTGCGCTGGTCTTGAAGCAGTGCTCTTCGACGCTAGCTAGTCATAGCAAATCTTTTCAGCACTTTATATAATGCCGGGGAATTTCCGTCTGTTGGAAAGTTGCTAGTGAAACGCCAATTTCTTTAAAAGAAGTGGCTTATAACCCTGAAAATTACAGCCCAATTGCAATTTGTTCGGCACTTTCCAAGGAAATGAAGTGTGGGTTTTCAAATTAATAACTTTAGATACAATCGTTAAGCTAATAGGCAGACTTAAGGCTCAGTTGCCGGGAGTAACAGTAACTTAACCTTACCGTAACAAAGTAAAACCCACCTATTTCCTACAGATTGAGACGTAACATCTTACTGCTTACTATAATCGTTCTAATAGCTTTACATACAACAAAATGAAGCACCTGAGTATCAACGTTACTGTTAATTCCGGGTAACTAAGCCTTTACTTTTTGAAGATTATCTCATGTAAATGTAATCTGTGACTGCGCCGTAGGTGGTCCATCCGTGAAATTTATTTTTGCATAATAATGTAATGTTGTCTTCCAGACTAGGCCCTAATTATATAAAACGCAGCGCAACGCCAAAGAATAACATTGAAAGAAAAAACAAAGTCATAAATATTTTGTAATTTTGTTGTTGCTTTCTACAGAAATCCATGTACCGTTTTAAAGTTTTCAACGTCACAAGCTAACGGGTAAATTTTAAGGGCCGATGTTGATTTCTCAATTTCAGACTAACTCAATTTAAAGCATGGAAAGATACACAATCGAGCAACGCGTTAAAGTTATTCAGGCTTATTATGAAAACGGGCGTTTGAATCAAAATGCATTTCGTGATTTTTTTTAATCGTCCAAATGTGCGTACAATCGGAAAAATTGTGCAAAAATTCGAGCAAACCGGGTCTGTTGATGTGAAAACACTAGTGCCAATTTTCGAAGAAAATCATCTTCAGTGATGGGGCACATTTTCACCTCAGTGGATTCGTCAATAAACAGAATTGATTGTCGAAAAACCAATGCACCCACAAAGAGTGACTGTTTGGTGCGGCATCATCGGACCGTATTTTTTCAAAATGAGGCCGGTCAGGCAGTTACTGTGAATGGTGTTCGCTATCGTGAGATGATAACGAACTTTTTATGGCCCGAATTGGAAGTTATGGATGTGGACGATATGTGGTTTCAACAGGACGGTGCCACTTGCCACACTGCTAACGAAACAATGGCTCTATTGCGCGACAAATTCAATGGCCGTGTTATCTCACGTGGTGGCGAAGCCAATTGGCCGCCAAGATCATGCGATTTGACACCGTTGGACTTCTTTCTTTGGGGTTATTTGAAAGAAAAGGTGTACGGCGATAAGCCAGCAACAATTCAAGAGCTAAAGGATGAAATAATTTGGCTCATTAAAAGCATAGAATCTCAATTAATATTATCATAATAAAGAGAAATGACAATAATTTCCTAAATAATTTGTGTTTTATTCAAAATCAATATCGGCCCTTAAAATTTAACCACCAATTTAAAAGGCAATGTGAATTTCTGTAGAAAGCAACAACAAAATTACACAATATTTAAGCATTGCTTTTGCTTTTAATGTAATTCCTTGGCGTTGCATTTCGTTTTCATAATAAGGGCCTAAGAAATACAAAATTTTGGGCGAATAAAAAAGATTAATAGGTGCCTCAAAGCAACTGAAATATTGAATAGTAAATACAAGGCGAAAAAATCACTTCTTTAAATTTTTTAAAATATTTTTATAGGCGTAAAAGTTTTTATTTTAGATGGTAAATTAATCAAAATGTGGATACAATTGTGTTTTCAAAAAGGTATAAAAACCCAAAATCCCTATCCCAGTATTATTTTTTTTAATTCCTTAGGCTAATCGCCGCGAAGCTCTTCTCTTGTCTGCAGGAAAGAAACCAGAGTATCTGGCGGGAATCGAGCCCGCAACCCTGGCGCGGAATGACTCTTTAAGTCATTAAATAAATAATTTAATAATGCCCCAGACCACTAATGTGCATATTATTACTTCAAAGATAAATTCGAGCACACACCTTAATCATTTTTGAAAAGGATTTCTGCAATATAATTTTTTATTCAAAAGACTCAAAATTGTGAGGTATGGAAAAAGTTTTTTTTGATAGAGTTAACCTGTCCTAAGGTAATGTCAAAAACGGACAGAATGGGTGTGTTTAAAAGGCGTACCTGTTGCGCTCAACTGCTACGAAACTTTGACAACTGTTGAGGACAAAATTAAAAAATTAAACCATTGAAAATAGATAAAAACGTGACAAAAGAAATAGTTAAAATTTATGAGTTTAACTTAACTAACAAATAACTCAACATGCACAACATGTTGACTTTAGGTAGCTAAAAAAATGTATGATGGAAAAAATGGCAACTGTTGAGTTGAGCGGAATTGGTCAACTTTGCGGTTCTAAAACAAACACTAAACGGTTGCTCAACTTGCTTGTGGTGTTTTTCCAACTTAAAACTAAAAAAAGTAATTTTTTCACCTTGCATTCACTCAGATAAAAGTCGCTTTGAGACACCTCTTACATTTTTCTATTCGCCCAAAAAATGTTATTTCTTATTTTTTTCGGTTATTCGCATATTTCTTGTGGGTTGAGATTCTAAGTCCGTTAGAAAGTCCATATAAATAAGTATTCTTCTGCTTTAAATTTTATTAAAATCTATTAGATTTTGGAGAGGCAGAAATTGCCCCCTAACTCACGCATGTATTTGTCTCGTGGTTCTCGAATTATAAAATTACGACCAAAGGAAAATTTATTGTTTTGTATGCTTTGGTATATATGTACATATATAGATTTGTTTATAATACTAGATTCTCTGGCGGGAATCAAAACCCCAACCATCGCACCGGGGCACCCTAAAATAGTTAAAATAAATTCAGTGGGCTACTCCATACTGTAAAGCGAAGCGAAAAATAAAAAATTGGGAATTGAGCACGTCATACGGAAATCCTATTAATAAAAATTAAAGTTGGCGCAGATTGATAATAATGAAATGTCAAAATAAGTAAAGCGCCGTCCTGTTGAAACCAAATGTTGCCAATAAACTCATCTTCAATTTTTGTGAACAAAAATTCGTTCAACAACAACCACTCCTTGCTCACTTTCGAAGAAAAATGGCCCAATTATGCCTCTGGACCAAAATCCGCACCAAACAGTGACTCGTTTTGGGTGCATCGCCTTTTCAATGTATGCGTGCGGGTTTTCTGTGCCCCAAATGCGACAATTTTGCTTGTTTACATAACCGCCAAGATCAAAATGAGCTTCATCTGAAATTTTCGCACACATTCTGCAATATTACCATGATTTTCAAAGTAATGTCGCAATATTTCCCAGCGTTGTTCAAGCGTATACACAACCATATTCGTTCAGCGGAAGGATAAAACTAATTATCTGTCAAATCAGACATGAGCTAAGTGTTACCATTCACGAAATAAGCACTAGTTGAAAAAAAAACGTTAGATGGCGGACCCGTTATGTAAAAACAAGGAAAATTAAGTCCTTTAACCCCAGAACTATAACCGAAAATGGTGCAACATATGTTAAATTGCTGTTGTTTGTGTGTGTGTGTGTGTGAGTGTGCATTGATTATACATTTGCAAATTTATCGTTTATAGTAAAAAGATACGAGTATGTTAGTTAAAGATCATATGAAATGATCAACCCAATAAATATTAGAGTTTTTTTAATGTTAATTCGTTGATTCGTAGTAAAATGTAACTCTATAAAGTAATTAAGCAAAATATTTTTTTAACCCGAATACTATTTACACTACTATTTACACTGTTTAAAGAAAATTAATCCAAAAAAATAAAACATCGCAATTATTTATAAATACAAATTCCCCGGGAGTTTTTTCTTTTTTTTTCCCATTTTTTACAATTAAATTAACATAGGAAAAATGGGAGAAGGGAGAAAACTCCCGGGAAATTTTTATTCATAATTGGGCTGAAAATTAAATTAATACCACTTCTTAGTGATATACAAACATAAACTTTAACAAATATGCATACATCTATAACCACAGACGTGTATACATATACATGCATATGTATACATATGTATGTTTGAAATATATGTGTATGTGTGTATGTAAATCCTAAAAAATTTTCCAATAATACTAACTATTTTATAGCAACACATCTATTTGTTCATAAATTTATATTTTAACTCTTCTTAAATTATACAAATTACCCCATTTTTACTTTTCTTTCAATTC
Organism: Pollenia griseotomentosa; assembly: GCA_963931875.1. Taxonomy (NCBI): domain Eukaryota; kingdom Metazoa; phylum Arthropoda; class Insecta; order Diptera; family Polleniidae; genus Pollenia; species Pollenia griseotomentosa. The sequence continues at coordinate 200,462,302 of OZ007561.1, read as the reverse complement.
ATTTACTTCTTATTTCTCAATAGTTTGTAAGAATTTTAAAAACGAAATTATCAATTATTGTTTTATTTATAAATAATTAATTAAAACTAAAGCTCGAATTTTTCTTTTTTTTAATTGGAGGATCAATCAATCGATCAATCAAACAATCAATCAATCAATCAATCAATCAGTCAGTCAATCAAACTATCAACTGTTACAATTGATTTGCATGAATGCAACGACGCACGTTCAATTAAAAATATTGTTTGACGTGAGTCATTAGGTTTTCTTCTTCTTCCCCCAAAAATCAAAAAAGAAACATTATGGCCATCAAAATCATGTCAATAGGTATAACGACCATTTACGATTCTAAACCAATTCAAATAAAAAAAAAAACAGCAACATTATCGTTTTACTTTTTCTGTTGTCCAGCTATGGTTGCATTTCAATATGTATGTATATATAAATATGTATATGTATGTATAAGTATTTGTTTATTATATTATTTAATATGTTCTTAAATTATTGTATAAATTGAAAAAGTATATTTTGTCTGATTTTTTAAACGTCTAAATGTAACTGTTAGTCCTTTGATTAGTGTAGTTGTGTTTTATACAAAAAAAAAAAAAAATAATAAAAATGGTGTCAGTAAAAAATGACACAAGTTGTTGTGGAATTCAAACACAATAAAAAAAGAGATATTTAAATAATAATTTGTAGTTTGAGAAAAAAAAGCGTAAAGGACTAAAAAGTTTTGTCCTAAATAATCCTCTTAATGACACATGTGACATACTATTGACATGTTAAATTAACTGGTGATACATTGGTATCTCCTCTAACACCCAGTTGTTGGTGCACTCCCAGGCGTAAAAGCCGAGCTGCGAAAAATTTTTGTTCTGGTTGTTAACTTTGGTTTAAAATTAGTTTGTTTACAAATTGTTGATATATAAAATAAAGAAAACAATGCAATGCAAATAACTTGCTTACAACAACAGAAACTCCGCTGTTTTTGTATTGATGTAGTATTGCTGCCACTGTATAACATAAATACGCTTTGGTGCACTTAATTGTTTTTCATGAGAGTATGTATAGTATTAAGTTCTGTATTTTCTCTTTCAAAATTTTTGATATTTTTATGTTACGTCATTATAATTGAAAATTTCAAATAAAGTCATCTTTCAAACTTAAAATTTTAGCTGCAGCAATTTTTTAAGAATTCTGCTTAGAAATTACATTAGGGTCTACAATTTTATATATCGGTCATTTGTTGCAAATCCTCATAACTCAAAAGTATAAGTTTTACACAAAACGACTTTTAAGGTTTAAGTTTACACACAACATAACATTAACAAAATCTTCCTAAGAATTATTTACTATGCTTTAGTGATATAAAGTTAAATTCTGTTATTTTTTATATATGGCCTTCTTGAAGCAAATGAGCGTATGTACTAGTGTTGGAATTTTTGGATTTTTTTTTTGCTTTTTCTTTACTTCTTATAAAATGAGCATTTAAAAAAAGTTGATTTTACAAAAAAAAAAAAATAACTGCAGAGTACACGAAACTGAGAACACCTCCCTAATCTTCTTAGCTTTTTCATCAACAAACTCAGGAATTGTGGCAAGAATAATTGCAAAATTTAAAAGAAATGCTCAACTTTTTAATACGAATGATTATTTGACATTTTTTCGGATTGTTTTTAAAAGAAGTTATTTGTTAAGTTTTGGGTGATTTAATGTAAATTAAGTGAATTGCAGTTACAGAGTTTCTATGGATTAGGCTTGCCAGATTTAAATTTTTAAAATTTTTGACATTCACCAAAAGAAATCTAGATTTTGAAAAGAGTTTTTGATAATGAAAAATTTCCTAAAATAATCTTTTATAAAAATAACACAATTGTTAAAACCAGCTAAAAGCAAAAAATACAAGCGAATAAAGTTACTATTTGCACTAAAAATTTCTGTACGCTTTTGTTTTGAATCAGCTGTTTAACGTTTTTAATTTCAATGCTAGAATCGGAAAATTTTTGTTTTTTAACAAGCGGGCACCCGGCGGGTAGACCTATACAAATACATCCAGTAGTGATAACTGTTTTTTTAGGTAAGCTCTAGTTTTAAAATAATTAAGATTGAATATTAAGGATAAAAGTATCTAAAAACGCCATTTTATCAGTGTGTTACCATTTATTAATTTTTATATCAGTAATACATTTTTGAACTAGCCCCGATAGGCTAGCTGGTAGTGAGCCAGTCTATCTGTGCGAGGGTTGCGGGTTCTATTCCAGCCAATGACTCTGGTCTCCTGCAGACAAGCGTAGAGCTTTGCGGGATTAGCTTAGGGAAAATTAAAAAAATACATACGAGTACAAGTCTATATTAAATTAGCATCTCAGTGTTGTCAATTAATTAGTGATGACTCTAAAACAACACGATGAAATATTTATTTGCTTTTAACACAGCTATGTTTTAGGAAAAGTTTAAACAACATTTTAAAAATAATAACGTGTTTTTTGGTAAGGATTTTAAAATCTTGACAAAACATATATCTTTTTTCTTGATTCTTGACTAGCACCGAAAACTCTTTTAAGAAAAATGAAGATCGTCTGGCAAACCTAATTCCGATACACATATTTGCAGTTATTCCTGGTTTTTGAAATTCTTTTCTTAAGCAATTTTTCGGTTAATTTTTTCCAATATTGAAAACTTTCAGACTTTTGTTTTTAATTTTGTAATAAGTGAATTTAAAAGTATTCAAAAAGTGATTTTGTTCAATTTCGGCTTACTCAGTTTATCTAATTTGTTTGCAATTTTTAAATGCAATTTTTGGTTTGAACTTTTTTTCTCTAATTTTTTCTTTGATTTTTTGGCGATTTGTTCTGTATTAGTAAAATACTACAGATTTTTAAATTATAATATAGAAATATAAATAAATTTCAGTAAAAATACGGGCAAAAATTAAGAAAAAGTCACCATTATCAATAACGCCGCATAAATCGGAAAACAATCGCCAAAATAAAAAAATCTTTAAAATCAATTTGCTTGTAGAAAATTACGAAAGTTCATAAAAATTCAAATAAAATCGCCATTGTTTAGAAAAAATAGTCATTATCGAAAAATTTTTTCAAATTTTGTTAAAACTCTTCATACTTGTAAAAATTTTATACAATGTAATTATTAAAAAATAAAAAAAAAAAATTTTTTATATTGGTTTATTCTTTTTTTTTTTTGTCAATTCTAATTCTTTTTTTCCGGTACTTCTGATTTGTTTGTATATATTTTTTGCTATAGTAACCTTTCCGATTTTAGGAGTTTTCGGTTTTTAATGAGCCTTTTTGTAAATAAATACTTACGAGTTTTTTTTTTTTGTAGATTTTTTATAGTTTTTAGAGGTTTTTTTTTAATAAAATAAGCTATTTTTTGCAACTTAAAATTAATAATTCTTAATAAAACTTGTAGTTTTTTTGAACAAAAAATTATAACTTTAATTCATATATCCGATGTTAGATGATTTAAAATTCCGAAATTATCAAAAATTTGGCAAGTTGTAATTATCAATAGTCTAGAAAATATAACTGAATATATAAATGAAGATCATCTTTTAAACTAAGAATTTGACTTCTATTTTTTTATTATAAATTATTAAAAATTCCATCCCTCAGTAAAAAATATTTAATGAAAATTAAATTTGATGAACTCAAGCCTAACTAAAAAAATATTGAAATTGAAAATTAACGGTTCAACTTAATCACAATTGTTCTATTATAAATTTATACTAAAAATATTTTGAACCAACAACTTTGTCATTTTTAACTGATTTGCATGCTGGAATAAATACATAAATTACATATACATACATATACATGTACAAATAAATGTATTTGTATGTAAATTTTTTGTTTAACGCATACACATATAGATATATTTATTAATGTACGTATACATATATACAGGGATGTTCTGGAAATCAAAAACGCAAGAACATAAAAGATTTTTTTTAATACAATTTTTGTTATAAAATTATGTTTATAGAGAAATATTTGTAAAATATATGTCAAAAAATTCTTTTATTACAGAAATTTTATAAAAAAACGACGTTTAAAATTCTTGCGTTTTGTTTTCGATTTCCAGAACACCCCTGATAATTAATTATGTGTAAACATTGTTTAAGCACATTAAAACTTACCCACTAAAAAGTTACATTTTATTTAAGAAAATAATTTTTTCGACAAAAGTAGAACTTGTTGAAAATGGGGAGGGTTTCGGAAATTGTTGGTATTAATTGGAAATGAATTACATAATATAAATAATAAAAAATTTTAAACACCCTCTAAACATTGGGGTGGACTTTTATCGATTTGTAGGTAGGGGTTTCCTAATTTATCTTTAAATGAAAGGCGGTTGTAATGTGTCAGCAATTTTGTCTCAAACTTTTATTTTTTTTTTTAAAGGTTTTTAACTTAATGATTTTCATTTACGATGTTTTATTACAGGAAATGTTTTTGCATACATACGAGTATTATACAAAAATTGTAGTCTCTTATTGATGGGACTTTTTTCCCACAGACACTTATTTGTACTCTCAATCTTTTAAAAGATGGAGTTTTTCGTACTCTGTTAAATATTCTATAAAATTTATGCAATTAAAACATTCATACATGCATGTACATGTATTTATATATTTTTTAGGTCATTGCAAATAATTTATACTACAGTTTGACCCGTAAAGTGTGAACTGTTTGTACTCGCTATCATTGATGTTGTTGTATGAATAATTGCAGTATATATAAATATATTTTTTTTAAATATCCTATTTAATGTAAATAGTTTTATTTTTCAATTGAAATCCTTTTGGTTTGGAACTTTTAATTTAAAATTTTTAATTATCAACGATTTTTAAAGATTATCAAAGTGTTTTGAACATTGACAATTGTTAAGGACAAGTTTAGTCGATCATAATGTGTGTATCATTTTACATTTTGATAAAAAAAAAGCATCGATGTTTTTTTATGTAATTACAAGGGTTCTAGACTTGTTTGTTTTACTTATTCTCAAGAACACATTGGGGGTATTCACGTCACAAGTTGCAAAAATATAACAACAACCACACAGACAATTAGTTGTGAGTAAATAATTGTCTTTGTGGTTGTTGTTATGTTTTTGCACTTTTGCTTTTTTGCAAGGGTGCAACTTGTGACGTGAATATCCTTATTGATAATGAATCTTCAAAATGCATGGATATAAAAATAAATTTACAACTGTGTAGATAATATACATACAGACATAATGTTTAAAACAAATGCAAAGTACAGTGCTACACAAAAGCATAAAGGATATTTTTTCTTTTCAAAGTTCCTTGAAAACTTTCAAATCAACAATTTTCGAAAGGAAGCAGAAAAAGTTTTGTCTCATTCTTATTCCATATAAAAGCATGTATCCCACCAAAAACTATATATAAAATAAAATTTCAAAAATTAATTTTAAATAATATAATAGAATTAAAATCGAAATCTTCGCCGATACAAAATAGGTACTTAAAAATAATGTTAAATAGCTTTGTATTCTAACCAATTTTAATGAAGCATTAAAATTTATATTTAAATCTAAAAAAGGCTCTATGATTTGTATACAATTTTTACATGACTGTATTTGTATAGTGTATTGAATTCGGCCTTTTTGAGTTCCAACAAAAACTAAATCTTAAAGTTCATTATCATTTAGAAACACAGCCATACAGACGGATATTGCAAGTCTGTGCTTGCATTTACATTTACCTACATTCACATATACACACATATTTAAATCCTCTATCTATGTACATCTATACACAAACACAAAATTTACACGCCCATACAAATATGTACCTTAATCAATCTTGATATTAACGTCAAAGAATCTTGATGCAAGTATGCATCTTATAAATACGTTGAGTACATCTGGCGTGATGCATAGGCTTTTGTTGTAGAGATATGATTTATACAATATTTTTTTTTTTTTTTGTATTAGTAAATGCTCTTGTCGCAAGTACTCAAGAACCAACAATAACTTGTAGTGCTTTTTGTATGCAAATACTTACAATCAATATTTTTGTTTGTTGGAATCAAAACAAAGGTCAAATCATTAGACTTTTTACTGCCTAGCAGCAATCAAAGAATCATCCAACCAAGCAACTAAGGAACCCAAAAGCAGCCATCTCTAATGTACTTTGTCATTGCCGATTGTTCTTTACAAGTACAAATGTAAAGAAACTAATCAATACTTTTTTGTCTTTTTATGTTAATTCCATGGATCTATGAAACAAATTGTCGTCAATTTAATCTTTGTAGTAAGCGGTCACTTGGACAATTAAAAATGTTTTTTTTATAATACCAATTTTTAAATTCCCGTTAGTAATTGCAGATCTCAAGTAAAATATCTCTTTTGCAAATACATACTTAAGGCCCAACCAGAATGTAAATAACGTGACTTAAACAAATGAGCAAATACATGAAAATCATATGTGTAAAACCATATTGGACTTAATGCATTTGAGAGGCTTTTTGTTTTCTTTTTGACAGTAGCTTAAGTTTGTTTATGCACATTCTGGTTGGGCCTTTATACTGAAAGCTAGAATTCTGCTTTATAATGTAAAAGATTTAAAATTATTATTTTATTTTTAATTGGCGTACAGATAAAGTTAATTCTATTTAATATTCACCATACGTCACCGTTTAAAGCAAATGTTTGAAGATACGCTACGATTGTTTCCAACTTTAAAAACATTTACTTTTTGGTACTTAACAAAACATATATTTTTCCGAAAGATACTTTTCAGAAAGCCACATTACAACTATTTTTTTTTTTTAATCAATATCTTTTTTTTCGAAAATGTACTTTTCAAAAATGCCACATGTTAAAAAAGGTACTTACATACTTTTGAAAGGTTACATAAAGGTTACAAAAGATAACTTTTCTGAAAAAGTTTTTTCTAAAGAGTCATACCTGAAATAGACTTTTTAATGACTGTCAGCAAAATCAACTTAAAGGCATAATAAACCACACAAAATGCTTGGCAAACACACACATTGTTTCCGTTTGGTGTTTGACAATAAACAACACAAATATACATTAATTTTTTATTTATGTTTTGTTTTCAATAAATGCAGACGCCGATAGTGCTGCGGCAATTTTGTTGCTTTTTGCTTTAAAAGGAGAAAAAATATAAAATAAAGTCAAGAAATTTTAATTAAAAAGTGATTTAAACAACGAGCTGCTAAAAAAATTGAGTTTACTATTTAAATACATATATTTTAATGCTTCTTTTTCAACGTCTTTACTCTGCAAAGTTTTCGCTGAAATGAATGCATTTAGAATTAGAGGCCACAAAAAGTTTGACAAATATGCAACATGTCTGCCAAATATTAAAAAGTTTGAATAGTTATACAAACATTGCTTGAAATGTTTGTACAAACAGCAAACACCCCAATTAACAACACAAAATATTTGTACAAACGTAAAATTTTGAAATGTTTGCCAAGCCATTTGTGTGGTTTATTATGCCCTTTAAGCTAAATCGCCCAAGCAATATGTGAAAAGTACTCAAACGAGAAATGACCCAACTTAAATATAAAATGGCCCAAAAAATAAAAATAAAATGGCAAAAATAGAAAAAAATGCCCTAAAAACAAAACAAAAATCATCCAATTTTTATTTAATAATGCCCGAAACTTAAAATCCGGACTCACACCCCTCCAGCTGGGCGCAAGGACTTTCTTCTCTATGGTACAACAAATACCGGATTCGCTAACTTAAGCTACTCTGCATATCCGACCATCGGTCGGGCGCAAGGATTTTCTACATTATGGTATAACAAACACCCGCTTCGCTTACCAAAGCTTCTCTGTATAGCCGACCTTCGGCCGGGCGCAATGGCGAATGTGGAAGCTTTAGTTTACGACTATGCAGAAAAACTTTAGTTAGCGAAGCGTGTGTTTGTTATGCCATAAAGTAGAAAAATATTGCGCCCGGCTAAAGGCCGGCTATGCAGAAAAGCTTAAGTGAGCGATTAGGGATTTAAAATTCGGGGTTTTCGAATTCCGAATTTTAAATAAATAATTATATATAAAATATAGACCTTGCAACCGTAAATTTTTACTAGTTCATTGGATTAGCCAAAATCAAAAAAAATTCACCCAAAAATGTTTCTCAACAATGTTAAAAATGAATTATTACCAAATAATTACTAAAAATCACCCATAAAAAGGGAAATTTTTTATGCAAAATCACCCGAATTTGTATGGAAAATTTTTGGGCGATTTTTCATATAGTGCTTTGAGCGATTTTGCTGGCAGCCCTTTTTAATGATAAGATGTATTTTTTTAACTTTAGTTAAAAAATGCAAAGAATCTTTTTAAAAAGTGCTTTTTATTTATATATAAACTTTTATTCTTTTATCATAATTTATTATTTTCCTTAATTGCCCAGGTATAAAATTCATGTAAATATATACAAAAAACCTACAAACATAATTACATGTAACATACTTTCATTTACATACTAAGTACATAATAATATGTATATGTATGTGTGTATACATAAAACATATACATATTCATATTTGTATGTATATGTGCATACATGCATATGTATATGCTTTTGGCATGAAACTTTTTTTAAAAAAGCATGATTTTATTTTATATTTTTCGGCGTAATGGTAAATTGCATTTGTAATTACAAGTCACTTTTAAACACAAGCTTATTTAAATTATGTATAAGTATTTTTGTAAATAAATATTAAATTTTATTATACATATATTTAATTTATAACTACTATATATACTTGTTCTATATGCTATACATAATATTTTTTAAAACATATATTATATGTATATACTATATACCTAAATATTTACTTAAAATAGTTTTTGTTATTTTTTTCTTTTCAATTAGTTTTTATGTTTAATTAAGTTAAAATAAAGGATTGGTACAAATCTTATTTAATTTTGATATTTTAATTAAATTTAATGAAAAAATGCATACATATATGAGAAACCTAAACGCACTTTGTTTAATTAAATTTTAAACCTTAACTGAAGAAAAAGTGAAGATTGAGAAATTTGTATACAATTCAGAAGAAAAAAATTCTATCAACTAAAGTTATGCTTTAGAAGTTTGACTCGGCAAAATTTAGTTGCGTAATTCTCTTGCACACACAACTTCTATGACGACAATTGATAATAATAAGTCTCATGTATGTTTTATGTTAATGTTTTATGGAAGCGAAAAACTTTAAACATTAGCAGGTTATAATTACGGTGACCATAAAATACAGAACAGGAATTTCAATTAGACTTGCCACCTTTTCAAATTTTCAAAACGGGACTCACCGTCATAGTAAAATTCATAAAAATTAATTTGTAATTATTATTCTATTAAATTTATTTAAACAACAAAGTTGTATTTATTCTAATTGTGTAAAATCTAAACTCATTTTTGTTTAATTTTCCAATGCAAAATTTAACAGTTTTAATATTTGTGAAAATTTATTGAAAGTAATATTTAATATTTGGCCCTATGCTCCTTGTAGGAGTTTAAAGGAAATAATATATATATATAATATTTAATCTTCAAAATCTTTTTTGGGAACAGTGCTAAAACTGCTCGGAATGGGAAATTGCAATTTGGGAGCAGGATGAAAATTAAGTAGCTTTAAACGATATTATGGATTTTTTATAAAGGTATAAATTTTGCGGTTTACAATTGATAAACATACATACATATGTACATTATACATATTTGCCGTGATAAGACAAGTTTTTTCTTTATATTCAGTACGTTTTATAATTAAACTTATTATTAAAAGCTTTTGACATTGGGAATCCCATTTCTAGTTTTAAAAAATCTCGGATTCAAGCAAGTAAACAATGGTATGGAGTTAAAAGGGAATTTAAATTGGATTTGGAATATTAACGACCTTTAAGCGAAATTATTGGATTTGGAATATTAACGACCTTTAAGCGAAATTATGTTTATAACTTTCTTGGAAATCGGAAATTTAAAGATAACTAACTGCCTGTTTAACAATTTTGAACGTAAGCGTTCGTATAGAATTTTAAATGGGACGTAGTATTATTTAAACTTCATAGAAATTTCCGGTAGATATGGCGAAAACACAAACGCTAATAGTGTTTGTGTAAGAAAATATTAAAAAAAAACGTTTCTCTGTGTGTGATCTTCGAACACAAAAATATTACTGTATTTATTCAACTCAACAAAAAGATTAGAACATTTTATTGCGTTCCGTTTTTTTTTTAACCACAAACTTCAATGTGTTGGGTTCAGCAGATTAATGTTCATTTGTTTCTGTTGTACTTAGCGCCCTTTTGGCTGGTAGAGAAAAGAATAAATTTTTACAAAAACAAATACGAAAGAAAACAAATAACCAGCAGACAAAGCATGTACACAATACACAAGCTGTTTGTGGTGTGGTCGTTGTTAAAGTTTTTGTTTTCTTATTCTTTATAAACGCAAAAAAGACGCTATAAGGCCTGTCACAGAAATCAATTCCGATCAAAAGTGGAAGTGATATCGTATCTTGCTGCACGTTAAACGAAATCACTTTTGATCGGAATTGATGTCCGTGACAGGCCTGTATAAAACATTAAAATATAATGTATGTCTACAGAACCACTACAATTTTTCTGTTTTATAACGAAGAACATAACACAATATAATATAATGTTCGTTAAATTTATGAACGATATTAAGGGTTGTGTATTAATACGCAAACACTTAAAAATGGATATCGTTTATTCTCGAACACTGTCTTAAAACTATTATTTCTGCAAATTGGTAAAAAAAAATAAATAAGTTTCCACTAATAAGAAAAGTCAGATAAATTGATACAAACACAGAACATTAAATAAAATAGAGAACAATAAAATAGTATACGGTTCTGTATAATACAGAGCGGATGTTCACCGTATTTATAATAAATAAATTTAATAATAAAAAAAAAAATAAACATAAGTCTCCAATAAGGGCCAATAATAATTGCTTATAAATGTAGCAATAATATACAATAAAATTCTGCACGAATTACACTTACAAATCTTCACCTAACTTTTTACTAGATAAGTTTGTTCGAGCTCCCAAGTGTTGTAGCGTTTTAAAGGCCAAGCTTTCCAGACACTATAACTATGAAATTTTCTGTAAATTTTAAAATCAACTAATACCAAATCCTTATGTATGTATGTGTTTTTCGTTTTTAGATATATTTTGATTGTTTTTTATTCAAAAACTTGGTGAATTTTAATTAAATGTTTATTAATATTATTACTAAATACCTATTTACGTGTACAATAGAAGATATTTTTTCTTAATGTTTCTTTGAATTTTTTTCGTTTGTGTAATTTATTGGATGTTAAAATACAAAAATAACCCATTATATTAATACCAATTAACCAATTTATTATTAAAAAATAACAAAATTCTTGTATTTTGTCATTCGCGTGGTATTAGTGTGCCCAGGGAAGAGCTGCTTGGTTGGAAAGAGGACGTCGTTGCAGTGTCCAAGAAAGTCAACAACAAGCAGCGGCTTGTCACCGGCGTTGGGTAAAAAGAAATAGAGTAAGTGTGAAGTTATTAATTGAGAGAAATATGAAAGACCCCGAAAATGTTCACTTTCTAAGTTCAAACTAGTTTGACAAGCAAACAAATTTTTCAAATTTAAAAGCTTTGATATTTAGGAAAAATAAGACCAACATTTTCTTTCAGCCATTTTTAAGGCTTCTGATGTTTAAACTTCTGTTTAAGTTTATTTGAAAACCAAGAAACTATTCCTTTAAATATTTAACAGATACAAGATGCCTCTTTGGGCGGCTCTTCCGATGATGAAGACTTTTTGGGAGTTCTGCGCGGTCCAAGCACCTTTGCTAACGCATTTTTATATGTTGGTCTGGGAACAATAGCTCTTGGTTTAGTTATAGCATTCGTAGGTACTGGTGAGAAAGGCTTCAAAACCGTGGAATTGCGTCTAATTGGGCCGTCACTTATAGGTAACAAAATAAAAAAACACACTTTGATCTATTTCTTATGCTCAAGGTAAATATCTAAATATTAAAACGAAAACTATATTGTTGTTGATTTTCTTGCGATCAGGCCTTGGATTCATATGCTGTATGTTAAGAATTTTATTTTGCATATGTCCATCTCATTGTATATCATCAAAGAAAAACGCGCGAAAAAAAAATGGCAACAAGATCGATGCTGATCATACCACATCACTGCTTAGAGGCGAAAGTAAACGAGTATCAATAGCACGAGGACCGGGTCAACAGGTATGTGATATATTATCTATATAAAACATATAGAAACTGGAATTAATTTTTCTCTAATTTGTATTATAGCCTCGATATCCCATTACGCATAAAAGATCGAATAGTAAAATGCTTAATGAAGGCATGGAAGCTTTACGACAAATTGCCACAACCTCATTGTTTATGCAAAATGAACAGAAACCAGTTTCAAATCGTATTGTTCCCATTATAAAAGAGCCTGAAAATGTTAATGGTAAATTAGTTTTTTTTTTATTTCGAGCGATTTGCAGACAATTTTTTTTTTTCTTGAATATAAATTTTGTAATAATGCAGAAAAAAATGTGTATGCTGATTTCAAATACTAAAATTTATCTTTTTTTAATTTACCAACTAACAAGCCGATGCAAACGATGCCTCCAACGACAATAAGAAAACAAAAGATACAGTGTCCACCCTGAAAATGTCCAATGTTCAAAATGCTACAACTTCAAGCCCAAATGCAGCTACTGATACTGAATTAACCACAACTAATAATACTGCCGTTTTTAAAGTACCTTCAAAACAGGCTGAAATGGAAAAGGTGGAGGAGGAGGAGGAGGAGGTAAAAGACTGCTCTTTAAATGCAAGTAGTGGTTTCAGCAATAGTAAACTGTCTCGTCAACGTATTTCAATTCACCAACAAAATCCTTCAGTACATTTGCTGACCCAAAATAATAATAACCAACTACAGCAAATGGAAACATCGTTAATATTTGTCAGAAATCCTAAAATAACCAACGAAATGCTTTCAACACAACCTTTGCCAACACCCACAACAACAACGACAACATCAACACCCGAAGCATTAACTTCAACCGTTAGTTTCTCACCAAGAGATAATAGTCTCATACCCCCCATACATGGACCTAGTAGTATGGCAAAAAGTACTTTATTGGCTTCAAGGACGCAGACTACAGGAAATGTTCTAACAGCCGTCAGCAGTAATACAAACACTGCTAGCACTTATGCAGCTGCTTTGGCAGCGGCCATTTCTTCCCGCGGTAATACTGAAAGATCAGAAGGCCTGGTACGTGGGCCCTTGGGTATGCCAATGCATGTACTGGCTGCCTCCTCATCCACTTACGCCTTACCATCTTCGGCTCCCAGTGTTTGTCTGGTAAAGACATCAACCTCCACACCACTTCCAGCACCATTAACGGCACCTTCTTTACTAAGCGCAACAACAAGCGAAGACATACCCAATCAACAAACTATACCAGGTCAAGTTGTACAGGAACTACCCATTATGGGTTATACTCCTACGACTGTGCCAAATTCAAATGCAACTGGTAGTGAAGCAAAGTATAGTAGCACAACTTTGAAATTCCCTACAACGTCAATGTTATCTTCCACATATTCCGGTAGTTCTTCGACGCTTTCGCCGGGCAGTCTTATAGGCTCGACATCATTTACCAAGCCAATCACCCTACCCACTACTGGCAGTAAATATGAGCCGGAACTTTTGCTTAGTCCAGCTAAGCTTGGTCAATGAACGAATGGTTTACTAATGTATTTAGGATAAAAACAGTCATTAACATACAATGCATACATAAGTATACATACATACTAATATAGTACGTATGGTTTTGTGTATTTACATTTATGTGCTATGTAATAATTAACTTTTATAAGTACTGATCTGATAGGAACATTCATATGAAAAACAATAAAAATTACATTTATATATAAAATAGAGTTATGCCAAAGATGTTTAGCGGAGTATCTTGAGGTGGTTGGTAAAAAGTTCAATTAATTTGAAATATAAATTATTATAAAACAGAAGCAGCAGAATGATTTTCGAGAGTGAGACTTAAATGAGACCTAGGGTATACTACCCTAAAATTATCGATCGATCGATCGGTTCACTCCTAGGACCAGTACTTGTATGAGTTACAAACATAAAAAAAACCCAAAACTATAAGAAAATGTTTCATTTCTATAAGAAAATGTTTAAAAAAATTTAAGATATGTTAAAAATCATTAATACATATGTATGTATATATTTATTTTAACAGTTTAGAACTTTGAATTGTTTAAATTTCGTTTCAAACTTAAATTTATAAATATAACGTCTAAGCAGAAATAATTTGCAATTCTTTCCAAAGGAAAACCACTTATTCCACGATGTCAAAGCCGTTAGTAAAAATATGAAGTAAAGTGTAAAATGTTTTAAAATTGTTGGGCAAACTAATTGTCTAGAAACAGCAAAACACGAACTTATATTTTGAGAAATTTAAAAAGGTTAAGTTGCGAGACCTTTTTTCAACTATATCAGGATCAGTGATGCCAACTTAGCTCTTTTCGGGCTAAACCGCGATAAAAAACACGAATTTTTGCCCCTTTTGTGATTTTAGTTAAGCCCGTTTTTTCTTTTGCTCCGGTATGGTTGTAACAATTATTTTAATAAAATTAATAGTTTTGCTGTTAATATATATTCTCGAAAGTGATTAAGCTCTAATCACATTAAAATCGAGATGATTATCAATACATTAATTAATTTAGTAATTTGTTAAAAACTTCAAATTGACATGATTAAAACTAAATCATTTCGTTAATCACATAGAATCCTCTGAACATATGTACCTTAAACTGAGAATGATGTAGCATCGGCCACAATAAACGTGTACTACCGACCACGATTTCTTCACTATGTTTTTATTTCGTCATCATTAATATATTTAAAAAATTCTTTTGATGACTTTTTAATACTTTAAAGAAATATAAATTTGTTCTTAATCATCTCAAACGTAATGTGAACTACTTTAATTAACTTAATAAACATTTTGCTTAAACGCGTTTACAAACATAAATGTGAATATAGCATTAAACGAGATAATCGTTGTTATTCAAGCTACAAAGTATCAAAATATCATATAGACAGTGATTTATAGAATAAGAACGAAGATGACCAAGAACTGTAAATTTTTTTTTGCAATCACCGTGGTTGGAGTAGGCGTATTTAGACGTATCTTTGTAGATAGTCGCTGTCGTAATTAAAAAACCTAGCGATAGTTTTTGCAACAAATATGCCAACCATGATAACCTATTTTGTAAAAGGATGCATAACTTTTGCCACAAAAACGCTAACCACAATAAGGGGGATGGATAGACCAATTTTAAAATGTTGTAAATGATACTTAAATCTTCAGTAGTAAGTACTCGTACCATTGATTGAATGTAAAATATTCCAAAACTCAATACTATTTCTAATTTAAAATTTTTGGTGCTAACAAAAAATATAATTTAGCAGTTTCTTTGAAAAAAATTGCATCAAAAAGAACTAAAACCTTTTTTCAAATTAGCTATTTTTAGCACGTTTTTCATAAGTCTTCACGCGTTTAGTATGTATATCAAGAGTTGGTATTACTGATCTAAATGGAAACAAATTTGATTTGTTGAAATGTAAACAAAACAAATGCCGAATGTCCGAATGTTGTCGTTAACGCCTGAGTCGTTTTTTGTAAAAGCCAAGGTTAGGTTAGGTTAGGTTAAGAAGGGTTATGCGCCCAAGGGCACACCTCCACTCGGAGACCAATATGAAACATTGTGAATCCCTTCAATTAAAAGAAAGAGAGAAAAAAAATCAAGAAAGATAGAAAGTTAGAAGATTTCGCGTAGAACTATTGCCCTCTCTACAGTCCCCTCAACAGAAACAACAGCACTATTTCCCTGACAAACCCCAGTAGATCAGCCGGACTACATCCAGCGATGCACCCCAGTTCGTCGTGAAACCTATCTCCTAGCCACTTCTGCCTGAGACCCTGCATCCTGGGACAATGGCACAGTACATGCTTGATCGTCTCCAGCTCCTCTGAATCATCGCACAATCTGCAGAAGTCCGGTATGGCGTTGTGCCTTCTAACCGCAAAAGCCCTGACAGGACAATGACCCGTCAAGAACCCTATAAGCGTTCCAAGACTACCCCTATCCAATCCCAGTAGAACCCTGGTCCAATCTTGGCCATAGTGCCGTGGACACCCTGCAATCCGTTCTGTCCCTCCAGGATCGGTTAACGTCATCACGGAATTTTTCCCGTATCACCCCATAGTAGTAACATAGGGGGGCCTTACTCTCCTGTCCCTTACCGCTAAGTCCAGATTCGAACCCCCTCTCGAGATTCCCATCAACCATGCAGTGTCCAGGTACCCAACACAGCCTTACATTGAATGCCTCCATGAGTCCACCATGAGCATTCCTACACCGAGCGACCAGGCACGATCGCACCGTATAATGTTTCAATGCCCTAAGCGCTGCCTGACTATCGACGTAAATTGTCACCACAGATCCACCCACGATGTGTTCCAGTATCACCTCCGTCGCCCTCCAGATCGCTAAGATCTCAGCCTGGTCTAACTAAGGAAGACTCGTAAAGTCTAAGTAAGTTCCTAGCAGCCACACTCCTCACCTAATGCTCAATAGGGGACAGATATAGTAGGATGCCCAGCGCTGCCTGCGGAGTGCTTCTCCTTGCGCCTGTGATGCCAAGAGATGCACTTCTTTGAACCTTGCTGAGCATGTTCCTATAGCTATCCACTCCCAACGCACCCCACCAAACAGTGCATACATAGGTAAGTATAGGCCTAACAACCGATGTGTTAATCCAGTTTACCATATCCGGCCTTAGACCCCAGTTCTTACCAATGGAGTTCCTGCATGTGTAGTATGCATTAAGTCCCCTTCTCATCCTCTCCTGAGTATTTCTCTTCCAAGACAGTTTGCAGTCCAGAAAGCTACCCAAATACTTTGCTCCGTCCGATAGAGGTAACTCGACGCCATCTAGCACTGGCCCCCTAAATCCCTCTATCCTATACCTTCTGGTAAATAGCACCAGCTCAGTCTTCACAGGGTTAACACCCAGTCCCCTAACCTTTGCCCATGCCGAGAGTTCGCCTAGCATCACCTGCATAATTTCCCCGATCGTGGACAGAAATTTTCCCCTGACCAGCAGAACTATTTCGTCCGCATAGGCAACAACTTTCCTTCCCATGGAATCAAATGACCTAAGAATCCCGTTGACCGCAAGCAACCACAACAGAGGTGATAGAACCCCCCTTGTGGTGTCCCCCTGGTAACCCTCTTCCTTATCACATGATCCCCCAGGCTCGAGTTTATAATCCTACTGCCAAGCATGCAGACTATCCACTCTACCCCCTAGGCAGATACCTCCTACTGAGGCACTTCTTGAATATCTTCGCCAGCAAAAATGATGCATCGTCCGGAATGTTGCAGAGCATGGCCAGAAAAATGCCATCCGGACCCGGTGATTTATATGGGTCGAAAGTATTAACCGCCCACGCCAGCTTCTCCCTTGTGACCATTTCCCCGATGCCATGGACATCACGTCCCATTGACCGTCGTCCATACCTCCGGTTTCTCTGCACCCGCGAAAGTGCGTAAGTAAGGTCAGGGTCTCAGAGCCAGACTCAGACCATGAGCCGTCATTCCTCTGGATGTAACCAAGGGCCTTAGGGTCCTTTGATAAAAATCCGTCGGAATCTTGACAACTCGTTGACATTATCAATGGATGCACAAAATTGCCTCCATGATAGTCGCTTTGCCCTTTTCAGATCCGCCTTATACCTGTTGAACTGCACCCTGTGATTGTTGCAATCCTCTGGTGCTCTGGTAAGCTTGGCCCTATTAAACAGTCTCCTAACCGTAGACCTTTGAACGTGAAGTTCCCTGGTCCACTATTTGGGCTGTTTACGCCTACCCGGAAATGTAACCGGGCAGGACTGCTCATCGCTTTCCCTTAGAAGATGAGTGAACTTGTTCACAACACCCTCCAGATCAGACGGCAGCAAGTCGCCCAAGGCCCTTTGCGCCAACCCAATTCGGACTCTTTCCCTAAAGGAGTCCCATTTTGTCCCCCTCGGGTTCCTAAATGGAGCAACCCCAGGTGGGTCAAAATTCAATGTGAAGGTAATACGACTACGGTCTGAAAATGTACAGTCCGTTGCCACCCTCCAATCAACAACCAGTTGCTCGTCACGCTTCACTAATGTCAGATCTATCACTGCCTGCCTATCTTTATTCCTGAACGTCGGCGTGTTACCCATATTACAGATAATAAGATTGTTAGCAGTTATAAAATCAAACATGTAAAAGCCAAAGTAATACACAAGCAGGGTTGTCAGATTGATTTTAATTTTTTTTCGACAAATTCAATATCAAAAATCGGCAAAATCGCCAAAGCCTTTGTTTTTCAGTTTTTGACAATAAAATACATATTTTTAGAATTATTAAAAATATTTATATAAATTCTAAAAAAAAACTTTGGTCAGTATCGCTTAAATACGCCAAAAATTTGAAAAAAGTCGCCATAATATATGTTTTGTTTAATATTTATTTAGAACACAGTAAAAATAGTTAGTTAACACAAAAGAGGTACAATGTTTACTATAAAATAGTTTATAGTAGTCTACTTAAAGCAACAAAAAAAGAATTTTTGCAGTAAGTATTAAACAAATATTGGATATACATTTGTATATAAGTTGCAGTTATCTAAAACGCTTTACTGGCAAACTCCCTATTTGACTTCTTTAAAATTTTGGGCTAAACCTATATAAATTAGATGAAATGTCATCATTAAAACCCTCTTTACAATTAACAAACGCTATTTTTTCGAGTGTGTTTCGTAAACATCAAAAGGTACGTAAGGATTCATAAAAATCTTTAACAACAATGTTTTTTATTTATGACAATAAATTGTCACATACATAAAATGGAAAAATGTTTATAGACTTTAAATATATTCATGTTTTAAGGAATTATATTTATTGATTCTTTCAAAAGCACTTTTAAAAACGAAAAACAATTTTCTCGAATATGTTTATTATCTTCATCACCCATTTGATCATACAAACTTTCAAATACTGACCATACATATGAATGCCTCAAATTTCATACATAAAAATACTAGAACAAAAGTAATAGTTTTTCTTCTTATTGAATATAACGAATTTTAAAACAAATCCATTGCTCATCAAAAATAGCCAACAAAATCGCCAAAAAGTCGCCATGTCGCCAAATCACAAATTATGCCGCCAAACAAGTTTGAAAATCGCAACGTTTGGCAAGAAATCGCCACATCTGACAACCCTGTACACAAGCTGCGCACTTTAATCTATTACAAAAAACGACTTAGGCGCTATAAGGCTGATTATTGTCTACGTGTCTCGACATTGCTGCAGCAGAATTTGTTACCCTATACTCGCGAGTATAGGAGTATGAGAATTGGGCGTCACTGGAACTTTTCTCGTTTTTCATTTCTCTTTCTTTCTCTCTCTCTCCCTTTTTATAAACTCATTGCGCAAGAAGTATGGCTTTCTATAGTCCAGGTCAAATAAAACTTTTGCTTCGCGTTGCGTTAGAGATTCGCTTTGACATCCAAGATGAAATATTCATACTTATACGAAACATGTCACATAAAGTACTTTTAACGCAGAGCGAAGCGAAAAGTTAGGCAACTTTCATCTTTTTGCGCGCTTTGACAGTCTGTTAGTATAATTTTTTTTATTTATTTATTTTTAACAAACAATTTGTGTGTGTTTTCAAAGTGTTTATTGTGACATACACCTTTTGCGTTACGCTTTTTTGTCAAAGTTAGAAACGCCACGCAAAGCGATGAAGTTTTATCTGACATGACCTTATAAGTTAGTTTTTACACTTAATGCAATTCCTATTTATTCAAACCACCGCAAAAAACTCTGCCAATTATCTATGCATGTCATGTAAATAGTCACAAAAGCCATGACCTAAGTATATATATTTGGAAAAAAGTTGTTATTTGCTATAAGTAAAATCAGTGTTTTAGAGAGATGCCAAAAAAAATAACAGCTTACTGTTTAGAGAATATTAATGGATAATTAGTAAAGAAAATATTTAACCCCTACCACCATTTTATTAAATAATCAGTTATTGTTTTATTTATTTTAATATACTAGACTCTCCCTAGACATATAACGCAGCGGGAAAATGAGGAATTGATTACATAAATAATTAAAAAAAATAATGTTTTATTTTCGAAAGAATAATAATGCATTCATTGGAACCGAGAAGGTAATTAAATTAGACAAAATAATTATGAATTGATTACCAAGTGTATTCCCAAATTCACAGAACAAGAAATGAATTGTTTCTGTTCGTAAGTATGATTCGTGTTTTTCTATTACATACATACAAGGCGAATTCAACTACAGGTGGTGTCGGAACTACAACAATCAAAAAACAACAGAAACAACATATTTTCTTAATAAAAATCCGTTATTTCTTGCTGTTTTGATGTCGTCTACCCATTTTTATTATCAAGGATGAATTATTTAATTCATAAGCATGATACATTAAAATAATTTATTACAATCCTAGGACATGTTCTGTGTTAAGAATAATGAATTCTGGAACCAAATACTATACAGAATATGTATTACTTTCTCGGTTCCTATTGATTACATTTTCCCGCTGGGAAGTTTAAAGGTCTGGTCATAACAGAGACAACTATGTACAAATAAAAGTAATTTTGATTGTTTAAAATTTAAGAAGGTTATTGCATAAAGAGAAAAATATGGATAGGTAATCCTAAAAAGTCCCCTGACATTGATTATAATTAACAATAAAACTGTTTTAAACAAAAAAATATTACATTATTAAATTATAATTGAGTTTAAACAAATTTAAAGGGTAATTGGGTAAAAATTCGGCATAAAAAACAAACCTTATTTGTTATCAATCTTAAAAAGGTGATAATCTAAATAAATAAATATGGATTCAGATAGCATATTTTTTAAGACCAAAATATTTACTTATAGATTATGCAATGTTCATATTTGTTAACAAGTTATGCATTAGTAACATTAGAAGTTTCCTTCTAAGGACCTAAAATTCCTTTAAGAAACTTTTACTTAAGAAAGAGAAAATAAAAGGAGTGTCCAATAAAAATTAAATAAATGCAACTAGGTTTTCAGTTTTTATATGTGTTATTATAGGTATTATGCATTTGTGCGGATGTGTGTAACACCTTAAAATATTAGTCCTTTAAGTATACCGATCGACTCAGAATTACTTTCTAAGTTGATCTAACAATGTCCGTGCGGCTGACTGGCTGTCCATGTAACCTTGTGCGCAGTACAGGTACAGGTCGCAATTTTGGAAATAAAATAATAAAATTTGGCACATAGGTTCTTATTGGCACAAGGACCAAGCCTATTAAAAATGGGCCGAATCGTAGGACCACGTGGTCTGAGAAACTATCAAACCGATTTTAATGAAATTTAAAACCTAGATAGATCCATTTATATTATAGGGACACATAAGCTATGCATTTTTATAAAAATAGGATCACGAGGGGTGATGGGGGGCAATATTTGCCTCTCAGAAACTATCAAACCGAATTTAATGGAATCTAAAACATAGATAGATCTATATTTGTACGCACATAAGCTATGCATTAAAAAAAATAGGACCACCATGGGAGAAGCTATCGAACCGATTGTAATGAAATTTAAAACAAAGATAGATCCCTATTCATATAGGCATACACTTTCGAAAATTTGTTTTTAAATACTGTGGTGTAGGGTATCATATGGTCGGGCTTGACCGACTATACTTTCTTACTTGTTTTCTATCGGGTTTGGATTTTTTTGTGGGCTTGACTAAAATTTCGCCCGAAATAAGGTTATGCTAATTCATTTAATCATGAAAACCATTTGTCGGATTTTAATTAAAACACCAACAAATTAGGAATAATATTTTCTATGACATCCAAATAACATTATAGTATTTATAGTATGGGAATGTAGCACATTTAAATGAAACCTTGTTAATTAAATTTTTGAATCCCAAGAAAAACTTTGATAACTAATATGCATGTGGCAGTGTAAATAAAACTAAACTGGCAAAATAAAATCAAGTAATTTGTTTTTATTTTTGTTTTTTCTTTTCCCACTTACAACTACATTTAGAGTTGACAAAAAATCAACCAATTGTAGCCGGGACTATAAGAAAAGATAAACTCACCGTTTATTGTTGTTGTTTTTGTTTAAGCTTTGATATTGTTACAAGTAAAACTGTGGCTTATAATTCTTATTCGCTTAACAGTTTTATATGTGTAATATCTTTAGTTTTTCTAACATCTTTGGATGAAGTTTCCTGACGATCTGGCCTAAGCAACCAGTGAAATGCGCATAGGAATAGCTTATCCCTTCAACAATAAATTTCATTGAAACCTTGTTAACATTTTTTTATATTTTCAACCGTTTCCGAGTTATTTAGGAATTAGTGGCGATAATTTATTTTATGTAAAATTAGTACATATGTATGTACTATTTTTTGTTTTCAAAAATTCATAAATAAAATTTGCACATTACGAATAAAATTGAGTGCCTCGGTAGGCAAGCTGGTAGCGAGCTAGTCTATCAGCGCCGGGGTTCCGAGTTCGATTCCCGCCTGAGACTCTGGTTTCTTTTCTGCAGACAAGCATAAAGCTTCGCGGGATTAGCTTAGGAAATTAAAAAATAGCCATAAATCATGAAAATTAGTTGAAAATTGTTGATTTTATTCAGAATTAAAGGCAGGTATCTAACTTTGAAATGGAAAAATATACATATCGCACTTGATCATAAAAAGGGTTTGACAAAAAAATTTTATTTTTTCATTATTAATAAGATTTCTGTATGACGTGCTAAATTCTCACTTTCACTTAATGGAAAAAATCAGTGGGAAATTTTGGTAAAAAAAAATGTTTATCGGTGAAATTATACGTTATGTGTAGTGAATTATGTCTAGACTTCAAAACCCAAAATAATTATTAAAAATTATTAAATTTATTAATGACATTTGCAAAAAAGTGCATAAAATGTGTTTTTGAGTTTTTGTCAATAATAAAAATTTTTATTTATGCAATAAAATCTTTATTAACTAATATTTTTTAATGAAACTCCAAGTTAAAAGATTTTGTATTGCTTAAAATAAATCAATTAAAAATTTGTATCAAAGTTATTTTTTGGGAATACAAAACATATTATTAATAAGATTTCTGTATGACGTGCTTCATATTTGATAAATACACTGAAATTTAATTTAAACTTTCAAAACTAGTCCCACAATTCCCAAAATTAAGTAGTGTTAATACTTTATATAGCCCGAGCACACAGTCTTAAAAATTTTGATCTATTGAAGACGTTTTCTGTGAACAGGCATGTTAAACAAAAAATATATGTATAACTGTCTCAATCCGCTTTAGAAATGTACCAAGTTTTTTTGTCCCAATTTTTTTCAAAATAAATTTTAGTGATTTAAAACTTCGTTCTGTCTTCAACTTTAAAAGGATCTTATCGTCACATGAAGAGCAAAACGGCCAATTTTCACTTTTCAGATAAAGATAAGATAAGATAAAAAACTTAATAAAATTAAAAATATTGCGGCTATAAATTAGATTTCTTCCAAATGCGATAATTAACATGTGCAGAAAAATTACATATTGTGGAACCGTTCAGAAATTTTTCAAATAAGATACATTTTATATGAAAATATTTTTAAGTGAGAAAATAAAGAAAATAAATAATAAGTACCAGGTGTGTTCATTAGGGAGAGTTTTCATTATTTACCCATGTAATGTAAAAATAATTTATTTGATTTTTGACGCTTGTTTTCATTTTTTTTTTTTCATATTTTCTTTTGTTTGACGTTATATAGGTTTTGAAATTGAGAACAAAATTTCTAATTACTTTACCTTGTACTTATTCTACCATGGGTTTAAGTAAGGCCCTAATTTTGTAAAACACAACGCACGCCAAAGTATTATTTTTAAAGCAAAAACAAAATCGTAAATATTTTGTAATTCTGTTGTTGCTTTGTACAGAAATTTATGTAAAGTTTTAATATCTTCAACGACACAAGCAATGAGGCGTATGAAATCTTTAAAACCAATGTGAATTTCTGTTAAAGGCAACAACAAAATTACAAAATATTTATGAATTTGTTTTTGCTTTCAATGTAATTCTTTGTCGTTGCGTTGTTTCACAAAATTAGGGCCTAAGTTTCTATTTTCAAACACATTTGTCATGCATAGGATATTTTTTTTTTCTTTTTAATTACATATTACAAAAATGACCAGATCTTTTTCAAACTAACTACTCTCTAAAAAAATTATTTAAATCAAATATAATTTATATAGCAAAGTAAACAGTAACTGAAATCGAAAAGGAAAAATACTAAAGGCCTTATTCATAAAAAATATTTCAGGTTAATAACAGGTTTATTAAACGAATTTCCTATGGAAATCTGAAATATTTTTTATGAATATGGGGGTAAATATTTAAAAAATTAGCAAACAGTTTTTAGCAAAAAATATATGAAGGGTAGAAAGTATGTACTTACTACATACATACATATATATTTATCTATTTATATAAAAGTATATATTTATAACTATTTGTATGCATACAACAACCAAACAATATAAGAAGGCAGTTGTTAACTGAAATGAAAAAAAGTATATAGAAAAAGAAAAAAAAAATAAAAATGTTATTTATGTGTATAGTTTATGTAAATTTTATTAAAATAATGACTATATTAAAATTATTATTATTTTGTTATTTATGTATGTATGTCGATTATGTTTTAATTATATAACTATATTGTATTAAATAAATAAATGATTTAAATGGTGCATAAAAACATTTCATGTGGTGTACAAAAGTGGCACACCTAGTTCAAAAGTGACTCAACTCGAAATTTTCATTTTTCGGGCTGATATATTTAAACTATGCACAATACACTTGTTTATCTATAAAAAAAATATCAGTGTATTTTGTTGTTGTTAACTGTTGCTAAAAAACAATTATGTCTTTCATTATGTTTCAATTAGCATAAAGTAGCAATTTATAAAAGTTACTTCTTTTTTGTTGTCAGAAAATATAATGGAAGTAGGTAGATCCCTATTGCTAAGTGCTAAATAGTCTTAATTCGAATTGACACTTTTGATAAAATAAATCTTTTTGGGAGTTATATTAATTAGATTTGTGTCCGTTTAGAATTTGGCAGTGTCAAAACTTGAAAAGAATTCATCAAAAGTGACATAGCTTAAAATAATTCTGTAACTTGTGCAAATAATACATCACCAAAAATGACACAACTAAAAATTGTTCATTACCTAGTGTATAAATATTTCAAAAAATAACTTTTTAGATCATAATCTCTCTGTATAGATTTTATACTAAATGGTCCAAAGATTTGTTTTGATCTATTTTTTAGGTCAAAGTTGTGTTACTTTTGAATTAGGTGGGGATATTTGTTAAATCGACTTTTATTAAGTTAAAAACAATTAAAAGTGCTATATTCAGCTGTGTCGAATCTTCAAAAAAACATTTGAGGAGTGGGATCTATATGGACAGGAGTGTTTTTTATCAGTTTTTTCTTAAGTAGTGCAGCACTTTATTTGGTTTCATGTTATGCATTTATTTATTTATATTTATCTTTTATAAAAGGGCATTCTATATTTTTTAAGAGCATGCTGAGATTTAATTGTCATATTATCTGTCGTTTACGATAGTATTAACGATGTCGCTTACGGTATAATCGCAAAATGGGCTCGATTTGTTAGGGTTTTACTCGTATTAAAATGTTTTTCAAGAATTTGCTTTATATGGAGCCTATGGTATTTCACGAAATTTGGCAAGGTCTTATGGAACAGACAAAAGTTTATAAAGTTTATTACAATACATACCAAATTTTACTACAATAGTAACGTTTTTAGTCGTACTAAAGTGTTTACCGAAAGTGGGATTTATATGGGGCTTGTTGTAAATTGTGGAACGATCTTAACGAAATTTTACTACAATAGCGTTATTTGTTAAGGTTTCAGGCATATCGTCAGCTCAGAATTATTTTGACCTACCGACCATTTTTAAAAAAATTGAGTTAGGTATGGGGTATATATATTTTGAATACCCCCTTTTCGAATCCAAAATCTGTTTCGCGAAATTTTTTGTGGTTTCTGAGATATAAAGCATTCCATTTTGCTGCATATCAACTGTTTCAAAATTTTTTAAGTTTTGTTTTGCTCTACAAGCCACTGTTTGGCGATTGCAAAACGTCCAAAATAAATTTTACTGTTGCTTTGCTTTATTGCCGTATGAAAAAAAGTAAAATGACAACAAGAAAATAAATTTGTGAAAAATAGTTTGTGACACATAAGAAATTGCTACGAATTGTTTATCCTGTACTATAATAATACGACTTTAAGTCCTGTTGTATAGGAATACCAATAAATAAATAAAATAAATAAATAAATAATGGACCCAACCAAGTGTACGGTTTGTTATGATTTGCAAAGTGTTTTTAGCCTACCTAAGGGAAATGCTTTAACATTTTACTATAAACGAAAATTAGGCAAAAGTGCAGTTTACGGGGCGTACGAAAAATAAATAAAAAAAATTGTAACCCCATCTAGAAATAAAAACAAAAAAGACCAAAATTAAAATTTAAGAGGGCTGAT
Source organism: Pollenia griseotomentosa (assembly GCA_963931875.1). Taxonomy (NCBI): domain Eukaryota; kingdom Metazoa; phylum Arthropoda; class Insecta; order Diptera; family Polleniidae; genus Pollenia; species Pollenia griseotomentosa. Next base: position 200,435,500 of record OZ007561.1, on the reverse strand, counting down.
GCCCGTGGGCCCCCCTGGATCCAAAAAACCCCCGCCCACTTAGTGGAATATGTGGGTACTCAAATTAAAGGTAATTAATTGTACAAGATAATAAATAAATAAAATAAATATTTTGTTTTATTTTGTATTTTTTAATGTTTTATGTTCGATTTTTTTTTTTTTTTTTGAACTATAAGCCTTCGGCCGGGCGCAAGGATTTTCTCTTATATGGTATAACAAAAACCGGCTTCGCTAACTAAAGCTTCTCTGCATAGACGGCCTTCGGCCGGGCGAAAGGATTTTATGCTCTATGGTACAACAAATACCGGCTTCGCTAACTAAAGCTTTTCTGCACCTAACAGGTGCTTAAATTACCCTAGAGAGGAAAATAAAATGCGAATACAAATACATATTTGCAATCGTGAGGAAATTACCTTTAATTTGAGTACCCACACATATCACTAAGTGGGCGGGACAGTTTTTTTGTTCCAGATGCCCCACGGGTCACAGCCCCCTTAAATTTTAATTTTGGTTTTTTTCTTTTTTTATTCTGAATCGGGTGGCATATTTTTTTTTCGTACGCCCGTAAACCGCACTTCAGCCGAAAATAATCTTACAGCAACCATTATTATGCTAAATATACCAACTTTTACTTATTGTGCCTTGTGGAGGGAAGCTCATAGTGGTCAGAGTGGTAACAATATTATCTACTAATTAAAACTTTGACATTATGGGGCGATTCTTGCGTACCTCAAAATAATAATCGAATTAACTCAGCCGCAATCAAAATGTTCATTAAACAAAATAATTGATGCCGTTATACAAAAGTCTTTAGAACCAGGACTTTCTTTAATTCAAGAAGTGAACTGTGTCCATGGTGTTATTGACCGGTACTTAAAGAATATTGAAATTCATAGTCCTCTTCATTTACTAAATTTGCTTTAAACAATGCCAAATATAAAACAAAATTAAAAGTTATGGAAATGCTTCCGGAAAATTTTCGCACATACTCGTTGGAAGCAAATAAAATGAACTTTCGAAAAGTCCCTTTTGCTAAAATTAAACTACTTCTATACAATAAAAATAATGATTTATGTGATACAGCATATCACAGTTTCCTTACTTGAGGAAACTGTGATATGCAAAAGTGTAACTGTAAATTTGTTTTTGATTTGTTTTCTTTATGAAACCGTTATTTTCATTAAAATTTTTGCATCAATATTTTAAAAAATTATGTTATTCTTCTTTAGTCTGTGATATTAAGTGTTCCTTAAAATAGAGGCATTACAAAAACATATTAAGGGTATTCATTTCAGTTTTTTTATATGTTGGAAAAATGGAAAAGTGGAAAAATGTAATTTTTGTTACAACAACCACAAGAAAAAAAAATTCCACCAAAAGTTACATTTTTATCATACTATAACCAAGTGTAAAAAAATCAGGATAAAAAGATGTAATTTTCCACTATAAACGTCAAACGAAATGATGTTGCCATTCATAAAAAATTGTTAATTTTTAATACAAAGTACTAAAATTTACATCTCTTTTTATAAACTCTTGAATTGTACAACTCTGATTTTAAAAATTATTTTTTATAGTTACAACATTTCAAAGATAACTTCTTTCTAATTTAATCTTTCAAAAAGAAAAATTCATATTAAGAATGTGTTCAATGAAAAAAGTTATTAAAAAAGAACTAAAAAAAGAAATGTGGTCAAAAAATGGACAGACGCTGAAGTTAATAAAATACTCGACTTTTTGGCAGACAATCGCCATTTTGAGGTAACTTTTTGTAGTCGAATATTATGATGAAAATAACACCATTCACTTCGTTTTAAATTAAATAATTAATTAATTCACTTTTAACAATTTTATTCGGCATCTTAAAAAATATCAATTAGTACTTCCACGAATTATTTGACAGATTTTTTTTTTTTGTGATAGTTTGTACTTTTTACAAAAAAAACACCGTTCACGTCAATAAGGTGTAATTTTTCTTTTTTCCATTTTTCCAACCAAAAAAAAATTGAAATGAATACCCTTATTTTGTAAAAGTTGAAAATTTTATTGTATTTAAAATTTTTACCCTACAAACGTAAGTTTATGTCCTTTTAATTAGAATTGAACGTTCATTCATCTAATTTGATTTTATAAAAATCCAGAATGGGTAGATCTAAACATTGTACCCATGAACGTAGGGAAATTATAAAAAAAATTTATAAACAAGGTAAAAGTCATAGAAAAATTGCAGATATTGTTGGGTGCTCAAAGAAAATGGTGGAAAATGCACAAAATTTGGGTATAAAGAAGAAACAAGAGGAAGAAAACCCAAAATGACAGAGGCTTTAAAAAGAAAAATTTTACGCCACGTAAGGAAGGATCGATCCGTTTGTGACTTCTACCGCCTTAAAAAAAATATATACTCGACGTAGCAACTTCAACTACCGGGCCTGTTCTGAAAATCACGCGATTTCAAGCTTTTGAAATTACGTGGGTGATTTTGTGGTGTTCTGAAAGTCATACCGTTTTTGTGTTTCTGGGTGTGCTTTCGGCAATTGAAGATCACACCAAAACACACAAAAACGGGACAATAAAATATCACACGTGTGATTTTAATTTGCTACTTTTTGGGATCATATAACTATTACTTTTTTTCGCTTCATTACTTTATGGGAACCAGTGATAGATTGTTGGAAAACTCTGTCTATAATTCATTTAGTTTTATTTAATATTCAGCTTTGTAATATGTATAAGTTAATTAGCCTTTTACGGCTATTTATTTAAAGGCCCAAGGCGAAACTGATCGCACTTTCCGTACGTAATTAAATGTTTTTTGATTTTGTTTCTGTCTTTTCAATTGCAATTGAGAGGCTTTTTGTTAATTTTTGGCAGTAGCTTAAGCAATTTTATGCATATTTTAGATGGGCCTTAACTGTTATATAAATTAAATAAATTAAAAACTTTTTAAGATAATTTTGATATCAAATTAACTTTTAATTTGAAACCCCAATCATTTAAGATTTAGCTTGGAAATCGGTAAAAAACCATTTCTATTTTTTCAAGTGCATAATTTTTTATTTAATATAGGTACATATGGAAAAGGAAAACAGGGGTGTGCTGGAAATCGCAAACGCAAAACGCAAGAATTTTAAAAGTAATTTTTTAGTAAGATTTCTGTAATAAAAGAATTTTATGACAAATATTATACAAACATTTCTCTATTAAACAGAATTTTATAAAAAAAATTATAAAAATTATATTAAAACTGTATTAAAAACAACCTCCAAATTCTTGCGTTTTGCGTTTGCGATTTCCAGCACACCCCCCAAACATACAGGGGTGTGCTGGAAATCGCAAACGCAAAACGCAAGAATTTGAAAAGTCGTTTTTTAGTAAGATTTCTGTAATAAAGGAATTTTATGACAAATATTATAGAAACATTTCTCTATTAAACAGAATTTTATAACAAAAATTATAAAAATTAGATTAAAAGTGTATTAAATACAGCCTCCAAATTCTTGCGTTTTGCGTTTGCGATTTCCAGCATACCCCCCAATATTTTATTGTTTACACCCTTAAAATATCAGGCATAATGAGAAAGAACAAGACAAGACTTTAAATGTAATCTTGTTGAAATATACTGAGCTACCTAAATAAGAGCGGCAAGCGTCTGTTTTATGTCAAAACTTTTCATGTTCACACAGTTTATACGAAACAATCCTTTTGAACGCGATTTTAACACCACCTGGCTGGAAAATTTTATTTGATAGATCGCATGGTCGTTTTATTTTATTAAAAATGTATTGGCAATAGAATTTTCATGTTTAAAAAAACGCTTGCCGCTCTTGTTTAGGTAGCTCAGATAAATATGTATGTATGTATAAATAAAAATATGATGAGAAATGGTTTAAAAATAATTTGTGTATGGAAATTAAAAATGAATTAGAACCAAAAGAATGGCAAATAAAAAAATAAATCGGAAAATATAAAAATAAACTCTAAACTTCCAGCGAATCCTGTGATCCCGGCTGCAAAATACGTAAATTGGGCACCTTATTATTTTCCGTAGGATTAAGTGCGTCATCAAAGCTAGTTAGTGATAGACGTGTTTTAATTGATTTGGCGGAGGATTCTACGGAGCGTGAACGAGTATGACTGGCATTACAATTACGTACACAACTCAAAGGTGTACGTTTTCCTTTTACGGTATCGTGGTTATCGATTTGAGTGATTTTTAATTTTGGCGTCATGGGCATATTATTTTCAAGATCTTCGTATATTTGTTGACGTGACTGTCGGCGTTTTAGATTGCGGTGCGCAGATTTTGGATAACTTTTTTTGTTGGATCTTACACGATCCAAGTGTTTGTTTGTTGGCTTAGTTACAACTTGGCGGTCGTGTTTATTATTGAAACTAATATTTGCATTTTGTGAAGACATTGATGCCATACTGCTGTTGCCGCTTGAATTAAAATTAAGGGATAATGTGGCCAAAATGCTCTCAAGCATAACATCTTCACTAGATTCTTCTACGTCATCATCAGCGAAAATAATAGGGGTTCTTTCTACACTTATAGAAGGAGAACGGGGATCAATATCTTGTTGCAAAGCAACGGGAGTGTGTGGTGGCTCCATCAGTTCTTCAAAGTCTAAAATCACTTTTTCTTCTGGCATTTCAATATCATTATTTTGCTCACACTTTTTATCGATATTTTTTCCTGTTTCTTTTACATTATTTTCTGTTTCGGGCAAACGAGGTTCTACAAAAAGATCGGCGAATGTATCATCAAGACTAAGAGATTTTTCAAGTGTGTCCTCGAGAACTAGAGGAGTACGATTGACATTTAAACTGGGTGACCTGGGATCATTAAGATTATAAGTAAAGCCCCTAAAGAAGCATTTGCGCAGAACATCTAAACTATTATCGTTATTTAAGTCACGCTCTAGCGCACCAGCGGAAAACAATTGTACATTTGTATCGATGCGCTTATTTTGTAGCTGTACAGACAAATTAAAATACCTTATTTCGGGTCATCTTCAAACATACTTATATCTACAACTCACATAAATTGGTGTACGGCATCCTGCTGGTGATCTTGGATCAATGCAATGGTTTTCGGCATTAAGATTCATCAATTGTGCAGGAACATTTTGTGTAACAGGTGTGTTTGAAAGATAGCAACCTTCAATTTTAGTTTGTTTCGCTCCCATTTTCGTTTTAGAAATAAAAAAAATTTATTTTAATGCAAGATGAAGCTACAGATGCATTCAAATTTTAATGGCGTAGCGCTTCAATAGTGATGCTAATTTAAATTTTTAGAGAAGACACTTTTCTAGGATTGGGCAAAAAATATCGATATAGAAAAAATAAAAATAAACGATATATATCAGTGATGGAAAATTCAGTAGTATGGTACTATTTTCAGTACTTTTTCCTTTCAAAAATACCACGGTACCCCTACGTTCGTTTTAGTACTCTTTTCTTGTTATGCTATGTTCATACGACGATATAAACCACTCGTTTCGCTCTCTAAAACTAGTTTGCCAAACATGCTGTTCAGAGCTGCCGTTTTTGGTTATTGGTTATATTGGTTATATTTTTTTTCAATGTGGAGATGTGAATATTTTTTTCATTTTTGTTACTTTTTTATAAAAGTTAACATATTAATTGAGTTCGTATCTGTTTTTCTATTCCAAAAGTTATGGCATCTCTTTTCGATTCCAAAAATTTTTCAAAATAATTGAAGCAAAAATCAGCTTAACATGAAATTAATGGATCAAACTGATCAAATTTTAAAACAATTTGATATGAAAGGTCTTTTAAAAGATTGTACAATTTCTATAGCAAAAAAGTAGGGAATTGTATGTGCATTCAACAAAAAAGTGTGGTAGTTTTTCAATGGATCATGTCATTGTTAAAAAGTGTTTGTAGTGAGACGACATGTCTTCATTTTTTAACGACATGTTTTCGTTTTTTAACGACTTCAAAATAATTCTCTTGTGTATACCATGGAGTAGTTATAAGATTACTCCTTTGTAATCCAAAGTTGGATTATATGGTCCTACCCTAGGACATCGTCATGTTAAAAAGACAATGTTATTCCATACGTTTGGTATACTTTTTGACTAGTCCTAGTCCCTTGTGACATTGTTTCGTTAGCTGTGTGGCAAGTGGCACCGTCCTGTTGAAGCCACACATCGTCCACATCCATATCTTCCAATTCGGGCCATAAAAAGTTCGTTATCATATCACGATAGCGAACACCATTCACTGTAACTGCCTGACCGGCCTCATTTTGGAAAAATGTTGATGCCGCCAGCCCATAAACCGGACCAAACAGTCACTCTTTGTGGGTGCATTGGTTTTTCGACAATCATTCTTGGATTATCATTCGCCCAAATGCCGCTATTCTGCTTATTGAAGAATCCACTGAGGTGAAAATGTCCCTCATCACTGAAGATGATTTTCTTCGAAAATTGCTCAGCCACTGTTGCCATTTCTTGACACCATTCTGACCATTGACGACGTTTGTATCTTTCCATGGTTCAAATTGGGTCAGTCTGAAATTGAGAAATGTCAAATGAAATGCAGAAAAAACTTGACGTTTAGGTGTGGTTCACATTCAACATCGGCCCTTAAAATGTAAACACCCTTTATAAATATATATTTCTTTTTTTTTAATTATTTTTTTTTTTTTTGGTTCATTTAATTGTTATACTGATATATACCGTTATAAAAGTTGCTATACCAAAAAAGAAAAAAAGATTAATACCGATACCGAAATTCGTTTCGGTATTCAACCTTGCCTAAAACAATTCAATTTAAATTTCTTTTTTAAAGAGAAAATATAAAAATTTGTATATTTGTGTTTAAAAAAACCAGGATTTCCAATAAGAACTTGACAAATTTTTTATGTGTGCTGTGTGGCTTGTGGCACCGTCCTGTTGAATAAAATTCATTCTCTTTCCAGAGAGTGCCTCAATTTACGTTCAAGAAAACAGCTGATTTCAAGGTTATTGAGCAAATTTTTCGTTTGCCTTTATAAATTGTTTTCTTGATGACATCTTGAATGTAAATTGCTCAAAAATTGAATGCAGCCTACGTCACAACTTTCAATTTTTGTTAATTTTGACAAATAGTATATGTAAAAGACTATCAAGAAAATCTTGATCGTGTGGCTGCACTGTTAGAACCCCAAATCTGGTAGCCCTGCTTTAGTCAACTGTTTTATACAAGGCGAATTCATATATATATATATATTAAATCGCCTTGTTTTTGGCATTACATACAGGGTTGTTAGATTTGACGATTTTTCGTCATTTTGACGACTTTTTTGAGAAAATACAGAAAAATTACGATTTTTTTATTGAAAGTAATAGTGTTATAACGATTTTCTGGCATCAATAAAACACATATTTACAATTATATTGGGAACAGTCCAAAACGTAACAATCAGTTTTTCGCAATAAAAACTTATTGGAAATTAAACAAAAAAAAAAGGAAAAGAAATCTTCCACCATCAGAAACAAGGTCGCTTTCTTTAGAAGCATTAGTAATTAGAATTCTACAGTTATATAAATGCCATCATACTGCAAAAAATATACACTAGAGCCCCGATTTGCGTCGCTTTTTAAAAATTGGTTAAATCCGTTTTGCGGTTTTATGATTCCGATTTGCGTCACTACTGAATTCATAATCACATGTGAAGAATTTTTCTATTTGTGTGTAAAAATTTAATTTAATTCTGTAAGGTAAGTTTTAAGCATAGCTGCGTGTTAGGAAGTAAGAAGTTAGTTTTTAATAAGAAGTTGTGTAGAAAAATGAGTGCAAAGAAAAGAAAATGCATTAGTTTTGGACTAAAATTGGACGTAATAAAACGTTTAAATTTTGTTTTTGGTTAAGAAAAATTAATAATATGTATGAAATTTCATTAATATTTAGAGATGGTAAGAGATTTTTCCGCAAACCAAAACGTATCATTAACCTTTTTTAACGAAAAAAAATTAAAAATGACTAAAAAAACACGGTAAAAAATTATGAATATTCAATATTGCATTGGGTTAGAAAAACCAATTGATACGTGAACTTTTTTGAGAAAAATTACAAAAGATTATAATTTTTGTGGTTACTAGCAAAAAATTGGTTATGACCGTAATGAACATATGTAATAACGTGTGCCATGTCTAAATCCGCCACTACCTTGACTTGGGTCAAGTGTAGGAATCGAGATACGTATGTTTATTGATGTGAAGCTATAAAGAAATACACGGGTTTTTTGTAGTTGTAGAGTTGCACTTACCTGTTATAAATTCGCCTTGGTGCAACTCTACAACTACAAAAAGCCCCATGTATTTTGTTTTTGCAATTTTCTGACTTGTTGTCAAATTTCAGTATAGAAACAAAATAATATTTTGACGTTTCACCATTTTTTAATTCGCCGTGGATACAGCTGATGAACGGCTGACGAGTTGAGCTTACCTGGAGTTAATTCGCCTTATGCGCCCCATACACGGTTCAATTCAGTTGTCAACTGAGTCTTTCAACTCAGTCTTTCAACTCAGTTGACAACTTCATCAACTGAATTGAAAGATTTTAAATTAATTTTAAAATTTAATGAAATAAAAGACAATTTTTAAAATACTTAACTACAAAAATTAATTTTGACAGCAAATCAAGAGACTCGAGCACACACAGTACAATCGAATTGAAAGACTTAGTAGTCAACTTGAAAAAATCAAAATCTTTTGATTTTTCTTCAACCAACTCGACAACCTTCAAACTAATCAACTGACAAGGCCATACACGCTTTGATTTGGAGAACAACCGACTCAGTTGACAATTGAATTGAATCGTGTATGGTCTGCTTTAGTTGACTTGTTATAGTCTCGCCGCCACCTGAAGTAAATTCGCCTTGGTAACGACGTAATTAGATCAATTATGAATAAAAATTCCCCGGGAGTATTTTCTTTTTTTTCCATTTTTACAATTGAATTAACATAGGAAAAATGGGAGAAGTGAGAAAACTCCCGGGGGATTTGCAAACATTGTTTTGCCTCATAACTTATTTCTAGTAAAAGAAAGTGGAATAAAGCGCTTTATACCATGATCGGCGATGAAAAAAAAACAATAGCTATTTCTGTTCGTTACATATTCAAAAGTTAAACATAAAAAAGTGATGTATTTTTTATCCATTACAAAGGTCAATTGCGTTAACGATATTTTCTGTCAGTCCGTCTTTAGAAAACACAAATAAGCTAGATGGCTCGCCGATAATTGTCCGTGTGAAAAACATGGTGTGCCCGAATCTAAGCCGCAAACAGACATCGTTAGGCCTTGTAAATGTCAATCTAATAAAAATTTAAACGCGTTTGAGTTCAATTGGGACGCCTGTGACAATCATCGGAGTTCGTGCCAACAAAACATTTTTGTGTCGGAATTTACCATTCAAAATGGTAGCTTCGATAACGTTTTTCATCAATTGTTTAACAACCAATCGTGTACCATTGCATAGCCGAAGTAGAATAACCTTAAGCTACGGTCACACTTATTAAATATTTGATCAAATAAGCGTAACCCCTACTTTTGTTAATAGTTAGTGAGATTTAAAATGGTCTTAATATTACAAAATAAACTAATTATACTACTAGACATAGCAAAAAACAGTTTTTTGTAAGATGTGGTATTTTTATCAAAATAAATATTGATATTAAGCGAAATGATTTTTTAGTTTGGTTGTTGGTTCCGTTTTTTTCGTCAAATATTTGATAAGTCTGACCGTAGCTTTAGAAACAAATTTATCATAAAAATACATAAACTTTTCAAAAGAACGGGTTAATTAATCAAGAAGGTATAGGAGGGGGTGCTTTTACCCTTTTTGCTTTATTTTACATCGTAAATTTTAATGTTTTTAGCCTTTAGTTCCTTCAAGACTTGAAACTATCATCGAATAATTAATTAGGAAGACATGGGTAGAAGTTTTACCCCTTTTGTCCTATTTTACGCCCTAATTGTTGGAATTTTCAAAAAATTTATATCTTAAAGTTCCTTAGATATTACAGTGTTTGCATGCCAAATTTTAAGAAAACCGGTTGATTAGTTAAGCAGGTATAGGGAGGGGGAGCGTTTACCCCTCTTGCCTTATTTTACGCCCTAAACAATAAAAATTATAGGCTATAGTTACTTCCAGATGTTACACTACTTGCTTTCCAAAATTTAAGAAAATCGGTTGATTAGTTAAGAAGATATCGGTGATAACACCGTTAAAAGTAGTGCAGAAGTAACAAAAACAAACGTTGATACAAAATCTATAACTGATTTAATTTCCTTTACTCAAAAAGAAAATGAACGTTTATCAAAACGATCTGCTACAAATGAGGATACAAAAAATGCAATGGGGGATTTAATATAAATATAAATGCCATATCTCCGGAAACACTGGGCCGATTTCATGCAATCTTTACATAACCCATCTACAGACTATCTTTACCTTTTGGTTTAAATCGCTCGACCCGTTTTCGCAGTTAGTGGTGACATCAAAGTGTACACTTCTTTATATATATATATATAGATAACAGAGATGTATGTTAATAGTTTTCGACATAAGTTACAGACACACTGTTTTCTCACTTTTCGAGAAACGATGGAATATTTTGCTTCACATCTTTTCGATGCGAGAAGTTCTCACAAAGTTACAGAACGTGGGTACTGCTGGCTTCAGTCTATTCAGTGTTGTATTTGTTGGCATTACATTAATTTTCTTTTAATACTAAAAATACAACTCTACAAACAGTGAGTAGTTGTTTTTAGTTATCGATTACTCAATACTTTGAGATCTCTAACAAATACTTCTGAACAAAAATATAGTTTGTTGTATTTTGTCCATTTTTTTTACAAGAAATTAATAATTTTTCTGATTTTAAAACAAAATTGTATAAATATGTGTCGTCTGTTGGTGTAAATTTTAATAATTGTTGTTTTTCAACGTAAATTGTAAGATATTTACAAAGTTTTTCCTAAACTAGCCCATCCTATAGTGAACAAGAAAAAAAGTGCGATGAAAAATTTTCACAGATACAAAAATACGAGAAAAGTCGACATTTAAAAAAAAAAATACTTATTAAGCTAAACAAAACAACAATATATAACGTAATAAGTTTATTCTTTAAGAAATTTTAATAATTTTGTGAAAGATAATTGCATTAATTTTCTTAAAACTATGCAGAGATGGCGTCTTCAATGCTAACAGCAGATGTATCAGCTTTAGCCTCAACCGAGGCTGATGTGGATGAAGCTTTAAGTTGTGCTTTGCATTCTTGTGCCAATGATCCGGATTTTGCAATCATATGTGATTTCTTACAGAAGTTTTCAAAAGATTTGGGTCTAGATTTGCCCAATTTTAAATTATTATTACAATGGCTGACCAAAACAGATGAAGGTGAGTACTGCGAAAAAGGTCTAACAAAGGGGAACACACATGCATACTGATGTAGTTGTATATAGAGTATGTACAACTGAAAGGAAAAAAAGTGTGAAACTTTCATTGATATTTTGTTAAAATTATTTTTTAATACATTTGGGGTAAAAAAAGTACAATGTTTACTCCTTAATATGTAGAAAATAATTATGTATCACTACTTGTATCATTTTTATTAAAATAGAAAGTTTATTCTTATAAGAGAAATTTTAATATCGAGTTAGAATTGTCCACATCTTCCGTATAAAATTTGTAAGTTGATGCCTACTGACACCAGCATCGGCATAGTCATACCATTAACTTTTCTTATATGTAGGAAAATCACACCATAATAACGTTATACAATAATTAAAATAAAACTGATTTTAAATATGATAGTTTTGAAAACAATGTATGAAACAGCTCTCCAGAATTGTTAAAAAGCATATAAATGTACTACCAGCTTATTTTTTAACATTTCTTCAATTTGTGTTCCTCGTATTTAGTTTCATCACAGCTAAGAGAAATGCAAATAAAACTTTTAAGAAAAACTCGTAAAACTGTACATGAGAAAAGCTGGGAAACTGCATTAAGTAAATTTTGTTTCACTTATTCAGCGCAAGATGGTTGGGAAATCGAACGGTTCGGTTACAAAAATTCGAGCGTTAAAGTAAAATTACGTATTTTAAAGGTAAATATAGTATTATAAGTATAATTATTTAACTGGATCCAAATAGTTATTTTTTTTACACACAAAGGAACTACTTGAAAGTCAATTTGAACGTAATACAAAGTTTCGTGCTAAAATTTTAACTCTTAGTGCTGATTCATTGAGATCAAGGCCTATAGGACGTGATCGTCAGGGTCATGCATACTGGCTGACTCAAGATAATGATTGTAACATACGCATATATCAAGAGCATTTGGATGAAGAAATATGGCAGGTGGTAGCTACAAATCGTGATGAATTTGTCAATCTAATTAAGCTTCTAAGGGGAAGTGAAGTTGTAGTGCCGTGCAAAGATATTAGTATAATAGATGAAGATACAACAAGCAGCATTAGTCGAATAGATTCATATTCCGCTCATAAATCTGCTCCACCCGAAGAGAATGACGACTCTCAAGAGGATGAACAAAAAGTACCAAAACTAAGCATTAAACTTGTACAGGGAAAAAGTTTTGATGAATCGAACAAACATAAAGATGTGGGTAAGGGCGAAGAAGAATTAGCTGCCGAAGAAGATGCAAAGCTATTAAGAAAGTCAGTTGGTTCAGAGGCCGTTGAAAGTGGTGAAGACGAATTTGAAGAAATCGAAGAGGAGTACGATGATGAAAGTGGTAGTGAAATTGAAAGTGATGATGAAATTAAACTTTACAAAATGAAAAACGTCACAGCACATGAACCGGAAAAAGACACAAAAATAAAAGAAGATAATAAAAAAGTCAAGGTAAAACAAATTTAAAATTAAAAAAAAAAATTTTTTTAACTTTTTTGTATTGAATAGCCCTTGTTAATATCACAGAATAAAGTATTAAGCTCTAAAACTGCTGTAGCACCTTGTTATTCTGCTAAAAAGCGAGGTTTGGATCAATTAGATAGCAATTCTCCTCCTCGTAATGTAATTCAATCTGCAAACGCTCTTCAAAAGTTAAGACCATCTTTATTAGATTCCAAACGGGTGAAAACTAGTAATAAATATGATGATAACAAAGAACAGAGTGAAGAGGATTATGAGGAATCGGAAGACGAAGATGCTGACGTAGAAGAAGAAATAGAGGAAGAAGACATTGATTCAGTAGCAGCAGAAGAAGATGAAAATGAGGAAAAGCTTTTTGTGGACTATGATGATTATGACGAAGAAGAGCCAGAAGTGGGAATAGAAATTTCAGATCCCGTTGTTCATGTGAAAGGAGAAGGTTCTGGAAAAGGTTGTGATGTTGGAAATTTTTTGTGTTTTATAGATTTTGATTTAGACTATGAAGATTTAAATATATTAAGTGAAGTAATAGTCGAGGATATTTTCTATGTTCAAGGAGGAGGGAGTGGCCTAGATTGTTTAGTGGGAAATAATAAAAACGACGAAGAAGTTGATGGTGATAACACCGTTAAAAGTAGTGCAGAAGGAACAAAAACAAACGTTGATACAAAATCTAAAACTGATTTAATTTCCTTAACTCAAAAAGAAAATGAACGTTTATCAAAACAATCTGCTACAAATGAGGATACAAAAAATGCAATGGGGGATTTAACAGAAAAAAAAGAAAATTTTGATAAACACTCTGAGAAACTAGCTGAAAATCTTAGTGAAAATGTTAAAGAAGAAAATACTAAGAAAGAAATAAGTCAGATTAATGGAGAAAATAAAACTAAAAATGAAAAATACACTGATCCAAAAACAACTATTGAACTATTATCAAGCGAATCTAAAAACACACAACATGAAAAGTTAACAAAAGTATTCTGCAAAGCAGATAATCAAATAACATGTAAAAATTTAACATCATCCAACACAGATACTACGACCATTGTTGGTTTATCTCAGAAGACACACGATACCAAAATGTCTGCTTTAGAATCTTTAAAAAAAGAACTTAGAGAATCAAAACAAAAACTATTGGAAAAAAAATTGCCTACTACAAGTGAAAGCAGTAACATAAGTACATCAATTTATAATCGCAAAAGACGTCTTACTGATCAGCTGCATGTAACAGTTGCAAAACCAGCAAATTCTGAGAGCGAGGTAGACTTGAATTCCGAAAATGCAGAAGATTTACATAATGAACAAGATCCTGAGATCGAAGATGATGGTGATTTAGATGTGGGCGGTAAGAGGCTAAAAATTAGACCTAAACAATCAAATACTGAACTTAGGAAGAAAATAGAGGCTCAAAAAGTTGCAGCAAATGATGAAACTACTTCTTCCAGCGGGGGCGAAGAGGAGTTAAGACGACGAAAGAAGATAATATTATCTAAACAAACTGCAACTGGTCCTTTAATAAAAACTGAAGAAATATTTACGAATTTTGAAAATAAGAAAGAGGATGAAGCAAAAGATGAAGGAATTTTGACAAAACTGGATGAAAAACCGAAAATTACTCCATTTACTCTAAAGCCACTACTTGCAGTTAAAAAAGCAACACAATTTACACCCACTAAAGTTAAACCAACTTTAGCAGAAATAATTGAAAAGAAACTTAAAAAGACTTCAGAAAAATTTCAAAATGATAAAACCGACGTTGATGGTAATGTTGTACAAACTCTATTCTCATCTATTAAAGAAAGTCCCATTACAAAGCCTTTAAAAAAAAATTTATTAACCCAAATAATGCAAGAAGAAAGTGATGCACATGCGATTCCTCGTAAGTGTACAAATAGTCAAGAATTAGATGCAACTTCAAACGATGTTAAACCAGTTAAGATTACTACAACAAACGTTAAGGAAACAACTGTTTCCAAAACTGATGTTGAAAAACCTAGACCTAAACCCGAACGTCAAAGGAAACGACGCAGCAGTGAAGAAACTGTTCAAATTGATAATCCTGAAGAACCGGAAGCCAAAAAAGAAGTTACGGTTATCAAAGAAAATGAAGTTTCTTTAAAATTCAAGAATCCCTCCCAATCTATTAAGGAGGAAGGCAAAGAGGGCGCTAAAGATATTGAAATTAAAATGGAGTGTTTAATACCAGCTTCTGGTAGAAGGTCAGGTCGAAGAAGTGGAGTAGCACCGGTTTATGTGGATTCTTTGCAGTCCCAAAGAAATCGATGTCCTGCAAAAAATTCCACAAAAACGGAAGATTTAACTGAAAACAATAAAGTGGAAACCATTGAAACTAAGAGTCCAAAAAAGGATAGTAAAAATACTAACAAGAAACAAGATAATGAGGTAAGTTAAGTTGTTTAAAAAAATAGTGAGTTATAAGTAGGGTTGCTATTTGAGAAAAAATTACCGCGAATTCCCGGGTATATTTTGTTCTAACTGCTAGTTCTTCAATGCCGTATTTAGTAAAATTTTCTTAAACAAAGAAGCATTTTGCTTAATCCAAGCCACACATACGTATGTATACATATTTAGAATAAGTAATTTTTGGCTTGGACGAGAATCATGCAAAATTTTCTTGGTTCAAGCTATATTTAGTTAATAATTCTAAATTATTTTCCGAGATTGTGTGTTGTATGGGGCATTTTGAGTATTGTATACTTAGATTTCTCTAAATTGTACCACTAAAGCATTATTCGTTACGCTTTTAGCCATACTTACATGATTTTCGAGAGTGGTTTACATGAGGCCTTTACAGGGAATTTGTTAAAATTAAATGACTATCGGTGCATTCCGCCACAAATTTATGTTAATTTTTGTCAAGTTTTTAGAGAGGTAGTTCCACATTTGGGTTTATAAGTTTTTTCATACTGAAGCGATTCTGCTGGAATTCAATCACAAACATCCTTGAACAACTAGAAACAATTTGAAACCCAAATGGCTAAATCGACTTAGAATTACTAAATAACGCAGAATATATATACTTTATGGGATATTAGATGAATATTAAAAAAAATCACATGGAATGACAAACGTAGTTCACTTTTATACACCACGGCTGATTAAGGGTATAAAACTGTAAACAAAATATGTTATTAAATAAGGTAAATTTATTTTCTCCTTAATGCTCAATTTGTTTAACGGTGAAATTTTTCAGAATCCTACTTCGTAATGTTGAGCTTTCTGTTCCTATTCACTCTTCCAGAAATAACATTCCCCTAAGACTTTAACATTTTCATTCCAATTATGCAAATGAGCCTTGCATTTGACAAAGTTTAAACGTATATTGATTTCTAGGATCCTATTGGCATCCAAAATAACCACTTAAATATCTAAAAAATAGCTTTTATCTTAATTTGTTTTTCGTTTTTGTTATATAATAGATGCTAGATCTAATTATTTTAGGCATACTAGCCAGTAAGAAGTACATATCAGTTTCATTGGAGAATAAGGTAAATAAAAAACTTTTGGCGGGAATCCCGGGAACCCCGAAATATTATTTGATTCCAAAAAGTAATTAAAAAATCCGGAATATTAGAAACCCTTGTTATAAATCATCTAGAATCACAGCTTTATAAAATTTTATTATATGAATTTCCTAATTTAGAAAAGCGAGGGAGATAAATTAGCAGATGGCAAATCAAGCTTATTGCCTGAAGAAAATGATAGTGCAGAAGTAATGTCAAAAAGGACAACCAATGCAACGGAGACCTCACCAAATTCTGATATTTCCAAATCGAAAACAATTCCATCAATAAAAACATCGCCAAAGGGAACTCGCAAAAAACGCGACGTCGATGCAATTAATATTATTGATGTAGATAGTGAAACCCCTGTACGTCAGTCAAGACGTATAGCACAACAAAAAATACGGGAGGAAGCAGAGCGTCGTAAACTTGAAGAAATTGCCTTGAGATCTATGAAACAAGAACTAAAGAAAAAGAAAAAAGCCGAAAAGCAGTCTGATCCCACAGTTGTTCCCCCTACTGAACCATCATCTGACTCCGAAGAAAGTGATGTTGAGACCAAAAAAAAGGTGCAAAAGAAAAAATGGCCGGGCAAAAATGGTAATTGGTCGTCCGGTTCCGAGGAACAAGAAGAGCCCGACGATGAAGATGAAGAACCTCCGCATTATGAAACAGACCCAGGTTCACCGCTTTTTAAATCGGATCATGAATTCTCCCCTGAGTCAGATATAGAAGATGAATCCCAAGTTGTTCCAATTAAAAGAGCTCGAACGGTGCGTAAAGAAGATGCGGATGACGATGCTACCGCAGCAGACGAGGAAGCATGTCAGAAATGTAATAAATCTGATCATCCCGAATGGATTTTACTATGTGATAACTGTGACAAAGGCTACCATTGCTCATGCCTATCACCAGTTTTGTTTTACATTCCTGAGGGAGATTGGTACTGTCCTCCTTGTCAGCAAGAGCAACTAATCAAAGCCTTAGAGAATCAACTAAAAGAGTTTGATGATTTGGTGGAAAATAAAAAGAAAGCAGAAGAGCATGAAAAACGCATTGCAGAAGAAGAAAAGTTACGCAAAGAAAGGGAAGAAGAATCAAAAAAACATAAATTTAAGAAAGGCAAAAGAACAAATGCAAACAGAAACACTAATGATAATTCCAGTGCTAATGAACATTCACAAGAAGGAGGTGATGAAGAGCAAAGTACAAGTTCCGATGAGAGTGAGCACAGCGAAACCAAGAAACAAACCGGAAAGAATAATAAAAATAGCAACCGTTCAAGAAATTCTAAAAACTCTGAAAAACGCAATCACCGAGAACGCCGAAAAATCGCTACTCGCGGCCGTAGAAATCGAAAACAGAGCAGTGACTCGGACAGTGATTCCGAACAGTTGAGTAAATCTAACAGCGAGTCAAAAAGTAGTTCATCGTCGTCATCAACTTACTCTGAGAGTGATAATGAACCAATCTACAAATTACGCAAGCGAAGACAAATAAATGTAAGCTATCGCCTTAACGAATATGACGATCTTATCAATTCAGCCCTTAAAAAAGAAATGGACGAAGCGGCAGGGGCAGGAAATTTGGGACGTGGTAAAGACATATCCACAATAATAGAAGCTGATAAGGAGGAAAAGGCTAGACAAAAACAAATAGAAGATGGTGAAATTGAAGAAAGTATAGATAAAGAAATTCCTAAAGAAAAAAAGCAAGATGGGTTAAAGACTGAACTCAATGAAACAAAAACTACCGAAGAGAAAAAAGAATGCATCGGAGAAGATAAAGAGAATGACAGTGATGTCGAACCTATTACACGTAAACTCGATATTAAGCCATCGCAGAAAAAGAAACCACGCAAACTTACTACTCTGGACATAAGCTCCGAAGATGATCACGGATCCGATGAGGATTTTAAAGGCTCATCGTTAGATGACGAGGAAGAAGATACTTCAATTTCTGCATCGAATAGTGACTCAAGTCTTGAAATTTACAAGCGACATAGTAATTCAAAGAAAAAACGTCGTAAAGCTGCACGAAGAGTTTTTCGCGAACGCCGCAAAGATAGAAGATTTCTCGTTGACGATAGCGATGATGAAGAAGTGCAACGTCCCAAATCAAAAAAGAAACGAAAAGATGATTCCGATTACACAGAGAGTGAAGCAGATGATGATGATATATCTGAACTATCGGAAAACATAGACAGTGCCGATTTGTGTGATGATACCACAACCGATGAATCTGACGGTGCCTGGAGGCCAAACAAAAGGAAGAAGACTAAGAAATCTAATACATCATTTATGCAAAAATCTCCCAAGTCCAAAACTTCTAAAACCAAAAAGCCTAAAAAAGTCGAATACTCCGATGATGATGTCAGCGATTCGGAAGAGGACGAAGACGACGATGATAATGAAGGTGGTGTTTCTGGTAAGGGAATGGGGAAGCAACCTCGTTCTCAGCCCTTAAAAACTACTTCCAATTCAACAAAAATAAAAGGCAAAGGCAAAGAAAAGCCTCCAGTAAAAACAAAAAAGAAAAAACATTTATCCGAAGATGAAGTAAGTAAGTCGGAAGATAGTGAAGATAGTACACGGCGCACTAGAGGCCGACGTTATGCTTACATTGAAGATTTCGATGACGATAGTTCGGATGGAGGTATAAAACCTGGAGTACAGCGACCTGACACACCGCCGGAAGAGCGAGAGAAATTTATAAAACGCCAAGAGGAAATAAAAAGAATGTTAGCCGAAAAGAATGCCGAAGGCGCTAAGCTTGTTGCAACACCACGCCTAACTCCCATCAAAACTGACGGCGAAAAAGACAAAAGATCTCCTGTTAAAGCAGGTGATTCACTCTCAACGGTGCCCTTGTCGGTTATACGGCAAGCCAAAGTCCTTGACATTGACTATTTACAACGACGTGGTGAGAATCTGGACGATTTAACAAATGATGTCGGTGAAGTTGACGATGAATTTGATGATGCAGATCTACCTGATGATTTGCCAGAAGATATGGATGAAGATGCTATTGCTCGTATGGTAGAGGAAGAAGAAGAATTTGGTGGAGCCGCTGCAAGAGAACTGTCAGCACCAGATGAAGTTCTACGTACAATTAATACTTCTAAGTCTACTAAAACTAAGGAAGCGGAAAAGCCCATGTTACCTACAACCATGCCTTCTACATTTCTACCTAATAGTCCGCAAGTACAACCAGTAACATTACCAACATCTACTCTAACCTCAGGTCTACAGGAGCCAGTAAGAAAGAGGCTACCAATGCCTACAATGCATCCTCCATTACTCCGTCATCAATTTATAATACATGACTCAATTTCCAACCCTCATAATTTGCTGCAACGTCACGGCGGTCCACCTCCTACTTCTCATCTTTTGCAAAATGCTCTTTCTGCCCCCTTAAGCCAACCATTAGACCGAAATTATCCGCCAACATCCCTTTCGGCGTCTCATCATTCCCTTATTAATAGAATGGCTCACAGTATACCTTTGCAACCAACAGTACCACATGCCTTAAGTACAACAAGGCCTTCCCAACTTCCTCTACCATCATCAATTGTTACTAAAGCATCCCCTGTACTTAATCAACCAACGCAGGAGAAACCAACAATTCCTCAAACTGTTCCAGAAAATAAACCACGAGGACGAAGAAAAAAGATAACACCACTAAGAGACACCCTACAAAAGCAGCAAACAGCTGCGGCCGTGACTGCGGCAACTGCAACAAGTTCAGCTTTAGCATCGTCTATAGTCAAGAACAATGAACAATCTGTTTGTACATCTCTTCTATCGAGTGTAATTAAAAGTAGTTCAACGGCAAAACTACCAATGCAAGCTAGCGTCATAACTAGCATGTCACCGACAACGCATTCAGCTACCAGCAGACCTGGAGTAACGATACCTTCAATAAGTGGTGCCTATGTGAGGTCAGATGGTAAGTATTAATTACGCAAAATGATGCTATGATTAATTAAACTTTCACAAATATTTTAATAAAGGTCCAAGATTTTACGATGCTCCGGGAAATCGTATGCATCAGTCAGGTATCCAACGTCATCGGGGACCTCCACAAATGCCACCAAGTCTGCTACCACCACATCCTGCCAATAGATCTACTTATGGCCCTCCTCCACCTCTGAAAGGGTCTAATTCAGGGCCTCCTGTTTCTTCACCATCAAATTCATCAGGATCTGTAAGAAATCCTCTACACCACGTACCCCCACCCTATTTGGGTATGCCACCAAATGCACGTCATGCATCACCACATCTAAATTTATACAGGTATGCTGAAATATGATTATTGTATTCACTCTTATTTTGTTGTTTGATTATTTTTAGTAGGCCCCCCATGTACGGCAATCCTAATTTTGGACCTCGTGTAAATTTAAGACCTCATAATATGCACGCACCAGAGTTTTCGGCAGGTTCTCGTAAGTATTAAAAAAACGCATATTTCAGAACGTATCCTCAAAAACACACTAGATAAAGGTGTTTTTTAGCTAGGCTTGTGCCAAATCGTTCATTTCAGTCACCGGTCAATTTCGTACAATCATTCACCCTTATCGCAGCAACTACTCCCATGAAAATATTCACATATTTGTTTTATTTTGTATTGTGAATGATTCCCATTATAAAATTTTTTGGGAATGAATTCCTTAAAAAAAAGGATGAAAAACCATCCGAAAATATGAGCGCAATCAGGCCTTGTTTTAATGTTAAAATTTTTTTTTCTTATGATTACTACATACAATAAATTAGTTACGCCTCAGCGCCTATAAGGCTTTTCAGATGCTAACGGCAACAAATTTAACTATTGAGCATTTAAATGATATATGTAAATTTGTACATTACTTTAATATTAATTTAAATTTAAGTTCAAGTAAAGCTACATCAGAAGTGTTTTGATCTGCTGTAGCAAATAATCTTTAATATGAGTTTTAAAAATAGAAATTTCTTGAATATTAAGTAAATTCAAAGGCAGTTGATTAAATTCATGTGGTCCAGCATATGCAATTCTCTGCTTTGGTAACTCCAGACGGCATCTGACTGAATGAATGCGTCTTATTATTGATTAATTAAACTTTTTTATGTATGCATGGATGTGTATTTTTGACAGCTCATCTTATAAGATAGTTATTATAAGATTTCTCATAACAACTGTCTTATAAGATTTATTATAATATTAATATTAACACTATTTGAGAGTCTACACGTAAGATAATACTCTCTGCGATTGAATTTGACGTTTGCTGATATAAAAATTTTATATCTTATCTCAGGTGGAGACCCTATGTAAGCAAGAGTGTTTGCAGAGATACGGGTTTTTAATCTCAGGAAGAGATTAAAAAAATTCAAAATAAACGAAGAATGTTCAAAAAGGAAGAAAAGAGTATTCAGTTTTTGCTTATTTCAAGGTGTTGTAGAATTGATAACAAATAAAATAAAGTACTTTTTTTATATGTTCATAATTGTCATTTTCTCCTTGACATGAATTTGCCGTTTTTTGTTAAAAATATTTAAATTTTGTTCTACCTGCGAATAGTCGTTTTGCGTGGAAATTTCCTACTACAACTGAAACAAAAGAGCATAACATAAAAAGACAAGTGAAAAAATGTTTTATTTATTAATATGGACTGTTAAAGACATTTTACTAAAAATGTTTTATGTAAGTCAACAAATTTAAAGTTGTATTGTTAAATATTTTAAAAATTTTTAATATTTTTAATTAGGCTTAAGTTCATTAAATTTGATTTTCATTAAATTATTTTTATGAAGAAAGGTGTTTTACAACATGAAAATTAATTAAAATTGTTATTGATAATCTTTCATTTTTGACCGTGGCCGGGATTCGAACCGCGGCCGGCAGGTTACCATGACATGTTTCGATCGCAACCACTCGATCTTCTCAAATGGATTTGCCGTTTTACACTCGCAGCCATCGAAGGCTGCTGACGTCAATAGTCAAACATCAATCCTTAAACCAAATTGTATTTTAACCTTTGGTAGATCGAAGTTTGCTTTTTTGAATGATTATCTATTTTAATTGATTTTACATGTTCTTCCTTACTTCTGTTTTTTCGTACTTTTGTCAAGAATGTTTAATATTATTTATGATTTTTGTTAAAAATATTAAAAAAAATTAAACAAATAAATCATACTAATAATGATGCGGCCCTATGCTCCCCAGAGGAGTAAAAGGAACATATATAATAATGATGTTAATAAAAAGTAAACAAACTTTTTATTCGAATACTTTCTTATGGTATATTTAAGAGAAGGTTCAATCAGACATTTTCATAATACCTTTCGGCAGAATTTTGGCCAGAAACTGAAATAACATGTATTTTTATTTTATAAGAACAGTTTTTAAGATCTTAAATTATAAAAAAAAATACATTAATAATAGAATATCATGTGAACCGAATGGAAGTTTCATGCATCACTCGCAATAAAAATAACAACAAAACTTAAAGAAAGTTGCAATACTTAAACACAAAATTGCTACTAACAGTCAATAGTAAAAATGCTGTTAATGTACGTTTATGAATACAAACTTTTATAAGAGGTGTATAATACAAAAAACGCTTAAAATAGTCCCTTTTTATGAATATGGCCGTTAAATTTTTAATTTCCTAATGATGCTAACCAACGTTTAATTTTCTTATTATGCTAACCAACGGTTAACGAAATATTGAAAATTATTAAATTAATAAATATTTTAATTTTGTTTTTATAAAAAAAAAACCTAGCTAGAGCTTAATCAAAAAATTACGAATATCATTTTTAATATTTTTGAAATATGTAGATTATCTTAAATTTACAGGCACATACCCTCCTTATGGCTTCTATCCACCGCCACCTCCTTTAACAACACCTGGTCAACGTTCTGGTCCTGTTCCACGTTCTTCTACACAAATTCCTCCAGTTGCATCAACTCAAAAACATCCTTCTCCTGCTTCAGTTATTGTATCAGCTTCATCTACAAAATCATTAAATGCCCCTCCGGCTAAACCGCAAGCTTCACCTCCTTCTACATCTAAAATAACTGAACCTATCTCAAGCACTAAACCAATCTTAGCAACACGAGAATTACCTATTAAAGTAACACCCCCCAAATTGTCATCGCCGACTCCAGTCGCACCACAAACTGGGAAAGCAGTTACTGCAGCAGTAAACATGGCAGAGCCACGAAAGAAACTAACCACCCTGCAAGCATACACCACAAACTCTGATAAGAAATCACAAGTGCTACCGACAAGCGGTTCGTCTGGATCACAAAGTTCACCTAATCCACCAGCAGAAGTCAACGATGATACTTCTGCCCCTGGACCTTCAGATAATACGCCAACAGCCGTACAACCGCCCAGGCCAGATGGACATGCTAGTGAATTTAGCGGTCTAGTTAGCTATTTCAGTTCTCAACATGATGATTATAACACATAACATTTATAAGAAAGTTAAATGTGAATTTTTTCTCAATTTCTAATTTCATGTATATAATATAAAACATATACATACATTCATTTACTTTTATATGTATTTTTTTAATTTTGTAATTGTAACGTATTTTCTTTTAAAAGTAAACTAAGCTTTAGACGGTGGTACCCAAAAATCAAAAAACTCAAACATGATGTATGTATATGTATTTAGTAATTATTACAGAGAAATTTGCGAAAAATCGACAAATAACGAAAAAAAAAACTTTATTTATTCCATTAACAAAACTTTAATTGTAGCTATGAGATTTTTTTATGAATCGACATCCTTTTATATTGTTAAAAAAAATCAAAAAGATATTTTATTATGTTTATATTTATTATATTCATTATGTATAATTTGTATGTTTTTCATTTAGTTCTAGAAAAAAAATTTTTTTTCCATTTGTATTCGTAAATTTACGAATAACATTATATACTTAAATGTATTTGCGTTTTAAGTTCAAGTCTTATATTTTAATAATTTAATTGCGCAAAAACAAAGAAATATATGTATGTAGCCTAAAATTATCTGGTTATTTTATTTAATAAACATTATGTAAAACAAAAAATGTATACTAACTAAAAATGTATTTATGCACTATGTATGTTTGCAATAATGAGAATGTTGTAACTGTAATAATTGAATAAATACTTTAAACAAACATACAACACAATATGTTGCAATCAACTTCTTTAGACGAATAGTTTGAATATTATATTAGCAATAAATGAGTAACAACTCAACTTCAGTAAATAAAACTAAAATTAAATTAAATAAAAAAAAATTACGGAACTTAAAATTAATTATAATCAAAAAAATATGATAAGCACTTGTGTTGTTCACGAAAGGCGGATTATCAGGTTATATGGTTATGTAGTTATATTAACAGCAACAAAATATATTTAAAAATATATTAAACAAATTAATTTTGTTGTTAAAACAACTAAGGCCCTAATTTTGTAAATCGCAACGTAACGCCAAAGAATTACATTGCAAGAAACATCAAAATTATAAAAACTTTAAAGAGGTTGTGTAATATTAACCAAGCTAAGTGTACCAAATTTTAACAATTTTTCTCTCACCGTTCTTTGGATATAAATAAATTCATTTTGTTCCACGCCCGCTTATCTTTTAAATACCTCAAAATTTTTTTATGATTATAATGCACTTCGTTTAAAACTGTTGACATATTTTTCTTTTCGTTGAGCTAATTTAATTTTATTATCTCCTTAATTTTTATTTTTTTTATCTTCCGTTTTTGTGTTTTCAAAATACAGGCAAAGCCCGGTATAACGAATGATATAATGTCAGCTCCTTTCGTTATACTGAGAGATTCGTAATACCGAACTTTTTTTTAAATAAAAAATTAGCTACGTTTACCATTAAATCGAGCTGTTTATGTTATAATATTCATGTTTATTAAACTTACATACGTGTTTACATATTGTGACAAATTATTTGTGTAAAAAATCTGTAATATATAGCTTAGTCCAGACAATATGTTGAAACAGCAAATTTATGCTTTCACTCATATGCTTAAAAATAATAACAAATGCCTCTATCAGCGTATTCATATTTAATATGCGATATAAGAAAAAGACTTACATTCTTCTAAAATTTTTATTTTTTCACTGAATGAAATCCTTTTTCTATTCACCATTTTGCTTCAACAACACTTAAAACAAAACTCTTTACCAAAGTTATTTACGGGAATACAAAATTTATCATTAATACGATTTCTGTATGACGTGCTAAATTCCCAATTTTTCATATTTGATAAATGCACTGAAATTTATTGTGAGGGAAAGCTAGCTACTCTTTTATTATGCTTAAAACTAATCTACATGTTCTCTTACTTTGTAACAAACAAAAAAAGCACATCCAAACAAACGGTATAGTAACGACTTTTTGGTTTTGCTTTGTTTTACTTAACCATTCGTTAAACCGGGAGTAAAAAAAGTTGATCGTTCGTTATATAAGATAGCTAATAAACAAACTTGCTCATTCGTTATATCGAATTTTCGTTAAAGTGAGTATTTGTTATATCGAGCTTTGCCTGTATTCCAATTTCTTCGGGTATATATCTTATTTATAAAAACATATTAAAAAGAATTACGTTGGCAATGTTTGTGTTTGGTTAATTTAAGTTGATAAAATTTCTTTTACATCTTTTAAAGCTATCCACTTTGAGCCTGGTTTATTATTATATTACTACTAATATTTTATTAGGCAGGGGAGCCAATTCGTAATTTCATAATTATAACTTTATTAAATAAATAAATAAATGATAGTTATATCGAACATATAAACTTATTTTTTTTTTAATTGTGCTTAAATTCAGAATTTGCCTTTGTAACATATGATTTTTGGCCTTATGGGCTTTTTACATATATTACTTGGATTGAAATAAATAAGGGGAAAAAAGTTTATGTGTTTGCCTAAACTTGAAAAATGTTAACCTAAAGAGGAAAAACAGGGCAAAAGTTCGTACTTTTTGTACATTTTTTAAACACGTTTTTTTCAAACCTTTTGCAATCCTAAATTACAAATTTTTGTTTGTTAGAATATTAATAACTACGAACATTTTGAAAGTCGGCCTTTCAGACTGCACATTTAAAAAGTTAAACTACTTTAATCCTTAAGCTGGGGACATACAGTGGTGTTCCTTAAAATAGAGCCACCCTATCTTTTTGTATTTCCCTGTACTTATTTTGCTTGAGGAAACTGTGATATGCAAAAGTGTAACTGTAAATTTGTTTTCTTTATTAAACCGTTATTTTTATTAAAATTTTTGCATCAATATTTTAAAAAATTATGTTATTCTTCTTTAGTCTGCGATATTAAGTGTTCTTTACATTACAAAAATATATTTTGTAAAAGTGGAAATTTTTATTGTATGTCCTTTTAATTAGAATTGAATGTTTATTCGGGTGCGTTCGTAAATGCATCACTGCGCTGCATCAGTGATTTCAAATGCTTATATATTTATCAGTGAAGTTAATGCGTACCAGAAAATTGTGAAAAACTCCACAAAAATAATAGTCACACAATAAAAAAAATTATAGTGATGCATTTACGAACGCACAATTCATCTAATTTGATTTTATAAAAATCCAGAATGGGTAGATGTAAACATTGTACCCATGAACGTAGGGAAATTATAAAAAGATTTTATAAACAAGGTAAAAGTCATAGAAAAATTGCAGATATTGTTGGGTGCTCAAAGAAAATGGTGGAAAATGCAATAAAATTTGAGTATAAAGAAGAAACAAAAGAAGAAAACCAAAAATGACAGACGCCTTAAAAAGAAAAATTTTACGCCACGTAAGGAAGGATCCGTTTGTGACGTTCTTGACGTAGAAACTTCAACTATACGAAAACTATTAATAAAGAGATTTAAAAGAAAAAAGTGCAAGAAAAGTTCCATTCCTTAAAAAAATTCATTTAAAAAATAGGTTGCAGTTTGCTGAAGAACATGTGAACTGGCCTGCCAGCAAATGGCGAAATATTTTGTATGGTCCGATGAGACAAAAATAAATTTATTTAACTCTGATAGAAGCAATCAGTGTGTACGAAGACCACCGAACATCTTCCCCAATACACCATAAAAACAATTAAACACGGTGGGGAAAATATAATGGTGTGGGCATGTTTCTTTTACAGTGCAATTGGACCTATAGTACGGATTGAAGAAAGAATGGATGCTGTTTTTTATACAAATCTGCTTAACCATTTTATGAAGCCCTACGCGGAATGGGAAAAGCCGCTTCGTTGGGTGTTTCAGCAAGACAATGACCCGAAACACACATCAAAGCGGGCAAAATATTAGTTTGAAAACAATGGGGTGAAGATTTGCAGATTTGCTGGCCTGCTCAGTCACCAGACTTAAACCCCATTGAGAATCTGTGGCGAGTAGTTAAGGTAGCTCTTAAGGGAAAACATGCAACAAATAAAGATCACCTGTGGGAATAATATTCCAACTGAGACATGCCAAAAAATTGTAGACTCAATGCCTAAACGTTGCTCGGCCGTAATCAAAAATAAAGGATATACTAAGGTGATTAAGAAATGATTGAAGTTTATTACTTTGCTCATCTGTTGCAATTTTGTTGTCTTTATTTTAAGTCGATGGCTCTATTTTTTTTACACCTAAAATAAGAAATTACAAATTTTTTTTCATATAAATATATTTTTTAAGGTTTTTATCAAAAGAAAAATATTGTTATTTAATTCTTATGTTGTTCAGTTACATAAAAACAAAAATCTTAAACTTTGTTCTAAAGACTTAGTATGTCATTTTTTTATTTAAAATTCTAAGCAGAAGGTGGCTCTATTTAAAGGAACACCAATGTATATATACATCTATAAAACAGGGAAAAATAGTACATGCTTTTAAAATTTAAAGGGGAAGATTTTTTCATTTAGCGTATTCCAATGATTTTACAAAATCTACCAGTTGCTTTCAAAAGACCCCAATTTTCAATACGTCTTGCGTTGTATATGACAATAAATAAGGCGCAAGGGCAATTATTGTTATTGTGTGGAATTGATTTAGAAAATCGATGCTTCTTTCACGATCAATTATATGCATCGTGTTCACTTGTAGGCAAGCTAGCTAGCAGTTCTCTTTATTTACACTACAATCAAAACAAAAAATGTTGCTTGTTGATAGATTACGTTTAGGCATAGGATTTGTATTTTTAGCAAATAGAAAAAAAAGAAAAATAAAATCTAAACTTTCATTTATTATTTTCAAAATTTGTCATTTTGTTTTGCCTGGCGAAGCAGGCATAGGGTCCGCTAGTAACAATATAATTTCTTGATATAAAAATGTTCGGATTTTAAGCAAAAAAAATACCGATATGACCTTAATGTTAAAAGAGTATCAGGGCGAGATTTGTCATAAAAGAATATGTATTGACTATCTTAAAACAAGATACATATTTGTAAATTATTACCAAGCAATTATTATTACTCCAAATACTCGAAAATACTCGCGAAGACATAAAGAGAAATACTGCATCATGCATAGATCATCTCTTGTTAAAAACAAATAAAACAACAACAAAAGTGTACTCTGCAGTAATAACAAGCAGCATATCTGACCACTACTCACTTTTTTGTTCGATTTATGATGAAGTAAATAATCAGGGGAGGGAAAACACAAATACAAAAGTGCAGGCACTGCAATTGAGCAATTACAAAATAAACAAACAAATTCAAGAAACAAATTGGAGTAATATAATCAACCAAACAACAAATCCTAACAACCTTTACAAAAAAATCCAAGATAAATTTAATGACATATATAAAAATTCAACCAAAAAACAAAAATCCAGCAAAAAAAGATCTTTAAATCCGTGGATTAGTGAAGAGATTATTAAATACTGTGATATTAGGGATAAACTTTTCAAGAAATGGCGAAATAATCGCAATAACATATTATACGAAAATGAATTCAAAACATTTAGAAATTTTGTAAATAAAAAAATTACATTCGAAAAAAATAAATATTTTAGAAATAAATTTTTGGAAAACCGATATAACATGCGGGCAACGTGGCAAACAATAAACGAGATTATTGGCAAAAAAAGTAATAATATTGACACTTTTATTATACGAAGCTTTAACGGTAACAATTTAAATAGCGTATTAAATAACTTTGCATTGAGTTTTAGCACAAATGTGAAAAATATTCTTCACACCTGCAATGTAAAGACAATAGAAAATTGTGAAGGTTCGTTGCAAAACACTATATACGTCGAAAACACAACTGAGCAAGAAATTTTTGGTATATTGAAATCCCTTAACGAAAAAAAAGGCCCGGGCCTAGATAAAATCCGACCGAAAGACTTAAAATTAAACGCTAGCCATTTAACACCTGTTTTAACAAAGCTAATAAACTTAAGCATTGAACATTCAACAGTTCCAGATCTATTAAAAACCTCAATAGTTAGACCAATTTATAAAAATGGGACACAATCAGAAATAAGCAATTATAGACCAATTGCCATTCTCTCTGTAATAGATAAGGTTCTTGAGGAGATCATCGTCAGAAGGCTCACAGACTTCCTCCACAAATATAAAATTATCCACAAAAATCAATACGGGTTTCAAAAAAGAAAAAATATCAACCAGCTTTTAGGCAACTTTGCAAATTATATAAACGGGTGTTTAAGTAAGAATATGCACGTAATTGCATTATTTATAGACTTTAGTAAAGCCTTCGATACCCTTTCCCACAACAAGATTCTACTTCTTTGGAAACAACAACAACGTCGTAAATAACAACAATAATAACCACAACAACAACAGTAATATCAATCACACAAACTCACTTGCAAAAACTCTGCACGTTCTCAACGTAAAAAGTATCTACTACTCAACTATAGCCAAAGAGTTTTTCAAGGATAGCAGATTTTTGCAGCCAATTGACCATTCCTACAACACCAGGAGACGTGCACAGGGTAGATTTAAAACAAGCCATTTTTCTAACGAATATGGCAGAAGTACTCTCTCTGTAATTTTGCCCAAAACCTTCAATCTACTGCCAACCAACATAATTAATACGTCTAATGAAAAGAAAAGAATTCACCTAATCAAAAAGCACTTTATAAGTTTGCAATAAATAAATTTTCTGAAAATATTTATGAATGTATTATCTTGAAGTTTAATAGTAAATTGTATTTACAATTTACTAATAATAGTTTTACTATTATTTTATTATTTATATATTAATTGTATTTAATTTCTTTATACAATACTTATTTCTGATTAAAAGAATATTAGCAACTAGTAATCTCTGCAGACAAGCTTTAAAGCTTTGCGGATCCTACTGTAATATGAATTGTTAAATAATAATAAATAAAATAAACTTTCAAATTAAAAAAAAAAAAAAAAATAAAGGAACCGAGTTCTGTAGTCGCTAGAATAAACAAGGCCAGGGGGGTTACTGCGTATTTCGATTCGAAAGAAATCATTTACGAATTCGAACAATTCGTACTGTGTATTACGATTTTCGTAATATTTGTTTTGAATAAACGGACGTTTTTTATACTTTTTCGAAAACAAAAAATGCCTTTTTTAACAGCCAGTCTCTATTACGAACAAAAATGTTTAATCAAATTTTCAATTTTCTTAAAAATACAACCTCTGCAATCGTTTCGAACGATTGCGAAAATCGTTATACACAGTACAAATTGTTCGAATCCGTAAATGATTTCTTTCGAATCGAAATACGCAGTAACCCCCCAGGTTATTTTTTGGCATACTAGCCCCAATCTGGCAAAGTGATAAAATCAGCCAGTCCACAGAGCTGAGAATTTTCGAAGCAAATGTTAAGTCGGTGCTCCTGGGAGCACCGACTTTTATTAACCGCTGCCTAAAATGAATATTACGCATCTTTTGGCCTAGAATGATATTAAATGCCGAGTTGCTAAAAAAGACAAATTTAGATATTTTTAGTATTTATTCAGGTATATTTCTTTGTAATATAGTTTATTTGCCTAATAAGACTTTTATATTACTTGCAAAAAATTGAAATTAAATAAAAGTGGCAACCGAGATACGTAAACGAAAGTAACAGGTAGCACCTCCGTCGAAACGACACCAATGTATGTAAACAAGCTTTTAGATGGAACTCATTTCAACAAGATGGTAGATAAAGCGGCAGGCCAAGCACAACATTGAGACGTTCAACGGAATCCGAAATGAAACAACTGGGTATATCTTGGAATGAGCTAAGATCTATCGCTCAAAACCAATTTAGATGGAAAACAGCTGTTTTTGGCGGCCTATGCTCCAGTGGGAGTTATATACAGATATATAATGATATATATAATGATATATATAATGATATATATAATGATATATATAATGTGTAGAATTCCGAAATATTTGCATATTAAAAAATAATTCTTTTTATTTCGTTAGTGTCAAAAATTGTGTTCTTGAATATTTGCAGTGCTCTTTGGGACAAATTTGGCTTAAAGTAAAATAGATCTAGAATCCGGGAATTTATTTCTCATGGTGAGTAACATTTTTTATATAAATTTTCATGTGTATTCAAAGTGAAATTACAATTTATAAAGCTTTTATGCTTTAACAGTTTTATTCCTTCAATATTTTCCAGAAAGATATTAATTCTGAGTGCATAGAAAATATTCCTGGAAAATATTGAAGGAATTAGACAATTAAAGTGTGAAAGCTTAATAAATTGTAATTTGATTTAGTTATTTTATTAAATACAGTACAAATACAGAGCATTTTATTAAATTCAGAAAAATTAAAGGTGTTCGGTTAGAAAATAATTCACACAGAACAAAGCTCTAAAATACCCTCTTCTGTATAATACAGAATGGATGGTCATAGTATATTGTTACTTTAATATATAAAATATATTAAATTCAGAAAAATTAAAGGTGTTCGGTTAGAAAATAATTCACACAGAACAAAGCTCTAAAATACCCTCTTCTGTATAATACAGAATGGATGGTCATAGTATATTGTTACTTTAATTAAATTCAGAAAAATTAAAGGT
Source organism: Pollenia griseotomentosa (assembly GCA_963931875.1). Lineage (NCBI taxonomy): Eukaryota > Metazoa > Arthropoda > Insecta > Diptera > Polleniidae > Pollenia > Pollenia griseotomentosa. The sequence goes on along the minus strand of OZ007561.1, from coordinate 200,403,032 downwards.
GTTCGGTTAGAAAATAATTCACACAGAACAAAGCTCTAAAATACCCTCTTCTGTATAATACAGAATGGATGGTCATAGTATATTGTTACTTTAATATATAAAAGACAACGTTTTGCTGACTTGACAGGAGAACGAAAAAACTTAATAAAAATTATAGTTTTGTGGTCGCGAATTTTTTTAAACGCAGTTTTTATTTAAATTCCCTTAGCAATTTAATGCTGTAACAATTTTTCAAATTTTTTTTATTTTTTTTTTTTTTTTTGATATTTTTAGTTTAGTTTTTTTTATTTAATACAAATGTTTTAGAAGTCTGGGGTTAATTTATTAAATAATTAAATTCAATAGTGCGGACTACTAAATCAATTCACTATATATTGTTAATTTAAATTTCTTTCAAGATATTGGCCAATTTCAAGACGCATCGAGCCCTCACCACGAAAATAACGTAAGCGAAATTTTCAATTTTCGTTTTTTTAATAAATGACTTTATTGGCAACACTTACATTATCTCCTTAAATGACGTGGTCACATAAGGTACTGTTACGATTTTATAGCAAGAACCATTTTATCGTAAGCGAAAATATCGTACAAAATTTATATGAAATAAAATAAAAAAACTCTCCTGTAAAATTTTTTTGGAGCTTACGTTATTTTCGCGGTTAGGGCTCGATATATATTTTTTTTTACTAACCCTTAAATGCCTACTGTATCTTTAAAGATACAACCATCAAAAAAAATCCCACGGGCTCATTTTTAGTGAAAATAAAACAAAAAACTACACAAGTGTGTTGAGAAATCACAAGAAAATCATCTAAAATTTATTTTAGATTTTTATGTTTTATTAGCCAAACGGTTATTTACACCGTTAAATCTCAGATCAGCGGAAATTGAGGTCCAGAAAAAATATAAGGTGGTTCGAATATACATATGTCCAGACGCAATTAGCAGTAACCTAAAAAAATTGGGTTCGTCGCCCCGCCATAAAGCTTTGTCCAATGGTTGTATCTTCAACAATACAACGGGCACTCACTAACTAATAAAAAATTCTTTTTTGTTTACTTATGCACCGCTTTATTGTTTAGTTTTATTTATATGCTGAGCTTTTAAGAAGCTGAGTTTTCTGTTCTTTCTCCTTCACTTTTCCTTATTTTTCTTAACGACCTCCTGGACCTACCTTCCAATCCATTCTACTGTTTCGTAGATGACAGCAGCTTTTGTTATTTATTTTTTTTTTAAATCATGGACCAAGCCTTACTGAGGTTGAAGCTATGAGACGGAATGGGAACGACACACTCAATCATGACCTTACGACGTTCTCCGAGTGGGATCTTACGAATAGGGTCGATTTTAATTCTCGTAAGACCCAATATTATGTGCGTTCGTTTACTTTTCCAGTAAAATCCAGTAGGTGAGTAATATGAAAATTTTACAAATTTATGAGTACGCGAACGCACTTCAGTAAAATCCAGTACAAATTTGTACAAATTTTGGGGTAAACGAACGCAGCTATTGTATGTTGACCCACAGACAGGGCTGCCAGACTTGTGGATTTTTCCCATAAGTTGGGGATTTCATGTGAGCAAAAAGGACAAAGAAAGTCATTTGGGGATTGGAGATTTAAAAAAAAAATTCGGGGATTTTTTGGGGATTTTAAACTTTTTTTAATATATTTTCCCTTCTTTTAATATTTACGCTTATTATACCCTTCACCACAGGTGGAAAAGGGTATATATAAGTTTGTCATTCCGTTTGTAATTTCTACAATATTGATCTTAGACCCTATAAAGTATATATATTCTGTGTCCTTATGAGGAGAGAAGTTGATTTAACGATATCCGTCCGTCCGTCTTACGTTTGATATGTGTTTTCCGGAGACTCCAGACATGATAGCGGCTAGGTTGTTTTACATTTATGTCACATATAGTCCACCATTTCTTGCTATTGAAATTCAGCCAGATCGGTTGAGATATGACCAAAAACCACGACTGCCTCTAATTTTTCAAAAAAAAATCCCTTGTGGTTGTTGTATTTTTATTACTTTTTTCTGTATATATGGAGAACGGCAAGAGCCAAAGTTTTCAAAGTTTTCCCATACAAAAAGTATTAAAAATTGTATTAAAACCTGAATTTTTTGACTATAATATGACCTATGGTTTCGCCTTATATATAAAAAGATCGGAAATTTTTAATAGAAAATATTTTCTGAAAAACTCGGGAAAATCGGTTCAGATACGAAAAAGTTATGACCAAAATATAATTTTTTTTTTTAAATACCCATTTTCGGGAACCATAGATCTTCCCGAGTCCAAGTTTTATAACCAAAATAATAAATCTGTCAAATCGGTTAAGAAATAGCAGAGTTATGACCAAAATACTGAAATCCCAAAAATTACTCTTTTTATACCCTCCACCACAATTAGTTGTGAAGAGGGTATACTAAGTTTGTCATTCCGTGTGAAACTTTTTTATTATTCATCTCAGACCCCATAAAGTATATATATTCTGGCTGCTTGAGTAATTCTAAGTCGATTTAGCCATGTCCGTCTGTCTGTCCGTCTGTCCGTCTGTCCGTCTGTTGAAAACACGCTCACTTTCGAAAAACTCAAAAGAAATAAACAAACTAGGTGTCAAATTGCTTGTAGTTATCCTAAGCAGTTTGGGATTGAATTTCAGCAAAATCGGTTCAGTAGGACCAGAGCTATGAATCAAAATGTGGAACCACCACCTTCAAAAACTTGATAATTTTGTTACAAAAACTAACATAAATAATGCAAAAATGCACGGAATGACATAAGATTTTGCACAAGTCCGTTTTATTCGATTAGAAATTACACTGTAAAATTTCGCGAAGGTCGGTCCATAATTTACCCTAGGCCCCATATAAACACTACTCCCGGAAAACAGTTTAGTACGCCTAAAACCGTAAAAAATAATGCAATCATAACAAATTTTGGCTCGTCACAATTTTATAGGACTATAAATGATACTGTGAAATTTCGTGAAGATCGGTACATAATTTACCCTAGGCCCCATATATGCCCTACTCCCGGAAAACAGTTTAGTCTCCTAAAACCATAATTAATAACAAATCGTCACAGTTTAAGATAATAATAATAAAAAGACATCATACAGATATTACTCCTTAAACATTCGAACTGTCGGTGGAGGGTATCAAAGATTCGGCACAGCCGAATATAGCACTCTAACTTGTTTATAATTAAGTTTGTTTTTTATACCCTTCACCGAAGGTCCTACACCCTATAAAGTATATATATTCTGGGTCCTTATGAAAAGCGAAGTTCAAATCCGGTTGTCGTCTTTTCTTCCCCCCTCCCCCTCCTCCTTTCGCATTTGTTTACATATACTAGCATAATGCCCAATATGATTTTCGTTATCACCCTTCTTTATTATTTCATATATTTAACGAAATAATTTTAACAAATAGAAACTAGGAATTTTTGTGTTTTTTTGCTACTTAAAAACTCGCCAAAAGAGATAAATCTACGGTATGACAACAGTGCCTTTACAAAAAGAAAACAAACAAAAAACTGTGTGAGTTGTAAACAGTATACGGTCCATATTTCATTTTAATGATATTTACAGCGTTCCTTCATGGTTCAGTTGTCTAGGGGGTGTGTTAAGTTAGAAACTGTGAGTTTCCTGGTTCGAATCTTGGTTTTTTAAAAAGAAATTTTTTTTAATATTTTTATGTTCTACAAACGATTTTAAAAAAATATTTACCAGTTTTCGCTTATTAAATTTCGTTTATAATGAAGTTTTAAGTATTGTAAATATGTATGTATATGTAAAAATTATTTAGTTGCTCTGTATTCTGCTCGCACAATGGTGAAGGGTATATAAGATTCGGCATAGCCGAATATAGCACTCTTACTTGTTTTTCTTTGTTTTGTATATAAAATATGAAAAAAGTTGCTTTTATCTTACTCTTACACAGTGTAAAGGGTTTTTTTTTAAATACCCATTTTCGGGAACCATAGATCTTCCCGAGTCCAAGTTTTATAACCAAAATAATAAATCTGTCAAATCGGTTCAGAAATAGCAGAGTTATGACCAAAATACTGAAATCCCAAAAATTACTCTTTTTTATAATTAAGTTTGTTTTTTATTCCCTTCACCGAAGGTCCTACACCCTATAAAGTATATATATTCTGGGTCCTTATGAAAAGCGAAGTTCAAATCCGGTTGTCGTCTTTTCTTCCCCCCTCCCCCTCCTCCTTTCGCATTTGTTTAGATATACTAGCATAATGCCCAATATGATTTTCGTTATCACCCTTCTTTATTATTTCATATATTTAACGAAATAATTTTAACAAATAGAAACTAGGAATTTTTGTGTTTTTTTGCTACTTAAAAACTCGCCAAAAGAGATAAATCTACGGTATGACAACAGTGCCTTTACAAAAAGAAAACAAACAAAAAACTGTGTGAGTTGTAAACAGTATACGGTCCATATTTCATTTTAATGATATTTACAGCGTTCCTTCATGGTTCAGTTGTCTAGGGGGTGTGTTAAGTTAGAAACTGTGAGTTTCCTGGTTCGAATCTTGGTTTTTTAAAAAGAAATTTTTTTTAATATTTTTATGTTCTACAAACGATTTTAAAAAAATATTTACCAGTTTTCGCTTATTAAATTTCGTTTATAATGAAGTTTTAAGTATTGTAAATATGTATGTATATGTAAAAATTATTTAGTTGCTCTGTATTCTGCTCGCACAATGGTGAAGGGTATATAAGATTCGGCATAGCCGAATATAGCACTCTTACTTGTTTTTCTTTGTTTTGTATATAAAATATGAAAAAAGTTGCTTTTATCTTACTCTTACACAGTGTAAAGGGTCCTAATTAAGATTACCATTTTTGTTAAGTGTGTAAAAGGTACTTTATAAACTTATGTTATTTTTCTTGAGTGAAGCTTCGTACAGACGATGGTCAGATCTTACAATATTGGTAAGCAGCGTTGCTTAAATTGCATTAAAATTGGCTAAAATGTCTTACAACTGTGTGAACATTGTAAGCTCATTCGTATTTGAAGAAGTGCAAAATTAATGCATCTGCATTAATGCCTTCTTACAAGATTGTAAGATCTGACCATCGTCTGTACAAAGCTTCAAGCTTCGTGTTTAAAAAAAAATTTAAAATAGAACCTAAAACCGTTGACAACACATATTATTTTTAATTTTTTAAGACTATTTTCAAGCAAATATGTATATGGGCATTTCCAGCGAAAAGTCTACTTTTTGTAACGTAACGCCAAGTAATTAAATTGTTTCTTAAAAAAATTTTCTATGTATAACTTACTAATTCATCTGTTTGTGTAAAGCACTACAAGCTCTACATTTATTTGTATTCCCGTAAATAACTTTGAAAAAAATATAATTTGAACAACATGGGCCTAAAATACAAGCTTATTTGCTGGCTGGCGTTACGTTACAAAAAGTAGACTTTTCGCTGGAAATGCCCATATACAGTATTGTTCGAAACCTAAGCCACTTTTCGTGAATTTATAATAAAAGTTTTACATTTTATTTTTAAGTAGATTTAATAAAATATATTATGCAACTACCTTCTAACAGTAACTAAAAAAATTTTATTTCATCCCATAGCTAAGAAATAAAAAAGTACAAATGAAATCAACTCTTTTAATAACTGTTTGAAACTTAAGCAATTTCAGTACTTCGTATAATAAATAGCCTTTGTTTCTTATGACCTCCGCGCATCGTTTTGACATAGAATCAATAAGATTTGTTAAAATTGTTGATGACATTGATTCCTAGACTAATTTTAAACAATCCAAAAGCTCCTGCTTATTGTTGATACGACCAGCTCCCACCGGTGCTTCAGAATGCCGAAAATGTTCTCTATGGGATTTAAGTTTGGTGATTAAGCTTGCCAACCCAAGCTTTGAATTCCATTTCCAGAAAACTAATATTTGAATAGTTTTGGCGAGTGTTTTTGGTGATTGTCATATTGAAACGCCAATATAAGTGGCATTTCCTATTGGACCATTGAACAGTGTTGCCAAAACGTGGTGACCAAAAATGGCTAAATTTACGGAAAAAAATGGCTAAAAGCTATTTTAAATAAAAACACATTAAAATTCAGTAACAAAACAGAAATAATTCATTTAAAGTTGTTTACGATGAAATTGTAAGTTAAGATCAATTTGTTGAATAAGAATAAACGTAAATAAATCTTTTGATAGATATTTAAAAAATTAAATCATCTATAAATTCGATGTCGTTATTATTCATCTCAAAGGAATCACTCGTTTTAAATAATTTGAAGGTTAATCATAATCACGACAACATTTACCCAACCTTTTGAGTCCAGATCTACAATAAAAAACACGTAAGAAAGTACCCCGACTATATGATACCCTACACCACATAAGAACCTTTGTACCAAATTTTATCAAATAATCTCCAAAATGGCGACCTGTACTTTGCGCACAAGGTTTACATTGACAGCCTTCCAGCCGGACAAAACATTAATTCGGCTCAGAAAGTGATTCTGAGTCAATCGGTATACTTAAAGGTGGGCTTAGGACCAATATTTTAAGGTGTTACAAACATCAGCACAAACGCATAGTTTATATTTTATTGTTATGTTAAAAATATTTACCTAACTGATAAAATCGAATTAACGGTTGCTAAAAGTAACCTATTTCTCAAATTGCTTTTAACGATGTTTACTTGGCTAAATACCCTCTCTACTTCAGCATTAGACCATGGAAGTGAGAGCAACTTTATAGGCAATTCTGAAATTACTAAAAAATGTTGTTGCCGTCTGCATCTCTTTATTAAAATACTTGCAACCAGAAAGAAACACCGATGTTTGTGTTGATCCATTTTATAAATTTAATATTGGAATACTGTTCCTTTATTTTGAAAGATGTTTCATCATAGTTTATAGCGATTTGCAACATTTGTAAAAGTTACGATTTAAATAAAAGGCGTTTTATTTTGTTAAAAATGTTTAATTTACTTTTTAAATTTTTATAATAAAATGAAAATTATTATTCTAAAAGAAAAACGACAAAAAAAATGTATGGCTAAGTAAGTTGAAAAATGGCTAAAAAAAATGGCTAATGGCTAAACAGGGTGAAAAATGGCTAAATCTAGCCACTAAATGGCTTAATAGGCAACACTGCCATTGAAGAACGTTGCAAACATGTCCCTAGAAAGGAAACGGTTCATTTTGGTTTATATTTTAACAAAAGTGCTAACTCAACTCTTAGAAAAACGGGTCCACGCCATTACATTCCCGCTTCCATGGTTTATTGTGCCTTTACAATAACGTAAATGTAACCATTACATGTTAAACATTCCCTTTGGTGTTCGAGCGGTACACTCATAAAATTTTTACAGTAACTGATTGTAGGTTATTAAATTCGTTTTCCGTACTGTTAAAATTGAATAATAATATAGTTATTTTACGAATAATTTTATTTTTCAACCTTTATGCTTGTTATTCAAAAAACAAACTACCAAAATATAATGTTTTTCCGTATTTATTTTGTTATGTAGTTGCAAAGTATATTTATACCAAGTACATGCAACTCTACAACAAAACTACAATACAAAAAACAACAGGCATTTTGTTTGTGTAAAAACTTCCGAGCTTGTCAAAAATAAATTAATACATACACATCAGGGATGATAAAGTCAGTACAATTGTACATTTTTCAGTTCTGTTACCATTACAAAAGTACTTAAAACTACAAGTTAAGTACTATTTTAAAATTCAGGAAGGGTTGGAAATTTAAAACATGAAATTAATGAACTAATGTTTGCAGATATCAGAGAATCGCCAAAGGTATATTGTCTATACCACATTCGCCAAGGATCTGATATTTTCATACCAATGTTAGCTGTTTGGTCCCGGCGCTGCTCGGGATTTTCTAAATAAAAAAAAAAATAAATACTGAAGAATTTTGTTAATAACTTGACCCCAGCGCTATCTACCGGGTCAACCTTTTATCAGGAAACTTATTTTTGTTTATTAATAATATTTTGTGAATTTCAGCCAAATCGTACCGTAAACTAAAAAAATGTTAATTTAAGAGAAGCTCCAGACTAAACTGATTTATTGTAAAATGGCGTTTAGCGATATACCAAATTCAAAAGGTTTGGACTTGCTACTCGGTTGAATGCATTTTTTCCTATTTCACTACCAACTCTAAGATAACAAGTTAAAAAGTTTTCGTCTAAGTTCCTTTTTACATATGTATGTATTTACTTATTTTTTTGTTAATTGCCAAATGTATAGTTAAATTATGTATGAAATTATAGTACAATTAATTAGTTATATATATACGACGATTTTTTGTTATTCAAATAACAAATATAGTAAAAAATATTTTTTGATTTTTAGTACAATTTTGGGTCGAAAAGACAAAATTTTTTACTGAATGACGTACAATTTAAAAAAAGTAATATATCATTCCTGATACACATAAATATGTATATATATGTGTTTAAAAATGTAAACAAACATATCGTCACCTTCAATGCAAACGGCTGTACCTACACTTTTAATTTTTTTACAAAAAACTTAAGTTTTTTCACTTTCTTTATATTTCGTTTTTATGTTAGTTTCGTACTTTGGCTTGATTTTTTCTGAAACAAGAGGGCGCACCAACACTTACATAAGTCATTTTTAAATGTGCAATCAATAATGCCACAAATAATAATTCATTTTGTTATTTATATTTTGACAAAAAAAGGAAAAGAATTTATGTTATTAATTTTTTAACTAAAAAACAAATGTTTTTAAATACAGACGGAATTGTAAATGAAAATAAAATTAATAAATTTTATAAATAAAAAATTTAAGTTTACATGAGCTGGGCAGATATTTTTAGATCCAGTCAAAAATTTATTGTTTAATGACCGGTATTTCAAATATTTTTAAATGTTACACAAATAAGCAATAATGCATAATAACATGGAGAGGGTTTGTTTGCGGTTTAGGTTAAAAAAGCTGAAGTAGATTTGTCAGTGTTTCCAACAGTATGTTTTTTTAAAGAGTAAAGTCTTTTTGCATTAAAAAATATATGCACTTGTAGTTACGTTCGTTTAAATTTCTTTTATAATGCTGCCATTTTTACCGGAGACTTTTACATATTTTTACATCGTTATCCAATTACCAACCGGGTGGTACTCCGCATGTGATAAAAAAAACTGGTGGTCAAACGAATTTTTTTCATGTTTTGTTAAAGAACTTTACAATTTGTTCAGTGAAAAAAAATTGGCTTAAATCTAGTCTGGCGACACACACCCAAATAAAGAAAGTACCAAGGGTAATAGAAAATTGAAAACTAAGAAGAAAAAATTAAATAAAAACATTGGCGCAAACGCTTAGTTTTCGAGCTATGGACGTTTTTAGTTTTCATAGAAATATTTAATTTGGCGAAGTGCAATTTAAGGGGCTACGAAAAAATATAAAAAATATGCCACCCGATTCAGAATAAAAAAAAAGAAAAAAAACGCTGGAAAGAATTCCTTAGCACATCGGAAATAGTCTATTAGTTACAAAAAATTAAAAAATTTATTAATTTTTTTTATTAGTTTTGTATATAGTACATATGTACTAATTTTTATTTAAATATTTCCATAAAAAATAAAACATCTTTAAAAAAAAAAAAAAATAATAAATAAAAAAAAATTTAAATTTATACACTTAGTACACAAAAACTGTAATGTGAGCTTAAGAGTTCAAAATTTTTAAATAAATACTATATATCTAGAAAGATTTAGTCAAAACCTTCAAAATGATACCAATATTGGCCATATACTTTTAGAAATGTAGTGGAAAAATTACATATTTCTATGAAAACTAAAACCGTCTATAACTCGAAAACTAAGCGTTTGCGACAATTTTTTTATTTAAGTTTTTCTTCTTATTTTCCAATTTTCTATCACCCTAGGTACTTTTTTTATTAGGGTGTGCGTCGCTAAGGTAGATTTGTTCCTAAAAAATTATTTTTAACCGAAGCAAATTTAAAGAAATTATTTTACAAATAAAACAGAAATGGTCACTCGGGTGGGTATTGGTAACGCGAAGGTTAATAAAACAATCCATGATCAATCAGAAACTCGATTTCGAATTCTTGTGCAGTTTCGTCGTTTGCATTTTAGGTGACGATATTTAGAAAAAAAAAATAAAATAAAAATGTAAACAAATTTTGACACTATCGAAAATATAAACAACTGGACAGCTGATCACTTGCATGTACTTGGTATAAATATACTTTGTGTAGTTGGATTTTTGTCAGTTAAAATATATTTTTTAAAAGTAAAAACCAAGGTACATCAACACAAGGTAGACTCATTTGGGAGTGTAGACATGCTGCTCTATAAAAAGAACCGAGTTGTCAAAATTGTCTTCATATAAAACAAAAACAATTTTACGCACACATGTACAAATTTTGGCTCATACACACGAAATTTGACGTTTGGGTTGCAACTGGGGCAAACAGCTGACAAACATATGGGCCAACGAGTCTACCTTGTGTAAATATACCTTGGTAAAAACTATTCAATTTAGGGTCGCGAAATCCATTTATTTTTATTTGATTGCCGACAGAAAAAATTTACGAGTATTTTTTAAAATGCAATCTCGAATTTTAAACGAAAATAAAAAGTTTAAGCGTTCTAAAAACATGTACATACGAGGAACTTTAAATTGCATTTCCAAATATATTGGGTTTACATTTTTCAATATGTACTGCATAAACAGGAAGGGAGTAGAAAGTCCGAATATTATAAAATTTAATTTAGCACTTGTAAAATCTCCTTCAAAATAATTCGGAGTAAAATAATAATTGAGTGGGATCCCACTGTTCCTAAATTCTGTTGATTACTTCTTGACGTTACAACCATCTTGTTGACGAATATATGAACATATTATGAACAGCGTTGCCGTTTTGGTTACTTTTAACCAAACTTGTGTACTTTTTTTCCATTTTGGTTACCTTTTTACAACACAAAAATAACCAATTTTTTGTTTTGGAACAAGAACTACCCGCTCCGATTTTGACCCACAAAATTGTGTGTGGTATTTGTGCATCTAAAACCAATACTTTTTTTATCTACTTAAAAATTATTCTTTTAGAAGCTTGAACTTTCAAAAGACTATCAACTTTAACCATATAATTTATATACTTTGAAGTGTAGATGGCCCTTATCTGCTACTCTTAATGTTTCATATGTTTAACTATGAAATGATGACTTTGAACGTTTTACTTGTAAGAGCTCTTTTTAAAAAAATTTGAAAGCTCTAGCTCAAAAAGTTTTTAAAATTAACAAAAATAAGTTTTAACTTTGTGTAGGATAGTCTATTGTTCTTTCCACCCTTGTCAAAACTTAAAAAAAAAATCGGTCCAGCGGTTTATGAGCCTACAAGATACAAACAAACACTATTTCTTCTTTATACAAACAATTTTTAAACTGAAGCGCAAACAAAATAGCACTTTTGATACCTAATAATTTTGGTTACATTTTTTCCCTTTTGGTTACTTTATTTTTACATTTTGGTTACAAATTTTTTTTGGTCGTGGCAACGCTGATTATGAATTCGTTCCAAAATAATCTTGAATTGAGAGGAAGTCGTCTTTTCTACTATGTAGAACGTTTGCAGAAGTGGTTTCCTATATCTTTTAAGAACTTGTCAATATCATCAGAAAATGCACGCTTATATGCTGCTGATACTAAATTTAGAATGTGTCAAAAGCAATCGTTCAATGAACAAGTGCAAAAATCTATTCACAATAGCGGAGTTCAGTGTTTGGTGCAAATGGTCTTGCAAAAGAGTAAATGCAAAATATCATAGCTGTTTTGTTAAATCCAACAACAAAAAATAGAGTTTCCATTAGATTTCATAAAAAAGATATGGCATTTTGCATTTTCGCAAGATTTCCGCTTATATTCATTGGACAGTAAATACGAGTTGCTATTTACAGTGCCGGTCAAAAAAATAGCACCAATAGCCTATTCTATGTTCATTCTAGTTAAAACAAATATATTGTGCTAATTATTTTAAATTAAGTATGCAATACTGTTGTAATATGTATATTCTCTCTGAGCGTCTTTATTTTTTCCAAAAAATGTTACCGGTTCTTTTCCAATGATCGGAATTATAAAAAAACTCCATATCAGTGCAGTCATTAAAATAGCACCGAATAACAAAAATTCTTTTAAAAATATTAATAGTGAAATAAAATAAAATAATAGTTGAAATAAAAGGATCAAATACTAAAGGTAAAAAAAAATTAAATAATTCGTCGCATATTACATTATTGATTTTCATAGAAATGGGACGTGGAAAGCATTGTACACCTGCAAAACGTGCTTTTATAAAAAAAAATGGTTTCTGAGCATGTATCATATTCTGAAATAAGAAACTTGATTGGGTGCTCCAATTAAATGATTGTAAATGCAATAAAATTTATTCAAAAGTCGGAAACACGTGGTCGCAAGAAAGTTTTGCCACCATAAATGGTTAAGCGTTTGGTCAGTCAATGCAAGAAGATCCCGTTTATGACAGCTGCAGAGCTAAAAAAGGAGCTAAGTGTGACCGTAAGTGTTGAAACTATTCGACGGGGGTTGCGAGACAACAACGTGAATGGCTGTAGTCCCCGAAAAGTGCACCTGCTCTCACGTAAGCATGTTGCAAAAACGTTTGGAGTTTGCTAGAACTTATTTGGTATGACCAACTGAAACGTGGAGAAATGTTATTTGGACAGATGAATCCAAGGTTGTTTTATTTGGAGGCAAAGGATCGCGTTATTACGTCAGAAAACCCTCTAACGCTGAATTAAATCCAAAATTCACAACGAAAACCGTTAAACATGATGGTTCAAGCATTATGGTATGGGGGTGCTTTTCCTACTATGGAGTAGGACCCATATATTGAATTAGAACAATCATGGATAAGAAACTATACGTTAATATCCTCCAGGAAGTAATGCTACCATATGTTTCTAAGGAAATTCCGCGTCGTTGGGTGTTTCAGCAAGACAATGACCCGAAGCATACCAGCAAACTTGCCAAAAAATGGTTTCAGGACAATAAAATAAACGTTATGGAAGGCCAGCTCAGTCCCCAGATCTAAATCCAATCGAGAACTTATGGACAGATATAAAGAAGTGAGTATCCCAAATACAACCAAAAAGTTACGAAGCCCTTAGGGTGGCAGTTCAGCAAATCTGGAACAGAATTTCGAAGGAGAGGTGCCAAAATCTAGTGAAATCGATGCAAAAACGTTGTGCAGAGGTTTATATCAATAATGGACACGCAACAAAATATTAATTTCAATATGAGAAGACATCATAAAAAACAGAATTCAAAATTTTTAATTTCTTTTTAGTTTAAGTATTAATTTTCAATAGAATAAGAGCTGCAGTGCTATTTTTTTTTTGACTGAGTGTTTTTTAAGTTGTTTTAAAAAAGTTAAAAATTTTATATCAAAAAAAAAACCAAATCAATTGCTTTTTACTAAATATTGTTTGATAGTCCTGTAGGTATCTTATGACAAGTATTTAATGAAATCAGTTTAGCCTATTTACAAATATCTAACGAAGAACTTTTTTCTATATCTTGGTGCTATTTTTTTGACCGCAGCTGTATATCAATTATAAATATGTTAGGTTTGAAAAATTTGGAAATAGTACCAAATGAGTCACGGGGGTACCAGCGTACTTTTAAGTTTTGAATTGTACCACAAAAAAGTACAATTGTACCAACTTTATCAACCCTGCTTCTTGCTATTGCGATTTACAGAACACCTAATTTGCGATTTTAAGCCAGAATCGCCAATGTTAAGCGTTTTGCGATTGTCAGACCATGCCCGATAATGTTAGCTACTGTAAAAGTGTTTGTTTTGTTTTATTTTTGGTAAAAGTAGTTTATTTGTTTAGACAATTAGGCTTGCCAGATTTGAAATCCATAAAAAGAGTACATCTAGAAAAAAACGGCAGTACATTAATGCAAAAAGTTCAATTTTTTTTTTTATATTAACTTAAAACGCAGTACATAAAATTAATAATTAATGCTACTAAAAACAAAATATATAAAATTCAATGCAAAGCAATTCATAAAGAACACAAAATAAGAGATCTTTAATATTAAGTATTTAATATACTTATGAAGTGAAATCTTTTAAAAAGCTTTGTTCATATTAATTTTGTAAAATAATATTAATTTTCAGTTTAATATCACGTGTTAGTAAAACAATTTAATTATTCTAGTTTAACAATTTAGTTACTGTAAATTTAAAAAATTACAAATATTTATCACTTTTTTGTACTTCGTTAACAATGCCATTTTTAACCGTTATAGAAAATTATTTTTCAGGAGAGCGAAAAAAAAAACGTTTTTAAAAGGCAGGATTACCTTTTTTTTAATTTGTTTTTTTAGATTACCAAAATTAATGATAATAAAAACATTCGCCTTTTTATATCACACGTGTGATATTTTGGTCTTCCGTTTTTGTGTATTTCGGTGTGATTTTCAATCGCCGAAATCCCACCGAGAAGTAAAAATTCTGTAAGACTTTCAGATTTTAAATCACGTGTTTTTCAGATGTCATTTAAAACATTTTTCCACTACGCAAGCGGCTATTCCAAGTTGCAAAACCATTAGATTTTATAATTGTTTAAGTAACTTACAACGTTCTTTCACTGGCTGGCTCTTTGTATTGCATTTTGAAGAGGTTAATGTGCATAATTTTGGGTGATATAATCACCCTTATCGTGTTTGGCGTATTTAAAATACGCCTACGACTGTTTGGTAATAGATTAAAGGAAATAAGTTCACGTTCGCATGTTTGAACAATGTAAGAGAGTAATGTTAACGATAATTTTCAAAAAACAGATTTTGCAAAAAGTGGCTTTTACAACGTTATTCGCTGCTGTGCTTCACTTAAAGAATCAGAAGTAAAAGCAAGTTTTTTTTTTGACCAATGACAAATGAAGAACTGAAAGAAATAGAAGTTTTTCTACTTTGACCGCAGTTTTTTAAAACGCTGCTTAACCCATTAAATGCCAAGATCATTAAAAACAAAAAAGATTGAAATTGATTTATTTGTCTATACTTAAATACAGTAAATAAATATAGAAAAAAAAAAATATTAAACAAAAATTGCTAGAAGTGTGTTTTTAGGGCTTTACTCGGACGTGTACAGTGGCGTCATGAGTATGCTATTTTTTAAGTATGAAAATTTTTAAGCATACTTTTTTTAGGAAAGTGGTTTCCACCGCTAGTTGCAACACCAGCAGCCAACGGTCGTTTGGAAACATTCACTTTCTGGGTATAGTTTCGCAAATAAAATCGATCAATATTGCGTTTAAACTCAGGAAAGTCAATTTGACATGAACTGAAGGGTAAGGAACGTTGTCCAAAAATTCAAGCACGACTCGGGATCCAAGAGGGAGTTTTGATATCTTTGCCCCACAGTAAGTATCGAATTGGTATAAATAATTATTTATCGAAGCTGCTCGTTAGCATCAAATTTTTAAAACCAAATCTCACTGGTTTACCTCTTATGAATTATTTTAAAGAGTGGCTTCCAAAAAATTGGTTTGGTACATCATTTTGCATGCGATCAAAAAGAATATCCTCAGCAATCCCTTTCTCTTCATCTGTTTTGTAGTCCGGATCTGGTGGAATAATAGCTATATCGAAATTTTTGTGATCATCATCATCTAGTTTGACGGTTTGATGGCTTGAAATACCATTTTGGTCCAAGAAAAATTCTAAAAAAATGTATACATATCAAGCCATTGAACTCAATTGGGTACAGCGATTTTGCTACTCACATAACGTTGTAAAAAAAAAAACCAATTTTCTTGTAACTTTTTATTAAATCTCTCTTCTTCAGAAATCTATAAGAAACTTTGGTTTCAACAAAATAGTGTTTATTCTACGCAGCTCAATTATTACTCGCCTAGCTAAAAATCACAAAAATGTTAGCGTTACAAAAACAAACAAAAAAATACACAACAACGGTGTTTCTTTAAATTTTTTTATATGTATCTTTAAAGCACAACAAACGTCGTCTAATTTCTTTTTAAAAATTTACGCGTTCTTAAATATTGCCTTTTTTTCTGTACTAAAGCGAGTACAATGGCTGGGAATGGGTTAAGGCATACATACCTATATTAATAATATAATGAGTTAAGGCTTTTTTGAAAAAAAATAGGCCTTTTTTAAACTGCTAATATGTAATTTTAGTCGGAACGCATCAAGTTTTTTATCATGCGATTTAAAAAAAAACGAGTTAGGGGCTTTATATATTAATGTAACGATATTAGCGTTTTAAGAATTGTTTTTCTATAATTATAATAGTCTTTTTTTTTTTGCGAAATGTATTATTCTTTATTATATTTTGTATTTGCTAGCGGTAATACTTAAATATTCATACAAAAAATAAATTTAAAATATGGCCCATAATAGTAAAACATAAAAAGGTAATCAATCCTACTAGAGAGTATCGGGTCAAGAGCAAGCAAATAAATAATGTTACGCGACTCAATCGTGTTACTGTTAATTTATAGTGTTTGCAATAAGTTAATATAAAATAATAAAATAAAAGCTTAATTATTATTAAAAACCTATTATTCATAATGAAAAAAATTTAGTAAAGTGGAAATTTTTATGATCTCGACTTTTTTAAATTACGGAATGACTAGCACTGCCCTTGACTTTTTCATCCAGCAACAATAAAATTAACGACTTGTTTTATCGATTTGTAGTGTTTGTTGGCTATTTACATTTTATATATTTTGAGGATATTTTTAAATGTAAGCAGTTCTGTTCTGAATTCCAGAGCACCAATCTCAAAAAAAGGGAAACAACTTACTGTTGTATTGGCCGCCGAAATAGCAAAATATGCGGTTCAGGTTTGTGTATCATGTAATGAATCCAACCGCGTGATTGTTGTACACCAATTGAACGCCATTCAGCTTCAGACATTAGGTGTGTTTTGGGTACCAATTTTACCAGCTCCTTAGGAAGGACCACATGCCTGCATAATTCCATTAGTATATAGAAAAATAAAATAAAACTTGTTCAATTATTTAAGCTTAAATTCTTACCTGTATTCATATTTTTCATCGTAGTATTTGTCGGAATAATAAATGTCCTTGCTCATTTTTTATTTCTGGGTTTTAAATGATTTTAAGGTTATGCACAAACCTAAAGAAATCCTTGCAAAAGGAAAATATCTTTTTACTCTTGGCGGTATAGCACTTTTTAGAAGTTTTTGTTTCACAGCAAAAATCACAAATTCAAATAAAAATTTGTCTTTTTATAAATTAAATAACATTAAAAAAAATATCTTTTCGTAATAGAAATTGTTTAATTTGTTAAAAACTTAATTTAAAATTTAACAAAGGCTCGAATAAATTTTAATTGACAAAACAAAATAACTTCAACAGCGTCAACCGCCGAAAATGTTTAAATTTTTCTTTCTTTTTATTTTTGCTAAACACCATGTGTGCAAAAGAGACAGTACAACTACATACGACGACAGAGCCGTCATTTGTTAAAAATGTGACAACTGATCATAATAACTGCCCGTCTATACCAGAGATAATTATTGCGACATATATTGCAGTAACAGTGCAGCCTCACGATCAAGATTTTCTTGATAGTCTTTTACATAGTATACTATTTGTCAAAATTAGCAAAAATTGAAAGTTGTGACGTAGGCTGCATTCAATTTTTGAGCAATTTACATTCAAGATATCATCAAGAAAACAATTTATAAAGGCAAACGAAAAATTTGCTCACTAGCCTTGAAATCAGCTGTTTTCTTGAGGCACTCTCTGGAAAGAGAATTTTAAAGGCAAGTTCGTTTCAATTTATAAAAGTATGAGTGTATTGGTAGAAAAGTGTGAGTATTAAAACTTGATAGGCAAAACTTGATCGTGTAACCCTCACCCTGCGGTCACACGATCAAGTTGTTCTTGATAGTCTTTTACATATACTGCTTGTCAAAATTTACATAAATTGAAAGCTGTGACGTAGGCTGCACTCAATTTGTAAGCAATTTACTTTCAAGATTTCATCAAGAAAACAATTTATAAAGACAAACAAGTAATCAGCTGTTAAATTGAGAGTAAAATTACCAAACAAATGGAAAGGTGAAATTGAAAGCCATCTCATGGTCAATTTCAAAAGTGTGAGTGTGTTAGTAAAAAACTGAGAGAGTATTGCAAATTGAATGGAATTGAAAGGCAAAACTTAATCGTGTGGCCACCAAGTCAGGTAAATGTCAAAATTATGTTATGCGCCCTATACACGGTTCAATTCAGTTGTCTACTGAGTCTTTCGACTGAACGGATGCTTGGCCACACACTTCATCAAATGAATAGAGAGAATTTAAATTAATTTTTAAAATTAATAAAATAAAATAAATTTTTAAAATACTTAATTTTTTTTTTTTATAAAAAAAACTACAAGAAAAGAAATTCGGGTTTCTTAATGTCTCATTTGCTTCTATCCTGTAGCAAAACTAACCGGCACTCATCTGCCAATTATTTATTTGCCGTACAGATAAATTCAATCAGCTGACTCCCAACTTTTACATGCATTTTGAGGGGTGTTGCCAACTGAAACAATGTTTTTTGTCGGTATATTGAGAAACACAAAATTGTTAACAGACAGTTTATCGGTCTAATAAATTTATGTTGACATTAAGTAACAGACAGTTTGTCGGTACATTGAGAAAATGGCCATTAGTAGTCAAATTCTTTTGATTTTTCTTCAACCAACTCGACAACCGTCAAACTAATCAATTGACAAAGCCATACACGCTTTAATTTGGACAACAACCGACTCAGTTGACAATTGAATTGAATCGTGTATGGGCTGCTTTTGAAAATACATATAAATTATATTTTAACAAAAAAAAATATATATTTAATTAAAATTAATATTTCTATTATAAAAAAGACCTCAAGCTTAAACAAATTAATATACATTAAAAAAAATAAAGTCGAATAAGAAAGAATTTTATATTTAGCCCAATTATGAATAAAAATTCTCCTTTCTCCCATTTTTCCTATGTTACCCCAGGACTACAGTAAGGATAAATATCTTAGCAAGTTGGCAATAACGTCGGCAGAATAACAGCAATATATCTAATTGCTCAGCTTATGTTAAAGGCATGGGAAAACGTATTTATGTTAACTCATATTTCTCACACATTTTGCTTATATTTTTTTCCTTTTTTGCTTCTTTTTTCAATTGATAACCAAATTTGACGTTTTATGTTAGCATAATTGTCAACGAAAATGGACTAACAATTATTGCAACATAAATTGCTAGCAATAAATATGTACAAAAAATTGCTGTCTACATTATCCCCGGGTCTCCACGTAGCAATATTTATTGCGGTAAACGTCAAATTTGATTGCTCCATTAAATTTGCGACGTATACCCCGGGTCTTCACGTAGCAATATTTATTGCGGCAAACGTCAAATTTCATTGCTCCATAAAATTTGCGACGTATAGACCGCATATTGCCATGAGTGGCAATCCATTGCGCAATGATTGCTCTTCTTATTGCTTGAGCAATTATTGCTTAGCAATATGCTGTCAAATCAGTTGTAATTTATCTGACATTTCATTTCTCTGTACGGTTGTTTTTTGTTTGTGTTTATTTATTAAAAAAGCAATCAATAAATATATTATTATATATTATATTTTTTAATAAACGTCAAGATCAACAAAAGCAAACGACGAATTTATTTTTTTGTATATTTTTATTTTTTCAATAGAACAATTCAACTTTTTTTAACGCAAATAAACAAAAAAGTAATACAAAACACAGCTACGGCAATTACAATTAATTATTTTATTAATTTAAAAAAGAAAATTTCACAACCACTTCAAAACACAACATAAAACATTTGTTATAAATATGTACAGCCACAAAACTTTATACGACTACTCGCGGTGAAAATTGCAAATTTATGGCAAAGCAATTTAAAGTGTTCTCCAGTAATAAATTCAGCAATTATTGCTCCATTGTTCTGTCATTGTTCTGCCGACGTTTTTGCTTGTACTTAGCAATAAATATTGCAACGTGGAGTCCCAGCGATAGACCGCATATTGCCATGAGTGGCAATCTATTGCGCAATGATTGCTCTTCTGATTGCTTGAGCAATTATTGCTTAGCAATCTGCTGTCAAATCAGTAATAATTTATCTGAAATTTTATTTCTCTGTACGGTTGTTTATTTATTTGTGTGTTTATTTATTAAATAGCAATTTTTTTTTTCAAATGCAAATAAACAAAAAAGTAATACAAATCACAGCTACGACAATTACAATTAATTATTTTATTAAATTAATTTATTAATTGAAAAAAGAAAATTTAACAACCACTTGAAAACACAACATAAAACATTTGTTACAAATACAGCCACAAAACTTTGGACAACTACTCGCGGTGAAAATTGCAAAATTATGGCAAAGCAATTTCAAGTGTTCTCCTGCAATATAATCAGCAATTATTGCTCCATTGTTCTGTCATTGTTCTGCCGACGTTTTTGCTTGTACTTAGCAACTATCGCCTGGGTAACTATCTTGTCGAGATGCGAAGGCTTAAGTGCACTCTACGGTTCTGATCTCTTGGAATGATGTATGTGATGAATACGTCCTTGCGAGAGGTCGAGAACACTGAAGGGGTGTGCAACTAAAGGTTACTCATCTTGTCAAGATAATGAGGCGGTAGTGGAATGCACACTTCCGGTCCATTATCAGCACATATATCACGGCGTGTCAGCCCGCGGGTTCGCCCCTTGTAAGGTGGGGGCTTTACCAGTGGCTGGGGCGCGAAATATGCACTTTTAAGGACAACGTGGTTGGTAGCAGTGCCGAGGTCCTGGGTGGCTAGTTAGTGCGTAAAGAAACTAGTCGTTAACAGCTCCCCTCAGCGTCAGGGCAAAGCGCTGTTGTAAGTTAGTTGCCTAGTCCACGCACGCCGTCACTGCGTGGTTCGGTCCGTCTTTTTACGAGCAAACTCGTGGGAACCAAAATGAATTCACCCTTTTTAAAAACAAAAAACAACACTAAAACAAACGACAAGGACACGACGGAAGGGATTGACCAGGGTCAGTCGGACGTCACGGTCTGTGAGGTGGAGAATACCCTCTCGACTGTTCATGAGAGTATAATCGAACAGGAGAGACAGGTACTTAACGACCTTCACGTGGATAGTCTTCTAGGACTATCGAGTGACTCCTGTGGTGAAACCGGGGCTACTCAAGGGTTAGAGGGGCTGACTCTGCTCTCTGACACGGAGCTCGATATTGTCATATCAGCTCACAGTCAGACTGCAGAGCCTGCCACTCTTATCTGTGAGGCCAGGGGACATCAGAGGGGACACTCGGGAGAAGATTGTCCACAACTTGTTCGGCAGGACGCCGTGGAGGTTGGGCCAAGCGCCCCTCCACGAGA
The DNA here is from genome assembly GCA_963931875.1 of Pollenia griseotomentosa. Taxonomy (NCBI): domain Eukaryota; kingdom Metazoa; phylum Arthropoda; class Insecta; order Diptera; family Polleniidae; genus Pollenia; species Pollenia griseotomentosa. The sequence goes on along the minus strand of OZ007561.1, from coordinate 200,381,544 downwards.
CTTTAAAAATTCCAGCCGAACGAAGGAGGAGAAGGCGCAGAACGGAACAAGGAGCTCTCTGGCATATCTGGATAAGATGGCGAAGAGAGATCCTTCAACGTTCTCCGCGAGGGATAGGCACCTTCTGAGAAGGCACCGACAAAGCGTCGCCAAATTCGAAAGAATTTACGGCCCTGTCGGTACCGTGCTGGGTTGGCCCTATCCTTGGAGAAAGCAGGTGGATGAGGTCGCCGACCCGGTCACTACTCAAAAGAGTACAGGGCCGGTGGCGTCGTCAACCTGTGGAGAGATGGAGGAAGGTGGGGTTGCCCCGATGACCAAAGCGCTCATGTCTTCGGAACGAGCTGCGGAGGATAAGGGGGCGATACCCAAGAAGGCAAGCAAAGTGGCTAAGGCAGCGGACACAGTGAAGAAGGCTGGCAATCCTCCGTCCGATTCAACTAGTGGCTCTCGTAAGGAGGCCAATAGGGGAAAAGGTGCGGGCAGGAGCAAGCCTTCTAAACTAGTCGTGCCTAAGTCATCGTGCTCAGTGAAGAGGGTTGGTGCATCCCCGGCTGAAGCTCCTAATGGCTCTAATAAGGAGACCATTAAGAGGATCAGATCTGGGGATGATCAGCCTTCTTCATCGAATAAAAGATTGAAGAAGTCGACGAGCCTGGAAGGTCAACTGCAAGTGGCTGTCATTGATCGGAATGATCCGGATGGGAGGATCAGTGCCGAGCTATGGCAGTTAGTGGAGGCTAGGCTTATCGACGAGCTGGCAACATTCAAGGGCAAAGAGGAGGACGTATCCTTCAATGGTGCGGACTGGGTTAAGGGAGTGAAGGTTGTCAATTGTGGTAACAAGAATTCTTTGGAATTCTTAAGGACTACAATTGACAAATGCAGCGACATTAACCCGGGGGCAAGGTTTGAAGTCATACAAGCCTCCGATTTGCCAATTAGGTCCATAGTGACAGTATGGATTCCACCACCCGTACGCCCGGTGGAAACTATACTGGCAGTATTGGGCAATCAGAACAATAGGCTTCTTACCGACCAATGGAGGCTGGTGACCTCACTGGTGTGTAAGGAGAATACCGGCAGGGACTTCCGCTTCGCAGTGGATCGGAAGTCCATGGAATTATTGGTGGAGGTGGGGGGGGGGTAGTTAAGTTTGGTTTAGGTAACGTCAGGTTCCGGTATCCGAAGCATGACAGGACCAAAGAGGCTGTTAGTGGTGCAAATAAACCTGCACCATTGTGAAGCAGCCTCAGCCGAACTGGCAACCTTCCTCACTAGCACCCGGACGGACGTGGCCCTAATCCAAGAACCTTGGATTAATAAAAATAAGGTTTGTGGTTTAGGAGTTGCGGGATACACTCTGTTTGTCCCGTCCACAGAGGACAAGGTAAGAACGTGTATATTAGCAAGGAATGAATTGAATTTTCTCATCTCTCATTCTTTCAGGTGCGGTGACTTAACCGTGGTAAATGGAGAAGCCAAAGGTAAGCGCACTCTTACACTGGCTTCGGTGTATATGCCATACGAGGCGATAGACCCACCTGGTACTGAGGTGCGGGAACTGACGGCATATGCAAGGAGGAGGGGTGCAATCCTTGTATTGGGCTGCGATGCCAATGCTCATCATAGCCAATGGGGGAGTGCAGATATAAACAAAAGGGGTGAGTTAATGTTTGATTTTATAACTACTAACAATCTTATTATCTGTAATATGGGTAACACGCCGACGTTCAGAAATAAAGATAGGCAGGCAGTGATAGATCTGACATTAGTGAACCGTGACGAGCAACTTGTTGCTGATTGGAGGGTGGCAACGGACTGTACATTTTCAGACTGCTCCATTTAGGAACCCGAGGGGAACAAAATGGGACTCCTTTAGGGAAAGAGTCCAAATTGGGTTGGCGCAAATGGCCTTGGGCGACTTGCTGCCGACTGATCTGGAGGGGGTGGTGAACAAGTTCACTCATCTTCTAAGGGAAAGCTATGAGCAGTCCTGCCCGGTTACATTTCCGGGTAGGCGTAAACAGCCCAAATGGTGGACCAGGGAACTCCAAGTTCAAAGGTCTACGGTTAGGAGACTGTTTAATAGGGCCAAGCTTACCAGAGCACCAGAGGATTGGAACAATCATAGGGTGCAGTTCAATAGATATAAGGCGGATCTGAAAAGAGCAAAGCGACTATCATGGAGGCAATTTTGTGCATCCATCGATAATGTCAACGAGTTGTCAAGATTCCGACGGATTTTATCCAAGGACCCTAAGGCCCTTGGTTATATCCAAAGGAATGACGGCTCATGGACTGAGTCTGGCTCTGAGACCCTAACCTTACTTATGGAGACGCACTTTCCCGGGTGCAGGGAAACCGGAAGTATGGACGACGGTCAATGGGACGTGATGTCCATGACATCGGATTATGCTTCCGCTTGCGTCGAGGAAATGGTCACAAGGGAAAAGCTGGTGTGGGCGGTAAATACTTTCGACCCATATAAATCACCGGGTCCGGATGGCATTTTTCCGGCCATGCTTTGTAACATTCCGGACGACGCATCATTTCTGCTGGTGAATATATTCAAGAAGTGCCTCAGTAGGAGGTATCTGCCTAGAGGGTGGAGAGAGGTTGGGGTGATTTTTATACCCAAGGCTGGAAAGGCAGGCCACTCGAAACCGGGGGATTTTAGACCTATTAGTTTGTCTTCTTTCTTGTTGAAGACTCTTGAGAGGCTAATAGATTACTATCTCAGGAGTAATATTGAGACACGCCTTATAAGCAACGCTCAACATGCTTACCTGAAGGGTAAATCTGTTGAGAGCGCGTTACATGAGGTGGTGGGCTATATTGGGCACGGTCTGGGGCATAGGGAATATACTCTGGCCGCGTTTCTGGATATAGAAGGAGCCTTTAATAACATTAGGATTGAGGCGATTAGGGATTCGTTGTTGGAGTTGGGAGTTGAGGATTTTCTGGTGGAGTGGATAGTCTGCATGCTTGGCAGTAGGATTATAAACTCGAGCCTGGGGGGTCATGTGATAAGGAGGAGGGTTACCAGGGGGACACCACAAGGGGGGGTTCTATCACCCCTACTGTGGTTGCTTGCGGTCAACGGGATTCTTAGATCATTTGATTCCATGGGCAGGAAGATTGTTGCCTATGCCGATGACATAGTTCTTCTGGTCAGGGGAAAGTTTCTGTCCACGATCGGGGAAATTATGCAGGTGATGCTGGGCGAACTCTCGGCTTGGGCAAAGGATAGGGGACTGGGTGTTAACCCTGTGAAAACTGAGCTGGTGTTATTTACCAGAAGGTATAGGATAGAGGGATTTAGGGGGCCAGTGCTAGATGGCGTCGAGTTACCGCTATCGGGCGGAGCAAAGTATTTGGGTAACTTTCTGGACTGCAAACTGTCTTGGAAGAGAAATACTCAGGAGAGGATGAGAAGGGGACTCAATGCATACTACACATGCAGGAACTCCATTGGTAAGACCTGGGGTCTGAGGCCAGATATGGTAAACTGGATTTACACATCGGTTGTTAGGCCTATACTTACCTATGGATGCACTGTCTGGTGGGGTGCGTTGGGAGTGGATAGCTATAGGAAGATGCTCAGCAAGGTTCAAAGGAGTGCATCTCTTGGCATTACAGGCGCTAGGAGAAGTACTCCGCAGGCAGCGCTGGACATCCTACTATATCTGTCCCCTATTGAACATTATGTGAGGAGTGTGGCCGCTAGGAACTTACTTAGACTTTACGAGTCTTCTTTAGTTAGGCCTAGGCGGGATGATCACACGAGAATTTTGTACGAGATGGGTCTGCTTGGTCAGGGTAATACTCTTGGGGGTATTTCGGATCATAGGACTATGACCCTGGACTTTGGTGCAACACCACCGGTAGACTTCCCGGATAGGGAAAATTGGAGTGGGTCCAACGGACTGTTTGAGGGGTGGGCAGTGTTTACGGATGGATCCAAGATGGAAACCGGCACTGGTGCCGGTGTATATATTGCGGACACCGATGTGAAAAGGTCTTTCAGACTCCCCGATGAGTGCAGTGTCTTCCAGGCTGAGATCCTAGCGATCGGGAGGGCGACGGAGGCGATACTGGAACACATCGTGGGTGGATCTGTGGTGACAATTTACGTCGATAGTCAGGCTGCGCTTAGGGCATTGACAAATTATACGGTGCGATCGCGCCTGGTCGCTAGGTGTAGAAATGCTCTTAGGGAACTCATGGAGGCATTCAATGTAAGGCTGTGTTGGGTACCCGGACACTGCATGGTTGATGGAAATGAGGTGGCGGACGAACTGGCAAGGGCGGGTTCGAATATGGACTTAGTGGTAAGGGACATGGGGGTAAAGCCTCCCCTATGTTACTACTTTGGTGTGATAAGGGAAAAGTTCCGTGATGACGTTAACCGATCCTGGGGGGACAGAGTGGATTGCAGGGTGTCTAGGGCACTATGGCCCAGATTGGACGCGGGGGCAACCAGGGTTCTACTGGGATTGGATAGGGGTGGTCTTAGAACGCTTATAGGGTTCTTGACGGGTCATTGTCCTGTTAGGGCCTTTACGGGAAAATGGGACAGCACCATACCGGACTTCTGCAGATTATGCGATGAATCAGAGGAGCTGGAGACAGTCGAGCATGTACTATGCCACTGTCCTAGGATGCAGGGTCTCAGACAGAAGTGGCTGGGAGAAAGGTTTCACGACGAACTGGGGTGCATCGCTGGATGTAATCCGGCTGATCTACTAGGGTTTGTCAGGGAAATAGTGCGGTTGTTTCTGTTGAGGGGACTGTAGAGAGGGAATTTGTTTTTGCACAGCACCTACTAATTTTCTAACTTTCTAGTTTTCTATCATCCTATACTTCTTTTCTTTACTTCTCTCTTTTCTACATTCTTTCTCTTTATCGAAGGGATTCACAATGGACCGTACCGGTCTCCGGGTGGAAGTGTGCCCTTGGGCACATAACCCTTCTTAACCTAACCTAACCTAGCAATAAATATTGCTACGTGGAGACAATTTTGACATTTACGGCAATAATTATCTCTGGTATAGACGCGCAGTTAATTCAGTTGTAAAAATGGGAAAAGGAAAAAAACTCCAGAGGAATTTTTATTCGTAATTGGGCTGATTAATAAAAATAATTTTTGCAAGATAGTGCCAGTTTATTTATGAGTAAACATAAATACGTTTTCCCATGCCTTTAACGTAAGCTGAGCCAATGCCCATCTATCACAGGTCTGCTTACTTGTACAAAAACAAAAAACGACATGTATTCTGTTTGTGTAAAATTTCTTTTTAGCTGTCAAAAACTTATAGGGCCCATACACAATACCATCATGATTGTACAATCAAGTTATTGTGCAATTAAGCTTGAAGCACACAACACACCAGCATGCTGGTACAAAATTCATTTTTTACCAAAAACTGTGTGGAAAAGGTTGTAATGAATAACAATAAAATTTGTGCTGCTGTTATTATTGCTATTATCCTAAAACGAAAAACGAAAGAAATTCTCCCCAAAATATTTTTTCTTTGGCATTCATTTTTTATTTTTTGATGTTTTTTGATGTTTTTTTTTTATATTTTTTGACGATTTAACATTTATGAGCTAACTTTACAGCACACGATACAATCATGCTGGTACAATCAAAAAAATATCAAACTATTTATTTTTGAAAAAGCACCATCAGCTGGTACAATCACACCACAAGCTCACACACGGTCCATCAGCTGGCACAATCACTTGATTGTACAATCATGATGGTGTTGTGTATGGGCCCTATTACTACCGCATCCCTGCAGATAACGAGACTAGTCCATACATGCATGTAAAGAGTAGTCCATAAAGGAGTAGGAGTACTCCAAATATATGGGTAAAAGGTGGTCCATTAACCATTACGATGACCTAGGAGGGAACCATATAGTCCCTAAACTACTCCATGAAGTACTAAAGTGGGTTAGTTTTAAAATTACTCCATGTCACTACTGAATGGAGTGCACTAAAGGGGTAGTTTCATGGGTAGACCTACTCCAAGTCACTACTCCATGGATTAACTAATAGGGTTAGTTTCAAAACTATTCCATGCCACTACGGAATGAAGTGGACAAAAGGGGTAGTTTGAAAACTACTTCATGCCACTACTGAATGAGACTAAAAATTATTTTACGATTAATCTTTTTTATTTTTGGTTATTAAAATTAAAATAATAATAAAAACAATCCTTTTCTCAACCATAAAATATATTTATATATGTATAGGGTAAAGGACTTAAGTTTGCATGTAGTGTTATTTTGAAGAAAAGGTTTATATAATAAAAAAAATTAGTGTCCCATTTTTTTTTCATTATCCTTATAAAAAAACCTTAGTTAAATTAATTAATTTGTCGTTTTAGAAAAAAAAACCTAATTACTAAAATATAGTATCATATGTCATGCTTTTTTACACAAATTTCAAAAACTCTCACTTTTAAATAAACAATTAATGGACACCATCAGGGCTACCAATGTGTAATACTGTAAACTATAGAAAAGTATACATCATGCAGTTGTTGGCAAAAAAAAAACGTTAATTTTGAAATCGATCGATTTTCATCACAGTTGTTGGCAGTACTGCATGCTAATGTCTTATAACATGGTGCATACTACAGTACATTGATTGGACCATGTTGTAAGTAGTCTATTTAAGCGACAATCGAGAACACAAAAGTTTTTACTATTTATTACTGAACTTTACTGCATTTTACGAAATTGCGTTCGAGTACACAAAATGCAGTAAATGAGAATACAAATTGAGAGCGAAAAGTGACAGTTCTTGTCTGAGTATTTACAAATTTTTACTGCAGAAATTTTTGCAGTACAATTTAGTAAAACAAAAAAACACATGTTTCAAAAGGTAAACAAACAAAAGTAACAAACAAAATGCTTACATATTGTGAAAAAATTGTTAAATAAAAGAAAAGTTGAAATAAAACTTAAACAACAACAAAATGTGAATAAATATTAATTAATTAAACTTTTTTGTGAAGCATTTATTTAGTTAAATACCAAGTTTTGAAACTTTTTTTGTTATGTTAATTTTTTCGAGTTGTAAAGGTGTTAAGTAATTGGGTACTTAAGTAGTCAATAGAAAAAATTATTCTTGATCTTTTGAATAAATTAACCCGCCACCAATTAGTAACATCAAATAAAATAAAAAACAAACAAATATGAAAGATTACACAAAATAATTTGTTTGTATTTCCAAAAATGTTTGTGTTATAAAAAGTATTTAATCGAGTACCGATAAGAAAACGAGTTAAGTAGTCAAAAGTGTTAACATTTTTCAACACTTCAATTATTTGTCATCAGCTGTTGCCTTTATTTTACGAATTTTTACAAAATTTGCGTTCGCGTACTTTTTTGGACAACAGCTTTTTGTGAGAAAAAATTTTTCCATTTGCTCATTTACTGCATTTTACTGTAAAAGTACTCAAACGCACCTATTATCTGTAGGGATATACAAAGAAAAAGGAAAAAACGTGTATGTGCAGGGTTGCCATATGTGGCGATTTCTCGCCAAACGTGGCGATTTTCAAACTTGTTTGGCGACCTAATTTTTGATTTGGCGACATGGCGATTTAAAAAATAGTTGGATTTTGTTGGCTATTTTTGATGAGCTATGAATTTGTTTTAACCTTTAACAGTGGATGTGAAATTTTGGGGCATACCATAGGACGTGGTGGTAAATTTTACCCCTCTAAATTTTACTAAAAAAAATTAGTAAAAAAATATTTTTTGATAATTATTTGTTTTTGAAAAATAAACTACTACATTTTTAATTACAAAAAATAAAGAAACCAAAAATTATTTTTATTTGTTTAACCAAAACAGGTACTTTACTTCACACACCTTTTTTTTAATATAAAAAAAAACGATACATCAAAAACTTATCAAAAAAAAATATGAATATAAAAAAACTTAAAGGGCATTTTTGCACAACCAAACATATACATTTAAAGATATAAAAGAGATCATGAAAAAAAAATAATTATGTGTAGAAACTACAGGTCAACCATTTTGGAGGTTTCTTACTCATCAAAATCTGCATCCCATACACATTGGCCTACTGCATTGCAGACAAATCGGCAAGAACTAAAGTTTCCAACTTTGGTCGATATATCTTGGTTATCAATACACAACATCTAGGCGGGACTGGAGAAATGGGCGTGGCTCCTCCCAAACAGAGACCTAATAGATATTTGTGTATCTGAAGAATGCCAAGAGTCAAAGTTTCGAAAAAAGGTACAAGCATCTTGGTTAGCAATACACATCCCACCAAATCTTGGTAGGATAAGAGAATTGGGCGTGGCACAAAATACATTTTTTATATATAATGAACGGTAAGAGAAAACTTGTTCAAATTTGGTACACATAGCTGGGTTATCAATACGCAACCTCTCTACAAAAATGGCCGGGATTGGAGAAGTGGGCGTGGCATAAAGCACATTAGTGTATATCTAAAGAACGGCAAGAGAAAGTTATAAAATTGCCCAAGCGGTAAAAGCTTAAGTTTTCGAACAAATAGCTTTGCTACCAATATGCAACATCAGTCAAAAAGTGGGCGGGATTAGATAAGTGGGCATGTCACAAATATAATTCTGTATATCTAAATAATGATAAGTGTAAAATTTTCCAAATTTGGTACAAAAAGAATGGTAAATAATACCCATCATCTGTCAAAAAGAACAAGAAAACGGACGTGTGGTAAAAATAATTCCATGAAAATATTACGTTTATTTTGATGTGGGGTAAATTTTTTTCTACTAAAAACTTACGCTAACGCTGACGTGGTGGTAAAATATTTTCAAAGAAAAAATTACGTAAATGATGACGAGTGGTAATTTTTACACCAGCATGTGCGTAGCTCCGCTCGTGCTAAGTCGAGCTCAGCCAAAACACAAGTGAATAACAAGGATCACGATATAAGAAGATACTAAGAGAATTAAATTGAATGAGCGCAACGGAAGAGAGTATGTTAGAAAAATATAAAGAAAGTGTAAAATTTACCACCACTTCCACAGTTAAAGGTAAAAATTCGTTACATTCAATAAGAAGAAAAAATATTACGTTTATTCAAGTATTTTTATGTGTGATATTTGAGGCATTCATATGTATAGTCAGTAGTTGAAAGTATGTATGTATGTTGAAATGGCTGGCGAAGATAATAAAAATCTTCGAGAAAATTGTTTTTCGTTTTTAACAGTGCTGTTGAAAGAATCAATAAATATAATTCCTTAAAACATGGATATATTTAAAGTCTATGAATATTTTTCCATTATATGTACATATGTGGTAATTTATTATCATAGATAAAAAACGTTCTTGTTAAAGATTTTTATGAATCCTAACGTATCTTTTGATGTTTACGAAACACACCCGAAAAAATTAGCGTTTGTTATTGGAAAGAGTGTTTTAATGATAATATTTCATCTAATTTTTATAGGTTTAGCCCAAAATGTTATAGCTACATGGATACGGCAGGTACGTTCCATTTAAAGGAACTTGCTTTGGCTGTACTTTATATGCTGGTAATTACAACAAGTACTGCCTGTGTTGATATTATGAACTCCACAAAAACTCGCCTTCGAGGTAGAATGCATTACGAACTACTAGACGCGTTATTACGAGGTTTAAATTATATGAATGTGAATAGTACATGTTGTACTTCTTTTGTACCTTTATTGAATAAATGAAATTCTCTCACAAAGTATTCCAAAAAAGAATACAAATAGTAAGTCTTGCCAGTGAAGCGTTTTAGATAACTGCAACTTTTATACAAATGTATATCCAATATTTGCAAAAATTCTTTTTTTGTTGATTTAAGTAGACTACTATAAACTATTGTACCTATTTTGTGTTCACTAACTATTTTTACTGTGTTCTAAATAAATATAAAACAAAACATATATGATGGCGACTTTTTTAAAATTTTTGGCGTATTTTAGCGATACTGAACAAATTTATTTTTTAAAATTTATAAAAATATTTTTAATAATTCTAAAAATATGTATTTTATTGTCAAAAACTGAAAAATAAAGGCTTTGGTGGTTTTGGCGATTTTTGACATTGAATTTGGCGAAAAAGGTCAAAATCAATCTGACAACCCTGTGTATGTGTAGCATTCCATACATTTAAGCGGTTCATACACATGCAATGTGTATGTGATATTCGAAGGTGGCACAATATTTTGGCAAGAATCAAAATCCTTTTGATTTTTAGCATCTTTAGTCTGCTTTCACACGTTTCATCTTTTGATGCTCAACTCCTATGTTTTTAGGTGAGGGAAGAAAGAAGAAAGGGGGTTAGTACGGAGATGCCTGTACTCGGTCAGTACGCTTTGTGTTTTTATTCGTTGGTATATGCACAACGATGGCTGCGTGTAATTTTTTCTTTTCTTTTTTTCTTTGATTTGCTGTTATTAAAATTATTGTTGATTTGAAGCGTAAAAAGTTGAAACCCGTTGCTGCGTGTGATTATATTGGCATCTTTAAAAGGGAATTGAAAAGAAGTTGAGCATCAAAAGATGAAACGTGTAAATTCAGACTTAGAAAACCTAAACCTGATACACCCCAACCCCTCCCATTGATTTCAGCTTTTTTAAACCAAGTAAAGCTATCAACTTCCACTGACTCGTATCGGGAATCGCGTTCTAATTGGCCTATACTTCCAGTATGACCTCGTTTTAAGAGGTGGCGGCATCCATACACTGACTACCGCGGCCTCAGATGTAACTCAGACGCAAGTATAACGTCCAATCTGGTTTAAGCTCTTTAAGGACTAGCCTGGGGCCTTTTTTTGATTGCCAAAACTGGCAGTTTTGACACCTTTTTTCCAGTCAGTCCCTTTGGAATGTCATCCAATTAGATGGAACTTCGCATTTTCGAGTAACATCCAATTCTAGCAATTTTTATTCTAAAACTAAAAAACTAACATATTTTTTACAAGTTATTTATTATAACATAGATTTATACATTTTATTAAATAAATATATTATTTTGAGGTACAGTGTTATTTTTAATAAACAGCAATATTAATTTATATAAATTAAATACAAGCCTAAAGAAGCTTATTATATAACTATAAATTAATAATAAGATAAATAAATAATATAGGATGTAGTTACGTTCTATTTTTTAGCATCTGATTAATGCAATTAAATTAATTTAACGCACGATTACTTATACATGCATGTCTGGTAATTTTTTATTTAAATTTGTATAAACAAGTTTGCATGTCTAATAAATATTAACCCTTACCCTTTAAATTATACAATATACACAGAAAAAAGTAAAAATTGCCTCTAATCACCAAATTTAAACCAAATTCAAAGAATCAAGCAACCCATTTGTTGAATTTGCACCTATTACCAAAATGATTATATTGATTACAAAAAATTGTAAAAATTTAATAATTTGAATATTTTTGTTTTTTTAAATAAATGATATTTTTAATTTTAATTAAAAAATGATCAAAAAACTTTGCCGTTTCAAACAATGTGTTGATTGATTTTGACAATTTCCAACAACAATTTCACAAGTTTATATTATTTTATTTTAAATGAAATAATTTTTTGTTATTTAATTATTATTTTAGGCTGAAGTGCACTTTACGGGGCGTACGAAAAAAAAATATAAAAAATATGCCACCCGATCCAGAATTAAAAAAAAAAAATACCTACCAAAATTAATATTTAAGGGGGCTGAGGCTCGTGGGGACCCCTGGGTCCAAAAAACCGCCCCGCCCACTGAATGGTATGTGTGGGTACTCAAATTAAAGGTAATTCTGCAACAAAAACGAAAATAATAAAATTTTGGGTGGGCGGCACTTCAAGGGCCCTCTGGGGCAAAAAAAGTTTCCCCCCCATAACACTTATGTATATCTGTGTGGGTACTCAAATTAAAGGTAATTTGCTCACGATTGCCAATATGTATTTTGTTTTTGTATTCGTTTAATATTTTCCTCTCTAGGTTAATTTATGTATCTTTTATAGGTATGCAGAGAAGTTTTAGTTAGCAAAAGCGGTCTTTGTTATACCATAGAGGAGAAAATCCTTTTGCCCGGCCGAAGGCCGGCTATGCAGAGAAGCTTTAGTAAGTGAAGCCGGTCTTTGTTATACCATAGAGGAGAAAATCCTTGCGTCCGGCCGAAGGCCGGCTATACAGGGAAGCTTTAGTTAGCGAAGCCGGTCTTTGTTATACCATAGAGGAGAAAATCCTTGCGCCCGGCCAAAGGCCGGCTATACAGAAAAGCTTTAGTTAGCGAAGCCGGTCTTTGTTATACCATAGAGGAGAAAATCCTTGCGCCCGGCCGAAGGCCGGCTATACAGAAAAGCTTTAGTTAGCGAAGCCGGTCTTTGTTTTACCATAAAGGAGAAAATCCTTGCGACCGGCCAAAGGCCGGCTATACAGAAAAGCTTTAGTTACAAAAAAATAAAAAAATCCCGCGATTTTTATACAACATTAAAAAAGCCAAATAAAAACAAAATATTTACAATCGTAAGCAAAATACCTTTCATTCGAGTACCCACACATAGTTATAAGGGTGGGAGGGGCAATTTGTTTACCCCCCAGAGGGACCCAGAAGTCCCGCTCGACCTAAATTTTATTAATATCGTATTTTTTACACAATTACCTTTAATTTGAGTACCCACACATACCACTAAGTGGGCGGGCCGCTTTTTTTGATCCATGGGGTCCCAGGGGCCTCAGCCCCCTTAAATTTTAATTTTGGTTTTTTCTTTTTTTATTCCAGAGGGGGTCCAATTTTTTTTTCGTACGCCCCGTAAAGTGCACTTTTGCCTTATTTTAATTCAAAATTCATTTTAAAACAACTAAAATGTAAATTAAATCAAAATTATATTCTTAATTTTCTTTTACCAAAGAAAATAATTGATTCAATTGTCACATTAATTAAATTTAAATACTTTTTAAATAATTTTTTTATTGATAAAAAATTACTAATAATTTTTTCTATGTACTCATTTACTTGTGTTTTGTACACTTACTTATTTCGGCAATTAAACTTTTTTTGACAATGTTAAAAATAATTGTGTTAAAATTTTTTGCTTCAAAGCAAAAACAAAAAAAGAACACACACAATCGCAAATGTTTATAGAAATACTTTTTTAAAATTTAAATAATAGTCTTCACGTTTGTAAACCCTTTTGATGACGCTTAACACGGGCATAGGGGCCAACAGCAGGATCCATAACAAAATCATACAATACACGCACCCAGCTGGTATGCTGAGGCATTGTATCATAGAATTCGGGAGCAATCTTTTTTACGTCGGGCAAACGAGAACCGGGAACAGCAGGAAAATCATGATGTTCATTGTGATAGCCAACATTAAATGTTATCCAGTTTAGAGGACCGTAATAGGAGTAAGTTTCAAAACCTTTAGCAAACATGTAGTGCTCTGAAATAAAATGTCCGGCAACTGGATGCAGACCCATTGCTAATATCGAACCTAAAATTAAATATGCCATAGCTTTCCAACCAAATAAATAAACAACCAAAGCATTAAATGTTAGTTGAATAATGGTATTAACGATTTCTAAACGTGTTGGGGGCTTTGGATTGATAATAAGAGGACGGAATATGTAGAAGAATGGCTGCAGACATACCCAAAGAAATTTACCAAATGTTGAATTAAACAACTTTGCCTCCAGCAATGTGGGTATATCAGTATCAATTACTTCATCTCCTTGGTATCTAGAAAATAGAAATAGATTTAACCTTAGTAGAACTGATAGAATTTTGTCGTACTCATTTCAGCTTTACGAGATGTGCTTTAAAAAATTCAAAAAATTCAAAAGCCTCCACATGATGCATAAAATAATATATGTATGTATGTATATGTATAAAAGAGCTCGAATAAATATTAAGAATTATTTTTGCCAAATATCCACGGGTAAACATTTAATTTCTCAAAAATATAGATACGTATCTCATCTCTTCGAGACAATTTTATAACTACATACACAATAAAACCTAGGAACAAATTACCATCACGTTTTTAAAAACTAGGCAACACTGCGGCCTTTAAAAGGAAATTATTAAATTATTTTAAAAATCTTTAATATACATAACTAACATACGTAATCAGCCCAATTATGAATAAAAATTCCTCGGGAGTTTTTTCCCTTTTCCCATTTATTCTATGTAAATTCAATTGTAAAAATAGGAAAAGGGAAAAACTCCCGGGAAATTTTGGTTCATAATTGGGCTGAATATATCCATTTAATTATATGTGGTTTTTTATTAACTTAAATGTTTAACTATGTATTTTTAATTCAATGATACAGTTTGTACATCGTAGGCTTAATATACAAACCTGCTAACTCCCTTTCATCACATTCTACAGGAGAGACAAAAAAAAACTTTCTATATTTCATATTTTCAGCATGAAAAGAAAACCAAAAATCTAGTTTGTTTTACACATTTCAAGACTAAAATTGAAGAAAAACTACATGCTGATTGACGAGGAGTATCTTTCTCTATTACACGGCATCAAAATCTCAAATTTACTTAAAAAGTGTATTTAGCAGGTTTGCATATTAAGCCGACGATATGTTCAATTGCCAGGTAACTAACTATCACTGTAAATTATAAGATTTATATCTTGTTGTGATAGGTATTAAAATATAAAGTTAAGGTTTTAGTTTTCCTAATTTTCATCGATTTTTTGTGTTTTGTTTTAGGAACATCATTTGCAGGCAGTTTTCGACCAGAATATTCTGCAACAACGTCCATTCTAAAGCAGAAATTGCCTCCTATCTCCCTACAAGAAGAGTGGCCGTCATTTTACCGGTCATTTGACTGGCATTAATGACAGAAAAAAGGCCCAACTAGCGGACCCGGCGAACTTCGCCTCGCCCCAATTTTAATTTTTTCATTTGGAAAACCATTAAGGAATAATTTCAAACAAAATTTCATACAAAAACTCGATTTTTGATTTTTCCAATTTTCCAACTTTTTCGGAGGGAGTTTCCACATACATACATAAGTATATACATAAATACATAATATAAAGTTGTAATGGATAAATTATAAAAAATAAAATTGTATAAAGTAAATTAGAAAATGAAAGAAGTCGTATACATAGGTTTTCCCAGAAATTAACTTTAATTTCCTACCAATTAACTACATAAACTTTTAGGATCAAAATTATTATAAAAACTAAAGGTAAGAAATTCAAAAATCTAAAATATGTATGTAGTTTGATCATTCAAAAAGAAACAAGAAAAGTAAACAGAAGAAGTTGCTCCAGCATTAAGCGTAGAGGGTTATTAGGGATTTAAATTAAAATAATTGGAATAATTAAGGAAGAACATGAAAAATCAATTAAAATGGATAATCATTCAAAAAAGCAAACTTCGATCTACCAAAGGTTAAAATACAATTTGGTTTAAGGATTGATGTTTGACTATTGACGTCGATGGCTGCGAGTGTAAAACGGCAAATCCATCTGAGGAGATCGAGTGGTTGCGATCGAAACATATCATGGTAACCTGCCGGCCCGGGTTCGAGCCCCGGCCACGGTCAAGAATGAAAGATTATCAATAACAATTTTAATTAATTTTCATGTTGTAAAATTCCTTTCTTCATAAAAATAATTTAATGAAAATTAAATTTAATGAACTTAAGCCTAATTAAAATTATTAAAAATTTGGATTAAAAACCATAAATAGTTCAACAAAATAACCACAATACTAATTAATAATTGATGCATTCATAATAGTTAAGAGTTTTAACACTCCCACTTAGCAAAGTAATTTTAGCCAAAAAGATTTCACGATTTATAATACCATACCAATAGTTGTCATTTAAGTAAACTCGGGTCTCGGTAGCTCCTTCCACAACATCAGAGGCTTTCAGGGATTTAAATTTGTAGTATTCAGAAATAAGTTTATCACGTTTAGCAATATGGTTAAACTTCACTAATACCGCTCTTCGTTTCTTTATATACATTGCATTAACTATATCACCACCAACTACATTAACTTTAAGAAACCCGCACAAAGTGTTGACAGTTGCATTAAGATCTTTTAGATCAGTGGGAAGACCAGATATAACGACGTCTGCTCTATTCAAGCAAATTTACTCTTATAAGCCATGTCTTTAATTTCTTTCAAGCTATTTGATAGCTCTGCTCGAACTTAATTAATGACCGAGTCAACTTTACTTTTAATTTCTATCTGATCATTTTTAACGAAACTTATAGAACTTTTAAGACTGGCAAATTCTTTCCTTATTTCCACTTTAAAGGCAGCATCCGAATTATTTGGTGGAAAGTACAGTTCGCAATTTTGGAGATAATTTGATAATAGGTTCTTATTGGCACAAGGACCAAGCCTATTGAAAATGGGCCGAATCATAGGACCACGAGGGAAGATAGGGGAAATTTCTTCCTCTCAGAAACTATCAAACCGATTTTAATGAAATTTAAAACATAGATAGATCCATATCTACATATATGGACACTTAAGCTATACAGTTTTTCAAAAATAGGACCACAAGGGGAGGTAGGGGGCAATTTCTGCCTCTCACAAACTTTCAAACCGATTTTAATGAAATTTATAAACATAGATAAATCCATATTTATATGGACACATAAGCATGATGTGTTTTTAAATACTGTGGTGTAGGGTATCATATGGTCGGGCTTGACCGACTATACTTTTTTACTTGTTTTTTATTATATAAATTTTCATATTATTCGAATGTGTATTCTAAGTCAAATTACAATCCTCAAAAGCTTTTATACTTTAATAGGCTTATTCCTTCAATATTTTCCAGGAATATTTTGTATGCACTATCAGAATGCATGAAAAATAATTTTATTTAAAATGAAAATTTAAAAAAAACAAGTAAGAGTGCTATATTCGGCTATGCCGAATCTTATATACCCTTCACCATTGTGCGAGCAGAATACAGAGCAACTAAATAATTTTTACATATACATACATATTTACAATACTTAAAACTTCATTATAAACGAAATTTAAAAAGCGAAAACTTGCAAATATTTTTTTAAAATCGTTTTTAGAACATAAAAATATTAAAAAAAATTCTTTTTAAAAAACCAAGATTCGAACCAGGGAACTCACAGTTTCTAACTTAACACACCCCCTAGACAACTGAACCATGAAGGAACGCTGTTTAAATATCATTAAAATGAAATATGGACCGTATACTGTTTACAACTCAACACAGTTTTTTGTTTGTTTTCTTTTTGTAAAGGCACTGTTGTCATACCGTAGATTTATCTCTTTTGGTGAGTTTTTAAGTAGCAAAAAAACACAAAAATTCCTAGTTTCTATTTGTTAAAATTATTTCGTTAAATATATGAAATAATAAAGAAGGGTGATAACGAAAATCATATTGGGCATTATGCTAGTATATGTAAACAAATGCGAAGGGGGGAGGGGGGAAGAATAGACGACAACCGGATTTGAACTTCGCTTTTCATAAGGACCCAGAATATATATACTTTATAGGGTGTAGGACCTTCGGTGAAGGGTATAAAAAACAAACTTAATTATAAAAAAAGAGTAATTTTTGGGATTTCAGTATTTTGGTCATAACTCTGCTATTTCTTAACCGATTTGACAGATTTATATACCGACGTGTTAAAGAAGAAATTTGCCAGTTATTTTGGTTATAAAACTTTTCGTATCTGAATCGATTTTCCGAGTTTTTCAGAAAATATTTTCTATTAAAAATGTCCGGTCTTTTGATATATAAGGCGTAACCATAGGTCATATTACAGTCAAAAAATTCAGGTTTTAATACAATTTTTAATACTTTTTGTATGGGAGGTACCACGTCCACTTCTCCAATCCCGCCCACATTTTGTGGGATGGTGTGTATTTATAACCTAAATGTTTGTACCTAATTTGAAAACGTTGGCTCTTGCCGTTCTCCAGATATACAGAAAAAAGTAATAAAAATACAACAACCACAAGGGATTTTTTGGAAAAATTAGAGGCAGTCGTGGTTTTTGGTCATATCTCAGCCATTGTTGGACCAATCTGGCTGAATTTCAATAGCAAGAAATGGTGGACTATATGTGACATAAATGTAAAACAACCTAGCCGCTATCATGTCTGGAGTCTCCGGAAAACACATATCAAACGTAAGACGGACGTACAGACGGACGGACGGACGGACGGACGGATATCGTTAAATCAACTTCTCTCCTCATAAGGACCCAGAATATATATACTTTATAGGGTCTAAGATCAAATTTTCACCTGTGGTGAAGGGTATAAAAATTATTTTTTTATAAAGTTTAGTACTAACCAATTTTTACGTTATGAATAAATAGTTAGTGCTAAAAGCTAGATTACACTATTATACTTTGTATTAATACATGTCAAAAACTCAAGTAATATGACAAAGTGTGATAGTGTGAATGCAATGTGTCACGAAAATGACAAGTATTATGAAAAAAGTTTGACATCCCATACGAATTCATCGTTTTTTGAAAAATTTCTAAACAATACTTTTTATTGGATCAGGGTTGCATTTTATTTCATGTGTGAGTGTTTATACTTTGTGTGATGGTGTAAACACAAACTGTCATGTTAAATTAGATTTTTTGACAGTCGCAACAAAACTCATTACATTTCTATCTCACAAAGTATTATGGAATACGTAAGACTTGTGAGATAGTGTAATCTAGCCTTAACCAAAAGCAAATAGTTACGCTATGACTAACTAGTTAGCATTAGCCATTATTTAGGGGTTATCATTGACTAATAAGAAGCAGTAGAGTAAGCAGTACAGATATATGTTCCGTAGCCGAGTGAAACTAATTAGTTAGAGCGTACATGTACACAAGAGCTTCGGTTAGTTTTTTATTTTGCTCTTAATAAACTAATACAAAGCCTATCCAATAGGTCTGCTTACCTCTACAACAATAAAACAACACAAAAAACAACAGGCATTTTGTTTGTATAAAATTCCTCGCCGTTGTCAAAATCAAGGTATATTTACACAAGGTAAACTCGTTGGCCCATATGTCAGCTGTTCACCCAAGTTGGAACCCAAACGTCAAATTTCGTGTATATGATCCAAAATTTGTATATGTGTGCGTTTAATTATTATTGTTTTATATGAAGACAATGTTGACAACTCGGTTCCTGTTATAGAGCAGCATGTCTACACTCCCAAGTGAGTCTACCTTGTGTAAATATACCTTGGTCAAAATCTTACTACTACCAGCGTTACCGTTGGTGCTACTAAAGTAGCAATGTGCTACTTTTTCGACTGCTTGGATACTATTTTGCTACTTTTACCAAATGCACCCAAATGTGATACTTTTTGCAATTCTTGCCACTTTTTTGATACTTTTTCTAAATGTAGAGAAAAGTTTTTTTACTTTCTGTTTTAATTAATGAAAGTTACATATATATGTAAGCAAGCTTATATGAAACCTTTTTTTTTGTAATGCTTGGTAAGCTTATGAATTTATTGCGAATAAATTATGTAAACATGTACATACGTATTTGCAGGCAAGTGCACTTGGAAAGTGCCACTTGTTTTAATGCGTATACTATCTCTGAATTAATCAGGGTTGTCAGATTTTTTTTATCTTCGTTGCCAATTATTCAGCGAAAATTGGCAAAATTCGCCAAATGTAGTTTTCTTAAGATTTTTGTTAAGAAAAATGCGCAGTAAATCGCAAAATTTGATTTTTTATGCAACACTGCATTTACACTGCTTCCGTGAAATTTCTGTATACGTATTGTAAATAAAAATTTAAATTAATTCTGAATAGAATAATTATTTTCATGGTTAATATATATATATATATATATATATACATATATGTATGTAAAATTTTTGTTCTTATAATGTTTTTAAAATAGCATTAATTTTGCTTTAAAAAAAATTTACCTCTACTATATTCCTATCGATGGGATTGTACCGGGTATTTACCTGATGTCTAGGGAAATACCGGGTAAATATCAGTTTTATTCATTTTTTGGGTATTTATAAAACACAAATTCATATGGCAATCATTAACTGTCAACAAAACTAGTTTAATTTTAAATTACTTTTCGTTTTTTAAAAACGTCATTAAATATCAAAAAGCTTGTTAAATTGTACTAAAACTACAATAAAACGGAGAATATTGATTTAAAATTGTTAAGAAGGTATGTATATGTTTATTAGTTAAGCTAATATTGATTAAATTAAATTAAACCATACATTTCTTAAAATTTTGTACAAAACTTTTGTACCAACCCTTTGGGTAAATACCAGGATATTTACCAATTTTTACCCAATTTTCCCTTTTTACCGAGTATTTACCAATTGGGTATTTTCCCTTTTTTCATTTATATGTATACAATCTAAGTCATGCCCATAATAATGAATAATACATAAAATGAACATTTGTCCTACGATTTTTATGACATATGCCGTTTTTATTCGCAATATACGTGGCTTTCAAAAAAATCAGAAAATTTTCAAATTTCTATCCTTATCATTTTTGTATGAATTTTTTAAAACAAAAATAGTACTAATTTAGCAAAAAACGTATCGCTACTAATTTTTGAATAATTTCGAAACAGTTGAAAATATAAAAAGTGTATTTGGATAACTCAAAGTAATTTTTATTTATAATCATCTGTGATTGTTTTGACAAAATCGGTCAAATCGATCTCAAGTTATGATAAAATCTATAAGCATAACCGCCTTATTTCGGGTGAAATGAAATTTTTTTTTACCATTTATAAAATGTTATTTGAAATTTTAAATAAATTGAACAAAATACGTGGAAAAACATTATTTGGTGTTCTTATTCTGATATTAAAAGAAGTGCGCCTTCTTTTCTTACATCCCCTTTTTGGTGCCACTTTTTTTGTAAATATCCCCTTTTTTGGTACTTTTTGAAAATATCCAACGGTAACGCTGACTACTACATAGGGAAAACAAAAGGAAAACTGTGTTTTGTGTACATGCATGTGTGACAAAAAACCAAAAACGTAAACAAATATATACATGTATAAGGAAAATGAAAACAACTTTTGACATCGTTGAGGAATAAACAAAATAAACATCTGGCTTCTTGCGCACACCTATTGGATAAACCTTGAACTAATAGAAATTTTAACCAATATATCGGCCACCACTACCAGTCATATAACTGCTGCTACAACAACAACAAACAGTCATATAACTAGTAAAATGACCGGTAGTCTTCTTGTAGGGTGGTTTGAGCTACTGTCAAATTTTTACAAAAAGCCTCTCAAAACCATTTAAAAAAACCAAAATAGAATCAAAAAATATTTTATTCTGTACGGAACGTGCGATCTGTTTCGCATTTTGCTTAAGCAAATGACAGTTTCATAAAATTTACCAAAACGTTTTGTTAAGTTCAATATGGTTCGACACATATGAATCACATGAATTCGCACAATTGCTTAATCCAACTTAAGCATATTACACTGCGGAACAGACATTTTGCGGTTGGGAATTTAATTGCAAATTTTTACTAATTTGAGGTCACTGATTTCAAATCTTATCTCCATTTTTCTCTATCAGCTCTACTTTTCGAGATATACCGTTATGCCCAAAATTAAGGCACTTCCACTACATATATTGGAAATCCGAAACTCGGCAACAGTATTATCTTTAATCCGTGCTTACATTGTTTTTAAATTTGCTCTGTAGTTTCAGAGATATGGTTTAATTTTTCAAGAAAAAAAGGAACATTTTGAAAAAAAAACAAATTATTTGTTCTTTAAAAATTTATAAAAAAAAAGTAAGAAAGTATAGTCGGTCAAGCCCGCCATATGATACCCTACACCATAGTATTTAAAAACACATCATGCTTGTGTCCATATAAATATGGATTTATCTATGTTTATAAACTTCGTTTAAATTGGTTTGAAAGTTTGTGAGAGGCAGAAATTGCCCCCTACCTCCCCTTGTGGTTCCATTTTTGACAAACTGTATAGTTTATGTGTCTATATAGATATGGATCTATCAATGGTTTAAATTTCATTAAAATCGGTTTGAGAGACAAAAATTGACCATATCTCCCCTCGTGGTCCTATTTTTTTAAAAAATGCACACCTTTTGTGTCCATATATGTACATGATTCTATCTATGTTTTAAATTTCATTAAAATTGGTTTGATAGTTTCTGAGAGGAAGAAATTTCCCCCTATCTTCCCTCGTTATCCTACGATTCGGCCCCTTTTCAATAGGCTTGGTCCATGTGCCAATAAGAACCTCTGTCCAAAATTGAAAGGGATTCTGAGTCGATCGGTATACATTAAGGTGTTACACACATTAGCACAAATGCATAATACCCTGTCCACTATTGTGGTGTGGGTATAATAAGAATGCGACAAAAATCACAGTTTAGGTCTACAAACATTTATCTTAGCGTAATTTCGAATGAAATGAGGTTTATTTCATTGTAATCGGTGCACAACTTTTGATTTTATGCACAATTTACTGAGAAAACTGAATATTGATTTCCATACAAAAAGAAACAACGTTCATGACACACACATATTTAAAATGTTATTTTTGTATGAAAATCGATATTCAGTTTTCTCAGTAAATTGTGCATAAAATCAAAAGTTGTCCACCGATTACAATGAATTAAACCTCATTTAATTCAAAATTATGTTGAGCTAAATGTTTTTAGACCAAAACTGTAATTTTTATCGCAATTTCATTTTTTATGAATTTTTAAGGACAACAAAAAATTTGTTTTTTTTCCAACATTTTCCTTTTTGTTTTCAAAAATTTAACGATATCTCTGAAACTACAGGGCAAATTTAAAAACAATGTCTGCACGGATTAAAGATAATACCGTTGCCGAGTTTTGGATATTTTGTTAACTGAATATGGTCCACCCACCGTTTTCAATTTATTCCAATATATTTAGAGAAAGTGCATTAATTTTGGACATAACGGTATATATCGAAAAGTAGAGCTGATAGAGAAAAATTGAGATTAGATTTGAAATCTGCGACCTCAAATTAGTAAAAATTTGCAATCAAATTCCAGGCCGCACAAAAAAAGCTTAAATTTGTTCCCTTCTGTTATATTTAGTTGGTCCTTAATGGTTATCGCGTAGAACAAATGCATAACACCCTCTCCACTATTGTGGTGAGGGTATAAATAGCTCTAATTAATTGACGTCTTAAATGTTTTACTAAATCCTCTTTAAATATTTTTATAAAAAACAACCAAATTGTAATAAAATCACAAATCAAAATAATGTTTGTTAACCCTCTAATGCCTAAGAGTGCCTCAAGGCATGCTTTACAAAATTTCTACTGACGCCCAATATATAACTAATTTTTATTAATTTCCATTTTTTTACAATTGCTTAAAGATCTAGAAAAATATTTATAGAAGCTTCGAAAGCTCTTAAAAGCTTTTAAAGCATTGGAAACAATCTCGAACACAATGCTTTTGTTCAAAGTGCAAACTTCATTAATGATGCTCAAATAATAAAATTGTTTTTTTTAATTATCATAAACAAAACCAAATATTTTTAATTTAATCCATTACTTTTTATTTTCAATACAAACTAACAAACAGAATTCTCAAAAATTAAATGTGTTTTTATTACTAGGTACCCAATGGTGCCTCAAGGTACTCCTAGATGTTTTCTTACCTGGAACGTAAACGACTCATTGTTCGGGCTTAAAAATATTTTTTTTTGAATTCAGAGGCCCAAAAATACCCTAAAAAATTGTTTTCATAATAAATTTCCATTTATTCTAAAACTTGGCATTAGAGGGTTAAGGTACGTTCAGAATAATCAAATATTTGACGAAAATATTTGCTTCAAACTATGTTAAACAAAAAATTTTTTCTGACGTTTAAAATAATTTTATTAAGTTTTGAATAAAAATTTTAACATAATGTTGTAAAAAATAATAATAAATGCATAAAATTGCTGTGGCTAAAATTTGCAAACGGTTTCTTAATGCAAAATGTGTGTGGTTGCAAAAGAAATTGTTGCTCTATTATGAACACCAAGTGAAAATGTTTTTTGATTGTGAACGAAGCTTAATGTTCAAACTAGGCTCAAATATTTGATACTTTTTGTTTGTTGAAACAGCTGGCAAATAGTGTGAAATAAAACAAATAATTATTTAATGAGTGTTTTCAAAAATAAAAATTTATTTACCAAAAAATAAAAATGAATGCAGAAGATAATTTATTTGTTTTATGCTGTGGAGCAGCATCTCTTATGGTGTTAGAGGAGGAGAATGTAAGAGAAAAAACGAAGACAATGGGTACGGAATTGGCCACTGGCCTTTTGCTTAACGTGACACTCTTAACTGCTCCTATATAATGAACAAGATACGTATGTATGTACATATTAATATGTTTGTTTATTCTTTTTAGATACCTATGCAGATAAGATTATGCACTTCCTATCAAAGTATATAATACCTTAAGCGTAATTAATAAACTGTTTGCTAAAGGTACGTTTAGACTAATGAAATATTTGACGAAAATATTTGTTCTAATATTTGCTTCAAACTATGTGAAACAAAAAAATTTTGTTTAACGTTCAAACTAAGCTCAAATATTTGACAATTTTTGTTTGTTAAAACAGTTGGCAAATAGTGTCAAATAAAATAAATTAATTCATGTTTGCCATGCGTTCAGACTAAAACAAATATTTGCATCAAATAATTATTTGATGAAAGTGTCTAAAAATAAAAATATATTTCCAAAATAGTAAAAATGACCGCAGAAGCTATTTTATTTATTTTATTTTGTGGAGCAACATATCTTATAATGTTAGAACAGGAGAATGAAAAAGGGAAAAAACTGGAAGACAATGGGTAACGGAAGGAACATGGCTAAAATTTGTGAAAAACTGCAAACTTGGAAATAAAGCCTAAAATATATTTGAAATTGCTAAATCGGTTAAAAAACAAAATATCGGGTAAAAAGAAAAAAAAATTTTGCAAAAATAGCCAAAATTCGCGAAAAATTTATTTATTTCAAACAAGACATAAAATTAATTAAAAGCGCCTAAAACTGTAAGGAATGCCAAAAATTCGGTAAAAATTGCTAAATTAGTGGAAATTTGCAAAAATTTGCTAATAGCGGTATTATAGCAAATCCTAATAATTATTAAAAATCGTTAAAGCTGTAAAGATTCACAGCGAAAAATCACTTTTTCGCGAGCATGGCTAAAATTCGCGAAAAATTGCAAACTTGGAAACAAACCCTAAAATTGATTTAAAATTGGAAAATTAAAACAAATTGTCGAAAAAAACAAAAAAAATTTTTTTACAAAAATGGCGAAAATTCGCGAAAATTGTTAATATTTCCAACAAAGTATAAAATTGACTAAAAGTCCCTTAAAGTATAAGTTATGGCAAAAATTCGGTAAAATTGCTAAATAAGCGGAAATTTGCAAAAATTTGCTTATAACGGCATGATAGCAAAGTTTAATACTTATTAAAAATCGTTAAAGGTGCAAAGAATCACAGGAAAAATTGCTTCTATCGAGAACATGGCTTAAATTATTTGTCGTTGTTTACTCTTACAATTTTTTTTGTAATATCAAATAAATGTTTGCTCAAAAATAACTAAAATATTTGATATTTTGTGTTCACACTATGTTCACATTGGACAAATATTTGTTTGCCGGCAAATACTTTTATTTGCTCAAAATCAGCTTTTATTTTATTTGAAACTCAAAAATATTTTGTGTTCAAACTACGTTAATGAAATATTTGATGTTTGCTTTCAAATATTTGATCAGTCTGAACGTACCTTAAGAGTTTGATAAAAAAAAAAATAGGAAATAACCTAAAAACTACAATTTCTTTACAATAACTTAAAAAATTTGGATTGCCTTACTTTCTTTACTATTAACCAAAGTATAATCTATTTATTAACATTTAATTAATATGTATGTACGTACAAAACATTATACGGTACAATGTATGAACAGGTACATATATTTTTAGTCATTAAATACTAGGACAACGCCCTCCAAAAGAAAAGCAGATTTCAATAAAGCCTTTTGTTTTTAAATACAAACCTACCTGTGATGCTCCAGGTGATATTTTCGAAATGATATAGACATAGGTAATCCAATTGGTAAATTACATATAAAACCTAGTATACGGTTGTGCATCGGTCGACTGTGTCCAAAGGCCAAATTGTGGGCTATCTCATGAACAGCCAACATAAGAGAGTGATTAATTATGCCGCCAAAGCAATATGCAGACAATATCAATAATGGCCATGAAAAATTTTTCACAATAAAAAGAGCCAAAATTTGTGTGAGCACCATGGCTCCAGCAACCCACTTAAAATTGGGATCATGTCCGAAAAGTTTTTTAATTTGCGGATATTTTTCTAAAATTATTTTGCGACGAGATGCATGAGGTTCTTCTGTGTACACCCACTCAAAGTCAGTTCTCGACACCTTCTGACCCATTGTTTGGAGAAAAATTAACTTGGTTAAATAATGCGTGACCCGTGTAACAGCTATTCCAATATTATTTTTTCTATTTCTCTTTTAACACTGACATTGATATCAAATAAAAATTAATAGATACTGCTTCTTCTCCTTTTATGAGGCGATTATTCATATTTTCGCTTCTTCTTTCTTAACAGAACTACATGTTTTTCAATTTAGTATTCTCTTTTAGTTTGAAACATTGTGCTTTCACCATGGTTTAAAATAACAAAACACAAATATTGTCAGTTTTTTGAAAATTAAACTAATAAAAAATTATCTTATAATTTATTTCATTTTATATTTCAGTTATTCAAGATAGACAAAATAGCCGGCATGTATTCCCTATAAAGTGATAACACTAGCACTACATTACAAAATGACACCTTTAACTAAGTTTACAGCATTCTGTTAATAAAAATAAAATCATGGCGTATTTGTATCGAGTAAATACACATCAGTTAAACCTTATTAATTTTCTTAAATCAACCAAATTACACAAGAGTTTTGCTAGTGACCAAGCTCTTATTTCAACAGTTTTTTTTACTTAAATCTAGCTTACCAACGCAGCTCCAAACAAAATAAAAATGGCATAGGGTGATAGAAAATTTAAAATTAAAAAGAAAACACATAGTTTTGAAGTTATGGACCTCATATATATACATATATGCGATTTTCCACTACAATTCTGAACGTATATCGTCACGAACATTTAACAAAATCGTCAACAAATCGTCAAATATTTAAATATTACAAATCAGATACAATTTATTGCATTGATTGGTTCAAAAATAACAATTTTTAGCAAGGAATTCTATTTATGATAATGAAAATGATATGGTTAAGTTTAATTCTATTTGTTTCAGCAAGTGGGCTGAAATATATACATAAGAAAAAATATTTTTGCATAAAAACATAACAAAAATTTATTTATTTCATTTATCCATATTTACAAAAACATTGAATCAAAAAATATCTTATTTGTTTTTAACTCGAGCTATCTTTAAATGATTAATTTTTATCGGTATCACTATTGCAAATTGTTTTTACTATTGAAGGTGCTAAACCAAGGGTTCTGTCTTTATCAACAGCCTTTTCACCCGACTTGAAACGTTTTATTGCGTTCAATTTTAGTTCCAAACTAATGCATTTTCTTCTCTTTGCACTCATTTTTCTACACAACTGCTTATTAAGAACTAAATTCTCACTTCCTATTACGCAACTATACTTAGAATAACTTACCTAACAAAACGACGACGGTGATTGTTATACCATAGAGGTAAAAATTCTTGGGTCCGTCCGAAAGTCGTCTATCCAGAGAAGCTATAGTTAGCGAAGCCGGTGTTTGTCATTGGAATCAGGGCTGTTAGGCTTTTTTCTTAAAAAATCGTCAAAAGTTTTAACAAAATTCGTCAAAATTGTCACGAACATTTAACAAAATCGTCAACAAATCGTCAAATATTTAAATATTACAAATCAGAGACAATTTATTGCATTGATTGGTTCAAAAATAACAATTTTTAGCAAGGAATTCTATTTATGATAATGAAAATGATATAGTTAAGTTTAATTCTATTTGTTTCAGCAAGTGGGCTGAAATATATACATAAGAAAAAATATTTTTGCATAAAAACATAACAAAAACTTATTTATTTCATTTATCCATATTCACAAAAACATTAAATAAAAAATAAAGTATCATTTGCTATTAACTCGAGCTATCTTTAAATGATTAATTTTTATCGGTATCACTATTGCAAATTGTTTTTACTATTAAAGGTGCTAACCCAAGGGTTCTGTCTATATCAACAGCCTTTTCACCCGACTTGAAACGTTTTATTACGTCCAATTTTAGTTCCAAACTAATGCATTTTCTTCTCTTTGCACTAATTTTTCTACACAACTTCTTATTAAGAACTAACTTCTTACTTCCTATTACGCAGCTATACTTAGAATAACTTACCTAACAAAATTAAATGGTAATTCGCCTTTTTACACGCAAATAGAAAAATTCTTCACATGTGATTATGACTTCAGTGAAAAAATCCAACCGTATGTAGCGACGGAAACCGAAATCATAAAAACGCAAAGCTGATTTAACCAATTTTTAAAAAGCGACGCAAATAGGACCGACGCAAATCGAGGCTCTAGTGTATATTTTTTGCAGTATCGATGGCATGCATATATGAGGAGGTCCATAACAAAACGCAATAATTACATTTTTCAAGTTTTTTTCTATATTGCCTTTATTATAAAGCATTCCAAAACTCAATGACTACACTGCAATTCAATATCAATATAATGGTTCAGAGCAAAATGCAATAATTACACATCTTTGCAATAAATCGCTATAAAAATTTTTTAAAAAATCAACTTTATAAATAAATTATGCTCTGGTGGTAATTCTTAAATAACTGTAAAAAGTAATCTATTCAAAGCAAAAAGCAGAAATTCCAACCCGAGTTCAGATCAAAACGCAATATTTCATACTGTTCAAAGCAAAATGAAATAAATACTATATGATTCGGACAAAAACGCAATGATACCAAATTTGTTATCTAAATAACTTTAAAACAAACTGCCAGATAAAATAATTAATTTGTGATAAATATTATTTTTTGTAGACAATAATACCTCAATTATTGTTTTTTAAAAATATTATTTGCTACTTACTTAAATTACATTTTGTCGTTTACCCAAAAAATGCTATGGTGTAATTATTGAGTTTTGTTATGGACCTACTCATATGTAATTGTAGAATTCGAATTAATAATGCTTCTAATGAAAGCCACACCTGATTTGTGATGGGGGAATAATTTTTTTTTTTTTTTTGGTTACTTCATAAATTCAAAATTCATAAATTTTCAGTAGAGACAAAAACTTGTTTTCTTTTTATATGCAGTCTTATGCTCCCCATACACGGTTCATTTCAGTTGTCAACTGAGTCTTTCAACTGAATTGATGCTTGGTCACACACTTCATCAACTGAATTGAAAGATTTTAAATTAATGAAATAAAATACAATTTTTAAAATATTTAACTTTTTTTACAAAAGAAAACTACAAACATTAATTTTGACAGCTAATCAAGAGACTCGAGCACACATAGTACAATCGAATTGAAAGACTTTGTAGTAGTCAACTTGAAAAAATGAATATCTTTGGATTTTTCTTCAACCAACTCGACAACCGATTTTTTGTAGGGGAAATCTTTTCAACGTGTGGGGAAAAGTCGGATTTTTTTAGCATGTGTGCTATTTTTCCGAAAAATCTACTGGCAACACTGCTTATACCTAATAATTTAATTGCTATTCTGACGTGGCACGAGCCTTTTATCAAAATAATAACTGGCTTTTCGTCTTTAATCAACTTAACTTCTGAATTATACTTTATCCAAACATAACATTAGTTGTATCTGATGCAAATCAAGCTAGATTTTCAAAAGGAATCCCCTTTTCTATAATTGTGCTTTTAAGAAGCTCAAACATTTCTTTTGCAGTCCATGATCCACCCTCTTTGAAATAAAAAAAAGAATAATGTACCGAGCATGTTTCGTCGTTTTTTGTGGCAAAAGCTATATAAATGCCTAATGGTTAGTAGTTAATGATGCAACAATTTTTAGTTCAGCTCTTTGAACGCTTCCATTCTTTTAAATAAATTTTTAAGTTTTGCTAAGAATAATAAACTTTTTTACTTCTTTTGAAAAAATAATAACAAAAATCTGTGCTACAAAACGTTAAAATATTAAATTACACATGAATTACATATGCAATCAATTATACATGGGCTACACATGAAAAAAAATATTACACATAATATGTGTAATTACACGTGAGGTGGCAACACTGATACAAACTAGTTTTTTATGTAAACAAACCTATTTTTTTTACTAGCAATATTTTTGACAACCCGACCACAGAAGCATTGTAGCAAGGCGAATTTACACAAGGTAAACTCATCTCGTCAGCCGTTCATCAGCTGTATCCACGGCGAATTAAAAAAACGGTGAAACGTCAAAATATTGTTTTGTTTCTATACTGAAATTTGACAACAAGTCGGAAAATTTCATAAACAAAATACATGGGGCTTTTTGTAGGTTTAGAGTTGCACTTACCTTGTATAAATTCGCCTTGCATTGTAGTTGTAGAGTTGACCTCACCTTCTAGTCAATTCGCCTTGGTCGAAATAATAATTTCTGGCAACGCGGATTACGTGTAAAAGCATGATAAAGGCATCGCTGTGAACAGAACAACTTTTTTCAACCGCAAATATTAACTTTTTTTGTTTATGTAAATCAACCGCAACAATAACAATATTGCTGAGCACGTGTATAGCAAAAAAAAAACATTATTAGAAATAAGAACAAACAGAAAAATCACGATAGTGTTTCATATCTGTCGTTTTTTAAATATTTTACCAAATTTAAAGTCAAAAACAGTTTATTTAACAACATTCAAAATATATTTTATTGTTTAGAGTTTCCAAAAAGTTGTTATATGAATAAAATCTGTAAATTTGTGTGCTTATAAAATCTGATAACTGATTTCGAAAGCCCTCAACCAGGGCTATTAAGGCCACCAGCTGTCACTTTCGAAAAATTGAAAGCTTAGGGGGATTCTGTATTAAAGCAAAAAAATTCAAAAATTTTACAAAAAGTGGTTAAATGAATAAAATCTGTAAATTTGGGTGTTTATAAAATTTGATAAAGAAAAAAATTTTAAAATTTTCCAAAAAGTTGTTATATGAATAAAATCTGTAAATTTGTGTGTTTATAAAATCGGATAACTGATTTCGATAGCCCTCAACCAGGGCTATTAAGGCCACCTTTAATTTTTAGAAAGTGACAGCTGGTGGCCTTAATAGCCCTGCTTGAAGGCTATCGAAATCAGTTATCAGATTTTATAAACACACAAATTTACAAATTTTATTCATCTAACAACTTTTTGCAAAATTTTTGCATTTTTTTTTCGTAAATACTGAATTCCCCCTAAACATTTAATTTTTCGAAAGTGACAGCTGGTGGCCTTAATAGCCTTGGTTGAGGGTTTTCAAAATTACTTATCAGATTTTATAAACACCCAAATTTACAAATTTTATTCATTTAACAACTTATTGCATAATTATTCAAACACTTTAAACCACAAAATTTTGAGCTTTTTTATACCCTCCACCACAATTAGTTGTGAAGAGGGTATACTAAGTTTGTCATTCCGTGTGAAACTTTTTTATTATTCATCTCAGACCCCATAAAGTATATATATTCTGGCTGCTTGAGTAATTCTAAGTCGATTTAGCCATGTCCGTCTGTCTGTCCGTCTGTTGAAAACACGCTCACTTTCGAAAAACTCAAAAGAAATAAACAAACTAGGTGTCAAATTGCTTGTAGTTATCCTAAGCAGTTTGGGATTGAATTTCAGCAAAATCGGTTCAGTAGGACCAGAGCTATGAATCAAAATGTGGAACCACCACCTTCAAAAACTTGATAATTTTGTTACAAAAACTAACATAAATGATGCAAAAATGCACGGAATGACATAAGATTTTGCACAAGTCCGTTTTATTCGACTAGAAATGACACTGTAAAATTTCGCGAAGGTCGGTCCATAATTTACCATAAGCCTTGTTACGGTACGGTTTGTCCGCGAGGTTTCCAACTAGCTCACGTGTGGCTCTCAGGTGGTTCCAACCCTTCCCGCTTACAGCGTAACCGAACAAGAAAGTTATTACAGGAAATAAAAAAAACAAATACCAGATATAAAAAAAACCACAACAAACACTACCACATTAAACAAGTTTTAGAGACAGATATTAGTCTCCATTCTGCCCACCCAACCTAGTCGTAGAAGTATCCACTTCATCTTCTGATCCACGACCCAATTCCCGATTCGACCTCTTTCAAACTTACCAATCCATTATTTCCTTTCCCTTTAAATTATTAAGCCAACATATTTTTTTTCTGTAATTTAACTTTATAAAAATATCATTCTTTTATTTATAATATAATTTAAACCTAAATTAAATTTAATAAACATCCAAATCCAAACACTAATATAAATAATAAAAAAAATATAATATTGAATAAAAATTAAATTTAAAATCTAATTAAAAACAAAACTTAAAAAAAAATTCTTATTTATTTCCCCTTTATCTTGTTATTTTTTGAACTTTTCAGATTTCTGAGTTTTAAACAAGTTTGTATATTTATATATATATATCTATATCTCTTTTTTTTTATTTTATGATTTTCTTTGACACAACTTTATTCACCAATTCGGCTTCTACTTTTATTTTCCTATACTCTTAGAACTTATGCTATGGAGGTATCTCTATCACAAC
The DNA here is from genome assembly GCA_963931875.1 of Pollenia griseotomentosa. Lineage (NCBI taxonomy): Eukaryota > Metazoa > Arthropoda > Insecta > Diptera > Polleniidae > Pollenia > Pollenia griseotomentosa. The sequence continues at coordinate 200,348,688 of OZ007561.1, read as the reverse complement.
CTCGCCTTATTTTACGAAGACCAACCTAGCAAACCTAAAAGAGCTCTCTGAGGTCACTTTCTTCTCTGTCACTTCACAGAATTATACAAAAACGATTTTTTCTACAGTTCTAAAAATATACAAAAAAAAATGGTTCCTCTTGTTTTTAAGAGATATAAATTTACAATCCAATTATATAATTTTTTTTATGGCTTTAAATTTTCACTAACCCCTATCACTTAAACAGAAAAATTAAAAACTTAAACTTACTTAATTTAGTTGTTTTTTTTTTTTTATTTTTGTATTTTCTTTTAATTTGTTTTTGTTCGGTTTTTTTTTCTACGTTGCCTTCCGATTGTTTTAGCCCTGGAAATCAGACTTAACTTCCTGGCTTATTCGGCAATATTTTCTTTTTACTTTAAGCGACATATAAATAAACAAATGCCCTTATAAATATACGTTTGGCCTTTTTGGTTATTTTTTTTTTTTCTTATTTTTGGTTATGTAGTCCGGGAAAACAAATGGTTGGTATAATATCTCCTCGCAACTACCTTTATATGTGGTTCACTCTGTGCTGGCTAAATTGTCTATCCTTTTAATTTTAATTCAAAATTGCCCACAGCACTATTGTATATGTACGTTATTAAACAAAAAAACTGTTACCTGGCTATATCTCTTGTTACTGTTTTGGACAAGTACATCACCTCGATCCAGTTAAACGCTTCCTGAGGAAATAGCCAGGTTTATTTTTTCCTTATTTATGTTGTTCTTAATTTTTTTTCTTCACGACTTTGAATAATTTCACCCACTACAGGCAACTGGTATCTTGCCTTAAAAGAAGTACTTATTACCACACTTCACTTATAGCCAATATTACTTTTTTCCGGTTGATTGTCTCACTTTAAAATTTTGTTTACTAATAAACCTATTTCTCTTATTCTGCCTGTTTAAATACCTCGCTCCTATTTACCCTTATGGCGGAATTTTCACACGATCTTTGTTTCGATTCCAATCTCTAATAAATTCTTTTGACAAAACTATATACATCCCAAATATTTCTCTTGGCGCCTCTCATCTCACAACCAACCAAAAAAAAACTATCTACTTTTAAATTTGCGCGTTTCTGTATCTATGTACAATATATATATTCAATCTTTTTCGTGGCGCCTTTAATTTCACAAAAAAAAACTACATATATACAAAAACATCTTTATAAATTTGCGCGCTTTCATATTTATAAATTCATATAGACAATTAATTTTTTATTTAAAATCTTCATTTAAATCCTGCATTTAAATTACCTACAAAAAAAAATTATTTATTTATTTTCTTTCATACCCGCCAGAAACTCCATAAATCCCATAGCCTATACCTATTCACTTATCAGGAGTTCATAAAAACTTGCAAGTGTTTTCCATTCATTCATAAATTTGAATACAAAATATATTTTGAAAATTAATTTTCATTATGAATGGGAAATACAGCTCTGCACTTTTACTCTAGTTCCCTGCGTTACCAACTCAATGTGTGTCTTACGTAAAAAGCGATTCTACACTACCTTTTAAAACACGCCCTTCACATACACAGGCTTATTGTAATTTTGGTCTTGAACACATGTAAGTATAATTTCATTATTAATTTTCTATTTTCTCTATTTTTTTCAGGTTCCAGGGACTTTATGACTATTTGCAAGGATGCTAGATAGGAAGGGGCATGTAAGTATATAAAAGTATCGTTCCTTTACTCATTTTTGTTCACACCAACTAATCTTTACTTTTTCTTCTTCTTTCCAGCCTATATTCAACATAAAAACTCAACCAAAAACATAAAAACTCAATCAAAAAAACTAACATTTAATTAACTAACAAAAAAAAACAAAAGAAAAAACTAAACCAACTAACAAAAGAATACTAACAAAATATACACATTTTTACACCGAGACTCGGGCAGGAGGTGGTGTCTCCGCTGGCCGCAAGCCCCTCTCCAAAAAAAATCCACTGGGACCAGGGCAGGAGTGGTGGCTCCGTACCAATATGGCCCTCCCCTTTTGAAATTTAATATTGTATATGAGGGATTTGAGGTCTTAGTTTCATATTGACCTAATCCCGAAAATGGTTTTCCTAAGGCCCCTCCACGAAAAATTTTTTTCTGGCCGTACCATAGCGTATCCTAGGGGACCCGAGCCTATTACAAGCATTGTTGTTTTTTTTCCTAACAACTACGCAAGCTTTCCGTATGCCCTACATTGTCGAGACATTAAACTAATGACTCGCAATAAGGCCGCATGAGCCGGTTAGCCCGCAACAAAACTCCGATGTCGCATACGCCAGGATGAGGAAACGGTGTGCGGTTTGAGGCTCTATTATAACCCAACGTGGGGAACTCCCACTCCCTGAGATAAAAGTCTCATGATCTACCACAATATTAGCCGGGCCATTTAAGAGGTAAATTTACAATTATTTTCTCCGATTTCCCTATAATGGTTTTTTTTTCTCCCAGGAAACCTCGCCACAATCTGAGATTGCTTTCGCATTAAATTCTCTTCGCCATAAGATTTTTTTTATTATATACTTCAGCTAGCTGTCTGCACTACTACGCACTCTCCCGAAGTTTTTTTTTTTTTCCGGGAAAAAAAACTCGTAGAGGCAACCCATTTTAAACAAACTATTTTTCTTTTTACTGGATGTTCCAGTAGGGCGCAAGTTGTGCTTATCAAACAAAACGAACGCCTACAATTTTTAAAATTTAAGGCCAAACAAAATAAAAAAAAAACATCTTAGTATCTATATCTACCGCGTCAGTTACATGAATCGGGTTACGCCTCTATTTGACACGCAAGATCATACAGCCGCCGCGAATCTCTAGAAATCATTCTAAATTAAATGATTCAGAGATGGATGAAATATATAATCAATTACATCTTACGGGAAGTATTTGTTATTAAAATATGTATATATGAATCGGTACTTTGTGATTTTTCTTAATCTCTTTCCAGGTTTCATTTTCATAAAGAAAAATAAATTTTAAGGACAGCACAATACAGAAGCCTAACCTATATTGCACTTAATAAAAAAAAATATGAAGAGACATATCACAAAACAGGAAGATCACAGATCATGGTTAAGTTACCTAAAAAAAATATTGCGAAATACCCCTCATTTATTGCACAGGCCCTTGGGTATGTAAAAATAAAGTCTAGTGTATAATTCAAAACTCATATCAGTCAGGTGGTATATTATTATAGCCAAGGTTATCACAGGCTGTTATCAAACATTTGTTCAATGACCTTTGGTGTTATTCAGTAATTTTCCTGCACTTATTGCACATTTTTAACCTCGCTAGTTTCCCTTGTCAAGTTAGCTGTTAGTTTAAACCTTAATATCTTTAACGTGATATATGCCTAATGTTTTCCCCTGCAGGGTTTCTAATTCGTACATATTATTACCAACAGGACGAACCACTCTACATTTTAGAAATTTTCGGCAAAACTTTGAGTTTCTGTTTTTAGAAAAGTCGCTTAAAACTGTGTTTCTTCGGTATACCTCTTGCCCTGGAATAAAATTTACATTTCTCGCTCTTTTGTTATACCTTTCGGCACTTTTTTCGTAGGCTTTTTTCATATTTTGTTTAATTTGCTCTCTGATAATTTCTAACTTATCCCCTCGTTTGAGCTCCAAGATTTGATGATCTGTGAGCGATTGCAATTTCCTTCCCAATTTATATTCAGCTCCACTAGAATACATGTGGTAGCCAAATAGCGCGAAAAAAGGAGTGTAACCTGTTGCTGAATGAACCGATGTTCTAAGAGCACATTCAATTTCAGACAGGTACAAATCCCAATCTCTATGGTCTTCCTTCAAGTAAGATCGAATCGCCGACAGAACGGACTGGTTTACCCTTTCACTGGCGTTGCTTTGCGGGGAGTAAACAGCAGTTTTTATATGTTGAATTTTGTAGGTTTTTATCAAATTTTCAAAACTTTTTGCTACGAACTGCGAACCATTGTCACTGTGGATGACTTCAGGGACCCCAAACTTATGAAAAATTTCTTGTACAAGAAATTCAATGACATTGCTGGTAGATGCTTCCTTCATTGCCTTTAAGAATGTGAACTTTGTAAAATGATCAACTACTATAAATATGTAGCAATTTCCACTTTTTGATCTCGGATATTTCCCCATAAAATCGACATATAATTTTTGAAACGGCCTTTCCGTTACCACTTGTTTACCGATTTCTGGTCTAAGACTTTGGTTTGTTGGTTTACTTTCTTTACATATTTGGCAATTTTTTATAAACATTTTTACCTGGAATGACATTTTTGGCCAATAAAAGAATCTTTTTAATCTCTCTAGAGTTTTAGCTATCCCTCCATGAGATGTAGTTAGTGATGAATGAGCCTTTCTATCAGTGTTTGGGTAATGTTTGTTGGAATCCACAGTTTCCATTTACACTCGTCTTCTTCTTCTTCAAAAGACATTTTCTTAAAAACCATTCCATCATCAATTTTTAAATCGGGAAATCGTTCACTGTCATTTCTAATTTGATTTATTAATTCTAGATATTCTTCGCATTCAAACTCAGTCGTCTCGAAGTCAAAAATATCCTCCATACAGATTTCGCTTACGCTCTCATCGGGCAGTCTTGATAACATATCCGCCACAATATTATCGGATCCTTTTCGGTGCATTATTTCAAAATCAAAGGCTTGAAGCTGAAGTGACCAGCGTGCTAATCTGCCAGTTAGGTCTTTTAAGGACATAAGCCATTTTAGACTCGCGTGGTCAGTGACTATAGTGAATGGCATCATTTCCACATACGGCCGGAATTTTTTAACTGCCATCACGGCTGCTAAACACTCTTTTTCCGTTACACTGTAATTTTTTTGACAAGAATTTAACTTCTGAGAATAAAATGATATTGGGTGTTCTTCATTTTGATCATTTAGTTGGTACAAAACTGCTCCTATACCATAGTCACAGGCATCGCATTGGATATAAAACCGCTTGGAAAAGTCAGCGTGCCTTAAAACTGGAGCTGATGTAAGTGCCTTTTTTAAGTTTTCAAATGATGAAATCGCTTCAGGGGTCATATTGTACTTCTTGCTCTTTTTTAGTGTATCTGTTAAGGGAGCTGATATCGTAGAAAAATCCTTTATAAATCTTCGATACCACCCAGCAGTGCCTAAGAAGCTTCGGACTTGTCTCGGTGTTTTGGGAGTATTTATTTCTCTAATGGCTTTAACTTTTTCAGGATCTGTTTTTAACATCCCACCGCCAATTATAAAACCGAGATACTTTAATTGCTTAAAACAAAACTGCGATTTTTTTAGTCCTATAGTAAGATTTGCGTTTTTCAAACATTGAGCTACTTCTCTTAACAATTCTAGATGCTTATGAAAACTGTCTGATATTACCAGTAGGTCATCCAAATATACGAAAACGTTCTCCTTTAGTCTCTGAGGAATTACCTTGTCCATTAGTCGGCACAGTCTTTGCGCAGCGTTGCAGAGACCAAAAGGCATGACGCGGAACTGATAGAGTGGCCGCCCTGCTACAGTAAACGCTGTGTACGGCTTGCTTTCTTCTTCTAACTCTATCTGCCAAAAAGCAAATTTAAGATCTACACTACTAATATAATATGTCTCATCTATTCGGCTTAAAATACCATCAATATTCTGTAACGGATATGCATCCTTTACTGTGAGTTTATTTAATTTCCTAGCATCTAAACAAAATCTATTTTTCCCTGGTTTTCTTACTACTGTTGTCCTGTTGCTCCACGGGCCTTCGCTTTCCTCTATAACTTTAAGTTCTAACATACGATCTATTTCCCCGTAAACTATTTCCTGTACAGCCGGAGATATGGGATAGTGTCTGTCTTTCACAGGCTCTGCCCCCTCAACTAATTTAATGGAATGTTTTTCCAGAGATGTACATCCTAAACCTTGATCTTCAAATGATGGAAACATTCTAATAACCTCATCCAACTCTTTTTGTTGAGAATCGGTTAATTCGTGCGGGTCAGATTTGTGATTATCTGAGGCGTAATTTTCAATAATTTTCTCCATGTTTATTTCTGACACACCCACTACCTCTGGAGCAAGTTCAAAATTTCTCCAAAAATCTATACCTAAATATGCCTGTTGTTCCAAATCGGGGCACAGATAAAATTCTATTTTTCTTATTTTACTACTAAATTCTATATTTACTCTTACTTTTCCTAATAATCTATGTTCCTGACCACTAGCGGTAGAGATTATCGAAAATATTGGTACTATCGATAAATCTAACCTATCTACTAGTTCCCTACAACCTTGTCCTAAAATACTAACAGATGCTCCAGTATCAAGAAGACCTTTTATTTTAACATCTCCAATTGTAAACTCAGCGTATGGCCTGGGATCTGATAATTTTCTATCTGCCGTTTTTATTGCTTCTATGGCCATTTTTCTTAATCTTTTTCTTTCAGCAAACTTTTCCCTGAGTCTTCTTATTCTATTAGAAATTATCGGTTTTCTGATATTGATCTCTGAGTTAAATATTCTAGCACGAACTTCTTCATAGTTTTGTTTTCTCTCGTTTATGGTATATAAATGTCTTTGCTGGGGCATAAATTTATTAAATTTTCTTATTACTTTGACTAAATTTGTATTTCTATTTATACTTTCGAGTGAACATGCGGGTTTGTCGTTGAACGATGGTCCCCCGCATTCCCTTCGTTCCTGGCAAAATTTCTGTTTTTACAGCTGATACAATTTGGTGATATAACGTCCGGCTTTCCACAGCGGTAACAAAATATCGTTCGTTCAGCTGAAGGACAATCCATGAAGACGTGGCCATTTTGTCGGCAGTTCCAGCACACGACTACGGACCTGGTCATCGTATTAGCGGAATTGCTAAATTGGACTGATGCTACTTCGGTACATTCTGGTTCTGGCGTATCGTAAGATCCGGGATATTTCTCGCCAATTTCATTTACCTGTCTAATATAGCGATTTACAGGAGCTGGCATAACCCTATTATCTTTTCGGAGGAAAGTTTTTTCAGCATCAATGCAGTTTATTCTTAACTCCTCTACTGAAGACACGTTCATCGGGTAAACAATCCTACCAATACTTTCTTTTAAATTCTTTTTAATCATTTTAATCATTTCAGATTCCGGCATAGATATGCTTAACCGTGAACGAAGCTGAGTCATTGTGAAGAAAAAAGCATCGATTGACTCTCCAGGCTGTTGCTTCCTCTCAACCATATCCCTCATAAGCTCAAAACTAGAGCGCGTTGATTGGTATTGCTTCAGTAGAGCCAACTTCAAGGTAGACCACTCAGATACGTAATTCGTTTGTATGAACAACCAGTACCACTTCTCAGCTGCTCCTTTTACCAACAGATGAAAGTTATCTAACACTTCCTTCCATGACACTCCGTAGTGATGTTGTAGACGCTCGAGCCGGAAAACAAAATCTTCTACAGCTAATTTATTAGAGTCTCCATCAAACTCTAGGCCCCATTTGTCTATTCGTGGTCTGTTGTAGCCTCTAGGATGCTCATCACCATTCACCGATGAAGATCTAGAAGAATGAGATTGGACCCCCGACATTTCCATCGGCTGTTGACATTCTGCTGACGATGTTTTAGACATGTTTGGTAAGTTTACCTCCATTAGCCTTTTATTTTCCTGTTGAGTTTGCTGTACGATTATGCTAAGTCTACTCACGTTAGCAGTTAATTCTGCCAAGGTCTTCTTCATGTCGGTCATCTGTGCACTAATTCCCTGATCTACTAATTTTTTAATATTTTCCACATTCTCAATATTACTTGACCTAACTGCCTGCCTACTTGTGCTCGGCTCCAGCACATTAGTTGGTCCCGTGGGTAAATTTTGTGACGCAAAAGACGTAATAATGGTCCTAGATAAATCCCTGACGTGATCAGAATTTCCCTCTGCCATTTCTAAATTCACTTTCTGTTTTGATTTGTACCCAGGTGTGTTCGGTTTATGTACTTTGTACAAAACGTGAGGTGTGGAACGGTTTAAATCAAATCGAACTTGCCTATGTCTTTTTCGTGATCTAATCCTAGGAGGGCTTTGGCTCATACTATAATAAGATTTGCTATATGAAAGTACTTATGGATTTTTGTGTTTAAATTCTCGCAAGATTGTGAAGTTTAGGTAAATTACAAGAATAAAGGTTTTAAGGACTTTGAAGGAAAAAAATATAAAATACTTAAATTCGGAAGTAAAATTTTAAAAAAAATAACTATAATACTGTATATAATTAAGAGTTAAGATAAATAAGTATTTAGATAAATAAGTATTAAAAGAAATATTCCCAGCGCCTAATGTAGTTAACTAAAAAATCCAAAAAAAATAATATATAAAGCTTGAAATAATAAATACCTAATGATTAAATAGGATAAATAAATAATAAAAAAAATAAAAGTGAGAAATAAAGTGAATCAGAAAAAAAAATATTTTTATTTATTATTTTTTTTTTTCAAATTTGTATTTTTATCACAGGTTTCGGAAATAATGGACGGATTAAAGGTCTGAACGGTTAAATTTTTTTTTTTTTTTTTTTTCAAGTTGTTTAATGTGGCATGAAAACAAATTTAAAACAAAGTCTTCAGGATAACTTTTAAGTGCGACCACCCATACTTCAAACTGACATTAACAATCGGCAAGGTTATGAGTAATTACTGGCAGTATATGGTACAACTTACCCCGCAAATGTACTTATTACGAGAGGCTATCATCTACTAACACAGACAACACTTTATTTTATCCCTGATTGGAATTTTTGAAATTTAAATTAACAACCAGTAACGAATTCAATACGATTAGAGACTTTATACGCGGACCTAAGATACTAAAATTCGTCACTGTAAGTATTATTAGAACTTTCCCATCACCAAATAATAGAATGCTTTATATACATACAACATCTCTTCTTATCATTTACAGAGTGGCTATATAAATCATTCTATAGATGTTTCACGGACTTCTTTGGGCTATTAAAAAAAAAACTTTATTGGGCTATTATTACATGTGTTGTTGACATTACATGTGTTTCACCACATAGCTTATGATATCTTTTTATATAAATATTTTTTTAAAAAAGGTATCTTAAGTTATTGTATTTCGCTTGGGCGCCATTTCTGTTACGGTACGGTTTGTCCGCGAGGTTTCCAACTAGCTCACGTGTGGCTCTCAGGTGGTTCCAACCCTTCCCGCTTACAGCGTAACCGAACAAGAAAGTTATTACAGGAAATAAAAAAAACAAATACCAGATATAAAAAAAACCACAACAAACACTACCACATTAAACAAGTTTTAGAGACAGATATTAGTCTCCATTCTGCCCACCCAACCTAGTCGTAGAAGTATCCACTTCATCTTCTGATCCACGACCCAATTCCCGATTCGACCTCTTTCAAACTTACCAATCCATTATTTCCTTTCCCTTTAAATTATTAAGCCAACATATTTTTTTTCTGTAATTTAACTTTATAAAAATATCATTCTTTTATTTATAATATAATTTAAACCTAAATTAAATTTAATAAACATCCAAATCCAAACACTAATATAAATAATAAAAAAAATATAATATTGAATAAAAATTAAATTTAAAATCTAATTAAAAACAAAACTTAAAAAAAAATTCTTATTTATTTCCCCTTTATCTTGTTATTTTTTGAACTTTTCAGATTTCTGAGTTTTAAACAAGTTTGTATATTTATATATATATATCTATATCTCTTTTTTTTTATTTTATGATTTTCTTTGACACAACTTTATTCACCAATTCGGCTTCTACTTTTATTTTCCTATACTCTTAGAACTTATGCTATGGAGGTATCTCTATCACAACCTCGCCTTATTTTACGAAGACCAACCTAGCAAACCTAAAAGAGCTCTCTGAGGTCACTTTCTTCTCTGTCACTTCACAGAATTATACAAAAACGATTTTTTCTACAGTTCTAAAAATATACAAAAAAAAATGGTTCCTCTTGTTTTTAAGAGATATAAATTTACAATCCAATTATATAATTTTTTTTATGGCTTTAAATTTTCACTAACCCCTATCACTTAAACAGAAAAATTAAAAACTTAAACTTACTTAATTTAGTTGTTTTTTTTTTTTTATTTTTGTATTTTCTTTTAATTTGTTTTTGTTCGGTTTTTTTTTCTACGTTGCCTTCCGATTGTTTTAGCCCTGGAAATCAGACTTAACTTCCTGGCTTATTCGGCAATATTTTCTTTTTACTTTAAGCGACATATAAATAAACAAATGCCCTTATAAATATACGTTTGGCCTTTTTGGTTATTTTTTTTTTTTCTTATTTTTGGTTATGTAGTCCGGGAAAACAAATGGTTGGTATAATATCTCCTCGCAACTACCTTTATATGTGGTTCACTCTGTGCTGGCTAAATTGTCTATCCTTTTAATTTTAATTCAAAATTGCCCACAGCACTATTGTATATGTACGTTATTAAACAAAAAAACTGTTACCTGGCTATATCTCTTGTTACTGTTTTGGACAAGTACATCACCTCGATCCAGTTAAACGCTTCCTGAGGAAATAGCCAGGTTTATTTTTTCCTTATTTATGTTGTTCTTAATTTTTTTTCTTCACGACTTTGAATAATTTCACCCACTACAGGCAACTGGTATCTTGCCTTAAAAGAAGTACTTATTACCACACTTCACTTATAGCCAATATTACTTTTTTCCGGTTGATTGTCTCACTTTAAAATTTTGTTTACTAATAAACCTATTTCTCTTATTCTGCCTGTTTAAATACCTCGCTCCTATTTACCCTTATGGCGGAATTTTCACACGATCTTTGTTTCGATTCCAATCTCTAATAAATTCTTTTGACAAAACTATATACATCCCAAATATTTCTCTTGGCGCCTCTCATCTCACAACCAACCAAAAAAAAACTATCTACTTTTAAATTTGCGCGTTTCTGTATCTATGTACAATATATATATTCAATCTTTTTCGTGGCGCCTTTAATTTCACAAAAAAAAACTACATATATACAAAAACATCTTTATAAATTTGCGCGCTTTCATATTTATAAATTCATATAGACAATTAATTTTTTATTTAAAATCTTCATTTAAATCCTGCATTTAAATTACCTACAAAAAAAAATTATTTATTTATTTTCTTTCATACCCGCCAGAAACTCCATAAATCCCATAGCCTATACCTATTCACTTATCAGGAGTTCATAAAAACTTGCAAGTGTTTTCCATTCATTCATAAATTTGAATACAAAATATATTTTGAAAATTAATTTTCATTATGAATGGGAAATACAGCTCTGCACTTTTACTCTAGTTCCCTGCGTTACCAACTCAATGTGTGTCTTACGTAAAAAGCGATTCTACACTACCTTTTAAAACACGCCCTTCACATACACAGGCTTATTGTAATTTTGGTCTTGAACACATGTAAGTATAATTTCATTATTAATTTTCTATTTTCTCTATTTTTTTCAGGTTCCAGGGACTTTATGACTATTTGCAAGGATGCTAGATAGGAAGGGGCATGTAAGTATATAAAAGTATCGTTCCTTTACTCATTTTTGTTCACACCAACTAATCTTTACTTTTTCTTCTTCTTTCCAGCCTATATTCAACATAAAAACTCAACCAAAAACATAAAAACTCAATCAAAAAAACTAACATTTAATTAACTAACAAAAAAAAACAAAAGAAAAAACTAAACCAACTAACAAAAGAATACTAACAAAATATACACATTTTTACACCGAGACTCGGGCAGGAGGTGGTGTCTCCGCTGGCCGCAAGCCCCTCTCCAAAAAAAATCCACTGGGACCAGGGCAGGAGTGGTGGCTCCGTACCAATATGGCCCTCCCCTTTTGAAATTTAATATTGTATATGAGGGATTTGAGGTCTTAGTTTCATATTGACCTAATCCCGAAAATGGTTTTCCTAAGGCCCCTCCACGAAAAATTTTTTTCTGGCCGTACCATAGCGTATCCTAGGGGACCCGAGCCTATTACAAGCATTGTTGTTTTTTTTCCTAACAACTACGCAAGCTTTCCGTATGCCCTACATTGTCGAGACATTAAACTAATGACTCGCAATAAGGCCGCATGAGCCGGTTAGCCCGCAACAGCCTCATATAAACACTACTCCCGGAAAACAGTTTAGTACGCCTAAAACCGTAAAAAATAATGCAATCATAACAAATTTTGGCTCGTCACAATTTTATAGGACTATAAATGATACTGTGAAATTTCGTGAAGATCGGTACATAATTTACCCTATGCCCCATATATGCCCTACTCCCGGAAAACAGTTTAGTCTCCTAAAACTATAATTAATAACAAATCGTCACAGTTTAAGATAATAATAATAAAAAGACATCATACAGATATTACTCCTTAAACATTCGAACTGTCGGTGGAGGGTATCAAAGATTCGGCACAGCCGAATATAGCACTCTAACTTGTTTCATATTATTATTGATTTCTTGACTTTTTATGATTAATATAGTTCTCGTTATGTTTCCTGATATATTTTTGCTTGTATTGTTATTGTTTGTCACGCACGTGTTGTTGTTTTTAAAACAATAACAATAGCACGTGGTCAACACAAAATACATTGTTGTGTTTTTGTTGTTGTTAAGGCCCAAATACATTGGTCAAATTTCCATCCAGCATTGTGGTAGTATTAGTGAAAATGAGTTTGTATGTGTGACACTGACGATGCTTGATGGAAAATCAAAAAATTTAGATATTTAGCATGCTTCAAGAGTGATTTTGATGATGAATGTCCAGCAAATGTATGTTCCAATGTCAATCACACGTACACGAGCTTGATGTCAAGCCTTCGACCAGTGTCTTTGGGCCCAAGGCGAATTTATACAAGGTAAGTGCAACTCTACAACTACAAAAAACCCCATGTATTTTGTTTATGAAATTTTCCCTCTTGTTGTCAAATTTCAGTATAGAAACAAAACCATATTTTGACGTTTCAGCGTTTTTAAATTCGCCGTGGATACAGCTGATGAACGGCTGACGAGATGAGTTTACCTTGTGTAAATTCGCCTTGTTTGGGCCCTTACTTGTTGCAGTATCGACACCACCGTTTACTTGAATTCGCCTTAAGCATGAGCCCGACCAAGGCATATTTATATCAGGTAGTCTCGGAAAGCCAGCTGTTTATTTTCTATTCGCTTGTTTTATGATACGAACTGTCAAATGTTGTATAGTAAACAAGTAACCAAGTTTTTTGACTTTATCTTTTGTCGTTTTTGTCTCTTATCAACCCCAAGGCGAATTGACTAGAAGGTGAGGTCAACTCTACAACAACACTGCTTCTGCGGTCGGGTTGTCAAAAAAAAATTGGTTTGCTTACATAAAAAACTAGTTTGTATACAAACTTTGACAAGTCGACCACCGAAAAAAACACCAAATGTTGACTTGACCCCACCTTCTAGTCAATTCGCCTTGATCAACCCCTTTGCTGTTTGACAGTTCGTATCACATAACAACAATAAAAAGCCGTGTTGTTTGTTTTATTGTACAATTGTTGTAATCTCGCGGCTACCTGTTGTAAATATACCTTGAGCCCGCCTAATCGTTACAGTTTTTGTTATCGTTCCACTGTGATTAATATTTATTTCAAGACAATAAACAGCAAAAAGTTGGCGTCCTTCGCCAAAATTGTGCATTTGTTTTATTGTACGGAAAGTTGAGAGAAAAAAGTCAAAATGCCAAAAGCTAAAAAGCAAGAATCCTCTAGTGATAGTGATTCCGGACCAGATGATGTGAGTTTCTTAAGAAACAAATGGCTAATTTGCAATTATAAATGTATTTAATTTTAGGGACATCCTCCAACAAAAAAATCGAAGGAAACTTCTGGCGACAAATTAAAAATTGGTGACAATGATACTAACCATTGGATTTTGGAGAAACAACGTCAAGTTAAGATTAATGAATTTAGGGGTCGTAAATTAATTGATATTCGGGAGTATTATGAGAAGGACGGCGCTTCTTTACCCGGCAAAAAAGGCATTTCATTATCAGTCGGTCAGTGGAAAAAACTACTTGAGTATTCCGATGAAATAAATCGAGCAATTGAGAGGGACTAAATTGTTTTTGTTCCAAAGTTTTGTAATAAAATAAATGTTTTACTATTGTTTTTTTTTTAATAAAAAATATCTTTGGTTATTAGCTTAAATTGAAATGTGTGAATTTTTCTTAATACCCTCTACCACGTATAGAATGACGGTATACTAAGCTTGCCAATGATGGTATGTATATTAAGATTGTCATTGTGAAACTAAATACCTAAAGTATGGTGGCTAAAAGCTTGTTGCATTGTAGCAATACATGGCAACATGTTCTTAAACGCAACCATAAAGAATTGGCAATGCATTTTGTTCCTAAATGCAACTTTATACCTAGTTGGGAAAAATGTAACTACACAATTCTATATTTACACATCGTGAACACACGTTTAGGAAAACAGCCTATATAGTTAGTATATATAATTTCTGGGTCCTTGAGTTACTCTCAACATAGACATGCCCGTCTGAAAACACACTTACTTTCGAACAACTCGAAAGAAAAGATCAATATTATTAGTTTAGAATTGTTTATAATTATCCAAGACAGTTTTGGATTAAAATGCAGCAAAATCGGTTCAGTAGGATAAGTGATATGGAACTAACGGGCGTGTTCCGTCAATCGCCAAACGCATAACATTTGCGATTTTTACTTGAAATCGCATAATAGTTTTTCTGTAAATCATGCGATTGCCAGAACATGATCATAAATGTGGAACAGCCAGGAATTCGTTCTATTATACTAGAGATAATATTACTAAACTTCGTGAAGATCGGGCCATAACTTACCATAGGCAACATATAAAGCCTACACTCGGGAAACACTTTAGTAGGTAACGAATAATGCTTTTGAAGTAAAATTTTGCCTGCCACAGTTTAGAATATCGCACTGTCGAATTTCGTATGGATCGGCTGATAGTTTACCATATGCTCCATATGAAGCCAACTCTCAGAAAACACTATTACGCGTAAAACCGTAACGAATAATTCTATTGTAGAAATATTTGATTTTTCTTAGTTTTGAAAGACATGTTATGTAGAGCTCAGATCTGAACCAAACGAAGTCATAATCAGCCCAATTACGAACAAAAATTACCCAGGAGTTTTTTCCCTTTTCCCATTTTTACAATTGAATTAACATAGGAAAAATAGGAGAAGGGAGAAAAATCCCGTGGAATTTTTATTCATAATTGGGCTGAATATATATCAATGGCTCCAGAAATTAATAGCAGTTCACTTACTCAACCTCAAAATATTTTTGAATTGTCGTTTTTGACTTGGCTCGCTTCAGTTCTGAGACCTTCATATCACACTGTCAAATTTCGTGAAGAACGGACCATAATTTGCCATAGGTCCCATACAAAGTCCCATTAAAATACGCCTAAAACTGTTATATAGACATAGTCGTAAATTTTTTTTATAAATATTGTCAATTATTTATACATATAGCTCGTATAGATCCCCACTACTAAAGTATTATAACTGTCGGTGAAAGAATTGGCACATCCGAATAAAGCACTCTTAGCTATTTTAAATTATTTTTTTTTCAATTTTTGCAACGTGCTTCTTTGACTCAAAAGCTTTTTGTAATAGTCCTAATTCCTCAATATTTTATTGTTAAGCAATGGTTGGCTAAAGCAAATATTTCTTAAATATTGAGGGAACAGAACTTAAAAAAACTTAAATTGAAATTGGTCTCAAAAGAGCGCACTCGAAAAAATGTACAATAAAATATATTGAAATTGGTAAACAGATAAGATAATTTAAGATATCAATATGTACCTTTTACACTTTTCAAATATTTTAAGATTTTTTAAGAAAAACCATCCATGTCAAGGACCTTTAGTGCAATTTTCAGTATGTTTTTTATTTCGTGATAATCTAATCATATACCTACGCAACAAATTGATTTATATTACAATTTATGTATATTAAGCTTATAAATACAATCCCAATACAATACTAATGGTAAGTACGACAAGGAAAGGTAACCAAGTTTTAAGAAAGCCAGCCATTCCAACATAGCGACCACAAAAGAACATCCAGAAAGCTAAAAAAATCATATTCCAGCTGGTACGATTCTTATAACGCATACCACACAGGGCAGTTGCTACATGGGAATGACAGTTATCACAGAATAGATTATGCATACGAGTGCCGTATAAAACGGAAGCTTTGGAAACATTTTCGTCCCACATCAAAGTGTTACCATCAACATATTTGGGGTCTAATCTTAAATATTTTGTTGGTCTGCCAAAACCCATGCTATCTTCGGAGACAAAATAAGGACCAGCAAAGTCTCGTATAACACCATTAGACATGCAAATACCCATATGACCTATGAAAGGAAAGAACCATGTAAGCATAGGTATGGGAGTCCAAACAATACAAAACGGATAACGATCTTCTTTAAAATTTATATTTGGTAAATAATCTTTTGTATGTTCCATTTCAATATATGTTCCAGTTGTTGGTGATGTTTGTGTATCAGTGCTCTGCGTCATAACCTTCCAATTTTTTTCCATTTACGTATGTACATAAGAATTTTATACGTTTTGTTTATGATTTTATGTTTACTATTTATTCCTTGACAGCTGTTAATAAAACGGTAGAGAAAATATATACAAAAGCACTAGTTTCAGGTGAATGTTTGCCTGCGTTGCCATAATGTTAAGCCGGATACATAGAGCAAAGTTGGCTGCAGTTGCTATGTCATGTAGAAGAAGATTAACAAATGAGTCAGAAATTCAGCAAGACATAGCCCTTTCGCTTGCTTTTACAAATCAGAATCAGCACGTGTAAAAAAAGTGCCAAACAATTTTAAGAAAATGTTAGTATCAAACAAACAAAAATATTATCAAATGTAGATTTTTTGAATAGTATTATTAATTCTGTGTATGTTTATATAAAAAACATAAAAAAAGTGTTTTGAAAAATGTGTAAATTTAAGGAAAAATATTTCTTTCGATTTTTTGTCATTCTCGTGAATTAGTGGTTCTTCGGCAACTACATAAAGTCGGTAAAAACGAATGTATCACGACCTTTACAAATACAAAAAAAATATGGACTGGACAAGAAAAAATTCCATCGTACATTATAAAAAAAAAAACAATTCTATAAAAATATTGATTTTTATTTTTAAACAAGGATTAAAAGCAACGACCATTTTCCTTATTTACTTTTAAACCATTTCTAGTAGCTATGAATAATTCTTTTACATTCTCTTTTCAACTTTTTTTTAACGCGCATTCCTGTTTTTATGCCGATGAAACACCACCTTTTTCACATATAGAAATGTGAAAAGAAAACGTACGATTGAGTTGAAAGTGTGTGTGCGTGTGTGTATGTATGTGGTGTTCATTGTTGTTGTCGTTGCTACCATGAAAAGAAAATAGAATTGGCAAATGCGACTGGAATTGTGATTATGTTAACACTGTTTTGTTAGTGTATTTGTTTGTGTGTAAAAATGCCACTCAACTTAAATGAGTAAATTAAAATGGTGGAAAGTGTATGAGAAAGGAAAAAATAATTATTCACATTTACAAAAAAGAAGTTAAAAAGTGCACACGCGTGTGAAAAATTTAAAATAATTTTAACAAAGTTTGCAAAAAGAAAAAAATAGTTTTCTTTCTATATACACAATTTAAAAAACAATGTAATAATATAAAGGAAAAAATATTTAGACGAAACAAAGTTTTCATTGTTTTTTTTTGCTGTTTGTTTTTCTCTTAGGGATGATCAAAGTGATGTACATGAAGGACCCACCGGTATGGAACCCGAAGGTGTCATTGAGTCAACTTGGCACGAAGTTTATGACAACTTCGACGATATGAGTTTGCGTGAGGAACTTTTGCGTGGTATCTACGGTTATGGTTTCGAGAAACCTTCCGCTATTCAGCAGCGCGCTATCATTCCTTGTGTCAGAGGCAGAGATGTCATTGCTCAAGCTCAGTCCGGTAAGAAAAAAATATAAATGAAACTAAATAATATATATTTATATGTAGGTACTTAACTGTTTTTTTTAAGGTACTGGTAAAACAGCAACCTTCTCGATTGCCATTTTACAACAAATCGATACGTCCATTCGTGACTGTCAAGCTTTGATTTTGGCACCCACTCGTGAATTGGCAACACAAATCCAACGTGTTGTTATGGCTCTCGGTGAGTACATGAAAGTTCATTCCCACGCCTGCATTGGCGGAACAAATGTCCGTGAGGACGCCCGCAATTTGGAAGCAGGTTGTCACGTTGTAGTCGGAACACCCGGTCGTGTTTACGATATGATTAATCGCAAAGTTCTACGCACGAGTAATATTAAATTGTTCGTGTTGGATGAGGCCGATGAAATGTTGTCTCGTGGTTTTAAAGACCAAATCCAAGATGTATTCAAGATGCTTCCTACCGATGTGCAGGTTATTCTTCTTTCGGCCACCATGCCACCAGATGTTTTGGAAGTAAGTCGTTGTTTTATGCGTGATCCCGTCAGCATTTTAGTTAAGAAGGAGGAACTTACATTGGAAGGTATCAAGCAATTCTATGTCAATGTAAAACAAGAGAACTGGAAACTTGGTACCTTGTGTGATTTGTATGACACATTATCAATTACTCAGTCAGTTATTTTCTGTAATACCAGACGCAAGGTAAGTGTAATGATTTTGTTTGAATTGTACGAAATTATATATTTTTTTTTTAAGGTCGATCAATTGACTGAAGGTATGACCAACCACAATTTCACCGTCTCAGCCATGCACGGTGATATGGAACAACGTGATCGTGAATTGATTATGAAACAATTCCGTTCTGGCTCTTCTCGTGTTCTTATTACAACTGATTTACTGGCCCGTGGTATTGATGTCCAGCAAGTGTCGTTGGTTATTAACTATGACTTGCCGTCAAATAGAGAAAACTACATTCATAGGTACCTATACAATTTTTTTTTTAATCTTATTTTTTTAGGAAATTGTATTTTTCTTTTTTTTTTTCGTTCTCCTTTAAGAATTGGTCGTGGAGGACGTTTTGGTCGTAAAGGTGTTGCTATCAATTTTATTACTGAAGAGGATCGCAGAATCCTTAAGGATATTGAACAATTCTATCACACTACTATCGAGGAAATGCCCGCTAATATTGCTGATTTAATTTAAATATATTTATTTTTTCTTTGTTTGTCCATTCGCACGTCATCAGCAGAAACAGCAGCAGCAAAATAACAACAGCAAAAACTATTAAATTAATTTCAAAAAAATATACATAAAATACCAAGTAATCCAGTCTTCAAAATCTATAAACTGGAACAAAATTGTAAAGAAATAAATACAAAAAACAACAAATAATATTAGAATTACTAATATAATTAAAATTTTAATAAATATAGCCTGTGTGAAATATACATATTAACGTTATATGGAACAAAAACATTGCCTAAATAAATCTATTTGTTGTAGGTTAAGCCCGAATGAACTCAATTACTTTTCTTCAAATATTACAGTTGAAAGCTTCGGGACAAAGGAGTACACCAATACCCCGGCTTGCGTCGTTAATTGGGACCGGAAAAACTCGACGCAAACCGAAGCACGATTTATTTATTTATTTATTCATCAGTTAGGTAATACAAAGCCCATGTGGGCCATAAAAATTGAACATACATTTGTATTGATTCTCTTTCAATTGGTTCCGAGATGCGTTATTTTAGCCGAAAAAATTAATTTTGATTTGATAGACTTTATAACGGATAATTTTGTTTTAGATCTTCAAATCTTTCTTTTGAATAAGCTTTTGATTTTCAATCCAAATATGTAGTAAGAATTGGTTTCTCATTTTTGTAACCTGTTTATGTTGTAACGGTGTTCTTGTTTGAACAAATTTCGTCATTTTATCAGTGTCACTGGAACAGCAAATGGATTTTTTTTTGTAGAAGGGGCTAGTTTAAGGTTTCTTTCAAAATCAACAGCCTTTTCCCCTGATTTAGAACGCGTCAACATGCCCAATTTTTGTTCTAAGCTTATTTTTTTTGACTCGTTGCTGCAAAATATTTACTTTAGCATATGTAATTTGAAACCAATTGCAATCAGCAGACAACCGTCACATACATATTTGCATTAGACTTCAACGGGAAATCCCCTTTTTATGTTTAAGCTTTATACAAACATTTTTATATTAACGACGCAACTTCGAAATCACAGAAATTTTAAAAAGACAACTCGAAAACGACGCAAACCGGGGTATTGGTATACTAGTTTTAGATTTTATCTTTATTACGACATGTGTGTTCTTAGGGGCTTTTTATAAAAATGTCTCGATTTCAAATAAATTATAGATTATTTTTCCGCGAATTTTTGCCATGTTCGCGATATAAGCGATTTTATAATGTAAGTTTTCTTTTTAACAGCTTTAACGATTATTAATAAATATAAGACTGCTATCAGCGGCAATTTTTTACGAATTTCAGACAATTTAACACTTTATACCGATTTTTATTCCATTTCTTGTAGTTTGACGGACTTTTAATGAATTTTATGGGTTTAAAATATTAAAAATTTTCGCTATTTAAGCAAACTTTTCCGAATTTTTGTGTAGCTTTGTTGTTTTTTGAGGCAATCGTCGTAAATTAAAAATGTTTGTTATTTTAGAAAACTTTCGAATTTTTGCAATTTTCGTTTTTAATTTACAACATAATTAAATTTTTGACCATAACTTCTTTTAAATTTGCATTTATTTTTATTTCAAACATGTTTCATAAATATGTTTACATTCTAACTATTTTAGATTTCTTTAACATTCATTTGAGTCGTCTTAAAAGCGCATAAGAAAATATTAAATTTAAATCATAGAAAATATTAATATTGTCAAAAAAGACGTCGACTTTAATAATAGGAGTGATTTACTAAATATTTTTTTTAAACATTTACTTTTAGCTTTAATTGAAGTTGTTACTAAAATATTATAGTTTTTCATAAAAAGCACTAAAATTTATAATAAATATAACTTTACACTCTCAAATTATAATAAAGACAGTTGATTTCAACCTTTTCCAAAATTTTCCTTTTTTGCGATAAAAAAAATCTAAACTGAAAACCCTAAATACATTACAAAATTTGTTGCTATCTTTCACTTGCTTTAACCCTTAAATGCATGAGGTCAGCACCCAGAGTGGAGACTAAGTTAATCTAAGGTAAAAATGGTCGCTTATTACGAATCCGTCCTTCATTTTTTCGGAAAATGTATAGTTTTTCTGGGAAATCGGAAAAACACCAATTTCCGTTGTGTACCATACATGGTACACTATGCATTTGTGAACGTTACATTTTTGACACTTAAAAATTTAACGATTTTTTAAATTTTTGTCTTCAAGACATTTTTGGTTTTTACTCCGAGCTCTTCCTTCAACAATTGGAAGGCAAATTGTGAGACGGTTGATGTTCATTTTAGACACGTGTACGAAGCAAATCATGCCTACTAATTTTTTTTTTTTGTTCTGCCATATTTGTTGTACATGGGATACTTCCAAACAAAAAGCCTTTTGGATAATAGAACTGATGGATTTGCTCTTTAAAAAGTAACCAAGCATTTTTTGTGGTTACACATTTTAAGACTTTCTTAGTTACAAGATTTATAAGCGATTCATAATGATTCATTTGATTGGAAATATCAAGTAAATGATAGAATAACCTGATATACCATTTACGGCTTTTGAACCAGATTTTAAGGCGACCCAAAGAATAGTCCATCAGGTCTACAACGCCCATATGTAGGTTGTATTATTTAATAATTGAATGATGTAAACATGAAGTTTATACACAATATAAAGAAAAACAAAGTGACTAAATCTGATTTACTAACTCTAAAACTTCATTCCAGTAATGCCTTACACAAGGAACTTTGTCATAGGACATATAGTATATCATGCCAATGTATTTTCCGAGTTCCAGTGCGTCGAAAGAAAAAAATTGATTATTTTTTGGCTTATGTATGGTCTCATTAATTATTTTAGTCGTTAGATTGTCTGTAAAAAATTTTTTCAAAAATAAGGAGTTTCGAAATTATTTTCTGGCTGTGGTTCCAGTTTAGACTTGTTAACGCAAAGCGAAGCGAATAATTTTTTTTTATTTAGTTTCTTTTTAACACACAATGTGTGAGTGTTGTCAAAGTTTTTATTGTGCATACACCTTTCGCGTTACGCTTTGCTGTCAAAGTTAGATGTGTCACGCAAAGCGATGAAGTTTTATCTGACATGGCCTTTACCCGGGGTCTCCACCTAACATAAAATGACCAACTTTAACACTAACTGCAAGTTAGTGTTAAGTGGAGACTGCTCCAGTTAAAGTTTTAACTTGATTGTTATAACATTTCTTTTGAAAGTTCTTTTATAACATAAATTGACGTTTAAGTTTGACAGTACGCTATTTTGTAGTTGTTTTTCGACATCTTTAATTAATTTGTTAAAAGCGTTGTAAACTACACATAATAAACTTTGCTTTTTGTGAAAAATATAATACAAACAAACATTTAAGTATAAAATAACTTTAATTATTTTCCACAAACACACTGTAGCTACATACTTTACGCGTCAACGAACTGAAAATAATGAAAAGTTTTAACTCAAACTTCACTACGTATACGCCACCATAAACATATAACCATTTTAACAGCAAGTCTTAACTTCATGTTTTAACTGCATTTCATGTTAGGTGGAGACTGGGTGTTAAAGTTAAGAATTTTATGTCAGTTGTAGACTGCATGTAAAGACAAGCTTGTAATCAACTGTTAAATTGAAAGTTAAATTGCCAAACAAATGGATAGATGAAATTGAAAGCAATTTAAGTACACATTTTTACAACCATGTATTGGCAAATAATTGACAGCTGACCAATGTTTTGATCAAAATTTAATACATATTACGTGCTTTTTGATAAGACGAAATCTCTAGTAAATGTTATTTTTTTAAGTTAAATGAGTTTTCTAATTAATTTAATTAGAGCTTTTATCGATAAAATGCTGACATTATTGTCGTTTAGTAGTAAAACTATAACAAATACGTTAAGCATTTACGTTAAAACAAACACCGGACGTACATTGTCGGTAAGTCTAGAACCTCAATGGGATATAAAAAATGTCAAAGAAATTGTAGCACCACAATTAGGACTTCAGCCTGAGGAGGTAAAAATAATATTTGCTGGTAAAGAGTTAAGTGATGCGACAACAATTGAGGTAAGATTAAATTTTAATTAAATGAAAAAAAATCAAATAAAACGTTGATGTATAACATGACAGGAGTGTGATTTAGGACAACAAAGTATATTACATGCTATACAAGCAAGACCCATTCAACAGAAAAAATGTTTATATTCAACCGTGACCGAAGAGGAGCCAAGCGATGAACAGCCTTCAAAGCCTTTGTGTGAAACATTAGTTGACCTGCAGTTACAAAGCGAGGAGCGGTCAAATATTCCAGAAGAAAGTAAGTCATGAATAAGGCTGAGTTTCAAATCATAACATAATACTTTGCAGTCAAAGGTTAACGATGCTAAATGTGTACGCATCGATTAATTTTTTGTTGCAGATAAAATTTTTGGACAAATAAATATTTAAAACTACACGGTTGCGTTGTATAATGTATGCATTTAAAAAGCGAGTTTCTTTGCAACCGTCATTTTGAAACTTAGCCGTATTTTTTTTCCTTTAATGCAACTTTTAAATTATGGATATGAATTTAGATCGAGAACGCTCGAAAGCTCACTTTTATGTTCATTGTTCCCAGTGCAATAAATTGTGTAAAGGCAAGTTACGTGTCCGTTGTTCTTTGTGTAAGGGTGGTGCATTTACTGTACATCGTGATCCAGAATGTTGGAATGATGTGTTAAAATCACGTCGCATAAGAGGTCACTGTGAATCTTTAGAAATTGCCTGTGTTGACAATGACATGGGTGATCCTCCTTTTGCTGAATTTTATTTCAAGTGTGGCGAGCATATTTCGGGTGGTGAAAAAGATTTTGCTGCCCCTTTAAATTTAATTAAAATGAATATGAAAGATATTCCATGTTTAGCGTGTACTGATGTGAGGTAATAATAAAATTCTTCATACTTGTTGGACAAATTATTTAAAGAAATATTTCCTTTTTTGAATTAAGCGATACTGTTTTAGTCTTCCCCTGTGAATCAAAACACGTAACATGTATTGACTGCTTTTTACACTATTGTCGTTCTCGTCTTATGGAACGCCAATTTATGCCTCATCCAGATATTGGCTACACATTGAACTGTCCTGCTGGTTGCGAAAATTCCTTTATAGAAGAAATCCATCATTTTAAGTTATTAACACGTGTAGAGTATGAACGATATCAACATTTCGCCACTGAAGAATATGTTTTACAAGCGGGTGGTGTTTTGTGCCCACAGCCTGGTTGTGGCATGGGTCTATTAGTAGAGCCGGATTGTAAAAAAGTTACTTGTCAAAATGGTTGTGGCGTAAGTGAAACATTAAGATATTATAAACCAACTACTGTTGTTTAACGTTTATTTAATGAACATATTATAAGCATTACCTATAAATAAACAAACTGGCTGAAATATAACTTACAATTTTACAGTCCCTATTAAGCCTCTAATCTATATACAATATTTACATTATCTTTTAAAATTAATCATTTACATTATACAAAATATATACATACAAGTATTTATATGTATATGACGTCGAAAGAAACCCATTTCCATTTTAGTATGTTTTCTGCCGCAATTGTCTCCAGGGCTATCATTTGGGGGACTGTTTGCCAGAAAATGGTACTGGCAGTACTAGTAGAAACTGCGAATATGCGGTTGATCCAAATGTAAGTTTACAAGAATAATATAAAAATGCAATTTTTTTTTAAACTTAAAATTTTTGTTCTCAGCGCGCTGCTGAAGCCCGCTGGGATGAGGCTACCAATGTCACTATAAAAGTTTCTACCAAACCCTGCCCTAAATGTCGTACTCCTACTGAAAGAGATGGCGGTTGCATGCATATGGTGTGCACCCGAGCTGGTTGTGGCTTTGAATGGTGCTGGGTTTGCCAAACTGAATGGACAAGAGATTGTATGGGCGCCCATTGGTTTGGTTAACAGTTTTAATTAATCGAAAAATGTTTGTCTGTGTTAATTATTGTGTAAAAGATTGGATTTTGCGTAAAAAATAAATTGTTTATTTTTCCTTAAAATAAATTGTAGCAAAAATTGTCTAACATTTTGTGGATAGTATGAGTTTCATTTATGAAAGAAGAAATATATTTTGTTTATTTATTAGTTTTTATACCCTTCACCACAGGTGGAAAAGGGTATATATAAGTTTGTCATTCCGTTTGTAATTTCTACAATATTGATCTTAGGCCCTGTAAAGTATATATATTTTGGGTCCTTATGAGGAGAGAAGTTGATTTAATGATATCCGTCCGTCTGTCCGTCTTACGTTTGATATGTGTTTTCCGGAGACTCCAGACATGATAGCGGCTAGGTTGTTTTACATTTATGTCACATATAGTCCACCATTTCTTGCTATTGAAATTCAGCCAGATTGGTCCAACAATATCTGAGATATGACCAAAAAACCACGACTGCCTCTAATTTTTCCAAAAAATCCCTTGTGGTTGTTGTATTTTTATTACTTTTTTCTGTATATCTGGAGAACGGCAAGAGCCAAAGTTTTCAAATTTGGTACAAACATTAAGGTTATAAATACACACCATTCCACAAAATGTGGGCGGGATTGGAGAAGTGGGCGTGGTACCTTCCATACAAAAAGTATTAAAAATTGTATAAAAACCTGAATTTTTTGACTGTTATATGACCTATGGTTAGGCCTTATATATCAAAAGATCGGAAATTTAATTAATAAAAAATATTTTCTGAAAAACTCGGGAAAATCTGTTCAGATACGAAAAAGTTATGACCAAAATATTAATTTTTTTTTTGGAAAATACCCATTTTCGGGAACCATAGATCTTCCCGAGTCCAAGTCTTACAACCAAAATAAATGGAAAATTTCTTCTTTAACACGTCGGTATATAAATCTTTCAAATCGGTTAAGAAATAGCAGAGTTATGACCAATATACTGAAATCCCAAAAATTACTCTTTTTTGTAATTAAGTTTGTTTTTTATACCCTTCACCGAAGCTCCTGCACCCTATAAAGTATATAAGTTAATGATAAGGCCAGTACTATGTACGGTTTTCACGATTCACTATGGAATGAATTTATTTCTTTTTTCAAACTTAGAGTTAACTTAAAATTAAATTACAAAAATGCTTACAAAGCTTTTTGTTAAAATTAATAAATTTTAGTGTCTTGGCCAATCAGCATTTTCAGCACATTGCACCCAATGCAATATGATCTGAATGTTGCAATTTTCACAACATAAAATTTATAGCAAATTAGCCAATCACAGACTTAAAGTTAACTTGGAATTAAATTACAAAAATGCTTACAAAGCTTTTGTTAAAATTAATAAATTTTAGTGTATTGGCCAATCAGCATTTTCAGCATATTGCATCTAATGCAATATGATCTGAATGTTTGCAATTTCGCAACATAAAATTTATAGCAAATTAGCCAATCACATAGGAGACGGATCAGGTGAGTTTTAGAGTAAGGGGATTCACTTATAAGTATGTTAGTACCTAAATACATTAAGGGTATTACTTAAATATTGCGTTGCTAACTCCTCCCCCTTTCAAATGTCGAGACGTCCCTGTTTCGACTTTATTTCCTTTATAATATCTTCCACATTTACCATTGTCTGCCGTCTACACCTCATTTGAAGATGGTAAGTTATCCATGTAACGATAGGTACCAATATAATTAATGATGCTAGAGCGATTTTGTGGGCGAATGTATCATTTTTAAGTCTTTCTATATATCCTGTGTTTTCGAGATTCAATTTGTGGATATATGGACGTGTTATTAATTGTTCATGGCCGGTCTTTTTTAAATTCAGAGTTTTTGGTGGATGCGGTATCAAATTTCTCATTGGTTCTGGGGTTTTTTGGTACAGCGTACCGTTTATGGTTACATTGTTGGTGAATACGACTACCAGGGTTCCATTTACTTTAATTGTATCTTCCTCGAATATATTGGTTTCATAAACGTTATTTAAGAGTATAAGTCCATTTGTGACCCATTGTATCGGCGGTACGTTTTCCGCTGACTGTGTGGAGCAGGATGCTGAATTATTGTTCAAGAGCTGTGAAAGGCAATTATCAGTGGTTTCACGGCAAATTTTTGATGTTCCGATATTTGTGCAACTTGTTATTGGGAGGGTGTAATCAGGGCACTTCGAAGCTTGATCTATTTCTGATCTTATGATCGAGTTGTTATGAATTACGGGAAATACTTTTAAATACTCACAAAAATTAGTAAATATAGGATATTTAATTACATAGTAAATTAATGAATTATTTTGAATGACAGAAACATTACTGACTCTTAGTCTATCATTTATACTTATGGGTACGACTCTTGATTCAAATTTCTTTTCGAGATAAACATTATCGAGAATAGCTGGATGGATTATATTTTCTTTTGCCAAAATTATTGAGAGTGCAAGGTTACCAAGAAACGAAATTATTTCTCCATTTCGCATAGCCAGCAATTCAAACATAACTAAGTCATCCTCCTTAATAGCGTTACTACCCCCATAATTCTGCATAGTATTTACCCTCTCGGTCAATTCATTTATTCTGTCTTGCATAGCCGAGTTCACTACCGCTTGTCTGTCGTTGTTTTGTATCAGTAGATCCTCACGAGTTGTGAGCAGTTCGATGTCATTATGGTCCGGGGTACCGGCGATAAACTTCAATGCGGATCCTAAAAAGTCGAGTGATCTGGCGGATCGCCTGTTTACTCGTAACATGTCCAACAATCTTTGTATTTCTCTTATCTGTTCGCGTATCATTCCAGTGGCTCTTGCATCGGACAGTTGGTCAATGATGCCCTCGCTTTCCCTCATAGCGAGTTCGTACTCGGTTAGGTTTGTTTGGTGTATTAGGTAGTCATGGTATTTATAAGTCGCGACTTGGCCGTCGGTTACCGCCATAAAATATGTGTCCGAGTAGTCGATAATTTTTGATATCGCGTGCGGTACCAGTGTAAGTAGCAATCTAAATTAAGGGATAAAAACAAAAAAAACAAAGGATTGAGAAATTGAAAAAAAAAAAACGGGGGAATGGGATAAATACGAAGATGACTATCTCAAGTTGCTTTTATGAACTTTCCTTCCATCTATAAGCACTGTGGTCCCTAAGTCCTGTTGAATAATGCCCTGTACAAAAAATTTATCGAATTTGTTACCGAGTCGTCTGTTCCTTTTCACGAAAACGATTTCACCGGGTTGGTATTTCCTCGTCGTTGCATCCTTATTATGCCTTTCTAGTGTCTTGTGTTGCGCTGCGGCCAGGCGTTCTTTAACCTCTGCCATGGCGGTCTCTGTAAATTCATTTAAAATATCCAATGGTTTTTTTCCCGTCACAGAGTGCACAGTGTTGTTATATTTAATGGTAGATAGTAATATCAACTCAGTGGTCTCATTTATATTTTGCTGTGCTTTTATGCACCGCGCTATCTCCAATAACGTGGAATGGAATCTTTCCACCTGTCCATTACTCTTACTATGCATAGGAGGGATAAAGAATTGTTCGGTTTTAAAGTGATCTCGGATGAATGTGCTTACTGCTGAGGATTTGAATGATTTCTCGTTATCCGATATTATTACTTTTACTTCTCTGTATCTATTCATAATTTGAAACAATGCTGTTTTAATATCCGTACTAGATCTGGAAGCTATTGGGATAACGATCGCAAATTTTGAGAATTTATCTATGTAAGTCAGGAAGTGCTGTTTATCAGTTATTATAATGTCGATGTGCAGTACCTCACCCGGGTAACAAGGGATAGGTGTTTCGGCTAATTCGACTTTTTGCGGTTTTCTCTGGTACTTGTTCTCCTTACATATCCGGCAGTTCGCTATAATATACTTAAGCCTTTTCTTAATGCCAGGGAAATAATATTCATCAATAATTTGTTGGAAATTTTCTTGAAGAGACCTATGAGCTCGATTGTGTTCATTGGTGACTATTTCCAATTGGTCGTCTTCTCTAATTACATCCATTACGAACCTTTCGGTATGAATGAATCGGGTAGACGGAAATCGGGAGACCAGTTGGTTTTGGAAATCAGCTAATGTCGAAAGATCACAGTGGATAGCGTTAGTACCGGTTGAATCGATTCTATCTGTCAGGAGTTCCAAAAGCTCATCAACTGTAACGTAGGTTATTGTATGCCTAATAAATCGCTGAAACAGTATTTTCCTTTGTTCGATCGTCGTATCTCCTTTGGAGATCAAAAACTGAATCTTAAATTGATTTACTGGGAATTTAATAGATCTGATCACCTTCGTAGACGAGACCTCACTGTGTACAGTTTCAGAGTCACTGTCAGACATTTGGTTCACATACTGCCTTGACAATGCATCTGCTACTATATTCTCCTTCCCGGGTTTATAAAAAAACTTGGGCGCAAATTCTTCGATAAAGGCCCTCCATCTCTTCATTTTAGAGTTGGGGTTTTTGTCAGACATGGCGAATGTTAGCGGTTGATGATCCGTGAATATATGGATTCCGCTGATACCATACAGGAAGTGCCTAAGGTTTTTAAGGGCCCATACAATAGCGAGTAACTCTCTTTCGTTAGTCGCGTAATTTGCCTCCGTTGCTGAAAGGGTTCGAGATATCATTGTAATAGGTCTTCCATCTTGGGATAAAACTGCGCCAAGAGCGACGGCAGAAGCATCGGTTGTAAGCTCAAATACTTTGCTATAGTCTGGGTACGCTAATAAGACATCATCAGAAGCCAGGATCGTTTTTAATTTCTCAAACGCTGAAAGGGCCTCTTCGTCAAGTGTTATCTTTATATTCTTGGAGTTTCTCGAGGCTACGTGGCCGTTTTCGCCTCGCAAATATTTTGTTAAAGGCTTCGCGATTCGCGCATAATCTCTAACGAATTTCCGGTAGTATCCAGATAATCCTAAAAATGATCTGAGCGACTTCAAGTTTTGGGGTGTTCTGAATTCGGTTATCGACTTTACCTTTTCGGGGCACGTCTTAATACCATTTCTTGTCACAATAAATCCGAGGAATTCTACTTCCGATTTGAAAAACTTTGACTTCACCGTTGAAACTCTCATACCTGCTTTCTCTAATTTTCCCAAAATGTTGTTAATATGTAGAAGGTGGGTACGTTCGTCTGGAGAATGGATTATGATGTCGTCCATGTAGACTTGACATGTTTTGCCTATTTCTTCGAGTAGTATATCGTCTATGGCCCTTTGGAATATGCTGGGCGCGTTTTTGAGACCAAATGGTAATCTGCAGAACTCATATTTACCATTGTTAACGCCAAATGCAGTCTTCGGCCTGTCTCTCTCTGCGAGTTTAATTTGATGAAACCCGGATTTTAAATCGAGTGTAGAGAAGTATTCCGACTTTCCTAAGTTTGCCAGGATGACGGATATATCCGGCATTGGGTATCTATCTTCTATGGTATGCTCGTTTAATTTCCTGAAATCGATGACCAATCTATGATTCTGCTGACCCTTCTCATCCGTTCCTTTCTTCTCCACCACATGTATTGGTGAGTTATAGGGAGATGATGATTTCTGGATAATGCCATCCCTGAGAAGTGATTCGATTTCTCCGTTAACAAAGTTTGCCATTGAGACTGGGTATGGGTACGATCTCGTGTAGATAGCGTCGTTGGATAGCGTTTTAATTTTTGCTTCCACTGTTGTATTGTATGGCAGCGCTCTATTTGGGTCAGCAAACGCCCTTTTATTTGACATTAGAACTTCGTCAAACTGATCGCGTATAGTTGAAGGTATCTCTTCTCTATCCATGGATATGAAATTCACCTGTTCCATCTTCTTACTAGGGTTAATGTCGCCTCTTTTATATTTCAATACGTTATTCCGTACATCTATTATTGCATTAATTTCCCTCAAAAATTCGCATCCTATAATGCCGTTGAAGGTTTTCAGGGATGGGAGTATGTAGAAAGTGCTTGCGTATCCGAAAATGGCAATACCGCATTTTCTCCTTATTGGGTTGGATCCATTTATGGAGTTGACATTAAATGGATGGTCCAGCTGAGAAACTCCTACTAGAAAATCAAGGTCCTGAATGAAATTGCGTGTTGTTCCGGTATCTATAAGTAGTTTTAACTCCTTACCTCCAATTGTCTTTTTGATAAAGGGTAAGGAGGGTTTTATTCTAAAAAATTTAGCTCTTCGATGGTCAGATCGTCCTCTTTGGTTGCTGATGAAATTTCTGACTCAAATAAAGAATCGATGTCGTCCTCGTAGTCAGACAGTCCATCTGACTCTATATAGTTTACTTTGTGCGTTTTTGCCTCTGGAGCAATTTTTCCAGAATCCTCGTATTTTCGTTTATTAATTGTTAATTGAGATGGTCGGTTTTTATCGTATGCCGTGGTGCGTCTAAAGACAGATGATCCTGGGTCTACCTCCATTGGTGAGGCTTGTTCCATTTTAGCACTCTTGTTCACATCCTG
Source organism: Pollenia griseotomentosa (assembly GCA_963931875.1). NCBI lineage: Eukaryota > Metazoa > Arthropoda > Insecta > Diptera > Polleniidae > Pollenia > Pollenia griseotomentosa. The sequence continues at coordinate 200,317,004 of OZ007561.1, read as the reverse complement.
TTTCATGCTTGAATGACGTGGTCTGTAAGCAGGGTGGGAGGCGGATGGATAGCCCCAATCTTTTCGCTGCGCTCTATTAGTTTTTAAGAGATCACCTGTGGCGTATATTTTAGCAAATTCCTGGCGGCGTTGGTTTGCCTCCAGATCCTGAGCAGTTGCCAAAGCTGTTGGTAAGTCGCTGGGTTTTGCTGAAAACATGATATCGCTCAGTGGATGACGTAGGCCTGAAATGAAAACACGAAGCGCGTTATCTCTTGCACGCTCGTTCAAGACTGCTATAATATCTTCGCTGTTTGAGTAACTCATTTTATTCTTGTTAATAATTAGCGTCAAGTGTTGATCCACCTTGTCATAGAATTCTACTATAGATAAAGTTCCCTGTCTGAGGATACTAATTTCATTCTCCAATGACTGCAATGAACGCTTGTCGGCATAAACTTGATCTAGTCTCGATATTATAGCGCTGAAATTAAGCACGGTGTTGTAGGATGACAGCTTCGCGTTAGCTGCTCCAGTAATTTTGTTTCGGAAGACGCCCATGGCGATGTAGAAGTTTTCTGTTCCTTCCGTATAGTATTCCATGGCAAAATGTGCAGCTTCGCGCCATGCTGGGTAGGTTCCGCTTTCTCCTTTAAATTCCGGTAAAGACTTTATCAAGTCTAGTGAACTTCCTCTTCTAATGCGGTTAACCGTCACTGGTTCGTACGTTTCTACGCGTGGGGTCATGTTCTGGAACTGTTGCGTCAATTCCCTGATCTGATCCCGCAGCCCTGTAGTAAGTGCCTCCACGGAAGCGCTTACTATGTCCACTATTTGTTCCTTGGACATGCTCATTTTCGACGAGTAAGGATAAGGAGAGAGAGAAAAAAAAAAAGATGTGTAGGCTCTTCCAAAAAAGAATTTATTCCCAAAAATTTAAACAGAATTGACTCGATGGCCCTAGTAAATTTCCCACGAACAAAAAATTACAAAGATTCAAGTAGAAACAACGTTTAAAGAAGATGACGTAGCCTTTCGGGTTCGAAATTTATTTAAAACAATTAAAACGAAATCGATTTTACATCCAAATAAATGTTTCGAAATTAAAAATAGAAAAACATTCACGGAAAATATCACAAACTTTTATTCTGGCAACTAGAGATCGATGCACCTCGAAAAGAATTCAAAATAGGAGACGTACTTACATTAACTGCATATTTTACTATAAAGGGTGTATACTGCCTCTTTAATCTGTGGTCATCTAATGGTACTGTTGTCCTTAAATATATGGCTGCCCAGGTAAAATTCGTTACCTGGTGACTTTGAACGCTGTCCCGGCAAAATTTGTTACCTGTCGTCTTATGATTCCGCGCAATTTTTTGATTACTTTAGATTCTTTATTTTGTTGAATTTTAGAGTTTTTTGTCCATTTTTTTTCAATTATTTTCTTTCGCTTTTTCCAAAAATACTTATTAGAGTTCTTTTTTTCTAAAGAAAGAAATGTATCACTCTTTTGATTTTCTTTTAAAAGTTTTTGTAAATCCAAATATTTTTTATTAACGTAGTTCTGCTCTTTTATTTTTAAATTTTATAAGAGTTCCTAATAACTTTATTGTATTATTTTTTATCAACGTAGTTTTCCTCTTTTATTATTTTTTTTTTTACAAAAAGATTTTTACAAGAGTTCTTAATAACTTTATTCTATTATTTTTATTAACGTAGTTTTCCTCTTTTATTTTTTACAAAAATTTTAATAAGAGTTTTTGATAGCTTTATTTTTTATTAACGTAGTTTTCCTCTTTTATTTTTTTACAAAAATTTTAACAAGAGTTTTTAATAATTTAATACACTTTTTTTTTTTTTTTACGTAGTTTTCCTCTTTTATTTTTTTACAAAAATTGTCATAAGAGTTTTAATAACTTTATTTTTTTATTAACGTATTTTCCTCTTTTATTTTTTTACAAAAATTTTAACAAGAGTTTTTAATAATTTAATACACTTTTTTTTTACGTAGTTTTCCTCTTTTATTTTTTTACAAAAATTGTCATAAGAGTTTTTAATAACTTTATTTTTTTATTAACGTATTTTCCTCTTTTATTTTTTTACAAAAATTTTAACAAGAGTTTTTAATAATTTAATACACTTTTTACGTTGGGCGCCAGTTAATGATAAGGCCAGTACTATGTACGGTTTTCACGATTCACTATGGAATGAATTTATTTCTTTTTTCAAACTTAGAGTTAACTTAAAATTAAATTACAAAAATGCTTACAAAGCTTTTTGTTAAAATTAATAAATTTTAGTGTATTGGCCAATCAGCATTTTCAGCACATTGCACCCAATGCAATATGATCTGAATGTTGCAATTTTCACAACATAAAATTTATAGCAAATTAGCCAATCACAAACTTAAAGTTAACTTGGAATTAAATTACAAAAATGCTTACAAAGCTTTTGTTAAAATTAATAAATTTTAGTGTATTGGCCAATCAGCATTTTCAGCATATTGCATCTAATGCAATATGATCTGAATGTTTGCAATTTCGCAACATAAAATTTATAGCAAATTAGCCAATCACATAGGAGACGGATCAGGTGAGTTTTAGAGTAAGGGGATTCACTTATAAGTATGTTAGTACCTAAATACATTAAGGGTATTACTTAAATATTGCGTTGCTAACTTATATATTCTGGGTCCTTATGAAAAGCGAAGTTCAAATCCGGTTGTCGTCTCATCTCTCCCTCCCTTCGCATTTGTTTACATATACTAGCATAATGCCAAATATGATTTTCGTTTATTATTTCATCTATTTAACGAAATAATTTTAACAAATAGAAACTAGGAATTTTTTTGTTTTTTTGCTACTTAAAAACTCGCCAAAAGAAATAAAAAATGACAACAGTGCCTTTACAAAAAGAAAACAAACAAAAAACTGTGTTGAGTTGTAAACAGTAAACGGTCTATATTTCATTTTAATGATATTTAAACAGCGTTCCTTCATGGTAGGGGGTGTGTTAATTTAGAAACTGTGAGTTCCCTGGTTCGAATCTTGGTTTTTTAAAAAGAATATTTTTTTAATATTGTTATGTTCCAAAACAATTTTAAAAAAATATTTACAAGTTTTCGCTTTTTAAATTTCATTTATAATGAAGTTTTAAGTATTGTAAATATGTAAAAATTATTTAGTTGCTCTGTATTCTGCTCGCACAATGGTGAAGGGTATATAAGATTCGGCACAGCCGAATATAGCACTCTTACTTGTTTAACCATAATTTGTACAAATAAGACTCAAAGGTTCTTAAAGCACCTCAATATATATATTTGATCAGATAATTACATTAACATTTTAACGGCTGACTTCACCAAGATCAGTTATAATTAATGCCTGTGTTATAACACCATAATACAAAACTTGCGTTTAACTAAAGCATCAACAAATAACATCTTTTCACTAGCAGTTGTTTTAATTTCAATTCAACTGAGTTGCGTTGTAAGCCGTTATAGGGGCATAACTAACAGTTATAATTGTCAAAAACATTTCAGTCAATACTAAACGAATCGGAATTATTTTTAGTGTTGTAAAGCATTAATTTGAGTTTCACAATACTGAAAAAATAATTTTGATTCGTTCAGTATCAACTGAAAGAATTAGAAATTAAATTGCTTTCAAATAGGCAAAGTACTCGATCACGACTGCCAGAATTAGTGACCAGATCCAAAGAAGCATAGTTTTTAGAAAATATAACCAGGTTCTCGGGAATAGATAACCTTGTGAAGAAAAACTAAATTACGAATTATGTATTAAAATTTGTATTGCTGGATCAATTAGTAAATAACGAATATTTAAATACCAAGTCAAACGGCATCCCACAATCTGCATTGAGTACTGAGATATTCCATCATATTTCCTTTTGTTAAACACATATCTGGCACAGTTATATAAAAGCTTGTTGCGAGATTTAAGTAATCGTATTTACAGTTGTTTTCGGTTAATTCAGCCCCGCTTAATTGAGTTTCCCGTTTTATTGCACTAAAAATCATGAAATGAAATCATTCAGTATAACTAACTGTTTATGTAAAAATATCCATTTAGTTGAGTTCCGTTTAATTGCGTCACCCTCTTAAGACCGCATGGCGAAAACAAGAGCAAATCTTTCGGTTAATTGTTTCCGTCTACTTAATGTGTTTTTGCTGTACAAACGTAAAACAATTATTTTGCGGCAAGAAAGATTGTACGATGAACGTACCTGATTTTTATTTTGTTTTAAAAACCTAACCCATTTTTTAACTTAATAAATAAAGAAATGAGTTTTATTTTCTATCTACACATGGGTGTTTCGCTTTATTCTCTTAAGACCCGAACATTAACCCATTGAATTTTTACATTTCTTATATATTTTTTATACCTTTTGTGGAGCAAAAAAGACAACTGTATATGTTTTTTTAAAAAAGTTTTATTTGAATTCTTAGAAATTAATTGTGCACATATGTGTACCTCAGGTCTTAAAATATGAATAATTTCAACGTAAATCCTTAATTTCTTAAAATCTAAACTGAACCGATTGAATAAAGGGTTAATTAACTATTTTTTTTATCTTATGAGGTGTAATTTATATTTCGGTTTTTATTTTTTTTTAATTTTTTTTATTTAAAGTGGTAGAAAAAGAGGTGCACATATGTGTACTTCAGGTCTTAACGATTAGTTATTGAGGAAAAATGTCCATTTTTAGAAACTCAAATAACTGTACTTATTTTAAAAATTTTAATAATTATGTCAATCACATCAAGTTAATTAATTTACTTATTTATCTATACAAGTAAATCTCGCTACAAGCTTTTATACCTATCATATAAATTATGTAATGACGTTATAAGCATGGTGGAATAAGCAGGTGGCATCGTTACGGCAACAAATACAACGTTACAACAAAAATGGAAATTACATAACCGTTTACGTCAAAAAATACATTAAACAAAAATCAAATCATGCCGCTGAACGTGATGAAATAAATAAATTTTTAGCCAATTTTTATTTAATTATGGTCCATATCTTATCAAAATTATCAAAAACTTTAATAAAAAACAAAAATCACAGCACAAAAAGTGGACTTTTTGTAAACATAAACAAAACTTTGACATAAACCTAGACAAACAATGCAAGAGCAAAAAATCGTCATCTGGCGTAGTGCTGCCACCTGTTTATTTCACCATGGTTATAAGTTGATAGTAAAAGTTGTAAAGTAAAAGTTTATTATTTTTCTTTTTAGCGCATTGGTGTAAAATATTGTTTTTTAATTTATTTAAATCTCGCACTCGTATTCTCAGTAAGTCCTTTCTTTTGATACCAATATTGTAGACAAGCATTAAAAATTAAGTCTGCCATATTGGATTTAGAGTGATGTCACTTTATTTTTCGACTTATCCTCAGCAAGCCCTTTCATTTGATACCCATATTGTAAAAATTCATTAAAATTAAAAAATCGAGTTAGGGCCTTTCTACATGGGATGCCAATCCCGAAATCCCGGGATTATTCTAAAAATTTAAGTCCCGAATCCCGGGATTTTTACATAAAAATCCCAAGATTTTGGGTTTAGTACAAATGTGCTATTTTTTTTTTTTTATCAAATACAACTATATTTAAATAAACGTGAGTCACCCTGGTTAAAATAACTTCAAAAATTTAATATTAAATCATACCGGCAATGAATCTAATTTTTAACTGGTTACAAAATGCAAATTTGCAAAAAGGTGTTTAAAACTTTAGGGGGTTTTACCAAAGGTCTTTTGACACATATTTGTTTAAGGTAAGATTAATACTTGAATATATATTTGAGATAAAATAAGTTCAATATTGTCATGTAGCATATATGTAGCTTTTTATTTACGATATCACCCAGAAGTGTTGAATGCGAACATTGGTTTCGTTGGCAGCATATGTTTGCAATAAAATAAGGTATCGATTATCATATGTCATTAATTTGTTTTATAAGCTTTTTAAAATATAAGTTTTAATACATAGTTCTTCCATATTACTTTAAAAGAATAAAAAAAACTGTTTTATTTTGTAACGAGTTTAATTTTCTTCATGAATTAATTTGTTTTAATACTTATACATAAACGTTAAATTGTAATTATATGAATTTTTTTTTTTGAATTAAAAATCCCGAATCCCGGGTTTCAAGAAACCTTGTCGCATTTGGCATCCCTAATTGCAAGTTAAATAAAAGCTTTAAATAATAATTGTTATATCAGCTTTGAAATACATATAAAAATTTGTTCATCTTGTTGTTATATATTCCATTAGATTGCCCCATATTCATAATAATTTCAAATATTCAATAATAATTTGCAGGGAAAAGGCTAGAAGTTTTAATGAAATAAGTAATTCTACAACTATTCAAATAATATCCACCTAGGTATTAAGTTTCGTTCACAATTAGAGAAACAATATCGTTTTTTCTTCTACTTTTTTCTTCCCAAAGTATTTCATGTATTTTCCTTTAATTTTTCGAACAAAAATGTAACTAAAGTTTTTTAAAAAACATTTTTTTATTTTTTGAATTTATTCTATGAGCTAAATTTCAGTTATGTATTTTTTAAAGTTTTTTGTTATAGTTCTATTCCTTAAATTTTAAGGCATGACTTTTATACACTACCAGACTAATATGTTGTATTTTCTTGTTACATTTTACCTTAGCTATCCTTTGGATAGCAATAAAGTATATTGTATGTACAGAAATATTTACAATTATTAGACACCAGCAGAATGAACTATTACAAAAAAGCTTTATAAAATACATAACTGAAATTTAGCTCATATAATAAATTCGAAAAATAAAAAAAATGTTCAATATAATATAAAGTAACCTTCGAAAGGAAATAATTCCCAGTTTCTGTTTTTTAAAAAAGTTGAGTCTACTTTTACTTGTACGTTTGAATTAACCTGCAAGTTTTTGCAATTTTTCCGTTCGTTTACTTTTTTGTGCAAGAGCCAGTTTTGAGAGTAAAATTTTCATATTGCCTAAAATATACTCACCTACTGGATTTTACTGGAAAAGTAAACAAACGCACCTAATACAAGGCGACACTAAATGAGTTGTATTTAAAGCTCAAATTAGACGAGACATAACCATAATGCCATAGCCGTAACGACGAATTTAGAAACCAAAATTGAATTGGTTTGTATGGTATGTTTATGTCATTTTGGTAATACAGAGGTTATGGTAATACAGTTTTGGTATGGTTATGTCACGTCTAATTGGACCTTAAGTTGTGTTTAAATTAACGGCATTTTTTTCATTGTCACTTTGATTAGTCCGATTATGCTTTGGCGAAATGTGATTTTTTATTATTTCATTAAAGACCAACATTATAACTACAAGTGGCAACAAAAAACCTTCTGACTTTGACAGTTCGAAACAATTTGTTTTGGTTTCATAACATTTTATTAATAAAAACACTTATAATTAGCATGATTACGGTTGGCGTTGGCGTAAACGCCTGAGTAGTTTTTTGTAATGGATTAAAGTGACACACAAACTTTGTTCTCTAATCTACTACAAAAAACGACTCAGGCGTATACGCCAACGCCAACCGTAATCAGGCTGAATGCAATGCAAAAAACATCTGTAGTATTGCTTCCAACGTACATATATATAAATTTGACTTGGTTTATATTAATTTTAATCAAACAAAAAAGTACATAAACAGCCATGTTATGGATCGAGTGAAATTGAAATCAATGGAGATTTTCAGTTAAGTATTTGTTTAAATTAACGTCGTTTCTTTTTTTATTTAAGATAAGTTCTAATGAAGATAAGCTGTACTCATAGTAAGCAGTACATAAAACCAAATTATTTAAAAACTTTAAACACTGGATCGTTTTCAAAGTTTGTTCGATTTTGATTTCAATCGAATTCGATTTCCCAAACATGGCTGATAACTTTTTGTTTAGCCACATATATATTTTTTTTGTATTGTTATTTGAAGAATTTAATAACTCTATTACATTAGCTGTAAGCAAAAATGTTTAAAACAGTTTGCAACTTATCTTATTCAAATTGTAGGCTTTATTCGGTCATAGCAAACGAGATATATAAATTTTGTACATTATTTAAATCGCAATTTTGAAAAAATGGACCGTATCCTGTTAATTGAAATGTCTGTCGGCAAATTAGCAATTTTTTCCCTACAATTTTTTCTTAGTACAGGATTTTGTTCTACACAATAATAAATATAATTAATAAAAAAGTAATTTTTCAAAATTAAATAAAGTTTTTTAACTGGATAAATTGTATTTTAGCTGGAATCTCGACAACACCCAAAAAACTGGACAATCCAGGCCATTCCAGGCCGTCTGGCAACCCTAGACGTAGGACAGATTGTAAAGGAGTCGCTTCTATTTATATGACCTCTGCTCAGTGTGGGAAATTTGGAAAAAATGGAAATAATTCAATATGTTGTAAAGGGTTGGTCCGATTGCAAGGCAATTTAAGGTGATAATTAAAGAGTTGCAGTCGAGTTTTACTCTTGGATTTGAGGTCTATAGACCTTTCAGGAGAGGCATCATAGGTTCCCCAAGTAGTACACCTCAGGTATTACTCAAACTAAAATCGATCCCCAACTCCTTATTTTAGCTCGATGCTAAAAAATATTTTTTAGTGTAATACGCTTGTCGAGTTCTTCATAATTTATCTCTTGAAGTTTAGGAAATATCCGACTTTGAAAATTAAAACTTGCTATTTTTGACCTACCTTGGTCTAGTAAATTGCAAATATAAGACTCAAATGTATCATAATTTTTAGCAATATTTTTTTGTGAATTACCAGCAAATCAAATAATATTCTACATTTTGCAAATTGTGAAAAAATCTTTTTTACAAGGAAACAATTGTTTACTTAATCACCAGAAAATATGGGTTGAACCAAGAAAATTTTTCACCATTCTCGCCCAAGCCAAAAATTTCTTTTTGTAAACATATGTGTGGCTTGGTTTAAGCAAAAAGCTATAACTAAAACCGAACTAAAATTTACTTAAATATAGAAAAAAAAAAAATTATTTTAACTCTTTAGTTACTTAAATCAAGTTTTCGTTGCTTAAGCTTCGTACAAGACGGTATTCAGATCTTACAATGTTGTCATTTTTCTGAAAATGGTGGCATTGCCAGATACATTAATTTAACACATCTGCCAAATGAAAATGGCGTACAATGTTCACACAGTTGCAAGACATTTTTAGTCAATTTTAATGACAACATTGTAAGATCTGACCACCGTCTGTACGAAGCTTTATGGTCCATTTCACCAATTCTATTTAAATATCAATTCATATTTAAATACAGTTTTTCATATAAATTAAAATTTTTCTGACACGAAAAACGAGTTTTAAACTTGAATTGGTATTTAGATAAATTGGTGAAATTGGCCATTAATATCTCTATGCTAAAATGGACACTTTTGTTGAGTTCCGGGCACCTGGAATTTTAAACTAATTCGGGTACGTTGAATCTAATGGTGCGAACCGTTTTTTAGGTTAGCTCTTGTTTTCGGATAAACAATAATTTCGAAATGGAGGAGCTTGATCAACAAATATTCGCGTAACTCTTCAACGGCTTAGTTTATTGAAATTACTAAAAAAAAAACGAAATACATATTAAATAAAATTACCTTTAAGAAAATTCAAACTTTTCAATAAACCACCACATATGTATGGTAGAAATTCTTTAGTTTGGCCCCTGCAGCGCCTATGAAATCCCTGTCTTTTAGTGAAAGGAATTTTTGTTTACTCTCATTTTACCGAGCTTTACCCAAAAAGTAAGGAATCGCACCTATTATGTCACAATTGGTTTAAAATTTTGTTTGTTTACAAAAAAGAGTATTTATTGTTGTTAAAAATACACATATTTTCAGATTTTTCTACTAACAAAATACATGTAGCTTTTACCTTGTTAAACTTGTTGCAGAACTAGAAATTTGTTCAAATTTATTTCAATAAAGTATTTTTAAAATATGAGTTTATAAAAACGTATTTTTAATTTTGAATTCAAAATACTTCTGCTAAGAACTATTTTGTATTTTTATTTTTTGATATTTGAAATACATATTTTCCACAGATATCATTGTATAATTCTACACGGTTGCATTGTAGAACGCATTTAAAAAAGCAAGTTGCTTTGTAACTGTCGTTTTTTAACTCACCCAACATCCCTAAAATTAAAAAAAACTTACCGTTTTATAATCAAAAAATAAAATCAAAATTTTTAAAAAGAGTATAATATTTGGTTTTAGTTTGTATACAATGTCAATATTTTCTTAATACAATATTTTAATTAATAATTAGTAATTAAATTACTATTTCGGAATATGAAAAACATAAAAAATACATAAGTAAAGCAAATATTTTTTATATTTATAATTATTAAAAATTAATTCATAAATTTTTATATATGTACTATGTCGATTGGTATTTCATTAAAATAGAAAAATTAATTGTAAAAAACATCATTTAAATCTAAGAAACAATTGAAATCAAACCATAAGATGTTGTAGAACACTCGATTTTTTTTTAATTTTAATAAATTAAATAAATATTTTTTTTTTTTTTTTACTAAAACAAAAAAAAAAAAAGAAATAATCTTATTTCTGGCCTGTTTGTATAAACGATCTGGTGGAGGTGGTCACGACGTAAAAGGATTCGAATAAATTTGAATTTTTAAAACCAATACATATTAAATTTATGGGTTTTTTTTCCAATGGTATAATTTAAGTTTTAACTGAAAATTGTCGTTGCTTAGCGAACTTTTACATAAAGAGATTACTGATGGATACATGTACTTATGTTTTTTGTTTACGAGCGATCAGTTTTAATTTTAGGCGAAATCACGCCCTCCTTCCAGTTTTCTCATCTGTATTTGAAGAAAGATGATTGTTTTTAATTGATAAAAAGATATGATATTTTACATACAACATTATTATTTAAATCAAAAAATAACAAAAAAAAAAAAACTAAAGTTATACACATATAAATATATTATAACATAATATATATATATATATATATGTATGTATATAAATAATTATTCTCCCTGCAAGAGAAGTTCATGTATTTTCGTTGCATATTTGTGTGAAAGAAGGACAAAACTACAAAATGGCGAGAGAGTTACTATTGGATTTTGTTTAGTTTGTGTTCAGTTCTGGAAATGAAGTTATGAAAAATGTCATTAAGTTCAAGGTCTGGCAGTGGAAGATTATTTAAATAAATATTTGTGTTATTGTTTAAAAAGTGCAATATATTGTATGTATGTGTGTAGCTGTGTAAATATGAGTGCAAACGCTTAAAACATTAAATGTCGGACTTTATAAAAAATAATTTAGAATTAAAACTAAGGCCCTAATTATGTAAAACGCAACGCCAAAGAATTACATTGAAAGCAAAAACAAAATAATAAATATTATGTAATTTTGTTGTTGATTTCTGCAGAAATTTACATTGCCTTTTAAAATTTCAAATGCCTCATAACTTTTGGCGTTGAACATTTAAAAACAGTACATGAATGTCTGTATAAAGCAACAACAAAATTACAAAATATTTATGACTTTGTTTTGCTTTCAATGTTATTCTTTGGCGTTGCGTTGCGTTTTATATAATTAGGGCCAAAGTGTCCATAAAAGTTTTCCTTAAAATAGATTTCAAATCCATATTAGTATAGACCAAATTCCGTTTTTTTAATTTATAGATTAATAGTACCATTAGTTGATATAACCAATCATTTATTTGCATTATTAAAAATTGCAAATAGACAACGAAAATACTTATACTAAACTGTCTAGTAAAAATATGCGAAGAACAGGGAGCTAAATCTTTTCTAATACTGCTTTTTTTCAAAATTAACACAGCTTTTAATTTCATTTGCTACTGCTCTATTACCAATTACATAACACTAGTTATAGTAATAGTCAAAAATTAAAAGCATACATGATAAGTTTTATTTACTAAATCACCAAAAATTTCTTATTGTAAACAAATGTGTGGCTTGGTTTAAGCAAAAAGTTATGACTCAAAGTGAGCTAAAATTTACTTAAATACAGCTACATAAAAATGTATTTTAGTTCTTAACATAGCGTTTACATTTGCCAGTACTGGCAAGACAGTAGCAATACATGCAAACTTTTTTACTAATCCATAAACACTTTTACAGCTATTTTGTAAGTTACTTAAATCAAGCAACGAATGCTTAATATTTTACAAAATACAAAGAAAATTTGAATTTTTTAAGTAAAAACGTGTAGCATTAGGGACTATAAACAAACGTGAATTTTTTGATCATGAAAAAATGTTTCTTTGTTTAAGAACATTTTATTAAATACAAATAAAATAAGTAAAATTCAAGAAATTATTTTTGAATTTTCTTGCTTTGATAAAATTGTATTTAGCGATGAAGACAATTTTTGGCTTGTTAATACACGAAAATTTCGCATACGGAATGGCTACAATCCAAAACAGACCCTACAGACTTCATTACTTCCAGAAAAATACACCGTTTGGAGAAGTTTACACGCTGGTGAAATCATCGATTTATGCCTTTATTGATCTTTCGTATAAGAATATTTTTTTTCATAAAATTACATTTTTTGTGTTATTTTTCACATTTCAAAGTTCTATCTGGCTTAAAAAAAGCAAACCGAGGTTTCACGAAATATTTTTATCATTTTTTTATTTTTATCTTTCTTTCTTATGCTACATGCAATGTACAGCGAATTGCTTAAATACACAAGAAAATAAAAACAAAATTAATATATCATTAATACGATTTCTGTATGACGTGCTAAATTCCCAATTTTCCATATTTGATAAATACACTGAAATTTATTGTTGAGGGCTAGCTTCTATGCGCATTTCACCGGTTGCTTAGGCCAGCTCATCAGGAAACCTTTTCCTAAGATTTAAGAAAAGCTAAAAATATTATACGAATAAAACCCTAAAGCGAATAAGAATTTTAAACACTCAAAGTCTTACTTGTAAGTAACAATATCAAAGCTTAAACAAAACACCAACAATAAACAGTGAGTTTATCTTTTCTTACATCCCTCTACAATTGGTTGGGTTCTTTCCGACTCGAATTGTAGTTATAAGTGGGTAAAAAGAAAAAACAAAAACAGTGTATTTATCAAATATGGAAAATTGGGAATTTAGCACGTGATACAGAAATCGTATTAATGATAAATTTTGTATTCCCGTAAATAACTTTGGTAATATATCTTTCTCTTTCTTTGATGTTAATTGATTTTTTTAAAATATCAATTCATATTTAAATGTAGTTTTCAAATAATTTATTTTTATTTGACATGAAAAGCTAATTTTTAACATAAATAAATTGTTGAAATTGGCAATTAGTTTTAAAAATAATTTCCACAAGCTTTTATCCGTTATTTCGCTCACGTTTTTACCCCTTAAAAAGTGCCAACTTGACTCCTAAGAACTGAAATATATTCTAATCTGGACCATATTTCTTTTTTTTAAATTTCCTAAGCTAATCCCGCTTGTCTGCAGGAAAGAAACCAGAGTCTCTGGCGGGAATCGAACCCGCAACCTCGCTACCAGCTAGCCTACCGGGGCACTCAATATGCAATCTGTATACCAAATTTATCAGAAAAAGTACCAAAGCACCACTTTTCACCGTTTTTACCTCTTAAAAACCTGAGCCATATTTCTATAAACAAATTTATAGGAATTATTTAGGGGTGTGCTGGAAATCGAAAACGTAATACGCAAGAATTTGGAATTGTTTTTAATACACATTTAATCTAATTTTTATAATTTTTGTTACAAAATTCTGTTTAATAGATAAATATTTGTAATAAATTTTTGTTATTACATAAATCTTATTAAAAACTACTTTAAAATTCTTGCGTTTTACGTTTTAGATTTCCAGCACACCCCTGATAATTTTTTGCCACCACATACATATAAGTTTTGAGCGCTCGATACTCAGGACAACCCACATTCAACTGTCCATGTGAAAAGCAAGGGGTGCCTAAGTATGTACTTTTCAGCCAGTGGACCACATGCAATCTGTATGCCAAAGTTCTAATTTTTCCCAGATTATCCTTTTTAAAAGTACCCTTTATTTAAATCTGGGGCCTAATTCTGGAATACGTGATCGAGTACTTTCTCGATTCGAAAGCAATTTTATTTCAGTCAATACTGAACGAATCGAAATTATTTTTTCAGTATTGTAAAACTCAAATGAATGTTTTACAATAACGAAAAAATAATTCCAATTCGTTCAGTATTGACTGAAATAATTAGATATGAAATTGCTTTCGAATCGAGAAATTACTCGGTCACGACTGCCAGAATCTGGCCCCTGGGCCATATGCATCCGACTATCAAATTTGCGCGTGATAGAGCCACAAACTAACAAACATCTAAACATAAAAAAGTTCTATGTGATAGAATGTAAAAGTGGTTCCCTACATAGGCTTCTTGAAGTTACATAGCTTAATTATTATATTGAAAAAACCAAGATTTGTAAATGTTTTAATAATAAAGTTCCTTCTCTAACAAATAAAATGTGGGAATTATTTGTTTTTCATTAATTATTTTTATTATATTTACAGCCAATTTCACCAAGTTCGGTTAAAAGTAACTATTACTTTAATTTTCAGTTATAGCTGCTTTACACTTCCACACAAGTCTTACGTATTTTGAAAAAATACCAACCTGTCATGACAAGTTGTTATTGGTTTTGGAAAATTTTCATATAATAATAACGAGCTCTAACCGCGAAAATAACTTAAGCGACATCATTTTCAATTTTTTTTTTTAATAGATGACTTTATTGGCAACACTTGCATCATCTCCTAAAATGTCATAGTCACATAAAGTACCGTTACGATTTTATAGCAAGAAAAATTTTATCGTAAGCGACAAATTTAATACAAAATTTTAATGACATAAAATAAAAAAACTCGTTCCTGTAAAATTTGATTTTTGAAGCTTACGTTATTTTTGCGGTTAGGGCTCGATAAGATCAGAGATGAAGACTAGTGTGATAGTGTAAAACGGCCTTTAACAATATGTTTTTGACAGGTATAAGTGATAGTTAATCATAACTGAACTGGTGAAATTGGGCCTTAGCATTGTTTCGATCTATGAGTCAAAATTTAATTTTTAAAGCTTTTTGTTTTGAGGGAATGGGACTTATGTTAAAAGCTTTATAAATTTAAATTTGACTCATATATATTCGAAAACATGTTTAATATAATAAAAATTCCTTCTCTCAAAAATTCTAAAGCCTCCTTTATTAATTTAACTGTAAATTTTTCAAAGTGTACTTTACGAAATATGTGTGCATATGCTCTTAATATTATTTTTTTTAATTTATTATATAAAATTAACATAAAATGAAAATTGTTAACCATCATGAATATAAAACCCTCACCTCACGTTCATCGGCATGTGTCCTGTATTTATCCGATACTTCACTAACCTTTGGATCAGCCGGTTTTTCCAAAATTTGTGTATAAATTAAAGCGGCTGCAATACCACCCAAAATTGGACCAGCCCAATACACCCAATGGGCATCCCAGTTGTTTGTGGCAAAAGCAGTACCTACTGTACGGGCAGGATTCATGCTGGCGCCAGTATAATGTATAGTACCCAAATGGCCCAATGTCACAGCCATTCCAATGGCCAAGGGGGCAGTGTAACGGGAGTCTAAACAAGTTTATAAAATATTTTCGTCCGTACATATGTTTTATTTGAATATATTTAACTTACCAGGTTTATTAGCATCACAAGCCCCAAATACAGTCAATACTAAAACCAAACCTAAAAAGAACTCAATACCAAGTCCTTGTAGTTCAGTGATATTGGCAGCCAAATTGGTATGACCCAAACCGTTGTAATAGGCCTCATCGAGTAGTGTCTAAAATTATACACATATTAAAAATACAACGCTTTTGTGGCCGATTTAAATTTTTTTCCTACCCGTACTGCTGCTGTACCGGCAATAGCTCCTAAACATTGGAATATTATATAAAGTACAGCACGTAGGACGCTAACACGACCAGCAACTAACATACCCAATGTCACAGCTGGATTAACGTGACCACCACTCAGATGTCCAACAATCTAAAAAATAAAACATTAAATAAAATATTTAAAACAACGGCGCAATAAAATAAGTAAGAAAGTATAATCGGTAAAGCTCGACCTTATGATACCCTACACTACAGTATTTAGAGATAAATTTTTGAATAAAATTTTTGGGAAATCATAGCCCCGCAAAAACAAAATTATGTTATGAGGTTAACCTGCGGTTTACACATGAAAGTACTTTCTTGCAAGTAGAGTATACGTATTATCAACGAAAAATGGAAGAAACAGCCGATTGGCTGAAAGTACAAAAATTATGTGTGTGTTAGTGAAAAAGTGTGAGTGTATTGCGAATTTCAAGAAATTTACTTTCATGTGTAAATGCTAGGTAAGATTCATGTAAAAGTTCTTTGTGCAGAATATTATTTAAATATCTTCATCTATGTGAGATCTTTTTGTCTAGTTATTTTAGTGGGGGGGTTATAGGACAGATGTTAAATTTTGGACCGACCAACAGACACATTTTAATATAAAGTCAAAGTGACTGTCGCCAAATACCATGTCAATACCAACATTTATAATGAAGTTATTTTTGGAACCGATTCCAATTAAATTTGGTAGTATGAATTATATTACAATTAAATAAGTTTGGACCAGAACTGATCGAATTACCAACATAATAAAATGGTATGGGAGCTAGCCAACTTGCAAGACGGACGGATATCATTACATCGATTCTGATTCGATTGGTATATTCGAAGGGGGTTTACACACATCATCACAAACGAATAATACCCTCTCCACTATTGTGGTGCGGGTGTAAATAAATATTTCCAATTTTATACTGCAATACTTCTAAACAGAATTTCAAAAAATAAAAAAAATATATATTAAATAAATATTTACACGTACATAAATGCAATATTATAAACTGAAAATAATAAATTTATCTGATTTAGTTAATACGTAAAGTAGCTAATTATTTCACTGTTTATTGAATATTTATTATCACAACTGTAATAAGGTTTTACATGAGTACCTGCCTTGCAGTGCACCCCATGGTAGAGACAATCCACATAAGTGACGAACTATGCGTTTACCCAACGCACCTGAGTTAAGAACAACCGTCACACACAGAGGTATCAATTTGAGTTCATTATCCGCACCTTGTTTAGGAGCTGGAGCTATTAGCCTCTAGGGAAGATCCGTCCCCACAATTCGAACTTTTTCGAACTGTCAGTAGTAAATTTGCATATTTTTGGTTTCCCTGCTTATAACAAGAGGAGAAAATTCGTGCGTCCGCCCAAAGGCCAGCTATGTAGAGAAGCTTTTGTTAGCGAAGCCTGTTTTCGTTATATCATAGAGGACAAAATTCTTGCACCCGGTCGAATTCACAACCATGCTATCTATCGTGCGATTTTTTAAACCAAAACTGTACAATTATTCAAGATATTAAAATTCTGGATTTTTATATTTGCGATTTTCGGGTTTTTGAATATGGCGTTTTAAGTTTCTGGCGTATGAACCCAACCCAAATTATAAATCTGACTTTCTTTGTGATTTTGTTAATTTTATATTTTCATTAAAAAATTAAAGGTGATTTTTCTAAATAAAGAATATCCCAAATCTTAGGGATATATTTAATTTTATTTTTAAGATTTTTTTAAATTTTTTTCGGGTGAAATTTATTAAAAAAATGGGGTCAATTGTTACAAATTCGTAACAATTTTAATTAAATAAACACACCTATTGATACCAAAAGCTAGAGTAAAAAAAATTAGTTAAACCTTATTAAAAACTGAAAATGCACTTTTTTCTAAGACCTTTTTGCCTGACGTCAAAAATATGTAAATATATATGAATACGTCTAAATTTTTAAGTGCAATTAAATTATTCACGCATTAAATTACTCACGCAGTTCAGTATTGTTACGGCACCTACACTATGGTTTTTTTTAAACAATATTTTGTTGCCGTAAACAAAAACTGTTTTATTTTTATTCAATATAAACAATATTATAGTTACTGTAAACATTTCAATGTATATCGCATTAAATTAAATTTTTCTAACAACTAAATAATGATAATTTTGAAAACATATTATATTATAGTTTTTCCTGATTTTAAGAGCTGTTCTTGTTAATATAATTGGTACCCAAAGTTTGAAAGATATAAAGAGGAATATTTTTATGAACTTTCTTTACACGCTCGTTTCCAACATTTGTTCGGTTTTAAATCCACTTCATTTCGATTTACATCACATATCCGATTATTCTTGGTGTAAACCAGCAAAGATTTTCATTAAACATTAATCAGAAAAATATGTTTTGGTCGCAAAAAATGTATAATACATTGAAAGAAGTTTATTTATTTATCAATTTCGATTCTTAAAACAAGAAAGTCCAAAATCCAAAAATATTTTCATGATTTTAGAAATCCAGCTGCATTTACTTAGTGCCGGTTCACACACGTCAAGTTAGACTCGCCAAGTCTTGAGTTTTTAGGAGAGAGGGAAAAGGAAATGGCATTCTCTTTTCCCTTCTCTCCTAAAAGCTCAAGACTTGACGAGTCAAACTTGACGTGTGTGAACCGGCACTTAATATTTTCTTTATTTTTGTGTTCCCGCTTTCCCGGGAAATAAAAAAGACTCGAATGGGCATAAATCCATACTTCGAGTAGAGTAGAATCTTGTTCGGTCACACATTATCTGCCTGTCCGACGTTTTCGAACAAAAAGTTCGTTCGATTAAATTGGATTTAAAATAAAATTGGTGTTAAAAGTAAGACAAAAATGACTACTGCTTATTCATACATACGATATAATCAAGTGTCATCAAACATAAAATAGTGTCGATTGCCTTTAAAAATGTTTATATTTTTTATGTCAAATGACTATTTAAGGATAACCAACCAGCATTTTTGCATTTGTTATAAATGTTTAAATTTGGTAAAACTATTTGTTATGTGGATCTTTTTTTTTTTTTTTTTTTGCTATGAATACGTTTGAAATTTCAAATTGGTAAAATGATTGACATAAAAACATATGTACGGTTAATAAAAACAACATGTCACTTACAGTGATGGCCATAAACACACCAAGACCAAAAGCCAACGCTTTAAATGTACCGTCTTCGGGTTGAGTACATGCACCACAAGCGAAAAAGTTTAAAATTAAATTTCCTAAAATAAAAAAAAATATATGATTACTGATTAATTGCATTTGAAGAAATATTAAAACGAAAAAATTCTTACCAAGAAATTCACCAATAAGTGACTGCCATAAACGGAATTCCTTCGATTTTAGTTCATTGACGCCCAATGAGTATTCATATTTGCCAGCCATTGTGTCTGCTGTTCCGTTTGAAAACACTCCAAATTCGTGACTTTTTCAAACTATAGGAAAATTGTAAAAAAAAAAAAAAATATATATAAAAATTTCAATTTAGTATTCGCATACATGACCATAATTTAAGAAAAATAAAATTGTTTGTATTTATGAATTTAAAATGTTTAAATAATTTTTGCGCTTAACAAGGAATATTTCTTACATATGTACATACATACGTATTATATATATATATGAAAATACTTATTGCTTTGTAAATTTACACAAGTTTTTATTTGAAAAAAATTTACGAGCTCTAAAAAATTTTTGTTTGTATCAACTGGGTTTGACTATTTGTGGAAAATTAAAATATTTAATGTAAATCTAAATTTTAGTTTACATACATACATAAATTTTCTAAGAATTGTTTAAAAAAATAAAAATAATTTCGTTTACATGCAAAAGTCTGCGATATTTTTTTTAGAATTAAAAAATTAAAAACATTTTGTGTAAATTGTAAAACATTCCATTTTATTTATTCATTAGGATTATTTTAAAAAATATTTGTACTTATTTTTTAAAAAATCGAAAACAATAGTTCAAAACTAAAAGCCTATTCAAAATGGCATTTGCAAAAGTCCCCGTACAAAGATTTGTTGTAACGTTTATTGTTTTAAATGTTAAAGTAATAAAAAAAATTAATATGAAGTTGGATATCCTGTTCGCTGGAGAACCTCTGCCAAACGTTTTGGCATAGAATCGACTAGCTTTGACGTTTCTTGAACGGAAATTTTGTTCCATTCTTCAACCATCACATTCCTTAATGTTTCTTTGGAAGAAATTTTGTGCTTCCGAATACGGCGTTCCAATAAATCCCATAAATGTTCTATAGGATTTAAGTCTGGAGACTGCGGTGGTGTTTTGAGCTGTTGTGGGACATTGAAAAGTAGCCAAAGCTTCGTATTATAAGCCGTATGCTTTGGGTCGTTGTCTTGTTAAAACATGTAATTGTTACCCAAGTTCAATTTTCTTACGCTTGGCTGCAAATTTTCTTTTAATATGTCAAGTTATACTTTAGTATCCATTGTAGAAGGAATAAAAATCAAATTTCCCAATCCTTGGTAAGACTTACATCCCCATACAATACAGCCACCTCCGCCATGTTTTACAGTCGCACTTAAATTCTTAGGATGAAGCGCTTTTCCTTGTTTTCTCCAGACAAGCTGTTTGCTCTTAACACCAAAAATGCAAAATTTGCTTTCGTCTGTAAATAAGACTTTTTGCTAGGATTATTTTGGCTTGTTTATATATTCCTTAGCAAAGGCAATTCGCTTCTTACGATTTACAAGTGATACCAGAGGCTTCCTACGTGCTACGCGACTCATATACATATCTTTTTTTAAAACTCTACGTACGGTGTCTTATAAAACTGATCTTCAACAGATTTAATGATTTCCCCTGACGTCAATTTAGGATTCTGCTGAACTAATTGCAGAATGTGAAGTTTTTCCCGTACAGTTAGAACAGGTGGACGTTCAGAACGCGGGCAAGACACAAAAACACCTGTTTCTTTATAATTGTTCACCACTCTCTGTACTGAAGAATGTGCTCTACCGACGGTCTTACCAATTTCCCGAAGTGTTTTTCCCTCCTTCTATAGCTTTATCATAATTTTTCTCTTTTCCATATGACTTTCTTTTTTCACTTTACTCATTTTGTTAGAATTTATAAATTATCTTTTAAAATCGCTAAATATTTATTAAAGAATATACCAAAGTAAAATATTTTAATAAATGGCGCGTTTAGTGTGAAAAAACACATCAAAAATACCGTTGCATACTTTGTACGCAGACTTTTGCTGCACTAGAGATGTGACTTGCTATCGAAAATGATCGCTTAGTCGTTAAGAAAATCGAATAAACATCAAATAATGCTATGTTCATACGACGATATAAACCGCTCGTTTCGCTCTCTGAAACTAGTTTGCCAAACATGCTGTTCATACGATTCATTCTTGTTTCATTTGACATTTTTTTTGTGTTGTTAGTGTGATTTTTTTTAAAATAGATAAAAAAGTAAACAAAACTTAAAAATATGTTAAAGTTTTTCTTGGGATTCAAAAATTTAATTAACAAGGTTTTGTTTAAATGTGCTACATTCCCATTTTATACTATTGATAAACTGAAATTTATTGTTGAAGGGATAAGCTATTCCTATGCGCATTTCACTGGTTGCTTAGGACAGATCGTCAGGAAACTTCATCCAAAGATTTTAGAAAAACTAAAGATATTTCACATAAAATAATTGTTAAGCTTATCCCTTCAACAATAAATTTCAGTTTATCAATAGTATGAAATGGGAATGTAGCACATTTAAACGAAACCTTGTTAATTAAATTTTTGAATCCCAAGGAAAACTTTGATAACTAGTATGCATGTGGCAGTGTAAATTAATATGAACTAGCAAAATAAAATAAAGTAATTTGTTTTTAGTTTTGTACTACATTTAGAGTTGAAAAAAAATCAACCAATTGTAGCTGGGATACCTAGAAGCAATTTGACACCAACATTGTTCTTTCTTTTGAGTTTTACTTAGACTTAGAATTACCCAAGGAGCCATATTTGAAATCGCAAAACGCCAGATGTATTTTACGGTGTTCCGAAACTTGTGCATTTTGTCTTGCGATTTGCTTTAGTTTCTTTTAAATATTCAAGTTCCGTTGGATATACTTTTGCAATTTGAAATCGCCAAGCTAATTGCGATTTACAGAGAGCGCACTTATTATGCCCGTATTTATACTTAATGGGGTCTGAGATGAATAAAAAAGTTTCACACGGAATGACAAAGTAAGTCATTCCCTAGTGGTTGTGGCGGGTATAAAAACATAGCGGAAAATTCTACATCACTAACTCCAAAATTAAATTTTTTGAGTTATCTAACTGTTGAAGTACATGAGCGATATGTCAAAATATCCGACATAAGATTTGCTGTTTTTCAGTATGTATTTAAAAACAATATTAACAATATAATTTATCTGGAATTTTCATATTAATCGAATTTGTATTCTAAGTCAAATTACAATTTATAATAAATGTTACTCACCATGAGAAATTAATTCCCAGATTCTATTTGTATAATTTATCTTGGTAAATTACATTACAACTTAGCGTTTAATTACTATATTGCTCCCTAATAGACAACCAGCCAGATGGACGGACGGACATGATAAAATCGGTATACTAAAAGTTGCGCCTCAATTTCTATGTATCAGCACAAATTTATATATTTGCTCTAGAACGGATAAATATATTGTTTCTGCCTTCTGTCGCACAATGCTTCTAATGAAAGGTTTGTGATGGGGGAAGAATTTTTGAGTGTTTTATTGATGCCAGAAAATCGTCATAACACTATTATTACCTTTAGTAAAAAAATCGTCAATCGTCATTTTACTGTATTTTCTAAAAAAAATCGTCAAAATGACGAAAAATCGTCACATTTAACAACAAAAAGTTGGTCTATCAATCTTATGCTAAACAACAGAGCTGTAAATGGATCATTAATTTTTGAAATAATTCGCGAACCATTCATGCAATGAATTAGAAAATTTTGATTTAATTCTTTTTACACAAAAAAATGAATTGAATGAAATTTGAGTCAAATTTAAATGAATTTGGTAAAAATGAATTGCAGTTCATTTTTAATTCCAATGAATTTGAAAACGAATTGCAACTCATTCTACAAATTCATTTGAATTGGAAAACAAATTAAAATTCATTTCTGCCTTATTCGTTTGAATTGATTCAAATTTCATTCAGACCTTTTTTGCTGTGAAAAGAATTAATTCAAAATTTAGCTTATTCGTAACGAATTAATCAAATCAATACAGCTGTGCTAAACAATAATTTGCACACACAAATAGTCATTTGGTGTTGTAGGGTACAAATATTATTCGATTCTAAGCCAATTATATTTCTCATTAACTTTGTGTTAATTAGAAATTAACTATTTTCCATTAACAATAAATTGTTATAGAAACCTTTGATGTTATTTACATTATTTTTAAAGTGCAAATTAGAAAAAGGTTGCAATGCAATAACGAATTGATTAATTATTACTAACTATCAGTAGTTTTTATTAAGACAGAAAAGTGCAAGTACGTACAACATACAACATTATATCATTCATAGTTATAAAAAATGTAAGTTTTTTCTCAATGAAAACTTTTCAAAGAAGTTTCCTTACAGACATAGTGGAAAATAAACTATATGTATATTTAAGTGATACTTAAAAGTTACCCACTTTTAAGTGTCACTTTTTGTGTTAATTTTTTTAACCAAAGTTGCTTGTTAAAAATAGAAACAGTTTGGCATGTTTGTATACAATTAAAAAAATTTAAGAAAGCGTGTCGCCGAACACAAAAGTTATACTCTCTTCCCCACCCGTAGTATGCTGCCAAACTAAGTGTTTCCGTGTTAAAATTGTTACTAAATAACGGTTATTAATTTGCCTACAGTGTTGATTTTATGTAAGCATCGAAAAAAATGCCATTATTTTATAACGCTTATCTTTAAATAGCGATTTTCGCTCTTAACGATTTTTCATGACTATTTTAAAATACATGTCGACGAAGTTGACAACAACAGATTCGCTTTGAACCACTCGTTTTGCTCTCTGAAACCAGTACCCATGTTCTGTAACTTTATGGTGTTTTCTTTTCTACAAAAAAAATACCACATTTTAAAAGGTGCATTTATAAAATGTCTTGCCTTACATGTAATAATGCAATTTTTTATTTGACGAGAACAAAATACAAAATTGGATCGCCCTGTTTTTAACAGCTGACAAAAAGTTTGTTCTTCAATATATAAAAAAATATGTACATAAATCAAAAAGGATGTTCTTCAAAATATAAAAAAAATACACATAAACCCAAATTTGTTAATATATTAATATTAAATAAATAAATAAATGAACAAAATTAATGACCAAATTCCAATTTCTTTAGTTTGTTTTTCATAAAATATGTAAACAAGAAAATACCTTTGCCAGATTGCGAATTTATTAACACCAAGTTTTTACGATTTCTTGATTTGACGTTTTTTTTCAAAAACAATTTTTTAACACCGAATCCATTTAAATTTTATGTCACTGACAACCTACCATTAATAATGTTATGCTTTCTTTTGTTTTTACTTTAAAATAATAGACAAAATTACTATTAAAACTTAAAAATTTTACTGTCCTGATTAGAGGCGATTTTTTTTCCAACTTCGTCTGGTAACCCTATATATAAACAGAAGCCATCTTTTTACAGGGCATTATCAACACTCTCGATTTATACGGGGCGTAAAGTGCAATGCCTTATGCCATTTAAGGGTGAATTTTTTTAGAATAAAACACGCTGCCCTCTTAGAGAGCAAAGCATTTTTAAGAAACGAACACCAAATTGCATTTTTTTAAATAAAATGTGACATTTTTTGTAGAAAAGAAAACACCATTAGTGAGAACTTCTCGCATCCAAAAGATGTGAAACAAAATATTCCATCGTTTCTCGAAAAGTGAGAAAAATTGTGTCTGTAACTCATTTCGAAAACTATCAAAAGAGATTACGTCGTTACGTTATAAACGTCATAACATGCACCCGAAGCCGATGTTACTGTGATTGCAGACGCTGAGAACGTCAGTATCACATATCGTTGACGGCGACCAAAATTTACTAAAATTGAACATTTTTCAACGACGGCGACAAAAATGCAACCGTCGGCTATACCAAATAATGTAAAGTGCGACTTTAATGTTTGTTGTTTGCAAACGAGCTTTGAAAAAATTAGTATATTTTATAAAAATGTTAAAAGCAAAATAATTAAGCAATGAAAAAATGTGCCAAGAACATAATGTTATTATTCTTTGCATTTTTAGTTGTTTTTTAGTGTTAAAATTTTTTCTGGCCCTATTTTTATTCGTGAGTTTTTTTGACAATTTAAAACGGGAACTTTTCTCACAAAAATGTTACAGGCACACTTTTTTTTGTAAATTGGCAAGGTATTTCCTTACGTGACAGTTAGTACTCGCCAAAAAAGTTACAGACACAGTCCAGTGAAAAAAACAGCTGTTTGTTTCAATATGTATATGGCATTTTTGTCTCGTTTTACACATTTCAATCGAAAAGTTTGTTCCTCGACGCGAGAGTTAAGCTGTGTACAGACGATGGTCAGATCTTACAATGTTGTCATTTTTCTGACAATGATGCCATTGTAAGATGCATTAATTTAAGACATCTGCCAAATGAAAACAGCGTACAACGTTCACACAGTTGCAAGACATTTTTAGTCAATTTTAATGACCACATTGTAAGATCTGACCACCGTCTGTACGAAGCTTTACAGAGCATGGGCACAGATTGTCAAACATGCTGTTCATACGATTCATTTTGACATTTTCTTGTGTTGTTAATGGGATTTTATTTAAAATAGATAAAAAAGGTAAAATTAAAAACATATTATTTAATACGTTTTTTAATATTATTATTTTATAATTATCACTTTATTTTATTAAACATCAATTTTTACGAAAATGCAACCCTGTCATGATAAGTTGTTATTGTTTTTTGAACATTTTCAAACAATAATTAGATCAGGGAAGCATTTTCGTAAAATACTTAAGACTTGGTGGGATAGTGTATAAGGGACTTTATACGAAACATGCCAAAAAAAAAGTACTTTTAATGTAGAGCAAAGCGAAAAGTTAGGCAACTCTCATCTTTTTGCGCGCTTTGACAATCAGCTATTATAATTTTCTTTTATTTTTTTTGCAAAATTTAATTCTAATAAATCGTCCAATAACAGTTTTAACGTTTATTTTTATAACAAATAACTAAATGTAAAAATTACCAACCGCTTTAATAGGTAAACAAACAATTCGTAAGTGTTGTCAAAGCTTTTATTGTGTCATACACATTTTGCTTTAAGCTTTTTTTTGTCAAAGTTAGAAACGTCACGCAACGCGACGAAGTTGTATCTGACCCGGCCTTATAGCCTTTTCACACTTGTCAACATTTAACATCTATTTGCGAAGATGTTGGAATTTTCCCATAAGAAATACATAGGGCTAAAAATAAAAATTTTTCAATATCGTTATAGCCTTTTCACACTTGTCAACATTTAACATCAACTTGCGAAGATGTTGGAATTTTCCCATAAGAAAAACATAGGGCTAAAAATCAAAATTTTTCAACATCTTTACAGAATGTTATTGTTCCCTTTTACATTTTTCGATTCTTTTAGTGTCATCACTAGAAAAGTGGCAATAAATTCTATTATTATTGTGGCATCACTGACAAAATGGAAGTTGATTTGAAAGCAGCGTTACCATTTCTCAAGTTTTTCCTTTTTTGTAAGCCTTATTTTGCTTAATTTTGCTAAAATTATTAAACAAAATGAATGAGAAATACATTTTGGTGTTATCTTTTAAAATGTTGGCACTTTTGTAGAAAAAAAGTATTTAAAAAAAATAAAAGTTTTTTTTTCAGAAATGGTGACATTTTTTATTAATAGTAGATGTTTCAAGTGTGAACGCGTATTTCACATTTTCAACATCTTCCATGCGTTCCTCCGAAATGTATGCAAGTGTACAAAGGGTATTACAGAATGTTACTATCTCATTTTGTTTCCTTTTACATTTTTCGATTCTTTTAGTGTTATCACTAGAAAAGTGGCAACAAATTATATTATTGTTGTGGCATCACTGACAAAATGGAAGTTGCTTTGAAAGCAGCGTTACCATTTCTCAAGTTTTTCCTTTTTTGCAAGCCTTATTTTGCTTAATTTTGCTAAAATTATTAAACAAAATGAATTACAAATACATTTTGGTGTTGTCTTTTAAAATGTTGACACTTTTGTAAAAAAAAGTATTTTAAAAAAATAAAAGTTTTTTTCAGAAATGGTGACATTTTTTATTGATAGTAGATGTTAGATGTTTCACATTTTCAACATCTTCCATGCGTTCCTTCGAAATGAATGCAAGTGTACAAAGGGTTTTAACAGATAAAAATGTACAAAAGTACGGAATAAAAACCAAATTACTACCCCAAAAGAAAACGTTGATAGTAACGCTCAAATAAATACATAAATGACACGTAAGCATGTATAAAAGTAAAATTCAAGCATGTAATTTCGTTTTTCAACATTTTTAATTGCTTGTTTAAATAATATTTTTTATTTAAACTCTTTTGATAATACTTTATTGTAGATTGTTATTGTTTTTTTTTTTTTGAAACAGCTGATTGCTTAAAAATTTTCCTACTACTACTACTTCGCTACTTCTCTCTCAATTTACCAAAATTTGCCCGCGGGCTCCCAACGTTAAGTGAGTACGGGATCACACCTATTGTGCAATTCTTCGGCGCGTATTTTAGAATAGCCATGATTGTTTCTATTTTAACTTACATATGTATGCTTACATAAAAAAATTCCAACTATGTTTTTAAGCATTTGTCCCTTTTTAATAGTCGCATAACGTAAAAAACTCATAAATATATGAAGTGTTATGTGTGTGAAAATTAAATTTAAAGCTGATTACATCAATTTGTTCTAAACACAAATATTATTTTGTATGCAATTATTTTTGGTCTACAAATAGCACTAAATGTTTCACTTGTATTAAATAATTTACATATTAAAAATATAAATTTAAATATATGTATATACATATATATTTTTTAAAGTAGAAGTTAAACTTAATTTTTTTTTGTAAAATTTTCAATAGACATTATATTCGTGACGACGTTAAAGTGAGGTTTAGCTAAAAATGACTCAAGAATTTAAAAAATATGGCGAGACAAATTTTTATCAATATCATTTAAACAAGGTAGAAATAAAGTTTAAGGTTCTAAAGTATTATTGAAGAATCAGAATCTCTTGATGTACTGGGCATGGAGATACAATGTGATGTCCGATGGACAAAACATATATTCAAGGTGACGAAAGAAGCATTCAAGTGCCTCGGTTTTTTAAAACAGTGTAGGCTATACTTCACTCCATCTGATATCCGGACTATTTATACCACCTATATCCGACCGCGAATGGAACACAGCTCTCGACTGCGTGCAGGAGAGGGCGAAGGTTCTCATTTGTGATAGTAGGGTATTCAATTATATTGACTCCTTCAGCACCGTCGCAATGTGGTTTGGGTTCTTATAAAATTAAGGATCAGGTTCCCGAAACTCGTACGTTTGTTCGTAGTACACGGTTTTCCTCAAGAGCCCATCCTTTTGTGGTCGATTGGCTGTAGAATCGTATTACGCATTACAGGAAAAATTCGTTTTTTCGCCGGACTGTTCGATTGTGGAATAACCTTCTTGCTGAAATCTTTCCTCACTATCAATTAATACATTAAAGTCGAAGGTTTACAAGCACTACGTCCTCTTTCCTCCTTTCCATAACCTATTTCCTAGTTCCAAGATAATGCAATGCTTTGGTAGGGGTCATCCCCTGAGTGCTGGTCCAAGCAAAAAAAAACAAACTTTAAAGGTTAAAAAAATTTAGTTCTGCTTTATAAATTGTTGTCAGTATTGCCTATCTAGCATATTAATTCTACATTTCCCAAACTAGCAATTAGTTGCTTTATGGTAACACTGCTGCGAATGAACGAATAAGATTTGTTGTTCAATTAAATACCAAAAAGTCCCCTAACTGTTCCAACAAAAAAGCTTTAATGTAAATGCATGTGGGGGACTCCAAAAGAGAACACAGGCATTGTCCCAGCGACAATTAATGTAATGTAGCTTTTAGTTTTATTCGAGGAGTTTTCGTCTTTAAGGTATTAGAAGCAACTATAATATAGGCTTAAAGTAAATGTAAAAAAAATGTTTTTGTAAATATTAAAGATTTTACACCTTTTCTAATTATAATAACTCTAGTTTATCTTATGTCGACTTAAGCTCGTATGTCCACAAAATTATTTTGAAATAAATACAGATATTTGAATTATTATCGAATTCTAACTTCAGAATAGATTTCAAACACTCTAAACCTCGCAGTTTGTTATGAGTGGAGTACGAAGTAGGGTTGCCAGACGGCCTGGAATGGCCTATATTGTCCGGATTTTTTCTTATTAATTATATTTTTTTTTATAATTAAGTTAATATATTTACAGAGCAAAACCGTATGGTATATATTAAATTGTAATGAAAAAGTTTCTAATTTGCCAGTTTTTCATAAATGCGATAAAAGAACGTACAAAATTTATCTCGTTTGGTATACATGCCAACTAGCAATACTTTTTGTCATAAGACTTAAGGTATTTCTAATAATATTTACTCAGAAGAATCCATTCCTTTGACCGAATAAAGGCTACAATTTGAATAAGACTTAATTTTGATGAAAGTTGCAAAATGCTTCAAACATTTTTGCTTACAACTAAAGTAAAAGAGCTACTAAATTCTGCAAATAAGAATACAAAATATGTATATGTGGCTAAACAAATAGTTATCAGCCATGTTTTGGAAATCGATTCCGATTTTACTCGAACTTTGAAAACGATCCTGCGTTTAAAGTTCATTAAATTATGTGTACGGTGGCAGCAATACTATAACAAAACAAAAACAACAGATGTTTTTTGCATTGCATAATTTTTTTTTTTTTAATTTCCTAAGCTATTGTAAAATAAAATTTTACTTTTTCTTAAAGTTGAGTGAGTGCATTTCAAAATCCAGACTAATTTTTTCCATTGTCCAGTTATTTGACTTTTCGATCTGGCAGCCCTAGTACGAAGAATTTGACAAAACCAAATATAACGATTTAACTTGATAATGTGAAAATTATTACACCATCATTAAAAAAGTCGTATTAAACCATTTTTAAACAGTTTTGAATAAACTGAAGTTTAAGTAACTCTTATAAAATATTTAAGTCATTATTAATTTGTCTAGGTGATTTATTTATGTTTTTATTTTACCAATGAGTAATATTTTAGCCGTTAAAATTATATTGACATCGCATGTTTGAAATCACCTCAACTTAATTTTAATGCAGCAAAGTCTGACTTAATCAAATGTCATTACTAAAACTCTACATTCTCTACATTTAACTTGAATTAGATATTTGTATGTAGTATTACAATTATTTATGATTTAACAAAGACGCTGTATAAATTAATCTTAGTAATAAAAAATTCGAGCAAAAATATTTAATTGCGTGGAATATTTGAGTCAAATTTATAGTCACTATGTGGTGAGTTTAATAATTATTTGGAATACACATAAAGAATTTATAGCATAATATAAAATATGTAAAGAAATCAAGCAGTTTTTAAATTTTAATTCATTGGATGTTCACAGTGCTTGCAAAAATTTTTTTAAGATATTTATTATATTTGCAAATTAAGCGCCGAATTTATTAATAAGTTTGTATTAATAATCTTCGACGGAAAGCGTTCTAAACAAAAGCATTGAGTTCTTTTGAGAGGCACATTTTAATGGTTTCTTTGGTGTCTGGTCACACGAGATTGCACTGTATATAATTTCACAGAAATTGAATTTGTAGTAAATTTAGATCTAATTTTTTGTACTCAAAAAGAACGGAAATTATTTAACATACAGAAGAAAACACAAACTGTTGCTTGCATTGTGAATAAGACTTATATGTTATAAAAAAAATAATCTAAATTATAATATTCGTAAGTTCCATCCAAAACCTATATTTCTTCCGGTGTATAAACACTTTAAAACTAATAAATAACATATTACAGTAGACGCTCGCAAATTAGAACCGCTTTGTTTTTGAGGCAATTCAAATTTCTGAATTATTCTAATTTCTGGACGTTTTTATTTCGAATAAAAAATAAAAATTACTTACATCCTGTTCATCGATTTCGAACGTTAACGTTCGCATAGAAAATTACATTTAAAACAAAAACAAATTTAAGAGTTTTGTTTTTGTTTTAAATATAATTTTCTATGCGAACGTTGACGTTCGAAATCGTTAAACAGGCAGTTAAATTTTTTTTAATTCAATTTTATTTGATAAAAACAAGAAAACAAAACGTAATTCACTCCAATACATTAAATGTATTTTTTAAAAATAAAAATACCGTGTCGTTTCTTATATTTGGAAAACTATCCATTGGTTCCACGGAATGCATTTTCATCTTTATAGGGATATTCCTCTCTATATATTTTTTTAGCTTTCTCTTTAAACCACTCATACAGACGACTTACCATATTTGGGTATTCAGCGCTGTGCAAAGATTTATTGCTTGCTTACTGATATGTGTTGAAAACAGCATTTAATATTGCTGTTCTATGTGATTTGATATAGCTGATTGAAGATTGTCGTAACAATAATATTCCCTTTAAACCCTTTGTCAAGCTTTTCTAATATTTTGACCTTCGTTTCCAATGTTAAAGTGTTTTTTTTTACGTTTATTTGACATTTCGAATGATACACTTTCACTTTTTAATAGAGACTTCCAAAATATGTACACATGTTTCGAATTTCACAAATAAACTAGCTACAAATATATATAAATGCGACAAAAAAAAAAACAACAAATAAGGAAACACATCTAAAATTTGGTAATTCCCCTTTCTAGTTCAAACAGAATAAAAATAAATTGCGGATTTCTTGTGTTCAAATAACAAAAAAAAAAAAAACGCTCTGAAATTAGAACTTTAAATTCGAATTTTAAAGCGTTTAATGTATTGCAAACACTGATTCTAATTTCTGGACGTTCGAATTACTGAAAGCTCTAATTTGTGAGCGTCTACTGTAATTACAGTGACATACAACTTACGTGAGATTAAAAATCTTTTAAAACTAAACTTTGTTATATGACTAATTAGAAAAATAAATTAGATTTAAATATTTCTAACGAAACATAAACTTAAAAACATTCTTGTTTCATGTTCATTAGTTAGAATTTATTACTTGCCCAGCAAACAAACGAACTTAATGTCGAACTGGCTACGAATTTATATAAAATCCTGTTTCAAATTTAAATATTTGAAAATTATGTATTAATAATTTGAAAAATAAAGCTATACCCTACAGCAAACTTCAGGTCTAAAATTTTTAATGAGAAGCCAAAAAAATTTAAAGGACATAAAAGCAGTGACGTCTACTCTTGGGACACTAAACGCGTGAAGAAATTTAAAAAACAGGCCAAAAAGGGCTTAATTAAATAATTACGGTATAAGAAGATTATCATTGCATTTTTTCGAAAAAGCGCAGAAAGGGCTAAAAAATATTTTTGTAAAGTAAAACACCGACAATTTTAAACAAAAAATTGAGATACAACTTACATTATCTATGTGATATTGTGATTATTTGTATATTTTATTCAAACTCCTTTAAAGTTCAGCGTTTTAGTACGGATATATCGATATATTGATAGCAAAACTAGAAAGTAAAATAAATGGATTGTTACCAATTGCATTTTTACAACAACACTTTCAATGTTTCTCCATGCGTACGTTTTTAAATGTTTAGGGCAGTTTTAACCATTCGACATTCGAGAAGTAACCCTACGTTTCCACATGCAAGTAATTACTTGCAAGTAGTGTATACGTATTATCAACGAAAAATCCAGGAAACAGCCGATTGGCTGAACCCTGCAAATAATATTGGACTACCTGATAAAATGGACTACTCCATGGACTGGTCCAGTGTAATGCAAGCATGGACCATGTCATTGTTAAAAAGTGTTTGTAGTGAGACGATATGTCTTCGGTTTTTACGACATGTTTTCTTTCTTAAACGACTTCAAAACTAATCCTCTTGAGTATACCATGGAGTAGTTTTAAGACTACTCCTTATACGCGTGTTTGGGCTAGTCCTCTTATATGCAGGGGAAAGTACAAAAATTGTGTGAATGTTAGTGAAAAAGTGTGAGTGTATTGAGTTTTTCGAACTTGTACTTCCATGTGGAAACGGGGGGTAAAAACGGGCTACATAAAAACAACAGTTTGAGCTGGTAGTAAGCTAGTCTATCAGCGCCGGGGTTGCGCGTTCGATTCCCGCTAGAGCCTCTGGTTTCCTGCAGACAAGCGTAGAGCTTCGCGGGAGTAGCTTACGGAATAAAAAAAAGAGGCTTCACTTAGAGCTAAGTTGGCATCACAGCATAAGTGTGTTTTTTATTCCACGTTTCAGTAACTTCAAATTCAGACATAGTCAGAAAATCTGTTTATATAAACTTTTAAATTTCTCTTTGTTAGGTTGTTATTTAACAAATGTAATTAAATATTTTAACTAGTAGTAGTAGTAGTAAATTTAATAACAATTATATTTATTTTATACTAAGAATATGATCTTATCTTCTAAGATAAATTAAAAAACTACAATTACGTATAAATAATAATAAAAACGAGTGAGTACACACCATTTTTGGAATTGGGTCAATAGACAAAAACAGTCGATGTTTTTTATGCGTTATACGGCAAACGAGTATTACTTTTAAGTTAAAAACTTACATTAAATGATTCATTTATTTATTAGAGATTCCTAATCTTTTTTTAATGTGTCAGTTTCTAATCGAAAAAAAAAACTTTACTAAAATTTGTTTGAAAACAAGTAAAAATGCTGTATTCGGCTATTTCGAATCCTTTATACCCTTCACCATGGTTGGAAATAAATAGAATTTTATGTTAAATTTCCGATCTTTTGATATATAAAACGTATCCATGGGTGGTTAAAAATTAAGTTTTTAAGAAAATGTTGATGATTTGTAACTCATTTTGTTTGACATTTTTGCTCATCTCTTAGCCATTTATAAGCCGATTTGACTGATTTTAAAAAGCAACATTCTCGAAAGCAATTCTGATCGATATGTACATCATAAATATATTGGCATTCGAAAGAAAATAACAGTTATTTTTATACCCACACCACAATAGTGGACGGGTATTGTGCATTTGTGCTGATGTGTGTAGCACCTTAAAATATGGGTCCTGGACCCACCTTAAGGTATACTGATCGACTCAGAATCACTTTCTGAGTCGATCTAACAATGTCCGCCCGGCTGGCTGGCTGGCTGTCCATATAACGTTGTGCGCAAAGTACAGGTCGCAATTTTGGAGATAATTTGACAAAATTTGGCTTTTAGGTTCTTATTGACACAAGGCCCTAAATGGGCCGAGTCGTAGGTTCACGAGGAGAGGTAGGGACAATTTGCCTCTCAGAAACTATCAAACCAATTTTAATGAAATTTAAAACGTAGATAGATCTATATTTATATGCATTAGCTCATGTATGCATATAAATATAGTTTTTAAAAAATAGGACCACAAGGAGAGGTAGGGGGCAATTTCTGCCTATCACAAAATTTCTAACTGATTTTTATGAAATTTAAAACATAGATAGATCCATATTTATATGGACACATAAGCATGATTCTCCATATGTCCCGAATAGCGTGCACTCTCGTAAATGTGTTTTAAAATACTGTGGTATCGGGTATCATATAGTCGGGCTTGACCGACTGTACTTTCTTACTTGTTTGATTTTTATTATTTTGAACAAAAGTAACAGTTATTTTTTTTTTTTAATATAAAAATCAGAAAGTAACTGTTATTATTGCTCAAAAAAATAGAAATCAAAAAATAACTTTTATCATCTGACTTTTATGAAAAAAGGAATAACTGTTACGGTCCCTGGTTATTGTTTGTTGTCTTTTTGTGGCGTAACAACTAAACAAGAATTATTCAGCCCAATTATGAATAAAAATTCCCCTGGAGTTTTTTTTTCCTTTTCCCATTTTTACAATTGAATTAACATAAGAAAAATGGAAGAAGATAGAAAACTCCCGGGGAATTTTTATTCATAATTGGGCTGATTATGTATTTTTTTTTTAAATGTTTGTAAAATTAATCACTTTTTCAATAAATTGCAAATACATTTTAAGAATTACGCACATTTGTACCTGTTTTAATAAACGCGTACCCGTATGCGGTTACTGGGAGAACATTATATTGGGTTGTTTGATAAACAAAAACAAATTTTTTACAGCTGTGCAGTTCGGTTTTGTTTTTCATGCAACTTTCATAATTTGACGCGTATTCAGCCACCAATATAGTATGTATTTTATTTAAATAAATTGCAATCTCATTGCATACAAATTTAAAACTTCATCGCTGCTGGTGCGTGAACTTTTTTAACGCCAGCGAAAAAGTAAAACGTTTTTCTTCATAGTTTTTAACGGCCTATTTAATATTTGCAAAAAAATTAAAAAAGTTATGGCCCTAATGTACATGTATTCAAAAAGAATTCAACAAGTTTGGGAACAGCGATTTACTTCAAGAGCTTTATTCTTAAGCAAGCCATATATATGTATACGCCGCGGATCGCCGTTTCAATTTGAAAAAAAAAATGTTTATTACCGATTTGGAAGATACCCTTGAAATAAGAATAAACAAATAAAAATAAGTCTATTGAAACCGATAAATGTAAACTGACCGATAAACACTTACCACAGCAAAGTACTAGAAGTTTTTTTTTTCAAATAAAAATAGAATAAAAAACTGAAGTTATCCAAAACATTTATAGAAACAAAATTCTAAAAACAAAATGTTTGTACTCGTAAACAAAAAAAATATAGTAATTGTTCAACTAATGACATAATTTTAGTTTAAAAATACTTTTTCAAACAATTAAAAATTAAACTATGTATTTTAAAAATGTGTATAAATTTAACGCTTTAAAAACATCTTCTTTCCATATTAAGAAATTGTTAAACAAAAACAAAATTTGCATGTAAATACACTATCAATTAATTGTTTAAACAAGTTAATATAATTTAAAAAAAATTAACGCAATAATTAAATTATTTTTTATAGTGCCCAGCGTCACATTTTCAGTAAACACAAGTGCTACTTGATCTTAAAATAAAATATTTGTTTTAAATATTTACTCACATTTGTACAGAGTTTTATTATGACTTTTATTTATTTGTTTAAATTATTATCTAAAGCAATTAAAGTACCAATGAAATTAAATGTATTCATTTTTAAGTATTCCTTTTTCATTCAGAAAACAAATGAGCTTTCGTCGCTTGGCAAGAGATGGCGTTAAGTTGTTTATGAAATCGTCAGATGTAAAAAGCCATTTCAGATAATTAAAAATTTTGCATTACAAGTGACTCAGTGAAACTTTCTTCTAAACCTTGGATACAAAGTTCAGGTTCAAGATAATAAAATTTAATTTGGTTTAGGAAGAAGGATTTTGGCCTAAGGACAAAGCCTATTAAAAATAGTGAAAACTTGTTCTTTATAGTTCTATATATTTAGTCCCTATATATGAGAAAATGTAGGTTTCTTCAGACTTCAAAAATATGCAAAAGCACAAAGTGTTGGACCTGATGTATAAAAGCCACTTTTAATAAATTATGTTAAGAATGTCGAAAAAGTCCTACCAAGTTGAAACTCGACACAAATAATTTTTAAACGAAACTAAACTTTATTACAAAATTTTTTATTATTCGCAGCTACCATATAAGTCCACCTTTCGCGAAACATTCAGGTCTAATAAATCTAAATTTATTTGTAACATATTTTATAAATGAAATCTCCATGCTAAAAAAGGTTTAAAGACTTACTTGTTTCGGCATATCCAGTTTTGTTAGGACAACACCACAAGTCAAACCAGAGACTATTAAGTCCGCAATTAGACTTGCATAGTGGGACGAAATAATACACAAACTGGTAATATTATTAGCTTTATAAGCAGATCTCATTTGTGGTTCATTAATAACAATAAATTTAAAAAAGAATTTTTTTGCTTTTGAGCGTTAAAGGGTTGATACTCACTTTATTGCACTTTCGAACAAGATAGGGAAATAAGCGTAAGATGGTCAGCAATGAAAACTAAGAGGGTCCCAAAACGACAAATCTTAAGCAAAAGTCTTAAAAATTCACTATACGATGCAGAATTTTGTTGTCTGTCGAGCTGCGTACTTAAATATTTACATTTCTAAAATTGTATTTTTTGCCTAATGTACTGCTAGATTTGAAAAATACCCATATGTGGGACGGTTGTATTTTAGCCGCGGTCGTTAAAAATTTTATTTTTTGCCTAATGTACTGCTAGATTTAAAAAATACCCATATGTGGGACGGTTGTATTTTCGCAGCGGTCGTTAAAAAATTTTCAATTTTAGCAAATTAAAGTCAACGTCAGACAAATGAATGACAGGCGTTCGCAATGTCTGCAAATTAACATCGGCTTCGAGTGGAATATTATTACACGTAACGACGTTAGCTCTTTTGATAGTTTTCGACATGGCTTTTTCTCGCTTTTCGTGAAACGATGGAAGATTTTGTTTCACATTTTTTCGATGCGAGAAGTTCTCACCAAAGTTACAGAACATGGGTACTGGTGGGAGAAATTTCTTTAATAAAATCTTTAAATTTATTATTATTTTTTTTTTTAAAGATTGTATTCCTTCGTTTTTATTTTTTATACTATGTATCATTTATGGTAATTATAACATTAAAACCACTCACATCAATTTACTAGACAATTAACACTCAAGTGAAAATCATATTCTCTTGATCTTGAAAATAAACAGAAAAAAATTTTAGAATGATATGAGAAATTGTTTAATTGCAAATTTATTAAAAACCACACGAACTCAATATTGAATTGCAGCACGCGAAGGAGCAGAGGTCACTAGCCGCCTTTAAACCACTAAAGTACGAGTATTGTTTTATTTATGCAGTTTATTTTTAATGGAACAGAGAAAAAAAAGTTATTTTTTAAAAGTTATTAAGGTAATCTTGACTCAACTTGCTTAGAAAAGAAAAAGCGAGAAATCTCTGGGGTTTCTCGTTGTTCTTCTGCTTCCAACTTTAATACTTTTTAAAATAATTTTGTTTTTAATTAGTCATGAATCTAAAATCAATTTTGAATCAATTTAATGTATTTATTGCGGTATTATTTCTTCAATACTCATACAATAGAATGATGTCCTAAGGAGCACTTTTAGTCCGTAGCATTATTCTTGGGTTCAACAGAACTAACAAAATTACGTTTAGCACTGTGAGAAAAATCTCAAGGGACCGATAAAGCAAAAACAAGCAGAACCTCATATTGACCCAAAATAATAAAAATTTTGTTCGACTACTTGAGGAACATCTGAAATTTTTCTTATAAATAGGTCGGCCATTGACGAACATGAAAATGCTTTTGTCGAAATGTTACAACATTTTAAAGGCGCTTTCAAGGTAGATGGGGCCTGATATGCTCGCAGATTTCTGTTGAAGAGATACCCTTAATTCCAGTACAAGGAAAAGACAGTTACTCAAAAAAAAACCATGCCCTTTAAAATAAGACAGGAAAGGATATTAAGTAACTAATAAGTAAATTTGTGATAAATTCGTGATTGAAGATGTGTTTTTTTTACATGGAAATTAAGATGTGATGGAAAGTGTTCATTCAGGTATTTTTATTATTTCAATAAAAGGGAATAATAACCACATTATGTGACCTCAGATTTAATTAAAAGTTGAAAACATCTTGAGTTGTAATAGTAGTTGTAATTGAGTAGTCTGTTTAAAATTAGAAAATAGAACAAAAAACTTTACAACATACGAGTACTTATTTGCAAACGTATACACTCATAAAAGTTTATTAGCAATTTTAATTAAAATTTTTATTGAGTGTAAAACATAAAGAAAACAATTTGCTACTTTTGTCGGCTGACATAACTAACAATCATGATAATGATCATTATTATTAAGCATAATGATGATCACACTTATTTAACAGCTCCTACTCACTTTGACTATTAAAAAGAGTATAAATATCTACAAAAATACAGGCAAATAACTTACATTTATTTCACACAAATGTGACTATGAACAAGTATGCAAATTAAGGTTAAATATGTGATCTAAATGAATAAAATCCTCTTTTCAATCAGAGATAATCGCACACTTGCATACGCATTATAGCTATTAACATTTTTTATTTTCATACTAAAACAAGTAGTTTGACAGTAAATCAGTCTGTTAGTTAGATGATAATCACTCTTCAAGCCGTTTGTTTAAATGTCATTAGAGCAAAAAAAACTTTCGTCTATTTTTGACACTTACTTGAAAAATTTGTCGCAATTTTGATTGCGTTTAAAGAGCAATGTGATTGTTTTTGATCACGCATTTAGATAAAAAATAAACGCATACACAACCTGTCACACATAATAATATTTTGTATACCCATACCACAATAGAGGAAAGGGTATTGTGCATTTGTGCTGATGTTTGTAACACCTTTAAATATTGGTCTTAGACTAACCTTTAAGTATACCAATCGACTCAGAATAACTTCTGATTAGAATTAACGATGTCCGTCCGGCTGGCTGTCAGGCTACCCAAGTAAACCTTCTGCGCAAAGCGCAGGTCGCATTTTTACAGATAATTTAATGCAATTTGATACATAGGTTCTACTTGGCACGAGGACCAAGCCTATTGAAATGGGGCGAATCGGTCCATAATTTCACATAACTCCCCTACAAGCTTCTTTCCGAAATTGGATCTTTGTGCCCATAGATCATCTTATTATGTTGGTATTTGGACTAAATGTGTTTCAAACTTGTTCTATTGCAATCAAAATCATCTTACCAACTTTTTTTGAATTGATCCATATTCGACCATAGCTCCCATAAAAATACTACTCCCGAAAATAGCTTTTAATGCCATAACTTCTTTAGAAATGTTGGTGTTAACATGAAAATAAGGATTACTTTTACGATGGCTACTTTGTCAAAACAAAATGTTGTCCTGGTAGGTCTAAAATTAACCATAAGTCCCATCCTAAAATCCCATATAGATAATATTCGGCACAAAGAAATTTAACATACGTCTTAACCACATAACATAATTTTGTTCAGCGGGGGGCAATAATTGGCCAGGAGGCTCAAATAGGGTACACTAGCAAAAAATATTTGTATATACTGTGGTGTAGGGTATCATATGGTCGGCCTTAACCGACTATATTTTCTTAATTGTTTTTTTTTTAGTGCATATACCAAAATTGTCTGGCAATTTAAAAATAAATATTTGTATGATGCCATGTAAATGATTATTTGTGAATTCAAAAGAAAGGCAAATAAAAGTTTAAGATCATAATGAATAAATGATAAAGAAATTGTAGGTGAAGCAAAAATATATGTATTTATACATTTGATTTTTTTATATATATATAAAAAACACTCACAAATTACCAGCGAAAATTACCTATAAAACTATAACATAAGCATGCACGGTTTTTATTTGGCGCTATTTCACTAAGCATCAATGCTACGTAAAAACATTACAGAAAATCGAAAAATCCTTTCAAAAATATCAATTGAACTAAATGACAAGCTTAGTATACCTTCACCCACCACTTGTGGAATTGCCCCTCCATTTAAGCGCACTGTGTAGCATTCAACTGATTTCTGTTCGGTGGCAGTTTTTATGTTTTTGATTTCTTTTTTTTTTATTAAAAAACCACTTACTCGCGTAAAACCCAAGCAACAGAAATTTTATAATTATTTAAATAAACCTGAATTTGAATACAAATTAATGCACGTATTTTATTCTTTTATATTTTCAAGGAAAACATTTGGTCGAATCGCATTATACCCCCTGAAGCCTGGAAATTATTTGAAGAAATATTTTACTTGCAGATTCCCAAGAAATTTTAACCTCTACCTCAATTTTTGGTCTATGCAGTTATTTTTAAAAATCTTGGAATATAGCTACCTTCGTTCATTTTAAAGTGAATTAAAAATGAACGATAAAAATTATTAAACCCTAGTGCTGAAACAAAAAAAGTGAAACAAGAACTTAATGCTTTGCTTTAGAACGCTGCCCTGACTATGTGACAGTTTCCAACGAGAGAGGGTGTCCGGATATAACACGATATAAGCAAAAGCCTTATAAATTTTAATTGGGCTTTAAAGGCAGACCTGAGAAATTTTTGAAATAACGGTAGTAAAGTTCTATAGTGAATTAAAATATTCAAGAATTTCTACGCTGATGTCAAAATTTAAGGGCATAATAAACCACACAAAATGCTTGGCAAACACACACATTGTTTCCGTTTTGTGTTTGCCAATAAACAATACAAATATTCTCCGTACAAACAGTAATTTTTCGTTTTTTGTTTCCTCGGCCTCTAATATCGAAAAAATTGAAAGGCGCCAATATAAACTTCTTAGAATAATCACAGCCGCTCCCTGGTTTATTTAAAACTCAAACATTCATAAGGATCTCAATGTGCCATTAGTAAAAACTATGATTACAATATATGCAGTAAAATATTTAAAAAGGCTTGAACAACACCCAAATCCACTAGCTCGAATTATTTTAAATCATGGCGGCCACACCCGCTTAAGAAGAAGAGACACTGCAGCACTTATGATTCATAAGTTATGAACAGAACCCGTGTTGAAGAAAATTTTTGTCTGGCACTGACAGGACATAAATAAAGTATTAGGCTAAGATTTGATTAATTATTGTTAGTTCATATTTGTTATATGAAGATTCAATAAATAAAGAATGGAAAACAAAATTTTTTTTTTTGTTTTGTTTTCAATGAATGCGGACGCCGGTAGTGCTGCGGAGAAGATATATAAAATATATGCAAAGAATTTGAAGTAAAAAGTGATTTGTACAACGAGCTGTTTTGTGGCAAAAAAGTTCAATTTACTATTTAAAATTATTTTAATGCTTCTTCTTCTTCTTCTTTCAATCAGAGATAATCGCACACTTGCATACGCATTATAGCTATTAACATTTTTTATTTTCATACTAAAACAAGTAGTTTGACAGTAAATCAGTCTGTTAGTTAGATGATAATCACTCTTCAAGCCGTTTGTTTAAATGTCATTAGAGCAAAAAAAACTTTCGTCTATTTTTGACACTTACTTGAAAAATTTGTCGCAATTTTGATTGCGTTTAAAGAGCAATGTGATTGTTTTTGATCACGCATTTAGATAAAAAATAAACGCATACACAACCTGTCACACATAATAATATTTTGTATACCCATACCACAATAGAGGAAAGGGTATTGTGCATTTGTGCTGATGTTTGTAACACCTTTAAATATTGGTCTTAGACTAACCTTTAAGTATACCAATCGACTCAGAATAACTTCTGATTAGAATTAACGATGTCCGTCCGGCTGGCTGTCAGGCTACCCAAGTAAACCTTCTGCGCAAAGCGCAGGTCGCATTTTTACAGATAATTTAATGCAATTTGATACATAGGTTCTACTTGGCACGAGGACCAAGCCTATTGAAATGGGGCGAATCGGTCCATAATTTCACATAACTCCCCTACAAGCTTCTTTCCGAAATTGGATCTTTGTGCCCATAGATCATCTTATTATGTTGGTATTTGGACTAAATGTGTTTCAAACTTGTTCTATTGCAATCAAAATCATCTTACCAACTTTTTTTGAATTGATCCATATTCGACCATAGCTCCCATAAAAATACTACTCCCGAAAATAGCTTTTAATGCCATAACTTCTTTAGAAATGTTGGTGTTAACATGAAAATAAGGATTACTTTTACGATGGCTACTTTGTCAAAACAAAATGTTGTCCTGGTAGGTCTAAAATTAACCATAAGTCCCATCCTAAAATCCCATATAGATAATATTCGGCACAAAGAAATTTAACATACGTCTTAACCACATAACATAATTTTGTTCAGCGGGGGGCAATAATTGGCCAGGAGGCTCAAATAGGGTACACTAGCAAAAAATATTTGTATATACTGTGGTGTAGGGTATCATATGGTCGGCCTTAACCGACTATATTTTCTTAATTGTTTTTTTTTTTAGTGCATATACCAAAATTGTCTGGCAATTTAAAAATAAATATTTGTATGATGCCATGTAAATGATTATTTGTGAATTCAAAAGAAAGGCAAATAAAAGTTTAAGATCATAATGAATAAATGATAAAGAAATTGTAGGTGAAGCAAAAATATATGTATTTATACATTTGATTTTTTTATATATATATAAAAAACACTCACAAATTACCAGCGAAAATTACCTATAAAACTATAACATAAGCATGCACGGTTTTTATTTGGCGCTATTTCACTAAGCATCAATGCTACGTAAAAACATTACAGAAAATCGAAAAATCCTTTCAAAAATATCAATTGAACTAAATGACAAGCTTAGTATACCTTCACCCACCACTTGTGGAATTGCCCCTCCATTTAAGCGCACTGTGTAGCATTCAACTGATTTCTGTTCGGTGGCAGTTTTTATGTTTTTGATTTCTTTTTTTTTTATTAAAAAACCACTTACTCGCGTAAAACCCAAGCAACAGAAATTTTATAATTATTTAAATAAACCTGAATTTGAATACAAATTAATGCACGTATTTTATTCTTTTATATTTTCAAGGAAAACATTTGGTCGAATCGCATTATACCCCCTGAAGCCTGGAAATTATTTGAAGAAATATTTTACTTGCAGATTCCCAAGAAATTTTAACCTCTACCTCAATTTTTGGTCTATGCAGTTATTTTTAAAAATCTTGGAATATAGCTACCTTCGTTCATTTTAAAGTGAATTAAAAATGAACGATAAAAATTATTAAACCCTAGTGCTGAAACAAAAAAAGTGAAACAAGAACTTAATGCTTTGCTTTAGAACGCTGCCCTGACTATGTGACAGTTTCCAACGAGAGAGGGTGTCCGGATATAACACGATATAAGCAAAAGCCTTATAAATTTTAATTGGGCTTTAAAGGCAGACCTGAGAAATTTTTGAAATAACGGTAGTAAAGTTCTATAGTGAATTAAAATATTCAAGAATTTCTACGCTGATGTCAAAATTTAAGGGCATAATAAACCACACAAAATGCTTGGCAAACACACACATTGTTTCCGTTTTGTGTTTGCCAATAAACAATACAAATATTCTCCGTACAAACAGTAATTTTTCGTTTTTTGTTTCCTCGGCCTCTAATATCGAAAAAATTGAAAGGCGCCAATATAAACTTCTTAGAATAATCACAGCCGCTCCCTGGTTTATTTAAAACTCAAACATTCATAAGGATCTCAATGTGCCATTAGTAAAAACTATGATTACAAAATATGCAGTAAAATATTTAAAAAGGCTTGAACAACACCCAAATCCACTAGCTCGAATTATTTTAAATCATGGCGGCCACACCCGCTTAAGAAGAAGAGACACTGCAGCACTTATGATTCATAAGTTATGAACAGAACCCGTGTTGAAGAAAATTTTTGTCTGGCACTGACAGGACATAAATAAAGTATTAGGCTAAGATTTGATTAATTATTGTTAGTTCATATTTGTTATATGAAGATTCAATAAATAAAGAATGGAAAACAAAAATTTTTTGTTTGTTTTGTTTTCAATGAATGCGGACGCCGGTAGTGCTGCGGAGAAGATATATAAAATAAATGCAAAGAATTTGAAGTAAAAAGTGATTTGTACAACGAGCTGTTTTGTGGCAAAAAAGTTCAATTTACTATTTAAAATTATTTTAATGCTTCTTTTAAATGACTTCACTCTGCATAGTTTTCGCT
This sequence comes from Pollenia griseotomentosa, assembly GCA_963931875.1. NCBI lineage: Eukaryota > Metazoa > Arthropoda > Insecta > Diptera > Polleniidae > Pollenia > Pollenia griseotomentosa. The sequence continues at coordinate 200,272,049 of OZ007561.1, read as the reverse complement.
GAAATGAATACATTTAGCATTATATGCCACAAAAACTTTGACAAATATGCAACATTAAAATTTTTTAATATTTATGCAAACATTGCTTCAAATGTTTGTCCAAACAGCAAACACCCCAATTAACAACACAAAATATTTATTCAAACGTAAACTTTTGACATGTTTGCCAAGCCATTTGTAAGGTTTATTATGCCGTTTAGACTAGCCCCCAGGGCTAGTAAAATTTTATTCACCTCAACAGTTTCAAAATTTCACTTTCATGAGTATTTTTCTACCGTTTCACCCGCACCCACAGTAACAAATTTTTTATGTACATACAATATGTACTTATAAACGATTATTAAAAAAAAAAAATTCAAATCTATTCACATTTAAATGACAGAGTATTTAAAAAGGCATAAAGTTGTCATAATAATATTAATGTATTTTTTTTATTAATCAAGTTATTTATTTTAATTGCACTTTATATTGTTTTTAAACCTTTTTTTGTTTTTAGTTTTAATTAATTTATTATAATTCTAATGAGATTGGCTGAGATTTCAAGAAAAATTAATAGTTTTCTAAGATTTATTAATTGTAACAATATTCAAAAGATGTCAAAGTTTGATGAATTTTAAACTTTTATAGAGAAAACTAATTTTTATGTAACGAGCAGAGAAAAATGACTTGAAAAGAAAGAAAAAAAGAGAGAAAAAACTAATCTTAATTCTAAGAGGTTTTTTAATTAAGTTAAATAAATGAATTAAACGTTTAATTGATGGTAATAATTTGTTTACTGGTGCAAATTAAATTAATTTTTTCATTAATACCACAAATTTGTATTTTTATTGTGTCTTTAGTTGGTGGATACGTTTAAAACATAAGCAACTTTTGACATTTGACACTCTAAGGGCTAATAAATTAGAGCAAGTTAAACTATATTTTTGGTTTAAAATGTGTTTAAACAAACAAACAAATCTATAAATCAGTAAACATATAAACCATCTTTAAACGCAAAAAATTGGGCGTTTAAATTACCAATTCAGACCATATGAATTTGACAGCATTTATCGTAGTGCTGCCACATGTTATTTTTTAAGCTACTTATAATACATGGGACACTGGTTTACAGCTATTGAGTTTAAACTTTATATAAATTTAAGTTTAGTTCAACTAAACCAGCGTTTAAACGTTCACTAATTTATTAGCCATAAGGGCTAAAAAATCAGAGCAGGTTAAACTCTCTTTTTGGTTTAAAATGTGTTTCCATAATCCATAAATCACTAAACATATAAACTATATTTAAACGCATAAAATTGGGCGTTTCAACTACCAATACAGACCATATGAATTTGATAGGATTTATCGTAGTGCTGCCACATGTTATTTTTTTAACAACATATAATACATGGGACACTGATTTATAGTTTTTGAGTTTAAACTACATATAAATTTAAGTTTAGTTCAACTAAACCAGCGTTTAAACCATTAGTGATTTATTAGGCATAAGTGCCCTATTTCCTTTTACATAAAGGTAGCAAACCATTAAAGTACATTTAAAGGCAAAACAGGGCAACAATTCTTAGTACTTAACAAGGTTTTTGTAAATAATTTTTTTCAAACTTGAAACATGTTTTTTAACATAAATTTGAGGGGCCACATTGGCTTACATTTTAGGGGCAACACTGGCTTAAAATTTGGTTATTTTGTGAACACGTTTTCTTGCAGTTATTTTAATGGTTTGACCCCAGCAAAACCGGGATTTAAAAGCTTGTATACACATATATGCATATGTGAGGTAGTTAGTATCACTTTTTACTGATACCTATATTAGTAAGATCCAGTTTATACTTAAAAAGATTTAAAAAGACTTAAAAACATTTTACTGCCCAAAACTCATTTACTTAATGCATAGGCACAAAAAAACTATATCAAAAATTTTTATTTTCAAAACATTTTTCAATGGTGTACATACATGTTAACTTTTTTGCAAAAGCGTCGATATCGTAATGTATTGGCGTTTTAAAAAAAGAACATTAACAACATGCTAGAAAAAAGCAGCATACAAGGTGGTCTTATTTTGAAAACGGATACAACACTGTAAACTACTTTAACGTTGTGTCAAAATAATACAACACTGAAGTAAACAAATTAGCTGTGCACTTACATACAAACATGTAAATATAAATGTCAACAAAAGCAACAGCATATCATTTTGACACAAGGTTAGTTTTCAGCTGTTGCTTTCGTAGCAAGCCAAGATCACCTTGTATGAATTTGCCTTGACTGGGTGCAAAATCAAAACAAATTTTTTTTAACTCACTACAACACCATATGACACGTTTACGTATTTGAAGTAACTACCAACTATTGAAGTCGACCGCAACGTTTACGTATCCGCAACATTTACGTAAGAGTAACGAAGCCTTAAGTGCCCATTTACGTTATACGATTTTTGTCGCTGCAACGTTTGTCGGTTCTTCTTTGAAATTGGTTTTGCGTTTACATCGTAGAACTCTCTCGCCCATAATGTAAGAACCGCAGCGACAAAAATTGCACTATGTAAACGGATACTAAGTAAGAAAAAAAAATAGCTCAGCGTTTTCAAATAAAGAAAAACTTAACTCTATGATTAAGTTAGTAGTTTACATGATTACCAATATTGCCACTTCTTGGGTAATTACCCAAATTGGGTGTCATTTTTGCTATTTTGTGTGTATAATGGTTCCTTTTACTCCTGTGGGGAGCATAGGGCGCATCGTGGGTTAAGCGCAGACAATTTCAATTTAATTCTTTCGTTTAAAATGCAGATAAATTTTTTTGTAGGGTAAATGAAATATGTATATGTTCATTCGGTTTCGATATCGCAAGGAAAAGTATACTTATAAACTTAAGATAATTATACCCACACCACAATAGTGGAGAGGGTATTATGCATTTGTGCTGATGTATGTAACGCCTTAAAATATTGGTCCTAGACCTACCTTAAAGTATACCGATCGACTTAGAATCACTTTCTGAGTCGAACTAACGATGTCCGTCCGGCTGGCTGGCTGTCCATGTAACCTTGTGCGCAAAGTACAGGTCACAATTTTGCAGATAATTTGATAAAATTTGGGACAAATGTTCCTTTTGGCGAGAATCGTAGGGCCACGAGGGAAGATAGGGGGAAATTTCTGCCTCTCAAAAACTATCAAACCGATTTTAATGAAATTTAAATCATAGATAGAAATAAATATATTGATATGGACACCTAAGCCTCTCACAAACTTTCAAACCGATTTTAATGAAGTTTGTAAACATAGATTAATCCATATTAATATGGACACATAAGCATGATGTGTTTTTAAATACTGTGGTGTAGGGTATCATATGGTCGGGCTTGACCGACTATACTTTCTTACTTGTTTTATATTGAAGTAGTTGCCAAAATAAAATCAAGATTTAACATCAGTAATAAAATTTATGCCATTTTAGATATTATTTACCAAAAAAATGCACAGTCTTTTTAACCAAAGCAACAGTTTAATTTTAATAAATATTTTCAAAAGCTTGAATATTAATACAGCCAGCATGGACTCATAGATTTCAATAAATATGAGTGATCTAGAGCCATAAGAAAAATAGCATCAAACTTAAAAATAACCGATATTCCAAAAAGTAATAAATTTTATTTTGCCATTTTGAAATGATTCAGTTAAGAGAATATTAACAAATTTTAAAGGTGCTTAATCGCACTTGTGAAACTAATTTTATAAACAGACCGTACTCTGAAAAAATTATAGAAAATTTATATACTCGTACTAAAGAAGGTATAAGACAATGAACATTTTTAACCCTCCATAGATATCTTATTCTTTTTGTTCTTATTGCTCGAGATGAGCTTAAGTTTTTTTCCATTAGTGTCTTTCGACGTAGTCCATTCATCGTGATGTCGTTTTTTGACCGCAGACATTCGCGCAAAATTTCCAGCTCGACTTAATCGTTGTGCCTTTAAGAACCTTATTTTAAGTTTTTTACTTTTTTTTTATTAGTTTATTTTAAGTTAATATATAAATAATTAGTATTGTGGTTATTTTGTTGAACCATTTATGGTTTGTAATCCAAATTTTCAATAATATCAATTAGGCTTAAGTTCATTAAATTCAATTTTCATTAAACTATTTTTATGAAGAAAGGAATTTTACAACATGAAAATCAATTAAAATTGTTATTGATAATCTTTCATTCTTGACCGTGGCCGGGGCTCGAACCCGGGCCGGCAGGTTACCATGAGATGTTTCGATCGCAACCACTCGATCTCCTCAGATGGATTTGCCGTTTTACACTCGCAGCCATCGACGACTGCTGACGTCAATAGTCAAACATCAATCCTTAAACCAAATTGTATTTTAACCTTTGGTAGATCGAAGTTTGCTTTTTTGAATGATTATCCATTTTAATTGATTTTACATGTTCTTCCTTACTTCCGTTTTTTTGTTTTTTTTTAATATATAAGTTTAAACTCTTTGACTAATATTTTTGTGTTTTTCTTTTTTGTAATAGTTCTTGAAATAAAACGTTTATATAGTATTCAGGGGTGATTTCATTTAAATCGGGTAATTTTGCTTTATCTTAAGTGTTATTTTATACTTTGGCTATGGTAACACTGATGGTAACTTCGCGTAAATGAAATGTTGACAGAAAATTTTTTTTAAAAGATTTTTACTCCAGTCGTTTTCTTGTGATAACGAGTTAAAAACTTGTAGGACCATATGAAGATTTTCTAAAAATAAGTTTAAATGTGTCAAATATAGCAATGCCATTTTTTTCAAATTAAATAAATGATAAATGTCATCTTATCGTTTTAATGTACTATAGATAGGTTTTATTTATTTATGACTTAACTGATGCTTTATATACACTTTATGCAAATGTATTAAAAAAAACAACAATTTTCTGAGATCATAATTATCTTAAAAAATTAATCATTTTTCGTTTAAATAAAGTTAAAGGTCATGAGTTATATTTGTTACAAAAAGTCAACGAAGTCCCTGTACGGCTTGCAAGACTGTAATAAATTTTTGCTGACATCATTTCGCTACCAAATTTTTTTAATGAATACATTTTTGGAAGATCGATTTTAACAAACTTTTGTACTTTTAGAAGTACACAAATTTATATTGGGAACATTTGTCAGTTTAATAAAAGTTCTTTGATAATATTTTTAAATGATTTACCTTTTTTATTATTAAAATTTTTGTGTTTTTTCATCAAAACTTCTTTCAATGCAACAAAAAATTAGGCGTTTAAATTAAATCTTTTTTAAATAAAAACTGCTTTAGTAAATAAAATAAAAAAAATTAATTTGTTTGTTTCAAAATAAATTTTTTTTGAATATTTTTTATAAGAGAAAATAAAAAAAAGGAATTGTTTTACTAAAACATGTTTTGTCAATTATTAAAAAAATTATCTCAATTTCGTTCAATAAACTTTTGTTTTCTTAATTTTAATACTTAATGAAATCAGATAAAAAAAAGTATTTTTAAAGAGTCAATGTTCTAAGTAACTGGCTTATTCGATATTATTTAAATCCAAAATTTTTGAAAACGTGTTCTACACTTAAAAATTCTCAAATTTGGTAAATATTTTTTTTTGATTTAGGGAAGCCTATTTAAAATGTTTAGGATAGGTTCATTATTACTCGCAGGACAAATATAAATATTAAACTTAACTAATTACACTATGTGACAGTTTTTTGACCAAATGAATTTGACACACGCAAAGAAAAAACATGGTTGATGCAATCACAATCGCAAACTATCATTAATGTTTGTGGGTATGATTGTGCCAAACACGTCTTAAGTAACAATATATGTTCAGACATAATGTTTAAACTTATTATTGTCTCAAACATGTTTCTATATTTCCCAAAACCATGCAAAATGTCTTTTTCAACATGTTATATGGTTCTCACAATAAAAACAATAACAAATTTATTCTCAAAATTTTTTTTTATTAAAAATACAAATGTTTGTACATATACTTTGTTTTATATAAACAGCAAAGCATATGTTAAAAAATAAAATTAAATACCCACATACATTTAATGGCCGTTTTCTCATTACGCGTTTATCTTTATTCCCAACAAAAAACTGCACATTTAAGAAATTTGTTTTGTCTCATTTGCTTTTATTCTGTCGCGAATCTAACCAGCACTCATCTGCCAATTGTTTATTTTCCCTTTATTTGCCGTACAGATAAATTCAATCAGCTGACTCCCAACTTTGTTCAATATGTGCGTTCGTTTACTTTTCCAGTAAAATCCCAGTAAAATCCAGTAGGTGAGTAATATGAAAATTTTACAAATTTATGTGTACGCGAACGCATTTCAGTAAAATCCAGTACAAATTTGTACAAATTTTAGGGTAAACGAACGCAGCTAATGTTGTAGGTTTTTTTGACTGCAAGAAAGACAACGTTTATACATGTGTGTATGTATTTTTATAATTATATTTAAATTACTTAGCTGTTTTAATAAACTTATAAGTTTTGCAAGGCAGCATGGCCTTTTTCTCCCTGAAAAAAGTTTTAATTATTTTGTAATAATTCAAGTTTTCCGATTAACAGATGCTCGCAGACTAAATGAAGTGACGAAAATTTCATTTTCTTTATAAATACAAATAGTTTTTTTTTACAATAACTGATTGCTCAATAGAGAATGTGTTTTACCTGGTGGCCACACGATCAAGTTTTGGCTTTCAATTCCATTCAATTTGCAATACACTCACACTTTTTGAATTGACCACGAGATGGCTTTCCATTTGTTTGGCAATTTAACTTTCAATTTAACAGCTGATTACATGTTTGTCTTTATAAATTGTTTTTTTGATAAAATCTTGAAAGTAAATTGCTTACAAATTGAGTGCAGCCTACGTCACAGCTTTCAATTTATGTAAATTTTGACAAGCAGTATATGTAAAAGACTATCAAGAACAACTTGATCGTGTGGCCGCAGGGTTAAAGCAAACAAAAATTATTGTGCTAAACATACCTTTTGTGTGAAACTTATATTACGATTGTAATTGTATAGTTAAAAAAATATATATTATAGTAGCAAACATTTCACATAGTTTAATATGTTTAGCTAGATCAGAGTAACTTTTTAGGTGTAAAACACCATTTAATATTATTATAGGAAATTTAAAAATGTTAAGGACAAAAAATATTTTTTCAAGTTATATTAGCACTATAATAAATTTATTGGGGTAAACATATTAGTCAAATATGAATAAAAATGTTTGTAGTGACCACTTAGTAATCATGTTTTTTCTCTGCGTGCACCTAATTTTTATGTAAAATTGTCCGCTCCGCAAATTTTAAAAACTTTCTCTAAAAAGAAAGAAATACACAATCCGTTTAAAGTTTTTGAAGATATTTGCAATTCAGTCACATCATCTTTTTTAGAAACACATATAACGGTTATTTGGAATATCTTAAAAACTGTTCTACTTTTGACAATTCTGACTTCATATTCGGATTCAGAGCCCAATTTTACATTAAGATTAGGTATGAGATTTATTTGGTCACGACTTTGTTGAAATTTTGTCACGTAGTGTTATTTTTTTAATAAAATTCAATTTAAATAAGACAAATAATAAAAAAAGTTGTAGGATAAAAGTAAAACATTGGTTGACATTTGATTCATATAAATCTTAAACATATAAAAAAAAATAACGCCACAAAATTGTATAACGTTAGGACCATTATTGTCCATAGCACCCATATTAGCCCGCCTTTTAAAACTCACCCCTACTAGAATTCATCTCTCTGTGTACATTTATATAAAAAATGAAAATGCGTTTGTTTTGTTCCCTCTGGACTCCTAAACAACCTAACTGATTTTTCTGAAACAGTGAGCCTTATTACAAAAGTCGTTGCCTTGGTTGAAGTCGTAGTCGTTTGAAATTTTTATGCTGATCATTTAAATTTCACGACAATCACATTGTCAAGCACGTAGACGGCTTTTCGGACTGTCATTAAAAGGCCGCTTGACATGGACAGCAGCAGATCAGATGTTCTAAAGTTTTCTTATCAACCTTACAAAATATACATATATATTGCAATCTAAATAATATTAACAAATTTAATTGGAATCGATCCACATGTGACCATAGCTTCTTTACAAATACTTATCCCGAAAATAGCTTTTAAGGCCATAACTTCCTTATCAATGTTGGTATTGGCATACAATTTGGCGACAATTACTTTTTACGATAGCTACTATGCCAAGGCAAAGTGTTGTGCTGGTATGTCCAAAATTAGTCATACGTCCTATATAAACCTCCTTCCTAAAATCCCTTAAATGCAACATTGAAGATATATTAAGAATATTCTGCACAATGAACTTTTACATGAATCTTAACCTCATAACATAATTTTGTTTTAGCGAGTCCATGATTGCCCATGGGTCTTAAATAGGGTACACTCTCAAAAATTTGTTTTTAAATATATATTTTGGTATAGGTTATCCTATAGTCGGGCTTGACCGACTTTACTTTCCTTCTTATTTTCGTTTAAATATAAATCTCCCCATGTCTTTTTATGACTGTCGTGTGTGCGTTCATAAGAAAAATTATTTTAAATGATGGCCTACTTGTCGTCAGATTGTTCTAAAAATTATTTTATATATAAAAAGTAAATAAAATGCAAATAAATCCAAAAATGACACCTGTGATCAAAGAAAAATTAAGTGAAAGAAAATATTTGAATCTGCCAAATGGCGGTAAAATGTTGATTTTCAACAGAAATTATTTCAACCTACGTAAGTATTTTCGTTGAAGTTTATGGCAAACATGCTCGATGAAGACCTCGCAAGATCGTCAAAAAGTGCCACAAAAGCAAAAGTAGTGTTAAAATAAAAAAATGTTTTTAATAACAAAACAAAACATATGCTTTTTTTTAAATAAAAATTTAAAAACAATATGTCAATTCGTATGCATTTTCAAATACTATAAAACAAAGTTTAAAAAAATATGCACAAACTAATCGATGCCATTCATCAACGAAAAAAATATGTGATTCGTATAATTAACTACATAACTTAGGATTTAAACGTTATAGAAAAAAACTTGTTTATGCTTATAATTTCATCCCTAGTTTATTAAATATAGAGACTTTGCGAAATTAACATGTTCACATGTAATTACCAAATACAAAATTAAGCTTAACATTCATGATTTCTCTCAGCTCGTTTAAATTGAAAGATATACATTTGATAAGTACTCTTGATTTCCTATCCAATAATACATTTATAATAAGTATAAATTTTCTATCCTAGGATAGGTTAGTTAGCGGTTAGCCTTAAGAAGAGCATTCTCTGGTACAACCATAGGCCCCGCTGCGTTACCGTTTTGTTATCGCATCAATTCTTCCCAAATCTACCTGGATAATGTCGCTTTCAAGCCATTTTATTGCCTCAATAAACATGTGGATATTGGCTAAATCGACTTCTAATAGACAAGTATTGTCTTTTAGTATTGAGTCATCAAAAGCAGGGCAATAGCTGAAAAGAAGTTCTGTTGTTCCCTCTTATTCTTCAGTATCTATAATTTTTTATTTTTTTTTCGTTATTTATTTATTGAATCTTCATAACTATTTAGTATGAACTAACAATAATTAATCAAATCTTATCCTAATACATTATTTACATATGTCCAGCCAGTGCCAGACAAAATTTCGTCATCACGGTTTATGTTCACATATGTAAGTGCTTATCGCTCTTCTGATTGGGTGAGTGCTGCAGTGTCTCTTCTTCTTCTATAAATGTTGTAGTAAAGCTTTAATCTTTAAACATGTTTACCAACAGGCCACTGACCAAATCGTGTATTCTACATTTCCATTGCGAGCCAAAGCGCTGTGCAAGTGGAATCTTTCTCTCAAACAATGTTTTTACCAACCTCGCCCGAGTGTGAAAGAAACCAGCACACCCAGGTAGCAATTCCAGTGAATAGTACGGCTAGAATATGCACTCGCCCTTGTTTAGGATCTGGAGCTATCTAACCTCCTCTGCTCTGGAAAAATGCTAGCAGCATCCCAGCGGGAAAAAGCAGGAGAACAGAGGCTTCTAGAAGGCATCCGTACTCCTTCTTTTGGATATACAAGGCCTGCAAGTTCCATATACTCATATCTTTTTACACAGGTTGTCATTGCGGAGCACACCTTCCGCTTTCCCTTATTTAGAACTTGCATAATAATGGTAACGGAATCAAAAAAATTATTATTTTGCTTTTGCTTGTGCAAAAAAACAATACAAAAATTTTACTCCTCCTCTAATCCCTGCCGGAGAAGCGAATGTGGATTTTTAATTACATACTTAGTATTCCCTCTCTTCACGATTTCCTTCTTGTTGTTTAAAAACTGATAAAAAAAAACGTTTAAATTTTAGATTAAAATTACACTTGCTATGCTGCACAGTAAACGTTGCCTGCAAATGTCAACTTCGACTACCTATAAGTCAACTGAAATTAGTTTTTTGCAAAAACCTAATATGCCGGTATTTGCTTTGGTATATTTTTAATCGAACGACATCCACAAAAACATTATTATTGTAAGCTCAAAAATTTAGTTTTGGCTAAGATTTCGGGTCAAATTACCTATAGTGCTCCCCCAAGGGGTCCAACGCCACAGTAGAATTCACCGAAATTGAAGTGGTTACCATAAATTCCACATGTGTGTATAACTGTAGAATGAATTGCTTTCTCATTATAGAACGTCCGGCAATATTGAACAATTCTCGAAGTAGTGTACTCGTTCTCAAGCTATCTGATAACTGCTTTACTATCATTATTAAATGGATATTCCCGGCCAATATTCTATGATACTGAATTTGTTCTGTAGCTATTATCTCTTTTGTAATAATTGACATGAATTAAAATATCACTGTATTTACTCCTATAGTTTTTAACTTTGGACTCTGGTAGCTTTCATTATTTTTAAACAATAATTTAAAAGCTTAACTTATTGCCTCATAAAATATGAAGTTGTATATCTATAGAATTAGAACTTACTTCTGAAGGTCAACCACAACCATTTATGCGTTTTATATTTTTGAATATGAGTGAGTAATTCCGAGTTACTTTTAATATTAATAACATTTAATACTTTTGCTTATAATATATATATTTTTTTTTTAAATTGTTAATTAGTTTAACCAATTTTAATAAATATTATGTACTTTGCATGGTTGTGAATGAGCTCATTCTAATAATTTCGTTTTTTTTTTTTGTTTCATTTATTTTAATAAATGATTTTTTTTTTCATATAAAAAATGTCGAATATGATTTTATTATATTTCGTTTTTTGTTTTGTTACTTGTTTTTTTAATACTTATATTATTAAATTTGTATTTTATACTTTTATTACCTGAGTGACAGAAAAAATGCGATAACATCCAAAAAAGTGTTATAAACATGCACTGCTATTAATTAAATAAATAACCAACTAAGATAATCATAAAGATTTTATTTAAAAACATTTTTAAAGTAATAGTAGTAAAAGAAAAGTTTTTGTTAAATTTATCATTAGCACTATTCACTATTCACAATATTGTGCAAATGCAACCACTCGACGATTTGAAAAGCTTTTCTTTCTCACACGTCATTGTCACAATCGTTTAAGTACCTTTGGTTTTCAACATTAACCAAATGCATTCGTATTAAGGCCTGCTTTTTAACTTTTAATCTAAATAAAACTCGGATTTGAATTAGTGGTACTCCACCTATATAATTTAGATGAATTGCTGTTGGTGGCTTCCTAGACGAAGCTTAAAGTCAACCCTTGACTTTGGAGGATACTCCTATTTTGCTTACTACCCTGGGAATATAGTTAAAAAACTTAGCCAAAAACTTTATTTAGGCTTTCCAAAAATATTTCTTGGTAGAGAGCTAGTCTATCAGCACGAGGGTTGCGTGTTTGATTCCCGCCAGAGACCTAGCACTGTTTATTATTATTTTGTAAATGATTTGTAGTATTTAATAAAAAAAAAACAAAAGTGAGTGAAAAAAGATAATCAATTACAGCAAATTTCGATCCACCAAAATTACTATAGTTTAAAGGATTGTTGTTTAACTGTAGACTTACAGCCGTCGCTGTGGCGGTGAGCGAGAGCCCCCGCACTTATAGACTACCTCACTACCAGCAAGCCCCATTAGCACCCAAAGTCAAGAATAAAAATTATTAAAAAAAATTTAAATTTATTTTAGGTGGTAAGATACCTTTCTTCATAAGAATAATTAAATGAAAATTAAATTTGATGAACTTAAGCCCGATTTGGATAAAAAACAATAAACAGTGCCCATATTCTGTAAATCTCGCGGCGAGAAACTTTTCGATTGAAATGTGTGAAATGAAACAAAAATGTCATTTATTGAAACAAACAGCTGTTTTTCTCACTGAACTGTGTCTGTAACTTTTCTGCCGAGTATTAGCTGTTACGTAAGGAAATTACTCGCCAATTTACAGAATAAGGCCGAGGCCACGCAATGAGCGCCTAAGCGGCAAGCGTCTGAGTGGCAATTGGCTTATTGCTGAGCGTAATTTCTGAGCGGTAAGCTGTTAAAATGCCATTGTTAAGAGTGGCTTGTTTAGTGTTATTACGCGAAAATCGTATTCATAATAATTTAATGCGTTTATAAAGAAAAAAAAAAAAAAAATTTGCGACCTGTTCGTCGATTTCGAGCGAAGACTTTGTTCACTTAACTTACATTTAAAACAAAAACAAATTATAAAATATATATATATATATAAATATATACATGTATATATATATATATGTATATAAATTGAAATTAACGAACAGGCCTTGGTGTTCATCCTATAAATTAAGCAAGTCGACATTAGGGCGAATTTAACCATTTATATACAAAATGGCAATACTGCCGTATGTCTGTGAAATCCTTTGTATTGCTGTTGCAAAACACTAGATTGACAAAACAAAAAAATAATTTCTCGGCTATATTTTTATTTTTAAAATTTGGTAATCTGTCTTGCCATAATAGCGGTCGGCTTTGTACAGCTGGAATTATAAGCTCCACATTCACTTTTGCCGTGTTTATTCTTTGTCGTTCAGAAAACAACTAAAAATTAGAACAAGTTTTATTCTTGAGCGACGCGGCTTAGCCGCTCAGAAATTTCGCTCGCATGCCGCTCATTTCGTAGCCACTTCAGTAGTATTTCATATGTTTTAATTTTTTACCGCTCAGCCGCTCATTGCGTGGCCTCGGCCTAAGTGTGTCTGTAACACTTTTGTGAGAAAAGTTCCCGCTTTGAACAGTCAAATAAACTCACGAATAAAAATGGGCGAGAAAACATTTTAACACTAAAAAACAATTAAAAATGCAAAATGCAAAGAATAATAATAATAATATTTTGTTCTTGGCACATATTTTTATTGTTTAAATATTTTGCTTTTAACATTTTTATAAAATATACGATTGTTTTCAAAGCTACATAGTTTGAACAAAAAATATTAAACTTGCACTTTACATTATATGGAATAGCCGACAGTAGTAATATTAGTAAATTTTTGTCGCCGTCAAATATATGTGTTACTTGCGTTCTCAACGTCTGAAACGTCACATCGGCTTCGAGTGCAATGTTATGAAATTTATAATGTAACGACGTAATCTCTTTTGATAGTTTTCGACATGAGTTATAAACTCAGTTTTTTCTCTCTTTTCGAGAAACGATGGAATATTTTGTTTCACATCATTTCGAAGCGAGAAGTTCTCACTAAAGTTACAGAACATGGGCACAGTTCAGTAAAACCACAGTGAAACTTAATAAATTGATACATAAATAATTGAAATTAATGGAATAATATATAACAAACTAATTTGCAAATCAATCTGTTTATCTAGCACATTTTTCAATACAATCTTACACACTTTCCAATTTCTTATTTATCACAACTTTTTTTATAATTTTTAGTCTCAAAAAATTATGCACCGGAGGTTGTTTGGCAAGTCTTGAGAAGCACCTTTTATCGTTGCCATCTCAAATGGTATATATCCTGACAATCTCTTATACTTTTACTAACTAGAGTTATACACAGGAACCTGTTAACCCTTGGACATTATAGGTCCTACACTGGTTGTTAGTGGAGCTTGTTTCGGGAGCACGTATAGGTTTTAGTTTTAACCGACCGTGGGAGGGAGGATGTCCCTGTAAGATGTTGTTATTGAACAGAAGCTGATTTTGCAGTGAAGGTTAAAGTGGCAGCTCATTTGCAAGGAATAAGTTCAGAAGGCCATGTACAACATTTTTATCGACAAATGATAGATATTTTATAATTTAATATATGTATATTTATTTATTTTATATGAAAAGCACGGTTTTTTTAATGATTTTCATATAAACTTTACTACACAATCACTTGCCTGTTATTAAGAAACAGCACGTAAGTCATAAATGATCGAATTGCTCGTATTTGTAGAAATTTTATTCCATAATATTTTAATGACTAGTACGATAATAGCAAAAGAATTATGTTGAAATAATAATCAGCATTTCAACGGCTGCTTATTATTTGCAACTTTTAAGGGATAATCTGACTGATGTATAAAATTTTATTTGTGTATTTCTTATTTATAAAATGCAATGCACATGCAGAGAAAAAATTTGTTGCAATATGGTCAGTTCCAACAAAACTATTTTATAAGAATTTTTAACCTTATTATGTTTAAATCGTCCTCTACCAAGAAGCTGCAACCATATTGTGGTTGCATCTAAGCATGTGATGGTTAAATATGACAATAATTTGGTTTGAAAGTATTTTACTCTTTTCTAAGAGAAACATGCTATGGTTGAAAAACAGCCATGCTATTATGAAGTGTTAAATATATTTTAGTTATTATTCACCATAACATGTTTGGAGGCAACCATAACATGATTGTGTTTATAGTAAAATTAAACATAATATCTTTACAATTTTTTTCAAATAGTTTTGTTGGAGGTGACCTTATTCAAACATGTTTTTTCTCTGGGTGCAGAATTTATCTTTTAGTAGTTTTTATTTAAGCACGAGTGTGTACATAAAAGTATTTAAATAAGGAGAACATGTTTCGGTAATGATTATTTATCTTTTTTACTTATTAAAAAAAAAGACAACAAAGTAAATATAAATTAAATATTCCACATCATTGGAATACTTTTGAAAGATATGACGAAAAAAGAAAAGTCAATACACACACACAATATTAATTAAGTTTGAATTCATCCCTGCAAACAAATGCAAGATATTCCCTAAGGCAGTTTAGCAATATCCCCAAATTGTCATCTAAAAGAAAATAATCAAAGTAATTTTTTATTTCCTTCCTTTTATAATTTTTGAGAAAATTACGCAATATAAACAGAAAAAAAAAATAAATTATAATACATATGTACGTCATTTTGGCGATATCCTCCTATTTTCTTATAAAAGGTTATCTAGCGATATTGCTAGCTTATCATCTAGAAGTATCGCTTTCGTATTGCTTAGGAGTATTGCCATCGAGACACGTTTCTTCCCGAAGGAAGTAACTTCCGCAATACGAAATCAATTATTGCCGCAACAATATTTTTCATCCAGGCAATACGTTTGGCAAAACATAAGGTGTATTTCTGTGTTTGCTGGGATAGAACAAGGTTTTCAATCTCAAAGTAATGCAATATTGTTTATTTTTTCCGAATCTGGATTAATAAAGAAGTCTTAACGGAATTTAAGGGTATTGGGAGATACGTGATTTTCCAAAAAATTTAATGATTTTGAAATTAGGGTTAAATAAAATTGTTTTAATTCACCCAAGGGTTAATAAGAACCCATGCATTTTTTAATTATCTTTGAAAGAAGCTTCCAAAAACCTTTTGTATTTATACCTTGATTTTTAAGCGTTGGTTTTTTGTGTAGGGTTGAGCTTTTAACGTAAAACACTTGTTTGCACTTTGGAAGTAGATACAACTTACAGTCTGGCCCACGATGTCGGTCGCTATCGTTCGTTTTTAGCGACAAACAGCTGATTCGCGCCCTTCTAGCAATTTCAGGATGACAAGTCGATTGACAATGCAATCGAACGATAACGTAACAGCCACTAAAGGCCCAAAGATAATGTGCATAAGCTAGCTTAAGCTACTGTCAAAAATTAACGAAAAGTCTATCGAAGGCTTAAGTTAATTGAAAACGACTTTTAGGTGGCCATAATCATGTAAATTAGAACTTAAGATCCATGTAACTAACCATTGTTGCATTTTTGTGCAATATTTTGTTTTTTGCGAGTACATCGATTGTTTATTTTGTTATATTTGGAAGCAATTTTTTTAAAAACTCAAATTAGTGATTGCTGCACTTATTAATGAAAAATGGATACAAAATAAAAATATGTAAAATTCTTAATTTAATTTATTAAATCTGGAATCAGGAAATTAAAATTGCGTAGAACCTGTCGCCCTGCGTTTTCTATAACCAAAAATTTACAATCCTGAATTTCAGTTACATGCATCCTTTATTTTAGGAATATGAAAAAAGGATACTCTAAGAAATTTTAAGTTAAACATAGGTACATACAAGGTATATTTACACAAGGTAGACTCATTTGGGAGTGTAGACATTTTGCTCTATAAAAGCAACCATGTTGTCAAAATTGTCTTCATATAAAACAAAAACAATTTAACGCACACATGTACAAATTTTGGCTCATATACACGCAATTTGACGTTGTGGTTCCAACTATGGGTAAACAGCTGACAAACATATGGGCCAACGAGTTTACCTTGTGTAAATATACCTTGGGTACATATTTACTTTTTAATATAAGACTGAAACTCTATAAATTTTAAAATTTCTTTTTTAAAATCAAACTTACCTTCAAAATTTATTGAAATATATTTAAAATCAGTTAACTTTTTAAAACTATAGGCATAAAGTCACTTCGAGAATCCCCTTTTATTATATTTTTTTTTTTTTATAATTTAATAACACATTTGTTATCTTTTAACAAATTTGTTTTGGATTATTTTGTTTATAATTTGTAATTTATAGTTACAATTTTTTAATTATTTTTTTCAAACACTCGAGAACGTTTTTTTATTACAAATAAATTTGTGATGCGTACGCTTTGGCTTTTGAAATTAAACTACTTGAGACGAAAAATCGCAAATCTAAAGACAACAACACAGCACGAAAGCAGCCAACAAAATTTTATTAGCAGCATACGAATTATAGACGACTATGATTGAGGCAACAACAACAAAGCCAAGCGCTACAGAACGCTACAGAACAGCAGCGCGCTGCTACAGCGTTAACAAGAGCAGCAACAATTTAATGTTGGTTGGTTAATACAGTTATAATACTCACACATACATTGTACCGTTTTATTGTAATACACTCAACTACTTGAAATAAGGGGAGGGTGGACTTGATCATTTACTAGTTCGAATACTAATTAAAAAAAAAAAATCAAAAAATTAAACGTGATGACAATGACGAAGTTACCTGATGTCATAAAATTTCTTTCGGATTAATTGTATTTGTGCTAAATCGATCGACCAATGTGGCGATCGTGTTGTTCTATAATAAACAGAATACACACCGAATTACTGTATGCATTACCGGATTCAGTTTATTTATGATCTACAACAAAGTTCATATTAATTCTAATTGTTACAAATGCAATTTAAGTATTGTTAATTGAAATCAATATGATCATCAGCCATAAAATTATATTATGTACCTATTTGTATTGATTTCTTTGCTGATTTGTTCATTTTACAGTTAAATCGTTGATCATGACGATGTTGAGGTTTGTTTTAATTTATGCGGTGAGAACTTTTTTCTTAAGAGAGTATGTGGTGGTTGGTCTGCTAACAATAAACAATTCCCTTTCAGTAATTCCCAAACATACTTACATATGAGTGTCGTTTCAAAATAATGTTCGTGATATATTTATGATTAGGGCTTGCAAATTTACCGACTTTTTCAATTACCGGTAATTTATGTGGAAAACCCCGGTAAACCGGGAATTCACCGGTAATTTTGAGAGTATTTTAGTTAGTTTATATTTTATTCAAACTAATTACTTATAAAATTTTGTTTTATAAAATTCATTCAGTTATTTGATTAAAAAATTCTTTTATTTTATTAATTCATAACATTATAATATATAAAAAAAAGTATAAACGTAAATTGGAACAAAAATTTAAACTTCATTCTCTCCGACTCGACACTTGTCGGTCGAACAGTCAACAACATTTTAAATGCTTTTTCTAAATATTTACGTAGGATGTTCTGTTCTTGGAAAAATTCCATTTCCCTTTTAATAATATTCGCTAATCCTTTAGCTTTAGGTGGTTTTGGCCGAGTACTTTCCAAATTCGAAAGAAATTTTTTATATTTTAAAATATTTATCGTTTTGTTCCGTACATACTACTTTATAAATAAAGTTGAATTTCTTTATTATAGTATAATTATATATTTTAAATATTAAATTGAACTATTTACTTATAAAATAGTATGTATGGAACGGAACAAAACGATATACATATATTGTAAAATATAAAGTTTTAATTTTTACCGAAAAAAACCCGGTAAAAAATAATGAATTTACCGGTTTTTTGGTAATGAATTTTTTTAGCAATTTACCGGTTAATCGGTAATGCAAGCCCTATTTATGAGTCATAGACTTCGGAAGTGTTTTAAAGTTAGGTAGTATGAATTAAAGACTTTCGAAATTATTTTATAAAACATTATAAAACACAAAAACAAGGCTTAAAGGCAGCTACAAAAATTATGGTATACGAACACTTATAAATAAGAATTGTTTGATCTTAACTAAACTTTTAAAGGTGTGCCTATGTTTTCGTTATTTTTCCCTGCAGGCGTGACGAAATATTCGATTCTCTTTTAAAACTGCATTCGTGTGTATAAAACAAAACTTTTGTTTTGCAGCAGTTAAGCCTTTTATATGACTTCTCTCCTTCTTTCAATAACAAACTCACAAAAACTGCTTGTGCACGGAACAAAGTAAACTTTTCCATTCGTCTTTCCCCTTTCATTAACAAATTCAAATGTTTCATAATATGGACGAGGACTTATTAAAAGAAAGAGAAAAGGCTTAGACAATGATTAAATGCTGCAAAACAAAAGTTTTTTTGTATTGAAACGAATGCAGTTTCAAAAGAGAATTGGAGAAAGTTTCTGCAGCAAATGTTTCATAATATGAACGAAGCATTTGTAAAATATTTAGTATATTTATAATATGTATTCAAATCTAAGTAGTTTACAGCATTTGGAGTGATATTAGACATATCGAGCCCTAATCGCGAAAATAACGTAAGCGCCAAAAATCAAATTTTATAGGCGAGTTTATTTTATTTAATTTCATATACATTTTGTACGAAATTTGTCGTTTACGATAAAAATGTCCTTGCTATAAAATCGTAACGGTACCTTATGTAACCATGACATTTTAGGAGATGATGCAAGTGTTGCCAATAAAGTCATTTATAAAAAAAAAGTGAAAATATGTCGCTTACGTTATATTTCGCGGTTAGGGCACGTTATGTATATAAAATTTTGAGAACAATTTTTTATGTTTGTCAAAATTTGTCTGTTATATATGTAAATGTGGCCTTATGGAAGAGTTGCTTAAGTCGACATAAGACAAAATTGAGTTATTAAAAGTAGAAAAGAAGTAAAATATATTATACTTACTACATTCTTTTTTTAAGTTACTTTTATTCTCCATTAAAGTTTTTTTAATCAAAAAACTACTCGAAAAAAAAACGGAAAACATCTGCAAACTACAAAATTCGACATAAGCTACTTTTCCATATTGGCACAGATATACATACATACTTACCGCAACTGAATGACAACAATTTATAGGAGTTTTATATTAGAAAAATGATTTTCTGCAGTGGAACTTATATAAGGTTATCGTCCCGATACTATAATTTTTAACACAGAGGAGCTTTTTCTTGAAATATAATTTAATATGGACCCACGAAGCCAAAATTCTGTGACAAGATTTACATTAAGTTATTTATTATGATTTTCATATTGAACGTTTTTAAGAGATTAGGTTTTATTAATATTAGGGCTATGGTTGTTTCTGCCATAAAAACTCGAATATATATATGGGGGATTTCATGCAAATTTCACCCAAATCGGAAGACATCGATTTAAGAACTGGGACACTTGACATATAATCCCCCAAATGTATATGTATATTAAAATCTGCCATATTAGATTTTTTAAGTGTTTCGGTTATCTACTAATGCCCAAAAAAAACCTGACCCGCCCTTGTATATTTAAAATGGAATAAAATTTATTACGTGTTGTCATTTGAAAATATAAATTAAATCGATATTATAAATAAATAATTTTTTTTATATATAAAATAAATATAAAAACAAACCTTTCATATTATTCCCTTATTTAGCCAAAATTTATCTTTAAATTTATTTTCAAAAAATTTAAATGAACCTATCCCAATGAATTTATGGGCAGGTAACTTAACGGTTTTGACAACGTTCCTTGATATGGAAATGATAAGCGCACTGTTTTATTTATATGTTGAAATAAAAAACAAAAAATTATAAACAAATTAATGTAACCTCTGTATAATATAGTGTTACTTTACTGCCTTTCAATAACGTTTTGGTTTATTTCCTTTATAATAAACCGTTTCGAGTTCTTTATTGCAACTTTAATAAAATAAATATGTAAAACACAAACACTTTAAACATTGTTTACAATTTGCACAACTCTATTTAGTACTAAGTCTTTTTAACAACGGTAATTTATAGCTTTTATTCACAACCAACTATAATTTTCTCCGCGTTATTCGTTATTGGCAAAGTCTGAACTTAGAATGATCTTATTATGCTAATCGCCGCTAGTATTTATACTGCAATTTGGTTGTCTAGAACATTCGAAATGTTTTTCGAAAGTTCGAGGCTTTACTATTCGCCACTCTAATTTGATTTATGGCAGCACTTATGTTTACATAATTTCACCACTAATGTTTTAACGGTCATTTCGAGGGCTTTCTGCACATTGGGATTGAAGTGTACTAAATTATAACAAAAACGATGTAAACTAATAAAATTACTTATGAATACAAGAAAACTAATAAATACAAGATAACTAATAAATACAAGATAACTAATTCTTAACAAATAATTACAACTTATTCTTAGCTAAAGTTACTTTCGTAACAATAGAATCAACAAAAGCCTAAACGTATCTTGTTAAAACAAGGATGAAATGTTTTCAAATCAACAACGAAATTAATATTTTAGCAGAAAAAATCTTAGGCTAAGCTTTGTACAGACGATGGTCAGATCTTACAATATTGGTAAGCAGCGTTGCTTAAATTGCATTAAAATTGGCTAAAATGTCTTACAACTGTGTGAACATTGTAAGCTCATTTGTATTTGCAAAAGTGCAAAATAAATGCATCTGACAATCGCTCCATTGTCAGAAAAATATTGCTGTTGGCAACGCCTGCTTACAATATTGTAAGATCTGACCATCGTCTGTACGAAGCTTTATACTGTGCTGCAAATTTTATATTAATAAAAATAATATAATTTAAATTTTTGTTTGTAGATAAAAATTGCGTGCTTAGCTCCTAATATTAAATTTGGACCAGTCATTACACAAATAGGCTTTCGTTGCTTTAAGAAACATTTATACAAACTTGGTTTAAGATCAGCATATTTCAAGGTCACGGCCTCGATAATTTCATGAAAATTTTTTTAATTTGGAGATGACTGGCTTCAGATTTGTACTGCTATTTTTGCATTTTTTATTAAGCAATACACAGCTTACAAATGCAAATGCTCGCAATTGTCTTAATCTGTGGTTTGCCAATGAAAATGGTCATATGTATTTGCAGTTTAAAACAGTAAAGAAATTCGGAGTATAACAACATACAAAAGTGGCCAAATAATTAATTTACTGAGCTACCTATACATGAGCGATAAGCGTTTTTTTAAACATGCAAATTCTATTGCCAATACATTTTTAATAAAATAAAACGAACGAGCGATCTATCAAATAAGAGTTTCCAGCCGGGTGGTGTTCAATTCGTGTTCTAAAGGTTTGTTTCGTATAAACTGTGTGAAAATTAAAAGTTTTGACATAAAACAGAAGCTTGCCGCTCTTATTAAGGTAGCTCTGTTAGTGAACGAAAAATTTCATACGCTCAGAAAAGTTAACTAAGAGTTAACTTTTAAACTGATTACTAAAAACTTATACACTAAAGGGTATAATAAGCCACACAAAATGCTTGGCAAACACACACATTTTTTCCGTTTGGTGTTTGCCAATAAACAACACAAATATACTCCGTACAAGCATTAATTTTTCATTTGTTTTTAATAAATGCAGACGCCCATAGAGCTGCGGCAATTTTGTTGCTTTCTGCTTTAAACAGATGCAATTAAAAAAAAGCCAACGAATTAAAAGCAAAAGGTGATTTAAGCCACGAGCTGTTTTGTGGCCAGCAATACTGATAAAATTATTATTTTTATTTTAATGCTTCTTTTTCAATGTCTTTACTCTTTAAAGTGTTTGCTGAAATGAATACGTTTAGCATTAGACGCCACACAAAGTTTGACAAATATCCAACATGTCTGCCATATATTAAAAAGTTTTGATATTTCCACAAACATTGCTTCAAATGTTTGTCCAAACAGCAAACACCCCCAATTAACAAGACAAAATATTTGTACAAACGTAAAATTTTGACGTGTTTGCCAAGCCATTTGTGTGGACTATTATTACACACGTTTTTTAGGTTTATGTTTAGGTTTAGGCCCATTTTTACAACTCATAGATAGCTAAAGATAGGAATTTCTCGGACGTATAAAAGTTGTGTTAATGTAACAGAATATTTCTAGATGCGGTAGTTATAGTTTTAGCAATAGAATTGTTAGTATGTAAGTGTTGCATTTTAGACACTGACAATAATATGCCACAATTTGTTTATTGTGTAAGTTCGCAATCGTTTATCTATTTCCAGAATGAAAACAGTGAATGGGGATAATAGGCTTTCAAAAGTACGATGTTAAAATAGGTTCAATATGTTAATATATACATTAAAGGTGTTATTCAAAATGCGAAAAATTGTGCACACAATGACACTATTTATTGTCAAACTAAGCAAAAACGTAGTCACTTTTGACAAAGTATATAGATATTGTTACGAAATTAAATTTATTTAAAAATTATTTGTAGTTTCAGCTATAGTTATATTATAAGTTAATATGTCTCTAAGAAGATGGTACGGACGTGAAAAAGATTTAGATGGAAACCTGTTCGAAGGCTTACTTCATGTTGGATCTTAACCACTGGGTGACAAGCAATGTGTTAACCAAACGCCTCTGTGTGCGAGAGCCTACAGCACACTCACTTCTTGTTAAGCAGCTGCGGCTATCTAAACTTCGATGCTTAAGGAAAGGTCAGTAGCATCTGTTGAATAACAACAGTACCCAGGGATGAACCGTCCTAACAATTCGAACCTTCCATAAGTGAAAAGCTCTCTTTTAGTTCAGAAACCATCTTCCCGCAATTTTGGGTTAAAACCACAGCCACCACGTGATCCCCAAAACTACCTTCCCATGAGAAAAGTACTCCCTGTAGAAAACTGCGTAAACACATGCTTCAACTTCATCTTCATCACCGGCTCATCACGACTCTTCATCCACTCACCAATTCCAAGTCTCACTCTTCATCTAACACACTCCACACTTGTTCACCTTAGTTCCTCGAATCTTCGTTCACTCACCAAATCCAAGGGTTCAACTCTCAACCAACACACTCCGCTCTTTCTCATTCTGGGCTCCTTAACTCTTCGTTAGTTCACAAAATCCAAATCTTCAACGTTCATTCTCGCTCCTCCAACCCTTCATTTATTCGCCAACTTTAAGTATTCACCTCTTATCCACCAATAACCGATCTCCATACAGCAAGAGCATCATCTCAGATCACAACTTAAAGTCTTTACCCGTTTGACTACCTCTAGTTTTTTTTTTCACAAAATTTATCTCCTCAAGCACAAAAACATTTCTCCTCAAGAAAAGTTGTAAAAACAATCTTCTCCTGGCTAAAAGCCTTATTTTACAAAAAAGTATAACCTTGGTGCCAGATACGATCTCTGGTAAGCCACTATCGCAAGAGAACTGTCAATTTTAAATTACTACCGAATACAGTAGACGCTCACAAATTAGAGCTTTCAGTAATTCGAACGTCCAGAAATTAGAATCAGTGTTTGCAATACATTAAACGCTCTAAAATTCGAATTTATAGTTCTAATTTCAGAGCGTTTTCTTTTTTTTTTGTTATTTGAACACAAGAAATCCGCAATTTATTTTTATTCTGTTTGAACATGTAAAACTAAAAAGGGGAATTACCAAATTTTAGATGTGTTTCTTTATTTGTTGTTTTTTTGTCGCATTTATATATATTTGTGGCTAGTTCATTTGTGAAATTCGAAACATGTGTACATATTTTGGAAGTCTCTATTAAAAAGTGAAAGTGTATCATTCGAAATGTCAAATAAACGTAAAAAAAACACTTTATCATTGGAAACGAATGTCAAAATATTAGAAAAGCTTGACAAAGGGTTTGAAGGGAATATTAATGTTACGACATCTTCAATCAGCTATATCAAATCACATAGAACAGCAATATTAAATGCTGTTTTCAACACATATCAGGAAGCAAGCAATAAATCTTTGCACAGCGCTGAATACCCAAATATGGTAAGTCGTCTGTATGAGTGGTTTAAAGAGAAAGCTAAAAAAATATTTAGAGAGGAATATCCCTATAAAGATGAAAATGCATTCCGTGGAAGCAATGGATAGTTTTCCAAATATAAGAAACGACACGGTATTTTTAATTTTAAAAAATACATTTAATGTCAATCAAATAAAATTGAATTAAAAAAAATTTAAGTAATTTTTATTTTTTATTCGAAATAAAAACGTCCAGAAATTAGAATAATTCAGAAATTAGAATTGCCTCAAAAACAAAGCGGTTCTAATTTGCGAGCGTCTACTGTACCAGCTATTGGCTGCAGGTGAAATATTCTTAAAATGATCCCTGCAACCCCGGGGGGAAGAAGGTAATACAGTAAAATTTACGTAGGTATAATCTTTTTTTTTCGTATTACATATTGGTTTGTACAGCATGGATGTAAGTTTAGAAAAATTCTACTTTACATCAAAACCATAGCAGAGCATTTATCATACTTTTTTAGTAAAGATTGGTAAATGTATGTTCTAATGGCTAACCAAGATGGAAAATGACTAAATGTATGTGTACCCTTCTAGTGAAAACTCTTAATTGTTTCAAAAAATTATACATATTTCTACTATTAGTTATTATTTGGTTGAAGAATGTCGGTTGAAATTAAATGATTAATACAAAAAACTATGTATTATTAACATTAAGCAAATATTTCCCGTGTAAGTTTGCAGTTAATTTGTTCATTTAAATATTTGTTGTTTTTAGAATACTAATCACTAACAATGACTGTGTCAAAAAGCAAAAAAAAAAAACAAGAGATTTAATTGATTTAAATATTAAAACAATTTAAGAATTAGTAATCAATAGAAAAAATTCAGCTTTGATTGCTTTATGTTCACCTGTTCACAAAAACATTAGCATACTTTTTGGCTTTTTAGGAAAAATAGTTTTTGCTGTTAAAGGTGTATTAAAATCATTTTTAATTATACCCAACAAACACGGAGGTTTGATTTCAAATTGAAAATGATTTTAAATCAAACGTTTTCTCAAAAGACAAACGTTTGATAATGATTTGAAAATCATAGCATTCTCAAGAAAAATGGGATATTATTATCAAATTGAAAAATGACTTTATTTTCAACTTGCTTTCAAACGTAATTTTCAAATGTTTTTCAAATGTGGATTATAACACATAAAAAAAATATTGTTACGAAAGTAACTTTAGTTAAGAATTAGTTGAATTTATTAGTTATCTTGTATTTATTAGTTAACTTGTATTTATTAGTAATTTTATTAGTGTACATTGTTATTAAAAATTGTTATAATTTAGTACACTTCAATCCCAATGTGCAGAAAGCCCTACAAATGACCGTTAAAAAAGCTTCAGTATAAGAGGTAAAATTATGTAAACAGAAGTGCTGCCATAAATCATATTAAAGTGTGGTGAATAGTAAAGCCTCGAACCTTCGAAAAACATTTCGAATGTTCTAGACAACCAAATTGCAATATAAATACTAGCGGCGACTAGCAGAATGAGATCATTCTAAGTTCAGACTTTGTCAATAACGTATAACGCTGAGAAAATTATAGTTGGTTGTGAATAAAAGCTATAAATTACGGTTGTTAAAAAGACTTAGTACTAAATAGAGTTGAGTAAATTGTAAATAGTGTTTAAATGTTTGTGTTTTTTTTATTTTATTAAAGTTGCAATAAAGAACTTGAAACGGTTTATTAGGCGTACTTAATTAACTGTTTTCCAAAGGTAGGCTTTATATAACCCCTATGGTAAATTATGGACCGATCTTCACGAAATTTAACAGTTTGATTTTAAGTCATATAGAACGAATTTGTACAAAATAGTATGTCAATCCGTGCATTTTACCATCATTTATGTTAGTTTTTGTAAAAAAATGATGAATTTTTTAGGGTGGTGGTTAATTTGGATTCATTACCCTTATTCTACTGAACCGATTTTGCTGGTTAGTTATACAGAAAATAATAATGAATAAAAATGTATATTTAAATATCCTCATGAGTAATTTGTTTAAAAAGTGCTAAAATCTGAATATTCGTAATGATTATTACTTTCAACAGGACAATGATCCCAAGCACACTGCTGCTGGCGTCGCATCCCACAAGCTTAACACCCCAACACAAATCCGAGTTACCAAAGTTTTCCACGTAAAGTTTTTTTGTTTTTTTGTTTACATGAATATTTTTTTGTTTTATCGTTGCATGTGAAAACGTACATTGAAAAAAAAAACAAATAAAAGGTAACCACATATTTTTGTGTAAAAATCATGAACCAACTTATTTCAGCTGAAGTACCTTGAATTATGGAATATGCATGTGTATATGTTTAGGTTTGCGACCAGGAACATTTGGTTTCTGTTTTGACTTTTTTTTAATTTCTAAAAATATCATTAAATTTTTATTTTTACTTATTTTGCATCTACCCATGTTACCATGTTTTTTAGTCAAAAATTTTAAAATCGCCAATTTAAGTGTTCTATAAAAAAGTTAGTTCTAGATCCCTTGTAGGGCTCGTTGATTTTGAAATAAATAGTACTAAGTAATAATTTAAATTGCTTTTAAATATATAATTGCAGATTTTTTTTTAAATTTTTTACAATGGTTGTTGCTTTCTATTAAATTGTTAAAAATTAAATTGATTTGATTTTAATTAAACTTTTTTAATTAATTTACCAAAAAATACTTACTCTTTTATAAGTGCAACCAAATTCGAATCATCGCAGCCAGCCTCAATACTTGAAACTAGACTATTGTAAAGCAAATCTGCCAAAGGTTTTTGAAAAGTTAACTCGGGTTCCCGAATAATCGGCCCCTAAAGATTTTGAATTTTTTAAAAAGGCGTTTGGTATACATAAGTGCAAAAAAATATACTAAATGTTCTTCTGAGCTTAAATACTATTTCAGATGTCTTCAGTAGAATTGTTTGGCGATTCTTTGTTTGGAATATATTAACCCTCTAACAAAAATTTTAAGGGGTAATTTTTGTCCTTTTTTTTAACTTTCACACAAATGTATACTAAAACGGCACTTTAGAGGGCTAAAATGTTCCACGAATATTTTTTGCATCAAATTTTACTAGGGGTCTTCTAAGACCCACAAACACAAATAAGTTTCCTGATAAAATGTTGATATGGCAGATAGCGCTGGGGTCAAGTTATATATTAATAAAAAATAAAAATAAATAAGACCAAAAAAATGTGCAATGTATGTCGAACGGGTTTTCGAAAAATTCAAAAACTTTAAGGCCCGGAATTTCGAAAATCCGTTTTACCTACATTGCACGTTTTTTTGGTCTTATTTATTTTTATTTTTTATTAATATATAACTTGACCCCAGCGCCATCTGCCGTATCAACATTTTATCAGGAAACTTATTTGTGTTCAATAAATATACAAAAAATTGTGGAAGAGTATTTTTTGACATTTCATAACAAATTATTTTTCACTATTATAAATTTTAAATATGTTTAAGTTTTTAACATGACATAATACTCATCATTATAGTGCAAAAAAGCCTTTAATAGGGAATATAGACATCGATAGTAGAGATGATTTCGACTCTTTCCAAACTTAAATTAATTCAACAAGATAAATCAACAAAGTTAAGATCAGAGTACTAAGTTTTATAAATATAAATATAACAAATTGTCAGGTTTATTAAAAAAATATGAATTCCTTATTAAATACAATGTTATACTTTTGCCAGCCACTGTTGTTAAATATTTATAATAATGATACGATTAATTTCATATGTACATATATCTTTCTCAAAGGAAGAGGCCAAATCACAATAATAAAACAAGACATAATAAATGTTTCCAACCGAGTTAAATTTATTTATTTGTAAACGACAAAAAGAAACAAAATAATTCAACATAAATAGTGTCTGATGATAATTGTCTGCACGTCCGTCTGTCGGGTGTACGTATCTCATGTCTTAAAATCATTTCATGGATTTCAATTAAATTGGTTTGACTTGTGTTGGTTTGTTATTACAGGTGGTGTTGGTTGATTGTTTTCGTTACTTTTGTCTAGAAAGCTTGCGCGCAAAAATTTTATGCTGCATTAAAAAGCGCAATTTCAAATTTCGTTTTTACGGTCTTATTTTTTTGGTTGATGAAAAGTACAATTTAGTTACCAGTAAAATATTTTCAGCATTTATTCGCGATTTAACAACGCTCATGTAAACAACGTACAATTAATTTAATTCGGGAAAAGTTATTTAAATTAACCTGCGCTAGCAAGCTGGGTGACTGTTTGTCTGGCACAAGCTCAGACAAATTCAATTATGTATTAACGATTTTTTTTAACATTAATTCATTCAGCACGGGCCACCAGTGAATTTAATATCTCAAATTTTGATTTGTAACCGTAGCAACGATCGATCAATCATAATTGTAAAAAGCAACAAATAAAAAAAAAAAAGAAAACAACAAGTGTTTATTAAAACATATAAAAATCCCATCTTTATAGCAATCTGTGGTTAATATTTTTTTTAATAAAACATCACTCAAACTACGAATTTGGCAGTTATTTAACAGCACTTTTTTCAAAGAAGCTTTTCGGGTGTCAAACAAATAATTAACTTTCGTTTTTAATTCAATCAATTTCGCTGACACTCTTATTAAATAATTGTCAATTATTTATATCAATCTCCTTCTAAATCATCAAATAAGTAAATTTCATCTATGAAACTTATATTTTGGCAAATTGTATTTAAACGCTTAAAAGCCTCTGAAGAGTGCGTGACATATTCGGCAAATGTGTCAGTTGAATTTTAAGTTTCGAATTTTTATTCAATTTAAATAAAGCATCCACTTTATAATACTTTCTTTAAAGATTAAATTAATTTAATATTAACGAAAAAAAACAACAACAATAAGATTAATTTTTATTAAATAAATAAAACAAGTGTTTCAAAAGTGGCAAAAATAGCAATACAAGTTTTGTCGGTTTAATTAAATTGATTTAAAATGGTTAACAAAATTGGTAAGTAATTTTAACAAATCGAAAGCTAACTAAAAAGAAAATCATTCCAAGCCATTGTGATATAATTTTATATTCTTCCATTTAAAAATTAAAATATAAGTAATTTGACAACCGTGTTGCCTGACTTTTACTTTTGTATACAGTGCCGGGTTTTCTAGGTGGAAAAAGGCCGTTACATATTATTTTCACTAGACTCTGTCTTACGCTCATTTTTAAGCTTCTTTTAAGGCTAGATTACACTATTATACTTTGTATTAATACATGTCAAAAACTCAAGAAATATGACAAAGTGTGATAGTGTGAATGCAATGTGTCACGAAAATGACAAGTATTATGAAACAAGGTTGACATCCCATACGACTTCATCGTTTTTTTGGAAAAATGTCTAAACAATAATACTTTTCATTGGATCAGGGTTGCATTTTACTTCATGTGTGAGTGTTTATACTTTGTGTGACGGTGTAAACACAAACTGTCATGTTAAATTAGATTTTTTGACAGTCGCAACAAAACTCATTAGATTTTTATCTCACAAAGTATTATGGAATACGTAGGACTTGTGAGATAGTGTAATCTAGTCTTTAGAAAATGTTCAAAAAACGATGAAGTCGTATGGGATGTCAAACTTTTTTTAATAATACTTGTAATTTTTATCACACATGCATTCACACTATCAGACTTTTACATATTACTTGAGTTTATGACATGTATTAATACAAAGTATAATAGTTTAAACTAGTCTTTAACAATATTCTGGCGCTACGCAGTTTGGATACAATTTGGCGACTCTACGCATTTACAGGCCTTCCACGCAGATATGTTAAAAACCTTTTTTGAAAAGTCCTTACGCAGGGTTATGACTTTTTTAATTTTTTTTGCAAATATCAAATTTTACATGGCATAGCCAAAATGTCCATAATAAAATAATAACAAATCTTTCATTTTCACTGCTTTAAAAAAAATCCCGCACCAAACGATTTAAAATTTGTTCTATATTTAAAAAAAAAAAAAAACTATTGGGGGTTCACAAGGTGTCATAAAATCATGTGTCTTAAAATAATAACATGAAAAAATACGACTGTTGTGAACAACCTCTCATAATTAAGTGTGCTATTTTGAATTTAAGTCAGCTGATTTAAAACAAATATAAAAAAAATTAATATTTACCTAAAATCAAAATTTTTTTTAACTCTAATCCATGAATTAATAAATTAAATTAGATCTTTCCTGACTATTTTCCATTTGTCACAAATATTTTATTTTGTTTGTTTACCAAACATCAGAGTCCTAGGCCGATCCAATTTGACGCCGCAAGTGTTTTGTTGCAAAAAATGCTAGCCGCAGGTTAAATTCGGATGTTAGCCGGAAAAAACTATACGATCAATGGCGAAGGCTACAAAATCATAGTCGCTCGGCTCAGTTGCTCGGCGCAGGTCTCTTCTGATTAATTACGACAGCACAATAAACATAGCAAGCAAAGTTTTATTAATTTAAGACACTTTTTGTTTACAAAGCAACAACAATATTTTTAAACCATTGTAAAAGGTTAGAACATTATGACAATACAACATGATAGCACAACTTGTGAATACCCCATATGTATTAAATTTACCATTGTCACAATTTTAAAAGGCTAAATTATTTCGTAGCTCTTTTAAGAAATTTAACTGAAACTCTTTGCATTTTGTTGCATTTGATCTTTCAGAGCTCCGCTAATGTAGTTAAAAAATTTAGAAATGACATTTGGTGCGAAAGGTTTTTCTGCCAAAATGACCAGCAATTTGTATTATTCATTTAGTATTGGCTATCACGTGGAAATAAGTATCGCCTAAATGAGTCTTCTCAGATCACTTTTAATGATTAAAAACTGATTTATCACTTGAGCGATTGAAAAAGGATTCATACACTAAAAGAATTTTCTTCAGAATACCAATGAATTTTGACATTAATCCCATGAAAAATTGCAATAAAAAGGAACCTATGCAGCGCTTCGTTGGATCAATGAAACCTGTTTCATTAAAACGTATTCAACGAAACATTACATTAGATCTATGAATGTTATTCATTGGATGACTACTTTCAAAAAAGTAAAACAAAAATTTTTTTTTAATTTTTTTGTTTTATTAATCAAAGTTGTTCTTTTTTTTATTTTTTTTTTTAATTTTTTGGAATTTTTTTTTTTTTTATAATCAAAGTTGTTCTTATTCACCTTTTTTTTAACCAGAGTCGCTGGCGGGAATCGATCACGCAACCTCGGCGCTGATAGACTAGCTCACTACTAGCTAGCCTACTGGGGCAGTGTAGTTTTTGAATAAAAAACTATGTTTTTTGCCATTACTCAATTAAGAGCGTAAATATGAG
Organism: Pollenia griseotomentosa; assembly: GCA_963931875.1. Lineage (NCBI taxonomy): Eukaryota > Metazoa > Arthropoda > Insecta > Diptera > Polleniidae > Pollenia > Pollenia griseotomentosa. The sequence continues at coordinate 200,239,919 of OZ007561.1, read as the reverse complement.
ATAAAATTGTCATAACATAACAACAATAACAACGTTGATTTTTTTTTTGCTAACGTATAATAAAAAAGGAGAACATTTATTTGTTCATTACTTAGTAAATACATACTATATTTATTTAGGTATGTAAAGGCTGGTTAAATTGTAAGGGCCGATGTTGAATGTGAACCACACCTAAACGCCAAGTTTTTTTCCGAATTTTATTTGACATTTCTCTATTTCAGACTTACTCAATGGAGAGATATACAATCCAACAACGTGTTAAAGTTATCCAGACTTATTATGAAAATGGATGATAAATTTCGAAGAAAATCATCTTCAGTGATGAGGCACATTTTCACCTCAGTGGATTTGTCGATAAGCAGAATTTCCGCATTTGGGCGAATAATAATCCAAGAGTGATTGTCGAAAAACCAATGTACCCACAAAGAGTGACTGTTTGGTGCGGTTTATGGGCTGGCGGCATCATCGGGCCGTATTTTTTCCAAAATGAGGCCGGTCAGGCAGTTACTGTGAATGGTGTTCGCTATCGTGAGATGATAACGAACTTTTTATGGCCCGAATTGGAAGATATGGATGTGGACGATATGTGGTTTCAGCAGGACGGTGCCACTTGCCACACAGCTAACGAAACAATGGATCTTTTGCGCAACAAATTCAATGGCCGTGTTATCTCACGTAATGGCGATGTCAATTGGCCGCCAAGATCATGTGATTTGACACCGTTGGACTTTTTTCTTTGGGGTTATTTGAAAGAAAAGGTGTACGTCGATAAGCCAGCAACAATTCAAGAGCTAAAGGATGAGATAATTCGGCACATTAACGGCATAGAACCTCCATTATGCCTCAGGGTCATCGAAAATTTGGACCATCGGATGGAGGTGTGCCGTCGTGGTCGCGGCGCCCATTTGGCCGATATTTTGTTCCATACACAATTGAGTAATACCAATATATCATAATAAAATAAAATTACAATAATTTCCTAAATAGTTTGTGTTTTATTCAAAATCAACATCGGCCCTTGAAATTTAACCACCCTTTACATATTAAAGAAAACTAAAAACGTACGTATTTATAAATTGAAAGTTTTTGTTTCATTACTATAATGACATTTTTCATTGTCATAATGAAAATTTAAATTTATGAAAGCATGCTTTTTCGAAATATTTTTATATCTTTAATTATTGAGACTATAGAGTTATTTGAATGTTAAAAATAATTTTTTTTTTTCAATTATTGAAATATGTTGCTTTTATAAAAAAATTTTGATTTCATAAATTTAATGACGTATTAAATTAGATATATGAAATAATTGAATCTAACATTTTTAATTAGCAATTAAACATATTTTTAAGGAAACTATTATTTTGTATTAATTTATGAATATAGTTATGTTTGTATATTGTTTTTTATGTTCCCAATTAAAATTTTTTGTTTAACTTGGACAACCTTTAGTTTTCATTTATCCAATGAAAATTTTTAACGTAATTACGAAATCCAATGAATCGATTTTAACGAAAATACTTCATTATAACTACGAAATTCCATTTGGACAATGAAAATTTTCATTTAACCAGTAAAATTTTTTTTATGAAAACGATTCATTTAATATATGAAGCATTTTTCTTTCAGTGTATATGAGTAACTGCCGAAAAATGATCGTTTCTACTTTTCTTTGCGAGAACCCGTTAACTTTTGTTTGGTTTAAAATAAAACTTGTTCAAATAATCATTATTGTGCTGCTTTTATTGGAGCAAAAATTAAAAACGACGATTAAAAAATGATTTAAACTATAATCTATGATTGAAAAATAAGACGGAAAAAACTTTAAGATTATTATAAAAACTACAATTAAATTGCTCTTAAAGAGATCAGAAAATTGTATAATGAATAATTCTTTAAAGTGATTCATCAGTATGGTATCATTTCCTCACAACGAGAGTATCATTTATGATCGAAAAAATTAGGTCATATGCGGTTATTTTGCTCGAGAAGCTGATTCCTAAAATATTTAGTTATGATACAAAATGATAGCTGTGTGCATACATACATACAATATACTACATATAAATTATATTATGTGTATGAACTATTTAATCAGTTCTTTTTATAAACTAAGAACTAAATAAACAAAAACAAAACATAAAAAACAAGTGATATAAATTTACTTAAAATCACATTTAAGTACTTTTGTATTTTGTTTGGATACTAGAAAAATTATTTGTTTGCCCGCATAAATTTTGAATGGTGATTTACTAACAATCATACAGGTGTAAGGATGCTATTTTTTTTAATTAATTTTGGTATACGTTGCAATCTTCTTAAACATCGGTGTACAAACACCCTGGTTGTATTTAAGTCATCCATAGTGATTAATTGATTTTACGTTTGTATTAAATAATTTGAATTCAGTGCGAAGAGTTATGCGATTGGATTTTAAGTTACTACTACCAGAAATTGTTAAAATACTTCCGATATAACAGAAGTGTTCTACATACACAGAAAAAAATAAAAATGGATTTTAATTAAAAAATTTGTGATATTAATTAAAAAAATAATTAAATTTGCACCAGTAAACAAATTAATAGTATCAATTAAACCAGTTAATAGTATTAATTAAATGTTTAATTCACTTGATTAAAAGTTTAATTTACCTAATTAAATTTTTAATTAAAACTGAATATATTTTTGATTAATGCTTTAATTGGTGAAAAATTTTGTAGAATTTTTTCTGTGTAGCGAAGTGGGTTCTCTTGAATCTTTAGGCAACTGTTTTGTTTGTGTTAATGCGTTGAGATTTTGTTTTTTAAATGTTGACCGTAAGACCAACTTTGGATGTATTCTCATAAAGGATATTGGCTTTTATCTGCATATTGTTAAAATTATGTGACAGAAGACATATGAAAAGTCTCCCCCAAAGTCCAAACAAATATATCACTATCACCTTCCGCTGACTGTTCCATTACAAAATCTCGAACGATGTTAAAAAGAAAGGAAAATAAATCTATGTCTCACTCCTTTTTCAACTGGGGATTTGTTTGCTTATAAGACCGTTGTGTAAAACACGATAAGAAGCGTTACCATAAAAGCATTTAATAAGTTCAATTAGTGGTTCAGGAACTCCCTTATATCTTAAAGCGTTCTAAATCTTAAGCTGGTACAACTTATCAAATGCCCGTTCGAAATCAAAAAACAGCTTTCATTGGCTCATGGCTTGGCGTGGTATAACTATACGGAGTTACAGTTTTTGCAGTTTAACCATATTCATTAGTTTTTAACCTCACATTTTTTAACGTGTTGGTCTAGCGTAGAGCCATAAATAACTTATATGATTACTGTTGGAGGCCATAATACTTTAAAACGGATTCTGAAAGATCTCGCCATCCAATACGATGGTTTTGGTCGATCGATGACTTTTGTGAGATACCCTGGCAATATAACGATAAATAGTAAGCAAAAAACTTTTTGATTTCAGTTCAAATCCAAAAAAAAGCAGTTTCGTTTTTTACTCAAAAAGTCCAAAATAAGTATTGTGAACTTATAAAAGAAAAAAATTAAGATTTAAATTAAATATTAATATAAAGGCTGTTTTTTTGGAGTGATACAACTTTGAGTTGGCATCACTGCTTTATTTGACCACCCATTTAACAGCTGATAGTTGCCTTTTGTTTAGTTTGCTTTGACATTTCATTATAGATCGACTTACACCAGAGCAACGCGTGCAAATTGTGGAAATTTTTAATCAAAATAATTCGGCGAATGGGCTGAAGCACAAATTGATATTGATTTTGAATTTCCATTCAAGATGTTATTTTCCGATGAAGCTCATTTCTGCTTGAATGGGTGTGTAAATAAGCAGAATTGTCGCACTTAGAGTGTAAATCCACAAGCTTTTGTTGAAACACCATTACATCCACAGAAAATTACTGTTTGGTGCGCTTTATGGGCTGGCGGAGTCATTGTACCATATGTCTTCAAAAACGATTATGGTCGGAATGCGAAAAGTTGTTGAAAATTGGTGTTCCAGATTGCGCCTTCTACGCGCCAGCCGTGGCGGCCACATGGCCGAAATCATATTTAAACATTAATGTCATAAAATGTTCTATCCAATAAAGACCGTTTCATTGATTTCAAAAATATATTATGTACTATGTTTTATTATGATTTTAACTTGTATCACTCTATAAAAAACACCCTTTAGGCCTTAATTTTATTAACTAAAACAATCTTTTTAAATGGACTCTTCTTTCAGAAATTTCAAATTTTATAGGTGTAACCGATATAAGCGAAAACAAGAAAATATGGCGAATGTTATTTGGCGAAATGATTGGTACATTCCTATTGGTAGTAATGGGTGTTGGCAGTTGTACGGGTGGCAATGATTGGTCTCCATCAGTGCCACAGATTTCGTTCACATTTGGTTTAACCGTGGCAACATTGGCACAGGTAAGTCAAAACGAAATATTATAAAAATAATTTAAATTTATAAATAAATAAACACTTACATACATATGTAAATACACCTAAACCTATTTATTTTTTCTTTTCCTTAGACTTTTGGTCACATAAGCGGTTGCCACATAAATCCCGCTGTTACCACAAGCTTTGTAATTGTTGGCGAAATGAGTGTTTTGAAGGGTATTTTATATATAATAGTACAGTGCGTGGGTGCTATTGCCGGTGCTGCTATATTAAGAGTATGTGCAACTTGTGTTTTTTTATTGCTTAAAATAGTTTTTGATTTAATTATTTTAAAATTTTTTTTACAGGTTGCGATACCAGAAACAATAGGCGGTATTGGTCTTGGTGTTTCTTCTATGTCACCCACATTGGGTGAAAGTCAAGCTGTACTAATTGAAGCTTTAATTACTTCCATTTTAATATTGGTAGTGAAGGCTGTAAGTGATCCCAAACGCCAAGATATTAAAGGATCTGCACCTTTGGCGGTTGGCTTGGCCATAGTGACTGGCCATTTGTGTGCGGTGGGTTGAAAATGATGTGTGTGTGTGTGTATTCATAAATCTGAGTTAGCGTTCAAAATTTCAAAAAAAAAAATCAATAGTAAAGGATTCAATTCAGTTTTTTTATTGGTTGGAAAAATGGAAAAGTGGAAAAATGTAATTTTTGTTACAACAAACACAAGGAAAAACTTTTCCACCGAAAGTTGCAATTTAAACAACCCTACAAGAAGACTACCGGTCATTTTACTAGTTATATAACCGGTAGTGTTGACCAATATATTGGTTACAGTTTCTATTAGTTTATTAAGAGCAAAATGAAAAAACTAACCGAAACTCTTGTGTACATGTGATTTTGCCTCTTTTTCTAACTAATGAATTCCACTCGACTACGGAACATATATCTGTACTGCTTACTCTGCTGCTTTTAATTAGTCAATGATAACCTAAATATTGGTTAACACTAACTAGTTAGTCTTAACGTAAATATTGGTTAGCACTAACTAGTTATTCATAACGTAAAAATTGGTTAGTACTAATAGCCTTTTTACACTTGAGCACATCTTAAGGGAATGCATGGAAGATGTTAAAAATGAAAAAAAACTTGTTTACATTTGCAACATCTTTCATCTTTCATCATAAAAATATTTATTTTCGCGTGTAAGAGCGAATAAAAACTAAATAAATGATATTGCTGTCCTGCTCTTTTGTATTTTTTTCTAGTGATGGTATATATTTTTTTTAACAAATTATTGGGTTTTTCTAGTGATGACACTAAAATAATCGAAAGATGATGAATGAAACAACATGAAAAAAGAACATCTTTTAAAGATGAAGAAAGATGTTGATTTTCAGCCCTGTACAATTCTTATGGGAATATGTTATCATCTTTGCGATAAGATGAAAGATGTAAGATGAGAGCAAGTGTAAAAAGCCTATAACCTTCATAAAATACATTACATTTTTTCTAATTTTCATTTTCATTTTTAATTAAATATTTTATTAATAAAATTATAATCAAATTCATAGGAAATTAGACTTGAGAAAAGTATGTACCACGTATCGTTATTTCTTCTTATTACCACCGGCAAATCCTCAACGATTATCCTGGTCAAATCCACCATCCGCATGGCGGCTACCTGTTGGACGACCACTCCTTTCAATGACCAATGTTGTTTCCTTAGAATCCACCACCACGACCTATGAAGCCACCATCAGTACGACCTCCTTTACCACTAGCATTCTGATTACAGCTATTCGGCGGTGTCACTTTTTTTATAGAAATTTTTTATCTCATTACTTAAGTAAAATTATATAATTAATTTAATTGATTTTTTTCTTTAATACCAATGGCAAATACTAAATTTAAGAAATTCACAAATTTTTACACGCGTATGACAAAAATATATTAAAATATTGGCATTATTTGGAAAATGATAGTTGTACCATTCTTACATATATGTTAGAGTGGAACAGCTAATGTAAAATTGTTGCAAGTGTGTTAGTAATTTTTTTAGTTTTGGTTATGCATTTCTTGTAGGGAAGCTTTACCTAAGTCTGAGTTTATACGGTTCATTCTTTACTGAAAAGATTGCTACTTTATAGGCGAGAGAGGCGAGGGGTATGTACTCGTTTCTTTTCCACTCGCCCCTCTCGCCTATAAAGTAGCAATCTTTTCAGTAAAGAATGAACCGTATAAACTCAGACAAAGTGTAAGAAAATCAGATTGGAAAATTACAACTTTACAATTTTTAAAGAGTTGGCAACTCATAAACGTCAAATTGAGTGTGGTTGGCACTCTAAAAACTCCGTTTTAGTTAAATCAAATTTTAATTTTTTTTTAAAGTCGTTTTTCAAAACAAAATTAAAAATAAATTCTATACAAAAAAATATTAAAAAAGAAAGTTAAAATTATGTGACAATTAAATAATCAATTAATTCACTTTTAACAGCGTTTATTTGGCATCTTTAAAAATATCAATTACTTCCAAGAATTATATTACAGATTTGTTTTGACAGTTAAAACTTTTGTACTTTTAACTAAAAAATACCGTTCACGTCAATAAAGGCCATGTCAGATAAAACTTTTGCTTCGCGTTGCGTTAGAGATTCGCTTTGACATCTAAGATGAAATATTCATACTTATACGAAACATGTCACATAAAGAACTTTTAACGCAAAGCGAAGCGAAAAGTTAGGCAACTCTCATCTTTTTGCGCGCTTTGACAATCTGCTAGTATAATTTTTTTTATTTATTTTCTTTTTAACACACAATGTGTGAGTGTTGTCAAAGTTTTTATTGTGACATACACCTTTTGCGTTACGCTTTTCTGTCAAAGTTAGATGTGTCACGCAAAGCGATGAAGTTTTATCTGACATGGCCTTAAGAGTGTAATTTTCCATTTTTCCAACCAAAAAAAATTTTAAATGAATACCCTTATTAAAACTTCAACTTAATGGAAACATTTTGAGAAAAAACTTCCTTAAAGTCAAGAAAAAATTACAAAACATACCCAAACTTTAAAAAAATGTCCAAAGAAGAAAGCGAAATATCAAAATTAAGTTAATAACGGAAAAAATATTTTTGTAATCCCCGGAAATTTTTGTTTAGGAAATTGGGGAATTTTCTCAAAAAGGCGTGGGTGACCTTTGAGTAAGTTTCGTGCCAGAACTTTTCTGAATATATTACACTACGTCTGATAAATTCCCCTTTTAGTCGGGGACATTTAAATTTTTCTCTGTGCAACTTTTAGTTGCTCATATACCACGGAACACCTGCAACTTTTCTTAAAATTTTATCTTGGCATCTTTGGAAATTTACTATATTATAGGCCGATGCAGTTCCCCATAATTGTATACCATAGCACGAAATGGGTTTTAAAACCGAGTTGTATATCAAAAATTTACAATCAAATGCAAGTTTTAAGTTCCTGTCTGTTAACAATGAAGGGTTGCACCTATTTAAATTTTATCTATAGCGATCAAGAAGAATACTGACCTTTTTAACTTAAGAATGCTGTGGTACCTTCTGGCTGTTAATTCGAATTTGAAGGCAAGTTTTCTTTTTGAGAGTAAAAGTTCCGTGGATACACTTTTGTTTATTATTTTTCTCCACTTATTTAACCACACTTAAAATAGTTTTATATGTCGTTGAAAAACATTGATGCCGTTGCGGGCGTTTCGTGCAAACTTTAAATTCCCGTACCATCCGCATTAACCGATGTAAGTGTGCTTTCATTTAAAGACATATCCGATGTATGTATATAGAATGTACAGAAGGGGACGAAATGTACCACCCTCAGACTCCACTGTGGTGAGCTCACAAAGTTAATATCTTTAATACAACATTTTCGATTAAATATGTTGCCTTCCAAAAGCTTGTGATTGTTCGGAGGCAACCAATGCTTGATCTTATAAATTAGTCCTTCGTGCAAGACCTTGTCGATAGCTTGCGATACGTTCATAAAGAGCGCCGAGCAGAACTTTTTGCTCTCAAAAGCATTTCGGATAGCGCTTACACTTCTCGATACTTGTTCAGTAGTGCCACGTGTTTTTCGAAATCAAATTTGGTTCGCAGGTATTATATAATTCTGACCTACAACTGTAATTATTTAGCATTTTATTACTGAGCCCTTCGATTACCGATGCTTTCTTGGGGTTTAAGTCCACATTCTCTTTTTCTTCCTCTGGATTCTCAAAACTTCAGATGTTCTACAAACAGACATCCTTTTTCTTCGTCATTTTTAGCAGAATCTCCTTTTCTTTCAAGAGAGATTTGCGTAGGTCAATTTAGGTTCAAAATTTTCAAGGAGGTAATAAAATGTTGATACTCTTTGCAGTTTCAGCAACTTTCATAGGTTTATCGTGCATTCCTTCAACTGTTGCTTAAGCTGAGCAGATATTCTCAAACTCTTCGTTTTTCAACTAAGAGTCGTTCGATATCGACAAAAGAAGTTCTATATTGCCTGCTGCATCACGGGGGTTTAGTTATAAGTTGAGCAGCAAGTTTGAGATTTTGTGCAAAGTTCAAACTCAAGAGGTCAATATAATTTGTAGTTCTTAGCAGTAAATTCTCCGAGCAATGTGTACTAAGAAATTTTCTTTATTTCAACCAATTTATTGTACCTGTTAGAGCCAAGTCAGCCGCCGGAGACAACATTTCTAGGGAGGTTTAAGATAGAAACAATAACGGGTGTGTGATCAGACGAGAGATCCAATGAAAATTCTTTATGTTCAAGGTATCTTGCGATATTTTTCGCAATAACGAAATCAAATTACTCAGAAAACTTCCAATATGTAGGTTATCTGCTTGAGATCACATTCATACCCATTTTTAAAAATTTGTTGTGTAAAAATATTAAAATAAGTATAAAATAGCGTTACGTTTACAGTTGTAAAGCAATAAGATCTCAATATAGAGTTATAGCGGATGTGAAGAAAATTTGAGCATATAAAGAGTGAAATGTTTTCTGTTAGTACAATAGATGAACGTTTTCTTGATGAATAATAAGTTTTGATATTTTCAGATATTTTAAATTTGCACAGTAAACGTGAAAACTGCGCCTTAACAAACATACTCGTAATGCTTTGTAAAATTTAGTTGTACCATCGTGCTCTAAAAAGTACATTTTGTTTTCAGAAATGGGACAAAAAGAGACAGCCATTTTCCATCACCAATAAGGGATTTAAAAAGGAAAACGTACCTATGTAATATTTTGGAAAAAATCTAAAAATTATTTCGTAAACGCAATTTTTTAAAATATTTTTCGACATAATCTTTATAAAATGTTAAACATAACTAAATAGAAATTGCAAATCTTTTGATCAAAGGCCTAGCATTTTGCAACCTAAGGCAAGTGAGCGACTTCTTCTGGACTCTAACGTCTAAAACATTTTCCAAACAATAAAGCTGTTGAAAAAAGTTATTTGGATACCTGCTTTAGAACCAGGGCTGCCAGATTTGACGATTTATCGTCATTTTGACGATTTTTTGTCCCGAAATTAAAAGTGCCGATTTGCTGATTTTTTTCTAAAAAGTGACGATATTTTTTCAGTCTCTAAAAGCAGAAAACTTTTAATGTTTTTAAATGTTTAGATGTGAAGCACCACAGAAAAAAAATTTTATAAAAAACCATCTAAAAATAAGGTTTTTCCCCTAAAAAATTTATGGGGAAAAACAATATTTGCAATGGAAAAAGTTTTCATTTTTTATTCACGATAGGAGTGATTATTTAATGTATTTCTTTTCTGACACTTTCGCTTTTTAATCTTGGAATGTTTACTGCCTGTTTTTAGAAAATGAAAACAAAATTTCGTGTGAGAAATTAAATTAAAAACAACAATAAAACACAAAAATTTGTTTTTGTTTTCAACATAAATTCTCACACGAAATTTGGTTTCTATTATCTAAAAACAGGCAGTTAACAGCCGTACCTAAATAAGAGTGGAAGTCGGAATGGTTTTTTCCGCTTATCTTTAACGTTTATATGCCAAACCTAAACCAGCGCCAACTTTGTGTCACGGACAGTAGTGACAACTTTCTTTTTTAATAAATCCTACAAAATTAAAAATAAAAATGAAGATTGACCAAAAAATAGCTTATTAATAATAGCTTATTAGCAAAGCGTTGGCGCCGCGCTATTTAGAAATGCTTAATACAAATTGTATGGGCACGAAAATTTTTGACAACTAGACATGCAACTCTTAAAAAAATCTTTTAATGATTATTTCCAGAGCACAAAAATACAATGTTACACGTTGTTTATCTTTAGTCAAAACATCATCGAATAAACCTTTTGCGACTCTCTGCATAAATCTTATTTTTAATAATATAAAAAAAGATAATATTTACATGAGTTTCACACGATTCATGCTTTTTGAAAGACTCGTCAGATTATCTTTTCCCACAACGATTAAAGTAAGCGTCTTTCGCTGTGTTATGGAAGAATCTCACACTTGTTACAGTTTCTTCCGTGTGGGGAATTTTCTACGATTAAAAATTGAGCTCATCGACGATCATAATCGCTCTTCATGAGACTCATTAGCTTGGTATGAAGTTATTACGTTTTTGTTTGAATGTTTTTTTATAAAAATCGACAAAGTAAAATTCAAACAAAAACTATTAAAAAGAAAGCTAAATTTTAAGTTGTAGAAGGAAATTGACGATTTTTCACAAAATGAGCTGGCAGCCCTGCTTAGGACCGAACCCAAGGTGGATCTTAAGCACTGGGTGTCAAACAATGTGTTTACCAAACGGCCTCAAGTGTGAGCGTAACCCAGGTAGCAATTTAACCCTGCACGGTTACTCTTCGTCGATTCGACGAAACTCATTTACATTTTATCATATAACTTTTTTATGTGTATTCAAATTACGGTCTTTTTTCAACAACGTTAGCTGATGACGAAAGCTTTAAAAAAATAATTAATTTGAAAACACAAAAAAGTGCTAAAACTCGTATCAAATTTTGAGATAGATGAAAAACTTTTGTTTTTTATGCTTTGTTTTAGTTTATTTTTTAATAAAATGCTTAACTAAAGAAGTTTTTGTTAATTTTTTACTTTGAAATCGTTCCGCGAAGAGTAACCTTAATGTACCAAAATAAAGTAACCTTTCAGGGTTAAATGCCTAATCCGGCAAGATTATACGCTCGCAACTTGTTTAGGAGCTGGAACAGCATCTGATGAGTAGCAATAGCACCTAGGGATAGTCCTCTCTTGGGCCGAACTCTCCCACACGTGTTAAAAGATCAGCCATTTAATAAGATTTTTAGGATATTCCTTCCCGCGACTTAAAGACAATTTTCCTGAAATACAGAAATCATATCCCGCACGATGCATACTCATGGAGGCCCCAACCAAAAGTCAGTCCGGTGCCAATGGGGGCTACTGACTCGTAAAGATCTCTTGAGATCATTCAATTTAGAATTTTGCCGTATCCCATGTATTGGCTGCTTCTAATTATACGCCGCAGGATGTAGCACCAAAAGGTGAAATATTTTTAAGATTATCCCTAGCTCCGGTAGGGAGCTAACTCACTTAGATACTTTACAAAAACTAAATATAGTTCGGAATGGATAAGACTTGATTTTATTGATCGATATTTATTCACCTTATCAAAATTTAGGCGCCCTATGCTCCAATGGGAGTTAGAAGAATATATATATAGGTATAATCAAAATTTCTTTTTTTTTATAATTTGTATTATTTTTTTTTAGATCAAACTAACTGGTGCCAGCATGAATCCAGCTCGTTCCTTTGGTCCTGCTGTTGTGCATAGCATGTGGTCCGGACATTGGGTTTATTGGGTGGGTCCAATTACTGGTAGTCTTATAGCGGCACTGATCTACAAAATCCTTTTTCAAGTACGCAAAGGTGATGATGAAAGTGATTCCTATGATTTTTAATTGCATTTAAATTTTGAAAAGTACGAGTTTCATATTTTTTATTTAGTAAGTAAGCTTAATATGAATTTGTTGTTGTTTTAAAACAAATAAATATTTATGTATAGGCAATACAGAAATTCTTCTTTTGTGTCATATTGGCTGTATATGCTATAACTTTATGAATTGCCTACTAATTTTTTTATCATTGTGCTATTCTAGTTTTAAAACAAAAACAAAAAGTATGTTTAATTGTACCAAATGTTTAAGCAAAACACCTGAAAACACGTGACCACAGAATTTGGCATTCTTTACTTTAATTTTTTGATTTACCAAATTTTTTTCCCAAAAAATATTAATAAATGCGGGATCTGCACACGTTGTGTGAAATCAAACAAAATTTCTTTGGTCAAAAAAAGTGGTTACGTGTGGGACCTTAAATATTTGTTAAGTGTGACCATAGCAAAAGCTTAAGTAATAAACTTTGAAAACCTTAATGGGAGTGGTAATGGAGTCTTAGATACTGCCTTTGGCAATAGTCAATTTAAATTAATTGGACATAACACCTTTAACAAACGCCTTCATTGACATTGAATTTTTATGAAAAACTAAGATATTTTGTGGTTGTAGCTGTTTCATGAAATGCAAAAAGTTTTAAACTTTTTTTTTTTTTTGTTAAATCGATGAACCACTTATTTTGCACATAATTGCTGCGCGTTAAATAATTTGAAATAACAGTGAGAAGTAAAAGTTATAGTGATTTTAAATAGCTACAAAAATATTAAAGTGTTTGAGTTTGGAGAATTCAAAGAATACCAAAACTATCGGGTACGTTCATTTCGATTTCCAACACATGACGGTATATCATTTTGTATGTCAGGGATATTTAGGGTTGTAGTGAAATCTGATTGTTATCAGGATCTAAATTAAGATCTACCAAAAATTAATTTAAGTCTCTTAAAAACAGATTTTATTGGTTTAATGTTTGAATCAAAATTTTTATCAATATTTGGAGGCATTGAATCTGTCAGAAACATTCCGACCAGCTTGTACTCGTCAGAATTTTAGTTGTTGTTTGCTTTTATACCCACACCACAATAGTGGAGAGGGTATAATGCGTTTTTGCTGATGTGTGTAAAACTATCTGAGTCGATCTAACGATGTCCGAAACGCCGCGGCGCGCCTGCTTTCTTAGTTTACACGATTAAGAAGCGAGCGATTCATTTTGAAAGTAAACTTTTTGAAGATAATTTGACAAGGACGAAGCGTTTGAAAATGGTGAGAATCTTATTATGTTGGTATTTAGATAACACAAAAAATTAAATATTTATTTAAATGAAAAGAATCTCATTTTGGACTTTTTCAATTTTTTTTATTTTCAAAAAACCTAATCACGAGCCGTGCGCCATTAAAATCATGAAGTGGAATCACCATTTTAGCAAAAGCAGCAAAATTTTGCCTTTTTCCTAGATATCAGTGTTACTGATTATACATGTCGAAGAGTGAGCGCAGTATGAGAGTGCGTTTGACAGCTAACCCTTTCACACTCTTTACATTTTAATAAATCTAATGTTCATAAAAGAAAATACTTTTTTAGCTCTGGGTCTGTTACTAAACTGAAAATTACATATGTGTGTACATGTATTGTACATTGATTTAAAATAAAAAAAGTATTTCATATTTTAAATATGTAGGTAACTTTAATGTATTTTGTATTTTAAATACATGAAATGAAAGTACATATTTTGTATTTTAAATACACGAATTGAATGTATTATGAAAGTATTTTGTGTTTTAAGTGCACGAATTGAATATATTATGTATTTCAAATACTTCAATGCATGTATTTTGCCCAACACTGACTGTAGTTTAGGGTATAAAATGCTCGGGCTTCACCGGCTATACTTTCTTACATGTTGTTTATGTTTTTGGTTTAAACAGGTAAATATTGACGTTTAAATGTCCAAATATTACATTATTTTTATAGTAAACATAGAATCCAGACTCAGAAGAGAGTTTTTTTTAAGTTTGAGTTCCATTGATGCTAACGGTTGAATTATTTCAAAGTGCCTTCTGATAAAACCCTTCCAAAAAAAACCAAACGTCATAGGAAGCGCAGGAAAGCTTTGAAGCTCTATTGTTATGTTTTACTTTTTTACTAGTTTCCCCTTCTAAATAATATAAAATAAATAAAAGTTTTGCGTACCCTAATAAAGAAAAGACATAGCTATTTCCTAAAAGAACTTTTTACCAAGAAAGGAAAATAGGTTAAGAACCTAAAATATAGTATTTTATAAATTAATACATAATATAATATATAAACCTTTTTTGATTGCAGTAAAAATAGGTATTTTGGAGGTAAATAAAAATACTATTTTAAACAATTAAAACTGTCACACATTCCGATGGAAATGGCTTTAGTTCCGTGGTTCCTATAGCGAACGAATTTGTTTTAGTTCTTTATTAAATCTTTTGTTTATAAATAACAATTACTTTGCCCACTATTTTTGCTTGTTACTGCCTGTACAGTGTACACCAATCGTTATCATTAGTTACGCTTCTATATGGATTCATATAATATACATATAGTGTACTATTTGATTTGCCTAAGGTTGAACAATTAAAGAATATGTTATTAACAAAACGTGATACAAAGTTTATTTATAACTAGGGCAACCAAAAAAAAGCAAATGCTTATTTTTTGGTTTACAAGATAGAAAGATTTTGATTGAACACAAATTCCGATCATAAAAAAACAAAGAAAATGAGCTATATTTGTTAGGGCTTATTTTTGCATATTTTGGTAATATCAGCTTTTTTTTAGTTATTTTTGCAATATCGGCTTTTTTTTGCTTATTTTGCCATTTTAAGATAATTTTTCATTTTTTTCATACGAAAAAAAACTTATTTAATAAAATTTTGCAAAAATCGATATTATTATTTTTTTTTATGTGCAACTTTTTTTTATAAATACTAAAAAATCAACAATTTCTGTGCTGTAACAACTCTGGTTAAAAAAATCGTTCAAAGTTATGGTAATATTTTGTGCTTCCCTTGCACAATATCATCCCCACAATTATTATACCCACACGGTGTGGGCCACACCACAAGAGTGGAGAGGGTATTATGCATTTGTGCTGATGTGAGAAACACCTTAAAATATTAGTCCTTAAGTATACCGATCAACTCAGAATCACTTTCTGAGTCGATCTAACGATGTCCATCCGGCTGGCTGGCTGTCCATGTAACCTAATGCGCAAAGTACAGGTCGCAATTTTAAAGATAATTGAATGAAATTTGGTACGTAGATTCTAATTGGCACAATGGCGAATCGGTCCATAATTTAATATAGCCCCCATACAAGCTGCTATCCGGAAGAGGGTCTTTGTGCCTACTATCAAACCAATTTAAATGCAATTTAAGACATATGTATATAGATCCATATTTATATGGACACGTAAGGTATGCATTTTTTAAAAAAATAGGACCACGAGGGGAGATAGGGTCAATTTCTGCCCATCAGTAACTATTTAACCGATTTTAATGAAATAAAAAACATAGATAGATCTCTATTCATATAGCCAAACACTCTCGAAACTTGTTTTTAAATACTGTGGTGTTGGGTATCATACGGTCGGGCTTGACCGACTATACCTTCTTACTTGATTTTTATGCAACACTGTCTTAGCGGTACTGTAACGTACCTTTTATAGTGTTGTGTATAATTTGTATGTGTTTATGTTTTTAGTATTAAGCCTTTTTACAAACTTATTTTATTATTTGCTTGTTTAAGTTCTTTTCTCTCGAAAATTCCATAGCTGTATTCTTACGATCAAATTCCTCAGTCTGTAACGTCTTATTTCTTTTTCAATATAGTTTTTGTATAAAGTAACGTCTGTTAGTTCCACTTCTCTCTGTTTTTGGTATAGTAACGTCTTATTTTTTTCGATTTTTTAATATAGTTTAACTATTAAGAATTTCTCTGTATATCAAATATTGTTAATTTCTGCAAACTTTGGGGTTTTACACGAAGTTGTAACAAAATTGGAAACAAAAAATCTTTCACTTGGTGGCCACACGATCAAGTTTTGCCTTTCAATTCCATTCAATTTGCAATACACTCTCACTTTTTTACTAACACACTCACACTTTTTAAATTGATCATGAGGTGGCTTTCAATTTCACCTCTCCATTTTTTTGGCAATTTTACTTTCAATTTAACAGTTGATTACATGTTTGTCTTTATAAATTGTTTTCTTGATGAAATCTTGAAAGTAAATTGCTTACAAATTGAATGCAGCCTATGCACAGCTTTCAATTTATGTAAATTTTGACAAGCAGTATATGTAAAAGACTATCAAGAACATATTGATCGTGTGGCCGCAGGGTAAGTGAACATAGTTATGGACCGTAAGAAAAATGTCCCGGGATATAGAAGACAAAGTTAATAAAAAATTTAAATCAGTTTCATGAAAAAACTAAGGATTTTCGGTATTAAAAGATATTAGGGATATTTTGGGAGGCAAGCGGAATTATGAGTCCAATCGCATAAAATATACCTCAGAGCAAATACTCAATTTTAAATATGCTTCCTCAACATCTGTAGACGTAGGAAGAACTTTTTCTATGTACAAGAACTTGCTGACTCCAAACAGACATAGTTTTCTTTTCGAAAATTTATTGCATCAACTTATAATTTACTATAACAACGTATTAAACGAATTAAGTGGAAAATAAACAAGTTTAAATTGCTTTTTTTTAGTTTTAATTATTTTCATGTTTTTAACCGCTTTTTTTAAGAGCTTAAAACTGTTTTTATAGTGCTTTTTTTTGGTTGCCCTATTTATAACTTTATTGTCTTATTTAAACACGAGTATGCATTTGAATTATATTTCAAATAAAATAAAAACAAGAAAATAAATAACGTGTTAGAGTCTACACATGGCTCTATGATGATTTTTAAATGTTTGTCATGAGAAGTATGTACATACGTATAAGTACATGTACATACGTATAAGTACACCTACATACATACATATATGTGTATTTCAAATGGGTCAAGTGTAAATGTTAGTTATTTGATACTTGTTTCGTTTCATGTCAAATCCACTTTCAGGTTATTTTTAAGGAAATATGAATGTATGTACATTAGGGTGGCCGTTATTTTTTTTATTTTGATTTCTGATAATCTCCCCCCCTAAATCGGTTCAGTTTTATGTAAAAAAAAATACAAAAAAATTTCGTAGCGATAAGTTGTGTTTTAGGGGGGGCGTCCGTCCCTCAAAGTTTGCCATCAAGCCATTTATTCAAATGTAATTTGTTTGCATATGACTATCTTCTAAAAACAACATTTTACAAGAATATGATATATGGCAATATTTTAGCTCTTCTTCAACATAAGCCTCTAAGAAAGTTTTTTGCTAAAATCAATATTTTAGAAAATAATTAAGAAAATAAAAACAAAGTACCAAACATTTTATACACGTTTTATATATATAAAAGGGGGATTTAATGTCAAGTGACCCAATTTTGAAATAGATGTCTTTCGATTTAAATGAAATTTACACCAATTTTAGTACTGTTAGATAGTACCTTAGACACAAATTTTCAACAAGATCGGTCAAAAAGTTTCTGAGTTAGAGGGGGTCAATTTTGACATTTTGGCCATACAGGTGTTTTTTTTCATCCATGTAACTTATTACCTATTGGTGTAAGCAAAATTTGTCCCAAGTAGCTTAGATAGCTTTTTGATCAAACTTTTTAAAAAAATTGTTTTTGTTTTTTTAAAAAATTTTTAAAATTTTTTTTTTGAAATTTAACACTTGGCTTAAAAAAAATAAAAAAAAAAGTTTTAAATTTAAAAAAAAAAATTAAAAAATTTAAAAAAAAAAATTAAAAAATTTAAATAGCTATCTAAGCTACTTGGGACAAATTTTGCTAACACCAATAGTTAATAAATTACATGGATGAGAAAGAACACCTGTATGGCAAACTTTGACCCCCTCTACCTCTGAAACATTTTGACCGATCGTGTTGAAAATTTGTGTGTAAACTACTATCTAATAGGACTAACTTGGTGTAAATTTCATCCAAATCGGAAGACATCGATTTCAAAATTGTGCCACTTGACATTAAATCGCCTTTTTATATATATAAAACATATATAAAATGTTTGGTATTTTGTTGTTATTTTCTTAATTATTTTCTACGATATTAGTCTTAGCAAAAAACTATCTTGGAGGCTTATGTTGTTGACTAGAAGAGCTAAAATATTGCCATATATCATATTCTTGTAAAATGTTGTTTTTAGAAGATAGTCATATGCAAACAAATTACATTTGAATAAATGGCTTGATGGCAAACTTTGAGGGGCGGACGCCCTCCCTAAAACACAACTTATCGCTACGAATTTTTTTGTATTCTTTTTACATAAAACTTAACCGATTTGGAGGGGGAGAGTATAAGAAATCAAAAAAAAAACTCCATACAACTAACGGCCACGCTAATGTACATATATGTATAAGGGCAATATAACATTTTTGTTTTAAGCAGAACAAGCACATCTAAGTGTAATTGGTAAAATTTTTTTAAACTAAAAAATGTTTTAATCTTTTGCATTTTTTTCTTAAAATTTTTTGAAGATTAAGATTTAAGTTGAAACAAGAGGGCTATATTCGGCTATACCGCATTCTTGATTGCCATCGACAGTAAGAATATTTCAGTCGTAAGATGTGTATGGGGTCTATAAATTATCAACTAATCTTTATATAAACTGACCTAACATTTATTAGATATACAGAAATCGGTTATATCATATCATTTAACTACATAATTTAAATTTTTGTTTGTAAAATCAAATAAATACTTTTTTATATTATCAAAAGTAAGCCTTTGTCCAATTAATTTGGAGAATATTAAATTTCTAATTCAGATTCCAGATCAAAAATAATTGAAATTTGTTTTACTTTTGAAATCCTGTATTTTTTTGCAACATGTTTTGGATTTTTGTTTTTAATTTGCCGGGCTATTTTTCCTTCCACATGTTAATTTCATTTACTTTCTGCCATATCAGTTAATTTGATTTGACTAATAATTGAACTAAATCCTTCCAATTTAATTATTGTTTCACCAATATATCCGAAGTTGGAAAATAGAAATGCTAATTGACTTTTGATGTTATTTAAATTTAATATTTCTTTTACTTTTTTATTGCATAAGCATCGGTAGCAACAAGTACTTCAATAACATTCTTAAATTTCTCAAAGTTTTTTGAATAGAATTCTGAAGCATCTATCCAGGTTCCCCTTCTTGTTAATACTGCTGCAGTGGTGACGGTGCCAAGAGATACATTTCATTAAAAATTGCAATCGTGAACGAGCATTTAAAAATATTTTTCCCGTATGAAACCAATAAATCAATATTATCGGATTGGCTTCTAA
Organism: Pollenia griseotomentosa; assembly: GCA_963931875.1. NCBI lineage: Eukaryota > Metazoa > Arthropoda > Insecta > Diptera > Polleniidae > Pollenia > Pollenia griseotomentosa. The sequence continues at coordinate 200,220,146 of OZ007561.1, read as the reverse complement.
TTTCCTCTGCAACTCGGTGTAACCCATGTGCCCAGAAAGTTACATGTAACAGTTTTGGATAAATTGTTTTACGACAATTGGCAGCCTTAACCATGTAAGGTGCTGCATCGGTTAAAAATTGAAGGATCTTTTTTCGAAATCTCGTATTTTAAGCAAAGCTCAAAAAATTTTATTAATTGATTTAAAAAAAATTATTTTCTAAAGATTTTTTTTGTATACAATTCGGAAATTTTTTGAAGAACTTTTTTTTATAAAAGGGAAATTAAAAAAAAATATGCATTCCACCACAATATGCAAAAACAAATCGATGCCATATTAACGCAAATTTGATGATTCGGAAAGATAATTGGGCAACATCAATTTTAGACTATCGACAAAAAATATGCATATGCATGGAAATCTATTCCCTATTGATTACCAACATGCTTGTACCTAATTTGGAAACTTGCCGTTCTCTAGATACACAGAAATCTTTTATATCTTTGTATGGAAAATGCCACGCCCACTTCTCTAATCCCGCCCATTTTTTAGAGAGGTTTTGGATTGATAACCCAGCTATGTGAACCAATTTGGACAATTGATAATTCTTCTCTTAAGGTTCTTTCGATATAAATAAATCTATTTTCGTGCCACGCCCACTTCTTCAAATCCGGCTTATTTTGTTGGATGTTGTGTATTGGTAACGATTTTTGTACCAAATTGGGATACTGCTTCTGTTACCGTTCTCCAGTACCTATGTTCTGTAACTGGTGAGAACTTCTCGCATCAAAAAGATGTGAAACAAAATATTCCATCGATTCTCGAAAAGTGAGAAAAAAGTGCGTCAGTAACTCATGTCGAAAACTATCAAAAGAGGTTATTTCTTTACTTTATATATGTCACAGGGTTGATAAAGTTGGTACAATTGTACTTTTTTGGTACAATTCAAAACTAAAAAGTACGCTGGTACCCCCGTTGGTACTATTTCCAAATTTTTCAAACCTACATTTTATAATTGAAGACGACTTCCTCTCAATTCAAGTAATCAACAGAATTTTGGAACAGTGGGAACCCACTCCATTATTAGTTTACTCCGAATGATCTTGAAGGAGGGTTTTCAAGCGCTAAATGAAATTTAATTATATCCGGACTTTCTACTCCAGCTTATAAATGTCTTTTCTCTTTCTGCAGTATGTGTATATGTATTGAAAATTGTAAACGCAATAAATTTGGAAATGCAATCCGAAGATGCTTGTATGCACATATTTTTAAAACGCTTAAAAATGTTATTTTCGTTCAAAATTCGAGATTGCATTTTGAGAAATATTTGTCAATTTTCCACAAAAAAGACGATAAATTCTAAAAAGTGTATGAAAACGCTCTCTGTCGGCAATCAAAAATAATAATATATGCATTTCTCGACCATAAAAACCGCATGATACAGGTCTGGCTAGACCAAATACAATTTGTTTGCCTCAATTCTTGAATATTTTGGAAAACTAACTATTTTGAAAATTCTGGGTCTCGAAATTAATTTTTGACCTATGGTTTCTTTGACAAAGTTTCTTGGAATGACTTATAGAACAAGAATCGCGATGTGCTTTTGATTTTGTATAATTAATGATCATGTATTTTTTGATATCTATACATTACATGTACAAATGAATTTTAAGTACCTTTTGATTTTTTTGTATTAAATTCTTGTTTTAAAAAATAAAATAAAAAAATTTATAAAGAAATGATTTAGTACTATTTGGATATTGGTTTTCTCATTTATCATCCCTGATATGCCATAATATTCTACTCGAATCCGATAAGAAATTGCAGACGATCAGATTGCCAGTCACACATAGCGTCCAAAATTTACTAAAATTAAAAAATTTGCAACGACGGCTGTGAAAATTCAACCGTCGGCTATACCAAATAATGTAAATTGCGACTTTAATGTTTGCTGTTTACAAAATGGCTTTGACAACATTAGCATATTTTTAAAAAATGAAAAAAGCAAAATATTTAAACAATGAAAAAATCAACTAAGAACAAAATACATACAAATCTTTCCGTGTGTTCATTCATTGCATTTTTAATATATATTTTTGTGTCAAAATTTATTCTCACCCTATTTTTATTCGTGAGTTTCTTTGACAGTTCAAAGCGGGAACTTTCTCACAAAAATTTTACAGACACACTTTTTCTGTAAATTGGCGAGTAATTTCCTTACGTGACAGCTACATATGTATTACTTGCCAAAAATGTTACAGCCGCAGTTATGGCATTTTTGTTTTATTTCTCACGTTTCAATCGAAAAGTTTCTCGACGCGGGAGCTACAGAAATGTAGTCAAGAAAATTGGTTCAGTAGCTTAGGAGTCTATAGGTAACAAACATGCAATCAAACAAACATAAAAACACGTGATTTTTAATTTGTATATACATACATATATAGATTAATATGTGCGCTAGTTTAACCCGGTGAATTTTGCTTCCCCGCGACTAATCTCCAGATATACAAAAATGAATTATTGGTTTCGAACCCATTTCTGCAAGCCCGCTCAATTTTTTCTGAAGTTTTGTAGTGGTATCCAAGTTATTTGTACTAAATTTTGTAACTTTTACTGATACTGATCTACATATTTTGTATTTGTATGGGGGTGCCAAGGCCACTTATGCAATAACAACTACTTTTTTACGGGTTTTGTGCACTGACCACACAGCTATAAGTACCAAGTTTGGACAATTTTTCTCCTACCTTTCTCCAGATATAAAGAAATGTATTCTGTGCCACGCCCACTTCCCCAAAACCGCCCCCATTTTGTCGGATGTTGTGTATTGCTAAGTAATATGACTGTATCTAATCCAGATAACCAGAAATCTATAATATCATTGTATGGGAGTCGTTTTCAAGTTTTAAGCAGTCGAACAAACCATTATTAATTTTTATATATGTATGTAGAATCTGGGAATTTATTTCTCGTAGTGAGTAACATTTATTATGTATATAAACTTTCATATTATTCGAATAAGACTATTAAAGTATAAAAGCTTTTGAGGATTCTAATTTGACTTAGAATACACATTCGAATAATATAAAAATTTTTATATATAGACTGGCTTAGCCCGGTGCGTTTCGCTACCCCATTAGCCATAGATTTTTATTCTCTTAATTTACACCAACATGGATAAATTTCGTCTAACACACAAATGTAAATTTTGTATTAAAATAATTAAGTATCAATTCATATTTTGTTGATTGTTCCTTAAAATGGCTTAAATTATAATTTCAAATATTAAAAAATTGCAATATTTACACAAATATTTTGTGGTTGTCAAACTGCATGTAAAGTAATTTGGCCGTTTATTTATAAGAATCCATTCAAATCCTTTATTGTTTATTAACTAAATTAGCTTTTACGTTACGTTAAGGGCAACTAAACATATGGCAAACTTATTGTAAAAATACTTTAAAGCAAAACCTGGTAACACTTTGAACCATATGCTTGTCATTGTTTTTTCTCTCCTTTTGTTGTTACTGCTGTAGTTGCAAAAATAAAGCAAGTGGGAACCAAAATTGAATTATTTTTTATTTAAACCAATTAATAAAATATCAAGAATACAAAATGAATATTTCGAAAGCCACTGGTGAACAAAAACTTCAATTATGTCGTACATATTTTCGTGCTGGCTTCGCTTTATTGCCATTTCTGTGGGCAGTCAATTTCTGTTGGTTTTTTAAAGAGGCATTCAGTAGACAGTCATACCCGGAGCAGCCGCAAATTAAAAAGTACGTAATCTATTCAGGCCTAGGAACGTTTGTATGGACAGTGGTTTTAACTATATGGATTATTGTATTTCAAACACAACGTGCCTATTGGGGAGCAACAGCCGACTATATGAGTTTTATCATACCACTGGGGAAGCCTTAGATGTAGAAATAATTTTTTAATTTATAATCAATTCTAGAAAATAAGTTAATCGAAAAATAAACTATTAACGGACTTAATTACTAGTTTGCGTTAGTTTAAAGTAGTAGGTATATTATCGGACGTACACAAGTTTTTTATTATTACAACTTTACTTTAACCTCAGGTCAGCGCTAGTTCAAAGAAATGTCCTCCTACCTAGTTGATTAAAGTTGTAATAATGAAACACTTTATACGGCCGACGAAATTCTACTTTTAACTAGCGCCAAGTTGTAATAATCGCCCTAAGACAAACTAAACTTATACATATTATAAATCATAAAAATATAAAACAAATTGTTTGTTTAACAAAAATTTTGTATGGACTTTGTACGCAAAACATGTGAACAGTTTTAGTTTTAGTAAGAATTATCAAGGATCGATCCTCCACTATTCCGTGTAATTGAGATGATGGTCCTTTTAATAAACTTAATAAACTAAAATTATTTTTTGTAATTATGTATGTATATTAAAACAAACAACAAATTTACAAAGACGTTTCGTCAGCTCAGAACTGGTTTGGTTAAATTACCATGCTATGCGCCAAACCAATTCTGATCTGACGATTTGTTATTAAAAATTAACCTTTGTCTAATAACATGAATAATAATTCAATACGAAAAGCTTTAACAATTTGAACAACCGTTTTTAAATTAGTATCATTACACTATGTAAAAGTTTTTTGACCAAATGTATCTGAAACCTAATCTTTATGTAAAATTTTCCGAGGAATCCGAATATGAAGTCAAACCAAAACAGTTTTCGAGATACATATTCCAAAATAACCGTTATTTGTGTTTTTAAAAAAGATGATGTTACTTAAATACAAATATCTTGAAAAATATTATAACTAATGTTATTATTATTTTTTATAATGTAAGGCCATAAAATTGATAAAATAAACACGGCTTGCTCGTGCAAATTGGTCAAGAAATGACTGAGATACAGTGGAGCAATCTTCAAATCTCACAAAATTTTTAATAATTTTTGCAATTTTGCATCCAGATTGGTGCAAAAATGACAAAGCTACAGAAGATTTAATGAATTAGCCCACTTTTCGCTTTTATTAAATAAAAAAATTATATTGCTTAGAATTAACAATGCTTTATTTGAAAGGTCTTTTATTGTAAGAATTGCACGTCGTTAGAACACATTACCCATTGAGCTTCGTGTGTTTTCACACTGGACTTTAGTATTTTTTTGTCCAGTAAACCGCAAGGTTGCATTATTAAGTTTAAAAAATTTCAAATGGGAACAAAGAAGGTTTTTTTAATTGAACCTAACCTTCGTCTAGACAAAACAAAAAATCTTGTTTTTTGGGGAAAAAATCTTAAAATCTTGTTTCGGTTAAAAAAATCTTAAAAAATAAGGTAAAATCTTACTTCTGGCAGCGCTGGGTATAATAAAAACATCGCGGGAGAAAATATTTGTAAGAATGAAATTGGGTAAAAATTAAAAAGCTCTTTACATAAAAGATTTTTGACAACACTCATTTTGCGCTTATAGGTTTTTTTTATTAGAAGTTCACAATTTTAAATTGTTTGCTAATTATGAAGACAGCGTTCAAGATTTGTTAAAAAACTATGAGAAAATTGGAACAGTTTTTAAGAAGATTTTGTTTTTATTTATTTTTTAAGTTAAAATTCGTTTTTATATATTACTTAAAAAAAGGAGTTAATATGTCTTTAAAAATACACCTTCTGCATACGCACTTAAATTTCTTCCCCAATAACCTTGGCGATAAAAGTGGCGAGCTAGTGAGCGTTTTCACTAACTAAAACAAGAAATGGAACGTCGGTATCAAGGGGCGTATGATGAGGCGGTGTTGGGCGACTATTTTTGGCTCCTGATATTTGCCTATTGGGTATAAAATGTTCGTATTAAAGTAAATTAATGTTCTAATGTTTGGTTTAAAAAAAATAAGTTGAAAAGAGCAAAATTGCAAAATATCATTAAACTTTTTGTGAAATATGAACTTTAGTTGTAACTCAGTCATTTCTTTAACAATTTTTACAAACAATGCGTGGTTGTTTTTTTGTACTTTTATTATTTTTCAATGGAAAAAAAGAAAAAAAGCCATCGAATATTTTCGCGGATACTTTGATTAAAGTGATGTCATTTTTTAAAAAAACACAAATAACAGCTATTTTTGAATATCTCGTAAACAACTACTTTTCTACTTTTGACCATTCTGACTTCGTATACGGATTCAGCGGACAATTTTACATAAAGTTTAAGTGTCAGATTTCATTTGTTGAAAATTTGTGACACAGTGTTATAGGATATATTGGAATAAAAATCTTAGATATTAAATCGTAAGTGGTGTAAAGTATTTAACTTGTTTCCGCTGTTATTCTTATTATTTACATTAGATAAAATGAATGAGAAAGTTTAAAGCGAATAATAATGGCAATATGTATATGAATAACATCAAAAAACTTTTTTAAGAAAAAAATATACGCAATCATAAAAAAGCTTATTAAGTACAATTTAATTAAAGATTCTCAACGCACTGGTCTTAAGAGCGATAAAGAATCAAAACTTATGTTAATATAATAAAACTTGGCTGAATTGAACTTTAAGTGTTAGATACCTCATGCACAATAATTATGTCTGGAGGGCCACTTTTTTGCGATGAGGAAGAAAATTGAGTGATTGGTACTCTTTAATGCGTCTGCGCATTTCTGTTTCGCATCTTTTTTCTTTTCGCAAATCGCTATTTTTGAATTTAAATTTCAAACAAAAACATTTTCAGCGGCTTTACTTTCATCGTTACAAAAAGGTGATAGAGAATACCAAATAAGCCTCTTATTGCAGTTAGCTTTCGTATCGAAATTGCATTCGCATCGCCCCAGGAACAGAATTTCTATGGTAATTTCCTTTCCTTTATAAAAACTTTTGTAGATCTTTATTTTTTAAATGTATGCCCCTATTACGGTTTACAACTCAACTCTAGTCAGTGATGCCAGTAAAAAATTAAACAAAATCCCTACGTGTCTTAAAAAAATCTCTTTTTTCCCTACAACCAAAAAAAAATTTCCCTACACTTTTCCCTACGTTAAAAATTTCTTGTTTACTGCATAATATATATAGGACAAAATGGAAATAATATGGCGAATATCATACACAATAATATTGCAAGTGTATGGGTCGCTTAAGTTTTGAAAAATATTTGAGCCAAATGGTATGGCCAAGCTCATATGGTATGGGCGCACTGTGCTAAAACCATTTTTTTCGGAAACTTTATATATGAAGCTTAAATCCATTGCACTAATCTGCCATATTAAAAATTAGTTAATAAAGGCAATTCATTATAACTATGTTCAGCTGGTGGAGTATTTTGAAGTCATTCAATTTAAGAATTTCTGGAAAAAGGAAGAAAGTCTGGACGATGACTTATTTGCAGCCAAGGCGAATTCAACTACAGGTGGTGTCCGGAACTATAACAATTCAAAAACAAAGGGTTTTTGCATGGCATTGTGTGTTTACGGTTCGAAATGTCAACCATTCCTATCAAATCAAAAACATTTGTTCGAACTGTCAAAATCAGATGACGTTTCGACACCACCTGTAGTTGAATTCGCTTATTTGCAGCTTTTGTCAAAGCCAAGGAGAATTCAACTACAGGTGGTGTCGCAACTACAACAATCCAAAAACAACAGAAACAACATAGGGGTTTTTACATTGCATTGTTAGTGCTATTAGCTCGAAATGTCAACCATTTTTAACAAAACACTAACAAATCAAAACAAATAAGCTCGAACTGTCAAAATCAGATGCCGTTTCGACACCACCTGTAGTTGAATTCGCCTTGGTCAAAGCTTTTTTGACTTTTTTAACAGGTTGCAAGAAGCCACCCATTCATCAAATTCATTAAAAGGAAATAAGCTTACCTTCGTTAAGTTACAATTAACATAACAACTTTGTTTTGATTAAATTTTACACTTTGAAAAAAAATATTTTATTAAAACCATTAATTTATTTATATAAAAACATTTTATTTTCATTTTTAACCAATTTTTTATTGGTAAATATGTATTTTCCACGCACGTTCAAGCAATATTTTAAGCAAACCTATCGCACACTAAAAAACTTAACTTAAACTAATTAAGAAACATAAAAGCTTTTAAAATTACAACGAAAACTTTTTTAACGAACTATAACAGAAACCGGCGGGAAACGGACACCACAACAAAAGAAAATTGCAAACTAATTTTCGTAAAGTTGCTTTTTTCGTATGGATGTTTTTGATTCAATTAACACTTACACGCAATACTTTTTGTTAAATAAACATTGAAATTAAAAAAAATACATTTTCTCTTTTGATTTAAATTATTTTTAATTATTTTTTTGCACTTTAACCCGATTTACGGTTCGGACAGTTATCAACCACTCGCGCACGTCTGCGGGTCACAAAATTTCTCAAAGAACTGATTAGAATATTGAACAATGGTATTAATGCAAATAAAACAGGGATGGAAAACTAAACAGGAATGTAATTTTGCGAATTCAAATAAATGACATAAAAAGGAATTTCTGAACTACAGGTCTATAAATGACTTAAAAGTAAAGAATATGGATGCAGAAGGGGTAAAGCTTCAACAAAATAACCACAATACTAATTATTGTTAAAGCTAAGGCACGAGCTCTATGTGAACATTTGTCCTTCAAGTTGTGCTGAAAAAGGTCAACAAGAAAAAGAAAGGTAAAAATGAAAAAACAAAAAAAATTTACTTTGGACTTCGAGAAGAATTCCTGACAAAAGTACGAATAAAGCTGAAGTAATTAAAATGGATAACCATTCAAAAAAGCAAATTTCGATCTACCAAAGGTTAAAATACAATTTAGTTTAAGGATTGATGTTTGACTATTGACGTCAGCAGTCGTCGATGGCTGCGAGTGTAAGACGGCAAATCCCTCTGAGGATATGGAGTGGTTGCGATCGAAACATGTCAGGGTAACCTGCCGGCCAGGGTTCGAGCCCGGCTACAGTCAAGAATGAAAAATTATCAATAACAATTTTAATTAATTTAAATGTTGTAAAATTCCTTTCTTCATAAAAATAATTTAATGAAAATTAAGACTAATTAAAAATATTAAAAAAAATTGGATTAAAAATATTAAATATTGTAAATTAAAAAATTGCAAAAATAATTAACACTAATTTCGAATATAGTTTTTGGAATTAAATCGTCCTTAAACTCGTCTGAAACCTCCAATTTGTAAAAAAAAAACTTCAAAATATAACAAAATAATTTAAAGCAAAAATTAAATTTTTCTTTAATTTTATTTTTCACCTTAAATAAGATAAGTAGAATACCGGTAGAATCGGTTCATATATGACTGTTTTATGGACAAAGAACTACCGTTTTTCCTGAAAAATTGGTTATGGTACAATACGGTCATACCATATGAGCTAGGAAGACAAAATTTGGATTATAGTTTTTTAATATACATACATACTATATGTAGGTATATATATGCATATAAAAATAATTATTATTAAAAATTAGAAAAATCAGTCTAATATTTTACCTGCCCCCATGCAAGTGTCCTTCCGAGTTAAGGATTTTAGTAGGATAGGATCCATACAAAACAAGTAAAAGGGATAGTCGGTCAACCCTATACGACAGTATATAAAAACAATTTTTGGGACCCGTGGGCAATGTTGAACACGCATGAACAAAATTATGTTATGAGGTTAAGATTCATGTAAAAGTTCTTTGTGCCGGATATTGTTTAGATATCTTGATCTTTATGAGATTTTAGGATGGTTAATTTTGGACCTACCAGAAAAACATTTTGTCATGATATAGTAGCTATCGTAAAAATTATTATTGCCATTTTTTTATATATACCAACATTTATAAGGAAGTAATTACATTAAAAGCTATTTTCGGGAGTAGTATTTATATGGGAACTGTGGTCAAATAGTGACCGATTCCAATAAACTTTGGTTAGATGATTTTGATTGCAATAAAATAAGTTTAGACCAAATTAAATCTAAATACCAACATTTTAAGATGGTTTATGGGCCAAAGACCCTGTTTCGGAAAAAGCTTGTATTATGGATAGATTGGCCCCATTTTCAATAAGCTTGTGACAATAAGAACCTACGACCAAATTTCATCAAATTATCTCCAAAATTGCTTTGCGCACAAGGTTTACATGGACAGCCGGACGGAAATCGTTAGATTAACTCAGAAACACTTTCTCAATCGGTATACTTAAAGGCTTAAAGCGCAAATGCATAATACCCTGCCCATTATTGTGGTGTGGTATAACAAGATAGATTGATTGTGTATTATTAAATCAAATTCTTTTGATATTTTTTTATTCATCCGGTGACCAACCACTCCTTTAACGCAACAATTGGTCGTACAAATTGATCAAATTTAAAAGGCGCATTATAAAACTTACCAAATGCCCAGGGTTACCGTTAAAAATTTTTAAAAAGACGTACAAAAATTCGTTTCATAAAAATAAAGTCGCTTGTGAAAATAAAAGTCGCACATCTTCTTTTAACGTTTTTTATAAATAGATAGAAAGCATAGCAAAATAATAAAAAAAAACAATTGAAACACAACAGTTAGTTGCATTTTCAGAAGCCTTTTTTATATTATTATGTAATGTGTTTTTCCATGTCGCTGAAGATGATTGTTTAGTTCACTAAAAGCTGTTTATAAACACTGCAAAAGAGCGCTTTGGTAAGCTTTTTATACTTCAGTTCCCTGTCTTTCGAATGGAATCACCAAATATTACGTTTATTGGAAGGACCTGCAGCGAAGTTAACGTTATCTTCTTTCATAATTTTGTAAAATGAGCACTGCAAACACCATCATTTTTATATCCTCCACCACAATAAAGCTTCTTACAGACGGTGCACACTGGTTCATATTTTGAGAAGGCGGCCAAAATAATTTTTTTTTATGTTCTCCGATTTTAAATTTTTTTTATTCATGTGAAAGTAAATACTAGTGAACCTCGGGAGCCAAAAAATTTCAACCCTATTTCAACTATTTCATTGAGAACGGGGTGGTCCGAAATGGACTTTCTCAACATTTGGTTATAGTTTTGAATTTCTGAGTCAATTTTTGAAGTTGAAATGCTCATAACTTTTGTTTTTTAAGATTTTTTGACAGAATAAGTTTTGTGTATTAGTTTATTTTATTAGCTATACGTGGTTTAAACTTTGCAACCTCTAGAACTATTTAATTTTTTTTTTAATGTCAAAATTTCCCGGAAATTTCCTACTTTATAGAGCATAAGTCCTGCCCGTCAAAACGCGTCAAAAAAATCTATACTCTCTTGTAGTCCAGAATCTAACCTACGTTTCTATACCCCCATTGTACACACATCTGGATACGATCTTGCGAACTACAGCAATTTCTGTGACCCAAGGTAAGATATTCGGTTCAAAAAATAAGTCCTGCAAGGAAAAATTACTGAAATTAAAGAAGGTGAATCTTAAAGAATTTGCGACAAATAAAGCAGTTCAGGCCACATAAATGATCTAGCACGTCAGGTTATCAATTAATTTGCAGAAGGTAAAGGTATTGCCATTGTTATGATCTTATTGTGGGTGAACGGATGCTGCAAAACGATAAGGCGACATAAATAGACTAACACGTTAGATTTCTGAGTAAGTTAAAAGGTTAAACATTAGTAAATAGCCGCAACATAAACTACATAGTTTAATTACCTGAAAATTGCAACTTAATTTAAAAAAATGGAAGAGCAGGTAAATGGTAAAAAAACTAGCACGCAGTTATATTATACGTAAAAATTACCTACATGTTACCTGTTAATTTATTGCCGGTATGTTATCCTTTTAAAAAGTGTGAAAACAGGGGTTTTTTATGTTTCAAAGAAATGCTAATAAAAGATTAAATTTGTATTTAAAAAAAAGTTTTTATGTTTCAAAGAAGTGGTAACAAAAGATCATTTAAAAAAACTTCTATCAAGAGTATAAAAATGCATGCATTCATAATTGTACCTTCATTATTGTTTAAACAATGGCTAAGTTCAGTTATGAAGTTCTCGCAGATATATATTTTTAACAGAAAGATGAAAAAGATTTTGTGTTACACATAATGAATAATCCATTCTTTAAATTATGCAACGAACAAGAAATCAAAATTCATAAGATAAAAATTAAAAATTTTTCATTTACATTAAGAAAACGGTACCTTAAATGTTCTAGAAACAAGAAAACGAAAAATGGCTAACAAATGATCTGATTTTTAAGAAGCTGACAATAACCGCTAAGGAAACTGGAAAAGTGGGTCGGCCCGCAAAATAAATTGACAATTGCAGTGAAAGATCACGATGACGCAAGCTTGCAAATATCAATGAAGAAATTTCTCATAGTATCATAAAGGATTCATTTCTGCATCAAATTCAACCAACGCAAAATAAGAAAACAAAAATTGCAATAATTGAAAAAATAGTGGAAGCAAGCCCTAAACGCACAAAGAGGATTTTAAAAAGTATGCCTACACCAACTGAGGAAATGAAATTTACTCCAGAAGAAGCATTTGCACCATTTTTGGATTTAAAACTGACAAAAAATCAGTATAAAGAACTGCGAAAGCGAACCAATGAAAAAAATTGTGGAATTTTTCCAGCATATCGAGATTTAGTTTCTGTCAAAAAATAGTGCTTACCTTCACAAACGGCTATTAGTGTAACTTCAAGTTCAGCAGAAGTAAAATTGCAGGCTCTTCTCGAACACACTGCAGAACGATTATTAAATACACTAGATGCTGACTGTTTAAAAAAACTTAAAAATTGCAGCATCACTTTATTTTCTAAATGGGGATGTGATGGAAGTTCTGGTCAGAAACAATACAAGCAATGTAATTCAGAAAACTCATCTGATGCTAACTTATTCATGGTATATTTACTTCCATTACGTTTAAGAAAAACTTATATTGGCTTAGAGCCGTCAACCAGTAGAGTTACAGAAATGGATGTATGGAAAAATGAAATACCCTCTTCAACAAAGTATTGCAGACCAATAAAGTTTGTTTACAAAAAGGAAACTAAAGATGTCATAACTGAAGAAGTTCGAAAAATAAAAGATCAAATTAAAGAACTTCAACCGGCAATATTTAAATTTGATGACCAATGCATTGAAATGAATTTTCAAATGTTCCTTACAATGATCGATGGAAAAGTTGCACAAGCATTAACCGAAACAAAGTCTTCGTCAAGCTGTACCATATGCCAAAAGACATCAAGTCAATTAAGCCAACCCCCATCACAAGACAATAGTTTCAATGAAGCATACGAATTTGGAATGTCCCCTCTTCATACCAGAATTCGTTTTATGGAGCATATTCTTAAATTGGGTTATGATTTGGAATTTGGCCCGTTAGGCGAAACAGTGAGAAAAAACAAAGAAAATGTGGAAAAAAGGAAGCAAACAAAAAAACAAATTCAAGAAAAATACCTTCACCTAGGCCTTATAATTGATCAGCCAAAACAAGGAGAAGGAAATTCAAATGATGGAAACACTGCAAGGAGATTCTTTTCCGATCTATCACAGGAGTACATTTTGAATTAATAAGACGATTCCAGATCATTTTACAAGTTATATCATGTAGCAGAAAGATAAATGCAAAAAAATTTGGCCAGTATGCAAATGAAACAGCAATTCTTTATAACAAAAAATACTCTTGGAGACATATGCCAGCCACAGTTCATAAAATTTTATATCATGGGGAACAAATAGTTCAACACAATATGCTGCCAATTGGAGATCTATCTGAAGAAGCGCAAGAAAAAAGGAACAATGACTACAGATTCTTCCGCGAGCATAACACAAGAAAAATGTCCAGATGTTGTACTAATGAAGATCTTATTACTATTTTGTTGTGCACATCAGATCCATATACATATGTCCAGTATTCGACAAAAATGGAAATCAACCTCAATCGAATTAGAGGAAGAAGCTAAGCAACTTCTGGAAAATAAAACCCAAAGCTATTTAGAAGAAATTTTTACTAATATTGTTTAATTTAAAATTGTTTATAGATTATCCCAGTTGGCCACGTCTTGAAGACATCCTCGAAGACGGATGCACGACAATGTTAATTTCTGCACGACATGTGAGGGACAGCGAGAACAAATCGTCAACGATATTTTCGAACAAGTGTCGCGAAAATCGTGCACGACACAAAGAAAGACAATGTCTCCTATTTTGTCGTCAAAGACTACATGCATGACAATGTCGTCTTTTTTGACATCCACGACAAAAATTATTATATGGTTATCTATTTCAGGCAGTTTTTTAGTATAGTTGGAATTTTAATTTCTTTCACATGTTTTATATTCGACTCTTATAAGCAATCCTAAAGTTGACAGTGAAGTATTAACTGCATGTAATCCGTTTCCAGCCCTCGATTAACTTTATTAGCATTTTTAGTTTTACTGTTTAGAACTAATTCGTAAATATTATGTAGGTATTTAAATCAACAATTAAAAAAAAAAGAATGTGTGAATTTTAAGAAAACCAAGCAAGGGATTGAATAGCATTCAAGAAAACTTTGTCGTCAATAGCTTTTATACATGACAACTTATAAGACAATGTCGCTCATACTGTCCCACATAGAGCCAAATAGAAGACAACTTATAAGACAATGTCGCTCATACTGTCCTACATAGAGCCAAATAGAAGGCAACTTATAAGACAATCAGGCAAGAATTTTAAAAGACGTTTTTTAGTAAGATTTCTGGAATAAAAGAATTTTATGACAAATATTATACAAACATTTCTCTATTAAACTGAAAAATTTTAAAAATTAGATAAAAAGTGTATTAAAAACAGCCTCCAACTTCTTTTCTCCAGCACACCCCCCAATGTCGCTCAAACTGACGTAAACGACGATTTCCTGAAAATTGTCTTCCAGAAAACCTAAACGACAGGGGAAAAGTCGCGCATACATCATTGACGACGATGTCGTCAACGGCAATCTGGCCAACTGGGATAATTTGTTTTTGATTTAAGTATATATTTGTATTTTATACTTTATTAAATTATTTAAGCTTAAGGTCTCTTTTTTAAAAAAAAAAAAAAAAATTTCCTGAAGAAGATTTCCAACGGAAATCGAAATATCGAATAAAAACATTTTAATTAATTTTTTAAAAAAGAGACCTTAAGCTTAAATAATTTAATAAAGTATAAAATTTAATAAAAAAGGTCGAAGAAAAAGGATTATAATTTAGTATATATTTGTATTAATATATAAAAATAAAATACACATACATCTCAAACCAAAAATAAAAGTTAAATTACCTAAAATGTTATCGATAGCCAAGAATGCTATTTGGGCATTTTTCAAAATATTCCTTTTCAGTTTTATCCTTATAACATCTCAGACCCCATAAAGTATATATATTCTGGCTCCTTGAGTAATTCTTAGTCGATTTAGCCATGTCCATCTGTCTGTTGAAAACACGATCACTTTCGAAAAACTCAAATGTCAAATTGCTTGTAGTTATCCAAAGCAGCTTTGGATTGAAATCCAGCAAAATCGTTTCAGTAGGATCAGAGCTATATATCCAAATGTAGAACCACCACTTTAAAAAATTGATAATTTTGTTACAAAAACTAACATAAATGGGGGAAAAATGCACGGAATGATATGAGATTTTGCAAATGTTCGTTTTGTTCGACTGGAAATCACACTGTGAAATTGCATGAAGATCGGTCTATAATTTGCCCTAGGTGCAAATAAACCCTACTCCCGGAAAACTGTTTAGTACGCCTAAAACCGTAATTTTTAATGGTATCAGAATAAAATAGGAATAGCCCTTAAAAATTTCGTGATGATCGGTCAATAATTTACTACAGGCCGCATATAAAGCCCACTCTGGTAAATTAATAAAATACGCCTAAAATCGTAGCAGATATATTTATTGTGGTAAAATTTCTTCCAAATTAGTTTCATATAGCTAAAAATAATTTCACCACTGTATTGAAATTTATGTTTTTTAATACCAGAAATACCTCTGCGAAATTTTGGGATGATTGGTTCATAACTTACCATAACTCCAATATAAATCCCCCTCCTGAAAATTATTTAAGTTCGGCTTAAACTGTTACGAATCCAGATATTTTATTCAAGATTGTCGGTCAATAATTTAATATAGGTTTAAGCCGCAACCAATTTTAATGCTGATGTCTGTTTTTTATTAAGATAAATTAATAAGAAGTAGACATCATATAGATATCACTCATAAAATTGTCAAATTGTCGGTGGAGGGTATCAAAGATTCGGCACAGCCGAATATAACACTCTAACTTGTTTTTAAAATAAATATATTAAAATTTATTGATTATGAAAACTTTGAACAGGTTTCGAAAAACATTTTAGTGCAAATGAATACAGTTGTTGAAAGTATTCAAAAATAATCAAAAATAATCACAAGTAATCGGATATCTTTTTGATTACTTTTGACTCTTTTTGATTATTTTATAGTAATTGCCGGTACTTCTGACTATTTTTCGATTACTTGTAATCGTAATCAATTACTAATCAGAAATTGTTTCTCATAGAGTTACATAATCATTACGATTCTTTTTAAAAAGTAATCTAATTGATTACTAATCGTAATCGATATTTAACAGGTATGTTTTATAGATACTTTGGTACTCGTTTGGTAAAATTTTCAACGTAAGCCAAACTTTGTAATGAAATAAAACATAGTTCTTCGGCTTTTTAATGTTGGCATTCGAGTCAAAGCAAGTCGTTATATGACGGACGCTCAGAATATCCTCTGTAAACATATCCTAAACAAAAGAGTAAAATCGGTTTCTATACAGATTCGATAAGATCAATGTAAACGTTTAAGTTGGGGTCCCATTAAATTGAGTCATACTCTAAAATTGGTATTACAAGTGACGAAAATAATCTTGGTGATAAAAGGGTTCTAAAATTCTTTTGCTCATTGTTTAATGAAATCGCAGATTCCACGAGCATTATTAACAGCCACCGTAAGATGTTGTATGAAATTTAATTTTCCATCTTTCAAAATACCGACTCTAGTTTATAGCCACTGATATAATAATAATAGTGATCAAAAGCAATACACTTTTTTGTAAAGTCATGTGCTTGCATGTTTTCAGGTTAAGTTTCATTACGACAAGGTTACACCAATCATAAATATTTTCCGAAACCTTTCGAAGATAACTTTGATCTGGTCAATGTTTGAAGCTTTAAAATATTTTCACCGATCTCATTAAAATTCTTCTTGAATTTGCAAAATTAAATTTTACGGACTGTGTTCTGCACGAAAGATATGACTTTAAGCTTATATAAGTATTACGAAGCCCGTTTTATGCAATTTTTTTAACCATAAGTTTGCGATCAGTATGTTTTCCAATAGTAGAACGTTAGTCATACCTGAAGATCCTTTACGAAAACCGTGTTGACATGGCGTTAGTAAAGAAGATCCTTGATGAACGAGAGACTCAGTAGCAAATAAATGTTTCTATAATTTATTATATTTGACTTATTTCCAGATTTAAATAAAGGAACTAGAAACGACTCTTTACAAATTTTAGGAAAGTAACCAAATTTTAATTAATAAAGGTGTTGCAATACCTAGTGCACAACTTTTCAAAACACAACTTGGTATGCCATCGGGTCCACTCGTCAATGAGGATTTAATACTTTTTAATCATCTTAAATTTTGTCTAGTGTCGAGCAATGGTAGTAGTTTGAGAGAACATTAAATGAATAGATTTCATTATCATATTTTGCATAAGAGAAAGTAGAGGCAAAAAATTCAGCGAAAAAAATTCTGATTTCCGACACACTACTTGACTCCGTACTTAGTATTTTAAAACTTTCGGGGTGCTACAAATCTTTCTTTTTGAGTTAACAAACGTTAATAACGACCTCGGATTATGATTTAAATTACATTTCATTTTTGGTTGAATAGTGCGGATGTATAATATTTTAACATTTTAACTTTAGCACTTTATGAAATCCACGAAATTTCCCTTAATTTGATGTTATATCCCAAAACCCTGCCAGCCCTGTTGTCAGCTAAAAACAGAGCAATATCATATGCCTCATCAGTAACTAAAAAGTATTAGTAATATGCACTACTTATTACTCGCAAGTCTAGGTGAACACGCTTCAACTTTTGCTGCTAAAATTCTTTTTAATACCCTTTCAAAAGTTTCCCAAATCGTCACACGCATCAATCTGTTTTAACTTTTTCGATTATAATTATCAGTATTGTGTTTTAACTTTTTCGATTATAATTATCAGTATTGTGGTTATTCTGTTGAATTGTTATGGTTTTTAATCCAAATTTTGATATTTCAATCAGGCTTATTAATTTTCATTAAATTACAGCCGCTTAGTATCATTTTACAAAAGCACGATATTGATTTTCAAATTTTCATGTGCCTTGAAGAGAAAAGAAATAAAGCCGAAGAACAATTTAAAGCGATTTTTAAAAAAGTTAAAGTTATTTGCGTTCAAATCGAGGTTCCAATCGAAAAGACAAGATTTGAACGAAATAATCACATCTAAAATGTTGAAGATTACTACCGAGTTGTAGGTTACATTCCTCTTATTGAATTTATTTTAGAAGATCTCAAAACACCTTTCCCAATAGATACCTTAAATGTATTAAACATACCTAAACTTTTACCTCAAAGTGTAATCAATTCATACACTGAAAGAAAAATGCTTCATATATTTAATGAATCGTTTTCATAAAAAAAATTTTACTGGTTATATGAAAATTTTCATTGTCCAAATGGAATTTCGTAGTTATAATGAAGTATTTTCGTTAAAATCGATTCATTGGATTTCGTAATTACGTTAAAAATTTTCATTGGATATATGAAAACTAAAGTTTGCCCAAGTTAAACAAACAATTTTAATTGGGAACATAAAAAACAATATACAAACATAACTATATTACTAAATTAATACAAAATTATAGTTTCCTTAAAAATATGTTTAATTGTTAATTAAAAAATGTAAGATTTAATTATTTCATACATCCAATGTAATATGCCATTAAATTTATGATATCAAAAATTTTTTTATAAAAGCAACATATTTCAATAATTGAAAAAAAAAATTATTTTTAACATTCAAATAACTCTATAGTCTCAATAATTAAAAGTATAAAAATATTTCGAAAAAGCATGCCTTCATAAATTTAAATTTTCATTATTACAATGAAAATTGTCATTATAGTAATGAAACAAAAGCTTTCAATCCATAAATACGTATGTACATTAGGGTGGCCGTTATTTTTTTTATTTTGATTTCTTATATTCTCCCCTAAATCGGTTCAGTTTTATGTAAAAAAAAATACAAAAAAATTTCGTAGCGATAAGTTGTGTTTTAGGGGGGGCGTCCGTCCCTCAAAGTTTGCCATCAAGCCATTTATTCAAATGTAATTTGTTTGCGTATGACATCTTCTAGTCAACAACATAAGCCTCTAAGAAAGTTTTTTGCTAAAATCAATATTTTAGAAAATAATTAAGAAAATAAAAACAAAATACCAAACATTTTATATACGTTTTATAAAATTTAATTAAAAATTTAAAATACAAAATACAAAATACTTTCAGGTTATGTATTTAAAATACAAAATACTTACACATCCTGTATGTATTTAAAATACAAAATACTTACACATCCTGTATGTATTTAAAATACAAAATACAAAATACTTCCATTTATTGTACGTATTTCAAATACAAAATACAAAATACTTCCACGTCATGTACATTAAGGTTATAACTTTTTTTGAGTGCAAAATACCACTCCAGCGCCATGTGGGGAATTTCGTTCTGATAATAAAAAACTGTTTTTTAAGCTGATTCAGTGAAAAAAGTTTCCGCACCGTAAGCGATTCCTAAAACTCTATATTATGTGTAAATTTTATTTTTGGAAATTGAAACCCTTTTGATTTTGCATTAGACTTATGAAAAATGGTTTGGTAGATTAAAATGCAATCAACCATTAATAAACTGACAGAATATATTTTGTAAACTATGTTTTTAAAATACAAAATACTCCCATTTTTTATGTATTTAAAATACAAAATACAAACTACTTATATTTATTGTATGTATTTAAAATACAAAATACAAAATACTTGCTGGATATGTATTTAAAATACAAAATACAAAATACTTGCACGTCATGTATTTAAAATACAAATACAAAATACGTATTTCAAATACATGTATTTCAAATACTGCCCAGCCCTGCATATAGTATGTACTAAGTAATGAACAAATAAATGTTCTCCTTTAAAAAAAAACACACACCCTTATTTTAAACTGTTGTCAACCAAATGATGTATATGAAAAAGCTTGTTCTCTCTTTAAGTGGTCTTTTTTTATTATGCGTTAGCAAAAAAAAAAAAAATCAACGTTGTTATTGTTGTTATGTTATGACAATTTTATCTCATATTTACGCTCTTAATTGAGTAATGGCAAATAAACATAGTTTTTTTATTAAAAAACTACACTGCCCCAGTAGACTAGCTGGTAGTGAGCTAGTCTATCAGCGCCGAGGTTGAGGAATCGATTCGATTCCGCCAGCGACTCTGGTTAAAAAGAAAAAAAAAAGTTAAATAAGAACAACTTTGATTATAAAAAAAAAAAAAATTCAAAAAAATTCAAAAAAAATAAAAAAGTCTATCAGAGCCGAGGTTGCGGGATCGACTC
Source organism: Pollenia griseotomentosa (assembly GCA_963931875.1). Classification (NCBI taxonomy): domain Eukaryota; kingdom Metazoa; phylum Arthropoda; class Insecta; order Diptera; family Polleniidae; genus Pollenia; species Pollenia griseotomentosa. The sequence goes on along the minus strand of OZ007561.1, from coordinate 200,199,493 downwards.
CCGCCAGCGACTCTGGTTAAAAAAAAAAGTTCAATGATTAAAAAAATATGTAAATGTATATATACATTTACAAAACTTTTAAAAAAATCAGCTGATGAGCTGATTATATTTGATAAAAGATATAAACACCTACTAACATCTAAACTTGAGCCTGAACTGTTGCATTGGTAACAAATATGAAAAATATCTGAAGATCTATCAGATAACGTTGTGAATGCTTTAATAAACTGTGAAAATTATTTAAAATTTTGGTTTTAATGCTCGTCAGTAATGCTACGAGCGAGAGGTCATTTTCCACCCTTCTTCGAATAAAAACATGGTTCAGATCAACAATAACAGAAAATAGACTGTTCTATCTAAATTTGCCTCACAAGGAAATCATAAATTGCTTATTTAAAAAGATTAATTTATATTGAACTGATCTTATATTTTATTTAACCTTATTGTTTTTGTTTTTTTAATATAATATACACATATTGTTTTTAATAAACCTTTAAAAACAAATTTTTTATTTGTTTGTATCACAGAAAACGCCACCCCACCCCCCCCCCCCCTAAGGCTCAAGCTGGATCCGCGCCTGCCCCCATCTAAGTACTAACCGCGACCGACGCTGCTTAATTTTGGTGATCGGACGAGAACCGAGGTAATTAGCGTGGTATGTTCGTTTGCAAAAGCATTGAGTCTAACAAGCAACTTATAGGAATACAAAATCCATTTTACATACATCGATTTATATAAATAAATACATTTGTGTAATACTATTAAAACTAATGTTATATATTCTTTGAGTTCTACGTATCTATGTACACATGTAACAAGGGTAACGTAAAAACGCAAAGAAAAATCATTATGCTTCAATATTTATAATTTCAAAAACTAGGGAATCAAAATCTTCTGATTCACCTAATTTGGAAACTTTGGCTCTTGCCGTTCTCAAGATATACAGAAATAAAAAAATACAAAAACAACAACGGATTTTTGGGCAAAATCAGAGGCAGTCGTGGTTTTTTGGTAATATCTCAGCCATTTGTTGACCGATCTTGCTGAATTTCAATAGCAAGAAATGGTAGACTATATGTGACATAAATGTAAAACAACCTAGTCGCTATCATGTCTGGAGTATCCGGAAAACACATATCAAACGTAAGACGGACAGACGGACATCGTTAAATCAACATCTCTCCTCATAAGGACCCAGAATATATATACTTTATAGGGTCTAAGATCAATATTATAGAAATTACACACGGAATGACAAATTATATATACCCTTTTCTACCTGTGGTGAAGGGTATAAAAAGAGTAATTTTTGGGATTTCAGTATTTTGATTAAAACTCAGCCATTTTTAACCGATTTGACAGATTTATATACCGACGTGTTTAAGAATAAATTTACCATTTACTTTGGTGATAAAACTTGGACTCAGAAAGAATTATGGTTTCCGAAAATGTGTATTTAAAAAAAAAATAATTTTGGTCATAACTTTTTTGTATCTGAACCGATTTTACCGAGTTTTTCAGAAAATATATTCTACTAAAAATTTCCGATGTTTTGATATATATTTCATATCCTTAGGTCTTATGACAGCTCTAAAATGTAGGTTTTTACAAAAATGTTGATGTTTTTTAGGCCATTTTGTGAGTATTTTACTCATAACTTGCCATTTTTTTAACCGATTTGACAGATTTATATACCGACGTGTTAAAGAACAATTTTCAATTAATTTGAACTATAAAAGTTGGACTCGGATGATCTATGGTTCCCGATTAAGCGTATTTAAAAAAAAAATTTATTTTGGCAATAACTTTTTCTTATCTGAACCGATTTTTCCGAAATTTTCAGAAAATATTTTCTCCAAAAGATTTCCGATCTTTTGATATATATAAGGCGTAACCATAGGTCATATGACAGTCCAAAAAATCAGGTTTTTATACAATTTTTGATATTTTTTGTACGGGAGGTACCACGTCCACTTGTTCAATCCCGCCCACATTGTGTGGGATGCTGTGTATTGATAACCTTAATGTGTGTACCTAATTTGGAAACTTTGGCTCTTGCCGTTCTCAAGATATACAGAAATAAAAATATACAACAACAAGGGATTTTTGGGCAAAATCAGAGGCAGTCGTAGTTTTTTGCTCATATCTCCGTCATTTTTGGACCGATCTAGCTGAATTTCAATAGCAAACTTAAACGAAGTATATGTGACATAAATATATATCAAATTAGTCTACACCATTTCTGGGGTTTTCGGAAAACCCATTTCAACATACACACGGACAGACGGACATCGTTAAATCAACTTCGCTTTTCATAAGGACCCAGAATATATATACTTTATAGGGTATAGGATCAATATTTTGGAACATACAAACGGAATGACAAAGTTAAAAATCTAAAAACACAAAATAAAGAACAATCTTACTGCCTGTTTGTAGAACGCGAGCGCAAAAGTGACTCGTTCAACTTACATTAAAAACAAAAACAAAATTTCAAAATTTGTTTTTGTTTTAAATGTAAGTTAAACGAGTCACTTTTGTGCTCGCGTTCTACAAACAGGCAGTTACTTGCAATTTTTTTTTTAATTTGTACTTTACGTGTTTTTGGTGGTTTTTGCTGTTTTTTTAATGAAATTTTATGCTTTAATTGAAAAATTTTCAAATTTTTTTAATTAATTTTTTATTATATTAAACATTATATAAAACTACACTGCCCCTGTAGGCTAGCTGGTAGTGAGCTAGTCTATCAGCGTCGAGGTTGCGGGATCGATTCGATTCCGCCAGCGACTCTGGTTATAATTTCGGTGATCGGACGAGAACCGATGTATTCAGCGTGGTATGGTCGTTGGCAAAAGCATTTAGTCTAACCAGCAATTTATAGAAATACAATATCCATTTATAGACTTCATACATTTACTTAACAAACATAGCAAAACTAATACTCATTCAACTTTGTTACATTACAAAACGACTTTATGTTAAGTTAAATGTTTGTACATTTATCTGTAAAAGAAAAAAATCTAAAAACACAAAATAAAAAACAATCTTACTTGCAATTTTTTTCTAATTTGTACTTTACGTGTTTTTGCAGTTTTTTTAATGAAATTTTATGCTTTTATTGAACAATTTTCAAATTTTTTTAAATTAATTTTTTAATAAAGCGGTCCCCCATCTAAGTACTAACCGCGCCCGACGCTGCTTAATTTCGGTGATCGGACGAGAACCGATGTATTCAGCGTGGTATGGTCGTTGGCAAAAGCATTTAGTCTAACCAGCAATTTATAGAAATACAATATCCATTTATAGACTTCATACTTTTACTTAACAAACATAGCAAAACTAATACTCATTCAACTTTGTTACATTACAAAACGACTTTATGTTAAGTTAAATGTTTGTACATTTATCTGTAAAAGAAAAAAATCTAAAAACACAAAATAAAGAACAATCTTACTTGCAATTTTTTTCTAATTTGTACTTTACGTGTTTTTGCAGTTTTTTTAATGAAATTTTATGCTTTTATTGAACAATTTTCAAATTTTTTTAAATTAATTTTTTAATATATTAAAAATTTTTATTAAAAAAAAAAAACAAAAAATTGTTGGGATGCCAACAACACGCGGTGTTCCCAAGCGGTCCCCCATCTAAGTACTAACCGCGCCCGACGCGGCTTAATTTCGGTGATCGGACGAGAACCGATGTATTCAGCGTGGTATGGTCGTTGGCAAAAGCATTTAGTCTAACCAGCAATTTATAGAAATACAATATCCATTTATAGACTTCATACTTTTACTTAACAAACATAGCAAAACTAATACTCATTCAACTTTGTTACATTACAAAACGACTTTATGTTAAGTTAAATGTTTGTACAATTATCTGTAAAAGAAAAAAATCTAAAAACACAAAATAAAGAACAATCTTACTTGCAATTTTTTTCTAATTTGTACTTTACGTGTTTTTGCAGTTTTTTTAATGAAATTTTATGCTTTTATTGAACAATTTTCAAATTTTTTTAAATTAATTTTTTAATATATTAAAAATTTTTATTAAAAAAAAAAAAACAAAAAATTGTTGGGATGCCAACAACACGCGGTGTTCCCAAGCGGTCCCCCATCTAAGTACTAACCGCGCCCGACGCTGCTTAATTTCGGTGATCGGACGAGAACCGATGTATTCAGCGTGGTATGGTCGTTGGCAAAAGCATTTAGTCTAACCAGCAATTTATAGAAATACAATATCCATTTATAGACTTCATACTTTTACTTAACAAACATAGCAAAACTAATACTCATTCAACTTTGTTACATTACAAAACGACTTTATGTTAAGTTAAATGTTTGTACATTTATCTGTAAAAGAAAAAAATCTAAAAACACAAAATAAAGAACAATCTTACTTGCAATTTTTTTCTAATTTGTACTTTACGTGTTTTTGCAGTTTTTTTAATGAAATTTTATGCTTTTATTGAACAATTTTCAAATTTTTTTAAATTAATTTTTTAATATATTAAAAATTTTTATTAAAAAAAAAAAACAAAAAATTGTTGGGATGCCAACAACACGCGGTGTTCCCAAGCGGTCCCCCATCTAAGTACTAACCGCGCCCGACGCTGCTTAATTTCGGTGATCGGACGAGAACCGATGTATTCAGCGTGGTATGGTCGTTGGCAAAAGCATTTAGTCTAACCAGCAATTTATAGAAATACAATATCCATTTATAGACTTCATACTTTTACTTAACAAACATAGCAAAACTAATACTCATTCAACTTTGTTACATTACAAAACGACTTTATGTTAAGTTAAATGTTTGTACATTTATCTGTAAAAGAAAAAAATCTAAAAACACAAAATAAAGAACAATCTCACTTCCAATTTTTTTCTAATTTGTACTTTACGTGTTTTTGCAGTTTTTTTAATGAAATTTTATGCTTTTATTGAACAATTTTCAAATTTTTTTAAATTAATTTTTTAATATATTAAAAATTTTTATTAAAAAAAAAAAAACAAAAAATTGTTGGGATGCCAACAACACGCGGTGTTCCCAAGCGGTCCCCCATCTAAGTACTAACCGCGCCCGACGCTGCTTAATTTCGGTGATCGGACGAGAACTGATGTATTCAGCGTGGTATGGTCGTTGGCAAAAGCATTTAGTCTAACCAGCAATTTATAGAAATACAATATCCATTTATAGACTTCATACTTTTACTTAACAAACATAGCAAAACTAATACTCATTCAACTTTGTTACATTACAAAACGACTTTATGTTAAGTTAAATGTTTGTACATTTATCTGTAAAAGAAAAAAATCTAAAAACACAAAATAAAGAACAATCTTACTTGCAATTTTTTTCTAATTTGTACTTTACGTGTTTTTGCAGTTTTTTTAATGAAATTTTATGCTTTTATTGAACAATTTTCAAATTTTTTTAAATTAATTTTTTAATATATTAAAAATTTTTATTAAAAAAAAAAAACAAAAAATTGTTGGGATGCCAACAACACGCGGTGTTCCCAAGCGGTCCCCCATCTAAGTACTAACCGCGCCCGACGCGGCTTAATTTCGGTGATCGGACGAGAACCGATGTATTCAGCGTGGTATGGTCGTTGGCAAAAGCATTTAGTCTAACCAGCAATTTATAGAAATACAATATCCATTTATAGACTTCATACTTTTACTTAACAAACATAGCAAAACTAATACTCATTCAACTTTGTTACATTACAAAACGACTTTATGTTAAGTTAAATGTTTGTACAATTATCTGTAAAAGAAAAAAATCTAAAAACACAAAATAAAGAACAATCTTACTTGCAATTTTTTTCTAATTTGTACTTTACGTGTTTTTGCAGTTTTTTTAATGAAATTTTATGCTTTTATTGAACAATTTTCAAATTTTTTTAAATTAATTTTTTAATATATTAAAAATTTTTATTAAAAAAAAAAAAACAAAAAATTGTTGGGATGCCAACAACACGCGGTGTTCCCAAGCGGTCCCCCATCTAAGTACTAACCGCGCCCGACGCTGCTTAATTTCGGTGATCGGACGAGAACCGATGTATTCAGCGTGGTATGGTCGTTGGCAAAAGCATTTAGTCTAACCAGCAATTTATAGAAATACAATATCCATTTATAGACTTCATACTTTTACTTAACAAACATAGCAAAACTAATACTCATTCAACTTTGTTACATTACAAAACGACTTTATGTTAAGTTAAATGTTTGTACATTTATCTGTAAAAGAAAAAAATCTAAAAACACAAAATAAAGAACAATCTTACTTGCAATTTTTTTCTAATTTGTACTTTACGTGTTTTTGCAGTTTTTTTAATGAAATTTTATGCTTTTATTGAACAATTTTCAAATTTTTTTAAATTAATTTTTTAATATATTAAAAATTTTTATTAAAAAAAAAAAACAAAAAATTGTTGGGATGCCAACAACACGCGGTGTTCCCAAGCGGTCCCCCATCTAAGTACTAACCGCGCCCGACGCTGCTTAATTTCGGTGATCGGACGAGAACCGTTGTATTCAGCGTGGTATGGTCGTTGGCAAAAGCATTTAGTCTAACCAGCAATTTATAGAAATACAATATCCATTTATAGACTTCATACTTTTACTTAACAAACATAGCAAAACTAATACTCATTCAACTTTGTTACATTACAAAACGACTTTATGTTAAGTTAAATGTTTGTACATTTATCTGTAAAAGAAAAAAATCTTAAAACACAAAATAAAGAACAATCTTACTTGCAATTTTTTTCTAATTTGTACTTTACGTGTTTTTGCAGTTTTTTTAATGAAATTTTATGCTTTTATTGAACAATTTTCAAATTTTTTTAAATTAATTTTTTAATATATTAAAAATTTTTATTAAAAAAAAAAAACAAAAAATTGTTGGGATGCCAACAACACGCGGTGTTCCCAAGCGGTCCCCCATCTAAGTACTAACCGCGCCCGACGCTGCTTAATTTCGGTGATCGGACGAGAACCGATGTATTCAGCGTGGTATGGTCGTTGGCAAAAGCATTTAGTCTAACCAGCAATTTATAGAAATACAATATCCATTTATAGACTTCATACTTTTACTTAACAAACATAGCAAAACTAATACTCATTCAACTTTGTTACATTACAAAACGACTTTATGTTAAGTTAAATGTTTGTACATTTATCTGTAAAAGAAAAAAATCTTAAAACACAAAATAAAGAACAATCTTACTTGCAATTTTTTTCTTATTTGTACTTTACGTGTTTTTGCAGTTTTTTTAATGAAATTTAATGCTTTTATTGAACAATTTTCAAATTTTTTTAAATTAATTTTTTAATATGTATATTAAAAATTTTTATTAAAAAAAAAAACAAAAAATTGTTGGGATGCCAACAACACGCGGTGTTCCCAAGCGTTCCCCCATCTAAAATATCCATTTATAGACTTCATACTTTTACTTAACAAACATAGCAAAACTAATACTCATTCAACTTTGTTACATTACAAAACGACTTTATGTTAAGTTAAATGTTTGTACATTTATCTGTAAAAGAAAAAAATCTTAAAACACAAAATAAAGAACAATCTTACTTCCAATTTTTTTCTAATTTGTACTTTACGTGTTTTTGCAGTTTTTTTAATGAAATTTTATGCTTTTATTGAACAATTTTCAAATTTTTTTAAATTAATTTTTTAATATATTAAAAATTTTTATTAAAAAAAAAAAAACAAAAAATTGTTGGGATGCCAACAACACGCGGTGTTCCCAAGCGGTCCCCCATCTAAGTACTAACCGCGCCCGACGCTGCTTAATTTCGGTGATCGGACGAGAACCGATGTATTCAGCGTGGTATGGTCGTTGGCAAAAGCATTTAGTCTAACCAGCAATTTATAGAAATACAATATCCATTTATAGACTTCATACTTTTACTTAACAAACATAGCAAAACTAATACTCATTCAACTTTGTTACATTACAAAACGACTTTATGTTAAGTTAAATGTTTGTACATTTATCTGTAAAAGAAAAAAATCTTAAAACACAAAATAAAGAACAATCTTACTTGCAATTTTTTTCTAATTTGTACTTTACGTGTTTTTGCAGTTTTTTTAATGAAATTTTATGCTTTTATTGAACAATTTTCAAATTTTTTTAAATTAATTTTTTAATATATTAAAAATTTTTATTAAAAAAAAAAAAACAAAAAATTGTTGGGATGCCAACAACACGCGGTGTTCCCAAGCGGTCCCCCATCTAAGTACTAACCGCGCCCGACGCTGCTTAATTTCGGTGATCGGACGAGAACCGATGTATTCAGCGTGGTATGGTCGTTGGCAAAAGCATTTAGTCTAACCAGCAATTTATAGAAATACAATATCCATTTATAGACTTCATACTTTTACTTAACAAACATAGCAAAACTAATACTCATTCAACTTTGTTACATTACAAAACGACTTTATGTTAAGTTAAATGTTTGTACATTTATCTGTAAAAGAAAAAAATCTTAAAACACAAAATAAAGAACAATCTTACTTGCAATTTTTTTCTAATTTGTACTTTACGTGTTTTTGCAGTTTTTTTAATGAAATTTTATGCTTTTATTGAACAATTTTCAAATTTTTTTAAATTAATTTTTTAATATATTAAAAATTTTTATTAAAAAAAAAAAAACAAAAAATTGTTGGGATGCCAACAACACGCGGTGTTCCCAAGCGGTCCCCCATCTAAGTACTAACCGCGCCCGACGCTGCTTAATTTCGGTGATCGGACGAGAACCGATGTATTCAGCGTGGTATGGTCGTTGGCAAAAGCATTTAGTCTAACCAGCAATTTATAGAAATACAATATCCATTTATAGACTTCATACTTTTACTTAACAAACATAGCAAAACTAATACTCATTCAACTTTGTTACATTACAAAACGACTTTATGTTAACCCTTAAATGCGCATTGTATCTTTTAAGATACAACCAAAAAAAAAAATCTTACGGTTCCAATTTTGGTCCAAATTGAAAAAAAATAAATTGAACGTACTTAAAACATTATAACCCATTTTTTAAAAATAGCCCTTTCGAGGAAATCTTCTGTACTTGCGATTTATTAACAGTTAAAGCTAAAAAATAGTTTTGTGCAAAAATAAAATAAAATTGAAAATTATATGTTACATAACATTAAGCGGAGATAAATTACGAATTTGAAAAAATTCAGTGAAGTGTTAAAATATATAATTAAGCGAAAAAAGTATTTACAAAAGCTTTTTGTTTCAAAATTTGGCTACAGGCCGTTATTTAATGGTTGTATCTTTAAAGATACACCGCGCATTCTTCTACAAATTTCACATTAATTTTTATTTGAATTATGTACTGCGTTGCGGTGCAAGTTCATTTATATTTTATGCTTTGAACAAGCAGGTTCTATGTTCAGCGTCTTGCTTTCATTACACTATTAATTTTTTTATAAAAAATAGTAAATAATAATAATTTTTAAGTCATGTCAGGATTTAGAAAGGTTGATGGAGTCAATATGACTGATGAGCAAGTTTGTGAATTACTGTTCAATAGTGATGGTATTACTTACGATAGTACGGACAACAGTGACTCAGATGAGGATGACATGCAAGTTACAAATTCTTGTAAAAAGAAACCAGAGCTCCAAGAAGCTACTGGAATGCTATTGATACAGGACGAAAACAATAAAGAAAGTGATACTGAGGATGAAATAGATATTGAAGGATCTATACATGATTCTTTTATACAAATGATAGCTGAAGATGATTATCAGGAAGTTCCGACAGCTTCAGATTTGGGCCGATATGAACCGTTAGATTTAACACCTTCTACTTCTTATTCAAATACTAAAACGACTTATGGTCCGACAAATATTTGGGCTTCTTTTTCTTCAGAATTTAGTAGAGTTGATATAAATCCCAAGTCATCGGAATTTCAAAGAATTTTATGGAAAAAGGGACATCTTCAATTTGATGCTAAGCAAGTTCAGTTTGGAGGCGATTGTGATCTTACAGTTTGGTGCCATTTATTTCCACAGTCATTGGAGGAAGAAATAGTAATGGAAACTATAAAATATGCTGGTGTTAACCAATCTTTTAATTTTACAGTGCCAGATCTACGCAAATTTATAGGAGTGCTCTTTTACATGACGTATTACAAACTTCCAAGCGCCAGAGACTATTGGTCTGCAAACAACCACCGAAGTGTTCAAATAATACAAAGCCAAATGCCTATGAAACGCTTTGAAAAAATTCGGGAACTACTGCATTTTAACGACAAAAGCCAAATGCCTGATCGAAATGATCCCAATCGCGACAGGCTTTATCTAATTAGACCGGTTATCGATACCCTAAATAGAACTTTTTCTACCGTACCGAAACTGGACAGATTGAGTGTGGATGAGCAAATGTGCTCTACAAAAATGGGAAGTTATATGAAACAGTATTTACCCAACAAGACAAAAAAGTGGGGGTTTAAATTATTTGTACTCTGTGATACAATGGAATACGCCTATAAATTTGAAGTCTATAGCGGAGCAACTGAAAACTTAGCTACAGGTGAACCAGATCTTCAATCTTCAGCGAATATTGTCGTAAGACTTCTTCGGGAAGTACCCCGATATCAAAACTTTGTTGTATACTTTGATAATTTTTATACAACAGTGCCACTTATAGTATATTTGCGCACTCAGGGAATTCTGGCTGTTGGTACTATCAGACGCAACAGAATAAAGAATTGTAAGTTACCTGAAGAAAAAGTAATGATGAAATTCCAAAGAGGAGCAAGTCAGGAATATGTTGCTAACATACACGGTATCGAAGTGACAACATTATCATGGAAAGATAATAGAATTGTCAATCTGATTTCAAATTATGTCGGTACTAACCCTCCATTAGATATATATAACACAGAGAGTGAACCTTTAACAATTAAACGCTTTGACAAAAGGGAAAAATCTATCAAAAGTATTCCATGTCCACAAATCATTAAAGATTATAACTGTCACATGGGCGGAGTAGACTTGATGGATAGTTCAATAGGCCGGCATAAAATATAAATGAAAAGCCGTAAGTGGACAACTAGAATGTTTTACCACCTTCTTGACATGACATGTGTTAATGCCTGGATTCTTTATAGAAGAATAAACAAAGATAAACAAGGATCTGAAATTCGATTGGTGAATTTCAAGTTGGAAGTCGCAGATGCATTGTTTTCTTATAAAACAAAAACTGTTCCAGCAAGAGGACGTCCAAATTTGGAAAAACAAATTGAGGAAAAAAGACAAAAGCCGAACACAAGCCCAGCGCCGCCAAAGGACACCCGGCTAGATGGAACCAGTCACTGGATTACAATGGACAAAAAAGGAAGATGTAAGATGCCCAAATGCTCAGGACAAACCAAAATGTTTTGCTTAAAATGTAAGGTGAATTTATGTGTTACAGCTGAAAAAAATTGCTTTTATGATTACCACAACTTTTAATTCCTTTTATATAGTTTATTACCTTATTTCGCTGATTGTTTTAGTTTTTATAACATGAATTTTTTAAGTTTATTTTATTGAAAATTAAATTTACTGTTTTTATTATAATTAAAAATTATTTTTATAAATAAAAAAGGTTTTTAGTACTTCTAAAAATTAAAATACTCGTATTTATTTTGAAAACTAAAATGTGTGATAGTGCGCATTGTATCTTTTAAGATACAACCACTTTTTTTTAAAAATACATAGTTAAAAAATTTTTTAAAAAAAAACGTGGTAGGCAGTTGTTATTTTTTTACAATTTTACATATTATATATTTTTTTTGTTAAAATTGGCGTTGTTGCGCATTTAAGGGTTAAGTTAAATGTTTGTACATTTATCTGTAAAAGAAAAAAATCTAAAAACACAAAATAAAGAACAATCTTACTTCCAATTTTTTTCTAATTTGTACTTTACTTGTTTTTGCAGTTTTTTTAATGAAATTTTATGCTTTTATTGAACAATTTTCAAATTTTTTTAAATTAATTTTTTAATATATTAAAAATTTTTATTAAAAAAAAAAACAAAAAATTGTTGGGATGCCAACAACACGCGGTGTTCCCAAGCGGTCCCCCATCTAAGTACTAACCGCGCCCGACGCTGCATAATTTCGGTGATCGGACGAGAACCGATGTATTCAGCGTGGTATGGTCGTTGGCAAAAGGATTTAGTCTAACCAGCAATTTATAGAAATACAATATCCATTTATAGACTTCATACTTTTACTTAACAAACATAGCAAAACTAATACTCATTCAACTTTGTTACATTACAAAACGACTTTATGTTAAGTTAAATGTTTGTACATTTATCTGTAAAAGAAAAAAATCTTAAAACACAAAATAAAGAACAATCTTACTTGCAATTTTTTTCTAATTTGTACTTTACGTGTTTTTGCAGTTTTTTTAATGAAATTTTATGCTTTTATTGAACAATTTTCAAATTTTTTTAAATTAATTTTTTAATATATTAAAAATTTTTATTAAAAAAAAAAAACAAAAAATTGTTGGGATGCCAACAACACGCGGTGTTCCCAAGCGGTCCCCCATCTAAGTACTAACCGCGCCCGACGCTGCTTAATTTCGGTGATCGGACGAGAACCGATGTATTCAGCGTGGTATGGTCGTTGGCAAAAGCATTTAGTCTAACCAGCAATTTATAGAAATACAATATCCATTTATAGACTTCATACTTTTACTTAACAAACATAGCAAAACTAATACTCATTCAACTTTGTTACATTACAAAACGACTTTATGTTAAGTTAAATGTTTGTACATTTATCTGTAAAAGAAAAAAATCTTAAAACACAAAATAAAGAACAATCTTACTTGCAATTTTTTTCTAATTTGTACTTTACGTGTTTTTGCAGTTTTTTTAATGAAATTTTATGCTTTTATTGAACAATTTTCAAATTTTTTTAAATTAATTTTTTAATATATTAAAAATTTTTATTAAAAAAAAAAAACAAAAAATTGTTGGGATGCCAACAACACGCGGTGTTCCCAAGCGGTCCCCCATCTAAGTACTAACCGCGCCCGACGCTGCTTAATTTCGGTGATCGGACGAGAACCGATGTATTCAGCGTGGTATGGTCGTTGGCAAAAGCATTTAGTCTAACCAGCAATTTATAGAAATACAATATCCATTTATAGACTTCATACTTTTACTTAACAAACATAGCAAAACTAATACTCATTCAACTTTGTTACATTACAAAACGACTTTATGTTAAGTTAAATGTTTGTACATTTATCTGTAAAAGAAAAAAATCTTAAAACACAAAATAAAGAACAATCTTACTTGCAATTTTTTTCTAATTTGTACTTTACGTGTTTTTGCAGTTTTTTTAATGAAATTTTATGCTTTTATTGAACAATTTTCAAATTTTTTTAAATTAATTTTTTAATATATTAAAAATTTTTATTAAAAAAAAAAAAACAAAAAATTGTTGGGATGCCAACAACACGCGGTGTTCCCAAGCGGTCCCCCATCTAAGTACTAACCGCGCCCGACGCTGCTTAATTTCGGTGATCGGACGAGAACCGATGTATTCAGCGTGGTATGGTCGTTGGCAAAAGCATTTAGTCTAACCAGCAATTTATAGAAATACAATATCCATTTATAGACTTCATACTTTTACTTAACAAACATAGCAAAACTAATACTCATTCAACTTTGTTACATTACAAAACGACTTTATGTTAAGTTAAATGTTTGTACATTTATCTGTAAAAGAAAAAAATCTAAAAACACAAAATAAAGAACAATCTCACTTCCAATTTTTTTCTAATTTGTACTTTACGTGTTTTTGCAGTTTTTTTAATGAAATTTTATGCTTTTATTGAACAATTTTCAAATTTTTTTAAATTAATTTTTTAATATATTAAAAATTTTTATTAAAAAAAAAAAAACAAAAAATTGTTGGGATGCCAACAACACGCGGTGTTCCCAAGCGGTCCCCCATCTAAGTACTAACCGCGCCCGACGCTGCTTAATTTCGGTGATCGGACGAGAACCGATGTATTCAGCGTGGTATGGTCGTTGGCAAAAGCATTTAGTCTAACCAGCAATTTATAGAAATACAATATCCATTTATAGACTTCATACTTTTACTTAACAAACATAGCAAAACTAATACTCATTCAACTTTGTTACATTACAAAACGACTTTATGTTAAGTTAAATGTTTGTACATTTATCTGTAAAAGAAAAAAATCTAAAAACACAAAATAAAGAACAATCTTACTTGCAATTTTTTTCTAATTTGTACTTTACGTGTTTTTGCAGTTTTTTTAATGAAATTTTATGCTTTTATTGAACAATTTTCAAATTTTTTTAAATTAATTTTTTAATATATTAAAAATTTTTATTAAAAAAAAAAAACAAAAAATTGTTGGGATGCCAACAACACGCGGTGTTCCCAAGCGGTCCCCCATCTAAGTACTAACCGCGCCCGACGCTGCTTAATTTCGGTGATCGGACGAGAACCGATGTATTCAGCGTGGTATGGTCGTTGGCAAAAGCATTTAGTCTAACCAGCAATTTATAGAAATACAATATCCATTTATAGACTTCATACTTTTACTTAACAAACATAGCAAAACTAATACTCATTCAACTTTGTTACATTACAAAACGACTTTATGTTAAGTTAAATGTTTGTACATTTATCTGTAAAAGAAAAAAATCTAAAAACACAAAATAAAGAACAATCTCACTTCCAATTTTTTTCTAATTTGTACTTTACGTGTTTTTGCAGTTTTTTTAATGAAATTTTATGCTTTTATTGAACAATTTTCAAATTTTTTTAAATTAATTTTTTAATATATTAAAAATTTTTATTAAAAAAAAAAAAACAAAAAATTGTTGGGATGCCAACAACACGCGGTGTTCCCAAGCGGTCCCCCATCTAAGTACTAACCGCGCCCGACGCTGCTTAATTTCGGTGATCGGACGAGAACCGATGTATTCAGCGTGGTATGGTCGTTGGCAAAAGCATTTAGTCTAACCAGCAATTTATAGAAATACAATATCCATTTATAGACTTCATACTTTTACTTAACAAACATAGCAAAACTAATACTCATTCAACTTTGTTACATTACAAAACGACTTTATGTTAAGTTAAATGTTTGTACATTTATCTGTAAAAGAAAAAAATCTAAAAACACAAAATAAAGAACAATCTTACTTGCAATTTTTTTCTAATTTGTACTTTACGTGTTTTTGCAGTTTTTTTAATGAAATTTTATGCTTTTATTGAACAATTTTCAAATTTTTTTAAATTAATTTTTTAATATATTAAAAATTTTTATTAAAAAAAAAAAACAAAAAATTGTTGGGATGCCAACAACACGCGGTGTTCCCAAGCGGTCCCCCATCTAAGTACTAACCGCGCCCGACGCTGCTTAATTTCGGTGATCGGACGAGAACCGATGTATTCAGCGTGGTATGGTCGTTGGCAAAAGCATTTAGTCTAACCAGCAATTTATAGAAATACAATATCCATTTATAGACTTCATACTTTTACTTAACAAACATAGCAAAACTAATACTCATTCAACTTTGTTACATTACAAAACGACTTTATGTTAAGTTAAATGTTTGTACATTTATCTGTAAAAGAAAAAAATCTAAAAACACAAAATAAAGAACAATCTCACTTCCAATTTTTTTCTAATTTGTACTTTACGTGTTTTTGCAGTTTTTTTAATGAAATTTTATGCTTTTATTGAACAATTTTCAAATTTTTTTAAATTAATTTTTTAATATATTAAAAATTTTTATTAAAAAAAAAAAAACAAAAAATTGTTGGGATGCCAACAACACGCGGTGTTCCCAAGCGGTCCCCCATCTAAGTACTAACCGCGCCCGACGCTGCTTAATTTCGGTGATCGGACGAGAACCGATGTATTCAGCGTGGTATGGTCGTTGGCAAAAGCATTTAGTCTAACCAGCAATTTATAGAAATACAATATCCATTTATAGACTTCATACTTTTACTTAACAAACATAGCAAAACTAATACTCATTCAACTTTGTTACATTACAAAACGACTTTATGTTAAGTTAAATGTTTGTACATTTATCTGTAAAAGAAAAAAATCTAAAAACACAAAATAAAGAACAATCTCACTTCCAATTTTTTTCTAATTTGTACTTTACGTGTTTTTGCAGTTTTTTTAATGAAATTTTATGCTTTTATTGAACAATTTTCAAATTTTTTTAAATTAATTTTTTAATATATTAAAAATTTTTATTAAAAAAAAAAAAACAAAAAATTGTTGGGATGCCAACAACACGCGGTGTTCCCAAGCGGTCCCCCATCTAAGTACTAACCGCGCCCGACGCTGCTTAATTTCGGTGATCGGACGAGAACCGATGTATTCAGCGTGGTATGGTCGTTGGCAAAAGCATTTAGTCTAACCAGCAATTTATAGAAATACAATATCCATTTATAGACTTCATACTTTTACTTAACAAACATAGCAAAACTAATACTCATTCAACTTTGTTACATTACAAAACGACTTTATGTTAAGTTAAATGTTTGTACATTTATCTGTAAAAGAAAAAAATCTAAAAACACAAAATAAAGAACAATCTTACTTGCAATTTTTTTCTAATTTGTACTTTACGTGTTTTTGCAGTTTTTTTAATGAAATTTTATGCTTTTATTGAACAATTTTCAAATTTTTTTAAATTAATTTTTTAATATATTAAAAATTTTTATTAAAAAAAAAAAACAAAAAATTGTTGGGATGCCAACAACACGCGGTGTTCCCAAGCGGTCCCCCATCTAAGTACTAACCGCGCCCGACGCTGCTTAATTTCGGTGATCGGACGAGAACCGATGTATTCAGCGTGGTATGGTCGTTGGCAAAAGCATTTAGTCTAACCAGCAATTTATAGAAATACAATATCCATTTATAGACTTCATACTTTTACTTAACAAACATAGCAAAACTAATACTCATTCAACTTTGTTACATTACAAAACGACTTTATGTTAAGTTAAATGTTTGTACATTTATCTGTAAAAGAAAAAAATCTAAAAACACAAAATAAAGAACAATCTCACTTCCAATTTTTTTCTAATTTGTACTTTACGTGTTTTTGCAGTTTTTTTAATGAAATTTTATGCTTTTATTGAACAATTTTCAAATTTTTTTAAATTAATTTTTTAATATATTAAAAATTTTTATTAAAAAAAAAAAAACAAAAAATTGTTGGGATGCCAACAACACGCGGTGTTCCCAAGCGGTCCCCCATCTAAGTACTAACCGCGCCCGACGCTGCTTAATTTCGGTGATCGGACGAGAACCGATGTATTCAGCGTGGTATGGTCGTTGGCAAAAGCATTTAGTCTAACCAGCAATTTATAGAAATACAATATCCATTTATAGACTTCATACTTTTACTTAACAAACATAGCAAAACTAATACTCATTCAACTTTGTTACATTACAAAACGACTTTATGTTAAGTTAAATGTTTGTACATTTATCTGTAAAAGAAAAAAATCTAAAAACACAAAATAAAGAACAATCTCACTTCCAATTTTTTTCTAATTTGTACTTTACGTGTTTTTGCAGTTTTTTTAATGAAATTTTATGCTTTTATTGAACAATTTTCAAATTTTTTTAAATTAATTTTTTAATATATTAAAAATTTTTATTAAAAAAAAAAAAACAAAAAATTGTTGGGATGCCAACAACACGCGGTGTTCCCAAGCGGTCCCCCATCTAAGTACTAACCGCGCCCGACGCTGCTTAATTTCGGTGATCGGACGAGAACCGATGTATTCAGCGTGGTATGGTCGTTGGCAAAAGCATTTAGTCTAACCAGCAATTTATAGAAATACAATATCCATTTATAGACTTCATACTTTTACTTAACAAACATAGCAAAACTAATACTCATTCAACTTTGTTACATTACAAAACGACTTTATGTTAAGTTAAATGTTTGTACATTTATCTGTAAAAGAAAAAAATCTTAAAACACAAAATAAAGAACAATCTTACTTGCAATTTTTTTCTAATTTGTACTTTACGTGTTTTTGCAGTTTTTTTAATGAAATTTTATGCTTTTATTGAACAATTTTCAAATTTTTTTAAATTAATTTTTTAATATATTAAAAATTTTTATTAAAAAAAAAAAACAAAAAATTGTTGGGATGCCAACAACACGCGGTGTTCCCAAGCGGTCCCCCATCTAAGTACTAACCGCGCCCGACGCTGCTTAATTTCGGTGATCGGACGAGAACCGATGTATTCAGCGTGGTATGGTCGTTGGCAAAAGCATTTAGTCTAACCAGCAATTTATAGAAATACAATATCCATTTATAGACTTCATACTTTTACTTAACAAACATAGCAAAACTAATACTCATTCAACTTTGTTACATTACAAAACGACTTTATGTTAAGTTAAATGTTTGTACATTTATCTGTAAAAGAAAAAAATCTAAAAACACAAAATAAAGAACAATCTTACTTGCAATTTTTTTCTAATTTGTACTTTACGTGTTTTTGCAGTTTTTTTAATGAAATTTTATGCTTTTATTGAACAATTTTCAAATTTTTTTAAATTAATTTTTTAATATATTAAAAATTTTTATTAAAAAAAAAAAAACAAAAAATTGTTGGGATGCCAACAACACGCGGTGTTCCCAAGCGGTCCCCCATCTAAGTACTAACCGCGCCCGACGCTGCTTAATTTCGGTGATCGGACGAGAACCGATGTATTCAGCGTGGTATGGTCGTTGGCAAAAGCATTTAGTCTAACCAGCAATTTATAGAAATACAATATCCATTTATAGACTTCATACTTTTACTTAACAAACATAGCAAAACTAATACTCATTCAACTTTGTTACATTACAAAACGACTTTATGTTAAGTTAAATGTTTGTACATTTATCTGTAAAAGAAAAAAATCTAAAAACACAAAATAAAGAACAATCTTACTTGCAATTTTTTTCTAATTTGTACTTTACGTGTTTTTGCAGTTTTTTTAATGAAATTGTATGCTTTTATTGAACAATTTTCAAATTTTTTTAAATTAATTTTTTAATATATTAAAAATTTTTATTAAAAAAAAAAAACAAAAAATTGTTGGGATGCCAACAACACGCGGTGTTCCCAAGCGGTCCCCCATCTAAGTACTAACCGCGCCCGACGCTGCTTAATTTCGGTGATCGGACGAGAACCGATGTATTCAGCGTGGTATGGTCGTTGGCAAAAGCATTTAGTCTAACCAGCAATTTATAGAAATACAATATCCATTTATAGACTTCATACTTTTACTTAACAAACATAGCAAAACTAATACTCATTCAACTTTGTTACATTACAAAACGACTTTATGTTAAGTTAAATGTTTGTACATTTATCTGTAAAAGAAAAAAATCTTAAAACACAAAATAAAGAACAATCTTACTTGCAATTTTTTTCTAATTTGTACTTTACGTGTTTTTGCAGTTTTTTTAATGAAATTTTATGCTTTTATTGAACAATTTTCAAATTTTTTTAAATTAATTTTTTAATATATTAAAAATTTTTATTAAAAAAAAAAAACAAAAAATTGTTGGGATGCCAACAACACGCGGTGTTCCCAAGCGGTCCCCCATCTAAGTACTAACCGCGCCCGACGCTGCTTAATTTCGGTGATCGGACGAGAACCGATGTATTCAGCGTGGTATGGTCGTTGGCAAAAGCATTTAGTCTAACCAGCAATTTATAGAAATACAATATCCATTTATAGACTTCATACTTTTACTTAACAAACATAGCAAAACTAATACTCATTCAACTTTGTTACATTACAAAACGACTTTATGTTAAGTTAAATGTTTGTACATTTATCTGTAAAAGAAAAAAATCTTAAAACACAAAATAAAGAACAATCTTACTTGCAATTTTTTTCTAATTTGTACTTTACGTGTTTTTGCAGTTTTTTTAATGAAATTTTATGCTTTTATTGAACAATTTTCAAATTTTTTTAAATTAATTTTTTAATATATTAAAAATTTTTATTAAAAAAAAAAAAACAAAAAATTGTTGGGATGCCAACAACACGCGGTGTTCCCAAGCGGTCCCCCATCTAAGTACTAACCGCGCCCGACGCTGCTTAATTTCGGTGATCGGACGAGAACCGATGTATTCAGCGTGGTATGGTCGTTGGCAAAAGCATTTAGTCTAACCAGCAATTTACAGAAATCCAATATCCATTTATAGACTTCCTACTTTTACTTAACAAACATAGCAAAACTAATACTCATTCAACTTTGTTACATTACAAAACGACTTTATGTTAAGTTAAATGTTTGTACATTTATCTGTAAAAGAAAAAAATCTTAAAACACAAAATAAAGAACAATCTTACTTGCAATTTTTTTCTAATTTGTACTTTACGTGTTTTTGCAGTTTTTTTAATGAAATTTTATGCTTTTATTGAACAATTTTCAAATTTTTTTAAATTAATTTTTTAATATATTAAAAATTTTTATTAAAAAAAAAAAACAAAAAATTGTTGGGATGCCAACAACACGCGGTGTTCCCAAGCGGTCCCCCATCTAAGTACTAACCGCGCCCGACGCTGCTTAATTTCGGTGATCGGACGAGAACCGATGTATTCAGCGTGGTATGGTCGTTGGCAAAAGCATTTAGTCTAACCAGCAATTTATAGAAATACAATATCCATTTATAGACTTCATACTTTTACTTAACAAACATAGCAAAACTAATACTCATTCAACTTTGTTACATTACAAAACGACTTTATGTTAAGTTAAATGTTTGTACATTTATCTGTAAAAGAAAAAAATCTAAAAACACAAAATAAAGAACAATCTCACTTCCAATTTTTTTCTAATTTGTACTTTACGTGTTTTTGCAGTTTTTTTAATGAAATTTTATGCTTTTATTGAACAATTTTCAAATTTTTTTAAATTAATTTTTTAATATATTAAAAATTTTTATTAAAAAAAAAAAAACAAAAAATTGTTGGGATGCCAACAACACGCGGTGTTCCCAAGCGGTCACCCATCTAAGTACTAACCGCGCCCGACGCTGCTTAATTTCGGTGATCGGACGAGAACCGATGTATTCAGCGTGGTATGGTCGTTGGCAAAAGCATTTAGTCTAACCAGCAATTTATAGAAATACAATATCCATTTATAGACTTCATACTTTTACTTAACAAACATAGCAAAACTAATACTCATTCAACTTTGTTACATTACAAAACGACTTTATGTTAAGTTAAATGTTTGTACATTTATCTGTAAAAGAAAAAAATCTAAAAACACAAAATAAAGAACAATCTTACTTCCAATTTTTTTCTAATTTGTACTTTACGTGTTTTTGCAGTTTTTTTAATGAAATTTTATGCTTTTATTGAACAATTTTCAAATTTTTTTAAATTAATTTTTTAATATATTAAAAATTTTTATTAAAAAAAAAAACAAAAAATTGTTGGGATGCCAACAACACGCGGTGTTCCCAAGCGGTCCCCCATCTAAGTACTAACCGCGCCCGACGCTGCTTAATTTCGGTGATCGGACGAGAACCGATGTATTCAGCGTGGTATGGTCGTTGGCAAAAGCATTTAGTCTAACCAGCAATTTATAGAAATACAATATCCATTTATAGACTTCATACTTTTACTTAACAAACATAGCAAAACTAATACTCATTCAACTTTGTTACATTACAAAACGACTTTATGTTAAGTTAAATGTTTGTACATTTATCTGTAAAAGAAAAAAATCTAAAAACACAAAATAAAGAACAATCTCACTTCCAATTTTTTTCTTATTTGTACTTTAAGTGTTTTTGCAGTTTTTTTAATGAAATTTTATGCTTTTATTGAACAATTTTCAAATTTTTTTAAATTAATTTTTTAATATATGTATTAAAAATTTTTATTAAAAAAAAAAAAACAAAAAATTGTTGGGATGCCAACAACACGCGGTGTTCCCAAGCGGTCCCCCATCTAAGTACTAACCGCGCCCGACGCTGCTTAATTTCGGTGATCGGACGAGAACCGATGTATTCAGCGTGGTATGGTCGTTGGCAAAAGCATTTAGTCTAACCAGCAATTTATAGAAATACAATATCCATTTATAGACTTCATACTTTTACTTAACAAACATAGCAAAACTAATACTCATTCAACTTTGTTACATTACAAAACGACTTTATGTTAAGTTAAATGTTTGTACATTTATCTGTAAAAGAAAAAAATCTAAAAACACAAAATAAAGAACAATCTTACTTGCAATTTTTTTCTAATTTGTACTTTACGTGTTTTTGCAGTTTTTTTAATGAAATTTTATGCTTTTATTGAACAATTTTCAAATTTTTTTAAATTAATTTTTTAATATATTAAAAATTTTTATTAAAAAAAAAAACAAAAAATTGTTGGGATGCCAACAACACGCGGTGTTCCCAAGCGGTCCCCCATCTAAGTACTAACCGCGCCCGACGCTGCTTAATTTCGGTGATCGGACGAGAACCGATGTATTCAGCGTGGTATGGTCGTTGGCAAAAGCATTTAGTCTAACCAGCAATTTATAGAAATACAATATCCATTTATAGACTTCATACTTTTACTTAACAAACATAGCAAAACTAATACTCATTCAACTTTGTTACATTACAAAACGACTTTATGTTAAGTTAAATGTTTGTACATTTATCTGTAAAAGAAAAAAATCTAAAAACACAAAATAAAGAACAATCTTACTTCCAATTTTTTTCTAATTTGTACTTTACGTGTTTTTGCAGTTTTTTTTAATGAAATTTTATGCTTTTATTGAACAATTTTCAAATTTTTTTAAATTAATTTTTTAATATATTAAAAATTTTTATTAAAAAAAAAAAAACAAAAAATTGTTGGGATGCCAACAACACGCGGTGTTCCCAAGCGGTCCCCCATCTAAGTACTAACCGCGCCCGACGCTGCTTAATTTCGGTGATCGGACGAGAACCGATGTATTCAGCGTGGTATGGTCGTTGGCAAAAGCATTTAGTCTAACCAGCAATTTATAGAAATACAATATCCATTTATAGACTTCATACTTTTACTTAACAAACATAGCAAAACTAATACTCATTCAACTTTGTTACATTACAAAACGACTTTATGTTAAGTTAAATGTTTGTACATTTATCTGTAAAAGAAAAAAATCTAAAAACACAAAATAAAGAACAATCTTACTTGCAATTTTTTTCTAATTTGTACTTTACGTGTTTTTGCAGTTTTTTTAATGAAATTTTATGCTTTTATTGAACAATTTTCAAATTTTTTTAAATTAATTTTTTAATATATTAAAAATTTTTATTAAAAAAAAAAAAACAAAAAATTGTTGGGATGCCAACAACACGCGGTGTTCCCAAGCGGTCCCCCATCTAACTACTAACCGCGCCCGACGCTGCTTAATTTCGGTGATCGGACGAGAACCGATGTATTCAGCGTGGTATGGTCGTTGGCAAAAGCATTTAGTCTAACCAGCAATTTATAGAAATACAATATCCATTTATAGACTTCATACTTTTACTTAACAAACATAGCAAAACTAATACTCATTCAACTTTGTTACATTACAAAACGACTTTATGTTAAGTTAAATGTTTGTACATTTATCTGTAAAAGAAAAAAATCTAAAAACACAAAATAAAGAACAATCTTACTTGCAATTTTTTTCTAATTTGTACTTTACGTGTTTTTGCAGTTTTTTTAATGAAATTTTATGCTTTAATTGAACAATTTTCAAATTTTTTTAAATTAATTTTTTAATATATTAAAAATTTTTATTAAAAAAAAAAAACAAAAAATTGTTGGGATGCCAACAACACGCGGTGTTCCCAAGCGGTCCCCCATCTAAGTACTAACCGCGCCCGACGCTGCTTAATTTCGGTGATCGGACGAGAACCGATGTATTCAGCGTGGTATGGTCGTTGGCAAAAGCATTTAGTCTAACCAGCAATTTATAGAAATACAATATCCATTTATAGACTTCATACTTTTACTTAACAAACATAGCAAAACTAATACTCATTCAACTTTGTTACATTACAAAACGACTTTATGTTAAGTTAAATGTTTGTACATTTATCTGTAAAAGAAAAAAATCTAAAAACACAAAATAAAGAACAATCTTACTTGCAATTTTTTTCTAATTTGTACTTTACGTGTTTTTGCAGTTTTTTTAATGAAATTTTATGCTTTTATTGAACAATTTTCAAATTTTTTTAAATTAATTTTTTAATATATTAAAAATTTTTATTAAAAAAAAAAACAAAAAATTGTTGGGATGCCAACAACACGCGGTGTTCCCAAGCGGTCCCCCATCTAAGTACTAACCGCGCCCGACGCTGCTTAATTTCGGTGATCGGACGAGAACCGATGTATTCAGCGTGGTATGGTCGTTGGCAAAAGCATTTAGTCTAACCAGCAATTTATAGAAATACAATATCCATTTATAGACTTCATACTTTTACTTAACAAACATAGCAAAACTAATACTCATTCAACTTTGTTACATTACAAAACGACTTTATGTTAAGTTAAATGTTTGTACATTTATCTGTAAAAGAAAAAAATCTAAAAACACAAAATAAAGAACAATCTTACTTCCAATTTTTTTCTAATTTGTACTTTACGTGTTTTTGCAGTTTTTTTTAATGAAATTTTATGCTTTTATTGAACAATTTTCAAATTTTTTTAAATTAATTTTTTAATATATTAAAAATTTTTATTAAAAAAAAAAAAACAAAAAATTGTTGGGATGCCAACAACACGCGGTGTTCCCAAGCGGTCCCCCATCTAAGTACTAACCGCGCCCGACGCTGCTTAATTTCGGTGATCGGACGAGAACCGATGTATTCAGCGTGGTATGGTCGTTGGCAAAAGCATTTAGTCTAACCAGCAATTTATAGAAATACAATATCCATTTATAGACTTCATACTTTTACTTAACAAACATAGCAAAACTAATACTCATTCAACTTTGTTACATTACAAAACGACTTTATGTTAAGTTAAATGTTTGTACATTTATCTGTAAAAGAAAAAAATCTAAAAACACAAAATAAAGAACAATCTTACTTGCAATTTTTTTCTAATTTGTACTTTACGTGTTTTTGCAGTTTTTTTAATGAAATTTTATGCTTTTATTGAACAATTTTCAAATTTTTTTAAATTAATTTTTTAATATATTAAAAATTTTTATTAAAAAAAAAAACAAAAAATTGTTGGGATGCCAACAACACGCGGTGTTCCCAAGCGGTCCCCCATCTAAGTACTAACCGCGCCCGACGCTGCTTAATTTCGGTGATCGGACGAGAACCGATGTATTCAGCGTGGTATGGTCGTTGGCAAAAGCATTTAGTCTAACCAGCAATTTATAGAAATACAATATCCATTTATAGACTTCATACTTTTACTTAACAAACATAGCAAAACTAATACTCATTCAACTTTGTTACATTACAAAACGACTTTATGTTAAGTTAAATGTTTGTACATTTATCTGTAAAAGAAAAAAATCTTAAAACACAAAATAAAGAACAATCTTACTTGCAATTTTTTTCTAATTTGTACTTTACGTGTTTTTGCAGTTTTTTTAATGAAATTTTATGCTTTTATTGAACAATTTTCAAATTTTTTTAAATTAATTTTTTAATATATTAAAAATTTTTATTAAAAAAAAAAAACAAAAAATTGTTGGGATGCCAACAACACGCGGTGTTCCCAAGCGGTCCCCCATCTAAGTACTAACCGCGCCCGACGCTGCTTAATTTCGGTGATCGGACGAGAACCGATGTATTCAGCGTGGTATGGTCGTTGGCAAAAGCATTTAGTCTAACCAGCAATTTATAGAAATACAATATCCATTTATAGACTTCATACTTTTACTTAACAAACATAGCAAAACTAATACTCATTCAACTTTGTTACATTACAAAACGACTTTATGTTAAGTTAAATGTTTGTACATTTATCTGTAAAAGAAAAAAATCTAAAAACACAAAATAAAGAACAATCTCACTTCCAATTTTTTTCTAATTTGTACTTTACGTGTTTTTGCAGTTTTTTTAATGAAATTTTATGCTTTTATTGAACAATTTTCAAATTTTTTTAAATTAATTTTTTAATATATTAAAAATTTTTATTAAAAAAAAAAAAACAAAAAATTGTTGGGATGCCAACAACACGCGGTGTTCCCAAGCGGTCCCCCATCTAAGTACTAACCGCGCCCGACGCTGCTTAATTTCGGTGATCGGACGAGAACCGATGTATTCAGCGTGGTATGGTCGTTGGCAAAAGCATTTAGTCTAACCAGCAATTTATAGAAATACAATATCCATTTATAGACTTCATACTTTTACTTAACAAACATAGCAAAACTAATACTCATTCAACTTTGTTACATTACAAAACGACTTTATGTTAAGTTAAATGTTTGTACATTTATCTGTAAAAGAAAAAAATCTAAAAACAGAAAATAAAGAACAATCTTACTTGCAATTTTTTTCTAATTTGTACTTTACGTGTTTTTGCAGTTTTTTTAATGAAATTTTATGCTTTTATTGAACAATTTTCAAATTTTTTTAAATTAATTTTTTAATATATTAAAAATTTTTATTAAAAAAAAAAAACAAAAAATTGTTGGGATGCCAACAACACGCGGTGTTCCCAAGCGGTCCCCCATCTAAGTACTAACCGCGCCCGACGCTGCTTAATTTCGGTGATCGGACGAGAACCGATGTATTCAGCGTGGTATGGTCGTTGGCAAAAGCATTTAGTCTAACCAGCAATTTATAGAAATACAATATCCATTTATAGACTTCATACTTTTACTTAACAAACATAGCAAAACTAATACTCATTCAACTTTGTTACATTACAAAACGACTTTATGTTAAGTTAAATGTTTGTACATTTATCTGTAAAAGAAAAAAATCTAAAAACACAAAATAAAGAACAATCTCACTTCCAATTTTTTTCTTATTTGTACTTTAAGTGTTTTTGCAGTTTTTTTAATGAAATTTTATGCTTTTATTGAACAATTTTCAAATTTTTTTAAATTAATTTTTTAATATATTAAAAATTTTTATTAAAAAAAAAAAACAAAAAATTGTTGGGATGCCAACAACACGCGGTGTTCCCAAGCGGTCCCCCATCTAAGTACTAACCGCGCCCGACGCTGCTTAATTTCGGTGATCGGACGAGAACCGATGTATTCAGCGTGGTATGGTCGTTGGCAAAAGCATTTAGTCTAACCAGCAATTTATAGAAATACAGTATCCATTTATAGACTTCATACTTTTACTTAACAAACATAGCAAAACTAATACTCATTCAACTTTGTTACATTACAAAACGACTTTATGTTAAGTTAAATGTTTGTACATTTATCTGTAAAAGAAAAAAATCTAAAAACACAAAATAAAGAACAATCTTACTTGCAATTTTTTTCTAATTTGTACTTTACGTGTTTTTGCAGTTTTTTTAATGAAATTTTATGCTTTTATTGAACAATTTTCAAATTTTTTTAAATTAATTTTTTAATATATTAAAAATTTTTATTAAAAAAAAAAAACAAAAAATTGTTGGGATGCCAACAACACGCGGTGTTCCCAAGCGGTCCCCCATCTAAGTACTAACCGCGCCCGACGCTGCTTAATTTCGGTGATCGGACGAGAACCGATGTATTCAGCGTGGTATGGTCGTTGGCAAAAGCATTTAGTCTAACCAGCAATTTATAGAAATACAATATCCATTTATAGACTTCATACTTTTACTTAACAAACATAGCAAAACTAATACTCATTCAACTTTGTTACATTACAAAACGACTTTATGTTAAGTTAAATGTTTGTACATTTATCTGTAAAAGAAAAAAATCTAAAAACACAAAATAAAGAACAATCTTACTTCCAATTTTTTTCTAATTTGTACTTTACGTGTTTTTGCAGTTTTTTTTAATGAAATTTTATGCTTTTATTGAACAATTTTCAAATTTTTTTAAATTAATTTTTTAATATATTAAAAATTTTTATTAAAAAAAAAAAAACAAAAAATTGTTGGGATGCCAACAACACGCGGTGTTCCCAAGCGGTCCCCCATCTAAGTACTAACCGCGCCCGACGCTGCTTAATTTCGGTGATCGGACGAGAACCGATGTATTCAGCGTGGTATGGTCGTTGGCAAAAGCATTTAGTCTAACCAGCAATTTATAGAAATACAATATCCATTTATAGACTTCATACTTTTACTTAACAAACATAGCAAAACTAATACTCATTCAACTTTGTTACATTACAAAACGACTTTATGTTAAGTTAAATGTTTGTACATTTATCTGTAAAAGAAAAAAATCTAAAAACACAAAATAAAGAACAATCTTACTTGCAATTTTTTTCTAATTTGTACTTTACGTGTTTTTGCAGTTTTTTTAATGAAATTTTATGCTTTTATTGAACAATTTTCAAATTTTTTTAAATTAATTTTTTAATATATTAAAAATTTTTATTAAAAAAAAAAAAACAAAAAATTGTTGGGATGCCAACAACACGCGGTGTTCCCAAGCGGTCCCCCATCTAAGTACTAACCGCGCCCGACGCTGCTTAATTTCGGTGATCGGACGAGAACCGATGTATTCAGCGTGGTATGGTCGTTGGCAAAAGCATTTAGTCTAACCAGCAATTTATAGAAATACAATATCCATTTATAGACTTCATACTTTTACTTAACAAACATAGCAAAACTAATACTCATTCAACTTTGTTACATTACAAAACGACTTTATGTTAAGTTAAATGTTTGTACATTTATCTGTAAAAGAAAAAAATCTAAAAACACAAAATAAAGAACAATCTTACTTGCAATTTTTTTCTAATTTGTACTTTACGTGTTTTTGCAGTTTTTTTAATGAAATTTTATGCTTTTATTGAACAATTTTCAAATTTTTTTAAATTAATTTTTTAATATATTAAAAATTTTTATTAAAAAAAAAAAACAAAAAATTGTTGGGATGCCAACAACACGCGGTGTTCCCAAGCGGTCCCCCATCTAAGTACTAACCGCGCCCGACGCTGCTTAATTTCGGTGATCGGACGAGAACCGATGTATTCAGCGTGGTATGGTCGTTGGCAAAAGCATTTAGTCTAACCAGCAATTTATAGAAATACAATATCCATTTATAGACTTCATACTTTTACTTAACAAACATAGCAAAACTAATACTCATTCAACTTTGTTACATTACAAAACGACTTTATGTTAAGTTAAATGTTTGTACATTTATCTGTAAAAGAAAAAAATCTAAAAACACAAAATAAAGAACAATCTTACTTGCAATTTTTTTCTAATTTGTACTTTACGTGTTTTTGCAGTTTTTTTAATGAAATTTTATGCTTTTATTGAACAATTTTCAAATTTTTTTAAATTAATTTTTTAATATATTAAAAATTTTTATTAAAAAAAAAAAACAAAAAATTGTTGGGATGCCAACAACACGCGGTGTTCCCAAGCGGTCCCCCATCTAAGTACTAACCGCGCCCGACGCTGCTTAATTTCGGTGATCGGACGAGAACCGATGTATTCAGCGTGGTATGGTCGTTGGCAAAAGCATTTAGTCTAACCAGCAATTTATAGAAATACAATATCCATTTATAGACTTCATACTTTTACTTAACAAACATAGCAAAACTAATACTCATTCAACTTTGTTACATTACAAAACGACTTTATGTTAAGTTAAATGTTTGTACATTTATCTGTAAAAGAAAAAAATCTAAAAACACAAAATAAAGAACAATCTTACTTCCAATTTTTTTCTAATTTGTACTTTACGTGTTTTTGCAGTTTTTTTTAATGAAATTTTATGCTTTTATTGAACAATTTTCAAATTTTTTTAAATTAATTTTTTAATATATTAAAAATTTTTATTAAAAAAAAAAAAACAAAAAATTGTTGGGATGCCAACAACACGCGGTGTTCCCAAGCGGTCCCCCATCTAAGTACTAACCGCGCCCGACGCTGCTTAATTTCGGTGATCGGACGAGAACCGATGTATTCAGCGTGGTATGGTCGTTGGCAAAAGCATTTAGTCTAACCAGCAATTTATAGAAATACAATATCCATTTATAGACTTCATACTTTTACTTAACAAACATAGCAAAACTAATACTCATTCAACTTTGTTACATTACAAAACGACTTTATGTTAAGTTAAATGTTTGTACATTTATCTGTAAAAGAAAAAAATCTAAAAACACAAAATAAAGAACAATCTTACTTGCAATTTTTTTCTAATTTGTACTTTACGTGTTTTTGCAGTTTTTTTAATGAAATTTTATGCTTTTATTGAACAATTTTCAAATTTTTTTAAATTAATTTTTTAATATATTAAAAATTTTTATTAAAAAAAAAAAAACAAAAAATTGTTGGGATGCCAACAACACGCGGTGTTCCCAAGCGGTCCCCCATCTAAGTACTAACCGCGCCCGACGCTGCTTAATTTCGGTGATCGGACGAGAACCGATGTATTCAGCGTGGTATGGTCGTTGGCAAAAGCATTTAGTCTAACCAGCAATTTATAGAAATACAATATCCATTTATAGACTTCATACTTTTACTTAACAAACATAGCAAAACTAATACTCATTCAACTTTGTTACATTACAAAACGACTTTATGTTAAGTTAAATGTTTGTACATTTATCTGTAAAAGAAAAAAATCTAAAAACACAAAATAAAGAACAATCTTACTTGCAATTTTTTTCTAATTTGTACTTTACGTGTTTTTGCAGTTTTTTTAATGAAATTTTATGCTTTTATTGAACAATTTTCAAATTTTTTTAAATTAATTTTTTAATATATTAAAAATTTTTATTAAAAAAAAAAAACAAAAAATTGTTGGGATGCCAACAACACGCGGTGTTCCCAAGCGGTCCCCCATCTAAGTACTAACCGCGCCCGACGCTGCTTAATTTCGGTGATCGGACGAGAACCGATGTATTCAGCGTGGTATGGTCGTTGGCAAAAGCATTTAGTCTAACCAGCAATTTATAGAAATACAATATCCATTTATAGACTTCATACTTTTACTTAACAAACATAGCAAAACTAATACTCATTCAACTTTGTTACATTACAAAACGACTTTATGTTAAGTTAAATGTTTGTACATTTATCTGTAAAAGAAAAAAATCTAAAAACACAAAATAAAGAACAATCTTACTTCCAATTTTTTTCTAATTTGTACTTTACGTGTTTTTGCAGTTTTTTTAATGAAATTTTATGCTTTTATTGAACAATTTTCAAATTTTTTTAAATTAATTTTTTAATATATGTATTAAAAATTTTTATTAAAAAAAAAAACAAAAAATTGTTGGGATGCCAACAACACGCGGTGTTCCCAAGCGGTCCCCCATCTAAGTACTAACCGCGCCCGACGCTGCTTAATTTCGGTGATCGGACGAGAACCGATGTATTCAGCGTGGTATGGTCGTTGGCAAAAGCATTTAGTCTAACCAGCAATTTATAGAAATACAATATCCATTTATAGACTTCATACTTTTACTTAACAAACATAGCAAAACTAATACTCATTCAACTTTGTTACATTACAAAACGACTTTATGTTAAGTTAAATGTTTGTACATTTATCTGTAAAAGAAAAAAATCTTAAAACACAAAATAAAGAACAATCTTACTTGCAATTTTTTTCTAATTTGTACTTTACGTGTTTTTGCAGTTTTTTTAATGAAATTTTATGCTTTTATTGAACAATTTTCAAATTTTTTTAAATTAATTTTTTAATATATTAAAAATTTTTATTAAAAAAAAAAAACAAAAAATTGTTGGGATGCCAACAACACGCGGTGTTCCCAAGCGGTCCCCCATCTAAGTACTAACCGCGCCCGACGCTGCTTAATTTCGGTGATCGGACGAGAACCGATGTATTCAGCGTGGTATGGTCGTTGGCAAAAGCATTTAGTCTAACCAGCAATTTATAGAAATACAATATCCATTTATAGACTTCATACTTTTACTTAACAAACATAGCAAAACTAATACTCATTCAACTTTGTTACATTACAAAACGACTTTATGTTAAGTTAAATGTTTGTACATTTATCTGTAAAAGAAAAAAATCTAAAAACACAAAATAAAGAACAATCTCACTTCCAATTTTTTTCTTATTTGTACTTTAAGTGTTTTTGCAGTTTTTTTAATGAAATTTTATGCTTTTATTGAACAATTTTCAAATTTTTTTAAATTAATTTTTTAATATATTAAAAATTTTTATTAAAAAAAAAAAAACAAAAAATTGTTGGGATGCCAACAACACGCGGTGTTCCCAAGCGGTCCCCCATCTAAGTACTAACCGCGCCCGACGCTGCTTAATTTCGGTGATCGGACGAGAACCGATGTATTCAGCGTGGTATGGTCGTTGGCAAAAGCATTTAGTCTAACCAGCAATTTATAGAAATACAGTATCCATTTATAGACTTCATACTTTTACTTAACAAACATAGCAAAACTAATACTCATTCAACTTTGTTACATTACAAAACGACTTTATGTTAAGTTAAATGTTTGTACATTTATCTGTAAAAGAAAAAAATCTAAAAACACAAAATAAAGAACAATCTTACTTGCAATTTTTTTCTAATTTGTACTTTACGTGTTTTTGCAGTTTTTTTAATGAAATTTTATGCTTTTATTGAACAATTTTCAAATTTTTTTAAATTAATTTTTTAATATATTAAAAATTTTTATTAAAAAAAAAAAACAAAAAATTGTTGGGATGCCAACAACACGCGGTGTTCCCAAGCGGTCCCCCATCTAAGTACTAACCGCGCCCGACGCTGCTTAATTTCGGTGATCGGACGAGAACCGATGTATTCAGCGTGGTATGGTCGTTGGCAAAAGCATTTAGTCTAACCAGCAATTTATAGAAATACAATATCCATTTATAGACTTCATACTTTTACTTAACAAACATAGCAAAACTAATACTCATTCAACTTTGTTACATTACAAAACGACTTTATGTTAAGTTAAATGTTTGTACGTTTATCTGTAAAAGAAAAAATCTAAAAACACAAAATAAAGAACAATCTTACTTGCAATTTTTTTCTAATTTGTACTTTACGTGTTTTTGCAGTTTTTTTAATGAAATTTTATGCTTTTATTGAACAATTTTCAAATTTTTTTAAATTAATTTTTTAATATATTAAAAATTTTTATTAAAAAAAAAAAACAAAAAATTGTTGGGATGCCAACAACACGCGGTGTTCCCAAGCGGTCCCCCATCTAAGTACTAACCGCGCCCGACGCTGCTTAATTTCGGTGATCGGACGAGAACCGATGTATTCAGCGTGGTATGGTCGTTGGCAAAAGCATTTAGTCTAACCAGCAATTTATAGAAATACAATATCCATTTATAGACTTCATACTTTTACTTAACAAACATAGCAAAACTAATACTCATTCAACTTTGTTACATTACAAAACGACTTTATGTTAAGTTAAATGTTTGTACGTTTATCTGTAAAAGAAAAAATCTAAAAACACAAAATAAAGAACAATCTTACTTGCAATTTTTTTCTAATTTGTACTTTACATGTTTTTGCAGTTTTTTTAATGAAATTTTATGCTTTTATTGAACAATTTTCAAATTTTTTTAAATTAATTTTTTAATATATTAAAAATTTTTATTAAAAAAAAAAAACAAAAAATTGTTGGGATGCCAACAACACGCGGTGTTCCCAAGCGGTCCACCATCTAAGTACTAACCGCGCCCGACGCTGCTTAATTTCGGTGATCGGACGAGAACCGATGTATTCAGCGTGGTATGGTCGTTGGCAAAAGCATTTAGTCTAACCAGCAATTTATAGAAATACAATATCCATTTATAGACTTCATACTTTTACTTAACAAACATAGCAAAACTAATACTCATTCAACTTTGTTACATTACAAAACGACTTTATGTTAAGTTAAATGTTTGTACATTTATCTGTAAAAGAAAAAAAATCTAAAAACACAAAATAAAGAACAATCTTACTTGCAATTTTTTTCTAATTTGTACTTTACGTGTTTTTGCAGTTTTTTTAATGAAATTTTATGCTTTTATTGAACAATTTTCAAATTTTTTTAAATTAATTTTTTAATATATTAAAAATTTTTATTAAAAAAAAAAAACAAAAAATTGTTGGGATGCCAACAACACGCGGTGTTCCCAAGCGGTCCCCCATCTAAGTACTAACCGCGCCCGACGCTGCTTAATTTCGGTGATCGGACGAGAACCGATGTATTCAGCGTGGTATGGTCGTTGGCAAAAGCATTTAGTCTAACCAGCAATTTATAGAAATACAATATCCATTTATAGACTTCATACTTTTACTTAACAAACATAGCAAAACTAATACTCATTCAACTTTGTTACATTACAAAACGACTTTATGTTAAGTTAAATGTTTGTACGTTTATCTGTAAAAGAAAAAATCTAAAAACACAAAATAAAGAACAATCTTACTTGCAATTTTTTTCTAATTTGTACTTTACGTGTTTTTGCAGTTTTTTTAATGAAATTTTATGCTTTTATTGAACAATTTTCAAATTTTTTTAAATTAATTTTTTAATATATTAAAAATTTTTATTAAAAAAAAAAAACAAAAAATTGTTGGGATGCCAACAACACGCGGTGTTCCCAAGCGGTCCCCCATCTAAGTACTAACCGCGCCCGACGCTGCTTAATTTCGGTGATCGGACGAGAACCGATGTATTCAGCGTGGTATGGTCGTTGGCAAAAGCATTTAGTCTAACCAGCAATTTATAGAAATACAATATCCATTTATAGACTTCATACTTTTACTTAACAAACATAGCAAAACTAATACTCATTCAACTTTGTTACATTACAAAACGACTTTATGTTAAGTTAAATGTTTGTACGTTTATCTGTAAAAGAAAAAATCTAAAAACACAAAATAAAGAACAATCTTACTTGCAATTTTTTTCTAATTTGTACTTTACGTGTTTTTGCAGTTTTTTTAATGAAATTTTATGCTTTTATTGAACAATTTTCAAATTTTTTTAAATTAATTTTTTAATATATTAAAAATTTTTATTAAAAACAAAAAACAAAAAATTGTTGGGATGCCAACAACACGCGGTGTTCCCAAGCGGTCCCCCATCTAAGTACTAACCGCGCCCGACGCTGCTAAGCATTTAGTCTAACCAGCAATTTATAGAAATACAATATCCATTTATAGACTTCATACTTTTACTTAACAAACATAGCAAAACTAATACTCATTCAACTTTGTTACATTACAAAACGACTTTATGTTAAGTTAAATGTTTGTACGTTTATCTGTAAAAGAAAAAATCTAAAAACACAAAATAAAGAACAATCTTACTTGCAATTTTTTTCTAATTTGTACTTTACGTGTTTTTGCAGTTTTTTTAATGAAATTTTATGCTTTTATTGAACAATTTTCAAATTTTTTTAAATTAATTTTTTAATATATTAAAAATTTTTATTAAAAAAAAAAAACAAAAAATTGTTGGGATGCCAACAACACGCGGTGTTCCCAAGCGGTCCCCCATCTAAGTACTAACCGCGCCCGACGCTGCTTAATTTCGGTGATCGGACGAGAACCGATGTATTCAGCGTGGTATGGTCGTTGGCAAAAGCATTTAGTCTAACCAGCAATTTATAGAAATACAATATCCATTTATAGACTTCATACTTTTACTTAACAAACATAGCAAAACTAATACTCATTCAACTTTGTTACATTACAAAACGACTTTATGTTAAGTTAAATGTTTGTACATTTATCTGTAAAAGAAAAAAATCTAAAAACACAAAATAAAGAACAATCTTACTTGCAATTTTTTTCTAATTTGTACTTTACGTGTTTTTGCAGTTTTTTTAATGAAATTTTATGCTTTTATTGAACAATTTTCAAATTTTTTTAAATTAATTTTTTAATATATTAAAAATTTTTATTAAAAACAAAAAACAAAAAATTGTTGGGATGCCAACAACACGCGGTGTTCCCAAGCGGTCCCCCATCTACCCTGTCGGAATTTTGTGAACTGATCAAAAATTAGTTGACTTTTAGCTAATTCGATTATATCTTACTTCTTAACTAACTCAAGACTTATGCAAAGATGAGTCAGACTTTTGAAATGAAAACAATGTGCTAACAAAATTTTTTTTTAAAAGCGCTAAATTTCTCGGTACATGCTTCAACGAGATTTTTCTAAACAGATTGATTGGCATCACTGTGTTGTTGTTAGTTTTGTGAATCCCCAAAAATATAAACACATGTGCAGAAACTTTAAAATTTTAAAGTAATAAAAACTAAAAGTAAAACACAAATAAAATAAAAAAATAATTTGAAAAATAAAATATAAAGTAAGTAAAAAGTGAAGAAAAAAAGTGAAGAAAAAACTAAAATGTTGGCCAATATGAGGGGTGGAAGTAAGAGAAATTTAAGAAGGTTAATAAAAAAGGAAAAAGCTAGGTACGTGAAAAAATTAAATTTTACAGAAAACCAAACTGTAGAAGAAGCGAGTAACACGACTTTTATTACGGAACAGGAGAATTTGGAGAAAACTACAACAACTACAAAATGTGTAAATTTTGAGTTGACTCAGGAACCAGTGCGATATGTTGAAAAGATAATACATTTTTATTTCTGATTATTTTTTTAGATGCCGTACGAGATGTTGGGGAAGAGAACCCAGAAAAGGCAATAAGATATGCGTTTAAATTAATTAAAAAGCGACACTTCCAAGCGGTTTGTCTCAACAAAAAAAATAAAGATCTTTAACTTGCTTGTATTTATTTATTTACTTTTAAAATTTTAGTATAAAAAACAAATGAAAACGTAAATAAACATAAAACTACAAAATGAAATAAATAAAAATCAAAATGAAGTTTATTTTTCTATCATAAACTAGCCAGCTTATTAAAAACTCACAGTGCACTCACATTTGATGCATTAAGAGTTAAATTAATAATACTAATCAAAAGTTAGCCAGATCATAGTTAATTTTTAGTGCACTCATGTTTAATGCACCACAAGTTCACTCATAACGAGCTAGCTTATGGTTAGATAGTTTAATATAAACTCACAATGCACTCATATTTGATGCATTAAGAGTTAAATTAATAATACTAATAAAAATTTAGCCAGATCATAGTTAAATTTTAGTGCACTCATGTTTGATGCACCACAAGTTCACTCATAACGAGCTAGCTTATGGTTAGATCGTACTGATGAAGAGTGAGTGACTACTGACTCGTACTGAGGACATTGCGTGTTAAAACTGAATAGTTTTTACAATGTTAATGAGTTACCTTTTGAGTCACCTCTGACTCACTTCTGATTAACCATGAGTTAGCTTTAAGCTAACTCAAATTCCGACAGGGTAAGTACTAACCGCGCCCGACGCTGCTTAATTTCGGTGATCGGACGAGAACCGATGTATTCAGCGTGGTATGGTCGTTGGCAAAAGCATTTAGTCTAACCAGCAATTTATAGAAATACAATATCCATTTATAGACTTCATACTTTTACTTAACAAACATAGCAAAACTAATACTCATTCAACTTTGTTACATTACAAAACGACTTTATGTTAAGTTAAATGTTTGTACGTTTATCTGTAAAAGAAAAAATCTAAAAACACAAAATAAAGAACAATCTTACTTGCAATTTTTTTCTAATTTGTACTTTACGTGTTTTTGCAGTTTTTTTAATGAAATTTTATGCTTTTATTGAACAATTTTCAAATTTTTTTAAATTAATTTTTTAATATATTAAAAATTTTTATTAAAAAAAAAAAACAAAAAATTGTTGGGATGCCAACAACACGCGGTGTTCCCAAGCGGTCCCCCATCTAAGTACTAACCGCGCCCGACGCTGCTTAATTTCGGTGATCGGACGAGAACCGATGTATTCAGCGTGGTATGGTCGTTGGCAAAAGCATTTAGTCTAACCAGCAATTTATAGAAATACAATATCCATTTATAGACTTCATACTTTTACTTAACAAACATAGCAAAACTAATACTCATTCAACTTTGTTACATTACAAAACGACTTTATGTTAAGTTAAATGTTTGTACGTTTATCTGTAAAAGAAAAAATCTAAAAACACAAAATAAAGAACAATCTTACTTGCAATTTTTTTCTAATTTGTACTTTACGTGTTTTTGCAGTTTTTTTAATGAAATTTTATGCTTTTATTGAACAATTTTCAAATTTTTTTAAATTAATTTTTTAATATATTAAAAATTTTTATTAAAAAAAAAAAACAAAAAATTGTTGGGATGCCAACAACACGCGGTGTTCCCAAGCGGTCCCCCATCTAAGTACTAACCGCGCCCGACGCTGCTTAATTTCGGTGATCGGACGAGAACCGATGTATTCAGCGTGGTATGGTCGTTGGCAAAAGCATTTAGTCTAACCAGCAATTTATAGAAATACAATATCCATTTATAGACTTCATACTTTTACTTAACAAACATAGCAAAACTAATACTCATTCAACTTTGTTACATTACAAAACGACTTTATGTTAAGTTAAATGTTTGTACGTTTATCTGTAAAAGAAAAAATCTAAAAACACAAAATAAAGAACAATCTTACTTGCAATTTTTTTCTAATTTGTACTTTACGTGTTTTTGCAGTTTTTTTAATGAAATTTTATGCTTTTATTGAACAATTTTCAAATTTTTTTAAATTAATTTTTTAATATATTAAAAATTTTTATTAAAAAAAAAAAACAAAAAATTGTTGGGATGCCAACAACACGCGGTGTTCCCAAGCGGTCCCCCATCTAAGTACTAACCGCGCCCGACGCTGCTTAATTTCGGTGATCGGACGAGAACCGATGTATTCAGCGTGGTATGGTCGTTGGCAAAAGCATTTAGTCTAACCAGCAATTTATAGAAATACAATATCCATTTATAGACTTCATACTTTTACTTAACAAACATAGCAAAACTAATACTCATTCAACTTTGTTACATTACAAAACGACTTTATGTTAAGTTAAATGTTTGTACGTTTATCTGTAAAAGAAAAAATCTAAAAACACAAAATAAAGAACAATCTTACTTGCAATTTTTTTCTAATTTGTACTTTACATGTTTTTGCAGTTTTTTTAATGAAATTTTATGCTTTTATTGAACAATTTTCAAATTTTTTTAAATTAATTTTTTAATATATTAAAAATTTTTATTAAAAAAAAAAAACAAAAAATTGTTGGGATGCCAACAACACGCGGTGTTCCCAAGCGGTCCACCATCTAAGTACTAACCGCGCCCGACGCTGCTTAATTTCGGTGATCGGACGAGAACCGATGTATTCAGCGTGGTATGGTCGTTGGCAAAAGCATTTAGTCTAACCAGCAATTTATAGAAATACAATATCCATTTATAGACTTCATACTTTTACTTAACAAACATAGCAAAACTAATACTCATTCAACTTTGTTACATTACAAAACGACTTTATGTTAAGTTAAATGTTTGTACATTTATCTGTAAAAGAAAAAAAATCTAAAAACACAAAATAAAGAACAATCTTACTTGCAATTTTTTTCTAATTTGTACTTTACGTGTTTTTGCAGTTTTTTTAATGAAATTTTATGCTTTTATTGAACAATTTTCAAATTTTTTTAAATTAATTTTTTAATATATTAAAAATTTTTATTAAAAAAAAAAAACAAAAAATTGTTGGGATGCCAACAACACGCGGTGTTCCCAAGCGGTCCCCCATCTAAGTACTAACCGCGCCCGACGCTGCTTAATTTCGGTGATCGGACGAGAACCGATGTATTCAGCGTGGTATGGTCGTTGGCAAAAGCATTTAGTCTAACCAGCAATTTATAGAAATACAATATCCATTTATAGACTTCATACTTTTACTTAACAAACATAGCAAAACTAATACTCATTCAACTTTGTTACATTACAAAACGACTTTATGTTAAGTTAAATGTTTGTACATTTATCTGTAAAAGAAAAAAATCTAAAAACACAAAATAAAGAACAATCTTACTTGCAATTTTTTTCTAATTTGTACTTTACGTGTTTTTGCAGTTTTTTTAATGAAATTTTATGCTTTTATTGAACAATTTTCAAATTTTTTTAAATTAATTTTTTAATATATTAAAAATTTTTATTAAAAAAAAAAAACAAAAAATTGTTGGGATGCCAACAACACGCGGTGTTCCCAAGCGGTCCCCCATCTAAGTACTAACCGCGCCCGACGCTGCTTAATTTCGGTGATCGGACGAGAACCGATGTATTCAGCGTGGTATGGTCGTTGGCAAAAGCATTTAGTCTAACCAGCAATTTATAGAAATACAATATCCATTTATAGACTTCATACTTTTACTTAACAAACATAGCAAAACTAATACTCATTCAACTTTGTTACATTACAAAACGACTTTATGTTAAGTTAAATGTTTGTACGTTTATCTGTAAAAGAAAAAATCTAAAAACACAAAATAAAGAACAATCTTACTTGCAATTTTTTTCTAATTTGTACTTTACGTGTTTTTGCAGTTTTTTTAATGAAATTTTATGCTTTTATTGAACAATTTTCAAATTTTTTTAAATTAATTTTTTAATATATTAAAAATTTTTATTAAAAAAAAAAAACAAAAAATTGTTGGGATGCCAACAACACGCGGTGTTCCCAAGCGGTCCCCCATCTAAGTACTAACCGCGCCCGACGCTGCTTAATTTCGGTGATCGGACGAGAACCGATGTATTCAGCGTGGTATGGTCGTTGGCAAAAGCATTTAGTCTAACCAGCAATTTATAGAAATACAATATCCATTTATAGACTTCATACTTTTACTTAACAAACATAGCAAAACTAATACTCATTCAACTTTGTTACATTACAAAACGACTTTATGTTAAGTTAAATGTTTGTACGTTTATCTGTAAAAGAAAAAATCTAAAAACACAAAATAAAGAACAATCTTACTTGCAATTTTTTTCTAATTTGTACTTTACGTGTTTTTGCAGTTTTTTTAATGAAATTTTATGCTTTTATTGAACAATTTTCAAATTTTTTTAAATTAATTTTTTAATATATTAAAAATTTTTATTAAAAACAAAAAACAAAAAATTGTTGGGATGCCAACAACACGCGGTGTTCCCAAGCGGTCCCCCATCTAAGTACTAACCGCGCCCGACGCTGCTAAGCATTTAGTCTAACCAGCAATTTATAGAAATACAATATCCATTTATAGACTTCATACTTTTACTTAACAAACATAGCAAAACTAATACTCATTCAACTTTGTTACATTACAAAACGACTTTATGTTAAGTTAAATGTTTGTACGTTTATCTGTAAAAGAAAAAATCTAAAAACACAAAATAAAGAACAATCTTACTTGCAATTTTTTTCTAATTTGTACTTTACGTGTTTTTGCAGTTTTTTTAATGAAATTTTATGCTTTTATTGAACAATTTTCAAATTTTTTTAAATTAATTTTTTAATATATTAAAAATTTTTATTAAAAAAAAAAAACAAAAAATTGTTGGGATGCCAACAACACGCGGTGTTCCCAAGCGGTCCCCCATCTAAGTACTAACCGCGCCCGACGCTGCTTAATTTCGGTGATCGGACGAGAACCGATGTATTCAGCGTGGTATGGTCGTTGGCAAAAGCATTTAGTCTAACCAGCAATTTATAGAAATACAATATCCATTTATAGACTTCATACTTTTACTTAACAAACATAGCAAAACTAATACTCATTCAACTTTGTTACATTACAAAACGACTTTATGTTAAGTTAAATGTTTGTACATTTATCTGTAAAAGAAAAAAATCTAAAAACACAAAATAAAGAACAATCTTACTTGCAATTTTTTTCTAATTTGTACTTTACGTGTTTTTGCAGTTTTTTTAATGAAATTTTATGCTTTTATTGAACAATTTTCAAATTTTTTTAAATTAATTTTTTAATATATTAAAAATTTTTATTAAAAACAAAAAACAAAAAATTGTTGGGATGCCAACAACACGCGGTGTTCCCAAGCGGTCCCCCATCTACCCTGTCGGAATTTTGTGAACTGATCAAAAATTAGTTGACTTTTAGCTAATTCGATTATATCTTACTTCTTAACTAACTCAAGACTTATGCAAAGATGAGTCAGACTTTTGAAATGAAAACAATGTGCTAACAAAATTTTTTTTTAAAAGCGCTAAATTTCTCGGTACATGCTTCAACGAGATTTTTCTAAACAGATTGATTGGCATCACTGTGTTGTTGTTAGTTTTGTGAATCCCCAAAAATATAAACACATGTGCAGAAACTTTAAAATTTTAAAGTAATAAAAACTAAAAGTAAAACACAAATAAAATAAAAAAATAATTTGAAAAATAAAATATAAAGTAAGTAAAAAGTGAAGAAAAAAAGTGAAGAAAAAACTAAAATGTTGGCCAATATGAGGGGTGGAAGTAAGAGAAATTTAAGAAGGTTAATAAAAAAGGAAAAAGCTAGGTACGTGAAAAAATTAAATTTTACAGAAAACCAAACTGTAGAAGAAGCGAGTAACACGACTTTTATTACGGAACAGGAGAATTTGGAGAAAACTACAACAACTACAAAATGTGTAAATTTTGAGTTGACTCAGGAACCAGTGCGATATGTTGAAAAGATAATACATTTTTATTTCTGATTATTTTTTTAGATGCCGTACGAGATGTTGGGGAAGAGAACCCAGAAAAGGCAATAAGATATGCGTTTAAATTAATTAAAAAGCGACACTTCCAAGCGGTTTGTCTCAACAAAAAAAATAAAGATCTTTAACTTGCTTGTATTTATTTATTTACTTTTAAAATTTTAGTATAAAAAACAAATGAAAACGTAAATAAACATAAAACTACAAAATGAAATAAATAAAAATCAAAATGAAGTTTATTTTTCTATCATAAACTAGCCAGCTTATTAAAAACTCACAGTGCACTCACATTTGATGCATTAAGAGTTAAATTAATAATACTAATCAAAAGTTAGCCAGATCATAGTTAATTTTTAGTGCACTCATGTTTAATGCACCACAAGTTCACTCATAACGAGCTAGCTTATGGTTAGATAGTTTAATATAAACTCACAATGCACTCATATTTGATGCATTAAGAGTTAAATTAATAATACTAATAAAAATTTAGCCAGATCATAGTTAAATTTTAGTGCACTCATGTTTGATGCACCACAAGTTCACTCATAACGAGCTAGCTTATGGTTAGATCGTACTGATGAAGAGTGAGTGACTACTGACTCGTACTGAGGACATTGCGTGTTAAAACTGAATAGTTTTTACAATGTTAATGAGTTACCTTTTGAGTCACCTCTGACTCACTTCTGATTAACCATGAGTTAGCTTTAAGCTAACTCAAATTCCGACAGGGTAAGTACTAACCGCGCCCGACGCTGCTTAATTTCGGTGATCGGACGAGAACCGATGTATTCAGCGTGGTATGGTCGTTGGCAAAAGCATTTAGTCTAACCAGCAATTTATAGAAATACAATATCCATTTATAGACTTCATACTTTTACTTAACAAACATAGCAAAACTAATACTCATTCAACTTTGTTACATTACAAAACGACTTTATGTTAAGTTAAATGTTTGTACGTTTATCTGTAAAAGAAAAAATCTAAAAACACAAAATAAAGAACAATCTTACTTGCAATTTTTTTCTAATTTGTACTTTACGTGTTTTTGCAGTTTTTTTAATGAAATTTTATGCTTTTATTGAACAATTTTCAAATTTTTTTAAATTAATTTTTTAATATATTAAAAATTTTTATTAAAAAAAAAAAACAAAAAATTGTTGGGATGCCAACAACACGCGGTGTTCCCAAGCGGTCCTCCATCTAAGTACTAACCGCGCCCGACGCTGCTTAATTTCGGTGATCGGACGAGAACCGATGTATTCAGCGTGGTATGGTCGTTGGCAAAAGCATTTAGTCTAACCAGCAATTTATAGAAATACAATATCCATTTATAGACTTCATACTTTTACTTAACAAACATAGCAAAACTAATACTCATTCAACTTTGTTACATTACAAAACGACTTTATGTTAAGTTAAAT
Source organism: Pollenia griseotomentosa (assembly GCA_963931875.1). Lineage (NCBI taxonomy): Eukaryota > Metazoa > Arthropoda > Insecta > Diptera > Polleniidae > Pollenia > Pollenia griseotomentosa. Next base: position 200,155,263 of record OZ007561.1, on the reverse strand, counting down.
GTTTGTACGTTTATCTGTAAAAGAAAAAATCTAAAAACACAAAATAAAGAACAATCTTACTTGCAATTTTTTTCTAATTTGTACTTTACATGTTTTTGCAGTTTTTTTAATGAAATTTTATGCTTTTATTGAACAATTTTCAAATTTTTTTAAATTAATTTTTTAATATATTAAAAATTTTTATTAAAAAAAAAAAACAAAAAATTGTTGGGATGCCAACAACACGCGGTGTTCCCAAGCGGTCCCCCATCTAAGTACTAACCGCGCCCGACGCTGCTTAATTTCGGTGATCGGACGAGAACCGATGTATTCAGCGTGGTATGGTCGTTGGCAAAAGCATTTAGTCTAACCAGCAATTTATAGAAATACAATATCCATTTATAGACTTCATACTTTTACTTAACAAACATAGCAAAACTAATACTCATTCAACTTTGTTACATTACAAAACGACTTTATGTTAAGTTAAATGTTTGTACGTTTATCTGTAAAAGAAAAAATCTAAAAACACAAAATAAAGAACAATCTTACTTGCAATTTTTTTCTAATTTGTACTTTACGTGTTTTTGCAGTTTTTTTAATGAAATTTTATGCTTTTATTGAACAATTTTCAAATTTTTTTAAATTAATTTTTTAATATATTAAAAATTTTTATTAAAAAAAAAAAACAAAAAATTGTTGGGATGCCAACAACACGCGGTGTTCCCAAGCGGTCCCCCATCTACCCTGTCGGAATTTTGTGAACTGATCAAAAATTAGTTGACTTTTAGCTAATTCGATTATATCTTACTTCTTAACTAACTCAAGACTTATGCAAAGATGAGTCAGACTTTTGAAATGAAAACAATGTGCTAACAAAATTTTTTTTTAAAAGCGCTAAATTTCTCGGTACATGCTTCAACGAGATTTTTCTAAACAGATTGATTGGCATCACTGTGTTGTTGTTAGTTTTGTGAATCCCCAAAAATATAAACACATGTGCAGAAACTTTAAAATTTTAAAGTAATAAAAACTAAAAGTAAAACACAAATAAAATAAAAAAATAATTTGAAAAATAAAATATAAAGTAAGTAAAAAGTGAAGAAAAAAAGTGAAGAAAAAACTAAAATGTTGGCCAATATGAGGGGTGGAAGTAAGAGAAATTTAAGAAGGTTAATAAAAAAGGAAAAAGCTAGGTACGTGAAAAAAATTAAATTTTACAGAAAACCAAACTGTAGAAGAAGCGAGTAACACGACTTTTATTACGGAACAGGAGAATTTGGAGAAAACTACAACAACTACAAAATGTGTAAATTTTGAGTTGACTCAGGAACCAGTGCGATATGTTGAAAAGATAATACATTTTTATTTCTGATTATTTTTTTAGATGCCGTACGAGATGTTGGGGAAGAGAACCCAGAAAAGGCAATAAGATATGCGTTTAAATTAATTAAAAAGCGACACTTCCAAGCGGTTTGTCTCAACAAAAAAAATAAAGATCTTTAACTTGCTTGTATTTATTTATTTACTTTTAAAATTTTAGTATAAAAAACAAATGAAAACGTAAATAAACATAAAACTACAAAATGAAATAAATAAAAATCAAAATGAAGTTTATTTTTCTATCATAAACTAGCCAGCTTATTAAAAACTCACAGTGCACTCACATTTGATGCATTAAGAGTTAAATTAATAATACTAATCAAAAGTTAGCCAGATCATAGTTAATTTTTAGTGCACTCATGTTTAATGCACCACAAGTTCACTCATAACGAGCTAGCTTATGGTTAGATAGTTTAATATAAACTCACAATGCACTCATATTTGATGCATTAAGAGTTAAATTAATAATACTAATAAAAATTTAGCCAGATCATAGTTAAATTTTAGTGCACTCATGTTTGATGCACCACAAGTTCACTCATAACGAGCTAGCTTATGGTTAGATCGTACTGATGAAGAGTGAGTGACTACTGACTCGTACTGAGGACATTGCGTGTTAAAACTGAATAGTTTTTACAATGTTAATGAGTTACCTTTTGAGTCACCTCTGACTCACTTCTGATTAACCATGAGTTAGCTTTAAGCTAACTCAAATTCCGACAGGGTAAGTACTAACCGCGCCCGACGCTGCTTAATTTCGGTGATCGGACGAGAACCGATGTATTCAGCGTGGTATGGTCGTTGGCAAAAGCATTTAGTCTAACCAGCAATTTATAGAAATACAATATCCATTTATAGACTTCATACTTTTACTTAACAAACATAGCAAAACTTATACTCATTCAACTTTGTTACATTACAAAACGACTTTATGTTAAGTTAAATGTTTGTACATTTATCTGTAAAAGAAAAAAATCTAAAAACACAAAATAAAGAACAATCTTACTTGCAATTTTTTTCTAATTTGTACTTTACGTGTTTTTGCAGTTTTTTTAATGAAATTTTATGCTTTTATTAAACAATTTTCAAATTTTTTTAAATTAATTTTTTAATATATTAAAAATTTTTATTAAAAAAAAAAAAAACAAAAAATTGTTGGGATGCCAACAACACGCGGTGTTCCCAAGCGGTCCCCCATCTAAGTACTAACCGCGCCCGACGCTGCTTAATTTCGGTGATCGGACGAGAACCGATGTATTCAGCGTGGTATGGTCGTTGGCAAAAGCATTTAGTCTAACCAGCAATTTATAGAAATACAATATCCATTTATAGACTTCATACTTTTACTTAACAAACATAGCAAAACTAATACTCATTCAACTTTGTTACATTACAAAACGACTTTATGTTAAGTTAAATGTTTGTACATTTATCTGTAAAAGAAAAAAATCTAAAAACACAAAATAAAGAACAATCTTACTTGCAATTTTTTTCTAATTTGTACTTTACGTGTTTTTGCAGTTTTTTTAATGAAATTTTATGCTTTTATTGAACAATTTTCAAATTTTTTTAAATTAATTTTTTAATATATTAAAAATTTTTATTAAAAAAAAAAAACAAAAAATTGTTGGGATGCCAACAACACGCGGTGTTCCCAAGCGGTCCCCCATCTAAGTACTAACCGCGCCCGACGCTGCTTAATTTCGGTGATCGGACGAGAACCGATGTATTCAGCGTGGTATGGTCGTTGGCAAAAGCATTTAGTCTAACCAGCAATTTATAGAAATACAATATCCATTTATAGACTTCATACTTTTACTTAACAAACATAGCAAAACTAATACTCATTCAACTTTGTTACATTACAAAACGACTTTATGTTAAGTTAAATGTTTGTACGTTTATCTGTAAAAGAAAAAATCTAAAAACACAAAATAAAGAACAATCTTACTTGCAATTTTTTTCTAATTTGTACTTTACGTGTTTTTGCAGTTTTTTTAATGAAATTTTATGCTTTTATTGAACAATTTTCAAATTTTTTTAAATTAATTTTTTAATATATTAAAAATTTTTATTAAAAAAAAAAAACAAAAAATTGTTGGGATGCCAACACAACACGCGGTGTTCCCAAGCGGTCCCCCATCTAAGTACTAACCGCGCCCGACGCTGCTTAATTTCGGTGATCGGACGAGAACCGATGTATTCAGCGTGGTATGGTCGTTGGCAAAAGCATTTAGTCTAACCAGCAATTTATAGAAATACAATATCCATTTATAGACTTCATACTTTTACTTAACAAACATAGCAAAACTAATACTCATTCAACTTTGTTACATTACAAAACGACTTTATGTTAAGTTAAATGTTTGTACATTTATCTGTAAAAGAAAAAAATCTAAAAACACAAAATAAAGAACAATCTTACTTGCAATTTTTTTCTAATTTGTACTTTACGTGTTTTTGCAGTTTTTTTAATGAAATTTTATGCTTTTATTGAACAATTTTCAAATTTTTTTAAATTAATTTTTTAATATATTAAAAATTTTTATTAAAAAAAAAAAACAAAAAATTGTTGGGATGCCAACAACACGCGGTGTTCCCAAGCGGTCCCCCATCTAAGTACTAACCGCGCCCGACGCTGCTTAATTTCGGTGATCGGACGAGAACCGATGTATTCAGCGTGGTATGGTCGTTGGCAAAAGCATTTAGTCTAACCAGCAATTTATAGAAATACAATATCCATTTATAGACTTCATACTTTTACTTAACAAACATAGCAAAACTAATACTCATTCAACTTTGTTACATTACAAAACGACTTTATGTTAAGTTAAATGTTTGTACGTTTATCTGTAAAAGAAAAAATCTAAAAACACAAAATAAAGAACAATCTTAAGCTGGGATCACACGATTGCCGCAAATGCACCAATATGACACAATTTTTATTGTGCGTTATTGACGCACAATATTGAAATTGCACCAATAAAATATTCTGAAATCACACGATTGCCCTGTTTTACACAAATTAAATTGCCGCTAGTTGGTACAAAGCGAAATGGTTACAACAATTGCCGCAGCACAATCACACGATTGTTCTTACTTGACAACTGCGAAAACAGCTGTTGTGGTAGCTTTTTTATTTGTTTGAAAGTTCTTGTTTATTAAATAAAATCAAATATGTATCATATACGTATGTACTTAAACAAATTTTTGTTGAATATTTTTATTTAAAATTTTTAAGAAATTCCAAAAATTAAGTCTGTTCAACAATTTCGTATGTTAAGGTTCGCATAGAAATACCTTAAATAAAAATATTCGCACTGAACAGCTAAATATGCCTATGAACATACATACATACATATTTTGGCAATAGCAATAATTAAAAAAAAATTAAAATGCAAATAAATAAATAAATATTTATCTTCATTACCTCCCAAAAGAAACACAAAAAAGTAAATTTATTAAAAAAAAGGCAAATATTGGTGCGTATTGTGTTGTTCGATTGCCGCACAAGAACACAATAAATATTGGTGCATTTTTGTTATTTTTATTGCCGCGCGGTTGCATAGAAAACAGTCACACGATTGCCGCACCAGGGTTGCATTTGATTGGTAAAAGTAAGCACAATATTGTTCTTGATTGGTACATGAGCCAATTGGTTGTGCAGACACACGATTGGGGTATTAAAAAGTATGAAAATTGGTGCATTGCGGCAATCGTGTGATCCCAGCTTTACTTGCAATTTTTTTCTAATTTGTACTTTACGTGTTTTTGCAGTTTTTTTAATGAAATTTTATGCTTTTATTGAACAATTTTCAAATTTTTTTAAATTAATTTTTTAATATATTAAAAATTTTTATTAAAAAAAAAAAACAAAAAATTGTTGGGATGCCAACAACACGCGGTGTTCCCAAGCGGTCCCCCATCTAAGTACTAACCGCGCCCGACGCTGCTTAATTTCGGTGATCGGACGAGAACCGATGTATTCAGCGTGGTATGGTCGTTGGCAAAAGCATTAAGTCTAACCAGCAATTTATAGAAATACAATATCCATTTATAGACTTCATACTTTTACTTAACAAACATAGCAAAACTAATACTCATTCAACTTTGTTACATTACAAAACGACTTTATGTTAAGTTAAATGTTTGTACGTTTATCTGTAAAAGAAAAAATCTAAAAACACAAAATAAAGAACAATCTTACTTGCAATTTTTTTCTAATTTGTACTTTACGTGTTTTTGCAGTTTTTTTAATGAAATTTTATGCTTTTATTGAACAATTTTCAAATTTTTTTAAATTAATTTTTTAATATATTAAAAATTTTTATTAAAAAAAAAAAACAAAAAATTGTTGGGATGCCAACAACACGCGGTGTTCCCAAGCGGTCCCCCATCTAAGTACTAACCGCGCCCGACGCTGCTTAATTTCGGTGATCGGACGAGAACCGATGTATTCAGCGTGGTATGGTCGTTGGCAAAAGCATTTAGTCTAACCAGCAATTTATAGAAATACAATATCCATTTATAGACTTCATACTTTTACTTAACAAACATAGCAAAACTAATACTCATTCAACTTTGTTACATTACAAAACGACTTTATGTTAAGTTAAATGTTTGTACGTTTATCTGTAAAAGAAAAAATCTAAAAACACAAAATAAAGAACAATCTTACTTGCAATTTTTTTCTAATTTGTACTTTACGTGTTTTTGCAGTTTTTTTAATGAAATTTTATGCTTTTATTGAACAATTTTCAAATTTTTTTAAATTAATTTTTTAATATATTAAAAATTTTTATTAAAAAAAAAAAACAAAAAATTGTTGGGATGCCAACAACACGCGGTGTTCCCAAGCGGTCCCCCATCTAAGTACTAACCGCGCCCGACGCTGCTTAATTTCGGTGATCGGACGAGAACCGATGTATTCAGCGTGGTATGGTCGTTGGCAAAAGCATTTAGTCTAACCAGCAATTTATAGAAATACAATATCCATTTATAGACTTCATACTTTTACTTAACAAACATAGCAAAACTAATACTCATTCAACTTTGTTACATTACAAAACGACTTTATGTTAAGTTAAATGTTTGTACGTTTATCTGTAAAAGAAAAAATCTAAAAACACAAAATAAAGAACAATCTTACTTGCAATTTTTTTCTAATTTGTACTTTACGTGTTTTTGCAGTTTTTTTAATGAAATTTTATGCTTTTATTGAACAATTTTCAAATTTTTTTAAATTAATTTTTTAATATATTAAAAATTTTTATTAAAAAAAAAAAACAAAAAATTGTTGGGATGCCAACAACACGCGGTGTTCCCAAGCGGTCCCCCATCTAAGTACTAACCGCGCCCGACGCTGCTTAATTTCGGTGATCGGACGAGAACCGATGTATTCAGCGTGGTATGGTCGTTGGCAAAAGCATTTAGTCTAACCAGCAATTTATAGAAATACAATATCCATTTATAGACTTCATACTTTTACTTAACAAACATAGCAAAACTAATACTCATTCAACTTTGTTACATTACAAAACGACTTTATGTTAAGTTAAATGTTTGTACGTTTATCTGTAAAAGAAAAAATCTAAAAACACAAAATAAAGAACAATCTTACTTGCAATTTTTTTCTAATTTGTACTTTACGTGTTTTTGCAGTTTTTTTAATGAAATTTTATGCTTTTATTGAACAATTTTCAAATTTTTTTAAATTAATTTTTTAATATATTAAAAATTTTTATTAAAAAAAAAAAACAAAAAATTGTTGGGATGCCAACAACACGCGGTGTTCCCAAGCGGTCCCCCATCTAAGTACTAACCGCGCCCGACGCTGCTTAATTTCGGTGATCGGACGAGAACCGATGTATTCAGCGTGGTATGGTCGTTGGCAAAAGCATTTAGTCTAACCAGCAATTTATAGAAATACAATATCCATTTATAGACTTCATACTTTTACTTAACAAACATAGCAAAACTAATACTCATTCAACTTTGTTACATTACAAAACGACTTTATGTTAAGTTAAATGTTTGTACGTTTATCTGTAAAAGAAAAAATCTAAAAACACAAAATAAAGAACAATCTTAAGCTGGGATCACACGATTGCCGCAAATGCACCAATATGACACAATTTTTATTGTGCGTTATTGACGCACAATATTGAAATTGCACCAATAAAATATTCTGAAATCACACGATTGCCCTGTTTTACACAAATTAAATTGCCGCTAGTTGGTACAAAGCGAAATGGTTACAACAATTGCCGCAGCACAATCACACGATTGTTCTTACTTGACAACTGCGAAAACAGCTGTTGTGGTAGCTTTTTTATTTGTTTGAAAGTTCTTGTTTATTAAATAAAATCAAATATGTATCATATACGTATGTACTTAAACAAATTTTTGTTGAATATTTTTATTTAAAATTTTTAAGAAATTCCAAAAATTAAGTCTGTTCAACAATTTCGTATGTTAAGGTTCGCATAGAAATACCTTAAATAAAAATATTCGCACTGAACAGCTAAATATGCCTATGAACATACATACATACATATTTTGGCAATAGCAATAATTAAAAAAAAATTAAAATGCAAATAAATAAATAAATATTTATCTTCATTACCTCCCAAAAGAAACACAAAAAAGTAAATTTATTAAAAAAAAGGCAAATATTGGTGCGTATTGTGTTGTTCGATTGCCGCACAAGAACACAATAAATATTGGTGCATTTTTGTTATTTTTATTGCCGCGCGGTTGCATAGAAAACAGTCACACGATTGCCGCACCAGGGTTGCATTTGATTGGTAAAAGTAAGCACAATATTGTTCTTGATTGGTACATGAGCCAATTGGTTGTGCAGACACACGATTGGGGTATTAAAAAGTATGAAAATTGGTGCATTGCGGCAATCGTGTGATCCCAGCTTTACTTGCAATTTTTTTCTAATTTGTACTTTACATGTTTTTGCAGTTTTTTTAATGAAATTTTATGCTTTTATTGAACAATTTTCAAATTTTTTTAAATTAATTTTTTAATATATTAAAAATTTTTATTAAAAAAAAAAAACAAAAAATTGTTGGGATGCCAACAACACGCGGTGTTCCCAAGCGGTCCCCCATCTAAGTACTAACCGCGCCCGACGCTGCTTAATTTCGGTGATCGGACGAGAACCGATGTATTCAGCGTGGTATGGTCGTTGGCAAAAGCATTTAGTCTAACCAGCAATTTATAGAAATACAATATCCATTTATAGACTTCATACTTTTACTTAACAAACATAGCAAAACTAATACTCATTCAACTTTGTTACATTACAAAACGACTTTATGTTAAGTTAAATGTTTGTACGTTTATCTGTAAAAGAAAAAATCTAAAAACACAAAATAAAGAACAATCTTACTTGCAATTTTTTTCTAATTTGTACTTTACGTGTTTTTGCAGTTTTTTTAATGAAATTTTATGCTTTTATTGAACAATTTTCAAATTTTTTTAAATTAATTTTTTAATATATTAAAAATTTTTATTAAAAAAAAAAAACAAAAAATTGTTGGGATGCCAACAACACGCGGTGTTCCCAAGCGGTCCCCCATCTAAGTACTAACCGCGCCCGACGCTGCTTAATTTCGGTGATCGGACGAGAACCGATGTATTCAGCGTGGTATGGTCGTTGGCAAAAGCATTTAGTCTAACCAGCAATTTATAGAAATACAATATCCATTTATAGACTTCATACTTTTACTTAACAAACATAGCAAAACTAATACTCATTCAACTTTGTTACATTACAAAACGACTTTATGTTAAGTTAAATGTTTGTACGTTTATCTGTAAAAGAAAAAATCTAAAAACACAAAATAAAGAACAATCTTACTTGCAATTTTTTTCTAATTTGTACTTTACGTGTTTTTGCAGTTTTTTTAATGAAATTTTATGCTTTTATTGAACAATTTTCAAATTTTTTTAAATTAATTTTTTAATATATTAAAAATTTTTATTAAAAAAAAAAAACAAAAAATTGTTGGGATGCCAACAACACGCGGTGTTCCCAAGCGGTCCCCCATCTAAGTACTAACCGCGCCCGACGCTGCTTAATTTCGGTGATCGGACGAGAACCGATGTATTCAGCGTGGTATGGTCGTTGGCAAAAGCATTTAGTCCAACCAGCAATTTATAGAAATACAATATCCATTTATAGACTTCATACTTTTACTTAACAAACATAGCAAAACTAATACTCATTTAACTTTGTTACATTACAAAACGACTTTATGTTAAGTTAAATGTTTGTACGTTTATCTGTAAAAGAAAAAATCTAAAAACACAAAATAAAGAACAATTTTACTTGCAATTTTTTTCTAATTTGTACTTTACATGTTTTTGCAGTTTTTTTAATGAAATTTTATGCTTTTATTGAACAATTTTCAAATTTTTTTAAATTAATTTTTTAATATATTAAAAATTTTTATTAAAAAAAAAAAACAAAAAATTGTTGGGATGCCAACAACACGCGGTGTTCCCAAGCGGTCCCCCATCTAAGTACTAACCGCGCCCGACGCTGCTTAATTTCGGTGATCGGACGAGAACCGATGTATTCAGCGTGGTATGGTCGTTGGCAAAAGCATTTAGTCTAACCAGCAATTTATAGAAATACAATATCCATTTATAGACTTCATACTTTTACTTAACAAACATAGCAAAACTAATACTCATTCAACTTTGTTACATTACAAAACGACTTTATGTTAAGTTAAATGTTTGTACATTTATCTGTAAAAGAAAAAAATCTAAAAACACAAAATAAAGAACAATCTTACTTTCTAATTTGTACTTTACGTGTTTTTGCAGTTTTTTTAATGAAATTTTATGCTTTTATTGAACAATTTTCAAATTTTTTTAAATTAATTTTTTAATATATTAAAAATTTTTATTAAAAAAAAAAAACAAAAAATTGTTGGGATGCCAACAACACGCGGTGTTCCCAAGCGGTCCCCCATCTAAGTACTAACCGCGCCCGACGCTGCTTAATTTCGGTGATCGGACGAGAACCGATGTATTCAGCGTGGTATGGTCGTTGGCAAAAGCATTTAGTCTAACCAGCAATTTATAGAAATACAATATCCATTTATAGACTTCATACTTTTACTTAACAAACATAGCAAAACTAATACTCATTCAACTTTGTTACATTACAAAACGACTTTATGTTAAGTTAAATGTTTGTACGTTTATCTGTAAAAGAAAAAATCTAAAAACACAAAATAAAGAACAATCTTACTTGCAATTTTTTTCTAATTTGTACTTTACGTGTTTTTGCAGTTTTTTTAATGAAATTTTATGATTTTATTGAACAATTTTCAAATTTTTTTAAATTAATTTTTTAATATATTAAAAATTTTTATTAAAAAAAAAAAACAAAAAATTGTTGGGATGCCAACAACACGCGGTGTTCCCAAGCGGTCCCCCATCTAAGTACTAACCGCGCCCGACGCTGCTTAATTTCGGTGATCGGACGAGAACTGATGTATTCAGCGTGGTATGGTCGTTGGCAAAAGCATTTAGTCTAACCAGCAATTTATAGAAATACAATATCCATTTATAGACTTCATACTTTTACTTAACAAACATAGCAAAACTAATACTCATTCAACTTTGTTACATTACAAAACGACTTTATGTTAAGTTAAATGTTTGTACATTTATCTGTAAAAGAAAAAAATCTAAAAACACAAAATAAAGAACAATCTTACTTGCAATTTTTTTCTAATTTGTACTTTACGTGTTTTTGCAGTTTTTTTAATGAAATTTTATGCTTTTATTGAACAATTTTCAAATTTTTTTAAATTAATTTTTTAATATATTAAAAATTTTTATTAAAAACAAAAAACAAAAAATTGTTGGGATGCCAACAACACGCGGTGTTCCCAAGCGGTCCCCCATCTAAGTACTAACCGCGCCCGACGCTGCTTAATTTCGGTGATCGGACGAGAACCGATGTATTCAGCGTGGTATGGTCGTTGGCAAAAGCATTTAGTCTAACCAGCAATTTATAGAAATACAATATCCATTTATAGACTTCATACTTTTACTTAACAAACATAGCAAAACTAATACTCATTCAACTTTGTTACATTACAAAACGACTTTATGTTAAGTTAAATGTTTGTACATTTATCTGTAAAAGAAAAAAATCTAAAAACACAAAATAAAGAACAATCTTACTTGCAATTTTTTTCTAATTTGTACTTTACGTGTTTTTGCAGTTTTTTTAATGAAATTTTATGCTTTTATTGAACAATTTTCAAATTTTTTTAAATTAATTTTTTAATATATTAAAAATTTTTATTAAAAACAAAAAACAAAAAATTGTTGGGATGCCAACAACACGCGGTGTTCCCAAGCGGTCCCCCATCTAAGTACTAACCGCGCCCGACGCTGCTTAATTTCGGTGATCGGACGAGAACCGATGTATTCAGCGTGGTATGGTCGTTGGCAAAAGCATTTAGTCTAACCAGCAATTTATAGAAATACAATATCCATTTATAGACTTCATACTTTTACTTAACAAACATAGCAAAACTAATACTCATTCAACTTTGTTACATTACAAAACGACTTTATGTTAAGTTAAATGTTTGTACGTTTATCTGTAAAAGAAAAAATCTAAAAACACAAAATAAAGAACAATCTTACTTGCAATTTTTTTCTAATTTGTACTTTACGTGTTTTTGCAGTTTTTTTAATGAAATTTTATGCTTTTATTGAACAATTTTCAAATTTTTTTAAATTAATTTTTTAATATATTAAAAATTTTTATTAAAAAAAAAAAACAAAAAATTGTTGGGATGCCAACAACACGCGGTGTTCCCAAGCGGTCCCCCATCTAAGTACTAACCGCGCCCGACGCTGCTTAATTTCGGTGATCGGACGAGAACCGATGTATTCAGCGTGGTATGGTCGTTGGCAAAAGCATTTAGTCTAACCAGCAATTTATAGAAATACAATATCCATTTATAGACTTCATACTTTTACTTAACAAACATAGCAAAACTAATACTCATTCAACTTTGTTACATTACAAAACGACTTTATGTTAAGTTAAATGTTTGTACGTTTATCTGTAAAAGAAAAAAATCTAAAAACACAAAATAAAGAACAATCTTACTTGAAATTTTTTTCTAATTTGTACTTTACGTGTTTTTGCAGTTTTTTTAATGAAATTTTATGCTTTTATTGAACAATTTTCAAATTTTTTTAAATTAATTTTTTAATATATTAAAAATTTTTATTAAAAAAAAAAAACAAAAAATTGTTGGGATGCCAACAACACGCGGTGTTCCCAAGCGGTCCCCCATCTAAGTACTAACCGCGCCCGACGCTGCTTAATTTCGGTGATCGGACGAGAACCGATGTATTCAGCGTGGTATGGTCGTTGGCAAAAGCATTTAGTCTAACCAGCAATTTATAGAAATACAATATCCATTTATAGACTTCATACTTTTACTTAACAAACATAGCAAAACTAATACTCATTCAACTTTGTTACATTACAAAACGACTTTATGTTAAGTTAAATGTTTGTACGTTTATCTGTAAAAGAAAAAATCTAAAAACACAAAATAAAGAACAATCTTACTTGCAATTTTTTTCTAATTTGTACTTTACGTGTTTTTGCAGTTTTTTTAATGAAATTTTATGCTTTTATTGAACAATTTTCAAATTTTTTTAAATTAATTTTTTAATATATTAAAAATTTTTATTAAAAAAAAAAAACAAAAAATTGTTGGGATGCCAACAACACGCGGTGTTCCCAAGCGGTCCCCCATCTAAGTACTAACCGCGCCCGACGCTGCTTAATTTCGGTGATCGGACGAGAACCGATGTATTCAGCGTGGTATGGTCGTTGGCAAAAGCATTTAGTCTAACCAGCAATTTATAGAAATACAATATCCATTTATAGACTTCATACTTTTACTTAACAAACATAGCAAAACTAATACTCATTCAACTTTGTTACATTACAAAACGACTTTATGTTAAGTTAAATGTTTGTACGTTTATCTGTAAAAGAAAAAAATCTAAAAACACAAAATAAAGAACAATCTTACTTGAAATTTTTTTCTAATTTGTACTTTACGTGTTTTTGCAGTTTTTTAAATGAAATTTTATGCTTTTATTGAACAATTTTCAAATTTTTTTAAATTAATTTTTTAATATATTAAAAATTTTTATTAAAAAAAAAAAACAAAAAATTGTTGGGATGCCAACAACACGCGGTGTTCCCAAGCGGTCCCCCATCTAAGTACTAACCGCGCCCGACGCTGCTTAATTTCGGTGATCGGACGAGAACCGATGTATTCAGCGTGGTATGGTCGTTGGCAAAAGCATTTAGTCTAACCAGCAATTTATAGAAATACAATATCCATTTATAGACTTCATACTTTTACTTAACAAACATAGCAAAACTAATACTCATTCAACTTTGTTACATTACAAAACGACTTTATGTTAAGTTAAATGTTTGTACATTTATCTGTAAAAGAAAAAAATCTAAAAACACAAAATAAAGAACAATCTTACTTGCAATTTTTTTCTAATTTGTACTTTACGTGTTTTTGCAGTTTTTTTAATGAAATTTTATGCTTTTATTGAACAATTTTCAAATTTTTTTAAATTAATTTTTTAATATATTAAAAATTTTTATTAAAAAAAAAAAAACAAAAAATTGTTGGGATGCCAACAACACGCGGTGTTCCCAAGCGGTCCCCCATCTAAGTACTAACCGCGCCCGACGCTGCTTAATTTCGGTGATCGGACGAGAACCGATGTATTCAGCGTGGTATGGTCGTTGGCAAAAGCATTTAGTCTAACCAGCAATTTATAGAAATACAATATCCATTTATAGACTTCATACTTTTACTTAACAAACATAGCAAAACTAATACTCATTCAACTTTGTTACATTACAAAACGACTTTATGTTAAGTTAAATGTTTGTACGTTTATCTGTAAAAGAAAAAATCTAAAAACACAAAATAAAGAACAATCTTACTTGCAATTTTTTTCTAATTTGTACTTTACGTGTTTTTGCAGTTTTTTTAATGAAATTTTATGATTTTATTGAACAATTTTCAAATTTTTTTAAATTAATTTTTTAATATATTAAAAATTTTTATTAAAAAAAAAAAACAAAAAATTGTTGGGATGCCAACAACACGCGGTGTTCCCAAGCGGTCCCCCATCTAAGTACTAACCGCGCCCGACGCTGCTTAATTTCGGTGATCGGACGAGAACTGATGTATTCAGCGTGGTATGGTCGTTGGCAAAAGCATTTAGTCTAACCAGCAATTTATAGAAATACAATATCCATTTATAGACTTCATACTTTTACTTAACAAACATAGCAAAACTAATACTCATTCAACTTTGTTACATTACAAAACGACTTTATGTTAAGTTAAATGTTTGTACGTTTATCTGTAAAAGAAAAAATCTAAAAACACAAAATAAAGAACAATCTTACTTGCAATTTTTTTCTAATTTGTACTTTACGTGTTTTTGCAGTTTTTTTAATGAAATTTTATGATTTTATTGAACAATTTTCAAATTTTTTTAAATTAATTTTTTAATATATTAAAAATTTTTATTAAAAAAAAAAAACAAAAAATTGTTGGGATGCCAACAACACGCGGTGTTCCCAAGCGGTCCCCCATCTAAGTACTAACCGCGCCCGACGCTGCTTAATTTCGGTGATCGGACGAGAACTGATGTATTCAGCGTGGTATGGTCGTTGGCAAAAGCATTTAGTCTAACCAGCAATTTATAGAAATACAATATCCATTTATAGACTTCATACTTTTACTTAACAAACATAGCAAAACTAATACTCATTCAACTTTGTTACATTACAAAACGACTTTATGTTAAGTTAAATGTTTGTACGTTTATCTGTAAAAGAAAAAATCTAAAAACACAAAATAAAGAACAATCTTACTTGCAATTTTTTTCTAATTTGTACTTTACGTGTTTTTGCAGTTTTTTTAATGAAATTTTATGATTTTATTGAACAATTTTCAAATTTTTTTAAATTAATTTTTTAATATATTAAAAATTTTTATTAAAAAAAAAAAACAAAAAATTGTTGGGATGCCAACAACACGCGGTGTTCCCAAGCGGTCCCCCATCTAAGTACTAACCGCGCCCGACGCTGCTTAATTTCGGTGATCGGACGAGAACTGATGTATTCAGCGTGGTATGGTCGTTGGCAAAAGCATTTAGTCTAACCAGCAATTTATAGAAATACAATATCCATTTATAGACTTCATACTTTTACTTAACAAACATAGCAAAACTAATACTCATTCAACTTTGTTACATTACAAAACGACTTTATGTTAAGTTAAATGTTTGTACGTTTATCTGTAAAAGAAAAAATCTAAAAACACAAAATAAAGAACAATCTTACTTGCAATTTTTTTCTAATTTGTACTTTACGTGTTTTTGCAGTTTTTTTAATGAAATTTTATGATTTTATTGAACAATTTTCAAATTTTTTTAAATTAATTTTTTAATATATTAAAAATTTTTATTAAAAAAAAAAAACAAAAAATTGTTGGGATGCCAACAACACGCGGTGTTCCCAAGCGGTCCCCCATCTAAGTACTAACCGCGCCCGACGCTGCTTAATTTCGGTGATCGGACGAGAACCGATGTATTCAGCGTGGTATGGTCGTTGGCAAAAGCATTTAGTCTAACCAGCAATTTATAGAAATACAATATCCATTTATAGACTTCATACTTTTACTTAACAAACATAGCAAAACTAATACTCATTCAACTTTGTTACATTACAAAACGACTTTATGTTAAGTTAAATGTTTGTACATTTATCTGTAAAAGAAAAAAATCTAAAAACACAAAATAAAGAACAATCTTACTTGCAATTTTTTTCTAATTTGTACTTTACGTGTTTTTGCAGTTTTTTTAATGAAATTTTATGCTTTTATTGAACAATTTTCAAATTTTTTTAAATTAATTTTTTAATATATTAAAAATTTTTATTAAAAACAAAAAACAAAAAATTGTTGGGATGCCAACAACACGCGGTGTTCCCAAGCGGTCCCCCATCTAAGTACTAACCGCGCCCGACGCTGCTTAATTTCGGTGATCGGACGAGAACCGATGTATTCAGCGTGGTATGGTCGTTGGCAAAAGCATTTAGTCTAACCAGCAATTTATAGAAATACAATATCCATTTATAGACTTCATACTTTTACTTAACAAACATAGCAAAACTAATACTCATTCAACTTTGTTACATTACAAAACGACTTTATGTTAAGTTAAATGTTTGTACATTTATCTGTAAAAGAAAAAAATCTAAAAACACAAAATAAAGAACAATCTTACTTGCAATTTTTTTCTAATTTGTACTTTACGTGTTTTTGCAGTTTTTTTAATGAAATTTTATGCTTTTATTGAACAATTTTCAAATTTTTTTAAATTAATTTTTTAATATATTAAAAATTTTTATTAAAAACAAAAAACAAAAAATTGTTGGGATGCCAACAACACGCGGTGTTCCCAAGCGGTCCCCCATCTAAGTACTAACCGCGCCCGACGCTGCTTAATTTCGGTGATCGGACGAGAACCGATGTATTCAGCGTGGTATGGTCGTTGGCAAAAGCATTTAGTCTAACCAGCAATTTATAGAAATACAATATCCATTTATAGACTTCATACTTTTACTTAACAAACATAGCAAAACTAATACTCATTCAACTTTGTTACATTACAAAACGACTTTATGTTAAGTTAAATGTTTGTACGTTTATCTGTAAAAGAAAAAATCTAAAAACACAAAATAAAGAACAATCTTACTTGCAATTTTTTTCTAATTTGTACTTTACGTGTTTTTGCAGTTTTTTTAATGAAATTTTATGCTTTTATTGAACAATTTTCAAATTTTTTTAAATTAATTTTTTAATATATTAAAAATTTTTATTAAAAAAAAAAAACAAAAAATTGTTGGGATGCCAACAACACGCGGTGTTCCCAAGCGGTCCCCCATCTAAGTACTAACCGCGCCCGACGCTGCTTAATTTCGGTGATCGGACGAGAACCGATGTATTCAGCGTGGTATGGTCGTTGGCAAAAGCATTTAGTCTAACCAGCAATTTATAGAAATACAATATCCATTTATAGACTTCATACTTTTACTTAACAAACATAGCAAAACTAATACTCATTCAACTTTGTTACATTACAAAACGACTTTATGTTAAGTTAAATGTTTGTACGTTTATCTGTAAAAGAAAAAATCTAAAAACACAAAATAAAGAACAATCTTACTTGCAATTTTTTTCTAATTTGTACTTTACGTGTTTTTGCAGTTTTTTTAATGAAATTTTATGATTTTATTGAACAATTTTCAAATTTTTTTAAATTAATTTTTTAATATATTAAAAATTTTTATTAAAAAAAAAAAACAAAAAATTGTTGGGATGCCAACAACACGCGGTGTTCCCAAGCGGTCCCCCATCTAAGTACTAACCGCGCCCGACGCTGCTTAATTTCGGTGATCGGACGAGAACCGATGTATTCAGCGTGGTATGGTCGTTGGCAAAAGCATTTAGTCTAACCAGCAATTTATAGAAATACAATATCCATTTATAGACTTCATACTTTTACTTAACAAACATAGCAAAACTAATACTCATTCAACTTTGTTACATTACAAAACGACTTTATGTTAAGTTAAATGTTTGTACATTTATCTGTAAAAGAAAAAAATCTAAAAACACAAAATAAAGAACAATCTTACTTGCAATTTTTTTCTAATTTGTACTTTACGTGTTTTTGCAGTTTTTTTAATGAAATTTTATGCTTTTATTGAACAATTTTCAAATTTTTTTAAATTAATTTTTTAATATATTAAAAATTTTTATTAAAAAAAAAAAACAAAAAATTGTTGGGATGCCAACAACACGCGGTGTTCCCAAGCGGTCCCCCATCTAAGTACTAACCGCGCCCGACGCTGCTTAATTTCGGTGATCGGACGAGAACCGATGTATTCAGCGTGGTATGGTCGTTGGCAAAAGCATTTAGTCTAACCAGCAATTTATAGAAATACAATATCCATTTATAGACTTCATACTTTTACTTAACAAACATAGCAAAACTAATACTCATTCAACTTTGTTACATTACAAAACGACTTTATGTTAAGTTAAATGTTTGTACGTTTATCTGTAAAAGAAAAAAATCTAAAAACACAAAATAAAGAACAATCTTACTTGAAATTTTTTTCTAATTTGTACTTTACGTGTTTTTGCAGTTTTTTTAATGAAATTTTATGCTTTTATTGAACAATTTTCAAATTTTTTTAAATTAATTTTTTAATATATTAAAAATTTTTATTAAAAAAAAAAAACAAAAAATTGTTGGGATGCCAACAACACGCGGTGTTCCCAAGCGGTCCCCCATCTAAGTACTAACCGCGCCCGACGCTGCTTAATTTCGGTGATCGGACGAGAACCGATGTATTCAGCGTGGTATGGTCGTTGGCAAAAGCATTTAGTCTAACCAGCAATTTATAGAAATACAATATCCATTTATAGACTTCATACTTTTACTTAACAAACATAGCAAAACTAATACTCATTCAACTTTGTTACATTACAAAACGACTTTATGTTAAGTTAAATGTTTGTACGTTTATCTGTAAAAGAAAAAATCTAAAAACACAAAATAAAGAACAATCTTACTTGCAATTTTTTTCTAATTTGTACTTTACGTGTTTTTGCAGTTTTTTTAATGAAATTTTATGCTTTTATTGAACAATTTTCAAATTTTTTTAAATTAATTTTTTAATATATTAAAAATTTTTATTAAAAAAAAAAAACAAAAAATTGTTGGGATGCCAACAACACGCGGTGTTCCCAAGCGGTCCCCCATCTAAGTACTAACCGCGCCCGACGCTGCTTAATTTCGGTGATCGGACGAGAACCGATGTATTCAGCGTGGTATGGTCGTTGGCAAAAGCATTTAGTCTAACCAGCAATTTATAGAAATACAATATCCATTTATAGACTTCATACTTTTACTTAACAAACATAGCAAAACTAATACTCATTCAACTTTGTTACATTACAAAACGACTTTATGTTAAGTTAAATGTTTGTACGTTTATCTGTAAAAGAAAAAAATCTAAAAACACAAAATAAAGAACAATCTTACTTGAAATTTTTTTCTAATTTGTACTTTACGTGTTTTTGCAGTTTTTTTAATGAAATTTTATGCTTTTATTGAACAATTTTCAAATTTTTTTAAATTAATTTTTTAATATATTAAAAATTTTTATTAAAAAAAAAAAACAAAAAATTGTTGGGATGCCAACAACACGCGGTGTTCCCAAGCGGTCCCCCATCTAAGTACTAACCGCGCCCGACGCTGCTTAATTTCGGTGATCGGACGAGAACCGATGTATTCAGCGTGGTATGGTCGTTGGCAAAAGCATTTAGTCTAACCAGCAATTTATAGAAATACAATATCCATTTATAGACTTCATACTTTTACTTAACAAACATAGCAAAACTAATACTCATTCAACTTTGTTACATTACAAAACGACTTTATGTTAAGTTAAATGTTTGTACATTTATCTGTAAAAGAAAAAAATCTAAAAACACAAAATAAAGAACAATCTTACTTGCAATTTTTTTCTAATTTGTACTTTACGTGTTTTTGCAGTTTTTTTAATGAAATTTTATGCTTTTATTGAACAATTTTCAAATTTTTTTAAATTAATTTTTTAATATATTAAAAATTTTTATTAAAAACAAAAAACAAAAAATTGTTGGGATGCCAACAACACGCGGTGTTCCCAAGCGGTCCCCCATCTAAGTACTAACCGCGCCCGACGCTGCTTAATTTCGGTGATCGGACGAGAACCGATGTATTCAGCGTGGTATGGTCGTTGGCAAAAGCATTTAGTCTAACCAGCAATTTATAGAAATACAATATCCATTTATAGACTTCATACTTTTACTTAACAAACATAGCAAAACTAATACTCATTCAACTTTGTTACATTACAAAACGACTTTATGTTAAGTTAAATGTTTGTACGTTTATCTGTAAAAGAAAAAAATCTAAAAACACAAAATAAAGAACAATCTTACTTGAAATTTTTTTCTAATTTGTACTTTACGTGTTTTTGCAGTTTTTTTAATGAAATTTTATGCTTTTATTGAACAATTTTCAAATTTTTTTAAATTAATTTTTTAATATATTAAAAATTTTTATTAAAAAAAAAAAACAAAAAATTGTTGGGATGCCAACAACACGCGGTGTTCCCAAGCGGTCCCCCATCTAAGTACTAACCGCGCCCGACGCTGCTTAATTTCGGTGATCGGACGAGAACCGATGTATTCAGCGTGGTATGGTCGTTGGCAAAAGCATTTAGTCTAACCAGCAATTTATAGAAATACAATATCCATTTATAGACTTCATACTTTTACTTAACAAACATAGCAAAACTAATACTCATTCAACTTTGTTACATTACAAAACGACTTTATGTTAAGTTAAATGTTTGTACGTTTATCTGTAAAAGAAAAAATCTAAAAACACAAAATAAAGAACAATCTTACTTGCAATTTTTTTCTAATTTGTACTTTACGTGTTTTTGCAGTTTTTTTAATGAAATTTTATGCTTTTATTGAACAATTTTCAAATTTTTTTAAATTAATTTTTTAATATATTAAAAATTTTTATTAAAAAAAAAAAACAAAAAATTGTTGGGATGCCAACAACACGCGGTGTTCCCAAGCGGTCCCCCATCTAAGTACTAACCGCGCCCGACGCTGCTTAATTTCGGTGATCGGACGAGAACCGATGTATTCAGCGTGGTATGGTCGTTGGCAAAAGCATTTAGTCTAACCAGCAATTTATAGAAATACAATATCCATTTATAGACTTCATACTTTTACTTAACAAACATAGCAAAACTAATACTCATTCAACTTTGTTACATTACAAAACGACTTTATGTTAAGTTAAATGTTTGTACGTTTATCTGTAAAAGAAAAAAATCTAAAAACACAAAATAAAGAACAATCTTACTTGAAATTTTTTTCTAATTTGTACTTTACGTGTTTTTGCAGTTTTTTTAATGAAATTTTATGCTTTTATTGAACAATTTTCAAATTTTTTTAAATTAATTTTTTAATATATTAAAAATTTTTATTAAAAAAAAAAAACAAAAAATTGTTGGGATGCCAACAACACGCGGTGTTCCCAAGCGGTCCCCCATCTAAGTACTAACCGCGCCCGACGCTGCTTAATTTCGGTGATCGGACGAGAACCGATGTATTCAGCGTGGTATGGTCGTTGGCAAAAGCATTTAGTCTAACCAGCAATTTATAGAAATACAATATCCATTTATAGACTTCATACTTTTACTTAACAAACATAGCAAAACTAATACTCATTCAACCAAGGCGAATTCAACAAGGTAAACTCATCTCGTCAGCCGTTCATCAGCTGTTTCCACGGCGAATTAAAAAATTACGCTGAAACGTCAAAATATAATTTTGTTTATGTTTTGCGCCAAAATAACCGAAAAAATTTCTGAGAAAAATTTGATTGCGAAAGTGTTAAAATATTATTTTTACAATAAAACAATCTCAAAACTGAGTATAATTAAAGTGAATTTAATAATTTCTTTTATAAAAAAGTGATAATTTTAATTTGTAAATAAAAAATGCATTATTGTTCGGTTTGCAAAAAACCTTACTCTAAAGGTGAAGGAAACTTGTTTCAAGTTCCCAATGAAGAAGCCGCTAGAAAAATATGGGAGAATAATTGTGGCAGATCATTAAAAAATTCATCCAAGGTGTGTGCCGCCCACTTTTTACCATCGCATATTTTGCATGTTGGTGCAAGAGTTTCTCTCTTGCCAAATGCGGTACCTTTTGTTTTGCAGGTAAAACAGCCGGAAGTTTTAATGGAGAATGCTGAAAAAATAGATTTGGACGATGTTTCTTTAAACACGAATAAAAACGAACAAGAAACTCAGGCGGGGTAAGTAAAGTAAAATTTTAATAATAAGTTATTCATTTACCTACATATAAGTAAAAGGCTTGGTAAAAGGCAAGCAATTTGTATTATTTCGATAAAATGCAACTTCTAATAAACTCCAAGTTGTAATAATGAACCTCAGAAAAGATTGGAGAATCAACAAAAGAACTAATTATAACACAAATTTGAATTTACATTTAATAATTTTTTTATTTTCAGAATGCAAATGAATGCTGCAAATGACGTTTCTACAAAGCCAAGTAGAAAGGATCAGGAAACTCAGACGGAGTAAGTTTATTAAAATTTTAGTCTATATAACGTTACTGACTGACTGACTGATTCGTCATAACACAGCCTAAACGCATAAAGCTAAAAACTTTAGATTTGGACCGGAGGTTGGACTCTTCCCAAATGGAGGAGGTTGCACAAATTATATTCGCGTAACTAAAAACCGGTTTAGTTTTTTAACAAAATAAAATTTGCTTTAAGTAAGGTATAACTTTTTTCTAATATGCTTTTAAAAACATTTTTAGCGAAATATAAAATCTGTTTACAACTTTGGATTTAATTCACAAAAGACGAAAAATTAAATTTGACCCGTCTTAGAGGATCCTGGACTCTGCAGGGGGCAATTTAAGAATTTTATTACAACCTCCATACTTGTATGATTAAAATTCTTAAATTAGGTCCTTGCAGCACGTAGGATGCTCCAATACGTGTCAAATGTATGGCCAACCCCACTTTATTTTTTATACCCATCCTGGCTAAAACCGTTTTTTGTACTTTTTTGAAACCAATAAACATACAAACAAAGTTTATACCACATTCGAAACTAATCAAAAAATACGAATACAAATTTGGTACTTTTTCGAAATTCGAACATTTAAGGGGTGAAAATCGTAACTATTTTTGGTACTTTTTTACAAAACATTTTTCTCCATTCATTGTCATATTCGTACTAAATTATGGGCTCCCACTACAATACTGAAATTTCTAATACTTGACATTTTACTTTAGCTTTTTAGTTCTACAACTAGAATTATTTTAGTTATCGTTAATATTGGACCTAGAAACATAAAATTCAAGATGCAATGTCCTGAGTGGATAAAAATCTATAAAGGGAAGTTTTTGGTACTTTTTTGTTCTTTAACTGGTACTTTTTGAATTTTTGTTTTGTATACACAGTTTATTATACTTCAAATTTAAAATAGAAATTTTCAATTTGAAAATACATATGTATGCATATCACTTTTTAAAAGGGCATTTTTGTTTTCTTATAAATGTATTTCTATAAATTTTAGTTCGTCGATATTCGCTAAAGAATATTTTAAAAAAATTCGACAGTTGGAGGGCGAAAATGCCGAGTTGAAAAGAAAGCTTAACAGGGCTAATGAAGCTGTAGACTCGTTAAGGAAAATATTTACCGAAGGACAGGTAAGAAAATTGATGACTGGTGTTGGAGTTCTCTGGAGTTGGAAAGATATATCAAATGCTATTTGTTTGCATGCTGCTGGGCCGAGAGCGTACAGACACCTGTACAAAAAAGGTTTTCCGCTACCCCACGTTTCAACTTTGCAACGTTGGTGCGCAAAAATTGAAATAAAGGAAGGAGTGTTAAAAAACTCAATTAACTTTATGCGCCAAACGACCTTCTTGTCAGTGGAGGAAAAAATTTGTGTTTTAGCTTTCGACGAAATGAAGGTAGCGGAAACATACGAATATGACTCCGTACATGACACGGTCAGAAAGCCTGTTAATTACGTTCAGGTGGTAATAGCACGTGGCCTTAGAAAATCTTGGAAGCAGCCTGTATTCTTTGACTATGATTGTAAAATGAGCAAAGCAATCCTCTACAATATTATATGCGAACTATACAGAGCAGGTTTTCCCGTGGTGGCAATAGTGTGTGATATGGGCCCAACCAATCGTAAGTTGTGGAAAGATTTAGGTATCACTACAGGTAAGTAAAGTATATACTCCGAACATCAAGAAATTTCTAACAAAAAACACAACTTCTAACCCCACACAACTGCAAACATCACAAAATTTCGAGGACGAATTATATTGATATTGTTCAAAATGTCAGTATTTTTTTATAAAGGAAATTCACATTGAAGCTTTCATATTGAAATAGACGGGTAATTAAAAAAATCGTAAATTAATTAACTTAAGATTTAATATTAAAATTTTAATGACAATATAGTTAGGGTTAAAAGTAGTTAGGATTTATTCGGTGATTGTTATTAATATAACATACAAAAAATTTCGATAATAAAGACGTAATGTTAAGAGATTAGTTATAGTTAAATATAAGTTTTTTATAATATCTATATGTATACACATATCTATAAGAACGGGTTAATATTTTTTTTTCTATTTAAGATTTAAAATTAAGATTTTATTAATTAAGACAGTTAGTTAAACGTTAAGTGATAGAAAAAATAAAAAGATTAATAAATTTAATTTAGGATTAATTACTAAGCTCAGTACTAGTTAATAAGATTCGTCGTTAGTACACACATAAAACTAAAACAGTTAATATTTTTTAACTAATATTTCCAAAATTTTTTAGATAAACCATGGTTTCCCAATCCGGCACGTGCGGATGAAAAAGTTTTTACTTTTGCCGATGTTCCACATTTATTAAAGCTGGTGAGAAACCATTATCTTGACACAGGCCTGAAGTACAAGAATGAAATGGTATGTTCTAAAACGATTGTGGAATTGCGAAAGTTAACGGCAAATTCAGATTTATCCATTACTTTCAAATTGACCGATGAACATATCACAGTGAAAGGAGCAGGTATGTTATAACATAATTGAATGACACATATAATGAATAACATTTTTGAAAACTTTTTAGGAAGACAAAAAGTGAAACTAGCAGCGCAGTTGTTTTCGCACACAACTGCCAATGCTATTAGAAGATGTTACTCCCATGGTATGGAATTGTATAAACCAACTCTTACTGCTGACTTTATCCAGCTTGTTAATGATTGGTTTGATGTGCATAACTCCAAATTAGGCACCTTTAAATACCCTGGGAAGGTAAGATTTGTTATTGCTTATAACATATTGCTTTGGTTAGGACTAATTTTTCTCCCCAGGAACCATATGGTATAGCACTGGAATCCCAAAACCGGACATTAAATGAGATGAACGAATTTATGTTATCGCCAATTATTCCCAATAAAAATACTTTAGAGCTTTTTCAAAAGGGAATTTTAATTTCAAATTCAGCTTTGGCTATGCTTCTAAAATATGTCGAAAAGTACAATATGACATATTTATTGACCAACAGGCTCAACCAAGACATTTTGGAAAATTTCTTCGGTGCTATAAGAAGCAAAGGTGGTTTAAATGACCATCCTTCGCCAATGGACTTTAAATATAGGCTTCGCAAATACATTCTGGGTAAGTTTTTAACAAAAGAAAAAAATTCAAGACAATATGTTCTCTTTTTTATGTTTAGCCAGAAATACGGAGCACCTAAACGCACAAGGAAATGTAGAAGAGGATGACACGGAATGGCTCAACAGTTCCAATGTTAGTGAAGTTCAGAATCCATACAGAACTGATAATGTTACAGACGCTATTGAACCGTTACCTACTGCAAACGAAGAAGACGAACTTGACTGCTTTGATGGTTCGAATATCGAAGATGTTGGCTTACTTCATGAAGACGCTTTAGAGTATATATCCGGGTATATAATACGAAAGCTCAATCTCGAAGGGTATGAATGTCATGAAAACTCTTTTTCGTGGGTCGATCAAGTGTCGAAGGTTTCCCTTAAAAAGCCAAAGAACAGTTTTCTTGCAGAAATTAAAAAACTGGAAACAATATTTGGGAAAATGAATGGAAAGGAAATATTGCATTGCCCACAGCTAAAAAAAAAATTGCTAGACCACAGCAAATCGGTCGACCTAACAGAAAACATTAAGCAAATGTTTTTTAAATGCCGCATTTATTTTCGAATTCGACACCTTAACCAAAGGTTAAAAATGCAGAAGTCAAAGCAACGGTTTATGGGATTTAGTAAACTTTTAAAAATAAAATTTTAAAAGTAAGTATTATTAATTTTGTAACACAAAAAATGTATCTAATTTTTTATATTGTTTATTTATTAGCTAACTATTTTTGGAGGCAAACGTTTGAAACTATATGCTACAAAGGAAAATAATTCAGCAAACGAAAGAGCTAGGAAGGTTCCATAACATCATCTTTTTTATTTTTAAGGTAAGTCCGGCATAAATATCAAAAATATTATGTTTATTTTTTCATTAAAACTATAAATGAATTTTTAATTTATTTAATACCATGAATGAGACATAAATGATTAAGCCAATGACAGAACCAAAGAAATGAGAGAGACTGATTTGCTGGCGTTTTAGATTTAATTATTTTTTTAAGTTTAAGTATTTTAGTTTAAGAATATAATCAAAAGTTATATATGTATTACTATATTATTTATTTAAATTTTATTTTATTAACTTCTTTGATTTGTACCTTATAATATTACTTTAGCTAAAGAATGTTATTTATCGTGGAGTAGGCCTACAGGGGAAACCACGTTGAAAAAAAAACGCGCCAAGTACACTACCCCAAAGGTGGCGTGGAAACGTGTGCAAAACAATTTTTAATTTTACATTAAATGCAAATAAAAATAATTTTTAAACCAACCTTTTCATTACCAACAAGTAAGAAAGAATGGTCGGTCAAGCCCGACCATATGATACCCTTCACCACAGTATTTAAAAACACATCATGCTTATGTGTCCATATAAATATGAATTTATCTGTTTATAAACTTTTGATAGTTTCTGAGAGGTAGAAATTTCCCCCTATATTCCCTCGTGGTCCTACGTTTCGGCCCATTTTCAATAGCCTTTGTCCCAAATTTTATCAAATTATCTCTAAAATTGCGACATGTACTTTGTGCACAAAATTACATGGACAGCCAGCCAGCCGGAAGAATGTTTATAATGATAAAAAATAATGTTGTTGCTTTATTTAATTTTTATATATTAGAAATTGTCAACAAAAGTGATATTTGTTGTAATATTACGATAAATTTCAAATCAAATTATTTACATACAAACATATCGCTCCTCCAATTCAATATCGATGTCATTGCCATTTTTCTAAAGCATCACGTTCAAAGTGAAAATAAATAATAACTATTGTAACAGAATACTCAATTATTTTTACGGCTCTTGAAGTCAATTGTGTAAGATTATTTTAGGGCATAATTGTATTTTGAATAAGCAAGAAAGAATTCCGTTCAATCAGCGTTTTATTTAACCTTTGTAAAACGGCAATACAACAAATCTCAACAAAAACTAAATTTTTGTATTTAAGTTGCAATAAAAAAGAATAAAATAAAATTTTAAGATTTTTATATAGTTAGATATTTACATATTTGTATGATTTGCCTTTATTTAGAGTAATTTTATTTTAATTTATTTATTAATTGCCATTGATTCCATACTTTAATATGTATCTTTATTTAATAATTATGTATAGCTTCTGTACTTTTTCTTTAAATCTTCAATCAAAAAGATTTTATTTAGTTTGTATGATGAACAAGAAGCATTACCGCCACTAGGTGTTGTTTCGGCTTCTACCACGTTGTCCAAATCATGTTCACATACTTTGCGGCATTGTATAAATTCATTAGCCACCAAACGACCCTAAAATGAATTGTGTTAAGCTACATAAAAAAATAATACTCAAACTAACCTTTTTAGTTCTCTCAGGTTTGCCCATTTGTGGGTGTGGTGTAAGAAAAAAGGGTATTTTCAAGAATTTAGGTGTGGCCTTTTCAATTACTACATCTGTAACCCATTGTGGCACAGTTTCGTGTAGTAACTTACTTTCACTTTCTCCAGCTGCATCTCGAACTAATAATCTACAAACTGTATGTCCTCCCACTTCACTAATAAGCAGAAACATACATATTTAAATAATTATATTCCTTAAAACAAAAGTTTAAAGGATAATAGTGGAAAATAACAACCTACCTATGTAAATATAAGTTGTTTGTTTGGGTACTTGGAAAAAGCCATTGCCTCTTATATCCTTTTCCATTTCATTGGAAAGTAAACTGTACGGCGGTGTCCAATATTCCAATAAAGCTTCCAATAATAATCTACCATAGCTACATTGTCTTTAGTATCTCTGGTTACAATATGACGTTTAACATTTAAAACAATGCATTTCTTGATAGCAGCACCACCTTAAATTTTGATTTGAATTGTTTTTTTAAATTAGTTACATACTTTGTTTTTTAAAATAAAAACTAACTTTTATACAGGCTAGTTCAGTTGCAATGCTTGTCCATTGATCATCCATACCACCACTTGAATTCAAGGTACATTTGTCAAATAGTGGCAGTTTCCAACAGCGTTGTTTCATTACAATAACTTCTCTATTCGGAACAAACGGCAAGCTTTCAAAGCAAGCTATCCATTTTACGCCTTTAAATCTGAGAATTTCCATTCGCCACACCAAACACGTTTTAGTTTATCTAAAAATACAAATTTGATTATTCCTTTTATTTTCAACAAATATTGGTTAAACTTACCTTCTAATTCTTCCAAATCAATAAAATTACATAAATTTTCTAAATTTTTAATGTACTTTTGTACAATAATTTAAAAAACCCAAAACAAAATTTTTATTTTGTTTGTCAATACATTTTTGCCTTGTCAGCATTTTTGACAACAAGACGTAAAATTGCAAAAACAAAATACATGGGGCTTTTTGTAGTTGTAGAGATGAGTTTACCTTGTTGAATTCGCCTTGCATTCAACTTTGTTACATTACAAAACGACTTTATGTTAAGTTAAATGTTTGTACGTTTATCTGTAAAAGAAAAAATCTAAAAACACAAAATAAAGAACAATCTTACTTGCAATTTTTTTCTAATTTGTACTTTACGTGTTTTTGCAGTTTTTTTAATGAAATTTTATGCTTTTATTGAACAATTTTCAAATTTTTTTAAATTAATTTTTTAATATATTAAAAATTTTTATTAAAAAAAAAAAACAAAAAATTGTTGGGATGCCAACAACACGCGGTGTTCCCAAGCGGTCCCCCATCTAAGTACTAACCGCGCCCGACGCTGCTTAATTTCGGTGATCGGACGAGAACCGATGTATTCAGCGTGGTACGGTCGTTGGCAAAAGCATTTAGTCTAACCAGCAATTTATAGAAATACAATATCCATTTATAGACTTCATACTTTTACTTAACAAACATAGCAAAACTAATACTCATTCAACTTTGTTACATTACAAAACGACTTTATGTTAAGTTAAATGTTTGTACGTTTATCTGTAAAAGAAAAAAATCTAAAAACACAAAATAAAGAACAATCTTACTTGAAATTTTTTTCTAATTTGTACTTTACGTGTTTTTGCAGTTTTTTTAATGAAATTTTATGCTTTTATTGAACAATTTTCAAATTTTTTTAAATTAATTTTTTAATATATTAAAAATTTTTATTAAAAAAAAAAAACAAAAAATTGTTGGGATGCCAACAACACGCGGTGTTCCCAAGCGGTCCCCCATCTAAGTACTAACCGCGCCCGACGCTGCTTAATTTCGGTGATCGGACGAGAACCGATGTATTCAGCGTGGTATGGTCGTTGGCAAAAGCATTTAGTCTAACCAGCAATTTATAGAAATACAATATCCATTTATAGACTTCATACTTTTACTTAACAAACATAGCAAAACTAATACTCATTCAACTTTGTTACATTACAAAACGACTTTATGTTAAGTTAAATGTTTGTACGTTTATCTGTAAAAGAAAAAATCTAAAAACACAAAATAAAGAACAATCTTAAGCTGGGATCACACGATTGCCGCAAATGCACCAATATGACACAATTTTTATTGTGCGTTATTGACGCACAATATTGAAATTGCACCAATAAAATATTCTGAAATCACACGATTGCCCTGTTTTACACAAATTAAATTGCCGCTAGTTGGTACAAAGCGAAATGGTTACAACAATTGCCGCAGCACAATCACACGATTGTTCTTACTTGACAACTGCGAAAACAGCTGTTGTGGTAGCTTTTTTATTTGTTTGAAAGTTCTTGTTTATTAAATAAAATCAAATATGTATCATATACGTATGTACTTAAACAAATTTTTGTTGAATATTTTTATTTAAAATTTTTAAGAAATTCCAAAAATTAAGTCTGTTCAACAATTTCGTATGTTAAGGTTCGCATAGAAATACCTTAAATAAAAATATTCGCACTGAACAGCTAAATATGCCTATGAACATACATACATACATATTTTGGCAATAGCAATAATTAAAAAAAAATTAAAATGCAAATAAATAAATAAATATTTATCTTCATTACCTCCCAAAAGAAACACAAAAAAGTAAATTTATTAAAAAAAAGGCAAATATTGGTGCGTATTGTGTTGTTCGATTGCCGCACAAGAACACAATAAATATTGGTGCATTTTTGTTATTTTTATTGCCGCGCGGTTGCATAGAAAACAGTCACACGATTGCCGCACCAGGGTTGCATTTGATTGGTAAAAGTAAGCACAATATTGTTCTTGATTGGTACATGAGCCAATTGGTTGTGCAGACACACGATTGGGGTATTAAAAAGTATGAAAATTGGTGCATTGCGGCAATCGTGTGATCCCAGCTTTACTTGCAATTTTTTTCTAATTTGTACTTTACGTGTTTTTGCAGTTTTTTTAATGAAATTTTATGCTTTTATTGAACAATTTTCAAATTTTTTTAAATTAATTTTTTAATATATTAAAAATTTTTATTAAAAAAAAAAAACAAAAAATTGTTGGGATGCCAACAACACGCGGTGTTCCCAAGCGGTCCCCCATCTAAGTACTAACCGCGCCCGACGCTGCTTAATTTCGGTGATCGGACGAGAACCGATGTATTCAGCGTGGTATGGTCGTTGGCAAAAGCATTTAGTCTAACCAGCAATTTATAGAAATACAATATCCATTTATAGACTTCATACTTTTACTTAACAAACATAGCAAAACTAATACTCATTCAACTTTGTTACATTACAAAACGACTTTATGTTAAGTTAAATGTTTGTACGTTTATCTGTAAAAGAAAAAAATCTAAAAACACAAAATAAAGAACAATCTTACTTGAAATTTTTTTCTAATTTGTACTTTACGTGTTTTTGCAGTTTTTTTAATGAAATTTTATGCTTTTATTGAACAATTTTCAAATTTTTTTAAATTAATTTTTTAATATATTAAAAATTTTTATTAAAAAAAAAAAACAAAAAATTGTTGGGATGCCAACAACACGCGGTGTTCCCAAGCGGTCCCCCATCTAAGTACTAACCGCGCCCGACGCTGCTTAATTTCGGTGATCGGACGAGAACCGATGTATTCAGCGTGGTATGGTCGTTGGCAAAAGCATTTAGTCTAACCAGCAATTTATAGAAATACAATATCCATTTATAGACTTCATACTTTTACTTAACAAACATAGCAAAACTAATACTCATTCAACTTTGTTACATTACAAAACGACTTTATGTTAAGTTAAATGTTTGTACGTTTATCTGTAAAAGAAAAAATCTAAAAACACAAAATAAAGAACAATCTTAAGCTGGGATCACACGATTGCCGCAAATGCACCAATATGACACAATTTTTATTGTGCGTTATTGACGCACAATATTGAAATTGCACCAATAAAATATTCTGAAATCACACGATTGCCCTGTTTTACACAAATTAAATTGCCGCTAGTTGGTACAAAGCGAAATGGTTACAACAATTGCCGCAGCACAATCACACGATTGTTCTTACTTGACAACTGCGAAAACAGCTGTTGTGGTAGCTTTTTTATTTGTTTGAAAGTTCTTGTTTATTAAATAAAATCAAATATGTATCATATACGTATGTACTTAAACAAATTTTTGTTGAATATTTTTATTTAAAATTTTTAAGAAATTCCAAAAATTAAGTCTGTTCAACAATTTCGTATGTTAAGGTTCGCATAGAAATACCTTAAATAAAAATATTCGCACTGAACAGCTAAATATGCCTATGAACATACATACATACATATTTTGGCAATAGCAATAATTAAAAAAAAATTAAAATGCAAATAAATAAATAAATATTTATCTTCATTACCTCCCAAAAGAAACACAAAAAAGTAAATTTATTAAAAAAAAGGCAAATATTGGTGCGTATTGTGTTGTTCGATTGCCGCACAAGAACACAATAAATATTGGTGCATTTTTGTTATTTTTATTGCCGCGCGGTTGCATAGAAAACAGTCACACGATTGCCGCACCAGGGTTGCATTTGATTGGTAAAAGTAAGCACAATATTGTTCTTGATTGGTACATGAGCCAATTGGTTGTGCAGACACACGATTGGGGTATTAAAAAGTATGAAAATTGGTGCATTGCGGCAATCGTGTGATCCCAGCTTTACTTGCAATTTTTTTCTAATTTGTACTTTACGTGTTTTTGCAGTTTTTTTAATGAAATTTTATGCTTTTATTGAACAATTTTCAAATTTTTTTAAATTAATTTTTTAATATATTAAAAATTTTTATTAAAAAAAAAAAACAAAAAATTGTTGGGATGCCAACAACACGCGGTGTTCCCAAGCGGTCCCCCATCTAAGTACTAACCGCGCCCGACGCTGCTTAATTTCGGTGATCGGACGAGAACCGATGTATTCAGCGTGGTATGGTCGTTGGCAAAAGCATTTAGTCTAACCAGCAATTTATAGAAATACAATATCCATTTATAGACTTCATACTTTTACTTAACAAACATAGCAAAACTAATACTCATTCAACTTTGTTACATTACAAAACGACTTTATGTTAAGTTAAATGTTTGTACATTTATCTGTAAAAGAAAAAAATCTAAAAACACAAAATAAAGAACAATCTTACTTGCAATTTTTTTCTAATTTGTACTTTACGTGTTTTTGCAGTTTTTTTAATGAAATTTTATGCTTTTATTGAACAATTTTCAAATTTTTTTAAATTAATTTTTTAATATATTAAAAATTTTTATTAAAAAAAAAAAACAAAAAATTGTTGGGATGCCAACAACACGCGGTGTTCCCAAGCGGTCCCCCATCTAAGTACTAACCGCGCCCGACGCTGCTTAATTTCGGTGATCGGACGAGAACCGATGTATTCAGCGTGGTATGGTCGTTGGCAAAAGCATTTAGTCTAACCAGCAATTTATAGAAATACAATATCCATTTATAGACTTCATACTTTTACTTAACAAACATAGCAAAACTAATACTCATTCAACTTTGTTACATTACAAAACGACTTTATGTTAAGTTAAATGTTTGTACGTTTATCTGTAAAAGAAAAAATCTAAAAACACAAAATAAAGAACAATCTTAAGCTGGGATCACACGATTGCCGCAAATGCACCAATATGACACAATTTTTATTGTGCGTTATTGACGCACAATATTGAAATTGCACCAATAAAATATTCTGAAATCACACGATTGCCCTGTTTTACACAAATTAAATTGCCGCTAGTTGGTACAAAGCGAAATGGTTACAACAATTGCCGCAGCACAATCACACGATTGTTCTTACTTGACAACTGCGAAAACAGCTGTTGTGGTAGCTTTTTTATTTGTTTGAAAGTTCTTGTTTATTAAATAAAATCAAATATGTATCATATACGTATGTACTTAAACAAATTTTTGTTGAATATTTTTATTTAAAATTTTTAAGAAATTCCAAAAATTAAGTCTGTTCAACAATTTCGTATGTTAAGGTTCGCATAGAAATACCTTAAATAAAAATATTCGCACTGAACAGCTAAATATGCCTATGAACATACATACATACATATTTTGGCAATAGCAATAATTAAAAAAAAATTAATATGCAAATAAATAAATAAATATTTATCTTCATTACCTCCCAAAAGAAACACAAAAAAGTAAATTTATTAAAAAAAAGGCAAATATTGGTGCGTATTGTGTTGTTCGATTGCCGCACAAGAACACAATAAATATTGGTGCATTTTTGTTATTTTTATTGCCGCGCGGTTGCATAGAAAACAGTCACACGATTGCCGCACCAGGGTTGCATTTGATTGGTAAAAGTAAGCACAATATTGTTCTTGATTGGTACATGAGCCAATTGGTTGTGCAGACACACGATTGGGGTATTAAAAAGTATGAAAATTGGTGCATTGCGGCAATCGTGTGATCCCAGCTTTACTTGCAATTTTTTTCTAATTTGTACTTTACGTGTTTTTGCAGTTTTTTTAATGAAATTTTATGCTTTTATTGAACAATTTTCAAATTTTTTTAAATTAATTTTTTAATATATTAAAAATTTTTATTCAAAAAAAAAAACAAAAAATTGTTGGGATGCCAACAACACGCGGTGTTCCCAAGCGGTCCCCCATCTAAGTACTAACCGCGCCCGACGCTGCTTAATTTCGGTGATCGGACGAGAACCGATGTATTCAGCGTGGTATGGTCGTTGGCAAAAGCATTTAGTCTAACCAGCAATTTATAGAAATACAATATCCATTTATAGACTTCATACTTTTACTTAACAAACATAGCAAAACTAGTACTCATTCAACTTTGTTACATTACAAAACGACTTTATGTTAAGTTAAATGTTTGTACGTTTATCTGTAAAAGAAAAAATCTAAAAACACAAAATAAAGAACAATCTTACTTGCAATTTTTTTCTAATTTGTACTTTACGTGTTTTTGCAGTTTTTTTAATGAAATTTTATGCTTTTATTGAACAATTTTCAAATTTTTTTAAATTAATTTTTTAATATATTAAAAATTTTTATTAAAAAAAAAAAACAAAAAATTGTTGGGATGCCAACAACACGCGGTGTTCCCAAGCGGTCCCCCATCTAAGTACTAACCGCGCCCGACGCTGCTTAATTTCGGTGATCGGACGAGAACCGATGTATTCAGCGTGGTATGGTCGTTGGCAAAAGCATTTAGTCTAACCAGCAATTTATAGAAATACAATATCCATTTATAGACTTCATACTTTTACTTAACAAACATAGCAAAACTAATACTCATTCAACTTTGTTACATTACAAAACGACTTTATGTTAAGTTAAATGTTTGTACGTTTATCTGTAAAAGAAAAAATCTAAAAACACAAAATAAAGAACAATGTTACTTGCAATTTTTTTCTAATTTGTACTTTACGTGTTTTTGCAGTTTTTTTAATGAAATTTTATGCTTTTATTGAACAATTTTCAAATTTTTTTAAATTAATTTTTTAATATATTAAAAATTTTTATTAAAAAAAAAAAACAAAAAATTGTTGGGATGCCAACAACACGCGGTGTTCCCAAGCGGTCCCCCATCTAAGTACTAACCGCGCCCGACGCTGCTTAATTTCGGTGATCGGACGAGAACCGATGTATTCAGCGTGGTATGGTCGTTGGCAAAAGCATTTAGTCTAACCAGCAATTTATAGAAATACAATATCCATTTATAGACTTCATACTTTTACTTAACAAACATAGCAAAACTAATACTCATTCAACTTTGTTACATTACAAAACGACTTTATGTTAAGTTAAATGTTTGTACGTCTGTAAAAGAAAAAATCTAAAAACACAAAATAAAGAACAATCTTACTTGCAATTTTTTTCTAATTTGTACTTTACGTGTTTTTGCAGTTTTTTTAATGAAATTTTATGCTTTTATTGAACAATTTTCAAATTTTTTTAAATTAATTTTTTAATATATTAAAAATTTTTATTAAAAAAAAAAAACAAAAAATTGTTGGGATGCCAACAACACGCGGTGTTCCCAAGCGGTCCCCCATCTAAGTACTAACCGCGCCCGACGCTGCTTAATTTCGGTGATCGGACGAGAACCGATGTATTCAGCGTGGTATGGTCGTTGGCAAAAGCATTTAGTCTAACCAGCAATTTATAGAAATACAATATCCATTTATAGACTTCATACTTTTACTTAACAAACATAGCAAAACTAATACTCATTCAACTTTGTTACATTACAAAACGACTTTATGTTAAGTTAAATGTTTGTACGTTTATCTGTAAAAGAAAAAATCTAAAAACACAAAATAAAGAACAATCTTACTTGCAATTTTTTTCTAATTTGTACTTTACGTGTTTTTGCAGTTTTTTTAATGAAATTTTATGCTTTTATTGAACAATTTTCAAATTTTTTTAAATTAATTTTTTAATATATTAAAAATTTTTATTAAAAAAAAAAAACAAAAAA
Source organism: Pollenia griseotomentosa (assembly GCA_963931875.1). NCBI lineage: Eukaryota > Metazoa > Arthropoda > Insecta > Diptera > Polleniidae > Pollenia > Pollenia griseotomentosa. Next base: position 200,118,536 of record OZ007561.1, on the reverse strand, counting down.
TTGTTGGGATGCCAACAACACGCGGTGTTCCCAAGCGGTCCCCCATCTAAGTACTAACCGCGCCCGACGCTGCTTAATTTCGGTGATCGGACGAGAACCGATGTATTCAGCGTGGTATGGTCGTTGGCAAAAGCATTTAGTCTAACCAGCAATTTATAGAAATACAATATCCATTTATAGACTTCATACTTTTACTTAACAAACATAGCAAAACTAATACTCATTCAACTTTGTTACATTACAAAACGACTTTATGTTAAGTTAAATGTTTGTACATTTATCTGTAAAAGAAAAAAATCTAAAAACACAAAATAAAGAACAATCTTACTTGCAATTTTTTTCTAATTTGTACTTTACGTGTTTTTGCAGTTTTTTTAATGAAATTTTATGCTTTTATTGAACAATTTTCAAATTTTTTTAAATTAATTTTTTAATATATTAAAAATTTTTATTAAAAAAAAAAAAACAAAAAAATGTTGGGATGCCAACAACACGCGGTGTTCCCAAGCGGTCCCCCATCTAATTAAAATTTTATAAAATTGGATATTGATATGGAAAAGTGGCTACCATATTTTTTTCATGTGTATATTTTATATAAAAATGTTTTAAAGCTGCCCAAATATATGAAAAATATGCAGGTATACAAAATGCTCTTAAGCAAGGATTACGGAAAATATGTATTTTGGGCAGTAAAGTCAAAGTGCAGCTAACTTTGATTTTTTGTATGAAAATAATTTTAATATGATAAAAAGTTTGGGCATTTATCTTAAATGTGCAGGTATAGAAAGTGCACTTAAAAAAGAAATTTGTGTGGGCTATAAAGAATAATGCCAAAAAAGTATGATTTTGTGCAGTTGTCAAAAGTGCACTTAAACAAAAGGCAATTAAGTCAAAACAAGATCTTTTAAAATTAGTTTTCGATTTCAAAATTACTTAGAATTGTCTTTAGAACATTTAAATTATTTCCAGTAGTATATTTTAATATTTGAAAATACACATAGTAATTTTAAAGATTTTTCAAAAATAAATTGATATATTTTTAACAAGAACTTTGTTTTCTAAAACAGAAGTTGTCCACCCCCACTTCTGCGCTTTATATAAAAATACTAAAAAATTTAATTTCTTTATAGATTCAGCTCAAACTTGTTAACAAGTATAACTGACCACGCAAATGGACATTCGACGGCAAACGCTTGCAGTTTCCGGTGCGTCTTGCATTCGCAATGACAATAAACAAAGACCGATCTGGCTGAATTTAAAAAAAAAAACATTTAAATGAACATATCTGACATAAATATATACCAACCTAGTCCTCTTCATATTTGGAGTCTTCGAAAACTCATTTCAACAGACGAACAGACAAACGGTTAAACGGATTTGAACTTCTCTTTTCATAAGAATCCAGAATATACCTTCGGTGAAGGGTATACAAATGGAAACAGTTTGTTTTAGCATAATTTTCATTAAAAACAAATTGAAATCTAAAAATTTTAAATGGAGTTAAACGAATCAATTGCACTAAAAGCTTACGCCTCGTTTGCAAATGTTTTTCATATGGTTATACATACTTTGTTTTTTCAGACTTACTGTTCGAAATGGGTGAATCGTGTTGGGAAAAAATCTCAGTAAAACAAATTTCCTCCAGACAAAAATATTGTTCGGAAGCAGTGGATGAATCTAGCTTTACTCTCGATGGAGGGAATCAAAGATACAGCACACTTGAGTACAGCTCTTCAACTGGTTTTTGCTTAAATTTTAAGAGAATTGCTGGCTCGGTTTTTTTCCTCCCTTATTTTTTTTGCGTAATTATTTTGTACTTGTTTATTAAATAATTTATGATTATTGCGTGACACATTTTTTGCTTTCTGTGGTTTTTTATTGTGTGTATAGTATTGAGGTGTAAAATTATTTGGGTAAGTTTTTGTTACATTTTAAACATTTTTTAAAGTTGAAAAATTATATGGTTTACAATTTATGATTGATTTATAAACATAATTTTTATTGTTAAGTTTTTCTAAATTTTTAGTTTTCAGTTTTGTAATCAAAAGTGCTTTTTAATGGTTATGAGAAAATTGGTTTTTAGTTATTAAGAAGCAGATGTTTCACGTTTTTTTCTTTATGAGAAAATTTCCTCTTGTAAATGAAAATTAATTTTTTACTTAAAATTTTAACACCGCCTGGTGGCTTCTTCTGGGAGTCGTGATCGCATTTTTTATATAATGGGGCGATTACGGATGGCAACACAACTGAAGCTGAGTTGCCAGCAGCTAAATCAGGCAACGCCACTTATGTTAAATAACACGAATTTTTTCATTTTATTTTATATTTTAACATGCTGGTAACTCAACTTCAGTTCGTTGTTTGCGACAGGCTTAAGAATTACTAAGATATTAAGCTGTCTTAAGGTCATTTACAGTGATAAATATACCTTTATTATAGGACAACAAATGGCGGCATAGTGAGCACTACAGCATAAAGGGGGCTATTTATAGGCGTGACAATCATTTTATAACGTTAGTAGCCACTTACTAAGTCTTACTGCTTTACGAAAAGAAATAACAATTTTACACCGAAAAAACAAATCAATCCATCCGTACTTAAATCAAGCCGAAGCGGTGTCAATGCGAAAAACTTAACTTATCCATATATAATCCCGAATTCGTACTTGAAATAGTCCGAAAATGAGATTGATTTAAGTAAAACTAAGATTGAGTCAATCTCAAAATGTGCTTGATTCAAGTATTTTTAAAAAGTTGATTTAATCTAAGTTCTGATTCAAGAATTTCTAAGATGGTTTAATCTCGATTCGTACTTGAAATTATCCGAGAGTGAGATTAGATTGATTTAATTCTAACGTAAACACTTAACCCGCAGAGAACCAGAAGAATTCTCATTAATAGGACACCAGCAGCCAGGGCTGTCAGACTTGGGGATTTATCCCTTAAGTTGGGGATTTAATGCGAGCAAAAAGGACAAAGAAAGTCAGTTAGGAATTAGGGATTAGGGGATTTTTTGGGGATTTTAACTCTTTTAATATATTTTCCCTTCTTTTATTATTTACGCTTATCTTTCTTTGTCTCGTATATAAAATATGAAAAAGAGTAGCAAAACTTTTATCTTACTATTATTAACAACTTATACGGTGTAAAGGGTCCTAATTAAGATTACCATTTTTGTTAACTGTGTAAAAGGTACTTTATAAACTTATGTTATTTTTCTTGAGTGAGTGTTAAAAAAAAAAAAAAAAAAATTTAAAATAGAATCTAAAACGGTTGACAACACATACATTTTTTGATTTTTTTAAAGATAATTTTCAAGCAAATATGTATGTATGTCTTCCCCAAAAATAAGTAAAAATGAAAGACAATATAATAAAGTTTAGGAAAAAGAATGCTGGGCTATTGGTTAATAGTTATGATGCATCGAACTATTAAATAAATGACGTATATATATTTTTTTATTAATTATTATAAGGGTGGCTAAAACCGATTGAACAAGCTCTAAGTTCTTATAAATTGGCTCAGTCGCCTTCAATAACAGCATATTTTTCTGCTTGTAATTCCTCACTGGAATCGCATAAAAAGGATTTGAAAAAACATGCCGAGTCCAGTCCCTACAAACCAAATAAAATATTTGTTTTCACTTAAAATTTTTCTTTGGGGATTTCTTATTAAAATTTTTCTTACTATTTTTACTTTTTTAAAAAAAAAAATTTAAAATTTGGTCAGAAAAAAATAAACAAAAAAAAAAAAAATATTAACTTTTTAAGGTTTTGTTTCTTAATTTGGGGATTTTTGGGGATATTTTTTTAATTTTTTGGGGACAATGAAAAAAGTACCTGGCAGCCCTGCCAGCAGCATGCTCGATATGGTTTTCGTAGTTATTCTACTTTGAAAATTTTATGTATTTAACTAAATAATCTTAGAATATGGGAATTATATGGGAATTATTGCTTCTTATTGCTTCTTATTTTACTCTTTAAACATGAAAATAATTTAAATTTGTCTTCTTGTTGTTTCTATACAACAAACTTTTACAAACACACGCATATGCACGCATATTAATTTTCGAAAGTTATTCCATTTTGGATTGTTTTAAGTACTTTTAATTGTTATTCGCGCTTAAATTTTTGAGTACGACTCGTACTAAAGTAAGAAGAAAAACTTAAATTTAGAACGAGTTTTTTTTTTGTCTGTGTAGTCGATTTCAATTACGATTTAATGTTAATGGGCACAAAGTGACTTTTTTTCGGAAAAAGCTTTTTAAATTTCAGACGCTGCATATCTTGTGGCGTTGAACATTTTAAAACGCAATATGAATTTCTGTAGAAAGCAACAACAAAATTATGGCAAATTTTTGACATTGTTTTTGCTTTTAATGTTATTTTTGGCGTTGTGTAGCGTTTTACACAATTAGGGCCTAAGCTTCAAACGCAGCCGGCTTGCAAGGGAAACATTATAAAAATTTACTTGCCATCTCGCTTAAGGAAAATGGCGATTTGTTCAAGGCATATAAAAACTGGTGAATGTAGCGGTCTGCTCAATTTTCTATTGTTAAAGTTAATATTCTTTTATATTCTCCCTTACAAACCTACTTCTTAGTAGTTAAGGGAATGCCATGGCGCTTTAACTTAGCATTTACACATGCCACTGCCAGCTCGAAAAACTCAATACACTCACGTTTTTTTACTTATACACTCACATTTTTCGCAATGGCAGCTACACAGAGTTGTCAGATTAGGCGACTTCTCGCCAAACGTGGCGATTTTCAAACTTGTTTGGCGACCTAACTTTAGATTTGGCGATTTATGAAATAGTTGGCGATTTTATTGGCTGTTTTTGATGAGTTATGAATATGCTTTGAAATTCGTTAAATTCAATACTTAGAATTATTTTTAATTATTTTCAATTATTTAAGCTTGAGGTCTTTTTTTATAAAATATTCTATTTATTTATATATTTTCAATATTTCGCTAACCTTTGGTTAGCATCGTCAGGAAATTTACAAATTTAAATAAAAATAACAAAAAACGATAACAAAATTATGAAAAAATTTTTGTCATAAATTAAATTCAAAAACCTATTTGTCATAAAAAATTTTTTCAAAAACCATAATAACAAAAATAAAATATTACTAAAGTATAACAATTCATATAAACTGAAAAAATTTCCTATCTATAAAACTAATTCAAGAACCGTATGTACAATAATAATAAATATTCTGGCTAAAGAAAATTCCTATAACATATAAAAATTTTTAAACTATACTTATTCTTATCTTACATATAAGATTTTAATTATCCTTATTTTTATTCTTACAAACTAATATGTGTATCGTGACCTAAGGACAAGAAAGTCATAATTTTCATGTAATTTAATTGCAAAGTGAACTCTCTTGTTCCAAGGCTGTGATAGGTATATTTATATTAATATATATTTATATTAAAGAACATTCAATACTTAGAAATAAAATTATTTTTATTCTTGTATTTTTATAAATGAAATTTCAAGCATTCACATCTGTGGCATTTTGACAAAAAATCTTAAGTCGAGATAAGATAGCAAAAAAGTGTTTAACAAAAAACCTCAGTGAACAAATCATTGTTATAAAAAAATAAACTAAAATTAAAGAAAAATTTCGTTTATAATACAAAATTTTAAAAACACAAACAAACAGGTTTTTTTGATTGAAAATTCGTATGATTTACAACATTTTTTTCAACTTTTTAAATTTGATTTAAGATGTTTTGTCAAAATGCCACAGATATTTATGCTAGGTATTTGAAAGTATGTTCAAATGGCTGATAAAGATAATGAAAATCCGTTTATGAAACACAATAGAATAAATTAGCATTGGTTAATTGGAAAGATAAATAAGTTTATGCCAACATGTTAAAGCTACAAGGATCCGGCAGGTACCTACAACTTTAACTTACTTTTGCTGTCTTTTATATGCGGTAATCACAACTAGTAATGCCTGTGTTGAAACTATGAACTTCACTAAAACTTTTTTTCGAAGTGGATTGCAATACGAACTTGTAGACGAGTTATTAGGAGTTATAAGATATATGAATGGGAATAGAACATGTTGTACTTTTTTTGAACCTTCGTTAAATTAATGTAACACCCTCACAATGTATTCCAAAAAGGAAGACAAATAGAGAGTCTTGCCGGTGAAGTATTTTAGATTTATAATAAAACTGGAACTATATACAAATGTATATCTAATATTTGTTAAATACTAACCGCAAAAATTCTTTTTTTGTTGCTTTAAGTAGACTACTATAAACTATTTTATAGTAAACATCGTACCTTTTTTGTCTTCACTAACTATTTTTACTTCGTTCTAAATAATAATTAAACAAAATATATATCATGACGACTTTTTTTGAATTTTTGGCCCACTTTGGCGATACGAAACAAATTTATTTTTTAGGATTTATAAAAAATATTTTTAATAATTTTCAAATTATGTATTTTACTGTCAAAAGCTTGAAAATAAAGGCTTTGGCGATTTTGGACATTGAATTTGGCGAAAAAGGTCAAATGGTGCTGGTTCTTATTATTGAAAGGTCGTAATGCAACAAACGTGAAACAAACATATGCAACGGGTTAGTAAATTCCAATGACTTTGACTCAATGACAAACTGTCATTAAATTGATGCTAATGTGTCCTTTCTCCGATGTTACTGCGGACATGTTCGTCATTTCTGTGATGCCGATGTGTCATCCCATTGATGACATAATTTCATTTTGACATCACAATGATGAAAAGTGTCATGGGGTCAAAAACGAAGACACTTGTCATAGTACTGATGTCAAAATACATCAGCGTTATGACGCCTTTTCTATCAGTGAAGCCTAAGCAACATGAATTTTTAAAATTCGCTTCTATTAGTGAAGCCTAAGCAACATGAATTTTTAAAATTCGCTGAGTGTTTTGACGCAAACAAACTTATTGACTAAGGTACACATCTACAACACAATATTATTGAGTACTTTATTGCTATTTTTATTGTCGTTTTGCTCATCACTTTTCATTAAGTTCCGCAATTTAAAAAAATTCTAAGACCTCTAGAATTTACACACTTTTTTTTATTAAATACAACAAAACAAAAGATTTTTTTACTGGGAAGTTTCATTAAATTATTTCCCAAATTGCGGAATCTAATTTGCACAATAGATCGTGCAGATCTCCTGATTAATATAGACGCGATTTTGTAATAAAATCATTTTTAGCCGTGAATAATTGGCAAAAATCGAACTACCATGTATACTTTATAAGCACGACAGCATGATACACATTACAAATTTTGCACTTGTAGGTACGACTTTTCGTACGATTTGTAGTTAAGTGTTACTCAGCATTAAAATAGAAGTTTCGAACTTCGGCCTTATTTCGTTTTAGCCCCTGACCATTTAAATACTCGTATTTCAGTTTTACGCATTTTTTATAATCAATTATTCAATAACGATTGTTTATTATTGGCAAATTCTATATGCAAATTAGCCATTGTGCAATTATAAATGAAGTATTTGTTTTTTTATGCGAGTATTCTAATAAAAAACGAATGGAAAAAAATACATAAATGACAAGTATACTTGTATACACAAAACACAATAAATGAAAATTAAGCCGACTAAACTATTAATGGGCTTCTCAAAACGTGAAACATACATACATACAAAGTATGTGTGTACATACATACATACTTTTTTATGCAATGTGGTAGAAAACGTTAATTCGGGGGGTTGCTACAAATATCCGATCATTTGATTTTTATCATGTGTTATCAAAACAATTAATTTGTTCGTTTATTGTATGTTACTATGAAAAAAAGCAACCACAACCTTTTTCTCATAAACAGTCGAAAGTCCAACCAATCCAACCTTCAAACACTGATTGACCTTTTTTGACAGGCAACATAATCAAAAGCTAATTGTTAAGGAAGGACTGCACACTTGTAAAACTGAAATCATTTATTTGAAAATAAATTTTTTAAATAAAGAAAAAAAAAAACAGTAAAATTAAAAAAAAAATTAAACACATGTGCCAAACTTTTGTTACAAAAAAAAAAAAATGTTCGACAAGAAGATGGACAAGTGTCTGTCTGCGGTAAAAAAATGAATAAAATAAAATTCCGCCTGATCTGTGAAGTTTTAAATTTCAAGTGACTTAATTTGATTAATTGTTGCAAGATTTTAAAAATGTTTACATTTTTTAACTTTTTGTTTTTTTTTTTTTGTATAGCGAACAAGGGTTGGTCACAACCTTTTGTGATTTTAGTTTATGATACAGGACGAAAATTTTTGGCTGTTCGTGCGTATTGTATTGTCCTTGACATACTCGTTGAAAATAAAACCGAACAGGTTTTAAGTGTTTTGCTTAACAAAACAATAAAAACGATTATGCTAAGGGACACGCATCCTTCTTTGAATAGCTTGTGTGATTATATTCAAATTGAAATCTAGTAGATGGAAAATTTAACACATGTGTATCAATCACTGATTTCTTTTAACGTGGAAATTGAATTTGATAAAGAAAAAAAATTTTCAGGTTTAAAAGGGTGGATGCAAGAGATAAATATGTTTACGTTTATAACTGGGGCATGTAAACGAAATCTAAACTGATCATTATTGTTTTTGCAGTTAGTAAGTTCTTTCAGAAAGTCTAAGTTTATTGAAGAAAACAGTGCATTTAAGGAACGAACTCTTGCCGAAAAGTACAAGCATTTAATGTAGCGGTAAATATCATTCGTTAGAATGACTTTAAGTACTTTGAATGTTATGAAACCTTTTAGCTTGACTTAAGAAAAACACTTTCATTTGTTTTTGCATCCTTTGTTGAACTAAGCAAATGTCTGTAAAACTGTTGTTTACAATTTAATGTTTTTCAATAAACTATTAAATTTAGGTCAACAGAAAATGTTCTTACCAAATCTATATTATTATTTAAAATAGTCCCTAAGATTAAAAGGGCATTGTAAAATATTCAATGACAAATTTTCACTTGTTTTAAATACTTTACCTCTAGAAATTTAAATGATGTTCAAATTTATTACAAATTTTTTTTAAACTTTAAGCGTCCACGAGATGTTTTACGTGTAGGGGTTTCAGAAAATTAAATTTCCAAAAATAGTTTTGCTAGTTAAGTAAGAAGCGTTAAGGAAAATCCATTCCTTGTCGTTTATGTTAGCAAAAAAAAAAAAAAAAAATCAGGTAGCACATTTTTAGTAAAAGACTGAGTGAGTATACCCAAACATATTGGTGGACGAACGAAAACACAAACAATAGCACGAGCATTTTGACCACCTGCCTAGTTTGTGCTGTTTATTCTTCATATTTTCTAGAAAAGTGTTTTTTTTCTCTATGGTACAGTTTAAAAACGGAAAAAAATAATATAAAAAGTATCAAAAAGAACAAATTCTGAGGCATTTGACTTTACAGTTTGTTTTGCGGTTTTGAATCCGCTTTAATAGAAACCCCAAATGAAATCTATTAAATAGAAGCATCGAATAGCAATGACTATGTTTTGAAACTTTTTTAAAACAACAACAAAAATTTTCTTACCAATTTTTTTTAATCGGCGCCAAGTGCCCATACAAATAGTTTTTACTGATATGTCCAAATTTGATAGGTCCCATATAAACCCGCTTTTTAAAATCGCTTTAAGACCAGTAAATCTCATTTGGATGTTGATATCTAGACAATATTCGGCACAAAGAACTCTTGCCTAAATCTTAATATCAAAACAAAATTTTCTTATGCCGGATCTATGATTGTTCATGGTCCCAGATACGGTACACTCTCAAAAAATTATCTGTATATACTGTGGTAGGGTATTAATGAAATGATCGGTTTTTATTGACTATACACTCTTAATTGTTTTTTGTTTGTTTGTGTAGTTGTAGCAAATAAAGCACAAATTCAGGTAACATTTCCCTAAAGACATGCTTAAGAAAAGAAAATGTTGTCACGCTCCGTGAGTATTTTGAATAAAAGGTGAAGAAAAACCAAAATTAAAAAAAAATATATTTTACCTGAGAAAGTGAAACACTTATTTATTCAATAGAAAAAGATTTGTATAGATTAAATATTTGTTATTTATTGTTAGGAAATTCAACACAAAAGATACCGAGTCATACAAACACGTTTACAAATTGTCCGTAAATATCCTTGTCATGCTGTTAAATAAACAATTCTAAGATTTCAGTGATGACAACTGGACATTTTGAAAATAATTAAACAAATTACCAAACAAATTTTAATAACAATTAAAGGCCTTAAAGTAAAATTACATACTTAATTTATTTAGATTGTAGTGAATTACATTAAAAAATTAGTTACAATATTGACAACACTAAAATTTTAAAGACGACAAAATTAAATGTAAATGTAAATATGTGATTGTTTATCGAAAGATGGCATTATTTATTGACTACAGATGTAAGATGACAATGTAATTTTAATTGTTTTGCAAATACTCGTAGACTTTTGAATTGTTTAAATTTAAATACATTATTTATGAAAGTTCCATGTGATAATCAGTTAAGTATACAATTTATATGTACCCAATAAAAAATTGTGCTTCAAGCGAAGCAGGTTTGTAAGGGAGAAATGTAAGAGTTGCACTTACCATCTCGCTTACGGAAGACATGCATTTTATATGGCGAGTTCCCACTTTGAAGCAATACTTTTTTGACACATAAAGCGCATTATTCAGCGCATATAAAAATTGTTAAATGTAACGATTACACACTGAATGTTTTGATACCGTTATTTTTAAGTATTCGTCCTTACAAACCTGCTTCGTAGAAAAGGAATGCCGTAGCACTTGAAATGTTATTTTTTTATATAAAAGTTGTTGAGAGTTCTTTCACTTACTTTACTGCATTTCTGTATGTCTTATTGCGTAGCGCGTAATTGTGCGCTTATTTTTTTTAATGTACCTTTAGTGCTTCGCAAAATGATAAAATTTTTAATTGGGTATGTAAGTAGTCCAGAAGAAACCCTTACGAGGCATTATGATGTTGGACAGAGTCCGGATTAATGATGAAAAATTAAATAACTTGCATCATTAAATTGCGATTAACATATTTTGCTTTGGATCTTGTAACTTTAGATTGCTTTAGGGATAACAATTATAATTCTGACAATCGTGTAACAACCCAATAAAAAATTGAGCTTCCAACGAAGCAGGTTTGTAAGGGAGAAACATAAAAGTTTCGCTTACCATTGCGCTTACGGAAGACATGAATTTTATATGGCGAGTTCCCACTTTAAAGCACTACATTTTTGACACATAAAGCGCATTATTCAGCGCATATAAAAATTGTTGGATGTAACGATCAGCTTTACACACTGAATGTTTTGATACATTTATTTTTTAGTATTCTCCCTTACAAACCTGCTTCGTAGTAAGGGAATGCCGTAGCACTTGAAATGTTATTTTTTTTAAGTTGTTGAGAGTTCTTTCACTTACTTTACTGCATTTCTGTATGTCTTATTGCGTAGCGCATAATTGTGCGCTTATTTTTTAAAATGATAAAATTTTTTATTGGGAAGTTATTACAACCACTACGATTTGGTTTCGCTTATAACATCCGACAAAATGTGGCATTGTCACAAATATATTTATTTATATCTAAAGAACGGTATCAATATAACTTTCTGTTCTTATTGGACCATGGTGAAGGGTATATATTAATTGTTTTTCAAAGCTTTTTCTACGATTAGCACCGTGACCTAAATGTGGTTGAGCTTCATTTACATCTTCTTCACTTATATAGCGTTAGCTTCTATATGTCACTAGCGTCTGAAATAAAAGAATTGTAAAATTAACAACAAATTCCATATTAGTGTATATTTTAACTTACCTTTTAAATAATCTTGAATATGAACCTTCCATATTTATAGATACGAAAAATTTTTTCAATTCCTTATCGTCAAAGTAAAGGTATATTTACGCAAGGTAGACTCGTTAGCGGACAGGCAAAACCCCAATTGTCAAATTCGTGTGTATGAGCCAAAATTTGTACATGTGTGCGTTAAATTGTTTTTTTTTTATATGAAGAAAATTTTGAGTAGTCGGGTATTTTTATAGAGCAGCATTTCTACACTCCCAAATGAGTCTACCTTGTGTTAATGTACCTTGGTCAGAGTAAATTGGGAACAGGGGTGCCAGATTTGGGGATTTATCCCCAAAGTTGGAGATTTCATGCAAGCAAAAAGGACAAAAAAAGTCATTTGGGGATTGGGGATTTAATGAGAAAAAAGTAAAGTGTGTCACGCATACAGCGTCGCCCCCTTACCAACAAACTTCGTCTGTCTGCCCTTCACTTGCCACATTGTAAAAGGTTACTTACGATACAAATGTTCTTGCTATAAAATCGTAACGGTACCTTATGTGACCATGACATTTTAGGAGATGATGCAAGGGTTGCCAATAAAGTCATTTATCAAAAAGAAACGAAAATTGAAAATGATGTCGGTTACGTTATTTTCACGGTTAGTGCTCGATATGTTGCCGATACCGATATATCGGCAATACATCACGTTTGCAGATATATCGGTATCACCGTCTTTACGACGATACTTTTTAAACTTTTTTAAGAGTGATGTGAGCAAACAATAAAACTTTTAACGCTTATTTGTCACATAACAAAACATTGAAATTTTTCTTCCAATTCTTAACCATTTTGCTTTGCACCATGGTAGTGAAATGTTCTCTCATTGCTAGTTTATGTATGAACTTTAAGGTTTTAAGATTTTTCTGCTTATTTTCAATAGAGTTTGTGAGAATTAAAATCATTTAATGAAAATTTTGGGTTACTTCGAAGAGGCTAAAAAATCCATAAGCAAAGGCACTGCTACATTGTCTGACGCCATTTCGCTAGTTACGATATAAGAAGGTGAAAATTGCAAATTAAATCGTTAATAAAAATAAATTAAAATCATATTGGGACGCTTTAGATTAAGTCAGAAAAGACAGGAGAAGAAAGTCTTTCTAAAAGTTAAGTGAATATGTTTGTTACAAACATTCATTAAGAAAAGATTAAAAATTTACCACGCAATTATTTTAATCATACAAAACGGTGAAATCTTAAGCTTTCTAGATACCTTTCCGCCCTCTAAATTTTAAAAACATTTATTGTCCTGATCATATTAACATCTAATCAACTTTTCTGTTCGAATTCTATAAAATTTCATGCACATTGTGCAAACATACAGAAATCTCAAAACAGTATACACCACATTTCCAAATCTATAACATTGAAATACACCACATTTGCATGTCTCTATAACATTTAAGTCATATCACATTATAAAATCATTATCCAAACAGTTAAATATATTTCGAAAGGCCAAGGAAAAGGGTTAAATTTGAATAAATAAATCAAAAATAAATGCAAACAACGGTTCTTATTTATAAACAACAACATGGAAAGAAACAAATGTACATACATACTTGAATTAAAAAAAAATACATAAAATAATAAAAAATCACTTGTAAAGGTCGTGATATACACATGTTTCTTGTTCCAACACATGAACTTTTCACACAAGCCAACCGCAGACTCTCAACAACTTTTTTCGTAGAAACATCATTAATCCGTGATTCTGTTGAACCGTTAATGATGCTGACATGAATTTGAATATTATTATTATTTATGCATTTCGTATGTCATTGTAATGTAAACAATACCCAAACCCACTTCCACAGCAACAACAATAAAGAAGGAGTTAAAATATTATCCAAAAAGGGTTAATTTAAATTGTAACATTCACTTACAGAGTGGCAAAAATAGACAATTTTCCTCATGAAAAAAAGGATAAATCAACCACTAAAATGAAGTTTTTTGTTGATGGTTAAAAAAAGTAAAATAAGAATTCTCGTTTTTAAAATAGATAGTTTTGATAGTTTTCTCGTTTGGAGAAAGAGTTAATTTCATAAGGATACTAATGCTTTAGAATTAAAGTTAATTTGCAAAGTCATTAAGAGTATGAATGTTCCCGATTTTGTTGGATACAAATCTGGATTAAAAAAACTGGATTGTCATGTTTGTTTTATTATTTAAAAATAAAGCTTGTGGTTGCAAGTTATTGTTTAGGGTTATTCGGCGTATATGTAAATTTGATTTGTTCGTCAGAAATACAAAATTGTTCTAAATTATAGCTTTTTAATGCAATTTTAAGTGGCGTATTTTCGATGGCATAAAGAAGATTTTTACACATTTAAGCAATGGAGAATATTGGTATTGGTAAGTATTAAATGTTTTTTTACAGAAAACAATAGATATGATATATTAATAATAATTTCAATTAAAACCTAAACATAAGATAACCTCTAAAACTGTTTAAGATTTCTTAATTTGTGTAAATTTTGTTTACGTTTTTAAAATGTTGTATTTATTATAAACGAAATTTTTATTTAATATTGGCTTATTTTGATATATAATAAAAATTATTTTTTACCGAGTTTTTCCTCTATACCTTTTTGCTGTCATATCACGAATTAAGATGTTTTGTCAAAATGCTACATATATAATACATTTTTTATTATTGGTTGACTTATGCTTTACGGTCGTACTCACTTAGAGGGTTTAATAAATGTCCACACTAAATAAACTTGTTTACTCAATTTGATATATTTCACTATATTTTAAATTACTTCCTAGATTTCGAAAATGAGATTTTACCCCCTTGGGAATGGGCCTAATCCCTTTTTCTCAATGTTTTTATAGATAAACGTATAAGTCTTAACCATACATGTTAAATTCCAATTAGAATTAGCAATTGATGCAATTAGTTTATATTTTCTAATTGATTAAACAATTAGAATAAGTTCAACTAATTCCCATTAGCTAATTAAAATTTTTATTCTAATGGTAAAACTAATTGCAATTAGTTGCCATTAGCAAAAAAAATTGGTTAACCTTTACAATTAGAAATCTAATTGACTTCTGATAATGCAATTAGATATTCAATTAGCTCGAATTAGAATCAATTGAATTGAAAATTCCAAAAATAACTTATTTGTTTCCAAACAAAATTTTTCAAACCATTGTGCGATGGTTTTAAATCTAAGGATTCAGTTTCCTTTGCGATTACATTGTAGAAAAAAATAAAACTTCGTTACTTCCTTGCTTCAGTGCTATTTTTACAGCAAAAATATAAGCAATATACAAAGCAATCGAATACTGTAGGAAATCTGGTAATTTCGCTAAATGCACCGATTCACTATCGGCAAACTGCACCATTAAAAATGTTATCAGCAACAATTTTTTTGCAGTCAATATTAGATACTTTCTCATACAATATTTTTCAAAAATAATTTTAATTTGGTTAACTATGAAAACGAACAAAAATTATTCGGATATTAAAAAATTTGTTAAAGATTAAGCTTATAATCTAGGTAATTCTAGGTACGGTACAAATAATTGGTACAAACCTTTTGAACCGAAAAAATTTAATAATTGCACTTGGTTACCAAAAAACAATAGTATCAAACGAAGACATAATTGTGATAAAAGTAATGGGCTACGTAGCGCACACATCTTATGTGAGTGCGCTGAGTTTGATCTAATTAAAAACCTATCATTTAAAAATTCCTTGAAAGCAATTATATTATATTTTAAGTATACAACTGGACTTACATTTTTTCCACAATATTTTTTGTGTCCTTTAAAGAGGTTGGTCATGAACGGGTTAATTTAATATTACCCGTTTTATTATTATCAGGTAAATATATTGATAAAACGTGTTTCCTGCACAAATATATGCTTTTTGTGGTTATAAAATGGGTTTTTAGTGATATCTAAATGAATGTTATAAAAAAGTGAGATAGTTAATTTCAGGGTAATTTTTTGACTAAAACTCAAGTGGAGGTCAACACCTTTCTAACGACGTATTGAAAATGAAAATCGGACAAAAAAATTGTTAAGTAATTAAAATTTTCATAAAAATCGAATTGAAAAGCATCAAAACACTGACATAAGCATCTCGCTATCACGAATCTGTGGTTAGACTTTTAAAATGTTTTAATGCAGAATCGAAGAATTCATAAATATCTATTATATTCGGCCACTTATTGGACAAAAAAAAATTACCAAACTTTTTATTCGTGAAAAATACCATTTTTGGACCCTTTTTTGACGCGGTTTAGTTCACGAGAGCTTATCGCTAGAGCCCAAATATTTTGGGAATTATCATAAAAAATATCAAAGTTAATTTTCAGGGGGGTACAACTTTAACCTAGTTTACACTATTATAGTTACTTTGTATTAAGACATGTAACAAACTTAATATCTAAAAGTGCGAATGCAATGTGCTATGAAAATGACAAGTATGAGGAAACAAAATTCGACATCCCAGACGCCTTCATCGTTTTTTGACACATTTCATTTGATCAGAATTGCATTTGAACAAAAGCATGTTTAAGGCGCCCGTGCACGACATGTTTTTGTCATCTGACATGTCAAATTTCCCACTGCAAAATACATACATGTCGTGTGTTACCTTTTTAACTTTGCTTCTGTAAAAGTCAGACGCAGAGTCATCTGACAAAATTTCAATTAGAGCGTGCTCTATTTTCTTCTGACAAACCATCTGACATCAGAAAGCTATGCCGGGAAGAAACCGGCAGCGGCGTCCACTATTGACGGAATCATTAGCCGGCTGAAGTTAATTTTTTACAATACCGAGATATGTTTGATCATCTTACCATTGAATAGAATTTATGTGAATATATATATAAAAACCGTTTTATTATAAAATCCTAAATTGGTATCTTTGAATTAAAAGAAACAAATGTTAAGATGGCTGAACTATTTTACGGCGCAAATAGAACTTTTCAGTAGCAAGCTATTTTGAAACCGAGCACTACTTTGGTTTCTGCAATAACAATGCGAAAAAAACAGAGACAATGTCAGAAGCAAATTACATGTACGTTTGTGACCGAATATTATAAAGCTTATGTAAAACAGCGATTTTGACAGACATGCACAATTACATGTGACTTGAAAATTTGACATGTCAGATGACAAAAACATGTCGTCTATATGCCCCTTTATGTGTGATAATGTGAATACAAACTGTAATGGTGTGAATACAAACTGTGACGTTTACGACAGTCGCAACAAAACTTATTAGATTTCTATCTTACAAAGTATTATTATGATACAGAATATAATATTCCATAACTTCTCAGCTTAAAGTAAAACTATTAATATCTAGCATATAGATTTAGGTATTACCTAATGGTTTAATAAATAATTAATTAAATAAATAAGACCGGAGATCAATCCAAAACGAATTGTGTGGCCCATTCTTTTAAAGAGCACGTGTATAGAACGCTTAGCTAAAATAAAAATAGCAGACTTAGGAACTTTTATAATTTTCTGTACAAATTAATTATTTAATTTTAAATTTGTTGTAATGCCAACCAGTGCGTTTTACAAACATACAACATGTATTCATGCAACACTTATTTCTTATTTTATTGTCTTTGCTTTATTTAATTCTTTTTTTTTTTGTTTATAAAGTTATGCGAACCCTTTGGCAGGGGTGGGTGGTTGGTTTTCGTTAAAACAATTTTTACGAACAACTACGAACTTATCATGTTCGATTGTATTCCTTTCAAACACTTTTGAAAGTGTTGTGTATGGCACACAATAGGCTCAGGTTGTTTTTATTTCGTTTTTTAGCTTAGTGGTGAGTTTTGTTTTGTTATGTGTGCGTGCGTAAGTGAGTTTCATGTGCGAGTGTGTATGTTTTTTCATGCACTGTGTGGTTGTTTTGTTTCTTGTCATGTGCATTTCACTTGGCAAACTAGGTGGATTTCTCGAAATAACAACAGCAACAATATGAAAGTCTATCATAACGAAGAGTAGTGTAATCATCACCATCTTCATCGGCAACATCACCGGCTTGAATTCAATCGAAAATAAAATTTCATTCGTGTTTGTTGCTCGGTTAAGAACGGTTGTTATTCGCAAATTAATAACGCGAGTGATACGGAATCGAATCTAATATAAAAAAGCTATTTTATTTTTAAAACCGTCAATTAAAAGAAAATCAAGCAGACAGTGATTTAAATTAAAACATTTTTGAAAAACTTATAGATAACAACAAAAAATTGCACATTCTTTTGCTTGTTTTTTTTTATCAATAATAAAGTGTAACAAAAATTTAATTGAATTTAATTAAATTAAAAGTGAACCATTTGTACAAAGCTTTTGATATTAAGTTTTTTTAAGTCTCCCCCTTGAGAATGACAAATTAAAATGAACTGTTGTTAATAAAGACTTATTTAAAATACACTCATACAACATTTTAATTGTTGTGGCTTGAACAAAATAAATTTTAAAGCGGCAAAAAGTAAAAAAGCACTTAATTTCGTTTACAATTAAGCGGATATAGTTATTTAAACTTTAATTAAAGATGGCTGACGAAACGTTACACACTGTACCGTTAGAAAACAATATCGATGTGCATATTGTAACGCTATTCGAACGTCTTGAGGCCATACGCAAAGATAATCAATGCAATGCCTTAAATAATCGTCTGTCCAGCACTCTACAGCCGAAAAAATCAATGCAGGCCGAGATCAGAACTCTAGAATTTTGGCGGTAAGTTAAAATTTTCATATAAAACTTTGTTTTATGTACTTTATAATTTCTTAACAATTTTTTTAATTTAAAGCTTAAATTCAAAACAATGCAGCTGTTTGATTTTAGTCTCGCTTATTTTTTCTTATCGAAAAACTACAAAGAATACATTGTTTATTTTCTGTGAAGTTTCTCTTTGAAAGTCATGTTTATTTTGAATTGAAAATGATGACACCAACGCTTTTAAATTTATTTTAAAGCAAAAAAAAAAAAAAAAAAAAATAAATAAATGCAGATGTTTTTGTTTGTCTTTGAAGAAGGGGCTTAACAGTTAAAGTCTACACTGAAAAAAAGGAATTTAAAATGTTTCTTTAAATTTTATTTTTGTACATACACAAAGATTTAAAATATAGCAAAAGAAATTGAAAATTAAAAATAAAAAAAAAATAAGAGAAGTTATTTAAATAGGATGTAAAGGGGTACATAACTGACCGAACTCGTGAAATTTCTTCTTCGATTTTTTTTTTGGAATATGCTCGATGAGTTTAAGTAAAGAACAAGAATTGCATATGAACGTACACGCATGTTCAAAATAGAATTAAAGAAAAACTGCTCAGCACTAAAAGCTATTATAAAATTGACATACCTATTGAAATGTTTTATTTTTGTAGGGTATAAAATGATATTTAGGACGTCCGTTCATGTATGCCTTTATATCTGGCATAGCACAACTTTTTGCGAAAAAATGTGTATTTCACGATTTTTTAAACTTTTGTTTAGTATTTTGCTCTCAAAAACTTGCTCACTGTATTTATATGACCCTGCGGGGAGTGTAGGGAATCTTCCTATACCTGAAATTCGATAGTAATTAAAAATTGGCAGATTTCTTGAGATCTGATCTCTTGAGATCTTGGATGACCAGAAATACAATCTGTTACCACGGGAGTCAGTAGCTCCTGGTACATACTTCGGTATCAGACTGACTATTGGTTAAGCCCCCAGGGGCATGTTCTCTTGAGAAGGATGTCTTTGTGCTTGATATAAATTCTTTGAGGGGCACACTATATGTGACAGTCAAAATGGGTGAAATTGTGAAACGTAGTAGTGTATGTGTAGATGCAAGGTCGGGTATTGACTCACGGGCCCCGCATTGGTTAATGACCTGGATTTTACGAATGTACGAAAAGTTGAGAGACCGAGAATGATAACTGGCGAAGAAGTGGTGATGCTCGATGGAGTGATGATTTTGTAGTTAGGTAGTAGAGTAAAGGGTCAAAGCGGCTGGGTAAGACCAGCTAGAGTCTGGAAATGAAAGCGGCCGAAAAGTCGAGGTACCGTGGATGGAGAAGAGTGAATTGGATGTTTGGTGTGCATTGGTGGATGTGGTGAGAGTTGGATTTAGTAAATGAAGAGTCAAGAGCCGATAATATTGATGATGTAGAAGAAATTTGGTAAACGCATAGTCTGTTACACAATAAGACACACCGTGGAGTATAGTATGAATCTACATAAATGTTTTCACATTTGTATTCATGTCGTCTATTTACCAGTGTTTTTTGCTCTTTTTTGAAATTGCATTGCATAGATTCGGTCAAGATCCAAAGTTGTTTTTTTTATAGAATACACTAATGAAAATAATGAAAAGACATTTTCTTATATATGTAATTCTCCACAACTGTCAACTTTACTTTAAAAAATAAACTTGGAATAATACTCGAAAATTTAATAATGAATCCACGAACTCACCCGTAAATTAATCAGATCTAAAGACATTTAAAAGCAATGATGAGCATCGGTAGATTTCAAAACGATCGCCTTTTCTTAATAAAAGTAATAATTTTTATTTTTAATACAGTTCAATTAAGATTTACTACATATTTATTATATAAAAATTAGAAGAATATAAACAGAAAACATAATATAAATCAATTGTTAAAGATACATGAAACTAAGTGCCCCTCCAAAACTGTTCACCCCCTTCACCAATAAACTCAAGAATTGCTGCAACAAAAATACTAAGTACCCGTTACCTACTGTAATTGTTTCTTAAAGAGCTGCCAGAAAATGGAAATTAGTTAAAAAGAAGCGTGGAAGCGATTTGATTCATTTAACATGGAGTCTTACAATAAACTTTTTAGAAATTTAAATTCTGGCTTTTTATTTTTGGTGTCTATTTAAATATATGTATATTTTTTGTTACATAAAATTTTTCAAAAACATGAATTTTTTTTTGATTGTTAAAGTCTTGGCTTACACTATGAAAGTTTTCTTTCAGCAAGTCTGAGCTAACTAGTAAGAAGGGAAGATAACATGCTATTCTTCCCTCAGACTTTATGAACGGAAACTTTTATAGTGTGAACCCAGCTATAGATAGGAGGATTGGGATACTGTAAAAAAGTATACATATTACATTTTTTAAAAATTTAAACCTGTCTTCATATTTTCCCTTACAGATCCATTATAAGTGAATGTTTGGCATCATTTTTCTATGTTTTCATTGTCTGTGGTGCTGCAGCTGGGGCTGGTGTGGGTGCCAGTGTATCTTCTGTTTTGCTGGCTACTGCCTTGGCTTCTGGTTTAGCCATGGGCACTCTGACACAATGTTTTCTTCACATATCGGGTAAGTACAGAACAAAAACAATTATACAATAAACAAGTAAAGCAAAAGAAAAAAAAAACATACAAAACCAACATTTAAAACTCATATTGTCAAATTTCAAGTGGGGTTGTGTTTTTAACTGAACGACAGGCATTTTAACGCACACACATATCCGAATAAACGTCAACAAATTGTGTGTAAAAGAGACTGAATGAGTCTGTGGAGCAATCATAATAGATTTTTTAGTGCGTGGGAAAGTGGGGAGAAAAGTTTTTAAAAAATTTTGTTTTGGTTTTTTGAGGGTGACTTGTAAGTATGTATGTACATACAAGAAATGATAAAGTCTTTAAGAAAATAAAAACTTGTATACATATGGGGATTATTTTTTCAATTGTTTTTGTTGTTATTAACAAAACTTTAAACAACATGTGTTTTCGATAATTTTGTATGTTTTTATTTTTTGGTTAATGTGTAAGTATTAAACATGAAATTAATTCTTTTACTTCAAGATTATTTAGTAATCTTGTAAAAATAAATAGTAAAATGACATTTAAAATCAGTGTGAAGAATTTGGAATTTTTTTTTATCAACTAATCTGTAACATTTTTTTTATGTTAAAATTTTCAATAATATAACAGTTTTATTTTAAAATAATTTTATTTAAAAAATAGGAATTAAATTAATCAACAAAAATCTTAGCTCTTGAAAAAATAAGGCAATTTCTTTACTTTACCCCCGACCACACGAGCAATTTGTAATGCCTTAACACAAGCAAGAACGCCGGCTAAATAACTGCGTTAAGTTGCCAATGTGGAAGCTTACATATGCATATGTTTAGGTGGCGAGCGCGTACAAAGCTAAAAACATAAATTAAAAAATAAGCTGAAGAAAGTTTAAGTGTTATTTCCAGGGCTGTGGAGTCGGAGTTGGGGTTTTTTCGGCATGAAAAATTTAAAAAAATTTGCTAATATTTTCCAAAACAAAATTTTTTCGAAATTGGCCAAGAAATATTTTAGTCGGAGTTAGATCTATTCTTTGCGACTCCACAGCCCTGGTTGTTTCCATTGCGAAGAAAAAAAGGATTTCTAAAAACAAAAATACTAAATACCTCAAACACGGATGCACGACAATGTTCATTCCGGCACGATATGTATTCGTCATAGGTGTCGCGAAAATCGTGCACGACACAAAGCAAGTCAATGTCGCTGTTCTTGTCGTTTATTCGATACAAACGATTAGTTAGAGGACAATATCGAATTAACGACTCCATGGCATCACAATGCCGTCCATTTTTTCGTCCACGGCAAAATTTATTATTATGTCCCACATAAAATTTGATTCAATAAGACTCCTAAAACAAAGTCGTTTATACTGTCCGGCATTTATTTTGATGAAGACAACTCAGAAAACCATCCTGTCCTTCATTAAGTTTGATAGGGGACACCAAACAAGATGTGTAGCTCACACTGTCGTACATGACGATTTTCTCCAATTTTTTTTCTAGAAAATAGTGACAACATCATCGGCAACGATGTCGTCAACGGCAATCTGGTCAACTGGAATATTATAACATTTTTGGCTGAACATTATATATCTTGTGGTAGTAATAGAATTTGATAACTGTCACGGCAATAATTGCTTAACTTAATGTTCGTGTGATCTGGGTATGAAATACTCTTAATTTAACAATAACACTACGTTTTTGCTTTTCTAATTAATTTTTGTTCAAAACTCATTAAATAGGTACATATATTTGAAAAAACAAAATTTAATCTATAGTGAACTAAGTCGGTTCACAGTCTACTTAAAACTTTTTTATAATTTATTACTTTTTGTTTGAAAAGCTCTTATAACACTTTTTCTAAATTAATAACTTTTACTCTTATTCAAAACCTCCATTATTTATTTTTTTTTTTCATACATACATACATATTTCCACATTCTGCCAAAACAATTTCAATTATTACCTTGTAAATTTACTTCTGACAAGTTGTTATAAAATATAAAAACAAAAAAAAAAAAAAAAATATTATGATAAAAATTTAAATATATGTGTATTATATATAACTATTATTCTGTTAACAGGTGCTCATATAAATCCAGCCGTTACATTAGCATCCTGTGTCATACGTAACATCTCACCCATGCGTGCCGCTATGTATATAACAGCACAATGTGGTGGGGGCATAGCGGGAGCTGCTTTACTTTATGGGTAAGTTGCTGAATAAATAAACTACTAACATATGAAACATGCTTAAATAAAATAAACTTTCATAAACACATAATAACTACAAAGGAGAAAGAGAACAAGGAACACAAAATACTTTATTTTTTTGAAAACAAAGTTCCAACAATAACATAAAAACTTACACTCAACTAAAAATAAATTAAAAAAAAACTTTTGACCTCAAAAAATGTAAAAGAAGACGTTACACAGTTTTCTTGTATGCTTAAATTTATAAAAAAGTTAAATTTTTTTGGCAGTAATTTTATAAGAAACTTAACAAAAACACAATTTAAGCACCAAGCGTACAAATATATTTTCAAATGCGTACACAATATGGGAAAAATGTTTTTTGCTTTTTTCCAAGGGTGCAACTTGTGACGTGAATACCCTTAGTGTGTTAATTAAGTGGCAACATGATTTGGTTTGTTATACCCTAAACCACTAGTCGTGAATAATGGTAGTATACTAAGTTTGTCATTCCGTGTGAAACTTTTTTATATTCATCTTAGACCCCGTAAGGGGTACAGTATATTCTGTGTCCTTAAGTTATTCTAACTCAATTTAGCTATGTCCGTCTGTTGAAATCTCTCCCACTTTCGAACGACTTAAAAGTAAACAAGTAAGAGTGCTATATTCGGCTGTGCCGAATCTTATATACCCTTCACCATTGTGCGAGCAGAATACAGAGCAACTAGACAAAACCTAAATAATTTCTACATAAACATACATATATACAATACATAAAACTTCATTATAAATTAAATTTAAAAAGTTAAAACTGGTAAATATTTTTTTAAATCGTTTCAGAACAATTAAAAAAATTAAAAAAATAATTTCTTTTTGAAAAAAACAAGATTCGAACCAGGGACTCACAGTTTCTAACCTAAGCAAACCCCCTAGACAACTGGACCATGACGGAACGTTTTATGAATATCATTAAAAGTAAATATGATCAGTTTACAGTTCACAACTCAACACAGTTGAGTTGTAATTATTTTTGATGTTTTAGTTCACCACAATAAAGCAAAGTTTTAAACCATAATACCAAAATTATAAATCAACTACATATTTGAGTTGTGAACCATAATAGGTGGCCTATAATTACCAAAATAGTTTGCACCATGTATGTGTGTTTGTTTGGTTTCTTTTTGTATAGGCACTGTTGTCATACCGTAGACTTATCTTTTTTGGCGAGTTTTTAAGAAGCAAAACGAAACAAAAATTCCTGGTTTCTATTTGTTAAAATTATTTCCTTAAATAGATGAAATAATAAGGAAGGCTGATAACGAAAATCATATTGACCATTATGCTAGTATATATAAACAAATGCAAAAAGGGGGGGGAGGGGGTGGAGAAACGGACCACTGGATTTGAACTTCGCTTTTCATAAGGACCCAGAATACCCAGAACTTTATAGGGTATTGAACCATCGGTGAAGGGTATAAAAAACAAACTTAATTATAAAAAAGTGTAATTTTTGGATCTCAGTATTTTGGTCATAACTCTGCTACTTCTTAACCGATTTGACAGATTTATATACCGACATGTTAAAGAAGAAATTTGCCAGTCATTTTGGTTATAAAACTTGGACTCGGGAAGATCTATGGTTCCCGAAAATGGGTATTTTTCGAAAAAAATTAATATTTTGGTCATAACTTTTTCGTATCTGAACCGATTTTCCCGAGTTTTTCAGAAAATATTTTCTATTAAAAATTTCCGATCTTTTGATATACAAAACATAACCATAGGTCATATGACAGTCCAAAAAATCAGGTTTTTATACAATTTTTGATATTTTTTGTATGGGAGGTACCACGCCCACTTGTTTAATCCCGCCCACATTTTGTGGGATGCTGTGTATTGATAACGTTTCTGTGTATACCTAATTTGGAAACTTTGGCTCTTGCCGTTCTCAAGATATACAGAAATAAAAAAATACAACAACAACAAGGGATTTATGGGCAAAATCAGAGGCAGTCGTGGTATTTTGGTCATATCTCAGCCATTTGTGGACCGATCTGGCTGAATTTTAATAGCAAGAAATGGTGGACTATATGTGACATAAGTCTAAAACAACCTAGCCGCTATCATGTCTGGAGTCTCCGGAAAACACATATCAAACGTAAGACGGACAGACGGACGGACAGACGGACGGATATCGTTAAATCAACTTCTCTCCTCATAAGGACCCAAAATATATATACTTTACAGGGCCTAAGATCAATATTGTAGAAATTACAAACGGAATGACAAACTTATATATACCCTTTTCCACCTGTGGTGAAGGGTAAAAAACAATATGAACTGGCAAAATAAAATAAAGTAATTTCCCAATGTGCACAAAAACGGATGCGGATTCGTTACGGACCCGTCCCGGATCCGTAAAAAAAGTTAGAAACGGAATCAGTGTAATCGCGATTTAACTGATCCGTTTCTGACCCGTTTCGGATCCGTAAAAAAGTTAAAAACGGAATCAGTGCAATCACAAATTTACGGATCCGTTTCTGACTCGTTACGGATCCGTAAAAAAGTTAGAAACGGAATCAGTGTAATCGCGATTTGACTGATCCGTTTCTGACCCGTTTCGGATCCGTAAAAAACTTAGAAACGGAATCAGTGCAATCACGAATTTACGTATCCGTTTCTGACTCGTTACGGATCCGTGAAAAAGTTAGAAACGGAATCAGTGTAATCGCGATTTGACAGTGTAATCGCTAATTGAGTTTTTTTTAAGAAAAGGTCATTGTGTGGACCCAGCAAAATCAGTTTTTAATAATTGAGTTTTTTTTTATGAAAAGGTCCTTGTGTGAACTGACTGAATTGTTTTTACTTTACTATCAAATGACTGTGAATTTAATAATAATAATAAAAAAAAGTTAAAACAAAAAATTCATAACAATATTAAATCTTTTTTATTAAAAACACGCAGTGGATTCCATTTTATTAAAATACACGGGTCCGCAACGGATCATAATATGATGTCCGTAACGGATCCAAAAAACGGACATAAAATCCGTTTTTGGATCCGTT
Organism: Pollenia griseotomentosa; assembly: GCA_963931875.1. NCBI lineage: Eukaryota > Metazoa > Arthropoda > Insecta > Diptera > Polleniidae > Pollenia > Pollenia griseotomentosa. The sequence goes on along the minus strand of OZ007561.1, from coordinate 200,092,073 downwards.
TTTTTTAAAAAATTTCTCCCGCTTGCGGATCCAAAACTGATCCGTAACGGATTCCGCTACGGATCCGTTTTATGAAAACAAACGGGTCTGTAACGGATCCCAATATGATGTCCGTAACGAGTCCGTAACGTATCCAAAAAACGGACATAAAATCCGTTTTTGAATCCGTTTTTTCGAGAGGAATTTCTCCCGCTTGCGGATCCGTAACGGATCAGTAACGGATTCCGTTACGGATAGAAAATACGTTTGGCACACTGGGTTAATTTTATTTTTGTTTTTTCTTTACCCACTCACAACTACATTTAGAGTTGACAAAAAATCAACCAATTGCAGTTGGGACTGTAAGAAAAGATAAACTCACGGTTTATTGTTGTTGTTTCGGTTTAAGCTTTGATATTGTTCAAGTGAAACTGGGGCTTCTAATTCTTTTTCGCTTAACAGTTTTATTTGGTTTAATATCTTAAGTTTTTCTAAAATGTTTGGACGAAGTTTCCTGACGATCTGGCCTAAGCAACCAGTGAAATGCGCATGGGAATAGCACAGAATACTAACAGAACTGTAAAAAGTGACGTGTGAAAAAGGCCCAAATCAGTTTCGAGGTCAGCTTTCGAAGAAACATACAGAAAGCTTTTGTTGGTAGTGAATTGGCAATGTGCAAAAACAGGCAGCAACAACCAACACAAATGGCGTGATCAAAACAAAAATAACAAAACACAAACCACGTTAAACAAATGCATTAGTGCAACAAGCATTGTGTTTTGTGCAAAAAAAATTTATTTATTAATATTTTTTGTTTTATAATGTTATTTATTTACTTAAATATTATTTACTCGTGTTGTGGTTAACTTAAAAGTTAATTTTTACAACAGCTGTGCAAATAAATCTCAACTAAATAAATTTGTGTTTATTGTATTGCGGCATAAAAGATGATGCAAAGAGAAATGCAAAAAGGGCAGCTTTCTTAGAAAGAGACAAAAAAAAACAAAATCTTCCGTCTCGTGGCAGTTCTGTTAGTTTTCTGTGCGAGTAGCTTATCCCATAAACAATAAATTTCAGTTTATCAATAGTATGAAATGGGGTTTTAGCACATTTAAACGAAACCTTTTTAATATTGGTGCCAATTGTTTCAGTTGAAAAAAAAATTATGAATCTAAATATGGAACAACCACCCTAAAAAATTTATATTTTTGTTACAAAAACTAACATAAATTAATTCGTTTCATATGACTGGAAATCATACTACTTAATTTTGTGAAGATCGGTTTATAGTTTACCATGAGGCAGGCCACTTTAGGAAAATAAGTACTTAAGCTTAAATTTTTTTTTTAATTTTGTTTTTTCCTAACCCGCTTACAACAACAATTAATATTGCGAGAATTCCAGCCAATTGCAGTGGGGAATGTAAGAAGAGATAAACTCACTGTATATAGTTAAAGCTTTGATATCGTTCCAAATAAAATTGGGGTGTTTGTAATTCTCATTCACTCTACAGTTTTATTTGCATATCCAATATCTTTAGCTTTTCTAAAGTTTTTGGGAAAAGTTTTTTGATGATCTGGTCTAAGCAACCAACGAAATGCGCACAGGAACTAGCTTATCCTCCAACAATAAATTTCAGTGTTTATCAATAATGAAAATTAGGAATTGTGTATTCCCAAAAATTACTTTGATAACATTTTAGTTATGTATAAAAAAAAATTATGTCGCCTGTCACTAACAATGACAATTATCAAAATTATTTTGCTGGTTTTCCCTCTTTTTTAAAAAAAGACATACAATTATGTCGCTAGCGGCTATTGACGCTGCAAGTGTGTCTGTGACCATTGTGAATTGACGTTCTGGTTTCTTTACGCATTAATCCCTAAAGTTAAACTTAATTTTGCTTTCTGTTTATATCTTTTTATATCAACAGAACAAAAAAAGTATGAATTTATGCGCTTCATATGCTGTTACATATGAGTATCTTTTTTATACAGTTTATATTTTGGTTCCAAAATATGTTGTAGCAAAATTTTTTTTTTTTTTTTTGTATATGATTTTGGCAGCTGTATTTTGTTTGTGCCAAATGTGCTACTTTCATTTTTTCCTGCTTTGTTTGAGTGAATTTCTTAATTCTTGTGGCGATAAAAAAAAATCGTTTAAAGAGTGCAATGTAAACTACTGTATTTTATGCTTAAGAAGACAACAAAGAAAGGGTAAAATAAATAAATGGCAAGAAATTGCCGTTTATTTTCAAAAACAAAACCTCAAATATTAAATCGACTTCCGTTATGAAAAAAATACTTTACATAAGCAAAAATTTCTTTAAATCTTTTTTACAGCAAATAAAAACTTAAAAATCTTCCTACCTGCTAATAAATGAATAGTAAAATCTTATAAATCTATTATAATAAAACTCCATTTGCATCCTGTTTGCTGAATACTTTTAAACTAGTTTTTCTATGACCCCTGTTTAAAACATCTGTCTATCAGGATTTCTTTAGATAGGTATGACAATGATTTTTAATTTCTAATGCCGAAAATATACTCCATTTTTATTTACATTTTCTTAAGTACACACAAAAGGATCTTTTTTCATGACGATATCCTGTTAAATGATTTTGGTGTTTGTGTAGGTGCCTTAAACCTCCGTCCTTTATCTATAATGTGCGTAATATCTGTTGTTTATTTCTTATAGTCTAGTTTTTTCTACGGCACTACCTGCAGTTACAAGAATCTTTTGCGTGTAGACAGACCCTTTATAATGAGTTTATTTTTTTAATTTTTTTTAAGATTTCCAAACCTTTGTTCCACTTTAATACTTTTGATAATTTACTAAGCATGTCTTCTTCTGAAATAAAGATTTTTTATTGTAAGACTGCGCACCATCTGTTACTTTTTTGTCTGAGTCTCTTGTTATTTTTGGAAATATAGATAAAGAAATTTGAAAATGTGTGTTCAGTTTTAATGCGTTTTCTTAAAAATGTGAAATTTTTGTTTAAATTTAAGTTACGCGCTGACCATTAACTTAACATTTTTAATCTTTAAAAAGAAAAAAAATTATCAGCTGGCAATTTTAGTTTAAAACATAGAATTACATATTTATAAACAGCTGTTACAGTTTTTTTTTATTAAAACAAGATTTGTGTTTGATTTTTAAAACCATTAAAAGAAAATGTAAGATGTGATTAATTGTTTAGTTTGAAGAAAATTAAGAAATGCACACACACAAAGAAATAAAACAAATAAAATGAAAATTAATAAAATATATAAAGGAGAAGAGGAAAGGCAAGATGAATATACAAAAATTGCAAAACAAGAATATCATAATCTAAACGCATAAACGCACTCGCTAGATTCTGAAGAAGATTTCAAGTCAAATTACTAGATTTCGTTGTAATGTAAACGGCCTATAACACTAACACGGTTTTAATAGCGTTGTTAAGCAATCTGTCTTATAATCACTTATATTGCATAATTTCTAAAAACTCTTTCTCTGTTGTCAATATGTTAAAAAAAAGGTTGAAAGATTAGATTAACAATGCGGTAAAAACTTGAATATATATACCCTAAAAATATGACCAAAAAACCAAAAATGGCTAATTCGGAAACAAAGCATTTAACAATTCTATGAGGCAATTCACAAAGGCCTCTATTACGGTTCACAACTCAACTCAGTTGAGTTGTAATTTCTTAATTTTTGTATTGTAGTTTACAACTTTGCTATATTGCGTTGAACAAGAACATAACAAAAATTACAACTGATCACAACCAGTTGTCTTAATTACAACTCAACTGAGTTGAGTTGTGAACCGTAATAGGGGCCAAAGTGTTCTATTGTGTTATATTGGTTTTATATGCTAGCAAGCACAACCAGTATGACACATAGAACACTTTGGGAATTGCCTTAATAAAATTTTACCATACTCCACCGTATTAACAAACGCATTTTCGATATTGGTGTCATTGGCAGTCATGGACCAAATCGGCATCTATATGAGATTTCTTCATCTAAAAGTGATTTAAGGAACGGTCGCTAAATTGTATAATTAAATTAGCATCTTTAAGAAAGAAATCTAGTTAGGCTTAATGCGACTGTCAAAAAATCTAATTTAAAATTAAAGTTTGTTTTCACACAATCATGGTTTTGTTAAAATGCAACTCTGATCAAATGAAAAGTATTGTTTAGAAAAATTTAAAATAAACGATGAATTCGTATGGGATGTCAAATTTTTTTTGTAATTGTTGAAGGCCGCGCTCCATAACTGGAAACCATAACACCTTATTAAGCATTTGAAAACATTTTAACAAGTATCAAGATTTCCTTCATAAGCTCAGAGTGCTGCAGCACTGATCTTTAATCTTAAATATGCAAAAATATGCACTAAGAAACCGAACCAAAATTTATAAAAGTTTCTGCTTTCATTGCAAAAACATGAAATTGCAAATTTACGATTTTCCTAGTAATTACCTTAATAAGTTCTAACTAGTATTGCTAATCGCAATAAATAATAGCAATTTTAAAGCATTTGAAACAAAAATATTAAAAAACTTTAATTATTTTATTTTTGGTGCAAAAAAAAAAAAACATTTATAGAAATCTGCCTTATAAATTTTTACAAAATTGTTAATATTTTTACTTCACAACTGCTAATTAAAATGTACCCTGTTTCAGTTTTCATTCTATTTCTTTAAAATGTAGAAAAACAATTAAAAACTCTCCACATGTTTTATAATTAAGTCTCGGCTTTGTACTAAAATTAACGTGTTAAAAACCTACAAGCTGATATAAATTTATTTTTTCCTGTTTTTAATACCAAACATGTGGTATCCTGCTTAATATATATTTTATACAAGTGTTTAAGAATGTTACAAAAAAAAAAAAAAAAAAAAACACACTTGAAAACGTACATAATAAAAAAAAAGAAAATATATCAACCAAAAGACTTAAAAATCTTTAAGATTTAAAACAAAAATCTTCTTACAACTTAAGGACAATACATGCATATTAAACACTTTAAGTACTCAAAAATTAAAGTATTTTATTTTAGTGTTTTCGTATAAAATTATAAAACAATTTAACTTTAAAAATAAATAAATTTTCATTAACTACTTTAACATATAAAGAATTGCTTATTAATCTTAAAATTCTTGTAAGTTTTTCTTTTTAATTTCATAAAAGGTATTACATACATTCATATGTATGTATATATGTATGTATATTTTTAAGCATTTTATTAAATAATATCTAATTTCTGTTTATAAACATAATACTTTTATAATTATAATAAAAAAAAATTTATTTTTATTTGGCTGAGCACGTTCCATTTTAGCCGCCAACGAAAAACATCCTTGTGTTCTTTTTTTTAAAGCCCAACACTACCATAATTATCAAAGAATTTCTTTACAATTTTTTTATTTAGTCTTTATTTGGCCTCAAATTCACTGACCAAAAAATCACGAAACCATTTTTAGGTTGTTAATATGCAAACCGCGCGGTAGGTTCGACATATGCGCATGTGTAAAATCAACCACTAGTGAGCGGCGCTTATCTTTTTGATTTTTCCTGGTTTTGCATTAAAAAAGGTTCTTTTGGGGATTTTGTTACTTCTTGATTTGATGTTTTGGTAAACTAAATTTATTTTTAAGGTATTCTCTTTTTGAATCACTTGTTGGTAACAGTTTGGAAACGTAATTTTTTTCTTTATACCAACTTCTTATTTATAAATATCTTCATATAAATTAAAAGAAGCCCTAAGTTACATTGAAAAACTATACAAATATTTTTTAGCTTAAGCTGTTGGGTCGATTACGGATGATAACTAAACTGAAGTTGAGTTGCCACCAGCGAAATCAGGCCGCTCATTTAAAAAATTAAAAAAAAAATGTTGTTGTTTAATATTAGCTGCGTTGCCTGTTGTGTTGCCACCCATAATCGACCCATTAGTTTTAATTAAAAAACTAAGTGCCGGTTCACAAACGTCAAGTTTGACTCGTCAAATCTTGAGTTTTTAGGAGAGAGGGGAACATAAATGGCATTCTCTTTCCCTTCTCTTCTAAAAGCTCAAGACTTGACGAGTCAAACTTGACGTGTGTGAACCGGCACTTATATTCTTTAAAAAAAATACATCGAATTAATTTTCTTTTTTAAATCCATTCAAAATAATTTGGTTCTTTTGTTAAAATTTATCATCAAAAGCATATACATAGCTACGAATAAAAGACGTTATACAAATCTATTTCAATATATATTTCCTTGCACAGTATCGTAAACCTTTAGATTTAGTGAAAGAACAGCATTAGTGTCCATACAATTAAACTTTATATGAATAATGTACTTTATCTGGCTTCTATCTTTCTTTCTTTAACCTACAAAAACTGTTGGTACACGAAACAAAATACACTTTTCCTTCTTTCTATAACATTTTACTGAAATGTTAAGGAGGAAAGGTTTAATAGCACATACATATGTAGCAAGAATGATAGAAAAAAAGATTACGCCATCCAAAAAATAAAGTGGAAATCTTCTACGCAAGTCGCACAAATGACGTCACGCGATCTGCATTCCTTTTGGCTAATAATTTCAAGATGACAAACTCAAGATACTTGTTGCTTAATTGTAGAGTTGCCAGCTCTTATAAATCCTTAAAAAATACCGAAACTTAGGGACTTAAAGACTTTGCAACCCGTGCCGCGGACAAACAACGTCATCTAACGGAAAATAATGCGCATGCCCTAATCTTGTATTCTATCGTTCTTTGTATGTAGCGAAGTTTCTAAATTCGTTTTCGACCATACCCTTAACCATTTATTGTCTTGATTTTACTTTTCTTTCCCTAATAACGATGACTTCTGCATATTGAAGTTAATTTATTTTTTACTAAAAAAACAAAACATGAACAGTTTGGTTATTTTTTTTTTTGTATTGTTTGTCTTCAACTTTCCTTTACCCCTGTCCAGTTAAACATACAAAATTAAGTTTAAGCAGATTTTGAAACCAAAACGAATACTTGGAATCAAACATGCATATGAAAAATAAAAAAAAAAACATATTGAGAAGTCATCATGGTGTCTTTTTCGAAACATCGGCTTTAAATATGTTTTTTTAAACACGTGTTTAAATTTTAAAATTCAGGTTTGTTTTTTATCATCTGCTTAAACAAACGAGTTTAATTTGATTCACCGAAAAAACCACCTGCTCCTGTAAAACATTCGTTAAAAATGAAACAAAGGAAGAGTTAATAACAAGGGATATATTTTATTTTATATGTAAGTACGTATGTATGTGTGTTTAAAGAAAAAATCATTTGTTAAAGATACAGTAGATACAAAAAAAAAATTTAACTGGACTGTATTCGATACTATATAAAATGGTAATTTTAAAAATATTTCTTAAAGATTTTGCTCAAGATTGTTCAGAATTTTTACATCTTTTTAAAGCAAAACTAAATAAAAAAGAAAAGATAGGTATGTAATTAAAAAATAAAAATAGCAATTTAATAACTGAACATGTAACATAAATATGTCGACTTTAAGTTCTTGAAATTAAAAAAATTATTTCAGACAATTAAGTTTTTTTTTTTTATTTAACATACATATAATCAGTGATGCCAACTTAGCTCTTTTTAAGTACCGTTTTGCTATTACGGTTTAGCCCTTTGCGCCCATTTTTGCTTTTGCTCCGGTATGTTTGACATTTGTCTTAAAATGCCGTACATATACATACATAAAAAATGTTCGATTCATATGGCAATGCTTAAAGCTTTAATCTTTCATTTATAAACGAGAAAGAGGATTAAAGGCAGATTGGTTTTATTATACGATTAACTTATCTGACTATTATTCCTGGTTTAATCTTAAAGCTAAAAAACTCTAAGGTCCATTATTATAACTTGGCATTAGCAGAAAACAGACGCTTTTTGAAAGATAAAACATACTATCTATCTGTCAACTTAATCTTAACTTTAGCTAACTTCAAGTAGTAATAATGTCCCTAAGTGTTTAAAACCAGATAATCGTTGTTGTTACAGCTACGAAGTACAAAAAGTCAAAATATCATACAAAGCGTGATTTATGAAATGAAAAATTATACCATACTCAATACTTTCTTTAATGATTTGTTTTAAAATTTGTGGATGTTTACTTAAAAAAATATATTTCAGTCTTTTATTCAACATAGCCCTTTTCAGCCCGGTTTTCATATGTCTTTGCGCGCTTAGTGTCCCAAGAGTTGACACCACTGCCTACAAAAAATATGCATTTCTTAACATTTGTTCAATATTTTATTGCCACAAGTCTTTAAATAAACATTTCTTGAATAAAGAAAGTAACGTAATCCACCAAAGTATGTTCAAATAGTCTTAGAAAAATATTGCCAAATGATTGTTTACTTTGAGAAAAAGGTTTATATTTTTTGCAACATACAAATATTTTCAATAACTCTTACACTTTTCAGCAATATAATCCTTTAGATCAATAATAAATAAAAAAAAAGTTTATAGAAGAGTTCTTAGTACAGAGCTGGAGAAATGTTTATTAAACGCATTGGGTCATTGTTAAACTAAATGTTCACTTCAAGAACCATCATTAATAATAATCAATTGGCTGTCACAAGACTTTTGTTACAATACTTTTTTACTACCCTTTTTTTTACCAAAAATTGCAAAAATAATAACAAGTTTTTATATTTGTTTTATGACACAAGTCTTCAATTTGCAATTTTTTTATGTTCATTAATCTACAAAGGACAATATCATGAATCCAATAATCCGATTTTTATCAACTCTACTTACACTATTTAGTTTAAGGAATAAAAATCTATTTATAATCTTATAGTTAAATAATAAAGGCTGCATTTTTTTGTTAGATTTTACCTAAAAAAAACAAGGTCATGTATTTAATATTTTTATGCCAAATACCAAATTTATGATCCACTTTTAGTTTGTCATTTTTGTTGTTGTCATTCTGCCTGTTAGTTTTGGCAAAAAGGGTTGTTAGTTGAACCCTTTGTGTGTGTAAACCTCTTGTAATTTTAATTGATTTATGATCAAATTTAATTGCAAAGATTGTTTAGATGAAGAATAAAATTAAATAGGTTTTGCGGTTATACATTTTTTCGTTCATTGAAACTTGGATGAAAATTAAAAGAAGTAAAACATTAAAAATCAATTAAAATTGTTATAAGTTAGAAATTATAACAAAGGGTTGTTCTACAAAAAAAATGTAGAATTTTTATTTAAATTTTAGCCGTAAAAGCCTTTTCACACTTGCATACATTTCGGAGAAACACATAAACGATGTTGAAATGTGAAACATGCATTCATACACAATTATATATATGTTCCCATCGATCCTATAAGGAGCACATGCAACATCTAATATCTACCTTCTATCAATCAAACATGTATCCATTTCTAAAAAAACTTTTTTTTACAAAAGTGCCAACATTTTAAAAGAAAACATCAAAATGTTTTTGGATTTCACTTTGTTTAAAAATATCGAGCCCTAACCGCGAAAATAACGTAAGCCACTTTTTTGTTAATACCCAGCAAAAAACTTTACTTACCTGGTAAGTTAGCAAGTAATGTTGGAGAAAAATAAACACTACTTATTTTTCGGCTGAATAACTACTTATTTTTGTTCGAGGTGTCCACAGAATTTAGTACTTACAATACACTTACTTGAAGACAAAAAATATCTAGTTATTATTTAACTACGAGTTAGTTGAATTGTAAGTATGTACTTACAATATAATAAGAAGCCAAAAAATCACTAGTAAATATAAGTACTTATTTGAGTACGTTACCAGTAAGTAAATATTCAGTGCTTGAAACACAACTAATAAGTAGTTATTGAGCTGATTATTAGTAAGCAAATATTCAGTAGTGAAAATAATAGTAGTAATAAGTAGTTACTGAAGTCATTACTAGTAAACACTTATTGAAGTTTTCAGAATAATGACAATTGTAAAAACAACTACTTACCAGGTAACTTATGAAATAAGTACCACCCATTACTAAAAGTCAAAAAGTTTTTCCTGGGTAGTTGGTGCGATTTAACATGACCTTTAACAGATTTTAACATCTTCGCAAATAGATGTTTCCCTTGCTTAGAACATTTGCATAACCAAATAGTAGCCGTATGTTTTAGTATTACATTGTCACTGTTCGGGGCGTTAAAGCAGCCAGCAAGTCTTTACCATTACTTTTTAGGGCAAACAGGCCGTCTTTGTTTATCTGCCTTCGTGCATTTTGCATTTGATTTCGCATTGGCTAATAGTTTGGCGTCGCATAACTGTACTTAGTAACAGTTTGTTGGTTTTTCACCCTTCTTTTGAAGCTATTACCTGGGGGAGAACAAAATAAAAATCGGAATTGACTTGGTATTTATTATTATTCTGATAAACTACTGGTAGAGTACTATTTGTAAGTGGAAACCCTAATACTCAAAAGACTCTGGAGGAGGCTGCTACTTTTTGTGATACTCCAGCAATATAACTATAAAAGTTAGCCGAAAACTTTATTTAAAAAAAATAAATAAATACTCGTTTACTAAAACAATTAATCCGCCTTAACGTACATCTTCCTTAAGCGCACAACCCTTTTAACGGACTCTGCCACCTGGTTTCAGAAGTAGAAAAGAATAAAACTCTTTTTTGTGAACCCCTCTTGCACGCATTTAATTTCCCTTCGATGTCCGGTTTAAAAATATTCCACTCGAATTGAGACAGTTCAAAATTTTTGGCTTTAATTAGTATTTGTCATGCATAAATATTAGCGGCTTTTTAAGGAACTTCTATTGTCAAGTAACATATTTTAACGAAAACTGTCGTCAAATACTTTTAAATAACTCATTTTGTTAACAAGGGAATGCCACCATTTTAACGCATTTTACTTCAGAGAACATATTCTTTATGGTAAAAAAATTTTTGTAAAGAAAAAAAAGAACAATTTGGCTTAGCTGATATTGAACTCAATCTACTACAAGCAAACTGTTTTTGTAATAAAAATTTTCGTTGGGGAATTAACATTAAAACAACAATAAAAACAAGTAAGAAAGTATAGTATATACCCTACACCACAGTATTTAAAAACCCATGGGAAATCGTGGACCCTCCAGTAATTTTAGGATCGAGGATTATATGGGACCTATATGGATCGATTCCAACAAAATTTGGTAAGATGGTTAAGATTGCATTAAAAGAAGATTGGACGAAACTTAATTTAAATACCAACATAATAAGATTGTTTTTAATCTAAAATCGTCAAACAAATCTTCTGTTCTGTATTTAACTTTGCACTGCTTCGTGGAATTTCAAACAATTTTACGAAATAATCAAACACCTCTTTGTAAATTTTCAGGACCAATTGTGCAGATCAGCTGTTACAAAATTTGCATCTAGTATTGCAAAGTTGCTTAAAATACCGCTAACTGTCAATGACAGAATTATTGCAGAAACAAACAGTTGGAACCTTACACGCATCGAACACTGAATATCGCTATTGTATTGTTATTCTAAAGTTATTAAACATGTTAATCAAATAATTTTTTTTTAATGTTGCATCCTTGAAAAATTTTGCAGGGTTAAATTAAAATATCAACCAGGAAAAAAATAATTGATCATTGATTTTCTGCCAATTGCAAAATTAACAATAATCCCAAATGCGAATTTACAATTCAATTTATCAGAATGCGTGAAAATAAATATATGTATGCAAATGATTCAAAAAATTTTGAAAATTATTTTCAGCAGGAAATATTTAAAGACAATGTACATACATATTTTAAAAGCCTTTACTGTTTATGTCATGTATTTCAAATAAAGAAATATTATTGTGTTAAAAAAACACTTCATAACCTTTCGACTTGAAATGGTATGAATGAAAAATCAATCCATCTGATTTATAAATTGTCAATATTTTACAGGGTTGCAAAAAAAATGCTTTTGAAATATTGAATTAATTTGCATATTTAATATACATATATAAAAGAAATTTTGCACTTGGTGAATATTATTACCAAAATTATAACATAACCATGAAATTTTTTGTATTCAAATATCGATTCCTAATTTTGTTACTTATTGCAAAATAAACAAGCGTATAATTTATGCAAACTGTTTTGAAATTGGCCTACAATAAAAATGCAAACAGTGTTATTTGTAAAACTTCCTAGTGCCGGCCATACACTACACAAGTTCAGTGCACAAGTTTTGGCAATGCGAAAACGACTTTCATGAGTCTATAGATGCGTCATAATTCAAGCGATTTTTGATTAATTCTACAAACTCTATCTAGAATATTTTTCCAAGCTTGAGCAGTGTATGTTCTTCATACACTACTCAAACGCACCGTACAGTGCCAGACTTGAGCACTAAACTTGAGTAGTGTATGGCCGGTATAACTAAAACAAAGTGACAAGACAAAATGATAGCAAAAACAGAAAAATCGTATACAAAGTTCAGGAATTTTACTTTTTATAGAAAAAGATGACGTTGGTTTAATTTCCAAGCAAAAACAAACCTCGAAAGTAGAAAATTAAAATACAAATTCCCTTTTTTCAAATCTTTAAAAATTTTCTTTTCAAAATAGGTACATATTTTTTATTTATATGAATTATACACAAAATTAAATCCATATGTTAATTTTTGTACATACTTTTAAAATTTAGTTGACTTTAAGAGAAAATGTTTGCATATGCCACAAAAAACAATTAACAAACAAAGAAACTCTTTTTGTTTTTTTTTTTTTTTTTTGAAATAGTAACGGTTAACAAGTTGTAATTCACCCACATTTCCCCCAAATCTGGAATACTTTCAAGCATTTGGTCATAAATTTTAACATAAATTTGAATGCGCTGCTATTGTGTAACACTAAACATATGACAGAAAAAAATGTGTACCAGAAAAAAGTGCATCAAACAAAATAAATAATAAAAATTAAGTGACACTTATAAAAAGTGTCACAAGTAATAATAAAAAAAGTATCACTATACGAAAATGACTAACATTGGGTGTGATATATGTATATATACACACAAACAGAACCCAAAAAAGGAAAAAATCGTGATTTTATTGAATAAAACCACAACCCCTATAATTTAATAGTTGTTATTGTTATTATTGCAGCATCAACAGCAGCGCAACAACCACAAGATTAAAAGAAGCGGGGTTAATTCAATTTGTGATTTTTTTTAGTTCTTTCAAACTTTATCAAAATTAAACAACAAAACCACGAAATTGTTTTTTTTTATTGTTCTGGGTTTGTTGTTTTTTTATTTCTGTATGGAATAACAAGGAAATAATTTACATGGCATTTACATGAGAGCTGGCACTATTTATATAACGGTAGTTAATACTTTTTTTGTTACATTTTAAGGGTTTTCTTATTTCTGGAATAGGTATTGGGATTTTGTTGACCTAATCAATTGATAGGATTTCGGGTTTTTATTAGTATTCATAAAATGATTGTATTTGTATTTCGATTTTAAGAGGATTTTATTAGAATTTTGTTTATGATAAAAAATTTAACATATTTATTGGATATAATTGTTATACATATTTAAGAGTTTTTTATCGCCATCTTTAAAATAAAATTAAACAGCAATTAACAGTACCTATGTACATACATACGTATAGGACATAAGTACATAAGTATGTATGTATGTTAGACAAAATCGTAAAGAGAAATTGATTAAACTTTTATAAAGAACAAAAAATGGTGTAACTTATTTATCACAAAAAAACTTAAATTTGCATAAATAACAGAGTGTTAGTTTGCTGTTTTTTTTTCAATCACAAAAATATTATTGCGAAAATATTACATCAATCATAGTGTTATGTTATGGTTAATTAGAAACGTTTATTTCATTTAAAAAAAAAATTGTAAAATATGCAAATTTTTGAAACTCATTTGCATAATAATATTAAAAAATCTGTAATGAAATTAGCAGGAAAAGAAAATTTGAAATTAAGTATGTACAACTTTTAGCAATTATTTGAATAGTGAGAAAAATGTAAATTTGCCATTTTTCTGTTGTAAAATTGATAGGTTTTGAAAATTTATTTAAAACGATTCGTTCGCGAATTTTCTGTTTTTTAATCCAAACTTTTCAGTAAAACTTAAAAATATCTGAAGGAAAACAAGCCATTTTTTATTGTTTGAACTGTATGACAACATTGTTTTGTTTGTTTTTGTTTATATTTTGTTGCAGTTGATACAATTACCGTTAAATGGTATTAAAAAAAGTTGCCAGAATTCGCTTTTTAGTTCACAAGCGTTTTAAACCTATATAATAAAGGGAATTTCGCAAGAAAATTAATTAATATTTAAAAGATTTCAATTAAAGAGACTTACAGCTGTATTCATAACAAAAAGTTAGCCACAGTTTGTACGCTACGTACAACAAGCTGCTAACTAGAATTAAAATAAAACCAACCAAATTGTTTGCAGCCGTATTCATAAAAAAATCTTAATTCAGGTTTTTGATACATTTTAGTTAAACAACATTTCAAGCCTAAAAAAGCTTTTTTAAAAATTAATATTCATAATCAGCATTTTAACTAATAAGCGTTTTACCCTATTTTTTGATTGCAAGGTGGCAACACTATCTCTTTTATTGGTCACTTGAATCATAATGATGCAAAACAGTGGTTATTAATTCATACTCGTACTCGTATCTACAATTTTTTTTGTCGTGTGTGAGAAAAAAAATTGCTTTTTATAAATGAATAATAGTACGATAAAAAGAGTTCAAAAATTTTAGTAAAAGTGCAATTTAGATGATGATTTAATTGCTGACAAGAAAAGTATTTAAATAACGAGTTTTATTTTATTTGTTTTGATCATTTACACATCACTAGTTCATTCTGTACAATTAATAATTTTTTGAGCTTTAATTTGTGAAATTGAAAAATATATTAATAATATACATACAAACTTACATATTTTTGAATTTCATTTTATTATTAATATATATATAAATATTGAATAAAAATTTCTCCCAAAAATGTTCAAAATGACCATAAACACACAGAAAAAAGCAAAAATGTCACTTTAAAATAGGCTTAAACAAGGGTCGAACCAATTTTAAAATTCGTTTATTTACACAAGGTTTAAAATAGGATTTTTAAGGTAATATTCACTTATGAATACAATTTTAACCATTTTTGCTTAAAACAGGTTTGAAATGATGTTTAAAATGTTTATGAATACGGCTGTTAATATTAAACAGCTGTTTTTTAAAAGTTGGCAAACGTTTGGCAGCTAGTTAACAAGAGTTTAGCAAATCGTTAGCCAGAGTTTGGCAAGTGTATTATAAATAAACTTTGTGCTAACTTCATGCCAAATTTGCATTATAAATACGGCTGTTAGTTTTTAAATTGTTTGCATACAAAGAAGTTAGTTTTCAAATGTTTTTGATTTATTTTAAAATATTTTTTTTATAAATTAATATGACGGTACATACCTATTTCGTCAAATTAAAAGCTGCTTTTGTGAAAGTATTGCTACAAAAAGTTAATAGGTTTATAACTTAAAAAACAAGTAAGGCTGGGTTTTTAAGATCTCAGTTAACGGAACAGCTTAGTATTGCTTAAAATGTTGGTCTTTAATGAAATAATAACTTAAAAAAATATCACCTTTCGCCGGAAAAATCAGAGTTTCAGACTAGTTCGGGCAAATCAAAAACTTTAAACACATTAATTTCGAAATGCATTTTATTGAGTTATGACGACGTTGCAGCAAATGAGCGATATATCAATATCTGAACCAAATTTTATCCCTCTAGCTCATGGTAATTATTTATATACTTATAACTCCGTCATGGATTAATCGATTACGCAAATTATCACTACCAGTATTCTACAAAGCTTATTTAATGTGAAAGGAAAAAAATAAAGTTTATAGATAAACTATAAGGAGACTTCAAAAAGTATAGATTTGTATGTTAAAATATAGATTTATGGGTAAAAATGAACGGTCTAACAAAGTTTAAATGTGATATAAATAGATGAACCAACACACAGGCATACATACTTTTTAGGGTCAAAGTTCAAAATTGTACAAACGGTATAACAAACTTATGCATACACTTTCTTCCTGTGGTATAGCGTATAAAAACTGTAATACAGTCCTTCTATACTTAAACGCTTGATTAAATTATATACAGTTAAACTTCTATAAGTCGAACTTCTGTAAGTCGAAAATTCTTTAAGTCGAAGGGAATCTCTTGGCAATAGCGGTAAACAGGCCAATTCACATGATTTCGTTTATATAACTTGAACTCTTGAACTTCTTTATCTTGAATGTTTCTATAACTCAAAGTAAAATATTTGCACGACGTGTGGCAACACTTCCTCAAGTCGAATTTTTTTCAAAAAATTCTTTGTCATCTTAAATTTTTGTTTTATTTAAAACTAATTAGCATTTAAAATGTGACATTCATCTTAGTTAAATAGAATTTGTTAAATTTAAATTCAATAATTCTAAGTTTTTCAAATTTTGCATGTAAACACTTATCAAATCACACAATATTTCATTAAATGAATTCTTTAAATATGTATGTACATCTGTATTTGTACGAAATAAAATTAAAATAACATGAATGCCGAACGAATTTATTTGTGCATTTATTACAAAATTCTCTAACTTGAAGTTTCTGTAAGTCGAACTTTTTTATCGGGATAATGGAGTTTCGAGTTATAGAAGTTCAACTGTTTATATATTATGTCCTGTGGTTCCTAGTAGGAACAAAGTGCCGCAATTAAATTAGTACAAACAAAATTTTTTAAATTTAAAATCTCTTTAAGTAAAAAGCAACAATTGTTGCCACCCTTATATGAACAAGAATTAACATAAAATTTAAATACATGTGTACTTTTAAGCCCACTTGTTTTTATTGACAAAAACTGAACCCCTTTTTGGTGAGAAAAAATTTGAAGGCATTTTAAGTAAATAAACTTTAGAGTGAATTTAAACATGAACATTTAACGCATCATTTAACACTTAAAAGGTTTTAACATTTAAGAAGGAGAATTTTACAGATAATAAAATCAAAATTTCAATTAAATAAAGGCAAACCAAAACTTAAATAAATATTTAAAACAGAAACATAAACACAAAAAAAACTTTATTAGGCATGACAATATTTTGAAATGGATGGAAATTTCTAAAATCAATACATTTTTAGATTAGTGGATAAGCGTGAACCAATAATAATTAAATATAAATTTGGAATTGTAGTTTATGGTCATTTTGAACAGTATTAAAAATTTTTTACACAAAAAGGGACTAATGAAATTTGTAGAAGAAAGTCTGAGGGAGGCTGTCAATTTTACAAAGTTATAATTTTAAGGTCCATAAAATATTTGAAATAAAATTGGCAAAGTAATAAATTTACTACTTTGCTTGTGGTGTGCGTGTGTTCTTTTCTTTTTTTGTATTAAGTGTTGAAACCCCTCATCAAATGAAATAATATTTTAAATTATGATATTGTTTCATTAAACTGTTAGAGTTGAATTAAAACACAGACTTGCTACCCCATCCTTCTATACATACATACATAAATTTTGTATGCCTAGACACATGTTATAAAAAATATCCTATTAAATGGACAAGTGCAGTGTTTTTCTAAACTAAAAAATTACACAAAAATTTTCTTAAGCGTAAGAGTAACAATTCTATTTTTTTAGTTTGCCAAACCCAAAATCATAAGCGTGTTAATCTGATTAATTGTTCTCTAACACAATTGATCTGACAACAGACTGCTGCCTGCATGTCTGTCGGGTAGCCTTTCGAAAGGGGTTAATTTTATTTCTGCTTTTAAAACAGGGATGTCAGCGCCTTGCACAATTGTGCAAATTAATTCACACACATTCTTCACACGCATTCTTACGCTCTTTCATTTAGTCCACGAGAGTACACAATTGTACACAATTAGTGAATACTTGTCTCTTTATTCACTAATACTAATGTAAAGCAATACAACCACAATTGACATCACTGTTTTAAAAGTAAGTTGTTGTTTTTTTCCAATTGAAAATCCAAGACAGGATGTATTCTTTTCCAATTGTGGTTAAAGTTTTAAATAATTTAACGGTACAAAAAGGTTTCAATTACAGAATAACAACAAAAACAACCACTAGTTTTAGAAGAAGATGAACGAAAATGACAACCACTTATGCATGATACTTTGTGTTTTTTAAATAAAAACCCACTTGTTTCTTTCTCTTCTTAATAAGTGAAACAAAAATATCACATGTCAGTTTGTTGCAACGTTGCACACATTCGAAAAACACAAGGAACTCTGCTTAAAGAATATTCAGAGAAAAAACTTTAGGTTTAAAGATAAACCTGTGATGTTTTGTTAAGCAGGTGGCTGGTGGGTTTTAACAGATATCAGTTTTTTTTTTTAATTTTTTTAAAAAACAGTTTTATCTAGATTTTTAAACAATAACATGGGAAATTGCTTTATTTTTTTGTGTGCACAAGTTTAAGAAATTGCTTTATAAATAAGTACAAAATAATAAGCAAGACTTTAAGAAAATATATGATTCGACTATATTCGATTTATACTACTTCTTTTTTTACAGTTTTCCTTAATAGGTATTTAACATTTTTAAAAACTGTTCATCACACTCTATTAAATGCAGAAAATAGCATTAACACTAAAATCGTGTTAGTGTTATGCCCGTAATTTCTACAAACAGATATCTAGTCGTGTTCGTACCTAACAGTTATCTTTACCTATCCGGTAACACTATTTTAGTAACTTCAACAATTTTGCTTACATTACATTTTAGACTTTAACCCGCAGTTAAGAAATACGTTTTAAAATTATGAAAACCATAGATATTTATACACAGCAAGATATCAGTTTGTACAAAATAACGGGCATTAGAAGTGGATTGTTACAAGCGTATTCAAAACGAAAATTTGTTTACTCCGACTATACTCCGCTTATCGAGTGAGCAACTTAAATGTTTACTAAGCTTAATCACCATTTAGTCATTAGTTTATTCTAAACAATTTTAAATCGCCCGATTAAGAAACTTGTACATCTCCGTTTTAGTTAAATTCAATAGACAGAAATAGCAAATTGGCAGGAGCTAATTAGGATTTAAAAAGTCTTTGAATATTCGATAATCATAGTTTATTAAAAAGCGTTTTGAAAAAGAAATCCTTAATCAGGGGATATGCAGTAACTAAATTTTTGTTTAGAATACGGGTGCTAGTGTTCTAACACACTAATGGGTACACTGGTACAGTACAATTCATCCTTTTTTGGTATAATTAAAAAAACCCACAAAGTTTTTCATTTCTTTGAGGTGGATAAAACTAACTGACGTTTCTTTTCAATAATAACATTTCAAATAACATAACTTCAGCCCTACCCAGAGCTACCAAAAATTCAAATCGTCACTTTTGTCGACTGTTTTGGTGACATTGTCTAAACTGTTGTCTGCATTTAACAAAAAAAGAGAAATAGAGAAATTTTTGCTTCTTCTTTATTTTGTATAATGCGTTTGTGCTGATGTGTGTTACACTAAAAAAAAATTGCTCCCATACCAACCTCTAAGTATACCTATAGAATCACTATCACTTTCTGAGTCGATTTAGCGATGTCTCTCAGTCCGGGTGGCAGGCAGGATGCCGTGTTGACTTTCATGTAACCTTGTGCACAAATTACAGGTCGCAATTTTGAAGTTAATTTGATGAAATTTTGTACATTGGCTTCAATTCATAAGGACGAATACTACTGGAAATGGTGAGAATCGGTTTATTATTTCACAAGCCCCCATGCAAACTTTGTTCCGGAATAGTGCTTGTGCCTATAAACCATCTTATTATGTTGGTATTTAGATTAACTTTGAGCACAAAGCATTTTTATATGAATTTTAACGTAAATTTTATAATTTTGTTCTGGTGAGTCCATGATAGCCCATGAATTCCAAATAGGGTTTAATTGCAAAAATGTGTTCTTTTACACTGTTGTGTAGGGTATCATATGGTCGGGCTTTCCCGACTATACTTTCTTACTGGCTTAAAACCACTGTTTTGATAAAACCCATGTAAACCCAATGCAAGCAGAAATCTTGTTGATTTGTTAAAGTTTATAATAAAGAAGAAGTTAAAACACTTTTTTAATTTTTCTTTTGACCTCTGTTGGAACAATAACAATTTATAAACAAATTTTGCAAATTTCAACAGATTTTTTTTAGTTTCTTCAAACAACCTTTAATCAAAGTAAATGATGATACAGTCATTGTATGTTGATTATATGACCGTGGGAAAATATCCCATCTTCCTATATAAACCTACATACATACACCGACAAACGCTTACACAGTGATGAGAGTGTGGTAAATGAAGCCGACTGCATTTAGTACCTTTTTGCAGCAGTACAAAGGTTCAAAACGTAAAAATATACATACATACAGTATGTCAAGAAAATATTTTTACATAGTAAAAATGGTTTTGTTTTGATTTTCATTATTAAAAAAAGAACAACGTTTTTAATTTTTACTATTCATTTTAACCCAAATTTTTACTTACAAATAACGATCGGAGAATAAGTTAAACAAATTAAAATTAGAAAAAAACAAAAGAAACTTTAGAATTTTGTTGTAAAGAAATTGTTTTAACATAGGTAATAATGTAACATCTTTAATTGTAGAATGATCAATATATTGTGAGGCGACCCATTGGAATCACTCACGGCTTACATAAGGCGTTTCATGGAAATAATTAATTTATTCTCATATTCTATTGATTTGTTATGCCATTTCTGCTTAATTCTAACTTTTACCTCACTTTTGATGGCTTTTGGAAGTACTTTTTTCAGATAAGTCTAAAAATTTTGAATTCTTTTTTCCTTTATTTAACCACAGCTGTAGAAAAGCCACGAACTTAATCAAAAAACCTTTAGTTTATGGTCATTATCCAGATAAAAAAGAAAATTCGGCTTTCTATTAGAATAAACCCCAAATTTGTAAGTGCGGTTAGCTAAATGACGCTTTAATATTTATGTATTCAGTCCATGGTGGTCTCAATAAAATAAATTTCGTCAATTTTCTTCCTAGAAATGCACCCCAAACCATTACCAAAAGTTTTACAAATTTTGCAGTTAAAATTATATTCCGGCTTTTTAATGATTTTAAGGTTTTCTTCATACTCTATAAGGGGCGTTATTGAAGAAAAGCATCATATTGGCCTTGTCGAAAAATATAATGTCGTTTGGTTTGTTATTAAAGACATTAACGATAATTCTTGCACTGTTTTTTCGATCTGGTTGTTATAGTAAACTAACTGAATTACAGTCATAGATGTTCTGTTGCCAGGCATTCGCAGTTTATCGTTTTATCTTATTTATTTGTAGTTTTTAGTAATAAAAAAAAAACTTTGATAAAATCATTATCAATGGTCACTTGACTAATGAAAAAAATTACAATTTGAACGATAAAATAAACAGCGGAAATAAATTAAAAACACACAAAATAGAAATTTTAAAAACATTTTCTGACAACTAAAATTTTGGTATTTCTTAAATTTTTTTATTGTTACTCTTGATTTTCTTCCTCTTGTAAACTTATATATAGATAAATCGATTTAATAAAAAAATAAATAAAACATCATAAGAAAACTAATATTTATTATGATTGTAGTCAAAAAATAAAATATTTTCTCTGTCAAAATATTTTTTTGAGTTACTGTATGAATATGAACATTAGGGAGCGGCGAATGTTCAATTTTACATTTGTGAACTATTCGCTCACTTTTCCTATTGTATATCGACCCAGAGTCATCTTTGAATAGATTTAGAGTTGCCCGTCCATCCGGCGGACTGGCTGTCCATGTAAACCTTGTGCGTAAAGTACAGCTCGTAATTTTGGAAATTTGGTATATAGGTTATAACTCTAACAAGGACCAAGCCTATCGAAAATAGTTAGAATCGGTACATAATTTCATGTATCCCCCATAAAAGCTTTCTCCGGAATAGAGTCTTTGTGCCTATAAACCATCTTATTATGTTGGTATTTTAAATAAATTTGGTCCAAACTTAATTGATTGCAATCTAAATCATCTTACTTAATTTAATTGTAGTCGGTCCATATTCGAACATAGCTCCCGTACAAATACTACTCCCGAAAATAGCTTTTAATGCCATGACTTCGTTAAAACTTGGCATTTACAATAGCTACTATGTCATGACAAAATGTTGTGCTGGTAGGTCCAAAAGTACCTATATTAACCCCCTTCCAAAAATCCCTTAAAATCAAACCAATCTCTTATAGATGAAGAGATCTAAATATTATAAAAACGAAAAAAATTTTTCCCATTTGCTTCAAAGAATTCAACGATTTCATATGCAGATAAGCTGCCTAAACACTTTTTGGATTAAATTCAGTTTTTTCCCATCACTTCACATTTATCAGATAACTGTTCATTTGTGTTTTTCGCTGTATACTTCTCTTTCCCCGCCAAATTGTAGGATTTTTAGTTCTAATCCGATTTAAGACCATTCAAAGTGAAAAATAAAAATTTTTAGCTAAGTCCCTCTTTAGGATCAAGTGCGATATGTATTATTAAATAAAAATTTATTTGCATATGAACTTTGAACATATTGTAAGTATTCGCATTTAAAGAAATTTTACTGGATTATTCGCTTTCGATAAACACACATTCGCCGCGCCCCTAATGTTCATACTTGTTTCAATGATGACTTAGCTAGATGTAGTTGGAGTTTTATTTATTCCTTTTTGTTGTTGGTAGTGTCTTCACTGACGAGGTCTTATTAAATTTTAAGTCAAGTGGTTGTATGTTTGATGGAGCTGCGCAAGCTTTTGCTGCATCCTCTGCTTGAATACCTACTACAAACATATGTATGTATGTAGTTGATCATGAGGTCTTACAGTATGATTGTGTTGACGATGACCTATACCTTTGGAAAAAAGCTCATGGTTTTGCCAAGGAATCATTTAAAGAAAAAAAGGGAAAAAATGCTAAAAAGGAGAGATGGTGTTATGATGTGAACCTTGTTTTTGGGCAGCAACAATTTTGTGCAAAACATTAAAAAAATCTGTTCACACATCATATGCTAAAGTTAAGTTGTTCCTTTTTTTCAAAGTAGGTACTATACAAAGTGAATTATGAGAATTTTTAGGATTTTTATCATTGACTTGACTTTACACTGTTATTAGTGGTGTTGGGTTATCCCATTGCTCTTGTGTGGTTGTTGCTGTTGCTTGATAAATCTCATATTACCTGGGAATTTTATAAAAAAAAGGTTAAACATTTAACTGACCTTAAAATAAAATTTCATTGTTAATTTTTTTGTAAATATTTTTAATTAATAAAATATTAATTTAATATTTTCTTCCTTTTTTACAGTGTCACAGTGCCCGGTTATCAGGGTAATTTACAGGCGGCCATTTCTCACAGCGCCTCTTTAGCAGCCTGGGAACGTTTTGGTGTGGAATTTATTTTAACATTTGTGGTTGTCTTAACATATTTTGTTTCAACGGATTCCGTTAAAAAAGTTATGGGACATTCAGCCTCCTCCATAGCAGCCGCCTATAGTGCGTGCAGTTTTGTCTCGGTAAGTTAAACTTAAAAAAAGAGCAGATTTTTTTTGCTTGTATATTTTTGTAAAATTTTTTAGCATCTTGTAATTTGTTTCATTCCAAAAAAAAAACAAGCAAAAACACCTGCCGTTTTGGTATTTTCATAATATCACTAGCACTTTAAAGATTTACTTGCATTTTTTCCGGCCCGTTAATGTTGTGAGCTTGTAAAATCTTAAGGTTTTTTTACTTTAGGTCTTTAGTTTGTCATATGATTCCATTTTCATTGCAGACAGACTTCAAAGGCGGCCTGGTCTGGCTTTATTTTTTGTCTTTCTTTAATTATTAGCATGATGTTTCTCATTGGCGACCTTCAGAAAAACAACATGTTTAAAAAAACGTAAAAAAATATTGATAAATTAAAAAAAATGATCCTGAATAACCTAAAGATTCATGGCAGTAACTTAAAATAGTTAAATTAATGAAGTTATGGTCATAAACAAAATTCAAATTAAAACAATCACTATAGAATATAACGAAAAAATATCGTTCGCCACAGTATTAATTCCCCCACACAGTATAAATGTCAAAAAAAAAAAAAAAAAACAATCTAGTTTGATTTAAAAGTACTAAGTAAAAGCGCTTAAATTACTAATTTAATATTTAGGGTGTGTGTGTGAAATGCGACTAGTCCATACACGCATGTAAAATGCAGCCCATAAGGGACTAGGACTAGTCCAAAGGTAACCCCAATGTATGGAAAAACATGGTCTTTTTAACATAACGATGTCCTAGGGCAGGACCATATAACCCAGCTTTGCATTACAAAGGAGTAGTCTTAAAACTACTCCATGGTATACTCCAGAGGATTAGTTTTAAAATTGTCTAAAAACTAAAACATTTCGTTAAAAAACGAAGACATGACGTTTCACTACAAATTCTTTTATAACAATAACATGTTCATGGAGTAGTCCATTTAATCAAAATGGATCAAGTAGTCTAACATTCAGAGGTGTTCTGGAAATCGAAAAAAATTATAAAACTTAGATTAAATGTATATTAAAAATAACTTGCAAATTCTAGCGATCTGCGTTTTCGATTTCCATAACACCCCTGATTATTTGCAGGGAAAATACTCGTGGAAGTAAAATTTTGAAGCTGATAATAAAATTTCACTAGCCCTAGGGCACACTGATAGTAAAATTTCACAAGTTTTAGGGGCTAGTATAAATTTTCACATTAACGTAGAAGTTGTTGACAATTTTAATTCACCATAGAATATTTTAGTGGAATATGGATGTACGTACATAAATATAATATTTAAAATGTTTTTCATTAAAAATTTTCTATTTTAAATTACTATACATATATGGGTAATTTCATAGTGTTGAACGTGACGATCGTACGCATCAAAAATGCAATAACATTTTAAACAACAAGTATTTTTACCGTCTTTTAACCCTTAAATTATAGCACTAAGAAAGCACGGTTATCTATGCTAAAGTTTATGGATTGCGCGATTCTAGGTCAAAGATAATGGCAAAAAAGTAGCGGTTCAAACGTGAAAAAATAGAAGTATGTAGTTCTTGTGGCCATGTATAAAAAGGCGTTATTCAGCGAAACCTGGCAAAATTTTTTAGTAAGACTACTTTCAGAATTTTACGTAGCAATGTTAAATTAAAATGTCTTTGGTTTGATTCCAAAATCTTCTGTATTTTTTTTAAGCCAACATCTGTGTCGATACGTGACATTTCGAACGTGAACTTTTTTCCATAATAATTTAACTGAATAACGATTAAAACAAAATAAAAATTTACCGTTAATCCGAATAATATATTTCTCTTCGAACTCTTCCTTAGATTTTAGACCATGTAAAAACATTTTTTTGAAATAATTTTTTATCAAATAACACCTCTTTTAAGGAAGATAATATTAGAGAACACATACCTACAATAAAACATTCTCACAAATAAGAAACTACGTTTGTACAACTTTGCAGTATGCTAGTTCGTCTTAGTGAACGAATTTATTAGGGGATTTATAAAATTAGTAAAATCTAAATATTTCTCTATAAAAAAAATCATTAAAGAATATGCTTTTAACAACTTTTAAATTTTCGGTCACGTTGGACCTTTAGAAAGAAATGCCCATATAAACAATAAAAAATAATTTTACTTAGACAGTATAGAAATAGATTATTCCCTGAAAGTGTATTGACTAAACGAGTTCAAACAAAAACCTGTCAAAACAGCAACAGCACTTTAATTCCTAAACAGTCCTTTAAAATCCATAATGACATTTTGATATAAAAAAAGCATACTTGTTTTTGTAAATATCCTTCTTTGCACCATGACATTTTTGCGCAGGTTTTTCATATGTTTAAATGTATTTTACGTTCTTCTCTACATATATGTATATATGTATGTATATTGTTCACTAGATAAAAGGAAAAATAAAGAATAAGAGAAAAAACCTGCAGCTGCATGTTCTATCTGGCTGCTGCGTACCTGCTCTTAAATAATAAAGCAAATGAAAGGAAATTTATAAATTTCCAGTAAAATGAGAAACTGTGGGAAAATTTTTAGGCAGCTGTTTTGCTATTAATAGATCCTTTAGAGATTTTAATGTTTAACATGTTAAATTCTAGATTCTATTTGACTAACAAAACTATTTTTTTTGCGTTCTCAAATTACAGATGCCGTATTTAAATCCTGCTCGTTCATTGGGACCTTCTTTTGTATTAAACAAATGGGATAATCATTGGGTGTATTGGTTTGGTCCTTTAGTTGGTGGTATTTCTTCGGGCATTGTTTACGAGTATATTTTTAATACCAAAAGAAATACACGCCACAATAAAGCTTCTATGGATAATGAATCTTCTTCGATAAATTCGGAGGATGAATTAAACTATGATTTAGATATGGAGAAACAAAATATGCATGGCAAATATCCGGCCACATTTCAAAGAGGTCAAACAGCAAATACTGCACAAAACCAAAATCCTGCAGCTAATACTGCTGGAAACACGGGCAATTATTGCCAGAACTTGTATACAGCACCACCCAAGTTTGATCAAACTGAACCGTTGTATGGCGGCACTCGTTCCATGTACTGTCGTTCTCCTACTCTGACACGCACCAACTTGAATCGCTCGCAATCGGTCTATGCTAAAAGTAATATAGCCATTAATCGTGATATAGTACCAAGGTCGGGTCCTTTAGTACCTGCTCAGAGCTTATATCGCATGAATGTTCAACAGAATCATCAACAGCAGCAGCTGCAACAACAACAATCTTCCCATTTGCAAAACCAGAATTTACAAAATCAAATGCAGCAGAGAACGGAAAGTATTTATGGTGTGCGTTCCTCGACTAGACAAAATCAACAGCAGCAGCAACAACAACAACAACAGCAACAACTTCAAAGCCAAATGCAACATCCCCAAGTAGGACAATTAATGCAACATCAAACACAACAGCCATCCCAACAGCAACAGCAACCGACACAACATCCCAGCCAAGAGAATCCTCAAGGCTTCCAAGCTGTCTACGGTACCCGACACAATCCAAATCCCATGGATGGTAATCAAAAATTTGAACGCCGCCCCGAATCAGTTTATGGCATGACAGTACCCCGTAATCGCGGGCAATCAGCCCAGTCCGATGACAGCTCGTATGGTTCATATCATGGTTCCTCGGTAACCCCACCTGCTCGTATACCAAGCACTGAACCACCCATGTTATTGTATAATCCCCCTCCTCAACCAAATCACAATCAGGTGTCTTCCACAAACCCCTCGGCCATGAGAACACAGTCAGAACGTAAAGTCTCTGCCCCTGTTGTATCCTCTCAAGCCTCCTCAGTTACTTCGACTACAATGGGACAACAATATACAACAAGTCAAGGTCCACCACAAGGACCACCTTCTTTACAGCAGCAGCAACAGCAGCAGATAATGGCTCAACATCAACAACAGCCACCTCCACCACATCCCCAACAACAGCACCAACATTACGGCATGTTACCTATGAGATCCAATTGAAAAAGGCTTTCCTGGAGCCCGGCTCTAAACGAATGTGGGAAAGAAATAGCGCTGCCAATTGTAATTGAGAAATTTTCATTGAAAGAGAAAGATGATACAGACGAATGAATTTAACTAAGAGCGTTTCAGTTTTGTTTATAAAATAATATTATTTAAACAGTAAATGAACTAAAGCGAAATTATTTATTTCAATAAACTAACAGTGTTACGACTAATTTAAAGAGATTCATGTTGTAATCGTGTCATCATCTATTTTCCGAGTATTTCAGCTATTTAAGTTAAAAATTAAAACTTTCTCAAATACAATTGGTATAATTTGTTAAAGGCTGTACTTACTGTAACTATCGGACATGTTTTGAAAATCACGTGATTTCAAATCACGTGTTTTTGAAATCACGAGCGTGATTTTGTGGTGTTCTGAAAGTCATACCGTTTTTGTGTTTTTCGGTGTGCTTTCGGCAATTGAAGATTACACCAAACACGGGACACTAAAATATCACACGTGTGATTTTAGTAGGCACATGTGATTTTAAATCACGTGATTTGAGTAAAAGTGATTTGCAGAACAGACCTATATAATTAAAATTGTTCTTTTACTTTAAATGTTATGTAATTTAAGTAATAGCAGCTTTAAACTAATCTTTCCAATAGCTCAAGTAATGCGAAACAAAGTTCGTTTATTTGAGTATTAATTCTCCCAAGAACTAAAGCATTCAATAAAAGTCTTTCCAATCTATAGGCCTTTATAGCCCCTAAACAAGATAGATTATAGTATTGTCCAAAGGAACTCTGTCTATAAAAAAATAAAAAAAAAGATCTTTAGTATATTAAAAAATGCAAGGTAATACCAATTTATCTTTAAATCCCTTCCTAGTTTAGTCCTTTTCTAGATTTAATAAAAGAAACAAGCCAACAACACAATTAATAACATTTTAGTTTAACGTTATAGAATGGAACTATAAACCTTGCAAAAGTCACATATTATTAGTTTAAACAGTAGTTTATTTGAAACGTGTCATTGTACTCAATCCTTAAAATATGAATTTAACTTAATAAATAATCATTAAACTTGTGCAAATACGTAACGTAAAAATTAAAAGCTTAATTTCGCCTTTTTAGGTCATAAATAATTCTAAAATAATATTTATGAATTCAAATGTTGTAATTCTAAAATAAAATGCATTTTTGTATAATTTTTAATTAAACCAAGTTTAGACTGAATTCGATTTTGTATTTGTTTAGTATATAAGTTATTTAGATCTTAATTTAAAATAATGTATATGAACAAACATATTTTGATATTTTATAATAATTATAACTAACTATAACTGTTCGACGATTTTAAACGTTAACGTTCGCATAGAAAATTTCTATGAAAAACACTGAGTTTTGAAAATATTTCCATATAAAATTCTATACGAACGTTTAGGTTCGAATTTCTTGAACAGGCATTTACTTTTTTTAAACCGAGTGTAAATAGTATTTCTATTAAGTTTAATTATGTAATAGAATTTTGTTTCCTTACGACTTGTATGTAAAAATTTAATAATATAGTTAATTAACACGTCAAAAAAATGTTTAAAGAAAATATAAACATTTTCTATACGTAAATGAAGAGTCTAGTTTTTTAATTTTATAGTAATGCTAGGGTAACTTGTAAACTACTCACAACATTTTTTTAAAAACAGTAAACGCTAGCAAATAATAAACACTTTGCTTTTAAGGCTATTCGAATTTACGAATACATATTTCTAATTAAATTATGGTAGCTAGATTTTAAATTTGGAAAAGCAGAAAAGCACTGAGTACAAAAACAGAGTACAGAATACGAAATGATATTATTTGCTTTTAAAAAGCAAAGACGACGTTGCAGCAAATGAGCGGTATATCAATTTTTTAATACTTAAATTTTAAAAAATTTTTGATTTTGTTTTCGTCTATCTTAGGTGTGTTAAATTCATACAGTATTAATATCCTGGTATAGAGAAATACTATCGGAGGATTCAAACGGTAGTCATAAAGTCATATGTATGTCTTCAAAAAACAACACGAAAAAGTATGACTGCTGTGAGCAGCCCCTCATAATTGAGATTTCTAATGCATATTTTTGATACTGTATATTTAAATAAAAAGTCTTATTTATTTATGTGTATGAAGTTAAATTTCGAAATTTATTGCATAACAGAGTTCTGTTAAAGCGCTAACATAACACTGTTAACCATATAAAATTGTGATATATGTATTCAAATTGGAATTGTACCTACATTTTTGGATCAAATGGACTGGAAAAAATATAGGGCTTAACACATATCCCGCTTATCAAAAACTTTTATTATTTGAGGTATATAATAGGACTTTTCATGTTTTTTTTTTAATTTTTTAAATTTACAATTTCTCTGGAAGATTTCCCAGAATTCCAGGAAAACGGGAGGAGATGGGTGGTTGAAATTCGATGGAATTTGTGGACAAAGTGGTCTTGTATGAAAATCAATTGTCAGAAGCTTAAAGGTGTTGCATCTTTATACGAATTTTTCAACTTGTCCATATTTTCAAATTTTGAAATTCACTGTTAGATGAATTCCAGGAAAACGGGAGGAGATGGGCGGATGAAATTTGTGGACAAAGTGGTCTTTTATGAAAATCAATTGCCAGAAGCTTAAAGGTGTTGCGTCTTTATACGAATTTTTCAACTTGTCCATATTTTTAAATTCACTGTTAGATGAATTCCAGGAAAACGGAAGGAGATGGGCGGATGAAATTTGATGGAATTGTGGACAAAGTTGTCTTTTATGAAAATCAATTGTCAATGTAGATGCCTAAATCAGCAAATAAATGCATTGCAAAAACTTTAAGTTTTTGCACACAAAAATAAAGCTTGAGCATTTTTCTTTTAAATTATTTCCTCAAAAGTAAAGCAAATCGTAGTTTTTGACGAAGTTATGAAGAAAACTCAAAAGAAGGCCGGCAAACCAGCTTCTTGGCAAATATTCGACTGACGATTGACTTTTATAATAATTAGGGATGCGATTTCCATGCAAATGCATGTTTTTGTCGATAGTCTAAAATCGATGTTGACCAATTATCTTTCCGAATCATTAAATTTGTATTAAAATGGCATCGATTTGTTTTTGCATATTGTTGCATATTTTGGTGAAAATGCATTTTTTGGTTTTAAATGCATGTTTTTGCATATTTTAAAACTTTTGAGTGATATATTTTTTAAATTTCCATATTATAAAAAAAAGTTCTTAAAAAAATTTCCAAATTGTATACAAAAAAAAAAAAATCTTCAAAAAATTTTTTTTTTAAATCAATTAATAAATTTTTTTTAGCTCTGCTTAAAATATAAGATTTCGAGATAATTTCCTTCAATTTTTAACCGATGCAGCACCTTACATGGTTACGGCGTCCAATTGTCCTAAAAAAACTTATCGAAAACTGATACATGTCACTTGCTTGGCAAAATATTATTAAATGCTCGTTCACGATTGCAATTTTTAATGAAATGTATCTCTTAGTACCGTCACCATCGCAGCCAGTATTAAAAAGAAGGGGAATCTTTCAGAATTCTATTCAAACAACTTTAAGCAACTTAAGAACGTTATTGAAGAACTTGTTGCTACCGATGCTTATGCCATAAAAAAAGTAAAATAGATATTAAATTTAAATAACATCAAAAGTCAATTAACATTTTTTTTTTCCAACTTCGGATATCTTAACTAAATAGGAAGGATTTAGTTCACTTAATAGTCAACTCAAATTCATTGATATGGCAGAAAGTAAAATTAACATGAGGAAGGAAAAATAGCCCGACAAATTAAAAAAAAAAATCCAAAACGTGTTGCAAAAAAAAAAAAAAAAAAAAAATACAGGATATCAAAAAATAAAACAAATTTCAACTATTTTTGATCTGGAATCAAATGTAGGATCTGAATTAGAAAATTAATGTTCTCTAAATGAATTGGCATCCTTCAAGTATGCCTCAACTTCGGTTGACGTTGAGAGATCATTTTCCATGTACAAAACCTTTTTAACATACAAAGGCTTACTTAAGGCTAGATTACACTATCTCACAAGTCTTACGTATTCCATAATACTTTGTGAGAGAGAAATCTAATGTGTTTTGTTGCGTCTGTCAAAAAATCTAATTTAACATGACAGTTTGTGTTCACACCATCACACAAAGTATAAACACTCACACATGAAATAAAATGCAACCCTGATCCAATGAAAAGTATTATTGCTTAGAAATTTTTCAAAAAACGATGAAGTCGTATGGGATGTCAAACTTTTTTTCATAATTCTTGTCATTTTCGTGACACATTGCATTCACACTATCGCACTTTGTCATATTATATGAGTTTTTGACATGTATTAATACAAAGTATTAAAACAAACGCTTTTTTATTGAAAATGGTCAAGTTTTTAGTGCATATTTTTTATTTTTTAATGCATATTTGGAGTTTTTAGTGCATATTTTATGCGCATATTTTCGATTGTTTAGTGCATGAAAATCCATCCCTAATAATAATTTAATTTAGTTTTGAGTAAAAATTTTATAAAATCTTTTAAAAAATAATATGTAAATACATTATATTGTGGGAAAACTTTGCAACGTTTTCTTAATTGAAAATGTTTGTGATTGCGAAAAAAATATTTGCTCTATTATGAATACCAAGTTAAATTGCTTACGAGGCTTAAAGCTTTTACAAATAAAAATGGCGCCATCTTGTGTAAATATGAAGAAACATTTAGGTGTGTAAGTTAAGTGTTGCCGATGCTGCAAAACCTTTT
Organism: Pollenia griseotomentosa; assembly: GCA_963931875.1. NCBI lineage: Eukaryota > Metazoa > Arthropoda > Insecta > Diptera > Polleniidae > Pollenia > Pollenia griseotomentosa. The sequence goes on along the minus strand of OZ007561.1, from coordinate 200,059,698 downwards.
CAAAACTCAACTTTTATTAATATTTTTCATATACAATTCGAAATTGTTGATCAGGCAATTAAAGACAAGTATTTATTAATTGACATAATACAAACATACAATTCAAATATGCTTGATATTCTTTGAAACCTAAATATTTGATGCCTAGAGCTAAACGAAAAATGTAGAAAATTGATATTTGCTTACATAACCAAATTTGTTTTTTATTTATTCTTTGCCAGATATTTTAAGCAAGTCAAGCAAATTCTATTAGGGAAATATGTTTCGCGAGTTTTGTGAAAAAGAACTAAGGTCCAAATGAGCAGAAAATGTACATTTGTGCTGTTGTTTGTAAGGCATAAGAGTATTGGTTCTAAATCAACTTTTTAGTATATTGATCGTCTTAGGTAAAATCCATCAAGAGTGGCGATTAATTCAAAAGGTAAACTTTAACTTTCACGTATTTGGTATCGGGTGAGAGTAAATAAAATTCTACATCTCTAATTGCAAAAGTAAAGGTTATTAACTTTTTATATTTCAAGGTATTATTTTTTATTAAGACTTCTAAAAGTAAAAGTTTTATAATTGAACCGTCAACGTCTGGTATTTGAGCATATAATAACGAAGTTTAGGGAACAAATGGGATTGATTATTGAACAACCAAAACTAGGCTTTGAAAAGTCAAACGATGGTCATACTGCAACGTGTTTTTTTTAAGAATGCTGAAGTATCTGCAGAGATTATAAAAAATATGTAAAGTAAATAAAAAAAAAATATGCAAAATTATTCAAAAGTAAAAGGGAGCACTTTTCGCGTTAAAGCAGTCGAAAAAATGCGATAGAATACGCATTGAAGCAAAATGAAGTTAAATACATATTAAATGTATTAACCATTTTTTCTAATGTGCTTCTATGAGTTGAATTTAAATTTATAAAAAAATAAATTATTAAAATGAAATAATTGACATATTAAATATATATTTATTCCTTTTTATTTTTTAAAGATAAAAGTCAAAAGAATTTGGATTTTATTCAATATATTGCTCTAATAAGTCTGGGTTCACACTACAAAAGTTTTCTTTCAGGAAGTCTAGGTTTATTGGTGAGAAGGGAAGAGAACATCCTATTATTCACAACCTTCTCAACAATATGACTTTCTGAAAGAAAACTTTCATAGTATGAAACCAGACTTACTAATATAATATACACACAGCCAATTTAATTGAACAGTATCAATTATTGAAAAATAATATTGCAAATTTGCAATTTAGTTTACTACATTTATAGTTTTTCATTTCAAAGTTACGGCGATAGTTGTAAAATAAGGACATAAAAAGCCCATAAAAGGTAAATAATTTTTGCACCTTTTCATTTTATTTTAATTTCTGGTTTTTTATGTATTTATGAATATCCATCAATAAAAAAAAAACAATATTTTAAAATTACGACTTCCCTGAATTATTCGCCCTTTTGCGTACCTTTCAACCCACTTTGTGCCTGGTTGGTTGTCTATCCCATGTATCAATTTAGAAGAATATGTTATGCAATTTTTGATCGTACTTCCTTTAAAAGGTCAACTTCCAAAAATCATTTTTTACGCTGAAAATGTCTCATGAACTCAAGTTGCTTTTATATAAGCCAAAATATTAGTTGTTTTTTCTTTTTTATTATCGTATTTGGCCAAAGATCCAATACAAATTACTTGCATTGTACGCTTTTATACAAATTTCTGTTTTTTTTTTAAATCCAACGGGGTTTTTTCCTTTTAATAAGTGCCATCTAGTAGCTTTTTAAACAAAATCATCGACAGTTCATTTGAATATTAGTGCTGGCAGCTCTTGAAAGTTAAAGTTAAAATTTCGGTTAATTTTATTGTAGCCATTATAAAGTTATGTTTCTTTTTTAAAACTTTAAAGAAAATATTTTTAACTTAGTCCCAATTTACACTAGGGACATTTCTTGCCGGACAGACAACGTTTGTGGCGAGGGGTCGAAAAGGTAGAGTGTGTAGTACATGACTATCTGTACTGGACATTTTTTCATTTCTCTTTCTTACTTTTATTTTATATTATTTTTCTGTCTGACTTCATATGTAAACGCTTCAGGTAAGATTGAAAGAGAATTCAAAAAATGTCCGGCAAGAAATGTCCCTAGTGTAAATTGGGACTTAAATAAATAAAATAATTTTCTTAAAAATCTCTTAAAGAGTTGCATGATTTTTTTTTTTTGTTACGTATAAATTTTTTTATGGCAAGTCTGGCATAGAAAATCGCTGAATTACCAACACTCGTACGAAATTTTGTTTCCAATCAGTGAACTGTCAAAATAACTATTTTGCAAACCAAAAGAAAAATCAAATTGTCGGTGCGAGAAAATTAGAACTCCTAGAAAATCAAAAGATTTTATATCAAACAGGAATAAAAAAGTGGCAATTAATAAAAAACTATATTAAGAAATAGTTTGAATTAAAGATATTATTACGTAAACAGCAAAAGAGAATAAAAAGTAAAAATACGCAGAGAAAATTTAAAACTGTTTAAGTAAAGAGCAACAAGGATTATTTTTCTAAAACTTTTGGAAGACAAACCAGCACCTTAAGGAGTAGACAAACAACAACGACACAGTTCAACGTTTAGGTTGTTTTTCAAAATTATAAAAGAAATAATTTAATATTATTTTTGTTTGTTTTAGTCACTTGTTAGGAAAAGAAATATCTAAAGCTACTATTAATTATAATTAGTTTAACTGAAAAGATGGAACCACCACATTCGTTTCATCCTTGTGATGAGGCAGTTATTGCCACAAACGATGATGCCAGCGATTGCAAAAGAGGTGCTGTTCGGTTGGGCTATTGGAAGGACGATTATATTGGATTTTTTGTGCGCAATCAAGATCGTAAGGCACCAGAGATAAATCGAGGCTATTTTGCCAGGGTCAAGGGCGTTGAGATGTGTGTTGAAAAGTTCCTGAAGGTCAGTTTTACTACTATTTTTAGTTTTCTTTGGCAGAGCAAAAAAAAGGAAAATTAAAAAAAAGAAACAAAATACTTAAAGCCGTTAGGTCGCAATAGCAAAAGGGAGGGGCAGGCGTTGAAAGCAAAAAGTCAGATTTTTTTTTCTATAATGTTTGATACCTATTTGTGCATAAGTATATGTATGCGTGTGGGTACACATACAAATGTAAGGAAATGTTTCTGAAAATGGTGCATGGCCATCATCAATGATGTCGTATCAAATTGAATTTAAGTTGCATTTATGCGAGAACAAGCTGTTTTAATTGCTTTTATTGTTTTTCTTGGTTTGACATTGAATACAATTATCCTGTTGCATGTACTGTCCAAGAAGCTTACATTGTCATGCAAATAGGTACTACTTTGAATACTTTTTCTTTTAAACTGCTTTAAGCGTTTATACAAAGTTTTTTATATTTTTCTAGATAACCAGACTCTTAAAGTCCTACACACTAAATTGGGAACAAATCTAATTTACTAAACCAAAAAAATGTACATAGAGTGATAGAAAATTTAAAAATAAGAAAAAATTATATGGAAAATGATTTGAAAACGCATAGTTTTCGAGTTATGGATCTCTGAAATTTTCGTAGGTATATGCGATTTTCCACTACATTTCTGGGCCAATATGGGCATAATTTGAAAGCTTTTGAATATATCTTTTTGGATATACAAAATTCATTTTAAAATTCTAAACCCATTAAGAAGCGGATATGATTTTGCGAATATGCAAGAGTTTTTAGTTAGCATATTAATTGCTAAGCAGAGAATGCGTTTATTACATAAATGCGATTATAACGGAACGGTTGCAAAAAGAAAGCCATTTCTTAGCCTTCGATATAAAAACAATAAAATAAATTTGTGATAGAAGATTGCATAAATGAGCGTAACACCTACCATACAAAGCCAAAATTAATTTTGTTTATCTGAATAAATTTTGTGCAAAAAGATCGGGTATTTAATAGAGTATCCAATTTTTTGGCTTTTGGTTTTGTTCGAGTAAGGAACCAATCAGTTTTTAAATTTTCATTTTGCTTGATAAATCGAATAAGTATTTCAATTTGTTCCAATAACTCGAATAAATCAAATAATTTTATCCAATGGGAAAAACATACATGTCTATTTGATTTGCTACTTTTATTTTATTGATTCACAGAAAAAAACAAAAATGTGGTTAAACAATAAATAATAAAATAACAATTCATTTATACTACGTATACAGTTCTTAAAATTTTAACTGCCAATTTCAGAAAGTTCAGTTAAAACTTGCTATTGCTTTATTTTCCAATTAACAAAATGTTGTTGAAAGTTATAACTGATAGTTATATTAACTGAACTTGATAAAATAAATAATTAACAAAATCAAAAAATTCAACTTTTAATGCACTAAAAAGACCGAACCAAGATTAATTAACAATAAACAAAGTTTCACAGATTATAAAATTATGTATTTCGAAATATTTTGATTTTTTGTATAAATTTTTTTACAATTTTTGGCCCATAGCTGCCAAACTGTGGGAAATTCAGTAAAGTAATCTTCAGAATAAATATTTCTTATAATATAATTCATAATTCCATAATAATGCATTTTTTACATTTTCAAGCTATATTTTAGCAAAGGTTAAAAAAACATGAATTACCCCCAATTTCACAAAGTTCAGTTAAAACTAACTATTACTTTAACTTCCACTTAACAATATGTTTGACAGCTATAACTGATTGTTATTTAAAACTAAACTTGGTGGTGCAAACGGTGGAACGGCAAAGAATTCTAATGTTCAATCCCGTGTTCAGTCAAGAATAAAATTATTAAACATTTTTTATTAATTTCATGTTGTAAATTCCTTTCTTCAATAAAAATAATTTAATGAAAATTAAATTTAATGAACTTAAGCCTAATTAAAATATCAAAAACTTGAATTAATTATTATTAATTTTTCATACTTTTCGAATTTGGGATGTTAATATAGCTGGAAATGTAAAAAAGCATTTTAATGTTCTGTGGATTTTTAATTATATTATGAACTAAATTGTCCACAGTTTGTCAGCTGTGGCCCAAAAATCGTAACAAAGATATATAAGAAATTAAAATATTTCAACATTTTAGCAATTTTGATGTACTAGATGCAGTTTTCGCGTTAGTTTGTTACACCGTTTTTTCTCCTAGTCTAAGCTGCAATGACATGAAAGCAAAGTTTCTGTTTCCGGGAAAAATAGCATCTTCTTCGAAAAAATCAAGTTTTAGCCAAATTCTATGAGGCCATGAGGGTTTATTAGTCTCGATAAGTATTTCGAGAAATTCCACACGAGTATCAGTTTGCCTTTTATGTGTGGCATAGCAATTTTGTAATAAGCAGAAGGAAAAGATATCTCCGAGTTTCTTTAAAGTCTCGTGCATTTTAGTTCAATCCACAGCACAGTGTCTGGTGAATTAATAAATGGAAATATCTATTTGCTTAGTGTTTAGGATCACAGTGCTGCTGAAAGTAATAATTGTTATGAATTACTTGCTAACTTTCTCTAAGTCTTAGTAAAAAAATTATCCGTAAAAGTCCACAGCAGAATATATTATATATATATACATGTTTCTTTTCTTTCAGAAAACCGATGGCAATTGCCAGATTATTAATCTGGGCTGTGGTTTTGATACCCTGTATTTTCGGTTGCGCGATACCCCACATCAAGTAAAGAACTTTATTGAATTAGATTTTCCAACGCTTACAGCGCGCAAATGTTATACAATCAAAAGAAATAAAGTTCTATTGGCCAAAATAAACGATGAGGATGGTGAAGTGAGATTAAGTCCAACAGACTTGCACGGACCCAACTATCATTTGATGGGTGTAGACTTAAGAAATATAGATGAAGTAGACAACAAATTACAGCAAGCTGAAATTGATTACACACTTCCAACAATATTTTTGGCCGAATGTGTATTAGTGTATATAGAGTTACAGAACTGTAAAAACCTACTAAAATGGATTGCCAGTAAGTTCGCCAGTGCTGCATTTGTCAATTATGAGCAGGTAAGTTGTGGTAACTTTTGCTAAAGTAGGATTAAATTATTGCTCACATGGGTTGTAATGTTTTTTTTTTTTTTTTTAGGTTAATATGAATGATCGTTTTGGGGAAGTGATGTTAAATAATTTGCGCAGTCGTGGCTGCAGTTTGGCCGGCGTTGACGCTTGCCTTTCGTTGGACACACAAATGGGTAGATTTTTAGAATGCGGTTGGAGTGGTAGTCGAGCTTGGGATATGGTGCAAGTATATCAAAGTATACCACCTGCGGAACGCCAGCGTATTGAACGTATTGAAATGTTAGATGAGGGAGAATTGCTGCTACAGTTATTTCAACATTATTGCCTTGTGCTGGCTTGGATTGGTGAACTGTTTCAAGATATTGAGATTACGTGCGTTAACGTGTAAACTTTCTTCCTTCTCTGAACTATTGCAAGAAAAAAATAAACTCTAATAATTAAATTTTTCTTTTTATTCTCTTTCTCGTTGTCCCTTTTTTTGCTGGTTACAGAGTGGAGAAACGTATGTCTACTTTGAACATCGATTAGAAATTGAACCAAACAAACATCAGTAAAGTGTAAAACAAACCATAAAACAAGGCTGCACAATTTACAGACTTATGATGAAACAAATTTGTTTAATAATTTTTAACATAGAAACAACAAAATAATGCTTCTTTTTTTGGATTTCTATTTAAAAAGATAATAGAAAATATTAATCTATTATTTAATGGAATGACTACATAACGTTCAAAAAGTGTAAAATTATTATATTTATAAATGTCAATGAATGATAAAGGAATGAGAAAAAAGCGTAAAAATTAAATGACAATTTTGCGCTTGTAAGGACTTTTAAGCGCTGATATTTTTTCTTTATATTTAGCCATAATATGTTTGGATTTTTTTTTGTTAATCTGTCCATATTTGTCATTTAAATTAAAAAAAAACATTTTTATTGTGAAAAATAAATGCTGTAATGTTACAAGATCACAAGTTTAGCAATATTAAAAGTTTAATGCTAATATTTTATTTATTACTTGTCTCAATGTCTTTTTTTTAATCTATCAACTGTTAAAATAATGATTTATTAAAGAAAGTATAACATAAAAAGTTTTAAAATATTAAAATCTTAACCACAGAATACATATTTATGTACTTTAAATAAACTGAAAATCTTAGTTTAAAGGCTTTTTGACTGACTTATTTATAAAACTGAAATTCTTTTACATTATTTGTATTTGTAAATTAGTTTGGATTAATTTTTTATTTGCAATGAAAGTCCCATTTTGGACAGACAAAGTTTACTTTGGCAAAGCTTGTTGAATTCTTTTTTAAACTTTGTTTCGTGTTTAGACACACAAAGTTTAATTTGACAAAGTTTTGTTTTCCTTAATTTGAATATAAAATATAAACAGCGTTGCCAGATTGATGATATAAAGATTTTGTATTTTAAGGTGTGCTTTCAGCAATAGAAAACCCAGTTTTGTTTCCATTGAGTTTTAATTATTAATAGTAGGTTTTGAATTTTTATAATGCATATCTTTCCATTATCACCTAGTCCAGATCTGTTCTTAACGTAGATTTTCATTTAGTATATGAACTTCCGCAAATAATTGGAAATCAACAGCTTTTTAAACTTTAAAGTTGAATTTTCAAAGAATAAAAGTTTCAATCAAGAAATGGCCACACATTTAACACCTGCCGGACCGGACCTTAAACTATTTCTTCCACCGGATTATCATTCTTTTTACAATGAAATATATATGTATATAACACAAAAATTATAGACTCTGAAACCATCCAACCGATGTGTTCGAAACCGGTTTCATTAGAAAGGCAATTTTGTGAAATTGGTTTTAGGGCTATATAAATATATAGATACATACACATTACAGCGACTCAAAAAAAAAGTGATTTTGTTGCCCCTCTGAAAATAAAGCTGGATATGTTTTATGATGATTCCCAAAATATGTTGGTTCTAGCGTTGACCATCCGTGAGCTGGGCCATTTTTGAAAAAGGTTTTTTTTCAGTTTTTCGAATTTTTTGTACTTTGCTCCAAGGCGACAAATAAAATTTGATATCATCGAAAAGGGTTTTTGAAGCAGCATTTAATGGTATATAAGTCTTGACCACTTGCGATCTACTAATTGAGATATTTAACTAAATACATATTTTCGTTTCGGGTTTTCGTACAAATTCTACGTATGTGTTAATAATGTGCTGCTTTTCAAACTGAATCTGTTTTAAAATAATGTTAATTTATTTTTTTTTTTTTGTAATTATTCACATAGAACGCGAAAATCGCGATATATTTTATCTTTTTTCATATATAGGCTAGACCGACTCACCTTGTATGGAGCTGAAAAAAATGTTTTTGTTACCCCTCTGAAAATAAAGCTCCATATGTTTTATGACGATTCCCAACATATTTTGGTTCTAGCGTTGACCATCCGTGAGCTGGACCATATTTAAAAAAAGTATTTTTCAGTTTTTCGAATTTTTTTGTACTTTGCTCCAAGCCAACATAAATAAAACTAAACTTTAATTTGCTGAAAAATCTCTTCACTGAACAGTTCAGTGCTTACTTTTATTTAAAAATGTGGATGATTTTAGTCTATTTTTGGAGTATTTTGCTCATAACTTGCAATTTTTTGACCGAAAGATTTATGTACTGATGTTCTTAGAAATTTACTTGAACTATAAAATTTGAAAGATTTAAATACCGACGTGTAAAAGAAGAAAGTTACCATTTACTTAGGTTTTAAAACTTTGAAACGGAAATTTCTTTGGTTCCCAAAAAAAGGTATCTTTAAAAAAATATATATATATTTTGATCATAACTTTTTTGCATATGGACGATTTTTACGAATTTTTTAAAAACTTTGTTCTGCTAAAGATTTCCGATCTTTTGATATATAGAACGTATCTGTGGATCATACTGGTTCCTAAAATTTAAGTTTTTAGGAAAATGTTGATGTTTCTAGTTCATTTTTCAAATTTCTGCTAACTTAGCCATTTATTAATCGATTTGGCTATATGTTGGCGATGTGAAGGGGCTTAATGTTGGTTTTAAAAAGGAAATTCTTTGAAAAAAAAAAAATTTGGATATTTAGCAAAGTTGGCTCACATTTGGATTTATAGCTCTTTTGAGTGTCCCACAGAATTTTAAAAATATCGTCGACACAATTACAAACAAATATTTATTATATTTTTTATTTACTGGTTTGCTGCAATTAAGAAATTTTTCCTAAAAGACAGGGCCCTATTTTAATTTATTCATTCCGCTTTCTTTTTTTTTCTTTATTCAATTATGCCAACATAATAAATTTCAACGATTGTAACCCCATGTCATTTAAAAGTTCAATAATTAACTCACACTAATTTAAAAATAAAAGGCAGCAAAGCCCAACAACTTTCATAACAAGGGGCCGAAAATTAAAATATTGTGTTAGTACTTGATTAAAAAAAAAGGCTGTTTTCCTTATAAAAATCAGAAAATAATATTTATTTCTGCAAAAAAAAAAAACATAAATTTTAGAGGCATATGATTTTATGAAAATCTATATATAAATCGGCTAAGACAAAACAGTTAAGAAAACTTTCCTCCTCGTTATGTCAACCGATTTGAACATTTTAAAGGTATTTACTCACAGAGTTATAAGTGTTTAAATTCGCTACTAACACATATGTAGAACACATAAATAAAAAATTTGTTTTTTCAATTATCAAATAATAAAAAATAGGGTGGTCGATTATTCGACATTTTTCAGAAACCGGTTTTCGAATATTTCGACTATATAAATCGTATAAATCGGCACAGGCAAAACAATTAAGAACGCTTTCTTCCTTTGTTTGTCAACCGAACCTATATGGGGAGAAAAAAGTATCAAAAAAGGGAAATACGGGAAATAAAATTTCTTTTTTTTTACTTTTCCGTGCTGCATGTGATAATTTTTAAATTTTCTATAATGTTGAAACTAGAAGCATAATATTCCTGAGTGAATGAAAACCTATAAGATAAAAAATGTTGGCACTTTTTGTTTTTAATCTGGAACTTTTTGAATTTTCTTTAATATTCGGCCTATAAAGATAAAATTATACATTAAACTGGGTGAACAAGAACATGTAAGGGGAGCTTTTTGGTACTTTTTCGTTCAACATCTGGTACTTTGATTAATTTTCGTTAATATTAGACATATTAAAATAAACTTAAAGATGCAATGTCCTGAGTGGATGACAATTCATAAAGGAGACTTTTTGATACTTTTTTGTTTTTCAATTGATATTTTTTATATTGAACTTAGAAAATTAAATTAACTCACGCAGAAGATAAAATTGGGCTATTCACAAGGTGTGCAAGGTGTGAAACAAAATAAAAATTTTAATTCTGTGTTCATTATTTCGTCGTAACTGTACAAAAATGTAATTATTGCGTTTTGTTACGTTTGGTTCCATATTTTAGTAAATTGCTACTAGCAAAATAACGTTGTTTTGTTTTAAATAAATTTAAAAATATTCAATATGCTGTTGAACGCTGTTTGATCTAGCAAACGTTTTTTAACATCAAAGAAATGTTTTATAAAAATATTGGTTGGGTATAGGGGCCAAATACTAGTTTTGTTTGGTTTTTTTAAGTGGTTTTGCTTCTTTTCCAGCTAACTTTACTGGACCCCACAGTTATCCATTCAAAAAACTATCAATTTGTGAAATGTTCTTCGTTTTATCGAAAGGAAAATAAATAATTTCTAATTTTGAACTTTAGGTTGCCCACTCAAAATATAATTAATTTATTATCACTTTTAAAATCAACATCCCGCATTGAAAGAAAAGTAGCCTTTGGTAGAGCTGTGCGCGTGATTGGTCCACAAATGTCTGTAATGTGAGCAAAAACCACGACTTCAATCTCCAATTTTTCCTAGAAATTCTTTGTTGCTGTTTTTTTCTTTATACCTGGAGAACGAAAAGAGTCAAAGTTTTCAAATTAGGTACAAGCATCTTGGTTATCAGTACACAACATCCTGCAAAATGTGGGTGGTATTGGTGAAATGGGCATTGTACTTCCCATACAAGAACAATAAAGATTTTTTATATTTAGAGAACGGCAAGAGCCAAAGTTTCCAAATTTGGCACAATCATCTTAATTATCAATACACAAAATGTGGGCGGGAGTGGAGATGTGGGCGTGTCACAAAATAGATTTATTTATATCTTAAGAACGGTAAAAGAAAAATTGTCCAAATTTGGTACACATAGCTGAGTTATCAATACACACCCTCTCTTAAAATATGGGCGGGGTTAAAGAAGTAAGCGAGGCAAGTTTCCATGCAAACACATTATTGATTTCTGTATTTCTGGAGAACGGCAAGAGCCAAAGTTTAAAAAAAAAGGTACAAACATTTTGGTTATGAATACACAACATCCGACAAAATGTGGGCGGGATTGGAGAAGTGGGCGTGCCATGGAATAGATTTATTTACATTTATCTGAAAAACGGTATTTATTTATATAACTTTCTGTTCTTATCGAACCATGGTAAATATAGCATTCTTACTTTTTATAAATATTTTTAACTGATTTTTAAATATTATTTATGCGCGTGATGTATTTTTAAAATAAGCAAATTAACGCTTGATTTAGGCGTGAGTCACGCGTGACACGTAAACATCCATCATAAAACATTTATTTATATTCTTGAATATTCATTCTAAAACGATGATTTCTTAATTATATTTAAAACGTTTATCTACAAAAAGGTCAGCGCATGAACCGATTTAATTAAATTTTAATTGTGAAATGATTGTCCGCCTATTGGTTTGTTCTGACTTCTAGGCTGAGTGTGTCAGACATTGTATTCGTAACAACTTTTATTTTCTATACATTTAATCTTTTAAGTTGATATTTCTTAAGAAGAAAAACCTTTTATGAATCACTTTGGCAAAAATTTCAATTGATATTTGTTTCACTTTTGTATTGTGGTAGTAAGACATTTGAATAATTGTTAATTAAGTAATAATGTACATTTTCCGTCTGACAAGTGAAAGCTAAAATATGGCAGTCGGAACAAATGTGAACTTTATTTGTTTTTTAATTCATAAAAGAATTTTGCGTATTCTAAATTTTTAAATGGAAATTTTTAACTTCAATGTTGTTTGTTGTAATTGTCGATTTATTCTTATACTACGAAACTATTTATTAGAAACTTCTAGAGGTTTTCTTGTTCTGATCAGTGTTAAGTTAATGTAGTGTTGCCCGAAGTAGGAAAAAATTCCTACATGTGGGGATTTATTGTTAATTTACTCAAACAGTAGCGTAGGGAAATCGGGTAAGTGTTTATATATAGTCCACAATAGTGGAGAGGGTATTATGAATTATGATGTTTGCAACACCTTAAAATATTGGTCCTAAAAACACCTTTAAGTATACCAATCGAATCAGAACGGACGTCCGGCTGGCTGTTTATGTAAGCCTTGTGCGCAAAGTATTATAGGTCGCCATTTTGGAAATAATTTGATGACATTTGCTACATATGTTATAATAGCTCTGTTTCTTTACTTTTTGGGTAAAGCTCGTGAAAATGAGAGCAAGCATAAATTTCTCTCCTAAAGAGATAAAATTACACAAAAGTACGAGAACAGAAAAAAACACAATTTTAATCACAAAATAGAAAGTCAGTGTTTTGACGAAAAAAATTTGGTTAATGATTTTATACCCTTCACCACAGGTGGAAAAGGGTGTGTATAAGTTTGTCATTCCGTTTGTAATTTCTACAATATTGATCTTAGACCCTATAAAGCATATGGGGGATTTCATGTCAAGTGACCCAATTTTGAAATCGATGTCTTCCGATTTGGATGAAATTTGCACCAAGGTTAGTCCTATTGGATAGTAGTTTAGACACAAATTTTCAACAAGATCGGTCTAAAAGTTTCTGAGTTAGTGGGGGTCAAAATTTGACATTTTGGCCATACAGGTGTTCTTTCTTATCCATGTAACTTATTACCTATTGGTGTTAGCAAAATTTGTCCCAAGTAGCTTCGATAGCTATTTGATCCATCTTTTGAAAAAAAATTTTTTTGTTTTTTTAAAAAATTTTTTTTATTTTTTTTTTTAAATTTAAAACTTTTTTTTATTTTTTTTTTTATCCGGAATGTTTTTTTTTTTTTTTTTTTGTTCAAAAGAAAGCTTATGTCTTTTCCTTTAAGGTAGTTTTGGTCCCTTTTTGGGATGCGAGTGGCTTATGTATAAAAAAAAATAATTTCTAACTCTAGACAAGGGTTTTTCAATTTTTAGCATATGCAGTGTTCTTTCTCATCCATTTAACTTATTACCTATTAGTGTTAGCAGAATTTGTCCCAAGTAGCTTCGATAGCTATTTGATCAATATTCTGAAAAATTTTTTTTTTTGTTTTTTTAAAACTTTTTTTTTTTAATTTTAATTTTTTTTTTTAAATGTAAAATTTTTTTTTATCCGGAATGTTTTTTTTTTTTTTTTTTGTTCAAAAGAAAGCTTATGTCTTTTCCTTTAAGGTAGTTTTGGTCGCTTTTTGGGATGCGAGTGGCTTATGTATAAAAAAAATTATTTCTAACTCTAGACGAGGGTTTTTAAATTTTTAGCATATGCACTATTTTGAATTTTTTCCTATTTGTGTTTAAGTGTTTCTAAAGCCTTAAAAATAAAACGTTTGCAAAGAAACTAGACAAATTAACCTTTCCGACGGTATGTTACAAACCCAATTATTATTTTATACCTTCGATACTATAATGCCCACAATATGTTAATCCCAGGAATAAAATCACTTTTTTCTGTAGAAAATTTTTTTTTTAATACCCACCTTCGGTAACCATAGATCTTCCCGAGTCCAAGCTTTTTAACTCAAGTAAATGGTAAAGTAATGGTATTTAAATCTGTCAAATCGTTTAAAAATGGCCGAGTTATAATCAAAATACTGAAATCCCAAAAATTATTTAATTTTATACCCTTCACCGAAGGTAAAAGGGTATATATTACTTTATCATTCCGTTTGTAATTTCTACAATATTCATCCTTCACCCTATAAAGTATTTATATTCTGGGTCCTTTTGAGAAGAGACGTTTATTTAACGATGTGATGCTAGTTTACATATACTAGCATAATGCCCAATATGATTTTCGTTATCACTCTTCTTTATTATTTAATCTATTTAACGAAATAATTTTATCAAATAGAAACTGGGAATTTTTGTTTCTATTTGCTACTTAAAAACACGCCAAAAAAGATAAATCTATGGTATGAAAACACTGCCTATGCAAAAAGAAAACAAACAAACACACACACATACATGGTACAAACCATTTTCGTGAATATACCCCATTACGATTCAAAACTCAAATAAGTTGATTTGTAATTTTTGTATTATGGTTTACAACTTTGCTATATTGTGGTGGTCAAGAATGAAAGATTATCAATAACAATTTTAATTGATTTTCATGTTGTAAAATTCCTTTCTTCATAAAAATAATTTAATGAAAATTAAATTTAATGAACTTAAGCCTAATTAGGATTATTAAAAATTTGGATTAAAAACCATAAATGGTTCAACAAAATGACCACAATACTAATAATTGTTAAAGCTAGGGCACGAGCTCTATGTATTCATTTGTCCTTCAAGTTGTGCTGAAAAAGGTCAGCAAGAAAAAGAAGGACAAAAGAATGAAAAAACAAGAAATGTACTTTGGACTTCAAGAAAAATTCTTGACAAAAGTACGAAAAAACAGAAGTAAGGAAGAACATGTAAAATTAATTAAAATGGATAATCATTCAAAAAAGCAAACTTCGATCTACCAAAGGTTAAAATACAATTTGGTTTAAGGATTGATGTTTGACTATTGACGTCAGCAGTCCTCGATGGCTGCGAGTGTAAAACGGCAAATCCATCTGAGGAGATCGAGTGGTTGCGATCGAAACATGTCGTGGTAACCTGCCGGCCCGGGTTCGAGCCCCGGCCACGGTCAAGAATGAAAGATTATCAATAACAATTTTAATTGATTTTCATGTTGTAAAATTCCTTTCTTCATAAAAATAATTTAATGAAAATTAAATTTAATGAACTTAAGCCTAATTAGGATTATTAAAAAAGGTGAACAAAAGCATCAAAAATAATAACAACTCAAATGAGTTGAGTTGTGAACAATAAAACGGGCCATATTTCATTTTAATGATATTCAAACAATGTTCCTTCATTGTTCAGTTGTCTAGGGGGTTTGTTAAGGTTAGAAACTGGTTCGAATCTTGATTTTTCAAAAACAAAATTTTTTATTTTTTATTGTTATGTTCAAAAACGATTTAAAAAAAATATTTACCAGTTTTCGCTTTTTAAATTTAATTCATAATGAAGTTTTTAGTATTGTAAATATGTATGTATATGTAAAAATTATTTTGTTTTTGTCTAGTTGCTCTCTATTCTACTCGCAAAATGGTGAAGTGTATATAAGAATCGGCACAAACGAATATAGCACTCTTACTTGTTTTCCTTTGCATTTCATTGTTTTGTTTATGTTTTACAGCTGTTTGACAATTTACACAATTGGCACGAAGAAAAAGTCTGGGCTGTTTCGTGCAAGAAGAGGAAGAAGAATTTTATTCTCTCAAATCCGCTCACATTTACACAAATTAAAAGTACGGGAACGCTTTTCGTGCAAATTGGGATCCCGAGGGATGCCAAAGTAGAGTTAAGAAACAGAGCTTATTTTAACAAGAACAAAGGTTATTAAAGCTCTGTTCGACATGCATAACGAAACAGTCCGAACTTGCACAAAGTTACCCAAAAGCGTTCCACATAATAATTTTTGTGCAATTAAGAGAATAAATTGTTTCATTTCCTGAACAAATTTGCACGAACTTTTTCTTTGGGTAAGTTCGGACAAGAAAAAACAATCAGCTGTTTTTGTTTACATATGAAACTGATAAATAATTCAGGAAATTTACAAGCCAAAGAAAATGTTTAGTTTTAATTAAAAAACATATTAAAAAAGCAAAATGTAAGGTTTTTGTGAAAAAATTAAAGTGGTAAAAACGTTATTGCATACATATTTCCCTTACCCCCGATTCCACATGTAAGTACAACCCTGCAAATAATATTGGACTACTTGATCCATTTTGATTAAATGGACTAGGCTCCATGGACTGGTCCGATGTAATGCAAGCATGGACCATGTCATTGTTAAAAAGTGCTTATAGTGAGACGACATGTCTTCGTTTTTTAACGACATGTTTTCATTTTTAAACGAAGTTAAAACTAATCATCTTGTGTATACAATGGAGTAGTTTTAAGACTACTCCTTTGTAATCCAAAGCTGGGTATATGGTCCTGCCCTAGGACATCGTAATGTTAAATAGACCATGTTTTTTCCATACGTTTGGGTTACTTTTGGACTAGTCCTAGTCCCTTGTGGGCTACACTTTACACGCGTGTTTGGACTAGTCCTATTATTTGCAGGGTTGCATGTGGAAACGTAGGGTTAATCTTTAATATAAAAAAAAACAAAATATAAAAAATTACAATGATGCAAATGTTTTGGTTTTATAATGTTATGACTTTTAAGCGTCTAAAATCACTTAAATATATCTTAATTTGAAAAGTAAGCAGCATTAGTATTTGAAGAAGTGCAAAAATGGTTTCCTGCGTTCCAGCAATTTTGGGTAGTTTCGGCAAATTTAGAGAGTAATTTTTATTTTACTCTCATTAGTCCGAACTTGCCCGAGATCTTGTGGAACACACCTTATGTAATTTAATTTTGGTAATTCGGTTAGTTTTTCAAAAATTTTGGTTGTAAAAATGTTGTTGGTTGTGGTAGCACTGGTCATAAAGACCAAGCCTATTGAAAAAGGTTAGAATTTTGTTCCGGTGATTTCCCACGGGTCCGAAATAGTGGTCACTCCCAAAAATTTGGTTTTAAATATTGTAGTGTGGAGTATAATATGGTCGGGCATGCTTTAAATGATATCCGAAATTTAATTAATCTTAAATATATTTTAAAAGAAAAAAGTTAATTAATTAAATAAATCATGCGCCACCCTTTATCTTAAACTGTCTGTGTGGTCTACTTACAAAAAGCTTAAACTTAAGAGATTAAGGCCCTAATTATATAAAACGCAACGCAACGCCAAGAATTGTCTAGCATTTACCAGCTAAATACTTCCTAAGCGTCTCACTTTCGTTCGTGGACATATTTATATGCAAAGGTTTATGTTTTTTGGTTTACTTATAATCCTGCACCTATAAATATATCTTTCTTAGTTCAATATTATAGAAAACTCAAAAAGTACCACATGTAGAACGGAAAAGCAAAAAAAAGAAATTTAATTTTCCGTATTTCCCCCTTTTGATACTTTTTTCCCCAATTCAAGTTTCAAAATTGCTAATATTGCTGTGGGACCCCATACATTTATACATACGTATGTATATGTTATTGAATGGAACAAAATGTTTTGTTAAAAAAAGTACCAAAAATAAGTACGATTATTTTTCAGATAAGTTACGAATATGATATAATTTTTATTTCTATGTTTACTGGATTAAAAGATAGATGTGATGACAAAAAAGTTCTAAAACACAGGTTTTATCCGTTAATTCCCCAAAAGAGCCAAATATTAAAAAGTAGCGAATTTATTCGTTTTTACTCTTTTTACCATCTAAACATTTGAATTTCCAAAAATCCTATCTAAGTGTATATATTTGGCGAGAGAACAACCCCCGGTTCAATTTTAAAGCTTCAAAATCGCATATTTCACATCACTACTTAAAGCCAAGTTAGCAATAGAACTCTAAACACCAGTGAACACTTGAAGCAACCCAGTGAATATTCTCTCGCTTTTAATGAAAGAGTTAAAAAATAAGAGTTCCATTAAACTTTTAAAAGAGTTTGAATAACATTAATAAAAATCAAGTAGTTAAAAGAGAAAATAAGAATTCTGGCCGGTTTATGGTGAGCACCCATCTGGTGAATAGTTGGTTGGTTGGGCTTGTGCACCAAAAGCAGCGGTATGGCCACAACAACTTGCTACAGCTAATGTTAGTCTATCTATTAACTTCGCCAGTTAAGGTTTAAAAAAAAATAACGTGTTGGAAGTCGATCGGATAAAAAAAAAACAATAAATTGTGTAAGACAACGATAAAACAGTTAGTCATTTGTTAATGTAAGTGAATATCTGCGAGTGTATGAGTGATTGAATAGTGGTGGTTCTTTAGAACTAAATTAAAAGATTGAGTTGAAGTTAAAGGAAATACATACATATAATAATAAAAAGATAAAGAATTACATGATTTATTTAATTACAAAAATTTGGATTAAAAACCATAAATAGTTCAACAAAATAACCACAATACTAATTAATTACACAAAATTTAAGAAAAAGCGTATAAAAGTGTTAAAGTGGACATGTGTTTGCCAGCATAGCTAAGAGCACGTCACTTACCAACATAATATTACGAAATTATCAAACACGAAACTAAAAACAAAAATTAATGTTTTGAATGTTTTAAAGCAAATAATATCCATATGTATACACATTTATAAAGTATTTTTTAGCTTTAAACATATTTTATTCAGCATGGTGTTTGTTTATTTATTAAAAAGAAGAAAAAAGAAGCTAAAATAAAACTGGGCTTAAACAGAAATACTAACAAAAATTAAAACGTGAAATAACGTAACGTCATTAAAAGAGAGTTGGTTCTGTGGTTGCGTTAGTGTTCGTTAGAGTGTATATATGTATGTTAGTTAACGTAAAAACGATCATAAGCAGGGATGGAAAATTGAGTTTTAATATGATAAACAAATTGTGTTAAAAATTCAAAATGTTAAGTCTGGGTTCACAATATGAAAGTTTTCTTTCCGAAAGTCTAAGTTTATTGGTGAGAGGGTAAGAGAACATGCTTTCCTTCGCTCCCCTCTCACCTATAAACTCAGACTTTCTGAAAGAATACTTTCATAGTGTGAACCCAGACTAATTTGGATTTTTTTTTAATCCGCAAAAAAAAATTTTATATGAATCAAGGTATATTTACACGAGGTAAACTCGTTGGCCCATATGTTTGTCAGCTGTTTACCCCTAGTTGGAACCACAACGTCAAATTGCGTGTATATGAGCCAAAATTTGTACATGTGTGCGTTAAATTGTTTTTGTTTTATATGAAGACTATTTTGACAAAATGGTTCCTTTTATAGAGCAGCATGTCTACACTCCCAAATGAGTCTACCTTGTGTAAATATACCTTGATATGAATTAATTTTTTTTTTTCAATACAGTTTTGAAAAGTTTGGTTACCTCAAGCTTTTAACGAGTAAATATATTTATTTTTGGAGTTATTTTGATTCGTAAAGCACTTTTTTTGGCATTAAAATTTTATTACCACAATTCTTTTAATTTTTTTTGCAAAAAACTTAATTTCTTAAAGTCCCTTTATAATTGATATACTTTATTATTGCAGGTTAACAATAAATAAGAAAATAAACGAAATCGGTTCATAAATTACCGATTTGTAGACAAGCAACTCCAATTTTATTATAATGGCTTCGGCAAGATAGGATGATTAAGTTTGGGTCAGATCTTTCTTTTATATAAAGAATATTAATAATTGAAAATTAATGTGTTCAATGATTTGAGTTATGAATTATACAAACATATTTCTACATAGATGTAACAGATTTAGTACAGCCCCCATATTCATAAAAAATATTTTAGGTTTATAACAGGTTTATAAAACGAGTTTTCTATGAACATTTTTTTTATGAAACTTTTTTAAATCAAAAATTTTTTTTTAATGAATATGGGTAAGTTTTCTCAAAACAAAAATTTTTTTATATAAATTATGAAAAAATAAGTTTTTGAAACGATTTTGTATGAAAATTTGTTTAATAAACCCTTTATTAACCTGTTTTATTTTTTATAATTAAGGTCGTAAAGTGTATTTAAAAGTAAATTCAATATTTGTTTTTACCTGATTTAAAATCTGCTATGGAAAATGTATATGTTCACACAAAGAAAATTATATTTTAAAGTAATCAATTTCGTTTCTTAAAACAAGAAAATTCAAGATCAATTTCTTGATCTGAACTTATTTTAAAATTTTCCTTAAAGAAGAAACATATTCTCATGATGAAAAAATTCACGTTTTTGGTATATGATCAAAAATTTCTTAAAACAAGAAATAATAACAACTGTGTTCAAAAAGGACAATTATTCTGTGATAATTTTTATATTTACATACATTTATTTTAATATTTTAAGTTTTGTTGTGTGCTGTCCACCTTTACAAAATACTGTGATATAATTTATAAATGATGTAAACTGACGAAAAAGATTATTATTTTAATAAAAACTCAATCCCTGAAGAAGTTGGAAAGAATACCAACGAAACGTCGGATTTTATTGAGAATGAAATAAATAATCTTTTATTTACATTAAATTAATGACCTTGAAAGCCTGCATATTGGAAACTATATAAACTATTTAGACAAAAGAAGCTTGTTTTTATTAAAATTAAGAAAGAAACTTCTGAGTTCAAGCTGCATTTATTAAATATTAGTCTGGTTTTCTTGATGTTTTAATAAAATCGAATTTCTTGCATCAAGAAATGCTCCAGAAAACTTGGTTTAATTCAATTAATTTTTTTGTGAATCGACATGTTAAGCAAATCAATAAAAAGTTTGTTATTTTTATATTAAGTTTTCTTTAACTAATTGCCAATCCCATTGGAATTGGCTGTAATCAATGCTACACGTTCTAATGTAAAAAATTCAGGCTTTTCTTTGTATTTTGTAAAATATTATTGGCCGATTTCACTAATTTATTTAAATATCAATTTATGTTTAAAATTAGTTTTTGAAAAACTAACTATACTTAAATATGAATGTATATTTAAATAGAATTGATGAAATTGGCCATAAGCAACAAAAACTGTATTTAAATAACTATAGAATTAAAATAAATTTTTTAGCTGTATTTAAGTAAATTTTAGTTCGCTTTCAGTCATAATTTTTGTTTTGCAAATAATTCTTTCTATGTACATTCTTCTAAGCAAAATATGTACATAGTTATGTAGAACTTGCCGATGTATTAAGAAAAATTATCTATATAAGTTAAAATATTTAAGATTTTATTAATCGTCATAACTTCTAATCTGAGAATTTATTTAGTTAGCTTAAGGGCCTTATTCCGTAAAACGCAAAGCACAAAAATTTCATTGAAAGCAAAAACAAATTCAAAAATACTTTATAATTTTGTTGTTGTTTTCTATAGAAATTTATATTTTGTTTTAAAATCTTCAACGACACAATATATGAAGTGTTTGAAATTTAAAAATTCAATATGAATTTCTATAGGAATCATCAACAAAATTATAAATTATTTTTGAATTTGTTTTTGCTTTCAATGAAATTTCAGGCGTTGCGTTGCGTTTTATGGAATAAAGCCCTAAACTATTAACAAATTAAACAATTGAAAATAATTATTTTTGGTGGATGGTTCCATTAGGATATTTTTTAAGAAATTACCTTAAGGGTTTATAAAGAATCGCTAGCAAGTTCTTTTGAAAGGGACCTAATCGGAGACATTAAAACTAAGATAAGCTTAAAAGATAAGTGGATCATAAAAAAGACATCCTATCAAAGTTTCCATCCCTGATCAATACTAACAAAACATATTATCAATCTATTTGGCTTTTTGTTTTTCTTAGTTGGCTAACAACTGTCTTACTGACTAACTGACATGTTTTCAAAGTATTTGTTAAAAAGAGAATATAATAAACAAACTCAAAAAATTAACACAATCAAATAACAATAATCATTTTTCTACCTTAGTGAATTTTTCGGGGCGTTGTCATTAAGACGTTACAAATTTTTCGGTTGCAAGAATATTAAATAAAATTTTATTATTGAAATGTTTGAAATATTAAAAACATTTTATATTTTAAATGTTTTTGTTTATTACGAAGGTAAATAATAATCATTGCTTAATATTAGCAAGAAAGAAAATTGCTGATAAAGTGCTACTAAATACAAAACCAAAGCAAGTAAATGATAAGATAAAAATATGTGACAAATATGTAAAATTATATCGTTTTTATAAAAACAGAGTTAATACAAAACAAGCCGTAAATATTACACTTTTGTATAGTGTATGAGTGATTTTGTGTGATAATTATTAATTGAGCATAATATTAATAAAAAAACACTTTTGCATTCTCAATTTAAGCTAAGGAAAATAACAGCAATAAATATACAACATATAACCAATGATTACAACAATTCGTCTGTAAATAAATAGCAGTTATAAAATTCGCCGTCTATGCCGACACTGCCGTTTTAATTGTAGCTGGTTTTTTGTTTTTGCTATTAAAATAATAAATGCGCTGGCATCAGCGCCACCTGTAATTAAACGTAAGTTACACACTGACTGCGTATTCACTTTCTGTTTAGTTTCTTATCGCCTCCATTACAATTTTTTTTATTATTTTGAAAATTTTGCATTTATTTATTGTAAACTTTTACCCTTGCATGAGTGAAATAGTACGAATAATTCGCTTACATACATAATTCAAATAAACGTACTTACTGACTAACAACGTGTATTATTTATGATTTTTATTGTTTAACATTTTATCACGGAATCTAAAATGCAATGTAAAAGTGATTCACTCTACAGACACTTTTTTAGTCATACATGCATGTACTTCTGTTAGAGTTTTTTTTCCCGGACTTTTTCATTTCCCGGGAAAGAGGGATTTATTTTGCAATTTCCCGGGATCCTGGGAGCTCCCGCTCAATATAAATCGATGCAAAATATTACTTAATTTAATTTTTTTTGAACAAATAACATATCCTGAGATCAATTAAATAAGTTTAAAAATGAATTCAACTTTTTTTTTCTGTGGCAAAAAGGAAAAAGTGCTTAATGTTCACAAGTACACATTATTTTGTAGGATATAGCAAAATTACTTTTTGGTTATCTTTTTTCAATGTGCTTTTGGAATATTAAAAACTTCCTATCTGTGACATTAGTAGTGTTTAGGAATAAAAATCTAAAAAAGGGAACTAATGTTTATATTTATGTTTATTGCCTCAGAATTAATGCAAAGCCAACAGCTTTTATATAAAACTAAAAAAGCTTAATTATTTAAACAAATTATAACAAAATATTTCTTTTAAATTAGGATTTTAGCTCAGAATCATGGTGGAATAAGCAGGTGGCATCGTTACGGCAACAAATACAACATTACAACAAAAATGAAAATTACATAACCGGTTACGTCAAAAAATACATTAAACAAAAATCAAAGCCTTCCGCTGAACGTGATGAAATAAATAAATTTTTAGCCAATTTTTATTTAATTATGGTCAATATCTTATCAAAATTATCAAAAACTTTAATAAAAAACAAAAATCACAGCACAAATCGTGGACTTTTTGTAAACATAAACAAAACTTTGACATAAACCTAGACAAACAATGCAAGAGCAAAAAATCGTCATCTGGCGTAGTGCTGCCACCTGTTTATTTCACCATGGCTCAGAATAAGCATTTACATAATCGTTTGAAAGCCTATGTCTAATTTTTATCAATAAGATTTCAATGAGAAAACACGTTTCCTTTCTACGGATGTTTGCCTTCAAAACTTGTAATTCCTTTTAAAAAAAATTTTTCTTCGAATTGAATAAGCGTTTTCTTTATTAATGACTATATAAAGTAATAAAATTTTTGAAGCTAGTGGGAACAACTTTTTTTCGTTTTAAAAAAATAAATCTTTTTGGGGCTTCAGCATAATTTTAAAGCTAATAGAGTAAAGTATTTTTAAGAGGTTTAGTGGTCGCTCAAGTCGAATTTTTGCCAAAAATCGGGTTTAACGGCCTTTTTTGAGTTTTCTGCATAACTTGATCAAAAACCACGATTTTCTTAACTATTAAGGAAATAATTTAAAAGAAGTTTTTGTGCCTAGAGGACCGTTACGCACTAAAAAAAAAAGAGAAAAATAAATCATCAAAAATCACGATAAAAGTTTAATTCTGTCGCATAGTGTAATTTAAACAAACATTAAGTACTTTTTTTTGCTTAAACCACTAAAAGAAACTATAACTGTTATTATTTAATGCACATATATAATATTCATATGTATAAAGAAATTGTTATTTGTTCATACTTATTAGTACTGCAGATAGGTTATTTGGTTTCAGATTTTTACAATTCCAAATAATCTAACCGATAGTATATTTCTGGTGTAATTTTAATCAAAATATGTAATTTTCGTTTTAATATTGTAAATAGTTCCAATTTTATAACGTTTTTTCCCTCTCCTGTAAACTTTTGAAAACTGCAGATAAGTTATTTTGTCTATAAAGTGACGATATATATACTTAATATGTATGTATGTAATTACACCGATTTTTAGGTTAGCTCATGTTTTTGAGATATACCGTTATTTCGAAAGTGAAGGAGGTTGCACAACATATATTCGCATATGTGACGCGCAAAATACAAAGGGACCTAAGGGTAAAAACCGATTTTGTTCAGGAGAGCCATTTTAAAGATTTAAATAGGTGTATCTTTGGTGTACCATCACATCATAAAACGCATATCTCTGGGAGTAAACTTTTTGGGGGCATGGGATCGGTCTCATTTGATGCTCAGATGTTGTCCACATCAAAAAAAAAAGTGAAAATTGATTTTTTACCTTTAGGTCCCTTTCTCTATGCGCTGTCACATATACCTATAACAACTTTTATAACCGAATTCAGCACCAGTCGGCTAATGCTGGGTACACACTATGCAATGCATTTAAGCAATCTAGCAAATTAAATTCATTTTTCATTCATTCCAGATTGCATCAACATATTTTGAGGTTGCATTGAAATAGATTGCACTGTCTGTACCCAGCATAAGAGTCTGACTTGATATAGTTTAGGTAAACGCATACATATGTATGACTTTTTCAATTATAACTTCAACTGCATGCACTTTCGCACATATTTGGATTTACAAAAAAAAAAAATTATACAAAATAAAATTTTATTATTGGCAATTCCTTTATTAGCGAAATTAAATAAATATATTTTTATCATTTTGTTGGAGATATTTCCTTCAACCCTCCTGGATCCACGCCTCTTCATAACATGACATCACATCGAGAAAATGATTGCAAGTATTTTGCACCATCACTAAATGCCAGTTTACACTATCACACAAGTCTTACGTATTCCATAATACTTTGTGAGATAGAAATCGAATGAGTTTTGTTGCGAACATCAAAAAATGTAATATAACATAACAGTTTTTATTCACACTTTCACACATGAATTAATACTTTTATTTGATTTTGTTAAAATGCAACCCTGATCAAATGAAATTTTTTAAAAAAATGATGAAGACGTATGGGATGTCAATTTTTTTTCTTAGTAATTGTAATTTTCATAACACATTGCATTCATACTATTACACTTTTACTGTAGTTTTTGACATGTATTAATACAAAGTATAATATTGTAAACTAGCCTTTAGTTTGAGTTAAAACTGCAAAATTAGTTTTTATCTATGATTTTTGCTTTTTATTTAGGAATATATACAGGGTGACGCAAAATAAGCTATATAGTATAAAATATTTGCAACTATTTTCTTTATGCGATTATAATGATTTAAATACAGTATATTATTGGTAATTTATTTTAATTTAGTAAGTAAGTGGTCGCTGTTTTTTTAAACATATTTTCCATAACTTTTCACAAAATTATAGGTGTAATACCCATGGTTCATTCCGAATGTTGGTTTTTATTCGGGGAATGGTTTGTGATTTGTTAACATACACTCTTTCTCCTATATAAAACTGTCAGAAACTATTGAAACCAATTTAAGTGGAGGCCAGTTAAAATCGCTAGTGAGGGAAATAATGCGTTCACCGAATTTGTCCCTTACAAAAGCCATTGTGGCACTTGCAGTATGTGCTGTGGCTTTATTATGTTGAAACCACAATGTTGGCTTTCCACAGCTGTTAACAACATTTTCTAACATCGTCTGATGTACACAACCGTTGACAAGATTGAAACCCTATTTTATTCTATACCTTCCTTTGCCATAAATTTTAACGCGATGGTGCCAGACTTAAATTTGTTCCTCATGTCAGTTTTTGTTAACTTTAATACTAAACAGTTCGAAAATGGCAGAATAAGAAAGAAAGTTATTTCACAGTTTTTAAATCAGGAAACAGAGGCTTACCATGATATTTTTTTTGATCTCAACAACTTTTAACCAGTATCTTTCAATATCCAAATTATCAAATCATAAAAAGCATTTTCAAGTGTTTTATTTTAAATTTACGGAGTGAAATGCTTTTTTTTAAAAAATAAAAACATTTGA
Source organism: Pollenia griseotomentosa (assembly GCA_963931875.1). Classification (NCBI taxonomy): domain Eukaryota; kingdom Metazoa; phylum Arthropoda; class Insecta; order Diptera; family Polleniidae; genus Pollenia; species Pollenia griseotomentosa. The sequence goes on along the minus strand of OZ007561.1, from coordinate 200,033,312 downwards.
TTGAAAAATTGAAAAATTATGTAATTCTAAGGCGAAATTACACAAAATTTTATGATTCAAAAATAGTCCAAGAAAAATTTTTGATTGGTTTTTGTTCGTTTTATTAAACTACATATTTACAAAAAATTTCGATCCCAGCGAAATGGCGACTTCATTAAAGAAATTCAAACGCCAAGTACTCCTTGTTATACCCTTCACCGAAGGTAAGAGGGTATATATAACATTGTCATTCCGTTTGTATGTTCCAAAATATTGATCCTACAACCTATAAAGTATATATATTCTGGGTCCATATGAAAAGCGAAGTTGATTTAACGATGTCCGTCTGTCCGTGTGTATTTCGCACTTAATTTGTAAGTTGTTGTTTGAAAAAATTTAAGTTTTCGGAAAAGCGGAAATTTAAAAACAATTGATATTATATATTATTATTAAATATTTATGTATATTAAAAATAATTTCAAGACTTTTTATAATTATTCACTCCTAGTCTGTTAACTTTATGCACCTTTTATTAAAATATTTATGGCCACCCTAAAGGCCCAAATACACTGGTCAAAGGCTTGACATCAAGCTCGTGTACGTGTGCTTGACATTAGAACATACATTTGCTGGATCAGCTGTCAAGCATTCATTTTGCATTTTATTTTGAAGTGACAACAGCAGGAGCAACCAAATATTAAAATATAGATAAAAAGTGTTTAATTGTTGCTTTTTAATAAATTAAAACAAAAATTGAAGAAAAGAAGAAGAAAATTATTAATTAAAAAGTTTTCCATAATTCCATCATTGTTTTTTTTCCTCCAAAGCATTTTTTTTTTTTTTTCATCCGACATTTTTAGCGACTGTTCGGTTCGAAATCACGTTTAAAGTGTGTGGGTGCTTGAAGAGTAACGCCAATACATTCATCAAAATCACTCGTCAAGCATGCTAAATATCTAAATTTTTTGATTTTCCATCAAGCATCGTCGGTGTCACACATACAAACTCATTTTCACTAATACTACCACAATGCTGGATGGGAATTTGACCAATGTATTTGGGCCTTAATAACATTCCCTTAAATATTGTCGTGCACATTTTTCGCCTACCAAAGCAATTTGCCGACCTTTATTTCAACAAGTTCATTATTCTATACAATAATGAAAATTTGCAAAAAAAAAAACAGGTTATTGCTCTTTATTATGAACTAAAATGCTAATGTGTACTGTAAACGTTACAGCAAGTCCTTGTACTAAAAAAATCACCGTTATACACTATTAAAAACTACAAATTTATTTACTATGGTGTCAATAATGTTTTAATTGGAACTATTAATGTTGTCATAGTTACTTGTATTACACACTGGCAGAATAACTCTGTTATTTTCTGCTCTACTTTTGAGGCTTAAATATGTCTAGAGTCATGTAGTCAACATTTAATCTTCTTAAGAAAAATCAACCGCCAACATTCATTTTTATATTAAGATACAAAACATACTTTTTTTATTTTTTGTTTCTAAATTGTACATTATATAAGTAATTCACACACACATATTTATGTACGTATGTATGTTTATTATTACCGCAACTTAAAAAAAGCCATTCCCGTATACGTATGAACAGCGAACATATTTATTTGGTTGTATGCATGTGAGTGAGTTTTAAGAGACAATAACTACGTCTCTTAACAGGCCCATTTTTGTATGGAACCAGTTTGTCCACCACTCTTTCCAACGTTTTTTTTGCTACTTACTTGTGAAGGGGTATTATGCGTTTATGCTGATGTGTGTAACACATAAAAATATTCTTTATGATACTGTTCGACTCAGAATTACTCTCAAAATCAGGTCGCAATTTAAGAGATAATGATATTGAATTTACAAACATACCTATATGTATATCATGAAACAAAGAAAGATAGTGCATTTAAATTTATAAAAACATTATTTTTCTGCGCATGTACGTCATAGTAGTACATGAGCCTAAACATGATCACACAAACATGTGTTTGTAGTATGCTGAATGTTTATTTACATTTAAATCTCTTTACTATAATGACGTCAAAATTAGAGTAAAAAGATAACGGACCTGCGCAATGCGCTATCTTGTTTTCTTTATTTCATGTATGTATATTAATTCTCATAAGGACAAAACCTTTTATATATGGTGCCAATAGATCCATAATTTTACCTACTAATTATAAAAACAGCTTTCCGGAATAGAGTAGGTTTTTACCATCTGATTATGTTTAAGCAAAGTAAAGGTCGCAGTTGTGGAAATCATTTGAAACAATTTGATGAAATTTGGTACATGGATTCTAACTGCTGCAAGGACTAGGCCTTTTGAAAATGGTTAGAATCGTTCCATAATTTCATATAGCCCCCATACAAGCTTCTTTCCGAAATATGTATAGTCTTTGTTAGAGTTTGCTAAAAACCGTAAACATGTGAAACCGCGGTTTCGGTTTTAAATGATTAAAACCGGTCGGTTTCGGTTCGGTTTTCGGTTTTGAAAATATGTATCCCAATAAAACTACCATAGTTGGGGGTAGTGCACTTAATATTGATTTAAATCAGTAGTGCACTATCACTAAATAAAACTGCAAAAATTAGTTTGCACTCTTTTTTACCAGCTTCAGTGATGTGAAATTGCTCATTTTTTCACTATCACTAAACTCAAATTGAATGCAAAAATCTGCACTCAATTCAAATGGCGCAAAATTTGGACTTGCAATCAAAAAAGCTGCATACAAATATTGTCGCATTAAATTTTAAAAAAATGTAACTTTGTATGTGCATGGTTTTTGATTTTTTTTGAGGATAGGCATAAGCAAAGAACATTAAACAAAATGAAATTTTGTCAATAACGGTATAATTATTGGCTTTAATCATGAAAAAACTAGTTTTTAATTTTAAATTTAGTGCAACATTTTTGGTTGCACTCAAATTAGTGAAGAAAAAAAGTTACAATAAACTGATGATTCTTTTTTTTTAAATCAAACTATTTTTTTTTTGAGTGCAAAATTTTTTAACATCACTATCACTCATGTTTAGTGAGGCTGCAAATTTCAATTCATCACTCAACATCAACAAAATGATTGCATAATTTTTGCACTATCACTAACTGTGAGTTGAAATTGCAAAATGAGTGCACTACCCCCATCTATGTAAACTAGATAAGCCCATATATATGTTTGTTATACAATTTTCTTTATTTCTTTCAACCCAGCTCGCATTTGGGTGATAGTTTTTTGTAAAAATCACCTAAATAAGATTTCTCAGATCACTTTTGATGATTACAAGCTGATTTATCACTTGAGCGATTGAAAATGCATTCATATCGCTCAATGGCTGCAATAATGGCACAATTAAAAAAAAAACAGGTTTTAGTAATCAACCAGCGAATAGTAATTGTAAGTTACTACTGTACATGTTAGCAATGCTGGCGTCAACCTTCTTCGCCAAAAAAAACGCTACATACAACAAGTGTCGTATTTGTAGTTTAAACGCCCAATTTTATGCGTTTAAAAATCGTTTATATGTTAACTGATTTATAGATTTGTTGGTTTAAAGTTTGTTTTAAGTTTGAACTTTAAATACATTTAAAACCAAAAAAAATAGTTTAACTTGCTCTGATTTATACTCTCCTAAGGGGAAATTAATTTTATATGTAAATGAAGATATCTAAATAATATTCTGAACAAAGAACTTTTACATGAAAATTAACCTCATAACATAATTTTGTTCTGGCAGATCCATGATTGTCAATAGGTACCGAATAAAGTACACTCTCAAAATTTCATTTTTAAATACTGTGGTGTAGGGTAACATATGGTAGGGCTCTGTTCACGAACTAATTAAAATTTATGTTTCTAGTTTTTTAGATTTATCAAAAACTGCGACTACTCCTGTATGTAAATATTATGATGGTGTCAAGCATAAAATGTATTAAGAATATTGAAAACGTAATTTTAAAAACAAATTTCCTAAACATTTCTTAAATAATTACCCTCGTATAACCCGTAAATAATATTCTAAAAGCAATAATAAAAATTGTATTCTTAAAAATAAACATTTACATTTCCGACGTTTTGTTAATTTATTATTCCATACAACTTTAAATTACTTTATTTCTTTTTAAAGATTTTTATTCATTTCCTTTTACTTAATTTCTGTTGCAGATACTACAGTTTTTAACACAATGAAACTACGATAGAATTCCCACATTCTTCCGCATGAAGAGAATTCTAGATACCATCACCAAAACTCATTTTTACATTATAAATTATGGCCGAAATGACTAAATTAATTGCAACAGCTACAACACAAAAAACACCTACAAGATCGGAAAAACGAAAAAAGAAAATTAAATATCGTGATAAGATGAAATTCGCAGCTGCCATAGTATTAGGATTAATTGTAGTTGTAGTAAATAAATTAGAAACGTATAGCGGTACAGAAGGATCAAGTTTCGGCGTATTTGCCCAAACAAGAGATCCAAGATTTTATTCTAGAGTAGGTGTTAATGATTATCAATGGCCAAATCCCGGTGATCCAGATTATAGGTAAGTAAACTTTGATTTTAATACACTTTTTCCTAAAAAGACTTCGGAACTTTGAGGTTGTATTATTAAATTTCGAATACGTAGTATTTAAGAAATTTCCTACTTAATATTTAAATTTCGAATGCTTAAAATTGTGTTTAAGAATTACACATCCAGATATCTGGACTCATCCCCCAGAGAATTTTAAAGAGTAAATTGTCAATAAGTCGCTTCAACTCACTCTGTTAAATCTTCTGGTGATGGCAAATGATGGCGCAACTTATTGTTCACAAATCCTTTTCATTTTTGTTCGCCTACATTGACTCCTTTTCCAGAAATCTAGGGGCTAATTCTGGTAGTAGTATTCAATCACGACTGCCAGAATTTGCCCCCTGGTCTCATCCCTCATAAAAGCGATGACACAAGTTCTGTTAAGTGGTTAACATTATTCTGTTAAAGTAACAGAATATCTAGGGTTATAAATTTTAAAGTTTAACTTCACACACATGTATTTAGTATTTTATAATTTTATGAATGCATTGAGTCAATCAAATGCTGCATAATATTTTCGACTATTCTTCCATAATAATAATTTTAAGCACAGTTCTTTCTTTCACCTATCGTTTGTGTATTTGGCGGCCAATATTACCCTAAGATGTTCTATTGAGGTCGGATCGGGTGGGCCAAAGGAGTTATAACTTGTTTTGAGTGATATAATAGCCATTACTTGACGATAAGAGTTTCGGTTTATTATCCTGCTAAAATATAAATGAGTTATTTAACCCTAACTGCATAGCGCATTCTTTCAAATTACATTTTTAAATATTTAGATATTAAAATATATCCATAGTTCCATCAATAAATTTAAGTCTTCTGACTCCGGATGCCGCCAATCTAATTGCTAATCACCTCCATACGTTAAGGTACCAGTCATATGTTTTGGTTTCAGCTCAGAATTGGCTTAACGCCACACTTTATCACGCCCATCAGATCCATGAGCATTAATTTTAGCCTCGTCCAAATATATTAAAGTGTTCCAGAAAGGTTTACAATTTGTCTTTGTGATTTATTTCCTTTGAACAACTCTTTAATCAAATCCTTCATATCCCTAGGTAACTCTTTCCTTTTGGCTCCATTGTAAGCCAAATTGGTTTTAATCACATACTTACTCTTAATTTTTAAGATCAGAGTTGAAAACTTGTACAAATTGGTTTTGACATACAACCACTAACCTTTCTTCTTTAATGCTTATTACTAATGGCTAATAAATTAGTGAAAGCTTAACCGCTGGTTTAGTTGAACTAAACTTAAATTTATATGCAGTTTAAGCTCAACAACTGTAAATCTGTCTCCCATGTATTATATGTAGTTAAAAAAATAACATGTGGCAGCACTACAATAAATCTTGTCAAATTCATATGGTCAGTATTGGTAGTTTAAACGCCCAATTTTATGCGTTTAAAGATCGTTTATTTGTTTACTGATTTTTAGATTTGTTGGTTTAAACATTTTTTAAACCAAAAAGAGAGTTAAACTTGCTCTGATTTATGAGCCCTAAGAGTTCTTCGACCAAACACCTTGTGCCTTCGGTCACCGAATGGCGAACAATGACAGAGATATTCCGTTGACTCCTCTTCTTTCTTTCTTGTCATCGCATCTTCAACCCAGGCCATTGTGGGAGAGCCCTAGCCTTTGCGCGTATATCACAATTTGTCAATTATACCCAGAATTTTCTGGTTTCCCCACAGGTTGTTTCATCGAACCATCTCTGACTAACCTCTAAATTAATCTACCTTTAACTTTCGTTTTTCAACTAAACAAAAAATAAAGAATAATATAATTAATAATATGTTAAATGCTCTTTGATCTTACAAACGTAATGCAAAATCAAACAAATGATTATTAAAAATAGTGGTTATGTGTTTGTTAAATGTAGCCATGCTTTACTCTTTCAGAGCGAAATACTTGTATCATATGCTGAACTGTTCAAATGTAAGTCGCAATTTACACTATGGACACTTCTTGCTGGACAGAAAAAGTTTTTGGTAAGGGGGCGACGCTTTATGCGTGACACACTTTATTTTTTGCCTCTTTCGCCGACAAACTTTTTTTGTGCGGCAAGAAATATCCATAGTGTAAATTGCGACTAAGGAGATGGCTGCATACGCCAACAGTTTCGATGTATGCCCCTGTGTCCAAATAAATATTAAAAGATAACCATTAAATGTCCGGATGTCTCTGAATAAACTCATTCTCCAGGTTCTTAGGCCGCTTTACTATCAGTAATAATGTGAATATCCCTTTCAGATACATATATTTGTACACTGTATGTTCCCCGCGGATGTGTAGATGGCTACTATCTCGGCCTTAATGACATTGCAATAAACCGGCAATATTAAAGCTCGGAGTAAATGCCAGAATCGACACCATACTGTGTTTAAGATCCGTCAGTGTATATCGGTATTGCAACCGCGGAAATCCGTGGGTCATCATAACCCTTATTTTCCAAAATACTTAGGGTGAAGCCAGGATCAAAGATTGGCTTAGGTGTGGTAATATCAACTTCCAAGTGCCAATTTATTTCATACACAAGTCTAGCATGTCCGATGTTGTAAACTGTCCATGTCCGAGGGGCCTTTGTCTTACCGCTGTGTTTGCAGCAATTTTTTTTTTGCCAAAATGTTTAGTAGTTGCCAGTCCAAAATCGAAAGCAATTCCTTAAAAAGGGGTGGTCCTAATGGCACAATTACCGTTGTAGGCACCATTTTCATTATACATAATACGTAAATAGTGGACAAATTCTGAAACACAAATAAAAAATATGTCGATATATCATTAAACTAGGGGAAAACTTATGAAACCATCGTCATTACCAGATGGAAATAGATAAGGATCAGCTATATTTATTTCATAAAATTTAAAAAAGTTCCTTTTTTGGACTTCATAGAACATTACTAAATAAACATATCTGTGGCATTTTGACAAAACATCTTAAGTCGAGAAAAGATACAAAAAAAAAGTTTAAAAAAAAACTCGGTGAAAACATCATTTTTATCAAAAATTCAAATAAAATTTCGTTTATAATACAAAATTTTAAAATCGTAAACAAAAATGTTTTTGAAGAAAAATTCGTATAATTTACAGCATTTTTTCAACTTTATAAATTTGACTTAAGATGTTTTGTCAAAAGACCACAGATATGTATGTACATATTGTTTTTTTCACTTTTTAGGACCTACACATTTAATGATCGCCGTTATGGTCATTATCAACCGAACGGTTATGGTGCCAATTATCCTGGCAGAAATCCACCAGGTCAATATCCACAAGGAATGCCAAATGAAGATCGTTTTCGTTTTGATCCAGTAAGTAAAAAATTAAAAAAAAAACTAATGAAATTAATAGATTTTTATTAGTTTGTAATTTTTCAAATTGTTGTCTGTCATTAATGTGTCTAAAATGAAAAAAACAAAGAATTTAATTCAATTTTGTGAAAGAAAATACAAGAAAGAAATCATCTAATGACATTATTAATTGTATATCTGAGTAACTTTTACGAATGGGGGGCACCAAATATTAAAACGTTAATTAAATTTGTAACGCATATGACCATAAATGATTTGTTCTTTATGTTCTTGTTTTTTTCTTTTTTAATTGTGTAGATCAAACATGTCATCGCACAGTGGTTAGATAGCTTAACATTTTCTTAAATTTGTTTTAATGTAATATATAACAATGTATTACAAACTGGGTGAAATCCTTAAGGGCGATCATGCAGTACAAATATTAGAGGATGTCCGTTGGGATTGCCATTCAATGTGTCAAATAGTCAAACGGTTTCAAGTGGTCCACGGACTACGAAACCTATTAAAAATGTTTGGAATTCATCCATTAGATTATTTAGCAAGCATGCAAACTTCTTTTCGAAATTAACCAGTAAGTAAGTAATCGTTTTATACGTCAATCAACCATTTATTATACCCTTCACCGAAGGTGAAAGGGTATATAAGTTTGCCTTTCCGTTTGTAATTTCTACAATATTCATCCTATAAAGTATACACATCTGGCTCCTTATGAGGAGCGAAGTTGATTTAACGATGTCCATCTGTCCGTTGAAATGGGTTTTCCGAAGACCCCAGATAAGATGGGGACTTGGAAGTTACGTCACACATAGTCCGTAATTGTTCGCTATTGATCGGTCCTCTCATTAAGCCCAAAAATCCCATGCTGTTTTTGTTTTTTTTTTTATTTTTTTTTTATGTATTTCTGGAGAACGGCAGCAGCCAAAGTTTCAAAATTATGAACAAGCATCTTGGTTATCAACTGGACGTGGCAAAAAGTTGATTTATTAATATCTAAAGAACGGTATTTATATAACTTTCTGCTATTATCGCCCCATGGCGAAGGTTATATCCGAATATAGCACTATTACTTGTTTAAACTTCGTTTTGTCTTTATGATAGATAACATGGTGTCCGTCCGTTATCGTGCTTCTAAAGCTGGCATATAAATTCAAATCACCTAATTCCAGATTATGTGCATAATCTTATTACGCAATTTGCTTTTCAAACTAAATATAAGGGCAATCCATTACAGTAGGTAATAATAAAATTATTTCATAAAGATGTTTTAGAAATCGAATTCGAGTGAAATTAAACAAATTTTGAAAAATATTCTGTGTTGAATGTTCACAAAAATATTCCCTTTTAAATATGTATGTATGAATGTTCAAACTTAAAAAAATTCTTTGTTTTTCGAATATTCTTTCAAAATGTATTTACAATTTTCCTTGAAATCCACAGTACACTTAAAAGGTTTACGCTTCCGCTGATCGTTTTTTTATAAACGAACTTAGTTACTCTAAATGTTAAATTTCTATATAATTAAATTGAAAGAGCCTTGGGGATATCTTAAGCGATGGAAATAAAAAAAAATAGAGCTCAAAATGATATAAATACTTTTGGGCTTTAATGTGTGAAACTGATTCTAAGAAGTAGAAATAACAAAGTTAAAAAACTGCTATTAGTTATAGATGTAAATTACACTACAGACGTACTGTACGGTGCAAATTTAATTATAAAATCTAAATCGGAAATGTCAACCCATTGTTTGATCGTTACATTTTGCTCAGTAAAGAGGTTGAAGAGGTAAGAAAACATTTCTCGAAATGGACCACCAAAATCTTGCATTGATTGAAATGTTAGATCGCTTTGTGTTTTTTTTTTCGCATTTGTACCACTGTTGTTCAGAACGAAATAAGAAATACACTTATTAATCTACTTAACAACCTACATCTAAAAAATATCAAATACTCACATATGGTGGTGTAATTTCTTACAACTTGATCAAAGATATGACAACTAATTGAAAACATAACGGAGAGCTTCAAAGTTAACAAAAATCAATTCCAAATGGTTTTACATACAATCTAACATTTAAAAAGGCTGAATAAAACGTTAAAGATATATTTTATTTCTTTACAGAACAATCCAAATACAGGTCACACACCATTTCCGGGAGTTTTAGCAGGTTGGCGCGAAGATTTACAAGGTAAACAAAGACGGGATTCTTTAACCCTAGAACGAGATGTTTTTGTCACAACCAACTATGGTCAAGTACAGGGTTTCAAAGTTTATATGTATGATAATCCAGATCCAAAATCGTTCTATCGTCCCTATCACTCTACAGTGGATCGGGTAATGGGTGAATGTTCCGTATTTTTGGGTATACCATACGCTCTACCGCCCACATTTGAGGGCCGCTTTAAGCCACCAAGACTTCATAGAGGCTGGCAACTTTTACAAGCAGTAGATTTTGGTCCAGCCTGTCCTCAGCCTGTAAGATATACGGGAGCCACTAAGGGTATTATGGATATGGATGAGGATTGTTTGTATTTGAATGTATTTTCACCGAATGTAAGAAGTTTTGCTTTTTAAGTGTTTAATTTTTTTTAATAATTTAACTATTTTGTTCATAGACTGGTGCCGGTATCGCCCAAAAGTATCCAGTAATGGTTTACATTCATGGTGGGGAATTTATTCGAGGGGCATCCAATCTATTTCAAGGTCATATTTTGGCCTCATTTTATGGAGTGGTAGTAGTAACTTTAAATTACCGCTTGGGAGCTTTGGGTTTTCTTTCTACTGGTGACGAAAACTCTCCTGGTAATTATGGCATACTCGATCAATCTATGGCCCTAAAGTGGGTTTACGACAATATTGAATTTTTCAATGGTGACCGGGAGTCAATAACATTATTTGGTCCCGGTGCCGGCGCTGCCTCGGCGGGTTTACTTATGGTAGCTCCCCAAACAAGAAATATAGTAAAGAGAGTTATTGGACAGTCTGGTTCAGCATTGGCTGACTGGGCTTTAATACAAGATAAATATCGTGCTCAAAATACTAGTCGGGTTTTGGGCCAACTATTAGGCTGTTCTTTGGAATCTTCTTGGAAATTAGTAAACTGCTTGCGCACTGGCAGAAGTTTCTACGAATTGGGCAATGCCGAATTTCCTCCTGATGTAGGTACTTTTCCCTGGGGTCCAGTATTGGATCATAATTTTACAGTACCAAGTGATGATTGGTATGACGGCTGGCGTGAAAAGGATTGGCGTTTTCTTCACGAAACGCCTTTAGAGTTATTGCGCCAGAGAAAATTTAATAGAGGTTTACAATATATGACAGGCGTCACAACACAAGAAGCAGCCTTCTTCCTATCCCAAAATGAAAGTTTAGCTCCATACTACGAAATTGATGGAAAATTCTTTGATCAGAAAATTAGAGAACATGTTTTGCGCTACAATTACACTTTAAATCCCAATGGTGTATATGAGGCTATTAAATATATGTATACCTATTGGCCAGATCCCAATAATAAATCAATTATACGTGATCAGTATATAAATATGTTATCGGATCTGTATTATCGCGCACCGGTAGATCAAATGGTTAAGATTTTATTAGAACAAAAAGTGCCTGTCTATATGTATGTTATGAATACAACTGTTGAGGCTTTAAATCTACCCCAATGGCGTAAATATCCGCATGATATAGAAAACTATTTCCTAACCGGAGCTCCCTTTATGGATGTGGAATTCTTTCCAAAAAAGGCCCATTTAGAGAGAAATATGTGGACTGATAATGATCGTAATATGTCACATTTCTTCTTACAAATATTTTCGAATTTCGCTCGTTATGGGTAAGTTGTTTCTTTCTACAGGAAAAATCGTGTTTCATAACTTGTTCTTTAATTTCAGTAATCCTACTCCTCAACAGGTATTGGGTTTGTATTTCGAACGTGCCTACCAAGGAGAATTGCGCTATTTAAATTTGAATACTACTTTCAATTCTTCAATTTTACTTAATTATCGCCAAACTGAATGTGCCTTTTGGACCCAGTATTTGCCAACAGTAATTGGCGTTTTGGTCCCAACTTATCCACCCACCACAGAATACTGGTGGGAACCTAAAGAACCTTTACAAATCGCCTTTTGGAGTATGTCAGTGGCCTGCTTCTTCCTGATTGTTTTGGTGGTAATTTGTTGTATAATGTGGAGAAATGCTAAAAGGTACTTTTTTCATCATTTAAATACATGTTTAAATCAACCAACAACCAAAATTACTTACAGCTCAATTATGATTAAAAGTTTCCCGGGTTTTTTCCCCTTTTCCCATTTATGCTAGTTTTCGAAAATAAACACTAAACATCGCTCCTTAGTGTTCGGTTCTGTAGATTTGTGGAAAACACAAACGCTAATAGTGTTTGTAAAGAAAATCATTAAAAAAATAACGTTTCCCTGTTTGTCATCTTTCGAACACAAAAATAATACTGTTCTTATCCAACTCAACAAAAAGATGAGAACATTTTATTCCGTTCTGTTTTTTTTTTTAACCACAAACTTCATTGTGTTCGGTTCAGCTCATTAATGTTCATTCGTTTCTGTTGTGCGTTGCGCCCTATTGGCTGGTAAAAAAAATCCAAAAATTTTTTACAAAAACAAAATACACATACGAAGAAAAAAAAAAAACAAAAAGCCAGCAAAATAAATTTTACACAAACAACACATACACACAATATATTTACAAGCTGTTCGGATGTACATATCGTTACTTTAATATAGAAAAGCCCTAACTAACGTTTTCCTTGCTTAACAGGAGAAGGAAAAAACTTAATAAAAATTATAGTCTTGTATAGTCGCGATTTTGTTTAAACGCAATTTTTCATTAAATTGCTAAGAGAATTTAATAAAAAACTGCGTTTAAAAAAAATCGCGACTACAAGACTATAATTTTTATTAAGTTTTTTCCTTCTCATGTAAAGTAAGGAAAACGTTAGTTAGGGCTTTTCTATATTAAAGTAACGATATACAGTTAAATTGAAATTGAAAAAATGGCAAACGGGGAAGAACATTCAAGGAATTTCTATTTTTACTTTTACTTAATTTTAAGTAAAATCAATCGAAAGCAACTTTAAAAAAAATCTTTTGTAATTATATTAATATTTATCGAAGATTTATGTCTTTTGAAATTCCCGATTAGTTAAGATATATACACATATTTTTGCAGATTTTATTTAAAATTAATAATTGTTCACTTTTAAAAATGTACCTCTATCTACTCTCTCAGACAATCTGATCGTTATTATGACGAAGATGTTTTCATTAACCCCGACGGCACTGAATACGATCAAGAATCCCGAGCAGCTGGCGTTGATAATAGCAACTTGGTAACAAATCATCATGTTACGCGATCACGAGATAACATTTACGAATATCGAGACTCACCCTCAACAAAAACATTAGCCAGTAAAGTTTTAACAGACACAACATCAATAAGATCCCCCTCATCTTTAGCCATGACACAAAAGACAGGAAGTCAAGCATCACTTAAATCTGCCATTTCATTAAAAGAAACAAATGGTGGAGGCCCAATCACCTCATACAATAGTCCACCACGTAGCGAAGCTAGTGCACCAGCTGCTAGAACAACAAACAGCCATAACGCACCAGCAACAAAATCAGTTGAAGAGAAACGCCTATTGCAACGAGAACCCATACCATTGTCATCTACGCCAGTACCATCAGAACATTCGTATACCAAGTCCACAAAACCCATAATACAAAGTCGTAGTACTACTCCTACACCTAGTGCTCGTACTGCAACAACTACTGCCACCTTATCAAGTGGTGGTTCGAGTGTGGTGCAACCTTTACCGGTGGTAGCACCTAAACCCCAGATACGTACTCAAGTGGTCGAAGGTGTGCCACAAACATCAGTTTAAGAAACAGCTCTCTAAATGTAACAATATCGGATGAATTAATTGCATTTATTTATTTCATCTGCTACTGTTGCATTTAGAGAGGAAACAAAGAAAAAAGATCATCTTTTAAATACAACAATTATGTATTGACTAATACTAATAATTTGTTATATCCTTTACCACATGTAAAAAGGGTATATGTACATAGTACATAAGCTTGTCATTTCGTTTGCAGTTGTACAATATTGATCTTAGACACCAAAACGCATATTCTGGCTTTTAAGTAGCAAAGTTGATTTAAGGATGTCCGACTGTAATTGTGTTGCTTAACATGGGTATTCCGAAGACCATAGATAAATTACAGGCTATGTTGTTAAATATTTATATCACATATTGTCCGGAAAAGTTTGCTTCTGAAATTCAGCCAGACCGGTCCACAAAATACTGACAAATAATGGTTTTGGTATAAAAGCGCTCATACCACATGAGTAAGGGGGCCCAAATTTTTCTGACATTTCCTTACAGTGGTACTGTTGAAATTAAGATTTGATACGATATTTAATACTAATATATACGAATCGGAAAAGCCGAATACAGCACTCCTGTCTAAATACTGCATTTATTTTAGAAATAATTTAACTGAAATTGCTGTGTTTAAAAGTTGATATCAAAAAAATGTTTAAATTACATTATAAAATACGGAATTCTTCTGATGAAGTACGATAAAATCAATTTGGTTTTATCAGTCAAAAGGCTTTTATATCTTAATTATACAATTTAATTAAACCGAGAGAAAATTTATAAAAACTCTTAGAAATTTTATAATTCCAATATTTAATTAAGGTCGACAAGTTTAAGTTTCTAAAGTTTAAATGATAATTTCAGAATTGTCCTTAAAAACTACTTCAAATTAAAATGTACATATGTACATATCGTCACCTAAAATACAAAACAGCGTATCATCAAAAAATTCTAAATTTACTTCTTGATTGATTTTTGTTTCTTTTTTTAAATGTTTACAAAAAATGTTACCCCTCTGCGATCAAAAATGGCGACTTTATTAAAGAAATAAAAACGCCAAGTACACCTTGTTGTTATTGATTTTGTAAAGTTTTTTGCTTCTCCTGTAAACTTATAAAAGTGTCATTACGTTATTTTGTATTTTAGGTGACGATATGTACATATATGCAATAGTATTTCAAAATTTTATATTTCTGAAACAAAATGCTGTTTCTACTCCAGGAATACAAATATAGTTTACTTTAATAAACAGTTCTGAAATTTTAAAAAGTACAGAAAATCGATTTAGAGCTTTCTGAAATATCAATTTAAAAAACCGGAGAATTCTAAATCGCAATTTTTGTTCAAGATTTCAGTGTTTTGAAACGCAACAATTATATACGGTTTTTATTATTGGAATAATTTTTTAACGGGCTGATAACTGTGTATTGAAGTTCAAATGAAAAGTTTTTCGAGTTAGAATTCAAAAAGGGTTTCTTTCGAATGGAAAGTGTTTTCTTAATCCAGAATGGGCACCACTGCACACTTTTAAGAACAGTGTTTAGGTCCGGTTTAACCTTTTTTAACGTGCGGGTATTGGCGTATTGTTAATCGATCTAAAGCCCCAACTACAATATGTATAAGCTTGCTTAAGCTATTGTCAAAAATTAACAAAAAGACTCTCAGTGCATTAAAAAAAAAACAAAAACAAAAATTATTTGATTCTGTACGGAAAGTGCGATCTGTTTCGCACTTTGCTTAAGCAATGTCAGTTTCATAAAATTTAACAAAGAGTTTTCCTAAGGTTGGCACATATGAATCATATGTACATATACGTACAATTGCTTAAGCCGATTTCAGCATATTATAGTTGACCCTTTAGGCAAATCGAATCGAAATGTATATTATTTTTTTTTTAAATCGGACATGTTCTAGAAATTGAAATGAAGTGGATTTGAAATCGAGACAACTTTAAAAACGACCCTGTACTGAACGGTCATACAAATATTCTATTTTACCAATTTCATTTTGTGAGTAGCAATTAGCTTTACAAGAACCACTTTAAACTAGGAAAAACTAGGATCATTTTGTAAATAATTAAACTTAAAATCTCGTTCGATTCCAATTTTACTTCATTTCGATTTCTAGAACATGCCCAAATATCAAGAATTTTCAAAATTTAATATAATAATTTTGAAATTAAATTAGAAAGTTTTAAAATATGTGCTTACGTATGTATGTATACATAAAATCACGCATCTCATACAAAAGGAACAGTTTTTTCCTCATTATTTTGCTTTTGCCCAAAAATTTTTACGAGAAAAAAAATTTCGAACATACTTACAAATTTTCCTTCAGTTTCGAAATAAGAAATTCTTTCAAAACTTTTCTAATGAAAAAATAAAAGTTCTCCACACGAATTTCTTGGTTACGACTTTAGAAACTGGAATTCAGTTAATAAATATCATTTATGACAATATCTAATATATTAAATTGAAAAAATAAAAGTTCTCCACACGAATTTCTTGGTTACGACTTTAGAAACTGGAATTCAGTTAATAAATATCATTTATGACAATATCTAATATATTAAATTATATTTTAACAATACAAATCTTAGATCTATAAGATCTCAACTAGTATTAAACATAGATTAATTTTTTTAAGTAATTAAACAAACATTTTATATTTAAGTTTTAAGAAAATTATAATATTAATTAATGCCCCAATTCTGTTCAAAGATTTAATACGAATTTTCTTCTCTACAGATTTTACTTATTATTTTTAAATTCTATCAATAATGGTTGTTGTCTATGACTATGGCACTTAATTTCCTATACATATATATTTGATTCAGTAAAATTATTGTGGAAGTTTTTTAATATCAAAACAGACGAAAACTATTTTGCAGTCTTGTTGAGTACTTTTACATTGAAAATGTTTTATTTTCTTGGATTTTAGATCGAACAATGAAGTATTCTAAAACGAATTGCTCTTGGTAACCCCTCGTACGGTAAAAACCTACAGAAGGTGCAATATTTTTAAGTTTATATCAACAGGTACCAACGCAGAAAAAGACAATCAGCATGACGTTATTATGATGGTTTAGGGGTGCATCTAACTTTGGTACAATTGGAATGGTTATCAATATACAGACAGCATCTGTAAGAAATATTCGTTATTGGAGAAGTGGGCGTGGATCAAATTAGATTTTTATAAATATAAAGAACGGCCACAGCTACAATCTACAAATTTGGAACAAAAAGCTTTGTTATAAAAAAACAATATCTGTGAAAGGCCAAGAAATAGCATATAGATTTTTGTGCAACTGGTGAATAGTAACAGTAAGAGTATTCAAACTTGGTACAAATAACTTCATAAACAATGCACGGGATCTGTATTGAAAAAAATTACGTATTTTATTTAATGGGGGTAGCGAAGCGTACTGGGTTAAGCTAGTAACAAATAAAAATACAATTTTTCTAACTTAATAAATGGTTTGCTTCTTTTTTCGCAACATTAATTGAAATAAGTTTTTGTGAACCTAAGTAAAAGTATAACTTTAGAAAACTAACTGCCTGTTTTTAGAACGCGAGCGTAAAAGTGACTTGTTTAACTAACTTTTAAAACAAAAATTAATTTTGAAATGAGTCACATTTGCGCTCGCGTCCTAAAAACAGGCAGGTGAAATTTTTGTATTACTAATAATGTTGTAGGTGTGCTGGAGTTTGTACTTTGTGTGCTAATGAAGTCATATTTTTATTAGTTTTAAAAACGAGCATTTTTTTAATAGTTGAAAATTTTGTTATTAATAATTTTTATATATGTATGTACATATGTCAAGTTTCATTTAAACATTATTGCCAAACCATTAAAATACATAAATTTAAATAAGACATTTTTAGTTTTAATTTAATTTTTTAACAGAAATGGGGTATAAGAAATATCTACCCCAAACTAAATGCTGTTGTACTCCAGGAATGCAAATATAGTTTACTTTAATAAACAGTTCTGAAATTTCAAAAAGTACAGAAAATCGATTTAGAGCTTTCTGAAATATCAATTAAAAAAACCGGAGAATTCTGAACTAAGACAAACTATAAATCGTGATTTTTGTTCAAGATTTCAATGTTCTGAAACGTTACAGTTATACATACATCAAAATACCGGGAAATCATAGACACCAACCACTTAGCACAGACGCAAAAATGTATTGTCTAGATGAATCGTAAATTCGA
Source organism: Pollenia griseotomentosa (assembly GCA_963931875.1). Classification (NCBI taxonomy): domain Eukaryota; kingdom Metazoa; phylum Arthropoda; class Insecta; order Diptera; family Polleniidae; genus Pollenia; species Pollenia griseotomentosa. Next base: position 200,015,295 of record OZ007561.1, on the reverse strand, counting down.
CTACTCTTCTTCTTAAGAAATTTTTAATTTTTTAACAGAAATGGGGTATAAGAAATATCAACCCCACGAATACAATCCATATCAACACATTCCAATTGCTTATTTTTAAGTTTTTTTTTAATTCAAATATTTTTTTAAGTGTAAATAAAGTTTTCTAAGAAATTTACTTAAATTATACTACAATACTTTTTATTTATAGTAAGTTTTATAACATAATTTTTTTTATAAATTTTGTATATTTTAAAAAACGATGATAGTTTTAAAATTATTATCAAGGCATATATCAGTGTAATCCGTCCAATTTGTTTATAAACTGTGTGTGTGTATGTACATTAGTAATGTTTTCTAATTGTATCGTATTTGTTTGTTTGTTTAATTTATGTTTAGAATTTTTGTATATTGTCCACATTTATATTTCGATTTGCACATTTACATGACTTTTTTTTTTCTTTGATTATTTAAATGTTTATGTTTACGCTGCATCATAAAGTATTTTTAAAATTATGATATTTAATTTAAAAATATTAATTTTAAATATTTTTATTATATAATACGTTTTATTTTCTTTATATAGGCATTTTATCTAAAATAAATCATTTTTTATCGAATATTTGTAAAAAATTACTTTGAGTTGTCTCTTGTCCTTAATCTTTGTTTGAATGTATGTATATAAAAATACAAATACACAGGTAACTCTTTTTCATGAGCAGATCCACAAAGAAGGGATTTTTTTGGAAATTCGTTCGCCAAAATGGTAAAAACGACTTAAATCTGTAACTTAATCGAACTTGTCGTGTAAGGCGTTGTCCTTAACACCCAAGTCGTTTTTTGCAATAGATTAAAGAACACAGGTCGTGTGTTACTTTAATCTATTAAAAATGACTCACTCGTTAACGACAACGCCTTACACAATTAGGTCGACTAGCTCCGAAAATAAGACGGATAAAATCAAAATTCAAAAAACATCAGAATACCGTCAAAAAATAAGCAGACGCGTGCCTAATACTTTTGAAAACACGCTCACTTTCGAAAAACTCAAAAGAAATGAACCATATTTGTGTCAAATTATTTCTAGTTATCCTAATCAATTTGGTATCAAAATCATGGATAATCACAAAAATAGTGGCGGAATGCACATATTGACAAACGATTTTGCACAAATTCATTCTATTCGACTACAACCCGACGACCTGGATTGTCCAGTTTTTTTTTTGGGTATTGTCCAGGTACTAGCTAAAATACAATTTATCCAGTTAAAAAAATTTATTTAATTTTGAAAAATTACTTTTTTATTAATTATATTTTTTAATGATTAAATTAATATTTTGTACAGAACAAAATCGTATACTAAGACAAAAATTGTAAAGAAAAAATCTTTAATTTGCCGGAAGGCATTCCAATTAACATGATACTTTCCAGTTTTTAAAAATGCGATAAAAATAACGTACAAAATCTATATAAATTGATATCGTTTGTTATTCATGCCAATTAGCAATACTTTTTGTGAAAGGACTTAAGGTATTTTTAAAAATCCTTACTCACAAGAAACCATTCCTTTGGCCGAATAAAGGCTAAACATTTATTAAGACTAAATTGTGATGAAAGTTGCAAATTGTTTCTAACATTTTTGCTTAAAACTAAAGTAATAGAGTTATTAAGCTCTGCAAATAACAATACAACATATGTATATGTTATCAGCCATGTTCTGGAAATCGAATCCGAGTGAAATTAAAATCGATCAAACTTTGAAAACGAACCAGTGTTTAGTTCATTAAATTATTTCGTTTTGCACCTGTAGTGAATTGGCCCTGATATATACATAATTTTGTAATATTACATAAGACTGAATTTTAAATGTTACGTTTCCTTGCTTTTTATGTTTTTTTTATTGTAAAAAAATATAAAAAAGTAAATTGTGACTTTTTATAGTTTTAGTTAAGTGCATTTTAAAATTGTCCAGTTATTTATTCAAAATCTAGGTTAAATTTTAATATTGTCCAGTTATTTGACTCTTGGTATCTGGCAACCCTAACTAGAAATCATATCACATTGTTTCGTGAAGAGCGGTCAATAATTTTCTATAGGCCTGAAAGCCTATAGCCTACTCTGGAAAAACACTTTAGTACGCGTAAAACCGTAACGAATAACGCGATTATAGTAATTTTGGTCTGTCGCAGCTTTATATGACTAGAAATCATACTTTGAAATAACGTGAGGATCGGTCCATAATTTACCACAGGCTCCATATAAAGCCCAATCTTGAAACCGTAACGAATAAGGCTATTATAATAAATTCTTGTCTGTGGCAGCTTTATATGACTAGAAATCCCACTGTAAAATTTCGTGAGGATCGGTTCATAATTACCATAGGCCCCATATAAAACTTACTCTTGAAAATCTATTTAGTACGCGTAAAACCGCAACGAATAATGCTGCTGTAATAAATTTTGGTCTGCCACAGTTTTATATGCCTAGAAATTACACGGTCAAATTTCATAAAAATCGGTCCATAATTTACCATAGGTCCCATATAAAGCCCACTTTTGAAATTTGCTAACCGTCGGTGGAGGGTAATAAAGATTTGGCATATCCGGCATCCAAATAAGCACTTTAACTAGTTTTCACCTAATTTATTTTCTTAAGTATTAAAGATAGGAATACAATTTAACGCCTATTTCACGATGTGCTAAAGAATTTTCGCAAAACTACATTTAAAACCAACGCAAATTCTAAAAACTTTGTTTTTGTTTTAAATGAATTTGTGCGAGAGAAGAATCCTTTTGACATCTTTTGTGTTATAAAAATTAAAAAAATATACAGAAATTATCGAACATACTCCGCGACCTTAGGACAACAAGGTTCTATTTCCACCTAAACTACATGTAAGATAGAACCATATTGTCCTAAATTTGTTTGATTTAAATCAAACAAATTTTGAAAGAAATTTCATCAAAATATTACTCTTTATATACTTTATTATCTTTACAAAAAGAACTCCTAAAAATATAAAAAACTAGTCATTTTTTAATTAAACCATTTTTTAAATCAGTCTTTCGATTTTTAGAACATGCCCGAATAAGATTTCATTTTACTTTTACTATATGGAGTTCAATATAAGTAAGCAAATTAACATGGACATCAGCGAAATACCTTTAAAACTTGTTCGTTACAAGAAAACTTTACATGGAACCCAACTTATGGTATTTAAACATTTAATTTCAAAAAATTTTTAATGGATTGATTTATTATTTTATTGTGAAAGAATATAATTAGTTATATGTATATGTACATACATATATAGAAAATATATGTACTATATACAGGTGGTATGGATATTAAAAAAAGTTTTAAAACGTTAACATCTTGAGCCCTTACCGCAAAAAAAGCTTAAGCGACATCATATTCAATTTTTGTTTTTTTTTTAATAAATGACTTTACGGACACTTGCATCATCTCCAAAAATATCATCGACACATTTTTTCCTAATGCGACAACCTTCATACAATTTTTTATGAAATAAAAAAAACCTTCTCCTGTAAAATTGTGTTTTTGTCGTTTAAGTTTTTTTTGCGGTTATGGCTCGATATTTATATTCAAAACATTATCAAGCATTAAACTCATTAAAACCTAAATAAAAACTATAAAAAAGAAAACATCCTTTAGAAGGAATTTTGTCTACAAATACAAAGATGCCGCAAAAACAATATCCCTTTTAAGTAAACGTATTCCTTCAGCAAATTTGTTTTCCAATTCCGTATTGCCAATTGTTTTGGCAGCCTGGCACATTTGACGCAACAATTCTTCTAAACGACGCATACAGCGAATAATAGATCCTTCAAAAATATCTGTCATTTTGCAGACACTCAAGAAGGAGGCTCCCTTACACCAGGCCAAAACAACATCCATTAGAAAAGGTTTAAATTTCTCCACATACGAATCTTCGTCCAATTCCAGTTTACATTCATTGGAAATTTTAGCTATACGTTTGGCTAAATCCTGCATTGCGCGTAGAGGCCCTGAAAGTTCATCTGTTGATTTGGGATTTTCCGACGACTTCTCATCACACACAAAAGTAGAGAGCAAAGCTACACATTGGCCTGTTGTCAAATCATTAAATACTCCATTGAAAATCATTTCGGTCATTAAAAGTTCATCGGCAGAACTTAATTCGCAAGCTACTCTTCCTTTAAACTCAATAACATCTTGGGCAGTACAATATTCCATGCGTCTCAACACACGTTTGCGGTGTTTTAATTCATCCATTTGTAGCAAAGAACGAGCTTCTTTAAGTTTGGCCTTAGCGGCTTTCAGTTGTTCCAGAATCTTTAGTTTGTGGGTGTAACGTGAATAAAGTCGGTCTAATTCTGGGGAATTATGAAGAGGATGAGCAAATAAGCGTTCTTCAAATTTATCTATTGATTCAACAATGTTCTGAAACTCTAGATCTTTAATATGCATTTCTTTTATAGGGTTAAGCAGTGGGGGTCCCTTGGGAAAACGTTTTTTAACTTCATTAATGGTTTTTAGAACACTACGTCTGTTATCAGCTGGTCTTAAATCGTTTGGATAGTAGACTCGCAAAGAGGAAATTTGAGAGATAAGTTTATGAACAACGGGTACTACCTCCATGTTACCCTTTTGTCCGGGTTTACAAGGTTTCGGTTCATCTTTTTTAGCAGATTCCTCGGTGACATATAAAAGAACATCGACTATAACCACAGTTTCAGCTTTAAGAGGATTTTTGGAATTGTTGGTTTGTTTCTTGAAGTTGACCACAATACCCCAATCAAATTCATCGGTTTCATTTTGAACCTTTACCAAACGACCTGGTTGTAAATAAGGCACCAAATATTCTGGTTTAGTAATCCATTGCCGAAATTGTTTGCCTAATGAATCCAATTGCTCACGAATATGATGGTAGGAGGCCACACTATGCTCTTCATTGACCTTAATTTTATCCAATTGTTCCTGTTTTTCCTGAACTTCTTTGTATAATTCGGGTATGGAAGACTGGTTTTGAAATTGGAAGAATGAACGTTCTAACATGTATTCAGGATTAATTTCTTCTACTCTCAGAAGATTCAAAACCATATTGTAGGTTAGGTGGAAAGCCGAGTTAATGGGATCAGCCTTACCCTGCACAATTGCACGACCCACTGAAGGTGATACTTTTTCGTCTAACATGAGAATAACAATACCTTTGTCATCCAAACCACGGCGACCGGCACGACCAGCCATCTGAATATATTCACCAGAAGAAATCCAACGGAAATCTTTGCCATCAAATTTACGTGGAGCTGTGAAGAGTACAGTTCTAGCAGGCATGTTAAGGCCCATTGCAAATGTTTCCGTAGCAAATAAAGCTTTTAACAGACCTTCACCGAACAAAATTTCTATTATTTCTTTTAAAATTGGCAACAAGCCACCATGATGTATACCAATGCCACGTCTCAGTAGGGGCAAGACATTTTCAACTTGTGGCAATTGTCGGTCTTCTTCGGAAAGTACATCTAAGGCATTGTTAAATACTTCATCTACGAGTTTTTTCTCTTCCGCTGTATTGAAATCCAATTTCGCCATTTGCATGGCATAAACTTCACAATCCTTTTTACTAAAGGAGAAAATAATGACAGGAGCAAAATTACGTTCCATTATCATTTTAACAATTTTGAAAATATTCGATTGACCTGCATTAACGCCTTTGATGCCACCTTTTCGACCCTTTTGATCACCTTTAGCAGCTTCACCTAAGCAATAGAAAAGTAAATTAAATAGTAATGCTACTTTCCCCAATAGTACTTTATATATCGATGGCTTAATATAAAAAAGGAGTAACTTAATTTTTTTTGTTTATTTTGGTAGAAAAATGCCAAAATTTGTTGCATATTTTTATAAAAAAAATTGCAACAAAAATTATTTATACCTAAAGTTTTACGATTTTTTAAGTTTATTTCTTCCTTAGTAAACAACAAAAGATCAAGTTACATTTTTTATATTAATCCATCGATATATTGTTTACAAGCTGAAATATTTAGCCATGTCCTGGAAATCGAATTCGAGTGGTATTGAAATTGAATTAGTTTTGAAAACTATCCTTTGTTTAAAGTTTATACAAATATATCTTTTTATATACCTCATTATTTGTGGACCACTTATCTTTACCAAAACTTCTCTTAAAGTCAAGAAAAACTGCGGTAATAAAAAAAAAAATTTAATTGAAAATCTCCATCGATTTCCATTTCACGTAATTTCGATTTACAGAACATGACCGATTATGAAAAATTATCTGAGATTCTCTCTCTTAAGAAAAACGAAACTGATTCTGAAATCTTTCTTTTTTGAATATTTTTTTTTTTTAGAAAAATATGTAAAATGTTTTTTTACTCTTAATGAAAATATATGAGAATCTGAAATTAACTTACCCGCATTTTGCAATACAGCCATGGCAGTATTAAAATTATCCTCCTTAAATTGTCCATTTTCGTCAACTATCAAATGTATGCCATCACCACCAGCTGGGAATATATAATGCTGCAAAGGTGTTGGTCTATAATCCGTGTAGACTACGTGACAAGGTTGTTTATGTAAATGACACACCCATTCAGCAAACTGACGTGCATTCGGAATAGTGGCCGATAAGAAGACGTATCTTACATTATCAGGCAACAAAATTAAAGTTTCTTCCCATACTACACCACGTTCCTTATCACGCATATAATGAATTTCATCGAAAACTACCCAACCAACCTCACGCATGATTTCACTACCTCGATACAACATATTACGCAAAATTTCAGTGGTCATAATAAGGCAAGAAGCCGAAGGATTGATGGTCACATCACCGGTAACCAAACCAACATCTTTAAATTCTTCATTAAACTCACGATACTTCTGATTGGATAAAGCTTTAATAGGTGTCGTATAAATTACTCTCTGCTTGCAATTCAGCGATTTGGCAATGGCATATTCGGCCACTACTGTTTTACCCGCCGAAGTGTGAGCAGATACTAAAACACTCTGTTGATTATCAATACAAAGAATAGCCTCCTTTTGAAAGGGATCCAAAACAAAGGGATATTCTTTGTCTGGAGTGCCTGAGAAAGGTTGCAATGGTATGTACTCTTGTCCAGGATAGGTGGCCACTTCATGGGTGCAAGACTCTGGCGATTGTATGACATGAACCGATATGCGTGAACGTAGAGCATCTACACAAATGTCATCCAGTATAGATTCGGTCATTTTGACCCGTTTATTTGTATCATTCTCTTGATCATCATCATCAATAATTTGACGTTTTTCCAAAGTTTTTGGCGGACTTAAACGAAATATCTATGTTATTTAATTTTTGAATATTTATACATATTTGCAATCAATACCTTGGCGAATCCTTCTCCTCTTCACTTTTTGTTGATACAACTGGTACCTCTGTTAAAGCTACTGGAGGTTCAATGGCAATGTCATCTGCTTCTTCATTGAAACAATCAAATAATTCATCTACATCGGCCATTGCGTGGTTAAGATATTAATTCTTTTTTTAATTGAATATTATTTACTATAAATTTTCTATTTATTTATAATTTTACACAAAACTTCTACACGAGTTTATACAACTGCACGCTTTTCAATGTGTTGTGAACTATTTGACAGTTCTTAAATCAGGAAGACAGGGTTGTTAAAACGAAGACAAATGCACAGCACTGCCAGCGCTGTTTTTGAAACCGTTAAAAATTTAAATAATTTGTTACATTGTTAAACATTGAACACTAATAAATATGCGTAAAACAAGTAAAGCAGTTAAGCAGTATTGACGGAATAGGCTTGAAAATCTTGAGGTGATTGTTTCTACATCAAATTAGGCACAAATAAGTAAAAATTAAAAATTTGATAAGAACATCTTTAAAGTACCACGGCCTTAGTTATAAAAAATAAAACAGATTTATAAACAGGTTATGAAACGGATTTTGAATGAAAATCTTTTTAAAAAAACCTTAAATTTTATAACTAACGCGATGAATTTGTAATTGAACATATCTTCCACATAAGAAAATATTCCGAAATTGTTACCCACTCATTCATACCCTAAAAAAAATGGTAACTTAATAACAACTAAATAAAATTGTCCATGTGGAAGGGTTGGGAAGTGCGTCTTTATGTAAAGTCCGCTCATCAACAAAATTAGTTAAATCAGAAAATCTTTTTAAAAAATCAGTTAAATCTTTTTGATTCAAAGATTGGCCTTCGATAGGATTTACTATTTTAATAATTTGTAAACTCCAATATAAATTGACTGACAATTTTTTCCTTAATCAGTTATGTGATGAAAAACGATCTTGGAAACAAAATGATTCAAACCCGATAATATTATTTTCTTCATTTTCAGTATCTTTAAAAATTTACTTCTAATTCATTTTCCAGTCTATATTATTATTACAAATTTTAATTAATTGCTCTTGTTCAACAATATGTATTGTATTAACTCAAAATTTCAAAATTTTTAGCAGAAGCAAAATAATTTTTAATTTTAGATTAAAGGCAAATGAAAAAAACATTTTTAGCCAACCGTTTTATAAAATAGCACGATAATTTTACAGCGGTTAGATATGAATATTACGTGTCGATTTTTTTCCAAAAGGTGAAAAAATAAAAATTTTGAGTTAATACACTATTGTTGAACAAGTGCGATGTTAATTGAACTGTATGTTGAACACAAAATTAAAACTATAATTCAGTAATCGATTCTGAAATCGCTCGAAATGCATCACACCTGCTAAAAACGATCGATTTCCCCTGCATATAAAATTTTTATTAATCTAAAACCGACGTTCGAGCTAAGTCTTTTAGTTACCTTTTTTTCTATAGTTAAAAAAATTATCGCATTTAAAAATTCAAAACTCCGCACATAGGGGTTTTTTGCCAATCTAGCCGGACATTAGTTAAGTTAAGTCAGCAGCTCGACAGACAACAAAATTATGCATCGTATAGTGAAATTTTAACTCGTTTGCTTGAGATTTGTGGTTTTGACACTGTTAAAGTCAGGAAAGTTGAGTAAATTGCATGCGTGTTCATTGACTTTTTACGGTTTTGGGAGGTTTACAACATAATTTTTTGTGGGTAAACGAATTAAGAATTTTTTTAAAAATGTTATACATCACTATAAAATTTGAAATCTCTACTTTCAAATTAAAAAAAAACGTTGCGCGTTTTTGCGCCATTTTTTTGTGATTTTTGGAAAATTTCACCTTTTTTCTGTTTTTGCTCATCTTAAATTCGTCAGTCATAAAATGTTTTGGTTGTCTTTTATTTAAATTATTATGTACATTAGGGATATAACTTTTTAACAATTTTTTAAAATATCAAAATTGGCATAGCACAGTCCGATAGAGCATAAAAAACTATATGAGAACGTATATCTATTTTTTCGCTAAGTTCAAAAAAGTTCACACACCGCGATGAAGTTTTGAAAATTTTTAATTTTATTTTTGGTTAAGAAAAATTGATAATATGTTTATTTAAAACAAAAAATAGCTCAAGTATGAAATTTCATTAATATTTAGAGATGGTAAGAGATTTTTCCGCAAACCAAAACGTATCTTTAACCTTTTTTAACGAAAAAAAATTAAAAATTAATAAAAAAAACCGTATAAAATTATGAATATTCAATATTGCATTAGTTTAGAAAAACCAATTCGTGCGTGAACTTTTTTGAGAAAAATTACAAAAGATTATAATTTTCGTGGTTACTAGGACATGGTTGACCTCATGGTACTATGCCAAAAAAATTTGTTATACCCTAATGTACATATAAGACTTATATTCCTTATATTCCAGTAAGTAGCTTTTTTTAATCACCTGTACAGCCAGAATTCGTCTATTTGAGAGCATATTACACCTGTTGTATAAACTCACAGGACAAAACTATTATTAAAGAGAGAAAAAAACTATCCATGAAAAATTTAGAAGTGAATTAGGGCTAATAGTGGATGTACCATATAAAGACTGGATTTGGAAACAGCAACGATGGCAACACCAGCAGAAGATTTTTTTCCAATCCTGCATTAACTACAGAAATAACTGGAATTGCATTTGATTTATCTACCGAATCGTAGTTATTATTGAAGTAATTCCAAGTGGTCACGAAATCCATTTGCACGAGTTTGCCAATTATTGCTTAGACACTACAAAACTTTACGTTACTCTATATCCCTGGCATACTATGACACCTGCAAAGCACAAGATTTTAATACATGGCGCAACTGTAATGAGCGAAGCATTGTTGTCTATCGGGCTTTTATCTAAAAGCGTCTGTGGCACGAAATAAATATTTTCGGCTTAATAGGCAGAATTTTGTTAGAAAGTTTTCGGTAATTATAAATAGACTTTTGCTCAGTTTTCCAATGATTACTAGCATAAGACCAACTTCAAAAAAAGTCATGACCCTTTACGAAAGAAGCAACTTCTTTTATGCTTCCACCTGCACTTGGCTCTGAAGAGAATTTAGATTCGGAAGAGGATTTTGGAGAAACAGAGGAAGAAGAACCATGGCACTCATCATCATCTTAGTGCAAAAGAGAAGTTGTTTTAAAAAAATTAGTTGTTATTATTTTAAATAAAATTTATTGTAACTATTATAAATAAGTTATACTTACGAATAAATTAATTATTTTCAGATTAATTAAATACTATGAAATGCATAAGTCACATAAAAGCATAAAAATGAATATAATGTGAAAATGAATATAAAAGTTAAAAAAATTAATTCTTATGGTATTAAGGCGTTAGTAATCTATTTCTTTTAATATTTACATTTTATTTTTAAATATTATTTTATGTAACCGCCCACAAAAGGGGGTGGGGACGAAATGTGTAATTTTACGATCTCCTGGGTCTAATTTTAGGTTTTTTAACTTTCACCGACGTTAAAAGTTGCATTTGCTAAACAAAAGTATGGGAAAACTATAAAAAAAAATTCATTTTTTAGAGGTTGGATTAGTTCCTCTAGGGGGAACTTTTTCCTCCTTGGCCAAATTTTATTTATTTTTGAGCTTTACCTGCCTAGGACCAGAACAAATATTTCTGCCAAGTTTCATAGATCTAAGGGCACTCAATAACTTTTAAGAAGCAATACAAACTAAAACAAAAAGTAATGTCCGGCTAGATTGGCAAAATACGCCTATGTGCTCCGGTCAGTTCTTGTCTTTATTAATAAATCAAGTACTTGTACTTTCTTAAGAATATTACTTGTTCTGTGACATGTACAAAAAGTTACGAAAATTTGTCCAAATATAACAAAATTATACATCTTACGTCGAGCCTTCAAAAGTTACGAAAAATGTTACAAATGTTATCAAACGGCATCAACCTTAAGGACCATACCGCGACAAATGGGTCTACATACCGAACTTAATTTTTCCACTGTCATCTTAAATAAACTTAATAGAATACTAGTAGTGAAAATACAAGTGTACCCCAAGGGTCTAATTTAATTTTCGTAATTTTCTGCATACGATAGACACTGACGTATCGAATGAAAACCAGAGATGTACAGGGGTGTGCTGGAAATCTAAAACGTAAAACGCAAGAATTTTAAAAGTTATTTTTTAATAAGGTTTCTGTTATAAAAGAATTTTATGACAAATATTTCTCTGTTAAACAGAATTTTATAACAAAAATTATAAAAATTAGATTAAAGGTGTATTAGAAACAACTTTCAAATTCTTGCGTTTTACGTTTTCGATTTCCAGCACACCCCTGAATGTCTTTGGTTACTCGATACCGAATGCTATCATCTCAAATTACGATACATTTTATTCAATATCGTGTGTCATGATACCAAAATAAAAAATTTCGATCAATTTTGCTCGATATCGTATGCGGTGATTAGACCCCTGGGGTCTAATTCTGGCAGTCGTGATCGAATACTTTTTCGAATAAATTTCTAATTCTTTCAGTCGATACTGAACGGAATCGAAATTATTTTTTCACTGTGGTAAAGCAAAAAAATAATTTTGATTCGTTCAGTATCAACTGAATGAATTGGAACTAAAATTGCTTTAGAATCGAAAAGTACTCGATCACGACTGCCAGAATTAGCCCCCTGATTTGTCAACAAATGACTGAGATATGAGCAAAAAACTATCCTACTGCCTCTAATTGTACCAAAAATACCTTGTTGTTTTTTATTTTATTTTTACAATGAATACAAATTACCCGGGAGTTTTTTCCGTTTTCCCATTTTTGCAATTCAATTTACATAGGAAAAATGGGAGAAGGGAGAAAACTCCCAAGGAATTTTTATTCATAATTGGGCTGTATGTATATCTGGAGAGAAATTCAGGAGCCATAGTTTCCAAATAAGGTAAAAGCATCTTGGTAATCAACACACAACATCCAACAAAATTTGGGCAAGATACTAAACAGACTCAAAATTTTAACCGAAAACTTTTTATTGTCACAACAAAATTTAAGAAATAAAACCACAATTATTTTTGATTTTGTTGTTTTTGTTTACGATTAATATATTTAAAATTTTATACATTTTGTTTATTAAACATTTTAATGCAAAGAAGCGTAGTAGTTTTGAGTTTTTTTATAACTAATGATGATAAAATATTAATATAAATTTATATATTTAACTTAAGATTCAAACTTAAAATGTAACTATAAAAATTGAATTCTTAAGGTAGACTTTAATGATTTCACTAAAATTTAATTGAACTGAAAAAAATGATGTGAAAAAGTTTGGAAAAAAAATGTAAACATATAAAGTTAAAACAATTCAGAAAGAAATATAGATATATTTTTTAAATATTTTAACAATTTCTCTTAAAAGCCAAAAAAGGGCGGGGAAAAACTTAAGCTAAAAAAATCCAATTAGCAGTAAAAATAAAACATAAAATTTAGAGCTTAAATTAAAAAATAGTATGTTTTTTTAAGCTTAAAACTATAAAGAAAAAGGATTAAGATTTTTTTACAAAAGTTATTTTTATTTATTTTGTATTTATTGTTTGTCTTGTTTATTATAATTACAAATAATTATTTACACTTGAACTTAAAAGTTATGTAAACCTGAAAAATATGTAAGCGTTTTTAAATGGAAACTTTTGATTTTTCCGAATATTTTGGATTTTCTGTAAAATAAGAACATGCATTTAAAAATGAAATTTAAGAAAACCAAACGTGTTTTTTTATTTACAAAATTTTTTTGTTTAAAAATAATTTTTATTCTTTATTTTTTATTAAAACAAATTGTGGAATTTTGTTTTTTGTAACCTTAAAACAGGTTTAATTTATTTTTTATTATAAATAAGTTTTCTTACACTTTTTTTCTTCTTCAAAGACCTTGTTAGTTTTAATAAATTTTTGTTAAAGGTTTTTTTTAATTAATTATAAAGTTTGTTTAAAAGTATTATAATTAAAAATTTGCTGTGCAAATTATGGCAATATTAAACCTTAAACTTATTGTTTACAAGAAAATTCCAATTTCTCTCTTATTCCTTTTAATGTTTTTTTTTTTAATAGTTTGTCAAAATTGTAGACTTTTTTAAGAAAATTTCTGGTCTTGCGTCTGGTTTATAAAAAAAGTAAAAACATTTTAGGAAAAAAACTAAAAACTAAAATAAGAAAATTAAAATTTTTAAAAATATTGAATTAGAAAGAATTTTTAAACAAAAGATATATCTATGAAAAAAAAAAAACGGTTTAATTTAAGTTTAAAAAGGTTTAAGAGAGACAAAGAGAGAAAATAAGTTATTTTGTTTGTGTTTTGCCTAAGAGTTTATAAACAATATATCCCTTTTTGTTTAGAAAATATAAATTTTTTTAGTACGAGTTAGTATTCAGAGAGAGAGAGAGAGAGAGAGAGAGAGCATATTTTTGTTTAACTCTTGTTTTTTGTTATATTAGTGAGTTAATTTATGAAGAGAATTGTTTTTTTCGGTAAGGATTTAGAAAAAAAGATCGATATTTAATTAACGTGAGAGTGCTTGGAAAAATTCATATGTGTTACATGTTTTTTTTATCATTGAGTTAATTAAAGAAGAGAAAATGCTATTTTCATAAAGTTAAAACGAAAAATTCTATTACGGACCAGCCTTAGCTTAGATTCCTGAATTTTTTGAATTAATTTAAGGAGAAAATGTTATTTTGTTCATAGAATTTAAGGTGCTGAAATTTTCGGCCATTTTTTCGTATTTTACATAATTCTGAGCTAAAATTTCGATTTAAAAACTGTAAAAAGTATTTTTTTTTTAAATATAAAAACGTTTAATTTTAAAGATTATTTCGATTCTATTATTTGAATTACATAACAAGTCTTTTCTGTTAACGATGATAGAAGTAATTTTTAATTAAAACATTTACTGCCGTATTAAAAAAAAAATTGGATATATTTTAGTTCAACGAACACCGACCAAGGATTGTCAACTCAGCAACACCTGCTCTTTAAGTCTCACTGCTACAACAACAACAACGTATGTATGTATTAGGAAAATGTTAACTTTCACATAATTTTAAGTTTTTGAATCCACCTTTTTTAAATTTCCTTAAATAAGTTAAGAAAAAGCTGATGACGGTAATCGATATTGGCCTTAACTTACATTTGAATTGTTATTTAAATAGACATCGAAAAACGGAGATTGGACGGTTTTTAATACAAAAAAAATGTTAAAAATCAATCATGTTATGATTACAAAATGTTATTCAAAAAGAAAACTATTTTTTAATATTTGCTGTTAAAATTAATATATTTTCAAAATAATGGTACCTAAACGCAAAAACAATTTAGTTATTAAGCAGAGAAACTCTCATTAGCCTCACCACATTCATTATAATAACCGGTCGGCGAAAAATGGGTTAAACAGGAAAATTGTATAAACGATCTTTTAAAAATAAACTTTATTGTTCTTTTTAAAAATCATATTCACTATTTTGGCAGATTTTCATTAGAACAACTCGACATTAAAAACAATTTCGAAGTTAAAAGGAAAAAGAACGTGTTTGATGAAAAAAAAAAATTTTTTTATATGATCTCTATTTGTACGATTAATTTTTCAAATTCTTTGATATATCTTTTGTTTTAAAATTCCTTTCCCTTAAAGGTTTGTAATTGTTAGTAATGGAAAAAAACAATAAAAAAAACTAAATTAAAAAAAAATAAAAACTGCTATTTAAAACAAAATCAAAATGTAAGAATTACAATAAAATAAGAAAATAAGTGTTTTTAGTCTTCCAAATGATAGCAAAAGAAATTCCTCAACTTACTCAGCTACTGTTAGTGGATTAGTTTACAACAACTAAATGAGAGAAAGAAAAATGTTGAAGTTAGTAAAAATGTGTTAAACCAAAGATGAAAATGAGCTTAAAAACAAACCAAAAATTAAACTAAATAAACTAAATAATTCATTAACTAAATTAAAAGAATAAAAACTAAAAATTTACAAAATATGTTGGCACAAGACATTTAAAGTTTTAAATTGAAAAGTCTACTTTTTTTAACGAATTTTTTCAACTAAGGTCAGTAAATTGAAAATTATTTTAGTTTTTTTTTAACTATATACATGTATGTACATTAAAAAAAGTTATAAAAGATTAAAAGAAAAACAATTTTGCTAAATACTTTGAATTAAAAAAAAAAACGAATTTTTTCAATATTCCTGTAAACTATTTTGATTTTTTTTCAACAATATTAAACTAAACTAAAATTTAAAAATTTTAGAGAGATTGTAATTAAATTGTGTGTGTGGGAAAATTTTTCTTAGAAAACTACAGCCTTAAAAATAACCTCATTTAATATGGAATTATGTTTGTTTTTTTTTTGTGTGTATGGATTTATGTTTTAATAATTTTTTAAGCTTTTTACATTAAAAATAATAATTTTAACACTAAAAGTTTAATAATAATTTATTACTAGATAAACTTAGCTAAATAAAAAACGAATAATTACTTTTTTTTAGTGTGTGGGGTGTATAATATAATTAAATTTTTCTTTTTTTGGGTGTTTTTATATAAGTTAATAATAAATTAAATTTACTTAACGTAGTTGTTTTTTTCTTTTTGAAAAGGGTTACAAAAACTTGCTGTAATTTGTATGATACAAAAACGATGACACCACACTTTTTAAAAGAGGGTATAGTGTATAGAGTATAGTAATTGTTGTTGGTGTTTTCGGGGGCAGTGTTTAAAAAGTGAACTTATTTAACACCAAGTCTTATATTATTTATCTTTTTTTATAAAAGATTTAAAACAACAACAAACCTTAAAACTCAATTAGCTGTTTGAAGATCTTGATGATTTTCATCATCCTCATCTAAAATGACCATGGGTTTGCGACTAGATGCTGGTGGTGTTAGTAAACCATCGGGACACATAAGACCAGTAGCTGGTGAGGCTTCTTGTTTGATTTTTGTAGCCATAGCCAATAATTGTTCTTGTAGAAGGCAAGCACGATCCTTAAAAAGATAATTAAAAATGACAAGTATTCAAAATTAATAAAAAAAAAACCTTTTCAAAATTGTAAAATTTAAAAACAAATTTAATTTAAATAATTTAAAAATACTTACAAACATTATCATTGTTGTTGTGTGAGTTTGTATTATGTGTGAGTCGTCTGTCACAATATTTGGACAGATATGGCCCAAACCAAATTTGTTTGTGATTTGTTCATTTTGTTCTATTAAATGTAAATTATGGGATTCTTCAGATATCACTTCAAAGAAAGGCTGCATCCAACGAGCACATGGCTGTATTGTCTGCCAATCGAGACCCGAACAACGTAAAGCAGTTTCTCTGGAAATTTAAAATTAAGCAAAAAATTTACCAATAAATGACGACGAAATTTCGAATTAATTAAAACAATTTTACCAATTTTGTAGCAAAAAAAGTATGGATTATTTCAATAAAAATTTTCTACATAAAAAAAAAAAAAATAATCATAATATTGATCAATCCGCTTACCTATTAAATGTATGTGAAATAGCTGCTGCTGCAATCACCGAATATGGAAAATCGCTAACACCAACATCCAGCGAACACAAATCCAATAATTGAGCTGTTTGTACAAA
This sequence comes from Pollenia griseotomentosa, assembly GCA_963931875.1. Taxonomy (NCBI): domain Eukaryota; kingdom Metazoa; phylum Arthropoda; class Insecta; order Diptera; family Polleniidae; genus Pollenia; species Pollenia griseotomentosa. Next base: position 199,998,238 of record OZ007561.1, on the reverse strand, counting down.
TTCTAATCCCGAAAATTGTGGATAAATAAAAGCATCATCGACTTCACAATTTTGTAAACATGTTGCTGAAGTGGTGTTATTATTAAGGGCAGGTTGTGGTTCTTGTTTTTTTGAGGCAGTGTTTGTTGTGGAGTAGGTTTTCATTCCCTTTTTATTATTATAATTATTATTATTATTTCTAAGATTTTGTGGAGTTTGAAACGAGGCAGGCGTACGATTATTAACATTTAATTGCATATAAACACCCAACCATCCAATGGGTGTTACAGGGCTAATACTCCATTCTAAAGCTTGCAACAGTAGGATTTCATGTTGCAAAATATCGGATTCTTGGCAAGCACCATCAGTGACATAGGCAAATTCACCAATTTTCGGTGGGTAAATTTCTTCAACTTTGGCAGCTACAAACAGGCAGGTTATGCCAATCAATTGTAAATGGGTTTTTTGTACATTCTTTTGGGCACTTAAATAACGATCTAAATAATCGACGGCCAAGTAATAAGTTTCTCGATGTAGTTTATACACCTCACATACTTCTATCAACCAATCGAGTAGAATGGCTCGCATGCGTGGCTGTAGTCCGGGGTGATGATTCAACATATTGCAATCTCTTAAACAAGAAGCTTGTTCATCTTTTTTGCACATCAGTTGCCAGACATCTTGAGCATTAGCCCACGACAGAGCAGGCAAGGGACATTGTCTGGGTGGTTCAGGATCAGCGGCCGGTGTCATACAATCGTCGTAATGGGTATTTAAGTAATCATCAAACGACTTTACTTTTGGCTTTATAATATGAGTGGTGGATGTTTTGTTTGAGCTTTGTGTTTTACCGGTAGACAATCTCTGGCCCGGGGTACGTTCACCATGATGAACTTTCGCATCATCTACCTCATCGGAGATGATTTGTGCAACAGAAGGATTGTAGATTTGTGACATTTTTGTAGAGTCCGTTGAAGAGAGTGATGCTGTGACCGATACGATATCATCGACATCATCATCGTCCGTTATATGATCACTATCATCAGCTTCCACATTATGTGCCAAATCATCTTCGACTTCCTGCTGTTCGATTAAATCGTCTTCCTGCCTTAAACTATTGGGACTATCGGGTATATTATCATTGACCACTTCAAAGTCTGTGCCGGTAGAAAGACATTCTGAAGAGCTGTGTGTATCGATTTCCTGAGCCAAAATCTCATCAACAGGAGATGGATAGACGGAGGAGACCACAGAGACATTATCACTTTGATATAGTGAGGGTATGCGTTGTTGACGTTTAGCAGAAGGTTCAAAGCCTAATTCAGGGTCCTAAAAATAAAATAAAGAGATAATTGCTTAGTAAAATGTTTTTAAAACTGTTTAAATTTAATCTATTTTTAGGATCACTTTATTAAATGTTGCATTTTTTGGTATTTTGGATTCGAAATTATATTCGAAGTTATTTTTCGTATTGAATTCGAAGTAGATCTATAATAAATTTATTGCAACAATGTCAATTTTTTCCCTTCTAAATTTCCTGATTTTCTTTGTATTGATATTTAATAAATAAATAAATAAATTCGAAAATACTTTTTACAATTTTTCTACATTTTCGAATAATTTATTTGACTTTCTGTATAGGTTATGACCCATTTTCGAAAATAAAATTTTAAATATTCGAAAAATACTTTTTAGTATTTTCAACATATACTAACACCAAATTCAGAATTTTAATAAAAGTTTTTAAAATATTTTTAACTTCCGAAAATAAAAAGTCATATAAAAATCGATACAGATTTAAAGTTAATTTTTTTTAAACATTTACTTTGTTTTTCGTGATTTTAAAAGTAGTTTTGGTAGAGATAAGTGGTATTCAAAGTATATATATATATATATATATATATATATATATATATATGCAATGTATATACATATATATGTATATATACCTACATTGTTTCCTTTCGTTCATATAAGGAGCATAGGGCCTCGGTACTCAAAGGTAATCATTTTATAAGCTTTCAAAACAAGATCGTTTTCAAAAGTTGTTCGAATTCATTTTCACTTGAATGTTTTCGAGAACATGTCTGAATAACAACTATTTAAGCCCAAATTTATTTCTATTCCATTGTCAATTTTTAATGATTTTGAGTGATAATTATCCATTTTAAATCTCATTTATACTTAAAATCTAGTCAAAATTTGTTTGATTATTTTGCTTTTATGTTTCTTTTTAATGATTAATTAAAATTTAAATGCTTTCAGCCTTTTTTACGCCCTTAACTTTTTTAAAATACCATAAAAAAAATAAAAAAAAAAATTATAACTAATGATGATTATGGGATTTTATAAATAAAAAGTGAAACAAAATTTTCATTTACCATTTCAATTACTTTTCTTTTGCGCTCACACTTCATAATAACATAAAATGTCTGATCACTCACTGCCACTGCAACAAATTTCCAAAATGATAATGAAGAACACACAAAAACACTTTTTTCATTAAAGGTTTGTTACGAATTTACTTTTTTTACAAAAAAAAAAAAAGAATTTTCCGGTTTTATCACACAAGCCAGATTTGAAAATTTTCCCAAGAATTTAGTTCTCGTGTAGGCAATAAATAAGTAGTACAAGTGTTAGAAAAAAAAGAGGGATGTTAAAAAACCAACGAGAGTTTTCTTTGTAAAAATTTTGTTATAAATAATTTTCTTGTTAAATTATATATTGCACTTTAACTTTGTAAAAATACAACAGTCTTTGGTTTTTAAAATTTTTGGTACATATTTTTTTAAAAAAGTTTAAAAATTAAAACATATGTCGTTTTATTAAAAATATCTAAGATCTTTATTTTTATTGATGCATAGGAATTTATAAGAGATCTTGATTTTTTTTTGTAATTTTTTTTGTTAAAACTTTTAATGCGTTTGCGTGTGTTGACGCATTGACTTTCCGAGTGGAACTGAGTTTGAAATGTTAAAGAATTCAAGCATGTCCTCAAAAAGTAACGAATAAATGAGGGTTGATTTTTCTTTATATCTGTCTTGCTCTATACACTTTCGTAACCTATATAGTTAGTCTGTTTTTGTTTTGAAATTATTGTGGAGGTATGTGTGTAAACTTCTCGTTATAAGTTGCGATCTTAAAAGGATCTTCTTTTATTGCTTTCTTACCCTTAAATTTTTTTGAAAACGGTTTTAACGAAGGTCATAGCAAAAGAAACGAAACAAAAAAAACCTTTAAGATCCTTTCTAAGTAAATGCAAAAACAAAAATTTCTGCATTTATGTAGTTGTTTAAACAATAGTTAAAACGAAATGAATATATATTTATAATGCAGCATTTACAACAACAACACATCAAATCTCTGTGTATTCCTTGATCCTTAAACAAAGACAAGAAAACTATGAAGATTTTTGTCAAACCAGGTACCTTTGCACATCTCTGATTAAGAAAAATACCAACAATTAAAAAAAAAGATTCCTTAAAGTTAGACAATTTCAATCCTTACAACAATTTCTAAATGATGCAATTGCTAAATCCAAAAGAATTATTGTAGAAATTATTTCTTGTAAATAGAAAATATTTTTAAAAGGCTACAAGGTCACCAAGAAAAAAACAAATCATCACTAAGAAGACGGACGGATTCCCATAAATCTTTATTAAATAGTCATGTAAAGATTTTTCCCAAACAAACTCAAACAATTATTAAAGTCATTCATCTTGCCAAACGAAACCAAATGCAAAAAAGCATCCCTTATCATTTTGTTCTCATTTTTTTTTTTTTTTATAAAATATAGATCAACAGCAATTATTCAGTCTTAAGGCAACATTTTTTTTATCTTAAAAATTGCATGACTTTTTTTGTGCACATTCAAGAAAGCATAACCAATTTAATTTTACCCAGCCTTCCTAATTTTTCTTCCTAAAATTCAAATTTTTGTTTTTTCCTAAAAGCGTATAAATCCAGAAATTCTTCTTTTCAAGAAAAATCAACTAGCAAAATGTCACAGTTCATTAAAATTAAAGCATCGTAAAAATGATGAAGTATCTATTAGAGTTTTATTGTAAATTGTTTAATTAGAAAAGAAGCTGCTGCTGGTTGGCGACCGACTATAAAAAATGTTGGCCAAAAAAGCAGATGTTTTGCTTTTAGCATTTAAAATAGAGGACGACATGATTTTAGACGACTTGAAAATGACAATAAATCATTTTGAATTTTCTTAAATAAAGAAAAGTTCAAGAAGAAAATTTTCTTTTTGTTTAAATAGTTAAACAGAAAGACAAATAAACAGCTGAACTTTTTGACCGGTGGTCATAAAAATTTCAAATAAAGTTTACAATCGAATTTTATGACAACAAAATATTATATTAGATGAAAACTTTTTAACGATGACTACCCTGCGGGTAGTTAATCGATGCAGAGGCTTAAATGCAAGGACTTGCGTAAGCCGTTCTAGCAGGAGTAGATGGGAAGAGGATTTCTATGTAGGGCCTCCTATGCCATAGGGGCTAGCAAAAAGCACTTACTAAGAACTGTTACTGCCACCAACGAGGTGAACGAGGGGTAGGGGGAGGGGGGGGGGCTGTTGTTATCGACAGAGGTTTTCCTGGTGAGACTTGGCAAATAATGAAAGGCGGTTCTAGTGATATTCCAGGAGCATCTTCAGAATGTCACGATGCTGGTTGGTACCGGGGCCACGTCAGGTAGGTAGAAAGGCTGGTTTGAAGTTAAACTACACACTCTCACCCAGAGACCAGTATGGTCGTTGTGACGCCTTGAGAAGCAGGGTCACATTATGTTGATAAACACGCTCAACGTTGCTAATAAAGCTCGGATAGACGGAGTATGGGAAGGTTTTAGGCTCGATGTGGTTTTGTTGAGTAGATTTCTAGGAGACCTAGGTCCATCGGCCGAGCCCTCTGCACCTGAACAAATATTAAAGATCATTTACTGCAGTAACAACCCTGAGGTTATGAAGAAGTCGAGGTTGTCATCAAATAATCGTTCCAATTTTAGCAAACAATTTTAATCCTTCTTGGTAAAATTTAGGCTAAGCATGATTTTAAACTGGTCACTTGTATTAAATAAGGCCTGAACTAGTAGCATTAACTGCCAGAATCCTAGGCCACGGTGGCCTGAAGTAGACGCAGTAACTTCTTTTTCCTTACTGTAAATGGATTCACAATTGACCTATTCGCTCTATGACTGGATCTTATAAGACGAAAGTGTTATCTAAACTCTAGACATATTTCGAAGAAATTTTAAAAACAATAGGGTGTCTTAAGTTAAGCAAGAGTTTTAATAAACTATAAATGAAAACCATTTAAAAGAAAGTATTAACTAAACATTTTTATTTTTTCACTTTTTTAAAAAAAAACGACACGTAATATCTCATCAACCCGCAGTAAAACTATCGTGAAATTTTGATTACTTTTTTGTAACAAAAAGGTTGGTTTAAAAATAATTTTTTATGACTTTAATATTCATATTGAAAAATTGTTTTGCTTCTACTGAAAATTTTTAAATAACGAATCCAGTGCCATTTTTTACCATTCACCAAATAAAATCTTCTAATTTGCTGCCTTTTGGTCGATATCAAAACAAAATTTACTTTCGTACATTTAGTTTTAAATGGTAGTTAAAAGAACGAAATAATTATAAACAATTGATGTCATATCCTTCTTTCGTTATTGACAAAAAATTTTCGTTTATCCTAAAAAATAAACAATTGCTATCGGTTTTTTTGTTATCAATTAAACCAACACATCTTGATGTTATTAAAAAATGAAAATACCCCACATAAGAAACGGCAGTTGCAATAATCACTAGAGAATAAAATAGAAGACAGTTGTAAAAGGAGCGCATGCGTCCAAAGGTAGTAAGTAATAATTGTTTGTATTTGTTACACCTGGAAGAAGAACTCAAGATATATAGAAGAAATAACAAAAGAAATTACTAATGCTTTTTAATTTCATTGTATTTTTTTCTTTCTTTTTCATAAACTATTCTTAACGGAGGACGACAAAATTTTGCTTAATGCAACCACCACCACAAAGACTAACAACAAGCCTTAACACTAAGGACGACAAGGAAAAAAGTGTATGTAATCGAAAAAATAATAATAGTAAAATATAATAAATGTAAAGGTGTCCTGTGACTTGCGACGCTTATGCAATAAAACAAGGAAGCAACATTATAGAATACATTATCAAAAGAAATTTTCGGTTTTTTTTTTTCAAAAAGAACTTTAAAACATCAATATGTTAAGAAAATATTTGTGATTTTTCTAATACAAAATGCTGTTTGCTACATTTCTTATCTAGGGGGATTTATTATAAAGCAATAATAGAAGTTTTATAACAGTTATTTCGAGTAATAAAAATAAAATTCAATCATCTGCCACATTTTATTTAGGTAAAAGAAGAAGTTTTATTGACAAAAATGATAAGGATAATAAAGTTAATTTGACTGGCCATTTGTTTGTCTTCAATTTTTTATAACTACGTACATTTAAACGTTCCTTAATATGTCTTCAAATTAGTTAAGCTCTTTAGTTTTTTTTTTAATTTACTACTTTGCCTAATTGTTATATTAAACATATGTTATTTCTTTTAGTTACTGCCTAACACAGATCTTATATTTATAATTTTTCTCGGCTAAATGCTCTATTTAGTTCTTGACTATTGCTTATTACATCAGGCGTTTAAAATGCAAGATAATATTTCTTTCTATACTTATTTAGACATTTATTAAGTCCCAACTAGATATTTTAACTTTCAAGAGGATATTGAAATGTTAAGGATAATTGCAAAATATTTTAATAAATATTGCTTCACGCGGTGTTGTGTGTTCGAGATACGAGTAGCTATCCCTTATAAACAATTTGTATGTTGTTAAGCTATTTGGGTAAATAGATATAAAAAGACAGATGTGTTCCTAAGTACAGAGTATGCAATGGTTTATAATAAAAATCTTAAGTAAACCACCTAAGGAGTTTTAAAGGAGATTTGAAAAAAGTAAATATAGGTAGACATAATCAGAGTCAGAGTCGACTATTAACAAGTTTTAGCAAAAGATCAATTGTAAAGAAATAATAAATTTTTGTTACAGTCCTACGGTCTAATTTATAAAAATTTCTTGTTTCAGCTTTAATGCTTACAATAGTTATCAAACACTTTTTGTTTTATAAGCCATTAATAAAAAGTCAGATTTATAAACGCTTAATTGGAGTGGATTAACAATTAAACGTTTATATTACTTTTGTATTTTTATGTTGGCAACAACATGTTATTTTAATTGTAATTTTTGTAATAGTGATGCATACAACTGGGGATTAAACAATACGAGATCATACAACGAACGAATTTTAAGTGAATTTCTGTTTTGTTTTCAATTAAAAATGAATTTCTTTTTTTTAAAACGTAATATTAAAAATAATTTTATGTTTTTTTTTTTTTTTGTTAATAAAATACATACTACATATTGAAATAGAAGCGAAATATGTAAATTATTTATTAGCAATATCAAATTTTTACTGCTCAAACTCTGTTGGTTCCACAAAAGATTATACAGCTTTATGTTTAATGAATAATTTAACCAATTTTTATTATACATTTTTTATACGCAGATGATTTGAAAATAAAACCTCCTAAGTTTTAACAGAACATTTTTAGCCACATATAACTGCCAAAATATTTTAGGTTAAAATGTTTTTACCTGGAACAATATCATTTTCCTCAATAGCAATGTTGTGAAGTACTGCTAGGGCGATAATCAATGTTTTCCCTTTTACCAGATAAACCGTCAACCCATCTAACAAGCAGCGAAATCGTTGCTTCCAAGCCCCAAAGCAACGTTTAACAGAGTTTCTAGTGCTTATCTGTGCAGCATTATATTTGTTCTCCTTTTCATTCTGTGGTTTGGATAGTGGGGAGAATAAATAAGTCTGCAGCTTATATCCTGAGTCTCCCAACAAAATACCTTTGAACTCTCCGCTTTCAAGTTTAATAGTTGACTCATTTAAAATACGGCAGTAAATCTACAAATTGTTTTTTTTAACTTCAATTTAATTGGTTATAAGCGCTTTTTTGGTAATTGCTGAAATAAATTTATAAAGTTATAAATTTAATTTCGTCGGGAGGTTTCTGGTGGACACATTTTTACAAAAAATTAGTTTTAAATCAATTCTATATAACAATAATAGCGCCCTCTTTTTTTAACATTTAATCCCTTTTTTGATAGCTCGAATATATTAAGAGATTTTGAGTTCTAGCATTGCCTGATATCTTTAATTTTACAGTTCTCTAAACATTGTTTTGCTTCTTTCGTCACTTTTTGTGCTATGAAGCAAATTTTTGATGCAAAATTTAAAATATTATTGTTTGTAATTGCTGTGCTGCATGTTCCATTCAAAGCATGTAGAACAAAACATTTTTGTTCCGTGCGGCAAACAAGTAACTAACAGACGATACACTATGTGGTTTCTACTTTGTGTTTGCTTTAACAAATACTTTACCTATTTGAAAGAGATTTTAAAATATAAGTGTAATGAATGGTTAAAAAAGGTTTGCAATATTTGAAATAAATCTTAATAGCTTTTTATATTTTATGCAAAAAGTTATAACGACTTTAAGTTTCAACAGAAAACATATCTAGCGACCCACATTATTTTAGCAAAAAAATCTATCGAGCAGTTTATATTTAAAATTAATTCAAACACTAGTTATCGTTTTTCTAGAGAAAAAAATTTTATGCGTATTAAACTTTTTTATTAAAATAAATAAAAAGACAAAAATGTTTAATTTTTCGTGCAATTATTAAAATTTTATTTTAACAAACATTGAAATGTCAACTTATTAAACTCTTAAAGTAGGGTAAATGCTACAATAAATATTTCAAATTTATGATATGTTTATTAAACGTTTAATAGGCTATTAAACATTTATAAATACTCTTTTTTCGACTTTTGCTTATTAATGACTTATAAAGCTGCAATGATGCGTTTATAAATTAGACTGCTAGTATATTGCTTGAAATATTGATTAGAAACATTTCAAACTAATACTTTTTGGACATACCTATATTGATCTACCTTTCCGTTAAGGGGAAATCACGTAGCGAAATTTAGTCCGGACAGCCTCCAATCCAAGTTATATTATGAGAAAACCAGTGCTTGACTAGCCCAAGGGAAAGTGTCATGGGGTTCATTACCCCTTGAATCCGCACTTGCTTCAAGGTGTAAGTTCTGAATAACTTTTTTTTATTGACTACAGTGTTTAGAGAACAATATGATTCCATTACATACCCAAATTTTAAAAATATGAAAATATGTAAAAATTCAAGTTTTTAAAGATCTATTTAGGGGAAAAAAACCGAAAAAAAATATTTTTAAAATTTCCGAAATTTTAATAGGGAAAACTTTTGGAAATTTTTTTTAACGATTTCGGCTTACATTGTTGTACCATTAAATTGTATAAGCTGCCAGTTAATCAATGTCAAAAGAAATTTAATAAGAATGAGCAAATTGTCAGCTCATTTGACCTACCGATCATTTAAAAAAATGGAGTTAGGTTGGAGTACATAAATTTCGGATACCCTCTTTCTGAATCCAAAACCAGTTTTTCATGATTTCTGAGATATTTAGCATTAATTTGGCTTCATATCAACTATTTTAAAGTTTTTTAAGTATTTGTTTGCTCTACAAACCACTGTTTGGCGAATGCAGCAAATTTCTCATACAAAAGTGTACACTCTTCCTTCGCTCCATTGGCGTTAGAAAAAAGTGGTTAAAGCAAAAGCAAAATAAAATGTCAACAACTCAATATACAGCAGTAAGTAAATGTATGCAGCACAAAAAGCTACTTTTTAAAAATAAATTTTGGCCCCTAATACGGTTCACAACTCAACTCAGTTGAGGTTATAAACACAATTTTCAATTTGTGTTGGTTTATATACCCGTGAAGTGCGGGGAAACCGAAATAAAAAAAATTATGGAAACTCGTGTAAGATACTACAACATACAATTTGAAAAACACATTGTCCTAAAGATTACAGATAGACCTAATGAAATGAAAATGATATAGACGTTGTTTATAAAAAAAAAACTGTTTCTTATTGTGAATCAAAGCATTCTACAACGGTGCACTTTTAACTATTTGTCCAAACTCGGTAAAAAAATGAATGACATTTTTCGGAAGCATGGTAATTAGTAAATAAAATCAGAAATATACTTTTTGACGACTTACTAAGCGCTTTGAGTGTGTCAGAAAGTTATTTCCTACGCCGTTAAAAAATGTTAATATAAATATTTATTAAAAATATTTTATCTATTTTATGAATTAACTTTTTGATCTCATATCTTGAGTACCTCAATTTTTGTTTGTTATTATTATTGCTTTTTGAATTAAATTGTTATGTTTATGTTATTTTTTTTATCTTGTATCCGTAAGTTTATAATAATTCAAGTTCCTCTTTTAATCTTCAATTCATTTTTGTAGTATTTAAGCATTTCTTTTACTTACTTTGTAAACAAGTTCCCTTACGTTCTTTTTATAAAAGTTTTTTTCATTAATTCAAAACAAATTTACTTTGTGTTATTTATATTGAGCAGCATCCCGGGATCCCGGGAAATTTAAAAAAATTTCCCGCTTTCCCGGGAATCGAAAAACTCCGGGGAAAAAAATCTACTCAACACAAACAGTTGTTTTATTTACAACTCAACTGAGAGTTATTCTCCACTACAACTTTTGGAGCCAAACAAATAATGAGCTGACGATATGTTACCCGAAAGAATTTTTTCGTATTTTCACCACTGCTTCCGGCTTTTAAGAAAAATGTAAGGATTTGTAAACGATCTAAGAAGTTAACAAACAGCATTTAATTGAAAATGAAAATTATTGTTTTGTGCCACATACGCAACTTTTATTTCTATAAATTAGCTTTTTTTGCTGCATACGTATACTTACTGCTGTGTATTGAAATGTTGACATTTTATTTTGCTTTTACTACTTTTTTTCTTATTTTAATGAAGCGAAGCAAGATTTAGATTTATTTTGTTGTTGTCATTTTATTTTGCTTTAACTACTTGTTTTTTCTTACAGCAAAAAAGCAAAGCAAAAGTGAAATTTATTTTGTACGTTTTTGTATGAAGAACTTGCAGCATTCGCCAAACAGAGGCGTACAGAGAAAAAAACAATAAAGTACTTAATAAACTTTAAAATAGTTGGTATGGAGGAGCCCATACCTAACTAAATTTTTTTTTAAATGGTCGGTAGGTCAAACTAATAATGAGCTGACGGTATTTTTTACAGCTGAATTTATTTTTCTCTCTCTTTCTCTACTAGTCTTTCTTCTATGCTGTTAATCGTTATTGAAATCCAAATTTGATTCCAGGTTTTAATAAAAACCAATACATTTAGAACGTTAAAGTTTTTTTTAAATTACTAATAGTTCAGAGGCAAAATCTGAAACCAAAATCTTGTTAAAAATCAAGTAGTCCTTAAACAAAATATTTTGCTTTATACTTTTTTCCTATTACAATTATTTCCAACGTATTTGGGACTTTAAGCAATAATTTTTAAAAAATTACAATAATTTTTCAATATAAAAAAACCCAAACAAAACAAACATGCCACAAAAATATGCACAGGAATTTCTAGGTTAGTTTGAATATAAACAAAAACTTTTCGCATACCCTTGCATACACACACACACACATCAAACAACATCAAAGGACTCAATACTTGAAAGCAATGGGGTGCAAATCAGCACATTTGTTGAAAATGTAAGATATTATGAAAAAAATGAAACAACAACAATATCAGAAGCAGCAACTAACACTTAAATAAAGGTGTGCAAACACACACATGCATACAGTACCATAAACAAGTAATGCAATTTCTTTTTTAAAAAAAGGACATAATAACAACTACATACAAAGTCAGTACTTCTTCTACGATTATAAAACAGTAAAAAATTTAACCAAGCAAAAAATAGTTACGCATGCGTAAACACCTTGACGGAGGACATTTGAACAACAAAATTTACAAACATATTTTAAATAAGAGAGTAAAAGAGAGGGTTGTAAAATTTTGAAATTTTTTTCTTATGCAGACGTTAAAAGAAAATGACAAGAAATATTTACAATAATAAAAAAAATACGAATTTAAGAAACCAACAGCAGACGTTATAAAATAAAATAAAAACAAAACTTTATCACCAGGATATAAAGCAGGAAATTTTTTAGATATTATAAAAAAGGGAAAAAACCAGAAATAACAAAAACAATTAGGTTATTTTTATGTGTAACAATAAAATACTAAACTATTTTTGTGTTAATATTTACACAAAATTTATTTTTTATGTAAATTTTTAATTTCACGAACGTGCCACAATAGATTGATGATAATGTAGGAATGAGTAGGCATTTATCCTTAAAACAGAGAAAAATACATATAACAAAGATGGACATTTAACAAAAAGGAACAAGGAAGTTTTAGTTTTAATATACAAATGTAAAAAATTAACAAAACAAATGAAATAAGAAAAAAAAAATAGAAGTAAGAAGGTGGTTGACATATTGTTTAAGAGAAATGATAAACATGATATGATCGGCAAATTTTTATAGAAATAAAAAAGAAGCACCAGGCAAACGATCATTTTAATGATATGGTGTTATCTTGCGTGTTATAATCTAGGGTTTTGTCTTCAATTTAAATAATAGTTTGATATAAAATAAAGAAAACGGAAAGAACTTCCCTCGTATATTTAAAATTTTCTATTAGTAATAGATTCAAGCAAATGTCCTTTTTTGGGCTTCTTATAAACTATTGTTAACAGGCAGCTACCAAAAAATAATAATATATCAAGTTTGTTTTCGAGACATTATCTAATTATATATTCAAAACATAACGACATTTGTTTTTTACCCGTCTTCTTGGCTTTCATACTTTTGTGTTGAGAAATTGCATGTTTGTTAAGGTAACCTCAGGGTTAAGGGGAAGCATTTATGTATGTAGTCGTCAGGATAGGAAGATCTGTGTTTGTTTTATTTAAGACAAACTTCCTAGTAAAAAAAGTAACGCTTTTTTCATTTAGCCATATGTCTAGGATGTTTCCTTATGGGATAATGCATTTATGCTAATTTTATTTTCCATTTTTTTTTGCATACTCATTAAAAAACAAGTATTAGGAAATTATAGAAAAATTACTGGGATGTACAAACTTATTTGCATATTTCTTAAAACACAAAATCAAATGTTAGGAATGATTTAATAAAATAAAAACTTGTTTAAATCTTTTTTAACTTTGATAACACAGCTTTGCGATGAAAATCTTTTTTTAATAATTTCATATGAAACCGGTAGGTAGATGTTGGTTTGTATATTACAAATATAAACTTCCCAGGCAGAAATTATGACTCTTAACAAAAAAGGAGGTACTACAATAGCATTGTAATTAGAAAATTTAGACTTTTCGTCACATGTCGTGTCATCACAGTACTACTAATACAAAATATGACTTAAGTTTTGCATTACCACAATAAAATTATTCCTGCACTCCTACAGTATAACAAAAATTTGAACTTAGTTTTGTAAAGTTATAAATTTTGACTTGACAAAAATCCTGTACACCTACAACAATTGAAAAATAAAAAAAGTTTACTTTAGTCTCACATAAACTTACCTTAATTGATGTTGCGAAAAAAGAAGCAAATCAATTTTTAAGTTAAAAAAACAGTACTTTTATTTGCTATTTTTGCAGCATTCTAATGTTGTTAATTTGTTAATCTGACGCATTGAACTTATACTTTTGGTGTTTTAGCAACGTTTGACACAATACCCAACAGACCAAACTGTAAATGAGTTTTATAATAAGCTAATCATAAGAGGTTTCCTACAACCAATATGATTGCAAGTGATTTATTCTCGCAATAGTTTTGTAAGTGTTTTCAAGAATGATATCATTCTATGTCCGGTTATTTGAATTTTGTATTATTTGTTAAAGTTTTCAGTAATTGTGTTTTGTTCAAGGAGTAAAGTGTTTTAAAGAGTTTTAAACAGTGCACAATTAAAAAAAAGTAATTAAATATTTTGTAAGTAAAAAACTTTTTGTAAATATGCCATATAAATTAAAAGAGAGTGTTCGTAAAGAGTTTAATCTTATTATAGATTAGAAAAGTATTTTTCTGTAAGCTTATTCTATAGTTAGACTTCTAAGCTTACATTATAGACAAGTAATATTATTGCAAGGGATCAGTTTTCAATTTTTAATAATTATTAACAAGCCTTTAATAATAGTAATCACAACACTTTTCTTATGTAAATAAGCTTGCTACAAGTTCTTTCTATATCGTTTTGGTTTGTTGGGTAGTCAAAAGACGGTCATTCAGTTTTAAAATTAACATTGTGACTACATTGTAAATTTAAAGTAACAGGAACATAGTAAATAAAAACAAGAGTTATAAGACCGCCAATTGGCGTTATCGTTTTAGTACTGTGAATGCATTGTACATTTTTTAAATAGGGTGTACAAATGATGTTTGTTGTACCCCTAAGCCATCGTAATAACGTATACATATATATCTGTGGAATTTTGACTAAACATCTTAAGTCGAGATAAGATAGCAAAAAACTTGAAAAAAAACTCGGTGTAAAAAACATTTTTATCAATTAACAAAACAAACCAAAATTAAAGAAAAATTTCGTTTATAATACAAAATTAAAAAAACGTAAATAAAAATGTTTTTTGAATTAAAATTCGTATGATTAACAATATTTTTTTCAGCTTTTAAAATTTGACTTAGTCCTCGTGCATATTACGAAACATTTGAGTTTGACGATGAAAGACGTGTACAAGCAGTTTTTGTGAGTTTATTATTAAAATAAATAGAGAAGTCATACAAAATGTTTAAATGCTGTAAAACAAATGTTTCATACTATGGACGAGGACTTAAGGCCCCTGTTACGGTTTACAACTCAACTCAGTTGAGTTGTAATTTCTTAATTTTAGTATTATGGTTTACAACTTTGCTATATTGCGGTGAACAAAAACATAACAAAAATTACAACTGGTCACAACCAGCAGAGTTGTCTTAATTACAACTCAACTGAGTCCAATTATTTTTACTTTTTGATTTCCGACAGAGGGCTCTTTCGTAATTTTTTTTTTTGATTTTACCGCCTTTTATAAGATTTTGTTAAGCGGCTCATACACTTGCAATAAAATTGTTTTACGTATTGTACAATTATATCGCCAATGTGTATGTGATATTCGAAGGTGGCAAAATATATTGGCAACAATCAAGACTTTTGATGTTTATTTCACAACGAAAAGAAAGTGAAATGTGTTGGCAACATTGTACAATGTTGTTTATGTTATTCCTATAGGTTATGTTCAACTTTTTATTGAATGAATAAAGCCACTGTGCGACTTATTGCATAATATAGGACAAAATGGAAATAATATGGCAAATATCATATACAATATTATTGGAAGTGTATTGGCCGCTTTAGTCGTGCTTGATTCCCAATTTTTATTCTTGATAAAAACACTGAAATTTCACTGGTTGCTTAGGCTAGATCGCTTAGCCAGATTTTTTATAAAAAATTGACGAAATTGTTGCAAAAGTGACGAATATTTTACTTTTCCAATATACAATCTCAAATTTTAAATAGCCCAAATTGTTAAGCGTTAAAAATAAGAGAGGGATGGATTACACATTCACGATCTTTATCGATTTCATTGAATTTAAGACAAAGAATGAACAAAGCATATTTCCCCCCATTTATACTTTATTTTTCAGTAATAAAAGAAACAGAAAGACGAGATTAGAAATAATCGAAAAGGAACAATTTTTGAAAGTCTTTCTTGCTGTCAAGTATATCATATCCACTAGGGGTCTTCAAATTTCACTAGGGGTCTTCAAGACCAACAAATCGTGCAATATATGTAAAACGGATTTTCGAAATTCCGGGCCTTGAAATTTTTTTATTTTTCGAAAGCCCGTTTTACATACACTGCACGATTTTTTGGTCTTAGAAGACCCCTAGTGAAATTTGATGCAGAAAATATTCGTAGAACATGATTGTTAGAGGGTTAATTTATTGTAAGAAAAGAATCGTAATACAACTCTACTGAAGACATCTGAAATAGTCTTTTAGTTCGGAAGTACATTTAGAATATTTTTTTTTTGACTTGTACCAAACGCCCTTTTAAGAAATTCAAACATTTCAATGCCCGAAATTTCGAAAATCCGTTTGAAATACATTACACGAACTTTTGGTCTTAGAAGAACCCTAGTGAAATTTGATGCAGAAAATATTCGTAGAACATTTTAACCCTTAAAAGTACCGTTTAGTATACTTATGACCCGAATTTTGTTGCACTGTGTTTTTATTTTTAACGCAAAACATGGCGACAATACAAATAACATCAATGGATTTCTCGACAACAACACCAACAAACCGTATCATACACGTTTGGATAGAGCAAATACAATTTTTTTGCCTATATTCTAATATTTCACCCCGCATTGGTTAGTGGTTCGGCGTCGTATAACTGTACCGAGTTACAGTTTTTGCGGTTTCTACATTAACTATATGCAATCGATTTTAACCTCAATGTTTTTATGTGTTGTCTGGTGGAGAACCAAAATTAACTCTATGTGACTGGTGGAGAACCATATATAACTCAGACGTTTTACTGGTGGAGTACAAAGGAAATAACTCAGACGTTTACTAGTGGAGACCAAAATACTCTGGAGCGGATTCTGGAAGCTCTCGCCTTCCTATACGAAGGTTTAGGTCGAACGAGGTTTTGTGGTTGAAGCTCCAAAAATTGTGTGATACCCTGGCATTATAACTTAAATAGTTCGCCAAAAACTTTTAGTTTTAAGCAAAATAAAAAAAAAAAAAAAATATATTCTAATATTTTGAAAAAATACCTATTTTGAAAAATCGGGTGCTCGAAATTAATTTTTGACCAATGGTTTCTTCGGCAAAGTTCCTTGGAATGAACCATAGAACAAGAATCGCGATGTGCCTTTGACGCAAACAAATTTGACCCACCCTAATATATATATGTATATATATAATACCTTAACCAGTAAGCCAACCAGTTTTCAGCAGAGATTTCCTCCTGCAGGACTCTATTATCATCCGGCAGCCGAAAGTGGGCCTTAAGATCCAGTTCCTTTATGTAGAAATCTCACCAACTCTACTACCTTTCTTTAAGCCTTCAGTATAAACCCATAGGACAGATTCTGGGAAAGACATCTCAATGGGCAGTTCATTCCTGTAAGTCATATGCACTTCAAACCTTGGTCTAAGCACGAGACAACCAGTTATACGCTGAATTAAGTCGTATCGCCGAGCATTCTTAATGTTTCATTTACAAAATTTTACCATTTTTCTTCTAGGCTTAAATCTATTTGACTATCAAATTCAGACTGAAATCTAACATTTCACTCAATAGACTATTATTAAATTAAATGTTTATTCTTTTTCCTAGGCAATACCTTCTGTAAAAAAAATATAAAGCCTCACTAGGGTTGCACTTCTAAAATAATAAGAGGTATTTTGCTCCAATTGTGTATTACTCACTTAATGGAACTACCATTGTAGATTCATCGCTTGGAAGTCCTTTAAATTCTAAATTTTCTTGTTGTTCTGCTGGTGAATATAGCTGTTGCTAAGTTGATAATCTTTGGCCGAGTGAGTCTCAAGCCTTGGAACAGATCACACTGTCGTGAAAACTATAAATTCTAGTAGTGCGGTATTTTAAACTTAATTAAGGAAGAGTATTTATTTAATAGAGTTGCCACATTGTTTGGATTTTAATTCTACCAAACTTTTTTTAATCCCTAACAAATCATTAACCCTTGCACCTTTTTTTATTTATTTGTCAATCTAAAATCAGAGGTTGTTTTCCATAGGTGGACATACTTTTCTCGTTTTCCTGCCCGAACTAATTGCAACGTAGTGTGGGAAGCTCTTTAGATTACAAAATATCTAAATACATAAGTGCTCGAATCACCATTTATATAAATTTAATACTTCGAAAAGTTTACTTTATATGTATATCCCATATAATGATCAAGCATGGGTTTTTTAAAAGTTTTTTGCACTCATTTTTTTAGGAGGTGGCAGCCCCCTTCCCAAAAAGGTTGTACAACCCCGAAAGTATTGCTCACTTTAAAAAAGAAATCATTAGATTTCCGTTACACAAAAGTCTTATACATATAAAAAAAAACCTCCAACCAGTTTAAATATTTCTTTAGGCAGGACACATGATGCAATTTATTTTTATTTTTTTTTAATATTTTCTCTTACACGAAAGTTAATGAAGGATAAATTTCGAAACAAAAAAAAAAAAATGTTCTCATCATAAGATTTCTACAGAAAGATGCTTTTTAATTTGACTTACCCTATCATCTAAACTTGTGGATGCACAACGTTTACGTTTGGTGCCGGCTGATGACGTTGCTACTATAGTTGTTACTGTTGCTGAAGATGAAGGCGCTGTTGTAGTACTATTACGACTAGAAGAACACATATTATTTGAGAAATTACTAAGCGTTAAAGCTGAAGAACAGGACGATGAGGCTGAGATGTGTGAGGCACTGCTGCTATTTGAAATGGATAGTATGACTTCTTCTAAACCCACATTAACTATGGTTTTGGCAGATGAAGATGGACAGGAGGCAATAGATGAAAGATTTGCTCTTGTACCAAAAGGTGACAGTGATGATGATGAGGTACAATATTCTAAATTGTAGGAAGCACCGTTATTACTTGAGGCATGGGATTTAAAACTGCTATTGCTGTTACTATGTTGGCTGCTGGTACTGTTACTGCTGCGGCTGTTAGTAAAAAGGAGAAGCAAGGAAAAATATGAAATTTAAAACATGTTATATTAAATAGAATAAAATTTAAAATATTTCAATTGCAAAAACTGAAAATTGTTTAAAGAAAATTGATACATTTGAATATAGGGGCTGGCTGCAGATACATTGAATTGATGGTGTTGTAAAGATAAAGGCGTTGTGATTGTTAATAGTACACAATTATTTCCATATCCCGGAAATGTAGCATATGAAAATCAATTTATATGCTGCAAGGGTTTTTCCATATTCTTTACTTAAGTACTTAAGCAAATTAAGTAATTGTATAAAATTGAAAGAAAATTTGCATTCCTTTATTTTTATAAAAACAATACTTGAGTATCAATTCAAATTAGAAGCCTTTGGCTGCATAACGAATTTGTTTAAGTAGTTGCAAGCAAATTTTTTATTTATATTTTAAATTTTACATCGGGAAAAAAATTTTTGCAAACCTTTTTTAAGTGAGTAAATTCAGTTGTGAGAAAAGAAAAAGGGAGAAAAAGAAATTTAACTTATACACGCACACACATCCATATTAAAAACAAGATGCTGCTGCTTGATGATTCCCTTTTTAACCCTTAACTTCCAAACATACTTAAAGGGTTTCTTTATTCATTAATTAAACATCTTAGATTTATTAAAAAGCCGTTGAAAAAGGGCCGGCTGCAGTGAAAATAAAAAGGATTTTGTTTAGTTTGACAGTTAAAGGGGTGTTGTTGTTTCACGGTTTATTCTTTTTCTTTTATATAAATCAAATTTGTGCATTATAAAAAAAATAAAAAAACTTAAAGGTTAATCATGAAGAGCATAGAAAAAAATCATAATCACGTACTAAATTACAAGGAAAATCAAAAACTCTTAAACTACAATTTTAACTAAAATCGAAGATTTTTACAGACTTAAGAAATTGCAACCCCTAGAAAAAAATTTCTATCCTTAATTTTTGTTTTTAAAACGCAAACATTTTGTTAAGAAAATAAATTATTTTCTCATAAAAAAATAGGCCTGTTACCAAAGAAAGTCTTAAATTTTTTTATTAAATTCATCCCAAAACTAAGGTTTTTTTTTATAATATTAAGAAAAGGCACATAAATTTCAACAGAATCTATGAGAAATTTGTTATCAATGAAATGTATTATTGTGTCTTTTTTTTTTTTTGCTAGACAATAGATACCGCCGCCGTCTTTTCAAGAAAAAAATATTTCAAAATGTATTGAGTTTATTGGTTGCCCGTAAAACAAAGCATAGATAATAAAAGTAAAAGTGTTTGTTACGGTTCTTGAATGATTTTTCCTAGGAAAAGAAATCTTTTCTTTAAGGATAATTACAAGTTAATGTAAATTATAAAAAAAAAAACGTTTATGTTGCTTTTCAAATCAAATAAAAATATGAATTTTTAATAAGGCAGAAAAAGGTTTTAAATTTAATTAAAAAAAAGATTCAGCTGATCCGTTTATTTCTGTTTGTAGGTGTAGTTTTTGTTAAGAGATGTAGGGTACTCCGATAATCTAGTGAGCAAAAAACAAAATTTCGAGAGAAAGAACTGTTCGCTTTTTATTTAGAAATTAGAAAGTTTAAATAGAGGCAAGTTTTTTTTTCGGGATATTTGCAAAATCTTTTCTGGCCGAACATAACAGCGGTAGTAAGTAAAATTTATGGGCAGTATTTATATCTAAAGTGAGCGATCAAAAGAAGCCTTGTTGAAAACAAACTAGCAGGGAACAATTGTTCTAAAATGAAAATGCTATAATGAGCTCAAACAAATCCAACAAGCGGATACGCTTTATAAAGCTTGTTTTTTTGTACTTATGAGTTATATGTTTAACGGACTGTCATACTGTACTCACTTTTTGACATTTTGATCAGTGTGCTCTGGCAAATCATCATAAACAGATTTACGCTTGAACAACGCTAAAAAATTATCTGAATTTACTTTGAAAATCAGTCATCAATTCTCACAACTTATAGAAGCAATTTTTGTTCAGCGATGGAACTTATTTTTTGGTTTGATAATAATCAATATCGAGAAAAGGGCCTGTCAATTTGCCCCGAAGGTCCTATTTCTTATAAATTTTGTTTAAATTAAATCTTTATAAGCAAGTTGGCTACCATTATATTAATTATGTATACTGTGCTAGAATTTGACACTTTTCTATTGAGACAAGACGGGCACCTGGCGTTTTAACATAAGTCGGTTAGCACCATTGGAGTGTTATTTATTGCAACTACTGAAAATGTCAGTTTCGAATTGTAATTTCAATTACGCGTCAATCCAGTATTAAAATGTTCCAAATAATTTTTATTAAAAAATATCCTTTTAAAATTCACATATATTTCAATCAATCTTTAATTATCTTAAAAACTTGACATTTTCAAATCAAACACAAAAAGTGATTCAAGAATTACGATAAGAGAAAAATAGAAAAAGAAGTTTCGAAATGCTACTGGCAAGTCATCTTCCCACATAAATTTCTAATAAATAAAAATAACAATAACATTGTTAGACAGAATGATGCAAAACAATACATAACAATGGGAGAGAAACTTTGTTAATGCATAAACACAGGATGACAGGAAATAATTAAGAAAAAAAAAAACGAATATAAAGAGATTTATACACAAAACCAAATGCGAGTATACTGTAAGGATTGATCTCAGAATCCTAACAAAATGTGTGGAATTATAAATTCTGAAAATAGAAAGTTACATTTTCACAATTAATTTTGACTTTTTACCGTAACAATACATAGTTTGAGTTTTCTAAAAATTGTATAATTTAAACAAATATTTAATGTTTAACGGTATTTTTTTAAAAAATTTAAAATACGGCGACTGCATGTATCGACTTATTAAAGTCAATAAGTGGCGATAATTGATTTCGAGATCGAATGTCTCTTGCCATTGGACAACTCTCTACTATTTCCTTTGGGAAAGGTGAACTCACTGGTTTATGCGGATAACCAGGGAAACCATAAATATGCAATTGCATGTTTTTCCTTGTGCGACCAATGAAGGCAGAAACAATATATTTATCCGTTTTAGAGCTTTTTATGGATTTTGGAATCCATTTTTTAGTGCATATTTTTGGTATATTTTACCGTTAGCAGCATTTTTTTGCATAATTTAGTTAAAAAGATCCTTTTTGCAGCATTTTTTAAGTTTATACGGTATATTTTGACTTTTGAGGCATATTTTGATACATGTTAAATCTTTTTAGATGCCTACAAGAGCTTTCGCAGCAGATAAATTTTAGCATTTTTGTTTTAAATAACTATTTGTATATCCAAAGTGTTGCTTCAATTTTGCTATCTACATTTAATTTTTACTCGAAAACTGTAAAACAAAGCACTTTGTCATTAAATATAACTGTTATTTTAAACTTTTTTACATATGTATAAGCAAAAATTAAGGAAAAATACATTATATGTGACCTTCTCCGAGAAAAGGGACCTAGTGTGAGAAAATGAAATTTTGGGAAAAAGTAAAGAAGAAAGTAAAATTTTAATGTTTTTCTCATTTTTATCGATTTTCCCAAGTCCGTTTTGTACGTTTTTATGGGGTAAATTAATTTGTATCAGAAATCTAACTCATTTCATCTTATTCTACACCCTTTTAGGTACCAGAATCCACTCTTAAGTCCAAACCCGTTTTTTGACACACTAGGTCCCTTTTCTCGGAGAAGGTCACATATACGTTTTTGTCGATGTGTGTAATACATAGAAATCTGGACAAATCTTTTAGTATACCGATCGACTCAGAATCATTTTTTAAAGTAATCTAACGATGCCTATCCGTCCGTTTGAACGAAGTCTATGTAACTGTTGAGAATCGGTCCGTAAACCATCTAATTATGTTGGTATTTAGATTAAATTCGCCCCAAAAATATTTTACTGCAAATAATATTCTTTTCGAATCATTTCACATTTGCCCAAAGTTCCTATCTATAAAAATCTTTAACTTCCTTTCAAATGCTAATAAGAATAAACAATTTAGCTGTCGTCCCTAAAATCCAAAAAATCTCATATGGAAGTCTATATCTAGATAATATTCGACACACTTATATGAAGTTTAACCTCTTAACATAACTTTGTTTATGTGAGATTGTCCATCGTCTCCAAAAAGTTAAATATCGAAAATTCGTCTGTAAGTACTATGGTGTTTGTGCTTTACTTAATATACTTTTAGGATTGTTTTTTTTTTATAGAACAGTTATTAAATTGTTGAATATTTTTTTTTCAAATAAGCAATTTTTGAATTTTATGGTGCATATTTTCAACAATTTTCAGGGAATATTATCAAGTTTTTACTGCATATTTAATGCGCATAAAACGCGTTTTTAAAGCATGTTTCTGGTTTCCCTGCAGATAATCCAGCAACAATTGCCGCTTTTATTTTAAAATTTCATTGTTGGGGATTATATAGCTTTTTCTTTTTATTTAAAGTTCTCAAATTTGTTTAACCTTAAAAATTTATAAATTATCGACGGGGATTTTCATGCAAAAACTCAGCTTTAAAACATCAATTTACAATAAGCTTTCCCTTAATTATTCCTAAGTTTTTATTTTTTTCCTTTATTCCCCGTATATAACCTTAAAGCTCTTATGCATACAAAATACAAATACAAATAAATTAAAGCAAACTAAACCGATTTTACCTCAAATTAGGGACGTGTGTTCTATCAATTACTTTTTTTCCTAAAGGAGAAGGTGTACGTTTTTAAAATAAATGAAAAAAGAAAAAAAAAAAATGAATTACCTTCAATTAATTTGATAACAATAATTACAATGATAATGCAAAAATGCAATATGAACATGCATTTAATATGTCATTGGAAAAATATAACCAACTGACAGAATATACTAGTTATCGGTAAAACAATGAAGATGGTTCAACCAGGATAAGTGCTACAAACCGCACGAAAGCCCAGCAATTTAAAAAAGGAGTAATTTCGAGTGTCATATGTGACATGGTCATACACAACATATGAAATATGATGAAATAATCAAGCAAAAGGACAAGAAAATGACGCTTTTTAACTTAAAAAGAGGAGGGGGTGTTTTTCAAACTACACTTTAAAAATATATATAAAATACTATGTGTAAAGGTATTTAAAATGATTACAGCAATAAATGTTGAGTTATTTAGTCAAAGTTAGAACAATAATTACTGGGATGTAAAAAAAAATTTAAAAGGATAAAGCATAAAGGAATTTAACTAGGATATGGAAAATTACCTTACAACATTTTTGAAAAATCGTTATAATTTTGAATTTTTTTTTTGCAAATTAAAGTATTTTTCAAACAGAAATAAAAATTTATACATAAAAACTAATGTGTGAGAAATAAAACCAAAATTTAGGGGATAGTTTTAAAAAATATGCTTTTTCCTTTTTTTATGAACTAACTTAAAAAAAAAACAAAAGGAAGTTCACTAGTAACAGCAGGAAGGAAAAAAGTAGTTTATAGTTTTGTCAACCACATTTAGTTTTTTTTACGTGAGCCTCATAATAATAGATTGGTAAAAAAAAAATAGATAATCTGTTGACTACTGGAGTCTAGAAAAAAATTGACCAAGCAGAACAATGCCAAGGCAATTATAAGAACTGCAGATAATCATCATTAAAAGCTGAGTATTAGGCAAAAACAAAAATTTTTCAGTTAAAAAAAGTTAAATACTCAAATATTCATTTATCAGGCTTGTCACAGAAATCAATTCCCATCGAAAGGTGAAATGGTTTCGTATCTTTCTTCACATAAAACGAAATCACTTTCGATCGTAATTGATTTCTGTGACAGCCCTGTATGTAATAAAAATCGATCGATTTCAAAACGATCGTTTTTGCCAGGTGTGATGATTTTCGAGCAATTTTAAAACCCATTTCTTAATTATAGTCTTAAATTTTTGTTCAAAATACAGTTCAATAGAAAATGTATTAGATATAAGTTTTTAGAGATACTAAACGATATTATCGGTTTCCAATCGTTTTGTTTTCTTAATCGTTTTCCATTACATACCTGGTTATTTTTCTTACTATTAATAAATTCACATAAGATTATAGGAAATTTATATAAATATGGAATAATTAGAATAAACTCGAACTTACCTTTTATAGAAATCCATAATGAAACGGCCTAAAACAGCCGTTATAAATATGATTAACGTATTTGATGAAAATAGAACCAATTGTATGTATGATAAATTATAATAAAAAACTAAAAAGATAAAGAAGAAAAATTAAAAATTAATTAAAAACAAAACTATATTGGACAAACTACATCTCTAGATCAAGTGAAAATTGTTTTTAATAAAATTGTTCTTCAGAGGTATTTTTTTCAATAATTCCAATAAAGTAAATGTAAACTTACATCAAGCTTAAAAAAACAAAGAACTTAATAAAAACATTTCATACTTCAATACAATCTTTCATTGCCTAAAAGATTTAAGTGCCGAATATCATAAAAGATAAGAATTTTGTTAGAAAACGTGTGAGGAGTTATCAGTCTTCCCTTGTGACTGTTATGTAACTTGTCATACTTTGTCTGCTTATAGTGTGCTTATACTAAAGATTCTTCCAATATGGGCTTATTGCTTTTTGCAAATCATGTTAAAGATAACAACACGTGCAAATAATAAAATTTTTAAAAATTTAAACTGACCCTAATTTTCATTAAAAAATATCATCTTTAGAAATAATGCCGATTTCTGGATAACAAAGAAATTTTTCGAATTTGAGACGATGCCAAACTGCATACCGAAAAAGTTAAGTGTTGGTGTGGATTTTGGGCTGGCGGCGTCAATGTCCATATTTCTTTGAGAACAACGTATCTACAATATGTTATATGTTTACCATTAATACATAAATATAGATAATTCATATATGTACGTATATGAAAACAGTAACATACATTATATCACGTAATAAAACCTAAACATACTCGTCAAACTCTTACGTTTAAACATCAAACAAATCTTAAGCTACGATAACAATATTTTATCTTTCTTAAATTGAATTCTATGCATGTGGTCAGTGTTTTTGGAGTAACAAGTAGAAAATAAACTAAACAAATATCTTCACGCAATCCTTAAGAATCCTTGTTGTATTTCTTTCTTAAAATATCTGATTTCCAATTGTTTAAACAAAGAAATGTTTACGTTTTAGTTAAAAAAAAAAAATTAAGAGAAATTTTATAATTGTGTGAAAAAATGTTGGTAAATATTATTTTCATTAACTACAAAACTAATAGATAAGGAAAAAATATTTATTGTGTGTTTGCATTGCATGATGCAATTGTCAGTTTGCCCCTTAAACAGTTTAATGATTTCCGTTTTTTTTTTATAAATATAAAAAAAGTAAAAGGAAAAAATAACGGCCAAAATTAAATACTTACACTTGTTTCATTAGGAGTTTTTAAAGAAATATTGGAACCAGCAGTAAAGTAATTTTCTTTAAAACAAAAAAGAATTTTAGAGTTTCCAACTCTAATCCACCTGTTGTAGCAACCTGGCTATTTTCCATGGTAAACAACAATTAAAAAGGAAGATAAAGTTAGAATGATAGAAAACATAAGCGTATGCTGCGGGCAGGTGCATAATTAGGCAGCTGTTGTATTTTTTTATAACTTATAACAAGCATTAAAAGATGTAAGCTACTTCTTATGTATGCCACTGGGTGCTAGATCAATAATATTACTTTTCAAATCCTTTATAACATGGATAATTTGGAAACATATTGCTCTTAATTTTGTCCAAGTTTTTATATAATATTTGACTTATTCGTTTTCGTTTTTTAAGTGACATATGTTTTAATAATTTTCCTAATGTCATTTAATTTTTTTAACACCTTTGGTTAAACACAATAATTTCCTGTTTATTTTACATTAACTGCTTTTCCAACCGTTATTTCTTCTTCTATGACCATTAATACGAATTGTAGTTAAGGTAGTAAAATTAATTGTTTTATTGTTAGCACCCTTAAATATTTTTAAGAATTAACGAAAATGTTTGAAAATGTACCTGCGCTTAAGGATAAATTAATGAAGAACTTATTGGTCGATTGAGAAATGTTAAGATTTAATAAATATGTATGTAATCTATATATAAATCGACAAAGGCAAAACAGTTAAGAACACTTTTCCCCTCAGTTTGTCAACCGATTCGAACAAAATATACACCATTTGAAAGATATTTACTTATAGAAGTGCACACTTTTCGAAGTTTTAAGCATTCAAATTTGCTACTAATCCATATACTAGTACAGAACGCATATGTAAATACAAAATTTGTTTTTTTTTTCAATTATCAAATAATAAAAAAATAGGGTGCCCGATTATTCGACATTTTTTAGAAACCGGTTTTCGAATATTTCGACTATATAAATACGGGAAATTAAATGTCTTTTTTTTACTTTTCCGTGCTGCATGTGATAATTTTTAAATTTTCTATAATATTGAACTTAGAAACATAATATTATAGGTGCTGGGTCCTGAGTGAATGAGAACCTATAAGATGAAAAATGTTGGTACTTTTTGAATTTTTGTTAATATTCGACCTACATAAACATAAAATCATACATTAAACTGGGTAAATATAAAAATTAAACATGCAATGTCCTGAGTGGATGACAATCTATAAAGGAGATTTTTTTGATATTTTTTTGCTTTTCCATTGATATTTTCTGATATTTTTTATACTGAACTTACAAAATCAAATTAAATCACGTGGAAGATAAAAAATGAACCGGAGGTTGGTCTCTCGCCAAATCAATCCAATAAGACGGAAAAAATAAATGCTCGAAACATGTTAATTAATATACACTTATTAGAGCCACTTTTTGGGTTTGAGATTAAAGTTAATTTAATTCTATAATTATCTAATCTGAGAATTAAGTTAATCTACTATCAATTGAAATTGATATTTTTGGGTGGTGGCTTAAACCATGGCTTAAGCCATGCTACCATACTGAGCACAAATAAATGGCAACTTTTTTTGCAAATGCTAACTTTTTATCAAAGCAACATGGATGTTTTCAAATAAAAAGAAGAAATTGCGCGAATTCAATTTTGTTTACAAGGTAGAAATATTTTGTGTTTAAAGAAAAAATATATTAAAGAAATAATATTGAAAGGAAAAATTATATCAAAGTGCTTAGCAATATATCATTTTTTAAAAATTATTTTCTGTTTCATATTTTTGCAACAGTTTAACATAACCAAACATGTGTATGTTGAGAGTTTAAGTTAAGGTTTAAACCACCACCATTGGCCGCTTAATATAAATAAAGTTAAAAAAATACAACTCAAAAAGTAAATACGGAGATTAAAGTTAATTTAATCGCTAATCTCTAACCCAAAAAGTGGCTCTTAGATGTATGTACTATGTTTTCCTCATATGTACATAAAAATTAATGGTCGAATTTTGACCAAAAGGCGAACACTAGTCTTAATAATTTAAATTATTGTTTTTTATTTTTTTTTTTAGAAAACTTTAAAGATTGACTAATTTGAAAGTACAAACAAAATGTTCTAAAAAAATAAAATAATAATATAGTTCTTACTAACTCAATAGTTAATAAAATGTCAAAAAACTTAAAAATATTATACGTTCGTAAAACTGCTTAGAGTGGGGAAGCAGATTGCGCGTCATTGTTATTATTTCTTACGTTTTGTACGCATTGGTAAATGGTTTGCCGTTGCATAACTGTACCAATGTAAAATTATTCGGGGTTCAACTTTAATTATTCGTTTTCTAACCTAACATTTTACATCGTGCTGGTGGAGTACCAACAAACCATCATTTTAATATTTATAAGGGGCTGACTTAAGAAGTTTCAGCTTCTAACGTAAACGTCGGTTTCCTACGTAGTTCTTTTGATGGCTTGTGGAGGAGGTGAGCTCATTAACTTAAGCTGTAATTTTTGATGGCTATATGAAATTTTCAGTGGCTTTGCTGTTTAAGGGGTAATTTAAGACCAAACCAAAATGTTATATAGGTATTTTATCAATTACAGAAAATTTACTAAGCTTTTTTTCGATTTTAAATGTTTATTAGTTAAGAGTGTGAAAGTATGAAACAGCAAAATTTAGTTGTTGTTAATTTATAGTTGTTAATTTATAAAATTAACAATTTCAAAATATAAGAAAGATTTGATCATATTACATGTTTCTACAAAACATTTTCAAAATTAAATAGGAGAATAAATATTAAATTACATCGTATTAAACTTTTTCTTAAAAATTTTAAAACTGAAATTAATTTCCTAAGAAACCACAAAAACTACTTATTAGAAGAAATCAATACCACACAAATGTTTAGACAATTTTAAAAAAATATCAACATTCTGAAAAGAAATTGTTTTCGAAATCCTGAAATAACAAACACTCTTGAAAAGTTAGTTGTTTAAAAATGAAAGGATAATTTTAAAAATAAAAATTTTTAAATCAATTTTCTAATAACTAAATTCAATTATAAGAGCATAACTGAATATAAATGAAAAACACTTTAACGATTTTCTAACAAAAGAAAAACAGGGGAAACAAGATTTAATAAAATACATAGTTTTTATAACACGACCTTGAATGGTAAATAAGTATTTACCATTAACTAAATAAACAACAACTTATACTACATAGTAGTAACAACAACGTCTATAATATGCATACCTACATAAATATGTATGTATGTATGTATTGAAACAACAACAACAACAATTTTATTAAGAAGGAAACACAAATCGACCGGCTACTTCAAGGATTTTAAATTTAGAAACCCAATGATTTTCCAAGAAATCTCATCCAGCTCAACACAGCAATTAGCAATTACAAAACAAGAGAAAGACAAATTCCAAGAGATTTTTTTATGAAAACCTTTTTAAAGGAAGACACAGTTAAAGTGTAACTAAAACTCAGAAATTTATAAAAAAAATACAAGATAATCCTAAGTCTATTGGAAGTAACTGCAAATTAAATACAAATAAAAACTTCTAAGATCTTGTTATACCCACACCACAATTTTGGAGAGGGTATTATGCGTTTGTGCTGATATTTGTAACTCTTTAATACATTGGTCCTAGACCGACCTTTAAGTATACCGATCGAATAAGAATCACTTTTTGAATCGATCTAACGATTTCCGTCCTTTCGTCAGGCTGGCTGTCCATTTAAACCTTGTGCGCAAAGTACAGTTCGCAATTTTAAATATATTTTGTATAAACATTCACAAGGCCAAGCCTATTTAAACAAAGTGAGAATCGGTCTATAGTTTTACATGTATACCCATGAACCATCATACCATGTTTGTATGTAGATTAAATTTGGTTCAAACTCATTGTATTACAATCTTAAACATCTTACCAAATTTTTTTGGAATCGGTCCATATTTGACCATAGTATACTACACCCGAAAATATGTAGCTTCTAACTTCCTTATAAATGTAGGCATTGGCGACAATAACGTCGACGATAGCTACTACAAATGTCGTGTTAAACTATTGTGTAAGTAGATCAAGAATTGAAGCACAGCCGGGAATAACGTTGTAAAAGCGACTTTTTGCAAAATCTGTTTTTTTTTTTTTGCAAATTATCGTTAACATTGCTATCTTACATTGTCTAAACATCATATCATTTTAAATGATGCCACTTAACGTTTTCAAAATGCAATTCAAAGAGTCAGCCAGTGAAACGTTGTAAGTTACTTTGCGAATTGCAATTACGTTTTAAAAGCCGCTTGCGCAGTGGAAAAAAGTTTTAAATGACATCGTGATGGTGGATATAAAAAGTTTTTCCACTAAAAAAAAGTTATAAACTGTAAATTTGCATGTTATTTTAAATACAAATTTCTTGAGTCCATGAGTCCCAAATATGGTACATTCTCAAAAATTTGTTTGGATTTAAATATTGTGATATAGGGTATCATATGGCCGGGCTCGACCAACTATACTAGCTTTCTTGTTTTAAAATTTTTTTTTTATAAAAATATCAACTATTCTCTCACTGCACTCTCTTTGTGTTTTCTCTTTAGATTTCCTTATTCTAAATTCAAAGGATGGTTTGTAAGGAGTATCTTTGTTTAGTTGATACATTTTTTTGTCGATCACCCAAAGACTGCAGGAGCATCAACTGCAGTGGCAGCAATCTCTTGCTGGTGGAATGAAATCTTGAAATTTTTTGTTGTTATTGTTGGAATTTGTATATGTATGTAAATATAATTTTTTCCTGTTTTACAACAAAAAGGAGTAGCAAAATAAAAGGAGACTTTTTTAGTCAATTCATTATTTTTCTTCAGTTTTTTGTTTGTGATTCCAATGAAAAAAGTATTGTTATAAAAAAAGTAGTATTATTGTTGTTATTTCTCCTTATTATTATTTGTTGACTACGGCGACGAGTTAAAGAAAATGCAAGGCTTGCACTTTAAATATGCAGAGCTCAGAAGGAATTTATTATTTAAAAAATAATTAAATAGAAGTATCAGCATTAACCTTTCAGATTGCCTGAACTCTAAACCCTTAGGAATAACCACATAAACTGAATTACTACCTAGTCATAAACAGCTTAATTTCCAAACAAACTAGACACCTAAATGTAAAATCCATGCTTCTGACAAAACACTCTTAACTTATTTAAACGCAGTCTGTCCAATAAAGCAGTCGCATATGAATATCTTTAAAGGAAGTACAAATAAAACTTATACCTGCCCAATAAAAATTTTTATCATTTTGCAAAGCACTAAAAGTACATTTAAAGAAATAAGCACATATTTATGCGCTAAGCAATAAGATATGCAGAGATGCAGTAAAGAAAGTGAATAAACTCTAAGCAAGTTTTATAAAAAAAATAACATTTTAACTGCCATGCCATTCCCTTACTACGAAGCAGGGTTGTCAGAGCGAATACTAAAAAATAACTAACAAAACATTCAGTGTGTAAACCTGATAGCTACACTCACCAGATTTTATTTGCGTTGAATAAAGCGCATTTTGTGTCAAAAATGTATTGCTCCAAAGTGGGAACTCACCATATAAAATTCAGGCCTTCCGTAAGCGAGATGGTAAACGAAACTCTTACATATCTCCCTTACAAACCAGCTTCGTTGGAAGCTCCATTTTTAATTGGGTGTGTACATATGTATTATGCTATCAAGTCATATTGTCATAAGCTTTGTTTCTTTTCTCTACTTTGGGATCCCAATTTGCACGTTAAGCTTTCCCGTAAATTAAATTCTACGTGCTCTTGCACTGAACAGCCCAGACTTTTTCTTCGTGCAAATTGTGTAAATTGTCAAACAGCTGTAATATATAAACAAAACATAAAAGGCAAAGAAAAAAAGTTCATGATCCAAATTCTGGAAAATGTGTTGAGGAATACAATAATGTTTTCAAATAAATAGTTTTGAACAGAAATATTAGGAAAAAATAATGTTAGTTATTGTTAAAGTGTTTGTTTTGTTTTATTTTTGGTAAAAAAAGTTTATTTCTACAGCCAATATAAAATTTCTCAAAAGTTCCGCAATTTTTTTTTTTTTGTGTTATAAAACCTGTCAAAACACTGAATTTTTATTTTGAGCTTAAAATTGTGTTTTTCTGTTCCCGTACTTTTGTGTATTTTTGTCTCTTTATGAGATAAATTTAGGCTTGCTCTCATTTTCACGAACTTTGCCCAAAAAGTAAAAAAAAAACGGAGCTATAATAATGTCCTAAAATTTTACAATAGTTTAAAAAACGGGTGTTGTGTTTCAAACAAAAAAAGGCCCTTAAATAAAACTTTTGATGCTGTGCTAAATGTCTTGTCATAACTACACGTTAAAATTTAAATCAGTGAAGGGCAACACATATACTATCACATTTATGCTTGTGTGGGAAGCAGCGGAAAACGAATGACGCTCATCAACAAGAAATGACAACAAAAAACGGCAGAACGTACATTGTCACAGACCACACGAAGAAGTTTATAGTGTAAATGTGTCGACGTCACACAAGCAGCATTTTTCTTCCTATGCACGCGTACATAGGATTTGCAAAAGTGCCCTTCACTGATCTAAATTATGAGGGGTTGCTCACAGCAGTCATCATTTTTCTTGTTATTATTTTAAGACATATGACTGTTTGATCCGCCAACTATTTGATCATTACATTTTTTTCTAAATTTGAATTACGAAGAAATCCAAGTAAAAAGAACAAAACATAAGTAAATTTTTCCAATAAATTATTCAGATCTAATTGGTGTTTTTAAAGCTTAATAGAACTTAACTATAAAAAATATACAAAAAATAATATTTAAAAAAAACTTATTTTATTCGTTTTTTAAAAAGATTTGAAAATTGTACAACCAAAAACACAACATTCTTTTATGTCTCTGTCTTAAAAGTAATATACCATCAGATTTGTTCATTAAATTTGTTGTTTATTTCGTTAGTTGTTGCAGTTATCTGTGGAATGTTACTTGTAAGGACAATGCTTTTGCAGTATATTCAACGGCTCGCAAGTACTCTTCATACATTAATTTTATCTCTTCTTTTAGAATACGACCTGTTCTCTCTCCTCTTATTTTTTGGTTTATTTTTTATTTGCTATTTATTTTTTAGGATTTTATTTTATTTTTATATACATACATACATATGCATATGTGTGCATTTTTCGGGTTTTGTGTTCCTAAAAGCCTGGTGGGAAAATATATGCAATAATGAAAGATAAAGTAAAAAAATGTAAACGAAAACATACAAGTACCGGTACCAAAAACAAAACAAAAATTATTTATAAGTTTCTAATATTGTATAAATTTTGGGTTTTCTTTATCTGTGTGTATCAGTTAAATTATTTATTTTAGCGTCTAATTAAATGTAAAAGAGAATACAACTAAATACGAGTATATTTTTTAACTAAAATCTACTATGTACACTTATTGTATTTAATAATATTTTCATGTTTTTGAATGAGAAAGATTTAGTTGCTTCATGCTTATTCCTGTGAAAATTTTATTTTATTTTAGTTGTTAGAATTCTTAAAGTTATTGGTTTTCATTTAATGAACCCACTGAGATTTCAAGGAATATGAGGATAAGCAAAAAATGAGATAAGAAGTTGGTAAATTTAAAGGGGGAAGCTAGAAGTATTTGGTTAAATGTCTTACCAAGGGAATTTTATTTTAAAATAATAGCGTGTTACATATTAATGGCCTGTGAGAAAAAGTCCTTCAAATTAAGAAAGGAACAATTTATTTAAACTTCAAAAGAAATAATCATAGATTAACCAAAATCCACTAAAAAAATGGCTCAAACATTTAAGACCCCAAAAATATATACATATGTATATATTCTGCCGTCTTGAGTAATTTTAATGGGTAATGAATTACGGAGGACGACTGAACTAAAATTTTTTTATTTATTTTTTATATTTTAACATGGGCCGTGTTGCATAATTTCGCTACTGCCTACTCAACTTCAGTTGTGTTGCTATCCGTAATCGACCGATAAGTCGATTTAGCCACGTTCATCTGTTGAAAACACGGTCACTTTCGAACAACTCAAAAGAAAAGAACTATATTGGCTTCAAATTGCTTCAAGTTATCCTAAGCAGTTTGGGACTGAAATCCAACATCGCTTCAATAAGAGTTATGAATCCAAATTTGGAACCACCACCTTAAAAAATTGATAATTTTGTTGCAAAAACTAACATAAATGGTTGTAAAATGCACGGACTGATATAAGATTTTGCATATACAGTGCACTCGGGAAAACGTCAACGCTCGTTTACGTCAACATCCCAAAACGTCAACCCTTTTTTTATATTGTCAACCCAACCACAAAGCTCTAAAACGTCAACTCTGAATAAAACAAAATTTTGAATTTATCAGCAGTTAAAATACACACATTTGTACACATACACACTTATTTTATAAAGTAATATCAGAAATTGGGGATTCCCCTTATAAGTAGAGTAGAAAAGAACTTACAACTGTATGTACTTATGGTTTGTCTTTTTATTTATGTTCAGTTGCTTCTTTGTTCTCGTAAGTATCACATTAACAAAAGGGTACAAGTGCGGTAGCTTTAGCGAAGCAATATGGTGTAACAAAGTCAACCATTAGCAAGATAAGATTTTTTTTTAATTCATATGTGTGCATGTAAAATTAAAAATATGATCTCATTTAAAATGTATTCTTTTGGTTCTAATTGTCTTCTATGGTTCAAGTCAGGTTGAATGACTTTTTGTTTCCTTTTTGAATTTGTTTGTTTGGTTTTAGTTTATAATCAATAAAAACCTTTAAAAGCACATTATCGATATGTTTTTTATTTAAAAATTTTACATTCGTAAACGTCAACAATTTGTTAAACGTCAACACGCGCGGTTTTAATTAGTTGACGTTTTCCCGAGTGCACTGTATTCATATATATATTTATGACTAGAAATTATACTGTTAAATTTCGTAAAGATCGTAAAGATTTTTTATTTAATACTGGCCGTCCCGGCTTCGCTCGGTAGCTGATTACTAATGATCGATGGAGCCGTTTTCTGATTTTAGGTAAATATAAAAAAGTGGGCTTAAAAGTGGGCGGGGAAATATTTTCTTTCCTTAAAAACCTAAGTTGGACCATGGCGACCATTTAAAAAAAAATCGTCCAAATCGGTCAAATAAATAGAAAAAGTGGGCGTAAAAGTAGGCGTGGTAAATTTTTCTTTCGATGAAAACTTAAAATGGATTAACACGAACATTTGAAAAAAATTAGTCAAATCGATGGAGCCGTTTTCTGATTTTAGGTAAATCGAAAAAAGTGGGCGTAAAAGTGGGCGGGGCAAAATTTTCTTTTCGTACAAACCTAAGTTGGACCATGGCGACCATTTAAAAAAATCGTTCAAATCGGTCAAATAAATAGAAAAAGTGGGCGTAAAAGTAGGCGTGGTAAATTTTTCTTTCGATGAAAACTTAAAATGGATTAACACGAACATTTGAAAAAAATTAGTCAAATCGATGGAGCCGTTTTCTGATTTTAGGTAAATCGAAAAAAGTGGGCGTAAAAGTGGGCGGGGCAAAATTTTCTTTTCGTACAAACCTAAGTTGGACCATGGCGATAATTTTAAAGGATCGTCCCAAACTGTCAAGCCGTTCTCAAGTTATGCGCTTAATAGAAAAAGTGGGCATAAAAGTAGGCGTGGTAATTTTTCATTCGATGAAAACTTTAAATGGATTATTACGACCATTTGAAAGAAAAATTTGTCAAATCGATGGAGCCGTTTTCTGATTTTAGGTAATTCAAAAAAAGTGGGCGTAAAAGTGGGCGGGGCAAAATTTTCTTTACGTATAAATCTAAGTTGGACCATGGAGGTCATTTTAAAGAAAAAATCGTCCAAATCGGTCAAGCCGTTCTCAAGTTATGCGATCAGCAACAGACAACATTTCATTTTTATTATATAGATTAAAGCCATATATTTTCAAACTAAAGGCCCAACTATAATATGCTTAAGTCGGCTTAAGCAATTGTGCGAATACATGTGATTCATAAGTGTCAAACCACATTGAACTCAAGAAACCTTTTTCGTTATTTTATAAAACTGGCATTTGCTTAAGCAAGGTGTGAAACAGATCGCACTTTCCTTATCAAATAACATATTTTTGGATTTTATTTTTGTTTTTTTAAATGCCTTTTTCAATTTTTTAATTTAATTCGCCTGAGTCGTTTTTAGTAGTAGATTAAAGAACACAGGTTGTGTGCCTGAGTCGTTTTTTGTAGAAGATTAAAGAACAAGGTTGTGTGTTACTTTGGCGTTGGCGTATACGCCTGAGTAGCTTTTTGTAGTAGACTAAAGAACACAGGTTGTGTGTTACTTTAATCGAATACAAAAAAGACTCAGCATATACGCCAACGCCAACCGTAATCAGGCTGAATACCTTCTTGTTGATCAAGGTCGAAACCAGTAATAAACAGAACACAATTTAACGTACGGCTCACACACCCAGAAACGATATCTATTTTTAAGTGTTTGTGTTAGCGAACACAACCCTTAATACCGTTCGTAGCTGTTTTCAAGTAAGTAACTGTTATAGGTACATATATGTGAAGGTCATTATTAAGCGTTCGGCTCACACTCCCAAGACCGATATCTATTTTTTTAGTGATTGTGTAGACGAACACAACCCTTAATTCCGTTCGTAACAATTTTCAAAAAAGAGCCGAACATTATATATTGTTCTGTTCTTCGTTAAAGAACAGAACAATTGTAGTGATACTGTATACAAACATTATAGGTATTTTAATGTTCTATGTTTCTGTTTTTACATTGATAAAGAAATTAACAACCAAAAAAATTATTTTCTACATAAACACTACCTATTAGCGTTTGTGTGTTCGAACTTATTTTTTTTTTTTTTTTTTTTTTGTTTAAAATTGTACAAATTCTCAAAACAAACAGAAAAATTTATACCTATTTTGTCTTATTGTAGCCTGTTTGATATTTTTAGATTCCCGAGCTTTAGCTTGAAAATCATAGTCATACCTAATGCCAAGTTTCTTTATGTGCGGATTCACAAGATTTGTTTATGAATTCAGATTCAAATTGCATACCTACATACATCATATGTGCCTTCGTTTACTTCTCCAGTAAAATCCCAGCAAAATCCAGTAGGTGAGTAATACGAAAATTTTACAAATTTATGTGTACGCGAACGTATTTCAGTAAAATCCAGTACAAATTTGTACAAATTTTGGAGTAAATGAACGCAGCTCATATCGTACATATGAACATGTTGTTAATGCTTTAGCTTCTTCAATACATTTTGGTAGTTTGCGCAACTTTTGAAATAAATTTAATTTTGAAGTAAATAAGCTAACAAAATCATCTTTTTACCTATAAATAAAATTAACCAATCCCAACATGACGGCCGGCCGGCAACAGTTAACAAAAAGTATTAAAGAGAAATAATTTAATAAAAGAAAAATGCATTAGAAATGAATATAAAAATAAAATAAGTATTCCTATACATAGAAGGTATAAATGAACAAGAGAAATTGAGGTGAGAATTTGAAAACGCTACAAAAAAACTGGCGCAATTGGTATTTTGACAACGAACTAAAGAAAAAACCGCCAAAATTGAAGTAAAAGTAAAGAAAATTGCGCCAACATTGAAACACTACATGCAATATGTTGATGATACGTAGGTACCTAAATGATACGAAAGTTTTGGATAGCTAAATAAGTAGAGCTGAGTGAGCTCTAACGACCGTTTGTTTGATGATTCGGTAATAGTGATAGGTGGTATATGGCTAAAATACAAAAATAAAATACCTACCTATAATAAAAAGCAAACAATACCTACTACCTACTAAACACAAAAAATGATAATAAAATGTACATAAGTATGTACCTATGTACTATGTATTTATAGAAATGAATTCCAACAAAATGAATTATTATTGGCAACAACTTTTTTGCATATTGAAACATTTTTTAATAATTTTAAAAGCTAAAAAAATCATTTTCAAGAAATTTGTTACAGAGAATCCTTACCAATTAGAAAGAATAAAGTTTAGTTGGATTCCAGTTAGAATTTGGAAAGAAATAGATTTTTTGTATGTAGGTATGTGAACTGTGGCTTAAAAATACTCTCTGTAAAATGAGAAAATATATGTAAAAACTTCAATTTAAGAACAAAAATAAAAGGCAGCACTGCCAACGTAACCATACCACCACCACACACAATTGCGCCAAAAACAGATGATCAAGCGCCAACACACTCTCTTATAAGAAAAAGATACAGGCAACGAAAACAACACAAGCAGAAATTAAAACACAGTACAAGTTTGTCTTTTCACATTCCCCAAAAGACGACGACCGACCGAATTGAAAAAGAATTCAACAAGAATCCTTTAAAACAAAATACAGATAAATTAAGACGTGACAACAAACCAACAACTAAACAAAACAAAAGCAACAAAGCAAAATCGTACTTAAATTTGTAGTTTTTTTTGTAGTTATCGTCGGTTTATTTTTATTACTCTTTTATTACATTCATTACTACATACATATGTACTTTATAAACCGCGCGTAAAGTTTATAAAGTAGCTGCAGCAGCATCGCTGTCGACGTCAACAGTAACGTTATTGTTCTTCAATAAATTATGAAGGGAGAGAGAATTAAATAAACAAAAGCAACAAACTAGCAGCATTAAATTCAAGGCGAAATTAAATCATAAAGAATGTGTAGACAAAAACCAGGAGCAATTTAAAGAAATAAAACTTTTAAATAATTATGGAATTTTGTAGCAAAGTTACAATTCCTTAGAAGTTAAAACGGATAAATTAATTTACTAAGAAATTATTTGGATTCATATAAAACATTATAGCTACCTAGGTTAATTTTTTAGCTTTCATTCACACCACTCGCACACGGTCGTGCACCAACAGAAAAATTGAGTTTGGTTGGCTGTCAGTGGGAATGTTGTTTAACTTCAGCTGTGTTGCCGTATTATCGGTGAATATTGAAATAGGAACGTTATTTTTGTTGTTTTTCAAACAGTGTTATCAATAGTTTAGTATTTGGTAGTTAGGAAATATACATATACAAATTGGTTAAAATGTAGATTCGATTTAATAAGTGAAACTCGGGCATTCCATACACATTAAAAAGAAAAGCTGCTATATAACAAAATCAAGATCCTTTTATCATAGATACCTACCTAATACCTTTTTTTTAATAACATCTGTAAAGTAGTATTATTACCTACTACATTTTTGAAGTATACAAACTGATTTTAAATATGTTTAATGGCCAATTTTCATTAAAACACATTTATGTTTAAAATCGTTTTAAATACGAAATTCTCTTCTTCACTAAATACCTTAATCAAACTTAATCCACCGATGTGGTACACTTATGGTGTTTTCTTTTCTACAAAAAATGTGACATTTTATTTAAAAAAATGCAATTTGGTGCCTGTTTCCTAAAAATTTTGCTACCGAAAAGGATGAGTTTTTTAGAATAAAACAAGCCACCCTTTTCGGGAACAAAATTTTTAAGAAACAGGCACCAAATTGCATTTTTTTTAAATAAAATGTCACATTTTTTTGTAGAAAAGAAAACACCATTAATTTCAACTTAAGTTTCTATTGTAATATTTTAGCAAGGTGGCCTCAATATCACGACAATACAACAACAAGTTGCAAAGCAATAATAATCAGCTTTTTTTTAAAACCACCTTGTAAATAATTATGTATACTTTTTATAATATTTGTTTATATTTTAATTTAAAAGTAAATTATAGGTACCTTGACTTCAGCAAGGTCAGTCAATTTAAAAATTAAATACAAATTTAAGCTGTCATCTGGAAATCGAATTCGAGTGAAACTGAAATCACAATTTTAATTTATATTTTGAGAACATATATCGCTTATTTGCTCCAACATCGTCATAACTCAGAAAAAACATTCAGAAGTAAACGTGTTTTAAGTTTTTGATTTGCTTGTATACACACTATAAAATTAATCACTGCACCGCTAACTCCAAAATAACATTTTATTACGACGTTGTCGCAAATAAGCGATATACAAAAGTAAAACTTATCTCAAAATCAGGAAAAACTACAGCTTTTCTCCATCTCCATTGATTTTAATATCACTCGATTTTGATTTCCAGAACATGGCCGTGTAAATTATGTTAGTGTCTTTATAGGTTATATTTGAAACTACATCCAAGAATGTGTGTAGTGCAAATACATAACAGAGCATACATGTATATTTCAGATTAATGACACCATATTAGAAATAAACCATAATTTTTGCCAATATTAAAAGAAGACACCCATATTAAATGTTTAACAATATATCGCTCCTTTATTACTTAAGCAAAAGAGTTCCTTCATAGCTTCTACATATGTAAAAAAAATCAGAATTATGTCTAAAACTGAACCGAAGTTATAGCAAAATATAATTTATTAAATCTGTATATAAGCGTACATTTCAAAACCTTTAATCGCATTTTGCCAAGTTTTGTTGCAATAAAGAGCGATATGTACTCTCTGAACTCATTTCTGGGGAACTCAAAATAAAAAAATATTTTTTAAAACACAGTTAGTTCGACGTCAAATCTTCAATAGTGATCCAATTTTTTATCATTCCAGCCCACCACGGGAAAAT
Organism: Pollenia griseotomentosa; assembly: GCA_963931875.1. NCBI lineage: Eukaryota > Metazoa > Arthropoda > Insecta > Diptera > Polleniidae > Pollenia > Pollenia griseotomentosa. The sequence goes on along the minus strand of OZ007561.1, from coordinate 199,957,264 downwards.
ATACAAGCAGTAATCCAATTTCTAAAATTTTTCAAAGTAGAATCTGAGAATTATTCCATTTCATAAGTTACTTTTTGGTAATATTCAACATTTTTATTTTTGAAGCAATAAAAAGTTTGTGAAAAATTGAAGGAATAGGTCTATTACATAAAAGCTTTATAAAATTTAAATTTACCTCATAGAATACATTCGAAAAATAAAAATTTTCAAATTTTCAAAATGCGAATACCTACGATAGAATTTAAATACTAACAATATTCATAACTCAATATTAATTTATTTTTAAACAGTGTTCGAAAATAAACATTATATGTATACTGTTCTTTAGTTTAAGGTTCGGTAGATATGTGGAAAACACAAACGATAATAATGCCTTTTTTTGGCTGGTAAAGAAACCAAATTTTTTTTTACAAAAAACCAAACATATAACATAACATGTAAATAATACACACACAAGCTATTCGTACTGTGGTCGTTGCTAAAATTTTTTATTTGTAGTTCCTTCATCAATGTATAACAAAAACACTACAGAACATTAAAATATAATGTATTTCTACAGAACCACTACAATTGTTCTTTTTATAACAAAGAATAAAACACTATATAATGTTCGTTACTTTCATGAAAATAGTTGAGGAGGTCTATAACAAAACGAAACAATTCCACTTTTAAAATTTAATGTTTTTATTACTATATAATACTGTACATACTAAAATCCTTTTAGTCATTTTTTAACGGAATTTAATTACTTTGAATCGGGTCAAAACGCAACAATTTCACATACACACATACATCGTACTGGCTTAAATTATTTTTTTTTTGTTCATAGTTAAAGTGGAATTGTTTCGTTTTGTTATGGAGCTCCTCAGTTATGAACGGCATTAACGGTTGTGTATTAACACGCAAACACTAAAAATAAATATCGTTTGTGGGTGCTTCATAATGTTGTTTATTTTCGAACACTGTTCATAAAGATATCAACATTAAAACAAACTAAGCTTAGAACCCCAGTATGTGTCCTTTTTCTAGTTATCTTAAGATTATTTCATTCATTTTAGCTTAATAATCAATAAATATTTACTTCTTATTAAAATAAATAATTTATTAAACAAGCATTTAAAATTAAAAAGAATTCTGACCTGCCTCAAGTAAGTGTATTAAAAAATTTCTAAGGAAATTTAAACAATACAAAAAATTCAATTGAATAGAAAATAGTATTTAAATAAACAAAAGAAAAATAAAAGTCGACAAACACAAACACTTATTAGTTGCAATGAATAAATAAAAGCAAAAAACTTTTTATTAAGCAAAAAAAAAAAAAAAAAACCAACACAAACACATTTTATACAATACGAAAGAATGCCCATTCACATAACATTCTTAATGCATGCACAACACTTTTTAACGAGTTGGCATCACTGAAGTTAAATATCAAAACAAAGATTTTGTTTACAAAACAAACACAAATTTGACGTTTTTAGACCCAACTTTGGACGCATTTTTCGCAAAGATTTTGAATGAAAAACATTCATATAAGTTACCTTTCCGTAAAGCTTATATCCTGTAGAATCAAATTCCTCTTGAAAATAAAAAATTAGGATAAATTTGTGGAAATAATTTACATTAACGTTGCCGTGATTTTGGCGCGCGCGGGCTTTTTGAGCTAGAAATAAAGAGACCAAGAGAACTTGACACTGACAGTTGAGTAGCGCGCGCACTTGATAATATGGGCGCGAGAGAGTGTAGAAACTAGAAGGTTGACTGGAGCAGCAGCAAGTTTAGCTGCAGCGAACCACCAGAATATGGCAAAATATGAGAAAAAATAGGAAAAAAGTTTTTTGTTACTTAAAAAAAGCGGCAAAAATCCAGACTAGTGACGACGACTGCAGAGAGAAAAAGAAAAACCTAATATTAAGCTGAAAAAGCGAGTGAATGAAGAAAAACAAAATTAGAAATCACTTTTATGAACGAATTCCAACAAAAAAAAAGAAATGTACTTTTTAGGGGGTCGAACTAAGAGATGTCTCTGCACATGCACACGTTTTAAGGAATTTAGAAAAAAGCATTTGAACGCTGAAAAGACACCTGCCTGTCAATTTTGGCAACCTGTTTTTTCTTTTGGTCTGTAAATCCTTAATTGAGTAGTATAACTAAATCAAACTTACCTTGGAAGGAAATTTTTCCTTTTTGTTACCATTCGCCAGCGAATTTTGCAATATCTTTGCAATAATTTTTTTTTTGGAGTTTAATCCTATCGAAGATTGTTAGTATTTATTGCTAGCCATGGCAAGTTGTATATGTAACAACGATTATAAATTGTTTGCTCTGCGCGCTTTATATTACGAAGACTTGTAGGTTGATTACTTGGTAGTGGCCACTCTCTTTTGTTGAACTTATAGCGATTACAGCACCAATTTTAATTCCAATTGAGATTAAATAACCTTCGCAAATTCCAAATTGTTGTAAAATTTGCAAAAAAAAAAAACCATAAATTTATGAAAACTAAATGAATTTTTGTTAATCTCTTCGCAAGGCGTGACCACGTTGCTAAATTGCACTTAAAGTCACTAGATTTAAAACACGAAATAAATTTTAATTTTACGAATCTGTAGACACTTGCACGTTTTTCTACGGTTTGTCTAACTATTTACTGCATTTTTCTGATTAATTATGTTATAATTTTAACAAAATTATTAACTTTTCTCTAGTTACTTTTGTCTGAAAATGATGACGGCAACACAAATGGTGTGTGTGGAAGTTAAACGAAAATTTTTTCTTTCTTATTTTTTGGTGACAGCACAGAACCAGAACAGAGCAGTAAATGCGCGTATAGTATTAAATAAAAAAAGCAATGAAACCAACCAACAACGCTGCCGTTGCCAAATTCGATTTTTCAGTGCTCTCTCTCTGCTAGTGAATGTGTGAAGAAAAAGCAACAACTTCGCCGCAGCAACAAAAAAGCAGCGCGCGCCAAATCATTTGACAGCTGTCAGGTGTTACAGCTGATTGGAGTTTTTTAATTCTTGTATTTATTTTTTAGCCTGCTGATCGACCAGCCAGTGTGGTGAAAATTCCATTCCATTGAGAACCAAGAGAACGACAGCATCAGAATTTAATCGACTAACCATATGTGACCATGGCTGCCAGATTTCACTATTTATTGTCATTTATACGATTTTTGGGTACAAAAATGGGCTATTGGCGATTTATACTCTAAAATTGACGATTTAATCACAAATTTTGTACCAATTTACAAAAAATTTTTAATAAAATTTTACATTCTTTTTGATTCTTAAATACGAGATTTTGTATCTTTTTTAAAAAATAAATGCATTTTATAAGAAACGGAAACTTAAAATAACAATTTTTTACGGTGACGATTTTGGTAGGTCTATTTGATAATTGTTTTCATGGAAATCTGACGATTTTCAACTAATTTTATCGGGTAACTATGTATGTGACCGCTCATTCTGATGACTTTTTAGAGCGAAATCTCCAAAATGACGATTGACGGTTGACTTCACTACTTTTTTATAACAAAGACTCTACGTGTAGACAAATTTATATTATTAAAAATGATTGTATAAAAAATTTACCTCTAAATAAAATTATTTGAAAAGAAAAGTAGTTTTTCTTGTTGTATATCTTAAAGGAAAGATAATGTTTTTATATACAATTGATGTTGGAATATGCAATCAATTAATTGATAATTGTGTAACATTTTTAATTAAATTGTGTTATCAACTAAAATATATTAAACGTGAAAAACCTTTTTAAAAAACAAGCTTTTATTTAAATAAAATAAACTTTTACTTTAAAACTTTTACTATTAACTTAAACCGGCATTACATAATTTATATGATATAAAAGCTTGTCACGCCATCTTGGTTGTTACACCATGTAACAACGCATTTTTCCAGGTGACTACTGCGTTCCAAATTCAGCATTTAGACAAAACATCTTGAAGTCAAATTTAAAAAGTTGAAAAACCTATACGAATTTTCCTATAAAAACATTTTTGTTTACGCTTTTAAAATTTTGTATTATAAACTATATTTTTCTTTAATTTTGGTTTATTTTACTATTTAATAAAAATGATTTTTTCACCGAGTTTTTTTTTAAACCTTTTTTGCTATCTTATCTCGACTTAAGACGTTGTGTAATTTTTTTTTTGTTATATATTCCTCTAACTTCCACTGTTGCATAGGGCTCTTTTTGTCAAATTGCCACAGATATATTCTTTTGTTGAGCCAATAACATTCTGTAGACCATTTACTATTGTTTAAGAAGTAAGTGTATAAGTTTACCAATTTGTTTTCTTATATTGGGAGCATATCGTTTACGATTGCGTTAAGAACAAATGTTTGCTTGTTGTCAATTTTTTTTTTAACGCAGAACCTCATACTCTGTCATTTCTGAATATATGTATTTAAATAATAATTAACACTAGATATATTAAACAAAGTGTATGTTTTGTAAAACTAGGTCATAGCAAACACATGATGTAAGCGGAATTACTTTTAAAGTAGTAATACTTTTAAAACCGCTTAAAAAATAGTCGACAAAAAATTCTTAACAAATCGATACCGCAATAAAAAGTAACACCAAATTTAAGAGAATATTTTACAAACTTACCAGTAGTTAAGCTTGAATAACTTTTTCAACTAACAGTTCCTTTCATCGTTTTGTTAACTGATAATTCCATCAAATTTTTATGGTAATAAACAAAATACAAAGCACTTCTCATACAAGACACCATAAAAAGCCCACCAACAATTCAATTACAAAATAACTAAAGATTTAAAAAACAAAACAAATTTATTAATTGGCAATTATTGCCGAAATTAAATACAGTGTATTCACTTGCAAGTATATTCTATAAACAACAACATCAAATAAAAAAGAAAAGAAAATAATGTAATAATTACCCAGAAATGAAATAAGTTGTAAAGAGTTAATAACAACATAAACAAACAATAGCAATTTGCCAAGATCAGCGAAAAAGTTTAAACACAACTCCAAAGAAAGACCAAACAGATGGTTTGTTATATGTTTGTAAATCAAACCATAAATGTGCTTGCTTGGTTGCAAAAGTTTGACCACTGTAATTTTTAAGTTTTAGTAGAGTATGCGCTGTAGACGGGTGGTAATAATTTGCAAACTATTTTTATATTTATGTAGATTTCTCCTTATATTTTGTAACATTCTCTATTATTTTTTAATCTATTGACTTAAGAATTAAATCGTTTTGTTTTTTATTGCAGTACTTAAAAGCATTTGTAATTTGTAGTTGCAAAAACATTAGATGGATGTGTGAAGAAAAAGCAACAACTTCGCCGCAGCAACAAAAAAGCAGCGCGCGCCAAATCATTTGACAGCTGTCAGGTGTTACAGCTGATTGGAGTTTTTTAATTCTTGTATTTATTTTTTAGCCTGCTGATCGACCAGCCAGTGTGGTGAAAATTCCATTCCATTGAGAACCAAGAGAACGACAGCATCAGAATTTAATCGACTAACCATATGTGACCATGGCTGCCAGATTTCACTATTTATTGTCATTTATACGATTTTTGGGTACAAAAATGGGCTATTGGCGATTTATACTCTAAAATTGACGATTTAAATCACAAATTTTGTACCAATTTACAAAAAATTTTTAATAAAATTTTACATTCTTTTTGATTCTTAAATACGAGATTTTGTATCTTTTTTAAAAAATAATTGCATTTTATAAGAAACGGAAACTTAAAATAACAATTTTTTACGGTGACGATTTTGGTAGGTCTATTTGATAATTGTTTTCATGGAAATCTGACGATTTTCAACTAATTTTATCGGGTAACTATGTATGTGACCGCTCATTCTGATGACTTTTTAGAGCGAAATCTCCAAAATGACGATTGACGGTTGACTTCACTACTTTTTTATAACAAAGACTCTACGTGTAGACAAATTTATATTATTAAAAATGATTGTATAAAAAATTTACCTCTAAATAAAATTATTTGAAAAGAAAAGTAGTTTTTCTTGTTGTATATCTTAAAGGAAAGATAATGTTTTTATATACAATTGATGTTGGAATATGCAATCAATTAATTGATAATTGTGTAACATTTTTAATTAAATTGTGTTATCAACTAAAATATATTAAACGTGAAAAACCTTTTTAAAAAACAAGCTTTTATTTAAATAAAATAAACTTTTACTTTAAAACTTTTACTATTAACTTAAACCGGCATTACATAATTTATATGATATAAAAGCTTGTCACGCCATCTTGGTTGTTACACCATGTTAGATTTATAATGCCGTCACATAGTTAACCATGCATTGTCATCCAGACTGAACGTGTGTACAAAATTTTAGCTCAATAGGTTGAAGATATCTGTTTCAAAATTGAGCTGCAAGATTTTACCTGAACGAACATACATACATACAAAAAAGATTTGATTTCGGTTACAAAATTATTAAAAATTTAATTAAAATAATACTATTTACGACTCTGAATAAATCTTCCAAAATACTTTCTTTTTAAAAAAGTTTTTTAAATCAAGTTTCTAAAGAAAAATATCAAGATATTGTAAATGAAATAAGAGAACTAATATTTTTTGATTTTGAAGGCAGTGCTTTAAGTAAATATATTTTGGATAAAAGTAATTTATTAAATTACTGGAAAATTAACTTGCTTTTCCAATTTTGCCAAATTCATCAGCTAATATCGAAACAATATTTAGCAAAATTAGTGATAATAAAACCAAGATTAGAAATTTATTAGAAATAAAACCCTTGAAGGGATTCTGTTTTTCAAAGATAGTTTAAAAATAATTCTTCGGATTGTTGAAAGTTTAACATTAATATGTATGGAAAGTAGTTTTATTTTCTAATTAGTTAATTAATAATTTGCTTATTTGATATTTTTCATATGTGCGTATGTACCGGCTACAAAAAAATAATAATTAAAGATAAATAAATTTACATACGAATGGAACGTGTTTGAGTTTCTATCAAAACTTAAGTTTAATAACCTATTTCTGATGTGCGAAAGAATTCTTTCTTTCGTTAAAATACATTTAAAATAAAAACAAAATTTGTAGAATTTGTTTTGAATGTAAAAGAAAGAATTCTTTCGCACATCGGAAATAGACAGTAAGTAAAAAGATAAAAATATAAATATACAAAATATGTTGTTTTTTAATTTAGTTTACATATTTTAGGAAATATTAACCACCGTATTCATTAAGAAAATTTTCATAGAAAATCTGTTTTGTAAACCTTTATTAAATTTAAGATATTTTTATGAATACGACAGTAAATTTTAAAATGTTGCGGCAAAATACTTGTTTAAATTATCAAATTATTCAAAATTTATCGATACGATAATATTTAAGCTGGCTTTGAATTGGCCAAAAATGTGTATAATTGATTTTATTTATTTCTTTTATCACAAAATCTCTGAAAATAGAAAATATTTCTCGTTCCCATTTACGATGTGTACAAGTTTTAACATCTTTAACAGGCCAACCGAAATAAGAGCGACTAGCATTTTTAAAATGTCAAAAATTCAGTTTTTTAAAAATTAAAAATAGAAAAATATTTGAAACATTGGTAGTAAAAGTTAATTCTCAAAGCTTTCCAATGAGTGACTTTTCTTGTTGTGTATTGTAAAGGATGTCATACATCCGAAAAGGCTACAGAAGTTTGATACTTTAGAATTAGAGACACAACAAGTTCGTCAATATTATAAAATATTAAAAAAAAAATTTTGTAGATAAAGTACGAAATTTTTCATTTTAAAAATCGTCATATCTGGCAGCCGTACCGCCAGGTGGGGAAGCATAAGTTATTGTGGTGAGTTATTGTGGTAAAAAGCCTATTATCTATACCCCACAATTGCGGCGAATATTAAGTGTGTGAAATAAATAAAATGAGTAGTTTGTAGTTGTGTGATTAGTTCTAAAAAGGGCAATTACTGCCTTCAATTTTCTTACTGTTAGTTTTACTTGCTGGTTTGTACTTTCAGTGAGTAATTTATAAAAATCCGATTCCGAATCCATGTTTATTTATTGTGCCCAGCGTTGCCATAATTTTTTTGAAAATAACTGCATATTAAGAAAAAAACTGATTTTAACTAAAAAAAATATATACCTACATAATTTACTATTTTTTTTAACAAACAAGTAATACACAAACAAACAAATAGATGCAAGAGAGTGGAATAAGGAGGGATACACAAGTAAATGTAGTCTTGCGATTTGTTTTGTTTCCTCATTTGACACAAAATGTATTTTAGTTTGGGCGCAGATTTGCTATTTGTCAAGTGCACATCCATACATACATCCATGAAACATTGCTGCAATAAAAATTTTACTATGTAAACTCAAATGTACCTTTAAACAGGTAAGAGTGCTATATTCGGCTGTGCCGAATCTTATATACCCTTCACCATTGTGCGAGCAGAATACAGAGCAACTAAATAATTTTTACATATACATACATATTTACAATACTTAAAACTTCATTATAAATGAAATTTAAAAAGTGAAAACTGGTAAATATTTTTTTAACATCGTTTTTAGAACATAAAAATATTAAAATTTCTTTTTAAAAAACCAAGATTCGAACCATGGAACTCACAGTTTCTAACCGGACGACAACCGGATTTGAACTTCACTTTTCATAAGGACCCAGAATATATATACTTTATAGTGTGTAGGACCTTCGATGAAGGGTATAAAAAACAAACTTAATTATAAAAAAAGAGTAATTTTTGGGATTTCAGTATTTTGGTCACAACTCTACTATTTCTTAACCGATTTGACAGATTTATATACCGACGTGCTAATGAAGAAATTTGCCAGTTATAAAACTTGAACTCGGGAAGATCTATGGTTCCCGAAAATGGGTATTTAAAAAAAAAAATAAATTTATATTTTGGTCATAACTTTTTCGTATCTGAACCGTTTTTGCCGAGTTTTTCAGAAAATATTTTCTACTAAAAATCTTTTGATATATAAGGCGGAACCATAGGTCATATTACAGTCAAAAATTCAGATTTTTATAAAATTTTTGATATTTTTTGTATTGGAGGTACCACGCCCACTTTTCCAATCCCGCCCACATTTTGTGGGATGGTGTGTATTTATAACCTAAATGTTTTTACCTAATTTGGAAACTTTGGCTCTTGCCGTTCTCCAGATATACAGAAAAAAGTAATAAAAATACAACAACAACAAGGGATTTTTGGGAAAAATTAGAGGCAGTCGTGGTTTTTTGGTCATATATGGTGGACTATATGTGACATAAATGTAAAACAACCTAGCCGCTTTCATGTCTGAAGTCTCCGGAAAACACATATCAAACGTAAGACGGACAGACGGACGGACGGACATCGTTACATAAACTTCGCTCCTAATAAGGACCCAGAATATATATACTTTTTAGGGTCTAAGATCAATATTGTAGAAATTACAAACGGAATGACAAACTTATATATACCCTTTTCCACCTGTGGTGAAGGGTATAAAAAGAAACAACAAAAATCACAAAATATAAACAGGGACAAAATTAAATTTTCAAAAGTAAACTTCTCAAACGGCTTGGCAAACATGTCAAAATTTTACGTTTGTACAACCGAATTGCGTGGTTAATTGGGGTATTCGACAAGCGATTAAAACATATTTGTAGAAAAATCGAAATGTTGAATATTTTCCAAACTGTGAGCTAGCTAGTACTAAATTTAATCATTTTTGTAAAAATTTTCAATGGAGTCAATGGAGAGAAGACGAAACATACAAAAATTATGATATAATAGTAGTTTTTTATTGAAATTTATTTAAAAAATTATCACTAATTTGTAAACGGAAAGTGCATGTTTCCCAAGCCGTTTGTGTGGTTTATTTGGCTCTTAAAGTTTGCCGCTGCTTAACGAGTATGTACTTAGCAAATAAGGTAAGAATTTGGCTTAAGAAATAAATAAAAATATAACAAAATTGAAAGTAAAAAATTTTTATGTTAAAACTGCAAAATCTGCACAATTTACAAAAAAAAACTTATTTTTTAAACAACTGAAGTGCTCAATACTTAGAAAAACTGCAAAATGCAGATAAATCTGCACATTTGGCAACGCTGATTGTGCCTAGCATGATTGGGCCTTGGGCTGGGCGCAGCGATGTCAGTAGAAATTTAAAAAAATTCCTACGTATCTAAAAAAATTCCGTTTTTTTTTCAAATAACCAAAAATAATTTTCCTTACGCTAAAAATTTATGGTTTTAAGCAACAGGCAAACAAATACATATGTACACATTTTGTTTACATTTTGTAAATAATTTAATTAAAGCATTTATTAACATTATTAAAAACAAGAAAAATACCAAAAGAAATAAGCACATTAGACCGTACCTTAAAAAAGTTTCCCCGTACACCCTCATATAAAGTATTTTTCAAGGAGGTTTCGAAAATCAATTTTTTTACCGCAAGTAGGAGTCGCATTTTTACATTATTCGTTATACCTTAGGCATTAAGAGTCCGATCTTTGTCTCGCGAAGATTAATGTTTTGGTCTTAGGCCATAAACCTCAAGTATCTCGTTCTAATATTTATCTACCAGATCTCTGTTCGTACCACCCTAATGTCAGAAAATGAAAGCTTGCAATAAACTTTTAAAGTAAGTAATTAAAGAAGCAAATCGATAATTCCAGCAGAAACATTTTAAATTTAATTATAAAATTAAAGCTCGTTAAAAACATTACAGCAGGTTTGCTTAGTAAGCATTTCTAAACTTTCTGCAGGACAGTCAAATTTTAAAATATTATGTAATGAAATCGTGTCTATTTGTCTACCCCTCTTGCTTCTCTAATCAGTTCGCTTCCCAACAGAAGCAAATTTTATGTTTTTTTGCCGAACGTAGGGGCGCTTTTTTAAAATTTTTGTTATGTCTTAGGCACTTACAGTCCGATCTTTAAGTATGATTTACATATCAATGTTTTTTCTCGATAATACCAATGTTTTGCTCTTAGGGGCCATTAACCTCATTGATCTACGGACTTTTTTAAAAAACGCATTTTTCCAGGTGACTACTGCGTTCCAAATTCAGCATTTAGACAAAACATCTTGAAGTCAAATTTAAAAAGTTGAAAAACCTATACGAATTTTCCTATATAAACATTTTTGTTTACGCTTTTAAAATTTTGTATTATAAACTATATTTTTCTTTAATTTTGGTTTATTTTACTATTTAATAAAAATGATTTTTTCACCGAGTTTTTTTTTAAACCTTTTTTGCTATCTTATCTAGACTTAAGACGTTGTGTAATTTTTTTTTTGTTATATATTCCTCTAACTTCCACTGTTGCATAGGGCTCTTTTTGTCAAATTGCCACAGATATATTCTTTTGTTGAGCCAATAACATTCTGTAGACCATTTACTATTGTTTAAGAAGTAAGTGTATAAGTTTACCAATTTGTTTTCTTATATTGGGAGCATATCGTTTACGATTGCGTTAAGAACAAATGTTTGCTTGTTGTCAATTTTTTTTTTAACGCAGAACCTCATACTCTGTCATTTCTGAATATATGTATTTAAATAATAATTAACACTAGATATATTAAACAAAGTGTATGTTTTGTAAAACTAGGTCATAGCAAACACATGATGTAAGCGGAATTACTTTTAAAGTAGTAATACTTTTAAAACCGCTTAAAAAATAGTCGACAAAAAATTCTTAACAAATCGATACCGCAATAAAAAGTAACACCAAATTTAAGAGAATATTTTACAAACTTACCAGTAGTTAAGCTTGAATAACTTTTTCAACTAACAGTTCCTTTCATCGTTTTGTTAACTGATAATTCCATCAAATTTTTATGGTAATAAACAAAATACAAAGCACTTCTCATACAAGACACCATAAAAAGCCCACCAACAATTCAATTACAAAATAACTAAAGATTTAAAAAACAAAACAAATTTATTAATTGGCAATTATTGCCGAAATTAAATACAGTGTATTCACTTGCAAGTATATTCTATAAACAACAACATCAAATAAAAAAGAAAAGAAAATAATGTAATAATTACCCAGAAATGAAATAAGTTGTAAAGAGTTAATAACAACAAAAACAAACAATAGCAATTTGCCAAGATCAGCGAAAAAGTTTAAACACAACTCCAAAGAAAGACCAAACAGATGGTTTGTTATATGTTTGTAAATCAAACCATAAATGTGCTTGCTTGGTTGCAAAAGTTTGACCACTGTAATTTTTAAGTTTTAGTAGAGTATGCGCTGTAGACGGGTGGTAATAATTTGCAAACTATTTTTATATTTATGTAGATTTCTCCTTATATTTTGTAACATTCTCTATTATTTTTTAATCTATTGACTTAAGAATTAAATCGTTTTGTTTTTTATTGCAGTACTTAAAAGCATTTGTAATTTGTAGTTGCAAAAACATTAGATGGAGAGCTTAGATGGGTGATTGTTTGAAACCACGGGCAGCATAATCTCCTGGCTGTGAACGGTCTGACATTTTGGGGAAACCTTCATCGCCAGGGTAACAAGCTTTGCGGGAAGTTATTACACGCCAGCCACCTTTACGTGTCCAATCCTAAAATGAAGCAAATAAAAAAGAATTTAAGTAATTAAATGCTGTATTTCCCTATATGTAATTATAAAAGGACAAAATTGCACTGATTTATGCTTCATAGGCGCCTATGAAAAAAAATTATACTCGGCCATGTTCTGGAAATCAAAATTAAATAAAACTGTAATCGAAGGAATTTTTTAGTTAAATTTTTTTTTAAAATTACCGTAGTTTTTCATGATTTCTGAAGTAACTCTAATAAATATAAGTGGTACTCAAAGTATGACATATAAAACGGAATATTTCTATGAACGTTAAAAAAGGATCGTTTTGAAAATTTGTTTTCACTCGAGTTCGATTTTCAGAACATGGCTAACGATAAGAAAAGTTTACTTGATAAATTTGAAAACAAGTCTGTGGCATACCTGATAAGCCCAGAAATAATTGTGCATTTAAATTTTAGGTTTTGTGTTACACGTTATAAAGAAGAGGAGAATTTTTATTTCCAAGTGGGTTGATTAGGTCAGTTTTAGCCAGTTTCATATGAGTTGTATTTAAGTGTTTAAAATGCTACAATAAGTATTTATATTATTGCTATAACAATAACTGATACTTCCAGAGATATTCTGAAGCAGTAGCAATAATAAAAGGTGTTTTTTTTAGAGTGTCACAACTTTGACTGGGCTTCACTGCTTTATTTGAGCACCCATTTAACAGCTGATAGTTGCTTTTTATTTAGTTTGCTTTTAAATTTCATTATGAATCGACTCACACCAGAGCAACGCGTGCAAATTGTTGAAATTTTTAATCAAAATAATTCGGCGAATGTGCTGAAGCACAAATTGATATTGATTTTGAATTTCCATTCAAAATTGCATATTCCGATGAAGCCCATTCCTGGTTAAATGGGAACGTAAATAAGCAGAATTGTCGCATTTGGAGTGAGGAGAATCCATAAGCTTTTGTCGAAACTCCTTTACATCCACAGAAAATTACTGTCTGAAGATTACACCAAACACGGGACACTAAAATATCACACGTGTGATTTTAGTAGGCACATGTGATTTGAGTAAAAGTGATTTGCAGAACAGGCCTGTATAGCTCATTTTTAACGCTTTTTATGTTATTTTCCGACAATTTGTTTTTTTTTTAATCTAGCGATCTCAAATTAGTTTTAGGGTTTGTTTACAAGTTTGCAATTTTCCGCGAATTTAAGCTATGTTCGCGATAGAAGCGATTTGTTCCTGTTAGTTTTCTGATTCTTTACAGCTTTAACGATTTATAATAAATAGTAGACTGTTAACAAATTTTCGAATTTCCACTAATTTAGCATTTCTAATAGTTTTATGGTGTTTTCTTTTCTACAAAAAAATGTGACATTTTATTTAAAAAAAAATGCAATTTGGTGTCTGTTTCTTAAAAATTTTGCTCCTGAAAAGGGTGGCTTGTTTTATTCTAAAAAACCCATTCTTTTCGGGAGCAAAATTTTTAGGAAACAGACACCAAATTGCATTTTTTTTAAATAAAATTTCACATTTTTTGTAGAAAAGAAAACACCATTAGGGACTTTTAATAAATATTAAATATTAAAATTTTTCGAGAAAATTTGTTTTGTTATTTTTTGACATTTGGTTTTTTTTAAACCCATTAAGCGATTTCAAATAAATTTTAGGATTTGTTTGTTTTCAAGTTTGCAATTTGTGGCGAATTTTACAGATTTTATTATTTTTAATAAATATTAAGGCTCAGTAAGCGGAGAGTAACAGTAACTTAATCTTACCGTAAAAAAGAAAGTCCAATCAATTTATTACAGATTGAGCCGTAATATCTCACTGCTAACTATAATCGTTCCATTGATAAGATTTCTGTATGACGTAAAATTTGTTTGTGTTAATCATACGAATAAATTAGATGATTTTTTAATTTATAATTTTCTATTAACCTTAATAAATTTGGTATTTAATATTCAAAAGTATAACGTGCAACATACCATTGTAAAGTTAATTCAAAGCACTTTTAAATGATGAGCATATCATCTCGATCAAACCAGATATAACAGGGAAATTGCTCTTTGAACATTGGACCTTTATATTTCCCAAGCTTCATACCCAAAATTTATATATCACACGTATTGTAAATTTAAGCCTTTTGAGTTTTAATTTTTGTTTTTAATAACAATAAATTGCTAACCACTAAATTTAACGTAACAACTCGGTTGTTTTGTTATTTTCTAAATTTGTATACTTACGTTTTGATTGTATTTAAAATAATAAGCTGTGGCATAAACAAAAGTTACGAATAAAGCAGCTTTGCCGGTCCAAAAGCGCACAGCCCATGCACGTTGATGTCCCTGCAAATAACGAAAATAAAAATCTCAAAAACAAAACTCTAAAATTGAACAAAAATAAATATCGAGACCAATTTGCGATTATATCGTAAGCGAAATTATTAAAACTATAGTAAACGACAGGCGCTATGATTAATTAAATCTCAGCATGCTCTTGAAAACAACTGAATGCGCTACTATAATTTAAAAAAAAAAAATAAATTCATAACATGAAACCAAGTAAAGTGCTGCACTACTTAAGGAAAAACTCCTCTCCTATAAAATTTGCCTTTTGTCGCTTACGATATAAGCGCAAATAGAGCTCGATATTTTCTGGTTACATAAGAGTTGCAACAATTATTCCAAATTTTGTTATACTTTTAAATAAATTTGCACCAATTCTACTTACAATGGCAGGAGTTAAAGTTTTGTAAAGGCCGTCTAAAGGTGCTTTGTAAAAGCGTCTAATGGGATTGGTCAATTCTTTCTCTAAAGCAGGTACTTTTTTAGGTTCGTGGTGAAGTTCCAAATCTTTTAACCATTGCTTACGCCAAGCACGTTCTTCGTCGCTCATGCCAATCAAACGCTCGCGTTCTCTGACCATGCGACCAGCAATGGCCATGGGTTTAACACCTCCAGTTCCTGAAGCCATTTTTTTTAAATTACTTAAAATAAAAGATAATTAATAAAAACAAACAATTTAGAAAAAAATCATTTGTTAAAATACCTGCCCTGCTAGAGAAAAAAATAATTGACAAATAATTCAACAGCTGTTTAGTTTGACAATCTACAAGCACAGAGTGATACAAATAGTTGTACCATGCACAGAGTTGTTATAGGAGTAATTAATAATCTATTACAATTAAGAAGGCTTGCATTCAGTATTACCAGCAGTGAACGAAAATTACTTAGCTGTTAATTCTAAATTATTCAAACACGTATGAAATTGCACAATAAACATTAAAAAGAACAAAACTGTTGCAACTATTTGTTTGACTACTGCAGAAAGTCTTCCTTTACGAAAAAAATTTAACAATACAACTATCACTTGTTTAACAATCTTTGAATAATTTTCCCTCAAAACGTTTTTAACTGAAGTTACGTTGTTATAAGATACAGAAATAATGATTCCTTCATTAATATTAAGGTCACTAAAGAATACAAATCATTTTCTAATGCGATCAAATACATCGTTATTAAGATTTAAAGATGTAACTTATTTTCTTCACATGAAGAAAAACTAAAAAGAAATCGCTGGCGCTTACCTGGTGAGCCAAAAACTATGATAACATTTTCATCGAATAAAATAGAAAAACAATATAACGCAAAATTTTCGGCACATGCTTTCTTTACCAGTTACAGTACATATTGTGAAGAGTAGAATGGCATACCAAAAAGTATAAGCAACAACAAGAGCAAGCCTTTAAGCACATTGGGAAGGCGCTCAACTGATGACGCGCAGTGTATGTTAGTATGTTTTCTTAAAAATTTTAATAAAGACATTTTTATAACAAAAATTTAATAAATAAATAAATAAAATGCATATTTGAATATTGTTTTCAGGATCACTTCCTAAAACTGCTTTAATTGGCTTAAATACGCGTATTCGAAAGTAAATATTTGTTGCACCATTGCAATACCTACTTACCGACCATGTTAAAATAAAATGACAACGAAGTAAATGTATTCTAAAAAAATTAAATTTATATTATAAACTCTGAAAATCCTAAAAATATTTTTAATCTAATGGCAGCACTTTATCACCAAAAACAGCTCTAATAGAACTTCGAAAAACCGAGACAACAACCGGAATCTAAAATAGTACATGCCTTTATAATAAAGCAATGCACTTTAATTGGTTGTGGGAAAGGGGGGAGGTTCGCCAAGAGACCATTTTGGGGGTTATTTCTAACACACAACAACTTTATGTTTAGGTATGTGAAGCCAACATTAAAAGAGTACATCTGGCGAGCACTCCATCCGTCCAACCATCGAACCAACCAAACAACATAACGATATCGAAACAATAACGAAGTCTCAGTTTAGTGCGTGAACCCTTCGAATGTGGATGTCTTTTGTAACCAAGACAACCGTTAGGAAAATATAGAAAATTGTTCAAATCTGTGAACGGGTTTTGAGAAAAATTTTTTTTGATGAATTAAAAAAAAAAAAAAAAATAGTTTTGCACAAAAGTGTAACAAAATGAAACATGTGAAATAAAAAAGTTAATAGTTTTAATTTTTAAAAGAAATATCAAAGTCTTAATTAAAGGAATAAAGGAAAATAAATTGTTACAGGAAAAAGTGGAATTGTTATGAGTTAAAAAGAAATGTAAGAAAAAATGAATTTTTTATGGTGGAGGAATTTTTGTATCCACCTTAAATTTTTTTTCTATTAAAAAGGAAAATGTGAATTAAAATTGTAGAAAATTACAGAAATAAAACAAGTTTGAAAAATCATTATCAATAATTAGTGTGGAGAAAAGAGAAAATTTAAAGATTTAAAAGAATTAAGTGTAAAATTTTCAAAAAATTTGTTTTACAAGTTTTAACTAGAATTTTTTTTTTTTGAACGAAACGAAAAATCTCTGTACACCACAATTCCTTATTGTAACCATAATATCATACACATGCACACACATCCTTCCTTTCCTCTCTCTCTCTCTCTCTAATACACACATACCTTCATGCTTACACATACTTATGCATTTACTATAGAACAAGTAGCGCATAACGATTGCCGTCGTTTAAAGCATACATATAGATTTTGAAGTCCTCATCGTTATCGTCGTTTTTGTCCTCATCATCCTTATCGTTGTTGTCGTGGTCGTCGTACTCGTAGTAGTTGTATTGTAGTAGCAACGTGTCGCGTAGACGAGCCTTTTCATTGCCGTTACTCTTCGGTCCGCGTGACGCACCCCCAAATTAAAGTTACGTTAGTATTGTCATTATCCTAGTAGTAGTATTATAATGTGCCGCTTTTTGTAAGCCGACTGTGTTATTCCTTGCTATACCCTTCATCACTACAAGTGTTGCATTTTGTTTTATACATGTTTAATGTTCCGTATGTAACACAAAGAAATGTTCCAATGTCTAAGATCCCATTCATGATACATGAATATACTCAGTTTATCGAGTTTTTCTTTATTTCCGCCTGTGAAAAATATTTGGTTCTTTAAGGGAAATCTATTAGTTTAATGCAAAAATCATAGTTTGTCTAATCTGAAAAATAGTTTCTCCAAAAATCAATTATCAATCAAAGCGTGCACCAACTTAAAAAACTAATTTATGTGTTTCGAGAGTTTTTTATGTTTACAAAATACTCGATGTACGTAACTGATAGTTTTGCCACATTCTGTCGACATACTTTTATAGATTTTGAAATTTTTTCTGGTTTAAGTCAGTTTTTTTTTTGGATTAAGAACTAATTCTTTGTAGATTTTTGAGAATTGGTCCATAATTTTACCTGGGCTCCTTTAAACCATTCTTTCGAAATTCTTTGTTAACTTTCCTAAAAGACCAAATCGTAATTCATAAAAATGTTTACATTCTTAGTAAAAAATCGCACTTTTAAAGTTTGCGATGATTGGTCCATAACTGACCTTTATGCTATTTATAGATCATATAATGCCAACCTTAAAAAACATAACTTTAACGCAGAAAAATTTCAACGAAAAAATGTATTGCCAAAACTTGTCTCAAAAATGCTTTTTAAAAATGATATGTTTGTATACAGTATCGAAAAAAATAATAGTGACGATATCTTCTTTCCAAATAACATGTTGTACAAAATTTTGCATTGAACTTTTATTGATGCAACTAACTTCAAAATTGTTTCATATATCGCTCAAATGCCGCAACATCGTCATAGCTCAAAAATATTGGTTTTACAGAAAACGACTTTAAAGTTTTAATTTTACACACAACATAATTGAAAAAAAAAAAAATTTTATTAATCTCTCAAGAGTTGAGTGCACAATATCTTCATATGATCACACGCATTAACGATATTAAGTCAAAATTTCCGATTTTTGACTTATGACGTTGCTGCAGCAAATGAGCGATATAACCTCCAATAAACGTGGCAAAAGGTTTAAGAAATCTTCGAAATGAAAGCAGCTTCTCCAAAATATTAATATAATATTTGGGTTTGATGGTAAAAAGTGATAATAAATATTTTTTAATAACAACATTTTTTTGACTACAGCTGAACTGTAAATTTTTTTTGTAATTGTTTATGTAGCAAATTGAATAGCTTCAGTTTAATATATATTTCAACTTATTTATGAAAAACTTAATAAATATTAAAGAAACTATTAAAATTGTGCGTGTCCCTATTATTTTTCCGACACTGTACATATAAATATTATTAACTGCCTGCTTTTCAAACTAAAATAAAAATTTTCGTTAAGAAATTTATATTGAAAACAAAAACAATTTTGATTTTTTTTATTGTTGTTTCAAAAACAGGCAGTAAGTTTGTTTTCTTATAAAGAAAAAATGTTGTACAAAAAAATATCATGTGATGATGTGACTTCCCTAGATTTTCAACTGCAAAATGTTCGGATTACCAGCCAATAAATATGCTCTCACTGCAATGGGGGGTATTATGCGTTTGTGCTGATGTGTATGACACTTAAAAATGTCGGCCATAGACCCACCTTTCAGTATACCGATCGACTCACAATCATTTTCTCGCTCGATCTAAAAATGTCCGACCGTCCGGTTGCCTGGTTGTCTCTCCACGTAACCTTGTGTAACCGGAACGTACAGGTCGCAATTTTGATACGTTTCAATTGTCATAAGGACGAAGCCTTTCCTTCTGGTAGAGTCCTTGTGCTCATTAATCATTTTATTATGTTGGTATTGAAATTAAATTTTTACCACATACATATTTTGTTACCTTCGATCCCATACAAATACTACACCCGAAAATAGCTTTTAATGCCACAACTTTCCTATATTGACATACAAATTGGCGGCAACAACTTTTACGATACTATGTCATGACAAATGTTATTATTGTAGGTCCAAAATTACCCATAGGACCATACTAACCCCCTTCCTAAAATCACTTAAAGGCAAACAAATCTCATATTGATCAAAATATCTAAATAATATTCGGCACAAAGAACTTTTACATGAATTTTAACCTTATAACATAATTTTGCTGTGGTGGGTGCATGATTGCCAATGGTACCCAAATAGGGTACACTCTCGAAAATTTGTCTTTAAATACTGTTGGGTACGGTATAAAATGGTCGGTCTTGACTGGCTATACACTCTTGTTGTTTGATATTAACGTACATACTTATAAACAGACTGCTTAAGTTGACTTAAGCAAATGTGCGAATCAGTGTTGCCAGTGAAATTTCAAGAAAGATACATTTAGAAAGAAAAAATTATGAAAATTTTAAAATCCAGTTTTAACGATTAACATTTATTAACATAACATTTTTATTTCATAATTAAATGAATATTGTAAAGAAAATGATTTCGTATAAACTCATTTTTATATTTATTTAAGTCTTAATATTAGGAACATATGTAATTTTTTAAAATACAGTGAGCAAACTTTAAAATTAATTATATGTAATTATCTTTGAATGTTATCAAAACAAATTCATTTTATAAAAATTTTATAAAAAATTAATATACGAGTTAAGGCGTTTATGCTAAGGCGACTATATCAACGTTCATATACATTTCCTGAAAATAAAAAAGATGTTCATATTTCCTTAGAACAACTTCGCACTACTAAAAATCATCGATTTATCGTATGTTGCAACCCCTTAATGTTTTCTTTCACCATTATTAAAGCTGCTATCAATGCGAATTCACTAGAAGGTGGGGACAAGTCAACATATGGTGTTTTTTTCGGTGGTCGACTTGTCAAAGTGTGTATGCAAACTAATTTTTAATGTAAACTAACCTTTTTTTACTAGCAATATTTTTGACAATCCGACCATAGAAGCAGTGTTGTTGTAGAGTTGACCTCACCTTTTAGTCAATGCGCCTTGGCTGCTATTGTATTAGTATTGAGTCGGTTACGATGATCAGTCTTAATATGTTTTAGTTGGCTAAAAATTCTCGAATGTTTTGTTTCTGTACATTTTGCGTAAAGATTCAAAAGATACGAAAAATGTCAGGATTATACATGATACCTGAAGTAGTCAAAAGATACGTAAAATGTATCTTTCGTATCCTAACGGCAACACTGGTGCGAATATTTGTTAATTATATGAGAAAATATTAAGGAAACTTTTTTCTAAGTTTAATGAAAATGTCATTTGCTTAAGCAAGGTGCGAACCTAATCGCACTTTCCGTACGGAATCAAATGTTTTTTTTGTTTTGTTTTTGTTTTTTTTTTTAAATACATTTGAGAGACTTTTTGCTAATTTTTGACAGTAGGTTAAGCAAGGCTATGCATATTATGGTTAGGCCTTAACGCAGCTAAAATCGTGACGATCAATGATAACTATAGTATTTAATAATATCAAATTAAGTCTACATGGGGTCTTCACCTGACAATTTTGTCATATCAAACGTCAAAGTCAACAAAAAACTCTAACATTTTTGTCAGCGTTTTTTTTTATATGAAGTATGACGTTTATTATGACAAAAAATTGTCAGTTAAAGACCCCATTTGAGTTTCGTGTAATAAAAAACATTGCTATAAATTTGAGTCAGAATCGATCATAATGTTACCATACTTACTGTAAAAAATCATGTTTATTAAAGGGCCCACTTTCGAAAAAAGTTTTTAAAATCCGAAATCATATTAAAAAAAGTTACAAATAACGGTTAAAAACTCAGAATAGCTTTTTTTTAAGGCCTGGTGACAAAAAGTACTTTAACTTCAACACACTTTTACTTTTGAGGTGGAACTAAAGTTCATTGATGCCCAATATAAGTACTAAATAATATAAAATCGTAAGTAAAACAATATTGGAACCAAATTTAATTTTTATTCCCTTTACCACAGGTGGTAAGGGTATATATAACAGCCGTACCTAAATAAAGGTTGCACGCGTTTTCTAGCTGTCAAAAATTGGAATGCCCATACAATTTGTAAGAAGCATCCCTAAATAGCGCGGCGTCAAAGCTTTGAAATTGGAAAATTCGATTTTGACAGCGCTTTTAATAGTGAAGTTGGCCGCTGTTGTTAATAAAAAATGGCAATTTGGCAATTTTTTGGTCAATCTAGCGGTTTGATTTCCATATTTTATTTCTATCGGCGATAGGGTCCATTTTTTGGTCAATCTAGCGGTTTAATATCCATATTTTATTTCTATCGGCGATAGGGTCCATACAAAACAATATAGGTGGGTAACATTGAGCTCAAATATAACTTTCTGTTCTTTTTCAAACAAGATGAAATGTTTATAAGATTCGGCATAGCCGAACATAGCACTCTACGTATTTTTCCTAAGATCGCTTCACAGCTAGATCAATTTTTTATATCAAGTTTGCTACCGACAAACGTCATGACTTCAAAATCTTCATGTATGTGCAAGCTCGAAAAACTCAATATACTAACACTTTTTCACTAACATCCACACAATTTTTGTACTTTCAGCCAATCGGCTGTTACCTCGATTTTTCGTTGATAATACGTATACACTACTTGCAAGTAATTACTTGCTTGTGGCAACGTAGGGTAAATCAATTTTAATTTCGAAAATCAGTTTAAAATTTTTAATATTTTAATCAAGGTATATTTACACAAGGTAGACTCATTTGGGAGTGTAGACATGCTGCTCTATAAAAGGAACCAAGTTGTCAAAATTGTCTTCATATAAAACAAAAACAATTTAACGCACACATGTACAAATTTTGGCTCATATACACGCAATTTGACGTTGTGGTTCCAACTATGGGTAAACAGCTGACAAACATATGGGCCAACGAGTTTACCTTGTGTAAATATACCTTGATTTTAATATTTGGTATTATTGAAAAGTCATTGAGATCAGTTAGATTTGACTTATACTGAAAATTAATAGGTTTCCCGATTAAAAATCCGTTAAGATCCGTCAATATTTAAATTGAGTACTTGCAAAAAAAATCGAAAATCAGTTGAGTGTTTGAGAATATGTATGAATATTTTGACTAAGAAATTTCCATACCTGGTGCAGGGTATCAAAGATTTCGAACCAGCCGATTATAGAATAGTGTCAATGTGTATGAGAGTTTAAGCATGTGTGTCTGTTTATGCTTTTTGACAGCATAATAATTTTAGAGAGTAATTGAGAGAAGTTGTATTTTTGTTTGCTAAAAAACTCATAATAATTTGAGTGCAAAATGAAATTACACTTGTCAAAGTTTGTGGGTGAGTTTTAGCAATCAACCACCATTTTGCATTTAACGACTTGTTTTTGTTGTGGCCAGAGACCAACAAAAACAACAGCAGCATAACCAACCGAACGAAAACGACTACGAAAAGTTTGAAACGGAAATTGCAGTTTTATTTACTCGTATGTATCTTAAACAACAAACATTTTAAAACTTCGAAAACAACAAAAAACCAACATGTTAATTGTAACCCATGTAAGTTCGAAAGAGAGTGTACAAACAAATCATAAATTTTGTCATAATATGTGTCTGTTACAACTCTCCGAGAGCAGTAACATTTCGTTAGAGAGCAACAGTTTTAGATTGCAAGAATGAAGGAAAGGAAGGAATCGTTACCAATATCATGTGACCATTTTATATGTATAAAGAGTTTTTCTGAGGGAAATTTTTCAGAAAAGTTAAGTTCTTTGAAATAATAAATTTGATCAATTAAATGGTTAAACAAACAAATTAATTAATTCATTTTAAACCTTTTAAGAGCCAGATATTTTCTTTACAAGAAATTGCTTTCAAGGTTATTTATTTCTTTTTGGGGGGTTCCTTTTTGGTTTTAAGCGCATGTTAGCATTTTGTATGATAGACAAATCTTTTTCGTTTACTTTTTTTCTCGTCAATTTTCGCGCCTGTATTTTCCAAATAACAAATGTACTCATGTTGCAGTTTGTTTCGTGCGATTTTGTTGTTGTTTCTTCTTTAATTTCGGTTTAATTTTTGTTTTCTTTTGGAACATTTTCTGTTGTTGCGTTTTTTCTTGCCATAGTAAAACGTGCACAACAAAAACATCATGGTTTGATTTAAAACAGCTATTTTTTTTTAAATTTTTTTTGCTCAGCTTAAATTACTACTACATATTAGTTTTTTATAAAAACAAATTTTTTTTTATTGTATGCATTTCCCTTTCCTCTTTTGCCACAGATGTACACGTTTAGACATTAATTTTGTTTTTGAATTCCTTTGCGCTCTTATCGGATTGTATTTACTATGGCAAACACACTCACACATACTTGCATATGTCAGTCTTTTTCTAATCTATTATGATTCTCTTCTTCTCCTTAATTTCGTTTTTTTTTGTTATTCTATATTTTGTGTGTAAAATAGGCTTTCTGTCAAAAATTACCTCTCCTACGTACCCTTCGTCACAGAGGTACCTCTCTTTGCTTTATCGTTGTTATAATGACTGATAAAAATCTATTTCGTTTTATGTGATTGCTGTTATTTTCTATTGTCTTAAGTTTGCTTGCTTTTTTGACCATTAATCCATCTTTTGCTAAAATTTATTTTCTATTCTAGTCAGATTTTGTAACAGTGTACATTTTTATTCTCAATTTCATAATACACCTAAAAAAAAAATACTTTAATTAAAAGTAGTTTGCAAATAAATTGCAGCTCTTTTGCGAAAAAAAAACTGATCTTTAAAAGAGTAAATTATGATTTTTGCAATCAAAATTTGCACGTTTAAGACCTTTACTTTTAAAAATATTCGGTAGCAAAACTGTAAAATAACCGAATTCTTCTTTAGAGTTAAATGAAGTAATTCATTCATTTGGTTCACACGCTTTTATTGAAAAAAGGACAAAGCCTAATAATAATGCGTGAAAATCAATCCATTTTTAAAGCTCAAATCAGGTTGACCGACTGTCTAAAATAGGATTTCCGAAGTCCCCAGATATGATGACGCGGCTATTTCACAGCTGTACCGCATATAGTCCGAAATTGCCTGATATTGAAAGCCAGACAGATACTAAAACAGCCATAAATCTCTAAACGTTGCTTTAAATTTTTAATTTGACATAGGGACCTCCGAACTTAGACAGAATGCATCTGATTATATCATTATATAGCAAAAATGAGCAAAATCGGTTCATTAATGAGAGAATTATTTCTTTTCCTTCCTGAAGTAATGGTTTTGGCACAGATGTGCCTAAAGGTATGTTCATATTTAACAAATATTTGACGAAAAAATCCAAAAAATGCCAGACCACTAAATTGTTCTACTTTCGTTTTAATAATTCTTGCTAAATAAGTTTTATTACTGAAAAAAATTAAAGAATAATGTAATAAATAAAATTAATATTTAGCTTTATTTGACCTTGTTTAATTTAATAACTGTTTTATTTTTATTTAAGCTCAAGGTCTTTTTAATATTTAATTATTTATTTTCAATATTCCGCTAACCTTTGGTTAAAAAAAAAATAAATAAAAAAAAACTTTAATAGTTTTCATGAGATACATATATTTTTTATAATTTCGTGAACTATTTTGTCCCTTACTGTATGTAAAGGGTGTTTTTTTATCGCCTACGTTTACAATAAATAAGAAAAAAAAAATGATGTTCGATCTAGCAAACCTTATGCAAAATCAAACAAATGTTAAATAAAAATAGTGTCACTATAGCTTTAGATTAACTTGCGTACCTGCCTAGCCCCACTACATCACTGGGTGGACTCAATGCGTCTACTAACGCCTCATGTATAAGTACTCACATTGCTACCCATGTGTTCCGTTGTTGGAGAAGTGTAACCTTGTGAATACTTTCTTGATCATACCGAATCCACTTTAAGGTTGAGAACTCCCCTCGAGAAGAAGCCACAAAGCTAGTAGGGCAGATCAGCAAAGGTAACGATACAGAGAATGACGTTAGGATTCCGGGAGAAACCAGTACGCTCTCTTCTTGCACATAAGCTTCTCTTGACTAGCAATAGCACCCAAGGAGATACGCCTACTGATCGAACTTCCCCACAATAAAAAGATAGAAACTCAGCCCCTAATGCTGAATTTTTATGATCTTCTTCCCTACGATTTCGGGTATAGACCACTGCCACAACGTGGTTGCCGAGAAGTCTAAGCCAACAAACAGTCCAGAACCAAAGTATCAAGGGATCAACTGGTTCTCATGGTTCTAGAAAGGATCTCTGGTCAGCCGTGATCATTTTTAAGAAGAAAGATCTGCCCATTTTTCCCTCTAAGGTATTGTATTTCTTCCCCCGAAGAAGTACCACCGGCGGCAAAATATCTTTAAGATGTATCCCTGCATACCACGGGAGGGGGTTGGTGTGGTGTTTTAGCATTAAAGTGGACTTAAAATGTTTTTATATAAAGAATATATGGTATTGCAAATGAGCCAAATCATTTTATTATTTTACCTGGCCACGATTTTTAATTCTACAGTAAAGGGAAAGCAAGATTCGGAAAATCTTAACTTTGCTAAAATATATAAAGATTCCTTTTTCACTTTGCTTCGTTTCCATATTTAATTTAATTTATCAGATCAGCGATGCCTTCTTTCTTCTTACATAATTAAAATCTATATTTTTGATCCTTAATGAAGGGTTTCAAAGATTCGTCATGTTTTAAGCATTCATTAAATTAAATTGTTAAAAGTACAGTAAGGACGTTTAGAAAGGAAGTTGTGTAAAAAAAAGAACAAAAAAATCATTACAAGCAAATGCATTTTAACTTGTATTTTAAAATAAATGAATGTAGAACAAGTTCAAAAACTATAAAAAAAACTAAAATCTGCATTTAAATAATAAAAAACAAAAAAAAAAACATTTAAAATATGAAAATGTTGCTACTCGATAATCGTTTGACCTTCTTCCTCCACTAGTTTTGCATGTACTACTCGTATGAATTAAAAAAAAAAAAAAGACACCCAACAATGTAGACGTACAAATGTTTTTCAAATGCCAGTGCATGGGCGGAGGATACAACAAATGATTATGATGATGACGACGATGACCAATTCAATTCGATTTGACCTTTCTTGTTGTTGTAAGCCTCCATCTATCCATCCATCCATACAAACAAACGGATAAACAACAACATAAAAAGTACTTAAGCTCTCGTACAAGTGCTTGTCCGTAATGTTTGTGTGGGTAAAAAAAAATAAATTTTTGTTACAACATTTTTAGTCCTTTCAAAAATAAAAAAAGAAAAGTCCTTTGAAAATTAAATGCCTTCAAATTTAAAAGCTGTTGCAATACTGAGTAGTTATGAGCGTTGTTTTTTAATTAGTTTTTTTTTTAACAAAAATTCAATTTTCAAAAATTAAAGAAGAAGTTGGTGTTGGTAATTAAATGAATTATAAAGTCTAAGGCGAATTAATATATCAGGTGGCGTTGAAAGCACAGCTGGCAAGTCTTTTTCCCATACATGTTTGTTTAGGTTCTTAAGCTGCTCTCTTAATATTGCCACGTCTAGCTTCCATTCGCAGGTGATTTGGAGAAAAAGGTCGTGCGCAGTTGCACAATGGCTTGTGTTGAGTTGTATAAATTTTATGTATAACAACTTAAGACTTTCTTGAATACAGGGCATTTGAAGCTATTAGCTATTTATGTGTTTCCATTTTACAGTCTTTCAAGATGTGGTCCTCGACTCAAAAGTTTCTACACCGAACTCCGAACATCTGTAACTCATGGTAACTCTTACAGTCTGCTTTATACAGCACACCGACTAGCCGATTTTTACTTTACCAATTTCAAGGGCTTAACGCGTGGCTTATGTAGGCAAGCTTAAGCTTGCGTTGTATTCCTCCCTACGATTTCCGGATTCATTTTAGTCAAGTCTCATCCATATTGGGTATTTCCCGTTAGAGACTCTGGTTTTGTGCAGACAAGCGTAGAGCTTCGCGGGTTTAGCTTAGGATATTAAAAAAAAAACATATTCTTTATGCTTAGGTGAAAATTTTTTCTCTCTCTTTGATGTTTCCATATTTTTTACAGTTTTTGTGGGGTCTCAGCTTCTCTTTGCCTCATTTTTCTTTAAATCCGGCTTTGGAGACGTCTGTGTCGCTTCACTTTTTTCATTGCGAACCTTATTGTACGCAACTCTTATTGCTCTTACCTTCTTCTCGATGGCGTGATGCACAATATTTCGACGTTTGACATGGTCAATAAGATCGACAATCATATCACTTAGTTTGGAAAATACGTCATTGTGAGATGCAGCTCCTTCCACTTTTTTAATATGAGTGTTGCGTGATTCTGTACGTTCTATATTTGAGGCCGATATTGTAGTTGGTATTCTCTATATTACTGAGTTTCTAATGGCTGCATTTGAAGCAAAATGCTACATTATTAAGGCAGCTGCCTGCGTTAAGATCCCACGCCCGCTTTCAGCCGCCGCTAACATGGTTAGCAGACGTTGTCAGTAGGTGGCTTTTGGCCGCCAACCATTCGCCTTTACGTTTCAGGTATTGTAGGAACTCAGAATTTGTTAGTAGTTCTGTGCTACCCGAAGACTCCCTGAGTCTCTCCATCTACAACCGATGATTGTCTGCGCCTGCACTAGCAACTGCTTCGCATATCTATATTTCCACTATACGAAATCTTAGCTATGCTTCTCGTTTACCATACCATTCCACTCCAATCCATTCCATTAATGAATCAACTCCCGCTGATGATCTATAGCAGTATAAATATCTTTTTAAAAGAAAATTAATTTTTAGTGTGCAACAGTGTTTAAATATAGGTTTGGGTTAATTGTCAAATGATAGATGATACTAATTTGAAATAAATAAAATTTCCGTTAAAACCAATATTGGCCAATATAGAAATGTGTCAAAGCTTTTAAGGCCAATGATACTTGGCCATATGCACAAACGTTTGTTTGTATTTGAATGTGTCTTCTATGGTTGTCAAGAAAAAGAATGTACTCTTACAAACGAACCTTCAGCAACTAAAGAATAACTAACGGTGGAGGCAAGTCAAATGTATTTGTGTAAGCTCGCATACAAACATTAACAGCTCTGGCTTCGAAGAGAATGGCAACTAAAGCTACGGTCACACTTATTAAATATTTGATCAAATAATCGTAACCCCTACTTTTGTTCATAGTTAGTGAGATTTAAAATGGTCTTAATATTATAAAATAAACTAATAATACTACTAGACATAGCAAAAAACAGTTTTTTGTAAAATGTGGTATTTTAATCAAAATAAATATTGATATTAAGCGAAATGATTTTTTAGTTTGGTTGTTGGTCCCGTTTTTTTCGTCAAATATTTGATAAATCTGACCGTAGCTTAAGAAACTCGGTCGTCTAGCGAACACATAAAACAGGAAACCAAATAGTCAGCCTTCAATGTTAAAATACATCCATTTTAAATTCTATATGTATGTGCGCTTGTATGTATGCTTGACTGTATGTGTGTGAGAGTGTGTGTGTTTAAATGCCGTAAACCAAGTGAATAAATAACAATGAAATAAAGAAAATGTTAAATGGCTAAAGAAATAGATTTAGAAGTCTTATGCTGTGGTCTGCGAACTATGTAGTCGTATCAAAGAATGTTTCAAGTGTTCATATATTGAACTGTATGTGCTCGTGTGTACATGTATGTATTGGTGGCAGTGTTGTTAAATTGAAATTGAATCATTTCTGAACTTTTAATTTTTGGAATATTTTATTTTTATATTTTTTTAGCAGAGTTTTAATATTCACTGTGCTACATCTAACATCAATAGGATTTTTTTTAACCAAATTATGAGCTTAAATTTGGCTTAAATTCATTATTTCAGTGTGCCACGTTTTAAATATCGGCTTGATAAAGACATTTTAGGTTCATATGATCCATTTCTTCCTATATAAACATTCTTTTGGACTTAGAATATGATACTATCAGGCCTGCCACATATTCCTGTCGAAATGGGTTTTATTCCATAGTTTCAATTCCGATCATCCCGCTTGTCAAGCGAGAATAATTCTATTCGCACGTATCTTCTGGGTATGTATGACGACAATTGCAATTTAAAAATCGAAATTAAATCAATGCATCCATCTCATAATATAGTCTGTTAAATCAAAGTAGTGTTCCCTACAAGAAATGGATGACCGAAACTAATACACACGCACTAATTTTTTGTTTATTGTTACAGCTGGTGTTGCCACTCGTGTGCGTTTGTATACCAAATTAGGAAGTTTATTAATCTGTTCTTCTTATACAAATACATATTTACCTAATAATATGTTGAATATTTCTGCTAAAACGTTTCATAAATTTTTATTATTATAAGAATTTAGCTAAATTTTTATTAATTAATAAAAAAAGTGGTGGAATTTTGAGAATTGCTGTTGTTAAAACATTTTAGGAAGAAATGTTTACAAGTGGCAACGCTAATTATTCCAAAATCACACGTACACAAAAGTTTAGGTAATTTTTTCACATTGGTCTTAAGAAAGCGATAGAAACTTTATTCTGTGAGGATTTTTTCATGAAAACTATGTATAATACGTAGAAAGTCACTGTTAAGAGGATAGTAAAGAAAAAAGTTTAAAAAAGCATCTACAGAAGCCTCAATTGAAAAAAATAATTGTTTTTGCTCTCCTGAAAAGTTTGGTTTTTTCACCAAACCACAGAGATTATATTAATTTTATTTCCTCAATCTTGTTTCGGTCTCTTTAGTACAATTTTAATTATTATTTTTTTTTAATTAAGTTTTCATTGTATTGGACGTTCTGAAATTAGAACCTGTGGTTATAATTTCTGGAAGCGATTTTTTTTTTGTTTTTATTTCTACATACTAGGAACATTTTTTTTATGATTTTGAACTTAATAGGCCAAAAACCAAATTAAACGCTCTAAATTTAGAACAGGGGGTTCTAATTTCTGGATTTATTTTTTTATTATTTTTTTTTTTTTGTATTTTCACTACAAATTATTTTTTCGCTTATTAAAGTAAAAATAAAACGGGGAATCACCGAGTTATTGGTGGTGTGTATACTTCGGTCATATGCGTATGAAATTTTATATGCTTGTACAAATTTGGGTCAGTTGATAACTGAAGGTCAAAGTGAAGCGTTCATACGTGTGAAAGATTAAAAAAATATGTATAATTAAATGTTATTAAATAAAAACTGTTTTGAGTTAAAATAAAGCTTACACAACTAGTCATTATCCATTACTATTTCATTATAATTTTATCATTTTCTGCAAAAAAAAAAAAATGTCCAGAAATTCGAACTTTTTAGAAATTCGAACTGCCCGGTGCACAAAGTGTTTCTAATTTGTGAGATTCTACTGTATATGTATATTAATGAATGGAGAAAGGTCTTGTAAAAAAGTACCAAAAATAGGTACAAATTCATATTTGTATTTTTTAGATAAGTTACGAATGTGATATAATTTTTATATCTATGTGTTTTAAAAGATTGATGGGGTAACAAAAAAGTTCCAAAGTAAAGGTTTTAACCCGTTTACTCCCCAAAAGGTCCGCCCTTAAAAAAAGTACTAGACAACAATTCGCTTATTTTTCCATTTTTTTGTATCTCTTTTAGTTTAGGACATATAAGGTAAGCGAATTTACACGTTATTAACCTTTTTACACTCTAAACATTCGAATTTCCAAAAATCCCGCCTTAGTGGATCGATTTGGCGAGAGACCATCCTCCGGTCCAAATTTCAACTTTTAAGCTTTAAACGTTTATGCTGTACAATGATGAAATAGTTAGTTAGTCATTATCCATATAATTTGATATACAAACTTGTCGTAGAGAAGAGTCGTGAAATCAAATCTATTTTATTTGATTTATCACATATAGACACTTATTCTTAAACCATTTTAAACAAAGAAAATAAAAACGAAAGAAAAGAAAAAGAAATGTGAGAGTTATTGCCGACGATTTAAGGTCCAATTAGACATGACACAGCCGTAACGGCGAACTTAGAAACCAATTCGCCGTTACGGCTGTGGCATTATGGCTATGTCACGTCTAATTGGACCTTAATTATGGGCTTTAGGATTTTCGCCTGCAGTTGAAACTCATTTCTTTTTAAAGCACTAAATGTTATATTATAACTTAATTTATTGAGCAATAGTTAAGTTGACCTTCAGCACGATGTAGTAAAGCAGACCAGAGTCCAGGGCATAAATCGAACCAGCAACCCTCACACTGATAAACAGCCTACCTGTTCACTCACACTATCTTTATGCAGTAGTCGATCTTATTTGCGTTTAAATCTCTCGCGCTAGCGCAATCTTTGCTCGAGAGAAGAAAAACTATAGCCCTAGATTGAACTTTTCTTGAATAAATGAAATAAATCGCGCAAGCGCATGATATTAATACAAATTTAACATTAATGTCGTTAAGATACCGAATTTTAAAAGGATCGGTCTAAAATTGACCGTAGGTCCTATTAAAGATATACTTCCGAAAAACTATCTAAAATCAAAACAAATAATTTTATTGCTTTACATTTTTCTACAATAAAATATTATGTGACAAAAAATTATGTCAACAGGGTTTGGTGAGGATCGGTCCACAATTTGTAATGGCTTCCACAAAAGGTCTCCAAATTGTTTAAGTTAATTTTTTTAACAAAATAGTCGAAAACAATCGCTAAATTAGCAATACTTATGTATGTATATGTCTTTGAAAAACCGACAGCAGCAATATCAGTAACACCAAAAACAACAAAAAAAAAAAAAACACAAAATCTACGAATAGTTTCCAACCATTTTGTCGTATGAGTGACAGTACGAAGGACCAAGAAGCAGCACTAAACGTGGCACTAGAAGAAGTCGAACGAAGTAGTGGCAGTAAGAAAGAAAAAAAAATACAGAATGGACGGACAAACAAAAACAAGAAAACCGAATGTGTTCTCGATAAATTGCCATTATTCGAAATGTTTTTGTTGCTGTTTTTATTGTCGTTCAAAGTGGAAGACTGTTTTTTGTTGTTGTTCACCCTACTGGTGTTGCTGGCGCTGTGTGATGCTGCCTTAATAGTTGTTATTTTTGCTATAAGCTTGTGTTTGTGTGTTTGTGAGTGTCATTTGTTTTTGCTATCATTGTTGTCCTTTGCAGTGGTGCACTTTTCTTCGTTTTTTTCTGTTCATCTTCATTTTATTCATGAGTTTTGTTTTTGTTTTGCTTTCAAATCATGCCTTTGCTGTTGTTGTAATTTTTTTTACGTATGCAAGTGTCAATGAGTGTTGGTTTGTGTAAAATTATTTGTTTTATTTTTGCACTGCATTAGAAAACTTTTCTTTAAAAAATTGTTTTTATTTCTCTGATAGTGATAGTGTTTGCTACAGTTTTGCTAGTTATTTTCTCCAAATGTATAGTTGTCTGTGTGTGTGTGTGTGTGTGTTTAAGCTTGGCAGTTTGTGTGGTTTTTAGTTAAGTTTTAGGAAAACAAAGTTTTTTCTTAGATTTTAATAGAAATTATCATGTGATATCCTTGGGGATGTTGCTATTTCTATTTCCACTTCTTTTGTATACAATTGCCAAACTAACACACACATAAACTTGCATAAAATTTTTATAAATTTG
The DNA here is from genome assembly GCA_963931875.1 of Pollenia griseotomentosa. NCBI lineage: Eukaryota > Metazoa > Arthropoda > Insecta > Diptera > Polleniidae > Pollenia > Pollenia griseotomentosa. Next base: position 199,923,735 of record OZ007561.1, on the reverse strand, counting down.
TTAAATAATAAGTTGGAGAGTTTGTGTGTGTATGTGTTTTTTTAATATATGGAAGTTCAAGAGCCAAAAACTGGAGTTTGTCTTTAGTTTGAATGTTTTATTTCAAATAAATATAAATTTTTTTTGTTGTAAATCTTTTTTTCGGTATAAAATTTAAAAGATTCAAACAACAGCTGTTATTTTACCCTTTTTAAAGTTAGTGAAAAATAAAAGTCCCTAAACCCTAAAGGTCCATTAAATAAGTCCGCAATTATTTATAAATTGTTTTTATTTAACTGGCTAAATGAAAAAAAATAATATATATTTCATATATAAAGTAAATAAAAACATACTTTAAATTATGTTGGGAAAAGTGGCATTGAAATCCAGCATAACCGGCTCAATAGGAAAGGGTTTATGGTTCAAAATGGGCAATGACCTCTTTACAAAGTTTATATGCATTTCTGTAAGAAAAACTAACAAAAATTGATGGCGGAATGCACCATCAGTTGTCATTAAATTTTATACAAATTTGTTTAGATGACTACTTAGAAATCATACTACTAAATTTCGCTCCATAATTTACCATACAGGCTCAAAAAATACTTCAGTACGCCATAAACTGTAACGAAGAACACTTTTGTGGTGAAATTTGGTTGGATTTAGTTTCACAACACTAGAAATAAAACTGCCGAATTTTGGTCCACAATTTAGAATAAGTGCGGGTAATGTGGTATAACAATTTGTTTTAAGATTTCTAAATTTGTAATATCTGTCCGATTAAAATATGATTCAACCATCTACAAGCTGCATATGCTAAGCTTCCACGAATCCATTTGCGAAAAATGTTAAATCCACATTTTTCGAGATATGTAAGAAAATATTGCAAGTCCCATTAATGTAATGTTTTTTATTTGGCAAAAATAATATAGATCAAAGCTCTCTTAATTTTTGAGATTGGTTCAGTTATTCTTAACTTGTTAGCTTAAAAAAAGGCACTGTACCACATTACCAGCCAATGTACGTTTGCGCAAGGTATAATCATTTAAGAAAGCACTACAAAAACACCCGACTTGTCAAAATTGTCACCATATAAAACATTTAAACAAACATGATTGAAACAACATGTTTTGCCATACAAAATTTTGAGAGCGAAACAGGTCATTGCATTTTGAAACATGATGCGAAACAGGAAAAATGTACTATCATCTCTAACTTTGATAACAATTATCGTTAGTTTATCGGAACTAGCTCTCAAAAAAAAAATCAAAACAAAGAAAAAAAAAATAAAAAATTAATGTTAAATAAAATATAGTGATAATTATAAAATAATTATCTATATATAAATCGGCATAGGCAAAAGAGTTAAGAACACTTTCCTCCTCTGTATGTCAACCGATTTGAACAAAATGTACACCTTTTGAAACAATATATATATTATTAAAATCTGTTCAATATCTTCGGAGTAATAAGCGTTACAATTTGCTACTAACACCTATTTAAATACAAAATGTGTTTTTCTCAATTATCAAATAATAAAAAATAGCGTGCTCGATTATTCAACATTTTTTAGAAACCGCTTTTCGAATATTTCGACTATATATAAATTTCTTTCTTTTACTTTTCCGTGCTGCATGTGATAATTTTTAAATTTTCTATAATATTTAACTTTGTTAACATTCACACTATAAAGATAAAATTATACATTAAACTGGGTGAATAAGAACATGAAAGGGGAGCTTTTTGCTACTTTTTCGTTCAACATCTGGTACTTTTATTAATTTTCGTTAATATTAGACATAGAAAAATAAAAGGAGATTTTTTGATACTATTTTGTTTTTCAATTGATATTTTCTGATATTGTTTTATATTGAACAAAATTAAATGAACTCATTTGGAAGATAAAATATGAATCGCAGGTTGGTCCCTCGCCAAATCGATCCACTAAGATGGAAAAATAAATGCTCGAAACATGTTAATTTTTATATACTTAGATGTACTATATTTTCTTCATATGTACAGAAAAATTCATGGTCGAATTTTGACCATTAGGCGCATACTAGTATTAATTAAAGTATTAACTTTTTTAAATAAAATCACTCTACAACACAAAAAAATGTAAGAATTAAACAAAAAAGAATCGTATAAACAGCATGTTTGGCAATCTAGTCACAGAGCATACAGATATGAAAAAAGGTGACGTATGAAAATTACCCAAATCATTTGTGAGGGCAGCTTTCGAGAAAGAAAACGTTTTTTTTGGTAGTAAAGTGGCAATGTGTAAAAACAGGCCGTCGCAATCAACACAAATTGAGTGATCAAAACAAAAATGCAAAAAGGGCAACTTTTAAAGAAAAAAACACAATTTTGTCTGTCTCGTGACGCCTCTGTGTGCTCTGTGATCTAGTTTCATTGAGCGAAGCGCGTGCTTTTTATCGTCGTAAGAACATAGCATTAATTTTTTAATGGAATGCCCTGTCCTGTTTTGAACAACTGAAAAAAAGTTTGTTCTTTATCAGCATAGCTAATTTGTTAATGCTTTTAATGTTATTTTCCGATATTTTCTTTTTTTTTAACCGATTTAGTGACTTAAAATAAATTTTAGGGTTTGTTTTAAATTTTGCAATCGTTCGCGAATTGTAGCCACGTTCGCGATTGAAACGATTTTTTCCTGTAAGTTTTCTGATTCTTTAAAGCTTATACAATTTTTAATAAATATAAGGCTTTGCTATCATACCAAATATTTGGGAATTTCCGCCAATTTAGCAACTTTTACCGAATGTTTTCATTCCTGTTAGTTTTAGGGACTTTTAATCAATTTTATGGCGCTATTTTTGCAAACCTTCTCGAGTTTTTGAATTTTAGCGTAGTTTTGTTTCTCTTTGAGGCAATCGTCGCCGTTTTAAAAATAGCCCCATACATAAACCGAAGTCACCTATTTTACAGGGCACTCTCAACAGTGTCGATTCTAAAAAGGGCGAAAGGTTAATTAATACCTTGTGCCATTATTAAAGGTGAATTTGTTAGAATAAAACATGCTACTCTTTAAGAGAGCAAAACAATTTTAAGAAACGAACACCTATTATGTCACATTTTTTTTTTTTTTTTTTTTGAAAATAAATTTTACTTTAATTTGTACTTTACTATCCAAATTCTAATTTAGAAGTCGTAAAAAATCTTTTAACACAAACTTTTTAGGAATGCTAACCAGGATTGGCTGCCCACTGGGTAACCCAGAAAAACCCACCCGGATTTTAATGGGTATTTTGTTTAAAAAAACCCAAGTGGGTTTTTTCTTTATATTCATTTAAACAAAGATGGTATAATTTATAAATTTTTTTACAGAAAAATAAAAGAAAATGATTATAAAATGCATACAATGGGTTTATATGCCCATTTGTACGTATTTTGATTTAACGTTAGTGGGCTTTTCGTGTTTATTAATTGAATTTAACTTCAAATTCAACGTTTTCTAAATCTAATTCATTTTAAAAATCAAAATCAGGCTTTTTCAAAATGAATTTGATTTAAAAAATGCGGTATATGATTTGTCAAATACTCAATTTGATTACGAAAATTCTGAATTTGTTTTTTAAAAACCTAGGGCCTTATTCTGGCAGTCGTGATCGAGTACTTTCTCGATTCGAAAGCAATTTTATTTCAGTCGAACGAATCGAAATTATTTTTTCAGTATTGTGAAACTCAAATTAATACTGAAAAAATAATTGCGATTCGTTCAGAATTGAATGAAATAATTAGATATTAAATTGCTTTCGAATCGAGAAGTACTCGATCACGACTGCCGGAATCAGACCCTTTGATTTTGATTTGATTTGATTTTGAAAAGGTCGAAATTGAACTTAAAATTCTATACATAAAGAGTGGCTCAGATATTTGCCCTGTCAAAAGAAGTAAAACAGCCTGTCATCTTATTATTACGTCGTTAATGGAAATAGATGATGTATATGAAAATAATGGTAAATGGAAAAAGCTTTAAAAACTGCAATGTTTCAACTTTTAAACCTGATTGTTTACACTTGGTTTAAGGTTGTTGAAATTGCAGCTTTTAGTGCAAATACTTTTCCTTGTGTTTGTTGTAAAAAACGATTTTTCCATTTTTTCAATCAAATAAAATTTGAACTGAATACCGTTATTGTAAAAAATACTCTGCAACTTAAATTTTAAATGCCAAACAGGGTGCAGGAAATGAGAGGTGCTTTGGCTTATCCATTCTTCTGCTATCTACGTTTTCTTGATTAATTAGGTTGAATATATGTATACATATTTGGGATGCATCATATTCGCCAAATAATGAGTTGGAGTAAGTACGCTTTTCAACAAAATTCCGTTTTGACAGTAGTATATCATTGTTCAACAAATTACATCAATGGCAGTTGCAATTGTAGCGGAGTCACTTTGTACAGCATTTAGATCTTTTTGAACTTTAAGTAACATTTGTTGGAGATTCAAAGCTTCTTTATACAACTGAACGTTATTTAAAATTCTATGAATGTCATTGTCTAATTCATTTATATGTTCCGATCATATTTGGGTATAAAGGTTCAAAAAGTTCCACTGTTCATCACTTGGCAGTTGAGGCATATATGTTAGGACTCATTTAAGTCCTAGCTTTTCTTTTTACCATCCATGCAATGCACTTGATGATGATGCCATACAAAATATTGAAGATTTTCTTGCTAAATCTTGACAACATTGCTTAGACCAATTATTATACCATTACACGAAAAACCACAAAACCCAAAAAACCCCAATAAAACTCAATTAAACAAAAAAAAAACCCACGAAAAAACCCGCTGGGTTGGGTTTTTTTTAAAAAAAACCGGGGTTTTGAAAGCCCTGATGCTAACTACTTTTTAGGAATGTGCGTTCTATATTTTGTTATTAAATCTTCACATGAAGTCCATTTCTCCATCTCCGCTTCGAACAAATTAGGAGAAGAAAGCATGGAATTGTAAGTTTCTACTTTGAGTCTGTTCCATATCAAGCAATGCTTATTTCGAAATTATTTGCTTAGCACTACTGTTCCACAGTATTGACAAACACAAAATGTGAGTACTATTTCCATAAAAGAGCCAAAAAGTGTCACAAATTAGGTGAAAATGAAGTATAATTTAAAAAAAGGGTCATAAAAGGTATCAAGACCGTCGAAAAAGGGTCAAATTGATACACTAGTATCACAACGGTAACGCTGATTGGGGTTTATGTCAGTCCGCTAAAGAGTCTTCCTTGTGTAAATGTTCTTTGATTACCTGTCTATACCACATTACTCGCACTTACTCTACCGTATTTTTGGAATTGACTTCATTGAATTGCAATACTGTGATGTCAGTGTTTATAAAGGTTGGCTCATAATATATAAATTCCACTCCTAAAATATTCTTACTGTCGGTGGAGGGTATCAAAGATTCGGCACTTCTCAACATAGCACTTTTACTTATGCGTTCTACATTGCGTACAATCAATATTTATATAGACTTCTAGTCTATTTAATTAATATACATAATTAATTTTTTTATAAAAAAATTTATCAAGATTTAATCATTCATTTATAAAAAAAGCCCGCAATAATTTCCTATATCCTTCTTTTTTTCAGATATTCCAAAACAACATATCAACTATTAAAAACGACAACAATAACTTATAATTGTTAAAAAAGTGAGAAAAAAAATTATTAAATAAATTTGTCAGTAACATCATTTTAAGCCTACAAAATACACACACACAACTACAGTCATCCATGATGTGATTTTAAAATAAATGTATGGAAAATTTATAGAACATGATAAAAGTTTGTTAATGAAAATCATTTTACAGATATGTAAATAATATAAATTAACGGTTGGTTAGGTAAAGAGAGAGGGAGAGATGAAGAGAGAGAGAGAGAAAGAGTGAGAAAAAAACAATTTTAAATAGATAACTAAATGATAGCCAAATCCAAAGTATACAAAATACATGAACCATGTAATCAACAACAGAACCAGAAACAGCAACTAACAGGTTTATTATAAAGTGACAAACAACAGTAAAAAAAAGCAGCAACTATTACAACAATAGCAGCAATATTGGTCATTAATTAAAGAGTGTAAATTGTTGTATTTTTTACAGCAAAAACAAACAAATAAAATTGAATTATTGTAAAAAAGAGCAGAAGAAAAAACAAACAACAAAAAACGGTTTATTAAAAATAAAAACCAGCCAACAGGAAATCAATTTCCGTTATATGCATTTCATTTATAAACAATCCTCTCTAGCTTTTTCTTACTCTCTTACCCGCTATTTTCTAAAGGCACAAACACATACACTCATATTGATTATTGGGTCACACGTTTTATTCAGTTAAATTGTTAGGAAATGTATTTTTTTTGTAAGTAGGTGTGTAAAAGAGTCATTGTAGGTGTGTGTTTGTACTTTTATTGCTGCTTATGTTTGTTAATAAGGGTTTGACATATTCTCAAATTTACTGACAGTAATTTCCTTATAATTATGTTTGCATACATACATACATACAAACGTACATAAATCAACGAAATTTGATTTTAATTTCCATAATTAAACCTTAAGAGATTACGCTGTGCTAGCGGGGCACTAGGCGGTAAAACTTAATTTGTGTACGCTGAATCCAGTGGTATATCATTTTTTCGAAAATGAAGGAGGTTGCACAACGTATATTCGCGCACCGCAGTAAAATTATTAAACGGGATTTCTAATTTGCCAAATCGGTTTTTGATATCTCTCGGCTTCAGTTCAGTGGCACTCAATTTTATACCTTTTTATAAATTTTAATACTTTTGAAAAGTTTTTGATTGTCCTTTGTTTCGAAATAGGAGAAATGTATTTGACGATAGACTGGAAATACTTCTTTGAATCTACGCTATTAGGTCTTAAACTAGGTTACCTTGTAAAGTTTTTTTAATGCTTGTCATTTTTTTGTTAGTCATCCGACAAGAAAATCTCTCACTTAGATTTAAAAAAGTGTGCAGGTAATAACTTAAAATTTACACGATATTGCCATTGAAAGTTATAATGGTTTTTCCTAGTTCAACAATTGTAAATCGGATAAAAAATAGTTTAAAGCAATATGATGTATTAATTAAGTATTAAATGTCACGAATCTGTTAAAAAAGGCTAAATATTCATTCGTCTTTAATGTACTTGTTTTTTTAAAATAAAATTTTTTTTAATATTTCTGGAAAGCACCTTTACAAGGAAATACATTTTCAGTTAAAAAATTATTATGCTGCCATTTCATTTGAAATTTGCTTTTTTTAATAATTTTTTTTGGAATTAAGAAACCAAATGCGTGTTTGGAAACCCTACGAGTATACATATGAATGCATTTGTTATAAACTAATTGTAAAAGTATTTGTCCAGCCCCGTCCCAAATGTGGGTTTCGTAGGCAAATTTCCAAAAAATCATGTTAGATCATGCTACAGATTTTTAAATTGTTGTCAAAATCAATTTTTCTGCTTAATTGCACTAGTCTGCATAAAAATCAGGGCCTAGGCAGTTTCAGCTTATCTTAATGTAAAACGACCTCCACAATCTGTATAAAACCTTCGTTTTCCCTCCGCAACCCCACTATTTATATTCATTTTCGATAATGTAATGACCATGCATTCAATTTGAAGGATATACAAAATAATTTAAGACGTTGAATTTCTCCACAGCTTCTTATCTTCCTTTAGTGCATCTCTTGCGATCGTAAAGTTGTTATCTCGTTATATTGGGCGATATTTCCGTATTCTTATACTTTATCACTTAAAGTGCATTCCTGCACTCACACCTAAGCTTTGTGCCTGCAAAATTTAGAAGCAGTTTCCGCTGAACATGGGGAAAAAATTCATTAAGACACCATTCAGTTTGCCAAAATATTTTCGGGAAAGTGAAATGTTAGCATGTTAAGAGAATACTGTCGATCTATAGTAAGAAAAACTTTAACTTCCGGCTACAAAAGGAAAGCAAGGGCCAAATTAAGACTTTGGATCCTGAATATTAGAAAAATAAAAAAGAATTTGTGAAGAGTGTGAAAAAGTAGTTTTAGAAAAGTTCTAAAATTATGAAATTAGGAAAAAGAGGGGCGCATATCTAAAATCAGGAGATATTTTTACATAAGAATCAGCTGAATTGATGTCAGGGCTCGATACTTTTTTTGTAGACTAGAGGAAAAATTCTTGTGCGCGGCCGAAGTCCGACTATATAGACAAGCATTGGTTAGCGATTTGGGATTTTCAGTAACTCAAAACAAAAGTTGTTTTACTTGATCTTACAACCGTAATTTATTACTATCTCATTGAAGAATTTGTCAAAAAAAAAAAGAAAACGGAAAATGGCCTATAAAATGTATTTCAACTGTGGCAAAAATTAATTATTACCCAAAAATAACGAAAATTCGCCCAAAACAAGAGTTATATTTCTTATGCAAAAATAACTCAAATTTGTAAGGAACATTTTCGGGCTATTTTTCTTACATTGCTGGTATCCACCCGGTGCGCTTTGCTACCCCCATTAAAATAAAACTAGTAATTTTGTTTTAAAACAGATCTCGTGTATGGATACGGTGACCATATTTTTATAACCAAAATACACAACACAAAAATTTTATGCCATGCAAATGTAGATCGATCATGTTATTCATTTAATTAGGGGCTTTGCGTGCTGAGTCAAACACGAGTTTATTTATATTTTTATTATTGAAAATTTTGGAAAATTTAATCTAATTTTTCGTTATTAAAGATTTTGGATTTCAATAAAAAAAAAAAACTACATATATGAACTTGAAGTTAGGAAAGTAGCGATTATAGAAAAATAATATTAATGATATTAGAAGAGATAGTGTCAAAAAGAGTGTAATGAGAATATCAGATAAACTGGCAATGTATTTCTGTTATTATTTCATTTAATACAATACAAAACAATTAAAGGCTTTTCTCTAAAAAACAGTTCACACAGAACAAAATTCTAAAATACAATACTGTTCTATATGAGGAGCCGCAGAACAAAACGTACTTTTTCGCATTTTTTGACAAATTGGTTTTTTGATATTTTTATAATATTTGGGTTGAAATCTTTAAGAAAAAATCTAGTTAGCATATTTGTGTCTTTTTTTTACCCTGGAAATGGGTTCTTAAAAAATTGGTGCATTACAAAACGTACTTTTTTAATTTTTTTTTTTTCAAAACGTGCTTTTTTCATTGTTTTTGCCATTTCTTCGTGTAATTGTTTTAATAACAAACCATTTTTTAATATGCTTAATTTGTTTGACGTTTATTTATGTCATTTCATTTTCTTTAAAATTAACTGTTAAATAATGGTGACTATTCTTGAAAACGCTTCGAAAAAGGAAAAATTTTCATTAAAACAAAAACAAAGTTTAGGAAATTAGTTTTGTGTTTATCATACAATTTACCGTTTTTTAAAGAGAGAGAAACGCGTCAAAATTCTCAGTTTTATTTCATTTTAGAAATTTATGATAAAATAAAACTATTTTTTAAACTTTGCTTTTGTTTTTATGTAAATTTGTATTTGTTCGACGAGTTTTTAAGAAAAGCCACCAATAATTGCAATAATTTAACTATTGTTTGATGAATGAGTGTTATGAAAAAAATAATTAATACAATAGTATAATTAAAACATGGAAGAATTACAAGAATTTTTAGAAAATTTAAATGTTTTTTTAAACAAAACGTACTTTTTTCATTTTATTTTAACAAAACGTACTTTTTTCGATATAAAATTGTTTTGATATTAAACATCCTTGACATTTAATGTGTTGACTTACGGCAGTTTGATTCATCTTTTGGTAAGCCAAAAACTTGTTTCCATTTCCAGTGCCCATGTTCTGTAACTCTCGTGTCGAGAAACTTTTCGATTGAAATGTGTGAAATAGAACAAAAATGCCGTATATTGAAACAAACAGCTGTTTTTCTCACTAAACTGTGTCTGTAACTTTTTTTGGCGAGTACAAGCTGTCACGCAAGGAAATTACTCGCCAATTTACAGAAAAAGTGTGTCTGTAACATTTTGGTGAGAAAAGTTCCCGCTTTGGACTGTCAAAAAAACTCACGAATAAAAATGGGGCGAGAAAAAAATTTTAACACTAAAAAACCACTAAAAATGCAAATTGCAAAGAATAATAATAATAAAATTATGTTCTTGGCCCTTTTTTTATTGTTTAATTATTTTCTTTTACCATTTTTATAAAATATACGAATTTTTTCAAAGCTCGTTTACAAACAACAAACATTAAAGTCGCACTTTACATTATTTGGCATGGCCGACGGTTGTATTTTCGCCGCCGTCGTTGAAAATTTTTCAATTTTAGTAAATTTTGGTCGCCGTTAACTATATGTGTGACTGGCGTACTCAACGTCTGCAATGTCACATCGGCTTCGAGTGCAATGTTATGACTTTTATAACGTAACGACGTAATCTCTTTTGATAGTTTTCGACATAAGTTACAGACACACTTTTTTCTCACTTTTCGAGAAACGATGGAATATTTTGTTTCACATCTTTTCGATGCGAGAAGTTCTCACTAAAGTTACAGAACATGGGTACAGGTTCATACAGTTTTTTAAGGGGTCGAAAAAAAATAAACCTCAATTTCCCAAAAATTTTAAATGTGTGAAAAAGTACGTTTTGTTCTGCGGCTCCTCATATAATAAAAAACTGTGGTCACCGTATGTATATATAACAAAGCAATTTGTACAAAATTTAGATACCTTTACCAGATATTAAGGCACTTTTTGCCCTTATATGGGATCACCCACGCTCACTTTTTCAATTTATCTCGCTTTTTGACAGATGTTTTGTATTGATTACAAAACTATTTGTTCCAAGAATGGAAACTTTCTTGGCCTATGAGGTACCAAGCCCACTTGAAAGACGGGCAATCAGGAAATTGCTGTGAAATTTTCAGAAAAATAAATTTACTAGTTAAGGAGCCTATAGGGAACAAACAAGCAAGCAAACGCATTTTCTTTATTAATAGATTTTCTAAAATTTGCTTAAAATAGAACTTTTTATAAATCTAGCTCAAAAGTAATTAAATTTTTTTTATTACAAAAAATGATTTCAATGCACTTAGTAAGCAAAGTTAAGCTAAAAAGGGGTTCAACTTATATTCAAAGCCATTTAAATAATTAAAATTCAAAACAGGAACAACATCAAACAAACGATAAAGAAACAATTTAACAAACAATACAAACAACATTGGCAGCAAAAAAATATGTAATAACAAATAAATTAACCAAACAATTAAAAAAACATAATCACACACACGCGAATAAAAAAAAGCCAACAAAGAAAACAAACAATAATAAACGTATGAACGAGCAATGAAAAAAAAATTGAACAAAAAAACTACAAGTGATTTTTACCTTTTGAAATCAAAAATACAAACATACAAAGTGAACGTAACACTAAAAAAAATTAAACGAAACCAGCACCCTAAAGGCTTTTTAATACAAATATATTAACCCACACACACACATACTCACTCATATAAACATAAACACATCATTTCTGTATTGGTAAAAATATAAACGAAAAATTAAAAATAAACTACAACAACCAACAATAACATACACACAATCACCCACAAACGAATAAAGAAAGAAAACAACAACGAAATACATTAAACATTCGTAAAGTCATTCGTCTGATGTACGAATACTTAAAATCCTTATAATCTCTTTTCCTTATCCAAATCGTTTCGAAATATATCGATGAGTAAATGAGAGTCTGTATGTTCATGAATAGCGACAGTCACGAACGTAATACATAAAATTTTTTGAAAAACCATTTTATTTTTTAATTGAAAAAAAAATCGAGTAAAAACATTTACACTGATGAAAAACTAGTTGACATTCGAAACAAATTCAACTGATTTGCATTCTGGGTAAATTTTCAATTACGAGGGCGGTCTAAAAATAAGCCGACCTAACTAAGAAAACACAACAAATTTGAAAAATGTGCTTTTTATTTCTCAGCATAATCTACTTTTAGTTGGATACACTTTTCCCAGCGGTATGCAATAACTTCGATACCCTGTTTATAGTAAAAACTGTAAAGCTCCTTAAAATAGTCTCACCGCGCAGACTTCATCTCTTTATTGTTGCTAAATCTATTATCACTGAGCCATTTTTTTCAAGTTTCGAAATAGAAAATAATTCGAAGGAGCTAAATCTGGCGAAATGAGGGCAAGATGAAGCAATTAATTCATAAACTTTGGCAATCGTAATAGCGGATGTGGGTACTTATGCACTGTCTTGATGAAAAAAAACCTTCCTTTTTGTCAAATTCAGAATTATTTCCTTAATCTATTCCACTTGCAAACAGACACCATGAACTTGCCTGTAAGAGGAACTGTCTTCTTTCTTTTCAGTCCACTGCTTTGACTGGGTCTATGTCTCAGGTGTGCAGTAGTGGACCCAAGTCTGTCATTTCCTACGAATCGATGTAAAAACTTAGCTTTATTGTAGAGAAACATCGCCAAACATTCTATGACAACATACTGACGACGCTGATTTTTTCTATTTTGAGCAAACGCCGCATATCTTGTGCACAGCTTTCGGGCAAAATACGATGCTTAGCACTTAATGAAATGTTTATTATTTAAGCTAGCTCTCACACCTGAAACCGACGATTTTTCAACATTATTTGTGAATTTTCGTAGCCGTTGCCAAAAATAAAAAAAAAAAATTAAAATTGGGGATTTTCGATATAAAATTTTCCAGTGAAGGTGAAAAAGAATCTGACAACTCTGATGAATAGCGGTTTTGTTTACACCATCTTTTTTTCATTTTATTCACGTGTACTCATCGTTATTGTATGAATGTATAAGTGTATGTATGTGTGTGTATTTTATTATTGTAGCTAAATAACTGTGTTTATTGAGTATTAAAACGTTCTTTAACAATAACAGCAATAACAACAAAAGTAGGAAAATAAATAATACAACAACAATAATAAAAATTCCTTTGTTACACTAACTACTGAATAATATAAAAAACATGTTACAAAGCAAATAAATAACAACAAGAATAAAAAAGTAATATTAAATCAAAAAAATAAAGTAAACAAAAAAAAAAAAAAAAAAAAAAGCTAAAGGGAAAGGGAAAAGGTTCAAAATCAATTAAACTATTTGCCACTTAGTAACAATTTTCTTCCCACACCCTTAAAATTGACTTTGTTTGATGCCATTGTCATCGCCTGCAATAACAACATCATCACCGCCGCCAATAACGCAGTTATCATCATTATCATCAGTAGCAAAAACAACAAGTAAAATAACATTGTAATAATTGACAAAATTGTCATTAACATCGTCATCATCTCTTGTCGACATCATCATCATCCATTAGCAAATAAATATCATAATGGAGCGTAAACAATTTTGTGTACTCACCCTGTTATTGGGCATTTTAATTTTCAAATTGAACAATTTTATTGTTGTCGCCGATCAGGACGAGGACATACCACACAATGAGTAAGTTTTTTTAATTACATTTTTTCTACAATAACTTTATTTTATATTTATCCATTTAGTTAAAGGACAAAAGAAGCATTTTTATAAAAAATCTTTTTTCTGTTTTTGATTAAGGATTAAAGAAAAATATGCCAAGATTATGTTTCTAAATAGTAAAAACAGATTTGTTTGGCCTTTCATCATTAAAAAACCACATCTTTTTTTAAATTTTACTAATTTTTACTAATTTTTTTATTAACCGAAAACCGGATTTTTAAAACATCAACTATTCGGAATAACCGAAAATCGGGTTTTAAAAAAAGCACTTTAAGCACTTACATATGTCTAATCATATCTGGGATCTTTGGAACGTTGATTTCAACATACAGACGGACATCGTTACTTTATTTTCAGAAGTATCGAGAATATATCGTCATCTTTAATGAACACGTCCGTAACACTACTTTTTTTTGACAGATTTGAAAAAGATTTACATGGATACCTGCCCTAAGGCCTTCTCCATCTTAACCACTGTGTGACAAACAATGCGTTTACCAACCGTCCGTCAGTTGAAGAGCAACTAGCACATAAGGTATAAATTGAAGTGTAAAGTCCGCCCCTTCTTTTCTTCATCACGGGCTCTCGACTCTTCATCCACGGTTAAAGATATCTACTTTATGCGGTGTAAGATCAGTACTAAAGTAATTACAAACTGAATAATAGTCTTGGTTTACACGATGAAAGAAAACTTTCATAGTTTAAACTTTCCACATGTGGCGGAATAACCAACTAAGAAAAAAAAAAAATCATTTAAAAGACAAAAAAAAAAAAAAAAAAAAAAATTTAAAACTGACATTACGATTTTGAAATTTCAACGAAATTGGTAGCCATCTTGCTAAACTTTCATAAACAAATATGTAAAAAGGACTTTCTAAAAATTTTAATTTTTTAAAACAATGTAGTCTTTATTTAATAAATATTATTTCTGAAATTTTACTTTAATCTCAGATAGAAGGGCTTACCATTATAATTCATACAATCTAATCGTTTTTAAAAATATTTTATTACAATTTTTTTTTCCTTTTTTCCCAAGAACTTTCTTGGCGTTACAATAATTTGTCTGATACTTTTTTTTCTCTTTTACTCGCCGTCGGAAATACTTCTTAAAGCATGCTTTAGATTTTGTGATAATTTCTTATTCATTTTGATTTATAAGTTAATTTTTAAGGAAAAAAAAATAATTTTCTTGCACTGGCATAAGATATAAAAATTATTTTTTTGTCTTCAGCTAAACTTCAACATAAATCCCTTTAAGATTTACGTTGTGGTTGTAAAAATGAATGAAGAAAAAACAAATTCAAATTCGTTTTAGAACATGATCATGATAATTGAAATTAAGATTACATTAACACACAATACACAATACACACTCACACACACTCATATTTATTCATTTAAATATATTTATACAAATGTACCAAAAAAGAAATAATGTATTTTTGTGTCTGAGTGTGTTAAATATAGCAACACTTTTACACACACACTTACAACCACAACTAACTTCATCTCATAATAAAAAACTAAAGCATCTGGTTTTCATGTAACTGAAGTTATTTTTTTCTCTCTTTATGTTCTTGTGTTTTTTGTTTGTTCTCTTTTATTCTGTAATTGTATAAGTGTATGTGTACGAGAAACTGGCTTAATTTTTATTCCAATTTCTTTTTCATTCTTTTTGTTAAGCGCTAGTAAGAGAATCACAGTGTAAAAGGTTAGGATGTTGTAGAGTTTACTATTAAATTCATTAGTGAAATCAAAAGAATGACTCTGTTGGTTCTCTGATCCTTTTCATAAAAGGCAAATAGAGGGTATTTGAAGTTCGTGCTTCATTTTATAACTTCCACCACTAGTGCTGAATAAGAGTATGTATATACTTAATTTGTAATTCCGTTTCCGTGTGAATCATTTTTAATATTCATCTAAGACCCCACACAGAAAAAATTATTTTTTCAATTCAAACAAAAAATTTGCCGGATCAAAACGTTTTTTGTTTAAAACAGGACCTACAAACAAATTTGCATATTCAAACCATTTATTTTGCATTTCGTTTATTGAAAAAAAACCCTGATTTTTTCAAACAAATAATTTAGCTGAGTCAAACAAATAGTTTACTGAAAATCACATAAATTTCAAACAAATAATTTTGCTGAATCAAACAAAAAAGTTTTTGCACAAGCAATGACGCGCACACAAGCAAGCACTGTAGAAGTAGATGATGGAAGAGCAGAGCAGAGCGGCGCGGCTGGCTTTGAGACACATTTTTTTGTTGGAATAATTTTTGAACAAAGTCTTGTTTATACACAATGTTTTTCTTCTTCACTCACTGTTGCTGTATCCTTTCCTTAGCAGCAGACCGACTCGACATGTTTTTCGTCATCATTTTATTTTTGCATTTGATGTAGGTATTTAACTGAACATTTTTAAAAAATTGAATACGGGATTTTGTTTTTCCTTTTTTTTTATCAACTTTGAAACCAACCAAAAATTTATTCTGTTTCTTCTAATGAGTGAAACGTTTTTTTACCTAATATTGTTTTTGTTCTTTTTTTACTACAAACCTCGCCACGCTATTTTATCATCTTTCTTATTGTTCTACCTTTTGAAAGCGTCCAAAAATAGACTGTATGTGTTTTTTGTTGTTATTCTTATATTTCTCATAAAGTAGTGTGGCTTACGATCAAATAAAAAATTGCAAAAAAACGACTACATTAAAGAGCGTTAAATATTTCATACAAAATTATGAAAACTTGAAACCAATAAAGCGTATATTTTATGTTTTAACAGTTGTCAACATTTTTGTAGATACAATAAAAAATCAAGCAAAAATATTAATTGAAACAGTTAAAAAAATTTGTAGAAATTAAAAAATTTTTGAAACCAGCGTTTGTTTGAAAATATTTTAGGAATAATTTTTTCTGTGCATAAAGTATATGTATTTGGGGTCCTTGATTTAAAAAATTATGTTAAATAATCAATATGTATTTATTTTACAAATTTTAAATATAAATAGACATAGAAATATTTAAAAAAATTGTAAATTTTTTTTTATAAAATAAAATCATACGAATTTTATAAAAACTTCTTTATCTTAGCTAAATTTTAAACAATATCAGATAATTTTTCAATTCACTACTTAGTAAACTATATTTCAAAATAGGCTTTTTCAAAAAAGCCAACCTTTGGCCCTTAGGACTATAATGCTTACGGGGGCCAAAGTTTGGAATTTTCTGATAAGGTTCAAGTTAGAAAGCTTTTAATAAGTATTAGTTGTAAGAAATACTGTTAAAATAAAACACTAAATAAAAAAGCCTTCATACTAAAATTTAACTAAAAACGAAAATGTATTTAAAATCCTTCATAACTTTTTATACGCTTCACAGAAGGTGAATTTCAACAATATTGATCTAAGACCCTATACAGTATAAATGTGTATTCTCCTGCTGTCCTGCTGAGGTCCTGCTGAGTAGCGAAGTTGATGTACCGATGTCCGTCTGTCCATGTGTCCGTTGAAATGGGTTTTCAGAAGACCCCAGGTAGATGGGGACGCGGTTGTTATATAATTTTATAGCATATGGTCCGGAATTGTTTGCTATTGAAATTCAGCCAAGTCGATCCATAAATGGCTAAAGTATGAGCAAAAAGAACACGACTGCCTTTAATTGTTTTCATAAAATCACATGTTGTCCTTTTTTTATTTTTTAGAATTTTTTTCGCGTTTTTTTACACATGCGCTATTCCACGCATAAGTCTACCATCAATGGAAGAAATGAATATCTGATTTTGGTAGAAAAAAAATGGTGGCAACATTATGTTATTTTTAAGTTATTATAGTGGCAACAATTTTTTGATATTTTTTAAAAAAAAGAAATTTGATATTTTTTAAAAAATTTGATATTTTTTTAAAAAATTTGATTTAAAAAAAAACTAATTTTTCAAGTTTTTGAAACATTTATATTTCTTATATCTAAAAAGGGTTTGTTTTGAATTATTTTAGTTTCAATTTTGGTTTCTAACTTATTTTAGTGATTTCGTCGGTGGTGTTTATATTCAAAAATAGCATTTTAACGAGTTCATTAATTACAATTTTGTATCTTTCAAATAATTTTAGAGTTCCTATTTTATGCGTAGTGATTACAATTCTAACGGTTCATGTAAAACTACTGACTTTTATACCACACAAAATGAGTGTAGTATCGGTCACGTTTTGGGCTGTAGTGTCAATCACAATTCAATATATACTAATAAATATTTTTTTAAATAACTTACCGCTTTTATTTCAGCATTTTATAATAGTTTGTTTCTTGAACTTTCGATAAAAACACAAATTAAAGCTATTACGAAAGTGCAGAGAAAGATTATTGAAGCTTAAAAACACTTTCGAAAACGACTTCATTTTGCATGTAGTGTCAGTCACGTTTATATTTTACTAAATAAATAATATTTCAAAATATCATTGGTTGCCATTTTTTTTCTTTATCGGATAATTGTTGAAACTGCTAAATAGCCATGTTTAAATTGATACTAAAAAAATATTACTAATCGTAATAGAAGACAAAACAAAACGCAAATTGTGTAAAATGTAGAGTAAGTCACATATGGAACTGCCCACATAACAAATACATGCGCGTCTGTATTTCTGTATATCTGGAGAACGGAAAGAGCAAAAGTTTCCGAACTAGGTACAATCACCTTGGCTATAAATACACTACACCCAACAAAATTTGAGAAGGATTGGAGAAGTGGGCGTGGCAAAAATAGATTTATTTATATCTAGAAACAGTATTTATATAACTTTCTGTTCTTATCGCATCATGGTGAAACGTATGTAAGATTCGGCATAGCCGAATATAGTACTTTTACTTGTTTTCCTGTTAGTCGATTTTTACGTTTGATAGT
Source organism: Pollenia griseotomentosa (assembly GCA_963931875.1). Classification (NCBI taxonomy): domain Eukaryota; kingdom Metazoa; phylum Arthropoda; class Insecta; order Diptera; family Polleniidae; genus Pollenia; species Pollenia griseotomentosa. The sequence continues at coordinate 199,905,313 of OZ007561.1, read as the reverse complement.
AAAAATTAAAGGCCAAACTTAATCCAATCTCGTGAAATTGTCCAGTATTGGTCTCTCAAAATAAAAATTTGGATCTTTAATGAGGTGATTCTTTTAGTTGAATATAGCAGGTGCTTACTGTCTTGTATCGAGCCATTGTTCCAAATATCCTAAATCTTCCGTAATGTAACAGAGTTACCACAGATTTTATTTATGTTTAAATACCAACAACGACTACTACAAAAGCCGGGTAATAAACTTTGCTGTTCAACCTTAACGGTTAGCCAATTTTAAGCCTCGGAAAAGTTTTTAACTCAAAGATGTATCTAAGGCGCTTATGCTTTTTCTAATAAAAAGTGGCAGATGGCAAAATATGGCAGTTAAAGGTCCGCTTCTCGCCCTTCAAGTCTAATGAATTTGCTATAACATTCCCGTGTATCTTATTGGTAAACACAAAGTCCTGATAAAAAATGTATAAGTCAGTTTGTTAAAGATGATAGTCGGTGGATTTATTTGCTCTACAATATAGAATAACAATTGTGCGGTGGTTGTTGACAAGCATTTTTGTTTTATATATTATTACAAATTATTTTTATTTATTTATTTTTGTGAGCTTCTACAACAAAACTTAAGTTTAAAAAAAAAGCAGAAGTATACAATTAGTTAAAATTAATTACTTAAAAGAATAATAATTGAAAAGTAGCAAAAGTATAAAATTAATTAAAAATAATTACTGAAAAGAATAATAATTGATAAATGGCAGAAGTATACAATTAGTTAAAAATAATAATAATTTAAACAATAATAATATGATTATAATATAAGTCTAAATTTGTTTATATCAGAAATATTCGGAAAAAATAAAAGTTATGTTCGAGAATAAAACTGAAAAATGTTCCTCTTAAAATCCAATGCGTTCCTTGCTGCCGTAATGTTTAATGGGATAGTATTCCAGAGACGTATAGTGGGTATAAAGAACTGCCATTCCGATATTAGAGTTTTATATCTTATAGGTATTATTGTTTTGTTCCTTTCAGATCGGGTGAAGTTGAGACGATTGTACATTTCTTCGGGTTGATGTGTGTTGATTATTTTGTGCATTAGTTGCAACGTTTTTATTTTCATAAGGTCATCGAGAGGAACCCCGCAGATTTGCCTAGAGTAGAAACTGCTGTGCTGACTATTCCCATAGGATTTTAGACCAAAGACGCGTCTTGTTATATTGTTAAATGTCACGTTTAGCCGCGATCTGCTTTTTACATCACAATTTGAAAATATTTCACAGGCCAGAAGTAGTCGGATCATAAATGGAGTACAAAATTGTGTTCGCCACAAGCTACGGAGCATTGAGAACGTTTTTCCACAGGTTATTTAAATTAGGTCTGACCAAGTTAACGTGTCATTGAAAGAAATACCCAAGTTCTTCACTTTTCGTACGACTTCAATTTGTTGGTTGTCAAAATTGCGATACGACCTTTTATGGAGCAACATACATTTAGATTTTTTTGGGTTTAGGCTTAGACCATTGATGGCAGCCAATACAGCAACTCGTTCTAAGTCTGCATTAAGCTAATCTTCAAATCCGTTTGTTCTGCTACTTATATATAATTGCACGTCATCCGCATACATCCTAATACGACTGTGCATTAGCTGACTGGGCAAGTCGTTCACGTATATAGAAAATAGGAGAGGCCCAAGAATCGATACTTGTGGTACGCCTTTGGTAACGGGAAGGTAAGTTGACACTGTTGATGAGTTAACCTCTACGTACTGTTCACTGCCAGAGAGATAGGACTGCATCAAGTTGCAGGATGTTGTTGAAAAATACACCATTCTTTTCAATTTTTGAATTAGAATGGTGTAGTAGACAGTATCGAATGCCTTGGAATGATCCAATAAAACTAATATTGCCATGTGCCCGTCATCTAATTCTCCCCTTAGGTCTTCGGCTATGTCGGCAAGAGCAGTGACACAACTGTGATTAGCGCGAAAAGCAGATTGTTTTGACGTTAATAAGTTATTGCCTTCGAGGTGTTTGGTAATTATTCGAACATCAATAATTTTAATTTCTTTTTTATCGAGTTTATGGTTAATATTAATATTTTATTAATATCCTAATGACGCAACGCAAAGGAGTTACGTAAATATTTCTTTTTAAAAAAATATAACAAATCGACCTTGTTATAAACTTGATTAAATATAATTAAACATTTTAGTTAAAGCTAAGATTGCTGGAATCGGATAATATTTTAGGGACTTTCATCTAAAGAATATCCAATTATGTGAAATGGAGTCCGGGCTTAGTTTGTATTGCATTTCTTCGTAGAAGGAGATATTTATGTGCTTTGTGCACTGCATTAAAAAAAAAAACGTTTTGGAAGATGTAAATTCTAAGATCCCCAACAAGGCCTTCATTGGATTAAAGTGGTTAAAAAAATGATTTTGCACATAACACTAACCTAAACCAACTATGGCCGAACATATTTATTTTAAAGTAGTGAATGAACAACATAATTTATATTGTGCATTTCATTCTGAGGCTGGATAACGGATGGAAAGAAATGGAAAAAAGTTCCCTGATACAGACCAATGCTATTTCGATCTTTACGGAGAGCTTAAAAAGGAGAAGCATTGAGATTTGTAAATATTTTTGATCTTTTGGTTGAACTAAAGATAACTTAGGTTGGATAGCGGACGGAATGAAATGAAAAAATTGTTCCATAGTCCGGATGCAATTTTGATCTTTACGGAGAGCCTTAAAATTCAATTTACGTTACCTGTACCAATGTTTTTCAGCTGAATACAGAGACAAATAAGACATCGGAAAAACAGGAGTTTCGAGAAACGTGAGGACCAATGAATATCGAATAAACAATTGGTTATCGGACACAGTTGGCGTTAAAGGGGACATTTAAAATACCTTATTCCAGTTGTCGAATAAAAGTTTTTAAAAAGTTTCTTCAGCGAAGGTGTACGTATTAAGGTTGCACCGTCCTTTGACTTAAGTTCTTTTAAAGTGACATGAGCGACAGTTTTGCTCAAATTTTCGCTTGCTTGAAAGTGTGGCCGATAATTTTCGTTTGCCACGTTCGATAGTATGCATCCACTTGATTTTGTTGCGTCTTTTTGTGCTGCTGCAAGCGATTCGTCAGTGTCCTTGTAACAAACGAGATAAGTTCTTTATTTTAAAAGTAACATTTTTAAATAATATAAAAAAAATCTCAAAATTTGACAGAGTGACTCTGTTAAATAGGCTATGTGCAAGGCGAATTCATTCCAGGTACAAAAACCACAAGCAATTTGTTTTTGTAAAATCATTGTACAATGTCAAAAACAGAAATAAAACAAAACACAAACAAAGATATTAAACAAAATTTTGACATCCAACAATGATAAAGCTAAAAAAAAGTTATCAGCAGAGCTTTTAAGACCACCTGAAATGAATTCGCCTTGGTTATGTGTCTTATACAAAAAAATCAGCCCACCATTAATATGTGTAGTTTCTTTGTATGTGAAGTGAATTCTTTAAAATACTTTTTATGCATTTGGCTACGTTTGAGTTCATGTCATCGTATAAGTTTTTATATACTTTGTGCGTGCAACCGTATCAAATGGATTCATAAAAGGATTTTGTAGTTTTGCCATATTTTTCTTTAATTTTCAACTCAAACATAGAAAGTTTCAACATATTTGTTTTGACATTTCATTCTCCTTACACCAAATTATTTCCTTTGTATAATCGTTTGTACTAAAAACATTTTTCCTAAATAATTTTTTTCGAAGGCATTTTCTTAAAAGACTCAATTAATCGTTCGTTAAAGGGAAGAAGAAAAAAATTAAAAAAATAAAATGGTTAAAAGAAATTAGAACCATTGACTGCGATGTTTGCGTCACTGTGTAATAAAAGTTAGTATTTAAACGGAATTAAATATCAAACATTTTAACTTGGATTTAATTTCACTTAACAAAGAACATCCAAACCCTTTCTCAGACGTTTGATCATGATTTGAAAACAATTTAAAAAACATAGCATTCTCCACAAAAAAGGGCGGGGAGGTGGTTGGGAAATAAGGAGGAAGGGAAATGTATTTGTTTTAAATTTCTTTAAAACGTTATTCTCAAATGTTTTTTAAATGTGCTCATAAGTAATTCTTATTCGCTTAACAGTTTTTACTTTTTTAATATCTTTAGTTTTTCTAAAATCTTTGGATGAAGTTTCCTGACGATCTGGCCTAAGCAACCAGTGAAATGCGCATAGGAATAGCTCATCCCTTCAACAATAAATTTCAGTGTTTTTATCAAGAATAAAAATTGGGAATTAAGCACGACTAGCAAAATTTTGTATTCCCAAAAATTACATTGATGTGGACTTTAATACAATCCGAAACAGGAATGACAAGTAATTTTTGTCTTGTAATTTTTAATTTAAATCAACTGTCTGCTAAAAGCTGAAATTACGTTCTCTCCGTCCTCAAATTCTCGAAAAGACAATATCCTCCACTATATTTCCAGGATTGTCTTGACTCTGCCTAGCACCTAGATCATTAAATAAAACTCCTTCTCTTTCCCGTTTTATCTTTTTCTTATTTGCATTCTTATTTGTAGAAATAGTTTTTTCACTCACAATTTATTTCATATTCGTTTGTAATAACTTTTATTTAATTGCAAAAGATATTTGTTTTAAATCGCCTTGTTAAAATGTTTATATTTGTGTTCCGCTTTAGTGCTGCCAAGTTTATTTTTGTAATTTGAGAATTACGCTTGATAGCAACTTGATAAAACATTATTGGTCAAATGCTTAACTTCAAATTAGTATCAGTTTGAATTTAAATGTAAAAAAACAAACCCTTGAAAAAGGTTTGAGAATTGTGCTTGATAACTAATGAGCAAGCCCATTTATATTAAAGGTTTGACTTTGTGTTTGCTGGCCTCTGTGTGAAATGTAGTGCGAACAGAACGTATACTTGTAAATATTATTCTGTAAGTATTTATGAAAATTACTCCATTTTACTTAAAGCTAATTTCACTTTAAAAATTTAATTTTTATTTTCATTGATAAAAATTGTGAAAGAAACTTGGACATTTTTTTTTGGAAATGTGATCGTTTTTTTTGACTTTTCAAACCTTAAATAGGAAATATAAGGCAAAAATTTTAATTCGATCTTTGGCTCGATTTTCTACTTTTTCGACAAGAGGAACAGTTTTAAATAAGAGAGTACTATTTTTTTGTTATGCTTAAAACAACAATGACATCTTTGTAAAGGCCTAAAAAACAGAGTTTAAAGGTCTGTAGGACTTGAAGCGGGATTTCCCCTAAAACTTTAGCATGACCCAATATTTGCGGTAATCGGCAAATAATTTACGATATTAAATATAGTTGCTACAATTGTCCCTTCAGAGAACTTATATTTATTTGGACTTTATTAAAGGGAGACTTTGACAATATACGCTCATGATTCGAAATTTATGTTTTTGAGTGGGTACTTTTTAACGAAATTTGAAACTGAAGCAGTATAAACTAAATTATCCGTTCACTCAAAATATTTTGTAGTTAAATTCAAACGAAAATTCATTTAAACAACTTAAAATTCATTTAAAAAACGGATCATTAACATTTCATTTAAAACAAATGATTTTTACATTAATTTTAAAATTTTTTTATATTAAACAGCATATTCCTTAAAATTGAATAGTTTTTACTTTTAAAAAATATATTTTAACTGACAAAAATCAAACTACATAGCAAAATAAATACGGAAAAACATTATTTTTTTGTAGTTTGTTTTTTGAATAACAAACATAAATGTTTAAATATAAAATTATTCGTAAAATAACTATATTTTTATTCAATTTTAACAGTACGGAAAACGAATTTAATAACCCACAATCAGTTACTGAAATAATTTTATGAGTGTTATCTCACGATTACTGAGCCATCCCAATACGGCGAGCCCTAGCCAGACTCACGGCAGCACGCCAGCGCCGCCAACAATCTGGCCACACCAAACCTTTTAGTTTATTTTTCATAAGTTTCATTATTTTTGAAACACCAGCTGCTACTGCTACCAAAATGTGGGATAGAAAATTTACAATTGTGGGGCTATTTTACATCTTTTAACAAAAACAAATGTTGGTGTTCAGGCTTTAAACCTAGTGTAATCATCTAGGCTAGCTAAGTATCGTATTTTAATACTCGGCGGTTGATATTGTCAATTAAAGAACGATCATTCGTTTGGTATATTACTTGGGCTCTGTGTGGTATTTAATATATTTGCTACATTTGTCTGCCCGGAGTGCTTTTGGATATTTGGGTTTTTTTCACTCGTACTTTGAGCTCTTATAGTATCGCATAGCTTATCATAAATCAGTTCTTAAATCAAATCTAAATCTACCGTGAAATTTTCATTTAAGTCACTCTCTTCTTTAAGCTTTCTTTTTTAACATTTGCGAAACTCAATTTGATTAAAAAATTGCAGCCATGTTTTTGAAGCCAGTTTTCTGCCTCTTTTAAGCTTTTTTAAATTTTGAGTTATGCCCAGAGACCTGGGCCGTGGGGTTCTATCGGCGGCGGCGGCTGAGCAAAAAATACTCGGCGGAGGCTCGAAGCCGGCTGTTAGCCGATGGAATATATAGGAATTAAATTAACGTATATTCACTACTCTTAACTCATTTTCGTATATGTCGTTATTTAAAAAATTTTTGATGACATTTTGGTGCTTTATAAACAAGAACTGACAGTATTTGGAAGCAGACATTATTAGAGTTGCACTTTTTATAGACAGTCAAACATAAAAGAATGTGGTAAGGTGTTTAAAAAGGAGAATAACAATTCTTTACTAAGTAATCGGTGGCTAAGCCAGAGCCGATTTTTAGCTGAAAAATTGTCGGCGGCGGCAGCTACAAATATTTTTATCGACAGCTGGCTTAGCCGGCTATTAGCCGCTTCGCCGCAGGTCTCTGGTTGTGCCTGTTTATGATTTAGTGTGCGATATATTGATGATTCGGAATGCAAATCATTACCCATGATCAAGTTATTGTTAAGGTGGATGAAGTGTTATTGCATTTATCTTTTATATTGTTATTGACCCTCTACTGTCAATGCCATTTATGTAAGATGGCGAAATATTCTGCAAAGCTAATTCAGGTAATAAAACCCCACTTGCATCCCAGCAATTGAAAATTTCAGACAGGGAACGAAGGTCGCCGATCTCAAATGGTGACATGAGACAAAATATATTAGCTTATCTAATGGAGCCGAATGATTTCAACCTATAGGCCTGACATTATGACCCAAAACAAAAATGTGCACTGTAAGAAATAATAATGTGGCAAGTCAACTATGGAAATTAATTTTATGTTGTTGCTTTAAAATGAAAAAAAATTGAACTGATCTTTAGGACTCTGGCTTAATATTATTAAGATTATTCTACACGCAGAAAAACAATATGTTTGAAAGGAACTAAGAGCAAAATAATATGGCTGAATTTTAAAAATGCTAGTGTTGAGTTTAAAATAAGATCTGGTGTACACACATCATAAACAAGATTACAATCTTGCAAGATCGCCAGAACGTTACTTTAAACTCAACATGTGGTGCACACATTTAAATAATAATAAATACATACATACATGTGAGCGATCCTTTTGTTGTTGTTGTAAACAACAGAGTTTTTAATCTTCTATTGCAGTAATAAACAGAAATGCGTTTATAACGATAGTTTAATGTTTTGTTTATTTAGGCTGCATGTATGTACTATTGTAATTTATAAAATCTAGTAGGTAGGAATATTGTTATTGTTAAGAATTTTAGTATTTAAGGAAACAATATTAGTTAATAAAGTCGAGTTCTATTTTACAATTCAAAGATTGTGGTTGTGTTGTGTTCAAATTAATTCCTGCGAAAGTTTACAGCTAGCATTTGGCAAAATTTATAAATTGCCTAAATTCATTTCACTGTGCCACATCTTTTTAGCTATTGTTCTTGTTTTTTTTTTTAATACAATCCTATTGAAAAAATAAAAGTTAATTTTGTTAATTTGTGAAATTTTACTCGTTGTCATATAAAAACAAAAAATAAAAAACAAAAATGTATATTTTCTATTTTTTATGCCAAAAGTCGTGCAGAAGAAAATCCAATTAAACTTTTGTAAACTCGACGCCAAGATGAGACAGTGTTGTAACAGTTTTCTTTTCTAGTTTGTTTTTGTTGTTGTTGTTTTTGCAATTTTCGCCTTCTACTGTATTACTATTGTTAGAGAAGTTATTGTAATTTTGCTGGTACAGAGTACCAACACTAACAACAACAACAACATCAACAACAAATAGTTTGTGTTTCTGGTGTTGCTGCTGCTGCTACTGCTTTATTTTCATTTAATGCTTCCACTTTTAAGTTTATAGCTGCTGTTGTCGTTGATGAAAATGACCCAAATCTTGGCATAAGTTTTCCGTATTCAGTTTGTATTCTTTTCCATACTGCTGTGTGCTCCACCATTTTTTTTCTAGTTGCTGGAATCCAATAAAAACACTAAAGAATCAGCCATGTTTGTTATTTATAAAAAAAGGGAAAGAAATTTTAGTTTTTTCTTTTAAGTTGCTGTTTGTTAAATATAAAAATCTTAAAGTTGTTATATTTTTTCGTTACTTTTTTCTCAGTAATTTTTCTTATTTTTGCATTAGTTTTAGCGTGGCCATGTAATGTGTGCCATGTTTTTAATTTTTTAATCCATGTTGCACTTCCTTATGGTCAACAAACTGTTTACATAAACTTTTTATGAATATTTGTATGTGTGCTTGTGTGTATGTGAAATCATTTTTTTGTCACGTTTACTTTTGTTTTGAAATACTTTTCGCTGAAAATAAATTACAAGATTAATTCGTTACTTGTCCTCAAGGAAAGAATGAAAGTTGCAGTGGGAAAATTTTTAAATAAGATTTAATGGAATTTAAAGGGACTTATCGTTAAAATCAGATTTACAGCTAATCATTTGTTAAGGAGACTTGGTTTTGATAAAACATTTAGCACAATTATTTTGTTGGTCATACATAGAAGAGGACTTGAATCAAAAGAAAGAGAGAGAAAATCTCTTAAAATTCCGTAAGTGTGAAGTTGCAACCACGAATTAGATACATTTGTTACATAAACTTTCATATTGCATTAACAAAAAAGCAAGATAACGCATTTACGGTTTGTTTGACGCAGAAAAAGACTATTGAGCTTTGCCTTGAAAGCAAAATTGCATACAGTTTGGTCTTGCGTGACGTCAAATTGACGCAATTTGCAGTAGATACAAAGAGGAATGCGCCATCTCTGTTTGTTGCTTCATAATCATATTGTTGTTTTTTTCACAGTTAATTTAGGTTTCATTTTTTCCTCTCTTTCTGTTCTAGTCGTCTTCCATGCTTTAAGTCACGAGTCGTCAGTGTTGCCACTTTGTGGGTAATAACCCGAATTGGGTGTAATTTTTACTGTTGTGGGTAGAGCATGGGTAATATCTTTTGGGCCTAGATCAGACGTAAATTGAAATTATTTCTTCTCTTCGGCTAACAAAATTAACTCAAGATTGATTTCAGTGATGAAAATTAGATTTTGTTGTACAGTCTAATAATTTTTAAGAACCCACCCCCCTTCCCCTCTTCCTAAATTAAAAACCAGCTTATAATATATTAAGAGGCTTATGATTTAAGTGCCAAGACTCTAATCAACCACGATCTGTTTTAAATCTGTCGATTTTGTGGCCAAGACATGCTTGAGTTATGCTCCAGGAAGCTCAAGGGTTTTAAAATGTGAAAGCTAAAAAATTATTTGTCTTCTAATTTTAAAATTATTTTGAACTCACTATAATTTGAAGACAAATATGTAAATAAATTTCCGATTATTCCTTAAGCAATATTTTCTGGAAATTTAAAAGAAACATGGATGAAAAATAGAAAGAACATTGTTAAATATGTATATTTTTTTTATTGTGTATTAAATTAATAATACAATTTGCATGACGATGCCACAAATAATAAAAAATAAAAAAATAAACTCAATAAAGCCGTAGTCGAAGACTTGCAATGGATGTAAAATATTAAAAAATGCATTAAACTTTTCAGTTCTTTTTATATTTTTTTTTTTTTAATAATTTTTGCTCTGGCGTTTCAGTTTTACAGTTCTTTCAGAGAAATTTTATGTTTTTTTTTCGTACCGTTATAACGTTACACAGTATTTAGTAAGTTGAGTGGTTTGTTTCATACAATAACAATTTGTACGAGAACTACAATCGTCCTTCTTCGTCGTTTAAAATGTACACAAAAAATTGTAAATGTGGTAGTGTTGAGGGAAAGAATATTGAATGAGTAAGTGAGTAAGTGTGTATTGAGGGGGTAAAAAATGTACATTTGTCTGAATTTACTTTATGGAATGACCTCAATAACTTTGTTTTTGTTGTTGCTCCAGTTGCTAGAGTTTGTTTGTAAAATTTTCTTAGTTCTGCTCTGCACAATGAACACTTGGCCTCGTCGTCTACTTGTTTTCTTTTAGTTTCTTTGTTTTTTTTTATTTGTCGTCATTATTACAATAATTTTTTTTTGTTAATACAACAAAACACTCTAACAAACAAACGAACAAACATTGTTTGTCATTTAAGAGAAATATGCCCATAGAATTTATAAACAGCTAAAAGAAAAACGAAATTAAATAATGAAATAAGGATAAAGTACTCGTACAAGAATACGGTCCATGGTTCGACATTAAAGTTTATTTTGCTCTCCTTTTAGTTTCTTGGTAGGTTTTTTGTAGTGTGACTTGTGTTGTTATTGCTGCAACAAAAAGACAGAGGATTTCCTTAAGTTGCCACTTTTTTCCAATAGAAAGGAGTTCAAAGTTCTCTTAGCAATAGTATTGGTTAAGGATTGTTAATGGTTGTTAATGGGACTTAATAATGTAATTTGACTGGTTGTTTGTAATAGTTTCGAAGTATTTTGTATGTATAATTTCAACAAATAAACAAATAATAATATACCATAAACAGCAAAGCTACTTCACACAGTGAAGGATTTTGCTAAAAGATCGGGAAATATAATTTTTAGGTTTCATAACTGTTGGTTCCAAATCGTACTACCTTTAAATTTGTTTTACTAGCTCTGTTAAAAACAGAAATCTTATGAATTTTATTAACGTTAAACTTTTTTTTATTGATGTAAACTTAATGTACATACATATGTTAAACTGTAGTTACAGCTTGTTACATGAACATAGTGGTTAACATAATAAGTAATAACATAATGATGTAATAGTTACATTAAATCGTTTATATCAGTACTTACATTACAGCACTGAATTTACTGCTGGATGTAGGGGAAGTTGCTGGAAAATGTTGTAAATAATTGTCCGCTACTAGGCATATATGTTTATGAAATGGAAATAAATATTTATTGTTGAATTCATATTTAAATCGACTAGACGTGGTTTCTTTCTAGAAAAATTTTAATTTAGTTCTGAAAAAGATTCGTCCACCATTTTAACTTTAAAAACTCTTAAGGTTCAACATTTTGGCGCCCGAGCAGGGACTTATCTTTTTCATCTTGTGGCTAAATTAATAAAAGATTAATAAAAAATTAAAGTTACCTTGTTAATTTGCTGCAAGTTTAACTTATTATTTTGTTAAGGTAATACAAAATAAATTACTTTGATTGGGCAAAGTTATTGCAAACAACTCAAAGGCGTCTTGTGAATTCATCTTGTGTGGAGTTCGTCATACAAACTAAAATTTCCCAGTTACTGGAGCAACTATCATCCTTGATGTCCTGCTGTAGGTGTCGTTGTCGCAGCTGTAGAAGCATTCATCAGGAAAGTAACACTGATTCTGGACACTCGGACATAGAGGTAAAGTGCAAACAAGTTTTGTGCATTTGTTGCCTAAAACCTGTAAATTAATCAGGTTTTAGAGATAAGTTATATTGTTTAAAAAAAAAAAAAGGGAAAATTATTCCTTCCACGTTTAGTACGAACATAAAGCACAAAATTATTTGCACTCCATTTTATAATTGTATTTAAATTTCCATAGCCTGGAAGAAAAAATAAACCACAGCCGATCGTCACACGAAATCTTTTACACATAGTTACCCGTTACTTAATACCAATTCGGTTTTTCATAATTATAAATTCGTTTTCACAATATTCTGTATACAAATTATTTATTTTATTATTTATTTAAATTTTACAAATTTCTCGCGTGTGTTTAAAAACAAATTGTCCACAAAATTTGTTTACCTTTCTTGCTTTAGAGACAGCGATTGTTTTTCAGCTGTCATTACAATCGGTTTTATAACCGGTGTTGCCAACTAATTGACAAGCTGTTACACTTGGGAAATTTAATAGTATATTCAAGCATATAGGTGTGTGTATATATGTATACGGATGGACACTTACTATTGTGAATTATTTTAAATAAAAATTAAATAATCAAATAGTTTAATACTGGCAATTCCCTAGTGGTAAATTGAGGCAGAAAATTATCGGTGTTGTAAAGATACAATACCATCCCTAAAACAAAGTAAACAAATGTGGCTGGTAAAATAAAGTCTATGGGTAAAAAATGAAACTAAAGTTTGTTTAATTAAAATAAATTAATATATCAATAATCAACAACTACAAAACCAGGAATTTATAAGATCACAAGTGCGGTGGAAAATTGAGATTGCTATATTTGAATCAATTCTGTCCTATTACAAATTCACTGATCTGGTTCATGGAAACCACATGGTGGTTTATAAGTAGAAAGTTCAGGAAAGCAGTTAAATATAATCAGGTACAAGTGGAAAAAGATTTAATAGTTAATTGAACTTACTAACCATTTAAATACATTTAAAAATATTACGATTTAATTTATATAAACTCAGTGAAAACGTAATAATTTCTTTGTACAACGAAATTTTAATATTTTGTACAATACTTTTAAAAGAATTTTTTTTTGCTAGTAAAGATATTTGCATCAATGTTGCTCTTGAATATACGTTAACGTAAGATCTAAAATAAATTATTGAATTTCATTACTTGTGCAAAGAAGTTTTTGTAAAACCAAGTTGTTTTTTGAGAGTGACAATATGGCTGGTGGTAGAAAACACCAACCGGTTCCCGAATCCGATGATTTGGGGAAATTATTGCAGCGAAAAGCCAAAGTGATTGAAAATATATCTAGAATTCGTAAATCTATAATTGAGAAAACAATATCTGTCAATCCCTTTGAGGTAGATTGTCGTTTAGAAATACTGAAAGATTATATTACTCAAGCTATGAATTATCAATCAGAGATAGATATTCTGGATCCATCAAACGATGAGAGATCCGAGCTTGAGGATCTTTGTGTTACAACTAAGTCGCTCTTATTAAGTCTACAAGTCAAAAGTCGAAATGCGAATCTTCCTGAGACTTCTTTTAGCATGTCCACCCATCATTCTAGATTACCAAATATGCGTCTTCCCAAGTTTAGTGGCAAATATTCTGAATATAAAAATTTTATATCTTTGTTTGAGAACTTAGTTAATCAGGATAATTCATTAACAGATATTGAGAAATTTAACCACTTAATTTCATGCCTAACCGATGAAGCTTTGGGCACAGTAAAAGCATTTCAGATTTCTGAGGAAAATTATCCGAAGGCACTGGCCAGTCTGAAAAAAGTTTACGACAACGACTGTTTAATATTTTTCGATAACATTTCAAAGCTTTTTGACCTCCCAGAAATCTCGAAACCTTCAGCTTCTGCTCTACGTAGTCTGATTGACACAGTATCTGCAATTTATGATTCTCTGTTATCAATCGGTGATGACAAAAAGATCACAAATGCGATACTTATTCATTTGGTAATGTCGAAAGTCGATCCAGTCACCAAAACCAAATGGGAAGAACAATTAGATTTTGAGCACCTTCCTTTATGGGCTGACTGTGAAGCCTTATTAAATAAAAGATATCAGCATATTGCTGCAGATGAAACTTCAAATTCAAGGCTTAAATCCTCAAAAAACAAAAATGAGTATACGAAAAAAACCTCAAAGACATCATTGTCCTGTGTTAAATCGAAGCAAACACCAGACAAATGTTTATTTTGTAAATCTACTAAGCATAGTATCTGCAATTGCCCTTCATTTGCCGCTGAGGCTGTTCAGCAAAGGTTTGATTACATCAAATCTCTTCCTGCATGCATTAATTGCCTTAAAAAAGGACATACTGTTTCGAGATGTAATTATCGGAAATGCGGTGTTTGTGGTGGATCTCACAATAATCTCTTGCATCGCTTTAACACTGAGTCTAATGGCTCCACTACTGTTCAGAATTCTTCCGCCACATCCGAACGTCCATCTACCTCTCAGGCCTCAATTAATGTCGCATCATCTGATGAAAATGTTATTCTGGCAACGGCATTAGTAAAAGTGAAAAATAGTGCAGGGGATTTTATTTTGGCTAGAGCTTTATTGGACTCAGGTTCTCAGGCAAACTTGATTACGGAAGAGTTAGTTCAAAGATTAAGACTTAAAAGGGAAGGAGGTAGATTGAACTTGAGTGGCATTGGCAAGACTAGTTCATGTTCAAAGTCAAGCGTGGAAGTGACGATGAAATCAATAGCCAATTGTACCCAATTAAATTCAAAATTTTGGATTTTAAGCTCAATAACCAGTTTTCAGCCAGATCGTAGAATAAACACAAATGATTGGGATATTCCTAAAAATATTCAGTTGGCCGATCCATATTTTTACAAACCACAAAGGGTGGATATTTTACTAGGGGGTGAATTATTTTTCGAGCTACTTTGTGTAGGTCAAATAAGGTCTGTTCCAAACCTTCCTATCCTACAGAAAACGTCGCTGGGGTGGATTGTAGCTGGAAAACACAGTCAATTAAAAAGGCCTAATTCTAGTGCGTTACACACACATACTTTGATTGAAAATGAAGAATATATGGACTCCGTTGTTCGCAAATTTTGGGAGTTAGAAGAACTTCCACGAGATTTTGTGCTTTATAATGAAGAACAACGAGAATGTGAGAAAAATTTTAGGGAATCAGATAAGCGCTTAGATTCGGGGCAATTCATGGTTTCTTTGCCATTTAAAAAAGATCCATCAGCATTAGGATCTTCATTTGATGTTGCCAAGAGGCGATTTTTAGCCCTAGAGCGTAGACTTTCAAGGGATACGATAACGAGAAAAATGTATCATGACTTTATGAAGGAATACAATGACTTGGGCCATATGTCACTTACTGACAGTCAGATTCCAAATAAATCTCACTATTTTATCCCCCACCAATGTGTTTTACGTCCTCAAAGCACTACTACAAAACTTCGTGTAGTGTTTGACGCATCTAGTAAAACTACTTCACACCTTTCTCTGAATGATTTATTAATGGTCGGGCCAACGATACAAGAGGAATTATATTCAATTTTACTTCGTTTTCGCTTTCACAAATTTGTAATCACTGCCGATATCGAAAAAATGTACCGCCAGGTGTTGATCGGCGAGTCTGATAAGAACTTTCAGTTAATACTTTATAGAGAAAATCCTTTAGAGGCCTTAAAAATATATCGCCTAAATACAGTTACCTATGGAACGTCGTCCGCACCATTTCTTGCAATTAGATGTCTGTTTAAATTAGGCGAATTGTATGAACACACGTTGCCAATTGGTGCTAAAATAATAAGAAAAGATTTTTACGTAGATGATTTGCTCACTGGTGCTGACAATTTGGAAGATCTCCTAATAATTCGAGACCAAGTTACAGAGATTTTAAGTTCTGCGGGGTTCAAATTAGCTAAATGGTTTTCGAATTATGAAAATACTGATCATACTAAGGGGCTAATGCAAAATGAATCAGATACATCCAGAACTTTAGGAATACGTTGGGCTCCAAAGAATGATTCGTTTGCGTTCCATTTGGAGGACACATTTAGTGATTTAAAAGCGACGAAACGAAATATTCTATCTGTATCTGCACGTTTATTTGATCCTCTCGGATTGCTATGCCCAATTGTAACGAGATCGAAAATGTTGCTTCAGGAGCTTTGGCTTCAGAAGTTAGATTGGGACGAATCAATCCCCATGCGGCTAAATACGTCATGGGAGAATTTTAAAAGAAATTTGACAAAAATTGATTCGATTGCCATACCGAGATTCGTACAGACAACTTCTAAGTCGAAGGTCCAAATTCATGGGTTTTCTGACGCATCAATTAGGGCTTATGGATGCTGCATTTATGTAAGGAGCGTTACTGATAACAACGTTTGTTGTAGACTACTCACTGCAAAGTCCAAAGTAGCTCCACTTAAATCCAAGTCACTTCCAAGGCTTGAGCTATGTGCCGCGCACTTGTTGGCAAAATTGTGGACAAAGATAAAAGGCATCATTGAATTTGAAATCGAAACAATAAATTTTTGGTCAGACTCTGAAATAACGTTGCATTGGATAAAAACGCATCCAGCTTTACTTAACACTTTTGTTTCCAACAGAGTTGCTGAGATTCAAGAATGTTCAGACCGAGCGGTATGGAGGCATGTTCCAACAAAACAGAATCCGGCTGATATCGTCTCAAGAGGGTGCGACGTGGATGAATTAAAAGACTCGATTTGGTTCGAAGGGCCTCCATTTCTTCTGAAAGAGAGTGTGTGTTGGCCAAATAGCAGTAGTCCGACCCTATTACCTGAACAAGAATCGTTAGAAAAACGAAAATCTACAATACTAATCTCCTTAGGAGAGGAAGTTGTTAGCCGTAACGGAAATGATTTTTCAAACATATTCCTTACACTATTAGGAAAACATTCATCATATGTTAAAGTTCTAAGAATAATGAGTTACGTTCTTCGATTTGTTGACACCATGAAAAAACTTAAGACTGTAAAGTGTAGTGTACCCACAGCAAAGGAATTAAATTTAGCTTTTTTAAAGTTCGTCGAGATTATTCAAAAGGAATATTACGCGGATGAAATACAAAAAATTAAGAATTGTCAAAAGTTACCCTCAAATATTCAGCGATTGACACCTTTTATACACAATTTTAATGATGAAGGTCGCTCTTATTCTCTCGTAAGAGTTGGTGGTAGATTACTTAATGCACCATTGCCATACGACACAAAATTTCCCATTTTGTTACCAAAACGGTTATATTTCGTTGAACTTTATTTACGGCATTTACATATTGTTAACTGTCATGCTGGTGCTAAAGCCATGACATCAATTCTAAGGGAAAAAATTTGGTTAATAAATGCCAAGGAAGAATGTAGAAGAATTGTTCGGAAATGTGTTCATTGTTTTCGATACAAACCGAAATTAATGTCACAAGTTATGGGTGATTTACCCACTGATAGAGTGAGGGCTATGAGACCATTCTTGGTTGTCGGTGTTGATTTTTGTGGACCGGTTCACGTTTCATTAAGAATTCGTGGAAAACCGCCAATTAAAATGTACATTGCCGTATTCGTGTGTTTTTCTTCCAAGGCTGTTCATTTAGAATTAGTTTCAGATTTGTCTTCTAATGCTTTCATTCTTTGTATTAAAAGGTTTGCTGCCAGGAGAGGGCTTCCCAAGAGAATCCACTGCGACAACGCAACGAACTTCGTAGGAGCCAGCAGAGAGCTGAAGGATCTGCAGAAAGCATTCGACAACCAACGAGACGTTCTGGTATCGTACGCAGCGTCAACAGGAGTAGAATTCAGCTTTATACCACCTCGCGCTCCTCACTTCGGGGGTCTGTGGGAGGCGGCTGTCAAGCAAGCCAAGTTCCTGCTTCTGCGGGCAGTAGGCAGCTCATCGCTAAACGCCGAGGAAATGGCAACCATGCTGGCAGAAGTGGAGGCGGTGCTGAACAGTCGGCCTATAGCACCGCTATCACCAGATCCCAACGACACCGAAGCATTGACTCCAGCACATTTATTATTAGGAGGGGGTCTGCATTCGCTGCCGCCAGGATCCGAAGAAGGCGCGAAAGGCAACGTGCTGAAGTCCTGGAAGCGATGGCGTCTGCTCTCAGGACTCAAGGAGAGGTTCTGGCAAGCCTGGTCGAAAGAATACGTGTTGGGGCTACAGTGCAAGGGCAAATGGCTTCAAGACGCTCCCAATTTACAAATAGGCAGATTAGTGCTGATTCACGAGGACAACCTGCCACCTCAAGAGTGGCTGACCGGGAGAGTCGTAGCCGTAACCGAGGGCAGAGACGGCAAGGTCAGAGTGGCAGAGATACGAACAAAAAACGGCGTATTTAAACGTCCTATTCAAAAGCTTGCTCTCATACCTATGGATTGAAGACCGTAGGTCCTTCAATGGGGCCGGCATGTTGGTTCCAAATCGTACTACCTTTAAATTTGTTTTACTAGCTCTGTTAAAAACAGAAATCTTATGAATTTTATTAACGTTAAACTTTTTTTTATTGATGTAAACTTAATGTACATACATATGTTAAACTGTAGTTACAGCTTGTTACATGAACATAGTGGTTAACATAATAAGTAATAACATAATGATGCAATAGTTACATTAAATCGTTTATATCAGTACTTACATTACAGCACTGAATTTACTGCTGGATGTAGGGGAAGTTGCTGGAAAATGTTGTAAATAATTGTCCGCTACTAGGCATATATGTTTATGAAATGGAAATAAATATTTATTGTTGAATTCATATTTAAATCGACTAGACGTGGTTTCTTTCTAGAAAAATTTTAATTTAGTTCTGAAAAAGATTCGTCCACCATTTTAACTTTAAAAACTCTTAAGGTTCAACAATAACGGATCAAAAGTCTATAGAAGAAGTGCAGGCAAGATGTAATTTTGTCTATATGCAACATTCTACCTTACATCACTGGTAATTTGAAGAAAATTGTTTGGAATTATTTCTTATGTCAGCAAAATTTCATTACAAAAATTTTGTTATAGCCGGTCCACAATTTATCATACATAAAAAAAAGTAAAGGGTCTTTCTTTAAGCCCTTCTAATTTTTAAATTTATTTAAACCAAAGTATTTTTGTGTAAAATATCATCTAAATCTTGTATTTTTGTGTAAAATATCATCTAAATTTTGTATTCGTTTGAAAGGCCTATTGATGCCATTATGTATGGCATCGCATCCCAAATTTCTAACTTTTCATGACTCTAGCGCCTAAATCAGGCTTAACTTGACCGATGGCATGGGTAATGTTGGCTTTGGCTTGTGGCTTATTTACATAGACCTGGGACTTAAAAAATCTCTACAAGAAAAGGTCTTACAGGGTCAAATCGCGTGATCTCGGTGGCCAGTTGAGATGATCATGCTCTTAAACACCTCCAGCAGAATGCTTAATAAGGTAATAACTGTTTGGCAGGTAGCACCGTCCTGTTGAAGCGCCATGCCATCATCCAATTCAGGCAAAAAGAACTTGATAATTATCAATTTTTAGCGCTTGTCGTGTACGGTGATAATCTAGCCAACGTTGTCCTCAAAGAAATTTGGACTGATGATGACACCAGCCCAAAATCCACACTAAACAGTGACTTTTTTGGGATAAAATTGAGGCTCTTTTCGACGTACCCATTTATCCATTTATTATAAAGATGGGTTTTCGATCCAAATTGGGGTCAGTTTAAAATTGCATGTGTTGTTAGACTACATCCATCGAAGGTGATCTGGCAAATTTGACTGAATAAATTACAGTATGGCTATGGCAGTATGGCTGTGAAAATTGGGGAGTCCCTCTTGGATTACCATTAACAAATAGAATGTAATTAACACATTTATTAATTTTTTTTAATGTTTTTTTTCCTAATTTATTTATGTATTTTTATCTATCTGGGGTAGAATCATATATTTGCCCCGACTATTCTGTTTTAAATGTTGAGTTTATAAAACAAATTTAACCGTTTAACAGTCCTAGGAACCTACATTTCCACTTTTTTTTTTTTTTTTTTAATAGAAAAAGTTCCTTTAAACACTTTTTAATCCTCTTATATGGTTTTTACCTAATAGTTCTATGTAACAAATCGTAAAATAGCAACAATTTCAATTATATTACAAACAAGACGTATGAGCAACATTATTACAACATTTATAATTGCAAAATAATCATACGTCTTCGTTAAAAACCACAAATTAACACATCCACGCCAAATCACTAGAATTATTTTCATGTCATATTCAACTTAAACGTGACAACTAAATAAAAATTGAAACAATAACAAAACAAAATTTATAAAAAAAGAAACAGGTCAATAAACTGTTCCAATTGTTATTTTCCATTGAAAGTGCTGGAAATGGTGGTTTTATGGTGTAATTAAATTCATCCACATGCCAAACATGCAAATAATCTAAATTTATAACAACTAACTTGAACACTGGAACTGTAGCATGACAAAAAAAAAAAAAAAAAAAAAACAACTACAACTACAACTAAAAGAAATAATGAAAATACTCTCTTACAGTATGTGTGCTTGCGTGTAAATACAAAAGATGACAAACAGGTACTTTTCACACACGCACACATCCTTAAATAAGCAAAACATACGTACGTACACGAATTGACAAGAATGCGGGGGAAAATAGCTGAACGGAAATTATAGACAGGCCGGCAGAGTCTATTTTATGCAGTCATAACATCATAAATGCGCAAGTGTGTGTGTTTATGTGTGATTATTTTATAAAAATAGCAACAACATTATAAACCAAATCATGCATTTAAATTGTAGACAACAAGTCAGTGGCAACGACATCATGTAAGTGCATTAAGGCACTCTTTTGTTAAATTTTACAGTGGGACTGTTTAGAGCCATATAACGGTAAACAAGCTAGACAAATATATCCAGCTGTAGCGAATCTTTGATTATGCCAAGAAATATCAGAAGCTTTGCGCAATTATTGAACAATTTGCCAAAGATTTTATTTCGAAATTAGTACACCGAAAAAAAAAAATCAATCTATCTGCACCTAAATCAAGCCAAAGCGGTGCCAATAGTACAGAAAGCACAGAATACTAAGAGAACTGTCACGAGACGAAAGATCTTGCGTTTTTTTTGTCTCTTTCTAAGAAAGCTGCCCTTTTTGCATTTCTCTATGCATCATCTTTTATGCCGCAATACAATTAACACAAATTTATTTAGTTGAGATTTATTTGCAAAGCTGTTGTAAAAATTAACTTTTAAGTTTACCACAACACGAGTAAATAATATTTAAGTAAATAAATAACATTATACAAAACACAACGTTTCTTGAACTAATGCATTTGTTTAACGTGGTGTGTGTTTTTTTTTATTTTTGTTTTGATCACGCAACTTGTGTTGATTGTTGCTGCCTGTTTTTACACATTGCCACTTCACTACGAAAAAAAACTTTCTGTCTTTTTCTTCGAAAGCTGCCCTCTCAACTGATTTGGGCCTTTTTCACACGTCACTTTTTACAGTTCTGTTAGTATTCGGTGACGGAAAGTACGGATTTCCTTAAGTTAACCACAGAATGCTTGATTCAAGAACGGATTATTCCAGTGCGAAATACTTAACTTGCCCATATTTCATCCCCGATTCGTACTTAAAATAATCCGAAAACAGGATTGACTTAATTAAAAGTGAGATAAAATTAATCTCAAATCGAAACTTATTTCTGCAATATGATTTTTTTATTTTTATGAAAAAAGTTTTATTTTTGTATGGCTTTAACCTGTCCCTAGGTGATGTCGAAAAAAGGAAAACATTTTTGGGGTGTTTAAATTTCCGAAAATTTTCCTGAACTTTATCGAAAAAATTGCGAATTTGCCTCCAGGGACTAGTTAAAAACATCTTAGAGAATGAATAGCGGAGTTCAGTATTAGGCTTGCAAAAGTGCAAAAAACAACTAAATTTACACAGTTTCCGTAAGCCTTGATTAAATAGCAATGATATTTTGCATTTGCTCTTTTGCAAGCCTAATACTGAACTCCACTAATAAAAATTTTTTTAAAAATATCCCCTGGTACACAAAAACTTAAAAACAAGTGACATTTTTGCCTTGTATTCACTATTCAAATTTTCAATCGATTTCCGCCTCGACTTTTCTTTATCCAATCGGCACCAAACTTCATATAAAAAGTTTTCATATGCGAGGGAACCAAATAAGCCCATTCCATTCACATTAGAATTTACTTTTAAAAATGGCCTTACAACAGCTCCACTGTATATACATATTTATATAACTTTCTGTTCTTATCGCATCATGGTAAAGGTATAAAGATAAGGCATTACTTATATTAAAAGAAAATATAGTTTTGTTCTCTGTTTGAAAGGAGAGCAAGCAGTTTCACTGTAACGTTTTTTTTTTGATTTTTTCAAGTCGATTCACTTGGTGGCTGTGTTAGACAACAAGCAGGGGTACTTAAATTTGCACATACTCGTTCACACAAATGCATTATTTTTTTTTTTTGCTAAATTATGTATTGCACATGTGTGGGTAAATAACATTACATTTTTTTGACATGAACACCAGTATATGTGTCTGTGCGCTTTAACTTGTTTGTATTCATATGAAGCGGCGGTAAATCTCATAAAAGTATCACTAGACAAATCCACTCACTCAGTCACATTTAATTCGATAAGACCTTGTTTTTCCTTTCGTTTCTTCGTTCTTTTCGCTTTATTGTGTAAACAAATGGCAATTTATGTGAACACGCCCGGTTGTCTGTTAGTGTGGGCGTGTTGTTGTTGTTGCTGTTGCTTTTTTAAGTTTAAATAAAATTATATCTCAACCGTTTTACAGCAACAGAATTAACAACGACGATAACAGCAATAACATGAACAATACGTTAATATATATGTTAGACACACAAGCACACAGCCATTTACAAAGGCCACACAGAAGAAAAGCTAAAAGCTGTTTTTGACTATCAGTACCCCCTACATATATAGACAGACACCTACTCTCATTATCTTTAAAACACACACACACACATGGTTTTGTTGTTAATTTGCATTAGCATTAGCAGGGGTTTCCTTCATTCTTCCGCTTTTTCCATCTTCGGTCCTTCTTTAATTCATTTGCTTAAATCGCCTAGATTGAGTTTATCTTTTTTGCTTTTGCCTTAATTCTTTTTGATTGTTGACTTTTATAGCAGCTCACGTGGAAAATTCGTTATCATGGCAGGGGTCATTTTAATGTTTAGACATCGACTGTTTTTACTTTTCTCCATTTTTAAATACTACAAATAGAATAAATGAGAAACAGAAGAAGAATAAGAAAAAAAAAGAATTAATTTTTATAGTTTGTGTGAATATTGTTTTAATTTAATTAAATATTTTTATACCCTCCACCACAATAAGTTGTGAAGAGGGTATACTAAGTTTGTCATTTCGTGTGAAACTTTTTTATTATTCACCTACGACCCCATAAAGTATACTTATTCCGACTCCTTGAGTAATTCTAAGTCGATTTAGCCATGTCCGTTTGTCCGTCTGTTGAAAACACGCTCACTTTCGAAAAATTCAAAAGAAATAAAAAAACTGGGTGTCAAATTGCTTGTAGTTATCCTAAGCAGTTTGGGATTGAAATCCAGCCAAATTGGTTCAGTAGGATCAGAGCTATGAATCAAAATGTGGAACCACCACCACCAAAAACTAACATAAATGATTGAACAATGCACGAAATGATATGAAATTTTGTAAATGTTCGTTTTATTCGACTGGAAATCACACTGTGAAATTTCATGAAGATCGGTCCACAATTTACCCTAGGCCCCATATAAACCCTACTCCCGGAAAACAGTTTAGTACGCCTTAAACCGTAATTAATAATGCTATCATAACAAAATTTGGCAGGTCACAGCCTAAAACCGTAATTTATAATGGTATCGGAATAAAATTGAATACTTCACAGTTTTATAGGACTAGTAATAGCACTAAAAATTTCGTGATGATCGGTCCATAATTAACTATAGGCCCACTCTGGTAAATTAATTAAATACGCCTAAAATCGTAGCAGATATATTTATTGTGGTAAAATTTCTTCTAAATTAGTTTCATATGGCCAGAAAAAATGTCATGCAATTTTGTGATATACGGTCCATAATTTACCTTAGATCTCATATTTTGCAGGCTTCTGAAATTCACTGTAAACGCTAAAACTAATTTCACCACTTTATTGAAATTTATTGAAATTTATGTTTTTTAATACCAGAAATCACTCTGCGGAATTTTGCGATGAATTGGTTCATAACTTACCATGACTCCAATATAAATCCCCCTCCTGGAAATCATTTAGGTTCGGCTTAAACTGTTACGATTCAAGATATTTTACTCAAGATTGTCGGTCAATAATTCAATATAGGTCTAAGCTGCAACCAATTTTAATGCTGATATCGGTTTTTATAAAGATAAATTAATAGTAAATAGACATCATATAGATTTCACTCCTGAATTATTGAAATTGTTGGTGGAGGGTATCAAGTATTCGGCACAGCCGAATATAGCACTCTTACTTGTTTTCTTTGTTTTTAAATATTTGTCGTTATACAATAATTTGTCGTTATTAAATTTACAAAACGATTTAAAAAAAGAAAGTTAAAAGGTATACCCTATCTATCTATCTAAAAGGTAGCACATGATCTATTTCAGGTTTTCTACTTTTTCCCAACTTTATTCTTTGAATAGTGTTACCACCACTTAAATAAAAAGTTTGACCAGACTTGTTCAAACCCATATTACATAAACAAAATTTTTTTTTTGGAACTTTATGTTAGGACCTTACAAAAGTAAAGGCTCAGTTAGGCGAACGTTGCTGTACCGTATCTGTACTGTATCAATCAGCTGTTCGCTTTTTGTTTTATGAAAAGCAATACAAAAGCTTAGCGAAATGTAATGTACCGTAGTAGCAACGTACTATTCTGTGTAAAATAGAATTTCAAACCGTTGTTACGTGACGTTTGTAAAACAGTGATGGGCTCTTTTTGTTGGTACTTTTTTCAGTTTAGCTATGGAATTGCGACAAAACAACTTAAAATACAACATATTTCCATATAAACAAATATAAACATATATATGTTTAAATGTACAAAATAAACAAATGCATATACACACATATACACAATACAATGGAAATGTGGAACAAATTAAAGGCTTTAAATGGTATCAAAACTTTGTTTAATGCATACTAGGGTATTCATTTAATCGACCTTTTGCTTTAATCGGTTAATCGCTCGATTAATTAACCGAGGTTTTGGTTTAATCGGTCAATAATTGGTTAACTTTGTATTTGATCGGTTAACCGATTAATAAAGTTTTTTTTATAAATTAAGTAATTTCAATATATAGCAATGCATTAATTATTTATTATTTGGAGTTTATTAGTAAAAACAAGTTAGAGTGCTATATTCGGCTGTGCCGAATCTTTGATACCCTCCACCGACAGTTCGAATGTTTATTATAATTATTGAGTTTTTCGAAAGTGAGCGTGTTTTCAACAGACGGACAGACAGACGGACATGGCTAAATCGACTTAGAATTACTCAAGCAGCCAGAATATATATACTTTATGGGGTCTGAGATGAATAATAAAAAAGTTTCACACGGAATGACAAACTTAGTATACCCTCTTCACAACTAATTGTGGTGGAGGGTATAAAAACAATAACATACCACACATAAAAATTCTTGAACTAAAACGAGCAAACAAAAAAACAATTCATAAAAATGTAATATGCATTTTTCAATTAATACATAATTGGGGGATTCACAAGGTGTGCTATCAAGTCATATCGTCATAATGTCCTAAATAATATTTTACAATTGCTTAAAATTAATATTGTTGTGTTTCAAACAAAATTAAAATTTTAATGCTGTGCTCATTGATTCGTCATAACTGCACAGTAGAAATATAAATTATAAGCGGTAGCCCACAACAGTCATATCGTCGGCTTAATATGCAAACCTTTTAACTTCCTTCAAACACATTTTTTTCTATTTGCAGCTTGATAGAAAATAAGAATACAATTAATTTTACACACTTCAAGACTTAAATAGAAGAAAAACTACATGCTGGTCGACGAGGGGTATCTTTCTCTACCACACGGCATCAAAATCTCAATTTACATAAAAAGTGGATTAAGCCTGTTTGCATATTAATCCTACGATATATATTTCTAGTAATTATTTAAGACATAAGGCTTTACAACTTTATGACTACCTTGTGAATCCCCCAAATATGTATTTATAAAAAATAGACTGAGATAATTTTATTATTTATTTCAATAGTTAAAGGAGATCTGATAAACCAATTCTTTTAAAAAAGTAATTTGGTTTAAATGTTTAGGAGTTCAGCGATTCTTTTCTTTTGTTTTGACAAAACTTGATTTAGATTTATCGTAGATGAATATCTAATTTCTCAGTCCTTTTATGCTCTTATGGCTTATAAATCACTGATGGTTTAAACGCTGGTTTAGTTGAACTAAACTTGTAGTTTAAACTCAGAAACTATAAATAAGTGTCCCATGTATTATATATTGTTTAAATAATAACATGTGGCAGCACTACGATAAATCTTATCAAATTCATATCGTCTGTATTGGTAGTTTAAACGCCCAATTTTATGCGTTTAATGATAGTTTATATGTTTAGTGATTTATAGATTTGTTGGTTAAAACACATTTTAAACCAAAAAGAGAGTTTAACTTGCTCTGATTTTTTAGCCCTTAGAGTCCTGTTTTTAAAAATGTTTAACACTTCTAATTGTTTCGGTTAATTTTGTTAAAAGACTTATATGAGAAGGTATGAGAAGAAACAAATAACTAAACACATACATATAAAAATAACGTGAAACAAGAAAAAGGTGTTTGCAATCAAACATTTAACCCATTTTTCGCCACATTCCTGTTGATTGAACATTGAAATCGGTCGGAGGAAAATGGGTTGAAATGAAGATCACTGAACACCTTTGCTTGTAAGAAAAAATATTTTCTAAACACAAACCTTTTGTATATGAGACGAAACAAATAATTAAAAATACAAAAAAATATGTTATAATACTACAAAAAATTAAAAATCTTATTACATCGGTTAATCGACTGAAATTAACCGGTTTAATCGTTAATCGAAAAAAGCCAATTTGGAATTAACCGATCAGTTAATCGGGTAGTAATTAATCGGTTAACCGATTGACGGTTAACCGAATGAATACCCTAGTGCTGAATACCTATATGATAAAGTACAAATTTGTTTATTGTAAATCAATAATATAAATATTAAATTATTAACGTTTTTTACATACACAAAATAATATTGGCACTTTTTCTGCACACCGGTCGCCATTTAAACATTTTTGATTCCCATTACTGTAGGTAGGGTTTTATGTATACTATTGCTATTTGTTTATGTATGGGAAAAAACAAATGACACGTTTTTAAATGTTCTATAAGTGCACCAACGTGCTTACAGTACTGTGCGGTACATTGCGGGTACAGCAACGTTCGCCTAACTGGGCCTTAAGGGTTCTATACTAATAGTTTTAGTAACGAGCTTTGGTAGAATAAATGCAGGGACGTCATTTTATAAATAATGTGGCAACATTTTAAAATGGTCTTTATTGCTTTATCACTTTACGTCGCTAAACAAACTTATATCTGGAATAGGGCTGTTTCTAATATTTATATTGCTATCGATATACAGAGGAGGTTAAAATAGTTTATACTCGAGTGAACTTTGTTTTTATTGATGAATGCGGAATTAAGGTTATTTAAAAGCGAAAAATAACATTGCGTAAGTAAATATACAGGGTGTTTTTTTTACAGGTTTGTTTTTCGAATAGAGATAAAACTGGCATTTTGTGGTCAAATCTGGCAACTCTAATGTCATTTATGTTCAGTTTGGTTTGCCATTTCATCATGAACAGGTTGACAAAAGAACAACGCTTGCAAATCGTGCAAATTTATTTCGAAAATAACGGTTCAGTTCGCGAAGTTTACCGCAAGCTCCGTCCATTTTATGGTCGACATAATCGTCCATCAGAGCAATTAATTCGGTTAACCATGGATCGTTTTCGCACTACGTTTACTCTATGTGATAATACGCATCCGCAGAGACGTCGAACAGTGCGCACCGAAGAAACAATTGCCGCTGTAGAGCAAAGTGTTGAAGAGGACCCGAATGAATCGATTCGCCACCGTGCACAGCAATTGGAGCTTTGTCCATCAACTTTATGGAAGATTTTGCGCAAAGATCTTGGCTTGCGACCTTACAAGATCCAGCTTGTGCAAGAATTAAAGCCGCGAGACCATGATATGCGTCGTGATTTTGGTGTATGGGCCGAAAATGAGATTGATCTCGATGCTGATTTTCATCGCAAAATTTTGTTCAGTGAGGCTCATTTTTGGTTGAATGGCTACGTCAACAGGCAAAATTGCCGCATTTGGAGTGAAGAGAATCCACATGAGACCCTTGAGACGCCATTACATCCACAAAAACTGACTGTTTGGTGTGCTCTATGGGCTGGTGGAGTCATTGGGCCATACTTCTTCCGAAATAATGCTGGAGAGGCAGTTACCGTATAGAGCCATGATAACCGACTATTTTGTTCCCGAATTGGATGGCATGAATGTGGATGAGTTGTGGTTTCAACAAGACGGCGCTACATGCCACACAGCGCACGCCACAATCGATTTATTGAAGGAAACATTCGATGAGCGCATAATTTCGCGGAATGGACCTGTCAATTGACCACCAAGATCGTGTGATTTGACACCATTGGATTATTTTCTTTGGGGATATGTGAAGTCGCTCGTCTACGCCAACAAACCAGAAACGTTAGGGGAATTGGAAGCCAACATTCGTGGCGTTATTGCCGACATACGGCCCTATATGCTCGAAAAAGTGGTTGAAAATTGGACCTGTAGAATTGGCTTTATTCGAGCCAGCCGCGGCAGCCACATGCCTGAAATCATATTTAAACATTAATGGCATAAAATTATCCTTCCAATAAAGCCAAATTGATGGTCATTAAAACGATTTTCTTGTGTTTTATTTCAATTCGAAGTTCTATACCACTGAAAAAAACACCCGATAGTAGTAATGATCTTTATAAGACGATTTGTATGTCTTTTTTAAGTAAAGTAAAGTAGGTAAAGTAAAGTAAAGTAGATAAAGTAAAGTAAAGTAAGTAAATCGATAGCTGAATGTCTTCTAAAATATTATTTTTAGTTAGTGGTGTATAGCCTGTGGCAAACAGTGGAGGTTAGATAGATCCAGCTCCTTAACCACACGCAGAGGAAAAATATGGCTGGGCATGGTTACGGCAACTACAATATGTTTATTGTAACAATAATTGTTGTCGTACACTAAAAATTTTTATTTTTAGTAAATTTCACCAATATTATAGTTACTGTAAACATATCAATGCTAATCGTAATTATAAATTTGATTTGTTGACTGAAAAATAATATGCTCTAATAATATATTGTTAGCGCCATTTGTAAAATAATTTTCCATCAGTTGTGTCGTTTGTTTTACATATGCCTATCGAATTATTTATTCGTGAGTGGTTCAACAATTAAAAAAAATACAAATTAAAAAAACAATTCAAAAAAAATTAAAAAAATAAAGAAATTGTATTAACATTAAAAAAAATTGTAAAGTGCCACAAAATAAAAAAGCGATGCAAAAAAATTTGTTTTATTGTTGTGAGAGCACCACTGTATCATACTGTGATTACTTCTAAATTTGTTATGATTAACATGACAATTGTATGATTACTTCTTAATTAACTATGATTACCAGAAAAATAATATTATTAAAGGAAAATTATTATGATGTAATATTACGAATATATTTGGTCATAATATGATTCAACAATAATCGTAATATCGTGACTACAGTCATAAATCTTATCATAAT
Organism: Pollenia griseotomentosa; assembly: GCA_963931875.1. Taxonomy (NCBI): domain Eukaryota; kingdom Metazoa; phylum Arthropoda; class Insecta; order Diptera; family Polleniidae; genus Pollenia; species Pollenia griseotomentosa. The sequence goes on along the minus strand of OZ007561.1, from coordinate 199,875,501 downwards.
AAAGGGTGTTTTTTTAAGCTAGATAGAACTTTAAATTGTAAAAAGTAACACAAAAAATTAAATTTTGATGAAATATTTTTTTTTATCGTTTCAGTATACTCTGACAAATCATCATGAATAGACTCACGCTTGAACAACGCTACGAAATTATCCAAATTTACTTTGAAAATCAGTCGTCGATTCGCGCAATTTATATTGCTGAACACAATTTCAGCGATGAGGCGCATTTTTGGCTTAACGGGCTTGTTAATAAGCAAAATTGCCGTATATGGAGCGAGACCAATCCACAAGAGACCCTACAGACTCCATTACATCCAGAAAAATGCACCGTTTGGTGCGGTTTTCACGCTGGTGGCATCATCGGACCTTATTTCTTTAAAAATGAGGCCGGAGCTCGCGTTACGGTCAATGGATATCGTTACCGCACCATGATCAATGATTTTTTGTTTGAAAATATGGATGACATTGATCCGGAGGAGATGTGGTTTCAACAGGATGGCGCTACGTGCCATACGGCGAACGCAACCATCGACTTATTGAAATCAAAATTTGGCGATAAGTTGATTTCGAGAAATGGACCTGTCAATTGGCCTCCAAGGTCGTGCGATTTGACACCTCTCGATTATTTCCTGTGGGGCTACGTGAAGTCACTGGTTAATGCTGATAAACCAGCAACAATTGACGCCTTGGAGGCCAGCATTGTTCGTGTTATTCGTGACATACGGCCAGCAGTGCTCGAAAAAGTGGCCCAAAATTGGACGTCCAGAATGCGCTTCGTCAAGAACAGCCGCGGTGCCCATATGCCCGAAATCATTTTCAAATGTTAATGTCACGTATTGATCTTTCGAATAAAAAAAAAAATTTTGATTACAATTTAATTTTTTGTGTTATTTCTTACAATTTCAAGTTCTATCGGGCTTAAAAAAACACCCTATATGTTGCTCTTAGAATATGTTTACCACAACCATTTTTTTTGCGTTAAGCAATGTAAGAAAGTTGCTTGGTTCTGATGTTTCTTCTCGGCCAGCCATCATCATTCATACTGGGCTCGAATAAAAAACTATACATCTGCTATGGATGTGTGAATTCAGACCATCCGTTAAAAAAACTGCCGATTTATTAAGCTTTTTTTTTAATTCCCCTAACACGGAGTAATATTATATTCAATTGCTGATTATTTTTAGTTCAGATCCTGTAAGGGGATCCTTTTTCTCGTTCTTTTTTTAAAATTTTGTCCCGATTTGGTTAATAATGCGAGTAGTGTTAATATTTTATTCGATTACTATTAAGTTTATTTTCTGTCCTTCATTTAAAATAATTTTTTGACGCATATTTTTCCTTCTTTCAGAGTCCGCAATTGGGCTTTAAAATTCGGTGTGGATCTGTGGGAATTCGGACGACAATTCACAAAAATGAATGAAATCAAAAGTGTAAGTACAAAACTGTTTTAAATATTATATACCTGATTCAGACTATGCGACGTATCGCACAGAAACGTTTTACGACGGGTTTAGGGACGCTTGCGGGTTAAACAATGTCGCACGAAATGTAAGCTCAAGCAAAATTTTAATGTTCCTCTTTACTATGAATTGTCAAAATAATTGAAATTGAATAGTTAAATTTGAATTTAAGATTTAAACGCTAAATAGTAGCTTGTAGCTTTAAACATAAAACGTTACGTCTAAGCGTATACGAATTTTCGAAGGGACACCAAAAGACAAAACGAATATTATGGCAGGGACATGTCGCATGGTCTGAAGCAGGTATTAGATAAAAAAAAATCGTATCTTATTTTTAAATGAAATTAGTCAAAGAAAATAGTAAAAAGAAAAACAATAGAAAAAAAACTTTTTTTAAAAAAGATTAACAAAACGAATAGAAGAAATCAAGGCGAACTCATGTATCCAGTGGCGGTGTTACTACAACAAGAACAATAAAAAAACCAACATTGTATTTTTATTGTTGCTTTAGTTGGTCGATAAGTATAAAAAACATAAGCAACTTTTGACATTTCTTTCTTGAAGTAAGAAACAAAGCTCAGTTGTAAACTGATTTTGCTTTAAAAGAAATGTTAAATAAAATATAAAAATTTTTAAGTACAAAAACAATTTGTATTTGGTAACAACCCGTATGTTAGATATACATACAAATATATATGTATGTTTACCAACTTGTGTAAAAGTATTTGTTTATATGTATATGTTAGAACATACATATGTTTATGTACGTGTATAGGTGTAATAGCATGTGCAGATATTTAAGCTGAACATAAACCTAATTAAAACTGAAATGGTACTGCCGCCATCTTCGTCATTCACAAAAAGGGAAATGAATTAGTTTGAATGACTGAATGGCTGGTTGGATAGATGTTAAGTTGGTTGTTTTGCTTAGGACATATTAAAATATAAAGTAAGAGAAGTCGGGAGTGGGGTGTAGGAGAAAAGGATGTACAATTATTACAAGATAAAATATAAACGACTGTATTGTATGTTTGGTTTTTGGTGGGAAATGCAAGTATGTTTTTGTGTTTGTGTTCGAGTGTGTATTTTCAAGTTTTTAATGTATTGTGTTGAAATATAAAATACATATAAAAAATAATCTGGGCATACACTCACAGCTACGCACACACAAATGTACATGAATACAATAAAACGAATCGTATATACAAATTAAAAATTGTACAGCGCCAGATAAACGTATTAGAGTTGTCAACACGAACACATACAAACATGCAAATAAACTTACACATTTAATACAATTAGTACAAACGCAATTCTGTCTGTATGTCATTTTGATACCGTTAATATGCTGGAAAACAAAAAATTTTAAAAATTCCAAACAATTTCTGTGACAATTTTGTTGATAAATATAATTTGCGATCGGAGATGACTAAATTTTCACTGCTATGCGATAAATAATTAAAAACTATTGTTTTGTTTCATTTAGAAAGTAATGCCGGTCTTATTTTGTGGTTGGATGAAGACTAATTTCATCACAATTTCTGGTTAATAAAATATTAAGGGCGAACTCAAATTTGGCGATATTATGTTTACTAGATTTTAGTTAATTTTTACAATTTGCAGTATATCTGAATCCGTATGTAGGATTTCTTATTGGAGAGAATAATATGAAAAAGTATGTGAGATATTAAAAAAAATTGAAGACTATCAATTGTCAGTTTATGCGGGAAAACGTGTTTAATCGGAACAACAAAATTAATCGTTTGTACTTTTGGAAAACGTTTGACACATAAAGTCAAACGTATGTCGTTCAGCACGCTTTTCCAAAATGCAATCCTCTGATTGCATTAAACAAGATTCGAAATAGGAGTGGTGATAGAAATAAGGGGAATTTATTTTAAGAAACTTTCAAGTTGAATGTTTTTCATGGGAGCTTACATGACACTATAAGTTAGGTAGAAATTACAGTCGGTACTCAGTTGACACACTTGGACTACTACCATAGAACCAACCCGAAGATGTATCGAAATTCTAAATGCATTCTAGTTTAATTTTTTATTTTTTTTTGCAATATTATTTATTGAATCTTCATACATTAAATATGAACTAACAATAATTAATCAAATCTTAACCTTATACTTTATTTTATGAACCAGAAGTAAAAGCAACAGTTTTTTTTTTGGAAGAAGTGAAAGAAATGGCAGTTTTTCTACTTTGACTGCAGTTTTTTAAACGCTGTGGCAACTGATAACCCAATAGGCTTCTTCGGAAAGCCAGGTAAACTAACTGCAATTTAGATTTCCTTTAAAAAGTTTTGTTAAAGCCTTATTTTACATTTTAATACTTAAAAAAACGAATCCAGTTTGTCAGTGGTAAAGGAATTAAAGTATAATATAGCTACTGTCAAAAAGGTTTCCTGAAATTACAAGAACTGCTGGGTACATATAGTACTTACACATAGACACATTTTCTCTCATAGATGTCCTCTACTACTACAAAAACATTATTAAATTGTACACATAAATGGTATGTTAAATTGATAAGCATTTCTGCTTTGTTTTGGCTTTTCTGTCTCACTCCTTTTATTTTGTTTTCTTAGTTCTTTGTTTCTTAGATGACACATACACACACTTAACATCCAGTAAGTGTTTGTTAGTTTGTCAGCGGTACCTTTTTACAAATTCCTGTATGGGAAAAATAAAGAAAAGAAAATTAATAAACGCATGTACTACATCAAACAGAGAGACACAAAAGAATGAAGATGAAACAAGAAAACGCAACTACCAGTCATTGTTTTAAAAGTTTCCTTATAAGCATCCCACTGTGATGTAAAAGCTATTATTTTGTATTATTAATATTTGTTGTTTTTGTATGTTTTATTGTTACATTAACATGTTTGACATCATTAGAAATATTTTGAAACACATATTTTCCTCAACACTGATGCGTACTGGGGTGTTCAATTAATCGGGTAATATTTTTGTTCGATGAAACGATTAATCGTTATTTGACATTTTTGACTTATTCGATTAAGCGAATAAAATTTTAAAATTAATCGATTAATCGAATAATTTCAAAACCAGAAATTTGACAAATTACGAGATTTTTTTCGATAATTTAAGGAAAAATTTGTACTTGAGTAAATAAACATTCTTTTTTAAATAAAACTTGTCAATGTAGCTCCAAATTGTTGCTTCACTTCGGGCAGATTTAAGCCCTTAGATTTCAAAAGAGTCAATATCGCTTTGGATTTTTTGAAACTTTTTACGGACATTCTATGCTCTGCTTTGCCTCTGCAATTCATTTGCTCAAGAGAATCGATCGAAGTATTTTTTTTTAAATATTTATTCATTGGACCACTTTTAGCTTTCTTTGATGGTGTTGGTGGAGCATCTTCTTTCTTCAAGCACTATGTTATAGTCACTGCGTAAGTGGTAAATTAGTGAAGATGTTAAAGAACCTTTAGGCCTATACATTTTTGGACACCTGTTACATTTAGCATTATTAGATTTATCCTTTGTTAAATATTTTCCAACCAAACTTATTGTAAAGAGAGAAACGCATGAATTAGCTTGCTAAAAAATATATTGATATAAATCTTTGAGTTAACATACATTTGTCTTTTTTTCTTTTAAGAAATTAATTATTAAATTGTGTTGAAGAAATTTAACAAAAATATATGTTGTATTACTCACTAAACATGTCTGTTTTTTTAAGTCCAACGGACACTAGCACAGTAGGTCGATTATGACTATGAAATTCATCCCGTTATGCTCGAAAAGGGGTCACGTTTAAACCACAATTTTTGTGGTAATTTTTACGCTTTCTTAGGCTGTAAAACGATCCATATTCGTTTTTGGCAATCCTTGAATGACACTTCAGGTTACAGATATTTAACAGCTTACAGCCTTGCCATACTGGCGATCTTGTAACTACTATATGGATAGCTCTGTACTTTTATTGTGTACGTTAATTTTTTCAAATTCCTCGTTTTAGTTATTTCTTTTTTTTATTACACCCATATTTTTTACATGAACGTACATCCAGGCTAACAAATAATACTAACACTCCTTTAAAATATACATATATAAAGAAAAAGTAAAACATGTAAGAAAGTAAAGTCGGCGAAGCACGTCTATATGATACCCTACACCGTAGTATTTAAAAACTTATTTTCGAGAGTGTATCCTAATTGACACTAATGGGCAATCATGGACCCGCCAAAACAAAATTATGTTATGATGTTATATATATCTTCATCAGTATCTTCAGCATATAAGGGACCTATGAATAATTTTAGACCTACCAGCACAACATTTCGTCATGGTATAAAAGCTATCGTAGAAGTTACAGAGTTGGGGTTCAAATCCCAAATGAGCAAAAATTTCGTTAGAAAAAATAATAAAGAAAGTTTAATTTTTCTTTTAATATTCTAAAAGGTATAGTCAATGAGTTAACTAAGTTAACTTTCCGCTATTAACATTCTTTAAAGGGGTTCCCATACAAAATTTCCAATACTAGAAATTAAAGAAAAAGTCCCATAACTGGCTAGGATTCCCCCAGTTTTAACGATGTCCGTATGTAGGTTGAAATTAAATTTCCGAAGACGCCATACAGAAGATCACATACAGTTTGGGAATACCTCAGATATAAGCAATAAACCACAACTGCCTCTAATTTTTATCCATAAATATCCACTTTTTAAAGTTTCAATATAATTTATTAATTCAATAAGTTTAGCAAAATATAAATCCTAATCCACAAACGATTCTTAAATAAGGGAGTTATGGAGCAATAACTTGCTTTTTCTTTCCGATTTGACAAATCTATCAGAAAGGCGCCTTAGGCAACTTAGGACAGAAAAAAAGATAACTGAAAAAGAAATTTCAATTTTTGAAAATATGTTTTTACATTAAAAAAAAAAAACAAATTAACAACATCATGATTATTCCTTAAATTGTGCAGTTATTAAGAAAACAAAACAATTTTACTTTAAACAGGGTGGCGCAGAATGAGCTATATGGTTTAAATAGGTTATTACTTTATTTTTGATGCGATTATTATGACTCTTTTCTAAAATACAAATTATTTTTGTTGAATTTATTTTAATAAGCATTAAAAAATTATATAAATTTTCTGCTTCGCAAATATGTACTCTTTTAAACAAATTTTTCATAATTGGAATGGATTGTATGGTTATTCATAACTAGTTCACAAAATGCTGAAAAAATAAAGAAAAAATATTAATTAAAAATGTTATAAAGAATTGAAACCCTATAGTACATTCTGCGCTACCCTGTTTTTATTCTGTATTGAAACACTGTTGATTTTTGTTTTAACATAAAAACTAAAATGATAAAGGTATTACCATTAGAAAAAGAAACTAAAAAAAATAGTTTAACGTTTATTTACATTGTAAAAAGGTGGGATTGTATAAGCAGAATTAAAGCGACAAGCGAAAAACTACCATTTCTATCATCAAAAATTTAAAGAGATAATTCCTTAACAATTGTTAATATTTTTTTTTCTAAAAGTTTATCAAAAAAGTAAGAAATTTTGCAAAATCTTTGCTTAATTTTTACACTCAATTCATGTCTATTTAAAAAAATTTGTCGCTTAAACTTTGTTTAGTCGTTTATTAGTTTTCTCAAATATTTTGCACATAGAAACGCATAAAAACACATTTATTTGCACACTTTTGAAAATATGTACAACCTAGTGGAAATATTTTCAAAGTGAAAAGCATATAAAAGCCATTATTTTTTTATATTACGACATGCATAAACATGAAATTTCACTATAAAAAAACAATGTTGTCGCAAAATAGAAGAAAAACTAAATGTTGCATTACAACTTACACCCATACATACACTTATTGAATTGTCATACTACTCATACACTCAGTTCTTCGCTTTTACTTATTAAATGTGACGCACCTTCAAATGAAATGTAAATACTCGGAAAAGTTATTTAGTTGGCAGTGAAGACATCCTAATATGCACTTCTTTGCAGAAAGTCTAAAATGAATTTCTAAGATTTAATATACATATACCTGCAACATCACTCCAAACTCTAAACGCTTCTCTTAGTACAGGGCTTAAGAGAAACTTTTAATGATATTATGAAGACTGAAAAGTTGGGAAAGTTTTGGTATCTTTTTAGTGTTAGCTTATTTTTGACTGATAAGTTCTAAGCTTTTTTAGCAAATATTACGAAATTTAATGCAAGAAAAAAATGCAACTTGTTGAAATTTATTTGATTTTTGTTGAATATAAATGTATTTTAAACGTATGTATTTATTTCAATAACTGATCGAAGGCACCTTGAATGATCAAATAACATTCATGTATTTTAATGCTTCTACTTAACTATTTTTATTGGATTAAGATCTGGTGATTGCGGGGCCCATTCCAAAATTTTCGCATTATAATTACTTAGAAATTTATCAACAAAGTCTGGGCTTGTACGCCTTAATATTTGCTGCTCAATTTCTTTTCAATTTCCTTTTAAAGTTGGCAATATCGAGTCATAACCGGCAAAAAAGCTTAAGCGACACAAACAAAATTTTATAGGAGAAGGTTTTTTTTTATTTTACTTCATCTAAATTTTGTATGAAGGTTGTCGCTTACGATAAAATTGTAATTGCTATAAAATCGTAAGAGTACCTTTTGTGATCACGAAATTTATTTTAAAAAACGAAAATTGAAAACGATGTCGCTTAAGTTTTTTTTGCGGTTATGCCTTGATAACTTTTTCGGTTATAAATGCAGCCTTCTCCTCTCTCCTAATAATTCAAAAGTTGAGCTTTAAGAGTTGAAGCGTGTAAACCTTGACTAATCGACTTATGTGCTTTGGGTCACTATTATGTTGGAATATTGCAACAGCTGTCATTTTTTCATCAAGATGTAACATCATGTGTGCTTTAAGAATGTAACAGTTTCTTCCTGCGTATATTCCCTTCGATTTTTGTCAACGGGCCAGCTCCATCGCGAGAAAATACAAAAATTTGTTGGATCAGATGTAACAAATTAAGTTTTCCAGCTGCCAACGGTGAATTACGGTGGGGCAGATCGGCAAAACTATCGATAGTCGGCTCATTTGATAGTTTCGATAGTTAGCTTAAAAACTATCGATGGTATCGAATTTTTTATCTGTCACTTCTGTAGATAAAGGAAGTGAAAAATGCTAAAGTTCCGTTCACTTTAAATTGCAGTGTCTTCTGTAGCTTATATAGAAATCAAGACGATTTGCTGGCAATGGGGTTGTCATATTTTGTTCAACTTTATCACTTTATTATTTAATTAAAATGTACAAATAAAGGTTTCTTAGTAATTTTGTCAAGAAAAATATGATAAACCAGCTTAAAAATCTCCAAGTTTGGTAAGAAATCGCCGATAGAGAAATTTGTCGATAGTTACGATATCGATAGTACTATCGATTCTTTTGCAACTCTACGAAGGAGGATCTTAATTGGTAAGTGGTTAGGAACGCATGTTATTTATTTGTTTAAATTAACCTTAAAAAGACGTCGTTTTTAACCGAACATTTTTAAGGGAACTGCAGTAATCGATCTCAGGTCCCAAAAAGGACCGTTTTCAAAAAATATCAAGAACAATTTCAATGAAATAGTGTCACCAAATTTATGTTGGATTGATAAATTTTTTTTTTGTATTTAAAATGGAGTACATCAAATATTCTTTACAATCTAGATGATATTCTTGTTTACGAAACAGTTTTATTTTAAATGTAGGGGTACTAATACACCTACTCAAAACTTCTTTACGTTTTAAATATTTTAGTTAAGAGAATAAAAAACACTATGAAAGTGAAGGCATTCACAACGAAAACGTCACAAAAGAAAGAAACGGAAGACACATTTTCATTTAGAGAATTTTCATCTACTATTTTTTTTCTTGCCGTAAGTAGTTCGTACTGTATTTTGTTGTAGTAGATGTCATTGTTGTTTTTGCTGTTGCCACTAGAGAAGATGCAGTTGCACATCTTCATTAAAATCTAATTAGCACATTGTATCTTTTTTCAACCTTTATTCTTCGTTTTTAGTTCTTATTTTTGTTCAGCTTCTTTTAGTTTTTTCTACTACCTCTTTGCCGCACTTAAATGGTTGCCGCCTGCATGTATGTGGTAGTTTGTTGTGTTTTTATTTTTGCTATAAAAAAGCACAATGGGTTGAAAGTATTAAAAATTAAAAAAAAACTTAAATAGAATTTTAATAAATCGCCACCTTAACTTTGTTTAGTTTATCTTTTTGTAACAATTTGATAATTTGATCTATTTTTTTTTGCACCTTTAAGCCATAGTGCTAGATATTGTTATATAAAATTCTTACTTCAAATTGTTTTGCATTGCAGTGTACTAAATATTTTTAATACTTCTCGTCTAGTATTTGCATTAACAGAAAAACAGGTGGTATGTTATAAAACTGTCGTAAAGATAAAAGGCAACATAATAACACTGTTGCAAACACGTTCAATGGAATATGCTGCTGCATTTATTTTCTTTCTCCTTTTTTAGTTTTCACTACAGTTGAAAGGTTTGTTTTTGAAAAAAGTTCTATTTACAACATAATAATCCAAGCTTTTTCTTACTTTTTCAATTTTTCTTTAGTTTAATGCAGCAAAATAACATTTATTCAATGATGATGATGATGTTGATGTTGATGTGATTTTCTGTTACCGTTTTACCCGCACTTGTCTGTCACAAAAACCCACTCACACGCCAGAGTGCTTGACGGGTTAGTACGTACATAGCATAGTTGAGGCGTTCTTATGCCAAAGAAAAGTTTTGGAGAAACTGAATTTTTATGTACCCTTTAAGAATACAGTTTCGAATGTTGTAATTGTTTTAATATCCTTCAGAAAAGTGTCAAAGAAAATCGATAGATTTGTAAAATAAAGAAGAATTTTGGTTTTTCGAGGAAAGACAGGTGTTAAATTAACATTTTGAATATGTATACAAATTTTCTCGATTTTTACTTCACAAATTAAAGTTTGTAAGATAATTTGATCTGAAACACCCCGCCTTATAATCTGTCAAAACTGCATTTCTTGAAAGCTGTTTTTTAGAAAAAACTTTCGCTTTTTGAACTCTTAAATCGGACATGTTTCGAAAGTTAAGCTTTTGATTTATATTCAAAAAAACAACGGTCTGTTACACAAAATTCAGAAGTAAGAATGATATATTTGGCTATGCCGAATCTTTTTTTTTTTTATTTTATCTATTTCTCAATCGATAAACTGTCTGTTACTTAATTTCAACAGCTCTTTTATATTACTCAAAATATTACCTTCGTGTTTTGCTGCTGCTACCACATGCATATTATTGTGATTGTGTTTCGGGCACCAAATATTTATACGACTAACTTCATAATCTAAATATTTATGAAAAGATGTTTAAAAAAGGCTTGATATAGTTATAATTTTTTTTTTTGCAAATTGAGCAACTTTCATGCTTATTTGTTCGATATGAGTACATACTTTGATTCCAGCCCCCGATTTTGTAATTGCTTTTTAAGCGTTAACACTAGATCCAATCGAAGAAATACATGATTTAAATTCAGGTCCTTAAACTACGGTAAGATCAATTGACCTGGTCCAATTTTTTTTCAGAAAAACTTTTCTTTGAGCATCGACAAATTACAGTGGGCTTAATTCATGTGACAAACTTTCAATTTAAGTCGAAGTCTTAAAGTCTTCTTCATTAAATGAACGGATATTTCCGCAAAAGTTTTTTCCAATTTAAAAGATTTATTTTAAAACACTTTCTACCATTAAGAGTGGGTTTTCAACATCGAGTTTAATCTTAGCGGCAAACTATAATTATTTAATCTGAGAAAAAAATTAAATGAGTACTAACTGTGTTTGCCGTTTTTAAGAGGTAGTTTAAACCTCGCAGCATTGCCATACTGAATACCAACAACAAATGGCAACAACATATTTAAAAATGGCAACTTTTTATCAATCCACTTAGCATTTTATACAGAAGAAGAAGAATTTTCTCCCTTTTAATTCTTATAAAAAGAAAATTAATTCTTATAATAATTTTATTAAGGTTTTCATATGTTTCAGAATCACTAAAGTCTTCATCTTTACTAGAAAAATCCATTTTTCTGTTTTCTAAAAAAAAAAAATAACAACTGCTCTTGTTATACATGTGTATGTGTTGACATTTGATGATAAGTTTAAACCACCAACATTGGCCGCTTATATTGGCAAATAAAATAAATTAATCCTCATCTTAAAAAATAAAAACACAGATTAAAGATGACTAAATCTCTAATTTCGCATGTTAAAAACCCACCCCAAGAGTACGAATTAAGTCATATACATGTAAAAAGTGAAATACTTACTGGGTTAATCCTTGAAATCTATTCCTTGAAATGCAAAAAAGCAAAGAAAACAAGAAAAAAAATGTTTATTGATGATTATTTTTTATTGTAATGCGTATTATCATTTCGTATGTTGCTATAATTTTTTGTAACTGCGTTTTTCGTTGTGTTACATTTTTTTTTTTTTTTTTTTTTTTTTTGTTTATAGATTTGCATCCCTAGAGCATTATTCTGGAATGCTGTTGGGTAAACTACAACCACTACCATAACAACAACTACTCGTTACATTATAAGTATATGGGTGATTCAAATTTCAAATGCTTTTTTCGGGTCCATTGAAATAATATTTCATAAAATAAACACATAAATTTTAAAATTAAATCTTCTTAATTGTGATTTCAAATGCTATACTCTATATGTGTAAGTTTTTTTTAGTATAAGGCGTTACAATGGACCACATTGGTCAATGGGTGAGGCACCAGCTTTTCTAACCTTACCTAACCTAACCTAACATTCAGAATGAAAATATTTGTTTAACTCTCTTCATAAAATTGACGTGTCCGTTTTGCTTGCTGTCGCTGTTCCACATTAAGAAACTTTGGATTTCACAAAGTACCAGAGTAAATTTTTAACGGTCTTAAAATATTTTCATTTGGTTTCATTGAAGGCGAATTCAACTACAGGTGGTGTCGGAAATACACCAATCCAACAACAACTGGAACAACATAGGGCTTTTTCCATTGCATTGCTAGTGCTTACGGATCAAAATGTCAACCATTCTTAGCAAAACACTAACAAATCAGAACAAATAGGTTGGAACTGTCAAAATCAGATGGCGCTTCGACACCAATTCACCTTGGTTTTATTATTTTACACATCAAATATATGGAAACAAATACTTATTATAATTTTTTTAAATTTTTGTTCCTGTCCGCAGCCCTGTGTACTGAGCAGTCAAATTGTTGAAATCGCAATAAAACATACACTTAAAAAACAGCGTTGGCTTGTCATTTTAAAGATTTAAAAGTTTTGTAAAATATTGTTTTATTGCAAAAGGTTTTATCAATCGATCCAAAAAAATTTATTAAGTGTTATCTAAAATGTTTTATATTATATTATATTTATATTTTTTAATGTAATTATACCATTTGTTTTTGGAAATGTTTTGTGTAATTTTGATAATAATTTTTGTAATATATTTTTTGTATATTAATACAGAACCCCTGAAGATGGTCAACAAAGTTGACCGAAATATTGGGAACTAAATAAAATATAATTTTTAAACAAAATATGTTTATATTTTTTATTTAAAAATTGTTTTAACTCATGACCTAATGCCGAACAAAATTAAAAAACAACAAAACTAAAGGTCAACAATTCACAACTTTAAACATGTTTGTAATTATCAAAATTTTTCTTGTGATTCAAAAAATTAATAAACCAGGTTTCGTTTCAATGTGCTTGTTTTAATCGAAAGTTTTTATTTTATAATTCAGCATTTTATGTTAAAATGCACAGAAGATTATTCACCTAAATTTATTTTTAATTCAAAATTAGTTTTTATTCAAAAGAAATAAGAAATTCGTACAGAAATATATTGTACGTAACATTGACACAATTTTTACGGATAATTTATCCGTAAATTTAGTACCGTAAAAAAAATTAACACCAGCAGAAAGGCAGAAACGATATATGTATTCTGTTTTAAACTAAAGGTGATTACTTTAATGTTTTTTTTTTTTTAAATTATACTTTTTTATTACATGTTGTTATACCCACGCCACAATAATGGGGAGTGTTTTATACATTTGTTCTTATATCTGTTAATATATCGATCTCACGATGTCCATCCGCCCGGCCGCCAGGCAGACTGGCTACCCATGTTAACTTTGTGAGCAAAATTGAAAATGTTGTGTATCGGTCCATAATTTCACTTAGCCCTTGTGCAAGCTTATTTCTGGAAAAGAGGCTTTGTGCCCATAAAGCATCTTATTATGTTGATATTTCGATCAAATTGCAATTTAAAAAATACTTATAAATTTTATTGGAATCGGTCCATATTTGAGCGTACAAATACTACTTCCGAAAATATATTTTAATGCCATAACTTCCTTATAAATGATGGTACATATTGACATAAAAATTTTTCGGTTGATTTTGATAAAATTTGTTTTATTTGAAAAGAGATTTGGCCAGCTCTTTATAATGTATACATATTCGAGAAGAGTTGTGTTTGAAAATTCTCATTTTGAACTTTTCCGTGGGATCTCAGGTCAGAAATAAAAAAATCTGCATAACTCTTAATTTCCACCTACAATTTTCAAAATTTTTTTAAGAGGAGACGTATAGTGTTTTTAAACTCTACTCTCACTTTTTTTGTAGACTATTCATTACTAAAACAACCGGGGAAACAAATGTAACGCTCAATACACAAAAATGTTAAAATTTCGAAAAATATGCATAATTTTGTCAAAATTTTTAATAATTAAATTGGAAAAGTTAAAAAAAGAACGCAAAATGTGCACTTGAAATGAGAATCACCCATATACGTGAGTATGTTTCTTTGGTCATATACAGTTTTAATTCATGGATGCATCACATCCATGCCGGAGGGGACGAACGTAAACGAAACTCGTATTTGTTGGTTGTGTATTGTCAGTGTGTGGTTTGGTTAGTTTTTGGTTTCGCTTAAAGAGGAAGACAAAAATAACAAAAAAAAAAAGAGAACAAAAACTACAAATAAATACAAACATTAAGTGTTGTCGTTGTTGGTTTTCTTATTGCAAGTGCGTGTCAACGTTATTACGCGTGTCCTTGCTCTACTTTACGAAAAACTTGTTTTAAATATACTCTAACATATGTAAGTATGTGTGTTTTATATGTATTTGCGTATATGTGCGTATGTATGTATATAGTCAAATGCATATGATGCATGAATTTGTATATGTGTTTCGTTGTGTCTTGCTGCCTTTAAAGTCCCGAAGGTTTTTGTTTCGTTTATTTTTTCGAACCTCTTCTGCGACTCCTGGCTTTTTGTTGCTTCCCACATTTCAAAATATCTGTTAAACAAAATAGTGCATGTTCGTTCACAACACACACACACACACACACACACACATACATACTTCTACTCAAATTCATAGAAACACTCAATCTATTATAGAATTTCAGTTTGTTGCAAACAAGGAACATTTAAAATTCCGAAAACAACCACAAGCTCAACAAAAAAAAGACTACAAGTTGGAGGAGATGCAGCACCAGAAGGGACGAATTAAGAGAAAAACAACTACTGCAATAACAGCAGAAAGAAAATTTTGTTCTATTTTCGTTTGGCTGTTGTTGCTTAAATCATTTTCCCTGTTTGACAAAGAACTTTTTACACAGAGGGTAAACTAAAATTTTAATAGTACCAAAAATAATTTTAAGGCAAATTATAGATTGATAAATTAATTTATCAGTAAAAAAGAATATGCGGATATTTTAATTTTCAAATTGACTCAAGTAAAAAAGGAGGATAAAGCTTAAGTTCCTATAGAGGTCACTTTATTTATTTTTAAGCTCTCAATCGGCGACATCTCCACTACAGACATAAACAATTTTACTAAGACCGGTCTATTCCTTTAGAAACTTCAGTCTTATTTAGCCTTATTTTTTCAAGTTCTCCAAGTGCTTATAGATTATTTTATTATTTTTCGTATGTGTGTGTTTATCAATACACGCAAGTTGTCACAGTAGTAGGAAAACTATCGACATTGGCATACGAGCGTAGATACTAACGAAGGACAACGTTCGTATTCTGTGCTTGCAGCTGGTTGCAGTCATCTCTAGTTCTTTTCTTATCACAAGTTATTATTTTATTTTTGTCACTATGTCAATACAGTGATGGGTAACTGTAGTTAGAGGTTGTTTCATTTCTAAATAAAGAGCAATTTCCTTGCCATCGTTTGTGTTAACAGGGGAATCACAAATTTTACTGGCACTGACACTAATATGAATCAGATTTGCAAACAGAAGAAGAACTATTAATAAATAGCTCTTGTGAGTGTATTTTAAGGCTTCTTATATCCTTTTTACACTGATCAACATCTAACATCTACCATCAATGTTCCACAATTTGCGAAGATGCTAACATGTTTCCATAAGAAATACATAGAGCCAAAAACCAACATCTTTAAAAGATGCTTCTATCTCATTTTATTCCATTCAACATCTTTCGATTATTTTAGTGTCATCACTAGAAAAGTGGCAATAAGTTCTATTATTATTGTGGCATCAAAGAAAAAAAAAAAAAATGAAAGCAGCGTTACCATTTGTCAACTTTTCTCTTTTATTGAAATGTTTTTTTGTTAAGTATTTTTTATATTTTTAAACAAATGGAACTTTAAATACATTTTTGTGTTTTCTTTTTAAATTTTGGCACTTGTAGAAAAAAAAAAAATTTTATTTTTAAAGCATAATTTTTGTTTGATGGTAGATGTGAGCAATGTAAACGAGTGTTTCACATTTTCTACTTCTTTGATGGTAGATGTTAGATGTTGATCAGCATAAAAAGCCTATTACTGTCCGTTTATGAAAATAATTTTAAAATTTTGTGTCCGCGTTCGGTTATGAGAGAGTAAAGTTATGGGAATACATTTTATATTGAATTAAAAAATATGGCCGGCTATACAACATTTTCAAGAAAAAAAAAAAAAACAATAAACTGGCTACAAAACTATCTATAAATTTTGTACAAAATTTCCTATAAAATATTAAACGGTGTACAAAATTTTCTATTTAAAAATAAATTTTGTACAAAATTATCTGTAAAATAATAAGTTTTGTAAAAAATTTCCCATAAATAATAAATTTTGAAAAACATTCCCCGTAAAAAAATGAATTTTGTGCAATAATCACTATAAAAAATTAAATGATGTACAAAATTTACAAAAAAAAAATAATTTTGTACAAAAAATCCTATAATATACATAATAAATTTTATACCAAGTTTGCTATAAAAAAGTAAATGTTGTACAAATACCTATGAAATAAAAAATGTTTTACAAAATTTCCTATAAAATAAAAAATGTTGTACAAAACTTTCTATAAAATAGATTTTTTTTTTAAATATGCTATAACTATATAACAAATTTTATTATTTAATAGCAAGTGTTGTACTTCCTATAAAATCATTAAATTTTAACAAAATTTCCTATAAAATAATACATTTTGTACAGAGATTCCTATTTTAAAATTAATTTTGTACTAAATTTCCTATAAAATAAAAAATGTAGAAAATTTCTATAAGATAGTAAATTTTGTCCAAGTTCTTACAATTGTTTTAAGCCTAGAGTTCAGGGAATGTGAAAAGTCACATGCGCAGGTGGTTCTGAAGCCATTGTGTGATGACATCGAAATTACGTCAGAACCACATGCGTATGAGTTCTGTGAACTCTTTACCCGTAAAGTTGACATTTTTTACGTTGACCTCGTGTGGCGTATTATTAATATGTATTAATAATAACAAGTATACTGAAGTATTTTTGTCTCTTTTTTAACTGAGAAGAAAAGTAACTTCTTTAAATTAGAAAGACACAATATACAAAATTATTAATATTTTTAAGCGATAAATTTATTTTGAACATCAAAATTTATTTGATTTTTATAGAAATATTTTTGATTCATAAAACAAAAACGTAGCATAGTTTTGTATTACATTGTGCACAAATATTTAGTGCCTTGAATATGTGTATGTATGTATGTATGTGTGGGTATTTTGACGTGCACATTATTGTTGTTGTTAATATTTATGTACATTTGCTTGCTCTTGCTTTAATTTTTGTTGTGTTCGTATGCAGATCCAACGCAAAAATACACAAACAAATATTAATTCAAAGGAATAAAAACAGGGAATATGATTTGACTGTATGCGTATGCTTACGTACGTACGTGTGTATGTATATTTTATGATGTGAATATGTGAATGGTTTTTTTTGCAGTTGCCGTTTTTTCACCATTTAATATTCCATATAAAATGTTTTATGTGCTGCAAATATAACATGTTATTTCATGTACATAAACACATAAACGTTTATAATATTGTTTATATAAATACATACATAAATGTATATAAAGTTTGCATATATTTACATTTTCCTATGAACATAGATGAGTAGTGTGAGTACAAATGGGTTTAATTCAGTTCTTTTTTTAAAAAAAAAGAAAGAAACATATTTGTATGTTTTTATTAAAAAAAACTTATATATATTTAAATATACATACATCTATCTTTTCTTTTCACACATTTTTGTATATAAGAAGTTTGTCTAACTAACATACATACTTACATACAAACACACAAGTAAATCTATATCCTTGTTTATATGTACATACAAACATCTTTGGTATTTTTTAAATGATTTCACTACATTCAATATTCGAAAACTTTAATCTTATGTGAAATCAGCTAAGACGGGGAAAAAGTGAAAAGACAAGTGACTTATATGTGTATGTAAGTAAAAGTATTTGTTTATAAGCGTTTATAATTTTTATGTTCTCATATAAAAAATATTTATATTAATATGATACTTAAAAGACAGCTACACTTAACAAAAATTTTTGTTACTTTATTAGTTACAAAAATAATCATTTTAAAGTTATTTTAACATTTTTGCGTTTGAAGTTTTAAGAAAATTGTTTAGGAAATTTCATGAAAAACTGTATTTCAATGAGAATTTTTTCAGCCCTTTCGTGCAATTGTTGTATGTGTACAACAACACGTTTTATACAAAATTTCTCATTTCTAAAGATAAAGTTTTGCAAAGCAAAATATAAATATCTATTAAAAAATTTGCAAAAAAAAGTATCCATTTGTTTTACTACGTTTTTGCCATATTTATACTCTGCACCACTAGTGGTGAATGAGGGTATACTAAATTTGTCAATCCATGTGAAACTTTTTTTTAAATTCATCTAAGATTAAATAAAGTACATATAAAGTATATGGGTAATTCCAAAGTGTTGAACGTGACAGTCGTACGCATCAAAAATGCAACAACATTTTAAACAACAAATATTTTTACGTTCTTTTAACCCTTAAATTATAGCACTAAGGAAGCACTATTATCTATGCTAAAGTTTATGGGGGCGCGATTCTAGGTCAAAGATAATGGCAAAAGAAGTAGCGGTTCGAACGTGAAAAAAATAGAAGTAGTTTTTGTGGCCATGTATAAAAAGTTGTAATTCAGCGAAACCTGGCACAATTTTTTAGTCAAACTACTTTCAGAATTTTACATAGCAATGTAACATTAAAATGTCTTTGGTTTGGTTCCAAAATCGTCTGTACTATTTTTTGTTTAAGCCAAAATCTGGTTCGATACGTGACAATTCGAACGTGAAATTTTTTCCACAATAATTTAACTGAGTAATGATTAATACAAAATAAAAATTTACCGTTAATTCGAATAACATATTTCTCTTCGAACTCTTCCTTAGATTACAGACCATGAAAGAAATTTTTTTTGGAATAATTTTCATCAAATATCACCTCTTTTAAGGAAGATAATATTAAAGAAAATATACAATAAAACATACTCACAAATAAGAAATTACGTTTGCACAACTTTGCAGTCTGATTGTTTATCTAAGTGAACAAATTTATGGGTAAATTTATAAAATTAGTCAAATCTAAATATTTCTTCATAACAATTTCGTAAAATAATCAGATTTTAATAACTTTTAAATTTTAGGTCACGGTGGACCATTTGGCGGAAATGCCCATATTTGGCGTCCTTGAGTAATTTAAAGTAGATTAAGCCAAGTCCGTCTGCCTGTCCGTCTGTTGAAAACAAAAGAATAGAATTTTATTATTATTAACCCTCCGATGAGTGACAGTTCTGAACTTCACGGCCGTGTGAAAAGGTCCCTACGGACCTTTTTTGTAAATCATGTTTTTTTCATATAAAAAATTTTTTTTGATTTTTTTTTTTTGTTTTTATTGTTTATAACTAAATTCTACATACCAAAATAGTTTTTTCAATTTTTTTAAAGGCAAGGAAAGGTACAATATTCTAATTTTATTCTACTAGCAATAAACCAGTTCTTAGAATTTTTTGTTCTTAATATTTTTTGTTCTTAGTATTTTTGTTCTTAGAATTTTTTCTTAGAATTTTTTGTTTTTATCATCATCCCTAATGTCTTTGAGTTTAGGTCTTTGTGTTCAGAACAAGTAAATTATGTGTTGAAACAACAAAAAAATTATAGTGATGCCCAAAAACATGCATTTATTAGTGAAATTCAGTACAAGGTCCATATGGACCTATTTACATGTCCGCGTACTATTCTCACTAAAACCTCAATAACTCCTAAAGTAATGATCCGATCAGCTTGATTTTTTTTCTAACAAAATACTCTTGGAATACAGAGTAACTTTGGGGGGGGGGGGGGGGGGTTGTAGTGGCCGAAGTAGGAGTAATTTCAGTATGAAAAGGCAAAAAGGTCCCTAGGGACCTTCTCACTCATCGGAGGGTTAAGATTTCTCTATAACGTGCTTAATTCCCAATTTTCTTTTTTGATAAATACACTGAAATTAATAGTTGAGGGAAAGCTAGTTTATATTCGCATTTCACTGGTTGCTTAGGCCAGATCATCAGGAAACACTTTTCCAAAAAATTTGAAAAGGCTAAAGATATTATACGAATAAAACTGTAAAACGAATGAGAATTACAAACGTTCAAGTCTTGATTTTGTTTGGGATTGAAATTCGGTAAAATTGGTATTGAAATTGATGTTAATAAAAACTAACTAATTTTATACAAGTGCTGTCTAAATTTATTTTTATTTTTTTATATTTTATTGTGTTGCAATTTATTTTATAATAATTTTAAATTGTAAATAAACAATTAAGAACTGTGCCGAATCTTAAATAATTTACACCGAGTTCTTAAATATTTTAGGAGTGGGCTTTACGTTGGATCTATAATATATTATTATGCTATTACCATTTAGAAGTGCGTTCGATTATTTCCATTAAATATACCATCTGTTCCTTCTATTGTAAATTCAAAATAAACAATCTTGTTGACTTTCACAACCTTAATGTACACTTGGATAACAATCAATTCTTAGCGTACAATTGTAATCTACCCTGTTCAAAGTCTGAACTTAAACTGGCTACTTTATGCTAGATGACTCTAACAACTTCTTGAAGCATCACCCGAACTTCCACTTTACTATTTCAACCTAATTGTTATGGTTTCTAGCCTTTTCACACTTTTCAAAAGTTAACATGATGTTGAAATTTTCCCATAAGAAATACACAGTGCTAAAATTCAAAATTTGTCAACATCTTTAAAAGGTGATCCAATCTCATTTTGTTCCCTTTTACATCTTCCGATTATTTAAGTGTCATCACTAGAAAAGTGACAATAAATTCTATTATTATTGTGGCATCACGGACAAAATGGCAGTTGTTTTGAAAGCAGCGTTACCATTTGTCATGTTTTTCTTAGATATTTTTAAAAAAAATAATTCCAAATACATTTTGGGGTTTTCTATTATAATTATAAAATTGTACTAGGTTTCAAAAGCAATCTGCTGAGAAGAATTGGAAACAATTTGACAAAAAAATTTTTTCTTTTCTTCTGAGTCTTTTGACGGACGGATATTGCTAAGTCGACTCAGAATTATTTAATGATCCAAAGTTTCGCACGGAATGACAGACATAGTTTACCCTAATTTACTACTCGTGGATACCACCTACTAAACATTCTTAAAGTTGTTCAAAATTTTATAACTCCTGTTACCATATTTTGTGCAAACATTTTTCTTCAAGTGTACACCTATAACTACAACTGACTTTATGTTATATATGTATGTAGATAAGCCCTCCCTCTCTCCTGTAGGTGCACTTGTAGTTGTTATTTTTATCCAGTACTCATAAAAAACTCTACAATAAGTTTTAAAAACATTTATTCCTTTCAGAAGCAGTAGAACTCGCCACAATCTCTTTGCAACTTTGCAACAGTGAATAATTTATGCATTTTTATTGCATTTCTCGGCGAAATCTCTTAGACTCAAAAGAAAAGCAGAAACTTTAAAATAGTTGTATTTGTACTCAGTATTTGGCTTTTCACGAATGTTTGTGGTCATCTGAAGTTTCAAATCCACATTTCTTGTACCAAGAATTAGTGGTTTTTGGCTTTTGAAATGGAAGTTTCTGTGTTTAAGGAGTGGTTGCATGGCAAAAAGGATTAATGGAAATGTCAAAATATTTTGCTTAAATAAATAAATTTTTTTTAGACTTGTGGTTTCAGCTGAAGCAGAAAGTAGCTAAAAGTTAGAAATGTTTTGAAAAATATTAGAAAAGTAAAATATGACAAAGCGTTTTGTACATGACTTGCTAAGAAACAGCTTTTGTTTTTTAATTTAATTCCATATGAATTAAACATTTGTTTTGGCAGCAATAAAAATATTAAGTACTCTTGTATACTATCACCCCCCGGGGGTATGTCGGGAAACGTTTAAAAGATATTTCACCTTTTGTTATTACCAGCAATATAAAGTTAGCATGTCGACCAGTGTTTGGTACATTTTTATTATTTTTTTTTTTTAAGAAAAAAACTGTTAAATTTGGCACTTTTAATGAGTGCATTGAACATTTTTTTGCGTTTTGAACTTACTGGAAGAAGCAATGGACAAAAGTAAAATCAATTAAGTACAATCTGGGAATTTATTTCTCATGGTGAGTAACATTTTTAATATAAATTTTCATATTATTCGAATGTGTATTCTAAGTCAAATTACAATTAAGTATAAAAGCTTTTGAGGATTGTAATTTGACATTCGAATAATATGAAAATTTATATAATCAATTAAGTACTTTTGTGAAATCCGAACGTAAAAGTGGGTAGAAATTATATTTTAGTACTAAAAAACTATGTATAACATTCCTGACTGACAGAATTATTATTGGTCAGCTTGAATTCCTGATATATGTAAGTGACATCTTGATTTGTGTACTGACCATGAGCAGTGATTCTTAAAACATGTTTATAACCCTTTTAAAATTTATCTTGGGCTTTAAAACGTTTGACTTTTTTACTTAAATTGAAAACAATATCTACACTGACACAGTACAATAAATCTTTAAATCAAATTTAATTTGTTTTCCTTTTGGCAACTTCAAAATCGCACATGGGAGATTTTAAAATACATGCGAGAGAACAACTACAAATTCTCTTGTGAAAATACGATATTCAGTCATTCATTTCTTTATTCAACCATTCAGTCGTTCATTCAATCTTCCTTCTTGTTAAATATAAAAATTATAAACATTTTAATCATAAGTAAATCATTGAAGAATATAAACAAGGAAAGCAGCAACAAAGCAGAAAAAGAAGTAAAAAAATAAAAAATATCGAAACAATTTCCTGGAAATTCTTTTATATCTTCTAAAGAGTGTGTATAAGAGAGAGGGATAGAAAGAGAGAGTATGTGTGTGTATGTGACACAATATGAACTATGTTGAATTTCATGTTAAAAATATATCCTTAAAATCTGCACATACGTTTTATATATTCATATGTGCATTTACACACACACACACACTCACATGTTAGTTTTTTTTATCGTCTCTAGAGCAAAAGTAAAGAACAATCCTTGCAACAACAACTTCAAAACTACAGCAACCAAAGCAACAAGAACTATAATAATAAAAAAGGGAAAACAAAACTAAAGAACACCAACATTAGTTACAATGTAGGGATTTGTAAAATGCAATCGAAAAACTTGAAATTAAATATTGTATAAACACACACATACACAAACATTTACACACACCAGTACATACATATATGAATATTATTTCTTACGCGTTAGTTTTGATCAAGGAGATTGAAATTTAAAATGAATGTTATAGAAATTGTTTTTTTCTTTTCAACTGTTTTACCAAATAACTAGAGCACAGTGGGCTATCTAACGCAATTAATCTGGCTTAAATCTAGACAGTGGTTTACATATTAAAAACAACTATTTAAAGGAACAGCGCTTAAGATTTGAAAAAAAACAGTTTTTCTATTAGATGTGACTTTCTATGTCGATTATTTTAGACACGGAAAAGATGAGATTGACAAATTGTGTATCAATATGTGGAGAAAAAATTTAGGTTAGGTTAGGTTTGCTGGGCAGCCATCAAGAACGAAGCTCACTTTGTTGCTTCAGTGGGCCCATCGTGATACCCAGCGCCAATGCCCATCCCGCAGAGTCGTTAATCATTACGCATCACTGCAGAATTTAACCAATTCGCCTTCCTTATGAAGAGAAAAAGCATCCTTAGTTCTAGCCTTAGTTCTAGCTTAGATAGAGCATCGAAACAGATAAACACTGTTTTTCCAGGTATCTCTCCCTAATGTCTTGAATTCTAGGACACTGAAAATGAAACACGGCCTCTTCTTCATGAAAACTTCTGCACTTGTCATTGAATTACAGAACTAAACTTTCGCATGAGTCCCCTTTCGGCCTGCTACTAATATTCTCATTTGCTCCCTATTGAGCATAAGTAGAGATCATATCCTTCAATCTTCATAGCCAGACCGTAATGCCCTGGATATTATTATCTAATATATTATGTAAGATTTTTTCAATAATATATGTAGTTTTTTTTATTAATTTCAGTGATTGTTTGTAAAATAAAAACCGGTTATAGATTGTGATTTTACACAAATTACCATTCATATACCCTGCGCCACCAAATTTAAGTGGCATAAGTAAGTTTGTGCAGGTGCTTGTTGCTCCCTGAATTAATTGCTTTAGATTAAACGATTTGGAATTACTTTCTGAGCTAGTTGGTTCATGTTCATCTATACAACCGTCTGTGTGTCCATGTAAAGCTTGTGCTTAATGTAGATGTCGCAAATTTTGAAGATACTTGTTTAAGAAAATTTGGTTTATTTTTCAATACGGCCTTTAACAAATGCTCTTAGAGCACTTTCCGCTATCGAGGTAAAGTCTAAAGTGGTCATAAACTAAAATTCTTACATATTTTAATGACCTAAAAAAACACAGCAACTTGACTTGGGTTAGGTTCCCAGCCAACGAAAAGGCAGATAGCTTGGAAAATAGATGGCGTGTTAGCATAATTCGGTACGCTGAATGGTGCCCACCGTTTTTTTAGGTTAGCTCTTGTTTTCGAGATATACCGTTATTTCGAAAATGGAAAAGGTTGCACAACATATATTCGCGTAACTCAAAAACAGTTTAGTTTATTGAAATTACTAAAAAAAAACGAAATTCCGCAATAAAATTTCCTTTAAGAAAAGTAAAATTTTTTTTAATATGAGCAGTCGTTTTAGAAACATACAGGTATGTGATGAAAAACAATCGTTTTCAAAATGATCGTTTTTAGCAGGTGTGATGAATTTGGACCGAGTTTTAAATCCATTTCTGAAGTAAAGTCTTAATTTTTTGTTCAAAATACAGTTCAATTAACATATATAATAAAGAATTTCAAAGAATATATACAAGAAAACAGAGGAAATTTATTGGAAATCAAATTTTAAAGATACTGAAAACGACATTATCGTTTTCAAATCGTATATTTTTCAAAATCGTTTTCCATCACATACCTGATAATTTTGTTTTTGGAAAAAAAAAATTATTTTTTTTATCAAAATTTCGAAATTTTTGTTTTTTAAAAATTCATAAAAAATTGGAAAATGCAGCTAGGCTTATAATTTTTTGCAGAAAAATCGAAGCTGCAAACAAAACAAGCCATACATGATTAAAATCTGTTACCAACTTTTGATTTTATTCACAAAAATTTTAATTAATTTAAGAATTTCATAAAACGCCATATTTATTTGGGAGCTCCCCTAAAAAGTGGTGATAAGGGGCAAGTATGTATCGAGAAAATGTTAAGGGCAAAAAACTAAATGAGGTCGGTCATACATTTCATCCCACTAGGGGCAACTCCTGGGCATTTATGGGACTTTTTCTTCAATATATTTCTTCAATATATGGGAGCCCCCTTAAAGAATGGAGATAGAAGGTAGGTATGTTAAAAATAAATGATTAAGATGAAAAATAAAGTGGGGTTGGTCATACATTTGACCCATCTAGGGCCATCCTAGGCGCTGCATTAGCCAAATTTAAGAATT
This sequence comes from Pollenia griseotomentosa, assembly GCA_963931875.1. Lineage (NCBI taxonomy): Eukaryota > Metazoa > Arthropoda > Insecta > Diptera > Polleniidae > Pollenia > Pollenia griseotomentosa. The sequence goes on along the minus strand of OZ007561.1, from coordinate 199,849,564 downwards.
TCAACTATACATATATGGCGGCTTAATAGAATTCTTAAATTTGGCCCCTGCAGTGCCTAGGATGGCCCTAGATGAGTCAAATGTATGAACAACCCCACTTTATTTTTTTTATCAATTATAATATTCAGGGCAAGTTTTTTATGTTTTTGCTTGAAAATTAATGCATATATTGAAATTTAGTAAGCGACAAGAAGCTGGGGGAGGTTCGTGTAGAAATTCGAAATATTTGTTCCAAAAAAGACATTATTCCTTATGTTCTTTTAATCTGCGCGGTAGTTGACAAACAATCTTTTCTATGTTTAACAAAAATGTGATTTTCTTTCCATATTTCTCTGTTTTTTAAAGCTTTTTTTTGCATATTTTTTATCTCTTTGTGTATGTAAAAAGTTATTCTAATAATCACGATTATGGCATGTTGCAAAATCTTGTTTCTCTTCCCTATTCCTTTTTACTTTTTACTTAAGAAAAAAGATAAGTTAACATTTTCTTTTGAATATTTCAAGTTAAAGGGGTTTAACAAGTTATAAATTCCGTTTAAGTGTTGTCAACTTTTCACGACCAAGAATGGCTAAATTTTAGGCACACTATGGTTTAAGGCTGGCTAAAACTTTGGTTCAAAAAGTGAAAAAATAAATTTGTATACCCTTTTCAAAGAAAAAGGTTATATAATGAAATTCAGCCAGATGGGCCCATAAATGACTAAGATATGAGCAAAAACCCAAAACTGCCTCTAATTTAACCCATAACTCCCTTGTTGTGGGTTTTTTTTGTATATCTAGAGAACGGCCAGATCTAATGCTGTAAAATTAGGTATAATCATGTAAAATATTGGCGGGGTTGGAGAAGTGGGCGTGGCACTTCCCATCAAAGACATAAGAGATTTCTGTATATCTGCAGAATGGCAAGAGGCAAAGCTCCAACTTAGATACAAGCATCTGGATTATCAATACACCTTCCAACTACGATACAATCATCTGGATTATCAATACACAACATCCGATAAAATGTAGACGGGACTGGAGCATCGGGTGTGGCTCGTTTCATACAAAGAAATTATACAGTTTTGCATATCTGGAGAACGGCAAGGGCCAAAATTTTCATATTAGGTACAAGCATCAATACACAGCTTTCTACGAAATGGGGGCGGTATTGAATAAGTGGACGTGACACAGAATATATTTTTTTATATCAAAAAGACGGTATTTTTATAACTTTCTTCTCGCACCATGGAGAAGGGTATATAAGATTAGGCATGGCCGAATATATCGCTCTTACTTGTTTTTTAATAAAACTGTAAAAAAGCGATAATTTTTCATTTAAAAAAAAGGACATTTTTTGTAGGAAATACTTCCCAGATTTTGATTTGTCGTTTCGGTTAAAGAATTATGCCCGTAATTTTTACAAACAGATATCTGGTCGTGTTCGTACCTAACAGTTATCTTTACCTATCCGGTAAAACTATTTTGGTAATTTCAACGTTTATTTTGCCTTCGTGTTTTTTTCTTTAAGTTTTCTTTTTAAATACGGCAACATTTGTATTTTTATTAATTTTTTGAATTAACTTAAGTTACACTACAATTTAACCAGTAGGTACGTGTACGTACGTGCTACATCATAGATATCTATACACAGCTAGATATCTATTTTTAGAAATTACGGGCATTAGAAAAAATTACGCGTTTTATCTTTTTTTTAAACATTTTTTGTAAATTTGTTTTAAAACTTGAAAAATTTTTTCGCGACAAATAAATGGCTGAGAAAACTGCTAAATTCTTTTTCTTCATGGCATGACACTGCTCCATTTACTAAAAAAAAAATGTTGCATCATTTTGCATCACTTTCAAAAACACTTTTCAAAGTAATCGAACATTTCACATTTCATCATTCATTTAATTGGGTTGATTTGCAGTTGTTGCGAGCGAAAAAACCAAAAACAATTGCAAATTAAAAGGGAAAATTGTGAACAAAATTTCCAACAAAAAAATATTTGACACAAATTGTAAAAATTCATTTAGGAGCAGCATAAAATCGTAACAAATACAACAAATTAACTAACACAGAGACAACGCACTGAAACAAATGCCATTCCAATTACACGCACGCATATTGAAGGGAAAAACTGTAACAGTCAATCTGACAGAAATGTCACTTGTCACAATTAATTACATGTAATTAAAAAAAAAAAAACGAAAATTACACAAACGCTACGGTTTTTATACAGTGTGACAGATAGACAGACAGACGGATGGATGGGTAAAAGGGGAGTGAACAGCAAAAGAGTGCAAAAAATGCAAATGACACGCAAACACACACACACACACACATACATACATTAAAAGGCTGTTATAAAAAATAATAATTTTATGTTTTAACGATGACAGTTTTTGAAAGCTAAGATTTGTACTTTTTTCTTTTCATTTTATTCGTTACATTAGTTGTTGTTACTGCTGCTGTTGATATTGTTGCTGCTCTATATTATAGTTTGAGTAGCAGTTCAAATAATTTTTTGCATAAAGCGAAAATGATTGATTTACGTAAAATGCTAAATAATACATACCCGCACACACTTATAAATAAGTTAATTTACTATAAAGGCATTAAGAAATTTAACTATATCGTTACATAATTACCTTTTAATAACTCGTAACTTTTTTTCGTTTAAATAAATCGTGAGTTCTCTCTATTGCCAATGAATAAAAATATTAAAAATAAACTCAAAGAAGCACACTTATTCACTTTCACAACCTTTATATACATTTTGATAACAAAGAATTCACAACTCGCAATTGTGATCTGCATTTTGAAATGCCTGAACTTAAACTCATAACTGATGCCATTTTTATACCTACTTTTAGATTACTAGCAACTTCTTTAACTTTCTCGCCTTTACTTAGGCTACACTTTTTGAACTAAGCGACTACTTTTTAAACATAATGAATATTTACTATAAAATTCTTTCGTAAATAGCACTGGTCGGCAAAAAAAAAAAAAAAACTTCCAGCTTTTGACTATAAATATTTTAAATCGTCAAATTGAAATCCGTTTTGAGTTCTATCGGTCTCGGATTTTTTAATGAAATAAGGCGGTTATGCTAATACATTTATTTCATCGTAACTTGAGCACGAATTGCCCGATTTTGATGATAATGACACCAACAACTGATTAGAAATAAAATCTCTTTTCCCATACAAAACAAAATCTACTTCGCGACTAGAATTTGACGAAATCTACTCAAGGTCTAGTTGAACTTAGTAATGCAACCAAGGCGAATTAATTTTTCAGGTGGCGTTGAAAACACAGCTGTGCTACTTTTTTTTCTTAATTAGAGAGAGAAATGTCAAAAGTTCCTTGTAATTTTGACATATGGATCAACGAAAGCAACAAAAAAATTAATTGTGTTTTTGGTGTTGTTACTTGTTGTAGTATCGACACCACCGTTTACATGAATTCGCCTTGAATGCAACTATAATTTTCTTTATATCAAGGTATATTTACACAAGGTAGACTCATTTGGGAGTGTAGACATGCTGCTCTATAAAAGGAACCATGTTGTCAAAATTGTCTTCATATAAAACAAAAACAATTTAACGCACACATGTACAAATTTTGGCTCATATACACGCAATTTGACGTTGTGGTTCCAACTATGGGTAAACAGCTGACAAACATATGGGCCAACGAGTTGACCTTGTGTAAATATACCTTGCTTTATATTGTACTCAAAAATACTTCCCTGTACAAGAAAAATGGCATTTTAACAAAAAAACAAATGTGGCGGCTTGTTAAAACTGTTAAAAAAAAAAAATTCAAAAATTTTGAGGAAATGGTAATAAAATCAAAAAGATAAATAAAATTGATAAAAAAAAATTAATACTACATTTACACCTACGCAAAATCTAGTACTTACGAGATTTCGAGCCAAATCTAGTTGTTTTTGACTAGATTTCCCATACAAAACAAAATCTACTTCGTGACAAGATTTCGACGAAATCTACTCAAAATCTAGTAGTACTTAATGATGCAACTATGGTTTTTACAATATAGCACTAAAAAATATTTCCCTGCACAAGAAAAAATGACATTTAAAAAAAAACAAAACAAAAATTGTTAAAAAAAATATTAAAAATTTTTATAAAAATTGTAAAAAAATTAAAAACACGAATAATATTGATAGAATAAATATCGTTTATTATTAAAAAAAGGTAATGCAAATTTTTTAATGTATATTTCTTTTTGTGTTTGTGTGTGTAACGAAAAAACTTTAAGTCAGCTGTTGTGTTATAAAAAGAAAATCTCGCTAATGTCAAAAAAGTACAAGGTAAACGCACTAGATTTCGAAGAAGATTTTAAATCAAATCTACAAGATTTCGGCCTAATGTAAATGTAGTATAAGTTAATTATAATTAAAAAGTAACCAACATTTTTAAAAGCTTATTTTTGTATATATTTGTGTGTATTGCACAAAAAACTTTAAATCAACTGTTTTGGTTATGAAAAAAAATCTAGCTTATGTCAAAAAATTGTTATGTAAACACACTAGATTTCGAAGAAGATTTTAATTGAAATCTGCAAGATTTCGGCCTAATGTAAATGGGCTAATAGCATGTTTTTAATTTTTTTTACGTTTTTTAATTTAGTATTGTTCAACTTAAATTCTGTAAAATTTTGGTGTTGATCAGCTTATCCAATCCAAGGCTATGCACAAAAAAGTAACTCAGCCTACAACTGAATGTTGTATCGCCTGTAAACTTTAAGACTTTCTCCTGCTAAACTCACTCTTTCGACTTAGCATGTTTTGGAATTGAGATGTCGATCTGGCCTGTTTATCGATTTCCAACAAGGGCTTCGTTTGCTTACTTACATGTTAAACAAAAACAATAAGGGTTTTCATGATATCGCTAAAAAGTCTGGCAATCTGTGCAAACTCTGCATTTTTAGGCCCTCGCAAATGAATCGTCAAAATGAAAATTTATTTGCACAAACTTCGTCAATTTGCCCAACAGTTTTGACTTTCGCTGTTCAATTGATCATTTAAACAAACAGATTTTGTTAATGCTTTACCGTCACTTTTAATGAAATTTAAGTACATATTTATAAACCACAAGCAATAAATTCTTGCAATAATTTAAGCAAATTATTATTTTGGCTTTCTTTATATATTTTATAAATCAATTTCACATTTTAACCACAAATTTCAACTTTTATTTTTATGTACATATATTTTTAATTTTTTTTTTTTAAATTTATTTTTGTATTGACGTTTCTTACAAACTGACATTAATCGTTTAAAATTACACACAAAAGGGGCTTCATGAAACGAGTCGCGCAAGTTCGCATATTTGCCTAAATGCCAATTTTAAGTGACCCAGCTAGCATTTGGCTGATTATTTTTTGTAAAAATCACCCAAACGATTCATTTCAGATCAGTTTAGATGATTAAAAACTGATTTATCACTTAAGTGATTAAAAACGGATTTATATATGATTCATTTATATGTTTAAATAATGATTTTTAAATATTTTGAATTTTTGTTTTTGCCAAATGAAAAAAATACCAACAGAAACTTTCATGTCAGCCAAACAAATAAAAAGCTTGGCTAAAAAAGAAGCCCAGAAATTATTGACAATTTATGAACATTAATGTAAGTGCAAATTGTTGCTTCTCTTCTTTGCAAAAAGCCAATTATTTTTGTTTGGTTCAAAAGCCATAATGGTGCTGATTTTATCGGAGAAAAATTAAAAAATATGACAATTAAAAAATGATAAGAAATATAATCAAAAACTATATAATTTACGATTAAAAAATCAGACAAAAACGATTCAATAATGATCAAAAAAACCAAGGTAAATTTACACAAGGTAAACTCGTTGGCCCATATGTTTGTCAGCTATTTACCCATAGTTGGAACCACAACGTCAAATTGCGTGTATATGAGCCAAAATTTGTACATGTGTGCGTTAAATTGTTTTTGTTTTATATGAAGACAATTTTGACAACATGGTTCCTTTTATAGAGCAGCATGTCTACACTCCCAAATGAGTCTACCTTGTGTAAATATACCTTGAAAAAAACCCTATACATGTATTTATACTCACACCACAATAGTGAAGATGGTATTATGCATTTGTGCTGATGTTTGTAACACCTTAAAATATTGGACCAAGACCCCCCTTGAAGTTTACCGATCGACTCAGAACTAACGATGTCCGTCCAGTTGGTTGGCTGGCTGGCTCTCCATATAAACCTTGTGGGCAAAGAAAAGTTCGTAATTTTGAAGATAATTTGGTACATAGGCTCTAATTGGCACAAGGACCAAGCCTATTGAAAATGGGGCGAATCGATCCATAACTTCGCATAGCTCCCGTACAAGCTTTTATCCGAAGACCCTTTGTGCCCATTCACCATCTTATTATGTTGGCATTTAGACTAAATTTAGTCCAAACTTATTGCCACAAAATCATCTCACCATATTTTATTGGAATCGGTCCATATTTGACGATAGTTTCCATACAAATACTACTCCCGAAAATAGATCTTAATCAGGGGTGTGCTGGAAATCGCAAACGTAAAACGCAAGAATTTTAAAAGTCGGTTTTTAGTAAGATTTCTGTAATAAAAGAATTTTATGACTAATATTATAATAACATTTCTCTATTTAACAGAATTTTATAACAAAAATTATAAAAATTAGATTAAAAGTGTATTAAAAAGAGTCTCCAAATTCTTGCGTTTTGCGTTTGCGATTTCCAGCACAACCCCAATGGCATAACTTTCCTATAAAGGTTGGCTTTAATATTCAAATTGGAGATGACAAAATCATGACAAATTGTTGTCCTGGTAGGTCTAAAATTAACCATAGGTCCCATATAAACCCCTATCCCAAAATCTCATATACAATTAGAAAAAAAATATGGTTGGAGGCAACCATATTGTAAGAGCAACATACTACGGTTGGATTTTAACAATGTTTATGTTTGCAGGTTACCATATTATGTTTTAATATGACCATAGTATGGTTAAAATCAACAAACATTTTCCCGAAATCAACCATAATATGGTCAAAATGAACCATATTTTGCCAATATTAACCATAATAATGGTCAAAAATAACCATATTATGTTTAAAATAAACAATAATATGTTTAAAATTAACAATAATATGGTAAAAATTAACCATAATATGATCAAAATTAATCATAATATGGTCAAAATTTCTTAGAATTTTACAAAAGTAACCATATTATGTTCAGAATTAACAATAATATGGTCAATGTTAACCATATTATGGTTATTTATTTCATCCATTTTTTCAATTTGTTTGTTAAGTGTCAAATTAGAATTTTATTTAATTTTTTATTCCTGATAGGTGTTATGTTCTACTTTATAAACAATCTCTTTTCATTCATATTCCAGCCTGTGACGACCTTCATTTTAAGCAAACGAATTAAAATGCAAACGACCAGAATGTTGTTGCTCTTTAAACATATTATTTTAAATTTAAAACTAAAAATATTATAGTTTCGAGCATATTATTTTATTTTATTAAACCATTATATTGTTAAATTCAACCATATTTGAAGTTTCAAGGGAGGTAAACACTTTTTTGTTAAATAGAAACAAAATATTATCAATCTTAAAGCAGTTTTGTTAAAAACAACAAAAGTTTGTTTGTTGCCATTGCAGGGACCATAATTTGTTTTTTTTAACCATACTTCAACCATGTTTTTTTCTGATTGTAGATGAAAATATCTAAATAGTATTCGGCACAAAGACCTTTTACATGAATCTTAACTAGATGACATAATTTAGCTTTGCCAGCTCCTTAATTGGCCATGGGTCCCAAATAGGGAACACTCTGGAAAATGTATCAAATGTATCTTTATATTCTATGATGCAGGGTATCAAATGGTCGGGTTGGTCGACTATACTTCTTACTTGTTTTAATTTAATGTTTTTTTTTGTTACGTTATCCCTAAAAAAATAAAACACCCGAAATTATCCTTGGCTATGTGACCACAAAATATTGTATTTTTTTCGATGAAAACCTTTCAACAAAAAGTACAACTTTAACTTCTCATAAATGTCTTTTAAAAAGTCTGTGTGTGTGTTAATATTTTTGAATTTTTTTTTTTTTTTTGTTCAGACTAACAAGAAAAACATTTTCGGTTTTCATGATGGAAAACAATTTTTTATTGTTTTTTGCTGTTTCTGTTTTTTTTCACATTGAATACAAAAGGGAAGTGAGTGTGTTAACAACTCATACATATTTGTACTTCATACTTCTTGATTCATGCTCGAGTAAAAAAGATGACAAAAAAGGCAAAAAAAAAAGACAGCAACTGAAACATCTGACATAATTTTGTCAGCAATGTTATATTTTTTTGTTCTGCCATGTTTCAAGGAAGTTTGTATGTGAGATGAATTTATAAAAATTAAACTTTATATGAAAGTGTGTTTGTATGTCGTATTTTAGCAAAATGGCTATGTGCTGTTTTTTTTTTGAGTTGTATTTGCGACTATTCTATTTAGCCCAGCAATCAAAAAAATTTGGTCGCAGAACAAGACGATTTGACAACTAAGCTCTTTTTAAAACTTTGAAAAATGGATTAACTTTTTTAATAAAACATCGAGCATTTTATGCAGAGTACTGGAACATTACAGTAACCTAAGTAAGTGCTACCCAGAGTACGAAAAAAAACTGTACACTAACGTAGAGAATTTTTTGAAATACAAACTAAAACTTTTTTTGGGTTTGTGAACGCGTACGCTAAAAAAACAACATATACGCTAACACAAGATCGGTACGTTCGGTAAATTATTTGGCTTGTGTGGAAATTCACAAACAAAAAATTTATATTTTTATTTGGTATTATTGTATAGAATAATTATGCGTTCCGTTCATGCCACAATACGGTACGGTACATTAACGTACCGCACCTTTCCAGAAAACTAAAGTAAATTTTAAGCGTTTCCGTAATATATAAGATCGATGATTTATGCGGAAAACCTTCATTAATGGCTTAGAACAGTGGTAGACAATACACATATTATGACAATTATGCTTTAATTGTGTAAATCAACAAACGATTTGCTTTGAGAAGTATTAAGAACATAACAACGGAGGGAAACAAGTTTGAATTTTTGTAATTTTAGAAAAAAGATGTACATGCCTCAAGAATTTTAGAATGTTTCCATTATTATTATTATCATTCAAGTTCCTTAGTGGAACATTGGTCCACAACAAAGTTTTTCCAATCACTTGTACCCATAATGCCAAATCTCTTGATTAAAGAGCCTTGTTTAGTTTGTCCAGACCTTATCGTCTCCATGTTTGAGTGGGTCTACCTCTGCCGCAACTGCCATTGCTAGTCAAGAACAATTTCCTTGACAGATTTTTCAATACATCCACAAAGATTAAATCAATGGAAAATCGCCGAAAACAAGGTTGAATTTACATTTTTCGGTAGTAATTTTGCTGTATAGTTGCTTCATGATTATTTAACATAATCTTACAATAAATTGCGTACAACATTTTTTCTTTTAAAAAAAAATTATAATACATGTTAATTTAACATTCCAGTAAAGTTAGAGCAAAATGACATAGATTTTTTAAAAACACTTCGAATCACGTCGAATGAATGTTATTTCTAGTTGAAACACATGGACTTTCATGTAGAATCAATTTAATTTGACTGTGAAATAACAATGAGAACTTCAAATACAACATATGTTTTTATCTTAGAATAATTCTTAACACTTGCCCTAGAACCAAAGAGAGAGAGAATAATATTATTTAGTTTCCTGTTACAACATGTTTCAATCATTCATTCGTCTTTATAAAATGTATGTATTTAACTAAATAATTTTAACAAAAAGAATGCGGGAATTTTCCTTCTTTTTATAAAGTATTTTAAACATGAAAATAAAAACATTTATGTTTTTCTTCTTGTAGTGTTTTTGTTGATGTTTCTACACATAACAAGTATAACAATATTGAACAATGTAATTTAAACATTTTTCATTTAAAATTATGTGTTTTCCGCAAACGTTCTATTTAGCGCTGCCACAAAATGTTAAATTTAAAAAGAAAAGAAATCTTACCACCAGATAATTTCATTATACATATGTATAAACTGCCACCTCGGAAATCTTTCAAATCCAGACAATATGTATGAGAATTACGAGTCTAGATAAAGTTCTTAAAATTTTTTACCACACACTCGAAAAATATTAAAGTGACGTTATTTACGTTCGTAATCAATAATAAATAAACGCCCGGCGAAACCATTATAGACAAACCCAAATCAGCGCGTACAGCCAATTCTTTCTGTCAAAAATTCATATGGCAAGAAAAAATTTATGAAGTAAACTCAAATAGCGAGGCGTCAACGCTTTGCAATTAGAAAATCCGTTTTCGATAGTGAAGTTGGCAACTGCTGTCAAAATGTAAAACCAATTTAGCTATTTCTAGGGCAACCTATCAGTTTTATCTCTTTTTTCTTATTTCAACTGTGTGCGTTTTATGACACAACGTTGATGCATACAAGTAAGAACAAAATGGGTCCAAAATATTCAAACATTTTATTCTTCAATTATCATTAAATTAACTACATTATCAAGTTCTAAATGATGTTGACGAGATTGACGATTTATATTCCGATCAAATGATGCAAGCAAACGATCCAAAACATCAGAATTTGTTGAAGTTCTATTGCATTTTCTTGGAAAAAATAAATCTATAAATGTAAATGATGAATTTTATGAGGTCATTTAAATTTTGAAGCGAACCAAGGCAAAAAAGAAAATTCAAAAATAAATTGACTTTAAGCAAATGAACCATTGACTTGGACTTATAACCGTTACCTTAGAAGCAAAACACTTTTTGATTTAGTCCGTTACACAACTGTATAGGGTTGAACTTTGCGGAGATTTTTGCACTAGTTTTCAAACATATATATCTATGAATTTTATTTTATTACTTGATTCGGTATAGCTCTGAGCCCTCCATATGCACTCTAAATAATATATTTTTGAATGTATAAAAACAGCATTCAAATTTTGGCAGTGAAAATATCTTACACGCAAAAGCTTCTGCGTTGCATGCAAATTTTCATCAGTTTTTTTGGTAAAATATTCAAGCAACTTCACTGAAACAGTTTTCAATAATTAGTATGTGGTTACACTCACCGCCCTTGAAGACGGCTGGCAGTCAATAGTCAAACATCAATCTTTAAACCAAATGTTATTTCGGTTTTTTAAAAGTAATAGTCGAAAAAATGTTTTTTTTTTGCCACCAAAATAACTCTGTGTGGCACCGGATTATTGAATGAGGCCTCCGTTAGTATGTTTCTTGCAGGGAATGCTTAATGTCTTAGAGGGCAGGATACTTTCGGGGATCGCGTGGTGGAGGGGGCTTATCACACAAAGTCGAGGGAAGGGTGATCCTGAAAATCCTTAAGTGGGATCTCATATTTTTTAACTTATAGGAAAGGTAATCCTGAGGGAGGATTTGCTCTACTCAACAGAAGCCGCTGGCATTTTTCCAAAAGCAGCGAAGGCTAGATAGCTTTAGCTTCTTAGGAAGGTCGAGTGTACAGTTTCGCAAACAAATTGTGACCTGCCTCTTACCCTCGGAGGTGGTTAGTATATGCGTTTCTTGTCACCCACTGGCTAAGATCCTCCATTCGATAAGGTCATAGCACCTGCCGGTCATGTTAATCTTTTTCACAACTGTTATTCTAGTTGATTCTTAAACATCTTAGGGAGTAGAGTTTTAAGAATTGGATTCGGCCGCTAGCCAAAAATCATGTTAACAAACGAGAACGAGATATCAAATATATCTTTTATCACTTATAGCAGCGATTCTTGAAACTCAGCGAAACAGTCATCTACTAACAGCTTATCGCCAACTAATAAATAAATAAAAATTTAATGTTGTCTGAAATTTTTGAAACGATAGATCAAAAAAAAGCACCCGTTAAAAATTTCTCGAAACCTTTTAGCATTAAGTAGTACTCACTCTAATAGAAAAAAGCAGGAGCATATTTTATTGTTCACGCTTCGACTGACACAATTTTTCATTTGACAGTTGTCCTTCAATATTGTTTTTATTTTTTTTTGTTTTTAAATAACTCACACCAACTAACAGACAATTATATTTATGAGAATGTGTGTGCCTGAATAACAATAAACCGAATCCTTCATTATGGTATGTGTGTGTGTGTGTGAAAATATTTGTATAACCATTTCCAAGGAAAACTCACAAAAAATAAGAAACTCGAGATGAGGTAGAGAAAATAAAAATACCCAACAACAACACCAAAAGCAAGCATCACGACGAAGATGGTGATGAGAATAAAAAATAAAAGGTAGAACTAAATGTGATTGTTTGTGTGAATAAGAGAAAGAGCAAAATAAAACAAAATGAGAAAGAATGTTTGTTGTAATAATACGAGTGTAACATGTAAAACAAATGAAATAATAAATGTGGCACCATTTAAAAAAACATGTTCCTGTATCCTGTTGTACTTTTTTTCCTACTTTGGGTTTGTTCATAGTCTTTAGTTTTTCTGTGAGTTTGTTTTTCGTTTTTTTTTTTTTAACCAGTAACGAGTTAAAGAAATATTGTGTTTGTTTTTAATAAAAAAAAATATTTAAAGTATTTAGTATGCAGAAAAAGTAATGAGCTGTTCCATATTTATTTATTTTGTTACTCCTGTTTTCCTTTGGTTTGTTTGTAAGTGTATGTGTGTGTTCGCATAACAACTCGTACACATACTAAAACATGTTGAAATTCTTAAGTTTCAATATAGCATTGTTTTTTTTTTTTAAAGCAGGTTTTTGTTTTTATACTCTAATTTCTGTATTAAAGTTTATTAGAAGGTCGTTAATGTTGATGTTGTTGTTTGTAAAATAATGTTTGTATGTCAAAAGAAAGAAAAGTTTAGAGTGGCACTTAAGATATCTAGTATTAATTAATAAACATAATTTTTAATAAAGCTTATTTATTCTAAATAATTTAAAGGCTTTGGTAAGAGTTAATTATACGTTCTGAAGCTTAAGAAAAATCCAAATTAAAATCCCCTAACGAGGGAGTTAAAAACTCTGAAAAATTTTGTGTTTTCAAATGGAGGTACATAATTATCCGCAAACATTTCTCAGATGTCGTCTGTTTTAATATACTTCGAACTTAAAACGGCGATAAACACACAACGATTTTCATATTCTTTTGAATTTTCTTGCAAAAAAAAAACTGGCATTTTTTAGAACCACTTTTCTACTTTCCGTTTAGTACATGCACTGCGACTACAAGGATAATAAAATACATAAAGAATGAATGCTTACATGCTTTTATATCTCCTTAAGCAGGGAAACAAACTACGATGATATCGGAAAATAGAATACAGCGTATACAACACTAAAACGCAATATACCACCACCACGTCTTACAGTACTCTGTTTTGTAGAGAAGACCAAGAAAACAAAAGTAAGAAAGTATAGTCATTCAAGCCCGCCCACCTACACCACAGAATTAAGAGAAAAATTTTCGAGAATTTACCCTATTTGGGTATAGTAGGCTTGTCAAAACAAAATTATGTTATGAGGTTAGGATTCATATAGGAGTTTTTTGTTTTTTAAATATGACAATCACAACGTATGTTACAAATTTTATCGAATCATCTTTAAAATTGCGACTCAAAAAGTGATTCTGAGTCGATCGGTATACCAAAAGGTGAGTGTGGAACAGAGATCAGCAATGAGTAATGAAAAAGTGAGTAGAGCTGAATCATGACTCATAAATTCTTGTACTTATACGCACTCATGCTGATTGCACTGTTATTCAAGCTCATATTCACTCAGAAGTTTGATTTTATTCATCGTACCCATACTTAGCTACATTTGTAGTGGTTGATTTCGATTCAACTTAAATCATTGTGTATAGGCGAAGCAAAATGCGAAGCTGCCAGATTTGTCCCCGAAATAGAAAAGTGACGATTTGGAAATTACAGTTTACTAAAGTTACATGTATGAAGTGGACGATTTTTCGGCAAATTTATCTGTCAGCGTCTGATTATAAAGTTATGTGTTTGATCTGTTGTGTTAAAACTGTAAATGGATGAGCTGAATGAGTTGAATCATTATGAGTATTGTAATGTATAGTTTATAGAACACGAGCGCCTTTCTCGTCCGTTCAACTTACAATTAAAACAAAAACATCGAAATTTGTTTTTGTTTTAAATGTAAGTTGAACGGACGAGTAAGGCGCTCGTGTTCTATAAACCACACATAAGTATTTTCCTGAAATTATAAATCAAACTGAGGTCATTTATGAGTATGCATATAATGTCGACTTCGCACTCATATTAATTTCTCTTGCGAGTATGGCTGAATCAGAGTAGTTTAGTTTAAATGATGTCTACGCACTTATACTTACAATTTCATGAGTCAGTATGAGTAGCGAAAAAACGATTCACTGCTGATCTCTGGTGTGGATCCAATATTTTTATGTGTTACACATCCGCACTAACGCATAATACCCCACTATTTTAATGAGAAAAAAAAGCTTTATTTTTGGGAGTTATTTCATTTAAATGAAAAAAGTATTCTAGAGACGGGTCCAGGCTGGTACAAAAGTATATATGGGGTTAAAGAGGACTCCTTTACCTTTCTGATGGTGGTTTACTTTTTTCGCCCCTTTTGTCCCTCAAGAGTTTTATTCCTCTGAAAATTAAGTTAAACGGTACTGTAATAAATACATCTTGCACTTTCCTCAAAACTACTATCCTACTAACCAGGGACCCTTATAATTATTTATTTTTTTTTTAATTTTATTTTTTGAGAAAAAATAAAAGTTATTTTTTTAAATCAATTTTTTCGAGGCAGTCAAGAATGAATAGTTATCAATTAATTTTAATTAATTTCATGTTGTAAAAAATAATTGAATGAAAATTAAATTTGATGAACTTTAGCCTAATTAAAAATATCAAAATTTGGATTAAAGAATTTAAAAATATTCAACATTTTTTATTTTTTCGAATTTATTCTATGAGTTAAATTTCAGTTATGTATTTTATAAAGCTTTTTTGTAATAGTTCTATTCCTTAAATTTTTTGGAATGACTTTTTATACACTACCAGACTATTATATTGTATTTTCTTGTTACATTTTACCTTAGCTATCCTTTAGATAGCTAAAAAAAATACAATATAATAGTCCATCCCCTTCTCTTGTGGCACGCCTTATAGCTTAATCTAACGTGATATTAAAAAGCGATGGGAATGCTTGCCTTATTACAGAAACCAACAACTTGATTCTTCATATAACACTTTATTAAGAGATATAAGTTTTCTGGGAACTTATTAGCGCTGTTAGCAGAGTTTTATTTGAGTCTTTATGAAGTAGAGATCGCAGGCATGGAGAAGCTGTTTTGAAAACGGTATAAGCGGTGTGTTGTTTACTTTTTTTTTTTAATAAAAGAAAAGTTTATTACAAAGATAATACATAAAAGGTAAAACGTAACAATATCTTATATTTGCTAAGCTGTTACAATCAAATCTAAAAGGCTTAAGGCCCAACCAGAATGTGCAAAGCCTGGGTTAAGCCACTGTGCGAATACATGTAAATCAAACCATATTGAAAGGAACATTTTTGCTAAGTTTTATGAAACTGTCATTTACTTAAGCAAAGTGAGAAACTGATCGCACATTCCGTACGGAATCAGATGTTTTATAAATTTGTTTTTGTTTTTAAATGGATTTGAGCGGCTGTTCGTTAATTTTTGATAGTAGCTTAAAAGTTTTATTGTTTTGAATTGTCAACCTAATTTTAGAAGTAGGATATATAGGAGCCACATTTGTCCTTGTTCCGATTTTCTATAAAACTCGCAAAACTTGCGAACTATGTTGTTAACCGGCGACCACTCCTTTTAATATTTTCCAATTTTGTTCAAAGAGAAAGTTCAACACGAGTTGCTTTAATCAAATTTCCTGTGCGTTTTGTTATTTATTTTCTTTTCGTTTTTTTATCTATCCTACGTATTGAAAATCTATGAAAGAAAAAAAAAAATTAATAAAATTCCCAGCACGTTCATGTTTTCAGGTATGGGGCACCAAAATAACAAAAGACCATGTCAAAAATGTTGCTGATGCTAATACTGATGTTACACATAAGCCACTTGCATATTTTCATTAAAAAAAAAACCCCCAACTAAAACAATAAGATATAACCAGAACAAAACACGAAGAAAATAGGAGTTGTTTTTGCTACTCATAGATGCCGTAAAATCTTGTGTTTAAGCACATGTTTTGTATGTATCATAGCAAACCTACAAGAAATATGAGCCAGCAAATTTGTATAGACAATTTTAGTCCTTAAATAATATTTAGTTGATTTAATGTTATACCTTTTTATACCCACACCACAATAGCAGATAAGGTGTTATGCCTTTTTTTCTATTTTTAAATTTTTTTTATTTCTATTAAACTCTAGACTCCAATTAAAAATGAACTATTTTATAGGAAATTTTGTACAAAATGAATTATTTTATAAAAAATTTTGTACAAAATTAACAATTTTATAGGAAATTTTGTATAAAATTAACTATTTTATAGGAAATTTTGTGCAAAATGAACTATTTTATAGGAAATTTTGTACAAAATAACCAAATTTTATAGGAAATTTTGTACAAAATTAACAATTTTATAGGAAATTTTTTGCAAAATGAACTATTTTATAGGAAATTTTGTACAAAATTAACTATTTTATAGGAAATTTTTTGCAAAATGAACTATTTTACAGGAAATTTATTTTAAAATGAAATATTTTATAGGAAATTTTGTACAAAATAACCAAATTTTATACGAGATTTTGTACAAAATTAATTATTTTATAGGAAATTTTTTATGAAATTAACTATTTTATAGGAAATTTTGTATGAAATTAACTATTTTATAGGAAATTTTGTATGAAATTAACTATTTTATAGGAAATTTTGTGCAAAATTAACAATTTTATAGGAAATTTTTGTACCAAAAATACAAATTTTATAGGAAATTTTGTACAAATTAACTATGTTATACAAAATTTTGTACAAAATTAACTATTTTATAGGAAACTCTGTACAAAATGGACTATTTTATAGAAAACTTTGTACAAAATGGACTATTTTATAGAAAACTTTATATAAAATGTACTATTTTATGTATATTAAAATAAATTTTGTACAAAATGAACTTTCTAAAAATTTTACTATTTTATAGGAAACTTAGTAGGAAATACAAAATGAACTATTTATAGGAACTTACTAATTGATAGGGAATTTTGTACAAAATTTACTATTTGATAGAAAATTTAAATTCAAATTAATTTTTTCAGCAAACATTTTAACGAATTTTAATTAAAATACTTTCTAGATACTTAAAACGTCTGCAATTAATAATTATGACATAAAAGTGGGTGGATGAGTTTACCATAAATTAAAAGTGCATATTTCTGCGTCCCCATCAGCATGTTTAGCTTTTTATCTGCTTCTTTGACCGCAACCTGCTTTAGCTTTTTAGTTTTACCACAAAACACTTACTTAAAAACTACTTTTGCACACTGGGTTTGTGTTTATTTGCTCTAATTCACAGAAACAACTTTTTGCTTTAATACGTAAAGCTTTTCACATTGTTTTTTAAATTTAAAATTATAAATTCATTTATGCGTTTCAATGCTGTAGCATTGAAAGAGAGACTGAAATAGCCAGAAATTACACTCAAAGAAAAAATGTAAAAATTCAATAACATTGTTTTTCATTCATTCATTTATTTGCTAAATATTATTTACTTTATTTATTTTATATTATACATATACAAAGAGTTCAAGATTATTTCTTTTTCTTCTTAATAAATAAACTTAAATTATAAAATTTATTATTGAATAACAAACACAGTTCACAATTTTTAATTTTTCGCTTAACGGACTTGTTAATAAACAAAATGGCCGCATACGCAAATACCCTACGGACTCTTACATCTAGAACAATGCACCGCTTGGAGCGGTTTACAAGCTGGTGGTATCATCGGACCATCGAAAAACGGAATTCGCGTTACGACCAGTGAATATCTTTACCGCCCCATGATCGGTGATTTTTGTATACCCCTCACCTCAGGTGGAAAAGGGTATATATAAGTTTGTCATTCCGTTTGTAATTTCTACAATATTGATCTAAGACCCTATAAAGTATATATATTCTGGGTCCCTATGAAGAGAGAACTTGATTTAACCATGTCCGTCTGTCTGTCTTACGTTTGATATGTGTTTTCCGGAGACTCCAGACATAATAGCGGCTAGGTTGTTTTACATTTATGTCACATATAGTCCACCATTTCTTGCTATTGAAATTCAGCCAGATCGGTCCAAAAATAAGATATGAGCAAAAAACCACGACTACCCCTAATTTTTTTCAAAAATCCCTTGTTGTTGTATTTTTATATCTTGAAAACGGCAAGAGCCAAAGTTTTCAAATTAGGTACACACATTAAGGTTATCAATACACAGCATCCCACAAAATGCTGTGGGATGCTGTGGGATGGGCGTGGTACCTCCCGTACAAAAAATATCAAAAAATGAATAAAAACCTGATTTTTTGGACTGTTATATGACCTATGGTTATACCTTGTACATCAATCGGAAATCTTTAGTAAAAAATATTTTCTGAAAAACTCGGAAAAGCGGTTCAGAGTCCAAGATTTATAACCCAACTAACTGGCAAATTTCTTCTTAAAAACGTCGGTATATAAATCGGTCAAATCAGTTAAAAAATGGCTGAGTTATAATCAAAATAAAACAAATTTTTTTTTTTTAATTTTTATGTTCAAAAACGATTTTAAAAAAATATTTACCAGTTTTCGCTTTTTGAATTTAAATTATAATGAAGTTTTAAGTATTGTAAATATGTATGTATATGTATAAATTATTTTGTTTTTGTCTAGTTGCTCTGTATTCTGCTCGCAAAATGGTGAAGGGTATATAAGATTCGGCACAGCCGAATAAAGCACTCTTACTTGTTTGCGGTTTTAACGGGTCATACGGTGAACAAAACCATCTAAATCAAAATTTGGTGATAAGTTAATTTCGACAAATGAGCCTGTCAATTGGCCTAAAAGGTCGTAAGATTTGACACATCTCAAGTTCTGTTGGGTTAAAAACACCCTTTATTCTTAGCGTAGTTTCAGAGGATGAATTTGAATTATTTATTTATTTGTCCAGATTGAGTGAAGTTTTTCAACATTGTTTTATTATGAACTCGAAATTATTATAAAAAAGGCTTTAAGCATTAACTTGATTTTAATTGTTACGGATTTTCAACCGTCTGAAATTTAATTTTGTTTGTTTGTATATACAAAAATGCATTAACTTAAATTTGTTTTAATAAAACATGGATGGTCCTGGTTAAATGACAGGGCCAGACGTAAATATTTACATAGACAAGAGAGAAAGAAATACATACATAAATATCTTTCATTTGTTTGTATGCAATACATTAAGTTTTAAGTCAAAACTCTCATAAAACTTGTATTGGAAAAGTGTGTGTTAAAATGAATATTTGCCAGGGTTTACAGTAGTTTCCGGTATACGGTAGCAACAGAGGTTGCAATCATTTTCATCCTTCTCACTCTAAGAAAAAAAATATTACGAATGAAAAATATTTGTATTTGTTGTAAAACTTACCCATCACCAAATAAAACAAAAACGCATAGACAACAAAAAAAAAAAAAAAACATTCTTGTATGGCTTACGTTGATTTACGATTTGCTTTTATTTGTTGTCCCGCCACGAACCAGATGTACCCCCTCTTATATCCTTCCATACACTTATTGAATTCCATATTATTCCTTTCAATGACTAGTACACCAACACACATACAAATGTACTTGGATTATAAATGATTCTCTTTTGATTTTGAAAACAGCAATAGTTGGTTTTGTTTACGTTGGGGCTCTAGTATGCCGGATACCTTCATGTAACCTTGTCCGTCTGAAAATTGTATGAGCACGACTGAAAATAAAACCAACAAAAAATTAATTGCCAAAAAAAAATTATAGCAACTACTCAGATGTGTCTCGTACGTGTAAGTGGAAGAGAGACAGGGAGAGGAAGACAACTAGAGCGAATATGTGAGGTACACATTAGGGGCCAGGGGTTACAGTTAAATTTACGAAGATAGATATGTACATAGCAGAGGCCTTAAGATAGACAAGTTTGGTTTTAATTCGTCTACTAGTCACATAAATGTGTAAATTCTCCCAGAAATTTAATGTTTTTATACAGTATTTATCGCTTAAGCTGGGGATTCTCTATCCTATTCAGTCATATGATTTATCCAAAAAATCGTCTTTGCTCATAAAGTATGATAGTGTGACAAGTCTGTCCGACTTGCAAATATTTATGAAAATGCTCTTAAATTGATATATTCTATGCGATCAGAGTGGCATTTTCTTGTAAGGTAGCTGAATCATGTGATTTTGAATATGTTTTGTGTGACAGTGTGGCATTGGCAATATATGTTGCAGACTTTTTTTATGTCGGATGAATCCCGACCTTTAGTTTCATTTCATTATTTGCATGTCCTTTGGTGCTTTTAAACGAGAAATGCCTAAAAAGAAACTTAATTTAATGAATATTCAGTCCTTTTAGAAAAACACGCTTAGTTTTATAAATATTATGCCTTAAAATAAAAAAAATAAAAATTATTAGAATTAAGCAAATTGAGTCTTGAAAAAATAACTTTTTACTATTTTTTTTATTTGGAACAATTGTGATTTTTTTTAGTTGAACTGTCGATTTTTAATTGGAAATTTTGATATTTAGTTAGGCTTGAGTTCGTCAAATCAAATAAAAATTTTCAAATTAAAAATTTACAGTTCAACTAAAAAAATCACAATTGTTCTAAAAATAGCAATGGCACAAGCTCTATATCTTTACATTGGTACTTCAAGTTGTACAAATGAAATGTCGACGAAAGTGGACAAAAACATAATAAGCAAATGTTCTAAGGTATTCAAGATAAAGTCTTGACAGAAAGAGTGCGAAAAAACAGAAGAAAAGGAAGAAGCATGTAAATAAAATTGAAAAATGATAATTAATTACAGCAAATTTCGAACCACCAATACAATTGGTTAAAGATTGATGTTTGACTGTTGGCTGGAAGGCACCGCAGTGGTGCAGAGGGTAGAACGCAAATAATTCTGATGATGAGAATGTAGTTATTCTCGAAACGTAAATTTAACCCGAGTTCGAGCCCCAGCTCAGCCAAGAATAAAAAAAAAATTATCAATAAATTTGAATTAATTTCGTGTTGTAAAATTCCTTCCTTCAGTAAAAATAATTTAATGAAAATTAAATTTGATGAACTCAAGCCTAACTAAATATCAAAATTTTAAAATTTTTTTATTTTCGTACTTGACCCAAGTTTAAAACGATGCTCATATGAGTATTGTTTGAATGCAGTTTATTAATTTGTATTACATATATTGTGATGTACTAATACGAGATATGCCTTTAAGCAAATGCTTTTAGATAGCAATCGGTAATTTCACGAGTTTGGGTGCATAAAAGAGATAAATGTTTAGACCCGGTATGATAAATACTGTACAATTTTTTTATACTTTCACGATTATTAACCGAACTATACTTGTTGCTTAAATGAAATAAAATTTACCGGTTTTAATCGATGTTTAATTGCTGGGTGTGTTTTCGAACACTGGTAAAAATATACTATATGATACCCATGGACCCTCGAGGTAGAGCTCGCGGCGGTTTGACCTTTTTAATAAGAGCTTTATGTTACATTTCTTAATGTGTGACCATCGTAAAGACTACCTCCAAGCAACAAACGTTAGTAATGAAGAGTTTAATCGAAAACTAGTAATATCTTGTTGTTGTTGTTAAACTGTAAACCTGAGGCCAAGACTCACAGGTTAAAAGGTTGTTCACAACACTTTAATTGTGAAATTAAAAAAAGGGTTAATTGCATACTAACAGTGTCTGTCGTTGAATAAAGTTTTATTGTTGGAAAAAGCGGTCAAAGAAAGAAGAGCAACATAAAATCAGCTGCCGCTGTGTTGTCATCTTGTAAAATTACTACAACTTGTTAACATACGTATTATTATGTTAGTATTATTTCAAATGGATGAATTGTGTTGCAGAAAGCTCTCTTTAAAAATGGGAAAATTCCGCCTCACAAATTTCATGGCATTTAATGTTCAAAAATAATTTCTTGCATTTAATGCTTAACCATTCTTCTCTACTGCATCATATGAGGGCCATTCCGTCGATCGGATTTTGCACCACTTTTTTCGAGCACACCTGGTCCTATTTCGTCAACACGTGAATAGTGCGTTGAATGTTGCCTTCTAAACGATCAAACTGTTGCTGGGTTACAAGCATAGACTAGAAATTTGACGTACCCCTTCAAATAATAATTTAAAACTTTCAAATGGTTGCGCCGTCTTTTTAGAACCATTTCTCTTCAAAATGTGTTGCAATTACTTATAAGAGGAATAAACGAATCAAGAATCATTTGCCTGTAGCGTCCAGCCATACACGGTTCTGTTGGCACCGGTTTCGGATTTAAAGACAAATGGGCCGATGAAGCCTTCGGCATGTAAACCGCACTAAATAATGATTTTTTTTTTGGGGTGTAACGGGGTCTCAAGAGATTTATATGGACTTTCTTCTCTCCAAAACAAAACAAATTCTGCTTGCTTAAGGCAGAAATTAACTTCATCACTGAAGATGATTTGACGATTACAATCTGGTTCAACTTCCAGTTGATTCGCAGACCGTTTACTGACCACACGACGCAATTGATGGTCTGCCCTCAAAATGTTCAAAGCTGTTATATTTTGTTGTGTAAGCATTTTTCTTCAAGGTTCTTAGGCCGATCATCAGTGGCCCTTGAAAACTGTGTCTAACAAAGTTTTAAGAAACTTAGATGATATTTTCAAACATTTGTTTTAATATTTTCAATCCAATTACATTAAGTAAACACTTTGTAACCAATTAACTCAATAAACTTAATAAATAATTAATAAATTATCTCTCTCTCTCTCTCCCTTTTTAAATTTCAGCGTTACAAAGACAACGATATCGAGGTTAAACGAAAGGATGGCATCATACTTTTGCGTGAACTGGCAGCAGAAGTGAAAAACTTTATGGACTTTAAACGCAATGCAGTGATGGTAAGTACATAGAGATAGATGTATCTTATATTTTCAACTAAATTCAAAAACAAAATGAAAAAGAAAAAATCAACAAAAAACTTTAATATTATAAAGAAACTTCAATAGCTGTAAAACAATTTCCATAGCAATTATTCGGCTAAAAAAAGAAAATAAAAATATTCAACAGGAAACAAAACAACAAAAAAGAATAAACGAAAAACAGGCGAAAATTTAGTTGTAAATGAAATTGAAACGAAAAAAGCGCCAAAAAACTTTTTTTCAATGGCCGGGGGCAAATTTAAATTAAAATAAAATTGAAATCAATAAAATATAAAATGTAGGAAAATTTTAATACGGAAAAAGGTGCCTACGGCAAATTTCACACGAAATATTCGTTGTTTCTTCATTCACTCCAGAGAAATGAAAACAGCCTGCCATAGTTAATGGAATAAAACGTGGTAGGGGGGGGGGGGGGGGGGGGGAAGTATTTATTAAAGAGGAATGAAGAGTGGTTTATTGTATACGGTATCTACATAATGATTTAAGGGAGAGGGATAAGAGTTTTTCATGAATATTATTTTCCTTGTCTTCATATCATCCTTTATTTTGAAGTTTTGTAGTGGGCTGCATAAGATTAAATAATGTGACCCAATGACATAATGGTTGTAAAAATAAGGATAAAAGATGATAAACATTGTGAGCTCTCGCTTAACGGCCGATTGAAAATGTTTGTTGTTATACTAATTTTAGTTCGTTTTATTTTACTACAAAACTGCCAGCATTAAGGATACATCCATCTAGCCTTCACAACTTCTTAGCGGCCAGTCTTGTAGAAAGAACATAATAATTTTAATGACTAGTTTAACTTGGCCACATTTCAGCCTCTTAAAAATTTCAACTTGGCCGTACTCTTCGTCTAGAGCACCTGATGTCGTCTTTTAGCATCACGTTCTGTGTTGAGCCCTTTTGTGTTTGATAATGTCCTCTCATTCTCACAGTTTGTAGAGCTCGATGGGAACCCTCTTCCTTAGATATACGCAACCAAATGTGGATGTAGAACTTATAGTTTAAGTTTTATTTGTTATAAATTTACTTTTAGTTTTTAATGTTTTTTATTTGTAAATTAATTTTAACTTTTATATATATATATATATATATATATATATATATATATTGGAGTATCCAATTGTTCGACTTTTGGTTTTGAATTTTAAGTTGCTCGATTAATCGAATAATGGTTTTAAATTGTTCGAATTACTCGAATAACTCAAATCCAATATTCCAATGGGAAAACATAAACATCTTTATTTAAATTTATACTTTTGTTTTTTTAATAAACAGAAAAAAGAGGTGAGAGGTGCCAGTCAGTTATGAAAAACATTTTAAACCAATTTATTATTTCTAAAAATCAAGTGAAATTTAAATCGATTGAGATCTTCCGTTAAATTTTTTCCTGATTTTAAGAGAAGTTGTGGTAAAGATAAAAAGAATTTATTTTTATAACTTTTTAAAACAGCATCTTTTTTAAATTCGTTTGATTCCAATTACACTCGTACGAATTCGATTTCCCGAACATTGCTGATAACTAATATATATTTTTTTGTAATCCCCTTTTAATTTCCTTTATTTTAAAACTCTTCTCTAAGGTTTCGTTAATGTGTTTTTTAACGAATTACTTTTTCACGACAAAATCCGACACTTCGTTTTCAAAAAAGGACCCTGAGGTTTTTGAGACGAATCTAATGATATCTCCAATGTCAACATACAGCCGATTAGAAGCTACGAGGTAATAAAAAATTGACAGTCGGCTAATAACAGGTAAACCTTAATCTGACATCTTAACGAATTTGATGTTTAGAGACAGCGTTTACTGCAGTCAAAGTAGAAAAACTGCCATTTCTTCAACTTCTTCATTTGGCCAACAAAAAAAATTTTGTTTTTACTTCTGATTTATTCAATGTAAACAGTCGCTATCAAACCAACTCAAAGAGTGAAAAGATGTACAGAAATTTTCGTTTTTGGTTTCAACTGCAGTATTTTTAACCCTGTTTATAGTCATTTACATAATTTGTCACTCATGCTTAAATCTAAAAATGGACTAAGAAATGTTTAAAAGAATGAGTAATGAAAATAAATGCAAAAGGTAATATCCCAGTAAAAAAATAAAGCTTACTGGTAAGCAGTTTTGTAAGGGGCAGAAGCACAACACCTCATTACAAACCTGCTTACAAGAGGCATGATTTTTATATGGCGAATTTCCACTTGGAAGCACTTCTTTTTTCTTCTCTGCTAAAAAAAACAATATTTATATTCGGTAATATTTCGGGAATGATCGTAAACACATTTTAAAATCATTGCAATACAACCTGCTTCCATGTAAGGGAATAACTTAGAACACTGCTCGTGAATTTTTTCTTTAAAATAATAATTTTAATTATTCACTTACAACCTGCTTACTTATAAGAGATAATACGAAGTTATTCAATTATTTTTATTACCTTTTATTAAGAATTCACTTAAATGGTATTCGCTTCTCTGCTGCTTTTTTACTGGGATGTAATTTTGTTTTAAGGTATTTAATCAGTTAGAAATCCAAGCAAAATATTTTTACTTTAATCGATTAATTGACATAATTTGTTCGAGTTATTCGTTATTCGAAATTGGCTATTTTCAATATTCGATGGAATAATGGCGGAAAGTTCATCGATTAATCGAATAACGATTAATCGAGTGGATACTCTAATATATGAACACGTTTGTGCCGTTTATGTGCTCCTAAAACTCAAGAACCGCTGGACCGATTGACACCAGACATGGACAATAAATAAGTTAAGTCGAAAGCCAGGTTTCTCTAAAGCTTAATCCTGATAGGTGCCGCTGTAATCGTGATATGTATATAATTTTTTTTTTTTTAATTAATGGTACGATTTGGCTGAAATTCTCAAAATATATTTATTAAACAAAAACAAGCTGCCTGCTAGACAGCGGTATATAGCGCTGGGGTCAAGTTATTAACAAAATACTCCAGTATTTAATTTTTTATTTATTTTTTTTAGAAAATCTCGAGCAGCGCTGGGACCAAACAGCTTGTGTTACTATATAAATCTAAGCAGTAAGACTAATATGTGTTGATCTGCTTGAATTGTATTGTTTATGTTTTTCTTTTTTGTAAAAATTATGAACAAAATAAAAGGTTTTTTTGATTTTCATGCTTAATTTCATTCAAATCGGATAATTTTGCTTCAACACTGTCGCAGAGTTCGTAGATTTTTTTATCGCAGATTTTTTTATATTTGTCCCAGTTGGCTTCTAGTCATAACAATTTATACCATGTTTGCATGGACAGCAATATTCGTGTTTCGCTTTTTCACACCCCAAACATGATTGAAACAACATGTTTTGCCATACAAAATTTTGAGAGCGAAACAGGTCGTTTCATTTTGAAACATACTGCGAAACAGGAAAAATGTACCATCTTCTCCAATTTTGATAACACTTATCGTTAGTTTATCTGAACTAGCTCTTAAAAAAATCAAAACAAAATAAAAATTGATGTTAAAAAAAATAAAGTGATAATTATAAAATATTAATATTAATAAAAGTAATAAATAATATATTTTTCATTTTATATATTTTTGATAATAGAAACTAAAAAAAATTCGTACACTTGGATATTTTTTCCGACTAAATCTAAAAATTTTGCTCTCGGAAAAAAGGAATATATTAATGTTAATTAGCAACCATACAATTGTTAGTGGTAAACATATTATTGTCATTTTTGACCAAAACATGATCGGAGGAAACCATTGTGGCTAAGCCATAATATGGTTGCCGGTTACAATAAAATACTTTAAGAGGCGACCGTTTCGAACAATGTGCATTTACAAAAATCTTCCAAATACATTAGGTATATACCTAAAATGTAAGAAACCATCGTTTCCACGCCGATTCATAAAAAAATTGGCCTAAACTAGGAATTTTAACTCACCCAAAATTTACTTCCCGACATAAAATTCCAAAATAAGGTACAGGTATGTCTATATATAATTCTTTGTCTCCTATGTCAGAATTAGCCTTGCTAGCTGCAAAAAAAATGTTGATTTTGTTGTGCAGTGTTATTCATTTGTAAAAAATTTTTCTAAATCCCTCTCTGGCCGTTTAAATAGACATTACTGTAAATTTTATATATATATATTTTTTTCCAAATAAAAAAAACACAATATTGATAGATTGCTTCCGAGTTTTAAAGTGTAACTATAAATTTTTCGGCTGTATTTTATGCCCTCAACTGTCTATCATACACTCATACAAGAAGAAAAATTTAAACACTCACTCTCGTTGCTCTTGTATTGCAAAAAGATTTGTATCTTTTTTAGGTCTACTTAATATTTTTTATTTATTTATTTAAGTGTATCTCTACTTTTATGAATATCTCAGTGGTTTTTTTTAACGTTTCTTTTGTGAGAAACTGTATTTTAGGTGCGAGGAATTCTGTTCATTCAATTTCAATCATTTTGCTTTCTTTGAAACAGCCTCCCTTTTTGGAAGTATGTATTTTGTTTTAAAGGCCCAAAGTTTTTCATGTTTAATATTTTAGGAAAAGTAAATACAATAAATAAAATAAAAATTAAATTATATAAAACTCCTAAAAAATTCGACATCATTGAAGTTTTAATCTATAGAATGTATTTATGGCAAATTAGACGAAAAGGTATTTCGTTATAATTAATAGTCATAAAATAAAATGCTATTGCAATAAATTTTGGAAAGTTTAATAAAAAATGGATTATCGCTTAAGTTTCTGGTCAAATCTTTATTTATAATGGAGATCTAGCGGGTTGTAATAAAATATTTTTTTGTCCAGGTTCGTCTATTTACTTATTTAATCCGGACCCTTTTTACCTTTGAAGTGTTGAGGTTTATGCAGAGACTTTTCCATTTCAAATCTATCTCGTGCCGTTGTTTTGGTTGTTCTAGGCTCGACTCTTCGTTCAGTGAAAATCATGTTGATGGTGTCTTACCAGGTTACTTTTTTCTTTCTCTGGTTCTTGTTCCAAACGGTTTTGCTTCTAATACTCGTTTCGGCAGTCGGTTCTCTGGCAACATGCTTAAACCATCTTAACTTTTGGCGCTCAGTTTTTTTTTTTAGATGTAAGCGCCCATGATTCCTGGAGTTTTATATTGCAAGTATTAAACGCTTTTAGACTTTTCTTTTACCAATCACATTTTTACTTTAATTGAAGTATAGATTGGCAAATGTGACTATTCTGCGATTCAAATTTCTATCCGCTTTTCCGTCTTCATTAATTCTCACACCTAAATAGCGGAAATGTTCAACTTTAGCTTTACGATTTCAGAACTTATGTGTATTTGATGTTGGTTTTCATCGCGGCTCGGTAGGCAAGCTGTAAGCGAGCTAGTCTTACAGCGCCGAGGTTGCGGGTTCGATCCCTGCCAGAGACTCTGGTTTCTTTCCTGCAGACAAGCATAAAGCTTCGCGGATTAGCTTAGGAAATTTAAAAAAAAAAAAAAAATTATCATCAATGGGACCTTAAAGTAGACGAAGACAACTCCAGCTTCCTCCGGGGAAGAGGAGGAGTAGCCTTAGAATCATAATACGTGCTATCATAGGACATTGATTTATCAGGTACATTTAAATAAAATGGACAGAGGCATCCCTGACTTTTGCAAATTGTGTGAAGGAGTTGATAAACTCTAGACCATTGACAATGCTGTCTGCCATTGCCCTAGGTCAATGGATTACAGGGTTAGATGTCTAGTTAGCTACTTGGACGATGATCTGAAGGTTAAAAATACAAGATAACATAATTTTCATAATTTGGTTTAAGGTATGAGGGAGGATAAGCTAACCGGCAGGCAATTTGTAAAGGAAGAGTATTGATTTAGGACCACTATATTCCACCACTTTAAAGGTGCTGTTCCTTGTTTACTAGTGTAAATACCAACTCTGTCCCTAAATTGTCTTGTTCAAACAGGTTACACACGAATTTGTTTTTATGTAAATTTTTCTGAACTTAATTAACTTCATTTGCTTCTATTAAAAATACTACAAACCACTAAAATGACAACAAATTTTAGAAAACAAATGTGAAATTATAAGTTCTCAAAATCTCCAAAGTATTCAAAATAACTCCATTAAATTCTCCAAGCCCTAAATTAAACTTTATAAACATTTCCTTTATAAAACCCCATATTAGGAATATGTACAGGGACAGGTTGTACTGGCTCAAATATTAAAAATATGTTTCTTAAACTTCCCAAAACAAAAACTTTTATATAGAAATTATCAAAATTTCTCTCTTGCTCTAGTTAACTCTAAGATAAATTAATTTTTTAACATTTTATTTAATTAGCGCTTTATAGAAAAATATTATTTTAAAGTTCTAAATAAGTAGAAGTTGTCTTAAGGGTGTCCCTTATGAAGTGCACAAATTAAAAGTAGTTTTTTAAAAGTTTTCTAAATAAAAACTCTATAGTCGAATACTGCTCATAACAATTGATCTAATTTTACTATTAAATATATACGATAATCATAAAGTGCACTTAATCGGTTTACCCTTAAACGAGTATTTAATGCAGCCGATTTATTCTTTGGCACTTTTGTCTAATATTTAGTTTCTTTACTGCCTTTATGTGTTGTACTTGTGAAATAGAAGTAAAAAAAATGTGTCAGTTAATTGGAGTCTTGTCAGTAAAGTTGATAGAGTTTGATGGGATTGAGATGGGAGCACTTCTTGCAAACACAAAGACTCTTCAACAGACAGATTCTAACAGTAATTGTTATACATAAACTAATTTTTTTAAATGTATATGTGCATTTCTAGTTAAATTGAAGTTGCATGAAGAGAATAAAAGAAGTTAAAATTACACATACAACATACACAGCAACATATAACTACAGTGTCAACATTAATGATTAAGAAGGATATATCAAGAGGGGCTCTAGAGGAGTATGTACATCTTAGTTGTAGTTATTTTTTGTATTACAAAAAGTCCATTAAACAGTGTGTGTCATTTACAGTTATGTGTTGTTAATAACACTTTTATTATTATCGTTTTATCGTTTTTGCACAAAATTGTGTAAAGAATGCAATTTTACATAAAATTTTACTTGAAATTTTTAATGGCTAAATAAAAACTCTTTGCCACCGAAAAGAATGCTTTAGTTGGTGTATGAATTAAACGTAATGCTAGACATGGGTATTACCAGCATAAAACGCTTTTAAATGAGTGAATATGAAATGTTTACGAGTTGTTAATTTGCAATAAAGTCTGAGTTCACACTATGAAAGATTTCTTTCAGAAAATCTGAGTTTATTGGTGAGAGGGGAAGAGAACATGCTATGGTTATCTCCCATCTCACCAATAAAACCAGACTTTCTGAAAGAAAACTTTCAAAGTGTGAACCCAGACAAAGCATAAATAAATAGTTTAACTCTGTTAGATAGCAGAATTATACAGAAAGTGCCAACACCAAGGCAAACTTTGGTACTATCTGTAGAAAACAAGGCCATTAGGTTCAAGCAACTAATATTTAATAAACAAAAAGACCTCACCAATTCTAAGATCTTGAATAAACTCAGTGTTACCACCGGCAAAGTTCGAAATTACACTTGAGTTGAAGCAAAATTACTTGATAAAATTACACCTGATATCAAATTAACACCGTGCTTAAAAAAACTTTTACAAAAAAGAAAAACACAAAATATTTATTTAAAAGAGATCAGGATAAGTCATATTATTAAGACTCATATATAGATGTAGTTACTCCATATATCTCAACGGTTGTCCTATAGCTTGCTTCTTGCTTAAAATGTTACTATTTTAGTATATTTTTATGATTTTTTTATTACATAGATGTGATACAATGAAATAAAATAATTCACTTTTAAAGAATATTTTCCATTAAGCGGATTTGGGAATAATATTTCCATGAATTAATGTAATCAAGAAATCTATTTGGCAATACTTCTATTCTTTTCTCACAAATAATATTAAAATCATATGTGTTTGCCGGGCTCTGCTCTAGAGCCTTTTACAGCTACAAACTATTCAAGCATTTGTTTGCAAATGCTACATCTCCTCTGCTGAGAGCCGGCCTCTATAAAAGTATTGATTATAACTGCATTCAAGTGTTTGTGTTATCAACACTGTTGCATTTGATTTCACTGCTCAATTGAATATTTCATAGTTGTGTTAAATGGTACTCAGTCTGTTAAAGCACTTTTAACATCAGCATATGTAACTGGTGAAGTGTAAATTAAGATAAAATAACTAAAAAGAATAAGAAGTAAGAATAAGAAATTTGAAGCCGCATATTATCCCAGCAAACACACATTGAGAGAGATTAAAAATTAAATCCATTTACAGACGTTAGCAAATGGTTTGATAATGATTTAAGAATTAATGTATAATCATTGGCAAGGAAAAATGCTTTAGTCAGCTGTACCGAATTTTTTATACGCTTCGTCAAGAATTAAAATAATTTTTTTTTGAAGTATTGAAATAAGTAAATAAAAGTTAAAAGAAAAACGATTTGTAACAAACTTTATGATAGTGAAATTATGAGTTTATGAAATTTAATCAAATTTTATAAAATTTGTTACTGATAAGGACAACAATGTTATTCATTAGACGATAAGTGTTTTTCACGACTGACTTTCATGTGAGACCTTTGCTTAATTATTAAGCGATCCGTACAACATTTTTCGTCCAATTTCAGGACATAAGGTTTTTGGCGTACTAAAGCGGGGATAGATCTTATATGAAGCGTATGATCAATTATGGGTCATATAAAACTAGCTTAAGTTAAAGTCCTTTATATCATTATTCGTCACAAATATAGGCTCATATAAGGGTTTCTACAAAGTGGATCCTATATAGAAAAAATTGTGAATTTTAAAGCGATGCTAATAAAATTATACAGTTAATTTAGACTGTATAATTTACAGTCATACAAAACTGAGTTGTATTTCATTTT
This sequence comes from Pollenia griseotomentosa, assembly GCA_963931875.1. Classification (NCBI taxonomy): domain Eukaryota; kingdom Metazoa; phylum Arthropoda; class Insecta; order Diptera; family Polleniidae; genus Pollenia; species Pollenia griseotomentosa. The sequence continues at coordinate 199,817,355 of OZ007561.1, read as the reverse complement.
AAAACGAATTCATTATTCGTTACGGATTTTCTGAATTAAAATTTTTTTAAGGCTTGTTTCTTACAAAATTGTAAAAAATTACATAAGTTTCTCATAGACATTTAGGATCATACCATTTGTTTTAAAAACTAGTGCCCATGTTCTGTAACTCTCGCGTCGAGAAACTTTTCGATTGAAATCTGTGAAATAGAACAAAAATGCCATATATTGAAACAAACAGCTGTTTTTCTTTCTAAACTGTGTCTGTAGCTTTTTTTGGCGAGTACAAGCTGTCACGTAAGGAAATAACTCGCCAATTTACAAAAAAGTGTGTCTGTAACATTTTGGTGAGAAAAGTTTCCGCTTTGGACTGTCAAATAAACTCACGAATAAAAATGGGGCGAGAAAACATTTTTAAACTAAAATACAATTAAAAATGCAAAATAAAATATTTTGTTTCACATCTTTTTGATGCGAGAAGTTCTCACAAAAGTTACAGAGCATGGGTACAGGCCTATTTTGCTGGACTTTAATGACAAACTTTTTTAAAAAAAATTGAACGTTTAATTTGTGTTTGCTGGGATACTTATACATAAAGTGTGACTGTCTGTGAACTTGGTTCCATACAGTTGACTGTTCCTGTCAGCATTAGTGTGGGTACAAATAAAACTGCAAAAGTGTGAACAGTTTTAAAGTCAATCTTTGCTTTAGAATATTTATCAAGAATATTTCTTCTCCCCGTAATGCCTACCAAATCTTTTAACTATAAGTTCAAAATAGGAATCGTATTCTTTCTTTGCTTTCCATTAGGACACTTCTGATAAAAGGCCATCATGTTCAAGTGACAGTGATGGAATTTAAAATTGATTGAACCAAAAAGCACCATGAAGAAATTTGTAAAAAAGAAATTAATATTAACGGACAATTGAGAGATTTTATTAACTTGAAAATATCTGCCAAAAAGAAAAGTATATTTAAAAATAAAAATTAAGGTTAAAAATGATTTCTTCCATTAGTGCGTGTGTGTGTGTGTATGCGTGCTTCTGTGTTGGAGTTGTGTCAAGTTTGTTGTCTTTGAGCTTTTTCATGCTGTGGCAAAAATTGTTATTGAAAAATTGTATTCATGTGTAAAAATAGTACAAACAAATTGACACCAGTAAAAGTGTTCAAGTATCACTTAACGAAAAAAAAAATGGCAAAGAAAAATGTACGGAAAATGTGAAAAAATTGGTAGTAAATAGAAAATACACACATGCCAGGGGAACAGGAAACCCGACCTTCTCATACAAAAGTAACAGTTAGAAATTACTTACCACATCTCACTTACAAAGACGAAAAAGAAAAATAGCAGTAAAAGAAAATGGCAACAACAAATTTTTATAACAAAATTTAACATGTGTTCAAGTGTGATTTTTACATACACCCAATTGAGTAACCCAAGGTGGTTTTTTCATGTTCATGTGGGGTTTTTTCATGTTTCTTTGTCTCGGACTTGTGTACTCGAGCGTTGAAGAATTTAAATGGATGTTGCATACAACACTGCAATTTTTTATTTTTCTTTACACATTCACCTCTTTTGTTTTTATTTGAACAATCCCAACTAACCAAGCAATGTCCTCTTCAATCTCATTCAATTCATTAAAGTGAGTGACGTTGCAATATCTGCGTTATAACACGTATGTACGTCTGCAGTCGTTCCGAAATGGGAGATATACTTATGGGTAGTGGCACAAGTTTTCTCAATTCGACAATTTGTAGAGTTTTTTTTTATATTGATTGGCACACCCTGAAAACTGCAGTACATGAATGCTTGGATCGTTAACTTCTTACTTGGAATCCAAAACTAGAAAACTTTTACTCTAATGTCACTCTTTTCAAAAGTTAGAGTACAGATAGAGACTTGTTGCGTCCTAAACGCAAATCAGCTCTTAAACTAATATTTGTTTGTTTAATCTTTGTAATGTTGGCACCGCTTTTTGATTTAGAGACAAATGGGCCGATGACTTCTTCATTAGGATTATGCTCTCTCCAAAAACGACAATTCTGATTGTTTATTAACCCGTTAAGCTAGAAATGAGCCTCATCGCTTAAGATGATTTAGCGATACAAATCTGGGTCAATTTCAGTTGATTTTCAGACCGTTCACCGTACACACGACGCAATTGATGGTCCGCTAGCTGTTAGATCGAACTTAAATCGTATTGATAAGATTGATTTTTTCAGTTTTATTTTTTAAGATTATTAGATTATAATTAAGATTAAAGTATGGTAGCACTACTAAATAAATACAAAAAAAAAAAAATATCATAAAACACTGTATTTATTTACAAGGTGGTTTCATAAAACAGCTGACTGTTATTGCTTTGCCTGTTGTTGTTGTTGTTGTTGCTGTATGGTTGTGATATTGAGGCAATCTTGTAAAGTTATGTACAATTGAAACTTAAGTTGAATTCAAATGTACCAGCTTGGGAATTGAGTTACATTTAAGTACTTAATGAAGAACAGAATCTTGTTTTTAAACCGATTTTAAATATAAATGTGATATAATAACAGACCTAAAAATTGGCCGTTAGTATTACCAGATTTTGAGTAGATTTCGTCAAAATCTAGTCACGAAGTAGATTTAGTTTTGTATGGGAAATCTAGTCAAGAACAGCTAGATTTTACTAGACATCTTTTAAGTACTAGATTTCGTTGTAGTGTAAATATGCTAACATTCGATTAGACAGTCACAAGTCGCGAGTGTCAGAATATACCCGTTAGGTATTAGACCCAAATTGTTTTCCGAATAGCACCCATGATAAAATTTGCAAAAAAAAAATTTAAAACCTTTGAAAATTCAACAAATTTGTTTTTTTTTAACCGTTAAAAATTGAAGTTTCGACATTCCTGGACATTTTTAAGTCGTCATGATTTTGGCTTCTTTTGTAAGTTTAACATCCCACGAACGACGACTCTTGGTCTGGTTAAGCATTCTTTTTTAAATTTTGTATTGTTAATAAGAACTGATTGCCTTATGGTCTGGACTTGTCTGGTCGGATTTGGTCAACATCCATACATACACAAACACACACACATGTACATTCTTAGTGGAGCGAAACGTGCTTTCGTATTGATGTGATGTGAGTCCACCCAGACGTCTATCCAAAAAGGTTGTTATGTAACGTGTGTAAGTTTGTGTGTAGGCATCAACAGTTTACGCACGAATTGTTTTTCATTATTTCCATGTTCGACATGAGTGCAAATTGCCGATACTCCAGCAATTGGTTGTTAGTTGAAAGTATGTATGACAGCAACTGCATTAAGTCGTTCACCAACATACATAAAAGTATGCAATGGAAATTAAAAAAAAAAAAAAAAACATACAAAATGCAGCCTTTGTGAGAAGTACAAAATTAAAGGAATATTGGAACAGCCATATGAACGAACACCTTCATAACTATCCAAACAAATTGGTAAATTTCATACTACAGAGAAATTTTTAAATTTTTTTTGTGGAAAATTATTTAAAAAAATTTAAAATAAAAGTAAATGACCATATATGTAAGTCTGCAACACCATTAATGATACAGTAATTTTTTTTTTTTTGTAAATAAAAACAAACTTCCGAAGCGATCGCATTACATGCATTCATTTTTATTGCCTCGTTGGATAAAACCGATGGAGTGGGTGGGCGTAGAAGTACAAACATTAAATGCTTTCGTTTATTGTTTCATTGAATGGTAATTGTGTGTGCAATATTCGAAAACCAAAATGTCAAGTGTTGGTCAAATGGATCAGCGGTCATATAAAAACTGTAATTTTAACCAAATAATTGATACAATAAGTTTTGTTTGGTAACAACAACAACGTCGTTAGCCGGTTTGAAAAATCAAATGCGGTTTGTTAAAACAAACTGTTATCGGGGTTTTGTTTGCTGTATGCAGGGCTGTGAAGTCGGAGTTGTGGTGTCGAAGTCGCGGTATTTTGACTGGAGTCGAAGTACCTACAAAAACTTGCGACTCCGAACCCAAAATTTTTCGGTATTACACGAAAATATTTTTCAAATATTTGCCAAAATAAACACTGTTCAAAATTGGCGATTTTAATTAATTATATGAGACTTATGCCCAATTTTCAAGATAGTAATTAAATCTAAATTAAGTTAATTTTCATAAAAACTTAAATCGTATTTAAATACACATTGATTTTTTGAGTTTTATTTTAAAAGTCTTATTTAAATAAGATGAAAGTATGGTAGCACTACTAAATAAAAAAAATATCATAAAAAAATATAATTATTTACAAGGTGGTCTCAAAAAACAGCTGATTGTTATTGCTTTGCCTCTTGTTGTTGTATTGTCCACCTTGCTAAAATATTACAATAGAAACTTAAGTTGAAATTAAGTGTACCACATCGGTGAATTAAGTTTGATTTAAGAATTTAGTGAAGAAGAGAATTTTGTATTTAAAACGATTTTAAACATAAATGTGTTTTAATATCAATCCTGAAAATTGGCCATTATTCATTTAAGTTCTTAAATTAAATAATATTAAAGCGCAAGGCGAATTCATGTAAACGGTGGTGGCGAAACTACAACAAGTAACAAAACCAAAAACACAATATTGTATTTTATTTGTTGCTTTCGTTGGTCGTAACTTTTGACATTCCTCTCTCTAATTTAGAAAAAAAGTAGCACAGCTGTGCTTTCAACGCCACCTGAAAAATGAATTCGCCTTGTTAAAGCGTGTAATAATTTAAATTATTTTGGTATTTTATAACGCGGGCAAAAGTCTCAGTTGCATGAGCAGAACTTATATTTGAATATTGATCGAGTTGAAAAATGAGGTTTGTGTTATTTTAAGGTCTGTGGCAGTGATGCAAATTGTGGCACTTTTAACTGTTTTATGGCCCCGTGTTACTTTTTAATCTAGTTTGGCCCTTTGAGGTCAAATTAAATTAACCAATGCTTAAAAAACTAACCACAGAAAATGCTTAAATTTGTATGCTGTTGTTTTGAAGCAACAGTTTTTTGTTCATATAAACTGTTGCAAAATCTTTGATTGTCTTTGCACTCGTACAGTTTTGGTTTGCTGAACGATCCGGCTGAAATTCAATAGCAAACTCGAACGGAGTATATGCAACATAAATATATAACAACCTAGTTCCTATAATTTCTGGGGTCTTCGGAAACCCCATTTCAACATACACACGGACAGAGCGACTTCGTTAATAAGCTTTGCTACTCATGAGGACCTTGTATATTTGACATTATGGGTCTTAAGATCAATATTGTAGAAATTACCAAGGAAATGACAAAGTTTACCAGTGGTAAACTGCATAAAAAGAAAATCCCTCTTCTATGAAATGGTGTGTTAAACATTTCCAAATTTTTTTCACTTCCATTCTAACAAATCGTTTGCTTAAGTGACCTTTAAGCGTAAGCAAATATGATAATAAAAAAATTGACTGCTTATACGAGTACAAGTATGACTGACTATATGTAATGTAAGTAATAATGAAATGTTGTTGCCATTTATGAACCTTTAAGCCAAAACTAAAACATTGAACTCGAACAACATTTCTTTCTTTCTTTCGTTCCTTCATGACTTCGTATACATATTTTTATCAGTACCATGTTACACATACATTTGTTTCCACGTTGAAATGTATTAACCCAGCAAACATAAATTAAATACTTAAAAAAAATATGATTTCCTTTTTTGATATTAAATGTAATATCAAATGATTCTTATGAAAAGATTATTAAATCCTTTTCTAACGTTTAATGTTTAAAAATGGCTTCACCGGCCATGTGAAAATGAAATCAAGAGAAATTGAAAACGTTACAGAGTTTAAAGTTTAATTCTTTTTAAAAATACCGTTAATTTTCCTGATTTTAAGAGTACCGCATATAAAGATAAGTTGTATTTAAAGTAAGAAGTATATAAAAAGGAATATTTTTATGAACTTTCAAAACAGGATCGTTTCTAAATTTGTTATATTTAAACTTAACTCCTTAAATTTGATTTCCAGTAAACACAGAAGCCTACTTACTTATTTAAAATGATGGGAAATTAATTAATCGCAAGAAAATATTTAAACCATTCGTTCAGTACTCGTTGCTATTTGTGTGCAAAGTTATCAAATGTACAGACATGTATTCAGTCAGTATTAAAACCATTCATACCATTCGTTAAGTTTTCGCTGCTTTTGGGATTAGATTACCTTTGTGTAAGATGTGCAATGCAAGCATCATTTTTCTTTACGCTCCGTTTTCTGAATAGTGTCACGCGCGTTTTACGGAATTGATTTAAAATTCCAAAGTATAAAATAGAGCAAAGCGTTTTTTGATTCGAATAAAGGTTTGATATAATTTTTAATAACGTTTAAATTTTGTTTACTGGGTTAGTGAAAGTTGTCGTGTATGTGTTTTTAGAAATTTTAGTTTTTTTAAGAACTACTGACATTTACGTTTAACGACTTTGGTAAAAATATAATAGCTTTTATGTACCCTACAGTGGAAATCCATTAAACAAGTATAAGAATTATGTAATAGTGCCGGGCCAAAGTTCTACATGTAGAAAAATTTTCATATAAAAGTTCTAAATCTTTAGTTATAATATTCAAAGTATTGACCATCGTTAGGGAAGTTTCGTACCCCATCTTTCAGGGAATAGATTATGTATTATCATTTAAGGCAGCAACTTATAAACTTTTTAAATTTTTTGTGTTTTGTTTTGGTTTTTTATAGTAAATTGGTTTGTTTTGTGTTTTTTGAAAAAGTTTTAATAATTAAATTTTACATAAAACTTTCATTGAAGTTACCATATCTTCATCAAAAATATGGCAGCTTCAAATTCTTAAAGTTTACTGGTAAAGTTACCATTATGATAAACCTGACGTTAGCTTATCAGCCAGGTTTAAGGTTAATGTGAACTTTTAATATCCAAAAACCTTTTATCTGTCAGTTAGCATCCTAAAAATAACTATTTGTAGGTTGTTGTAATGGCCCTAAGAAGAAATTTCCAAGTCTATAAGCCTCTAAAAATTAACTTATTTCTGATTTTCCATGAAAAACTAAATTATGTAGCACCACTTTCTCCCAAGCTGTACTTTCAATAAAAGAAAAGTTGCGAGTGACTTCTTTTGATTAAAAAAATGGGTTTCGGAAATTTTCGGAATAGTATGAAGACCTAAAATTTCTGGCAAAAGTCACGAAATTTGTCATAAAATGCTTGCAAAAAAACACTGTTGCATACTTTTAGTCACTTAAGACAAACACCGACATATTTTGTCAATTACTGGTTTAATCAGAACCTTTTATAACCAGCTTAAAACTTGAGCCTTTCAAACAGCATTTGAGATGTAAAGATGTTGTCAAAAAAATGATAGATGAAGAATAAATAAAGTTTTTTTTTAAATAATAAACAAAATATCAAAGAAAGTTTTATCTATTTATGGGTTTCATGGGCGGTGGGCGTGACCGATTTTATTGAAACTCGGCATGCGTTTTTCTTTTTTTCCAGAAAGTAATGTACCAAATTCAAAGACTTTTGCTTGGATATAAAAAATTTTATAAGAAAAAATAGATTTGGATTGCATGGGCGGTAGGCGGTGGGCATGGCCGATTGGTATTGAAACTTGGTATGGATCTTATTTTTTGTTCTAGAAAGTGTATGCTCCAAATCTTAAGACTTTTGCTTGGATAGGAATAATTTTAAGCGGAAAATCGATTAAAATTGCATTGGCGGTGCGCGTGGACGGTTTTGATAAAATTTAATTTTTTATATTTAAGTTTTTATCGACCTTTTCCTTATTTTATTATTGATTTGTTTAGAAAATTCTAAATCGGGCTTATTAAGGTCATGTATTCTATGCAAATAAAAGATTTTTTCATAATTTCCTTTCCGACGTTTCGTTGGAGATTCCCAACATCATCAGGGATATTTCATTAGATATATAATCTTTCGTCAATAGTTCTGCATTTTGAATATTTAACACACATACATAAACACACATAAAACATGAATTTAATTAAACAAAACAAATGCAAAAATATATATAAAAATAAAAAATATCACAGTTGAGAAATCAATGACCCAGTAAAAAACGGTTCTGACTAGTAGGCGGTTTGTAATGTAGAGACGCAACATTTGCCCTTACAAACCTATTTATTAGATGGCGTATTCTCAATTGAAAGCACTCTTTTTTCCTCTCTGCTCAAAAACAATTTAATAACTAATTTCATAAAAAAAATATGTATTTTCAAGCTTATCTTCTACTCGGAAAATTTTCGGGAATAATGGTCAACACATTTTAAAATCATTGCTATACTACCTGACTTCATGTATTTTTTTTCTTAAACAAAATAATTTAAATTATTAACCTACCACCTGCTTTCTTATAAGAAATAATGTTAAGTTAATAAATTATTATATTACATTATATTGACAACAAAAACAAATTTTCGTTTTTTATTGTTGTTTTCAATATAAATTCTCACTCACTCACTTGTTTACGTTTTCTAAAAACAGGCAGTTAAACTAAAAATTCAAATTTGGCTTTCGCTTCTCTGCTGCTTATAAGAAGTATGAAATGGCCAGCGTAAAAATTTTTTCAACGGAACGTCTGAACGGTGTTCGAAAGAACACCAAAACAAAATACGAATATTGTTGCATTGTTATGCCGCATGGGCTCAGACAGGCATTACATACATAAAGTGATCAGTATTTAATGTTAAAAAAAAATTGATTTCACTGGAAATTATATTATATTAAAATCTTTAAATTGTTCGAATTTTCATAATATTTAGCTGTTCAATAATTTCATTTATATGGCATGTCATGTATTAGAGGTCTCACATGGTCGTTTCAACTGCTCATAATTTGTCTTTAATTCATTTTAATTCCACCAGCTCTTCTTCATAAATTTATTCTTCTGTTAATATGACGCATATGAACTTGTTATTTTAAAGTTGCGTCTTGTAGACACAATTATTCTGTTTTTCACTATTTACAACATATACTTATTACAACCAGTATTGCAGACAACGACAAGAACAACAACAGCAAGAAGCAGAAGTGGCAGTAACAAGAAAAAAGAACGCTTTAAATTCATGCAAATGTAAAATAAATGTCCGCTAAATGTACAAAAACAGCAGGGAAATAAGAGCAAAAAAAACAAAACAAATGTCAAGAGGTTGACACAAGAAATATACAAAAAAAAAAAAAGAAAAACATATCCAAAGAAGACATACATAGACATAGAAAAGATGACGAAAAAGACAATTTCAAGGAATGTTAAACAAAACAACAGAAAAATACAATAAACGTTTACAAGACTTCCCCTTCTTTTCGTTTTTTTTTTGGGCTGACATGTGTGTATGTATGTGTGTATATTTACCCTGCAGATAATATTGGACTACTGTTATGCCAGCATGGACCATGTCATTGTCATAAAGAGTTTGTAGTGAAACGACATGTCTTCGTTTTTAAACGAAATGTTTTCGTTTTTAAACGAACTTAAAACGTATCCTCTGGAGTACACCATGGAGTAGTTTCAAGACTAATCAACTGGGAGTATGTATGAACAAGTAGTAGTTTTAAGACTACTCCGTTGTAATGCAAAACTGGGTTATATGGTCCACTTCTAGGACATCGTAATGTTAAATCGACCACCTTTCAACCATATATTTGAAGTAGTTTTGGAGTACTCCTACTCCTTTATGGACTGCTCCTTACATGCATGTATGAACTAGTCTCGTTATCTGCGGGGTAAAAACTGCATTTGTATGTGTTCGGATATTTAAATACACACAACACACTGTTGTTATTCATTTTGTTGCTGCTGGTGTTTGTTGTAGGTAAAGTGTTAAAAAAGACAATGTAATTCATGGTTTCATATTCTGTTTCTTGCACTTTTTTCTAATTTTTTACAGAACACACCCATACATTTACACATTTAGACACTTTGGAGTCCTTCTATGTACGAGTGCTACTGTATGCGAGTGTTTCTGTAACAATAACCTCTTGTTTGTCTGAGTTTTGATTGCTAGAGACATGTAAGGACATGTTAGCCAGCTAGAACAAATGTGAATGAACACAACTATTAAGTAATTTTTGTATAAGTGTAGTATTAAATGGCCTTCTAAAACAGAGTTCACCAATATTGATTTTTTTGACGCGCATTTCTATTTGCCAAATAATAAAATACCCAGCACCACCAAAATTGGTGGGTATATCGAAAAGCAAATTTTTTTATTTTCTAAACACTCAGACTCATTTTTGGAGCGATTTGGCCAGATTCTTTAGAAGTAAGAAATCTAGCAAATTGGAAATATAATATCGGGAGAATTATCGTCTAGCTATGAAAGCTCTTGTGAGTAAATTTAAACACGATAAATCTGCCTATTATTCCGTCAATTTAAACAGCACTGTTGCTTAACGAATCTTTCGTTAATATCCCCTTGCCTACAGTAAATCCTGGCTTTTACGCTCAAACACAACAATATCGCCGCTCATTTATTTCAAAAGAGACTTAAGACAAATCCATTTCGAGAACAGCGCGTTTAAAGTTTTTGCTTACGAATTAACTCTAAAAGTCAAAATGTATTATAATTCGTAAAAGTTCTGTTAAAATTTAATCCAGAACTAATATTTTCCTGGGTGGTAGCAAAATTAAAATTGTAAACTCTGTCAGAAATCTTGGCGTGTTTTTCAACACGACACTAACTTGGTCAGATCATATCAACGAAGCATGTTGAAGAGGGTATAGTATGCAAAGGTGTTTAGTCGCTACACAGTATTGCACACCACCAAAAACAAGACTACTCTTGGCTAAAACCTATTTACTACCAAACCAGCTGTTTTCATTTGAAATTTTCTCTGGCTGTTATTCAAAAGACGCTGTCACATCCAACGGGCGAATCATGCCTCGACTATCGATGGCAAAGAGGGAGGTATTATTTTTAATATCTGTTGTCACTGTCTTATAAGTAGGCATGCACAGCGTCTGGGAGCTGGACACTATAATTACTACCGTAGCTGCGATGCCTAGGACAAGGAAGAGAATGTGAAACACCTTCTCTGTAACTGTCCTGTACTGCTGGTAAGACGACTCGTTTGTCAGAAGCTCAGTTCGATTCGGCGGTGGGGGTTCTGTTTAGTAGAACTCCATGTTATTACAATGAATCTTTGGGTCTAACCTAACCTCCAGTCGCATCTGTATTGTTACCTTTAATAACTACGTAAAGCTTAAAAACTTAGTTTTTCTGCATAAATTTGCAACAGCAGCCAAAATATCAGCCAAGATTTATGAGGTCTTCAAGAAGAAATAACATCATGTAAGCTCGACCTCAAAATACGGCGTCTGAGAGACACTATTTTAGGGATTGCTGTTCGGTTTTAACCAAAATCGAAACCGCGGTTTTAAAGCCTTAAAACCGAAAACCGACCAAAAAAACATTGTTTTTAGCTTTTAATTTAAATATATATATTTATGCTAAAAGAAATTACAAATTATACTTACATAATACTTGTACTTCATTAAAAAAAAAAACTTTATACACAACAGTCTGAAGCAATGGCAAGGTATTTCAAAATTCTTTTAATTTAAAATAAGTAGTAAGAAGAACAAATGTTTCTTTTATAATAAAATTACCTGAATTAAAACAAAAAAAATTGTATTACATACAAAAAAATATATATGTATGTATGTAGTATTACTTGGATATTTACAAAACCGACACCGAACCGACCGGTTTAATTCATTTTAAAATCGAAAACGCGGTTTCACATTTTTATGGTTTTAAGCAAACTCTACAATATTTAATACTCAATATCCATCCGCCTCCGGAACCAACTTCTCCTAAACTTGCGAACTTTTGGCAACGAAAATAAATTTAAATGTTTACTTTAACAATTTGACCGAACCTATTCCGCTATTAACGTCAGTCGTTACTATTACATTTTAGCCCGTTTTCACAACTAAACAACAGCTAAAGGTAGGATATTATCGGTCGCTTAAAATATGTTCCAATATTTCAATTTTGCTTTAACATTTAGTGAGCGATAAGTTTAAGGAACATTCATTCTACCCGGTAGGTTAAAGTAAAGTTGTAATAATGGAACTCTTTTTATGCGGCCTAAAAATCCTACCTTTAGCTGTTGTTAAGTTGTGAAAACGTTATTTTCATTTACTTATATTATTTTGCATTAAGTAAGAGTTTTATTGATATAACTTTCAGATTCTGATACTGTAATTTATATGATATTGAAACTTGTTGTATTTAAAATTGAAAATCAAATAAATAAGCACGATTTCAAATTGAAAGGCTTTAAACGGATGAAAGGCTTTCAAAGAACAAATTATGTGGTAAAACGACCTTAAATACGGGTAAATAAATTGATTTAATAATTGCGTCTTACGATATCATTTGCAACAACTTTTTAAGTCAGAATCTTAGATTCTGAACCTATTTTTTTAACATCTTAAGGGACTTTTAAAATTGCTCTCGTATAACCGCATAAGTTTTTTGATGTAGTACATATGAAAGCTGCTAATTGTCAGTAGTATTTTTGTGTGCATATTTACGAGTATTTACCACTTTATAAGTAGTTTGTTGACAAGAACTTGCTTTTTCCCCGTTTCTTGTGAAAATGAACTCTCTATCTGGTAAGAAGACAACACACGACCAAACCTTTAAATTATACATACATTCAACAAACGAACAAAAAAAAAAAAAAAATAAAAAACATTTACTCATTTATTCAGTCATTCTGTCAGTCATCATCATTTCCGACCAACCATCTAATCATGCATCTACTCCGCGACCAACCACCTGCCAACTGTCAACCACCCAGGCGTTCATCCTTCCAGTCTGTTATTGGTGAAATTTTAGGTTGTTGAAGTTTTAAAGATGAAAAAGTAAACATAAATCCATGTTTTAATCTTAAAAATCTTTTCCATTCTGTTTTAGTTGTTAGAAATTCAAATATGAAACGAAAAAAAATTTTTTTTGCTTGTTTTTATTAATATGAATTGCACTTATTTCAGCTGATATTTGACTTTATTCTTATTATTTCTTCTTAATTCAAATGCGGTATTTAGTGGAAAACCCTTTAATATGCGACTATAACCTATTAATATTTATAGTTTTCATGTATTTTACAATGTCTTCAAAAAGGGGAATTTAGGGTACTTCTTACTCATAACCATATAGGCCTTTAAATTTAAAACGTTTATTTATTTTTATGCTTAATCTTTTAGCTGGAATATAAATTTAAAAATTTTTGACTTAATGTGCCTTTTAAAGTTAAATACAAACAGGGTACAAATTAGTACTCTTGGTGCTTTTTGTAAGCACGTTTTACTCAAACATAAAGGAAGCTAATTTCACTCAAATGCCTTATATTACGTTTGCTGGGTAAGCTTAACGTACTCGTATCGTCGTAGTGGAAGTTGTGGAAATAATCTTGTGTCTCTAACTCAAAAACGCTGTTTGCCGCAACAATAAAAAAAAATGTCTCCAAAAGATGGAGTTTTGTATTTTAAGCCATAAATCATGAACCACGCCTTTAGTATGCTTTGTTAGAATAAAAGTGTTCATTTCGAGATAATTAAAATAAAAAAATTATTATTAAAAAATTTGCAGTAGCAAAGAAATTAATATATGTATTTCAAGTTGCTTCAATAAAACAAAAAGTCTCATCCTTTAAGCTCTGAAATATTTTAATAAGTTTTCGTTTTTTTTATTTTATCTCACACTCTTCTGTTAAACCGTTAAACTTAATACTGAGATTCAAGGATGTGTGTAAGCATGTGTGAGTGTGAGTGTCTGTTTGTGTTTATTTGAGTTAAGATGAGCATTAATATAAGTGTAATCATGTTGTTGTTGTTGTTTTAATTTTTTCAGTTCCTGAGTATTAATTAAGATTATGACATTTTGTTGTAAGAAATAACTGTAGATGCTTGAAGTACTAAAAATACTAATAATAAAAAAAGATGCCGTGTCAAAGACTGCTAATACTTAATATTTGTTTTTGCTATTATTTTAGTTGTTATTGTTTTTGTTGTTGTTGTCAATGTACTCGTATTTACTTTGAAATTGAAAATGTCTAAATCTTCTTCTAGTTAATCTCCTCTTTATTATTTTTACATGCACTCACTCATACGCAAACACACACACACAGCACTTTCTTGTGCTGTACAGGTGTACGTGTATTTACGTTTTGTTTTTACTTTATGATTTTCTTTTTTAGTCGACATTCGTTTTTATACCCTCCACCACAATAAGTTGTGAAGAGGGTATACTAAGTTTGTCATTCCGTGTGAAACTTTTTTATTATTCATCTTAGACCCCATAAAGTATATAGTATATTGTGGCTTCTTGAGAATTTCTAAGTCGACTTAGCCATGTCCGTCTGTCTGTCCGTCTGTTGAAAACACGCCCCGAAAACAATCCCTAAGCAGTTTGGGATTGAAATTCAGCAAAATCGGTTCAGTAGGACCAGAGCTATGAATCCAAATGTGGAACCATCACCTTTTAAAAACTGATCATTTTGTTACAAAAACTAGCATAAATGGTGGAAAAATGCACAGATTCATATAAGATTTTGCAAAAATTTGTTTTATTTGACTGGAAATCACGCCGTAAAATTTCGTGAATATCCGTTCATAATTTACCCTATGCCCCATATAAGACCAACTCCCGGAAAACAGTTTAATACGCCTTAAACCGTAAAAACTAACGCTATCATAACAAAATTTGGTACTTCACAGTTTTATAGGATTAGAAAAGACACTGTAAAATTTCGTGAAGATCGGTACTCCAGGCCCCATAGAAACCCTACTACCGAAAAACAGTTTAGTACGCCTAAAACCATGATTAATAATACTATCATAGTATAAATTGGTTCGTCACAGTTTCATAGGACTAGAAATGAAACTGTGAAATTTCGTGAAGATCGGTCCATAATTTACCCAAGATCAAGATTGTTGGTCAATAATTTAATATAGGTCTAAACCGCAACCAATTTTAATGCTGATGTCTGTTTTTATAAAGATAAATTAACAATAAATAGACATCATTTAGGTATCACTCCTGAAATACTGGAACTGGTGGTGGAGGGTATCAAAAATTCGGCACAGCCGAATATAGCACTCTAACTTGTTTTTTATTCCTTTAAAACATGCAAAAGGTATTTTTGTGTCAGTATACGAGTTTGTGTGTGGACGTGTGTTTGTCAGTTCTGCAGCGAAGATTATAAAATTCTATGGTGTTAAAATCTTTTCAAAATATTTTAGTAGGAATTGTTGTAGTTGTTACTGTGAGTAAAAAGTGTATGAGCAGTTGGGCCAATTTATAAGTGCTTTATACTTTCAAAATTCCATCCTTAAATATATAATTTTTCTGAAAGTTATCCAGATGCCCGAAGTAAAAAACACACAACTTTTTAATTCTGACTAAATATGCTAAAGGTATTAAACATAACATCACATTTAATTGATTAATATCTTGGGATGCGTAAAGTCGTGTAGTTTTTTACTACTTTGTGAAATCGTGTTAAGCTTCAATTAGATGTGGCATAATCATAACCATACAAAAGAGCTTTTTAAACCAACCTTATGGGCAAGACGGAATTTGATTATAGGCGACTTGCCATAACGCTTTAACCATAACCATAGCAACCCATTGAATTTTGAATTCTACGGTAATGGTTACGGCTATGGCATTATGGCACGTCCAATTGGACCTTTAGCCCGAAGTCATAACACTTTATAAAATATATACGTAGCTGATTAATATGTTTATAAAAAAATATCCAAAATATTCCAAGAACGCCAAAAATTAGCTTTCTCTTATATCTGCTTTACATTTTAAGCATGAAATCGTGTTTCTCTCGATTTTTTCATCGAAGACACTCTAGTAATACTTTTTAAAACTTCAATCCGACTAAAATCCCTTAAAGATAAAAAATAGCTCTGCTTATGTTATTTCTATTATATTATTTGGTCAAGGTTGATTTATATGATTAATTTATGATGGTATTAATTTTTAGTTCACCTGGTTATGTCTCCTTCCTCTAGAGACTGTATCTCTCTTCGGACCACTTGGTTCCTCGGTTGCCGTTATTTTTAAGCTTTGGTTCCGCCTTTTGTAAAGATCTTCTAGGATCACTTAATGGCTGAGGTTAAAATACAATTCGAGGTGGACTGCCAACGGTTTGTACTGCAGCTATACAAAAGCGTTGCACCTGCAGTGGAGTTTAAATATGTCCAAAGCAGTTTAATGCTTGAATCGCCATCTAGAATTTAATTCACCGCTATTCAAAGCTGTATAAAACTACAGCGTAATGGATTTCGTACATCTGTCCAAAAGGAGGCAGCTCTGTCCTTTCGTCGTCGAATTTGTGTGATAGTTCGGTATAGCTAATACCACAAGGTTATTCGATGCTAAAGACAAACACGATTTCCAACAACTTCAGAATCTTGATATATACTGGCCCTTCTGAAATTAGTTGATTGATGTTTAAATTCAAAAGCATCGAGTTGTAGCTAAGATTACATACATTCATCAGCACAACAAGAGCATGTTCGACTCTGTAGTGAGATAGACCCCCCGGGAGTGCAGGGATAATCTTAAGATCATCTTGTTTCAATATCTGAAACACGACAAACATCAAATATTGACTTAACGATCTTTTGCGATCGTGGCTCCGGTGGCACGAACCGGACTGACTAATGGTTGAGGCCTCAGGTACTATGCTTCTCAGGAAAATGCTTCCTGTCTTTCAGGTAGATTGTTTTTGCGAAATGTTCGTCTTTCCGGAAACACAAGGTGGTTGTGTCTTACAACCCAAGGTACGGGAAGGGATACCCTAAAAATCTCAATAAAGGGTTGATTTTGCACAACTTGTGGAAGATATTATTCCTAGGTGCTGCTAGCATTTTTCTAAGGCAGCGAAGGTATCCATGTTTATCTTTTCCGCAGCTATAGTGAGATAGATTTAATTTAATTCGCTGGTCAGTAAAAGCATTGAAATAAGGGCTTCTTCATCAGCCATTTAATAAAAATTAAATATTAACAATTCCATTTCATTTCCAATAACACTTCGTCCATTTTCTCTTTAACAAATAATTTGCTTAAAAAATATTTGTTTAAGACATCCTTTCTTCCTTGTTGTCCCTTATTCCCCATTTCCATCATTCATAATAAAAACGTTGTGTCTTTGTGTGTTTCTATCCATGTATATTTTTCTGTGCCTGTTTGAGTTTTAAATTCATATTTGCTGTTGTATTTTACATGTGCAGGCGCCTTGTTATTATAACACCATATTCCAGAATCGTTAATAAAGGATGCACTGAAGCTACTTTCTTCATATTTGTTCTACTTTCTGTTGGATTTTTATTTGTTTTTCTTCTTTCTTTATGAAGCAGATTAAAAAGTAGATGTAGATTTGGGCTGAAATAGAAATAGTGAAAATTTTTTACTTTAAAGATTTGGAAATTTTAAATTTAATCAGGGGCCCTAACAGTTATAATATAAACGACGAAAAAAAATCATATTTAACAATTAATATTGATCAATATTTGTAATCAAACAATTTTTTGGTTGAAGTAATCGTTATTTATAACCAAAATATAAGTAGTTTTTATTATTTTATTATGACAAAGTGGGTCTTCATTAGTTTTCGGTTAGACGAGATATTTTATTTGCATTTGGGGGATTCCCAATTTATAAATCAAAACTTTTGTATAAACAAATCCAACTATGTTTAGTTTTATATAGCTTAAAGATCCAGTTAATCGAACTTTTTAGTTGTTAGGAAAATCTCTAAAACAAAATAATTTTCATTTGTTTTTTCTTAAATCCTATCAAACAATATTTCATATTTTTAAAAATTAAATTTAGCAACGAGTACCAACAACTTCTGATACAAGAATAAGTTCATAGCGTCAACTTAAATGCAAACAGACGTAACTACACTTTTAGTTGTTTTTTAGAGGAGAAACAAAAAACGTTTCAAAATAAATAATAATAAAGTAATTTTGGCGTTTGAATTTTTTTAATAAAGTTGCCTTTTTTGATCGCAGAGGTCTCACCATTTGGTGAATTATGTAGTTTGATAAAATATCGCATAAAAAATCAAAAACTGAATTTCAAATTTTTGTGAAGTAACGTGCGCTTGCATTTAAGGTGACGATATGTATAAATGTATTCCAGTATTAGTGGATCTCGGCAAAAGCTTTGTACAATTTAAAAACTCACAGAAAAAAAACTAAAAGAAAGTTCTATTTGAACTACGACTACTACAACTACATATAACACAAACACTAAACAAATGCAAAAATGGGTTGGATTAATTGTATAAAGAGAAATGGAACTCCACAAGGAGTTGAAGGAAAACTTTTTTTTGGATTTATGTATTTTGCACATGAAAAAATTAACTACTTAAAGATTTAACAACGATAAAAATATAAATTAAATTTTACTTGTGTGAACTAGTTTTAAAATAGAAATTAACATTTAAAAACTCTTTTCTCTCTCGTTGTAGCGCATTATGGACTCGGCAGAACAGGCCGCTTTATCGGAATTGGATACGCAAAGCTCTCATTCGGCCACCGCCAACAATCAACATTACGATGCACGACGCATTAACGAATACAATGCCGATGGCAAATTGGCCGATGGAGCTAGACATATGGATATTCGTTTTATGCGACGTTTTGAGCGACTACCCGTTAATCTCAGTCTAAGTTCGATTCTGGTGCCTAATGGTGTCTCATTGGATGAGGGAGACGTTAAGGCAGCACTACAGTGGAGTTCACATTTGGATCCACTGTTCCAGAACAACTTGGAGCGAGATCCGGCTTTGTCGTGGCAGTATTTTGGCTCAACATCCGGATTTCTGCGTCGCTTTCCCGGTACCGCCTGGCCACCGGAGGGTTCAAAGGGAAGTAAGCAAATACATGATTTTCGTACGCAGAATTGGTTTGTGCAGGCGGCCTCATCACCCAAGGATATAGTAAGTTTTCCTATAAATTATTTACTTCTAACAGTTATTCATTCCTTAATATTTTTTTTACAGATGATTTTATTGGACTCTTCTTCAAGCATGTCGGAGAAGTCATTCGAGTTGGCGATGGAGACAGCGTTTAACATTTTGGATACTTTAGGGGAGAATGATTTTGTTAATTTAATAACATTTGCTGATGTTATTAAAGCCCCAGTGCCCTGTTTTAAAGATCGCATGGTTCGGGCTACACCCGATAACGTTCAAGAAATAAAATCGGCCGTTAAGGCCATTAAACTACAAGATACTGCTAATTTTACAGCAGGCTTGGAATACGCCTTTAGCTTGTTACACAAGGTAAATATTGTAGGAAAACTCTATTTTTAAATATTTTGAATGTTGGACAAAAGTGGTTTAAAAAAATCCCCTAAACTTTCTATGGCATCAGCGATCGGCCTCGATAGAAGTTAAGGAATCTTAAAATCGGCAAATCCTCTGAAAGTCTCTCAAAATAAGAAGCATACCGGTTTCGCTAATCGTTGATTTTTGGATAAGCATACTAGTCTAATGACAAAGCTGCGTCTAATCTTTCCGACAAAATTTCTCAGCTCACATTTTTATAGAGAACCGCTTAATCGAGTACATATTTCCACTTGCAGCGGTACCAACTAGGCAAAGAAACGAAAAATAACTGTGGAAAGGCACAACTTATGGTGTTACTTCCTCTTGGGAAGCCATGTGCAGCTAATGCCTAAAATTCGGCAGAATTTAATATTGACCGATCTCATTGAGGTCGCGGCTGATGTCCTATCTTATACCACTGGAGTCAGTGGCCCCCGGTGGCATAGCAGCGCCCGACTATTGGTTAAGGCCGCTGGACATATATATATTCCTAAAAAAGAAATGTATTTTGCCTTTCGAAAATATACTTTTAGAAATCATGTTGTGGTTTATACCCAAAGCCGCGGGAGAGGAGATCTTTAGAAGCCTACTTTTAGGGCTGATTTGCACCACTTGTGAAAATTTTCGGCCCCTTGGCGAATCTCCCTAGGTGACGTTGCTTTTCAGATTTTAATGGCAATTCATAAAGCAGCGGAGGTTAGATACCTCCGGCTCCTAAACAAGGGACGAGTATATAATTCTGCCGGTTATTACACTCAAAATTGCTACCTTTTTCTGTTGGTGCACCCACACACAAAGGCAATTTTTTTTTTTTTTTAAATTCCCTAAGCTAATCCCCGCGAAGTTTTTTTGTCTGCAGGAAAGAAACCAGAGTCTCTGACGGGAATCGAATCCGCAACCCCGGGGCTGATAGACTAGCTCACTACTAGCTAGCCTACCGGGGCACTCTGGTAAATTGGTAAATGCATTGTGTGCCATCCACTAGTTAGACCGGCATGAGATTAGATCGTAAACTAGCCAACTTCACCTTGTCATAAGACACACATCTGCTGATTGTTAGGGACGGCTTATTTGTGAGCAAGCGTTTAATCGCAGCAAACCTTTGTATCTTTAGCTCAAATTAAATGAAACATAACCATAACCGTTCAAAGCAGCTGTTAAAACCAACCTTATAGGTAACACTGTATTTGATTTAAGCTTACTTACCATTATGTCATTACCATAACCATAAAACCCAATTGATTTTATTATTATCTATGGTCATAGCTATGGTCATAGCATGACATTATGGCTATGTCAGTCGAATTGTACCTTAAAGGCCGTTCACTATTCGTAACCTGTGACCCGTCCGGTTGCCTGCAGCTCGACACTTTGGAAACTCCATTCTATGGACTCTATTCTATTTTATGATAGGACACATTTTTTTGTATAAAATGACCATTAAGAATCACTTATATCCTGGATTTGATAAACATAAATTTTTCTTTACAAAAAAATTCGCAGGAATTAAAGAGAACATTTTTAATGTTCCCGGGAACGGAAAAAGTCAGAGAAATAAGAATCCCTGCACAAAATAAGTCGTACGAAATCGGTGAATAAAATTTTAGAGTTATATTTCCTGCATTTCATTTGCTACTGAAAATGGGTCCGTGGCACTGTTATAACCTTTAAAAATAGACTAAAAAATTGCTAAAAATATTTTTTTATGTAAAAAACAAAATAAGTTAGGATTGCAAAAGGGACGAATAGAATAACCTGGCCGCCCTATATGTGTCATCCAACACAGAGAAAAGAAGACTTCTGAGAATATTAATACTATATTCATTATTATTTCTTTTCAGTACAACCAATCTGGCGAGGGAAGTCAGTGTAATCAAGCCATCATGTTATTAACCGAAAGTTCCTCTGAATCTCACAAAGAGATCATAAAACAATACAATTGGCCTCATATGCCAGTACGCATTTTTACATATTTAATTGGCTCTGATTCGGGAAGTCGCAGTAATCTACACGAAATGGCCTGCTCGAATAAGGGATTTTTTGTCCAAATTACCGATTTAGAAGATGCGAGACGAAAGGTAATGGACTACGCTTTAGTTATGGCCAGACCAATGATAATGTATCAAGCTGACCATCCCGTACATTGGAGCCCAGTTTTTACGGCTGGGAAGTCTGGCGGTCTTGCTCGTGATTCCGAGTATCAAAGACGTTTGGTGACGACAGTTTCAACTCCGGTCTTCGATAGACGCAACCATTCGGTACGTGTAGCAAATTTATTGGGTGTTGTCGGCACAGATGTCCCCGTAGAGGAGATACGTAAAATGATACCGCAACATAAATTAGGACCGAATGGGTATTCGTTTATCGTTGATAATAATGGTCGTGTACTCTATCATCCCGACTTACGTCCGCTAAGTGATGGTAATCAGTATATAGATCAGTTGAGACCACGTTACACATCGGTCGACATAACGGAGTTGGAATTGCCGGAAACAGAAATTGGCAACGATCATGAAATTGTCGAAATGAATAAAAATCTATTGTATGATGTAAGTTTTAGACTTGAATAGGGATTAAAGGAAAAATTAAATTAATTTGTGCTATTTTCATTCTTCACAGATGCGCAGTGATATGATTATGCCCAAAGAGGGTGAAACAGAATTCACTATTTTAAATCATTTCGATGATATGAAACGTGTTAGCGCACGAACTCAAAGGTAAGAAGGTATTTTTAAGCCGCGTCTTTTATTTAATTTTGATTAATGAATTCGGAAAAGTCTTAAATAAAGTATTATAATTTTTAATAAAACTTATTTTTTGCCCTTTGACAGATATTTTTATGGTCCCATTGAGGATACACCATTTACGCTCGCTGTTGTATTACCTGAGAAGTATGGCAGCCATGAATTGGTCTCCCAACAGGAAATAAGACATTCCCGAAAGAATGGTAAGTCTTTTTAATAAAAAGCCGAGCTATTAAACTTTTAAGCCGATGATAATGTTAATATTTTTGCATTATTTTCTAGTTACCGAATATTTCAAGGGAGAAAACTGGCGTGTCCATCCCGATTGGGTTTATTGTGAATACAACAGTGTTAGCGATTTAGAAAAAGAACGTGAAAGTTCCGGTGAATATTCGGGTTCTAGAGATCAAGAGCCAAGTTTTGGTTCACCCGAAGAACAGGTGTTGCACTTTTTGTCTAGAGCTGGAAGACCTGGTTGGAAATGGATGTCGGTAAGCAAACTTAAGAAAAACTCTACATAGAAACTTCTGTTTCTTTTTACAATTTGAAAATAAATAATCATGTATTGTAATTGTATTTCTCTTTCGCCATTCTTAATTAAAGGTAAGACCAAAATCCCCCCAACCTCATCATAGTATGCATGGTGCAACACCGGTGGGTCATTTTGCCCAACACATGAATGTTCAGGGTTCTCGCAAAGCAGAGCCATACTATTGCGATCGAACCTTGTTACAGAGCTTAGTGCGAGATGCCATGGTTACGGATGGCTTGGATCGTAACTCTACCGGTTCCACTAATGGCAAAGAAGATAAAAAGTAAGTTTTTCTAGAAAACAAAGTGGTTTAAATTATTTTTTTTTTGTTTGTTTTTTTTTTAACTTTTGCAATAATGCACCTTGAAGCACCACGAACTATTTTCAATTAATTTTTGAAAACCAATTCCTAAGTTTTATCACATTTTATTAAAGCACCATTTCTATCTTATATTTTTCTTTACTTAATTCTTTTTTTTTAATTTCATTTCTTTAATTGCAATCTTTTATTTGATTTTTATACTTTAATGCAAAAAAATTATTTCTATACATATATCAACTTTTGTTGCAAAACATAAAACTTAATATTTTAACAAAAAAACTAAAATTTTTCACAAAAAATTTTGAAAAATCTATATAGTCCAATCGCCACTTTAATGGCAATTTTGAAAAGGTAAATTTTTTAGCAAAAATATTTCTTTTATAAAACATTCTCCCCGTTTGCACAACTTTGTTGGCGGATATGCAGCTTGAGTTAAAGTAAACTTTTTAATTTGATTGGATAATGCTTTAACATTTTTCGTATACAAAAAGTCGGCTAGTTGCTTAAAAATTTGAAATCCTGATAAGTATATGAAATTCTTTCGAAAAATTTCAAAACCAACTCGGCTTTGGGTATTTATTTATAAGGATTTTAATTTTGAATGGAAAACGAATTTGAATATTTCACTAACTGCCTGTTTAACGATTTCAAACGTTAACGTTCGTATAGAAAATTATACTTAAAACAAAAACAAAATTCGAACATTTTTTTTTTGTTTAAAATTTAATTTTCGCAACGTTCGAAATCATAAGTCTTTGTATCCCTTGTTGTTTTGAAAATTGTATTACCCCGGAGTTACTTTTAATTCTCTTTACCACGGGTGGAAAGGGTATATGTAAATTTGTCTTTCCGCTTGTAAATACAATATTGATATATAACTCAAAAAATTAAATATTGGAGTTAGCGATGCAGAATTGTTTGCTATGATTTCTTTATATTGTGTATAAAATTCATCTTTATATCTTTTAAATTTAACCGTTTAAGGAGAATGTGTCATTATTTTTTCTAACTGCTGTGAGCACATCATAAACTTTAAACAAGTTTATCTCGAAATGCAATCTTTTAAATTATGACGACGTGGCAGCAAATGAGCGATATAGTCCGGAATAGTTTGATATTGATATGCAACGAGATCGGTCAACCAATGGCTGAGATATGAACAAAAAACCACGGCTAACTCTAATTTTTTCCCATAAATCCAACATGTAATTTCATAAACCTTTAAAAATACAAATGTTTTAGCACAAAAGTGAAAACAGATTTACATGAGTACCTGCCATATGGCCTAATCTCATAATGGATCAGCGTTGCCAGAATGCTGATTTTATCCTTTTTGACCAAAATATGATTTGATGATTTTTTTCTCATATGATGATTATTTAACTAGGGTACATATTTGTTTCTTAATTTATAAAAAATTAAAATCTATTTTAACAAAATTTGTTTGGAAAATTTGACTAAAACACACATATTAAACTTCTTTAAGTTTTTATACCCACACCACAATAGTGGAGAGGGTATTATGCATTTGTGCTGAAGTGTGTAACGCCTTAAAATATTGGTCCTAGCCCCACCTTAAAGTATACCGATCGACTCAGAATCACTTTCTGAGTCGAACTAACGATGTCCGTCCGGCTGGCTGGCTGTAACCTTGTGCGCAAAGTACAGGTCGGAATTTTGGAGATAATTTGATAAAATTTGGGACATAGGTTCTTATTGGCACAAGGACCAAGCCTATTGAATGAAATTTATTTTATATATCCGAAAAGCAAGGCTTCAGCAAAGACAATCATCCTGAATGACAGGAAGCATTTCGCGCAAGAATTGTACTAACGGTGGCCACAGTCAATAGTTAGTCCTGAGTGCATGTCCACTGGGGGCTACTTATTTCGATAGCGTAGGTACTATGGGAAGTACCCCAGACTTAAGAAATCCAAAGACCTCAAGAGCCCTGCCATTTTGAATGTTTGTCGCATCCCGCCTGATTTTCCAGGGAGGATGTAACACAAAAAGATGAAATATCCTTAAAATGGTTTAGCACGATAGCGCCCATTCCATATGATCTAGGGGGACTAAATTTGGCTCAGAAATTTTTTTTTATTGAAAAAGAAGTGCTAAATCAGCCAAATATTTAATCTGGCCCCATTAAAATGTTTTCCCGAAAACTTATTTATTACAATTTCAAATACTGCGGTGAATGGTATATAAGATTCGGCACAACCAAATATGTATAGCACTTTTATTTGTTAAATGTGTGTTCGTCGCTAAAGAGGTTCAATAACTTTACCATTATTGACAACGATCTTATTATTTTTGAATTATTAACATAAGTTTTTTAAGGAGTTTGTAGTTTTTTCGATAAGCAGAATTTTTTTAAACCCAATTTCAAGGCGAAAGTATTACAGGTGGTCTTGAAAGCCCTGCTGATAACTTTTTTTAGCTTTATCATTGTTGGATGTCAAAATTTTGTTTAGTATCCTTGTTTCTGTTTTGTTTTCTTTCTGTAAAATGATTTTGTGGTTGTGTACGAGTTTTACTTGTTACTACAACAAGAGATTATCTGTAATTAGTTCGCCTTGCCCAACACTGAAACACAAAATAACTTTTTTTATACAGTAATATTTAAAATTCCAATGAATAATAAATATTGTGTGTCGGATTCATTTAACTATTGATCAGGTTCTGAATCAAAAAAGATTTAAATACAGTCATCAGGTTTTAAGGGAGTAACCAAACTGGATATGAAATTATCGGTCATGTTTTGAAAACCGAAATCATGTAAAATCAATTCGATGGGGGTTTTTTGTAAATTTTTTTTTAAGAAATTACTGTAATTTTTTACGATTTTGAGATAAGTTCTAGTATAGATAAGCAGTACTAGAAGCTCGAAGGCAATATTTTAACCACATCTGGCAGAACCCGTGATGAAGAAAATTTTTGTCTGGCACTGGCAGGACATAAAATAAAGAATAAGGATAAGATTTGATTAATTATTGTTAGTTCATATTTAATATATGAAGATTCAATAAATAAATAATGAAAAAAAATCGGGCACTTGGTCCTTATAAAACCCTTAGGCGACTTGCATTATCGGTCTGTCTGTCCAGACCGATAACTGCGATAAATAAAATGATTGTATTCTTCTTAATTAGTAAGTGTTTAATTTATATAGGTACAGAAATCGTACTATGGTTCCTTGTAAAATTCTTAGACGATTTAGCATGTTATGATTCAAAAAGAAAAACCTTGAGAAATAAAATTTTTCCTACAAATCAGGTCCCTTCAAACATTTTTGAAATTTTTTGGCGATTGCTTGTTTGGCGTGATTACGCGATCCTTCTCAGGGAATACGAATCGCTAACCATCGCCTACGGCGATGAATATGCGAGCGCACACAAGTAGCGGCAATCAATTTTTGAAATTTTTTGGCGATTGCTTGTTTGGCGATGATTACGCGATCCTTCTCAGGGAATACGAATCGCTAACCATCGCCTACGGCGATGAATATGCGAGCGCACACAAGTAGCGGCAATCAATTTTTGAAATTTTTTGGCGATTGCTTGTTTGGCGATGATTACGCGATCCTTCTCTGGGAATACGGATCGCTAACCATCGCCTACGGCGATGAATATGCGAGCGCACACAAGTAGCGGCAATCATCAGTGTTTTTTTATAACTTTCGATAGAATTTTTTTTGTCTTGTTGTTTTGTTAAGGTAACGGGAAAATAAATATTTGGTTTCAATCGCGATACGCGATGTTGACACATGCGAACGTTTTCGCAATTCGCCAGAGGATCGCATTTAGCTTCCACGCGATGCATCGCAGCGATGTTAGACAACTTGCCGGCGATTCGCGGGCGATGATTCGGCGATGGAAATTGTTTGCAGGGGTGTTATTATTATTCTCTTTTATACTCTATTATTACGTACGTGTGCACACACATTGAAGAGAATTTAACAACATTAACAACAACATATGTAAAATTCATACAACACATACAATCGCAAAATGTAATAGTATAAGTTGCCGATCGCAGCTTTATATACATTAAAATCAGAGGAAAAAATGTCTCTTTAACCACGTTTTTCTCTTAAGCCTCAAATATATTCTATCAAAACTGAGTCAAAACGGTAGGATCACAATTTCTTAAACAAACAAATCGCAATGTAAACAATTTAATAAAGTTTGTTATGTCAACATCTTTTATTTTAAGGAAACTCCGTGTGGAGTCTTATAGAAATCGGACCATAATATTAACTAGAGCTCCAGAAAATTCCTTTTCTAAATAATATTTTTACCACAATAACCCTGATAAGGCACATTTTACAGAGGAAAATTATCTGGCAATAATAAATATTTCGCAACGAATTGTATTTACTGCGCTTTCGTAAAACTGCTCTGGGCAGTTTTACGAAAGCTTGCGCGTCTTATCGTTATTTTTAAAGTTTAACGGGGCGTGCGGTTTACGTTTCATCTCGAATTGGCTACTGGTTCGGCGTTGTATAGCTGTACCGATTTAAACTTTTGCTGCTTACAACATTAACCATATGTAATCGTTTTTAACTTCAAACCATTAACGTGTTTATCTGGTGGAGTTCCAAAAAAACTCAACGTGACTCGATGGATTAAACTCAGACGTTTGCTAGTGAAGACAAAATACTCTAGAGCTGATTTGGGAATGCTTCGCTTTCCTATACGAAACTTTTGGTCCACCGATGACTTTTGGATGAGGCTCCAAAACTGCGTAATGCACTGGCGATATAATTATGAATTGTTGCCCAAAATTTGTTGTTCTTAAGTTTAAATAAAAAAAAATTTTTTAATTTTTACTTAAGTTATATTCTTTTAAAAGTTAATGGAGAACATGATCTCGATGACTTGAAGATGGACATTTTTATGCCAAATACGATAAACTCCCGGCAAGGTCACAAAATAATGTAGAATTAGAGGCATTACTAAATAAAGATCAGTGACAATTACAAGAAGCGCTTACGGAGTTTCGTTTTAGGTACAGCTGCCAAATATTTCTTAAATTTAAAGCTCTTTAAGGCACGGCAATTAAGCTGAACCATATAGAATCCAACGCAGATTTGAAATCAACTTGCAACCCGGGATGAAAAATTATCTATTATGATAATTCAGCAACTTAAACGTTTTCAGAGAGCTCTTGAGGAGAAACAAAAAGAGATACAAAGCCATAGTTTTTTATCACGTTACAGTTCCAGTAGAATCTATACAGAAAACAGCGGATGAGAAGTTTGACTTCAGCCTACTTAAAAATTTAACCTCATAACGTCTAAGTACTATTTGTTTTGAACGATGCAAATCCTTTTATTACAGGCTAGAAAGTTGGCTGAATACCCTTTTTGACTTTATGCACAAAATCCCTCTATTATTAGAAAATTTCAAAGATCCATAGCTAATCATTGCTAATATCAAGGCCTATCCAATAGGTCTGCTTACTATTACAACAATACAACAATACAAAAAACAACAGGCATTTTGTTTGTGTAAAATTCCTCGCCGTTGTCAAAATCTTACTACTACATAGGCAAAACAAAAGGAAAAATGTGTTTTGTGTGCATGCATGTGTGGCAAAAAACCAAAAAAGTAAACAAAAATATACACGTATAAGGAAAATGTAAACAACTTTTGATATCGTTGAGGAAAAAACCAAATAAACATCTGGCTTCTTAAGCAGACCTATTGGATAGACCTTGGCTAATATAAACAACATTATAATTTAAAATCGTATTAAAAAGCAATAAAGCTGCAATCTTTATTTCAAAAAAAATCAACCCCAGATACATGTGTAGGTTTTTTTTTGTCCCCAGATTAAATTTGGTTAAAATTCGAAACAACCTTATAAATGTTTTATCGCTAAATTTGGATCAAGTCCATCTTGATATTAAATTTACTGTAGAAAATTTTTAAAATTGGGCCCCCAAGGTAAATGCTTAAAAAAAACTATTAAAATCAGTAGAAAATTGCCTGGTACTGTAATTTGCTAGTTTAATCTTCGAAATGCTCAAAAACTCCACTTGACGTATGGAAGCCTCCATATAGTTCCTATATTAATTCTAAAATTCTTAATTTACAGGCAAGGCTACCAGAAGTTTGTAGTCACTACATCATATGTTGCAACACGATCTGGACTCTTAAGATGGATTGATCATATTAAACCCGCCGAAGACTCACCAGATCCGTAAGTTTCTTTAATTTCACATTTGTACAAATACGGAATAAAAACAACTAATATTATATATATAATTTTTTGTTTTGTTTAAAAGACATTTTAGTGAAGATAATGCCCGGGCTATGGATATGTCGTGGTACAAACGGGCTATAGATCAGCATACCGTCGAACAAGATAGTTTTGTTTACAGTGTTCCCTTCGGCTCGGGCTATAACACCAAAACTAATGCCACATTAGTGACAGCTTCACATGCCATATTTGTTGAGCATCGGGGCCATAAAGCTCCCGCTGCCGTGGTGGGTTTACAATTTCAGCACGATTCGTTGGCTAAACACTTTATAAGTATTACATCGGCTGTAAGTAAAAACGTCCAGAGTTTTTAGGGTCCTTAAAAGAATTTTTTGAAATTGAAAATATAAAATGTTTTTCTAGTGCACGGGCATGACTGGCTGCAAACGTACATGTGCTTCCGATAACTTGGATTGTTATGTGTTGGATAACAGTGGTTTTGTTATTATTTCCGAGGAGCCCGAACATACTGGCAAATTTTTCGGTCAAATTGATGGCACAATTATGGATTCATTAGTGCAAGATCGTATTTATAAGCGTGTGACGGTCAATGATTATCAAGGTGTATGTTCCAATGCCGATAACCCCTATACAGCCGATGGTGTTATGATACGACCTCACCGAGCCGCTTCTTGGCTATTTAAATACATTATCTCACTAAGTGGCACTTGGCTTTCGATGTTAACAACACCGATTAAGGCCTGGCCACAAGACGACTACAGCTACAACGAAGAAGGCTTCGAAGAACCCACCTATCCGGATGACTATGAACCATTTGAGGATGACTACAGTTCGCCTATAGATGAGGAAATGGATGAAATGTTCACCACCGCCGATGTGGTAATACTTTTATTTTTCACAATAAGATTACTTTACTTTAATTTTCATTCTTAGGAATATACCACACCCGCTCCTAAACAACATAAGCCTCATTCTGGCCCTCGCTCTAGTCCCGACCCAAACAATGCCCGCCGTTGTGACTTACGCACCGATTTATATATGCTACAACCAGAGAGATTAAACCAGGGCGGCCAAAATAATCCCTTGAAGGTAAAGTTTCGAAGATTTTATAGAAGAAGTAAAGTCGGAAACATGTCAACTCTTTTCTGTTCTAGGGTAAACTTACGAATTGCCATGTTTCGGGCTGCGAACGTCCATTTAGTGTTCAAAAGATACCCCACAGTAATCTAATACTCTTAGTAGTGGACACTTTGTGCCCTTGTGGTTCGAAACAACTGGATATAGAACCCATGGAAGAGTCAGGTATTGTGGGTTAGTATTTTTTTTTTTTAGTTTTATCACAATAATTAAATTCGTTTATTCATCCCTACCCCAGGAGCCTGCAGTACCCGCCGCCAATCACAAGAAACCCAAAAACGACGAAGGCCTAGAAAATGCATTAATTATCATCCGGAAGAAATTGAAATACAACAATGTGGCCGGGGTACAAACTTGCTCCTAAATCCCTCTTCCATTTTAATCGCTCACGTAGTCATGATCATAGTGACTTTATTGCTGACTAGCGCGTGATACTAAATGAATTAAATTTAACTAAGTCAACTAAATTAGCAGACAGCCACACTCATACATACGCAGACACCAAAAATATGACTCCATTTTGTTTTTTCTTCTTCTTCTTCTTCGTTGTATTAATAAAACATCAAGTAAACATTGAAAAAGGCAACACTCATCAAACACACTTAGAAAAAAGAAAACCCAAAACCAAATTTAGTAAAAGCAAAAAAAAAAAAAAAATTAGATTTATTTTTCATAATTTTTTAACTAAAACAAAAAAAGCAAAAAAAAAAGAATAGTTTTTTGAAATAATTATAATTATTATTGTAGTTAAAAATGTAGTATGTGTATGAATTGTTTTTACAAACTATAACAACTTTTTCTGTAAGTGTAGCAGACAAAAGAAATTAAACACAGTAAAGTGTAAGGGACGTCATGTTTTTTTCGGAGTTTAACTAAGAATATATTTTTTTTATTATTCATTCACAATGAATTGATGTTAAAAGCAGACAGAGTGTATTAAAAATTGAAAACCAAAAAATAATGAAAATTTAACAATTAATGACAAGAGAATTTATTTAGTGAATCGACAGCAACAACAGCAACCTAGATTTTGTTAGAAATTTAAAATTTAATTAAACAACAACAACAAAACAATGAAAATAATTAATTAAGTAAAATTATGTAATTGTACCTACAAACTTACAAAATATAAAAGACAAAAACAAAAAAAAAAAAGTATAATTGATAAACTAGTTTAATGCTAATTAATTTAAAAATTAATTTAGTTCAATTAGAAATTAGTTAAATTAAAAAAAAAAATATTTTTAAAGAAAATCTAAACCCATTAAGGACCAATATTATTTTATGTTGCAATTCTAACTGCCGTATTCATAAAAATCTAAATTGGATTTGAAGTAAAATTTGTTTAAAAATTAAGATTCAATATACGTTTAAAATCTAAATTATTTTGTATGAATACGAAATGTTATAAATTTTATACAATTTAAACAATCATTTTCATTTTTTCCTCCTTTTAAACGTCAAAAACTTTTTTAAGCTTTGCTTTAGATATTACTTTGTATTAAAAGTCTATAATTTCTTTACCCACAGGGGGACTACCGCGTATTTCGATTCGCAAGAAATAATTTCAGAGTTGCTAAAATGTGTGTGATAGTGTTAAGTACCCTTTTACAACATTCAATGTATATAGTTGCAGCGATCGATGTAGACTGTTCACAATATTTTCAAGAACTATATCAATATCGTTGTACGAACAAACCATGCTGAAAAGTTTACCAAACTATGTAGTTTTTTTTCTAGACCGAATCTAAATTCAGCGCTTTGAAACGACATATAATGCAGTTGAATTCTATGGTATGGTTTCCATCGTTTTAACTTCGATTTGCGTCACATTAGTTGTTCCTTATTATAAAACATTTGCTGCAGAAACTATCTTCAATTCTATTTTGAAACTGCATTCGTGTTCATTAAACAAAACTTTTGTTTTGCAGTATTTAGGCATTTTGTGTGACTTCTCTCTTTCTTTGAAGAACAAACTCACAAAAACTGCTTGTACGCGAAACAAAGTACACTTTTCCATTCCTCTTTCCCCTTTCATTAACAAACACAAATGTTAGTATTAGCTTTAAGCAAGCCTTCAGAAGGGCAGCGATAGAGAAGGTGTTATGCGTCCTCCTACACATTTTCGTTATCGCAGCTGTGGCACTAAGCATAGTGTTTGACTTTTTATGCCTACCTATAAGACAGTGTCGATGGGGCCATAACTCCTGCATCCAGTGTTTGCGGCCCATCTGTTATTAGCAATATCAATAGTCGATCGCCGGAGTTTGAGTTTGCAGGAGAACAGAGGCACCCCAACGCCTTCGTAGTCCTGCAGTCAAGGGCTGTTCTCATTGAGAGGTAGTTCAATGCCATAACAGGTGCACGAATATCAGTGTAAATATCCACAGCAGAAAGTCTGAGTTGGTCTACATCTTCCTTGATCGCAAGCAGCTCTGCATGGAAACCGCTACAGGTATCCGGAAATCTTCGCGGCAAATTGAGGTTGAACTCCCTTAAGTGTTCTCCGAATCCCAAGCCTTCGCGTGACTTAGAGCCATCCGCGAAGAAGTTCACGCTTCTTCTCCTGTCTGGAACATTGTTTCTCCACGGTATCAGTTCCTATAAAAAATCTTTGTAAAAAGACTTTGAAGCAGTGAAACTGCGATTGATTTAGAATAAAAAGTCTTAAGGATGTCTTAAATAACGCTTACACACATTTTTATTATTTGGATTTAAATGATTTACTTTATACAAAATCGATATATAGCTACTTTAGAGTCAAAATCTAAGTCTCTGCCAGACACACAAAAAATAGTTTTTCAAAAACTGCAGATTTATTTTCCGTTTCTCTTTAAAGTCCTTAACATGGAAAGGATCAATATCTGCAGATTAACTTGTTTTCCATTTTCTTTAAAATCTCTATAAAAATTTGAAATGATAAAAATATGAAAAATATGAAATAGAGATTTTTAGTATACTCTCAGGTCTTCCTATTTTTAGATAAATTAAAAAACTTTTTCTCTTCCTTCCCTTAATGGGTTAAGATAAGCCTAAAAATAAACTTTTTATTTTTGCGTAGACAATAATTTCTTAGAGACTTTATTTATTTTCTTACAATTAAGTTTTTTTTTTTTTATAAAAATAACAAAAACAATTTAGTAAAAGTTAAACAAAAAATATATTGTTGGTATAAAGAAGAAAAAAATGTTATGTTTTAAAAAGGAAAACAAAAACTAAATTATTTAAATTAAAGGAAAAATTAAACTAAAATCTCAAAAATTTAAAGTTAGTCTTAATGTCATAAAAGTAGTTAAAACGAATTAAAAAAAGTTATTATTGGTAATTAAAAAAAAAAATAAATAAAACTTCTTAAGAAAGAAAAAAAATATTATAAAAATTTAATTTAAAACATTTAATAGAATTAACAAAAAATAAATAAGTAAATAATCCAAGATTTAAACTGTTTTTTTTTTGTAAATAGTGTTGAACTTTTAAAAAATAATAACAACAAAAAAATAAAAAACAAATAAAATAAAACATGCAGAAAATACAGAAATTCCTACCGATTATTTCATTGAAAACATAAAAAACTAAAAACAAAAACATTTTATTTTTACAATAAATTCATAAAAAATAAAATAAAAAAATCTCATTAAAACTTAAAACACAGACAAACCTAAAAGTAGTCAAAATGAAGAATATCAAAAACTAAAAAGCATTTAATTTTTTCCCTTAATTTTTAATTAGTCAAAAATTTTAAAATAAAAAAATTACTAAAATAAAAAATATTTTTTTTTTAAATTAATTTTGCACTGAATTTACTAAAAAAAAAAACGCACAATTAAGCAAAAAAGATAAAAATGTATTAAAAACCCAGCAAATGTAAATGTTTTAATTTTAAAAAACACAACTCCTTTTTTTAAGAAAAATTTAACAAAATAAAAAAAAAGTTTAACATCAATAACGCAAATTATCGACATAAATACCAAAAACCAAAAAAATTTAAAAGACTTACTGAATCTAACTGAAATTTTTCATATCAAAAACAAAAAAACCCAAGAAGAAAAAAAACATATTCGCTATTGAAAATAATTTTCTTTTTTATTTTTTTTTATAAAACATTTAAAACAATTTTAACCAAATAATGACAAAATTATAATGAACATTAGTAGCACAGTGTAATAAATTTCACTCTCACTTATTTCCATATTTATTATTGTTACTTGCATCCGTTTAAAAAAATTTTTTTTTTCAAATATTGA
Source organism: Pollenia griseotomentosa (assembly GCA_963931875.1). Lineage (NCBI taxonomy): Eukaryota > Metazoa > Arthropoda > Insecta > Diptera > Polleniidae > Pollenia > Pollenia griseotomentosa. Next base: position 199,782,771 of record OZ007561.1, on the reverse strand, counting down.
GATTTGCCTTCACTTTATTTTAGTGAAGAAAAAAATTACATGTTGGGATTTTCCCTACTTCTGGCAAGACTGATAAAGGTTATTCTTCAGAAACATTCATAGCAGTGTTAAAAACTTAGAGGCCTCGAACAAATTTTTTAAAATAAAAAAACAAATTCATTGGAATGACCAAAATTTTAGGTTTACAAGTTGACAAATTTCTGGCATATAGCCACTGCGACTGACGCACCTCTACAAAACATAGTCCTAAAGTGTCTAATAATACGAAAGAGGTGGCCAATTCACAGGTCCATTTCTTGAGATAACTCGGTCACCAAACGTTTCGGATCTAAAGACAAATGGGCCAATGACGCCTTCGGCATGTAAAGCGCACCAAACAGTGATTTTTGTGGGGTTCTAATAAAGCCTCATAAGGATTGTGATCTGAAAAATAAAAATTATTTTTCCCTATAAAATACAAAATGAATTTGTATTCTTTTTGTTTTGTTTTTTAATCAATTAACTTTTTAAAACAACAAAAACTAAAAAGGTAAAAAAAATACTTTTTTCTTTCTCAGCCTTACAAGATAATCAGTCAAATAATACAAAAGAAAAACAAAATTAGTTTTTAGTCTTAGTTTACGCATGAGACACAAAGTTAAATTTTATTTTCACAACAGATGCTTTTCTTGCATATATAACATGTACTCTTCGTCATTCTGAGTTTGCTAAAGAAACAGAGGTGACAAATTTAACGCTCTTTTGGTCCTTTGACAACATTTTCGAAGGATTCTTGTCGATTAGGCATTTTATTTTGAATTTTTTCTTTAATTAAGGTCTGGAAGGAAGGTGTCTCGAATCTGCCTCTTAAATAGGGAGCCACGAGAGATTAATGCAGATTTTTCAGATACTGTCGTCGGTTTTTGGGTTTTCGATCTTTATGGAACATATTGTGAGTATATATGACGTAGCTGTTGACAAAAGTAATATTTTAAATTCCAAAAAAAAAGACACAAAAACTTACCATAAGGTTACTCTTCGTCGTTGCGACGAGTACACAACTCTAAATTTCAACTTTAAAAAAATGAGGATCCAGCGTACGTCCACTCACTACAAGCTTTCGGCATCAGCTAACGTTGTTGACAAAAAGGGCGTTATTTGAACACTCATAAAAAGTTATAAGATAAAAAGTAAAAGAGCTTCGTTAATTCGACAAACAGTTATTATCCAGGGTTAAGCGAAAAGCGCATATAGATGCGCTCCAATAAAAGAGCTATTATGGTGCAGTGAATGCTTATGAGAAAAATTATAGTAAAAATCTTCTTTTTGCGCTGATAACAAAGATGGCTTTAAACCGAAAAAAAATTACAACTCTTCTATACACATATAAACGTATGACAACGAAAGTCAATTACAAAATGAATACCAACGAGCCCTTCACGGTAATTATGGTTTTTCCGCAAGCACACAAATTCATAATAAGAGAAAAGGAAAAAATCGCATGTTTTATCTGGCTAAAAAAGCGCTTATTGCCATCAGGAAGTAGTTTTCCAAACCGGGAACTCCCCATAGCAACATCATGCATCCCAGGCTTAATTATGTTAAGCGCAACGCAACGCCAAATAATAACATTGAAAGCAAATAGAAAGTCATAAATATTTTGTAATTTTGTTGTCGCTTTCTACAGAAATTCACATTGCCTTTTAAAATTTCAAATGTCTCATAACTTGTGGCGTTGAAAATTTTTAAACGGTACATAAATTTATGTAGAAAACAACAACAACAAAATTACAAATATTATGACTTTGTTTTTGCTTTTAATTTAATTCTTTGGCGTTGCGTTGCGTTTTATATAATTAGGGCCTAAATTTACCAATCCTAACAAGAGAGTAGTTATTTTTTACTTAATACAAAACGAAAATACTTCAAATTCCAGGACATTGGAGGGTTGTAAATTTTAATTAAAAAAGCTTAAATAAAACGATTTAAGTGTCGGACTTGTTTTTTTTTTGTCAAGATTAAACTTAGGGAAAAAACTTACTTTACCCTTCTCGATTCTGATGAATAATTGATTTTTGCAATGAAAATTTCCAATTTCTTACACTGTGTTTCAAGACAAGCAATACCTTAAAAATAAATAAATTCAGTAATATCAAAAATATTTCAATTATTATAATAAAAAAGATATAAAAATATAGAAAAAAATTTTATTTTTTTATAAATTTTACCTTAATTAAAGGTTTAATAAAAATAATTACAAAAATTGTATACTCCCACTAATACTAAAAAAATAATTTTTTAGATTAACCAGAAATATTAAATGCCCAAACATTTGAATAACAACAACAATTTTTTTAAATAACAACAAAATTGAACAAGAAAATTATAAAAAGGGATTTTTGAAAAAATATTGAAATTCATAATAAAAATTCAGAAAATAAACCAAATGTAAATGGGGGAAAAAACTTAAAGAAACATATCTTTTCTTGTTTATATAAATTTTTTATTATTTTTAAATTTTTTTTAATTAAATAATTAATCTTATTATTTTTGAAATTGTTAATTTTTCTTTAAAAAAAAATTAAAATGCTTTTTACAACTTTTACTTTCCATTTTTAGTCAATGTTTTTCTTGTTATTTGACTTTTAAAATAAATAAATTCATTTTTAAATAAACTTTATCAAAAGAAAAACTATTTAAAAAATAATAAAAAAAACACACACACACTAAAAATTAACACAAAAAAATTAAAAACATTTTCTGTGTCTTAAAACTTGTATAAAAAGAATGTCTTCCATTAAATTAATATTGTACTTAAAACAAAAAAAAAACAACAACTTTTATTATGTATTTAAATGAAGGAAAACACAAAACTATTAAACTTTAAATTATTCATTAAAATAACTTAAAATCTAAACATTAAAAACAAATATTTAGCTTCTAAGTAATGTGCAATGAATTAATTTTTAATTCCATTTATTCCAAAAAAAAAAAAAAAAAATTGTAAATTGTATATCTCTGTATTATAACTGAATTTAGAAAACAAATTTCAAATAATTTCCGTTTCAAAATTTTATTTTGACTTTAAATTAGACATGTTATTTATTGTTTTAAATTTCTAAAAATTGCAGGATTAAAAGATTCTTTAAATGATTATTTTAGAATGGCATACTCTTAGGATGGTTAATTTAGAAGTTATTATTAGCGTTGCCATTTTGGATACTTTTAGCATAAATCGGATTTTTTTTTGCAATATGAACTTGTATAAATTTTTTCCATTTTAACAACTTTTTTCAACATAAAAATTTTTTTCTTTTAGTATTACCCACTCCGCTTTTCTAGATCTTAATAATTTAGTATAGTATGAGTGTATCCAGTGTTGCCGCTCGTTGCTAAAGTCGCAATTGAACGCAATTGAATTTCATGAATGAAAAGATTGGTGACAAAGTGTGTAGAGACGTTTTCGGGGTAAACAATGTTAAAAGAAATGTTAAATCAAGCAACAATATGGTGTTTTCCTTCAATATGTTGCATAAAAATTATTTAAATTGAATAGTTAAATTTGTATTTAAGACTTTAACGCCAAATTGTAGCTTGTGGCTTGTCACAAAAAACGTAGCGTCTAAAGGAACATCAAAATAAAAACAAAGATATTGTTGCAGGGACATGATCGCAAAAAACGCATAATCTCAAACAGGTATAATTTACAGTTTTATGTGTTATTCATTAAAAAAAGTTTTTAGCCATTTTTTAGTAATTTTTTTCTTCTTAAATTTAGCCATTTCGGTTATCAAATTCTGGCAACACTGCTGGACAAAAATAAATGGCTGAATTGTAAACAAATTAGTTATACAAGATTCCTTTTTTTTAAAGTTAAGTTAATTTAAAAAATTTACTTTTCTTGACTTCAAATCGGACTTACAAAAAGGAATACGTTTTTGTTGTGGTGAAGGGTAATATAAAATTCACCACATTGAACTCAAATTTCCTTATATTCGAAATAAAAGACCAATATGCGCTATCATATCAATTAATAACTTGCAAATCCTTGAAGTGTGCCACAATTTTTAAATCTTTGACATAAAACAAAAAGCTCAGAAACTGTTTTACCTTCAATAGCCAATAAACTTTTTTTTTAACAAAACAACTTCCAAACAAAAATTAAACACCAGCAAAAAATTTGCTGCAGTTGTTTAGGGAAAGAACGCATTTGTTTTAATTTTTGTAAATAATTCATTTAATTTTAAAAAATAGCATTAAAGGTTTTAACTACACCACTTAAAAGCAAGATTCTGTTACTGATTTTATTGATATTTGTTAATTTTTTGTGCACTAATTCTATTAAAAAAATCTTATTTCCATTTATGTAGTCACAAAACAATTACATAGGTACATAATTGTTGTTGGTGTAGTTTTTTTTTAAAACATAATAATGATGAAAATTTCTCCAGAAGTATGTTGTGTTTACTTCTCGGTGAAGTTGTTGAATCATACTTTAAGCTTCGAAAGTTTTTCATTTAATTTTAAACATTAATAACCCCCTTATGCAAAACTGAATGGGTTCTAATATGTTGGTTAACTCATGTGAACTTTAACTTAGAAAATTTGTTTTATAAACCTTAAATATTTTTATTAATAAGGCATCTAATGTTTAAGACAAACATTTTGAAAACTGCTTCACATAAAGTTTTGTGTAAAGCTTTGGACAAAGCTTTAAAAAAATCTTGAGACAAAGATGTTAAAAATTTTAAAGCAAGAATTTGAAACCAAATTTTAAATTAAAATTAAGAAAATCTTTAAAAATTTGTTATTATTAATTTTTATAAGAAAAGATATAAATAAAGCTTATTAGGAAAATTTGCAACTTTCCTCAAAAATAATGTTAAAAAGGTTTTAGAAAATGTTTTAGAGGTTTTAGAGCAGTTACCTCCAGCTCATATGCCCAATGGGCAAGCTTTTACAAAAGAGCTTTTGAGCTTTCACGCCGACACGAGTACAACAAGCAATCACACAACAATGCTTGCTGTTTTTCTCACAAAAAAACAACGATCTGTCGATGTTACTTTGCCCAATAAGCAACATGTACGGAAAAAAGAGCTTTCAAAGCTCTCTAACACAAACTCACGTATCGATGTATGCGTGTTTGGCTGTAACTGCCCTGCAGTTTCACAAGTAGTGGCTGGCAACATTTCCCCGACTACATCGCCATTGATTTTTCATTGACTACATCGCCGATTACATTGGTACTCAGTGGTAATCTGTAAGGTAGTGTCTCCAGAGATTTTCTATTGTTTTTCTTAACCTTAAGAATTTAATGTTAGTTTCATCTAATGCCTTAAGTTGTTAACCTTATAGTTGAATTCAAAGAAAAAATTTGAGTTCAAAATAAAGCGAATAATTGATGAAGTAATCGATGAAGTAATCGACGAACAGTAAGGCATTACCAATGCGGACATCGCCTTGTTAAATTCGCCGCTCAAAAGCATTTCTGGTAGTTTAGCGAGTCGTCGACGAAAGGTTTGTGGTAGTCGTTGAACTCATCGGCGTAGAGTCGATTACCAATACTGCAGGGTGTTTTAGAGAATGTTTTCAATTGTTAAACATAAATGAAATGAACTTGTTAATTAGCGGCTTTTTTTAACACTTCAAAAAGAGGTTGTAGAATATGTATTTCAATGAATAGTTTGAAAAGGGACACAAATTACATCTAATGGAAAAGTGGAGATTGAGCAAAATCTGTAAGGAAATTACTTAAAAAAAGTTATAAAATAGTACTTTTAAATAAAGCTTTTAAAGAAGGTTTTATAAATATATACATAACACTCCTGCGAGGAACATAGGGCCGCAACAAGGTTTTTCCAGTACACTCGATCAGATGCCAAAAAATTTACAAAGCGTTAAAAATGCTAGTACGATAGATACAACTATAGTTTCCAAAAAAATATATATGTATGTTTATTCAACATATTAGAAAACGTTTTATGAACTTAACTTTAAAAAAAGTTGTTGAATTGCCTTGACCTAAAAGAAAAACGCAACTTATTTTGGAGAAATCTTCTTATCATTTCTTAGAGTAATTTAACCTGAATTAGTTTCATGAAATGTTATGCTGGTGATTTATATGAATTGATTCCTGAGTGTTTGTGAAAGTGATTTGGTGAATGGAAATTAGTTATAAATTCTTTAGGTTAAACGCAGTTTAAAGCCAGGTAAATTATAGAAAATAAAAACAGACAAAAAAAAGGCAAATTAATAAACGAATAATATTTAATTAATTAAACATAAAATAACTGTATCTATAAAATTTGTAAAATAAAGTGTGAAAAGAATGGCTGAGTGGGTGGGTGGGTGTTAATATGCAATTTATTATATTGAATGATTGATCTAACGAGTGTCTGAGTCCAGTTAGTCTTTTTATATAAATATATACATATATATAAAATTAAATAGATTTTAAGATGAAGATCTAGTTACTAGATCCAGACAGAAATATCTGAATTTGTTATATTGTATGTATTGTATGTTTTGAAAAATTGTATTAAAAACAAAACTAAAAATAACACACACAAAAAAGGATGCATAAAACTGTTTATTAAGGATTTTTTAAAACAAAAACAAAAAAAAAAACAATATTTTTTAAAAAATATATATTTTATTATACAAAATATTTGTATACAATTAGTTATTAATACTAAACAAAAACAAAATGACAAAATAATTAACAACCAAATACAAACAATTTAAAGGAAAGTATTAACTAAAAGAACCCCTTGAAAACTCCCCAAAAACATAAAACTTTCATTCAAATTAACTTCTTTCCTCTCATATAATCGTTAAAAAATTTAAACAAAAAAATTATTAAAAAACCTCACATACATACATACACATTTATAAAATTAAAAAAACAATACGATATTTTTTTCCTCCTTAAACATTTCATTATTCAGATTGTAGTTAATTATTAAAAAAATACTAAATAAATATTTTTTTATAATTTCAAGTTTTTTAATTCGTTAATTCTTTTCTATAAATAATATTGAAAAAAAGCGAAGAAACTTTACTAAAATGTTAAATATACAATATACATGTCCAGTATAAATGTTTAAAACTACATTAAAATTTATTAACAAAAAAAAACCAAAAATAAGAAAATATAAGAAAAACTTTTGGAAAGCAATTTAAAAAGATACAACAAAAAAAATTAACAAAAATAAAATTATTATACAAACTCAATATTAAAAAAAAGAAAAGTTTACATAAGATTAAAACAAAAAGTAAATCCCTAAAATCAAAATTAACTATAATTATCTAGAGAAAAAAAAAGAATTCAAACTTTTCAGACTTTAATTGCTTGATCTTTTAAAATGAAACTATTTGATATTTTCTAATTTCTATAATTTGTAAAAAAAATATTAAATTTCTATTTCTTTTTTTTTCAAAACTCTCCTAACGAGGATAATATTTTGAAAGACTTAATTACGGCTTAATGCCTCGTTCTCATACGTAAATATTGCGTGCGCGTTAACGTTGCGGTCGAATTCAATGGTTGGTACTGTTTAATAATTTGTTAAATAATTTATAAATTTTAGCTTTTGTTAGTTTGGCGTTTTGTATAAAAATATAAAAAAAAACTTCGTGTGCGTCGATGGAATGTTCGCTTTATCAATAATTATAAACAAACAAGAAACTCCCTAACAGCTGATACGTAAAAAAGGAGAAAAGCTTTAATTTCATCAGGTTCATCTGTAACGCAACGTCTCTTGTATGTAAGAGAATAAATTTATACATTAGCTTGATAAGGAAATGGAACAGCACGTATATGTTAACGTTAGAGTAACGAGTAACGAGTAATCAAACCTGGCCGACATTTCAGACATCTATTGACAAAAACTTGAAGCACTCGCGACATAAGGCGAGGAGCTGCATTCCATGTTGCAGTTAAATAGCCTGATTTTTGTTCTCGTAGAAATATGAGTAGCCTTCCAGAAAGGGCGAAAAAGACCAGAAGACCGTCGTGCACAATTGATGAGGTTTACGATATCCGCGTTAGATCCACCATTGTTGTTGATGATGCTGCCGAGATAACAGAAGCTGCTTATATCTTCAAGCACTGTTCCATTTGTTTCAAGGGCTGCCTGTTATCGGTGTTCATACGCATAGTTTTAGTCCTTTAAAATTCCGATTTAGCCATTGCCGACTCCAAGAGTTCTAATTTCTGAGAGATGTCATCGACGTATTCTAAGTCACCTAGCCGCCCGTATAGGCCAGGTATAATTTTCCGTCGTCGTCTTTGTTACTGCATTAAGAACGTTGTTAAAAATTAGAGGCGACATAATGAATTCCTGTCGTACTCCGGTATTTACATTTTACTACTTAATCACATTTTATTGTATAGAATTGCATTGCCATTGATTGTCAATAATCGATTACATTTTTCATATAATTCTTTTACAAAAAAATGTCCGGCAATGAAAGCAACATTTTATGCGCTTCCGGAAATGGAGTGAGTCCGCGCAATTAGAAACCTTATTAAGTAGATAGACTATTATATTATAAATTTAAGTCATCTTTATACTCCCAAATTGTGTGGGGTACGGTATAGCCAATTCACTTGAGGACTAATGAACTAATATAGGTGACCGCAGAGAGAGCTATAAAGGGTGGTATGCCACATGAATCAAAAAAACAAGATTGCGCACTCAGCCGTACAAAAAAATTTTCTACTGCGCATCTATGTCATCATAGACTATATGAGTGTTTGTTGTAAAAAATGAGAGACACACACACATGCACATACACATATTATATTTCTTCGTCACCCTACAGATAATATTGGACTACGTGGTCCATTGTGGCTTAAATAGACTACTTACAACATGGTCCAATCTACTGTAGCATGGACCATGTTATAAGAAATTCACATGCAGTGCTGCCAACAACTGCATGATGTATACTTTTCTATAGTTTACAGTATTACACATTGGTAGCCCTGATGGTGTCCATTATTAATTCTTTATTTAAAAGTGAAAGTTTGTGAAATTTGTGAAAAAAAGGTAAACAAATTAAAAATACCAAGTAAATATATTTAATAATATCAATAATAGACTACAGGGAACGCCATAAAAGGCGATTAGTAAAAAATAAAAAAATGCTTAAACTACCGCTTTAGTGTACTCCATACTGTAATGACATGAAGTACTTTTAAAACTAACCCACTTTAGTACTCCATGGAGTAGTTTAGGGACTACTTCGATGGGTTATAAGGTCCCCTCCTAGGACATCGTTATGTTAAATGGACTATCTTTTACCCATACATTTGGAGTAGTTTTAGAGTACTCCTACTCCTTTATGGACTACTCTTTACATGCATGCATGGACTAGTCTCGGTATCTGCAGGGCACACACAAAAATAACGGACCTGCGCAATGCGCAATTTTGTTTATTTGATTCATGGGTATGCCCTGTGTCAATTTTTTTTTGTTTGGAAAAAGAGAAAGCTAGCATCTCTCTCACTTTCTCTCTATCTCTCTCTCTCGGATGTGTTAACCTGTATGAATTCTCCATGGACTAATGTAAAGAACGGGAGGGAGAGAGAGCTTTTTTAAATTTGTTGTTCAGAGCAGGGCTGCCAGGTACTTTTTTCCTTATCCCGAAAAAATTAAAAAAATATCTCCAAAAATCCCCAAATTAAGAAACAAAACCTTAAAAAGTTGAAATTTTTTTTTGTTTTTTTTTTTCTGACCAATTTTAAATTTTTTTTAAGAAATAGTAAAAATAGTAAGAAAAATTTTAATAAGAAATCCTCAAAAATGCCCGAAAAAAATTTTTTGATTAAAAAAATTATTTTATTTTGTTCGTAGGAACTGGGTTCGGCATCTTTTTTAAAATCTTTTTTATGCGATTCCAGTGAGGAATTGCTTGTAATTATTATTAATATGCTGTTATTGCAGGCGACTGAGCCAATTTATAGGAATTTAGAGCTTGTTCAATCGGTTTAAGTCATCCTTATAATCAACAATAAAAATAAATATATACGTCATTTATTTAATAGTTCGATACATCATATCCACCAACCAAAAGCCCAGCATTATTTTTTCTAATTTTTATTATATTGCCTTTCATTTTTACTTATTTTTGGGGAAGACATTAATATTTGCTTGAAAACTGTCTTTAAAAATAAACAAAAATTTTATGTGTTGTCAACGGTTTTAGATTCTATTTTTAAATTCTTTTTTTGTGTTGTCACAGTTTTAGATTCTATTTTTTAATTCTTTTTTTAAACACTCACTCAAGAAAAATAACATAAGTTTATAAAGTACCTTTTACACAGTTAACAAAAATGGTAATCTTAATTAGGACCTTCTAAGCCTTATAAGTTTTTGATAAGAGTAAAGCTTCGTACAGACGATGGTCAGCAGCTGTATTCTGTAATTCGCTTAGCTAAAGCTAAATCTCGATCGCTAAAATTCCTTAGAAAATACAAAATTTAAAAATTTTAGAAATGACATTAAAAGCTAAAATTGCGGCGATTTTAATTTTTATGGCATTGCCAAATTTAGCAATGCACGTTACAGAATTGCATTCGTAGCCGAAAATCGCTAAGTCAACTTTATAGATTTTTAGCGATAGAGATTTAGCTTTAGCGAATTACGAAATACCGCTGCAGATCTTACAATGTTGTCATTTTTCTGAAAATGGTGCCATTGTCAGATGCATTAATTTAACACATCTGCCAAATGAAAATAGCGTAAATGTTCACACAGTTGCAAGACATTTTTAGTAAATTTTAATGACAACATTGTAAGATCTGGGGCCAAATTCTGGCAGTCGCGATCGAGTAATTTCTCGATTCGAAAGCAATTTATTATCTAATTATTTCAGTCAATACTGAACGAATTGGAATTATTTTTTCGTAATTGTAAAGCATTCATTTGAGTTTCACAATACTGAAAAAAATAATTTCGATTCGTTCAGTATTGACTGAAATAAAATTGCTTTCGAATCGAGAAAGTACTCGATCACGAATGCCAGAATCTGGCCCCTGACCACCGTTTGTACGAATCTTAAGATAAAAGTTTTGCTCCTTTTTTTCGTATTTTATATACGAAACAAAGAAAAATAAGCGCAAATAATAAAAGAAGGGAAAATATATTAAAAGAGTGTAAAATCCTCAATTTTTTTTTAAGCCCCCAAATGATTTTCTTTGTTATTTTTTGCTTGCATCAAATCACCAACTTTGGGGATAAATCCCCAAGTCTGACAGCCCTGGTTCAGAGTGCTTTATTTTATTTCAAAAAGTCGAACACCTTTTTAAATTTTCAATTTTTTTATGAAGTTTTCAATATCAAAAAGTTTTATCTCTATTTTATTTATATTTTAGTTTTTATTTTTATAACTTTTAAAATTTCTTTCTGTATTTAAGCAAAAATATTTAGAAAAAAAAACTCTTAAAACACATCATTACTCATTCAATAACCTTTCACTCACTATATACAACAGAAAAAGAGAATCGATTTCAATATAAAAAAAATCATTAATACTACAAACATAATTAACAAAAATCCTTTTTAAATAAACTAATGAAATAAGAAGAAAATAAAAATTAAATTCCATGCATTATTGTAAAATAGTTAATGAAATTTATATAATGTAAATTGTTTAATACTTTAAAAGTGTTTATTTTTTTCTTTTTCAAAAATAAAAAAAAAATACTTTAAGTAAATATTTCCAAAAATTACTATTTAAACAACCAAAAGAAAAATCAATTAATAATTATTATTATTAAAATATTAAACATAAAAAAATCATTATTTGCTAATTATCATTATTAATGAAAAAATTAAGAAAAAAATTTGAATGAAAACTAATTAAAAAGAAAAACATTAAAAGAGTAAAACATTATCTATTTAAGTCATTAAACATTAAATAAAGAAAAAATATAATTAAAAAAAACAACATGAAAGTTTTTTATTTAAAAATTAAATAAAACTCTTCCCATTGTGCATGCAAATATTTAAAATGTTTCTTCAATTTAACCAAAGGCGTCAATTGAGTGTAAAATTTAACTAACGTAATCAAAAAGTTCTCCAAAATGAAAATTAATTAACAATGATGTTTGTAATTGCAAAATTAATAACTTTTTGACGGAGTTTAATTTCATCGACGTCATAAGCGTGTTCATTTTTTTTTATTACAAGCAGTCAGCTTTTTGTTACTAAAAACAAAAAAAAAACAAGAAAGTATAGTCGTTAAGCACGATAGTTTGGCACCCTACACTACAGTACTTGCAGAAATTAACTTTACCAGTGTGTTCAATGGAGTTAAATATAATTCTTCTTTAAAAAATCGCGAAAAAATAGTGAAAAATTGTATTCAACAGATTGAATACATTATTATTCTTTCGAAAATAATACATTATTTTTTTTTAGTTATTTATGTAAGCAATTCCTTATTATCCAGCTGGGTTCTTAACTTGGTTATCTCTTGGTTATTTATTAACGGCTATTCGCTTATTTGGATTTAGATGGGCTCTCCGCAACGGTACACATTCAAAGTCTTTGAATTAAGGCCCAACCAGAATGTGCATAAACAAACTTAAGCTACTGTCAAAAATAAACGGAAAGCCTCTCAAATGCATTAAAAAAAACAAAAACATAATAAAAAACATTTGATTTCGTACGGAATGCGCGATCAGTTTCGCACTTTGCTTAAGCAAATTATAGTTTCATATAACTTAACAAAAAGTTTCCTAATGTTCAATATGGTTTTAGACAAATGATTTATATGTATGCGCTCAGCTGCTTAAGCTACGTTGTTCACATTCTGGTTAGGCCTTTGCTCATCACCGAAAATTGGTTTAAACTGAACACAGTGTTGCCACTTTGTGGGTAATTACCCGAATTTGGTATAATTTTTACTGTCGTGGGTAGAGCGTGGGTAATTGCTCTTGGGTGCAATTCAGGTGCTATTTGAAATTCTAACTTTAGATACCCAAATAAAATCAAGATTCTATTTCAGTGATGACATTTATTTCTTTTTAAATATGGTTGATAAAAAATGCAATAGTCTTCTGAACCAAAGTCTCGGTTTCTTTTAAGGAAAATACTTCAATCATTAAATAAATACATATATATATATTCAAAACTTTGGTAATAAATGTCGCAAGATGGACTCTTAGGTTAAGATAAATATGGCTATCATAGTGATTTTGAACCTGAAGTTTATGGAATAAAGTTATTCAAACTACAATCTAGCCTGGGGGTAGAAATGTTTCCAATATTCCAACATATAATTAATTTTGTTTGTGTGTGGAAACTTTTAAATGCTTTAGTTTGAAGAATATTTAGTGCCCTTAAGAGTTGTAAAACTAAATTAAGAAAGAGCAAGTTGTATAAAAAACTAAATATGATATAAAGAGTATTTTGTAAGACCATGAAACTTAAAATGGTAGAAAACACATAACAAATGAGTTTTAATCGCAGATTAATACACGGCATTACCCTTTGAAACTGATTTAAAACAAATAGGCACCTGTCCTTAACGCAACACATTGCAGACGTCAAATTTTGTTCCTCTTTTCGAGCATTGCAGGCTGCATGTCACGAATAAAATGAGCAATGTCGGCCTCCAAGTCGTCAATTGTTGCTGGTTTATCAGCATAAAACAGTGACTTCACAGGGCTGCGGAAAACAATCAAGAGGTGTCACATCGCGCGACCTTGAAGTCTAATTGACAGTTTATTTTCTCTAAATCAACACATCGCCTTCATATGTGAAAAAATAAGTTGCGTCAATTAAATCATGAAGGCGCCTATACGTTGCGAAACCCGATGACTGATTTTCAAAGTAAATTTAGATAATTTAGTGGCGTTGTTCAAGCATGAATCTATCTACCTATGGTGATGTGCCTGAGCAAAAAGTGAGAGCAGTATGACAGTTCGTTTGACATCTAACCTTTCGGGCTTAAAAAACACCCATTAAAAAGGAATTGCAATGAGCATTTTGAACCTTTCCTAAATATATGCAACCAAATGTGGAAGTTAAACTCATTATTTTAGGAGTTTTATTTTATCTTTTATTCACTGTTTTTAAGTTGTTAATCAGGTGTAATTTCATTAAAATCGGGTAATTTTGTTTCATTTCAAGTTTTATTTTAAATTTTGTTGGTGGTAACACTGACTGAAGAGCACTCTCTCAAAATCGTTTGCAACTATACGAATGTAGTCACGAAAACTCGTTGGGATTCAGGTTTATATATTAATTCTTTTAAGACGGATTAAATTTTCATAATTTGAAATGGATAGTGAATTTCAATAAAGTTTTTTAAATTTAAAGAATATTCCTGGTTGTGATAACTGGTTGTGAAAGTACGAGGTACATAAAAAAGATTGTTTTTCTAAACTTTGAACCCAGGGTCGTGCTCAAAATTTGTTTGATTTCAATTTCGCTCGAGTTCGATTTCCAGAACATGGCTGAATAACACTCGTTAGCAGTGAAGGGCGTTTTCCTTGTCCGAATTGACTTTTTTAAATTTTTTCAAATTAATAAGGCGTAATTTTTCTGGTTTTTTTCAAAATATTTTTATATAATTTAAAATAATTTATTTATATATTTTGTTTTTTTTTCGGAAAAAACGTGACATTTAAAAAAATAAGAAAATGTACAAAAACAAAATTTAACTACAAATATGCCATATTTACAAAATTTACTAACTAAAATTTAATATTTACAGTTTGTGAATGCCCTTAATAATTTACACTATATAAATAAATAAGTCCTAACTTAAGTACAAAATTTAAATTTTAAAAATAAAATTAATAAAACATAGTTAAAACAATAAAATAATCCTTAAAATATAAAAAATGGCAGTTAACTTAGTTTTAAACTATTTTATAAATAGAAATATAAATTAAAATGTTGTTCGTTTTTTTCGAGGAGTTTATGCTTAATTGGAATGGGGACAGGCTTAATGTGGAAAGTGGACAACTATGAAGATGCAATTACTTTAAATAATAAACATTCCTTAAAACTAGATTATTGTTAGTGAGCCAGTTAAAACTATCTGCAACCACAAGATTCCACCACCATATTGGGGAATGTTTTTTGGGTGGCGGTATTATTGGATTCCATAAATACTAATTGTAATGACGAATATTGTTTGGCAGTACAGCAGGGTACTATTTCTAGATTTTTACGCCGTCTGCCTGGTTTATTTAAATATTTCTGTTAGAAAAAGAGAGAAAAGTTATCCACAAATCATAAACATACAAATTATGTGTTGTACCTGCAAAATTGAATTGTGTTGGGAAAGAGACTCTGAAATACTGGCCACCATGCCACAGGAACCACGACAAAAGTAGGCATCATAGCCTCTGGGCTGTATGATCCAATCGCCCCAGCCTATATCATCGAACGAAATATACAATTTCTCACGACAACATTCGGTGACACCATTTGTACAATTGATTTCACGTTTTTGACGTGGTTGCCTCCTACGATTTTGGGTATCGACCATTATAAAGGGCCGATAATCTTTATCGGTTGATATTATATGTTCTATGGACTCAATGTCACATGACTGACAGGTGATTTGGATGAGATGACTAAGATCATGGTTGCCAAACCAACGTTTTATCGGCCATTCAATATCGATTTTCATCCATTCATCTGTAAAAATTTTGCGAATAATATAATAATTTTAAGCAAAAATAATGTTTGACAAAAACAGAAAATAATTAAAAAGTTTTCAAATATTTCGAATCATTTAAAAGGGGTTTCAAAATGTTTAATTAAGTCATGATTTATTTAAAAAAAAAAAATAATCTTAAATTGATAATTTCTATTTGTTTGTGTTAATTTAAAAGCATTTTAATTTATAGGGGAATATTTTTTGTATTTTTGAAAGATTTTTTTCATAAACAAAACTGTTTTTGTTTATTTTAAAAATTGTTTTTCTTTGTCAAGTTGATGATGGCCTTTTTGAATCACGCTTAAAAATAATAAAACCCTGTGATTATAAACTCCTACATATACAATGTTTCCCATAATCTTTTAAAATTCTTTAAATATAATTTAGAAGATTTATGACCGATCCACTCATGGTTGTCAACTACACCAAAATTTTCTACAACCATTTTTTTTTTAAATTAAATAAATATTTAAAAAAATTATGATGATGTGTTTATGTATATGTTCGCTTTATAAAAAAAACAAGTATGAACGTAAAGTCCGTCAAGCCCGACCATCTGATTACCTACACCATGGAAATTAGAGACGAATTTTCGAGTGTCTACCCTTTTTTGGGGCCCATGGGCAATCTTGAAACCGTCAGAACAAAATTGTTTTATTAGGTTGAGACTCATATAAAAGTTCTTTGAATATGCGTTCCATAGTTCCATATGCGATTTTTTGGCTTAAAGTAATTTTAGGGAGGGGGTTTATATTTGATGTATGTTTCATTTTGGACCTACCAATACAAAACTTTGACACGGCATAGTAGCCATCTTCAAAGTTACTGTCACCAAACAGATGCACCAAATGCCATAACAAAATTTTCTTGTTTGCGCACGAGGTTTACATGGTCAGCCAGCCTGCCAGCCAGATGGTAGGACATTGTTAGACCGGCTCAAAAAGTGATTCTGAGCTAATCGGTATACTAAAATACTATATATATACTATAATATTCAAGGTGTTACAAACATCAGCACAAAAAATATTAATGACTTTTAAATTTGCACTCTCATAAAAAGATCACACAATTCTTTCTCGCTCATATCGGCGAAAGTTTATTTGGTTTAAATACAGACATATCCTGGATACTTCGTTAGGTATTATACCTTAACAAATATGTTTTTAAATATTTCGATTATTATTTAAATAATTAAACAATACAAAACACTGCAAAAAGAGATAGAGCAGTTTAAATTAATCTTACTTAGACGAGAAATGAAGATTATTTCGAAAAAGGGTTCATGGGGCAGCGAAAGAAACTTTTATGCAAAAAATTGCGAAATTCAGAGATGTTTTTTTCTTTACCGATAGCGGGCAACATAATTGAAAAAAAAAATATTGCGGCTAGAATTTTTGAAGAACTCATAATAAATGTTAAAGGTTAGAGAGCTGATAACAATTTAACGAGTTATTTAAAAACAAAATTATAAAAAAAATTGTGCTTAGGGCCTAAATAATTGCCGCTTAAAATGATTTTGATGGGAATAACAATTAATAAATTGCCCATTAATATTTATGTACATACAGTAGATAACGTATATAAAAACATCTCATATAAGAAAAAACCGCCTTTTAGAAAGAATGGCAAAAGCACAGTAAATTTGTATAACTGTATACTCATAAGGGTGAAAACTTTTTTAAAAAAATTCTTCGCCGCACCCAGTGTTGCCATATTTTTTTAAAGAAAAACTGACAATTGCCAAAAAAAAAAAACTGTTTTTATGGAAAAAACTGCTCCTTAAAAAAAATATCAAAGATATGGTAAAAACATGTTTGTGATTTTTTTTTAATTTATTTTTATAAAGCCAAAAAACAAAAAAAAGTTTTACTATATTTTTTTAGAAAGTCTGGTCCGCAAAGTTCCACATAACATAGAGTAAGGACATCTAAAATTATTTCCTGTTTTGGTTATATTTATATTAATTTCAGAAATTATGCTTACAACGTTAGATGTTGATACTGGGTTTGACAAAATTACATTAGTTATTATTTTTTGATTCGAAATGGTTTGGAACCACCGGAACATTTTGTACTAAACACTGTTGCTTTTAAAAAGAAGTACAAGTTATATCATTGTTGCATTAAAATAAATGTTTGTTAATCATATTAATAACACTGTGTGTCAAGAGGGACACACGGCGATTAAACATAATTCGAGTTGGCTGTATCCAGTGATGCTTACCGTTTTTTTAGGTTAGCTCTTGTTTTCAAGACGGAGGAGCTTGCACAACATACATATATTCGTGTAACTCAAAATCGGTTTAGTTTATTGAATCGTTGAAATGAGTTTCCAAAGATTCCAGATATGATAAGTACTTGTTTGTCACAAATACTCCGCTAAAGTTTGTTATTGATCGGTCTACAATTGCTGGGATATGGGCAAAATACCACTACTGCCTTTAATTTTACACATAAATCTTTGTTGTTGTTGTTGTTGTTTATTTTTCTGTATATCAGGAGAACGGCATAAGCCAAAGTTATTTTTTATAACTAAAGAACGGTATTTATATAACTTCATGTCGTTATTACACCATGTCTGGACGATATGTCCAACGTGGGACTAAAGTCGATCTCTCTGTTCTGCAGGGAGTCGTGGTGGTTCGATGCTGCAGTGAAATCTAGGGAATAGTCTGGTGGATACTGGCTAACTCTTGTCATTGGCTAGGGGTATCACAAAGGGACCGCTATGATGGCCCAAGTGAGTCGTCGTCGTGACGGCTGCCCATTCAACCTAACCTAACCTAACCATAGTGAAAGGTATACAGTAAGATTTGGCATAGCCGAATATAGCACTCTTACTTGTTTTAAATTGTTTGAAATTGTGACCTGTATTGCAAGCACAAGATTTAAATATGCATTGAATAGAGACAGCTGTGAAAAAGCTTCACATGGAAGCCAACTCCATGATGGATCTTAAACGTTGGCTGGCAACAATAGGGATGGGAAAATTGAAAAAATATATCGATATATATCGAATCGATATTTTTTAAGAGTATCGATATTTATTATTTCAAAAATAAAGATATATCGAACGTATTTTGCTGAAACTATTACCAAATTAATTAGAGTGCCCCTGCCCGCGTTGCTGGACAATACAAAATAAGTCAAATGACGCGAGCAAGCAGAACCTTATACCGACAAAATGTAATTCTCATAAGGAAAAAAATACATTTTATATAGGGAAAACACACCATCATAAAAGTGCGCGAATAAAACATATTCGTAGAAATTTTGCGATGTTTTAAATGGGTTTGGTTTGTTTCTGTGCAGCTGTCAAACAATGGGCCCGGCCCGTCACCAACTGAAGAAATACGATTCCTATTGGTGGTATGTATTAAGTCAAATTTGCATACATTTTAGATTTTTTGATTTTTCGACTTTAATTTTTGGCTTGAAATCGGTCAAGCAATTAACGAGTTTAAGCAGACTAATCCACAGCAATTAATGGTGCAATGTGAAATTTTCAATTTTCGCTTTTTTCGATTTTTTTTACCTTTTTTTTCATACAAATTGGTCAAGTAGTTCTCGAGTTTTAGCGTGACTAAAACACAGCGTTTGATTTTTATATATATAGATAGATTTATGGGTAATTCCAAAGTGTTGAACGTGACAGTCGTACGCATCAAAAATGCAATTACATTTTAAACAACAAATATTTTACCGTGTTTTAACCCTTAAATTATAGCACTAAGAAAGCACTGTTATCTATGCTAAAGTTTATGGAGGGTGCGATTCTAGGTTTAAGATAATGGCAAAAAAGGTAGCGGTTCCAACGTGAAAAAATTGAAGTAGTTTTTGTGGCCATGTATAAAAAGGCGTAATTCAGCGAAACCTGGCACAATTTTTTAGTCAAACTACTTTCAGAATTTTACGTAGCACTGTAACATTAAAATGTATTTGGTTTGATTACAAAATCTTCTGTATTTTTTTTTTCAAGCCCAAATCAAAAAAATCATAAAAAATATGCTTTCAATAACTTTTAAATTTTCGGTCACGGTGGACCTTTAAAAAGAAATGCCCATATGCAGAAATCTTATTTGCTGTAAGCCCCAGAATCACCGGGAATATTAGACTTGATAGGAAATGTTTACAGTCAATATATCAAGCGAGAAAAAATAAAAATACGTTTTTAAAATCATGTTTCTAAGTAGTATAGTTTTTTTGATATAAATTTTTTTCTACTTTCTTTCATACAGGTTTTTTGGTACTGGTGAACATTTTATGTTTTTTTTTGTCAGTTACAGCGTTCTTTAATTCCTGCGACGATATGATGCACGCAGTGATGCCAATTCTTAAAAAACATAATGTTTGAAAACGGCTAAATTTTGAGTTTATATTGAAGACTGTATTTAAAAAATATCGAATCCGATAGTCGTATTTCAATATCGATACATCGGTATTTTAAATATCGGCGATATATATCAATTTTTTTTAAAAATCGATATTTTGATAAATCGATAGTTTTTGCCCATTCCTAGGCAACAATGCTATTACCAAACGCCCCCGAGTGTGAGAGCAACTAGTGCTCTCAGGTAGTTATTTTAGTTCATAATCTGGCAAAATTTTACACTTGCCCCTTGCCAAGGAGCGCGATCTATTTAACCTCTTCTATTTGGAAAAATTCTGGCAGCATATGTTGGGTAGCAACAGCACCTAGAGATAATCCTTGCTACGTCCGAACTCAAATCAGCCCGTTAGTGGCATTTTTAGGATCTCCCTTCCAGCGACTTTTGGTAGTATCCTTCTAACGCAAAAGCGGAACCTTCGCAAAGACAATATTTCTGAAAGAAAAAAAACATTTTCCGCAACCAATAGCCAGTCCAGTGACGTGGTAGCAGATAGGACTTCTGGTCAGACGAGATCGTGAGGATCTCCTGTGACCTGTCAATTTTGGAGTTTTGGTGAATCCCAGATATTGGATGCACCTGATTATGACCGAAAGATGTAACACCAACCTTTTGCTAACATCCTTAATATTATCAGACATACGCCAAGTCGATTTGACGACTCTGAAAATGATTCCGATTCTACATTATCTTTTGTTTCAACGACCACATTTTTGGAGAGCAAAATATGGAAAACACATGTTTAAATTGAGCAATAAATAAAGTGTTTTCCTTATTTGATAACCAAAATAAACTTCAAAAATTTGCAAAGTTTAAATTACTAGTATTTGTCAGTGGTCGAAATATTAAGTTTAATGTTTCTAGATTCAGCATTAACAAAAATTCAAAAGGTACCAGTTGAAGAACAAAAAAGTACCAACAAGAACCCCTTTACAGATTATCATTTACTCAGGACCTGGAATGTTTAATTTTTTATTTCCATTTCCAATATTAACGAAAATTCAAAATTTAATTTTCCATATTTCCCCTTTTCGACACTTTCTTCTCCCCGTCGAAATATTAAAAATTGTAATATTGTTGTAGGAGCCCATAGTTTAATATGTATAAGTCAATGAATGGAAAAAATGTATTGTAAAAAAATTTCCAGAAATAGGTACCTCTTAAACGTTTGAATTTCGAAAAAGTACCCGTTTACTCTCCAAAAGGCTAAAATATCAAAAAAGTACCACATACCTGTCTGATAATTTTTCTAATGAACAAATATTAAATTCTTTTGTATCTCTTTTAGTTTTGGAGATGTGAGGTTACCGAATTTCCCCCTTTTTACTCCTCAGATTTCAAATGAAGTGTTTTTTTGTTCAAATCGGTTGACAAACAGAGGAGAAAAGTGTTCTCAGCTGTTTTGCCCTTGCCGATTGAAAAATTAAGAATTTAAAGAATAAAAAGAGAAATCGAGCTTGAACAAATTTTTAATTTTATAAATTAAAAAATAAAAGGTCGAATAACTAAAAAACTTTAAAAAGATTCGAAATTATTTTCAAAAAATTTAATTTGAAAACTGCCTATAAGTACATCTGAAATTCAACTGAAAAATATTTATTTATAAACTTACCTTTAACATCTACCGATTGAAT
The DNA here is from genome assembly GCA_963931875.1 of Pollenia griseotomentosa. NCBI lineage: Eukaryota > Metazoa > Arthropoda > Insecta > Diptera > Polleniidae > Pollenia > Pollenia griseotomentosa. Next base: position 199,761,084 of record OZ007561.1, on the reverse strand, counting down.
GGCAATGGGCTTAATAACAGAAAAATATTTCGAGTCTAATTGCTGTTGTACTTCGGACACAACAATGGTATTTTGCGTCAGTAAAGTATCATTGCGTTTAACCAGCTTGCTTGAATTATTTTTAAATAGCCATAAAACTGCTGTGCTTACATCATAACCATCCGCATCGGCATCATCGATTTTGAACGAGAAACACATAGAGGGCTGTGGACCCAATTTGCGGCATTCATGCTTTTCTAAATTTAACAGAAAATACAAACGCTATAACAAAATAAAAAAAGAACATCCACAATAAAACTTACCAACTTCTAAAAAGATAAACTTTTTACTTGTTCTCGCATAATAATCATCTAGATCTTTTTTCACAGTAGAGTCTTCTTCCTGTTCAATGGTTACACCATCGTAAATGGGTTTGGGTAAACCCACTGCTGAAACATTGGGACGTTCCTTGAGTCTTAATTTCTCTAAAATTTGCTGCTTAACCAATTCAATGCGCAAACGTGTTAGCTCCTCCTCTGTAACATGTTCCACTTGGCGATTGCTCTCGCATTTGGGACAGCGTGCTGCATTTGTATTATTATGTTTATGGTCTTTATTCTTATCCGTACTATTATTACTACTAATGTTTTCCTCTTGATTTTTAGAATTTTCATCATCATTTTCTTCTGTTGTCAGTGGTATTTCTACTTTAACATTGCTTTCATCAGTCTCGTAAATTATCTCCTCCACAGGACTATCGCCATACATGCGATCGTTATCATCTGCATAATCATAGTCGTAGACCATGGATAAATGTTGCCAAATGCGTGGCATGGTTTTTAACGTTTCCGCACTATAGACTGGCCTTTGGGAACGTTGTTGCAAACGCTGATCGTGTTCCGAACGATGCTGTCGTTGTTGTTCCATATGCCGTTTTGTACGCTCCATATCTCGCCTAGAATTCTGTTCAGCTTCATCTTCTTTCTGACTTTTACCGAAATTTTGTTTCTGGTATTGTTTTATATGTATGCGAGCATGATGTGCCTGATGCTGATCATGGATGGGATAGTTTTTATTATGCATATGAGCGCTGTGATGACGGTACTGATGTTGACGCATAAAATGTGTCACTGTGTTGATGTTGGTGCCACTGGGATAGGATTTTGCATGTAAACGATTGTAGATGTGATTGTTTTCCAAAGCCAAAAAGGCCAGCAATGCAAAGGTAATTAAATATTTGGACATTTTTTAAAACTTATTTGAGTATTTTCAAGATGAATATCTTTTATACTAAAATTTAGTTTGAACTTTCTATATTTTAAAGGTTTAATTTATATTTTTTATGCTTCTTTTATTATTTAAATGAAACTATAATTTTCTTTAACTATCTTTTGGGTAACAATAAAAATCCCTCTGAAGTCCTTTGATTTTGTATAGTCATAGATTTATTTATAAAACACTCCGTTGTCAAATTTAATTTTTCAATTTTACTTAACAGGTCTGAAAAAAAAGAAGAAGATGAAATAATTTTATTACAAAAACTAATGAAATATTTTAAAACTTAAGAACAAGCAAAAATTTATGTGCAGAAGATCAAAAATTCTGTTTTGTTATATCCTCTAAAGTTTCTCTTGTTTTAACATTTATTTAAATTTAATTTCATGAAATCTTTATTTTCGCAATATGAAAAGTTAATTTAAAAATTTAACTGTAAGGGCATGGTTTATGCATTTTATTTTACTGGCAACACTGCACTAAAAAAATTGTAGACATAACGGAGTTTAAATCTTTTTGTAAATGTACAAATAAACGGTTGTTATCTGAACGTTACTTGACAGAAGCTTAAAAAATTACTAAATTTATATTTAAGCTACCCCTTCAACAGCAATTCCACTTAGTGGCCACAAAAAAATGACGTACAAAAATAGTTTTTGTTCGTTATCTACCAGAACGAAGCAAAAAAATAAGAAAGGATTGCCCTTAAAAGAAAGAGAACGTATAAAAATTATCTCTGTACAACACAGAAAAAATTAACGGGAGTTTTGATAATGGATTCAAGCAGAGGAGACAAAAAGATCACATTAGAATTTTATTCATTTTACCAAAAGTTTTTGGAATTCCATACAAATAAAACTTTCGAAAAACAGCTTTCTATGCCGTAACTTTCTTAAACATTTTGGTATTGATATAAAATTTGGCGACAAAAACTTCTATACCAACTACTACGTTGTGTTATTTTGTGGTGGTAGGTACAGAATTGACCATAAGTCCTATATATATATATATACCTCCTCTCTAAAATCTCGGCCAGTATCGGCCAAAACCTAAACACCCCCACAGTACATTTTTTTTAAATAACAATTTTTTTAAGAAAACAAAATTATTAAATTTTTTTTTAAATTTTTTAATTATTTTTATCTTTATTATTGAAAAACACAAACTTAAGGAATTCAGAATTTAATAAAAAAAAGTTAAAATTCAAAAAAAAAAAATTAAGTCGCAAATATAAGCGGACTAAACTAGAGCACCCCCAATTTAAGGTACAAAAAAAAAATATTGAAATCAATATTTCGTTGCGAATCCTTTATTCTGGATGATACACGCACATCTTTTAGGAATAGAGGATGCTAAATTATTAATTATATCAGGTGATATTGCTTCCCAGGCTTTTTTTGCGGCTTCGAATACATTTTCTTTGATTTTGCAATTTTCTCGGTTGATTTTTAAGTTTACGGTTTCCCACAAGTTCTCGATTGGGTTAAGATCAAGTGAATTTAAACTTAGAAAAAAACAGACCAATTATTTCTAGGCTAATTAAAAATTGTTTGCAGACTGGTCGCACATCTAGAAGATGCTGTATTGTCAGTTTGGATTGTCCTTTTAATTAAGGAGTCTTCTTGTCGCGAAGTTTCACGTGTCCTTCCTCCAGAATGAGTAGGAGATGTGCGACCAGTCTGCAAAAGTTTTTAATTAACCTAGAAATAATTGATCTGTTGATTTCTAATTTTAAATTAACTCGATCTTACCCCAATCGAGAACTTGTGGGAGATCGTTAACTTAAAAATCAACCGAGAAAATTGCAAAATCAAAGAAAATGTATTTGAAACCGCAAAAATAGCCTGGGATGCAATATCACCTGATATAATTAATAATTTAATATCCTCTATGCCCAAAAGATGTGCGTGTGTCATCCAGAATAAAGGATTCGCGACGAAATATTAATTTCAAGATTTTTTTTTGTACCTTAAATTGGGGGTGCTTTAGTTTAGTCCGCTTATATTTGCGACTCAAATTTTTTTTGAATTTTAACTTTTTTTTTTATTAAATTCTGAATTCCTTAAGTTTGTGTTTTTCTGTAATAAAGTTATAAATAAATAAAAAAATTTAATAATTTTGTTTTCTTAAAAAAATTTTTATTTAAAAAAAATGTACTGATGGGGTGCTTAGGTTTCGGCCGATACTGTACATATACATGTAAAACTTTTAAATGTTACCTATAATAACAAGTTCTTATATCTAGCACTACTGCCTCTAATCGTAATCATCTGCACTTTACGAAAAAAGTCTATGAAATACACTAAATAAATATTTTTCAATTTAACATTACGAAAAACTACAGTTTCTGACTGAAGACCTTTTTGCCCAACGCCAAAGAAATATGCAGCATCTTTACATGTTTTCTTACTTGTTTCTTTATAAGACATAATTTAAATATATTTTTTTCGTTTCAGATGTTTTTCTTTTCGCTGTCTATTGTTTTTCTTAGTTGTTTGATTGTATGATAGATATAACCCAGTAAAAAGTATGCTTCAAAAGGAGCAGGTTTTATGTATGAATTCATACCTCAAATCGCTTCAAACCTGCTGTTGGGATGTCTCATTTTTGTATGGAGTGTTCCCGGTTTGGAGGACTATTTTCTGCCGACAATAAGCGCTTCTTTTAACATGCAAACAAAGCACTCCTAAAGTGCTTTTTTAAGGGCTAACTATATTAACATATTCATTAATGCTTTGCTTTTACTTGCTTAAATGCCTTTTTTCAATAATTTTCGTAAACCATAATATATTTTTATTTTATTCGCTTTAAAACCTTCTTCGCTGTCAGCACTAAAATAGCAACTTTTTTGTATATTTAATTCTATATGATTTACTGCTCTATAAGAGCTCTTTTATTGAAGCGCTCGATTATGCACTTTTTCTCTTAAGTGCTTCAAAAAACCCAGATTTTTTTACTGGAAAGTATCTTAAATCTTTTCCAGGACATAAATATTAATATTATAATTTTTTTTATTGAGGACAACATAAAATTGTTATGTAAAAAAAATTTAAATTTTGTTTTAGCAAATTAATTGAGACTTATTGTTTAATTTTAAACAGTTTGAAATAAAATTTTTTTTTAACATTTTAAAAAAAAAATAATTTTTTAAAAATTTCTTTTCACTTTTTTCTGTCCTTAAACTTTAATAAGATTTTATAATTTTTTTTAATTTATTTACCATTTATTAAGAACAGCTTGATTATTATTAAGTTATTTATATTAAAGTAAATTTAAATTTCTTTGTTATCACTTTCTTTGAATTGCCTTAAAGTCAAAGGGCAACTAAATAGCACACTTACGAGTTAAGTTTTTGTTTTAAATTTTTTTGCATAAAATTGTTATTGAGCAATAAAGCAATCGCAAAATTTTATTAGATTAAATTTTCTTCTAAAAAGGCTTTTTTCGCACACGCTAATTATTAAATTGTAGTAAAGTCACGTTTATAGTTTTTTTATTAATTAAATGTGATTTTGTGTTACTTTTTATATTTAATGTTAAAAGGTAATACTTTTTTTAATTTGTATTTAATTTTTAAATTGTGTGTAATATCATATAATTTTTTTATGACTTAGCGCCACACGTTGTTTCTATCTTTCTTTTGTTAAACAAAAAAAAAAAAAAAAAAAATAATAATGACGAACGGATTAAAAGGGACAAAGTGCAATTTTATTTTATTGTTAATAACTACGACGTCAAATTTTTAATTATTCAATATTTGCTTTACTTTGTTTTTTTTTGCTTGTCTTGGGAAACACTCCGAAACGGTCTGAGACTTGTAGATGAATGAGTTGCTACCAAAATTGTTTAAACAATTTATTTGTTAATGATTAACAATTGGTTTAGTTACGGTGAAAAAACCATATCAATTAGAAATTACGATTAATATTAAAAGTGAATTGAAATACAAAACGTTCGTTAAAGATCGTTTAATGTGCTAAGATTTATACGGAAATACTCTTTTTAGACTTTTTTTATTTAAATTAAAGAGATTTTCCCGTTAATCAACAAAAGAGAGCAATTTTTTTAATTATACAGTTATTCGTCAAAAATTAAATGGTTGCTTTTCAAAATGTGAAAAACCAATAGAGAGAGAGTGTAAGAGAGTTTTTTACTATGAGAACTAAACTGACAGCATTTTTTAGTAATAGCAACTAAACTTATTAATTAAAACCACATAGTGCAGTTGCATGCTTTAGTTTTGTTTAAAATTGCATCATTCTGCGCCAAAATGCACAATAAATGCGTGTCTGTGCAAAAAGTTAAAAGAAACGAAGAATGAAATTTTGCTAAAATTCTTTTGTTTTTTCAAAAAAAAAAAAAAAAAAAAAATTGTCAAGTAATTTGATTTTGGGTCCCCAGTAGAGTTTTTTTTTTGTTTTCAATTCAAACTTTCCCGGGAATTAATTGTGGGATTTCCGGGAAATTTTGAAAGAAAACTTTTTTTAAACTTTAGTAATTCAATGTGGGAGTCATATCTTTATTTATTATATCCAACCTAAGTTCACCACAATACCAATATTTGTTGTGGCTTAAGACCATTTAGACCCTCCACGGTCCCAGCAAAATCGCCCAAAGAAATATATAAAAAATAGCCTCAAAATTTTCCATACAAATTTGGTTGATTTTGCATACAAAATATCATCCACTCTTTTGGGCGATTTTTCGTAATTATTGAGTAATAATTCGTTTTTGGCATAGTTGGGAAACATTTTTGGGCGACTTTTCGTTTATTTATTTTGAACAAATTCAAAATCTCGAATCGCCAACTAAAGCTTCTCTACATAGCCGAACTTCGGCCGGGCGCAAGGACTTTCTTCTCTATGTTATAAGAAACACCGGCTTTGTTAACTTGATCCTGTAAGTTCGGCTTTGTAGAGAAGCTTTAGTAAGCAAAGCTGATATTCGTTATACCATAGAGGAAAAAATCCTTGCAGAAAAGTTTTAGCTAGCTAGTCGGAATTAAATATTCGAGATTTTGGGTTCGGGATTTGAAGTTTAGGGCATATGACCCCAAACTAAATAAATATGTATGTAGGTTTAAAACTACTTTGTAAAGCTTCGTACAGACGATTGTCAGATCTTACAATATTGTAAGCAGGCGTTGCCAACAGCAATATTTTTCTGACAATGGTGTGATTGTCAGATGCATTAATTTTGCACTTCTGCAAATACAAATGAGCTTACAATGTTCACACAGTTGTAAGACATTTTAGCAAATTTTATTGTAATTGAAGCAACGCTGCTTACCAATATTGTAAGATCTGACCATCGTGTGTACGAAGCTTAAGAATTATTAAATAAAAAATTTAAAATAAAAATTGGGTGATTTTTCATTATTTTTTGGGTCTTTTTCACAATTTGTAGATATAATTTCAATTTTAGTTTTTTGGGTAATTTTTCACTTACGTTGGGCCGTTTTTTGTTTGCGCGTTTTTTTATTTATCACTTTCGCCGCTTTTTCTGGGAGCCACCATCTACAACAAGTTGTGAAGAGGGTATACCAAGTTTGCTATTCCGTATGAACCTTTTTTAGTATTCATCTAAGCCCCATAAAATATATATATTCTGGGTCCTTGAGTAATTTTAAGTCGATATACTCATGCTTACTTTCGATTAACTCAAAAAAAAAAAGAAAATTGGTGTCAAAATGTTTCTATTTATCGAAAGCAGCACTTCATAAAAAGCCCTGAAATATACCAGCTGTCGGTGGAGGGTATTAAAGATTCGGCACAGCCGAATATAGCAATCTAACTTGTTTTAGCTGATTTATAGGGCCTTTGGTAAATTTTCAACCGATCTTAGAGAATTTTTTTTCTTGTCTTATCAAACTGTAATGGGCTAAATTTTACATCGATATTTTTATTTTTATGGTTTAAGGCGTACCAAAGGGATTTCGGCGGGTGGGATTTATATTCGGTCTAATTAAATACATATACAAAATGACATACAAAAGGAATTTATCAGATTTTAATGATAGTCGATGCATTCCGCCACCAATTTATGTTAGTTTTTGTAAATTTTTTAGGGCGGTTGTTCCAACTGAAACAAAAAGTGGATAAATATTAATTAATTAAACTTGTGTGTGAAGCATTTATATGACTCCATACCAACTTTAAAACCTTTTTTTTTGTTGATTTAATTAGTTGTTAAAGTGTAAAGTATTTGGGAATTTAGTACAGCACTTGTTTTTCGAGTAATCAATAGCAAAAAAAAGCATTTATGTTCTTTTGGAAAAATTTAACCAGACACAAATTAGTAAAATAAAATAACAACAAATATGAAAAGATTAAATAAAAAAATTTGTTTGTATTTTCCTGAAATAAAAAACTATTTAATCGAGTACCGATAAGAAAATGAGTTAAGTAGACAAAACTGTGATTTTTCAACACTACATTTTTTTGGCATCAGCTGTTCCCAAAATTTTTCGAATTTTTACTATATTCCGCTCGCATAGTTTTTTGGGCAACAGCTTTTTTTGAGAGTAATTTTTCAGTTTACTCAATAATAACTCATTTACTGCATTTACTCTAAAAGTACTCGAACGCACCTATCATCACACAAAAAAGATGCAAAATCATATAATCAGCTCATTTACAGGAAAGTGCAACTCTGATCGCAGAGAATCTATAATTTTATAGAAATTTTTATAAACATTTGCAAGTCGGATAGAGTTGCAAAAAAAAAAACTGTCATTCATTTTCATATTTAGGTTACTTTATTCTATTTTATAAGCACATACGACTTTTTAGCCAAATCGTACGAGTGAAGAGGATTGTAAATCGGCCTTAAAACTGTAATAAAACTATATATAAAAATCTTTATAAATACAGTAAACTCAATTTCAATTTTGGGAGGGAATTCCGATATCCCGGGAAACTGCACTTCCCGGCAACCAAAAAAGTGCAGGAAAACAAAAACCCTAGTGCCCATACATTTAGTTGGTACTTTTAAAAGTTAGACACGTTTATAACCCAATTTTATTTTTATCTATTTAAGTTTTAATTTTAAATTTTTTTTTTTTTTATCAAGAAATGCGCATTTATTTTTATATTATTTTAAAATTTTATAATTTAATTCAATTCATTTTAATCTTTTTTTAGCAAGATTAACATTTTATTTTACTACTATCAATTAAAAAAAAACATTGTATTACATGTTAAAAATAATGCTTTATCTACCAATTTTTCTTACATTCCTACAAATAATATTGTAAATTGTATATTGGCAAGTGTTCAGTGCAATGTTCTGTAATTGATTTTGATCTTCTGACCTAAAAACTTATAATTTACAGATAACATTGAACTCATTTTTGTCACCTAAAAGGCTTTAATCTGTTGCAAAAAAAGCCAAACTTTTTCATTAAAATTTTTTCGTTATTTTTTGCTCTTTAAAAGAAAATCATTCGAAAACTTCTAAAACTGTTTAAAAAATAGGTATGAAAGTGCACCACAGAGCTTAGAGACAAATATTCGAGAGTGTACTCTATTTGGGATCATAGACATGCCAGAACAATATAATTTTATGAGGTAAGTTTTAAGTTCCCATAGAACTTTTCTATGGGAACGTTAACGTTCGAAATTGTTGAATAGGTAGAAAGAAAGTTATTTGCGCCGATTATTAGATACGGTCAACATAGCTTTCGTCAAAGTTACTGACGCCAAAATTTATGTTTATACAATTTAAAAGAAAGTTATGGCATTAAAAGCTTTTTTCGGGTAGAATTATTTGCATAGAACTATTGTCAAATATAGACCGATTCCGATTAAATTGTATAACATGATTAGATTTCCATAAAATAAGTTTGGGCCAATTTTAATCTAAATACCAACAGAATAAGATGGTTTATGGGGACCAAGACTCTATTCCGTTAAGAAGCTTTTATAGGGCTATGTGAAATTATAGACCGATTCTCACTAAGTTCAATAGGCTTGGTCCTTGTGACAGTTAGTCAAATTACTAAATTACTTATACTAAAAGGTGGCTCTAGAGCAGTGTTAACCAAGCCCCGAACGCACGTACACAAAGATATTATGTGATTTTGTGCGGTCGCAAACAGAAGCTGCGATCGCTGCCGAATTATACACTGTGTAACACTCTATATATATAAAATTGAATGTATATATCTTTGTTCCGTATAGGCGTCTAAACTACTGACCCGAACTTCACAGTATTACTGTCAACCAAGAAGGACAAGTAGGCTATATTAGGACAAGATTGGACAAAGGGGCGTGGTACCTCCCATACAATTTTTTTTTTATATAAATTTTGTTTATCAATTATTTTTTTCATTTCAATATTTTTTTTTTAATGAAATTATTGGATCCCGTGCAACGCCGGGTACCCGGGCCAGCTAGTATAAAATATTTATTTAAATAAAAACATCAGTTCCCAAGAATTATTGAAAATTGTTGCTCTGTGTGCTTTTGTGTTGATTACGAAAAAAAAGCAAAAACAATACCAAACAAACGTGCGTGGTGCTGCTGTCACAAAGCTTGAGCAGAGACTGATGATAGACTGATGTTTTGAAACGAACAAAATTGTTATATACATGTGAATTGCCGACCGTGTCTGTGTCAAAAATACGATTATTGACTGCCTCGCGAGGCTATGGAGTGGCTATCACTCCTCTAGAGTCTAGATTCTAGGACCAATATTTTAAGGTGTAACAAACATAAGCAAAAACTCTCTTTACTATTGTGGTGTGGGTATATAAAACATTTGAAGAGCCATAAGTAAGAAAATTCAATTTGACTGTACAAATAAATACATATCGCTCATTTACTTCAATAGTGTCATAACTCAAAAACCATAACTTTTAGTTAAGTCCCAATTTACACAATGGACATTTCTTGTCAGACGAAGTTTGTTAGTAAGGGGCGACGCAATATGGTTGACACATCTTCCTATATTCCTCTCTCGGTTACAAACTTCATCTGTACGGCAAGAAATGTCCATAGTGTAAACGCCGACTAAGTATGTCCAAACAAGTATTTCTAAATCGTGTAAAATTCACCGCTTGTGAAAAACGATGTTCCGTTATTATGCGGTTTTTTTTTTAATTATACCAATGACACATCGTATTTTATGACACTGTTGAAGTAAATGAGTAATATGTATTTTACACAAAAATTCGTGATAATCAATTTGAACAATCACTAAATTATGAATTTGATAAGGTTAAAGCCTACACATATTTTGAAATTAATCTTATCCAAGAATGCTGTTGTCATTAAACCGCCCTTCAAAACCAATTAAAAAACACGCTAACGTGAAAATATTTCCAACAATTTTCATACAAAATCACGTGTTTGACAGGGTACGTTTTTTGGAACGTTTATAACATCACACCCCGTCTTGACGAGCCATTGCTTTGTGTGCACACGCATTTTTGAAATCTGTTCTTTATCAAACCCGGATATGCTTAATATATTGTTCTTTTGATATGATTTTCTTCTGCACGTGCAAAACACAAACCCAGTGTCAAACAAACGATTTTAATTATTTTGCCCACAATTTTTATTTATGTAAACTGCATTCTTAAGATTCTAAAAGAAATATGTATGTACCACGCTTGTGATAAAATTTAAATATTCAATAATCAATTGAAGACAAATTTAGCACCATATACATATGCATATTAAAAACAAATATATTTATAATTAACAACATTAATTAGTCTTTAAAATATGCAGAACAAAAAAATTTAATGAAAAGGATTGCCATACTTTTTTAAATTTTAGATAGAGCAGGAATAGGAATTAGTTGAAAAATATTATTTCTCACTGGACCATTTTAAAAATTGTATTCTAATAATTTTATAAAAAATATTTCTTCAAGTTTAAAGCTCCCCATTTATTGTACAATATTATTGTATATGTTGTTTGAATTTACTTTTCCATTTTCCCCTTTATCATGCAATAAGTGGCACAAAGCACTATGTGTCCATTTTCAATTTTAGCGGAAAAATTCATATTTTCAACTTGTGAAATTTCTTAAAAAAAAATATAAATGCTAAAAACTTATTCTAGTTGGCTAACTAAGTTTATATATAAACTGTTGAGTGGCAAAGAATTGTAATATGGAAAAGGTGATTTTTTGCTGTCAAAAAGAAGAATCTGTGTAGTTATACGTTAAAAGTTACATGCACAAAGGGTGGATGCATTGAGGTGTTGAAAGCGAAAAGTAGACTTATCAGCTGATTTTGACAAATAAAATTTTATTTTTTCTTGGTATGATGCTGCATAAAAAGGATTACATGTAACTTGAAACGAAGAACGCAAATAAAGGATAAAGATCATGCAACGCTTGGTGACGAAAACGCGTGTTATGGACCTCCAGCTTAAAGACTCTCTTATACCAAATTCAATAACAGTACAGACTAACCTGAAGCGAGAAAAAAAATATTTAATACAACTATTTGTACTCAGCAAGTTATACTAAGCAGTTACAACTTACTTAGAATTATTCAACATGGCGAATAACCCGGATCAGAGGGAGAGTTGTGCTGGCTATCCCTTTTTATGCGGTTTTATGTATTCTAAATGTCAAACTCCATACAAAAAATTGCCAGCCAGCATAACTCTCTCCGATGCGGTCAGCTGTATGAATTCGCCTTGATTCAGTTCATTTCTTGCAAATTTTATTATAAAAATTCTGTAGTTTAGGGTACGTTCGCAAATGCAGTGGTTGCGCATTTGTAAAGTTTAATGTTCGTAAATGCATCACTTGTAAAAAACTTGGCATTAAGTTTTTTATTAAAAACTTAGCTCGTATTCAAAAATTCATAATTTGCACAGCTGTTGTGCAGTAAAATAGCATCAGCATCACAAGCGCAACTGGTGACCACGCATTAGCAACAAAATTTTGCATCACTGCAGCAGTGATGCACAGTTTTGCTGCATTTACGAACGTACTCTTACTCTAAATCAAAAATACATGGAAACCCTTAATAAAAAACATTCGACATTATCATAAAGCATGTTTAATAAATCATTATTTTTATATAATTAAAATAATTAATTCATTATAAATGTTTTTGAATAAATTCTTCAACTAACCAAATGTTTGAAAACAATTGACTTGCTTTTAAATAGAAACGAGAATAAACGAGTAATTTCCAATTTCTTTTTTCAATATTAAGAACCCATTTTTTTATGCAACATTCATATTTCCTGATCTACAATTTGTAATTGGAATTGCAAATTGATTAACTCACATAATTGCAAGCAAAATGTAAATTTTTGACAAGTTTGTTGATAATTTTAAAACGAGGGTATTTTTTTTTTTTTTTTTAACTTTAAATAAGGCAATTTTTTTTATTTAATTTAATATCAATGTCATTGAGAATAGTCTATATGAATTTTGTTTAAAATATTTTGAAATACTTGGTTTTGTAAAATCATAGATGCACGTAATTCGACGTAGTTATCCCATATAAAAAAAAATTTTAATAACTTTCAAGAAAATTAAAAGGACATCTGATAAGTATTGTGAAATTCTAAGCAATTAGTCATGCTGTAATTTAATAAAAAAAAATTAATAAAGTTTAAATTGGAATTCTGTTTTAACATTTAGTTGTTATGTATAGTCGCTGTAGTACAACGGTAAGCTTGGTACAGACGGTGGTCAGATCTTACAATGTTGTCATTAAAATTGCCTAAATATGTCTTGCAACTGTGTGAACATTGTAAGCTCATTTTAATTTGGCAGATGTGTAAACTTAATAATGCATCTGACAACATTGTAAGATCTGACCACCGTCTGCACGAAGCTTAAGTTTCAAAGTTTTAAACGGCAGTTTCAAAGTAGTATCAACAGAATACGTAGTTGTGGTAGTCGTTGCAGATGAAGTTAAAGCGCAAAATTAGAAATTTTGAACTTTGTTGCGCTACAGAGCATTCGTCAGCTTCAGCTACTACTACAACTACTTTATTCTGTTCCAGGCCTAAAGCTCAAAACGACATCATCAGCTCTTAAAAGCATTTTTAGTATTACTTGTTCACCTTTTTTTCTGAAATTTTCTTGTTTATTAGAGTTAGGGCTCAGTTAGCCGGGAGTAACAGTAACCTAACCTTACCGTAAAGAGTAAGACCAATCTATTTCTTACAGATTGAGACCTAACGTCGTACTGCTAACTATAATCGTTTTAATTGCTTTACTTAGTCTGGGTTTACACTTTGAAAGTTTTCTTTCAGAAAGTCTGACTTTATAGGTAAGAGAGGAAGAGAACAGGCTATTCTTCTCTCCCCTCTCACAAAAAACACAGACTTTCTGAAAGAAAACTTTCAAAGTGTGAACCCAGACATACATACAAAATGAAGCAGCGGATTTGCAACGTTACTGTTACTCCCGCCTAACTGAGCCTTAAGTGATTTAAGCTCAATTAACATTTTATTTCCTAATACTCTAATTACACTGGTCGACAAAAAAAAGTCGGGAGCAAGAACTTTATTATGTGATTTTAATTGACTTTAGCGTGCTGAATCCAAATCGGTTCACCGATTGATTAAGCTTAAGCTGCAAAAACGAAATGCTTCTTGTGTAATTTTTTTTTATTTCTTAAAAATTTTGTATGAACACAAAATTGTTTTTGGTATAAAATCGTAACGGTTCCTTATCTTCCCATGACCCCTTAAATATTTTAGGAGATGATGCAAGTGTTGCCAATAAAGTCATCGCTTAAGCTTTTTTGCGGTAAGGGCTCGACTCATTTATTGAAATTTTAAATTCGTATTTATTAAGAAGAAAAAAAAATATTTACCAAAAATTACTTCTATTATACACAGCGCTTCATCAGGTTAGCGCCTCCCCAATGAGTTTATTATGAAAAATCTAACATACGGGTCTGTTCTGAAAATCACGTACATTTAAAATTACAAGTGTAATTTTGTGGTGTTCTTAAAGTCATACCGTTTTTTTGTTTTTGAATGTGCTTTCGTTAATCACACCGAAACACACCAAAATATCAGACGTTTGATTTTAAAAAACCGAACTTGTAATATTTATAACGGCATTCTTGCACAATAAGACGAAAAGTGGCAAAAACAATAAAAAAAAAAATAATAATAGAGTTCTTTCGCACACTAGTAAAAGCGCAATTTTGATAAAAGCATCGAACTCTAATGACTCAGCTGCAAAAAATTAGGGTAAATTTAAAAATTAAAAAATTGCTCTCCAACCGGCACGCAATTTTTCCAAAAAAACACATGACAAAAACTTTAGCTCAAACGTTCCAAAGTAGAAAAGGGCCCCCCACATCTTTACACCACCCTCCCGATTATAAAGCTGATCCAACTGGTGTAACTTCTTGCATTGATTGTAGAAGTAATAGTTATTGATGTCTAAAGCTTCAAAATTAAATTTGTTCTTACCCGAAAAGGCAACGTAGAGGCAATCTGAAGTCCATACCATGAGTTATTTTACAAAATTTCGACGAATTTCCTTGCGTTCCGGGTGTAGAAGGGGTTTTTCTTTTATCAATCTTTGAATAGTAGATAACCTTACTCAAACGTCGATTTTTACCAAATTTTTCATTAAGTCTTTTTGACATAAATTTTTTGTCTGTTAACTAATGGCTCATTTGCGATGCTTGCTTCCGGGAATCGCATGTGATCTTAAGAGTAAATTTTATTGTTTGAAATGACACGCTTTTGCTCTTCTGTCCCACTTACATAAAAAGCAACTTTATTTTGTGTATCCTCCTTGTCATCCCGATAACATAGGCACTACTTTTAAACCGGCACATAAATTCCACAAATAGCGAACGTACTGAATTCTATTGAGTAATAACTTCATCTTTTCGTAGGTCTCTTTCATATTTACTGCATGAGCTAATGGTACGGACGGATATTGATTTCCATTATTTAGCCACACTGCTTTCAGACCCAGTATAGACGAGTCCATGAATTGCCGCCAAGCTATTGGATCCTTAGGCAGTTCTTGAAGAAGTTTTATAAGGTCAGTACAATAAACTAAATCTTGATCTTTGGAAAACCTAAAATTATGCAACTAATGTTTGTGTGAATATTAAAAATTTTTAGCACTATGCAAATATTACGTGAGTAAGTGTGATCATGAGAATTGTAAAAATTTCTTGTACGTGATTAGATTTACTCCTCTTGTGAGCATGCGTGATCACTCGCACAGCACTATTTACCGGTAATGAAAATTAATTAGTAAAATTTTTAATTTAGTGCAATTTGATGGGTACTGTACGTTGCTTATCTACGATCTCAATTTTCCCATACTCACGCAAACTAGTTTTACTCGAAAAATTTTGTATAAATATGATATTTCTAAATTCATTACAAATGACACCTCTACCAGTAAACTTTCACTGATTACTGGAAAAGATTTACTGATTACTGAGTTTTTGTTTTTAGTAATCAGTAAAAATTTACTGGTAAAGAAAACTTATTTAATTACGTGTTAAAGTTTATTGATTACTGCAATTTTTAATTTTATTAACTAGTCAATGCAATATGGCCTTGTTTAGTATGGAACTAAAAACCCAACACAATTAAGGGCTACATGAAATAGAGCCAAGACATATCAAATACCGGATTTGCAAGTGACAATTACTGCATCACCTTAACAAAATAGATGGGTATTTTGCAAAGGAAAGCGACTAGGCGTAAGGAATAGAATAATTATATCAATTTAAAGTTTAAATTTAAAACTATCGGAAAAATCAACTATAAAATAAAACAACCATTGAACCCATTACACAGAAAAATATATAAATTGATTTCAATTTAAAAATGTGTGATATTAATTAAAAAATCAAATTAATTTGTATAGCGCTAAAAATTAAAAGAATAATTTTCGTTGCTGTGCGAGGTAACATTTTATTACTGATCTTATTTATACCAGGGGCTTTCTCGAGGCTTAAATCACAAATAGCCTTTTGGATTTCTCGTATATCAAACCTTTGGGGAATAGCTGCTCTTAGAAATGGGCAAAAAATATCGATATATCAAAATATCGATATTTAAAAAAAATAATCGATATATATCGGCGATATTTATAATACCGATGTATCGATATGCCGATATTTAATTACGAATATCGAATTCGATATTTTTAAGAACTCTTTATACGAAAATTCAGCATTTTTGAACGGCTTAGTCATCGTCTAGACTTGCAATTTATGTTAGTACATACTGCTCTGCAATTCTGCGTTGATTTGTAAATCTCACACTTTTAAACTTGAAGTTGTAATATATCGATATATCGAAATATCGATATTTTTAAAAAATAAATATCGATAGCCTTCAAAAATATCGATTCGATATATATCGATATATTTTTTCAATTTGCCCATCCCTAGCTGCTCTAACATTAACAGGCGGTAACTCAACTGCTTGATATATGTGCATATATTTGGGGTAAATTGGTTTTTCAAATTAATAATAAAAAGAATTACTTTTTTAATATAATTTCTTGTCATAAATTAAAACAAACACATGTTTTTCTCACTTAACTGTAAAATTTTTATGAGAAAGTTCCCGTTTTAACCCATAAATAAACTCACGAATAAAAATGGGGTGAAAAAAAATTTTGGCACAAAAATATATGTATGTATATTGAAATGCAAAATCTAATGAATAATAACACGAAAGAGATAAGTATCTTGTTCTTAGTTGACTTCTTCATGGTTTGATTATTTTGCTTTAAACATTTTTGAAAAATATATATGTATATGAATGTTTTCAAAGCCATTTTGTAAACAACAAACATTAAAGTCGCACTTTACATTATGTGGTATAGCCGTCGGTTGTATATGGACATTTCCATTTTGACGTGTCGTGATATTTGTACCACAAAATGTAAAAAAATTAAATGAAGAAGTGAAATTTGTAAAAAGGGAAGTGGATTTTGACTTGCATTACAAAACTGAATAAGACTGCGAATTGAGCAAGGCGTTTTGTATAAAACCTTTTTTAGTAAGCTTTGGACTTATATAGATTTATTTTTCAAGCTATCAAATTTAAAAATCTTTGCTCGTTTAAAGGTACATATGGGCATTTTCAGCGAAAAGTCTACTTTTTTTAATGTAACGCCAGAATGCAAATAAGGTTGTGTTTTAGGACCATGTTGTTCAACCGTTATCCCTTTTGTTACTTAATGTAGAGCTGGTTGTGTTTTACACCAAAATATAAAAAAGTAAACTATACATATAAAATTTTTTGAGAAACAGTTTAAATTACTTCTGGCGTTACGTTACAAAAAGTAGATTTTTCGCTAAATTTGATGGCCGTCAACGATATGTGTGACTGGCGTTTTTAACGTCCGCAATTTCACATCGGCCTCGAGTGTAGTAATATTATGACATTTATAACGAAACGACGTAGTTTCATTTGATTGTTTTCGACATGAGACACACTTTTTTATCATTTTTCGAGAAACGATTCAACATTTTGTTTCACATCTTGTCGATGCGAGAAGTTCTCACAAAAGTTACAGAACATGGGTACTTGGGCCCAGTTCTGGCAGTCGTGATCGAGTAATTTCTCGATTCGAAAGCAATTTTATTTCAGTCGATACTGAACGAATCGAAATTATTTTTCTTTATTGTGAAACTCAAATTAACGATTTACACCCCTAAAAATAATAATTCCGATGCGTTCAGTATTGACTGAAATAATTAGATATTAAATTGCTTTCGAATCGAGAAATTACTCGATCACGACTGCCAGAATCAGGCCCCTGGTCTATTAATATTTCTAGCTGCACACCATAATGAATAGCCTGATTGTGGAGTTGCACCAAGTTCCTTGAGATATTTTTCAGGAAACAAATTCTTAAGTTGAGGGGATCTTTGCAATTCCCACTCTCTTCAAACTCTCCTTTTTTCAGTCAAGAGCCGCTCGACATCTGTAGAATATATTTTATTATTTTTGATTTTGTTGAGGGTAATGCTGTCGAAATTGACAATAGAGATTTCCACATTCGCCGGTGAAATAAGCGAAATATATTCTATGCAACCGGTAGTGAGATATTTTTTATATTTTATTTTAACGTCTCTAAGTAATTAGACGGAGATACAATTCTATTGGGGTTCATTATAGTGACAATTGCAGCTGTATGATCGGAGTATAATTCTAAAGAAGTTTCAACATGAATCGTTTATATGGGGATGATTTTAAGTTAATTTATTAAAAAAAAAATGTTTTTCTGATGGGGGCGAGATGAAAAATGGACCTATTGTGACATTTCTACGGTAAAATAATGAACAGTAGTAGTATTTACCTTGGTCCTCCTATTTTATATGTTATGGGCGCTGTTGCTTTAAACCCATTATTTGTTAAAGAAAAAGAAAGCTATTTTGTCCTAAAGCTCGTCATTTATGAACTAAATTTGCTAATTATTTTACACCCGTATTCTATAGAGAAGGTCACAACAAAATGAATATAAACAAGGCGAAAATAATGAGGGTGAATGCAGCATTAAACAAACCATTCTCTATCCGAGGTATCTAACTCCAGTAGGTGCACCACTTTTGCTACTTGGGTAGTATATTAACATTGACTGGATGTTCTTCTAATGATGTCTCAAATCGCACTATGAGTGCTTCACTGGCTTTCGGCCAACTCAACACAGTATGGAAGTCACCATCAATCTCTACTCGCATATAAGTTAATATCTTTATTTCGTGTGTGAAATTTGTGCTCCTTTTTGGATGTAAGATTTGGAATATTGCTGCCAAAGACGTGAACACCCTGCGAATTTTCATTAACAAATGCCTAGAAAGGATATTAAGAATTTTTTTGGCCAAACAGGATATCGAGAAGGAAATGGCGATATATTGACCACGCATTTTCAAGACCCCCTGTATATGTCACCTATAAAACTATTGTCTGTAAGCCCCAAGGTAGCAGGAGTATAGGACGGCCTGCCCACTCTTGGCGAAAACAGTTTAATAAAGAAGCTTATTGAGCAGGAAAAAGCTGGTAAATTAAAAATCTAGCTCCTCTCTCAGCAATTTGTGAGCCGATCTGGCTGAATAACGAAGCCAAACTTTTTTCGAAAATTATGTGATATAAATATCCCAATCAAAATTAACTTTCTTATCCACAATTTATGATAACATTACGAACTATTTTTACATTAAAATTAAAATGCGTTTCGATTTATTTTTTCTTACATTGGCACTGGTCCATTATTTTGGCGCCGTTAAAATACAGAATTTGCTGCCAGATGTTTGGGATGCCAAAATGAAACAAAAAAGCAAGTGTCTGTAATTATATTTGTGAATCATATGATTCATTGTCGTCTAAAGTAACATTTGCTTAATGAAATTAACGAAAACCAAGAAAAAAATAACATGAACAATTTTTATTCTACGAACTCATATTACATTCATTAAAATCGGAAATCCTTAACTCAACAAAATAAAAAACAAACACAATCTTAAAACATTCTCTTTAAAAAGCGAATTTCATTGTGCCAGTAAGAGATTACAAGTCCCTGAAATTTTGCTCACCACTACTAATGCTGCATGGACAAAATATGTAATCGACAGTAATTCTTTCGAAAATGCAAAACATGCAAATAATTCTCTCATCAATTAAATTATATAAAATAATGCACATTTAGCATATGCAAGCATTTTATGCAATACAGTCTGTCGCATTTTGAAATACTATTCATACGACACGTTTTTTATTTGAATCAATTAATTTTTATTTTTGAATAATTTGTTTCAAAATTATCAATAGATAGTGAATTTAATTTCGTTTTTTATGATACCCTAATGTAGTACGTCTTTAATTTAATTATATTTAAATAGGAAGTATATTTTAAGCTTTATATGCATTTTTTGTGTTTAATTTAAAAAAAACATTGTAACATGAGCAATTAATCTATTCAGTAGCAATAATTTAGTACAGCTTATTCTTATTTGTAAAATGTTTAACTTTATAATGTTTTTAATTACATGACAAACTGTCGGAATGTTGTGTTTAAAAGCTGTCGAATTTTATCTTTTAAAATCTGTACTTTAATATTCAAAAATTTATTTTAAAATCAAACAAGTAAGAAAGTATAGTTGGTCTTACTATCAACATATCAAGTTATTACCGCAAAAAAAGCTTAAGCGACAAAAACAAAATTTAACAGGAGAAGGTTTTTTATATTTTATTTCATAAAAATTTTGTATGAAGGTTGTCGCTTGAGATAAAATTATTTTTGCTATAAAATCGTAACGGTACCTTGACATTTAAGGAGATGATGCAAGTGTTGCCAGTAAAGTCATTCATTAAAAAAAACGAAAATTGAAAATTATGTCACTTAAGCTTTTTTTGCTTTAAGGGCTCGATATATATAATATTTGTTTGCCTTTAAGGGAGTTTATATAGTACCTTTGTTAATTTCTGGACCTTAAAGTACAAAATTTTTTTATGACATAGTAGCTATCGTAAAAGTTTTCATTGCCAAATTTTACATCAATAGCAATATTTATATATATTTACAACCTAACGATAAAGTTCCTAATAGATAACATAAACATTAGCTATCGTGAACGATAAAGTGACCATTAAGTTTCTCCCATTATTAATTAACTATCCCAATAAAATTGAGCTTCAAGCGAAGCAGGTCTGTAAAGGAGAAATGTAAGAGTTTTGCTTACGGAAGACATGCATTTTATATGGCGAGTTCCCACTTTAAAGCAATACATTTTTGACACAAAAAGCGCTTTATTCAACGCATATAAATACTGGTGAACGTAGCGTTCAGCTTTACACACTGAATGATTTTTTTACAGCTATGTTCTCCCTTACAAACCTGCTTCGTAGTAAGGGAATGCCGTGGCACTTCAAAATTTTTTTTTTTCTTTAATGAAACTTGTTAAGAGCGCCTTCACTTACTTTGCTGCATCTCTGTATGTCTTATTGCGTAGCGCATAATTGTGCGCTTATATTTTTAAATGTACCATTAGTGCTTCGCAAAAAGATACAATTTTTTATTGGGTATGGCAACATTGCAGTAGAACCGACTACTTTTCGTTGTTTAAAATACGTAGTGGCATTTTTTGTACTTTATTTTTTTATGATGAATATTTTGTTTTTTTGTGTTAAATTGTGTTTTTGAAAAAGTTTGAATCATATTTTCGGCAGAAAATATGGCAGCTTCAAATTCTTAAAGTTGACATGTTAAGTAACCATGACGATAAACCAGCTTTAAGCTTATCAGCCACTTTTTAGGTTAATGTTAAATTGTAATAACTAGAAACCATTTATGTCTCAGATAGCGTTCTAAATAAACTATTTGTAAGTTGTGATAATGGTATATACTAATTGTGAAAAAACCAATTTTTTGGGAATTTTCGGGATTACATTTTACATTCTGGGAATAAACTTTGAAAAACATCTGGCAGCCCTGATCTGGGCTACTACTCCACCAGGGACTGGTGGTATAAGAAAGGTTGATCAAATAAACAATGTTTTTCCGCTGCAAAAACTAATACACAGACGTAGTTGTGCGTTTCACGGTCGATTTCGAAAATGGCCTTGGTATAGGTGGTGTTGAGCTGAAAGATTCCACAATAGATGTGACAACGATGATGTGGTAGCTCTGATTTATATTTTTAGTTTTAACTCGTTAAGTTTTTAAATCTTATCTTAATTTCTTTTTCGTTTTCTTTTAAGTTTTCAAATTTTGTAAATTTTTGTTTTAAGTTTTTATATTTTTGGTTTAGTTGAATTTTTGTTGAAATCTTTTCGATTTTAAGTTTTAAGTTTTAATTAAAGGTTTTTAGATTTAAGTTTTCAGTTTTAAGCTGCGTAAAACTTAACTTTAAGTTTAAGCCTTTTTTTTTAATATTCTAGCTTTAAATTTCGTTTAAACGATTTTGTTATTCGTGCTGAATTCCCAATTTTTATTCTTGATAAAAACACTGAACCAGTGAAATGCGCATATTAATAGCTTATCCCATCAACATAAATTTCAGTGTTTTTATCAAGAATAAAAATTGGGAATTAAGCACGAATAACAAAACCTTTTAAATTAAAATTTTGTATTCCCAAAAATTACTTCTGATAATAAACTGGCAAGTGCACGGCCTAAAAAAACTTAACTGGCAACATGCTTTTGCAAGTTGTGTTTTGCATTTTGTTTTTTCTTAACCTACTTACAACTACAATTAATGTTGGAAGAATTCCAATCAATTGTAGTGGGGAATGTAAGGAGAGATAAACTCACTGTTTATTGTTGATGTTTTTGTTTAAACTTTGATATTGTTACAAGTAGAACTGTTGCTTATGATTCTTATACGCTTAACAGTTTTATTTGGCTTAATATCTTTAGTTTTTCTAAAATCTCTATGGATGAAGTTTCCTGATGATCTGGCCTAAGCAACCAGTGAAATGCGCATAGGAATAGCTTATCCCATCAACAATAAATTTCAGTGTTTTTATCAAAAATAAAAATTGGGAATTAAGCACGAATAACAAAATCTTTTAAATTAAAATTTTGTATTCCCAAAAATTAATTTTAATAATTTCTTTTAAACTTTATTAATTTTCGTTTAAACTTTTCTGTTTTCAATTTGTTAAATTTTGGTTTAAGCCCTCTAACTTTATTTAATCAATATTTATCTAATTTTATAATTTTTGTTATAAAAAAATTCTGTTTAACAGAGATATATTTGTATAATACTTGTCAAAAAATTCTTTTACTACAGAAATTTTATAAAAAAACCGCTTTCTTTCAAATTCTTGCGTTTTACGTTTTAAATTTCCATCACACCCCTGTAATTTACTTACACTCTTTTTAGTTGTAAATTACAACATACACATACAATATACAAATAAAACAAATTTTTATATACAACTTTTTGTCACTATTTTTTATTTGAAATTTCTACGGGTTAGCCACCATTTACCAATTCAACACTTCTATGCCAAGCAAGAACAGCTAAAAATGTTGATCCATTTGGCTTTATTAGCTTACAAATTTCATGGAATTGAATGTTTAGAATACAATTCTGGTATATGGCCATGGTATATGACTGCGCCTTATAAATGCCATCCTGTCGATCCAATTTTGCACCACTATTTCGAGCATAGCCGGTCTTGTTTCCTCGATAGTTCGTCAAGTTTTGGCTTCTTAAATATCAATCGTGCTGCTGGTTTATCAGCATAAACCAGAGATTTGGCGTACCTTAATAAAAGTAGGCCAAAGGTGCCAAATCACTCAAACGAAGTGTTTTATAAGTTTGGGGATTTCTCCACGATTTGTAAACGTTGTTCTGGTGTAAGTCTTTGCATAGTGATTTGCCAAAGTGTACTGAAAAAAAGTCAAACACACTTGATTAGTATGACAGCTAGTGTTACAGTTATCCCTATCGGAAGTTCTATACGTCTAAACAAATGAATCGTGATTTATTCGGTTGCTTAAAACTTGAAAACGACAGAACCAAATTGGAAACTTTCTGAAAGGAAGGTCGAAAATTGTATGTAGGTGCGGCATCTCCCATTCAAGACAATTTAGATTTCTTTATATCTGGAGAAGGGCAGCAGCTACAGTTTCCAAATTCGATAATAACAGTTTGGTTATCAATACACAACATCTGACAAAACGTGGACGAGGATTGGAGAAGAAGGCGTGAAATAAAATAGATTTATTTTATTCTGGAGAGCGGTAAAAGGGAATTTGTTTAAACAAAAAGCTTGATTAATTATACACACTATCTTGAAAAACGTAGGTGATATAGAAGTGTGCGTGGCACCCTTTTCAAAGACATTATAGATTTCTGTTAATCTGGAGAACGGTAACGGGAAAAGTACATAAACCTGATATCAATTACTTCAATATCAATACATACATAACATTAGTCCAAAAGTAAGCGGTACTGATACAAAATGATAACGAATTGTTGTCAATATTTCGACAACATCTGTTGTCTAAATTTTAACAAACCGTTATCAAATTGAAAACAAGGTTGTTTAACAAACAATTGTTGTCAAATGGACAACTACCTGTTACCAAGTAGATAAGGCCCTGTTGTTATTATAAAAAGCATACATTTGTTGTAAAACTTTCTACTTTTGTATTGGCAGCTTAACCAATAAAAAGTGAAAATTTGTGTAACTCTATATTAAATTAGTGGCAGATACAAAAATAAAGCATCAACATGGATAATAATTGGGACGACGATGTAACCAAAGTAATCAAAAAATCCTAGTTTCCATAGATGTGGAAGGTATTTATGATTATTTAAAAGATAACTTAAAATATACAACAATATAAAATATGAAGTTCATTTTACAATTCTTTTATTTTTTATAGAAACTTTACAAAAGGTAAGGACTATGGTATATAAAAAAGGATCTAAGCCCCTTCCTAAAGAAAGGCTTAATCTGAATGTTTATTAAATTTTATACAAATTCTAGATTTCTAGAAAAACAACACAATCAAACAATGGCTTTAAGAATCAATTAATTGAATTCGCCAGAGGAAAGACTCAAGTTTAATTCGCAAACTAAAATCAAACATTTATTTGTGGTCATAGAGATGAAATAATAATAAATATCAATGTTGAGGACGTCATTGTAAACAACTCAGAGCTTTATTTATTTTTTCACAATTTCCTTTTGAATGTTATGTGAAGGGCAATAAAACCATACATTTTTTATTTTTTCTTTTATGAAAAAAATAAATAAATAAATACACACCATATGTTTTTTTTATTGGTTGGGTTCAGAATAAAAGTTATTCTTTAGTAGAAACAAAGTGTTGTCAAAATGACAACTAAATTATATAAATTATATATTAAAATTATAACAATATTTTGTCGGAAACACACCATTATGGTGAAAATATATAAACGGTTTGTTGTCCGAATGAGACTAAATAGTGAAAACTCACAATAAACTTGTTAAAAAATATTGACAGCATCCGTTATCAAATTGAACGCAAACGCAGTTAGCTCACTTAAAACAACGGATCCTCTGTGTAGCATAAAATAAATTTAAAAATTAACATTTCAAAATAAACGAAATTTGTGATAAGCTAGGCTTTAAGCGCATTACAGTATTTATATATATATATATATATATATATATATATATATATATATATATATATGTTCGTTTAACTCCCATTGGAGCATAGGGCGCCAACAATAGTCGTTCTCCACCGTACTCGGTTTTGGGCTACATTTCTAGCTTCGTTCCATGTTAAACCCACAGATCTCATTTCGGCTTCGGTGGAACGTCTCCAAGTAATTTTAGGCCTTCCAACACTTCGTCCTGCTTGATGAAACGGGTTCCAACGTAACGCATGCTTGGCGATATTCTCATCTGGACGTCGAAGTGTGTGACCAATCCATTGCCATTTTCGTTTTCGAATCTCAGTAGCCACATCTATCTGATTTGATTTACGAAGTAGCTCAATATTCGATATAACATTTGGCCAAAAGATTCGAAGTATTTGTCTGAGGTAGCGATTGACGAATGTTTGCAAACGACTTGTAATTATGCTGGTCACCTTCCATGTGGTGCATCCGTACAAAAGAACTGATTTTACATTGGATTCAAAAATTCGCAGTTTTGTTCGAAGACTAATGTTGTTGTTTTGCCATATTGGTGCTAGAATTCCAAATGATGCTCTAGCTCTACTGATTTTTGCTTCCACGTCAATCTCAGTACCTCCATCAGCGGTAATCATGCTACCCAAATAACAAAATTCGTTGACAATGGCATAGTTGTTATTACCTACATTAATAGATGCCGGAGAGTTTTCTTGTATGGAGAGACCAGTATTTATTCCTAACTAAGAATTGTCAATTGCACCACTGTACGACCTTCAATTAATTGTTTTTGTGCAAAGTAACACCTTTTTTATCGTCTCAAACCCCATAATTCTTTTTCGATTTCTTGTATAAATGTCTCCATAAACCGTTCATTCAACTTGAATATGTGGATTAAAAAAACAATAACAAGAATTATAATTTGTTTTATTATTATTATTATTATTTTTTTTTTTTGCTGTTGATAACTCAGGGATTGAAAATATTTTATACAATTTATTTAATTTTTTTTTTATTAATTTTTCCTTTGCTAATTAAAAAAAAAGTTATCAACCGAATAGAGTCCAATGGTCCACCCACAAGATCAATCAGAACAGCGGGGAATAATGTGATAACATTGATTTCTTTTTAACTCAATTACTACGTGATCATTTTTTCATTATAATTGTTTTCGAAAATGAAATTAATTTTAA
The DNA here is from genome assembly GCA_963931875.1 of Pollenia griseotomentosa. Classification (NCBI taxonomy): domain Eukaryota; kingdom Metazoa; phylum Arthropoda; class Insecta; order Diptera; family Polleniidae; genus Pollenia; species Pollenia griseotomentosa. The sequence goes on along the minus strand of OZ007561.1, from coordinate 199,734,564 downwards.
TTAAAAGAAAAAGGGAAAAACAAAATATTTCAAAAACATATTTATAAAAAGCATGTTTAATGATGCTGCGAATCTCTTGAAACTTTGGACCTTTTAATCTAAAGACCATTAATAATTGCGTAAGGCTTTAGAGAAAAAAAGAAGAACAGTTTTGGTTCAGTTAATTAATGGGAAACAAGTGGCACGCTTTGCATGCGTGACATTTCGAGCAGAACATTGGCGATATTGAGGCACAATTTTGTTATCAGTTTAATTAAAAGAAAAAAACCGTTGAAAATTTACAACATTTAAACTTACCTTAATTACATACATACATTTATAAAATTAATAAAATTGCTGGTTTAATTTAGTTAATTCACTTTCATTTAAATCATTTATAAGGAAAACTAAACTTTAGTTTTTCTAAACACAATATTATTTTGATCTCAAAATTGCTCTTTTTAAATTTTCTCTTTTAACTTTTTTGCTATTTGCAATCTGCTTTAAACCAGATTAAATATTTTTATAATTTTTTTTTATATTTTTCTTTTTATTCCACACTTTTTATTTAATTATTTTCAAAATCTCTTAAGTTTTTAAAAATCTCAGTATGTTTTCTTCTAAATTTCTTTTGATCGATTAACGTCCAAACTTAAAGAATGTTGAATATTGAATAAATTCATGTTTTAAAATTATATACGATGATGTCTTTGATGAAGATGATAATGATGTTTGCTGATGGTGATAATAAAGATGATGACGAGTAATACAAAATTGGATTTTGTTCTTATGTTGGTTGTAGTTAATTTATTTAATATAATTGTTTTGGGAATCTTCTTTTAATATTGCAAAATTTCTCTTATCATGCGCTAATAAAGAGAACGTTACTTTTGTTTTCCTAATCGCTCTCTTAAGACAGTAGTTTTATGTCCAGGATTTTTCAAAAACTTACTGTTACTGTCATTGTTGTTAAAATTAATAGCTATAGTTTGACGAAAAAAAAAGAAAACAAATTTTAACGAAATTCACCGACAAGTTCGAATTCTTCATAGAAATTGCTCTCGCTCTTTGTTTTATACATTTTTATGTAGTTTTTTTTGCCGATAAGAATTTTAATAAGCTCTGATTGGCAAAGTCAATCGTGGAAATTGATCAAACTGACCAATCTGAATAGCGCCTTAAACTATTAAATAAAGTAAAAATGTATTGAATTATGAACTGCCACCACAAACTTCTAAAAAAAATTGTCCAACTTTGTTTTTTTTTTTGTTTATAAAGTTTTTAAATGTCCTTGAAATCATAGAAATTCAAAATAAATCTAGCTCGCATCAATTACAAATCAAAATAAATAAAACAGACATATACAAATTTCCAGAAAGCGTTCGGAATCAAACATAATATGATTGTGGCTTTTTGATGGAGGACTAAATTAACCATAATAAGATTGCCAGTGACAATCACATACTTAAATTAACCATAATATGTAAAAAAAATTCGTCTTTGCGGGCATACAAAATTTTGCAAAATAACAAATGTAACATCCGGAATCTTATTTTCATTCTTAAGAAAAGTTGCCACTGTGAGGAACGACGTTTTTTAGAGTATGGGTGTGTGTGAAGCGGTAGCAAAGTACTAGGGAGATCGATTATTCGATTTTTTTTTAAAAAACCGGTTTTCGAAAATTCCGAATAGCTGCTATTTTAAAAAATCCGGTTTTCGGTTAAGCATTTTAAAAATGACCGGTTAACCGGTTTTAGTTCGAATACATAAAAATACAAAAATCAAATAAGTTTTTATACTAAAAAATTAATTTGAATAAAAACAAAACAATTCACGATGATAAGTAAGCAAAAAAATATGTAGATAGATATGAATTTAAGGTATGTTCAGACCTAGCAAATATTTGACGATATAATTCGAAAAAAAGCGTGACCAGTAAATTGATCAAACTTAAGCTTTATTTTTTATAATTTATATTTATCATAATTGTAAAATGTAATTTAGAAACTGTTAAATAATGTTGGCTCTAGCCAAACGTTTTGCAAAAGCAAACAATTCTTAACGAAAACTTGTGGTTGTGTAGTACGTCAAATATTTAATAGGTGTGAACATAGCTTTAGAATTTTTAAAAAACTTTGGTTTTAAAAAATTATAGGAATTTAAAAAATTTATTATTTGTGATATTCTTAAAAATTTATTGTAAATGAGTTTTAGTTTGTTGGTGGCTAATCATGAATCAGTAGACTTCTTAGCCTGGATTATATATTTCAAATTATTTTGCTTCAGCATTATACAGTACTTAATATGAACATGCTTTTTGTATGAAATATCTGTCAAGTCGTCGATTAAAATTTAAAACCTTCCATGAATTTGTTTGATTCCTTCAATTTCGTTTTAAGTGATTACTAAGTCGTGACGTTGAAGAACCTCTGCAAATGATCATTTTAGGGCCCTTTCAGCACCATTGTCTTTTAAATCAGTTCGAAATATCACCAGAGATGACATCTTTATAAAAATATAATATTTAGAATACTGTCCAATTGCTAATTACTTTTTAAGCTGAACATTTTTTTTGAGTATTTTGAATTGTTTTGGTTTTTGTTACAAGAAAATACGCTTATATAAGCGATTTGTATTCACATTGCTCCTAATGTTTTTTGACTTTTGTTACATTTTGTTTTGACGTTCTTCATAAAAAATTAAGTTTGCCCAATATTCAACTAAAAAAATACTTCAGTTACGGGTACATTTATAACAAATGTAAGGAAAACGTATATAAATTACGCATTACAAAAATAACCGGTTTATTTATACATAAGATTAGTAAGAAAAACGGAACGGCTGATCCACAACTGGAGTTTTCTTTTTTCGGACTTTTTCATTTACCGGAAAAGCGGGATTTTTTTTCAATTCAACGGGAATTTCCCGGGATATCACGCTTAATATTACACGATGCAAAATATAGGTATAATATAATTTAATTTATTTGAACACATATACTATAAAAATTACGTGTATGTTCGTGATCGCTAAACTCAAAAACTACTGGACCGATTTTGACCAAATTTTATAGGCATGCTCTAAGGGCCGTAAGAGGTCCGACAGATGGCGCAATATTTTTGTTGTGTTTATGGGCCGTGAGTAGTGTTTCTGTGTAGTCGATTTTGACCAAATTTTATAAGCATGTTCTGTGGGCCGTGAGTAGTGTTTCTGTGTAGTTTGATGTTCGTCCGACAGATGGCGCAATATTTTTTTTTTTTGTGTCTATGGGCTGTGAGTAGTGTTTCTGTGTAGTTTATCTTCTTATCTAATCAACCGGTTTTCTTAAAATTTGACATGAAGACACCGTAACATCTAATCATTAAATTTGTGATTTGAAGGGAAATAGGGCAAAAGGGATAAAAGGGGTAAAAGCTCCTCCTTCATATAGCTTCTTAACTAATCAACCGGTTTTCTTAAAATTTGACATTCAGATACTGTAACATCAGAAAGGAAATAAGAAATAGGGCGTGAAATAGGACAAACGTGGTAAAATCTCTCCCCCTCCTTATATCTTCTTAAATAATCAACCAATTTTCTTTTTGGCAGGCAAATAGTGTAAAATCTGTAAGGATTTATAGCCTATATTTTTTATTATTTAGGGCGTGAAATATGGCAAAAGCGGTAAAAGCTCCTTCTCCCAATATCTTTTTAACTTATCAATCGGTTTTCTTTAAATTTGGCATGCAGACACTGTAACATCTGAAAGAAGTTAATTATATGGCAAAACAACGTTTGCCGGGCCAGCTTGTAGTACATAAAAGTTCATGATATCTAATAAAAAAGTTTATTAATGTATTAAACGTTTAATATTTAACAGACATGCTGGATATTTGTTAAACTTTTTGCGGTGTCTTGTGCTAAATGTAATAATTTCAACGAAAACAATTAAATAATTTTCAGTCGCAAATTTTAATTTTTTAAGCAACATTGCTTGCCACAAAACAGCTTGTTGTTTAAAACACACTTTACTTTATGATTTTCTTTTATTTCTCCTCTGTTTTAAAGAAATCGTGCCGTGCCGCCTGCATTAATTGAAAACAAAACAAAAATGAGAAAAATGTTTGTGTTGTTTATTGGCGAACACAAGGATTCGCATTTTTTTCATCACATAACGTAATAACAATTATATATTAGCAGTAAAGTTGCTATAAGTAAATTAAAAAAATTCCGGGAATCCCCACACAAATTTCCCGAAATTTGTTTCCCCAAAAACTGTGCGGGATCCCGGGAAATCCCGTATGTAAAACACTACACGCAACATATCGGTCTAAATAAGACTAAAATGCCTTAAGTTAAATTCTTTCATTCTTGAAGTATTCATCATTTTTTTATCGCTTTGCATTTTGTCCTCGCTTACCCCAATTTTAATTATTTAAATTCCACTGTACTATTAAAACCACTTGTAAATAATGTATGTTCATACAAAAAACATACAATTAAGAAGACTCTCAGTAACACACATAATTTATTTTTATTTATTTTTTAATTTTATAAAAAAAAAAAACTAAAGTTAAGGGTGTCCCAAAACGAATGCAAGATTTGCATCAAATATATATCCGTTTACTCCTTAGATTGTTTTTTTTATTTAATCTAAATTATCTTTGCTATTTTATTATTTATTTCTTTTTATTTCGAAGTGAAACATACGGCCATTGTATGTCTCCCATTGCACGCGGAAAATCTATATATATATAAAATAAGTTGTCCTATGTTCGTGATTTAATAACTCGAGAACCACTGAACCGATTTTCAAACGAGTACATGCGTTGGATAGGTATACTTTCACAGATGGTCATAAAAATAACTCCTGATAGGTGGCGCTGTCGTCGTTATATTTAATTTTTTTTATTGATGGTAGATAGCGCTGGGGTCAAGTTATTAACAAAATTCTCCAGTATTTCATTTTTTATTTTCATAGAATATAAATTAGAATATAAATTTCAAACACTGCATATCTTGTGGCGTTGAAAGTTTTTAAACCCAATATGAATTTCTGTAGAAAGCAACCACAAAATATTTTTGACTTTGTTTCTGCATACAATGTAATTTTTAGCGTTTACACAACAAGGGCCTAAAGTTGCTAACAAAAAACCAATGATGCCATTATAGTCAGAGAGATAATATGGAGAGAAGTCCGGAAAATGTTGGTGTGTTGCCGTAATCCATTCAAAAAACTCTTTACACTGTGCATGTGCATGATTATTGGAAACTTAAGCTCTTAACTAATCTCAAAACTTAACTGCAAAAATTGTGACAAATTCAACAAATCTTGCATTAATTTTGGGACACCCTATTTTACTAAATTCATTACGCACCCATTCATGATATGCATGCTACATTTTCAGCTGAACTTTAGACTTTGTATCCAAAGAAACGTCAGCCAGCAGATTTTCTGCCAGATCTTATAGAGAAAATACATTTTTTTGTATAAAAATGCCTTTAGCACGCGTAAAATCTGCTGCAAATTGTGAGCAATAGAATATTGTGCGTATACTTGAATAATTAATTGAACAAATTTTAGATACGAGAAAATTACTTAAATAAAAATGTAGTGGTAAAAATGTCTGAATTTAAGAATAAAACTTTTTCTTTTAGTTGTTAAGTTTCAAAGGTTGTTCTATTTTTATATTTCGGTATGTATTTAGTTTTAAATGCACAATGGGATTAAACCGATACTTTGAATTAAGGTACATATACAATTTGCATAGTTTGCCACTATGCACATCTGGCTTTCAAGTAGTGATTAAGAAAGTTATACCTTTAAAAAACAAATTTTATGGTCATAAAATAAATAAATCTGTGGTCATATGGAAGAGTAGCTTAAGTTGATATAAGACAAAACTAAAATATTACAATATCTTATATTTACTACAAAAATTATTTAAAACCAGTTACTTCCGCTACGATTAAAGTTGTTACGAATGGACAGACAAGGTTTACATGGACAAACAACCAGCCAGAAGGAAGGACGGACACGAAAAGATCACTCTAAAAAAATTTTCGGATTCGATCGGTTTACTAAACGACGCGTCTAGATTTCTATGTAGCAGCACAAATTTATATAATTGCTTTTTATTTAATTTTTGCATATTTATAAAACTTTACAGTTTGGAATAAAATTAATCTTCCACGAAAACTTGCGTTGGCTTACAATTGTAGAGTGAAAATTAAATGTAGATGGCGAAATTAATGCAACAGAAAATTCATCTGTTTTGCAAACAATTTTGAGCTTTTTTTTTATTTGCTGAGCATGCAAAATTTGAAAATTATTCACCAACAAATCGATACCAAAATTTATAAAGTATTAAAACGGATTAATATGTTCTGTCTGCATTCATTGATCGCACAAAAAAACCATGCAATTGCATATTTACGGTTTCCCTTATTTGTCTGGATGAAAAAAATGAAAACTCGTATAGCAAAAACGTAATCTACATAAAATTCTCCAAAGAAACCATGGGTCTAAAATCAAACCCTAACCCGCGCCGCTCGTCTTGAACATTTTTTTACATGTGTGAATATTTTTTTTAATGTAAAAAAATTTTGAGTGTAGAAAAATATAAAGTGCAAAAGAACTACCTTACTAAACAATTTTATTCAGAAAATTCGAGTTCTGTTTGGAAAAAGCTATTTTTTTCAAACATTTATTTTTTTGGAAAAGGCGGGCATATACATTTTCAAGTCAAAAGGCGCGGATAAGGATTTTATTTCAGATACATGGTTTCTTCGGAGAATTTTCTTAGAATTTTATGTAGTTTACGTTTTTGCTATACGATTTAATAAAAATCGACCCACCCTATTATACATGTGTATGAGTACTAGGGTATTCATTCGGTTAACCGTTAATCGGTTAACCGTTAATCGGTTAACCGATTAATTACTACCCGATTAACTGATCGGTTAATTTAAAATTGGCTTTTTTCGATTAACGATTAAACCGGTTAATTTCAGTCGATTAACCGATTAACCGATGTTACAAAATTTGGAATTTTTTGTAGTATTAAGCCATATTTTTTTGTGTTTTTAGTTATAGGTTAGTTCCAAAACGTCAGTTGCAAAGCAACTCGCTTTTTTAAATGCATTCTACAATACAACCATGTAGAATTTTACAATGTTATCTGAACCAAAGTTCTCCAAAAAAGTTACCAAAGTACACGAAAAAAGTTGTGTTTAGAAATATTTTTTCATACAATATATTTTCTTCCAGAAATACATTCCTAAAATACAGTACAAAAACAGAAATTAAGGAATTCGGAAATAAACTTTTTTGCAGAATGTTCAATGCTGAGCTTTCTCAGGATGAGTAAGTTGATGGATAACCTGACAATAGAAGAAACTCTCGATAGTAACACAAAAAGATAATTAACCGAAACAATAAGAAGTGTTAAGCATTTAAAAAAATTATAACAGGACTCTAATAGCATAATAGAATATTAAAATGATTAAAGGAAAATTATTGAGAAATTTGATCATTTGTATTATGGGTTGCTTTCGATTTCTCCACCATCTTCGATAAGTGGAAGAATTTTTTCCAAGTCAAGTTTATCAAAACTAAAGAAAAAAATCGCTCAAATCCTTAACACTTAAACCAATTTATTTTTCTAAAATATTATTTTATAAGATCTCCTTAAACTATTGAAATTATTAATAAAATGATCTCACGGTTTATTTTTTAAGTAATACATAATATGTTTTAATTAAAAAATATGTATTACATAGTTATTAATTATTTTTTTGATTGCTAGTTTTAATTCAAGAATTGTTATGTTAATTTTTTTTACTAATAAACTCAAAATAATAAAAAAATTTAATTTTTATTTAGTGAAATTACTTAATTTAGAAAACAACCTTATTAACCGGTTAACCGATCAATAACAAAATTAACCGATTATTAACCGATCAAACCAAAATGAATACCCTAATGAGTACGCTTTTGTTAGTAGGATATGGCAGAACATCTCAAAGAGCATTTCAGGTAAAATAATAATAAAAGCCTTGCTTAACCTACTGTCAAAAATTAACAAAAAGTGTCTTAAATGCATTAAAAAAAAAAAACAAAATCAAAAAATTTGATTTCGTACGATTCGCACTTTTCTTAAGCCAAATTAAGCACATTAAGGTTGGGCCTTGAACATAGACAAAAGTTTCTCATAATAACAATTGTTGCCATAAATATCATAAAAAGAGTTTAACGTTGTGGGACTTGGCCATAAAAACTTGTGCCTAAGACAGTCTATTAAAACTTTGACCGATTTGGGCTGCCTGAACACTAGGGTATTCATTTAATCGGGCTTTTGCTTTAATCGGTTAATCGCTCGATTAATTAACCGAGGTTTTGGTTTAATCGGTTAATAATCGCTTAATTTTGTTATTGATCGGTTAACCGATTAATAAAGTTTTGTTATAAATTAAGTCTTTTCAATTAATAAAAATGCAAAAATTAGTTATTATTGGAGTCTATTTGTAAAAAAAAACAATAACATAACGAACAAAACAATTCCTGAACTAAAAGGAGCAAACAAAAAAGTAATTCATAAATATGAAATACATATTTTATTATTTATACATAATATTTTTATTCAACATATTTTATTTTTCGAATCCCTGTTGGCCAAACTGCCGTCGACGACATTGTCGTCAACGATTTATGCACGACATGTCCTCTATCACTTAGGATTTCTGCAAGACAATTTTGAGGAAAATGTCGTGGACGACAAAATACTCGACATTGTCGAGTGCACTGTCTTTTAAAGAAGTTAATAAACGATGACATGACAGACATTGTCTTTCAAGTTGTCTGTTGTCAAAGCTTATCCACGACAACATGAGAGACATTTTCTTGTAAGGTATCCTCTATCAACAACCATACACGACACTATGAGCGACAGTGTCTTGTAAGCTGTCCTGTATTAAAGTGTATGCACGACAACATGACCGACAGTGTCTTGTAAGGTGTCCTTTATCAACTTCTAAGCACGACAATATGAGCGACATTGTCTTCTAAGCTGTCTTCTAAACAAACAAACATAATTTGTTCCCAATAAAAAATAAAAATAACTGTAAAATAACGATAATAATAAAAAAACAACCAAAGCAAAGTGAAGCAAATCAGTCAGTAAAGTCTGAGAACTCAAAGACTAAGGTCTGATTTTAAAAATATGTATGTCCTATTGTATATTTTTATTTTTTCGTTTAGGTTTATAGGCGACATTGTCGTGTAAGCTGTTACGCCTGTAACTTCATCGACATTGTCTTATACGCAGTGGTTGACGATAAAGTAGAATCCATTGTCGTCTATATAGTCATCAAAGACAATCTGAACGACAATGTCGTTCATATGGTCATCAACGACTATATGGACGACAATGTCGTGCATGTGGTCATCAACGACAGGCTGAGCGACATTTTCTCTCTTTGTGTCGTGCACGCTTTGCGCGACACTTGTTTGAAAAGGTCGTTGACGATTTGCAGTAGTTGTCCCTTAAGTGTCGTGCAGGAATTAACATTGTCGTGCACGAATCATTGATGATAGTTCTATTCCTTAAATTTTTAGGATTGACTTTTTATACACCACCAGACTATTATATTGTATTTTCTGGTGGTGTATAAAAAGTCATTCCTAAAAATTTAAGGAATAGAACTATTACAAAAAAGCTTTATAAAATACATAACTGAAATTTAGCTCATAGAATAAATTCGAAAAATAAAATATGTTGAATATAATATAAAGTAACCTACGAAAGGAAATAATTCCCAGTTCATAATATTTTTATGTATTTATTAAAAAATAAACTGTGAGATTTTTTTATTAATTATTTCAATAGTTTAAGATTTTATAAAATAATCTTTTTTAAAAATTATTTGGCTTAAATGTTTAGGATTTAAGCGATTCTTTTCTTTAGTTTTGATAAAACTTGACTCGGAAAAAATTCTTTCAATTATTGAAGATGTTGGAGAAATCGTAAGCAACCCATAATACAGATTTAAGAATAATAAAACAAGATTAAGCATTGCACATGCTTACAAAATTCAACTGTTTATTATGACGTCACTTTAGCATATTATGCACATGTTTGTTAGCTTGTGTTTCTATAGTTTAGCTGTACTTATACGCTGATGTGACGTAGATGCGCAGAAACATTTCATTTGTAAAAGCTGTATGCGTTATCTTGGTTTCTTTGTATCATGATACAGATTATCCAATTTCTCAGTCCTGAATATGAATGAATATCCTACTGAACACATTCCATAAAAAAGTGTTCTTTCGATGAAAAGGTTATTAGCAGAGTTCAGAAAAATTCATATATGATCGTTGTAAATATTTACTCATTTCCTAGAGCAGAAATGTTTACTAAAAACTATTTAAACTGGATTAGGCTAAAACATCATAACCTCGTTAACCTCATATCTCCTAAACTAAAAGAGATACATAAAAATGTTAATAATGTTCGTTGTTTATAACTTTTCTAAAAAATACAAATATAAACGTGTAAGGGGTGAAAATCGTACATATTTTTGGTACTTTTTACAAAACATTTTTCTCCATTCTTTGACATATGGTTGACGTATTAAATTATGGGCTCCTATACAATATTATAATTTATAATTCTTCAAGGGGGAGACTTTTCCATTCTAACTATGGCACTAGGTCCTGAGTAAAAGAGAATCTATAAAATATTGGTACTTTTTTGTTAAAACCCAGAAACATATACTTTGGCATATAAACATGTCCACGAAAGAAAGGGAGACGCCAACGAAAAAGCGGGTTAGGAAAAAAAAGAGAAAAATGTCTTAGAAATCTATTTTTAAAGAAAATGAAAACGATATTTATTATAGGCTTCGAATTGTTTTTTTTTCAAAATCGTTTTCCATCGCATACCTGAATGTCTTAATTTAATTTATCTTTGTGTTAGGCTAAAAAAAAGTCTTAAGTAAAAAACGCATTTTGAAGTTTTTGATTGGCTTTAATTGAATTTTTTTCATTCATTTGGTGTCAATAACTTTTGTCTCGCACAGCTGCTTCTAACTGTAATCATCTGCTCTTCAGAAAAATCTTTAAAATACACCAAATAAATATTTTTCAATTTAACATTACGAAAAACTACAGTTTCTGACTTAAGACTTTTTTCCCTAACGCCAAAGATATTATATACATATTTAGGCTTTCTTGTTGTTATATCTTTAAAAAGTGCTTAGAGTAAGAAAATTTATTGTATGATTATATTTTGAAGTTCATGATCGTTTGACCCCGGCAAACGCCAGGTTTTTTAAAAGCTTCTTAATTCATATGACATGATTTTCCCAAGTGGTCATACAATTTTTATTATCAAGAGCAACAACTTTTTTGATTAAAGATATAAATTGTGTGTACATATATATATATTTAAGCAAGAGGGGTAATAAGGTGATTAAAAATTATTACGTTAATAATATTAATGAAATCAAATCAAATATTAGCCGTTTGGATTATTTTGCACTTCTCGGTCATAGTCCAAATATATATATATAGAAAAAAATTTTTATTGTATTATATTGATATGTATTTGTGAGACCCTCATCAGTTTAAAAAAGAAAAAAGACACAAATAAAAAATGCATAATCAAAAAAATACCTAAAACGCTAAAAGTAGCGTACATCTGATGATTCAGTTTACAAGTCAGAGCAACATACATACATAAGCAATAACAATTCCGAAATTAAAAGTGAAAACGATTGGAATGATTTCTGGCCTAGAAGTTGAATACATACATGGTGATAATTATTTAATTTAAGTATTTGTGTATTTTTATTTATTAAATCATAAGAGATTAGCACTGAAATGTTTGTTGAAGATTTCAAAATTATTATTTTATTCGTTTTATGAGTATATAGATTATATTGTGGGTGTTTAATTGATTTTTGGAAATCCTATCGCAATCATCAATATTAACCCATTTTAATCACACAGTATTTAAGGTATTTTTGACATATTAAATCGTTTTTTTCGTTGAACGCTATAAAAACTTTAATCGACAAAATAAACAAAGTATAAAAAACGTAACTTTTGAAAGACCTTTGGAAATACGGAACAAGTTTTCATCTTAATAAACCAGATTAAAAATAACTATTTGTTTGCGCTTTTTCACATCCCACGTTTCTGTCAAAAAAGGAGGACCATTATACATAGTTGCACGAAGCAGAATATTTACTACAAAAATTAAAAATTCTGTTTTCTACTTTTGTAAGTGCACGCAGAGAAAAAACATGTTTAGATATGGTCACCTCCACTGTAAGAAAAATGCTTCATATATTTAATGAATCGTTTTCATAAAAAAATTTTCATGGGTTAACTGAAAATGTTCATTGTCTAAATGGAATTTCATAGTTATAATGAAGTATTTTCGTTAAAATAGCTTCATTGAATTTCGTAATTACGTTAAAAATTTTCATTGGATATATGAAAACTTAAGTTTGTCCAAGTTAAACAAAAAATTTTAATTGGGAACATAAAAAAAACTATATACAAACATAACTATATTCATAAATTAACACAAAATTATAGTTTTCTTAAAAAAATGTTTAATTGTTAATTAAAAAATATAAGATTTAATTATTTCATACATCTAATGCAATATGTAGGGCAACCAAAAAAAAGCAAATGCTTATTTTTTGGTTTACAAGATGGAAAGATTTTGATTGAACACAAATTCCGATCATAAAAAAACAAAGAAAATGAGCTATATTTGTTAGGGCTTATTTTTGCTTATTTTGGTAATATCGGCTTTTTTTAAGTTATTTTTGCGATATCGGTTTTTTTTTTTGTTTATTTTGCCATTTTAAGATAATTTTTCATTTTTTTCATACGAAAAAAAAACTTATTTAATAAAATTTTGCAAAAATCGTTATTATTATTTTTTTTTTTTATGTGCAACTTTTTTTTAAATACTAAAAAATCAACCATTTCTGTGCTGTAACAACTCTGGTTAAAAAAATCGTTCAAAGTTATGGTAATATTTTGTGCTTCCCTTGCACAATATCATCCCCACAATTATTATACCCACACCGTGTGGGCCACACCACAAGAGTGAAGAGGGTATTATGCATTTGTGCTGATGTGCGAAACACCTTAAAATATTAGTCCTAAAGTATACCGATTAACTCAGAATCACTTTCTGAGTCGATCTAACGATGTCCGTCCGGCTGGCTGACTGTCCATGTAACCTCGTGCGCAAAGTACAGGTCGCAATTTTAAAGATAATTTAATGAAATTTGGTACGTGGATTCTTATTGGCACAATGGCGAATCGGTCCATAATAAAGTTATGGACCGTAAGAAAAATGTCCCGTGTTCCAGGGGATATAGAAGACAAACTTAATAAAAAATTTAAATCAGTTTCATTAAAAAATTAAGGATTTTCGGTATTAAAAGATATTGGGGATATTTTGGGAGGCAAGCGGAATTATGAGTCCAATCGTATAAAATATACCTCAGGGCAAATACTCAATTTTAAATATGCTCCCTCAACATCTGTAGACGTAGGAAGAACTTTTTCTAAGTACAAGAACTTGCTGACTCCAAACAGACATAGTTTTCTTTTCTAAAATTTATTGCATCAACTTGTAATTTACTATAACAACGTATTAAACGAATTAAGTGGAAAATAAACAAGTTTAAATTGCTTTTTTTTAGTTTTAACAGCTTATTTTCAAGTTTTTAACCGCTTTTTTTTAAGTGCTTAAAACGGTTTTTTTAGTGCTTTTTTTTGGTTGCCCTAGTAATATGCCATTAAATTTATGAAATCAAAATTTTTTTTTATAAAAGCAACATATTTCAATTATTGAAAAGAAAAATTATTTTTAACATTCAAATAACTCTATAGTCTCAATAATTAAAATTATACAAATAGTTCAAAAAAGCATGCCTTCATAAATTGAAATTTTCATTATGACAATGAAAAATGTCATTATAGTAATGAAACAAAAACTTACGATCCATAAATATGTATGTTTTTTTTTAATATGTACATAATTACCTACATACCTGTGGCTTGGTGCTAAAAGGGCCAATGTCAATATTTTGTTGTTTTGAGTTAATCGTTGCATAAGGTGTCTTTTATTACTCGCTTTTATTTTGCTTAAACAGTCAAATTCTAATTTATACCAGAACAGCTTCAAAAAGGCTTTGCTTCATAAAGGCTTTCACTAAGAACTCTTCTGTAAAAAAAAACTTTAATTTCAATTTTCTCAAAAGTTAATATTTTGACATGGGCACTTTTAGCACCAAGCCACAGATATAGTATGTAAAAAGTAATGAACAAACAATTGTTCACCTTTAAAAAAACACACCCTTATTTAAAACTGTTGTCAACTGACGAAAAAGCATGTTCTCTTTATGTGGTCTTTTTTATTATGCGTTAACAAAAAAAAATCAACGTTGTTATTGTTGTTATGCTATGACAATTTAATCTCATATTTACGCTTTTAATTGAGTAATGTCAAAAAACATAATTTTCTTATTCAAAAACTACACTTCCCCGATAGGCTAGCTGGTAGTGAGGCAGTCTATCAACGCCGAGGTTGCGGGATCGATTCCCGCTAGAGACTCGGGTTCCTGCAGACAAACGTAAAGCTTCGCGGGATTAGTTTAGAGAATTATTAAAAAAAAAAAACAAAAATTAAAAAAAAAAATCAAATAAAAAAAATATGATAATAAAATAAAATTTATAAAGTATCCCTATCCAGTGTGACACAAAGAATGCTGACGGAGGCCGTAGCGGGCCAGAAAATGCATTACATTCTGCTGGTGTCTAATAATTGTAAAGTTTTCTGTACACACAATATACTTCATTGCTTTCCAAAGGATAGCTAAGGTAAAATGTAACAGGAAAATACAATATAATAGTCTGGTAGTGTATTAAAGTCATTCCTAAAAATTAAAGGAATAGAACTATTACAAAAAAAGCTTTATAAAATACATAACTGAAATTTAGCTCATAGAATAAATTCGAAAAATAAAAAAAAATAAAAAATTTTGAATATAATATAAAGTAACCTACGAAAGGAAATAATTCCCAGTTTCTATTTGTTAAAACAAATTATTTTACTTTTTTGAAGGTATTCATCCAAGGAATAATAAATAAATAGTGTAATGTTTCATTAAATACATTTTAATGAAACAGGTTTCAGTGATCCAACGAAGCGCTGCATAGCTGGTTCCTTTTTAATGCAATTTTTCATGGGATTAATGTCAAAATTCATTGGTATTGTGAAGAAAATTCTTTCAGTGTCCAAGAAAACTTAATTTAACGATATTATTGTTATCGATAACCATATTATGGTTTAAATAGTCCTCCATCAGAAGCCACAACAATATTATGGTTGCTCTAAACATGTTATGGTATATGATATATGACAATAATATTTTTTAAATAAACAGTCTCATTCGGTTAATTAAAAATATTTTTGATTTTTGAGTTGTCTACTAACTAAGCATGAAAATTTCAGCACAATAACACTTTTTCAAGTATCTTTTAAGATAGAAAATGCATGGGGGCCATCATATAAAAATTACTTTCTGTAGAAACAAACTGTACAAAATGTTTTACCTAATTTAGTACGAATTAAGAGCCAAAGTCTGAGTTCAAAAATCTTTGAGGCTGTGTGTGGTAAAGCCAACTCTGTTTTATGAGGTTGTGGTATGCAATGTTGCCAAATAAGAGAATTTGACCCCAAACATTTTTTAGGAGACAGATTTTCGAGAACGGGAAACATTACATTTTATTTTGTAAAATTATTCTTAAAAATTAAACATGTTATGAAAAACCTACGTTTTGTTTAAATAAAAGAAAAAAGAGCACATTTGGTTTTGCATTAATTTTTGAAGATGAAAATTTTCTATGAGAACAGGAGAAAAGTTATGCAAATAAGATTTTTTCCAATCTAACTTAACCATATTAATGCAAAGATATCAAAAAACATTTTCTAAAAAAATACAAAAAGGCACGTTTTGTTCTGCGACTCCTCATTTTTAAAAGATGCTCGACTACAAGAGCTATTAACAAACGGATTTAATATTTGAATTTTAAAAATAATTTTATTTAAATATCATTAATAAGTCAATAAATTGATAAAATTTTTGAATTTGTTAAAACTTTTATCACTTTTAAAAATTTGATTTTATTCTCAAAAAAGGATTTTCTGTTTCCATATATAAAAAAGGATTTGTCTTGTCTACTAGTAATCTTAGAACTTAAAGGGTAGAAACTTTTGATCATTTTTTTGTGTTGAAAACAAACTCGATACTTGTTTTCAAAAACACCATTTTCTTTGAAAAAACAAAAAACAAATATTATATTTAGAACATTTAGGACAACAATTAATCATAATAACAAGGCGAGTTTATTTTTCAGGTGGCGGTTCAGCTATTTAGCCGATAAAGCGTAGCAAACGCAAAGTCACTTTCGCATTCGGTCAGACAGATGGACTGGCGGCGGAATGGAGGGTAAGCAAACTATAGCGTTTATAGGTCTCTTCTAAAACGATAATTAATATTTTCTGGAGGTTCCCATTCTTCATTTTGCTAAAAAGAATTTTTAATGGGTTAATTTGTACAATTTTAAAAGTTTTTGAACTTTGCTCGATTCGTACATATTCCAAATAAATAGGATAATTTCTTTAATAGTAATTGCTTAAGGAGCATATAGACGACATGTTTTTGTCATCTGACATGTCAAATTTTTAAGTCACATGTAATTGTGCATGTCTGTCAAAATCGCTGTTTTACATAAGCTTTATAATATTCGGTCACAAACGTACATGTAATTTGCTTCTGAC
This sequence comes from Pollenia griseotomentosa, assembly GCA_963931875.1. Lineage (NCBI taxonomy): Eukaryota > Metazoa > Arthropoda > Insecta > Diptera > Polleniidae > Pollenia > Pollenia griseotomentosa. The sequence continues at coordinate 199,717,732 of OZ007561.1, read as the reverse complement.
ATTGTCTCTGTTTTTTTCGCATTGTTATTGCAGAAACCAAAGTAGTGCTCGGTTTCAAAATAGCTTGCTGCCGCCATGAAAAGTTTTATTTGCGCCGTAAAATAGTTTAGCCATCTTAATATTTTTTTTCTTTTAATTCAAAGATACCAATTAAGTATTTTATAATAAAACGGTTTTTATATATATATTCACATAAATTCTATTCAATGGTAAGATGATCAAACATATCTCGGTATTGTAAAAAATTAACTTCAGCCGGCTAATGATTCCGTCAATAGTGGACGCCGCTGCCGGTTTCTTCCCGGCATAGCTTTCTGATGTCAGATGGTTTGTCAGAAGAAAATAGAGCACGCTCTAATTGAAATTTTGTCAGATGACTTTGCGTCTGACTTTTACAGAAGCAAAGTTTAAAAGGTAACACACGACATGTATGTATTTTGCAGTGGGAAAATTGACATGTCAGATGACAAACACATGTCGTGTACGGGCGCCTTTATTTATTTCCTTCTAACAGAAGAAAAATTTTATTAAAATATTATCTTCAACATATTTTATTTTTCGAATTTATTCTATGAGCTAAATTTCAGTTATGTATTTTATAAAGCTTTTTTGTAATAGTTCTATTCCTTAAATTTTAATTGTTGTGTTAAATACATTCAATTTATAAAGTATCACTATCCAGTGTGACACAAAGAATGCTGACGAAGGCCGTAGCGGGCCAGAAAATGCATTACATTCTGCTGGTGTCTAATAATTGTAAATTTTTCTGTACATACAATATACTTCATTGCTATCCAAAGGATAGCTAAGGTAAAATGTAACAAGAAAATACAATATAATAGCCTGGTAGTGTATAAAAGTCATTCCTAAAAATTTAAGGAATAGAACTATTACAAAAAAGCTTTATAAAATACATAACTGAAATTTAGCTCATAGAATAAATTCGAAAAATAAAATATGTTGAAATAAAATACATAACTGAAATTTAGCTCATAGAATAAATTCGAAAAATAAAATATGTTGAATATAACATAAAGTAACCTACGAAAGGAAATAATTCCCAGTTTCTATTTGTTAAAATATTATCACAATTCTATTGTTTATAATGTTGCTAATTTTATCCAATCAACCTGTTCTTTAATAAGATCTTGATATAAAATAAATAGAAAAATTTAGATTTATTTTTTTAATTCCAATTTGATCTTCGTAGTAGTTTTTTAGTAAGTTTTGGCAGAAGGCGAAACCCTAAAAATACTAAAATTTACCGTTAAGATTAAATTTTAAATGATTGATTAAACATAAATATTCGTAAATATCGGGAAACTTCTAGAAAAATTTTGTTATAGTTTTTCAATAGATTGTATATTTTGCTCTTTTATCTGTATTACACAAATTAGAATGTAGTCTTATGAAAAGAAGCAATTTCAAAAAAATTTAAAAAAGAATTATTAAAAAATTGTATTACACACTTCCTCGATTGTACCTTAAACGGTCCAAAACACTTTAATCACAATGCAAATTCTTATTTACATTTGAAAACAATTCTGTTATATATACGTATGCAAACATTTATTATAGGATGGTGTTCCAGCAATTATATCTTAATATTACGTTACAGAGACCACATACAAATTAGCTCTGTTGAAGGAAGAGGTCTTTTTAAAAACGATTAGCAGAGTTATTTTGCGATTCTTAAAAATAACTCTTAGATCAGGAACAATGATTTGTAAACAAACCTTTTCTCAAACGATAAACGTTTGATAATTTGAAAATCAAAACATTCTCAATGCATTAATTTTCCACTTGCTTTCACACGTTATTCTCAACTCTTTTTCAAATGTTGATGGTAATACAATGTGGAGCATAAATTAAAAATATTTTTTTTAATTGCAATTCATTACACATGTATTTAAATTAAACGTCAGCTGAACATTCGTCACCATAGCTACTGCTGAAATATTAAACAGCGTTCTTTTCGTCCTCAAATTCTATTTCAAATTTTATTTTGAAAATTGTTATGGCTTTGTGTAGCACCGCGATTGTACAACAAACTTTCTTTTACTTTCCCGTTTTATTTTTTTTTCGTATTCTTGCTCATTGTAAAGGGTGGTCTAACCAAAATGCACGATGTTAATTGTAAATAAAAGAAAACCTTGTTAATTAATTTCTTGAATCCCATGAAAAACTTTGATAACTAATATGCATGTGGCAGTGAACTGGCAAAATAAAATTAAGTAATTTGTTTTAATTTTGGTTTTTTCTTTACCCACTTACAACTACATTTAGAGTTGACAAAAAATCAACCAACTGTAGTCGGGACTGTAAGAAAAGATAAACTCACTTTTTATTGTTGTTGTTTTTGTTTAAGCTTTGATATTGTTACAAGTAAAACTGGGGCTTATAATTCTTATTCGCTTAACAGTTTATTTCTATAATATATTTAGTTTTTCTAAAATCTTTGGATGAAGTGTCCTGACGATCTGGCCTAAGCAACCAGTGAAATGCGCATTGGAATAGCTTATCCCTTCAGCAATAAATTTCAGTTTATCAAAAGTATGAAAAAGAATTTAGCACATTTAAGCGAATCCTTGTTAATTAATTTTTTGAATCCCAAGAAAAACTTTGAAAACAAAAAGTTTTCAGAGGATTATCTTAATGTTTTTTTTTATTATAGAAGGATCTATGACAATTATGTGTGAAAAAAATATCGGCCAAATCAGCGTTACCATTGGTGCAACTAAGGTGGCAATTTGCCACTTTTTCGACTGCTTGGATACTATTTGGCCACTTTTACAAAATGCACTCAAATGTGGTACTTTTTGCGATTCTTGCCACTTTTTTGATACTTTTTACGCTAGAAAAATATACTTTTTTCTTTCTGTTTTATTATAACCACCAGCTTTAATATACATATGTAAAACTGTAATACATATATTGTTACGAAAGTAACTTAAGTTAAGAATTAGTTATAATTATTAGTTATCTTGTATTTATTAGTTATCTTGTATTCATAAGTAATTTTTTTAGTTTACATCGTTTTTGTTATAATTTAGTACACTTCAATCCCAATGTACAGAGAGCCCTAGAAATTACCGTTAAAAAGGCTTCAGTATAAGAGGTAAAATTATGTAAACATAAGTGCTGCCATAAATCAAATTAAAGTGTGGTGAATAGTAAAGCCTCGAACATTCGAAAAACATTTCGAATGTTCTAGACAACCAAATTGCAGTATAAATACTAGCGGCGACTAGCATAGTGAGCAGTGCTGCCACAACGAATACAATTTTTACAACCAAAACTTTTAAAAAAGTTACCAAATGTAAAAAAATATAACCAAATTTAAAATGCTTTTTATTAATTGAGAAAATCATTAAAATCATTGTAATACATTGTAACACAAAGGTTATTTGCACTTTGTAGTAAAGCAATAATTATAAATCAAGAAAACAAAACAAGAATGCAATTCTTTTACATATTTAAAAATAACGTGAAACTTAATTAAAAGTTTTTATTTATTTGAGACTTTTTTCGTAAAAAAATGTTTTTTATTTTTTTGGGAGTTAGAGGAATATATAAAAAAAATAAATTGAATATATTTTAATATGCCAGTTATAAATAACAAAAATGAATAATAGTTTCCGCTTTTTAGCTGTTATTGGCAGGACTGTCAAATGTGGCGATTTCTTAATCCTTTTGTCGATGGAAATTTACGTTTGGCGATATGGCGATTATTTTGGCGAAATTTAAAACGATTGGCGATATGCAAAATGCATTTTATGTAAATATTTTCTAATTTACATATATCTAAAATATTATAAAAACTTTTTTTGTTTTGAGTAAATTTTATTTCAAATTTATAATTCTTATTATAAAAAAATGATTCAAAATTGTTCTAATATATCATAACGTACATTCAATAGGGAAAAAGTATATGACTGACAGTCAAAAGTTTTTTTTTACCAAATTATTATCTTAAAAAACATTAAATAAATATACATACACACCGAGAAGTTATAAACAGTAAAATTTCAAATTTCTTTAAACTTACAGCCATTTCTTAAAGAAAATTCAATAAATTTTAAAATTATATTGATTAATCAATGTAATTTTAAAAAATCTTTAAAATTCCTACGTGTATTTTCAACTATGTATATAAATATACTTCTGGAAATAACCTAAATGCAGAACCTTAAACTTATTTTCAAGTTTTTAAAAACACTGAAACGCCTTTTGTGAAATTTTTCAGTAATTTTCTAAAATCGATTCCGGATGATTTTATACACTTCCTACTTTAAGTATCTTTACTTCTCTTAAAATCAAAAAAAAACTACGCTCATTTAAAAAAAAAATAATTGAAAATCTCCATTGATTAAAACTTCATTTGTTTACGATTTCAAATCATGGAGTTTTTATTATCACAAATGGCAATATTTTCTTAGCAAAAATCTTAAAAAAATTATTTGGTTGCTGTTTTGAAATGGATTATAAAAAACTTCCGTTCATTGGTAACAAATAATGAAAAAATCGTAGTACACAGTACAAATTATACGAGCTCGTAAATAATTGTACCAAGAAATACATATTCGTTCGTAATAATAATTGTTTTAGAAAAAAGTAACCAAAATGAAAAAAATATTCACATCTCCACATTGAAAAAATATATAACCAATTTTGGTTAGAAATAACCAAAAACGGCAGCCCTGATAGTGAGATCATTCTAAGTTCAGACTTTGTCAATAACGTATAACGCTGAGAAAATTATAGTTGGTTGTGAATAAAAGCTATAAATTACGGTTGTTAAAAAGACTAAGTACTAAATAGAGTTGAGTAAATTGTAAATAGTGTTTTAAGTGTTTGTGTTTTATTTATTTTATTAATAAAGAACTTAACTTAATGTATATGTTTTCAAAACAAATATACGCAAGAAATTTTATTTACATCATGGGCCTGGGCCTACAACTTTTGTAATTAGGTTGACTGTAGAATAAAATTATAAAACTGTTGATTTTGTTATTAATTGTGGTACAAAACATCATCCGAAATTACAATAATTGGTGTATCTGATAAATGTGACGTGATGGGAGAAAACTGTGCTCATATTCGGCCAAAGCATTCCAAAAAAACATAAGAATCTGGTGGAATGGGCAAATAAATTTCTAAAAAGTTTTTAAATGTCTACCTGCGCAATACAGTGTCTTAAATAAATCAAAGAAAATGTATTCAGAAGGAATAGTACAAGAAATATATTACTAAATGTACATATAAAACACATGACATAAATGTCTTCTATTTGTTGGCAGAAAACAAGTTTAACGTTAACATTAAAGTAAATATTTTATAAAAATTACTTCTCGAGAGAAATATTTACAAAATATTTATTATAATTTTTATACCATTTAATAATAATAAATATGTAAATAGAAAAAAAAATCGTAAAAAATACATAATGTGGTGTTCTTATTTTAATTTTAAAAGATGTACCCCTTTAAAAAAAAAAAATTCAATTTTTGGTGCCACTTTTTTTGTATATATCCCCTTTTTTGGTACTTTTTGGAAATATCCGACGGTTACACTAGGCCAAATGCTCGCCACGGCTTCGGTAGTATACCTATATCCGATGGTCCATAGTTTCAATGACATCTTATCGTTTTTAGTAACTATTCCTTATATTAAAGAAATATTTCAGCCAAATTTGGACAATTTAGCTCATACGGTATGGGAGCATACTTGTATTTGCGCTAGCTGAGATAATAGGTCAATTTCGCTGATTTAGAAAACCAAACAAATTTCATACTAACTTGTTTGTAAAACCCTTAGCTTGGTAGGACACTTGTATGCCGGCCAGGTGAAATAGTGGACCGATTTTCAATATTTAATGCCTCTAAGATTTTAAAATATTTGAGCCAATTTTGTCCTCCATTTTTTCGGAAAAAGCTAATTAGGTATTTTTATATATGAAACTACGTCATTTATGGACCGATTTGGTAATTTCGTCGTGGTTTTTTGCTCATATCCCAGCCATTAGTGGACCATATCTTGGATCTTCAGAAAACGTATTTCAACGGACAGACAGACATCTTTAAAACAACTTCGCTTCTCACAAGGACCCAAGTTATCTATAATTCATAGGGTCCAAGATCAATATTGCAGAAATTACTTCTATGTAAGTATACCCTTCTGTGGTAAAGGGTTTAGGAATTAGATACCTACCTAACTACAAAAATTTTTCATGATATTGCTACAGCTACAGAATATTTATGAAAGCCGTTATATTAAACAAATTGGTAGCAATTAATGAATTTTAAACTTATCTAATAATGAAATCGTTAGCATGATCAATCAAGCTGAAAAAGTTTCAAAAATTTCTGACAACTCCTTCTATTTATGTCCCTTTTTTATATGGGGACAAAGCACTGTGTGCCGGTCCCACGAGAGCCTAATAATCGAGGTTTAACTGTACAACAATCCAAAAACCACAGTCACAACTTGGGGTTTTTGCATTGCATTGTTAGTGTTTATGGTTCGAAATGTCAACCATTCCTAACAAAACATTGACAATTTAAAAAAAATTGGTTCGAACTGTCAAAATCAGATGGCATTTCGACACCATCTGTTGTTGAATTCGGTTATTTGCAGCTTTTTTCAAAGCTTTTTTGATTTTTTGAACAGGTTGCAAGAAGCCACTAGTCGACCCATTCATCAAATTGATTAAAAGGAAATAAACTTACCTTCGTTAAGTTAAAACTTTGTTTTAATTAAATTTTACACTTTAAAAAAATATTTGATTAAAACATTAAAAAAGCATTTTATTTTCATTTTTAACCAATTTTTTATTGGTTCATATGTATTTTCCACGCACGTTCAAGAAATTATTTTCAATATTTTAAGCAAACTTCTCGCGCACGTCTGCTTTACCACAATATTTAAAAAAAAAACTAATAAAGAAATATAAAAGCTTTTAAAATTACAACGAAAACTTTTTAACGAACTATAACAGAAACCGGCGGGAAACGGACAACGTAACAAAAGGAAATTGCAAACTAATTTTCGTAAAGTTGCGTATTCCGTATGTATTTTTTTGATTCAATTAACACTTTAACACAATACTTTTTTTAATTAGCATTGAAAAAATATTTTCTTTTTGATTTCAATTATTTTTATTAACATTTTTTGCACTTTAAAACGATTGTTTACGATTCGGACAGTGGCCAGCCACTCGCGCACGTCTGCGAGTTACAAAATTTCTCAAGGAACTGATTAGAATACTGAACAATGGAATTAATGCAAATAAAACAGAGATGGAAATGTACAAGGTGTATTTACACAAGGTAAATTCATTTGGGAGTGTAGACATGTTGTCAAAATTGTCTTCATATAAAACAAAAACAATTTAACGCACACATGTAAAAATTTTGGCTCATATACACGAAATTTGACGTTTTGGCTCCAACTATGGGTAAACAGCTGACAAACATATGGGCCAACGAGTTTACCTTGTGTAAATATACCTTGGAAATGTAAACAGGGATGTAATTTTGCGAATTTAAATAAATGACATAAAAAGGATATTACAACCCTAGGTCTACACTAAAGATAAATATCTCAGCAAGTTGGCTATAACATCACCAGAATAACAGAGCAATATTTTTTTAACTCATAATTTGAAAAAAATCAAGGAAGAAGGTGCAGTGTAAAAACTGACGCTATCTTGCAAAAATTATTTTATTAATATAATTTCTTTCTTATTCGACTTTATTATTTAAATGTATATTAATTTGTTTAAGCTTGAGGTCTTTTTTTTATATAATAATATTAATTTTATTAAAATTTTTTTTTGTTAAAGTAATATTAATATTTTTACATAAAAAAGTACTCAAACTTAAACAAATTAATATAAATTTAAATAATAAAGAACGAATAAGAAATAAAAAAAGTTAATAAAAATAATATTTGTAATTTTGTTTTAGTGTTTATTAAATATTTTAACTTCATTTTTTACTACAATGATAATTTGCTATCATTTCACAAATTTAATTTATTTCTCACACAATATGCTTCTATTTTTTTCTTTATTTCATTTGACAGCCAAATTTGACGTTTTATGTAAGCAATAATTGTCAACGAAAATGGACTAACAATTATTGCAACATAAATTGCCGGCAATAAATATGTACAAAAAATTGATGTCTACATTAAAGAAAACATAATATATGTCGCAATAATTATCTCTGGTATAGACGGGCAGTAAACGAATGGTCTAGAAATTACTTTTAAATAAGGAATATATATGGAGATGGGGTAAAGCTTCCGGAGTTTTGCAAAGATGTTAAAAGAAACCCACAATTCATATATTGAATTAAGTTTTCGCTGCTTCTTTATTTAGTTAAATTTTAAATTACTATGTACAATTTCGTTTAAAGTACTGGGTTACTAAGGGCTCTAACAATTCAACTGTATAATAATTTTATTATTATATAATTATAAATAATAAATAAGTAAATAAAAAAATCTCGGTACTTTTTCGATGCGATGCATCGCACAGGCATCGATGTTATATCGATATTTCACAAAATACATCGATGTTTTCTACACATCGCTAGTTTTTGTAAAATAATAGACATGAATGTGGTTTTTAAAATAAACAGGGATTATGGGACAAAAAGCATTATTACGTTTACAAATTAAAAAGATAGCTGATTTTTTGCCGTTTTTTCATATCAATCGCCATTTGTCTACATTTGATGAATCTTGTGAGACACTTTTGGTGATAATTTTTAAAATAACTTACCGACAATTTTTAATTTTAGTTCTGAAATACACCCTACAAGAAATGGATGACCGAAAGTAAAAAAAAAAGTTTTTACTAACACACTTGCAACAATTTTACATTAGTTGTACCACTCTAACATTTATGTAAGAGTAGAACAACTAAAAACACCACAAAAAATGTTTTTTATAAATTTTTGTCATACGCTTCACTGGCTAATATTTGTTAATTGTTTAAATTTAATACTGCAAAATATTTTATTAATTTTGCAAGCCATGAGACATGCTGGAAAGGAGCCCTGGAAAGGACATGCTGGAAAGGAGCCCTTTCCAGCATTTCCTTTCCAGCCCTTTCCAGCATGTTGCAGGTAAGTCACAAATAAAGAAAATCCAAAAGAGTTGGTTACGTAAAAGTTATAAAAATGCCGATAAAGAAAAACGCGAAGCTGAAGATGCGGAAAAGCGTAAACAAAATTTGGATGAAGCCAAAAAGATTGTCAGATCCGAAGATCCCAGTTGGTCAGCTGCCAAGAAAATTCGCATATTTAAAGTAAAGAAACGTTAAAATCTATGGCTGGGTACATCGTTTAAGACGTCAAGGCAAAGGTTTAATTTTTACAACATTACGGATTTTTACAATGTTTGGTACAATTGTTTGGTACACTAAAACCTGTGGCAGAATGCAAAGCGGTAAGTTTTGTTTCGTGAACAATATTGCAGAAACTCATTTTTTTGTTTTAGGCACCAGGTGGACATGAATTGCATGTAGATTACTGGGAATTAATTGATTTGGCTCTTGCTGGGGGTGCTGAACGTATTATCAATGAAGAGGCTCATCCCGATGTTATATTATGATTAGAGGCGAAAACACTTCGAAAATTTTAAAAATGCCTACCGTTGTAATGCAAGCATTCCGTGCACATTACTTTGACCGTGGGTATTGTGAAGTAACTCCCCCAACATTGGTACAAACTCAAGTAGAAGGTGGTTCTACTTTATTTAAATTATAAAAAAAAATTTAAAAAATGTGCCAGTACTGCAAGAAGCCTATCGCCATAAAGAATATAAAATTTTAATTAACCTCATAGAACATAGAACAAGAAATAATTATTTATTTATTTAATTTATTTGTAAAACGAACATATACATATTGCTGTTTATTTTAAATATAGACAAAAATATGTATGAGAATTGAATGAGATGAATTGTGTTTTATTTAACATAGCGTTTACATTTAACAGTACTGGCAAGACAGTAAGAAAATACATATTAGTTGCCAAAAACACTGCTAACTGTCTTCGTGACGTAGACGTCCAGGCAGTAGTTAAGACAGTTCACTTTGAAATATATGTCATACGTGAATGTTGCAGTGAAAGTTCAGCTTAACGTGTTTTGTATGAACTAAACAAACTTAAAAACAGCCTAAAATAACTATATTTTGTAAAAAAACATAACACTTAACTAAAACATAAAAAATCAAAGCAAAATATATTTATTTTTTACGTTTTTTTTTCCTTTTGCTAATAAAACTTCAGATTATTGTTAGAAAATGTCAAATCACTGTCCAATTTTACTGTCTGCAAAATTTGCTGGACAGTAGACAAGACAGTTGGAAAAGTGTGCATTAGTAAAAAAGTTTGCATGTATTGCTACTGTCATGTCAGTACTGGCAAATGTAAACGCCAGGTAAGCTAAAAATACGTCAACAGTGACGAATGAATCCATCAGTACTGACTAGTCAGCTGTGTCCGGTGTATGCATCAGTACTGACTAGTCAGCTGTGTCCGGTTTCTACATCAGTACTGATTTGTAAATAGTATAAGAGTAAACAGCTCAGAAATATGTTTTATCAACCACAAAATTCATAGGTTAAAGAAGGATGCAAAATCACACGTACGCAAAAGTTTAGGTCATTTTTTCACGTTGGCCTTAAGAAAGTGATAGAAACTTTGTTCTACGCGATGACGTTGATTTGTATCAGCAATGCCAGTCATATGACAGGTCAAATGACTGTCACTGTTCTTGTAGGGCATATATACATTAGGGTGGCCATTATTTTTTTTATTTTGATTTCTTATATTCTCCCCCCCCTAAATCGGTTCAGTTTTATGTAAAAAAATACAAAAAAATTTTGTAGCGATAAGTTGTGTTTTAGGGGGGGGCGTTCGTCCCTCAAAGTTTGCCATCAAGCCATTTATTCAAATGTAATTTGTTTGCATATGACTATCTTCTAAAAACAACATTTTACAAGAATATGATATATGGCAATATTTTAGCTCTTCTAGTCAACAACATAAGCCTCTAAGAAAGTTTTTTGCTAAAATCAATATTTTAGAAAATAATTAAGAAAATAAAAACAAAATACCAAACATTTTATATATATAAAAGGGGGATTTAATGTCAAGTGACCCAATTTTGAAATAGATGTCTTTCGATTTAAATGAAATTTACACCAATTTTAGTACTGTTAGATAGTAGCTTAGACACAAAAAGATCGGTCAAAAAGTTTCTGAGTTAGAGGGGGTCAAAGTTTGACATTTTGGCCATACAGGTGTTCTTTCTCATCCATGTAACTTATTACCTATTGGTGTAAGCAAAATTTGTCCCAAGTAGCTTAGATAGCTTTTTGATCAAACTTTATTTTTTTTGTTTCCTTAAAAAATTTAAAAAAATTTTTTTTTTTAAATTTAACACTTGGCTAAAAAAAATAAAAAAAAAGTTTTAAATTTAAAAAAAAAATTAAAAAATTTTTAAAAAAAAACAAAAAAATATTTTTAAAAAAGATTGATTAAATAGCTATCTAAGCTACTTGGGACAAATTTTGCTAACACCAATAGGTAATAAATTACATGGATGAGAAAGAACACCTGTATGGCAAACTTTGACCCCCTCTACCTCTGAAACATTTTGACCGATCTTGTTGTGTGTAAACTACTATCTAATAGGACTAACCTTGGTGTAAATTTCATCCAAATCGGAAGACATCGATTTCAAAATTGTGTCACTTGACATTAAATCGCCTTTTTATATATATCAAACGTATATTAAATGTTTGGTATTTTGTTGTTATTTTGTTGTTATTTTCTTAATTATTTTCTAAGATATTAGTCTTAGCAAAAAACTTTCTTGGAGGCTTATGTTGTTGACTAGAAGAGCTAAAATATTGCCATATATCATATTCTTGTAAAATGTTGTTTTTAGAAGATAGTCATACGCAAACAAATAACATTTGTTACAAAAGCTAACGATGTGTAGAAAACATCGATGTATTTTGTGAAATATCGATATAACATCGATGACTGTGCGAAGCATCGCATCGAAAAAGCATCGAGGTTTTTTTATTTATTTATTTATTATTTATAATTATATAATAATAAATTTATTATACAGTTGAATTGTTAGAGCACTTACTAACCCAGTACTTTAAACGAAATTGTACATAGTAATTTGAAATTTAACTGCAACATATGTATAATTTTTTAAAGAAGCAGCGAAAACTTTATTCAATAAATGAATTGTGGTTTCTTTTTAAATCTTTACAAAACTCCAGAAGCATTACCCCATCACCATCTTTATTCCTTATTTAAAAGTAATTTCTAGACCATTCGTTAAAAAAATCCTTTTTATCCCTTTCAGACCTAGCTGAATCGATTGTGCGATCTGCCTTTGTTTGCCTCAAATTATATGAAATAATAATTTTTTGTCTATTAACTGGCAAGCAATGATTGTGAGTTCTTGTTTCTGTTTAAAAAAAAATAAAAAGAAACAACTAACCAGCAGAAATAAAAAACTACAGCTTAAGTTTGGTTGTGTCTTTCCAAAAGTGTAAACATGCGTCCACATGGAAAGTGTTTTTGTAAAGTAATATTGGAATACGTTTTTAGTCTTAGTAGTGGTAACTGTAAAATGAGTTTTTGCAACAATTAAGCTCGTTAGTGTTGATTTTGTGCATAGTAACATAGAGTCAGCGCTCAAGAAAATACAGATAGCACAATTGTGTTGATCAGACACAATATGACATTTTGTTTTATGCTCACGTTTGTGCTATCTAATAATTTTACAGGGAAATTTTTTGATTTGAATCAAAATTATGATATTGAGGCAGTTTTAAACATTACACAGTACAACAGCCAATCTGGGGGGTGAGAAATTCCAAGTCAGGGTGATGGTACTAGGTCACTATAGTTAAACCCCCAAAGGGTTTGGCGTTCGTATGTGTCAGTTTTTTTTTTATGACATTTTAAATTTTTTCCTTATCTTGATGTTTTTTTGTTTAACATAACTCGAGAACCACTTGTCCGATTTTGCTAAAACAAACTCAAAAAAATTTAGAATTACAATTTCTTTAATCCGTTCATATAACGTTTTTCTTTATAATCAACAGTTTTGCCGGTAAAAATAAATTTGTGGAGAAAAAAAAAATATTTTTTGCCTAAAAATAGGCAATATTTATTAAAATAAATTTTCATTTTTAGGCAAAAAAATATTTTTTTTTCTCCACAAATTTATTTTTACCGGCAAAACTGTTGATTATAAAGAAAAACGTTATATAAACGGATTAAAGAAATTGTAATTCTGAATTTTTTTGAGTTTGTTTTAGCAAAATCGGACAAGTGGTTCTCGAGTTATGTTAAACAAAAAAACATCAAGATAAGGAAAAAATTTAAAATGTCATAAAAAAAAACTGACACATACGAACGCCAAACCCTTTGAGGGTTTTACTATACTGACGTAGTACCATCATCCTGACTTGGAATTTCTCACCCCCCAGACAATAATCCTAAAAATGTTCCATAGTGTTATTAACAATTCTGATGCTGACTTCAGTGTTGATGATAATGTTGCTGATGCAACATGGATCCCTTGTAATGTAAATACAGATGCTAAAGAAAGTGTTGAAACCTGATGTAATGAAAACACTTTCCCTAACACGAATGACCAAACAAGTACATCAGTTGAATAATCATACTCCTCGGACCACCCAGATACAGCACAACTACCATCAGTTTTTAGATCCAAAATACCAAACAGGCACGTTATATTGAAAAGTTTATCATTTCCGAACACAGAACTTCTAATACCACGTAGTTGCAAAATGAAACATATAATAAAACACCATTCAATATTTTAAAAGCTACTTTCCAGAAATACATCGAGGACGTTGTGAAATAAACTAAAATGAATGTAAGTGTTGAGTAAAGGTGGTCAGAAAGTGCACTACGTACCAACAGAAATTAAAAGATTGGACGGGTGCGCGATCATGGGGGGATACCTCAGTTTTGCCCTGCGATAAGAATGTACTTTGCGAGTGGAAGCAAAATTACTTCCGTCCCGCGAAAAGTTTTTTCAGCTACGTCCAAATACACATTTTGAAGATAACTCTTCATCTCACTAGAAACATAAGTTTTGGAGAGTTCAACAAAAAAAACGGTGTTATGAATTGGCATCAGAAATCACGAATTAGTCAATTGATGGGCAGATTATACTCTTTACGGGAAGATGTCTTGGACGTGAAGTAATAAGGCTAAACCACAACCCGTTTAGCTGATAAATCTTGTCTGTGATACCTTTAGAGGTGTTATAGTGAACTTTAAAAATTTTAGATTAAAAATTGTGGTCTTGGTGATGGACCGTTTGTATCCATTAATATATATATGTATATTTCGGACCGATTTTTTTTAAAAGCATTACACCAGATGGGTTGGTAGAAACAGGTACAAATATGGCAAATAGAGTGTAAAATTTCCTTTGGACAAAGAAATGAAGCGGGGCGATATTTCCCAATGAACCAATATGGAAATTGTAGCTGTTGTGAAATGAAAGGACATATAGGCAGTGATAGCCAGTAGGCTAGCTGGTGGTGAGCTAGACTATCAGTGTGGGGGTTGCGGGTTCGATTGCTACCAGAGACTCTGGTCTCCATCAGATAAGCGTAGAGCTTCGCGAGATTAGCATAGGGGGAAAAAAGGAAATGTGAAATGTGAAAAACTTGAAACTCCGCTGATTATATTCTTTATTTCTTATAAGGCAGTGAAGTATCTTTATTTTTTAAGTTTAATAAACGATAGAAAAATTTCAAAATATGTTTTATCAGTTCGAATTTACTTTGCAGATCTTGACCTATACCGCACAATTGTGCGATGTCCTGTTTGCCAAAAAGGACCATGTAGAAATATTTTATGGGTCTATCTTATACAAAATACAAAAATATTTAGTTTGATTTTTATGATTTAAGGTAATTTGGAAGCAATTTAAAGCATGGGTCTGAAAGGGATAAGTCATTTATTTGAATTCGGAAAATTACATTCCTGTTTACATTTCCATCTCTGTTTTATTTGCATTCTACTTCCAAGTAGGGTTGCCATCCGACCTCTTTTCCCCGGACACCGTCCTCTTTTTTTGGCCTTCCGGGGCAGTCCTACTTCTTTTTCATCAAGTGTCCGGGGTTGTCCGGCTTTTTACACCTTCATTGTAAATTTGTTCCTGGATTTAAATCACAGTTCACAAAATTCATTAAAAAAAAAGATTTAGGTGCTCGGGTTTTTTTAAGATTGGTATGATTTAATTTTTGGGGACGTAACGTGACAAAAAGAGTATATTTCTTTGAATGTGCCCAAAATAGAGCTTCCAAAAAAATGGAACAAATAAGCAAAAGCAACCTTATCAATGTCGTTACTTTTGTTCAAATAAATACTTATTGCTCAAATGATTACATTAAAATTTTATTTTAAGATTCTTTTTGGAAAGAAAAAAAATCATATCTTAAAAAAAGCACATCCCTCACAGTTTTAGGATTTTTAAAAAACAATTTGAAGTATTATATGAAAAGAAAAAATCAGCAAAAAAATATGGTTTTGACTTAGTCCATTTTTAAAATTTGATATTTTGCATATACATTTTTTTCAATATATTTATTGTAGCCTCAAGTATTCTCTTTAAACTGACAAAAATCATTTTCGTATGTAAAGTAGTTTTCGAGATATTAAAAGAATAAACTCAACACATTCGGCTTATTCGGCGATATTATGACAATTTGAATATGTCATAACTTTTGAAAAAAAATTAACAAATTGTTTTTCGTTGATATGTGTTCTTTATGGGATCAAATAAACCCTCTCGCCAAATTGCATTCAAATCGAAAGGGGTCAAGTCCCACTCTTGGTCGACTTGACATGGAATTACCCAAATTAAGTTTTTGTGTGCCTTCGTTTATTTTATTAATATTAAGTTGTTTAGAAAGTGTCCTCTTTTTTCGAACAAATGTCCTACATTTTTTATTCTGGCGTCCTCTTTTTCTCAAAATAGAAATGGCAAGCGTACTTCCAAGACGAGTTTTTGTAGAGTTCATAATTTCAACACAGGCAATACTTGTTGTAATTACCAGCATATAAAGTACAGCCAAATCAATGATACGTACCTGCCGTATCCATGAAGCTATAACATTTTGGGCTAAACCTTTATAAATTAGATGAAATATCATCATTAAAACCCCTTTTACAATAAACAAACGCTAATTTTCTCGAGTGTTTCGTAAACATCAAAAGGTACGTTAGGATGCATAAAAATCTTTAACAACAACGTTTTTTACCTATATAATAAATTGGCACATATATATAATGAAAAAATTTTCATAGACTTTAAATATATTCATGTTTTAAGGAATTATATTTATTGATTTTATCAAGAGCACTGTTAAAACGAAAAACAATTTTCTCGAAGATTTTTATTAACTTCATCAGCCATTTGAACATACATACTTTCAAATACTGACCATACATATTAATGCCTCAAATTTCATACATAAAAATACTAGAACAAAAGTAATATTTTTTATTCTTATTGAATATAACGAATTTTAAAACAAATCCATAGCTCATCAAAAATAGCCAACAAATTCGCCAACAATTTTTTTTAATCGCCAAAATGTCGCCAAATCAAAAATTATATCGCCAAACCAGTTTGAAAATCGCCACGTTTGGCGAGAAATCGCCACATCTGACAGCCCTGCTGAACAATGCAAGGTATATTTATAGCAGGTAGTCTCGGAAAGCCAGCTGTTTATTTTGTATTTGCTTGTTTAGTGGTACGAACTGTCAAATGTTGTATTGAAAACAAGTAAACAAGTTTTTTGTCTTTATCTTTTGCCTCTTATCAACCCCTTTGCTTTTTGACAGTTCGTATCACATAACAACAATAAAAAGGCCTGTTGTTTGTTTTATTGTACAATTGTGGTAATCTCGCGGCTTCCTGCTACAAATATACCTTGGAACAATGAAATTAATGCAAATAAAACAGAGATGGAAATGTAAACAGGAATGTATTTTTCCGAATTCAAATAAATGACATAAAAAGGATTTTATAAACGAATGGTTGTTGCGGGTAAAATTTATGAGGATGACAAAGGCCTGTCAATTTACAATACACTCAATTTTTTTTACTAGCACTCTCACACGTTGTATATTGACCAGGGGATTGCTTTCTATTTCACCTTTCCAATTGTTTGGCAATTTTTACTTTCAATTTTAGAACTGGTCACAAGTTGTCTTTATAAATTGCTTCTTGATGACATCGTGAAAGTAATTTGCTTACAAATTTGGTGTGGCCAATGTCACAGCCTTCAATATATTTTAATTTGGACGGACAATCCGATAAACCGTCAGTAAAGGTGCAAATTTGATATGCTTGTAGATTTTTTTTGGTACTGCTGGGCAGGCTGAAAAAAGGAAAATTTAGCATTAGTTTTCGTTTGCTAATAAAAATGTGTAGAGGAACGATACATATCTTTACTTACCTGTAGTTTCCTGTGTAGTATCCATAAAATAGTTTTAAATGTCCTAAAAACCTGAAAGAAATAGAAAAAAATAGAAAATAAAATTATTAATTAATACTCACGTGTATTTTTTAGTGATGGCGACAAATAATGATAGAACATATGTGTTTGTGTGGGCGTTGCTCAAGAGCAGTGTAAAAACGTATGTGGCAAAATCAACCGCAAAAACTACACTGAGTTGGCAACGCTGGCAGAAATAGTAAAATAGTGCAGAGCAGGGTATAGTAAAATTTTTTCAGGGCTGTATTTTTCATTCAAAAGTGGAAAAATAATATTCAAAATATAATTTAATAAAATTTATGAATGAATGAAATTTACTTGTGAAAATTTATGAACTCCTGGTAGGCAAACTGGTAGAGGTTAAGGGAGATATAGAGTTTATGGGTCTAGATGGGTAAATAAATAGTTTTGTTGATTATTTAAGCGCGGTATTTTAAAGAGGTATTCAAATATGGTTATGAATATTTAAATATAAAAAGAAATTTTTTTTGGAATTCTTTTTTGGTTATATAATTTTTTTTTGTGAAAAGTAAAAGGCGCCAAGAGTTTTTTTTGCATAAATACTTTTAAATAATCACACAGAGGCGCGAATACGAGAAAAAGTATATATATATGTATATATATATATATTTTAGTATTTTTGTAGCAATGGGAGAGGCGCCAAGAGCAAAATTGGGTGCAGAGTTTTTTTTGTGAGATTTTGTCGAGAGATTTGGAAAATGAAACGAGAATTTTGGAAAATACCGCCAAAGGGCTAAGACGAGTAGGGTATTTAAATAGACAGAATAAGAGAGCTAATTTTATTAGTAAAATAATTGTGTAGTGAGACAGACCGTCTAGTAAAAAGTAAAAGTTATTTAAAGTGCCTAAAAGTGAATATTTGTTTTTTTTTGTGCGGTATAAAATCAAATTAGCTGCAACAATAAAGGCAAAAGGGAAACAAATCCAGGATTTTAAATTGAGGATTTAAAATAAAAATTTTCTGAACACAAAGTAAAAGAAACGTAAGTTAGTGCCAGTTTGTAATACTTAGTTAGTGATAAAAACTTTGGAATTTATTAAGTTTTGAATTTATTGCTATAAAGGTATAGTCGTAAGTAAGATTGCAGATTTATTTAAGGTTTAAAAATCAATTTTGTTTTAAACAAATGTGGTAAATAAATGTTAATAAATCTGGAAATTTTAATTATGAAAAGGCCTATAGCAGTAAAGGAAAAGACTTGGTAAATAAAAAATTTTAAAATTAAGTTTAGAGAGTAGTGGAATAATAAAACATTATTACATCCTTTTTGATATAGCTGGCTATTCTCTATTTTCACGGATATTGACTTACGTGGTCTGTCGGAGGAATTTTCCCCAAACAACACAGGAGATATAGCCAGGTAACCAATTGTATTTTATTTATATATGTACGTATGAATATACAAGCGAGTTTTGGCGGTGATTAAAAAAAATTTGAAGACAAGCCATTTTTATTCGAAACTGCATAAAAACCCGAAGCGGTGAACTTTGCTCTATATTTTTTTTAAAGAAACATACAAACATTTTTACATTCGGGATTAAAGAGAGAAAATAACAAATACAAATGTATGTAAAATTATTAATTTTTATTTATACGTATTTTAAATTAAACGAATAGGAGATATTGCATTAATGGATACACTAAAAGAATTAATTTAAATTCGTTGTTTGAAAGGAAAAAAAAAAAGGAAAAAATATATTGAAAGAACATAAATAAAAACATATGAAAAGCATAAAAAAAAAAAAAAAAACATCAAAAATTAAAATAAAAAGATATTGAATTAAATAAGTAATAAAAAAATAGTACAGGGTATAAGATAAAAAAAGGAACATTTGAATTAAAAATTAAATATTGGATTTAATAGTAAATTGTTTTAGTTATAAGGTTATAAAAAAAAAAATAATAATAGTACATTTAATTTAGAGTTGAGGTTGAATTGTAAAACAATATTGTGTTCTGGTGTAGCGGTCAAGAGAATAAATAAAAACAGCCTGTAGGAAAAAAAAGGAAAAAAAAAATCAAAATTAATTTGTGTATATAAAAGTATATGTATGAGTGAAGGAAAATATAAAACATATAGAGTTCCATGGTTAGTGCTCAAATTAGGCGCGGAAATTATTAGAAGGAAAATAATAAGTAGAAAAAAATAGTGAACTTCAGGGAGCTCCTTTAAGTTTTAGAAAATTCAAAATTAGTGAAAACGTCGAGATTTTGAGAAAATTAAATAGATTTAATAATTTGAGCTCTAAATAGGGAAAAGTATATGAATAAAAAAGAAGTATTGGTAAAATATATAGTTTGTTGGTTTGATCTAGACTCAAACACAAGTACAGATACTTATATACAAGTTAATTTAAAAAAAAAATAGAATTGGAATTTACAAAAAAAAAAGGTTAAAAGAATTAGGAACGGCTGGAAATTAAAAGAATCTAGGATTGAATTATTATGTTATTTTATTTTTTTTTTGTTATTTTATAAGTTATTTTAGTAGTCATATAAAACATAAATAATTATTAAATTTGTTAGTTTATATTTTCTAGTATATAAATATGAATAATAAATTTTGTTTTGGTTAAGTGAATTACAGAAAAAAGAATGTTGGCTTAATTAATTAAGGTTGTGGCAATGGTAGACCGGTAAGTAAAAGTAGGGTCAGGTGGATTTTGGGGTCGAAAATCAAACGGTTTTGGATGGAACTTTTCGGCTAGGTTGGGAGGGCAAATAATGAGACCAACATCTGTCTCATCGTGATGATTCTTGTGTTTGTGGAATCATGTGTTTTTTTTTGTAGTTTCAGTTTTGATGTGTTTATTTTTGTATTTTTTTCGTGTTCGGGTACGCGTCAGGCGAGAAGGGTTGGAACCACCTGAGAGTCACAATATAAAAAAAAAGGAAGCTAGTCGGAAACCTCGCATGTTCAACCGGCCCGTAACAGAAATGGCGCCCAATCAGAATGAAATAACTCAGAATACGTTTTTTTAACAATGGGATCAGTATACTGAGCTATTGTGACAAATGATATGTAGTAACATCGACACATACGGAAAGAAATAACACAACTCCAGTAGCTTTAAACTTCCAGTTTTTATATTTTAGATTTTTATTTATATAGCCGCCTAAGGGAATAAAAAGTTAGAGTGTTGTATATAATTAGAATTCGACAAATTGTTAATTGGATAGTACAATATTAAGACTTACGGGATTGAACTGCCTTAGCTTAGAGAAACATTAAAATTCCTAATTGTAGGGTGTTTAGTTGCGAGTCAATATCAAATTTTTTTTTTGTAGAAATATAATTTATAATGCAGGATCAATGACAGTACAGAAACGGGTATCATTCAATAACCTCTCGTGCTCTGTTTGGAAACGAGGTTAGTTGTATTGAATGTTATTCGATGTCAATCGTAGCTCACTTTGTAACCATTACAGTGGAAAGTACGATTGATCATACTTTTAATGATCTTGTACATATTTCCTTTTATTTACGTTTTTCCACAAACAACAAGAATCCGTCAGCAAAATTAATTACCGCCTTGACATACGAATCCGTCTACCATTGCCAACCTGTAAAAAGATAAAATATTATTAATCAAAACAAACTTTAAACATATTTAGTTTTTTTTAAATATTTATTATTTTTAATTTAGCTATTTATTTATTTATATTTTTTTATCAATTTATTTTAGTATAGTTATTATTTTTTTTATCTACAACTATTATTTTTTTTATATTGAATTTTTTTTATGTATTAGCTTGAATTCTTTTTATTAGCTTGAATTTTTTTTTATTAGTTTGAGTTTTTTTTGTTAGATTTAATTTTTTTTATTTTTGCTTGAATTTTTTTTATTACATATATGCATGAATTTTTTTTTTATATATTTTTTTTTAGCTTAAATTTGTTTTTATTACATACATATATGAATGTTTTTTCTAGAATTTAACCAAATTTTATTATATTGTTTTTGAAGATTTTTTTCGTTAATCTAAACCCTTTTTCTACCACTAAAGTTGTGGGACTTTTTTTTATCAATAGTTTAAAACATAAAATATTAGATCAGTTTTTTGGAGTAACTTGCTATTTCAGTATAGTAGGGTATGAACAATAGTCCGCCTGAAACAAGATCGCGGAAAAGAATTAGACAGGTGCAGTTTGACCTTAATCGATCTTCACCTCACGTGTTAGAGAAAATTTCCAAACCCAATACTCCCAAAACTAATATAGCTATAGATATGGCAGAGGGAAACCAGAATAACGAACAGATTAGGGATATGTCGAAAACTATTATGTCTAGTACACCTAATATGCCACAGGGTGTTAACGTTTTGACCGATTTGTTAGCGCAGGGTACTAGTAGACAGCCTAATCAACCTAT
This sequence comes from Pollenia griseotomentosa, assembly GCA_963931875.1. Classification (NCBI taxonomy): domain Eukaryota; kingdom Metazoa; phylum Arthropoda; class Insecta; order Diptera; family Polleniidae; genus Pollenia; species Pollenia griseotomentosa. Next base: position 199,695,741 of record OZ007561.1, on the reverse strand, counting down.
CAGTCTAGAAAGAATAGAAGAGTCTGTAAAACAACTAGTTGAGCAGAGTATGAATTCACAAGTAGCCGATATCAAGAGCACTATGGCCCAATTGACATCGACTATTAGTAGGCTCAGCATTGTGGTGCAGCAAACCCAAAAAGAAAATTACAAGTTAATGTCGAATTTACCAAATGCATCCAGAAGTTCCAACGAAGCACAACAGCCAATGGATATCTCTGGCATGCAACAACAGCAACCATCTCACTCCTCTAGAGCTTCGTCCGTTTGCAGTGATGAACACCGAAGCTACAGCCGGCCTCGGATTGATAAGTGGGGATTGGAATTTAATGGCGACAACAATAAACTCGCAGTTGAAGACTTTATCTTTCGCCTTGAACGTCTGCAGAGTCAATATGGTGTGTCATGGAAAGAAGTGCTGGATAACTTCCACCTTTTGGTAAAAGGAGCGGCAGAAAAGTGGTATTGGTTGTTTATTCAAACCAACTACGTTTCTGAATGGGCTACCTTAAAGTCAGCGTTGCTAAAGCAATATCAAGCTACGCGATCAAGTTTTGAATTGATGAGAGACATGGTAGAAAGGAAACAACTGCCAGGTGAATCAATAGATGATTTCTTCTTTGCCATGACACAATTTAGATCACGCCTTACCATTTCAATGCCAGAAGCTGAAATGATTAAAATGTTAAAAAAGAATATAAGAGAGGCTATAGGAAGAATAGTTTACCCAATGACTGTAGCATCTGTAGAGGAACTAAGAATGTGTTGTTTGGATGCAGAAAAAACTTTTCTGAGAAAAGAAGTAAGACCACAACCGGCTGCATCAAATCGTTATGTGAGGCATGTTAGTGAAGTTTATGAGAAACCGCAGGAGATCCAAAATATTGTGGACGTTGACTGTGAAGAGGTAGCGGCAGTAAGATTACGGAGCTCAAGCAATTTGGCACCGAATACGCCCCTTATTTGCTGGAACTGCCGGCAAAGTGGGCACATGTTCATGGATTGTCCAGCCGATCAGAGGACGATTTTTTGTTATAGGTGTGGCAAGCCTGATACAATAGCCCCAAACTGCGACAACTGCAGGAGTAGAAATTTTGCCAGGAACGAGGGGAAAGCGGGGGACCGTCGTTCAACACAAAACCCGCAATAGAACCTGAAAATAAACAAATAATTAATATAGAAAAAGCAACAAAAAATTTCAACAAAATTATACCACAACAAAAACATTTATATACATTAGAAGAAAGACAACAAAATTACGAAATAGAAAAAAACCGGATATTCAATTCAGAAATTTATTTTAGAAGGCCAGCGATAACAAGAAGAATAAAAAAATTGAGGCAAAAATTTGCAGAGAGAAAAAGAAATAGAAAACTTGCAATTGAAGCAATAAAAACAGCGGATAATAAATCAGCTGATCCCAGGCCATATGCTGAGTTTGCTATAGGAAATGTCAAAATAAAAGGTCTACTTGATACTGGTGCTTCTGTTAGTATTCTGGGAAAAGGATGTAGGGAAATAGTAGAAAGTTTAGACTTAGCTATATCACCAATTTTTTCTATTATCACTACCGCTAGTGGACAGGAGCAAAGACTGTTAGGGAAAATAATAACTGAAGTAGAATATGATAATAAAACTAATAGAATGACGTTCTACTTATGTCCTGATCTAGAGCAGCCTGCCTATCTTGGCGTAGATTTTTGGAAAATTTTTCAACTTGCGCCAGAAATAGTAGGGGTTTCAGAAATGAATATAGAAAAGATTACTGAAGAATATAAATCAGAAAACCACAAGTCAGATCCCCACGATTTAACTGAGACACAAAAAGTAGAGCTAGAAAAAGTTGTAAAAATGTTTCCATCTTTTGAGGAACAAGGTCTAGGATGCACATCATTGGAAAAGCACTCTATAAAACTAGTAGAAGGAGCAGAACCGGTAAAGGATAGATATTATCCCATTTCACCAGCGGTGCAAGAAATAGTTTATAGGGAAATTGATAGCATGCTAGAACTTAATGTAATAGAAGAAAGCGAAAGTCCGTGGAGTAATAGGACAACGGTCGTTAGGAAACCGGGTAAAAATAGGTTTTGCCTAGATGCCAGAAAGCTAAATAAAGTTACAATTAAAGACGCCTATCCACTGCAGAATATCGACGGGATATTAAGTAGAATAGATGAAACCTACTATATTAGCAGTGTAGACTTAAAATTCGCGTTTTGGCAAATAGAATTAGATGAAGAAAGTAAACCTTTTACCGCGTTCACTGTAGCAGGCCGTCCACTCTACCAATTTCGCGTAATGCCCTTCGGCCTATGCAATGCGGCTCAAAGACTTTGTAGGCTGATGGACAAAGTTATTCCACAAAGGCTAAAAGAAAATGTTTTTATATACTTAGACGACCTGCTTGTTATCTCAGATAGTTTTGAAAAACACTTAGATCTATTAAAAGATGTAGCTCAGTGTCTTAAAAATGCGAATTTAACAATTGGCTTAAAAAAGTCACAATTTTGTTTCAAGCAACTTAAATATCTAGGTTTTATAATTGGAGGTGGAATGCTAAAGACTGACCCTGAAAAAATTAAGGCCATAAGAGAAATTAGAATACCAAACACTCCAAGGGAAGTCCGAAGTTTTTTAGGAACAGCTGGCTGGTATCGCAGATTTATTAAAGATTTTTCTACGATAGCAGTGCCTTTAACTGATACCTTAAAGAAATCCAGCAAGTTTGTAATGACACCTGAATCTATATCTGCCTTTGAAAATCTGAAAAAAGCTTTAACATCAGCTCCGGTTTTGCGGCATGCTGATTTTTCAAAAAGATTTTACATACAATGCGATGCATGCGATTATGGCATAGGTGCAGTGTTGTACCAATTAAACAACAATAATGAAGAGCATCCAATTGCGTTTTACTCGCAAAAGTTAAATAACTGTCAAAGAAATTACAGCGTGACGGAGAAAGAATGCCTAGCAGCAGTAATGGCTGTAAAAAAATTTCGTCCATACGTTGAGATGATGCCGTTCACGATTGTCACAGACCATGCCAGCCTCAAATGGCTTATGTCCTTAAAAGACTTAACAGGTAGATTAGCTCGTTGGTCCTTGCAACTTCAGGCTTTTGATTTCGAAATCATGCATAGAAAAGGATCTGAAAATACGGTAGCTGATAGGCTATCAAGGCTACCAGAAGAAAGTGTTGACGAAGTAAATCTAGAAGATCTTTTTGATTTTGAAACAACCGAATTTCAAAGTGATGAATACCTGGAGCTAATAAAAGAAATACAAAGTAATGCACAACAACTACCAGACCTGAAAGTGGACAACGGAATGGTTTTCAAAAAAATGGCGTTTGAGCGAGAAGAAAATGATGAAGAATGTAAATGGAAACTGTGGATACCACCAAATATAACGCAACCGCTTATAGAGAAAGCACACGCAACCCTAACAACAGCACATGGGGGAATAGCCAAAACTCTTGAAAGGTTGAAAAGGCACTATTACTGGCCCAAGATGGCGTTTCAGGTCAAAATGTTTATAAAAAATTGTCAAACTTGTAAAGAAACTAAACCTACCAATCAAAACCTAAGGCCCGAAATAGGTAATCAAGTTGTCACAGAAAGGCCCTTTCAAAAACTTTACATAGACTTTATGGGTAAATACCCGAGATCTAAAAGCGGAAATTGTTATATTTTTGTAGTGGTCGACCACTTTACAAAATTCACATTTCTAAAAGCAATGAAAGAGGCATCAACACAAAATGTTATTGATTTTCTTGTTCAAGAAATTTTCTACAAGTTTGGTGTGCCAGAAATAATTCATAGCGACAATGGGGCACAATTCATATCTAAAAACTTTGAAAATCTAATAAAAACTTATAAAATAAATCACATTAAAACCGCCGTGTACTCCCCACAAAGTAACGCAAGCGAAAGGGTAAACCAGTCAGTCTTGTCAGCAATCAGAGCTTATCTAAAAGAAGACCACCGAGATTGGGACCTATACCTATCTGAAATAGAATGCGCCCTACGAACAGCAGTTCACTCAGCTACAGGCTTTACACCGTTTTTTGCCCTATTCGGATACCATATGTATTCAAGCGGAGGTGAAAACAAATTAGGCAGAAAGCTACAATCACTTACTGATCATCAAATAACAAATTTAGATCGAAACGATAAACTTGAAATAATTAGGCAACAAATAAAAGATAACATGAGAAAAGCCTACGAGAAAAGTGCCGAAAGGTACAATAACCGAGCTCGGAAAATAACTTTTGTTCCAGGCCAAGAAGTTTATCGCCGAAATAACACGGTAAGTGACTTTGCAAAAAACCGAAACGCAAAATTTTGCAGAAAATTTTTAAAGTGTAGGGTGGTTCGGCCTGTAGGGAACAACATGTATGAGCTGGAAACATTACAAGGCAAATCAGTAGGAATTTATCATGTAAAGGATATAAAGGTATGATAGAACGACCAGAGAATAAAAGAAAATTAGGAAAATGTGCAATACTAGGGAATTAGCTCTACTTGGCAAACAATATAGTGGGCAGTTATACTTAAGATTAAAAAAAAAAAAAAAAAAAAAATTGTTTTGTTTTACATACCATAGCCAGTGCAATATAATTATAATTTTCCTTGACAAAGAAATGTATGTTGTGAGGTCCAGTTTTTTTTTTACAATTTATTTTCGTTTTATACACGATGATTGTAGGGAAAGTGCAATATTTGAAATATTTTCAATGTTGTGCAATCAACATGATCTCTTGTATTGTGACGAATCTAAAAAGAAAGAAAAAACATATCACAAAGTACATATTCTTAAAATAATTGAATCACAAAATATACTTCCCGTGAGGTAACCAACGGTTGAGCTGGTTATGCATCCTAAAACATCTCTCAAAGCTTTATCAAAAAAGATTTGTAGAGATGTGTGATGACAGCTAGACAATAATTCTTGTAAAGAAAATAATCAATAGAGGCGTGACCCTATCATTTAGACGCAGTTCGTAGGAATGTAGATTATTATTTAAAAGAAGTTTTTTTTGCCTCAAAACAAAGGTTTTGTGGGCGTTCGATTTAATATATATTTAAGCACAGAATTGTGCACTACTGGATTTAAACCAGTAACAAGAAATTTAATAATTCAAATCGGGTTGCCTCTACTAATTTTTTTCTTACCACAGTAAAAATTTAGGAAGAGAGCTATTGTCTAGTCATCATCAAAGCGGGGATGGGATTAGACTCAATTGCTATCAGTAACTGCGAGGTTTCCTGGGGAAGAAAAATATATTAAAATTTGTCGACTATGAAAGGAAAACATATTTTTATACTTACATTTTATGTGTATTGCCCGGCTTATTCGAGTAGAGCATGAGACTCTTAATTTCAGGGTCGTGAGAGTTCCCCACGTTGGGCTTCGGTGGTGCAAATGTTTAACCGCACACCGTTCCTTCTGGCCTACAACCAGCAGCACCGGAGTTTTGTTGCGGGTAAAATTTATGAGGATGACAAAGGCCTGTCAATTTACAATACACTCAATTTTTTTTACTAGCACTCTCACACGTTGTATATTGACCAGGGGATTGCTTTCTATTTCACCTTTCCAATTGTTTGGCAATTTTTACTTTCAATTTTAGAACTGGTCACAAGTTGTCTTTATAAATTGCTTCTTGATGACATCGTGAAAGTAATTTGCTTACAAATTTGGTGTGGCCAATGTCACAGCCTTCAATATATTTTAATTTGGACGGACAATCCGATAAACCGTCAGTAAAGGTGCAAATTTGATATGCTTGTAGATTTTTTTTGGTACTGCTGGGCAGGCTGAAAAAAGGAAAATTTAGCATTAGTTTTCGTTTGCTAATAAAAATGTGTAGAGGAACGATACATATCTTTACTTACCTGTAGTTTCCTGTGTAGTATCCATAAAATAGTTTTAAATGTCCTAAAAACCTGAAAGAAATAGAAAAAAATAGAAAATAAAATTATTAATTAATACTCACGTGTATTTTTTAGTGATGGCGACAAATAATGATAGAACATATGTGTTTGTGTGGGCGTTGCTCAAGAGCAGTGTAAAAACGTATGTGGCAAAATCAACCGCAAAAACTACACTGAGTTGGCAACGCTGGCAGAAATAGTAAAATAGTGCAGAGCAGGGTATAGTAAAATTTTTTCAGGGCTGTATTTTTCATTCAAAAGTGGAAAAATAATATTCAAAATATAATTTAATAAAATTTATGAATGAATGAAACAAGGCGAATTTACACCAGGTGAACTTATCTTGCTAAGTAAGCAACAGCTGATAACTAACCTTGTGTCAAAATGGTATACCGTTCTAGTGGTTCTGGGGAATCTTTACTAAATTCTATAATTTTCGATAAAATTATGAAATGTAAAACTTTTTTAAGTTATTACATTTCAAAACACACAATTTAAAATTGAAAACAAAATGAAATATTTGCTTGAATTTTTGACACAACGTTAAAATATTTTACAGTGTTGTAAAACGTTTTCAAAATAAGACCACCTTGTATAAATTCGCCTTGGAATGAAATTTACTTGTGAAAATTTATGAACTCCTGGTAGGCAAACTGGTAGAGGTTAAGGGAGATATAGAGTTTATGGGTCTAGATGGGTAAATAAATAGTTTTGTTGATTATTTAAGCGCGGTATTTTAAAGAGGTATTCAAATATGGTTATGAATATTTAAATATAAAAAGAAATTTTTTTTGGAATTCTTTTTTGGTTATATAATTTTTTTTTGTGAAAAGTAAAAGGCGCCAAGAGTTTTTTTTGCATAAATACTTTTAAATAATCACACAGAGGCGCGAATACGAGAAAAAGTATATATATATGTATATATATATATATTTTAGTATTTTTGTAGCAATGGGAGAGGCGCCAAGAGCAAAATTGGGTGCAGAGTTTTTTTTGTGAGATTTTGTCGAGAGATTTGGAAAATGAAACGAGAATTTTGGAAAATACCGCCAAAGGGCTAAGACGAGTAGGGTATTTAAATAGACAGAATAAGAGAGCTAATTTTATTAGTAAAATAATTGTGTAGTGAGACAGACCGTCTAGTAAAAAGTAAAAGTTATTTAAAGTGCCTAAAAGTGAATATTTGTTTTTTTTTGTGCGGTATAAAATCAAATTAGCTGCAACAATAAAGGCAAAAGGGAAACAAATCCAGGATTTTAAATTGAGGATTTAAAATAAAAATTTTCTGAACACAAAGTAAAAGAAACGTAAGTTAGTGCCAGTTTGTAATACTTAGTTAGTGATAAAAACTTTGGAATTTATTAAGTTTTGAATTTATTGCTATAAAGGTATAGTCGTAAGTAAGATTGCAGATTTATTTAAGGTTTAAAAATCAATTTTGTTTTAAACAAATGTGGTAAATAAATGTTAATAAATCTGGAAATTTTAATTATGAAAAGGCCTATAGCAGTAAAGGAAAAGACTTGGTAAATAAAAAATTTTAAAATGAAGTTTAGAGAGTAGTGGAATAATAAAACATTATTACATCCTTTTTGATATAGCTGGCTATTCTCTATTTTCACGGATATTGACTTACGTGGTCTGTCGGAGGAATTTTCCCCAAACAACACAGGAGATATAGCCAGGTAACCAATTGTATTTTATTTATATATGTACGTATGAATATACAAGCGAGTTTTGGCGGTGATTAAAAAAAATTTGAAGACAAGCCATTTTTATTCGAAACTGCATAAAAACCCGAAGCGGTGAACTTTGCTCTATATTTTTTTTAAAGAAACATACAAACATTTTTACATTCGGGATTAAAGAGAGAAAATAACAAATACAAATGTATGTAAAATTATTAATTTTTATTTATACGTATTTTAAATTAAACGAATAGGAGATATTGCATTAATGGATACACTAAAAGAATTAATTTAAATTCGTTGTTTGAAAGGAAAAAAAAAAAGGAAAAAATATATTGAAAGAACATAAATAAAAACATATGAAAAGCAAAAAAAAAAAAAAAAAACATCAAAAATTAAAATAAAAAGATATTGAATTAAATAAGTAATAAAAAAATAGTACAGGGTATAAGATAAAAAAAGGAACATTTAAATTAAAAATTAAATATTGGATTTAATAGTAAATTGTTTTAGTTATAAGGTTATAAAAAAAAAAATAATAATAGTACATTTAATTTAGAGTTGAGGTTGAATTGTAAAACAATATTGTGTTCTGGTGTAGCGGTCAAGAGAATAAATAAAAACAGCCTGTAGGAAAAAAAAGGAAAAAAAAAATCAAAATTAATTTGTGTATATAAAAGTATATGTATGAGTGAAGGAAAATATAAAACATATAGAGTTCCATGGTTAGTGCTCAAATTAGGCGCGGAAATTATTAGAAGGAAAATAATAAGTAGAAAAAAATAGTGAACTTCAGGGAGCTCCTTTAAGTTTTAGAAAATTCAAAATTAGTGAAAACGTCGAGATTTTGAGAAAATTAAATAGATTTAATAATTTGAGCTCTAAATAGGGAAAAGTATATGAATAAAAAAGAAGTATTGGTAAAATATATAGTTTGTTGGTTTGATCTAGACTCAAACACAAGTACAGATACTTATATACAAGTTAATTTAAAAAAAAAATAGAATTGGAATTTACAAAAAAAAAAGGTTAAAAGAATTAGGAACGGCTGGAAATTAAAAGAATCTAGGATTGAATTATTATGTTATTTTATTTTTTTTTTGTTATTTTATAAGTTATTTTAGTAGTCATATAAAACATAAATAATTATTAAATTTGTTAGTTTATATTTTCTAGTATATAAATATGAATAATAAATTTTGTTTTGGTTAAGTGAATTACAGAAAAAAGAATGTTGGCTTAATTAATTAAGGTTGTGGCAATGGTAGACCGGTAAGTAAAAGTAGGGTCAGGTGGATTTTGGGGTCGAAAATCAAACGGTTTTGGATGGAACTTTTCGGCTAGGTTGGGAGGGCAAATAATGAGACCAACATCTGTCTCATCGTGATGATTCTTGTGTTTGTGGAATCATGTGTTTTTTTTTGTAGTTTCAGTTTTGATGTGTTTATTTTTGTATTTTTTTCGTGTTCGGGTACGCGTCAGGCGAGAAGGGTTGGAACCACCTGAGAGTCACAATATAAAAAAAAAGGAAGCTAGTCGGAAACCTCGCATGTTCAACCGGCCCGTAACATGGTCTAGAAATTACTTTTAAATAAGGAACATAGATAGAGATGGGGTATGGCTTCTGGAGTTTTGTAAGGATGTAAAAAGAAACCACAATTCATATATTGAATAAAGTTTTCGCTGCTTCTTTAAAAAATTATACATATTTATAAATAATTATACTAAATTAAAAATTGAAAATTGTCGGTAAATTATTTTAAAAATTATCACCAAAAGTGTCTAACAAGATTCATCAAATGTAGACAAATGGCGATTGATATGAAAAAACGTCAAAAAATCAGCTATCTTTTTAATTTGTAAACGTAATAAAGCTTTTTGTCCCATAATCCCTGTTTATTTTAAAAACCACATTCATGTCTATTATTTTACAAAAACTAGCGATGTGTAGAAAACATCGATGTATTTTGTGAAATATCGATATAACATCGATGCCTGTGCGATGCATCGCATCGAAAAAGTACCGAGATTTTTTTATTTATTTATTTATTATTTATAATTATATAATAATAAAATTGTTATACCATGTTCACACGGACAGCAATATTCGAGTTTCGCTCTCTTATTCCTGTTTCGCGCCCCAAACATGATTGAAACGACTTGTTTCCCCATACAAAATTTTGTGAGCGAAACGGATCGTTTCATTTTGAAACAGGCTGCGAAACAGGAAAAATGTACTATCATCTCTAATTTTGATAACATTTATCGTTAGTTTATCTGAACTAGCTCAAAACAAAGAAAAAAACAAAGTAAAAATTGATGTTTAATAAAATAAAGTGATAATTATAATATAATAATATTAATAAAAGTATTAAATAATATATTTTTAAGTTTTATTTACTTTTTTATCTATTTAAAAAAAAAATCACACTAACAACACAAAAAAGTGTCAAAATGAAACAAGAATGAATCGTATGAACAGCATGTTTGCCAAACTAGTTTCAGAGAGCGAAACGAGTGGTTTATATCGCCGTATGAACATATCATTATACTGTTGAATTGTTAGGGCCCTTACTTACCCAGTACTTTAAACGAAATTGTACATAGTAATTTAAAATTTAACTAAATAAAGAAGCAGCGAAAACTTAATACAATATATGAATTGTGGGTTTCTTTTAACATCTTTGCAAAACTCCAGAAGCTTTACCCCATCTCCATCTATATTCCTTATTAAAAAGTAATTTCTACAACATTCGTTTACTGCCCGTCTATACCAGAGATAATTATTGCGACATATATTGCAGTAAACGTCAAAATTATGTTTTCTTTAATGTAGACAGCAATTTTTTGTACATATTTATTGCCGGCAATTTATGTTGCAATAATTGTTTGTTCATTTTCGTTCACAATTATTGCTTACATAAAACGTCAAATTTGGCTGTCAAATGAGAAAAAAGAAAAAAATAGAAGCATATTGTGTGAGAAATAAATTAAATTTGTGAAATGATAGCAAATTATAATTGTAGTAAAAAATTAAGTTGAAATATTTAATAAACACTAAAACAAAATTACAAATATTATTTTTATTAACATTATTTTTTTCTTATTCGATCTTTATTATTTAAATTTATATTAATTTGTTTAAGTTTGAGTACTTTTTTATGTAAAAATATTAATATTACTTTAACAAAAAAAATTTTAATAAAATTAATATTATTATATAAAAAAAAGACCTCAAGCTTAAACAAATTAATATACATTTAAATAATAAAGTCGAATAAGAAAGAATTTATATTAATAAAATAATTTTTGCAAGATAGCGTCAGTTTTTACACTGCACCTTCTTCCTTGATTTTTATCAAATTATGAGTTAACATAAATACATACGTTTTCCCATGCTTTTAACATAAGCTGAGCAATAAAAAATATTGCTCTGTTATTCTGCTGATGTTATTGCCAACTTGCTGAGGTATTTATCTTTAGTGTAGACCTAGGGTTGTAATATCCTTTTTATGTCATTTATTTGAATTCGCAAAATTACATTCCTGTTTACATTTCCATCTCTGTTTTATTTGCATTAATTCCATTGTTCAGTATTCTAATCAGTTCCTTGAGAAATTTTGTAACCCGCAGACGCGCGCGAGTGGCTGGCCACTGTCCGAATCGTAAACAATCGTTTTAAAGTGCAAAAAATGTTAATAAAAATAATTGAAATCAAAAAGAAAATATTTTTTCAATGCTAATTAAAAAAAGTATTGTGTTAAAGTGTTAATTAAATCAAAAAAATACATACGGAATACGCAACTTTACGAAAATTAGTTTGCAATTTCCTTTTGTTACTTTGTCCGTTTCCCGCCGGTTTCTGTTATAGTTCGTTAAAAAGTTTTCGTTGTAATTTTAAAAGCTTTTATTTTTCTTTATTAGTTTTTTTTTTTAAATATTATGGTAAAGCAGACGTGCGCAAGAAGTTTGCTTAAAATATTGAAAATAATTGCTTGAACGTGCGTGGAAAATACATATGCACCAATAAAAAATTGGTTAAAAATGAAAATAAAATGCTTTTTTAATGTTTTAATCAAATATTTTTTTAAAGTGTAAAATTTAATTAAAAAAAGGTTTTCATGTAAATTTTAACTTAACGAAGGTAAGTTTGTTTCCTTTTAATAAATTTGATGAATGGGTCGACTGGCGGCTTCTTATAACCTGTTCAAAAAATCAAAAAAGCTTTGACAAAAGCTGCAAATAACCGAATTCAACAACAGATGGTGTCGAAACGATATCTGATTTTGACAGTTCGAACCAATTTTTTTTAATTGTTAATGTTTTGTTAGGAATGGTTGACATTTCGAACCGTTAACACTAAAGCAGACCATACACGATTCAATTCAATTGTCAACTGAGTCGGTTGTTCTCCAAATCAAAGCGTGTATGGCCTTGTCAGTTGATTAGTTTGACGGTTGTCGAGTTGGTTGAAGAAAAATCAAAAGATTTTGATTTTTTCAAGTTGACTACTAAGTCTTTCAATTCGATTGTACTGTGTGTGCTCGAGTCTCTTGATTTGCTGTCAAAATTAATTTTTGTAGTTAAGTATTTTAAAAATTGTCTTTTATTTCATTAAATTTTAAAATTAATTTAAAATCTTTCAACTCAGTTGATGAAGTTGTCAACTGAGTTGAAAGACTCAGTTGACAACTGAATTGAACCGTGTATGGGGCGCATAACAATGCAATGCAAAAACCCCAAGTTGTGACTGTGGTTTTTGGATTGTTGTATTTCCGTTGGTAAAATGTAATTGTGTTGCCAGATCTTCTATTGTTATTTCTTCACTAAAGATACGTAAAAATTTACAAATTTTAAAGGGATTTTGTTTAATTACAATTTATTTATTTCCCTTTTGATTGTATAATAAGCAGACTTTAGAACATGCAAGTTTTTAGAAAATGCATCTAGGTATATAAAAGAATAATATTTTTTATCAGTGTTTAAAATGCATTAATTGCAACCAATTTGTTTGCTATAACTATAACTTCTGCTTTCATAAATATTCTGTAGCTGTAGCAATATCGTTAAAACCTTTTGTAGTTAGGTAGGTATCTAATTCCTAAACTCTTTACCACAGAAGGGTATACATACATATAAGATTGTCATTCCGTTTGTAATTTCTGCAATATTGATCTTGGACCCTGTGAAGTACAGATATTTTTTGGTCCTTATAAGAAGCGAAGTTGATTTAAAGATGTCTGTCTGTCCGTTGAAATGGTTTTTCCAAAGACCCCAGATATGATATATGTATTTACATATGTTGAAATTTTTTGCTAATGAAATTCTGCCAAATAGGTCCTCAAATTGCTGAGATAGGTATAAGTAAAAACAACGACTACTAAAACGACTCAAATATTTTTCAAATCTTAGTGGTATTGAATATTGATAATTGGCCAAATCGGTCCACTATTTCACCTGGCCGCCATACAAATGTCCTATCGAGTTAAGGGTTTTAGAGCAATAGGATCCATTCAAAACAAGTTAAAAATGAACTCATTATGTGTATGTAATTTGTTTGGTATTCTAAATCAGCGAAATAGAGCTATTATTTTAGCTAACGCAAATACAAATATCCTCCCGGTATAAGGATTTTATCCCGAAAGCGTCCATACTGTATGAGCTAAATTGACCAAATTTGGCTGCAACATGTATTTCCTAAATATAAGGCTTTAAAATGATACCAATATTTCCATTATACTCGAAAACTATGCGCCGCCACTTTTTTTACTTTATTTTCTATCTCCCTAATTTTTTTTTTTTTTGTTCTGCGTCGGTAAACTACATATATACATAAATTCTTGTTTTTATTCACACTATTACTTTTAATTGCGAGTTTTGCTGAATTTTAAAAATTTAATTCCTTAACTATAATCCACCAAATAATGTCAATTTCGACCAATTGCGTGAACAAACTATTGTGTGAACAAATCTGATGTGGGAGTTTTAAGAATACAAAGAATATTTGTTGAAGAAAATTGTGATCGCAATCAAAAACATATCGTATTAGTTCGTTTAAGTTTTGCATTTAAATTTTTATTAGGTAAATTTGGTAATACACACATACCTATGTTTAAAAACAAATATGCATTTCTTGATCTTTGAAAGTACTTTTTAATCTTAACTAGGTATTTTCTTTAGCCTCAAATGAAAAAATAATACAAAATTACGATGTATTTTTTTGTTCATTATTTTTTTGCAATAAACTACGACGATTGTCTTGAATTCGTGTGCTATCCCAATTGCTAACCATTTTACGTTGTTTTAAGCGTTCCTCGAATTGGAATTGCAAGCGATCAGGTCGTGTGAAGAGTGCAAAATTTATCTCAGGCATGCCATTTAGAGAAAGTAGATTGTTGATTCTAGCTCGTTCTTCGGCAATAGCATAAATATCACTTATAGTCTCTGGATCATTAAGGAATTTCTCAAAATTAGCATCAATAATTTCTTCATTAGTTAGAGCCCGTGGAGCAAGAATTTTTGGTGTTGTTCTTGGTGTTTTCAAAAGAGTACGCAATGATGCTGATGCAGCAATAAGTGTATTGTTTTGTGGCCTATGAACAATGTTAGATTGGATGGTACTATTTATGTCTTCTTCATCGTCATCATCTTCAAGAGTTATGGTTTGAAATTGCATGTCTGGATCAGTCATTGCATGAAGTACACTTTTGCGACGACGACGTCTAGATTGGGATTGTTGGTTGTCGTCTAGTTCCATATTATTGATTGAATTTGAAGTTGTGTCTGGGGACGTGTTAATATCATCGTCGGAATCGATTATTTCAATAACTTTACTCATTTTTGTATTTGTTTATGTTTGGTTTTATATCTACTATGAAATTTGTTTTCCGTTTGTTTATTATGTTTAGGTACTAAAATCCAATCAGCTGTTCAAGTAATGATATTCAAGCGTTTTTTTTAAGGATATAAAACAGATTGATATATATAAAAGCAGCTTTTTGATTAATACAAAGTCTAATAACCGCGGTTAGCGTTGTTGTTGTACGAAAGAAAAATTTCTTCGCACATCCGAAAGAGGCAGACAAATTTTAGAATTTGTTTTTGTTTTAAATGTAATTGTTCGAAAGAAAGAATTCTTTCGCACATCGGAAATAGGCTATAATTTTTTGTATTATTGTAAATTAAAACCAAATAACAGCGTCTTTTGTTAAAGGTTTTATTAGCTAAGATCTCGTTTATCAACGCAGCTCCAAACAAAACAAAAGTTACAGGTGATAGAAAACATATATGCGATTTTCCACTGCATTTCTAAACGTATATGGCCCATATGGGTATCATTTAAAAGCTTTTAAATAGCTCTTTACTGGATATACTAAATATATTTAGAAATTCTTAACCCATTTAGATGCGGATCGGGTTTGCGAAAATACAGGAGTTTTAGTAAGAATATTAATTACTATGCAGAGAAGCTTTAATTACCAATGCCGTTGTTGTTATATCATAGAGGAGAAAATTCTGGCACCCATCCGAAGGCCGGATATGCAGAGAAGCTTTAGTGAGTGCAGACACTGTTTGTTATGCCATATAGGAAATTTTTGCGCCCAGTCGAAGGCCAACTATGCAGAAAAGCTTTAGTTAGCGAAGCTGGCATATGTAATACAAAAGTGGAGAAAAACACTTTGCGTCCAGCCGGAGGCCGTTTGTACACGGAAACGCTAGCTAGCGAAGCAGGTGTTTGTTATTTAATAAAATTGTTTTCACTTTTATTTGAATAAACTACATACAAATTGACCTAGTGGACTTCCGTAGCATTTTGATGTAAAATTTGTAAAAACTACATTAGGAACTAAAGAGAACAATTTTTTTATAAAGTGAAAATGATAAAAATATTGGCCAAATACTTTAAGAAGTGCAGTGGAGAATCTCATGTATGTATATATGAAAACTTTGGAACTCCTTAACTCGAAAACGATGCGTTTCCGAGACTTTTACCATATAATATTTTCATCTTATTATTCCATTGTCTATTTATTGCCCTATGTAAATTTTTTGTTTGGAGCTGTGTTGGTAAACTAGATATGTTCAAATAAAAGGGAGTTTTACGTTTATTTGTTCACAATGGGAGCAACAATTTAAATTTTCTTCTATCTTCTTTCTTTCCAAAGTATTTCAAATATTTTCCTTTAATTTTTCGAAAAAAAAATGTTACAAAAGTTTTTTTTTTTAAAGTTGAGTCTACTTCTACTCCAGCAACAATTTGTATGAATTGAAAGTGACGTCTATAATATTTAATTTTATTAAGTTTTAAATGAAAATTTTAACAAAAGGTTTTAAAAAATAATATTAAATAAGTAACATTGTTGTGGGCAAAATTTGCAAACGGGTTCTTAATACAAAATGTGTGAGTTTGTGAAAAAAATTGTTGCTGTATTTTGAACACCAGTAAAACTGTTGCTGCCTATTGTGAAATAAGCTTTATGCATAATTAATTATTATTTACTTCTTTGTTATAAATCTTCTTTGATTAAAAAAACAAATTCTTTCTATATTTTTTCTTTTGTATGTGCAAAAATATGTTTAAAAAAAATGTTTTTAGTATGTATGAGTGCTGAGTGATATCGTTAGATCGATTCAAAAAGCGATGTCCACCAATTCCTTTCTTCTTAAATATGTAATTCATTACTGAAACCAAAAAATTTTTTTGATGAATATTTTAATCAAAAAATATGGTCATTTCCCCAGAATGGTATACCAGGATGAAAAATTAAATGTTGATAATCATTGTCTTTTATTGTTGATTATTATAAAAAAGTCTATGTTGTTATAAAAGAATGTTTTCATAGCATATCTCAGCTGTTTTACTTGAGGAAATTGTACTGGAAACTGGGAAATTTTATATTTTCTTGTATTTTCTACTCCTAAAGAAATTTTTATGTACTTATTTTACATGCAAAAATATGTTATGTTTGCACTCTTTCTTCATAATCTCTCTCTTGCAATCAATTGTAAATTGAGTATTAAGTTGTTTGTTAAGGAAATTTAAAGATATTTATGGGAAACTGCATGCTGATAATAAAAAAACATATGGAAAAATCGTATGTTCGCGACCCGTACGTTCGCGACCGGTGCATAAGCCAATGAAGCAAAAACCAAGAGAAATATTTTTTTTGTAAATACTGGAAGGATACCTACATTAATACACTTTTAAAATAAATTAATCACTTTTGAATATTCCGTTCCATTACGCAGATTTTTACATTTACCTACTGTCAGCCAAAGTTGACATCTATTTTGCGTACGTTCATGACCACATGTTCATAACTATCATTATAAAAACTTAAACTCGATGAAATCCATCTTTTGCACTTAACATACAGCTACCCAAATGCTATCGAATGGCGAAAAAATGAAAGGAAAAGTTTTATTTCTATATTATTTGTACATCAAAACCGTACGTTCATGACCTCAGGAAATGCCCATATTTTTGGTTGTTGTTATAGCTGCCTATAATCAAAATAAAATACTTGTTTAGTATAATGGTTATAGGTATAGAACAGTTTTTGGTTAAATATTGATGGTAAATATAATTTTTTCATCGTTTATCATACAACTGTTAAGGTTCCTGTTTTTATTTATTTATTTATTTATTTATTAAATTTCAGTAGCCTAGCCTATTGGCCATAATCGGCTTACAAATTTCTACTTAATAATAGTAAAAAAAACTTTTAAAGATATAAAAATAAATTTTAAATATTCAAAAATTTGAATAAATAAAATTTCCTAAGCATTTGAATAAAAACGTGTAGTTAGCATTACCAAAATTTTATTAACGGTAAAACAATTCACAATAGTATTTATTTATTGTTTTTAAACCTGCTTTATCGACAATTTCAGGAGGCTTCTATACATATATTTAAAATGCTTCTTAAATATTGTAATAATTAATATATAATTTTAAATCTTTGATGTTTTGTGTAAAATTTTCTAATTAATTTTGTAAATTAATTTAATGTTTAACTTTAAAATGGGTGCACAACATGCCAAACCGCATGACAAAGGATTAATATTGCAAGAAAATCAACAACAATGCGGACCACTTGAATGTAATCCAAGTAATATGGCTTCACAAGCAGTTGTAGATGCATTTATGAATGATGTTTATCGAGAAACTGTTATGTCTACACAAAATCTCATTTTAGAACCCAAACCAAAACATAGTATAACAGTGGCGGATTTTGCTAAAATTAAAACTGAGCAACTGGCAGTGGAAGACCATAGAAATATTCAAAATCGTGGAGAATTGTTGATTGTTGAAGAAAATCAGGATTTAGAACACCAAAATACAGGTGAAGTTCGTTCAAACACAAACAAAATATTGCTGACACCAGCACTTAAAGAAAGGGCAGATGCTGTACTTACAGTTGCTCTTCCCAATATTGTAGACAATTTTATAGAATTGAATTCGTCAGGAGATCAATGTCCTAATTATTCAAATGTTGAATTAAAAAAAGAATTATTAGAAACACATGGTCTTGATAACTGTTCTAAAATAGTTAATGAAATTAATTGTGAAATAGTTTTCGAAAATCAACCAGCAATAAAAATCGAAGCAACTAAAGATTTAATAGTAAATGAAACAATTAATATAGTTCAACCAATTACTGAAAATTTGATATCAAAGAATGAATTACTTGAATGTGGAAATTCTGATGACTGTGAAGATTATATCGAACAACTTAAAATAGTAAAAAATCCATTGGCAATTTTAAAAAAGATTTCAAATGAACAAAGTTCAACTGAAAATAATAAGGTAAATTAATTAGTTTTCAAAATATATCAATATTTTTTATCCTACATACAAACACCTTAAGTATTGATTGACAAATGCATAAGAATAATTTAGTTAGGAATCTTCACGTAGTTCGCTTGACAAAAAAGTTCTAAACTTTAGTTGAAAAATCCGTCTATCCCAACATTTTTTATAACTGTATTTATTCCATTCTAACAAGATCTATAAAGATCCCCAAAATTGCTATTTGTTTCAATGTTGAAGTAAAATGCCATTCTGCCAAACCAATTCTTAGGATTAAGACATACAAATTTGAACAAAATTAACATAGCACGTGTGTATTTGCTTTCTCCTTAAAAAATTGGATTTAATGACTCTTACCAAAAATGATGTACTGCAGTAGCCACTTTTCATAAAAGACTTTTCGTCAAATGATTTGTTATCACAGTATGTACTACTTATACAAAAATGTGACTCAACCCAGTTGGCCACGTCTTTAAGACATCCTTAAAGACGGATGCACGACAATGTTAATTCCTTCACGACATGTGAGGGACAGCCAGAACAAATCGTCAACGACATTTTCGAACAAGTGTCGCGAGAATCGTGCACGACACAAAGAAGGACATTGTCGCTCTTCATGTCGTGTATTGTTGTTGATAGAGGACACCTTACAAGACACTGTCGCTCATACTGTCGTTTATAGGTGTTGATATAAGACACCTTACAAGACAATGTCGGTCAGGTTTTCGTGGATAGGCTTGTATAAAAGACAACTTGGAAGAAAATGCCGGTCATGTCGTCGTTTATAAACATCTTTAAGCCTCGACATTGTCTAGCGCACTGTCGTCCACGACATTTTCCTCTTCCACAAATCCTAAGTGGTAGAGCCCATGTCGGGCATAAATCGTTTACGTCAATGTCGTCGACGGCAGTTTTGCCAACTGGGAACTTATGCATTAACACTAGTGTTTTTCATACGGGCTTTCCCGGGATCCCGCACATTTTTCGGGAAAAAAATCCCGGGAAATTTGTGCAGGAATTGCCCAGATTTTTTAAATTTAATTATGGCAACTTTACTGCTGATATAATTGTTATTAAGTAGCCACGGTCAAGAATGAAAGATTATCAAGAACAATTTTAATTGATTTTCATGTTGTAAAATTCCTTTCTTCATAAAAATAATTTAATGAAAATTAAATTTAATGAACTTAAGCCTAATTAAAAATATTAAAAATTTGGATTAAAAAGTAATAAATATTTTTCAGTTTATCATAACGAAACGGCAAAGAGATGTTAATTCATATCCGAAAGGTAAGGCAATGTTTAATGTTTAATGCTCTGAAATTTCGAAAGAAGAAGAGTAAAAATGTACAGACTTTTTAATTTGTTTAAAGACCCAGATTTATTTTTATAATAAAAACGAAAAAAGATGTTCCCACTTGCTTCAAAAAACTTAATGATTTTATATTCAGAGCAGCTGCATAAAAGATTTTTCGGATTAGATTCTGTAAGAGATGATGACAAAAGTTATTAATAAAGAAAACATTTATTCGATTCTAAGAAAAAAGTGCTTAGAAAACTGAGTGTCTAGATATTATATAATGATCCTTTTACTATAAAGAAAGGAAACGTGTTTTCTCATTGAAATCTTCTTGATAAAAATTAGAAATAGTCTCAAACAATTCTGTAAATGCTTTTTCTGAACTAGAATCCTATTTTACAAGAAATATTTTGTAAAAATTCGTTTAAATCATTTAACTTTCTTGGTTTTATATAAATGCTGTTGGCTTAAGTATATTTGTTTAAATTTATAGGAGAACAATTTAAAACTTTAAATAAAGGTGGCTTTTGAAAATTTACTACGAATTTAAAATAATTATCAATTCTCTGCGGTAATGGTTTTTTAAGTTTTTTTTTCCAAACCCCTCCTAATGTCACAGATCGGAAGTTTTTATTGTTCCAAATGTTATTGCACGTTAAAAAAGATAACCAAAATATCATTTTGCTATAACTTTTTCAAAAATCCTACAAAATAATTGAAATTTTGCCTATTTGTACTTTTGAACATGAAGATTTTGAGGTGTCATTAAAGCACTTTTTCCATTGTGCCACAGAAATAAAAAAGTTTAATGCTTTTATAAACTTATTTTATTGATCTCAGGAAATGTTATTTGTTCAAATAAATTAAATAAAATAATATTTTGCATAAATTTGCATTGAACGGGATCCCGGGAAATTAAAAAATAAATCCCGCTTTCCCGGGAAATGAAAAAGTCCGGGAAAAGAAAAGCTCTAATTTAATTAAATTAAAATTAAAAGTATTTCCTAAGTTTTCGAAAGTTTCATTTTACATTCCAAAAACAAAAATTTATTTCAATTATTGTTAAAAAAAAAGGAAACAAATTACAGCCTGTTCGTCGATTTCGAACGTTAACGTTCGCATAGAAAATTATATTAAAAACAAAAACAAAATTCGAACATTTTTCAGTTAGAAAAAATGAGGGCTAATTCTGGCAGTCGTGATCGAATATTTTTACGATTCGAAAGCAATTTTATTTTTAATTCTTTAATTAATTAGCCCCCAGTACATATTTTTATTTAGTTGACAAACTTTCGGCTTAGACTTATTGTGTTTTAGCGACGTTAAACGCAATCAGTTGTTAAACGGCGGTCATTTACTTTTTAATTTAAAATTGTGACTACATTGTAAATTTAAATTATCAGTATCGTAGTAACATTGAAAACAAAAGGCAATGGGTCGCCAATTGGCGTTATTATGTTAGTACTGTGAATGCATTGTCAATTCGGTAAATATGATGTTCAACCAATGTTAATTGTACCCCTAAAAAATCGTTATAAAATACAATAATGTACAATAATGTATGAATAAGCTATAGCAACTAGGTCTTAAGCTCAAAACTTTATAACTTTCAGGAAGACTCTATAAATAAAACAATAAAATCTGAACTTATACATATTGATGAAGAATTAGAAACCACAAGTCCATCTATACCTTCTAATGCGACAGAAATTACAAAAGAAAATAAGTTCTCGTTTAAACAGGATGTCGTAAAATCACTGGTATGCTAAGTTTTATGATTTTCTACCAAAATCTAAACATTTACTTGCCTTTACTTTATTAGATTAATTTAAATGAATTGCCAATTAAATCGGAAAATATTTCGTCAAACGAATCTAATCAGGTAAATTTGTTTTTTTATTTTTACAAATATTTGCCTGTTTATACACTTTTTCCATTTTTAGGACATCTTAAAAACTAACCCTTTAAATCTTAATTGTTTAAGTTGCAATTTACATTCCTCATTAAATGCTAATCTAAGTAATGTTAAAACTGATTTCGAAGAAACTTTGTCAATACAAACCTCTGAAACAGCAACATTAAAAATATCTTCTGTGGAAAATGAGGTTGCACCCGTTAAGGAATCAGAGCTAAAAACTTCTAAAAAACAGAGTACATATAAAAGTTATATTGGTGGACCGCGTAAACCTATAAAAAATAGGATATTACAAGATCTTAATCGTAGAAAAAGGC
This sequence comes from Pollenia griseotomentosa, assembly GCA_963931875.1. Classification (NCBI taxonomy): domain Eukaryota; kingdom Metazoa; phylum Arthropoda; class Insecta; order Diptera; family Polleniidae; genus Pollenia; species Pollenia griseotomentosa. The sequence continues at coordinate 199,673,772 of OZ007561.1, read as the reverse complement.
AAAACAAGTGTAGTAGTAAACCTCTAAAAAGAAAGGTAATTTAATATTAAAATTATTACCTATATGTGTTTGAATAATAATAATAATTGAAGAAAATATTTGATTCTTATGTTAAAAAAATGGGTTTTTATTTTCAGCCCAACCCCAAATCGAAAAAATACAGCGAAAAGGACTATTCATACAAAATTAACGCAAAGAAAACTCTTTTAAAAGATCTTCCTAAAACACATATAAAAACGCGTAAAAGAAGAACACATTTAGTTGTTAAAAAACAAACTTCTAAAACTACTGCCATCCAAAAAGATTTTCCAAAACCATTCAAATTAGAACTTTTTAATTTACAAAAAGAACAAAGCATAGCAACAGAGCTGCCAATGCCCATCATGTTCAAAACAGAATCGGATATAAATGTTAAAAATAAAAAATCTTATTTAAAGCCACAATTTCAGCCTTCTGTACGTTTGAAACGTCTTAATAGTGAGGAGCTTTTGGTGCCCTTAAAGACAAGACATTTAGAAAAAACTCGCCGATATAAGAGCAATACCAATATTGCCAAGCGCTTAATCTATACACAAATGGCAAGTGATAATAGGCGTGATTTTCTTATACAAAAAGCTTTTAGCTTAAATCCACTTGTAAATCTTAAACGTCTAAGTTCTGATCATGATCGGTCGTATTACAGCGATCAGCCTTCTTCAACAAGTCGCCTAACAACACCTTATAGCACACCAAATGAATCTTTCCCCGAAACAGAATCTAAATATTTTAGTCCTGAAGAATTATTATCTCTTTTTCATCCCTCTACACCTGGCAGTGATTCAATGTTTAGTGGTCATATGGATAGTGGCGTTTCCACTTCTACGCCAAGCATGCTGCGACATACTGTTGAAAACAATAAAACACTACTTTTGGAAATCGCTGCAGAACGTGCCTTTATCAATAATCATTTGATGCGCTTTGGCTATTCGTCCATACAATTCGACTTGTTTAATAATTTAAATGATTTGACCGTTTTTTCAAAATATCTGTTTGGAAATTTAAACATAAAGTGAAGGTATTTATTTTAGAGCTTTTGTGTTTTTGAATGAATTTGTTTGGTTATTGCTTTTTAAATGAATCCTATTTTTTTTTTGTTTGGATAAACGAGCTTGGTTGTTGTTACTTAAAAACTGTTTATGAAGAATTTATCATAATTTTTTTCGAATTATTTTTTTAATTATGTAGTTTTTTCTTAAGTTTATTATATACGAATAAATTTTATACTGATCATAATGTTGTTTTTTTTTTTGTTATTATGTATGTATGTATATGTTTAAACGAGAAAAATTGATTTTTTTCTCCAGAATATAAGAAACTTTAAAATCTTATACAATATTCTATGGAAATATTTTCTTTTGATATCTAGGAACAAGCAGAATCTAACTTATTAGAAAATACGTTTTAATACGTTTTAAATTTGAATACAAGATTTCAAATCGTTTGCCCTTTGGGAATGTTTTCCTTTTGAATAATTTTTAAAACGTTTCCATTCTTCAAACAACATTTTAATCGTAAGTTTTCTTTTCCTAAAATACTTTCCAATTCAATAGCAATTTTTTAAAACTTTTCTAATGTCTTTTTCACATTTATTTTTTAATTTTCCAAATTCGAAACAATCATCCCAATTATGAGGGGGTGTGCTGGAAATCGCAAATGCAAAACGCATGAATTTGGAGGCTGTTTTTAATACACTTTTAATCTTATTTTCATAATTTTTGTTATAAAATTCTGTTTAATAGAGAAATGTTTGTATAATATTTGTCATAAAATTTAATTATTACAGAAATCTTACTAAAAAACGACTTTTAAAATTCTTGCGTTTTGCGTTTGCGATTTCCAGCACACCCCTGATGAATAAATATTCCCCGGGAGTTTTCTCCCTTCTCTCATTTTTCCTATGTAAATTCAATTGTAAAAGTAGGAAAAGGGAAAAAACTCCCGGGAAATTTTTATTCATGATTGGGCTGATTATTAAACAGTCATGTTCTGGAAAATGAATCCCAGTTAAATTAATCACCCCTATTCTGCGTTTCGATTCGGATCGAAATTTTCTCCGTTTTTGGCAACTTTGGTATTCTGTGCCCATATTCTGTAACTCCCGCGCTGAAAAACTTTTCGATTGTAATGTGAGAACTGAAACAAAAATACCATAAATTGAAACAAACATGTTTTTCTCACTAAACTGTTACTGTATCATTTTTGGTGTGTAATAGCTGTAACGTAAGGAAATTACTCGCCAAAAATGTTTCAGTAACAGTTAAGTGAGAAAAACATGTTTGTTTCAACTTATGGTATTTTTGTTTCAGTTCTCACATTTCAATCGAAAAGTTTTTCAACGCGGGAGTTAAAGAATATGGGCACAGAATACCAAAGTTCCCAAAAACGGAGAAAATTTCGATCCGAATCGAAACGCAGAATAGGGGTTAATATCGAACAAATTTTGAAACTATCCTGTGGTTAGAGTTCTCAAAATATTCCCTTTTATATACCTCATACATTGAAGGCCACTTATCTTTACCAGAGCTACTTTTAAAATCAGGAAAAATTTAATTGTACATCTCTTTCGATTTTAATTTGACGTGATTCGATGTCCAGAAAATGGCTGCTAATAACAGTATTAAAATATTATTCGAAATTAAACTTTTTGTTTAGAAACTGGGCATTTCTTTGCTATTTGAAAACCTGAAGAATTGTTTGCAGATATTTCCTAGGGGTTATTTTGTATTTTAATTCAAAAGAAAGAACTTTCGAAATATTTGCATGCTATATGAGACATGTATTTTTTTCTTCGAGTCAGAATAAACAGTAGCTCTATCCTTTTGTAAAACGAGTTTTACTTGAAACTTTGACAGTTTTCTTGAATTTATAAGCTTTCGAACAGATTATGCATAGCAAACATCTTTCTCTTCTGTTTTAAAAAAATTATTTTGAAGATTGTTTTTTTAAATATTTATGCTTAAAAATTTAATTGAAGATTTAATAATAGTTATCTGCCAATTAGTTGAAATTCACAAACTTATTCCATCTAAAGTTTTCTATTCAAATATATTTTAATACAGTTTTTTCCTTGTATAGTATTCTGAATTTCGAATTGTTAATTGTAGTTTCTTTTTAGTTTGATTTTTTCGAACACTTTTTCTAATATTTTTTAACATCAAAGTAATTTTTGGGAATACAACATTTTAAATTAATAAGATTTTGTTTGTCGTGCTTAATACCCAATTTTTATTCTGGATAATAACACTGAAATTTATTGTTATGAGATAAGCCAGTTTCCATGCGCATTTCACTGCTTGCTTAGGCCAGATCATCAGGAAACATTCTCCCAAAAATTTTAGAAAAGCCAAAGATATTAGCAAACAAAACTTCAGAGAGAATGAGAATTGCAAGCACTCAAAAAGTCTTATTTGCAACGATATCAAAGCTTAAACAAAATACCAACAGTGTGTTTATCTTTTCTTACATTCCCCACTACAATTAGTTGGAATTCTGCCAACATTAATTGTAGTTGTAAGTCGGTTAAGAAAAAACAAAATATAAACAAAACCCAATTGCTTTATTGTTTTCTAAAATTAAACAAGTTGCCAGTTTATTTTTTTTTAGGCCGTGCACTTGCATATTTAAAATCAAAAGTTTTTTTTAGGAAATCTATTCGATAATTTATTTTTTTATTTTTTATGCGCATGCCATAATTTGCCATATGACTGACTACATTATTACAGGAATATATTTACACCATCAAAAAAAAAAAAAAATAAAAACATATCCTTATGTAAAGGATAATTAATAAAAATAAAATCATTTCAATATGAAACTAGTGAAAAAAACACTTAAATAATGAGTTTTTTGTTAACAACTTTATATGAATATGAAATAAATATTAATAGAAACATACAGCAGCAGTAAGTCTGGATAATAATATAAAATTGTAAATAAAGTACATATTATGTTAATATTTCTAACAACCCCTTTTTCGTTGCAAGATTCCAATTTGCCGAACCACTACTGAGACATATAAATGACTATCTTGACCCTTTTTTTATTTTAAATTGTTGGATACCTTTGGTGGGCAGCTTTAGGCATAAATTACTGGTGCAACTAGTAACATCAATTAGTTTAATCAACACCATTTGCTCTCTAATAAAATGGTAAGTGGTTAAGTGTAGCAGTATGTAACTTTTTAGAGAAATGAAATTATCTGAACTTTTACTTTCTTAGGTGCTCGCCCGAATTTCGCCCCATTTGGTGGATTAAAGAAAACTCTGCTAATAAAAATTATAGTTTTAATGACCTACAAATAGATCCCTATAGTTGCGATACAAGTGCCGGATTTCCTTCTACTCACTCTGCCACTTTTACCACATTTGTTTTAATTCTAGTTTGGAGTTTTGTAAAATCTTTTTTGTCTTCGTTTGATTTTGTTCTCATTGACAAGTATTTGTTGATATATGCCGTAGTCTCATTACTTTCTGCTTTTATGTGGTCTACTCGTTTATATTTCCTTTATGAATTTCTACATCAGTGTATTATTGGGTCCATGATTGCTGCTGGTATGATACACATTTTTAAACATTATTCTACGACCCTGCTAAATTTGGGTAAACTGAAAGCTTTTTTGCTGGTATTAGGCTTTGGACTGATGCCTTTTAGTATGTACTTTGGAATATTATATATGGATGTGGATCCGTTTTGGTCTGTAAGAATGGTAAGTGTAATAAATCAATAATAAGGAACTCTCTGTATTTTGTTGTGTTTTATGTCATACCGAGTTCTGGCTAGGGGTCTTCTGATTTTGAAAAAAATCAAAAATAAACCACAGAGACCAGGGAGCTAATTCCGGCAGTCGTGATACTTTTTCGATTCGAAAGCAATTTTATTTCTAATTTTTTCGAACATATTTTTTCAGCGTTGTAAAAAATTTATTTGAGTTTTCACATCACTGCAAAAGTAATTTCAAATCGTTCAGTATCGACTGAAAGAATTAGAAATAAAATTTCTTTCGAATCAGAAAAAGTTTAAATCACAGACAAATACATAGGTGACGTAAGCCCAAATCAGTTTTGGGAGTAAAATATGATGCAAAGAGAAATTCAAAAAGCGCAGCTTTAAAAGAAAGAAACAGTTATAAAACACAATGTCTTCTGTCTCGCGACGGCTCCGTGTACTTTGTGATCAAAATTGCGTCAATTTCAAAAAGAATTCCCATAGTGCTGGTTCACACTCTCTAAGTTTTGGCCGTCAAGTCTTAAGTTTTTAGGAGAGAGAGGAAAAGAAATGGCATTCTCTTTGCTCTTCTTTCCCAAAAGCTAACTACTTGACGGCTAAAACTTGAAGAGTGTGAACCAGCACATATGGGGACAACGGTCAATTATGGTCCAATTTTAATTTAATTTAAATGTGTATTTTATGTTTTAGTAAATGAATTTTTTATAATACAAGTTTTTCAACAAATTTATGCCTGTAAAATTGAGTTTTGCGCTAAAGTTTGATACTGCTATTTTTAATGCTAATTTATGATCAATTCTTTCAGTAGGGAAGATTTTTTTAGACGCGTTTCCACTAGTGGTAAATGGGGTTATACAGAATTCGTCATTCCGTGTGTAATTTTTTTAATATTTACCTTATGGGTCGAAACGGATGGCAACTGAACTTCAGTTGTGTTGCCAGCAGCGAAATCAGGCAACGCCACTGATGTTAAAATATATAATAAAAACAATTTTTTTTGTATATTAATTTCAGCGGCGTTGCCTGGTTTCGCTGTTGGCAACTCAACTTCAGTTCAGTTGCCATCCGTAATCCATCCATTGGATAAATATTAAGTTGTTTTAAAAAAAATTAGAAAAATATTTATAAATCACATTCTCTATAATTATAGGCTTTTAAATGGTGCCCCGATCCTTTGTATTTAAAACATGAAAGCACTCCAGTCTTTACACTGTGTCGTGATTTTGGATATCTAATGGGCTTAGCTCTATCATGTCCTCTGGCTCATAGGTAAGCTACTTGTCCAAGTTATTAAATTTTGCTGGAAATACATAATTATTAATTAAAATTAATTATAGTTATAAAAATCCAGCAAACAATTATCGCAAGCGCATTCCAGTATTAATTATTATGGAAATTGTAAATGGCGTCATCAGATCACATACACCCAAACAATATGGACGTTTTGCATTTGTTTCTTATGAATTTTTAAGAAATTGTTGTCATTCTTTTATGTTGTTAAATATTTTACCGAAGTTTGTTTAAAAATAAGTTTGTTTTTTAATAAATATTTTCTTCTTTAGTCCTCTGGCTCCCGGTGGAGCTTAGGGCCTCAATACAACTTCACCATTTATTTCGATCCATTGCTACATTTTTCACTTGGTTGCAAGAATGTCCAAGTTGTATATATTCAGCCTTATTCCAGTTGTCGTTGTCGTAATCGATCAAGTGGATTTTTGTAAGAGATCAAAGTAACCCACAGCCAGTGTTCTTTAATCTCTTACAAAAAACGAATTGATCGATTACGACAACGACAACCGGAATAAGACTGATTTTTCTATTGTGCGCCTAACGTGTGTTTTGGTCTTCCCCGAGCTCTGGTGCCTTGCGGGTTCCACTGGAGTACTTGTCTTCGGATTTCAGTTGGACGTTTCTGTAAAGTGCGCCCAGTCCATTTTTAAAAAATAACACCTTTTAATTAATTTTCAAAAATATTGACTTAATTTTATTAAACATAAGAAGTAATAAATAAGTTATTCAGTATTTTGTTATTTAAAAATTCAAACACTGATAACGACAAAATAAAAAAAACTAAAGACAAAAATGATAATTATTAATAAAAAATAAAAAAAATATTTAAATAAATACATGTTTCTAATTTGTATTTTAATTTTTTTTTGTTATATAAAATTTGACTAAAAACTTAATTTGTTTCACTATAGATTCATTCACATTCAGGGGTGTGCTGGAAATCGAAAACGAAATATTTGTATAATATTTGTCATAAAATTCTTTTATTACAGAAATCTTATTAAAAATCGACTTCTCTCGCGTTTTACGTGTTCGATTTCCAGCACACCAATGATTGCTTTTTTTGTTTTAAGACGTTTAATTGTTTTTATAACACTCAGATTTAAGTACATAAAGATTTCTTTTTTAATATTTCATTAATTGTTTAGTTTTAAATGCCTCGTGTTTTTTTTTAACAGTGGATATCTTCTAGAGATTTACAAAAATGTATTTTTTTTTGATTGATTAAAATTGATTTGTTTAAGATTTAACCGAAGTTTTCAAAGTGGTGAATAAAGTATGGTAACTTTCTAGTCTTATTGACCTCATCACAGGCCGACATAACACTCTTAGTTAAAGGCCGAGGTCCGCAAGAGAATACTCCAATTTTTGAGACCTGAAAAGGGAATATAATTGTTTTTTAAATGTATTTTAAGAATCATTAATACTTTTCGAAATAAACGGCCTTATTGTGTAAGGCGTTGTCGTCAACGAACGAGTCGTTTTTTGTAATAGATTGAAGTAACACAACCTGTGTTTTGTAATATATTACAAAAAACGACTCACTCGTTAACGTCAATACCTTAGACAATAAGGCCGACAGATTAACATAAAACAAAACCTTTTTCCAATGTTTTCGTAATATTTATTTTTTCCAATATACTACTCACATAAGAATGTTTCTTTTGTACAAATTTCAAGAAACTTGACATATCCGGTCGACCAAAATGATTTACAGCCTTAAGACCAGTGAATATTGAAGTTTTAGAAAGTCGTTGGAAATGATTTTCACAAATGTACTGAAATTATAAAATTTAATTAGTAAAATTTGTATGCCGATTATGGCCAAAGGGCTAGGTTACTGAAATTTAATAAATAAAATAAAATAAAATATGCGGAAGTTGAATATTTTAATTTCCAAAATTTTAAAATGTTGTAAAGCTAAAACAAGTTTGCATTAATCAAATCCTTAACGGACGTGTGCTGGAAATCCAATTTAATTTTAACTGAAATCAAAAAATAATCGGGATCTTTAAAGAATAAATAAGTTGAATTTGGCATTTATAATATAATTGGCATTTACAAGTAATTGGTATTTGGCAAGTTAATCACCCTTATAGTGGTTGGTGAATTAAAAATACGTCTGCGACTGTTTGGTAATAGATGAAAGAGAACGTGAACTTATTCCCTTTAATCTATTATCAAATTCGCCAACGATAAGGGTTAATAATTGCAGACTTGTAATTGGTTATTGCCAGTTGTAAATTACTTGCAATTCGTAATTACAAATTGCAAAACTAAATTAACATTATGTGAAATTATTATTTTCAATTAACAATTACATGAAATGTAATTGGCTAATAAAAAGTAATGGTCAGCACCCAAGTCTGGCATAAGTATTATCAAATTTGTTAGTAAGATTAATTAGTGCTGGTTCAGGCATGTCAGGTTTAGCTGATCAGCAGAGAATGCCATATCTTTTCCCCTTTCTCCTAAAAACACAAGACTTAACGAGTCAAACTTGACGTGTGTGAACCGGCACTAATTCTCGTTTGAACATGCGTGTATGTTCTAATGTCTCCAATTTTCTTGTTCTTTACTTTAAACTTAAACTCATCTAGCATATAAAAATACAAAAGCAGAAGGAAAAAAGGAAAATTGACGAGTCTATATCCCTTTCTATTCTTTTTCCCACTCTCTCCTTAAAACTCAAGACTTTTAAAATTAAATTTTTGATTTCACTTAAGACGACCTGCACAGCCTAGATACTCACCAACATTGTTGTTCTTAAATCGAACTTATGAAAAAACTGCGTGATAAATATATGAATTTCCAAGACATTCGTAACATCCTTTTTCTCCACATCACGCAAAACATCTATAAACCATTCAAAGTGCTTGTGCGATGGACAAATCCACAAGAAATAGACTTTCTTACAAGCCACACCAGAATAACGATTTGTACTGGTGCCAAAAACTAAATCATTTAAGATCGAAGCATAGGGTGTTACACCAATGCCACCACCAACCATCACGGCCACTTCAAATTTATACCAATCTTGATTGCCACCACCAAAGGGACCTTCAATACGTATTTTGGGTTGATCTTCGGGATTATAATTGCAAGGATCAAAATAGTTACGCAATTTCCAGGTCCAAGGACCCTGAGCTTTAATGTGGCAACTAAGGAAATTCTCATGAGGCGCCGAGGTTAGAGTAAAACTATGCATTTCATGAGGTCTAAAGGCAGTGCACGATAAACGCACCCATTGTCCGGACAAATATTTTAGATTTGGCGGACGATAAAACTTAATTTTGATAACATCAGAAGGCAGTAGATCGGTTTCAATCACATCCAATGCCATGTATTTGGTACGCAAAGAAACAATTTTATCTAAAGTGTAAATAATGCCAGGACCCAGGAAGAACATCCAGAAGCGTGGCGGCCCCGTTAGGCGGGCCAATCCGTGTATAAGACTTAAAATGTAAAGTCCTATATACAGAGTATGCATATTCCAAAAGAATTTATAGGCCTTTTTGCGTATAGTTGGATGGGCAAATACAAATATTATGCACATTATGATGAACAATAAAACACCAGTGGTTCCTTAAAGTACAAACATGTTAAAATTAATTTATTGTTTTTAATGGATTTTATGCAACTTACCTGTCACTGTTTGGAATAACCAGAATGTTATATCCGGCTTATAATCCGATGCAAAATGAACTTCTCTGGTAAGACATCTAAGATTTTCATGAGATTGTGTTGAGACATGATAGAAATTTACTATATGACCCACTGTGTGTAGCACCGAAAAGAAAAGGGCAGTACAGGCAGCTATTTTATGAAATTGTATATGAGAATCTAGGGGAATATACTGTTGTATGGGAAATTCTTTGAGCTTTGTAATGAGATTCCTGAAAAGAGAAAATAAAAAATTTAAAAGGAAACTTTTTGTTAACACTGTTTTTTTTTTTAATTTTCTGCTCTAGAACATTTAATAAAAATTTGTTTTAACGAACTGAAAAGTATCAACTGTTGTAAATATTTTTAAATAAAACCCCGCAAACGCTTTTAAGCTCAAATATTTTTAAATAAATACTTTCTATACTCTTCAACACAGGCTCGTATAGTTGATCTCATTTAAAAGGCCCTAAGTCTGCTTTCACACATTTCATCTTTAGATGCTCAACTCTTATGGTTTTTGGTGAGGGAAGAAAGAAGAAAGGGGGTAAGTACGGAGATGCCTGTACTCGGTCAGTACGCTTTGTGTTTTTATTCGTTGGTATTTGCACAACGATGGCTGCATGTAATTTTTTTCTTTTCTTTTTCTCTTTGATTTGCTGTTATTAAAATTATTGTTGTTTTGAACCGAAAAAAGTTGAAACCGGTTGCTGCGTGTGATTATATTGGCATCTTAAAAAGGGAATTGAAAAGAAGTTGAGCATCAAAAGATGAAACGTGTAAATTCAGACTAACTTCCATAATTGCAACTTTACAGAAGAAGGTTAAAACATAATAGAAACAATAATTTGTATTGTGGTTATTTTGTTGAACTATTTATGGTTTTTAATCCAAATTTTTAATAATTTTAATTAGGCTTAAGTTCATTAAATTTAATTTTCATTAAATTATTTTTATGAAGAAAGGAATTTTACAACATGAAAATTAATTAAAATTGTTATTGATAATCTTTCATTCTTGACCGTGGCGGGGTATATAATTTAATGAAAATTAAATTTAATGAACTTAAGCCTAATTAAAACATAATAGAAACTGTATATAACAAAATGTAAAATTACTTGTACAATCGTGATACTAATTTTTGCGAAATGCAATCACTAAAGACTTTATTTCGAAAAAATCGAAATAGGGCTTTTCGAAGACTTTTTATAATTCACTTGCATCTAACCCGCTATTTTGTCAGAGTCTTATTTTTTATTTAGATTTTAAGTTAAATTATTTACAAAAAGACCGTAGTTTTTTCTGGTTTTAAGAGTTGTTCTTGTAAGCTAATCGGTACTCACAAAACGAAATTGATAAAATGGAATATTTGTATGAGCTCAAAGTACAGGGTCGTTTTTCAAATTTGCTCGACTTCAAATCCACTTCATTTCAATTTCTAGAGCATGCCCAATTATGTTTCAAAATTTAGTGTTATAGAAAACTCAAAAAGTACAGTATAACGAAAAAGTAAAAGAAAGAAATTTTCCATATTTCTCCTTTTTGATAATTTTTTCTCCCCATTGAACTATCAAAAATTTATATATTGTAAATAAGTCCATAATTTAATACATATTTTTTTTTAAAGTACCAAAAATAAGAATATCTTAACCCATTAAACTTTCGAATTTCGAAAATGTACCAAATTAATATGTATTTGTATTTTTAAGATAATTTAATACATATTTAAGATAATTTAATACATATTTTTTTTTTAAAGTACCAAAAATAAGAACGATCTTCACCCATTAAACTTTCGAATTTCGAAAATGTACCAAATTAATATGTATTTGTATTTTTAAGATGAGGTACGAATGTGGTATACTTTGTTTTCTAGTTTATTGGTTTAGAAGATAGATGGGGTGACAAAAAACATTACAGTAAAATGTGCTCGAACGCACCTAACCCTACGTTTCCACATGCAAGTAATTACTTGCATGTAGTGTATACGTGTTACAACGACATATCGAGGAAACAGCCGATTGGCTGAAAGTACAAACATTTTGCGAATGTTAGTGAAACAGTGTGAGTGTATTGAGTTTTTCGAACTTGCACTTGCATGTAGAAACGGGGGGTAATGTAAAAAATTGATTTTGCAGGTTAGCTTTTAATATAATAGTGAAGTACACGAAGAACAGCCGTATATACATATTCAGCACAATTATGAATACAAATTCCCCGGGGGTTTTTTTCCTTTTACCATTTTTACAATTGAATTAACATAGGAAAAATAGGAAAAGGGAGACAACTTCCGGGGAAGTTTTATTCATAATTGGGCTGATTTTTTCTACTTGTTTTCAATAAAAAAAATTATTTTACACACCTGGACATAGTAAGCAAAAGTAGCGAATAACAAAATGATAATGATGCCGCTGAGCCTCGAGTGATTGCAATACCTACACCCATAATATGTCTCAAGTCCGTATGTTCAGCCATAAAGGAATAATCTAAAAAACAAGACAAGACAGGTATTAGCTGGAAACTTACATTGAAATCTCTTTTTAACTTACGTATAAAACGTTCCACAAACAAAACTATGGTGATGACATAAAACAAGAAGAGATAGAAGATATTTTGTCGATTCTCTTCCAAAAACGTGATATAGCTGTCCCATTTCTCTTGCATCCAATGACGTGGTCTCTCTTGCATGGGTTCAATGTTAAATGAAGTCATGCGTGCTACATTCGTGGAGGTGTCCAAGAAATTTTGTTTGGCTCCTTTGCAATCTAAACCAATCGCCACAAAGTCTCCCTTATATTCTTTCATCATTAACTTGAAATCCTGATACGTAAGGTGATTTTTATGCTCTAGACCTACATCCTGGAACATGCCGTCAATTAGTTCGGTTACTTGATCATCGCCCAAACTAGTGGTGCGAGCAATTTCCACTAAAGAACGCATCATTTCACTTAGTTCTTCCTTATCAATGACACCATTACGATCATTATCACACATATCAAAAATAATGCGCAGCTTGTCATCGGTTTTGCCACGTGAGAAAAGCACTACTGTTTCCAAAAACTCTTGGAAGCTAATGCGACCATCCTGATCTTTATCCACAATATTAAACATTTTGCGCACAAACATATCATTGGGTTTCATGCCAAGCGCCGCCGCAAATTCTGCTTTCGATAAAGAAGTGCGCATTACGGTCATAACCTCGCCATCGGTAGAGGCGTCTGATCGACGTCTTCTTTCTCCTGGTCTTAGGCCGAATGTCAAAGCGTATGCCTCGCGGAAAAAATACTCTAAACGTTTTTGCCTTCGTTCACGTGTTTCAGCTCCTGCTAACATCATGTCACGATTGACTTCCACCAAAGTCATTTCTTTTTTGTGTAAAACCAAAAAGTCTTCCAGCTTCTTAACGAACTTTCGGCGCGCTCCATACGATTCTAGTTCTAACACCAAATCATGATCATTGGGGACTCGTAGCAGAATATAAGGTTTCTTTTTAATGTGATTGTGAGCCGATTCCTCCACTGTAACCACATCTACATTTTTCAAGCTGAAAGTGCGTAGTTTTTCACCTTTGCGATCTACTGTGTAAATGGCAGCCTCCGGCCCAAACTTAACGGTAACTAAGCGTTTGTGATTTGCATGCAACCACTCACGGGCCAACATCTTATCTACTGAACCTTTGTGTTGAGGAGCCCTTAAAGCCTCCTGACGTATTTTTAGCTTTCTCCGTTTGCTATTTTGTAGTTTAACCACACAATAACCAGCTCCGGCACACAGAATAGGCACAAAACCCAAAAATACACAGACGTAAATAAACATTAACTCCGAACCCGAAAAGTAATCATAACCTTCCAAATAAGTACACGGTTCCAGTTCAGTAGCATTCAATTGCATCGGCTGGCGGCAAGGGTCTCCCTCATGCCACATAAAAACATCCTGTTGTATATCATTCTCATTTATATCTGTGCTATTTACAATTATGTCATACATTTTTATTTTCCGGATTTCTTCTATTTCCTCCTTAGTAAAAATACCATTGCGTTCATTTTCAAACCAAAAACGATCAGCATCTCTCAAACGCTGAAATTGTTCTTTAATAACGGCAGTAAATAATTCTCCTGGTTGACCATACGACTCCAACATGCCACCAACATAAACATCAACGTCATTTAATTGGTTGTCGTAAGCTGAGATCAACATGTGTAGAAGATCAGGTTGTTTAGCAAACAATTCCGGATTTATATCAGTCCAATTATTGCGTCGAGCTAAACCGAACGCCTCTCGGGCACTGTTATAATCGGGTAAACCATTATCACGACCACGCATAATATTTAAAGCTCCCAAATCACGGCGTGTAAATTCCATTGGCCCGAATAGCTTATCACGTACATCGGAACACAGAACGGGATCTTCACGTTCTGATATTTGAGAGGATAGACCCATTAGAATTTCTTCTATTGTGGTATCGGTAAGGAAGTCCTACAAGTGGAAGATTAGATTATGAGGGAATACAATACAGACTTGAGGCAGAAATATGTAGCTGTAATTCTGTCTATAGTCTCTCTATAATTTTAAAAAGTTATTAGTTTTCACTTACACTTGAATCCCACCATGTCGAACATAAACGTATAGCCGGATAGCCCATTGGAGTTTTCTTATAATTACAATTAGCATCTCGTCTATAAATGCCAGGAGGTATCATTGTGTGGCCAAAACGAAAGGCAGCTGCTTGAAATATATGACCAATGCCAGGATGTATATCACGATTATAGTTCTCATAAGGCGGAATTTCAGAGCCCAAAAATGCCGGTAAATATTCATACATAATAACATTTTGCAAAGTAGCAATCACGGTACGACGAGCACGTTGGAAAATATCCTCATCGGTCCAGTCGGCGTGGGCTCGCTTAATACGCTGAGCTATAGTGTTATGCCAGCGTAAAAACAGTATGGCAAAGGAAAGCATAGCAGGGTTTTGATTTGTTCTAGGGTCTCCCAATACTAAAAGAAAAATTTTAACAATTAAGACTGTTTCATAACAAGAAATGGTAAAATACGTACAAAACAATCTTTCAGGACTTAACATTTTCATAACACTCGGCACCGGATTATTGAATAACGGGACTCTCATTGTATTCTTAACCGGCATCTTACCACTTTTATCTGTCAGCAAAGTGCCATTGTGAAATGAGCGCATGGCATTAAGCCATGCCTCCGATGTACTATATATAAAACTTCCATCGATCCAGGCAGTCATTTGATTAATTTGTTCTCGTGGAGCATTGGGACTTTGTCCCGTACTACGATCATATGCGGCTCGATGAAAAGGTATATACTTGTCACCACGACATTCTTTATCATACATTTCATCGCATTTCTCAATCTCAATGCGATGCATTTCTATAGGACATCCCGATTCGGATGCCATAACAATCTCGTTGGCTACAACTTGACCGAAAAAGGCCAGTAGGGCAGTACGATTAAATTTTGAGCCGAGACCATCACGACCACCCATAAACAGGCGACTTAGTCGTCTGGTAGAGGGTCGATTCGAGCCGGCCATAGCGTAAACGCCATCTGAATATGAGGGCGGTGCCTTGCGCACCAAGTGACTATCTGAAAGTAGAAATAAAAAATTTATTTTTAATGAAAGTTTTTTAACACAGAAATTTTATTGAATGCTAATTTCTATTTCATGTTTTTGAATTTTTATTCGAATATGGTCCTATATTGAACTAGGTCACGACAAATTTAATCACGGTAATGCTCTTAGTTTCAGCTTGTTTACAAATATAAGTCATTATTTATTCTTAAATATTAATAACAAATATAAGCAAAAGTGTGAAATAATTATTCAAAATCAATGGGCAATTTATTCCACGTATTCCACATATTTTGCTTGAATCATGATGCAAGTGCTTTCCAATTACATAAGTTTGTTAGAAAAGGCATTTAAGACTTTAATTTTAATTTGAATGCTAAAAGTACTTGCAAGTGATTACTACACCATTTCCTATTGTATTTAAAAATTTTGTAATCGTTGTTCAGAAAAATTATCGCCGAGTTTTCAAAATTTTAAATAACAATTCACAATTGTACTAGAGTTGTCAAAACCGATTTCCGAAGACTAGAGTTGTCAAAACCGATTTCCGAAGTATTCAAAAAATCGATTTCTATTTTTCGAGTTTTTAAAACCGTTTTTTTGAAAAAGCCGGGTTTCGAAGTATTCGGGAAATCATTTTTTTTGGTCTCGAATAATCGACTTTTTCCTATATTTAATTTTTTAATTATCTTCATTCGA
This sequence comes from Pollenia griseotomentosa, assembly GCA_963931875.1. NCBI lineage: Eukaryota > Metazoa > Arthropoda > Insecta > Diptera > Polleniidae > Pollenia > Pollenia griseotomentosa. The sequence continues at coordinate 199,657,757 of OZ007561.1, read as the reverse complement.
TGACATTTTTTAGTAACCACTTTCGGTATTCACCATATATGTATAACATATTCATCACAGGTCCAAGCTATTGAACTTGCAGAAGAATTCTACAACACAGACTTTTTTATAATTCCCAGCAGTATGAGTTAAGCGACAGTTCTGACTTTGGCTTTGGTTTCTGGTGTACAAGTGCTAGTGGTGAGTTCAAAATTTTTGATGTTTTTGTTAACCGCACTAGCTGTTAACTATAATACAAAAACTGCAAAATTTAAACTGAACTAGAGTTGAGTAGTAAACCGTAATATAAGAACAGCTTAATACTACCTTAAAAAATTCAAAACCCAGCTCAAAGGTCAAAAACCATTAATAACAGTGACCTAAAAGAGGATTTTGAATACAGAGATAAATTTTATAAAATATCTTCCGAATTAGATCTGCTTTACATGGGATTACTGCAATTAACCCAATCTCAACGATTAGTGAACGTGTTTTTCAGTATTGTCCTCTATAAAAACTTGGTTGAGAAATCGAATGCCCCCAGATCATTTGAGACGATTTATGTTGTAATAAAATATTTTTGAGTCAACTTTAATCTAATTACCAACATATTAATATAATTTATAGGCACAAAGACTGTTCCGGAAACAAGTCACCATTTTCAATAGGATTCGTTCTTGGGACAATTGAAATGTATGTATTAAATATTATTAAAATTACGACTCTCTATTGCGATGCGAAAGAAAATGGTAGCAAATCTAGCGATTGGTACTCCTTAATGCGTTTGCGCATTTGTCTTTCGCATCTATTAATTTTTTTCTTTTCGCAAATCATCACTATTTATTTTATTTAAATTTTCCAACTTCAAATATTTTTACATATTTAAGCATTTCATTACTGTCAATCTGCGCCATCTTTCATTTTTGTTGCCAGTATTGATCCATTTTCAAAAAAATGTTGCGAAAGTGATAGAGAGTACCAAGTTGGCATTTAGCTTTCGCATCGCAATAGAGAGTAGCCCCCCATAATCATTCTTTAAACAAAAAAATTTTGCGAACTTTTTATTCATGAAAAATACAATTTTTGGCTAGAGCCAAAATATTTTGGGTATCTTCATAAAACCTGTCAAAGTTAATTTTCAAGGGGCTACAACTTAAACTTTTTTTTAATATAACTTATATACACACATATGCAAGTACTTTTTGAAAATTATTTTCACATCATTTAAGAGGTTCAGAAAGTTAAAAGCACAGAATTTAAAAAAATTTTATTAAAAGATTAAAACACTTACCTACAGAACCCCAATCGGGGTGTGCTAAATTATTGTACCAGCCATCGTATCTTTGTTTTTCAATTTGACTATAAATTTTTTCTGTAAAGATAAAAAAATGTATTTAAATTTAACATTTTTAATATATGTACATAATAAAAACTAAATAAAAATATTAAATGACGGGAAAAGTTTGAATCTACATAGCCAATAATACAGGTCGACTTTGAAAAAGTTTTTTTTTACCATTCCAACTAACCCTTTTATTTCTTGGTATGCTTAATCCGAATAAGAGCTTAGATTTCTCCCATCACATGACATATCAGATTTTGATATATTGAAATGCTTGCGTTATAGTGAACCAAAGCTAAGATTTTATGAAAATTCTAACGTTTTTCACTAACTGTTGCCATTTTGGAAGATGTATTGTACAACAATTAATAAAAAAATCTATAGTCTTGTAATTTAATTGTGTAGTCCATTTGATAACACAAATCTTAAGCCATAATGGAGCGTATTCGGATAAAACCTTGAAATCCTATAACAAAAATGTATCAGTGTGTAAACTTCATAAGACTTTTTATTTTTATTGCACAACGAAAAGAAGTGAAATATACTGTGAAGTGTGTTGGAAACAGGGTTACCGTTCTCCCGACTTAAGTCGCAATTTAACCCTTTTTTAACGGCCGGCGACTTTATTCACTACCGACTTTTGCGACTTTTTTAATTTTTAACCATTTTTTTTTTTATAAAATTTGTCACAAAAAAACATTTGATTTGCAGTAAATTATAAATGTTCTTATAATTTTTATCAAAAAAAAAAAAAAAAAAAAATCGTCAAAATTTAAAAGTAATTCACAGAATATTGTTTGTTTGGCAACAATTTTATTACATTTTTGCAACCTTGTCATGACACATAATAGGTGTGTTCCACAAGATCTCGGGCAAGTTCGGACTAATGAGAGTAAAATGAAAATTACGCTCTAAATTTGCTGACACTACCCAAAATTGATGGAACGCAAAAAACCATTTTTGCAGTTCTTTGAATACTAATGCTGCTTACTTTTCAAATTAAGATCTATTTAAAACCGTGTACAGACCCCTTAAGAGATTAATGCCTGTTTTGGGAAATTTTTGTATGAAAAATTACCGATCGGTTTTTATCACATCTTTAAAAGTGCGACTATGATCCAAAGCTTTATCGTAGGATATAATTAGTATGGGGGCATGGGGGGATGAACCGCATTTAAAAACCGTAACCCTCTTACCGGTAAGACCGTCTCAAGACAGGCTTCTATTTTTGGGCTCCAGTGCTGTATTCCAAATTTTTTCATAAACAGAAATATTCTTACAAAGTTTTGTTAAGATCGATTTATATTTTGTTGTAACTTCTTAACCTGTGCGCCCATTTAGAATACAATTAGTAAAATTGTTTTAAAACGAATCAAGTTGTACAAAATTTTGATTCTTTGACTATTATCCTTCTCTAGATATTTAGACATTTATATTTTCCCCGTGTGGGAGGTTCCACGTTCGCTCTTCGAAGTTCAGAATTTTAAAACTTTTACTGTAACCGTTTTCCAGATTTTAGAGTTTGGCAAAATCTTTCCGAAGGGTTACAGGAAATATGTCGTTCCTTTCGTTCATCGTTCCTGTTTTTTGCTGTGAACAATGAATTAATGAGGAACCCGAAAACTTCTCTGTCGTTTGTAAAAACGTCAACAAACAACAATTCTTTCAGCCGATATTGAACGAATCGAAATATTTTTTTTAGCGTTGTGAAAACTCAAATAAATGCTTTACAACACGGAATATCTAATTTCGATTCGTTCAGTATAGACTGAAAGAATTAGAATAAAAATGGATTTCGAATTGAAAAAGTAATCGATCACGACTGCCAGAATTAACTCCCTGTAATATTTTAAAGTCTCTAAATATACAAAATGAAGTTTTTTAACTAAGCTCTGCATGGCAAAAAATTACAAACACTATCTGCCTTTGACCCTTCCGCTAATTTCTGACCTTCTAAATTCCGCTAATTTTACCCTTCTAGAATAACATGAATACATCTTTGAATTATCTGATAAAGACATCGAGGCTTTAGCGCAATAAAAGCTTAAACGACTTCAATTTAAATTTTCGTTTTTTTTAAATAAATTACTTTAATGGCAACACTTGCATCATCTCCGAAAATGTCATGGTCAAATAAGGTACCGTTACGATTTTATAGCAAAAACAATTTTATCTTAAGCGACAACCTTCATATAAAATTTATATGAAATAAAATAAAAAAAAACCTTCTGTAAAATTTTGGTTTTGTCGCTTAAGCTTTTTTTGGATTATGCTATGTATAGTTCAGTCGGTAACTGCAAATCAAAATATTAAAGGCCTTGATAGTTCTTTGGAGGAATCTTAGAATGTTCTCATAATAAAAAGCAAGTACAATTTTATTTTCATAATTTTCAATACTTCGGACAAAGGTGGAAACGCGATTTAAAACAAACTTTGAATTACGAGTACTTAAATGATCTAAATAAGTGTAAGATTTTTGCAGTTTAAGTTAATAAATTTTTCAATTGTCATTTAATGAATTTTTAATTGTAATACACATTTGGTGACAATTAAGTTCGTTGAAATTAATGACTTGCAAAAAATTAAATTCAAATAGAAAAAACCGAACAAAATGTTGAAGAATTTTATCTCTATTAAAAGTATTGAATTGGTTAATTAATTTTTTTTTTCAAAATTTTCGTTCAACATTGATCTACATACATACATAAAAAAAAAACAAAAGTAGAATCAAATTGATTTACTGCACTTTAGAGAGAAGTGTTGTCAGTGTTAAGACTAGACTAGTCATGGTTTGCCTTTAAAAATGTTAATTTTTCTTTAGGTTTTTTTATTTTGTTTATAATTTTTTTTAAAGCATTTTGAAAATTTATTCGACAGTATTTGGAAATTGTAGTCTAGTTATTTTTCAGAATTTTTTTTTTGGCATAAGAAAAAAAAATGCATTTTTAGTCAATAATAATCGCAATTGTGATAAAACCAATTTTTATGCGTTTTATTTTATTTAGTTTTTTCTGTCCATGAAATAAGAGCAGACACCAAGACACCTGTCATGTAAAAATGTTTAGTTAAATAATCAAATAGAAAAAACATAAAGTCATAGTTACATACTAAATAAATTAAATGTTATATCAAGTACAATTTTTAGTTCAAGGATTATTCGCATAAAATCATATTCAAGCATATAATTCAAACAATTTAAAACTGAGAAATCTAATATTTTATGCGTGGTAGGATACACGTTTTAAAACTGAATCTAGTTTGCAGCACTGTTACTTTCGAAAAAAGCGTGAGTAAGCCCCAATTGAGTTAAATTCAAATTTATTAAAAAATTTGCTAAGAAAGTATTTTCGGTCTATTACGACCATATGATATTCTACACCATTGGAGTATATGACAAAGATAATTTTTCTATTTAGAGACAAATTTTCTAGATTGTACCCTATTTTGGACTCTTGGGCAATCATAGACCTGCCAGAACAAAATTATGTTATGAGGTTAATAGTCTTTTCACCCTTGTTAACATCTAACATCAATTTGCGGAGATTTTAACATTTTCCCATAATAAATACAAAGGGCTAATATCGACATATCTATAAGATGTTCCAATCTCATTGTATTCCATTATTCATCTTTCAATTATTTAATGTCAACACTAGAAAAAGGAAAGTTTTAAAAGAATTTTACTATATTGGTTTTAAAAGAAGCGTTACTATATGTCAAATGTTCCCCTTTTTTTTTTGTTTAATTTTTATACCCTCCAGCACAAATAGTTGTGAAGGGGGAATACTAAGTTTGTCATTCCTTGTGAAACTTTTTTAATATTCATTCAAGAATATATTTGGTGTTCATGAGTAGTTCTAAGTCGATTTAGCCAAGTCGGTCTGTCCGTCTGTTGAAACCACGCTCACTTTCGAACGACTCAAAAGAAAAGAACAATGTTGGTGTCAACTTGTTTCTAGTTCTCCTAAGCAGTTTGGGATTGAAATCCAGCAACGTCGGTTCAGTAGGATAAGAGTTGTGAATCAAAATGTGGAACAACCACCCTAATAATTTTGTTACAAAAATTTGTATTAATAGTGCCGGAATGCATATGACAAGACATATTTTTCATGCCACAAAATTTCGTGAAGATCTATCGAACATTTTTTATAGGCCCACTCTCCACTGCGCCTAAAACCGTAAAGAATAATGCTACTGTAATAAATTTTGGTCTGTCATAGTTTTATATACCACACTGTCAACTTTTGTGAAGATCGGTTCATAATTAACAACATATCCGATATAAAGCCCACTTCTGAAATATCCAAGCTGTCGGTGGAGGGCACCAAAGTTTCGGCACAGCCGAATATAGCACTCTAACTTATTTTTTTTTATATATTTTTAAATAAAATGAATTTCAAATGCATTTTGGTGTTTTCTATTTTTGGCACTTTCGTAGAAAAAAAGTTTTTTTTTGAGAAATGGTGACACTTTTAATTTCTATTTTCGGGAGTAGTATTTGTATAGAAGTTATGGTCAAATATTAACCGATTTAAATAAGATTTGGTAAGATGATTAAGATTGCAAAAATAAAGTAGTTGAAGCCAATTTTATTCTAAATACAAACATAATAAGATGGTTTATGGGCCCAAAGACTTTAAGCTGGAAAGGAGATTGTATGGACGATATGTGCAATTATGAACCGATTCTTACTATTTTTAATGGGATTGGTCCTTGTGACAATTATAACCTCGTGCATAATTCTGGCAGTCGTGATCGAGTACTTTCTTGATTCGATTTGTTATTTTTTCAGACGATACTAAACGAATCGAATTAATTTTTTCAGTATTGTGAAACTCAAATTAATGCTTTACACCACTGAAAAAAATAATTCCGATTCGTTCAGTATTGACTGAAATAATTAGATATTAAATTGCTTTCGAATCGAGAAAGTACCCGATCACGACTGCCGGAATCAGGCCCCTGCATTTTATGGTATTACAAAGCGAAAATTAATATTACTTCTTTACTTGCCGTGCTGTAGGGTATAAATTATCCACTACTCTGTGACATTTTTAGTCTGACACGCAAACACTAAATTTGCATACCTAAGATAACTTTTAAATTGAAATCTAGTTCATTTAAAATAGAGCTACACCCAAAAAATTAAACACTAATGTAAAAAATTGTGGGTGAATATATGTATTGTTGTTGCAAAAATGTGTTTTTGTTTGTTTGTTTGTATGACTTACATAAACATTGAAAGTACTTCAGCTTGTCAGCAACATTTTTAAATAACATGTTATTTTATCATTGACGTCTCCTTTTGTACGATTCTTTTTGGTAATCTTGCTTGATTTGGCCAATTAAAAACTACTAAGAAATGTTTGACTTGTTAGTAAGTAAATTTTAAATTAAATTACGAATTTTTTTCATTTACTTTTTTATAAGTTACAATAAGTTAACAAATTATATTCAACATTATGTATTTGATTTGAAAGCGAAAATTTGAAAGAGGTTTTTAGTAACATAGTGTAAAAGCAATTCAAATCAGCTTTATATGGGAGCACTTGCTTCTGATTCAAATTAAAATCACAGTTGTGAGAGGACCAATGGACATCCAATAAACGGTTGTTAAAATAAAACTGTTAAGATAAAATATTACACCATGAACATATAACATTTCTGTACCCTAAATCATAATAGACTAGTAAAGCGTGTGACAAGCTATCTTTAGTACAGGGGAGAGGGGTTACACAGTTGAATTTCAGTCGAGACTGACTTTCACCCAATTTATGGTGTTAGCGAATACCAGTGCTTCACTATCCCCATAGGTCATAATTTTTTAGATAACCCTACACCTTTTTTTTATTACAACAAGACAGATTGGGATTGAAAATAACCGAAATCGGTTTGATAAAAAAAAAAATTAAATGCTTTTTACACATGTCTCTTATGTTTTTAAAATGCTTATTTACCATATAGATTTTGAACGTAAAGCACATAAATGAGTTTAGGCGCATTAGGAAATGCATCACTGCGTTGCATGGGAGGCTTCTGGGTAATTAGCAGGGAAACTGGAAATTTGCAACTAAAAACAATTTTATTAGATATGAGTGTCCAAGTGTTTTTCTTTGGGGCAGTATTGGACCTACCAGAATAAAATTTTGTTTCAAATAGGTGGAATATACTCATTAACCCTAGAGTACTAACCATATTTTACATACGTTGTAACTAATGATCGTCGATTCGACGATGTATTTTTTAACTGCCTGTAACTTTGGCTTAAAACCAAATATACTTTTTCAATGAATGCTTTTGATCATTGGGGCACCCTATAAATCCATATAAAAAAAAATTATTTAATTTATATTCCTATAGATAAAAAAAATATTTAATTTTTGTACTAATTCATTTTATGTTGAACATATTTTGGGGATCAAACAAAAAGACCTAAAAAATATTGTGAAGAAAGCTAAAAACTAAAAAAGAGGCAAAACTTAAAAAAGACATTTTTAGCTTTAAAAAAATAAAATTTTTTTTTTTTTTAAATAACACTTTGAGCAAAAACCACAAAGCTCAACTTTGTGTTCTCCGCATATGGGTTTTTCGCATATATCACATTTTTATTTTGACATTCGGCATTTTTTCGTATAGGCATGAGTTACACATACTTCATTTGTGTTTTTTTTTTGTATTTTCTCCTTAGCTGGTCATTGTTGCCACTATTGTTTGGAGTAACAACATTTGCATATTTGCTCTTAAAACTGAAAAATAAAAGTCACGTCAATACTAACCATCGACGATTCGACGAGTACAAGACCAATAATAGCAATGTTCTAGCAACGCGGTTTAAAAAACGCAATTACACACAGCAAAAGTAAATCATTTACTAACAGCATACAAAATTTTAGATTGTTAGGCACACCCATTTAAAAGTAAATGAATTGAAAGGGTGCGATGCTCGTCGAAACGTCGATCATTAGTACTCTAGGGTTAAACGAAGAAATGCTCTTTTGACCAATATTTCTATGCAAAAAATGCTGCAAAGGGTAAAAAGATTGAACGGTATGCACTTAAAAATGTATGCCAAAATTCATAAAAAAACTCAAAAATGGATAAATATATTATTATACCCTTCACCATAGGTGGTGAATAGGGTATATATAAGTTTGTCATTCCGTTTGTAATTTCTATAATATTGATGTTAGACCCTATAAAGTATATTTATTCTGGGTCCTTATGAGGAGCGAAGTTGATTTAACGATGTCCGTCTGTCCGTTGAAATGGACTTTCCGAAGACCCCATATATGATGGGGGCCAAGTTATTATACATTTATGTCACATATAGTCCGGAATTGTTTGCTATTAAAATTCAACAAGATTGGTCCACAAATGGCTGAGATATGAGTGAAAAACCATGACTGCCTCAAATTTTTTCCTTTAAAGGTCCAATTAGACGTGACATTACCATACCAATGCTGTATTACCAAAAAAACATAAACATACCATACAAACCAATTCAATTTTGGTTTCTACGGTCATACAGTGGCTATTGTAATACAGTGTTGGTAATGTGTTTTTTTTTTGGTTTTTTTTATACCCTTCACTACAACCCAGCGGGAAAACTCAGAAGACCTTCTTACTTCAGGCCTTTTTAGAGGCCTGCTTAAAAGATTTTTTGATTCAATTACTATTCTTATATAACTGCTAAAGAAGACCTCATAGAAGGCCTCGGCTCTTTCGTATAAAAGATAAGATACACCTTCCACACTCGCTTCAATGAGAAGGGAGTAGAAAAGGAGTAACATTTTTTGTATTGTTTTTTTGCACAAGCAAAAGCAAAATCAATTTTTTTTGGTCCCGTTACCCTTCTTATGTACCTGCTGAAGAAGCGAGAGCGGAAGGCCTTCTCCGCAATGACAACGTGTGTAAAAAAGATACGAGTATGGAATGGCGCAAGAAGGCCTTGTACATCCAAAAGAAGGGGTATAGAGGCCTTCTAGAAGGCCTTCCTACTCCTTCTTTTTCCCGCTGGGAAGTGGTGGATTTTATTTGGATTTATATACATGTATATGATATGCCGCTCAAATAAAGAAACAAACTCATAGACTCAATATATTTTTATTTAACGCTTCTTCAGTAAAAGCATTCGTAGCCGAGTTGTTAAGTTCTCTCCTGAGACTGACGATATGGCCAGTTCGAATCCCAAGAATAATTTTTTTTCATTTTTTTTATTTAATTATTTTATGTTCTAAAAAACGATTTCAAGATTATAAAACGAATTTCAAACATCAACTTTGGCAAAAGAGGAAACGGGTACATATAAAAGGTGTTTTTTTAAGCTAGATAGAACTTTAAATTGTAAAAAGTAACACAAAAAATTAAATTTTGATGAAATATTTTTTTTATCGTTTCAGTATACTCTGACAAATTATCATGAATAGACTCACGCTTGAACAACGCTACGAAATTATCCAAATTTACTTTGAAAATCAGTCGTCGATTCGCGCAACTTATAGACTTATAACGGGTTTGTTAATAAGCAAAATCGCCGCATATGGAGCGAGACCAATCCACAAGAGACCCTACAGACTCCATTACATCCAGAAAAATGCACCGTTTGGTGCGGTTTTCACGCTGGTGGCATCATCGGACCTTATTTCTTCAAAAATGAGGCCGGAGCTCGCGTTACGGTCAATGGAGATCGTTACCGCACCATGATCAATGATTTTTTGTTTGAAAATATGGATGACATTGATCCGGAGGAGATGTGGTTTCAACAGGGTGGCGCTACGTGCCATACGGCGAACGCAACCATCGACTTATTGAAATCAAAATTTGGCGATAAGTTGATTTCGAGAAATGGACCTGTCAATTGGCCTCCAAGGTCGTGCGATTTGACACCTCTCGATTATTTCCTGTGGGGCTACGTGAAGTCACTGGTTTATGCTGATAAACCAGCAACAATTGACGCCTTGGAGGCCAGCATTGTTCGTGTTATTCGTGACATACGGCCAGCAGTGCTCGAAAAAGTGGCCCAAAATTGGACGTCCAGAACGCGCTTCGTCAAGAACAGCCGCGGTGCCCATATGCCCGAAATCATTTTCAAATGTTAATGTCACGTATTGATCTTTCGAATAAAAAAAATTTTGATTACAATTTAATTTTTTGTGTTATTTTTTACAATTTCAAGTTCTATCGGGCTTAAAAAAACACCCTTTATATTTTTTGTTTTTTTTATATTCTTCAACATGGCGAAATAAAAAGTTGGCGTGGCTCAATTAATATTTATTTATACCTATCTAAAGAACGTTATTTATGTACATATATAACTTTTTGTTCTTATCTCATCATGGTGAAGGGTATTTAAGATTCGGCATAGCCGAATATAGCACTCTTACTTGTTTGTATCTCCATTGGTCGCTTAGTGAAAAACATATAATTGCATATTCACGGTTTCCCTTTAAGTCAGCTGATGCGCATTTTATGCATAAACATAAAAATGTCTTGCATCAACTTCAATCATTTCGTAAAGTTGCTCTCAGTGAGGAAGCAGCACGCGCGTGATTATAATTTTCTTTTAAGGGTATTCATTCCCCACTTGTTTGGCTGCTCTTCGTTGGTTTTGCGTTTAATTTCTCATTGGCTAATGGTTTGGCGTCGTATAACTGTAACGGGAAAAGACTCAGTTAGCCGAAAGTAACAGTAACGTTCTAAATCAGCTGCTTCATTTTGTTGTATGTAAAGCAATTAGAACGATTATAGATAGCAGAAATTTGTTACGTCTCAATCTGTAATAAATAGATTTGTCTTAAGTGTTAAGTTACTGTGACTCCCGGTTAACTGAGCCTTAACAGTTTTTCGGTTTTCAACGTTAACTTTATGTAATGGTACAATTACGTTATAAGAACCGGGTAATTGAATCGTCGATTCGTTTAAGACAATTTTAAATTGATGTGAAAACCTAATTGAAGAAATATGTGTTTTGCAAAATATTTCACTTAATAAAAAGCCAAGGTTGGCAACCGATACTGATTTTAATACCGATTTTAATTGTTACCGAAATAACAAATAGTTTAATATTGGTATTGATACTAAACTCTTTTCGGTTGTCAATTTATATATTTTCCATTAAAATGTTCAACACTTTTTTTAAAAAAAATATACATTTTGCAAAGATAATACAGTTTTTACAATATTTTAGGAAAAAATGCCTTTGATAATTGCCACCATCTAAAAAAAGTGCCATCTAAGTCGTTAAGATCCATTCTATGTTTTTTTTTAACATTATTGTTAGGTTTGGTCAATTTAATTGTAAAACCGATATACCTATACCGTTAAAAACGTGTCTACATCGGTATAGATTTACCGATATAATTAAAATATCGATACAAAGAAAGAAAAAAACTTGTACAAAATTTTAGATTTTTCTACTTATTTTTAGTACGAGTCGTATTAAAAGATAAAAGTACGAATATCACTTAAACGAACTTAAAAAAATCGAAAATAGGATAACTTTTGAAAAACCATATGCGTTTATACGCGTGCGTTTGTAAAAGTTTGTTGTATAAACAACAACAACAAAACAACAAAAGAAGTTAAAAAACGATTTGCTTGTTTTATGTTGATACAACAACAATTTAAGAAGAAAAAATACTTAATAAACTAAGATGAAAAAGTCCCCAAATTCTATTTGTCAAAACTATTTAGTTAGATATGTACATACAATTTTTAAAGTAGAATGATTACGAAAACCATTTCAGGCGTGCTGCTGGTGTCTTGTAATTGAGAGTTCATCTGAAAACAAAGGGGGAATACAAGAAAAGTGAAACAAACAGGTTAACGGGTAATAAAAAATATTAATATTTCATTTTATCTCTAGTTATCTGGAGTTAGTGTTTGGCTAGAATAATTTTCGGATTATTTTAAGTACGAATTGATTAAATTAAACCAACATAGAATTCTTGAATCAAGCCAAGTAAGTTTAAGGGTTAGCTTTTATCTCACTTTTACTGAAGTTAATCCTATTTTCGGGTTTTTTTTAAGTACGTGATAATTGAATAATCCGTACTTTAAACAATCATTCTGTTGATACCGCTTTGGCTTGATTTAAGTACAAATGAATTGATTTTTCTTTTAAGTATACCGATATCGAAATAACAAATACTTAAGTTCTGAAATTCGTTTCGGTTGCCAACCTTGCAAAAAGCTATACTGTTAAATCTTAATGATAATTATTTTATTTTATCTAATAAAATTTTTAAATGTTTAGGATATGAGAATAATTATGATTTATGAATAAAGAGTGTAATTTATAACTTGCCGAATCTTTTAACCATGCAGAATTCAAACTTATGCTTAATTGGTGTATCTTACGCTTCTTCGAATGAACTACCTAACAAACATTGACATTTTCCACAGATAACGATCTTGTGTCTTTTTTCCAAAACAGATAAGTGTCAGATCGAATAAATAAACACCTGCACAATTTAAGTCATGGTCATTTAATGCTGTATGGCCAAAAGTTAAACCATTCACAATTTAGTGCTGGTGAACTTTAATAAGTTCTATAGCTATTTCGGGTATTTGAAAAATTATTGCTAGTTCCATATTGATAAAGAATCTATAAGTAACTTAAATATTCGAAATGCTGAATTGGATTTTCTCGGTTTCAAAGACATTTTAAATATATTTTTTTTAATTTGAATTTTTTTAATTTTCATCAAATTTAATTTTCATTAAATTATTTTACTGAAGAAAGGAATTTTACAACATGAAATAATTTAAAATTTATTAATAATTTTTCAATCTTGGCTGAGCTTGAAATCGAACTCGGGTTGAATTTACGTTTTGATGCAGAGGGTAATTTAAAGTAGATGTATCAAGTATCCCAAAATAACATTCTAAAAATTTGCACAACATAAAACATTTTGAATACAAATGCGTGCCCTAAATGTGTAAAATACAAATCTAATACGGGTTTTTGATAAAAACTAAATGGTAAAAAAAACACAGTACAGCACTAACAAAGCAACAAGGTTCTAACAAGTAAAGGGGATTAAACCAAAAAAATATTTTTGTAGTTGGGCTTATGTCACTTTAGACATTGCTCTCAATGATCATTAAATTTTAATATGATATTTTTGTTTAAAACCGACTTTTAAAATAGCCCCTCCTCAGTAATACATTTTGCTACGCCATTGGTGGTTAATCATATTAAAATTGAACGTAGCAAAATCTTAGCACCAAAAATCAGTTTTTATGCGATATTTAAGCACTCATTTTGAAAAAGTTTAAAATAAACCATTCAAAACATTTGCAATTTAGTCATTTCTGGAATTTGAGCTTTGAAGAGTAGAATTTTGTGACAAATATTTTTGTGAAACATTAAAACCTATTATATTCCAATGTAAGGGTATGCTTTTGCATTTTTTCAAGAAAGTAGCGTAAGAGGGTTAAAATATTCCATAGAAATGTCCGCCGTAGGATTTCTCATAAATCTTCTCAAGGGTAACATCGTTTTCTGTGCCGATCCATCATAAGAATATTGCAAATGTTTGATGTTGTTGTACAATGTAATTAATGGCAAAAATAGTGAATAATAAAAAAAAAAATAAAATTAAAAAATTAAAATTTGCCGAATTTAATACCACCATGATTCAATACTAACGGAAAGTTTAATAAAAACCGTTCTTAAGACATAAATAAATCTATTTTGTTTCACGCGTATTGACGACCAAATAGTCTGTACCTTATTAGGAAACTTTGGCTCTTACCGTTCTCTAGATTTACAAAAATTTTAATGTCTTTGTATGGGAAGTGCCATGCCCACTTGTCTAATCCCACCCTCATTTTTCCGTATGTTTTGTATTGATAACTTAGATGTTTGTTCCGAATTCGAAAACGTTGGCTCCTGCCGTTCTCCAAATATACAGAAATCTTTGTATATGAAGGGTCACGCCCCCTTCTCTTATGCCGCCCCCATTTTGTCGGATGTTGTGTGTTGATAACCGAGATGTATGCACCTAGTTTGGAAACTTTGGCTCTTGCCGTTCTCTGGATATAGGTAGAAACCCTGCAAATAATATTGGACTACTTGATCCATTTTGATCAAATGGACTACTCCCTGGACTGGTCCAATGTAATGCAAGCATGGACCATGTCATTGTTAAAAACTGTCTGTAGTAAAACGACATGTCTTCGTTTTTTAACGATGTGTTTTCGTTTTTAAACGATTTCAAAGCTTACCATCTGGAGTATACCATGGAGTAGTTTTAAAACTACTCCTTTGTAATGCAAAGCTGGGCTACCGCCCTAGGACATCGTAATGTTGAATAGACCATGTTTTTTCTATACATTGGGGTTGCCTTTGGACTTGTCCTAGTCCCTAATGGGCAACATTTTACATAAGTGTATGGACTAGTCGCATTATTTGCTGGGAAAAAATTAAAAAAACAACAACAAGGTTTATGGGTAAAACTAGAAGCAGTCGTGGTTTTTTGCTCATATCTCAGCCATTTGCGGACTGATCAGACTGAACTTTAATGGCAAAGAATTCCGGGCTATATGTGACATAAATATATAACTACCAAGTCCCCATCATATCTATTTCAACGGACAAACAAATTCAACTTTCGATTTCAACTTTTCTTCTCATAAGGATCCAGAATATATATACTTTTTTGGGGGGACGATCAATGTTGTAGAACTTACAAGCGGAATGACAAAGTTATATATACCGTTTTACCTTCTGTGAAGGGTATAAAAAAGAAACTACAAAATACAAATAATACTGAGGATAATTATAAGGGAACCGAATAAGAAAATAAAAAAAATTATTCTCTTTTATAATTTGTAGACTAAATCATGTTTAAATGAAGACGTTAAATTTAAAAAAAAAGTTCTTATTATTACCCAATAAAAAATGTTCCTATTTTTACATTTAACATTTTAAAAAGCAAGCGCACATTTATGCCCTACGCAATAAGACATACACAGAAGCAGAAACGTAAGTAAACGCATTCTTTTATATTTGCTCACATTTCTCTTATATGAATCTTAGCCTTATAAAGTAATATAATTCTTATCAGATGGTTCCATGACTGCCCATGCTTTCCAAATAGGGAACAGTCGAAAGTTTATACCGTGGTTAGGGTTTCGTATGCTAGATCTTAAGCGACTATACTTTCTTACTTGTTTTAATATTTAATTTGTTAATGTTCAATATGTTGCAGTATCGGAGGTCATTTTGGATTATATTGACTTTCTCGATTGATATTTAAGTACTTTGCTAATAGTAAGATTGCTGATGTACTCTGTCCAAGTCTTCTGACGTATATTAAAAAACTTCCATATTTTATGCAATAAATATTTTTTTTAATTTTTGTTACAGAAAATTACGATATTGAGTTTTTACCAGTTCCGAAGTTACTCTTTACATCATTAACTTCAACTGATGCATTCCTTTAAGTAAATTTTATGACGAAGGTAAGTAATAATTTTTCTGGGACTTTATTCTTTTGTATTACATAAATACAAACCATTTCCATAGAATAGAATTACATACTGCATTTAATACCGCAATTTATTGACATTAAATAAATTCTAAAAATTTTAAGTAATTTAAGTAATCGATAACAGACTAAATTTCATTTATTGAACGTTTCGTATTTATCTTTAGATTGCTTAAAACTTGAGGTTCAATATTCTTTTTTGTAACCTAAAGCCCAAACATTAAATGCATAAGTTAGGGCAATCATGAAACCGCCAGAACATAAACTCTGTTTCTTTACTTTTTGGGTAAAGTTCGTGAAAATGAGCGCAAGCATAAATTTCTCTCATAAAGAGACAAAATTACACAAAAGTACGGGAACAGAAAAAGCCAAATTTTAAGCACGAAATAAAAAGTCATTGTTTTGATAGTTTTTACAAAACAATAAAAGTTTATGCCACTTTTGAAAAATTGTATATTGTCTGCAGAAATAAACTAATTTTACCAAAAATTAAACCAAACAAACACTTTTACAATTACTAACATAATGTTTTTCTAATATTTCAACATAAAACTTTATATTTAAGTACATTATTTGACTCCAGAACACTTTTTCCAAAATTGTGTTCAAAATTTTTTTGCTTTGCATTTCATTGTTTTGTTTATGTTTTACAGCTGTTTGACAATTTACACAATTTGCACGAAGAAAAATTCTGGGCTGTTTTGTGCGAGAAGAAGAAGAATTTTATTCTCTCAAATCCGCTCTCATTTACACAAATTAAAAGTACGGGAACGCTTTTCGTGCAAATTGGGATCCCGAGGGATCCCAAAGTAGAGTAAAGAAACAGAGCTATAAATAGGTTATAAGGTGAATTTTAATGTAAAAGTTCTTTGTGCCGAAAATTATTTAGATATCCTTATCAAAATTAACATGAGATTTTACTGCCTTTAAGTGATTTTAGGATTGGGGTTAATATGGGCTTATGGTCAGTGATGCCAAGTGTAGGGATTTTTCCTTTTTTTTTTGTTTTAAACCGTCCGATTTGGTGTGGATTGCCCCATATATTATGTAATTTTAAAGTTTACAATTGGAACCACTTTAAACAAAATCTAAGACATGAAATTTTACCAAAAATTCATTTTCGTGATAGGGAAGGGTGGGTATAACTGATTATAAATTTGTACATGAATATAAAAACTTTTTAATTATAATACACTTTATAATAATAAAATACATTTTTACATATGTATATACATAACAATTACTGTCAGCATATTTATCTGTAATCAATTGGCCTTAAGTGGCTTCAAGATTATTAAATAAATAAATAAATAAAAATCTGCAATTAAAAAAAATTTCTACAATGCAACAGAAGTCAGAAATCTTTCCCTTTTTTCCAACATGTCAAATTTTTAAATAAATCCCTACAAAAAGGGAAAACTCCATTCACTTCATCACTAAAATATACATATAAAGGGTGGTTAAATTTCAAGGGCCGATGTTAATTTTGAATAAAACACAAACTATTTAGGAAATTATTGTAATTTTATTTTATTATGATATATTGGTATTACTCAATTATGTATGGAACAAAATATCGGCCAATTGGGCGCCGCGACAACGGCGGCACACCTCCATCCGATGGTCCAAATTTTCGATGACCCTGAGGCATAATGGAGGTTCTATGCCGTTAATGTGCCGAATTATCTCATCCTTTAGCTCTTGAATTGTTGCTGGCTTATCGACGTACACCTTTTCTTTCAAATAACCCCAAAGAAAAAAGTCCAACGGTGTCGAATCACATGATCTTGGCGGCCAATTGACATCGCCCTTACGTGAGATAACACGGCCATTGAATTTGTTGCGCAAAAGAGCCATTGTTTCGTTAGCTGTGTGGCAAGTGGCACCGTCCTGCTGAAACCACATATCGTCCACATCCATATCTTCCAATTCGGGCCATAAAAAGTTCGTTATCATCTCACGATAGCGAACACCATTCACAGTAACTGCCTGACCGGCCTCATTTTGGAAAAAATACGGCCCGATGATGCCGCCAGCCCATAAACCGCACCAAACAGTCACTCTTTGTGGGTGCATTGGTTTTTCGACAATCACTCTTGGATTATTATTCGCCCAAATGCGGAAATTCTGCTTATCGACAAATCCACTGAGGTGAAAATGTGCCTCATCACTGAAGATGATTTTCTTCGAAATTTATCATCCATTTTCATAATAAGTCTGGATAACTTTAACACGTTGTTGGATTGTGTATCTCTCCATGGTTCAAATTGAGTAAGTCTGAAATAGAGAAATGTCAAATAAAATTCGGAAAAAAACTTGGCGTTTAGGTGTGGTTCACATTCAACATCGGCCCTTACAATTTAACCACCCTTTATATATAAATATTATATGGATGCTATGGTCAAATAAGCCAGCCAATCCAGATTGAAATTCTTAATTGCAAATGGCGTTGGATTGGCCATACGTTGCGCAGGTCCACAAGAGACCTAGCAAAAGCCACCATCGACTGGACACCCCAGGGTAGTACAAGAAGAAGAGGACGCCCATTGCACACATGAAGGCGCCAACTAGAATGCGAGATTACTCAAAGTGGTCTTAGTTGGAGAGAAATTAAGCATAAAGCATCTAATAGTTTGTGGTGGCCCTTTGTTCCTTATAAGAACCACAGGATATAATAATAATAATGGTCAAAAAAGGACCAATTCCAATAAAATTTGGTATTGATTCTCCCCATGTGCCAGTTAGAACCTATGTATCAAACTTTGTCAAATAATCTCCAAAATTGTGACCTGTACTATGCATTGATTCGGCACGGAATGTGCGGTCAATTTCGCAGTTTGCTTGAGCAAATGACAGTTTCATAAATCTTAAAGAATAGTTTCAATATGCTCATATGATTTCAATGTATTCGCGCAGTTGCTTAAGCCAGCTTATGCACATTATGGTTGGGCCTTTAAAGTCTACTAAGTCTATTATTATTAAATAAATGAAGTGGTATTAGTGCAATTGACAGGCAAATAACCAGAAAAAAGTCGTTAAATTTAAATGATAACTCAGATTAAATGTGTGAATAAGTTGATTCACCAACTTCGAATGTTAGGGATTTTGGCCCAAAATTTTTTACGCAAAATAACATCATTGGCCATTAAAACCCCTCAAAGAACACTTATTTTAACACCAATTTTTAATACTATTAGGGTCCCAATGAATCCTGTTACGCATTTGAGTGTTCAAAATTTGAATTTCAAAGTGTAAATTTACATTTTAGTTATATTCTACATTTTCTTGGTATTGTTAGTTAGTTCTTTTATTGATCCACTCAAATTAAATTAACGTTTTAAAAGTCTCCAGTAGTCTTAAAATTATCATCCCAACTGTAAGTTAATTGAATGTAGGTATTTCTAAAGATAGTCACCCAGTCAGAGTTTGTGTTTTTTTTATCGTGTTTTATGAGTAAATAAAAAATTGTTAATTTTAATAGTAAAAAATACCAACATCTGTTCATTTACTTGTACAAGTATTAAACAACAATTTATACACATTTACCACTTAAATGAATACTTCAAACAATGACGGATTGACAGACAAATAGACGGACAGACATTAAGATCGACGTGATGACGCTGCTAGTTTTGGGGATTCCGTTTTAATGTCGAAGTTTTTTTATTTACATATCTAAAGTCAGTATCTAAAGTCAGCGTCATTCTTAATAGTTTTAGATGATGATTGATATTAATGCTCTCTTTTAAACACTACATTGTTTAAAACACAGTGTTTATACAAGAAACAAATAAGGCAAATAAATAATAAATAAAAGTTAAAAGGGAATATTTTGAGTTCAACTGCACAAGAAACAAATAAGGCAAATAAATAATAAGTAAAAGTTAAAAGGAAATATTTTGAATTCAAAAGCAAATAAAAAAATCTTCTTTTAAAATTAGGGTGGCCAATAATAACAACAGAAGAATTCGGGTTCGTGTGACTTAACGCCGATAGGAAAGTAACATTTAGAAGAAATTAACTGCAAAGCATTGAGTACAAAAAGGAAATGAATCTTCCTAATCCCATACTTGGGCAAAAAACTATTCTCTTAAAACACAGAAGCAGCCCTCGACAGCCCTCACTACGGCATTAGGACTAGGGCAAAAATCTTTCTAGTATATTTTTGTCTTAGATCTTAAAATGGCTTTTCTAAGATCTTTCTTAACCAAATTAAGGCATTGACCCAATAAAAACACTGTGCCAGTTGAAAAAACAGACAAGCACTTGGCGTCTTAACCTAAATCAGGTACGGTGAATCCAGTGGTGCTTTTTTTATGTAAGCTCTTGTTTTCGAGATATACCGTTATTTCGAAAATGGAGGAGATTGCACAACCAGGGTTGTCAGATTGATTTCGACCGTTTCCGCCAAATTCAATGTCAAAAATCGCCAAAATCGCCAAAGCTTTTGTTTTTCAGTTTTTGACAATAAAATACATATTTTTAGAATTATTAAAAAATATTTTTTATATGTTTGAAACAAATGATGGGGATCAAGGCGAATTAAACTACAGGTTATGTCGGAACTACAACAATCCAACAACAGCAGAAGGGTTTAATTCATTGCTTTATTATTGTCAACTCGAAATGTCAACCATTCTTAGCAAAACAAAATCAAATGGCGTTTCGACACCATCTGTAGTTGAATTCGCCTTGATGGAGATGACAAATAAAGTGGGGTTATCATACATTTGACCTATCTAGGGACATCCTAGGCGCTGCAGGGGCCAAATTAAAGAATTTCATTAAACCGCCATATTTGTATGGTGGAAGTTCTTAAATTCTTCATTAGTCACATTATTTACATATTAATATTTTTTATTAATACTGCTAAAGTTTTCACAAATTTCATTGTCAGTTGTTTACAAGCCATTCGACATGGCTTAATATACCGGATCTGTTATTTTTGTCACTATCTTTTTTGAACTTTTTTAAATTTTGTTTGTTTCTTTTCTTTGTATGTAGTAGTAGTAGTTTCGTGAATCATGTTTGTTGCTAAATTCTAGTCATCGATCACCCGGGTGAGGATTGCACACACAAATACATGCAAATAAGTATGTAGTTATTAATTGTTGTGTGCTCTTGCTCCAAATGGTTCCAACCGAGTAATTGTCACTACTTTTTTTATGTGTTGAAACATCAAGAACAACAAATGCAACAATAACAAAATTTGATTGTCGCGTCTTTCTTTGTTTATTATTGTTTTGCTTTGTTTTTTTTTTCTCGCCGTAGTTTGTTTTGTGTTGATTTTTCTTCTTCTTCTTTATTTTCTGTTCATGTGTATCGATGCCAGCTTAGTGCTTTTGGCACTATTTTTAGTGCTTTTTGATGCCTTTAAACGCCAAAATATTGAGCTTTGGTGCCAAACTAAGAAAAAGCACACATTTGGTGCTGAATTAAATTTTCATTGGTGCCTTTAGAGCTTTTAAAGAAATTTTTACATTTCTCAATTAAAAACTTGATGAAGTGTTTTTTTCAGTGTAAAGCATACTTTACTGTTATCCGTAAATCATTTGGCAGAATGGGTAACTCTGCATTTGGTAAAAGCTAAGCCTCTATTTTTTCATTAGGTCGTTCCAAACATAATTAGTAATATACTGGGTCCACATTTTATCGAAAACTTGGTGGAATAAACCTATACAGAAAATACATCGGTTAGAATATAAAAATTTATTAATGGGACACAGGTATAAAATACCAGATGGCTATCGATTAAAAAAAATATATTAAAATCGTAGCGGAAACTGAAAACCTACATATTTGAATACCATTGACGATATAAAAACTTCTTAAGGAAATGTATAATGACAACAAAAAGCTTATATATTTAACATATTGAAGTTACATTTTGGGACAAGTGCAAATCAAATGAGGAGGTGGCAATAATGTTAAGTTCAATAAATTTGTGTAAGTCCAAAATCATAAACAGATTATCTCTGAACCTTGTAAATTCGATTCTGTACATTAAATGCGGACATCTTCACCATAATTTGTACTGTCCCGATTAATTTCCTGCTTTTAGTGTCTGCGAAAAATTTTGTCAAATATAACATACAAAAAATCAAAATTCAATTTAAAGACGGTTTATATAGCCCAATATACATAAATGATAAAGATACAAATAACTTCGATTTAATATTTCTTTAGCTAAAAGTAATATCTTTTTTAAGCCCCGTCTTCACAACCTATCGATAGCTTAAGGTAGGATTTTATTGGCCGTATAAAAACTGCTCCATTATTACAACTTTACTTTAACCTAAAGTGAGCTACAAGTAAAAGGAGGGTTCTTTCTGCCTGGTCGGTTAAAGTAAAATTGTAATAATGGAACACTTATTAATCGGCACATAAAATCCTACCTTTAGCTATCGGTAGGTTGTGAAAACGGGGGTTAATAAATAATAAAACAATAGTTTTTTTGTTGTACTTTTCTAACTGTTTGAATAGTTTATTAACATAAAATTAACAAAAATTCTTGCGAACGTTATCTTTCGAATACGATGAACAGGCTGTTAGTGCCTTTGAAAGCTTTTTAGATGTCAAAATTACGTTTTTACTGCCTTTTTTACATTTTGATGTTGGCATCACTGGCCTTATTTGTTCATTGCTATTGTATTTTTAAGTAGGTATTATGTTTTTGAAGACTTCTTTCTCATTTTTGCAGTTCATTAATAATAATAAAAAAAAACTACAAAAATAATAATAAAATACTATCGTTTTTAAAACTGGTTTTCATGATTGTTGGTTTTTATTTTGTTTTTTTTTTTTTAAGACAAAACTGAATACTTTTTTATGTTTTTTGTTATTGTTGCTTTAATTTATGAAACTTATACTAGAGATCTGAAATGTCTGACCTTCAGCGATATTAAGGGCCAAAGACTTAATTGAAGGGAAAATTGTATAAAAATGCTTGCTAAAATATTATCTAATATACTTAAAGAATGCCACATTTTACAGTGCCCGACAAAAGTACTTTTAATATTCTTACATATACCTTATTTACTTCAATAGTGTCATCAATTTAAAAATACTCTTTTTTTAGTAGAGCCTTATTAACAGCGCTATAAATACATTGACAGTAAAGGACATAACTATTCGTACATCGCATGCCTATATTGCATATATTCCAAAAATTATAGAAAAAATGAAAAAAAGGAAAAATTAAATGCAGTTTGGTTAAACAAAGATTATTATATCATTTAAAAAATAAAAAACAAAAAAATTTAACACATGTAAAAAAAAATCATAGGGTGAAATGGGATAGTGAGGTAGGACGACTGGTGTTTGTTGGTGGTGTTATGGATGAGCAGCAATACAAGTGAATAATGGAACGTAATTTTTAGGATTCCGTAGATGCTTTGGGTCTTTGCGAACTTTAAGTATTTCAACAGGATAATGACCCCAAATATACAACCCGTTCAATAAAGGAAATTAAATTCACTCCCCAACCAACTGATCTAAAACCTATGGGTCACTTTTGGGATCTCTTTAAACGTAAATTTGGTAAAAGGAACGCTCGGAACAAGAATGTACGCAAAATTGCTTTTGGGGACACCTGGAAGGAAATACTTCCAGATTCTACAAAAAATTTAGAACAGTCAATGCCCAGAAGACCACAGGCCGTGCTTGATGCGAACAGCGGTCCAACTAAGTACTGCTAGAAAAATAAAAATGTCTTACATATATGTGAATACAAAATGTACAAACACTTTTGCCCCTATGAACTTTATTTTTATACCCACACCACAATAGTGGAAAGAGTATTATGCATTTGTGCTGATGTGTGTAACGCCTTAAAATATTGGACCTAGACCCACCTTAAAGTATACCGATCGACTTAGAATCACTTTCTGAGTCGAACTAACGATGTCCGTCCGGCTGGCTGGCTGGTTGTCCATGTAACCTTGTGCGCAAAGTACAGGTCGCAATTTTGGAGATAATTTGATAAAATTTGGGACATAGGCTCTTATTGGCACAAGGACCAAGCCTATTGAAAATGGGCCGATTCATAAGACCACGAGGAAGATAGGGGGAAATTTCTTCCTTTCAGAAACTATCAAACCGATTTTAATGAAATTTAAAACATAGATAGAACCATATCTATATGGACACAAGAGGTATGTTTTTTTTTTAAATAGGACCACGAGGGGATTTAGGGGCAATTTCTGCCTCTCAAACCGATTTTAATGAAATTTAAAACATAAATAGATCCATATCTATATGGACACATAAGCTATACAGTTTTTCAAAAATAAGACCACAAGGGTAGGTAGGGGGCAATTTCTGCCTCTCTCAAACTTTCAAACCGATTTTAATGAAGTTTATAAACATAGATAAATCCATATTTATATGGACACATCAGCATGATGTGTGTTTAAATACTGTGGTGTAGGGTATCATATGGTCTGGCTTGACCGACTATACTTTCTTACTTGTTTTTTTTGATTTTTTTATTGTGTTGAAATTTTTCATTTTTTTATATGGAATAAAAATCTTTATTTAACAAAGCTTAATTTTTTTTTTTTTAATTTTTCTTATAAATATAAAAATACATTTTTTTCAAATTGTTCGGAAGAGGTTTAGAATTTATTTAGCATACTAAAATTAAACAACTCTTGATACATTTAATAAGTATCAATTTCCCAATCTCATTATTCACAATCATCAAATTTGTTAATAAAAATACTTTTTACAATTTGTTAACATAATTTACTTTTGTTCACATAAGTTGTTTTAACATTCTTTTCCATCTTAACTGCTCAATATTTTAATTAGTTTTATGAGTTAAAATATTAATTATAACTTGGTTATAATTAAGACTTAATTTCACATAAATTAATGAACAAACTGTATTTAAATAATCGTTTAAAAGCTTTAATAGTTCTTACACCTGCTACACCTACCACATAAAAAATATCAAGAATTTCAACAATGTGTGAGTGATACCAGCACATATGTATTAATAAATATGGTATTTTGCGGTGTATGGTAACATAAATTGTATATTTATTGGGAGATTAGAAATATGTTAATATTTTAGATAATAAGGTTTGCTTTTAATTGGAGTAATTAAAAGTTTAAACTAACTTATAATTTCTTTCTTTATGGGTTTTAAACCAATATATTACGGGGAATAAACTTAATTTAATGACTACATTTTTATAATGTCATAAAGTTTAAATGATTCTATCGAGAGGCAAAAGTTACACGTTTTGAAATATCTTTTGTTTTGCTTCATACATAAACTTTAAAAGAAGCGCTAAAAATTGTTTCCTATAATACGACTAGGAATTAATAATTTTTAACAAATAATTTCTTCTCATTTTGAAATTTACCAAATAAATAATAAATAATACGTTTTTTATTCCCACACCATGATAGGTTTGGAAAGGATTATAGCCTTTTCACACTTGTCAACATCTAACATCTACTATCAATTTGCGAAGATGTTGCAATTTTCCCAAAAGAAATACATACAGCTAAAAATCAACATCTTCTTAATCGTCCAAATACTTGCAATTTTAGTTGCAGCAATTCTTAGGTTTATTGTTGAGAGAGCTGAAAAGATTGGGGAGGGGTCCTCAGTTTCATGTACTCTGCAATTTTGTTTTGTTTTGTTGCTCTCACACTTTTCAACTTGAAGATGGCTGTATTTGTATGTAAACAAGGCGTATTAACTACAGGTGGTGTCGAAACATCATCTGATTTTGACATTTCGAACTTATTTTTTTTTGATTTGTTGGTGTTTTGCTAAGAATGGTTGACATTTCGAGGTGTTTATAACGCAATGCAAAAAACCCTATGTTGTTTCTGTTGTTTTTGGATTGTTGTAGTTCCGACACCACTTGTAGTTGAATTCGCCTTGGTATTTATATGAAAAGATAGAAAAAATTAAACCCTAGAATTTCATAATCTGGACACTAGTGCAATTTCAAAGCAGAATTTTAAAAACTTGCAGTAACAAAAATTGCAAGTCTGGACGATGACTTTACAAGATGTTCGTATCTGATTGTATTCCTTTTTAAATCTTCCGATTATTTTAAAGACAGCACTTGAAAAGTGGCAAAAAATATTATTACTGTTAAGGCCTCATTGACAATATAGCATTTGTTTGGGAAGCAGCGTTACCATTTGTCAACTGTTTCTATTTTTGCAAGTCTATTTTTGCTTAGTAACATAAAATAAATCATATAAGTTTTTTTA
This sequence comes from Pollenia griseotomentosa, assembly GCA_963931875.1. Classification (NCBI taxonomy): domain Eukaryota; kingdom Metazoa; phylum Arthropoda; class Insecta; order Diptera; family Polleniidae; genus Pollenia; species Pollenia griseotomentosa. Next base: position 199,631,702 of record OZ007561.1, on the reverse strand, counting down.
AATGGGCTAAAAAAAAATTGTTTTTGTTATAATCTAAAAAATACATTAAATTTAAAAATTTCTGACAACTTTTCTCCTCGGAAACAATAAAATTTAAACAATTTTTTATATATATATATCCATTAAATACGATCATAGAATAACAAAATTATAAGTCAATATGAATGATAGTGTTAATATACAAACTTCTAAAAATACAATAACACTCAATTTACATGATGAATTTTATGACGTCCAATTTTGGACGTCATTTTTTGTTTGGTAGCAAGCGGTGTAGAGAAGAAAGAGGAAGAGAAAATAGAAATCATGTCTATTTTTCTAACCCTCTTTCTTCTCTACACCGCTTGCTATCAAACAAAAAAATGACGTCCAAAATTGGACGTCATAAAATTCATCATGTAAATTGAGTGTAAGACTAAATCTTTTAATTAAATCCAAACAAAGTAAACGATTAAAAAACATTTAATTAATGATCAGATTTTCTCCAGTATCATCATTATTGTATTAATAGTAATTTACAAGTTGAAAGTTCCCATAAATTTAAATGAAAAAAAAAAAAAAAAAAAAATATGGCGTCATTGTAAACATATATGAAGCATGTATTAATTTATTGTTGTATGTATGGATCAACAATTAATAAATTATATGAATTTTGTTGTATTTGTTATAAATTGAATGATTCTTCGCTTCAATAATTCAATTGCATTAGAAATCTTTTGAATTGTTGCTGTTATAAAACGCAGATTACTTAAGAATAATAATTAGCAGAAGATGAAATGCTTCCTTAATTTGTGGCACACAGTGCACTATGGGGGCTAAAAGAAAATAAAATAGAGGAAATAAATTTGACGTTTCTTAGCTTGTGTGAAAATTGTTACAAATTTAGGAGGAAAATTGGTGAACGAGGTAAAATAAGTCATACAACGACTTTTTTCCATATAAATTTGTAAATAGAGCAAAAAAGACCAATGTTATTAAAACGATAACGAAGATTTGTCAATATTTTGACAATACATGTTCTCAAAATATAAACAAAACGTTATTTAATTGATCCCAAAGTTGACAACGACTTGGTGTAAAAATATTGACACCATCCGTTATCAAATTGAACACAAACGTAGTTGGCTTTTCACAACGCATGGTAGTTTAGAACCAGATTTTTTAATCTGTGTAAAAACGTTTGTTTAAATATCACATTCTATATATGTAAAGAATATCGGATCCAATAAATTCCGGGAGGATTTTTGTAGGGACCAAGTGAACTTAGGTCATAAGCTACATCATACGTTCTTTCTATACAAAAAATTACTCCGTTCTAATATTGCCTTTTTGTATATTGGTGTCCACACCTACTCGCACCGAAAAAAGGCTTGCAATATATAAAGGAGCATACATACATGACATACATTGTGCGAAACCACGAAATTTTTGCGAACAATATACGAAAATGTACATACTTATGCTATGTTAATACGACGATATAAACCACTTGTTTCGCTCTCTGAAACTAGTTTGCCAAACATGCTGTTCATACGATTCATTCTTGTTTCATTTTGACATTTTTTTTGTGTTGTTAGTGTGATTTTTTTTAAAGTAGATAAAAAAGTAAAAAAAAACTTGAAAATATAATATTTAATACTTTTATTGATATTATTAGGTTATAATTATCACTTTATTTTATTAAACATAAATTTTTTTCTTTGTTTTGATTTTTTTTGAGAGCTAGTTCAGATAAACTAACGATAAATGTTATCAAAATTGGAGATGATAGTACATTTTTCCTGTTTCGCAGCCTGTTTCAAAATGAAACGACCTGTTTCGCTCTCAAAATTTTGTATGGGGAAACAAGTCGTTTCAATCATGTTTGGGGCGCGCAACAGGAATAAGAGGGCCAAACACGAATATTGCTGTCCGTGTGAACATGGTATTACGTAAAGTATAATTTTTAAATTAAAGATATAACGAAACGTGTGTTTATTAAACAAAAAAAAGTTTCTAATATTTAAAAAAAAAAACTACAAACGAATTCGTTAAAAAAAACCTTTGCACACGTATGCCAGCTAATTTTACTACCGTGTGTGATTTTATAAAAAAAATTGTTCGCTTTAAAATTTATCTCGTCGGTGCATGATCAATAAGCAAAATAAAAAAGTACTTAACGCAGTTGCAAAATAAAGTATGATCTCACCCTGAAAAGGGTATTTTCTCACTGGGGGTAAGATATGGAACATATTTACTATTTATTTGTGCAACATATTTAGAAAGGAAAACGACAACTTTTTAGGTACATTTTTACATTTTTTATTTAGAATGGAACATAAGCCCGCAAATATAAAACATTTTGTCAGAAAAGAAAATACCATTTAACCCAACTGCATATTTTCTATAGGCATGCAAAGATCGAACCATTTTCCCGAATCACACACTGTACAATGTTGGTTTAAGCCATGCAAAGGTTGCTGTTGCGCTTTAAAAAAGCAAAAAAAAAAACTGATAGATAATTTGCTTAAAATCCGAAAGCACATACTTTAAATTTGTTTAAATAATAAAATTTTACGTTCAATAACTATTCAACTAGCCGAACAACCAATTGTGTGTGTTGGAATGTGTTTTATTTTCATTTTAATTTTCTAATGTCTGCCACGGTGTCTGGTTGGTCACGTTTCATTTGGTTATCGGATATTTTGCTTCAAAGAATCATTATGAACTGAAAACTTTTCCTTGTACCTGAAGTCGCGTTCACTGATGAGCCAAGTATGTAATTGATATTGCAATATAATCATTAAACGAAACAAAAAAGCAATAAATTATGATTGTAATTCTGTATTCACGCTATATTTCTCTAAATATAAGTATCTATTGAATTTTGTTTAAGACTGTGAAAAGTCAAATGTCAATGGACGTTAAGTTGAATGTTAAATACTGTTTTTGTTATAACGGTTTTAGTATTGGATTCTAGATTTTAAAAAAATATGTAAAAGTCACAGTAAGAGTATAGGATGTTTTTCTACCCTCCACAACTACATAGTTGTGAAGAGTGTATACTAAGTTTGTCATTCCGTGTGAAACTTTTTGAATGTTCATCTAAGTCCTAAAAAAATATGCATTGCCATGTCCGTCTGTCTTTCCGCCTGTTGAAATCATGCTCACTTTCAAAAAAAAAAAAAAAAGTACAGCATTGGTGTTAACTTCTTTCTAGCTCTCCTGAGCAGTTTGGGATTGAAATCCACCAGAATTCACGGATTGACATAAGAATTTGAAAAATTTTTTTAATATGATTAGTTTCTAAAGCTAGATTCACCCATGCGTTCCGAACAAAATATTTGTCCGGACAAAATTTTTTTTATATTGAGTTTGACGTTTTACTTTTGTGAGAGAGAGCAAAGATTTTGTTCGGAACGTTTTTTCTTGAATTGGTTTAATTTTAATTCTTGTGCCGAACAAAATGAACTGAGATGCCACTTTTTTTCAATTTGTACATAAAAGTTGAATTGAGCTGCCACATATTACATTTTTCGTAAATAATTTTTCCCTCGTAATTTTTCCCCTTTTCACATATTTGCGATCATGAACAGCTACCATGAAAAAATGTAATTCAAAGGAGAATAATAACGTGAAAAAATGTTCACGGGAATAAATTCCCCTTATCGTGAAAAGTTTTTTCCCTCGTAATTTGTTCACATTTCCCTTAGATTTTCTCACTTTATTTTTGCTAGTGAATATATAAATCGAATATTAAGGGCTAGATCCGTTAATAAGGCACAAACCGATATATTGGTCAACAAAATGGAAAACAACAGGTTGATTGCCGCATTTGTGAAAGACGTGGTGGCAGAATTTTGGAAAATATTTTACTACATAAAATTTAAAAAGTGCAAAAAACTAACGTTGTTATCAACCTATCCCTCCAATACTAATTATTTAGATTTATTATTTTAACTTTCTTTACGTGTATATTTTTAAACAAAAATTTCAATGATTTTTAATTTTTTCTAATTTTCTTCTTTTTTACATTCACTGGAACAGATAGCATGAAAAATTTTTCACATGAGATTCACGATTGCTTTTTTCCCTTCGAGGGGAATGAAAATTTCATTGGAACAAAAATTCCACTTGTTATTCACGATAGGGGTGAATATTTTTTTAACATAATGTTTACCAATTATTGTAGGAAGTGAATGTCAAATATTATGGAAAAGTCTGCGAAGACGCTACAAAGCAGCTTTACCTTAATGTTAAGGACAACTTTTCTGCCGGCGTAATATGCTCTGGTTTACGAATAGGTATACCACGCAAATCAGGCCCTAAAATTGCAAGGATTTCATTGAACGTATTGGGGTCCATACGGTGAAAATTTATAAACGATTCCACGTCATGAAGGCGCATCTCAGGAACAAGAGTGTGGAAAACACCGTTTGTTCTTCTTTTCTATAATATTTTTCTTACTGCTATTCTTTTACTTTCAGCATTTTTTGATAAATTTTTTTTTGCTAGTATGTAAATGGGTTTTATGCAATTCAATTAAAAATAATAAAATTAATTTTCTTCTTTCGTCTATTTTCTTTAACACTTATAAAAAAAACTAATAGTTTGCTAACTGTGCTGCCACTTTGTATAATCGTTTACATCTGTAAGCCATATGGTAGCTTTGTTTGTCCGGACAAATTTTCCGAGATGGGTGAATCGTTCTGCAGAACACTCTCTGTAAAAAAATTATTGTCCGGTCAAAAATATTGTTCGGAACGCATGGGTGAATCGACCTTAAGTTTCGTGATGATCGGTCCGTAATGTACCATAGGCCCCACTTGAGGAAAACAGTTCAGTATGCCTAATACTGTTACGAATAATGCTATTGTAGTAAAACTTGTTCTGTCATTGTTTCATAAGACTAGAAATCATACAGTTAAATTTTGTGAAGATTGGTCTTAAATTGACCATAGGCTCCATTAAAAGTTCACTCATTTAATATTCTAACTCTTAATGCAGGGTAGCAATGATTCGGCGCAGCATGTTTTTTGCAAGGTTTCACTATCCAAAAGAGACTAAACTGCGGATTGTCAGGTCTTTCGATAAAAATCGCAGCTTAGTTTGTCATTTGCAAATTGTTTAAATTAAGTGTAACACCATGCTTATGTTCGGCAATGTTCCATTTTTTTTGTTAAAACCAGCTCTCAGGGTATGACCCTTACTAATGCATTGCATTGTGTTGGAACTAGGAAAATAGGTTATGGGAAGGAGTAAAGAGGGAGTTGTGCTTGTGAACATTCGGCTTAAATTTATTCATGTTGCAAGTAAAAGGGAAGACTTCAGCAAAAAGGTTATTCCACTTACAAACAGTCCAGCCAAAAAACGAATTTTCCTCACAATGCGTTGTACGATTCACGGGCAAATCGATGTTTTCATTAGAAAACATTTCATTGTAGTAGCAAAAACAAAAGCCAAGGAGGTAATGGAATTGGATACTCTACTGTCACCAATGAGAACCTTCGCACTCGCCAGCATCGGCCCACATATGAGAGTTTTATTCCATTCGCGCTCGAATAAAGGGGGTATAAATAGTAAGAAGATTAGATTGAGTGAAGTATCGCTTACACCGTTTTAAAAAACCGAGGCACTTAAATCTTCTTTCAACATCTTAAATATATGTTTTTTATATATATTACATTGTTTGTTCATACCCAGAACCTCAAGAGATTCTGATCTGTCGCGCGTTTATGCGTCAGCATGCAACATTAGGTTTTTCGGGCATTAAAATCGACCCTATTCGCATGACCCCACTTCGAGATTATGTCAAGATCTCGGCCGAGCGTATCAATTATGTTTTACGGTTGGCACAGAGTTCTAATTTTACATTTTAAAAAGATGAATTTGTACCGAATTGAACTCGTCATCAACTTAAAAGCGACACAATTATTAGATTAAAAATTATTTTAGGAAGAGAGTTTTACATCGGACTAATGAACCGATTCCAAAAACTTTGTATGATGTGATTTATCTGCGTATGTACCAAATTTAATCAAATTATCTCCAAAATTGCGTACTGTACTTTCAGCGCCAGGTTTACAGACGGACGGATATTGTTAGATCTACTCAGAAAGTAATTCTATTGGAAAATTTATTCGATCGGTATACTTAAAGGTGGGTCTAGAATCGAAATTTTAACCATTCGTCTTACTCTTGAGTTTGGCCAGACCGTTTTCAATACGATTTCAATGGAAAATCACACATGTGTAGCACGGAGGGCTTAGGGGCTACACACATTCGCCACTATTGTTGTGTGTGTATAAAAAGTTTGGCATTTCGTAACTTGTTCACCAAATGAACAGAGCACAATTCTGTCAAAATTTTTTCGTTAATATTCCGCACAAGCTTTTTTTATATGAGTTTTCCCGTGAAATGGAAATGCTGAACAGGGTACCAGGCTAAAAGCAAAAAGATGGAAAATGTATTGAAAAAAATGTTCTTATGTTTTTGACAATCAGACTAAAAATCTTAAGACTTGTAAAAAAGTGTGATGGGGGCTTAATTGGCATTAAAACTAGCAGCAACTAATTGACAAAAAATTGTTTAACCACTAAATAAGTGTCTATAAATTTATTATGTACAAGTTTTTTCACTACTTTTTTTTCATTTAGTTTGCGCAATATTTTATATACAAAATAAATCGCAAAAATACAGAAAAAACTAATTGGATTTTTAAGCCAATTTTGGTATAAATTTAATCTAGTTTGAACATAATCGAAACGAAGTAGATAATTTATCATTAAAAAACCAGCATTTCAAATCAAAAGAAACAACTTATTTTTTTTACCATTTTTTATCAATGGAACTTGATCTTGTAAATTTTAATTCGATTCAAAGAAAATAGAATTGTAAAACAAACAAGATTTTTGAATTAAATTAAATAGCTTAAAATAGTTTAAAGGAAGTTTTTTGGGTTTAATGTCAAAGAAAAATCATAAGCTTACCATAACAATTGACATCCAAACAAACTAATAGAACTACAATTAAACTAATCCACAAATTATTGGGCAGCAACATGTGGTGACGTCGTTCCCTTCGGGCTCTTGGTTTGTGTGATTTTAAAAACATTTGCATAAGTTATAATTTATTTATTTTTTATAAAAAAAAAATTAAAACAAATACTTGAGAATTTTTTTTTCCAGATTTGTAATACATTCGTAAATTAAACTTAAAAAATTACAACAACAACAAAAACAATTTGTATCACTCTTTTTCTTACATGTGTATTAAATCTTTTTTTGACTTTTTATTTTAAAATTTATATTTTTAATAATTTCGTATTTTGTTCGTTTAAATATCACATAATTTTTCTATCTGAAAAGAAATAAATTGTTTAATTATATATTTAATTAATTATTTAGATACAATCAATTTGTTATAATTTATGGATTTCGTTTTCAGATTTAATGAATTTTTTCCTTCTTTAATTTTGTAGTTTTTATTTTTTATTTATTAGTTGATAATTTGTACAAGTTAAAATTATTGTTGTTTTTATTAATTTTTTAGTATTTTGATTTTGTTAATTAAATTCATTTAAAAAACTTATTAATGATCATCACTCCAAACACCACGACAGGTGGGCAGGGTATTGTGTTTGTGCTGGTACTTATAAAAGGAAAAAATAGCAGTCACAGACTCAGTTTTAATTACACCAACCTATTCAGAATTCATAATTATATTGATCAAATATAATTTCCTTAAGATATCGATATCTATTCTCGAAAATCGCTTTAACCATCATAAATCTTTTAAAAGTGTGTGTGTTCAGTCAGCCAGATCCTCGGGTTTCAAATGAAAAAGAAGTACATATCTGCTCTAGACCATTGTTTCTCTTACCAAGAAGGTAAGATATTTTCCACGTTTCTATTTATTCACAAAAAAATTCTCCAAAATTTTTCACCAATTAAAAACATTAATCCAAAATAAAATTAGTTTTAATTAAAAATTTAATCAAGTGAATTTGACGTTTAATCAAGTCAATTAAACGTTAAATTGATACTATAAATTTGTTTACTGGAGCATATTTAATTAATATTTTAATTAATATCACAAATTTTTTAATTGAAACCAGTTTTTATTTTTTTCTCTGTTGACTTGTATAGTCTGCTCGTTCTGCACTGAAATGAGTCTTTTTGTCGAGAAACGGTTAAGATTTGTGGTTTCAAGATATTCATTTTTTATGTCTGAATGTAATTTATTTTATATGATAAAAAAGGCGAACACTTCGAAGACTAGTTAACGTTTTAACGGGTCACTCGGAACTACTAAAGCCCTTATGATACTACCTGACTGGCCCACCATGTAGACAAGAACATTTCTTTCGTATATTTATATTGAAAACAAAAACAAATTTTGGTTTTTTATTATTGTTTTCAATATAAATATGCGAAAGAAATGCTCTTGTCGACATTGTGGGCCAGGCAATACATTTTTTATTCATCGAATTGATATAGAATTGATAGAAAGAAACAGTAAATGTTAAAAAGAGCAAACAAATAAAAAATGTAAACAAAGTTTTTTTCTTTTGTTATGGTTTTGTTTATTTTTTGAAATGTTGTCAACTTTTTGTTTGTGAGAAACATAAAAACAAAATAAACAAAAAGCGGCTAGTCGGTGAATTTGTCCATAAACCGCTGGTTCAGCAACGCTTTAATATTTCAAGCTTGAAATGTCAATTTTAAGTTAAACAATTTTACATTTTTTTTGACATAACTTCATTTTTTATCGATAACTTTAGTAAAATTTTTGACAGTTTGCATTTATCTTAATACAGCTTAACTCTTTGTACTTGGCAGATTTTTCTATTACATTATATTTGTACTGTTCAACAAAACTTGAACAATGCATTAAAAATGTAGTGTCATAAGGGCTTAACTCATTTATAGTGAAGTGGACGAGACACTGGAACACTATTTTTGCAAATTTCCTGCTTTTGATTGCATTAGTAGCAATATACCTAGAATCCGGAATTTTTTAGGGAAATGAAATGCAAACCGTTGAAAATGTTTATAGAGGCGACTAGTTCTTAAGGTAGTATTGAAACGGTCTTTGGCTTATGGATAGGGAAAGTTCTCCCTTTTGAGCGCACAACATGCCAAATTGGCATAAGTGTATACTTAAATGGACGTGGGTAATGCACCACCCCAATCTTAACAACCTCACCTAGTTGCTGCGGTTTATAGCTCAAAATGCAATTTTTTAAACCAAAAATGCACACTTATTCGGTACATTAAAATTCAGGATTTTGAAGTTCTGGATTTTGTAATTCGGTATTTTGGAAATCGGTGTTTTGGAATTCGGGATTTTAATTTTCGAGCTTATGCCTATATATTAGGGTATTCATTTAATCGGGGTTTCGCTTTAATCGGTTAATCACTCGATTGATTAACCGAGGTTTTGGTTTAATCGGTTAATAATCGGTTAATTTTGTTATTGATCGGTTAACCGATTAATAAAGTTTTGTTATAAATTAAGTAATTTGAATTAATAAAAATGCAAAAATTATTTATTATTGGAGTCTTTAAGTAAAAAAAAAAACAATAACATAACGAACAAAACAATTCTTGAACTAAAACGAGCAAACAAAAAAGTAATTCATAAATATGAAAAACATGTTTTATAGGTAATACATAATATTTTCATGTATTTATTGAATAATTAACTGAGATTTTTTTATTAATTATTTCAATAGTTTGAGATTTTATAAAATAATCCTTTGGAAAAATAATTTGGTTTAAATGTTTAGAATTTAATTGATTCTTTTCTTTAGTTTTGATAAAACTTGATTTGGAAACAATTCTTTCACTTATCGAAGATGTTTGAGAAATCGGAAGCAACCCATAATACAGATTTAAGATTACGCATTGCACATGTTTACAAAATTCAACTGTTTAATATGACGTCACTTTAGCATATTACACACATGTTTGTTTGCTTGTGTTTCTATATTTTAGCTGCACTTATACGCTGATGTGACGTAGATGCGCAGAAACATTTCATTTGTAAAAGCTGTATGCGTTATCTTGGTTTCTTTGTATCATGATACAGATTATCCAATTTCTCAGTCATTTTCCAGGATTTCTCTCAACATATAAAATCTTCCAAAATGTCATTTTTTCGGCTAATTTGTTAAAGATTGTTTGTATTACAATCGAGAATTTCTTCTATTGTCAGGTCATCATCTGACTCATCCTGGCAAAGCTCAGCACCGAACAAACTAAAATTTCCGAACCCATAGTTTCTGTTTTTGTACTGTATTTTAAGAATGTATTGCTCGTATATATATACCTTTTTTATATGAGACGAAACAAATAATTAAAAACACTAAAAAATATGTTATAACACTTCAAAAACTACAAAAATTTGTAACATCGGTTAATCGGTTAATCGACTGAAATTAACCGGTTTAATCGTTAATCGAAAATTGCCAATTTTAAATTAACCGATCAGTTAATCGGGTAGTAATTAATCGGTTAATCGATTAACGGTTAACCGAATGAATACTCTACTATATATTACTTTCTTTGTGTTTTTTTTTATTATTTTGGGGTAATAATTTATTTAAAAAAAATTTAAGGTGATTTTTCACAAAGAAGAATTATCCCAAATTTAGAATCATATTAAATTTTATTTTAAGGGCTATTTTCGATTTGTTTTGGGTAACTTTTCATTAATAAATTGCATCATGAAAAATAACTTTAAATTTGGGGCAAGTTTTCATTTTCTTTTTGGGGCCATATTACGCAGCGCCCTTCCTTACAATGATCTTTATAAAGACAAAGAAGAGGAGTCAACATAACATTTTCTGTTCATTTGGATGCTGAATTGGGTTTTTTGAATTTCGATCGGTTCATAAATTTCTGAGATTCGAGAAACAAATTACGATTGCCTTAAAATTATTTTCACAAAACCTAATTTTTTTTTCTCCTAAAATAAAGAAATTGGCGCAAAAGCGTGCACACCATGTATTATTTTGTTTTATTTAAATGTTGTTAATAAAAGTTTTTAAATTTTTTTTTAATTTTTTTTTTTATAAAAATCTAAATTTAAACTCAGTGATTCATAAAATTACGTTTAAAAAACACACACACATTCAGCAAATAAAAAGACGTTAAGATTATTTTAAAATGTCTTCAATTCATTTGACTGACCATTTAAACTCATTAAAAATTCTCTTTTCATAATATTGTGTCCGAATCCAAACATGGATTATTTTTTAAACTACGAAAATCGAATGAAAATAAAACACTAAACCAAAAAAAAAAAAAATAATAATAATAATGAATTTGTAAAAATTTTGTATTTTTTTTTTTTTTTAATAATTTAAATTCTTTAAATATTTATGAATGCCTTCTCCACAAATTTAGAGGTTTTTTAGTCAAACTTGTTGGTAATTTTTTGTATAATTTGTTTTTATTTAGCTTTTTGTTGTGTTTTGCGTCTCAAGTGTTTATATAAAGTGAATGTGAATTGATTTTGCGAGAATTTTTTTTTTTAATATTTTTTAGAACGTATTTTTAAACTTTCATTGGTTTCAAGTACATATGAGTAATTTTAGAGGTGGGCCAAGAAGTTCTTCCCTTAAAAAGAGATTAAATGACTTGGTAATGTAGTAATGCATCTTGACACTTTTAAAGTCAAGATGGATGCTTTTGTAGGGAAAATTTGTGCAAAATTTATAAAAATATCAAGTTTTCTCTACCTATGCTAAAATAAATTAAATCGCTATTTTTGGTTGAAAGATTTCAACATTTTTTGTGGACATTTGTGTGGATTCAATACATCAGATTCAATGAAAAAGGCGTTTTTCATTTTTTGGTTAGTTAGTGTCGTTTGCGTTTAAGGTGATGAAAAGGGATTTTTTCCTACTTCTAGCAGCACTAGTTCAGCAGAAACATATTCTCAATTTTAACAATAGTATTGTGGTTATTTTGTTGAACTGTTGATGGTTTTTTAAATCCAAATTTTGATATTTTAATTAGGCTAAAGTTCATCAAATTATTTTTATGAAGAAAGGAATTTAACAACATGAAATTAATTAAAATTTATTGATAATTTTTCATTCTTGACTGAAGCTGGGCTCGAACCCAGGCGGACAGGTTACCCTAACATGTTTCAATCGCAAAAACTTGATATCTTCAGAGGGGTTTGTCGTTTAACACTCACAGCCATCGACGACTGCTGGCAGTCAATAGTCAAACAGCTATCTTAAAACTAAATTGTATTTAACACTTATTTTTACATATTCGGATTCAGCGGAAAATTTTACATAAAGATTAGCTGTCAGATTCATTTAGTCACGACTTTATTGAAATTTTGTCACGTAGTGTAATTTAATGAAAATTAAATTTGATGAGCTTTAGCCTAAGTATAATGTATAAAAATAGCTGAACAATCAAATCCTTATTTCTCTCGGTTCCTACCGAATTTAAATTCAACTTTGTTTCTTGTTTATTAACGACCTTTTTTCGAGAGTTATTTCAAATTACATATCAAGGTATATACTATAATTTTAAAAATGCCATTATTTGGTTTTAAAGTTAAAAAAATAAATAATATACAAAAAAAAAAATTACTTGGTAACCCGGTAAATAATAACTTTTTTTTATTATTATGAGAAATCGATTATTTTCCAAAACTCCATTAAAAATCCACAACATAAGCCTTGGATCGGAATTATTAACACTTAAAAGAAAAATAATTTAATAATTGCATTTTTACGTTTGACTTTAAACTCTTAATTAAACGAATAATAAATGTTTTTTTTTTTTTTGTAGCAAAAGTTTTAAATTGACAATTACAGTGGATGCCCGAGGAAATAAATATTTAATTAGAAAGTTAATAATAAAATAACATATAAAGTACATTAACAAAATACAAAACCAATTAATATTTTAAAAGCTTTGGATTTCTTTGCTGGCAAAAACAAAAAAGCATTAACGAAAATAATAAAGAGTTTAAAGATTTTTAAGGTGTTTTTTTTTAAATTATTGAAATAGCCTTCATAAATGATTTAAGCAAAAATACTACAAAAAACTTACAATCAATTATAAATGATTATAAAAAGTTTTAAATTTTTATTTTTGTAAAAAATCGCATAAAAAGTAAAGAGAAAAGATACATATTGTTGGTCTCATGTAGAAACGCCCTAACCCACATAATTGCAAGTTTACAGGAGAAGGTAAGAATATAATAGAAACTATGTAGAGTAAAATGTAAAAATGTTTGTAAACCATTAAGGCTCAGTTAGGCGAACGTCGCTGTACCGTATCTGTACTGTATCAATCAGCTGTTAGCTTTTTGTTATATGCAAACCAATACAAAAGCTTACCGAAATGTAATGTACCGTAGTTGCAACGTACCATTCTGTATAAAATAGAATTTCATACCGTTGTTACGTGACATTTGTAAAACAATGATGGGCGGCTTGTATGTTATATTGAATGCAGGTATTTTTGCTCTTTTTTTTGGTACTTTTTTCAGTATAGCTATGGAATTGCGACAAAACAATTTACAGTACAATATATTTCCAACTATACATATACATATATTTAGATGTATAAAATAAACAAATGCATATGCACATACAATGGAAATGTGAAATATATAAAAGGCTTTAAATGGTATCAAAACCTTGTTTGGTGTATGAACATTTATAATATGTTTGCTAAAAATATATATGCTGAAATACAAATTTGTTTATTGTAAACCTTTATTATAAATATTAAGTTATTAACGTTTTATACATACACAAAATACTGTTTTAATATCATTTAAATCATTTGGTACTTTTTCTGCACAGCGGTCACCATTTAAACATTTTTGATTCCCATCACTGTGTGTATTGTTTTATGTATACTATTGCTTTTTGTTTATGTATGGGAAAACATATGACACGTTTTTAAACGTTCTATAAGTGCACTAACGTGCTTACAGTACGGTGCGGTACAGCAACGTTTGCCTAACTGAGCCTTTATTTTGGATACTATTGCATTAACCCATTTACGCCCGCTGTGCCAATTTGGGAACACTTCATTATTTCCGGCTTATGACAAAGTTTTTGACATTATTCAATATATGTTTACCTTATTGATAAACTAAAATTTCAGAAATTTCTATAACATCAAAAAAAATTTTTTTTAAAATTTTTTTTTTTAGTGACCGTAGTGCCAATTTGGGTACACCTCTTTAATTCCAAAAAAAAAAAAAAAAAAAAAAATTTTTTTTTTTGTTTTTTGTTTATATGTAATGAATTAAATAATAAAATAAACAATATTTTATTTTTTGTCCGGTAGTTTTTGTTTGGGCTTAAATGGGTTAAAGTTTTTTAACGAGGTGTATATAAATATGGGGGATTTCATGTCAAGTGACCCAATTTTTAACGATGTCTTCCGATTTGGAAGAAATTTGCATCAAGGTCAAAAAGTTTCTGAGTTAGAGGGGGTCAAAGTTTGACATTTTGGCCATACATTTTTTCTTTCTCATTCATGTAACTTATTACCTATTGGTGCTAGCAAAATTTGTTCCAAGTAGCTTCGATAACTATTTGATCAATATTTTGAATATTTTTTTTTGTTTTTTTAAAAAAAATTAAAAAATTTTTTTTAATTTAAAACTATTTTTTATTTTTTTTATCCGGAATGTTTTTTGCTCAAAAGAAAGCTTATGTCTTTTCCTTTAAGGTAGTTTTGGTCGCTTTTTGGGATTCGAGTGGCTTATGTATAAAAAATAATAGTCCAACTCAAGACGAGGGTTTTTCAATTTTTAGCATATGCAGCAATTTCATCCAAATTGGAAGACATCGATTTAAAAATTGGGTCTCCTGACATTAAATCCCCCATATGTTAAATGTGTTGCAAAGACTAAAAACTCAATTTCAAAAAAAAATGGAGTTGAGGCCTTTCTACAAGAGACCAAGCATAAGAAGATATTATGGCAAAAATGTAAATCATATAAAGTGAGTAGCAGGACCCCTGCTTTTCCATTTTAAACCGCAATCGACTGACTACACTTTAAAGTTCATTTGCACATCATTTATTTATAGCCATGTCCGTCTGTCTGTATGGTTTGTTGAAAACACGATCCCTTTCTAAAGACTCGACAAAAAGAAACAAAATTACTGTCAAACTCTTTTCAGTTTTCCTAACAATTCGGTTTACTAGGAAAAGAGTTATGAGCGCAAATGTGAAACAACCTCCATAAAAAATTGATTTTTTGTTACAAAAACTAACACAAAAATTAACTAACAGACCGCTTCATAATTTACCATATGCCCCATATAAAGCCCACTCTTAGGAAATACTAAAGTACCGTAACAAATAAAACCGTAACAAATAATGATAATGAAGCAATATTGTATCTGTCATAGTTTTTTAAGATAAGAAATTACTATGCCAAATTTCGTGAAGATCGAGCTATAATATAAAGCCTACTCTAGTAAATCATTTAAATGTTACGAAAACCGCTACAAAAAGGGCTATTGCATTAAAATTTGGTATGTCGTTGTTTAAGAAGAAAATAAATTAAAATGCAAAATTTTATTACGATCAGTCCATAACGCAGCCATTCATATGAAACCCACTCTCGGGAAACATTTTAGTACGCCTTTAAACTTAACGAAAAATGCTACTGGAGTAATATTTTTTCTGTCATAATTCCATAATACAAGAAATTTCAGGTTTTTATGTGTTTGCCATATTCAAAAATTTGCATAACTTTTAAACTTATAAAGAGCACTAAATAAAAGTTTTACAATGTAATAAGTATGCCTTAGGCTTAGTTCGGTAAAAATAAAAAATTAGGTCAAGGTAAGAAGAATTTAAATTTAAACTCGTTCAGTTTATTTTTCTTTTTAAGCTAATAAGACCTTATGAAATTGATGTAAATAAAAACAAATTTATTACATTCCACCCGACGTTTTGTCACTTTTTTGGTGACTTTTTCAAGGGTCGTCTATTTAAATAAAAATAATAAAAGGACAATATTAATACAAAATAATCTTCACAACAAGCAAACATAACTTACAAAAATTATATATTATTTTACATTAAAAATATCAGATTTTTAATAAAATTAAATTGCACAAAAGCATTTAACAAAAAACAGTAAAGCACAACTTAAGATTATTAGCACAGATTTTATTATATTGCGGTTCTATAACTCGTTCTCTTCTGTCTTTTATCGTACAACATTGCAATAACCACATGTACGAGTGTAAAGAAATTTGCATAAC
Organism: Pollenia griseotomentosa; assembly: GCA_963931875.1. NCBI lineage: Eukaryota > Metazoa > Arthropoda > Insecta > Diptera > Polleniidae > Pollenia > Pollenia griseotomentosa. The sequence continues at coordinate 199,615,447 of OZ007561.1, read as the reverse complement.
TTTTAAACTAATAGAGGTCCCATAATAAAATTTTTTCAATATAATAAGGAAACTATAGGCTAATTTCGGTTAAAAAAAAAAAAAAAATTGGGACTAAGTTAGAAAAATTTTGATTTAAATTGGTCATTTCCGGGTTTGCAAATGAAACATTTTTTTTCCAAATTGTTTTTTTTTTTAATTTAAAGATCAATCGATTTTCTATAAGATTCACTTAAAACTTTTTTGTTTTAATTGCTTTTAGTTCGAAAAAATTATTTAAAAAAAACACTCGACAAACCGTAACTCGCCAAATAAACATCATAAATAAAATTTCGCACACCTATTCATATCTACTAGAACTAAAGTTATGCCAAATATAAAGATATTCCAACAAAATTTTGTTATTGTGTTGTTCGCTTCACAAATAATGCCCCCCCAACACAATGTCCAACACAAAAGCACAATCTGAAAATTTCTTTATACGCCTAAAACCGAAAAAAATCTTGATATTTTATTGTTATTAGGTCAAATTTAGTTCTATTTATAATATAGAACAAAATTTAGTTTTAAATAACTAAAACTAATTTCGTGTCATCACAAAGATTTATAATTTTATTTCCTATGACTGGAATCTATATGAGTGGAAATAAAATTATAAACCTTTCACATAATCGGCCCATAATTTTATATACTTATAAAGCCCACTCCTGAAATATTCTTCCTCCTGGTGGAGGGTATCACTTTTAAAAGTATTCGATTCCGTACCATTTTTAAATCTAATCTGAATTTTCCATTTCCGATCCCAAACCAACGCAGTTTTCGGCAAGAGAACTTATTTGAGAACAACATTAAAAAAAATCTATCCGTTATTATACCCTCCACCACAATTAGTTGTGAAGAGGGTATACTAAGTTTGTCATTCCGTGTGAAACTTTTTTATTATTCATCTCAGACCCCATAAAGTATATATATTCTGGCTGCTTGAGTAATTCTAAGTCGATTTAGCCATGTCCGTCTGTCTGTCCGTCTGTCCGTCTGTTGAAAACACGCTCACTTTCGAAAAACTCAAAAGAAATAAACAAACTAGGTGTCAAATTGCTTGTAGTTATCCTAAGCAGTTTGGGATTGAATTTCAGCAAAATCGGTTCAGTAGGACCAGAGCTATGAATTAAAATGTGGAACCACCACCTTCAAAAACTTGATAATTTTGTTACAAAAACTAACATAAATGATGCAAAAATGCACGGAATGACATAAGATTTTGCACAAGTCCGTTTTATTCGACTAGAAATTACACTGTAAAATTTCGCGAAGGTCGGTCCATAATTTACCCTAAGCCCCATATAAACACTACTCCCGGAAAACAGTTTAGTACGCCTAAAACCGTTAAAAATAATGCAATCATAACAAATTTTGGCTCGTCACAATTTTATAGGACTATAAATGATACTGTGAAATTTCGTGAAGATCGGTACATAATTTACCCTAGGCCCCATATATGCCCTACTCCCGGAAAACAGTTTAGTCTCCTAAAACCATAATTAATAACAAATCGTCACAGTTTAAGATAATAATAATAAAAAGACATCATACAGATATTACTCCTTAAACATTCGAACTGTCGGTGGAGGGTATCAAAGATTCGGCACAGCCGAATATAGCACTCTAACTTGTTTTTATATCCATACCTCAGTAGTGGACAGCCAAACAAATTTTATATATGGGCGTTTCCAGCGAAAAATTTACTTTTTGTAACGTGACGCCAGCAAGCAAATAAGCTTGTATTTTGGGCCCAAGGTGTTCAAATGTTATCCCTTTTGTTTCTAAATGAAGAGCTAGTTGCGCTTTATACCAAAATAAAAAAAAGGTTTTTATTCATCAAAATTTTTTGAGAAACAATTTTAATTACTTGCTGGCGTTACGTTACAAAAGGTAGACTTTTCGCTGGAAATGCCCATACATAAATCTAAAACTCAATTACACAATTCTCTTCGGGCGGGTCCATGATTACCAATGGGTGCTGAATAGGTTACACTTGCAAAAATTTGTTCTTATAAACTGTGGTGTAGGGCATCATATGGTCGGGCTTGACCGACCATACCTTCTTGTTTGTATTTATATTTATACTTTAGTTATGGTCACAAATAACAAATATTTTATGCCCCTCACATAACTAACCACTATTTTCATCAAATATTTAAATATTTTGTTTGATTTTACATAACGTTTACTAGATCAAAGAGCACTTAAGACGTTATTTATTAAAATTTTCTACGATTTCTTTAAAAAATAATGTTCGGGCAATCAACAAAAACTGAAAAAAAAAAATAAATGGTTAGTGAAATTATTTTGTATTTTTTTTCTCCTGAAACACTTCTATCGGAGTTACATTTTAATATGAATTGATTCTTGGGAAATTTGGAATTAAAGGCGGATTCAACCATTTCCGCATACAATATTTTGTATGTAATCGACGTCTCTCCCACACAGAGACCAGAAGCGGTGCAAATTTCGAAACTACATGAACGCTAAAAAAGAAATATCTTTGATCTCTAGATTTGAAAAAGCTTTATAATTTGTTATCTATATTTAATTTTTTGGCGGAAATCCCTGACATTGAGGGACAGAACTTGATTAATGTTTTTGAATTTCTTTCCAAACTCAGTTAAAATTTAATTGAATATTTTTACTTAGAATTTGGTTTGAAATAAATTTGGCTATATATTTTTTTTATAAAATTCATTATGACTCAAAATTTATGGAGAGATTTAAGATAAATTACAGATTAATTGACAAAATTTTGTTTCCAAAAAAAAAGGCTGAATAATTAGAATAATTTACAATATTTAACTGCAGATTTAAACAAAATACAAATCGTGACAAATATTTAATGAATTTAAAGTTAATAACAAATATGTATGTCGTCAGGTGACTTAATGACAAAAAAAAAAATATCCGAAATCGTTGACTTATGAGGTCATCAATAAAGACAATTTAGAAATAATAATAAAAGAAGATTTGATTTCCACCAAAAAAAATATGATTTCCTCAAAAGAGATTTAATTTGCATACAAAATCGGGTTTATTCTGACATTATAGGAATTAAGAATAATTCAGTCCAAAATTGACCACTTATTTGCCCTTAATATTTATTTCAATTAGTTTTTTTTATTTAAAAACTCTCTTCTTAAAGTGGGAACAACTTGAATCATGGCACGGTTTTATTGCCTGTGAGGACCGCTGTGGTTTGTTTCCAACTATCATGGAACCACAATTTAAGAAAACCCCACAAGAAAAAGTCTTACGTGGTCAAATTACGCGATTTCGGCGTCTAGTTTACATCACCTCCAAGTGGGATGATCATGCCCTCAAATCACTCGTGCAGAATGTTTACTGCCTGTTTTTAGAAAACGTTAACAAGTGAGTGAGTGAGAAATTATATTGAAAACAACAAAAAAACGAAAATTTTTTTTTTTTTCAATATAATTTCTCACTCATATCATCTAATTAAGGCCAATAGAAATTTTGTTATTCACCTATAGCGCCTTAGATAAATCAGTTAAAGGTTTTCGTTCAAAGCCACATTTTTTGCTAGAAAACATCTTGTGAATTTACTCAGATATTTTACCACGAAAACTAATGAAAATTTTCATGTTACGCAGTAGCTAATGCGTGTAAGATATTTTCACTGCTAAAATTTTATTGCCGATTTAATTGGAATACAGCACCTTCCTTAGAATAAAAAAAAATCATTTAGATTAAATATGTGGTTTAGCAGAAATGAGCGAATTAAAATGGCCTTATAAAATTCAGTGTTTGCAGTTTTCTTTGGATAAAAAAAGTTAGCTCCGGCTATCTCTGCCTTAGTACTGGAACCAAATGAAGGATGACGGAGTTTATTTATTTATTTTATTTGGTCTATAGATTATAAATCCTTACAGACTAAAGAATATAATACAGGTGTGAATACATTAACTATTTAAATACAAAATTAGTTTTCTTTTTAAAATATCATTGCTTTCAGAAAGATCTATAATATGATACAATTTATTAAAATTTTCACAAATGCGACGAAAGGAGTCATTATTAGCATAATCAGATCTGTAGTAGTTAAGACTGATGAGTTGAAAGTTACGAGTAGGCCTATTTGGAACCCAAAAGTTAATTTTACCAAGCAGGAACGTAGAATCAACTTCACCATGAATTAATCCAAGTAGAAAAGATATACTCAGCATAACACGGCGGCTTTTTAAGGTTGGCAGCTTAATAAGAGCAAGTCTATTTACATACGATGGCAAAACATACGAATTCCAACCAAGACCACGTAAACAAAAAATCAAAAATTGCTTTTGTACGGATTCAATACTATTTATATGAATGGAATAGTAAGGATCCCATACAATTGATCCATATTCAAGAATTGGCCGAACCAAAGATGTATAAAGTTGTTTCGTGACACAGGGGTCAGAAAATTCTCTAGACCACCGTTTCATAAAACCAAGAACACCGTTAGCCTTATTAACAGTTAAAGCGATATGATTACGGAAATTTAGCCTATGATCCAACAAAAAGCCCAGATCATTTATGCTGTCCACTTTTTCAAGTATAATTCCATTAAGATAGTATCGAGATTCTAATTTGTTAGTTCTGTAGAACGTCATATGTTTACATTTTTTAATATTAAGGTCCATTAAATTAATTGTACACCATTGGGAAAATTTATCAATATCAGACTGTAGTAAAAGTTGTTGAAGAGTCGTTAAAGCTCTTGAATATTTTGATATCATCTGCATACATGAGTACATTGGAATACAAGATAACAGATGGGAGGTCATTTATAAATAACGTGAACAGTGTAGGACCAAGATGACTTCCCTGGGGAACACCAGAAGTGACGTATATGTCTGTTGAGGTAACATTTCTAAACTTAACTTGTTGAGTTCTATCAAATAAATAAGAACGCAGCCACTTTAGGGCTGTACAACTAAATCCCATTAGTGATAGTTTGCATAGTAACATTTCATGGTTCACTTTGTCGAAGGCTTTACTGAAATCCGTGTAAATTACATCTGTTAGCATGTTTTTTAAAAATCCATCATTTACCATAGTAGTAAGTTCCAGTATATTAGTTGTCGTGGAACGCGACTTGCAAAATCCATGTTGACAAGGAGATAACAGCGAAGAAATTTTGAATGCGATAAATTAAATGGATAGGGAGAATTACTATCGTACGTTTTAGAATATGTAGTAGCAAAGAAATTCGCGAACATGTTGCTAATCAGTGTGTCGTCATCAGTAATACAGGAACCATGTTTAAAAAATTTTGGATAGGCAGAAGCTCGACGTTTCGAATTAATAAATTTATAAAATTCTTTAGGGTTAGTTTTCAACTTTAATCTCATACGAGCTAGGTAGTAATCATATGCCAATTTGTTTGTTGTATTATATTCGGAGCGCGCAATAGAGTAATTTCTAAAATCAACTAAAGTTCCAGAGCTCTTATATGTCTTGTAACATTTATTTTTCTTATTTTTGGCATTGGTTAAAAATTTATTATTCCAAGGCGGCCCTTTTTTTATTACAGCTATTTACTTTTGGGACAGTTTTAGAGATGAATTCATAAAGAATGGAGTAAAAGTTAGAAACAGTATGGTTGAAATTATTTCCAGAAAGTATATTGTTCCAGTTGACATTAGATAATAAATAATTAAGTTTTGTATAATTAGTACGTGGAAAGTAAAACACTTTGTTAAGACTATGGCTGCAACTCTTTGAAATAGGTGCTAATTTTTTTGCTTGAAAATATATTTCAACATCAATCGTAGGATGGTAGAGATCTTCAGGATATGTGAGAGGAGGTATATACTCTTTAAATTTCCAAAAAAAAAATCCACGGAATTTCACCGATCGCTGAACAAACTTTCATTTGATTGAACGTTTAAGTAACATGATTAAATGTTTAATTCACTTGATTAAACGTTTAATTCATTTGATTAAATTTTGAATTAAAACTGATCTTATTTTTGATTAATGTTTTAATTGGTCAACAATTTTGGAGAAGTTTTTTCTGTGTAGGCTTCATCATTTTCTATGATATTGCAGTTATTAATTATAAAAACCATTTGTAAATAATCGTATGACAGAAATTGCAAAGAGCTGACCATATGATTAGAGAAATAAAACTACATATTTGAATTTCTAATGAAATTTGAGAAAGCAGAGGTATAGCAAAATTGTCAAATACGGCTAAAATATTTGTTGAAAAATGTAACTTGTACTTCATGTCAGTTAAAGTCCATAAAATACTAATCCATAATTGATGCAGCAGCACATAATTGATGCAGCAGTACTCCCTTTTGGTATGCTCTTCGAGGAATCAGAACAAGCACGTAATAACGATAACAGGAAGTAAAGATTAAAGTTTTAAAGAATGCGCAACAGAGCTTTAACAAAAAAATGATATTTTTTAAGTATAAGATGTCTACCTTATAAACATTATTTAGAACTAGATGATGTAGTTAAAGAAATGATAGTTAAGAAATAAAATTTTTGATTATTTTGGACTCATTTCGATTTAACTTGTATATGGAAGCTGGGTGTGTCTGATGCTGATGAAACTTGGCATGCATATTTTATTTTATTCTAGAATGTGTGTGTACCAAATTTGAAGACTTTTCTTGAATAGGAAATGTTATATGCAAAAAAATTAGTTTGAATTGTATGGGACGTGGACGGTAGGCGTGGCTGATACTGATAAAACTTGGCAATCATATTTTGTTTATTCAAGAAAGTGCATGCTTGGATGGGAATAATTTTAAGCGAAAAAATTTATTTGGATTGTATGGGTGTGGAGCGGTGGGCGTGGCTAACTGTTTTGATGAAATCGAATATTTTTCTTTATCTTTATCTTAGATCACTCCGATAATTTTTGCACAAAAATGTATGAAGCCATCCTTCATGTGGATTAGTATCGCCACACATTCAAACATTGCGCTTTATACTTAATGGGCTCTTAATCAAAAGTTTAGAAGTTACAAACGCTACGTGTGGTGAGGCGTTAAAAAAAAGATGTATTCTTATATGAAAAGTAGTTCAAGATCTATAATCATTATTCAAACATAATGAGATGCAAACATGAAAAGAAACTAGACAGACATCTGTGAAACTCTATTTCCATCCAACAGTCATTCATTGTTTGTTTTATGAAAAATTTAATTCTGAAGAAGAGCAAAAGAGTAAGCGATAGAAAAGCAAATTTTAAAATAATTATTACACAACCGGTAATTACAGTGGCGGGGTTTATTTTTTCTTTTTTTGTTAGAAAATGTGTGTCGTTACTGTTTGAGGGGCACGTAATTATTTTCGGTGAAATGAAATAAAAATGTTTTTCTTCGCTACTACATAGTTTTAAGAAAGTTTTTTATGCACAAATTACTTGTAACTTTTTTTACTGTCCATTGACCAGCGGACTGGCTGACAATAACTGTAAGTAAGAAAGTTTGTTTTTTATTTGTTGACTATTGTTTAAAAGAACGGGTTTTATTTAGATAATGTTCCAATGGAAGAGTTTAAAGATGTTAATGATTTTTAATTTATACTTCTGATAAAGTACAATAATGAAAGTGTAGAGATATTTTAGAATTAAAAGATAAGTGTTTTCAAATATGTACAGTTAAATTGGTATAAAAGAGAATTATTACCGGAAAAAATATATTTAAGGCGTCGTTACTTTTGCGTAAATGTTGCGGACACGTATACGTTGCAGTCGACTTCAATGGCTAGTAGTTATTAAAACTCAGTGTTCGGAAAAAACAGAACAGGTTTATTAACATGAAACATTTTTATGAATAAGGCCCTAAATGTATTAGAACACGACTCTTAATACCGTTCATAACTCAAGAAAGTAACGAATATTATATAGTGTTCTGTTCTTCGTTATAAAACAATTGTAGTGGTTCTGTAGACATACATTATATTTTAATGTGCTATAGTGTATTTTTACATTGGTAAAGGAATGAGCAAACACAACATTTTAGCAATGCTTCTCACTAATTTTGTTGTTGTTGCTTGACAATTTTTACGAGCACAGCACGAATAGATTGAGTGAGTTTTATGCACATGTTTTGGTCGTGTAAAATTTTTAACTGGTTTTTTGTTTTTTTTTTTCGTATATTTATTTTGTTTTGTAACCAATTTTTTTATTTCTTTACCAGCCAAGGCGAATTGACTAGATGGTGGGATCAAGTCAACATATGGTGTTTTTTTAATCGGTAGTCGACTTGTCAAACTTTGTATGCAAATTAGTTTTTTATGTAAACAAACCTTTTTTTACAAGCAATATTTTTGACAATTCGACCACAGAAGCAGTGTAGTTGTAGAGTTGACCTCACCTTCTACTCAATTTGCCTTGTTACCAGCCAAAAGAGCGTTAAGCACAACTGAAACGAACGAACATTAATGTGCTGAACCGAACACAACAAAGTTGGTTGTAAAAAAAAACAGAACGCAACAAAATGCTCTCATCTTTTTATTGAGTTGGATAAGTACAGTATTATTTGTGTTCAAAGATCCCAAACGGAGAAACGTTTCTTTTTAATGATTTATTGTTGTTTCAATACTATCCAAACATTTACAATCAAAATATTTCGTACGCACTTATTCCGAACTCACATTTAAAAGAAAATTGTGTATTTCATATAATTCATTGCTGCGTGTAATTTTCAATCTTTCGTTAATTTTTGAGAATATTTTTTATACCCGCACGTTTGCATTTGTTTCTACACATTTACAAACTTATGTTAAAATGTCGTCGAAACTTCTCTTTAGTAATTGTTTGTGATAGCGACACTTTACTATAGAGTTTGAACATTTCTTAAATGATTTGAATGTGTATTCAAATGAAATTGTGCAGGGCTCTACTTTCCAATTAACATTCATATCTCAAAGCTTTATATAAAATTACGATTGAGAAATACATTTGAAATATGTCTGCCAAAAATAATTAATATGGCTAGGTGAAATTATATTATGATCACGAATAACCATAATAGATTTGTTTTGACTTTGGCTAGCATCTGTACAACCATAATAACTTTGATAATATACTTGCATGTGCCCGTGCAGAAAACTGAACTGGCAAATTGGTTTTTTTGTTGTTTTCTTACAAAGCCAATGAAATGAAGCAATTTGTTTTTTAATTTTGTTTTTTCTTTTTACCCACTAACAACTACAATTCGAGTCGGAAAAAAGCCAACCAATTGTAGAGGAATGTAAGAAAAGATAAACTCACTTTTTATTGTTGGTGTTTTGTTTAAACTTTGATATGGTTACAAGTACGACTTTGAGTGTTTATAATTCTTATTCGCTTTAAGGTTTTATTTGTATAATATTTTTAGCTTTTCTAAAATCTTTGGAAAAGGCTTCCTGACGATCCGGCCTTAGCAACCAGTGAAATGCGCATAGAAGCTAGCTTTTCCTCAACAATAAATTTCAGTGTATTTATCAAATATGAAAAATTGGGAATTTAGCACGTCATAAGGAAATCTTAATAATAGTAAATTTTGTATTCCCGAAAATTACTTTTGTAATATTTTTATATGAAATAATATTATGGCTATTTGTATTTATATAATAATAGTAATAATTATAAAATGAGTCATACGTCCATGTTCTAACAATCGCACCATTTGAAATCACAAAACGCCAGATTTATTTTGTGGTATTCTGAAACTCGTGGGTTTTACTTGCGATCTGCCATATTTTTTTAAAAATAGTTGAGTTCCCCAACTAACTTTTGTGATTTTAAGTCCCCAAACTTTTGCGACTACGATTTACAGAACAGAAGTAAATGCTAAGCGTTTTGCAATTGCCAGAACATACCCGATAATATGTTTGTTTTGATATATTACATCACTAGGGATGCGATTTCCATGCAAATGCATGTTTTTTGTCGATAGTCTAAGATCGATGTTGAGCAATTATCTTTCCGAATAATTAAATTTGGATTAAAATGGCATCGATTTGTTTTTGCATATTTTGCTTAAAATGCATTTTTTTGCATATTTTGGTTTTAAATGCATATTTTAACCAATTGGCTTAAAATATTTTATCCAAAACTGTTACATGTTACTTGCTTGGCACATGAGTTACACCGAGTTTCAGAGGAAATAAGAATCTACATAATTCGATAATATTGATTTATTGGTTTCATACGGGAAAAAAATATTTTTAAAGGCTCCTTCAACGAGTTGCAATTTTTAATGAAATGTATATTTGCGTACCGTTACCACCGCAGCCAGTATTAACAAGATGGGGAACCTGACTGTATGCTGTAGAATACTATTCAAAAAACTTTGAGCAATTTAAGAATGTTATTAAAAAACTTTTTACTACCGATGCTTATGCAATTACAATACAAAAAAGTATTTATTTGTTTATGCGAACAAACGTTTGAATTAGTAATTTAAATTAAGTTTTAATAAATAAATATTGCACCTTTTAAATAAAATTAAAAAAAAAACTATTTTTTATTGAAATGTTTAAGTTTTAAGTGCATATTTTTAATTTTTTTAATGCATATTTTGGAGTTGTTAGTGCATATTTTATGCGCATATATTCGATTTTTTAGTGCATGAAAATCTTATCCCTACATATAACATTAACTTTGTGTAGGAAATAGGGTATTCATTCGGTAAACCGTTGATCGGTTAACCGATTAATTACTACTCGATTAACTGATAGGTTAATTTAAAATTGGATTTTTTCGATTAAAGATTAAACCGGTTAATTTCAGTCGATTAACCGATTAACCGAAGTAACAAAATTTTGAATTTTTTGTAGTATTAAACCATCAAAGTATCAGTTGCAAAGCAGCTCGCTTTTTTAAATGCATTCTACCATAAAACCATGTAGAATTTTACAATGTTATCTGAACCAAAGTTCACCAAAAAAGTTACCAAAGTACACCAAAAAAGTTTTGCTTAGAAATATTTTTTCATACAATATATTTCTTCTAGAAATAAATTTTTTTTAAATACAGTACAAAAACAGAAATTAAGGAATTCGGAAAAAACTTTTTTGCAGAATGTTCGGTGCTGAGTTTTGTCAGCATGAGTTTGATGATGACCTGAGAACAGAAGAAACTCTCGATAGTACCACAACAACAGAATTAACCGAAACAATTAGAAGTGTTAAGCATTTAAAAAAAGTAAAACAGGACTTTAATGGCATAATGGAAGATTAAAATTATCAAAGAAAAGTGACTGAGAAATTAGATAATCTGAATTATGGGTTGCTTTCGATTTCAAGTCAAGTTTTATTAAAACTAAAGAAAAAAATCGCTTAAATCCTAAACATTTGAACCATTTATTTTTCTAAAACATTATTTTATAAGATCTCCTTAAACTATTAAAATGATTAATAAAATGATCTCACAGTTTATTTTTTAATAAAAACATAATATGTATTAATAAAAAAATATGTATTTTGTACATAGTTATTAATTTTTATTTATTGAAATTACTTAATTTAGAAAAAACCTTATTAACCGGTTAACCGATCAATAACAAAATTAACCGATTAAACCAAAACCTCGATCAATTAATCGAGCGATTAACCGATTAAAGCAAAAGCCCGTTTAAATGAATACCCTAGTAGGGAATCATTTCCCCTATTCAAATCAATATGCTAATTAAACCTCAACATTTGCAAGTCTCGGTATATATCTACATCGACGTTTAAGTTGTAAATGCCATATAATGGCAAACTTCAAATTGGCTTATTAAAAGAGATTTTTGCCTTTGTCTGGATGGCAAACTCTTTCCTTACAGGCCAATCTAGTGCTACGGTATTGAGTTTTAAAGCACCGCATCGGCTTCCAATATTGACAAAATCCAAAGACGCCAAACTTAAATTCTTCGAAATATCATATCCGCGAGCAGTGTCCATGTTTTGTAACTTCCGCGTCGAGAAACTTTCAGATTGAAACGTGAGAAATGAAACAAAAATGCCATAAATTGAACCAAACAACTGTTTTTCTCACTTAACTGCGTCTGTAACATTTTTGGCGAGTAATAGCAGTTACACAAAAGTGTGCCTGTAAAATTTTTGTGAGAAAGTTCCCGCTTTGAACTGTCAAATAAACTTACAAATGAAAATGAGGTGAGAACTAATTTTAACACAAAAAATTAAAAAAATGCAAAATGGAATGGTTGATTTTTTCATTGTTAAATTATTTTGCTTTTAACATTTTTGAAAAATATGCGAATGTTTTCAAAGCTATTTTTTAAACAACAACATTAAAGTCGCAATTTACATTATTTGGTATAGCCGACGGTTTTATTTTCGCCGCCGTTGTTAAAAATTTTTAAATTTAAGAAAATGTTGATGGCCGTCAACGATTCTTAACGTCTGCAATTTTATATCGGCTTCATTTATAACCAAGGCGAATTAACTACAGGTGGTGTCGAAACGGCATCTGATTTTGACAGTTCGGGCTTATTTGTTTTGATTTGTTAGTGTTTTGCTAATAATGGTTGACATTTCGAGCTAATGGCACTAACAATGCAATGCAAAAAACCCTATGTTGTTTCTGTTGTTTTTGGATTGTTGTAGTTCCGACACCACCTGTAGTTGAATTCGCCTTGATTTATAACGTAACGACTTAATTTCTTTTGATAGTTTTCGACATGTACAGATACATTTTTTTCTCACTTTTCGAGAAACTATCGAATATTTTGTTTCAAATCTGATGCAAAAGTTCTCACCAAAGTAATAGGCTTTTTACACTGATCAAAATCTAACATCTACCATCAAAGATGTAGAAAATGTGAAACACACGTTTTCATTGCTCACATCTTAAATCTACCATCAAACAAAAATGTCACCAGTTTTGAAAAAAAAAATGTTTTTAAAATAACAAATGTTTTTTTTCTACAAAAGTGCCAAAATTTAAAAAGGAAACACAAAAATGTATTTTAAGTTCAATTTGTTTAAAAATATAAAAAATACTTAGCAAAAAAAAAAAACATTGCAATAAAAGAGAAAACTTGACAAATGGTAACGCTGCTTTCAAAACAAACTTCTTTTTGTCAGTGATGCCACAATATTGCCACTTTTCTAGTGATGACAGTCAAATAATGGAAAGATGTAGAATGGAATAAAATGAGATAGGAACATCTTTTAAAGATGTTGGTTTTTACCCCTATGTATTTCTTATGGAAAGATGTTAACATCTTCGCAAATTAATGGTAGATGTTGATTAGTGTAAAAAGGCTATTACAGATCATGAGTGCTGGTATGTTAAAAATACGAATATTCACAAGGCTCTCAATGTGCCAATAGTAAAACCAATGATCACGAAATATTCAGTAAAATATTTAAAAAGGCTTGAATGGGTGGAATTCTATTCCTCTAGTTCAAAATATTTTCAGTGATGGTGGAGAAGGATACCGTGGGACTTATCCGAATAGAAGAGCGCTAAATACCTACAGGCGGGAAAAGAAACCGTGATGAGAAAAATTTTCAACCGGCACTGGCAAGACATGAACTAAAGAATTAGAATAAGATTGAAGATTTGATCAATTATTGTTAGTTCATATATGAAGATTCAATAAATATGGAGAAAAAAAAGCTTAGCTATTAAGGCCCTCCTCCCCCAGAATTTTTATTATGGCACTTTGCTGATTTAAGTCTATAAAACCCGCATGTCGAATTGAACAATAAACTAACACTGAATTCCGTTTCATATTTGAACATCAAAAACTAACTGATAGATGATTGAGTTTTTTGAAAGTAATTTTTTTTTATATTAATATTTTCTAGCAAAATTGCTTTTGTCTGCTTATGTATGTAGTTTAACACCCACCCCAGCACAAAAAATTTCTTTGCTCAAGTTGGCTTTAAAACAGTTTAGTTTTTTAAGATCTTTTAAATGAGATTTTATTTTTTTTTTGTGATTTTATTGATACGATTTCGGTTTTTTGCACAATAAAACTTTTTTCTAAAGATGTGTTACGAGTTGATTATTTTTTTTTTTCTTTAATTCGAACTCAGCGCATGCGCAGCACGAACAACTCGTGTAAAATTTAACATTCACCAGTTACTTTTTGTTGTAATAATGGTTTTAGCTTGTGTGGTTTTTTTGTGGAATAAATAAAAATTTTTTTTTGGTGAAATTACTGGATTTTTTCTTTTGCTTTAAAATTTGTTTTATATTTTGAATTTTTCTTTATTAAACACTAAAACGATTAGGTACAAACACACAACATGTTTTTGCTATTTTTTTATCCACGTCATTACATTTATTTAAATTTTTTATTTTGATTTTTTTCCGAAACAAATTTTTTTTAGGTTTTCGATTTGAGAGGCTTTGAAAGGCCCTTGAAGTTATAAGCTTTAAAATTTTTTTGTTTAATTAACATTTTTGTTAAAAATATTCGTATTTAATTGCTTAATTTCTTTCACTTTAAGCTAAAACACTATTGTTGTTGTTTTTTATCTCTTTAATTATGAATTATTTAAAAATTGCTTTGTATATGTTTTGAAATTTAATTAAATTTTTAAATTCCCATAATATTTTCGTTTTTATAATTAAATTTATTAACAATTTTTTTTAAAGTTGTTTTATTGTAATTTATTTTTGATTATTACTTCTAAATAAAACAAAAAAAATATACAAATTCTTTTTGTTTCGTTTCATCTTCTGCTTTTTTTTTTTCTTAAACTCAAAGCCCCCCTTTACCCCAGATTATGCTTTTTTTGTGCACTTTGTTTTTGTATTTTTTACCGTTTTCTTTAGTTACCAACCACTTTTTTGAAAAACACAATCATTCAACTCTTTCTATTGATTAAAGATTTTTTCTTCTTCTCCGTTCTTTTATTCTTTTTATTTTAATCCGTTTTACCGTCCGCAATCGCTGAAAGTCCGTTAATTACTGAATGTTTTTTGGAGACTTGTCTCAGCTTGGAGCCATCACGAACAGCTGGGTTTAAATGTTGGCGCTGTTGTTGTCAATATTTTACATTTTTCTGATGTTAAACATTATAGTAAAAAAATCAACATTATACATAAACAAAGTTGTTTTTGTTAGTGCATGGCATGTTAATGCTAAAGGAAAAAATTAAAAGCAAAAAAACCGGTGCTTTTTAAGTGATCATGTACAGAGAGTCTTAATCTGCCTTTTGAAAACACAGTTTTTGGAATGCATGGGCTACTGATGAGCGTTTCTTTCGTACAAATGCAAGAGAACTGATATTACTGGAAGCTTTTCTTTGCATATGGTAGTGCTGATAAGCACAGGACTTGGGCAAACTTTTAACATAACTTAAACTTTTTAATATAACTTTTGCCGGCAGCACTACTGTAGGGCGAGTGTACTGATGCTTGTCGTATCGTCTGAACAACTACTCCCACCTGGTATAAACTTGTAACTAGGAATTTTCTAGTATGAAAGTTAAAGGTTTTAATTCAGCAACAGCTACAAAGGACTCTATATCTAAAGGAATTGCAGAATGCACTTCCTTTTTACCCTGGAAGAACAACGTCCTTGGAAACAAAACACTACTGGAGATGCATAAAGCTATACCCATCGGATAAATACAGACATAAAGGAAGCGCCATCCACACATTTCAAGATTAAAAAACGCCAGGATTGGAGTGTATTACAAGCCTGATGTTGAAAGAGGCATTTGAATATTCTCCAGATCAATTAACATCAATTCAATCAAAGGCAATTGAGGAAAAGTGCTTGATAAATGAAGCAAAGGAGTGTGGCGTAGTTGTGATGCTTGATAATGATCGTAAAGACTTGTGTTCCATTTAATGTTCTACTATTAGTATTAGTCGTAATTAAGGCTTATGCTGGGAACACAACTGGGACGAACGACGAATTTTTGGCCGCGAAAATTCGTCGCCAAAAATAAAACATATTTGTGTATATGAAAACACACACAATCATGGCGTCGGCCGAAATTCGTCATACGCGGCGACTTTGCAATAGATTTATTTCTATTTCATACGCCGACAAACGACGAACAATTCAGTACCAGGTGACCATGTTTGTTTTAAGTTTTCAAGTATTTTAGTATATTAAGTTACTTTTTTACTTTAATAGTTGTTTTTTATTATATTATCGCATTTAAAATAATTGTACAAAGTAGAAAACTATAAGAATAGTTTTAATTGTGTTTTTGTTAGTGTTTGTGTTTTTTAATTAATTTTTTTTTTATATGGTCACACTATTTCTCTCTCTTTGCACAAACAGCAAACAACTTACTTAATTAGTAAAGCTTTTAGTTATTCGTCGTTATTGTGTTTCATACGACGAATTTACTCAGCAAATATTTACTAAAAAAATCGTCGTGTAGGGCGAAATTCGTTGTTCGTCCCAGTTGTGTATCTACCATATGTATCTACCATACTATCAGTCGTTTCCTGAATTCTCTATGTTCTTGATAATAAATTGAAAACCAAACCGAAAACTTAAGATACAAAACCAGTGCCCATGTCCTGTAACTCTCGCGTCAAGAAACTTTTCGATTGAAATGTAAGAAATGAAACAAAAATGCCATAAATTGAAACAAACAACTGTTTTACTCACTTAACTGCGTCTGTAACATTTTTGGCGAGCATAAGCTATCACGTAAGGAAATAACTCGCTTATTTACAGAAAAAGTGTGTCTGTAACATTTTTGTGAGAAAAGTTCCCGCTTTGAACTGTCAAATAAACTCACGAATAAAAATGGGGCGAGAAAAAATTTTAACACTAAAAAACAATTAAAAATGCAATATTCAAAGAATAATAATAATATTTAGTTTTGACACATATTTTATTGTTTATTTATTTTGCTTTTAACGTTTTTTAAAAATATACGAATGTTTTCAAAGCTCGTTTGCAACCAACAAACATTAAAGTCGCACTTTACATTATTTGGTATAGGCGACGGTTGTATTTTCGCCGCCGTCGATGAAAATTTTTCAATTTAATAAAATTTGGTCGGCGTCAACACTATGTTTGAGGCGTTCACGACGCCTGCAATGTCACATCGGCTTCGAGTGCAATGTTATGACATTTAAAAGTTAGCTACGTAATCTTTTTTGATAGTTTTCGACATGAGTTACAGACGCACTTTTTTCTCACTTTTCGAGAAACGACGGAATATTTTGTTTTACATCTTTTTGATGCGAGAAGTTCTCACTAAAATTACAGAACCAGATTTGGCAACCGCATGGCATTTTAAGCTTTGTCGTGAAATAAGACAAAAAAAAAAAAAAAAAAAAAAAAAAAAACGGGACAACAGAATTAATTTTTTTGCTTAAAACAAAAAGTAATTAGTTATTGATTTTTTAACCATTTTATTAATAAATTTAAAACCTTTAGTCATAAATGCCAAAAATAAATCTTTTTAAAACAAAAACTACATCCGGGGATTTCCTTTCAATGCATTTAATTTACGATACTTAACAAATTAGCAACGTTTAAAAAATACTTATTTTTTTTTTTTTTTTATTATTATTATATTTATTATAATTATCTTATATTCCCATTTGTAGATATTGGATGTATTCAATATGAGGGCGCTTTGAAAAGCAATAAACCGACTTTAATTTAAGTCATACAATATGAAAGACTAATTTTTATTCGAAAATTCGCTAATGTATTGTAAAATTTAACAGCCATTCAACTACAACACTACCAAATTCATTAAACAACACTACAAAAAAGAAAAAAAAACCATAACTAATTTAAACTGATGTTACTAATGACATCACACACAATTTACACTGTTTAAGCGATATTTTATGGCTAAGCTTTTCGCTGTCTACAAAACATTGTCGATCTCTGAAAGTTTGCTTATTATCCATGACAATTACTTTGTATGAGTTTCTGTGTTTAATTTTTAAATATTTCATTATTTTTTTTCTTTTTTGTTTCTACATCTTGTAGTTGAGCGTAAATTAAAATGAAATATTTTTGTAATTCCCATGTACAAGACATTTCTCAGTGCTCATATTTACTCGTAAAATATAATCATGTTTGTTTCTTAGGTCTTTTGTTTTCTTTGAGCATTCACATGTTCTCATGCTCTTGCAAGAGTGTTATTCTCTTTTGTATTGTATTTTTTGTAGAATGTTGCCAGATACAGGGTTTGTGGTGTGAAATGGAAACGGAATTTGCTGTTAATGGAATTTCCATTGTTTAAGGATTTTTTAATGTTATTAAATATGTTGTTGTTTTTTTTTTAAGAAAGAGTGCTATATTCGGCTTTGCCGAGTCTTTTATAACCTACACCATACCACTCACCCTCTTGCGCACATTATTAAACATAACAAAAAAATAGCTTAAGTACATTTTTTCGTTTAAAGCACATTTCTCTTTTTAAGCGGCAAATCATTTATGTATGTGTTTGTTATGTGTAAAAAAAATGTTTACATTAAAATAAAAAATAAAAAGTGTAATGCAACTGAACTCATTGTTACGAAAACAATTTTTGTAAAAAAAGCCTTTCCAAAATTGTTTACACAAACGAAAACTTTCCAATGTGAAGTTTTCTATACAAGCAACAACTATACAACGAAAAGTTTCTCACGGAAAGTTTTCGTAAAGAAAACTTCTTTGATGAAAAGTTTTTGTATAGACTAATTTTTTAAGAAAGCTTTCGTATAGAAAACACTTTGGTAGAGAGCTGTCTTATAAAAACGATATCGTTGAAAAATTTTGCTTTGAAAATACTTTTTGTTTCAAAATTTTCGCATAGAAAACTTTTTGCATAGAAAATTATGCGTATGTAGTGGCAACAATATTATTTTAGAAATATGTGAAACCCATATAACTCAATAGCCATGCTTAAACTAATTCGAATATTAAGAATGTGTAACAGCCATGCACAGTGGGAGGAAATTATACAAGCATATATTTTTCTTTTAATTCTTTTAGTAAAAACTTACTACCATCATGAATAACAATTATTGATCGTACAAGTTGAATCACTTTAACTCTTTGTCATCTTTATTGATTAGTCGAATTTAAGTAAAAAGTAAAGTGAACGTTTGTAACAATTTGATCCATTCAGTAACTGACAGATCATTAAAACCAGGTATATCCAAGTTCCTTATCGATATCCGTGATAGTTTTGTTAAAGACTGTGTGTGTGTTTTTTGTTGTTTTACAATTATTATTGTTTTTTGTATTTTTAACTGACAAGTGGGAATTTCATAGTGTTAATATGAATTACTTTCCGTTTTTTTCTACAATCAAGTTTTTGTTGTTGAAATAGAGCTTTTGAATAATCGAACTAAAGAGAGCGTGAAATTCAATTTCTTTATAATGGGGTTTTTAATGGCTGATTTGCTTTGGTTTTTATTTTATATGGTTTAAATGGTTTAAATGTATGTAAGATTAAAAGTGTAACTTTAATCTTGGAATATTTTTTATGAACAATCCGAAACAAATTTTGCTAATAAATCATCATTTTTAAAAAAATTTAGTTAGGTATGGGTTATATATATTTTGAATACCCCCTTTCTGAATCCAAACCTGTTTTACGAAATTTGTTATGGTTTCTGAGATATTAAACATTAATTTTGCGCCATATCAACTATTTAAACGTTTATTAAGAATAGTTTTGCTCTACAGGCCATAGTTTGGCGAATGCTTCAATTTTCTCATACAAAAACGATCAAAATAAATTCCACACTTGCTTCGCTTTATTACCGTACGAAAAAAAGTATTTGAAGCAAATACGCTCATAAACGTATGTATACAAATCTTCAAAATATATGCCGGCAGCAGTGGTGAAAATACAAACGAAAAATCTATCGGGCTTAATTTCAGAAACTTCAGTAAACCTTTATTGTCATTTTTTTCCACTACGACTTCTTTGCATATGCGCTAAACCAGTAATGAGCTGACTAATTATAAAAAGCTTTGGATGCATACTCATAACATCACTTTAGTGCATTCGAACTGTTAATTTTTTAAACTTTCAAGCTTTCAGTCAAATTTTGAATTTTAATATTGCACATTTCGTTGAGCCCATATAAAGATTGAACATGCAAGTCGGTCAAGCCCTACCATATGATACCCTACAACACAGAATTTAGAATTTAGAATTTGGAAACCGTGGGCAATCATGAACACGCCAAACTAAATTATGTGTTGAACTTCAGATTCATGTAAAAGTTCTTTGTTGCGAATATTATTTAGAAATCTTCATCTATAAGAAATGATTTTAGGGAGGTGGTTTATATGGGACCTATCAAACGATTTGTATTGCATTAATCAATGCAATGATCATAAAGACTCTATGCATAAAATAAGCTTGTATGAGGGCTATGTGAAATTACAAATCGAGTCTCACCATTTCCAATACGCTTGGTCCTTGTGACAATTAGAAGCTATGTCTCAAATTTCATCACACTATCTCCAATATTGCGAACTGTACCTATTCCATATCCTTTACCCATAAAATTAATTTGTTACTATAATTCTGTACCAAATGCGTTTAAAATTAATACATGTGACTAAAAATATTTTAAAAATAATATTTTCAAAGTATTTTTTGTTTTTTTAATTGGTGCAAGTCCGCTTATAGCTCCAACACTTCTTTTACCAGAAATCTCTGTAAAATAAAAAGCAATTGTCCGATTTTTATTTTATTTGACAAATTATATGAAAACATGTTTCAAATATCATCGAACTCGAGACATAAACCACAAAAATGTTTAAATGTCCTTTCAAAATGTTCGCTGTAGAAGAAAATAAATAAATTTGAAACTTTTAATTCCATTTGCATAAAACATGAAATAGAAGCAGTGTAGAGATTATTTTCGGGTCGCTAATGTCAATATTACTTTCAAACACAGTAGAAGTAACAGTAGAGCAAACTTGGAGAAAATATGTAAAAAATCATAATTTGGGAATTTTTTAACTAACATTATGTTACTTAAAAAGAGCGTATGGAAAGGTATATCTTCTTTTGTATTCTTTATGAAATGTGTGAAAGAATCCTCAAAGTTTTCTAATTATAAGTGTTGATCGACCTTTTTTGATTACTCTAAATAGTTTATATAGTTTCCTATATGCAGGCTTTCAAGGTCATTTTTCGTCAATTAAAAAATTTGTGATATTAATTAAAAAATTAATTAAATTTGCACCAGTAAAGAAATTAATAGTATCAATTAAACCAGTTTATAGTATTTATTAAACGTTTAATTCACTTGATTAAACGTTTAATTCACTTGATTAAACTTTTAATTAAAACTGATTATATTTTTGATTAATGCTTTAATTGGCGAACAATTTTGATGAATTTTTCTGTGCATATAAATATCAAAACTGCTAAAGCTGTCATATTAGGTCAATATTTTAAAATCTTGCAATTAAAACAATTGAGTGATAAAATACCAAGGAGAAGGCACATCCCCCGTTTAATTTGATTTTAGCTTAGTCACACGAAAATGAACAATTATAAGTTTAAAACGAACAATAAAAAAATTAACAATAATTAGGGATAATTAAACTATGTATGGTTAAAATTAACAATAGTATTGCCAATATTAAACAAACCATACTATAGGCTTTTTTTCAGACATCCCCCACCAAATCAATATATATATATATATATATATATGTTCCTTTTACTCCTCTGGGGAGCATAGGGCCGCCACAAGTTGATTCCAATGATCTCGATCATCAGCGCGATGTTTGACTTCGTTCCACTGTAGTCGTAGCTCGGACAGTTCGGTTATGATTTGGCGTTTCCAGGTGTGTGATGGTCGTCCGATACGTCTGCTTCCCTGTGGGTTCCAGTCTATGGCTTTCTTAGTGATATCGTCTAATGGCTAATGGCCAGTAAACACGCAAGACTCTACGCAGACATTTGTAAACAAACACCTGAAGGGACTGGAGTTGAAAATTTTAATTTTGGTACGTTTCGAGATGTTAGGCGATTTCCAAACAGGGCTGAGTTGGGCAAATGCATTACGTGCCTTATTAATGCGACTGGCCACATCGGCTGATGAACCACCGGATTTGTCGATTATACTGCCTAGATAGCAGAAGGACTCCACATCATCAATTTCCTTGCCGTATATTAGGAATTTCCTCGTTGCGTTAACATTTATCCTAAGTGTTTTTGTTTTGGGGATGTTTATCTTCAATCCAACTAGCTTTGCTGTTTCGCTAACTAGATTTAACTTTGATTGCATATCGGAAAACGAATGACTTAATAAGCATATATCATCTGCATAGTCCAGGTCTTCTAATCTGTCTTGCAAACCCCATGTTATCCCTCTCCTATGACTTGTTGACTCTTGCATCACTACATCAAGGACACAGTTAAAGAGGAGTGGTGATAACACACAGCCTTGGCGAACTCCGGCTTTTATTTTGATGTTCTTGCTTAGTTGTTTCTCATGCAATACTCGGCATGTTGCATTGCTGTACAGTGTCTTTATTAAGTTTATTATTTTAGTCGGGACACCCTTGCATGCCAGTGCGCTCCATATGGCCGTGTGACTGAGAGTATCAAAAGCCTTTTCGAAGTCAACAAATACGAGATAGAGAGGCGATCTCCACTCAACGGACTGCTCCACAATAATTCTAAGACTATTGACCTGATCGACGCAAGATTTGTTGGAGCGGAAGCCAGCTTGTTCCCTTCTGAGAGGAATTGCTTTTGACAGCCTTTTGTTTATTATATTCGCAATAACTTTGTTGACCATGCTCAACAAAGTTATACCTCTCCAATTCTTTCTGGCGGTTAAATCGCCTTTTTTGGGAAGATTTATAATTGCGCCGGAGGTGATTTCGTCGGGTATGGATTCTTCATTCCAGAATGTTCTTATGATGGGTTCCAATAAGCGAGCGCTAGTAACTCGGTCGGTTGTAAGGAGTTCTGGGGAAATATTATCCAGGCCAGGGGGTTTGTTGTTTTTAATTGAACTAATTGCTTCGCTGATTTCAGTGATTCCTGGACACCCAGAAGATATGGATGGATGCAATACGTGGGTAGTGCAAGTGCAGATTGAATCTTGTAAAGCGGACGTTGTATTCAGCGTATTATCGTAATAATTTTCCCATAAGCTGAGTTGCTGCGTTTTTGATGTTACAAGTTCCCCTACGTCATTCTTCAGGGGTCTGCCAGACGAAAATGTTCTATTAGTTAACTTGTTCACAGCGGGGTATAGGTCTCTCGTGCGATGGGTTTCAAATCAATACATATGGCAATTTTTCTGTGGCATTTTGACAAAACATCTTAGGTCGAGATAAGATATCAAAAAAGTTTTTTAAAAAATTCCGGTGAAAAAATCATTTTTATTAAATAATAAAGTTAACCAAAATTGTTGAAAAATTTCGTTTATAATACAAAATTTTAAAAACGTCAACAAAAATGTTTTTTGAATGAAAATTCGTATGATTAACACAATTTTTTTCATTTTTATTTTAGAATCCAAGTCTATAGATTTTAGATGCACAATTTATGCTGTGTCTGCTAAATCGAATCTCCGCCATTTTGAACTGCAAGTTCCTTTCAACTTTTGTTGCACCAACTACACAATTAATTTTGCTTAATTTTATTAATTCATACGAAAATCAATTCCAATTACTAATGTTAAACCACATTTTCATGGTGTTAATTATAGAAATAACCACGTTTCTTATTGAAATTTATTTACAAAGTATTTGTGTCAATTACTAGAAACTGAACATTTAAAAAACCTCAACAAAACAAAAAAATTTACAAAAAAAAAAAAACATATTTTATTGATCATTTGTAAAATTCGTAAGAAAAAACTGAATGCAACTCAATACTGCATCAGTTAGCAGCAGTAAATCAAAATTCTTAACGCATTAATAAAAAATAAAGCGGTTGCAAGTATTTACGAATGTTGGAATCGTAGGTTTTTTTTTTTATTAGATTGAGGACACTGAGGAAAATTCTTAGGATTAATTCAGCGGTCATATTTTGTAGCACTCAAATTCCAATGCTGAATTTGAACCTTCATAGTTACTTTCAGTCCATAACTTCATTATAAATGTTAGTATTTACATAAAAATTGGCACAATGCTTTTGCGTCCAAAATTAACCATATACCCCATATAAACCCCCTTCCTAAATTCACCAATCAATGGGTCCCAAAAAAGGTACACTGGCAAAAATTTGTTTTTATATACTGTGGTGTAGGGCATCGTATGGTCGGGCTTGACCAACTATACTTTCTTACTTGTTAAAAATCTCTTTGGGCTGCCTTAAATGTTTTTAAGTGTAAATAGAAAAAAAATATTTGACATTAGTAACTCTCGTGTATAATTAATTGCGATTTTTGCCAGAATTTCCACAAGGACCTGGGGCCTAATAACGGCATTCGATATCGATCGAAACAACAATACAATTTCAATCGTTAGCGAATGCCATAATTTGCCCCCTGCAATTATTTCTGTGGCATTTTGACAAAACATCTTAAGTTTGTTTATCATACGATTTTTCATTCAAAAAACATTTTTGTTTACGTGTCTAAAATTTTGTAATATAAATGAAAAGTTTTCTTTAATTTTGGTTTATTGTATTTTTTGGTAAAAAGTTTTTTTTTTAAATTTTTTGCTATCTTTTCTCGACTTAAGATGTTGTATCAAAATGCCACAGATTTTTTAACTTAACCAATAAATTTCTTTAAGTGTAAAACCGAAATATACTTTTAAGCATTTTGTGGAGAAGGTTCATACGTCGCTCATTTGCTGCAACATCGTCATAACTCAAAAATATTAGTTTTACAGAAAAGGAATTTAAAGTCTTTAATTGCCACACAACATAATGGAAAAAGAAAAATTTATTCTTCTCTCAGGAGTTGAATTTACAATATCTTTATCTGAAATAACTAACACTTCATAAAACATCTGATTCACTATGCATTAATGATATAAAGTAAAAAATTTGCGACTTTTGTCTTAAAACGTTGTTGCAGTAAATAACATGTGAATGATTTATACCAACTTTAATTGCAGATCATCTATTCACACACAGATGCACTTCACAGAAAAAAAACCACCGAAAACGCGTTGGAATAATTTTTATGATTGCGAAATATGAATGAAGGTACAAATCAATGAATGGCAATGATTAAATAAGCAATTACTTATTAATGTAGAATTTACGATAAAAAAAATTACAACAGCAAAATAAAAAACTAAAACATAAATCGATTTGAAATCGAAATTAAATAATTTTGATTAAACGTCTTTTAAAATCGATAGTGAATTTAGATAAGAGAAAAAGTGATTTCGTTAAATTATAAAAAAAATTTGATAAATTATCCAGACCAAAATATATCAGTGGCATTTTGACAAAACATATTAAGTTAAAAAAAAAAAAAAAAAAAATAGGTGAAAAAATCATTTTTATTAAAAAATAAAAGAAATTCAAATTAAAGAAAAATTTCGTTTATAATACAAAATTTTAAAAACGTAAACAAAAACTTTTTTTTTAATGAAAATTCGTATGATTAACAAAATTTTTTTAAACTTTTCAAATTTTACCTAATACATACCACATTTACACCTACGCAAAATCCAGCACTTACGAGATTTCGAGCCAAATCTAGTTGTTTTGACTAGATTTCCCATACAAAACAAAATATACTTCGTAACTAGATTTCCACGAAATCTACTCAAAATCTAGTACTACTTAATGATGCAACTATGGTTTTTTTTTCAATATAGCACTTAAAAATACTTCCCTGCACAAGAAAAAATGATATTTAAAAAAAAAAAACGAAACAAAAATTGTTAAAAAAAAATTAAAAAGTTTTATAAAAATTGGTAAAAAATAAAGAAGAAGAATAATATTGATAAAATAAATATCGTTGATTATTAGTAAAAGGCAATGCAAATTGTTTAATGTATATTTCTTTTTGTGTTTGGATGTGTAACGAAAAAACTTTTAGTCAGTTGCTTTGTTATAAAAACAAAATCTCGCTAGATTTCGAAGAAGATTTAAAATCAAATATACAAGATTTCAGCCTAATGTAAATGTTGTATAAGATGTTTTGTCAAAATGCCACAAATGCGAAAAAGAAGAAAGAAAACTACAATTAAAACGGCAGGCCACAAAGCGTAATGCCTTAAAATAACTTAAAGGCCAGCGTATATCAGCGTGGCAAGCCTATTGTTTTCAAACGCCAGGACTTTATGCTAAATTTTAAAGTTAAGTAAGAGCATCAAAATTGTGTCATGAACAAAAGGGTTAACTTAACTTTATATAAAATCCAAAATATATAAATAAATATTAAGATAAGCATTTAATCTAGCTGTAAAAATAGCTAAATTACCATAACTATTTTACAAATGCAGCCAACTTCAATACTTAACGCGCTCTCAAAATCGAGTTTTCTAATTGCAAACTATTGTTATACATAAGCAGGAAAACCAGAAATATGCTCTTAAAAACACGTTTTATGCGCATTAAATATGCAGTTAAAACTTAAAAATATGCCCTGAAAATTTTTTAAAATATGCCCCAAAAAATTCAAAAATTGCTAGTTTAAAAACAAAATATTCAACAATTTAATAACAGTTCCATTTAATAAAAGCAATTACAAAATTACAATCGGTAAAGCCCAAACACTATAGTATTTACAAACGAATTTTCGAGATTTGGAAACGATAAGCAGTAGTACTATCTAGATGTTAACATGCATATGAGATTTTTTGTCTTAAAGGGATTTTAGGGACGGTCCCTAAATTGTTTATTAATGTTAACACATTTAAAAGGACGTTAAAGTTTTTTATAGATGGGAGCTTTGGGCAAATGTGAACTGATTCGAATATAATTTGATTTGCAGTAAAATATTTTTGAGGCGGATTTAATCTAAATAGCAACATAATAAGATGGTTAACGGACACAAAGAGTCTAATTTGGAATTTATGGGGAATATGTAAAGTTATAGACCGATTCTCACCATTTAGATAGACTTCGTTCTTAGTACAATCAAAATGTGCTTACCAAATTTCGTTATCGTTATCGTTAGGTCACTTTAAAAAGTGATTCTAAATCGATTAAAACAACATTTTTCTTTAATGACAACCTGCCTTTGTCTTACAATTTTCGAGTAAACATTAACTGCCTATTTCACGATGTCACTCGAACGTTTACGTTCGCACAAATAACATATAAAACAAAAACAAATTTTTGAGTTTTGTTTTTGTTTTATATGTTATTTGTGCGAACGTAAACGTTCGAGTGACATCGTGAAATAGGCAGTAAATGTACATTAGCGTGGCCGTTAGTTGTATGGAGAACTTTTTTTTTTTGATTTCTTATACTCTCCCACCCCAAATCGGTCCAGTTTTATGTAAAAAAAAATACAAAAAAATTTCGTAGCGATAAGTTGTGTTTTAGGGGGGGCGTCCGCCCCTCAAAGTTTGCCATCAAGCCATTTATTCAAATGTAATTTGTTTGTGTATGACTATCTCTTAAAAACAACATCTTACAAGAATATGATATATGGCAATATTTTAGCTCTTCTAGTCAACAACATAAGCCTCGAAGAAAGTTTTTTGCTAAAATCAACATCTTAGAAAATAATTAAGAAAATAACAACAAAATACCAAACATTTTATTTACGTTTTATATAATATATATATATTATATAAAAGGGGGTTTTAATGTCAAGTGACACAATTTTGAAATCGATGTTTTTCGATTTGGATGAAATTTACACCAAGGTTAGTCCTATTAGATAGTAGTTTAGACACAAATTTTCAACAAGATCGGTCAAAAAGTTTCTGAGTTAGAGGGGGTCAAAGTTTGAAATTTTGGCAATACAGGTGTTCTTTCTCATCCATGTAATTTATTACCTGTTGGTGTTAGCAAAATTTGTCCCAAGTAGCTTAGATAGCTATTTAATCCATCTTTTTAAAAATTTTTTTTTTTGTTTTTTAAAAAATTTTTAAAAATGTTTTTTTTTAAATTTAAAACTTGGCTAAAAAATAAAATAAAAAAAGTTTTAAATTTAAAAAAAAAAATTAAAGAAGTTTTTTAAAAAAACAAAAAAATAACGGCCACCCTAATGTACATAGATGGCGAAATTCACGTTGGGTGTACAAATAGATATTTAAAACAGAAAACCCTGCAAAAACTATATTATGCACAAAAATGCTGCAAATGGTAAAATATGCAAAAATATGCACTAACAAATCGATGCCAAAATTCATAAAAAGCTCTAAAACGGATAAATATATTGTTTCTGCCTTCATTGGAAAAACATGCAATTGCATATTTTTGGTTTCCCTGTACATAAGGTATGATCATGAGAATTGTTAACTGACAGAAAACGCACGACGCGCCTATTTCGATTTTGCTGTTAAAGAAAAGTTTGGTCTTCTTTTATTAAAAGAAGAATAAAAGAAGAACTGTCGCTATACTGGGCAAAGGCCATCTATAAGTTGTCTTCATTTCTGTTGACTTGTGGCTATATCTTTGAGCTCTCCGATGTAATTAAAGGTTCTTTTAAGACTATGGATATGGAAATTTATTTCTTTTATTATGAATCGCTGCCAGGTGTTTTTTGGCCGTCCTGGTTTTCTGCTTCCTTGTGGCTTGTAAACAAGGGCGTGGTTGCATATTTCCGCAGGTGGCTTATTTCCGCAGGTGGCTTATTTCCGCAGGTGAATATGACCGATCCAACTTAATTGTCTTCTATTCACCTCGGTGGTAATGCCTGCAACATCTGTTCTATTCCAATGTTGTTTTTTAGTTATTGTTCGGTACCAAAAGATTTTAAGAATTATTCGGAGACATCGATTAATGAAAACTCGTAGTTTCTTTTTAATGAGTTTTGTGACAAACCAACTCTTGTAACTGTATAGAAGCACAGAAAGACACAAGACTAAAATATGTTTATTTTTCTTCTAACGTTGTAGGCAGTCGAGTTTCATATCTATATAGTGCAGCTGCTCACCAAGTTCCTTTCTTTCTCTGTAATCATGTTACACAGAAAAAAAATTTATACCAATTTAAAAATTTGTTATATTAATTAAACAATTTATTAAATTTGCATTAGTAACCAAATTGATACTATCAATTTAACGTCTAATTCACTTGATTAAACGTTTAATTACTTTAATTAAATTTTTGATTAAAACTAGTATTATTTTTGATTAATGATTTAATTAGTGAAACATTTTGGAGAAGTTTTTCTGTGTGTACCCAAAAATTGAAACGCTTCTACAAGATGCGCTAGAGTTTGTGGAAGGTAAAAACAACCGGAAGATCTGGGATATACGGGCATCTCCTTTATTTTTAAGGCGTTTATTCTGAGACTTACATTGTTGGATTCTAGAGAAAGGATGTCTAGTTTCACAGCAAAAACATTGATTTCAATTAAGAAATTTGTGATATTAATTAAATTTGCACCAGTAAACAAATTAATAGTATCAATTAAATGTTTAATTCGCTTGATTAAATTTTTAATTAAAACTGATTTTATTTTTGATTAATGCCCTAATTGGTAAAAAATGTGGGCGAATTTTTCTGTGTTGGCTTGCATAGCACAAAGCCGATGGGACAGTGCTCAAAATCCCAAATTAAGACCTTTTGCATTATTCATTTTTTACTACAAATACATTTTTTTAATCACTATGGAAAATCCCAAATTCCCTTAACGAAATGACTTTTTCATCGGGTTAAAAGAATTGAATTAATCGAATGCCCCAAAAAACTCCAACTCATATCAGGTGTACACACCAGAGTGAATTCATCGAAACCTGTTAAATCAATTAAAATTTGATTTAAAAAAAAGAATGAAAAAAAAAACAAACGGGCGAACAAAATAATGTTCATACTGACTGACAACTGATTTAACATGTACGTGCAGTGCAGTGTAATTGACAAAAATTTAAAAAAAAAACACTCACTTTTTTTGTTGTTACGCATTAAGTTTTACACTATGAAATCAATATCAGATACAAAGTTAGCACCACTTGTCTTTTTTTTTTTGTCTTTTTGGGAATTCAAAGCGACGAAGCTGACTTAACAAATCGACACAACAATAAACCAGCGGAAAAAAAACTGCGATTAAAACAGTGATATTGACAGTCTACCAGGAGGCAGCGGTAGGAAAGTCAACAATCACTGAAATGTAACCAACGATAAACTGTTGCAGCAAACAACAACAAAAAGCATAGAAAGTCAAGAAATCTTAAAGAAAAAGCCAGCAACTATTTACTAGTATTAAAAAATGCTTTAACGGCAATGGTAACCACACTTTGACGTTGAAAATAAAACTTCTGTTTAGATATAAAGATGGCCAACCTTTACTACGCGTTCTATGCGTTTAATACTTTTTTGACTTTTTCCAAGACGCATGCGACGCACGCAAAGGCAGAAAGAAAACCTTCTTCATGCGTTCGCTTGCTGTGTCACATGAGGACCTTTATTTTCAATTTCATAGATTTTTAGTAAAGAAGTCCTTTCAAAATTATGTTAATTAAAATTTACAATGAATTTTTCTTCAAAATAAGTTTCTGTTAGGCATACCTTCGAAAGAATGAATTCTATTTGTAGTTGGTTCGCTGACTAACAAAATTTTAATTTACGGTTTTTTAAAGTGATTTATCATCAAATAATTCTTCCCGCTTAATGTTTTGTTATATTAATTTCAAAATTAATATAATCAGAAAAAAAACAATAGTGAGAAAAACCTAACTTTAGTATATTTTTATTTATTTTGTGTAGAATCAAATCAATGCCTTTCTTTTGTTAATGTTAATTTGTTCTACAGCTGATTATTTGACAGTTTACACACAATTGTGGCAACTTGTCTCTTAAAACCGCTCTCATTTCCAGATTTTATTTAAAATATTTTTTTTGTTAATGGTATGTATTGTTGACCTTTTTTGTTGTTGTGGTATTGTATTTGTTTTGTCTTGAGGTCATTTATTATAAATAAAAAAACAATTTTAATTTTTAATTTAAAATTTTTTTTTTTTTTGTACCCAATATTTCGAGGCAACTCCGTTGCTCATCTTCAGGGGATTTATTTAAATAAAGAAACTAATTTAAAAGTTTTATTGTCACTGCACTGTTCCAATCCGAACCTAACAGTGCAGTGACAAAATACTTCAAAAAAAAAAAATTTTAAATTTGGTCAGAAAAAAAAATATTAACTTTTTAATGTTGTGGTTTCTAATTTGGGGATTTTTTGGGATATTTTTTAATTTTTTGGGGACAAGGAAAAAAGTACCTGGCAGCCCTGAAGCTACTGCCAAAAATTAACAAAAAAAAACCTATCAAATGTATTTGAAAACACAAACCCTAAAAAAATATTTGATTCTGTACGGAAAGTGCGGTCAGTTTCGCACTTTCCTTAAGCAAATGACAGTTTCATAAAATTTACCAAAAAGTTTTCTTAAGTTCAATATGGTTCTACACATATGTATCACATGTATTCGCACAATCGCTTAAGTCTAATACAGTTGGGCCTTTAATGTTTACATGTCGGAGTGCAAAAGAATACGTACAAATATTAAAGCTGTGCCCATATTCTGTAACACTCGCGTCGAGAAACTTTTCGATTGAAATGTGTAAAATGAGACAAAAATTCCATAAACTGAAACAAACAGCTGTTTTTCTGAAATTACTCGCCAATTTACAGAAAAAGTGTGTCTGTAGAATTTTTGTGAGAAAAGTTCCCGCTTTGAATAAAAATGGGGCGAGAAAAAATTTTTCAACGAAAAGACAATTAAAAATGCAAAATAAAAATAATAATAATAACATTTTGTTCTTGACACTTTTTTTATTGTTTAATTATTTTGCTTTTAACATTTTTATGAAATATACGAATGTTTTTAAATCTCGTTTGCAAACAACAAACATTAAAGTCGCACTTTACATTATTTGGTATTGCCGCCGTCGTTGAAAAATTTTCAATTTTAGTAAATTTTTGTCGCCGTCAACGATATGTGTAACTGGCGTTCTCAACGTCTGCAGTGCCACATCGGCTTCGAGTAAAATGTTATGACATTTATAAAGTAACGACGTAATCTCTTTTGATAGTTTTCGACATGAGTTACAGACACACTTTTTTCTCACTTTTCGAGAAACGATGGAATATTTTCTTTCACATCTTTTCGATGCGAGAAGTTCTCACTAAAGTTACAGAACATGGGTACTGAACTAGATTTAATAAAGGGTGTATTTTTAGAGTGTCACAACATTAAGTTGGCGTCACTGCTTTATTTGAACACCCATTTAACAGCTGATAGTTGCTTTTTGTCTAGTTTGCTTTTAAATTTTATTTCAAAATTTTATTTTCCGATGAAGCGCATTTCTGGTTGAATGGGTACGTTAACAAGCTTTTGTCGAAACAACATTTAATCAACAGAAAATTACTTTTTGGTGCGCTTTTTGTGCTGGCGGAGTCATTGGCCTATCAATATGTCTTCAAAAACAATGATGGTCAGAATGCGAAAAGTTGTTGAAAATTGGTGTTCCAGATTTCGCCTTCTACGCTTCAGCCAATTGCAGAAATCATATTTCAACATTAATTTAAAAAAATTTTCTTTCCAATAAAGCCCGTTTTATTAATATTAAAAACATATTTCCTTGTTTTATTATGAATTACATTTGTGTCACTCAATAAAACACACCCTTTACATATTCCAGAATCAGCACTAAAGTTTAATTAAACACCAATTATTTCAGTGCCAAAAAGGCGGTTAAGTTTGATTAAGATTGTTAGAGGCAAAATTTGTTATCGGGATTTAAGATAAAGAACACGACTCTCCCATGAAAATTGCTTAAAAATACCGAAAGCGTGCCTTATATTGAACTTCTCTGTAATATGTTTTATACGAAATATGATTTGATGACACATTCGATTAACAAAACATTACGTGCTTAAACACCATAATTATCTTAATTAAATTAATTAAAGAATTTTTCATTATCATTTAATCACTATTAGAATCCTTGGAAAGCCCTGAATGAAAAAGATCAAAGATTTGAGAACCCATCAGACAGTTCTGGCTTTTTTTTTTAATTTAATAAAGTTTTATTTTTTTTTAATTTTTTTGTAATTTTTAAAGTTATTTTTGTTTTATTTTGAATGTTGCTAACAATTAGTATTAAATTTTTTTTTTCGTTAAATTTAAAATATTTTCGTAAAAATCTAGTTTTTCCATTTAAAAAATAACATTTGGTTAATCATGATATTTAACCAACGCAAATGACTTTTTAAAAGTGTTTGACGTTATATTTTTCTGTAATAGTGATATTTAGAATTCCCTAGAGATTGCTTTTGACAAAAATGCGGTATAAAATGTTTAAACAAATTTTAAGTTGTTTTGGCATAAAGAGTTGCGTTTTTTTTTTACTTTATTTGCAATTGTAAAAGTAGATCATTCGAAATAACCGCTTTTGCCACTTAAAAATTTTTTCTTAAAAAAACTGAAACTGCGACAGCAGCACATGATGGTTGCAATTTATGTGTCAAAATACTTGTTAAGCGACCACACGCATGCAATCAAATATTTGTTAGACGACAAAAACCATAAAAAGGCTGAGTTCCAAAACATCATAATACTTTGCAGTCAAAGTCAAAAATGTATCATTAAGTTTAACGATGCACAGTTTAATAACACAGTTGGACAGTTGTTTTATCGATTTACGTGAATACCTGTTATGCGACCTTACTTTTCCTCCCTTAGTACCTTAGCTAAGTACTAAGGTACAACTTCGAGCCCCTTGAAATCTATTGGACTCCAAGAAGCTCAATTATTTGGATGTCTGCTGCATCTCAGGTTGCAATCAGATGTTTTTAAATGTATGAGATACTTAAAGTAAGCTAGTGCATTCTGCTTGGCTAAAAAATTAACCAAGCCAATTTTCCCCAGTGAATGTAACACCAAAAGGTCTGACTCCTTAAGATGCCTTAACTGAAGCTCACTCTCGGAAAACCGCTTAGTACGTGTAAAACCGTAACGAATAATGATGTTATATTAAAACTCAGTCTGTTACAGCTTCATAAGACTGAAGATCGCTCCATAATATTTCATAGGCTCCATATAAAGCCCACGCTCGGGAAACACTTTATCACGCCTAAAACGAATAATGCTATTGCGATAAAATTTGGTCAGTCATAGTTCTATAAGACTAGAAAGCATACTGTCAACTTTTGTGAATATTGGCTCATAATTTACCATATACCCCATACAATGCCCACTCTGGAAATATTCTAACTGTAGTTGGAGGGTATAGCACTTTTACTTGTTATTTATTTTTTTTTATTAAAATCTCATTTTATTCCTAAACGGGAAAGTATTTTTTAGTACAATTGGAGGCTTCACAAAGTGTCATAAAGTCATATGTCTTAAAATAATAACATAAAAAATACGACTGTTGTGAACAACCCCTCAAAATTCAGTGTGCTATTTTGAATTTAAATCAGCTGATTTAAAACATATATAAAAAATAAATATTTACAAAAATATTTAATTCCCATCCATGAATTAATAAATTAAATTAGGTCTTACCTGACTATTTTCCAGTTATCAGAGTTTTCACAATTATATTCTCATAATGTTCTAACATTTTACAATAGTTTAAAAATATTGTTGTTGCTTTGTAAACAAAAAGTGTCTTAAATAAATAGAACTTTGCTTGCTATGTTTATTGTGCTGTCGTAATTAATCCGAAGAGACCTGCGCTGAACGGCTGTGCCGAGCCGCATTATTTCTGTAAGCTTCGCCGTTCATGGTAAAATTTTCTCCGGCTAACATCCGAATTTAACCTGCGGCTAGAAATTTTCGCAACAAATCCCTTGCGGCGTCAAATTAGATCGGCTTAGGACTCTGATGTTTGGTAAACAAACAAAATAACATTTATTTCTGATTTGCGTCTGAAAAATGGAAAATAATCAGTTAAGATCTTTAATTTATCAATTCATGGATTAGAATGAAAAATATTTTTATATTTGGTAAATACAAATTTTTTATATTTGTTTTAAATCAGCTGATTTAAATTCAAAATAAAGCATTGAATTATGAGGGGTTGTTCACAACAGTCGTATTTGTTCATGTTATTATTTTAAGACATATGACTTTAGGACACTTTGTGAATCCCTTAATTGTTTTGTATGGAAAATCTAGTTAAAAACAACTAGATTTTTCTCGGAATCTCGTAAGTACTAGATTTCGTTGCAGTGTAAATAGACTTTAAAAATCGTATTAAAATTTTATTAAAATAGAGGGAATTGAGATCACATCAGAATTAAAAACTGAATTACTTAATTTCGACATCAATTTAATAGACTGATAAATTGTCCGTTAACGATTTTGGTTTTTTTTTGGTTATTTTAAGTTGTCAAAAACTTTCAAAATAGATGTGAAATTCGGGAATCAGCTGATTG
Organism: Pollenia griseotomentosa; assembly: GCA_963931875.1. Classification (NCBI taxonomy): domain Eukaryota; kingdom Metazoa; phylum Arthropoda; class Insecta; order Diptera; family Polleniidae; genus Pollenia; species Pollenia griseotomentosa. The sequence goes on along the minus strand of OZ007561.1, from coordinate 199,580,064 downwards.
AATTTATCTGTAAATATTTAGTTGCTGACAGCAGGGTGGGTTAGCTTTGCGACAGAAATATAAGCAAATGAGAAATTGAAAAAACCAAATTTTTTTTAATCTTTAGTTTTTCCAAATTTCTTTAATCTTTAGTTTTTCGTTGGAAAAACAGATAAATGCCTAATGAGAAAACTGTCATTTGTCAAAGTAAACTTTGTGTGTGAAAAAGCGTACTAACAAAACATAACTTCAATTAATCATAACTCATATTTTTTTAAACCTTAATACTTTGCGAAAAAAAAATGTCAAAACGCTTTTGGCTCTTTTAGTAAGTCGTATGTTAAAACGATTAATTCTTTTTGTTGAAAGATGCAAATCACTTCAAATTTTAAGTACTTACATTTGAAATATATCAACATTATTAATGATCATTTTAAACTGAAGTGATTTTAAAAAACTTAACAAAATATGCCGCTCAAAATAAAAATTATATTTAAGCACTTAAATATTCAACTTACGCATAAATTAATAACTTAAATAACTCATAAAAAACACACAATGAATTAATTTTACATGCAGAAAAAAAATCTGGGTCAATTAATTATGAATCACTTTAAAAAAGGTGGCAATTGTTGCAATTTTATTTTTATATTAAAAAATTACACCGAGACCTTTACAGAAATGTCAGTCCTTAAACTCGATATTTTTTAAGAAACTTAATTTTGTTTGTTATATTATTAATATTTAAAATTTTTGTTTTAAGAATCTTTGGTAAAATAAAGTTTTTGATAACCAGTATTTTTAATTTTTTGCATAATGATAAATTTTCTTAATGAAAATTGGTATTTTTGAAAAAAAAAATTTTTAGCGATCAATATAGTGAAAAAAGGAGATATGGATATTTCCATGCGATTATAGAGATAAGAGATGCGATTAGAGAGCCAATTCTACTCATGAAGATGCAAAAAATGCTATAGTTTAAGGTACATTTACACAAGGTAGACTCATTCGGGAGAGCATTACAAATATACCCCACATGTCAAAATTTTCCCTGTATAAAACAAAAACTATTTAACATGTATATATTTCGCTCATATTTGACAATTGGGGCTTATGTCTGTCCGCTTATGAGTCTACCTTGTGTAAATGTACCTTGCTATACTGCCCTCCTAAGAAGAAAGTAAAGTTAAAGTGCGGGTATAAAAAATACTCTAAAAATTAACAAGTAAATGAATAGTACACGCAGCACTTAGAATGCGAACTAAAAATACACACATTCTTCCTTTCAATCTGAGTTTGGGATATTGTATACACGAAGTATTTTGTATGTTTATTTCTTTGATAGAATTGAAACAACAATTTTTTGCAGAAACATTTCTTTATACGCGTACGATGCTCGAAGTATAGGCAACATTTTTTTTTCTATTTTGAAGGGTTTTAAAAGAAACAAGTACTGTCTGAAGTGTATTATTTGAATTCTTGTACCCTCACAACACTATTTAAATTGTGCGACGAACAATAACTCAAAGCATTTGTCATTGTTGTTGTACACAAACGTTTTGTACACACATTTCATTTTTGTTGTGTGTTAGATTTTCCAACGCATTTATGCAACCCTTACATATTATGTAGATGTTATGCAGAGTGGCTGTACGATGGCACGAACCTTAAGCATTGTCACTTTCAATTTTCTTGTGTTTGATAGGAATATAACTTTTTTTAATTAATAAAGAAATTGCAGCTGTAATTAAAGTCGATGGTGTTTCTGTATATGCAATAAATAATGTGCCGCTCGCAAACTCTTTAGGTTGCAATTGATTTATACGAAGTTCTCATACATACTAGTACTTTGTAGTTTTGTCTTGGTAGCACTTATACAACAAAGCAAATAGTTACAAGTGTCTATTAATTCCTTGAGTACAAAAAGTATCTGTTGCATGAAGGATGAACGCTGAAAACACAAACAAACGATTTAAAAAAAATCATTGCCAAAGTCAATGCTGACACTGGGATTTAATTAAATGTACAATGCTCGTACATTAACTTGTTTAAAGTACTTAATTCAATAATAGATTAAAGCCAGTGGAATGGCCTGCAAAGGAAGATAAGACTTGCAAGTTATTGGAAATTTTTTAAACACAAAAACAGTTTTTAGTTTTTGGTAGTGAAAATTAGCAAAATCGGTTCATGAATAACCCAACCCACCTAATTCCCTTTTCTTCCCAAAATAGTTTGGCGTTTTAGCGCTCTTACCATATGGGCATGGCCGTCAAAAGGTCCACTGTGACCGAAAAGTTATTAAAAGCTCATTATTTTACGATATTGTTGTAGAGAAATATTTAGATTTTACTAATTTTATAAATTTACCCATAAATTTGTTCACTTAGATAAACAATCAGACTGCAAAGTTGTGCAAACGTAATTTCTTATATGTGAGAATGTTTTATTTTGTATGTTTTCTTTAATATTATCTTCCTTAAAAGAGGTGACATTTGATGAAAATCATTCCAAAAAAATTTCTTACATGGTCTGCAATCTAAGGAAGAGTTCGAAGAGAAATATATTATTCGGATTAACGGTAAATTTTAATTTTTTTTTAATCTTTATTCAGTTAAATTATTATGGAAAAATTTTCACGTTCGAAATGTCACGTATCGAACCAGATTTTGGCTTAGAATGGGCCTAGAATCGCGCCCCCCATAAACTTTATTAAGGGTTAAAAGAACTTAAAAATATTTGTTGTTTGAAATGTTATTGCATTTTTGATGCGTACGACTGTCACGTTCAACACTTTGGAATTACCCATATGAGTTGGGAAAACAAAATTTGGCTCAGGTATTTTTTATATAAATATACAAATTTAAAAGTATTTAATGTTGAAAATAAGCAAAATTGGCCATTATTTCAGCTAGGCCCTAGAAAAGTGTCCTCCCGAATTTAGGGGTTTTTAACGATAGGGTTCAAGACAAGTTCGGTTGATGTTATTATTAAATTAAATAAATATTTGAAACTAGCTGGCCACCCCGGCTGCACTCGGTAGCTGATAACTAATGATCGATGGAGCCGTTTTCTGTCTTACGGCATACCGATTTTTCAAATACAGTCGAACTTCTATAGCTCGAATCATCATTATCCCAAAAAAAACTTCGACTTACGGAGACTTCGAGTTACAGAAAAAAGTTTTAAAAAAATAATCAATTGCAAGCACGTGTCTATAGTTTGAATTTTTTATTTAAAACAGGTAGTTACTGAAAACTACATACAAAGCTACAATGAAGTAAAATATTTTGAAATTAGTGACTGAAAATTTATTTATTTTTTTTTTGTTATTTTCAGTAAAAAATTAATCTAACTTGTTTAAAGCCTTATAGTGCTCATCAGTTGTAGTGTCATTGTAATTGATTCTCTATTTTTAAAAATCGTTGAGACCGTACTAGCGGATACCATATTTATCAGCTGCATCCTTTTTCTTTAATCCACCTTCGACATCTTTTATTAGTTTGTATTTTTCTTTAATTGACAAACAATTTAAAACACGTTTAGTTGCCATGATAATAAAATAAAATGCGATTATATAATTTATCATCTAAGGCGAATGACATTTATGCAAAGTACTGATACTTACGCAAAAAAAAGAAGCACATGATGTACAAAAAGGGATTTCCCCGAAAAAAAAGCAAGCAAAATATACAAACCAGCTAAACAAGCAAAAGAAAACAAAATAAACAAACCAAAACAAAAAAGCAAAATGAATAAACCAGTAAACCAAGCAAAAAATTCGAGTTATAGAATTCGTATGTATGTATTTCTTTCGAGTTATGGAGAACTTCGAGTTGTGGAAGTTCGAGTTACGGAAGAAGAATTGTATGTTATTTATTCTCTTAACGCTACTGCCAACCTAATTAGTTCGAGTTAAAGAAAATTCGAGTTAGAGAAGTTCGAGTTATGGAAGTTCGACTGTAAATCTACTTTCAGTAGTTTCTATATAACTAGATGATGTATTTTGTAAACGCTTAGATGGAAAGTGTTTTCTTTTTAGAAAAACTTTAAAAAAAGAATCGGTTTTAAATGGCCGTGTTAAAAGGAAAATACTGAAAAAGTTAAAAAAAAATTTCAGCAAAAAAAAAAAAAAAAATTTCATTTAAGGAGCTTAAATATGATTTATACAACATTTTTGTTTAAAACTTGATGGTTTTATTTAAGAAGGCAGATCTTTTAGAAACCAAAACTGCAAAATTTTATAAAGATCGGCCAATAATTATGACAGGCCCCATATAACATCCACTCTCGAAAACACTTTAGTACGCCAAAAAAGTAAAGAACATAATGCTACCGTATGAAAATTTTGGCTGAAAATTTCACCATCAAATTTCGGAAAGATCGGTCCATTATTTAACAAAAACCGCACCTAAAGCCAATTTTCGGAAAACACTTTATGACGCCTAAAAAACGTAACGAATAATGCCAATATTGTCAAACTTGGCGTTTCTTGGAACTGGAAATAACACTCCAAGATTTCGTTTAAATCGGTCCATAGCTTACCATAGGCCCCTTGTAAAGCCTACTCTCTCGAAAAACACATTAATATGACTAAACCCTTAACGATTAATGATTTTGTGGTGAAATTTACTCTAATTTAGCATTATTTGGTTAAAAATATTCCAATAATATTTTTTGATTATCGGTTCATAATATGCTATATATAAAGCGGCCTTCCGAAAAGAACTTTAAAACACAAAAAATATATTTTACTGCAATGAAATTTGACCCAATTAAGATTTTTTAATACTAAAAATCACAAATCTCTGTGATGAAAGGCCCATTAGTTAATATACAAAGGCCACTCCTGAAATATTCCTAATCATAGTGGTGGGTATCAAAGATTCCGCACTGCCGAATAAAGCACTCTCACTTGTTTGATAATAAATATATTTAAATGAGACCTACTACGGTTGTTGTAAGCAAATAAGTCGTTTCTTGTACAAGATTAAAGAATACAGGTTGTGTGTTACTATAATCTATTACAAAAAACTACACAGTCGTTTCATGGTAAGTTAATTTATTTTTTTGCTTCAATCCAGTGTGACAGGTTTGATCGATTTTATTTTAACATTTTAGGTTATCAAAATAAAATTTTTTTTATGTATTTCTTTTGCCGTACAACATTCAGTAGTTAATTAATTTCATATAATCACTTTTTTGTGGTTGCGGCGTCAAAACTGTGTTTCTATAAGACTGTCGATCAATCTGCTGCTGGCATTTTAGATTTTATACTACCAAAAAAATTGCTGTTTCATAACAACAGTTATTTCAATAATGATGTCAAAAGTGAATGCACACGCGTCATAAACATAAAAGATTTTCAAATATAATTTATTTTTATTTTTTTATTTTATTGATTGCTATTAAATAAATACATACTTAGTCATCGGCCACACTTGCAATTTTTATTGAAGCAGTTTTTATAAATTCTGCTTCGAATTCGCAATTTGTTTTTTTGTATACCTTCGTACCTCTTCTTTTTATAATAATCTATATATTAATATTTAAAAACGAAAATGTGTTTGTTTGCTTGTTTCTCATAGACTCCTAAGCTACTGAACCGATTTTCCTATTTTCAGCTAGTTTATATATGCCTTCATATAAAACGTCAAATACAAGACCAATTAAAGTCTATTTCAAAGTATGCTTTTTATTGGACCGATGGAAAATTATAGACCGATCGTCAACCGATTTTGTCCTAAAATAGTTCATCACACTGAGAGATCTACCAACTTCTGCATTTTAAAATATAAAGTTTTTTTTTTAACGTAAACTCTAAGGTAAGCTTCTTCCCAAGTTGAAAAATTTCAAGTGTCAACAAAATTAATTTCATCAAACGGATTATGTTTTACATAAGCTTCTGTAAGCTGCTGCTTCGGTTTAAAATAGAAGATTCTTTTGTCGAAATCTTGAAAATATTGTTTTAAATCAAATTTTAAGATTTTTTTGAAAGGTATTTTTGGCGTATTTAATATTTTTTTAAGTTATGGAAATTAAAAAAAAAAATCACTCAAAAATGTCAAAATATGCAAAAATATGCATCTTCAAAAAAATATGCAAAAATAAATCGATGCCATTTAAACGCAAACTTATTGATTCGGAAAGACAATTTGTCGACATCGTTCTTAGAGTATCGACAAAAAAAATGCATTTGCATGAAAATCGCATCCCTATTTATAACGTTAAAAATGTATTTAAAAAAAAAAAAAAAAAAAACGATAGCATCGATATTAGCAGCGAAGCCAAAATTAATTTTTAGCGCTTCATATAATTGTAGAGTTCGAATTACTTATGCTTCTAATGAAATCCACCTGGCTTGTGATGGGGGAAGAATTTTATTTTTTGTTTAATTTCCAATAATTTCTGTAATTAGAAAAATTGATTGTTACGTTTTGGACTGGTTCCAATATAATTGTAAATATTTCTAAACATGAAGGAAGTTTCAAGCTCGAATATTGATGCCAGAAAATCGTCATAACACTATTACTTTTATTTAAAAAATCGTCAATCGTCATTTTACTGTATTTTATCAAAAAAATATTCAAAATGACGAAAAATTGTCACATCTAACAACCCTGGTGATGCCAACGATTTGTTTGTAGTCAAAAAGAATTTCGTACAAATGAGAAAATTCGCTCTCACAATTTTGTATGACGAATTATGTAATTTGGATCATAATTGCGCTGGGAATTACGAATTAGAGAGTGAATTACGAAAAAACGTAGTCTTGCGAACATAGCATTATACGTCAAACTGTCTAATAACTTAATTTGTATTGAAAATAGTTTGAAGTCGCGGAGTGACTGACCATTATTTTTGAGTTTTTTTTTACTAATTATTTAAATAATTTCGTACAAAGCGTACAATTTTATTCTTATTCACCCAAAAAATAAAATATGTAAAATAAATATTTACAGTTTAATCAATTAATGAACATGTTTTGCTTTTCAAACGTCAACATTTCACAAATGACACACACTTTACTTTATTTAAGTTGCAACTTGCATGTAACCGATCTCCAACATGCGGTAACCGCAAGTGCCAATTTGATACGCATAGTTGTGCATAATGACGAGGCCAATTATTTTGTTTTCCATGAGGAAAAAAAATTTTACAAAGACAAGAATAAATGGAGATGGGTGAGTGAGTTTTTTTTTTTATAATTTTGTTTTTCTAGCAGAAACTTTACCAATACAAAATGAAGCTAATGGACTTATAAGAAAAATTACATTATAAAAAAATTTCAAGTTATTAAGATGGCAAAATTAATTCTAATAAAATCTCATCTAAAGTCGTGAGTTGGTATGTATCACATTTGTATTCTAAGATTTTCATAGAATGGAATCAGGCAATTAACTAGTATTTAATCATTCATTTAACATTAAGTGCATTAAAACTTTGAATTGATTTCAGAGTTAATGAAAAACTAGTATTTGTATTTCAAAACTTATTTTTTATTTTTAAATTTGCAACAGTAACACGTGTAATGATCTAAACACCAATATAAGCAAACATAATGAGCATTTCGATTTCGATTTCAATTTTAATTCAATCTCCCCTTCACTTTTATATGAAACTCTAGTCTATGATTATGAACAGGTACGAGTTTGTTGTGATCTCAAATTTTCTGTCACTTTCCAATAAAGTTGTTAGTTAGTTTTGACAGCTTTTAACTTAATGTTGTTGTTATTTTTGTTAAATAATAGTTTTGTTTTAATATTTCTAATCGCTTTGGATATTGAGAATTTCAAATAAAATGTACATTTTTGCCCTTAAAACAAATCGAAATAACCATCGATGACCCAAATTTGGGGTCCTTGGGAAATTCAAAGTCGATCTAGCAATATCCGCATGTCTGTCTGTCAAAAGAAAGTCTAGTGCTCTTTTATATTAAGATAAATGTATCTTTTTATTTCAGGCCGCTTAAAATATTTCAAGCTGGGGGGTTTGGGTGGTATTCAAGCCTTTTCCTGGCTAAGCTTTGCCAGGATGAGTCAGATGGTGACCTTACAATAGAAGAAACTCTCGATTGTAACACAAACTATTTTTAACAAAATTAGCAGAAATAATGGATAATGAAAAATGTTATATGTTGAGAGAAATCCTGGAAAAGGACTGAGAAATTAGATAATCTGTATGATTGATACAAAGAAACCAAGATAACGCATTCAGCTTTTAAAAATGAAATGTTTGTGCGCATCTACGTCACATCAGCGTATAAGTGCAGCTAAAATATAGAAACACAAGCAAACAAACATGTGTGTAATATGCTAAAGTGACGTCATATTAAACAGTTGAATTTTGTAAACATGTGCAATGCGTAATCTTAAATCTGTATTATGGGTTGCTTCCGATTTCTCAAACATCTTCGATAAGTGAAAGAATTGTTTCCAAATCAAGTTTTATCAAAACTAAAGAAAAGAATCGCTTAAATTCTAAACATTTAAACCAAATTATTTTTCCAAAGGATTATTTTATAAAATCTCAAACTATTGAAATAATTAATAAAAAAATCTCAGTTAATTTTTTAATAAATACATGAAAATATTATGTATTAACTATAAAACATGTTTTTCATATTTATGAATTACTTTTTTGTTTGCTCGGTTTAGTTCAAGAATTGTTTTGTTCACACAAGACTCCAATAATAAATAATTTTTGCATTTTTATTAATTGAAATTACTTAATTTATAACAAAACTTTATTAATCGGTTAACCGATCAATAACAAAATTAACCGATTATTAACCGATTAAACCAAAACCTCGGTTAATTAATCGAGCGATTAACCGATTAAAGCGAAACCCCGATTAAATGAATACCCTAATATTTTGTGATCATAGTTTGAAAAGATGGCATATTGCGATCAATCTTAAAATAAAAGTTCTTAATAAACCAATAGCCACACCTGCGATGATTCGAAAACATTTTTAATTCGTTGCCTTTGGATTTTCTCTATTAGAGGGGTCGAGGCAGAGCCCCATGAGTGAATACTGTCCCAAATTAGATTTAAGTTCGAGTTGTAAACCAAGAGTTTGCAATTAAGACTTAGGGCAGAATGTAGTCCTGTAAGTATGGAGAAGCTTACAACGGTTTTGTGGACCCGTAGAAAAGCTGCATAATCTTCAATGGTTGATGTTTGTGTGTAGTTGTTGGTTGGCATATCTGGAGTATATAATAAATACAATAGACGTCCTCAGAAGCTTCCTTGTGGAACTCCAGCATTTATCGATTAAGGTGAACTTAAAAATTTTAACAGAAATTGGGCAAAAATATTTTAAATGCTTTAGGCTTATTTGCCGTTGGGGTATTATTATTTTACAAGCCTTAATAAAACTTTTGAGAAGATATCGATCATATCAAATTGAATTTATTATAAATACACTTTCATAAAATGAGCAAAATCGCTCTAGTAATTCGTCATTATATTTGAAGTAATGGTGGTGGGTATTACTGATATAACTTTCGATCTTGTTTTAGTTTTTCTTTTCTTTTCTTATTTAAATTTAAACTTCATGTAGAAGGTCAAATACTTAAGATAAACTGTAGTTAGAAGGTTTAAAGCAACTGTTCCCACATGGAGGTACACAGATCTCTTGATGATCATAACAGTATTTCTGAAGGACCGCGAAATAGAATGGAGTTGAAAATTTTTTTATTTTAATTAAAAAAAAAAAATAAAAAAATATGTATAAATCAATTGTTTTAAAGTTCTTTTGGACAAACATTTTCGTAATTTGGGTATCCGCAAAAAAAAAGAAATATTGTTTAAGGTGCCGCTGAAGAAAATTTTTGTTCTTTACGGAGTTAGATTTATAATTCTGAAACAAAACATCTTAAAAAGAATTTTCATTGCAAAATTCTTAAAAAATATGATTGCATTTAAGTTGAATTATGTATAAATAAGGGTGTTTTTTATACCCGATAGAACTTAAGAAAGGGTTAGCTGTCAAACTCCAATGAATAGATTCGCGATTAAAGAACGCTACCAAAAAATCCAAATTTACTTCGATTCGCACAACCTTTAGACGGAAACTTTTGACCTAGGAGGTTAAGTTTTGCCTTAAACAGGTGCCAAATTATGCCATTCGATATTGTTAGAAATTTCTATTTTAATTTTATTGTAACTTCGATCAACATCGAATACCATAATTTGGTTACAGTTTGTTAATAAACAAAATTTAAGCATATGGAGTCAAAACAATCCGCAACAGTTCCTACTACACTACCTCCAGAAAAAGGCGGTTAACACGGTGGTGGCATCATCAGACCTTACAAATTTCTTTAAAAATTATGCCTGTTAACCGTAACAAGAGGTTAATTTTGATCGTTACAGCACTATCTTCAACGATTTTTTGTTTAAACATTGATCCGACTGGGAATACATTACCACACGTCAACGATTGAAATAAAGTTGATTTCGAGAAATGTACCTGTCGATTGCTCTCCAGGCAATATGACACCTCTCGATTAATTCCTTTTGGGCTACGTCACGTTACTGGTTTATGGTAAGAAAAAGTGGCCCAAGGTTGGACGTCAAGCAAAGACGCGCACTGCCCATATGCTTTGATCTTATGAATTAAAATATTTTTTGCATAAAATCTAATTTCTTGTTTATTTTTTTATTTTAAGATCTATAAGGATTAAAAAAAAAAACACACTTTACTTCTTACGTAAATTAAAATCTATGTAAAAACACTTTTAGTGGTTTAATACTAGACCATAGTCTAGAAAACTCATTATGAAAGCTATGTATTCATATTTAATAAAAGCTTTCTCATAAATAATTGTCAGCACACAAAGTTAAATGTTTGCTTGGTTATTATGTTAACTTTAACAGCATACTCTTAGGATTGTTATAAATATGTACGAATAAAGCTTAAAAGCAATTGGAATTTTATATTAGGGCGGTTTACAATCTTGTGCAAATTCCTTGAATCATTGCATGTGCAGAATGGCTTAATGCTATGTTTGCACGACAGCTTTTTTCGTAATTCGCTCTCTCGTTCGTAATTCACAGCCCAATTTTTTTTTTAAATTTTAAACAACAAATAATTAAACAAATAGGAATTGCTAAAATAATGCCGCATTTTAAATTGTGACTTGATGTTGCATTCATTTTCAAAGCAAAAAAATTGTATAAATGTAAGAAAAAAAATTGTTGAGTCGCACTCGTAATTCAAAACGGGGACCAACGTAGTTAAAAACGCCGTCCGAATATAGCATAAGGTATAATCACACTTAAAAAATATTTGACAAAAAAAAAAAAAAAAAAAAAATTCGAAATAACTTGACCTCTACATTAAATACATAATTACTAACTTCCATTTTAATGTTTTAAAATGATTAAAATACTTATCTATAATTCGAGAAAAAAGCGTAGGGGAATTTAATTTATAAAGTGTTAAATGCTGTTTAATCATGCAAACTAAGATAACGTTTAAACAAATTAGAGAAACATCAATAAAGAGTGCATAGCAATATTTTTTTTATAAAAGTAACTTGTCCATGTGTTTGTTCAATTGTTTGTAGGTATTTTTTTTATAAATCAAAACTAATGATTTGGAATACATTTATTCTCATTATGCGGGGTATTTCCATAAGCATTGTATTAATTATTCTATCAATATTACGTTACCGGCATTTTAAGATTTTTAGTTGTTCGCACAAATTGTTAGTCAGATTGTGGAGTTGCATCAAGGTCTTTAAGATACTTTTCAACCTTAAGCTATTTGTTAAGCATTTTTGTGCATTCTGTCAATAATTTTTTAAGCTGAGTGGATCTGTGGAGTTGCCATTCAAAGTCTTCATAGAATCAAAGTTCCTATGTAGCATTAAGTATTTCATATAGTAAAATTTAGGTTTTTCTCTAGCCCACTTGTTTCTTACTAACAGAGTTACTGAGTTAAGTCGCGTAACTTTATTTGGAAATTGTAGAATAAAAATAAAAAATAAGAGATTAAAAACTCGATTTACTCCATATCTGTGCTTTTGCACATACAACCTTGTAGTATTGAGCCAGCGATACGATGCGTATGTTTTATGTGAAGCAAGATACGAAATCACTTCCACTTTCGATCGGAATTGATTTCTGTGACAGGCCTGATTATTTAACTAATTCCTTTGCTGTTGCTGTATTAACATAATTTGTTTAAATCATAGTTTTAGGTAGCACTATTTTAAGTTTAAGGTAAACCCCTTTTGCATGCGCAAACTTTCATTTGAAGAAGTCTTTTTCAATTTTCATTTAAACTTTTTTTTACTGCTGCCCATGCAAAGTTTACTCTGACATGCAATCATATACACCCATGTATATAAAACAACGAACGAAGAGCAAAGCAACTTTGCGAGTCATCAAAATATGTACTCATCTCCGTTCTTTTTTCCCTTCCTACCGCAAACTGAAGACTTGGCAAAGTAAACTTTGCATGTGTAAAAGGGGTCTTGTAAGTAAAAGAAAGTAAACATTTAGTGCATATATCGTTCCTTAAATCATTAACAGGCACAACTCAAAATATATCGAAATTAATTTTTTTCATATGCCAGTTCACAAATCAAATCTATAGCGACCACGAAAATTTCGTTTGCGCCACTGTCCTCTTTAACATTTATGGAACCCAATAAAAAAAAATTGCAACTAAAGCCAGTTTTTCTGCCTCTCCTAAACATTTTTCAGTTTTGAGTTGTGACGGTTTATGATTTAGTGTGCGATATGTTTTACAAACCATTCTTCAAATTTGTTATCGAATACCCAGAAAACAAAATAAAGACATTTTACGAATACTCTCTGGTAAATAATTAGATATTCAGTTGTGCAAGTGTAAGTTACATTTAAATTGAGAATTCAAAACTTATTTACATACATGCATACATACGATGGTATGTGAATAAGTGTGCTATTTAATATTTGTGAGTACGTGTGAATGTGTGGCGACCAGTCTTGCCACTTCGTTGGTAATTAACCGAATTGTGTGTAATTTGTACTTTTTTTGGTGTAATTTGAGATTTTTTTGTTTTAAATGCAGATTATTTTTTTAACGTAATTTAAATATATTTATACCTATGAGTCTTTTTCATTCTGTTTTGATTTCGAAAGAACAAATATACTCAAAATAAAATCAAGACTGATTTGAGATATTATTGATACAAAAATGCAGAGACTTTCAAATCAAAGTCACAGTTCGTTTTAAGAATACATTTTCATTGTTTAAATACAGACTTGCAAAGGCTTAATAATGAATGGCGTCAGTATAGGCTCTTCGATTCCAATAAATAAAAGCTTAATAGAGACAGAACGAGAAGATCCTATATTTTCCCTATATTTTCTTCTTCTTATTGCATTGCAGTTTGGGATGAGCTTAAGCTTGTTCCATTAGCCTCCTCCATTCTTCTAGTTTTCAGCTTTATAATGGCAGTTATGTTGCCCCATAAGTTATAGGTCTTATTCGACGAAGTCCTTCCATCTGGTTCTTGGCTGTCCCCTTCATCTTAAGCATCTGAAGTCGTATTTTACCAGCGCCTTCTGCGATCATTCGCGCAACATGCCCAGCTCAACGTAATCGCTGAGCCTTTATGATATTTTAAGTTTTCTATTTTATTTTTTTTTTATTAATTAGCTTAAAGTTTTTTATGCTATTTTTTAAATTTATTTCAAATTACTTTATTGATCTAGAGACCCAAATACACTTATCAAAATACTCATCAAGTATTTTGGTAATATTAGTTACCGACGATGCTGGTTGAAAAATCAAAAAATTTAGATTTGATGACGAATATTCCCAACAGACCAAAACAGAGCAAAATGTAAATGAGTTGTAGAATAAGCTTATCATAAGAGATTTCCTACAACATGACAACCAATATGATTGCAAATGACTTATTCTCGCAATAGTCTTGTAAGTGTTTTTGAAAATGATATCAAAATTCAAATAACGGGACATAGACGTTATTTGAATTTTGTATTATTAGTTAAAGTTTTCAGTTTTTGTGTTAGTTCAAAGAGTGAAGTGTCTTAAAGAGTTTTAAAGAGCGCACAATTTGAAATGTAATTTAAAAGAGAGTGTTTGTAAAGTATTTAATCTTATTATAGATTAGAAAAGTATTTTTCTGTAAGCTTATTCCATAATTAGACTTCCAAGCTTACATTATATTATAGACAAGTAATATTATCGCAAGGGATCAGTTTTCATTATTAAATAATTATTAACAAGTTGGGTTACGTCCAGCACACGTACACGAGTGGAAAGCATTTGACAAGTGTATTTGGCCTTAAAATGAACTTTTTGTGTTTTTTATTTTTGTTCTTTATAAACTTTATTTACAGGTGTAGTCATGGTGGAATAAGCAGGTGGCATCGTTACGGAAACAAATACAACACAAAAATGGAAATTACATCACCGTTTACGTCAAAAAATACTTTAAACCAAAATCAAAGCGTGCCGCTGAACGTGATGAAATAAATAAATTTTTGGCCAATTTTTATTTAATTATGGTCAATATCTTATATATTTTAATTTTATATTATCAAAAACTTCAATAAAATACAATAATCACAGCACAAAACGTGGACTTTTTGTAAACATAAACAAAACTTTGACATAAACCTAGACAAACAATGCAAGAGCAAAAAATAGTCATTTGGCGTAGTGCTGCCACCTATTTTTTCACCATGGGTATGGTTTCATTTAAATCGGGTAGTTTTGCTTCAACTTAATGGCGTTTTCTTTTCTAAAAAAAGTGTTGCATAAGTGTTACATGTGACTTGGCAACATTTTTAAATGCACTCCAAATTTTTAAGAAGTGTTTCATATTTTACATTTACAAAAGAACACAAATTTCGGCATTAAACAATAAAGTACAATTAGCGCAAGGTAAATTCAATTACAGATGGTGGCAAGGCTAAAACAATCCAAAGCCAACAGAAACAATAGATGTTTTTTGTATTGCATTGTTAGTGTTTACGGCTCGAAACTTGCCACAACCTTGTACTGAATTCGCCTTGTTCTAGTGCTGCATTCATGCCCCTTTAATTTAAATGAGTGCTGAACATGTAGCATTTTTTTAATTTTAAAGGGAACATCATCAGAAAAGAACGCTTTACACTTTTAGAATAGCACATGTATTTCAGAAAAGAACATAAAAAAATGTAAAAGGCAGAATAAATGCAGAATTTTACTCATAAAAGAATCTTGCTGGTGGTAACACTTGTGGCACCATATAAAAATGACTTCTAGGAAGAACCCATGTGCTGCGCATGCGTACGTTTTATGAAAACTAAATGTTTTGTTTCTTATGTTTTTGTTTAGTTGTTGTTGTTCATGTGTTATATGCATATGAATTTACGTTTTTGTTCGTTAATATTTGTTGTTTTTGGTTATAATAATTTTCTGATTTTTTTTTTTGTTTTGGCTGTTTGTTATTGGCGCAGTAGCGTGTTGACGATCGTAATGATGATGATGATGACGATACCGGTGTTAAGTTTTACTTTGTATGTTTGAGTATTTTGGACGTATGAGCAGTTTGTGTTATCTCCAAAAATTAAATGACAAACATACATATTCATGTATACAAGAAACCAAATACAAAAGTAAATAAATATGTTTGTATGTACAACAAAAATTCGAGAAGAAGAAGAAAAATAATAATGAATAAAATACCTACAAAATACTCACATTAAAATCGTCATCGCCTCTGAACGATGACTTTTAAGCAGTGACAGTCAAGTATGCAGCGAGCCATAAGCGGGTACGGTCGGTCGATTGTTGGCAATAAAAAACTTCAATACAATAAATACAAATAAATTAATAATAAATAAAATCAGAAACGTTAACGAATTCAATTTTATCAATTTTTTGTTCTTCTTTTTGTTGGTTGTTGCAGTCTTGTTGGTATTCTTTCAAGACCAAGTGGAATTCGAAGTGAATTTTATAATTTATTGGAATTTATATGAATTGAAAACAAAAAGTTGTTAAAAAAGCAAACTAATTATTAAGAAAAAAATCGTTAAAAATTATATCAATTTTAAAATACCTTTCCAATAATGGTTACTCAAATTTAAAACTTTGAATATTTCATTTATTCGCTAACAAATACCTACTTCATACTTTTAAAAGCGATACTCGAAAGCAAGGCACATTTAACAAGGTATACTCATAAGGGAGAGCATTACAAAAAAACCCGAACTGTCAAAATTGTCTACGTTTGTACCTATAAAACAAGAACAGTTTGAGGCACAAATGCAAATATTTTGCCTGATACATTCATAACTTGAGAATAAGTACACCTTGTCTATTTTACCAGGCTCGAAAGTGAAACCATATTTAAATCCATGATTACATTTCTTTTTCACTCTCGGAAATATTTTAAAGCAGTTTAATTTGACTAATTTTCGAAATAAATAAATTAATTTTTGGGTTAGATTAAAATGCAATTAAAAAAAAAACAGAAAATTGTAAGTTATAAAACCCTTATAAGAAAGAACTAAAGATTTTAGTCTCCACAAACTTTATTTAACAGTTTTTATATAACTTTTGGCATAACAACTGTAGATAAAAATTAGCCATCAAAATCAAAAATTATTAACGGTTTTTTGTTTCAAAATTAAAAAAAAGAAAAAAAAAATACCGGTTCTTATTTAAAAATCCAGTGATTAAAACGAAATAATAAAAATATTAATTAAATTACGAGAGCAGACTGAAATGTTTTTTTTTTTTAGTTTTTAAACCAGGAAGGTTGTTTAGTCGCGCGACAAAAGACCTGTCATATCCAAATATTTTATTGAAATAAGTTTAAGTGGGTGAAGATAAATACGCCGAGTTAAATATGTTTTATGACGTAAAACGTTACGTTATTAAAAACATAGCTGAGCTACGCGTAGCGGATAAAAACATAGCTCAGCTGCGTTTTTATTAATTTTTTTTTTAATTTTTTAATTAAAAACATAGCTGAGCTACGCGTAGCGGATAAAAACATAGCTCAGCTACGTTTTTATTAATTTTTTTTTTAATTTTGACCGGTGTATCCGGGAGACATTTTTTTAAATTGTGACCGAACCAAAAAAGATTACGGAACGGGAGGGTATTCAAATTATAGGTAATTAGCTCTACATTCGTAATCTTGAAAGAAAATTTATGAAATATAAATTTTTCTATTTTTAAAAAATTATTTTAATTTCCGCTAGTGTATCTGGGAGGTATTTTTTTAAATTCCGACCGAACCAAAAAAGATTACGGAACGGGAGGGTATTCATTTTATAGGTAATTAGCTCTACATTCGTAATCTTGAAAGAAAAATTATTTTAATTTCTGCTAGTGTATCTGGGAGGGATTTTTTTAAATTCCGACCGAACCAAAAAAGATTACGGAACGGGAGGGTATTCATTTTATAGGTAATTAGCTCTACATTCGTAATCTTGAAAGAAAATTTATGAAATATAAATTTTTCTATTTTTAAAAAATTATTTAAATTTCTGCTAGTGTATCTGGGAGGGATTTTTTTAAATTCCGACCGAACCAAAAAAGATTACGGAACGGGAGGGTATTCATTTTATAGGTAATTAGCTCTACATTCGTAATCTTGAAAGAAAATTTATGAAATATAAATTTTTCTATTTTTAAAAAATTATTTTAATTTCCGCTAGTGTATCTGGGAGGTATTTTTTTAAATTCCGACCGAACCAAAAAAGATTACGGAACGGGAGGGTATTCATTTTATAGGTAATTAGCTCTACATTCGTAATCTTGAAAGAAAATTTATGAAATATAAATTTTTCTATTTTTAAAAAATTATTTAAATTTCTGCTAGTGTATCTGGGAGGGATTTTTTTAAATTCCGACCGAACCAAAAAAGATTACGGAACGGGAGGGTATTCAAATTATAGGTAATTAGCTCTACATTCGTAATCTTGAAAGAAAATTTATGAAATATAAATTTTTCTATTTTTAAAAAATTATTTAAATTTCTGCTAGTGTATCTGGGAGGGATTTTTTTAAATTCCGACCGAACCAAAAAAGATTACGGAACGGGAGGGTATTCATTTTATAGGTAATTAGCTCTACATTCGTAATCTTGAAAGAAAATTTATGAAATATAAATTTTTCTATTTTTAAAAAATTATTTAAATTTCTGCTAGTGTATCTGGGAGGGATTTTTTTAAATTCCGACCGAACCAAAAAAGATTACGGAACGGGAGGGTATTCAAATTATAGGTAATTAGCTCTACATTCGTAATCTTGAAAGAAAATTTATGAAATATAAATTTTTCTATTTTTAAAAAATTATTTAAATTTCTGCTAGTGTATCTGGGAGGGATTTTTTTAAATTCCGACCGAACCAACAAAGATTACGGAACGGGAGGGTATTCAAATTATAGGTAATTAGCTCTACATTCGTAATCTTGAAAGAAAATTTATGAAATATAAATTTTTCTATTTTTAAAAAATTATTTAAATTTCTGCTAGTGTATCTGGGAGGGATTTTTTTAAATTCCGACCGAACCAAAAAAGATTACGGAACGGGAGGGTATTCAAATTATAGGTAATTAGCTCTACATTCGTAATCTTGAAAGAAAATTTATGAAATATAAATTTTTCTGTTTTTAAAAAATTATTTAAATTTCTGCTAGTGTATCTGGGAGGGATTTTTTTAAATTCCGACCGAACCAAAAAAGATTACGGAACGGGAGGGTATTCAAATTATAGGTAATTAGCTCTACATTCGTAATCTTGAAAGAAAATTTATGAAATATAAATTTTTCTATTTTTAAAAAATTATTTAAATTTCTGCTAGTGTATCTGGGAGGGATTTTTTTAAATTCCGACCGAACCAAAAAAGATTACGGAACGGGAGGGTATTCATTTTATAGGTAATTAGCTCTACATTCGTAATCTTGAAAGAAAATTTATGAAATATAAATTTTTCTATTTTTAAAAAATTATTTTAATTTCCGCTAGTGTATCTGGGAGGTATTTTTTTAAATTCCGACCGAACCAAAAAAGATTACGGAACGGGAGGGTATTCATTTAATAGGTAATTAGCTCTACATTCGTAATCTTGAAAGAAAATGTATGAAATATAAATTTTTCTATTTTTAAAAAATTATTTAAATTTCTGCTAGTGTATCTGGGAGGGATTTTTTTAAATTCCGACCGAACCAAAAAAGATTACGGAACGGGAGGGTATTCAAATTATAGGTAATTAGCTCTACATTCGTAATCTTGAAAGAAAATTTATGAAATATAAATTTTTCTATTTTTAAAAAATTATTTAAATTTCTGCTAGTGTATCTGGGAGGGATTTTTTTAAATTCCGACCGAACCAAAAAAGATTACGGAACGGGAGGGTATTCATTTTATAGGTAATTAGCTCTACATTCGTAATCTTGAAAGAAAATTTATGAAATATAAATTTTTCTATTTTTAAAAAATTATTTAAATTTCTGCTAGTGTATCTGGGAGGGATTTTTTTAAATTCCGACCGAACCAAAAAAGATTACGGAACGGGAGGGTATTCAAATTATAGGTAATTAGCTCTACATTCGTAATCTTGAAAGAAAATTTATGAAATATAAATTTTTCTATTTTTAAAAAATTATTTAAATTTCTGCTAGTGTAAATAATAAAATAATTTTTTAAAAATAGAAAAATTTATATTTCATAAATTTTCTTTCAAGATTACGAATGTAGAGCTAATTACCTATAATTTGAATACCCTCCCGTTCCGTAATCTTTTTTGGTTCGGTCGGAATTTAAAAAAATCCCTCCCAGATACACTAGTAGAAATTTAAATAATTTTTTAAAAATAGAAAAATTTATATTTCATAAATTTTCTTTCAAGATTACGAATGTAGAGCTAATTACCTATAATTTGAATACCCTCCCGTTCCGTAATCTTTTTTGGTTCGGTCGGAATTTAAAAAAATCCCTCCCAGATACACTAGCAGAAATTTAAATAATTTTTTAAAAATAGAAAAATTTATATTTCATAAATTTTCTTTCAAGATTACGAATGTAGAGCTAATTACCTATAATTTGAATACCCTCCCGTTCCGTAATCTTTTTTGGTTCGGTCGGAATTTAAAAAAATCCCTCCCAGATACACTAGCAGAAATTTAAATAATTTTTTAAAAATAGAAAAATTTATATTTCATAAATTTTCTTTCAAGATTACGAATGTAGAGCTAATTACCTATAATTTGAATACCCTCCCGGTCCGTAATCTTTTTTGGTTCGGTCGGAATTTAAAAAAATCCCTCCCAGATACACTAGCAGAAATTTAAATAATTTTTTAAAAATAGAAAAATTTATATTTCATAAATTTTCTTTCAAGATTACGAATGTAGAGCTAATTACCTATAATTTGAATACCCTCCCGTTCCGTAATCTTTTTTGGTTCGGTCGGAATTTAAAAAAATCCCTCCCAGATACACTAGCAGAAATTTAAATAATTTTTTAAAAATAGAAAAATTTATATTTCATAAATTTTCTTTCAAGATTACGAATGTAGAGCTGATTACCTATAATTTGAATACCCTCCCGTTCCGTAATCTTTTTTGGTTCGGTCGGAATTTAAAAAAATCCCTCCCAGATACACTAGCAGAAATTTAAATAATTTTTTAAAAATAGAAAAATTTATATTTCATAAATTTTCTTTCAAGATTACGAATGTAGAGCTAATTACCTATAATTTGAATACCCTCCCGTTCCGTAATCTTTTTTGGTTCGGTCGGAATTTAAAAAAATCCCTCCCAGATACACTAGCAGAAATTTAACTAATTTTTTAAAAATAGAAAAATTTATATTTCATAAATTTTCTTTCAAGATTACGAATGTAGAGCTAATTACCTATAATTTGAATACCCTCCCGTTCCGTAATCTTTTTTGGTTCGGTCGGAATTTAAAAAAATCCCTCCCAGATACACTAGCAGAAATTTAAATAATTTTTTAAAAATAGAAAAATTTATATTTCATAAATTTTCTTTCAAGATTACGAATGTAGAGCTAATTACCTATAATTTGAATACCCTCCCGTTCCGTAATCTTTTTTGGTTCGGTCGGAATTTAAAAAAATCCCTCCCAGATACACTAGCAGAAATTTAAATAATTTTTTAAAAATAGAAAAATTTATATTTCATAAATTTTCTTTCAAGATTACGAATGTAGAGCTAATTACCTATAATTTGAATACCCTCCCGTTCCGTAATCTTTTTTGGTTCGGTCGGAATTTAAAAAAATCCCTCCCAGATACACTAGCAGAAATTTAAATAATTTTTTAAAAATAGAAAAATTTATATTTCATAAATTTTCTTTCAAGATTACGAATGTAGAGCTAATTACCTATAATTTGAATACCCTCCCGTTCCGTAATCTTTTTTGGTTCGGTCGGAATTTAAAAAAATCCCTCCCAGATACACTAGCAGAAATTTAAATAATTTTTTAAAAATAGAAAAATTTATATTTCATAAATTTTCTTTCAAGATTACGAATGTAGAGCTAATTACCTATAATTTGAATACCCTCCCGTTCCGTAATCTTTTTTGGTTCGGTCGGAATTTAAAAAAATCCCTCCCAGATACACTAGCAGAAATTTAAATAATTTTTTAAAAATAGAAAAATTTATATTTCATAAATTTTCTTTCAAGATTACGAATGTAGAGCTAATTACCTATAATTTGAATACCCTCCCGTTCCGTAATCTTTTTTGGTTCGGTCGGAATTTAAAAAAATCCCTCCCAGATACACTAGCAGAAATTTAAATAATTTTTTAAAAATAGAAAAATTTATATTTCATAAATTTTCTTTCAAGATTACGAATGTAGAGCTAATTACCTATAATTTGAATACCCTCCCGTTCCGTAATCTTTTTTGGTTCGGTCGGAATTTAAAAAAATCCCTCCCAGATACACTAGCAGAAATTTAAATAATTTTTTAAAAATAGAAAAATTTATATTTCATAAATTTTCTTTCAAGATTACGAATGTAGAGCTAATTACCTATAATTTGAATACCCTCCCGTTCCGTAATCTTTTTTGGTTCGGTCGGAATTTAAAAAAATCCCTCCCAGATACTCTAGCGGAAATTAAAATAATTTTTTAAAAATAGAAAAATTTATATTTCATAAATTTTCTTTAAAGATTACGAATGTAGAGCTAATTACCTATAAAATGAATACCCTCTCGTTCCGTAATCTTTTTTGGTTCGGTCACAATTTAAAAAAATGTAAACCGGATACACCGGTCAAAATTAAAAAAAAAATTAATAAAAACGTAGCTGAGCTATGTTTTTAATCAGCTACGCGTAGCTCAGCTATGTTTTTAATAACGTAACGTTTTACGTCATAAAACATATTTAACTCGGCGTATTTATCTTCACCCACTTAATTTCTGCTAGTGTATCTGGGAGGGATTTTTTTAAATTCCGACCGAACCAAAAAAGATTACGGAACGGGAGGGTATTCAAATTATAGGTAATTAGCTCTACATTCGTAATCTTGAAAGAAAATTTATGAAATATAAATTTTTCTATTTTTAAAAAATTATTTAAATTTCTGCTAGTGTATCTGGGAGGGATTTTTTTAAATTCCGACCGAACCAAAAAAGATTACGGACCGGGAGGGTATTCAAATTATAGGTAATTAGCTCTACATTCGTAATCTTGAAAGAAAATTTATGAAATATAAATTTTTCTATTTTTAAAAAATTATTTAAATTTCTGCTAGTGTATCTGGGAGGGATTTTTTTAAATTCCGACCGAACCAAAAAAGATTACGGAACGGGAGGGTATTCAAATTATAGGTAATTAGCTCTACATTCGTAATCTTGAAAGAAAATTTATGAAATATAAATTTTTCTATTTTTAAAAAATTATTTAAATTTCTGCTAGTGTATCTGGGAGGGATTTTTTTAAATTCCGACCGAACCAAAAAAGATTACGGAACGGGAGGGTATTCAAATTATAGGTAATTAGCTCTACATTCGTAATCTTGAAAGAAAATTTATGAAATATAAATTTTTCTATTTTTAAAAAATTATTTAAATTTCTACTAGTGTATCTGGGAGGGATTTTTTTAAATTCCGACCGAACCAAAAAAGATTACGGAACGGGAGGGTATTCAAATTATAGGTAATTAGCTCTACATTCGTAATCTTGAAAGAAAATTTATGAAATATAAATTTTTCTATTTTTAAAAAATTATTTTATTATTTACACTAGCAGAAATTTAAATAATTTTTTAAAAATAGAAAAATTTATATTTCATAAATTTTCTTTCAAGATTACGAATGTAGAGCTAATTACCTATAATTTGAATACCCTCCCGTTCCGTAATCTTTTTTGGTTCGGTCGGAATTTAAAAAAATCCCTCCCAGATACACTAGCAGAAATTTAAATAATTTTTTAAAAATAGAAAAATTTATATTTCATAAATTTTCTTTCAAGATTACGAATGTAGAGCTAATTACCTATAAAATGAATACCCTCCCGTTCCGTAATCTTTTTTGGTTCGGTCGGAATTTAAAAAAATCCCTCCCAGATACACTAGCAGAAATTTAAATAATTTTTTAAAAATAGAAAAATTTATATTTCATAAATTTTCTTTCAAGATTACGAATGTAGAGCTAATTACCTATAATTTGAATACCCTCCCGTTCCGTAATCTTTTTTGGTTCGGTCGGAATTTAAAAAAATCCCTCCCAGATACACTAGCAGAAATTTAAATAATTTTTTAAAAATAGAAAAATTTATATTTCATACATTTTCTTTCAAGATTACGAATGTAGAGCTAATTACCTATTAAATGAATACCCTCCCGTTCCGTAATCTTTTTTGGTTCGGTCGGAATTTAAAAAAATACCTCCCAGATACACTAGCGGAAATTAAAATAATTTTTTAAAAATAGAAAAATTTATATTTCATAAATTTTCTTTCAAGATTACGAATGTAGAGCTAATTACCTATAAAATGAATACCCTCCCGTTCCGTAATCTTTTTTGGTTCGGTCGGAATTTAAAAAAATTCCTCCCAGATACACTAGCAGAAATTTAAATAATTTTTTAAAAATAGAAAAATTTATATTTCATAAATTTTCTTTCAAGATTACGAATGTAGAGCTAATTACCTATAATTTGAATACCCTCCCGTTCCGTAATCTTTTTTGGTTCGGTCGGAATTTAAAAAAATCCCTCCCAGATACACTAGCAGAAATTTAAATAATTTTTTAAAAACAGAAAAATTTATATTTCATAAATTTTCTTTCAAGATTACGAATGTAGAGCTAATTACCTATAATTTGAATACCCTCCCGTTCCGTAATCTTTTTTGGTTCGGTCGGAATTTAAAAAAATCCCTCCCAGATACACTAGCAGAAATTTAAATAATTTTTTAAAAATAGAAAAATTTATATTTCATAAATTTTCTTTCAAGATTACGAATGTAGAGCTAATTACCTATAATTTGAATACCCTCCCGTTCCGTAATCTTTTTTGGTTCGGTCGGAATTTAAAAAAATCCCTCCCAGATACACTAGCAGAAATTTAAATAATTTTTTAAAAATAGAAAAATTTATATTTCATAAATTTTCTTTCAAGATTACGAATGTAGAGCTAATTACCTATAATTTGAATACCCTCCCGTTCCGTAATCTTTTTTGGTTCGGTCGGAATTTAAAAAAATCCCTCCCAGATACACTAGCAGAAATTTAAATAATTTTTTAAAAATAGAAAAATTTATATTTCATAAATTTTCTTTCAAGATTACGAATGTAGAGCTAATTACCTATAAAATGAATACCCTCCCGTTCCGTAATCTTTTTTGGTTCGGTCGGAATTTAAAAAAATCCCTCCCAGATACACTAGCAGAAATTTAAATAATTTTTTAAAAATAGAAAAATTTATATTTCATAAATTTTCTTTCAAGATTACGAATGTAGAGCTAATTACCTATAATTTGAATACCCTCCCGTTCCGTAATCTTTTTTGGTTCGGTCGGAATTTAAAAAAATCCCTCCCAGATACACTAGCAGAAATTTAAATAATTTTTTAAAAATAGAAAAATTTATATTTCATAAATTTTCTTTCAAGATTACGAATGTAGAGCTAATTACCTATAAAATGAATACCCTCCCGTTCCGTAATCTTTTTTGGTTCGGTCGGAATTTAAAAAAATACCTCCCAGATACACTAGCGGAAATTAAAATAATTTTTTAAAAATAGAAAAATTTATATTTCATAAATTTTCTTTCAAGATTACGAATGTAGAGCTAATTACCTATAAAATGAATACCCTCCCGTTCCGTAATCTTTTTTGGTTCGGTCGGAATTTAAAAAAATCCCTCCCAGATACACTAGCAGAAATTTAAATAATTTTTTAAAAATAGAAAAATTTATATTTCATAAATTTTCTTTCAAGATTACGAATGTAGAGCTAATTACCTATAAAATGAATACCCTCCCGTTCCGTAATCTTTTTTGGTTCGGTCGGAATTTAAAAAAATCCCTCCCAGATACACTAGCAGAAATTAAAATAATTTTTCTTTCAAGATTACGAATGTAGAGCTAATTACCTATAAAATGAATACCCTCCCGTTCCGTAATCTTTTTTGGTTCGGTCGGAATTTAAAAAAATACCTCCCAGATACACTAGCGGAAATTAAAATAATTTTTTAAAAATAGAAAAATTTATATTTCATAAATTTTCTTTCAAGATTACGAATGTAGAGCTAATTACCTATAATTTGAATACCCTCCCGTTCCGTAATCTTTTTTGGTTCGGTCACAATTTAAAAAAATGTCTCCCGGATACACCGGTCAAAATTAAAAAAAAAATTAATAAAAACGTAGCTGAGCTATGTTTTTATCCGCTACGCGTAGCTCAGCTATGTTTTTAATTAAAAAATTAAAAAAAAAATTAATAAAAACGCAGCTGAGCTATGTTTTTATCCGCTACGCGTAGCTCAGCTATGTTTTTAATAACGTAACGTTTTACGTCATAAAACATATTTAACTCGGCGTATTTATCTTCACCCACTTAATAAGTTTTACTTGTGACGAGGTTAATGTCGATGATGCAGTTGTGGAAAACCTGGAAATGGCCTAATGTCATGATGAACCTTAACCACTGTGGGAAATAAACAATGCATTTATCAACAACATTTTGCCCTGAGATTTTATGTGAAAGTTTTATTTTATTTCGATTCGTGTTGAAGTGATTTTCAAAAGTGGTTCTAAAACGACTATACTTTTTTACTGGTTTTGTTGATGTAGTTGTTGTCGTTGTGCAAAAAAAAAAAAACGTTTTATGCGCTCATTGAGAATTTCAAGATTAGATAAGATTTGTATGTTGTCATTTGATTGAAATGCTAAAAAACCCCAATGATAAAAATTGCTGGGTTCTTATAGTTTTAGGTCAGATTTTTTTATAAACACGATTGTTTTTCTGAGAAGAATGGTCTTAACATGTAATTCGCTTGAGATGAATGTAGTACTTCACCAAGTCTACGTAACTCGGTACAGTTATACGACGTCAAACCATTAGCCAATGCGAAATGAAACGAATGTTTTACGAATCAGCTGGTAAGACACTTAAAAACAGATGCAGACGCCCTTTGAGGAGAGGAAATTTCTTAGGAGAATACTGACACCCTTTTAAAAAACAGCGGCCGCGTGGCACATTCGGCATGGTGAGATATCTGGCAAGGATATTCATATTATAACCGATAGTAAAGCGGCCATAAGATCCCTGGAGAGTGTGTTCATCACATCGAAAATTGTCCGAGAATGCCAGATGTCTCTGGAGGAGATAGCGAGACAATCAGTGGTTACCGTTAAGTGGGTTCCGGGGCATACATGGAAACTGTGTGGCTGATTCATTGGTACATGCAGGAATCACCTTTAGTCGAAGAATTTCGATCCATGATATAGGCTTTTCGCTCCCAAGAAGTAAGCAACTTATTGCAGCAAAATTGCATCTCCTTGCCAATCAGAGATGATTTAGCCCATCATAGATGAAAATAGGACACGGCGTGCATTAAGGATTTTCAGACATCAACTAAGAAACATAATTGAGGTTATAACTGGCCACTGGCCCAAAGTTTGGGGCTTCCTTACAATGACCTATGTAGGAGTTGCGGTGACGAGAATATACAGGATGGCTGGGTGAGAATGTCAACAGCCAAGTAATGTAGAAACATTGGGAGACGGTTTAACATAGTATAACAACAGTGACTAATTCCTGGACCCACGTGAGCTTTGCTTAATTGTGCAACCTAACCTAAACTTTAAAAACAGCCAATAAAATTTGAAGCAATGTCTTGTTAATGAATTATCGCTTTCAGCGTAGCTCAAATTGCAAAGAATGAGATAAGCAGGCCATGTAGCACGACCAAATGCGAAAGCTTAAACTAAGAAAATCTGTTTCGGAAATCTGAGAGGCAAAAGAGAAGAACGGCGATAACGAAGTCGGTGGATATATAGGGTAATGTCCGAGCTAAAAAGGCTAAACGTGCGTACAGCTGATGATGAGAGAAATTGTAAAAATCAGAAGGACAAGCTGTATTTATAGCGCTAAGGAGAAAAAAGAACAAGGGTATATCGTACCCTTGTCTCTTAGTTTGCCAAAATCCGTTAAAAAAGGGCCATATTTAGCCAATTTTTCAATCAAAGTCGGTTAACATCTTTGGAATTTTACAAGATTTTTCAGTTTTAAACTGTTGTAAAAATCAGAACCTATAAATTATATTTCCAATCTAATATTTTATATAGGTATTCATAAGTAAGCAATGAAAATTTTGTATTGAGCGTATAGTATTGAGTGAATCATTTTGAAAACTATTTTTTTGTAAATAATGGTTTGAAAATATTCAATGTTTTTCTGTTAAATTAAAAAAATATTGAAATTTGTTGTGAAATTGATGATGTTTTACCCGCAGCTTGTTCATAAGCTACTACATAATTATAGCGGAGTTCAGTGTTTGGTCAAATTCAAAAAATCGTTGCTCTATTGCGAAAGATTTGCATACACAAGACTTAATTAAGTCCAGTGCTTCAAAAACTGCACCAAAATTGGCAGTAGCAATAAAAGTTTGCTAAATAGTCTATTTAAAGTCGGTTAAGAACTTGGAGCGATATTTTAACTACTACTAATATTTTCACAATTTCTTAGCAATAGTTATAGACGTAGCATAAAAAATTAATTTAATAAAGAGCAGAGTTCTTAAATTTAGCTTGCTACTGTTTTATATAACATTAAGACCAGTAGTTATAAAGAGATATACTCTAAAAATTAAATCATGGATCTAACAGAAACAGCAAAAGTAGAATTACCATTAAAGTAGCATATGATGTAGGAGTAAAGTAGCACATGAACAAAATGAAAAAAAAAAAAACAAAAGAATAGTTTCTTCGCAATCGTATTAGAAAACGCGATAAAAAAGTCGAAGGAATATAATTTAATTTGGTAACTCATAATTAAATAAATCATTAAACAAAGATTTTTATTTATATATTTTTTTAATTAAAATCGCATTGCAAGTACTGACGTTCAAGAATGATATAATACAAGATTACGCGTTGCGTATAATTTCAAGAGTTGCCAAGTCTAAAAGTTTGTAATATTGACGAATTTTTTTTATAAGAGCCGGTTACCCGAAATCAAACATCAACTATCTGAAGTTTGCCAGCTTGAAATTATTAGCCAATAGGAATGCAGCTATCCGATATGCGCAATAGATTTCAACTTTGTTGGCGTAATCTTCATTTCTATAGGTTTCCCCCGGAAGTAAATAGGACACATCCTATAGTTTTTTTCCTTTTTGCTGAATAATCTCCGGGGCTAATAGGTGCAGTCAATATCTGGAGCAGCAATATCTGGAGCAGGTTTTTCTCCTGTCAAAGAGGTTGATTGCGTCTTACCTGAAATCCTATGCCCCTGGCAGTTCGGTCCTGGAATGGTGATCGCGGGATGGGATATCTTAAAGGCCAGCATAAGGGCTGATTTTCCACCTACTATGGGAGAAGTTCGGCGTGCTTGCATTCTGGTTTCTACCGAAGTCCATACAAGTTGCCACCTACTTATAAGTAAGGCCGCGCTTACATAAGAGTTTCGTTTGAGAGTGGTCTTGTTCTCAAATAGGGGCGTTTGGCAAACGCATTGTTTTCCACATTGTGATTAAACCATCGAGTGATAAGTCCATTAGGCAGGTACTCTACCCACCGCTTACTTAGATTAACGCCACATTTTGAATTAGTTTAACTTTCCTTACGGTCTAAGGTACTACTAAAGACTGATCTCTGAGGGCGTTTCCTTTTAGATCAGTAGGATCCAAATTTGAAATCTTAATTCGGTTGATACAGACGTGTGACATTTTTTTTAATCGTTTAGACACTTAACTGCCATTAAATGTGGTATCGGTGTATGCCCCACTGAACGACACACAACAAACACTGAAGTTGAAACAAAAAGTTACGAATGTGTGTTAATTGCGAACTCATATCGCTCATTTGCTGCAACGTCGTCATAACTCAGAAATAAACGAGTTTGAAGTTTTTGGTTTGCTCGCACCACTAAGAACAAAAAACGACATATTCTCTTCAAACGGAGAAAGAAGAAAAGATCAATAAAGATGAATTTTATACACAATATAGAAAAGCATAGCCAGTGTTACCAGAATTAGGGGTAAATCCCTACATGTAGGTATTTTTGATACTAAAATAGAAGCTCAGGGAAAATCGGACAGATTTTTTATAATTGCCAAAATGTAGGGATTTTTCGTCATATCGCATTACTTATTTTTTTCTAAGATATCATTCAATGTTGAAAGAATTAATTGAATTTTATTAAAAGTACATATATATGTATGTATTATTTTTTTAGTTTTGTACTTATGCTTTGTCAAAGCTAAACTAAACACATTCGAATAAAATTTATTTTTTAAACTTAGGTTTTTTCTGTTTAAATGACTATAATGCGTAGGGAATTTTGTAGGGGAAATGTTTTCAACGTGTAGGGAAAAATCGGATTTTTTTAGCGTGTGTAGGTATTTTTTCGAAAAATCCACTGGCAACATTGCGCATAGCGGACAATTCTGCATCACTTACTTTAAAATTAAATTTTTTGAGTTATGACGACGTTGCAGCAAATGAGCGATTTGTGTATAATTTTAAGTTTGTCTTATTTGCTTTTTTTCGTTGAAAAAAGTTAATTTCAACATTAAAACATTCCTCTTGTTCATCATTTTAGTTGATGTTGTTGCTGTATTTTAAAGGTCGCTAACAAAAATCTGCATCTTGAAATCTGCCAGCATATATGTATAATTTGTTGTTGCTGTTTTTTTTTCCATTTTTGCAGTTTGTTGTAATAGTTAATTTTTTTTATTTATTGACTCTTTTGTTAATTCTCTTCAGGGATGGCAAAGTTGGTACAATTATTTTTTTTTGTGCTATCTTAAAGAGTACAAAGGTACAATCGATGTTTTTTTTAGCTGTTTTCAACTTCTATTTTTAGTAATTGTAAAACTGTTGTTAATTCAACCGTAGAAGCGTAATGTTTGTTTTAACAATAAATCAGATCTAACACGGAAAGAAGTTTATTTTCTTATTTAATCAATTTCGTTTCTTAAAACAAAAACATCAAAAATAATTTCTAATTAAAATTATTTTGTTCGTAACTAGTAAAATTTTCTTAAATAAAAACAATTCTATGGCCATAAAATTTACGATTTTGGAATATGGTCAAAAATTTCTTAAAACAAGAAATTCAACAAAATATATTTCCGATTTCAAGCTGCATTTATTTTATATAAGTCTGGTTTTCTTGATTTTTGAAAAGAATCGAACTACTTGCATCAAGAAACAAATGCTAGGGATTTCTTAATTTTTTCCAGAAAATACTCAAGAAAACTTGGTTTAATTAAAATAATTTTTATTTGAGTCGACATATCAAGAAAATCAATCAAAAGTATCATAATTCGTATTAAGATTTCTATAACACCACACAAGT
This sequence comes from Pollenia griseotomentosa, assembly GCA_963931875.1. Lineage (NCBI taxonomy): Eukaryota > Metazoa > Arthropoda > Insecta > Diptera > Polleniidae > Pollenia > Pollenia griseotomentosa. Next base: position 199,549,058 of record OZ007561.1, on the reverse strand, counting down.
AGGTAAAAAAAGATTTGCTTCTTTTGTGTAGAAACAAGAACAAGTCGGTTTTTAATTGGGCGTTATCAGATTAGGAGATTTATCTTTAAATTGGGAATTTTATTTTTAAATCGAGAATAAAAAGTTTGGTTCGGGTATTTTAATTTTTGGAAGTTGTGAGGATTTTTTGTTTTATTGTGAATTTTTACAGCCTGGCCCACGATGACAACCGATATCGTTCGTTTGCAATTTTAACGACAAACAGCTAAATTTTTTCAGAAAATGTTCAAAAAAAAAAATTGGTTTAATTTAAATAATTTTTATTTGAGTCCGCAAATTAATAAAAATCAAAAGTTTCTTAATTCATATTAAGATATTAAGCTCAATAAATATTTCAATACCCAAAAAATGCTTTGGTACAATTACTATTAAAGAAGTAAGAAGATAAGTTGTTCAATTTCACGACTCTGTTTACCATCCCTGATTCTCTTAACCCGTCCACACAAACACACTTTAAACTGCTTACAGTTTACGAAACTATTTTTGTTAATGACGATTATGTAGTTGCTATTGCTTATATTAAATCATTCACAGGCATCATCTTAAACGTCATTATCATGATCGTCATTATTTAAATATAACTATTTTTAAACTTTTGTAATTTATGTCGAATGTTTACGGAATTAAATAATTTCACTTCTATTTCTTATCTTTCCGTGCTGCCTGTTCACACTCCCTTTTATTGTTGTTAACTATTATCATTAAACAATTATTTAAAGTCGCGGATATATTTAAAAACCTTTAACAGTGAAGACGGGCTTGCTTAATTGATTAGTTGTACTTTTTTTTTAATAAATATGTAAGAAAATGTAGTCATGCTCGATCACTTAATACCCTACGCGTTTAAAAAGTAAACCCAGTTGCAAAATGGGTCGAATTTGCATTGAAAGTAAATCAGATTTTGGTAACATTTTATTTGTATCGAGTTTTATCTGGAGCCGGTATCAAGCGTGTTCCTCTCTCTGAAAATTATTTATAATATCCGACAGTTTTTTTATAGAATACTAGCTGACCTGGCAAACGTTGTTTTGCCGTATAACTTATTTCTTTCAGATTTTGCAGATCTGCATGGCAAATTAAAAAAAAAACGGTTGAGTAGTTAGAAGATATAGGAAGGGAGGGGGGTTTTTACTCCTCTTGCCAAATTTCCAGCCCTATTTCCTTTCAGATATTACAGTTTCTGTATGCCAAATTTTAAAAAAATCGGCTGATTAGTTAAGCATTAAAAGGGAGGGGAGCTTTTACTCCTCTTGCCCTATTTCACGCCCTGAATAATAAAAGTTATGGGCTATAGCTTCTTCCAGATGTTACACTATTTGCCTGCCAAATTTCAAGAAAATAGGTGGATTAGTTAAGAAGATATAGGGAGGGGGAGCCTTAACCCTTCCTGCCCTTTTCCTTATTCCTTTTAGATATTACAGTTTCTGTATGCCAAATTTTAAGAAAATCGGCTGATTAATTAAGAATTTAAAGGGAGGGGAGCTTTTACCCCTCTTGCCGTATTTCACGCCTTAAATAATGTTACACTATTTGCCTGTCAAATTTCAAGAGAATCGGTTGATTAGTTATGAATTATTTTGAAGAATTAAGATTTTTAATTAAGACCAAGTATTATATTACATTAAAGTTAATTTTTTAAATAAGAACAAATCTTTATCAAAAACAAATTTTTTGTTCTTTCTCTTCAATTTATGTCGTTGTTTACAGATCGGATTTAGTACTAAGAATCCCGATACATACACTTTACAATGCATACGCAGAACAATGTTTCGCTCTTAAAACTTTTTATTACTCTAATAGCGGGTATTGCAATTGGTTTTACATTTTCTCAGCTTTTAAACACAACTCAAAATGAATCGTTACTGATAACAACATCTGTAATCAGCCAAAACTTATGCAAAGATCGTGAAATACTACAACCCCAAATTTTAGATAATACAGATTTTGAGGAGGACTTGAAACCTACTGAAAATTTTAAACATTCCAGTGTAGTAATAAATCCCCAAATTACAAATGCACCGTTATCGGATGATTTCGATACCGAATTATCCGATCGTTTGTTTAATGAAGTCAAGGTTTTATGTTGGATTTTGACTGGACCTCAGAATCATGAAAAGAAAGCTCGTCATGTTAAAAATACTTGGGGCGCCAGATGCAATAAACTTATATTTATGAGTTCTAAAGAAGATTACGATCTAGGGGCAATTAATTTAAATGTTGGTGAAGGAAGAAGTAATTTATGGAATAAGACTCGGGAAGCGTTTAAATACATCTACGATCATCATTTAAATGAGTACGATTGGTTTTTGAAAGCGGACGATGACACGTAAGTCGATTAGTTCAATCCACATTTTAAACCAAAATTATATATGTTTTTTACAATTACAGTTATGTAATAATGGAGAATCTGAGAGCCTTTCTTTATTCCATGTCTCCCGATGCTCCTGTATATTTTGGCAGTAAATTTAAGCCTCATGTCAGACAGGTGGGTAAAAATTTTTGTTTAAGGAAAGTAATATTCCTAAATTTTATTCTACTTTAGGGCTATATGTCCGGTGGAGCCGGTTATGTCTTGAGTAGAGAGGCTGTTAAACGTTTTGCGGAACAAGCCTATGCAGATCGTGTGATGTGTCGTCAAACCCGGGGAGGCTCTGAGGACAAAGAAATGGGTACTTGTTTACAAAATGTTGGCGTTGTTGCAGGTGATTCGAGAGATGATCAAAAACGTGGCCGATTTTTCCCCACGAGTTTGTATAGTCATATAATCCCAAAGCCCAAATCGAGTTGGTACTGGCGTTATATATTTTATGCAACCGAAGATGTAAGTTTATATTCCTTGTGATTGCTTATGCAAAATTTTGGTTTTATAATGTAAATTTTCTCTTTTAGGGTCCTGCCTGTTGTTCAAATTATGCTGTATCCTTTCATTATGTTTCACCTGATAATATGTACGTAATGGATTATTTAGTGTACAAATTGAGGCCCTTTGGAATTCTTCCAAAAGCTGTTGAATTGCCAGCTAAAAAGAACATGAGCGTTTTATTAGAAAATTGGCGCAATGAAAAATCTGATAATCCTTTATAGCCAGCCCACTGTGCTGCAAAAGCCATCCATCAAAAAGTCATAGAATTAAGATTTTTTTTTATTTATTTTTACAGATTTTTAAGCATACTGTGATTTAAAATTTTGTTAGATTTTTATGAAAATAAATTTAAAGTAAATTAATTGTTTACTTGATAAAGGAAAATACCATCTATCATAAGTTCGTTCTTATAGCTGCAATCAATTTAGTCACTAAAAAGCTTGGTGGCGGCAAATTACGGCATTCAAAATTTGTTTGAAATTTCCATTTGAATTGTGTTGTAATTTCTCCCCTTTAAAGCATTATTTCAAAATGATTTTGGGTTATGTTGGTTTTGAGGCCCGCTATGTTTTATAGTTTATTAAAAACAACCCTACAATAAAAAGTCTAATAGTATGTTCACATTTGGCTTCTTAAACGCGTTTAAGCAGTTCGAACGTGATTAAGCTCTAATCACTTTAAAATCGAGATGATTACCCATACATTGAAGTGATTTGTTAATCACTTTAAATTGACATGATTACAACTAAATCACTTCATAAATCACATAGAATCCACTGAACATACCTCAAATGTAGAATCGCCAACATGATCGTGTACAACCGGCCAAAATTTCTGCTTAATGTTTTTATTTTTTTTCCTTAAATAATTTATAAATTTTCACAATTTCATCATTAAAATGATTAAAATAAACTTCTAATAACTTTATAAAAGTGTTTTTATCCATTTTTAATACTTTAAAGAAATATAAATTAGTTTGTTGTTTTTTTGTGTGTTTGTTGTGTGTTTTTTTCTTAATCATCTGTCATCTTAATCATCTCAAATGTAATGTGAACGGCTTTGATTAGCTAAATCAACATTTTGCTTAAACGCGTTTAAAAACCTAAAGGCCGTGTCAGATAAAACTTTTGCTTCGCGTTGCGTTACATATACTTTGACAGAAAAGCGTAAAGCAAAAAGTGTATGTCACAATAAAAACTTTGACAACACTCACACATTGTGTGTTAAAAAGAAAATAAATTAAAAAAATTATACTAGAAGATTGTCAAAGCGCGCAAAAAGATGAGAGTTGCCCAACTTTTCGCTTCGCTTTGCGTTAAAAGCAGTTTATGTGACAAGTGCCATATAAGCATGTACATTTAACTCAAATGTCAAAGCGTATATGTAACGCAACGCGAAGCAAAAGTTTTATCTGACACGGCCTTAAGTGTGAACTTAGCATAACGGGCTTGTACCAAACAGAGCTGGCAAACTATCGATAGTCGCACCATTCGATAATTTCGATAGTTTGTTGACAAACTATCGATACTATCGAAAGTATCGTATTCTTTGTAGAATTCCTTAATTTAATTTTTAATTTTAATTTTAATAACATGTAGCAAATTAAAGAAATACAATTTTTCAAATTTGGAATAAAGCTTAGTCTTTCTTAGATTTTCAGCCATTTTCCTGATCACAAGCTATAATTTTTTCAAATATGTATATAAATATACACACACTATGCAACAATTCGGGTTAATATCATTTTTATAACAATATTCGGATCTTCACTAAGAAAGTTGTAATTTTTCAATTTATTTTCGATTGCATATGAAGTTGAATTTTCAAAATTTTAAGAATAATAATGGGCACTGGGTAGTCTGCAAAAAAAAACTGAATTTGTATTAAAAAAAAAATTTTCGTTTGGACAAATATATTGAAACAACAATAAAGCAACTCAACTTTGTTCTTGCTTTCAATATAAATTTCTAAACGAAAATTTTTATTTTGGTATGAAAAACAGTTAGTTAATATAGAAAACTTTAATAAAGGTAAAATTACTTTTGTATATAAACTCGTATTTGGCGATTTTTCGCAAATCTTTTTTACTTAAAATCTAAAAATATTAAATGTTGGCGATTTTCGGTCTACTGTTTGGCGATTTAGGTGAAAAATAATTTGAGAACCCTGGTACATACATTAGTAAAATTTTTTGCTTTGACATTAAAATAAGCAAGGTTATGCAAATATAGTTGGTCCTTAAGCCGACTGCAGCAGCTGGCTAAGCTGGTCGGCCACGACGTCTGGCATGTTGTTGCCAGATAGAAACAAAAAATTATTGATAATTTTCTGAAAAAAGATTTCAACGATAGTATTGCTATCGAAAATAAACTATCGATAGTCCAATGGAATGAGAACTATCGATACTATCGATAGTACTATCGATTGTTTGCCAGCTCTAGTTCCAAATTTGGAGCTTTGGCTCTTGAAATTCCCCAAATATACAAAAATCTATATGGTCTTTGTAAGAGAAGTGCCACTACCACTTCTCCAGTCCTGCCCGCATATTTGTTTAAGCAAAATGCGTGTACCTAGTTTGTAAACCTTGGCTCTGGCAGTTCTCCAGAAATAAAGAAGTTTATAATGTTTTTGTACGGGAGGTGCCATGCCCACTCTTTCAATCATGCCCATATTTTTAGAGAGGTTGTGTATTAGTAACCCAGCTAGGTGTACCAGATTTGGATAACATTTCTCTTTCTGCTCTTTAGATATGGAAAAAAAAGTATTTTATGCCACGCCTACTTCTGCAATCCCACCCACATTTTGTGGGATTAAGAAACTTTGGCTATTTATTATGGGAAGTGTCACGCCCACTTTTCTTAACCCGCCCATTTTTTATAGAGGTTGTGTATTGATAACCAAGATGCTTTTACCTAACAAGTGGTTTATCATATCTCAGACATTTATGAAGCGATCTGGCTGAATTTTAATAGCAAACTTTAACGGAGTATATGTGATATGTAAATATAACAACCTAGTTCTCATCATTTCTGGCGTCTTGGTAAAACCAATTTACACATACACACGAAGACGGAAATAATTAAATTAACTTCGCTAATCATAAGGACTCAGAATATATGCATATTAAAGTGGTACTTAAATTTTTATATTCGATTTTCCAAAACCGTAGACCAGTTTTGTGTTAGGTTAGAGTAAAAAAAAAATTGGTAAAAATATTGTTGCGAAAGTAACTTTAGTTAAGAAGTAGTTGTAATTATTGGTTAAGAATTAGTTATAATTTTTAGTTATCTTGTATTCATAAGTACTTTTATTAGTTTACATTGTTATTAAAAATTGTTATAATTTAGTACACTTCAATCCCAATGTGCAGAAAGCCCTCGAAATTACTGTTAAAAAAGCTTCAGTATAAGTGGTAAAATTATGTATACATAAGTGCCACCATAAATCAAATAGACGTAAAGAGTGGTGAATAGTAAAGCCTCGAGTTCAGACTTTGTCAATAACGTATAACGCGGAGAAAATTATAGTTGGTAATAAATAAAAGCTATAAATTACGGTTGTTAAAGTGACTTCGTACTATATAAAGTTGTGTAAATTGCAAACAGTGTTTAAAGTGTTGTGATTATTTATTTTTATTTAAAAGTGCAATAAAGAACTCGAACCGGTTTATTATAAAGAAAATAAGCCAACACGTTATTGAAAGGCAGTATCGTAACAATATGAACTCGATCGGTTGAAAATTGCCGTGCCGCACGCGCATTGAAGGCCATAAAATATTTCCACCTGATTTAAAAACAGTATTGAAAGGTATAAAATGATAGTTGTGTATGTGACATACCGTCGAAAAGGTAAACTTGTCTAGTTTCTCTGCATAATCAGGGTTGTCCGATTGATTTTGACCTTTTTCGCCAAATTCAATGTCAAAAATCGCGAAAGCTCCAAAGCCTTTCTTTTTCAGTTTTTGACAATAAAATACATATTTTTAGAATTATTAAAAATAATTAAAATGACTTTGTTTTTCGTGCTTAATTCCCAATTTTTATTCTTGATAAAAACAGTGAAATTTATTGTTGATGGGATAAGCTATTCCTATGCGCATTTCACTGGTTGTTTAGGCCAGATCGTCACGAAACTTTATCCAAAAAAGATTTAAGTAAAACTAAAGATATTATACAAATAAAACTGTTAAGCGAATAAGAATTATGAGCAACAGTAAAAATTCTAAAAAATAAATTTGTTCAGTAGCACTAAAATACGCGAAAAATTTAAAAAGAGTCGCCATGATATATATTTTGTTTAATATTTATTTAGAACACAGTAAAAATAGTTAGTGGACACAAAAAAGTACGATGTTATTATAAAATAGTTTATAGTAGTCTACTTAAAGCAACAAAAAAAGAATTTTTGCAGTTAGTATTAAACAAATATTGAATAAACATATGTATATAAGTTGCAGTTATCTAAAACGCTTCACTGGCAAGACTCCCTATTTGTCTTCTTTTTTGGAGTACATTGTGAGAGAATTACATTTATTAAATTAAGGTACAAAAGATGTGCAACATGTACTATTCACATTCATATAATTTAAACCTCGTAATAACGCTCTAGAAGTTCGTAATGCATTCTACTTCAGAGGCGAGTTCATAATTTCAACAAAGGCAATACTTGTTGTAATTACCAGCACACAGAAAAAATTTTTTAGGCCAGTAAAAGAATTAATCAAAAATAATATCAGTTTTTATAAAATATTTAATCAGGTGAATTAAACTTTTAATCAAGTGAATTAAACTTTTAATTGAAATATTGTCAATTAAACATTTTATACACTTGATTAAAAAGTTTAATTCACCTTATTAAATATTTAACTAAAACTGATTTTATTTTTGATTAATTCTTTTACTGGCCTAAAAAATTTTTTCTGTGCATATAAAGTACAGCCAAAGCGAGTTCCTTTAAATCGTACGATCCTGCCGTGTCCATGTAGCTATAAAATTTTGAGCTTAACCTACATAAATGAGATGAAATATCATCATTAAAACCCTCTTTACAATTACCAAACGCTAAGTTTTTCCATTGTGTTTCATAAACACCCAAAGGTACGTTAGGATTCACAAAAATCTATAACAACAACGTTTTTTATCTGTGATAATAAATTGGAAAAATGTTCATAAACTTTAAATATATTAATGTTTTAAGGATTTATATTTCTTGATTCTTTCAAGAGCACTTTTAACGATTTTCTCGAAGATTTTTATTATCTTCATCAGCCATTTGAACATACATACTTTCAAATACTGACTATACATATGAATTCCTCAAATTTCATACATTAAAATACTAGAATACAATTATTATTTTTTCTTCTTAATAAATATAACGAATTTTAAAACAAATCCATAGCTACATAGCTACTATTTATTTAAATCGCCAAAAAGTCGCCATGTCGCCAAATCAAAAACTAGGTCGCCAAACAAGTTTGAAAATCGCCACGTTTGGCGAGAAATCGCCACATCTGACAACCCTGTGCATAAGTTTTATTTTTAAGGTTTTAGAAACACTTTTCTTAAGGTGGTTCTGTCATAAGTCCGGCATTTGTGAACCAATTTGAACATTTTTTGCTTTCAGTGGATTGGATTACATCCTAATTGGTTCCGTTTTTTTTTAAAAAATCTTGGACTTCATGTCTGGCTGTCCGTCCGTTTGTTTCAGAGTCGGTTTTCGAGAAAATTCAATTTTTCGTATGGGGACCATATGAAGGGCTGGAGATAGAGGATAAGTTTGTTCTAGAGAAATATTGGGGATGCAAAAATAATGGGGTTGCTCACACATTTTACATCTCAAGTGATGACTCCTCAGTAGTTACGGGCGTTTTTCTCTCGATTTAGCCCGAATTTCATTCTCACAGGTTTTAATGCGCAATGCAAAAAAACCGATCGAGCTCATATTTTTACCAAATTTTTTTTTACCCTAACCTAACACAAAACTGGGCTACGATTTTGAAAAGATAACTTTTTAAATTCTCCCTTCATTGAAGGTCCACTCTAATGTATATAGCATTGTCATTTAAAGTGCAATTTAATCGTATCGTATATCATTGTTAATGGCTAGAATATGGCGTCATTTTTGTATTTAATGCTTTTTTTGTTTAACTTACGTCGAATTCTAGATAGCATTTTTGATATCTTTGATCCTTCCGCTCTAATGTCTAATTTTTTGCACGTGCCAAGAAACTCCATCTAAAACTTGATGTTTCTAGCTTTAAATATACTCGCCGTGCCCCAATTTAAATTATAGAATTTCTGTGCCGTTCTCCAAATACGAAACGTTTTGTGCGGGTAGTAAGTGAATCCGCAAGTAAAGTTAATAATGAAAAGCGAATGGGATTTATTTTGGCTAAAGTAAAAAGTCGAGAAAAGAACACCCAGTTTGTATCTCGTCGAGATTTTTTTTATTTTTTTTTTAATTTTCACAATTCTGCAATTCTTAAGTTTCTTTAGTTCCTTTTTTAACTCTGCGGTGAAGGGTACAAATATGTTATTCAAACTGGTAAAAATATTAAAATCTTATTTCTTAAAAATGGAAAGTGATAATATTTCAGATGAATCCCTTCTTTTAAGCTCAAGCTTGGAAGAAGTAATCAACAAGGATGAAGGCTGAGGCAGCCAGTTCCTAATTTCATAATTATTAATAAATAAATTTATTTTAGATGTTAATAAATAAAAAAAAGTAAAATAAATAAACTAAAATTAATCAACATTTTAGCCAAGTTTTCCATTGAATCTATTATGAAGGACTTTAAAAATTAACATCCATTTTCTATTTCGACAGAAGCGTCAAACGAAGGCAATATCAAGACCTTTTCCTGTAGTACTAAGGTATTTTAATAAGGATAATGGAGTCAACACAAAACTTTTTGTTTTAACAGCTCTGATTCAGATATGTCAACCCTGCAGATAACGAGACTAGTCCATACATGCATGTAAAGAGTAGTCCATAAAGGAGTAGGAGTACTCCAAAACTACTCCAAATATATGGGTAAAAGGTGGTCCATTTAACATTACGATGTCCTAGGAGGGGACCATATAACCCACCGAAGTAGTCCCTAAACTACTCCATGGAGTACTAAAGTGGGTTAGTTTTAAAAGTACTCCATGTTATTACAGTATGGAGTACACTTAAGCGGTTGTTTTGGCATTTTTCATTTTTTACTAATCGCCTTTTATGGCGTGCCCTGTAGTCTATTATTGCTATTATTATATATATTTACTTGGTATTTTTAATTTGTTTACCTTTTTTTCACAAATTTCACAAACTTTCACTTTTAAATCAACAATTAATAATGGACACCATCAGGGCTACCAATGTGTAATACTATAAACTATAGAAAAGTATACATCATGCAGTTGTTGGCAGCACTGCATGTTAATTTCTTATAACATGGTCCATATTACAGTAGATTGGACCATGTTGTAAGTAGTTAATTTAAGCCACAATGGACCACGTAGTCCAATATTATCTGTAGGGAAAGGACATCGCACTGCAGTCGCTGTTGGAGAACCGAAATCTAAACTCAAGAAATGTTACAACTTTCTGTGCAAATTTTAGATAAAATTGAGTTCAAAAATAGCAATACGAACGTAATAGATATTGGTTTTTGGTGGAATGTTCTTAATAACACTGGTCAGCAAAAGAAGAAAAATTGTGTGTTTCCTAACTTTTTTTTGTTTCTATCTCAGTTTGAGACTTTTTTCTCAAAAATAACAGCTATTTTTTCTATTACTGATTACAGGAGCCCCGTATATAAATTTAATAAATTTTTTTAAGCATGTGGGAACACCATTTTTTTATAGTTATAAAATAAATATGGGTGTTTAAACAAATTAAAAATTCTGTAAATTTTTACTCTTCTTTTTTCGAAATTTCAGAGCAATAAACATTAAACATTGCCTTACTTATCGGATATGAATTGACGTCTCTTTGGCAAAACTGTCTTAAGTCATTAAGTAAGTTTCGCTATGTTAAATGGAAAAATATATATTTTGTGTATTTCATAGATTTTTTTCTAAGAGCAGATGATAACGATTAGAGGCAGTTGTGTTTGACTAAAGTGATTTAAACCAAACAAAAGAAAAAAAAAAATTTATTAGAGCCAATCAAAAACTTAAAATACATTTTTTTGACTTAAGACCTTTTTGCCTAACGGCTTAATCTATTTCATCTATTATTGACAATTATATCAGCAGTAAAGTTTCCATAAGTAATATAAGCAAGTTAAAGTGCTATATTCGGCTATGCCGAATCTTTTATACCCTTTACCATGTTTTGGATGTTATTAAACTGAAACTGAAGTTTATATATAGGGGATTTCATGTCAAGTGACCCAATTTTTAAATCTATGCCTTCCGATTTGAATGAAATTTGCACCAAGGTTAGTCCTATTGGAATACAGGAACCTTTTGATATATAAAGCGTATCCATAGACCATATGGAAGCCCAAAATTTAACTTTTGATGTTTTCTGTACGGGAGGTACCACGGCCACTTCTTCAATTCCGCCCATATTTTGTGGCGTGCTGTATATTGCTAACCTTAATGTTTTTTCATAATATGGAAACTTTGGCTTTTTCCGTTCTCCAGATATACAGAAAAAAGAAATAAAAAAACAACCTTCGTTTGACGCTTCTGTCGAAATAAAAAATGGATGTTTATTTTTAAAATCCTTCATAATAGATTTAATGGAAAACTTGGCTAAAATTTTGATTAATTTTAATTAATTTATTTTATTTTTTTTAGTTGAAGGTAGTCGTGGTTTTTTGCTCATATCTCAGCCATTTTTTGACCGATGTGGCTGAAATTCAATAGCAAAATTACAGCGACCATACCTGACATAAATATATACCATATATATTTAAATATCTTATCTGGGGGCTTCGGGAACTCCAGTTCAACAGACAGACGGACAGCTGGATTTGAATTTGCCTTCTCATAGGGATCGGTGAAGGGTTTAAGAAATACCGGGAATTGCCGCACACATTTCCCGGGATAAGCGGGATCCCGGAATTTTTGTCCCGGGAAATCCCGTATGAAAAACCCTAGTATAATAACAAAAAATGGTCCAAGTTATGCAAATATCCAATGTCACTACATCTTTAAAACTAACTAAAGCAATCGTTATCAGCATTCTCAATTAAACCTTAAACAATGGGCAAAATTCAGGAAACTTTTGGTGTGTTGCCCTGTGTAATTCATTCAAAAATGCTTTAAAGCTTTACAAATTTGATCTAGTAAACATATCGCACACCATGTTCAAAAGTGACTCAACTCAAAATTTTAATTATTCAGGTTTATTTAAAAAATTTGTTATTCGTGCTTAGTTCCCCGTTTTTATTCTTGATAAAAACACTGAAATTTATTGTTGATGGGATAAGCTATTCCTATGCGCATTTCACTGGTTGCTGGTGGAAAGTTGCAATTCAAAAAGTGACTTATTTTTGGTTGTGTCAGAAAATGACGCTTTTGATAAAATAAATCTTTGTTGGATTTTATATGAATTAGACTTTTGTCAGTTTGGTTTTTTCAAGTTTTGAGTCACTTTTGAACTAGATGTGCGATCTGATCTGTACATCTTCTATATCTATAAAAACGTTTGTGCAGTGTATGTGCTCCTAAAACTCAAGAACCGCTGCACAGATTGACACCAAACTTGGACAATAAATTATTTTAGTCGTGAGCCAGGTTTCTCTTAAGTTTAATTCCAATAGGTGGCGCTGTTGTCGTGATAAATTTTTTTATTTATGGTAAGATTTGGCTGAAATTTAAAAAATATATTTATTAAATAAAAATAAAAATGTTGACCCGGTAGATAGCGCTGGAGTCAATTAATTTACCAAATTCTCCAGTATTTAATTGTCATTTGGAAAATCCTGAACAGCGCCGTAGCCAAACAGCAAATTTTCGACTTCTACAAAAAAAATTTCAAATCTAAAAGAAATTTTCGAATTTTGTGAATAAGAATGGTGGGAAATGCTTCGGCACGTACCAGCGAAATGTCTTACTTTAACACCTGCCGAAGAAAAACTTCTAAGAAATGTTCCGGCTATAAAACCATTGTTTACCAGTTCGAAGTAAATTTTTGAACATCAGCTTACTGAAGCCTATGTAAGACTTATCCACAACATCGAAATTTTTTGTTTTACTACCCTTTAAAGTGTTAAACGATAATAAAACAGCAAAACCATGGGAAAACTTATGGTCTTTTAGCTCAAACTACCTGCAGTCAGTGTTGGGCAAAATACATAGTTTGCGGTATTTAAAATACAAAATACAAAATACTTTCAGGTTATGTATTTAAAATACAAAATACAAAATACTTACACATCCTGTATGTATTTAAAATACAAAATACTTACACATCCTGTATGTATTTAAAATACAAAATACAAAATACTTCCATTTATTGTACGTATTTCAAATACAAAATACTTCCACGTAATGTACATTAAGGTTATAACTTTTTTTTTGAGTGCAAAATACCACTCCAGCGCCATGTGGGGAATTTTGTTCTGATAATAAAAAAACTGTCTTTTAAGCTGATTCGGTGAAAAAAGTTTCCGCACCGTAAGCGATTCCTAAAACTCCATATTATGTTTAAATTTTATTTTTGGAAATTGAAACCCTTTTGATTTTGCATTAGACTTATGAAAAATGGTTTAATGTTGAAGATTATATATGAATTTAAACAAAATCGAACTTATTTAAGACAAGAGCCACTGATTTAATGATGAAAATAAAAAATAAAAACAAAACTTCAACGCTTTCGGTGCGGAAACTTTTTTCACGAAAGATGAAAAGTGACACCATATTTTTTTATATTTTGGTAGATTAAAATGCAATCAACCATCAATAAACTGACAGAATATATTTTGTAAACTATGTTTTTAAAATACAAAATACTCCCATTTTTTTATGTATTTAAAATACAAAATACAAACTATGTACTTATATTTATTGTATGTATTTAAAATACAAAATACAAAATACTTGCTGGATATGTATTTAAAATACAAAATACAAAATACTTGCACGTCATGTATTTAAAATACAAATACAAAATACGTATTTGTATTTTAAATACGTAATTCAAATACATGTATTTCAAATACTGCCCAGCCCTGCCTGCAGTAACTGCGAAAGTGAAAAATGTGTTCAAAAAACGTGCAGAACAGTTTTTATTGTATATATGAAATTTCATTGAAAATCGTTTTCCATTAGTTATTCCAAAAATTTATATGGATTAACTTTTTAATGAATTTTCGTATTTAAAATCCTTTCCTGAGACTGTTCCAACAGATAAAACTGAAGAAGAAAAACTTTTTAAACAGTGGACATTTTGAAAAAAATTTCTGAGTTTATGTTTTCCTTTTGGCGAAGAAAAGAAACATACTTTAAAAAAAAATTTAGAAAGTGCATTTTTAAAAAAAAATATAATTTTCATGTACATGTATCGAGTTTTTTATTTTTTTAAAAACAGAAAATGCAAAAAATATATTCAACCCAAAGAAAAATATTGTAAAGCTTTGAAATAAGAAAATGTAAAAGTATTCTTCAGTATTTTATATGTAAATACTATTGACACACTAAATAAAACTAAAACTGAATTTAAAAAACTTGACAAATTTTGAATTTTTTGTTATGTAATATTGATCCCATTTATGTATATGCCTAATATAAAAAAATTACATATATAAAAGTTAAAAGCACCATAAATTTCTTTAATAGAAAACGTACTTTTTTCTCTTAGTTGTACTTCTTTCATTTGTGTACTTTTGTTTTGATTTAAAAAATGGCTTCTCTAAGGATGACTTGGCTTAATTTACGGCACCGTTGTCGTCATGCTGCAGTTGTCCTAAAGGTGGTGGCTCCGTTTCGCCCACCCCTAATCTTTCCGGTAAAGATTCAGGAGCGTTAATGAGACCATAAGCTCGAAGCTGATAGATTAAATAGTCGAAGACATACATTTGTTGTGGTGTAACATAGTGAAAAGCAATGGCATGATCCGAGCAGCAGCCGAGACTCTTAAAGAGATAAGTTGAAAAATGTATTGTTAAAATATTTGGATCTTCTAGATTGTAAAATTACAATAGTACTTGACGAAAATGCATAGACTTTATTATAGCATTTAAAACTGATCAATATTGTTATAAAAATTTCGATCGATATCAAATACGGTAATTTCCATCATGACTCTTCTTATAGCTAAAAACAGAAACCTTTTTATTATTATTTTATTTACCTCATTCGTCTTATAGTAACTGTACTTATAAAACCACTCCCTATCCTTGATGCTAGGTAATAAAAATTGTTCAAGTGTTAATGGAAAGAAACGACCCTTTCCTTGGTTATCACGAGAATCGCCACCGGTTACATTAACATTATCCAAACATATAGCAATTCCTACATCATCAGCACCACGATAATCACTACGACATAATTTCTCATCTGGTATGGCTTTTTCAACAAATCGTCGCACTGCCTCTTTGCTCAAAATGTAGCCAGCACCGCCCGTCATGTAACCCTAAGGAAATAAAAAAAGGTATGTGTTATTTATTACCCAAGGCCAAGTGATTTTTTCTTTTTATCATCAAAGGCTAAATTAAGTTCATATCTAAAGTCCCCTGTTTCAAAAAGACCAACCAAAATTATAGATTTATAGCCAACATTAAAGAAAATATTAAGACAATTCACAAAGTGTTCTTCTTCTTTTGTGTGATATTGGTTTTATTTGAAATAATTTTTTGACTGTCGAAAGAATTTTGTTTTATTTTACATATTTTAATATTATCGGGTGATTTTTTAGCTATTATCTTTTTGGCAACACTGGTCTAAACAGCTGACGCACGTTTCGTGTTTTGTTTCACTGTAAAACATCTTCAGTTTGGTCTATAATTTAACCATGAATCGTCTTACAAACGAACAACGCTTGCAAATTATTGAATTTTATTATCAAAAATTATCAAAAAATTTATCGACAAATTGTGTTCAGCGACGAAGCTCATTTTTGGCTCAATGGGTTCGTTAATAAGCAGGATTGTCGATTTTGGAGTGAAGATCAGCCAAAAGCATTGCAAGAGCTACCAATGCATCCAGAAAAAGTCACAGTTTGGTGCGGTTTATGGGCTGGTGGCATCATTGGACCGTACTTTTTGACTTGCATGACATGTGGTTTCAACAAGACGGTGCCACATGCCACACAGCATGCTTAATAATTCACTTATTGAGAGGCGAGTTCGGTGAACATTTTATTTCACGTTCGGGACTGGTCAATTGCCGGCCTAGATCGTGCGATTTAACGCCTTTAGACTCTTTTTTGTGGGGCTATGTTAAAGCTCATGTCTATACACACATGCCCGCTTCAATTGACGCATTGGAAGACAACATTGAAGCATTTATTCAAGAGATACCGGTCGAAATTTTGGAAAGAGTATGCCAAAATTGGACTAAGCGGATGTACCATTTGAGGCGCAGTCACGGTCAACATTTGCATGAAATAATCTTCAAACATTAAATCATATGCACCGTACTATCGATTCAAATAAAGATTTCATGCATTTTTCTGAATTTTATGTGTTTTTTTTTTAAAAAAACTTTCCAATAGCTCTTAAAAAATCACCCCTTATTATGTATTAATATCGCTGGCTCACTATCGCAAGGTTGTTTATGCAAGAACAAGGCTGTTGAGAAAATAAAGTTTTTAATTTCTTATTTTTATTCAACTACTTATTTCCAACTAAAGTTACAAACTTAGTTAAACTGTTAGTTGGCATTAAGTGGGCTAGAGAAAAACCTAACTTATGCTCTTTTATTACTTTTTTAAGAAAATATAGACCCATTTTATTTGATACTTTCTATGTAGGCAATATTTAATGTAACATAGAACTTCGATTTATCGAATTACATACATATTAATAAAAATACTTCTCTTATTAATTTGAAATTAAAGACTAAAAATTGCAATTGTTAAAAAGTTTTTTATTTAACACTGCAGTTACACGCCTAAGTTTTTCTTAATAGTCTTTTACATATGGGTGTTTCCACAGAAAAGTCTGCTTTTTGTCACGTTACGGCACCAAGCAATTAGTCTTGTATATTAGAACCATATTGTTAAAATTTTTCCTCTCTTTCACTAAATGTAAAGCTGACTGCGCTTTACACCAAAATGCAAAAAAGTAAATTATGTTTTCATTATTCTTTGAGAAACAATTAAAATTGGTTGGTGTCGTAACGTGACAAAAATAAGACTTTTCTGTGGAAATACCCTTATACTGTTTGTCAAAATTTCCAAAAATTTAAAGATGTGATGTAGGCTGCACGCAACTCTTGAGCAATTTACTTTCAAGCAGGCCTGCCATATTTGCCGATTTATCGGCATTTTGCCGATTTTTTGCTCCAAAATGCCGATTTTTTGATTGACACTTTAAAGACGATTATTTTTTGTTTGTTTGATAATAATAAACTAACTTTAAGCGATACTGAAATAGTTGTAACATTGAAAAGAGGCAACTGTTATTAAGTCAGCGCTTCTACGAAAGAAAAAAGGGTTAGTTTTATTCAATATTATATGCTGTGTTTGTAATGTGTGTGTTGGGTTAATAAATTTTTGTTTGAAAAAAAATCCACTATGAAGAATTAAAGACCAAAGTTAAAAAGAAATGATTTTTAAATAAAATTTTTTTTTTAAGATTATAACGCAATTGAGTACGATGTTAGTACATAAATTAAATAGCCAATTCTAATGTACGGAAAATTAAATAAATTTGCAGACTTTTTGGCAAAAAATTTCAGATTCAGCATTTCAGCATTTGGTACAATTTTTGGTCCTTCCACATTATTCCGCAAATGTGGAAAGAATTTTTTAATGTAACAAAGTTTTAATGTTCACTGGAAAATTAATTTTTACAAGTTATTCTTTTATTTTTAAAGATTATTTAAAATTTAATAATTCAAACTGATGCTGATAACTAAAAAAGGATTTAATAAAAATGCCAAACTCAAATATGTACATATGGAATACACTTAAATATAAGAAAGTTATAAAAACTTTTTATTTAACTACAATTTATTTGTAAAACTTTTATTTTGATTGATTTTTTTTTTGTAATTTCATAAGTTATAAACATTAGTTAATGCTGAATTGTTCTTTTTTGTAAGTAAGAATAGGTTTTATTGTATTTCATATAGGTATTTTTAATATGCCAATATGCCGATTATTTTAAATTAAAGTGCCGATAATGCCGATTTTTTTTTGAAAATATGCCAATTTTTTATCAAAATCATCTGGCACCCCTACTTTCAAAACGTCATCAAGAAAAAAAATTCATAAAGGCAAACAAAAAATTTGCTCACTAACCTTGAAATCAGCTGTTTTCTTGAAATTGAGAGACTCACTGGAAAGAGAATTTTAAAGGCAAGCTCGTTTCAATTTTTAAAAGTATGAGTGTATTTGTAAGAAAGTGTGTGTGTATTAAAACTTGATAGGCAAAACTTGATCGTGTAACCCTCAAGTAAATCAGAAATATATTTTAGTTATGGCTTTAAATGCTACATTCATAAAATTATGTTGGTAAATTCAAACAAAAAATCATTTTAAACAACTGAAAATTGAATTAAAAAACGGATCGCTTACATTTTATTTAAAACAAATGATTTTTTATTTATTTTTAAATGTCGATTTTTGAACTAGAAAGTTCTGTAGAAACTTATATGTTTTCAGTTTAATTTACCTCCCAAAAAACCAACCACAAAACAGTAAAAACGAATATTTTATCATTAGTTTCCCTGTGCTTTCAATTGACACTTTTTTTAGGCAAGCTGGGCACTTGGCGTTTTAACCTAATTCATGTACGCTGAATCCAGTGGTGCTAACCGTTTTTTTAAGGTTAGCTCTGGTTTTCAAGATCTACCGCATTTTCGAAAATGGAGGAGGTTGCACAATTTATGTTCGCGTAACTCAAAAACGGTTTAGCTTGTTGAAAAAACTAAAAAAAACCGAAATAAAATTTCCTTTAAGAAAAGTAAAACTTTTTTCTAATATGCTTTAGAAACACAATTTTTTTTTGGAGAAAAAAACCATTTATTTTTTTATCAAAATTTCGAGAGGAATGCCCCTAGATGGGTTAAATGTACGACCAAACCCACTTTTTTCATCTCAACCATTTATTTCAAACATACCTACCCGCTATCTCCATTTCTTAAGGAGGCTCCCATACAAAATGTTCAATGCAGACTAGAAATATATTGAAGAAAAAGTCCCATAAATGCCCAGGAGTCGCCCCTAGTGGGATATAATGTTTGACCGACCTCTATTTATTTTTTGTCCTTAACATTTTCTCGAGACATACTTGCCCCTTGCCTCCCATACAAATATGGCATTTTATGAAATTCTTAAATTAATTTAAATTTTTCGACTTTTGTGAATAAAATCAAAAGTTGCTAACAGATTTTAATCACTATGGTTTGTTTTGTTTGCAGCTTCGTTTTTTATATCTGCAACAAATAAGAAGCCTAGCTGCATTTTTTATGAATTTTTAAAACGCAAAAATATCGAAATTTTAATAAAAAAAATTATTTTTTTTCCAAAAAAAAATTATGTTTCCAAAACGACTGCGCATATTAGTTTTTTAGCTAACCTAAAAAACCAGTAAGCACCATTGGATTCAGCGTACCCGAATTATGTTAAAACGCCATGTGCCCGGCTTGTCTATTTTTGCAACTAGCACAGTGTTTTTAACTGACTCATTTCTACCTTCAATTTAGTTTCAAACTACTGATTTTTTATTTGATTTAACCTACAAAACATTACCTACCAAAGCAAATAAAACTTTTCAAAAAATCTTTTTATTTCTTTCATAAAGAATATGTAATTTATTTTTACAGGTAGGAAGAACCTTAATTTACTCTATCGCTCACTTTAGGTTAAAGTTTTAATAATGAAACACTTTTTATAAGGCTGGTTAAAGTCTACTTTTAGCTATTGGTAAGTTGTGAAAACGGGCCTAAGCAAGGAATTTGTAACTTCGTACTTGATACCAAAATAATTGAGGTTTTGATAGCAATCTCTCCCTTATACTCCAGACTCTGTGTGAAAACCTAAAAAGTTAGAATTGCTTAACAGAAAATTGCATGACGACGTTGGGGCCAGAGTGATCTAGAGCACAAAATTATGTCTCTCTTTACCGTATTATCTAGATTAATCAAACGTCTCTTTATTTTGCACTTTTTTAAAACGAAAACACTGAAGAGTACATGAGTGTGACATGGAAGATTTTGACTTTTTCTTGGCCATTATCTCTTAGATCATTGTGGTTCAAACGTCGCCACACATGTTATACTTCCCTAGTTCCTAAGGCAATAAGTCTCTTAATTTTGTTTTAAAGTCGCGCTATTAAGAATGAGGAATTAACCAAGCAAATGGAACTGTAAAGCGACAATCACCATTATTGTGTTTGGCGTATTTAAAATACGCCTACGACTGTTTGGTAATAGATTAAAGAGAACGTGCACTTATTTCCTTTAATCTATTACCAAACAGTCGTAGGCGTATTTTAAATACGCCAAACACAAAAAGGGTGAATATTTTTTTGTTTTAAAAAATCAAATTTGCAACATAAACATATGAACACAAAACTACGTCACAATGCGAATTTTCGTCTTATATTATATCAGCTATGCCAATGTTATCACCCCTATCGTGAATAATTTTTCACTCGTCATTTTTCCTCTTTTCACATGTTTGCGTTCATGAACAACTCCCATGAAAAAAAGGTAATTCAAATGAGAATAATAACGTGAAAAAATGTTCACGGGAAATAATTCCCCTTATCGTGAAAAGAATTTTCCCTCGTGATTTGTTCACATTTCCCTTAGATTTTCTCACTTTATTTTTGCTAGGGAACAGAACATGTATGTTCCCATATATCGAATTTTAAGGGCTAGATCCGTTAATAAGGCACAAACTGATATATTGGTTAACAAAATGCAAAACAACTAGTCGATTGCCTGCGGACTTGTGAAGTTTTCGAAAGACGTGGTGGCAGAATTTTGGAAAATATTTTACTATGTACATAAAATTTAAAAAGTGCAAAAAACTAACGTTGTAAACAAACTATCTCTCCAATACTTAATATTTTGCTTTATTATTTTAACTTTTCTTTAAAATATATACGTGAACATTTTGAACAAAAATTTCATTGATTTTTAATTTTTTTAATCTTTCTTCTTTTTTACATTCACTGGAACTGATAGCGTGAAAAATTTTTCTTCTTTTTTACATTCACTGGAACTGATAGCGTGAAAAATTTTTCACATGAGATGAGGGGAGTGAAAATTTCATAAAAACAAAAATTCCACTTGTTGTTCACGATAGGGGTGTTGTATATCATCTTACATATGAATGTAGTTATTTTATAATTTTTATAGCAATAACAATTTTTGACAAAAGAAAATATTAATATTTTTATCAAAAAATTAAATAATAATTTAAAAAGTGTTATATTTTTCTTTTATACTTAAAAAATTTAAATAAATATATTTTTCATTTAAAATGACTTATTTTAAAAGTATCTCAGTTTTATATAAATTTAAAAAACAACTCCAAATATTAACAGTACGAAAAATCATTATTTAATTGTAGTTTGTTATTGAAATCTTATTAATAAATTTTTTTGACTCCCAAGAAACCTTTGATAAAAGATAATTATATTTGTAAAAAATGTATATTATTTATAAATTAATTTCTTTCAATATTTCGATATCTATCGGATATCATCATCAAGGAATGAGTTACAAGTATATTTGTAAGAGACGTATTACTATCTCCACATTTAATATTGAGTACAATAAAAAAAATAAAACAAAAATATTTAGTAACCAATTTCAGGATTGTCAGAATCCCGAAAATCCCTAGATAAAAAATAGAAATCCCGGAATTTTGGGACTATCATCCCTAGTACATAAAAAATTTCATCTAATTCGGTATCGTATCGTCAAAAAGTTACATCGTTACATTCCTACTTTAAATATTATAAAAATTAATTCATTTTATTAAGCCATTTTTAAATGTCTCAGTTAAGAGACAGCCCGTTGTCTGAAAATATGTAGAGTACGATTTTAAAATGAATGTTGTTCTTTATTTATTATTATTTATTAATAATTTATTAATTTAGGTTTGTATATTATATTTTTTTAGTATTCTTATTATTTTATTATTTATATTTATATATATCATTAGATATTTACTTTATGTTTTTTTTTCAAATTTTTTTCAAATTAACGTTATTAAATTATTGCTGTTGATAATGTTGATGAATGTAATCAAACTTGCTGTGTTTCGTTGTAATAACTTCTATGTTAGCATTACCATGTTACACCGCATTTGTATGAAGCGATGCATAAAAACGCATGTTTTTTCGTCTGCCATTTTCGTTAAATCGCCGAGCTAGAGCTTGGACAATGACTTTACGAGGTTTCCTTTCACGATTTGTACAGATTAGAATTTCTTTTTCAATCGGAATTTGGTTAGAACACATAAAAGTTATTAAAAAAGTAGAAAATTAAATTTTGTTTAAAGGGATATCTTCCAATAACAGTGTTTTGCAAGATAACTTAGCTCGCAAGGGGAAAGAATTTTAAGGTATGTTATTATAAACAGCATATTTGCTTTATATTATATTCTTTATTCCCCTTAAAGTAATTTAATAATTTTTGTTAGATTTTTAAATTAACCTGCATAATTTCCGCCTTCTGCAAAAGCCTAACCAAGTCTTTAAGATTTGTAATTGGAGTTGCGTTTTTTTTTTACCACAAATTTTTTGCACAACTGTGTCAAGGTAAATTTAAAAAAAAAAAAAAAAAACTACAATTTAAATATTTTTTTCTAAGAAATACAATTTATAAATTTCCAAAAACATTAATTTCGTTTAATAGGAATTTTCCTTGTATTAAACAAATTTTGTTAAAACAATTAAACGCCAAAGTGCATTTAATAAAATCGCCACAACTATTGTTTTGTTTCTTATTAATTGTTTAATAAAAAAACAATAAATCGCAGCAACAATTAAAATACCTAAAAGGCAAATCAAAAGCAGAAGAAGCATAAACAAATTGAGCAAGCAGAGAAATCATTTAACTTTCAAACTTCTGACGAAACATCAGTAGCGGTAAAACCACGTTGATTCTAATTAAGTCTTTATTTAAATAAAAGAATAAGAAATTGAAGCCTGGGAAAAAATATTAATACAAGATCCCAGAAATACATAAGTGAATAACTAAAATCATGGAATAATCCTTTGTCCTTCAGCTTAAGGATATAAATTTGTGCCCCAAAACTACCAAAGAGTGAAAAAACCGAACATCATCAACTTTTCAACATGCATCGTAATAATAAAAACAACAAAAGTATCAAATTGTGTAACTATGCAATGAATTTTAATAGCTTTAATTAAATTTCAAAGTGCTTAAAAGAATTTAATTTATCAAATAAAAATTTTTAAATTACAAAAATTTCAAAATGTCCATATTCAAAAATTTACCCTAAATTCAGAATCAAATCATTTCTTTTTTGTGTTATGTAAAATAAAATATTTGTGTCATGTAAAATATACTACTTGAGTCATGTAAAAGAAAATACTGTTAAAGATTAAAAACAAATGTTAAAATTTCTATAAAATTGCCTTAAACCTATATTGCACAAATGTTAAGCTATAAAATATTGCACATTGAAGTTTAATTTTAGCCTTTTTGTTATATTACTAAAATTATTTTTGTTAAATTAATTTAGCCTACATAAATTTAAGTATATACATATATGAAACACCCATATGTATGTAAGAGTAATTAATCGTAGTAATACCAGCGATGTTGCCAGCGCTTGAAGAGGCCTCCTCAGCAGCTATTTGAATCAACATTTTTCTTGGTGAGTCAAATTAAAATTATGTGTTCTATAAATAAATCTATCACCTATTAATTACTCTTAAATATAAGAAAAAAAAAAGAAGCAACAACCATATCACACGCAACATGTTTCAGAACAAATGTATATGATCATTCATTTCAGTTCTCAGTTAGATATGAAACATGTTTCGTTTGAAATGTATATGTTTATATAGTTGAATTTACAATAAGTTACGTTTTTGCTTCTTGGTACCCTATAATTAAATATCTGATAATATGACACTAAGTCAACGATAAGAAAATATTTTTTTGTTTTGATATTTATTATTATTTTTTTTATAATCGTTTTTTTTTTAACTTGCATGAGTATTTCAAATCGGTTTCTTTTGTGATCGATTTACTTTTCGCGGGTTCTTATAATTCAACTTTTCTATGTTTAAGCCTAAATGAAGTTTAATAAATTTTGCTAATTTTTTATTAGCGTCATGGATTATTAAAATCTTTAAGTTTTCTTACTGATGTGATCGAAATGTGGTAGGTGATAGTGGGATTTGAGCAGAAATTATTACGCCGCTCAGATCAAAGGTTGGGAGGGTTAAGAGGCGTTTCTCTCTTCATGTACACCAAGAAGAGAATATAAAGTTTCAATTGTAAAGGTACTTTTTTGTAGTTATTCCGTCATTTCGTTGATCATAACTGGGGTCTTACTTACATCTTTTATAAATATGATCAACACCCGGTCCAGTATATTATTTAGGGAGTCTATAATAATATTTATGTAACGGAAAGTTTTCTAATTTGGCAAAAGAGATTGATAAGAACAAGAATCCCCCCACCCGGCTGATAGCTAGCAATATCAATGGCTCCCGTTCGTTCTCCTTTCTCTACTAGAGCACCATTAGCCAAAGGATAGAATCAGCTTCTCGAGCTGAATCTTTGTCTGTTCATTACAAATATTAATGAACATTTATTTACTAAAGAAAGCTCACAAAGGAACGACAATGAAAAGTTTGAACCATCACTAGTTGCTTAGTCTTCCCTATTCCTTGCTGTTTTTAGTTTTTTTGTTGGCAGTTACGAATATCCATTCATTATTCGTAGGTCTCCTTCGACGCAGTTCTATCATATTGTTCATATTGTTCATAAGGTTGCGCAGCTCAACCTTATCGTTGAGCTTTTATGTGTTTGACAATGTCCTCTCCTTCTCACAGTTCGAGGAACTCGTTATTTTAAGTTTTTTATTTTATTTTTTATGAATTATTTTAAGCTTCTATATAAATCTAAGTATGTAGTATAACTAATATTAATCTATTTTTTTCTATTTTTTCCTTTTGGTAAAAGTTATTTACAAAATAAAACCTTAATTTGATATTTAGGAGTAATTTAATTTATTTTTGCATCCTCTTAAGTGTAGTTTTGAATTTTGCTGGTGGTAACACTGTTTTTTTTTAACATATAACAAATACATACATGATAAATGTGATTGAAACGAAAAAATATTTTATTATACCCTCCACCCCAATAAGTTGTGAAGAGGGTATACTAAGTTTGTCATTCCATGTAAAATCTTTTTTATTATTCATCTTAGACCCCATAAAGTATATATATTCTGGCTCCTTGAGTAATTCTAAGTCGATTTAGCCATGTCCGTCTGTTGAAAACACGCTCACTTTCGAAAAACTCAAAAGAAATAAACAAACTGGGTGTCAAATTGCTTGTAGTTATCCAAAGCAGTTTTTTCTTTAGGACTAGAAATGACACTGTGCAATTTCATGAAGATCGGTCCCTAGGCTCCATATAAACCCTACTCCCGGAAAACAGTCTAGTACGCATAAAACCGTAATTATTAATGCCATCATAACAAAATTTGGCACGTCACAGTTTTTTAGGACTATAAATGACACTGTGAAATTTCATGAAGATCGGTCCATAATTTACTCAGGCCCCATATAAACCCTTCTCCCGGAAAACAGTTTAGTACGCCTAAAACCGTAATTTATAATGGTATCAGAATAAAATTGAATACTTTACAGTTTCATAGGACTAGAAAAAGCACTAAAAAAATCGTGATGATCGGTCCATAATTTTCTATAGGCCCCATATAAAGCCCACTCTGGCAAATTAATTAAATCGTAGCAGATATAACTATTTATTGTCGTAACATTTCTTCCAAATAAGTTTCATATTGCCAGAAAAACTGTCATGCAATTTTGCAGCCTTCTGAAATTCACTGTAAAAGCTAAAACTAATTTCACCACTGTATTGAAATTTATGTTTTTTAATACCAGAAATACCTCTGCGGAATTTTGGGATGATTGGTTCATAACTATCCATGACTCCAATATAAATCCCTCTCCTGAAAATCATTTAAGTTGGCTAAAACTGTTACGAATTCAGATATTTTACCCAGGATTGTCGGTCAATAATTTAATATAGGTCTAAGCCGCAACCAATTTTAATGCTGATGTCTTTTTTAATAAAGATTAATTAATAATAAATAGACATCATATATATATCACTCCTGAATTATTGAAATTGTTGGTGGAGGGTATCAAAGATTCGGCGCAGCCGAATATAACACACTAACTTGTATTTTTTTTTAAATTGTGTTTGACAATGCTCGTTAGTGGGTGAGTGATCTGTCTAATGAAGGATATTAAAAATTCGGCATAGCCAAATGTGGCACTAGTACTTGTTTTAGTTGATTTTTGTTTAAAATTTTAAGTCATTATTTTTCTCTAACTATTTATTTCTTTCATTTAATATTGAAGCCTACACTAATTAATCATATGATAATACAACACGCTGTTTCCACTAGTGCTATTAAGCCTTAAATATTTAGTACTTAATAATCACTTTATAACACTTTGTGAATTGGCTAATTCATTTATTAATCCAGGACTAATTTTTTTATTTATTTATTGTTATATCTACTTGAAAAAATGTTTTAAATGTTAACTAAATAATTACCCCCATTTTAATAAACATTTAAATTCACATTCAAAAGAAGATTACTATACAAACTTTTTTTTAAAATAGTTTATATATTTTTCTATAGGAGTGGGTCTTTCACAGAAGTTATGGAAATAAATCATTGCATATCCTATTCTTAATTTCCCTTAAAACTAAATTAAAATCGAATAATCAACTTACCTTTTCTGTTAATGGCTTGAATTTGCAACCAAAGTGTATGGGAGTTTCCGTCGAATAGGGATAGAGAAAATAACGTAAATTCTCCATAATCGTATAAGTGTCATCATCAGCCCTTAAAAAACCAGTCGGCATCATCTAAATGATGTTTATAAATATATTTAAAGGCTTCTTTGGCCTTGACCCATAAAAATTCTCGGCCCTCATTCCCTGGCAAAACAATAGTTTCCAAATCTTTAACCTTCGATACAGCTGTGCTCATAAATAAAAGTTTATTACATCGTTTGCCCCACGTGCGTTTCACATGAATAGCTTTGGTTTCGTGATTTTTAGGAGTTGTCATGACCCAGCACAGAACACGTACCTCATTAAACAATTTCTGAGTCACAGAATTATTCCCGTAATCATACTGATGAAATTTCACATGGATTGTGGTGCCAGCTTCGTCCATAAGATCACTATTGATAGCACCACCTTCTGGTTTAGGCTGTGTGGACAAGACGTAAAGTTTAGCAAACAAGAAGCCCAAAATCACGCCAAATATTACTGACGGCAAGGAACGGGGATTAAAACGAGGGCCTGAGTTCGTCAAAGAAAAACAATTTTTTGAATTTAGTTTATGTTTAACTAATTTTAACGTTTATGTTCGCATAGTAAATTTCTATGAAAATCACTCAGTTTTAAAAATATTTTCCATATAAAATTCTATATAAACGAAACCTGGCCTTTACATATGCAAGTGCAAGTTCGAAAAACTCATACGTTTTCACTAAAACCATCACGTTTTTCGTACTTGTAGAAGAGAACCAAGCCTAACCCTATTGACCGGCGACTTCATCGACTGTTAATCGGCTCGAATCGTTGTAACAAGTTAAAAAAATGTTTAATGCAAATTTAACAATTTATTGTTTCATGTTTTGTAAAAAAAAACATATCGAGGGCCTATATTCACTATATCCTATCTGCAATTTTCACCAAAATGAGTTTTTGATGGAAAAGTCATCGATGACGGTATACCCATGTATGATATCAGCTTGGATGCGAAATATATATTTTTGGCGACAGTTTTTGTCATTTTAGTCACAGATTACTAAACAGATATGTCATGAGAAGGAGGATTTTGCGTTTTCTTGTCTCTTTCTTTGAAAGCTGTTTTGCAGTTGACTTTGCATAATCTTTTATGCCGCAATACAATGAACACAAATTTATAGTTGAGATTTATTTGCAAAACTGTTGTAAAAATTAACTTTTAAGTTTACCACAACACGAGTAAAAAATATTTAAGTAAGTAAATAACATTTTAAAACAAATCAATATTACTAATTAAATTTATTGCACAAAACACAACGTTTGATTGACTAATGCTTTTTTTACGTGGTTTGTTTTTTGCTATCTTCGAAAGCTGTCTTCGCAACTGATTTGGGCCTTTTTCACGCGTCACTTTTTACATCTCTGCTTTTTAATCTGTGATATTAGTTTTTACCATATCTACAAACATACATATTTATTTTCAAATTTGTAAAGTAATAACCTTATTTGGTAAAACTAAGTTGAAATATTTTTAATTAAAGGATGTTTAAAAACTTTTCTAGTCACAAAAACAGATAAAAATGTCTTTTTTACTTAAGTCTATGAACGTTTAATATAATTTTGTAAGTTTTATAACATATAGAAAGTCAGAAAGTACTAATTGAAAAACAACAATGTTCCAAAACAATCTCGATTATAGTTTAAATTTATGTTTCTAGATTTAGTATTAATAAAAAAGAGTACCAGTTAAACAACAAAAAAGTACCAAAAAGATCCCCTTACAGATTCTGATTCACTCAGGACCTTAAATGTTTTATTTTATGTTTCTAGGTCTTATACTACCCGAAATTCAAAAAGTACCAGTTGTAAAACAAAAAGTACCAAAAAATTCCCTCCTCTGGACTATAATTAACTCAGGACATTGAGTGTTTAATTTTATGTTTCTATTTCTATAACTAACGAAATTCAAAAAGTACCAGTTGTTTAGCGAAAAAGTACCACCAAAAAGCTCCCCCTTACAGATTCTTATTCAATCAGGACAGTGTCTGTTTGATTTTATGCTTCTAGGTCCAATATTAACGAAAATTCAAAAAGTACCAGTTTAAGTACACAAGCGTACCAACATTTTACATCTTATAGGTTGTTATTCACTCAGGACCCTGCTTCTAGAATTTTACGTTTCTAAGTTTTATAAAATAAAAAATTCAAAAATTATCAACATGCGGCACGGAAGGAAAATTAATTTCACCTTTTTGATAGTACCTCTCTCCCCATTGAAAGTACCAAGAATAGGTAAAAATTTCACCCCTTAAACGTACGAATTTCGAAAAACTTATATTTATATTTTATAGATGGGATACGAATCTTGTAGAATATATATTTCTTTGTTTACTATTTTAAAAGATAGATGGGGTGACAAAGAAGTTCCAAAAAAAAGGTTTCACCCGTTTACTCCCCAAATGGGCCGAATTTCAAATGAGTACTAGAGGCCTGTCCGCTTATTTTTCTAATGAACAAGTATAAATTTTTTTTTGTCTCTGAGGTTTCCGAATCTACCTATTTTTACTCTCTTTACCTTCCCCCCAGATCTTAATAAAATATAAATAATACATTTCTGTAAGTAAATACCTTTCAAATTGCGTATATATTTGATTCCATCGGTTGGCAAACAGAGGAGGAAAGTGTTTCTAACTTTGCCTTGTGCCTTTACCGAGTAATATATTGGTAAATACAAATTTGTTTTATTTATACAAAAGCTCTTATCTACTCGTATTAAAAGAAATTGTATCAACATTTTTAGGCAGCATCTTCTTTCTGCGTTATCGGAGTAAATATCGGGAGGGACAATGAAAAAAGAATACTTCATTTACATGAAACAAAGAAAACAAGATAGCGCATTACGCAGGTCCGTTATCTTTTTACTCTCATTTTGACGTCATTATAGTAAAGAGATTTTAATGTAAACAAACATTCAGCATACTACAAACACATGTTTGTGCTCATTTACTACTATGACGTACATGCGCAGAAAAATAATGTTTTTATAAATTTAAATGCACTATCTTGTTTTCTTTGTTTCATGCATAATTTAAAACTCTAAGACAATATTGTAGAAGAAAATTTAATTTAAAAAACATATTTCGCGTACTAATCAGTTCTTTTGCTCTCCTGAACAACTAAAAATTAAACTTCCGAAGTGTACGGAAAAGCATGGGAAAAATTTAGTAAAAGAATAGGAATAAATGGATATTTCAAAAACCTCTTCCGTCTCAGAATCATATGATTGAATTTAACTTAACTTATTTTCTTTAAAAACGGGTTTCTAATGCTTTTTGTGTAATTTTTGTTCTTCAAAAGTTTTATTTCACTATTTGCTTCTATAATTTCGTTTGAGAAAATAAAACTGAACAGGACCTTAAAGGTATGTTTCTTTTTTAAATGGTGACAGTAAATACAGTTTTTTTAATGCAACGTTTTAATATAAATCTTAGCAGCATGGTTAAAAACAGCGACTTGTATGATATATTCAGCGACTTTGTTTTAACTGACTCAAATATTCCGAAACATGCCCGAAACGGAGGCGGCTTATTCTCTCTTCTCGTTCGGCTGATTCTCTCTGAAGTTTGAAAAATCCGATATTTCGCTATATTCATCTTATTTTTTTAAGATTTATTACAATATCGAAACCAGATTCGGATGCAGCGCAATTTAAACTTTTAGAAAAGTATACTTTAGTCCCAGGCAGGGCTGTCAGATAAATTCATGACGAAATCGACAATTTCCTGAGACTAAAAAACAAATCGTCTTTCACGTTTCGAAAAATCGTCTAAAAAAAATCGGACAACTTCATTTTTTTTTAAACAATTTTTGTTCGATTTTTATAAAAAAAAAACATTCAAACAAAAACATAATTTGCACAGCTAGAGACGCTTCTTCAATCGTTGTGGAAATCATTTAAGCTAAAGATTATCTAACGAGTCTTCCATGTCAAGAACCGTATGAGACTCATGTAGATATTCAGGGGTGTGCTGGAAAACGAAAACGTAAAACGCAAGAATTTAGAAGTCTTTTTCACTACACTTTAAATAAAATTTTTATAATTTTTGTTATAAAATTCTGTTAAATAGAGAAATATTTGTATAATATTTGTCATAAAATTCTTATATTACTGAAATCTTATTAAAAACCGACATTTAAAATTCTTGCGTTTTACGTTTACGATTTCCAGCACACCCCTGATTATCTTACAACACGTGAAATGTTCGCCTTATAATTGTTGAATATATAATTTATTTAGAGTACGACTCTCTTCGATGATGGTTTGACGAAAGATAAAAATTGTACTCTGAAAATAATCATTTAAAAATTTTCTTAAGACTTGCATATTACAGCCATACCTAAACAAAAGCGGCACGCGTTTTCTAGAGTTAGAATAGATCGGCCTCAACACTTTGCAATTGGAAAAACCGATTTTGACAGCCCGTTTAATAGTGAAGTTTGCCGCTTTTGTTAATTAATAATGGCAATTTAGCTGTTTTTTCATCAATTCAGCGTTTTTATCTCTATTTTTATTTATAATTTGTAAGTTTTTTTTAACAAGAAAGCTATCACTACTGTTCGTGACACAACGTTGACGCTTCCGCTCTCTTAAGTTACGGCTGTTAAGCATTCCAAGATAAAAAAACGAACGTGTCAGAAAATGTAATGTTATTTTCAGACTTTGGAGACTGAAAAAATCGTCACTTTTAGAATGAAATCAGTAAATCGTCACTTTGATAACACAGTGCAACACGAAAAAAAATAAACAAATTCGGACAACTCTACGTGATAAAAGGCAAAAATAAAAACCCGTGTCTCCCAGTTTTGGCCAAAGTCATGCACTTTTTTATGGGCCCCCAAGGATTTGGGGACTCGGTGTCATTTTTACAAAAAAGTGATCATTTTCTCAGGCTCATATCTTGCAAACCGTTCGGAATTTTGATTTACCCTCTGAGGCAAAGTTGTAGCTCTTGCCATAAAGAACAAAAATTGTGAACATATATAATCAAATGAACTTCATGTTCAAGATCAAAATCGCAAAAAGCTTTAAAAAATTCAATTTTTTAGTTTTTTTCCCCTGTTCAGGTCCATAGGGAGCAAACCGTTAAAAATTCAAGGAAACAATCAATTACAATTGTCTTAGAGGGAAAAGCAAAATTCCGAACGGTTAGCAAAAGATATGAGCCTAAAGAAAATGATCACTTTTTTGCAAAAATGACTCCGAGGCTCCAAATCTTTGGGGGCCCATAAAAAAGAGTGCATGGCTTTGGGCAAAACTCCGTATATGGTTATTTTTCCATGACTTAAAAAAATAAATCGTCAAATCTGGGAGCCCAGGGCCAGGGTTTCGACTTATTCCAAATTTTGCAGGCCTGTGTTATAAATGCCAACTGTTCATTTAGAAATGAAGCTCTGTTTCACATTTGGTAACTCTAATTTATAAATGCTACAACTTGAATGACATTCGACTATTTTTTCGACATTTTCGATGTCAATATGTATACCCTAATTGCAAGTAATTACATACATGCATGTGTAAAGGCACAGCTAACGTACAAAATTGTTGAACAGGCCTGTTTTGGATGTAAAACAAAAAATTTTTGTTTCGGAATTTTTATTAAAAACAAAGACAGATTTGAAGTTTTTATTGTTGATTCAATGTTTATAAATTCCCAAACGAAAACTATTATTTTATTTTAAAAACAGGCAGTTACTATTTTTTTTTTAAAAAATTACCTTCATTTACTAATGATCTGCAAGTTAATAAAATGTTTCGTACCATTTTACTTTTTAAAGCCGTTTGCAGTGGTTTGGTTTTTGGCTAGTGCGCTGCTTTAACAGCTATTTACTTTAACCTCTTACCAATTCAACTTTCTGAATTGTACTAGTTTTTTTTTCTTATTTTTGTTAATATCTTTTTACAAATGTTGAGTTTTAGTTTTTCTTCGGTATTTTTTCGGGATTTATTAACGTCTTTATGATGTTTTACATTTTCTGAAAGAAAAAAGAAAAATTAAAGTTTATTATTTTTTAAATTTTATCAAAGAAAAACAAGAAATATACGATAAATCGATGTATCAAGTTCATGATTGATCAATAGTTCTATTATTTAGAAACAAAAACATAACTCAGAATAAAACATTGAACATATTGCTTTATTTAAACTCTTGAACAATGAATGAATGGTTTATTCAAGAATCAAGTACTTTTTAAAAATTATTACTTGGCCAAATTTTTTTTTTTTTTTTCATTCCAAATTCATTTATTGATAATGTTATATAATTTTACAACGTTTTTAATTCTAACCCCGCTAATAAAACTAGTTGAATAAACTATATATTAAATTAAATATTAAATATAAGTATGTAGTTGTATAAAGGATTAACAAATTATTCTATGTGCTCATTGCGAACTTATAAAGAAGTTTTTGATGAGTTTTTTTCTTTTGTGTTTGTTTTTGGTATTTAATATATTTGTTGGGAGATTATTGAGTATTGAAGGTAGAGTAACTCTGAGGGTATTCCTTCCATACTCATTATGAAATCTCTCAACCTTATACCGTTTTTACGCCCGACGTCTTGTGTTATATGCATGATCTATTTCATGCAAATAATCTTTGTTGTTGAAGAATTCATTTGCCAGAGTAGTATAAAATAAACTTTTCACATTTAGAACTTTCAGATCTTTTGCAATGTTGCCGGTGTTCAAATTACGTGTACTTGTGATATTTGTGTAAATTAGCTGGTTGTTGCTGATGTTAGTTGTGTTGTTCTTATTTTGGGTTCTTGTGTTGTTTGTGTTTACTTGCAGATTGTTGTTGGTAATGCTAGTGTTTGTTGTGTGGTTGTTTATGCTGATGTTTGTGTTGATAATGGTGTTGTTGTTAGAAACACTGTTTGCATTGTTCATATTGTTGTTGTTTATTGCGTTGTAGCTAGGGATGCAACATCGCTCTGAAAAACATCGATGTTTGAAGACATCGATGTTGAAACCTACTTTGCAATTATACTTACGGACTGTTTTAATTCTTTTTTGCTACTGAAAATCTTAATGCCAAACTATAATATACATAGGCTTGCATTAGCTTTTGTCAAAAATTAACAAAAAGCCTGTCAAATGCATTCAAAAACACCAAAACAAAGTGCAATCAGTTTCGCATTTTGCTTAAGCAAATGGCAGATTCATAAAATTAATCAAAAAGTTTCCATAAGTGCAATATGGTTTGACAAATATGATTTTTATGTATTCGCACAGTTGCTTGAGCCAACTTAAGCAACTTAATACATACATATAGTTATGCAATGCACAGTATGCATGCATGTACATACATACATACGTACTTTGTATGGCTATCAGGGGTGTGCTGGACAACGGAAACGTAAAACGCAAGAATTTGGGAGGTCGTTTTTAATACACTTTTAATAAAATATTTTTAATTTTTGTTTTAAAATTCTGTTTAATAGAGAAATATTTATATAATATTTGTCATAAAATTCTTATATTACAGAAATTTTATTAAAAACCGACATTTCAAATTCTTGCGTTTAACGTATGCTTTGAAAAACACTTTTTTATATATTTAAATAAAAGGTTTAATTGAAAAATAAAAATTAAAATTGCTAAAAATATTCACCCTTATTGTGTTTGGCGTATTTAAAATACGCCTACGACTGTTTGGTAATAGATTAAAGGAAATAAGTTCACGTTCTCTTTAATCTACTACCAAACAGTCGTAGGCGTATTTTAAATACGCCAAACACAATAAGGGTGATTATAAAAAATATTAAATTAATGAAAATATTAAATGGACGATGTCGATGTTTTTTAGTTTTGACGACGATGTATCGTAAATCAAAACATCGATATTAACATCGATGTTTAAGAACGATATATCGATGTTTTCTAAACATCGATGTATCATTTGCAGTGTGGCCATATACAAAAATATTTTACAGCTAAATCGGCTTTAAAATAATGCTAAAAAATGCTAACAAAAATCTTAAACTGCCAAAAAATAATGCTAAAATTTAAATTGTATTATTTTTTGTTATTTTAGTTAATATACCTTTATATGGGCATTTCCTAGAGTCACGAACGTACGTTCGTACGTTTTTGCTGTACAAATAATATAGAAAACAAAACTTTTCCTAGTTATAAATATAAACATGTGGTCACGAACGTACGCAAAATAGAAGTCTACTTTGTCTGACAGTAGTGAAATGTAAAAATCTGCGTAATGGAACGGAATATTCAAAAGTGATTAGTTTATTTTAAAAGTGTATTAATGTAGGTCTCTATCCAGTATTTACACAATAAAATATCTCTATTGGCTTTTGTTTAATTGGCTTATGTACCGGTCGCAAACGTACGATTTTTCCATAAGTTTTTTTTTTGATATCACCATGCATTTTCTTATAAATATCTTAAAATTTCCGTATCAAAAAACTTAATACTCAATTTACAATTGATTGTAATGAAGAGATTATGAAGAAAGAGTGCATACATAACATATTTTTTGCATGCAAAATAGTTACATAAAAATGGTAGCTTAAAAAGAAAATATAAAATTTTCAAGTTTCCAGCGTAATTTCCTCAAGTAAAACAGCTAAGATATGCTATGAAACCTTTACAACATAGACTTTTTTATAATAATAAACAATAAAAGACGATGATTATCAACATTTTAAATGTTCATTCTGGTTTACCTTTCTAAGGAAATACCCATATATGATTTATTTGACATAATTCTTCCTTATAAACTTACATCATATCAATAGAACAAACTGATTAAAAAAAATAAAATATTTAGTAAACATAAAAAGTCTTAAAAATATAAAAGAAAAAATCAAAGGAACTTGACCTATAAATGGCTTTTATTTAGTATTTCAATAAAATTGTTAACATGTTTAATAAAAAATTTAATTTTATTAATTAAATACGTCATCAAAATTAATATTATGCTTCAACTTCTGAAGAATCGATCGAGATATCATTTTGTGAGATCGTACATTTTTTTAAAACTATGGCAAAATTTTAAACCACACTTAATATAAAGTAGCGAATTCAAAGTCTTTAACGTCAGTCTATTTCGAATTTTCGTTTTCAAGAGATTTATACAACTAAAAACCTATTTTAACTTCCGCGTTGCTAAATGGCAAAACCCAGAACTTTATTGCAAAAGAATCTAATTCACTAAATGGATGTTCATTTATTGCTTTTTTATATCCATATACATTTATCCAGAAATCAACTGTTGAGTTCTTATTTAACAATTCATATGAATTTAGTTTCTGCCACTGATGTTCCAAAGTTGTAATTTCTTCTGCAGTGAAATCTATTATTTCTTCTTTAAAATGTTCGCTGAAGTTGCATTTATTAGCTTTTAAACTGTTTTCTACACAATAAAAGTTAGCATTTGTTAAATTATTAAAACTTTTTGGCAAATCTCGGCATGTAATTCGTATTTGTTTTTCTATTTCAAAAGTTGTGGTATCAATTTTCGTTTTCAAAAATTTTTCAAAATCGTTATTGGAAAAAATCAGCTTAACATGAATTTAATGGATCAAACTGATCAAATTTTAAAACAATTTGATATGAAAGATATTTTAAAAGATTGTACAGTTTCTATAGCAAAAGAGTAGGGTTTTGTATGTGCATTCAACAAAAAAGTGTGGTAGATTTTCAAAAAAATATTACTTGAATATTCTTAAATTAAATAATGCTAAAAAATGCTAAATATTTAGTTGAAAAATGCTAAAAAAAAATGCTAAATGAAAAATTTGCAGCAAAATCAGACAAAAAAATGCTAAATCTAGCTGCAAAAATGCCAAAATGGCCACGCTGATCATTTGCATCCCTAGTTGTAGCTCTTGTGATAAGAGTTATTGCCTGTTTCGATGAGTATGTTGTTGATAGGTGTATATGTTTGGATACTGTTAGCTGAGTTATTAGTTGTTGTGTATATGTTTGTGTAGGTTCGATGCTTGTTCCAAAGCAGTTTTAAAATTTGGTTTTGTGTTTTTTGTAGGGTTTTACAATGTGTAGCATTTCCCCATGCAGCAATTCCATGCCTTATATAAGACTCAGCAAGAGAAAAATAAACTTGTCGAGGTACACTGAATGTTGCACAGTTGCTTAAATGGTACAAAAAGTATGCTGATTTCCTAAGCTTTTTCTTAACATTTTCAACTTGTGACTTCCATTTAAAGTTACTATCGACATAAACTCCTAAGTATTTATACGACGGCACAAGTTCGATATTTGTGTTACATTTTTCGTCGTGACTATTAGGTTTTAAGACTTGATCATGCAAGCACTCAGTATTATGGAATTTTATATTGATGGGCGAGTCTGTTAGATGCCTTGGCTTTATATGCATAACCTTCGTCTTAGATGCGTTGATAATTAAGCCATATAGCAAAATTATGCATGTTACATTCATTGGGCCTCCAAAAGTTACGAAAAATGTCGGAAATGTAGCTCAACGGCATCACTGGAGTAACAGATATCGTTGATACTGCACAATTAATGGTTTTTACAAGAATGTGTTTTTTGTTGTTTTCCGGTAAAAGAAGATTTTTTACAATACAATTTGATCAAATGGACTACTCCCTGGACTTGTCCAATATTATGCAAGCATGGACCATGTTATTGTTAAAAAGAGTTTGTAGTGAAACGACATGTCTTCGTTTTTAAACGAAGTTAAAACCAATCCTCTGGAGTATACCATGGAGAAGTTTCAAAACTAATCCACTACACAGAAAAAATTATTTTTCCAATTCAAACAAAAAATTTGTAGAATCAAAACATTTTTTGTCTGAAATCGGTCCTACAAACAAATTTGCATATTCAAACAATTTATTTGCATTTCATTTATTGAAAAAAACCCTGATTTTTTCAAACAAATAATTTAACTGAAAATCATACAAATTTCAAACAAATAATTTTGCTGAATCAAACAAAAAAGTTTTTGCACAAGCAATGACGCGCACACAAGCAAGCACTGTTGAAGTAGATGAAGGCAGAGCAGAGAGGCGCGGCTGGCTTTGAGACACATTTTTTTGTCTTGTTTATGCACACAATGTTTTTCTTCTTCACTCACTGTTTCTGTATCCTTTCCTTGGCAGCAGACCGACTCGACATGTTTTTCGTCATCATTTTATTTTTGTATTTGATGTAGGTACCTATTTAACTTAACATTTTTAAAAAATTGAAAACGGGGTTTTGTTTTTCATTCTTTTTTGCCAACTTTGAAACCAACCAAAAATTTATTTGGTTTTTTCTAATGTTGTTGTTGTTGTTTAAAAAGTGTAAAAGGTTTTTTTACCTAATATGTATTGTTTTTGTCTTTTTTTTACTAAAAACCTCGCCATGCTATTTTATCATCTTTCTTATTGTTGTACTTCTTTAAAGCGTCCAAAAATAGACTGTATGTGTTTTTTGTTGTTGTTTTTATATTTTACATAAAGAAGTGTTGCTTACGATCAAATAAAATAAATGCAAAAAACGACAACATTAAAGAGCGTTAAATATTTCATACAAAATTATGAAAACTTGAAACCAATAACGCGTTTATTAAATTTTTGAATAGTTGTCAACATTTCTGTTGGTTAAACTAAAAATCAAACAAAAATATTAATTGAATCAGTAAAAAAATTTGTAGAAATTAAAAAAAATTTCAAACAAGCGTTTGTTTGAAAATAATTCAGCAATAATTTTTTCTGTGTAGGGGTATGTATTAGAGGTCTGCAAGAATAAATAAAAAGCAATTTCAACACACTCATTTGTTTTTTAACTGCAATGAGTCGAGCACACAATCATAACGAAACAAATGAAAGAATAACCAAACACAAAAAAAATAAGAACTCATTCAATTCAGTCAACTCAAGTCAAATGAGTTAAATATTCAAATATAATTTGAATGTAAAATATCTGTACCTACGCATTATATGTGTGTGTAAGCTTAACACTTATAAATAAAAGAAGCCACCCAGCGGGAAAACTCAGAAGACCTTCTTACTTCAGGCCTTTTTAAAGGCCTGCTTAAAAGATTTTTTGATTCAATTACTATTCTTATCTAACTGCTTAAGAAGGCCTCATAGAAGGCCTCGGCTCTTTCGTATAAAAGATAAGATACACCTTCCACACTCGCTTCTATGAGAAGGGAATAGAAAAGGAGTAACATTTTTTGTATTGTTTTTTTGCACAAGCAAAAGCAAAATCAAATTTTTTTGGTCCCGTTATCCTTCTTATGTACCTGCTGAAGAAGCGAGAGCGGAAGGCCTTCTCCGCAATGACAACGTGTGTAAAAAAGATATGAGTATGGAATGGAGCAAGAAGGCCTTGTACATCCAAAAGAAGGGGTACAGAGGCCTTCTAGAAGGCCTTCCTACTCCTTCTTTTTCCCGCTGGGCACAAGCTTACACACATATTATGTCAATGTATTCAAACAAATGTATGCACATTTAATAATTCAAAAATTATTCGAATGTTTTTTGTAAACTTGCTCTCTCTAACGGGTCATTCCAATGTTTTGTTATTAATGAATGACTCTTAAATTCATTTACAGTAAACAAGTTTTTACTCAATTTATTCACTCTTATTTTTGCATACGGTTTACTCTCTTCTTGTCTTTTTGAATGTTTTTTATTTGAATAAATGTTGTGCACTTTGAGTAAAGGCAAACCAGTGAGTTATTCAAAGCAGACCTCTAGTATGTATGAACATGGAGTAGTTTTAAGACTACTCCGTTGTAATGCAAAACTGGGTTATATGGTCCAGCCCTAGGACATCGTAATGTTATATAGACCATGCTTTTTCAATACATTTGGGTTACCTTTGGAGTACTCCTTCTCCTTTATGGACTACTCTTTTCATGCATGTATGGACTAGTCTCGTTATCTGCAGGGATATAATGACAGTTTCAGTGCCATTTGCTGAAAGAATAAATTTTAATTCGCCTAAATTGCTTGTTGTGTCTACTGATGGAGCGGAGCCCCTTCAATGAATTAATCGAATTAAGATTTAGACATTTCAACAATACAACCAGATATAATTCTTAAAGCACGTGCGAATTAGAATTATTTTTGGAATTTGTTACCAGAAGAAAAAAATCCATTGTTGATATCAAGGTGTCAATAAAGACATTTGCATTTTTGGGTTCCACTTATCTATGTGAAGCAGCGTGTTCTCAAATGAAAAACATCAAACTGCAATTTTGGAGATCGCTAGCTAATGCTCACTTGATGGCATCTATTCGATTGTACATCAGTGATTACAAACCAAACTTTACAGGACTTGTTGTTGAAACGGTATGTCACCTATCTTCTTAAAAAAAATTAATAAAAAGTATATGTTAACAAAGAACATTGCAAAAATAGTAAATACAATTGGGCAATTCACAAAGTGTTCTATTGTGTCGTATTGGTTGTATTTGCTATAATTTTATGAATGTGCAACAGTGCCATACGAAACCGCAGTCAACAATTTCAACAGCAAAGTACTTATTTGACTAAAAGTAGGTTCAGAAATTTCGGTTTAGAGGGTGCTGTTGTGCAGTGGGCTGGAAAATTGTTTCCAGAGTTCTTGAGTAAAGAAAATCAAGAAAGGCTAGTGATTTGAATTTCTTGCGGCGAGGAAGAACAGTCGAAAGGGATTGCAGTCCTTGAAAATAGTACGGGATTACTCAGGCAAAAGCCGCTCAATTGCAGATCAGAGGGGAGCAGCTGTAAAAATTGTTTTTTTGGTACCACGGCAGTAAATACTGGTCTTAATAGGGGAATCTGCATTGTGCTAGAACAGTTATAACCAAAGAATCCTTCAAAGAAGATGAAGTTGTGGGGATTTGTGATTTTGCTGAAAATTGTTATACAGAATGCAGCACCCGGTTTTCATTGGAATACTAATCAGGCAGCCAAATTCCCGAAGTCTGGTCATAATTTCTGATGGCAATAACCATGATGCATTTGCTGTATGCATGTATCTAAGGATTATTACTGATTTTGTGAAAAAATCATTATCAAATGCGTTTAAAATATTTTACTTTTCTGATGGCGCTCCGCAGCAATTCAAAAATTTTAAAAATTTGTAAACCTAATTTTCACAAGGAAGTTTTTAAGATTGCTGCAGAATGGCATTATTTTACAACAGCACATGGTAAAAAACCATGTGACGGTATTGGAGGCACATTGAAAAGAATTGCCGGAAGAGTAAGTCTTCGGAGACAAATTGATAAACAAATAACTACAGCTCTGGAATTGTATGAATGGGCATCCGAGCCGAGTAATTTACCAAACATTGAAGTAAAATTTCCTTCAGAACAACATTATTTTGAAGCAAAACAAACATTGGATTTGCGATATGAAAAGACTAAATCAATTCCGGGAACGCAAACACTTCATTCAAAAGTTCCTTATAATGCTGGTACAATAATTTCTAAAAATTTTCTTCATTCAAAAATGAAAACGTTTTTAAAATTTAAAAAAAAAATAATTAAATTAAATAAAAAAAAATAATAATTACTACCAAAGTTTTTCTTGGGGTTCAAAACATCAATTAACAAGGTTTCGTTTAAATGTGCTAAGTCCCCATTTCATACTATTGATAAACTGAAATTAATTGTTGATGCTATTCCTATCCGCATTTCACTGGTTGCTTAGGCCAGATCGTCAGGAAACTTCATCCAAAGATCTTAGAAAAACTATAGATATTATACAAATAAAAACTGTTGAGTAAAATGCGCATAGGAACAGCTTATCCCATCAACAATGAATTACAGTTTATCAATAGTATGAAATGGGGACTTAGCACAGTTAAACGAAACGTATTTGGACCAATACTAAACAAGCTATGAGTATTTATTTGAACATAGTTTTCTTATAACTCGATGTTTTTAATATTCGATATCTCTGTAACCATTAGAAAAAAAAATTTGCTGAAATGCGCTGTTGATAAAGAACATCCACACAGTAAAAAATTAAGGAAATAAAAAAAATATTTTGCTCCAAACTGTCCGATTTCACTTGGATTATTGCAATTTTTTTTTAACAAATTTAAAAAAAAAGCAATCTTGAGTCACACTTACAAAAATTTTAAATATTTTATATAAAGCACTGAACTGCGCGTTGTACTTTAAATTCGAATAGCTTAAAAGAAACTGAATTTTATATTCAACATTTTTGTGGCCATATCCGTTCAACAGAATAAAAAAATATGTTGGTCCAAAAAAGTTGTACAAATATTCCGAACTATTTATTATTTTTATTGTTTGTTTAAGTTTCTTCTTCTGAAGAACCAAAACGAAAATTTTAGTGTTAGAATAAAAAGGTTTTCTGGCC
This sequence comes from Pollenia griseotomentosa, assembly GCA_963931875.1. NCBI lineage: Eukaryota > Metazoa > Arthropoda > Insecta > Diptera > Polleniidae > Pollenia > Pollenia griseotomentosa. The sequence continues at coordinate 199,506,657 of OZ007561.1, read as the reverse complement.
TTTAAGACCCTGACAAAATTATAAATTACAAATACATATAAAAATGTTAACCTTTTGTATATTCTACCACATTTAGGCAGCACGAATTCGCGTTGTAATTCGAAATCCAACAGCTTAAAAGAAACTGAATTTTACCAGACCTGGGGGATCTCAATTACATTTCAATTATAATTACAATTACATGTAATTTGTAATTGAGGTAGTCTAAATTACAATTACAAGTAATTGTAATTGAAAGTAAGGACTTAACTCAATTACAATAAAATGTAATTGTAATTGAAAAATGTCAATTACAATTACTTGTAATTGTTAATTGAAAAAAATCAAATACACATTACATGTAATTGTAATTGAAAATGTTCAATTACTAATTACAAGTAATTGTAATTGTAATTAATCAACAAATAATTACTTGTAATTGAACAAAATTCAATTACATTTTTAAAACCATAAAATAAAACTTAAAATTCTTAAAACGATTTTCTAAATTATATGAAAAAAAATTGTTGGATGTATAAAAAAAATTATAGAATAATTATGAATTTATTAAAATGTATTGTACAAAGTTCGGTAGAATGATGAACGTTTTCTTTTAAATATTAGAATATAATATTAAATATCGAAACATAAATTTAACAAGAAACAACAAAAACATACTTTGTACTGTTTCTTTTTTGCATGCATAAAAATAGTAAACAACCAAAGGCCATACATCACATTTCTCTTTTACTAGTAGCTAAAAAAAATGATTGTTAATAACTGGTTTTTGTGTAATACATTCTTGTTGTTGTTGCTGCATCGATATTAAGGTTGTCTGTTGTTCGATATTAAAAAATATTTAGATTTTGCAAGTTCTTCGCTCTTTAGAAATTTAAAATAAACATCATTATTCAAAACCTTTCCATATTGAAAGTCGTGTTAACAAGTGTAATTGATAACAAAGTGTTGTAAATAGTTTAAATAAATTTTGAAAAAAATAGTTGAAAAAATATCTGTTTATGAAATACTTTTCTACTCGGGTTATTTAAATTCAAAACATATTTGTGCCGGATGGGATCTAACATCGTTAATATTTAACTTATACATGCATTTACTTTTTAGGCTTTTTTAAAATGTAATGCCCTTTGGAAAAAAGCAAACAGGCCAAAATCTTCAGAGGTTATAAAACAGATTCTTGGATTTTCGCTCAAAACTCCGTGTGTTACACGGTGGAACTCATTGTATGATTCCGTCCAACATATTTTGATTAAAGAATCGCTTTTGAACGACCTCTGTACTGAATTACAAATACCAAAGTATACCGTAGTGGATTTGGCTTACTTAAAAGAGTACTGCAAAGTCATGAAACCTTTTGCAGAAATTTTAGATTTTTTGCAAGGCGAACAAAATATTTACTACGGAATGTTGATTCCTTCGTTGGTGACACTAAAAGTAAAGACAGACAGATTAATAAGTGAACACCTAACATTTTTGCAACAAGTTATAATAACGCTTCAAGAAAATCTTTTAAAACGATTTCAGCAATTTTTTAATTTAACTGAAGAAGGTTATGACGCAATTGTTGCATCAATATCCCACCTCAACGTTAAATTGACATGGTTAAAAGCTATTGGTTACATCTCGAATACGACAAAGGAAGATATTGAAAACATATTCATTGATTATTGCAAAAAGTACAAATTGTATACCCCCAAAAGTGTTGATACAACAAGTACATCAAATATTACATCTGTCTTCGATTTCGGCGACGACATCATAGAAGGTACTTGTCGGTTTAAACTTAGAGTTCATTATGTGACTTTTGAATTATTTAAAAATACAATATACCTGTATAATTTATATTTTTTTATTTTATATTCTGTAGACATTAATACATCCAATTTTGAAGAAGATAGTAGTTTAAAATGTGAGCTTCAGCTTTATTTGCACGATAAGGATTCATCTTTAACTTGCCTCAAAAAATATCCTACAATTCTACAGGCCTTTCTACGGTCAAACACTCCCTTAACATCTTCAGGACCAGTTGAAAGACTATTTTCGTTCGCCGGTATTATTTTAACACCTAGGCGCCAATGTTTAACGGATGACAATTTTGAAAAAATGGTGTTATTTAAAGCAAATAATAATTTTTTTTAAATTGGTTCATCACATACCAGAATATTATTATTTAAGCACGCCTTATTTAGTCCAATAAATAAGGTTGTTGTTATAATTGTGAAGTTCAAACAGAACTTCAATGTTCGTTTCAAATGTTATTTTTGTTACATTACTTGTTGCATTCTGTTTTATTTTTATATATAACACCTTGTTTAATTATATAAATAGGATACTTGTTATGTTTGAAATTTTTTTATAATATGTAATTGATAATTTTTGTAATTAAATACTTTTTTGACAATAAATACTTAAAAAAGTAATGATTACTTGTTTTTTTTAAATTACTTAATGAAACATTTTTTTTTCCAATTAAATGTAATTGTAATTGGATTTTTTTCCAATTACAATTACATGTAATTGTAATTGGAATTTTTTCAATTACAATTACATGTAATTGTAATTTAAGAAAACTTCAATTACAATTACATGTAATTGTAATTGATTTTTACTTCTTTTTCAATTACAAAAAAAATGTAATTGTAATTGAAAAAATTCAATTACAATTACATGTAATTGTGTAATTATAGGTGTAATTAAATACAAAATGTAATTGAGACCCCCCAGGTCTGAATTTTACACAGAAAGAAAAATGTGTTTCCAAATAAAGCTGAACAAATATTCAGCCACTATTGAATTAACATAAATAGACAATGCTTTGCTATTAAAATGAAATGGTTTTAATTTCCCTTAAAAAAAAAAAGATAATATTTAAACAATTGATAGAGACAGACTAATAAACCGAATTCTAAATTTTATTAAGAGTAGAAATTGAAAAATGTTTGTATTGTTTGCCACACCGTAGGGTATCAAAGTAGCACACCTTCACCATGTAAAGGCTCCAAACGATTGACAGTTTGCTGTATATCGTCCGATTTTTAAAAAATCCAATATGAGTAATTTTATACATATTAACTTTTTGACATTGCTTTACTTTTATTTTCTTAAAATTTCCACTAGAATTTGAATAACACGTTTTTTCTAATATTTGCCCTGCTCTTTGGGAATTGCGTGATTTTCGCACCTTAACAGTGTATATATTTTTACACTTTCTCAATTTAACAAATTGTATATTTTTACAAGTTTTTATAGCCTTCACCACAGGTGGAAAGTTTGTCATTAATTTATGTACTCTGGTAGTTATGAATAGTAAAGCCAATTTAACAATGTCTGTGTGTAAATTTAAATGGGTCTTCCGAAGACCCCAGATATAATGGGGATGAGCTTGTGATGTTTTTCCATCACATATTGTACGGAATAGTTTGCTCCGGAAGTCTAAGCCTGAGAAAAAAGGCTGTGATATGACCAAAAAACGATGTACGCATCAAACTTAGTTTGTTTAGGTTTAATATTATTGGCAAAACTTAAAATTTAATCAAAAGATAGCTGGATCATTAACCACTATTACCTATAACGACGAAACATCCCGGGTACATTATTCTTTTTTTTATTTCAAAGAAATGTTTGAGCTTCTCAAAAGCACAATTATAAAAAAAGGGATTCCTTTTGAAAATCTAGTTGGATTTGCATCAGATACACCAAATGTTGTGTTTGGACAGTATAATTCTGATAAAATGCTTGTACCACCTAATACATTTTGTAGCGTCGAAGGCCTGTCTGAAGCTTCCAACATATTTTGAAGATTTACTTCGTAATATTAGATCTTGTTTTATTAGAAGTAATGCTCGGCATAAAAAACTTAAGAAGTTTCATGCGCTTTTTTACGTTTTGAAAATTTTTAGGTTTATAGTAATTTGGAGCCAGAATATTATTGGAAAAAGGTTTTTGAAATAAAAAATTCCTTGGGAGACAGATTATTTCAAATGTTTATTTTTTTGTTTTAGTATTTTCAAATGCTGCGGCGGAAAGAATATTGAGCAATTTAAACAACTGAACTACAGATTTAAAAAGTAATACATAGAAATGGTGGACCGATGTTTGAACCTATTCCAATTATTATAAAAAAAGTGAAAGCTTTGAATTTGAATAAGAAAATTTTGGAAATTTTCGTTATATAAAAAATCATAAAATGCAGGTATGCTTTTGTAAATGAAGTTCCACACAATCTATAATCCAAGCCATAAATAATTAATATCTGTTTGCAACTTTTGATGTTATTCACAAAAGACAAACAATTTTAATTGAATTTTAGAATTTCAAAAAACCCCATTTTTGTATGGGAGCGCCCTTAAGGGGTGGCGATAAAGGGCAAGTATGTTTTGAGAAAATTGGTTATGGGACTTTTTCTAAAATATATTTGTAGTCTTTATTAAAAATTTTTTATGTTAGCCCCTAAAGGAATAGAGATAGCGGGTAGGTATGTTTGAAATAAATGATTAGGATGAAAAATGAAAAATACCAACGGCTATACATAGCGTAATGTCTAATTAATGTCTAATTAATGTAGTTCTGCCATACTTTTATCTTAATTAAATAAGACTTTTTAAACAAAACTCAAAAAATCAATCTGTATTTAAATACGATTTAAGTTTTAATGAAAATTAACTTAATATAGATTTAAATATTATCCTGAAGCTTGGGCATAAGTATCCCAAAATTAAAAACAATTGTTTTTTTATTATAAAAAAACTACGGCGTCTAATTCGAATTCAGTTGAAAAAATCAAGTCTCAAATATTATCCTATATTTCACACAACGGATAAATAATGTCCATTTGAGGTAGCCGAATGTATCCCAAAATGAAAAATTGGGAATATAGCACGTCATACGGAAATCGTATTAATAATAAATTTTTTATTCCCGTAAATAACTTTGATAATATACTTGCATGTGCTCGTGCAGAAAACTGAATTGGCAAATTGGTTTTTTTTTTGTGGTTATCTTACGAAGACAATAGAATGAAATAATTGGTTTTTTAATTTTGTTTTTTCTTCAACAATTGTAGGGGGATATAAGAAAAAAAAACTCACTATTTATTGTTGGTGTTTTGTTGAAGCTTTGCTATTGTAACAAGTAAGACTGAGTGTTTAAAATTCTTATTCGCTTTAGGGTTTCATTTGTATAATATCTGAAAAAATCTGAGAAAAAGGTTTCCTGATGAGCTGGCCTAAGCCAGCTTAAAATCACTTTTCAATAAAAATACATGCTATTTTACAATAAGCGCTTATGTTAATATTCGAAATTTTGCTCGGGCGAAAGCATCAATTGAATCTTCATAGTTTATTTCTTGCACTAGTTGGGCTTCAATAGACAATAATGCAAGAGCATTAAAAAAAGAATTTTCTGCTGAGCAGTTCTCACAGGTGGCGTCGGTCGCCAGTTCTCACAAGTGGCTTCGGTCGCCTATTCTCACAAGTGGCTTCGGTCGCCTGTTCTCACCAGTGGCTTCGGTCTCTTGTTCTCACAAGTGGCTTCGGTAGCAACAGCAGACTACTGTTTTTTGAGGCCACCTTGTAAATAAATACACTTTTTTATGATATTTTTTTGTATTTAGTAGTTCTGCCATACTTTTATCTTAATTAAATAAGACTTTTTAAACAAAACTCAAAAAATCAATCTGTATTTAAATACGATTTAAGTTTTAATGAAAATTAACTTAATATAGATTTAAATATTATCCTGAAGCTTGGGCATAAGTATCCCAAAATTAAAAACAATTGTTTTTTTATTATAAAAAAACTACGGCGTCTAATTCGAATTCAGTTGAAAAAATCAAGTCTCAAATATTATCCTATATTTCACACAACGGATAAATAATGTCCATTTGAGGTAGCCGAATGTATCCCAAAATGAAAAATTGGGAATATAGCACGTCATACGGAAATCGTATTAATAATAAATTTTTTATTCCCGTAAATAACTTTGATAATATACTTGCATGTGCTCGTGCAGAAAACTGAATTGGCAAATTGGTTTTTTTTTGTGGTTATCTTACGAAGACAATAGAATGAAATAATTGGTTTTTTAATTTTGTTTTTTCTTCAACAATTGTAGGGGGATATAAGAAAAAAAAACTCACTATTTATTGTTGGTGTTTTGTTGAAGCTTTGCTATTGTAACAAGTAAGACTGAGTGTTTAAAATTCTTATTCGCTTTAGGGTTTCATTTGTATAATATCTGAAAAAATCTGAGAAAAAGGTTTCCTGATGAGCTGGCCTAAGCCAGCTTAAAATCACTTTTCAATAAAAATACATGCTATTTTACAATAAGCGCTTATGTTAATATTCGAAATTTTGCTCGGGCGAAAGCATCAATTGAATCTTCATAGTTTATTTCTTGCACTAGTTGGGCTTCAATAGACAATAATGCAAGAGCATTAAAAAAAGGATTTTCTGCTGAGCAGTTCTCACAGGTGGCGTCGGTCGCCAGTTCTCACAAGTGGCTTCGGTCGCCTATTCTCACAAGTGGCTTCGGTCGCCTGTTCTCACCAGTGGCTTCGGTCTCTTGTTCTCACAAGTGGCTTCGGTAGCAACAGCAGACTACTGTTTTTTGAGGCCACCTTGTAAATAAATACACTTTTTTATGATATTTTTTTGTATTTAGTAGTTCTGCCATACTTTTATCTTAATTAAATAAGACTTTTTAAACAAAACTCAAAAAATCAATCTGTATTTAAATACGATTTAAGTTTTTATGAAAATTAACTTAATATAGATTTAAATATTATCCTGAAGCTTGGGCATAAGTATCCCAAAATTAAAAACAATTGTTTTTTTATTATAAAAAAACTACGGCGTCTAATTCGAATTCAGTTGAAAAAATCAAGTCTCAAATATTATCCTATATTTCACACAACGGATAAATAATGTCCATTTGAGGTAGCCGAATGTATCCCAAAATGAAAAATTGGGAATATAGCACGTCATACGGAAATCGTATTAATAATAAATTTTTTATTCCCGTACATAACTTTGATAATATACTTGCATGTGCTCGTGCAGAAAACTGAATTGGCAAATTGGTTTTTTTTTTGTGGTTATCTTACGAAGACAATAGAATGAAATAATTGGTTTTTTAATTTTGTTTTTTCTTCAACAATTGTAGGGGGATATAAGAAAAAAAAACTCACTATTTATTGTTGGTGTTTTGTTGAAGCTTTGCTATTGTAACAAGTAAGACTGAGTGTTTAAAATTCTTATTCGCTTTAGGGTTTCATTTGTATAATATCTGAAAAAATCTGAGAAAAAGGTTTCCTGATGAGCTGGCCTAAGCCAGCTTAAAATCACTTTTCAATAAAAATACATGCTATTTTACAATAAGCGCTTATGTTAATATTCGAAATTTTGCTCGGGCGAAAGCATCAATTGAATCTTCATAGTTTATTTCTTGCACTAGTTGGGCTTCAATAGACAATAATGCAAGAGCATTAAAAAAAGAATTTTCTGCTGAGCAGTTCTCACAGGTGGCGTCGGTCGCCAGTTCTCACAAGTGGCTTCGGTCGCCTATTCTCACAAGTGGCTTCGGTCGCCTGTTCTCACCAGTGGCTTCGGTCTCTTGTTCTCACAAGTGGCTTCGGTAGCAACAGCAGACTACTGTTTTTTGAGGCCACCTTGTAAATAAATACACTTTTTTATGATATTTTTTTGTATTTAGTAGTTCTGCCATACTTTTATCTTAATTAAATAAGACTTTTTAAACAAAACTCAAAAAATCAATCTGTATTTAAATACGATTTAAGTTTTTATGAAAATTAACTTAATATAGATTTAAATATTATCCTGAAGCTTGGGCATAAGTATCCCAAAATTAAAAACAATTGTTTTTTTATTTTAAAAAAACTACGGCGTCTAATTCGAATTCAGTTGAAAAAATCAAGTCTCAAATATTATCCTATATTTCACACAACGGATAAATAATGTCCATTTGAGGTAGCCGAATGTATCCCAAAATGAAAAATTGGGAATATAGCACGTCATACGGAAATCGTATTAATAATAAATTTTTTATTCCCGTAAATAACTTTGATAATATACTTGCATGTGCTCGTGCAGAAAACTGAATTGGCAAATTGGTTTTTTTTTTGTGGTTATCTTACGAAGACAATAGAATGAAATAATTGGTTTTTTAATTTTGTTTTTTCTTCAACAATTGTAGGGGGATATAAGAAAAAAAAACTCACTATTTATTGTTGGTGTTTTGTTGAAGCTTTGCTATTGTAACAAGTAAGACTGAGTGTTTAAAATTCTTATTCGCTTTAGGGTTTCATTTGTATAATATCTGAAAAAATCTGAGAAAAAGGTTTCCTGATGAGCTGGCCTAAGCCAGCTTAAAATCACTTTTCAATAAAAATACATGCTATTTTACAATAAGCGCTTATGTTAATATTCGAAATTTTGCTCGGGCGAAAGCATCAATTGAATCTTCATAGTTTATTTCTTGCACTAGTTGGGCTTCAATAGACAATAATGCAAGAGCATTAAAAAAAGAATTTTCTGCTGAGCAGTTCTCACAGGTGGCGTCGGTCGCCAGTTCTCACAAGTGGCTTCGGTCGCCTATTCTCACAAGTGGCTTCGGTCGCCTGTTCTCACCAGTGGCTTCGGTCTCTTGTTCTCACAAGTGGCTTCGGTAGCAACAGCAGACTACTGTTTTTTGAGGCCACCTTGTAAATAAATACACTTTTTTATGATATTTTTTTGTATTTAGTAGTTCTGCCATACTTTTATCTTAATTAAATAAGACTTTTTAAACAAAACTCAAAAAATCAATCTGTATTTAAATACGATTTAAGTTTTTATGAAAATTAACTTAATATAGATTTAAATATTATCCTGAAGCTTGGGCATAAGTATCCCAAAATTAAAAACAATTGTTTTTTTATTATAAAAAAACTACGGCGTCTAATTCGAATTCAGTTGAAAAAATCAAGTCTCAAATATTATCCTATATTTCACACAAGGAATAAATAATGTCCATTTGAGGTAGCCGAATGTATCCCAAAATGAAAAATTGGGAATATAGCACGTCATACGGAAATCGTATTAATAATAAATTTTTTATTCCCGTAAATAACTTTGATAATATACTTGCATGTGCTCGTGCAGAAAACTGAATTGGCAAATTGGTTTTTTTTTTGTGGTTATCTTACGAAGACAATAGAATGAAATAATTGGTTTTTTAATTTTGTTTTTTCTTCAACAATTGTAGGGGGATATAAGAAAAAAAAACTCACTATTTATTGTTGGTGTTTTGTTGAAGCTTTGCTATTGTAACAAGTAAGACTGAGTGTTTAAAATTCTTATTCGCTTTAGGGTTTCATTTGTATAATATCTGAAAAAATCTGAGAAAAAGGTTTCCTGATGAGCTGGCCTAAGCCAGCTTAAAATCACTTTTCAATAAAAATACATGCTATTTTACAATAAGCGCTTATGTTAATATTCGAAATTTTGCTCGGGCGAAAGCATCAATTGAATCTTCATAGTTTATTTCTTGCACTAGTTGGGCTTCAATAGACAATAATGCAAGAGCATTAAAAAAAGAATTTTCTGCTGAGCAGTTTGTAGCAGGTTTACTTAAAAAATATAATTCGTAAGGCTATACACAAATCTATGTATTGGGGTAAACATCGTAAATATTACAGGAATTAAGTATGTAAATCGGATATATTTTGTGCAGAGCGCACATCTTCTGTATTTGCCAAGTGGATAATGTAAATGAATGTGCTAATGTAATATGTCTTCTAGATCATCAGTAGACTTTTCTTCGACGAGCTTTTTTGCTTGAATTCTTAACTCATTTGTATTTATTTTTGATAAATTATTAAAAAAAAAAAATTAAATTAACCGAAAGTTTTTCGTATGAGTATGAGAAATGAAGATAAAGAATCATACATTTGGATAACATATCGCTCCTTTATTGCAACATAGTCATATATCAAAAAATCAAAAATTTCAGCAACAGTGTTCTTTCATAGCTTCTTTATATGAAAAAAAAAATAAATTAGAATTATATCTGAAACGAAACGTAAGTTATAGCCAAATAAAATTTATTAAATCTGTATATAAGGGTATATTTTGAAAACTTTAATCGCATTTTGCCAAGTTTGTTTTTTTTTTTTGAGATGTACCTATTTTGTAATAAAGGAGCGAACGATATGATTTATCAACGCGAGAGCCCTGAAGTTTTTTTTTATCAGCAGCATTTAGATGACCTTGAATAACATTCCTAACAATAACTAGAAACCCATGCATCATGTCGAGCAGACCAGCGAGTTCGAGAGAGACTTGTTGGTCAGTATTCAAATATTTTATCAAACAAAAAAATGTTCATAAAAGTTGATATTTTAGGGATTTTGTTTAAGTTAATTATCTACCTTAGTAGTTTCTTCTTTCTGCCTTTTTTACGATATTGGAGACCTCGGAGTTTTTTCGTTAGGCGATCAAATAAAAAAGTTAAAAGACTTAAACTGCGAAAAAGATGTTGAGACTTGTAAACGTGAATAATACATCTATCAAAAAAATAAACAACGCACCCACATTTTTGTTTTATTTTTCATAAATTATTATTAAGTCACATAATATTATATTAAACCTTTTGCCATGTAAGGGAAATTTAGCTGTTTTTTCGCCAAATTTAGCGATTTCAAAATCAATGGAAAAAATTTAATTTAGCTTTTAACAAAACAAAAAGTTAAGGTGCACAGTTTTTTTTAAGAATAGTTTTTTATTTCCTTTAATAAATCTGTGGTCAGAATCGCTAATCCTCTAAGGGCTAATAAATCAGAGCAAGTAAAAATCTCTTTTTTGGTTTTGAACCAACAAATCTGTAAATCAGTAAACATATAAACCATCTTTAAACGCATAAAATTGGGCGTTTAAACTACCAATACAGACCATATGAATTTGACAAGATTTACCGTAGTGCTGCCACATGTTATTTTTTTAACCGTTTCGCTATATTGTATCCATATGGATACACTCAACTTTGGAGGCATCTGACAACCTCCAAGTCAGAGAATTGGCTAAGATATATATTGTTTTTTAAGATCTTATCAATCATTTTTAATGAAAAACTCTTGGTTTTTATAATATTGAAAAAACTATAGCATTTTTAAAAATCGTTCTTTAATGTTAAATTTTTTGGAAAAAAAGGTTTTTTTATCTTACAAATAACATATACATACATATATGACTATGTTTAAAAAATAGTGTTTGGTTTTAAAAAGTAAAAAAAACTGTGCAGATTTTTAAAACATTGTGTGTATCCAAATGGAGACAAACGCAAGTTATGATTTTAAATGATATACACACAATACAAAAAACTTTATATGGGGCCTATAGCAAATTATGGACCGATCATCACGAAATTTATTAGTGTGATTTCTAGTCTTATAAAACTGTGAAGTATTAAATTTTATTCTGATAGCATTATATATTACGGTTTTAGACGTAATAAACTGTTTTCAGGGATTATGGCTTATATGGGTCTAATAGTAAATTATGGGCGGATCTTCACGAAATTTTACAGTGTGATTTCCTGTCGAATAGAACGAATTTTTGCAAAATCTTATATCATTCCGTGCATTATTCCACAATTTATGTTAGTTTTTGTAACAAAATTATTAATTTTTTAGGGTGGTGGTTCCACATTTTGATTTTGTATACCCTCTTCGCAACTAATTGTGGTGGAGGGTATAATAATATACTAACATTTTTGTTTACCATAACCGAAATATGTATCCATATGGATACAGTCCAAAAAACATATTTTGGGTACATTTTTTTCAAAAGTGAGTATTGATTGTTGTTGTTAGGGTCAATTATAATAAAAATCCAAAAATTGGATTTTTTAGTAACCCAGTAAAAACTTGTACCGAAAGGGTTAACTATGTACATATAATACATGGAACACTGGTTTATAGTTGTTGAGTTTAATCTACATTTAAATTAAAGTTAAGTTCAACTAAACCAGCCATAAGTCGACTTAGTTTATTCAACTTAATTAAACCAATTAAATAATTTGAATCGTACTAACATTCTTTAACCTTTAAATTTTAGCGCCCTCTAAAATATGCCGCCCTAGGCCCGGGAATCACGGGGCCTAGAGTAAATTTTATTAAAGATAAATTTTTAAGTATAATTTTATATTAATAAAATATGTAATAGAGATATTCTTTAAAAATTTACAATATTCATTAAACACATAACCGTAGGCGTAAGTTCACCACTGCTTATGTGTTCTTTTTATACCCTTCACCACCAATAGTGGTGAACATATTATTGCATTTAAAAAATTTTGTTTGGGGAGGACAAACTTCATGGCAATCATTAATGCACTTATTATAAGAGTTACGCTACAAAAAGGCAAAAAAAAAGTTAAAGTTCACATTAGTTAACTAGCACATTTAGCAATATGTATGCCAAAATCGACATTTTGCGAAAAATAACTTTTTATTGTTGAAAATTGTTCTTTAGGGTATCAGAAGCAACTTTTGTTCCGCGACTTTTTTTATAATTCCGTTATTTACAAAATTACTGTTATTTTTAGGTTCTTAAAGAAAATCAAAATTTTGACCGTTAAATTTCCAGAATTCGACCAAATGTTGTTTGGCAACTTTGTACAAAATCATATGGCGAGTACTTTTGCAGAACATATGAACTCAAAATATTTGCAAATACAGGGTGTTTTGACGCATTTTTCAAAAAAAGAAATGAATTTTACGCCATCTAGCGGCAATAATTTGTACCAACAATATTCAACAACTAGAAAGGTAATTTGAATACCTTTCCAACAAAAAAAGTATTGAAAATCGGATGAAAAATAACCGAATGAGAAAGAAAAGATCTATAAGATAACGAAATAGTATCAAATTTATATGTATGTAACTTTTATTAAATTGATCATTAAAGTTTACATTTTTAGTTTTGCGAAAAAAATTTTAGTTATTTTACTAGAATTGTATTTAACAGAAATCTTTATTATTTATACTTTTAAAAACATCAAGAGATCTACATAAGAGTGCAAATTCTTTAGCTTTTCTTTGAGTTGGGACTTTAAATCCAAATTTGTTGTTTGCCAAACTTTTTCACCGTGATATTTATAATTTAAACCTCTCAACATGTTTATTTGCTTTTTAAGAATTTTTATCCGATTACTCTGTACATCGACATAAGATAGTTCATTTAATAAATTAAATAATTCCATAGGCTCATTCACATCAAACAAATTTAGAAATAGGACTTTACTCTCCGTACGTCGTTTTTTTACTTGTTGTTTGCTCTCCATCTCCTCCAATCTCTTTATTCGTTCCTCAGCATTCCATTTTTTATTTTCCTTAAAAACCTTTTTCATTATTTTCACACCATTTTCCATATCTTGCTTCGTTGGATACAACTGCAAAATATCGAAAAGGAAGTGAATGCATTTGTTTTGCCGGGCCTTTACTTGCTGACATCTGGTGTATATTTCTTTGTGAGGTGCCATATCCTCGTTCCTCTTCGCCATCGCAAACACTCTCTCCACATTGATATTACTGTGGAATGTGGAACAGATAATAAGAGATTGATTACACAGCCCCACAAAAAAAAAAAAAAAAAAATTATGACCCAGAAACTAATCCTTATGTATTTTGACCTTCTGAATTCGATTCCGTCATTAGAAATGAATTCAATTGTTGGGTTTTTCTGTAATTTACAAGAAAAATTTTTTATATAATTTTTTTAAGTTTTAAAATTTTTTATTGAGTTATTTTTAAATAAGGCGAATAGATGAAATCAAGATTTATGTGCTGTTTTCACAACACCAGTGATTGAACGTGTAGAAAACTGTATATAAGAAGTACTCAGTTTTTTGAGTGTTCACAACACAAGTGTGAAAACAGCACATTAATAAAATAAATACTTCTTTAACCACAGGGTAAAATACTAAAGGCCATGTTCTGACAATCGCACGATTTGAAATCGCAAAATGCCAGATTTATTATATGGTGTTCTCAAACTCGTGCGTGTAGCTTGCGATCTGCCATAATTTTTTACAAATATTCTAGTTCTCTTTTGAAATTTGAACTCGGCAAACTTCTTGCTATTGCAATGTACAGAACACCTAATTTGCAATTTTAAGTCAGAATCGCCAATGGTAAGCGTTTTGCGATTGTCAGAACATGCCTGTAAATTAGTTTTATTGTAGTAAAATATGTTCATTTAGGATGACTAAATAACAAAACTTATTTTATGACTCCGTAGTTGCGTCTTCCTGCGGTATTAATTCTAGAGGTGGTGGCTCCGTTTCACCCACACTTAATAATTCCGGTAAAGGTTTGAGAGCATTAACTATACCATAAGGACGAAGATGATAGATTAAATAGTCGAGAACATACATTTCATTGGATGAAACATTGTGAAATGAAATGGCATTATCGGAACAGCAGTCGAGACCCTGAAAGAGATAAGAAAGGCGTGAAAAATGATAGTAAAATAGTAATTAAGGGAAGTTCATAGGTCAAATTATAGCATTTCATGCTGATCAGTATTGTTTTAGAAATTTCGAGCGATGTCAAATGCGTTAATTTGCGTTATGACTCTGAAACCATTTTTATATTTTATTTACCTGATCCGTTTTATAGTAAATGTAGTCCCAATACCAAGATTTCTTATTCTTACTGGGAAATAAATGGCGTGCGGGAACAAATGGAAAAAAGCGACCTCTTGCTTGATGGTCACGAGAATCACCAGCGATTACATGAACGTTTTCCAAGCATTTACCAATTTCTACATCCTCAGCACCACCATTATCGCTACGACATAGTTTTTTATTTGGTATGGCTTTTTCAACAAATCGCCGAACCGCCTCTCTGCTCAAAACATAGCCAGCACCGCCCGACATGTAACCCTGAAATAAGTAAAATAAGTATGCATCTTTTTATTTTGTGCAATCTTGTCATTTATTCTATGTCATTTTATTCTACCCCTCGTTTCAAAATTATAATCCAAAATATAAGATTTATGTATATCGCATATTTATGTACATACATATGTATATTAGGTACATAAGTTTTTAACAATTTTTTAAAATATCAAAATTGGCATACCACTATCCGATAGAGCATAAAAAACTTTAAGGGAACGTATATTTATTTTTTCGCTAAGGTCAAAAAAGTTTACGCACCAACCGCGATTAAGTTTTGAAAATTTTTAATATTATTTTTGGTTAAGAAAAACAAACCAAAACGTATCTTAAACCTTTTTTGACGAAAAAAAATTAAAATTGAATAAAAAACACCGTATAAAATTATGAATATTTAATATTGCATTGGTTTAGAAAAAAATTACAAAAGTATATAATTTTCGTGGTTACTAGGACATGGTTGACCTCATGGTACTATGCCAAAAAATTGGTTATTCCCCTAATGTACATGTGTATATTTTCTTAATTTTTTTTAATTCAAACCCAATTTTCTTATTTATGTTATGCTGCCTGTACACATTAATAGAAACACGTGTTTACTTGTGTTTTACCACAGGTGGAAAGGGTATACATATGTATAAGTTTGTCATTCCGTTTGTAATTTCTACAATTTTGATTTTGAATCCTAAAAAGTATATATATTCTGGGTCCTTATGAGTAGCGAATATGACTTAACGATGTCCGTCTGTGCATCTGTCCGTGTATATGTTGAAATAGATTTTGTGAAGGTCCCAGAAATAATGTTAGCGAGGTTGTTCTATATTAATGACACATATACTCCGTTTATATTTGCTACTGCAATTCAAGCAGATCGGCCCATAAATGAATGCCATTTTACCTTGTTGTTGTTGTTGCTGTTTTTCTTTTCTTGTTTTTGTGCGGCATTAGAGAATTGGGAGTTGCTTCTCTAATACAAATAAAAAAAGATTTCTGTACATCTGAAGAATCGTATGAGTAAAAGTTTCCAAACTTGGTGCAAATAGCTTCCGTGTCAATGCATGACATTTGGCAAAAAGTGGACTGAATTGGAGAAGTAGGCGTGGCACAAAATAAATTTCTTTATATCTGGAGAACGGTAGGACATAGCTGAGTTGTCAATACACAAAATCCATCAAAAAGTGGCCGTCTTTGGACAAAAAAACCGCACCGCCCATACAAATAAAAAGTAGATTAATAACTCCAAATCCCATTTTCACAACTTATCGATAGCTAAAGGTAGGATTTTATCGGCCGTATAAAAAGTGTTCCATTATTAAAACTTTACTTTACCTTACCAGGCAGCATGCACCTTTACTTACTTTATGGCTAACTTTAAGTTAAAGTTAAGTTTAAATAATGGAACATTTTTTATAAGGCCGGTTAAAGTCTACTTTTAGCTATCGGTAAGTTGTGGAAACGGGCCTTAAAGTTACAAAATGTATCTATTTTTTGTTTTAAAAATAAAGTTAAAGTATGATAATCAATTTCGTTTCTTATATTAAGAAAATCCAAAATCGAAAAATATTTTCTTGATTGAACTTATTTTGGTACGTATTTAGAAAAATGTTCTTAAGTAAGGAACATTTTACTTAAACCAAGCCACACATATGTATATTTATAATAAGGAACTTTTGGCTTGGACGAGAATCATGGAAAATGTTCTTGGTTCAAGCCATATTTAGTAAATAATTCTTTCCATGTATGGTGGCTTTGTGAAAGTATGGACAGATTCTCACCATTTTAACAAGTTTGGACCTTATGACAATTGAAACGTATACACCAATTGTGGAGTGGGTTTAAAAATTAAAGAAATTTTAGCATGTCCGCATTAAAAGTAGAATATCGTTAAAAGTAACTGTGTTAAGGCCCAAAAAAAAACCAATAACTTTGCAAACGGTTTATTTTGGAATTTTACGATTTTTGGTTTTTAAATAAGATGAACTAAAGAAAAATACTACGTTTAAACTTGTTAAAAAAGTTGACCCAAAAAAGTTAGACAGTTTTGTCTCTCCTTAAAAAATTTAAAATTTGAAACGAAATATCGAAAATGCAACTCACCTGCTTTACATATGGCTTAAATTTGCAACCGAAATATATGGGAGTTTCTGGCGAATAGGGATAGAGTAGGTAACGTAAATTCTCCACAATGGTATAAGTATCATCATCGGCCTTAAGAAACCAATCGGCCTCATTTAAGTGATGTTCGTAAACATATTTAAAAGCTTCTTTGGTTTTGGCCCACAGATTATTTCGGCCTTCAGACACAGGCAAAGCTACACTACCCAAATCTTTATCCTCCTCTGAGCTCATGAAAACTAGTTTATTACATCGTTTACCCCAGGTGCGTTTCACATAACGTGCTTTGGATTTGTGATTTTGTGGATTTGTCATGATCCAGCACAAAACACGAACCTCATTGTACAATTTCTGGGCCACAGAACTATATTCGTGATCATGGTGATGAAATCCCACATCCAATTCGGGACTGTCATGTGGATCGTTGATATCATTATGTTCTGGTTTGGCCGGTGTGGACAAAACGAAAAGTTGAGTCAAGCAAAAACCTAAAATCAGGCCAAATATCATAGACACCAAGGTACGGCGATTTGATCGTTTGCCTGTGGAATAGAAATACAAATTGTTTTAAATCATTAGTTTCGAACATTAACATTCGCATAGAAAATTTCAATCAAAGACACTCAGTTTAAGAAACTGTTGAACAGGCAATGAGTTTCAGTCTATTAGACAAAGTTACATACCTTCATTAATTATTGATCTGCCTACTAAAAATATAGTTGAAGACATATTTTTCCTCCTTTTTTCGTTTTACCAATTCTAATATCTGGATTTTGATATTTTGTTATTCTTATTTCTTAAATAATTTTTAACAAAGACTTAACTTAAATTATAATTATTCTTTGGTATTTTTCTTTGTGATGTATTGGCGTCTTTCTTAAGTTTTACATTTTCTGAAAGGAAAAAGGACATTTTTAACATTATTATTTTTCATATATCTGACAGTTTATCAATAGTATGAAATGGGGACTTAGCACAGTTAAACGAAACCTTGTTAATAATAATTATTGTTTTTTTTTTGATAAACTAAAATTGTTGCACAGGGGTTTACATCGAAAAATTTTTATTAACATATTTCAAAAAATCAAAATAGTAGTTATTTGAATCCCACAACCAAATGGGTCTTAAAATTTGTGGAACAAATCAAAATTTTATATAAAAAAAATTCAAGAAAATCAAAGAGAACGAACAGTGAAAAAAGTTTATGTAAAATATTTAATCCCGAAAACTGCATCCAAGCCCACTGTGCAAAATGATTTTTTTTTTTCTTGGATAATACACAAAAATACATAAAAATAATTATTCTATTTGGACCAATACTAAACAAGTTATAAGTATTTATTTGAACATAGTTTTCTTATAACTCGATGTTTTTAATATTCGATATCTCTGTAACCATTAGACAAAAAAAATTTGCTGAAATGCGCTGTTGATAAAGAACATCCACACAGTAAAAAATTAAGGAAATAAAAAAATATTTTGCTCCAAACTGTCCGATTTCACTTGGATTGTCCCATATATTATTGCAATTTTTTTTTTAACAAATTTAAAAAAAAGCAATCTTGAGCCACATTTACAAAAATTTTATATATTTTATTTAAAGCACTGAACTGCGCGTTGTACCTTAAATTCGAATAGCTTAAAAGAAACTGAATTTTTTATTCAACATTTTTGTGGCCATATCCGTTCAACAGAATAAAAAAATATGTTGGTCCAAAAAAAGTTGTACAAATATTCCGAACTATTTATTATTTTTATTGTTTGTTTAAGTTTCTTCTTCTGAAGAACCAAAACGAAAATTTTAGTGTTAGAATAAAAAGGTTTTCTAGCCTTTAAGACCCTGACAAAATTATAAATTACAAATACATATAAAAATGTTAACCTTTTGTATATTCTACCACATTTAGGCAGCACGAATTCGCGTTGTAATTCGAAATCCAACAGCTTAAAAGAAACTGAATTTTACACAGAAAGAAAAATGTTTTTCCAAATAAAGCTGAACAAATATTCAGCCACTATTGAATTAACATAAATAGACAATGCTTTGCTATTAAAATGAAATGGTTTTAATTTCCTTTAAAAAAAAAAGATAATATTGAAACAATTGATAGAGACAGACTAATAAACCGAATTCTAAATTTTATTAAAAGTAGAAATTGAAAAATGTTTGTATTGTTTGCCACACCGTAGGGTATCAAAGTAGCACACCTTCACCATGTAAAGGCTCCAAGCGATTGACAGTTTGCTGTATATCGTCCGATTTTTAAAAAATCCAATATGAGTAATTTTATACATATTAACTTTTTGACATTGCTTTACTTTTATTTTCTTAAAATTTCCACTATAATTTGAATAACACGTTTTTTCTAATATTTGCCCTGCTCTTTGGGAATTGCGTGATTTTCGCACCCTAACAGTGTATTTATTTTTACACTTTCTCAATTTAACAAATTGTATATTTTTACAAGTTTTTACAGCCTTCACCACAGGTGGAAAGTTTGTCATTCAGTTTGGAATTTCTTCAATATAGACCTTAGCCCTCATAAATAATTTATGTACTCTGGTAGTTATGAATAGTAAAGCCAATTTAACAATGTCTGTGTGTAAATTTAAATGGGTCTTCCGAAGACCCCAGATATAATGGGGATGAGCTTGTTATGTTTTTCCATCACATGTTGTACGGAATAGTTTGCTCCGGAAGTCTAAGCCTGAGAAAAAAGGCTGCGATATGGGCCTGTCTGAAGCTTCCAACATATTTTGAAGATTTACTTCGTAATATTATATCTTGTTTTATTAGAAGTAATGCTCGGCATAAAAAACTTAAGAAGTTTCATGCGCTTTTTTACGTTTTGAAAATTTTTAGCTTTATAGTAATTTGGAGCCAGAATATTATTGGAAAAAGGTTTTTGAAATAAAAAAATCCTTGGGAGACAGATTATTTCAAATGTTTATTTTTGTTTTAGTATTTTCAAATGCTGCGGCGGAAAGAATATTGAGCAATTTAAACAATTGTACTACAGATTTAAAAAGTAATGCATAGAAATGGTGGACCGATGTTTGAACCTATTCCAATTATTATAAAAAAGTGAAAGCTTTGAATTTGAATAAGAAAATTTTGGAAATTTTCGTTATATAAAAAATCATAAAAATTGGAAAATGCAGCTATGCTTTTGTAAATGAAGTTCCACACACTCTATAATCCAAGCCATAAATAATTAATATCTGTTTGCAACTTTTGATGTTATTCACAAAAGACAAACAATTTTAATTGAATTTTAGAATTTCAAAAAACCCCATATTTGTATGGGAGCGCCCTTAAGGGGTGGCGATAAAGGGCAAGTATGTTTTGAGAAAATTGGTTATGGGACTTTTTCTAAAATATATTTGTAGTCTTTATTAAAAATTTTTTATGGTAGCCTCTAAAGGAATAGAGATAGGGGGTAGGTATGTTTGAAATAAATGATTAGGATGAAAAATGAAGAGGGGCTGGTCATACATTTGACCCATCTAGAAGCATTCTACGCGCTGCTGGGGCCAAATTTAAGAATTTCTGTAATATCTTAAATTTTTCCCCTGCCAACGGCTATACATAGCGTAATGTCTAAAAATTTTGAATTTTTTTAGTTTTTTTTTTTTAGATTTTTCAGTTTGTGTTCGAACAAAACATTTTATCGTCAAATGGCACGGAAGAATTTTAGATATTGAAGTTCCAAACCAGACTGAAAAGTCTTTTCAAATCATCCTTTTCTACTATCGATATCCAGGATACTATGGCCTGGATATGATAAACGGAGAACTAGCTCTCTACTTAGGTTTAACAGGGACCAAATTAGGACAGTGATATCGGTTGTAACTGGGTCATGGCCGGTGGGGACTCATGCTAGGAGAATGGGTCTATTATTCAATGATTACTGTAGAAGTTGTCAGGACGAGGAGGCTGTGCTTCACTTTCTTTGTCAATGCCCTGGGTTACGGGGCATCGGGGAAAATACCAGTGTTTGCCTGCTTGGAGGATCTATCTAGGATAGAACTTAGATCGCTTCTTCTCTTCATTAGGAAGATGAATTGGTTAAACTTTGCAGTGACGCCATCTAAGTAACTGCTCTATAGGATGGGCATTGGCGCTGGGTATCACAAAGGGACCAATAAAGGACCCAGGTGAGCTATTTCTCGATGGCTGCCCGTGGAACCTTACCTAACCTATCCTTTCTACTAGTTGAATAAATCAGTTTCATTAAATGCAACACCTCATAATATAAGTTTGCTTAGCAGGGTCCATGATTTCAAATGGGTTGGGGACTCTCTGTGTCGGGCATGACTTCATTAAAAAAATATTTACAAAAAGATAACTATTCTAATGGTTATTTTAACATGATTTTGTATATCTTTCAAAAGTGTGATAATTGAAAAAATACTATTTTCAGTAGAGCCGTATCAAGGTATATTTACACAAGGGAGACTCATTTGGGAGTGTAGACATGCTGCTCTATAAAAAGAACCGAGTTGTAAAAATTGTCTTCATATAGAACAACAACAATTTAACGCACACTTGTACTCATATACACGAAATTTTACGTTTGGGTTCCAACTAGGGGTAAACAGTTAACAAACATATGGTCTTACGAGTTTACCTTGTGTAAATATACCTTGAGCCGTATAAAGTTTTTGATAAAAAAAAATTTTTGTTTTAAATATCGTTCTAACACAAACATTTTGTTTATTCTGGAACACCTACGACCTTTAAGTTATAACAACAATATTGAGATGTGTTATTGTTATAATTAAAACAAGTATTTAAGAAAGTATAGGTGGTCATATGATACCCTACAACACAGTATCTAGAAAAATATTCAATCATGGATACACCAGAACTAAATTATATTTTAAGCATTTCAGAGTTCTTTGTGTTGAATATAATCTAGATTAATTAATCCAAATGGGATTTTTTGTCGCGGGAACGGAGATCAAAAAAGCGTACTTCAAGGTCGGATATTTTACAGCTTGTGGGAAAGTTTGTCCTATTGGCGGATCTCTCTAGGTGTTATCTAAAGCACAGGGTCTGTTTGTAAACGTATGGTTTGTCACCGTTGCGATTAGGCCAACACGGCATGTGTCGTAGTAAATATTTTCTACTAATTTACACGGACAGACAGACGGACATCGTTAAATCCATCCGCTAAACATAAGTATCAACAATAACGTAGACATGTATATTAAACACATACGAATTTGGCGACGTCAATGGGCCATCAAGATCGTGCGTCAAAACTGTGTCTACGCGAATAATCCTCTAAAGTTGGAGCATTTGAAAATCAACATTCGTCAAGTTGTCGCCGAGATATAACGAAACTAATTTTAATCGAAGTCATTGCTTTATGTGTGCTTTATTAATTTTACTTTTGCAACCAATTAATAGATTACCTGTTAGGTTCTAAGAAAAATATTGCGGAAGTTGAATCAAAGTGCCAGACTTATGTAACATACCTTCATCTGTTGTGAAGAGTATTTAAAGGCGTAATGACAAGTCGAATAACAAGAAATTTTGATCACAATCGGTTAACTTTTAACGAATCAGAAAGAATTGTTTTACGCACCAATCATAATTTTGCGCACATTTCTAAACACTAAAGTACGTAAGCGATATATGTTTTTTTTTTTTTTGTTTTTTGCTATAAATGATCCGTCGCTAAGTGTAAAAATTTAGTTTCGGTGCGACGCTCAGAATATAAGGTATCTTTGAAAAAAAAAATAGAAATAACTAATTTAAAACGCATTGTAATATTGATCCATATCGAACGCTGTTATTTGGCCCAGGGTAATACATTTTTGTTTTAAGTGGAATTAAAAAAACTTAAAAATTTGTGTTGAAAAGTGAATTTCGGGTTATAGACACGAGTCCTTAAGTAAATTAAAATTTAAAAAAAAACAAGATGAAATATATATTTAAAAATCAACATTTTGAGGCTCAACCCTTAAGAAAAAATTTGTTTGGTAATAGGAAAAAAAGAAAAGAACTGTAAAGAATTTAATGATATGTTCACACTTGGGTTCTTAAACGCGTTTTAGCAACTCGAACGAAATTTCTTCTTAATGTTTTTCTTCTGTCCATAAATAATTCATAAATTTTCACACTCTTGATTATGTTTAAAATAATATTCTGTTAACTTAACACATTTCTAATACTTTAAAGAAATATAAATTTGTTTGCTGTGTTTTTTCTTAATCATCTCAATTGTAATGTGAACGGCTTTGATTAGCTTAATCAACATTTTACCTAAACGCGTTTAAAACCACAAGTGTGAACATGTAAATACATTATTAAATGAATTAAATAAAATACCATTTTTTCTTTGTTCATAACTTACGTACAATTTTTTAACCAACCATTTCAAAAATCGGACAAAATAGCACGATGAACGTGTCGAATTTTTTCCAAAAAGTGAAAAAAATAGAACTTCATTGGGAATACAAAATTAGCAAATTTCATTTGAAATAGACTGACTTAAAGTGAGTAAATTTAAAGCATTTCAAAGATTTTAAGAATTAAGCAAATCCATTAGAAATCAAAATAAAAGATCTGTGTCGGCAAGCAATATAAAAATCAAGTTAATAAATTTCTTTATATCCCTAAAATCATTTGGTACAAATTCGGATCTTAAGAATAGTCAATATTTAGGGTTTTAAACTTTTTATTTATGATATCTATTCCTGGTTTCTCTGTGATAATTGCGATCAAAAGATTTGGTTCCAACTTAAATGACATCCTTTCTATTGCCTAATGATTAATACAATTGTTACTTAATGTTTCGTCAAGGAAACTTTTAGATTAAGGATATTTGAAATTAGTCGAATGTTATTCTCAGGGCTTACAGGAACTTTTTATCGTCCTCCCAAAATAAAAGAACTTTTTACCCAAAAATCGCCCGAAAAGAGAAAAAATCCCCAAAATAAAAAATACACAATTTTTAACGGATAATTTAAGTATTTATTTGAGTTTTACTTGTACTATGTTCTACAAGAGATAATTTTTATTGTTAGGAAATACGTAATTGTATTTTAAATATATATATTTTATATATATAAATATGCACTGAAAGAATTTTCTTCACAGACTCAATGGATTTTGACATTAATCCAATGAAAAATTACATTAAAATTAAACCTCTGTAACGTTTTATTGGATTAATGAAGAATGTTACATTAGGCCCCCCCCCCGTTAATAAAATGTTTCATAAAATCGATAAAAATTTTAATTTGTTTAATGACATAAATTCATTAAATTACTGATTACATTTAGTCATTTTTAGGGCCATATACATATGTATATGTATATATATTTATGTTTATTTATATCAGCCATTTCAATGTGCGTTTTAAGTTGTTGTGAATTTTATTTTATTTTCCTGTTTCAAATAATCAAGTTATATTAATTTTATTTCTTGTATATATTTATGTTACATCATGTTCTGTTCTACTTGTATAAGCTTACCTTTTAGTATATTGTATTTAATTCATTTTCTAATCCGGGACGACCTTCATTTTGCTTCTCTCCAATTTGCTGGCTTGTACTACTACGTAAATTTGGTGTATTTAAATTAACAATTGAAGAAAAAAGAATGTTAGAATTGTTTGCTCTTGTTTTTCCTTTCTCGTTGTATGTTTTTGAACCTATTACTAACATTTAGCTAAATTCAGTGTTTCGTTAGCGTTATGAATTTTTTCGTTGATGTTATGAAACATTGAAATTTACAATTTAATAAATTAATAGTTCATTTTAATCTTAAAAAACCTATTGAAATAATGTATAACAATTAGTTGAATTTTTCTTTTCAAAGAGATATTAAGTTGTCATTAATTTAATGAAAAATTCTACCAAATTACGAAATTCAATTTCGTAGTGGTAATGAAATTGCTTCATTATTTCTTTAAAATTTTATTCCCGTAATGAAATTTTTCATTGGATTAATGAAAAAAATTTAATGAAATTGATTCATTAGATTAATGAAGCATAATTCTTTCAGTGTACAGTCTAACTTCCCTATAATGAATGGGACCGTAAAATCACTTAATTTTGAAGAAATTTCATTATACAGAATTTATTTTATTTCCACTTTTGTTAAAAGATAATCAGCCAGTTCTAATTTGGATTACACTTCCACGTGTCGCGTTTATCCATTCGTGCAGTGCTTTATTAATTTCCCTAAAAAATGCAGGTTTCAAGCCTTTTGCGTTTTGTGCTTAATTGCTTGCATCCTACATTTTAAGATTTGTGCTTAACTGCTTGCATCCTACATTTAAAGATTTAAGGTTGCTTTAGCCAACCGTAAATGTAATGCAGTGCAATGTAACGTACCTTAACGTACTGTATTTTCTGTAATTGGTAATTAACATCTCACAATTTTGAGTCTTTTGAATAAAAAATTATACTGCACAAATCAATTTAAAAAATGTTTAAGGTGTGTGTTTTTTATACATACCTTTTTTAAAACTTAATTGTATCTTCATTTTGTTTAATTTATCATCTGGAATAAAAACTTTATGACATAAAAAAGTGTTTTGTTTGCCTTGTAATCACTATTTATCTTTTCAATCGACTTTGCTTTGCCCAATCCTCACCAAACTTTATATTAAATGTTTTTATATACAAAGGAACTAACATAACTTGATTTAGTTATGTAAATAAAAGTCTGTAATTGTATTTTTAGATTGCTTATTTATTAACTACTAAAGAAATGTGTAGAATATATATGATGCTTTAGTGAGGTTCACGAAGAAGCAGACGAATGAAAAAACTGATGATTAGTGATGTCAATTGTTCGTTTTTCTAAACTCGCCAAGTTACAGTAGTGTCAATGTTCACTACACCACAGGAACCAAATTAGCCCCCTAATCTCCTAAGATGGCATTTTTTGAATTTTGAATATTGCACTTAACTTAACTCGAAATTTTTATTTTTTCGCTTTTTGGAAAAAAATCGACACGTAACATGCATCGTGCTATTTTGTCTGCATTTTGAAAAGGTTGGTTAAAAAATTGTACGTAAAGCAGCCCATACACGATTCAATTCAATTGTCAACTGAGTCGGTTGTTGTCCAAATCAAAGCGTGTATGGATTAGTTTGGCGGTTGTCGAGTTGGTTGAAGAAAAATCAAAAGATTTTTATGTTTTCAAGTTGACTACTAAGTCTTTCAATTCAATTGTATTGTGTGTGCTCGAGTCTCTTGATTAGCTGTCAAAATTAATGTTTGTAGTTTTCTTTTGCAAAAAAAAAGTTAAGTACTTAAAAAATTGTCTTTTATTTCATTAAATTGTAAAATTAATTTAAAATCTTTCAATTCAGTTGATGAAGTGTGTGGCCAAGCATCAACTCAGTTGAAAGACTCAGTTGACAATTGATTTGAAATGTGTATGGGGCGCATAAGTTATGAAAAAAGAAAAAAAAAATGGTAGTTTATTTCATTCATTTAATAATCAGTTCAGTTTGTGCTTTGTTGTGAAACGGAAATGTATTTTCAACCCCGTATACGATTTTAATAATTTATTAATTAGATTTGATTTTGGAATATAAATATTTAGCGAATGGACGCTAGAAAATATATATTTTTTATTTAAATTATTTAACATAAATGTGAACAATTCAAACGAAAAATTAAATAAAGATAAATAAAGTAAAAATATATACATATGTACGTATGTATGTTCATACATGTGTATGTATACATATTCTGTGCACAAACATTTTAGTTTAAGTTTCTTACAATAAATAATAAAAACATTAAAAGCACAGTAAAACGGTGAAAAACAAAAACAATTTCTTGCATGAGTAAAAACAATGTAACAACAATAAAATTAAATGAGAGAAATGCTTATGTGACAGTGCATGCCAACGAAAATAATGTTGAAATAAATAAAACAAAACAAAACAATATTAACTACCTAGGTTAGGTTAGGTTCCATTGGCAGCCGTGATCAAGCACAGCTCACGTGGGTCCATTAATTAGATCCCGTTGTGTTACCATGTCACACCGTCTCCCATGGGTCCTATGTTGTCTGGCTGCTAGTGTTCCCACGCAGCCATCCGGTCGATTCAGTAAAGGAGTGGATCCTGTTTACATCAACATCAGAGAGACAAGTTTTGTCCGCAAGGGCTCTTCGACCAAACATTTCGAGTCTTAGATCTCCGAAAGCTGGGCAATTACAGAGAAGATGTTCCGTTGACTCTTCCTCCTCCTCGTCGCCGCAACTTCTACAAAAGTCATTGTTAGGGAGCCCCAGCCTCTGGGCGTGCCTCCCAATGGGCCAGTGGCCAGTAATAACCGCAATCAGGTTTCTTAGATGATGTCTGGACAGCTGTAGTGCCCGCCGTGTCCTTTTTTCATCTATGACGGGCCAGATTTTCCTGGTTTCCCCACAGGTAGTTTCATCGTGCCACCTCCGACTGGCGATAATATGAAACTTGTGCGCTATAAGTTGCTTGCTCCTTGGGAGCGAAGCACCTACATTATATGTTGAACCGTCTCGATTCAAGGAGGTGCCTGCATGCGCCAAAGAATCCGCCATGCAGTTCCCCAGTATGTCCCCGTATCCGGGGACCCAATTAAGGGTGATCAGTGAATGTCTCGCTATCTCATCCAGAGACATCCGGCATTCTCGGACAATTTTCGATGTGATGAACACATTTTCCAGGGATCTAATGGCCGCCTTGCTATCGGTAATAATGTGAATATCCCTTCCAGATATTTCACCGTATCGGATGCGTCTCGCGGCTGTGTTGATGGCCATTATCTCGGCCTGGATGACACTGCAGTGGTCCGGCAGCCTCACAGGAATGCTCCAGTTTAGCTGCTCGGAGTATATGCCAGAACCGACACCATACAGTGTTTTAGACCCGTCCGTGAAGATTTGAATCGCATTCGCGGGAATTTGTAGGTCATCATAGTGGACCAGGTTATCCAAAATGCTTACCGAGAAGCCAGGATCAAAGATCGGCTCGGGTGTGACATAATCAACATCCATGTGCCAATTAATTTCGTTCAGAATATTAGCATGTCCAATATTGAAATCCCTCCATGCTCCGGTGGCCCTTAGTCTTACCGCCGCGTTCGCAGCCAGCCTTTTGGCCAAAATGTCTGGTGGTAACCAGTTTAAAATCGTAAAAAATGCCTTAGAGGGGGTTGTTCTAATGGCACCTGTTACCGCTATCGCCACCATTCTCATTGTACGTTCAAACCCAGTTTGATGACTCTTCACCTTGAGCGCCGGCCACCAAACAGCTACCCCGTAGAATAGAATGGGTTTAATGACACATTCGTATAGCCAGTATGCATTCCTCGGATTAATTCCCCAGTTAAGACCAATGGCCCTCTTGCAGCAATACAATGCAGTTGCCGCCTTATTAGTCCTGGAAATGGTGTTCATCCTCCAGTTCAGTTTGCTGTCCAATATTAGCCCAAGATACTTGGTGCTGTCAGACATTTTCAGTGAGACCCCCTTTATCCTCGGGGTATCAAATTTGGGAATTTTGTATTTCCTTGTGAAAAGTACCAGTTCCGTTTTGGCAGGATTTACATCCAGTCCACATCCCTGGCACCATTTTGTTAGGACGTCCAATGCGGACTCCATTAGTTCAGACAATAGTCTGGGATCTTTACCCAGAGCCACAACTGCAACGTCATCCGCATATGCAACCGTTCTGCAGCACGTCCTTTCCATGGCCCTGAATAGGGTATTCATATTCAGATTCCAAAGTAATGGTGAGAGTACACCACTTTGCGGGGTGCCCCTAGTCGCAACCTTGGAGATGTTCGAGGCGCCTAAGTTGGATTCGATACGCCTGAAGTGCAAGATGCTGCTGACAAATTGAATAATCGCCGGGTCGATTTCCAAATGTCTCATTGCGTTAATAACCGATTCAGGTCTAACTTTGTTGAAAGCGCCCTCAATATCCAGGAATGCAACTAAAGCAAATTCCTTGTAGTGCAGGGATCTCTCTATGTGGCCCACCAATGAGTGAAGCACAGTTTCAGTGGACCTTCCCTTCGTGTAGGCGTGCTGAGCCAGTGACAAGGAATTGTGTCCCAATGATGATCTAATATGAATATCCAAAATCCTCTCCAGTGTTTTCAGTAGAAAGGAGGATAGACTAATTGGTCTAAAGTCTTTAGCCATAGTGTGAGATGTCTTCCCACTCTTGGGGATGAAGACGATCTTATTTGTTGTCCAAGTTGATGGGACATGTGAGAGGCTCAGGCAGGCTCTAAATATTGCCAGGAGCCATGGCATCAATATTCCCAGGTTCTTTTGCAGGTCCGCGGGGATAATGCCATCCGGGCCTGGAGATTTAAAGGGATGGAAGCTTTTGACCGCCCATTCCACACGATGGCGAGTTATCGGAATATTAGAGATATCCCGAGTGCCACTAAATGTTTCTTCCCTAGGCACATCATCAATGCAACCTGGGAAGTGTGTATTCATCAGGACCTCAAGGGTGACCCGACTGTTTGTGGTCCAGGATCTGTCCATCTTCCGTATATACGATGGAATAGCTGGTTTAGAGGATAAAATCTTACGTAGCTGACTAGTCTCCGAGGAGTTTTCCACATCGCTGCAGAATTTCCACCATGACTGTCTCTTGGCCTTCCTGATAAGATTTTTTAATCCATTTACTGAGGACTTGTAATTGTTCCAAACACCATTACGTTTTGCCTCATTAAAGAGTTTCCTGCTTTCTTTGCGTTTTTCAGCAATCTCCGCATTCCACCATATGGGCTTAGCTTTGCCCTTCCTGTCGATTCTTTTACAGGATTCGTTTGTTGCCTCAATTAAGACACCAGTCAGTGACTCCACTGCGGAGTCGAGCATGGACACACTGTCTATGAGAACCGGGCACCTAGGCAGCTTGTCCCCGAGTACACTCGCATAGATAGACCAATTGGTCCTTTTTCTATTCGTGTAGGGTTTAGCTGAATCAGCTCTAAAAGAAAAATTGAAATCAATATACATGTGATCAGAGAAGGAACAGTCCTTTGACACGTTCCAATCGCTAATCAAATCCGAGAACTTATCACTAATAAGCGTAATATCAAGAACCTCCCTTCTATTAGTCACAATAAAGGTGGGCTCACTACCCCTATTAACTACTGTTAGTTCATTTTCTACTATGAAGTCCAAAAGCGACTCACCTCGTGGATTGACATCCGAGCTTCCCCAGACGGTATGATGTGCATTAGCATCAGCACATATTATTAGAGGGATGTTGCGCCTGTTGGCGTGCGACATCGCCTTCCTGGTTGTGGAGTTTGGGGGATTAGCACCCTGGTCATGTGCCATGTAGCAGATCATAAACCAAACTGTTCTGGTTTTGCCTTCTACTGCGACAGTGCAGGTGTCCTTATCGCTAAAATCAGAAAGAATGAAAGCTTTAAGGATGTTTTTGACCATTACACAAGCCCTGGTATTACCTTGATCGGCTGCGTACAGAGTACTATAGCCGTCTAAACTGAGTCCGCAAACCCTGTCTTTATACAACAATGGTTCTTGGATACATACAAGCTCCTCCGTTTCTGAAGCCAATCGGAGGAGAAGGGCAGCTGACGCCGCTTTAGAGTGATGAAGGTTGATTTGTGTAACCTTCATCATAGCTCATCGCTATGGACGACTGTGACGTTGGCATCCTCTGGGTCGTCGTCCGGTTCCAGTAGGATGTCCCCATCGTCCGCCACTTCCATCTTGCCAAAGAAGTCACCCACAAGCCCACTGACCGATTGAGTGTCTTCATTGGCCGATGACATAGCGGAATCGTCTTCCATATGCTCCGTTGATGCTGTTGATGTGGTGGTAGTCACCGGAGCTTGAGGCTTCCCTTTGTCATCACCTTTGTAGACTTGGAGGAAGATAGTTCCAAATCCATAGAATATCTTCCCCTGTGTCTTCCGAAGTGACGGCAGAGAGTCACTGTTTATTATAACAGTGGCCTTCCTGGACTCTTCAACAGATTCAGAAACCCTCACTAACTACCTAACGGCTAAGCCAATTTTTCGTATACGTTCCCTTTCACCCTCTTTATTTACACAAACGGTGGATAGTGACTCATTAAAAAAACTAAAACTAGACCTGGTAACAAGTGTTGCCAGGCCAACAAGTATTGCCGCGACGTCAAAAATAAATTTAGTGGGAAATGATACCATGAACCAAAACACAAATGCAATGGAAAACCCACCTGTAAAAAGTTGTTAAAAGCCTCAAGTCCAAGTTGGTATGAACAGGTATATAACAGTCCTTAAGCGGGGTCGCAGCCCTACCTCTTCAGCTGTTGCTTCGGCATCAAAAGTGCCATCTTTTGGCAAAATAAATTCCCAAAATCGCTTTGCAATTCTGGAGGAATGAATCCTCTGAAACACCAAACGTCATAAAATCGTCCAAGCCTCCCCCGATATATCTTACGTAGCATAACTCAAATGATCTATTAAAGAGTTTAATTTCGTTGATTGGTGAAAATTCGTTTTATGTAGCCGCAATAAAGCGAGGTAGCATAAATGAAACGAAAATTCAAGTGAATCATGAAAATGATTTTCGCAAAATTATTAACAAATTTGAGGCACTTAAAAAAAGTTTTTATACATACCAACTCAAGAGCAGTAAAGGTCTCCAGGTGGTGATTAAGGAAATTGATTCATGCGTAGACCCAGCGGAAATTAAAACTTTCTTGTAAGAAAAAGGCTTCAAGATAAAACATGTGGTAAATATTAGAAATAGCGACAAAAATCCACAACGCATCCCATTTATAGTTTGAAATACTTATATTTCATATCACAATTGAGGAGCCGCACTAAAAAAATGGACCTGTTCAGTGCTTAAACTGCCAATAATTTGGCCATACAAAGGCATACTGCTACTTACCCCCTGTTTGCGTAGTATGTGGTGAACTACACGGTACAGTTTCTTGCGATAAGTCTAAAACCGACCCCAACGTAAAAAAATATAGCAACTGTGGCGGTAATCACACTGCCAATTATAGAGGATGCCCTGTATATAATATCGTCAAGCAGACGGTTGGACCGAAAACAAATGCCCCTCAAATGCAGGTTGCAAATCAAGTTATCACAAATGCAATTCAAGCCAGCCAGTCTAGTAATAACAGAACCTCTTACGCTAACGTCCTAAAATCAAACCATCCGCCAACATAAAAATGAACTAGAATACTTTCTTAAAAATAAAGAAATTGATGTCATGATGGTTTCTGAAACTCATTTGACCTCAAAAAATACGTTTAAAATAAATGGACCCTCGAGATAGAGCTTGTGGAGGTTCTGCCATTTTAATAAAAACCAGAGTCAAACACTACCTAATGGGTGATCATCATGAAGATTATCTTCAAGCAACAAACATTTGCGTTGAAGAATTAAATAGAAACGTAGTTATCTCATCGTTATACTCCCCACCTAGATATTCAATATCAGAAGGCCAATATTATAAATATTTTAAATCATTAGGACCATGTTTCCTGGCCGCTGGCGATTACAACGCTAAACATACCTTCTGGGGGTCCCGACTTATAACACCAACGGGTCGTGTTCTATTTAATACTATTACTAAAATGGATTTGAATGTGATAGCGAGCGGACAACCAACATATTGGCCTACTGATCATCAAAAAATACCAGATGTCATCGATTTTGGCGTGGTTAAAAACATCCCCTTAGAAACGATTTTTGTTGAAGCTTCCTTAGAATTATCTTCCGACCACACACCAACAATTGTTACTTTAATGAACCCTAATAGAATTGTATCTCCAACTGGTAACTTAGCGACGCCAGCTACACAAATCAATTGGCTAAAATATAAAAAATATTTCAGCACCCATTGCACAGATAATATTCCGCTTAGTACACCGGAATACGTAGATCGCGCTATTCTTAATTTTGACAGTTTTCTGAAGCTAGCTGTGCAACATTCTAGTAGTACCCCAAAAAAAAACTAAAAATATTAAAATTTATTCCACAGATATTGAGCGTCTCCTGTCTGAAAAAAGAAGAGCTCGAAGAGAGTGGCAATTGCACAGATCCCCTCAACTTAAGAATTTGTTAAAAGAGTGCACAAGAAGGCTAAGAAAGTTACTAGAGACACAGAAAACGGATTCTCTGCAAAAATATCTTAAGGAACTTGATGCAACTCCGCAATCAGACTACTCATTATGGCGTGCAGCTAAAAATCTAAAAAGGCCAGTTATCTCTAAGCCACCATTAAGAAACTTGAACGGAAGTTGGGCAAGAAATGATAACGAAAAGGGAAATCTGTTTGTTAATCATTTAAAAAACGTATTTACCCCAAATATATCTCACGATACTGCGGTCGAGTTACCACCTGTTCCTGCTAGAGCAGCTGTTCCCCTAAGATTTGAGATAAGAGAAATCGAAAAGGCTGTTTGTGAATAAAACCCCAAAAAGCCCCTGGTTTTGATAAGATCAGCAACAAAATGCTTTTGGAGCTACCAAGCACAGCAAAGAAAATTATTCTATTAATTTTCAATGCTATCTTACGTCTTCAATATTATCCTCAAAAGTGGAAGGTTTCCTTAGTCACCATGATACCTAAACCAGGAAAGGATCACACAAAAGTTTAGTCATATAGGCCTATAAGCTTACTTTCTAATATAGCAAAGCTGTTTGAGACGCTGTTAGTGTCAAAATTAACTCCAATTTTAAGTGAAAATAGATGTATTCCTAATCACCAATTCGGCTTTAGGAGAGAACACAGCACAATTGAACAAACCCATCGTATAGTAAACGCCATAAGAAAAGCATTTGAAGAAAGAAAATATTGTTCCGCACTCTTCATCGATGTTTCTCAAGCTTTTGATGGAGTCTGGCATGAAGGCTTATTACATAAATTGAGGCAAAATTTACCAGCAAACACACACAAGCTGCTAGAAAGCTACTTAGTCGGTCGTCAATTTATCATTAAAGAAGGACATTTCTTAAGTTCACCTCAGCCCATTAGCGCTGGAGTCCCACAAGGCAGCATTCTGGGCCCTCTATTATACTTAATTTATACTTCGGACATGCCAACAAGCAACTACACCCAAACTTCAACATTTGCAGACGATACAGCTTTTCTAAGCGTCCACGAAAACCGTTATGAAGCATCTCGTTACTTACAGCATCATATAGTTCAACTAGAAATATGGTTAAGACAATGGAGGATTATGGTCAATGAGCAAAAATGCGTGCATATAACATTCACCTTGCGCCGGGAATCTTGCCCCCATATTACAATCAATAATCAAATAATTCCTCAACATTCGTATGTAAAATATCTCGGTATACATCTGGATCGGCGATTAACGTGGAAATGCCATATAGAGGCAAAATTAACTCAAATGAAACTAAAAGCACTTCAAATTCATTGGCTTATTCGTAGAAACTCTGTCCTTAGTCTCGACTGCAAGCTTCTTCTTTACAACTCCATCTTAAAGCTAATCTGGTGCTATTGTATTCAGTTATGGGGCACTGCCTCGGCCTCTAATATAGAAAAAATTCAAAGGCGCCAAAATAAACTTCTTCAAATAATCACAGCTGCCCCTTGGTATGTTAAAAATTCAAATATTCACCAGGATCTTAACGTTCCTTTAGTAAAAACTATGATTACGAAATAAAAATACTTAAAAAGGCTCGAATCGCATCCGAACCCACTAGCTCGAAATATTTTATATGATAGCGGCCACACTCGCTTAAGAAGAAGAGACACTGCAGCACTTATCCAATTAGATGAGCCATAAACACCTATATAAGTGAACAGAACCCGTGAAGAAGAAAATTTTTGTCTGGCACTGGCAGGACATAAAATAAAGTATTAGGTTAAGATTTGATACATTATTGTTAGTTCATATTTAATGTATGAAGATTCAATAAATAATATTGCAAAAAAAAAAAAAAAATAAAAAAAATTAATAATGTACATATATACATTAAAAATGAGCAGTATACTTTAATTCAGAAAAACATATTTAAATCGCTCAAAATAATATGTTTGAAAACCGGACGATTTTGATCACAAACCTAAATGTTAACAAGTTATAGTTACAGGCAACAAAATGCACTAAAAATAAACTATTAATAAAAAAACAAATTTTGTTTTTCAGAGTCAATATGAAATTATTAGTTGTCACACTATTGGCTGGCTTGGCGGTAAGTTTCTTTAATTTAAAATCTTTTAAATTCCACATATGCAAAATATTTAATAATCTTTAAGATCTGCCACGCTGATGACAACGAGGAAAAAAATGCTGCCAAATATTTAAAAAAAATTAATGCTGAACTTGCCAAGCGCACCAACTTACAGGCTGGAACCTACTGGGCTTATTATTCCAATACCACGGATGACAATAAACGCAAGAAAAATGAAGTAGATGCTGATGTTGCCAACTATAAGAAAGAAATTGTAAAAGATTTTCAAAAGTTCAATTGGAGTTCGTACCAATCAGACGATTTAAAACGTCAATTCAAAATGTTGTCAAATTTGGGCTATGCCGTTTTACCTAAACAAGAATATACTGAACTTTTGGATACTGTGTCCTCAATGGAATCGAACTTTGCCCAGGTACGCGTTTGCCATTATACGAACAAAACAAAATGTAAATTATCTTTGGATCCTGAAATCGAGAAAGTCATTGCCAAAAGCCGTGATCCTGAAGAATTAAAATACTACTGGCGCGAATTCTACGATAAGGCTGGTGCTCCAAAAC
Source organism: Pollenia griseotomentosa (assembly GCA_963931875.1). Lineage (NCBI taxonomy): Eukaryota > Metazoa > Arthropoda > Insecta > Diptera > Polleniidae > Pollenia > Pollenia griseotomentosa. The sequence continues at coordinate 199,470,848 of OZ007561.1, read as the reverse complement.
GTGCAGATTTCGAGAGATATATTGAGTTAAATACAATGGCTGCGAAGTTGAATGGTAAGTGGGTTTTAATTTTGGATTTAGATTTTTAACAGTTTAAGGTTATTGAAGATAGTCAAGTTTTAGAGATATAAAACTTCGTATTCCTATTTAAAATGGTTAATAGGCCATTTACATTACAACGAAATCTAGTAGATTTCATTTGAAATCTTCCTCAAAATCTAGTGCATTTACATTATACCGTTTTGACATTAGCGAGATTTTGTTTTTATAACAAATCAATGTCTACAATATTTTTGTGTAACACACATACAAACACAAAAAGAAATAGACATTAAAAAATTTGCATTATCTTTAGTTTATAATCAACATCACTTTTTTACCAATTATTTGTCCTTTTTTTATTTTTTACAAATTCTCAATTTTTTGTTTTTATATTTTTCAACAGTTTTTGTTTTGGTATACCCTCCACCACAATTAGTTGTGAAGAGGGTATACTAAGTTTGTCATTTCGTGTGAAACTTTTTTATTATTTATCTCACACCCCATAAAGTATATATATTCTGGCTGCTTGAGTAATTCTAAGTCGATTTAGCCATGTCCGTCTGTCTGTCTGTTGAAAACACGCTCACTTTCGAAAAACTCAAAAGAAATAAACAAACTAGGTGTCAAATTGCTTGTAGTTATCCTAAGCAGTTTGGGATTGAATTTCAGCAAAATCGGTTCAGTAGGACCAGAGCTATGAATCAAAATGTGGAACCACCACCTTCAAAAACTTTATAATTTTGTTACAAAAACTAACATAAATGATGCAAAAATGCACGGAATGACATAAGATTTTGCACAAGTCCGTTTTATTCGACTAGAAATGACACTGTAAAATTTCGCGAAGGTCGGTCCATAATTTACCCTAAGCCCCATATAAACACTACTCCCGGAAAACAGTTTAGTACGCCTAAAACCGCAAAAAATAATGCAATCATAACAAATTTTTGCTCGTCACAATTTTATAGGACTATAAATGATACTGTGAAATTTCGTGAAGATTGGTACATAATTTACCCTAGGCCCCATATATGCCCTACTCCCGGAAAACAGTTTGGTCTCCTAAAACCATAATTAATAACAAATCGTCACAGTTTAAGATAATAATAATAAAAAGACATCATACAGATATTACTCCTTAAACATTCGAACTGTCGGTGGAGGGTACAAAGATTCGGCACAGCCGAATATAGCACTCTAACTTGTTTTTAATTAAAATGTCATATTTTTGTTATGCAGGGAAGTATTTTTTAGTGCTATATGGAAAAAACCAAACTAAGTACTACTAGATTTTGAGTAGATTTCGTCGAAATCTAGTCACAAAGTAGATTTTGTTTTGTATGGGAAATCTAGTCAAAAACCACTAGATTTGGCTCGAAATCTCGTAAGTACTAGATTGCGTTGTAGTGTAAATTGGCTATAAGAAATTTTTTTTCAAATCTCTTATTTAAACTAATTTATTGTATTTTTGAATTTCAATAAGAAAAAATAGGAACGATTTAGATTTTTGGGCTTGTCACAATTATAGTTAATCTCTTATTGATTATTTAATTTGTACATTGATTTTACATTCTTGAAATTTAAGTTCAGTTAAAGAAAATCCATGGTAACATTTTATTTAAAGATTTATGTTTGACTATTGACTGCTCGCCGTCGTCAATGTCAATGCCGGTGAGTGTTAAACGGCAAACCCCTCTGAAGAGATAGTGTCAGGGCAACCTGTTGTTGAAAACCTGGGTTCGATTCCCAGGTCAGTCTAGAAGGAAAAATAATGAATAACATTTAAAAATTAATTTTCTGAAAATTAAATTTGATGAACTTAAGCCTGATTAAAAATATTAAAATTTGGATTAAAAACCATAAACAGTTAAAGCTAATAAACACACACTAAAAACATCATTCAAAAGCCTCCGTTCATATTTTAATTTTTGTGATCATTGGGAATTAAGGAAGAAAATTGAGTTTCGATTATAATCAAACTAGTCTATGAAACAACTAAATTATAAACAGCTTATAAATCATTCCCCTGTAAAAATTTCTGGTTATAAATCACTCCTCTTTAATTTTCAGGCTTCAACTCTGGTGCTGAAGTGTGGCTGGATAAATACGAAGACCCTACCATGGAAGAACAATTAAATGATAGTATTTATGCAATTAATCCCTTGTATCAACAAATTCATGCTTATGTACGTCATCGTTTGCGTCAACACTATGGAGAAGATGTTGTTTCCAAAACTGGTCCCATTCCCATGCATTTGCTCGGTGACTTGTGGGCTCAAGATTGGTCTCATATTGCTGATATTGTTGCACCATTTCCTAACAAAAAATCGACTAAAGTCACCAATAAAATGGTTAAACGGGGATACACTTCTTTAAAAATGTTTGAAATGGGTAATGCATTTTTTACCTCCATGGGATTGAAGCCAGTGCCACGGTGAGTTTTTTTTTATAGAAATTAAATTTAGATTTTTAATTAACAGATTATTTAAAACAGAAACTTCTGGGAAAAGAGTATCTTGGTGAAACCCAACGATGGGCGTGATATGGTTTGCAATGGTTCTGCCTGGGACTTCTTTTTAATGAATGATGTCCGTAAAATGCAATGTACCCGTGTTACCCAAGAACACTTATTCCTTATCCACCATGAAATGGGTCATATTCAATATTTCCTGCAATACAAACATCAGCCCTTTGTTTATCGTGATGGTGCCAATCCTGGTTTTCATGAAGCTATCGGGGATGTTTTGTCTATGTCTGTTTCCACCCCCAAATATTTGAAACGTGTTAAATTATTAACTAACTACGTGCGTGACGATGAAGCTCGCATTAATAAATTATTCTTAACTGTAAGTTTTTATAGAAATTAGACTCAAAACTCAGGTTCTTATCTTTTTCTAATTAGGCCTTGGACAAAATAGTTTTCTTGCCTTTCGCTTTGACCATGGACAAATACCGCTGGGCATTGTTCCGCGGTGAAATTGATAAATCTAAATGGAACTGTGCTTTTTGGAAAATGCGCGAAGAGTATTCTGGCATTGAACCTCCAGTTGTTCGAACTGAAAAAGACTTTGATGCCCCTGCTAAATTTCACATGTCTGCCGATGTAGAATACATGAGATATTTTGTTGCTTCAATTTTACAGTTCCAATTGTACAAGTCTGCTTGTATTAAGGCCGGCCAATATAATTCCACCGATCCTAACTTGCCTTTGGATAATTGTGATATCTATGGTAGCAAGACTGCTGGTAAATCGTTTGCGTGAGTTTTAAGATTTTTTTGAAAAGAAAAAAAAAGAAAAAATGATATTTTAAATCTAGAGACATGATGTCCATGGGTGCTTCGAAACCCTGGCCCGACGCACTGCAAGCCTTCAATGGTGAACGCACTATAAATGGCAAGGCTATTGCTGAATACTTTGAACCCCTGCGTGTTTGGCTGGAAGCTGAGAACAAGAAGCACAATGTCCATATTGGCTGGACAAAATCGGATAGTAAGTTGACACTTGATTTTTTTACCGAAAACAAGTGTATACTAAATCTGGATTTAAATTTATTTTTAGAATGCGTTTCACCCACAAAACCTAAAATTGAGCTAACAGTAAAACACAATTCAAAACCTGGAAAACCTGTAGTTACTATAGAATAAACAACAAGTGAGAGCGGCATATTCGGCTCTAACGAATCTTATACACCCCTCTTCAATTTTGTTTGGGATTTTGGTGACAAAAAAAAAATTTTTAAATTTAAAATACTTTTGGACTTTAACTAATTCTTTAAGTTATTAACGTTTCTTTTACTCGAATATTAATTTCATTTTATCATTACTAGGGATGCGATTTCCATGCAAATGCATGTTTTTGGTCGATAGTCTAAGATCCATGTGACCAATTATCTTTCCGAATCTTTAAATTTGGTTTAAAATGGCATCGATTTGTTTTTGCATTTTGTTGCATATTTTGCTTGAAATGCATATTTTGATTTTAAATGCATATTTTAACCTTTTTGTGTGATATATTTTTTTAATTTACATACAATTATAAAAAAAGTTCTTTAAAAAATATTCATGTAAACAAAACAAATCTTCAAACATGTTACATGTTACTTGCTTGGCGATAAAATTGATTTATTGGTTTTATACGGGGAAAAAATATTTTTAAAGGCTCCTTCAACGATTTGCAATTTTTAATGAAATGTATCTTTTGGTACCGTTACCACCGCAGCCAGTATTTACAAGATGGGGAACCTGACTATATGCTGTAGAATACTATTAATAAAACTTTGAGCAATTTAAGAATGTTATAAAAGATGCTTATGCAATTACAATTTTAAAAAAGTATTTATTTGTTTATGCAAACAAACGTTTGAATTAGTAATTTAAATTAAGTTTTAAAAAATATTGCGCTTTTTAAATAAAATTAAAAAAAACGATTTTTTATTGAAAATGTTTAAGTGCAAATTTTTTATTTTTTTAATGCATATTTTGGAGTTTTCAGTGCATATTTTATGCGCATATATCCGATTTTTTAATGCATGAAAATCTCATCCCTTATCATTACATTTACAACTAATAATTAAATATTAACTTAAACAATACAAGTGTTTTATTAAAAAAATATAAAGAAAATAAGTTAGAGTACTAAATTCGGTTAAGCCGAATCTTTGATATCCTCCACCGACATGTTATTTCTTGTCATATAAAACTTAATTTAAATTAATTTGAATAAAATATCATGATTCGTAACAGATGTAGCCGAACTAAAAAGATTTTCAGGAAGGGAATTTATATTGAACCCATGGAACATAATATATCAATCATCATAAAACTCTGTGAGTAGAATTTTTATATTAAAAAACTTAACTTAAACCAAACCTTAAAAGTTTCAAGTTAAAGCATTAGTTAAATTTGTTTAATCGTTAAAACCATTTTTAAGTGCTTTATATTGGTATATTATGGTCTGTTCTTCTCTATTATTAAACTATACGGGCCTGTTCTGAAAATCACGTGATTTCAAATCACGTGTTTTTGAAATCACGAGCGTGATTTCGTGGTGTTCTGAAAGTCATACCGTTTTTGTGTTTCTCAGTGTGCTTTCGGTAATTGAAGATCACACCAAAACACACAAAAACGGGACACTAAAATAATGTATATAAAATCGGATGAAATATTGATTATATCTGATATTTAGTCAATTTTTTTCTGCGGTCATTTTTGCGTTTCTTAATCTCCATTTGGTTAAGGAATGAGTTTTTTTTTTGGCATTTTGGAAGGCAATTTAAAATAGATAGCAGTCTCCATTCACAACAGTTCTCATTAAGTTATACTATCTATATGATAAATCTAAATAGTGCCTATTAGAGGTGAGTGATGTTTATGTACCTTTGATCAGGCCTGCCATGTTTGCCGATTTATCTTCATTTTGCCGTTTTTTTTTGCCTCTAAATTATCAAAATGCCGATTTTTGCTCAAAAAATTAAGATTTTTGCTCAAAAAAATTAAGATTTTTTGATTTCTCATGATAATCCCGCTAACCTTTAAGCTTGTCTGCTTAAACTTGTTAGTTTTGGGCAATTTTGAAATACTTGCTTTATTTAAAAAAAAAGACAACTGTTGTTACTTCAGTGCTTTTACTTAAGGAAAAAAAGGATTTGATTTATTTAAAAGTATATGCAGCGTTTGTAATGTGGGTTTAAACCCACAACATCCACATTTTTATTTGAAAAATATTTAGTTATAAAGAATAAAAGAATTAAATCAAATTAAAAGAAACAAATCAGCAATTTTTTGGACAGAAGTTAAAAGAATAAAAAATTAAATTAAAATATATAAGAAACTTCGAAGTTGTAAAATTCCTTCCTCAGTAAAAATAATTAAATGAAAATTAAATTTAATGAACTCAAGCCTAATTAAAGAATATCAACAAATTAAAAGTTAACAGTTCAACTAAAAATCAAAATTGTTCTTAATATAAAAAACTTTATGTTTTAGTTTAAAAATAGATTGATACTAACAAAAGAGTTAAGTTAAGCTAAATTTATGTTCGCTATTATTATTTAAATCAAAAAAATTATTTTTATAAAATTATACGCAATTGAGGATGATGCAGGTACATCTGAGAGCCAATATATTGTAGGGAAGGGAGTCAATGATATTTGCAAACTTTTTGGCAAAATATTCAGATTTAAAAGTTAGAATTCTCCTGGTGCATTTCCAACAAACTATTCTCCTTCCACATTCTTCCGTTAATGTGGAAAGAGTTTGTTTTAGCCAAGTCAATCTAAATAAAGCAAAATTTCGATGTGCACTTCAAACAGTGTTGCCAAACTTTATGACCAAAAATGGCTTATTTTACTTTTATTTAAAAAAAACCCATTAAAATGCAATTACAAAACAAAAACAAAAAATTCATTAAAAATCTTTTACAATAAAATTGTAAATTTAGAGAAATTTGTTACATTTGTTACATCATTTAAAAAATTAAATCATCGATAAATTCGATGCCATTACTGTTCATCTCATAGGAATCACTTGTGTCTATTAGTTTTAAATATTTTGAAGGTAAACCATAATAACCTTTTGAGTTCATATCTACAATAAAAAATATAAAAAGATAAACAATATTTTATTTTATCAGTAAAAATATTTTCCTAATTGATAAAATCGAATGAAAAAAATTTTTAATCTTAAATTAATTAATTTATAAAACGTGGCCGTGGGTCATACTGGCGCCCTAAAAATAAGGTTTTTAGTAAAATTTTGATGGTTTTTTGTGACATTTTTTCTTATTTCTTTGTCATTTTTAAACCGATTTAACTGATTTTAAATAGTTAAATTATCGAAAGCATTACCGCTTGATAAATACATCGGGCATATATTGGAGTTGTGAAGGGACATCGAAAACTTATATAATAAAATAATTTCATACTGTTAATAATCTTAAAAAAAAAATCTAAAAAATTTTTAGCATTTTTTGAAAACCATTTTTAAAAAGTTTTACATTTTGTTAAATCCGGCAATACACTATCCCATTCAGTCGTACGATTAATCAAAAATGTCGTGAGTGCTCAAAAAGTGGGATAGTGTGGCTTAAAAATTAATTGCGTGACAGATTTTTTTGACACTTGCAAATGTTTGTGAAAATTTTTTTATAAAATGATAAATTCTAAGCGATCCGAGTTTTATTATCTTGTAAAGCTTGTATTATTTTTGTGGGATATTGTGTGCATTGACAGCATATTTTGCAGGCTTTTTTATGTCGGATAGAATTCCGTCAGATTTTTTTGTGAACTAGTTGTATTATTGTGTAGGATAGTTAGTCCCGGCCTTAACCAATACACAGTTTAAAGGTCCGAATAAGTCTTTAAATTGTCAACAAAAACCAACTTTCCAGAATAGTTTTTCACGATGCTACGGCAAGTTTTTCCATTTAAAATACCAATTCGAGTGTGCTATAGTAAGATATGGTACCCTTTACCATAACTCCTGCTTACCTGCTGTTCTTTATTACATTTCTGCTTTCCTTAAGTCGTGGAAACAAAAGCTGTATTTATCAGGTTCATCGATATTAAAACTGTCTTTACTTTAAAAAATACAACTTTCAACGACTTAGCCGACCATACAATCTTTGCTAATGAGAGCTGTAAAGCATTACGATTGTAGTTGAAGTTTTAAGCGGACTATAAGTAACCCTAATTTAAAATACGACGAACACTTATAATAACTCCACCTTTTTTTGCGAATTTTCGGCGCAAACATGCACAATATTAAAGTATTTCTGAAAATTTTTGCCTCCCTCTTGTTTATTATGTTTATTTATTAATTATAAAAAATGAATATACTTTCAATGTTAAAAAAGTAACTATAAAACAATTTCTTTTTATTTTTCCTGCTTTTTAGACTCCATTCAGTCCACTGGGTTGTAACTTGCCATAAAACCCAATAGACTTTTTAAAATTTTAATGTTTATTTGTTGCATTTATGGCGATAGATGTCTAAATTTTTTTCAAGTAAAAATTTATGTTTACATTAGAAACAAGAATGTACTAATAAAGAGACCTCATAAGCGCAGCTGCTTGCAGGGTTTTTCTTCGTGTGTGACGTTTGGTGTCATTTGTTAATAAGGCATTTTGACATTTGCCGTCTCAATTCCAGCAAAAAAAAATGCCTGTTGTTTTTTCTATTGTTTCATTGTTGTAGTACTGAGGTCACTTTGTTAATAAATTTTGTTAGAAACGAAAGGCAAAACCAAGGCGAATTCATACAGTTGAGCGCATCATGAGAGAGCGTTATGCTAGCTATCCCTTTTTTTGAAAAAATATTTTGTATTTAGTTTTTGTTAAAAGTTAAAAAGGGAATGTTTTTGTTAATGAAATATACACAATTACTTTAGAAGTTAAATCTTTTTCCTGGGGCCTAATTCTGGCAGTCGTGATCGAATAATTTCTCGATCCGAAAGCAGTGAACGAATCGAAATTATTTGTTCTTGACTGTGAAACTCAAATTAATGCTTTACAACCCTGAAAAAATAATTCCGATTCGTTCAGTATTGACTGAAATAATTAGATATTAAATTGCTTTCGAACCGAGAAAGTATTCGATCACGACTGCCAGAATCAGGCCCCTGTAATGGAAATTTATTGTGGCTCCACTTATTCCTTACGTCTTTTAAAATCCTTTTGTTTATATTATATGTTCACTTTTTTTGTTTTATAACATTTAAATAATTGTTTTTCAAGTATTTAGATTTTTATTGAGTTTTATATTTTGACAAATTTTTTCACAAAATGTAAACAACGCTTGACATTCAGTACACACACAGAGAAATGAACAATAAACAGATGACTCGAAAATGTCACCTTTGGGCAAAACGCAAGTAGTCGTTTGTTGTCAAAAAGCAAAAAAAAAAAAAAAACATTGCCTTCTTAAAATCAACGGTATCTAAGGCTATTCTATAATTACTACAGGTTTTTTATTTCTTGGAATGACTTTTACTATTAGTTTAATTTTAGGTTTTGTGGCTGAAACGCATTCTGAAAATAAAAACAAGTTCAGATTTAGTATAAACTTGTTTTCGGTAAAAAAAATCCAGTGTCAACTTACTATCCGATCTTGTCCAGCCAATATGGACATTGTGCTTCTTGTTCTCAGCTTCCAGCCAAACACGCAGGGGTTCAAAGTATTCAGCAATAGCCTTGCCATTCATAGTGCGTTCACCATTGAAGGCTTGCAGTGCGTCGGGCCAGGGTTTCGAAGCACCCATGGACATCATGTCTCTAGATTTAAAATATCATTTTTTCTTTTTTTTCTTTTCAAAAAAATCTTAAAACTTACGCAAACGATTTACCAGCAGTCTTGCTACCATAGATATCACAATTATCCAAAGGCAAGTTAGGATCGGTGGAATTATATTGGCCAGCTTTAATACAAGCAGACTTGTAAAATTGGAACTGTAAAATTGAAGCAACATAATATCTCATGTATTCTACATCGGCAGACATGTGAAATTTAGCAGGGGCATCAAAGTCTTTTTCAGTACGAACAACTGGAGGTTCAATGCCAGAATACTTTTCGCGCATTTTCCAAAAAGCACAGTTCCATTCAGATTTATCAATTTCACCGCGGAACAATGCCCAGCGGTATTTGTCCATGGTCAAGGCGAAAGGCAAGAAAACTATTTTGTCCAAGGCCTTTTTAAAAAAAAATTTGAAGAGCCTGACTTTTTGTTCTAATTTTAATAAAAACTTACAGTCAAGAACAATTGATTAATACGAGCTTCATCGTCACGCTCGTAGTTAGTTAATAATTTAACACGTTCCAAATATTTGGGGGTGGAAACAGACAAAGACAAAACATCCCCGATAGCTTCATGAAAACCAGGATTGGCACCAGCACGATAAACCAAAGGCTGATGTTTGTATTGCATGTAATATTGAATATGACCCATTTCATGGTGGGTAATGAATAAGTGTTCTTGGGTAACACGGGTACATTGCATTATACGGACATCATTCATTAAAAAGAAGTCCCAGGCAGAACCATGGCAAACCATATCACGCCCATCGTTGGGTTTCACCAAGATACTCTTTTCCCAGAAGTTTCTGTTTTAAATAATCTGTTAATTAAAAATCTAAATTTAATTTCTATAAAAAAAACTCACCGTGGCACTGGCTCCAATCCCATGGAGGTAAAAAATTCATTACCCATTTCAAACATTTTTAAAGAAGTGTATTCCTGTTTAACCATTATATCGGTGACTTTAGTCGATTTTTTGTTAGGAAATGGTGCAACAATATCAGCAATATGAGACCAATCTTGAGCCCACAAGTCACCGAGCAAATGCATGGGAATGGGACCAGTTTTGGAAACAACATCTTCTCCATAGTGCTGACCCAAACGATGACGTACATAAGCATGAATTTGTTGATACAAGGGATTAATTGCATAAAAACTATCATTTAATTGTTCTTCCATGGTAGGGTCTTCGTATTTATCCAGCCACACTTCAGCACCAGAGTTGAAGCCTGAAAATTAAAGAGGAGTGATTTATAACCAGAAATTTTTACAGGGGAATGATTTATAAGCTGTTTATAATTTAGTTGTTTCACAGACTAGTTTGATTATAATCGAAACTCAATTTTCTTCCTTAATTCCCAATGATCACAAAAATTAAAATATGAACGGAGGCTTTTGAATGATGTTTAATATAAGACTGGGCCATTATCAAGTTTTTTGGCTCTACTCCCGAAAGCGAATTGTATAACAAATTACAGATAAGTCCCTTGAAAATTGAGTATCTGAGTCGTCGAATTTTAGTTGACGAGTTCAACAATCTGACTTAAGTCCTCTCAATATTGTAAATATTTGGATTTTTTTTTTAGTGTGTGTTTATTAGCTTTAACTGTTTATGGTTTTTAATCCAAATTTTAATATTTTTAATCAGGCTTAAGTTCATCAAATTTAATTTTCATAAAATTATTTTTTAAATGTTATTCATTATTTTTCCTTCTAGACTGACCTGGGAATCGAACCCAGGTTTTCAACGACAGGTTGCCCTGACATGTTTCGATGGTAAACACACTATCTCTTCAGAGGGGTTTGCCGTTTAACACTCACCGGCACTGACATTGACGACGGCGAGCAGTCAATAGTCAAACATAAATCTTTAAATAAAATGTTACCATGGATTTTCTTTAACTGAACTTAAATTTATCAAGAATGTAAAATCAATATACAAATTAAATAATCAATAAGAGATTAACTATGATTGTGACAAGCCCAAAAATCTAAATCGTTCCTATTTTTTCTTATTGAAATTCCAAAATACAATAAATAAGTTTAAATAAGAGATTTGAAAAAAAATTTCTTAACCATTTTAAATAGGAATACGAAGTTTTATATCTCTAAAACTTGACTATCTTCAATTACCTTAAACTGTTAAAAATCTAAATCCATAATTAAAACCCACTTACCATTCAACTTTGCAGCCATTGTATTTAACTCAATATATCTCTCGAAATCTGCACGTTTTGGAGCACCAGCCTTATCGTAGAATTCGCGCCAGTAGTATTTTAATTCTTCAGGATCACGGCTTTTAGCAATTACTTCCTCGATTTCGGGATCCAAAGATAAATCGCATTTTGTATTGTTCCTATAATGGCAAACGCGTACCTTGGCAAAGTTTGATTCCATTGAGGACACAGTATCCAAAATTGCAGTATAATCTTCTTCAGGCAAAGCGGCATAACCTAAATTCGACAACATTTTGAATTGACGTTTTAAATCGTCTGATTGGTACGAACTCCAATTGAACTTTTGAAAATCTTTTACAATTTCTTTCTTATAGTTGGCAACATCAGCATCTACTTCATTTTTCTTGCGTTTATTGTCATCCGTGATATTGGAATAATAAGCCCAGTAGGTTTCAGCCTGTAAGTTGGTGCGCTTGGTAAGTTCAGCATTAATTTTTTTTAAATATTTGGCAGCATTTTTTTCCTCGTTGTCATCAGCGTGGCAGATCTTTAAGATTATTAAATATTTTGCATATGTGGAATTTGAAAGATTTTAAATTAAAGAAACTTACCGCCAAGCCAGCCAATAGTGTGACAACTAATAATTTCATATTGACTCTGAAAAACAAAATTTGTTTTTTTATTAATAGTTTATTTTTAGTGCATTTTGTTGCCTGTAACTATAACTTGTTAACATTTAGGTTTGTGATCAAAATCGTCCGGTTTTCAAACATATTATTTTGAGCGATTTAAATATGTTTTTCTGAATTAAAGTATACTGCTCATTTTTAATGTACATATGTATGTACATTATTAAATGAATGAAATAAACTACCATTTTTTTTCTTTGTTCATAACTTATGCGCCCCATACACATTTCAATTCAATTGTCAACTGAGTCTGTCAACTGAGTTGATGCTTGGCCACACACTTCATCAACTGAATTAAAAGATTTTAAATTAATTTTAAAATTTAATTAAATAATAGACAATTTTTTTAACTTTTTTTTTTGCAAAAGAAAACTACAAACATTAATTTTGACAGCTAATCAAGAGGCTCGAGCACACACAATGCATTCGAATTGAAACACTTAGTCAACTGGAAAAACTCAAAATCTTTTGATTTTTCTTCAACCAACTCTACAACCGTCAAACTAATCAATTGACAAAGCCATACACGCTTTGATTTGGACAACAACCGACTGACTCAGTTGACAATTGAACAAAACACTTTTTTATGTCATAAAGTTTTTATTCCAGATGATAAATTAAACAAAATTAAGATACAATTAAGTTTTAAAAAAGGTATGTATAAAAAACCCACACCTTAAACATTTTTCAAATTGATTTGTGCAGTATAATTTTTTATTCAAAAGACTCAAAATTGTGAGACGTTAATTACCAATTGCAGAAAATACAGTACGTTACGGTACGTTACATTGCACTGCATTACATTTACGGTTGGCTAAAGCAACCTTAAATCTTAAAATGTAGGATGCAAGCAATTAAGCACAAAACGCAAAAGGCTTGAAACCTGCATTTTTTAGGGAAATTAATAAAGCACTGCACGAATGGATAAACGCGGCACGTGGAAGTGTAATCCAAATAAGAACTGGCTGATTATCTTTTAACAAAAGTGGAAATAAAATAAATTCTGTATAATGAAATTTCTTCAAAATTAATTGATTTTACGGTCCCATTCATTATAGGGAAATTAGACTGTACACTGAAAGAATTATGCTTCATTAATCTAATGAATCAATTTCATTAAATTTTTTTCATTAATCCAATGAAAAATTTCATTACGGGAATAAAATTTTACAGAAATAATGAAGCAATTTCATTACCACTACGAAATTAAGTTTCGTAATTTGGTAGAATTTTTCATTAAATTAATGACAACTTAATATCTCTTTGAAAAGAAAAATTCAACTAATTGTTATACATTATTTCAATAGGTTTTTTAAGATTAAAATGAACTATTAGTTTATTAAATTGTAAATTTCAATGTTTCATAACATCAATGAAAAAATTCATAACGCTAACGAAACACTGAATTTAGCTAAATGTTAGTAATAGGTTCAAAAACATACAACGAGAAAGGAAAAACAAGAGCAAACAATTCTAACATTCTTCTTTCTTCAATTGTTAATTTAAATACACCAAATTTACGTAGTAGTACAAGCCAGCAAAATGGAAAGAAGCAAGATGAAGGTCGATTCGGGCTGGAAAATGAATTAAATACAATTTACTAAAAGGTAAAATTATACAAGTTTTTTTTTTTTATTTTTATTAATTTCCTAAGCTAATCCCGCGAAGCTCTATGCTTGTCTGCAGGAAAGAAACCAGAGTCTCTGGCGGGAATCGAACCCGCAACCTCGGCGCTGATAGACTAGCTCGCTACCAGCTAGCCTACCGAGGCACTCAAGTAGAACATAACATGATGTAACAGAAATATATAAACGAAATAAAATTAATATAACTTGATTATTTGAAACAGGAAAATAAAATTCATTTTTATATCAAAAAGTAATTTCAATTTTTGGGAATACAAAATCTTTTGAAATTATTCATTTTTATATTTAAAATACAATTACGTATTTCCTAACAATAAAAATTACCTCTTGGAGAACATAGTACAAGTAAAACTCAAATAAATATATAAATTATCCGTTAAAAATTGTGTATTTTTTATTTTGGGGATTTTTTCTCTTATCGGGCGATTTTTGGGTAAAAAGTTCTTTTATTTTGGGAGGACGATAAAAAGTTCCTGTAAGCCCTGAGAATAACATTCGACTAATTTCAAATATCCTTAATCTAAAAGTTTCCTTGACGAAACATTAAGTAACAATTGTATTAATCATTAGGCAATAGAAAGGATGTCATTTAAAGTTGGAACCAAATCTTTTGATCGCAATTATCACAGAGAAACCAAGAATAGATATCATAAATAAAAAGTTTAAAACCCCTAAATATTGACTATTCTTAAGATCCGAATTTGTACCAAATGATTTAAGGATATAAAGAAATTTATTTATTTGATTTTTATATTGCTTGCCGACACAGATCTTTTATTTTGATTTCTATTAGATTTGCTTAATTCTTAAACAATTCTTGAATAAAAAAAAATGGAATTTTATTTAATTCATTTAATAATGTATATACATGTTTACACTTGTGGTTTTAAGCGCGTTTAGGTAAAATGTTGATTTAGCTAATCAAAGCCATTCACATTACAATTGAGATGATTAAGATGACAGATGATTAAGAAAAAACACAACAAACAAATTTATAGTTCTTTAAAGTATTAGAAATGTGTTAAGTTAAATTATTTTAAACATAATTATGATGAAAGTGTGAAAATTTATGAATTATTTAAGGACAGAATAAAAACATTCAGAAGAAATTTCGTTTGAGTTGCTAAAACGCGTTTAAGAACCCAAGTGTGAACATATCATTAAATTCTTTACAGTTCTTTTCTTTTTTTTTCCTATTACCAAACAAATTTTTTCTTAAGGGTTGAGCCTCAAAATGTTGATTTTTAAATATATATTTTATCTTGTTTTTTTTTTTAAATTTAATTTACTTAAGGACTCGTGTCTATAACCCGAAATTCACTTTTCAACACACATTTTTAAGTTTTTTTAATTCCACTTAAAACAAAAATGTATTACCCTGGGCCAAATAACAGCGTTCGATATGGATCAATATTACAATACGTTTTAAAGTAGTTATTTCTATTATTTTTTCAAAGATACCTTATATTCTGAGCGTCGCACCGAAACTAAATTTTTCAACTTAGCGATGGATCATTTATAGCAAAAACCAAAAAAAAAAAAAACATATATCGCTTATGTACTTTAGTGTTTAGAAATGTGCGCAAAATTATGATTGGTGCGTAAAACAATTCTTTCTGATTCGTTGAAAGTTAACCAATTGTGATAAAAATTTCTTGTTATTCGACTTGTCATTACGCCTTTATATACTCTTCACAACAGATGAAGGTATGTTACATAAGTCTGGCACTTCCGCAATATTTTTCTTAGAAACTAACAGGTAATCTATTAATTGGTTGCAAAAGTAAAATTAATAAAGCACACATAAAGCAATGACTTCGATTAAACTTTTATTTCGTTATATCTCGGCAACAACTTGACGGATGTTGATTTTCAAATGCTCCAACTTTAGAGGATTATTAGTAGAAAATATTTACTACGGCACATGCCGTGTTGGCCTAATCGCAACGGTGACAAACCATACGTTTACAAACAGACCCTGTGCTTTAGATAACAGAGAGATCCGCCAATAGGACAAACTTTCCCACAAGCTGTAAAATATCCGACCTTGAAGTACGCTTTTTTGATCTCCGTTCCCGCGACAAAAAATCTCATTTGGATTAATTAATCTAGATTATATTCAACACAAAGAACTCTTAAATGAATCGTATGCTTAAAATATAATTTAGTTCTGGTGTATCCATGATTGAATATTTTTCTAGATACTGTGTTGTAGGGTATCATAAGGTGGTCATATGATACCCTACAACATACTTTCTTAAATACTTGTTTTAATTATAACAATAACACATCTCAATATTGTTGTTATAACTTAAAGGTCGTAGGTGTTCCAGAATAAACAAAATGTTTGTGTTAGAACGATATTTAAAACAAAAATTTTTTTTTATCAAAAACTTTATACGGCTCAATTTATATTTACGCAAGGTAAACTCGTTAGACCATATGTTTGTTAACTGTTTACCCCTAGTTGGAACCCAAACGTAAAATTTCGTGTATTTGAGTACATGTGTGCGTTAAATTGTTTTTGTTCTATATGAAGACAATTTTGACAACTCGGTTCTTTTTATAGAGCAGCATGTCTACACTCCCAAATGAGTCTACCTTGTGTAAATATACCTTGATACGGCTCTACTGAAAATAGTATTTTTTCAATTATCACACTTTTGAAAGATATACAAAATCATGTTAAAATAACCATTACAATAGTTATCTTTTTGTAAATATTTTTTTTAATGAAGTCATGCCCGACACAGAGTGTCCCCAACCCATTTGAAATCATGGACCCTGCTAAGCAAACTTATATTATGAGTTGCATTTAATGAAACTGATTTGTTCAACTAGTAGGAAGGATAGGTTAGGTAAGGTTCCATGGGCAGCCATCGAGAAATAGCTCACCTGGGTCCTTTATTGGTCCCTTCCCCTTTATTGCCCATCCTATAGAACAGTTACTCAGATGGCGTTACTGCAAAGTTTAACCAATTCATCTTCCTAATGAAGAGAAGAAGCGATCTAAGTTCTATCCTAGATGGATCCTCCAAGCAGGCAAACACTGGTACCCCCAGGCATTTTCCCTGATGCCCCGTAACCCAGGGCATTGACAAAGAAAGTGCAGCAAAGCCTCCTCGTCCTGACAACTTCTACAGTAATCATTGAATAATATACCCATTCTTCTAGCATGAGTCCCCACCGGCCATGGCCCAGTTACAACCGATATCACTGTCCTAATTTGGTCCCTGTTAAACCTAAGTAGAGAGCTAGTTCTCCGTTTATCATATCCAGGCCATAGTATCCTGGATATCGATAGTAGAAAAGGATGATTTGAAAAGACTTTTCATGTATGGCTTTTATTATGGGTTTTTATTTTCCCACAATTTTGATTTCCGGTAAAGCGGGAAGTAAAAATTATTTTCCCGGGATTCCCGTCCAAAGTGAAATTTTATTTATGTCCATGTGACACTTTTTTAGGATTTATCTAAGACCCCATAAAACATATATATTCTGGATTCTTGAGTAATTCTTTGTCGATGTCCGTTAAAATCACGCTTACTTCCAAACAACTCATTGGAAATCACGTCAGTATGGCTAAAACCAATGACACCATTAAATTTGTTGGATATCGAATCATAGTTTATTATAAGCCTCACTCTCGGAAAATACTTGAGTAAGTTCAAACATTGTTGTAAAATTTAGCACATTACAGTTTGATAAAACTAGACTTTACCATAGGTCTTATATAAAGCCCATTCTCAAAATCAGCTAAATTATCCTAAAGCCGCAATAAATTTTTAAACTGTGGTGAAATTTGCTAAAGCCTAAAGCTGGAGGTCCGCACTACGCGTTCAATTCGTTGATGCGTTTAAGCATCTGTCAAAAAAGTAGAATCAGTGAAATTGTATTGACAAGTTACACAGCAAACGCATACAATGCATATGCGTATAGAACGCATTACCTGGGAATCCATTCCAGATTTGCATGCGTCTTGAAAAAAGGTCAAGAAAGTATCAAACGCATAAAACGCGTGGTGTGGACCTTCGGCTAAATAATAAAAACAATCAATTTATTATTTTGTTTGATTTTATGTTCTGCTTTCAAATGTGTTACGTCACTTAGTTGTTATGCGAAAAATAAGCATTGGAAATTTAATTGTTTTTTCAAAAAAAACTCTAAAACATTATCGGCGATACTTCAGGTTTGCCGATATATTGGTATCGGTATTGGTATTCGTTACATCCCTTATTAAAACTTGACTCTTAATAAGCATATTGAAAAAATTGCTAAAATCAATAACCGTAAAATATGGTATAATATTATTATTTCTTTTGTCCAAATTTTGGAAAATTTTGACCATATTATGGTTCATTCTAACTCTAATGTGGTGGATTTTGACCATTATTATGTTTTTCAAGTTTATTGTTAACAGATCAAGTCATGAAAAATGAATTCTCCTCCGAAGACTTTGTGCGCGAAGTGTTTTAATGTTAGTTTAATCTAATTTTATTGCTTGCCATATTTGTACAGCTATATATCATTTCATCTGTGCAAATATTAAAGAAAAATTTTGTGAACTTTTTAATGCAAATAAAAACATTGCTTTTTGCGAACAGTCTTGAACATTTTAAAAATAAACAAAAATTGCACACAAGCACACAAATAATAATGTAGTTGATCGTTCAAACTTGAACAATAATCATACAGATGATAATGTTGCTTATTTTCTGTGAAGCTGGCGGTCCACACACGAGTACCACGCCTTTTCGCTGCCTACGCAGCTGTCAATAAAGTGGAATCTGTGTAGTTATATGAACAAGTTATATGCACAAAAGCGTCTTATGGATTAAGCCGTTGAATGCAAAAAATATTTTTGCTTTCTACTTTTGTAAGCGTAACAAACAGCGTTCAAACAAATCAGCTAATTTTGACAAATAATTTTTTTGCTTGTAAAGATGCCGAATAAAAAACGATGCATGTAACTTAAAACATAGAACGCAAGTAAGTGCCGGTTCACACACGTCAAGTTTGTCTCGTCAAGATTTGAGTTTTTAGGAGAGAGGGGAAAAGATATGACATTCTCCTTGCCCTTCTCTTCTAACAGCTCAGGACTTGACGAGTCAAACTTGACGAGTGTGAACCGGCACTAAGGTATAAAAATCATGCAATTCGTGGAGACCAAAACGCGTGTTGTTGACCTCCATCTTTACACCTTTTTCTACTGATGCTTCCAACATGTATGAGAGTGAAATAGAATGGAGAACTGTTTAGGCCCAACCAGCGATGCCACTAGAAATTTAAGAAATTCTAAACAAAATACATTTTTTCCCCAACAACCAAAAAAAAAATCCCTACATTAAAAATGTTTCGTTTTTAGCAACAGGCGAACAAACACATATTTTGTGACAATTTGGGAATATTATAATTTAAATATTAGCGCCCACTTTTTATTTCAAAGAATGATAGCTATTCTTCTTATTTATTTAATTTATTCAAGTATTTGTGCATGTTCCTAAATGGCATCAGTGTGCGTTAATGAGTTAACATTTATAATTCAATTATTTATTAACAACAGGAAAAACCCCCAAAAAAAAAAAAACAAAAAACAAATTAATTTTTTTTTTCTTTCATTTTCTCATCTTTTGTTCTTTTTAAATGAAGATTTTTTAAGAATACTTGTTTTGAATAATTTTTTTTTTTTTGTTAATAGAATTGAAAAAAAAAATATTAACATCAGTTGCCCTGAACAAAAATATAAAAAACATATCCTTAAAAGTTCTAATTGAAAATATTTTAAAAATTCGAAATTTTACGATTTTATTTCTCTTTGTTTAGAAGGTGTGATTGTTTTTTTCTTGGTACAAAATTAATTTTTAAATTTCATTGGATATTTGCTTTTATTATTCGCATACATTTCAGCAAACGTGAGTGCGAATGTAAATAGCAAAAATAAGCAAATAGTTCGTAAACAGGAACCCGAATATTCGCAGCTCCCTAATATATACGTGCATCGTTTTGGCACTTGTTGGAGATTGCCAGGCTGTTAGCACTCATAGTACAGGTTTTCTGTTAAAAAAAATTCTACATTTGTACTAAGGAATGCGGCACTTTGCTTAAGTAAATGAGTTTTATAAAACTTAACTAGTAGTTTTTTCTTTAAGTTCAATATGGTTTGCCGCATATGATTTACATATTTTCGCATATTTGCTTAAGTCAACTAAAGCACATTATGGTTGGGCCTAATGTCGTCGGTGACTTAAAATCACTTTTTTTAGTTTTTGTCAAATATTTTAAATGCCGTAAAAGTTTTTATTCGAGATGATAAATAAAAGATAAAAGCCTGAAATCGGCTAAGAACTACCCAGTTATAAATAATACCCCAGACCACTAATGTCCCAATTATAACATAACCGAGAAATTCGAGAACACATCTAAACATTTTTGAGATTGATTTCTTCAATATAGTTTTTTTATTCACAGGACTTAAAAATTGTGAGATATGGAAAAATATTTTTTCACCTGTCCCCAAGCGGTTTTCAAATCTCCAATTTCAAATTTTTTTTTTTTTTTTTTAAATTCATATTTATTTGCAATCTATTTTACAGAGAATAAAATAATAAGCAAATTACATAATTACTAAAAAATTACATATATTGAGTTCCAATGAACCCAAAAAAAGAAAATACAAATTGTAGTTCTAATAATACGGTCTTTTTTTTCCTTACAAATATTTTCCTATTTTCTAAAGGGTAGGTCAAGTGCATGAAACCTCTTTAACCTTTGAATTTCGTTACTATCACCTAACAAGTTGATTGCTAATACATTTGAGTGATTGCTAAGTCTAGTAAGGTATCTTTCACTAAAATTATTGATTTCTTCTTTAACCTTTTTAATTTTAAGATCTCTGTGGATGTTGTTATTGCTGACAAACCAAGGTGCATTTGTTAATAATCTAAGGGTTTTGGATTGATATCTTTGTAGAATTTCTATGTTCGAATTGCTTGTTGTGCCCCAAAGCTGAATACCATATGTCCATACCGGTTTGAGAATTGCTTTATATAGTAAAACTTTGTTTTCTTAAGCTAGATCTAGGGCCTAATAGCCAATACATTTTTCTTGTTTTTATATTTAAGTGTTCACGTTTCTTTATTATATGTGTTTTCCATGTTAATCGGCGGTCAAGATGGAGGCCTAAATATTTCACAGTGTTGTTTTTTGGTATAATAGTTCCATTTAAATACACTGGGGAACATTCATTTTTTCTTAATGTAAACGTTAGGTGAACCGATTTTGCAGTATTTACTTTTATGTTCCATTTTTGTAGCCATTCTTCTATAAGATCTATTTGGTTTTGTATCAATTCAGAAGCTAAGATTGGTGACTCATGAGAAGCTAATACAGCAGTATCAAATTTTAAAAAAAAATTTCAACAAAATAGAAAAAAATGAGATTTGCACTCCAGGGACTTGTTTAAAACATCTTAGAAACAAAAATTAAATACTAAAAAATTTGATTTTTACGGATTTTGAGGAAAATGATTTTTTGCTCAAATATGATCAATAGAAAAAAGTTCATCTATTTTTAATTCTTTAATTCTTATTCGCTTAAGGCTAGATTACACTATCTCACAAGTCTTACGTATTCCATAATACTTTGTGAGATAGAAATCATATGAGTTTTGTTCCGACTGTCAAAAAATCTAATTTAACATGACAGTTTGTGTTCACACCATCACACAAAGTATAAACACCCACACTTGAAATAAAATGCAACCCTGATCCAATGAAAAGGATTATTGTTTAGACATTTTTCAAAAAACGATGAAGTCGTATGGGATGTCAAGCTTTTTTCATAATACTTGTCATTTTCGTGACACATTGCATTCACACTATCACACATTGTCATATTACTTGAATTTTTGACATGTATTAATACAAAGTATAATAGTGTAATCTAGCCTTTAACAGTTTTGTTTTTATAATATCTTTAGTTTTTCTAAAATCTTTGGATGAAGTTTCTTGACGATCTAGCCTAAGCAACCAGTGAAATTATCGCTCCTTAGTTCTCGGTTCGGTAGATTTGTGGAAAACAAAAACGCTTATAGTGTTTGTGTAGAAAATCATTATAGAAAATAACGTTTCCCTGTCTGTCATCTTTCGAACACAAAAATAATACTGTTTTTTTTCAAATTCAACAAAAGATGAGAACATTTAATTCAGTTAGTTTTTTTTTATATCCACAAACTTCATTGTGTTCGGTTCGGCTCATTAATCTTCGTCCCTTTTGGCTGGTAAAAAAAAAAACAAATATTTTTATTTTACACAAACAAAACATATACACACAAGCTGTTCGTGCTGCAGTAGTTGCTAAAATTTTTTGTTTGTTTTTTTCTTTATCAATGTAAAAAAAGAAATATGTATTATAGAACATTAAAATATAATGTTTGTCTACAGTATCACTACAATTGTTCTGTTTTTTTACGAAAAACAGAACAATATATAATGGTCGGCTCTTTCTTGAAAATAGTTACAAACGGTATTAAGAAAAATAGATATTGTTCTTGGGTGTGTGAGCCGAACGCTAAATAATGTACTGTTTCTTTTCGAACACTAATTTGAGCAGTCAACAAATAAATAGTACAAAAAATTTACTTATGTAAAAAAAAATTATTTGGCTGAGATGAGATTCGGACTTAGGCTGCTACTGAGAGGCAGAGTTCAGTATTTTTCGTGTATGAACGCTAAAAAAACATAAATTGTTTGATATTTCTCATTAATGAGAAATCTTATTTTGGCTTTTCTTTTTCATTGATAAATATGAGCAATAAAACACACATTGGTTTTACTAAATATGTTTTTGTTTCGACCTTTTAAATTTTAAATAAATTAAGTAAATAATCAGGCTCGAGGTCTGTGTTATAATCTATTATTTTATTTATTTATTTTTCAATATTTCGGCTACCATATGTAAGCATCATTAGAAAAGTCTATACACAAAACAGAAATAATACAAATAAAGTAATTATAAATTTTCATATACATAAATTCGTATTCATATTAGGTCAAATTTTAATCCATAAAGCCTTCATACTTTAAAAGGCCCATTCCATCAATATTTTTCAGCAATATTTTTCTATGCACTTTTAATTTCATACATAAAAGAACGTGAACAACGCTGTTTTTTTATATTGTTGAAGTTTTTCGGGATTTTACTTGGATATCTTTTCAACGAAAAAAAAAAACACACACACACGTACAAACACGCATGAAAAAACTATGGTTGGAGGTACCCATATTCTAAGGGCAACATAGTATGGTTGGATTTTAATAATGTTAATATTTGCAGGTCGCTATATTATTGGAAAGTATACGCATAATATAGTTAAAATTAACCATAATTTGGCCGAAGTTAACCATAATATGGTAAAAATTAACCATAATATTTTAAAAATTAACCATATAATCATTAAAATTAATCATAATTTAGTCAGAATTAACAATACATTGATGAATGTTAAAGACCAGTTTACACTATTATAATACATGTCAAAACTCAAGTAATATGTAAAAGTGTAATAGTGTGAATGCAATGTTTAATGAAAATAACAAGTAAAAAAAATTTAACATCTCATACAACTTCATCTTTTTTTTTAGAAATTTTCTTAACAATAATACTTTTCATTTGATCAGGGTTACATTTTAACAAAAGCATGTTCATGTGTGATAGTAGTGTGAACACCAACTGTAATGTCAAATAAGATTGTTTAACATTGTTTAACAGTCGCAGCAGAACTCATTAGATTTCTATCTCACAAGGTATTATGGAATACGTAAGACTTGTGTGATAGTGTAAACTAGCCTTAGCCATGTGATGGCTATTTATTTCAACCATTTTTTTTTTTTTTGCTTATTCCTGTTACAAATTAAGTTATAATCTTATTTCGTATTTTTATTTTTGTTACATTAAGGTCGTTCGGAAGAAAGTAATACCAGTCACCTCCTAGGATCAAAGATCAGTTGGAAACAATTTCAGAAATATAATGTTAAATTTTTTGGCATGCTTCTGGATACCGCCCTTTACATATCGTTATTCAAAGCTTGTTATGGCGTCATTTTTGTCATCGGTGACTTTTTAATCCGACATCAAATTCTGTTCACCACTAAGGCCATCTGGAATTCTTCCCCCCTTTAAGAAAACTTATTGCTAAAACCATAAGTATAATTTCGTAACATTTTTAATAATTTTATTTTATTTATAAATAAGGGCGCATTTACACGGGGTCTTTCCAGAAATGTCTGTTTTTGACATTCTCTTTTGAACATGCTACCAAAAACCGTTTGTCTTTTCACGAAGTTTTTCGAAACATGTCTGTTTTCATATCTAATAGTCTAATTTACATATACATACAAATTCAAAACATGAAAATTCATAAAAACAAACATGAAAACCCATTTCGTGTCTGTTTGGCAACCCCTCTTTCTTCTCAACCCCGATCGCCTATAAACAAAACAGACGTGTTTGTTAGACATGTCTGAAAAGACACCGTGTAAACTCCCTCTAAGAATGATACGAGTAAGTACGGGTTCGCATTATAATATTTTTTTTCCGAAATTGTCTTTAATTCTCTTTTAAACTTTTATTCGTATCTACACCAGTGTTCGAAAATAAACAGTACATTATTTAGAGTTCGGCTCACACACCCAAGAACGGTATATATTTTTTAGTGATTGTGTAGACGAACACAAACCTTAATACCGTTCGTAACTATTTTCAAGAAAGAACCGAACATTATATAATGTTCTGTTCTTCATTAACAAACAGAACAATTGTAGTGATACTGTAAACAAACATTATATTTTAATGTTCTATGATGTTTTTTTTTACATTGATAAAGAAATGAGCAATCAACAAATTTTAGCAACGACCGCACCACGAACAGCTTGCGTGTGTATTGTGTATATGTTTTGTTTGTGTATAATTATTTTTCTGGCTTTTTGTTTTTTTTTTCGTTTGTGTATTTTGTTTTTGTAAAAAATGTTTGGTTTGTTTAACAGCCAAAAGGGACGAACATTAATGAGCCGAACCGAACACAATGAAGTTTGTGGACTTTTGTTGAGTTTGATAAGTATTATTTTTGTGTTCGAGAGATGGCTAACAGTGAAATGTTATTTTTTTTAATGATTTTCAACACAAACACTATTAGCGTTTGTGTTTTTCAAATATCTACTGAACCGAACACTAAGGAACGATATTTAGTGTTTATTTTCGAACACTGATCTACACATTAGCAGTTTTCCCCCATTATATTTATTTGGTACGGTTTTTTTCTTCAAACCGTGAGTGTCTATTTCGTATGCATTGTAAATTAATGAATCTGTTGAGAGAAAGAAAGAGATAGAGTTCCGTTAACGGTTTTATTCTTGCAGATTGTTTACTACAGCGTGTTGTGTGATTTTTAAGCCACAGCGTTGT
The DNA here is from genome assembly GCA_963931875.1 of Pollenia griseotomentosa. Lineage (NCBI taxonomy): Eukaryota > Metazoa > Arthropoda > Insecta > Diptera > Polleniidae > Pollenia > Pollenia griseotomentosa. The sequence goes on along the minus strand of OZ007561.1, from coordinate 199,445,546 downwards.
AAAGAAAAGTTTTTTCATTTTGTTGTTGTGGTGTTGTAAATATATGTATATGTTAACTACATTAAAAGGATTAAAAAGGTCTACGAGAGTACTGCACTATTAAGAGTGAAAACCGCTATTGACATTTTTTTAATGACATGGTATTTTTTACATGTTTATTACAACATAGTTTTTCTGTGTTTGACATTTTTAAACAAAATATGAAGTGCATTAAACAAAATCTAAAGAAATAATTAATAAAGAAAATAAAAAACGTGTTTAAAAAACAGCTTACTTAAGGTTGATATTTACGAATTATAAAACATAGGAGAATTATAAAGTACATGAAATTCTGTGCCTTACAATATTCTTCCCTCCCCTCACAGTGTAATAAAAGTAACTCTTTAAAAGTAAAACATTTTTAATTATTATTTTTTTTAATTCTAAAATATTTAAGTGTATATTTATATTTTTAGGCTTATTGCCTTAAACAAATCCAAAAAACTTTTTAAAATGTTTAAACTGTAAAAAATTACCATTTTTATAAAATTGTAAATGGTATACAAGATTTGGCCAATATCTAAATGTTGTACTGCAGGTTCTAAGGAAGAAACGCATTCTTAACATAACAAAAGAGAATTAGTAAAAATTATTTTCTGTTAAAATCAATTAGAACTTACTAGCCGATTTTGTCCAGCCAATATGGACATTATGCTTTTTGTTCTCAGCTTCCAACCAAACACGCAGGGGATCAAAGTATTCAGCAATAGCCTTGCCATTCATAGTGCGCTCACCATTGAAGGCTTGCAGTGCATCGGGCCAGGGTTTCGAAACACCCAAGGACAACATGTCTCTAGAGTTAAAAAATGTTTTTTTGCCTCAAAGTTATTTTCGGGAATACAAAATTTATTATTAACAAGTTTTCTATATGACGTGCTAAATTCCCAATTTTTTCAGTTTGGTAAATACACTAAAATTTATTGTTGAGGGAAACCTAGCTTCTCTTTAAAAAAAAATATTTTATAACTTACGCAAACGATTTACCAGCAGTCTTGCTACCATAGATATCACAATTATCCAAAGGCAATTTAGGATCGGTGGAATTATATTGGCCAGCTTTAATACAAGCAGACTTGTAAAATTGGAACTGTAAAATTGAAGCAACATAATATCTCATGTATTCAACATCGCCAGAGATGTGATGTTGAGCAGGGGCATCAAAGTCTTTTTCAGTACGAACAACTGGAGGTTCAATGCCAGAATACTTTTCGCGCATTTTCCAAAAAGCACAGTTCCATTCAGATTTATCAATTTCACCGCGGAACAATGCCCAGCGGTATTTGTCCATGGTCAAGGCGAAAGGCAAGAAAACTATTTTGTCCAAGGCCTTTTTAAAAAAAAATTTTAAGAGCCTGACTTTTTGTTCTAATTTTAATAAAAACTTACAGTCAAGAACAATTGATTAATACGAGCTTCATCGTCACGCTCGTAGTTAGTTAAAAATTTAACACGTTCCAAATATTTGGGGGTGGAAACAGACAAAGACAAAACATCCCCGATAGCTTCATGAAAACCAGGATTGGCACCTTTACGATAAACGAAAGGCTGATGTTGGTATTGCAGGAAATATTGAATATGACCCATTTCATGGTGGGTAGTGAATAATTGATCTTGTGTTACACGGGTACATTGCATTATACGGACATCATTCATTAAAAAGAAGTCCCAGGCAGAACCATGGCAAGCTAAATTACGGCCATCGGTGGGTTTCACCAAGATACTCTTTGCCCAGAAGTTTCTGTTTCAAGTAAGCAATTAATTAAAAATCAAAATTTAATTTGAATAAAAAAACTCACCGTGGCACTGGCTCCAATCCCATGGAGGTAAAAAATTTATCACCCATTTCAAACATTTTTAAAGGAGTGCATCCCTGTTTAACCATTTCATTAGTGACATCAGTCGATTTTTTTGTAGGGAATGGTGTAACAATATCAGCAATTTGCGACCATTCTCCAGCCCACATATTACCGAGCAAATGCATGGGAATCGGACCTGTTTCGGGAACAATATCTTCACCATAGTGTTGACGCAAACGATAACGTACATAAGCATGAATTTGTTGATACAAGAGATTAATTTCATAAAAACTATCATTTAATTGTTCTTCCATGGTAGGGTCTTCGTATTTATCCAGCCACACTTCAGCACCAGAGTTGAAGCCTGAAAATTAAAGAGGAATGATTTATTATCAGAATTTTTTACAAAGGAATGATTTTTAAACGGAATTTCTTAGTGGATGATTTGTTACAACCAATTGTGGATCATTGCACAAACTAAATTTCAAGCTTGAATACTTGACCTTAAATTTCACAAAAACCTAAATTTTGATTACTAATCGATCTCGTTTCTAATGCTAAGATCACTTTATCGGCACAATGTACCAATTTTTGTTGAATTCCATGTGCCGATAATGTGAACGCACTTAATTTGTATACCCTATATTAGTTTGTGATTCCATTTGCAATTTCTAAAATATTCATCTTAGACCCTTTAAAGTACTTGGGGATATTCTGGATCCTTATGAGAAGTGAAGTTCAAATGGGTTTTCCGAAGACCCCAGATATGATGGGGACTTAGTTGTTATATATATAAACACGACTACCACTAATTTTTTCCATAAATCCTTTGTTGTTGCTTTATTTTTATGTATATCTGGAGAACGGCAGGAGCCAAGGTTTCAAAATTAGATAGAAACAAGCATCACGCTTATCAATACATAACATCCAAAAAAATATAGGCAGGATTGGACAAGTGGGTATCACAAGGTAAAAATTTTTATTCTATAAAATTTACCATTTATATTTTAAAAATTCACTAGTTATAGAAGATTTTGCTTAAATTAATATTTTATAGGAAATATGTATGTATTGTTAATATTAACACTTTATTGGATATTTTGTTCAAATTTACTTTTTATAGGAAATATTGTTAAAATTTACTTTTTAAATAAAATATTGCTAAAATTACCTTTTTTAGGAAATTTTGCTAAAACTTACTTTTTATAGGAAACTTTGTTAAAATTTACTTTTTTAAGGAAATTTTTCAAAATTTCCTACAAAAACTTTATATTTTTTATATAGGAAATTTAGTTATAGAAAATTTTGCTAAAATTAATTTTTTATTGAAAATATTGTCAAAATTGATTTAAATATGAAATTAAGTTATAATTTACTTTTATAGAAAATTTGCTAGTAATTACATTTTATACAAAATATTATTCAAATTTACTATTTATAGGAAACTTTGCTAAAATTTACTTTTATAGGAAATTTTGGTAAAAATTGGTTTTTATAGGAAATTTTGCTAAAATTTACTTTTATATTAAATGGGGCTAAAATTTTTTTTAGGAAATTCCTGCTAAAATTTTCTGTTTATAGGAAATTTTGTTAAAATTTTCTTTTTATAGGAAATTTTTTTTTATAGGAAATTTTGCTAAAACTGACTTTTATATGAAATGTGGCTAAAAATTACTTTTTATAGGAAATTTTGTTAAAATTTACTTTTATAGAAAATTTTGCTAAAAATTGTTTTTTTTTAGGAAATTTTGCTAAGATTTCCTTTTATATGAAATGTGGCTAAAAAGTACTTCTTTAGGAAATTTTGCTAAAATTTTCTGTTTGTAGGAAATTTTGCTAAAATTTTCTTTTGTAGGAAATTTTGCTAAAATTTACTTTTATAGGAAATTTTGCTAAAATTTACTTTTATATGAAATTTTGCTAAAAATTGGTTTTTTTAGGAAATTTTGCTAAAATTTCCTTTTATATGAAAAGTGGCTAAAAATTACTTTTTTTAGGTAATTTCGCTTAAATTTTCTGTTTATAGGAAATTTTGTTAAAATTTTATTTTCATATGAAATTTTGCTAAAATTTTCTTTTATAGGAAATTTTGTTAAAATTTACTTTTGTTTGAAGTTTGGCTAAAAATTACTTTTTATAGGAAATTTTGTTTATATTTTTTATAGAAAATTTTGCTAAAGTTTTCTAGTTATATTATTAGTATTTGCTCTTTGCTGATTTTGCTGATAATGTCACGTGCATTGCTAAATTTGGCAATGACATAACAATTTAATTCACCGCAATTTTAGCTGCTAATGTCATCGCTAAAAGGTTTAAATTTTGTATTCTCTAAGGCATTTTAGCGATCGAGATGTAGCATTAGCTAAGCGAACTACGAAGTACGAGTGCAGATTTTAAGTTTCCAGAATCAAGAAACAAATTGGAAAGGATTTTAATCAACAAACTAATAAATATTTTCAACCATTAGGGATTTTCTTAGGAGGTGTTTTCGCGAGAACGAAGCCGCGGCCATATCTAGTTAAGTTATAAAAGGCTATCGAAAAGAATGAACTACTGGAAATTAGAAAGTTTCTCAAATTTCTTAATAATTTTCAATAATATAAAGTTTTATAACTCTCAAAATTTAAAGTCAAATGTTGAAAATCTTAACCCAAAATTATACCCAAATTATATTATTACCATTCAATTTAGCAGCCATGGTATTTAACTCAATATATCTTTCGAAATCCTCACGTGTTGGAGCACCAGCCTTATCGTAGAATTCGCGCCAGTAGTATTTCAATTCTTCAGGATCACGGCTCTTGGCAAAGGCTTCCTCGATTTCGGGATACAAAGACAAATTACATTGTGTATTGTTCTTATATCTGCAAACCCGTACCTGGGCAAAGTTCGATTCCATTGAGGACACAGTATCCAAAAGTTCAGTATATTCTTGTTTAGGTAAAACGGCATAGCCCAAATTTGACAACATTTTGAATTGACGCTTTAAATCGTCTGATTGGTACGAACTCCAATTGAACTTTTCAAAATCTTTTACGATTTCTTTCTTATAGTTTGCAACTTCAGCAAATATTTCATTTTTCTTGCGTTTATTGTCACTAGTCATATTGGAATAAAAAGCCCAGTCTGCTTCAACCAGTAAGTTGGTACGTCTGGCAAGTTCAGCATTCAAATTTTTTAAATATTTGGCAGCATTTTTTTCCTCGTTTTCATCAGCGTTGCAGATCTTTAAGATTATTTAATATTATACATATGTGGAATTTGAAAGATTTAAAATTTAAGAAACTTACCGCCAAGCCAGCCAATAGTGTGACAATTAATAATTTCATATTGACTCTGCAATGAAAAATAATTTTTTTTTTTTTATTAATAAGTAAATTATGAATGGCAACCGAACTTTAGTTGAGTTGTCAGTTACTAAAAATATATTAAAAATGGCAACTGATGTTGATTTCGATTGCCAAATAATACATTTTTAGGCAACTATAAAATTTTTTAAGGCAAAAGTACGCTTAAAGCAAAAAATATTGTTTAATTTGGGACAACAATCCAACCAACATTAAACACTTTTAACAATGGAGATATTGCTGTTGGCCGACGAATTTGTGTTCAGTCTTTATAGTCTGTACTTAATAATTCACATCATCTTTGAAAAGACAAAAATATGCCTTAAAGTAAGAAAATTTGCTTATCAATACAATCAGTGATTCTAGCGGTCAAGAATTGCCTCTTAAGTGTCGCGCAATGGATCCTTCGTTCACTCCTTTTTCTTGGTCATCAGAAAAAATAAACGAACGAAAAAAAAATTTTTTCATAATACCATCAAATATTTTAAATATGAAATAAAATCAAAAAATTTGTAAGTTATATCTTTGAATTAACAAAAATATTGTATTATATTGTTAGTTTTTTACACATATTTAAATTGACGCCCCCTGAAGAAATATAAAAATACTCTACGAAACGTTGGGAAAACCCGTAATAAAATTGATGTTTTATTTACATTGAAGCACCAGTCCTAACAAGCTTAATAAAAACGGAAGTTATGACCATGACATTTTAGGAGATAGTGCAAGTGTTGCCAATAAAGTTTTTTATTAAAAAAAAAACGAAAATTGAAAATGATGTTGCTTACTTTATTTTCGCGGTTAAGGCTCGATATAATGGGTAGATTACGGATAGCAACTGACCTGAAGTTGTGTTGCCAGCAGCGAAATCAGGCAACTCCGTTGATGTTAAAATATAATTTTTTTTTCTTTTTTTAAAGATGGGCTTTTGAAACTATTGTTAGCGTTTCTTTAACTTATTTCGATTTTTCTGAATCTGAGATTAGGAAACGATTCGCAAAATAAATAAAATATTTGGCACAATCCTAATCAGCTGAATTAAATTTCATTTTCCCTTGTGCCTTTAAAACTAAAATTTCTTGTTTCGACTAGTTTAAAAAGTCTTCCAAAAATTGTGGAATATAGGAATAGTTCTTGGTCTAACAATCAAATTTTTATACCCTCCACCACAATAAGTTGTGAAGAGGGTATACTAAGTTTGTCATTCCATGTGAAACTTTTTTATTAGTCATCTCAGACCCCATAAAGTACATATATTCTGGCTCGTTGAGTAATTTTAAGTCGATTCAGCCATGTCCATCTGTCCGTCTGTTGAAAACACGGTCACTTTCGTAAAACTCAAAAGTATAAACTCAAAAATAAACAAACTAGGTGTCAAATTGCTTGTAGTTATCCTAAGCAGTTTGGGATTGAAATCCAGCAAAATCGGTTCAGTAGGATCAGATCTATAAGTCAAAATGTGGAACCACCACTTTAAAAAAATGATAATTTTGTTACAAAAACTAACATAAATGGTGGAACAATGCACGGAATGATTTTGCAAATGTTCGTTTTATTCAACTGATAATCACATTGTGAAATTTCATGAAGATAGGTCCATAATTTACCCTAGGCCCCATATAAACCATTCTCCCGGAAAACAGTTAAGTACGCCTAAAACCGTAATTATTAATGCTATCACAACAAAATTTGGCACGTCACAGTTTTTAGGACTATAAATAGCATAAAAAAATTTCGTGATGATCGGTCCATGATTAGTACGCCTTAAACCGTAATCAATAATGCTATCATAATAGAATTTGGTCCTTCACAGTTTTATAAGATTAATAATGATTCTGTAAAATTTCGTGAAGATCGGTCCATTATTTACCCTAGGCCCCATATAAACCCTACTCCCGGAAAACAGTTAAGTACGCCTAAAACCATATTTTATAAAGGTATCAAAGTAAAATTGAATACTTCACAGTTTTGTAGGACTAGAAATAGCTCTCAAAAATTTCGTGATGATCGGTACATAATTTACTATAGGCCCCATATAAAGCCCACTCTGGTAAATTAATTAAATACGCCTAAAATAGTAGCAGATATATTTACTGTGGTAAAACTTCTTCCAAATTAGTTTCATATGGCCAGAAAAAATGTCATGCAATTTTGTGATAGACGGTCCATAATTTTCCTTAGATCCCATATTTTGCAGCCTTCTGAAATTCACTGTAAACGCTAAAACTAATTTCACTCTGCGAAATTTTGGGATGATTGGTTCATAACTTACCATGGCTCCAATTTAAATCCCCCTCCTGAAAAACATTTAAGTTCGGCTTAAACTGTTATGAATCAAGATATTTCACTCAAGATTGTCGGTCAATAATTTAATATAGGTCCAAACCGGAACCAATTTTAATGCTGATGTCAGTTTTTATAAAGATAAATTAATAATAAATAGACATCATATAGATGTCACTCCTGAAATATTCAAATTGTCAGTGGAGGGTATAAAAGATTCGGCACAGCCGAATATAACACTCTAACTTGTTTTAATATAAAATCGAGCAACAAATGTGACATCCAGTACTGATCAGCGAAAGTTATATTATACCATAACTTTTCTTTTCAACACAAATTTTCAAATTCGATGTTTTTCAAATATCATATGAAAATGCAAAACCATTGCCCAATATTTAATTTTTAGGATCCTTTCCAATTCATCGGTTGTAATATTATATTTCTTCCAAATATTCATAACACCTCCTTGTCTTAAAAGATCAGGTTTTTGATTCTTAAATCCATGCAATAAAATTCCCAATCGATCGGTTCTGGTACTACAACTAGTACAACTAGCAACGCCTGAAAATTGTCAACTCAAAAACACCAGTCTTAACATTTCAGGAAAGACTGCTACAACAGCAAAAATCGAAAACTGATATTGTGGTTTAAACTTTGACGTTCCCGATTATTGAATTTTAATTATTATTCTGGTCGTCAATATTTGACCTCAACTATTTCACTAAGTTCTACTTTGCAGTACTTTGCTTAACGATGTGTGGATTTTATTGCTGCGACTTATTTCAAATTTTTCTTGATCTAAAAGTTTTCTTGATGTAAAAGAAAGGAATGATTGTGCTAAGCAATAGGCAAAAAGGAATGATGGCATTTTGATCGCAATTGTCACTGAAAACCAAGAGTAGATATCCTTGAATATTTTTTATATATAAATTTGAACTAAATAGTTTTAAAATACTTTGGTTACAAACTGATTTGCTTAATACTTAAAGCTTCATTTTTGGAAAATTAATTTCCCAGATGAATTCATTTTTATGGAATTTTGAAATCCTTTGATTTAAATTTATTAAGATTTTTTTTTAATTTTTTATTCTCCTTGAAGTATTAAATTCTATTACAATCCGTTTCTTTTTTTCTAATGCCAAATTCATTCTTTAAAACGTTAATTTTTAAATATTTTTTTATGTTGTTTGCCTGATTTTTTAATAGCTTTAGGACTCTTTTTTATAACCCGGCATTTTTTAAATCCTTAAAAAAAAAATTTCAATTTCACTTTTTCCTTTTCTTAAAACAATCACACTGACCCATATAACCAAATTCGATAAAGATCAAAATTAAAAAACATGATAATCTTTGTTCTAGAACATACCAACTGCTTGAAAAGTTTGCTTCTTAGAAGAAAACAATAGACTTTATTGATTTTAATACTTCGTGTTTCCAAAAGATAAATATTTTTTAAAACTGAATAAATACAAATAATTGGTTTTATTTATCATCGTCTTAATGTAAATTTAGCACATTTAAACGAAACCTTGTTTATTGAAGAATACTATTTTTTTAGTTATTGTTTACATTTAAATTTTGTTCTTAAAACTAAAACGAAAAAACAGTTTTTATTAAACCCCAGGAAATACTTTTTGATTTTCAGTAATAGATGGTAGTTATTTCATGCGTTATCTGGTATTAGTTCTCATTTCAGTTGTCATCATTCTGAAAACTTCAATAAGTACTTACTAGTTGTGACCTCAGCAACTGCTTATTACTTCTATTATTTTCAATACTGAACATTTGCTTACTAATAATCAGCTCAATAACTACTTATTAAGTAGTTGTGTTTTGTTTATGTACTCAATATTTACTTACAGGTAACGTACTCAATAAATACTTATTAGTTATTTTAACTAGTGATTTTTTGGCTTCTGGCAAGTACTTACTAGTAGCTAAATAATAACTAGATAGTTTTTGCCTTCTAGTAAGTGTATCCTGTGGACACCTCGAACAAAAATAAGTAGTTTTCGGCCAAAAAATAAGTCGTAATTATATATAAGTTTTTGTTAAGCTAATTGGGCCTAATGTATTAATGTAAATAAAAAACCTTTTTTACATGTTTCTCCCAACGTTTCGTTAATTATTTGTTGACATCTTCAGGGGTTGTCTATTTAATATTTTTTTAAATTTTTTTTTTTTGATAAAAAACAGTATTATTACAAAATCAGAAAACAACAAAATAAATAAACTTACAATTGCTAAGTAGTTTTCCACATTAAATTATACATTGAATGTTACACAGCTTACATAAAACATAAAACATTTTACACATAATAAAATTAAACACACAACTTAAATTAATATCACAGCTTATCTATTCTATTTTATTGCAACTCTATAGCTAAAACTTATATTATTCGTGTCTTCCTTTAAATTCATTGTTCTGTCAATATTTTGTTGTATACGTAAGCTTTCTATTGTGAAACGTTTTTTCTGTTTTGTTTCTACTTCTAATATTCTTATTCTGTCAAAGTCAGGTTTATGTTTTTCGCAAATCATATGTTTTGACAAAGCTGTTGATTCCTTATGTTTGTCTATGTCATTTTTGTGTTTACACATTCTTGTTTGTAAATTTCTCTTTGTTGTGCCAATATAAATTAAATCACATTTTTGTTCATCATTTCCACAGAATACCACAGAACTGTCACGAGACGGAAGATTTTGCGTTTTTTTTTTGTCTCTTTTTAAGAAAGCTGCCCTTTTTGATTTCTCTTTGCATCATCTTTTATGCCGCAATACAATGAACACAAATTTATTTAGTTGAGATTTATTTGCAAAGCTTTTGTAAAAAATAACTTTTAAGTTTACCACAACACAAGTAAATAATATTTAAGTAAATAAATAACATTATAAAACAAAAAATATTAATAAATACATTTTTTTTGCACAAAACACAACGTTTGTTGAACTAATGCATTTTTTAACGTGGTCTGTGTTTTGTTATTTTTGTTTTGATCATGCCATTTGTGTTGATTGTTGCTGCCTGTTTTTACACATTGCCACTTCACTACCAAAAAAAGCTTTCTGTCTTTTTCTTCGAAAGCTGCCCTCGCAACTGATTTGGGCCTTTTTCACACGTCACTTTTTTCAGTTCTGTGGTCATTTCCCTAACATGCTATTTCGTACACAACGTTGTTTTGTTGTTGTTTTTCTACAGGCATTTTAATTTTGGAAAAAATAAAGTTGAGTGTAGTATGTGGTTTGTATCCGTAACATATGTTTTGTGTGTCTATCGTTGTTTTTAAACGTTGTTAAACCAGGAATAAACTTTACACTGTAAAAAACTTTGTCATTATTTTCAGTGTTGTTTGAAGTTGTGTTGTTTTTTAAGGCTGGTTCACCCACAAGTTTCTGAAACATTTTTGGTTCGGAGAAATTTATTGTTTACTGAGAGTTTTCTACACCATGGTTCACCCATTTCAGAAACTTGGTTCGTAAAAACAGTGCTGCCATATATAATTGAAAATGACGTAAATACATATGTGCATAAATTTAAGAAAACTAATTATATTTGTGTCAAAATAAAGAAGTAAAAAAATTAATATTTATAACAAAAAAAAAAAAAACAGCATTTGTGGTGAATTATTTGGTAAGAATAAAAACTTCTTTTTCTGCGATGGATATATTATTTTGCTTGATATGATTGTTCGTATAAGAGCTGGTGCTCAAATCATACAAACACTCCCTTCCTGGCATTTTTCTTTCATAAATTAAATTTAAGACAACATCTTCTGACAACTCCATCTTAAATTTGTATCTAAAGGACAAAGAAAATTTAGAAATTATAAACTAAATTGCTTTAATATTACAACTTACCTAATATAATATTTTTCAATTTTAAATTGTTTTTCCAAGTTTTTTATTTTTGCCGCCAATACCTCTTTTTCTTTATATGTTTATTTCTTTTTTGCTTTTTGTTTACATTTTTTAGTTTACCATACTGAATTTTTAATACAAATTCCAAACAATATGGCATGTCTCTTGTACAAATTTCACATGGTGTGGCAACCTTTTCTAAAATGGTTCGGACCAAATTTAAAATTAATTTAATTCACACTGAGAGTCGTTCGCACAAAATAATTTCTCTCGCTCTCTGAGAGAAACGTCAAACTACATATAAAAAAAATTTTGTGCGAACCAAAAATGTTTCAGAAACTTGTGGGTGAACCAGCCTTTAATTTTCTTTGTGTTTCTTCAATTAGTTGGTGTATAAGTTTAATTGGAAAGCTATACTTAATTAATATTGCTGTAATTCTTTATGTTTTTAACATGGAGTTCTTCATCGCTTATATATAGTACCCTAAAAATTAAATGTTTTGCCGTATTTATTATTTGGTATTTTGGTTGAGTTGCATTAAAATTCATCAGTCTACCAGATGATGTTTCTTTTGAATACCAGTCAAATTTAATAAAACTATTATGTCGATATATGTATGTATCCAAATATGCAATTTTAATATTCTCTTCAATTTCCGTAGTAAACTGGATTTTTGGATGGTATGCGTTGAAAGCATGCAGGATCTCTTCTTTGTCGTCCCGTTTTACTATAGCTAATATGTCATCTACATATTTTACTATGTATTTTAAATTTATATTTTTCTTTTTTAAATCGGCTATTGCTTCGTCGAGTAAACTGTACAGTACTACATCAGCTATAGTAGGAGAAAGGGGGTTCCCCATTGGCATTCCAAAAATCTGGCTATAGATTTTATTTTCGTAGACGAAATAATTCTTATCCGTGCGACAAAATTCAAGCATTTTCAAAAAAGTGGACTTCGAGATTTTTGTTTGTTTTTTATTAGTGTCCCATTTTCCCATTATGTTTTTTATGGCAGTATGTACAGGGCTGTTCGTAAATAATGACACGACATCAAATGATATGAGAACTTCATTGTCCGCGTTAAATGTATGTTGTAATTGTTTTTTAAGTTCTGCAGAGTTTTTAATATTATATTTTTCGGAAATTATATGTTTGAGAATTTGGCCAATATATTTGGAGAGTTTGTAACATGGGACATTCATCGACGATACAATCGGTCTGAGGGGAGTATTTGTTTTGTGAATTTTTGGGAGACCGTAAATTCTCCAAGCAATGGCTGCGCTACATAAAACTTGTCTTTTTTGCCAGTGATCTATGCACTCATCTTTGAATATCTCTGAAACTATGTTATTATTTTCTTTTTGAAGTTTTGACGTTGGGTCTGTTCGTATTGTTCTGTATGTATTTTTGTCTTCTAGCAGTTTTTCCATTTTATTATTGTAATCCTCCGTATACATTAAAACCGTTTTATTCCCCTTGTCCGCTAGTATAGTAATAACGTCGTCATGTTCTCTCAAAAATTTCTTTGTTTTCTCAAAAACTGTAAGAATAAATTTCTCCTTTGGGGTATTTTTAAGTTTTCTTTTAAAACCTGTAATTTTGTTAGCTAATTTTGTCCTAGCGATTTCTTTAATCTGGTTTTCATTATCATCAATGGCTTGAATGCATTGCTCAATATCAGCAATAAAATGCAATGCCGAAAAACTGTGCTTATCAATTGGTAAGGTGAATTTTTTTCCCAGGGACAACATCCACTTACTTTCCATTGGAATTTCTAAATTGGTTTTATATTCAAACCAACTTTCATTGAAAATAAGGCCATGCAATTTGAATTGATTTTCTTTCAGTGTATGTAATTTTCTTATTTGTTTTCCCTTTATATTCGTAAGTTTTTAGTAAAGTTTTTGCTGGGACATACTGTATGTATATTAAGGGCATTCGACATTTGTTCAAATGAACAGTAAAAATGTTAATTTCCTAGAAAGCCAGCAAATAACTCTACTTATATCTTTAGTTTGAAAAGTTCATAATATCATGGAGGGCGGCATACTAAAAAAGTACAAATAGTTATGGCCATTTTATCAATGTAACGACTAACTGCACAAAAAAAATTCTCCAATATTTTTCACCAATAAAAGCATTAATCAAAAATAAAATCAGTTTAAATTAAAAATTTAATCAAGTAAATTAAACGTTTAATTAATACTATTAATCAGCCATGTCACAAAGTACAATTCCGTTCGGAATGAATGAAGAAAACAAAAATAGTTTCATTCCGAAAATTTTTTTCGTCATTTTCTGAAGCAATAAAATAGGAAATGAATTATGTTTCAAAACGGAATTGTTCTCTGTGACATCGCTGAATTTGTTTACTTATGCAAATTAAATTAATTTTTTAATTAATGTCACAAACTTTTTAATTGAAGTCAATTTTTAAAGTTTAGTAAACCTTCATACATATATATAAGCTCTCCATCAACGATTTTGGGTTTCTTTCAAAATACATGTAAAATGTTGGTGTCAGCTTATGGAATTTATCTGTGCGGCAAATAAATAACACTGTGTATCCAAAAAAACCAGTCTCAAAATTGCAATGCGCCATTAAATTTGACTGCTGGTTGAGCAAATCGAAACTTCGTCGTTTGAAGTTGTTGGATTTTTTAAAAAGTAGTTTGGAATAAGTCAAAAAAAGTCTGAGCTAAAAAATAACTTCAGATGTCTTCAGTAAAATTGTATGGCGATTAATTTTTTGGAAAGTATTAATTAACCCTTTAACTCTCACTTAAAGAAAACTTTCACACAAAAGTATACTTAGACGACACTTTAGAGGGATTTAATGTTCTACGAATATTTTCTACATCATATTTTATTAGGGGTCTTCTTACTTTGGTTCTTAGGTTCGTGCAATGTATTTTTTTTTTTTACATGGAGCCAATGGTAAGTTACACTACGTGACAATTTTTAATGGAAATAGGCTAACGTCGTTAGTCATAAAACTTAAAAAAATTTTATTGTTTGGTCTAAAAAAAAAAAATAACTTGAGAAGAGCAAAATTGCAAAAATTCATCAAATTTTTCATGAAGTTTGAAATTTTGTTTACTGTAACTCTGTCATTTTCTGACTTATCGTCACAAACAACCCATGATTATTTTAGTTATTTCACTATCTTTCACTAAAAAAAAAGAAATACATAATCGGTGCAATATTTTTGAAGATATTTGCTTTTAAGTCACAACAACTTTTTTAAAAACTAAAATAACCGTTATTTTGGAATATCTCGAAAACTGGATTAGTTTTAACAATTCTGGCTTCATATTCGGATTCAGCGGACAGTTTTAGGTGTCCGATTCATTTGGTCACGACTTTGTTAAAAATTTGTGACACATGTTATAGACCGATCGGCACGAAAGTTGATAGTGTAATTTATTGTCGTATAAAACTGCGGCAGACCACAATTTATTACAAAAGCCATATTTGTTACAATTTAATGTGCATTCCGCCACTAGTTATGCTAGTTTTTGTAACAAAATGATTTTAAGGGTGGTTGTTTCACATTTTAATTCATCACTCTTTTCCGACTAAACCAAACTGCTTTGGAGAACAAGAAACAAATTGATACCAATATTTTTATTTTCTTTTAAGACGTTCGAAAGTGAGCGTGATTTAAGCAGACAGATAGAATATATAAACTTTATAGGTTCTTAGATAAATATTGAAACGGTTTCACCCGGAATGAAAAACTTAGTATACCCTTATATGGTGGAGGGTATAACAATTCCTTTATAAAAACGCAAAAAAGTTTATAACATGTACGCTATTTTTGGCAATTATTTGCCGCTTTAAGCAATTAGATAAATTAAATAAGAAAGTTAGTGAATTATATTTCTTGCGATCTATCGAGACAATTTAGATCAATACCTTACCTTTTGTTTCAAAATTTTTAGGAAGCTTAAAGCTGTAAATTGTCAGCCCTAAAAAAATACTAACTAACAATCGAAAAAAATGTTGCATACAATCATCACTTAACTAAAACTAAGAAAATTAGTAAAACCGTGAAAATAAACAAGCAGTTTTTAGCCAAAAACACAAACGAACAAAAATTTATATGAAAAAGTATAAAATCTGAAAAAATTAAATTTAAGAAAGGTTTTTGTACCGAAAATGAGCGGCTGAGAGATGTTTGAAAATCGCTAGATTTCCCGCTTCCCGCTTCCCGCTAAAACGTATTTTTCTCGCGATTGACATTTAAAAAACGCTAGACTTAGCAAAAAAATCTCTAAGTTGGCAACAGTTGGCAGCAGTCAAGAATAAAACTTGGGAATTAAGCACGACAAACAGGATCTTATTAACACACAAAAAAAATCTTGTGGTATTTTTTTTACAAAAAGTTGTGTATATTTTTATTTTATGGGGTCTTATATGTCCTGTTTTTAAAGAAAACTTAAAATTTTACAATAAATATGCATAATATGTTCTACGAATATCTTGCAAAAGTAGCTGAACAAATTTTTTTCCGCAAAAAATATTCAAAAAATTCACGTCACAATTTCCACCCTTGCGAAGAAGCAAAAGTGAATTAAAAAGTTATTTAAAAAGTTAGCAAAACAAATAGTTAAACTTTTTAAGGTTTTAAATAATTATAAAAAAAAAATAAAATTTTACTTTTTAAACAATCGTATAAGTGTATTTTGAAATTGTGCAGTTATTTTTTTCAAAATCCAGTTAAACTTTTCACATTGTCCATTTATTTGAATTTTGGTTTCTGGCAACCCTAGTTGTGCCCTCTCTAATCCCCCTAACCTAATAATAAAAAAAAACTTTCTAATTCTCCTTGTTGTCTTAATTTCAAAACCATTACTGATTTTGTTATAGTTATAATGGCACTTTATTGTAATTGTTATCTAAATCAAATTTTAATCTTCTCTTTTGTTTCAGAACTTGTTTGTTTTAATTTTGTTATTTACTGTCTTTTGATCGTTTGTTCGTTTCGTTCCATTTAAAACAAATTAAAATGCAAATTGTTATTTTATTAATCAACATTTCAGTTCATTTACTCTTTGAAGTCTTAAAACATATTGACAGTCACTTCAAATCCACAGACGGTCAGGCCGAGTGACAGACAGGCCCAGCGGGAAAATGGAATTAATAGGAATCGAGAAAGTAATACATATATTGTATAATATTTGATTCCAGAATTCATTATTCTTAACACACCCCATGTCCTAGGATTGTAATAAATTATTTAAATGTATCCTGCGAATGAATTAAATAATTCATTCTTTAGAATAAATTATATTATTCATACATTCATAATAAGGATGAATAAATTCTAAATTAATAAATAAATAAATTTAAGCATTCATCACATTTATCTGTAATTATACATTTAATAATAAAAACTTTAAAAATTATTAAAATATAAAACATAAAGTACCTACTTACCTTTTTACTTTAAATAACTTTGACCGTACGCTTTCAAACACAAACTGCGACTAAAATAAAAATTATAAGTAGGCGACATAAAGGCAGCAAAAAAATAACGGATTTGTATTAAGGAAATATGTATGTACATATGTTAAGAAAAAACACGAATAATTGTTACTTACAGAAACAATACATTACTTGTTCTGCAAATGTGGGAATCTACGTGGTAATCAATGCATAATTTTTGTGTCTGATGAAATTACCTTCTCGATTCCAATGAATGCATTATTATTCTTTCGAAAATAATGCATTTTTTTTTTAATTATTTATGTAATCAATTCCTCATTTTCCCGCTGGGGGGATTCTAATTAGTTTTACATTAATGTAAATGTAATGGTTACAATGTGTATTAAATGTGAAGAGAAAACCCACACGCAAACGCAAAGTAAAAACACACAGATAAGGATAGTCTTTGGATTTACTATAGAACTGATAATTGGGTGCAGTTCTAAAAAAGTAATATGGAGATTCAGTAAGAGTTAACGGACATGTTCGTAAAAGCATCACTGCGCTGCATTAGTGATTTCAAATGTTTATATAAATATTAGTGAAGTAGATGTGGACCAAAAAATTTTCAAATACTACACAAAAATCATACACAATAAAACAGATTATATTAATAATTTTTTTTATCGGCATTAAAAAAAGTTTGCTTTTCTGATGCAGCGCAGTGATGCATTTACGAACATGCCCAACATTTTTTAAGAATCTTTTTTTAACCGTTTGGGGTTTGAAAATTGAACAACCAGCACAGTAAATTTGGAAATGTTAATGAAATATTTATTTGGGGCCATAAACGAATGCCTGCCATTCACTTTCCGAAATTATTTCATATAAATGTTGCCCGTGGCTACGCAATACGTTTTTCGCAATTAAACATTATTTATGAACGATCGTGCGACTTAGCTTCGCAGAATTCTTACAAATGAAATTTTTTGCAATTCAAAGTCTATGCTGCATTCAATAGAATATGCAATAGTAATAATTCTCCACACGAAAATCTTCAGAATTCTGACTGCAAAATCTGTTGTCAAGGTAACACTATCACAAAAAAAAAAAAAACAAAAACACCTGACTCAGCTACTTTGCAAAAAATGCAACTCTGTTCGCATAACACATATCATTTTATGAAAGTTTTCAAAAGCTTTTGCAAGTCGGAAAGTCTTGTCGAAAAAATCGTCCACTCAATCGTATTTTTACACACACTTGATTTAATTTTTTTTTTTTTTTTTGACAAAGCATTCGACAAAAAAGCATAGTGAATCGCCAGCTTAAGCAGCAGTCGATCATTAATGCTAAAGTCAATTTTGGAAAAAGCTTAGCACGCATACACGTGTGACAAGTAGACGGAATTAAATTTTAAAATCTTTCAGATTCGTTTCACTGTGAAATTTTGGTAAGATTTTGTACACTGTCATATTCCGTAAGAAAGGGATTAATGTATGCAATTTTTCAAAGAAGAAGCGCTTTAACGCCTTAAAAAAATCTGCTATATCAAAATTACACTCTCTCTTAAAATCACGAGAACTTACTCTCTTAGTCATCGTCCAGACTTGCAATTTTTGTTGCTGCAATGTTTTTAAAATTTTGATTTGAAGTTACATGTGTCCATATTATGAAATTCTAATTTTTCAATTTTTGTGTTTTCATCTTGTCTTTCCTCTTCTCCTTTTCCTATTTTATAAATAAATGCAAATACAGCCAACTTCAAGTTAAAAAATGTGAGACTTACTAAACGAAACGGAATTGCGGAGTACATGAAACTGAGTGCCCAAAACTGAATCCCTAATCTTCTCACGTCTCTCACCAATAAACTTAAGAATGGCTGCAATACAAATTGCAATTCTGAACGGTGACAAACCGTTATTGAAAGACCTGCCTGCATCATCAGAATAAAGATTATTCAATATTAAAGAAATATTATATTTAATGTCACATTTAGAGATTTATTTTTAAATGTCTGTTAAAACCAGGCCAAAAATTAAAACGCACTAAGGGCGTATAAATCAGTACAAAATAAACTCTCTTTTTGATTTCAAATGTGCTTAAGCCAGCAAATCTATAATACAGTAAATATTTAAGCTATCTCTGAACGCAGAAAATTGGGCGTGTATACTACCAATAGAAACCATATTAATTTGACAACATTTATCGTACTGCTGCCACATTATTATTTTTTGCACTACATATAATATATGGAGCACTGATTTACAGCTGTTAAGTTTAAACTACATATATAAATTTAAGTTTAGTTCAACTTAACCAACGTTTAACCATTAATTGATTTATTAGCCATAAGTCAACAAAATATAAATGTATATGCTAAAATTTTTCATTTTATTTAAAGTGTGATAGTGTAGATGCAAAATGACATGAGGTAAAAAAAAAACTATTTGATTTTTTCACAATCTGACCAAAGATCATTGCTTATGGTGAGAACAAAAATTCACAGGACTTGAAGAATAGTGTAAAAGGGACTTTTAGATTGAAAAATCAGTCAGACAACTTTAAACGTACTTTTTAGTTTCAAATAGTATCACAAAAAGTACGATCGTCACAAATTTTCATACCTGTCGCTACCTCTAATATTATCTTCGATATTTTTAAAACTTCAAAATAATATGTATTCTCTAGATAGATTTTCAATAGATAAATAAAACAATTGATTGTTCTGTACTCTTTAGAAACACCAACCAGCTTGAGCATAACAGAGAGCAAAATATACTTAGTTATGCTAGGAACACAACTGGGACGAACGACGAATTTTTGGCCGCGAATATTCGTCGCCAAAAATAAAACATATTTGTGTATATGAAAATACACAGAATCATGGCGTCGGCCGAAATTCGTCATACGCGGCGACTTTGCAATATATTTATTTATATTTCATACGCCGGCGAACGACGAACAAATCAGTACCAGGGGACCATGTTTGATTTTAGTTTTCAAGTATTTTAGTATATAAAGTTACTTTTTTACTTTAATAATTGTTTTTTATTATTTTATCGTATTTAAAATAAATATACAAAGAAGATAACTATAAGAATAGTTTTTAATTGTGTTTTTGTTAATGTTTGTGTTTTCTTAGTAAATTTTTTTATATGGTCACACTATTTCTCTCTCTTTGCACAAACAGCAAAGAACTTTTTCAATTAGTAAAGCTGTGAGTTATTCGTTGTTATTGTGTTTCATACGACGAACTAACTCAGCGAATTTTTACTAAAGAATCCGTCGTGTAGGGCGAAATTCGTCGTTCGTCCCAGTTGTGTTCCTAGCATTAAGTGAAGAGATAACTCTCTCAGTGATAATTGACAAATCATGTTTTGTTGTGATTATGTGTGTTTGTGAAAGCATGTGCATTTTGTATAAATAACCCATCGTTTGTTTAAAAAATACAGTTTTGGTGCGTTTATCAGAGGGCGCGCTTTGTTCACACTAAAAAGATTTTTAGTGTATAAATATATTGTGAGACTTACTGACGACTGTGTAAGTGTTAATTAATTAAAAGAAAAAAAAATTCGATTATGCAAAAAAAGTTTAAAAAAAAAAAATTAAGAGTGTTTGAGTTTTGTTTTAAAACGCGTTTATTTTTAATTTGCTTTCCAAAAAAATGAGAATAATTGTTCTTGATCTAATTACATTTAAATTGATTTAATTTTTTGCGGTTTTGTGTTTATTTTCATATGAAATATATAATAATAAATTATGTTTCTGGATAATAATTCTTTATTTTTAAACGGTTAAAGATAATTAAAAAGGAAAAAAAATAGAACGCTGACTTTGCAGAGGAGAAACAAAGTTGCTGCATGAAATCTTAAAGAAAATAAAAAAAAATTCCCCTAACAAGTTTCTCAAAGTTTTCGCACACCAAATGTTTTAAAGTTTAGATGGTATTATGCGTTTGCACTGATGTTTGTTACATCTTAAAGTCTGTAAGTCTGCAGATCGACAAGATGCACTTTCTAAGTCGGTCTAACGATTTCAGAAATAATTTCATAAAATTTTGTACAAAGGTTCTAATTGGCACAATGACCAAGCCCATAGGGCAAACTGGTCTATAATTTCACATAGCCCCCGTACAAGCTTTTTTTTGGAATAGGGTCTTTGTGCCCATAAACCATTTTATTATGTTAGTGTAACGATTATATTCGGTCCAAACTTATTTAATTTTAATCAAAATCATATTACCAAATTTTATTGAAATCGGTCCATTTTTGACCCCATAGCTTAAGACTTGTGATTTCGGTTTTTTTAGTATTTTCAATACGCTAAAGCGTTTTGGAGTTACGCGAACATATGTTGTGCAACCTCCTCCATTTTGGAAATAATGGTATATATCGAAAGCCAGAGCTAACTTTAAAAAAACGGCTAGCACCACTGGATTCAGCGTACCCGAATTAGGTTAAAACGACAAGTGCCCAGCTTGTCTAAAAAAAAGTGTAAATTTCTAGCACAGTGTAATTGAAGAGTCTTAGATGCCTTTTCAATGAAAAAGATTTCCAGATTACTTTTTAATAGAATAAGACATTCTTATGGATTGAAGAGTTTTTAACACTATAAAATATTGATTAGATTTACTACATAATTATAATGAAAATTTCGATCGATATCAGAAGGGCGCAAAGGAAATACAAAAAGTAAAACTGAAAAATTTTACTTAGTTGCTTGATTTTAAACAACGATAATTGACATAACAATATTTATATGTCTTATGTCCAGTGGTTCCTAAGAGGAAGAAAGGGCCACAATATCGATAAAAATTTGGCATTTTTAACCTATTTTTTTTTTTAAATAAACAGATGGTCCACATATTAAAAACTTCTTGAAAACTCCTAACAATAAAAAAATTTTTAATTTTAATTATTTTTTAGCTTAAAAATTATTTTGAAAAGGCTTGGTGAAGCAGTTTGCATCTTAACGGTATGGCAAGGTACACGGCTACCTTCAAACATTAAATGTTACCTTCACTCGGTCAAAATCTAAGATAGACTAAAGCAATATGAATAAAAAAATTAAATTACTGCATCTTTGCAAAAAGGGAAATCACCGGAGTAAAATTTACAAGTTTCTTGTTTCACATTTGCTAACTTTGATACGCATTTGATTAGCATTAATACGTTGCATAGCCCAGTGCGTATACAAAAATAAAAATTTTACTGAAAATTAACAGCTGTTTTAAGTCTCAGGGTTATTTTCCGTGATTGTTCATACATATATATTTCGACCAAACATTTTAGTTTTTAATACAAATTCCATATAGGTACACGGATAGCTTGCAATGCTATTAAAGGTGTTTTTTTGGCATTCACCTAAGGGTTAAAGAGAAAGCGATCAATTAGGCTACCCTGTTCGATCCTTGTGCATGGTTATAGATTATAGGCAGGCTAGTCGTAAAACGTCAAAAAAAAAAAAAAAAAAAAAACAATTATGTTTCAGTGATTATTCCACGTTGCCAGTCTCCTATTTGCCTCAGATGCATTCGTTCCAGTCTGCCAGTCAGGCTACCCCAGTGTCTGCATTTCTTGTTTAGCTGCTATCAGACTGATGACTGAACTGCATTACCAAGAGATACTTGGCTTAAACCAGAAGTAGTGAGCTGCTTAAAAATTAAAAACAAAGCAATCGCTTCTTGCCAACCCTAAGTGGATAACAGACAGTTAGCTTAACGCACAAGTGCATCTTTGTGAAAGACCCCGTCGACTAACAATGCTCCAAGATTTCACAATGGGTGGCCGACATCAAAATTTCTGATGATATGTATTGATTCTGTCTGATATTATAAAAATCGATCATCAAAATTAGAAAATCGGACTTGAGATGCAAAATAAAAGAGTTTGCAAGTATTAAAAATGAAATTAACGAGATTTAAGGTAAATGTTAAGAATTCTAAGAATCTAATCATTTAAGGGCTTCCTTCCTAAAAGTCTGCATGCAGGGTTTAAGACAAGCAATTACCCTTTACAATAATACACATCAAAAGCGCTGTAATTTTAAGACCCACAACACCACCCTGGAGAGAGTGTTATGCGTTTGTTATGATGTTTGTAACTCCTCAAAATATTGAACCTTTTATTCCTAGTTTGCGTAAGCCTTTTTTATAAATTTTAAAACCAAAAACAAAATCTTGGGGTTTTTAAGTACCAAAAGACAAAAAAAAAAAACTTAAAAGCTATAAATTTTCTCATTTAAAAATGTTTTAGCCAAACTTTTGATTATGACTCTAAATATTTTTAGTATTTTCCAATTCTACACTAATTCACAAAACTTCATTAAAGATTTATGATAGAAATTTTTTGATAAGATTTAAAGAACAAATTTCAACACACGTCTTTAAATCAATTGAGCTAAAGATCATAAATAAATATTAAACTACTTTTTTATCTTTAAATTAAATTTAAAATCCAGTGGCAATAATCTTATCAATTTTATAAAAGGGAATAAAATATAAAGAAATAAATTTTAAAAAGTTCAACATTTAAATCAAGAAATGGCGATTTTATCAGATTGTTTAGAAATTTTTAATCAAAGTTAAAGCAATTATTTACAATAAATAAATCAAAGATAATATTTACTTTATCAATAAAATAAAAAAAAAAATTAATTTATCTCTATTAAAACTTTTCAAGTGTTTTAAGATTTTCAAATAATTTTTGTTAAGGGGAAAAAACCTTCTATTTAAAATAATCTTTTGTGCCAGATTATACTAAATCGAATATAAATTATTTAATTTAAAATTAATTCTCATTAATTCTCAGTAATTTCAAGGTATTAAATAAATTATTTATAATCTTTTTTGCAATAAAAGTTTTAACTTTTTTTCCTCTCCGATCATTTTAAATTATATTAAATTTGTGGTCATAATTATAATTCAAGTCAAGCTTGGCGATTTTTGCTTAGTTTTGTTTTGGTTTGTCATGTCTTGTTTACTTTTTTATTTTTTAATTTTATTGAAAATTTACTCACGTGCTTTAAATTCTAAATTAGTTTAAAAACTTTTGTTTATTCTGCAAAAAAAAAATATAAAAACTGAACAAAAGTAAGAAAAAAAAAACAAGTAAGAAGGTTGGTCAAGCCCGATCATATGATTTCCTACACCAAACCATATACAGATAAATTTTCGGAAGTTTACCATTTATGGGACCCATAGGTCGACATGGACCTGCCAGAAGAAGTAAATGTCATGAGGTTAAGGTTCATATAACAGTTTTGTATCATAATATTATAAACATCTATATGTGGTATTTTTATGGAATTATTTGTTGAGAGCAAAAATATATTATTTAAATTAAACACCAAAATTTAAATTTTATTAAGGTACATGTACAACCGATAGTTTAAGAGGCATTTACAATGTTTAAAAACTGGTCGTTGGTCAATAAAATTTGCAGTTCTTGGTATTCCTCGTCTTCATTTAATAAATCGCTATCTATATATTTTGACTTAATTTTTAATCACGACTCGGCAGGTACTTCGTAGCTTCAAAAACAAAGTTTATCACATTTTAGACACTAAAGGCCCTCTCAACTTCAGCTTGAGGTTAGTGATGTATTAAGATATTTTTAGCAAAACTATAATGTTTAATAAATGGATTGTTAACAATTGTAAACATATCCAAAACTTATCCGCTCTCGATGTTTTTCGATTCACCAGTTCTTAAATTTTAAGACAGTCGATATAACTAAAAAAACAAAAACAATAAAGCTTTACCAGAACAAAAGCAAAAACGGCCTTATTTAAAAAAGCAAAAAGGTGCGAAAATGCTCGTTCTTAGTTTGGGGCTAAACATTTTTTATCGCGTTACACGTACTGAAAAAAGGGCAAAATCTAGCCTGAAAAGGGATAAGTTGGCATCACTGGTCGTTAAACTTTATGTTAATATCTATCACTATTTATAAGGAAGCTACTTTCGGGAGTTGTATTTCTTTGAGAACTGTGGTCAAATATAAACAATTCCAATAAAATTTGGCTAGAAAATTAAGGTAAGAACATTGTTCGAAAATATACATTATATAAGTACTGCTTTTTAGTGTTCTGTTTGGTACTCAACACAACAAAAATATAAGAATATTTTATTGCATTCTGTTTTTTTTTTAAACCACAAACTTCGTTGTGTTTAGTTCAGAATAGGAAAGTTCGTTAGTTTCAGTTGTGCTTAGCGCCATTTTGCCTGGTAAGGAAAATAAAACATTTTTTACAAAAACAAATATACAAAACAAAGAAACCAGCAAAAAATGTTCGCACAAACAAAACATGTACACAATACACGCGCAAGCAACAACCACAATACTAGTTAGTGAGAAGTGTTGCTAAAATTTTTTGTGTGCTCATTCCTTTGTCAATGTAAAAAAACACTATAGAACATTAAAATGTAAAATTTATCTTTAAAACCACTGCAATGGTTCTATTTTATAACGAAGAAGAGAACACTATATAATGTTCGTTACTTTCTTGAAAATAGTTATGAACGGTATTAAGGTTTGTGTATTAATACACAAACACTAAAAAATATACATCGTTTCTGGGTATGTGAGACGTTCGCTAAATAATGTTTCGTTTATTATCGACACTGGGCTAAAATGAAATATTTTTGGCTTCTATTCAAAATAAAAATTTGGTATTTGAGCTAAGTGAAATTATGAATTGAGTTTTACTATTTTCAATACCCTTCGTCCTTACCAAATTTTATCAAATTAGGAGATCGTTAGATCGTTTCAGAAATTAGTCCTGAAGATCGTTTCAGAAAGTAATTCTGAAGCGGTCTAGAATTACCTTTTCTATGCGTTTCACACATCTGCACAAACGCATAATACCCAACGAAGGGTAATAAATTAAAATTCTGTTTTGAAAGTTGGTTTAAAAAATAAACTTTGGTTAAATGCAGTTAATTTTTTACAGTTTCTTTTGTTTTTGTTTTTACATTCATAAAAAAGACATTGACTTCGTTTTGACCAAAGGTTAAATAAATAACTTATACACTAGTTGGTTTAATTGTTTGATTACATTTATTTATTATTTATAGTTGAGTTACTTTTTCTTTCTTTCTTGATTCTTGATGATTTTCGACCGATCTTAAAATCCATTTCTGCAGTTAAGTCTTAATTTTTTGTTCAACATATAGCTCAATTAACATATATAACAAAGAATTTAAAAGAATATATACAGGAAAACAGAGGAAAATGTTATAAAAATCAATTTTAAAAGATACTGAAAACGATATTATCGTTTTTAAATCGTATTGTTTTCAAAATTTTTTCCATCTCATACCTGTACCCATGTTCTGTAACTTTAGTGAGAACTTCTCGCATCGAAAAGATGTGAAACAAAATATTCCATCGTTTCTCGAAAAGTGAGAAAAAAGTGTGTCTGTAACTTATGTCGAAAACTATCAAAAAAGATTACGTCGTTACGTTATAAAAGTCATAACATTGCACTCGAAGCCGATGTGACATTGCAGACGTTGAGGACGCCAGTCACACATATAGTTAACGGCGACCAAAATTTACTAAAATTGAAAAATTTTCAACAACGGCGGCGAAAATACAATCGTCGGCCATGCCAAATAATGTAAAGTGCGACTTTAATGTTTGTTGTTTGTAAACGAGCTTTGAAAAAATTCGTATATTTTATAAAAATGGTAAAAGAAAATAATTAAACAATAAAAAAAGGGCCAAGAACATAATTTTATTATTATTATTCTTTGCAATTTGCATTTTTAGTTGTTTTTTAGTGTTAAAATTTTTTTCTCGCCCCATTTTTATTCGTGAGTTTTTTTGACAGTCCAAAGCGGGAACTTTTCTCACCAAAATGTTACAGACACACTTTTTCTGTAAATTGGCGAGTAATTTCCTTGCGTGACAGCTTGTACTCGCCAAAAAAAGTTACAGACACAGTTTAGTGAGAAAAACAGCTGTTTGTTTCAATATACGGCATTTTTGTTCTATTTCACACATTTCAATCGAAAAGTTTCTCGACACAAGAGTTACAGAACATGGGCACTGATTATTAATAATTCTTTAAGCCCTTAAATTTTTCAAGAAATCCTTGTGCACTTATAACTAAAAATTAATTAATTAATTCTCATTTGGTTAATTATCTGTAGCATCTTGTTTAAGGTTTTTAAAAAAATATATTTGGCTTTGTTTAGTCTAAAATCGGTCTTAAAATGTTTCAAAACTGAATCCCTTTAAAACGTATGGCCAATTTCACCAATTTATTTAAACATAAAAGTATGCTTAAAATTCGTTTTTCATGTCAAATAAAAATAAAATTATATATGTAAAACTATAATTAAATATGAATTAATATTTAAATAGAATTGGTGAAATCGGCCATTAATATTAAAATTGGAAGGAAAACTCGTTCTTTTTAAATAAATGCCTTTAAGAAAGTTTTCCTAAAAACAGATTCTAGTGTATTTAAATTATTTGTATCTTAGATCTCTAGAAAACAAGTTTCTACATTTGTTGGCAAAAACTCTACATTTAAGTTATTTATTCTTAAGTTCTTTTCTAGGAAGAGAATATCAACATTTGCTAAAAGTTACTTGCTTGAGCAAGTTGCTCATTATATATATATATAATCTGAGAGCAGTTTCTCAATTTTTGAGAACATAAAAACGATCTTATTGTGAGAGATTAAAAGTTTTTGAATTTGAACTTTAAAACTTGTTTTGATGAATAACGTAAAAAAACATACACAAGCAGAAATTTGAGTTCATGACCTCCAAAAAAATCCAAAACGAGAAATATCTCTATCTTTTTCTACGTCGCGATGCATACAAAGTATTCATTTATATTGTTGTCATAGATCAGTAATCACAATAAAAGATCTGGGTAGACAAGCAAAACATTAAAATAAGAAAACAAAATAAATTGCATTAAATTATCAAAATCATTGAGCTTTAATTTAAATACTGAGCATATTTAAAGTTGTACCTGTTAAATCTTTAAGTTTAGTTTCGTGTAACGCTTAAGTTCAATTGCCATATTTTTAACAAATTAGATAACGATGAAGTGCTTTAATTGCAATACAATTTTCTTTCAAAGACAATAAAATAACGGGTTTGGACTAGAAAGATAAGTGATGATTGGAACAAAACGCCGACTTACTAGGTTGAAGATCTAAGAAAACAATTAGACGAATGTTTGGAAGACTTGGGCTATGAATCGGGTACCATAAAGATCTAATTGGTCAAAGTTTTGAGTGACAAAATTTTTTTTTAAATTATGCAATTCGATTTATGTTTTAAGATTCAAGATACTACTTGATATTAATTTATTTAATGCTAAAAATATTCGACACTATTTGAAAGAGCCAAAATCCTAATTTGAATTAAAACGAACAGATATGATTAAAGTCATATTTAGACGATCAGAATTTAAAAAGAAATTCTCTTAGATTTAGGAGATTTTTGGTGTGACATTTAATTTAAAAAAAATGCAATTTGGTGTCTGTTTCTTAAAAATTTTGCTCCCGAAAAGGGTGGCTTGCTTTATTCTAAAAAATGCATCCTTTTCGGGAGCAAAATTTTTAAGAAACAGACACCAAATTGCATTTTTTTAAATAAAATGTCACATTTTTTTGTAGAAAAGAAAACACCATTTAAAAATTGTCATTAATATTTCAAAATTTGCCTAATTCACAACCGTGGCTTAAATTTTTCGGAATTGACCAATTGTTTGTTGAATTTAAAGCCATATGCAAAGAAGCAAATAGAGATTTAGCTTAAAAAATATTAATATTTACTTAACCATGCATAAGTCAATTTCCCCAAGATCGCTTAAAACTAACTATTATGTTTTTGACAGCTTTAACTGATAGTTAATTGTAGCTGAACTTGGTGAAATTGAACGTAAGTCTGATAAGAACTTTTGATTTCAAACACTCTTTAAATCTTATAAAATTGATAACAAAATTTAATTGACTTCATTGAAACGGAAGAACTCGGCAACAATCTTAACAAAAATGTCAAATTAAAATAACACTGAGTCTTCACCTAAAAAATATATGATATAATATGTGAGAGAACGTCGGCAGAATGAGAGAACAAATTTCTTCATGTTAATCTTAATCTTAAACAAGGGGAACACGTATCTTATAAGATTTCATAATCGAATGATTCTCGCACAGTAAACTTGTGTCGTTTTTATTCTTAATTCTTAATTTTTAGTTTTTTCTTGTTTTTAGTTAAAAATATTGTTTTTTTAAACACTTATCACAAGATTTTCACTATTTGTACAAAAAAAATTTAACATTTCAATGAATGCGTCTTATTATTGTTTTTTATGTATGCATGAATGTGTATTTTTGACAGCTCATCTTATAAGATAGTTGTTATAAGATTTCTCATAACAACTGTCTTATAAGATTTATTTATTATAATATTAATATTAACACTATTTGAGAGTCTACACGTAAGATAATACTCCCTGCGATTGAATTTGACGTTTGCTGATATAAAAATCTTATATTTTATCTCAGGTGGAGACCCTATGTAATAAAGATTATTTAATAAACATAAAATGTATTTATTAAATATTTTTATTCACATACATAGTTTTTGCTTTTTCACTTATTTATGTATATTTTTTATTCCAGAGTCAATATGAAATTACTGGTTATCACACTATTGGCAAGCTTTGCGGTAAGTTTCGCTGAAAACTTTCTTTGAAAAATATTTTAAATTTGAGTTTTTATTTTTAATAATCTTGTAGATCTGCCACGCCACCATCAAAGAGGAAATTTCTGCTGCCGAATATTTAAAGAATTTAAATGCAGAAATTGCCAAACGTACTAACTTGGAGACTGAAGCCTCCTGGGCTTATGGTTCCAATATCACCGATGAAAATGAACGCAGAAAAAATGAAATCTCTGCTCAAGTTGCCAAGTATATGAAAGAAGTTTCAAAAGATATTCAAAAGTTCAATTGGCGTTCATATCAGTCGGAAGATTTGAAACGACAATTCAAAATGTTGTCGAAGTTGGGTTATGCTGCTTTGCCTGAAGAAGATTATGCTGAGCTTTTGGATACTTTATCCTCGATGGAATCTAACTTTGCCAAGGTACGCGTTTGCCATTATACGAACAAAACCAAATGTGATTTATCCTTGGATCCCGAAATCGAGGAAGTCATTACCAAAAGTCGTGATCCTGAAGAATTAAAATACTACTGGCGTGAATTCTACGATAAGGCTGGTACCCAAACACGTGCTGCCTTCGAAAGATACATTGAATTGAATACAAAGGCTGCTAAATTGAATGGTGAGTAGTTCTCTTAAAGTGACTGGATTATCGAAGTAACTGCTTCTAATACTTAACAAAATCTTTTTTAAACGATTTAGTTACTGTCCTGGATTTGTGTCCTTAATTTTAGATTCTGTGAACTTGAAATTAGGAAAAGAAATTCTTATTTTATCATAAAAGATTTTATTTGGATTATTGAACTGGTCGAACGTAGGATTTTGAATAAGAAAGGGTAGAGAATTTGAAATAAATTTCAATGGCCAGTATAATATATTTTCTTTTTGGACTGTAAAAATTTTAAACAGAATCCAAGTTATGATTGAGTTTAAATTAAGATGATCATGATATTTGAATAAGACAATAGAGGAATAACTGCCTTCCACAATGTATAGATACGTCAGAATTAGGAATTTTAATTGATAAGAATGTTGTTGAATCGAATGAAATTATAAAGTTTCGGCATTGTCAGAATTCAGCCTTTCTATTTTCGATTTAAAAGGTTAAGGAACACAACTGGGACGAACGACGAATTTTTGGCCGCGAAAATTCGTCGCCAAAAATAAAACATATTTGTGTATATGAAAATACACACAATCATGGCGTCGGCCGAAATTCGTCATACGCGGCGACTTTGCAATAGATATATTTCTATTTCATACGCCGGCGAACGACGAACAAATCAGTAACAGGTGACCATGTTTGATTTTAGTTTTCAAGTATTTTAGTATATAAAGTTACTTTTTTACTTTAACAATTGTTTTGTATTATTTTATCGCATTTAAAATAAATATACAAAGTAGATTACTATAAGAATAGTTTTTAGTCGTGTTTTTTTTAATGTTTGTGGTTTTTTAAGTAAATTTTTTTTATATGGTCACACTATTTCTCTCCCTTTGCACAAACAGCAAACAACTTTCTAAATAAGTAAAGCTATTAGTTATTCGTCGTTATTGTGTTTCATTTGATTAATTAACTCAGCGAATTTTTATTAAAAAATTCGTCGTGTAGGGCGAAATTCGTCGTTCGTCCCAGTTGTGTTCCTAGCATAAAGCCAAACTTTTTTTGTAGAAAAGTAATTAACGGCTAATCTAAATTTAAGTTTTGGAATTGTCAAAGTTCAAAAAGTTAAGTTTTAACTAAAGTTTAGAAATTTTTTTTATTATTGTTTTTGTTCCAAACCTAAAAAAAAAATTATGGAGTAGGTATTGGTTATACTTATTAAAAGGCGAATCTTTTGAGTACACATATCCAATATTCTACAATTTCGTTGTGACGAATTATCAACTAAAAAAATTACGATAAATACGCATTCCAGAATTCGAATCTGGTGCTGAAATGTGGTTGGATGAATACGAGGACTCCACCATGGAAGAACAATTGGAAAATATTTTTGCTGAAATTAATCCCTTGTATCAACAAATTCATGCATATGTACGTCATCGTTTGTATCAACACTATGGTGAAGATGTTGTTTCCAAAACTGGTCCCATTCCCATGCATCTACTTGGCAACATGTGGGCTCAACAGTGGTCTGATATTTCCGATATTGTTTCGCCATTCCCCAATAAGCCTTTGATTGATGTCAGCCACGAAATGGTGAAACAGGGATATACTCCCCTAAAAATGTTCCAAATGGGTGATGATTTCTTTACTTCCATGGGGTTAAAGAACTTGACACAGTGAGTTTTTTTTGGAAAATAAATTGTAAACGCATCATAAGCCACCAAATTACAATACAGCTTAAGTGGAAATTTTAATCGATATCGAATGCCGTAATTTGCCCCCTGGTTTAATTGGTTTTCTATTAAATTAACTCTCCCACTCAAAAGATCTCCAACGTTGAGTATGAGATAAAAGTTATCCTCAAGAACTTCTCAAAGAGATGCATAATAAAATTTCTGGATTTTTATTATTTTTTTTTTTTTAACTTTAAAGTCGATTATCTCTAAGTAATTTCTTGCGGCATATGATGTTGTTACAATAAGACCTGCAATTTTAAGTACTTTAATTAAATGCTTCTTTTAACAGAGATTTCTGGAATAAGAGTATCTTGGAAAAACCCACCGATGGCCGCGATTTAGTTTGCCATGCTTCCGCCTGGGACTTCTATTTGAAAGATGATGTCCGTATCAAGCAATGTACTCGTGTTACCCAAGATCAATTTTTCACTGTGCACCATGAATTGGGTCATGTTCAATATTTCTTGCAATACCAACATCAACCTTTTGTTTATCGCACTGGTGCAAATCCTGGTTTCCATGAAGCTGTCGGTGATGTTTTGTCTTTGTCTGTTTCCACACCCAAACATTTGGAACGTGTTGGCTTATTGAAGGGCTACGTAAGCGACGACGAAGCCCGTATTAATCAATTGTTCTTGACTGTAAGCTTTAATACAAATCGGGCCAAAAATCAGGTTCTTAAATTTTTTTCTTTTTTAGGCCTTGGACAAAATCGTTTTCTTGCCTTTCGCCTTCACTATGGACAAATACCGTTGGGCGTTGTTCCGCGGTCAAGTTAACAAGACTGAGTGGAATTGTGCTTTTTGGAGGTTGCGTGAAGAATACTCTGGCATTGAACCTCCGGTAGTGCGTACCGAAGAGGACTTTGATGCCCCTGCCAAATACCATGTGTCTGCCGATGTTGAATATTTGAGATATTTGGTTTCCTTCATTACTCAATTCCAATTCTACAAGTCTGCTTGTATCAAGGCCGGTCAATATGACCCTACCAATCCTGAATTGCCTTTGGATAATTGCGATATCTATGGTAGCTTGGCGGCTGGTGAATGTTTCGAGTAAGTTAAAAAAAAAAAAAAAATTCGAAAAAAATATATTTTTCATATCTCTAGAAAAATGTTGTCCATGGGTGCCTCGAGACCCTGGCCTGATGCATTAGAGGCTTTTAATGGAGAACGTACTATGACTGGAAAGGCTATTGCTGAATACTTTGAACCTCTGCGTGTTTGGTTGGAAGCTGAGAACAAGAGGAACAATGTTCATGTTGGCTGGACTAAATCTGATAGTAAGAAAGGCAAAATTTTATAACTAAAACGAATATTTTCTAATCTCGAATTTTTTCTTTATTTTTAGAATGCGTTTCAGCATAATTTCAGGAATTTTAAGCAACAGTTCCTTCCAAACATTTTTAAAGTATATAAAGTTTCTATTAAGCACTTAAATAAATTTTTGTTACTGAAAAAAAAAACAACAGTATTAAAATAAAGAAATTAATAATACATTCATAGCTTAAAACGCGATTTTTCGGATGAATTACCGCATTCAATACCGGTCGAAATTACACTACAATTTTAATGGAAATTTCGATCGTTCTTGAATGCCGTAATAGCGCCCTGATATTTATATTTGAACAGGATCTTGGAGGTTTGTTCCAGCAAAACAGCGGCTGTAGCTCGAACTCGGTTGTCTACGGAAATGAGATTTTAATATTTGCTGAAAAATAGACAACAGTTACAGATTTAACTTTCTCTCTCAAGATTATTTTGTATACCCTTAACCGAAGGTAAAAGGGGGAAAGTCGTTAGCTGAAATGCAAAACCACGTAACTAACATTTTTAATATTTTACAGCAAAAGAAGTTATGTTAGATATTAATAAATAAATGCAAATTTGGCAATCAGATATCGCAGATTTAATAAAAATATAAAACGATTAAGTCATTACTGGAATACAAATAATACTTTATGTTTCAAGGAGT
Source organism: Pollenia griseotomentosa (assembly GCA_963931875.1). Taxonomy (NCBI): domain Eukaryota; kingdom Metazoa; phylum Arthropoda; class Insecta; order Diptera; family Polleniidae; genus Pollenia; species Pollenia griseotomentosa. Next base: position 199,411,777 of record OZ007561.1, on the reverse strand, counting down.
TATATCACTTGCGTTCTTTTCAACTCATATTTTCTTCAACAAAATCACGTAACTAAAATGAAATTTTATTATTAAGTCCAATTTTAGAGAATTGGTTTTGCATTCGTAAAATGTGAAATAATTAAGGAAATACTAGCAGATACCCGGCGTAGTCATATTTTTGAAATAATTCATAGCTAATGTGTCCAAATAAATAGGGATCTATCTATTTTTTTTTAATAAAGTTAAAATCTGTTAGATTGTTTCGGAGAGGCCCTAATTGCACCCTTTAGTTTAAGGTCCTACAGGTGTTGCCCTTTCTTGCTTGATACTTTTGAAAAGACCGTAAATAGCTCATGTCTCCGAAATCTTAGGAGAGTCTCAAATAATAACGATAATTTTATATCTGCTCAAACATGGACTCACATAGATGACAGATCCAAACTTAGGAATTGCCTAGCTGCAAGCCAAAATACAAATGAAAAAAGAAGGATCAATAGCGAATATTGACAACGAGATAAACAATATTAAACGTTTAATTTGAGAGACGAGCATATATCGATTATATGGCCACACAAGTAGAATGAGCTGCCGCACTCTCAAATATGAAAGATATTTTCACAGTAACAAAGAAAATTGCTGGAGTAAAAAGTACAAGAAATTTGCCAGTGACAAATACGAACTGAACTTTGTTGACAAATGTCGACGACCAACAAAAACGTTGGAAAGAGCATTTCGAACATGTCCTCAACATTGAACGCCAAGAGATTTATCCAACTCATATCCCAACCGAAAATATCTTTGCAATCAGAACTAATATACCGACAAGAAAGGAAATTATCAATGCCATCAAAAGTTTTTAAAATTGCAAGGCCGCCACTTGTGGTAATATTCCAGCGGAAGTTTTAACAAATAATCCCGAACAATTTTCCGCAATTCTTTATCTACTTTTTGATACAAATCTGGTTATCGCATACATTTCCCTTGAAGTGGCTACAAACTGCAAAAAAAGGTGATGTTACCGACTGTAATAACTGGAGAGGCATAACTATTCTCTCATCCATTATGAAAATTTTTATGAAAATTACACTTGAACGTATGGTTGAAAATATGGTAAAATTGATTATATGTTTAACAATTTCCAACCAAATTTTCATATTTTAATCAGGCTAAAGTTCATTGAATTTAATTCTCATTAAATTATTTTTATAAAGAAAGGAATCTTACAACATGAAATCAAATAAAATTTATTGATAATTTTTCATTCTTGACTGAACTGGGAACCGAACCCAGGTTTTCACGGACAGGTTGCCCTGACATGTTTCGATTGTAACCACACAGTCTTTCGTTAAGAATAGTTTTGTTGGAGGTGACAATATTGAAAAATGTTTTTTCTCTAGGATTATGGTGTGGAATAACTTCAGAAAGATCATTTCATAACTTTACGAAAACGAAGAACAAGTGTAGCGGTAAAAGTGAATGGCATTCAAAACCGGACAATGATTGAAACGTTTTTAAGGCCCAAGCGAGAGAAAATCCAGATTTGTGGTTACAAAAAGATAAAGCCACATCTAACACAGCTCGTCCAACCATGGCTCTTTTTTGACGATAATAACGTTACGGTGTCGCAATTGATACGAGTGAGCACAATTTAAGACAACATGTTGAATTTGTTGAAAAATAATTTTTAAGGAGTATTTTTGCGATTAATGATTGATTAATCTAATTTACAATTTATCAAATAAGAAGTCTTCTTTTCCCGAAACAATCAATTCTTAATTTCGAATAAGTGATTACAAATGATGAAAATTTATTTTTTATTTATTTTTATATCCTCCACCACAATAAGTTGTGAAGAGGGTATACTAAGTTTGTCATTCCGTGTGAAACTTTTCTATTATTCAGCTCAGACCCCATAAAGTATATATATTATGGCTCCTTGAGTAATTCTAAGTCGATTTTGCTATGTCCGTCTGTCTGTCCGTCTGTTAAAACACGCTCACTTTCGAAAAACTCGAAAGAAATAGAAAAACTGGGTGTCAAATTGCTTGTATTAAGATCCAGCCAAATCGGTTCAGTAGGATCAGAGCTATGAATCAAAATGTGGAACCACCACTTTAAAATATTGATAATTTTGTAACAAAAACTAACATTAATGATTAAACAATGCACAAAATGATATGAAATTTTGCAAATGTTCGTTTTATTCGACTGGAAATCACACTGTGAAATTTCATGAAGATCGGTCCATAATTTACCCTAGGCCCCATATAAACCCTATTCCCAGAAAACAGTTTAGTACGCCTAAACCGTAATTAATAACGCTATCATAACACAATTTGGCACGTCACAGTTTTTTTGGACTAGAAATGACACTGTAAAATTTCATGAAGATCGGTCCATAATTTATCCTAGGCCCCATATAAACCCTACAATCAGACAACAGTTTGGTACACCTAAAACCGTAATAAATAATGCTATCATAATGGGGGGTGTGCTGGAAATCGCAAACGCAAAACGCAAGAATTTGGAGGCTGTTTTTAATACACTTTTAATCTAGTTTTTATAATTTTTGTTATAAAATTCTGTTTAATAGAGAAATGTTTGTATAATATTTGTCATAAAATTCTTTTATTAAAGAAATCTTACTAAAAAAAGACTTTTAAAATTCTTGCGTTTTGCGTTTGCGATTTCCAGCACACCCCTGAATAGCATTTGTCGGTCAATAATTTAATATAGGTCTAAGCCGCAACCAATTTTAATTCTGATGTCTGTTTTTATTAAGATAATTTAATAATAAATAGACATCATATGGATATCACTCCTGAAATATTCAAAGATTCAGCCCAGCCGAATATAACACTCTAACTTGTTTTTTGTTCAAGTTGTACGTTTGATCACAAATGAAGCTTACGAACATTTGAACTTTTCAAATTTTTTGTTATAATTTTCTTACCAGAAATCAAATTTTGAGCAGCAATTAGGGTATTCATAAACCGAGGTTTTGGTTTAATCGGCTAATCATCGGTTCATTTTGTTATTGATCGGTGAACCGATTATAAAGGCTTTTTTTTATATATTTAGTAATTTCAATAAATAAAAATGCATAAACTATGTATTATTTGATAACAGTTGACTTGGAAAAAATTTTATGACTTATTGGAGATGATCTAATTTCTCAGTCCTTTTTCTAGCTTTCACTAAACGTATAAAATTATGCCATTAGAGTCCTGTTTTTTTTTTTTTAATTTTTAACACTTCTAATTGTTTCGATTACCTCTGTTAAAAGATTGTTTGTGTTACTATCGAGAGTTTCTTGTGTTGTCAGGTCATCGACTAACTCATAATCGGTTAACCGACTGCAATCAACCGGCTTAAACATTGATCGGAAATAGTCAATTTTAAGTTAACCGATCAGTTAATGGGGCAGTAATTTATCGGTTAACCGATAAAAGGTTAACCAAATAAATAAATACCCTCGTAAATAATGCTTTGTTTTGCGATCACAAGTCATTACAAAAAAAGCTTCTTTTATCATTTGTGATCGCAAATGTTACGTATTTTAGTTATTAAAAGTTTTAAAGTAGTCCTTTTTACAACATACTGATTTTTGTGTTATGACCAAAACACTGTGCTTATTTTTGCGAATCATTACGTTTACGAGCCGATGGAAACAAAAGAAGAAATTTCCTTTTTTAAACAACAAATTGTGCTTATATTTTTAGTAAATAGTGTAAACTTATTTCTAAGTTGAAATGTGATACCCTACACCATAGCATTTAGACACAAATTTTCGAGAGTGACCCTATTTGAGACCCGTGATCAAGCATGGACCCGCCAGAAGAGAATTATGTTATGAGCTTTTAAGACTGATATTTGAAATTCATGTGTTAAATATTATCTGGATAAATACATTACAAATAAAATTGTTTTTACCTGTAAGTGATTTTAGAGAGAGGTTTATATGGGACCTTTGGTCAATTTTGGACCTACCAGTTCAAACTTTTTCCATGACATAGTAGCTATTACTAAATTTATCGTTACCAAATTGTATATAAATACAGTAGATAATGGATATAAGAGCCTCGCATATAAGAAAGAAAGGCGCTTAAGAAATTATTTCAAAATTATTTTCCATATTTGTCAATATAAAAAATATTCTGTATAAGAAAACATTTTTTAAGAAAAAAACTGATACAAAAAATATTTACGTAACAAATTTCATCAAATTATCTTCCAAATTGCGACCTGTTCTTTGCGCACAAGTTTACATGTACAGACAATAAGCCAGCCGGACGGACGGATGGACATAATTATATCGGCTCCAAAAGTGGTTCTAAGTATTTTTAAGTGTTACAAACATCAACACAAACGTCTAATCCGCTCTCCACTATTGTGGTGAGGACATAATAAAAAAGTTAATAAGCTCTTACATATATTTATTGGTATTTCCACAGGAAAGTCTCCTTTTTGTCACGTTACGGCACCAAGCATTTTAAATTGTTTCTCAAAGAAAAATATACATATGTGACCTACTCCGAGAAAAGGGACCTAGTGTGTGAAAATGAAGTTTTAAGAAAAACGCATTTAAAGTTTCATAACGCATTATCACTCTGAACACACCTTCAGTTGGGAGATGCGATTTGGGGTAAATAAATTTTTATCAGAAATCTAACTCATTTCATCTTATTCTACACCCTTTTAGGTACCAGAATCCACTCTTAAGTTAAACTCGTTTTTTGACACACTACGTCCCTTTTCTCGGAGAAGGTCACATATATGTATGTTACTAGTTGACCCGGCAAACGTTGTTTTGCCATATAATTTATTTTATTCAGATGTTGCAGTGTCTACATGCCAAATCTTACGAAAACCGGTTGATAAGTTAAGAAGATATAGGCAGGGGAGCTTTTACCCCTTTTGCCCTATTTCCCGCCCTAATTAATATAAATTATAGGCTATAGTTCCTTTCAGATGTTTCATTATTTGCCTGCCAAATTTCAATAGATCGGTTGATTAGTTAAGAATTTACAGGGAAGGGGAGCATTTAGCCGTTTTGCCCTATTTCACGCCCTATTCACTATTTCGTCTCAGATGTTACAGTGTCTGCATGCTAAATTTGAAGAAAACCGGTTGATTAGTTAGGAAGTTATAGGGAGGGGGAGATTTTACCCCTTTTGCCCTATTTTACGTCCTTTAGCGATATGAAGTATACTTAACGACCAATTCTCATACCTACACCTCATACACATACACAATCTCATAAAAATCGGTTAAGCCGTTTCGGAGGAGTTCAGTTACAAACACAGTGCCACGAGAAATTAATGTATGTAGTATTTATATAGATTTAATTTTTTTTAAATTTTGGTTTAGAGAGAAATTTCGTGGAAGAAAGGAAATATTTGAACAACATGGGTGTAAAATACAAGATTAATTGCTTGGTGGCGTAACGTGACACTCTTCTGTGGAAGTGCGCATTAACAAACTAATTCGAAGTTAAAGCTCTTTGTCTATAAAAACCCTTATTGGCTTGAAATATAAGTAATCACAAATCAATCTAGATGTAAGATTTTAAGGACTAATCTTGTTTTCGCAATTAAACGCTTATTTCGAAAGATTAAAGCAGTTAAGACTTTTTTTGGTTGGCCCTGAAGCTATAAGTTTAATAAATCTCTTTCAAGTTGTTTCCAAAAACTGGGTTTCAAAGCTCGTTTGAATTGACAGCCTTGGCAAAGGCCGCATACAAATTGTTATTTTAAAAATGCCCCGACGAAGAAAAAACTCAAAATGGTAGCTTTTATCAAAGTTATTTTGTAAAAAAACACAAGAAGTTTTAAAAATTCTTTTTTTAAAATTAAGCTCAGAACAGAAACACAAAAATTAGTTTGTGATAAACTCTTAAAATTGCCAAATAAATGAAAAGTTCAATTTGAAAGCAATTGAGAGTAAGTGGTTAATTTAAAAATTGGTGGGTGTATTGAAAATTGAAATGAATTGAAAGGCAAAACTTGATCGAGTGGCTGCCAAGTCCAGACTTGCAATTTTTGTTGGGGCAATACTTGAGCTCATGTACTTTGCAATTCTGTTTCGTTTTGTTTTGTTATTCTCACACGTTTTAAATTGAAGTTGGCTGTAGGTATATTTGATTTTATATAGAAAATATAAAAAGGAGAAGAGAAAAGACAAAATGAAAAAATTGCAAAACTATGTTCTCATAATCTCGACACTAATGCAATTTCAAAGCAAAATTTTTAAACAAAGAAAAATTTTGCATAAAAATATTAATTATCACTAGGGATGCCAAACGGGAAATCCCGAATCCCGAAATCCCGGGATTTTTCGGGACTGACGAATCCCGAATCCCGGGATTTATTTTTATGAATCCCGGGATTTTTCAATTTAACAACTTTTGTGTATCAAAACAGTTAAACTGAATTGTACAAGATTTAACATTTTGAATAGATAGATCTCCCCGTGTGGGTCGGATAAAGATTTACTGAGCTACAGGACTTTAAAGTTGAAAAAATGTGATTTTTTTAATTTTTTCCAAATTCACATTTTTAATTCGCTCCAGTAATGCAATAAAAAAAATAAAAATATTTTTTTTAACATGTACCTATCTTAAATAATATGTTTGTTTTAAACGTAGTAAGCGTAAAATTTTTATCGTCGCACAAAAAATTAAGAAATAACGACATAAAAATTTGTATATAAAATGAATTGTTTTGTTAAGTTTTCTTTTTTATAAATAAAAAAAATATATATTTTAACTTTTGTTTATAAGAAAAAGTTGTAAAAGAATTGTTCTGTTAATTTTTCTTTTTTAAAAATTCAAAAATAAATAAAATTTAGTTAATTTAAAAAAAATTTCTTATAATTGTTTTGTTAAGTTTTCTTTTTTAAAAATTGAGACATAAATAAATAAAGTGTTGCTGTTTTTTAAAAAAAATTTGTATATTAAAGAAACAAATTGATCCCGAAAAATCCCGACATCCCGGAAAATCCCGGGATCTCGAAAATCCCGAAATCCCGAAAATCCCGGGATTTCGGGATCGGGATTTCCAAAATCCCGAATCCCGGGATTTGTTAAAATCAATCCCGTTTGGCATCCCTAATTATCACCAATGAAGATTTCTTAATTATTGTGAAGTAACCACAACTTTACATTTTTTTTTATATATAAGCGGATTTCAGGTTTTTTGAGAAGAAGAATAATTTTCGGTACAGACTATTAGAGACCAAGATTAAATTCCTTTCTTCGTAAAAATAATTTAATGAAAATTAAATTTGATGAACTTCAGCATAATTAAAATATCAAAATTTGAATTAAAATCACAAATGAAGATATGTGATCACAATTTTTTTGTGAGTAGCTTATGACAAATTAGGCGTTTTTGCGTTTATATCCTAATTTATGAAGATATAAGCGAATTGAAATCTTTCTATCTTGCTTCACATAAAACGACATCACTTTCGCTCGGAATCGATTTCTGTGACAGGCCTAATATTTTTACACAAAAATATTTCGAATTTTGTTTAAAAAAATGTAAAGAAATCACAAATAAAGCTTTATGATTAAAGTATCTGATGGATTTACAATTAAAGTGCAGATACTCGTATGACTGACCACTCATTTTTCCTATTTTCGCAATTAAACACTGATTTACAATAATATTTGCATTTTATCAATGTTTTTGTATTGTGTGCACGTTTGATCGCAAATTGTTTTTGCTTTTGTGACTGCAAGCCGAAGATTTTCGTATTTAGCTGTCTTTGTTTTCGTTCTTTTTGCTGTCGTTTCAAAATGGGAGAGTCTTTTAGCAATTTCTCTTTTTAAACACTTGTATTTTGTTTATTTTCAAAAGCCGGCTTTATAAAAAAAAAGAGAAACCCACAAAAGATGTTTTGATTTGCTTAAGTGAGCGCGAAGACAAGTAGATGGCTATAAACAGATAGATTATGGTTGGATGCATCCACAGACCCATAAAATAAAGAAATATTTGTTTGTTTACGCTTTAAACTTCTTTTACAAATAAGTTGGCTTCTACCTGTTAAAGAGTTGCTAACACATTTTAGTCTTGGTTTAGAAACGCTTTAGAGAGGTAATCGAAAAAATAAAATAAATTATTTAATAATTAAAAAAAAAAAATATTTAAAAGAAGAAAAACAAAATGGACACAAATTAATTAAAGTGCTTTATTAACAATTAAAGCAACTTCTAGTCACGTTAGTTGGTGCTAAAAATGTTCACTTTTTGAAGAGAATTAAATGCTATTTGGCCTAGAAAACTATGAACCCAGATAAAAACCAACAATTATGGTCAATAACGCTAGTAAAAGGCGAGCTTTTAGTGAATTTTCTCAATGTAATCATTATTTTTGTGATAAATGAAAGTGAATTAATGTTTGGAATATTAATTAATGTTTGGAATATTTTGAAATTATTTTTAAAAATATATTTTAGTAGTAGAAAGTTACAAAAAATTATTTTGCGTTCCAAAAAAAAAAAATTAATTGTGAAACTTTGATTAAGACTTGGTTTTTAAATTTAAATTATCTCTTTTGATTTGAAAAATTAATGCAATTATTGTGTTACTGAAACTTCATTGTGGTTTTGAATTAATTTTGGTGTCTTTCTGTATGTCTGCATCAAAAAAAATATTGTTACACTTTGCACTCCATTGTTTTCAAATGTTAATTTATATTTTGAAATTTGTTATTGTATTTAAAAAAAAGATTAACAAACATTACAAATATAACAATAACTAATGAATTATGCAATAATTTGTTTGTTAAAATAAATATTAATTTATGTGTTTCTTCAACTGGTTTTTGCAATTAAATCCGCTTAATTTGTGACCAACAGGTGCAAATGATTCTACGCAAAAAAAAAAGTTTATTTATTTTAAGCATTTTTCCTTAAATTTATGGTAATAACTTCAAAAAAAAATGTTGTTTAATGTGAATGAACATAAAAACAATTAACGATTCTTTTTTTTTTTTTTGGCTAATCTAAAGTTTAAACTCGATGTTAATTGTAGGATTTCCTTTGTAATTGGGATTGGGAAATAAAAGTTGTTGTGGGAAAAAACTTCAGTTTCATATTATTAAAACAAGTAAGAAAGTATAGTCGGTCAAGCCCGACCATATAATACCCTACACCACCGTACATAAAAATATTTTTTGCTAGTGTACCCTGTTTGGGACACATTGGCAATCATGGAGCCGCCTATACAAAATTATGTTACGAAGTTAAGATTCATTTAAAAGTTTTGTGCCGAATATTATTTAGATATCTCCATCTATATCAGATTTTAGGAAAGGGGTTTATATGGGACCTTTTGTAAATTTTGGACCTTCCAGAACAAAATTTTGTCATAGCATAGTACAAAACAAAAATTACCAAAAAATTTAGACTAGTTATGTCACAGAATTTGTCCGAAAGTGAAAATTTCCACAATTTTCATTTCGTACTGTTTTTGTTTTGCTTTTTTGTATAAAAAACAAAAATTTTTTCGTTTTAGGCTTTGTAAAGAAGTGAAAAACGTTTTCATTTTCACTTTCGTACGAATGTGGTTTCTGTGACACATCTGAATATTTCAGAAATAAAGGGTGGTTAAATTTCAAGGGCCGATGTTGATTTTGAATAAAACAGAAACTATTTAGGAAACTGTTGTAATTTTATTTTATTATGATAAATATCGGCCAAATGGGCGCCGCGACCACGGCGGCACACCTCCATCCGATGGTCCAAATTTTCGATGACCCTGAGGCATACTGGAGGTTCTATGCCGTTAATGTGTCGAATTATCTCATCCTTTAGCTCTTGAATTGTTGCTGGCTTATCGACGTACACCTTTTCTTTCAAAAAACGCCAAAGAAAAAAGTCCAACGGTGTCAAATCACATGATCTTGGCGGCCAATTGACATCGCCATTACGTGAGATAACACGGCCATTGAATTTGTTGCGCAAAAGAGCCATTGTTTCGTTAGCTGTGTGGCAAGTGGCACAGTCCTGCTGAAACCACATATCGTCCACATCCATATCTTCCAATTCGGGCCATAAAAAGTTCGTTATCATCTCACGATAGCGAACACCATTCACAGTAACTGCCTGACCGGCCTCATTTTGGAAAAAATACGGCCCGATGATGCCGCCAGCCCATAAACCGCACCAAACAGTCACTCTTTGTGGGTGCATTTTTTCGACAATCACTCTTGGATTATCATCCGCCCAAATGCGGCCGTTCTGCTTATTGACGAATCCACTGAGGTAAAAATGTACCTCATCACAAATCACGAAGTGCACGATATGCATTTTGATTTGAACGCCCATTTTCATAATAAGTCTGGATAACTTTAACACGTTGTTGGATTGTGTATCTCCCCATGGTTCAAATTGAGTAAGTCTGAAATAGAGAAATGTCAAATCAAATTCGGAAAAAAACTTGGCGTTTAGGTGTGGTTCACATTCAACATCGGCCCTTACAATTTAACCACCCTTTAGATTTTAAAATCGTTTGAAATATGATACTATGGAAATCGATCGACTTTCAAAACATATTTAAACAACAATTATTTCTGACAAAAAAAAAAAATTTAATTTAAAAGCAAATGATTTTATGGGGCCATTAACACGATGTCTCTTCAGACATGTCTATCAAACATGTTTGTTTTGCTCGTAGGCAAATGGGTAAGAGAAGGAAGAGGGATTACCAAACAGACAGTACCAGTTGGCCTACCTGGGGCCGTATTTTGGAATTCGCGAAAGCTAAATCTCTATCGCTAAAAATCTATAAAGTTGGTGTAACGATTTTTGGCTACGAAAGCAATACTGTAACGTGTATTGCCGCAATTTTAGCTTTTAATGTCATCGCAAGGCATTTTAGCGATCGAGACTTAGCTTTTGCTAAGCGAGTTACAGAATACGGCTGCTGGGCTCTCAATTGCTTAATTATAATCTTGTTTTAAATGACTTATATAAGAAACATTTTTTTAATTGTTTATTATTTTTTTTAGCTTATTACCAAAGATGGACTTACGCTACCTAATGTTGGGTTCCATAATAACCCTGCTAATAGTTTGTAATTATGCCGACGTTGGGCAAAACGAATTAGAAGTGGCTGATTTCTTGGAAGCCGTCAATCAGCGTCTGGCTGTTCTGTATAATAAAGAGGTCTTGGCCAACTGGCAAAATGAAATCAAGGGTCCTAACGATTTGGTAGCAATGCTGCAGTCCGAAATTGCTACCCAGCAAATTATGCGTTTTATACACAGTATTTCGACAAAAGTGGCGAAATTTAAAAGGATTCTTTTGAAAAATTCAGATCTCAAAAGACAGTTAACTCTCATACCTGAGGTGGGCTATGAAGTATTGCCGGTAGAGGATTTGGAACTACTCTATGCTGTCACTACCAATATGAGTGATATTTATAAAAATGTTAAAATCTGTTCGTATAAAGAAGAAAATCGCTGTGATTTGAGATTAATACCAGAGGTTCAAAATATTTTGCATACCACAGAAGATCTAAAGGAAATCGAATACTATTGGATAGAGTGGCGACGCAAGACGGGCATAGCTGCAAGAGAGGATTTTCAAAAGTTTGTGGAATTGTATCGTAAAACGGCAAAACTGAATGGTAAGTGATAGAAGAATAATGTTAAGCAATCAGTCAAACTAAAATATGCTCTTTTGGATTAGGCTTTTCCAAACCTTCTGATTTCTGGCACAAGGACATTGGAGAGAATAGTTCCACTATATCCAAACATTTGGGGCAGTTTATGGAGCAATTGAAGTCTTTATTCCAACAATTCCATGCCTATGTTAGGGGGCAACTAAGATTGAAATATGGCCCTGAATTAATTGAATACAACAAGCCCTTTCCCCAGCACTTGGCAGAAATCTTCATAGGCAATGCTTTTCATTTGGGAGAACCGGAATGGTCTATGGAAGTACCTTTTAATACAACAAAAATGTCAAATATTACCGATGGCTTATTAAAAAGGGGAGTAACCAATGCGCAAATAAACTTTTGGAATGCCAAAGAGTTCTTTAGGTCTTTAGGAATGCCTCAGATAGAAGAGTAAGTAATTTAAGTATAAAGGAAGGTCGAATATAAATTTATTTGTGTTTAAAAAATTCAAGGTCCTTTTGGCAGGACAGCTGTGAAGCCAAAGCCGACTTAGAGGACGATCATTGCTGGCATAAAGCTTGGAAATTTTATGGCTTACATCACGTTAACTTTTCGTATTGCCCCCTTATCAGTGAGCCCACTTTTTTCAATATGTTTGAGGCTGTTTCCGATATATATTACTATAGGGCGTATGAAAATCTTACCACACTATATCAAGAGGAGCCCATACCAAATTTAAGTGATGCTTTGGGTAAATTCTTTTCCTTGGTTGCCTCTTCGCCCAAGTATTTGGAGAGACTGCAAATTGTGGATGCCACTTATAGTACAAAAGAGTCTAGAATTAATAGATTGTATATCCAGGGCCTTCGCACTATATTTTTAATTCCAGTATTTTATATATTGGAACGTTATCGCTTGGATGTTATTGACAAAAATATCGATATCAATGACAATTGTGCTTATTGGCGTTTAACTGAAGATTTCACTGGGGCTGAGCCCCCGCTCTCCCGATCAAATGCTGATTTTGATGCTCCCGCCAAACTGCTAATGGAGGTTGATGATCAATATACTACACAAATTTATAGTATTGTATTGCAGTATCAGCTCTTAGAGCATTTTTGTACTTTGACTGGGGAATATGTTAAGGGTGATCCCGAGAAACCTTTGGACTTGTGCGATTTAACGGGTCATCATGCTGTGGGTGAACAGATTTAGTAAGTTTTCGTTGGAAGAAATTACCACAAAAAGAGTTAAAATAAATTCGAAAATTATGCTATAAATAGCGAAGCCATGTCTTTAGGCTCCTCCGTGGAATTCAAAGAGGCTCTTAAAGTGTTAATGGGCTCAGAGCAGTTAAACATCAACGGTCTGTTGGAATACTATAGGCCCTTGTTTGAGTGGTTGATGGAAGAAAATGAAAAGGAAAATTTTGAAATTGGTTGGCAGAGATCGGAAAGTAAGTTTTATTTTAATTTAGGTGAACAGTGGAGTCTCTGTAAAGCTTACAACTAGTAAGGTAATATAGATAATTATTTTCATTGACGGACTGAAATTTATCTGCTGAAAGAAAAATTTTTTGATTTCAGAAGCGGAAGTCCTCATCCTTATTATAAATAATTTGCTGCAAAAATTTCTTCAACTTTCCTTTAAAACTGTATTCGTGTCCATACAATAGAACTTTTGTTTTGCAGCATTTAAGTATTTTGTATTCTTTCTCTCTTCTTTCTTTTTCCTCCTAATAACAAACTCACAAAAACTCCTTGTACAGGAGACAAAGTACACTTTTCCATATGTCTTTCCTTTTTCACTATCAAGCTCATATGTGTTGCAGCAAATGTTTCATAATATCGTCGCCTTAAATACGAAGGGACGTAACTACATTTTTATTTTTTCTACAGGGAAAGCAAAAAAACTTTACAAAAACTGTAAAATAAAACGAACAAAAATCAATCAAAAGCTAAATTTAGAATTTTTGTGCAATTACTTCCGTTTGCATTTAGGGTGACGATATCTACGACTAAATTTTTGTATATTTTTTTAATAATTTTTTTTTTTATTTTATAAAAAGATCTATTCGTTAAAGATTTCACTGTTCATCTGATTTGAATGAATGTTTTTTTAAACAATTTTTTTTATTTTTCAGAATGCCTGCCATAAGAAGTACAGATATTTTTCCAAAAATTGTTGTTGAGCTTTAAATTTATTTCATTTAACGTTTGTAGAAAAAAATTTGTATAAAACGAATTGCATATTTTTAGGCTGAATAAATTAAACTAAATTACAAACAGGCTGATTCAAATAAACTTAAATCAAATTCAATAAAATAAGTAGGAAAGTGTAGTCAATCAAGCTCAGCGTTGATACCCTACACTACAGATTACAAACATAAATTTTCGAGATTGCATGTATTAAAAATGAGATAATATTTTGAAAATTCCCTACATTTGCCTTAAAACAAAATATCTGTGCTTTTTTCCCTACGCTTGAAATTTTCGGAAAAAATCCCCACAAAAAAAAAAAAATTTCCTACTATTGGCATAACTGATTGTACATGAAGTATTTATTTTTTTGTTTTTATAATATCTAAGAAACAACAATCGACTTTGATAGCTGTTTTGTAAAAGACTTAAGATTAGTTAGTTTAGTTTATTTTTTTTTTTTTTTTAATTTTATTTTCATTTAAGTATTTTTAGGAAGAAAAGAATTTTGCAACATGAAATGAATTAAAATTTATTGATTATTTTCATTCTTGACTGACCGGGGAATTGAACAAACGTTCACGGACAGGTTGGTTTGACATGTTTCGATAGTAACCACACTATATCTTCAAACATCTTTGCCGTTTAACACTCACCGCCATTGACGACGGCTGGCAGTCAATAGTCAAACATCAGTCTTTAAATTATTATATTTATTATCACCCTTATGCACAAAAAAAGTTAAAGTTCACATTAGTTAACCAACACATTAAGCCCAGCCAGGGTTGTCAGATTTTTTGAGCTCCATCGCCAAACTGGATGTCAGAAATCGCCAAACGTCAATTTTGTTCAGTTTTCTTAACATATTATTTTATTAAATAAAATGTTACATACAAAAAAAGCTAGTAGGTATAATATTTCAGTCAAAAATTGCCAAAAATTGAGAAAAAATACAAAAAAGTCGCCGAAAGTAAATTTTGTTTTGTTTCTGTTATTTTTGTTTTTTAAATAACTTAAGATGGAGATCATATATTCAGTTGAAAAAAAAACTAAAATTAAGTACACAAGTCTTTAAGATCGTAAACTTAAGCCTCATCGATTTCATTACTAGTGTTAGAATTAAATAGTGACTGAATATAAAATTCACTTAAAATTAATTGATCATGTGAAAAAAGTTCCTAGACTTTTTTTTAACAAATGACAAACTGTTAAAAAAAATCGCCGAAATAATATAAATGGTAAAAATAGCGAAGTGAATCGCCAGTTAGATCACAAATCGCCAAAAAAGTCGCTAGTCGCCAAATGGAAAATCCCACCGCCAAACACGTTTCAAAATCGCCATATCTGCCAGCCCTGAGCCCCGCAAAAGTTTAATGAGTTGGTTTACTAATGTGAAATTAAACTTTTTTTGCATAAGGGGGTACATCTTTAAGTTTTTAAAAAAAGTTTTATCTGTTTAAGTTTTGCTTAAAAAAAAAAACTATGAAACTTTCGGCATGTGAGACCGCACGCGGGTATATGTGTTTCAAAAATTAGCTCGGGTATAGAAAGGTTGAAAAGACTCATTAATTTAAGGTCTAGTTTAAAGGAACATAACCTAATATTATTGCTAATTTATTTCCTTAAATACTTGCATTTAATTACTTATTGACTTTAAATAGCAATTAATAGTGTACATATATTATTAATTACAAGCAATAAACCAAATATATTTTATTCCGAGTAGTAAAAGAGATAATTTTTATTTGATTTTGTCTTAACCTAGACCTTGAAAATAGTTGTCAAGGTCTTTGTCAAAACTCAAATTATTTCCAGCAAGACACTAAATAATTGCTTCTAGTATTCAAAAAAAATTTTAACTGCTGATGCATTTCAAAACTTAAATTATTTAATGATTCAATTTTCTTTAGTCTGTACAAAATTAATTTGTTTTAAGTCAATTTAAAATTATATTTTTATTTATATGAAAAGGGGGTACGTAGATTATCTTTTAAAGTTGTATTTAATTTTGGTGGATTGTTGTTTTGTATTTTAACAATAAAAATAAATCGTGACGCTTTAATTAGACAGAATATAGTGTAGGGTAAATAGACAGGTTAATTAAATAAATGAATATCTACTTAAGAACTATTGTGGTTTTAGTTCTGGTTCAGGAGCAAGCTCAGATTGTTGATAATGTTCTAGCCTAGGATCTAGTTTAGGTTTATTATTGGTTCAGATCGAAGTTAATTCGTGTTCAGCTTCAGTTTTTTTTTTTTTTTTTATTAAACAAATAATTATACAGTAGGATCTTGTCTGCAGTGAGAAATTTTTGCTAATATTCATTTAATCAAAAAAAGTAGTATACTAGCACAAACAAATTTGTTGCGATGAAAAACTAAAAAATTAAATAGAATCTGTGGCTTTTTGACAAAAAATCGTAAAACCAAGGCGAATTTACACCGGTGAACTTATCTTGCTACGTAAGCAACAGCTGATAACTAACCTTGTGTCAAAATGGTATACCGTTCTAGTGGTTCTGGGCAATCTTTACTAAATTCTTTAATTTTCGCTTAAAATTATGAAATTTAAAACTTTTTTAAGTTATAACATTTCAAAACACACAATTTAAAATTGAAAACAAAATGAAATATTTGCTTAAATTTTTGACACAACGTTAAAATATTTTACAGTGCTGTAAAACGTTTTCGAAATAAGACCACCTTGTATGAATTCGCCTTGCTTAACTCAAAATTAAAAAGTTGGAAAAAGTTGCTTGTCATACGAATTTTCATTCAAAAAACATTTTTGTTTACGTTTTAAAAATTTTGTATTATAAACTAGATTTTTCTTTAATTTTGGTTTATTTTGTTATTTAATAAAAATTATTTTTTTCACCGAGTTTTTTTTAAAACGTTTTTGCTTTCTTAAAATGTTTTGTCAAAATTCCACAGAAATTAATAAATATACATAAAAAAAAGTCGGGTGTTAACCATTTTATAACAAGAGCGGCTGCACTAATTTAAATGATTTATGGTTTGTGGGGTTTTGCCATCGCCCCGAATAGGAAATAGTATATTAAAAATTTGGAAAGCTTGCAAAATTTCAAACTAAGCAAACAGGTCAGACTAAACCAATGGAATGATCTCGCAGAAGTTTTCTGAGTTTATGTTGACCCAAAATTGGTTAACACTTAATATATGTTTCAGTAGGAATTGCCTTTTTATAATGCTTTATAATTTGTAATCTCGAATAGGCGAATAAATATTCAAAATTTGGAAATTTTGCTAAATGTCGCAAAAAAATGAAAAACCAAAAAAAAAGTAAAAGAAAGTCGTGTTAGTTACACCACTTGTAACTCGAGGACGGATGTACCATTTTAAATCACCACTGATTTGTTGGATTCGTCTCCGCCACGGAACAGATTTCTTTATATAGAGAACGGAGAACGTCAAGAGTGAAATTATCCATAATTAGTACAAATGGATTGGTTATTAATTCGCATCTCACAAAATTTGAGAGAGATTGGACAAGTGGCCGTAGCTTGAAATAGTTTTTTTTTATATCTGGAGAGTGATAAAAGCAAAACTGTCCTTATTTGGAACAAATAGCTTCTATTAATGCAAAACATCTGACAAAAGTGGGTGGGATTGGAGAAAAGGGCATGGCACACAATTAAATTCTTTATATCAGGAGAGTAGTTACAGTAAAATTGTCCTAATTTGTTACAAATATTTTGGATATCTATATCTTTGAAGAATATAGAGTAAAATTTGCATAAATATGCACTAACATATCGGTGCTAAAATTCATAAAAAAGCTCTACTTGGACGCATAAGGAAAAAAATACAATTACATATTTATGGTTACCCTACTTATAACCAGTACCCATGTTCTGTAACTTTAGTGAGAACTTCTCGCATCGAAAAGATGTGAAACAAAATATTCCATCGTTTTTCGAAAAGTGAGAAAAAACTGTGTCTGTAACTCATGTCGAAAACTATCAGAAGAGATTACGTCGTTACGTTATAAATGTCATAACATTGCGCTCGAAGCCGATGTGACATTGCAGACGCTGAGAACGCCAGTAACACATTTCTTTGACGGCGACCAAAATTTACTAAAATTGAACATTTTTCAACGACGGCGACGAAAATATTATTGTCGGCTATACCAAATAATGTAAGGTGCGACTTTAATGTTTTTGTTTGCAAACAAGCTTTGAAAACATTCGTATATTTTATAATAATGTTAAAAGCAAAATAATTAAACAATGAAGAAATGAAAAAATGTGCCAAGAACAAAATATTATTATTATTATTCTTTGCATTTTGCATTTTTAATTGTTTTTTGTGTTAAAATTTTTTCTCGCCCCATTTTAATTCGTGAGTTTATTTGACAGATCAAAGCGTGAACTTTTCTCACAAAAATGTTACAGACACACTTTTTCTGTACATTGGCGTGTAATTTTCTTACGTGACAGCTAGTACTCGCCAAAAAAGTTGCAGACACAGTTTAGTGAGAAAAACAGCTGTTTGTTTCAATATATGGCATTTGTGTTTCAATTCACACATTTCAATCGAAAAGTTTTTCGACGCGAGAGTTACAGAACATGGGCACAGGGAAACCAAAAATATGCAATTGCATGTTTGTGGCAGTTCTAGTTCAGTTATATTCTAATTATTTAGTTTCTGTTCAATTTTAGTACAGTTAAGTTCTTGTTTAGTTCGAGTTCAGTTCTAGTTTAATTTGAATTCATTTACAGCATAGTTTCTAGTTCAGTTTTAGTTACAAATTGTACCGCGGTTGTATGTCGTTTATTTTCCTTATACATACATCAGTTTTTTTAATTGCTGGTAACACTTTATTTATTGTTTTTGTTTAATCATTAATCGTTAATCTTTTTTTGCACTACCTCTACAAACATACATTTGCAATTAAGTACCAATGTATTGTAGTCTAATCAAAATAACGACATACATTGAGTTCAGTTTAGTGTGTCATAGTCGGCACTTACTTACCCTTAACTCTCGATGTCTGTACTTTTGTTTTCTTTATGATGCTCATTATTTATTAATTTAGTTTTTTTACTTTTATTTATTTAATTATTCTTTTCATTTGTGTGTTTTCACTGTCAGTTCTGATTTTAAGTTAATTCATTATAAAATTTAACTAAGCATTACAATTTTTTATTTTTAATCTGTTAAGAATCGATTCGCTCATGCATACTTCTACATACAGTTTAGGGTGGTACGTGTTTTAAAGTTGTTTGTGCACAAAGAGAATTAGCTCAAAATAATAAATGGTATTTTATGGGCACAGAATTTCTATGTTCATAATTAATCTAAAAAATAAAGGAAACTTTAAATGGATTCAGTAACGAGCATTAAATAAGATCCATTTCTTGACAAACTATTGCACCATAATTTTACTGAATGTAGATTTATACAGTACTTTTTAAAATTTGTGTTCCCCCTTAATATGTTGGTTTCATTAATTGTTCATCAAAAAAATAAAAGCATATCATTTAAAAAACAATTTTTTGCATATTTTTATTTCTCAAAATGTGGCACACCCTAATTAAGGAATATTTTTTTTTTGAATTGATTTGTATAAATATTTTATTAAGGTATGACAGTTTTTTTATTACTACGCTTGATGTAATGAATTTTGAAGTGGATTAAATGGAATTTCAAATTAAATTTAAACACCTGTAATCATCTCTAATATATAGTTGTGCTAAAAGGTTCCCACGTTACTATCGCTCAATGCTGAAAAGGAAAATAGTTTTTAAGTATAGAATTGAAACAAGTGTAGAAAAGCTAAAAATGAATATTTAGATATTGAAACATTTTGCATTTCTTGGAAATTTGAGAAAATTTTTTTTTAAGTTAAAAGTTTCGCATTTTTTTCAACTTTGGCTGCTTAAAGCACCGAAGGTGAAAGGGTTTGTCATTCCGTTTGTAACTTCAACCATATTTATTCTAGACTTTATAAAATAAATATATTCTGAAGCCTTATAAGAAGAGAAGTTAAGCTCCGGTTGGCTGCCTATCCGTCCGTCTGCTGAAATGGGGTTTCCGAAGTTCCGAGATATGCTAAGGGTTTGGTTGGTATGTTTTGCTGTCAGACAAGCTCATTTAAATTTAACTATTAAAATTCAGCCAGATCGGTCCATAAAAGACTGAGATATCCATAAAAACCTCATATGCCTCTAATTTTACCCATAAACCCGCTGTTGTGGTTTTTTTTTATTTAGTTTTTCTATACATCTATACATCTTTAGCCAAAGCTTTCAAGTTAGGTACAAGCATATTTATTATCAATACACAACCTTTTTAAACAAATTGAGCGGGATTGGAGAAGTGGGCATGGCACTTACAAAGAGATTATAAATATTTGTACATCTGGAGAATGGAAAGAGCCAATTTTTTCAAATAGGCTATACAAATCTCGGTTATCAATACTTAATATCCCACAAAATAAGAAAGAAATCGGAGAAATGGGCGTGGCACAAAATAATTTTTTAATATCAAACAACGGCAGATTTGGTACACATAGCTGGCTTATTAATACAAAACTTCTCTAAAAATATGGCAGGCGTGGCATCTTTCGTACGAATACATTATAGATTTCTGTATATATATCTAGAGAGCGGGAAGAGCCAAAGATTCGAAACTAGGTACAAGCATTTTGTTTATAAATACACAATATCTAACAGAATGTAGGCGGGATTGGAAAAGTAGATAGAAAATTATTTCCTCTGTAACCAATTTCATAAAAAACAATTTTATCAGAAATTATTACTTTAGTCAAAGTAACCGATTATATTTTAACAATATAAATATAACAATATTTTTCAAAACTGCATTCTCTTGGTTTTAAAATAAGTAACTTATTCTTTGAGTAAAAAGAAAATTGTTGTTGTAAGACGAGATATAGATAATTTTAAAACAAAAGTTTTTCAAACAACGAATACTGAAAGTAATCGATTTTTTTTGTGCCTTTATTTTTCAATTTTTTTAAGTAACTACTTTTTTCTTAAAATATAACTAAAAAAAAATAAAAATTTTTTGCCATAAATTAATTTATTTACAAAAAAGAATTTTTTTTAAACGTTGACTTAAGTAACCGAATTTTTTTTTTTGGGTTACTTTATTTCATAGATTACATAGATTTTTTATTTTTGAAAATATTGCTTAAAAATTAACATTTGGAAAAACCGATTACTTGAGCCAAAGTAACCGATTATTTTCGTAGTTATATGTAATACAAAAATTTAACTATGCACTACTTAACTTATTTAAACGGTTACTTTATTTTATAAATTTAAATTTTACATTTTATTATTTAAAAACCCCGATTATTTAAGTCAAAATAACCGATTTTTTGTAGTTATATGCAGTTTCTCTTAGTTTTAGTAAACAGCTTGTTGCAGTCTTTAGAATATATTATGTACAAATTTTATTTTATACGACTTCATTTTACGTTTTATGTCGAATAATCAAGTAATCGCGTTATTGCTTATATATATATATATATATATAAGGAAATTTGTTTATCATGTTATGCATAAATGTTTAACATATATGTGACCTTCTCCGAGAAAATTAACCTAGTGTGTGAAAATGAAGTTTTGAGAAAAACGCATTTAAAGTTTAATAAATTAATGTTTTTCTCATTTTTATCGATTTTTCCCATGTTCGTTTTGTACGTTTTTATGGGGTAAATAAATTTTCATCAGAAATCTTAATCATTTCATCTTATTCTACACCCTTTAAGGTACCAGAATGCACTCTTAAGTCCAAAGCCGTTGTTTGACACACTAGGTCCCTTTTCTGAAAGAAGGTCAGATATGTCTTCATTTTAAATAATTTGTAACAATTAAAAAAAATTTTCAAGTGATTTTTAAGCTTTAATTGTTAAATGGTTTTAAATAAATTAAGCAACCGAATAATACGTTTTTTCAAATGTTTTGCTTTATTTTAAAGTAGTTTTGTTTTTTAATTTAATTTTAAAATTTTAACTTTAAAATTTCAAATATGCAAAATAACCTCTATGAAACTTTGCATATGTCAATATTGGCCACAAACCTTTTAACAATTTTTCCCACAATTAAAATTTGTAGCAATTACTTAAAGATAGAGTATTTGAACATGTTAAAACAGATAAATAGTTATTTTAATCAAATCGTTAGAATTAATAAAATAAATTTGCTATGTAAACGTTAAACATTTAAAGGGGGATAACCCTCTTTGCATACCAAACTAAGAGACCCTGTCGTATTAAAAAATTGGGTCATTACCTTGCCTTAACATGTATAGTACCCAGATATTTGGCTCAGAAACTCTTAAACAGATGTGCTTTGCTGGTATTTAAAATTTTTGAATCTGATGACATGCATCACGCACTTTTTCGTTAATGGTTTAAATATGCCAATTTTCTGTCATTTCATATGATATTAAGTTGGCTGTGTAACTGAATGGCTGGCATGTGGGCTTCAGCCATACAACCCGCATTTTCTTAAAAAAAAAAAACAAAAGCGTTAATAAGTTGATGTTTAATGTCTCTGTTTTTACTTATTTACTTGTTGCTGTATCACATGTGTAAGTTTAATGAAATATTTTGTTACTTTTGTAGGTTTCGCTGGCAGTTTGTTGTAGTGATTTGTTCACACAAGCCTAGGTCAACAAATGTTGTTAAAATAACCTACAAAATAAGTTTAACTTTTTAATTCAAGCTAAAGCTAAAAGTCAATATGAGTTGTAAATTTGAAAAATTAATTAAAGAAAAAAAAACCAATGTTGTACGAATTTAACAATTGCAACTGATTAACTTAGCACTTAAATTAACTCGTACATATTATTTTGATTTTAAGCGACGTTCTAAAAAATGGCAGAAAAGTAAGAAAGTGTAGTCCGCCAAGCCCGACTATATGATACCCTACACCACAATATTCAAAAGCCGATTTTCGAGAGTGTACCCTATTTGGGGGTAATCATGGAGCCGCTAGAAGAAAATTATGTTATGATGTTAAGATGGGGTACACTGTCTTAAATTTGTCTTTATATCTTGTGGTGTGGGTCGGGTTTGACCGACCATCCATTCTTTCTTTTTTTTCTACTTTTGGGTATTTCTATTTATCTACAAGTTACAGAAAAATAATCGAATAATCGGCTAATCGAATAACCGGTTATTCGAATATTCGATTATTCGTGATTGGTTTTTTTATTATTTTTCAATATCTCCCTTAAGTTTAAGTAAAATTACTATTGAATACTTTACTTTATAAATTACCTTAAATTTTTCCCATTGTTTATGCATGTTGTCTATTTATTTAAGACATGTGTATGTATTTATGGACGAGTAGGTACCCTAATCGGTAACTGAATTACTGACTGCATGTTTGTATATATTTATGACTGTTGGTACTACTATCAGTCTAGTGCTAATTTTGATTATCTCATATGAACCCATACAAACACGCAAACAAACACTTTTTTAATGCATATTTTCAAGAGAAGTTACAATATTTTCTTATGACTTAAAAAAAGCAAAAATTCACACAAAGTAGTAAAACTATTTAGTACTTTATTGTTTTTTCAATTTTACTTACTTTTTTTTCTAAATAGACGTTACATATTTGAATATTGTTGTTGTTGCTTTTGTGTGATTATTTTTTCGTTAATGTATTTGTTGTTGATTGTAAGTTTCTGAACAATGAAATTTAAAATTTTTTTATTCTTATAGAAAAGTTTTGAAAATATCGTAAGTTGTTAGTAGTGTTTTAGACGCGTTACATACAATACGTTACGGTTTTAAAGTTTAAGAATTGAGAATTCTATAGAAAAACAAACGAACACTAGTTTTTATTTTAATATATAAAACATTTTTGTTTTTTATAAATTTATTGAAAACAAATAAAGGAAGATAAATCGTGAGAATTTGAAGTGAAAATATTAAAAACAAGTATTGAAAAAAGTATTAAACTTGAACTTGAATTAAAAAATATAATTAAATCATAAAAAAAATATTAAAAGCCGTTGTGGAGTAGAAAAAAATTATTTGAAAAAATTTCAAAAAGTTTAAATTAATTTGTTAAAATTTGAATAAAAAATTATTGAAAAAAATAAAAATTTTAGAAAAAAAATTAATTTTTTTTTTTTTTGGAAAACTTAAAAGTGATTTTGATTAAAAACTTTGTGTTATGCTTTAATAAATTTTTCTATTAGTTTAAACAATTTATTTTTTAAACTGGACTTTCATTATGACTTATTTGCTTAAGGAAAAGTCATGACTTTGAATTTTTTAGGCGAAGGGTGAAGAAAGACGTGAGAAGTAGATAATCCTGTCTATTCCTTTCGCCTTCTAGAATTTAAATTCATGCGTAGTGTCTAAGCAAAAGAAGTCATAATGACAGTTTAGTTTTAAGCCTTCTTATTTGTTCAACTAATAAAAATTTGTGTTAAAAAAATTTCTTCAAAAAAGTTATTTCTTAAAAAAGTGTGTCAACGAAAGTTTTATCTTTTTCAATTTCTATACAACAAAGTCGAGCTAACAACTTAATTCTTTGTTTAACCAAATATTTAAAAAAAAAGTAAAAATCCAAAAAAAAAATATTGAAAAATAAACTTGTGAAAATATCTAAGAAATTAGTGTGTGTTTGTTAAACTGTGAAGGTTATAAAATGCATCATTGTTGAGAAAATTGTATGGTTTACAAGCACAGAAAAATACTTGAAAATGAAAATAGACATAAAAGAAAAATCATTTTAATTTAAAAGACCTGAAGGTTTAAGAAAATTTTTGTAAAAAAAAAAAAAAACAAATACCCAAATAAAATTAATCGTTTTATTAAGAAAATAACCAAAAATCTGGTGATCTTGTGATTCTCTTGTTTTTTTTTTTAAGAATCACAAAAAATCTTTATTTTCTGAGGCTTTTTTTATTTAATTTACAACAAGCTAGAGTGCTATAATCGGCTGAGCTCTCCACCGATATTTAAAATATTTAAAGAGTAGGCTTTGTTTAGGGCCCGTAGTAAATTATGAACCAATCCTCACAAAATTAAATTGTGGGATTTCTAGTCTTATGAAACTATGAGAGACCACATTTATCTACATTATTCATCATTATTCGTTACCAATTTTAGATGTACTTAACCCTCTAATGCCTAAGAGTGCCTCAAGGCATGCTTTACAAAATATGTACTGACGTCCAATATATAATTAATCTATGTATAAATCGGCTAAGGCAAAACAGTTAAGAACACTTTCCTCCTCTGCATGTCAACTGTTTAAAAAAAACACACACTATTTGAAAGATATTTACTTACAGAAGTGCACAATATATTTTTTATTAAAATCTGTTCAATATTTTAGGAGTAATAAGCGTTCAAATTAGCTACTAACACATACATATGTATGTACAAAATACAAAATTTGTTTTTTTTCGAATATATCGACTATATAAATACGGGATATTAAATTTCTTTATTTTACTTTTCCGTGCTGCATGTGGTGATTTATTTAACTTAGAAACATAATATTATACGTGCAGGGTCCTGAGTGAATTAAAACCTATAAGATGAAAATTGAATAAGAACATGTAAAGGGGGGTTTTTGGTACTTTTTCGTTCAACATCTGGTTGTTTTGATTAATTTTCGTTATTTTAAGACATAGAAAAAAAATTAAAATGCAATGTCCGGAGTGGAATACAATTTACAATTTAACCGATTAACGGTTAACCGAATGAATACCCTAACTAAGATGGAAAAAATGAATGCTCAAAACATGAAAATTCATATATATTTACTAGGGTATTCATTTAATCATTCATTTAATTTCAATAAATAAAAATGCAAGAATTATTTATTATTGAAGTCTTTTAGTAAAAAAAAAAAACAATAACATAACGAACAAAACAATTCTTGAACTAAAACGAGCAAACAAAAAAGTAATTCATATATATGAAAAACACATTTTATAATTTATACATAATATTTGTATGTATTTATTAAAAAAAAACTGTGAGATTTTTGTATTAATTATTTCAATAGTTTAAGATTTTATAAAATAATATTTTGGAAAAATAATTTGGTTTTAAAGTTTAGAATTTAAGCGATTTTTTTCTTTAGTTTTAATAAAACGTGATTTGGAAACAATTCTGTCACTTATCGAAGATGTTTGAGAAATCGGAAGCAGCCCATAATACAGATTCAAGAATGATAAAAACAAGATTACGCATTGCACATGTTTACAAAACTCAACTGTTTCATATGACGTCACTTTAGCATTTTATAAACATGTTTGTTTGCTTGTGTTTCTATATTTTAGCTGTACTTATACGCTGATGTAGCGTAGATGCGCAGAAACATTTCATTTTTAAAAGCTGAATGCGATATCTTGGTTTCTTTGATCTTTTCCAGGATTTCTCTCAACATATAACATCTTCCATTATGCCATTATATCGGCTAATTTTGTTAAAGATTGTTTGTGTTACAATCGAAATACGAACCCGTAGTTTCTGTTTTTGTACTGTATTTTAAGGATGTATTTCTCGAAGGAAATATATTGTAGGAAAAACATATACATATTTTATATGAGACGAAAAAAATAATTAAAAACGCAAAAAAATATGTTATAATACTACAAAAAAGTAAAAATATTTGTTACAACGGTTAATCGGTTAATCGACTGAAATTTACCGGTTTAATCGTTAATCGAAAATTGCCAATTTTAAATTAGCCGATCAGTTAATCGGGTAGTAATTAATCGGTTAACCGATTAACGGTTAACCGAATGAATACACTAATATTTACTTAGATGTAGTATCTTCATATGAACCTAAAAAAATTTATGGTCGAATTTATATTAATTTCCTTTTTTTACAATTGCTAAGGATCTAAAAAAATATTTGTAGAACCATCGAAAGCTCTAAAACATAATGCTTTTGTTCAAAATGCAGACTTCATTTATGCTGCTCAAATAATAAAAATTGTTTTTTTTTAATTGTTATCAACAAAACGAAATATTTTCATATTATTTATTTTCAATAAAAACTAACAAACAGTATTCCCCAAAAAATAAATGTGTTTTTATTACTAGATGCCCAAGGGTGCCTCAAGGTACTCCTTGCTGTTTTCTCAACTGGAACTTAAAAATATTTTTTGAACTCAGAGGCCCAAAAATACCATTCAAATATTTTTTCATAATACGTTCCCATTTATTATGAAACTTGGCATTAGAGGGTTAAGTTAAAACATGGCTGATTTAACGAATTTCTGTGGGTAATACCGTAAACTTTTCTATTAAGTAATACGAGTACTGTGTATAAAAAACATTTTAGTTTGCCTTAGTCCTCGTCTATATTATAAAACATTTGCTGTTTACATATGCTATTTTGAATGCCTTTCCTCCATCTACTTCTTCCTAACAATAACAAATTTACAAACACTGATGGTACACGAAACATAGAACTCTTTTTGTTTCGTCTTTCCGGTATTACTCTCAAACTCAAATACAAATATGGCGTTTCATGAAATTCCTAGATTTAATTGGCATTTTTCATCTTTCATTCTTGTTTTGTGTGGAACTCTGTAAGTGTAGGAAAAATTAAACCATATTCCAATTTTTAATGCCGTTTTAAGAAACAACAATTTCGAAATTTTGCTAACAAATTATGTTTCTAAAACGTTTTGCCTTGCTTAAAGGTAATTTTATTGCGGAATTTTGCTTATTTTTTTATTCAATAAATTTTCGAAATAACGGTATGTGTCGAATTGAAGCACAGTGTCATTTTTGGGTCAAATGTTGTACCCTCATTTTATCCCTCCTGTCCACCAACGTCATTAGTTTCTTTTTCCGAAAGGGAACTTTTGAATGAAATCTATATAAAATAGTAGTCCGATTTGCATATTAAAAAAAAGCTTAATAGTCACGTGGATAAGAAACGCTTCTTCACACATCCGGTGAACAAATTTTAGAACTAACCAGTTATATTTCAGGTTCTAAGTTGGCTTATAATTCCTAAAAGAATCCTTACTAACAACTCGCCTTATGCTTATAAAATCATCTGACTGGATGAGATATTTAAACTATCTGCTAAAGGCTAGTTTACACTATCACACAAGTTTTACGTATTCCATAATACTTTGTGAGATAGAAATCTAATGAGTTTTCAACATTTGTAGTTGCACTATCCCACATGATCATGCTTTTGTTAAAGTGCAACACTGATCAAATGAAAAGTATTACTGTTTTGAAAAATTACAAAAAACGATGAAGTCGTATGGGATGTCAAATTGTTTTTTGTAAAACTTGTAATTTTCATGACACATTGCATTCACACTATCACACTTTTTCATATTACTTGAGTATACAAAGTATAACCTCTTGAGACCCGAACATAAACCCATTGGATTTTCACATTTCTTATATATTTCTAACACCTTTTGGTTTGCTCCCCAAGAGATAACTGTGTATTTTATTTTTTATTTTTATTTGAAGTCTTAGAAATTAAGGATGCACATATGTGTACCTCAGGTCTTAAAATATGAATACTTTCAACATAAATCCTTAATTTCATAAGATCTGAACTGAACCGATTGAGTAAAGGGTTTATTAACTATTTTTTAATTTTTTTATTAAAAGTGGTAGGAGAAGGAGTTGCACATATATATACTTCAGGTCTTAACGATTAGTTATTGAGAAAAAAAATATCCAAACAGTATGGTTTTTTAAAACTGTTAAATTCAAATGTAAAAATAATGGCTAAAACTTCTAAGCCCTACCATCTTTTGATATTTTTTTAAACGCAGTAGCCTTAAGCATGTAATAAGACTTTATCTGTTATTCACACGATGTCGCTAGTCTTTAAAACTTGTAATAAGTTAAGGTACACATATGTGTACCCATGGTCTGTAGAGGATTATAGTGTAAACTAGCCGTAACTTGTAACTCTAGATACAAACAACGAAGTTATGAGCTGGCTCAGTTTTTTTTTTGAGTCGAGGGCAAAAATAAATTTTTAACCAGATATTTTTTAGGAACTTTCAGTCTCCATGTGAAAGTCAAAAAGGTCCTGTCCAACAAACAGTCCAGGAACTATTAGTAGCCTTAAATTTTCATGGAGGCCACTCATTCCATTGGTACCATATTGGAATTCTTACGGGCATGATCTCTTCAAGATTTGTACTAATTTATACTTTGAAAAACAGATAGAATCAACAAACAGAACTCCGCCACAGGCTTACACCAATAACTTGGGATCTAAACAGCAATAAGTTTACGTACTGTTAAGTCATTGAGGTCACTAGTTCTAGTGGTACCATATTGGGTTACAATTTCGTAAAACTTTTAAGTATTAATATTTTTGTTAATAAACGTTTATTATCGAAATAATTGTAACTTGTGCGAACTAAAATCGATTATTTATTTTATAAAATATGCTTCATTTGGATCACTCAAATTGTAATACATACAAAAATTCATTTTTTAAACTTGATTTGTAATCAATAATAAAAATTTTTTGATTTTTTTCCAACTTTTGTTAAAGTCACTTAAGAAACCAAATTAAATTAAAGACAAAAAAAAAAAAACAACAACAAAACACAATAAATTAAATTAAAGTGTCATAAATTAAACATAAAATACAAAATGTTTCCCAAACATCTATCATTTGTGATATGCCTAATGTGGTGTCTTTACAATCCGGCAAAAGCAAAAGCTCAGGCTAAAGCCCAACTAGACTTACCACCGCTAACAAATCCCTCTCCACAACCAGAAATATTTTACAATGGCTACACCGTTACTACACCAGCACAAGCCTTAGCGGACGTAGATAGAGCTCAACGCTTCGGGCCGCCATATTCGGAGGACCAAAATAACGATGATGGTTCTGATGATTTTAGAGTAAGTAAAGATAAAAAGAGAGAGAGTGAGAAATCTCTCGGTGCTGACGAAATAACGATTCGAAATACACAAAATGGTTATTACGTCGTATTGCTTAAGAAAAAAATTTTTAATTTCAGTTTATTTTAGAAATCGATGAATTTAAACGGATTAGAAACGGATTTAATATCGAATCGAATTATAGAATAACCTAAATAATGGTGGCTATTCCAAAATACGAGCCGAAGGGGTGAACATTTACATGAAAACAAAAACAACACCAAATTGACAAACATTGTTTTTGCTTATCATACAAAATTTACAGTTTTTTAAAGAGAAAGAAACGCGTTATAATTCTCGCGTTAATTTGATTTTAGAAGTGTATAGATAACAAAAACAATTTTCGTAAATTTTGTTTTTGTTTTCATGTAAATATTCACTCCTTCGACGCGTATTTTGGAATATCCACTAATAATTTTTCTACCTAAAATAAAAATTCAATCGGTTTTAAATCGAGTTAAAAAATATAAGAAACACCTTGTCATCAATTTCAATTCAGGGAATTTTCAAATTTCTTTGCATAATTCATTGAAATACGAAAATGCCTTTTTACGTTTAAAATATGTACAGAATGAACCCTGAATACAAATTCAAACGAGTTTTTTTTTGTATTGAAGTACACAATTACAACCCTATTCGAATTTGGGAGCCTATTTGTATTTTGATTCCAAAAACATATAGTAATAATAGTTTGAAAACTTTTCTCCTCGGAAAGAGAAACATTTGTATATTTTGAATCGAATTACCTCATAAGTGCTCTAGCGTATTTCGATTCGTCTAAACCATTTTCGATTTTCAATGCATGTATTTTAAACACAAACATTATTGTCGACCACCTTGTCTTACTTTGGAATTTGTTTTTCGTAAATATGTGTTCTCAAAACAAATAACAACTTAATTCCCAAGAGCGTTTATCTACATTTTTATTTGAAATAATTTTTTTTTTCTTCAAATTATCATCTCTAAATTTCAGTGTATTTTAAATAAAAATTCGTACCCGTTTTTATCCTTTTTTTACTCTTTCCAGAACGGTCAAACCTATGACGAACGCATGCGTTACGGTTTTCGTTCTCTACCTTATCAACAATACAACAACACTTTTGGCTTGGACTCGCCCTTTAGTGATAAAAACCTCTACAGCAACCATAATCAGCAACAATTAAATCAAAATACCTACAACGATCGTTATGGCAATCAATACAACCAGCAGCAGAGACCAGACCAACCCCAACCGCCCCTTATCAACAGAAATCTTTACAGCTATCCCAACAATATATTAAATGAGGACACTCCCATACCTCCTACAAATAATTTTCCCTCTACCACTTATAACCCCAATAATCCGAATAATTTTATTCCCGATGACCGGAATCGTTTTCAAAATCCCTTCGATGGTAATCAAGATCGTTTCAATCTCAATCAGCGTTACGGCGAACGTCAGCGTTTTCAGCAAGATCGCCGTTATCAAATCGAGTTAGAGAAATTGCGCAATTTATTGGTAGAAACGGATCAGAAGGGGGCCCTAGAGTGTACGGCCAATGTAGCAGCCCAGTGGAATTTCGAGACGAATGTTAATGAATTTACACAAACGGAAGCGGTGAGTAATCGAATTAGAAAACTAAATAGTTGATAATTAAAGATGCTTTTCATGATCGTGTTACTTAATAATTACAGAGGGTGGGGTTTTGGCTGTAAAAAAAGATTTGAATTTCTAATTTTATTAATCATAAATAATTAGTTTTTTTTTTATTTTTTTGATAAAGTTTAGAGAAAGACAAGTAAAAGCTAAATAATTCAATTAAAATAAATGAATCATTTTGTTTTTGAAATTCGAGCCGTCTGTCTGTCGGTCTATCTGTTTGCATGTCTAAAGACCAATTCAAATCATTTTTCTAACTTTTAATTTTCCCATAATTATTGTTTTGCAAAATCACATCACATGCATTCGTATGTTGTCTTTGATTTGTTATTTTTTATTACCGAATTCCCAAGTCTGAAGGTTAAATTTAATTTAGGGGTTGAATGTTTAAATGTTATAAAAATTATGCTCTAAGTACTTTTTATAGTTATTAATGTTTGACAATGTCATCTAAAACGAAAGATTGTACGTCTTTTTGACGGCAAAGACTTGGAAAATCATTGACCTTGTGACTTTAACAGATTTTGTTTTTATTTGCTTAAAAAAAGTAGAATTTTGAGCCAACAAAGCATCACTTGTGGATGCCGGTCGCTTGCTGACCGGAACCTTGTGAGAGATGGTTTGTGTGGCTAAGAAGTTGTAATTCAAATACGGAAGCCAAAGACCGCCAAGGTCAGCCAAAAAAGTTCGAAGATGATGAACCTGAAGCATAACTTTACTAACACTATTGCCAAACTTAAGAAGAACTTGATTAATCATTGGGAGCTTAACTCCAGCAGCAATTTCAAAGCGTTCGCAAGTAGAAAGATTTATTAAAGAGCAAAAAAATTGGTACGTTACATGTTTAAGCCGAGAGACGTTAAATGAAGATTTTTTAGATTTTTTAATAAAAAATCCCGAATTTTTAAATTACGCGCCCAACATAAGAGTGAAGTTGTATGACCAAAAAAAGATTTTAGCTCATTTGAGAGCAGTTTACGTTGTTATTTCTTTCTAAGAAGATGAGTTATAACCGGTAAGGCCATCGATGACCGATTTTAATTAATTTCGGCGATTTTAGCAAGTTTTTCTTACTTAGTGCCATTATAACAACTTACAAATAGTTATTTTAAGGATGCTATCAGACAGATAAATGGTTTTTGGTTATTACAAGTTAACGTTAACCTAAAAATATACAGTAGGTATATCCTCATGGTATCTTCGCAAGTGAACTTTAAGAATTTGAAGCCGCCATACTTTCTGATAAAGTTACCATATCTTCAATGAAAGTTTTATGTGAAATTTGTTCATTAAAAAAAAACGCAATTTACCACAAAATAAAAAACCATTTACCATTAAAAGCAAAAATTGACTTTTGCTTACAATTAAAGAAATAAACAAAAGAAAGTCGTTGCCACAACGCAAGTAATTAAAACGACCGAAAGCGGTCGGTATCAACTGCAACGTTGCCACAGTATATAAATTACATTTTTTCATTTTATCAGAGAGTTGCAATAATGGAGAAAATTTAATGGTCACTTTAGCGTTCACGATAGCTATTGTTTACGTTAACTATCAGGATCTTTATCATTAGGTTGTTAAAATGGCCCTTAATTGACTAAAAATATTTTATATGGGATATGCCGATTTTTCATTACATTTTCTTTATTACCCAGGAAAAACTTTTTGATTTTTAGTAATAGGTGGTAGTTATTTCATACGTTACCTGGTAAGTAGTTGTCATTACAATTGTCATTATTTTGAAAACTTTAATAAGTACTTAATAGTAAATGACCACAACAACTACTTCTATTATTTTCACTACTGAATATTTGCTTACTAATAATCAGCTAAATAACTACTTATTACTTGTGTTGTTTTCAGTACTGAATATTTACTTACTGGTAACGCACTTAATAATTACTTATTAGGTCTATTAACTAGTGATTTTTTGGCTTCTGGTAAGTATATTGTAAGTACTTACAATTCAACTTACTAGTAGTTAAATAATAAATAGATATTTTTTGACTTCTAGTAAGTGTTTTGTAAGTACTGAATTCTGTGGACACCTCAAACAAAAATAAGTAGTTTTTCAGCCGAAAAATAAGTAGTGTTTATTTTCTCCAACATTATTTGCTAACTTACCTGGTAAGTAAAGTTTTTGCTGGGTAAAGTAATGATTCACTTTAATGTTTTTGGGAATGATTGTTCTTCTTTAATTAAATTTTAGGATTAGTTTTATCAACAATGGCATTTTTTTTAAAATGTATTATTTCCAGCTCAATGCCCAACAAATTTACGTGGAATTTCAACGTTTGGTAGCTCAACAATCACGACGCATCAACAAAGAATTAATTTTTGATCGCAGACTATTTCGGCAACTTATGCTGCAATCGGAAGTAGGGCCGAATGCACTGCCCCTCGAGTCATTAGATAGAGTAAGTTTTATTCTCTAAATCGTTGTGTAAAATTAACAATAACCTTCTTCCAGTACAATCGTTTGATTAATGAAATGCTCTATATTTACAATGGCGCCAGTATATGCGGCTATCAACAGCCCTTCCTCTGCAATTTACGCTATATACCCGACCTTAAAGAAATCATGTCTAAGTCCCGAGACTGGGATGAATTACAGCATACCTGGGTGGAATATCATCGTAAGGCGGGTAGAGAAATGAGAGATGGCTATGAACAATTAGTGGATGTAATGAATGAGGTGGCGTTTGCTAATAGTAAGTCCTTAAAAGGAAACAAACAAAATATATGTCGTCCTTTCTAAACATTAACCCTTTTTTGCAGATGTTACCAACGGCGGTGAATATTGGTATCTGGGTTATGAATCTGGCAACTTTCGTCAAGACGTTGACATTGTTTGGGAACAAATACGTCCTTTGTACGAGGCAATACATGCCTACGTACGCAGACGTTTGCGTGAATACTACGGCCCTGAAAGAGTCAATCGTATAGCCCCTATACCCTCTCACATATTGGGTAATATGTACGCGCAGTCATGGTCGAATATATTAGATATTGTTATACCTTATCCGGGCAAGAAACTGATCGATGTTACACCACGAATGTTGGAACAGGGCTATACCCCTCTGCTAATGTTTCAATTGGCCGAAGAATTCTTTACTTCCATAAATATGTCAGCTGTAGGTCCGGAATTCTATCAAAATTCCGTTATCGAACAGCCTGTGAATCGTCGAATTCTCTGTGAGCCCTCGGCCTGGGATTTCTGTAATAGACATGATTTCCGGGTCAAATTGTGTACCGATATTAATCAGAAAAGTCTGATAAGTGTGCATCATGAAATGGCACATATCCAGTACTTTTTGCAATACAGACATTTACCGAAGGTTTTTAGAAATGGAGCTAATCCGGGTAAGATGTTTTTGGTATATAAAAATATAGGATTATCCATTTAGTGGTTTTAAAACTGAAGGTCTGGCAAGGCTGTCAGCTGTTAAGTATGTGTCATGTGAAGTGTTATTCATTTAGTGAAAATCTTGCCATTTACGAATCGGCTAGATGATAGAGAAATGTAAAGAGCCTTAAGCCGTTACAGATTATCGCAATATGCGGACTGCCAAAAATATCGCTTCTGTTAGTGAAAGTGTGGTGAATAATCCGAATTTGTCGATTAAACCGCTCAGAGCGCTATGGCCGCTTGATAACCTAATTTTTTAGACTGCAATTAAAGATTATAAACTGGACGGTGTGTAGTTTCAACAACACGGCGCCACAGCCTTACAGAACAACCAATTTGGCTTTATTGCATGGAAAGTTTCCAGAAATCGTAATTTCACGTTTTGGCAAAATCTATTGATCACCAAGATCATGCAATTTGACCACGTAAGACTTTTTTTGTGGGGCTACGTCAATACCGTATCTAAAAATAACTTAAACTTAAATAACTGATGCAACCAATCTAGAGGCTCTCTTTTAAATGACATTGTTCTTCGTATGTAATAGCAAGGTCCAAGCATTATAATTACAAAATAGTTTTATCAAATTTATAGCCTTAGGAGTAGTTTATTTAACATTACTTTTGACACCGAAACATGGATAACCCTATATAAATATTTTCGTATTTTTTTTTTAAACAGATTTTCTGTTTTTCAGCTTTCCATCAAGCAATTGGGGACGCCATTGGCTTGTCCGTAGCTACTCCTAAGCATTTCCAGACTTTGGGCTTACTTCAGCGTTCGGTGGATGAGAGTAGTTACGATATTAATTACCTGTTTACCATGGCCATAGACAAAGTGGCCTTTTTGCCCTTTGCTTTATCCCTGGACAATTGGCGCTACGATATTTTCAGTGGTAATGCAAACAAACATCGTATGAATTGCCATTATTGGAATTTGAGGTGAGTTTACTTTGTATACCCCTTAAAAGAACATCGTTAATATCAACTGATTATTATTTATTTAGTTCCAAGTAATGTAGGCGGTAGGTAGTTGTTTGTAAAAAGTATGTCAATAAGTAATGACACGTAAAATGTTAATTATTTTTGATGGACCTTCTTTTACTTGTTTGAGTGTTATTGAAGGATCTACAGCTTTTTATTAATTTCTCACATTTTGTTAAAAAAAGGCCTTTCTCGATTTATGAGTTATTTAATCGTCTAAAGTTTTTTCACATTTTGCCTTAAAAAAGCGATTTTATTGGGGAGTAAAAATCATTTCTGATTTACGTTTTTAAGGTTTTTGTTGTTGAATATTTTAGAACTATTTTCAGTTTTATTTAAATTAAGGTATACAAAAAATAGATTTTTCACAGGAAATATAGTATATGATCATAAATAATTATTTTTTTTCTCATTTCGAGCGTTATTTAAAAAACTAGAACAATTTTCAGTTTTTTCCATTTCAGTTTAAGAATATCGATTTTTTGGGAAGTAAAAATCATTTCTGATTAACGTTTTTTTTTATCATTTTCAGCTAGTTTTAGTTTTTTTTTTTATTTCTGGAGATTAAAATTAAAAAAAAAAAAAATAAATAATCACAGATAAATTATCTTTTAACATTTCGAGCATTATTTAAGTAACTACAGCGATTTTTAATTTTATACATTTTAGTTTAAAGTGAAAGTGATCAAAAATTACCGTTTTTTCGTTTTGAGCGATTTAAATTTTTTGCACATTTTGGTGAAAAAAAAAAAAAATAAATTTTACGTGGGAGGTAATAGATCCCTTTTACCTCCCACTAAACGTCATCTTCTAGTTTTGAGCTTTATTAAAGAAATTACAGATATTTTTACTTTTTTTTTAATGATTACAAGATAATGTCGTTATGCAGATTTGAGTATTTTTATAACCTCCACCTCAAGTATCGAATGAGGGTTTGTCATTCCGTATGAAACGTTTCTAATATTCATCTAAGACCTTTAAAAGTATATATTCCGGATTCTTAGTCAATTTCGCCATGTCCGTCCGTCTGTCAGTCCGCCTGCTGAAATCACGCTCAGTTTCGAACGACTAAAAAGAAGAGAACAACCTCCCAGCAGGAAAATGTAATCAATAGGAAACGTGAATGTAATACATATCTTGATTAATATTTGATTCCAAAACGTATTAACCTTAACACAGAACATGTCCTAGGATTGTAATAAATTATTGTAATGTATACTGCGAATGAATTAATTAATACTAAAATATACGAATAATCGTCACGAACAGAAGAAATAACACGAATGTTTGTTGTAAACATAAACAATACATTCCTTGTTCTGCAAATGTGGGAATATACATACGTGGCAGTTAATACAAAATTATTGTGCCAATAAAATTACCTTCTCGATTCCAATGAATATTATTATTCTTTCAAAAATAAAACATGGTTTTTTTTAGAGCTAAAAACAATTTGACACTTAGAACAGCGGGAAAAAAGGGATTGATTACATATTTACATATGTAATCAATCCCTTTTTTCCCGCTGGGCTAAATGTCAAATTGTTTTAAGCTTTCATAAGCAGTTTTGATTGAAATCCAGCGAAATCGAAATGTAGAACAACTTTTCGAAAAAATAAATATTTTTGGCACAAAGACTGATATAGATTGGTGACTGAATGCACCGATTATCACAAAATTTAAACAATTCTTTTTATAAGACTAGAAATCACACTGCACAATTTCGCGAATTTCGGTCCATAATTAACCATCGATGGGTTCCACATAAAACCTACTCGCAGAAAACACCTCAGTTCGACTAAAACCGTAACGAATTATGCTATTTTAGTAACATTTGCTATGTCATAGATTTTAGACGAAAAATCTCACTGCCAAATTTCGTGCAGGTCGGTCCATAATTAACCGTAGGCTCCATATAAGCAACATTCTCAAAAAACAACTAAGTAGAACTTAAACCATTACGGATAAAACTATTAATTAGGTCTTTGGCAGTTACACAGAACTAGAAATCACCCTGCCGAATTTTGTGAAGATCCGGTCCATATTTCCCTTTATCATCAATCACTTTAATACGCCTAAAACCAATTAAGTTTTTTATACATAGAAAAAAAAAAATCAGAAATGTTTGTGATGATTGGCCTATAATTTATGGTGTTTTCTTTTCTACAAAAAAAAGGGACATTTTACTTTAAAAAAATGCAATTTGGTGTCTGTTTCTTAAAGGGTGGCTTGTTTTATTCTAAAAAACTCATCCTTTTCGAGAGCAAAATTTTTAGGAAACAGACACCAAATTGCATTTTTTTTTAAATAAAATGTCACATTTTTTGTAGGAAAGAAAACATCATTAGTGTATAAAGGCAACTACGGAAGTTTGCTTAGTCTGTGTGAAGGGTATCAAGAATTCGGCACAGCCGAATTTAGGTCCTTTTACTTGTTTTTTTGTATTAACTACAACCAATTTTTCCTTTATTTTTTCCACTTGGGAACATTTATTTTTATCATGATATGACATGCGAAAATCTATTTTGAGTGGAAAGCTAAACTGGTCGCAAATAATCGTCCTGTTTTGGTTTATTTAAGCAACTACAATTATTTGCTTTTTTCACATTTTGATAGAAAAAAATTTTTTTTTTAGAAAAGTGAAAAAAGTTACTGATAACGTCCTGGGGGCTAACTCTGGCAGTCGAATACTTTGAATACTCTTTCGATTTGAAAGCAGTTTTATTTCTTATTCTTTCATCGAAATCATTTTTTTAGTGTTGAGAAATCTCAAATAAATTAATAAATTTTTTAAATTTTCATATTATTCGAATGTGCATTCTAAGTCAAATTACAATCCTCAAAAGCTTTTATACTTAAATAGTCTTATTCCTTCGAATAATATAAAAATTTATAATAAATGTTATTCACCATGAGAAATAAAAATTCCTAGATTCTATCTTAAGATATTAAGTTTTTTAAGTATTTTAAGATATTAAAAAAATCGATTTTAAGTGATAAATTAAAAGTGGTTTTATAATTGTGATTATAGAAAATATAGTTCCGCCATTTAAACAGCAAAAAAGCTTGTCAATATTTATGTTACATATCTAAAGTTGTTATAATTAGTTAAATAACTTAAAAATTTGTTTGGTTTCTTTCACTACAGAGAAAAATACAGTGGCATTAAACCACCTGTTTTACGTTCCGAAAAAGATTTTGATCCTGGTGCCAAATATCATGTGCCAGCAAATATTCCATACATTAAGTAAGTACTAAATATTTGTTTTTTAATTTAGTTATTTAAGACATATTGCCATTAGCTCAATTCAAAAATATTATGATAATTTTTAAATGAATTTTGTACAAAAACAAAAACAAACAAAAAAAAAATCAATATAAATTTATTTCCTGTTAAAAAACTTTATTTTGCAGACAACAACCTGCAAGTTTAAGATTTTTTTTTCTGTTTTGTAGGAAATTTATGTGCGACTAATAAAATTTCCAAGAAAATTAAATTTAAAATATTTGGTGGCAAGTTGTTTTTTTACAACATTTTTATAACAACTACTGGCTAAGCTGGAAAATTGTACAAACGTCGTTTATCTTAGGTTTAAGTTTAAATAGTTGAAGAGTTTGCTACACTTGTAAGCTTAATTCGAAGTTTTAGTTAGTGAAAGGTGTTGAAAATTCGTTTAACCGGCTTGCTTTTTTTTATTAATTTTTTTGTCGTTATTTTATGGTCTACTTTAAGTGGTATTATTTAACGAGATAATATACTTCAGCAATTAGATGCAAGTTTAAACACAGTTTTTAAACTAGTAACCGATATTTATAAAATTTTTTTGTATGATTTATGTGTCAGTAAACACTAATACAGTGTGCAAGAAAAGTATGTAAACAATGTTATGTCATTAAAAGACTTTTAACTCAAGTATCTATTAAATTTTGGAATATAAATCAAAAGAGAAAAAAGCTTAAAGTCAATATTAAGCCAAAGTTTGTTATTTAGCTGCTAAAGCCTTTATTAAAAAAGAAAAAAAGTTGGAATATTAAATTAGAATAAATAAAATTCCAAAAGCTTCGACAAAAGCTTTAAAAATATTGTATAGATTATACCCATTAAAATTAATAATAGCAAGTTTAATAAACTTTTAACTGAAATTTGGTGTATATAGATATGCGAAAAGCTTTAGTATTTCAAGGCATCAAGTCTTGTCTTTATAAACTTTATTCTGGCACAAAGAATGAAATAGTTTTTTCTATTAATTTTTTTAATGAAATTGACAAGAAAACATTCAAAAATATATGTAGGTTTCTTTAATGAAAAACCTTTTCTTTTATGTTTTAATATATTATTTAATTCATTTATTTGTTTATTTTTTAAAAGAACTTATAATTATCATTATTGTTATTAAAATAGAATTTATTATAATTATTATTATTGTCCGCCCTGTTCCTACATCTAAGCTCAACTCTGTTCAACTATCAACTCACGATATCCTCTGTCCGTCACCCAAACCGTATACTCCAAGGCGAATTCAGTTTTCAGGTGGCGTTGAAAGCACAGCTGTGCTACTTTCTTAATTAGAGAGAGAAATGTCAAAAGTTCCTGGTGATTTTGACATATGGATCAACGAAAGCAACAAAAAATACATTGTTGTGTTTTTGGTGTTGTTCCTTGTTGTAGTATCGACACCACCGTTTACATGAATTCGCCTTGGTATACTCGTTGTCTATCCTATTCGTCACTCAGTCCCGTACAGAGTTGCATTCCTCAGTAAGTGTTGTTGAGCAAGTATGGTTTGATTTGATCAATAAATTTGGCAAAACAAAATTTGTTGGTTATGAGTTCAATGAAGTAAGTGATGCGAAAATACTAGCTATAGTTTCCTCTAAAAATGAAGTAATTGATTCTGCAAAGGAGGGAGAAAAGATAACCATTATACTTGATAAAACACCTTTTTATGGTGAGTTATGTTAAGATTTAAAAATTCGAAACATATGAAAATTTTAAGCCTTTCTAGATTTATTGCCTTTCCCACGATTTCGAACGAAAATTACGTTCGCTTAACTTATATTTAAAACAAAAACAATATTTTAAATTTGTTTTTTTATTTTCACAGCAGAAGCGTAAGTAAGAGTTTTCTTTTCTGTTGTAAGTTTTTTTTTAACACCGATTACACTGTACACCAATTTTACACTTTATTTTTTTTAACATGCTGGGCACTCTACCAGTTAGGTTTATTTGAATACGCTGAACTCAATGGTGCTTGTCATTTTTCAAAGTTAGCGCTCGTATTCGTGATCTTTGCGATTAAAAATTGTTAAACTAATATACCATAAAACTATACTTTGCATACTTTTGGTATCATTGTTTAACTAAAATCAATCCACTTCTGTTAAATACAATTTTTCGCTATTTTTTTCTTAACTCTATTGAATACACTGTGTTAGTGGCAAACTGTAACAAGCTGAAGTGCCCTATTGGTTAAGCTAATTCGAGAATTTTGAATTAAAAAATTAGAGCTCCTATTCGCTATTAAACATTTTTAAGAAAATCTGCAATTTTTGTTTAATGCAAATTTTTTTTTTCTCAAAATTTTTTGGTTTTGACTTTGCAGTTAATACAATATCATTTTAGGATTTAGAAAAATATTCAATACAGTTCAGAAACATTATTTTTTTTACAATGAAGCCAAAAGTATAAAAAATAACGTTTTAGGATACACTAGAATAGAAAGTCTCGAATTAGCTTAACCAATAGAGTGCCCGTCCTTGTTAAAATTTGCAAGTAGCATAGTGTTATTAAGAATTTCATAAGAGCCAGAGTTGCCACAATCAAAAAAAAAAAATGTAACCAAAATGTAAAAATAAAGTAACCAAAAGCGAAAAAAGTAACCGAAATTATTTCGTATCAAATGTACATACTATTTCATTCGCACTTCAGTTGAAAAATATGTCTAAAAAAGGAATTGTGTTTGTTTGTATTTTTTAGACTCATAAACCGCTGGGCCGACTTTTATAAATTTTAACAGTATATTCCCGATGGTCTGGAAAGAACAAAAGGCTATATAATTTTTCGAAATTTTTGGTGGGCATGTACCTTCTATACAAATTTAACACTTGTTTTCGTCAATTTTAAAAACTTTATGAGCTAGAGCTTAAAATCTTTTTATATAAAGAGCTCTTGTAAGTAAACATTTTTAAGTCTTGCTGTGTTATTATGGTATCAAAGTGCAAAATTCAACAAAATTATGCGGTAGATCTACATATAGATGCTTTTTGCCCCGTGCAATAGAATCCTTTTAAAAGGGATGGGGTCTGAAGAGCCTTTGACCTTATCGTTTATCTAGAAAAGAGCTTCAGTAAGACCTATGAATAATTAAAAGTAGCAGATAATGGCCATCCTCACTTCAAAGTATATACCTCATATAGTTAAGTTGATAGTCTTTTAAAGTTTAAGCTTTTTTAAGTCGATGAAAAAAGTATTGGCATTGGTTGCACAAATACCATACACAATTTTTTAGAGTCAAAAAAGCGGAGCGGGTAATTCTTGTTCCAAAATTCCAGAAATTGGTTATTTTTGTGTTGAAAAAAGTAACCAAAATGGACAAAAGTACATAAGTACTAGGGTATTCATTTAATCGGGGTTTTGCTTTAATCGGTTAATCGCTGGATTAATTAACCGAGGTTTTGGTTTAATCGGCTTATAATCGGTTAATTTTGTTATTGATCGGTTAACCGATTAATAAAGTTTTGTTATAAATTAAGTAATTTCAATTAATAAAAATGCAAAAATTATTTATTATTGGGAATTTATTAGTAAAAAAAACCATAACAAAACAATTCTTGAACTTAAATGAGCAAAAAAGTAAGACATAAATATGTAATACATATGAGGAGGTCCATAACAAAACGCAATAATTACATTTTTTAAGTTTTTAGATTTTTTGATTGAATCCTATTCTACACATTGAAATCTATATTACCTTTATTATAAGGTATTCCAAAACTCAATAACTACACTGCAATTCAATATCAAATATAATGGTTCAGAGCAAAATGCAATAATCACACATCTTTGCAATAAATCGCTACAAGAAATTTAAAAAAAGTCAACTTTATAAATAAATTATGCTCTGGTGGTAACTCTTATATAACTGTAAAACGTAAGGAATTTTTGTTTAGTTAATACCTTTCGCTTTTGTTAAGTTAATTGAGGAGGTCCATAACAAAACGCAATAATTACATGAATAAATATTATTATTCGGACCAAAACGCAATAATTCCAAATTTGCTATCTAAATAACTTTAAAACAAACTGTCAGATAAAATAATAAATGTGATTAATATTACTTTTTGTAGACAATAGCTCTGTTTCTTTACTCTACTTTGGGATCCCTCGGGATCCCAATTTGCACGAAAAGCGTTTCCGTACTTTTAATTTGTGTAAATGAGAGCGGATTTGAGAGAATAAAATTCTTCTTCTTCTCGCACAAAACAGCCCAGAATTTTTCTTCGTGCAAATTGTGTAAATTGTCAAACAGCTGTAAAACATAAACAAAACAATGAAATGCAAAGCAAAAAAATTTTGAACACAATTTTGGAAAAAGTGTTCTGGAGTCAAATAATGTACTTAAATATAAAGTTTTATGTTGAAATATTAGAAAAACATAATGTTAGTAATTGTAAAAGTGTTTGTTTGGTTTGATTTTTGGTAAAATTAGTTTATTTCTGCAGACAATATACAATTTTTCAAAAGTGACATAAACTTTTATTGTTTTGTAAAAACTATCAAAACAATGACTTTTTATTTCGTGCTTAAAATTTGGCTTTTTCTGTTCCCGTACTTTTGTGTAATTTTGTCTCTTTATGAGAGAAATTTATGCTTGCGCTCATTTTCACGAACTTTACCCAAAAAGTAAAGAAACAGAGCTAATAATACCTCAATAATTGTTTTTTTGAAAAAATTATGTGCTACTTAGTTAAGTTACATTTTGTCGTTTATCCAAAAAAATGTTATGGTGTAATTATTGCGTTTTGTTATGGAGCTCCTCATATTTTATAATTTATATATGTTATGTGTTTAATAAGAAATAAACTGTGAGATCATTTTATTAATACATTTTTCAAAAGTTTAAGGAGATCTTATAAAATAATCTTTTATAAAAATAATTTGGCTTAAATGTTTAGGATTTAAGCGATTCTTTTCTTTGGTGTCGATAAAACTCGACTTGGAAAAAATTCTTTCACTTATCGCAGATGTTAGAAACCTCGAAAGCAATCCATAATACAGATTATCTTATTTCTCAGTTCTTTTCCTGTATTTACTGACTTTGTACTGTAGAATGTATTGCTAGAAGGAAAAAATATTTTTCTAAACACATACCTTTTGTATATAAGACAAA
This sequence comes from Pollenia griseotomentosa, assembly GCA_963931875.1. Lineage (NCBI taxonomy): Eukaryota > Metazoa > Arthropoda > Insecta > Diptera > Polleniidae > Pollenia > Pollenia griseotomentosa. The sequence goes on along the minus strand of OZ007561.1, from coordinate 199,367,620 downwards.
ACAAATAATTAAAAAACCAAAAATATGTGATAATACTACAAAAAATTTAAAATTTTGTTACTTCGGTTAATCGGTTAATCGACTAAAATTAACCGGTTTAATCGTTAATCGAAAAATGCCAATTTGAAATTAACCGATCAGTTAATGGGGTAGTAGTTAATCGGTTAACCGATCAACGGTTAACCGAATGAATACCCTAATAAGTACACATTGGAAAAAAGTAACTAATTTTGGTTAAAAGTAACCACAACGGCAACGCTGATTAAGACCATTCATCAAAGTTTTTGTTATACCCACTCCACAATAGTGGAAAGAGTATTGCGTGTTTCTGCTAAAGTGTGTAACACTAAAAAAATACAGGTCCTTTTAGTATACCGATCGCCTTGGAAGCAATTTTTTAATAGAACTTGCAATGTCCGTTAATCCGTCCGGCCTGCTGTTTATAAAAACCTTGTGTTCAAATGCCGCAATTTTGGAGATAATTTAAAGAAAACAGCAGTCAACTTCAAGCCATATACCGTTTCTTTCCGGTTGAATTTTTGACAGATCAACATCTAAAAAAAATCGCTTAGCGCATTTAGAATTATGGAGTTTAAGGTAAATATGGCATCCGTTGTGGTGCTTCTCTACGTAAAATGGTAAAGAAAATTAAATGATTTAATTTTGACATCATTTTCATTAAAATGAAATCAGTTGTATTGAAATAATTTTGATTTCATTGCCAATTGATTGTAGTTTTTAACAGCTCTGGCCCCATCTCGGGTAGACACTCGAAAATGTCTCTCTAAATTTTGTAGAATGTAGGGTATCATATGGTCGGGTTTTATCTACTATTCTTTCTATCTTATCTCATCAACAGCAAATTTCAGTTTATCAATAGTATGAAATGGGAATTCAGCACAGTTAATTAATTTCTCAGCTCCAAAAAAAAAACTTTAATACTTTCTTAAGTGGTTTTGTTTTTGTTATTGATAACCTCAAAATTACTTTAAAATCTAAAATAATTTATTCAAAACTACCAGTTAAACATCAAAAAAAAAAAAAACAATCAAATCTAAACTCTAAATTAAAGGTCATTTAAACTATTAAAGATATAAACGCTTTTGAGTATTACAACTCTTTTTCGTTTTAACACTTGTTAAATCTTTTTTATTGCCATACATCGATAAAAATCACTTTTTAATTAATACTTTATACTTTTATTTTTATTTAGATTTTATTATATTTCTTATGAATTTTCTATTGTTTTCTTTAAATAAATTATTGCAGTTTTATGTAATTTTTTTTTTAATAATCTGTATTGTGGTTATTTTGTTGAACTATTTATGGTTTATGGTTCATTACATTTAATTTTCATTGATTTATTTTTATGAAGAAAGGAATTTTACAACATGAAAATTAATTCAAATTGTTAATGATAATCTTTCATTGCTGACCGTGGCTGGTTTTTTTATTTTATATATTTTATTTTATTTATTTATGGTTTTTCTAAAGACTTGCTTCATTTCATTCACAAAAAAAAAAAAATAAAAAAAGAAAAATGTGGCTTGGCGTTTATTTTGAGTATGTTTGTGTATGTTTGTGTAAAATGGTTTCGGTTTTTAAACCCATGACACTTTTATGCATTTCAGTCAATGACAATTTAAAGGCGCGTAAAGTTTTTTTTTATTAATCGATACAAATATTTCCTCAACGTTGTAACATTTCAATAGAGTTTTGAAAACGAAAAATTATTTTCAAAAGTAAAAATCAAGATATTTAAATTTGTTTTAGACTTTATTATGACTATGATAAAGAAGAGCAATAAATATTGATGACACTTTAGCAAGACAATAAATTATTTGTTTTATTTTCAAATTAAGATTAATTTTATTGGCTTGAATAATAAAATTTAATGTGTCAATTTTTTGTATATTAAAGCAAAAGTATTTTTAAGCAAAAAAATTAGTAATTTATGTATTCGTAGTAATTGCAGCACAAAAAGTCCAATAATAAATATAGTATTGGATTTGGGCTAGAAGTAGTGGTGAAATAAGTAAACAGTGGATCAGTTAATGGGAGAAAAGAAGCAAAAGATTTGGCTGTAGTGGTTAATCTGGATTCACAATATGAAAATGTTCTTGCAGAAAATATGAGTATACAAATGAGAGAGGAAGAGGGGAAGAGAACACACTATTCTTCTTCTCACTTTTACGAATAAACTCAGATTTTCTGAAAGAAAACTTTCAAAGTGGGAAACTAGACTAAGCTACAACAAAAGCTTAACTCATATAATGTTGACCAAAATCGAAAAATAAAACAAACAAAAAAAGAAAAATTCTAGATTCTATAATTCTGTTCGTGTGAATATGCAACAGCAAAGTAAATTAATTTATTTCTAACTCAATCAGGGAGTTGAGTTTTTTAACAGCTAATTTTTGGTTTTTTTCTGTCTTATTCTCTTACAGCCAATCTTCTATGGCTTAACTGCCCGCCCTCATCACAATCACAGTGGGCTTTAATATAAGACAAATTAAATACTGTTCAAATCATAAGAAACCATTTTAAATTATTAAATTGGATTGGAATCATATGTCTGAAACTTAAAATTCAGAATTCAAAATCCCGAATTTCAAAATCCCAAATTTTAAAATCACGAATTTCAAAATCTTGAAACTTAATATCCCGAATTGTATAATTGTAGAAAGTATGGTTGGGATTTTCTCCTCTATGCCATAAAAAACCCCAGCTTCGCTAATTAGCGAATTATAATTAAAGCTTATCCGTAAGGATTTTCTTCTCTATGGTATAACAAACACTGGCTTCGCCTACTAAAGCTTCTTAATTTGGGATTTGATATTGGTATTTTTAAATTTAGGATTTCAAAATTAGGTGTTATAAAGTTCGAGACTTTGAGGTTAAGATTTCTAAGACTCGGAATAAAAAAAAAAAATTCGGGATTTTGATATTTCGGGACTTTTAATTTAGGTATTTTGAGGATATGCCTATTAGATTTTAGAATGTGTTTCCGATTATTAAATATTTTTTTTTTGGCAAATTCAGCAAAGAAATTTTTTCAAAGTTCCTTTAAGAAGGTTTTTTAACTGTTAAAGTGCTTAAAACACAAAAAGAAATTGCTAGCAAAAAAATTTTCTTTGCTAAAATTTTAAATTGATTTAATAAGAATCTAAAGATTTTTTATTAAAAACGATCTTAGATAAGTTCTCTTAAGTTCTTCTACAGTAACGCTTTTGATTTTCCATTTTTGCTCAGCTTTTGCCGACGTTAAGCCAACCGCACAGTGCGATGGTTTATTAGGAGTGGTTCTAGATTCTTAATAGTTGGCCCTAGTCATTAAACATTTTAGCTGAATTAGGAATCAGCCACGCCTACTGCTTACGGCCTTTGCAAACGCAATCATTTTTTTTTTTTTTTTTTTTTGCAAAACATATTTCCTATCCTATTTAAATCTAGTACATAGATATTTAGCAACATTTAATGACCTATGCATAGTTTCCATAGAAAAGCAGATCTTCCTTTTCTTTCCCTTGTTAACTACAAAATTATAAAATAATAATTTGCTAATCATATAAATTATATGGTTTTGTTTTTTATTATCTCTAGCCACTTTTTGATTTAATTGATAATATGTTGTTGGTTTACTTAGTGCTTTTGCAGTTTAAGTAGTTCTATTTCCTTTTGTTATCCTGAATTTAATTATAACCTTACATTTGTTTGGAGGTTTAAAGAACTGATTGATTGCAAGAAATTCAACTGTATTTAACTATTGTAATAATTCTCTTTTTAGATTTGTTGCTCACCCCTTTGATTTGATTCACCCCTTTGATTACAAACAAAATCTTTCTTGAAAAAAATGTTGTCCGGTAGAAATGGAATAAGTCCGTCTTTATCTGATAGGAAATGAAACTCATTGCAAAATTTTTGTTTAAAGTTTTTTTATTTTCAACCCATTTCTCGGGTCATCATCCTTCTTTTTAAATTGTTTTCTCATTTTGCTTATGTTTTTTTTTTTTTTTTTGTTTTTACAAAATAAGAAATATTTGGTAAAATAGAAGAATTCATATGTTTTAATAAAAAGTTTTTTATACAGATTTTTAACAAAATTTTTTAAAAAAATTTAGACTTTACTTAAACAACTAATTTAAAACCATAAAACATCTGTAAACTAAAACTCTTTTTTAAAACAATATGAAATAAAATTATTAGCTAAATTAAACTAATGAACTAATAGCTAATTCCTTTTATAAGGAACAAACAAATTAGTTTAATCTCTTTGAAGTAAATTTATCAAGTCTTGTCAATATTTTATTTTAATTAAACTGGACAGCAGAAAGAAAACAACTTTAGCAAAATCAACCTTTGGAACTCTTTGTTTGGAGGAGGAGAAGGAGCTTATGGCCGGTGTTAAAATGGCCTTCGAACAGAGAAGAAGGTTAGAATTTTGATTTGTAAAGATTTGTTCTTTGAACTGCCAAGTCAGTTGTTCTATTTATAATTTATAAAGTTGACATAATCTCTTAAGTATTAAACTTGCCGTTTATAGCTTTAAACTTAAATTAAAGTTTTCTTAAAAATAACTTTTAAAATATTTTAGTTAAAAATTCGTTTTTCTTTTTTTTTTGGAAAAAGTTAAATTTTTAAAAAGATTTAACAACTTTTAAGCAAAGAGTTTGTTTTAAAAAAGAAAATTCACTAAAATTTGTTAAAATTGTAAGCAATATTATTAGTTTGTGGTTATTATCACTTAATTCTTCATTAAAAAAAAAATTATTAGTTTTAATTAAATCACATCGTTAATCCGTTAAACGTAAGCATTTCGTTGAATTAGTTAAAACTAGTTGCCACTCTCTTCTTTTTCCTTTCTTTCTCACTTTCTTTTTGGCTACTCACACACATTTTCAATTTAACTCTTTTAACAAATTCCCCACTCTTCTTAAATCTCTCACTACCTATCACAAAATCACAAATAATGCTCTCTGAACTTCTCTTATGGAAAAAATATCAGATGGACTCTTTAGTGATGCTGTAACGGGAGAAGAAAAAAGAGAAAAATAAATTATCATTTAATAAAATACTTAATGATGACCATGGTAATGATAAGATTGTGAAAAATCATGACTATAATCCACCTCTGATAAATCCTCATGGCTTTCGGCTTTGTATTCCTCTTGTGGCTGGTACTCTTCATGTTTGTATTCCTCTGCGGATTTATGTTCCTCTTCATGTTGATATTCCTCTATGTTTTTCAATTCCTCTTCCTGTTTGTATTCCTCTTCATGTTGCAATTCCTCTTCGTGGTGCTCTATGGGTGCGTGGTGTTCATGATGTTCCTCAACTTCGATTTTCTTATAATGGAATTCGGGTTCTTTGTAGATGAAATGTTTTTCATGGTACTCGGGTACGTGTTTTTCGAAATGAACTGGAACGGGTTTTTCATAGGGTATTTTAACGGGATAGGGAACATGTTTCTCGATTTTAACTGGTACCTCCTTAATAACTGGATAAGGAGCGGGTACCTTAATCTTGACTACATAGGGTACAGGTTTTTCTACATGTACCGGTACTGGGCGATCATAAGGGACATGTACTGGTACAGGGATTTTCTTAATAACAGGCACTGGGACAGGTTTTTCAACATGATAAGGCACTGGCTTATCGACATGATAGGGCACTGGCTTATCATAGGGTACCTTAACGGGATAATGTTCAATCTTTTCCACTGGATAAGGCTTCTCAACTTTAACTTCTACCGCAACTGGATAGGGTACTTTCTTTTCAACTGGATAAGGAGCAGGTACATGTATTTTCACTGGGACATGTACTTTCTTCTCAACAGGATATGGGGCTGGCACGTATACCTTATAGGGCACTGGACGATCATAGGGCACATGTACTGGATAGGGAACCTTCTTTTCAACTGGATATGGTGCGGGCACCTCATGGGGCACTTTAACAATTTCCTTGACCTCGTAGGGTACATGTTTGATAACGGGATACGGTTTGGGTACTTTAACCTCAAACGGCACATGTACTTCTTTTTCCACAGGCACATGAACATATTTCTCTACGGGATAGGGCGCTGGTACTTTTTTAATAATTGTTAAAGTTTTCTCCTCATGTACGGGATAGTGATGATGGTGCTGGTGATAGCTGTCATAGTGATGATGAAAATCACCAAATGAATGTAGACCACGTTTTGGTTTGGCTGACTCTTCTTTTTCGTCAGCCGATTTTTCAGCTTCTTTTTCTTTTGGTTCTACTTTTTTCTCTTCAGCTCCAGCGGGTTTTTTTTCTTCTTCGGCGCGCGCATATGTGGTGGCTATGAGAAGGACCACAGCGAGCAGGTATGCTGAATGCTAAATGGAGGGAATATGAGGAAGGTGTTTTAATTCTTGAACAAATAATAATTCTTGGAAAGGTAAATAATAAATATTTTTAAATTTAAATGAATCAGAAAAAAAGTTCTTTTATTAATTTAAATGAATCTTTTAATAGTTTTGTATCAAGAAAAGGTTTCTTGTAGTTAGGCTTTATAATGATTTGGAATCTTTCAAACACAAGAAGCATTTTTTCTTTAAGCTTTGATGTTTTTTTTTTTAATTGGAACCATAATTATTTGCTATTCCTTTTCCTGCAGACTTCTTGAAAGTATCGCAAATTATTATATTGTGGACAAGCTAATAATTAAAACATTAAGAAATAGGAGAGGTCCTGCATTTTATTTTGGTTATTTAACCAGTCTTGATCCTAGTTGGTGACATATTGAACATAGTTTTAGTAGCACAACTTCGGAAAATCCTTTAAGACATTATTAAATTATAGATAACAAAAATTCTGCTAAATGTCCACTTATTGAACCGGTTTTTTTTTTAAACATACGTTTAACTTTTTATTTAAAAATGAAAGAGGTGCATTAAAACTATTTTTGAAAAAGTTTCTTTTAAATATTTAAGTACTTTTTATAAAAATCTTAGAAAAAAGCTTAAAAAAAAGTTTTAAAAAAGGACAAAATTAGATGAATGAGGAGTTTTAATACTTTTTTGAAAAATAACTTTTTAAATCAAAGTTTTTCTTGGGATTAAAAAAATGTACCATGTACCAAAATGTACTTCTGAAAGATTATGGCAATTGAAAAATTACTATTAAAGTACCTTTTCGAAATATCATAATTTGTTTGCTTTTAAAATGGTATTTTTTAGTCAAGAGTACATTTTAGAAAAAAGTACATTTAAAATGTACCTTTTTAAAATATATTCCATATTTTTAAAAATGTTGGATTTTTAATAAACAAACTTCTTTCAAGAAAAATTAGCTTCTGGTACCTTGTATGAAAAGGTACCGTTGCCAGAAAAAGTACTTCTTGAAAATACATATTTTTAAGAAAAAAACTCTTTTGTAAAAAAGTCACTTTTTGCTGGAAATAATAACTTTTTAAGAAAAAAACCAATTTTTTTTTTAAAAGAGTCCCTTTTAGCCTTTTAGGAAAAATTACTCTTTCTAAGAAAAAAGCATTTATCAATTTGTGTTATTATTTTAAGCGAAAAAGTGTATTTTTCACAATCTTTTTTTTTTGTAGATGTGGAAGGAAAGTTTTGCAAAGATGAGTTTTTTTTTTAAATAAAAGCTGTTTTTGAGAGATACATACTTTTTAAAACAAGGTTTTTTTTGGAAGAAATATTTTATTTAGAATAAAAGTAAGTTGCTTTGTGAGATAAAAGGATTTTTTTGCAAAGAAATGCAACTTTTTCAGAAAAATGTACTTTTTTTATAGACAAGAGTGAATCTATTTCATATCCAGAAATTTGATTTTTATAAAAAAGTACCTTTTTTATGAAAAAGTTAATTTTTTGTGGAAAAATTTAATTTTCAGGAGCCAATTTACCGCATTTTATATCGATCGAAGTTAAAATACAATATCAGTATTAATAGCGAATGCCGCAATTTACCCACTGTTTTGTAAAAATGTTTTTTTTTTTATTTTTTGCAAATTTTTTTTAATTTTGATTTGTGTTCCATAATTTTTTTTTTTTTTGTACAATTTTTTTCTTTTTTTGCATATTTTGTTAGCATTTGTTTTAAAGTCTTTTTTTTTATTAATTTAAATGTCTAGTTTGCACTTCTCACATTTTTTTTTTATATTTTTGTCCTTGACTTTACTCACCATCAACTGCATGGCGTTGATTTTTCTTTAAACTTTTTACAAAAAAATATTTTTTTTACTGATTAATCCTTTATATCAATATTTTTGGGTGTTTTGTTGTTGGTTGAAAATTTGAAGGTTATCCACAAAATCCTTTTCAAAAAGATACAGGCTATTTTGTTACCACACATGAAAATAAATAGAAGAAATAAACAAAAGACTTAAAAAACGAACTTTATTTTTTACGATTTTTTTTTTTTTTAATTATTTTGAACGCTTTTTGTTTTGAATGCAAAAACAAGGCTGCTTTTAATTACTTTTTACGTCCGAGCCGCACGCAAACACTAAGGAACGCACACGTAGTGTGTAGGAAGAAAAACTGAAGTGCTTAAAATGCTATGCTGTGTTAAGCTGCACGTTCAACGATTTAATGATATCGACTGAATAGCGACCAGTTACTTTTATACGAACTAAAAGCATAAAACTTCAAAACACAAAAGCCAAATTCAAAATCAAAATCCAAACCATGAAATGTAAGACGAAAGTAAAGCAGCTCGAATTGCTTTTAATGCAACAAAACCGTCAACAACACACAATCCCACTAATGCATATTTGAGTTGTAAGGAAAAAAAAAGAAAAAAGTTTTCCACCAAATACTTATTATCTCTCAAATTATGAAAAATAAGTATTACGAGTGCCGACAAAACACACTCTTATTCAATCAACAGCCCAGCCAGCCAGCCAGCCAGCTCCTCTCAAGCATATGTGTGTTAACCATGTAACTCCATGTACATTCTCTTATTTAGTTTGAATTTTTCTTGATTTGAATTTTATACTTCCGTTGGTCTGTTGGTTTCTTTTTTTTCTTTATTTAATTCGATTTTCCATGAATATTATAAAACAGTTTTTTGCTAAGCTTGGATGTGTTTTTTTTCTTGTCTTATATTGCAATCATATTATTTTACTTTTCCTTGGATTACTTTGGTTACAATCTGAGTGTAAAGTTAGCTTTTTTAAACAAAAGAGTTTTGTTTTTCAAATGTAATATTTCTAAATTCTTTCAAAGTTACTGATTTTTTTGCATGCTGTGTAATGTAATCTGAGTGGATGCTGAAATTTTGCAGTTGCAAAATCTTTTTTGTTTAGTGATTTTGGAACTCGTTTGCTTGGTAAGCAGTTTTTCGACAATGACTTTTGCTTTTGCATTTCCTAGACGAGGCTGTTTTGCATAATGTTAGTAGGCTGCGGGAAAAACGGTAGTTTTTTTCTTCGGAAAACTAGCAATTAGTAGGAAGATCTTATTGAAACAGTTTTAAATGAAAAACAGAGGCTGACACAGAAACCTAAAGCCATTGAGCAGAAGCCAGAAAAATTTCTATCGAAGAGGAAATTAAGATTATACTAAAGCTATTTTGAACTGTTTTCTTTGACTATGAGATTAAGGGCAATTATTACAACTTGGCGTTAGTTAAAGGTGGGATTTTGCCTTACGTATGAAAAGGTTTTCACTATTACAACTTTGCTGCAACCTAATGTGAGCGATATGTTAAAGGCAAGTTCATCCAGTAGGTACACGCAAAGAAAAAACATGGTTGTGGTAAACATATTCTTTGAAAAGATTCATGATTTTAGTCACTATATTACGATTATTATGGAATCATATTATGACCAAATATATTTGTAATATAACATCATAATATTTGTCCATTAATCATATCCTGTTAATCATTAAAAGTTAAGAAGTAATCATATTATTGTCATAATAATCATAATAAGTTAAGAAGTAAATATATTATTATACAGCACCACTTTAACAAAAATAAAAAAAAAAATTTTAATTTTTTTCCATCGATTTTTTATTTTGTGGCATATTACAATTTTCTTTAATGTAAATACAATTTCTTTATTTTTTTAATATTTTTAAAATTGTTTTTTTTTTTTGTAAGGATATATTTTTTTTTAATTGTTGAACCACTCTCTAACAAATAATTCAATAGACATATTTAAAACAAACGACACAACTGATACAAAATGATTTTACAAATGGCGATAACAAAATATTATTAGAGTAAAGATATTTTGTTTGCATCTTAAGAATATTATGATAACGTATAAAAAGTTATCATGTTATGACTATTAAATATCATGAAACGGTTGTGAGTAATATAATATGCTTTCAAAATGATCATTATTTAGTTGTTAGAAAAATTATTATTTTTCAGTCAACAATACTCAAATTTATAATTGCGACAAATATTGAAATGTTTACAGTAACTATAATATTGCTGATATTTAATAAAATAACAATTATTTGAGTACGACAACAATATATTGTTACCATAAACATAGAGTAGTTGCCGTAACCATGCCCAACCACATTTTTTCTCTGCGTGTATATTCTAAATACTAGATCCTGTTTTTATATATTTCACAAAATCCTACCTTTAACTAACGCCTAGTTGTAACAATGGCCCTAAGAAATATAAATAATTTCCTTCAAACTACAACTGACTCTCTCTTAAGAACAAATACACTCACAATATTATTACAGTAACGGACTGTAGTTTATTGAAGAAATATTCCGTTCAGTCATTTTTAAATAAATAAACATTTAAAATTCCAAGCAAATTTATTTTTAACTGATTCTAACAGTTATTCAAAAAACCAAGTGCATATTAATACGGATTTTCAGTTGCAGTTAATATTGTCCGTTGATTGAGTTAATTTCTTCTTTATGTTAAAGTAAATAAAAATGTAATTTAAAGCAACCAAAAGTTCATTTAATTTTTACTGTCAAAAATTCAACCGCGAATTCCGTAAAAACAAATCAATATTCAGTTATCTTATATAAATTAATTGTCAAAAAATTAACTACATATTCCGTAAAAACAAATAAATATGCAGTTATTTTATAAAATTTTACTGTCAAAAATTCAACACCATATTCAGTAAAAACAATTAAATATTCAGTTATTTTATATTATTTTACTACCAAAAATCAATTTTTACTTATCTATAAAAAATGAATTGCTTGTTTTGTGTAAGCAATTCCCATTTTCTATTTGTTAAAATAATTAAGTTAAATACATCAAATTTTAAAAGTAAAATAATTGCGAAGCCATATCGGTCATGCTGCTGGTGTCTTATAATTGAGAGTTCTTCTGTAAACAACGTGGTCAGTACAACAAAAGTAAAACAAACGTGTGTAACTGGGTAAGTAAATAAAAATATTCTCCCTCTCTCGCTTATAAGAAAAACAAGCGGACAGGTGTCTGTCTGGTGTTTTTTAGAAATTCGGCTCTTTTGTGGAGTAAACGAAAATTTAATAAAATAACTGAATATTTAATTGTTTTTACTGAATATGGGGTCAATTTTTTGACAGTAAAATTTTAATAAATAACTGAATATTTAATCGTTTTTACTGAATATGGTGTTGAATTTTGCATTTTTGACGGTAAAAATTAAATGAACTTTTTGTTAAAAATAAATGAAAAATAGGTAGACCGGTTTTTAATTGAACTTTCATTTATTTTATATTACAATTTCAGTTAATTTTACGTACAGAATATTGTGAGTGTACTAGTAACTTAAATAAAAGGCATTTTCCCTAATCCATTTGGACCGCCACTGCAATATTGAAATCTTAAGCCGTTTCCACAACAACTATTTGGTATTGATTGGGCCGAACCTATAAATTATCATTATAATGGAAGAAATGTTAGCTATAATATTTCAATCTTTTTTTAAATTTGTATTAATTATTTCAATATATTTATTTAATGTTGTTTGACAAAATAAGGCAAATTAATAATGCCGAACAAAATATTAGTTCCTACAAAGGTTTTAAATTAACATACTTATTTTGTTTGCTTTTTTAATAAAAATATTATTTGAAAAAAATAAGTTAAAAGTAGTGTTAAGGTGTTAAAAAAATAAATAAATATATTTGTCATTCATAGTAGGGGGTAGTGCACTAAATATTGATTTAAATCAACAATGCACTATCACTAAATAAAACTGCAAATAAATTAGTGTGCACTCTTTTTTACCAGCTTTAGTGATGATTGTTATATATTAACTATCACTAAAATATTTAAGGTGATATTGAAAATTTTTTCACTATCACTAAACGCAGATTGAATGCAAAAATCTGCACTCAATTGAAATAGTTCCAAATTTGGACTTGCAATCAAAAAAGCTGCATACAAATATTGTATCACTAAAATTTAAAAAAATTTAACTTTTTGATTTTTTTGAAGGATATACATAAGCAAAGAATTTTAAAGAAAATGAAATATGTTCAATAACGGTATATTTATGGGCTTTAATCATGAAAAAACCAGTTTTTGATTTTAAATTGAGTGCAACAATTTTAGTTGCACTCAAATAAGTAAAAAAAAAAAAGTTGTAATAAACTGATGATTGCTTTTTTTTAAATCAAACTATTTTTTTTTGAGTGCAAAATTTTTTAACATCACTATCACTCATGTTTAATGAGGCTGCAAATTTTCAATTCATCACTCAACATCAACAAAATGATTGCAATATTTTTGCACTATCACTAAGTGTGAGTTGAAACTGCAAAATGAGTGCACTACCCCCATCGATGTTGTCATTTAAATTACACAGAAAAAATTCTCGCTTATTTTTTGTTCAATTAAAGCATTAATCAAAAATAAAATCAGTTTTAATTAAAAATTTAATCGAGTGAATTAAAAGTTATCAAGTGAATTAAACGCTTAATCAAGGGATGTAAACGTTTAATTGATACTGTTAATTTGTTTACTAGTGCAAATTTAATAAATTTTTTAATTAATATCAAAAATTTTTTAATTGAAAACATTTTTTAATTTTTTCTGTGTAGTCTTAAGTTCATCGAATTTATTTTTAATCAATTATTTTTGTGAAGGAAGGAATCTACAATATGATTAATTATTTATTTATTTATTTTTTTTTTTTTTGATAACTTTATTCTTGGCTGAATACAGGATTGGTCCTGGGAACTTAAATAAATAATTAAATAAATGTTATAAAACGAAATGTTGGTTATTGAGTTTGAACGCAAAAAGCTAAAAGGTTTAAGCAGGGTTGTGGAATCATCAAAACAAAATTCTTACTCCGTCTCTAATTCTAACCGCTGAAATTTTTTAAGTTCGACTCCTACTCCGACCCCTTCTCTAATCTTAGTGATTCATGTATATAAGACTGGGGTTTATTTGACTTTAAACTCTTTTTTTTTCAATGCAGTACCTTTTAAATGGTTGAATATAGCAAGATATATTTATTTACATATGTAAATTAGACTGGCCCTTATTTTCTGAAATCATTATTTAAATTTTTGTTATATTATTTTTTAATTTGTACTAAAAATAATTTAATGAAAATTAAATTTAATGAACTTAAGCCTAATTAAAATATCAAAAAACTTTGACATTTTTTTTTTTTAGTAAGGCTTGAGATCATCAAATTTAATTTTCATTAAATTAATTTTACTGAAGGAAGGAATTTTACAACATGAAGCTTTGTTTTTTTTTGTTTTATTAAAATTTTTTGATAATTTTCTTGCCTGAGCTGGGGCTCGAACCTGGGTTGAATTTACATGTTTCAAGAATCACCACAATCTTTCATCAGAATTCTTTTTGAGTTCTAACCTCTGCACCAATCTTTAACCAGTGGCACTCTTGGTTTGAAATTTGCTGTAATTATAATTTTTTCAATTTTATATTACATGTTGCTTCCTTTCTTCTGTTTTTTCGTATTCTTACTGCCAATACTTTGTCTTGAATACCTGAATACATTTGTTAATTATGTTTTTTGTCCACTTTCGTCGAAATTTTTATTTGTACAACTTGAAGTAAAAATGTAAACATTAGAGTTATTGTTATTTTGGAAAATATTAGAAAATTTTTTTTAAAAATTTTTTGTCGAAAAATTTCGGAGCCGGACTTTTGGCAAGTTTTTGTGGGTACTTCGACTCCTACTCCGGTACAAAAATCTCAACTTCGACTCTACAACTCCGACAGCGCAAAAAAACTCTTTGCATAAAATGCAACTTTCTACACAAAATATCACTTTTTGCACGAAATTGACTTGACTTTTTGCACAACCAGTCACTTTTTACCCAAAAAGTGGCTTTTTACACAAAAAGTCATTTTGTTTTCGTAACAACTGCTTTTTATTTAACCTTATAGAATCTCCGAATTCCGGAATTTTTTTTTTTATTATTTATTTTACATACAATAGAAGAACATTTGTAAAAAGTTAAAACAATAAATTCAATTTGTTTATAATATATTTTCCATCAAACTTTTGTGCAGTTTGCAGCTCAATTTGAAGTTCGTTGGTTAGTAGAGCCAACTACTTTCAAATTTAGAAGATATCTGACAATAAAGTCTCTTTTTATATGCGAGGGTCATTTCTAAATGGCCCTGCTTCGATACAATGGCAATATGTATGTTTAAATTTATTTTGTTGCAATACAAAAGATCTAAAAAACAAACAAAAAAATAAAACACAAACGCATTGTTGATATCATTTGAAAATGTTGTTGTGTTTTTTAACTAAATTTCAATTAATAAACATTTTGTTTTAATTTTTAAATATAAAAAAAAAAAAGTATTATGAGTATTAATATTTGTCTTTAATGATGAGTTATTGTCTTAATTGAATTAATTTTTCTTTTTGGCTTTTTAATTTTGCTATGTCTTCTTTTCGCATAGCGATGAGTGTTAAATAGACCTAACTCACAAAGCAGAAAAAAATCTCTTTGATGATTCGAGATTATTCTTCGTTTATAAAAGATTCTGCAATTAAAAAAGTATCAAATTATTTTAGCCGGTCTTTTATTGGAAATTAGTTATGGTAGGCCGCCGATTATACCGAATTTATAGGTTGTGTATATCAATGTAAATTTCTAGTAATCGATCTTTTATCAGGATATATTAATTTAAAATTTTTTTAATAAGTAAATAAAAAGAATTTCAATTAGGCCAAAATCGATTTTTGATATAGCTGTCATACACATATTCTTTTGGAATAACACCTTAGCCCATATAAAATAAAAATTTTTTCATTTTCGATTTCCCAGGAAGTAAAAAAATCCAGCGAAAATAAGTTCTGCAAGCATCCTCCATTTTGTTCACAAAATTATGAACACATCTTTCATTATACCCACACCACAATAGTGGAGAGGGTACTATGCATTTGTGCTGATGTGTGTAACACCTTAAAATATTGGTCCTAGACCCACCTTAAAGTATACCGATCGACTCAGAAAGTGATTCTAACGATGTCCGTCCGGCTGGCTGGCAGGCTATCCATGTAACCTTGTGCGCAAAGTACATGTCGCAATTTTGGACGATGAAGCCTGAAAATGGGATGAATCGTAGTGTTACGAGTAGGGTATTCATTCGGTTAACCGATTAATTACTACCCGATTAACTGGTCGGTTAATTTCAAATTGGCTTTTTTCGATTAACTATTAAACCGGTTAATTTCAGTCGATTTACCGATTACCGATGTAATAAGATTTTTATTTTTTTGTATTTCTAATTATTTGTTTCGTCTCATATACAAAAGGTATGTGTTTAGAAAATATTTTTTCTTGCAAACAAATGTTTTCAGTGATCTTCATTTCAACCCATTTTCCGCCGACCGATTTCAATGTTCAATCAACAGGAATGTGGCGAAAAATGGGTTAAATGTTTGATTGCCAACACCTTTTTCTTGTTTCACGTACTTTTTATATGTATGTGTTTAGTAATTTGTTTCTTCTCATACCTTCTGGTATCAGTCTTTTAACAACATTATTCATCTACGATAAGTGAAAGAATTTTTTCTAAGTTAAGTTTTGTCAAAACAAAAGAAAAGAATCGCTTAACTCGTAAGCATTTAAACCAAATTATGTACTTTTTTATAAGATCTCCTTAAACTATTGAAATAAATAAAAAAATTATCTCAGTCTATGTTTTTATAAATGCATATTTGGGGGATTCACAAGGTACACAGAAAAAATTATTTTTCCAATTCAAACAAAAAATTTGTAGAATCAAAACTTTTTTTGTCTGAAATCGGTCCTACAAACAAATTCGCATATTCAAACAATTTATTTGCATTTCGTTTATTGAAAAAAAACACTGATTTTTTCAAACAAATAATTTAACTGAATCAAACAAATAGTTTACTGAAAATCATATAAATTTCAAACAAATAATTTTGCTGAATCAAACAAAAAAGTTTTTGCACAAGCAATGAATGACGCGCACACAAGCAAGCACTGTAGAAGTAGATGAAGGCAGAGCAGAGCGGCGCCGGCTGGCTTTGAGACACATTTTTTTGTTGGAATAATTTTTGCACCAAGTCTTGTTTGTTCACACAATGTTTTTCTTCTTCACTCACTGTTCTGTATCCTTTCCTTGGCAGCAGACCGACTCGACATGTTTTTCGTCATCATTTTATTTCTTTTATTTGATGTAGGTATTTAACTAAACATTTTTGAAAAATTGAATACGGGATTTTGTTTTTCATTCTTTTTTACCAACTTTGAAAAAAAAAAATTTATTTTGTTTCTTCTAATGTTGTTGTTGTTTAAAAAGAGTGAAACGTTTATTACCTATTATTGTTTTTGTTGGTTTTTACTACAAACCTCGCCACAATATTTTATCATCTTTCTTATAGTTGTACCTTTTCAAAGCGTCCAAAAATAGACTATGTGTTTTTTTTTTTTTTGTTCTTATATGTCACATAAAGAAGTGTTGCTTACGGTCAAATAAAAAAAATGCAAAAACACGACAACAATAAAGAGCGTTAAATATTTCATACAAAATTATGAAAACTAGAAGCCAATAACGCGTTTATTATATTTTTGAATAGTTGTCAACATTTCTGTTGGCTAAAATAAAAATCAAACAAAAATATTAATTGAATCAGTAAAAAAATTTGTAGAAATTAAAAAAAATTTCAAACAAGCGTTTGTTTGAAAATAATTCAGCAATAATTTTTTCTGTGTAGTCATATATCTTTAAAAAATAACTAGAAATATATATCGTAGGATTAATATGCAAACCTGCTAAATCCACTTTTTATGTAAACTTAGATTTTGATGCCGTGGGGTGGAGAAAGAAAGATTTCTTCTATTTAAGTCTTGAATTGTGTAAAACTAATTGTATTTTTAATTTTCTATCAAGCTGCACTTAAAAAAAATAAAAAGTTTTTTGTCTCTCCTGTAAAATGTGTTTGAAGGAAGTTAGCAGGTTTGCATATTAAGCCGACGATATAACTGTTGTGGGCTACCGTGAATCCCCAAATTATGTATTAATTCAAAAATGCAAATCACATACATGATGAATTGTTTTTTTGTTTGCTCGTTTTAGTTCAAGAATTTTAATGTTTGGTATGTTATTGTTTTTCTACTAATAAACTCCAAATAATAAATAATTAATGGATTCCTATATATTGAAATTACTTAATTATGAAAAAAACTTTATTAATCAGTTAACCGATCAAAAATAAAATTAACCGATTATTGACCGATTAAACCAAAACCTCGGTTAATTAATCGAGCGATTTACCGATTAAAGCAAAAGGTCGATTAAATGAATACCCTAGTTACGAGGGAAAATGGGGGCGATTTCTGCCTCTCAAAAACTTTCGAACCGATTTTAATGAAATTTAATACATAGATAGATTCCTATTCATATAGCCATACACTCTCGAAAATTTGTTTTTAAATACTGTGGTGTCGGCTTGGCCGACTATTCATTCTTACTTGATCTGCTTTATAAATAAAATAACACTTTAATTAAGTATCAAACAAAAATTATGGTATTGGCACAGAGTTTATTTGCTCAATAAGAGTCCGAGTGGGGTCTTGCGAATAGACTCAATTTTAATGCTGGTAAGACCCAATGATATATGTTGACCTACAGACGTCTTGCGGAGTCAGATTCAGCTGCATCCATGGGTGGTTTAGCTATTAAAGAATCAGAAAATCTTTAAATTTAAGGCATCAAAATCCAATATGATGTTCGTTGGAACCAATATGTTTTTTAAGTGTCGAAAGAAGCATTCAAGTGTCTTGGTTTCTGAAAACTGTGCAAGAACTACCTCATTTCGTCTGATCCCCTTACCTATGCGACCGTAAATGGAATAGAACTCCCATACATGGGCAGCCGCTTCAAGGTCTATCTTGAAGCTTCTGGATCGGGTGCAAGGAAGTGCGTTGAAGTAAATCAAGGACAGCACGGTATCCAGTTCTATTGACTCATTGGAGCATCGTCGGAATATATCTATACTACCGCGGTAAGTGTTCAGCTGAGATGGGCGAACTAATCTCAGAGACGCAGATGTATGTCGCTAGTACTCGCCTTTCCAGCAGTTAACAACCGTTCGTTGTCGACTGTCCAATGTATCGCACAACACATTACAGAGAATATTCGTTTCTCGTTCGAACAAGGCGTATGTGGAATAGAC
Organism: Pollenia griseotomentosa; assembly: GCA_963931875.1. Taxonomy (NCBI): domain Eukaryota; kingdom Metazoa; phylum Arthropoda; class Insecta; order Diptera; family Polleniidae; genus Pollenia; species Pollenia griseotomentosa. The sequence goes on along the minus strand of OZ007561.1, from coordinate 199,349,010 downwards.
TCCCGGCAGACGTTTTACCAGTCGACTACAATATGAAGAAATTCAAATTAAATTCCCACCAACACTACTCGGTCTTCCCTTCTCTTTATAACCTATTTTCCTAATAACAACACAATGTATTGCATTAGTAGTTGGCATCCGCTGAGGGTTAACTCAAAGTAAAAAAAACTCGAATTTTCGTTAAAAAAAGTGCTTATTTTTATTAACTTCACCAATGAGATCACTAATTCATTTTGATTTCGTATGCGAAATATATCGGGGGAGGTTTTGTTGGCTTACCTTTTACTGGTTCTTCACAAGTAACTTCACCCAATATCCAAAACCGATTTTGGGTACCAGGAAAAGTTTTTTCGATGAAGCAGTATTGGGCGTTTCCTTTTCACCATAATTATATATTTGTCCAATCTAGTTTGTGACCTTGTTGCAGTAAAGGTGAAAGTTAAAAATAAGGAAGACTTAAAAAATTAAGGTTTTGTTGGTTAAAATCAAAAGAAGTCGTCGTTTTTTTGCTCAAAAACAGAAACAGTTTTCATATTTGACTACGAAAATCGCATATTTGATAAAAAAAAAAATGAAAAAAGTTTGTAGGTATAGTTTTTGAATTTCTAGTCAACAACCAAGTTTATTGAGTCAATAAAAAAAAATTGTTGCCCAAAATAATTTTTTTCAACAAAATGTGATTTGTTAAAATAAATTGTTGGTAAAGTTGAATAAATCAAACAAAATGTTTATCGAATCTTTATTAATTTATTAATTATGATGTGCTAAATTCCCCATTTCTATTCTTTGATAAATACTGAAATTTATTGTTGAGGGAAAGTTAGTTTCTATGCGCATTTCGCTGGTTGCTTTGGCCAGATCATCAGGACTCCTTTTTTCAAAGGCTTTGGAAAAACTAAGGATATTATACACATAAAACTGTAAAGCGAATGAGAATTTCAAACAGTCAGGTCTTATTTGCAACGATATTAAAAGCTATTAAAAATGAAGAAGAGTTGTAAAAATACTGTCTTTACTTTGATTGAAAAATTTTTTATTGAATATGAAGAATTTTTTTATTATTTTATTATCAAATATATTTTATTGAGTGCCATTTTGCAAAGTGTAATTTTCATAAATTTTTTCATTAAAGCAAATAAAAAGTTTGTTGACCTAAAGTTTTTTTAAAAATTTTTTTCTGAGTATCTGAGTCCTTTTTAGACAGTTCTGGCCGAATTTTAAAAGCAAATTTTTGTAGATTACATGTGACAATATGAAACAACCTTGCAATAATCATGTCTAAGGGTTTTTGAAGACATATTGCTACCTCCGACTCCAATTCCTACTCTCTCATTGATTCTAAATGTATATCAGACTGGTCCTTATTTGACTTTAAACTCTTTTTTACTGCAGTACCTTTTAAGTCGTATTCTGTAAAAATAAACTCCTTAAAAAAATATTCTTAAATTCTCTTTCGTTGTTTGCCCAAAAGTAGGCAACAAAAACTTATAAACTATATAACTTCTCTTTTTTGTACCAAATAAAATTTCTTTTATGTTTGTGTTTTTTAATCTCAATTTCTTGAATCATTTATTACATAATTATTATACATTCTTTTTCTTCTTCTTCTTCTTTTCATTATTCTCATTTTGTTTTCACAATTAAAAAATATTTGGTAAAATAGAAAATTTTTATATATGAAGTGTTTCTCTGTACAGTTCTCTTCTTTTTTTCTCAGATTTTTTTTCTTAAATGATGATGATCAATAATTTTAATATACATAAAAAAGATAATTGTTTTTTTCTTTTTCATATAAAACACTATACATAAAACATTAAATATATAAAAAAAAAATTATTATTAAGCTAAAAATAGCTAAACTAAGCTAAAAATATAACAAAATAAAAAAAAACAATAATAATAATATTTCAATTGAATTTCCTTGAGGAGGAGGGAAACGCAATCAAAAGAATCTTATTAAAATTATTAAGATTTATAACAAAAATACACAAGCCTTACGAATTATTTTAATCGAAGGTAATATTTCATAAATGTAACAACTTTCAAGATCACTGGACGGCACTGAGGAGAGATAAATCTGCGTCAAAATATTTAACCAATTCAAATCTTTCTTTTTCTTAAGTAACGGAGGAAGAGGAGGAGCTGTTACAGGCCCGGTTGTTGGGTGGCCCTTAAAAAATTAAAAGAGAAGAAGGTGGCTGGTTCTTTTGCCGTTGTTTAACTGCTGGAGACAGTGCCAAATTGTTGGTTAAATGGTTTTAGAGGTGGCTTTAAGTTGACATTATTTGAAATTTTTTTTAAGTTTTTTTTTTTTTTTTTTTTTAAGTTCAATAATAGGTATATAACATTTGCTATAAAAAAATATTATGGCTTAATATCTAGATAATATAAGAAAATATAGTTATAACAAATTAAATTATAAAAAATTCATAATAAACTTAAAAAAAAACTATATTATGAACTTTTGATAAATCGCTGTCGAAATGTTCGGTTAAAAAGGTTCTATTGTTATATTAAAGGTTTTAACGAAAAGGAGAGTAATAAGTATTAAAAATGGTTATTTGTTTTTCAATTTCTTCAGCCAATATATAAAAGTAGAAAGTTTTTTTTTTGGGAAATGAGTTTGGGGCCATTATCACTTATTTGTTTTTATATATATATACATAATTAAATTCAGTTTATCAATTCAATCACATCGTTAATCCATAAAACGTAAGCTTTTATCAATACAATAACAATTATAAAATCACTTTCTCTCTTTTCGCCTTTTCACTTTGTTGTTAATAGTCCGTCTTTTTAAATTCTCTAATCTCTTACAGTCTCTCAATACCAATCACACAATCACATTTGAAGCTCTCTGAAGTTCTCTATTTGTTTTTTTTTCTAAATATAGCAAATCGGAGATATCAGACGTTCTGTTTAGTGATGCTGTAAAGGGAGAAAGAAAAAGAGAAAAAATTTTTTAATTAGTTAATAAAATACTTAAAAATGACCGTAATGGTTATAGTGAGAAAAATCATGGCTATGATCCACCTCATGTGCTTCATGATGATATTCCTCATGATGGACTGCGGGTTCATGATGATGCTGTACGATTTTCTTGTAGTGGAATTCGGGTTCCTTGTAGCTAATGTGTTTCTCATGATATTCAGGTACATGCTTTTCAATATGAACTGCTACAGGTTTCTCTACGGGCACCTTAACGGGATAGGGTACATGTTTTTCCACTTTAACTGGAATTTCCTTGACGACGGGATAGGGTGCTGGTACGTGAACCTTGACTTCATAAGGCACTGGTTTTTCAACATGTACAGGTACAGGGCGATCATAAGGTACATGAACGGGTACAGGTACTTTCTTAATAACTGGTACTGGTACGGGTTTCTCGACATGGTAAGGCACAGGCTTATCCACGTGATATGGTACAGGTTTCTCGACTGGTACTTTGACGGGATAGTGTACAATCTTTTCGACGGGATATGGCTTGTCAACGTGAACATGTACTTTAACAGGGACATGAACCTTCTTTTCGACTGGATAAGGAGCAGGAACATGTACTTTAACAGGAACATGTACCTTCTTCTCAACTGGATATGGTGCTGGCACGTATACCTTAACGGGCACTGGACGATCATAGGGCACATGTACTGGATATGGGATTTTCTTTTCAACTGGATAAGGAGCTGGCACTTCATGGGGAACTTTAACAATTTCCTTAACTTCATAAGGTACATGCTTGACCACGGGATATGGTTTGGGCACTTTCACCTTATAGGGCACGGGTACATGTTTCTCGACGGGTACGTGAACATGTTTTACCACTGGATATGGTTCGGGTACTTTCTTAATAATTGTTAAAGTTTTCTCCTCATGCACGGGATAGTGATGATGGTGATGATAGTCTTCGTAATGATGAAGACCACGTTTTGTTTTGGTGGTTTCATCGGCGGCATCAGCAGATTTTTCAGCTTCTGCTGGCTTGGGTTCCACCTTTTTCTCTTCAGCTCCAGCAGCTTGTTTTTCTTCTTCGGCGCGCGCATAAGTGGTGGCTACAAGAAGGACCACAGCGAGCAGGTATGCTGTTCGCTGTTCAGTGGAGTAGAAGAGTGAGAAAAACGAACAAATAAATGAAAAGAAAATTAGCATTTTCTTTAGAGAAGAAATATAAAATAAAATTTTTAAATCGATAAAAATCAATTATTGCACTTAAGGATAAACAGACAGTTTAAGTAAAAAAACCTGGTTAAAAAAGGTAAAACTTATATCTAGCACTCTATAGCAACTCCTTGGCTCATAAGAAATTTTAAAAATTAGACTATTTCTTAAAAACACAAGCGTAAATACTATTCTTTTCTTTCTTTCACAAATAAGTTGTACTCAGTTGCACTGAGAAACTAATTTACTTGTGAGTTTTGTTTACATTCGTTTAGTGAGAGCGAAGAAAATCGCATGTTGAAAGATGCTAAATACTAAAGCATTATTTAATATGCCTTAAAATCTCAGAAATTCACTTGGAAAAATCAAGGGCAGGTTCTCACACAATTTAAAATTTGTTTTATTGTTTTTTTCAATATAATGACCTAGTTTTAAGGCTTATAGAGTTGTTAAAGCTGTTTTAAAGTCATGGTTTTTTAAAGATCTTTATTGGGCAGACCTTGAGCTTAGATTTTTTTGGTTGGAAGTTTTAAATATTAAAACTTGACAAATAGGTCTTGAAATTATTGTGTTAACCACAATAAGCCTATCGAATATAATAGAAACTCTCTCAAAGAAAAATATAGAAAAAAATTCACTCAAAATTCCATACGTGTAAAGTAACAGCAGCATAAAGAAGTCGTATTTACACGATCAAAATGTTGAAGAAACGTGTTTATAGTATGATTAAAAAATTTGTTAGTCTGTGTAACACCGACCATGCTGGATGGAAGCACAAGCCAATTACACTCATCAAAATAACTCATCAAGCGCTAAGGTAGTACACAGAAAAAATTCTCCAAAATGTTTCACCAAATAAAGCATTAATCAAAAACATAATCAGTTTTAATTAAAAATTTAATCAAGTGAATTAAACTTTTAATCAAGTGAATTAAACGTTTAATTAATACTAAGAACGGGTTTAATTGATACTATTAATTTGTTTACTGGTGCAAATTTAATTAATTTTTTAATTAATATCACAAATTTTTTAATTGAAATCAATTTTTATTTTTTTCTGTGTATTATTAAAATTGTGATTGTATGTTTGACACCAACAATAAGGAAATTTAAAACCCATTTACATTTCAGGGCGAATTCACGTACATGAGAGAATTGATAGTGTATGGTGCCCTTAATATATACATTTCTTGCTAACGCAATCATAGAGTGGGTTCTTTTAAACGCTCAGTAAAGCTTGTTGCTCTCTCTTTCACTTTGGGCCGTTTTCTATGGCATCGGCCGCCTCTCTTATGTTTTAGGATTGGCATTTTTAAAATTAATTTTTCAAAGAAGGCACAAAAAAGTCTCGAAATAACTTCCTTGACCTTAAAAATGTTTCGTAAGTTTTGTGAATCTTTTTGGGTATAATTTAATTGTGTAGAGAGGGACAAGTTTTTCTTCAATCGAAGGATGAGTTTGACTTTCAAAGAGTCTCTTTTTTATAAAGACTTTGAATTTGAGAACTTGAACTTGAACAAGTTGAAAATTTTTACTCAAAACGAAAACTCATTTTATTTTTTACGGAGGAGTTTTAAAATTAGAGAGTTGAAGAAAAGTCCATGAAATTGTTATCAAAATTTTAATGGCTCTTTTAGTGCTGCAGTAAGCAAGTGGGTTGCGAGTTGTATGGACTGAAGGTCTGCGTTACAAGTGCTCTTTAATTTAAGTTTGAATATAATATGTAATTGTATTTGTTTTTGGAATCAATTAAATGATTTTTAAATGGGCAAATTGCTTTAAACCAGACAATGAAAATCGTCAGTTTTTTATAATAGTCACTTTTTTAAATGAAGACTTTGACACTGCTAACTGCAAATAATTTATTTTTGGAATGGTTAGAAGGCAGTTAACTACGTTAACAGATTTTCTTTCCAAGAAGTTTTAAAGTCGCTTAAGTTTTTCTCTCAGTTAAACTATTTGAAGACAAATCTTAAATACATAACCACGTCCCTAAAAGTTTTTTAAAATAAAAAAGCTAATAATTTCAATAGCTTTTAGGTGATTCATGTGCCTTTGAACCAGTAAACGGCTGTTATACGAAACGAAAGACATATAAGTGCGAAAGAGACACAGAGCTTGTTCTCTATATATAATGTACATTGTACATATATGCAAGGCGAATTCATGTATCAGTTGGCTTCAAAACAGCAACAGTAGGAATTTTGTTGATACTTTTGCTGGTTGATAATATCAAAACACGGAACAAAACATCAATAAAAAAATTTGTTTTGACAGTTTCAGCAAGCCAAGATCAAAACCAGCTGATCGACTGATGCACCTGATACGTGAACTCACCTTGTATTAATGAAAACAACGTATTTCATTATTAAACTATTAGCTCTTTATCAGGGCGAATAGAATGCTAGGTGGCCTCGTTAGCCTCCGTCGCCATCAGCTGTGCAAAGGCGTATTGGCTATTCAAACCCCCAGTGTCAAATATGGTTTATGTTTTCATATTGGCTTTCATTAACATTCCTAAAATTGTGACAGTGAGATGGGAAAATAGTCAATTAAAATTAGCAAACAAAAAGAAATTATTTTCAAACGAACATTGTCACACCTCCTTTTTCCTATTTCCTTTGTTTTTAAGCGAATTCATTTTTCAGGAGCTACGTTTTGTTTTCTGACTTAGAAAGAGGAATGTCAAAAGTTGCTTGTGTTTTTACATATCGACTTACGAAAGCAACCAACAAAATACAGTGCTGTGTTTTTTGTGTTATATTTGTTGTAGTATCGCCACCACCGTTTGCATGAATTCGCCTTATTAGATGTTTTTAATAGATTGTTGGTAAATTTTAAACAGTTTATCAATAGTATGAAATGGGAATGTAGCACATTTAAACGAAACCTTGTTAATTAAATTTTTGAATCCCAAGAAAAACTTTGATAACTAATATGCATGTGGCAGTGCAAATAAAACTGAACTGGCAAAATAAAATAAAGTAATTTGTTTTTATTTTTGTTTTTTCTTTTCCCACTTACAACTACATTTAGAGTTGACAAAAAATCAACCAATTGTAGCCGGGACTGTAAGAAAAGATAAACTCACTGTTTATTGTTGTTGTTTTTGTTTAAGCTTTGATATTGTTACAGGTAAGACTGTGGCTTATAGTTCTTATTCGCTTAACAGTTTTATATGTGTAATATCTTTAGTTTTTCTAAAATCTTTGGATGAAGTTTCCTGACGATCTGGCCTAAGCAACCAGTGAAATGCGCATAGGAATAGCTTATCCCTTCAACAATAAATTTCAGTTTATCAATAGTATGAAATGGGAATGTAGCACATTTAAACGAAACCTTGTTAATTAAATTTTTGAATCCCAAGAAAAACTTTGATAACTAATATGCATGTGGCAGTGCAAATAAAACTGAACTGGCAAAATAAAATAAAGTAATTTGTTTTTATTTTTGTTTTTTCTTTTCCCACTTACAACTACATTTAGAGTTGACAAAAAATCAACCAATTGTAGCCGGGACTGTAAGAAAAGATAAACTCACTGTTTATTGTTGTTGTTTTTGTTTAAGCTTTGATATTGTTACAGGTAAGACTGTGGCTTATAGTTCTTATTCGCTTAACAGTTTTATATGTGTAATATCTTTAGTTTTTCTAAAATCTTTGGATGAAGTTTCCTGACGATCTGGCCTAAGCAACCAGTGAAATGCGCATAGGAATAGCTTATCCCTTCAACAATAAATTTCAGTTTATCAATAGTATGAAATGGGAATGTAGCACATTTAAACGAAACCTTGTTAATTAAATTTTTGAATCCCAAGAAAAACTTTGATAACTAATATGCATGTGGCAGTGCAAATAAAACTGAACTGGCAAAATAAAATAAAGTAATTTGTTTTTATTTTTGTTTTTTCTTTTCCCACTTACAACTACATTTAGAGTTGACAAAAAATCAACCAATTGTAGCCGGGACTGTAAGAAAAGATAAACTCACTGTTTATTGTTGTTGTTTTTGTTTAAGCTTTGATATTGTTACAGGTAAGACTGTGGCTTATAGTTCTTATTCGCTTAACAGTTTTATATGTGTAATATCTTTAGTTTTTCTAAAATCTTTGGATGAAGTTTCCTGACGATCTGGCCTAAGCAACCAGTGAAATGCGCATAGGAATAGCTTATCCCTTCAACAATAAATTTCAGTTTATCAATAGTATGAAATGGGAATGTAGCACATTTAAACGAAACCTTGTTAATTAAATTTTTGAATCCCAAGAAAAACTTTGATAACTAATATGCATGTGGCAGTGCAAATAAAACTGAACTGGCAAAATAAAATAAAGTAATTTGTTTTTATTTTTGTTTTTTCTTTTCCCACTTACAACTACATTTAGAGTTGACAAAAAATCAACCAATTGTAGCCGGGACTGTAAGAAAAGATAAACTCACTGTTTATTGTTGTTGTTTTTGTTTAAGCTTTGATATTGTTACAGGTAAGACTGTGGCTTATAGTTCTTATTCGCTTAACAGTTTTATATGTGTAATATCTTTAGTTTTTCTAAAATCTTTGGATGAAGTTTCCTGACGATCTGGCCTAAGCAACCAGTGAAATGCGCATAGGAATAGCTTATCCCTTCAACAATAAATTTCAGTTTATCAATAGTATGAAATGGGAATGTAGCACATTTAAACGAAACCTTGTTAATTAAATTTTTGAATCCCAAGAAAAACTTTGATAACTAATATGCATGTGGCAGTGCAAATAAAACTGAACTGGCAAAATAAAATAAAGTAATTTGTTTTTATTTTTGTTTTTTCTTTTCCCACTTACAACTACATTTAGAGTTGACAAAAAATCAACCAATTGTAGCCGGGACTGTAAGAAAAGATAAACTCACTGTTTATTGTTGTTGTTTTTGTTTAAGCTTTGATATTGTTACAGGTAAGACTGTGGCTTATAGTTCTTATTCGCTTAACAGTTTTATATGTGTAATATCTTTAGTTTTTCTAAAATCTTTGGATGAAGTTTCCTGACGATCTGGCCTAAGCAACCAGTGAAATGCGCATAGGAATAGCTTATCCCTTCAACAATAAATTTCAGTTTATCAATAGTATGAAATGGGAATGTAGCACATTTAAACGAAACCTTGTTAATTAAATTTTTGAATCCCAAGAAAAACTTTGATAACTAATATGCATGTGGCAGTGCAAATAAAACTGAACTGGCAAAATAAAATAAAGTAATTTGTTTTTATTTTTGTTTTTTCTTTTCCCACTTACAACTACATTTAGAGTTGACAAAAAATCAACCAATTGTAGCCGGGACTGTAAGAAAAGATAAACTCACTGTTTATTGTTGTTGTTTTTGTTTAAGCTTTGATATTGTTACAGGTAAGACTGTGGCTTATAGTTCTTATTCGCTTAACAGTTTTATATGTGTAATATCTTTAGTTTTTCTAAAATCTTTGGATGAAGTTTCCTGACGATCTGGCCTAAGCAACCAGTGAAATGCGCATAGGAATAGCTTATCCCTTCAACAATAAATTTCAGTTTATCAATAGTATGAAATGGGAATGTAGCACATTTAAACGAAACCTTGTTAATTAAATTTTTGAATCCCAAGAAAAACTTTGATTGCATGTTTTTATGTTTTTGTAGCGATAGGGCCACCTAGTTCTTAATTCGCCTTGCCCTTTGTTTAAGTCACAGCTAAGGCAAATTCACTACAGATGGTGGCAAAAAGACTGCTGACTTCGACAGTTCAAACCAATTTGTTTTGGTTTAACAATGTTTTGTTTGAAATGGTTAACTTTTCGAACCGTAAACACCAACAACAACCTCTGTTGTTTCTGTTGTTTTTGGATTGCTGTAGTGTTGTTACCACCTGTAGAGAATTCGTCTATTCCATAGTTTATAAGTTCGTACGTACACACAAATGGATAACAATAATCTGGGCCAGAGCGAACATAGCAGATTGACTCGAACATAAAGAGAGACAGAAAAATACACACAAATCAGCTGTCAAAAAGAAAAATATTACTCTATGTTCGTTTAAGTAATAAATGGGCTTGCTTTGTGGTTGCAACTTTGCACGTGCGGGATTTTAAGAGATAATGATTTCTTTTGCTTAAAGAATGTGTCCGTTTTAGTCAAGCCTTATGACCAAAACATGCTCATTTCTTATTTTCCGCTTTTGGACGCGACTGTACCTTTGCCTGTACGTTTCGGGACATACAAAAAAGGCCTTCTTGCTAACATTGATTTAAGTTTTCTTCTGATAACATATAACTAAAGCAGTCTTTAAAGTTAGTTTTTCCTTACAAGGCCGATGCCAGAATGTTGACGGATGCTTTAATATTCTTGTTACTTTTGTCTGAGAAAAAGCAATCTCTTAGACTGGAGTCGGTACTATTTTAAAATTTCGGTTTTCCATCCCCGTTATTGATTCAAGTTTTTGACTCTCAAATGCATTATTTGGAGACTAGTTCTGACCATTATGTTCTGTACAAGTCTGTACAAAATAAAGTTCGTACGCTGAATCAAATTCAAACATATTTAAATCGTGCATAACGCCTTGAAGCGACCACTCCTTTAGACTACTAGCAGTTTTACTTTAATAAGAGCCGCAAGAGTTTTTTTTACAACAAAACTTCTCATTTCCGTACAGTTTTTACCAACCACACGGCTGTAACATCTGATTTGACACATCGGTTGTTGTTTTAATGTGTTGGCAATAGAATTGTCATATCTTAAATATGGTTTGCCGTTCTTGTTTAGGTTGTGGTCAGCAACAATCAGATTGTCTTAGAGATGTTTTAATGAAAAATAACCAGAAGCTTCTTACAAAAAGTTCTTTTTCTTACAAGAAAAGTACTTTTTGTCAACAACTTTAATTATCGTCTATTGTTTGCTTACAAAAAAAAATCAACATTTTTTAAATATCTCTGTTTTTTAATTCCTTTTGATTCATTAACCACCATTATTTCATTAAGCGAGGTGTGGATTGTAATATGACTGGTTAATTGCTTTAACACATGTTGTAATTTTTTTTTTTTTTTTTTTTTTTTGTTGTGTAATTCAATTAACATTTTATTTTGTTGTAATATTTTTTTTAAAGACGATTAAAACATTAATATTTCTGGTTGTTACAAGCGAACTGTTTGATGGTTATTTGAATAAGCTATTTTGTTATTGAATTAACTAACATTTTAATTAAAACTGATAAAAAAAATGTTATGCAAATGTTTTAAAAACTTTATTCAAATGCATTTCGACAAAACTGTTACAATCTTTTTAAAAATAGAGTGTCTATGAAGTAAAGTGCATGGATTAATTAAACGAAAACATTTTCAAAATGGAGTTTAGTTATTTATAATTAAAAGTTTTTGGATTTTTATAATTTTTGGGACAATTTTTCTTATTAAAAAAACATTTTTCAATTTGAAATTTCTTGTATATTTAATTACTGTAACATGTTTTTGCTAAAAAACTATATATTTTTGTTTCAAATGGTATTTTGGAAAACTTTTGGGACAATATTGTTATCTGGCTTAGTTCTTCAGAATATTACGTGGGTAAAATTGGCTAGAAAAACTTTCTGAACATGTTGTTTTAAGGAATTTGTGCCAAATTTACTGTAATGGAAATCTGGTTTAATGGATTTTAAGAAATTAGTATTATTTTGTGCTGCATATTCTTATTTACCAAATAGTATTGGACAAGTTGGTTTTTGACATCATAACAAATTGGGACACATGTTTTTAAGGAAATTGAGACAAAAGATTTTTTAAAAATGTATTTCTTTTATTCGGAAATTGGAACAAATTGTTTATAAAAGTTATTACAGCGCTCAAAAACAAACAGTAACGCTGTTGGGGTACAAATTTTGATTTTTAAAGAAAATTTGTAGCAAATTTTTTACGTAAATTTTGTGACCTTCTTAAGGAATTTGTGACCAGTTGACTTTTACAGAAATTTGGGACAAACGTTTTTTTAAAAATTGATTCTTTTATTCGGAAACTAGAACAGACTTTTAAAAAATTTGCTAATGAGAAAAACCCATTAGCGATTCAAAATAAACTTTAACGTTATTTATGTACAACTTTTAAATTTTGTGACAAATTTTGTATGTAAATTTTGAGAAAATTTCTAGGAATTTGTGACAAGGCTGCCCTCTTTTGAAAATTGGATTAAAATGACTTGTGCGTTTAAAAATTTTCAACGCCACAAGATATGCAGCGTATGGATTTCTGTAGAAAGCAACAACAAAATTCAAAAATAAGTTTGACTTTGTTTTTGCTTTCAATGTAATTTTTGGAGTTGCCTAAAAGAATCTTTGTAACAATTTTTTTATGTATGTGAATTTTGTGATGATTTTTTTTATTCGTAATATGTGGTAATAATTTTTTACTATGTAAACTTTTGCAAAGAACTTTGCAAACTTTTTCAATAAAACTTAATGACACTTTTGGGGTCATTGAATATGAAAACTTAGAACAAATATTGTGATAATGCTTTTCTAGATTTTATTAAACTTATTCCCTACAAAGAAAATTATTACGATTGGAAGCAGTTGTAGTAATCGTAATTATTTGCTCTTAAAAATTTTTAAGAATAATAAAAATTTGGATTAAAAATTTGATCGAAAATGTTTAATATAATTCTGTTTCAAAAAAATATTTTTAAGATTATTTGCATCTAAAATTTGTGGTGAAGTTCGATAATTTTTTATAAAACGGTTTTAAAACTCTAAAAAATTTTACAAATTTCAAAAGTGTTTTAATGTATGATAATGAGAAATTTATGATTAAATATGGAATGAGTTTTGTTTCCTAAAATTTATTGCATTTGAAATCTATTGTAGCGAGAAAATTTCAAGGAAATTTAGTTTGAAAATACTTTTGGAACCGAAATTATTTTTTTAGAAATATTTAAATATTATATATTAAGCTTCGTTCACAATCAGAGAAACCATATCGTTTTTTCTTCTATCTTTTTCTTCCCAAAGTATTTCATATATTTTCCTTTCATTTTTAGAACAAAAATGTAACTAAAATTTTTTTAAAAATGTAACTAAAGTTGAGTCAACTAGAACTTTCAGCAACAATTTGTATGAAATGGTTTCTGACGTTTAAAATAATTTTATTTAGTTTTGAATGAAAATTTTAACAAAATGTTGTAAAAAATAATAATAATAAATGCATAATATTGTTTTAGCTAAAATTTGAAAACGGTTTCTTAATGCAAAATGTGTGTGGTTGCGAAAGAAATTGTTGCTCTATTATGAAAATCAAGTGAAAATGTTTTTTTTGATTGTGAACGAGGCTGAAAGCTCAATATTTTCCAAAAACAAAAATTTTTAAATTTCAAGAAAAAAAAAATTTTTTTCTTTAATTGAGTTTCATCTTGAAAATTTTAAAATTTTTTTTTTTTTTTTTTTTTTTTGCTTTTTTTGCTTAAATTAGAGAATTATTTTCAATGAAGTGCCGAAATATTGGTTCGAATAAAAGTTAAAGGTTTTTAAAAAATAAGACCTCAAGCTCGACAATTTATTAATAATTGAAATTCTACTTCTTTATTGTTAGAGAATTTTTTTTCTTACGTTTTAAACATTTCTTTTAAATAAGATTAAATTTGGAAAACAATTTTTAGCTTTTGGAAAATTTGTAAAAAAATATAAATTAAGTTTTTCAAAAATTTTGCCAAATTTCTAAAACTTGTTAAAAAATTTTTTTAATATGTTTTAAAATTGTTCATGTTTGTATTAAAATTAATTAAAAAAAAATTTTTACAAATTTTTAAAAAAAATTTCATGTTTGGATAAAATTCAAATTAAATTAAATTCAAAAATTTTTTTTTTTCCTAATATTTAAGATTTGTAATCAAAGAATGATTTGTTAAAAATTTTTGTTTTTGCTTTTCGATTTGTATTAAAATTTTTTAAACTATTGTCCAAATTTTTAGAAATTTTGTATATTTTTATCTAAAATGATTTCAAAATATTTGATATATTTTGTTTTTTTCAAAAATAGTTAAAAAATATTTGAATTATTTTTAATTTAATTTTTTTATTTAATCTTTTACGATATTTTGAGATTTTTTTAAATCTTTTTTGGGAAATTCACTTAATCTTCTTGAATTATTTTTAAAATATTTTAATAACAAAAAAAATGCTTGGTTTTTTGTATAGTGTTTTTTGTTTTATTTTTAAACGATTTTTGAACTGTTTTCGTATCAGAATTTTTAGCCCATTTTTATTGTCTTTTAGATTGTAAGAGTCTTTTTTTATTTCATTTAGACTTAGAATATTTTTTGAAACAGTTTTTCTATTTAATTTTTTTTTGCCACTCTTGTTTTATTATTTACTCACCATCAACTTCATGGTGTGTTGATTTTTTTTCGTAAAATTTAAATGAATTTATTTAAATAATCCTTTGAACTAAAAGCGAAAGCTGCTGTTTATTTAAAATAAAAGTAATCCACAATATCCTTTTTTAAATTGGTACAGGCTGATTTTATGGTAAACACAAACAAAACACATGAAAATAAATAAAAGGAAAACAAAAGATTTAGAAAGCAAACTTTATATTATTTTTTGGTAGAAAAAAAAAAAACACTTTAAATTACTTTTTATGTCCGGGCCGCACGTTTAACGCAAGGAAACGCACACGTTTTGTAAAAAAAAGGAAAAAGCTGTGCTTAAGTGGCTATCTGTTGAATAGCTGCACAGTTAACGGTTAAATGATACCAACTCAATAACGAACAGTTACTTTTATACTACCAAAAAAAAACTTACTGATACAGATAACCGTACTAAACGAGCTAAAACCTAAACTAAAAGCAACAGCTCCGCTTAGGTTGGTTCATTGAAAATATACACATGCATACATGGATGCACACACACACACACACACACGCTTAAACATACACACACTAATTTAAAAAAATTCATTTATTTAAATGGAAAAGCAGAGTCATACGACGAACGTTTGAGTGTGTGTGTGTGTTGGTTTGAGTGTGTGTAAAATGTTTATGCATTTATTAAATGAAAACAAGCTTAAGCAAAATGAAAACAAAACAAAAGCTTACAAGTACACTAAATACAACAATAACAACAACAAAAACAACATTCAAAATAAAATTTTAAACAAAATGTTAAGAAATTATAAATGCAAGTTAACATAGGCCAGTCAAGCAGACAGACAGACAGCCAGCCAGCCAGCTAAACAACAAACCAGCCAGGCCTTTTTCTTCTTCTTCTGCCAGCTTAAAATTATTAAAGCCATAAAACAACAACACCATTTACAAAAACTCTTTATAGCAGGTTTAATAGTTAATACTTTATTATTATTACAATTTCGGCATCAGGCCGTAAACCCCACTTCCAACATCATCGACACCAACAACAACAGCAACAACAATCACACCATTATCATCATCATTACCATCATTACGATCAATATCATAATTATTGTAATCATGAAGCACGTTGCGAATATTTGTTGGTAATACAAAACTAAATCAAAAGCAATACAACACTAAAGAAAATTGCTCTAATTGTTATTGTTGTTTTTGTTGGTAATAAAAAAGCAAAGTGTATTGCGCATATAGACTGTCTATCCATCCGTATGTCTGACTATCTTAAAATAAGAAGTGCGAATATTTTTTTTACTAACACTTTTGCTTTCATTATTGCATATTGTTGCTTCTTTTGTTGTTGTTGTTGTTGTTGTTTTATTTTAGCTATTGTTATTACTAAAGTTGTTGTTATTTCTGCTCTTATTGTTGTTATTTCCATACACTTTGCTTTTGTAGTTGTTACTGTAATTGAATTAAGAATTACTGATGTTTCTAACGTAATCAAAATTCATAAGTGCAACAACTTTAATGCCTCTGTCTATGGTTTGTGGCAATAAAAAATTATTACAATTTACGTTTTTTTTTTCTTCTTTTTATTAAATTATGATGATGTCGATGATAATTGGGGGCATTTTTCCGAAAAGTTTTTAAGGAGTTTTTAACTTAAATATATAGTTTGCTAGTAAGTTAATAAAATTAATCCATTAGAAGCTTACAGTTGCTTGTTACATTAATTTATTATTTTTCAGAGACTTCTTAAGCAGTGGCTAAGCTTTTAACCCAAGGTAGGAAACCTGTTGAAATTGATTAAAATGCGTATTAAGCAAACAATCTCTCGAAATAAGCACGACAAAAAAAAAACAGATCGCGATTTAAAGGGTTATCTAATGGAAATTGGTACATAAGCTTCTTTTGTATCAAAAAGTAAGCCTCCTAAAGCTGCTGAAAGTTCGTCCCAGATTTCATCTAGCACCTGATAATGTATCTACACAAATTATGCATATAATCGATTTAGAAAAAATACCTTAAAATCTCCTGCAATTACTCATATACACTAAAATGATATAGGGTATCATAAAGTCGGACTTGACTTTTAACACTATTACTTATCTTCCATTTTCAAGAATGTTCTTCAATAACAAAAAGAGTAGATGTCTTTCAGTTCTTCAACAAAAATAAAAGACTTAGAAAACAAGTGCCGAAGGAAACTACGCAATGTAAATAGTTTATAATCAAGGTACGATAAGTAATTTTTAAGATAACTTTATGAAAATTGTGATATTTTCAAGCCCAAAGATTAAAATTTAGTATAAAATCAGCCCCCTGAAATTGGCGATCGAGGTTAAAATCGCAAATTTTAATGAACTTAATAAAATTTAGAGCCTTAACATCAGCAACAAAACTTTATTTGAAACCATATTTTCTCAAGCTTTACCTTTGTCTCCGGCAATGATATAATGTGTAAATTGGGCATCTCTAAGCCAGCCGCAACCATATTATGGTTGCCGCCGAACATGTTATGGTTTATAAAAACAATAATTTGCTGGCCACTATTAATTGTATAGTTTAAATTAAAAAACCAATTACATTTTTTTTAAGAGAAATATGTTATGGTTAACAAACAACATTATTATCATTGTTAGCAAACATATTTTTGTTATTTTAAATCATAGCATGTCTGCTTAGCCCAAAGTAGGCGCTCAAGGTCTAGGCTTGGCACTTAAATAAACGAAGTATTTAATAGGCCCAAAGTTGTAGTCATTTGAAAACATTCGGTACAATTTGTAGTAATTTGTATCCAAAAAAACCTTTAATGCTGTAGAAAGAACATATAAATCTTTTTGTTTTTAAAACTTGATACACGCTAAAGTTTAAAATTTTGTAACAAAATTTTTGAATTCGAAATTAACTGCCTGTTTTTCAAACTAAAACAAAAATTTTCGTTTAAAAATTTATATTGAAACAACAATAAAAAAAAACTCAAATTGGTTTTTGTTTTTATTATAAATTTTAAAATTAGGCAGTAAAATTGTTTTAAAATCAGTTTAGAAAATTCTGTTTGCATTTATACAACGTTTAAAAGAGGACAACTTCGTGTGCAGGAAATTTTTATAAAATTTTATAAAAAATCTTCTTAAACATGTAAAAAAAAATTCCAGAAAAATATTAACAAATATTGTCGTTTTTCCTAAATTTCTGGCTACATGTGGATTTTAGAGCCTTGCCAAAAGAATTGTTCATTATTAAGGGCCGAAAACACATCAAGTTAATTGCAGACACCATATTCTGAAGTTAAGCTAAGTCCAGTGAAAGCGTTAAGCCTTGAGTAAAGCAAATGCTAATCGGATTGAGTAAGACGTAGACTTATGGCGGGGATTTTATATGTTCTCCTATTAACAACATGTTAATATGAAGCCAAATATCGTCAATGTGGAAAACAACGTCGTCTTTCTATCTGAGCACATAATTCAGGCGTTATTTGGCCAATATTAACTTTAATGGCCATTTTCTCAATGCATCGACAAACTGTCTGTTACTTAATGTCAACATAAATTTATTAGACCGTTAACGATTTTAGGTTTCTCAATATACCGGCAAAAAACATTGTTTCAGTTGGCAGCACCTCACAAAATATATGTAAAGGTAAAGAGTCAGCTGATTGAATTTATCTTTACGGCAAATAAATTAATTGGCAAATGAGTGCCGATCAGCTTTGCGACAGAATAGAAGCAAATGAGACATGGAGGAAACCAAATTTCTTTAATGTGCAGTTTTTTGTTGGGAAAAAAGATAATCGTGTAATGAGAAAACGGCCATAAATAAATCAAGTGTCTTCGATAAACGATGTATTATAAGGGGTCGTGTAGTCTGATCTAAGAACTTCATCCTATCAAATACACAGCATTACCTAACCATTTTTATTCCACGGACAGAGGTCCCACAAGTTTTTCAAAGAAAGGACATCGAGTTCTTTTGAAAGGACTTTCCCTTTTACGAACACATTTTTATAGTCCCTGCCGTGAACGTTCATGGGAAGCTCCACGGTATTATTATAAAAGTTCGTTGTTTATGTCTAAAGTTTACCAGTTTAAATGTACCATATGTTAAGACTTGATTAAGATTGGTGCATAACTTACCACAAATTTCATATAAAGTTCACTTTTGAAAAATTCTAATTCTTTAATTAGGGCATTTACGATTCGGCCAAGCCGAATTTTCGAGTTCTTAATATAATCCAATATTAAATACTAAATACTTACAATATATTTATATTTCAAAAGAGGGTTAAATTTGCCGCAAGCTATAAAGTCTATTCGTTTACCAGTCCGCCCGTCTGTCTGTCTAGTTGATGTTTGAACATGTATATAAATTTTTGTATCTGCGTCTATGCTCCATCAATTATGTTTCCCAACACCACGTAAACTAAATATTTGTTATAATTTGGAACAAATTTTGATAATTTTTTTTTTTGCTTTTTGTGCTGTTGTTTATGTTAAAGTTTGCTATCGTTAAAGTGTTTAAAATGAGAATTAGGTTTGTAGGGTATAATTTGAGTAATTTAGATTTTTACAATTTTTTTTCGTTTTATTTTTTTCATTTCCATGTAATTTTACAAATTAGTCACGGCGACATACAAGCAAACAAATTTTTGTTGCAAGATTAATGACCTCGTTATTTAAAATCAATGGGTTTTTAAGAGGTTTTTCGTTTGTTTTACAAAAGAAAAGATTAACAAAATTGTTTTAATTTTTTTGTAATTTTTTTTTAAATTGTTAATCATTATAATTAAAAATTTTTCTTTTGATCGTAATTTTTGATCTAAAAAGTTGTTTAAAATATTATGTAATATTGTAATAAAACTAAACTTTGTTGAGGTTAAAGTCATTGAACGTTATGTAATATGTACAATGCAAGTTCTTTGATTTATTTTAATAGCGTTTCAATGGTTTCTGGCCATATTAAATATCAAAGTTGAGCGATGTAAACAGAACAGAATATATAATTTGATTTCTCGAGGTATAAAGTTTCAGTTTGGTTCTTAAAAAAAAATAAAATAAAGAAAAACTAATTAACTCTTAATATTCTTTATATACTTTGGCGCTTGTGTTCTAAGTCTTTCGATTTTTGTAAAAAAAATGATTTCTATTTTTTTTTTAACTGAAGGATATTCTTAAAAAAATCAAATTTAAGTATTAGTAAATTCTACGGTCCAAGCTTAACTTTAAAATACCCTACATATATGTTTCTAATATTTCCTGAATTTCTGCAAAATTATTTGTCAGTAACACACTACCAAACAAAAAAGATGCAGACTTGGCTACGTTACAAAAAAAACAAAAACCCCTGATCGCATAAAATCTATCATTTTATGAAAATTTTCATACACTCGTAGCAGAAATACACAAACGAAAAATTCTGATAGTGCATAGAAAATATTCCTGTAAAATATTGAAGGAATAAGACTATTAAAGTATAAAAGCTTTTGAGGATTGTAATTTGACTAAGAATACACATTCGAATAATATGAAAATGTATATAATAAATGTTACTCACCATGAGAAATAAATTCTCAGATTAAATTTTCATACACTTTTGCAAGTTGGACTTGTCAAAAAATATTTTCACTCAATTGCTTATGAGATATCGTACGACTTCAAGAACGAGTCGTGCTTAAAACTGTAAGTACTAATAACATCAAAAAGTACTTAAAAAATGGAATTCCTTTCGAAACAATTGAATTCTTTATCCATACATACGCGTGTGCTTACAAAAAGAGGTAAACACCATTTGCTTTCTTTGTGTAGAAATTATAACAACGTCACAAGAAGAAAAATATATATTATTTTTCAAGTTCAAAAAGTAAAATAAGAAGCTAAAATTCCCGAAATGTAATTGTTTTATTTTATTAGTTAAATACATCAAACTTACAAAGCAGAATGATTAGGAAAACCATATCGGGCATACTGCTGGTGTCTTATAATTTTAAAGAGGGTTTTAACTCGAAAATTTTATTTTTCTTATTTTTGGATAATATTGTCACGTAATATTCATATCTATCAGCTGTAAAAATGCCGTGCTATTCTGCCTTCTTTTTGGTAATGAAACGTTTTGTTTAAAAATTCATTTTGAAGATTTACTTGAAATTTTTCTTTTACTGAAAACTTTTAAATTTGAAGTTCATACCATCTTAATGATTAAGTATGGTATGTGTAAACGGCTGGAAGTTTATAACATAATCATATTCTCTCTCTCTCTCTCTGTCTGGTATTCTGGGGTTAGTATTTAGGTTAGAATCAAAATCTCGCTCTCGTTATTGGAAGGAAGTATAAATTTTGGGTTAAAACCAGGGCTGTGTAGTCGTCAAGAAAAAGTACTAACTCTGACTCCGACTCCATTAACTGAAATTTTTTAAGTACGACTCCGACTCCGACTCTGACTCCTACTCAAATCTTGATTCTCAGCGAATATGAGACTGGTTCTTATTTGACTTTAAACTTTTTTTTTTAATACAGTATATTTTAAATGGTTTTCAAATTTCGTATCGGAATTTCAATTTTAACACGTGGCGCATTGAGTTTTTTTTATAGTTATTTCCATATGAGTAGGTGAGATGCAAAACTCGTTCGTTACACTTCATTCGAATTTGGGGAAAATGCAAAAAACATATAGCGTCCGATTAAATGGCCCATATTGGTTATGCCATTCTTGATTAATAACTCAACAGTTGAACAATGTAAACCAACTGATTTATAGAAAAAAAAAAATAAAATTTTAAATTTGGAACGAACGAGTTTTGCTACGAATTTTTGAAAGAAACGTGTTTTGCTACAATCAATATGAGATCGAACTAGTTTTGGAACACACGATAGCCCACCAGGAAATTTAATCACTGAGCTTAAGTATATTTTAAAAGTTAAATTTATTTATTAAAATTATGCATACAGTGCTAAAAAAATGTAACATTAGTTATGTAAGGGAGGGATAAGCTACACCAATTCACATCATACGTTTTTTATACGATTGGAATCAGAATTTTTCCTCTATCGGTGGGTGGATAGAAAAGTTGAAAACAACACTAAATCCAACTTGCTTGGACGTAAAGGGCATCAAGTCTATTTAATGTGGTTTACCACTGAATATGTAGACAATTTTTATTAAAACATGCAGATGCGCCTTCTGTTGTTACTTAAATAATTTGTATGACACATTGCGAAGAGAAAAGTAAGGTAAAAAAAAATTGTTGTAAGCCTTGCATTATTTTTGGAAAAGAGCAGACCTTTCATTGTTGGACTTGGTGCTGTTTGTCTCAAGGGATTGAACATTACCAATACCATCATGGGAGGTAAATAACACCAAGTGCAATTTAATAAATAAAGGTATGATCCCTTATATGACGTAATTTTTTTAAGGATATAATCGACATGAAAAAACATATTAGAGTCATATAAAATATTCGAACAAAGGCAGATTTTAAAAACAGAAATAAAAGCATTTGAGATTTTCAACATGTTTTTCAAAATGTGGCTTGGTGTAGCTTATCTCCCACCTGCAGAGTTAAAAAATGTGTATTTTTAAACAAATGAATTGAAATCTTTTTCTTCACTGTACTTGCCATAGTTTATTCCGTCCTATAATCAATATTATTATTGTCCAAGACCAAAACATAAAACTGCAAGTTTTTATTTTCTCTCCAATTTTCCCCAAAGTGATTAGGTAAAAGTATTCTCAAATCATTTTTCGTGTTAACCCCTACATTGTGGAAGTATATCTGGAACGATGGCATGCAATTTTCCAAGTTCATTTTCGTTTTTTTTCTATTTGCATTCGCTTAGCTTAGGTTAGGCATGGTTATGCGCCCAAAGGGAGACCCATGTGGTCCATTGTGAATCCTTTCGATATAGAGGAAGAAGAAAGGGAAAAAATAAAGGAGAAAGGAGTAGACAGACAGTGTTCGCATTCGCTATGAAGATTGCAATTTAAAATGTAGGTCACTTAGTGCTTTCTCCACAGGAGCTACAGCAGATTTCCAGTCATATATATGAACATCGCTACAAAAATATTTTTCAATATATGATTTATAAAAATCAAATACATATGTATGTCCAAGCAAACTTGTTTACAAATTTGCATTTTTTTAATTCCCTAATTCGACTCTGTTTCTTTAACAATACTTTGGCGCACTTCACGCAAAAAAGTTTAAACAGTGAACCAACGAGTTTTGTTACAGAAGATGCAGATAGTTTTGTAAGTGGATCGAACCTGTTTTACCAACATAAACAAAACACACATAAAAAAATAGAAAAGGACATGCTTGGATACAATCAAAATATCTATTCTCATAAAGTGCAAACAAATTTGTCAAAATCAATTGTTATCACAGTTTTTGTAACGTTGAGTGGTTCTTATTTCCTGACTTAAAAATTTTTGAAGCAGAATCTCTTGAAATTTTTTTATTTTGAAAAATATTGCAAAAGTTTTAATGCCGAAAAGTTTTGGAGTCAAAGTCGCGAGTTTTTGTGGGTACTACGACCTCAACTCCGACTCCGACTCCGACTCCAGAGCCCTGGTTAAAACTCGACTTATAAATTCTTGAATCAAGCACAGTTTGAGATAACTTTTAATCGCACTTTTACTTTATTTTTACTATTACTCAATCCCGTTTTCGGATTATTTTAGGTACGGGGCACTTAAATAATCCGTACTTGAATTAGGAATTCTGTTCTTGATCTAGGGAAATCCGTATTTACAGTTCTATTGATACCGCCTGTACTTGATTTAAGTACGGTTGGATTGATTTTTTTCAGTGTACTACTAAATACAATAGTGAATGCCGGCCTTAAAAACGTAATAATTTCGCGATGTTTCTTAGCACATGCTTCTACCCGAGAAATTTTTATATAATTTCCAGCTGCGCAAGATATTCCTGCACGAAGAAGATCACAGACAGTCCCTGCTTGTCAAATGTAAACAAATTATTTTTATAAATGCAATCTGTACCTCTATGTGCCACTTTCGAGAGGTCTTTGTATTGAGGGCTAAGTAAAATAACAAACCTATTGCAAACAAATTTAGACAAAGTTATTCTTGGATTTTGGAGACCACATAAACCCCTTCTTTATTACAAAAATTTTAAAAATATTATGAGCAGAATGGTCTACTAAAGGAAGGATCTTCTAACCCGCGGCACAATAATGTAATACCCGCTCCAACTAATATTGATGTAAAGCATAAATATACTAAAAAAAATTTCCTCATTGTAACTGCTAACACATAATTCCTCTTTTCTGCTAGTAAATTTATAGTTTTTTTTTAAATAAAATTGCTTTTATTTCATCAATATAAATCTTAAATTTCCCGCCAACGATTTCCAATTCGAGCATAAAATCACTAGCAAAACTCATTTCTCTGACATCTACACGTTTGTATTCTAAGTCTTTTGATTTAATTTACCCACAAACATTTAATAATAAAACAATAACACAATAGCAAATATTTCATTGTATTCCATTACATTTCCTTAACTCAGGCAAAGTATCTAACGAAATGACATCCGTGAAGCTGAAAATTCTCCAACGTTAGCTTTTCACGTTGTCAACAAGTAACACAACTTTTTGCCTTAATTCTTTTGTTTCGAAATTTTGCTGGGAAAACAAACAAAAGTAGCAATTTAAGGATAGAAATCTGTAACAGTTTTCTTCTCTTTGTTTAAAGTAAAAATTTCCTTATGTATGTTGCTTTTTTATTTAAAGTTTTCCTATTTACTGGGTTACTTGGTGGCCCATTAAAACCAATCGAAATTTTTGAATTTAGGAAAGGAAAAACGTCATAAAATTACAACATTTTGTTTTTTTTTTCGTAAAAAACCAGACTCTAGTGACCAATATTTTGTATACCTAAGTATATGTTCATATATACTTATACACAGTTTATGGTTAATTGAAGTTTTTTTTTTCTTTCTTGCATACGATAAACTAAAAAAAAAAATGATCATGGCACAGTGTAATACAATAACACACATAATCACAAAACCATATGGACATATAGATTGCCTTTCACAGCAGCAGCAGTAGCAGCAGCTTTAGAAACCTCCATTCATAATTGTGGTGGCAAAAACTCAAGAAAAAAAGCTGACGAAGAAGTGGTGTTGCTAAACATAAGAAAGTGCAATGAACGTTTACTCTTACGTACGTTTCTTTAATTTTTTTTTCTATCTATTTCAGTTTTATACTTTTCCTTGCTTTTAAATACCAAAAACCACAAATTCATATGAACAGTTGTGTTGTTGTTGTTGTTGTTTTAAATTTATTTTATTTTGTTTATATGAAAATTGCATTCGACTATTGTACAATAATATGGACAAGTGTACGAACATGTGAAGTGTGTAATGAGTAAATCTGAGGTTGCCAATAAAAAGGTCCGCCACAGCATTTTCAAATATTAGAAAAAGTTCTATAAATAGCAAATTTTTGCAAAATGTTCTTATTAAAAGCAAAATTTCCTTTTAAAGCTAATTTACCTAAAATTTCCCATTAAAATCAAATATTAGCAAAATTTCCTATAAAAGCAAATTTTATCAAAATTTCTTATTAAAAGCAAAATTTCCTTTACAGCAAATTATAGCAAAATTTCTTATTAAAAGCAAAATTTCCTTTACAGCAAATTTTAGCAAAATTTCCTTTACAGCAAATTTTAGCAAAATTTCCTATTAAAAGCAAATTTTATTAAAATTTCCTATAAAAAGCAAATTTTGCAAAATAAGCTATATATAAGCTATAGTAGTTAATATGTATGTCCAAATTTCCTATAGAAGCAAACTCTTCTATAAAAGAAATTTTTAACAAAATATCCTATGTAAAGCAAATTTTAGATAAAATTCCTATAAAAAGCAAATTTTTGCAAAATATCCTCTAATAGTAAATGTGTGCAAACTTTCCTATAAAAAGCAAAATTTTCTATATAAGTAAATTTTTGGCAACAGTTCCTATAAAAAGCAAAATTTTGCAAAATATCCTAAAATAGGAAATTTTTAGCAAAATATTCTATGAAAAGCAAGTTTTAGCAAAATTTCCTATTAAAAGTAAATTTTAGCAAAATTTCCTATTAAAATTAAAGTTTAGCAAAATTTCCTATTAAAAATAAAGTTTTTGGCCAAATTTCCCACAAAAAGCCAATTTTTGCAAAATTTCCTAAAATAGGAAATTTTTAGCAAAGTATCCGACTAAAAACAAAGTAAAGTTTAGCAAAATTTCCTATAAAAAGCAAATTTTTTGCAAGATATCATGTAATAGTAAATATGTATGTCCAACATTTCCTATAAAAAGAAAACTTTTCGTTCAAAGTAAATTTTTGCAAAATTTCCTTAAAAAAAGGAAAGTTTTAGAAAAATATTTTATAAAAAGCAAATTTTAGCAAAGTTTCGTATTAAAAGCAAAGTTAAGCTAAATTTCCTATTAAAAGCAAATTTTAGCAAAATTTCCTATAAAAAACAAAGTTTTGCAAAATATCCTATATAGTAAATTTGTCCACAATTTCCTATAAACAGTAAATTTTTGCAAAAATTTCCTATAAAAAGCTAATTTTTCCTTTACTAAGCAAATTTTTGACAAATATCGATTAAATAGTATATTGGTCCAAATTAAAAGCAAATTGTTTTAAAATATCCTATAAAATGTAAATTTTTGCAAAATTTCCTATAAAAAGCAAACTTTTGCAAAAATTCCTACAATAAACAAATTTTTACAAAATATCCAAAGCCAAATTTTTCAAAGTTTCCTATAAATAGCCAAATTTGGCAAAATTTCTTATAAATAGAACATTTATGAAAAATTTTCAAGAAAAAGTAAATCTTTGCAAAAATTTCCTAAAGAAAATTTTCCAGTTTTTTATAATACTACTATAAGTTTTGTTTGCCAAATAATATTTGGGGACTCCGGTATCAAATTGTTCAAATATGTTGGTTGCTAGTCTTATGATGTGAACCATAACCAGATGTTAGCAACAACAACAAAAAAAAAAAAAAAAAAAAAAACAACGTCAATATTGTAAAATTTCTTCATAAACAATTGTTAATATCCATCACTAGTACTACAAATTAAAATACGTATTTATAAGTGTTACTACACATTACATAGTACTAATATTTTTTAGCATTAGTACCACATTAAGTACATATGTATGTTGACTTCTAAACTGCAATTTTTGTTGCTATTTTCTCTACTATTCACAGTTGGTGTTGTTGTTGCTGTTGTTGCTACTGTTTTTGTTGGGCTTGCAACTTTTCATTTCAATGCAACTTGTAAAATGTATTATGGCATGGTTAAGAAAACAAACATTAAGAGTAAGTTTGTGTTATTTTTCTAATGTTTTTTTAGTGCTTTGTGATTGCTTGCACTATGGGCTAAGAATTTCTTACCTGTTAACATGGGTTGCTGTCAAGCACAACCTAAATACTTTTATGATCATTTAATTACAATTATTCTGTGGTAGTGGTGAAAATAAAAGGTGACTGGCTGTTTATAGGAAATTTTTCTAAAAGTTGCGGTTCATAGAAAATTGTTTAAATATTTGTAGTTTTGCTTACAGAATAAGCAGAAATATAATGAGAACTTGACGAGAAGACTACTTACTTTTCTACTCAAAAAAGTACTTATTTTTGTTCGCGATGTCACAAAAGTAATCCTTTATAATTTGGCCAATTATAACCTAAAAAATAATATTTTTTTTATACTTAAAAGTTTTATAAAAATATGCAGTAACAAAACGAGGCCAAAAGTAAGTTATTGCAAATTAATTCAAAAAGGTTAAAACACACTAATTAAAATTGCTCTTATATGCATGAAAGTGTACACAATAATAAATTTTTCGAAATGTAAGAAAACATTTAATAAAGGGCTGCACAAAATCATTTATAGCTCTAACACTGTTATACAAATGTGTGTAATGTAAATGTTATTCATGTTGTTCAAAAACATCGTTTACATAAGATCAAGTGTTCTAATAACAAAAATATACTGTGGGGTTAATTTTGGAACATATTTATGTATATAGTTACATACATTTGATTGATTTTTGGATTTTCCATGGATTTCACAAGAAAAATAGGAAATTTTTAAAAAAAATTTCAAACATTTGCTGTTTATAGGACATTTTTAAAAATTTTCAACCATTTGCTGTTTATAGGAAAATTTTAAAAAATTTGCTGTTAATAGGAAATTTTTCAAACTTTTGCTGTTTATAGGAAATTTTTCAAAAATTTTCTGTTTATAGGAAATTTTTAAAAACATTTTCAAACATTTGCTGTTTATAGGAAATTTTTAAAAAAATTTTTGTTTTTAGAAAATTTTAAAAAATTTGCTG
The DNA here is from genome assembly GCA_963931875.1 of Pollenia griseotomentosa. Lineage (NCBI taxonomy): Eukaryota > Metazoa > Arthropoda > Insecta > Diptera > Polleniidae > Pollenia > Pollenia griseotomentosa. The sequence continues at coordinate 199,321,151 of OZ007561.1, read as the reverse complement.
TATTCAGGAAATTTTAAAAAAATTTTTCAAACATTTGCTGTTTTTAGGAAATTTTTAAAAAATTTGCAGTTTATAGGAAATTTTTCAAACACTTGCTGTTTATTGCTGTAAACAGCAAATTTTTTAGAAATTTTTCAAACATATTCTAGAACAGAAAATTTTAAAAGTTTTACAAATTTCCTATAAAAAATTTTAAAAAATTTTCTATTTTAGCAAGTGTTTGAAAAATTTCCTATAAACAGCAAATTTTTTAAAAATTTCCTGTAAACAGCAAATTTTTTTAAATTTTCTAAAAACAAAATTTTTTTTAAAAATTTCCTATAAACAGAAAATTTTTGAAAAATTTCCTATAAACAGCAAAAGTTTAAAAATTGGCTATTTATAGGAAATTTTAAAAAAAATTTTCAAACATTTGCTCTTTAAAGGAAATTTTTAAAAAAATTTCTCTTTTTAGAAAATTTTCTGTTTATAGGAAATTTTAAAAAAAATTTTCAAACATTTGCTGTTTATAAGAAAATTTTTCAAACTTTTGCTGTTTATAGGAAATTTTTCAAAAATTTGCTGTTTATAGGAAATTTTTAAAAACATTGCAGTTTTTAGAAAATTTGCTGTTTACAGGAAATTTTTAAAAAATTTTTCAAAAATTTGCTGTTTATAGGAAATTTTTCAAACACTTGCTGTTTATAGGTAAATTTTCAAAAAGTTGCTGTTTATAGGACATTTTTAAAAAATTTGCTGTTTATAGGAAATTTTTAAAAAATTTGCTGTTTATAGGAAATTTTTAAAAAATTTGCTGTTTATAGGAAATTTTTAAGAAATTTTTCAAACACTTGCTGTTTATAGGTAAATTTTCAAAAATTTGCTGTTTATTAGGAAATTTTTATAAAATTTGCTGTTTATAGTAAATTTCAGAAATATTTTAAAAAGTTTATAAATGTTCTCTTATGTTTGAGTATGTTTCTTAAGTCTTTTGTTTTTGCACTAAAGCTGCATAATATTATAGACAAATTTTTTTTTGTAACTTATGCACATTGTTTACCCACTGTGCCCAGTGCAATAATTATAAACAAAGCAATAGCAAATTTTGTTTTCTTTGGTTAAATTTCGCACCTACATATAAAGGGTGTATTTTTGGAGTGATACAACTTTGAGTTGGCATCACTGCTTTATTTGACTACCCATTTAACAGCCAGAGCAACGTGTGCAAATTGTGGACATTTTTAATCAAAATAATTCGACAAATGGGCTGAAGCACAATTTGATATTGACTTTGAATTTCCATTCAAAATTTTATTTTCCGATGAAGCCCATTTCTGGTTGAATGGGTACGAAAATAAGCAGAATTGTCGCCTTTGGAGTGAGAGGAATCCACAAGCTTTTGTCGAAACAGCATTGCATCCACAGGAAACAACTGTTTGGTGCGCTTTATGGGCTGGCGTTGTCATTGGCTCATATGTCTTCAAAAACAATGTTGGTCAGAATGCGAAAAGTTGTTGAAATTGGTGTTAAAGAATGCGATTTCTACGTGCCAGCCGTGGCGGCCACATGGCCGAAATCATATTTAAACATTAATGTCATAAAATTGTCAATCCAATAAAGACCGTTTCATTGATATCAAAAATATATTACTATGTTTTATTATGATTTAAACTTGTATGACTCTATAAAAACACCCTTTATATTTATAAATTGTTATGCTTAAACCAGCAGCCTTAATGAACAAGTCTAGTTAGTCGAGTTATAAGATGACAACTCTAGTTACCTTCCTCGTTATTATGTCAATAGGTCTTTGGCATCATCTACACATAAAAATCAACATTACTAATGCAGCCATAATTACCACAAACACTAGTTATACCATTTTTACCACTCACAGTAATCAGTAAACTCATCTTGATCAGCTAAACAGTCATCCATCCAATGGTTTGTTTGTTGGTCGGCTGGTTACCACTAACCACTAACACAGAAAGAAGGATGAGGAAATTTCACTTAAGCTTACAAACATATCTGGCTTCTTTCCGTAAGTCTTGAGTGCTTTCAACTTTTTGCAGTTTTTTGACTATAATTTATTGTAAAGGCCTTTTTTAGCATTCAGCTTGTGGAATCATTTGGTTGTTACACTTTTGCTCTTATTCGAGGCCAGTTTGTAAAACGTATTCCTTTTTGTTGAACATAAGACAAGAAAACAACATTGTATGTAGTTTGAAATGAATGTCTTGCAATACTGAGCAAAAAAACTCAAACTGTTGTTAATCTGGTTGTAAAACAGCTGATTATGTCATTGCAAATATAAGCCACTGTATCATGACAATAGTCGTACAATTTACTTTTTATTTTATTTTTTTTTTTTTGCAGCTTTTTACAATTTATTTAATTTATTTCTTTCTTTCTTTCTCCTGGTCGAGTGAGTATGTTGTATATATATTTTTTACATTTTATCGTTTTATGGTTTGTTTTCAGTGATTGTGTGTCATTTTTATGCTTTAATATGGTCTAAATTAATAGCAGCAATTGTTTAACCATAAAATTAAATAAAATAATCTGTTATAAATGAAATTGTGGTTAATTATAGTTGGAAGAAAAATTTAAACTTCCTTTTAAGGGCTTGCAAAGAAAAAACAATCACTGAAATATTTATAGAAAAAACTGTATTACAAACAATAGAAAAATTAAAAATTTCTTGCAAATTACCCTAAAAAATCAACACCTTCTCATAAAGAGTAGTTTTAGAAACTAAGTAACCAAATTCTTAAATTTTTAGAAAATTTATCTAAAAAAAACAAATTCTTCAAAAATTTGTTACAAATATCAAATGTTTAAAAATTTCCTATAAATATTTTTATGTATTTTAAAAATATTATATAATTTCATTTAAATTAAAACATGACTACAAAATAGTTTTTTTTTTGTTTTTACTAAAACACTCGTAACCACCGTATGAAATTATTCAAAATCAATTAGCAACAACAGTAGTCATTCTATAGCGACTTTAATTTGGCAGATGTGCTTCAGTGCACAAACATTGCTGTCTCTTTGAAAAAACCTACACGAAAAAAGACTAAAGACCAAAGACCGCTCACACTTAAGAAAACCCATAAAGGCCATTAACTTGTCAACCGTAGCCAAAAAGCAACAAATAAACAGAAAATAAATTGAAAGTTATGTTTATCATATTTGTAAATTACTTGGCTTAAACAACTGCAAACACACTCGTAATGAACAATAAAACAAAACAAAAATACAATAAACAAACAAATAAATGAAAATATGACATATGTATCTGGAATTAAGCAATATCTGGACTATACTTTATTATCGTATTTGCAGGGGCACAAGCGATAGACTGCGATCCAAAAATAATGACACTATATGACAAAATAGTTTGTTTGTTTTTTCAAAGCAGACAGACAGACGGACATTTAGCAGACCTACTGACTGACTGACATACTCTTATAACATTGTTTAGCAAAACCGACGTCAGTGACATATAAATTTATGTTGCAACAATCAACTGCTGCTGTCATATTCAATGTTTACAAAATGAATTTAAAAACTTTTTTTTTTTTGCCATTTCAAACAAATACAAAAATTACAATTTAATTTCGGTTTCAGTTTAATGAAATAATTAAAACAAACTTCATTACATTTTGATAATAAAAATAATAAAAGACTACAATTATTGCATTTTTTAATGGCCATTTTTTTTTTGGTTTTTATTAAAAGATGCCAAATAAAATTGTGATATTGAAGTAAATATTTGTAAATCGTTTACTTAATTAAAAACAATGAATGTTTTGCTTTGTGCCAAAATATTTGCATTCTCAAATGTTTTTTTTGTTTTTTTTTTTTTTTTTGTTTAATTGACCAGGTGTAAAAATTCAAAAATGTTTTTAATTTCTTTGTATTATTTTCATTACAATTTCAAGGTTGGTAACTTCCAGAAAATAGTTTATTTATTTTTTGTTTATTTTGCATAAAAAAACATTAAATATTACAATTTTTTAAAGGGCCACTTCAAGTTCAAAGTTGCATTCTTAAAAAAAATTCACTTTACACAATTGTGAAGGTATTGTCGGGCAAGCCGAACATATGGCACCCTACAATGCCGGTAATTGGAGACCTTTTGGCAATTATGGAATCACCAATGCAAAATTTTGTTATGGGATCAAGATTTGTTAAAAGTGTTGTTAGTTGTGTAATAGAATGAGAGAGTTAATGGGCACAAAGACTTCATTTGTATGGGACTTATGTGAAATTATGAATCGATTCTTACCATGAAGACAATTAGAGCTTATGTACCGAATTAAATCAAATAATCTTTAAAATTGCTAGCTGTGCTTTGCGCACAAGGTTAATATGGACAGCTAACTAGACTGCCAGGCAACTTAGTCGAACGGTATACTAAAAAGTGGGCCTGTGATCAATATTTTTAGGTGGTTATAAATCAACGTTAACGCATAATACCCCCTCCAACATGGTTATGTAAGTAAAAAACGAGATTTTCGACAAATCTTGACAGTTTCTTGTGAAATATTGGTGGAATTAAAAAAAGGTACGATATTTTCCCATATTTCTGGCATTGACGCCAAAATAGCTGATAATGTGTTTTTAAGGCAACAATGAAACCAGGATATTTTGCAAGCCCTGATATTAATTGTTGCATATTCCAAAGCGTTACTCATAGATCATATCAAAAAGCAGTCGGGGGGGGGGGGGGGGGGCAACCCTGTGCTAAAGATTGGTTAAAGCAAAATCTAATAAACATGTTAACCAGCGATTTAAAAATTAAATATAACAGCTTTGAGACTAGTGCTATATTTCGCTTGTCAGCAAAAAAAATATTCTTAGTTTTCAAGACTTGGTGATCAGTTGCCACTGGGCGATCGGTCGATATGCTAGTTGATTCGTTCTCCTTTTTGAATTATGAATTATGTTGCAGTATGTGTTATTATTTAATGTATAAGTATAAAATTTTAATTATTTAGTCTATATTCTTCGACTTTTTAATTTTATTTCTTCTTATTTTTAAATCAAGCTCAAGGTCAGGTTATGCAAACAAATATTTATTTAAAGTTTATCCAATATTTCGCTGCCACAATGGACAGCTTCTTCAGGGATCTTTGGTTTATAAAATTTTAATCATAAATAAGTTATTTGGAAGTCAGCTTCTATAGAATCTCTCTGAGGTATTGGGGGTAAACATGTTAAAAAAACATTAATGCAATGGGCTGGCTATTGCCGCCTCATCCAAAACTGAAGATCAGGTCTGATGTGGGATCAGTGTAGTGCGGTTCTTTCGAAACACAATCCAGTCTTTCTGTTTGATACCATGAAAGTGCTTATCGGATTCAGTAATATTAAAAGTTAACCAATTCTATTTGGTACGGGTTTTACATAATTGCATTGCCCAAGCATTATCTTGGTGTTGATGATGAGGAAGATAAAGTGGCTGCCATTATGGTTTTCCCTACAGGGGTCTAAGCGCCGGGTGGCAAGCAATGCGCAAAAAACAGGTACCAAATTCGCCAGAATTATAGGCTCGGCTCTTGTTTTGGTACTGTAGCTTGCTAACCTCCGATTCTGTTTTGAATCAAACAGAAACTGCAAACAGCACCCAAGAAGGTCCTCCAACAACCTTGCTTCTTATCAAGTTTTAAAATCAGTCTGTCAAGCCGACTGTTTAAGAGATCCTTTCCTGCAATAGCCAGGCCGTAACCCGTGGTACCAAATATGATCTTTGAATAGACGCGATCTCAAGAGATATTTCAGTTTTGAACTCTGCCGAGTTCCAGCTATTGGCTGGACCTAATTTCCCAAGAGGATCTCAAACCAAAAGGTAAAATAGCTTAAGTTTGGCTTTCAAGATACCCCTCTCCGGGGTAGTTGTTTCTTTAGATATTCGGTTTTCGGGATTTATTCGGCATTACAAACGTTTACTTAGACTTCGAGTCTAAAGCATGTAAAATTTGGATTTGGGTTTTTTGAAGCACTTAAGAGAAAAAGCGCTTCAACAAGAGAGCTCTTATAAAGCAATAAAAAATAAAGAATAAAATATACAAAAAAGCTACTATTTGAGAGCTGACAACGAAGAAGGTGGTTAACGAAAATGATTAAAAAAAGTCATTTAAACCAGTAAAAGAAAAACATTAATGAATATGTTAATATAGTTAGCCCTTAAAAAAGCACTTTAGGAGTGTTTTCTTTGCATGTTAAATAAAGCGCTTAATGTCAGCAGAAAATAGTTCTCCAAACCGGGAACACCCCATACAAAAATCAGGCAGGTTTAAAGCGATTTGAGATATGAATTCATACATAGAACCTGCTCCTTTTGGAGCACATTTTTACTGGTTTGCTTTTATGCAAATCATTTTTAAATTGCTTTTTGAATGGATTCCAATGATTTTGGAAGTTTTTCTTGGACTTGAAAACAACCTTTATGAAATAATTTTTGTTTTTACCTAAACTAATCCTGCGAGGCTGTACCAGCTAGCCTACCGCGGTACCGGGCACTGCATTTAATTTTTTGATTGTATTTAGCAGTCGTTTAGTGTCAAAACCAGCTTTGGAGAATTACTTATGTGCTTTGAGCATAATTTTTTTTGTTGATTTAATAAGTAAAACTTTCCGCAAATTATGCTTTTCTATGAAGAAATGCACCGTTTTCAAGTCAAGAAAAAATTAGTTGTCTACACTATTTCGGTAAATGATAAGTTGATTATAAGTGACAGATTTGTATATTTTTAAATGGAACATAAGATATAAAAAACGAAAACCACATGTTAATTGTGCATTTTTAAAATTTCGACCCAAAACTTGTGGTTTTATTTATTTTTTTTTTTTAATTCCCTAAGCTAATCCCCGCGAAGCGCTACGCTTGTCTGCAGGAAAGAAACTAGAGTCTCTGGCGGTAATCAAACCCGCAACCCCGGCGCTGATAGACTAGCTCACTAAACTGCGAGAAGTTATTTGTAGACTAGCAAAAATTTTCTATCGATTTTTAATGATTTTAACATGATTTTAATGATTTTAACATGATTTTAATGATTTTAACAGACGGATGGACAGCTGTAAGTCGATTAAGAAAGTATCCTACACTTTTTACCTATTTCGTACAGCATTGAGACTTTAAGGGAATCAATAAATAAATTAATCAACCGAATTTCCAAATGACATTTTAATCACTATTTTTTTTTTTTTTTTTTGATTAAAAAACAAAACGCTAAAACAAAATTTAAATTTTTTTTAATATATATTAAATTTTTCCTTTCGTGAGTTTTATGTAAATAAATCTATCGACAATGTTTTTTAAAACTTTGCTTAGGGAAAACAATTTATCTTTTCTTTTTTTTTTAACATTTAATTAAAATTTTACAAAATTTATAACAAAATATTAGTAAAAAAAAAGCAAAATTGATTTAAAAAAAAATGTTTTAATTAAATTTATTATTTAACTTGAATTTTTGCTTTTAATCAACATGAAACCATTTTCTTTTTTGTTTCAAGAAAAGGAAAAAAATTTAATAATAGGATTTTAATAAAAACATTATTGAAAACAAATATTTACAGATGAAGACTAAAACACCTTTAGAGTTGGTGATTAATCGAGTTTTGGGCAGTAAATAGATGAAAAGACAAAAAAGAAAATTGTAAAAATAAATATTTTCCCGCTACTCAACATAAATTGAAATGGTATAAAAGCGAATTTTGTTTATACCCACATTAAAATAGTAAGAAGGGTATTATGCGTTTGCGCTGATGTTTGTAACATCTAAAAATATTGGCCAAAGACCCACATTAAAGCATACCGATTAACTCTGAAGCACTATCTGACTCGATCTAACGATGTCCATCCGTCCGCCTGTCTGGCTTTTGATGTAATCTTTGTGCGCAAAGGACGGGTCGCAATTTTGGAGATAATTTAGTGAAATTTGGTACATGGGTTCTTATTGGCAGAAGGACGAAGCTTGTTGTAAATGAGGAGAATCTGCCCATAATTTCACAAATTCCCCTTACTATCTTCTATCATTACAGTTCTTCCCAACGTTTCGTAGAGTATGTTTCTACTTCTTCAGGGGGCGTAAAATTTTTGATTATATTACATGTTTAAAATATTTGATTTTTTGCCGAAAATTTTTTTGAAAAACGAAAATACTTTACAACCACATCCTATTCTAATATCACAATGAAAAATTTTTTTAAATTTGTTTGTTAATTTAAAACAACCCTGTAATTGATACTGATGTTGTCTGTGTTTTTTCATTGGCATCGGTACTTATTTGACCACAGCTCTGATACAAATACTACTACCGAGAAAAGCTTTTGATGCCATAACTGCCTAATAACAGAGAAATTAGCGACAATAACTTTAATGATAGCTATTATGTTATGCCGAAATGATGTGCTTTTAGGTCCAAGTTTAATAAAAGGTCCTACATAAAACCCCATCCTAAAATCAGCTTAAGGCAAACAAATCTCATGTAGATGAGGAAATCTAAATAATATTCGGCAAAAAAAGCCTTCAAAAACCATAACTTCGCTTTGATTGCCCATGAGTCCCAAATAGAATATGCCCTCGAAAATATGCCTTTTAATTACTGTCTTGTAGGGTATCATATTATCGGGCCTTACCGACTTTACTTTCTTGCTTGCTTTCAACGACATCGAGTTTAATAAAAAGTTCAAGTCCCACATGTTTTCGTATGCTGAATAAACAGCAGAATTATTGGGAGCAACTATTTTAAAACGTTTGCAAGCAGCAGATTTCGTTTAAAAGCATGGAAATTGGGAAAAACACAAGCTTAAGCCGACAGACGTTATTGCAAGTCTGAAAGAAGTAATTTGTTTTTCATTTTCATTACGATAAGTTAAAGTAAAATAAATCATTAAGTAAAACTTTGCCTAACAGTCGAATCAACGCCAAAGACGAATATTCATTTTGAAAAAGTTATTTCTAAGAGAAACCTAAAAAAATTCAATATTTTGATTAACTTTCGCCCTCGCTATCTTTAGACATAAAATAGAATTTTATAAAAACAAAAGTCACTTACTAACGGTACTAGCTTGACTGGTTTTGCATGCTGGGTTGTGCTTGGTTAATACTTTGTTTGCATTTGTTATATAAAAATAAAAAAAAAATGATTTCAAATTTTCAAATATTGAATAATTTCTTGTTTAAGTTTAGTTTTCTTTTATTTACTATTGTTTTTTATTTGCAATTAATCACAACTCCCAAACGATTAATTACCTTAACTCATAACCGATTAAACAATTAATCGCCGGCTATTAAAAAAATGTTCAATATTCACACTCTCTGCCATACAAATATCAAAGAAGAAATAAAGAAAAGTGCAAAAAAAAACGATAATGCAACACTAGTGTAAAGCATTTACAATAATAACATGCAACAGATTAAGTAAGTAAAAGTAATGCAACATTTGCTGGCTACATAAGGCAAGCAGAAAAAAAAAACAAACGAATATGAGGTGAAAAAATTTTAACTGCCTGCCTGCCTGCCTGCCTCAATTCATGCAATTCGTAAAATGCAAAATACCAATATGTTTGAAATCTGAAATCTAAAAAGAAGGCTGAAGAAAACAAAAACAAACTAATAAATAAATAAAATAAACTAGTTTTAGTTTTTCGTTCACTTTTCTTTAAAACAAAAGCAAAAATAAAAAAGAAAAAAACTTCCTCATTGTTACAAACGTGTTCAAATGTCTGAGCAGCTTAAGAAAATCTGTGGAAATTTGTTTTTCCCTGATTTAAGTTTCTTCTTTGTTTTGGTTGTTTTTGTCTTATAAAAATCAAAACGAAATAAAATTGAAAATTTATTGTACAAAATAAATTTTATTTAGACAGTTCGTATTAAAATAATTAAACCTTTTATGGTTTAAGTAGTCGTCTTATGGCACCTTTGATCACAATAAAAAAAAGTTAAGAAATTGCTTAGAAAATAAACGTTTTTTAAAACAAAAGACTTAAGACACATACCTGATTCAATAAACTATAAAAACGAAAGAAATTTTGTTATGATTTTTTTTTTTTTGTTTTATAGGAAATGTTTTTAGAAGTCTAATTGCTTCAAGTTACAACTTGAAATTGTTAAAATTAAACAAAAACTTGAATTTTGTTTAAAAAAAATATTTTCATTTGACAAATCAATACATGTCATTAACCCTAAGAGGTGCAAGGATTTTTTGGCGCTAAGTGGTACAATTAAGTCTGCTCAAACCTACATGGGAATTGTATGGAAAAAAATAAGCGGATGAAGAACTACATTGTTTTACTTTTTTTTCACGCAGAAGCATAGTGCGATGTAACCGCTGGGGTAACCGAATAACGTGATGAATGCATCTCGTTTTGAATCCAACATCTCCGTCGATATGCAGGCTTTATCTTTATCTTGCTGCTTTCTGCCATCAAAACCGTGGCCAAATCAAGAGTGGGCCACTATTTGTTATTTTTATTATGTCCTGTGGTTCCTATAAGGAACAAAGGGCCACACACTATTTATAATGGCGAATAAAACCAACCAGAAACACCTCTGATTTGTACTCATTGTCTTCGCCGCAGATGTTTCTAGGAAGTCATGGACCGGCTTTTCTCTAGAACGCGAAACGCAAAAGTTATACACACATGCACATGTAAAAGGTTTGAACAGACCTGGTTGAACCTCTTACGGTTAAAATAAATGATCTGTATTTGACGCGGCACATTCCGTATACCATGAATACCACGAACAATGTTGGCCACTCAAGCGCAAACTGCTGCTGAATTATTAGCATTAGCCAGTGACGTTACTTAGCCCTATGGACTATAATTGACTGGTGTGAAATCGCTCGACCTTGGACGCCAACTGACAGGACAATTTCTTGAAACAAGCTAATTGCCAAATTTAGATTTCAATAAGTCGCCCATATTTTCAAACAAACAAAAACATTGATTATGGTGCAGTTACGTTCTTTATTAACCGCAACTGAAGCTCCGACTTCAGTTTTGAAGAAATAAAGTCCGATTATGCTACCAGCGTTTAAACAGCACCGGTGCATTTTTTTTTTATATAATGAAGTCTATTGCGGCTGATGGGGTCCCTCATCATATGTGGCAATTTTGCTCATTAATAATTCTGTAAAGACAAAAATGAGCCTCATCGCTGAACTCAATTTTGCGACAAAAACATCGATGACTGATTTTTCAAGAGAATTTAAATAATCAAGTAGCGCTAATTAAGCGCGAATCTATGCATGATGTCAAAAAGTGGCATTTGGCAGCTAATAACTTCGTTAGCTCTATCGAGCCTTAAAAACACCCTTTGTTTATAAGTTTTTTTTTTGTTTGAAGGTTTTTTTTTTTTTTTTTTGTATGAATCTTAAGAAATTGTTAACTAAACAAAAGACTTAAGAAGGAAGCTTGTTTAATTTAAAAACAACCCGAGAAAAAAATTAGATTTTGCCTAAAGACTTTTCACTTGCTTTTTTTTCATTTCAAGCATTTGCTGCAATAAAGTCATAACTCAAATTTGAATTTTCTAGCACCTAAAAATCTAATTCTTCTCTCTAGAGTTGAGTATTTAAGATATTTGTATGAAGTTTTTACACAATATGAATAAACGATATGGCGATTAACTCCACATTATTAGCTAGTAGGCGGCCCTATGTTCCACTGGGAATTAAAGTATTAAAACATTAACTGAAAAATCAGCCTTTTTGAGTAATGACTCTATTGCAGCAAAGGCTCGATAAATATTTTTGTAATATTTGCAATTTGCTTTTTACAGTCTCCCCAAATTCCAATAAATCAAGTGAAGCGACAAATAGCTTGACATTATATGATTGTTCAATGAAAAATGCCTCTGGTGTTTATAAAATGCTTGTGTAATGCTTGTGTCTTAAGTCTTACGTTTCATAAACATTTATGCAACAGGTTTGTGTTAAAAGCAACAAAGCTTTGATAAATTTTAACCTTCTTAACAACAAACTTCATATTTTTGTGTTGATTTCATAGAAAAAAAACTGGGTTTTAAAAAAATTTTCTTTAAAATGTTTAGAAATTTTTTAAAATTTTTCTAAAAAATCTATTTCTTGTTTAACGCCGCTTGAGTGCTTTTTATATGTTTTTTTTTCTCCACTCTTTGGCTAATTTATTAAATATTTACACCACTTATTTAATTACGAGTGTTTTAATTTTTTTTTCATTACAAAATATTTTAAAACAGCCATTCATTTACGTTTTTTTTTTTTTAATTTCACAAATATTTTTCTTAATTTATTATTTTATATATTAATTTTGTTTTACGCAATTCTTTTTTTATAATTACGCGTTAGATTTGTGTTGCTTGCTGTTGCTTTTGTGGCGTTGTTTTTTTAAATATAGTGTTTTTGTTTAGTAATTATATGGAATTGTAATTGTAATTATTTAGCCAAAAGGCATAAATAGAGTTTTTGTTTCAGTTAATTTGAGTATGAGAGTTTATAATGAAAAATTACATTAATTTAAAGCATTAATGTAACTAATTGTAAAAAATCCAATTTTTTTTTTTGCAATTAGTTGTCAATTAATATTTTAATTTGAATAAAAAATAAAACTAAATAAAGATTAAAATCTTGAAAACCTTTTATTGAAATACCATTAAATCATTAAGTGTGTTAACTACTTTAAAGAAATGTAATAAGATCTAAAAATATTTTATGGTTTGTAGAGATTATATCAGATTTTTTTTCCTGTTTTGTTAAGAAATATCTTGTTAACTTGTTTTTTGAAAAAAAATTCTAGCAAAATCTTGGAAATTTTTAATGATTAGTTTTAACCTTAAAGCTTTGCTATTTTATTTAATTTAATTTATTTGTTTCACTTTTTATGGTCGATTTAGAAAAAACCAGTTCGTGTCTTAAATCTTTTGTTTTTGCTTTAAAGCTTTGCTGCAGACTACTTTGCATAATATAATTATAAATAAAGATTACAATTACAATTAATTGTAAAGTTATATATAATATTTTACAATAATACCAATATTTTGTTTTAGAATGTAATAGGTTTTGTTTTACCGAAAATTAAAGAAGTACTTAGGTCATAAAGGGTGGTCCAACCAAAACGCACGATGTTAATTGTAAATAAACCAAAGAGTTTTCAGAGAATTATTTAAATATTTTTTATTATTATCAAAAAGTAATTTCAATTCTCTCAACATTAATTGTAGTTGTAAGTAGGTTAAGAAAAACAAAAAAAAAACAAAATTTTGTTTTTCTTAACCTACTTACAACTACAATTAATGTTGAGAGAATTTCAACTAATTGTAGTGGGGAATGTAAGATGAGATAAACCCACTGTTTATTGTTGATGTGTTTTGTTTAAACTTTGATATTGTTACAAGTAGAACTGTTGCTATAAGTCTTATACGCTTAACAGTTTTATTTGGTTTAATATCTTTAGTTTTTCTAAAATCTTTATGGATGAAGTTTCCTGATGATCTGGCCTAAGCAACCAGTGAAATGCGCATAGGAATAGCTTATCCCATCAACAATAAATTTCAAGTGTTTTTATCAATAATAAAAACTGGGAATTAAGCACGAATAACAAAATTTTTTGATATTTTTTATTATGATAGAAGGATCTATGACCTTTATGCTCGCCATGGCTTCGGTGGCAAACCTTTATCCGATGGTCCATATTTTCAATGACTCTAAGACAAAATTTAGATTCAATGTCGTTAATGTGTCGAACTATCTCATCCTTTGGCTCCAAAGAAAGAAGTCCAATGGTGTCAAATCACATGACGGCCTATTAACATTCACTTGGCCGTACTCATTTTCGAAGAAGTACGGCACGATTACACTGCCAGCCCATACACCACACGAAACAGTCACTCTTTGTGGATGCATCGGCTTTTCAACAATAACTCGTGGATTCTCATTTGCCCAACTGCGGCAATTCTGCTGATAATTCTGTTGATTATGGTGACTAAAAAAATTACGAAGTGCACGAAATGCATTTTAATTTAGTAGCCTAATTTAAAAGGTACGAAAGAAAATGGAAAAAGAACACACATAGTTTGAAGCAAATATCAGAACAAACACACATAGTTTGAAGCAAATATCAGAACAAATATTTTCGTCAAATATTTCATTAGTCTGAACGTACCTTAAGAATATTGCGTTCTAATTTGATAATTAAATAGTTGAATACAAATAAGAGACAATTAAATTAGCACTGCGATCCCTTGGTTTATGGCAGATTAAAGCTTAGTATGAAACAATTTTTCTTTTGGACGAGAGAACATACTATTTGGATGGATCCATGATGGGTTTCCTGAGAAATTTCTGTCTGTTACTTTTCCTAAGGTGGGACAGTTGCAGATCCGATGTCTTATCATTCATCGCCCAGAATCTGCACTGCTGGTTAAAAAAATTACGTTATATAAACTAATGACATCTGAGACCACATTGCCTGATAAATAGGCTAGTAAATACCATTTTATCTCTCCTTTCAAGCAGAAGTAATTTACGTCATTTATCACTGGACCACAAAGCCCAGAATTCTTGGTCATTAGATGAATAAATTATCGTTTGGACCATTATCTTATCGTCTCCCTAATGTTACCCGCAAACATTCCAAAAAAAAAGACTTAGGACTTATAAATATGCGGCGAGCTCCTATATACCCTGAGTAATCTGATATATCGTTGCCTGAATAGCCGGAAAACCAACATAAATGCAAAGAATTAATAAAACATAAAAGCTAATTTTGTTGTCGAATTTCAGATTTTTTATTTTAAATATTTAAAAGGGGAAAACCCTTCCAAGTTATGCTACTATATGTGGTGAAAGTGCCTTTATTTTATACATTTCGCATTTTCGGCAAAACAAGAGGTGATGCAAAAAACAGAGTGCAGATTCTGGATTAAGAAACAACTTTCATTTCTACCAAACGAAAAAAAGATATTTACAACATTTCGACTTATTTTTGCTCCGTTAATCTCATAAAAAAACCTGCTTGAAATAAACATTTATATTAACACGGTACTTTGATTAGGTTTGTGGAAAAAAGACGCGGCAAAATAGATTAACGAATTATATTCCTTGAAAATTGTTGACGTAGTTAACCGAAATATCGGAGAAAATAAATTGTTAACTGGTTTTATTTCTTAATTTCAAGATTATGAATTGTATAACTATGTATTTAATATTAACGGCTTATAATTGAGAATCATCGAATATATCCTAATTAATTGTAAGTATAAGAAATTAGTAAAAGAGTAATGGAAAAAGTAATCAAGATATAAGAAGTGAGTTAGAGTGACCATAAGAAAAGACATACTTTACAAATACAATGCGACTACTGGTGCCCTCAGTTGTGATTGCCACTTCTCACCACTTTGTGTTTATCACATTGAGAACTTTTTTGAGAAGATAGCGAGATATTCAATGGTTACCCTTATATGGGTTCCTGTATATAGGGTTATTTAGGGTTCAATAGGTGATCTAGTAAACAACTAATCGCACCTTAATTTCATTGCTAAACAATTATGGTGAGATGGCCCTATGACGGAAACCCATATATAATTATGGTTAGATCAAATTATATAAACTACAGCAAAATGTGGCCTGTTATAAACGGAAAAATGAGTCAACGAGCGTTGAAGCTATTCAGACTTCAACTCAGAAACCTAATTTTTGTTGTAACTGACTATTGGGCTGTTGGACTAGGACTCAGCGGAATATTTTCTCTGTCATTGTTTGCCATTGAAAACCGAAAGGCTCAAATTGTTTGGTCACAGAACACTTACAGATGAAACGAGTCTCTCTCAGAGTCCAAACACAATGTAACGATAATTTATTGCGGTGCGATTTTTCATACGAGTTTGAAGTAAAAAACCGCAGTGCGGAACAGCATAAAATTAAAATCTATTTTATTTTAATTGCGGACTTTATTTCTCTCTTAACAAGGCGAATTTGATTCGCCTTGTCTCTCAATTTTTGATACTAGTTCTCTTTCTGATGTTGCCATAGTTTTTGAATAATTGGCTATGTTAACAACATGATAAATATGTATGCACAAATAAATTAATAAAAATTTAAACAAAAAATGACAACTATGTCCGTCGCCGTCTTCCGTCGCACCGTACCGCAAACATTGTGTTTAGACTCTCATGCTTATTTAAATGGAAGTTATTACTTCATTCAAGCGACTGGGATTGACTAAGGAAAAGTGTTGGCGGCCATAAAATACAGGAAGTCTGTAAGACATAACTGAAACTAATTCCTGGATCCATGTGAGCTGTGCTTAATTGCGGCGGCCAGTTTAACCTAACTTAACATAAATCTTAGCTTCAGTATATAGTACGGATTATAAACATTCAGTTATTAATCATTCAAATGCATTCAAGACTTTGTTAGACAAAGCGGAAAAGTAAGCCATAGAAATCTATTCAAATACGTCATGACCTTTTTTATTTTTTGAATCAAAACAAGATTCATAAAGCCCTTATTACACTACATTTTTTATTCATTAATTGATATAGAATTGATAGAAAGAAACAGTAAATGTTAGAAAGAGCAAACTATAAAAAAGTAAACTAAGTTTTTTCGTTTTTTTTTCTCTTGTTATGGTTTTGTTTCAGGGATGGCGTTGAGAATTTTTAAAATTGTACCAACAACCTTTAAAAATTTTACTTTTTTACCCTAATTGTACTAAAAGATTTTTTTAGTTGAAATTAATTACATTTATGTTCATAAAAAACACAACAAAAAGGTATTATAAATCTTGGTTTAAAAAGTATCAACAAAAAAGGACAATTGAAACAACTTAGCCATCCCTGTTTTGTTTATTTTATTAAATGTTGCCAACTTTTTGTTTATGAGAAACCTAAAAACAAAAAGCGGTTAATCGCTGAATTTGCCCATAAACCGCTGATTCAGCAACACTTTTAATATTTCAAGCTTGAAATGTCAATTTTAAGTTAAACAATTTTACTTTTTTTTTTTGACATATCTAACTTCATTTTTTATCGATAACTTTTTTAAAATCGTTGACAGTTTGCCATTTATCTTAATACAGCTGAACTCTTTGCACTTGGTAAATTTTTCTATTACATTATATTTGTACTGTTCACCAAAACTTGAACAATGCATTAAAAATGTAGTGTCATAAGGGCTTAAGCAACACCTTCCATTTTTCTTTTTTTTTTTTAATAATTACGACCCAATTTAAAAACGCATTTGTTAAGATTATTTTTTTTTAACTTCGATTTTTTTCGGTTATTAAATATTTTCCCCATAGAAAATTTTTAAATGTTTATCAAGTGTAATTAACGTTCAAGGTCAAGGCGTTTGTTTATATTTTTTTCTTCAGTTTTTATTTAAAAGTATTTTGAAAAATTCAAGTAGTCACAGTCTTTAACACTTATTGTTGTATTTATTTAAAAATTAAAATGTTGTTGTTATTATGATTTTTTTTTTTTTTGAAACCTGCCCTACATGACGTTGATTTTTACTATTTTGTAGAGTAATTAACACAAGCAAATTTACAAAAAGTCTTGAAAAAAAAAACATTAATTTTGAAAAGAGTTTTTTTTTTAAGTTTAAATGATAATTTATGGTTAAACAAATTTCCTCTTACTAATAGAAAAAAACCTTAAAACTGCGTTTAATCGCTAATTTAAATCTTTTTAAAATTAAAGCATTAACAATGGATTTAGAAGGGTTTTCTGTTTACAATCAACAATTGAAATCAAAAGATTGATAAATTAGTTTGTTGAAAAAATGCCCTTTTAAATGAATTGAGTTCTTCGAAAGGTTAAATCAAACTATGGATTTTGTAATGCCAACATATTGTGTACAATAAAATTGATTTAGATTAATTTTAAACACCGTATGACCTAAGGCCGAGAGACGATAAATAACCATTTTGCTTGTTCGCAGTGCTGTTCAAACATCATAAAAAGAAGTAATTTTTCTGTCGAAACGTTACTGTGATGAAGATGCATTGTGGCCAGATAAAAAAGTTCAAGAGTAATAACTTGGAGCCAATATTGACTGAAGTTTTTTGTCAAACTAAGAAAATTTTGACAGAGCTTTAGGAGGATGGTGCCATTTACCACACGGTGTTAATTGGCCGCCACGATTATGTGATTTAACACCTTTCTTTGGGGATAATTAAATGAAAAAGTGTACGTCAATAAGCCAAGAACAACTCAAGATCTTAAGGACTATTCGACACGTTAACGATATTGAACCTCAGTTATGTCTCAAAGTCATTGAAAATTTGCATCATCGGATAGAGGTATGCCACCAAAGCCGTGGCGAGCATTTGGCCGATATTTTGTTCCACACATAATTGTCATAGATCCTTCCATCATAATAAGAAATATTTTTTTTTTAATTCATTAATATTTGTTAATAATATATACATAAATCTTAGGTCTAATCCCGCGAAGCCTTTTGGCTTATCTGCAGGATGAAATATAGATTTGATTAAGCATAATTTAATAGTTTTCATTGGTTATATATAAAATAATTTTTGAGATATGACTTTCTTTTGTGTGGTTTGTAATATTAAGTAAGTTTATAGGTAATTTATTGAATATGTTTGGGAGTGTGGTGATCAGAGCATTTTTCCCATAATTGTTTTTATGTCTTCAACCTTAAACCTTCCTTCTGCACGTTGTCTAGTGTTGTATTTGTGGTTTATAGGATTTAAATATCTAGGATCACCGTAGAATTCGCTGATAAGTGTTAGTTGGTAAATGCTTTTAATGTTCAACATTTGTAGGTTACTAGCAATGTTGCCACCTGAATATGTCCGATTGTGTCGATGTCTTGAGTGTTTGTTTAGCCGTGCGTTTGTTGCAATAGCAAAGTTGGTATTACCTGTTGTGTTGTTCGTGTTGTCGTTGATTGTACAAATATTGTGCGAGTTATTGGTTGTTGTGTTGTTTACGAATATGTTGCTTGTGTTGGTGTTGCTTGTGTCGGTATTGCTTGTGTTATTTGTGTACATGTTGTGTGTAGTAGTGTTGTTTGTGCTATAGTTGTTTGACTAGGCGTTTGTGGCAATATTGGAGTTGATATTACCCGTTGTGTTGGTGTTGTTTGTATTAATGTTGTGTGCGTTGTTGTTAGGCTGTGCATTTGTGTTGATTGCATTGGCGTTGTTATTATAAATGTTGTGTGCGTTGTTGTCTGTGTTGTTGTTGTTAGTCTGAGCGTTTGTGTCAATAATGGAGTTGATTTTACCCATTGCGTTGTTTACGTTGGTGTTGTTAGTGTTGGTATTGGTGTTGTTGTTGTTTGTGTTGGCGGTATTTGTGTTATTTGTGTAAATGTTTTGTGTATTGCCGTTTGAGCCATTTGTATAAATATTGTGTGTGTTGTTGTTTGTGTTTGTATTGTACGAGTTATTGTAAGGATAATCATTGTTTGTGTATTTAAATGCATTGTGTATGTTGTTTAATATATTCTCGCTGATATTGTTTGTGGCAGTTCGTGTGTTAGGATTCACTGTGTTGAAAATAGACGTGTTGTTGGCGAAATTAACATTATCATTTGTGATGTTGGTGTTGGTGAAATTTATATAAGTGTTACTTATGATATTCATGTTTGGTGTGTTATCAGCATAACCGTTATTTTGCATATTGTTGGAATACACAAGTGCTATTTGTAATTGTTGTTGTTTATGTAGTTTGCTTTTTAATAATATTTTTTTTAAGATAATTCTCTGAAAACTTTTTGTTTTATTTACAATTTACATTGTGCGTTTTGGTTGGACTACCCTTAGAAACTTATGCAGGAACTTAATTCAAAACTAAAAAAAAGAAACTGAACTAGAAAAGGAACTATAAAACGTACTAGATACTAAATCCAAACTTAAATTCGAAGCTAAGCTAAATTGGGAGCTAGAACCTGACCTAGAATCAGAACTAGAACCCGAATAAAAACCATAACTTTGATATAGTAAAACATACTCTGCTTTGATTTTTTATGTTTTAGTCAAGGCGAATTTGACATAGTTGGTAGTGAGCTAGTCTATCACAGCGATTCCAGCCAGAGTCTTTTTCACTGCAAAGGGCAGAGGGTCTAACTCGGTTAAAAAATTTAATAAATAAATTTTTAATTAATAAAATAAATATAACCTGAACCAAAACTAAACTAAAAGCTGCTCTAGAGGCCA
Source organism: Pollenia griseotomentosa (assembly GCA_963931875.1). Lineage (NCBI taxonomy): Eukaryota > Metazoa > Arthropoda > Insecta > Diptera > Polleniidae > Pollenia > Pollenia griseotomentosa. The sequence goes on along the minus strand of OZ007561.1, from coordinate 199,300,988 downwards.
AAGGGGATTAATTTTTTAAACAAATTATGCATTTTTTTGTGTAACGCTTCAAGTCTGAGCAAGTTTCCATAAGAAAGACTCTTGAGTACTAAAAAATTAATATTCTTTTAAATTTCCAAATCATTCAAATTTAAATAATGCCTACTTAAAAAACCTATTTATAAAAAATAGCTTCATTTTATAAATTTTTTGTTTATTGCTATTATATTTATTTAAATTAAAGTGGTATTTAAAAATAAACGTCCAATCCGACAAAGTTTTGTGATCGCTTTAAATAAAAATGAGGTACAAACAATGGTCACACACAAAAAGAAGCAAACTCAAAAAAATACAAATAAGACTACAGAAAAAGACCTAAAATGCAGCTGCAGTCTCGATTCAAAATGACAACCTTGTGTTAAAGTTGTTAAATATAGATTCTTTTCTTGTGTTCGAATTGTTAACAATTTTTTTTTTTTTTATTTCTTTATTTAAAGTTTGAGTTTAAAGCTTTTTTTTCTCAAATTTAACAGAAATTTTTTTGTAATTTTGGTCCGTTGGTCAATAGTGCACCGTATTCGGTTTTTGTATGAAAAATGTCACTTTAATTTTTTTTTTTAGTTTTTTTTTTTTTGAAAATATGGTGGGAATTTTTTTCTTATTTATACACTCAAAATATTATGTAGTTAAATTCAAACGAAAATTCATTTTAAATAACTTAAAATTCATTTAAAAAACGGATCATTTACATTTCATTTAACACAAATGATTCTTACATTCATTTTTAAATTTTTTATTTATTAAACAACATATTCCTTAAAATTGAATAGTTTTTACTTTTAAAAAGTATATTTTAACTGACAAAAATCAAACTACATAACAAAATAAATACGGAAAAACATTATATTTTGGTAGTTTGTTTTTTAAATAACAAACATAAATGTTGAAAAATAAAATTATTCGTAAAATAACTATATTTTTATTCAATTTTAACAGTACGGAAAACGAATTTAATAACCTTCAATCAGTTACTGTAATAATTTTATGAGTGTAGATAAATGATTTGCTAAATCGATGTGGACAAAAAGTTATAGTTAAGTAATAGTTTGTTCGTATTTTCTTAGAGTTAAAACAAAAGACTTAAGCAACATGCAGTTTTTTTTACTATAATCGTGGAATGGATTTTCATGTTTGCTCTTAGGTTTTAGTTTTTATTTATTATTAAGCAAATTAGTATTTAAATCAGACAATTTTAATTGATGTGTTTAGTGGATAATTTGTGCAGTCGTAAAATAAATTAACCTAATATTCTCAGTATGATGTGTTTTGTACTTTTACTTAGGTCGGTCTCAGCTTGCAACTTTGCCCTTAAGTTCAGATTTTAATTTCATTACTAGGTCATCTTCTAGTTAGGATTTCTATAAAGAGTTCTAGTTTTGGAAGTAGTTTAGCTCTAAGATCAATTACTAATATTATTTTTAATGTTTGGTCTAGCTCTGCTTCGTTTTTTTCTGTTATCTTTTAACTTTGTTCCTAAATTCAGTTTGTAGCAGAGTTTCTAGTTTAATTTTTAACTCTGTGTAGATTTTCTAGCTTAGTTTTTATTTAAATATCAAGTGAAGTTACTAGTTGAATTTTAATTTTTATTTTAAAAATCAGTTATTAGTTTTGGTTCTTGTTAATTTTCACGTTTATTTTCTTATTCAGTCTCTAGTTTAAGTTATTGTTTCGACCACTCTCTAGTTGAGTTTCTATTTCAGAGTCTCAGTTTCTCGTTTATACTGTCTCTTCCAATTTGGTCTCGAGTTTTTTAACTAAATAGTTGCTTTTCCAGTGAAGTTTTTTTTATTATCTATTTCATTTTCTAATTCTGTTTCTATTTTAGTTGCGAGTTCCACTTTTAGCTTAAGCTCCTACTTAAGCTGCCAGATCGGCTTTCAGTACTGTTAATAGTTCTGCTTATAATTCTAGAAGTTGAATTAAGATTTTAAATTAACTCTTTGGTTTACAGCTCAGCTTTCATTTCAACTTTTAGTTTATCTTTCTTGTCAGTTAGACCTACATTTTTATAGTTTTTTGTATCATATTTATACTATTTTAGTGTAAACCAAGTAGTTGTCATTGCTTGCTATGACCTTTTGGAAACATGTTAGTACCGCATCACAAGAACTGCGCATTGTTAGCGGCCAGCAGCGAACCTTACCACTTTTGGAAACACTTTTCTGAACTGAAGCGTATTTCAGTAAGCGAGAGTTTTACATCAGAAAATGGTGGTTGTACGGGTCATGGTCAGATCTACACAACTACTATTTTCTAAAAAATGTTCGACCAGTCTAGCAACATATTGCCAAGCGTTGTCGTCATAGAACATAAACACTTCATTTCTGGTCGCATGTGCCGAGCGTTTTTCCGCAGATGCGCTTTTTGAATACACAAATTGTGATTGGGACCAATTCCTTGTAATCGTTAGGATCGATTTCAATAGTAAAAACTAAATTGAATCTTTCTGGTCCCACCAAAAAGAAAGCATTTACCTTAGCGGCAGGTATATTTGGCTTTTGTCTGCGGGTTGTCGTAAAAGATCAACCCCCGTATTTATAAACGATTATTAAATTTAACAAACGTTTATTAAGGAGAATTTTCATACAAAATTTGTTTTGTAAACCTTTATTAAATTTAAAATTTTTTTATAAATACAGGCACAATTCTTTAACGCTATGCAATTTTTCAAGCAGTTTTTTAGACTTGCAAAATTTCTTGCAACGTCTCTTGGCTCTAACTCGTGTGATATATATTTTCTTCCTATTGGATGAAACCAGCTGCTTGTCGTGCAATAACTGCCTAAAAAGATTCCAATGATTACAATATCGATGGAACTTTTTCAGCTTCGGTAATCAACCGATGGGCTTCAGGTGTACTTTTTTAATAATAATGCTTTGACTTAATGGCAAAAAAAAAAACTCTTGTTAACACTAGTTCATTGAATGACTTAGTGAGAATTAATGACAGATATTTTTGCTTAAAAATTTCATTAAATTTACTTAAGATACAACCCCTGAATAAAAGATAAGCCATCTGTTTTAAATCTCGTAAAGGAAGTATTGAAAATGTATAAAAAAGTTTTTTATAATCATATTTTATTTTTCGAATTTATTCTATGAGCTAAATTTCAGTTATGTATTTTATAAAGCTTTTTTGTAATAGTTCTATTCCTGAAATTTTTTTAGGAATGACTTTTATACACCACCAGACTATTATATTGTATTTTCTTGTTACATTTTACCTTAGCTATCCTTTGGATAGCAATGAAGTATATTGTATGTACAGAAAAATTTACAATTATTAGACACCAGCAGAATGTAATGCATTTTCTGGCCCGCTACGGCCTTCGTCAGCATTCTTTGTGTCACACTGGATAGTGATACTTTATAAATTGAATGTATTTAACTCAACAATTTTAACAAATAGAAACTGGGAATTATTTCCTTTCGTAGGTTACTTTATATTATATTCAACATATTTTATTTTTCGAATTTATTCTATGAGCTAAATTTCAGTTATGTATTTTATAAAGCTTTATGTATTTTATAAAGCTTTATAAAATACATAACTGAAATTTAGCTCATAGAATAAATTCGAAAAATAAAATATGTTGAATATAATATAAAGTAACCTACGAAAGGAAATAATTCCCAGTTTATATTTGTTAAAATTGTTGAGTTAAATACATTCAATTTATAAAGTATCACTATCCAGTGTGACACAAAGAATGCTGACGAAGGCCGTAGCGGGCCAGAAAATGCATTACATTCTGCTGGTGTCTAATAATTGTAAATTTTTCTGTACATACAATATAATTCATTGCTATCCAAAGGATAGCTAAGGTAAAATGTAACAAGAAAATACAATATAATAGTCTGGTGGTGTATAAAAGTCATTCCTAAAAAAATTTCAGGAATAGAACTATTACAAAAAAGCTTTATAAAATACATAACTGAAATTTAGCTCATAGAATAAATTCGAAAAATAAAATATGTTGAATATAATATAAAGTAACCTACGAAAGGAAATAATTCCCAGTTTCTGTTTTTTATAATCTTAATTATGTTTAAAAATTTTAAAAGTAAATATTTTATATATACTCAATGATTATATTAATAAGTTTTTTTTGTATTAATAATTTGTCAACTCTTTCTACAATTATAACCATCTGCTTCATTTCTATACACTGATAGAAAAGGTGTAAAAACGCTAATGTATTTGACACCAGTACAATGACAAATGCCACTGTTCATCATTGTGGTGTAAGACTTAACATCACTTGGCATAATTATCATTAGGTGAAATTATCATCAATGGGATGACCCATCGGCATTACATAAATTATGAATTGGAGTCAGTTTAATCAAAAATGTCATCAGTGCGATGACTCAGTAACATCAGATAAATTAAATCATTGGGATTGACTTAAGACAAAGTGACAGAATATTATTATTTACTTACCCGTTACACATGTTTGTTTAACTTTTGCTGTATTCTGCTCTTTGTTCACAGAAGAACTCGCAATTATAAGACACCAAAAGCATGTCCGATATGGTTTTCGTAATCATTATACTTTGAAAATGCAATGTATTCAACTAAATAATTTTAACAAAAAGAATTTGGGAATTTTTGCTTCTTTTTTAATTTTTCAAACAAGAAAATACTGTTAATAATACACAAAATGTGGCATCGAATTGATGTCGTACGACGCATAAGGTATGACAAAATTTTATGAGGACGTTCGTTATTGGATGGATGTCACTTTTTTCCTCATTGTTGACATTTGTAATAACATTTGTGGCATAATTCAGATGTTTTGGCACCATCAATATGAAGATGAATTATTTTATGAGTGTACACATTTTCAATCTTAATTTTATATTGATAACCACTTACACCAATAAATGCTAACTTTGTTTAAATTATATCATCATTAGATTTCGTTTAAATTTCCCGCCTTATAACAAACAGCCGCAAGAAAATGTAAAAACATTTTTTTTTTTAAATTAATCTTTCGCCACATCTCCTGTCTTACAAAATCAAGCTCAATAAGGAAGTTGTTATAGGTGAATTTCAAGATTTTTTTTGTCCAACTTTAGAAAAAACAAAAACAAGTAAATTTTTTTTTTTTTTTTTTTGCAACATTTAATCAATAATTCCGCTTCATATGTGTGTGCAGCATATACATCAGGCCGTCTTAAGCCATTAAATAAAATTTAAAACTATTGACCGATTGACTTACAGACCCAAGTCTTTTTTTGTAGTTTATAAGACACAAATAAAACAAAAAACTTGTTTGTTTTTTCCAAAAAAAAAATAAGTTAAAGACAGTTTTTTTAACCCGTCCATAGAAAAGTGTTTACAAAGAAATTTCCAGATTTGCTTGCAGGATATTTCACAAAAACTTCAGAGGACGTTTGGAAAAAAACATTTTAATTGGTTTAGGAAAAGAAAAACAATATATGTTTTTTAAGATTAATTAGGTTTTTATGTTTGAAAATTTTATTTATGTAATGGGCTAAAAAAAAGCGGTAGTTTTAGCGTCAATGTAAATTTGATGAATTGACAATTTATAGTCAATTATAACTGGAGCTTGGCAAATACATAAATCTGTGGCAAATGGGAAAAAGTGCTTAAGCTGACTTAATCTAAATTTGAGATAATGGCACCTTTGAGATCTTCACGTTTAGAAGTGCACATGGGAATAATTTTAGTGAATTTGTATGATTGTTTTGGATGTTATAGCAAAGTAACTTATTGATTATCTTATTCTATTGTGAAATAAAATTTTGGAATAAATACTCTACTTCCGATCAGTGCGACACTATGAATATTTAGAAATAAAAACTTAAAATAATCAAAATGTTGTATACAAACTTAGTAATGGCGGCGCAAATCTGTTTTCAGATTATCTAAACCTAGTTTAAATGAGATCCCAAAAATCCAGCCTTAGTCACTTTTTTCTTATTGCCACAGAAATTAAAAAGTTTTAAATCGTAAAAAAACATCCCTAAAATAAACGTTGGTTAGCTTTCACTACCCTGCACTAAAATTTAATAATATTGAAAAATTGTAATTAAGCTTTTAGCTCTGCATTTAGTTCAGCATTTATTTCCACATAAAGTTTTGTTTGTTGTGTTTATACAATAAAACTTAGTTTGTAGATTTCTCACTTAGATTCTACTTTGTATCTAGAGTAGGCCCTGTTCCGGTTTTATTTTATGTTCTAAGGCAGGTTCTAGTTCAGGTTCTAGTTCCGGTTTTAGTTCACGTTACAGTTCCGGATCTAGTCTAGTCTTTTTTCGCTTAAACTTAGTTTTATTTAGGTTCTAGTTTACTATTATTTTATTCCCGTAGTTCCTAGGTGAAGCATAGGGCCTCTAATGACAAAGCTTTTATTGAAAAAGTCTCCTACATGTTTTAGCAGGTCTTCCTTTTCTTCGGCTACCATTCAAGTCACGCCTGTACGAGTGATGTTGTCTGAGGGATTTTTCAACGTATGCCCAACGCAATTCCATTGACAAAGTTAAATTTCGGTTTTTATTTTTAGGTGGTCTGTTGATGCCCACATTGTGGCGTTTGATATAGTGTTAGGCCAGTATATGAGTAAGATCTGCCGTAGACTCCGGTTTTTAAATACTTGGGGTGTATTTATTTATTTAGCGGCAGAATGACATGTTTCTCACCCGTACAAAATGCCGGATTTTACACTAGCATTAAAGCTTTTCAGTTTTGTACACATGAATGCTGACCGCCCTACTTTATTTAGCATTCCAAACAATGTTCTACCTTTGTGATCTTATATCATCATTTGCTCAACCATAACTGGAAATGATACTTCCCAGGCAGTAGAAAGAGTCGACAACTTTGATCAATTTTCCTTGCTAGCTTGGTTTTATTCTTAGGCCTGATTTAGCTGCAAATTCGCGCCGGAGCTGAAGTTTTGTCGCAATATGGAAGAGTTTGTGTGCCAGAATACACATGTCATCTTCATAATCTAGGTCTAGTGTATTTTGGAGGACCAATGTAATACCAGTATTGTGGATTGTGGATTATTGTTTCAAGGGCTATGTTGAACAATAAAGGCGAGAAAGCACACAGCCCGATTGTATATTTATATTGGCACTTTATTGGTTCCCGTAAGTGATTCTCCAACAAGTTCTATTGTGCAGCTATTCAACTAGATTGATCAGATTTATAAGCTCTTCTTTGCATTTAATTGCACCCTATAATGCACGTGGAATAATGTATCGAAGGCCTTTTCGAAATCAATGAAGCATTTGTCTCTAAGGAATGGTAAAGAAAGAATTCATAAGGAAGTTCTAGTAAAGATCAAAGTTTCTTTTAGTTTAGTTCTAGTTCTGTTCAAGTTAAATTTTAGTTCAGTTTATTTCTAGTTAAGTTCTACTTCAGTTCTAGTTCAATATAAGTTTAGTTCTACTTCAGTTCTAGTTCAGTTCGAGTTCAGTTCTAGTTCAGTTCGAGTTCAGTTCTAGTTCAGCTCCAGTTCAGTTCTAGTTCAGTTCTAGTTCAGTTCTAGTTCAGTTCTAGTTCAGATCTAGTTCAGTTCTAGTTCAGTTCTAGTTCATTTCTAGTTCAGTTCTAGTTCAGTTCTAGTTCAGTTCTAGTTCATTTCTAGTTCAGTTCTAGTTCAGTTCTAGTTCAGTTCTAGTTCAGTTCTAGTTCAGTTCTAGTTCAGTTCTAGTTCAGTTCTAGTTCAGTTCTAGTTCAGTTCTAGTTCAGTTCTAGTTCAGTTCTAGTTCAGTTCTTGTTCAGTTCTAGTTCAGTTCTAGTTCAGTTCCAGTTCAGTTCTAGTTCAGTTCTAGTTCAGTTATAGTTCAGTTCTAGTTCAGTTCTGGTTCAGTTCTAGTTCAGTTCTAGTTCAGTTCTAGTTCAGTTCTAGTTCAGTTCTAGTTCAGTTCTTGTTCAGTTCTAGTTTAGTTCTGGTTCAGTTCTATTTCAGCGCTCGTTTAGTTCCAGTTCAGTTCTAGGTCAGTTCTGCTTCAGTTCTATTTCAACTCTCGTTTAGTTCCAGTTCAGTAAAAGTTCAGCTCTAATTCAGTTCTAGCTCAGTTCTCACTCAGTTTTTCTTCTATTCTGGTGTATCGTCTTCGTCTTTGGTTTTCCAAAACTTCCTTATGAAATTTTTTTTTTTTTTAATTTTTAAATTCATTAAATTTTGTAATTAAAATAAAATTTTTTATTAGTTGTATAAAATTTAATGTATGTGAATGTTTGATAAGTACAACACATGTGTACTAAAAATATGATTTAAAAAAAAACAAATTTATAATTAGGCGAAAATACTTTAGCTTAAAATAAATATATTTTTGAGTCTCTCTCTCTCTCTCTATCCAACAATTAACCAACCATGACTGCAATCTATGGCAAAATACCTAACAACACTTTATAAAACATTATTATTACATCAATTGTTACAAAAAACTAATTGTAAATTATTTGTTTTATTGTATTCGAGTTATTAATTTATATAGTAAAAATAAAAATCTTTTTAAACATATTTTGGGAATTTTTTAAATTGTTTGGGTCAAACAATTGGTAATCGAAATGAAGAAAAATTAGCTAAAACAAAAAACATAATTTTCAAAATAAGTAAATAAATAAATTTAAATTTTGCTTTTTTTTTTTATTTCAATCTCTATACTTCCTTGTGCATTGAATAAGCTGTTGCTTTTTAAAATTCATTTCATGCGTTTAAAATTAAAGTGGTTTTGACAAAATTGTTAATTGAAATCAATGTAACGTATTTTGCAATGTTCCTTTTTGTCACATAAATTAAAAATTGTAATATTATAACATTATTTTTATTTACATCTTAAACAGCATTTATGTAAATTATATTGAAAAATAAAAAAAGGATTTAGTTTCATACATTTATTCATAACCCAGCAAAAAATTTTTAAGATTTGGAAGCAGTAAACATGTATACTGCATCCCAACCGCTACCTTTTTTGCTTCTAAAATTTACTGCCTTACTCTACTGCTGTAAGATAAGACATGCAATCCTAGAATTCTTAAGTGCGGTGCTAAAAACTAGAAGAGAAAAGCTGTTCGATTTTCAAGATAACATATTCTACTGCTTTACTAAAGCAGTGAAATCATTTATTCTTTTGATAAAAAATAAAAAATTTTAACTTAATTTTACAAAAATAATACATAATTTTTATAAAACTATAATCCTTTAATTCCAAAAATGTATTTTAGATTTATAAAAAATTTTTTAAGAGCTGAAAAAACAATTGTTTCAATGCTTAATTTTTTTTACTTACTTTATACACTTAATCATGTCAGATTTCAAAGCGTGAAATAATTGTTCATCAGATCTCTCCGGCAGAGCTTTTTATCGAGGAATTTAAAACAAAAATCATGTAATATTTCATAAAAGTAAGTGTAAGCGCTTCACTCCGAATTCTCCCTTACAATACTGCAGGGATGGAAAACCGTTGCAAATTATAAACCAAAATGAAATCCTTTTCGATTCTCAAAAACACTGCAGTTACTTCTCGCAGAGTTCGTCCAATAATGTCTATTGCGTCGGTAATGACTAATGGTTTTATTCGTGTTTACAAAAGGCCCGCAACCAGATCACTTACAAATTATTTCCATTCTTTGAATTGTTTTCAATTCATTCATTGCTGTGCGTTTGAAAACTAAAGTCTTGCGCAGACATGTGTCATAAAGATCTTTTAACACATGTCTATGCAAGGCCTATCCAACAAGTCTGCTTACCTTTACAACAATACCACAAAAGAAAAAGCAACAGGCATTTTGTTTGTGTAGAATCCCTCGCCGTTGTAAAAAGCTTACTACTACATAGGAAAAAAGTGTTCTCTATACACGAATGTGTGGCAAAAAACAAAAAACGTAAACAAAAATATGCCTGTAAAAGCAAAATGTAAATAACTTTTGACATCGTTAGGGAATAATCTGAATAAGCATCTGGCGACTTGTGCAGGCCTATTAGATAGACCTTGTGTGTGTCTTCATATATGAGAGCGCAGACAATTGTGTTTCTGTGTGTTGGCACACAATGACTTGAATGAGCTGGAATTTTTATATTTTTTGTATATTTTATTTATGTTTGACTGAAGTGGTCTCAGCACAAATTTGCAATGTGCGAATTCACTTCGAATCATTGATGCGTAGCCCATAAAACAATTTTTCAAATTAATTCATACATATTCTAATGCGACGAGTGTATATGTTTATCCAGCAAACACACGGACTTAATTTCATATTAAAAGAAATAACAGGATGATGCAATTGGATATGCTTTTGGCAATATGCAATGCTTCTAATGTAACTAAACATTAAAAATAAGAGGGAATGTGTCATAAAAGGCATTTTGATAACTTTCATTAAATAATTGCTTAGCAAAAAATTAAATTGGACAAAAGCAAATTGTTATTTTTCTGATATTGCTCACAATAGGTTGAAGGCTTAAACCATTACCTTACGATATGCATTGCAGCATCGTATCATATTTCAAACAGTTGACCCAGTGTTTGCTGGGCAGACTCGCTCTTCTCACTAAAGTAGAGCATACACTACTCCAATATACTGGCACAAACAAGTGATGTTCAATTGTGCTCGAAACACATACCATACAAGCATACTGTTTCAATATTCATTTCTTTATGAAAATTTTATGGATTAGTTGTTGCCACCAGGCGCACTGCGTTTTTTATTTTTTATTAATGATTCGTAGTGAATAGTACAATGTTGCAGTAATAAGGTATTGATACAAGTTGTGTTTTATCTTTGAAAACTTTTAGTTACTGATCTAATTGCACTATACATAATACCACAAACTGGTAACATCATAAAACCCGTACAATCCTACAAAAATCACATACACGGTCAATCGTCTGGCGCAGTCACTTGATTGCGCATGCATACTGTAGTCGTGTATGGGCTCCTTAATACAAATATGCAGCAAAACAACCCCCTTTTTAATTTTGCGCATCAATGCTTTAAAGTAAAAACCAACCAACAATAAAAAAAAATCGTATGTGCGCTAGTTTTCGTTTTATTTTTATACACATTTAGGAGTATGAGAGGCATAGCAATACAAATGAATTGAAATTAACAGAAATAATTGATAACTTTCAAGACCACTTGGTAATTTTCATAGTCATTTTCTCTTGCAGTGTGTGTGCACGCACTTGGTATTTGTCTTTTCGTAAACGTATGTTGTGTGCATTAACTTTAACCCTTGTGTTAATACCCAACCTTATCCACATTGTTTAACACCCGGGGTACCCGGGCACCCATATACTATAATGCACTAATAATCCATATTTTTATGAAATAAAATTAAATTTTTAAGGTTTTTAAAAGCATATTAAATTATATTTATGTTAAAACGTGATTTTTTTAACTTGGTATTGCATACCGGCTAAAATTTTAAATTTTTTAGACAGGACAGTATTTTGTAAACAATTGTAGTATAACAGTTCAACATTTTTGGTCTTTATGTAATTGTATGATACAAAATTTAGTTTATTGAATATTTTGAGCAGTTTAAACGTGTTTGTGTTATCCCATAAAGTGTAGTGTATTGTATTGGGTACCGGGGTATCCGGTTGCGCATGTCGCGATGGTTAAAGTTTAAGCAAATTTTTTCGAGTAATAAAGGAGCAAAAAAAAACTAGAATCTGAATTCGCTTTCTTTTAACTTAAATAACGACGATCCAGAAGCTTGTTTAAAAATTTTAGTTCTTAATCCATTTTTTTCATGCTAATATACTTAGGTGGGTACCATGGTACCCGGGTATTAACACAAGGGTTAAAAAGCAATTATGATTTAATTTTCAGGTTGATTTGTGCAGGCCTCCAGTGTTTACTGCCGCCCTTCTCATGATAAACTTCATTAAGATGTTGAAGAGACAACAGGAAAGGGTACCGCCCGGTCTGAGGTCGCGTTTCATTTGGTATTACTTAGTGCCATCCTACAAAGAAGTATGAGCTTGGCAGGGGTACCCAGCTCAAACATTGCTTCGTACAGTTTTCTTCTCATCGGGCTATCAAAAGCCGCCTTATTATCAACAAACAGGTTGTATGTGTCGATTTGCATTTTGCCGGTGTTTCGTAGAATTTGGCGTAGCGTGAAAATCTGATCGGCTGTGGATTTTTCAGGTCTAAGTTCAAACTGATAAGGACCGATCATTTCGGCGACAATTTGTTTCAGTCTTTTACACATAAAACCTGAAAGTACCCTATATGAAATGGATAAAAAGCTCATCCCACGGTAGTTGATCTTTAATTAATTACAGTTTTTTTTTTTTTTTTTGGAAAACAGAATAGTTTCAAGCAAATCTTTTGTTTGGATCAAGAATTCTGTTGCTTCTGACCTCTGAAGTATTTCGCATTAAAATAATTGCTTATCTTCAGAAAAGAACTGCTCTCCTATATTCTAGTCAAACCAAGCTTCTTAAACCTTGTTCAAAAGACAGTTTTAATGTAACTAAATAAAGAGCATTGTGGGTATTTTCCTTCGGCATTTTAAAGCACTCCACAGCCACATTCAAATTAGAAAAGCTCCTCTTCTTGGATTTGTTTTTCTGTTTTTGTTTAACACTTTTTATCCTTGAGATTTGTTAAATTTCAATTCTCTCAGTTGTTAAGTTCAAGAGGCTTCTCGATTCTGAACTAATTTGATATCTACTCTTTCGCAAGATATTTTCCCTTCATCATCAAATTGTGATACACAACTTCTTTGCTGCTTATCTATGATGACTTTTACAAGATCTGCTTGTGCTTCACAAGTATTTTACGCGAGAAATTTTAAAATTTTTTTTATAAAACATAAAAATGAACATCTTTGAAACAGGTTCGAATAGAGCATATTTGCTATGAAGTTTCACAACAATTTGAATACTTTACCTGAACTTTTTTAAATGAAACAATTTTGTTTGCAAATAAAAATAAATTTTTTTAATCAAAATTATACGTCTTAATTCTCATAATAACTCGTGTTTTTTTGTATTGAACAAATACTTCGGTGTTAACCAATTTTACAAGTTGAGCTCTCTGATATCAGCCTACCGGAGTTGTATTATTCTTAAAAAAAAAAAATTAGGTAGAAAATTTTGCCATACAAAATAATTGAAATAGGCCAGGATTGGGTACAGAGCGAGCTTTGGTTATAAAGCAAATATACATTTACACTCTGTCTTATTCGCAGAGGACTAGTTACTAGTTCCCGTGGAAATCTACAGAACTCTAGTCAGCCGCGATCTGACATTTTTAAGCTCTACAAAATCTTTAATCGCCAAGAGGTATGTGCATTAGCACAAACGCCAGGTAAAAGTTTTGTAGGATTGTTAGTCAGGATCATGTGGATTCGATAGGCAGGAACTCCTTACGATGCATGCGCATGACTTTTGAAGAAAAATTTGATGAGCTGTTAGACGTTGTTGCTCTAGTTCAGTTACAGTGTTTCCGATTTCGTAATAACACAATTGACGGCTTCGTATTTGCGCGATGTCGCCCTTAAATCTTCTTGTGCAACACCGTTCAAGTAAAATGTTTAAGGAAACAAACCTGTATATTGCATATTCTTAAAAGAAGGAATCGCTAAGTTAGGAAAAATAAACTTGGATTTGTAACACCCTGTAGTTATCAACCAAACTCTCTACCATAAAATCGCATTAAGCACCCATGTATGAGTTTAAAATAAATATTAGTTTATAATATGATTTAACATATTGAAGTAATTGTGAACAATTTATTGCACATTTTCTTTATGCTATTATTATTACTATGACACTGTGCAACATTTATGAAGTTATCGAGTGCAAACTGTTTCTCGTTTGTAATTTTTCGAAGTACTAATCGAAACCATTCCAACTTTATTTGGGTTTTCGTCGACCTGCTGCAAACCTGCTAAGTCCACTTTTTAAGTGAATTGAGATTTTTATATACGCGATACTCCTCGTTGACCAACATGTAGTTTTTCTTCAAATTGAATCTTGACGTGTGTAAAAGCAACTATATTTTTGATTTTCCTTTCAAGCTGTAACTATGAAATATTAAAAGTTTTTTTTCTCTCCTGTTTAGCTGCCGTTCGGATTTTATGGTCTCATAAATGTTTTTTCATGAGAAATTAGAGTTTCACTTGGAGGAGTTATATGCAGTTTCTTCTGGTTAATTTGTAACACACATTTATCTCTTAGTCTACAGCTGCAATTATGCCGAAGACAGGAAAATAATATTTCAATTGACTTCCGAAAAAAAATTTGCATATTCTTCAAAAAAATTAAGTTTAAGCCAAAATGTTCGTGAGGCCAAGAAATCCGAACGGCAGCTAAACTAGCAAAACCGAAATAGGGGTACTTCGAGAAATTCCACACGAGATGGAGTTTGCATTTTAGCTGTTGCCTGGTGTATTTTTCTTTTTTTGTTTTTCCTTTATTTTCTTTTGCATGTTTCTATTTTTAAATAATTATAATTTGTATTAACAGCACACATTTACACAAAAAAAAACTCATGCATTTGTGGTTTTTCTAGTAAGTGACGTAATCTTTATGATTATTTTTTTATATATACCCTACACCTAGGCTTGCGAAATTAAAATTTCCAAAATGTTTGACATTTACTAAAAAAAATTTTGATTTTGAAAAGAATTCTCAACAATACAATTCTCAATATTACATGTTTATGTAAGACGCATATACAAATGTGTGCGTTTTAACATTACAAATGAGAAAACAAAACGTATTTAAAGAGTACATCAAGCTAAGCAGCGTTTAAAAAACTGCAGTCAAAGTAGAAAAACTGCGATTTCTTTTTGCTTTTACTTTTGATTCCGAGAAAAAACAGCTTCTTTGGTTAATTACACATTTACAATATAAAACTAGTTCGGTATATCTGGAAAATGTCGCTCGTTATTCCACAAAAGTTCCAACATTGAAAAAAGAGTGCGTGGAAGCATTTAATTATAATTTTTTTATATGTAAAGCAAAACTCTATTGTTTACCTCTGTAATAGTTTAATTTGCATATAATTAAAAAAAGGTGCCACATTTAAGAAAATAATTTTACATATTATGTTTAAAAACATAAAAACACAAACTGAACAATCTTTATCTTTTAAAAAAATTTAAAATATGACGTTTTCCACAAAAAAAAATTTCCAATTGATAATAAAATAAAATCGAAGAGGATACCAATCAAGGCGAATTAACTACATGTGGTGTCGAAACGGCATCTGATTTTGACAATTCGAGCTTATTTGTTTGGATTTGTTAGTGTTTTGCTAATAACACAGTACAACAGCCAATCTGGGGGGTGAGAAATTCCAAGTCAGGGTGATGGTACTAGGTCAGTATAGTAAAACCCTCAAAGGGTTTGGCGTTCGTATGTGTCAGTTTTTTTTTATGACATTTTAAATTTTTTCCTTATCTTGATGTTTTTTTGTTTAACATAACTCGAGAACCACTTGTCCGATTTTGCTAAAAAAACTCAAAAAAATTTAGAATTACAATTTCTTTAATCCGTTCATATAACGTTTTTCTTTATAATCAACAGTTTTGCCGGTAAAAATAAATTTGTGGAGAAAAAAAAATATTTGTTTGCCTAAAAATAGGCAATATTTATTAAAATAAATTTTAATTTTTAGGCAAAAAAATATTTTTTTTTCTCCACAAATTTATTTTTACCGGCAAAACTGTTGATTATAAAGAAAAACGTTATATGAACGGATAAAAGAAATTGTAATTCTAAATTTTTTTGAGTTTGTTTTAGCAAAATCGGACAAGTGGTTCTCGAGTTATGTTAAACAAAAAAACATCAAGATAAGGAAAAAATTTAAAATGTCATAAAAAAAAACTGACACATACGAACGCCAAACCCTTTGAGGGTTTTACTATACTGACCACGTACCATCACCCTGACTTGGAATTTCTCACCCCCCAGACAATAATCCCAAAAATGTTCCATAGTGTAATGGTTGACATTTCGAGCTAATGACACTAACAATACAATGCAAAAAACGTTATGTTGTTTCTGTTGTTTTTGGATTGTTGAAGTTCCGACACTACCTGCAGTTGAATTCGCCTTGATACCAATATTTCGTAATTAAACTTAGTTTTTGGTTTTAATATAAATATAATTATAAAAAAATAAAATCTGTTTGTCTGCAGAAATGAAAACTACGACAACTTCTCACACTTTTGCATATATTTTTAGAATTGAACAAACTCTCGCACAATTGGTAGCATACATGGAATATTTTTGTTAGAAAAGAAAACTCCATAAAAATTCGCATTGATTCCAAATAAGTTTAATGCTTGAAAGTCATTCTGTCTGGTATATTTTCTTGTTAAAGATGGTGTAGGGTAAAATATTGTCGCACTGACGATTTTTATTTTCTTATGTTTCAAATTTTGCAAAACTAAAATTAAAAAACAAGCAAAACTATTTTAAAATTCAAGTGTTGCACAGTTTTTGTTTTTTCTTTAAATTTTTCTATAAAATAAGATTAATTTTTTTCTCTTTTGTATCTAAAACATGATTTATTTCACCTGCCACAAATTCAACAGGTGCGTTAAAGACCTACACATGCGTATGTTTCGTAAGTGCAATCAATGTTTTTGCAAAAAATGTGGGTAATTTTCTTGAAATGACTGAGTTTTTGATTTTGAAAGGAAACAATATTTTTGGTTGGTCTTAAAAATGTTTGGTTTAGATGAATTTAATTATGTGATCACCAGGGAAACCGTAAATATGCAATTGCATGTGTTTTCTCGTGCTACCAATGGCTGTAGAAAAAATATAATTATCAGCTTCAGAACTTTAAAATAATTTTTGCATCGATTTTTCAGTGCTTATTTTACCTCTTAATATTCTTCAAAAGAGCATCTTTGAAGAATATTTTTACGTTTATAAAGCATATTTTACATTTTTGCTTATTTGACTTTTTGAAGCATATTTTGATCCTTGTCGAATTTTTTTTAATTCTTACAAGTGCGAAACAAAATATGGCTTTTCCGTTTATACCCACATAAGCATAGATGTGCAAAATATAGACCCACCTTTTAGTATACTCAGGCGATTCAGAATCGCTTTCTGAATCGATATAACGAAGTCTATGCTTCCACCTAGATGTCTGTTTATGTAAACAATTTTTAACTGAATCTTAGTTTTAATCACAAAATATGATTTTGTTATGTTTGTCCTAAATAGGAAACACTCTGCAAATATTTCTAAATTGCAGAATGTTTTGTTTTCAAATAAGCCATTTTTGCTTTTTAGGGCATATTTTTTACAATTTTTACGGTGTATTTTCATGTTTTTACAGCGTATTTAATCCACATAACACACTTTTTTTAAAGCATATTTTCGGTTTCCCTGGCGATCACTGATCATACAAGGTAGTTTGTTAGTGCTACCTTAAAATGTTGTTGCTTGTTGCTTGTTGCATTTTATTGCTCTTGTAGTACAAGATCAGGGTTGGGTTGTTTTAAATCGTTTAATTTTTTTGTTTTTTAAAGTTTAAATAAAAAATAAAATAACAAGAAAACTTGTGAATAAAATTGTGTTTATTTTTGCAGAAAACACACTTACAAAAACAAAAGTAAAAGAAAAACGCTTAAATGTTAAACAGAAAGGTTAAAATGGAAACAAGGTGTTTGGGTGTTTAAAGCAAAAAATAAAAAAAAAAAAAAATAATTCAAATATTAATCTAGAATTTTGAAAAGTAAAAGGAAATACAGTGGACTCCCGATAATTTGTAATCGCAAGGGACCGGCCATTTCTTAAGAACTATAGGGGTTTTCGATTTAGCGGGGTTTCGATTAAGCGTGGCTTCGATTTAAAATAAAATAAATACGAATTAACGGGGTTTTTGAATTTATTTACTAAAACTATAAAAAAAACATAAAAAACAAATGTTAAAAATAAAATGCATAATCAATTCTCTTTTTTAAAGGATTGAACTAAAGCTACGGTCAGACAACCAAACTAAAAAATCATTTCCCTTAATATCAATATTTATTTTGATTAAAATATCACATCTTACAAAAAATAGTAATTAGTTTATTTTGTAATATTAAGACCATTTTAAATCTCACTAACAAAAGTAGGGGTTACGCTTTTTTGATCAAATATTTAATAAGTGTGACCGCAGCTTAAGAGTTGATGGAGCAATTTTAAATCGCTAAGCAACGTCAAGCAAGAGCGGGGTACGAATTATCGGGATTTGACTGAAGTTTATATAAAAAAAATAAAATGTTATTCTGTAAAATTCTTAAGTCTATTCCAGCTTGAAGTTAAAAATTATTATCTTCTGAAATAGTATTTGTTTAATTTTCGTCAAACAAAAAACTTTTCTTGAAAGCTATTTTTCTTAAAAGGTCACTTTTTTTTTAAAAGGAACCATATTATTAAGAGTTACTTTGTTTTTAAAATGTTTTTTAATCTAAAACAGTACTTTTTTCTTTTAACAGTACCCTTTTCAAAAAGGTGCTTTAAATTTAACTGAAAATAAACATGAGCTCAAACGTAATTTTAAATGCTATTCAAGTTTTAAAATATTTTACTAATATGCACTTGATTTCAAATTCCCATTTTGCCTGAGAATGCTATTGAAGTAATCTGTAACCAAAGTATATCTCAACCCTTGAAACTTAAAATTTGAACTTGAATACCAATTGTTTGGCACTTGATTTTCAGCAAAATTGCTTATTGGGATAAATTGATAATGAAATAAATTGGTGAAATCATCCATTAAAGTACTAAAAGGCACATTTTCATATATAAATTATAATTAATTATTATATGTTTACACATATATCTCTACAATGTATTTGTTAAATATGTACCAAGAAAATTACTTTAGCAAAGGTCATTTTCTTTTTTTTCATATATAATTTTGATTAAGAAAATTTACCAAAAAACGTCTTGCCAATTAAAATAAAAAAAAAATTTTAAAAAAAATTTTTATTATAAATTAAAAAAAAAAATTTTTTAAATTTTTTTATGAAAATATTATGGCTTAAAAAATAAATTTAAGAAAAAATTCAAAAAAAATTTTTTGTCAGAAGTGGGATTCGAACCCACGCCCTCAGAGAGGACCAGAACGCTCGTACACTTTGTTAGAACAAAGCAAGTTACTACACTTGAGTCTGGCGCCTTAGACCGCTCGGCCATCCTGACTTGTGAAAAACGTTCGCCATAAAGTTGTTTTGTACAGCCATTTTTATAATTACGCAACAAAATACTTATTTCTAATAAAAGATTCTCCGAGAAATTTTGTATGTTTGTATGTATATATATATGGATGTTTATTCATTTTCATATAATTTGTAACATGAATATTTTTAGCTGGGCTAATTTCAGTGTTGCTAGATGATTTGCCCCCAATTTGGGAATTTTATAATATCTTTTTTGGATTTAATTTTCGTGAGAAGCGATTTGGTTATTTTTAAAAATTAGGTGCATACTGTATGTCCGTGTTGTTAAAGAAAATTCAGGAGTAGTAAATTTTCTAGCTTTTGTATTAATTGCTTCAGATTTGAGGGAAAATTGATTGTGAATAACATTTTAAAATGATGGTCAAATACAAAAGGAGTTTTTGTTTTGTTTTACAACGGATACAATCATTAAGCTTAACCTTTTATTTAAAAGTTTATTCAACTAAATACATATCTTTAAAATGCGAATTATTTAAAAAATATAAAGGTGTAATTTATAAAAAATATTTTAGGTTTTTAGAGGATTTATATAATTAATTTTCTTAAAAAATTTGTTTTATAAATATTTTTTTAAATATTTTGAAAACAATATGACAAGAAATATGTAGGTGACAATTGTCTAACAATTTTATTTTTATCACTTTGTAATTATTTTTATACATATTTTTTATATGGATACACAAAATTGGAAATACATACATATTTATTTAATTTGAAGTCTTTGCAGGAAAAAGGATAAAAAATATGTTAATCTCTTTTTATTTCCGTCATGTATGGATATTTGTTTAAATATCTATTTCCAATAAAATAACGATAGAACGAACGGCAGTGCTACCAACTCAATACGTCCAAAAATCGCTGAATTTTAAGTTAACCTGGCCTTTACAAATGCAAGTACAAGTTCGAAAAACTCAATGCACTCACACTTTTTTACTAACACCATAACATTTTTCGTACTTGCAAACAACTTGCAACTCAACTAGCAAGAAATTTCTGAAGACTGTGAAACTTTGACACTTGCAGCAAGTTTATGTCAAAAACATAAACAGAGTTACCAAGTTTACTTGATTTCGCAAATAATAATTATAGATTTAACCTTTTTAAAAATATTTTTGGATTGTTTTGCAATAATACACAAAGAAGACAATAAGTTTAATTTTTTAACATCAACCTAATTTGAAAAAGTAATTATAATTATTAATGCCAAATGTTTATTTAGAAATAAAGCTCTGTTTCGCACTTGGTAACTCTGATATATATGGAACTTTCACTTGACTGTGTATACATTCATGCAACTTGTACGGAATTTTACTATTTCGTCGCCATTTTCGATGTTAATACGTATAGCCTACTTGCAAGTTATTACTTGCATGTGTAAAGGCAGGGTAAAGTAAATATTGTAATAATAATGTCGAAAATAAGACATAATTTTTTTTCTAAAATACTTTGTATTACAATTAAATATACATATACATGTATGTTAGACTTTCTAGGCGGCCTTGATTCTTTTTATTTACAGGAGTTTTAAAAGAGAAAAAATAACATTTGTGAAGATTTTAAAGAATATCCAAAAAAAATCTTGTTATTTTTTAATTTGTCTACAGTTTTCCTTAAGAATATTAAAGTAAAAAGCAAAAGTAAATTTTATCGTTTTGTTTGAGTGTATTTGTTTAAATAAAACAACTTGTTATTTTTTATTAATCATTTAAGAAGTCAGCTACCGTTATAAATAAAATAAGAGTTTCTGTTGAAAATTTGTAAATTTTGAGGAATCAGTGCCGTGTCTTTGGATTGAATTCTGCCAGACATCAATTCCATGGCAACATTTATCGCATTTTTGGTACAAAGTTTTTAAAAACTTTAAGGAAATTTTGCTAAGTTATAATGCGAAAAAACAAATTTATTGTAATAAAAAATGAAAAAGTACTAAACCTTGCCACTTAAACACTCTGTTAGAAACGCTGTAGAATGAACAAGACCAAAAACTTTTTAAATAAATTTTTTTCAAAAAATTACAATATCAAAGATATAAAACCGTTTAAAACGCTGTAGAATGAACAAGACCAAAAACTTATTAATTTTTTACAAAAAATATTTTTTTTTCAACAATATTCTCAAAACCAACAATAGCTAATCCATGGTGAAATAATGCAGGTGACATTGCTACGGCAACAAATACTACATAACAACAAAATTAGATATTAGTCCCAGCTTTCGTCAAAAAATATTTTAAACAAAAACTACAGTGTGCCGCTGAACGTGATGAAATAAATAAATTTGAAGCCAATTTTATATAATTATGGTCAATATCTTATTTATTATTAATTAAAAATGTCAAAAACTTTAATAAAATACACTAATCACACAACAAAATGTGAACTTTTTGTTAAAATAAATAAAACTTTGACATACGATTGGACAAACAATGCATGAGCAAAAAATCGTCATCTGGCGTAGTAATCCGACCTATTTATTTCATCATGAGCTAATATAAGATGCTTTTTTAATATATGATATGCCCAGAAACAATATTACATATTAACGCATGCTAGATACTGAATAAAAATGTGTGCAAAACCAATTACCAACAAGCTGATACAAAAGTTCATTGTTTTTAAAATTGACTGTTTAAAAACCTTAAAAAAATTATGTATTTTGTACAAACAAATAATTTCTAAAAATAAAAAATTGTTAATTTGGAAAAAAAATTCGTAAAATTATATTTAGGGCCATTATTACAACCTAATGATAAAGTTGCTGATAGTTAACGTGAACAATAGCTATCTTGAACGATAAAGTGACCAATAAGTTTTTTCCACTATTACAACTGTCCGATAAAATCAAAAATGTAATTTATATACTGTGGCAACATTGCACTATATACCGACTACTTTTGGTTGTTTAAAATACGTAGTGGCAACGACTTAGTTTTGTTTTATTTATTAATTAAAAACAAAAGTACATTTTTGTGCTTTTTTTTGGTTTTAATGGTAAATTGTTTTGTTTTTTGTGTTAAATTGTGTTTTTTGAAAAAGTTGAGTAATTTAAGACTATCATTGAAGTTATCATATCTTCAGCAGAAAATATGGCATCTTCAAGTTCTTAAAGTTCACTTGTAAAGTTACCATGAGGACAAACCTGATGTTAGCTTATCAGTCACTTTTTAGGTTAATGTTAACTTGTAATAACCAAAAACTATTTATCTGTCAGATAGCATCCTAAAAATAACTATTTGTAAGTTGTAATAATGGCCCTTACAATGGTAAAAAAAATCATTAAAAATATGATAAAAATACCATTCTGGCAACGCTGCGTGGAGTGCTATTTGTAGTTGTTTCTATAAATAGATACACATTTTTTTGGCAATTATGTTTATACAGTACTATATGTAAGGCGAAAACCATTTATTTTGTTTTTGATTTTGTAGCATATTTTAGGGGTGTACAAAAAATTACAGTTGTTATGTGCTTAAGTATCAAAGGCTAAAGCAAGCTTTTGGGATGGTAATAAAAAATATTTGAAATGATATTCTTAACATAGCTTTTCGCAGTATATGTTTTCAAATTTTATGAATGTTAAATTAATTTATTTATTTCCTCTTTCTCTTTTTAGGTAAGTTTAAAACTATT
Organism: Pollenia griseotomentosa; assembly: GCA_963931875.1. Taxonomy (NCBI): domain Eukaryota; kingdom Metazoa; phylum Arthropoda; class Insecta; order Diptera; family Polleniidae; genus Pollenia; species Pollenia griseotomentosa. Next base: position 199,278,122 of record OZ007561.1, on the reverse strand, counting down.
TAAACAGTAAGTACGTTTTTAATATTCTTTTAAGATTTTAAAAAGAAAAATTAACCTTAAACCATAATAAAAAAATACATTGGTAGAAAAGAAGAAAATAATTGTTTGAAAATGGTATCAAATTTCAACAACAGGTAATAGGGAGTCTGATACTATTAGCACTTTGCTTAGTGTTTAGCTTTAGTTATTTTAAGAACTGTTGATTTAAACTTGAGACTTAAAAGTTTTAATAACTTTTAATTAAAAGAATAAAATTCGTGGTCAATGTGTGAAATAAAAATATTTTTACTGAAGATATGAAAAGTATGTATGTACCCAATACCATAGTATGTATTAAAAAGCCAGTTGTTGCCTAGCTACAATGGTAACGTAATCGTGTCAATTAATAAAAAAAATCTTTCAATATGGCAGTTTTATTTCCTGTCAACCATATGAATTTGAACAAATTTTTCAATAATCCAAAAAGAATATTAACGATTTAAGAGCGAGACAGGTATTTAAAAATTAATATCTCGATATGAATTTGCATAATGTTTCTTGGAAACAAGAAATCTCAGTTCGTATTTTTTAACTTTAGAATTAATTATTTTTATTTCGTAAGTGTCAAACAAAATACTCATGAGCCTGAAGTGCTCCGTAGAATGACTTCGGTATAAAGCAAGATTTTTTTTTTACACTTTTTAAGTTAATTATTCCTTAAAATTAAAAAAAAAAACTAAAAAAAAAATTTCCAAGTGTTTAGTAATGAAAAAAGTCAGGTAATTGGGTAATGTAGTTCTTTTAGTTGTTTAATTAAGTACACTAACAATGCAAAGCATTTAATAATTTAATAACACAGGCCAAACAATTTTTTACCTACTGACCAGAGTTTCGATCACATCAGGTTTTCGCGATATCTTTGCTTAAAGTTTAAAAAATCCATGTTTTTCTCTATATTCAACAGATAACAACTACGCGAATAAAAATAAATTGATATGTAGTCTAAAGGTGCTACCAATTACCTTTATATTTTATTACATCGCTACATTAAAAATGTAATAATATTCAACTCGAAGCCAATGCAAAATTGCAGATATTACCACAGCTTATCAAAAATATTATAAAGTGTTGGTTCACACTCTTCAAGTTGTAGCCGTCAAGTCTTGAGTTTTTAGGAGAGAGAGGAAAAGAAATGGCATTCTCTTTTCTCTTCTTTCCCAAAAGCTAAAGACTTGAAGGCTTAACCTGGACGTGTGTGAACCGGCACTAACGGCGACCAAAGTTTACGAACATTTAAACATTTTCAACGAAGCCGGCGAAAATACCACCGTCGGCTATACCAAATAATGTTTAGTGTGACTTTAATCTTTATTGTTAACAAATAAGCTTTTAAAACTTTCGCATATTTTCTAAAATTCTCTGAGGTTCTGCAAAAAGTTCTTAGGTAAAAGAATGCATTTTGAGTATTTGATTGGGCTTTACTTAATTTTTTTCTCTCTTTAGTTATGGTATCAATAACTTAAGTCTACCACAACTGTTTCTAATTGTAATAATTTGCTCTGTAGGCAATAAGTCAATTAAGTAAGGTAATGAAATAGTTATCAATTTAAAATTAAAAAAACTTCTGTATCTGACTTATTACCTATGAAAGTTATAAAAGCAAAATAACTTAACTATGAAAAAATCACTAAAGAACAAAACACTTACCTTTTCCTTGTTATTATTCATGGTATTTTGCATTTTGAATATATTTTTATTTTAAAAATTTCATCCTATCGCGTTTTTATAATTTTATATTTTACAGTGCAAGGCGGGAACTCTTCTTACAAAAAATTTACAGACATAATTTTTACAGCTATTACTCGTGTGTGTTTTTTCACACTTTTCAATTGAAAAGTTCCTCGACGCTGAAGTTACAGAGAAATGGCACTACAGTGCACTCGGGAAAACGTCAACATCCCAAAGCGTCAACCCTTTTTTTACATTGCCTACTCTAAAACGTCAACCCAACCACAAAGCTCTAAAACGTCAACTCATAATAAAACAAAATTTTGAATTTATCAGCAGTTAAAATACACACATTTGTACACATACACACTTATTTTATAAAATAATATCAGAAATTGGGGATTCCCCTTATAAGTAGGGTAGAAAAGAACTTACAACTGTATGTACTTATGAATTGTCTTTTTATTTATGTTCAGTTGCTTTTCTGTTCTCGTAAGTATCACATTAACAAAATGAGCTCAAAACAACCGAAATTACTTAATCTACAAGAAGAGGCAAATATTTTGGACTTATTAGAAAAGGGTACAAGTGCGGTAGCTTAAGGGAAGCAATATGGTGTAACAAAGTCAACCATTAGCAAGATAAGATTTTTTTTTTAATTTATATGTGTGCATGTAAAATTAAAAATATGAGCTCATTTAAAATGTATTCTTTGGTTTTAATTGTCTTCTATGGTTCTAGTCAGGTTGAATGACTTTTTTGTTTCCTTTTTGAATTTGTTTATGTTTGGTTTTAGTTTATAATCAATAAAAACCTTTAAAAGCACATTATCGATATGTTTTTTATTTAAAATTTTACATTCGCAAACTTAAACAATTTGTTAAACGTCAACACCCGCGGTTTTAATAAGTTGACGTTTTCCCGAGTGCACTGTATTTTGAATAATTAAGAGCGAATTGTCACCTAAAACATATTTGCGGTCAGTTTTATCAATGTATGTAGGATGTTTCGCATGAACCTTTTAGTAGCAAAACTTTTAATTCGGTAAAACATTTGTATGGGGGATTTTATGGTATGGTCGCCATTGTGCAAAAACTATTGTTTTAGTTAGAAAAATTAGTTATATGTTTAAAGCTCGGACATTTTGAAAACTATTTTGTAAATTTTTACTATCATAATTAATAAATATTGTGTTTTTTTTTATTTTAATATATTAATTATGCTTAAGTTTATTAAATTTCGTTTTCATTAAAATTTTGTTATGAAGAAAGCAATTTTACAACATGAAATGTATTATAATTTATTATTATTTTTTAATTTTTTACTGACCGGGGAATCGAACCCACGTTCTCGGACAGGTTGATTTGACACCACACTATCTTTTCGCAAGTCTTAGCCGTTTAATACTCACTGCCATTGAGGACGGCTGGCAGTCAATCTTTAAAGCAAATGGTATTCTTACCCAGGTTGAACGAAATTTGCTTTAAAATGATTATCTATTTTAATTGATATTCATGATCTTTCTTACTTCTGATTCTCATAATTTTTGTCAAGAATGTTTCTTAAAGTTCAAAGTACATTTTTCTGTTTTTCATGTTTTTCATGTTTTTTTGTCTTTTTTTCTTGGTGACTTTTTTAGTACAACTTGACGAACAAATGTTAATAACAAAGAGCTTGTGCCTAACGTGTTAACGATAATCAGTATCGTGGTTATTTTATTGAGCTGTTCATAGTTTTTAATCCAAATTTTCATATTTAAATCAGGCTAAAGTTCGTTAACTTTAATTTTCATTTAATTATTTTAATGAAGAAAGGAATTTTACAACATGAAATGATTTAAAAGTTTTTGATAATTTTTCATTCTTGACTGACCGGGGAATCGATAGCACGTTCTCGGACAGGTTGATTTGACATGTTTCGATAGTAACCACACTATCTCTTCAGAAATCTTATTATCAATAAATTATACTACCAATATTTAAAAGCTTATTTAATGTGACCAATTTCACAAATTTAAAGGAGACTTAAACAACAAAAGGTTGAGTAAAAATTAAAGGCAGTAGTTGTTTTTTTCATATCTCATCCATGGAACGATCTGACAAAATTTTAACAGCAAACTACTCCGGTTTTTAATCAACATTCCACTTACATTTCTAGTTCATAAATGCTTTTAGTTTTGTATATTATAAAAACTTCTTTTTATCTTAAATTTATAAATGATTTTGCAAAATGAACTCTTAAATCTTAAATAGTTTTTAAAAGCTTTGAAATTATTTCGTTAGTTTTATTTAAAGCAAGGATTCTTTAAATTCCAGGAAATTCACAATTGTTTCCCGCTTTACTGGAAAGTGCACAAATTATGCTTAATTAATTTCTTACGTTGCAGTGGTGGAACCTCATCAACTGATTTATTGAATTTGACATTTTCTTGCTAGTTGATTCCCAACTTGTTGGTTGGTTTATTATGGTCATATTTCAGGCCTTCAATATAGTCCTTTCGGTTTGTGATTAATTGTGCTGAATTTGGGTTTCTTTCTCTTTTCTGGCCTAATTTTGAAGAGGGAAGTGATATAAACTTTTTTCGTTAACACACAAACACAAATTCTAGGGGAAAAAGGTCAACAAGAAAAAGAAAGACAAAAATAAAAAAAAACCAAAAAAATGCATTTTGGACTTCAAGAAGAATTCTTGACAAAAGTACGAAAAAACAAAAGTAAGGAAAACCATGTAAAATCAATTAAGATGGATAATCATTCAAAAAAGCAAATTTCGATCTACCAAAGGTTAAAATACAATTTGGTTTAAGGATTGATGTTTGACTATTGACGTCAGCAGTTGTCGATGGCTGCGAGTGTAAGACGGCAAATCCCTCTGAGGAGATCGAGTGGTTGCGATCGAAACATGTCATGGTAACCCGCCGGACAGGGTTCGAGCCCGGCTACAGTCAGGAATGAAAAATTATCAATAACAATTTTAATTAGTTTTCATGTTGTAAAATTCCTTTCTTCATAAAAATAATTTAATGAAAATTAAATTTGATGAACTTAAGCCTAATTAAAAATATTAAAAATTTGGATTAAAAACCATAAATAGTTCAACAAAATAACCACAATACTAATTATTGGAATTTAGTTTTTCTGGCACATTTCGTGTTAACGAGATAATTTTATAATGCTTGCTCTGGGCTGGCGTTTATATGCGGTCTTTGCAACAAGGATACAGATTGTACATACTGCATAGACTCTTCAATGTGCTATAAGGTAGTAGGACCTATAAAAATAATAAACTCGTTTAAATAAATTTCTTTAAATTTTATATTTTTTTGCAAATGACTGATATACATTTACCACTATTTGTCTGGACCTGGGCTAACCATTTTAATTTCCAAATACATAATTGTGAAAGCCGAACTGTTTCACATACATGGGAAGTCAAGTTTTAAAAACATAAGTTTATGAGTTTAGGAGTTACAAGGGGTTTATCGTTGATGTTAGAGGCCATTCCACAGTGCGTATGATTAATATTAATTAAGGGATTGCTTTATATTTTCTCTAATAACTTGATAACTTGTTGAAGGATTTTAATAATTTTATTGAAATTTACAAAGCAACTGAATGTTTTTTAATTTTTTTAAAACTATGTTCAAATAAAACTTTTTAAAATATATATTTTTTATATTTTCCATACTTGGTCGTCTTTATTTATTATTTACACATACATTAAATATATACAAAATAAAAGAAACAATCAAATTAATTATTATTATAAAACAAAACATATTTTGATTAAAAAGTTTTGCTGTTTTTTTTTTTGTCTCATATAAATATATTAACAAATATTTTTTATAAAAAAAGAAAATTAAAACAATTGCTGCCATTTAGACGAAGAGTATTTAAGGTACATTGATTGTTCTTTTATATCTGATCCAAAGTTTTCTAGTAAATTTAAGAAAAAACCTAAGAAAGGGCAAGTTTAGCTGGTAATTGAAGAGAATGTTGTAAGTTAATTATTAAAAATAAATGTTGGCAGTGTAGCGTGTTTCTTTCTATTCTAGCAAACTAACAGCTTAAAAAAATAATCTTAGGTTTTTCCAAAACTTTTGTTTAGGCAACAAATTTTTCTAAAATTCCTTTTTTTAAATATTTGTTGTGATGTCTTTTAATTTTTTTAATAATATTTTTTGTAGAAAAATTTTTCGTAAATTTCATTTCGTTATCACACACTAAAACTAAAAAAAAATAATATTTTACAAAACAAAATTAGATTTAAATTTAAGAAGAAATTAAAGTAATTTTTGTTTAAATGAAATCAGGCCATTTTAGATTCTAAATACGCCGTGTTTTTTTTTGTTAAAACAGATTTTCTTGGTATTTTTTTAAATTTTTGTTTTTTGGGAAATTATCTATTTCTTTTTATGTAAATAACCATGGCCATGTCCATATGATGAACCGTGGGAATAGCCACCACCGAGGGCAATACCATGACCTCCACCAATGGCGTAGCCATGACCGCCACCAACGGCGTAGCCATGACCGCCACCAACGGCGTAGCCATGACCAACAGATACAGGAGCTACGTGACTTTCAACATGTACAGGCACGGCAACAGGGACTTTGTAAGGAACATGTCTTTCAACAGCAACAGGCACATGTTGTTCTACTGGCACGGCATAGGGACGATCGACGGGTACCTTTACGGGGTAGGGCACTTGGCGCTCCACGGGATAAGGGATTTCCTTTACAACGGGGTAGGGTTGGGGTACTGGCACTTTAACGGGCACGGCTACAGGGCGATCGACTTGATACGGTACGGGATGATCGACAGGTACATGGACGGGTACCGTGATCCTCTTTTCTACAGGATAAGGCACTGGCTTTTCAACTGGAACTGGGTAGGGTTTAATAACATGGACTGGGTATGGACGATCTACTGGCACTTTCACAGGTACTTGTACAATCTTTTCAACGGGATAGGGTTGGGGTACATGGACTGGCACTTTAACGGGAACTTGTACCACCTTCTCCACTGGGTAGGGTTGGGGTACGGGTACTTTGACGGGTACATGTACAATCTTTTCAACGGGATAAGGAGCTGGGACGGGTACCTTGACGGGAACTGGGCGGTCAACATGAACTGGTACTTGTACATGAACAGTCTTTTCCACAGGGTAGGGTTGTGGCACATGAACAGGTACTTTAATAATTTCCTTAACGGGATAGCTGACTACCTTTTCAACGGGGTAGGGTTGGGGCACGGGTACCTTTACAGGATAGGTAACAGTTCTCTCAACGGGATATGGAACATGACGTTCCACCTGGTAGGGAACGGCAACATTGCGTACAACAGTGTTCACCTGAACATTGGTAGGTATACTTTCGGCGATAGCAGCGCCACCAGTAACACCATATCCACCACCACCACCACCAATAATAACCCCACCTCCACCGCCACCACCGATATAGCCGCCACCATGACCACCACCAATGAGTATGGCACCGCCGTGACCACCTGAGATACCATGACCGTAGCCAGAGGGAGCGTAACCATGGCCAACTCCATGAATAATGCCACGTTTCTCTTGTTTCTTTTCGACAGTGCTTTCAGCAGCTTTAGCATCTGAGGCGGCTGGTTGTGGTTCAATTGATTTTGCTTCAACTTCCTTCTTAGCGTCCTCAGCATGGGCAAAAACGCAAAGGGCTAGAAGCCCAAAAATAATCTGGAATGAAGAGAGAAATATGACATTAAAGATAGATTTGAAAAGCTAAAGAGAAACAATAAAAATTCTTAAGGAACCTTTAAAAATTAAATTAAATTATCTTTTAAAAAGGCATATTTTAAAAAGTTCAACAGAGAAAAATGTGCACTGTTTCGAAAAAAGTTCTTTGGGAGGTTAAAGTGCACTTTTAGAGAAAAATGTGTTTTTTTAAATGTTTTTTTTTTTTTAGTTCAAAATTCTTCTAAATCAGTTCCAAGTTAAAAATGTGTTTTCCTTAATATTTTTTTTAAAATGAATTGGCTGTGTTTCTAATTGTTTTATTTTTATGTTGGCTTAAGCATTCCTGCCTTTGTTAATTATTACTTAATACCTTTAACATAAACATTTTTGTTATATTGTTTGTTGTATTTTGTCAATATTTAAATTATATTTGTATTTGTCATTGCCAAGTTTAGTCAAACATAAAAAGATTTACGCTTTAAATACTTTACTACAGCACAAATGCAAATAAACGTGTACTCAAAAGCCATTCAATAAAAGTGAAATGTGCAGTCAGTCAAAAAATGTGTAAAAAAACCTCTTGTCTGTAAATTTGTTTGTTTGTTTTTTTTTTTTTTTTGCAATGAACTTGGCGTGAAGCCAAGTTAAAAGACTTGGGTTAAAAAAAAAAAAAAAACCAAAAAATTGTACAACTATTAGGAGCAAAAACGAATTGCTATAAACGGTATTATATTTATTTCTGATTGTATGATTTGCGAAAAGTCTTAAAATAAAATTTAAAAGATTAGTTAAAAACAAAAGACTAAGAAAACAAACTTGCTTTGGTTTTTAAAGGAAATCAAAACATTTTTTTTCGATATTTTATTTTACTAACTAAAGTAAAATTAATGTTTTTTAAGAAATGTTACTTAACTAAACTTAATTTAATTTACAATATTTGAAGGAACGTACTTTATTTTGCTTAGAAAAAAAAAACTTAGGAACAACAGATTATTATGATTATCTATAAAATTCAACAGAAATATGGCAATCTTAACAAATCCTTATAGGGAAGGAAAATATTTCAAAACTATTTCTGTTTAACAGTCGTTCCTAAACAGTAAATAGCGCGGCGATTACGCTTTGCACTTGCAAAATCCGATTTTGACAGCGCGTTAAATAATGAAGTTGGGCGCTATTGTTAATAAAATTAACAATTTTGTGGTCAATGTAGCGGTTTTATCTCCATTTTTTTTTTAATATACAAGAAAATTAATAATTCTCTTCGTGACACAACGTTGACGCTCTTGTCTAGGTATGGTATATCAGCGTTAAAGCTAAGGGGAAAAATGTTCCCCCTTCGGCTCTATTTTAGGTACGACAGTAACTATTTATTAAATGTAATAGATACAATTACAAATTATTTACCGAGCAATATTAATGTGGAGCCTCAGCTCTTTGAGGTAAGAAAAACAAGAGATTCTCTGGCAGGAATCGAAGACTCAACCCTTCAACTTATAGCCGAGCGACACTTTCGAATAGCCTACAAACTTCGTAATGAAATTAATTGCGGCAAAAAACGACATTAAAGATCGAGTTTCAAGGATATGGATATAAAATTGCGGCGATTTTTTTTACCCCCTTATGCAAAAAAAGTTAAGGCTGACATAGTTAACCAACATATACAAATCCTTTCACTTTTGCTGGGCTTATGCCCGTTTTCACAACTTACTGATAGCTAAAGGTAGGATTTTATTGGCCGTATAAAAAGTGTTCCATTATTACAACTTTACTTTAACCTACCAGGTAGGATGAAACTTAATTTACTTTATCGTTCACTTTAGATGAAAGTAAAGTTTTAATAAGTGAACACTTTTTATAAGGCCGGTTAAAGTATACTTTTAGCTATCGGTAAGTTGTGAAAATGGTGCTTAATATGTTGGCTAACTAATGTAAGCTTTAACTTTTTTTTACACAAGGCGTTTAGAAGCCTAACTTTAATATGTTTTTAATGGAAATGGAGATCAAAAGTTTTTTCAGTCGTATTAATTAAAGTTGTGAAAACAGAAGTTGAAATCGGAAATTCGGATATTTTAACAAAAACCGTTAGCAAAACGAAAATACTTACAACAGCCTACGTTCCTACGACAATCGGTTCTACGCACCGGAATGACTCGGAGTTCAACGAACACTGACCAAGGATTGTGAACTCAGTTCAACCTATTTTAAAGGCCTCTCTGCTACAATAGCAACAACTAACAAAAGCCTTAGTTATAAAAAATTTAATAAGTTTTTTAAAAGCTCATGAAACTGATTGATTTTCTATGCAAAGATGAAATAAATGAAATTAAAAGAAACAAAAGACTTCGCAAACGAGCTTTATTGTGGCCATAAATCATAAATCATTAAATATTACGACTTTAAGTTAGTAAAATATAAAATAAAAGACACAAACCCTCATATTTATAGGTATAAAACATTTTCATACAAAATCCGTTTCATAAACCTTTAATAAACCTGCTTTATTTTTTATAAATAGGACCGCAAGAATATAAAATCTCAGGTGGTTTATAAGGGGAAATAAGAGGTTTGAATTCAAAATATGGGCATTTTCACAAAAAAGTCTATTTTTTTGTTCACGTTACGCCACCAAGTATTTTAAATTGTTTCTCAAAAATAATTTTTAAATTATTTAACTCTTTTGTATTTTGGTGAAAAGCTTAATTTTGTGAAAGAGAGGAACAATTTGAACAACATGGGTCTAAAATACAAGACGAATTGCTAGATGGCGTAACGTGACACTTCTATGGAAGTGCCCATATACAACTAATTAACCCTAGCCCTTAAAGCTAACTTTTACTACGAGAACGTATACCCAAGTACAGGTGTGGCCAGCAAATTTTTTACGTTTTTTTATATTTTCGAAGAAAAGGAAATTTTTTTTATTGCTATTTTGTAGCTTAATATATTTACCAACATTTTAAGTGGTCATAAGAATACAATGTGAGCGGGTTAACGTTAAGACCCTATTTTATGAACATTCTCAAAAGTCAACACTTTTTTATTGATATTGTGTCAACCAAAGCATAATATTGTGTCTTTATAATACTTTAAGTTATAATAAATATTTATTATAATATCAATGTTATTAATGATTATTATATACACCAAAATATTCTTTGATTATTTAGGCAAATTCAAAAATTTGCATTTAAATTACGCTAAGTACACCTGTACTTGGGTATACGTTCTTGGAAGTCTCGACGTTGGAGTATTATAGATCCTTAATGCCTTGACCTAGGACAGTAGTTAAGGTATCAATCGTCGCAGACTTGCACTATCTTCCTAAATCAGGAGTTGCAGCAGCTTAAGCGGCTTATGAGCTACATTACTATGAGATAATTACGGGCCACACCTGTGTCCGGGTATAAGGACTAGGGTTAAATAAGAATTTTTAAAAAACAAAAGACTTAGGAAACGAACTGGTTAGCTTCAGAAATTAAAAGGTGTAGTACAAAATCAATAATCACTTAAAGACTTAGCCAGTGGCCTTCTGTCAAGGGAACAGCCGTGGCTTTGGCGAAGAGTCTAAAAAGGCTTATCTACGCTGCATCACTATTTGCGACTAACTCTATGCCAGCCCATTACCCCCCACCCCCTCTCCCCAAAAAAAAACCGGTACTAACACAAATAAATTCTTAAGTATAGTTTATTGCCTATTTCACCAATTCTATCTAAATATTAATTTATGTTTAAAATTCGTTTTTCATGTCAAATAACAACTAAAATTATATGGAAAACTATATTTAAATAGAATTAAGGAAATAGTCCATTAGTGTTCCTTACAAGCTGTACTTTTGATTTTTAAAAAAACCATTGGCAAAAACAAATTCAAGGTTGCCCACCTAAAGAAGTTACCACTTACAATTATGTATAAGTGTTGTGCAAGCCTTGAGCAACCAAACATGCCTGCTTTTTTCCGTACACCACATACCAGCCATAAACCATAGTAAACTTGTTGTCAAATAAAAAGCCGGCTTTGAAAAAAACTTTTATTTTTATTTTTTGTATTTTCTTTTATTTTCAAATATGGCTTAAACTCAATAAAAGTTATTGATTGTTGGCCATAATAAATGTAATTATTTAATGCATTTCTAGTTTTTGCTAAGACAACTTATTATATAATTTCTTTTTAATGTTTGGTAACATTTCATTATTGAAATTTGCTTATTTAAATCTTTTTTAGTTCAACCACTGCATTTTTTCTTTTACCTATTTGTTTTTATTTAGCTGTTTGCTGGTTGCCTTTTTTTGGTTTTTTGGTTTTCTAGTTTTATGTATGTCTTTATGTGCTACACACTATGGACAACGGAAGTTAAAACCATCCCAATAAGGTTGTTTTTTAAGGTCGTTTTTTTGGACATACGAGTCGTAGTAAATGGAAATTTGGACTACTTTGTATTTTTTTTTTTTTATATTATGTAATATGTTTGTTTTTGTTAACTTGGAAAAAAATATGTAAACAAATAATTAGTGTTGATAAGGTTCAATGTTGTAAACAACAATGTTGCAAATATTTCTTTTTGGCTGGGGGAAAAAATGAGGTCTTAGTTTTAAAATTAAATTTGGTAAAGCGACATATTTTTTGTTTGAGACCAGCAATGCAGTCTGAAAAGGCAAAAAAAAACTATGGTGTAATATTGTAAGAAACAAAATAAAAAATTGAAATGAATACAAGTTGTAAAATACTATTACTATGCATAAGAATCACTTTCATTTATTTTGGACAATCATTCTTGAAGAAATTAAAATTATATTTTGATTACAAGAAGAGACAATAAATGTTTATGGTTCATAATCTTAATTTTGATATATTAATCAGGCTAATGTTCATTAAAAGATTAAACCGTAAACATTTCATAGAAAAAAGTACAATAATAATAATAATTTTTAAACAGCTAATGCACAACTATATTACATTTGTCCTTCAAGTACTCTGGACTTCAAGAAGAATTCTTGACAAAAAGTATGAAAAACGGAAGTAAGGAAGAACATGTAAATCAATTAGAATAGATAATCATTCGCAACAACAAATTTCGATCCACCAAGTAAAAATACCAGCTGGCTTAAAGTTTGATGTTTGACTATTGACTGCCAGCCGTCATCAATAGCGGTGAAAGTTAAACGACAAAGATTTCTAAGGAGATTTTGTGGTCGGTCCCCTAGTCAGTCAAGAATGAAAAATTATTAAAAAATTTTAATTCATTTCATGTTGTAAAATTCCTTTCTTCATATAAATAATTGAATGAAAACTAAATTTGACGATTAAAAAAAGACAATTTAAAAAGTTTTCACAGCTCTCATTAAGAAATTGGCTTATATACATTAAATTGTATATATATTACATAGTAAAAAAAAACAAACTTTTTTTAGAACGTTCCCCCTTATTTTGTAAAATACTTTATCTCACTTAAAAAATTTTTTCAAACAAATTTTTATATACATATTCAAAAATATTTATATGTTAAAATTAAATTTAAAACGTTACGCCCTTAATGTGTCAACGACAAAACCAATGAGAATGGATTTGGGTCACCCTGTAAATTAAGTAAATTTTCTAAAAAACCCACAAATTTAAAAAAAAACTTTTCTTGATAAATTGCATAATAAATGTCCCAGTAAAGTACTTCACCTACAAAATAATGTGTTGAGTAATAAGAAAAACATAAAAGCACTACTTACAATTCTACTGAAAGACCTAATGAATTTTACAAGGGAAGTCCCAAAATGAACGCATTAAAAGGTAACTCATTATTTTTTCACCCACATACATCCCGAAAAAAGTAGTTAATGAGTGAAAGAAGCTACTGGGTGTTATTTAGGAATCGAAACTTTTATTTTTTTTAATTTTTATTAAAAGAAATTTTAGAAAAATTTTTGAATAAACAAAAAAATTATTTAACTAGTTGTTGTTATTAGTGCTTCCAATTCTATACTATCACGAATTGTTAAATTTACCGACTTAATTGGCAACTCAGGTTGTAATTCGCTGGAAAAAATATTTTAGAAGAACAACGTTTCGTTGATATAATAATTTGTTTATTTTTTTAAAACTTATTGTTGTGTTTAAAAATTACTTTTATTTCTTAACGCAACAATTTCCATACAAAAGACTTAAGAAACAAACTTTGTTATAAAAAACTTTTTTTATGCCTTTTTTTAATTTGTTTTTGTGTTTCAATAAAAGTCTCAACTAATAAAATATAATTTTTGTAAGATTATAAAAATAAAAGACACCAAATCCTAAATTTTTCTGTGTAAATTGTGTAAAATTATTATATGCCTCCTTTGGGAGCATATGGCTTCCACAAATCTTACATAATTTATTGCAGTTGCTTTCGCGTCTTCCCATGTAAGATTTTATTTCACTGTGCTTGTTCTTAGATTACGATCCACTCAGTATTTTTATTTTGCGTTCTATCAGTTTCTTTAATCGATTGTTGTTCCAGCTAAGCAGACGATTGGTCTGCTATAGCAGGTAAGATTGTAAAATTTACAGTCCTAGTTCTTGGAGTATCGATCAGTCTATTGTTTTATTGCCTTGTATCAGTTTCGTTTATCCGGGAAAAAACAGAAAACGAGAAATTAACAAATTTAATTCTAAGTCGAATTTAAAAATCTACTCGGCCTAATAAATCAGCTTAAAGAAGGAACAAAGTTTTGATTCATAGTTCAATAATTTCGCTCTCGAATTTCTTAGTAAAAAATGCGTTAAAATTTCTTTAGAAAATAAAAGTTCAGGAACAAACTTATTCAAGAAAATTACACTCTTATTGTTTTTAAATAATATACCCAGCAAAAACTGATGCTTCCTCGGAAGCAGTAATGCAAGGGGGAATTCGGAGTGAAGCGCTTGCACTTCTATGAAATATTTCATGATTTTTGTTTGGAATTCCTTGCGTAGAAGCTCTGCTATAGAGCTTATTTCACCCTTCGAAACTTGACATGATTTACGTGTATAAAAAAAGTGAAAAAATTAAGCTTTGAAAAAATTATTATTTCAGAGCTTAAACATTATTTATAAATCGAAAATATTTTTTTTTTAATTAAAAAGAGTTATAGTTTTATAAGATTTATGTATGATTTCTGTAAAATTAAGTTAAAGTTTTTTGTTAAAAGAATAAATGATTTCACTGCTTCAAAAAAGCAGTAGAAAATGTAATCTTAAACAAACAAATAAACAGCGATTATCTTCTAGTATTTAGCACCGCATTTAAAAATTGTAGGATTGTATGCCTTATCTTACATCACTTGAGCCAGGCAGTCATTTTTAGAAGCAAAAAATGAAGCAGTATACATGTTTTTTGCTTCCGAATCCTAAAAAATGTTTGCTGGGTATATAGGCAATCATAGAACCGCCAAAACAAAATGTTTTCAAGGATATGCATTGATACAATCAGTATATTTCTTCTCATAAAGCGCCAAAAGAACTGTGAGAATTATTTGTCATCTCGTATTCTTAATTTTGTAACGAACGATGCGGTCTATTATATAATCTTGCTCCCATCTTAGTGTCCCCCCGATTTAGGGGTTTTCGTGGGATTGGCTCCAGACAAAACAACTATATCGAAATAGTTCCTCTAAAGGGGGTCAGCTTAAAATTTGAAAAATCTCACTTTTTGCAAGAAAACGATATGCAGTAGTCATATCCACCTACTCTTAAAATATTACATTGTTTTTTCTACTCTTTTGCTGTAAAATTAATGTTGTATACCTTTTTGTGACATAAGAGAACATAGTAAAAAAATACAGTTTTTTGCCGCTACAGCAAGCTTATAAATTTCGGATTTAACCCTCTTTAGAGGAGCCGGTGCGATATTTTGATAAAATTTAGCTAACTTTTTTTATTTGGTTTTGAATATCAGACAAATCGACATAATATTTCATCTAGCGACCATACAAATATGACTCCTAAGTCTGCATTCCCACGTTTCATTTTTTGATGGTCAACTCTTGTGTTTTAAGGAGAGAGAAGAAAGAAGATTATATTGGCATCATCAAAAGGAAATTAAAAAGAAGTTGATCATCAAAAGATGAAACGTGCAAATTCTACTATAAGAGCTAGTGAACAACATTTCAAAATGTTTCAAAAATTATAACTGCCTGTTATTGAAATAAAAATAAAAAAAATTTTATTAATAGGACTTAGTTTTCATGTGCTAAATTCCCATTTCTAACTATTGTTAAACTTTTTGTTTAGAGTTGACAAAAATCAAC
This sequence comes from Pollenia griseotomentosa, assembly GCA_963931875.1. NCBI lineage: Eukaryota > Metazoa > Arthropoda > Insecta > Diptera > Polleniidae > Pollenia > Pollenia griseotomentosa. The sequence goes on along the minus strand of OZ007561.1, from coordinate 199,262,443 downwards.
CAATTGTAGTCGGGATTGTAAGAAAAGATAAACTCACTTTTTGTTGCTGATGTTTTGCTTAAGCTTTGATATTATTACGTGTAAGACTTTTGAGTGTTTATATTTGCTTAACAATTTTATTTATATAATATCTTTAGCTTTTCTAAAATCTTTGGATGAAGTTGCCTGATGATCTGGCCTAAGCAACCAGTGAAATGCGCACAGGAATAGCTTATCCCACCAACAATAAATTTCAGTTTATCAATAGTACACAAAAAAAAATAATAATTGATTTTAATTAAAAAATTTGTGATATTAATTAAAAAATTAATTAAATTTGCACCAGTAAACAAATTAATAGTATCAATTAAACCAGTTAATAGTATTAATCAAACGTTTAATTCACTTAATTAAAAGTTTAATTCACTTGATTAAATTTTTAATTAAAACTGATTATGTTTTTGATTAATGCTTTAATTGGTGAAAAATGTTGGAGAATTTTTTCTGTGTAAGAATTGGGAATATAACACATTAAAACTTAACCTTTTTAATGAAATTTTTGACTCCCAAGAAAACCTTTGATAAAAAAATTTTCATTTGGGAATTTACATTGAAACTACAATAACAAGATTTAAGACTTAAGCTTATTTTTGTTTTCAATATAAGTTTCCAAACTAAAATTTGTATCTTAATTTCAAAAACAGGCAGGAAATGACAAGAAATAAACTCACATTTAAATTCTATAATTCAACTATTCCTTTAATATAATATCACTCATTTGCTGCAACATCGTAATAACTCAGAAAATTACATTTTGAATTTAGTGATGTAGAATTGATCGCTATGGTTTTCTTTATATTGTGTTTACAATTTTTCTTTATACCTTTCCCGGTTTGAAGACAATTTGTCGTAATTTTTTCTAATTGGTGCAAGCAAATCAAAAACTTTAAACACGTTTATTTTGAAATGTACTTTTTATTGATTTATGATGACTTTGCAGCAAATGAGCGATATTTACTTTATAGTATATCATTATCAGAACTACTTATTAAAATTCCGAAAAGCAGATTCGTTTCTTCAAAAATATATGAGATTAATTCTCAATAGATTTCAATTTCACTTGATTTTAGTTTACAGAATATGGCCGTTTATATTTTTGAATAAAGTCAATAAAAATCGACAAAGTTTTTGTGTTAACAGTTTCAAAAAAGTCTATACAAGTCTGCGAAATTATATTTTTTTTACCAGTTTTTTCCCCAACAATATTTATTTGTGTTTTATTGTCGTAAGAGTAACTGAAAGCGATATTGTTATGATTCATAACATGTCACATCTACCAGATAACATTACATTTGTGTGTAATTCTCTGTAAAACTTTAGCCAGAGTAAAAGACTGGTTCGATTCAAAGAAACTATATTTTTGTTGCAAAGGTACTTAATAACGATTCAAACAGTGTTTAAATGCCTAAAAAAACCCCCGAGTTATAGTGGATGAAAGCTAAGATTTTATGAAACTTTTAACGACAAGGGTCTCTGAAGGAAAATTATATATCGTGAAACACAAATGTACCGCCATTTGATAAATGTGACATGCATGGTACATTAGGGTGGTTACAAGGTATTTGGTAAATTTTTTTAGGGGCTATCTTTTAGGTCACCCCTCCTAAATGTGCCAATAGCCTAGAAAGTCTGATTGACAAAGTTTAAGCCCAATCGGATAACGCCAACACCTGTCTCATTGAGCATAAATTAGGGGAAAACAGCGATTTTTCACTAAAATTCATATTTCTTTGTCCTTAATTAATGCTAAATATCTCTTTATCTCTTGGTATAAGGAACAAAACTATCAAGATCAAAATTAATAAGAATAAAATTTTCTATAAAACAAGACTCGACTCAGGTTCCTACAATGAATGGTTTCGGTTATAAAGACAAAAAAAAAAATACGAATTTTAGTGAAAAATCGCTGTTTTTCCTTAATTTATGCTCAATTAGGTTGATACTTTGTCAATTAGATTTTCTCGGCTATTGGCAAATTTTAAAGGAATGCCACGATGGAAAATCTAACACTGATTTCTTGTAACCACCCTAATGGTACATTTAAACAAAAGTTTATATTTGCAATACATCATCTTAATTGTTTTTTATGAAATTAGGTAAACATCTTTTTCTTCACAGGTCTGTGTTATTAAGACTCGTCCATATTATGAAACTTTTGCTGCGAAACATTTGAGCTTAATGGTTAAAGGGGAAAGTCGAATGGAAAAGTGTACCTTGTAGCAGTTTTTGTGAGATTGTAATTGAGAGTAAGAAAGAAGAGTAAGAAAAAGAAATGAGAAGTTCTGCATAACAAAAATTTAATTTTTTGGATAGGAATGCAGTTTTAAAACAGAGTCAAAGAAATTTCTTGCAGCAAATTTTTCATAATATGGACGAGGCCAAAAGAACAAAATTTATACAAGTTCCTGTTTTATTTGCTCAGTTTTTAAAATGGCTTTTGTTTTCAAAAATTTTTAGATTCAATTATTTTTCGTTTTTTGGGATTAAGTATTTCAAATATAATTTTGAAATTGTTTTATGTTTTCAGAGACTTAAAGTTGGTTTAATTTTAGAAATTGTAGACAACAGTAGTTCCAATTTTTTGTGTACCTTTTTTATCTGATCTTTGAGTTCAATTTGCCGAAAGTTTAAGAATTTCTTATTAAAAAAATACTTTTTCCAACAAGACTGTATTAACTCAAAACTAAAACATTTTCAGTAGAAGCAAAGCAAATTTTAATTTTACATTGAAGGCATATGAAAAAGAGTTTTGAAGCCAACAGTTTCATTACCAAAAATTAGACAAAAAAGCCCGATATTTTGACAGCGAGCGGTAAGTTATGAATATTAAGTGACGATTTGTTTTTAAAAGTAAAAATAAAAAATTTCGAGTTACTGCACTATTGTTGAACAAGTGCCTATCTATTTGAATTTCCTTGAGTACTTTAATTAAAAAAAAATATCATGTCTTACGTTCGTATAAAATTCTATGTGAAAAATAGTTTTAAAACGGAGTGGTTTTCATAAAAATTTTATAAGCGATCTTTAACGTTCGATATCGTTAAACTGGCAGTTTTCCACAAACTTCAAATAAATTTTGAGTATTTTGAAATTATTTAAAAAATTAAGCTAAATATTTAAAAAAATTAAAAAAAATTAAGTTAGAAGTAAATTGAAGCATTCTAAAAAGCAAAACTTTAAAAAGTTCTAAAAAAAACCAACATTTTCTCAACTTTAAAAACTAAACCACTTAAAATCACTGTAAAACCATTCAAACAAAATTCTCACAATTTATATTGTTTAAAAAAAGCTTTAAACAATTATAAAGAAGTAACATGAAGTTTTAAATTGTGTATAATCTTAATGTTTTATTGAAACTCTTTAAATTTTCAAATTATGTACTGCAAAGCAAAATACTGTTTTTAATACTCAAAGTTTTTTTAATATTCCTTAAAACACAAAATTTTTTTAAATTTAATTATAGTATTAATTAAAGAAACAACACTTTGAAAGTTGAACTTTAATCTTTTGGAATTACATGTCCAATAATTTGCCAGTTTGTGGCTTAAGTCTTTTGTTTAATGGTGAATTTGCCAGCTTGGCGCTTAAGCTTTTTGTTTGTTTAAATTTTTTGCATATAAGATTCCTCCGTTTTTTGTTGTTTTTAATTCATGTTTTGGTTTTTTGTTTTTTTTTTTAATTAATAATTTTTCAAAGTTTTTGTAAGCACTTTTTAAAATAGTTCATTGATTAATTTTATGTTTTATAAAATTTTTTTTTTCAACCTACCATAGATTTCATTTTGGTTCTATTTATTTTTAATTAAAACTGAAAACCGCACACACACTCTCTCAGACACTTATTAAAATAACTCTTCGTCCTTGTGTTTTGTATGGAAAAATAAATGAGGGTTGTTTTTGGACGAACCCACAACAGTAAACTGAATAATTTTGACCAGCGTGCACCAGCTTTATATACCAACGCTCAAAAATTATGTTGACAGAAATCTAAAGCATCTCATTGCTTTAGATTTTTGAAAAGGTTTTTTTGTTTTGCTTTTGTTATTTGTGTTTTATTTTTCATTCAAAATGAGTCAAAAGGTGATTTAAAGATATAGAGTCTTTTACAATTAAAATTATTTTGCTTTTGATATTGGAATTATGAACACCAGCAAGCTAAAAGTCATAGCAAAAATATTTGAGAGTTGAAAAACACAAAAGCAAAATTCAAAGAAATTCAAAGAAAACAAATACAAAATTGCATTTACAAAGTCTTTGCAGCAGCCTTTAAAGAGCAAAATGCTAAAATAAAGCCGAAAAAGCTTTTTTTTTTCAAAAACACAACTAAAAATACTAAATTTTTTTTCAGAGAGTTCATTTGCTAGTCTAAATTGAAAGTGAGAGTCTTTGGCTTAACAATAAAAGCTTTCAGTTCGTATACGTATACAAGAGAGAGTCACACGTATAGTGTCGGTGTATATATGTGAGTTAAATCAATAAAATGTTGTATCTTGTTAATGTGTTGGTGATGGTTATTATACGTTTAGTTAATATAGAAGTTGCATATTTTGGTTTAATTTTTGTTTAAGGTGGTTTTAAAGGAATGTTTATATAATACAATTATTTTTTTTTTGAGTTGTTGCAAAATGAATTTTTTCTTTGTTGATTTATATGGAAAAGTAGAGTACGAGCAGAGCAAATGTAACAAAGTTGTTTAAAAATCGCATAAATAAGAAAAGAAGTTTGTTTGAGGATCCAATTTAACAGCAGCTGTCGCTAGATTCATTAAGACATTTTTGAAAAGGAATTTTTAATTTGAAAATTTTGATTAGATTTACAAGATTTTAAAAAAAAAAACTTTATATTGTTAAGAAAAAATATTAATCTTCGTTTAACTAACGCAAAACGTATTTCAGTCAGGTTGGAATTTATGCCTGGCAGGGTTTTGGCTTAAAAGCAGTAAAAGTTGAACTGGGTCCGCTTTAAGTATTCCGATATGCACTTTTAATTGTTTGAATAGATTAGTAATTTTTCTAAAGTCGCAATCTAATGCAAAAAATTCTTTTATACCTTACATCGCCACCTAGAAGGTCGACTTAGAATTGTTTTCTACAATCTAGATGGATTAAAAAAAATCCGGCCTTTTGTTTGTCTGTATGTCTGTCTGCAAAGCTTTAGATCAAGGTACAGGTCGTAGTTAAGCACCTCCCGCCTGTAATGCTTGCGATCAAGCTACAAATCGTTACTTTAAAGTTAAAATGATCTCAAACTTTTTTTGACCATATAACAAAGCTTAAGGAAAAATAAGTTACGAAGCATTCCCCAAGCCATTCCATTCCCCAAATTTGGCTTTATTTATTATTACCAGAAATCAGTCTTCGGAATTCTGTGATAATTGATACATAATTTATCATGTGACCAATATAAATTTCCTTCCTGAAAATCAATTTTATTCAATAGTTTATTCAATTTAAGTCTCATATAACTAGAAAAAAGTATAAAACTTTTCAAAGGTCGGTAAATAATTTAACAAATGTCTTAACCACAACCAATTAAAAAACTGACATTAGTTTTTATGAAGATAAGTAAATATTGATTTCATATCGTCGGTTGACAAGTAAAACTCACTAAGTGCAGTCAGACCAGTTTAGAGATATTGAGGTTTTAATGTTAAATTTTGTATAAAAAAAATCTATTATACATAAGATCGATGCGATTTTGCAGAGTAAATTAAAAAATAGTTTCTTTATTATAATTGCTTTTAAATTTTCGGTCTAACTACAAACGTTTTCAAGACAATACAAAATAAAACCCTTAATGATCAAATCTGCACTTAGTGAGTTTTACTTGTCAACCGACGATATAGTGTCGGTGCAGAGTATCAAAGATGCGGTATAGCCGAATATAGCACTCTAACCTGTTTATTACCACATTACCGTAGTGGAGGGAGTAAAAAGTGTTTGTGTTGATGTTCGTAACACATACAAATATCTATTATCGACTTACCAGTTAGTATATCGATTGACTCAGAATCACCTTCTGAGTAGATTCAACGATGTCTGTTTGTCCGACTGGCTAGATTTCTTTTAAATCCAGCTCAATAAGTATAGTAGAAAAATAGTTCCGGACCCAAATTTGGACGTAGCTTTCTGAAAAATTGATTGTATTAATCATCGCTCTTTAAGAGGGTCTAATGCAAAACCCAAACCCAAAAACACTTTTAGCCTTAACCGAAATGAAGCATTAGGTCAAATTAAGTTTTATATGGCTAAAAATAAAATCACAAAGCTTTGTGATTATCGGCCAATATTAAGAACAGACGTTAATAGATACGTCTACAATCGCAACAAAGTATAATACTATGAGCTCATATTTTATAAGGATTGGCTCATAGATCCAATGTAGGGCCCACTTTTGAAAAATTTTACATAACGATGAAGGGTATCAGAGATTCGGCACAACCGATTGTAAAATTCTTACTTGTTAAAAATCCAAGTTTCCTTGAACTGAAAATAGTGTGTTTAAAGAAAAATCTTAACTTACTACCCCTTAGTTTTTAAAATATCATTTAATTAATTATATTTTCCACATTAATATATAAATTTTGATTATGATAGCAGCACGTGCTTTTCAAAACATCTTCAATTTTATCGCCTTTTAACATGCAATTAGCATGTCAAAGTGTTGTTTACGTGCTACTTTAAAGCTACTGCACTTTTGGTTAATTATCTGTATTTTTTTATACTTTTTTTTTACAGCATCATCATTTTACTAACAGTTTTATCGTTACTTTAACATCTACATTTTCATCTTTTCTTTCCAATCTCGATATTTATGTTAAGGAATAATTTTATTACAAATATTTGTTTAGGCTTTTTGAATGCGAGATAAATATATAATTCCAGAAACTAATTTTTCGATGACTGATTAAGTGTTTTGGCATTTTAATTGCCTTTGAGGAGTGTTTAAAAAATATATTATTTTTCATTTAGTTTTCCTCTTCGAAAAAAAGCACACACATAATTAAATAACAAGATGATTTACTACTTTTACTACTTATGAGCACAGTGGGGATTAAAAAAAAAAAAAAAAATAAATGAACTGATCCAACAAAAATTATTTGTTTTTATTTCGTGAATTGAAACGATAACAAGTACTGCATAAAGTCTATATTACATCCGCTTGCCTGTGTGATGTGCAAAGTGAAAATAAGTTGAAATATTGTAAAATTAAATATAGAAAAATTCTTAAAATATCAACCATTTTAAGTATTGGAATGTTTTCAATGAATCAAATTTCAGTATATAAATTTTTCCCTCAATATTTCACATACTTTTTGCTTGCGCCAACCTTTGGTTAACATTGAAGCCTGGAATGATTCTATACACTAACGGAATATCTTGTATCTCTATAAACTGAAACTTGATTCATAAAACAAATACGAAAACTTAAAATAGATAATATATCAAAAATTAAGTTATAAAAAAATAATAATTCTCAAATTCTATTCATAGAGATAAATATTTTAAAATTCGGTTTGTTCATATGGTTCTGAGTAACAAGAAGATGTTTTTAAGTCCTTCGCTGGAAAAATAAGTTTTTGTATATTTCGCATGACTTTGATGCAAATGCTTTATTTGCATATAAGTGCATATTTTACAAATTAGCGAGGAATTTTATAATAATAACACGATTTTTTGCTATTAAGAACTGTACTGGGCTCTTGGGTAAGTTGTTATTTTATTTTATTTATTTATTTATTCTCAGCTATAAGGACATTAAGAGTTACATTCTTTTATAGTCCAGAAGATTACATAATAAACACCATTAGTAATATTAATAATAATAAAAGTAGTAATAATAACAATAGTAATAATAATATAATTATAAAAGCAAGTTTTGAACAAAACAATTAGTAATAAAACCAAAAGGAAATAAAAATAAGTGGTACATACTAATAAATTGGCAATTTTAATATTTGACTAAGCAGTTATTAAAAAAAGAGAAAAAAAAATAATAATAAAAAGAAAATAATAATTAAGAGCAAGATGGTTAGCCATTTTGTAAAACATAATCCATAAGAGTTTTCTTGAATCTCTGTCTGCCAACAATTAGTTTTATATTTGAGGGCAACGAGTTCCAAAGCTTTATAGCATTGATGAAGAAAAATCTACTTGAGTTTAAATAGTTGTAACGAGGGGGTATTAAGGTCACACCCCTGGCCGATCTACCGAATGAAATTTTGTCAAACAGGTATGTCGGTGATCGATCATTAAATAATTTGTGTAAAAATAGTAGGTTTCGCATGCGAAGGTAGTCCACTAAGTCACAACCAAGAATCATGGTTCTCCAGGATGAAACACTACTAAATCTGTGAATACCGTATACATAACGAGTTGCATTGTTAAACGAGACTTGTAATTTATGTAGAGTGCACGAGACCAATTTGCTAAACACCACCGCAGAAGTAGCAATAAGGGTTAAATATCGAAATATTGGCTGTATATTACCACATGGCTTGTGTCTTTAATAGCATTTTAGAAGGGTAAATGTCTGTAATATATTGTCACAGCAAATGCGGGAAATTTTGTTTTACTTTCTTAACTTGAAGAAAACGTGCAACTGAAGCACATCGGTTCCTTACCGAAGCTTATCCTGAATACAATCCATCGATATTTATGTGCGAGGTTTGGTTTGTGTGGCTTTGGTTTGTGTAGTTAAGAAGAATTCCGTTTTCAGCCTGCAGGATTCTTCCGAAACAAAGAATATTGTTTACCACATGAGTAAAAGCCAAGATGACCCCTGACTAAACTGAGGCTTGAACTAATAAAAAAAAAATTTAATATTGAATTATTACTGGTAAAAAATTTAGTCATTTCGACAACACATCATTTGTAAAATCCGGATAATCAGCAGAGTCAAGGTAAATCCGTATACCCGTGGCTCCCATATACAATTGGGTCTTCTAAATAAGTGATTTGGACTGATTGCTTTCACATAAAATAAACTTAATTAATGACTTAAAATGAGTAAATCGACTCATTTTTACACCTAGTCACCCATTAAATGAGTCATGGGTGCCAAAATCCACCTTTGTTCTACCTTAAACTAATACCACGGTGGCACAATAGCTCACAAGTATATAGCTTGAAGATGAAATTCGCTTGAAATATTCTTAATATTTAAACTGGATGTAAATACCAAAAATCAGGCTTGGCTGGTAAAAGCTCTCTTACATGCTTTGAGACCTTTTGCCCTTTATATATACAGATTTCGATATAATATCAAGAATTCAACTATTTTGTGTTTCAGGCAGAAAACGTTCACTTTAGTTAGATTTAAAAGCATTTTTTTTTGCCAAACTTGCCTACTGTCTTAAGCGTATTAGAAAAACGGCTTAAGTTTAAGAGATTTAAGCTATTCGTATTATAAAATAATGGGAGGTTTTATTTCATTCATTGTTTCAGTTTGCTATAAATTATGTAAGATGAAAATCAAAAAAAGTCGGTCTGGTTTTGGGGTTTAATTTTTCACTTTTTTTTGGCAGCTTTAGCACTACTGACATACATTTTTTTTTTTTTTTGTTATTTAATAAGAAAAACTATTTACAGGCCATTTTAATTTCCTACTCTATTTGTATGCTATTGTTTATAATTCACTTTCAAATTGTTTAATCTTTTTCTTAAGCAGATTGTATGCAATTTTTGTTGCTGTTGTTACATTTATAAGAAAGGCTATATTTTTCTATACTCAAAAGATTGTGTAATAAATAAAGTGTAGTTTTTTAAAAATTTTCATTTGATATTAATTTGGTTTTTTTTGGTAATCACTTAATTCTTGTATGTTTAAAAAAAAAATATACACCAATTTTCTTGTAGCAACTTATAAGGAAATTACCGCATTTGGGGTGTGCCCCAGCTATGCACCAAAAAAAGAGAATCAACAATAAGTGACTGAGTTAAAAAGTCAATAACACACTTTTACATAAAATTAAACATCCTTTCACTTTATTTGCTTATTTTAAAATGAAAAAAAAAAAATTGCTAAAGCAAAACTTCCTGTGTTAACAATAATCAAATCTAAGTACTACAGAACAAAAGATTTAAGCTGCATACTTGTTTTTCAATATAGAAATTCAAAATCTCTTTTTTGCCATCGCAATTTTTCTAATACTAGAATTTAAGCTTTAATTAACTTTAAAATGTTAATTTTTTTTAAATGTCATATTTCTAAACATATTTTTAAATTTAATTAATTTGTTTGCCTCCGATTTTAATTTATTTTTGAGTCCCATTTTTTTATTCCAACCCAAAACAATTAATAAATTGACAAAATATTTGTTGAAACTAATTTAAGCTTTTAAATAATTTCAAAATTGAAAGCCAGTTCGCTAATGAAATTTGGAAAAAACATGCAATTAAATGAAACGGGTTTCAAAAAACATTATTCATTAGAATGTTATCTGAAGTAATGAAAGGCAATTAGACAGATTTAGAAAATTTAAAATAATAAAAAATATTGAATTATATAAATGTAGAAGAAAAAATATAAAAAAGGAAATAATTGAAGAACTCAAATGCCCCTACACAAATAAAGTTTTTAATTTATTTATAAAAAATTAAACGTTTTATAAAATTTTTTTAATAATATTTAAACATCTTACGATTGCCAATACTTTGAAAAAGTTTATTATACACATCCTAGAATAACGTAAAAAATTAAAACATTAAGAGTTTTGTTATAGAAAAAGCCTTAACATTATTCTCTTTCTTAGAAAAATTTCGGATGCTAAGGTTTGTTGTTTTTTTTTACTTCGTAAACTTTTTTCTAAAGAAAAACTTTGTCTTCAAAAAAAAAAAAAAAAAATTGGCGATATTGGGACTTTTTTAAAGGCAGAAGCTTGACCTTTGTAACCAATTCAAACAGAATTTTTGCTTAAATCCTTTAAATTTATAATTAAACTTTTGGCAGCCTTCAAAATTTTCTAATAAATTTTATTAAACAAAATTTTGCCTTCATTGAATTTTATCTTTGAAAATATTTTTTTAAATCAAATTTTAGTATTTTTTTACCTGATATCGCTTATTTGCCGCAATATCGTCATAACTCAAAAATATTAGTTTTACAACATAATAGAAAAAGAATATTTTATTCTTCTCTCAAGAGTTGAGTATACAATATCTTATAAGAAATATTTAAAATATCTTCAAAAAAATTATTTAACCTAGGAGAAAGAGAACTAACACCAAACTTGGCACGTGACTGTTCTAAAAGGGTCTTGCCACTTTAACATGGCGATGTCCTAGGAAGGGGCTAATTGGCACCTTTTTGACAATTTGTAATACGTCACTGAAAAATCCTAAATGGACATATTCAAATTCGGTTAAAACAATGCCTATATCAGACATTGTCCCGAGTGAACCATGTTAATATGATAGATCCCTTTTATATAAAGTATTAGAACTAGATAAAATCAGCCAAATCCCGTACAAAATCCAATGACATGATGGTTTTGTATCAATTACATTTCCGCTGGATTAACTACACTTTAAACACATCATGGTGATATGTCTTGTTTTCACCTATCACAATTCGTTCTTTTTTATCATAAAATTAAAAGAACAATTTAACCAAAATTCCCGCAGGGATGCTTTAGAGATATTAAGGCCCCTATTACGGGTCACAACTCAACTCAGTTGAGTTGAAAATAGGACAACTGGTTGTGTTTAGTTGTAATTTTTTTAAATTTTTGTTCGCCGCAATATAGCAAAGTTGTAAGCCATAAAAAAATTAAAAAATTACAACTCAACTGAGTTGAATTGTGAACCGTAATAGGGACCTAGTCAAATTTTATTATTTTTGACTTATGAAGTTGTTGCAGCAAATGAGCGATATTTGTTTGGAACCCATTTATTAAAAAAAAGAAATAAAAAAAATTTCCAAATAACTTTTATCAATGATCAAAGGTATTTCCCACCAGATCTCTAACAAGCTGCTAAAAAAAAAGTGATTAGTCATTGTCTGGTTAGAGGCGGCTTCTTGTATTCGCCTTTCTGCCACAACACGTTGGACGTTGGGCAAATCAAACAAATAAACATCGCTGCTGTTTGCAGACAAAACAATCATGATAAACACAATTATTAAGCGTTAAACGCTTAAACGGCAGAAAAAGATCAAAATACAAACACCTCTGAGTTGTAAATAAAAGGGTCCGTTAAGTTTTTGTTTCGCTTATCGATTTGGATGGAACAAATTAATATGAGCAGTTATAAACTTAAACAATACAAAGCTTTAATTTAATGATCACTATAAATTTGTTTTAATTTTTGTGTAAATTTATTTTTGGATAAACGTCATTTGGGATGCTGTTTACTTAAATCTGTAGAGAGGTGTGAATTTTATAAAAAAATATGGTTTTTTTTTAAAGCGACAAAAACAAGTTGTACAAAACAAAAAAAAAAGAAAAAAAACACAATCTCATAAAAAACCTGAAGATAAAAATGAACTTGAACTTGAAATTTTTAATTTGTAATATATTTTGTTTTTGGTAAAAAAAAAATATTTATTTGTCTCAAAACTTACTTTCTCTTTTGATGGTTTAACATAAACAAGAAAACTTGAAAAAATATTTGGAAAATTTCTTTAGTTTTAGTTGGTTTTTGAGTTTGTTTGTGGCAGAGTGACCTTGTTTACAGTGAATTTTTACAGTTCTTGTTAAAAAAACCAAAGGAAATTGTTGAAATTTTAATAGTTTTTATTTTATTATAATAACTACATAATTTCGTTAGGGCTTTCATTTGTTTGTATAAAAGCTAAATCGTTTATGCTATCTTTTAAAATGGTTCAAGTAAATTTTTCTATAGATAAATCTTGATAAGAATTTTTTTTAACACTTTTTTAACATTTTTTTTTAACATATTTTGAAAAATTATTACAGTAAAAAATTACTAGTAGTAGAAAAAATTATTAGTAGTTTTTTATCAATTAAAAAAATGATTTAAAAAGTATTTAAATTAAATTAATGTGATAATTGAATCAATAATTTTTTTTTTTTAAAGAAAATCGAACATTTAAGTTGTTCTGAAATAAATTTTGAATTAGAATATTAATTAAATAACAAAAAAATAATTCGCTTAAAATAAAATAATTTAAACTTGTAAAATTTTTGTTGGAAATTGTCAAAATCAATCAACACATTGTTTGAAACGGCAAAGTTATTTGATAATTTATTTTTTTAATTAAAATTAAAAATATCATTTATTGAAAAAAAAATATTTAAAATATAATATGGGTTGCATGATTCTATGAATTTGGCGACTAGAGACAATTTTAAAATTTTTCTGTATGCAGTTTTAGCCAACCTTAGCGTTGCTGAGTCAGAAGAACTGCTCATTTTCTGAGGCTAAAACGATTTAAGCGAATTTCCGATACCTTCTTCTAAAGATTAGCGAATTTCAGTGAGATCGTTTTACATCAATCGAAACAAATAGTAGTCAAATGAGGCTATGAAGTACGTGAGCGAAAACTTCCTAAGAACTTTTTCTAAAAAGCTTTAACGGGACTTGAAACAAAGCCTTATCTTGGCACCTTATCGCTTATTTACTTCAATGGTGACATAACTGAAAAAACACGGCTTAGTATGCAGAAATGTTTGCAATATCAGGATTAAATATGTGCTAAAAAACTCTTTCTAAATCGTTGAAAAGTTACCGCTTGTGATTAAAATCTGCCGTTATTCTACTTGTTATTACGCGTTTTTATTTATTATATCTTCGGAATAAACGATACAAATTTTTAATTAAAAACTTTATACGGCTCCACTCATGGCATAAGTTATAAGGTAACCCTAGTTCTACAGCAACTACAACAAAGCAAAAACAAAATTTTTTTTATAGAAAAAATATACATAAAGAAAAACTGGAAAGATTGTAAAAAATGTGTGTATTTCTAGCAACCATTAATGCTCTTATTTGTAAACAAACAAAATTTTAAACCAGTTGTGACGTAATGTAAATCTGTATTGAAAACTACAATTTTTTGAATTAGATTAGGTAAAAATAGCGGCTAGTAGTGATCTGACATATTCAGACCCATTTTAATCCCTTGCGATACCATAAAGTTTTAAGGCCTAACCATAATATGCATAGCCTTGCTTAACCTACTGTCAAAAATTAACAAAAAGTCTCTCAAATGAATTAAAAAAAACCAAAATTTAACCAAACATTAATTCCGTACGGAATGTGCGATCAGTTTCGCACTTTGCTTAAGCAAATGACAGTTTCATAAAATTTAACAAAAATCTTCCTTAGGTTCAATATGGTTTGCCTCATATGATTTACATTTATTCGTACATTTGCTTAAGCCAACATAAGCACATTATGGTTGGGCCTTTACTCTACAGATCTCCCATCGTAGAACTAAAACGAACTTCTAAATAAGTTCAAAGTGTACTCCAGTTTAACGTAAGAAATATCATACAACCTCTCGAAATTGGCAAATCACATTTCGTCCAGTCGCCTTTAAGCCAGTGCAGGAGAGTAACAGAGTAGGTGTTTAAGTTATCCTCTTCATTTTGGTCAACGCAGCTGCGTGAGTATTCAAAGTGTCTGGTTCCCAAATGCTGTGCATATGTATCTAACTAAAAGACAATGGCCCGTGATAATAGATACCACAAGTTCTGCATACGTCCCTTTTAGCCAACGCTAGTAGAGACATGGTACGCCCGCCATCTATGCCAGGTAATCGCACAATCAGTGTTCGCGGCACATCCTTCGTTAGAAAAACCAATAGACAATTGCCGTATTTTGAGCTTGTAGAATAGCAGAGGTGCCCCAACACCTTCCAAATCCAGTCAAAACGACAGTCTATCATTTTAAATATCCACAGTCTCCTCGATAAATTGAGGTTGAATTAAATTGAGTGTACTATGAAGGCCACTCCCGCTTGGATTTGGAAATATCTGTGTAGAAACTCACGCCTCTCCTACCACCTGGATCACCATTTGTCCACGCATCGACTTGGTATCGGCGTTTTGTAATTATGATTTAGACCCAGCAATGGAAGCTAATGGATAATATTTATTGCATCTGTTGGAGTTTTGAGAAGGGCTCAATTATGCTTAGCGAAGAAATCCTCTAAACCGTCCTTAGTATTTTTTTTTGAGACTATTGAAATAAATGCGCAATATACATTCGCCGGGCGTATATACGATATTTTGCACTTGGGGTTCTCGTGTGGGGTCCATTTTTATTGCCAATAATGATTCGAGCCAAAAAATTGCTTTCTTTATTTAAATTTTTTTTTTTAATTAGATTTTCTAAAAAAAAGAAATACATACCATGTTATTGTTTCTCTATAGAACATATAAAAAATTTACGACTTTGCAAATTTACATTCATAAAATTAACGATATTACAATTTATCTAAAAAAACAAGGCATTTCTGTTTGCTCTGTTGGTAAAATTTTAATATTGAAATTTTTCTCAAGAAAAATTTTGCGATATCGAGATGTTTCACCATAAAAAGTGCAATTAATTGATTAAAAAAAATGTACGATATTCTTGATTTAAAAAAATCCGTAACCAGGAACTCATAAACAACGTTTTTGCCAATACCAATAGAGCATTGAAACTTAAGATCTAAGAAATCAAGGCCTTTTTGTGTCATTTTTAAACAACTAATGGAATTCTGTTTAATAGATCCTAAGGTGTACGCTAAATTATACCTACACACAGAAAACAAATTGGTTGGGAAACGGTTGCAGTAATAAAATATTGATCAAGTAGAATAATTTATTATTGCAGCTATTAAAAATGTATAGTTCTAACTGATTTTTAATGAAATCAGTGTTTGTATATTTTAGTGCGGTACACGGTTACCCTGGTTATGTGTTTGCAGGATATTGTTTCATTGTGCTTTCATTCTACAATTAATATTGTTTATTTTGCATACGACAAAATCATTTTAAAATCTTTTATTATATTCTTCCTTTACTTAAATCTAATAACTTGCTTTTTTCTGTTTAACCAAATTTTACATGTTACTGAGATAAACATTAAGCATTCATGTTATAAAAACATTAAACATAAAATGTGTTATTTCAAACTGATTTAAATAAAACACCTTGAAATTTTGGCATTTAGCACAAACAACTACAATATTTCAAAATTTGTTTCTCTTTTTTTTTTGTAACAAATGCAATACGGAACTTGGCTACCATATTAAAATAAATTGAAGGCGTATTCTTATTAACGCCTTTTCACGACAATTATCCGGCTGTAAAGAATCTAAAAGAGACTGGCATTAGTTGACAAACCCAAATTTAAGAAAAAAATAATGAAGAAAAAAAAGCAGCTGTGGCAATTTGATTTGTCTAAAATGCCAAAAACTACTATAGTAAATAAATCATTCTAGTAAGTTACTAAGAAAATATTTTTTTTTAAACAAATTGAGGAAAAACAAAGCAACCAACACGTAAACTGCTACTAACACTGGTAATAGAAGCGTTATTTACAATATTCAACTCTACATCAGATTTTTTATACTTTGCAGTTATTTTTTTTTTTGTTAAAGCAGATTTTAACAATTAAACTGACATCACAATTTGCAAGAAAAAGAAAACAAGATCTAAGCAAGTACACCAATGAGTAGAAACAAAACAAGAAATAATATTTTCAAATTTAGTATTTTTTTTTTTTTTTTTGTTGCTCAGTGTCTCCTGGGAAATATGTCGTGTAGTCAAGATTTTGTAATAAAAATCATAATATTGTGCAAATTCTGCTATTATTTCTTCTTCTTCTTGTAGCATTTTACACCCTGAAACATATAAAATACTGAATTTTATTTTTAAAAGAAGCAAAGTCTTATACTTTAATTTCTCACATCTGTTGAATATTTTTAATCATATCTCTGGTTTTTCTAAAAAAAAAAATTTTTTTAGACAAACAAATTAACGTGCGAATTTTATTTTTACAAAAATAAAAAAAAAACAATCAGAAATATTTTTGCTACATGTTCAGTATTGTTAAATATTTTCTCTTAGTGTATTTTAATTTTCATATAAGTTGGGTAATTTTCAAGATTTTGGGGTATGAAATGAAAGCAAATCAACATAACGAAAGACTTAAGACAGAAGCACTAAAAAGTTAAATGAAGTTTTTTTTGCAAAACTTTTAAACCATAATTTTTTGTAATTCGAATACTTCTAAAAAAAATCTCAATCTTCAAGTGCTTTCGTCTTAAGTCTTTCGTTATTTTAAGTACAAATGCTTTTAACAAATGTTACAAATGTGATGAAAACAGACCACAAATTGTCTGATAATAGTTTTTAAATGTTAGTTACTACTACAGCAAATTCTCGAATAAAGGTACATACAAGGATTTTTGCTTCGATTGCGTTTAAACAAATGTTATATTAACTAGCTGGTAAGCTTGTTCATGGCAGGCAGGAAGAAAAATTCTCTGAACACAAAAATTCGGCTACATTTGGATTCGGTCTAATTGGTTTACTATAGGTAAAACAATTTTCAGCTTTCTAGTCCACCAGTGCGCTTCAAAAAGCTCTGGCTAGACAAAAAAAAGAGGAAGAAACAAATAAAGAAATTATGTATATGGATGCTTTTGTATCGAGTCTTTTGTTGAAATTGAATGAATTTTTTAAAACATTAATGCAAATATGAATAAAATATTCTACTAAACTTTTAAATGTATACACAAAGATGTCTTTTCAATGATCTTTGAAGATAATTAAGATAATTAAAAAAAAACATTTTGCGAACTTAGAACTTGACATCAGAAAACGAAAATAAAAAGCAAAATAAATAACAACAATTTGCATATTTTTAATAAATATAAACAATTTCACTTTGTTAACTGCCAAGACTTAAGCATTAAACATTTTTACTCAACTAAAACTTTGTTAAAATTAATTATTATTTTTAAAAAATATAGTAATTTGTCAAAGAGTTAAATATTTTTAATAAAAGATTTTGCTTAAAACTAAACAATAAACTAAAATTTAAATCAAATTGTTTGATTTTAAAACCTCATTTTCTTTTATAAAGAATTTATAAATTTTTGCAAACGCGAAAAAAATTCTTTTGTAAGATCAATGTGTGCAAGGCGGAAGTTTTAACGCAGAAAACAGTTAACTTATCTTAACTATTTTGTTTATTAAACGGTAGAACTTATACTTTAAAAATTTTGTGCAAGATTGAAACTTCTTGATGGCTGATTAACAAGGCTGTGGCATTCAAGTAGCAAGTCGTAAAAAGAAGAAAATTTGTCAGTAAAACAAATCATCTTAAGAAGATTTTTGTATAGAAAAATCGAAATATTCTTTACAGAAAAAAATTTAATTTGCAAAAATATTTCTACCTAAATATCGAAATTTCCGAAATTATTTTTTAAAAAAATCAAAATAACCTAAATTTCAGTTTTAAAAAACTTAAAACAAATTAATTCTATAAAAAAATACAATAGTAAAAATTTTTGTATAGAAAAGTTCACAATAGAGTACATTTTTCTAAAGAAAATTTGCAGGTTCAAAAATATTTCCATTGAAAAATCGCAATAGCGTAAATATTTCTATAGAAAAATCACAATAGTGATAATTTTTCTATGAATAAATAAAAAAACGAATTTTTTTTTTTAAGAAATAACAATAGCCGAAATTTTATGTAGAAAAATTTTACATGGCTTAAGTTTGCGAAAAATTTTTCTATAAAAAATTAACAATAGAGAAAAATTGCAAAAGTAAAAATTTTTCAAAAAAATCACAATAGTGAAAAATTTTCAAAAAAACTCACAAAAGCTATGCAAAAAAATAGCGAAAATTTTTTCTATACAAAATTCACAATAGTTTTTCTATAAAAAAACTCATAAATGTTATAGAAAAAAACGAAACATTTTTTTATAAAAAATTCACAATGACGAACATTTTTTTTTTATAAAAATTGCAACAGCAAAAATTTTTTAATAAATATATCACAATAGCGAAAATTTTTTAATAAACAAATCACAATAGCGAAAATTTTTCTATAAAAAAACTACAAATGTTATAGAAAAAAAGCGAAACATTTTTCTGTAAAAAATTCACAATAACGAACATTTTTTCTATAAAAATTGTAAAAGCAAAAATTTTTCAATAAAAAATCACAATAGCGAAAAATTTTCTATAAAAAAACTCCAAAAAATATAAAAAATTCACAATAGCAAACATTTTCTATAAGAAATCCTAAACGCAAAAACTTTTCCATAGAAAAATCTAAAAGGCGAAATTTTTTGTATAACAAAATTATTATAGCCAAAATTTGTTTTTATTAAAAAAGCACCATAGCGAAACATTTTTATTCCAAAAATCACAATAGCGGAAATTCGCTTATAGAAAATAAAGATGGCAACACATTTTCTAAAGAGTAGAAAAGAGCTTAAATTTGTCCAAAAAAAAAAAAAATAATTAAAAAATTTTCACGACAAATGTTAAATAAACGAACATTTTACAGGTATTTAGTAAAAAAGTATTTTCTATAGAAATTGTTATGATATTTGAGGCGTAGCAGAACAAAATTTGCCTTTTTGTATTTTTTTCGAAAATTATTTTTTTGGTGTCATTGCATTAATTTGGTTAAGTTCTATTGAAAAAAAATCTTATTTGCATAATTTTCGTCCTCTTCTCATAGAAAAATTTGATCTTAAAAAATGTATGTGGAAAAAGTGTGCTTTTTGGGTCTTGGACAAATATTTAAAGGTGCTTCAAAGATAAGAACAAAGGAATAATACCAAAACATAGAATTTACCAAAACGTTCTTTTTTAAATTTTTTTTTTAACAAAACGTACTTTTTTTAATTTTTTTTTAACAAAAAAGGAACTTGTTATATTTTGTTTATTCGTTTATTTTTATAATTTTATAAAGTTATATAAATAATTATTAAAGAGTTTATTTGTTCGTTTATTTTATACAACAGTAAATGATAAAGAATAATTTATACAGAAAAGCTACTATTTAAGTGCTGACAACGAGGAAGGTTTTAACAAAAAAAAAAAAAAAAAAAAAAAAAAAAAAAAAAAAAATATATATATTTTGGTTTACGAAAATGGTTGAAAAAGGCATTTAATCAAGTAAAAGCAAAACATTAATAAATATGTTAATATAGTTAGCCATTTAAAAAGCACTTTAGGAGTGCTTTCTTTGCATGTTAAAAGAAGCGCTTAATGTCAGCAGAAAATAGTTCTCCAAACCGGGAACACCCCATACAAAAATCAGGCATCCCATCAGCAGGTTTGGAGCGATTTAAGGTGTGAATTCATACATAGAACCTGCTCCTTTTGGGCAGCGTCAATTGCCTGAGGAGAACTTAAAAACTCGCCTTCTTTAATAATAAATTTACGACCGACAAAGTTCGTTTCTAGCCGCTTGTATGTGTTTGCTGGTAAGTTAAGCTTCAATTTTTGTAATAAGCCTTTATGCCTGACTTTATCAAAAGCTTGCGAAAAATCGATGAAGAGTGTAGAACAATATTTTCTTTCTACAAACGCTTTTCTTTTGACTTTAACAATTCTTCATTCTTCATTTGTGCTGTGTTTTCCTCTAAAACCGAATTTTTGGTTTAGAATATATCTATTTTTTTGTGTTAATTTGGACACAAATTGTTTCTTAAATATCTTTGATTGATTAGATAATAAGCTAATAAGCCTAAATGACTCAACTTTTGTATGATCTTTTTCTGACTTTGGTATCATGATAAATGAAGACACCATCAATTCTTGAGGGTATTATTCAAGGCGAAAATTAATAAAATAAAGAATAATTTCTATTGCTATTGTGGGTAGCTCCAAAAGCATTTTATTACTAATCTTATCAATATCACACCCAGAGAAAAAACATGTTTTAATACAGTACCCTTCAACAAAACTATTTTTAAGGAAAATTTTGAACAAATTATGTTGAATTTTACCATAAAATTGTCCACGACAACTATTTTATAGTTTAATTAGTCCTCCATTAAGAAGCCACAACTATACTATGGTCGCCTCTGAACATGTTATGGTTAAATAATTTTAGGAATTTATTTATACATAAGAGTACACTTAATGTTCACTTATAATATTTATTATGAACATTAGAATACATTTAATTTAATAAAAGTCTTGAAATGTTTAAATTTGAATTGCAGAAAGTTAATTTTGCTTTGTCAAGTTTTAATTTGATTTATAAAAAGTTCAGTTTGCAAACTGCAAGCCCTGTATTCTATAAAGCCATTATAATGAGAAGAGCCTTTATACAACAAAGTTAAACAAAAATAATAAATAGCTGGGGCTAAACCTATAACTGTTAATTTCAAAATCTACAAGTAAAATACGTTAAAAAAGCAACAATTTTACAATTTTTGTTTCAAATATATTTTACTTGTAGATTTGCAACTTGAGAAACAGGCCCCTGGTTCAAATAATATATGCTAATGTTAATAGTTTCCTTATGTCAAAATTTTGGGAATATTTACTTATTAACACTTTCAACTGTAAAGGATGTCCAAGTAAGAATGCATTTTTTATTTTAAAATAAAAACATCAATTTTTTTCACAATTAAAACGCGCTGTTCTATTTTCAAGCGCTCCAGTTTTATTAATCGGAATAAGCATATGTGACAGCTGCCAAATTTCAAAGTTGCACAAAAACCTTTTATATTTAAAATCGTTTATTAAGTAATTTTTTTTTTAAATAAAAACCTAAAGGAAAAGACTTAAGAGGCAAACTTCAATTTCTTTCCAAATACTTTTTTTTATATTTTTGCTTTAAATAGCTTTTTTTATAAATCAATTTTCGCTTTTTAAAGTAAATTGCAAAAAAAAAAAAAAAAAAAAAAAAAAAAAAAAAAAGACTTAAGCAGCAAGCGCACTCTTGCTACTTTAGTTCAATAAACCAGTTAGAGGTTATCAAAGAAAATCTTTTACCATTAACTTTGTGACACACTGACTTACTGGCTGACTTGTGTCTTGGAAAAATATACAGAAAAGAAAAAAAAGAAGAAAATTAACTGTAGTTTGTGTAAAATTGTTTGCCATCCTCACAGACTAATACGAAAATTCACACATAATTTTTAAACTTTAACAAAGACCAATTTAACCGACAATGATGAGGCAAAAACATGTTTACATATAAACAAAAAAATATTATGCAACAATTAGAGGTTTTAGAAGGCAAGTCAGTGGAAAAAATGCAGCAGTTTTTTTTTATTAAAGGGGAGTAAACAAAATGCAAGAGGGGAAAACAGTTTAAGGCAATTAAAGCATTGTGCTTAAAGAAATATTTTCTTAAAAAAATTATTATTTGGCTAATGCTGTTTGTGTTTTTTGCTTTGAAACAGAAATATGTATCACATTTTTGTTAAACAACCTTTTAACTTATAATTAATATTTGATTTGTATTTTATTTCTGTTTTGAGTTTTTTTTTTTTTTTGCAAAGTTTCTAAGAAATTATAACATGCCACCGTAAGGCTGTCTATCTGTCTGTCTTTCGGTCTGTTTTTTTGTCTCTCTCTGTTTAAATTATTATGGTTTAGACATGTTTATTGTATGGCAGAAGGTCTACTTGAGCCAGTCAATTGCATTCTTGTTAGTTTTATTTTCAGTTTGGATTTTGGTTTTTCTCAACTATTCAATTTTAGTTTAGTGGAGAAACCATAATGCATGCACATTAATTAATGCCAGATGAGGCACTTGTTGTCAGCTTTAGTAACATTTTAAAATATCAACAATAGCAACAACAACATAAGTTAGCTATATGCATTAAATACTAACAAAAAAAAAACAATGCTTGAATAAAAAACATAGCAAAATTATAACGAAAAGACCAAACGACCAAATACAAAGTCACAGTAAAATAGTCACAGTTGTGCAATATCCTCCACAAATGTATAACAGCAGCAAGTTCTTAAAGAAAAAAATATACAACAAAAACAAAGTCACCTCTAATAGTCCGCATAAAAAAAGACCAGAAAAACTAAAAATCCATTGAATAAAATCAAATATCGTCAAAGAAGAAGAAGAAGTAAAAAAATTTGCTCTAATGAAGGAAAAAATCACCTTAAACTAAGAACTGCTTTAAAAAAGAGCAGCAAAAATATTATGGCAAAAATGTATAGCCAAGCTTTTGGAGGTCACTTGTTTTTTTACAAGCGACACGATTAGTCAAAAAAAAAAAAAAAAAATAAAAGCTGAAAAAAACTTAAATTGGAAAATTTTTAGAATCGCCAAAGGAAAAAAAATCTATTAAATTAAGCAATTGCAACACTTGAATTGAAGCAGTTTTTGCCTTAAGATTTTTCTTGAACGAAAAATTAATTGAATTAAAGAAGTGTAACAATTCATGACTTTAATTTTAATGAAATATTGAATGTAAAACTTTAAATTGCTGAATTTTGGACAATTATTGAGGCATTATTTTGTAAAATTTACAATTATTTCAAGCTATTGGCCATGGTTAGCCACATTTCTGGCAACATCTCGATTTAAGGGCAAAAAGCAATCAAGGAAATTCCAGGTACACTGCTCTGAATCGTATTGCAGTGACCTCATTCTGCTGCGATTGAAGTAAATAGAAGTCGTCGGAAGAGGCTAGATATGAGCTAAAAGTCAGCAAAGCAAAATTTTCTTACTTAGGCCGAGCCTTACCATAATGGAATATATTTCTTTATATCTCGCCGTTAACTCCGAACCCTTTATTTGTCCTAATTACGGTGGAGCAAAACAGATCGAATCCTTCGAGTCCTTCCAAAAGTACATCAAAACAATAACTGCAAATAATGCTTTATTGGCACATAATTTGACATTTTCGAAGCAAAACAAAATTTTGTTTTTCAGACTAAAAGAAAATAAATAACAGTGTTTACTCTCTGAAATATCATATAAGAATTAAAGACACAAACCGTGAATAGAACATCATCTCGTTTAAGTCCCGCACTTTTTTTAAATTAAATAAATACAGTGAGACCTCGATGATCCGTAACGGACATGACCGGGAGCATGCTGGTTAATCAATTTCTCCTGGTTAATTGGCTAAGAATTGTGAGTAGTTTTTTGTGTGTTTCTTTTTAAACTATAAATGAATATAATTGTATCTACATGTTTAATGTACAGACTTACGTATGTTTGTATGTACATCTTCAAATAATTGAAGAAAAAAAAGTAATGCAGGATAGTAGAGGTGGTCGTTGCAAAAATAATTTTAATAGATGCAAAAAAATTCCCTTTATTTTCCGGGTAATTGATATTGTCCTACAGTACTAGAGAATATGATATAGAAATTGATTTCAGACAGTTTTTTTCTCTTCAGCAAATAATCAATTACAAATGAAATAGCTTACTACATATATTCATTACCCAAGGCGAATTCACACCAGTTGACCTTAGCTTGCTCGTAAGCAACAGTAGTTATCAAGTGCGTGTGATAAACCATGTGTGAAAATGGTATACCGTTCTGATGGTTCTGGCGAACTTTTCATAAATTCCATAATTTTCACTTAGAATATTAAAATTTAAAAAGTTTTTGAATTACAAAATTTCAAAACACACATTTTTTTTAAATAAAAACCAAAAAGAAACGTTTGCTTAAAGTATTGCATCCGTTTTCAAAATAAGACCACCTTGTTTAAATTTGCCTTGGTATAACCATGAAGACATCCTCTTCATAGAAAAACTACTACAATAGAGAGGAAGAGAGTGAGAGAGAGAAAGAGAGAGTGCAAAATATCCTAATTCAGCAGTCCAAAAATCTAACTCTAGGACTGCCTTTGCTGAAGAAGTGTTTGCTTTAATATTTTGACTTTCCGAATTTAAAACTTAGAAATTATTTTTATATTCGAAAAATGTCTATCTGTCTGTCTGTTCATTAAAAACGAGCTCGCTTCCGAACGTCTCTACAAAGAAGAGCAGCTTTGGTGCCAAATAGTTTCTAGTTATCCTAAGCAATTTGGGATGAAAACTCACCACACTTTGTTCAGTATGAACATTTTAAACTGCCATCTTTATAAATGAATATTTCTGTAAAAAAAACTTAATTTAATTGTGGACCAAATGCATCAAATGCCATTTAATTTTCCATAGAAATCTAATTTCTAAAAAATTCTTACTCTCGGTGAAGTGTATCAAAGATTCGGCACGGCTGAATTTATCACTTTTACTTGTATTCTCCCATAAAAGTGTTGAGTTCCGAGAGCATCTAAGAGAGTAGTTTGAAAAAACATGTACCTTGGCTATGGCTATTTGCTATTCTAAAGAATAGTACACGATCTGCGTTTTGCCTCAGCTCTTCAAAATTAAACGAACGTTCTTTAAGAAAAGTGAAGTTTTTTTAATACAAATTTCAATTCGTCACTAAAACATTCGGTCATTCATTAAAGCCATATTTTCTTTTAACTATATTCTTCATCTACTTTTCCTCTTTTAAAATTTTATGAAATTTTAATCAGTTGGCTTTCTACCTTTCAAAGATATTGAATTTCTTGTAACTGGAGAATTCTTAAAAAAATTAGAAAAACTTTTGTATATTTTGGCAAAAACAAAATGGCATTTTTCTTGGCTTCAGTAAACATAACTTGTATGATTTAGATATGCTTTATTTAACTAGATATAACGTACATCTATTGCATTTGGTAATCTATTATCTGTCTGTATGTCCGACTGTCTGCCTGTTTGACTTCTATGTATGTCTCGTATGCTGCAATTACATCTATGTGGTGTTGAAATATTTGGTGGTTAGTTTTTGTTTTGTTTTATATCCACTGGTTCATTTATTTAATTACATTTTAATTTTTTTTGTTTTAAGTTAAAACATCTGTTGTTTGAGACTACTGAAATCTTTAACGAGTTTAAAGTTACAAAAGCAAAAACAAAAACAGAAAAAACTGCAACTTGCTTACACTGTTTAGACATGTCGCTTCAAATAAAGCCATAAAAATCGATAGCAAACACGCATCTCTTTGTCAGCTAGATGCAGAGTTTTTTTGTTTTAGACTTTGTTTGTTAGCATGGTTTTTTTTTTTTGTTTTAATTTATATCGGTGTTTTTAATCCAATTTTTGTTGTGGCTGCTGAAAATTATGTTCGATGCTTTACGAGTCATCTTTTAGATTTGTGTTTATAAAACTAAAAAAACTATAGCAACATATTGATTTAATTGCCGCAGAATTTTTGTAATTTTTACTTTTAACAACCTGTATTTTTATTTTTATTATTATTATCTTTTTATAAAAGTCTTCAGATGAGGTAATAAATTTATTAAGGAAAAATTTAGTGCAAAATGTTTTTGGTTATGAGGCAGAATCTTAAAAATTATTTCAAATGTTTTTCTAATCTTTTTTGTATTTTCGTTTGGGATTTTCTTTATTTTTGTAATGTTTTTTTTTTAAAGAAATTATTTGCTAAAGATAGCTAAAAATATGTTAAAAGTTAAGTAATTTTGCTTTTAAGTAGTTAAACGTGACTGCCCTATTTGATCTCTAAATATTTTTTTTGCGAAGTTTAAGACTTTCAAGACAGCAAGTGCTAAAGTTTTGTTAGAGAATTTGGATTTTTGTCGATATTTTTTTTCCAAACATCTGATATAATTTTGACTGTTTAGCTAAAAACCGCCTTCATTGTAAAAACTAAATAAAAAATTAAAACAATTTAAATTTTTCAACAATGCAACATCAAATTAGTGCTTGTAAAATCCAAACTATTAGAGGGTAATGCACTTGGAGGTTTTTTTTTCCAAAAATTAAACATTAACTTTAGTTCTATTTTAGCTCTAGTGCAGTTCAAGTTCAGTTCTAGTTCAGTTCTAGTTCAGTTTTAGTTCAGTTCTAGTTCAGTTCTAGTTAAGTTTTAGTTCAGTTCTAGTTCAGTTCTAGTTCAGTTTAGTTCAGTTCTAGTTCAGTTCAGTTCAGTTCATTTCTAGTTCAAGTTCAGTTTAAGTTCTAGTTCAGTTCTAGTTCAGTTTTAGTTCAGTTCTATTCTAGTTCAGTTCTCGTTCAGTTCTAGTTCAGTTCTAGTTCAGTTCTAGTTCTAGTTCAGTTCAGTTCTAGTTCAGTTCAGTTCAGTTCAGTTCAGTTCTAGTTCAGTTCTAGTTCAGTAATAGTTCAGTTCAAGTTCAGTTCTAGTTCAGTTCAGTTCTAGTTCAGTTCTAGTTCAGTTCTAGTTCAGTTCAGTTCTAGTTCAGTTCTAGTTCAGTTCTAGTTCAGTTCTAGTTCAGTTCAGTTCTAGTTCAGTACTAGTTCAGTTCTAGTTCTAGTTCAGTTCTAGTTCAGTTCTAGTTCAGTTCTAGTTCAGTTCTAGTTCAGTTCTAGTTCAGTTCTAGTTCAGTTCTAGTTCAGTTCTTGTTTAGTTCTAGTTTAGTTCTAGCTTAGCTCTAGTTCAGTTCTGGTTCTGGTGCTGGTTCTAGTTCTAGTTCAATTGTAGTTCTAGTTCAGTTCTAGTTTAGTAACAAAAAATTTCTATATCGGTTTTAGTTAAGTTTTAATGCAGTTTAAGACAAACATTTTAGTTGTTTTTAAAACATCATTCTTGGATAGTTCCACCTTATGAATTTCCCAGTACAACTTCAAAAAAACATTTAAGTAAGTTTTAATATTACGTGATTAACTTTAAAGTTAACATTTAAGATAGTTTTTTATGCTTAAACACTTCATAAATTTAGTCGTTATGATGGCTAATTTTATGATTTTATGTTTAAATTTCGTTTTACCTCAAAACTATAAAATAAATTAAAATTTTTATTAACCATCTCACAGTTTTTGGATCTAGTAAATTGAATTTTTTTAAGCAACAATCGCTTTTATTTATTATTTACTTTTTAATTTTGTATAATTACATTTAAGCCAAAAATCGAACAAATTAACAATTTACTAATTTTCCATTAAATATCTTTTATAATTTATAGAAACATTTAATTATTTCTGTAACCAGTTAGAATTTATTTAATACACTTAAATATTTTAACGCGATGTTTTTAAAAATGGTATCATTTTGTTATTTAATGAGATGAAAAGCAAAAGTTTTAAGGTGCCTACCTGTATTTTGTATATTTATCTTTGTTCACACCTATTAAATATTTGACGTCCTAAACGTAACCACTAGTTTTATTAAAAAGGGTTTCGCTTTTGTAAACATCAGTGTACAGTTTCTAAATTACAAATTTTTCATATTAATTCGAATGTGTATTCTTAATCAAATAACAATTTCAAAAGCTTTTATACTTTAATACTCTTATTCCTTCAATATTTTTCAGGAATATTTTCTATGCACTATCAGAATTTTCACCATGAGAAACAAATTTCCAGATTCTATTTGTCTAAATGACATTATACAATTATCTTCTTACAAATAAGGCAAAAAAATCAATTGAAATGGTTACAAATAAAGCTTAAGTTTAACAAATTTTCTTTCACTTTTTTTTTGGACTTTCTTGTCAAATATTGGCTAGGTCTGAACATAACTTAAGTTTATTTGTTTTTTTTTTTTTAATAAATGAAGTTGTTATTTTATCCCATAAAACCTGAGATGTGTGCAATACTTATAGTTTAACATTTTTTTCTTTCTAATTTTGGTCGTAAAAAATTATTTTTTAACTAGTTTAATTTTTTAAAAATTCTGGAAAAAAGGTTTTGTTTAATTTCTTAGTTTAACTGACATTTTAGTTTGTTCACGAATTATTTTTCTATATTTTATTTATTCAAATGCGCTTGTTAAAAACAAAACAAAAGACCTAAGACACATAATTGTTTAAGTATCAAGCTAGAACAAACAACTTAAGTCACAAACATGATGTTTTGTTAATAAAAAATCTAGATGGCTTTATTCGCAATAATTGGTACGGAATTTTTGGCTTATCATATATAAATGTGTAAAGGCTTTACGTAATTTATAACTCTAACCATAAATTTTCTAGAATATTCTTATATATTTTTATACATTAGCTTATTTAAATTTTTTGCTTAAGCAAACTGGCTTGCCGCAAATTTTTTTTTTTTTTTTTTAAATCAGGGCTGTTAAGGGAGCGAATTTTATCCGATTCTTGAGTCCATAGGCCGAGAGATCTTTAATTTCGCCCATGAATCTACCACCCAGCCATCTTGGCCTGCTGGTTTGTAACCTAGAACAGTGGCAAGAAATGTACCCACCTGTCTTTATCTACTTTGTGCCGTCGCAAAAGCATCATAAATCCGATAAGTCAGATCCCAGTTAGACCGACATTCTACCTATCATGCAGTCCTCTATGATAATACCTACACTCAAAATATTATGTTGTTAAATTCAAACGAAAATTTATTTTAAAAAACCTAAAATTCGTTTAAAAAACGGATCATTTACATTTCATTTATAGCAAATGATTTTTACATTCATTTTTAAAATTTTTATTTATTAAACAGGATATTCCTTAAAATTGAATAGTTTTTACTTTGAAAAAATATATTTTAACCGACAAAAATCAAACTACATAAGAAAATTAATACGGAAAAACATTATTTTTTGGTAGTTTGTTTTTTAAATAACAAACATAAATGTTAAAAATAATAATATGTATTCGTAAAATAACTATTTTTCTATTCAATTTTAACAGTACGGAAAACTAAATTAATAACCCACAATCAGTTACTGTAATAATTTTATAAGTGTATCATTGTTCTAACCCAGACCTTTCTTCTGCCTAGTAGTGAATTAGAATCGGTCATCATATGTATCGGTGAAAACGTCTGTGACACTCTACAATCCGTTCTTTTCGTCGAGGGCCGACATGTCCTATTAAGAACTTAATCCCTTATCTTCCCTTAATAGAAGCCCAGCGGATATCTTTTTCGAGGCCAGTCTCGCCAAATCATCGGCCATTCGGTTTAAATTTGTGCCGAAATTGAATCTACATACGAGTCCTATACAATGTCATTTGGTGTATAATGTGAAAAGCAAATCACAATTATAAATTTTTTACACGACTTTTCATCGAAATTTGATGAAATAATCTGAAAATGGTAGAATTGTGCACGTGAAGCACATCGATTGCTACTTTGCTCGTTTCGAAGTTGGTGATTTTGACCTGGGGGACAAAGACTTTCTAGATCAGGTAAACAAGTTCGTATATAATACATAAGCCTCTTAAGACCCGAACATTAACCCACTGAATTTTTACATTTCTTATATATTTTTTATTCCTTTTGGGAGCAAATAAGACAACTGTATATTTTTTTTTTAATTTTTTTATTTGAATTCTTAGAAATTACTGGTGCACATATGTGTACCTCAGGTTTTAAAATATGAATAATTTCAACGTAAATCCTTAATTTCTTAAAATTTGAACTGAACCGATTGAGTAAAGGGCTTATTAACAATTTTTTTTATCTTATGAGGTGTAATTTAAATTTCGGTTTTTATTTTTTTTTTAATTTTTTTTATTTAAAGTGGTAGAAAAAGAGGTGCACATATGTATACTTCAGGTCTTAACGATTAGGTATTGAGGAAAAATGTCCAAGCAGTGTGGTTTTTTCAAACTGTTAAATTCAAATGTAAAAATAATGGCTAAAACTTGGTCACACGATGTCGCTAGTCTTTAAAACTTGTAATAAGTTAAGGTACACATATGTGTACCCATGGTCTGAAGAGGTTAGAGGTATTACTCCGTGAGGTTTGCTGCTAATAGGCCTCTAGGAGAGCAGGAAATTGGGTTCATAAGTAGAAAAAAAGATGATAAGAAATGGTTCAACATTAAAGAATAATTTTATGTAGTAGGTTCGACCAAAATGATTTAATCGGGCTCAAAGGTTCCCCTGTAATGAACCAATTTGATTCATTCGAAGCGAGAGCTGATCTAAAACTTCCAGAAATATGAGACTAGATATGAAGCCGTAATATTCCATTTTGACAACACTCGGCTAGCAGCTAAAATCTTTTTAGAAATCAAGGGTTTTTCTTAAAGTAACAATGTTTGTAGACGTTATTTATTTAAAATCTGCTATTTAGCTTTTTTATTTGTTTCACTCTTTATTAAGCTCAAAACTACAAAGTTTATCACCCAACTAAAAGCGTCAATTCAGGGGCAATTATTTTGCTCTTCATGTACACTTTGGCTTGAAATATGAATTTTTTTCTTCTCATGCTGTAAATTGCCAATAATTATTTTGATTAAAAGTGACCTTTTATTTGATAGTGTTTAACAAAATAAGACCAAGCAATAAATGTCTGTCCGACTAGGGAAACAGCCAGCAATTATATTGTTAAAAATTTATGAAAATTAAGTGTAATAAAAAGTAAATATTATCATTAAAATAAAACTAAGCTTAAAATAAAAAAAAATATGTATATTTTTATTTGAAGGTTCTCTCTATGTTTTCAAAAATTTTTGGTTTTTTGTGACTCTAAACATTTTTGGTAGTTTTGTTTTGAAAAGAACTTGCGTTAAAAAAAAGCAGATGACAAATGTGCTCAAGGCACTTACAATTTTGTTTGGATATAAAACTTGTTTTTTTTCATTAATAGTTATGACAAAAAACAATAGATAATTATATAAAAAACTAAACAATAAATAAAACTGTAAAAAGAATTGAAATTTGGATCAAAAATTTATGCTTTTCAGAAAGAGTTGCAACTCTCGACAAGAGTGCTATTCTTGTAAAATTTGCTATGGAAAACACACGAGCAAATTTTGTGAAGATCGGCCAATAATTTATCATATCGTCGGTCACAGGTTGACAACTCTTAACATGTTTTTTTGTACTTTTCAGGAGACAAAAAAAACGTTATTACTCCGTTACTAAACCGTGTTGGATGTTAATAAAAAAACCAAAATTAGTAGGAGATATTTATTGTAAGATGGTGTAAAAATATAAATGAAACGTACTAACATGCAGAAGGACAGACACAGTCTTTTGGCATCAAAAACCCGATTCGATTTTTTTGCGAGTTAAGAGTTGTCAACCTGTGACCGACGATATGCTTCATATAAAGCCAATTTTCAAAAATGTACTTTTGGAATACGCCTTTAAACACAACGAGTTTTAATAGTGTGAGCTCACTATTACTTGATTTATGAAAATTTAATCTTCGCTTACAATCAAAATAACATTTACACTTGTTGTTCATAATAGAGCAACAATTTATTTTGCAACCACACACATTTTGCATTAAGAAACCGTTTGCAAATTTTAGCCACAACAATATTATGCATTTATTATTATTTTTTTACAACATTTTGTTAACATTTTCATTCAAAGCTAAGTAAAATTATTTTAAACGTCTGAAACAATTTCATACAAATTGTTGCTGAAGTTCTAGTTGACTCAACTTAAGCTACATTTTTAAAAACATTTTAGTTTCATTTTTGTTCTAATAATGAAAAGAAAATATATGAAATACTTTGGGAAGAAAAAACGAAATTGTTCCTCTGATTGTGAACGAAGCTTTAATTTTTTGGTTCATTGGTTACAATTGGAGTTATATCGGGCTAACAAAAACACCATTTATTTATTAAGTGCTAGATGTTAAAGAAACACATGTTTGTTTCAATGATGATTATAAAAAGTTTTTAAGAATATGTCCTTTAGTTATCAAATTTTTTGTTAAACAAATTTTAATAAATTCTAAAAATTTATTTATGCATTATTGGACATACCTGTGACCTCTAATCAGTGTACTAATAAATATTCTGAATTTCGAAACTACTCGTTGGTTGATATAGGTAACTTAAATTCCTTCTTATTGGAACAAAATTTAGGTAACTTTTATAATACGACTAATATAGAATTGAATTAATTTCGAAAATGTTTTCCTTTGCACCCGTAACCCGAATCAAAGTTAGACGAAATGTGGATTGGATAAAGTCGCATGAAATAATATTTGCTAAATCACTTAGAGATATAGCTTATAGGGGATACATCGCCAACCCAAACCCAGAAAAATGGAGGATATTCTGCAAATACAGGAACAGAGCCAAGAAAACCATTCGTAGGATAAAAAAAGGTTTCTTTAGTAATATGTTTGCGAACGCGGACACTAAAGGTATGTGGAATTGTCTAAGGAAACAACCTCCAATAGTACAAAACCATTAGATGTAGAATTCACTGCTGATGAAATAAATGACTATTTTTTAGATGGATTAGACCAGGGGCCAAATTACGGCATTCGATATCGATCGAAATTCCCATTTAAATTGCCGTAATTTGGCCCCAGGATTCTGATGATTCATTAAACAATTTAGAGTTTAACAGTAGTAATGAAATGTTTTCGTTTAGATGTATCGATACATCTGAATTATATACAGCTTTTAGTAATATCAAATCAAATGCGTGTGGTGTAGATGGTGTACCGTTAAAATTTTTTAAAATAATTATACCCTTGGTAGGCGGCCACATTTTACATTTCTTTAATTAGATTCTTACAAGTTAAATTTTTCCTATGAATTGGAAGCTGGCGAAAGTAATACCCATACCAAAGACTGGTGGATCATTTGAAAAAGAAAATCTAAGACCGATAAGCATTTTGCCAGTATTATCAAAAGTATTTGAGCATGTAATTAAAGCTCAAATTATGGAACACATAATGAAATATTCATTACTAGATGACCGTCAAGCAGGTTATAGACGTAGTTGTAGTGATTCTTCTGTTTTGATGGGAATCACCGAGTCTATACGAAATAACATTAATAGAAGAAAGAACTGCGTTTTAGTGTCATTGGACTTATCAAAAGCTTTCAATCGTCTTAATCATGTAAATCTTATAGGAAAACTAAAAGATGAATTTAGATTCTCAAAGTCATCCTGTTTGCTTATTTATTCATATTTGACAAACAGAAGACAGTTTGTTTCTTTTTGTGGCCAAGTGTCAAACCAGAGGTTGGTGAAATTAGGTGTACCGCAGGGGTCTGTTTTGGGTCCGTTTTTTCAGGTGTTTGAATCAGAAACATGTTGCGGGTTTGCATTTGCTGACGATATTCAATTACTTATAAATGGCGCCAGCTCACAGGAAATACTCTATTTGGAAATAAATAGGGTACTGGATCGGGTCAGCGATTGGATGTCGTCAAGCCTTTTAATGTTAAATATATCTAAAACTAGGATTATGAAATTTGGTTCAATACAACTTGATAATGCAACAATTGATATAAGAGGAATGGAAACAGAGATGGTAGAAAGAATGGGCATCACGTTAGATAATAAACTTGATTTTTTGTGTCATATAGATAAAATCTATGCTAGAATATGTTTCACACTTCGCCGATTATACAGCCTAAATGTTTACCTGCCATATCATGTCAGATGCAGAGTGGCTCATGCATTATTATTATTATCTCCAATTTCTTACTGTATGGAAATATTTTTGTGTACAACCTCTGCTAATGTCAGGAGGAAGTTATACTCATATTTCGCAGTATGTTGAGCGTTTTCTTAAATGCTCTTTCAAAAATTTTGTGATTTTAAAATATCTGTTGACATTTTATAAGATTATAAAAACGGCCACACCACAATTTTTATTTCAGATTTTTAGTTTCATACATTCTACTAGAAATATGCAAATTTTTATTCCTAGAATATATAATTCTTTGTTTGAAAGATCATTCTTGGTCAAGACTGCGCGTATATGGAATAATTTACCAAACGATTTAAGATCATTTTCATTATCTTATAATGTATATCGCAAAAGGTTAACTGAATATATCAATCAAAATAACTAATCACCCCTATCGCAAACAACTACTCCCATTAAAATATTCCCATATTTTTTGGTTTCGTATTGTGAATGATTCCCATAACAAATTTTTTGGGAATGAGTTCCCAAACTTAAAAAATTTTACATCGCCAATGTTTACTCCCGCGAGTATTTTTACGAAATAAATTCCCAACAAGTCTTAATGTGAACGAGAAGGGAACATGTAAATTTTAATTTATATTTTAAGGTTTGACTAAATTAATTTGCTTTTTCCTTTTATTGAAGGAGTGTTAATAAAGAAAATGAAAATAAAAACTATTCATTATTTATTTTATTATATTTTCATTAGTATTTTATTTTGTATATTTTTTGTTTGTTTGCTCCCATATATCATATTCCCATAACATTCGCGATAGGGGTGAATAATATATCATATATGTATGTTCAATTGTTGATTTGGATCTATATTCACTTTTTTCGTATTTATTTTGTTAATGTTATAAATTTGGGGCTGTTTAATTAGTTTAGTTATAAGGATATACTTAATTATAAGATTAGTTGGGTTGCTATGAAAAAAGTAAACAACTTTTGAATATCACTTGTAATATATATTTGGCCATTGAAGGCATTTTTATTACACAATTTAATAAATAAATAAATAAATAAATAAATAACTTAACCTTGATTTCGTTATAAATCTCCTACTTTGATATGTCGTTAAACATCTTCTTGGACAACCTTCTGACTTCATTTTTTTTGGAACACCTGCAGGCGTTCAAGAAAATATGTTTTTAATTCCCATGTGACCTTGTGATGCCACATATTTATAACACTTTAAGACCAAATTGTTAACTTCTCCTTGATCTTATTCCCATATTTCGGTATTTAGTTTTTATATTCAAGCTTTGATTTAAAATGACTTAAATATTAAATTTGCACTTAAGTTAAGTATTAATTAACTTGGTTTTTTATTTATTAAAAAAACAAAAAAATAATAACATAAAAAAAATTATTTACATGCTTTTTAAGTAAAACTGGCCGAAATGCATGATGGATGATTGCATTAACAGGTAAATTTGGGTTAAGATGCAGTTTAAAAATAGCAAAATAAAGTATTTATGTCAATTTCAGTCTGATGTTTAGGGACATAACTTTTTTTTTTGGCTTAAAGCCACAAAAAAATCTCATTTAACTTTATCTTATTAAGACATTTAAAGTCAAATTTATTTCTTTTGCAATTAAGTATTTAGGAATTTGAATTTTGAAAGGTTATGCGAAAATAAAATGCATTGAATATCTTTTCTGCAATTAGCAACATGTCGTAAATGTTTTTTTTGTTTTTAATTAAGTTTTAATTTAAACTTAATTTAATTTTATTTCTGTAACGTTTTGTGCTCTCTAACTCAACATAAAAATAATGTTTCTTAGATGAAACTTGGAAACATTCTAAAATTTTCATGTTATTGAACATTAAATTGTGGCATTTCCTTAAGAACTTGTTAGTTGCATTATAAATGCCTTAAATAGATATTGAAAAACGAAAGACTTAAAAAAGAAACTTGTTTTACAGTTCATGTTTACATTGTTTGTTTTTTGGTCTCGCACTCATTCACTTTAAACTGATTTGTAAACAATGTATGAAAACTAAACTAATATTTTACAATAGAGAACTTTAAGTAAAGATTTTTTTAAAATTCTTTTATTAAGATAAATTAGAAAACTCTAAGTAAACAAGGAATATATCCGCATACGCAATCCAATACTTAGGAAAAAAAATCCTCAAATAAGTTTGAAATTAATCTGTGCTTTTGTTTTCTAATAACTTTAAAGTCTAGTTCAGATAGTTTTAGGAGGCGATAAGCACACCGTTTCATTAGGTCTTTTATGC
This sequence comes from Pollenia griseotomentosa, assembly GCA_963931875.1. Taxonomy (NCBI): domain Eukaryota; kingdom Metazoa; phylum Arthropoda; class Insecta; order Diptera; family Polleniidae; genus Pollenia; species Pollenia griseotomentosa. The sequence goes on along the minus strand of OZ007561.1, from coordinate 199,225,869 downwards.
AGACACGATATTCGCCATGATAGGTTAAAGCTACGCCAATTATTCTGCTAAGAAAGCATACATTTTGATGGAATCCATTTTAGGGGACCCAAAAAGATGTTCATCCTTCCTCTCGCCAGAATCTGAATTAGTTTATATAAACTGATGGTTTCTGAGACGCCAGTGCCCAGCGATAAGGCCAGTAAGAATCCTTATGCAACTTTGTTCAACTAGAAGTAATCTAAGTGATAAATTTTAATATTTACACTTTTTCTCAAAAACACTTGAAAAGGTTTTATTATAATATTTTTTAAAATTTAATTAATTTTTCATACTTGCATGTTGCTTTCAAGCATTTTCAATTTTTAAATTACTAAGTATTATATTTTGTAAGTAATTTGTAATTACTCTATAATTATTTAAAGGCTTTTCAACTAATTTATGAAAATTATAAGCCAACTAATAAGTGGAATACTAACGCGAGTAGACTAATCATATCCGTAATAATTGCAAAAAATAAAAATAATAATAACAATACTTACAAGTTCTTTGTTTTGTACAAGACATTTCTGCTTTACATTAAGCTCTACATTAAGACAGGCATATTGAGTTTACTACAAGAGTTTGTAAAAGAGGAAAATTTTAAATGCTTGAATTAATAAAAATATTTTTCATTTAACAAGAGTTAACGAAAACAATTTTCTATGAAAATGTTCCCTAATAAACGTTTGTTAGATATAATAAGCGTTTATGAATACGAAGGAATATATTAAGTTTTTTTTTGTATCTTCTTAGTTCCTTTTAAACCTTTTAGAATGAAATGGAATTATCATCGCACCGCTTAAGCGTCTGAAGCTAAAAAGTTAAGTTTGTATAGGAGGTTGGTACCTCGCCAACTAGATCTACTACGAAGGGAATTTTGGAAATAAAAAAGGGTAAAAAAGCGTAAATTCGCTGACATTATATCTCCTAAACTATAGTAAGACAAACACGTTTTATACTTAACGTTGTTCATTAAAAAAATAAGCGGACAGATGTGTGGTACTTTTTTGAAATTTGGCCGTTTTGGGGAGTAAACGGATAAAACCTGTATTTTTGAACTTTTTTGGCACCCCAGAAAAAAAGTTTATTACGTAACTCATCTAAAAAATATAAACACATATAAATTTGGTCCTTTTTTGAAATTCGAACGTTTAAGGGCTGAAAGTTGTAAATATTTGTTGTACTTTTATACAAAACATTTTTCTGCATTCAGGTTTGTGCTCTCCCACTACCATATTGAGATTTCTGATACTTCAATAGGAATCAAAAAAGTACCAAAAACGGAGAAATACGGAAAATTAACTTTCTTACTTTTAATTTTCCGTTTTATATGGTTTACTTTTTGAGTTTCCTATAATATTGAATCTAGAAGCACAAAATTATAGGTGCAGGGTCCATTTTTATTTTTATTATTTCAAAAAAGGTTAGGGGAATAAGTGAAAATTTAGGTTTTTTTCAAACATGGAATGAAATGGAATTATGTGAAACAAACTAAATCTACCATTAATTCTAAATTTTACAAGTCAATTAATGCAAAAAAAAGCAAATAAGAAAAATTAGGGCTTTAAATTTAATCCTAAAAGTTTCAGTTCCAGTCATAGAGTGAATGAAATATCTGCTTAAAGTACAAAAAATTATTGTAAAATAAATTGCTTTAAATGAACTAAATTATAATAAACTAAATGAAAATAAACAAACTCCCAAAGACTTGTACAAGTATAGTCGGTCAACGGTTTGCTTGTAACCACTAAACAACCTTGAACATATAATTTTTTTTTTATAATTTTTTTTTTTGTTTAACTTAACAACACCATTGACTAAATTACTTTAACGTTCGGTCTAATAAAATAATAAATAAATTTAATTATTATATTGTAAATAAGTAGAGTTCAACAATAATAATTGCAACAAATCACGTTTGAAAATAATTCTATTTGAGCAAAAAAAAAAAAAAAGAAAAGAAAATAATAAATGAAAAAAAAAAAACAGAAATAAATTAAAAAATTTAAGATAACAAAACCGGAACAGTTCAAAATCCTAGAACTAGAATATTTATGAAAGTTAAACAACCCAGAGAAAAAATAATTTCTAAGAACAAACTACAGCGAATGACCTTGAGAGAGGTAAATGAAAGAAATAAATCTGAATTTGAGGTTTTATAACTGTTTTGTTTCTTTTGTAAAAAAGTTAATGTATATTTAAACAAAATGTTTCAATACAATAAATTATAAGATGTCTAGTTTAACTTGTATTTGAAATAAAGAGTGGTGCAAGCAAAACGCACGATGTTAATTGTAAATAAAACAAAAATATTTTAAAGAATTATTTAAAAATATTTTTTATTATAGAAGGATTTATGAAAATTATGTATGAAACAAAATAGCGGCCAAGTTCTCGCCACGGCTTTCGAGGCATATTTCCGATGATGCATATTTTCAATGACTTTGAGACATGACTGAGGTTCAATGTCATTAATGTGCCGAATTATCGCATCATTTAGCTCTTAAATTGTTCTTGGCTTATTGACTTACACTTTTTCTTTTAAATATCTCCAAGGAAACAAGTTTAACGGTGCCAAATCAAATGATCGTGGCGGCCAATTAACATCGACCTGACCACGACCTGAGATATTACGGCCTTTTTCGTTGTTTCGCTGGCTGTGTAGCAAGTGGCACCATCCTGTTGCAACCACATATCGTCCAGGTTCATATCCTTAATTTCTGGCCACAAACTGTCCGTTACCATCTCGCGTTAGCAAACACCATTCGCTGTTACCGCCGATCTCATTGCAAAAGAAGTACGGCCCGATAACGCCGCCAGCCTATAAGCCGCACCATACACATCTATTACATTTCCTGCAGATCCGGCTTACTGAAATTTGCGCACAATTCTCTCGATGGTGGACAAATTTTTCTGACAAAAAAAAAAAAAAATAAAAAAAATCACGAAGTGCACGAATTGCATTTTGATTTAAACGCCCATTTTCTTAAAAGGCTTCAACAGTCTCAACGCGCTGCTCAATTGTGTACCTCTCCATTGTTGGATTTGTCAAACACTGAAACAGCGAAATATCCAATAAAGCTTGTCAAAAAACTTGACGTTAAGGTGTGACTCACAATTAACATCGTTCATTATGGTAGGACCACCCTGTATTTTCTTTTAACATTTATTGTGAATAAATCTAAATTGAATTTCACAATTATATCATAAAAAAACATTATGCTTGCCAAATTCATTAGTCGATTCATGTTAAAAAACAAAAGATCTAAGCAACAAACTTGATTTAATAAGAAATACTGCTTCGGAACTTGAAACGCATTTAAAAATAATATGTATACAAAATAAGAATCGTTTAACATTAATTATAACTACAAGTAATATAAAAAAGGAGAATATAATTAAAATCTCAAAAAATTTTCTTATCTAATGCAAAATTAAAACATGTTTAATTCCAACAAACATGCCAAAAATTATGTCAAGTAAATTGTTCAACATAACCAACTAAAAGTTTTTACTTTCTTTTAAAGTGTTTGCTACCTTCTTCCCCTCTTCATTTAATTCAAAACTTTTTGAAGGTCATTAAACTCTTTAACCACTGACCGTATTAAAAATACATATTTTAAGTTTTTTCCAAATAATTAAAAAAAATTAAAAATTTTTTATATTTTTGGAATTAGTTTTTTTAAATGAATTTTTTACTTTGGGTCAAGTTCATTTTAAGTGAAAACTTTACCATAAATCTTAAATATGTTATGGTCATAAGTTTTTTATAATTGTAAAAAACGACAAAAAAAAAACATTTGCCCCTATTAAAGATAGCAACATTTTATGGTTTAATGAATTGCTAAGTGCGTTTAATGACAATAATCTTAAAGGTTATTAGTGTGAGGTCACAACATTGTACTACCAAAGATACGGTTAGTAAGGCATAAAAAATAATTGTAAAGACTGATAGACTGTTCTTTCTAAAACATAAATTAGAAAATACAGGCAGACATTTTCTTTAAAAAGGGAGACGGATATTTAAAAAGTCTTATTTCTTCATTTATTCTACTAATATTGTATATGTGACAGTTTGTATGTTTGTAGTGCAATCATGCGGAAACTGCTTAATGGATTTGAATGAAACTGGGTAGAGGGATAGCATGTGGTCCAGATTAAAACATGGGGTATCATAGGGAGAAAATTGATAATTTCGGTACTTTTTCTCTTTGTGATACATTTGGTATACAGATTGCTGAGGGTCCAGTAGCCGAAATATACATATTAAGACACCACTTGCTTTTCATATGGCAAAAAGGTCATAATGCTACCCCCCATAAGATAAAAATTGGAATCAAAGATTAGCAAGGTTCCACACCCCTACACCAAATAACCAGAGGGCGTTGTTTCTAGGCAACGACAGATAGAAGCCCCATCATCCCAGGACCTGCTTTGGTAGACTTATCATCTACTTATCAGGAAAAACAACCGATTATACAAAACAAAAGACGGAAAACTGAAAAAGAAACAATAGACTAGATCATACATTAAGAACCTTTATACACGAAAAAAAACAGGAACACGATATGCCAAAATGAAATGAACTGAATGCACATTAAAAAAAACCCCCAACTCAACCTAGATTCTTCAGATAAGCCAAATGGCTTCGCAGGGATAGAATGGATTAAGCACACAGAGAAAACAGATTCGTGATCACAACCGAATTTGGCGCCAATCGAATTTCTTCGGTTGCATGTACTATCACACAATTCGGTGACAATTACTGAACATTTCGGTGTTTAGCATAATATTTTTGATAGCAACATTTGAATTTTAGTACACTATCAGTCATAACAACAGATATTGTTAGTTGTTAGTATGATTATTAGAAACAAAACTGTGCTTATACGAGAATATATGATAGTTGCAACTGAATTAACACATAATTGGTGTTCATAACAAGAGATTTGATTGTCGTTATCAATATATATTTTTTAACCGGTCAAATGTAGCCCATAAGGGGCAATGACTTGTCCAAAGGTAACCCCAATGAATGGAAAAAATGGCTTATTAAACAGTACGATGTCCTAGGGCAGAACCATATAACCCAGCTAGCACCAGAGGATTAGCTTTGAAATCGTGCCAAAACGAAAACATGTCTTTAAAAAACGAAGACATGTCGTTTCACTGCACATGGTCCATACTTGCACTACATTGGACCAGCCCAGGATCAAAATGTATCAAGAAGTCCAATATAATTTGCAGGATATAAAAAAACTAATACACACATACATATGTACGTGTATATGTTCATACCTATAATAATACGTAAATTACTTATCCATATTAATTTAGTTTTTGCACATATTCCATTTGATGGCTGCAAATATATTTTTTAAATATAAAATTAAAAATTATTTTATTCTATCAAATTTTTTGACAGAAAATTTAGTAAGCAATTGGGGCTTTTAACTATTTTTTGGTTGTGAATTCCGAATAATAATATTTTCATTTGTTGTACTCGAATTGAAACTATTCCAACAATCAATAATTAGCTGCAATAAATGAATAAACATTTAAATTACAAAATTTATTGACGAAAGCAAATTATTGATTGCAATGACAAATATTCAGTATTGCCCTATATTAAATTCGGTTGTGATTCTAACCATTAGTACTAATTTTTAGAACTAAATTAGTTATGAATTAGTTATCATAGCTAATAAAAGAATTGAAGGAATCATATTTCAGTTGGGACATCGTTTTAATAATCAAGAGAATTAAAAATCAGTTAGAACTATACATTTTTAATAGTTGCAATGATTTATTATGTTACTTGATCAATATTTTATTACTGCAACCGTTTCCCAACCAATTTGTTTTCTGTGTGCATTGAGATTGGATTGTAGGTTATAACTAATGGAACGAGAATTATTAACGGGAATAGAGAAAAAGAAAAAAAGTTGAATGTCGGTTGCTTATGATTATGGAGTGCTAAAATCTTATATTTCATAATGTGTACCCAGCACAAATGTGTTTAAGATTTAGAAGCAATAAACACGTATATTGCATCCCAACCGCTTCCTCTTTTGCTTTTAAGAATGACTTCCTTACTCAACGGCTGTAAGATAAGGCAAACAATCCTACAACTCTTAAATGCGGGGCTAAATTCTAGAAGAGAATCTCTGTTTATTCGATATTTAAAATAACATTTTCTACTGCTTTATTGGAGCAGTGAAAACATTAATTCTTTTAATAAAAAATAAAAAATTTTAACTTAATTTTACAAAAAAATATTTTAGATTTATAAAAAAAAACTGATAACGCTGAAATAACAGTTTTTTCAATGTTAAATTTTTTTCACTTAATTTATACACGTAAATCATGCCAGTTTTCATAGCGTGAAACAAGTGTTCTTCAGATCTCTACATCAGAGCTTCTACGTGAGAAATTTATAACAAAAATCATGTAATATTTCATAGAAATACTGCTTCTGAGGAAGCAGCAGTTTTGCCTGAGTACTTCGACCTTGAGGAAGTAACCTTAATCAATCACAGACTCCATTCAGACCGAATTTTTTTCTTTGAATCTATTTTTTTTTTGTGAAAGCATGTTCCCATTTCAATTTATACGTTAATGCCGTAAACTTTGCTTTATGTTTTATCACTTTCAAAGCAACAGCTCGTTTTTTTCTTTAAAAAAATCGGCGCAGATTTTTTTTCGTTCTTAAAAATCCTTAAACAGTTTTTTAGTTAAAAACTTTTTTAATTTTACTTTTTTTATTCTTGAACACTTGAAGTATTAATTTATATTTGCTCCAACTAACGTTCATGGCCTCTCTTTAATAAAGAAAATTTATTCTTATTAAGGACAACACTTCAAGGTTGCGGCAAGAAAAGTCTCCCTATATTAATTCTTATTTCTAACTCATATACATTTTATTAATTTGATCTTTGTCTTACCGACAACCACAAAAGTGTATAAAAAATTATAAAAATCATGCCAAAGAAAGAAAAAAAAAAAACAAAAACTTACTGTTGTCTATATTAAGACCAAACCTGTTTTATCATGTTTATGACCAACTAAACTACATTTAATTACAAATTTAATATTCCATTTGTACTTCCCACTCAGCCAAAATCAAATCCTAACAGCTGTTTCTCTTAATTTGTGTTGTAAAATGCATGTTGATATGGGTGTGTGTGTTTTCAATTAAGGCAAGATATAATTAATAAATATACATCTGCCAGGCATTTACTGACACAAATATTATTTAATTAAATAAATTTTTATTTTTTTTAATTTTACAACGTAGTGGGAAATCAATGTTTTGTATGTAGGTATGTTTGTAGTTCGGGTCTTAAGTCTTTTGTTTTGTTGAAAATAATTTTTTTTTTTTTTTGAAAAATGCTGAAAGTTTTCCGGTTTTGATTATTTCTAACAATGTCATGGTTTAGATAACGATTAATTAATGTAAAAGAAAATTTTTTGAATTTTTAATATGCGAAGTTAAAGGCTTTTGGATTAAAAGTAATTTCTTTACCAATGAAACAAAATGTTGAATTTCTATTAAAGTAATAAATGAATTGATTGATGAAATTCTTTAATCGGCTTACAATGCATTAATATTAAGCACACCTGCATTTTAGTGATTAATTATAGAAATCACATGAAATCTTTTATTTAGACGATTTTTTTTCGTAAGTTCTTAAGTTGCTTAAACAAATTGAAATTGCGGAATATCTAGGAACAGGAATTTCGAAAAAAATCTACTAATTATTTAAAATCCTTTTGCCTAACTTAAAACTAAACCAAAATTTTAACACGTTTTAAGATAAAAAAATGGTACTAGAATTCTTTTTTTTTCAATTTTTATCAAAAAAGAATTAAGTTTTGTTTGAAAATAAGTTTCTGGGTTCATAAATCATAAATTTTCCGCCACTGAAAGCTTTGTATCATTTCCCTTTAGCGACTTCAATTGACCGATGATGCCTCAAATTTGGACACTTTTAATATATTCTCTTGATCTGTATGATAAAACTGTGCAAAATTTTTGAAGTCATCATGTGCAAGTAACGTTTTAAGGAATTAATTTCCTTAACCGGAGAATTATTTAAACAACTTTACGCGATTGTGGATGATTTAATTCTAATTTTATTTTTGATAAAATTCTTATAGCTAGATACAAATGAATCAAAACTACAAATTAAGCAAAAATATAAAATTTAAAAATAATTTTGCAAGAAAGTTAAATTACAATTTCAGTATAATTTTAAAGAACGTTTTTAAGGGTACAACTATGATGAATAAAAAGTATTTTGTTACGTCTGGAAATACTTATCTAAACCAAAAATACCCAATTTGGGTTTTGCCAGCTCAAACTTGATTTCTTAGAAGAACATGCCATTTTTATCACCGCTTTGTCTTGGAAACCAATTAGAATTTTGTTTTCCTAGACAAGGGGGGGGGGGGAGGAAATGTGTTAAAAAACTCTTCAGGAAAACTGCATCTAGGGCTTTAAAATTGCTAAAATGTCGAAAAATTTTAATATTAATATCATTTTTTTCACCATTTTTGTCCCGTAGCTGTCAAACTGTGGGAAGATCAGTAAAGTAATATTCAGAAAATATATTTCTTATTATATAAAATTCATACTTCTTCAAAATCCTAGCGGAATATTTGTGCTAGTTGAACACAATAATAAAGTGGAACGAATTGTGATAGTTGAAAACAAGATATATCACTAAACTGGTGATAGAGTGTAGTAACTCCAAAGGAAAGGTAATTGACACAAAACTAGTCATAGGACTGTATTTGTACGGGCTGATGCTATCTGCTTATATTACTTCATATGGAGATCTATCATATTAATATGGTTCGCTCGGGACAATATCTGCGATAGGCCTTATTTTAACCGAAATTTAATGTGTTCATTAAGGTGATCTAATTAACATGTTACAAAGGACTTCACCATGTTAAAGTGACAAGTCTTCTTCATATAACCGGTCAAATGGACTATGGAATAAAATAAAAAAAAACTATACATTTTGTTATTAGTTGTGGTAAAAACATCTTCCGAAGAGACAAAAATACGGTAAAATTTCAAAAATTTTAGATTTGATCCACTATAATTTAGGCATTTCTTGATCCAAACAAAGGCAATTATTCAAATTCAAATGAGATATAAATAATTTCAGTTGATCGAGCACTTGACTCGGGATGTTGAATGAAAGAGAAGTATATATAAATGTGTAGTGCTGGGAGAAAACGGAGCTTATATACGGTTTAAGCATGCCAAAAAACATAAGAATCAGTTGGAATGGTTAAAAAAACTAAAAAAGTCTACCTGAGCTATTAAATAAAAAAATAAAAGTAAATTGCATGTTTCATTAGGTTAAAAAAGCAGCAGAATATAGGCCACTAAGCCGGGAACTTTCCATTCAAAAATCATGCATTCATCAGACACTTTGGTAAGAGATTATTTTACATTTTCATAGTAAAAAACTGCTTCTTTTGGATCACATTTTTACCTGGGTATGCATATGTGGTGATGTGTGTAACATAAAAGTATTGTTTTGGAGTCTTCTTCTATACCTCTTACGATGTCCATGCGGCTGGCAGGTTGTCGGTCCATGTTTACTTTGTGCGAAAAGTACAGGTCACAATTTTGAAGAAAGTTTTATGCAAGTTGGTGCATACGTTTAAACTTTATAAGGTCGTAGTCAACTGAAAGTGGTAAGAATCGATTAAGAATTTCAAGTAAGCTCCATACAAACTTCTTTTTGAAATAAAATCTTAGGGTCTCATTATATTGACATTTCGATTCAATTAGGACCGAAAACATTATACTTTTAATTAAACAATCTCATAAAGATTCTTTAATATCGAGGCAGCTCCCATTAAAATGTCGCTCCCGAAAATAGTTTTAAATACTATTACTTCCCTATAAATGTTGGTAGTGACATCAAATTTGTGACTGATTATTATTATTTGGTATTGGTAAGTCCAGAGCTGAACACAGGTCCCATACAAAACCCTTCTTTAAAATCGCTTTAGCAGGAACATATATCAAGGGATATGCCTTAAGAAGATGATATCTAGATAATATTCGGTACAAAGACTCCATTTTAACCTCACAGCATGATTTTGTTTTGACGGTTACATGATTGCTCATGAGTCCCTTGTCGGTTAAATTCTTGAAAATTGACCTGTAAATACTGGTATTAAAATTTGACTGGCTTTACTTTCTTACTTGTTTAAAATATAAAATTTATTCCCACAATACTAAGGAATTTAGCATAAAGCAAAAATGTTAGGATTTCATTTGATAAGCATGATCTGCAAGAAGATTTCGAATAATTGGGCGTTTTAGAGGAAACATTTTAACTTTCGTTGCTTTAGAACTTTTCATTATTATTTTTTTTTCAAAATCGTTGTAGCTTTTTCTGAGCTGTTTTAAGTGAAACTGGCAGCAGTCTTGGCTATGAAGTTGACCAGAGCTTTATCTGGTAATGGGATGCAGGATGGCCCTGACACTACGATCCCAGTCTAATTAATGATGAGGGAGCAACGTGGTAGCTGTGTTTTATATATAAATCCATCAAGTTGCAAATGTATGTCTTTTTTTGGTACTCGGCATCTTTCCAAATTGGATTTCTTACAGGAGGGTTTAGTTTTAGTATTTAAAGCATTGTAACTTTGATGCTCAAGACTTTTTTTTAACAATTCTTGTTTCTAACAAATAAAAAGACCGAGCATTTATATTTTTTTAAATATTTTATTTTATACATTTTATTTAATTTTTTTTGTCATCATTTTTAAAAAAACATTGGTTCTCTTAATAAACTTATTTACAATTTTTTTATAATAAAAAAAAAAAAATATTTTATAATAACATAAGAAAAAAATTAATTTATACACAAAAAAATATACAAACAATTGAAGAATCTTCTGCTTAAAACAGTAAAATAACCAACACAGAAAAAGCCAAGGGAATGCATTTATCAGGAAGAACAAAAAAACATAAATAAATATAAAACAAAAATAATTTTTTAAAAAAAATTATTTATAAAATTAAAAATATTATTGCCAGATCTTTAAATAAAACAAAAAAGATGATTCACTTAAAAGCTTGTCTTCACACAAAATGAACAAAATTTTAACGAATTTTATCACAATTTTTGCTCAAAATTTTGCGGAAGAAATTCAAATAATTGAATTGAAGTAAAAAGAAATTAAACTAAACGATTTTTATAATTAAAGTAGAATTATAAAAACTTAGTTTTCTTTTTTTGTGGAATAATATTTTTTTTAAGTCTTAAAAGAAATTCCTAAATAGAAATTAAGTTTAAAAAAATATTTTTTTTGACAATGTTGTTGGTTTTCCTTAAATCTAGTTGGCAGTGTTGTCAATGCAGTTTTTTTGCTGTTTCCTTTACAATTTCTCTTTTGCTTAAGTGTTTGTTTAGTTTTGGCATTCCAGCAGAAAACCTTCAGCATACCTAGTGGCAAAGTTTCTTTTTGAATAAAGAATTTTTCACAATAGAAGTACATATAAAAAGGGACAGAGTAGAGCTAGAAGGGAAGGTTAGAATAATTATAACTAGTTGTTGTTTTTGTTATGTTATGTGTGGTTTTTTTTGTTAAATAACAAAAAAGAAATCATTTACACTTTTTTTTTGGGATTTTAGATGAAATGAAGTCTGTTTAGAATTCATAACTTATTTCTTTTTGTGGTAGCCATGACCGTCGGAAATAACTGTGCCACCGTGACCACTGGACGAGAAATCATAACCACTGGATGAGAAACCATGGCCGCCCGAAGAAAAACCATGGCCGCCTAATGCGTAGCCATGACCGCCAGAAGAGAAACCATGACCTCCATAGGCGACACCAGCAGGGGCAATAACAGCGCCACCATGTTCTACAACAGAGTGACCGGCTACTACGGGTACACCAACTGGCACGGCTACTGGTTTATCAACAGTAACGGGGACATGTTTAGTGACTGGCACGGGGACGGGACGATCGACTGGTACTTTAACTGGGTAGGGTACTGGGCGATCAACATTATAAGGCACATGCTTTTCAACAGTGTAGGGTTGAGGTACTGGTACTGGAACCTTGACGGGGTAAGGACGGTCTACTGGTACGGGATAGGGACGATCTACACGTACTGGAACTTGAACGGCAATCTTCTTTTCAACAACCACAGGGTAAGGTTTCTCAACAGGCACGGGATAAGGTTTGGGTACAGCAACATGAACTGGACGGTCGACTGGTACGTGAACAGGATATTGAACATGCTTAATAACTTCGTAGGGTTGGGGAACTGGCACAGGTACTTTAACGGGTACCTGAACGTGCTTAATAACTTCGTAGGGTTGAGGTACTGGAACTTTGACGGGAACCTGAACATGCTTAATAACTTCGTAGGGTTGTGGCACGGGTACCTTAACGGGATAAGGACGATCGACTGGCACTTGAACTGGTACTTCCACCTTCTTAATAACCTCATAGGGTTGAGGTACATGCACCGGCACCTTAACGTATTCCTTAACCGGTACAGCAACCTTCTTGATCACTTCGTAGGGCTGTGGTACAGGTACCTTAACATGGACGGGCACGTGCTTTATATGTTCCACGGGATAGGGACGATCGACAACGTGAGGCACGGGTATACCCTTGGTGATGGTAATAGTCTTGTGTACATCAGCCATTTTACTAATAAGGAACTCGTGTGGTACACCATGTCCTCCAACAATAACACCACCACCCCCACCGCCATGACCTCCCAAAATAATACCACCACCACCATGACCACCATAACCACCATGACCACCATAACCACCATGACCGATAGCAATACCACCATGACCTGCAAAACCAGAATGACCATAATAAGCAACAGCGGGTGCTGAATGAGCTAAAATGGCATTACCACCATGACCGATACCATAGCCGTGACCGTGAATAATGGCACCATGTCCCAAATGACCGACATCTAAGCCCGAATGTCCATAGCCGTAGCCCAATTCAAGGAGTCCACGTTTGTCCAGTTTCTTTTCTAAAGGTACCTTTTCAACGGATTTTTTGGCAGCTGTTTCACCATATGCGGAAGCCACCAACAATGTGGCTAGACAGATCTGAAAGGAGATTAAAGGAGAAAAAGGGTTGTAAAAAAGAAGCAATTAATAAAAAGAAACAAAGTTGCTGGTTTTTATAAAAACTCTTTTAAAAAATTTTTAAATTTATTTCTGCATGCTTAACATAGATGGGAGTAGTGCACTCATTTTGCAGTTTCAACTCACACTTAGTGATAGTGCAAAAATATTGCAATCATTTGGTTGATGTTGAGTGATGAATTGAAAATTTGCAGCCTCACTAAACATGACTGATAGTGATGTTAAAAAATGTTGCACTCAAAAAAAAAAAAATTGTTTAATATAAAAAAAGCAATCATCAGTTTATTGCAACTTTTTTCTTCTTTACTCATTTGAGTGCAACTTAAATTGTTGCACTAAATTTAAAATTAAAAACTTGTTTTTTCATGATTAAAGCCAATAACTATACCGTCATTGACAAAATTTCATTTTGTTTAATATTTTTTTACTTATGCATATCCTCAATGCATTCAAATCTGCGTTTAGTGATTGTGAAAATATATGCAATATCACTTAAAATTTTTTAGTGGTAGTTAAAAAACAACAATCATCACTAAAGCTGGTAAAAAAGAGTGCAAACTAATTTCTTTGCAGTTTTATTTAGTGATAGTGCAATGCTGATTTAAATCAATGTTTAGTGTACTACCCCCAAATATGATGCTTAAGCTTTATTTTTGTATCAAAATTAATTTTTAATTTAATAGATTTTTAAGTGTTTGTCCCCAAAAAAATTTTCATTGTTTGTTTGTTTCTTAAATCTTTTGATTTTTATAACAATATTACTTGTTTAATTAAATGACAAAATAGAGTTTCTCAAAATCTTTTTTTATAATAATATCTTTTGCCTTTTGTTTTTCATAATGCCATATATTCTGCTATTAGTTTTGAGGCCAAACAATATTGTTTTTTTTTTTTTATTAAACGCCTTTGTTAAAGTAAATTTATAACGATTCTTTTGTAGCCCAATTAAAATTTATAAAAAATTTGTCATTAAGCCAAAATAAGATCTACCTCTATACAGACACAAGTGATCAATCATCACTATGATCACAAAACAACCTTGCCAAAAAAAAACTCAATACTCTAAAGACCTAAAAAAAGCGCTAAAATATTCAGACGTGCAATAATTATGCAAATTTATTTCATTTCCAGTCCTAATAAAAAAATATTTATGTGTCTGAAATTTAGAAACAATTATTTCGCATGAGGAATCATGATGTTCGCACCACCTAGAGGTGGTGGCACGGAAATAGTACGAAAAATATGAATGAAAACATTTTAAAATTGTTACAACAAATTTCCATAAATAAACCAGCTTAAAATTATGATAAAAGTTTATTCACATGAAATAAAATCAAAATAGAGAAGAAAAAAAAATAAACAAAAGCTGATTAAAAAAAAGCTACTGGTTGGAGAATAAAACTGCAGCTCAGGCGTTTGGCGACAGACGTTAAAGCCAATTTCCTCTAATCTAGTAACCATTTGAAGCTTTCTTTAAAATGGCTTAAAACTGAAACCGAGTACTTGAATTAACTAAGCAAACGATTAATGTAGATATGAAATAAAAAAATATAAATAAAAATTAAATTATAGAAACAATTAAGTTAAAAAAACTCAAGATTTGAAAATTATTGAATAACGGGAAGAACCGGTTTTTAATAGAAGAGTAAGAATGATTTTTTTTAACAAAATCTTGTTAAAACTTTCCACAGAGTACTCAATTTAGATATATAAATGAAGAGGAGTTCATAGAAAACTTTTAACCGATTAATCGATTAAAAAATTATTGACTTCATTAAGTGATCGAAATAAATCATGATTAAAGTAAAAGCTTTTTAGATAAATTTCAAATATGAAACTAAGAAGCTTATTCGAATAATTGTTAAGCAAAAAAAATATGTTTTTCATTAAAAAGTATTTAAGCTTAAGCTACGGTCAGACTTATCAAATATTTGACGAAAAAAACGGGACCAACAACCAAACTAAAAAATCATTTCGCTTAATACCAATATTTATTTTGATTAAAATACCACATCTTACAAAAAACTGTTTTTTGCTATGTCTAGTATTATAATTAGTTTATTTTGTAATATTAAGACCATTTTAAATGTCACTAACTATTAACAAAAGTAGGGGTTACGCTTATTTGATCAAATATTTAATAAGTGTGACCGTAGCTTTAGTTTGTTGTAGAAACCCCAATAATCCATCGATTACCGTTAAATAATAAAGAAATTGCTTAACATTTGGTTGTTAGCGATTAGAAACTGTTAAGAAACGCCTGATGGTCAAAAATGAAATGCAGGCGTAACATTTTTTATGTGTTACACCAATAGAAGGAAGCCCTTTATTTGATAACATTTAAAGCAAAAAGTTTTATTATTACTAAAAAAAAAAAAAAAAAATCGATTAATCGGTTATCAAAATACGGTTCATTGATTATTAGTAAACAAATTTTGGTTTTTTTTTTTGTTGGAAAAAAGTAAAAAAGTTTTTAGTTATCGTATTTAAATAATTAAAAAACTAGGAAAAAATTAATAACAAATGTATTTTAACTAAAAAACTGAGGCCAAATTACGGCATTCGGGATCGATTGAAATTACAATACAATTTAAATGGAAATTTCGATCCCTATCGAATGCCGTTATTTGCCCCTGACTTTGAAGCTTCAAGAGAAAATTGGGCCATCGAGTTTGCAGTCTATTCAAACCAACGTTTAAACAACTGCAGTCAAAGTAGAAAAAACTTGTGCTTTTACTTCGGATTCATTTAATGTCACTGTCAAACCAGCTCAAAAAGCGAAAGTTGTACACAAATATTCGTTTTTTGTTCGACAGTTTTTGGTTTGGACTGCAGTTTTTTAAACCCTGATTCAAACCACTATTGTTGAAAGTTCTGGTTAAAACTTCAAAATCAGTGTCTTAAGCTTAAATACTTTTATTAAATGAATATCAAACTGCCAAATCTAAAGTTCTGATTAAAATCCAAAATCAGTGTCGTATGCTTGAATACTTTTAATAAAAGAAGACCAAACTTTTCTTTAACAGCCAAATCGAAATAGGCGCGTCGTGCGTTTTCTATCAGCTAACAATTCTCATGCTCATACTTTATGTGTTACAATAGTTTGCAATTAGAAAACTCGATTTTGAGCGTGCGTTTGCTGCATTTGTAAAAAACTTATGGTAATTTAGCTATTTTTACCGCTAGATTAAAGGCTTATCTTTATTTTCATTTATATATTTTGGACTTTATATTAAGGTTAGTTTACCCTTCTGTTCATGACACAATTTTGATGCTCTTACTTAAGTTTATAATTTAGCATCAAGGCCTGGCGTTTGAAAACAATAGGCTTGCCACGCTGATTTAGGCTGGCCCTTAAGTTATTTTAAGGCATTACGCTTTGTGGCCTGCCGATTTAATTGTAGTTTTCTTTCTTTTTTTCGCATTTAATAAACTTCTTTATTTTGAATTTTCTTACTCAGAGACCGGCTTTTAAAGTTTTATTTATTTAAAGCAATATTTATATTTTTTTTGCTACTTTATTTTATAATTATTTAAATTTTTTATTTGTATTTTTTTTCGGTGCTACCAGTTTTGGTGGGGCTTTGTTGACGGAAATATATCATGCACATATTAAATTACAAAACAAAAAAAAAAAAAAAAAGAAATATTAAAAACAAAAGAAATATTACAAATTATTGGTAAATTTGTTTATGCATGAGGTGAGCATGCTCTTGTGCATATTAAAACGAATGTGGATGGTCATAAAACCAATTTTTAAACAATTAGTTGATAACTTTAAACAAATTGTGTACTACACGAGAAATTATTGAAAAGTCAATATTTATAATTATTGAAAAGTCAATATTTATAAAAAAAAAAAAAATAATATGAAGTTATTTATGAATAAAGAAAAGCGAATAACTTTTTAACTATGCATTTCGTCCAACCCAGCGAATGTTTTCAAGTGGGAGTGTACAGTGTCGGAGGGTTTATGTCTTAAGTTTTTCGTTATGGTCGATCGCTTAAAATGTTGTAAAGAAGTTTTATAGGAAAACAATGAAGACTTTTGTAGATTATTGTAGAGTTTTTTTCCCTTAAATTATATAATAGAAAAAAATTCTCCTGTATTTCTTTGTAAAATTCTCTGCTGAAATAAAAGTCATGTTTGAAGTCCGTTTTATAACTCTTATGGCATTTACCCTAAATCCTAAATAAATAAATTATTTATTTATAGTTCTCCTAGTTTTCTTACTGTCGGTTAAACCACTACCTTTATTTATTTTTTTTTTTCTTCATAATTTTTATTTCTGCTTTACCCTTTTTGTCATTCCTGTCATGATTTCTTAGTATGGTTTCATTTAAAAAAAATTTCACTTGTTTTAAATGTTTGTTTGGTGAGTTGCTTGTTGTGTTTGTAGTTTTGTAGAAATACCTATCTTTAAATCGAATTAAATTTAGAGCTGGTTGCTTTAACTATATATTTTTCTTCATATAGACTTTCGTTTTAATGATTACTTAATAAAAAAACTGTCATTGCATTGCTGTTTTTAAAAAAAGGTAATATGATTAGATAATTGATTAAAAAAAACTATTTGGTTTGCTTTAATAATTACAGTCAATTCAAATGGGCAAGGTCTTAAATTGTTTGGAAGAAATATGTAAAGTAGTCATACATTTTTACAAAAAAAAAAAAAAAAAAAAAAAAAAATCCAATTTAAATATGACACACTTAATAACTATAAGAAAGCAATATTTAAAAGAAATGGGAAAGGATTTAAGTAAAACATCATCAAACTACGAATAAAAGGTCAAAGGTCTAAAAATGCAAAGAAAAAAAAATTCCTGTTTTGCTTAATAATGTAGAAATAAAAAACTTTCAATAAAATAACCGAATAAATCGGCTATGAAAAACCGAATAATCGGTTATAAAAAAACGAATATTCGGTTCTTAAAAAACCGAATAATTGATTACAAGACTAACAGTCATTTACCGAAATGGTCGGCTTAAAGTCTAAAAAAAGTTTTTGAAATCTAGATTGATTAACTAAATAAAGCACAATTAAAACAATACCGAATAAATGGTTAACAAAAAACTTTTCAATCGAGTAATCAATTAAACTCTAAGCGGCCTAAGAATATTTCTAAAAGTACATGAAATATTTTAACAAAATATGCACTTTTATCTTACCAATTTAAAAACAGAAAAGTATTAAATGAAAAACTAAATAATGACTTTATCATGAACCCGATTAATCGAATAATCTATTAAAAAACATTAGATAAGGAGAACAGCTTGTTTAACCATTACAAACTGCAACAAAATATTGACTTTTTTATTTAAAAATAGCACAATTTACATGTGGAATAACTCACATAATCACATATCGAAAAACCAGTAAATCGAACAATCGATTATATTATGACCTAGCTGAAACTAGTCACAGTTTTTTATTCTGTAGCTGGGTAAGTAGTAGCAATTCCCGTCGAATTTGGTTTAGCATGTTACAGTTCAAGTTTCGTTTTATTTGGAGAAGCAAACTACGTAATTACTTCTAATTACGATCGGAATTGATTTCTGTGACAGGTTAAAACGTCACCAAGCAAATAAAATTTTAGCTATCAGATAAATTAACCGAATAATTAGTTAATTACAGGAGCGATTAATTGAGTTATCTACTTAGCGTTAAAGCTTTTAATATGTTCATTTTTAATCTGATGAAATAAAAACTCTATAAAAAATGTTGGTTTACCGAATAAACAATTGAAAATATAGCTTTAAAGATTCTATATTATTTTAAATATTAATCTAATAAAAATGACGAATAATCGACTAAGAAAATATTACAAGACTTTAAAATTCTCTTCTTGAAGCTTATTGCATTTTGGCATTTAAATATCGAGTAATTTGTTACCAAATTTTTCCATATTTAATCGAACAATCGGCCAAAATAAAAAGTAATTGCTTAAAAACTTCACTTTACCGTATAATCGGTGAAAGTAACTTGTTATTGTATTATTAACTGTATTTTCAGAATAATCGAAAAATTAGGTGAAATTAACCAGTAAATTTTACACAATATTTTGGTTTTTTTTTATCTACAATGTTACAAATATAATAACGATTATTCGATTTGTTTTTCATCTTAATGATTAATTTTACTTTCATGTTTTTATGAAACTTTTTAGAAATTATTTACTGAATTAAATAAAAATAAGGAATATACAACTCGATTATTCGATTATTCTAAGCAAAAATTTAATTATACAAAGTTTTTCTTGTCTGTAAAGTAATCTTTTTTTAAAAATTACCGTTTAGCTTCACCCAATTTTTCGGTTATTCTTAAATATCAGTTAATAATTCAAAAATATTTCTATCTTTTAGGTTAAGCCTTTAAGCAATTACTCGTTTTTTTCACCGATTATTCGCTTATATATATAAATATTTTGTTACCTAATTAACCGAGTAACCGTTACGCACCCCTTTAGACCTTTGCAGTGAAATAGACCAGAGTCTCTAACGATAATTTAACCCGCAACCCTCACACTGATAGACTAGCTTTCTACAAACTTGCCTACAGGACCATTTTTATTCGATTTTAAGTCTTAGCGGAACATTTCGTAAGATGAAAAAAAAAATTTTATTTATTTAACCAAAATTATTTTTAAAAATATTTCGATTACACCCTGGGAAAAATAAAAATTGTAAAGACAAAAAAAAAATTAACTTTAATTCAAAATAAAAATTTGGAAAATTTTTACAGCCATCTTCTGGAAATAGAAATCGCATGAAGTTGAAATCGATGGAGATTTTAAATTAAATTTTTTTGAAAAAGTATGTTGTTCTGGTACAGACAAATGGTCCTCAAAGTATGAACTGTTAACGCAGGATAGTTTTTAAAATTTGTTCGATTTGAACTTACTCGAATTCGATTTCCAGAACGCGGTTGATAATAATCTTTCTATTCGATAGGCTCTATGAAAAGTTCTACCCCCAAATTCTTAAAAAACATTTCAAGTTTTAAAAATGTTTATGAAACGAATTTTTTATGAAAATTTCTTCAATAAATCAAAAAAATTTTATATGAATATGGGGGTTCATTTTAAGCGTTGAAAAAAAGTAAAAAAAAAATTTTTATTATTTTTAAAATAGTTTCAGAGAATTTTTTTAAATTTTTTTTATTTGAAAATTTTGAAAAAAGTTTAAATAATTATTTTTAAAATTCTTATTTCATGACTACCGGCCTAAGAATTAAGATTACTTTTAAAGATTTTCTTCCTTAAAAAATTTTAAAGGATTTTAATCAACTTAACTTCTTTGTTTAAGAATATTTTGAAAATTTATTTTTGTTAAAATTTTTGAAATAATTTGAAATATTTTAATTTTCCAAATTTTATGAAAATTATAAACAAAATGAAAATCAAATATTTTCTTTAAACAAAATGTTCGGAAAAGAACTATTCAAATTCATTTAATTAAGAATACAAAACTTTCAGACTCTTTTAGAAGTTAGACAAGGTACATTAATTTTAGAATTTTGAACTCATTTTTTTTTTAAATTTTTTCTATTTTTTCACTTAAAAAAACTATAAACCTCTTTCTTAATACTTACAAATAATTTCATGATGATTTTAGTTTAGAATAAACACACCCACTTTTGTTGAAAAAAATATTCAGCCGCTCACTAGAATTATACAAGAAAACAAAATGAATTTAAATTTAACGGAATTGAAAATTTTTGCTTGCAATTTTATTTTTTTTTTATTAATTTAAAAACACTTTATTTCTTTTTTAAAGAAAAACTTTTTTTAAATATGCTTTTTTTTATTTGTTTTTAATAATAGTAAAAAACTGCACCTTGTTTTCTTTGACAATTAATAAAAATTGGTTTTATGTAAAACACTACAAATAAAGGACTGTAGAACCCGCTACGATTCCAAACCTTTAACTGGATGCTGTCTTTGGTCAGTTGGTGGCTTATATACTCCGCACATTTATTACGATTAAAACACACAAAAATAATTTTGAGTTTGAAACTTAATTTTTTTTCTTTGATTTTGCTCTACTCTAATAAAAAACGGCAGTTTTGAAAATATTCAAAAAGGCTTAAAAGAGCGAGAGCTCAAAATTGTGTTTTATTTCTTTAATTTTGTTTTTAGTTTTGAGTTCTGTTTTTGCTAAATTATTTATTATTAAGCCATTAATGATTTTTTTTGAAAACAAAAAATTTTGAAAAAGAGTTTTTGTTTAGTATTTTAAAACTGAAAGTGAGAGTAAATACAAATGTGGTATTAAAATACACACAAATTTTGCAAAAGCAATGTCTTGGCTAAAAGCTTTTTTCTTTTACTCAAGGGGTTTTGAGATTGAAAATGAGAGTGCAAAAAAAAAGCTTTTCTAAAACTTTTAACATAAAAATTGTGTTAATTTGTAATTTAATACAATATTAAAAAAAAAAATTCAAAATGCTTAAATTTTCTTACCCACACTAAAGCAAACTTTAAAAACTTACTAACACATTCCCATTTAACAAGAAAATGTTTATTGGTATAAGTGTTCCATAATTTCTTAGCTACCAGTTGCAGCTGAAGAAACAAATCACTAACACATTCTTCATCTCAAAACAAAAAAGTCTTGGTATTAGTGTCCCAAGCATAACAAGCTTAAGCTTAACTTCTAATATCATCTGCTTAAACTTACACACCCTCACAAAATCATTAACCCATACACTGAAATTCATTCAAAGCCTTTTGCATTAGTATTAGCAGTTCATTCCTTTTTGAAAATTTGCAGTATTTACTTTTTTTTTTTTTGGTTCTTCAGTAATTCAAACATTTTTCTTGAAATGTGTTAGTGGTGTGTTACCATTAAAAATTAACATGAATTTTCCTTAAATTGGTTTTCCTTCAAAGGAAAAATATCTATATTAACAAAAAGATATAAAATTTTCTAAACAATTTTAAAAACTTTATTCCAATGCTTTTAATAGTGTGTATTAGAGGCTCTTTGAAACTGGGTTAACAGTGTGACGACATCGTTGTGAACATATAATTATTTGATTCTTGCAACAAAAACTCCACATAAACAAACAAAGTAAAATATATATAAAAAAATGCATACAAATATAAAAAAATTAAATTAAAGCAAAAAGCCTTATTTTCAATAAATTGTAACAAACTATGGCTAAAAGTTAAAGTCCAATAAAAATCTTATAACAAGGTGATTTAGTGATTTGTTGAAACGAAAAACGTTTAAAGATTAATAAAAAAAAAAAATAAATAAATAAATTTTAACAAAAAATTTTGTGAAAAGTGTAATTATAAACAAAAAATGCCAAAAATTTTTAAATACCTGATTTAATGTATTCATAAAAAAGAAGGTTTGTAGCTTAAGTCTTTTGTTTTAGAGCAAAAATGATCTTATCTATTCAGGATAATACAACAAAGGTTAAAAGTGTTTTGAAAAACAAATTGTTTAAATTTAAATAAACAAAAGTATTGTAGGTCAAGGACGACTCCATGATACCCTGAACCACTTTGCTGTAAAAAGATGATTCAACCAACACCACCATAGTGGAAAGGCAGTCTGCGTTTTTGGTGATGTGTTTTACACATATAAATATTCGTTGTAGAACCATCTTTTTGTATACGAATTGACTCTTTCTTTTTGGTCATATGTTAAATGATTGGATCTTAATATATTGAAAGGGGTACTTACAATTTCAATTCAAATCTTATGTTAATTCTTAAGCTTAAATCCTGCCAATGCCGGACCAAAATTCTCCTTATCACATTTCCCGGTCTCAAAAGTGCTTAGCATTGTTCTTGCCGGATATGACCTGCATTATCTCTCATCCTTTAATGAGTGTGGCCGCCAGTATAAAACCAACCGGCTCCTTATCACTTTTTGAGTCTATCTAGCGATGTCCGTCTGGACAGCTGGCTGTCTATTTATATAAGCCTTGTGCGCAAAGCAGTGTGAGATTAGGGAGGAGCAATTAGTTTCATGTACTCTGCAATTCTGTTTTGTTTTGTGATTCTCACACTTTTTAACTTCAAGTTGGCTGGAAAGGATGAAAAAATATGATTATGAAAAAATTGCAAAACTAGAATTTCATAATCTGCACTCTAATGGAATTTCATTTTAAAAATTGCAGCAACAAAAATTGCTTCTATGGGGATGTTTCAACCTCGCAAAAATTGATGACTTCTTTTGGTGTTATAAGTCGTAACCCCCAAGAAAGTATGTTTTTTGTGTGAATAAAATCAAAATTGGTGCACCAATTTTAACGAAAAAGGGCTTTATACATTCGAAATATATTTAGCTACGTCCCAATAAAAAATTTTATCATTTTGCGAAGCACTAATGGGACATTTAAAAATACAAGCGCACAATTATGCGCTGCGCAATAAGACATACACAGATGCAGTAAAGATATTAAATGAGCTCTTAACAAGTTTCGCTAAAAAAAATAATATTTCAATTGCCAAGGCATTCTCTTACTACGAAGCAGGTTTGTAAGGCTGATAGTACGTTCACCAGTTTTATATGCCTTAAATAAAGCGCTTTTTGTGCCAAAAATGTATTGCTTCAAAGTGGGTACTCGCCTTATAAAATTCATGTCTTCCGTAAGCGGTATGGTAAGCGAAACTCTTACATTTCTCGCTTACAAACCTGCTTTGTTTGAAGCACAACTTTTTATTGGGATGCTACTGCACAAAAATTGGCTCGTTGTTGTATTTTTTTATTTTTTATTAAGTTTTTAAAACAAAATTAAAAAAAATTTATAAAAAACAGTTTTTATTAATTTTTTTTATTATTTTATTATTTTTTTATTTTATTGATTAAAAAAAATTGTTTAAAAAGTATTTGAATTTAATTAGCGTGATAATTATATTAATTATTTTTTTTTGCTGAAAGAAAATTAATAATATAATTTTCATATAATATTTAATATTTTAATTGTTTTGAAATAAATTTTCAATTTAAATATTAATTTAATAACAAAAAAAAATCTTTATTGATTTTTTCGTTTAGAATTAATTAATTTAAACTTGTAGAATTGCTGTTGGGAATTTTCAAAACCTGAACTTTATTTGATAAAATCAGTTAACACATTGTTTTTTTTATTAAAAACGAAAATATCAAAATATCAGCAGACTTGGAAATAATTTTTGGACTTCTTAAAAATAATTTTGATGTCGAATTTTGCATTTTTATGTTACTGAATAAAGCAACGTTTTCTCCAGTTATACAAATATTTGTCCTGCAAATACCTGTTTTTGATAAAACACTTTATCATAAAAACTAGAGATGGTTAAAAAAATTATAATAATGCATTCAAAATCTGTATATCATATGTAGTCAGTAACGGCTAAAATTTTTCCGGAATG
The DNA here is from genome assembly GCA_963931875.1 of Pollenia griseotomentosa. Classification (NCBI taxonomy): domain Eukaryota; kingdom Metazoa; phylum Arthropoda; class Insecta; order Diptera; family Polleniidae; genus Pollenia; species Pollenia griseotomentosa. Next base: position 199,201,309 of record OZ007561.1, on the reverse strand, counting down.
CAATATAGTGTATACTAGGGATATAGTGAATACCGATTTATCGGCGCTACTTCAGGTTTGCCGATAAATCGGTAGCGGCGATATTTTGCTGCCTATACTTTTTTAAAGTTCTTTTGAAAAAACAATTAGTTTTCTATGCTTATTTTTTCCTTAAAAACTAAGAGAAGTAACACATTTAAAAGCAGAACATAAAATCAAACAGAATAACAAATTGATTGTTTTTTATTCTTTAGGCGAAGATCCACACCACGCGCTCTATACGCTTAATACTTTCTTGACCTTTTTTCAAGACGCTTGCAAATCTATATAATTATGCATTAAACGCGTTTGATGTGTAACTTGGCAATACAATTTTACACTGATTCTACTTTTTGACAGATGCTTAAACGCATCATCGGATTGAACGCGTAGTGTGTACCACTCAGCTGTGGTTCTGCAAGAGAAGAAGTCGAGATATAGCTTTGGTCTCCTTATATTTCTAAAGACGTAAATCCGCTTGGTGCAGAAATACTTAAGTTTTCAAATGAGTTCTGTCGGAGGCTATTATCGACTACAAGTCTGGTTCGAAAGGATTTGGGATATCCGCAATTGAGAACACCTTCTATTTTTAACAAAAATTAATTAATTTCAATTTGAAATATTTGTAATCTCCCTAGAGGGAAGCGAACTGACACTAAAGTAGTCCCGTTATAGGTTCTTTGGTGGTAGAGATCGGTCCTAGTTCTAACACTTTATATGAATGGGACATATCACTTTTACATGTGGTTGTCATTGCAGGGTGTTAATTGACACCTAAGCGCTACCGTTTGACCAGTCCACATCTATTCTCAATGTACGTGTTTAGTGTGTTAGTTACTACAATGCTAGTCCTTGGTCCCAATGAAATTCTAATAAACAATTCCTAGAACTAATTTTAAGAAACAATTTTTAAATAGTCCCAAAGACCACTGAGCGAGCCTGTTACAAAAACAGTCCTTATAAATAAATTTAAAATCCCTTTTTATATTTTTTATACAAAAAATTATTAAAACTTATTAAATCCAAAATTTAGTAAATTAAAAAATCTGATTAAAAAGTTTTTTAAATAAGTGCATAATTCTGTGGCCTTTTGACAAAACATCTTAAGTCAAATTTAAAAAGTTGAAAAAAACGCTGTTAATTATACGAATTTTCGGGGGGGTGCTTTAAAACCATGGGAGATAAGGCCATGATGGCTTTATTGCTCAATTGAATGTTAGATAAAGCCATAATGGCCTTATTGCCCAATCATTGAGAGGTAAGGTCATATTTAAAATTTTGCGAAATGAGAGATATAGCCATATTTTTTTTTTCACAAATGTGAGATAAAGTCATATTTTTCCAGAATATTGTTACTTTACTTTAGTGTTTCCGGGAAAAGTCATTTTTTTATTCTTGTGACGCACGCAGGAAAACTTTATTCAGCGAAGCCACCTGCAGGGTCCTACTGGAGGAGAAAACCATTAAGCGCGGCCGCAGGCCGCCACGCAGAAAAACTTTAGTATGCGAAGCCAGATTTCAATACTTAACTTTTGTGTCTCCGGGAAGACTCTTAATTATAAAAATAAGAAAACTATTAATCAATGTAAAATGCAAAAGTTCTTCAGAACTGAAATGAGAGATAAAGCCATTTTCTAAAATTACTTATGTGAGCTAAGGCCATGATGGCTTTATCTCCCATTCAAATGAACAAAAAAAATAAAAGACTTTATCTCCCTTTTGAATGGTATTAAAGCACCCCCTCGAATTTTCCTGCAAAAAACATTTTTGTTTATGATTTTAAATTTTTGTATTATAAACGAAACTTTTCTTTAATTTCGGTTTATTTTATTTTTTGATAAAAATGATTTTTTCACCGAGTTTTTTTTTAAACTTTTTTTACTATCTTAACTCGACTTTAGATGTTTTGTTAAAATGCCACAGAAATATACATATTTAAATACATTTTCAGTCAAGTGATTAGTTCTCCTTTCTCCTTTCTACTTTCTTTTTTTTTCTCATTCTATTTTCACAAATCCCAGGACCAGTTCTGTTGGTACCAGTGACACAAATTTTCCGCAGGGCTCTTTAACTGTTCTTTTCTATAAAAATATTATTTCTGTGACATTTTGAAAAAATTTTTAAATAAAATTGGTGAAAAAATAATTTCTATCAAATAATTAACTCAACAAAAATTAAAGAGAAATTTCGTATATAATACAAAATTTTGAAAACGTAAACAAAAATTTTTTTAGAATGAAAATTCGTATCATTAACAACTTTTTTTTCAACTTTTTAAATTTGACTTAAGAAGTTTTGTTAAAATGCCACAGATTTGTTTTTTTCTATGGGGTCTATATAAAACTGATTTTCACCAATTTTAAAAGCGCTTAAAGCCCTTATATTAATTAAAATCAAAGTTCCCAATTTCAACAAATTATCTCCAAAATATGACCTCAATATCTACATGGGCAGACAACCAGCCAGACGGACGGACGGAAGGAAATTGTAAGATCGATTCAGAAAATGATCGGCATGCAATTAGGTGGGTCTTTATTACACACATCTCCAACTATAATTTAAACACTTGTTTTTGCATGTGCTTAAAACATAGTAACTTTGCTACCATTTAAGGACCTCTATGTCTTTTACGGTTTATAACTACAAAATATTGTAATCCAATCTCTATTATAGCTGTACTCTTTTTTTTAACATTTTATTAGTTTTCAGTCTTTAGTGTTTACACAGTTTTAACAATTATATTCTGCTGTTGCTAAGCTAAAAAATATAGCAAAATATTTGAGCATTTTTATAAAAAAACATATTGAAATCTATAAATAAATCAATTAATTCAAACTTTCAATTAACTTAAATATAATTGTTTTTTTTCTTTTTTGTATTCCAATACACTATATTTGTTCAATTAGAAAATTATTATCCCCAGAATCACCTATTATTAATACCATTTATGTCCATCTAGCCAGCATCATTATAATGCCCATGTTTTTTTTTTTTTTTTTTTTTGCAAGAAAATATTATGATGTCTACTAACCTGTGGCTATGAATTTATTCATACAATGCGCATGACTTGACATCACATAATAATCTTAGGGGTTGCGTTTACAGGTAATAGGATATTCGTTACTGGCGATAAGGAATTTATAGCACTTTTTCTGCATTTCAGTTAAATACAAAAGTTAAATTATATGAATAACATGGTATTCTTAAGCAACTGGCCAAAAAAGGTACATTTATTAAGATAAGTGAAGCAAAAATTAGTCAATTAAAGTGCAATATAAATATAAGGCCTTTCTTGTCGTCAAGTTAGTTATGGTCTTGCTTTATACTGGGCAAAGGCTTTGCATAAGTTGCCTCTGTTTTTGTCCTTGAGATGACCTATGATACTAAACAAACGTTTAAGGTTGATTGACATCTCGTTAACTTTCTTTAATGTGGATCTTTGCAAGCTATTTGAGGGCGCCCTTTTCCTAGTATCCTAGTATAATATCTCGTCAGCAGGTTTTCGAAGAGGATGAATTACCCATTTAAATTTTCTTTTCCGGACTTCAACATTAATTTTATTATTATTAGCTCGTTGTTCATTAAATCATTTACAAAGCCAAATGATTTTAAAGAATCTTTAAAGGCATCTGTTAACAAGAACTCGTACTTTATTTTTAACTCCTGATTTTAATGATTTTAATATCTGCACTTTGGTCTTCACGCAGTTCCAAACCTTGTTAAGTTGTGTGAAAGCTTCAATTGCTTCAATAGCAGTGTCATCGTCTTCAGTTTTACCACTAACTTAATATTGGAATTCTTTGACACATTTCATAAGATTTGAATAAAGTATGAAGGGATCACCCGATCTTGAATTAATGCGGATCTTCTTTATCTTTGCTACATTTATACAAAGTCCAACCGTACTTGATGGATATGCCAGGTCACTCAACTAATCCTGCGTGATTTCACATTCGTCATCAGCGTAGTCTAATGGCTCATGGCGGTTATTAGGTCTGTTTAGATTCCACACGATTCCTTGAGATTTATTTTTGCTAGCACTCTTTAAAAATGCATTCATATAATCAGTAAACTTTTGCAAATTGTCATAAATAAATTTACGCTTGAACAACTCTTTAAATCATCAGCCAATCAATCAATCATCGATGTGTTATCACAAAACTGTCTCCTGTAATGTGGCTCGTTTTTGGCTTAACGGTTTTGAAGGTAAACAAAATTGGTATGAGACCAAGCCACAAGCCAAACTACACTAGTATATCAAGAAAAATGCACCTTTTGAGGCGGCTTACACGCTGGAGGCTTTACCAAAGCTTATTTCTTCCAAAACTAAGCCGGATTTAGCGTTATAGTTAATGGAAATCATTACCGCAGCATGATCAATAAGTTTTATTGAAAAATATGAATCAAAATGATTCTGGGACACTTAGTGTCAGCAGAATGGGGCTCAAAAGTCGTTTGATATGACGTCCCACGATTATTTTTTGTGGGGGCTGTGTGAAGCTTCTGATAGGACAGGTTCATCTGACGTCTTGGAGGTGTGACATTGTTTGTAATATTCCTGCCATACAGCCAGCAATGGCTGTATTGGATTGGATGTAAAATTGGATGCCCAGAATTCTCTTTAGTATTAAAAGCGCGATGTCCATAAGTTCGAAGTAATTTTGAAATATTAATGACGATATGAATCTTTCGAATAGAAGTTTTTCTGTTTTTTCACAACTTCAAGTTCTATCTGTCATAAAAGACAAGATTAATACACTGTATTTTGTTGGTATTTTGTTTAAGCTTTAATATCGTTGCAAATAAGACTTTTTGAGTGTTTGCAATTCTCATTCACTCTGCAGTTTTATTTGCTAATGTCTTTGGCTTTTCTAAAATTTTTCGGGAAAATGTTTCCTAATGATCTGGCCTTAGTAGCCAGTGAAACTAGCTTATCCCCCAATAATAAATTTTGATGTTTTCATCAAGAATAAAAATTGCAAACTAAGCACGACAAACAAAATCTTCTTAATTAATGACACCCTGTCGTTTACATTTTTAAACTTAATCTTATAGGAGGTAAACTAACGATAAAAAGTTTCATAATCGCGAACGATTAAAATCGACTTGCGAACCCTATAATAACAATCATATCCAGCTGGTATGATTGTAACGTTTTAAATCTTTTTTAAAGTGTCACAATTGCATGCTTTTTAAGATCATAACACTTGCCTGGACATAAAATCTTAAAGACAATTGCTCATGTTCACAAAAAAAAAAACTTTGGCCATTCACTCCATTTATTGAAATAGGTGGTTATTAAAGTAGGCCAAATTTATGTTGGGGTCTTTTTTATTAGTTTTTTTTCTTTACAAAAGAAAAGGAAAATTGTATGTTAAACATTTTCAGCACGTTTGTATCACCAAATAAATTTTCTAGTTTTCCGGCAGCTCCCAGATACATACATAAAATTATTGTTTTAATATGCGCATAAATTTGAACATAGAAAACAACAACTATTACAAAAAATATTGAAAAATCTAACAAACCGATTTTAATCTAATTGTTAGATTAAATGCAAAAAAAAAAAAATATTAAAATGAAATGGTGATTTTTGTGAATTTTTAGATTGTGGAATAAATTTAAGTTTTCTGGATTTGTTAAAAGTTTAAAAAGATTAAACTCAAAAGAAATAAATAAATGAATAGTTTAACTTATTTATAAACATTTATATGAAAAAGTAGCCAATTAAATAAATTAATGCTTGCAGCTTAAGTCTTTTGTTTGGCTTGCTTTAGTGTTAGAAAGCTAAATGTTTAAGTTTTGTGTGTTTGATATTAATGAGTTTATGGTTGTATTTTTATAAAGATTTATTACGTGTTTTAATTAAACATTTACTGCTTGAATTGAGTTATCAATTTTAAAGGTGGCAGGGCATTTTATTAGTATATATGATAGTAATTAATTGAAGTAATATTATTATTCAAAATCCTGAAGTAGAACCTGAAATAGTTCTATTACTAGAAACTGAACTTAAACTAAAATCTGCACCAGAACATGAACCTAGTACCTGGACTAGAAACCAGAAACAAGAAGCTGAGCAAAGACCTTTACTAGAATCGGAGCAAGATCCCAAACAAAAACCCAAAGTAGAAACTGAACTTAAATATGAACGAAAGCCTTCACTAGAACCTGTGCTAAGACTTCTACTAGATCCTAAAATAGAATTTGAACTAAAACATGAACTAGAACCTGATATAAAACATAAAACAGCACCGGAACAAGAACCTGAACTACAGCCCTAACCACACCTAGAACTAGAAACTAAACCTTAACTTGAACCTGGCCCAGAGCTTCAAGAAAAACCTGAGCTAAAATCAAAATTCGAGTCCGAGGAAGAACTAATTGGTGGTCAATGGCAATTGCTACGGGGAGATGATCCAAAGACTTTATGTGGCAGAAAATTCATGGTCTAGGCGTAGAAAATATGTGGTCTCAAGCAAGAGAAACAATAAAACTTTTGAAAGACAAGTTCGAAAAACGCATTATTTCCGTAAATGAGGAGTAAATTGGCCACCAAGATCGCTTGGTTTGACATCCTTAGACTATTTTTTAAGGGGTTTTTTGAAATCGAAACGGCAAAGCAATAATCTCACAATACAGTTCAAGAGCTAAACAACAACAATATCGGTTTGATATCAACCATTGACAATAGTTTATTAAACAAACGTTATTGAGAATTTTGTTAAAAGATTGGGAGCCTGCCGAGCCAGTAGGGTTAATCACTTCACTAACATAATTTTTAATTTTTAACCAAAACCCATATGTAATAAACTCAGATATAAATGTTTTTTCAGACTTAAAAACATTGGAACCAATCCTTAACACAGTCCAGCTAAAAGCCTATAAATAATAGCCTCATGCCCACGCCTTTACTTGAGAAGATTAAAGTTGTTGCTTAACTACACACTTAAAATATTTTCTTTACAAAATCACCCGATGTACGATTAATTCTCTGATATGAGAAAAATTCAATCAAAATATAAAAAATATATTCCTTTTTACGAAACGGCTCATGAGGAGTTCAACAAAGTAAATTCGAAATATGCAATAAATATAAATGCTATAGAAAACATAACGTACTCTCATATCGCACCCTGGTGCTTCTCAAATATTAATATAGATTTCTACCTTGCATATACAAATAAACGGGATATGACCTCCTTTGAAATTCAACAGAAATTTTTGGAATTAATTAATATCAAATACTCAAATCATTGTCAGTTTTTTACCGATGGTTGTATAAGAACGAGAAAACTGGTTTTGCAGTTTTTGGTGAGAAAACTCCCATTTCTAAACGTATTCAAAATTTTTCCTCTATATATACTAGCGAATTACTAGCAATAAAAACATGTCTAATAATACTTAAGAACATCTCTCAAAAAAACACTTTTTTAACCGACAGTAAAAGTGCCCTGGAGGGACTACAATTTCCATTTATTAACCACATGATTATACAACAAATAAGAATGTTAATAACATCCCTACCTAATCAAAAAATTGCACTTCTATGGGTTTCTAGCCACCTAAATATAGGCGGAAACGAAAAAGTTGACCAGCTTGCCAGAAATTCTTTAAAAAGCCGAATATCTACCGAATATAATTTTCAAATTTCAGACTATAGACAATACATTGAAAAATATATTTTTCACATCTGGAAAGATCTATGGAAAGATAATTACGAAACTAAACTATTTTAAATTCAAAGAAACATATCGCACAAATTTATAGTACCCAATATATCCAAAATAGACTTTATAAAGTTAAATAGACTAAAATTAGGTCATGGTTTATTCTCACAAACAGCCCCCAGGTTGTGAATGCGGGCAAATACTAACCATCTCTCACATATTTTATGAATGCAGTCTTCTGCATAACAAACGTTTAAAATATAAAATAAATAACATTAAAATCCTTCAAAAAGAAAATGAATTTGAAAATATAAAAAAATTTGGACTGAGATAAATATTTATAAGTCGATTTAAATCTATGTATGTGTGTATATTAGAATAGAATATACCCAGCTAGTATTTTGTATCATAATCTAATCATTTAGGAATCAGCTTCAAGAGCAAAATACCCGTTTATGAGCTCATTTTTCAATCATAAATGATACTCTCGTTGTGAGAAAATGGTACCCTACCGATGAACCACCTGAAAGAATCATTTGTGATACAATTTTCTGATTAATTTTTGATCAATTTAATGGTAGTTTTTATAATCATTATTGAGTCGTTTTCGTCTCATTTTTCAATCGTAAACTTTTGATTATTCGAACAGCTTTATTTTAAACCAAACAAGAGTTCTCGGTTTTGTGCAAAGAAGGGAAGAAACAATTTGAACTAAAATAAATGTTCATCAATTGTCAATAATTTTTGGGCTTCATTTTTAGCCAAGCTTCTTCTTATTTGTTTGGCTTACACGAAAGTTTCTATTTTTATTTTTTTCATTTAGCAAAAACAAAAATTCAATGTATTTAAAAATCATTTTTAACATATCATTGAATCATATATGAATGCATTTTAAAGTTAAGTGATAAATCAGTTTTTTATCATCAAAACTGATCTGAAAAGACACATTAAGGTGATTTTTACAAAAAATAATCACCCATATGCTAGCTGGGTAAGGTCTTATGTGAAATTAATTGGCCTATATAACCTAATTGTGTTATAATACCAAATAAATAATAATAATATGTAAATGTTTTTAATATCTACAAAAAACTTTTATTTTTTAGTAAAATTAAAATGACACCTCAATTTTCGCACACTCTTCAGTTAGTTTAGGACTGCATAAAGACCTAATATTAGTACTGAACTAGGAGTTAACCAGTATTGTATAAACTACCACGAATATGTTCAAACTAAAACAATAAGAATACACAAGATATAAATAAGCCTCATTAGGACTTCATTAAGACCTGCTATAGCAGATCAGCCCATACTATATAAAGTCTTACGTTTTGGGCAAGTTTTTGAACTGCTATTGACAGAATTCAAAAAATTTTATTTTATTTTATTTTTGTATGTTTTGACATACTTATATAACTTTTTTTACTATTTCATCCATGACTTTAGTGGCTTTTGGCATTTTTACTTCAATTACCCTAAAAAATTAAACCAAATATTCCAAATATTCAGTTTAAGCAATTGTCATTCAATAAAAAAATCTATAACTGCTAAAATTTATTGAATTTCTATTACTAGTATCTTCTTGCTAATTTTATTTTAATGGTTGATTTGTCTTTGTGAGTCTTAGACGCTATTGCTGTGGGTCTGTCCATAACTCTATCTTGTCTAGCTACAAATGGTTCACCACTCAAGGCAAAAAGGGGGATTTTTTGTTGGATGCCGCTTTAAAGTTTTATTATGGTAGTTTTCGGTTTATATTCTCTTTAACGTTTTTTGCTGCCTTTCTTGTAGATATCGTGTGGCATATCTAAACACATGCTATTGTTTTTATATTTTATAGTATTGCAATTGCATTTTTATTATTGCAACATGCAGCAAGACAACGGTTGTATTGTAATTGATAAAGTGTGTGTGTGTGTTTGTTTGTTTTTATCTGTGTATGTTTGTATTGATGTTGTTATTATTATGTTACAAGTATTCCCTAACATTTATACAGACATGTAACGTAACATTACCAAAAAAAAAAAAGACAAAGCTTGTAACATGCAACAAAAAAAAAAAAAAAAAAAATGCCAACAACATTTACCAGACTTGTAGTTGACAGAATCGTAACAATTAATATTATTTACAACATCTAAAGAGAGTTGGTAACAGACCACTGGTTCAAATGGATGCTCGGTTGATTTTTTATTGTTCATAGGCAAAAGTAATAATTAGAAAAAGAAATATTGCACAAAACGTTATTTTAGTTTTTACGTTTTTTTTCCTTCTTGTATCCATACCTTATTTGGGAAACTAATAAAGAAAAAAGTCAAATTTTGAAAACAATTTTGTGAACATAATTTTAATGTTAGGATTTTTTTTTTTTTTTTGCAAATTCCTTTTAGAATATTTTACATTTTATTTTCCTTTTAAGAAAATGTGACAAATTTTTTAAATGTTTTGTGTTTTAAGTTAAGAAACAATTATCACTGAAATCACCTTAAATTATGACCACTTGTCAAAGCTGTACACCAAATTGGTTTTGAAGTTAAGACACGTATTAGAGATTTAAGATTGTTAAAAAAAAGTGTTTTTCTTAAGACAAATTAAAGGTAAAATTTTAAATAATAGTTTAAGGTTACAAACAAGAGAGTTAAGCAACATGCACCGAATACGGTGAAAGGTTTTTAAATAAAAGTTATTGGGTTTTAAAAAATTTTATCCTTTTTAATTTTTGAAAAATTTTTAAATCGTTAAAGTTTGTTGAACAATTTTTTACCATAATTTAATTATCTAGTCTAAAAGATTGTCTTAAATTTCAAAAAAAAAATATCTCTCATAAAATTTGACGTACAGCTGTCAATTTTAATTTAGTGCATAAATAAAAAAAAGACTTAAGCTTCATGCTTTAAATGCGGAAAAAAGATTTTAAAGTGTTAATCAATGATAACTTTACAAATCCAACCCTTTTTTAAGCAATTACAGATTTTTTAAGTCATCTGAAACTCTCAAGGATTTTTCCTAGAAAATTATAAGACATGCCTCTTCTTCCAAGCAAAAAAGTCATAATGAAAACTAATCTAAAGAGCTGTCTTAAAGTTTATAAAATTACTTTTACCAGATTTTACAACCAGTTACTTTTTATTTTAAAAATAAATCATAGAAAAGACTAAAGCACCATGCACTGGATTCGATAAAAAAATTTTAATTGAAAATTAATTGATTCTTAACAAAGCGGCCTCTCTTTTATACTCAAATAAAAAATTTTATTTATTAAAATAATGGGAGTTTTTCTAACACAAGGTTATTTGTGTTCCTAGTCGCACTAGATCACCTTAAATAAAGACCATTACGACTAAGAAGCAAATCTACTTTAAGCCAGGGTTTTTAAGCTCTGTTTTTTTAAGTAGCCTATTGGAGTATAAAATTTCTTTAGGAATATATATTAAAAACATTATATTTAGTGTAAAAAACAAAGTTTTTTTTGGTTTTAAATATCTATGTCGAATTTTGTGCAGTCCTGTCCTAGTCTTGGTCCTGGCGGCTAGGACACACCCTACGAAAATCTCCAGATGATATTACAAGACACGGAATAGCATGGATTCTTCAAGCAAGCCGAAGAAGGGAACACCATCAAAAACCTGGTGCAGATTACTGGAGGTCGCAGCAGCGGTTGCTGGTGTATCCTGAAGTGAAAACCCCAGATTGAGGCCCTCTCCTCTGCTCCTAAAAGAAACAACGGACTATACTTTGTTTGTTTATAATTTTTGATTAAATGAAAGAGAATGGATCTTATATTGATAGTGTTCTATTTAATGTCGGCAATTATGTATGGATAAATGTCTGCCTCTGTAAGCCTCACAAATTCTCATTTTGAAAATCATAAAAAAATCGGGGTTGTCATGGACGAGCTGTAACATCATATTGGCATATGTACGGCGGCGTAAATGGTCTTGTGGAAGAAGCTTTTGTGTCAACGGAATCTTAAATGGAAACAAAGCTCCTGAGCACGACGTTGAATTGAGGTTGATGGATTGTTGTGAACACTTTCTTGAGCAGCAGCAATGTTTTTAGCCGATCTTGCAGTACGTTGGCGTCCATGCTTGGGCCTATCACCGACAGACTCTCTTTCTTTGACATCATAAACTACGCGATAAATAGTGCGTTTTGTTGGCACGTTGTTTCTCCAAAAAGTACCGGCCGAAACCCGTTATATAGTGTGCCATTTAAGGATAGTATTGCAAGTTAAATAAAGAGCAGTCGGAGCACATCGATCTACTCGTTAAAGCGTATCCTGAATATGTTCCATCAACTTCAACGTGTTGGGCTTATAAGTGCTGATTTTTAAAAGGAAAAACTGCCCTGGTCAACCAAAAACAATTCAAAGTTGGTGAATTTAAGGTATTTTTCCATGAAGATTGGTTTCAAATTCAACAAGAGCGCCATTGAAAGAAGACATTTCTTCATTGAAATATTACTGGTGATAAAAATTCATACATTGCAGCAAAGGTATGTGACTGCTGCTAAAATTTAAATCCGGTTCTTTAAACTGAACACAACTGATTTCTTGGAAGCAACCTTTGCAAAAAAAAACAAAACAAAAACGGGTTAAATTTGACCAGACATAAGGCCGTAATATGTTGAATACTGTTAAGAAAATTGTGCATGGAAAGTCTGGCATTACCCACCATATCTTGTATCCCTTGTTCCTTTTGACTACAATCTGTTAAACTCGATGCAGATGATATCACTAAAATACAACAGTCATCAAAACCAGATATCCGAAATTGCTTTGATTCGATTTTTCGTTTTTGGCTTAACAAATTAAAAGGTAGTTCTGGCGCAGAATCAATATATTGCCATTAAGATAAGAAATTTCTTAGCAAACGCTTAAAAATACTTTTAATTAATTTATAGTATTTCAATGATGCACAATAAACCACATACAGTTTGCCAAAATTCTCGTATTTTGAAGTTCAGTACTCAATATTTATCTAAAATTTCTTTTTTAATGAAAATTTGCTTCGAAATTTGTTGAATTCTTTGCGGTCTGCATGCCAAATAGAAAAATGTTTCATAAAAAAAATAAAATTGGTCCAGTTAAAAGTACAATTTCTAAAATTAAAAAAAACACCTGTTTTGCTCGGATTTTTTTGAAGCAAAATATTTGTCTTTATCCTCAGACAATAAATATTTGTCTTATCACCAGAAGACTACAATTCTGAAAAGTATTATGGCTAATTTGGCGAAATTATGACATTTGGAATTGACATAACTTTTGAAAAAAAATTTAAAATTTTTTTTGTTCATATATGTTCCTTATAGGATAAAAGGAACCTTCAAACAAATTTCATTAAAATCGAAATGGGTCGGGTCCTACTCTTGGTCGACATGGAATTACCGTAATGGAATTGGGGACTAATTTATTCCATTCTAATTTCGCAAAATCAGAAGACAAATTATTCAAACACTTTTTAAGACTAGTTCAAATTAATAAACATTTGCATGACTTTTAAGCCGATTTGTTTATAAATAATCCACTTCTTTTTAAAGAAATCAAAATTAAAATTTCGAAAATAAATTATGATATTAAAAATGAACTTTGTCTGTAATTTTTCTTAAGAAACAAAAAAAAAAAAAAAAAAAATTCTAAATTTGCACGGTAGACAAACACGTAAATTTTTAGAAAAACCAATTTTTTTAAATTTAATATTAAATTTTTTTCTTAATTGCTTGTAGATGACCGTAATGTCGATTAATAAACTTTTTTAAATTTTTTAACTTTTTTAAAAAATTAGTATTGTGGTTATTTTGTTGAACTATTTATGGTTTTTAATCCAAATTTTTAATATTTTTTAATTAGGCTTAAGTTCATTAAATTTAATTTTCATTGAATTATTTTTATGAAGAAAGGAAATTTACAACATGAAAATCAATCAAAATTGTTATTGATAATCTTTCATTCTTGACCGTGGCCGGGGCTCGAACCGCGACCGGCAGGTTACCATGACATGTTTCGATCGCAACCACTCGATCTCCTCAGATGGATTTGCCGTTTTACACTCGCAGCCATCGACGACTGCTGACGTCAATAGTAAAACATCAATCCTTAAACCAAATTGTATTTCAACCTTTGGTAGATCGAAATTTGCTTTTTTGAACGATTATCCGTTTTAATTGATTTTCCATGCTTTTTTTAAACAATTAAATTTTGGAAAAAGGTTTCCTGATGATCTGGCCTAAGAAACCAGTGAAATGCCCATAGAAAAAAAACTTCAAAAAAAACTTCAAAAAAGAAATAACTCTCACTTTCACCAGGTTCCGTTAAAACTATTACTATTACTTTAACTTCCAGTTAACAATAGGTTTTGACTGCTATAAGTGATAGTTAATTATAACTGAACTTGGTGAAATTGGGGGTCTTTTTATTAAATTTTTATGTTAAAATAATATGAGTTGGTTAATTTATTCTTAATCAAGTATTTTTTAATAACACAATAATTACACAGATCGACATTGAAATCGCTATTTTAACCATTCCTAATGATCCTTATGTTTTTTTTTTTGGCATTCTTAATCGAAATATGAACGCAATTTTGTATCATCATTTCACATTTATCAGATGTATACTTCTCTTTCAGTCGCCTTCCGAAGTCAAATTCTGGTATTGCTTTATTCGGATTTAGCATGCTAAACAACATAAGGATTAGTTGCAATAGATAAAAAAACCTTTTTTTTTAAATGTCTACCTGTGTTATTTATTGTTCGGGAATGTCACAAACTTTCGCAAATTACTTAAGCAAAACAAAAAACTTAGACAACAAACTTGATTTTGCCTTAAACAGCAATGCCAGAGTTTTGATTTAAACAAATTTCGTACATTTTTTTTGCAATATTTTCAAGGAAACTAGTTTAATTTATAATTACTCTGAACTTCAGTATTCCCAATTTAAAGAACAACTTAAACTTTTATATAACAGGCTCATTTGAATATCAAACTTAAGAAAGTTCAAAAATAAATATTATACAAGTTTAAAAAAAAAAAAATAAACAAATGCAAAAGTGTTTAATCACAAATTTAAATAGAATTTGTTTTTGAGTATGACGTACATAACAAACGAAAGACGAAAGTTTTTTTTTTCATTATTTATTTATTGAATCTTTATAAATTAAATATGAACTAAGAATAATCAATAAAATCTTATTCTTATGCGTTATTTTATGTCCTGCTAGTGCCGGACGAAAATGTTTTCCTTTACAGCTTCTGTTCACATATGTTGGTATTTATTAGGGTGTTCAATCGATTAATTCTTGTTCGATTAATCGAACAATTTTAGACGATTAATTGTTCGAATAATTTAAAATTGCTAATTTTGATTGAAGGATTAATCGAAGAATTTATACCGATTAATCGAATGATAATAATATATAGTATTTCTGTTAAATAAATGTATAATTTTTAAAGTTTTAAGTCGAATAAACAAACCAAATGTATTTGTCCGGTGAAATTAAAAAAAAAAAAACAGTCATGTTCAGTGATTAATTAAGCTTATATTTTTGTTAAATTTTCCCAACTCTATTTAATAATTCATTTCATAAAAGAACAAACGACAATGGTTTGTTAACTCCAAGATTTGTATTAATTTATCGGGTATAAGCTGGAAATTGAAATGAAGTGAAAATGAAATCGAACGATAATTTAAATTCGATTCTTTACAAAATTACCATAGTTTTTCGTGGTTTTAAGTGTTGTTCTTGCAAAAATAACAGATTCTTACAGAATGAAGTAGATAAAATGGAATATTTTTATGAACTTTCACTAAAGGGTCATTTTTAGAATTTCCTCGATTTTAAATCCACTTCATTTCGATTTCTGGAACTCGCCCGTATTTTTTCGCAAATAAGTTCATGCATTTCTCTCTTTAGAATGAGTTTGGCTTAAAAATATTGTACGAAAGATAAATCTAATAATGCTAAATGTAACAGGTGTCCAAAAATGTATTAACGGAAATGTTGTTCAACAACTTCACTAATTTACCACTTGCACAGTGACTATAACATAGTACTTGAAGAAGCTGCTCCACCAACAAAATCAAAGAGGCTACAAGTGGTCCAATGAATAAATAATTTAAAGAAGATACTTCGATCGATTCTCTAGAGGAAATTATTTGCTGAAGCATAGCGGAGGATGGAATGTCCGTAAAAAGTTTCAAAAAATCCAAAGTGATATTGACTCTTTTTAGAATCTAAGTGCCCGAAAGTGAAGCATCAATTTGGAGCTATATTGACAAGTTTTATTTAAAAACGAATGTTCAATCGATTAAGTTAAAAATGCCAGATATCGATTAATCGTTTAATCGAACAAATATAAAACCCGATTAATTGAACACCCTAGTACTTATCACTTTTCTGATTGGGTAAGTTCGCAGTGTCTCTTCTTCTTAAGCGAGTGTGGCCGCCATGATTTAAATATTTCGAGCTAGTAGATTCGGATGCAATTCGAGCCTTTTTAAATATTTTATTCGTATTCATAGTTTTTTCTTATGGCACATTAACATTCTGGTGGATATTTGAGTTTTTATCAGGGGGCAGCTGTGATTATTCGAAGAAGTTTATCTTGGCACTTTTAAATTTTTTTAATATTAGAGACTTAAGAATACCGTGGCAGCAGATGGGCTTTAATTTGGAGTTGCAAAGTAGAAGTTTATAGTCGGGACTAAAAACAGAATTTCTTCCAATAAACCAATTAATTTGAATTGCTTTTAGCTTAATTTTGCTTCTTTATGCCATTTCCACGTTAAAAGGCAATCTAGATGTATACCAAGGTGTTTTACTTGCGGGTATTGAGGACTTAGGAGGACATGTTTTCCTACGCAATGTGAATGTAAAATGCACACTTTTTTGCCCATTGATCTGTATCCTCCATTGCTTTAAACACTTTTTCCGTTCAAATATATGATCTTGTACGTAACGAGATGCTTCATGACGGTTTTCTTGTACGCTTAGAAAAGTTGTAACATCCGCAAATGTTGAAGTTTGGGTGTTGTTGTTTGTTCAAAGTATAACTAAAGTATAATAGAAGGCTTAGGATGCTGCCTTGTGGGACTCTAGCGTCAATTTCTCGAGGAGAACTTAAAAAATCGAGTGACTTAGAAGCTTCCTAGCAGGTTGTGTGTGTTTGCTTGTAAGCTTAGCTTCAATTTATGTTATAAGCCTTAATGCCAGACTTTATCAAACATCGATGAAGAGTGTGAAACAATATTTTCTTTCTTCAAAGGCTCTTCTTATGACATTTACTATTCGGTGAATTTGTTCAATGTGCTATGCTTTCTTCTAAAACCGAATTGATGGTTTGGAATACATCCATTTTCATTTAAAATCGGGGTTTATTTTGACACAAATAGTTTTTAAAATAGCTTTAATTTATTAGATAATAAGCTACTAGACATATATATAACTTAACTTTTTTATGATCTATTCCTGGCTTTGGCATCATGGTAACTAGAGCAATCTTCCATTCTTGAGGGTAATATTTAAGGCGTAAAATAGCATTTAGCAAAGATTTTCTTTGCTATACGAGTTAGTTGCAAAAGCATTTTGTTACTGATCTACTCAATGCCAGGTTCCTTCTTGCTGTTTAAGCAACAAATCGCATTTTCGATTATTCTTTTCTTAAATCTTAGGAGAATAGATGCTCTAAGATTACCAGGCGGTAACTCGACTGCTATATCTTGAGATATATTTGGAGTTAATACGTTTTTCAAATGATTAACAAACAGAGTCCCTTTTCCAATTTCATTTCTTGCCCAGCTTCCATTCCAGTTTCTTAATGGTGGTTTACAGATAACTGGCCTTTTAAAATTTCTAGCTGCACGCTATTATGCGTAGTCTGATTGAGGAGTCTCATCAAGTTTCTTTAGATATTTTCCCAGGGATGCCGTTTTCTAAGACTGCAGTTACTTTCTTAGCCTTTTTGTGCACTCTTTGCAATTGCCGCTCTCTTCTTTTTTTGTCAAGAGACGTTCGCCATCTAAAAGTCAAAAGTAATTTAAAAATTTCTTTATATGCCAAGCTTTTAATTTGTCTTTTAAGACTTTATATAATAGACAATACATTTCAGTTTAGTAAAATCTTAGGAAATTTAAGTGGCTTGAAAAATCTATTTTTGTTTTAAATGCTGATTACAAATTTATGTATTATCTTCTTTTAAAACTCAGTTAAAATCAACTGTATTCACTAGACCATTTACCAATGATCTATATTTTATATTACACAATTTCCATTGAAATTTCATAATTTATTACCACACATCTCTACTCGAATTACTACGAGAATAAATTTATTAACAATATAATTAACTGCGTTTTATTTGACAACTTAAACTTTAATTGAAATAAAATATTTTATATAATATATTATTATTATTTTCTTGCTATTGCTTATGTTAATAGAAAAAACACATTTAATTTTAATTGTGGTTCTTAAGGGTAGAGCGGCAAAATTGGTTTTTGTTTTATTTTAAAGTTCTTTCTCATGCCAGATAATTTTTGTAAATGATTTGTAATTACAAAAATATTCTTAGCAATCGATTGCGGATCTGAATTAAAGTTTTTGTTTTAACTTATTGCGACTAGTTAATAAGAGCTTAGAAAAAGATTAAAGTGTAACAGAGATAAAAATAAACGTTTAGATTTATTACGTAGGTTACTTTAATTTCAATGTATCTTAAAATAATTCAGTAATTGTAGAATTCATGAGATTTTTAAAATACACAACATTGCGGTATAAAAAAAATTTATATCAAGGCTCTGAAAATTAGAAAAAAAAAAAAAAAAAATAAATTATTTAAAATTGTATTTTATCAACATTTTTTCTAAATTTTTTAGAATTTATTAATGCTTAACACCGCCCAAAATTTTTTGTTGAAAATCTCGAAATATCCAAGGCTTTGCAAGACATCTAGATTAGCAATCAAATTGAAAAATTAGAGATGCTTTTTGGAGTCAATGTATATGCTTAAAAATGTTTTCTAGTTATTTTAATCTGTATTGCTGCAAAACAATTATTACTACTAAATTATTGTACTTTAAAACTATACTCGTTCAGAAGCTAACACAAGGCACATTGTGACGCCCTCAAGAGTAAATCGTACAAAAAGTTTTCTATAGAACAGAACAGCTAATGAAAATGGTAATCATTGACGTGTTCTTAAGGTATTAAACTGCTTTCCAAAATAAAGTAAAAGCATTTGCTCTCATGGTCCAGAATGCTGTTGTTTAAGGCACTACACATATTTTGATATCTAAAAAACTAAACCATTTAAACAATTTCTTATTCTTATACTAAGTTTGTCATTGCGTGTGAAACTTTTTTATTATCCATCTCAGACCCCATAAAGTACACAGAAAAAATTATTAGTACCCAGCAAAAACTTTACTTACCAAGTAAGTTAGCAAAGAATGTTGGAGAAAATAAACACTACTTATTTTTGTTCGAGGTGTCCACAGAATTCAGTACTTACAATACACGTACTAGAAGTTAAAAAATATCTAGTTATTATGTAACTACTAGTAAGTTGAATTGTAAGTACTTACAATATACTTACCAGAAGCCAAAAAATCACTAGTTAATAGACCTAATAAGTAATTATTGAGTGCGGTACCAGTAAGTAAATATTCAGTACTGAAAACAAAACAAGTAATAAGTAGTTACTGAGCTGATTATTAGTAAGCAAATATTCAGTAGTGAAAATAATAGAAGTACATAATAAGTAGTTCTTGTGGTCATTACTAGTAAGTACTTATTAAAGTTTTCAAAATAATGACAATTGTAATGACAACTACTTACCAGGTAACGTATGAAATAACTACCACCTGTTACTAAAAATCAAAAAGTTTTTCCTGGGTAGTTCTTTATCAATTAAAAAAATTATTTAAAAAGTACTTAAATTTAAATAATTGTTATAATTTTTTTGTTGAAAGAAAATTAAAATAAAAATTTTTATTAAATTACCATTTTAGTTGTTTTGAAAAAGATTTTGAATTAAAATAATAATTAAATAACAAAAAATTATTTGTTTTAAAATAAAATAATTTAAACTTTTGAAATTGTTGTTGGAAATTTTTAAAACCAATCAACACATTGTTTATAACGGCAAAGTTTTTTGATCATTTTTTTAATTAAAATTAAAAATATCATTTATTGAAAAAAAAAATATTCAATATATAAAATTTTTAGTAATCAATGTAATCATTTTGTTAATAGGTGCAAAATCAACAAATGGGTTGCTTGATTCTATGAATTTAGTATAAATTTGGTGATTAGAGAAAATTTTTAATTTCTTCTGTGTATATATATTCGGGTTCCTTGAGTAATTCTAAGTCGATTTAGCCATGTCCGTCTGTCTGTCCGTCTGTTGAAAACACGTTCACTTTCGAAAAACTCAAAAGAAATGAACAAACTTGGTGTCAAATTGCTTTTAGTTGTCCTAAGCAGTTTGGGATTGAAATCCAGCAAAATCGGTTCAATAGGTTCAGAGCTATGGAACCACCACCTTAAAAAATCTATAATTTTGTTACAGAAACTAACATAAATGGTGGAACATTGCACGGAATGATAAAAGATTTTGCACAAGTTTGTTTTGTTCGACTGAAAATCACACTGTGAAATTTCGTGAAGATTGGTTCATCATTTACCACAGGCCCCATATAGACCCTACTCTCGGAAAACAGGGGGCAAATCATGGCAGTCGTGATCGAATACTTTTTCGATTCGAAAGCAATTTTATTTCAGTCAATACTGAACGAATCGGTATTATTTTTTCAGTGTTTGAATACTCAAATAAATGCTTTACAACACCAAAAAAATAATTATGATCCGTCCAGTATGGGCAGAAAGAATTAGAAATTGAATTGCTTTCAAATCGAAAAAGTATTCGATCACGACTGCCATAATTTGCCCCCAGTTTAGTATGCTTAAAACCGTTATTTTTAATGGTATCAGAATAAAATTTAATACTTCACAGTTTTATAGGACTAGAAATAGCACTAATAAATTTCGTAATGATCGGTCCATAATTTACTATAGGCCCCTATCTAGAGCCCACTCTGGTAAATCAATAAATACGGCTAAAACCGTAGCAGATATTTTTATTGTGGAAAATTTTCTTCCAACTTAGTTTCATACGGCCAGAAAAAATGTTATGAATTTTGTGATGTACGGTCCATAATTTACCTTAGATCCCATATTTATCAGCCTTCTGAAATTCAATGTAAACGCTAAAACTAATTTCACCGCTGTTTCGAAATATATTGAAATTTATATATTTATTATCAGATATCAGAATTTTAAGTTGATTGGTTCATAACTTACCATGGCTCCAATATAAATTCCCCTCCTGAAAATCATTTAAGTTCGGCTTAAGCTATTACGAATCATGATATTATACTCAAGCTAGTTAAAATTTCTAAACAAAAAAAGCATGAAACTTTCTTGTTGTCGGTCAATAATTTCATATATGTCGAAAGCCTAGTACTCTGTTCAAATTTATGAAAAATTTTGAGCAACATTGATTATTTCACACGAAAATTGTGACATGTATCAATGTTACCTATCATGCGAGTTTGTACAATTTGACGTTTTTATTCCTGCAAAGTATGCGACATTGTTTTGCGTATGTAAACAAACACCACATGTATTTTACTAAAAATAATTTTTTTTAATAAAAAATTTAATAAAAAAAAAAGTAAATATGGATAAGAAACTGTTACCGGTTGTGTTATTTTAATTTTTTATTTCGTATTTAATAATCAGTTCTTACTTTTGTTTAAAATTCCACGTGAAATAAGTGCAGCTTACATTATTTCGCAATTGTAAAAAAATGTTGCCAGAAACATTTCGGAACTTTTTCACAAAATGAACAGAGTACAACTCTATCAACATTTTTTCATAGATTACCAGAGTACCAGGCTTAAGCCGCAACCAATTTTAATGCTTATGTCTGTTTTCATAAAGATAAATTAATAATAAATAGATATCATGTAGATATCACTCCTGAAATAATTGAACTGGCGGTGGAGGGTATCAAAGATTCGGCACAGTCGAATATAGCACTCTACATTGTTTTTTTTTGAAAGTCAATCATTGACGTGTTTTCCATACCTCAGGCAAAAACATTTTACACTTTAAAAATATTTGATTTCAGAGGAATTCTTCTTTTAATGATATTTCAAACTCAACGGACTAAGCGCAGCTTATAACTGCAGTTTTTTAGCTTTCAAATTCCTAACATTTCAAACACGTTGGCGTTGGCATAATCTCATGATGGTCTTAACCACTGGTTGGCAAACAATGCGTTTATATTCGCGCCTTGTTTAAGATTGGAAACTTTCTAAACTACGCTGATATTTGGTATACTTGTAGCTTTTGTTGAATAGCAAGAGCATCTGGGCAGATTCGCCAGCAGGACGAACTTTGCAAAACCAGCCTTTGAAGCTGACTTTTAAGATCTTCATTCCCGCGACTTTAGGTTTAAACCACAACCACAACATGATACCTTAATGTGCCTCACCTACAGCCAGGTTGGAACCATCCCCAGCAAAAACTTGGTAATGACTTGCCATTACTGAACAACTTACTTTTCAATGACTGCTTCATACCATCTGCATTACATATAAGTAGTTTAGTAATGGCTGACATATAATCTGATACTTAAGTACTTGTGTATGAGTTGATAAGCGCTCTTAATTGAGTAAAAAACATAGTTTTTTTATACAAAAACTACACTGCCCCAGTAGACAAGCTGGTAGTGAGCTAGTCTATCAGCACCGAGGTTGTGCCATCGAATCCTGCCAGAGACAGAAAAAAAAATAAAAAATAAAATAAGTAAAATAAAATAAGAAAAAATAGAAAAAAAAAATTAAAAAAATAATAAAAAAAATTTTTTTTTTACTTTATTAAAAGTATTCATCCAATGAATAACACTACATGTTAGTTGTAATTTTGGTGACATCGGAGTAATAAGTTAATTAAGTCCCTATTTGTAAGCGAATGTGGTAATGACTTATTTAACTCCCTATTTGTAAGCGAGGGTGGTAAGTACTTGCCTCCAATGACATCACCGTGTTAAAATAATGAGTTAAAATGCCAATGTATAAGTGAAGAGTCGTTATATAAGCTTTTTAACTCATTACTTTGCAATGTAAGTTTTTGCTGGGTCGTTTTAGGGGCTAATAAGTTTCGTACCACTAGATAGGATCTGTGGTCAGCCGCGATCTCAATCAATTTTAAACATTAACCGGGTATTAACTGCACATAATTTTTCCCGGAAGATGTAAGACCTTTAGGTGGGGGGTGATTATGAGTTGCAGGCACTTATCTATAATGCAGAAGAATTCAAGTAAAGTAAGGAAATGGGGTACCACACAACTCAAAATCGAGAAATAAAATACGATTTCGCATGTCAGAAATGCTGACTGAATGTCACACAAATTATAAATTTTTTCAGTAAAACTTTTTTTACAACGAGAAATTTACACATTGCGACAAGCTTTAGGGCCTGAATTGTATTTTAATCCTGGCAATCAGTATAATTAACGCCAAACCCGAATGTCCAAGGCATCAAGGCTGTGTTCTTGGTGCTGCTTAGGAGCTGCTAAAATCGGTCCAGACGATCACCGGAATACTATACCGAGTAAAATTGTTTCTTTTAAAGAAGTTTAGCCCCACTTGTTTAAACCTTGCCCCGTCTGACTTCCATTTGTTTTGATAGAAGAAAACGCTCTCACTGCTAAATGCTTACTTTACTTTAGAACAAGCTATTCGAAATTGGCTTGATTCGTTCGTGGTTTCAAAAAATTAGCGTTTGTTTTGGCGCTGAACCCATATGTGATTCAAGCGAAAGAAGCACGTCGTACCAAACTTTTTTCAATTCCTATTAGTCTTCTTAAACATCACTTAGCGCTAAGGCTTTAAGTTTGCTATATTGGCATTAATTCCAAATTTATTTTGTTGTTCAATGCTGATACTTTATCTCAAACCATCATTATTTTAAAGCTTTAAAGTATAAGTTTTTCTATTTTTCTAAAAAAAAAACATTTACAAAAAGAGAACTCAATTGAATAAGACATCACCTCAAGGTGATTTATAGTACTAGTGTCTACAACTAGAGGATATTGCACAAATCTAATGGAAATTCCACATGTGATACAGTTTTGGTATAAATGAATGTCTCTAAAAGAAAAAATAAAAAAACAATAACACGAAAAATACACCGTAAAAATACCTCTTAAAGAACCTTTAAGAAAAACGTAATGAATTAACGACAGCATATGATTTATAATGGATTACATTTGAATGACCTTTAAATAGTTTGCTGAAAAATAAACGAGAAAAAACCTCTTGGAGGACATAAAATAATAAATGCATTGTTTTATGGCTGGTTTGTTAATTTTTGTAAATGTATTTAGTTAATGTCTTGTTTTAGTTTGTTAAATTTGTTTCTTTTTTTTAAAAAAAAAAAAGAGTCTTAGATATTATAGCATGTTTTGTGATAATTTACACATGAGTTAAATTTCAATTAAATATTGCAAATATTGCTTAATTTTTTAGCTTGAGCTTGGGAATTTGTGGATTTTCCTTTACTCGTGTTTTGTGCTTACCAAAATATTTTGTAGTTTTAAAGCAGTCAAGTGGAACATTAAATTTTTTAAATAAAAAAAAATTGTATGCAGTTTTTTTTTTTAGTTTAATTGTTATAAAACGTTTTAAAAATACTCTACACTATTTGATTCATATAAAATTCACTGACAGATCTTTAAGGCAGATCAATGAGGTCAATTTTAAAGATTAAGTAAAGTCTTTAATTAAAGATTTAAAACTGATATTTCTGTGACACTAAAGCAACACAAATATGGTTTGGAGTTCAGCAGAGTTTTGAGTAAATAAATACGATTTTTATAATTTTTATCAAAAAACCATTTCGGTTGATCTAAAACAGATGTTTGCAAATTTGGTAAATGACCTTATTTAAAAAGTTTGCAGGCTTTAGACAGTGACTTTATAACGATTTATTTGTATGCTGGTAAAAAGCCAACGTTTTGAGCCTTTGAAAACAAAAGAGTTAGTACACGAACTTTGTTATTGATAAAATGACTGATTTGTTATGTGTTTCTGTTAAAAATTTTTAATGAATTTTTAATAAAATTTTAGGTAAAAGTAATATTTCTGGGTCACAAAAAAAAACAAAAGAATTAGAACACAAACTTTTTTATGTATTACTAGACTGATTTCGAATTTGTTTCCATTTATAAATTTAAGCGAATTTTTAATACAATTTTAACCCAAATTGGCTTAAAGATAAAAAAGTATTTACCAAAGTTCCTATAAAATAGCAAATTATTGCCAAACATTTTTTATACTTTATAGAATATTGTTCTTAAGTTTCCTATAAAAGTTACAATTCGCTTAATTTCTAATATGATAGAAATATTTGATAAAAAATGTTCCTATAAAATAGCAGTTTTTGCAAATTTCCCTTAACAAAACAATTTGCTTTTAAATTTCTTTTTATAATAGTAAATTATTATTTGTTAAATTTCCTACACAACAAAATATTTCATTTTTTTTTTTTGTTTTTTTCTTTTTTTGTTTTGTAAAATTTGCTATAAAATACAAAATATTTTTGTAATTTTTTTAATCTTAAAAATTTTTTTACGTAAAATGTGTAAAACAAAAAGAGATTTAAATATTTAGCAATTTTTTTGATTTCCTAAAAAATATTTTAGATAGCAAATTTTTTCCTTAACTTTTTTTGTAAAATTTCTTAATCCGAGTTTAAACGAGTAAACATTTGGAAGAAAACCATCTGGAATCCTCCGAGTTTTTCTTGGGAGTCCTAAAAATTAATGAACAAGGTTTTGTTGAAATGTTCTAAACTTTATTCTATCTTGTTTTTTCATTCGCGGTCACAAAGATGAACCTGTTGCCGGCAACATCCTGTTAATATAGTTGCTTCTTGTCAAAAAGCAAAGTAAATGTCAACAATGGAAATGTAAGTCACGCGTGTCGCTGAGTACCGAACACAAAAACCTTACTCTCTTCCCCACTCGTAATATACGCTTGAAACCCTCAAAGAGAATTGTAATTCGTTTTAAAAAAGAGTGATAAAAAAATTCCATAAATCGGGCCCGTTAACTCATCAGCCACTTGGCCGATATAATTTTTTCTTCTCAATGAAAAAAAAATTTTAAAAACATATAAACTCAATCCAAAAGCAAAACTTAAGTTTGTCATTTAATTAAAAAAATTTTACAGTCCAAGAATATCGGGTGACAACTTTTGCGTCACCTTTTATAATTCATTCTATTTTTATGCCCACACCACAATAGTGGAGAGGGTATTATGAATTTGTGCGGATGTGTGTAACACCTTAAAATATGGATCCTGGACTTAAAGTATACCGATCGAAAATGGGCGTAGGGGGGATAGGGGCAACTTCTGCCTCTCAGAAACTATCAAACCGATTTTAATGAAATTTAAAACATATTTATATGGACACATAAGCATGATTCTCCATGGGTCCCGAATAGGATGCACTCTCGTAAATGTGTTTTAAAATACTGTGGTGTATCATATAGTCGAGCTTGACCGACTGTACTTTCTTACTTGTTTTAATTTAGCTTAAGTTTTATAAGTTCCTTTTATAGAGAGTTTTCTTTGTGGTTTGTTTCGAATTAGTCCACAGCTCTGAAATTTAATTACTATATCCTATTTTTTAGCATGATGTTATAATATAAAATTGTTTTTTTTTATAAAACTTTGTTGCTAAGAATTTTTATTTATTTTGTTTTTTCTGGTATTTATTTAAAAAAAAAAACTTTGCAATTAAAAACAAAAATTATTTACGCAATTTCAAAGTATCTTTTTCGTAGATTTTACAACTATTACTTTCAAAATCTTTTAATAAGAATTTGCTAGAAACTAGAAAAAAAACAATAAATTTTCATTTTAATTATTACAACATTACAAACAATTTGAAACGGATTTTTTTTCATGTTGTCTGGTCAAGTCATATATGCAGCGTTTATAAAAAAAATTAAATCGAGAAAATTACAACCATATCAAATATAAAAATTTAAAAGAGAAAAAAATCTATAACAATTGTAGACGGATGCCAAATGAACAGACTTTATATGACGTTGAACTGAAGTCAGAAAAAACACATTTAAGTTAGAAGCAGACCATGGAAATATTTGAGGCAAATAAAAGGATATGAATAAAAAAGTATTAAATTCGATTAATTAAGAAAAGTTGTATTTAGAAAAAGGAAAAAATCATTTTCTCGGCAGATTGTTTTATTATACGAAAATCGTATTTTTGTTTTGTTTTTATGCTTATGTTGGTTTTGCCAAACATTGTATCAGTGAGTTTTTTGCTTTAGCTTTAGCAAATCGTTTTTTTTTAATTTTATATTTTTAAGCTTTTTGTTTAATAAACCAACATTGATAGATGACAGACTCGAAAACCGTGGTCGTTACAAGCAGTTCAATAATAACACCAGGTGTATAACTTCTAAATGCAGGATTCACAATGGGACTAAAAATAGTTTGTGTCTTTAATAATTTATCTTAAAGTTTGGTGGGTAAAAACATCTGCCAGTTGTTCTAACTAGTTATAGTGTAAACAACAAAGAATAATATATGTCAAGTTTTGCTTAATTTCTTTTATTTGAAAAAAAAAATGCAGCTTAAGCGCATCGTTGGGTCAGCAGAATATATTTTATCAAATTAAATGTGCGAGAGATGGTTTTGTAGGGTTAAGAAGTAGTGATTTTAACCCTTATGCTATACTCATGGGTCAAAATTGGATTGTAAATCGATGTCGCCAATTTTTATGTAAATACAAACATTTATAAGGTAATATTGGCATTAAAAGCAGGGTTTAAAAAACTGCAGTCAAAACCAAAAACTGTCGAAAAAAAACAAACATTTGTGTACAACTTTTCGATTTTTGAGTTGGTTTGACAACGATTGTTTAAATTCAATTAATCAGAAGTAAAAGCAACAGTTTTTTTTTGACAATGACAAATGAAGAACTGGAAGAAATGGAAGTTTTTCTACTTTGACCGCAGTTTTTAAACTGATTAAAAGCTTTTTTCGGGAGTAGTATTTGTATGGACAAGTATGGACCGATTGCAATTAAATTTGCTAAGATGACCTTAATTGCAATAAAATTAGTTTGGACCAAATTTAATCTTAATACCAACAATATAAAATGGTTTATGAGCAAAAAGACCCTATTCTGTCAAGAAGCTTGTATATGAGCTATGTGAAATTATGGACCGATTTACTCCATTTTCAATAGGCTTATTCTAAATAGAACCTATATGCCAAATTTCAACAAATTATCTCCAAAATTTTGACCTGTATTTTGAGCACAAAGTTGACATGGACAGCCAGTCTGCCAGCCAGACAGACGGACATCGTTAGATCGACTCCGAAAGCGATTCTGAGTCGAGCGATATACTTGAAGGTGTTACAAACATCAGCACTAATTTATAATAACCTCTTCACTATTGTGGTGTGGGTATAAAAAATTATTTATCCCGCAATTTTAAGTAATACACCCAATAAAAAAAAAAAAAATTTACTACAAGCGAAAGAATGAATGAATTTCAGATTGATTTTTTTTTTTTTTTTTTTTGTTGAAGCAGCGTTTGTGAACTCATATCTTTTCAAGTATTTTATTAAAAAAATATTATGAAAAATACAAAATTTGTTGTTAACATGTTCAAAAACGATTATCAACATTTTGGAAAAGCTTCTGAACAAACGTTCAAATGGTCTAGTTTTTTTCAAAAAAAAAAAAAAAAATATAGAAAAGCCGATAAAACCGATGGCTATTATCTATCAAATGTCCAAACATATTTTGGTCATTCATTAAATTGTTGCAAACATGAGTATATAGAAAATTTGCCATGTTTGCAATTTTTCTTTTTTCAAAACTATTTACAAAAAAAAACGTAAATTTAAACACCTCATGGGAGTGTGCAGCTAGAATATGTAGTTTTCTTATTGAATTACTTTGTAAGTGAATGGTATATTAAAAAAAAAAAAAACAAAAACATCTTAAATATTGGTTATTGTTGCAATATTTAACCATTTGTGCAAATTATGGCAATTTTTGCTTTTATTTTTGTGGTCGATTTGCGTAAAACGAGTACATTTTAGAATAATTAACAAATTTTTTGGTCATTAAAAGCTTGTAAAATAAATTAAAGTCTATTTAAGATTTTAAGCTATTAAAACTATTAGTCTTTGACTCCTTTTGATACATACATTTATTTGGACATTCTCAAACATAAATTAAAAAAGAAATAATTAAAATTCGAGTTAAATGTTGTTTATTGCCTTGTTATTGCTTTAATTTTTTTTCAAATGAATTTACCCGAAATAAAACAATGTTTCAAAAGAAGAAAGGCTTTATTAAATTCGAAAGCCCGCGCTTTGTAATATAAACAACTTTTAAAGAGTCAAAGGAAAATACACATAAGGCTTTAAAACTAATTAATTTGAACCCATATAGAGCACATTCTCAATTACCCAGCACGAGTTTTAAGGCAAAACAAAATGCTTGTGCATCCTTAAGGTGCCTTTATATATAAATTCAGTTTAAATTGACCTTTTTCAAAAATATTTTGAACGTTTTTAATTTAAAGCTCCAGGTCCTTATTTTTATATAAAAAATATGTATTTAATAAATTATTTACTCGATATTTCACTAACCTTTGGTTAGCATCTTCAGGAAAAATAAACAATATTAAAAATAACACAAATAATAAAAAAATTATGGAAAAAATTATTACAAAGTTAAATTCAAAAACCTTTTTGTCATAAAATTAATTCAAAAACCATCCTAGCAAAAACTTTACTTACCAAGTAAGTTAGCAAATAATGTTGGAGAAAATAAACACTACTTATTTTTCGGCTGAATAACTACTTATTTTTGTTCGAGGTGTCCACAGAATTCAGTACTTACAATACACTTACTAGAAGTTAAAAAATATCTAGTTATTATGTAACTACTATTAAGTTGAATTGTAAGTACTTACAATATACTTACCAGAAGCCAAAAAATCACTAGTTAATAGACCTAATAAGTAATTATTGAGTGCGTTACCAGTAAGTAAATATTCAGTACTGAAAACAACACAAGTAATACGTAGTTACTGAGCTGATTATTAGTAAGCAAATATTCAGTAGTGAAAATAATAGAAGTACATAATAAGTAGTTCTTGTGGTCATTACTAGTAAGTACTTATTTAAGTTTTCAAAATAATGACAATTGAAATGACAACTACTTACCAGGTAACGTATGAAATAACTACCACCTATTACTAAAAATCAAAAAGTTTTTCCTGGGATATTAACAAAAATAAAAATTTTATAACTAAAGTATAACAATTCAATTGATTAAACTTCTTGTTTGTTGTTTCTGTTTGAATCTATTACATGTTTACATGTTAATACAAAGTAGAATCGAAATCTTGTGAAAATCTCTTCGTGTTTAAGAATAGAGAACAAAAGTCATTCGTAAGTATTTTTCATTTTACACGGATGGTATAACTAAAATGAAAGCAACGATATTAAGCAGCTGAGTTCTACAATATTTACAAAAACAACATGAAAGTTTGCTGAGTCAATTTTTGTTATTTTTCTGATTATTGTATAAAAATATTAACACACTTAATAAACTGTTAATGCTGTGAATGTTTACTCTAAAATACACCTGTGATGTGATAGAATACATAAGTTTCTAAAATGGCTTAGAAAATAAACATTTACCGACCACTTATCAAATTTTGTATCCGTATTCTCTCCTAACATTTGGCGTAATAAGATTTTTCTTTTCTACATAATTTTTGTAGTACCATGTAAATAAACCTTTAGCATTCTTACTTTATAGACTTTTCTCTCTTTCTCACACTCTCTGGTTTCCTGGTGGCACCACTTATTTTAGTACTAACATTCCAGGCCGAAATAGAGACCATAAGAATAGCAGCAAGTCATAGGACATAAGGCGGCAAATCCATTTATTTACTGATATTTTAAAACCATCAGGAGCCTTGCGATAGTGTATACTAGTGTGTTTTGGGGCTCAAGTATAATTTGAAAGCTTACACACTGATAGAAAAGGCGTAATAACGCTGATGTATTTTGTGCCCTCGTTTTTGACCCCATGACACTTTACATCATTGTGATGTTGGCGTTAACATCACTCGGCCAAATTGTTATCAGGGCCAAACATTGATATTATGTCATCAATGGGATCACACATCGGCATCACAGAAAAGACAAATCGGAGTCAGTTTAATAAAAAAATGTCATCAGTGCGTTGACTCAGTAACATCTGAGGAAGGACTCCTTAGGCTCAATTTTATGACAAACTGTTATTCAATTGAGTCATTGGGATTGACTTAAGTCAAAGAGAGAGAATATTGTATTTTACTTACCCGTTACAAATGTTTGTTTTGTGTTTGGTTTATTCCGTTCTTTGTTTACAGAAGAAATCTAATTTATAAGACACCAACAACATGCCCGATATGGTTTTCGAAATCATTCTACTTTGAAAATTTAATGTATTTGACTAAATAATTTAAACAAAAAGAATATGGGAATTTTTGCTTTTTATTTTACTTTTTAAACATGAAAATAATGTAAATAATACAGAAAATGTGGCGTCGAATTGTTGTCACTTTAGCCAGACCAAAGATCACGCATAAAATATGACAAAATTTTATGAAGACGTTCATTATTGGATTGATGTTACTTTTTGCCTCATTGATGCCATTTGTAATAACATTGATGTCACCAATAGGATGTTAAAACATCATCAATATGAAGATTCATTTTTCTATTAGTATAGGCTTTAACATTTTTAAGATATTTTCAGATTTTTCGGAAGAAGCTAAGAGGTCGCACAAGTCGAATTTGCCTACAATCGGGGGTTCCGATTTTTTTTTCGAGTTCTCTTCATAGCTTTGTCAAAAATTACAATTTTCTTCACCTTTGAAGAAAAAATTTTAGAGAAAGATTTCCAAGCCTCATTGTTATGTGCAAAAACTATATGATTTTGCAATGAATTTGCAAATAAATGGAGGCATTTGAAATTTATTGAATCACTTTTTTCCTTTTAATAAAACCATTTTGGGCTTTCATAATGCCAGATTTAACTGTAAAAAATTTAAGATCTGGTCACACTGCTCATCATTTGTATTACTGAGATTTAAAAGCTGAAAATAACCGATTTCACGCACATGACATGAATGTAAGGAAATTTTCTTTGGACGAATTTATCTCGACAAAAATTTTAATTTAAAAAAATTTGCCTGATATTTTTTATCGCAAATATTTTATTTAAGCATTTCTCCTAACAGCCATTTTTCTTGAGAAAATTTTCTCGAAGTCACATTTTTTTATAGAGATTACTGACATTCTTCTTAAAGAATTTGTCTGTTAAATACATTTTTAGAGATTTATCCGGCACACAATTTTCATGAGAGATATTTTGTTCTGGTGGACATTTTTATCTAAATCAATTTTTTTGACAGCCATCAAACATATTTGTTTGCTTGATATTTTTTTAGAAACTTGTTAGGCAGTTTTATTTCATTATATTTATAAATTTTTCATGACATAAATTTGTCTGATAGACATTTGTCTTTGCAAAAATTAGTGCGGCATAAATTTTTTTGTAGAGAAATTTGTCTACCAGGGGGCGTACAGTAGGGCCAATAACAAGAAAGTGGTTTTAAGTCTGAATATCCTAAAATACTGGTCGGATCCTTATATGTCCTTATAGAGAAGGACATGGGCTTTAGAAAATTGGATCTGTGACCACCCTATTAGAAAACAAAGTTGACCACCCCGGCTTTCAAAAGCGTGTTTCACAAGTTACAAGCTTTACAAAACTTACATAGAGCGCAAGGTGGTCAACTTTTACACCCTGTATATTATCGCATTCTAACCACAAAGTTTTTAATATATTTTTTTATTTTTAACTTTTTTTTTTTTTAAACAGCACTAATAAGACTCCATAAAATAAAAATATAGAGGTTTTAAAAAAAAAAAATGCTATAAGATTTGTTTTATAAATCCTAATACACCATTTAGCTCAGAAATAATTTACACTGTTTCGACTTAAGTACTACTACTTTTCTGGAAAATAAAAATATATGCTACTTTTCAATTTTTCTTTATTAAGCATTTACATATTTTACACGAACTTTTGGTCTTTGAAGACTCTTAGTGAAATTGGATGAAAAAAATATTTGTAAAACATTTTAGCCCTCTAAAGTGCCGTGCTAGTTTTTTTTTATGTTGAAGTTGGAAAAATAACGAAAATTTCCCTTAAACTGAGAGTTAGGGGTTCAATATATTCTAAGAAAGGAATGGTCATACAATTCTACTGAAGACATCTGAAATAATTTTTTAGTATATTTAGTATATTTTTTTTACTTCTTCCAAACGCATTTCAAAAAATTCAAAGACTTCAGGGGCAGAAATTTCGAAGACCCGAGCTAACTTTTAAAAACCCTTTAGCAGATTAGATCTACCAGTAGTGTAGTGTCATTTTGCATTGCAAGTATTGAGACTGTCGGCGATGACCCGAATTTTGCTGCACTGTGTAATATTTATAAATTTTTGAATTTTTACTCTGTGTGTACAAATAATAATATAGTGCCGGATCCCTGTAGAAAAACAAAACTAACATAAAAGGAATGCAACGTTGTTCAAATTTGACCTCTGAATAACCAAAAAATAAAACCAAATTTGTCTTAAAATCTGTTAAAAATACGTCTTAGTTAGAAGTATTTTTCCCATTACCTTGATACATTCGAAACTAATCACAATTTATTTTATAATTCTTTCTATTAAAAGGAAAAATAAAAACGTTTCTTAATAGTATTTGATTTATTACAAAACCTTAACAATCAGGGGTGTCATGGAAATCGAAAACGAAAAACGAAAGAATTTTAAAAGTCGTTTTTCAATAAGATTTCTGTAATAGAAAAATTTTATGACAATTATTATACAAATATTGCTCCATTAAACATAATTCTTTAACAAAAATTGTAAAAATTAGATTAAAAGTTTATTAAAAAGAACTTCCAAATTCTTTCGTTTTACGTTTTCGATTTCCATGACACCCCTGAATATCTGTATTTTAGCAAAAAAAAAAAAAAAAATATTAACCATTGTTGTAAAATTGTCACCATAAAACTTCTCATATTTACGCCTTCTTCAAACTCAAACTTATAAATTCAGTCCTGTACGAGGTGCCCCAAAAATCACCACCATACCAGAAAATGCTATAATTTCTTCCGACGGTGGTAATTGAGCAAATAGATTTAAATGAGCACCAGCTACAAAGCACCTGCCATATGGCCTTATAAATGCATTTACCAAATGCCGCTTGTGTGCACGGATACTTTACAATCAGGTTGCAATTTTGAGTGTAAGGTCCAGCAAAAATTATACACTCGTCCCTTGTTTAGCCACTACGTGTTGCCCGAAAGTATCCCTTTATCCAGAAAGTGTCATTTTGATAACCACTGTTTAGACACATAATTTTGACGAAGGCTTCTGCTAAGACAATCATTCTGATAGTCAGGAAACATTTCCCGCAATAAGTATACTAATGGAGACTTCAACCAATAGTCAGCTCATTGCCGTGCCACCAGGGGCTACTGGCTTCCTAAGCATCAGCTAAAAAGGTATTTTGGTAAGTATCTCGGACTCAAGAAATTAAAAAGACTGCAAGAGCCCTGTCATTTTGGATGTTTGTCGCATCCCAGGTATGCGTGCACCTCCTTTGCCCGGAAGGATATAAGACCAAAAGCTAAAACATCTTTGAGCAAATGGCGGTAACATTCGTAAAGTAAATATTTTGACATTTGTAAATTAAACGTATACAAAATACACGTCACTAAGAAAATAAGTGCTATACTCATGAAGAATTCGGAAAATTTATTTCGAGTTGTTGCATAATCTCGACGATAAGGAAGACAATTTTTCATTGAAAATCATCATGAGAGACGAGACGTATTTCGATCTCTGTGGATACATGCGACACCGAAAATTCGCATATAATACACGAAGGGTCATTGCATCTGTTCCTGTATGATGTTTACGCTGGAGGCGTAGTCGGGCCTTATTTTTTCGAAAATGCCGCGAAAACTAAACATCGAGCGCTACAAAGCCATGCTCAACGACTTTCGGCAGTAAACTAATAACGAGTGGAGAACATGTGGTAGGAGGCAAGACCTACAGCCGAAATTCGAAAGCTGGAGGTCCACACCACCCGTTTTCATCTTCATGTATTGCATGCTATTTATACTTTACTGGCGTTCGACGATTCAATTTACATGCACCGCTTTTTATGCGGCACAACTAAAAATAAAATTTTATTTGTCAAGATCAGCCGATTTGTAAAGCTTAGAAATGTAGAGAACTAAACCTTATTTCGCATTCAACGTCACAAATCAACCAACGCTTTTGTGCATATAACTTCCCTGCGGGAAATTTGTGTCGATTAGTCCAACAAACTAGTCCTGGGATTTGTGAAAATAGAACAAGTA
This sequence comes from Pollenia griseotomentosa, assembly GCA_963931875.1. Classification (NCBI taxonomy): domain Eukaryota; kingdom Metazoa; phylum Arthropoda; class Insecta; order Diptera; family Polleniidae; genus Pollenia; species Pollenia griseotomentosa. The sequence continues at coordinate 199,166,002 of OZ007561.1, read as the reverse complement.
CAGAAAGAAAGGACTCATGACCAGTGAAAGAAGAACCAATCCCTTAACTGGTGTATGAAGAACAAAAAATTAGAAAAAGTAATGAATTTCAGTACAGTCTTCACCGGTGCTGTGACACATTTTTTGGTACTTTCTACGTTTTGGTTCTTGAATTAAATTCTAGGACTTGTTTTATTGAAATAATACTACATTGTATTGAAATAATACTACATTTTAGTAATTGACACTAAGTACGTTCATGGAGAATAGACCTGTGACTGGTCAAATGGTGTCAATTGACCCCCTCCAATGACAACCACATGTAAAAGTGATAGCTTTATTCATATAAAGTGTTAGAACTCGAACCGGTCTCTACCACCAAAGACCTATCACGGGACTATTTCGGTGTCAGTTCGCTTCCCTCTTGCATGGTGTGGATTAGTGATTTAAAGAAGCTGACGAGATCGCCTGAGTTAACCGTTCTAGGCTTATTTTTTTGTGTTTCTTAAAGTTTATCGCAACAGGCCCCAGACTCTTAAAGTCCTGAAAGAGAACTATGCAGGTATAAGGGAACCTATCGCCGGAAGTTCTGGTTAGAGTGATGGTTAATGTCATAAATCGAGCCCGTATCATATAATTTATTACTTAATAAAGAAAATAATAACGACGTCAAATAAACACAAGCCAAAGCAACACCAAAGGTTTTTGTTTATTAAAAAAAAGTTACTATCAATGAACATCGGGTGACAACTTTTGGGCCACCTTGTTTAAAAAATAAAAATAAGCCAAGTTAAACAAAATAGAATATAGACCAGACCCCCTAAGTTATGAGTTTGTAAAACGGTTACTAGCAAGTAACCGGGTTTATTTGTTAAGTTTTTTATTGGTGTTTTTTCTAAAAAAAACTTTTGCATGTCTATAAATAGTTTACGATCTCAACCATGAATGGTATTAAATCACGATCTGTTGTTTTTTTTTTTTCTTTTTGTTTGTTAAACAATTTTAAGGCACTTTGAATAAGACCTCTAATGCAAAATGTGTTTTTGTAGTCTAGTTTTTTTTTATTATGTAAAAGGATTTTAAGAATATGCATAATATACAGAAAGAGTTATCTAAATAAATGTAGTTATTGGTCCAGCAGTTTCAGCAAAATTTGAATTGCTTGTGCAGAGAAAAAAAAGGTTGTTTGCCTTTCGTTTTTTTTCTAATTCATTGCTGTCTTTCAAATAGCCACTTAAAGTCACTTGCATTGGTAACACAAACATCCAACCAACCTACCAAACGACCAAACGACCAACCGACTTCAAAGCAGGCCACTATGTTGGTAGGTTATACATGCATTTCGTGCCAGATTTATTTGTTTGATTGTCATTTATTTTTCTTGCATATTCATACTACTTTTTTCTAGTTTTTTTTTTCTCTAACTCTTTTTTTTAACACTCTTGTAGCAGTTTTGAATAGTAACACTCCCCCCTATCAAAGCTTTTTAAAGTTTCTTACTCTACGTCATTTGTTTATGTTAGCAAAAATGGTCGAGTTTTTTATGCGGCATTTTTCCAACACTTAGTCACACTTATTAAGTTAAAATTTAGCTGGAAGTTATGTTCTTTTTTCTCTCTCTCTATCTATTAACTAAATAGTAAGATTTGTGGTAAAATTTTCTACGCCCTATTTATTTTAATAGTTGGTAATTAGTTTTATATTTGTCACATTATTTCTTTAATAAATTCAGTAGTTCTCACTTAAAGTGTTCCCGCTTTAATGAGTTCCCTGCTTTTTGATGCGCTTAAACCGCTGGTAACACAAATATCCCTATATTTTTCATTACAAAAATTTTTACTTCAGTGTCCTCTGATTATAAGCCTTCTTCGCTTCAATATGTTATTCAATAGAAACAAACCCTGCCTTTTTAAACGTCTTTGTGCGTTGTCCAAGAAGTGTTTAAATTAAGGAGGTAACCATACGCCTTTTTGCCGACACTTGAAAATACAGTACTGATACTAAAAAAATATCTGCGATACCGATACGAATACGCATTTTGAATTCAGTTCAATTATTATATAAAATTACAGTGTAAGAGAATATTAGGCCGGGTTTTCGAGATGTGGATTAAGTTTAAAGTTAGTTAAACGTAGTCTGAAGCTCGGAATTTTCTCCGGCGAAATTTGATTTTTTTTATTATTTCATTTAACACCAAAATTTTAAGCCAAATTAAGCTCTTCCGTCACAATTATGTACATATACTTGATGTCGGCACAAATCTGTTTCGGCATAGGCCGAGGCTTATCCTCCAGGAGTTCTCTCATCATTTTTTCAAAAACGATTAAAGGGCCAGTTCTAGTAGACTTATCAGAACTTTTATAACGTGTAGGAATGACCGTACCCTTAACACGGAATGTAAAATCATGTTAAGTAGCTCACGCTTCTTCGATAAACTGAACAGTATGAATTGGAATTTCATATTAATAGATAAACTTTATCCGTAAAAAAGCTGCCCTACTTAAGTGTGACGGGGAATATTTTTTATTATCTAAAAAATTTCAAAATTTGCCAATGTTTTTTGACTTATCGACCAACTAAAGTAACAATAGTTGTTTGCTACAGAATTGCGCCACCTACCTAGGGGAAAGGAAACTAGCACCAGACTTGTTACGTGTCAGTTCTAAAGCGAATTTTCACTTTAATATGCCGGTGTCCTAAGAGAAAATTAATTTGCACCTTTTTGACACTTCGTAACTGATCACGCATTCAATTTCTGTTAAAATAATGACTGTCGCAGATATTGTCCCGAGTGAACCATATTTATATGAAAGATCTCCTTCATATAAAGTAATACAAGCAGATAGCATCAGCCCGCACAAAATCAATTCCCATGACTAGTTTGTGTTGATTTCCTTTCCTCGATATGTCTTGTTTTCCCCTATCACAATTCGGTTCATTTTATTATAATATTCTGTTCGTTGGTCACAGGACTAGTGGCTTAAGAGCAACTGACACAAATTTCGCGCGGAGCTTATATTTTAATTATCCTTGATCGCATGTTTACTAACTACTTAAAACAGCTGTCTCTCTTATTTGCTCTCCCTCCCTCTCTCTCTCTCTCACTATCCCTTTGCAAAAAAGAATTACATTGTTAGTAGACATCTCTTTACATCAGAATTATTGTTTTCGGTTTATCGCAAGTTATATGACGAACTTGAACATTTATTCCAGTTAAATTTACTAATTGTTGACTCTACTAAATTAAAATTTGTCGACTTTTGTGAATAAAATCAAAAGTTGTAAACAGATTTTAATCATTAATGACTTGTTTTGTTTGCAGCTTTGTTTTTTATATGTCTGCATAAAATTAGCTGCATTTTCCAATTTTTTATGAATTTATGAAAAATTGACTTTTGTTTTTAATTAAAGAAACAAACAAAAGTAAGTCGTTGCCACTACGTATCTTAAACCAAAAGTAGTCGGTATCTACTGCAATGTTGCCACAGTGTATAAATTACATTTTCGTTTTATCAGACAGTTGTAATAATGGAGAAAACGTAATGGTCACTTTATCGTTAACGGTAGCTAATGTTCAAGTTAACTATCAGGAACTTCATAAGGTTGTAATAATGCGGAGTTGCACAAGGAGAGAGGTTTGGTATATAATCCAGCAAGAACCAGGGTTAATATTAAAGAGTTTTATTACAATAAAATTTTTTAAATCGTCTACTGGGCCTTGGAGAGGTTTTTTTTTATGAAATTTGCAGTTCTTAGTCTATATATATATAAAAATAATTTGTCCTATGTTCGTGATTTTATAACTCGAAAACCACTCCACCGATTTTCAAACGAGTACATGCGTTGGAAAGGTCTACTTTCACTGGCGGTTAAAAAAACCTCCTGATAGGTGGCGCTGTTGTCGTGATATTTAAATTTTTTTATTGATCGTAGATAGCGCTGGGGTCAAGTTATTAACAAAATTCTCCAGCATTTGATTTTTTATTTTAATTTAGAAAATCCCGACCAGCGCCAAGACCAAACAGCTAGTTTTTTATAAACAAAAAAACCTTTTTATATAAATAAATTGAGGTTTATAAATTTCCAAGTATCACAATTAAGGGCTGCGAGAAACCTTCTATCGTGAGAGGTCTTAAGTACTATATTCTAAATTTTAAAAAACTTCAAACGAACACCCAGTAAAAACACTTTAAATAAGATTTCATTTATTTTTAAAAAATCTCATTACAATTCTCTTGACATTTATTTAAACATAAAATATTCACCTACATACATATGTACGAGTATATTGATACCAAAATACCAATATTATAAAAGTAATTTAATTTTTATCGATTTTCCCATGAGTCTTGCCTTCGTTTACCATTTTTGGAGTTTGTTACTTAAGTCTTGGGTTTTAATAACTAGTTTTTCTTATTTACATTTAATTTAAGTTTAATATTTGTTTTAATTTTTTTCTTTTTATTTATGTTAACATTCTATATTGAATCATAGTTTAATTAAAACCAGTTTATTATTTACATACAACATTTTTTTTTCTCTATTATTTTTAAATTTATTAAACAAAACTAGATTTTAAGTTTGGTATATAATCAAAGATAAATTTGCACAACTTCCTTTTAAATCTATATTTCAATAAAAATAAATACTATGGGGTAGTTTAGATAAGTTTTTGCTGCTATTTTTTTATTTTTTTGAATAGAGTGTTATTTTATAAAAAAAAAACAATTATTAACTTGTTTTTCTAGCACTTTTTTTGTAAAGTTTTAGTTTTTTTTTTTGTAAATTTTATATAAGTAAGTCGGTTTTCGCAATTTTTTATTTGTAAACATAAAAAAACCGGCTAGAGAATTTTTCAAAAAATATAATCATTAAAGTTTGTTTGTTTATTTTATAGTATTTCTTTAAGAAAAACATGTGTAATTAGATTCGTATGTTAATGTAATAATTAAAAATAAATGGAAATTTTGAAGGCTAATATTGAAATTTCTAAAACTCAAATAAGTTTTCTTTCGTTTTTAAATTAATTTTGTACTTTTTCTAGTTCACTGCTAGTTCTAATTTAGCTCTAGTTCATTTAAAGTTAATTTCTAGTTCACGCTTCCAAATTTCTTCAACAATATACCACTACAACCATTTAATGCTACTAATCCATATAAAAGTTGGTCCAACGAAAACGCACGATGTTGAATGTAAATAAAACAAAAAGTTTTCACAGAATTATCTTAAGATTTTTGCTATTATTAAAGGATCTATGACAATTATGTGTGAAAGAAAATATCGCCTAAATGCTCGTTCCGGCTTCGGTTTTAAACTTCTATCCGATGGTCCATATTTTCAATGACTCTGAGACAGAATTGAGGTTCAATGCCATTAATGTGCCGAATTATCACATCTTTTAGCTCTTGAATTGTTCTTAGCTTATTAACGTACACTTTTTCTTTTAAACAGCAGCAATAATTATATGAGTTTCACATTAAATTTCTTCCTTAATGGTTTCACGGGTTTAACATCAACCTATTTATCAAATTTTTTATTTACATAACCCCGCATTTGGCTTAGCAGGTGTGGGTGCTGTCAATCAAACTAAGACTCTAGTTAAAAAAATACTTGAATAATTTTTCGCTTGTTTTTTTTCCAAAATAAATGGAATTTGGCAATTAAATCTACCTATTAAGCATGAAGCGGAGAATTTGAATTTAAATTAAAGTTATTGTTCAGTATTTTTTACTGCAATTCAAATACCCGCAGCGTGCTTACCAAAAAAAACTCAAGACACATATTTCATCTATCAAATATGCACTTGGAACTTAAAGAAGCCACCATATAAATCATTATTTTAAAATATATTGCAAACGAAAAAAATGAATTTAAGTCTTAAAAATTTTATTTAGTTATTGAACATTATAAAACATTATTCCAAGTTTTATGGTTATGGATTCTCAAACACTGAGAAACCAGCAAATTGTGTTTAAAAATTTGAATAAACAAAAATCAATACTAAGGCCTTCTTAAAACAATTTGTAACTTTTTTTGTTTGATATGGCAATAGGTCAGGGTTTATAACAAAAAGATTTTAGAAACTTCATAAACTTTACACATGAATTGTTTATTGGATTTTTTGGTAAAAAAAAAACATTATACAGAAAAAGGTCATTTATTTGAAACTAAAGTTTAAAATGAGCTTTAAATTAAATACATGTTTCAGATAAATTCAAATATTAATAAAGGTTTTTTGTAAAAATTTTCATTTCAGATATTTTGTTTCTACAGTTTTACAATTTCAAATCTATCGTGGCATGTGTCGTGCTGCTGGCCAATATGATCCCAATGATCCACGCAAACCTCTGCATAAATGTGATGTTTATCGTCATCCTGAAGCGGGCAATTTGTTAAAGTGAGTAAAAATGGTAAACTAATTTAGAGGTACATTGTCTCAATCAATTCAGCTATTACAGAAAAAAATTTGCCAAAAAAATTATTTATAGAAACTTTTGCAAAAATTAATTTATGCAAAAATGGCAAATTTTGCAAAACAAAGGCATGTGCCCGTGCAGAAAACTGAATTGGCAAATTGGTTTTTTTGTTGTTTTCTTACGAAGACAATAGAATGAAACAATTTGTTTTTTTATTTTGTTTTTTCTTTTTACCCACTTATAACTACAATTCGAGTCGGAAAGAACCCAACCAATTGTAGAGGGATGTAAGAAAAGATAAACTCACTGTTTATTGTTGGTGTTTTGTTTAAGCTTTGATATTGTTACTTACGAGTAAGACTTTGAGTGTTTAAAATTCTTATTCGCTTTAGGGTTTTATTCGTATAATATTTTTAGCTTTTCTAAAATCTTAGGAAAAGGTTTCCTGATGAGCTGGCCTAAGCAACCAGTGAAATGCGCATAGAAGCTAGCTTTCCCTCAACAATAAATTTCAGTGTATTTATCAAATATGGAAAATTGGGAATTTAGCACGTCATACAGAAATCGTATTAATAAAAAGTTCTACAGCCGGACTTAAACTAAACTAGAACTGAACAAGAATTGAATTAGAACTGAACTAGAACTGAACTAGAACTAAGCTAGAACTGAACTAGAACCGCGGTAGAACTCAACTAGAAATGAACAAGTACTGTACTAGAACTGAACTAGAACTGAACTAGAACTGAACTAGAACTGAACTAGAACTGAACTAGAACTGAACTAGAACTGAACTAGAACTGAACTAGAACTGAACTAGAACTGAACTAGAACTGAACTAGAACTGAACTAGAACTGAACTAGAACTGAACTAGAACTGAACTAGAACTGAACTAGAACTGAACTAGAACTGAACTAGAACTGAACTAGAACTGAACTAGAACTGAACTAGAACTGAACTAGAACTGAACTAGAACTGAACTAGAACTGAACTAGAACTGAACTAGAACTGAACTAGAATTGAACTAGAACTGAACTAGAACTGAACTAGAACTGAACTAGAACTGAACTAGAACTGAACTAGAACTGAACTAGAACTGAACTAGAACTGAACTAGAACTAAACTATAACTGAACTAGAACTGAACTAGAACTAAACTAGAACTGAACTAGAACTGAACTAGAACTGAACTAGAACTGAACTAGAACAGAACTAGAACTGAACTAGAACTAAACTAGAACTAAACTAGAACTGAACTAGAACTGAACTAGAACTGAACTAGAACTGAACTAGAAATGAACTAGATCTGACCTAAAACAGAACAAGAGTTAAGCTTGTAATTTTGTAAGAAAATTTTTGCTTTTTTGTTTCACTTTTTATTGCAGTTTGTTGGTTTTGAAAAAGTACCTCATGAAAAATTACCTCCTAATATGAGTTCTACTTATTTTTTTTCCTTGTTTTTTTAACAAATATTTAAATTTTCTATCAAAAATATTTCCAGACAAATTATGTCCAAAGGCGCCTCTCAGCCATGGCAAGAGGTTTTACAGGAATCGTTGGGTGAAGGCCGCTTAGACGGTTCAGCTTTACGTGAATATTTTGCTCCCCTCGAGGAGTGGTTACGTTTGGAAAATTTAAGAACTAATGAATATGTTGGCTGGAATTATGATGGTGATTATTGTAAACGCAGCATCGAGACTGCCAATTTGCAAGTGTTTGGCGGTTATTATAATAAAACGCCAGAAGGGCCATATTTAAATCTCTATTTATTGTCTGCAATCGTATTATCGTATCTTATATTGTTTTATATGTAACTGTAATTGTTTAATGTTTAAATTAGCATTAAGATTAATAAAGCACCATATTTTTTTACATATTAATAATAAAAAAACTAAAATAGTCATTTTTTATATACTGTTACTAAACCAAACACTTCATTTACAATAAAGTCATTATTAAATTGTTTTCATTAAATTAAATTAATAATAAAAAATCAAATTAAATTAAATTACTTAAAAGTTGTTTGTTTTTTTATTGTTTCGTATTCTACAAAATTTACTTCCGTTTTAGATTTATAGAACTAATAGCTGTTTGTCTTAGTTAATTTTTTTTAGCAAGTTTGCTTTTGAGTAATAATCGAAGACAGGGGTTCACAAATGGAGAGTCTGCGGACCCGAGGGTAAGTAAAAATATTCCAATGTATTTAACACAATTTTCTTTACGGACAAATAATAAAATATTATTAGAACTTTAGTTTTTCGAACTTTTTTTAAAAAAGGAAAATTTCTAGACACAATTATTGTGAACTCATCTTCCATAATTTATGAGTTTAAAAAAATCAAACGCCCAAAACCTGATTTAAATTTCAATTAACGTTTTTATTTATTAACATTTTATAACAATTTTTTTTGCTAAAATATAATATTTTGTGGCTTAAGTTGTGTGTTGAAAAGCTATTTGACAAATTGCCATAAATTTACGTTCTAAATGCAACAATCAATGTCAATGTTATGAAAACAACAGCAAAAGCGAAAAAAATCAATACTTGCCTCACTCACTAAACAACACCCTAAAAAATATACTTGCATTAAAAAAAAAACTCTACATTAATTCAAAAAAATAAAAATCTAAAACAGGAAAAAACTCCAATGTGCGTTTTTCACAATTTTCGAAAAAAAAAAAAAAAAAAAAAAAAAACAATTTGTGTGTCATGCAGGTCAGTGCTTCTGTAGCTGAAGCTCAATGAGTGCCTACGAAAAAAATAAATATACTTAAACATTTTTTTTGCATCTGAGACTTTTGTCTGGTTTTAAAAAATTTCAAAATAAAAAAGATATTTTCCTAAGGTGCAGCCTCAAACTGCATGCGTATGCAAATTTTTTTTCTATAGGCATTTGCGTTTAAATGCCAATCATAGAGGATATTTAGCATTTTGTGGTTTACATGCAATCGAATCTAGACTATGAAATACTAAATCATTAAATTTTTTTTTTCTAAGATTGCATAAAAAATATATCCGGCAATTGATGTCGTAGCTCATTATTAATAAAATTGAACACAAAATTTGTCATAATAAAAACAAAAATGCTCCTAAGTTACTGACACCAGATGGCAAGAAATTTTCAGTGGTAACTTCAATAACAAGTAAAAGTAATAATATATTCGGCTGTGCCTTCACCATAGTACTAAAAAGCCAATTGCTTCCTACACGAAAAAAATTCTCCAAATTTTAATTAAAAACTTAATCAAGTGAATTTAACACAGGAGAAATTCTCCAAAAGTTTTCACCAATTAAAGCATTAATGAAAAATAAAATTAGTTTTAACTAAAAATTCAATCAAGTGAATTTAAAACAGAAATTTTTTTTTTACATTTTTAACTAATTAAAGCATTAATGAAAAATAAAATAAGTCTTAATTAAAAATGAAATCAAGTGAATTAAACGTTTAATAAAGTGAATTTAACTTTTAATCAAGTGAATTAAACGTTTAATCAAGTAAATTAAACGTTTACTTAAGTGAATTAAACGTTTAATCAAGTGAATTAAAAGTTTAATCAAGTAAATTAAACGTTTAGTCAAGTAAATTAAACTTTTAATAAATACTATTGATTGGCTTAATGGTGCAAATATAATTAATTTTTTAATTATGTACTATCAAACATTTTTTAATTGAAATAAATTTTAGTTTTTTCTGTTTAGCTCATATATGGTAAGGGGCGCTAAAATCCTGGCAAAATCCTGAAAAAACCCTTTCAAAAATTGTATGGGTGCTAGTTGAAATAATGGACTGATTAGGGCCATTTTAAGCACTTATTAACTACTCTTTATATTTTAGAAATAGCTAAACAAAATTTTGTTCTCCTAGCTCATAAGGCTTAGGCGCTATTATGACAAAATCATTTTTTTTTTTTTTTAAGAAAAAATGCAGTTATTTGCTTATAACTCGGTCATTTATAAACCGTTGTAAAACATTGTCATTGTAATTTATAAATTTTTCTCTTATGAGAAGATTATGTCATTAAAACTTTTACAGTTTCGTTAGAGCAAGTTTGGTCATCACATTTAATGAATTTTGTCATCAATTCTAATGAAAATTTTGTTATCAAATCTAATAAAATTTTATTTTTAGGAAAAAAATGTTTCATCAAATTTTATAAATTTTTTATAGAGAAAATTTTGTCATTAGAAGATTATGCCATTTAAGCTTTTAAAATTTCGTAAGACCAAGTTTGGTCATCATATTTAATGAATTTTCTCCTTAATTCTGATCAAAAATTTGTTATAAATCTCTTTGAGAGAAAAATTTGTGATTAAATTTGTTGATGTTGGAAAAGAAAAAAAATTTTTCGCCAAAAAAGTTTAGTTTAGTTTTCTCTTTATAGAAAATCTTGTCAGTAAAATTTAATGTATAATTTCATCAACTCATAAAATACTATTACAATCGCAAAAATTTTTCAGTTCCGCGAAAGAAATCACTATAAAATTTCTTTGAAGCAAATAATTTTATAATTGAAAAAATTTGAAAAAAAACTTCTAAATAGCTTCAACTACATTTATGACCATATGGAAGGAAGCAAATAAACTTAAATCAACTAACTATTTATTACACTAGTACTATTTATTTAGTTACTCTAGTGACTGTTTGCAATTTTACAAGTTGCTATTATTGACTAAATGTGGGTGTTATCTCCATCTTTTGTATGTAACTATCCCAATCCATATACAAGCAAAGTACATATTCTGCCATCTTATTATGGTTCATTAATCTATTAAGTGATCTTGGGATAGTTGTGTACTACTATCAGTTAAGTTTCTTGTGTTCATATTTGTAACTTGTAGTTTTAATTCAATTAAGAAGTTTTTTTCATGAAAACTTTTTTTTTTTTTGTTTTAAGTGAATTTATTATTTCAAAATCAACAATAATTTGTAAGGAAAACCAAAACAAAACTGAATGAAAAAAGTACTGTAATACACTTAAACAAATTATTAAGACAGCTTAATGAACATAATGTTAACACCCGTTGCCCTTTTAATTTTGATGATATGGACAACAAAATAATCATTGTGATTAAATTGAGTGAATAGAATGTAACAGAAGAAAAGATTGACAGCAAAAGTAAAATACGTGACAGCAAATATGAATAACGTTCGAAGTATTTATGATAAATTATGAATGAAGGCAAAATTACAGTAGTCACTCGTTTATATGAACTAATTCAGACAGGGTTTGTTTATTACATGTAGAATTTCCCATAATCAGGAGAATATAAAATAAATATTGCAAATAATTTTGTATATGTCTACATTATGTTGTTTAAAATTGATTTGTTAGGCTGAGTTTTGCAGCTCTCAGTTAAGCTAGGTTTAGTTAATCTTAAAACAAATTTGGGCCGCCATTACCAAGTTTGCATACAAAATTTTGAAGGAACAGCTTAGCTTTCGCCGGAGCATTCCGAGTTTCTGACCACGTTAAACTAAGCTTACAATTAATCCGCATCTCAAGAACCCGGCCCTAGCAATAAATCTACATTCGGTTATTTTTTGTTTGAACTTTTTTTCCGTGTTACCATGCATCAATATTTCCCAGGGGTCTTATGTTAGCTTTCAGTTGACATTTTCACTCAGCCAGCTGCTCGCTTCAATGTCAGAGAGACAAGTTTTGTCCTTAAGGGTTCTTTGACCAAGCAGTTTGAGTCTTTAGTCTCTAAATGCCGCGCAATGACTAAGAATATGTTCCATTCACTCCTCTTCTTCGGTGTCATCCCCATTTCAACACAGATCACTGTAACACAGAAAAAAATAATATTCATATTTGAATACAAAAATCGCATATTTGATTACAAAAATTTTTGAATTTTCTGCGATGACGATTTTTGCGGTATTGATAAAAAAGTTTGTATGTATAATTGTTAAATTTTTAGTCAACAACCAAGTTTATTGAGTCAATAAAAAAAGTTGCTGCCCAAAATAATTTTTTTCAACAAAATGTTGAATTTGATTTGTTAAAATAAATTGTTGAAAATGTTGGATAAATCAAACAAAATGTTAATCGAATCTTTATTTTTTTATTTATTAATGATGATGTCATAAATTTTCAATTTTTATAAAAACACTAAAATTTATTATGCGGGGATAAGTAAGTTCCCATGCGCATTTCACTGGTTGCTTAGGCCAGATCATCAGGAAACCTTTTCCAAAGACTTTGGCAAAACTAAATGTATTATTCAAATAAAACTGTAAAACAAATGAGAATTATGAGCAATTTAAAAATGGACAAGAGTTGTTAAAATACTGTCTTTACTTTGATTCAAATATTTTTTTTATTGAATATGAAGAAATATTTAATTATTTCATTGTTGTGTAAATTTGATAATTTTTTTCTTTGAATCAAACAACCTAAAATTTTATTTTTAACAAACTGTGTTGTTAAAAATTTTCTTGAGATATTTTTTCTGTGTAAGCGAGCCCTGGCCTCTAGGCGTATTTCCCAATAGGCCAATCGCCAGTTTTAACCTAAGTTAGGTTTCTAAGGTGAAGTAAGGACAGCGTTAAATACCGCTAAGTCCTTCTTCCATCTTTAATGGGCTTGATATTTCTGGTTTTCTGAAAAGTATTTTCATCGAACCATCTCTGACTAGCAAAATGGCGAAATACAAGTTTCTTACCCTTGAAAGCGAAACACTTGAATCACTCTAATTTATAGTTGTGTCTGTATGCTCTCTCGAGTCAGCCATACAGTTTTTATATATGCCCCCGTATTCAGTATTTTCTCCAGATATTTCGTCTATAGGATTACATCAGTTTTAAAAATTAAATCTAATTCTTTAAAAAAAATTTCTTCAATTAGGGAAAACTCTTTGCAGGAAAGACGAAATTTCCCTATAAAGAAAGTCTTATAAATTTAAATGACAAAATTTTCTCTATGGACAAATTTCTGCTAATGAATAGCCAAATTTTTCCTTGTAGAGAAAAGTTAACTAGTTTCGACGCCAAAAGTTTCCCGTAGAGAGAAAATTTTGTAAATATTTTTTTATATAAAAAATAACATCAATTTTGTTTTTATCTCAGTAGAGAAAGTTTAATTCGTTTTAATGACAAAATTTTTTCTAAGGAGAAATTTCTTCCCGCATAAAAACAAATATGACAACATTTTCTTTCTAAAGAAATTTTCAACCAATTCCTCTTTGGAACAATTTGCATTTAAGTTTTGGGACAATTTCAGAAATGTTCATTAAATTTGATGACAAAATTTATCTATATGGCAAATTCTATAAATTTTGATGACAGCATTTTCTTTTTAGAGACAATTTAATTAATTTTGTTATACAGATTTTCCGTTATACAGAAATTATGACAACATTTTCTCAATGTAAACAATTTTCATTTTCATTTTGGTTGCAAACTTTTCTATATTAATTAAATTAACAAAACTTTCTCCATAAAGAAATTTGCATTTATTTAATTGACAATATTATAATTCAGAACAAATTCCAATAATTTTACAGAAAAAGTTTCTCTTTAAAGAAATTTTAATCTTATTTCAGGGTAAAATTTTTTCTATGGAGAAATTTCCATCAATTTTAATAACAAAATTTTTCTATGGAAATTTTTTTATTGATTTGGCTGACAAAATTTAATCTTAAGAGAAAATTTAATTTTTCTGAAAAAAAAAAAAATATTGACGAAATTTTATTTATTGAGAAACCTAATTTGATGACAAAATTTTCTACAGGCAAACATTTCTATTCTTATTTTAGTGGCAAAGTTTTCTCTGCAAAAAAAATGTTCATTCATTTTGATAACAAACTACTCTGCATAACAAATTTAATCGATTCTTATATCACAATTTTCACTTTAGAGAAAATTTCATCAATTTATTCACAAAATTTTCCCTTAAAAAACTATATTTTCTAAATTTGACTAAATTTTCTCTCTCGAAAAACTTTTATCTAATTTGAGGACAAAACTTTTTTATAAAAAAATTTAATTTCCATTAATTCTAATGACAACATTTTTCAATGGCACAAAATTCATCGAATTTTTTCGGCAAAATTTTCTAATTTTTATTGACAAAATTTTCTCTACATAGAAATTTTCATCCGTTTTGTTATTTTATATTTATAAAAAATTTCAGCAATTTGATGACAAAATATGCCCATAAGAAAAACTAATGACAAAATTATCTACTTAAAGAAATTTTTATCTAATTCGAGATATTTTGATCTAACTAAAGAACAAAATTTTTTCATGGTGAAATTATTGGCGACAACATTTGTGTATATAAGAATTTCATCAAATTTTCTTAGCAGAAAAAATTTAATTGAATTTTTATGACAACATTTTCTCCAGTAAGAAATTTCTATAAGTTTTGCTAAAAAAATGTTCTTTTTTAGAAAAAAATTTTCTATAGACAAAATTATAACATTATTGATGCCCAAATTGTTTTAATTTCTTGTAATTTCATTATCAAGTGATCAGTTGCGATTTCTCTGTACAAAAAATTTTAGAAATTGAATAAGAAAATAACAAATTTCAAAAATTCGATTAGAGTTTACAAATTTTAATGGCAAAATATTCTTCATAGAAAAATTTCAAAAGTTTCTCTAAAGAAAAAATATCTTCTGATTTTGAAAACCAAGCTTTCTCTATAGAACTATAAATTTTTAAAAATTTCGATTAATAGACCGTTTCGTTAATTGTGTTACTTCGAGTTGCATTTGGTTGCGTTTTAAACGTCATCAATTTTAAATTGAAATTTAAAATACAATCTGCTGCTCGTTAAAAATTCATGTGGATGAACACGTTCATTATGTTCTTTTCAATATTGTTGTTGTTGGTAATGATGCTGTGTACACAATTTTTAATTGAATGTAATCAAATGTGATTTAACAGTTGACGATGTTGATTTCATTGTTATTATTGTTGTTGTTTGTATTGTGTTTTGTGTGTAAACTTTTAAGTAGACAATTCGTCGCAGAGATTAAACGCATAAAAAGGCAGCGTTCATTTTTATTTGGAGACATTTTAAAGTGTAAGTTTTTTTTTTGTAATTTGTATTTCTTTTTTTATTTAGAACTTTAACAATCAACATACAAATTGTTTAATATTGTAAATTCTACATGAATTTTATTTCCACATCGTAAAATTGTAAAAATGCTGTTCTAGAGATTTAGTTTGAAAAATTCAGCGACAAAGTTTAAACGTGTCAGACGCATTGAAAGTAAAATTTGGATAACGGGGAAAAAACCTAAAAATTTAAATAAAAGTAAAAGTGGAAATGAATAAATGGCAATTAAAATTTAGCAAAAATTAAAAAAAAAATCACAAAAATTATAAAATAGTTATTACTACCAATTTTAAAAATTAGGAAAAAAAAATTTCTAAAAAATTCGCTCAATAATGTCAAATATAAAAAAGTATTTAAAAATTTTAATATTTTTAAGCACCATTCTAACAAGCCTGTCAAAAGCCAATGATGGCTTAAAAATTAATACCGACTTAACAGCGGGCATTATAAGTGATTCAGTGAATTCCGCCAGTAGTAATAGTAATCAAAATTTTGTTAATTCGATTAATAATTTATCGCAAAATAATTCGGATAACAGTTTAGTGGTTTCATCGAACAATTCCTTAGAGGATAGTCACATTTGCACAAAAGAAGAGGAATATTTGGAGGAAATTCGTACCCCTTCAATGCAGCCAGTGAAGATACGAACGGCAACTTGGTGTCTGGAATTTCCACCAAGGTGCTCGAATTACAAGACGGAAATGAGAGAAGTGGTTAAAGTGCAGGTGGGTGAAAACCTAACTGATTTAAACTAAAAATTAAACGGATGAAGAAAAAAATTCTTATCTTTAAGAAATAAACTTAAATTTTTCAATAATAAAAGTCTCCTTAATTTGGATTAAAAATGTTTGATTGGAAAAATTGTTCATCAATATTGAATCTAATATTTGTAAAGTAAAAAAAAATTTCACTAATTTTGGTTTCACATTTTATGGCAGCAAAAATTGCTCATTAAATTTAATGAAAAATTTTTTATAGAAAAATGTTGATCAACTTTGAGAAAAAAATTGTTTAGCAATTTTGCTGCCAAAATTTCATGTAATATGTAATGTTCATTAAAATTTACAAAAACAATTTGAATTTAATAAAAAAAAATTCTCAAAAAAAAAAAAAAACAAAGAATCAAATTTGATAGCAAAAAATTTTTATAGCAGAAGTTTTTAAACAATTTTTCATGTAATGAAAAATATTTATCAAATTCAATAAAAATTGTTTAAATTTAATGAAAAAATTTCTCAAGAAAAAATTTGCATCAAATTTGATAAAAATACATTTTTATAGCAAAGATTTTTAACCACTTTTGGTGACAAAATTTAGTGTAATGAAAATGTTCAATGAAAATTCTTAAAATTTGATAAAAAAAGTTTCTCAAAAAATATTTGCATAAAAGGTTGTAAAAAAAAATTATTATAGCAAAAAATAGTTTGTTGGCAAATTTTTCTATATTTTAAAATGTTCACTTAATTTTTGAAAAATCGCTTAAATTTCATGAAAAAGTTTCTAAAACAAAAAATTTTCATCATATTTGATAACAAAAAGTTATTAAGCAAAAAATATTTTACCAATTTAGTCGACCTAATTTTCTATTATGAAAAATGTTTTTCAAATTTAATAAAAATTTTTTTGTATTAATATATATTTTTATTATATATATTTAGCTGGTGAGGCCTAACTCCATTTGTGAAAATAAAAATGCAAAATTTTTTATTTCATTTTTCCCGACGTTTCGTGAATTTTATGTTCACTTCTTCAGGGGATTCGTCTATTAATATAAAATAAAATCATCAACATTTAATAATACAATAAATATAAATGTAACGAACTTACAGTGAAAAGAAACAAACAAGAACATCAACATCAAATACGTGGCAAAGTACGTAGATGACATACTGGCTGTAATAGACATTAAGGACAAAGACGATATACTTACAGCACTCAACGGGTATCACCCGAAGATTAAATTCACCGTTGAGGTGGAGACGAACAGAGAAATAGCATACCTTGACACAAAATTACATAGAGAGGACAATAAAATAACGTTTGACTGGTATGCAAAAAATACATCTTCTGGCAGAATTATCAATTTCAACGCTACTCAACCTAAATCTCAAATAATAAATACTGCAAAAAATGTTATACGTAGAGTTCTTGATATTAGCGATAAACAACACCACAGCAAAAATAAACTGGTAATCACGAAATTACTTAAAGATAATGCTTTTCCTACAAATTTAATTAAAAATTTAATAACTGCCTATAAACCTATAATAACAAACACAAATGGTAACATTGAAAAGGAGGAAAAATATTTTATCAGTGTAAAATACATACCGGGCCTCACGGACAATAAAAACATAAAAGGTGCAATAGATAAAAATGACATGAGCTTTGCTTACAAACCAAACAAAACATTAAGTGCAATATTAACAAATACAAAAACTCCAATACACAAACTACAACAAAATAATGTAGTGTATGAAATACCATGCAAGGGAGACAACAACAACAGCTGTGACTTAGTTTACATTGGTACGACCAAAAGGAATTTGGAGACAAGAATGGGAGAACACAATTCAGACATAAACAAAAACAAAGAAAGCACTGCATTATCACAGCACATATTACAAACAAAACACAAACCTGATTTTGACAACATAAGAATACTTGACAAGGTAAATAACGTGAGGAAAAGATATACAACAGAAAGCTTAAGAATTCAACAGAAAATAAATAGAACAATGAATAAAAAAGAAGATACTGACAATTTAAGCGCCAGTTATAGAGTTGTTTTGAAAAACAGTAGATGACACCACTAGTGTTTGCTTTTATGTTTTTAAAAATATATTAATGTAATATAAATTTGTTTCTTTTCACTGTAAGTTCGTTACATTTATATTTATTGTATTATTAAATGTTGATGATTTTATTTTATATTAATAGACGAATCCCCTGAAGAAGTGAACATAAAATTCACGAAACGTCGGGAAAAATTAAATAAAAAATTTTGCATTTTTATTTTCACAAATGGAGTTAGGCCTCACCAGCTAAATATATATAATAAAAATATAGATTAATACAAATAAAAGAAAGTGGCCAAAAATAAAGAAAAATAAAATTGTTTTAATTTAATGAAAAACTTTCTATAGAAAAAATTTTTATCAAATATGAAAACAAAAATTATTTATAGCAAAATTTTTTTGTTTTAATCTTCATCAAATGTAGTGAAATGTGTTTTATTATATTTAATTTAAAAGTTTTTATTATAAAACTAGTCATCATATTTGATAAAAAAAAATCTTTATAGCAAAATATTTTAACCAATTTTCATAACAAAATTTTGTAGTATTTACTGAAATTTTTTTCCAAATTTAATTAAAAATTTCCAAGTTGTTTTTGCCGAATTCATACTCGAAATAATCCGAAAATAAGATTGATTAGAACCTTAACTGTCTACTTACTTGCCTCCTTACATATGTTTGTTTCAGTTTTGTTGTTTTCCGCCTATTTTTTACAGAAGAACTTTCAATTATGAGACACCATCATTTCGTTCCATTATCGTAATCATTAAACTTTGAAAATTTGATGTATTTAACTAAATTATTTTAACAAATAGAATTAAGGAATTTTCGCTTCTTATTTAAGTTTTTAAACATGTTAATAATTTATGTTTTTCTTCTTGTAGTGTTGTTGTTGTTTTTACACAAATCAAGAATCCGTTTTTACTTTCTTTTATATGTTGTTTTTGTTGTCTCTTTAACAAACCTTTACACACAAGCGCATGCACTCATATTGGTTTTAGAAAATTGTTCCATTTTAAATGGTTTTAAGTATTACATATTTGGTGTTTTTCGATCTTAAATTTTTAAGTACAACTCTTACTAAAATTAAGAAGAAAAAACTTTCATTAATTACGAGTTTTTTCTTTCTGTATAAAGATGTGGAATTATAGATACTTTTCGACACTAGCATCTTTTATATGAATCTGAACCCTCTAAGCCATAATTTTGTTTTGGAGGGTCCATGACTAACCATGGTTCCCATATAAGGTGGAATCTAGAAAATGTCTCTCTATAATACAGTGGTGTAGGTTATCATATGGCCGTGCTTGACCGACTATAATTTCTTACTTGATTTTTATATGTTCTATTATCTCATAGAAAACTATTTTTCTATTCTTAGTGATAATTGACACTACTTTGGCACCAAGCCAGTGCCACTTTGTTACTTTTGCATCAAGTCATTAAAAATAAAAAAAAAAAAAATTCAAAATTATGTTAAGACATTTTTCGATTTCCTTGTGATTTTATTCGTTTCTCTTTTAGGCAATTTTTCTGCAACGATTTTTCGGGGAATTTCAAAGCAGAATGTTGAAGATTAAATTTCAAATAGAAACCTTGGAAAAAATACAGGTTGCGGTCTTAATTTTTTTTTTAATATCGTATTTTGCCTGACCTGCCCTATTCTGGAAATAAGACACACACACCTTTTCTTTTTTTTTCTTGTAGATTTTTATGTATTTGTAAGCTGGATTTAGATTTCACCTACTATTCCATTTACAATTTAAGTGGCAGAAAAAATAAGCCAAAAAGAAAACAGGTCATTATACTTTTAATCGAAAAGGAGTTTATGAACATAAAAAACCCATTGCCCACAAAAAACAAGTTGAATACAGTCAGCATCGAGTCTGTCAAGACAAACAAATTTTCTGCAATAAAACTTTGGTATTTGTTTTCAAAAACCTCCATTTACAGCAATTGTTGTGTTTATATTGTTGTTGGCTAATTTAAAAAAAAAAAATGTGTTAGACATCCTGCCTCAGCTAATCATGAAAAACTGGATATGTTATGTTTTCAACATGTTTCAACTTTGAGCTACTTTTACGTATTTGAAAAAAAAAAGTAAAACAAACTAGAAAAATGTTATAATAAAGTATTGACTGTTTTTTATTTAATTTTTGGCGGTAAACTTGTTTCTGTTTGAAAATTGAACAAAACCAAATAAATTTTATTGAAGAGATGTGGAAAAAAATCGCTTAAATACCCGGAAATGCATAAAAGTCTAGTCGCCCCGTTTTATTTATTTTCAATTTTATAACAAAAACCCAAAAGAAAAACCGAAAAATTTACAACACAAAAAATAGAAATGTGTAATTGTAAAGCGATTTATTTTTGAATGTTTAACTTTTTAAATCTCAATAGATTTAAAATTACTTTTAAATACTCAATATTATTTAATTATATCAATAAAATTTTAATTAATGTAATTATTTTTTTTAAAGATTTAATTATTCCTATTTCATCTAATTAGTGTTGGTTTAGTTATTTATTTTGTATAGTTTTTTTTTTTTTTTAATTAATTTTGGTTAAAAAAATTTTCTATATTAAGAAATTCTTTTTAAGCATTTGTTTAAGGCGAATAAAAATAATTAAGAAATTTGCAAGACTTTAAGCTGACTAAAAGAGAATGCTACAAGGAAACTTGAAATGCAATTAAAATTACAATTAAGAAAGAAAAATTGTTCATTAATATAGAAAATTTCTTTATCAAATAAGAACGAGAAAAAAAATTTTTTCTAAAGAGCACCACACAAAAAAGTATCTGTTTAATGATATTTTTGAAAAAAAAAATAATATTTCAGAAAATTTTCTCTAAAAAAATTAGATAAAATTATTTCTAAAAAAAAAAAATTAAAAAAATATTAGTAAAATTTTCTCTACAGTGAAAATAACTAAAAAAATATTATGAAATTTTTACTGCAAATAAATTTTGGTCAACAAAATTGAAAAAAAAAATGTAATCTTAATGCTAAAAATTTTTTTAAAAGAAAATTTTTTTATTTGAATATAAAATCTACATTTAAATTCTTTAGAGCATTAAAAAACTTCTCTTGAGAACATATTAATATTTTTATATTAAAAATTTTATCTAAAGAAAATTTTCTAAATTTTATGTAAGAATTGCCTCTAAAGCACATTTTGTAATATTGATATTTAAAAATTTCTCTTGAGCACATTTTGATATTTATTTACTAAGAATTTTGTTTAGAGAAATTTGATGTAAAAATTTTCTTTAAAGCTAATTAAGTAATTTTAATGTGAAATCATTCTCTAGAGCACACTTTATTATTTTGTAGATAAATATTTTTTATTTCGATCAAAAAAAAAATGTTATCATTTTGATTTTAAATATTTTGTCATTTTGACAAATTTTTAATTTTGATGTAACAAATTTTTCTAAAGAAAATTTTGTTATTTTGATGTTAAATTTTTCCATAAAAAAAATTTTCATTTTAATGCAAAAGAAATTCTTCAGAGCAAATTTTTTCATTCTCATGTAAAAAATTTCGTTGTTTGAGAAAATTTTATAAGTTTGATGTAAACATTTTCTTTTAAACAAATTTTTCATTTTGATATAAAATCTAGGTCAATTTTTGTTACTGTAATGTCAAAATTTTTTTTCTAAAAAATTTCCTTTCAGCTTTTTTACCATTTTAATGTAAAAAAATTGTAAAAAAAAAAATTTTATATCAAAATGTATTTTTTTTTAAATTAAAATTGTAAAATGTCGCCTAAGTACCTGATAACAATTTTCCCTAGAAAAAATTATGCCATCGAAATTTAATAATGTTTTTTTTTTTTTTTTTAATTGTATTCAAAAATATTGAATGACAGGATCAGCTTCGCTTCCGAGAAGATATTTCAAAAAAACTGTACCTGTTTTCTACCACTACCCATTGTAGGGTGTATTTAAACAAAGAAACACCATTATACTTTTAGGATGTATTTGGTGTTGAACCAGTTTAAGTTTTTTTTTATCTGATTGGGACATTTGAATTTTTATGTTTATTTAAGGCAGGTGGTTTATGATATAATTTTGTTTGCGATTTAAAATTTTGGTTTTATATATATTTTTTTTTTAATTTATTATTGTTGTTGAATTTTTTTTTTATATTTTTGGTTTGGTTAAATTTATTTTATAATTCTTTTTATTATAATTGTGACCATTAACACTTTATTTTTTTATTTACCTTTTTTACAAACGTTGTGCTAAATGTTTTGATTTAATTGGGTTAATAAAAATATTTAATTAGTAGATAGTTTTAATGGAGATAAGAAAACAAGAAAGAACTCTATATATTAAGGGCGGAACTTAAAAATAAAATTAAAAAAAAAACTATCCGAAAATAGTACACAAACATTACTGACTTTTTGACAGTGCCGGAAGAAAATGTTTCCCCAAACAGTTTCTGTTCACACATGTAGAAGTTTAGCGATCTTTTAATATCTGCACATTAAACGAGTGTGGCCGCCAACATTAAAAATGTATCGAGCTAGTGGATTCGGGTGCAATTCGTACATAATGCTATGATTATTCAAAGAAGTTTATTTTGACGCCTTTGAATTTTCTCGACTTTAGAGGGCCCATAACGGAATACCGTTGCACCAGATATGCTTTAAGATAGAATTGTAAAGTAGAAGCTTAAGGACAAAATTTCTTCCAATAAGCCAATGAATTTGAGTGGCTTTTAGTTTCATTTGAGTTAATTTAGCCTCTACATGGCTTTTCCACGTTAATCGCCGATCCAGATGTATACCAAGGTATTTTACATTCGAGTGTTGAGGTGTTATTTGATTATTGATTTTAATAGGGGTTATGATTTCCGACGGAAAGTGAATGTTATATGTACGCATTTATATTCATTGATCTTTATCCTTAATTGTTTTAACCATTTTTCCAGTTCAACTAAAGGATCCTGAAAGTTACGAGATGCTTCATAAAAGTTTTCGTATACACTTGAAAAAATGTATCATCCGCAAATGTTGAAGTTTGGGTGTAGTTGTTAGAAGTGTGACTAGTAGCGACCGACTAAGGAGCTTACCAACAGCTTGTGTGTGTTGACTGGTAGGTTAAGTCCAGGAAAGTGATTTCTAATATGGCTTTCTGATATTGAAATGTAGGTGGGAAGTAAAAAAAAGAAATTACTAGGTTTTGATTTAACCATTCAACACAAATGTTCGTTGCTTGCACATAAACTTCACATTGATTTCAGATTATGTAGTATTATATTTAGGCTTTTATCAAAATGGCAGAACTTCCACCAGCTCTATCTCTATGGGCTTTGGTATGTGTAGTACATAACCACTAATTTTTTTGAGGTAAAATGAGTTTCAGAAACTATCAAAGCATCACGTTGTTTTTTTATAAAGTATTCTAGTTCATTTTTATGTTGCGAATGCTGTTTGCGTTTCAGAAACAAATTTTAAGATAGTTCATGGCTTTTTGAGTACAGTTTGCAATAACATCAATTGCATTCTCAACATGTCCTGCATCATGTTACCCCTTGTATTCATAAAATTGTTTACTTTTTGCACTAATGTTGTCAAAGTTTTTTCTAGTCGACTTAAATTAGAGACTGGAGTTGTTTCTTTATTTGGTAAATCACTTGCACAGGCAAACGGTTTGATTTCTTGCACAGAACTGTACCATGTTATTATACACATACGACGCAAACTGTGAGTGAATAGCAGTATGCACTAGTATGACGATATTCATGGCAGTTTAAACATTAAACCGTTCCGTTTCTTTTGTGCGGCTCCTCTATTGTGATTCTACTGCACAGGATATATTTCAAACAGTAAAAAATGCTTTTCGTTTTTTAAGCTTAATGTCGCCGTCAATTTCTTGAGAAAATTGTCACTAATTTAAAATTTCTTCTAGAGAAAATTGTCAATAATTTTAGTAACTTAATTTCCTCTTGAGAAAATTGTCATAAATTTTGATGACGAAATTTTGTTGGGAGAAATTTATTTGATTTTATTTTCTCTTGAGAAAATTGTCATCAATTGAAAATGTCTTCTAGAGTGACTTGTCATAATTTTAATGACAAAATTTATTTGAGAAGAAAAAAAAATTTATTGATGGTATTTCCTCTTGAGCAAATTGTCACTAATTTGGAATTTTTTCTAGAGAAGATGTTCATTAATTTTAGTAACCAAAATTCCTCTAGAAGAAACTGTCATCAATTTTAATTACAAAGTTTTGGTATTTGTATTTTGTATTTAATAATTTGATTTTCTAATACATCAAGACATAATTGGTGGATTCACAAGGTTTCATAAAGTCATGTGTCTTAAAATGATTACATGAAAACATACGACTCTTGTGAACAACCCCTCATAATTCAGTGTGCTATTTTGAATTTTAATCAGCTGATATAACACAAATATAAAAAATAAGTATTTACCAAAAATAAAAATATTTTTTTAATTCTAATCCATGAATAAATGAATTAAATTTGATTCTACCTGACTATTTTCCATTTTTCAGACGCAAATCAGAAATAAATTTCCTTAGCCGATCTTAAGGCGACCGTACACGAAATGTTTTTGTCATCTGACATGTAAAATTTTCCACTGCAAAACATATACATGTCGTGTGTTACCTTTTTAACTTTGCTTCTGTAAAAGTCAGACGCAAAGTCATCTGACAAAATTTCAATTAGAGCGTGCTCTATTTTCTTCTGACAAACCATCTGACATCAGAAAGCTATGCCGGCGAGAAACCGGCAGCGGCGTCCACTATTGACGGAATCATTAGCCGGCTGAAGTTAATTTTTTACAATACCGAGATATGTTTGATCATCTTACCATTGAATAGAATTTATGTGAATATATATATAAAAACCGTTTTATTATAAAATCCTAAATTGGTATCTTTGAATTAAAAGAAAAAAATGTTAAGATGGCTGAACTATTTTACGGCGCAAATAAAACTTTTCATGGCGGCAGCAAGTTATTTTGAAACCGAGCACTACTTTGGTTTCTGCAATAACAATGCGAAAAAAAACAGAGACAATGTCAGAAGCAAATTACATGTACGTTTGTGACCGAATATTATAAAGCTTAAGTAAAACAGCGATTTTGACAGACATGCACAATTACATGTGACTTGAAAATTTGACATGTCAGATGACAAAAACATGTCATCTATATGCGCCTTTATTTGACGCCGCAAGTGATTTGCTGCAAAAATTGCTAGCAGCAGGTTAAATTCGGATGTTAGCCGGATAAAATTTTACCATTAACGGGGACGGCTTACAAAAACTAATGCGGCTCGGCTCAGCCGTTCAGCACAGGTCTCTTCGGATTAATTACGACAGCGCACACTGGACCGAATCGCGAAATAATTGGCATAAAGTCGAAAATTTTGTTTAAGAAAATCTTAATTTAAATTTAATATATTTAAACAAGCACCTCTATATATGAAGAGTCAATAAATATTTTCGCTAAAAATGCAACCATGCAATTTCTATCGAGTTTCAAAGTCAGGTGATTAGTCAGCTGACTTCTGTAACAAAATTGGCGGGAAACTTTTGTTTACTTTGTGCGCTTGGCAATTTCACACACTGTGACAAAAAATATTGTAAAAAATGGATTTTGACGGCCAAGGTATGTAGAATGAATAAAGTGAAAACATTTTGTGTTAAAATGTGTTATGTGTTATATATGTGTATTGTTTTGTACTGTCCAAAAAGATATAAAACCAAACCAAAGTGCTCGTCTTCTGTGGAGTTAAAAATAAACTTCTGCGTGTTTCTGCGATGTGTAATGTATGTTAACATAAAGTAGAAAGTGTATATTAAAAGTTAATAATAATCCTTTTTGCGGCTTTTTGCGGCTCTTGCTGTACTTTAAACTTATAGATGAGCTTGAGTTCTGTCATGCAACGCTGCTGGACGTATGGATCGACAACGGTCGCAACTTTACCGGCATTGCAAACTGGATATTTGGCCAACTAATCGAACGTACGTTAACCGATGAAAAAAGGAGTGAAATTAACACAAAAATAAAAAGTTTTGAATTTTATGTTAAATCGAATCTTCAAAAGTGCAGCAGAAATATGCGGACATTCAGAGACAAATATTCACAGTGGCTATCAATGCGTTTAAGAATTGTTTTGGACAATCAAAAAGAAATGCGCAATGTTAAAATGGGTAGACCAAAGCTAACATATGATGAAGCAGGGCCACGTCTAAAAAGAAAACTAGCTGCCGATGTAGTTGTTAATAATGAAAACGATACCAAACTCTTAATTCATGCAGCTGCAATGTCAGCAAGGAAATCAAATGAAAATGATACCGCGTTTGTACTTAAAAAATGTAAGACTTCTGAAAGCGAGGCAACTGAAGTTAAAAGAAAGCTCGGAATAGAAGAACCAATACCTTTAACAACAAATGATGCTTTGGAATTTTTGTTGGAATATTCTTTAAGCAAAAGGTTGTATAATGAAATTCGTCATATAAGCAAACAGCACAATTGCGACATATACCCGAACTACAACAAGGTTCAGGAAGCTAAATTGCAACTGAGACCTAGGGGAATAACAGCTACAGAAACTATGGCAAAAGTTGACGATAAATTATTAGAAATATTTGAATAGAAGAATAAATTGATGTAAGACCTATTACTAAGTAAAAATTTTGTTAAATAATCATATAGTATCCAAAACTTTTATATACAATTTCATATTTACCTCAATTCCCTTACAAGTTTTAGCTTTTTATTCACAGCTCTTAAAACTTTGTTTTACTATCACATGTGCACTATGTAGCCATATATGGGCGGCTGGGGTGGTCGTTGTCCAATTAACTTAAAATTTTCTTTAAATATTAATAGTGTTATTTTTATCAAATGTACCAAGTTTAAGCTCGATATCTGCAATATTCGACTTTATGCCAATTATTTCGCGATTCGGTCCAGTGTGCAGCGCAATAAACATAGCAAGCAAAGTTCTATTTATTTAAGAAACTTTTTGTTTACAAAGCAACAATTATATTTTTAAACCATGGTAAAATGTTAACACATTATGACAATATAAAATGATAGCACACCTTGTGAATACCTCAAATATCTTATAAATTGCAGCATTAGATTCAGACATTGATAAACAAAATATTTTCTAAGAATTACATCAATTATATTAAAATTTTAATAGAGTTAAATAAATAAAGTAAAGGGCATTTTGACAAAACATCCTAAGTCGAGATAAGATAACAAAAAAGTTTTTTTTTTAAAAACTCGGCGAAAAATCATTTTTATTTAAAAAGTAAAATAAACCAAAATTAAGGAAACATTTTGTTTATAATACAAAATTTGAAAAACGTAAACAAAAATGTTTTCTGAATGAAAATTCGTATGAATAACAATATTTTTTTTTTAACTTTTTAAATTTGAATTAAGATGTTTTGTAAAAATGCCACAGATTTATAAAAATAAAAATTAAAAAAAAAAAATTTTTACATTTTATACGTTAAAAAATTTACGAAATAAGTTTCGTTGGAAGAAAGTTGTTAACAATTTTATTGATGACTTTTCCTTCTGAGAAAATTGTCACTACCTTTAAATTTCTTCAATAGTAATATTTCATTACATTTAACGACAAAATTTCCTCTAGAGGAATTTTTTTATAAATTTTGATAAAAAAATGTCTTTGGGGAAAATGTCATCAATATAAAATTTCTTCTAAAGAAAGTTGTCATTTATTTTATTGGCATTAATTCGTCCAGTTAAAATTGTTATCAACACGTTTCTTTAATTACAGAATTTTCAATTGTTTTCTTAATAACAAAAAACTTCATTAAGACTGATCAAAATGTTTGTGCTTTGTTTATATAAAAATATAAATTCTTATTTTCTTTTTTACCTAAGAAATAATTCAAAGTCAAATTAAAGTAAAGTCTTTTAATCTCCATTTACCTTATCTACATATGGCTTAAACACTTTGCAACTGTTTTATTTATATTAAATAATTTAATTTATGCCATTAGATTATTCAATCTGTTAATTTATTTAAATAAACGACAGCCCACAGATGTTGATTTCAAAAGTAAAACGCCTTGACTGAAGTAAAATATAAAAAAATAGAATTTTATATTTGAAATTTCTCAACGTCAGCGTTTTGTTTATATTTTCTATGCAATTATATTTTAAAGCTTTTAATTCCAACAGTTTACATACATGACTTTCTTCAATATTAAATTAAAAAATGTTTTTTTTTTCAATTTTAACTTTCTTATTATTAATTTCCTTTTTTTCGAAATCAGTTAACATTTTTCCACATCGCATCATCTTTTCATTTCTATTTGCACTTGTTACTTCCGTTTCCATTTTGTTGCACTAGAAAACTATAAAATTTTTTTAATTCAACCGTATGAAATGTTACACATTTTGCATTAAATTACCGGTGTTACTCAACTTCAAGTCACAACATCTCTAATTACACTTGAATTTGAGAGGATTATGAAGTGGCCGTTTATTGCCTTTTAGAGAATAACTGATCTTGCAACATGCATATTTCTGGAAATTTATCGGCTGTAAAGAGAAACGTTGCAATGCCAAACATTTTCTATTTTTTAGTTTTGTGGAAAAAAGTAAAACTATTTTCTTTTTCAAGTAACAGTGTCAATTATATTGTTGTTTTCGTTAAACTGGAACAAAATCGATATATTTTTTTTATTAACTATTTAATTGTCTTGATAAACTGGCTGGAAGAAAAGAAAGAAATTGACGTAAAAAATTAATAAATATAGGTTGAATTTTTTTTTTAGTTTTATAATTTATAATTAAATTTATGGGTAGAAACTAATTTTGCTGGCTTAAACAACGGGGGCTACTGACTCCCGTGGTACCAGAAAGGATGTGGTCTGCCGTGATCGCAAGAGCTTGTGCGAAATCGCAGGTATTGGCTGCACTTGATTATGTCCCGGAGGATGTACACCGAAACGTAAAATATACTTAAGAAGATCTCTACATCCCCAAGGGCCGTCCTTATGATAATTACTTATACTCTGCGTTGACAGTCTGCCTGCCAACTGGACGGGAGGACATCAGTAGATCGACTTAGATAGTGATTCTTAGTCGATCGGTATACTAAAAGTTAGATAAGAGAACCAATTTTTAAATGCATCATACACATTAGCACAAACGCATCATACCCTCTCTACTATTGTGGTGTGGGCATCAAAATCTATGACTCTCTTACAATTTATTAACTATTAAATTTACTTTCTAAATACTTTCAAAAACAAAACCAAAACAAAAAATCTAGATCCAAGGCACAATTACCTAACAATCTTGAATACAAATGGTTGTATCCAAGTACTAGTAAGTTAGTATGTTTATGTATGTGTAAATTGTGTGCTAGCAAAACCTTAGATATGAGGAAACATCTTAAATTACACGTATTTACAAACTCCTCCATAAACCATACGAGTTACGCATACAATATGGTAAAGATAGAAACCCACTTACGTAGATTACGATACGGCTAGTTCACAAAATGCATTTGCGGTAGCCTTTTGGTAATATAAGATACAAAAGTATATTTGTGTACTGTGTAAACTTATTCATATCTAAATGTAGCATATCTTATTAAAATCTTTTGCAAAGCGTTATTTTAACAATCTTTTATAGTTTAAAGTATTATTGTTTAGTTATGATTGTATTATTTATTTCTGTCTGATGTCTGCAATTGTTTTGAAAACTTTTTTAAAAAAAATGCACTATAATTTAGTAAATAGCAAATATTAATTACACATTATTACTTAATTTAGTTTTTTGTTATGAAAAAGAAACTAGAGCCTTAAGATTTAGTAATTTCTGTTACAAATTAAAACTCAAATGAAGAGAAAAAAAAATAACTAATCAATTTGAAATATTTTTTTTTTTTTTTTTAAATAAATAAATCAAAGTATAAGAAGTTACTTATAAAGAAATCAATTAAACTAACATTGTGAAATTGTTTTTCATTTAATTAAATTTGAAATATTTTCTTCTATTCGATAATTGTTGTGTTGAAACTTGTTTAAGAAATCATTTTAATTTGTTTACTTAAATATTTCGCCAAGAAAATCCCATAATAATTTTATATAATTTAGCAAATATTTGTTAGTTTTATTTTGTTCGAAGAAAATAAGTAATTAAAAAAACAATTGGAAAATAGGGGAAGGATTGTCCGACGAAATAAGTGATACTTAAAGCTAGCTTACACTATTATAATTTGTATTAATACATGTCAAAAACTCAAGTAATATGTAAAAGTCTGATAGTGTGAATGCATGTGTGATGAAAACGACAAGTATGTTTTATGAGAATAAGTTTCACATCCCATACGACTTCATCGTTTTTTGGAAATTTTCTAAACAATAATACTTTTCATTGGATGAGGGTTGCCTTTTATTTCATGTGTGAGTGTTTATACTTTGTGTGATGGTGTGAATACTTTGTGACAGTGGCAACAAAACTCATTAGATTTCTATCTCACAAAGTATTATAGAATACGTAAGACTTGTGAGATAGTGTAAACTTGCCTTTAAGAAAAGTAAAAAATTATAGTCAACAACACAATGGCTATAATTCCTTGTAGGCAGTAATGTCAACCCTGTGCAACTCAAAGAAACTGTAAAGAAACGACAAATTTTAATACAAAAAAATAGAAATATTCTAAAAAGCCACTAAAGAGTGGTGCAGAATAGGCTACACTAAAAGAATTTTCTTCACAGATCCAATAGGTGTTGACATTAATCCAATGAAAAATTACGTTAAAATTCAACCTATGTAACGTTTCATTGGATATATGAAGAATGTAACATTAGCCCCCCCGTTAATGAAATGTTTCATAAAATCGATAACAATTTTAATTTGTTTAATGACATAAATTCATTAAGTTACTGATTAAATTTGGTCCTTTTTATGACCATATATGTATATATCTATGAGTTGTTGTGATTTTTATTTTTTTTTTCCTGTTTCAAATCATCAAGTTATATTAATTTTATTTCGTTTATATATTTATGTTACATCATGTTCTGTTCTACTTGTATAAGCTAACCTTTTAGTAAATTTTATTTAATTCATTTTCTAACCCGGGACGACCTTCATTTTGCTTCTTTCGATTTTGCTGGCTTGTACTACTACGTAAATTTTGTGTATTTAAATTAACAATTAAAGAAAAAAGAATGTGAAAATTGTTTGCTCTTGTTTTTTCTTTTTCGTGATATGTTTTTGAGCCTATTACTAACATTTAGCTAAATTCAGTGTTTCGTTATCGTTATGAATTTTTTCATTGATGTTATGAAACATTGAAATTTACAATTTTTTTTGATATATTTTCATGTCTATCGCTTGAAATGGAATGAAAAATACGTTTTTTAAGCAGTTATAGAAAGAAAATATTTTTTAGTTATAAGTATTTTGAAGTTAGAGAACTTAATCTTGTTTTCATTGATTTAGTGACATTTTTCACGGGAAATATGAAGTAACACTTTTTTCCATTAACTGATAAATATTTGAATACATTTATTAATAGTTAATTTTAATCTTAAAAAACCTATTGAAATAATGTATAACAACTAGTTGAATTTTTCTTTTGAAATATATATTAAGTTGTCATTAATTTAATGAAAAATTTTACAAAATTACGAAACGCAATTTCGAAGTGGTATTGAAATTGCTTCATTACTTTTGTAAATTTTCATTCCAGTAATGAAATTTTCATTGGATTGAGGGAAAAAATTTAATGAAATTGATTCAGTAGACTTATGAAGCATAATTTTTTCAGTGTATGTGACTTAAACTGTTTATAAGTTTTTGTATACCCTCCACATAGGGTTGCCAGAAACCAAAATGCAAATAACTAGACAATGTAAAAAATTAAGCTGGGTTTTTAAATAATAACTGGACTTTTTGAAAATAAATCTAAAGAAATTTTAGTTAATATTTTTTTACAAAAAAAAAACCCCGCATAAAAAACAAGGAAACGAAAATATTAAAATTTAGTCTTGCGTCATATTACATATCGTCATCCTAAATTCCAAATGACATAAGTAACAAAAAAAAAAAAAACGGGCTATTTGCTTGGCTAGGATCAGTTTTAAAAAAAGTGTTTTATGCATAAAAACTTTAAAAATATGCCTTAACAACTCTGTGGTATAAAATTTAACAGTTTGGAACAGCATTAATCTTTAATTAGAACTGGATTTCACTTAAGAAATTTAGAGTAAAAATTAAATGTAGATTAAAGCAACATGTTTAGTATACAGATAGATATTCGAAACAGAAATGTCCCCTTTTTTCCGCAGCGAAAGCACTTGTAGGCACCCTGCGGGAAATTTGTGTCAATTGGTCCAACAGACTGGTCCTGGGATTTTTGAAAATAGAACAAGTACAAAAAGAAAGGACTCATGACCAGTGAAAGAAGAACCAATCCCTTAACTGGTTTATGAAGAACAAAAAGGAAGAAAAAGTAGTGAATTACAGTACAGTCTTCACCGGTGCTGTGACACATTTTTTGGCACTTTCTTAAATTTGGTTTTTGAATTTAATTCTAGGACTTGTTTAATTGAAATAATACTACACTGTATGGAAATAATACTACATTTTAGTAATTGACACTAAGCACGTTCATTGAGAATAGATCTGTGACTGGTCAAATGGTGTCAATTGACCCCCTCCAATGAGAACCCCATGTAAAAGTGATAGGTCTTATTCATATAAAGTGTTAGAACTCGAACCGGTCTCTACCACCAAAGACCTATCACAAGACTACTTCGGTGTCAGTTCGCTTCCCTCTAGGGCATTTACACACAGTTTAAATTATAAAAATATGTTCCAAAAAGCTAGAATATGCTCAAGTAACTTAAATAATGCTGCAAAAATGCTCATTTATGCAACAATATGCAGCAAAGGGTAAAATATGTCAAAATATGTACTAACAAATCGATGCAAAAATTCACAAAAAGCTCTATAACGGATAAATATATATTTTCCTGACTTCATTGGTCTTACAAGGATAAACAAACAATTGCATATTTACGGTTTCCCTAGTTAGGATGTAAATTCGTTTATTACATCATGCGACTATGGCCTTTTGGTTTCAAGGAAATTGTATACATATCGCCACCTTAATCGTCACATTGGAAAATGAATCAAAGCTCATCAGTGTCATAATAATTCTGCCAAAGGAAAAAATTCGCGATATTCACAGAAATTCCAAAAGTCACATATTTTAGAAAATTTTACAATTAAACAAATATTGAATTTACCAGAATATTTCATTTATCGTCGGCTTAATATGGAAACCTGCCAACTCCCTTTGAGCACATTTTGCAGGAGAGACAAACAACTTTTTATGTTTCATATTTGCAGCTTGAGAGAAAAACCAAAAATATAGTTGGTTTTACACACTTCAAGACTCAAATTAAGGAAAAACTACATGCTGGCTGACGAGTCATATCTTTCTCTACCACAGGCATCAAAATCTCAATTTACCTGAAAAGTGGACTTAGCAGGTTTGCATATTAAGCCGATTATATGTTAGTTTTTTCTAAATTGAACATGCGAATAACTAAATATTGTTTACCTAAAAACTATAAGTTACGCATCTCTAGCTGTTCGCTATGCTTCCCATCATTTCTCTTAAATGTGAAACTAAAAAAAAATAGAAAAAAACACATTGGAAATTTATTTCTTTCGCCCAGTTACAAAAACACACTAAAAATTCAAAACTAAATAGGATTCAACTGGTTCCTTAAACAAAAAAGTATGTTAATATAAATTTTCTTGTGCTGTAAGCAAAAAATAATGAAAATGCGTTAATAACGATGTTGTTTTGCTCTTTTTTTCTTTTTTTTCTTAACTTTTTCTTAACTCGTCTCTATTTAAACCTTTTAAAATAAAAATAAAAACCAAAAAAATAAATAAATAACAGCAAAATTATGTCACGGTGTCAGTCATAGAAAAAAAAAACATTCATAGAAACAAACACAGTTACGTACAATGCATTCAATCTCCTCTGCATGTTGCATGAATGTGTTTTTGATTTTATATCCATCATCATGAAAAAATTGTCTAAAAACCATCACATGTAGAGTATTATGATTTAAATTGTAAGTTGTTGTATGCCACAAAGATTTGTGATTTGTTTTTGCTGCGTGTATCACATGTTGCAAATACAATTCGACCAAAAAGTGAATGCACAATAATGAACAGTGGGGTAGATTTTAAAAAAAAGTTATTATATATATGTGTAAAATTTGAAATACTCTAATGAAGATGAGAAAGATTTAAGGCGTTTTATAGGTCGACCTTGATAACAAGCTGTTTTCGGAGTATATCACTTCTAAATTTAACAAAACGACTTGACAATTCGACAATGGGTGGTTCAAAAATATTTGTCTATAGAAAATTCAACATTTGAATTGCTTTTTAGTCGCTTTATAATTTGTCTTTTTTGTTTATATATATATATAAATGGTAACGTTGTTCCTTTTAGGAGCATAGGACCTCAAAATTAATAGTGCATCAAAATTTAAATTATCAAAAATTCAAATAAATGAACGATTTTCTGTTGAAAGTTCGAAAAAATAACAAATTTCCTATTTAAAATTCGAATAATCGTAAAACTTTTAATAGAAAGGTCGAAGAATCGTTCAATTTTCTCTAAATTATTCGAATTCGAAAATTTTCCATAAAAAATTCGAATAATAAAAATAAACATTTTTAAGAATATTAATATAATAATAGTAATAATAATAATAATAATAATATAGAAAAATTATATAATAGGAAAATTTTCTAATGAATGATCAAATAATCGAATTCATTTTTCATAAACAATATGAATAATCGTAAAATATTTTACAGAAAATTTAAAAAATCTTAAAAAATTATATAGAAAATTTGACTAATCGTAAAATTTTGTATAGAAAACTCGAATAATCGGTAAATTTTCAATAGAAAGTTGGAATAATCGTTAAATTATTTGTAGATTGTTTGATTAATCGAAACGTTTGCTGTAGAAAATTCAAATAATCGAAAATTTCTCAATATAAAATTCAAATTATCGAATGATTTTCTATAGAAAGTGCGAATTATAATAGGTTTTCTAGAGAGAAATCAAATTTTTTAAAGTAAGTCCATATAATGGAAATTTTTTTTATTTGTAAAATAATAGAAAATTCTTTGCAGAAAATGTGAATACCCAAAGAAATTTTCGATAGAAAATTCAAATACATAATTATAAAATTTTCTATAATGGAAAAAATTCTATAGGAAATTTAAATATATAATAAGAATTTCAAATATGTTATCGAAAAATTTTGTCTAAAAAGCTCGAGTTATAGAAAGATTTTCATAAGCAATTTGTATAATCGCAAACTATTTTACAGACAATTTAAATAATCCTAAAAAAAATACATAGAAAATTCGAGTAATCGATATATTTTTAACAGAAAGTTGGAATAATCGTTAAGTTTTGTATATACTATTCGATTAATCGAAATGTTTTCTTTAAAAAATTTAAATAATCGAATAATTTTTTATAGAAAATGCGAATAATAAAATGTTTTCTATAGAGAAATCAAATTTTCTAATGAAAGTTCAAATAATCGAAAAATTTTCTATAATAATTTGAATAATCGAAAAAGTTTTCGAAATTTCGAACAGACGTAAGATTCTGTATAGAAAAGAAAGTTCGAATAATCGAAAATTGTTCATATGCAATGGAATCATTGTAAAATTGTTAAGATAAAATTTGAATAATCGAAAAATATTTGCGATTAATTTTGAATAATTAATTAAATATATAAAAAAAAGTTTTTTTTAAGGAAAACTAATTTTTCTATAGAAACCAAAATAATTGGGAACTTTTGTTAAATATAATTCAAATAAACAAAAATTTTTTTATTGAAAACGCGAATAATCAAAAATATTGCATATATAATTAAAAAATTGGAGAATTTTTTTTTTTTGGAAAATTATATAATTAAAAAAAAATTTCATTAGAAAATTCGAAAAATATGAAAAGTTTCTATAACAAATTCGAATAAAAATTTTCTATCGAAAATTTTAATAATCTAAAGGTAATGGAATCCTCCCTTAATTTTTGATAGAAAATTTGAATAAGACTAAAATTTTCTATTACAAATTCGAATTATTTGTAAATGTTCTGTAAAAAATTCGAATAACCAAAAAATTTCTATAGAAAAATTTATTTACAAAAAAAATTCTACAAAAAATTTAAATAATTAATTAAAATTTCATATAAACTTCGATTGATCGGAAATTTTTTTACATAAAAATCGAATAATCGTAAGATTTCTTTTACATAAAATTCGAATAAAGTATTTTTTTTTTTTAGAAAATTGGAATAGTTTCAAAACGGTTTTAAGAAAATTCGAATAATCCTACAGTTTTCGAAAGAAAATTAGAATATTCTTAAAATTTTCGAAAGAAAATTAGAATATTCGTAAAATTTTTTTAATCAAAAATTAGTAAAACCAAAAAATTCTTTATAAACTTTGTAAATTTTAACAAATTTTCCATTGAAAAGTCTGAATAATTTTAGTGTACTGATCGACAAAGAGTCACTTTCTAAATGGATAACTTGTATTTGGTTTAATTTAGCCCTACTGTGCAACGAAAAAACAAATACTCTTCTCTAGTATTTTCGTACTTAGTAGCACAAATTAAATATTTTTTTTTTTATATTTTTATAGCATTGGTTTTATTTTTTTTTATACTTTTTATATGTCAGCTTAAATATTTTTTGCTTCTAGTATGGGGATGTGTTGTCTACATTTTAATTCATTTGCTGTAATACAATAATGCTAAAGCCTAATATTTTTTATATGAAAAATAAAAGTGAAAAACTAAAAATGTTTGCATATTAGAGCACCTGGGCCGATACATATTCGTATGAAACATAAACTCCAACTAGACAATGTTTTAATGGAATTATGTAAGTTTTTTTTTTTTTGGTTTAGACTGATTGTAATTTGAGAGTGGTGGCGGAGTATGTTATGTTATATATAATATCCATTTAATATTGGATTGGCTATGGATTGGATTGGATTGAAACTGTAAAATGTTAATAACTAATAAAAGTGAAAAATACTTAGTTAAGTAATGTAATGTAATCATAAAGTTAAAACAAATGTAACGACTATAAATCTACGAAAAAAAAAATATGGGGGAGAAACTAATCGGTGATCAATTTATGAATGAATTGATTATGTGAGCCTGTAAAATGAGTGAATGGTCATTATGTAAATATTATGAATTCAAATAAAGAGCAGATATAATACAAATGGTGTGATAAGAATATTACTCAAAAAATAGTTATTTTTATATACCTAGCTAGTTAAGTTTCATTATTTAGAGTCTACGAATTATTATTTTAAAATGAACAATTGAAACAAAAAAAAAACATTATCTTAAAATATTTTTTTTTTTTGCTTCTCTAGTTTTTTAGAATAAGTTAAATAAAAAGAAATTACAACAGTCGTATTTTGTAATTTAATTAATTTTTAAAGCATTTCTATTGGGCTGCAAGGTACGTACACAGATAAAATTCACGCCACTCTTTTCAATTAAACCATTTATTACATAAACTCAGTTGTATTTAAAAATGTAATTGAGTGAAAATTTACTGATAGCAGCAACATTAATGCAAAAAATGTTCATATCAAAATTTTTATTTGAAATCAATAAAAAAAAATGAAAAATAAAAATTTATTTCAATCAAAAAATTTGTGATATTAATTAAAAATTAATTAAATTTGCACCAGTAAACAAATAAATAGTATCAATTAAACGTGCAATATACTTGGATAAATTGTTAGTTAAAGCTGATTTACAAATTTGGAGAATGTTATTTTATTTTTATATTATTTTATTTTTATGCGAAGTATTTTTTTTTTATTTATTTATTTGTTTATTTAATTTAAGTCCATTTCCTTACAGACTATCTTATGGCCATTTTCTCAATGTATCGACAAACTGTCTGTTACTTAATGTCAACATATATTTATTATACCGATAAACTGTCCGTTAACGATTTTGGGTTTCTCAATAGGGTTGAAAAAAAAAGTGAACGTTGAGGAATATTAAAAGTAACGTTACTCAATCAAAAAATTGAAATTGAAGGTTGTTATAGATGCTTTAGATGCTTTCATAGTGACATTGGCCAGAATTTTATTTATGAACCTGTTCTGGGTTAAGTATGACTTAAGCTGTTTTACCATAATGAAAGAGAGCAAGAAAACATAGCAAATGCAATGATTAACTCAAGAGAGCAAAAAAGTGACATTGGCCCTTTTAGCTCCAAGCCACAGATTTATAAGATTGACCATAAAAGATATGTTTAGCATCATTAATTTTCGCACAAATTTTTAAGTTGAAATGTTCTAAAATGGCACTACAACCTGTTGATAGTCTCGGTTTGCTAATAAAATCTTCTTTTACATGCGCTTCGATCTTTTATGCGTTGTTTCCAGTTCGATTCACCAGAAGGATTTTTAGGCCTTCTTCAGGTTGTTCTAGGAAGTATTTTTTAGGAAGTATTTTTTCATCGGGTTTTTTACACATTTTCGAAATCATATAACAGTACGCGTATCACACGTTTATTATAGAGCGGCTTCGTTTTGCCAGAGATGGATTAACTTTAAATTGAAAGCTACTTTTCATTAAGTTGTTCGAAGTTTTTGTCGGATTAAACACGCAAATTGCAACCTGTGTGTGAAGTATACGTGCACACATAGGGTCACTTAGTGGGTGAGACTTTGACATATGGCAGGAGCTCATGTAAATCTGTTTCCACATTTGCTTATTCCGCAGGAAAAGGCGGAAAACATTTGCTAAACGCTTGTTTATTATATGGGCGATTACTTTGTTAGTGATGTCAGTTAACGTTATACCACGCCAATTTTTACATTCATCTAAATCTCCATTTTTTGAATATTACTCATTGGGCTAGGTTTTAAAAATATACAAAAGTACATATGTAGCAAAAACTAAAAAAGTCAGAATTATGTTCAGCTATACCGAGGGCTTTACAGGTATCTAAAAAGAATGAAACAATTCCGACTAAATGAGTAAATCATTGAAATCAAAAGCCGTTGACCTATTAAGGAAAAACAATACATTAATTTACTCTAAAAAATATTGTCATAATATTTTTTTTTATAACAAGAAGTAAAATCATATACGAGTACGCAACAAAAGAATTTAGTACAAGTACAGAACAAATGAAATCAGATGGATGATGATTGCAACTTCATTGAAATTTCCTGCTTACTAATTTATGCAACAATTACCCGCAATAAAAGATCATCAGCACAGACTAATAAAAAAATTCCAAAAAAAAGAAAGAAAGAAAAAAAATATTAATTCAAATGCATTAATGACAAAGGCCGGTATACAAAGAAGTTATAATGACAAGATGAAAAGATATTAAAAGTTTTAAGTATTTATTTAAATTCCAAATACTTGAAATATCCCACAGTCAATTAAACTTATATAAATACACATTAAATATAAAAGAAATATTAATTTGTAATGAAATATATGAAAGAAATCGTTACAAGAATAACAGAATTCCCATTATCAATTTAATTTTTCCAATAAAATCATAAGTATACCTTTAGGCTGTTTCCAACACCACAATTCAACATTTGATAATGTTTCTTTTCAGAATATTACCAAGACACGCACCATACGTTTCTGTTGTTCTGGCTATGAAGGAAATATTTCGATCAATGATACGGTTTGTAAACCGGTTTGTCGTGGTGGTTGTGGTCGCGGCTTTTGCTTAAAACCCGATGAGTGCAGCTGTGAACCTGGCTATATGGGAAAACATTGTACACAACGTAAGTTAAATTTATTGTAAAAATGATCGTGTGCACAATAGGTCACATTTTAACAAAAGCAAACATAAATATAATAATTAGAGTCCAGATCTTTTGGTCTCCACCATCTTTTTTTTAGCCAAAAATTTTAAAACTGCACATTTGGCAACGCTGGTGTTAGATGTGCACTCTAATAAACTCATCGTTTAGGTCAATTTTACATTTTGTAAACAAAAGTCTCTAAATAAAAATCTATATTTAGATTTAGTACAAAATCAGTTTAAGATTATTTTTCTGAAAAAGTCTGTTTAAGAAAAGTTATGACCAAGAAGTTTTACTACAAAAGTATTTTGTTGAAAGCATTTTTGCGATTAAAAATGTATGAACAGTTACAGAAGTATAACGTTTTGTTATTATATCAATAAAATTTATTGAAATATAATTTATTAAATTTATAAAATTAATTGAAATACTAACAAATAATAATAATATAATCTTTCTCATGGTAAGTAACATTTATTATATAAATTTTCATATTAATTCTGATAGAAAATATTGAAGGAATAAAACTATTAAAGTATAAAAGCTTTTAAATTGAAATTTGACTTAGAATACACATTCGAAATAATATGAAAATTTAAATAATAATAATATTTATTATTTAAAGCTAAAGTTTTAATAAATAAATATTTATAGAAA
Source organism: Pollenia griseotomentosa (assembly GCA_963931875.1). NCBI lineage: Eukaryota > Metazoa > Arthropoda > Insecta > Diptera > Polleniidae > Pollenia > Pollenia griseotomentosa. Next base: position 199,125,160 of record OZ007561.1, on the reverse strand, counting down.
AGCTTTCCTCAGCAAAGCTTTTAAAAAAGATAATATAAAAAAATAGAACAAATTGTTCTAAACTAAAAAATTTCTTTTCGGAAAAATTAAATGAAAGGTTTTAAAAAGCTTTAAAGCTTTTGGTAGAAATTTCTTACAGAAAAGCTTTATAGCAGGAAAAAATATTTGTAAAACAGTTAAATAAAATATTTTAGAAAAAAAACTTAAGGAATTAAAAAAAATTAAGCATCTCCCTACAAAGCTATTAGAAGTTTTTAATTTTACTTGTATTTATTTTGTAGGACATTTGTTATAGCTTATTGAAAAAAGGATATGTTTAGAAAAAGGATTTTTCTGAATAATGGCTTTTTGAATAACTTAATAAAAATAATAATAAAAAAAGCTTTTGGCAATTAAGTAAAAAAGGCCTTTAAAAGTTACTTAAAAACTTAAATAAAGGCCCCTTTAAAAAAGTTGTTTTTAGCAAAAAAAAAAAGCTGTTTAATCAGAAAGCCTTTTCTACAAAGCTCTTTCGTTTAAAAATGCATAATTCATAATCTATTGTAGAAAAACCTAAAACCAGTTGATTAAATGCTAAAGACATGCTTAAAAAGCTGTTTGTTATCAAACCCAAGTCGGTTAATAAAAAAATTGTTTTTTATTTAAAATCTGGAACAGTTGAAAAAATAACTTTTATAAAAAAACTAAAGAAAACACTATTCTCTTGGGAAAAAATATTTTAAAGTTTTTATGTCGATGTTTTTTAAAAACATATTATATCTTTAACAATTTCTTGTTTTTACGGTTTAAGAAACATATTGTTTTTAAAAACGCTTCATGAGCTTTTGTGTATTTAAAACAACTTAAGTCTTCATTAATATTCCTTAAGACTGATGTTTGATTAAACTTTTTCCCTTGGGGAAAAATTCATGACTTCGAATTGTTGTAAGCAAAAGCATCATTGGGCTACAAAAATGTTGAAAATATGATTGTTCCCCCCGGCAAAAAAGTCGTAAGGAAAATCGAGTCTTACAGAAAAGTTTCCTCAAATTTATTTAGTCATAATAAAACATAATGGAGTTCTAATATTTATTTCTGCTATTTTTTTTTAGGTTGCGATCATGATCACTGGGGATTGGAGTGTAAAAATCAGTGTCAATGTCATAATGGAGCTGCTTGTGATAATAAATCAGGGATATGTCACTGTACTATGGGATGGACCGGGGAATTGTAAGTAGAAAATTAAATAGATTTTGAAATATAACATTTTTTAATCTGGATAACTTTCATATTTTTCAGCTGCGAACAACCCTGCCCTATGGGTACCCATGGTGTTATGTGCCGGAAAGCTTGTGAATGTAACAATAAACTTTGCCACCCTCAAACAGGGGCCTGCGATAATCCCGTGGAGCCCACTATAGCTCCAAATGCAACACATGTTATGATTGCCACCCTCAATTCAACAATTGTGAACATAACTCATAATTTAGATCGCATAGCGAAAAATATAGTAACCATTGCAACCACCACAGAAAACCTTAACTTTGCTTTGCCACCTCAAATATTGGAATTGACTACAGCGAAAACGATACCCGAAGTCATAGTCATTAAGCAGGATGAGCCTCCTCATACACCCAAGATTATTGTGCATCAACAGGGCCAAGGGTTGTTGGAAAATTTACATGGGTCTGCCAAAACACCCGAAGTAATACATGTTATAACCAATTGGGCAGCAGGGACGCAGCCACATCACAATTTAACTCAGGATGAGAAAATAAATTTGGCTGGATTCGGTGTCCATGTTAACAAAAATAAAGAGGAAAGTTCAAAGTCTACAGAAAATCATAATTCAGATCATGAAAATAGTTTATTAACCACATTGCTAGTCATCTTGCTGATAATAATGGTGGCTATAGGTATAGGATTTCTGTATGTCTATCGGCGTTATCATTTGCAAAAAGCACAAGTCGAAGCTGCCTTGGCAGCACGTAATGTCAGCTTAGTGCCGGGGGTAAATGCACCCATCGTTATAACACCACCCCCCTTACCACCTCACACCAATGAGCAGCATTTAAAAGAAATGGGTGGCAGTGGACTGGGAGGAGGTACATTGAATAAAAGCTTTCTCAAGCCCTTGCCAGATTTGCCGGCCTTTACTCAAATGGTACGCAATAAAATCGAGGGTATGTAAGTGTCTAATTAAGTACATATTTTTATTTAAAGCAATCAAATCAGTTAAACCTTAATTATTTATTATTTCATGAACAGGACCAGACTTGTATGATTCACCCAGCAATACATCATCGCTTACCTCGCAAACGCCCACACCTACCCCTTACGCTTATGCCCGAAAGGAGTCCTTATACTCAGTTGTCACACCGAAATCTCGCAAGGGCAGCATGGACTCTCATTTATACGATGAAATACGTTATCCCACAGCTCTACATCAACATTCACATATTGGCAGTCATAATGTCTATCCGCATCATGGAACCCATCAACAGCATCATCAACAACAATTGCAGCATCAGCAACAGCACCATCAATCTCACCATCATCATCAACAACTTCATCATCATCAGCCACAGCATTTAACAAATCATGGAACTGGTGCCACCACCCATCATGTCTCTCACTTGATTATACCACCACAAAATTCAAAATATTTACAAGTGCCACAAATTTCTCATACGTCACACAAGGTCGCTCATATTTAGTGATTTAAGTTGAAAATATTTCACAAATGATATTTGCACTGAAAGAAATATTTTATTGTATTTTATTTTATATTTAATTCAATTACATTAATTTGGTTCAATTTTTTTTTTGTTTAATATTATTTCTTCTTTTTAGTTTTAATGTAAATTTAAAATTTTTTTTTAATAAAAATTAAGTTTTAAGGAATCATAAATAAAAAAATTGTATAAAAAATATTTTTTTTAATAATATTTGTTGAGAAGTAAATTATTATTAAAAAAAAAAATTGGTAAACAACTTCAGTTAGAACATATTACAAGAAAGCTTTTATTAAAAATTTTGAAAATCCTTTTTATAGAAAATTTTTTAGGAAAGCTTTTGTAAACTATTTCATAACAAAGTTTTTAGAACAAGTTTACCTTATGCAAAAGTAAAAAGCAAACCTGAAGCCTTATTACTATTGTCGTAAACGACTGTGTAATTTTTTGTAATAGATTAAAGTAACACACAACATGTGTTCTTTAATCTACTTCAACAAACGACTTACGGCCAATTTTACCAAGTTCATATATAAGTAGTTATTACTTTAACTTCCAGCTACTTATATGTTTTTGATAGTAAGTTATAACTGAAGTTGGTGAATTGGCTGTTAGTCTTTTACGACAACGACAACCGTAATAAGGCCTCTAAAGTTAGGGACTACAAAATTTGTTTGTAATAGTTTGTTTTGGAAAAATTTAACGTTAGTAATGAGAAATTTGTTTTGTTGTATACAAGCAATAAGTTCATGAAAGGGTTAAATGCTTTCAGTGCAAGCATTTAGTAAAAGCTTTTTAATAGAAAATATTTTTAGATTTTTTTTCTACGAAAATATAATGCATTTTGAACAAAAAATTTCGAAAAAAGGAATGTTTTTTAAATAATAATACAAGTTTTTTTAAAAACAAACTTTGTTACAAAAGTTTTTTTGGTTATTTAACTCATTATCAAAAGCTATTCATTTTTGTATTTATTTCTATTTTGCAGATATTATTCGTAAAAAAATTGGCCTTATAAAAGTGTTTTGCAGGCTCAAAAAGCTTTTTGTTGTACAAAAAAGCTTTTTTAGGAAAAGCTTTCTATGAAATTTTTCTAACGTAAAGTTTCAGAGTTGGGACTTTTTTAAAAAATTATCATATAAGATTCTTTTTTGCAAAACATTAAAATATTTTGTTTTTTTTTATAATTATACAATTTTAAGAACTAAGCTTTCTAGAGTAAAGCTTTAAACTTTTAAAAGTTAAAAAGCACATAATACAGGCTTTTACAGTTTTTGTAGACTGTGGGAATTATTCTATATTTTTTTTTAAATATTAAGGGTATTCGTTTTAAATTTTTTTTAGTTGGAAAAAAGTAAAAAGTACAAAACTTTTAAAAGTCAAAAAAAAAAAGAATCTGTAATATAATTCTTGGAAGTAATTGATATTTTCAAGATGCTAAATAAACGCTGTTAAAACTCGGGCCAAATTACGGCATTCGATATCGATCGAAATAACAATACAGTTTAAATGGAAATTTTGATCGATATCGAATGCCGTAATTTGCCCCCTGAATTAATTGATTATTTAATTGTTACATCATTTTTACGTTCTTTTTTAATATTTTTTTGTACAGAATTCATTTTTAATTGGATTATACAAATAAAAAAAACTGAAATGAATACCCTTATTAGCTTATTATTATTTCTTCGAATGTGCCTTCTTCAATATTTCATATACTTTTTTCTGCTTTAGTCAAACATTCGTTGACATCGAAAAATGTAATGTAATGTTAGTCTGGTAGTACTTAGCAAAAAAACATATGTGAATTTTGAGGGAAAAGGACTATTACGGATAAGCTTGATAAATTGAAATTATGGTAAGATACATTTCACTTTTTTTAATGCAAAATTAATTCACAACATGTTTGACTAGAAATATGTTTGATTAGAACTATGTTGAAAAATCTTGTTGCTGATAAGATTGGAAAGTTACTAAATACTTTAAGTCAGAGTTGTTTTAAAGCTTGTTGTTTTTCAATGACAGCGAAGACAGATAAGCTTGAGTAAAATAATCAAACGATTTCGTAAACAAACTATAAAATTGTTTAAATTTTTATTTTAAATTTGAACGTAGTGAAGAGAATAATGTTTCGGCAGACAAGTCTAGTAATAATAATCCACTGTGCGTGTTTATGGGTTTTAAAAGTTTTAGGGCACTCAGAGATCTACGGTGATATATTTCCCACTAGCTGGGATTTAACCCTTTATGAAACTGTTCATAATAATGAAAATATCTGCTATGAAGAAAAGCCGTAAGTAATTTTAATTTTTTATCGAATTAATAATGGAAATTTGAAAAAAGCTTTATTTTTATATCGAAAGAGCTTTTTACCTTCAAACCAAAGATCACTTGCCTATAGCTGGAAATGGTTCAACCCCCTTCTATCATCGTTATAAAGTTTGCTGTGAAGGCTTTAGAATTTCGTCTAGAGACTCACAGAAATGTATACCAGATTGTTCTTCCACATCGCTCGATAATTGTCGTCATGGCTTTTGTCGCTCTCCACAAAACTGTGAGTGCTTTGAGGGATTCGTAAAGCTGTTAGAAGGAGTCTGTGTACACACTTGCCCCGTATCGTGTGAAAATGGCCGTTGTTTACTGGACGGTACTTGCATATGTAAACCAGGCTTTGTTTTGGACCTTGAGACTAGAAAATTTTGTGTACCCGATTGCTATCATATTCCCTGTGGCCTACATCAGAAATGTATAGCACCGGGAGAATGTGCTTGCGAGAAGGGCTATAAATTGGTAGAGGGTTTAGGTTGCCAGCCTGTATGTTTGCCCCACTGTGGTCATGGGCGGTGTGTGGCCCCGAATGAATGTGACTGTTTTGCGGGATTTATAAAGAGGCCGGGGAAAAAAATTTGTGAGGCAGAGTGTTACATGTAAGTATTTCTAAGGGCATGGGGGATATTATTTCTTTTAGGACATAACGTTTTTTTTTTTAACACAGGAACTGTGATAATGGCTTTTGTGAATCTCGCTATAAATGCCAGTGCCATGTAGGATTTGTTTATGATTCTTTAACAACTTCTTGTTTGCCGAATTGCCAGGGCCTTTGCCAACATGGAGTGTGTATAGCCCCGGGAGTATGCAAATGTTTTGCAGGCTATAATTTGGTAGACAACACCTGTAAGCCCATTTGTGAAAAGTAAGTTATTTCATAACAAATGAAAGAAAATAATTCCTTAACATAATTCCTCTAGGGGCTGTGGTCTCTACGGCCAATGCTTGGCACCAAATAAGTGCGCCTGTGGTCCTAGATTTCAGCTTTGTATATCAGGTTCTTGCAATTCGCTAGGACACTGCGTATGTCCCGCGGGCATGTCACATTTTATCGACCAATGTTTGTATAATTTTACAATATTAAATACAATTTATAGTTACAGTCAGCGTGAGTTTTATAACAAACAATTGATTTATGAATTTAATGCTTTAATTGGTGGACTATTTAAATTCTGAATAAAATTTTAAAATTGCTGCAACATATGAGGCATGCCTTTGTACTTGAAACAAAAATGTTTGCTGGAAAAAATAATAATAATATATTTTTGAAGGCCAAGGTCAGCAAGCATATAAAGTGATAAAAGCATTTGATGGATTAAAAAAAAAACAAATTATAATAATAATGAAAAAATAAAGAATTTTCAAGTAAACTTGTTATTGAAATCTGTAGTAGAATCTTAATTCAAATCAGGACAGAAATAAAGCTTAGAAACAAAACAAAACAAAGAAGAAAAATAAATCAGAATTTAAAAAAGAATTTTGACCAGGATCTGATCTAAAATTAACTTTAAAACTTGAAATGAACAAGACACTTTATAGAGCTTAACTTAACAAGAACTTAAAGTGTACTAAAATTGCGCTAGAACGAAACTAGCACTGCAACTGGAACTTAACTAGATACAAACTAGAACTAAACAACAACTTAAGTACAAGTAAAACGGAACTAGACCTAAATTATAATGGAAATTAAGGTAAACGGGAGCTGATCTAGGAATAGAACTGAACTTTAATTGAAATAGAACTGAAGTAGAACTAAGTAGAACTTTTATAAACTATATAGTTACCTAAAACGCAAAAGGCCCTAACTATAGAAAAATTAAAAAACGACTTTTTTATTGATTCTTTTGTATTGCATCAACACTAGTGTCCATAAAATTTTGGAATCTTTCAACCAAAATTAACGATTTTTAAGAGTTGCTCTTGTTAATATATTTGGCACTAAAAGTATGCTGTTTATAAAACCAATAAAAAATAGAGCTTCCAACGAAGCAGGTTTGTAAGGAATAAACATAAGAGTTTCGCTTACCATTGCTCCTACGGAAGACATTGGCATTGGGATTTTATATGGCGAGTTCCCACTTTGAAGCAATACATTTTTAACACATAAAGCGCATTATTCAACGCATATAAAATGGTTGGATGTAACGATCAGCTTTACACACTGAATGTTTTGATACAGTTATTTTTTTGTATTCTCCCTTACAAACCTGCTTCGTAGTAAGGAAATTCCGTGGCACTTGAAATGTTATTTTTTTATAAAAGTTGTTGAGAGTTCTTTTACTTACTTTACTGCATTTTTGTATGTCTTATTGCGTTGCGCATAATTGTGCGCTTATTTTTTTTTTTTATGTAAAATTAAACGCAAAATGATGAAATTTTTTATTGGGAAATGTATTATTTTTATGAACTTTCTTTACAGGATCGTTCTCAAAATAAGGTAAATTTTAAATCCACTTCACTTCGAATTACAGAACATACCCGTATATGATAAACGCTAAAAGACCTAACTAACAGTTTGCATAATATGCAACAATTGTCAAAACAACTGGTATGTTTTACAAAAAAAAGTAGAATAAAAGTAAATTATAAACCGTTTAAAGTCATTTTTAAATTTATTATTTTTAATAGTCTTTTGCTTATTCTGTAAAGTTTCAAAAATGTTGAATAGAGAGTATTGCGTTTCAGGTAACGATATACAGTACTGAAGTATAACTAAACCAATACAGTATTAGAAGTGAACTATGTATACTGGTAAGGATCAACTGCGCTTGTTATGTTTAAGTTTACAAAGGCTTTAAGTCTAGGTCTTTCGGTCTGATTTCATCAGCTTCAGTACCTTTTTTTATATTTTTGATGTTCAGACCTCACCTTCAGTTGCAAAAGATTAGAGCATTGAAGCCAGTCTTGTCGTTGGGCCTTTCAGTCATGTTTTATTATCACACTTAAGTATGTACTGAAACTGGGACTGAAGTTGAGCCGAAACAAGAACCGAACCATTATTGATCAAAATCTTAATTAGCACAACGAATCAAATTTTAATTAACTTTCTAAGTTAAAGTTTTACTGTTAAAAAATCTATTAAACATTTTTATTTAAAAAAAGTACGCATTATTAGAAAAAGTATTTAAAAATCAAATATTAATCATTTTAAACAGGAGTACAAGACTGTCGGCCCTTAATGCCAGTCTTAATAAATCCTGGCTTGCAGATACAGAAATTGGGAGAGGTACAATAACCATTGGGGCAGCCCAGAGGACAGTGAGGTTTGCACATATTTGGCTGCAATTCATCAGCTATATAACCTGAATTACATTCACATTGATTATTTCCGCCACAAACACCATTCAAACAGGGTACATCACAGTGAGGTATACACTTGGTGCCAGAGTGATCCAATTCTAAGCCGAAGTCGCACGAGCAGGTATCGGGAGCAGTACATTTGCCTTTATCGCAGCCACTGAAAGACACATAAAATAAAATTAAAATTCGAAAAACTGCATTATTGTCATAGAGAAAAATTACCGAGCGCAAACTGGTTCGCATATGGCTCCCACTTTAATGTAACCCGCGTTACAGGTACAATATCCCGGTGAGGTACATTTACCATTTTCACAATTCTCGCAGCGTGGCTCACACACTCCAGTAGCAGTTAATCTATAACCATCTTGACAGGCGCATTTGTTAGGGGCCACACATTTGCCGAATTGACAGGCGGGCTCACAAACTGGTACACAGTATTTCTGATGAACGGGCTCCAATACATAGCCAGGCTTACATTTACATTCATTATATTCACCACACACACCATTCCCACAGCCTATGGGACAAGTGGTGATACATTTGCCCTCTTCGTTGCGAACATGACCGGGCATACATACACAAGTATTGGGTGCTGTACATATACCATTGGGGCAATCATCCACACAAATGGGATCGCAGCGTTTAAAGACATGCGGATTACGTTCATAGCCTTCGCAACAAACTTGGATTTTACTCATCTGAGGTTTAGTGCCATTGCTGATGGGTGCAACTTCAGAAACATGAGCAAGCGAAGCAGTGCTGGAAGAAACCAAAAGAAAATAATAATCACCCTAAGCAAAATAAAAAACTTCTTAGTTTACTGTAAAGACCCAACTATAAAATGCATAAGCTTGCTTAAGCTTCTGTCAAAAATTAACAAAAGGCCCCTAAAATAAAATTAAAACAAAACATAATCAAACAAGTAAGAGTGCTATATTCGGCTATGTGGAATCTTATATATCCTTCAGCATGATGAGATAAGAACAAAAAGTTATATTCATAAATAACGTTCTTTAGAAGGGTATAAATAAATATTAATTGAGCCACGCCAACTTTTCATTTCGCCATGCCGAAGAATATAAAAAAAAACAAAAAATTTATATATGTACCCAAGCCCGTTTCCTCTTTTGCCAAAGTTGATGTTTGAAATTTTAGAACATAAAAAAATTTAATAAAAAAAATGAAAAAAAATTCTTTTTGGGATTCGAAATGGCAATACCTCAGGAGGCAATGTCTCAGGAGAGAACTTAACAACTCGGCTACGAATGCTTATACTGAAGAAGCGTTAAATTAAAATATATTGAGTCTATGAGTTTGTTTATTTATTTGGGCGGCATATCATATACATGCGTTAATGTGTATGTGTATGCGTAAGATTAAACACATAACAAATAAAATCCACCACTTGTAGTGAATGGTATAAAAAAAACAACAACAAAAACCACATTACCAACACTGTGTTACCATAGCCACTGTATGACCGTAGAAACCAAAATTGAATTGGTTTGTATGGTATGTTTATGGCGTTTTGGTAATACAGTGTTGGTATGGTAATGTCACGTCTAATTGGACCTTTAAAAATTTGAGGCAGTCGTGGTTTTTTACTCATATCTCAACCATTTGTGGACCGATCTAGCTGAATTTCAATAGCAAGCAATTCCGGACCATATGTGACATAAATGTATAATAATAAAATCCATTTCAACGGACAGACGGACATCGTTAAATCAACTTCGCTCCTCATAAGGACCCAGAATATATATACTTTATAGGGTCTAACATCAATATTATAGAAATTACAAACGGAATGACAAACTCATATATACCCTATTCACCACCTGTGGTGAAGAGTATAAAAACATTTGATTCCGTACGTAAAGAGCGATCAGTGTCGCACTTTGCTTAAGCAAATGACAGATCCATAGAACATAACAAAAAGTTTTCTAAAGTTCAATATGGTTTAACACATATGATTAACATGTATGCGCACAGTAGCTTAAGCCAACATTATGATTGGTCCTTTAAAATAACGACATTTTAACTGGACCTTAGCTAAAACTAAGCTACAACTAAAGTAAAGTTGAGATAGAACTATACTAGAACTGAACTAAATTAGAACTGAACTAGAATTGAACTAGAACTGAGCTATACGCAGAAAAAAATATGGTTGAAGGTGACCGTATTCTTAAAGAAATATACTATTGTTGGATTTTAGCGCCGTATATGTTTGCAGATAACCTTATTATGGTGCAATGTGTCCATTATATGGTTAACATTAATCATTATTCATTTCAAAATCCCGAATCCTGGTATTTTCTAAAATCAATCCCGATTGGCATCCCTAGTGTACACTGTGGTATACACTATCATTAGCGCCATTGGTGTATAGAGTGAATATGGCAACCATTTCGCCGCTTACTAATGACAATGGTTATTTCTTATACCACTGGGTTGTTATTCAATGTTGAAAGATTTAATTGAATTTATTAAAAGTACATAAATATGCATTATTTTTTTGTTTTGTACTTAGTTTTTGTCAAAGCTTTAATAAACATATTCGAGTAATATTAATTTTTTATAACAAATTATTTTCTTTTATTTTAATGACAATAATGCGTAGGGATTTTTGTAGGGGTAATTTTTTTTAAGTGTAGAGAAAATCGGATTTTTTCCAGCATGTGTAGGTACTTTTTCTTTTATTTTAAACATACAGCCCTCTTCACCGTTTTTGGCGACTGGAAGGTTTTAAACTACTAACCACCAACAAATTGCAGATTCCAATACCGAGAATATTTTAAATAAATAATAATTTTTTATTAGTAGTAATTCTATTTTTTTCTTTCTATTTTAAAACAATAACTAGGTTTTATTTTCAAATTCTTTATCAAGTTCTAAGAAATTCCAATAATATTTGATTAAACCCAGCTTCTTAAACCAGCTAAATTAAAACAATATTTATGTTATAATTTCAAAGAAATAAAATATTGTTCTAGTTTAATATATTTTTAATATTTTTATAAAAAGTAGAATAAAATATTATCGCCAATAATGAGGATGTGAAGGTTAGCAGTTCAATTTCGCAGCAATGAAAGGCCTCAACAAAAAACATTAGAACTTCAATAACTAATACACATTTACAAAATTGTGTTACACTAACACTTTTACTTACGGCACTTCTGTCCAACAGATCCCAGAGGCCATGGCCGATCTGGTTTTGTTAATAAACTCTGCTGTAGCATCCAAAACTACTGGAGGTCTATTCACTGTGGGCAATGAACCACCTTGATAATATTCAGCTGGCTTAAAATTGCCACCGTAACGATCGTAGTTGTTAGATTGTGGTTGATGAACCTCAAACTGCTGTTGATTGTAGACATAATGATTGGTCTCATCATGTTCGGTGGCATTGCCCAAGATAAGATTACCTGAATTGGGCGCTGGGTAACGCGTCTTAATGCCGGTATTTTTATATTGACCCAGACAAACCAAAAACATCATAAAGATCGTTATTAGAAATAGAAATGATTTCATTGTTATAAAATTATTTGCCTTTAACGAAATGAGCTCACTTTTATTGCGGCGTATTTAAAAACGTCTAAATTCTTTAAAAGCTTAACAAAAACTGAGCTGAATAATAAAGTATATGAATAAAACATTTAACAAATGCATTTTTGTTTAGTTTAGATTTAAACGTTAAACAAATAAAAGATAATTCTAAGCTGAGTCGAAGTGCTGCTCTCTTCTTCAGCTCTTTCTAAATAAAGAAATGTGCTCATATAAGATTTTGTCAGACAATTCTCTTAAAGCCTTTGTAATTTGCTAAAATTGTTTATTGAATCGATTTTATATAAGTTTTTATTTATTTATTTGATTTACAGACACTTGGTTTTTTTGTATACACTCCACTACGCGTTGTGAATAAGGGTATACCGGTTGTCATTAAATTTGACACAAATTCTCTCTCTATAAATTAAAAATTATAACATTAATGGTGTTAAGGCCCCAATTTACCACAGGTGCAATATAAAGCACACTCTCGAAAAACACCAAGAATAATGGTAATATTAAGTCCAATTAAGATTTATATGAGTAGAAATAACCGCATGAAATATTGTGAGGATAGTTCTAGAACTAACCATAAGTCCTATAAATAGCCGGATTTCTAAACCAATTTCTTTGTACATGCCATAATTTGGCCTTAGGTGCCATATGTAGCCTTCTCTCTAAAATCACATTATAATGTCCAAACCGTAACGAATTATATAACTGTCAGATTGTACACAGATTATTAAGATTGTAATTTACCATAGAGACCATATAAATCTTGCTTCTAAAAATAATAATTCTTAGTGAAGTGTGGAAATGATTCGGCACAGACGGATACCCAATTTTTACTTGTTTAATTAAATTTATTATTATTTAAATTAAATTTTTAAGCAATGGCTTTCGAGAATTACAGATAACGTCATTGACTGAGTCAAGTTTTGTTGATAATAATTCACATCTTAAAAAAAAATGTTTTCGAAAAAGAAACTATCAACGACAAAAAACCAGCGTCTTGAAATATGGTTAGACCCTGTATTTTATATAGTTCTAGTTTGGATCTACTATAATTCTAGGTTAGTTCTAGTCCAGTTGAAGTTCAGTACTAGTTTCATTAAAGTAAAGTTCTGGCTTAATTCAGCTATTGTTCAGTTCTAGTTAAGTTTTAGCTAAGTTCTAGTTCAGTTCTAGTTCAGTTCTAGTTTATTTCTAGTTTAGTTATAGTTCAGTTCTAGTTCAGTTCAAGCTCAGTTCTAGTTCAGTTCTAGTTTAGTTATAGTTCAGTTCTAGTTCAGTTCAAGCTCAGTTCTAGTTCAGTTCTAGTTCAGTTCTAGTTCAGTTCTAGTTCAGTTCTAGTTCAGTTCTAGTTCAGTTCTAGTTCAGTTCTAGTTCAGTTCTAGTTCAGTTCTAGTTCAGTTCTAGTTCAGTTCTATTTCAGTTCTAGTTCAGTTCAAGTTCAGTTCTAGTTCATTTCTAGTTTAGTTCTAATTCAGTTCTAGTTTAGTTCTAGTTCAGTTCTAGTTTAATTCTGGTTCAGTTCTAGTTTAGTTCTAGTTCAGTTCTAGTTTAGTTCTAGTTCAATTTTACTTCAGTTCTAGTTCAGTTTTAGTACAGTTCTAGCTCAGTTCTAGTTCAATTCTAGTTCAGTTCTAGTTTAAGGTTAGTTCAGGTTCAGCATCTAGTCCATTTCTGAATCGGATCTTTTTTAACATCTAGTCCAGTTCTATTTCGGCTCAAATTCACTTTTATTTAAGGTTTTGTTAAAGTTTTAATTCAAGTTCTAATTTAATTTCAGTTCCACCTTTAACATTCCTGTTGGGTCTTAAAAATGAATTTTACTCTTCTTTTTAAATTTTTACTTATACAAATCCATAACCCGTGTCACATCAGTGATACGCTCTCTAGTCGATGGGGAACAAAAGAAAAGAACTTTTGACAATAACAAACAAATCATATGTAAGTTATATACATATGTACTTTCTTTCATCGCCATCCTCAACTGATAAGAAGAGCGACTGAAATGCGAGTAAAAGTAAATACATATGTAGAAACACAAGATTAATTTTTATAAATGAAATTGCAAGCGTACAGCAGTCATTAAAGAGAACTTATGCTATTCAAGTGTTTTGTAAAATATAGTACATATATTCTTAAAAATTAAAAAAAAATATTATAAAAATAAAAAAAAATGCTTAAAAGTGCAATAATTTTGGTTTGTATCACCTGCCTTCAGGCTCAACCACAGTTTTGGAATATGAGTCCTAAGACCGAAAAGGACATGTTTATTTTGGATGTAAAAAGTACCATGTCCGCGGGAATCTGTTACAAAAAAGTACAGTACGTTTAATGTTATACCGTTTTGGCAAAAATCTTAATTATACTTTATTTTCTTAAAAAGAGCCAAGGCCAGTGATCCGGAATTACGCATACGGACTGTATCATTTTGTTGTGCAGGCTATAAACGCAATCTCTTGTCGCCAAATTCGGTAAAGTGTGATCCCATTTGTGATGAGGACTGCAGCAATGGCATATGTTCGGCTCCAGATGTTTGTGAATGTTTTCCGGGCTATGAACGCAAAGGTGGCAAATGTGAAAATATATATCAATAAAAAAAATACATAAAAAAATACCATTTTTTATAAAATAAACAGATAAATTTTAGTTCTTTGAAATATATTAGTTAAGCTTAAAAGTTTTCTATTTCTATTTGTACTATCTAACGTTCTTTCATTATTTCTTAATTTATTGTATGTGACCTAGATTTTTATTGTATTAGTTTAAATGTTTATATTTTTAATTAATTACTAAATTTAGCTGCACAACATTAAGAAAGTTTAAATGTAAGTGATAATTCAACTTGACTATTAAATACAAAATTATTGCAAATAAGCACTTGGCTTTGAAATCAGAGAAAATGAAAATTATTTAACAAAATACTGCCCTAAAGTATACACCACTTTTAATACATACAAATAATTACACTTGCTTAATTTTTTAGATACTTCCATGCGAGAAGAGAATGAGCGAGTTGTCACCGAAATCAAGTTTTCTGTCATTTCTTTCTATCATTTTCTAAACACCAACGTGAAAAAAGTGACTACTCCGCTCATTCACTTCTTGTTGGGTTCCCAATTAAAAGTTTAAATCGTAGCAAAAAAAAAAACTTTACCAAAATTATTATTTTACTTCTTAAATGCTTGTTAAGTCTATACACTGTTGACCAGCGTTGCCATTTTGGTGCCTTTCGGGTATTTTTTGGTGCTTTTTTGCTTATGCAATACCCGAAATTTTTGTTAAACACCCGTTTTTGAAAAGCGGTTATTTATAGTGCTTTTAACAATTTCTCACAGTGCTTTTAAGTGCCTTTTAAGTAATCTACATATATTTTTGGCACTTGCTACTATTCTGTAAACACAGCGAATACTTTTTTAACCAACTGCGTATTATTTCATTTATGTTTTGAGTAGTATTCGCAAACTCTTCTAGGCTTTTCTCAAGCATCATTGTTTAGCAGTTTTTTTAATTATATCAGTTGATTTTTTGAAAGTGCATTGGATATTATAAAGTTAAACAGTTGTATTAAAAGTAAGTTTTTCATTAATTTTTTGTTTGTTAAAGTTTATCAACTTAAAATGGCTTTCCTTTAGATGGAAAAGCAAAAATATAGAAAAGCTTGGGAGAATGATCCAGCGTTCAAAAGGTGGCTTAGACCAGCAAAAGATGAATTAAAGGCACATTGTATTTGTTGTAATTGTGAAATAAATGCACGATACAGTGATTTGTTTCGACACAGTCGCACAAAAAAACATGAAAAAGCAATAGATCCGAGTACAAGTTTTTCAGTGCAACCTAAGCTGTCTTTTGATCCACCGGAGCCAAAACAAAATCAAAAAGCTCAAGGTTCCCTTTGCTTGTATGCAGCAGTGCATACTTCTTTTTCAAGTATTGATCATTTGACCGATATTTGCACAAACATCTTTTCGGATGGCGAGGCCGCGCAATTTAAGTTACACAGAACAAAGTGTTCCAATATAACAACAAATGTTATAGCCCCATATTTCATCGAAAACATTGTTGGAGATATCAAAGGCGTTCCATTCAGTCTGATATTAGACGAAGGGACCGATATCTCAGTTGAAAAATTACTTGGCGTTGTCATTCGTTATTTCAGCGTTAAAAAAATAAGTTTGTCACAACATTTCTTGGTCTAATAGACTTAGAAGGTGGCACTGCTGCAAATATTCTATGTGGATTGGAACGTCTTCTAAAAATTTTGGAGTTAGAATTTAAACACTTAGTTGCCATTGGAACAGATAATGCTGCAGTGATGACTGGAACACACAACGGTTTGTACCGAAAAATTGAAGAAAAGTACAATCTTTCAAATTTGATTTTAGTAAGATGTGTTTGCCACTCTTTGCAATTAGCCGTTTGTGCCGCCACTGAGAAAAGTTTTCCAAATAAATTGGAATTTCTAGTAAAAGAAACACATAATTGGTTTTCGCATTCGCCAATTAGACAAAAAGCTTATGAAAAAATTTTCAAGTTGCTAAACAGTGATGACGTCAATCCGCAAAAAATTCCAATGGTATCTAATACTAGGTGGTTATCTATTGAGAAAGCAATAAAAGCAATATTGAAAATGTGGTTGGAACTCAAAACCCATTTTAGTTTACTTAAAGACAATTGCTTTGTTTCAACGTTGTTAAAGGATATGTACAATGACAACAATAATTTAATCTTCTTAACTTACTTGGGTTCGATTTTGGAAGAAGTTCAAAGGGTAAACTTAGCATTTGAGGCTGAAAACGCGGATCACGTGAAGTTGTACAACGATTTGTATCGATTGTTAAAAAGTCTTACAGATCGAATTATCGTGCCAAACGAAGACTTTGATTACATTAAAGGTAATTTAAACGAAAACATCAATGAATTTTGTTATCTTGGTTATATCTTTGAAAAGGTATGTAAGGAAAATAATATAAGTTCAAGCGACAAGGAAGTCATTAAAAAAAAATTAGTTCTATTTACCGAAAATCTTGTAACAGAAATCAGAAGAAAGTTGCCAAAAAATTTTCAATTATTACAAAATTTGTCATTATTTAGTGTAAATAACATTTTTATTACTGATAAGAAAGTAATTTTGGAGTTTGTAAAGAACTTTTTAGACGATTTAAATACAATTAATAAAATAGAAATATGTCTTAGAAATATTAGTTTGCATAAATGGAAAGAGACTAAAAGCACAGACGAGTTCTGGATTGAAGTTCATAACTTTAGGGATTCTTTGGGAGAAAACCCATTTGTTGAACTAAGTAGTTTTGTATTACGCCTTCTTTCGTTGCCTTATTCAAATGCTGAAGTTGAAAGGACATTCAGTTTAATGAATGTTTTTAAAACAAAAATAAGAAATCGTCTGTCTTTAAATTCTGCAAATGCCTTACTGCATATAAAATATGGATTAAAATTTGAGAATGCCTGCTGTAGCACTTTCCAACTTCCTTCAAAAGTTTACAATAAAATAAATTCTAGTGAAGTTTACAAAAAATCAAAATATTTTATAAACACTGTGTTATGGCCCGATGAATCCGATGAGTCATCCGATTTATTTGCTATTTAAATATTAATAAAAATTTAATTTTATTTGACGAATTTTTTTTATAATATAATTTTTGCTTGGTTTGTTAAAATTAATTTGTTATTTTTTGTTTTTGTTAATGTTTCGTTATTTTTTATATGGACTCGAATTTACGTATTAAAATATATTTTGTTATTAAACCATTAAAATGTGTATAATAGTTTGTTTCTGTTTATTTTATTTTAATAAAAACCAACCGATCTCAATACAAAAATCAAGCATTTGTTGTCTTTTCGTTATAAAATATCAATAATAAGAAAAATTTAGGTTGGTGCTTTTTTACCCGCAATTTTTTTAATTTTTACCCTCTTTTACCCTATTTCTATATGCTCACAGTGCTTTTGATGATGCAAGAGTTGGCATCACTGCTGTTAACACCTATTAGCAAGCACTTTCCATTGTTTTTTCAAGGCTAATGTGTTTTTTTTTCTTAATTACAGCGGACACAAGGTAGGTAAGTTCTTCTACTACCTCGGAAATACAATTGCCTGCTTGCCTTTGTCGTCATATTTTAATAACTTTTTTTTTTTGTTTTTTATAGGAAATTTTGCTAAAATTGGTTATTTATGGAAAATTTTGCAAAAATTTTTTATTTATGGGAAAGTTTGCCAAAATTTGTTATGTATAGGAAAATTACCAAAATTTGTTATTTATAGCAACTTTTGCCAAAATTTGTTATTTATAGCAAACTTTGCCAAAACTTGTTATTTGTAGGATATTTTGGCAAAATTTGCCTTTTACGATATATTTTAAAAATTTTCTATTTAAAGGATATTGTGCCAAAAATGAAAATACTTTATTTCCTCCTTAGTGATACCCAATTTTATTTATAATAACCAACAAATGGTAAAAATTCACTTAAAATAAAATGTCGTCCTATTAACAAATTAAACTCATCAATTAAAGCTTCATTTAGTTTTTGATGTTTCATAGATGCGTAAGTTGTTACTTTGTCAGGAGCAAAACATTGATTAATAAATCGCGTAGTGCCAACTTGACAACGACAAGCTCCTTTAGATGTGCAATAACCCAGTTCACATTTCTGATAGGATTTAAAAGGTCCATCCACAATAGCACAACCACAAACACCGGGTGCGATACATTTGCCATAGAAACCGCAGCCACTGCAAAAATACATAAGATTTTACATCAAAACAATGGAAATTAATCAATTTTATTAACGATTTACTACAACATTAAAGTAGACTAAAAGCTTTTAGGTCATCTTTAAACTTAATTGGAGTTAAACTAGAAAAAAATATGTACTGAACTAGAAAGGAACTTCAAATAAAATAGAACTAAACAAGCACTTAACTTGAAATGAACTCAAAATGAAATATAACTGAACCAGGGGGCTAATTCTGGCAGTCGTGATCGAATAGTTTGTCGATTCGATAGTAATTTTATTTTTAATTGTTTCAGTAGAATTAAAATAATTTTTTCAGTGCTGTGAAAATTAAATAAATGCTGTATAACACTCATAAAATAATTTCGATTAGTTCAGAATCGACCCAAAGAATTAGAAGTAAAATTACTTTCGATTCGCAAAAGTATTCAATCACGACTACCAGAATTAGCCGCCTGGACCTAACTAGAACTGAACATAAACTGAACTTAAACCAAACTGGAACAGAGCTAGAATCTGAGCTAGGATCTGAACTAGAACTGAGCTAAAAAAAAAAGAATCTGAAGTAGAATCTAACTACAACTAAACTAGAGTATAACTTAAACTGAACTTGGACAGAAATAGAACTAGACCAGATCGCTGAAATAGAAAGAACTAGAATCTAACTAATATCTAAGTAAGAACTGTATTCGAATATTAGCTAAAGCTTAATACAGTGCTATACTCTAACTATAGGGCGTACAACAACTAAAATAAGTTTAGATAGACCGGTGGCTGACGCATAACCCATACCTATCTGGGTATACCTGCACCTACGCCAATTGGGCATGTTGCGCGCTCTAAAGTAGATTTGGGTTAATTAAAATTATTTTAAAAAACCTACTGTTCACATGTGGCCTCACACTTGGCTCCATTCCTTTTATACCCATTAAAACATCTACAAAATCCTGGTTTTGTACATATGCCATTCTCACAATTATCACCGCAATCCGGCAAACAAGAGGTGGTATTTACGTCATATTTATAGCCATCCTGACAAATGCATCCCGTGCGATTAGCACAAAACCCATTTTCACAGCGTCTAAAGATTATGGTATAGTTAATGGCGGTATTCCGTAGTATTCTTAAAATAATTTTGATTTTACTTACAAATAACAATTGCTTTCACAAATCGAACTATTGGCTCTTTGTTGATAGCCTGGAAAACACTCGCACTGATTTGGACCTACGCAATGACCAAAGCCACAATCTGGTATACACAACGGCTGGCAGCCCATTTGTGCCATACTTGTGTGTAGAGATTTTGAATAACCCTCAGCACAAACACAAGTATCGGGAGCAGAACATACTTCATTTCGACCACAGCCCAGGGAACACACAGGGACACAGTATTTTCTGGTCGGGTCCAATTCATAGTCCCTATTGCAGATACAGGTTCCGTTGAGATAGCACTGGCCATTTGGACAACCCAAGGGGCAAGTGGGAACACAATCATTGCGATGATTTAAAACAAAATCATCGAAACATTGACAAATCCCTCCCTCTAAACAGAAGCCATTACGTTGGCATTTTTCACCGCAATCCGGCACACATTTAGTCCAATCAAAGTCGTAGCGTTTATATCCCTCGCAGCAGACTTCAATTAAATTGAAATGTGGATTGAGGGAGCTATTTCCGATGACTTCCACATCTTTTTCATATTGAAAGAAAATGGCCCTGAGAGAAATATTTTGATAGAATGACCCCTTTTTTCCTTTAAATTTCTATACTTACGGCACTTCCTTGGCACACTTTGGGGGATTGGAATTTCTTTGCGGCAGCGACAGGCCCGGTGATCGTATTATCGGTTGTTTGGTTGTTGTCGTTGTTGTATATTTTGTGTAATAATGATGTTCCGTCTGTATTGTGTTGAGAAATGAGCATAAAAATATTAGAGATAAGATTATTTGTATTGCAACATCGCGTAATTTATTCATTTTTTATTATTCTGATTTTAAAGACGGTTTTCCAAACGAATTTTTGTGTTGTCTGTTGTGTACGGTCCAATGAGTAACTGCTGTTGTCACTTGAGTCTTGAACTCAAACAAGTCCATGTTTTTGAATTCGTGTGTTGGGCTTGAAAAGCGATAAGAAGAGATGAATTAAGAGAATCGAATTATGAAAAGTTTTCTTTTACAAGACGATAATGCAAACAATTGGATTCGAAGTAGACAAATAGTAAACTTTAATTAGGGAACAATTTATTGAAGTAAATATTTAGTTTAAATATAATTTAGTTCTTGTTGTAAATCGAAAATATTAAAATTATTTTACATCTTCAACCTCTTGCTATGGGCTGACAATCGTTGTCAGTCAACGAATAACCTTTCACGCAGCCACAAACATCGGGCGCAGTACAATTGTGCAAAGGATTTGAGCCACAACCCGAATGACAAATGGGTCTACAAAATTGTCTAGTCTTATCCAACTTGAAGCCGTTGTTACACAAACAACTGCCCATTAATAAATTACACCGTCCGTTCAGGCAAGAAATCGGACAGGTGAAGACACACTCATAGTTGTCGGTCAGCACGAAGCCATCAAAACACCGGCATTTTTCGGGAGCGATACAATCGCCATTGCGACAATTTGAACAAAATGGACGGCACAAGGTATTGCCCATATAACGTACAGGTCCAAAATCGGGGCAACATATTTCAATGTGATACAAGTCCTTACTCTCTATAAATTGCATAATAGCCGGCCATTCGTATTGTTTTAGTTCTTGAGAGCTAAACAAAATACACATATTATTATTTTTATTATTTTCAAAATGTTCTAAGCATTATGCCTTCTTACTTAACCCATTTGTAGCACTTGTGCAACTTTCTCTCCACGGCTGAAATAGCACGTATCTTGGTGCTATGACTTTCTTGTTTGCTTGACTTCCATTTGTACTCACCATATAGTACTGGTCCATGCCAACGATTTCCAGTAATCACAACTTTCTTAGGTGGATTTTCTCTTTCTTCTTCAGCTTTCTTCTTTTTCAAATTTCTAACACACATTGAATCCACCGTGTTGGCAGTATGATGGGGTTTTTTCTTGCCATGGCCCTCTTTCCTAACAGGTCTGTAAGGATTTCTGTAAGGGGGATCCATTTTATATGGCGGTCGTTGTTGTATATAAGTATCCGAAATATCATAATCAAAATCATTTAGATCAAGTGCAGCTTTGCGAGCTTGACTTGTTACTAAGCCAGCAAAAAGTAAAACAATTAAATAGAAATTTATTTGAATTAAAGTTGATGTGATCGACATTTTCCTAGCTAAATTTTCGCTAGACTTCTCATCAAAAATGTGTAAATCGAACTAATAAATTCTGCTGAGTTTTCTTAATTTAATCATTAGGTATAAATTGTATATTTGTATTTTAGCAAACTTATTTGTACTTGAGAATTGGCCTTTAGAATGTCAATTAAATGTTGTTGTATTTGCAATTACACATTTTAGTTTAGTGAATAATTTCTACGATTAAATTTTGTGATTAGAATCGATGTATAGAGATTTTTACCTCAATTGTCTGGCAAAATGTTCTAGTTATCAAGAACAAGATCGTGTTGGAAAAAAAGATATTCTCAGTTTTATTTTTTAAACTTTGTTTAAAATTTTAGCAACAACTTCGTTTTTTCTTCTATCTTACTTCTTCCGAAATTATTTCAAATACTTTCCTTTCATTTTTGAACCAAAATTGAAGTAAAGTCGTTTTAAAACTTCAGCAACAATATATAGGGCATTATAAATGACGTTTATAATAATTTTATTTAGTTTTGAATAAAAACCTAAATAGCTTGTTTTAAAAAATAATAATAAATACGTAATATTGCTGTTAGAAAAATTTGCAAACGTTTTCTTAATTGAAAATGTGTGTGGTTGCGAAAAAAAATTGTTGCTCTATTATGAACACCAAGTGAAAATGTTGCTGCCATTGTGAACGAAGCTTTATTCAGTGTGATTTTTCATTGAACTGTTGGTTTTTTTATTAAAGTTTTTGATATTTTAATTAGACTTAAGTTCATCAAATTTAATATTCATTAAACTTATTTTAGTAAAGGAAGGAACTTACAACATGAAATGAGTAAACATTTTTTTTTATAATTAATTCCTGATTAAACTCGGGTCGAATTTACATATTTCGAGAATAACCACATCCTCATCTTCAGAATTCTTTGTCATTCTAACGTTTGCTTTACTGCCGCGCCTGCCAGTCTATAGTCAAATATCAATCTTTGGCTAATGATAACGGTGGATCGAATTTTGCTGCAAATTATCCATATATTTTTCCATCTTATTTACATGTTTTTTCCTTACTTTTGTTTTTCGTACTTTTTGTCAAGACTTTGTCTTAAAGACTTAGGTATGTTTTTTTTCCTTTTTGTCTTTTTTCTCGTTGACCTTTCTTTGTACAACTTGAAAGACATAGGGCTTGTTCCATAGTTATTTTTTTTAGCAATTGTGATTTTTCGTTGAACAGTTGGTCCTCAATTAAAGTTTTTAATATTTTAATTTGGCCTTAGTTCAGCAAATTTAATTTTCATTAAATTATTTTCAGTGAAGGAATTGATAATTTATTTTTTTTTTTTTTTTTTGATGATTTATCTTGACTGAACACGGGATCGAACTCGGGACGAATTTACATGTTTGTTCCAGTTTAAATCGTGTTTCTTCTTTCTAGTTCAGTTTTAGTTCAGCTCTAGTTCAGTTCAGGTTCAAATCTTTATATTTTAAAATTTACTAATTTTTAAAACGAATCCAAAAACTAAAGGTTTTCCGTTTCTTTAATACCTTCTTCAGATTTATTATCTGTATTCCTTTTTAAATTTTTTTTGGTTGGAAAAATGAAAAAAAGGAAAATTACACTCTTAGTGACGTGAACGGTATTTTTTTTAGTTAAAAGTAAAAAGTACAAAAGTTTTAACTGTCAAAAAAAAAAAAAAAAATCTGTAATATAATTCTTGGAAATAATTGATATTTTTCAAGATGCCAAATAAACGCTGTTAAGTGAATTAATTGATTATTTAATTGTCACATCATTTTTACGTTATTTTTTAATATTTTTTTGCTTAGAAATTAATTTTTAATTTTGTTTTGAAAAACGACATTTAAAAAAAATTAAAATTTGATTTAATTTAAACGGAGTTTTTAAGAATCATAGTTGATTATCTTAAAAAGAGATGTAAATTTTAGTACTTTTTGTGAAAAATAACATATTTAATAGAGTGCCAACCGCACCCAATTTGATGTTTATTTTACTCTTTAAAAACCAACCGCACCCAGTTTGAAGTTTATTTTACTCTTTAAAAATTGTAAAGTTGTAATTTTTCAATCTAATTTTTTTACACTTGGTTCAAGCTTGTTTAAATTGCAACTTTCAGTGGAAAAGTTTTTCCTTGTGTTTGTTGTAACAAAAATTACATTTTTCCAACCAATAAAAAAACTGAAATGAATACCCTTAATATGTTTAATCAAAAATAAGTTTAAAATAAAAATTACTTTAATGGGATCATAAATTCTCCAGAATTTGTTATTATCAAACCAATTAAATAGTACACAACAAATCAAGGACAATTAATACTTAAAATACACAATGAAAATTCAAATGTTTTTAGTTAAATCTAAAAAGAACTGCGGCAGAAAATATGAAATTGGAACCGTCGTATCAATGACGTTTACACAAAATCCAAAAACCCATTTTTCATTCCGGATATACATGTATTTGCAGCGTTGGAAATATTCTTCAGAAAACGGTGCTCTTGCCACATGCCAAGGCGAATTTATTTTTAAGGTGGCGTAGAAAAATTAGAGAATCTCAAAAATTTCGTGTGTTTTTGACATATCGACCAACAAAAGCAACATATAAAATACAGTGTTTTGTTTTTTGTGTTGTACTTGTTGTAGTATTGCCACCACCGTTTGCACGAATTCTCCTAGTCACGTGCTATATTTAATCTGCCTGTAAAAAATAAGCTCACATTTTTTTGTAGTCAGATCAGAATAGTAGTTGAATAATTGAATCAATCAAATTTTAACGAAGGTTTATTAAGGCCTGAATTAAGAAGATCTTCAGAGTTTTTCCGCTGGGAAGTTACCAATATAGTATTTATTAAATATCACATGCCCATAGAAAAAAAAATTTTATTTGAAACAACATTTTATAAACACGCAATGAAAAATAATTTTTTATAATACTTTTAATTATTCTTTTATTAATCGTTTTATTTTTGTAATTTTATTTAAATTGTATCTCTTACACTCAATTTTCACGATCATTTCTTTCACCCATTTTTAACTCGTGTCTTTTTCCATTTGAAAGCGATCGGAGTATAGAAGTAAGCAGGGTAGAAAAAAGACATGAATTGTATATTCTGTTTCTTTTTTGACATTCCTCTTTGAACTTATTTGTGTGTTTTAATTTATGTTTAATTCTTATTTCAAAGCGACAAGTGCTTATTAAAATATTGAAAAATAAAAAAATTTGTATGTAAAAATTACAAAAAAAAAATTTAAAACATATCAGAATTATGTGGAATAACAACATTTTAAATACTTTTATACGAATCAGAAAAGATCAACTCTGGCGGCAAAAAAAGAAACTTAGTGAAAATTTAACAAGATTTTGGAAGTTGCTTCAAAAAAGGAATACAAATAGGACATGTCTTTTCAATCATTGTGAAAATTAGGTGTAACATCCTGCAGACAAGCCAAATTGCTTCGCGGGAAAAGATAAGAGATTAAAATTGTCAACACATTGTAAATTAAGAATTAATTATAAAAATTCGTGTATAGTTCTAGTTTTGTTCTGATTCAGTTCTAGTTAAGTTATTGTTTTATTTCTGATAATTCCTTTTGATATTTTAGTTTCTTTCCAGTTTGTTTTGTGTTTTAGGCCACACGGTTTTGAAATACAAATATTTGTTTGCTGGATCACCCTGTTACTTTTCATTTAAATAATTTTCTGAAGATTATTTGTAAGTTACGGGTTGATTGTTTTAAAATTTTACAGTACATTTCAAGTATAAAAGAGAACTTTTATTTGTATAGTACAAGAACCTTCACTATAAAGAATTCAATGTTAAGCTCAAGCTCAGTGTGGAAACAAAAATGTCTCTCTTGAAAATAAGTTTTTGAAAGTAAAAAAATGTTATCAGTTTACAGCCAAGAGCAGTGTTTTTTAGTAATCTCCTTAGTCAAATAGTAACAATTAGTGAACACTTTACTAAATAAATACTTCCGTAAAAATATTTTTTTGCAAAATTGTTTAACTATAAATAAAATTTAGTTAATTTTTACAGCCTTTTAAGTGCGGAAGTACAATTTCTGTAATCTGTTAACAAGCCCGAAATCTATTACATATTAAATGGCAATAAATGTGTATTTAATATTGTTACAAATTCAATTTTTTGGTGCCGTCATAGAGGCCAAACACTATAGTCAACCTTATGGCGATATTTTGCAAGAGGAAGACGAAAATTTATATCAGAACAGTTTCGATGCAAGAAACGAAAGAAATCGTTTTGAGTATAAAAATATTCCTAAAAGGGGTAATTCCAATCAAGAAACCGATCCATATAGTGCAAAGTATCAAAGCGGTTATGCAGCATCAGGCGTAGGGCGAAGAAGAGGCGAACGAGAAAAAACTCAATATCAAAATTTGGAAAGTACAAACTATAATCAAAATTATCGCAATCTAGGTAGAAATAATCCCAATGGTTGGATGGTTGCCTCCAGCATTGTGGAAGAACAGCCACTTGATAATATCACCTTGGGTATAAATGGAGACGCTTTGCAGCATAAGTGCCACATATGGGTGCCGTGAGTATAAAAATAATTTATGTGATTTATAAAAATTTATTGAAAGATTTTTTTTAAACATACTTTAGAACTGATGCCTTGAATAAGTATCCAGATGCAGAGAAAAAACAAGATAATAAAATTGCCGGATCGGTCTACATAGAAATCTGCTGCAAGGGCTATGCATCCATGCGTTGGCGCGGTAAGACTTTGTGTCGCCCAGTTTGTGAAAACTGTCAAAATGGCCGTTGTATTGCGCCGGGAGTATGCGAGTGTTATGATGAATATGTGACTAATGATAATGGTGATTGTGTTTTCACTTGTCCCATGGGCTGTCTGAATGGGCGTTGCTACTTAGATGGCAGTTGCCAATGTGATCCTGGCTATAAGCTAGATGAGTCACGAAAATTTTGTAGGCCAATTTGCAGCAAAGGTTGTGGCACCAGTCGTTCACACAATTGCACTGAACCGGAAGTTTGTGGTTGTGTAAAGGGTTATATTTTGACAGACAATGGCTGCCAGCCTGTCTGTCGTCATGATTGTGGCAGTGGTGGCATATGCCGTAAACCAAATGATTGTGAATGTAATGCTGGATATGATTTAAAGGATGGGGTTTGTCAAACCGATTGCTATCAGTAAGTTGGAAAAGGTAGTATTTCTCTATTTATTAAATTTTGTATTTTTTTATTTCATTAAAGAAAATGTGACAATGGTATTTGTCTAAGTCGAAATAGATGCATTTGCAATCCAGGCTTTACCTATCATGAACGTTCCACCCAATGTATACCGAAATAAAGAAAAATAAATAAGAAGTTTAAATATAAATGTGATACAAATGTAGTTAAAGAAAAGGAACTGTAATAAAAATTAAAAAATAAACATATGTATAAAATTGCTTTAAAAAATATGGTTTTGTATCAGGACTTTAGCGGTAATACAAAAAAAAACCGGATTCCGATTCCGACTTGTTATACAAAACAGTTTTTCGTCAAGCTGAAGTTGAGCTTCCGCTAAGCAAGTAAATCGTTCGATGTATAAATACACCGAAAAATTTCTCTTTCCATTTTTTTCGATTTAACCAATCTAAAATCAAATCAGTTTTAAATAAAGCAAATTGAATCAAGTGAATTAAACGTTTACTTAAATCAACAATATTATGCAAAAGATGTTGTTAGTGTCAAAAATATTTAATTGAAACTATTAATTTGCTTGATGCTGCAAATTTAAATAATTTTTTGATTAATATCAAAAATTTTTTAATTGAAATCAATTTTTATTATTTTCTGTGTAGTCTTCTGGTAATGTTGTATCCATTTTTTTTTTCTTGAGAGAAAATATTGTTTCGAGTTAACCTTTAATTCAATTTCCTCCATATCTGCCTAAACATCATTCGTTTTCTTCCTTTCATTTCTTTATCTTCAATCCATTCCTTAATTTTTTCCATCCTTTCCTTTCATTTCCTGTTTTTTCTTTTCTTCTTTTCCTTTTCTTCCTTTCCTTCCGTTCCTTCCTTTTCTTAATTTCCTTCCTTTGCTTCCTTTCCTTCCTTTCCTTCCTTTCCTTCCTTTCCTTCCTTTCCTTCCTTTCCTTCCTTTCCTTCCTTTCCTTCCTTTCCTTCCTTTCCTTCATTTCCTTCCTTTCCTTTTTTCGTTCCTTTTCTTCCTTTCCTTCCTTTCTTTCCTTTCCTTCCTTTCTTTCCTTCCTTTCTTTCCTTCCTTTCCTTCCTTTCCTTTCTTTCCTTCCTTTCCTTCCTTTCCTTCCTTTCCTTCCTTCCTTTCCTTCCTTTCCTTCCTTTCCTTCCTTTCCTTTCCTTCCTTTCCTTCCTTCCTTTCCTTCCTTTCCTTTATTTCCTGCCTTTCCTTTCGTTCCTTTTCCTCCTTTTATTACTTTCCTTTCATTTCTTTTCTTCCATTCCTTCCTTTTATGGCCTTTCCTTCTTGAGTCTTCCTTTTCTCATGCCCTTTTTTCCCTCACTCTGCCGTTTATTACAAATATTAAATTTAAATTCAGTCATTACAGAATCGAAAATTTTTATATATTATAGTTAAAAATTCCACTTATTGAAAACTCTGAAAGTTTTAGGAATGTACTGAGTAGAAAGTCTTATAGATTTTTGCATCGATATTTTGGTTCAAACATTAAAAAAGACAAGAATACCCAAATGCGAATCCTTGAAAACCATTAAATCTTAATAAAAACAACTGAAACTAATTTTGGTGCTTAAATAAAATTTGTCCTCTTAATCCAAGAACTTGCACATAGCCCTATATCAGCGGTGGGCGCTGGTTTGCCTGGATTACGAAGTTTTTCGGATTTTTACATTTACTCTTCGTGTTTTTTTGTACCAGAGCTGCTACAAATACAAAAATTTCCCTACTAAGATATTCCTTAAAATCCCCAAAACATACCATAGAAAGTAGATTTTAAATATAGAAAATGAATAAAAAACTATTTTCTAGCAGTCAAAACAAAAAGAAATAACAATATTAACATTGAAATCAGAATGTGAAAAAATTTACCGTATAACACATACACGTGTTTGTGTGATGTTGTTTTCGCTCATTTACTACTGCCCACAAACTGAAAATCTGGAATTCATTGTTTCAAGCCTAAAAAGTAACAAAGGCAACCCGAAAAACAAATACAACAGAAAGAAAAAAAATAAAATTGTATTCAGTTGCTTAATAAATTTCAACGAAGCAGGAGTGTTGCGCATGTTGTTATTTTGGCAAATTTTGCAATTTCGTAGTGGTACACTGACAATATATTTATTGCGTTGTGATCAAGCTGTGCTCATGTGTTTTTTTTTTCAGATTGTTTTAGAAACTTTTCAGCATGTAGGATGATGAATTATATAATAATCAAGTTTTCTTACTGAATTCCTTTTTTTTTTTGCATATTTACATACCTATAGTACACATTTTGAAGTTTTTGCTCACGGCATTTTCGATTTCAGGTGACCATATGAATATATATATATATATATATTTTTTTTTTTATTATATAAAAATAATAATTTTTAATGAACTCCTTTTTTTTTGTATTGCATATTTACATACAATTTGAAAATATTTTCAAAAATTTCTCTAAGTGTAAATCAACTAATTTACTCTCTTTTATTCAATGTTCTCTATCTGCCCTTCGCTGCCCTATATCCTCCGTGAATATTTTATTTTGAATTTTTGTATTTATATTATTATTAGATAAATAAAGGACATAAATATATACATATATAATACAAACTTGATTAAATATAAACAGGCAATCACTTTGTTATATCCAAGACTTTCGATCACAGTTCATATTCTATTATGGTATCTGGAAAATAGAAAAAGAATCATATAATTTTTTAGTTTAAAGAAATAGACATTTCTTAAACATCTTACCCTCCACCTTCCTAAAACGCAAATACAGTACAGTACCGCTAGCGCAAATTACCACTAAGCCACCTACTGCAACAAGACACCACCAGGGAAATGTGGACTCTTCCAAAGGCTGCAAATTTTTCATGTCACTAGTGATGCCCTCCACCACGGGCTTGCTAGTAGTGCTCTGGAAACGTGGCAAGTTACACATATAAAATAATGGCTCGTCTATTTCCGGATTATCATCTGAAGTGCGACAAGTTAATTGATTTTTCACTAAATCACATTGACAAAGTTTTAGATCCATACAAGGTTTGTCATTGCCATCCCCACACAGGTGAATACATTGTTGTGCAGCTAGAGGACCAAATTCATCAATTTCCCACCAACATTGACATTGGTGATTACAAACCTCGGCTGAGACTAATGAATTTGAAGTAGTTTGTCTTAGTTGTTCGGGACGTGAGCTTGTAGCGTCGAAATTAAACATAGTTCTAGCTTCTTCATCTAAAACTCTAATATCATAAACGATATCTTCGACTTCATTAAAAACAGTGGTCGTTGTAGTAATTTCATCAAATTCAATTTCCTTTGTTATAGTAGTAGTCTGTATTAATTGGCAGTTGCTGTGATTTTGATCCTGCTCGAAAGTTATGGGTTCGTAGTTTTCATTACATATACACACATTTGGTGCCACACATATGCCATTAATACATGGTGGCTCACAGACCGGCTCACATACATTAATAGAGGTGTCTTTAAATTTAAAACCCTCATGACACTGACATATTTCTGGTTCCACACAAGAACCATTTTGACAGGTCATCGAACAGACCGGCTCACACTCTTCTTGAGGACCCATTAAATAGCCCGGATTACAGATGCAAACATTAGGTTGAAAGCAAAAGCCATTCTTACATTTTCCACTACAAGCCGGCTGACAGACTTCCATCTCATCCATTTTATAGCCTTCCAGACACATACATTTATTGGGCTGTACACATTTGCCAAACGAGGAACAATTTGTCTGGCATACCGGTTCACAGAAAAGATTATAAATAGAACTTAATTTCATTTGATAGCCCGTCTCACACTGACATTTGTTGGGCTCAATGCAATTGGAATTCTCGGGACAGGGTTTCTCACAAATAGGCAGACATTGTCGGTCAAGCATGTTGTAGTCTTTGTCACAAGTGCATAAATTGGGCTCACTACAAGTGCTGTATAAAGGACATTTAATGTCACAAATCGGCTCACATAAGTGGCTTTCTGTGTTCCGATAACCCTGCTGGCATTCACATACATTAGGCTTCGTACATTTCGAAAAGGCGGGACAATCCCTCTCGCATTTTGCTTCACATATAAAACTAGTGGAATTTAATATTGTTATTGACTCGTAACCTTCTTCGCATTCACATTCTTTGGGTCTTTTGCATTGGGCATGCTTAGGACATTCCTGTTCACATATGGGCTCACAAGTTCCCTCATTCATTTCATAGTTTGCTTGGCAAGTACAAGTATCGGGTTGGGTACATTCACTAAACGTTGGACATTGTTGATAACAAACCGGTTTGCATTGACCCGATTCATCGGCAGAATATCCCGTGTTACAAGAACACTCATTGGGTTTGGTACATGATGAATTTTCTGGGCATATCTCTTGACATATTGGCTGGCATATACCACTACCATTAGTATCTTCATAGCCGCTTTTGCAAACACATTTACTTGGTGCAATACATTGGGCATTCTCAGAACAGGCTGGCCTACATTCGGGCTCACATTGTATGTTAAGAGCGTTTGCAGTGTAACCTATAAATCCGGTATTACATTCACAGATATCTGGTCGTATGCAATGGGTATTTGATGGACATGATGGTATACAGGAAGGCTCACATTTAGTATCAGTAATTTGAGTGTAGCCGTCACAGCAAACTTTTATACGTTCATATCCATGGTAGTACTGGAAAGAAATGCAATGGGCTTAAAAGTAGAATAAAAATTCCTTATGTTGGTGTTAAAAAATCTTTATACTCTAAAAAACGAAAATGAGCCACTTTGAATAAAAAACAAGTAAGGAACTAAAGTCAATCCAACATGACTGTACACGACTTTCGAATCTTCAAAAAATGCTTAAAGACAATGACGCTAATTAGGATAACATGAAATTGTGGACACGAAACCTATTAAAAATTTAATTATGTGCACTATACTTTTTCTCGTTGCCAACAATTAAGAACATTTTTAACCTGTCAATAATTTGTCACTGTTAGAAAAGAAAGCTATACTGAGTCAATTATTCGGATTTCAACTTTGTTCGAATAATTCAAACAATTGTTTTTGTTCGTTCGATTAAACGATTAAATCTATAAAATTATTTTTACAAAAAAAATAACGTATTTTTAATAAGTTACATTCGTCCATTCATCTACAACTATCTTCCATTTTCTTCTTTATTTTTACTAAAATCTGCTATGAATTCTTCTTTTTTTAAACGTTAAACCTTTCATCTTAACTCCGTATGGTTGTATTACTTAAAGGCATTGTAAAACAATTAATTCCATAATAATCCAATATTACATTGCCGTTGGCAGACCTGCCGTCTTCATCTAAACTTTTGCATACAATTTCTTCTATAGAGCAACCGCTGTCTCTCTTTATGTATTGGACCAAGTTCGACATTTTTCGATGTCGTTGGATTATCTTCCACTACACCGTTTTCAATGGTAATATTGTGACACGTACGCAAATGGTAAAAAATATATATAATTAAAAAAAAAAAATAATACAAAAACTACATTTTCTACTTTCATGTTATGATTAATAAACATAATATGATGTAAATCAATTCTTTATTTTTTTAGCTTTTTGTTTATTTCTAAGTCTTTCACCCTAAATTGAAAAACCCCCTTTCTTGAAATCTTTTTTAACGTTTGATACAATTTGTTTGTCAAAGATTTGTTCAATAAGAACATAAAATACATTTTTGAAATACTATGAGTACTCAACAGGATTTCTGCTTAATTAAAATTGAGATTAATTACAGTAAGGGCTATGGCAACAATAATTTTTTTACTTTCTTACATTTTATTTAAAATCACTAAAACGTATGAGAATAAATAAAATTCTAAGCTTTTATTTAATTTATTTTTTAATAAAAAAATTGTTCGATTAATCGATTTATTCGTTATTCGAAAATCGCCATTTTTAAATTATTCGAACAAGAGTTTGGTTTTGTTTGATCGATAAATCGAATTATTCTTAATCGGTTGACAACTCTAGTCAAGGCTTAAAGGTGCATAGGAGCAATTCGAAGTTTTTCGAAGAACCCATAGGTTAGGTTAGGTTAAATCAAGTACAGAAAGATTTTTTCAAGTACGGAATTTCAATCGCAAAATACTTAAATTATCCATATTCAATCCCGATTTCGTATTTGAAATAATCCGAAAAATGTGCTTGATTTAAGTAAAACTAAGATTGAATCAATCTCTAAATGCGCTTAATTCAAGAATTATAAAGTTGATTTTATCCCGAATTCGTGCTTGAAAAAAAACCAAAAAAGATATTAGAAAGAAAAAATAATTATTTACCTAATTCGGGTACGCTGAATCCAGTGGTGCTAGCCGTTTTTTTAGGTTAGCTCTGGTTTCCGATCTATACCGTTAGTTCGAAAATGAAGAAGGTTGCACAACATATGTTCGCGTAACTCAAAAACGCTTTAGCTTATTGAAAAAGTAAAATAGCCGCAATAAAATTTCCTTAAAGAAAGGTAAAACTTTTTTCTGGTATGCCAACTTTTTATGAATTTTTAAAAAAGAAAAACTTCGAAATTTTGATAAAAAAATTATTTTTTTTCCGAAAAAAATTATGCGCAGGTTTTAGAAAATCATTATTCAAATTGTGAAGTTTTTGTTTTTTAAAAATTCATAAAATATTGGCAAATGCAATTAATTTTGTCCAGACGTATAAAAAATGAAATTGCAAACAAATCAAGCCATTAATGATTAAAATCTGTTTCTAAATTTTACTTAATTTAAGAATTTCATAAGACGCGATATTTGTATGGGAGCCCCTAAGAAGTGGATATAAGGGGCAAGTATGTCTCAAGAAAATGTTAAGAGCAAATGGAGGTCGGTTATACATTTTATCCCCCTAGGGGCGATTCCTTGGCAGTTATCGGACGGTTTCTTCAATATATTTCTAGTCTGTATTGACTATTTTGTATGGGAGCCCCCTTAAGGAATGGAGATAGCGGGTAGGTATGTTAGAAATAAATGATTTAGATGAAAAATTAAGTGAGGTTGGTCATATATTTGACACATCTAAGGGCATCCTTGGCACGGCAAGGGCCAAATTTAGGAATTTTATTAAATCGCAATATTTGTATGGTTTTAAATTTGGGTGCTGCCCGATATTTTTTACTTTAGAAATCTTATGTACATATTTAACCAGAAATATAAACTTAATGAGAAGCATGAGCTTAAATTTACTTTTTAACCCTTCGTGGTACACCTGAGTCTGCCAGACCTTTTTTCAATGTGTATAGAAAATCAAAACATGTGTAAGCCGGAGGGTTAAACACAACGAACAGTTTAATCATTTTTTTACTTGATTTAAAACTTTTTACTTATTTCAAGAAATTCCGGGATTGATTTTTGAAAGTAATCCTATTTTGGATTGTCTTGAGTACGTTTTAGTGTTATTCGTACTTGAATTTTTACTTAAAGTAATCACAAAAAACTTGATTTATCTCGAGTGTTTTTTTTTTCTGAGTGCCCACAGATATAAGAGGCAATGATTACTGCGGCGCATTGGACATTTTGTGCGGACATATTGAATTTCTCATGATAGAACACCGAAGGGATCATTCAAATGTATCGCTAGAAGGAAAATATTCTTGATTTTGTCCTTCCCTTAAAACGCTGCTGGAAAAAGGAACTGTTTGCGACGAAAAGGGGTGTTCGCTTAAGATAAGTCTCCACTACAAATTTCACTTTCATAAATCAAAGAACTTTTGAAACTTTATTTACATTTATAAGATAATTGGCAATTGGTGTTCGTGTATTAAATGGAAGAAGCCAATTATTAACCAACATCCAAAAATTTATTACTAAGTTATTTGTTGGAATTGTATCTAGATACCATAATTTTCATGAGCTTTGTGGCAGAGGAAAATAATTTTAAAAGTTGGATTCTTATGAGATTTGGAGAGCACTGTGTATTAGGATTCCAAATAATTTAAAAGTTCAAAAAATATATACTGTGTATTAAAATTTTGGTACTATTCGTTTCGAATGAATGGAAACTATTTTTTATACCATCTCGAAACAAAAAATCCCATTCGAAAGTAATAGAGAGTTCCTACTTCGAAAAGGAATTTTTGGTTTTTTATAAAGTATAAAAACAAAATTTGCATGTATACCGGCCGCGTAGGCCTACTTCAATTCGTAACTTATTAAAAATGCGTAAACCAACCGCACCTGAGTGTAAAAGCAACCAGCAGCGTCCGGCAAGTTTATACACCTGCTCATTGTTTTGGAGCTGGAGCTATCTTATCTCCGCTGCATTAGAATAGTCGGCAGTATCTGTTGTATAACAACAGCACCAAGTGATGATCCGTCCCTCAGGCCGAAATCTCACAGAAGTCTCACTACGTAATCGCCCAAAGTATCCCTTCGTCAAAAAAGCATATATCCGCTGCAGCATTGTCAGAAAAGTAAAACTTCTTCAAAAACAATCTTCCTGAAAGACAGGAAGCATTTCCCGCAAGAAGTGTACTAACGAAGTCCTCAAACAAAAGTCAAACCGGGGTGACTGTGACTTACGTGGTACCAGATGGGATCCCTGGTCAGCCGCGATCGCAAGAGATCATGAAGATCTCCTGTGATTTGTCAATTTTGGATCTTTTCTGAATGCCAGGTATTGGCTACACCTGATTATGCTTAAAAGTATATCACGCCAAAAGGTCAAATATCCTTAAGATCATGCCTACACCCCTGGCGCGAGCATTGTAATACAAAGTTGTGAAAAGAGATTTACATGAGCACCACCTAATCTCATGCTGGATCTTTACCACTGGGTAACAAACTTTGCGTTTACTTAATGCCCTTGGCTGTGAGCACAATCAACACACTCAGGTAGCAATTTTGAGTGTAAAGCCTGACAAAAGTTATTCACTTGCCCCCTGTTAAGGAGCTGGAGCTATCTAACCTTCGCTGCTTTGGAAAGATGTTCTGTAGCAACAGCGCCTACGTAGAACCGTCGTAAACCGAACTTTCTTACATGGGTGAAAAGTTAGCGTTTTATGTGGGCTTCCCCTCTCTCGCGATTTTGGGGATAAAACACAGCCACCACGCGATCCCTAAACGCACACCCCCTAAGAGCGCGCAAGGTCACCATACTGCAAAGAACACAACTAATGAGGGTAGTCAAAACCAGCGCACTCCATCCTTATCTTAGAGACCTCAGCCAACAGTCAGTCCGGTGCCCTGTCAAGAAATCAGAAAGACTTCAGGATGCAACACCAAAAGGTGAAAAATCGTTCAGATGATCCTGCCACCCCCGGGGGAAGCATCGTAATACACAGTATAAATTGTTCGAACTTGTAAAGATTTTCTTTCGAATTGCCCCCTGTTGCTTTTAAATGAGCCACCAACGCCCAAAGTATTATAGTGATATTTTTAAATCTATGTCTGTTATCATGGTGCCAAAATAGTTTGTTAGATTTATGAATGTTTGAGGCATTTTTTGTTTAGCTGAATTTTAACCAAATACCAAAAAAATATCAAGATCAATGAAGGAGTGGAGTTTGAATGAAAAAGTATCAGAAACTCCTCAAAGTTTTAAGAATTTACCAAAATGTTCTTATTTTTATGGAAAATCGACTTTTTTTTACCTGTACTGTTGAATACACATACGGTTTATATTTGTATTTAATGCCACCGTAAAATGTCCTTTCCGATATTTTATGTTGACCATTATTAAACAGAATGCGGGATTTAGGAACGGATTTATAGCTGACACACCATTGAGCCGTTACGTAAATCAAACAATTGCTAAATATTTGTAATAAAAGAAAATTTACTAAAATTTTCATATTTTTCTTCTAATTTTTGTTTACAAATCAATAGAAAAAGGTCGTTAATTATTTTTTAAATTTTTTATGATTTTTTTAACAACCAGTGGAGTCTTAATAAATACTGAAACTAACTAAGATATATTTTATAGAATTTTTAAAAATAACTCGAGAAAATATTTCAGTCAAGAAAAAGAGAAAGAAAAACTTATCGTTTTAATTTTTATTTCTTTTTTGTTTATACAGAATGAATTTATAATTTTTTTTTATTTATTTATATAATATTTTTGTCCATAAATCTACAAACAAAAGCGGTGACATCAGTTCCATGGCGTTTGTATGAAGTCTAGTTTAAAAAACGATTTAATATTTTGTACAAAACTCTGCTTCCGTTTTCATAAAGAAATCAACTTGAAAAAACAGCCCTAAAGAGAAAATCTGTTTAATATTAAGAAATTTAAGTTGTTATCTCAACTATTTAGTATTTTGTAACAATTTTGTTCAGGGAAAAAAAATATGTGTTAAAAGTAAAGTTTGTATTTACAAAAATTCTATTATATTTTCTTTAAAGCTTTTTTTTTGTAAAAAATGTGAATGTTTAAGTAATTTGTGTAAAGTCTGGTGATTTCCCTATCAGAAATTATTCATCAATTGCTCTTATTTTGTAAGTATTTTTAATATGTAAATATAAAATACCAAACCAGCTTGTGCAAACTGCAGACTTTACGAATAATTTTGGTGTTTAAATATTTTACCGAAAAAGCTCTTTGTGGAACTAATTTAGATCGAAGGCCTATTTGAAATTCCAGTAATTCGAATGAATATTTTTTTGACCATTCGTTTTAAACAGAAAGCTTAACAACTTTTAAAACCTTATAATTAAGCTTTTTTGCAAAAAGCTTTTAAGTGACTAAATCCTGATTTAAAGATTTTTTTTCAATTCTTTCTAGTTCTTTCTATTAAACGATTTTTTAAAAAGAAAGCTTTTTGCTATTTTTTGTGACAGGATTTTGGATAAAGTGCGAAATAGCTTTTTAGACAAAGCTAATACAATTTTAAGGCTTTTGGGATAATAAATATTCCACAAATATACTAATAGACTTATTTCTAGGTAATATTTTTTAATGAAGGAAGGCTTTTTAATCCGCTTCTATAAAAAAAAAACTTAATAACTTTTTAAGATTTGTTTAACAAAGCTTTCTATCTTAAGAATTCTATGGCGAAAACTCTTTATTGACTTATTCGACAATACTTCCTTAGTAAACAAAGGAATCTTAAATAAAAGCTACTTTGGTATTAAGATTTCAAAAAGAATAAGGAGAAGCACATTTGTTAAAGCTTAAATATTAACTATTTTTGCAAAAAGTTTTGCTTTAAAATGTATCTAAAGAGATATAGGACTTCTTGTAAAAGTTTGAAAAAAGCTTTAAAGAAAAAGCTGTTCAAGTTTTTTTGTTAAAAAATAGAGCAATAAAAAGTTTTTTGCATACACTCATAGACAAAAATCTTTTTTCGGTAGAAAAATTGTTCTTTATTTTTTAGAGTTCTTTAAAAAAAGCTTTTAAGAGATAACATACAGTTTTCTTGTTAGAAAATGCTTTATTTAAAACAAACTTTTCAAAAAGGGAATCAACGAAATTTTTAGATTAGTTTTTTTTAGAAAAAACTTTTCTTGTCAAATTATTTATAAAAATCTCCTAGAACTTTTTAAAAACAATTTGAATAGAGTTTTTGAAATAATCTATAAAAGCTTTTTCGGTTTTTTTTTACAAAAGCTTGCAAGGAAATATAAAGTTAACCTTTTAAATATAGTATTTGTGTAAAGGTTATTCAAAAATTTTTGGAAAATTTAATGTTTTAAAAAAATAAGCTTTTAAATAAAATTTGAAGACCAAAAGCTTTCTTTAAATAGCTTTTACAACAACTTTTAATGCAGAAAAATAAAAACTTAGCTGAAAAAGTGACAGTAAATGCAGTTCTAATTTAAAAACAAATAATCTAGTTAAACTCGTTAAATATATTTTCGGAGCTTTTCAAACTTGTGTTGAAAGTAGTGCTTACTGTATTTTTATGATTCATTATGATCATTTATACTAAATTTATATACAATACATATAAATGTATTTAAATTAAACATTTATATTAGCAAAAACCCTAAAATATTTTATCAAATATTTGGTTAAATTTTGGTTTCTATATATTGAAGTTAAGCGTTATCGTTTTCTGACTAGAATAAAGCAAAATTATTATACTTTACTTAAAAACTTTGAACAGTTTTTATTTAAGAAGCGAAATTAAAACACTTCAGGCAAATTATTTTGCGCATTAAATTAATCTTGATAAAAAAGTGAAATAAATATTTTTAATGAAAATGTTTAAGCTTTTAATAGTTTTTTGCGGCATTTCTTATGCTCTGGCCTTTTCGTGTGAATTTCCCTGCCCTGAAAATGCCGAATGTACGGGAGAGGAAAAATGTACTTGTAAACAGGGCTATCAGGTAGAAATTTCGGAACATGATGGCTTGCCCCATTGCCAATGGCAGGGTGCTACGAGCACTAAAAGCACTACAAATTTACAAATCAGTACGGAATTATTAGTGAGTTCCGCAAACGGGCAAGAGGAGTTTAACAAAGACTTAGTAAATGATAATGGTGAATTATCGGGGGATTATCGCTATCAAAGAGCTGTGCAATTGCTTCCGGATACAAGTCCAAAACAAGGTTTTCAAACATTTCGAAATTACGAGGAAGACAGATTTTCTGATTGGAATTTGAATGCAGCAGCTGAAAAAGAAACGAATAAATCGGAAATGGAAAACGAAAGCTTTTTTCAAAACTCTAAAACAGAAGGCACACAACAATTTCCCTCAATATTTTCCACCGAAAGCTTCACTGATTATAAGGAAACTGGAGACTTTCAATTATCCACTACTGAATTAGAAGATCTAACGGAATTATATGATCAAGCCACAACTACAGTTTGGGCAAATATCCAGCCTACCGAAGTATTGATCGAAAAAAGCTCGAATTCCATGAAAAAGTTTTATAAATCTCTGGGTGTTTTCTGTATTATTTTAGCGTTTTTATTTGCTGGAACCGCTGTATTTGGTTGTGTTAAATTATAAATAATTTAATAAAATTGTAGTTCCAAAGTTCTTGAATTGTGAATTCAAATTTAGAAAACAGAATCGTTGCTAAACAAAAAAGCTTTTTTAAAAAACAGAAAAAACGTAAATGCTTAATACTAAAATGTGTTGCTTCTTGAAAAGCCCTTCTGGAATTAAAGAAAAAATCTTAAAAGTTTTGAGAAAAATTAAAAAATAGAATCCGGGAGTTTTTCCCCCTTTTTATAAATTAATTTATAATTGACTCAAAGAAGCACATACGAAAAAATGTTTTAATAAAATAATAAAAAAAATTGATTCTATGATTTAATATTTAAGAAAAACTGAGTTAGAGATTTGTATTTAAAAAAATTAAGTTTGACAATGTTTCTATTTAAATTCTTTTTAAAGGTTGGGATGTTTTTAGATTTAAATTTTCTCTTTTCGGTTTAATTGGATTTTGCAGAAATGTTTGACTTTTTTCAATTGAAAGAATTTTTCCGAAAAATTAAATTGTCCATCGATTTTGAAAAATTAAAAATATTTTCTAAAGGAAATTAAAAGCTTTAATATATTTTTCATTAGGCTAAAGCTCATCAAATTTAAATTTCATTAAATTATTTTTATGAAGAAATGAATTTTACAAACATGAGATTATTCAAAATTTATTGATAGTTTTTTATTCTTGACTGACCTTGAAATAAAACCCAGGTTTTTACGGACAGGTTGCCTTGGCATGTTTCCATTGTAACCACATTATCTCTGAGGAGGGGTTTGCCGATTTGAAAAGAATTTTTACAGAATTCCTTTTAGTTCCCAATTTTTAAAAATTTTAAATATTTTCCCAAGTTTTTAAGTTTGTTTTTTTTTCCTAAATTAAATATGTTATTGGTCTTAGCTACTTCTTTGTTGTGAATTAAACAGTTTTTATTTATTTTGACGTTTTATTTTATTGTCGATTTATTTTGGTTTTAAATATAGTCGTTTAAGCGATTTTTCAGATAAATTTCGACAGTGTTGAAAATTTTTATTTGTAATGGCTGTTCGTTCGAAATTTGTTAATGCTGGTAACAACTTGCATTTTCTTTTTATTCAAGCGATTTTTTCCCCAATTGATTGCGAGTTATTAATTTTTTGGAGGTTTGGAAAATCCTTCTTCCTTCCACCCACGTTACGCCACTGTCTTTTTGGAATTAGAATAGCGAAGCAAGTAGTGGGGAGGAATCAATATAGTTTGTGATGCCAAAGAAGCTATATATTTCCCAATATAGTTTTTGATCTCAGTCGATGAAAAATGTTATCGAAACCAAAAAATTGTTTTGCTGCCACGAATTCCAATGATTCTCAAAGACGTGCCAATTGAATTCAAATGCTTATATTTTCCGTTAGATTTGCATTTGCGGTGACAATCAAAAAATCACAAGGTCAAACGATGTCTGTTTGCAGGTTATGTGCTCGCGTGGGCAAACCATCGAGCTTATTTATATTGTCAAAATATGGATTAACAAAAAATATCGTATACTCAATTGTTTTTCGAAATTAATATATTTCGTTTTCATATTTTAGGATAAGAAAAATACACAGAAAAAATTCTCCAAAATTTTTCACCAATTAAAGCATTGATCAAAAATAAAATCAGTTTTAATTAAAAATTTAATCAAGTGAATTAAACGTTTAACCAAGTGAATTAAACGTTTAATTAATACTATTAACTGCTTTAATTGATACTATTAATTTGTTCACTGGTGCAAATTTAATTAATTTTTTAATTAATATCACAAATTTTTTAATTGAAATCAATTTTTATTTTTTTCTGTGTATATAACTTTTAATACTTTTCTCACTTTAAATTTAACTTTTAAGAGATCAATTATTGCGTATGTCTGCTCCGTAAACGAAATACATTCAATTGAAAAATAAATGGTTGGTGATTTTTGTTTTTGTTTTTCCTTTTTATCGGCGGTCATCGTCTTCAGTGGTACATTCCCCTGGCAGTCATAGATCCAATCCCCACATATTTAAAATACATTTGATATTTTTTATTGAACAACCAAAATATTCACAAAAAAAAACTCGTATGGCAGAACAACATTCAGATTTAAATATATATGTATTTAATTTTAGAAATAAATAAATGTATTCCTATAAATAAACGCGAAAACGTCTCAGGTTACAAATTCAACAAAATTGAAAAAAATTATCAAAAAATATATTTCGTTTTAAGATAAGAACAGAAGTAAAATATGCCCCCATAATGTTGTTTTTTATTTAATTGGTGGGCATTTTGAGTTAAAACCACAAAATTTATCAGTTTTTTGAATGCTTGAACCTGAATCAAGTGTAATACCAATTGTCGTATTTTTATCTCTTTTCAATTTCGTATAGACTATTTTTTAAAAAATAAATTATCACCATCAGCTTTATCACATTTGTTTACTGGGTTGCAAGTAAATCTTTTAGTGCCACTTTCAACACTGACTGAGGCATCACGCCAGTTTTGTTATTGTTGAGGGTCTTATCTCTGATAAAGTTTTTCGAACTTAATTACACTCATACCCATATGAAAAGAGGGTCACATATTAAATAAAAATTTTAAATTCCTAGCACATAATATACACAGAAAGTAACACATATGATTTCTTTTACAATAAGAAAACAGTATTAAATACAGTGTATATAACACTGGGTAACAAAAAAAAAAAAAAAACAAAACATTTTTTAAAGAATTTCTAGGACTGAAATATTTTAAAAATATTTTATACTAGAAAATTTGTATAGACAAAGTTTTGAATATTTAAAATTTGTTGCTCAAAATAATGTACAATTAGAGTTTCTTTTTTCCCGCACGTTTTGGATTACCGGCAAAGCTGGAAATAAAAATAAAATTTCCGGGAGTTCGGTATTCCCGCCCAAATTTTTTTTTTCAT
Organism: Pollenia griseotomentosa; assembly: GCA_963931875.1. NCBI lineage: Eukaryota > Metazoa > Arthropoda > Insecta > Diptera > Polleniidae > Pollenia > Pollenia griseotomentosa. The sequence continues at coordinate 199,082,212 of OZ007561.1, read as the reverse complement.
TTATTTACTTATTACTTCAATGAAACTTATATTAAAATTAAAATAAAATTATAATAAAAGTGTCTATTATATAAAAATGACTAAACAAATTTAAGACTAAAGCTATTTTAAGACACTTACCCCGTTACCGATAGCTAAAAGTAGACTTTAACCATCCTTATATCCTTTAGCTATCGGTAAGTTGTGAAAGCGGGCCTTATTGCTATTATTATAACTTGTGGTTAGCTGTTATCGAGGCTTTTTGACAGATAACACATTCCTATCCGTCAACTTAGTCCTGACTTAAGCTAACGCCAAGTTATTACAGTTCTTAGGGTCATTATTACAACTTACAAATAGTAATTTTTAGGATGCTTTATGAAAGATTAATTGTATTTTGGTTATTACAAGTTAACATTAACCTAAAAGGTGACTGACAAGCTAACAGTAGGTTTATTCTCATGGTAATTTTACAAGTAAACTTTAAGAATTTGTAGCTGCTTTATTTTCTGCTGAAGATATGGTAACTTCAATAAAAGTTTTATGTCATATTTAATTATTCAAACTTTTTAAAAAAAACTCGTTTTAACACAAAAATTAATTAATTAAGCACAAAAAACTTACTTGCTTTCAATTAAAGAAATGAACAAAAGTAAGTCGCAGCCACTACGTATTTTAAACGACCCAAAGTAGTCGGTACTTACTGCAATGTTGCCACAGTATTTTTATCATTATTTATTTTATCAGACAGTTAAAATAATGGGGAAAACTTAATATTCACATAAATTTTGTAGCGGAAGGCAGTGACTGTCATTCAATTTTAAAAAATTCGTTTTATATGGCACCAAATTTCGTGAAAGTCGGTCCATAATTTACCTACGGCTGCATGCCACAAAACTTACCAAGTGTCAAAAATTTATATTCTTATTCAATGACAAGTATAATGGTTCACATCAAAATTAAAAATTCCTCATCTATGCAATAAATTATTTTGTAAACCTTTGCAGGCCTGTGTAGTACATTTTGCATTTTTTTTAAATTAATTATCAGTGGATTATAATGCGACTATTAATCGTATGTGTTTACGAGTATAAAAATTGTATTTTTATTTTCGTATAAATACATAAATATTTATTATTTTATTATTTGTTCCTTATGTTGTTGTTGTTCTTGTTTGTGGTACTTCGAGACTACTCTGAATGATTGAGTTGGTGATACAAAAATTGAAACAAATGGATCATTTTTTCTGACAAAATACCCTTCAATATAAAAGGGAATAATGTGGGTGCAATATAAGTTTCGAAGAAGTTCCATTGCTGGAGTATCACCCTGGACGTCTTGCTTACACATACATATTTCTTATTCCAAGCCCAATTGAAATTTTATTTTTCTATAGACATGTGTAATTTTATAAAGTTTTAGAATCAAGCGTTAATAAGTGTTAAGTTGAAAACTGTAGAGAGATACCTTAAAAAATTTAAAGTCAGAGACTATTTATTTATTACAAGAGATCTACGTTAGTGTCTGCTATTGAAAACTTACCTTTCGGTGCTCTAAACAGCAAGTGAATATAATGAGTCTACAATAGTCCCCTGTGTGGATATCTACAGCTATACACAGGTGTCAAGTTTAGAACATTATTGTAGAGACCCTGCACTTACCCATTGCGTTGAAGGCTTAGGCGGGATCTAAATCTGGTAAACAAGCGTGAATATAAAGAGTAGGGATTTCACGGCCCTGGTATGTTTAAATCATAAATTGTGTTTTGAGGCTATTTCGATTGTATTTCCAGTGTGAAACCCCCTGAACTAAAGTCTGGATCCACCTCTGCTCTATGATAGACACTTAAATTCAACCAATGCTTAGACTACCGTGCGTTTTGGCCGTTAATTTTAAAAATCTGTCTCTGTTTAACAAATTTCATCCTCTAGAAAACCTCAAAATATTTGTCGCATTAATGAAACTTGACAACAGGAAATCTCCCACAAAAATGTAGCGTTTCTTTTATTCTACTTATAACTATTAAAATTTTCTTTCTCTTAAAGCACTCTATTATCAGTAAGAAGATGCTTTTTTGTTTTAAAATTGCCTCTGGCGATGTTGTGTGGGCTCAAATGGAAAATTAAAAAATTTTGTCATTCATTCATAAAAACTTTTTACATTTAAGAACATTGAACACAAAATAATAAAGAGAAAAAAAAAAATAAAAATTTCAACCAAAAATTTTACAAAACAAAAATCACAAAATTTATCCGTTGAAAAACAAGGAAAACAAATAAAAAATCGCTAAAAACAAAATATGAACTTTAATATAATTTGTCTATTTTTGATCATAATTAAATTATTACACTATAATTACGCTTTAACTGTAACTACCGGTCATTGTTATCGTAATGTTACGGTCAAATATCAAGTGCCTGTAACCAAGACACGTTTCAAACTGGACTCTCAAATCATCGAATATTATGTGGAATTTGAGGAGCGAATACGCATTGACTCACTGCGCATGTGTTGCCCCGGCTATCGTACCATAATTTTTGGTCTCTGTGAACCGATCTGTTCGGAATTGTGTCCACCCAATAGCTATTGTGGGGAGCCGGAAAAGTGTTTGTGTATTCGAGGCTACGAGGAGTCTCACAATCATCATGTACGCTCGATAACAAGTAAGCAGCCTAGACAACTACGTTGTCGTCCAATATGTTCCGGAGGTTGTCCCACTCATAGCCAATGTTTGGCCCATAATAAGTGCGTTTGTCGGTCGGGATATAAAGATACCAGCAGTTGGTTCAGTAGTTTGCGCTGTGAACGCATCCAGTGTCCTTCCGATCAGGTGTATGATGTGTTGCAGCATAAATGTGTTCAGGTCAATATGAATTTGGAAGAGCTAATGCAACAGGTGGGTCTGAAATTGACCAAAGGATTAAATGTGCTGGATTATGATGAGGATGGGGAGGATAATGAGGCATCACGTTTTGTGGGCTCGAGAGAAGACTGAATTTTTAAAGTTTTATTTTTTTATAAAATATAATTAAGTTAGTGTTAATATTGTGTGATATGTGAACTCAATGTATATAAAAAAAAATCATTTAAATTAAACAAGGAAATAAGAAAAATGTGCGATGATGAATCAGTGAGTCAATCAGTCAGTCGGTAACGTTTAAATTTTATATACATACATATATGTGGCAGTTTCAGTTGAAAAGGACCTATGAAAGAAAAAATCGATTTTTACATCTTTGGTGATTCTTAAGACAATCCGCTCTTTCTAATGCAGCAAGCCGCAGTTTTCTAATTGCATTACTTTTGTCATAAGTAAGCTTTAAAATACACCTTTGAAAAGAAAAAGAAAAGAACCCGATGGAGCAAAATTTTTTGTAATTGATCTAATTTACTTGAAACTCGCCTTTCAGGGGGTTTCGGAACCGACGATTACGAATCTGGTATTCGATTTTGAAAATTCAAAATCCAATATTTTCCAATTTTTTTGTAAAGTTAACAAGTCGATTTTGATACATTTGATCGCTTTTTTGGCTTGAAACTAGTTATCCGGGGGTTTTTGATCTTAGATTTTGAAAATTCCTAATAACGAATCCAATATGGCTGGCTATTTTCTGTAACATTATGGGATTTGCTTGAAACTAGGAGCCTTAAACTCCGTCATTTTGAATTTGAAAAGTCTGTCATTAGATTCATAACCAGCTAGAGTTTCAAACAAATTCAATAATGTTACAAAAAAAAATAGTCCGTATTTGGATCCATCATTTTTAATTTTCAAAATCTAATACCAGATTCGTAATCAGTGACCCAGGGAGCCCTTGAGTGACGAACCGCCAGCAAATCCAATAATGTTATAAAAAATAATCCGTCATTTTGGATCCGCCATTTTGAATTTTCAAAATCTAAAACCAGATTCGTAAACAGAGACCCAGAGAGCCCTTGAGTGACGTACCGCCAGCAAAGCAAATTTTTTGAGCTATAAAAGCGTTCAGACGTTTAAAAATTAACGTGTTAACTTCAAAATCGTTTTTCTCCAAAACTCATTTTTTGCCCAAAGGTCCCTTTTAACTGAAACTGCCACATATATAGATAATATAATCCCCATAAGCCTTTTACAAATCAAAACAAGTAAGAAAGTTTAGTCAGTCAAGCCCGATCATATGATACCCTACACCACAGTATTTCAAAACAAATTTTCGAGCGTGTTTGGTATGAATAGGGATCTATCTATGTTTTAAATTTCACTACAATCGGTTTGATAGTTTCTGGGAGGCAGAAATTGCCCGTATCTCCCATTGTGATCCTACTTTATTAAAAATGTATAGCTTATGTGTCCGTATAAATATGGATCTATCTATGCTTTAAATTTCTTTAAAATCGTTTTGATAGCTTCTAAAAGAGAGAAATTGCCCACTATCTCCCTCGTGGTTTTACGATTCGGCCCATTTTCAATAGACTTGGTCCTTGTACTAATAAGAACCTATGTGCCAAATCTTAATAAAAATTGCGACGTGTACTGTGCGCACTAGGTTACATGGACAGCCAGCCAGCCGGACGGACGGACATCGTTAGATCAACTCAGAAAGTTATTCTGAGTCGATAATCGATACATAATACTCTCTCCACTATTGTGGTGTGGGTATAAAATTTTTTTATGAATATGTCGGTAAATATATATTTATAATAAATTTTATTTTATTTAACCTTTATTTATTAAATTGCAATATAATTTATTAAGCTTGAGGTTTTTTTGTTTTATATAAAAAATTAAATAACATTTATAATAAATAAATGTTATTTGATTTTTTATATAAAACAAAAAAACCTCAAGCTTAATAAATTATATTGCAATTTTATATTTATAATATTCAATAATGCTGTTTTTTGAATAGTAAATGATTTAAACAGAAAAGAAATATGATTCTTTCAGCGGCGTTGGGCCATATTGGGATCGATAAAAAGTTTAATACCGGCTTTTAATTCATAATTGACTAGAAAGCATAAAAACGTTTAGGCTTTTGAACAGGCGGATACTGACTAATCGACTTAGATATACTGAAGGACCCAAAATGTTTTTTATTTTATGCAGTCTTGGATAAATATTTCTTTCTCACCACTTGGATAGAAAAGGGTATAGAAAGTAGCAAGTCAAAATTAAGATTATGGTTAAAAAAGTCCAATTGATCTTGACTTTAACTATCCTTAGTCCCACCTGGTACCGCAATCACCACTGCCACAGAGGACTTTATAGGATCTGGACTGATTTTTTAGTAACGTGTTTCAGGAAATCACGTGGTAGTGATGAGAATGATCTGAAATATTCAGGGTTTGAAGTTTTATTTCTGCCAATCAGTCAACTCAAACTTATTCTATTCTGAATCTAGTTTTAATAAGACCATTATAATGAAAAGAAAAATTTCCCAAAGTCTTTGAAAATAATGTTTTCATTCATTTACAACTTTCTTAGTGGATTCAAATTTATTTTAAACTTTTCTTTGGTAAATTTTAAATCCTGTAAACTTAACAATTATTTGGTAAAAACAATAAAAAACTGAACAAAATCGAACTCTCATTTAAAAACTTATAATATTTTAAATTTCTTTTTAAAAAAAATGCATATTCTCCGCTTTGATACTCCACAAAGCCGCTTAATAACACTATAATAAAAGAGCATATAAAATTTTCCGTCCGATAAGCCCCTTGGAAACTTTAAGTGCATAATTTACAATATACTCTAACTATTATTTAGAACCAACTAAGAATTTTTTATTTTAGTTGAATTTTAAACATTTTATCTCTAAACCACAAAAACAACCGCTTAAAAACCACAAAAATTTGCCATATATAAATCTGCATGTTTAAAATTGATAAGAAATGCTGTTTTTCTGCAAGCAAAAAAAAATTCAACAAATTTGCTTTATTTATAATTTATTTAAATTATAGTTTTTTTTTTAAATTCTAATACAAATTTCTTTGAGAGCGCCTAAAATTATACAGCTTAAATAATGAAAAACCCAAAGCAGCCACTATACAACCAGAACCAATTCCTATATAAGCCAAGGTGGCTTTCGGATAAGTATCTTCAGCATTTTCAAAGCAATTTTCTCCGAAACCACAATCATAAGCCTTTACTTTGGTTACACACTCCCCATTTTTATTGCAAATTTGTTCAGCAGTACAGCATTTATCTTGACATACCTGATCAACAGTAGGACAGTTTATTTCGTTATTATTTGAGTTCTCTGTTTTATTTACGGCCAATTCATTTGAAAAGTCGTATAAATTGGAAAGGTCTTCTAAGTTATTGTTAACACACTCGTTAAACTCATTGCATACTTCGTGAGGAGAGCAGCAAATCTCTAAGCACTTTTGTGGCAGAGGACAATTCGTTATTATAGTTGTCTCAATATCATCTGAATTTTCTGTTCTTTCTTTAGAAAAATCATATAAATTTGACAGATCTTGCAAACCTTTATTAACACATTTATTAAATTCGTTGCATACTTCTTTGGGAGAACAACAATTTTCTACACACTTTTGCTGCTTAGGACAATTATTGTTTGGGATAACCTCTACTGCATTAGCCGATTCCTCGGAAAACTTATATAAATTCGAAACATCTAGAAGATTTCTGTTAACACATTTATTAAATTCGTTGCATACTTCTCGGGGAGAACAACAATTATCTAAACATTTTTGGTCCTTAGGACAATTATGGTTTGGGATAACCTCTACTGCATTGGCTGATTCTTCGGAAAAATTATATAAATTCGAAACATCTAGAAGATTTCTGTTAACACATTTATTAAATTCGTTGCATATTTCTTGGGGAGAACAACAATTTTCTAAACATTTTTGCTCCTTAGGACAGTTCTGGTTTGGGATAACCTCTACTGCATTGGCTGATTCTTCGGAAAAATTATATAAATTCGAAACATCAAGAAGATTTCTGTTAACACATTTATTAAATTCGTTGCATATTTCTTGGGGAGAACAACAATTTTCTAAACATTTTTGCTCCTTAGGACAATTATGGTTTGGGATACCCTCTACTGCATTGGCTGATTCTTCGGAAAAATTATATAAATTCGAAACATCTAGAAGATTTCTGTTAACACATTTATTAAATTCGTTGCATTTTTCTTGGGGAGAACAACAATTCTCTAAGCACTTTCGTTCCTTGGGACACTTAATGGTTGGTGTACCCTCAATAATTGCATTTGCTGATTCTCCCGAAAAATCATATAAACTCGATACTTCTAAAAGGTTTTTATTAACACATTTATTGAATTCGTTGCAAACTTCTTGGAGAGAACAGCAAATCTCTAAACACTTTTGTTGCTCAGGACAATTAGAGATTGTAGGTACCTCCAAATAGGGAACGCATTCTTTGTCTTCATTACATATTTCATTTTCCGGACAGCACTTAGACCCACACAGTTCTGTTTGTAGGCATATTGAAGCGATATTCGTCTTTTGGGGAACACATTTATCATTTTCACATTTCTCATTTTCGGCACAGCATTTGTTTAAGCACTGGGTTTTAGGGCAGTGAGAAGTATCATCTTCAGGATTTGCTTTTATAATTGTATCATGAAGGTCTGTTAGCTCTTCTTTCTGCTTAGAAACACATTTGAGGTTTGCACATATTTCATTTTCGCCACAACATTTGTCTAGACACAGCTGCGACTTGGAACAGGCGACGTCTTCATTTAAGGTCATATCTCTTTTTAAGTTTTCTGTATCATCGTCATATTTTAAGGTTTCATCTAAAGATTTTTCTGTCTCCTTAGGAACACATTGTAGATTTTCGCACTTTTCATTTTCGCGACAACATTCCTCTTGGCACTGCTGGGCTGCAGAGCAAGTTCCCATATTTCCGGATATTTTTTTGATATCTTCAAAATCGCCGTTAATTTTCTCGCAAAATAAATTTGCATTGCATTTATGCTTAGGACCGCACTCATCCCCGACTTTCGAACACTTTAGAATTTCTTGTGAACTACAGGCGACATTGATATTGTCTTTTAAATTAGTGCGATAATAACCCTGCAGGCAATCACAAATTAATTTTTCCTCTTCATGGTTGTAAGAACACTCTGTATTTTCACCACAAAAATAATCACCACATTTTGAGGCTATTGAATTATTAATCAAGATTGCCATCAGAAATAAGGCGTATAATAAGGCGTCTCTTTCGATGAACATGATGAAGAAATAAAATTGATTCGGAAACAACCGGTTTCTTTGACTTTCGAAATGAAACTGAACTGTTTGAATTTTTCTTAAACTGTTTGAGAAACAAGTTTCAGTTTATTTGGATTTTGGATAAAAATTTGCGGTTTTAATACCCTACACGAAACAGATGCGTTACGTACGAGCTAGTCATTAATGTGAATGTAATATTATTAGATTAATTTTAAATTAAAGTTATTCATATTGAACTAAATATTTACGTAATTTTGTTCTATTTACAAAACTAGTGGAAGTTATGTTTTTTAGTTTTAAAATTTTTATAGATTTGTTTTTAACGAAACATTTGCTGCAATTTTTCAACATTTTCTTCAATTCTCTTTTGAAACTGCCTTTGTGTCCATACGACAAAACTTTTATTTTGCCGCATTTAATCATTTTGTCAGCCTTCTCTCCTTCTATCTATACTAAACTCACAAAAGCTGCTTGTATATTCAACAAAATATACTTTTCCATTCGTCTTTCCCCTTTCATCATCAAACTCAAGTTTTGCGCAGCAAACGCTTCATAATATAGACGATGACTAACGATGTTTTTCCAAATTTCGTTTTGGGTATAAGTTAACCCTTCAACAGCAAGTTCAGCCTAGATGAATTCTTTAGCCACGAAATATTCATAAAGCCATTACGAATAACGGCTTACGTCAGATAAGCCTCCTCCAAAGGCTCCTCGAACAACCCACACCTTCATGTTTGAAAAAATGTCACGCGGTACAGTTATGCGGTGCCAAATCACTGTCAAATGCGGACGAAACGTAAAAAAAAAAAACAAACAAACAGAGACCGACTGCTTTCCCTTAAGAAAAAATGGCAATGACGCGCAAGATGCTTCTCCACCCAGAGCAGTTTTACGAATTGAAATGTTGCTTTTTTCATAAAACAAACTGAAAATTATTATTATTTTTTTTTTTTTGTGTAAATATTTATAAAACTTTATTAATTCTTTTCTCAAACATTTTCGAAATTTATCGGGTTTTTGCTGCATATCTGTAGGAACACGTTGCACCATATGGACGTACTAGCGTACGACGTATGTAGATAAGTAGTCAAATATAAACGTATGATATTTTATACAAATCACACGTTAAAGCGTATCCACGCCGTAAATTTTGAATTTTCTAATATTATTTACAAAAGAGAACAAAATACGGAATTAAAGGTAGTGGAGTCAGAGTTGTAGAGTCGGACTTGATGTTTTAGTACCGGAGTCGGAGCCGAAGTACCCTCAAAAACTCGCGGCTCCGACTCCAAAATTTTTTGGCATAAAATTTTTTTTAATATTTTCCAAAATAAAAAAATTTTAAGAGGGTCCGCTTTAAAAATTTTGGAGTCAGACAATAAGGACCACTCTACTTTACATATATAAAAAAACTATATTAATGCTCAAAGCGGCACGTGTTAGAATTAAAATATCAATTTGAAATTATAACATAATCATTTTCTTGCTATATTTAACCAATTTAAAGGTACTGCATAAAAAAAAGAGTTTAAAGTCAAATAAGGACCAGTCTCATATACATTTAGCATCAAGGTTAGAGTAGGAGTTGGAGTCGGAATTAAAAAAATGTCAGCGGATGGAGTCGAAGTCAAAGTTAGAACTATTTTTTGGCGACTCCACATCCCTGATCGCTTCCTACGTTCTTACGATATAGGTTCCAATTGTGTTCCTAGAATATATTTTATTTTTTTTGAATTAAGTTTTTATAGACAAACTTTTTCAAGCCTTACTCTCTTAACAAATATATTTTTGTTATATTTACGAAATGCATTAATTTTTTTTTTCATTTATTTAAGTCATCAACTTAATTCATCAATTTGAATTTTAAATAACTCTGACTTAGCGTAGGGTGCACTGTGGTCGATATCAAATAATTTATAGAAATGTACAACTTTCAAAATTCTTGCGGTTTTCATCTTAATTTTTGCAGTGTTGAAAAGGTTAAAGTTTCTTAGCTTTCGGAAATGACGTAAAAACACGTGAATAAAGTATTAACTATATTAAAATTACATACTGTTAAAATTAAAATTTAAAACATTTAACAAGAAAAAACAACTTCTTAGAAAGTTTTATGTTCAACTAAAAAAAGGTTGAATTTGGAATGCTGATGCAAGGCTATGCGGTTTTTAATAAGTTCGTTTTTAGTTTTTAATCAGATAATATTTTAATAAATATTTTAAAAAATCACTGTTCTGAAGAAAATGTAATGCCAAATTTTTAGTTAAAAATTCCTTAAAAATAAATACACAAACATAACATATACACAATACATACACAAGCTGTTCGTGGTGCGTTCGTTGCTAAAAGTTGTTGTTTGTTCATATCTTTCTCCATGTAAAAAAAGAAACATTATAGAACATTAAAATATAATGTTTTGCTACAGTATCACTACAATTGTTCTGTTTTTAAATAAGAACAGAACACCATATAATGTTCGGCTCTTTCTTCAAAATAGTTACGAACGGTATTAAGGGTTATGTTCGTCTACACAATCACTTAGAAATATATATCGTTCTTGGGTGTGTGAGCCGAACGCTAAATAATAAAAATACTTACATAAACCCCTATCCAGTATTCAAGGGTCAAAATTGCCCAACTAGGTTTTATTACATATTATTTTCAAAACTAGTCAATAAATGTTTCGAAAAAATTTTATATTTTCACATAACACTGTGCAACAAAAAAAAAACCAGCCTCAACACTTTCAACGCGAAATGAGAGTAGACTACTAGTAGAGAAAATCTGCCAGAGGGTTTTTAAAAGTTAGCTCGGGTTCCCGATATATGGGCCCCTTAAAGTTTTTGAATTTTTTGAAAAGGTGTTTGGTATAAGTCAAAAAAAATATTCTTAATGTACTACTGAGCTAAAAAATTATTTTAGATGTCTTCAGTAGAATCGTATGGCGATTCTTTTCTTAGAATTTATTAACCCTCTAACTCTTATTTTAAGGGGTAATTTTTGTCCTTTTTCCCAACTCTTTCACAAAAGTATACTAAAACGGCACTTTTAAGGGTTAAAATGTTCTACTAATATTTTCTGCATCAAATTTCACTAGGGATCTTCTAAGACCAACAAATCGTGCAATAAATGTAAAACGGATTTTCGAAATTCCGGGCCTTAAAAGTTTTAAATTTTTCCGTTCTAGTATATGTTTTTGTGGAAGTTAAAAAATACCCCTTAAAATCAGTGTAGAGGGTTAATTAATTTTAAGAAAAGAATCGCCATACGATTCTACTGCAGACATCTGAAATTAATTTTGGTTCAGAAGTACATTTACTGCCTGTTCATCTATATCCGAACGAAGACTTCGTTCGCCTAACTTACATTTAAAACAAAAACAAATTAAAAAATATTGTTTTTGTCTTACATGTAAGTTTAGCGACCGAAGTCTTCGTTCGAAATTGATGAACAGGCCTTTAGTACATTTTTTTTGACTTATTCCAAACGCCATTTAAAAAATTTCAAAAACTTTAGGGACCCATATTTCGGGAACCCGAGCTAACTTTTCAAAACCCTTTGGCAGATTTCTTTTAGCGTTGCAAGTGTTGAGGCTAGCGGCGATGACCCCAATTTTGTTGCACTGTGTGAGCGGCGTCGATTGATTTTGCTGTTGGCAACACAACATCAGCTTAGCTGCCATCCGTAATCGACCTATTAGACCAGAGAGAAACTGAAATAGGTTTAAAGATAAAAGACGTACATGTATTCTTACCAAATGTCAAAATGGAACAGTTTTTTTTTTTTTTTTTTTTTTTTTTTTTTTTTTTTGGTTTCTTCTGTAAAAGTATTTTGCCGTTGCATATATACTTATCTTGTTTAATATATCTTACAAAATAGAGATTTAAAATGGAGTTAAAACCACAAGCAGTAAAAAAAAAGTTTTTACTTTTAAACAACAGCAACGCGTTGTGAAAATCGGATTTTCTCTTTATGAACAATAGTATATTTGACAGATAGAAAACGCCTTACGCACTGATTTAGGTGGTTCTTCAACCATAAAACTGTTTGAACAATAATTTAATATTTTTCATCTTGCAAAATTGTGTAAATCTGTTTTCTGTCACTCTCTTTTTTATTAATAATAAATTTAAAATCCTCTAATTTGATAACAAACGCTTTCATCCGGCAACACTGATTAAAAATAATATTTCCTAAAAAAAATCGTTGTGTTTTGGTTAAAAACATTGATAATTCTATTTGCTGAAGTCTTGTGAATATTTATATTGAGACTTTGCTTATCTAAGTACTCAACCATTCTAATTAAAAAGTGGCAAGCAGTTTGGGAAGCCTTGAAATATTATAAAAATGTACGGAATATATGAGTTGCTGAGATGCTACCAGTTCGTTTGGGTCTTTATGAGACGAAAAATACTGATTGTATCAATGCATGTCCTTTTCGGTGTTTTTTCAAGGACATTTTTTGATACAATCAGTATACAGAGGATCAATAAAGTCGTCAGACAAACATGAAAAATGCAAAAATTGTAAACTATTTTTTTAATTTCCCAGGACAACGAATCACAACAAAAGACACATACTGTATGTATGTACGATTACATCAGTCGACATGCCCTCAAAATGCCACCGCAGTCTTCGTACGCATCTATGAGCACATTCGTAAACCGATTTAAAAAAAAACATGCGATTTTTTTCAAAAACGACTCGTGAATGTGATAAAGGCTAATGGGCAAAAATTGATAGTGTTGTATGTTATTGCTAAATAAAATTAAAAAAAAAAAATTTGTTAATAAACAATTTTAAAATTTTTGCAACTTTCATATTTATCCAAAGACTTTATTGCTGCACTGTATTTCTTCTCATAAAGCGCCGAAAGAAATGTCAGAATCATTTGTTATCTCGTTTCTTAAGTTTATAACGAAAGAGTTTTGCATCTCAGCTGCTCAGGTAAAATTAATCAAAGTATCTGAAGACAAGAATCAGCTGGATATTAAAAGTGTCATCCTATTCTATTAAATTTTTTTCCCTTAATAACTTAACCAAAACAAATTAACAAGAAACTAGAGTTGTTTAACCTTTTTCTTACGATTTAGGAAACAAATTTTGGCAAACTGCATATTATAAAATAAATGTTATCAGAACTATTCCTTCCACTTTGTAACTGAATAAATAAATTTTGCTGAAACACAATTTTTTTTTGTTATCTTTTAAGCATGATTTTACTTGCAGCATATTCGTAACACATTCAATGAAATCAATAAGACTTGGATTGTTTTTCCATTTTTTTTTTTATTAATATTTTTATATTTAATCAATCTTGGAAAATTTTTCAAAAAATAAAATCAAACATCTGAGCCTGGTTGCACGAATTCAAGAACATAAAACATTTATGAATATAAAAGTATGTAAGCAATTCATTAAAAGTCCTAAAAACTATTTATTATGCACTCTTGTGAAATTCTAGCCCCCTTATTCATAAAAATATTTCAGTTTTATTAAGGGTTAATTAAACAAATTTTCATATAAAATTCGTCTTATAAACCTGTTATAAGCATGGAATATTGTTTATGAATAAGGCCTTAAAACAGCAAAGCGAAATCAGTGATGCCAACTCTTGGTAACCTTAACGTGTTAACAAGCCTAATTGAAAATAGTTTTTGTACATTTTCTTGCTACTTTTTTTTAAAGCGCAAAACAGGCCCAAAATATATTTTTTTTTAGAGAAACACAAAAAATTGTAAGCAAGTCTTTTTTAAAAATAGTATAAAGTACTGGATCATTTTGCATTCAATTCAATCATTTGGCCTCGTCTCATCCATAATTTACAGTATTTAAAGTCAACTATCGGAAAACAATTTTGTACACCTAAACCGTTACAAATAATGCTACTGTAGTAAAATGTGGTCAGTCATAAACTAGAAATCAGGGCTGCCAGGTACTTTTTTTCCTTGTCCCCAAAAAAATTAAAAAAATATCCCCAAAAATCCCTAAATTAAGAAACAAAACCTTAAAAAGTTAATATTTTTTTTTTTTGTTTTTTTTCTGACCAAATATTATTTTTTTTTTTTTTTTTTAAATAGTAAAAATAGTAAGAAAAATTTTAATAAGAAATCCCCAAAAATCCCCAAATAAAAATGTTTAGGAAACAATTATTTTATTTGTAGCGACTGGGCTCGGCATGTTTTTTTTAATCCTTTTTATGCGATTCCAGTGAGGAATTAGAAGAAGAACAATATGCTGTTATTGACGGCGACAGCCAATTTATAAGGATTTGGAGCTTGTTCAATCGGTTTTAGTCATCCTTATAATCAACAATAAAAATACATATATACGTCATTTATTGAATAGTTCGATGCATCATATCTACTAAAGCCATTATGACACTACATTTTTAATTCTTTAATTGATATAGAATTGATAGAAAGAAACAGTAAATGTTAGAAAGAGCAAACTATAAAAAATGTTTAGAAAGAGCAAACTATAAAAAATGTAAACAAAGTTTTTTAGTTTTTTTTTCTCTTGTTATGGTTTTGTTTCAGGGATGGCGTTGAGAATTTTTAAAATTGTACCAACAACCTATAAAAATTGTACTTTTTTACACTAATTGTACTAAAAGATTTTTTTTAGTTGAAATTAATTTAATTTATATCATAAAAAGTACCATAAAAAGGTATTATAAAACTTAGTTTAAAAAGTATCAACGAAAAAGTACAATTGAAACAACTTAGCCATCTCTGTTTTGTTTACTTTATTAAATGTTGCCAACTTTTTGTTTATGAGAAACCTAAAAACAAAAAGCGGTTAATCGCTGAATTTGCCCATAAACCGCTGATTCAACAGAACTTTTAATATTTCAAGCTTGAAATGTCAATTTTAAGTTAAACAATTTTACATTTTTTTTGACATAACTTCATTTTTTATCGATAACTTTAGTAAAATTTTTGACAGTTTGCCATTTCTCTTAATACAGCTTAACTCTTTGCACTTGGTAAATTTTTGTATTACATTATATTTGTACTGTTCACCAAAACTTGAACAATGCATTAAAAATGTAGTGCCATAAGGGCTTAACCAATGCCCATCATTCTTTTTCTTAAGCTTTATTATATTGCCTTTCTTTTTTACTTACTTTTAGGGAAGACATACATATTTCCTTGAAAATTGTCTTTAAAAAAAATCAACAATTGTTTGTGTTGTCAGCGGTTTTAGATTCTATTTTTAAATTCGTTTTTTTAAACACACACAACAGAAAAATAACATAAGTTTATAAAGTACCTTTTACACAGTTAACAAAAATGGTAATCTTTATTAGGACCTTCTTAACCGTATAAGTTGTTGATAAGAGTAAGATAAAAGTTTTGCTACTTTTTTCGTATTTTATATACGAAACAAAGAAAAATAAGAGTAAATAATAAAAGAAGAGAAAATATATTAAAAGAGTGTAAAATTCAAAAAAATCCCCGAATTTTTTTTTAATCCCCAACAAAATCCCCAATCCCTAAATGACTTTCTTTGTCCTTTTTGCTCGCATCAAATCCCCAAGTCTGACAGCCCTGCTAGAAATCATAAGAAAAATACAACACTGTCAGGATAAGTTGTTGTTGTTTTTTAAAAATTTTCAAACAATAATTAGATCAGAGATGCATAAAGTAAAGTACCGTTAAATCGTTGAAGCACTATAAGTATATATTTATATCGGTGTTGGAAAATATCAACTTCACGCCATAGATTTCTAACAACATATTTTTTCATAATAAAATCAACTGATGTCAGATGGTGACGCAACCAAAATGGCTCCCGGAATGAAGGTTACTTTTATACTATAATTACAAAATTGTACCTTTTTTAAAAAAAATACTCTAAAAAGTAAATTTTTATCCAAAATTAATAAATATTTTCCTTCAAAATGGTACTTTTTAGGGTTCTTGTATTTCAAATTTTATTTAATTAAATATAATATTTGAAAAAAATATGATCGAAAATTTATGATATCCAGAATTTAAACTAAATTCCTGCTCTGGTCAACCCAGTGCGAGGTGTCTTATTTCTTTGTTTTGCCAAGAAGACGTTTAAATGAACAAACAAAAGTGATATTTATTTTTTTTTTATTATTTTATAAAAGCCTAACTAAATGTCTATAAATAAATAATTATTGTTTTATTTTACTGCTTCAGCTTAAAAAAAAAATAAAAAAAAAGTTAAAGATAATTGTAAGCCTCGGTCTTGAAGTCACATGTCTTCTTGCAACAGAACTGAACCCACACACAACTTTGAGCATAAAATGACAATAAAGTTTTTTCCATTCAAAGTTTACAAGTGGCAGATATAAAACGTATTTAGTAAAATAATAAAAACTAATTTAAGATTTTGAAAAACTAATATGGGCAAAATATCAGAAACTTTATTTCCCTTACACCCCATGGAAAATTCAACTGCCTCTGGTAGCGGCACAACCCTAGATAATTCTGTTTTTAATTTTATGGAAAATTTTGATGAGGATACGACGGACGTGCCAGCTGTTTGCAGATTACAAATACCCACCTGGTTGAATTTATGGTGTGTCTTTATCAGTGTCTGTGTGCTGATGCTGCTCGTGGTTCTCGGCGTCTTGGTTCGTTATATACAGATGCAAAAGCAACGTATTATCAGATCGGAGGTAGTGCATGGTAAATATTTTATACATTTAAAAAACGATCAGAACGACGGTATTATTAAAAAAAGTAATTTTATTTTGTATTCTAGTGTCACCCGATTTCTATCGAGAACATTATTTAGATCGTAGTCAAATAATGGTTTATTAAAAACAACAAAATAAAAATATATTATTTTACAAATTTTATGTACAATTTAAAAATTAAATATTAAGAACTAAAATATAAAAGAAATTAAATAATCGAAATGAATAATATTTTATTATACTTCTGCTGTATTGGGCTGACGGATAATATCGGCTTTTTGGGAGAGTTTTAATAACCCGAATTCATTTTCTGGAAAGAAAGACAATACAAGAAAAGGATAATTAATAAATAGTTTATTACAAGTTTACAAAAAGATACTTTTAAGATACAAATTTAATTCGAGTTTTGTTTAACTTATTTTTTTGCTTAATTCTAGTTTACTTCTAGTTGTGTTTTAGTTGTTCTAGTTCGGTTTCAGTTTAGTTTTACACCAATTCTTATTTTCTTAATAAATACAGTTAAAAAAAACAAATAAGACTGCTATATTCGGCTGTGCCGAATTTTTGATACCCTCCACCAAGTGTTTAAATATTTAAAGAGTGTGCTTTTTATTGAATCTAAGCTTTATAAACTAATCTATATAAAAATTTACTTAGACTCACTGCGGCTATAATTATGTTTATTCTAAAAAGTCATAACTTGATCTATAATTGAGACCTATTAGAAATTTTGGATCGCTTATCACAAAATTCTGTATAGTGATTTCAAGTATTAAACAAGCAATATAAGACCAAATTTTAATATAGTTATAAATTTATTTTTAGCATTTTATGCGTCCTATAATCCTTTTTTGGCAGGTCGCTTTTATGGCTCCTATGGTTAATTATTTACCGATTATCACAAAATTGTGTGGTGCTATTTATAGCAATATAAGGCTGAATTGGACCAAATGGAAATAAAATATCTATATCTGTTTAAGGGATAACTAAATGAGTTCCCAGATCGGGCTTTACATGAAGCCTATGTCAAATTTTGAACCGATCTTAACCAATTTTTGCAGAGTGATTTCTTATCAAATCAAAAAATATATATATCAGTGCATAGAAAAAATTCTCCAAAACTATTCATCAATTAAAGCATTAATTAAAAATAAAATCAGTTTTAATTAAAAATTTAATTAAGTGAATTAATCGTTTAATTAAGTAAATTAAACGTTTAATCAAGGAAATTACACGTTTAATTGATATTATTAATTTGTTTACTGATGCAAATTTAATTAATTTTTAAATTAATATAATAATTTTTTTTAATGAAATCAATTTTTATATTTTTCTGTGTGAAGCCTGGTGTGAGGCAAGGATATGCGTATTAAAGCTCTGCATGAACAACTGCATTTAAACACATACTGAAATGTTTATTAACTGAAGTTCGTGTTCAAATAAAATTTAGCTTACTGAAAAAACTATTGTTTTATTCATGCTACTAGTAAACACATTTCGAAATGACTCTTGTTTTACAGTTTTCTCTCTCCTTCATTGTTTTTATAGGGGGTGATATTTTAAGAGCTATAGGAAAGTTTAAAAAAAAAACACATAAAATTTAGAAAAATGCATGAAATCTTTATTTGAATCGATAGTACGGTCCATATAATTTAATGTTTGAAGATTATTTCATGCAAATGTTGGCCGTGACTGCGCCTCAAATGGTCCATCCGCTTAGTCCAATTTTGGCATACTCTTTCCAATATTTCGGCCGGTATCTCATGAATAAATGCTTCAATGCGTCAATTGAAGCGGGCATGTGTGTACAGACATGAACTTTAACATAGCCCCACAAAAAATAGTCTAAAGGCGTTAAATCGCACGATCTAGGCGGGCAATTGACCGGTGCCGAACGTGAAATAAAATGTTCACCGAACTCGCCTCTCAATAAGTCCATTGTTAAGCGTGCTGTGTGGCACCGTCTTCTTGAAACCACATGTCATGCAAGTCAAGCTCTTGCATTTTGGGCAAAAAAAAATTGGATATCATCGCACGGTAGCGCTCACCATTCACAGTTACGTTACGATTCGCATCATCTTTGAAGAGGTAGCTCTTGCAATGCTTCTGGCTGATCTTCACTCCAAAATCGACAATTCTGCTTATTAACGTACCCATTGAGCCAAAAATGAGCTTCGTCGCTGAAAACAATTTTTCTAGAAAAAGTGGATCGCATTTTGATAAAAAAATTCAATAATTTGCAAGTGTTGTTCGTTTGTAAGACGATTCATGGTTAAATTATAGACCAAACTGAAGATGTTTGACAGTGAAACAAAGCACGAAACGTGCGTCAGCTGTTTAAACCAGTGTTGCCAAAAAGATAATAGCTAAAAAATCACCCGATAAATACTAATCAGCAATGTCGCCACTTTAGTAAATTCATGTTATTTTTTTCTTTTGTAAGGCATTTGGAATTTTTTGGCTTAATACCTTTTTTTATATTTCGAAGCAAAACATATTGCTGAAAATGTTTTTGAAGTTACTTAATGGTTTTGAAAATACAATAAATTGTTATTGGAAATTTTAAATTTTAAATTGAAAATATTAATGTACTTTATAATATTGTTGCTTTAACTTTTTATAAATATTTTTGTTTTTTTATATTTCATAATGGTTTTCTTTTTCATCAACTGGCCATACTGAATTTTTAATCAATGTGTTTTTCCATTAACGTATACGACATTTATTCAGTGGTTGGTTTGTTTAAGAGTTGTTAGTTTTCATATTCTCTTGTATAAGTAAAAAACTAACTTAATCTTTTTCGTCTCTTAAATTTCGAGTGTTTGTTGCTTTCGTTTCATAGTTAAGGCTCAGTTAGCCGGGAGTAACAGTAACGTTGCAAATCAGCTGATTCATTTTGTTGTATGTGAAGTAATTAGAACGATTATAGTTAGCAGTAAGATGTTACGTCTCAATCTGTAAGAAATAGGTTGGTCTTATTTTTTACGGTAAGGTTGCTGTTACTGTTACTCCCGGCTAACTGAGCCTTTATTCATCTTACTGAATACAAACGCAGCGAATACAAAATTATAATGAAGGTTTCATGAACATCATTATTAAGTTTCATGCAGATGTTTAATGTGTGTTCCCTATTGCTCTTCCTCATCGTCATTTATAGAATATAATTTGGGGCTATTGACAACAACCATCGTCTTGGAATATTGTTACGCTAAATATAAATGTACTAACACTTACCAGAGCATCGAATCAGTTACAGATGTCACCCAGGCAACCAAGTTACATCAGGCGGAAGCTCGTGTATTGAACTAGCTCAGAGAATTAAAATAGTAAACCGCTTTTGATGGCCTATAAACGATTTGGCTTTCTAATCAAATCAGTGCCAAAACAAAAATTAGACTCTTCAAAAGCAACGTTCTCTCTGCATTGTTATATAAATGCAAAACTTATCTCACTTCAACTGAAATAAGCAACAAGCTTCAAACCCTGCCAGCAGATCCCTGCGTTGTATTCTTTACATATGGTGGCCACACAACTGGGTAACAAATATGGGGTATCAAATGTGGAGTAATCAGCCCAATTATGAATAAAAGCCGCGGGACTTTTCAAATATGGGGTATGAATAACAATTCCCCGGGACTTGTCTCCCTTTTCCCATTTTATAAAAATCGGAAAAAGAAAAAACTCCCGGGGAATCTGTATTCATAATTGGCCTGATACAAAAGAATCAATATAAAAATTATTGCAATTGAAATTCGTGAAAGAAATTGGAGATGGATAGGTCATGTTACCACGTAAACCAGCCAATAATACACGCAGAGAATCCTTTGATGGGAATCCTCAAGAAAGCCGAAGAAGAGATGGATCGCAAGGCAGCTGGAGACGCAGTCTTGAAGAAGAGATAAACTCACATCCGGCAAATTTATCATCGAATAGAAAAGACCCTTAAGTTAAGATAGGAATGATTGGAAAAATTTTGTAGTGGCACTATACGCCCACGATTTGGCGTAAAAGCAATTGATTATTATTATTAAAGTGTTTTCCGAAAGTGCGCTTTATATGTGGCCTATCGCTAATAATGGAATGATCTGTAATAGATTTATTAATGTTATTCCCAGCCATAAAAAAATTAATTTGTACAAAGTTTAATAAGAATTGGTTCATTCTGTCATAAGTTTATGTTTATTTCTTCATTTACAAAAGTATAAAGTGCAAGTGCACGGGCTAAAAAACTGAACTGGCAATTTGCTTGCGAAAACAATGAAGCAAGTTGTTTTTATTTTGTTTTTTCTTAACCTACTTACAACTACAATTAATGTTAAAAGAATTCCCACCAATTGTAGTGGGGAATGTAAGAAAAGATAAGCTAACTGTTTATTGTTGTTGTTTTGTTTAAGCTTTGATATTGTTACAAGTACAACTGTTGCTTTTAATTCTAATTCGCTTAACAGTTTTATTTGATTAATATTTTAGGTTTTTCTAAAATCTTTGGATGAAGTTTCCTGATGATCTGGCCTTATCAAGCAGTGAAATGCGCATATGAATAGCTTATCCCATCAACAATAAATTTCTATGTTTTTATCTGGTATTAAAATTTGGAATGAAGCACGAAAACACAATCTTGTTAACAATATAAATTTTTAAGGAAGTTGTTCTCCGTTGGACTTATACCTATTTTCGTACTAACTGCTTGGGATGGATTACAATCCCAAAATGCTGAGGAGAACTAGAAACAATATGACACTAAAATTTTTATTTTCTGTTCAGTATTTCGAACGTAAGCGAGACGGACATGGCTAAATCGATTAAAACATTTTCAAGGACTCAGAATAAATAAACATGTTTCACACGGAATGACAAATTAGGTAAAACCACTCTACAACTAGTTCTTAAAATAGTCATTTTGTTTCTCTTTACGTTTCTAAAAACAAGAGCTTTTGCCCTTCTACTCACCCTTTTTATCCACATTATAGGACACCTTCCTTGTCAGCCAACACATAACCAACAGTATCTTTAGCGCCAATATAAAAGAGATCAAAGCGAATATAAAAAGCCATTTTAAAACTGGATTTGAAATTAATCTACCATGACCACTCAGTAGCAGTACTTTCTCACATTGGTAACTGGTCTCAGAAAATTCAAAACCCACGAAGCACCTACACAAACCATTTGGCAAACACTCTCCATTGCTGCAGTCTTCATCCTGATAACACTTTGGCAAACAAATATCTTTAGTAGAAAAGCTTCTTAGCAGATAATTTGGCGGACAAGAGCAGTCACCATCTAGGCAGCTGCCCAAAATGCAGGTTTCTAGGCATTTTTCCTGCTCTTTGCTTAACTCATGCTTGGAATGCGTTTGCTCACACATATTTTCCTGATTAAGATAAAAACCTTCATTGCATGAACACAAATTGGGAGCTATACATCGACCATTTAAACATTCAGGATGGCATATGGGAGAACATTCGTCATCAGCATTTAATTCGTAACCTTCATCACACTCACAATTTCCCGAAAGAGGCGAACACTTGCCGTTTAAGCACGCTGTTTTACAGACAGCTTTACATATGTTTTCAGAACTTTCATAATATCCGTCATAACACTGACATCTGTTTGGGGCTATACATACGGCATTAACGCAATTCGGTTCACATATGGGTTCACAAATGTTTGCTGAGACTTTAGTATATCCGGCATTACACTCACAAGTAGCGGGTTCTACACATTGACCATTTATACAAACAAATTGACAGATGGGTTCGCACAAGTCTTCGGAGTTCTTTTGGTAGCCTTCATTACACTGACATACATTTGGTTCCAAGCATTGGCCATTTATACAGCCCGAATCACAAAGAGGAGCACATGAGTTATTAGAGTACTTGAAATAGCCCTCATGACATTCACATTTATTGGGAGCAACACATTCGCCATTTACACAATTTTCGGGGCAATAGGGTTCACATTGCTCCTGTTCCAACATGATATAACCCTCCTGGCATTTGCAAACCCCGGGCTCAAAGCAGTAACCGTTTGGACAGCCATTTTCACAGATCGGATTGCAAGTAGTGGATGATGCTGTGACATAACCCTGAACGCATTCACAAGTATTGGGCTTAATGCATTCACCATTTATACATTCTTCCAGGCACACAGGTTGGCAATGTTGTGTAGAGTTTAATTGATAACCCTCTTGACATTCGCAATTTCCTGGTGATATACAGACGCCATGACTACATCCGTTTTCACAAATGGGTTCACAGATATTGGCTGATGTTTTTGTAAAACCAAGATTACATTTGCACGTATCTGGTGCAATACATTCGCCGTTTAAACAATCTGGCGAACATATCGGCTGGCAAATATTTTCGTTAGACATTTCAAAACCTTCAAAACAGGCACATTTATCAGGGGCAATACAAAAGCCATTAACACATTCCGCATTGCATTCTGGTTGACATTGCTGCTGATTATTGAGTGTAAAAACAGGATTACACTCACAGATTCCCGGTTTGATACAGTTACCGTTGAAACAGTTAGTCTCACATATTGGCTCACAGTAACTTTCGGTAGTTTTTGTGTAACCCTGTTCACACTCACAAGTGTTCGGAGCTATACAAACGCCATTTAAGCATCCCTGTGCACAAATAGGCTCACAATAATTGAGGGAAGTCATGTTGAAGCCCTGAAGACATTCACAGGTTTCCGGGGATACACATTTGCCGTTTTCGCAGCCTTTAGAGCAAATAGGTTCACATTCGCTTTCCTCATTTTTTAAATATCCTGGATTACATTCGCACACCTCAGGTGAGACACATTCGCCATTCGAACAACCTTTAAGACAAATTGGTTCACATTTACCTTCTGCGTACATTAAGTACCCTTGATCACATTTACAGCTTTCTGGAGCTAAACATTTCCCATTATCGCATCCTTTAGAGCAGACAGGTTCACACAAATCTTCTTCGATCTTGGAATACCCTTCATTACATTCGCATATTCCAGGTAAGACACATTCTCCATTCGGGCAGCCTGTATCGCATATCGGCAAGCAGGAATATGGTGATTTCTCCATAAAACCTTCAAAACATTTGCAGGTATTGGGAGCTACACAGAAGCCATTGACACATCCTTGTATGCAAACGGGTTTGCATTTACCTTCTTCGTTTTTAGAATATCCCATATTACATTCGCATTCCCCAGGTGAGCCACATTTACCATTTGGGCAACCTGTCGGACATATTGGCGAACAATTGTATGCTGATTCCATAATATAACCCTCAAGACATTCGCAAGTATTTGGAGCTACACACTGGCCATTGAGACAACCTTCTGGGCAAACTGGTTCACATGTATCATCTGAATTCATTGAATATCCCTGATCACACTCACAGGCCTCTGGGGCTACACATTTGCTATTCTCGCAACTACGAGAACATATTGGTTCGCAATTATCGTCTACATCCTTTAAATATCCTGTATTACATTCACAATTATCTGGAGAAACACATTTACCATTTGCACAGCCTGTGGAACACACTGGTAAACAGGAGTACAGTGATTCCTTTGTATAACCCTGAAGGCATTCACAAGTATCTGGAGCCGTGCATCGGCCATTTAGACAACCGTCTTCACAAATTGGTTCACATTTACTTTCTAAATTCATTAAATAACCCTGCTCACATTCACAGGTCTCTGGGGCAATACATTTGCCATTTGCACAACCTTCGGAGCAAATTGGTTCACAAATATCCATAAAATTCTTCAGATACCCTTGGTTACATTCACAGGTGCCTGGAGAAACACATTTACCATTTGGACAGCCTGTTGAGCAAACTGGCAAACATGAATGTGGTGAGTCCTTACTATAGCCCTCGAAGCATTCGCAAGTATTTGGAGCAACACATTGACTATTTAAACAACCTTCTTGGCAAACTGGTTCACATTCACCTTTTGAATTAATTAAAAAGCCCTCATCACACTCACAGGTCTCAGGGGCAATACATTTTCCATTCTCACAACCTTTGGAGCAAATTGGCTCGCAATTGCCCTCCGTTTTCTTGAAATAACCCTGATTGCATACGCAATTGTCCGGAGAGACACATTTACCATGGAAACAGCCTGTGTTACATACCGGCAAGCAGGAATGTGGTGATTCTTTCTGATAACCCTCAAAGCATTTACATTCATTTGGAGCCACGCACTGGCTATTGGTGCAACCTACGTGGCAAACTGGTTCACATTTATTTTCGTAGCTTATTAAATAACCCTCATCACATTCACAGCTCTCTGGGGCAACACATTTGCCATTCTCACATCCATTGGAGCAAATCGGCTGGCAATAGTTGCTTAATAGTTTCGCGTAACCAAAATAGCAGTCACAAGTTTCAGGAGCTATGCAAAAACCATTTGTACAACCTTGACTGCATATGGGTTCACATACATTGCTTGGTAGCCAATGATAGCCCTCATTGCACTCACATAGATTTGGAGCTTTACAATGGCCGTTTGGGCAACCCAGTTCACAGACGGGTTCACAAATGTTTGGTGTAGATTTGGAATATCCGGTACTACAAGCACACAAATTTGGTGCTATACAATGGCCATTTAAACAACCATCTTGGCAGATTGGCTCACATTTATTTGCAGATGAGATCTTAAAACCCTGGTTACATTTACAAGTATCGGGAGCAATACAACTGCCATTATGGCAGCCGGACTGGCATATAGGCTCACATAGGAAATGTGAAGATTTGTTAAAACCATTTAAGCATTCACAAGTATTTGGAGCTACACAAAGGCCATTCGAGCACATGGGTTCACATTTAGGTTCACAGTACCCCTGCAAGTTCATTTCGAAACCATTATTACATTGGCAGGTTTCAGGAGCTATACAAGAGCCATTAGGACACCCAGATAAGCAAATAGGCTTACAATCACCTTCAGCCGACAATTCAAATCCTCTATCACAAGAACATTTCTCCGGAGCTATACATTGACCATTCGTACAACCGTTTTGGCAAATGGGCTGACATGCGTTTAAAGAACTCATGTTATATCCCCCATTACATTCACACTTCCCTGGAGCTATACATATACCACTTGGACAGCCTGTTGTGCATATGGGCTTACATGAGTTGGGGGTTAGTATGCTAAAGCCCTCATCGCACTTACAAAAATCTGGAGCTGCACATTTGCCATTCAAGCAACCTCCCACACAAATTGGTTCACACTCATTGTTTTCATTTAGATTATAACCCTGTTCACACTGACATTTATTGGGAGCTACGCATTTGCCATTTTTGCAGCCAGACTGACAAATCGGCATGCATAATAATCCATTTGAAGACTGCTTAAAACCTTTAAAACATTCACATTTATTAGGCGCTATACATTTACCATTCTCACATCCGGTACCACATAGAGGTTCACATACCCCCTCCATATTCATTTGAAAGCCTTGATTGCAAACACACTTGCCCGGAGCAATACATGTGCCATTGACGCATTTGCTGAGACATATTGGCTCACATTTATTAGTTATCAAAGATTTTTCATAACCCTTATGACATTCACATTTATCGGGTATTTTACAAAATCCATTTTCACAATTTTTACAATTTGGCTGACAAGAATCACCTTTAAGCTCGAAACCAGCATAACAGGTACATTGACCGGGACCGCTGCAGAACCCATGCTCACATTTTCCGCAATCAGGAACGCAGCTGAAATAAAGAAGTTTCTTTAAATGATTTTTCGTGCTATGGTATTTTAAAAACTTACCGATTACGTGCAAAATCACTAAAATATTTATAGCCCTCTAAGCACTCACATACATTCGGTTGCTTGCAAACTCCATTATTACAGCCTTTGGGGCAGACGGGTTCACATTTATTATTCTTCATGCGATAGCCTCGACAACAAAAACGCACAAGACGGGTAATAAATTTCCTCTAAAAGAAAAGATCCAGAACTTATCTTAATAAATATTAAAAATATATTAAAGCTCTTATTTAATGAGGGCTCTAGCAAAAAATATGTTTTCTAAAAATAATTTGATAATGATTTTATCAAGTCATGTAAAATCAATACGATCAATTGCATGAAGTTTAATGCATCATTAAAAGCTAATTTTGCATCTCATGCCAAATGAATTATAATTAAAAACGAATCCGAAAACCTTTATCCACGCTTTATATAAAAAGTAAAGTTCTCGTAGTATTCGTTTTGTTATTAATTTTCAAATATGATTTTGCGAGATATAGAACTTAGAAAATTAAGATCTATAAAATCTGATAATTGAAATTCTATTTATAAAAAAGGGATTTTCTGAATAGCCAAAAAATAGGGCATATTTTCAAGGGTTGTATGTTTAAATATAAACGGATAACTCCAAATAAGATTTATAATAGATCTTAGTTGGCAACTATGGGTAGCCAAGTGAATTATTGGGATTATATGCAAATTTTGGTTTCTTATGGATTTAGTAAGAGTTTAACATAAATCAAAGTTTTTAATTTTATGGTTGTATATTAACCATAACATGTTCACGCAGAGAAAACTCAATTTTGATATGATCACTTTTAACAAATCAACAACAAACAATTTTCAAACACATTACGGTTGCTTTGACAATGCTATTGTCAATGGGAAATATACTATCGTGCAACTAGTCCTTCAGCAAGAAGTCACAACATATTATGGTTGCATTTAAACATGTTTGCCACTTATAATTGAATGGTTTTAAATTAACAAAACATTTGCCCTGATAAACAATCATACGTTATAGGTGGTGAACATATTAATTTTATTTATTAGCCATAAACTTTTCGGAGACAACCCGAAAAATGTTGTTGCTTATTCATGGATTACCAATTTATCCATAATAAATTTACAGAGTTTTAGTTAAAAATAGTTTTGCTGGCGGTGATCATATCGAAAGGTATTTGCTTTGAGTATAGCTCTTAAAAAAAGTTTCAAATAGTAAAATGGTTAACAACCATATTTGCGGCAAACATTTAAATACTATCAATAACCAAAGTATGATCGGAGACAACCAAAATAGGCTTATTGCTTTCTTGGGGATCCTACTGTAATATGAATTGTTAAATATAATTGTTAAAATTTCATAAAAAAAATAAGATGGTTGAGGTAACCATAATATGTTTTAAAATTTTTCGTTAAATGCAGTTTTTTCTCTACGTGTATTCGAAGGTATAGTACAGTTATTTTATTAAAGACACCCTGTATTAATTAAAGTTTTGGACCGGTTTGTCGTCATAAGACGGAGAGTAGGCATGTTGGATTATTACCGCTTCACATCTGGCCGCATTTTACGTGCGTTTTCGTCCAGTTTTTGCTTCAAATCAATTATTTTCGTTAAAGGTCCCCTGTGATCGCCTGGCCCTATCACAAAATATACAGCGCCATCGATATTCGGCTAAAACGTTGATTCGGCTTATTAGCCAGACTTCATCTATTTTTACTTCTATTTTTACTTTTTACTTTTTGCCCTACGGCTTGACAAAATGAGTAGACTTATTTGCCATCAATATTGATACGATGCAAAAATGGCTTCTGCTTATGCAGTTCAAGTAGCACTTCGAACATGCAAAGTCTTCCTTTAACGTATCTCGGCTTTAACTCGTGGAATACCCAAATTCTTTGTTATAAAACATACAAACCTTGTCTAAAAATTACGGTATCTGTGGTAAATATTGCATTTTTAATTGTTTAAGCCATATTTTCGCAAGTTAAGAAAGTTTTATTTCGAAATGTTGATTTTCTTTTCTAAATGCAAGAAATTGTGCAAACGAATTTTAAAAAGATCAGGTAGGCTACTCTCTCTGGCGATGCGAACCAAAAATGGTACTAATTAAAGGGCTCTTTGCGTTATTATCTTTATCTTTTTTATAACCTATTTCTACAATATTATTGTTAGACCCTATAAAGTAGAGATATTCTGGGTCCTTATAAGTAGCTAAGTGGATTTAACGATGTCCGTCAGTCCGTGTGCCCATTTAAATTGTTTTTCCAAATACCCCATTCATGTTGGTGGCAAAGTGGTTATCTTTTTACATCAGATATAGTCCGCAATTTCGCCCAGTTGAAATTCATGCAGATCGGCCCACAAATAGCTGAGATATGAGCAAAAAACCTGGACAGCTTCTTATTTTTTACCCATAACATCCTTTGTTGTTGTTTTTGCTTAAACTTTTTTTTATTTTAATGTGTTGAATGTTTATTTTTTTATTTTATTTTTTAAACATACACACATGATTTGCCGCTCAAATAGAGAAATGTGCATTAAACCAACAACCATATACAGGAGTGCCAGATGATTTTGGTAAGAAATCGGCATATTTTCAAAAAAAAAATCGGCTTTATCGGCACTTTAATATAAAAAAAATTGGCAAAAAATCGGCTAACAAAAAATACCTATTTTAAATACAGTAAAACATTTTTTAGAACAATTAAGCATAATTTATGTGTATATTCTGTACTTTAGGGTAAAATGTTTTAAAGTTTTGTACTTTTTGTTATTATAGATACACATGAGCTTGACATTTTTATTAAATCCAAAATTTTACAGACTGTTTAACGATTTCGAACGTTAACGTTCGCATAGAAAATCACATTAAACAAAAACAAATTTTAGAATTTTGTTTTTGTTTTAAATGTAATTTATTATGCGAACGTTAACGTTTGAAATCGATGAAGAGGCTATTAACATCAGCATCAAAATAGTTTAATATTTTAAATTTTAAATGATGTTTAGAATCCAGAGTTCCTTTCAAAGATTAATTCTGCAGGGTGCATCAAAATTTTGTTTTATTTAGTTGACTTGTCTAAAAAATTTTTCCACATTGGCGTAAGAATGTGAAAGGACCATAATTTGTTAGAAATGCACCAGGAGAATTCTCACTTTTAAATCTAAATTTTTTTGCCAAAAAGTTTGTAAATTTAATTGACTTTCTTACAAAAGATTGTCAATATAATGTATGTACCATCATCCTCAATTGCGCCTTTTTGATTTAATTTTTTTCATTAAAAATTGATATGAATTTAGCCTGCCGCAACATTTTTGTTAGTATCAATCTATTTCCAAACTCAAATATAAAGAACTTTATATTTTTCAAAGTTATTTACGGGAATACAAAATTTATCATTAATACGATTTCTGTATGACGTGCTAAATTCCCAATTTTACATATTTGATAAATACACTGAAATTTATTGTTGAGGGAAAGCTAGCTTTTCAATTTAACTTTTTTCTCCTGTTAGCTTTTGAAAAAAAATTTTTGATTTTTTTCTTTTGTTTTTTATTCTTTACAATTGAATCCTTTTCAAATCAAATGTGTGTGTTGGCTTAGACATACGTAACAAACAAATCATACCCTTTTTTCTTAAGTAGAAGCGCTTAATTAATAACAGTTCTCTCTTTTTCATAAAACAAATATTTCAATGTTACCCAAAATTAATAAGTTGTACTAAATGTAACTAAAAGTTACCGTGTTTTAGATGTTCATCAAAAAATCGGCATTTTTTGAGCAAAAATCGGCAAAACGGCACTTTGATAATTTAGAGGCAAAAAATCGGCAAAATGCCGATAAATCGTTAAATATGGCAGGCCTGACCATATACTGAATATGTTTATTTACTTATATCATTTTCTGTTCTTATCGCACCATGATGTAGGGTTCATTAAATTCGGCATAGCCGAATAAAGCGCTCTTTTTTGCAATTCATCACTATTTATTTAGTTTAAACTTTCAAACAAAAACGCGTTAAGCGGCTTTACTTAACTGTCAATCTGCACCATCTTTAATTTTTATTGCCAGTGCTGCTTAGTTAAAAAACAAATCTGCGAAAGTGTTTTCGAAAGCGATATAGACTAACAAATTAGTCTCTTATCACATTTGGCTTCCGTCTCAAAATTTCATTCGCATCGCAATAGGGAGTAGCCCCCACAATGCTCCTTTTTGAAAATCCTTTAGAAATTTTACCATTAGGAAGGTGTCAAACACCAATTTATATTTTCTTCAAGTATAAGCCATAAACGATTTTTGACTTTTGTTTTTTAAATCAAACTAGTTCAAGGTTATTTGCTTCAAAATATGTATACAAAAGGCTGTATATCGCTCTAGTTAAATGTTGTTTGCTAAGCGAAATTAGAAGTTTTATTACTCGAATTTTTTTTTAATTTATTGCTTTATTTCTTAATCACTTTAAATGTTTTTTTTTTTTCAAAATAAAAATGTATCTTAGAATTCTCGAAATGTAGGTCACTCTATCTTGGATTGTTTAATAAAAAAAAACATAACTCTGTATGTTGCTCACCTCCTTGATTATTGCACCATTTTTCGAAACCGTAGTCTCTATAGGCTTTTTCGTTACACGCGTACAAAAATTACTCCACACCAAAATTGAGTTAAAACTTAAAATGATAAAAACTTTCCATAATAACATTTTGGGTTTTTTTCACAAAAATATTTTTTTTTTTTTTAAATTAAAACTTTTTGCACCACAAAAACCATTAGTTGTTGCTTTGTTTAAAGTTTAAAACCAACTACTTTCCAGATAATACTCAAATTATTTTTATTACGAAATTTAATATGAATTGCGAAAAAAACGAGTGGTAGTTTGCAAAAAAAAAAAAAAAAATATAAATAAGAACGTATATAAACCATCTTTGATTTGAAATAACTTAGAGTTAAATAAAGAGCAAAATTTTAATAAGTGAAAAAAAAAAAATTATAAAATATAAATCAAATCCATTTTATTAGTTTACATCACTTCCCGTTCTTGTGTGATATCAGAGAGTGAAACGTCTTTAAGTTTATTTGTTATCGATATTTTGTTTATATTTTTACTCGTATTTTTTGTTTTTTTAATGAAATTTATTCGCCTTCAATAAAAAATTCTACACTCTCTGAGGCCTTAAACAAGTAAATGGACTCTTTTTTTCTACTCCATCTACAAAAGATCATTTAAGGTTGACCGCTGTTAAACAAAGACCATTAAAGATTGAATTAAAAAAAGAACTAAAACAATATAAAAAAAATTATGATGGTGTTGGCCTGTTTTATGCGAAGGAATTTCATTCAATAATTTTTGTATTTTCCCACAATTTAACTCAAAATGAGCACAATGACGTCACTAATTTATGAAAGAGAAATCAAGCTGTTAAGCAAAGGAAAAAAAACAACTTACTTATACAAATGAAACTCCGTCAATGCCCTACTGAATATGTTAAACGACATTATTAACAAATTTTCCAAGTTTTTGTTCCGATATTTTTTCAGGCTTAAAGAAAGCTGCTAAAAGTTTTTTGGCTTAAGGCTTTCCAAACGTGAAGTGGCATTTCGGCAAACTGTGGTTCTATCGCAACTATTTTATGCCACATATTGTGTGTTAAAGCTGCAATTATTTCTCAATTATTTGAATAATGAATCCAGAGAAAATATTCTAGCAATTTTTGACAGGGCTGTCATACTTGGAGATTTATCCCCAAAGTTGGGGATTTCATGCAAGCAAAAAGGACAAAGAAATTCATTTGGGGATTGGGGTTTTTTTTTGAGGATTTAATATAAATAATCAGGGATTTTTTGGGGATTTTACAAATTTTTAATATATTTTCCCTTCTTTTATTATTTACGCTTATTTTTCTTTGTTTCGTATATAAAATATGAAAAAAGTAGCCAAATTTATATCTTATTCTTATCAACAACTTATACGGTGTAAAGAGTCCTAATTAAGATTTATATTTTTTTTTAAGTGTGTAACAGGTATTTAATAAACTTAAGTTATTATTCTTGAGTGAGTGTTTTAAATAAGAAAAATTTAAAAAAGAATTTAAAACCATTGAAAGCAAATACAATGTTTGATTTTTTTAAGACAATTTTCAAGCAAATATGTCTTCCCCAAAAATAAGTAAATACAAAAGACAATACAATAAAGTTTGGGAAATATGTACTTTTAATGTTGATTTTAAGGATGGCTAAAACCGATTGAACAATCTCCAAACTTTTATAATTTGACTCATTCCTCTTAAAAACAGAATATTAATCTGCTTGTAATTCCTCACTGGAATCATATAAAAAGGATTTAAAAAAACATGCCGAAACTAGTCGCTAAAAACAAAATAAAATAATTTTTTTACTTAAAATTTTTATGTGGGGATTTTTGGGGATTTCTTACTAAAATTTTCTTACCATTATTTGAAAAAACTTTTAATTTGGTCAGAAAAAAAATCAATAAAAAATTTAACTTTTAAAGGTTATTTTTTGTAATTTGGGAATTTTTGGGGAGTTTTTTTTTTAATTTTTAGAGACAAGGAAAAAAGTATCTGGCAGCCCTGATTTATGAAGTCAAGTTCATTTAAAATTTAAATGCTATTTAGATATCCGGCAATTAAGTTTGCAATAAATTTATTATTTTGTTAGTTGTGTGGAATTCCGTATCACTTTTTGGAAATTATTTATCGTTAATATCCTTATCACCAACAATGCAGCAAAAAAAGTGTTGTCAATATGTCACGATATCGTAAGTTAGGCTGAACTACAAAACATCGTAATAGTTTGCACTCAGAGTAAAAAGTATATCATAAAGCTTAACGAGGCCAAGTTTGCTTACATTTACGCAACGATAGCTTTTTTGGTACCCTTTGGGACAGATTACATTGGAACATTTTACAACGTTGCTAAATTTAAGAAATTATTGAATTTAGGTTCTGCAGCGCGTAGGTTGCTCCCAAACGGGTCAAGTATATGACTTACTTCACTTTATTTTTAATCCCCATCATTTATTTTTAACAAGCCTACCCGCTAGCTCCATTTTAAAAGGGAGCTCCCATACAAAATTTTCAATGCAGATTATAAATGCCATGACTACCATTTTTTCAAACCATACTTGCCCTTTATCTCCACGCCTTTGGGGGCTACCATGCAAATATGGGGTTTTATGAAATTCTTAAATTAAATTAAAATGTTTTCTTTTTTGTTGAACACAAGCCAAAGTTGCAAACAGATTTTATGCCTTGTTTTATTTGGAACTTCGTTTTGCTAATTTTTTAAGATTTTTTATATGCCAAAAAAAAAATATGATTCTTAAACGACTGTGCATATTTGAAAAGGTGTAACCTTTAAGGTAATTTTATTGCGGAATTTCGTTTTTTTTAGTTTATTCAATACACTGAACCGTTTTTGAGTTACGCGAATATATATGTTGTGCTTCTCCCTCTATTTTCGAAATAACAGTACATATATATTTTTGAATAATTAAATTTAAAAATAATTCTGCTGGAATTATCGAATTACTTCCTTATCAAAAGTTTAAAAAATTCTTGAGAGCCTGAATTTTCTGACATAAGGATGGTTTATTGGGGCGGTACGAACAGAGATCTGGTGGATAAATACTAGAACAAGATACTTGCGGTCAAAAGTCCCTGAGGGCAAAGCATTGGCCTTCTCAAGACAAAAACATTGGTACAACATACTTTAAGATCGGACGGTAAATGCCTTAGATATAACGAAAAATGTGAAAAGGCGACCCCTACGTTCGGCAAGTTTGCAAAAATGCTTTATATTAGAGGGTGTACGGCGCACTTTTTTTCCTTGTAAGGTAGTACGCTCTAATGACCACAGTACATTGATTTCTTGCAAAAATTGAAAATTTATCTAGTGCGATATATATATTCAATAGGGTTAAGAAAAATATTCAATAGGGTTAAGAAAAAATTTTTCTTTTCAAAAATCGCGAAAAAAAATATACGAAAAACATTGAGTTATGTTAAGTGTACACGCAAAGAAAAAATATGGTTGATACAATCACAAACGCAAACTATCATTAATGTTTGTGGTTATGATTGTGTCAAGCACGTCTTTAGTAACAATATATTGGTTTGGCGCATATCATGGTTAAATTACCATGCCATGGTTAAATTACCATGATATGCGCCAAACCAATTCTGATCTGACGATATGTCAAACAATAATGTTTATAGCTAATTATTGTCTTAAGCATATTATTATGTTCAAAAGAAATACGCAACCCATCGTTCAAACCATGTTTCTATTTTTCCCAACACCATGCAACATGTCTATTTCAACATGTTGTTCTTATAATAAAACCAACAAAATATATAATTTTAAAAATTAATTTTTTATTGAAATATAATAAATGCTAATATTAAAAAATAAAATTAAACACATTCATTTAAAAGACATTTAAGAAAAGTAAAATAAAGGATAATACAAACCTGTATAATAATAATAATACCTGCAACAGTATACTGTAGAACATGAATTAAAAAAAATTCAGGGCTAATGACAAAATTTTGTGTCAAAATTTCTTTGCCGGCTTCAATGTTGTTGGTTTTTTTGGCTGCAAGAAAGACAACGCAATTAAGTATTTATACATTTTTATAGTTGTGTATATATAAATAACTTATCTGTCTAAAAAAACGTATAATAACTAATTTATTTTCTTAGTTTTCAAGGCAACGTTTTAATTACTTTGTAATTCATGTTTCCCGATTAATTGAAGCTCGCGGACGGAAAATGACGTATACACTAGGGTATTCATTCGGTTAACCGTTAATCGGTTAACCGATTAATTACTACCCGATTAACTGATCGGTTAATTTAAAATTGGCTTTTTTCGATTAACGATTAAACCGGTTAATTTCAGTCGATTAACCGATTAACCGATGTAACAAAATTTGGAATTTTTTGTAGTATTAAACCATATTTTTTGTGTTTTTAGTTATGGGTTTGTTCCAAAACGTCAGTTGCAAAGCAACTCCCTTTTTTAAATGCACCATGTTATCAGTACCAAAGTTCTCCAAAAAAGATACCAAAGTACACGAAAAAAGTTGTGTTTAGAAATATTTTTTCATACAACATATTTTCTTCTAGAAATACATTCCTAAAATACAGTACAAAAACAGAAATTAAGGAATTCGGAAATAAACTTTTTTGCAGAATGTTCGGTGCTGAGCTTTGTCAGGATGAGTTAGATGATGACCTACCTGACAACAGAAGAAACTCTCGATAGTAACACAAAAAGAGAATTAACCGAAACAATTAGAAGTGTTAAGCATTTAAAAAAATTATATCAGGACTCTAATAGCATAATGGAAGATTAAAATGAATAAAGGAAAATGATTGAGAAATTTGATAATCTGTATAATGGGTTGTTTTCGATTTATCCACCATCTTCGATAAGTGAAAGAATTTTTTCCAAGTCAAGTTTATCAAAACTAAAAAATCGCTCAAATCCTTAACATTTAAACCAATTTATTTTTCTAAAATAATATTTTTTTTTTTAAGATCTCCCTAAACTATTGAAATTATTAATAAAATGATCTCACGGTTTATTTTTTAAGTAATACATAATATGTTTTAATTAAAAAATATGTATTACATAGTTATTAATTATTTTTTAGTTTGCTAGTTTTAGTTCAAGAATTGTTATGTTAATTTTTTTTTTACATATAAACTCAAAATAATAAAAAAATTTAATTTTTATTTATTGAAATTACTTAATTTAGAAAACTACCTTATTAACCGGTTAACCGATCAATAACAAAATTAACCGATTATTAACGGATCAAATCAAAACCTCGATTAATTAATCGAGCGATTAACCGATTAAAGCAAAAGCCCGATTAAATGAATACCCTAGTATACACACATACTGTATACTTTGACAATAAAGGTTTGCTTCTTTAGAGAATGTGTTTTTAAGCAAACAAAAGTTATGGTATTAAACATACCTTTTGTGGGCAACTAATATTATTATTATAATTTTATAGTTGAAAACATTTCACTTTTCAGCTTTTAAGGTGTAAAACACAATACTATAATATTATAGTGAATTTAAAAATGTTAAGGACAAAAAATATTTTTTGTTATATTAGGGTAAACATATTAGGCAAATATAAATAAAAATGGTCGTAGTGACCACTCATTAATCATGTTTTTTCTCTGCGTGTATTTATAAAAAAAAAATTCTACTTACATGTTATGCTTATTAATTTCTATTTCTTGCTCTAATTATATTTAGATTTAATTTTAATCTTCTGACCTTTAAACAAAAGCACATGAAAAATAAAAATATAATATTAATTCTATGAGAAAATAATAATATCTCTTATTTTGGTTCTTATCATCGGTATGGTAATATAATGGTAAAATAAAAACAAAAAGCGGCATAGATCTAAACCCTTTTTTTTGTTAGCCATAGAACATAATAAGTGAAAATAAAATATTTAAAATAAGCATTAGAAATTTTGTTTTTTTTTTCTTCTTTTAAATATTTTAAAAAGAAACTATGAAAGCAAGGAGAATTAACCCCCCTCCCCCTAACCACTCTTCGAGTTATTTTTTTCTATAAATACTACGACAAATAATGCAAATAATTATGAATTATTGACTAATTGGTATTTCCTTACGAGATAATTTCAATGAACTACTTTTTATCAGTGAATACAACTCGCTTAAATTCATTAACAATTAAAAAAACAGTTTTGAGTGCATTTTTAAACGGGTTTGAAATAATTTCTTTTGCTTAAATTGTTTTACTTTACTTTATTATTGATCAGTTTGCTACTACAATGGCATATTGTTTCTCGTTCTTCTTATCAATTAAGAATTTAAATATTTTATTTGTTTAGGAAATACAATACCAAATTTTGCCACAGGTCCTTTAAAAGGCTTACGTTCGAAATACACTTTAACTTCTTATTGCCTGGTACCAGAAAACGTGAACTAATTTCGTTGAAAGTTTGCACATAATATTATTTTTTGGGTCTTACTTAAATATGTTTTGAGTTAAAAGAAAATTTTGAGTTTAACGATAATACAAAGACTTCAAGAATACAATATACTCCTAATTTTTGTATGAGGTATTTATTAAAAAAAAAAAAAAATCATTAAAGAAACTTGTCAAATAAACATTTACGTTAAATTGTTGTACATTTTGAATTTTTTGTGGCCTTAAAATTTTCATAATTTTAGTGCTTTGAATATGAGGAAACGCATTTCTAAAGTAACCGCACATGGCATACCTGATATTAAAATGGCGTATGAGAATTACAACTTGCACAACTGGTTGGGATTTCAGAACGTCTTGAAATGCAGTGAATTATATTGTTAAGGTCTGACACGTTTTCTCTTGAATTAAATTAAGGTATTGAAAGTAAAACACTTGTGGGTGATCTTGTACATGTAAGTAGCTCATTTACAACAGCTACATCAAATTTTAGTTGTTAATTTCAGCACATGAAGTTTCCATGCATCGAACATCATATTGCCAAGCAAATTTATAAACAAAGTCATGTTGATCTACTCCCCCCATACTCTTGATTTTGCATCCATGGCACCATGATTTGTGAGAACAGAGACAAGTGCATTGTCTATCTGATGTGTTGCGAACACTTCATTCGCTTCTTCAAAAAGAGCTGCAATTTCACCCTTGGTCATATTCATTACCTCGCTGATTATTAAACGATAAAAAGGGATTTTCCCGTTTTGCAAGTCGGTTGAAGTAAGAATCAACCAACCTAAGGCGAACTGACAACCATGTGGCGCTTTTCTCTCTTTTTAAAGTGTCATAAAGTCCGCGGACAACATGACAGTTTTTGATGTTACTTCACTTTCAAATGTGTCACAAGGTCCACTTTAGTAAGCGAAGCCGGTGTTTGTTATATCATAGAGTAAAGAATCCTTACCACCGGCAGAAGACCGAGAATGCAGGGAAGTTGGTGATTGTATAACATAGAGCTCAAATTCTTTGTATAACAAACACCGGCTTCGCTAAACATTTCTTGCACAGCCGGCCGTCGGCCACAAAGAATACAATTATTTAAAATTTTTATAACTCTGCCAATACTAAAGATATGTTGAGTATGTTCACATATATTTAATGGAAAAAATCCAAAAAAAAAAAACATGACCAGCAAATTGAGTAAATTTTACCCTCATTTTTAACAATTTTTATTGACTTACTTAACTTAATTTGTAAGGAGAAATTTCCTAATATAATTTTAGGAACTGAAAAATAGTGTTTGATCTAGCAAACGTTTTACAAAAGCAAACCATTAAAATAAGTGGTTACGTGTAGGACTACAAATATTTTATAGGTGTGAACATAGCTTAAGCTATTTAAAGGGCATTTTCTATTAAGCCATAATGACAATTTTTTATAGTTGTTTTAATATTAACCGTTAACAATTTAAAAACTTTGTATTTTTGCTGTTACAACATCACTTTAATTGTCACATTTAGTAGCCATAAGTTGTATTATTGTAATAAAAATCGCTTACAAGTTTATAAGTAAACGTTTAAAAGTAGCAATATGATTTACTACCCGTTATCCTTATATTTACTTTTTAATGACCATTACTGTCATTATTAATATCTCTTGATTTTAAATTACTTATACAGGTCATTTTAATACTTCTGGATTGCAAAGAAAGATTGCAATATTTTTGTATTTCGCTCAACAATAATCGCAAGATTATGCTTAAAATTTCATTCTTTATAATTTTTGATAATGTCGCAGAGTTTATTGACCAATTTTTTCTTGCTGTAAACAAAAAAAAGTGCAACAAAGTGCTCATCTGCAATTATTCTGCTTTTTTTTTTAATAAATAAAATCTCTACTGGTACCTTAAAGAAAAGAATAATTTATACTAATTATAAATAAATATAGAAAAGAAATGTTCCTTCTTATCAATTGCAGAAAAAGTTCATTGGTTGCTATTTCATATTTATAATAATTATTTTTTTTTTTTTACTTAATTAACAACAATTTCCAATACTAAATAGAAGATTAAATTAATCAAAACAACCAACCCTGCAAAAGCTGCACACACATTTGTAAGCAACATTTAATACAGTCTTGCATTTTTCGTATATGAAACAAAAAGTCCCATAAAATAGATAAGAAACACTTTATGCACAAAAAGACTAAAATGCAATTAATCCACAAAAAATAAGAATGAAAAAAAGGAAAATAATTCTGATTTTGTTAAAAAATCTGAAATTTATTCAATTTGTTGAAGTCTGCACTTGAGAACGGTTGGGATTTAATTTAAATTAAAAAAAAAAACAAATAATTAAAAAACAAGAATAATTAAACCAATAAATTATTAATAAAAAAAAATTAATTAACATAATAAACGTTGAACATAATGAAGTGTTTAATTTTAATAATATGCTTTATTAGCGTTTCAAACATAAAAAACGTTATGACCTGCACTGAAAAAATATCGTAAGAATTAATTTCTTTTTTTAAAAAGCAAATTATTTTTTGAAAAAATTGGTTTTTTTTATTATAATTTATAAATATTTCATTAATTTAGTACTACAAGATATCGCGTTTCTTTGGTGACAATGCGTAAATATCCTGATTCTGGTTTAGATTGTTCAAGTTTTGATTGTGAAAATCCTTTGGTCTTAAGACCCATACGCGAGACTTACACTGATTTAGAAGAAGTATGCTGTGAGGGTTACGAAGAGGATAAAGAAACGGGGTAAGTTTTTGAAACAATGGGGTTTTTTGTAAAGGATGATGAAATTCTTGTTTGAATATAACAACTCGAATGTGTTAATGAAGCAATCCAAAAAAAAATTCGGATAACTACGTTAGTTATACAAAAGGAGACTAAAAGCCCTCTATTAAAATTTCGAAACAATTTATAGTCGTATAAGGAAATGTTAGTGGCGGATACTTCTGGTGCTAGTGCGAAAGCTTAATTTAGGGCTAGAGCTTTTTTTTAGTACCAGAAAAAATATAGTTAGAACCAAACTTTACCATTTTTTTGAGTCTTTCAGCCGTATTCATAAAAATTATTTTAGTAATAAAGGTTTTCAAACTAAAAATTTCCTATTAAAATTTTATTTGATAAACGTTTGTTAAATTTAATAATCGTTTATGAAGACGGGGATTTATCTCTTGACAAATAAAACTAAACAACTTTACTAGTAAACAATAACGTTACCTGAAATTTATTCGCTTTAAATAATTTCTACAATATAATAAGTTTTTTTTATGAATTGTACCAAAATTTCCATCCCTTATATTAATACATGATTTAAGAGCTAAGCTATGTACAGACGATTGTCAGATCTTACAATGTTGTCATTGTTCTGACAATGGTGCCATTGTCAGATGCATAAATTTAACACATCATCCAAATGAAAATTGTGGCCCTTTGTTCCTACTAGGAACCACAGGACATAATATATATAAAATGAAAATAGCGTACAATGTTCACACAGTTGCAAGACATTTTTAGTCAATTTTAATGACAACATTTTAAGATCTAACCACCGTCTGTACGAAGCTTTAGTAATGAACTGAACGGTTCAGGAATGTGGGATATGACTTTTCGTAAACATAAATCTTTGAGAAGAAAGTCGATTTAAAATGGAATGTATGAAGAAACCATACAATTCATGCAGCCATAAATTATTTAAACCAAAGTCCAATTGATACAGGTTGGCCCACACAGAACTTACCAATGACGTTGTTGATGGTCTCGCGGTAGCAGTGGTTGACCAAATTGAATTTTGTATGGATGACTCCTGAGTAGGGAGATCGAACGGATAGTATTCGACCGGTTTTGACCGGCTATTTTTGTTTTGCCCAAGTTGAATATTTTAAAGTGTCCATTTTTCGAATATCGAATAAACCGGTAATTTTGGTAAAATAAACCGCTTATTTGTTTAATGTATAATTTATATAAACTTAAACTTTTTATGAAGAATGTCAAAACAAACTGTAACAAAAGTCAAAAAACATTATGAGCAATGTTAATACAAATCGCTTATATAACAAAAACCAAAAACAATTCAAAATACATACTACAAAAAACGAATTTTTCAGCCTAAAAAGGAATTAGCAATTGAACAGTATTCTAAATATTATTTATATTATCAAAGTATTTTTTTGGAACACAAAGTTTTTAATTAACAAGATTTTGTTTGTCTTGCTTAATTTCCAATTTTTATTCTTGATAAAAACACTGAAATTTGTCGTTAATGGGCTAAGCTATTCCTATGCACATTTCACTGGTTGCTTAGGTCAGATCATCAAAAAACAAGATAATTTTTATTCGCTTACCAGTTTTATTTGTTTAATGTCTTTAGTTTTTCTAAAATCTTTGGATGAAGTTTCCTGATGATCTGGCCTAAGCAACTACTAAAATGCGCAAAGGAATAGCTTATCCCATTAACGACAAATTTCAGTGTTTTTATCAAGAATAAAAATTGGAAATTTAGCACGACAAACAAAATCTTGTTATTTTTGTACATATTTTTGTAAAGATGTCATCTCTGGTGATATTTCGAACTGATTTAAAATACAATGGTGCTTAAATAGCCCTAAAATGAGAAGTTGCAAAGTCTCTTCAACCTCACGACTTATTAATCACTTTTAATTAGTCCACAAGCTTGACAAAAATATACGTCAAGTAAAACTTGACTCTGGTTCAAGTAGTTCTTAAGAGACTGCAAGTAATACTTTACTAGACAGATATTTCATCCAAAAAGCATGTTCATTTGAAATATATAATCCTGGCTAAGAGGTTTTGCTTGCAACTTTTTAAAAATATGATTTTATTCCAATTAACTTTTTATTATAAAATTGATTTTTTGTATTTTAATGTATTCGAGTTAAAATCGGTTAACCGGTAATTTTTAAAATTCTTAACCGAAAACCGGTTTTTGTTAAATAGCAGCTGTTCGGAATATTAAAAAACCGTTTTTTGAAAAATTCGAACAACCGATCTTCCTACCCCTGAGATTCGACTGTACAATTTTCTGCAATGTTGTCCTGAAAATGGCCAATTGGCTGGAACGACGACGAGTTGCGACAGATGGAGCATTTCCACACTCTGCCACACAGCTTCGACGTTGCCTTCAATATTAAAATTTCGATAAGCACCTATTCAAGGACGATCGATTACTGAATTCAATTCCAAGTCATGATGGCTGTTTAAGAGGATCTTGTAATATATATTGACGATATTATCGCTGCTCGTTGATGAAAATAGAAAGTTCAATTATTTTAACGCTTTCATTATACATTTTAAATAATCCGGTTGCAACCAATATGTATAGGTATATATTATATTTACTACAAAATAAAAATAGTTAGTTATACATGTTAAACATTGGTAAGTCTTGTTTGGGCCATCCTGTATTTTTTAAATACATTGAGGTACTTAAAGCACAAGGGGCTTAACTGCCTTTTTTCTAAAATTGAATTTGCATGTGAAATTAACTGGTGAAGTTCTGAGAAGTTCAGAGCACAAGAGGTAAATGTGGGACTTAACCCTAACCGTACTGACAACATTTACACACGTAGACTCCTGACAAAGGTACCCGGGTACCCGTGTGTGTTTAATTGTCCGCTATTATTTATGCTATGCATTTTAAAACGGGGAATCCCCTGTTTGTATTTATATGTTATATACAATTGTACTGTGGGTATGCATCGTTTCGATTACATTTTTGCATTCTCAGTTTTGTTTGGTGTTGACGCGTAAGGTTGTGTGTCTTTGCTTTTTTTGTTTTATAAATTTGTTCGATGTCGCGTAAACGTAATGCACTTGTTATGGAAATAAATGTGTCTAAACCAATATCTTCTGATGCGGGACCATCATCTAAAGTTACACCAAGTGCTGCTGGGCAAGCCCCAAAAATAAGGGCAAATATATCATCATCGAAGTCTTTAGATCATTTACCATGGCGAAATGGATATCTTAACATCTCCGCGTAAGTTTTCTTTATATTTTTATTATTTTTAACTACATTCATTTATTTTACGCATTTGTATTAGATTAACTGCAAATGATATTGATATCTTATGTGAAATGGAAGTAGAGGACGACGACATGACGATTCCCAACGAACATGAATGGTTTCCTGATGCAGATGAAGCCTCGG
The DNA here is from genome assembly GCA_963931875.1 of Pollenia griseotomentosa. NCBI lineage: Eukaryota > Metazoa > Arthropoda > Insecta > Diptera > Polleniidae > Pollenia > Pollenia griseotomentosa. Next base: position 199,038,400 of record OZ007561.1, on the reverse strand, counting down.
ATATAGAAATGGAAGGTGTAGTGGAGACTCCAGAGGAAGAAGACAACGAGGAATTAGAATTGCGTGGCGAAGTTTCAGATACTGCTTCAAAATATATAGCAAGTGATCAGACTGAATGGTATTCCCAAGAGATACCAAATGCTAAAACTCCATCCCAAAATATTATGCGCAAAAAAGGTTGGTTTTATTCTATAAACACCATATCTTATAATATATTTTATTGTTTATGTACATAGGTGGACCACATCGCAAATTTAATAAAGTGATGACTGCAAAAGAAATATTTGATGAATTTTTGTCAGAAAATATATGAAATGAAATGTAAACGACCAATACGTATAGCAAAACTATTACTCCACGCTGCACTAGATGTTAATTTTTTCTTTTATGCAACAATATTAGTAAACAGTTTTATTTATTTTCTATACATGTACAATGTTTGATGTAAATTATTTTTTGAATTAAATAACCAATAAACAAAAAAATACTATATTTTTATTTTTTTTTTCATACAAAATGTAAAAAGTTATATAAGGGTACCCGGGTACCCTTATCAGGAGGGAAAGGACTATTCGACTTTGGGTGGCTCCAGAGTCAATCCAAAAGAATCAAGAGTGCTTTAGATGGAAAAAAACTTTAGAAAATGGTTATCTGAAGAAACTTGTGGAGCATCAAATTTGTATTTTATTTAGTTTAAGAAAAATATGACTTCAAAGTACGTTCGGGTACCGGGGTACCCGTTTTAGTATGGTAAGGGTTAAATATATCTTAGTACCCCTTGTGCTTTAAGCCCCTAATATGTATTTCAAATTGCTAAAGCAAATTTATGATGTATGTCATATAGCTATATCTCACCTAAATATCGTAATTGTTGGAAAACTAAATTATCGGTACAAGATATAGAATATTATGATGTTATATAAAACCTTTATTATATGTTGAAATATAATACTCCCAAATAATACCCACCGAGTTATAATTTTTCTATCTCTCCTTCTCTCACTCAGCGAGTGTTTACCTAATTGTGTCGATTGCAAACATGGCAAATGTATACGACCCAATATATGTCTCTGTGAGCATGGCTATCAAAACTACAAAAACTCCACTGTCTGTGAACCCCTGTGTCTGGAGACGTGTGTGAATGGCAAATGTACGGGGCCTGAAGAATGCACCTGCAATGAAGGTTTTACCCCAGTCGAGGGCAGTAAAAGCGAATGTCAGGCAACCTGCAAAGATGTGGACTGCACGAATGGACGCTGTGATACGAATAATCAATGTACATGTAACTTCGGCTATGTGCTAAATGAAACACTTAAACTTTGTGTGCCTCTGTGTGAGGAACCCTGTGAAAATGGTGTGTGCAGTAAGCCTAATGAGTGCACTTGCAATCCTGGTTATGAGTTACGTTTGGGCACCATAAGTAAATGTGACCCTGTATGTTCGAGTGGCTGTATGAATGGCGTGTGTAAGGAGCCGGGGGTGTGTGAGTGCAAGGTGGGCTATGCTAACTTTGGAGGCTTAAAGTCCCAGGCTTGTATACCGGTGTGTGAGGAAAAGTGTGTTAATGCATTCTGCACGGCACCCAATCAGTGTACCTGCTTCGAGGGTCATGGCTATCGCAATGGCTCGAGAATTTGGTGTGAGCCAACTTGCGCCAAAGATTGTGAAAATGGTTTTTGTAGTGAACCGGGTAAATGTGAGTGTCATGAGGGTTATGAAAAAACCGATCCCCATCGTTGCAGCCCAATATGTAAGGAACAATGTGTAAATGGTTTTTGCTCCGGCCCCGATACCTGTAAGTGTAATGAGGGTTATGTGTATGTAGATAATAAGGAAAAAGTTTGTGAGCCTTATTGCATTAAAGGTTGCAGGAATGGTAATTGTAGTGCTCCTGGAATATGCACCTGCAATCCCGGTTACCAGTCCTTGCTGTTCTATCACTGCATACCCATTTGCAATAAACCCTGTATACATGGCACTTGCACCGCTCCCAATACTTGTCGTTGCTTTATGGGCTATAAGCGTAATCCGAAACTGCAGAATATTTGTCAGCCGATATGTAATTTTGATTGTGGTCATGGCAAGTGTATAGCCCCAGGAATTTGCAGTTGTTATCCAGGCTATGAAAAGAAATGGCTGACGGGCAAATGCGAACCCCATTGTCCCCAAAAATGTATCAATAGTGTATGTTCTGCCGGAGGAGTGTGTCGTTGCTATGAGGGCCATCGTTTGAGAGATGGCTCGAATAGTATCTGTGATCCCGTCTGTCTGCCCAACTGTATCAATAGTAATTGTGTTGAACCGAACACCTGCGATTGTTGGGATGGGTATGAGGATACCAAGCACTCCAATTTGTGTGTGGCCCGCTGCTGGCCTTCTTGTGAAAACGGTAAATGTGTGGCCCCCAATAAGTGTCAGTGTAACGATGGATATCGTGTCACAAACTCTTCTATGCCGCATAGTTGTCAAGCTATTTGCAAGGAGACCTGTATCAATGCCGAGTGCCGTAAGCCCAATAAGTGCGAGTGTTTGGAAGGTTATCGTTTTATAGCCAATAGTACGATTGAATGTGCCCCTATATGTGAGCAGTCGTGCGAACATGGTCAATGTGTGGCGCCTAATTTGTGTAGTTGTAAAAACGGTTTTATATCAAGAATCAACCCTGAGACCGGCTTTACGGAATGTGTGGGTTATTGCAATGAATGGAATTGTCGCAATGGTACCTGTGCCACCTCTACACTCTGTCAATGTCCCGAGGGTTGGGTCTATAAACCTTTAAGCGGTCAATGTGTTATGGACGATGTTACAAAGGAGAAAATATATAAGAGGTAAGGGTGAAAAATAATGAACACGTTTTTTTATTATGTTTTGCACCTTATTTAATAAATGATTTATTTTTTTTTCAAAATTATTTGAAAATTTTCGCTGTATTGTTAGTTTTAAAGGGATGCACTAGAAAAATGTCTTACAAGCAATCTCATTAACTTTAAAAAAGTGTGTGTATATCACTCTCTCCATATAAAACAAATACTTCCAAAAGTATTTGTATTGCTTGATAATGTGGAAGAGCAGAATAAAACTGCAGCAGATCAGTGTTGGAATAAAGGAAAGCTGAATCAGAACATATGTAGATGATATACAACATTAAAACTGAAATAGAAGAATAAAAACAAGAACTTGCAAAGAGAAAAACACTTGAGGTTTTTATATTAATGTTGGCACAAGATTTAAAAATTTTAGCATAAGATTGATGCTTATAAGAAAGGGGTTTCTCTTTAAACTGCCCTAAATTATTTAATTACACTACTGTTTAATATTTTTACATTTTTTGTATACATACATGCATATAGTCTATTGTACTCGATCCTTTTGCTATGACTAACCGTTTTTTTACTTCGTTGTAGGTTTTGTTGGTCTATATAATTGTTTTCGAAACAAAGGACAAAAAAAGCTGAATACCATAACTTTAAGATTGACGCTTGATTTATTTTAGTGGGAGTTATGTTTTGTAATCTAGGTTTACACTGGAATACAGTGATTGGAACTAGTGTGAAATGGAGCACTTAACTTTGAAAACATTTTGCGCAGCTCTTAAATAAGTATGTCTACAAAGATTTCGATAAGACATGCATAAAAGAACTTAGAATAACAAAACCTAGTAAAAAAGTAATTTTTAAAAGTAAAGTATACGAATTTCTGTATTACCTACGTTTAGGAATTCCAATACCGATGTTGCCGATACCGAAATACCAATATTACCAACTAAAATCGAATATTGAAATACGGCGTTGAGAACACCGGGATTTTTTAGTTTTTAAAATTTAACCACCCTTTATAATTGGAAAATTGTTTTATTCTTGGTGCTTTGTATTTAGATATTTCTATTCCATAATTAATACCGAAAATACCGGTTAAAAAAAAAAAACTTGAAAAGAGCAAAATTAAACAAAATCATAAAATTTTCAATGAAGCTTGAAATTTTGTTCCCTGTTACTCTGTCATTTCTTGACCAATTTTCACAAGCAATCCATGGTTATTTTAGAAATTTTAGAACCTTTCACTAAAAGGTAAGAAATACATAATCCGTTTAAAATTTTTGAAGATATTTGCATTTCAGTCACATCATCTTTTTTAAAAACACAAATAACAGTTATTTTGGAATATCTCAGACACTGTTATACTTTCGACATTTCTGACTTCATATTCGGATTCAGCGAAAATTTTTACATTTAGATTAGCTGTCAGATTTATTTGGTCACGACTTTGTTGAAATTTTGTCACGTTGTGTTATTTTAGTCTCATGCCCTGTAAAAATTATATGTATGGTAATTCAGTTTATAAGTCATTCCGCCTAAAATGCTTATTTCTAAACTCGATTACCTTTTTCAAAATATTTTTCTGGCATGCCGTTTCAGTGTTGGCGCGTCGATTAAGGTTGTTTTCTAACTTTTTTAGAGATAAATTAAAGAAAAGCATATCAATAAAGAGAGCTTTGTTTTCAAAGTTGTTTAGTGGAAATGCGCGTAAATGTGATTAAATTTATTTTTCATTGTTTCCTTTTCAGCGTTCCCGTATCTCGTTGGACTATAGCCACCATAGCCATTGTACTTTTCAGTGTTTGTGTCTTAGCGCTCATAATGATCTTTCGTGAAATAGCACGCCGAAGAAGCAATGACAAGCAACAGGTGCGTCTTATAGAGAATCCCTCTTTTGGTGTACTAATGCCGAAAGATGATCGCTGCTGTTACGACGAAGAGGAAACGGATACCACCCAGGAGTTAAACAGTTAAATTGTGATTTAAATTAAAATTAAAAACTAAATCCTTTAGAATATAATATCGAATGTATTTAAGAATCTCTTTTTTTTATTTGTCTAAGTTTTAAATTAAATTAATGAAAATTTTTTTTTAATTTCATATCACTGGTATTTTTTTTAAATTTTCTTTTAATATCCTTTACAAATTTTTTTACACATACTTCAAAAGAAAAATAATTAGTTTTGACATAATTAATAGTTTTTATATATTTTTAATATTTTTTTTTTTAATATTAAATAATACTTTAAGTATATTTTTTTCTTTTTTTTAAATACTTGTTTATGTGTATGTGTGGTTTTTTTTAATAATTTTTTTTTTATAAATTTATTTCATAAATAATAAATAAAATGCTTGGCATTAAATTAATTATAATACTTTTGCTTTTTTTTAATTTTTGTTTTTTCTTCTCTAAAAATTATTTATAGCTAAAAATAACTGTACAATTGACTATAATATCTAGGGGCAAATCCGGAAGAATTGTTAAATAAACTTGCTTAAAACAGAAAAAAAACTTTTTTAAATTTTAAAAGAAATAAAATAAAATATTTCAAACTTTCAAAATATACAAAATTGTTACCTGCAAAATGACCCAAAGGAAAAACCGCCCAACGACGACGAAAAATGGCCCAAGAAATAAAAATGGTTATAATATCCAAAAATGGTGAAAAAAATCCAATAAAATAAAAAAAATTTTATTTTACAATTTTAATTCAATAATTCTTTCAAAGTAGTTTTAACTAAAAATCCCGAATCTGAAAATCCGAAATTTCAAAATCCAGAATTGCTAACTACAATGTTTCTACATAGGCGACCTTTAGCTGGGTGCAAGGATTTTCTCCTCTATGGTATAAAAAACACCGGCTTCGCTAACTAAAGCATTTCTGCATAGTTGGCTTTTGGCAGGTCTCAAGACCGGATTTAGAAGCTTTAATCAGCAAAGCCGGTGCTTAGTTATGAAGGGTGGTCCAACCATAATGCACGATGTTAATTGTGAGTCACACCTTAACGTCAAGTTTTTATCCCAACTTAATTTCACATTTCTTTGTTTCACTGTTTGACAAATTTAATCATGGAGAGGTACACAAATTCAATGGAAAGTTGAACAGAAAGTAGCGAATGGTGACTTTACAAAAAAAATCAGATTCATCAACGAGGCAAACTTTCACCTCAGTGGACTTGTTAAAAAGCATAATTGGCGCATTTGGGAAAATGAGAATGAGAAATGAGAATGACTGTTGAAAAGTCGATGCATCCACAAAGAGTGACTGTTTGGTGCGGTTTACGGTCTGAGGGCGTTATCGGGCCGTCGGCCAATCAGTTACCGTGATTGGTGTTCGCTATCGCGAGATGGTAATAGACTTCTTTTGACCAGAAATTAAGGATATATACCTGGACGATAGGTGGTTCCAACAGGATGGCGAGAAATTCAATGGCCGTGTTATATCACGTCGTGGCGATTTTAATTGGCGGTCACGATCATGTGATTGGACTTCTTTATTTTCCTAACCATTGATATATAAAAAAATTTCTATATAGTCCGTTTCAAATAATAACTAAAATGGCCGCAACGAAGACCTCTCAATCAAATTTGACAACAGAGTGCCAAAGAGTCAAAGCTAGTGGGATAAAATGTGGGACCGACCCCGATACATACATAATTTTGCAATTCGAACAGAAGTTTAGGAGATTCAGATTTATTAACTATATTTTTTGCAATTAACCCCAAAGTGTGTCTTCTCATGTAAATGCTTAAGACCTTATATTTCGGAAAAACTTGGAGCAGTAAAATTATCATAAAAGATGTCTTAAGAATTTTATTTTGCGTTGCAATATTGCACCGAATCCAACTTTTGCTGGTATTTATAAGACTCGTCCAATCGTTTTATTTTCAAAGTACTAGATTAATAGTTTGAGCGTGAATTTTGTTTGGTAGCTACGATTTGGCTTGAGGACCTCCACGGCTAATACAAATAGGGATATCTGTGTATTTAAGTTTCTCAAATGAAATTATTAAATAAAAGAAAAAGATAAAAAACTCTTGGGTTTTTGCAGATTCAAATTAGTTTTCCATTTAGGTTTAGCTAATGGATTTCCACAAATTTAATTTTAAATACCGTTTATTTTACAATCTTTTCTTCTTTTTCCCCATTTCTTTATTTACTTTTACCTCCTTTCCTACATACAATTGCCTACAGAAACGCCTCCTCCCAATCAGCTCTTAACTTAAAAAATATTGTCCTTGGCTTGCGTCTCACATATCATGGTGGTTTATCTTGGGGTATTGGCTGTGTTTCGGGTGGTTGTTGCTCTTCAGGTGCTTTTTGGGTTAAAGCTTCGGGTTTAACGGGCAGTGTATCAGATGCAGTTGTACTCTGACTACATGGTGTTGAGGTATTAGTTAAACAGGATTTTCCAGGTTGTGGGGGATTTTGTAAATTGGTATAAAGACCAGATATACTGGACATTAAACCAGAATCACCATCTTCCATAATGATAGAGCTATCAGCAGCTGAAGGTATAGTGGGTAGAAAACGTACCCCCAGACGGGGCGGTGAAGTGTCTTCTTCCTCTTGCACGGCCTCTTGTCTGACCAAACGGGGCTTGGGCAAAGTAGAAGCAAACTGTGGGTGGGGTATTTTGCTGCTGTGGGCTAAATAACAAAAAATTAGTATTTTAGAGGATTGTTAAAATGATCTTACTCACTGATAATGGAGGGCAACGGTGTAGTACTCCCAGCACTAGATCTTGACAACCGAAATGTTGACGTACTTGCTGTTGTGGCTGAGGCAGATGAATCATTTCTCGATGACGACAAATTTGAGTCTTGAGAAGTTTTGCGTGTTATCAGCCATGCGGAGTGCCTTCTTCTGTTCGGGTCCATCATTTTCATGGGTATGGCACAGGTATGGCCATGGGTATGCCCTGGCATATGATTACCCGTTGCATTGCCGTTACGCCAGCTTGAAGAACGTGATGAGCAAAAATTTTCACTCGATATTGAACCAGCTCGAGTTTGTTTCTTTTGTTTAATTTCCGAAAATTGATATTGGTACGGATCGTTTTTGTTGCTTCTCGAAACTCTCCCTCGTCCATCCAAACGCTGGGGCTGATTTCTCTCACAGCACGCCACACAGCAGGAGCAATAGTTCCATATTCTTTGCCAAGTGCGTGACCATATAGATCCCTCCTTTTTTTGCATCTTATGCCAGTTAGGCATTTCACTGGGCATCATGCGCAGGCACCTACAGCCAGGCGGGTGAACGGCGGGCAATAAAGGTGGCAGTTCTTTGGGTAGTCTCTCTGTACCGACACCCCGCCGAGCCATAGCACCAGCTCCCCTGGTGACTCTTGTCTCCTCGAAATGTTTGCAAAGATTAACACAATCCTTTTTAAATTGCTTGGTCATGATGGCGTATAAAAAAGGATTGCAGCAGGAGTTTAAGGGTAAAATGAACACAGTAAAGATTTTAGCCTGCTCCAGAGATATCAGCTGCAGACCAAATATGGCGGTTATAGAGAAAAACGCTATGGGAGACCAGCATAAAAAATCGGTAAATACCAATAAAGCCATACGCTTGGCTATTCTAGAGTCATTGGTGTTCCAAGCCTGGGATCCTCGTATGGCCCAATACATTTTCAAATAACAGCCCATTAAAGTCAAAAATGCACAACCATTTATTATCATCAGGGCTATAACATATGTCAGACTAGCTATGCCCGTTGTCGTCTCAAATGGCAAACAGACAGCAAATTTGCGATAATCCGAAATACCCACCAGGGGTAACATGGCCATGATTAAGGCAAAAGACCAGCCCACTACCATAATATAGGCTGCCTGCTTCAAAGACAATCTTTTATTAAGATGAATAGCATGGGTGATGGCATAGTTTCGTTCTAAGGTTATAACTGCCAAAGTATAGACCGACAACTCCGAGGACAAAACCGCCAAAAAACCTGCAATCTGACACATAACCGACATCTGCCATGGTATGGCAAACATTTTAAATTCTCCCAACGTTGAGGCATCAACTATGGCCAATATGCCCAAATAAATACCCATAAAGAAATCTGCCGCCGCCAAATTGCACACCAAAAATCGTGGCACATCCATTTTCGATCTCGAGAATATCAGAACAAACACCACCGTACCATTGCCCAGTAGAGCCAGCAGAAACACCACCCATACACCACAGCGCAAAGTCCACCAATCGAAGAGATCAGCACATGGTAGAAAAGGACCTGGCATCGGCAAACATTGTATGCTACCGGGTGTATGCTCGGAACCAATTGTAGCAAAAAGACCGCCTCCACCAAATGAACCAGCAAAGGTGGGTGCTGTACCTGTGGGGGTATTGCTGCCTGTACCCGTACCCGCTGCGTCTTCATCGAAGTATTCCTCCATATAGGTGGGTATATTACCAGGATAGGTAAAATCTTGACCAAAATTATCCCAAATGTCGTGCATTTGAGTGCCAAATTTTTTACTTAAGTTATCTGCAAGAAAAGGGACGACGATTTTTGTAAATTAATATTTTAAAAAGTTTGTTTTTTTTACAGAAAACTTTTATACCGAAACATTACATGAGAGCGACCCTCGATTTGGAATTTAAAAAGGTCAAATACTTCCCGATCCTTAAAAAAAACGTTAAAGTCAGAGGTTTTTGATTTGAAGCAAATTTCAGCAAAAAGTAACTTTTAGTATGTTTTTTTTTTGCAAAAAAGTGCTGTTTGTAGTCTGAATAAAAAGTATCTTTTTGCATAAAAAGTAGTTTTTGCACAAAAAGTACCTTGATGCATAAGAAGTACCTTTTGCATAAAAAGTATCTCTTTGCGTAAAAAGTACCTTTTTGCTTAAAATTGATCTTTTTGCATAAAAAGTATCTTTTGCATTAAAATGGATCTTTTTGCATAAAAATTATCTTTTTGCGTAAAAAGTACCTTTTTGCATAATAAGTATCTTTTTGCGCAAAAAGTACATTTTTGCATAAAATGGATCTAATGCATAAAAAATATCTTTTGGAATAAGTGTTTTAAATAATTTTTTTTTCAATGTAAAGTACCTTTTTGCATAGAAAGTACCTTTCGGTATAAACAGTATCTGTTTTTATCAAAAGTAATTTTTACAAATAGCGTATTTATAAAAAAAAGAGTTATTAATAAAAAGACTGTTTGAAGGAAAGTATAAAAAATAAGTTTTTTTTAAAGGTTATTTTTCTTTATCACTATTTTTTTATTCTTGTAAAACGGTACTTTTTCGGTTAATTAACGAAGTACATACTAGTTTTCTTAGGGACTTTTTTGACATTTGACATATTCTGCATTCTCTTATTTTTCATTTTATTTGTCATACTTACGCAACTGCGGCCAAATATCCATCATACTATTATTCCACAGACTCATATCAAACTCAGCATCGGAAGGAAATAATACAGCTTCCTGCACCAGTGGCGGTTTCTTACTCGCCGACATCGCTACAAGTGGTATAAACGGACAGCAATGATAAGCATATGATAAAATCAATGTTTGTATGCGTGGAAACGTATCCGGTGAGGGAAAATCTCTTAGTTTGGGATTATTAAATGTTTTCAAATGCAACAGCCTTTGCAAACCATTTGAAGGTAAATCAGGAAAAATGTTATTGCCCAAATTTAAATCCTCCAGAGAAGTAAACGACATGAAAGCATCTTTGTGTATTAAAGAAATTTGATTACCTTCTAAATCTCTTGGGAAGAAAAGGACATAAAGAGTTAGATAATTTTTTTGTTGAAAGGTTTAAAATTTAAGATAAAGATAAACGCTAAAGAGAGAGAGAGAAAGAGAAAGAGCATGAATAAATTTTTTTATAAAGCTTACAATAATTGTAATTTGGCAATGCCTTGAAAAGCATCCTGAGGTATTATTTGTATACGATTATAGGATAATAATAAATCATGTAACTGTTTTAGGCCATGGAATGGACGTCCTTTTAAATCTTCTATTATGTTGCTTGATAAGTCTCTAGATCAAAATATTAATATAATTTCCTTTTTTAAGAGACTTTTTGTAAATACTTACAACAGTCTTAATTCTCGACAATTTGCTAAAATGGGAATGTGCTGTATGGAATTGGTTTTTAGCTCTCTGGAAATTATAACAATGAAACTTAAACTATGCAAAAAATTTATTTATTTAGATATTTTTCTAATACGTACAAACTTCTCAGTCTTGGGGTTTGACGGCACAGATTAGCTGGCACTTCATTTATGCCTGCACGATCCAATTTTAAGATTTCCAAAGCATAACAGCCCTCCAAATCGGGAAATTTTTTCAAAAATCTTACATCGGATAAAATGCTAAAATTGTGTTATTGATAACAAGTCGTCCCCTTTACAAACAATCGAGAAAAAACTTACAGTTTTCTTAACTTTGTCATGCCTCTTAAGGCCCCCGGTACTATTTGGGCTATTGGATTGGCACGCAAATCTAAAGTTTGTAGATTCTTCGGAAGGTCAGTGTCATTTATCCAACGTAAACGGTTACTTGTAGCAGAACTTAAAAGAAAAAAAAATAAGAAATATTTTTTTTATTTGGTAAATCAATGACTCTTTATAAAACAAAAAATCACGAGTAACAAATTCTTATCTCTTTTTATAAATGCAACAACTTGAACTTGATTTAATTGTTTTATTACAAATTAAGTTCAATGTCTGAAAGAAAATATGTGAAAAAAAATAAATATATGACAACTGGACCAACAAAAAATTGTGGTTATTAGGATGGATTTTTAAAGAAACCTAAGATGACTCAGTACTTTTTTTATCACTCAGACTTGGCACTTTAAAAAAGTTCTTAAAAAAAAAATAAAAAACAAAGAAATATTTTTTTTGGGTTATAAAGAGTTTTATCATTTTAATAAATTTGAATATTATATAAGATTTTATATGAAGTATAATTTTTTCTGTTTTTTGTATTAAAGATTAATAAAATTTTGCATTTCCTGATGCAATTCTTTGAAAGAAGATAAATGTTTGGCGGACAAACTCATAAAAAAATTTATCAAAGTTCATTTTGTAAAAATGGGGTTAAAATTCCATTTTTTATTAGTTGTTAGTGAGCATATGCAAAGATTTTTTTCTCTGCTTGTGGTTATCCCAAATTCTTTTTTTTTGGGAATCCTTTCCCAAAGTTTGAGTTTACAAGAAAGCGAATAGCAGACTTTAGAAAACGTTTGGACCAAACATAAAAATACTATGCAGGATAGACATGCAATTGTGTCCTAATCTCAAATCCTCAGGCAGTGTCCCATTAGGGAATGTGGCTATTATGGTGATTGTTTTTCCTGCACTACTAAGAAAGCGATTAACTATAATGCAATATGTTGCTTTCGATTTATTGCAATAAGCTCAATTTGGCTCTACCGAGGGTTAAAAAAACCTAAAGTGGAGAAAATAGTTAAGCACATATCGCTCATTTGCTGCAACGTCATCATAACTCAAAAAAAAAAAAATACATTTCGAAATAAACGAGTTTGCAGTTTTTGATTTGCTCGCACCTTCAAACAGAGAAAGTTAAAAAAGATGAAAAGCTGAAGTTTATGCACAATATAAATAAAAACATAGCGAACAATATTTCATCACTTACCCCCCGTTTCCACATGCAAGTGCAAGTTCGAAAAACTCAATATACTCACACTTTTTCACTAACATTCACACAATTTTTGTACTTTCAGCCAATCGGCTGTTTCCTCGATTTTTCGTTGATAATACGTATACACTACTTGCAAGTAATTACACAGAAAAAATTATTTTTCCAATTCAAACAAAAAATTTGTAGAATCAAACAATTTTTTGTCTGAAATCGGTCCTACAAACAAATTTGCATATTCAAACAATTTATTTGCATTTTGTTTACTGAAAAAAAACACTAATTTTTTCAAACAAATAATTTAACTGAATCAAACAAAAAGTTTACTGAAATTCAAAATCAAAAAAAAAAAAAAGTTTTTGCACAAGCAATGACGCGCACACAAGTAAGCACTGTATGAGAAGGTGACGGCAAAGCAGAGCCGCCGACTGGCTTTGAAACACATTTTTTTGTTGGAATAATTTTTGAACGAAGTCTTATTTATACACACAACACAATGTTTTTCTTTATCACTCTCTGTTGCTGTATCCTTTCCTTTGCTAAAGAAGAAATGTAACCAAAAACGGCAGCAGACCGACTCGATATGTTTTTCGTCATCATTCTATTTTTGTATTTGATGTATTTAACCAAACAGTTTTAAAAAATTGAATACGGGATTTTGTTTCTTATAATGTCGTGTCTGCTATTGTTTTTCTTATAGTTGCACTTTTTTAAAGCGTCCAAAAATAGACTGTGTGTGTTTTTTGTTGTTGTTCTTATATTTCACATAAAGAAGTGTTGCTTACGATCAAATAAAAAAATGCAAAAAGACGACAACATTAAAGAGCGTTAAATATTTCATACAAAATTATGAAAACTTGACACCAATAACGCGTTTATTTTATTTTTGAAGAGTTGTCCACATTTTTGTTGGTTAAATAAAAATCAAACAAAAATATTGATTGAATCAGTAAAAATATTTATAGAAATTAAAAAAATTTTCAAACAAGCGGTTGTTTGAAAATAATTCGGCAATAATTTTTTCTGTGTACTTGCATGTGGAAACGTAGGGTTACTTCAAAATTTCATTTTCTAAGTTATGACGACATTGCAGCAAATGACATGTATGTGACAATAAAATAGCACTGGTTTGCAAAAAACAAAAAATGTTCAAACCTTGAAATAAAACTAAATAGACTAAATAGATTTTAAAGTGTTAATTCACACCCGTTTTCAGTTTTTTTTTCTATCAAACGAATTTCAGTACTGTATTGAAATTTGTTGTAATTTAGGTTCTTGATACCAGAAATCATTACAGAACTTTGTGAACATTGATTCATAATCATGTTAGTGAAACTGTTAAGAGTTGCGATGTAATTTAGATAATTAGGTCAAATTAGGTTTTATATGACTAAAAAAATAAGAGCGTAAAACTTTCTAATGTTCGGCACATAATTAAAAAAAACATCTAAGCCGCAACCGATTTTAATACTGAAACCAGTTTTTATAAAGATTGCTTAGTAATAAATAGATCCCATATAAAGCCCACTCCTTAAATGTTCGATCCGTCGTTAGAGGGTATCAAAGATTCGCCACAGCACTCTAATTTGTTTCATATGGATTTGTTTTTATTTTATTTTTTTTTAACAGTGGCTGAAAATGTTATTTCATTGGCCAAAAGTCCAATTTTTGTTTGTCAAAGATTTCAAAAATTTTAATTTTATTTAATAGTAAACATATTAAAACTAAGGTAGCCAAAAAATTAGGTCAAAATATTGGTAATTGTGGCCCATTATTAAAAAAAATGTTAATGATTATTATTTAAATCTAAAAATTGCATTTTTAAATAATTAAAAGAAATAAAAAAACCATATTGCACGCTAAAGTTAAAAAAAATCTAAAATTCCACTTTGCCCTTAAATTCCCCAATAACTACTAAACCGATTTTAATGAAATTTAAAGTGGAGAAATTTTAAGAATATATCTGTCGATTAAAAAAAATTCACTAAAATATCTTCGATTCAAAAGTTACAGATTTTTGGCCAACGAAAAACGATTTTCAGCCACTGTGTGACGTGCTAAATCCCCAATTTATTTGATAAATACACTGAAATTTATTATTGAGGGAAAGCTAGTTTCTACGCTTAGGCCAGCTCATCAGGAAACCTTTTCCTAAGATTTTAGAAAAGCTAAAATATTATACGAATAAAACCCTAAAGCGAATACGAATTTTAAACACTCAAAGTCTTACTTGTAACAATATCAAAGCTTAAACAAATCACCAACAATATACAGTGAGTTAATCTTTTCTTACATCCCCCTACAATTGGTTGGCTTTTTTTCGACTCGAATTGTAGTTGTAAGTGGGTAAAAAGAAAAAACTAAACTAAAAAACAAATTGCTTCATTTTATTGTTTTGTAATTTGTAATTTTTGTTGAAATTATTTCATATACCTCTGTGTTTGAGTTTAGAATTTTTTAAATTAAAGTTCCCATATTCTTTCTCACAAATTCAAGATGTTTACCAAACTTTGAAACAGTTTGTGCTCCCCACACCACATCACCCCACACCAGTGATGAAAAAGTTTTTATAAAGGTACTTTTTTAAAACTTTTTTTATTTAAAAGTACCATGGTACTGCTTTTCTTATTTCATACTATAGATGCAAGAAATCTCTTTCCGTTTTCGTAAGTGAAATAAATAGCACCATAAAAATTTAGAACAATATTTGCTTTAATTTTATTCCAAGTATCGATTTCGTGCCAATATTTTTGTAACAAAAAGAAATTTCTGTGGGAGCTTAAGGTAAAATATTGAACCAACTGGGCCCATTTCTAATACAAAGGTAAGCAAAGAGCCATATTTAAGTAGACACTATCGTGAACCCAATTGCCTTATTGAAATACACAAAAAAATATCAAGATAAAAATGTTGTTGCCAAAGATGATCTTTTTTGACGAAAATCTGTTTAAATTGTTATTTTTATGGTGGAAATTATTTAAAGGAAATGCACCGTCAACACTGGAAAAATCTTTTGTAAAAACAATTTTGGCAACATTTTATAAATCCAGTAATAAAAACCCGTCTGGTCGCTATAATTTAAACTGTATACCTAGTCCCGGGAAATTTGTGCGGGAATCCCATGTATATATGTACTTATTTAATTAAACTCAGGAAATGGTTTTTGTTCAAATAAATTAAATTAAATAATATTTTGCATCGATTTTAATTGAGCGGGAATTCCTGGGATCCCGGGAAGCTGAAAAATAAATCCCGCTTTCCCGGGAAATAAAAAATTCCGGAAAAAGAAAAACTGTATGTATACCAATATGACCGATCTCAAAAACTATCAATTCCGTTGTCTTCTCTTGTCGTACCTACAATATAAAACTTAACAAGCCCAATAGAGCTTCAAATGTAGCAGGTATTTAAGAGGGAAATGTAAAAGTTTCGCTTACTATCTCTTTTTATACCCTCCACCACAATAAGTTGTGAAGAGGGTATACTAAGTTTGTCATTCCGTGTGAAACTTTTTTATTATTCACCTCAGACCGCATAAAGTATATATATTCTGGCTCCTTGAGTAATTCGATTTAGCTATGTCCATCTGTCTGTCCATATGTTGAAAACACGCTCACTTTCGAAAAACTCAAAAGAAATAAAAACACTGGGTGTCAAATTGCTTGTATCCTAAGCAGTTTGGGATTGAAATCCAGCCAAATCGGTTCAGTAGGATCAGAGCTATGAATCAATATGTGGAACCACCACTTTAAAAAAATTTATAATTTTGTTACAAAAACTTACATAAATGATTGAACAATGCACGAAATGATATGAAATTTAGCAGATGTTCGTTTAATTCGACTATAAATCACACAGTGAAATTTTATGAAGATCGGTCCATAATTTACCCTAGGCCCCATATAAACCCTACTTCCAGAAAACAGTTTAGAACGCCTAAAACCGTAATTATTATTGCTATCATAAAAAAATTTGGCACGTCACAGTTTTCCAAGACTAAAAATGACACTGTGAAAATTCATGAAGATCGGTCCATAATTTACCCTAGGCCCCATATAATATAAAGATAAATTAAAAATAAATAGACATCATAAAGATATCACTCCTGAAATATTCAAATTGTCGGTGGAGGGTATCAAAGATTCGGCAGAGCCGAATATAACACTCCAACTTGTTAGCAATACATTTGTGATTCAAAAAGAGCTTTCGTCAACGTATATAAAAACAGGTGAGTGTTACGATCAGCTTTGCACACTAATTTTTTTGTTGTTACAGATTTTCTTTAATATTATCCCTCAAAAACTTCTTAACCTTGTTAAGGAGTTGTTACTGCATCTCTGTATGTCTTATTGCATAGCGAATAGATAAATGTGCGCTTACTTTTTAGAGTGTATCTTTAGCTTTTCATACAGGTGACCTCATCAGAAGAAGAGTTAGGCTAGCTCTGATCCTTTATTTTGGTTTGACTTCATATGTATTCTAAATGTAAAACTGCATACAATAAAAAATTTACAGACAGCATAATCCTCTCTAATGCTGTCACATGTATGCATGTGCCTTGCTGTAGTGCTTCGCAGAAAAATGTTTCACTGAAAACTTAGCGGGATTCCATTATAACGTCATAAACACTTGGATCATATATATATATTTTACATCTCTTGCAAAAATGTTTTTAGTACCCCCATCTTTGTTGCTTTAGGTATAAAAATAAGTTTTGGCACTTTGGAAGTCAAAACAGTACTATCCATTTTTCCATCCCTGTCTGACGCACTAAATACTCACTTAAGTACACAATTGCTTTGTGGTTACACATAAAGAGCAAAGAAAAAAAAAACAATAATAGATAATTATCAACACATTGAGAGAGTACAGAAAAATTTTGCCCTTTTTTAACACTTTTTGTTGTTTTTCTTACATGTATATTAATGCAGCATGAGTACACTATATGGCTGTTTCCATAAGAAAGAGAAAAAAATTATAATTTTGTTTAGTTAAAATAGTTCTATGGAAAAATTTGTCTTTGGTTAAAAATTAGGCAGATTAAGACATTTTGCAGTGATTGTATTTATATTATCTTGGAAATGTTGAAAATATGGGTGTTTTCAAAAAAAAAAAATTTACAAATGAAGCTTTATTTTTTCATAAATTGATTTAATAAAAATAAAGTATAAACATTGGGAATTAAGCACAACAAACAAAATCTGGTTAATTAAAAATGTTGTGTTCCCAAAAATTACTTTAAAAATAAACTGGCAAGTGCACGGCTTAAAAAAACTAAACTGGCAACATGCTTTATTTTTTGCGAAAACAATAAAGCAAGTTATTTTCGTTGTTATTTTGTTTTTTCTTAATCTACTTTCAACTACAATTAATATTGGAAGAATTCCAATCAATTGTAGTGGGAAATATAATTCTGAATTCACACGTTTCATCTTTTGATGTTCAACTTCTTTTCAGTTCTCTTTTAAAGATGTCAATAAAATCACACAAAGCAATCGGTTTCAACTTTTTTCAGTTCAAAACAACAATTTTATTAACAGCGAATCAAAGAGAAAAAGAAAAGAAAACAATTACATGCAGCCATCGTTGTGCATATACCAATGAGATGGTATTATTTGGAAACGGTGCTTCATATTAGTTCGGTCGTGCTCGTCGTTGGGGGGGTTTGCTATGTTCCCAGTTTAATGTAAAATAAAATTAAATCGTTCCTAAGAGATTAGAAAATTTAGGTAGCAAAATTTAAACAACTAAAGTGACTCATAAACACAGTTAGATAGATATATGGTTTGATGATGTACGTGTAGCCAAATATGTAATATATTATCTAATAATACATATTATTATTTCTTAAAAGCGGGTGTTTCTGAAAATCATTGATATAATTAAACGGATTAAAGAGCAACGATAGCGCTGGCTTGACCATGTTCTCCATGTGCTCGCATGAAAGAAATCGCTCCAGGCAAAGAAACCATTCGAGTTTATTCCCAAGGTAATATGTAGATGGGGACAACTAAAGCTCCGGTGAAAAGGTTTAGGAATCTAAAATCAGCCAAAATGCGAAATAAACAGATTTCTTGAGATCGTATCTGGTACCACTTCTAAGTAGCCCCTACTGACATCCCATCGGTCTGACTATTGGTTGAGGCTTTCTTTAGTATCACAGTTAGGGGTAGTGCACTAAATATTGATTTATATCAGCAGTGCACTATCACTAAATAAAACTGCAAAAATATTAGTTTGCACCCTTTTTATCAGCTTTAGTGATGATTGTTATTTTTTTAACTACCACTAAAAAAATTTAGTGATGGTGAAAAAAATTTGCACTATCACTAAATCACGCAGATTAAATGCAAAAATCTGCACTCAATTGAAATAGTGCAAAATTTGGACATGCAATCAAAAAGCTGCATACAAATATTGGCTTACTAAAATTGAAAAAATGTATCTTTGTATGTGCATGGTTTTTAATTTATTTTGAGGATATGCATAAGTAAACAACATTTAACAAAAGAAAATTTTGTCAATAACGGTATAATTATTGGCTTTAATCATGAAAAAACAAGTTTTTGATTTTAAAATTAGTGCAACAATTTAAGTTGCACTCAAATGAGTGAAGAAAAAAAAGATGAAATAAGCTGATGATTGCTTTTTTTAAATCACACAATTTTTTTTTTGAGTGCAAAATTTTTTAACATCACTATCACTATCACTATCACAAAATGATTGCAATATTTTTGCACTATCACTAAGTGTGAGTTGAAACTGCGAAATGTTTAGTATACTTCTTGCGTCAAATGCTTTCTTACTTTGAGGAAAATTGTGTTAACGAACGTTTCGTCTGTGCGCTGACAGGTAATCACGTGGTGGTTGTGGTTCAAACCCAAAGTCATGGGAAGCGAAAGTACTTAAAATACCACCGAAGGGCTAATTTGTACCATTCATAGGAGAGTTCTTCCTTAGGTTGGACTATCTTAAGGTGCTGTTGCTATTCAACAGAAGCTGATGGCATTTTCCAAAAGCTTTAGATGCTTTGCAAGGAGAGAGTGTATAAATTTACCGTACTATCCGCCAGAGGACAGGTGCTCCAGGAAATTGGTTTCACAACTACGTTGTACGTAGACTTAGATCTACTTCTATTTCATGCGCTGGTTGCGAAAGAATTGTCATAGGGATAGAAAACTAAGAAATATAATATGAAAATATTTTTAAGTCTTGAAATAAAAAAGAAGAAAAAATTAAACAAAAGCTTATTTGGAATTTTTTAATATCATAAGCAAAAAAAAAAAACTAAATACGTTAACGTCGGAATTATGGAAAAACGTTACGACCTACGCTCTTACGTACTACGACCTTATTGTGTTCCTAGAGTTAAGGAGTTTTCGATTAGAGTAAAAGTGTACCAAAAAAAAGGAAGATGTTCTAGGTTTATAATAGTTTCTAAAAATATCATGGAAACTCCCATATTTTTGATAGTTACATGCGTTTTTAGTATCATTTTGCTTTTAAAAACATGAGTGTAAGACTCAGTTAGTTAGTGTTAGGGAAAATGTTTAAAAGATTTAAAAAAAAAAATACTTTTAAACCCCAAACTTTTTTAAAACTTTTCAGTTTTTGTGAACTTTTTTTTGGCTTTAAAATTATTTCCTTAAAAGAATTTTTTAAATGAAAAAAAAAACACTCAAGTTGCTATTTTTGGTAATTGTTTGCACTTTTATCAATTAAGTTTTTATTGCTCTAGTTTTTCCGTTTCTTTATAGAATTTCTATCGAAAAATTTTTTTTTTCAAACTTTTAAAAACTTTTTCCCAAAAATAATAAAGATTTTGTTGTTGTTTTCTGGTCTTTAGATGTGGTCTAAGCGTCCACATGGTGCATTCAAAGATGCTCAAGTAGCAAATTGTCCTTAAACTGCAATGGATGAATGGATAATGTAAAGGAATTCAGAGTATGTGTGTTAGTAAGTGTATATTTAATTCTTAGTGTTTGTGTGTTTCTAAGTATAATAGTGTATTTTTTTGCTTGTAATAGTGCTGACTGTATTATTTAATTTATGACTCTCCTTTAGAAATCTTAAGCCAAATAGAATCATTTTTAAGTGGGTTGGATTTAAATGAATTTCAAACGGATTATTTTTAATGACACTCGATCGTACTTGGAGGATTTTTAGAAATAATTATGAAAAGTAAGCAAGATAATTGAATATAGAAATATAAAAAGCAGACAAGTTGGCGAGAGTAAAAGATTATTTAAAAAGTTGAAATAAGAAAAATAAAAATTAAGGTCGTTCTGCCTTACAAATTTAATACACCCTAAAATTAATGTATTTGTTTTGATCAAGATAATTTATCTCTTGTAAAAGATTCATGTTAAATGAATCAAAATTCCTTTTACCAGTTGACCACTTACAACTTCATTAGAACTATATAAAGGAAAATATAATTTCCTTTAATTTTATAAAAAAAAAAAAAAAAAAAAACACACAGATTACAACGGCTCATATTTCTATAAAAACTGCTTTCAATTCAGTTGCAGTCACTAATAAATTTGTTTTAAAATGTAAGCAATTTTGAACAACTCGCAAACAACAAGATTTATTTGAATGTATTTAAAGAAGTGAAAGAGAATAATAACTTAACACTGACACAGCTGCGAGTGCAATATGAATTGCATTATATGACATGATGTAGATGTGTGTGAGATTGTAAAAGAAACGGCAGTCAACTAGTGTACATTTTTAATGTCACCGAGCATCAAAAGCGCGGATCCAGCGTTAAGTTTAGGGAGGGGGTCGCATAGTTAAAATTAAGTCGGGAGAGCCTCCAAATCCAATTTATGACTAGAAAATTCATCAGCTTGACCGGACCATTGAGAGTGATGCTGGTTAAGGTATGACTCCCTTGGATCTACGCTTCTTAACCATGCAAGTTCGCACAAAATATTAAAAACTCTCGTGTGGCACAGTCTAACAAAATTAAAACATTAGAAAAAAATTTAAACTATTGTAAATAACCGGCAGTCTTAAAAAAATGCGACAGTTCTTGTTAAACAAAAACAGTTAGTTTTGACTTGTTTAATTTTTTAGAAAATATTTTATATGATATGCTATATAATGAAGTAATTTTTTTTTATAAAATATATTAAATATTCTTACGATAAAGACATTTTTAGTAAAGCAGTAAAATTTAAAGAAAAGTAACACAATCTTAGTCAGCTTTTCAAAAAAAAAATCATCGTTTTCATTTAAAAAGTTAACTTTTTACGATAAAAATTGTTTTAGTGGAATAAGTTGTACTTTTATACATGGCAGTGTTTGCGAAAGGACAAGATACTGTACAGGAAAACGGTTTTTAAAAAAGCACAACATTTTTGAAAACAATACTTTTTTTTAGAAAAAGTCAGGTTTTGTATCTGAAGACACTTTAAACACAAAGAAGTGTTACTCAAAGAAAACAGTTTTTACAAATGAACTAATATTTGTTAATGAACTCAGTTTTCAAATTTAAAAACTGATTTACTTTAGAACAGCTCGGTCTTTCTCAACGAAGTCAGTTTTGTGAAAGTTTGGTTATTTGACATTTGAAAGGGGATAAGACAGATTGGCTAAAAGAAGTGAAATTATGGCAGTGTTTCCGAAATGAATCAGTTTTATTTTCAAAAAGTCAGTTTTATTTATGAACAAAATTATTGAAATAAAATTTAATTTATCAATAAGAAATTAATTGAATTAAGTCGGTTTGGGAAAAACAAGGCAGTTTTTTGTAAAAAGTGAGTTTCTGTTAATAAAGGAAGTTTTAAAGACACACATTAAATTTTGCTAAAATTGAAACTGTTTTTGTGAAAGTAGTCAGTTTTTCGTAAAAAGTCCGTTTTGAAAAACAAGGCAGTTTTAAAAAACAGGGTCGTTGTTAAAAATTAAATCAGTTTATTTTTTAATTAAATTTTTACTGAAACACATAAAATTTTGTGGAAACACACTATTGTTTCTGTGAAAGGAAAAAAAAAATCAGCTAATGAAAACAAACAGTTTTTGAAAAACAAGTCGGTTGTTGAAAAACAGGGCAGTTTTTGCAAAATAGGGCAGTTTTTGCAAAACAGGGCAGTTTTTGCTAAAGAGGGCAGTTTTTGCAAAAGAAGTTCTAATGAAACACGTAAAATTTTGTGGCAGAAAGTCTGTTTTTGTAAAATAAGTCAGTTTTTTAAAAAACAAGGAAGTTTTTAAACTACAATGCCGTTTTTGTAAAAAAGTCTGTTTTTGTTAATGAAGTTAGTTTTACTGAAACTCATTAAATTTTGTGAAAGTCATCTGTTTTTGTGAACAAATGAAGGCTTTGCGAAAAAAGTCAGTTTTTGAAAACCAAGCAGTTTTTGTAAAACAAGGCCGATTTTTGTTTGAGTAAATGAAGCTAGTTTTGCTAAATCTTATAAAATTTTGTGATAGAAGTCAGTTTTTGCGGAAAAAAGTCAGGAAAAAGCAGTCAAATATTGTGAAAATAATTTGTTTTTGTGAAGGAAGTCAGCTTTTGCGAAAAAGTCAGTTTTTGAAAAACAAGGACGGGTTTGTAAGAGAAGTCAGTTTTAGTAAATGAAGCTACTTTCAATGAAGCTCATCAAATTAAGTAAAAGAAGTCAGTTATTGCGAGAAAAAGTAAGATTTTGAAAAAAGGCAGTTTTTGTAAAAGAAGGCAGTTTTTGTAAAATAAAGTTAGTTTTACTGAAACCCATCAAGTGTTTTGAAAGAAGTCAGTTTTTGCGAAAAAAATCAGTTTTTTACAAACAAAGCAGTGTTTTTAAAACAATGTTATTTTTGCAAATGAAATTATCTTTAATGAAACATATCAAATTTTGTGTAATAAGTCAGTTTGTGTAAAAGAAGTCAGTTTTTACGAAAAAAATTCAGTTTTATTGTTATTTATTACAGTCAGTTTTCGTAATCTTTTATGAAAAAATTTGGTTTTTGATAAAAAAGATATTCAATTAAAAAAATAAGACTGCTTAAAAAATAAGTCAGTTTTAATATATTAAATCAGTCTTATTAAAACACGCCAGATATTGTAAATAAAGTCAGTTTTTGTAAAAGAAGGCAAAATATAGCCAGTTTCAAAGAAATACGACAGTTTTTTTTTTTTTTTTTTTTTTTTTTTTTTGGTAAGAACATCCGTGAATTTTTGTTAAAGATTTAAGTTTTAGAAAAAAAAAATCAGGTTATGGAAAAAGTAAATTTTTGGTGAAAAATATCAGTTTTATTCATATAAAGCAGTTTTTTTTTAAAGTTAGTTTTTTTTATTTGAAAACAAAATTGTTTTGGGTAATTAAAGCATTTCTAATTGGAAAAAATAAACACTTCCTTGGAATAACTCCGACTTTGTTAAATCTTTCAGGGCAGTTTTTTTCGAAAAGTCAGTTTAAAAAAGCATTTTTAAGGTTTGGTTTTGTTTCATCTTTTTGTATTTAAAGGCAGTATTTCTAAATTTAATAATTTTTGATAATAGAAGGTAAGAAATACCTTAAAGCGGGTAAAGTCAGTTTCTGAATTTGAAATCAGTTACGAAATTTATTCTTAAAATGGTTTTTCTAAAAGAATAATTTTTTTTAATTTACTTTTTTAAGGGAAACTGCCATTTTGATTTTCTCAAGAAAAATTATTATTTTTGCAAATAACTGAAATTTTGTTATTGTGACTTTATTATATTAATTTGCTGGTTATTAAGTTTTTCTCTTTCAATCCCATTGTGCATTATTTATTTAAGAAAAAAATTAAAACAGAATCGAAAAAGAATGTTGAAATAATGCAGAATCATATATTTGTGTCTTCTCCTTTACTTACTACCCTCCAGTTTATAAATTTGTTCTTCATCTCAAACACATACACACACACACACTCAAACAAGCAGGAAACTCACAAAATGAAGCACATTTTGTTC
This sequence comes from Pollenia griseotomentosa, assembly GCA_963931875.1. Taxonomy (NCBI): domain Eukaryota; kingdom Metazoa; phylum Arthropoda; class Insecta; order Diptera; family Polleniidae; genus Pollenia; species Pollenia griseotomentosa. The sequence goes on along the minus strand of OZ007561.1, from coordinate 199,014,040 downwards.
GAATGTAAACAGGATAATTATGAAGATGTTAAGTGATGTTTATAATACTTTTTCTTCACATTCATTTAGCACAAATAATAAAATAAAAATAATCGGGAAAATTTATTAAAAATCTAACTGCAAAACTCTAAAGCAAAACTAGGGTGAGTATTGTGTTTTGTTTTTGTTTCTTATTCAAGATATTTACTACAGATTGAGTTTAAAAAAATGTTGGGGGATTTAGTGCGTAAAAATAGATACAAAGATACTTATTAGAGGATTATTAAATGAAATTAAAAAAAAAAAACAGAGATAGAGATTCATTGAACAATTATTGTTATGAACCAGTAAAACAACAAGAACTAAATAAAATGGTTGATGAACAGAGAAGGAGAGAGGTCGGGTGGTTAATCAAGTGTAATAAGTTGTGTTAAATAAAAGGTTTTTGGGGAATAAACATTTGTAAGAAAAAAGTTTTTTATGAGAAAACAAAAAAATATCTGCGAAGCTTGATTTTTATCTTAAAAAATAAATTGACGTTTTGCTTAAAATATTTTTCGTTTTAATGAAAACTAAAATTGTTATACAATAAAAAAACTGCTTTGCTTTTAAACCTGCGAGCTTCAAACAGGTATGTACAGACCTTTTTAGTATAAATGTTTTTTCAATTTAGCATGTTATGCTAAGTTCACACTTAGGTTTTTAAACGCGTTTAAGCAAAATGTTGATTTAGCTAATCAAAGCCGTTCACATTACATTTGAGATGATTAAGATGACAGATGATTAAGAAAAAAAACACACAACAAACACACAAAAAAACAACAAACAAATTTATATTTCTTTATAGTATTAAAAATGAATAAAAACACTTTTATAAAGTTATTAGAAGGTTATTTTAATCATTTTAATGATGAAATTGTGAAAATTTATGAATTATTTAAGGAAAAAAATAAAAATATTAAGCTGAAATCTTGGCCGGTTGTACACGATCATGTTGGCGATTCTACATTTGAGGTATGTTCTATGTGATTTATGAAGTGATTTAGTTGTAATCATGTCAATTTGAAGTGATTAACAAATCACTTGAATGCATGGGTATTCATCTCGATTTTGAAGTGATTAGAGCTTAATCACGTTCGAACTGCTTAAACGCGTTTAAGAAGCCAAATGTGAACATACTATTAGAGACAAATCTATGATGCACATAACGAGCACAAAATCACACCGCTTATGTATTTTTGTACAGTTTTATTTGCGATTACAAATGGCATTTATTGGAACCATACAAAAACAAAACATACCGAATGAGAATCTGATTCAATAACCAGATGTATTCAGTACATTATCCACGTTACGCTCATACGTGCCCAAAAGAAGTTGTAGTTTTTATTATGAAGAAATGGCAGCTGCCATTTTATAAACTCTATTTTTTAACATGTTGGAAGAGGTGGACTTAATTTTTTTTGTCATTCATTACAAATTGCGCATGTCATTTCAAGACGTGTCTTCTTATGGAACTTTCAGAACAGCTGGTGCTCACTAACGTGGAGGAGGGAGCAACGACTCCCTTTGAACGAGCACCGAATAGGTGAACAGTTACTTACTGTGTTCACAAATACTGACCTTTTTTATAGAAGCTGCTCTCTTCACAAAAACTGTCTATGTTCACAAAACTAACCTTTTTGTAAAAAACCAGAAACTGACTGAATTCTAATTTTTACATAAAACACCATAAAAAAAAAATATTTTTTAGGGCCAACTAACTCCCTTTTTTCAAAAATAACTTTTATTTAAAAAATATCAATTTATACTTAATAACTACCAACTTACACAAAAACTGACTTGGCTCACAAAAACTGACTTTTTCAAAAAAATTGTCTTTACAAAAATTCTAAAAATATACAAAATACACTTATTTTCGCAAAAACAATTTTTTCTTTCGAAAACTGACTTGTTTCACATCAAGGCCCATCTATTAGGTCTGCTTACTTGTACAAAAACAAAAAACGATTCTTTTTAGTTGTCAAAAATTTACTACCACATATACAAAGCAAAAGGAAAAAACATGCATGTGTGGCATACCACAAACGTATACATGCACATGTTGACAACTAAAAAGAACATAAACAATGAACATCAGGCTTCTTGCGCAGACCTTTTCAATGGGCCTTGTTTTACATAATTTAAAAAAAACTGACTTTAAGAATACCGCAATCTTTCTTTTAACCTGATGTTCACAAAAACTGTCGTTGATATCTATATTTTAGAAAAATTTTAATCTAGTGCAATATACACTTTTCCTACAAAAACTGTCTTCTTATGCAAAAACTTCCTTCATGCATAAAAACTGTCTTCTCACCAAAAAAAAAAACTGACTTCTTTCGTAAAAATTGACTACATTTTCTGATTATTTTTGCAAAAACTTACTTATTTAATAAAAACTAACTAACGTTCTTATAAAAACTGTCGTTTTTACTAAAAAAACACACTGTTTTCACAAATTTAAACTTTTAAACAAAAACTGTCTATTTTTCATAGATGGGGGTAGTGCACTCATTTTGCAGTTTCAACTCACACTTAGTGATAGTGCAAAAATATTGCAATCATTTTGTTGATGTTAAGTGATGAATTGAAAATTTGCAGCCTCACGTCAACTTAACCCTAACTTTAGCTAACTTCAAGTTGTAATAATGGCCCATATTGATACAATATTTGTATGCAGCTTTTTTGATTGCAAGTCCAAATTTTGCACTAATTTTGCAGATTTTTGCATTCAATCTGCGTTAAGTGATAGTGAACAAATTTGCAATATCACTAAAATTTTTTTAGTGGTAGTTAAAAAATAACAATCATCACTAAAGCTGATAAAAAAGAGTGCAAACTAATTTCTTTGCAGTTTTATTTAGTAATAGTGCATGCACTGCGGTTTTAAATCAATATTTAGTGCACTACCCCGAACTATGCTATTTTCACAATTGATTTTTTAAAAATAACTGAATTTTTTTGATAATACTGACTATTTCCACTAAAACGCACTATTTTCACAAAACAATTATTATTTTTTCAAAAACTAGCTACATATTTTCATCAAAACTGACTTTTTTCACAAAAACTGATTATTTTCAAAAAAAAAAATTATTTTTAAAGTAACTAACCACTTTTGCAAAAACTGGCTACTCTCACAAAAATGCACAATTTCACAGAACAGCTGACTACTTCACATAAAACTACTATTTTCTCAAAAACTGACTATTTTCATAAGCACTCACCTTTTCACAAAAACTGACTGTATAAAAACTGCTTTTTTACAAAAAAACAGACTATTTTCAGAAAAACCTAATTTTTTTGCAACTATTGACAATTTTCAAAAAAAAAAAAATTTTCTTAACAAAAATTGTCTTTTTTTAAAAACTTCCCTTCTATCAAAATTTGTATTTTTTGAAAAAACAGTTTTTGTTTTAAATTAAACTACATTTTTTTAATAAAATCTTATTATTATTTTTATTAATTATTTTTCCCATTTTTTTATTTTTTTATCTATTGAGCAAATATTTATATTTTGACTATTTTTCTGTTGCTGTCTAAACCATTTGCCACATTATTGATATTTCCTTTAAGTTTATGTGTCGTTCTCTATATCCTTAAATACTTAAAGTTTCAGTTTAACTTTCTAACTTAATAATATCTATTACTGGTGTTGGTAGTATTTATCTTTTTAAATTGTTGTTAGGGGTTTGAAGCATGAGAGTGATAAATACAAACACAAATACGAACACCAATAATAATAATGTTTGACCTGTTTAGACAACATGCGACGACGACGACAAAACTTTGATAACTTGTAAACACAATTTCATGTAAGTGAGCTTCGCACACACATGCATACTCACAAAAACAAATGCATAACAACAGACTCTCGGTACAGCAGTAAACTCCCTGGTTAAAATATGGCGGAAATTTGAGCAAAATACTTTAAGATAACGGTTTGCAGATGAGCTGATAGACGGTTTGAGTGTGAGTGTAAGAGGAAGAGCGGGAGCGGGAGCGAGTAAGTCTTCCTTATACATGTTTGATTTTGTGGTGACAACATGCTGCTGCTAACTTTTTGATATTTTATTATTTATTTTTGTTGTTCTGGTAGCTGTTACAAAATGTTAAATGTTGTTTGAATGTGCATATGAGTTTATGGGTGTGTGAGCGTGTGTGTTTTGGTGTATGAGTTTGTGTGGTTGTGTTTTACAAGGACATGGCTATCAAAAATATTTTATATAAACAAAGTTACTTGTTTTTATTAAATAAAATAATTTTGGTTCAAAAAACAACAAGTTTATTTTAGTTTTCTATAAAATAAAATATCTAAAAAAAGAATGTTTGTAAAATTGTTTTAAAATAGTTTTTAAATTACAAAAATATACTTACAACTCTTGTAAATGTTGCAATTTATTAAGACCTTCTGGTAAAGAACTAATCAAATTATCATCCAATTCTCTGAAATCAAATAAAAAAATATTTGAAATATTAAAATAAAGCACATAAAATTAAATGTATAAAGTAAGTAGATATTAAAAAAAAGCTTAAGTGGTATTTGTACTAGACAAAGTTTTTGGCGTAAAATGTGACACAGTGGCTTGTGATTAACCCATATCGTCCCAGCGATTTTTTTTTTTGAGTAACTTTATAAAACTTGGTGGTTTATAGGTAATTTGGGACTAGAAAACACGAATCTGAAGTCAAAATTTTTTTTAAATTTTTTGTTTTTGAGAAAAATGGTGTTCGATTAATCGAACATTGGGCACTATTCAACATTTTTTTTTATTGTTCCCATATAATGTAAAAAAAGAAAACAAAGTTTTTTATAAACTGAAACTAATTAATTTTATTAAATAAAAAAAACTAGAGCAAGAATTTTGGTTAAATTAAAAATATGCAGTTGAACCTCGATTATCCGGCTCGCACAGGACCGGGCTGAGCATTGATAATAAAAAAAACTGGTTTTTAGATATATCGGGTGATTCATCGTGAACTTGATATATTTATTATCAGTTTAAATAAAAATTTATGGCATTAACTGTATGTAAATGATATCATGGAAATGTTGGACATGACTTTGTCTGAGGTGGTCCATTCGGGTCGTCCAATTTTGGGCGATTCATTCGAGCATAGCGGCTAGTATTTCGCGAATAACACGAGTAATGTTAGCTTCCAAAACGTCAATCGTAGCTGACTTATGATCGTGATATCGCACGATCTAGGTGGCTAATTTACCAAAGCAAATCATGAAATTAAATTAAAATGTATGGCTCAAAGTGCCGTCCTGTTGAAACAAGATCTCACCAAGATCATTCGTTTGAATTCCAGATTGCTCTACTGGATACCTACTGTCCCTGTTATCATTTTGGCGAAAGTAAGGGAATTGCTAAAGATATTTCCAAGTCTGACAGAGTCTGACATGTTGCACTCTTGTCAAAACTTGTTGCATTTGGTGTCGGTGATAATTTCTCTCGATTAATATTGAGTTTTCTCAGAGATCGCACTATACGAGTTGTTATAGATGGAGTTTCGTCAAACTAGTTCAAAATTGGACCGCCTATGTCAAACTTCCAACCCTATCTACTCTTTTTCTAATGACAGCAACCCGTGCCATTCGTAACCATTTGATTATAGACCAAGCGTGTCCGATGTTGGTGGTATGAGTCACAACATGAATGATACACTTGGCCGAGACCGAAACCCGTACGTTTGTTCGTAGTACACGTTTTTCCTCAAAAGCCCATACTTTTGTGGTCGATTGACCGGTAAATTGTACAACGCGTTACAGGGAAAATTCATTTCTTGGCAGGACTGTTCGTATGTGGAATAACCTTCCTGCTGAAGTCTTCCCTCTCACTGTCAACATGAATAAATTCAAGTGGACTGTTCACAGGTACTACTACCTCTTTTCTCCTTCCCATAACATATTTTCCTAGTTCCAACCCGCTGCAATGCAATAGTAGGGGTCATCCCCTGAGTGCTCTGATTTTCCTCCATTTTGAAAAATTACACTCGCAGCTACAGCTGTTATATTGACTTCACTACGTACTGGATGTGGTCTAACCGGTCGAATATCATCCACCAATGTAAACTTAGACTCAATACTGCGAATGATGTTTGCAATTGTGGTTTCAGTAGGCCGATTAGGCGCACCGTAAGTTCCTCGAATCTCACGAAAAACATTTCTCACAGAGCGCTGATTGTGCATTAACTTTTTATTGATCAGCAAAAACAAAATAAATATATTTCCGTTTATTCAAATGCGTGAAAAATTTATATTATGGTAATATGCGATGATTCAGTTAGCATTTCAGAGAAAAAACAAAAGTGCTCAATAGTGCCCAGTGTTCGAAAAATCGAACACTGCTTTTTCAAGTCAAATAACAAAAACACAATTGAAAAACGCGGAAATTGTTTTGCTGTTGTAGAAAGTTCAATCGTTTTTTAATGGAACTACATTTTCACTTTTTTAATTTTTTTATATTTTATACAAAGTTTTCAGTTTTTAAAATGATGCTAAAATTAAGGGTTTTTCTTTCCCCTTGTTATACAAGGGAGGAGTGAAGTGGGTAAGAACTTTTATTTTTATATTTGTAGCTAACCACTTACAATATATAATTGTTTAAAAAAATTAGTTCTTTGTCTTACCTAAAAAGAGTAAAAAAATTACAAAAACGCGTAAAATTTACTGTTCGAAAAATCGAACATTGGGACGATATGGGTTAAGCAAAAGTTATAGAAAATATTTAACGTTTAAATTGAGTTATGCCTGCTCGGCTCAACTTTTGACTGAAACTTGTGACACACACCCTATACAAAATAAACAACACATTTTTCCTTTTTTAATTTTTCCATCAATTTGTTGTAGGATTCGACTTTCAATAAACTATTGCGGTTTTTAATTCGGCATAATTTAGGCGATCCTTTGCATTAATCTTGGCATGCTGTTCGGAATATTTTATCCGCGCTCATTTTTTATTGCCATCTCTTAAAAAACCGCGACAAAGCTGAGCACCTTTTACAATGTGAACTTTATAATTATTTTTTAAAATATTATGAAATTCTGAAGATGTTGTTAAATTTTAAAGAAAATAATTTAATTTTAGTAATGGGAAGGGATTGAAATATTAGATATTGGCCAAAGCAATATCTTCCACCTCCCATTGTTCCATGTTTAATTTTCAAACTATTTTTCCAGATTTTCATTTAATATTTCTATTCCATTTGAATTGTTGCTGTTTCTGTTGCTGCCTTTTATTGTCTCTGTTGTTGAGTTATTTGTTTCATTTGCTTCTGCACTTCATGTTGTTGTTACAAATTGCATACGTTTTGTGTGTCAGCTGTTGACAATTGCTGTTAATACTTTTTGTGTTTTTTTTTTTTTAATATTTTAGCTTTAATGTTATACAGTATGTATAAGAAGTTTTGTAAAAGTAGGTAGTGCATTTTTTAAAGTGAGAATTAAAAAAGAAAATATTTTAAACTTGAAAATGTTCTATAGGATTTTGTGTAAGATTTTGTAAACACAAATTGTTCAACAAAACATTTATCAAAAACAAAATTCTTCTCCGAAAATGTTCCACCAGAAATTTGTTCTAAGAAAAATTTTACAACGATCATTTATCTAACGAAAATTGTTTGAATTAAATTTTTCCAATAAAATTTTTTTAAATAAATAAATTTTTAAAGTAAATTTTCTAAACAAGAATATTCTAATGAAACATCAACATTGTGTGCAAAAATAAAAGCGATATTTTCTTCAAGGAAATTGTCTATAGAAAAAGTTTAATCCAAAATAATTAAAGTATTAAAATATTTTAAAAGTTTTAATAAAATTTGTTTGCTGAATAATTTCCAAAAATGTTCAAACTCATAACAAGCTATCGGTAAATGTTGCGTAAACAGAAACTAATTTCTCTCTTCAAATAAAAAGTGCAAACTTGACCATTATTAATAAAACAAATTTGTAACATTCTGTCTTTAACATTCTTCAACGCCCTTTTACTTATTCCGCACGTCAGTGGAATAAGCATTTTTCATGCCTTTAAGTAATATTTCCATCAAAGGTATTAACTACTTCCGTAAACTTCATGGTGCTTATCTAAGAACCATCTACACCAAAACGTGATAGTGATTTTGCCGTTGCCCTGTTAAAGACTGTTTTTTAAGACTTTAAATAATTTCATGTGTCTTAAAATGTTAACAACTTTATAAACAATCTGGTTTTTGTAAAAATGGAATAAATAAAGACGGAAAAAATTTATAGTGTATAAATTTAAACCCATAAATTTATTTTGTTTATTTTCTATTTTTTGCACTTTCTTTGTTTACAACCTTTGGCTGACTCTAACGATTTATCATTATGCATGCTCTTGCGTGCACTGATATGCAAAACTATAAGTAAATTTATTTAGAGATTTTTTTTGTTGTCTAAAGGTTTTTCACTAAATAAATATTTCTATATTCAAACATACATATGTATGAACATATTCAGTAGGTATGTAGTAGAAAAAAGTTGAAGTTTTTTAGATATGCTCATAAATCTGAGAAATTTTACATAAAATATAAAAAAGAAGATAAAAAAAAGAAAAATTGTATTTCATAATTTTTTGACACAAATTTTTATGTAAACACTCTTTTACTCTACCCCACTCTATCTCTACACAAACTTCACTCTAATTCTTCTCTAACTCTACTCTAACTCTACTCTAACTCTAACTCTACTCTAACTTTACTCTAACTCTACTCTAACTCTACTCTAACTCTACTCTAACTATACTCTAACTCTACTCTAACTCTACTCTAACTCTTCTCTAACTCTACTCTAACTCTACTCTAACTCTACTTTAACTCTACTCTAACTCTACTCTAACTCTATAATAAAAGAGGTCGTATGAAAATACAGAACGCGTATGCTAAGAAAACACTACACGTACGCTAAAACAAGATCGGTACTTCTCTAACTCTACTCTAACTCTACTCTAGCTCTACTCTAACTCTACTCTAACTCTACTCTAACTCTATTCCAACTCTACTCTAATTCTACTCTAACTCTACTCTAACTCTACTCTAACTCTACTCTAACTCTACTCTAACTCTACTTTAACTCTACTCTAACTCTTCTCTAACTCTACTATAACTCTACTCTAACTCTAACTCTATTCTAACTCTACTGCAACTCTAACTCTTCTCTAACTCTACTCTAACTCTACTCTAACTCTACTCTAACTCTTTTCTAACTCTACTATAACTCTACTCCAGCTCTACTCAAACTCTACTCAAACTCTACTCTAACTCTACTCTAACTCTACTCCAACTCTACTCTAATTCTACTCTAACTCTACTCTAACTCTACTCTAACTCTACTCTAACTCTACTTTAACTCTACTCTAACTCTTCTCTAACTCTACTATAACTCTACTCTAACTCTAACTCTATTCTAACTCTACTGCAACTCTAACTCTTCTCTAACTCTACTCTAACTCTACTCTAACTCTACTCTAACTCTTTTCTAACTCTACTATAACTCTACTCCAGCTCTACTCAAACTCTACTCAAACTCTACTCTTACTCTACTCTAACTCTACTCTAACTCTAATCTAACTCTACTCTAACTCTACTCTAACTCTACTCTAACTCTACTCCAACTCTACTCTAATTCTACTCTAACTCTACTCTAACTCTACTCTAACTCTACTCTAACTCTACTCTAACTCTACTCTAACTCTACTTTAACTCTACTCTAACTCTTCTCTAACTCTACTATAACTCTACTCTAACTCTAACTCTATTCTAACTCTACTGCAACTCTAACTCTTCTCTAACTCTACTCTAACTCTACTCTAACTCTACTCTAACTCTTTTCTAACTCTACTATAACTCTACTCCAGCTCTACTCAAACTCTACTCAAACTCTACTATAACTCTACTGTAACTCTTCTCTAACTCTACTCTAACTCTACTATAACTCTGCTCTAACTCTACTCTAACTCTACTGCAACTCTAACTCTACTCTAACTCTACTATTACTATTCTCTCACTCTACTCTAAATGTATTATAACTCTAGTCTAATTCTACTCGAACAGATTTTTAATAAAAAAGTGTTAATAGACAAACTTTCTAAACAAATTTTCGTCCATATCTAATATTTTCTTTACACTATCAGAATTATTGTTTGTATATTTCTGGAAAATATTGAAAGAATAACAGCCATATTCATAAAAAGTTCTTATTTTAAGATTATAGTATGTAAGAACTATTAAACGCTTTTTGTCTTATAAACCTCTTATAAAAATTTGTATTCATAAACGTACATTAACAGTTTTTTTACTACTAACTGTTTGTAGCGATTTTGTGTTTAAGTATGGAAACTTTCTTTATATTTTGCTGCCATTTTTTTGTTAGTGATGCATGAAACTTCTTTCGGTTCACATGATATTCTATATTTAAATATTTTTAATAATTTTTTTTTTATTGTAGACCTTAAAAATTATTCTTATCAAATAAAACTACATATTATTTTAGTTTCTGAACAAAATATTGCCGAAAGGTATCATAAAAACTTTTGTTTGAACCTTTCTTAAATATACGATAAAAAGTATTCGAATAAAAAGTTTGTTTACTTTTTATTAACATCACTATTAATATGATTTGCTTATTTTATTTTTTTTTTTTAAATATTTTTGAACAATAATTTTTTGTTTTAAGCAAAAAAAGAACTAGTTGCACTAATTCAAGAAATAATTAATGAGAATATCTGCATTTGCCCCTAAACATATTCATTGAAATCATATAAATTTTTTTTTAAATAATTACCAATATACATAACTTTAAATTGGTTGTCTAAAATAAAAAAAAATTAGTAAAATTTATTTAACATGTCCATATTAATAAATAAAACGTTTTTGTCATTATTTTTCACATCATGCAAACACTTATCAAAATGTCATTTACTTTTTAGTTTAAAGAAGGGCAAATCCAACAATAATTTTTTTTACTATATGAATGGTTTATTAAAGGTTCAATAGACAATTTTTCGTTTATGAATACAACTTTAGCACTTTTGCTTAAAAACGGTTAATTAATCATAAATAAGTTTTTATGAATACGGCTGTAAGACTATTAAAGTATGAAAGCTTTTCAAATTGTAATTTGACTTAGAATTCACATTCGAGTTAATATGGAAATTTATTTAAAAGAAAATGGTTCATCGAAAGGTTTTCTTCGCAAAAAAAAATATTTATGATAAAATTCTCAATTTATCATAAATATTTTGTTAAAAAAATTTCATCAAAAGATTAATTTAGAGAAAAAAATTTAAACGAATCAAATTTCAATTTATGAAGCTTACTTTCATTTGTTTTATTCCTTCAATATTTCACATATGTACTTTTTGCTTAACCCATTTTTTGCCGCATCTAGTTAAAATATTGCAGTGACTCGGTACCCAGCACAGCTTTATCACATACTCCCATACTGAGTGCTGGTAATTATAATCACCGGTTGGCGAAAATAGGTTAAGCCAACCTTTGGGTTTAAAATGAAATTTTATTCATTAAACACATTCAAAAATAAATTTGGTTACTTTTTAAAAGAAATATTTCTCACATTCTATTTGAATGTCAACGAAATCTAAATTTAATGAAATCTAAATTCTAACTCATACTTTTTCAAAAATTTTTTCATTCATTTATTATTTAAATTCTATTTACTATTCCTAAAAAGCTTTGGTTAAAAGTTTAATTATTTACACGCTATTAAACATTATTTTAATTTAAAACAAATCCAATTAAAATGTTCTTAAAAAATTTTAGTTAAAAAAATAATAACTGCTCCCCCTCATTACCGCCTTATTTCCTTTATAAACCCTCTTTTGTTTTCACCTTTCAATACGACTTACCCGCAATTTCCAATAAAAATATATATCTAGCATATCTTAAGGATGTAAAAAAATGTTTAAAGTAAAGTATACTTACAGAATTTTTAAAGCAGTTAAATTTGTAAAGGCGCCAGACGAGATTTTCATGATTTGATTACGTTTTAAAAGACTGCAAATAGAATAGAAAATCCACAGATTATTTAAAACCCATAAAAAATCATATGCAGTTAAAAAGTTATTACAGACATATAAAATACAGCGTGTTATTACAAAAATATTTCGATAGCAAACAAAGGGAAATTTAAACAAAAAAAAAAACAATTTCTAATGTTTCGATAAACGGGCATACATAGAAATCAGAGCATACTTTAAGTACTATAAAAATTGTTAAAATGCAAAGCATACTTTTAATGGTTTTGGTTTTATGCATATTTGTTTATTAAGGAGAAAATCGTTTATAATAAATGCGCTGTATTGGAAATAAAGTTTAGGTTTTCATATTTAATTGGCGTTGAGTAAAAATCTTAAAAACTCTGTTTTTATTTCGTTCCAGAAATTATAGTTTTTGTATACAGAAAATATGCTCAAATTTTTAAATGTTCGTATAAAGACTTTTAAAATGAAAGAAAAATGAATTTTATTTTTAATAAATAATTTAAAACTTTTTATTATTTCGCAGTTCATACTTACAGCACCACCAAATTTGGCATTCTTGGAAAATCGTCATCATTTATTATTGTCAATAAATTGCTGCCAAGATTCCTTCATAAATTGTTTATGTGAATCAGAAAATATAAATATATTAGAAACAAAAACAATACAATTCATTAGTCAAGTTACTAATTTGAATTAAAAAAATTACAATTTTAAGAGATACACAAATTATTTATTATAAGTTAGAAGTCATTATAAAAATATATGAATGTACTACATCATGTTAAAGGTTAACGTGATAAAAGTAAATGTCAATATTAATAATTTAATCACATTAAAGTTTTATGTTCAAAAAGTATATTTGTATGTATGAATAAGGTCAGTAATGCACAAAGATTATTTTTTAGAAAATTTCATTGCAGTCATTTCATATTCTCAATTATTAAACCTTTAATCTAAATCTTCCTTACTCAAGCCCTCTGCTTAAACTGTCCTTAAGCTTCTCACTGCCACTACTTCAACTATAATCTGACATGACATCAAGTCCAGCCTAACTCGAATATAACAACTCCCTAACGTCTCCCTTCTTTGACTATAATCCAACTCTGCTCAGACTCTTTCTCTACTCTAAATCTTCTATAACGCTATTTTATATCTACTCTTGCTCTACTCTAACTCCACGCTAACTCTACTCTGACCCTTATCTAACTCTACTCTAACTCTTATCTAACTCTACTCTTCCTCTACCCTAACTCTACTCTAATTCTATTCTAACTCTACTCTTACTCTACTCTAACTCTACTCTAACTCTACTCTAACTCTACTCTAACTCTACTCTAACTCTACTCTAACTCTACTCTAACTCTACTCTAACTCTACTCTAACTCTACTCTAACTCTACTCTAACTCTACTCTAACTCTACTCTAACTCTACTCTAACTCTACTCTAACTCTACTCTAACTCTACTCTAACTCTACTCTAACTCTACTCTAACTCTACTCTAACTCTACTCTAACTCTACTCTAACTCTACTCTAACTCTACTCTAACTCTACTCTAACTCTACTCTAACTCTACTCTAACTCTACTCTAACTCTACTCTAACTCTACTCTAACTCTACTCTAACTCTACTCTAACTCTACTCTAACTCTACTCTAACTCTACTCTAACTCTACTCTAACTCTACTCTAACTCTACTCTAACTCTACTCTAACTCTACTCTAACTCTACTCTAACTTTACTCTAACTCTACTCTAACTCTACTCTAACTCTACTCTAACTCTACTTTAACTCTACTCTAACTCTACTCTAACTCTATAATAAAAGAGGTCGTATGAAAATACAGAACGCGTATGCTAAGAAAACACTACACGTACGCTAAAACAAGATCGGTACTTCTCTAACTCTACTCTAACTCTACTCTAGCTCTAACTCTACTCCAACTTCACTCTTACTCTACTTTAACCAGAGATTTAACTACCGTAGTGTATTTTTTGAAAATACAAATCCTAAAGCGGCATGGCCTCATATCAAACTGATCCATCAAATAAAGGAATGTGTTGGTAACATCAAACTTTATTTAAAAGTTGTTGTTATAATAAATAAAATAATTTTTAAAAAGCATAAATAAAATTTGAAGAAATTGCGTACACGCACATCAAACTGACTAAAATTTTTTATGAATATCAAAAGATTTTCGACAAATGCAGATTAATCGTTGATGAGCAAGTTTAGTATGTGGCCACATCACATTAAACTCTTTTTTGTGTTTGTGAAGTTGTACACTAACAATATACGGTACACAATTATCATAAATTGACAAACACATATGCTAAGATAACGTACCGATCTTGCTTTAAAGCACGTGTACTGTTCCTTTCGATAATATTTAGTAAATGCGTAGTAAACATTTAATGTACGTATTGTGTTGACAATGCGTTCGCTGCATTAGAGTTTTTTTCATGTATAATAAAAGAGGTCGTATGAAAATACAGAACGCGTATGCTAAGAAAACACTACACGTACGCTAAAACAAGATCGGTACGTTTTCTTAGTATTTTGTTTTTTTGTAAAAATTCACAAACGTTAAACGTTGTTTAACTCGAAATCTATTCTAGTTTTAATGAAACAATACTTTGATCAACCTTAACTTTGTTCTTATTTTTAGATAACGTTTTTACAGATTACGTAAATTATCGATGACCTTTCTATAGAGAAATAATGTTGTCGATAACTTTTCTATTTAAGAAAATTAATAAGTTTCTTTTGTATAAAATAGTAAGTTAATCGATAATTTTTCTTCAAATAAGTGAATTCATCCACAACGTTTCTTTAGATTGGTTAAATAATTGATTATTTTTCTGTAGAGTAGTAAGTAAAGCTATTGAAAACTTTGCTTCAGATAAGTAAACTTAACGATAACTTTTTTTTGTAATGTTTAATAAAGTAGCCGCTTATAAAGATGATCGGTACTTTTTGATAATTCAGGTAAAACTATTAACCTCACAATTTTAGATTTGAAAAGTTATCGATAACTTTACTATGGTTTATTAAACTTTTTTGAGTTTTGAGAACTTATCGATAATTTTTCTATGGATAAGTTTAGTTTTTGATAACTTTATTAACAAGTGCCAATGATTGTACATTACTGTCTTTGTGTGTAAAAACCGTTTTATCATGCAACAATTTCCCATTTATTAATTGCCGCATAGACTCCATTTTTTTAATCAATTGAAAACAAAATTATTATTGCTAAAAGCAAACAAACAATTAGTAAAAAAAATTTTGCAATTATAATTTTTTTCACAAATAAATAAAAAATATTTTTTATTTCGCCAATTTTTATAAATTTGAGAAGACCAATTCGTTCAACAGCATGCAGAATTTAGATTCTTGCCAATTCGTAGGATTAATTTTATTTATTAAATAAAATTTTGTGAGACCAAAAACAGAAAAGTTAGTTACGGAACAAAAATAGAATCTTAGTCTAAATTTACACGTTTCATCTTTTGATGCTCAACTTTTTTTCAATTCCCTTTTAAAGATGCCAATATAATCACACGCAGCAATCGGTTTCAACCTTTTTCGGTTCAAAACAACAACAATTTTATTTACAGCGAATCAAAGAGAAAAAAAAAGAAAAAAATTACATGCAGCCATTGTTGTGCATATATCAACAAATAAAAACACAAAGCGTACTGCCAGAGTACAGGCATCTCCGTACTAACCCCCTTTCTTCTTTCTTCTCTCACCTAAAAACATAAGAGTTGAGCATCAAAAGATGAAACGTGTGAAAGCAGACTTAGTGTTGCATTTTTAATTTGTCAATATTTATTTGGGTTAAATTAAAATTAAACAGAAAGAAGTGTAGAAACATAAAAAAAAATAGAAGTAGAAACGTATGGCTCACAGTGCTTCAAGTGTTTTTAATCCAGCCAAAGCATCGGTTGGTATCCGATAGAATAAATTACCCTCCAGTCGCAGGGTGCGTAATTTTGGCAAATGTTGCAGGCTGTTGCTGTCCATGCTCGCTAAGGCATTGCCATTTAATTGCCTGTGTTTTTTTTGTTGGAGTGGTAAAAAAGTTTTGGTTATTCGGTTTTGCTTGGTGCAATTTGTTAAGTTGGCCAGCCAAAGTGGTTTTTATATTTTGGCCACAAATACATGTGCAAACATTAAAAAAATGCTTAAGTTTATTGTTATTATTATAGTGTATTTTTAGGGGATGCAAAATTATATTAGTTTTGTTTTTGATTTTGTTTTTGCAGGATTATAATATTTGTGATAACTTGGCAAAATTGTTGATACACTTACACATATAAAGCATTATAAGCAGTTAAATTAAATTCTAAATAATAAATATAAGGATTTTCCTTAACAAAGTGAACCGCAAATAGATTTTGAAATAGTAAATAGGTTAAAGGCGGTTAAAACTTGTAAAAAAAACATATTTTTAAAACTAATTAACTTCCCTGTTTAATCACATGCGACTCAAGGACTTGATGTTATATTTGAGTGAAAGTGTATAAGTGGGCAGCATGCGGACAGGGAAGTTGTTAATAATTAAATTAATTTTTATAGAATTTTCTTGTCTGCACTTTTGTTAGTCAAATAATTTGTTATATTAATAATTTTGTATATAGGGCAAAATAAACCATACAAACTGATTTGGCAAACACACAAACATATTTCGTACAAACATTAATTTTGCATTTTGGTTTTATTTTGAAAGAATGCAGACGACGATATTGCTGCGGAAATTCTTCTTTATGTTTCAAACGGAGTAGAAATTTTAAAACAAGAAAAATAATTTGGAGTAAAAAGTGGTTTAAACAATGAGCTGTTTTGGTGCAAATAATGCTGCTTAAAAAATTAACATTTTCAGCTGAAAATTATTTTTAGGCTTTTTCTTTTATTTTTTCGCTCTGCAAAGTTTTTACTGTACTAGAGGTCACAAAAAGTTTGACAAACATCCAACATTTCTACCAATTAATTAAGATTTTGAATAATTCTACAAACATGCTTTAAATGCTTGTCAACACAAACGCATTTGTACAAACACATTTGTACAAACGTAAAAAAATTAATGATTTAAAAACAATAAGTAAAATATAAGGTTTAACTAAGTAAAACATATTTGTTTTAACATTTTTGCCAAGCCATTTGTGTGATTTATTTTGCCCAACCTCTAAATCGTAGAATGCCAACAAAAAAAAAATAAAGAATTTTTTAAAGCGGTTTTTACATAAACGGCATATTATGTTTTCAACTATCGGTCAGACCTTAGACTAATGCGCGATTAGACTTTAATATAGTCTTAAGTCAAAAATTCAACTTTGTCTATAATTTGGATTATCGCCTAGCCTATAGTTTAGACCTTTAGTTTAGCCTTTAGCTTAGACTTAAAATAAGGCTAAAAGTTAGACTAAAGATTAGATTATAGTTAAATTAAAGTTTACACTATAATTAAGACTTTGACTTAAGTTTTAACTACAGTCTAGACAGGCTATGGCTTAGACTATATTTTAGACAGTAGTTACGACTATAGTTTTGTCTGTAGTTGAGACTAAAGTTAAGACTATGGCTTATACTATAGTTTAGGCTATAGCCTAGATTTAGCTTTGAATTTTGATTAAAACCACCATTTATGTTAAGACTATAATCAAGTCTATTGTCTAACTAAAACTCTAATCAAAAATTGAAACAAAAAATTTACTCCGCATTTAAGACTTTAGTGAATTCTATGCTTTTGTATAAAGTTTGCGTATTTTATTTATTCAAATATGTTAAGTTTTAGGAATACTTACATGGATACCAAATTACCTAAACCTTGAAAAGCATAAGCGGGCAATGTTTTAAGGCCACAATTTTGTAGGTTTAAACGTTTTAATTTGCTTAAACCATAAAATGCCAAAGGATCTAACATTTCCAGACTATTATCAGCTAAGGTTCTGAAAAGAAAATCAAGAAACCGTTTTAGTTTCAATAAAATTTTAAGAAAAATGTTTAATCAAATGGCATTTTAAAATCAAACAAAAAGTTCTGTTGTTGGTTCCACTGCTAAAATGTGTATACAATTTTGGAAATTATACCCAAAAACAATAAGATGTTCTTTCTTAACGTGTTTCTGTGATCACGTGATCACCTGTGGACAAACTATAGCATTCGATATCGATCGAAATCTGCTCTTTAATTTTGTTGTAATTTCCTCCGATTGGAAATTACTGCATATTTTGTCTCCTGCTCTTTGGCAAAATTTTTATTTGCTTGTTGGTTTTGTGAAAAAAATCATTTTTATTAAATAACTAGCTGTTTGGTCCCGGCACTGCTCGGGATTTTCTAAATAAAAATAAATTGTTATCTGCCGGGTAAAAATTTTATCAGGAAACTTATTTTTGTTCTCAACGTCTGCAATGTCACATCGGCTTCGGGTGCAATGTTATGACATTTCTAACGTAACGACGTAATCTCTTTTAATAGTTTTCGACATGAGTTACAGACACACTTTTTTCTCACTTTTCGAGAAACGATTTAATATTTTGTTTCTCATCTTTTCGATGCGAGAAGTTCTCACTAAAGTTAAAGAACATGAGTACTGGCTCCCGACTTAGATAATTTAATATCAAAGTTTGGTGTCAATCGTTCCAGCGGTTCTTGAGTTTTAGAAGCACATACACGGCACAAACGTTTTTATATATGTATAAGTATATACATAGATAAAATAAAACAAAATAAAATAAAATTTTTTAAAAACGTAAACAAAAATGTTTTTTGAATGAAAATTCGTATGATTAATAATATTTCTCAACTTTTTAAATTTGACTTAAGATGTTTTGTCAAAATGTCGAAAAAAATATATGGAAGAATATTTTATTTATATTTTATAATCAACATTTTTAATTTTTGAATTTATTCTATGAGCAAAATTTCAGTTATGTATGTACGAAAGGAAATAATTCCCAGTTTCTATATTTTATAAGTATATTTTGCCACAATTAATGGAGTATGGCCGACCGTTTTAACAGAGAGTACCCAGACCGCCCCTAATATCATGCGTGGAAGAACAATGTGATACTTAGGCTTGGAACGGATCGAATCAAATCAAACAGCGACATCGGTCATTACGAGTCATTGGTTGATATGATCCATGTAATGAGACAAGGGGTAAACTAAAAGACTATTGTAGCAACTTTCAGAAGCAAAAGGAAGAAGAGGTGATACTTCACTTTCTACACAAATGCATTTAGTTTAAGCCTGTTAGGATAAGGAATTTTGGTAGACCAGAATTGCCCTGTCTGGATGTTCTATCTGAGGCAGGACTAAGGTTAATCTTTATTATTTACTTTATTATTTGTTTTAAAGCTGGGAAAATAACTAAATTATCAAGAGCGAGGAGCTCCCAAGAAATTCAAAAAACGACTTTTACCAAAAAAATCAAGTTTTAAACACAATATGTAACCGGGTACCCTGACAACCGCATAAGGGTTAAAGTCATCAGTTTTATATTAGCGTATCAGTAATATAGTTTTTTTTTTAAATAAATCATACGCTCACGTTTTTAAATATTATGCTAATCGTGAATTAAAAATGGTGAACAGCTTTTAATCTCGACATTTTGTTTTCCGAATACACTTTTTAGGGAAAGAGAAACAAATTAAGAGAGACATTTTATTTATTTATTTATTTACGATAGGGTTAATATACAATTTTTGTAAGAAAGTTCTACAATTTTTCTTAACTAACCCTTTTAAACCTGTTGTTTTAAAATGTTCGATATCTTTCCAAAATATTTCCAGTTCAAATAAAAAAATCTACAATTCTTCGGTACAGTGTACCCACCAAACAATTATGTACCCACAATTCGTTTAATATCTTAAAACTTTAAATTAATATTAAAAAAAACAAATTTTTCCCATTTCTGTCCATAAAACAATGATGTCTTGTAACGTGGTTTATTGCTTTTTGTTTTAATTCGAGTTTTTTTTTTATTTATTTACGCACAAGAAGTGGTCCCGTCCCGCTTTAATGCTTTTCCATAAAACAACAAGTTTTTCAATTGTCTGTTGTGGTTTAAATAAAAAAAAAAAACACAAGGAAGCAGAAAAAACACAATTTTGTAGCAAATTATTTTTAGTGTTTTATTTCCCCCTCTTTTTTTGAAAATTTATGTTAATGATGTGTGAAGCAAATGAAAAATCGTTAAATTGAAACAGTGGATGTCAATTTCGGTGGAACCCTAAAAAAGAAGTCAAGTTAGAGGAGGTTTGTTACTTGCAATTTGGCAATAAAACGAATATTAAGGGGAAGTAGGAATTCTTGTCTCCCTAGAATTATTTCGTTTTCTATCAATCTTCTGTGGGTTTTTTATTTTTACACATTTTTTTACTTTCAATATTTCGTTCTTCATAAATTTTCTTCTTAATACTTACAATTCTTCTAAATTAGTTGCCATAAAAAATGAGTTTGCATCCAATTTGGTTATATTATTGTTGCCCAAATCTCTGTAATGATAAATTGAGAACAAAAATTACTATACAAAGTTTTTTGTGATATAAATTCTAAACAAAAGAGAAGAAAACCAAAAAAAGCAATTGTTAAAATATCTAAAGCTGAAAGGAAGACATTATCATAGAAAAAAACGCCAAATTTAAAAAGTATATGAAAAAATCTTTTAAATCGGCAACTAGAATAATTGATAAATAACATTAAAGTACTGATTAAAAGTCGCCTAAGTCAGAAAAAAGTCCACAAAAAAACAAACAAAAAAAAAATTGTAGTAAATTACAAACAATCTATACGACGGGTAGGGCCAGTGATGCCAATTCTTTGCAACTAAAAATGGCTAAATTTGTAGTAAAAATATGGCTAAACAAGATTTTATTACAAAAAAGCATCAATAATAATAAAATAAAAACTTAAAAACTCTATTCATAACACTGGAATTGGAAATAAGAGATTATTTTATTTGTATTTATAATTTTTTTAGCAATAATAAGATAAGCATAAGAAATATCTCTGAATAAAGAAAATAAGTAGACAGATTTTTAACTGAATTTTCATTTATTTTATATTACATTTTAAGCTAATTTGACGTACAGAATATTGTGAGTGTGTCTTTTTAAAATATTTTGGTCTAAAAATTTTTAAAACTTAAAAATATTTGTCTAAATAAAACCGGCTCAAAAATTTAGCCACCTAATGGCTAAATTGGCAACATTGATTTCAACTGGTTTTCCAACAAGTCATCGAGAGTTGTCAAAAAGGAATATTACGACATAGTTGCAATGAATTAATTTCTCATCTCAGAAGGGTCCCATCTGGTGTACTACAACAGAGCATTTCTTTGATGCCATGGTATTCCACTTTGGTGCTGAGTAGGCTGGTATGCCGGGCTTATGATATGGTTTCTTTCTATTTTTCATTGGCATTAAGTATTCGAGCAAAAAGTGCAGCGTTTAAAACATGAAAACCGTCTTTCAGTCTCTCGTTTTCAAATTTTGTTTAACATAACTGCATTGACGCGTAATCATAGCTAAAAATAAAGTGTTCACATGCATTTAAAGCCGCTTTTACTTTTAATTATTATATTTTTTTTTGAGTATGGGCCATTGCCATTGAATAAATCCTTCTTCATGCTATATTTCAAATTCTTTATAATTTAACAAGCTGCCTGTGATTCCTTTAATTCGTCATTCATACAAATTTTTTTTTGCCGACCTGAGCGGTCAGCTGCGTCAAAATCGGCACTTATTTATCGATAGAATATACTCGGAATAAGTTTCGGTAAGCAACTGATGCGTGCCCTGCTTTTCATAGATCCAACTTTTAGTATACCGATCGACATGGATTACTTTTTAAATAGATCTACCGATGTCCGTGCGTCCGGCTGGCTGGCTGTCCATGTAAACCTTATGCGCAAAGTACAGGTCGCAATTTTCAAGATAATTTTATAAAATTTGGTTCCAATTATCACAAGCCACTTGAAAATTGAGAAAATTGTTACATTTTTAGTACAGAATTGGACATTTCAAGACAATCATCCAGGTGTTCGTGGTATGTGCATATAAATTGTTATTATCTTAACTTTATTATCTCATACAAAATAGAACACATTCATGAAAGAAAATAAGCAAATGCTTCTTCTCACTAAAGAACAAACTGAACGATAAGTGAATGTTTCGGTACTCTGGCTAAGAAGTACTGCTGGTTAGGTCAATTTTTGATATTTAACTACGACTGCTTTAGTATGTGGGAAATGGGCAAAATAGATTATAACCCTCTTTATTTATTACAGAAATTTAACTACGAGTGCGTTAATCTAAATTTATTACAGAAAGTAACAAAGAAACTCCGCTTAGCCGATTGTTTTCATAAAAAAGGCCTAAAAGTATGCCCTTTACAATATGCCTCTTTCAATTTTATTACAATTCTCACAAGTGCCGAATGGTCTATTTTAACTGCAGAACATTTAAATCTTTTTCCGCAAAAGAATTTAGTCTTGCCATAATATTTTTGTTGTTATATGAATAAAAAAAAAAACAATATTAAAATGATTTTATTTCAATCTGTTATTAACATCAAGTTGAAATTCTTTTTAATTTTATTTCCTTAAACGAAAAAAAGTTCTCAAACAAAGACGTCCTTTAAACGATATCTTTTGTTTTAAGAATTGACCTTACAAATAAAGTAATTGAAAAGTTGAAAATGAAGACCTCCGGTTTATGTTCTGTCAGCATGAAATCTTTTAAATAATCAATCAAATTTGATAAGATTTTCAGTAAAAAGAAAAGCCTGTTTACATTCAATTTTTTGAGGCAAAAGGCAGGAAAATAAAGAAATATTCTACACATTAGTGTATTTGCAAAAAATAAAATTTATAAACAATTCTCTAGAATATAAAAGTACAACAGATTGAAAATATTGTTTACATTTTGCCGGCAACAGCAGCAGATATACAAGATGAGTAATATCTGAGCAGTAGTAAAAGTAAGGCAACATTTTTATATCTTTATGGCAGAGCATATTTGCAGATGTACGAGAGGTGAACAATTAATTTGAATCTTTTTTTGTAATAAAAAAAACAAATTTGGTTTGCTTTCGGGAATCACAAGTTTCCATTCTGAGAAGCGAATTTCTAAAGCTTCTTAAATAATTGCTCCTTTTTGTAAACATAAGTAATGGGTGAGTTTATAAGGCTGATAGAACATTTAAAAGGATTATCTGTCAAACGAACTATCGTGCTGACATTTATAAGTATAATCTGGCAAATCATCACAAAAGATTCAGGCATGAACAATGCCACCGAGGTATTCAAATTGACTTTGAACCTTTACATGAATTTTAAACTCATAACAAAGTTTTGTTCTGGCGGGACCATGATTGCCTATGTGTCCCAAATTTGTCTCTTGACCGGACTTGACCGTCTATACTTTCTTACTTTAGTTTTTTAAACTTTAATGCTTCATAAATTTGTGCCTTTAATTTTTTTATCAACCCTCGTAAAATTGTGCACCAAAAGGGATATGTTAAAAATCTTTAATGGTATCATAAACACTAAATCAAGTCAAAAATCCCAACTTCTAAGTAGTTTATGGTTTGAGGCCGATGACTATAAAACAAAGACATAAAAAAAACAATAAAAACGAGTAGACAAAGAGAATTTCGAATGTGAGAAGTTGTAAATGAAACAAAACCAATAATTTATGTATATTATTAACTTTGTTAGAAAACGTAATTTTTTTGCGCCATTATTGTAGAAAAGTCAATTTGAAAAACGAGATGAATATACTGAAATCAAAGTTATATTGAGAACGGACACGCAAGAAAAAACCTTTTTTGGTATATGGTCGGTCACCTGCAACAAAATGATTTTTTACGAAAACCTTTTAAACATATTATTTTGAACGAAAAATTCGATATAATATGAGGGTTACTTTTACCACATAAATGTAACCGACAACCATATTATGGTTTAATTAGTCCTCCATAAAGATGCCACAACCATGTTAGCCCTAACGATGGTATAAATAACAAAGCACGATGTGCATTATTTGAATGACTGCAAACCAGCAACGAATGTGTATTTGTTGGTGTTCAATAAATGATATTTTTTTGCAATCACACAAAGCCGTTCGCTGGTAACCATATAGAAAAATTGGTTTTCTTTGGGTGAAGAGCAAAAATAAAGTCTCAAATACTGCTGAAGGTTTCACGCAGAGTCATTGAAAATGAAATCTTTTGCAACTTTTCTACAATGCAAAGCTATTGTAAAATATTTAAGCGATGCACAGTGGGTTAAACATAAGTAAACTAAGAATTAATTTAGGGCAAATTGTAACTATCGATATTGATATTTTTTTTATTTTTTTTTTTTTTTTTTTGACTAACTTTACATTATTAATGGCCAATTTTACCAAATCCATTTAAATATCAATTCAAATAATTTTATTTTTATTTGACATGAAAAACGAATTTTAAATGTACAATTGTAATTTAAATAAATTGGCGAAATCGGCCATTAGTGAAAAATGTTTTTATAAAAATATTGATAGAAAAATAAATTGTCTGAATATACAAATTTGTTTATAAAACCAACATCAAACAAAACCCAGCAAACGCAGAAATACACCCTATGTATTGCCAAACGTATTGCCTGGAGGTAAAATAATATTGCGGCAATTTCCTATTGCGGAAGATACTTTCCTTGGGAAGAAACGTGTCTGGAAGGCAGCTCTCCTCAGCAATACGAAAGCGATTCTGCTAGATGATAAGCTAGCAATACAGCCAGATAACCACTTATTAGAAAATAGGAAAATATTGCCAAAATATCATTACGATGATAAAAATAAGATTTTACTTTTTGTAAAATATTCAGTTATGTACAAATAAGCATAGATTTTTTTTAAATTAAATTGTCTGTCACGATGTTTATTAAAAAAACATTCAACTTTTTTAAAATCACATCCATTATGAGGGTTAATTGATATCTTGATTAAATTGAAAAGGAAACAGATTAATATTTAATCGATTTATCTTATTTTTTGCAGACTATTTTGAGAACTAATTTTTTAGATTTAGCAATTTGATTAATTTTTTTTATTATAATTAAATTTTTTTTTCCTGTCTATATTGTCAAAAATTATAAAAGGAAGAAAATAAAAAAAATACTTTGATTACTTTCTTTTAGATGATAAGTTGGAGATATTGCTAAACTATTGCCTTAGAGGATATCTTTCATTTGTTTGCAGGGAAAATGTTTTGATTTTACAAATTTTTTTTTTTTGAATATAAAAACTTATTTTTTCCTCTGTGTTGAGAAGCTTGAATTTTCTTTGTATTGGAGTTTCAACGCCTATTTGGAATTAAGAATAAATCTGGACGGCAGTCTCTACAACTAATATGTATATTTCTTCAGTCCAAAGTCATGACTTTTATTATTAATTATGGAGTTTTGTACCATCTCCCTTAAAAACAAGATAAACTTTTCTATTTTTTTTTTCTAAATCTCTACAGCTTAAAGAAAAATGTGAAATCTAAGACATTTAGTGTTTATAGCCGTAGAAAAAAGTAAGCAGCACACTAAAAAATTGCAATAACAAATTATGTGCTTCTGAGTACACACATATGTACATATCTTGCAAAAAAAGTATCTATAGAATATAAGAAAAATTATGGAGTCAAGTGGTAAAAAATAAGAAGGTGGTGACACATAAAATGATCTTTGTGTATGTAATGCACTTTACGAAATTCATAAAGGAAATAGCAAAGAAAAGACATGTTCTTCAATGTATAGTTGGTAGATGGAGTGTAAATGCAAAATACCCTACTTTGGCTTTGTAGTCAAATAGGGGCCCCAAATAGCATTTCTAAGGGTGTTCAGCGATCTGGAATAAACGAAATTTTTATAAACTCGATCAATCGTTATAACATATTTTTTATCACACTGAAAGATTTTTTAGTGTTTGCCTACTATAGGGTACTTTCAAACGTTACAAAGAATGAAAAAAATGGCTGTATGACCAAAGAATTATTATGTTTAAAACCAGCAAATATTGTACCCTCCGGTTTTACCATTGCTAAGGAATGTTTCCTAACAAACATAAACAATACCCAAGGCACTCACAAACACACACATAATATAAAAAATACGAATACAACCATGTAAAGTTTACAATAAAAACACAATCAGGAACGATAAAAAAAAACTGTGATTGTTTTCCATAATTTTATGCGGTTTTCGCAATTTTCTTTCTGCTTTTTATTTCTTTTTGAAAAAGTGGGCGAAACTCTTTAAGTGCAGATGGTTGGCGTTCAAAAGCTAAATGGGAAAATTTTCAGGGTGTTAAAGATGAGGACACTGTCCACATTAACAATAACTACAAGATTTTGTAAAATAAACAACAGTAAATGTGTTTGCAGACACACAACAAGCACAGTTGTAACAATTTATGAGGTGCGTACTGAAAAATGCAAAATGAATCGATACAAAAACAAACTTGACTTCAATTTATTAACAAACAACAAATTTTAAACAAAAAATGGGTCATTTTGGTTTTGAAAAAAAAAAACAAGGAGTAATAAATTTTTCTTTAATTTTATATAACATTAACCCATTTTTCGCCGACCGGTGATTATAATTATGAGCACTTACTGTTTATAGATGACAAATAAATCTTAGGGAAGTATGTGGTGAGGCTGCGCTGGGTACTGAGTCACTGCAACTTGGAACTTGGTGCGGTAAAAAATGTGTTAAGACGAATAAATCTCATAATAATTTAGATAGTAAAATAAAATTCTACATAATTAACTCTTATATATACATATACGAGGGCGGATCAATAACTTCCGGATAATGAATTTCCCACCATTTAACTGAAATGGCAACTTTTTTCCTTTCAGTAGTTTTAATAGGCTGCGTTATTTAGTTAGTAACTGACAGCCATTGAATTTAGGAGAAATTTGAAAAAATTGAATTTCGTGTGCTCATAACGCAATATTTTATGCGCTAGCAATTTTAATTTCTTTGTGCCACTTAAAATGCCGAACGTTATGGTCTCTACATTCGAAACATTTTAAAATTTTCACGATATGGTGTTCACCGATCAGAGATTATAATTGTGTGAGATTGTGGAAGCCAAGGGCATCTCGAATGGCTCGGGTGTTTAAGTTATCAATGTTCACTTGGGTATGAGAAAGCTTTTCGCAACATGGTTGCTGCATTTGTTTACAAACGACTACAAACGCAATCGTTTAAAAACGTCATCGAGGTATTTGGCGTTGTTCAGCCGATATCTGGAAGAGTTTTTGCGCAGTTTCATAACCGTGGATGAACTACAGCACACCAGAGACCAAACAGCAGTCATAGCACTGAGTTTCTTGAGCCAGGTAGATTTTTCAACGATCGTTTCGAATTCGGGATCGAATCAAGTTTGTAGTACTTGAATCAAGCGCATTTTGAGATTGATTCAATCTTAGTTTTACTTAAATCAATCTCATTTTCGGATTATTTCAAGTACGAATCCGGGGTTGAACATGGATAAGTTAAGTATTTCGCGATTTAAAAGCCGTACTTGATTTAATATTTCTGTACTTGATTTACGAATTGATTTGCGTACGGATGGATTGATTGAGTGAAGAAGATGCAAAGACGAAGAATAAAAGGAGTCAACAGAATATTTTCTCAGTCATTGTCTGGCATTCAGGGACCTAAAATTGTTTTGTCAGAAAACTCTTAGAGACCGGTTGGTTGAGGAATAATGTTGACTAACAGGTAGGTAGCGACACATAGTAACAGAACGGGAATTGACTACTGGTCCTACATGGGATAGGCTTGATGCCAATTGAACCTAACCTTAACTTCCTAAGACATGCACTGTGCTGAATTACACAGTAACAATTTGACGTGAAAGTCATTATCTTTTGTTGAGTCATTCAGAAGTGAAATAGATATGGCTACAACAACTAAGATTACCCAAGGGCCTATATGTTTACCTTATGGGGCCTTAGATGAATTTTTCTCTTTTTTTTAAATATAAATTTTATTTTTGCTGTTACATATGTACATGAAAAATCTTGTTGTTATATCTTTTGATGTTAGAAATATGCATTTGAAGTCATCTCTTATATCGGTGCTGCGAAATAAAGCCCCAGGAAATATGACCCCAAAAAATAAATTAAAAGTGACCCCAAATTTGGGGCTATTTTTCATAATTCAATATGACCCCATTTTTTTAATGAAAAATTACCCCCAAAAAATGAAAAATATCCTTCATTATGAGAAATCACCTTAAAATTTGTAATGAATTTTAACCCCATTAAAATTTCTTAATACATTTGCATTTTATATTAGTTAAAGAAAGAAAGAAGAAAGAAACAGCCCCAGAGCAAAAAAATTTTGATTTTATTTAGGGCCATTTTTCATTCCTTGATATTGGGGTAATTTTTCACTCCACTTAAAACGCAAAAAAACCCCAACGAAAAAATTAAAAAAATAACCCCAAAAAACAAAAAAATTGCCCTAAAATTACGTGTTGTTGTGTCTCATGTAAAATTTTGGGGCCATTCTTTGTTTTCTTTTTGGAGTCATATTTCCTTGGGTCATTTTGCACACCACACCGCCTCTTATATAATTTTTCAAATAAACTATTAATCAAAAATAAAAACAGTTTTAATTAAAAATTTAATCAACAAAATTACTGCAGAAAATGTTGTTAATATCAAAAAATATTTAGTTTATACTATTTATTTGTTCACTGGTGCAAATTTAATTAATTTTTTTATAAATATCACGAATTTCTTCATCGAAATTAATTACAATTTTATTTTTGTAAAAACAACAACGATTTAGGACCGTCATCTTAGCAACATGTCTTCTCAATGTATCGCTACTACAAAAACAAAAACAGCATAGTTTACGGAATACGCGTTCTGCACTTTGTCTTATACTTAGTGCCGTTATTTTTACTAAAGCTTCGTACAGACGATGGTCAGATCTTACAATGTTGTAATTTTTTTGACAATGGTGCCATTGTCAGATGCATTAATTAAACACATCTGCCAAATGAAAACAGCGTACAATGTTCACACAGTTGCAAGTCATTTTTATTCAATTTTAATGACAACATTGTAAGATCTGACCACCGTCTGTAAGAAGCTTAAGTCTCCAGATATTATTTCATTTTATTGTAGACCGAATGACTGTGCTCTTAAACAAATTACTTTTATAAGAAAATAAAATTTAATTGTCTGAAAAAAAATTCAACAAATCCAAAATTAACGAAAATGTACTAAAATTATTAAAATTCACTGAATCGGTTTACGATTTTTAGGAACAAACTTTACTTAACATTTATGAACTTTTATGAAATTTGTGGGAGAATAAAAATGTTTAAGATACAAAGAGATTTACTTTAACTCTGAATACGAGGGCTTCCTTTAATGTGAAAAATCTCTATTGAGTGTTAAAGTTTTTTAAGATATTTTAACGAACTTGAGCCGCCTGATTAAAAAAGGCAGCCATAGCATGAGATGTTTGTACAAATATTTTATATCTGTTTGTTATGTGTCAATATGTTTTGACATTTATATGTTTATTGCTAAAACTATGATTAGATAAGAACAAGAAATGATAAATTAGCTTTTATCATTTATTCCTTTAAAAGAGGACTAATATTTAATGCTACCTTTCACTACAATTGTAAATGGTATACATAAGTTTGTCATTTTGTTTGTAATTTCTTCAATATTTATCTGAGATCTCATAAAGCATATTAATTCTGGGTCCTTATGAGTAGAAAGGCTAATGTAACAAAACCTGGCTGTGCGTGTGTATGTTGAAATGGGCTTTGCTAAGGTCCTAGATACGATGGGGTTTAAATTGTCATATATTTATATTACATATAGTCCGCAATAGTTTGCCAATGAAATTCAGCTAGAGCTGTCCACAAATGGCTGAGATATGAGCAAAAAACCACGACAGCCTTTAATTTTTACTCATAAATCTAAAATTTATCCATTAGCCTTTACTTTGTGAAGCCATCTTATAATCCGTGAACTTTAGTTGTTCACGGCTTATGAAAGTAATGTCGCAAAATGGCCTATTTGAGCTAGAAGGACCAAATTATGTTCAGATATTTAATATTGAAAATGGGCCAAATCAGTTAATTATGTCACTTGTCTCCTATACATCCCCAGAAATTTGTAGGAATCATCTTAGGGAAATTTCACTTTCTGGTGTTACTTCCTCCAGGGAAAACAGGTGCACTCAATACCTGGGATTCCGCTAAAATACAAAATTTATAGATCTCAAGAGAATAATAAAATCCCTTGCGATCGCGGATAACGATATATCATATCTAGCACCACTGGAGTACGTAGCCTCCCAGTGAGCTGACAACGGACAAACTGTTAGTTAATGCTTCCGTTAGTATGATTCTTTCAAGAAATGCTATCTGTCTTTTAGGAAGATTGTCTTTGCAGAATTTTCGCTTTTCCGTTGAAAAGATATCTTCCGGAACTAACCACGTTCTGATTGTGGTTAGCTACCCAAAGTCACGGGAAGGAATATCTAGAAAATCCCACAAAATGTTGATTTTTCACCTTTTGCGGAAGAGTTCCGCCTTAGGGTGAACTATCCCCAGGTGCTGTTGCTTTTCAACAGGTGCTACTAGCATTTTTTCAAAAGCTGCGGAAGTTAGATCCAGTTGCTAAACGAACACAACCCTTAATACCGTTCGTAGCTATTTTCAAGAAAGAGCCGAACATTATATATTGTTCTGTTCTTCGTTAAAAAATAGAACAATTGTAGTGATACTGTAGACAAACATTATATTTTAATGTTCTATAATGTTTCTTTTTTTTGCATTGATAAAGAAATGAGCAAACAAAAAATTTTAGTAACGACCGCAGCACGAACAGCTTGTGTGTGTATTGTGTATATGATTTGTTTGTGTAAAATTATTAAGCTGACTTTTTTTTTCGTATGTGTATTTTGTTTTTGTAAAAAAGGTTTGGTTTTTTTTTACCAGACGAAAGGGACGAAGATTAATGAGCCGAACCGGACACAATGAAGTTTGTGGATTAAAAAAAAAACCGAACGGAATAAAATATTCTCATCTTTTGTTGAGTTTGATAAAAACAGTATTATTTTTGTGTTCGAAAGATGACTAACAGGGAAACTTTATTTTTTTCAATGATTTTCTACACAAACACTATTAGCGTTTGTGTTTTCCACAAATCTACCGAACCGAACACTAAGGAGCGATACTTAGTGTTTATTTTCGAACACTGCTTTTAATTAAATTCCGTACTAATTTTCCTATGCAGACGAATTAGAACTTTTATTTTTAGCATTAGTTTCACTATGATAGAAGAAAGCCCTGCAAAGTCAAAAGGACCCCAATGTTGTCGCTTAGTAGGGCATTCTATAGAAAATGGATATTTAACTGAGTTTTTCAATTTTAATTATCTACCATACGTCGTGTAGTTTTAGTTTAATATTTTGAGCCTACAGGATTTTTTTAAAATTTGTACACATTTGTTTTATAACCCGCAAAACTTTAAAGCTTGTGTGAAGGCGTAACTAGGACAGGATCAAAGAGGCGCTAAAGTGGGCCACCTCAGTATAAGAAAGAATCAAAACGATACCAATTTAAAGATTTC
Source organism: Pollenia griseotomentosa (assembly GCA_963931875.1). Taxonomy (NCBI): domain Eukaryota; kingdom Metazoa; phylum Arthropoda; class Insecta; order Diptera; family Polleniidae; genus Pollenia; species Pollenia griseotomentosa. The sequence goes on along the minus strand of OZ007561.1, from coordinate 198,982,339 downwards.
TATTATACCTATATTTGCATATATTGCACACGTTATAGATATACCCCCATATTCAAGTTTATTGAAAATCTTTTCATAGAAAATTCGCTTCATAAAATTTTTATAAGCCTGAAATGTTTTTTAGAAATATGGGGGATAGGATATTTCGATTTTGATTTTTGCTTGTTTTTCTTAATACCACCAACTTCATGCCGGCATTTTTTTACACACCCAAAGGGAACTCAAAACTGAGATTAACAAAACTATATATTCGCTTATAAATTTTAGGCAAAGTAGGCATCTTTTTGTGCCTTCAAGCGCCTACTGACAGTCGTATATTTTTCTCATTTTTTTTTCAAATAACCACCTCTTTTTTTTCTTTACAACGCTATTGATTGAACACATGTAATGGAATCTTTTAGGCCTACTCAACATCAAGTGCTGTGTGTTTCTTTAAATGACTCATTATTTGCAGTTATTTATCTATGGATGTCCGTCCCGTTGGCCTGTCATTCAAGAATATTTTTGTCTGTTTGTCCGTTTTTCTTGCTGTCTGTAGAAACATTTATCCATTCATATGCTGCTGCTGCTGCAGACTATACGGAGTGAGCTGTCGTTTCAAAGTAAGTTGTGGGTCTTTTTTATTTCTCCAAGTTTTTTTTTTTTTTTTTGTTTCTGTTCAGTTGTTTATTTTGCAGCGTGTTCATTCTTGTTAGTTCAACAAAATAAAAACAGTGGCAAATTTAATTAATAATTTATGGCAACGTGACATACGTTAATCAAATGTTTCAAGGCAAATTTTTATACATACGTAGACTTCAATATGTACTTATGTTCACAAAAAATGCTTTAATTTTAATTTATTTCTATTTATAAAGAAACATGTATATACTTTTTTTTTGGTTAATGTTTTTTATAGTACCCTACGGTATTGCAGTAAGTTATTGCTTTCGTTTGTAATATTCAAATTAAATATTTAAAAATATCTTAATAATTGCTCAGTTGGATATTGGGATTAGGAGAAAATAATAAATTAGGATTCCTTGGTCTTTGTACGCAAATAAAGTTTTTATTCTTGGAACTTTTTAACACTAAATTTAATAAAGGTAATTTATTCGGATCTAAATTCTAATTAAATATAAAAATAACCCAGTTTAGGTTTAAGTTTTGATTAAAATAGTAAAAGTGTTTCTCTGGTAATCAGCTGGTCAGAAGTAGTGTAAAATCTTAGAAAGTCTGCGTTTACACGCTTCAACTTATTATTATGCCCAATTTATTTTCAAACACACGTAGCAATCTGTTTGAACTTTTTGCGTATAAGTGTTTCAAAACAGCAACAATTTTATTCACAGCAAATCAAAGAGAAAAGAAAAATTTAGCAAATTTACGTGCAGCCATCTTTGTGCATATACTCATGAATAAACACACAAAGCATACTAACGAGTACAAGCATCTCCGTAGCAACCCCGTCAAAACTTGAGTTTCAAAAGTTGAAGCGTGTTAACCAAGACTCATGATATGTCTGATTATGTTTGTGAAAGTCAGAATCCAGTGGGAAAATTTAGAAGACATATTTACTTCAGACCTTATTAAAGGGCTGCTTAAATTTCTTTTTATTTAAGTATTGTGGTTATTTTGTTGAACTCATTATGTTTTTTTTTCGTATTAAAGATAAGATACATATTCCGCATTCCCTTCTATGAGAAGGAGAAGAGAAGGAGTAACATTTTTTGTTTTCCCGGCCACGGTCAAGAATGGAAGATTATCAATAACAATTTTAATTAATTTTCATGTTGTAAAATTCCTTTCTTCATAAAAATAATTTAATGAAAATTAAATTTAATGAACTTAAACCTAATTAAAAATATTAAAAATTTAGATTAAAAACCATAAATAGTTCCACAAAATAACCACAATACTAATTATTTTTTGTTTTGGTTTTTTTTTTGTTGCCAAAGTAAAAGTAAAAGCAAAAGAATTTTTTTTTTTTTAACAATTACCATTTTTATGTAACTGCGAAAGAAGCGAGAGCGGAAGGGTACCCCCAATGACAACGTGTGTAAAAAAGATATGACTATGGAATGGCCTCAAGAAGGCCCCCGTACTCCTTCTTTTTCCCGCTGGGTAGATGTGTTAATCTACATATATGTATTAGCTTTTAATAAACTTGAGACACCCCAATTCTAGTAATCATTAATTTACAAAACGTGCAAAAATTTTCAAAATTTCTCAGTTAGAAATTAAGATTTGCAACTGCTAAAGCTGCTTGTCATCTGCAGAATAATAACTTAGTAATGAGATTTTCATTTGTGCATGCCAACAAACTGAAATGTTCACAGCAATAAATAAATATCCATGGTAAAGGCGACCGTACACGACATGTTTTTGTCATCTGACATGTCAAATTTTCCACTGCAAAACACATACATGTCGTGTGTTACCTTTTTAACTTTGCTTCTGTAAAAGTCAGACGCAAAGTCATCTGACAAAATTTCAATTAAAGCGTGCTCTATTTTCTCTGACAAACCATCTGACATCAGAAAGCTATGCCGGCAAGAAACCGGCAGCGGCGTCCACTATTGACGGAATCATTAGCCGGCTGAAGTTAATTTTTTACAATACCGAGATATGTTTGATCATCTTACCATTGAATAGAATTTATGTGAATATATATATAAAAACCGTTTTATTATAAAATCCTAAATTGGTATCTTTGAATTAAAAGAAAAAAATGTTAAGATGGCTGAACTATTTTACGGCGCAAATAAAACTTTTCATGGCGGCAGCAAGCTATTTTGAAACCGAGCACTACTTTGGTTTCTGCAATAACAATGCGAAAAAAACAGAGACAATGTCAGAAGCAAATTACATGTGCGTTTGTGACCGAATATTATAAAGCTTATGTAAAACAGCGATTTTGACAGACATGCACAATTACATGTGACTTGAAAATTTGACATGTCAGATGACAAAAACATGTCGTCTATATGCGCCTTAAGGAAACTTACGCCTTTGTGTAATTTTGTTGTAATAACAATTTAAAGTACCCTACAATAATAAAGTTGGGGTTTGTTGTACTTTAACCTTAACTTAAAATATTCGTTTGAGTTTGAAATCGAAATTTTCTGAAAATGCTAAAAGTGATTTTAAGCCACTCTTTTGGTAATGAAATGTCCCTTTGTGTGTTGGTCGTTGAAAATAATAATTATTAAAAAGCTTTTTTTAAGTAAAACTCTACAGTTATATGCTTTTGTAGTTTGGTTGACTTGAACTTAATTCATGAATTTAATATTGAATTTAATACTCGACTAGTTATGCCCTTCACCACAGGTGGAAAAGGGTATATATAAGTTTGTCATTCCGTTTGTAATTTCTACAATATTGATCTTAGAACCTATAAAGTATATATATTTTGGGTCCTTATGAGGAGAGAAGTTGATTTAACGATGTCCGTCTTACGTTTGATACGTGTTTTCCGAATGGGTTTTTTTATTTTGCATTAAAATCTAAAGAAAATATTTTACGTAATTTTTTGAGGTAAGCAGTTTGTCAGCTGCAAAGTAATGTCTAGGTAATAAAATATTCATCTTCTACTTGGCATTGAACTGACATATTTTTTTTTTTTTTTTTTTTGAATACTCAACATCTAAATGTTTAATTTTAAAGACAATAAAAAAACAGCTATTTAGTAATGAAACTGTCAACTGATCTCTAATCTCAAAATGATTCCTTGATAGGCAGCTTGTCAGCTTTAAAGTAATGCCTTACTAGTGTAAAATTCTTATTGAACTATAAGATTCTTTAAGCTTTTCAACTAAAAATACGAAAGAAACTGAAGTCGGTCAACCAAATACCACAAAATTTAAAAGCAAACTTTCCAGAGTGTATGCCATTTGGGATCCATGGACAAACAGGGACTCGCCAGAACAAAACTATGTTATGAGGTAAAGATTCATGTAAAAAATATTTGTCACAAGTATTATTTACCTATATTCATATGTATGAAATTGGGTTGCTTTTAAGTGATTTTAGGCAGGGGGTTTATATGTGACCTATGGGTAATTTTGGACCTATCAGAATAACATTACATTAAGGGCTATGGTTAAAGTTATTGTCGCCAATTTTTAGGTTAATACCAATATTTATGAGGAAGATATGGAAACAAAAGCTATTTCTGGGGGTAGTATTTGTATGGGAGCACTGGTCACATATAGACCGATTTCAATTAAATTTAGCATGATGATTAAGATAGCAATAAAATAAGCTTTTACCAAATGTAATCTAAATTCCCAAAAATAAGATGCTTTTTAGTCACAAAGACTCTATTCCTAAAAAAAGCTTGTATCAGGGTTATGTGCAATTATGGACCGATTCCTACCATTTTTAATAGGCCTGGTCCTTGTGATAATTAGAACCTTTGCACCGAATTTCATTAAATTATTTCTTTAATTTCCAAAAAGGCTTACATGGACAGACATCTGGACGGACGAACGGACGGACATTGTTAGATTGACTCAAAAAGTGATTCTAAGCCGATCGGTGTTCTAAAAGATGGGTCAAACACCAAATTTTAAAGGTGTTACAAGTATCAGAACAAACGCAAATTACCCTCTGCACTATTGTGGTGTGGGTATAACACAGTGCAACAAAATTTGGGGTCATCGCCGCCAGCCTCAATATTTGCAACGCGAAATGAAACAAGACTATTGGTAAAGCAAATCTGCTAAAGGGTTTTGAAAAGTTAGCTCGGGTTCACGAAATATCGGTCCCTTAAGTTTTGGAATTTTTTTGAAAAGGCGTTTGGTATATTTCAGATGACTTCAGTAGAATTGTATGGCGATTCTTTCCTTAGAATATATTAGCCCTCTAACGCTGATTTTAATTACATAATGACTCATAGTCGTATTAAGAATTCATAAAAATAAAAAAGGCAATTTTGCATGGTTAGTGGAATTAAAATGGTTTAAGAAATCAAAGTCATGTCAGAAAGTTTTTAGACACTTGCAGGGTTCCATGAAGTCGTCAATGCTCTTCTGCTTACTTTGCCGTTGTTTTTGGTGCCTCTAAAGACGTGGTCAGCACCATGATAAGTGTTTGTTGTTTTAAGTCAGTTTTGTTGTTGTTTTTTCAATTTTACAAATTCGAAAAAAAAAATATTTTTTTGGTTTTTATTAATAGTTTGCCATTAAGACTGTGCAAAATGTCGTAGTCGTACCACTGTTCTAATACTTAAGTATGTTTGTGTGTTTTATTCGTAATAGCAATTAGTTTTTAGGTTTGATATATTCTATACCACTCACTCACAACTCATTCAGTCACTTACTATTAGTATTTAGTTCTAAATATGTTTGTCAATTATGCTCATTTCGAAAAAGTGCACAAGTCCAAAAGACAGACTGAGAAACAAAAATTATTCGTGACTCATTAAGATATAAAAGTTGGGTAATTGTATATTTTTTTTCTTTTTATTATATTGTGGGAAAGTTTTGTGTTCGTATTATTTTCAAAAGTTGTTAACAGAACTAGATTAAATGGTTGTTAATAAAAGTTATAAAAAGTTTTATTAGATTATCACCTTTTATATTTTATCACACATTTGTTTATGGAGTTGTGACAAGCGGTTAAAAAAGTTTGAGTTGAGTAAATTGTTAATTTTATTGACATTTTAAGTCTATTAAAGCACAAAACCTTTTTGGTAAATTATGAATGTTTCAATTTCCTAATTAAGGAAACAAATAAAGAAATATCAGCAAAATTGTAATATAATAAAACAACAAATTTTTTTTCTATTACGATATAAAAGGAGACTTAAAATGGTTAAGCATCTTAATTAACGATAAAAACAAGGAAGAACGGTAATCTGTGATGACTTATATTTTCCATTTTACAACTCATTCTGGCAATGAGGGTGGGATGCCCGGTGAGTCTGAGGAATCGACCTATGCAGAAGGTTCTAAGATGGGCAGAAAGAAAGGTGAAAGTTCCTTCATCAAGAAACTGAACTGGGCTTAAAAGCAGCGTCTTGCAGGTGCAAATTTCTGCTATAAATAGGGTTGTATTCTGGACAACCTTGTTGGCATTTCAAAGAAGAGTTGCAGTATTCTTATTAAACATGAGTCGTACCTCAATTAAATTACTTTTTCTATAAATATTTACTTTGCATAAGCTCTTTATAAAATTCCCAATTTTTTTTTTTAATGAAAAGTGTTAAGAAAAAAATTCTGAATTTATTTAATTTTTTTTTTTTTTTTTTTGTTTTTGTCGGTTTTTGATTTATATTATTTTCTTTCAGACAACCTCAGTTGAACTATATTGAGCTCTCTAATGTTTGGAATTGTGAATAAATTTTAACAGCCATATTCATAAAAAGTGTTTATTTAAGCTTATAGTATGTAATAACTATTAAACGCCTTTTGTCTTAAAAACCTCTTATAAAAATTTGTATTCATAAACGTACAATAACAGCTTTTTTACTATTAACTGTTTGCAGCGTATTTCTGTTTAAGTATGGCAACTTTCTTTATATTTGGCTGCCATTTTATTGTTAGTGATGATCGAAACTTCTATTCGGTTAACATGATATTCTATATTTAATTGCTTTTTCATAATTTTTTTTTAATTGTAGACCTTCAAAATTATTCTTATCAAATAAAACTACATATTATTTAAGTTTCTGAACAAAATGTTTCCAAAAGGTATCATAAAAACTTTTGTTTGAACCTTTTTTTAATATAGGATAAAAAAGTATTCGAATAAAAAGTTTGTTAACTTTTTATTAACATCACTATTATCACGATTTGTTTATTATATTTTTTTTATATATTTGAACAATAATTTGTTGTTTTAAACAAAAAAAAAAAAAACAACTAGTTGCAATAATTTAATAAATAATTAAAGAGAATATCTGCATTTGCCCCTGAACATATTCATTTAAATTATATAATTTTTTTTAAAATAATAATCAATATAACTTTAAATTTGCTGTCTAAAATAAAAAAAAAAATTAGTAAAATGTATTTAACATGTCCGTTGTAATAAATAAAATAATTTTGTCATTATTTTTCAACATATTTCACAAAAATAATATCATAAAATGCAAACACCTTTTAAAATGTCATTTTATTTTTGGTTTAAAGAAGGGCAAATCCAACAATAAATTTTCTTACTTTATGAATGGTTTATTAAAGGTTCAATAGACTATTTTTCGTTTATAAATACAACTTTAGCAATTTTTGCTTAAAAACGGTCAATTAATCATCAATAAGTTTTTATGAATACGGCTGTTAATGTTTAAAACTTTGTTATCAGTAAAATTGATAAAAATAATGTTTCAAAACAAGATTTGGCTTGGTTGTGGCAAAAGGTACAAAGTTTTCGTAAAAATTTATCGTTAAGGTGGCACAAGGCTTTTCCAAGCTTATACGCCATTCAAGCTTCAAGCTTATATCCATTCTTTTTCGATATATATAGTTTTAACTTTTCAAATGTTGGCAACCCTACCAATTTCCGATATTACAAAAACCAGGAGCCCAGCTGTGGAAAACTCTTTAAATCCGATTTTTTTCCATATCGATGCAAAATGTTGGCTGTAAATAGTTTTGGCTTAAAAAGTAGATCGAATTACCCAGTGTGCTATGGGGTTATTAAGCTCTAATAACGATCAATGTATCAGGGTTTCATAAACGGGCCGCTGCAGTTACCCAAACAAGACGACCTCGTATATTAAATACTTTCCATTAAAAATCTATTTTTTGCTACCAAAGTGTGAATAAACTAAAAATGGCTGTAATTTTCAAAAAACCTGCTCAAACCGTAGAAGGGATCCCAGCGAGAAAATGAGGAATTGATTACATAAATAACTAAAGAAATAATGTATTATTTTCGAAATAATAATAATTATACATACATTAATTGGAATCGAGAAGGTAATTTTATCAGACAAAATAATAATGCATTGATTGCCACGTACATTCCCACATTTGCAGAACAAGGAATGTATTGTTTCTGTTCGTGACTATTATTCGTGTTTTTTTTATATATTTTCTTAATAAAAATTCGTTAGTTTTTGCTGCTTTTATGTCGTTCACAAATTGAAATCATAAAGAATGCATTCTGGAATCCAATACTATAAATGATACATAATACATTCTCGCTTTCTATTGATTACATTTTTCCGTTGGGATGGTAATCTGAGAGTATTTAGATTTTTTCATCCAGAGTAGATTTTTTCATGCCAAAATGAGAAAAATTAAATAAACGGCAGTTGTTCTTAATATAAAGCAAAAATAAGGAGAAGGATATTGCGGTAAAATTTATTTTCTATATCTGCTACAGTTTTAGGCGGATTAATTTAATTTACCAGAGTGGGCTTTATATTGGGCCTTATATTGGTACTTTATTATGGTCCGATCATCGCGAAATTTCATAGTGTCATTTCTAGTCCTATAAAACTGTGAAGTATTAAATTTTAGTCTGATAGCATTATTTATTACGGTTTTGGGCGTACTAAACTGTTTTCCCGGAGTAGGGTTTATATGGGGTCTCAGGTAAATTATGGACCAATCTTCACGAAATTTCACAGTGTCATATCTATTTCTTTGAAACAACGGCGTGCTAAATTTTGATATAATAGCATTATTAAGATCGGTTTTACGCGTACTAAACTGTTTTCCGGGAGTAGGGTTTATATGATGCCTCGGGTAAATTATGGACCAACCTTATCGAAATTTCACAGTGTAATTCCTAGTCCTAAAAAGCTATGACGTGCCTAAATTTTGATATGATAGCATTATTAATTATGGTTTTTGGAGTACTTAACTCTTTTCCGGAAGTAGGGTTTATATAAGGCCTAGGGTAAATTATAGACCGATCTTCTCGAAATTTCACAGTGCGATTTATAGTCGAATAAAACGAACTTTCGCAAAATCTTATACCATTCCGTGCAATGTTTCACCATTTATGTTAGTTTTTGTAACAATATTATCAATTTTTTAGAGTGATGGTTCCACATTTTGATTCATAGCTCTGATCCTACTGAACCGGTTTGTCTGGATTTCAACTTCAAACTGCTACGGATAACTACAAGCAATTTGACACCAAGGTTGTTCAGTTCTTTTAAGTTTTTTAAAAGTGAGCGTGTTTTCAACAGACGGACAGACAGACGGACATAGCTAAATCGACTTAGAATTACTCAAGGAGCCAGAATATATATACTTTATTGGGCTTGAGATGAATAATAAAAAGTTTCACATGGAATGACAAACTTAGTATACCCTCTTCACAACTAATTGTGGTGGAGGGAATAAAAAGAACGATAATCTCTGATCAGGGGCCAAATTACGGCATTTATATCGATCGAAACTTCCATTTAAATCGTATTGTAATTTCGATCGATATCCAATGCCGTAATTTAGGCCCAGTCAACTTTTTTAGCAAATACTGATTTGTCCATACTCCAATGACCGAAATGTGCAAAAATTAGAATAGACTAAATTAGCTAAAATAACGCTCAAATCGAGAAAGGAACCAACATATGTGATCAATTATATTTTCTTTTCAAAATCGATTTTTTTTATAAAAAATTTGAAAAATTGAAAATTTCAGTCGAAAAAAAGAAAATTAATCTGTGATCAGTTAACTTTTCCACCAAAAGCTGTCGTGAAAAGCCAATTTTTAGTTCCTTCACAATTATAAACAAATTGGCGCGCTCTTCTGAATTTGGTATAATTAAGAAGCTACAGCCTTTTTCATCTTTCTTTTTAGACTCTCGTTTGTAAACAAAATCAATTTGTCTTGGAAAATTAAGGAGAGCAGAGATTAACTTCCTTTTTCAATGTGAGTTAAAGTTTAAGTATGTATGTTTTACAAATACCGTTTGCCTTAAATACCTTATAATAAGGCTAAATTAAAAACAAAAAGCCATAAAGTTAGACATGGTATTTTAATAAACATTAATATTTTTATACTTACAAAAGAACCGTATCACTGGGCAAGTCCACTGGCACAGCCAATATACCAATATTGCGACAATTCAAGGATAAACGAACCAAAGTACCAGTACAATGACAATGTTTTTGTGACCATCTATCACAGACCGCATGTAAAGTACGTTGTGGTGGAGAGGTAGCTAACTCTGTTTCAGAGGATAAGGATGGATCTGAAGAGTCTAAATTATTTACATGATACTCTTTGAGAGACTTTTCATATAAAATTTGAGCCTCTCGTTCAGGATCCTCCGAAGGCAACATGACATTTTCACGTATACCAAAGAGAAGATTACTAACACCACTACCAGCAGCATAATGTGGCAAAGAGGATTTTTTTGTGGTGACAGGATGGGTTGTTGTTGTTGTTCTATAGTTGGTAGTGTTTGGGCTGATGGTTGTGGCTTCGACTGTTGCTGCTGCTTCTGTAATAAAACTCTCTGTGCTATTTATTCGCTTTTCCTTAAGAGATTTTCGTATTACATTCACTTTTTGCTGTTGTTTACCTGTTACAGTTTCATTTGCATACTCCTCCTGCTCCTGCAAATCATCGCTAACACCTTTGTGTTTATCTTCAATCACTTCTAAAGCACTTTTCGTTGTTTCCTCTTTTCCTGGTGTCCTTGTCAGTGTTGCTTGCTTTTCCAAATCATTTGGTTTTTTATTTTTATTTAAATTATTTAGCTTCTTCTTAAAATTTGTAGTAAATATGATTTTTTCTTCTATTTTAATATTATTATTTACATCGACTACGCTAAATTCATCTTTGGTTAAATTTTCTAAAACTTTTCTAACGCTACTCTCCTTTAAAAGAATGTTTTCTTGGATGTCATTCTTTTCGCCACTTGTGTCCTCTTTTCGTTTATTGTCTGTTGTCGGTATGATTTCGCCATTTATGATTAAAACGGTGGATTGAAAATAGATTTGTAGCACACACATGATAATGACAAAAATTACCGAGTCCTTGAGTAGAAACCAAGTTCGTGTACGACAGCCACGTTTGCGAAAACCGGCCATAATTTTGAAATTTGTATTACAATTAAATAAATGATGACGAAAATGTTGCTGAAGTTGTTGTTGTGGCTTGAAATATGTTTGATGTTGTTGTTGTTCTGGTAATAGTTGCTGATTGATGCTGTCAAGCATTTGTCATTTGATGACAGTTATATGTGCAACACGCTTCGCGATCATGATTTTTTTTTTAGATTTTTATTGCAGTTGTTCTCTTAATTTGTTAAACAATTGAACATTTGTTATTTTAATTTTAAAATTTTTTTTTCAGTATTTTTTATTTGAACTTTTTTTTTTTAATATTTTAATTCGTGAAATTGTTTAAGTTAAAATTTTGTGGAGACGGCACTAGACTGTAAGAAAAAAAAGAAAAAAAAATTTTTTTAGAAAAAATTAAAAAAATATTATTTAAATAAAAAAGGCGGTATTTATACGATGATTTTAAAGATATGTCTTTTTATTTGTATATAAATTTGGTAGAGAAGAAAGAGGGGTAGAAAAAAAGACTTAATTTCTGTTCTTTGTGTTTTTTTTTCTAATTTTCTTGTTCTATCATTTGAACTTTTGCTATTATGTTTGATTTTAATTCGTTTTTAAAACAACAATGAAAAAATAGACATCTGTCAAAAGTCGTCGTGTAAATGTAAAAAAATTTCGGTAGCACCTTTGAAAAAAGTCATGTTTAAAAAATCATCGTATTAATGCAGACTAAAACTTTCAAAATTTCAAATTCAAAAAACATACGATCATAAATATTCGATTACAGACTAATCGTTAGAAATATAATCCAAATTCTTTAAAGAATTTAATAATAAAAAAATAAGCGGTTATATGTGTTGCATTTAGAAATAATTGATTAAAATACTAAAATGTACATGACATTTAGGACGCTTAACATCTGTCATTTATTCTCACGTATTGGCCGTTAGTCATTTTTTCTTTTTTTTTGTTGTTGAAAATTTGGAATTTTCTGCCAAAGTTTAACTTATTCACCCCTATTATGTAAGTCGCCGTCGACGTCAACATTAATTTTAAATTGTTGTCACATAAAATCGAAGACTAGATCACTTCGACGTTAATTTTGAATTTTACATAAATGGTGTGTTGACGTCGACAAGTTATCGAAAATTTGACAAAAAAAAATCCCAACTCCAAATATTTTTTGTTCTTCATCATTATACATAGCTCACTTTTTAATGCTATTTTCCGAGATATCTTTATTTAACCGATTTAGCTTTTTTCAAATAAAGTGTAGAGTTTGTGTCCAATTTATTAATTTTTTCTCGAATTTTCGCCATGTTTTCGATAAGAGATATTTTTACTGTAAGTTTTCTGATTTTTTATAGCTTTATAGTTAGAAATGTTTTGCGAATTTCCGTAAATTAAGTACTTTTCACCGAAATTTTGCCATTCCGTATTGTTTATGGAAATTTTAATCAATTTTATGGCTTGTTTAAAACTAGCGTTAAAATTATAATTTTTTTCCGTTATTTTAGGACATTTTGTTTTTTTAGCCGATTTAGCGATTTCAAATAAAGGAAAGACCAAAAGGAAAAAACAAAAAAATTTACTTAGGACTTCAAGAAGATTTCTTGACAAAACTACGAAAAAACAGAAGTAAAGAAAAAACATGTAAAATCAATTAAAATGGATAATCATTGAAAAAACAAGCAAATTTCGATCTACCAAAAGTAAATATACAATTTGGTTTAAGGATTGATGTTTGACTATTGACGTCAGCAGTCGTCGATGGCTGCGAGTGTAAAACGGCAAATCCATCTGAGGAGATCGAGTGGTTGCGATCGAAACATGTCATGGTAACCTGCCGGCCGCGGTTCGAATCCTGGCCACGGTCAAGAATGAAAGATTATCAATAACAATTTTAATTAATTTTCATGTTGTAAAATTCCTTTCTTCATAAAAATAATTTAATGAAAATTAAATTTAATGAACTTAAAAAAAAATATTAAAAATTTGGATTAAAAACCACAAATAGTTCAACAAAATAACCACAATACTTATTATTGATTTCAAATAAATTTTAGGGTTTGTTTGCAATTTTCGCGAATTTTAGACATGTCCGCGATAGAAGCGATTTTTTCTATAAGTTTTCTGATTCTTTGCAGCTTTAACGATGCTTAATAAATATTAGACTTTGCTATCATGTCGCTGTTAGAAAATTTTTGTGAATTTCCACTAATTTTGCCATTTTTACTGAACTTTTGCCATTCCTTATGGTTTTAGGGGTTTTTAATTAATATTATGGCTTATTTGATATGTTAAAAATTGTCACGAATTTTCGCTATTTTAGCAAACTTTTCCGAATTTTCGCGTTAAATTTACTAATAAAATTTGTTCTAATAAAATTTGCATTTTTTATTTTAAACGTATTTAATAAATATGTTTACATTTCATTTAAAATATTCTTGAATTTTGAGTCGTCGCAAAATTTCCTGTCAACTACAACAGGGACAATTCTACTCAACGTCGACTTAAAAGCGCCTTAGAAAATATCAATTGACTGTCAATAGTAATCGATTATTGTCAATAACGAATCAAAAAATACTATTACTGTTCAGGTGCCGTCGGCTTGCGTCGACTTCGACTTTAATAATAGGGGTGATTATCTTTATTTAAAAAAAAAACTGAGGCACATCAGTTCCTCAGCGAAGACTATCCTAAAGATGTTCCATTGATTTCCACGTGCGATAGATAATTTGTGCGGTTCAGAAGTCTTGATTTTGATATAGAAGAAAAACAGGGTGATCAGCGGAAATAAGTTAGCGGATGCCATAAGAATGTTGCCAAAATCAATGTGAGCTGATCAATTTACCTTAAAGTAAGAAAATTGGTATAAATCCGAGACACTTATAAAGACAACTTTGCATGTCAGAAATGCTACTTCAACCATGGTAAAATATGTAATACAGTTTTGCATTATATTATAACTAGCGATAAACAATAAAATAGCCCCCAGCGCAACAAATCTTGTGAAAAGCACAGCTACATAACTTGCAAAACTAACTCCGTCTTGCATTTGTTTCGATCAATACCCCATTGATTCTACGTTCCTAATGTATACATTTGGGGTATTCACAAGGTATGCTATCAAGTCATATTGTCATAATATCCTATTATTTTACAAGAATTATTGATTTGTTTCAAACATAAAAGTCCTACAATTTTAAGACTTTTTATGCTGTGTTTATGGTTTTGTGATTACTACACAGTATAAATCTTAATTATGAGGGTTTTTCACAGCAGAAAATTTTTTTCTTGCTGTTAGTTTTAGACATATAACCATATGACCATCTTGTGAATCCCCTTATTAAATCAATTTAATACATTATGACTCACCCAAATATAACAAAAATTTAAAACCTGATTATTTGAAAATATGCATTATAAAACACGAATATTTCAAACTGAATTTCCAAATAAGAAATTTTTCTTTAAACTCAATTCTTAAGCAGACTCCTCGTCTCCTGTTAATAGTTTGTTTTTATAAAACAAACTCAAAATAATATTTAACCCAGTTTCCATCACTTTTTGTGTATTTTGTCCAACTTGAGATGCTCAAATTTTTTATACAGGTTTTCAAGGTCATATTTATAAATAAAAAAATGTGCTTATTTTTGTTTTTTTTTTTTGTGCCATAAACAACTTTAAACTACATAATTATTTTTCTAAAAAAAGATACAGGTTTATTAAAAAAAAAAAATTAAGTTCGGCAAAAAAAATCGATTCATTTCAATTCAAGTCAGCATACATAAATTAAAAAGCATAAAAAAACGCTTAAATACGTGCGACTGTGAATAACTGATATTTAATAATGATGAAAAAGAAACAATAAACCACTTCCAAAATGCTGGTAATGAAAACCGGGCCTAAAGTGCAAACAATTGGGTAAAAAAAACAACTTTGTTGGTATTTTTTTTTTTTTTTTAATCATACAACTAAAGCAAAAAATTTACTTGTATGAATTTTGTGCAACAAGACCTGACTGGCAAACAAAAACCATGCAATTATTTGCACGCTATACAAAACTTTAGCTAAATAAGAGTAGAATAGCAGTAAAAGGCAAAAAAAACTACAGGATTTGTGCTGGAGAAACTAAAAAAAAAATGCCTTAGCTGAACTAGAGACAAACTAGAGCTGAAGTAGAAATTAACAAGAACAGAACTAGAGCCAAATTAAAGCTGCACTAGAACTGAACTAGACCTAAAAGTAGAATCTAAGCTAGTTTAAAACATATTATTTTTTTTATTTTCTACCAAAATCAAACACGATTTAATTTTTTTTTTTTTTTAAATCTCTTGGGCATACAATGTTTACTGGTTTCACAAATTTTTACACAGAAGGGATTTTTTGATTGTTATTGGATTTCTTTTGATTAATTACACAGATTTACAGATGTTTGTGACATTGTTTTAATTTACACGTTTTTAACTGCAAAATAAAGTTTTCTTTATAATTAACCTTCCTATACCCGCTTGATGGTCTCTGAAACCGACGAAATAATTTTTAATGCATATTTATTTGTTCAGAAACTCTAGAAGTTGAGCTTTCTGTTAGCTGCCGGATTTCTTACACGCTTTATTTTAGTGCATTACGACGTACTTGTACGAGGCGTATGTGTTGGCTTATTCGGTAACATTCAGTCTGGGAGACCGATGCGTCTCGGTTGCGGTATGTTCTGATTTTTATTTGGAGGCTTGAAGCAAAGTCAATCTGTGCTTTATGCAGTGTTACCACCAGCATAATTCAAAATTAAACTTAAAATGAAAAAAAAAATATTACCCGATTTAAATTAAACAACACCTTATTTAAAGTTAACGTTTTATTTTATAAAAATGCTACCAATTTTTGCAAATTAACAAATTTCCGATTTTTATATCACACGTAATCATCTATCTACACAGGTTTGTTAATGAACAAAACCACCTTATATAGAAGGACACAATACACTCCATTACGTCTAAAAAAATGCGCTATTTTGTGCAGTTTACACGCTGGTGGCATCATCGAACATCATTTTTTCAAAAATGAGGCCAAAAGGTTGATATCAAAAAAAGGGCCTGTCAGTTCGCCTCTAAGGTTATGCGATTTGACATCTCTTGATAAATTCCTCTGGGGCTACGTGAAGTCACTGGCTTGTGCTAATAAGCCAGTTACAATTGACGCCTTGGAAATCCAACATTGTTCGCGTTATTTGTGAACTATGGCCGTTTGATTTTAATTTGTTTGTTGGGTACAAAGCTGAAAACCGGTTTAACTCAGAAACGGTAAGAGCGTATTCAAAAATATTTGTTTCCAAGTTATTAAGAATAAATTGATCTTTCAAACTGCATTGTTGGTTTGTTTCATTTTCATAAAAACTTTAAAAGTTATAAAGCGTTATTTTCAAAATGTATGGAAAAATTACGAAAAATTTTAATGTAGGGTGCATAAATGAGCAAAAGCATTGCAAAAACTTATATGGGGGATTCACAAGGCAGTCATAAAGCTGAAAAGTCATATCTCTTAAAATAATTACAAGAAATATTTATGACTGCTGTGGGCTAACGCTTATAATTAAGATTTCAACTGTACAGTTATGACGAATCAATAAACACATCACTAACATTATTATTTTTTTTTTTTTTGAAATACAACAACATTTATTTTAAACAATGGTAAAATATTATTTAGGACATTATGACGATATGACCTGAAAGCACACCTTTTGAATCCCCCAATAGTCTTTGTACACCTAAATAAATCATGGACATTTTTCTTTTAAATTATTTCCTTAAAAGTGAAGAAAATCGTGGTTTTTGACAAAGTTATAGAGATAACTAAAAAAGGCCGGCAGACATAATTTTTGGCAAAAATTCGACTAAAGCAACCTCTTAACGTTTTCCGAAAAATATGAAAGAAATTTCAAAAATATTTTATCCTATAAGCTTTTAAATTATGCTTGAGCCCCAAAAGAAATTTTTTTTGGGAAGCACTAATGTACATGAAGTGTTATTAAGATTGCAAAAGATAATTTTTGTTTTTTTGAGGAAAAAAATCTTAGTTTTGTTCTTATTGTACCTAAGAAAAAATCATTTAATTGGATGGCTGGCTTGTAAGAGATTTAAATTTTTTTAAAAAAATTTTCTGTTCAAATTTTTTTTAAAGAACTATGAAACAAGGGTTTAAACTTTCGGTCTGTGGGACCGTGCTCGAGTATATATGGTAAAAAAAATTTGCGCAGGTATAGGAAGGTTAAAAAATTGATTTATATATGTAAATTGTAATGTAATAAAGACATAAAAAATGACTATCGGTTATGACTTAACACTGAGACAAATAGTACACAGCAAGAAAAAGATGTAGGCGTTACAAAAAACATGTTAACGCTATTATAACATCCCAAAGGGGGTAACCACTGAGAAAACCTATTGCTTGCTTAAGATGTTTCAGTACGAATACTTTAAAGAAAATCTTATAAAATAATGTACTCGAAATTAAAGTTTCAAGGCATCCTTATATAAAAAGTACACAGAAAGAAAAAGCTCGTACAAAATTTAAATTTTTTCTACTTACTTATAGACGACTTTAACTTAAAAATTTAATTACGAATAACACTAAAGGCCATGATACACTCTCACACAAGTCGTATGTATTTTGAGGAAAATACAACCCTCTCATGGTTAGTTATTATTGTTTTTTTTTTTTTTTTTTTTTTTTTAATTTTTCAAACAATAATAAGATACTACGACTTGCGATGGTGTATCATAGCTTTAAAAAGTACTTGAAACAACCCAAAATGGCATAATTTGCGTTCATTTGAAAAAGTTTGTTGTAGAAACAACAACAACAACACTATAAAAGATGATCAAAAGCGAGTTGCTTGCCATTAATAAGATTTCTGTATGACGTGCTAAATTCCCAATTTTTCATTTTTGATAAATACACTGAAATTTATTGTTGAGGGAAAACTAGTTTCTATGCGCATTTCACTGGTTGTTTAGGCCAGCTCATCAGGAAACCTTTTCCTAAGATTTTAGAAAAGCTAAAAATATTTTATTCAAATAAAATCCTAAAGCGAATAAGAATTTTAAACACTCAAAGTCTTACTTGTAACAATATCAAAGCTCTTTTCTTACATGCCCCTACAATTGGTTGGGTTCTTTCCGACTCGAACTGTAGTTGTAAGTGGGCAAAAAGAAAAAACAAAATTAAAAAACAAATTGTTTCATTGTTTAAAAACAACACAATGCTTAAAATGTAAAACTATATCGGGCATACTGCTGGTGTCTTATAATCGAGAGTTCTTAGGTAACCAAAGGAGAGAATACAACAAAAGTAAAAAAAACATCTGTAACGGTTAAGTAAATAATAATATTGTCTTTATCTCTGGTTCTCTGGGGTGAGTGTTAACCCATATCGTCCCAGCGATTTTTTTTTTTGAGTAACTTTATAAAACTTGGTGGTTTATAGGTAATTTGTGACTAGAAAACACGAATCTGAAGTCAAGATATATCGGGTGATTCATCGTGAACTTGATATATTTATTATCAGTTAAAATAAAAATTTATGGCATTAACTGTATGTAAATGATATCATGGAAATGTTGGACATGACTTTGTCTGAGGTGGTCCATTCGGGTCGTCCAATTTTGGGCGATTCATTCGAGCATAGCGGCTAGTATTTCGCGAATAACACGAGTAATGTTAGCTTCCAAAATGTCAATCGTAGCTGACTTATTCCGGAAGACCCCAGACATTACATATTCGCAGAGAAAGTAGTCTAAGGTGTGATATCGCACGATCTAGGTGGCTAATTTACCAAAGCAAATCATGAAATTAAATTAAAATGTATGGCTCAAAGTGCCGTCCTGTTGAAACAAGATCTCACCAAGATCATTCGTTTGATTTTCAGATTGCTCTACTGGATACCTACTGTCCCTGTTATCATTTTGGCGAAAGTAAGGGAATTGCTAAAGATATTTCCAAGTCTGACAACGTCTGACATGTTGGACTCTTGTCAAAACTTGTTGCATTTGGTGTCGGTGATAATTTCTCTCGATTAATATTAGGTTTTCTCAGAGATCGCACTATACGAGTTGTTATAGATGGAGTTTCGTCAAACTAGTTCAAAATTGGACCTCCTATGTCAAACTTCCAACCCTATCTACTCTTTTTCTAATGACAGCAACCCGTGCCATTCGTAACCATTTGATTATAGACCAAGCGTGTCCGATGTTGGTGGTATGAGTCACAACATGAATGATACACTTGGCCGAGACCGAAACCCGTACGTTTGTTCGTAATACACGTTTTTCCTCAAAAGCCCATACTTTTGTGGTCGATTGACCGGTAAATTGTACAATGCGTTACAGAGAAAATTCATTTCTTGGCAGGACTGTTCGTATGTGGAATAACTTTCCTGCTAAAGTCTTCCCTCTCACTGTCAACATGAATAAATTCAAGTGGACTGTTCACAAGTACTACTACCTCTTTTCTCCTTCCCATAACATATTTTCCTAGTTCCAACCCGCTGCAATGCAATAGTAGGGGTCATCCCCTGAGTGCTCTGATTTTCCTCCATTTGGAAAAATTACACTCGCAGCTACAGCTGTTATATTGACTTCACTACGTACTGGATGTGGTCTAACCGGTCGAATATCATCCACCAATGTAAACTTAGACTCAATACTGCGAATGATGTTTGCAATTGTGGTTTCAGTAGGCCGATTATGCGCACCGTAAGTTCCTCGAATCTCACGAAAAACATTTCTCACAGAGCGCTGATTGTGCATTAACTTTTTATTGATCAGCAAAAACAAAATAAATATATTTCCGTTTATTCAAATGCGTGAAAAATTTATATTATGGTAATATGCGATGATTCAGTTAGCATTTCAGAGAAAAAACAAAAGTGCTCAATAGTGCCCAGTGTTCGAAAAATCGAACACTGCTTTTTCAAGTCAAATAACAAAAACACAATTGAAAAACGCGGAAATTGTTTTGCTGTTGTAGAAAGTTCAATCGTTTTTTAATGGAACTACATTTTCACTTTTTTAATTTTTTTATATTTTATACAAAGTTTTCAGTTTTTAAAATGATGCTAAAATTAAGGGTTTTTCTTCCCCCTTGTTATACAAGGGAGGAGTGAAGTGGGTAAGAACTTTTATTTTTATATTTGTAGCTTACCACTTACAATATATAATTGTTTAAAAAAATTAGTTCTTTGTCTTACCTAAAAAGAGTAAAAAAATTACAAAAACGCGTAAAATTTACTGTTCGAAAAATCGAACATTGGGACGATATGGGTTAAGGTGAGAATCAATCTCACTTTCGAATTATTTCAAGTACGAATTCTCTTTTTCTTAATCAATCCCGTTTATGGATTATTTACAGTATGGACACTCGAATAATCCGTACTTAAATCAAGCATTGTGTACTTGATTTAAGGAAATCCATTCTTATCGTTATATTGCCACCACCGCTGCTTGATCAAGTTTTCTTTTCAATTAATTAAGTTTACTTTTCAGTGCACATATTCAATACGATTGTAGAAATTCGTTAGATTTGTCATTTCGTGCATACAACGAAGTTATATTCTTCCAAAGCCTTTTCAAGTATATTAAGTCTGGGTCATCTTACTCAAAGTTTCCCATTTACTCCGTTTTTTTTTAATTTTCTTTAACTGTTTAATATACATAACTTAACCTTTAACTATTTTCCCAAACTTTTATTTATGTCAAACATAAAATCTATAAAACCAAAAAAAAAAAAAAACTATGAAATAAAAAGAAAATGTTATAAATGTGTTGCAGACGTGCTGAATTTGGTTGGAAATAATAAAAAATCTGTTAGAGAACAAAGTTCAAACTATAAAAAACCAAACAAATTCTTAGACAAAACTTTGTAGTTGGATTTTGGCCAAAATCCTAAAGAAAAAGAATGCGAAGTTGGAAAAAGTGGGTTTCTATTTACTTTTATATTTAAAAGGGGTATATTGTTCTATATTTCTTTAAAGCAATTATTTACTTTAAAGTTTGTTTAAGTTTTTTTTTTATATATTTTTTTTCGTTTTTAACCATAAAAGGTTTTTTCTTTAATCACCTCAAGCATTTGGGAGCATGATATTGATTCACGTTTTTCTGAAACTCAATAAAACATAATACATTTGCTGAAGATTAAAACCAAAAAAAAAAAAAAATAATCTCTTAAACAGTCATTGACACGACTAGACACAAAACAAAAGAAACAATCTAAACGAAAATATAAAAAACTTAGAAATGCTACAAAAATCAAGCCACATTCAACTCATTTTAGCAATAGTCAGCTATAGAAAACATTAATGGCCAAAAACACTCAGAACTGTCAGTCACTCATTCTTTTTTTCACTCACTAACTCTTAAGAATCATAAGGATTGGCTTTAAATCACAATCGAAATCATTATCGTATTTATCTTTGACTCGAATCCCATCAATTCTTTAATAGCAATTTTTTTTTTTTTTTTTTTTTTTTTTTTTTTTGTTTTTTTTTTTTTTTTTTTTGTTATTTTTTCTTTTTATTGAATTAACATCACGTTTTTATATTGAAATAAATGAAATTATCTGATCTTTGTTTTAGTCTATAGATAAACGAAATAAATGAATTTAATGTCATTTGAGTCAAAAATGTTTTAAGTGTCGACTTATTTTAAGAAAAGAGCTGAAATTTGTTAATAATTTAATTTTTTTCATGCAGTCAAAGATTAAAAAGATTAATTAAGATTTTCTTCGAAATAAGTGTTCATTAAGTCAGCTTGATTAATAGTATTTAATAGGCTATTATATACTTATATGAATACATGTCTGGTACTTAAAAAATATTTATCAAATAAAGAAATATTCAAATTTTCTAATTTGCACCGAACTAAAACAGAACTAGCTTGAACTCAACAGAAATCGAAACGAAATGAATCTGATTTAGTTAATAAACTAGAACTTAAATATAATAAAAACTTAAAATTTAATAAGAAAGAGAACCTAATCAAAAACCAGAACATGAACATAAACTAGAACCAGTGTTGCCAGAAGTAGGGGAAAACATGTACATGTAGGTATTTTTGATACTAAAATAGAAGCGTAGGGAAAATCGGACAGATTTTTTAAAAACTCCAATATGTGGGGATTTTTCGTCATATCGCATTATTTATGAAATAAATGTAGAAAAAAACGTATTTTAAGTAATATTTTCTTGTCCAAAACGGTAAAAAAAATTTACTTTCCCTAAAATCGCTTAAAAATATATGTTTGTAGTTTAAAAAGTTGGCGACACTACTATGTATATAACGACTCACCTTGTAAGGAGCCGTAAAATAAAACTTGATATGTTTTATGATGATTCCCAAAATATTTTCTTTCTAGGGTTGACCATCCGTGAGCTGGACCATTTAAAAAAAAATCGCGAAAATCGCGATATATTTTATCTTATTTCATATATAGGCAATATGGGTATCCAATTTTTTTATTTTTCAATTTATCAACATGTGAAAAATAAAATTACAATAAAACATATAAAATTTATCTTTGTATAAAGTTTTCACGATTCCATTTTGTTTGCAATATGACCAAATTTTTTTTTGTCGTCTTGCAGCAGAGAACAAAAAACTTCGAAAAACTGAAAAATTCCTTTTTTAAAAATCATCCAGCTCACGGATGGTCAACGCTGGAACCAAAAAAAGTTGGGAATCATCATAAAATATATCGAGCTTTATTTTCAAAGGGGTAACAGAAACATTTTTTTCAGCTCCATACAAGGTGAGTCGGTCTAGCGTATATATGAAAAAAGATCAAATATATCGCAATTTTCGCGTTTTTGTGAATAATTACAAAAAAAAAAAAAAATAAATTAACATTATTTTAAAATTCAACATTTTTTCGAATTTATTCTATGAGCTAAATTTCAGTTATGTATTTTATAAAGCTTTTTTGTAATAGTTCTATTCCTTAAATTTTTAGGAATGACTTTTATACACCAACAGACTATTATATTGTATTTTCTTGTGGTTTCAACAGAATGGTGCCACTTGCCAGACAGCAAGAGAAACAATGAATATTAGAAAGATTTGAAAATCGCAATATTTCTCGTAGCGTAGGAGCAGTGTTTAAAAAACTGCAGTCAAAGTAGAAAAACTGCCATTTCTTCCACTTCTTTATTTCTCATTGGCCAAAAAACAACAGTTGATTGCAGGGTTTAAAAAACTGCAGTCGAAACCAAAAACTGTCGAACAAAAAACGAAAATTTGTGTACAACTTTTCGCTTTTTGAGTTGGTTTAACATCGACTGGTTTAATTTAATGAATCCGAAGTAAAAGCAACAGTTTTTTTTTCAATCACAAATAAAGAAGTTGAAGAAATGGCAGTTTTTGTACTTTGACTGCAGTTTTTTAAACGCTGGTTGATTGTACTTTTGATTCATTAAATGTAAGCAGTCGCTGCCAAATCAACTCAAAAAGCGAAAAATTGTACACAAATTTTTCCTGGTGGACAGCTTTTGGTTTCGACTGCAGTTTTTTAAAACCTGAGTTAAAGTGAATTGGCCACCAAGATCTTGCGATTTGACACCTTAAGACTATTTTTGGTTGGGTTTTGTCCACAAAAATCCCTCAAAAGTTCAAGAGCTTAAAAACAACATTATCGAGCAGATATCATTGACAAGAGTTTATTGAAAACCGTGATTGAGAACGTTGGTAAAAGATTGGGAACATGCCGAGCCAGTAGAAGGGGTCCCTTTACCGACATAATTTTTAATTTTTAACCGGAACCTGTTTGTAATAAACTGAAATAAAAATATTTTTAATATGTATCCCAAAAACAACACTATTTTTGATTACAATTAAAATGATACCTCAATTACGTTAAATTCTGAACTAAGAGCTAAATGAGAAGAACTAGAAGCTGAGCAAGAGGTTTAAATTAAAAATAAACTACGACCTAAACTAGAGGCTAAGCTAAAACCTGAACTGTAATTTGGACTAGATTCTAAACGATGACCTGAATTCGAACCAAAATTAAAACCTCAACTAGAACACTGACATAGGAAGTCAAATAGATCCTTACCTAACACTTTACTAGAAACTTATCTAGAACTAAGCCAGAACACCATTATTAACTGAACTTAAAGTTAAACTAGATAAAGTCGAAATTAAAGCTTAACTGGAACTGAACCAAAACTCATGTATAACTTAAGCCTGAACTAGAATATGAGCTTGAAATTTCACTGAAAGTGAAACTAGATAATGTACTATTTACTAAGCTTACTTGAACTATAAATTGGAAATTAGTTTACAAAAAAATTAGTTTTACACAAATATCTTAAAATTTCCCATAAGCTTAAACAACGTATTCAATAATCTTCAAATGTGTGTCACCATCTTTTAAGCCTCTTAAATTCAATGGACAAATTTCATAAATTTTTCTAATTCACGAATATTTATTAAAGCTTGCAAATTAAATTATTTTTCTTTTTAATAATTCTCCAACAATTATTAAACAAATATTTTAAGTCTGAAGACTTTTCAAGGAAAACTAGAATGTTCGAAAATAGAAAAAAAAGTAAAACTAAATTCTGAAAAATGAGCTCTAAAAAATTTATTCATGTATACACAAATTACAGCAAAACTAAAAATCGACTACACAGAAAGAAAAGTTTCGTACTAAATTTAAGTTTTTTCTACTTAATCTTAGTACGAGTCGTTCTTTAAAATTTTAGTACGAATAGCACTAAAAAGTACTATAAGCAATATTAAATGGAATTACTTTCGAAAACCTTCGTGCATACGCGTTGTTGTAAAAACAACCACAATACAACAAAAGTAGGTAAAAAACGATTTGTATGTTTTGTGTAAAAACAACAAGACTACAAGTAGAATTTTTTTAATGTATAATTAATAACAAATACCAAATCGGGCGTGCTGCAGGTGTCTTCAGCCGTACCTTAACCTTTTGTCAAATGACAGCACGGCACGTTTTTTAAAGTTGCTAAAATTTTCATGCCCATGTATGAAGCAACCCTAAAGGCCATGTCAGGTACAACTTTTGCTTTGCATTGCGTTACAGATTCTTTTTCACATCTAAAATGAAATATGTATTTATACATGCGAAACTTGTCACATAAAGATCTATTAAACATTTGCACTGTTGCCCACTTTTTTTTGAACATTTTCCGCCAAATCGGCCTTAAAAACCGCTAAATATTTAATTTTGCGAAATTTTTTTTAAAAATACCGCTAAAACCTAAACAGTTTTAAAAGTTTTATATAATTCTTGATATAGGCTTCTTTTTCAAAAGTGTACGATTTTCAAATTACGTTACATTTTAGGGTTTATAACTACCCTAACTATTTAATTCCCAAATATAAAAAATCCATTATAAAAACGTAAAAAAGTAAATAACATTTTCGCTATTTTTGGCAATTGTTTGCCGTTTAAAGAAATTAGTTAGATGAATTAAGGGGAATTATATTGCTTGGGATCTATCGAGACAATTTATTTTAATACCTACCTTATCTTTTGTTCCACTATTTTTAGCAAACTAAAAGTTGAGAATTGAATGAAAAAATACTAACTGCAAATCGAAAAAAATTTCAGATACAATCTTCAGTTAACTAAAACTTCAAAAGTAAGTAAAACCGTAAATATAAGCAAGTAGTTTTTAACCAGAAAAACAAAAAAACTTAATAGGATAAAATATAAAATCTGTGAAATTTTAAATTTGAGAAATGTTTTTGTAGCGGTAGTGAGTGAGGTAGTGGGGAAATCTCTAAATTGGCAATAGTGAACATTTGTAATGGGTAAGTAAAATATACTTTTCTCTCTCTCTCTCTCTCTCTCTCTCTCTTTCTCTCTTCCTCTCTCTCAATCCATTTTTCGGATTATTTTAAGTACGAAGAACTTGAATAATCCGTACTTGAATCAAGCATTCAGTACTTGATTTAAGGAAATCCGTTCCTACGGTACCATTGACACCGCTTCGGCTTGATTTAAGTACGGATGGATTGATTTTACTTTTCAGTGTACAAAAAAAAATTAAAAAGATAAATACGTTCACACACTTTAAAGGCAGACTGTGTTGGAAAAAAATATCTAAAAAATTGTTGTTTTTTTTTATCGAAAAACGCATTTTCTGTTGATCACCAGAAAATGCGTTTTTCAACAGCCACATACAAAATGAGCGGGGTACCAACTTATACAACAAAATAAAAAACTGCAATTTATAGAGAAAAAAATTCAATAAAACGCGACTACACATTAATTGTCGCTAACGAATTTGTTTGAAAATTAATGTTAAATTGACGGGGGATTTCAAATGAATTAAGTTGACGGTGAAAAAAAAAAATAAAAAAAAGTTTGTTCGAAAACTGAACAAAATATGTATGTAATTCATAGTACTTGCAACAACAAAGTTATTAAATTAATGACGTCAAATTGTTGAAAAATAAATAACAGCCATAAAGTGTTTTGGGTGTAAAATGTGGCAAGAAATGAGTTTAAAGTATTAAATTTCAATTGTGATTATTTTTCAATAACTTGACGAAATTTTGTGAGAAAATATTGAGGATGTTTGGAAAGTAAATGGGAAAAAATGGTCTCAGCTTGAGTTCACACTTTAGCTAACTTTCAAGTTTGAACTAGGGGTCTCACAGACCTTTGATGTTTTTTAAACAACACCACAATAGTAAAGAAGGTATCATAAGCTTCTGTTAAAAATATTGTTTCTAGACCAACCCTTTAGTATACCGATAGTCTCAGTTACACCTTTTGAATCGATCTAAAGAAGTCCGTCCATCTGTCCGGCTGGCTGGTAAGTTCTCCATGTAAACATGCAACGCAATTTTGGAGTTAATTAATTAAAGTTTGGTACTTGCTCTTAAATTGTCGGAACGACCAAGCCTTTTTTTAAATAGTTTTGTTGCCATTTAGAAAAATGTGGTTTCACTGCGTAAACATACTTAAAGGTTAATATTATAGTTGCAATTTTAATCTAGTTTCAAGGGCAGATTTAGACTTAGATTCTGGATTAGTTTCATCAATATTCAGTAATAGTTCAGTTTCCGTGTCAGCTTCTAATTCAGTTTATAGTTCACGTTCTATCTCAGCTTCTAGTTTAGCTTTTACTTTTGGTTCTTTCTGAGGGTTCTAGATAAATTGATAGATCAGTTTCTAGTTTAATTTATATTGGTTGTACATTTTCAAATTTGACTAAATTCAGGCTCTAGTTAAGTCTTTAATTCACACATTTTCCAGACAATTTGACAAATAAGATTGCTGTTGAAAGAGTCGTGATATAGAATCTAATTTATTTTGAGATATTTTCTCAACAATGTTACCATACTTGCATTTCATTTCATATATTTTATTAACAAAAAAACATAAGAACAAAAGAAAACGAAGGAAATAAGAGACCATTTGAGGTGATTGCCGACGATTTTATTAAAGGCTTTAGGATTTCTGTCGGAATTTGTCGGAATTTAAGCAGATTTGAAGACTCAATTCTGCTTAAACACATAGAATATATTTTATTTTGACAGCTGTTTTTCTTATGCTCCCCCCATTCTCTTAACAATGCTACCATACTTTCATTTAATTTTATACATTTTGTAAACAAAAAATTAGGAGCAAAAAAAATTAAAAATGCCATCAATAAAATGAGAGACCATTTGAATTTGCTGCCGTCGACTTAATTATTGGCTTTGTTAATTTTACAGCGATTTGGCCTGAAGTTGAAGACATATTCTGTTTCATCCAGAGTCAAATATTTTCGAAAAAAAATTTAATACAACACAAAAATGCTTGTGTGCACATGTTTAATGATGTAAAAAGCCAATCTGCTTTATTTCTTTATTAACTTCCTTTCTTTTTTATCTCAGATTTCAATTACTATCTCATTCTCTTTAAAATAATTGTATTTTCATATGAATGCCTTTCCATTTCCTTAACAATATTTGACTTTAATGTTACATTAACCCAGTCCCTGTTTAAATTATTATGATAAAATCTAAAATTTTCCTACGACGAAGTCTACTTTCACCGAAGTCAATTTAATTAAATGTGACTTTAATTTGAAAGAAAAAAATACCATTGCCTAAATGTATGTTATTCATTTAATGAGTTTGGAGTAGAGACAAAAAAAATTAGGTTACACCAAATTTTGCCCATAGCTGTTGACATGAGTCTTAGAAAAAAATATATCGGTTTTAAGAAAAAGAGAAAAAAAAACGAAAAAATTTATGAAATGAATTTCTAATGGTATCGATAAAGGAAAAAGAACTGGAAATAGGAAAAGCTTTGCGTTGTTTATTTAATTCTGATTGAAAGCAAAAGGATGTAAAGACCGCTGTGTGTACATCACAAGGAAAGCTAAAAGGAGATCTGGATAAAATAGGTTTTTTACTGTCTGTAGTTTGTTGGCAGCAATATAGGGACAGCGGAAAGCCAAGGAATTAAAGCCAACATTTAAATGGGTTCCACAACTTTCTTCATAAGTTTAATTAAAAATTTGAATCAATTTAACGTAACTTCCCTGCTAGAAACTTGAGATCAAGTGTCTTCAAGTCGTCACGTGTGTCGATTATTTAAATGACATTGTTTACAAAATTTTTTTGGCAGCTGTTAAGCAAGAATTAGTGAAAAGAACTCAACAGTTTTTAGTGAAAGTTAGATTTTTTATGAAATATTCTTTTTATTAATTAAACATGTAATTAAAACAAATTCTATGCAGGTTTTTTGAATTTAATTAATTGTCTTCACCACTTAAAAATATTCAAAATTGTAGACTCCAATGCCACCATATCGAGCCCTTACCGCAAAAAAGCTTAAACGGCAAACACACAATTTTGCAGCAGAAGGTTTTTTTTATCATATTTCATTCAAATTTTGTATGAAGGTTGTCGCTTAAGCTAAAATTGTTTTTGCTATAAAATCGTAGCGGTACCATATATGAGATGATGTAAGTGCTGCCACTAGTCATTTATTAAAAAACGAAAATTAAAAAATTATGTCGCTTAAGCTTTTCTGCGGTAAGGGCTCGATATGGTCCCACAACAACCACCTAGTCAATAGTTCTAAGATCTGTAGTGGATTTTAAATGACAATCATATCCTTAAAGTCTATAGTACACCACATTGTCAGGTCCGCGGTTGTTCAGTAGCACTGGGTCGGTACATTTTTAATATTTGCATTTCCTACAGGGTTTATTTTTATCAATTTTATTTTTACTTTTATTATTTGATTTGTTTGATTGCTTATACATATGATTTGGAATTTATAAAAAAAAAAAAAATTAACATATCAAAGAAAATAAATTTTCGGTGTTTTATTTTTATTTTCCCCCTAAAAATAAACAAGCAAACAAATAAACAAAACCAAACAAACAAACAACCATAAAGATT
Source organism: Pollenia griseotomentosa (assembly GCA_963931875.1). Lineage (NCBI taxonomy): Eukaryota > Metazoa > Arthropoda > Insecta > Diptera > Polleniidae > Pollenia > Pollenia griseotomentosa. Next base: position 198,952,948 of record OZ007561.1, on the reverse strand, counting down.
CAAAAATATATAAAACGGAACCGTAAAATTTAAATAGAAAAACAAGAAAATCCAAAAAAATAGTAAAATTAATGACATCAAATAGATTTTTCCAAAACACGCATGCCGATGTTTTACAAAGAGTTTCAATTGTGGGAACTTTTTTTCTAGAAAAAAAATCTTAAATTTTCGTCACTATTTTTAAAAGGCATTAGCAACAACTTTTTGGGTGGCGGGGAACCTAGACGAAAAAATATATTTTTTTTTTTTGTAAACAAACTCAGCGCTAATTTAAACAAAAAAGAAATAAACAGACACGTGGAATAAAAAGAGGAAAAAAATTACCTGATCTAAACAAACAAACAATTAATTGAATGAACCGTAAGTGGTCGTAGAACTAAATACATATAAAACTCATCTCAACTACGAAAAAACAACACAAATAAATGTTGGTTTTTATTTTTAGTTTGACTGTCGGCGTTTATGTACGTACATTGTACATATGTATTTAATAATTGAATAAATTAACAATTTCATACGTTTGACAAATTTTATATTAATTTAGAAAAGTGTTGGTTTTCACAAATTCATAGAGATAAAAGGGCGCTTCAAATGCGAATTTATTAGTAGAGTTTTAATGTTTATTTAAAGAAACGTGGTTGTTAATTTTTAAAAGTGCTTGTATCAGTTAAGATATAGGATCTGCGCAGTTTAGTTGAGTTTTAGTTCAGTTCTAGTTCAGATCTAGTTCAGTTCTAGTTCAGTTCTAGTTAAGTTCAAGTTCAGTTCTAGTTCAGTTCTAGTTTATTTCTAGTTTAGTTCTAGTTCAGTTTTAGTTCAGTTCTAATTCAGTTGTAGTTCAATTCAAGCTCAGTTCTATTTCAGTTCTAGTTCAGTTGTAGTTCAGTTTTAGTTTAGTTCTAGTTTAGTTCTAATTCAGTTCTAGTTCAGTTCTAGTTCAGTTCTAGTTCAGCTCTAGTTCAGTTCTAGTTCAGTTCAAGTTCAGTTCTAGTTTAGTTCTAGTTCAGTTTTAGTTCAGTTCTAGTTCAGTTCTAGCTAAGTTCTAGTTCAGTTCTAGATCAGTTCTAGTTCAGTTCTAGTTCAGTTCTAGTTCTAGTTCTAGTTCAGTTCTAGTTCAGTTCTAGTTCAGTTCTAGTTCAGTTCTAGTTCAGTTCTAGTTCAGTTCTAGTTCAGTTCTAGTTCAGTTCTAGTTCAGTTCTAGCTCAGTTCTAGTTCAGTTCTAGTTCAGTTCTAGTTCAGTTCTAGTTCAGTTCTAGTTCAGTTCGAGTTCAGTTCTACTTCAGTTCTAGTTCGGTTCTAGTTCAGTTTTAATTCAGTTCTATTTCAGTTCTAGTTCAGTTCCAGCTCTAGTTCTGTGCTTGCCCAGTTTTCTCCGGTTCGGTGATTTAGAATTTCCAAAAATATTGTTTTATCCTTTTTTCATGTGTTTTAAGAAGGGTTGTCTGTTGTTAAAAATGTTAATTTATTAATTAATTTCATTTTATTTTTTTTTATTTTAAACAGGCAAAGTCATAGTTTAATATTATTATCGAAAAATCTGTGGTATGAAACTGGGGAGGGGGTGTATTAACAACAAGAACTTTTTACACATAGACCCAAAAAGGAAATCAGAATTAAACATTGAAAGTGCGTGTCACTAATACGTAATCAAGCCACAAACTAATCAGTCACACACGTTTGGGTTTAGCCAGTAATTTACGAGAAAAAACAAACATTTTCCCCATTTGCACTAAAATCTTAATGTAACGTATGAACGTCCGTGGCTCTTTAGTCTTACCAAAAAAATGCTCAATGATTTTAGCTAAAAACAAAGTTCCCCGAGTCTGCTGAGGCATTATGATTTTTTTCGCAATTTTGTTTATTTAGCTCTCCACTAGTTTGTATTCCATGCACATTTTAAATGTTTGTCATCATTTATAGAGGAATGATTTATTTAAAAACGTTTGGGAACTTTTTGCTTCTTTTTTAATATTTTCCTTTTAGTATTAAACTGTTTAAAAGTTATTGCAATTCCTTGAGGGGAACTTTCGATTTGATATTTTTGGCACAAAAAATGTTAATGACTTGTAAATGTTCAAGGAGTTGTAAGTAATTTCGAAAAAGTTTTAATACATTTTTTTGGAAAGCAAATTAAAAGTTGCAAAAATGATGACAAGAACATTTGATGGTGTTAATTTTAGAGTGCATATTTAAGGTTTAAATTAAAAAAGAGATAATTTCCTTGTTTTTAATTAGGCAAAACAATTTTTTTCAATAAATTTTTAAAGCTACAAATTTATACGTATAAGTGAATTTTTTTATTTTATAAACTAAAATTAACAAAAATATATAAAAAGCTTTACGTAAAAATCTTACTTTTTTTTTTTTTTTTTTTTTTTTTAAATTCAAAATTCATTTATTGATAATGTTATATAATTTTACAACGTTTTTAATTCTAACCCCGCTAAGCCAGTGGCTTGTCAGCAGACTTAAGGCTTTCTAAACTATTAGAATTCAAAAGCTAAACAAAATATTTCGGCTTGATTAAAATATTAAAAACTCTACTGTAAGCAACAAAAATATACAAAGCAACAAAAACCACTCTGTTGTCTTCCTTTAAGGATTTGTTTGCTTAAACAAAATCAAAGCCTATCTTTAGGCTGAACACTCTAAAAAAAGGAAATGAATAGAAAACTGTATGCTAATTTAAAATGGAAAAACTCAATATTAATTGAAAAATATAGAATAGAGTAAGTCCCTTTTATCCATTGTTTCCTTTAATTTTGGATTTTAGCCAGTTAAAAAGCATTTTTTTTTTGTTTCTAATTCAATTGCGAATAATAGCTACTTTTACTTTATTTGCTTTGGCTATTGTTAGGAATTTTATTGGTTTTTCATTTAAATCGTTAAACTTTTTTTTTGATATTTTTTTCCAGGTTCTTTTAAGAAAGATAAAATTTTTATGAGGGCTTTATGCTCCTTAATGCTTCTCCTCATGTCATCCGACTAAAATAAACTCAATTATTAAACTCCTACAAACTTTTGTATGGGTGTCTATATTATTTCTTCTAAAATGTTTTTGCTTTTATTTTTGCGAGGAATCTATTACAATAACCATTATTGTCAAGTGCCGGTTTGTCAAAAAAAAAAGTTTTTTTCTTTTCTAACGAGTGTTACATGAGAGAAAGACCCTAAGAAAAAAACTTAAAATAAATATTAATCTTATTGCCATGCATTAGTCGTATTTTAGGGACTGATGTTTCATGTGCTTTGAACTCCTTTTCAAGCTTCAGTTACGTCAAATCAACAAATAATTACATTAAAATAACATAACTTTACGTATAACATCATTTTGGTTTGTTTTTAAGCACAGTCTGAGTGTTTCTTGTGAAAAATTTTAAAATATAACTTTATTTTAAGTATTGGTCATCGCAATATGTGATCTTTTTCATTGCGCAAAAAGAACTCCAAATATTTCTAAGCCAATAACGAATCAAGCTAATTTAAGGTACACTGTTTTGAAAGTAAGCGCATGCAATTTAAATCGATCTAAACAAATAAAAGTCAGAAGATTCAAGGTCTGAAGTGCCCCTTACTTTCTCATATAATATTTTCCAACTAGTTTTTGACTGGTCTTGCAACATGTGGCTTTGTCACAGCTTTGTCATAATTAAATATTCCAAAAAGAACTCCTAGTCTTTTTAAGCCAAGAACTGATAAAGCCAGTTGTAGATGCCCTGTTTTAAAATGAAGCGTATACCAATAAGCGCATTCTGGATTGATCAACAAATAAAAGTCGGAAGGGGCAAGGTCTAGATTACTGCTAAATTCTTCATGGAATATTTTCTAAATAGTATTTGACTGGTGTTGAAAAATAAGGCTGAGATATGTCTTAAACAAAACCCTTCTTTTCAAATGAACGGCCAAGGGGTAGATTACCCCCAAAATGTCTCTAGCTATATTTTCCAAATAGTTCTTAGCTGTACCCATGTTCTGTAACTATAGTGAGAACTTCTCGCATCGAAAATATGTGAAACAAAATATTCAATCGTTTCTCGAAAAGTGAGAAAAAGGTGTGTCTTTTACTCATGTCGAAAACTATCAAAAGAGATAACGTCGTTACGTTATAAATGTCATAACATTGCACTCGAAGCCGATGCGACATTGCAGACGTTCAGAACGCCAGTCACATATATCGTTGACGGCGATTAAAATTAACTAAAATTTAAAATTGTTCAACGACGGCGGCGAAAATACAACCGTCCGCTGTACCAAAAAATGTAAAGTGCGGCTTTAATGTTTGTTGTTTGAAAACATTCGTATATCTTATAAAAATGTTAAAAGCAAAATAATTAAACAATGAAAAAAGTGCCAAGAACAGGGGCCTAATTCTGGCAGTCGTGATCGAGTAATTTCTTGATTCGAAAGCATTTTTATCTCAGTCGATACTGAACGAATCAAAATAATTTTTTCAGTATTGTGAAACTCAAATTAATGATTTACAACACTGAAAAAATAATTCCAATTCGTTCAGTATTGACTGAAATAATTAGATTTTAAATTGCTTTCGAATCGAGAAATTACTCGATCACGACTGCCAGAATCAGGCCCCTAAATGTTATTATTGCTTTCCTTTGTATTTTGCATTTTTAATTGTTTTTTAGTGTTAAAATTTTTTCTCGCTCCATTTTAATTTGTGAGTTTATTTGACAGTTTAAAGCGGGTACTTTTCTCACAAAAATGTTACAGGCACACTTTTTCTGTAAATTGGCGAGTAATTTCCTTACGCGACAGCTTGTACTCGCCCCAAAAAAGTTACAGACACAGTTTAGTGAGAAAAACAGCTATTTGTTTCATTATATGGCGTTTTTGTTTAATTTCACACATTTCAATCGAAATGTTTCTCGATGCGAGAGTTACAGAACAAGGGCACTGGTCTTGAAACACGTTTTTCGTCGAATGCTTAATTTAAGCGAATCATCTGAGTTCGATTCATGTTCCCGGCCTTTTTCCGTATGGCCCGGCCCAATTTCTGCAATTAATAATTATTGGGACCATATATGACCTTGTTTATATTTGTGCTTGGCGTTTATTCAGCAGGCATATCAGCCTTCACATACAGTTTCACCGCCCTCAAAGCAGCCTTTTGGACATACAAAACCGTCTGCTTAAGTCTTTTAGATTCAATTTTTAAGAAAGACAATTTCCCTCATTGTGCATGAGTCATGCTGCTTGCTAAAGGTTTTGAAATTGCTACATGGGAGGGTCCCAAGGCTTCTGTTGAGTTTGACAACGTTAAGAAAAGTAAAAAAACATGTACATGTACAAAACGTACAAGACGGTACATGAAAAGTAAAAAACATGTGCATGTACAAAACGGTACATGAAATGTAAACAAAACTCCTAAATTACAGCTTTTTCGAAGCAAAAAAAAAATTTATTGCTTTCACTTTGTAAATAACAACAAAATGTAAAACTTTTTATAAAATTTTTCTAATTAGCAGATTTTAAAACATTAATTTAATGTTAGATTTTATAAAATCAAAAGCAAACGTATAGAATAAAGTCGACTTTTCTTTTTCTAAAGTGTACTTTAGAACAATGGTATTCATATGCATTTAAAGTCGGTTTTGGCTTAAAGTACACATTATTAATCTGCAAAAATTCAAATTCAATATAAACGTTTATTTTCTAATTTACAAATAATTCCATTCCTATGATTTCTTTTATCTAGCTTTCTCCTTTTTTCCAGTATTGTCAACTCTAAATCCAATTAACAATTTCCAAAAATTGCATAATATTGTTCCATTGCCATCAACAAAACTATTAACCAGACTCTGGTCATTGAAACAACTGTTCAACATTTCTGATGGTCATTTACAAAATGTTCATTTGTACTCGTAGACAAACTGTCACAAACAATAAAATTCTCCTAAAAAAATCATTTTAAAATACTAAAAGAAAAGTTTCAGTATAAAATAGATCAGATCATAAAGTTTTATAACAAATTGAATATAAAACACACCCAAGACACTAAAAATAGTGCAGAAGTTCAACATTATTTTGTAAACACTTTAAATTGCAATGACCGCCTGAAAATTATGTGTCTTCTCTTGTCTTGTAGTTGTAAAATGGTTTTAGTAATTAAATGCTTTTAAGGGTCTTGTAAAGCAACAACTTACCAGACTTACATGAAAATAATAGAAATCCTAGACAACAATGGGGAAAAATTCCTTTGGTTTACTTTACAATTTACGATTGTCTAGTTGCAGGGTTTTTTCTTGTTTTATTTTCTAAATTTCTGTCGTGATAATTATTTCTATTGTTCTCTGGGTTTGTTAGACTCTTAATGATACTAAAAAAAGGGAAAAATATATGCAAGACCTTTAAGCAAGAAGCCTTTAGTTTAAAGTGTTCAGACAAATGTTACAAAATATGTTGCCTAGTTTTAGGTTGGTTACAAAATATTTATAAACAACCAACCAATTATTCTAATTAAATAATATTAATTAAACCTTTAAAATAATTTATTTTAAAGTAAGCAAACAATTTTAAATATTTAAAAATGCTTTAAAACATATTAGGTTATGTTTCTTAGGTTGTTTAGTGCTCCTTTTGTCCTAACTAGCCCCAAATCCCATCCTTAGGAGCAGCAACTCAATAGATATCTCTGCAGATTACACCCTTTTTGTTTTCTTAACGAAAAGAAGAAGAAATCTTAGTTCTATCTGGGATAGATCATCAAAACAGACAAACGCCTGTCCTGAATTTCAAGACTTTGACACAGAAAATGAATGATAATTTGCTTTTCTTCAGGCCATAAAGCCCTGGCTAAGACGTAGAGAGATTAACGAATCTACCAACAACTGTGCAAGTCAAAAAGACTAGTGCTGAATAAGTGACTTACAGTGAGCCAGTGAAAATCTAACGAATCAATCTACAAACCTGTCATCCAGCCATTTACCTCTCTTGACAAGTATATCTACTATCTAGTTACCCCGGTTATCCGTGTGCCCTCGTATCCCTATAAGCATTACCGTCGAATGCTCATTTCGAGATATCCCACATTCTGCAGTCACCCTTTGAAACTTATTACTTTTTTTATAAATTTCGACCTTAGGACAACAAGGTTCTATCATACATGTAGTTTAGGAGTAAATAGAACCTTGTTGTCCTAAGGTTGTGATATATATGAAAAAAAAATTATAGTTTTAGGAAATTTTAAATTAACTAAAAACTTTCTATTAGCATAATTGTAATATAATAAGAATAATTTTAAAAACTTAAAAAGGAATTTTTTTTTTATGTAAATTTTCTCAGTGTTTAATAACAAAATCTACATAAAATAAAACAAAAGCTTACAAGAAAAGATCCTTTAAAATCCTTTATGCCAGAATTGATTATTCAAACTTAATACTATAACCCTTAAAGTATGCAACATCATGAAAAATATTTTTGTTTTTATTTACACACATTTTCTAGGAATTCATAACAAAAAAAAAACATGTTAAATAGAAAATCTTGTTTCATGAATTCTTTTCTAATGTATTTTAGTTAGGAGTGTTTATTTTTATAAACTAGATTTATTATAAACCTTTCTAAGAAGCCTAAATATAGGCAGTAGATTTCACATCTATTTTGGAAAAAATGTTTAAACAGGGTGGTGCATAATGAACACTGTGATTAAATACATTTTACATAAGTTTTTTTTCAGAATTAGCTTTAAAAAACTTGGGAAATTTATGATTGCAAGACTCCGCATAGAACAAAGAACCAAAGTTTTGAATATGATTTTGAAGGCACAAAGATCTTATCGAATTATAAGCGATGAGACCTATTTTCACCTCAATGGTCACCTCAGGAATAATGTGAGGCACCCAAAATCGAAGAATAGTTCTTAAACATCACTTAGATCTACACAGAAAAAAAATAAAAATTGAGTTCAATTAAAAAGTTCGTGATACTAAATTTTGTTTATCGTGCTCAATTCCCATTTTTATTCTTGATAAAAACACTGAAATTTATTGTTGATGGGATAAGCTATTCCTGTGCACATTTCACTGGTTGGTTAGGTCAGATCATCAGGAAACTTCATCCAAAAGCATCCTATTCTTATCCTATCAACAATAAATTTCAGTGTTTTTATCAAGAACAAAAATTGGGAATTAAGCACAACAAACAAAATCTTGTAAATTAAAAATTTTGTATTCCCAAGAATTACTTTTACTTGTTGATACTTATTAAAAAATTAATTAAATTTGTACCAACAAACAAATTAATATGTAGTATCGATTAAACGTTTAATTCACTCGATTAAACGTTTAATTCACTTGATTAATTTTTTAATTAAAACTGATATTATTTTTGATTAATGCTTTATTAATTGGTGAAAAATTTCGGAGAATTTTTTCTGTGTATAGTACATCCATCGCATGTTGTGGAATAACTTTAGGAATGATCACTGGAGCATATTTTTTCTAAAACGAGAAATTTGTAAAGGTGAACGGCACTTAATACCGGTCAATCATTAAAGAGTAGAGAACTGTCCAGAATTGTGGTGCCAACAAGATGAAGCCACAGCTAGTCCAAATTTGTTTATTTTTTGGCGATGATAACTTTATTTATGCGCCACCCTATGCATATATAATATATTACTTTTATCCTTCAAGATTTTCCTGCTGATGTACTAAATTAAACTAAAAGCATTTTATTCCAGATTTCTTTACAACAGATTTAAACTACTCTTAAAAGTATGCACTGGTATTTGTTTTACTTCATTTGATTTTTTGTAATTTATTTATTTATTTTTTTAATTTATTCTTTTCAATCCTTTTGTTTATTTGAACAACTGCTTGCATTAAGAACCTTCTTTAAATATACAAATTTATAAGCTAAATTCCTAAAACTTATATTAAATGTCTGTAGTTAAATCTCTTTTACACTTTAACCTGCCTGTTGTTTTTAGTTTATTTCTCCAAAAGTAGGATTTTACATTGTGCCTAAGAACATTTAATTATATTTTTTCTAAAGTAGTTTTGTTCATTTATTAAGAACAAATAAAACCATTTGAATAATTTATTGCATATCTTTTACTATTCAAGTGACTACTGATAGAAATAATAAAATCACATAGAAATGTATTATTTATGTATATAAAAACACATAAATAAACAGTCCAGTTCTATTCTCATTGTATATTTATGATCTTGTTGATGTGCTCACTGGAGAGTTAAATGTTGCTGGTACAGAATTAAAGGCTCTGCCTATTTAAAAAACACACGCGTATGCACACCCAGAGAAAAAATATGTTTAGATGCGGTCACCTCCAACAAAATAATTTTTAAAGAAAATTTTAATAATTTTATGTTTATTTGAACCATATTATTGTCACCAACAACCATGTTATGGTTAAATTAGTCTTCCATTAAGAAACTACAACCATATTATTTATTTTGCCAAAAACGAGGAAAATATTTGACGTTAAGTGGTCACATTAGAAACATTTTTGTTTGCAGACCAATTATTTTGTTTGCCCAAAATATTCCGTTTTTTCCCCCCTCAAAAAATATGTTGTGGTTGGATTAAGACAAACAAATATTTGACACTTTTTAACAAATGCTTGCAATATTTGATCCTACTTTTAGATTTGAAATGTTTAATTTGTTTGTTTATGTAAAGTTTAAAAACCACAAGTCTTAATACCAACTGTGAATTGATTCATTAACTCTAATTAAAACAAAAGAAACCTTTTGACTGCCTTAAAGTCCAATTAAATCATGTACCCAATAATTGTGCAACTTACTTAAAAAATTTGCAGAAAAGCAATTAATCGCATTACTTTTCTTAAGAAAGCAAACACAACCAACAAAAATATCCTTTTACTGCAGTAGCTGTCAATTAACATTTGATGTTCGGAGTGCCTTTTTTCTCACACTTTTTTAATTACTTTTTTGCAGTCTGTTTGTTGCCATTAAAACTTTTAGCTTTTTTTTTAACAAACTCATATTTATAGTTTTTTTTTTATTTTTTATAAAAGTTAAATAAGTTTTTGGCGAGTAATTAGTGGCTTAGAAGTGTAGACGTTAGACTTTTACAGTTTAAAGGAAAAATTATTACTTTTAAAATATTACAAACACAAAGTACTTGAGTTTAAACAAAAAAAGTCAAACTTTAATGATAATTGTTGCAACTGTTTGATAAATTCTTTAAATGCCCTGTGTTTGAAAAGGAAAAAGTAATTATAGTAATTGTTGAATATTAGGTGTGAATTAGAGTGAGTTAAGAAAACGATTACAAAATTAAGCTAAAATATTTTAATTTAAAAAATGCCTGCTGTTCTTAAACACAGAGTTGTTTAAGAAGATTTTTTGCATAGATTTGTTAATATAAGAAAATTTCCACCAAAAAAAAAAGGTTTGGGAAAAAAATTTTTCTAAAGAAAATTGTCTTTTTTTACTTTCTTTGCAAATTTTTAAAAATTATAAAACTTTTAAAGAATTGCCGATATAAGAGAATTTTCATGAACAAGAATATTTGCCGTGGAAAATCGTAAGAATACTAAAATTTATTGAAGAAAATTGTCAGTATAAGAAAATATATCTTTGTTCAGCTTTACTTTAATCCTATTTCACTTCAAGTTCAATTCTCTTTAAGTTCTAATTCAGTTCTAGTGCAGTTCTAGTTTAGTTCTCAATTTCTGTACAAGTAAATTTTAAGATATTTCCAAGAAGTTTGAAAAATTTTCACTTACCGTTTTATTTTCGCTTTTTTGATGACTTCCGTTTTAATTTTTGTTTTTTGTCTGTTGGGAAAATTAATTTTTATTCCAACGCCTTCTTTAAATTCCAACCCACGCCTTCTTTTTGTGCATACTTATATCACTTCCAGCTTGTTCTTTTCTTTTCAATATCATTAACAAATTCTTTAAATAATTTCTTTGAACTTTTCAACACACATGAATTTAACACTGAAAATTTGTGGACACTGCAGCAGAAATCATATTAAAATATTTTAAAGATATTTTTTAAAACATTAAAATTTTTTTTTATTTTATTTATTCAAATGATTTTAATAAAAATTACTAGAATTTATTATTTTATTCAAGAAAAAAAATTTTTAAATGTATTGAAAATCATCATTTATACGCCTACAGGTTGAGGTCAACTGCATTTAAATATTTATTTTTCTTAAACAACAACATTTTAAAATTGTTAAATATTTTGATTTTTTTAAATAAATTCTGTTTAAAATATTTTTTTCTTACAAACACCTGATAAGCCAATTTGTTTGAAGTGATTTTACTTATGGCTTGACTTTTTTTTCTTTTCATAACAACGAAATTGTATGTTAAATAAATTAAATATATTTATTTATACTCGAACATACTTTTTGATTTTTTTTTTCGTAACAAAGACATTTAAGAATTGATTTTTTTAAATTTGTTTTTGACTGTGTTGTAGATATTTTTTATTGATATTTTTCTAAAAATTAAATTTAAACACTTTTAATTTCTAACTCCGCGCCATTATAATACGTCACCAGTCTATTGCCGTATGAATACGCAAATGTTGTTCTAATCATAATTTGAAATTGAAAGTTAAAAACGTTTGAAAATAAACAACAACAAATAGCAGCAGCAAAGAAAAAACCACAACGACAGAAGTTTAGAAAACACTGAAACGTAATCATTGTTGTTTATTTGTTTTTAAAGGCTTAACAAAAAATATAAACTTTTTGTGTGTCACCAAATACACGCTGCAGCGAACTGTCATACCCTCAAATACTCTTGCACACACACTTTATTCTATCACTACTACCCAGCGGGAAAACTCAGAAGACCTTCTTACTTCAGGCCTTTTTAAAGGCCTGCTTAAAAGATTTTTTGATTCAATTACTATTCTTATCTAACTGCTAAAGAAGGCCTCATAGAAGGCCTCGGCTCTTTCGTATAAAAGATAAGATACACCTTCGACACTCACTTCTATGAGAAGGGAGTAACATTTTTTGTATTGTTTTTTTGCACAAGCAGAAGCAAAATCAATTTTTTTGGTCCCGTTACCTTTCTTATGTACCTGCTGAAGAAGCGAGAGCGGAAGGCCTTCTCCGCAATGACAACGTGTGTAAAAAAGATATGAGTATGGAATGGAGCAAGAAGGCCTTGTTCATCCAAAAGAAGGGGTACAGAGGCCTTCTAGAAGGCCTTCCTACTCCTTATTTTTCCCGCTGGGTACACTAAACTATTTAAAAATCTCATTTACTCATACATTTACTTCTAATATTTGATCACTGCTTAAGGAGTCAAACAAATTCGGTTTGACTATTAAATAAAAAAAAAATAAAATAGCGAAAAACTCCAACATCAAATATGCAACCAGAGTCGACTGTAGTCTTGTTAGAGAGTACTATTTTATATGGATATACACCGTTTTCAAAATTGGATTTAAAATGTTCCAAACTAAACTTAATCAATTTTAGCTCTATTAAAGCTTCTCTGAAATACTTAAGGCTCAATTATAGAAACAGGCTAAGCTATGTTACAAATGCACTAGAATAGAATCGAATAGTTTATCAGCCTGTGGCTGGTTATGTACCAATTAACCCGACTAATATACAGGCTCGACCGTTTAATTCACTGCACCAGAACTACGTTCTTTTTAAGTCTGTGGTCAAATATGGACCCAGCTCACAAAGAGGAAGCTGGCAACGTTCAAACAATTTCTTGTGGACACATGAATTTGGCTCGTGGAGACTGCTGTTTTCTTCTTGCTAAAACAGCTTTGGTCAAACCAGGATCTATAACTGCAGTATTGCCATCTTGATTGTTTTTATCGTTTTCTTTGGTTAGTGTCGCTTTTTAATTGAGTTGTCGTGCCATGCCTATTCCGCACATCAAAAAATTAAATCAATTTTATATCGGTAATTCTGTAATCGTTTTGAATTGTTTGACAGTAGAAGTGGTTTTTAGGATTTTCCTTTTATAGCCACGGTCTAGTATATACCTGCATCCAAGGTCTAAAATGGAGCTATAATGTAGTACTGATCTACATGCACTACGTGACTTCTTTTCCAGATTCATCTCCCAGAGAATTGTAAAGAGTTAATTGAGTAGAATTGGTGATGGCAAACGATGGAGAAACTTATTGTTAACAAATCCCATTCAATTTTGTTCACCCACGATGACTCCTTTTCCAGAAATCTGGACTCCTCGCTCATAAAAGCGTTTACTTAAATTCTGTTAAGTGCTTCACTTTATTCTGTGTTTTAGAATGTGTCTAGGGTTATAAATTTTAAAATGTGACTGCACACACATTAAAGAAGATATATATCAATGTGGCTGGCAGTATTAACGTTGACTCGGACCTTCCTTTAATGATCACTATAGCAGTTTTAATGACAGGAAAAAACGGCGTTCAACAATTTCTGCCCTAGGACTTCTGAATCGGGCCTAGCTATCAGGAAACAAAGGTTGCTTAGCAATGTCTGGATCTGATACCACATTAGTATACACTAAGATGCAAATTACAGCACATCTGACGGGTGGTGTGGTCTTTTCAAAGCGGATTTCTTCTGACTCTACTTAATTTTTTGCCCGCATTAAACTTCCACGATAGCCAACCAATGATAAAACCAAGTAAGAGTTTTTTACCCTTCACCATGGTGCGAAAAAACCAGAAAGTTTAATAAATACCGTTCTTAAAATTTAAATAAATCAACTTTGTCCAATCCCGCCCGCATTTTGTCGGATGTTGCGTATTGATAACCACGATGCTTGCACCTAATTTGGAAACTTTGGCTACTGCCATTCTGCAGATATACAAAAAAAAAAAAAATAAAATAAGAAAACAACAACAAGGGATTTTTGGGTAAAATTAGAGGCAGTCGTAGGTTTTCGCTCAAATCTAAGCCATTTGTGGACCGATGAGGCTGAGTTTTATTAGCAAACAATTTCGGACTTTATGTGATATAACTATATAACTGCCAAGTCCCCATCACATCTGGGGTCTTTGGAAACCCCATTTCAACGGACAGATAGATGAACGGGCAGACGGAAATCGTTAAATCATCTTCTCTACTTATAAGGACTCAGAAAATATCGTCATCTAAAATACAAAACAACGTATCACTAAAAAACTAAAAATTGACTTTTAGGTTGATTTTTGTTCGTTTTATTAAACTACATGTTCTCAACGAATTTTTGATCCATGCCATCAAAAATGCCGACTTTATTAAAGAAATTCAAACTCCAAGTACACTTTGTTGTTATTGATATTGTAAAGTTTTTTTGCTTCTCCTAAAAAGTGTTGTTACGTTATTTTGTATTTTAGGTGGCGATATATACTTTATAGGGTCTAACATTAATATTGTAGAAATTACAGACGGAATGTTGCTTTCTTATATCTTAAGAACTGAGAATAAAAAATTAGCAAAAGTGGTTCCCCTTAATTTTACTTTAAAAAAAAAAAACTTGTCAGATTTATTTTGACATCTTCGCCAATTTCAATGTCAAAAATCGCCAAAATTTCCGAAAACTTTTTTACAAGTGTTTTAAAGTGCCCTTACATTGCATCATTTTTGCTTTTATTTTTCAAATTAATTACACTGTGCATGAAATTGACACTTTTTTTTCGTGACAAGCCGGGCACATGGCGTTTTAACATAATTCTGGGACGCTGAATCCAGTGGTGCCCGCGGTTTTTTCAGATTGGCTTTGGTTTTCGAGATATACCGTTATTTCGAAACAGGAGGAGGTTGCTCAACATATATTCGCGTAACTCAAAAACGGTTTAGTTTATTGAAATTACTAAAAAAACCGAAATTCCGCAATAAAATTTCATTTCAGAAAAGTAAAACTCTTTTTCTAATATGAGTAGTCGTTATTGAAACATAATTTTTTTTTGAAAAAAAAAATTAATTTTTTCATCAAAATTTCGAAATTTTTGTTTTTTAAAAATTCATAAAAAATTAAAAAATGCAGCTAGGCTTCTAATTTTTTGCAGACTTATAAAAATTCACAAAAGTCGACAAATTTTTCATTAATTTAAGAATTTACCTTAGGGGGCTCCCATACAAATATTGCGTTTTATGAAATTCTTAAATTAATTAAAATTTGTCGACTTTTGTGAATAAAATCAAAAGTTGCAAACAGATTTTAATCATTTATGGCTGGTTTTGTTTGTAGCTTCGTTTTTTATAAGTCTGCAAAAAATTAGAAGCATAGCTGCATTTTTTAATTTTGTATGAGTTTTTAAAAAACAAAAATTTCGAAATTTTGATAAAACAATTAATTTTTTTTTCAAAAAAAAAATTATGTTTCAATAACGACTACTCATATTAAAAAAAGAATTTTACTTTTCTAAAATGAAATTTTATTGCGGAATTTCGGTTTTTTTAGTAATTTCAATAAACTAAACCGTTTTTGAGTTACGCGAATATATGTTGAGCAACCTCCTCCTGTTTCGAAATAACGGTATATCTCGAAAACCAGAGCCAATCTGAAAAAACCGCGGGCACCACTGGATTCAGCGTCCCCGAATTATGTTAAAACGCCATGTGCCCGGCTTGTCAGTTTTTTCAACTAGCATAGTGTTATTAAAAATTCGTAAGAATTATGCAAAATAATAAAAGTTTATTTTAAATTGAAGTTTTCGATATTTTTATATCGGGCTTATGTTTATCAAATTTAATTTTCATTAAATTATTTTAATTAATGAAGAAATTGTCCAACATGAAATGTATTAAAATGTATTGATAATTTTTCAGCCTTGACGGAACACGGGCTCGAACTCAGTTCGAGTGTAAATATTTCGAAAACAACCACATTCTCATCATCAGAATTCTTTGAAAAAAGCATAATTGAGGAAAAAAACATGTCAATCAATAGAAAAATAAATATGTAGTTGTTTTTAAATTACATTTCGAACACAACTAAGAAAATACTAATTAAATATATTGTACACAAAGTAATAAAATGTTTTTTTAATCCACAGTTCTAAAAAAATTTTGACTAAAGTACAGTTATTTCCGCTTAATTAAGTTTCTAAAAATGCACGACTTTTGACGCAATTAAACGGGAATTCAATTAAGCAGTACTCGCCGACGCAATTAAAACGAAAATCGCTTAAATGAACAAAATGTGCAATAAACCGAAACATCCATGTGTAGATAGAAAATAAAACTAATTTTTTGGTTTATTAAGTTAAAAAATGGTTTAGGTTTTTTAAAACCAAATAAAAATCAGGAACGTTCATCGTTCAATCCTTCTTGCCGCAAAATACTTTTTTTACGTGTGTGGAGCAAGTAGACGGAAACAATAAACCGAAAAAATGAAAATTTTAACAATAACACATTTTGAAAATTAAAGAGTATAACTTTTGATTTTTAGAAAAATTTTAAAAAATTTTTTTATATAAAATTTTTTTTTTTTTTAATTTTATTTAATTTTTGTCAAATCCCCTAATCAAAATTGCAAAAAAAAATATTATAGAACTAAAATGTTTAATAAAGATCGAATTATTCATAATTTCGAAACTCTTGACAATTTTATTCGAAATTATAGGTATTATTTAAAAAAACCATAAACAAAAAATTATTTTTTGAATTGAGAACAAGTAAAATTTCTTTTTTAACTTAAAATGTAAACGATCGACATATTTTGTCTTTTTTTTCTGTTATGAAAAAATTATTTTTAAAAATTTAAAAAAAATTTTTTTTTGAAACAGTGTAAATTTTAGTTTTCTTTATAGACAAAATAATGCCGAAAAGTAAACGACCTTTATCACCATATAAAAAAAAATCATTGCATTTATTGTTGTTTTTGGTTTCTCTTAAAATCATGACAACAAATAGACACTTTTTTGCATGTTTTATTTTGCTTTAATTGCTGCCACATGCAACAATAATTCTCTCTTTCATATGTTTTATTTATTTGCCAATACTTTGCTTATGTTGTTATTGTTTCGTTCACCGGTTTTACAAAACAAACTTTTTGTTTTAAAATCACTGTTGTTGTTGTTTGGAACCAAAATTTTATTGAAATTTTTTTATTTCAAGCACTTTTCTTATTTTAGCCACTTTTTCCCAGATATTCGATTCGATTTTTATCCGTTTTTAGCAACCGTTCATGTTGAACGCACAATTCAAACTGAAAGTACGCATTGTTGAAATATTTTCAGTTAAAATGTTTTGCCAGTGATTTTTACAGTTTTGTTGGCTCAAAAAAGCAAAACAAAAATAAAAGTAAACAGTTATCGACGTTATAAACATGTTTGGCTGCATGTGAATGTAACATGCGTTTTGTTAGCAACAAAGTTGCTAAGAATGTTTAAATGTTTGAAAACCTTAATTTAAATCCATTTTTTCTTTTAAATAGTTTTAGTTTTCTAGTTTTTTTTTTTTTTTTTTATTATTTAAATTAAACACCCAAATATAAAATCTAAAGCACTTTAAGTTATTGCTTTTGAAATTTTTCTGTCAACTGTCAAATAGTGTGTCAAACATGATGAAAAATTCTTTTAATAAAATGTTTTTTTTTTGGTTTGCAAACTAAAAAGAAACATAAGTTTAGTAGAAATAAAATATATTTGAAAAATTTAAATGTCAACATGTGAATTCAATTTAAACGCTAATTAGTTAAAAGATTATTTTTAAAATGTTTTAGAGATTTTTATTTCTGACGTGTTATGTTCTGTTGGGAGAAAAAAAACAAATGAAAAAAGAAATATTTTAAAACAACAAAAAATATTGAATTAAACGATGAGGAATTTTGGGTACCCTTCGCCAAAGTATTCAAAACAAGAACAAATCCGAATTTGTTTTTCTTTATTTTTGGCACGAATTTATTTGAAATTGTATTTTGAAATTCATTCGAAAAATTATTTGCCTTATTTTTATGTCCACAGTTGTGGAAAATATTTCCTAGGGCCTATTTCAGGGTGGGTCTTAATCACAAACAATGTCCTCACCAACCGCCCCTAGTATGAGCGCAACTAACGCTAACCCCTTGTTTAGGAGTAAGCAGCATCTGTTAAGTAGCAACAGCATCTAGGAATAATATTCCCTCAGGCCGATCTCTTCCACAAGTGGCGAAAAATCAGCCCTTTCTAAAACTTTCAGGATATACCTTCCCACGACTTTGGGTAGTAAGCCACAATTACCACGACATTCCCGAAAGTATCCCTTCAATCGAAAGGCGAAGCTCCCACAAAGACACAATGCATTTCCCGCAAAAAGTACACTAACGGAGGCCTCAACCAAAAGTCATTAATATTCATTTACCTATTTATTTGTAAAACACTTCAATTTTAGAGAATTCAAAAAGTTTTATATGAATAATTGGTGAACGCAAGGTTAAGGGATTTACCAAATAGCCCCCTTAATTTGCTACCTGTAGGTGTTGGTTGCTCTCACAAATGAGTACTTAGACCGCCATGAAGTAGGCCTCGCGGCAGGTAATCACGTTTATCTTTTTAACCATTGTCACCCTTGCGTTCTATGGGATAGGATATTTCACCTTTCAGTGTTACATCCTTTAACAATATAGGTCTAGGTATATATAAGCCAGTATCCCTTATTCAGCAAAAGCAAAATTGCTATATCTTTCTTGCTGATACGAGTACCTTTTCATGAGCCACAGGAACACCAGTATCCTCGTAGACTTTTGACTGGTTATCAAAATCAGGTAGCTTTAAGGTCTAATTTTCTACCCATGAAGGAGGAAGTTCGACTTGCTGGCGAATCTCATTAGTTATTTTTGCGATCTGTGCGAAAAAATACCATCTGTGAGCTAAAACATTAATTCCAATAATAAATTTAGTGAAATTCTTGGTAATAAATAGACATATAAGTCCGCTCGAAAAAAATATCTTTATTTCTTTAACTAGTTCTTATACATAAAGAAAACATACGTTTTGATATAGTCACGTAACAGTCTTTCGGAATGGTTGCAGAAATTTCAGAAATATTATAGTCATAATTAGGGATGAGATTTTCAGGCACTAAAAAATCGAAATTATGCACTAAAACAATAAAAAATATGCACTAAAAACTTGAAAAATTTCCACAAAAAATCGTTGTTTAATTTTACTTAAAGCAAAAATATATTCAAATATCTTTTAAAACTTTAATAACTAATTTAAAATTTTGTTTGCTTAAATAAATAAGTACTGTTTTATTTAAAGTAAAACTTTGTCTTGTACTTGAAGAATGCCAATGAATTTGAAAAAAATTTTGATTCCAGATCAGATCAAAAATATTTGAAATACTTTTTATTTTTTTAAATCACTAGCCACATCTTGCCAGGCCACGAGGCTGCGGCGAAAGGAAAATCAAGGGAATTATTTTATTAAAAATTGTAATATTATCGAATTGGCTTCTAAATTCCTTTGCAACGCGGTATAACATATGTGACAAGTAGAGTATCCAATTATTTGACATCTGGTTTTGTTCGAGCAAGGAACTAATCGATTTTTGAATTTTAAATTTGCTCGATTAATCGAGTAAGGTTTTTAAATTGTTCGAATTACTCAAATAATTCAAATAATTTTATCCAATGGGAAAAAAACATAAATCTCTACATGAATTCATACTTTTATTATATTAATAAATAACACAAACATGTAGTTTAACAATAAACAATAAAATAACAATTCATATCGCTCCTTGCTTACAACATAGTCATATCTCAAAAAATTAAAAATTTCAAGTTACTTTAGCAAAAGTGTTTATTTATAGTTACCTTCTTTATCTGCCTGTTTTTAGAAAACGTAAACAAGTGAGTGAGTGAGAAATTATATTGGAAACAACAATAAAAAACGAAAATTTGTTTTTGTTTTCAATATAATTTCTCACTCACTCACTTGTTTACGTTTTCTAAAAACAGGCCGTATATTTCAAAAAAAAAAATCAGTATTATATCTCAAACTGGACCGAAGTTATAGCAAAATATATTTCATTAAACCTGTATCTAAAGGTTCATTTTGAAAACTTTAATCGCATTTTGCCAAGTTTCATTTTTTGAGATATGACTTTGTTGCAATAAAGGAGCGATATGTGCTATGTAGATAGTTTTAAGACTTTTTTAAATAAATAATTTAAAAAATCAAAAAACCCGGCTGCAAAAAATACAGTTTTTATGCATTAAAAAGACTGAAATAAGATTAAGGAAAACAAAATGAAATTTACACTAATTCGGCTTAAAAGGTTCTGGACACGTCAAGTATTTCTTATCATATATGGTATATAGTAGTATTAGTGAACATGTGTTTGTATGTGTCACACCGAAGATGCTGGATGGAAAATCAAAAAATTTAGATATGACAGCGAATATTAGGTCCACCACACGTACATACACGAGTGAATTTGCATCCTGGGCAAGCATTTGAAATGTGTATTTGGCCCTTAACAGACTATAAAATGATCTGAAAGCCAAAGTTTAGTACAGTTATGTTTATTAGCAGTTATTTATAAGCAAGGGAACCAATCATTTTTTTCGGTTTATAATTTGCAATTGTGTCTCGCCTGCTTAACTTAATGCGGGTATTAAATTTTGGCTTGGACTCATATTTTTTAAGACACTTTTTTATTTACTTCTTATATTTTTGCCTTTTTAGTTCCGGCATATTTTGCTAGAGGTGCCAGTAAGTTACGAAAAACTTTTAAAACCAATTTATTGTTCCTAGAAATCGAGTGAAATTGAAGTCGATGGACATTCTAGTTAAACATTTTTTAAAAATCACCTAATTTTTTATAATTTCACTGTAAACTAATTAAATTTTTGTAATCTCCTTTAATTTACACATTTTGTTTCAATTTATGTAAAACTTTATATCGTCTTTCGTAAATTATTGTGTTCAATAATATATGTAAAATGTAACCATAGAGAACACAATAATTTACGAACGACGATATGAAAAATGTGCTATTAAGTTGCCAAATTTCTAACGTATGGAATTTGACGTTTATAATGATATACACAATTTGTCTCTCACACAACAAAAGGGTCTGAAATATGCTCAAAAGTTTGGGTGATTAAAATAAATAAAGAAGTTAAGAACATGTAATTTAGTTTTAAATAATATTAAACAGTTATGGCCATTTTCTCAATGTATCGACAAACTGTCTGTTACTCAATGTCAACATAAATTTATTACACCGATAAACTGTCCGTTAACGATTTTGGGTTTCTCAATATACCGACGGCCCTATGCTCCTTGCAGGAGTAAAAGGAACAAATATATATAATATACCGACAAAAAACATTGTTTTCAGTTGCCAACACCTTTCAAAATACATGTAAAAGTTGGGAGTCAGCTGATTGAATTTATCTGTACGTCAAATAAAAGGAAAATAAATAATTGGCAGATGAGTGCCGGTTAGCATTGCTACAAAATAGAAGCAAATGAGACATTGAGAAAACCAAATTTCTTTAATGTGCATTTTTTCGTTGGGAAAAAAGATAATCTCCTAATGAGAAAATGGCCATTAGAAATCTAAAAACAAATATTTTTTAAAGATATTGATCTTAATCGATTAATTGGCATTAATTGTTCGAGTTATTCGTTATTCGAAATTGGCTAATTTGATTATTCGATCAAATAATGGCTGAAAAAATCCTCGATTAATCGAACAACGATTATTCGAGTGGATACTCTAGTGACAAGCAAGTAACTTGTAACAATTTTGGATAAAATATTTTAAGCCCATTGTAAGGTGCTGCATCGGTTTAAAATATAAGGATCTTTTGTCGGAATCTTATAAATCTTGTATTTAAAGCAAACCTCCAAAAGAATTTATTAATTAATTAAAAAAATTTTTGGAAGTTTTTTTTGTGTAATTAAAAAGTTTTTAAAAACTTTTTTTATAAAATGGAAATTAAAAAAAATCACTCAAAAAAAGACAAAATATGCATTTAAACCTAAATATGCAAAAATATGCATTTTCACAAAAATATGCAAAAGCAAATCGATGCTATTTTTACGCAAATTTATTGATTCGGAAAGATAATTGGTCGACATCGTTCTTGGACTATCGACAAAAAACATGCATTTGCATGGGAATCGCATCCCTAGTTATAATCACAAAGTATACAGAGATGTCACGAGACGGAAGATTTTGCGTTTTTTTTTTTTGTCTCTTTTTAAGAAAGCTGCCCTTTTTCATTTCTCTTTGCATCATCTTTTATGCCGCAATACAATGAACACAAATTTATTAAGTTGATATTTATTTGCAAAGCTTTTGTAAAAATTAACTTTTTAGTTCACCACAACACGAGTAAATAATATTTAAGTAAGTAAATAACATTATAAAACAAAACAATATTATAAATACATTTTTTCCACAAAAAACAACGTTTGTTGAACTAATGCATTTGTTTAACGTGATTTGTGTTTTGTTATTTTTGTTTTGATCACGCTATTTGTGTTGAATGTTGCGGCCTGTTTTTACACCTTGCCACTTCACTACCAAAAAAGCTTTCTGTCTCTTTCTTCGAAAGCTGCCCTCGCAACTGACTTGGGCCTTTTTCACACGTCACTTTTTTCATCTCTGTATACTTTGTGGTTATAATCATTCCATTTTTGCTGCAACCAAAATATAATTGCACTCAACTTAGTACATTTTAATTGTGTATAGATTGAATTTTACGTTTACATTTCATTTTTTTTTTTTTTATTATATTTTAAAAAGCAACATTTTATACAACTATGATATAAGTAACCATTTTATAACTGTAGGCAAACATGATAGTATTGTGATTGCCTAATGGCTACAATAACATTGTCAAAGTCAAAATAGTTTAAAACATATTTTTCTAATTTCTTTTCTTTAACTCAGATGATTAATTAAAAATACTTTCTTTTCGTAGTAGGGTGCATAATTTTATGCTTAAAACTTACAAACATAATTTGTGTACATCTTTTTACTCGTATGTATGTTTGTGTAATTTTAAAATGCTTTTTATTTATAGCCTTTGACAGCTTAATGGACTGACTTCAAGTGTTAAAGGGTTAATGGACAACTTTGAAAAAGTTCTTTCATTTTTTTCCCACATAAAAAGAAACGAAATTTGGCCAATTTAAAAATTCTATGATATTAAATATGGATAGCGAATACATGTGTATACATATTTTCTAATAAAGTTAATAATTAACTTCATTTCCCTGTTCGCTGATGCAAAATAAAATTTATTTATAGTTTACAAACAAGTGTCATGAGAGTTCATACAGTGGGTGCTGTTTGTTTCTATAATTAATTTTTGTTTTTGACCAACAAAAAATTAATTTTATTATTATTCCTGACATGTTCATTATCATTAACACTATTGAAAAGTCAACATTTATAGCAGTTTAATAAACGAATGAATTAATATATTTTTTAGTTCCACACCACATAAATGTCTGCATTTTCAGACAATCTGTCTGTCCATTCATGTGTGTATGTTGATTAAATTTAAAATCTACCATAAATACCTTTTGTAATTATTAATAATTATGTGCCAAGTTCTTTTTTGTTTAAATTCACAATATTTTTTATTATTAAAATTCAGTTTTTTAAGTATTACGAATTTACGAATTAAATTCAACAGTTCCAACAAACAATTGGTCATAAAAATTATGAATTATTATGTTAAATTACCCTGATAAAAAAAAAACAATTACCTACCAGTTCGCACTTTCAGCCTGCTTTTTTGTTGAAAAAAAAGTACTTAAATGCATTTAAATATCACTCACTGAGAAATATTTAAAATTTCATTTTAATGGTTAATTCTTTTTATAACTCATAAAACTGCACAGGGTATACAAAATACTTACAACCACAACGAGCTTTTTGGTCATTTTAAATGTCCAACAACTTTAAAAGTAAATTATATTGGAAGTAAAAAAGTAAATGCAGTAGGGATAATCACAGTGTGATCAGCATTAAGTTTAATTTCTTAACAAGTTTCAAGTTTAATTTCAACTTAGTTTGTTGTTCAGTTTCTTTTTAAATTTTTAGTTTTTTTTTATATTTCAGTTTCTCTTGCGATTCAAGTTTAATTTATACAGCCATGTCACAGAGTATGGAATAAAACATATTTGTTTATAGATAGAAAGTGTATATTGATAGTTTTTTGGCCTTTCAGATACAGAAAACTCCCATTCCGTTCATGAAAACAAAAATGGTTTCATTCCGAAAAATTTTTTCGTCATTTTCTCAGGGCTGTGGAGTCGTTAAGAAAAAGTTATAACTCCGACTCCGACTCCTTTTGGTGAAATTTTTTAAGTACGACTCCGACTCCGACTCCGACTCCGACTCCAACTCCGACTCCGACTCCTACTCTAACCTAGCATTATTTAAGAGACTAGTTTTTTTTTGACTTTAAACTCTTTTTTAATTTAGTACCTGTTAAATGGTTAAATATAGCAAGAAAATGATTATGTAAAAATTTCAAATTGATATTTTAATTCTAACGTGCCGCGCATTGAGCTTTAACATACTAGTTACTAACATATGAGTAGGAAAGCTGCAAAAAATTTTATTTGGATTTTGGAAAAGTTGAAAACAACACCAAGTCCAATTGGCTTATACGTTAAAGGCATCAAGTGTACTTAGTGTTGTTTACCACAATATTAATAGAGGCAAAGGACAGTCCTTTTTTGTAAATTGTGAAGTGAGGTCTTTTGTTTTTAATATACATTTTATTTATTAAGTCAAATCATTCTCAGGAAAATTTTATAAAGTTTATTAAAACATGCATATGCGAATTCAGTTGTTAGTTCTACAATTTATATAACACATTTCGAAGAGAAATGTAACGTAAAAAAATGTTGTTAGCCTTCTATTATTTTTGGGAAATAGTACCCCTTTTGTTGTTGGACTTGGTGCTGTTTGTCTCAAGGCATGGAACAGTACCATAGAAGGTAACGAACCTTTTATGACGTAATTTTTTATGTATATCATCGACATAAAAAAAATATGTTAGGATCATATAAAATATTCGTACAAATGCACATTTTTATAACATAAACATCATTTGCGATTATCAACATGTTTTCGCGGTCTGCTGTTAAGCTTTCAAAATGTGGCTTGATGTAGTTTATCTCCCACCTGCAGAGTTAAAAAAAAATGTGAATTTTTAAACTGCTAAATTTAAATCTTTTTGTTTCAGTGTACTCGCCATTGCATTTTTCGGTTCCTAATTCAATATTATTATTGTCCAAGACCGAAATTTGAAATTGCAAGTCTTTATTATCTCTCCAATTTTCCCTAAAGTGAGTAGATAAAAGTATTCTCAAATCATTTTTCCCACATTGGATGAATTTCATGTAAAAATCGAGATGCATTGAACCCGACCCCCTCAGATATCGATGAAATTTTGTTCATAGCTAAATTTGATCAATACAAACAAACTCTCATTTTTAGAAATGACTGTTTTGCGATTTTTTGGGCGTGACACAGTGGGAACGTTTTCGAAAAAACGCGAAAATGGTCGAAAAGAGCTCCATTTAAACTACAATAACTCAGAATCGGCTTAACCGATTTCCATGATCTTGGTATCATTAAAAAGATATTTTAACAGGCTTTATGACACGTGTAAAAAAAAAAAAGAAATACACTGCAAAAAAAATTTTAACTGACGAAAAAACCAAAAAGATCAAGGGTTTTTTTACAGTGTATTAATTTTTTAGAAAGGTTTATCCTTCATCTATACCATATCAAAAAATAAAAATGGGCTCTTTTTTAGTTTTGTTTATATAAGTTTTTAAGTAGTGTCACTTCTAGTAATTGCCCTTATATTTTATATATTTTATTTTTATAACAAAAAAAATTTTAGGTAACGAAAAACCAAAAAAGATCAAGGATTTTTTACAGTGTATTACTTTTTTAGAAAGGTATTTCCTTCACCTATAACATATCCAAAAAGTAAAATGGGTTCTTTTTTATTTTTTTTTTAAATATTTTTTTAAGTAGTGTCACTTCTAGTAATTGCCCTTATATTTTATAAAAAAAAAAAAATTTAGGTAACGAAAAACCAAAAAAGATCAAGGATTTTTTACAGTGTATTACTTTTTTAGAAAGGTATTTCCTTCACCTATAACATATCCAAAAAGTAAAATGTGTTCTTTTTTATTTTTTTTTTAAATAATTTTTTAAGTAGTGTCACTTCTAGTAATTCCGCAAAATTCTGAATAAAAAAATCAATGTATTCTTCATTAAAATTTTCTATTTTGTCATAAACATTTATTACTTTACCCATAATAAGGAGAAATATATATAGAACAAAAAATTCATAATTCATAATTATAAACAGTTTCGAGAAGCCAAGATATCCCATTACAATTTTTACGCGTATATTTTAAAAATTTGAGTGAATATGAATTCAAACAATAAGTACAGATGCATAAAAATATCTAATAAGTGTTGCGCTTCGCTTCGTAAAAGAAGTGAAAACGATGCTGCAAATATAATTGAATATTTTCCAGCTGTCGCCAACATTCATTGTAGCCGTATTTGCGAAACTTGCCGGAATACACTGAGAAAAGCGCGCAGTCGTAATGAATCCAACGTGGAGCAGAATGAAGTCTCAAATTATTTACCAACAACGCCCAGCGATGAAGTTAGCGAAGAATTGAATGAACTTCCAACTTGTAATGCAAACATCGAAAGGACGGAAGTCATTGAAAATATAAATGATCATATTATTCCTCATCTACCAAACAAAATGTCGCCTCTTAAAAGGAAATATATGAAACAAGATGCATACAGAAATAGAAAATCACTACAAATTTTCGAAAATATAGCAGATTCACTTGGAGCTGATCCATTATCTGATTTGTCAGCGCAACTTGAAAACGGCAAAGCCATTTACGAAGAAATTTTGGAAAACATAAAATATCAAATAGAGAACAGCTCAAATCTTTTGGAAAAGCAAAAACTTTTATCTCTCTTACCAATCAATATGAGTCACGCAGAAATTAAAGATCGTTTTGGGGATGATATATCTCACGATTGTATCAAAAAAAGTAAAGATATCCAAAGGAATAAAACGAAGTTTGCAGATATCAATCTTTTTAAAATGAGCAGACGTAGTTTACCAACCGAAACTCTAAGCACAGTCAAGTTATTTTATGAAGATGATGAAATTAGCCGAATGATGCCTGGATCGCAAGATTCAATTACTGTTAAACAAGGAAACTTACGTGAAAAAGTTCAAAAAAGACTTTCGGTACGTATTACTAGAAGTGACACTACTTAAAAAATTATTTAAAAAAAAAAAAAAAGAACCCATTTTACTTTTTGGATATGCTATAGGTGAAGGAAATATCTTTCTAAAAAAGTAATACACTGTAAAAAATCCTTGATATTTTTTGGTTTTTCGTTACCTAAAATTTTTTTTTGTTATAAAATATAAGGGCAATTACTAGAAGTGACACTACTTAAAAAACTATATAAAAAAACTAAAAAAGAACCCATTTTTATTTTTTGATATGGTATAGATGAAGGATAAACCTTTCTAAAAAATTAATACACTGTAAAAAAACCCTTGATCTTTTTGGTTTTTTCGTCAGTTAAAATTTTTTTTGTTATAAATTTTTTTACAGTGTATTTCTTTTTAATGATACCAAGATCATGGAAATCGGTTAAGCCGATTCTGAGTTATTGTAGTTTAAATGGAGCTCTTTTCGACCATTTTCGCGTTTTTTCGAAAACGTTCCCACTGTGTCACGCCCAAAAAATCGCAAAACAGTCATTTCTAAAAATGAGAGTTTGTTTGTATTGATCAAATTTAGCTATGAACAAAATTTCATCGATATCTGAGGGGGTCGGGTTCAAAATTTCAGTTTTATCTCGATTTTTAAATAAAATTCATCATTGATGGGAATTATATCTGGAACAATGTCATGTATTTTTCCGAGTTCCTTTTCCTTTTATTCTATTATAATTCACCTTGAAGGTTGGAACTTCAAATGTAGTTCACTTAATGCTTTCACCACAGGAGCTACAGCTGATTTCAAGTCATATTCATGAACATGACTACAAAAATATTTGTTAATATACGATAAATAAAAAACAACATCTTTACAAATTTAATTTTTAAATTCCTTAATTCGGCTCTATTTCATTTCAATCTATATAACTATTCTTATAAATTGTCAAAATAAGATGTTATCTCAATTTTTTAATTTTTGAAACTCACCTACTCATATGAAAAGTATACTGGTCCTTATTTTCTGACTTCACAATTTCAAAAAGCAGACCCTCTTATGGCCAATTCCACTAATTTATTAATATATCAATTTATGTTTAAAATTTGTTTTCTTATGTCAAATAAAAATAAAATTATAAGAAAAATTATATTTAAATATGAATTGATATTTAAAAAGAATTGGAAAAATTGGTCATTAAAATTTTTTATTTTGAAAAATATTAGAAAAATTGTAATGCAAAAAAGTCGGAGTCGGAGTCGCTAGTTTTTGTGGGTACTTCTACTCCGACTCCGACTCCGGTACAAAAACCTCAACTCCGACTCCTCAACTCCGACTCCGACTCCGACTCCACAGCCCTGCATTTTCTGAAGCACAAAAATACGGTATGAATTCCGTTTCCGAACGGAATTGTACTCTGTGACTGTTTAGTTTTTATTTAAATTGCTAGTTTTGTATCTTGTATAGATTCTCATTCAGTTTCTAGTTCAGTTTCTTACTCAGTTTTAGTTCAGTTTCTAGTTTACATTTTAATTCAGCTTCACGTTCAGTTCTAGTTCGATCAACCAATCAGTGGATGAGTTAAAAGTTAAAAAAAACGTCGAAATATTCGATATATTAAAACATACAAAATGTTTAGGAATTAATTTAACAAAAAAAAAAAAAACAAATACTTCTGAGAAGAATGAAAAGAAAAACACAAATTTTCGTTTTTTGTCTGAAGTTTTTGGTTTCGACTGCAGTTTTTTTTAACCCTGCATGCGATACATGACAACTGATTAACTTGGTAAAAAAAAAACTTAAAATTTTGACAATGTGAATTTAATGCGAATGCCAATAACGTTATACAATCTTGTTATATAAAAACAGTAAATAATATAATTAGCATTGTGGTTATTTTGATTTTGTTGAACTATTTATGGTTTTTAATCCAAATTTTTTATATTTTTAATTAGGCTTAAGTTCATCAACTTTAATTTTCATTAAATTATTTTTATGAAGAAAGGAATTTTACAACATGAAAATTAATTAAAATTGTTATTGATAATCTTACATTCTTGACTGTGGTCGCGATTCGATTCGATTCGATATACCAAAGGTTAAAATACAATTTGGTTTTAGGATTGATGTTTGACTATTGACGTCAGCAGTCGTCGATGGCTGCGAGTGTAAAACGGCAAATCCATCTGAGGAGATCGAGTGGTTGCGATCGAAACATGTCATGGTAACCTGCCGGCCGCGGTTCGAATCCCGGCCACGGTCAAGAATGAAAGATTATCAATAACAATTTTAATTAATTTTCATGTTGTAAAATTCCTTTCTTCATAAAAAAAAAAAATAATTTATTGAAAATTAAATTTAATGCATTAAGCCTTATTAAAATATTAAAAATTTGGATTAACCCTGCGTCTTACTCATTAGTCTGGCCAGACCTTTTTTTGATTTTAAATGTTATTTTAGTATATTTAAAACTCAGGTAGAGACTTGAAATTTCAGGTGCCCTTCTAGAATTTAGTTTACTATAAACATCTAAAAAAATATATCCTGGAAAGGATATATAAGGAAACTTATTCGAATATTTTATCATCACATTCGTTACACATGTGGTCTAGCCGGACCCATATATATTTTGTATAGAAGATGCCGTATTTTTAACTTTCTTTCTTGCTGTTGTTAATTATTTTTTTTTATAAATTATCTATTATTTATTTAATTTTATTAAACACACAAACTCGTAGCTCCATCTAGTTCTCAATTAAAAAAAACCAATAAGCACAGTTACTAGTAACTTTAGAAACGGATTTTTACATGGGAAGAGTGGAGGCTAATAACTTAGAACATAATAAAGCTGCTTAGGAAAGTTATGGAATTCAACCGTTCACAGCTGAACAGAATGATGATGTGGATTACGTTCCAAATAAGAACGATTTTTCCGGTACTGAAAATATTTTGGTCATAAGACCAAATGAATCGTTTGCTTCAAAGGACGATGAAGAAGAGCCACATGTACAAACTTGTCAACAATACTATGCCCATGATTATTTCTATGGTAAAGATTGACCAAAACGGAATAAGCAGCAACTTAAAGTTGGTATATGCTGCGTCAAAAGGCTCTATTCCAATTCAGGCGGTCAAGAGATTTTGTACATCAAATATTATATTTATAATCATTACTAAAACATATTGTATTCGTGTATTAGCTTGAACAGGACCGATGTTTGAAAATTTGCAAGCAAATTGGTTCTATTTAATATTGAAAATGGAATTTTTATAAACTCCAAAAACTTTTTGTTCAAAGTGTTCAGATTGTCAGCAACATTCTAAAATTAAAATAACATGTTTCAGTTGCTAAGGAAATCCATAATGCTAATACGTTTAGTTTATTTCTCTTTTTTATTACAAATAAAATAGTATTGCATATTATAAACATTTTATGAAATGAAACGATTTTATTTCTCAGTTTTTAGAAATATTTTGATAGGTCTAAATATGTTAATTTGTATATTACAAATAAAAATAATATGAATATGTAAGAATATTATTTAATATAATGAATTTCATATTTTATTTAAAATATAAATGTGTATGATATAACATTTAGTTAAAAAAAATTTGGTTTTATTTATTCAAAAGTTGGTTGGGTCTGGCTAGGCTCATGCGTTACGAATGTGGAAAAAAACATGTGTAAGACCGAGGGTTAAAAACCATAAATAGTTCAACAAAACAACCACAATACTAATTATATTGTATATTGATAACCAAGATGCTTGCAACTACTTAGTTTGAAAACTTTGGCTGTTTCAGTTCTCCAGATATACAGAAATCTATAATATTTTTGTATGGGAAGTACCACTTCTCCAAGAGGTAGACCAATAATATATCACAGTTTATGAAATTGTTTATAGATTTTAAAAACTTAAATAATTTTTAGCAATTCGTTGAAGTTATTTTGCGAAAACGTGCAAGAAATGTGTTTTTTGAGTTAAGTTAATTAATTCACATAATCTAATGAAATAATAAATTAAATATCTGTGGGATTTTGACAAAACATCTTAAGTCAAATTTAAAAATTTTAACAAAATTTCGTTAATTTTGTATTATAAACAAAATTTTTCTTTAATTTTGGTTTGTTTTATTTTTTAACAAAAATAATTTTTTTATCGGGTTTTTTTCAAAAACTTTTTTGCTATCTTATCTCGACATAAGATATTTTGTCAAAATGCCACAGATATATTGTTACAAGCCAAATAAAATTTCTTTTAAAATTATTTCTTTAATCAAAATTTTGATATTTTAATCAGTCTAAAGTTAATTTCTTTTAATTTTCATTAATTAAATTATGAAGAAAGGAATTTTAACACGTGAAATAAATTAATATTTTGTTGATAATTTTCCATTCTTGACTGAACGGGAAATTGAACCTACGTTCACGGACACTTTGATTTGAACAGTTTCGGTAGTTACCACACTCTCTCTTCAGAAATCTTTGTTTAACATAACCACAATACTTATTATTTCTTTTAAATTAAAGAAATCCCACAACTTAAGAAAGTCCCAAAATTTGAGTTTCTTAGTAATATTTTCCCTACCAAGAACGGATTTCAGGATTGCCATCACGCAGTTATTATAGATTCAGTACCCCTTCGGTTTTGTCTACGTTCAATCTTCTTGCCCTTAATGTTAAAAACTTGTATACCTTAACAAGCTGTGATCACCCCCTTTTTTAACTCTTTTGATTCGCAAAGACACACAATTACATTAACATTTAAGCAATTTAACGTTGCTGGTAAATAAATGAAATGAAAAATATAAAAATCATATCTATAAAAATGTCATGAAATTGTCATGAAATTATTTTTAAAGTAATAAATCTTCAAACCGAATGAAGGAAATAAAATATTAAATTTAATATCGTAATAATGAGTTTAAAATATCATAAATATTTTCGCGAACACACACAGAGAACGGACAGTTTAGTATAAGAATATTTTTAATGAAGTAAATAAAATAATTTCAAGAAGGGAATTGGAAAATTTTTAGTAAAATTACTATTTTTTAAACGAATTTATAAGAATTATTTATTAAATCGGCAATGTCGAAGTATGTGTATTAATTTAACTAAATGACCAACTTTAAGGGTGCAGAACAGGGTTTCCCACTGCTTTTTTCTTTTAGGACTTTTAAAGAAATTTTATGTCAGCTGTTACTGAAGGTAAATTAAAAATTTATAACAGTTCGCATATAGTCGACAACTTCAAATACCTGTTTCAGACTATGCGATATAACCCTGCAGCTAAAAAAAAAGTTAGTTTCTTTTGGTGTCCCTTCGAAAGTTCGTACAAGTTCAAAAGTTACGTCTCTTTTTGCGAACCACAAGCTATAATTTGACGTTTAACTATTAAATTCAAATTTAAATAATACTTTTCCAAAAATTTTCAGAATCACATTAAAAAGGAATATCGCATTGTTGCTTAATTTACATTCCGTACACCATTGTTGACCCCGCAAGTGCGCTACACCCATTGTCCCCCAATCTTCTGTTTTATAAAATATAATCTGTGCAACATGTCGTATGAAAAAAATAGAAATTGATTTCCATTAAAAGACTTGTTATACTATCTAAAAAATTAACTAAATTTGCACCAGTCAACAAATTAATAGTATCAATGAAAAATTTAATTCACTTGATTAAACGTTTAATTCCCTTAATTAAATTTTTAATTAAAACGGATTTTATTTTTGATTAATGCTTTAATTGGTGAACAATTTTTGAGAATTTGTTCTGTGTGGTGGCACAGCCGAATATAGAATTCTTACTTATTTGTATTTAAAAATAAAACGGGAGCCCTAGAAACACTAATTCAATCTTTAAGGGTTCTATGGAACACCATTTGGGAACTACTACTTTAGGGAATAACAAAAAAGAAAATTCAAACTTTTGAAAGGGGGTGTCAAAAACCATGTAAAACATAATATTTTAAAAACTAATTAGTTTTTTTTTATAATTTAAATAATGTTTATGTGCAGTTTATTTTTTATAATTATGTACAATAATAAATTATGACATTGTTCGTATGTCTGGCAAAGAAAACTTTTACTTTTGCAAAAAATCCAGAAACAAAAAAGGAAAATGCCAGTAATAAATTAAAATAATTCTCTTTAAACAAGAATAATAAAATTCCTCTAAAAAAAAAAAAACATAAAACATATTTCAGATGCATTTTTTCAATTATTTTTATAATTTATTTGCAACTCCCGTAGTTTTATGTTCAATTGTAGTTTAAAAAAAGAATTCATATTAATTAAAAGCAAACTTCACAAGATTTCTCTTATTCTTAACAGAATTCTTAAGTCAACACCAAGCAACAAGTTGTTGTTAATGCATTAAACAGATTCCTACAAAAATTCTAGTCTAGTTAGATTATTTTCATTTTAATGTTCTTTGTTTTCTGTAGAATTTCCTTAATAAATATTATTATTTTCTTTTTTAGTTTATAAATTACTACATAGACCCTTAATGTGAAGCTTCTGTTTATGCTTGAATATCCTTTTCATCCTTGTTAGTGTTTTGTAAGTGGAGTAGTATAAAGAAGTAACGAGTAGAATTTGTATGGTGCATTGTTACAGAATTATTATGAAATTGAAAAGCACTGCATTGGGTAAACTCTTCTCACATTACTTAATTATTATCTAACAATTTGTGTAAATATTTCAACAAAACTGCAACGAACTAAAGGAACTTAAAACCACGCAGAGGTAAGAAATTCTTAAAAAGAATGTAGATTTTTGATATTTTAATAAGAGAAAATTACTTGAAAACTTTCTCAAAATATTGTATAAATTCCGAATTTTTAGGAAGTGTTTTCTAAAATTTCTATTTATTGAAAATTTTTCAAAATTTTCTTAAAAATTACAATTTTTACAAAATTTATTTTCAATTGAAACGTTTTAAAAAATTTATTTGTTTATTTATTAACTGCAAATTATATTCTTACTTAATTAACGGAGAAATAATAACGTACACCTTCCAGGGTCTAAGGCGGGAACTGAACCGGCAACCCTCGCAATAGTACTGCAATATCTTATAAAAATTAAAGAATTTTATGACGTGGCTGGTTTTGTTCTATTTAAGTTTTTAAAAATTGTCTTATTGCATGAACATATCAAAACACTTTGGGTGTGCAGTTCATATTTGTTTTATTTACAATAGATGGCTTTCAAAACATTTTTGTGTGCTTGTACCGGTCAAAAATATGTAATTTAAACAATGAAAACACATTTTATTAAACAAGCTGATAATTAAAGCTCTAGGGCCGTCGTTTGTTCTTTAAGGGAAAGTACCTCTTTATATCATATATTGTTATAACTTCCATTATTGCCATTAGCAAAAAAGAATTGTATAAATCAATGTTTTGAAAATTTTCGCTTGTATGTGTATGTTAGTGGTATCTAGGCATAATATGCATACAATATAAAACTACCCTGCAGACAAAGTAACTACCCTACAATAAATGCATAACCAAAACTAAAAAAATTACTAACACACTTGCAACAATTTTACATTAGCGGTTTCTCTCTAACATATATGTTATAATGGTACAACTAACATTTCCAAATAATGCCAATATTTTAATATATTTTTGATATACGCGTGTAAAAATTTGTGAATTTCTTAAATCAATTAAATTTATTATATAATTTGTAACTTAAGTAGTGAGATAAAAAATTTCTATAAAAAATGCCTGGAAAAATTGTCTGGAAACAACAGAGGTCATGTACAAAGCGGTAGTTTTGAAACGAGAGGTCGTTTAACAGGTAGCGGCCATGCGGGTGGTGGATTTGACCAGGATAATCGTTTAAGATTTGCCAGTGGTAATAAAGGAACAAATAGTGTTACTAACAATCTCGATAATTTTTCAAGTATGTATTTGATTTCTTGGTCACAATTAATTGGTCACACGTACGTTTACCTCCATTTCCAGACCCATGCAAGAAGTGGACCGTCATAAAGCAGCCACAGAAATAGCGATACGTTATATATACTTTTCTAATTTCGTATGAATTTGATTATAATTTTTTCAATAAACAATTTAATTAAAAATGAAAATTAAAAAAAATGTATTATGTATTATATAAAGGTTAGTACTAACCAATATTTACGTTATGAATAACTAGTTAGTGCTAACCAATATTTACATTAAGACTAACTAGTTAGCGTTAACTACTATTTAGGTTATCATTGGCTAATAAAAAGCAGCAGAGTAAGCAGTACGGATATATATTCCGTAGACGAAAGGAATTAATTAGTTAAAGAGAGAAGCAAAATCACATGTACACAAGAGTTTCGGTTAGTTTTTTCATTTTGCTCTTAATAAACTAATAGAAACTTTAACCAATATATCGGTCAACACTACCGGTCATATAACTAGTAAAATGACCGGTAGTCTTCTTGTAGGGTAGTATTTAGCTAGAAATATACTGGTTAGTTTTGACTCTAGACTAGGGATGGGCAAATTGAAAAATTATATCAATATATATCGAATCGATATTTTTTAAGAGTATCGATATTTTTTATTTAAAAATCTCGATATATTTATGAACAAACATTATATACATATGTATGTAATTACATTGTTACTTTTTTTTCAAAAAATTAAAAAGAACAAAAAATTCATTTATAACAAAAACAAAAGGGAAGAATACAAAAAAACCATATGAAATCTAAAACAAGTATATTACTAAAATTTAAAATGGAAGTAAATAAGTCATGGAAGTACCAACTTACCTTAAATTTTTAATTGCACCCGCAAACAGTGATGCCAGGAGAAATTTCAAAAAATCCCTACGTGTCTAAAAAAAATCCCTTTTTCCTACAGTCATAAAAAAATGTTCCCTACACTTTTCCCTACGTTAAAAATTTATTGTTTTTAGCAACAGGCAAACAAATACATACATACATTGTTAACATTTTGAAAATATTATAATAAAAGCATATTAAAAACAAGAATAAAACCAAATAAATATGTATGTAAATGACATACGCACACATACAAAAATGCAATTTCAAAAATAACAAATTAAATTTTTTTTCTTTTTAGCAGAAATGCCTCTACACATCCTTTAATCTAGAGACAAAACAAAATCTTTTCCTCATCTTTTGTCCTTTTAAAAAGCCTAATTTTTTCAAAATTCTTATTTTAAACAATTTTTTTTTATATAATAATTTCTAGCAAACTTGGTACCAAATAAGAGGGAAGGCTCTGTAAAATTTTTTTTTCTTCAGTTCCCCTGAACTGGGCTGATGGCCTGAGTTGATGGCCAACGTCGCTTGTGCTCACAAATTAAATTTAATCTTAGAATTATATTCGTTAAGATTAAACAAATAAATAATAATAATAATAATAATAATAATATATAAAAAAATTTCCTTTTAAAAATGTATCCTTCTTATCCCCAAAAGTTTGCATTAAAATTTGTTTAAAAATTCTGTTGTTTTATTTCCCTTATACTACATTTACACCTACGCAAAATCTAGTACTTACGAGATTTCGAGCCAAATCTAGTTGTTTTTGACTAGATTTCCCATACAAAACAAAATCTACTTCGTGACAAGATTTCGACGAAATCTACTCAAAATCTAGTAGTACTTAATGATGCAACTATGGTTTTTACAATATAGCACTAAAAAATATTTCCCTGCACTAGAAAAAATGACATTTAAAAAAAAAAAACAAAACAAAAATTGTTAAAAAAAATATTAAAAATTTTTATAAAAATTGTAAAAAAATTAAAAACACGAATAATATTGATAAAATAAATATCGTTGATTATTAAAAAAAAGGTAATGCAAATTTTTTAATGTATATTTCTTTTTGTGTTTGTGTGTGTAACGAAAAAACTTTAAGTCAGCTGTTGTGTTATAAAAACAAAATCTCGCTAATGTCAAAAAAGTGCAATGTAAACGCACTAGATTTCGAAGAAGATTTTAAATCAAATCTACAAGATTTCGGCCTAATGTAAATGTAGTATTAGTTTAGAAGGTGCGATTGTGTTTTTACAAATTAATTTCTATGTAGAAATTTCATTTATTAGATATTCTATTCTAATGTGCGAATGCAAATAGCAAAAATAAGAGAATAGTACGCAAATGCGAACGCGAATATTCGTCGCCCTAATATATAATTAGGAGGCGACGAATATTCGGTTACATGGTTTTGGCAATTGTTGAAGATTGCCAGGCTGTTAGAACTCACAGTATCTGTTAAAAAATACTACATTTGTACTTTAATACTATTGTAAATACATATTTAAAAAAAAATAATTCTTAAATGAAAATAAGTCGAACATTTACGTGTTTTTAGACAATATATTGGAAATGAGATAAAATGTGTCCTTTTTTCCTACGCGTGAAATTTTCCGAAAAAAATCCCTACAAAAAAGGAATATTCCCTACAATTGGCATCACTGCCCCCGAAGTACCAACTTTAACTAGAAATGTTTTTGATTGTTTTAATTAAACCAGTAATCATCAGATATAGACATCAGCAGCGCTCTCTGTTTTATGTGTTCTCCTGTCAATCTGATTTTTTTATCCAGCACTGCTTCTTATATATGCCAATCATTTTAGATCTTCATATTATTTTAAAAACATATGATGCATGCAGTAATGCCAATTCTTAAAAAAAAACATATTATTTGAAAAACGGCTAAAACTTAGAGTTTGTAATGAAGACTGACTTAAAAAAATATCGAATTCGATAGTCGTATTTTAATATCGATATATCGATTATTTTTTATTTTAATATCGATATTTTGATATACCGATATTTTTTGCCCATTCCTATTCTAGACTAGTTGCACCTTTAATTTTTTTTTTTTAATATATCAAACTATCGTGTTTAATGTTAAGTTGTCATAGGATCCCAACTAATTCATTTTAATGCATTTTTAAAATAGTTTTAAACTAGTTGCTTCTTTTACAGTTAAGGAACTAATAAAAGCAAAACTTATTTCGATAATTCCCCCAATATTTGTTTCACACTTGATTATTGTTTTGAGTGTATATACTTTTACACTTACCGCTGAAAGCAGAGAGAAAGAATATTATAATTTATTTTCCTGTTGCCGTCATATTTCACTTTTGTTGAATTCCCCTTTATTACAGAAACTAGAAGAATGCCCCGATAAGGTTTTCGCAATCATTCTGCATTGTAATTTTGATATATTTAAGTTACTAATATTAACAAAAAGAATATGGGAATTTTCTTCTCTTTTTTTATTTTTTAAACGCGAAAATAATTTGCTAACTCTAAAACCAACCAAAAATTTACGTCTTGTAGTGTTGTTGTTGTGTCTTCAACATACAAATAAATTGTTTTTTTTTATTTACTCTTGTAGAGTTGCTCCTACAACGAATATATTAAATCGTTTTTTTACCAACTTTTGTAGTCTTGTTGTTGTTTCTAAAGCAAACGATATCACGTACAAAGCTGCACAGCCGAAATTTTATCATCTTTCCAATTTTTCGACGCCTAACAACTAGTAAAAGACTAGTTCAAAACGTTACTAGTAAAGTTTCTAGCTGCAGGGTACATACGTACATACTTGCACCAATAGAAACGCATACAACCCAGCAGTTTCCAAAATCGTAGCAGGTTTTGGAAAATAATTTTAATTGATATATCTTTTATTTCCTTAGATAACTTTATCATTTGTTTTGTAATGCAAAGTGTAATTGTTTGTCACCATAAATAAATTTACATGAAAAAAAATATTACCACAAAAGAGCTACTTTGTTTTTAATGCAATAAAGAATCATATGCTTCTAAATTATATAACTTAGGAATGAGGCAAGTAATCTACACCTGCATTGGCTAATGCAAAGGATATACTTAAATCTGCTTATATAAAAAAATATTTTTCAAGAAATGAGAGAATGTAATATATCCATTGTAATGAAAGAATGACCTAATTGATTATTTTACCTATTAACTTGGAATAGGAAAATTACTTTTGTTCCCGGACAACGGTTGCCTCCGTTCGAGACAATGTTATGTTTACCAAAAAATTTGCATAGTCTTTAAAGAACCATTATATATTTATGTTGCACTTAACAAATGGTTAAAAAGGGAAATACAAGTTGTGATATACAAACAAACAATTATTTGTAGCAAACATAATACTATTTGCTTTAACCATGATACGATTGACTCTAGCAATAATGTGCAGTTACATTTATATGTTAAAATGTGGTTAGCTTATACGAACGAGTTTCTGAAAATGGTTATATTAAACAATAACGAACTAGTTCTAGTCTAGCAATTGTAACATAAAGAGTATCAAGTAATTTCTCCGAATCTAGATACTGACCAGTTTAAAAAGTTTTTAGTAACCAGAGGTCATCCTAACTGCAGGGTAAGTTTTCAAACTCCACATCACAACAAACCCATATACATCGTCTTCACATATTTAATTTAACTACACATCCAGGAAAACTCTACAGATATTCTGGCAAATACATTCAACCAGTACATGCGAGTAGTTAATAACGAGGCGTAAATAAATTTAGTTTTTAGTTTATAAGTGACTGAATGTGAATGAGTAAGCAAACAAACTCTGGTGCTACTGCTGCTTCCGATAATGACGATGCATCTTTATTTGCCTGTTAGCTTTGCATTTAAATTGAAAGGAAGAAAATGTTTCACCATTTTGCAAAGCAGGATACTAAAATCTACAGTTATTTCGAAAAAAAAAATTAACAAAACATAACAATTCTCTTAATTTAATTAAATAACATTGTCTTTCGAATGGCAAATAAGCGTCTTCATTTCTATGCATATGAAACGACAATTGAAATTAAAACAAAATTCTAATAAACAGTGATTTTAATAAGAGCCGCATGAATTTGAAATACGTGTAATTGTATTAAAATAAAATTAATTATCTTTTCGAAAATTGATATGAGCAATTTCAATAATAGAAAGAGTGAAGAGATAAAACACCTTTTTAAGCGGTGAAGAAGGTTCCATTAAAGGTATTTTGTTGTTAAAGGGTGTTGCTATACATTTGTTGTCATGCGTCAACATTTTGCGGGTAGCAACATGTGGCTTAGGTAATTAGTGTAACCACCTGTTGCAATTGAAGTCATAATAAGTGTGCCAAAGGAAAAGTTTTGGTGTTTGTTTCTCGCAAGGACTTAATAGTTATAATTTTATTCGATAAAAATTGCGAATAATTATTACGAATAAATTTAATTAACGAATAAATTTATATTTTAAGAATAATTATCATTTCCAATTTTTATTTTTAAAAATTGATGATAACTATTATGTGTATCAAATAAAAGTATTTCTCAAACATAACTATTACTATTC
Source organism: Pollenia griseotomentosa (assembly GCA_963931875.1). Lineage (NCBI taxonomy): Eukaryota > Metazoa > Arthropoda > Insecta > Diptera > Polleniidae > Pollenia > Pollenia griseotomentosa. The sequence goes on along the minus strand of OZ007561.1, from coordinate 198,912,417 downwards.
GATATATATATTACTAATTATTTTTAATTCTTCTGAATAAGAAATAACATAACCGTTACAACTCATTTTAGTATGTATTTATATATGCACATGCATAATCTGCAAAAATAAAACAATTAATATCAAGAAAATATTTAAAATAATTATTATCGTAAATAAAAACAATAAAAATCTTGAGTAGGAGTTATCTGTAAAAAATCGCCAAAATTGATAAAAATATTTACTTACTTTAAGTACACACCCATTGCTGCACAAAAAAAACGCTTAAAAATGGTTAGTTTACTAAATTAAACAATCTTAATAAAAATAAAAAAACTCGCTAATTTCATATGATATTCTTACTGAAATACAAAAATCGCCAAAATCTATAAAAATCGTAACTCACGTACTTATTAATTGTTGAATAAAATCAAACAATATTTTTAATGTCAAAAAATCGTCACCTTCATATGAGCAGTAAAATTTTCACTGCAATAACAATAAAAAAATTGCCAAACATTCTTAAATAAGTATAGAAGACAAAAATAATCGGTAAGAAGTTAAAAAAAAAACTAAAAAGTAAAACAGTTTTATTTTTTGTTTTAAGAAAGGTTAAGTTCTTAAAGGTATTGGCAAAAAATGAAACAAAAATTATTAAAAACGCTGCAACTGTTGATATTAGAAAAAAAAATCTCCAAAAGTTTAACTCTAATACAGAAAAGGCGTTAAAGTCCATAAAAACACTAAAAAGAAACAAATTTTACGATTAAAAAATATGGGGAAAAAATTAAATAATTTCTTCAAAAAATCGCAGAAATCAGTAAAATTAGTTTGTCTTTCTTCTTTACAAAAAAAAAATCACCAAATTTGTTGAAAATAAAAAAATCGTAATAAAAAGTAAATCAAATCGTTAGTTTCATGAGAAAAAGACAATTTTACTGAAAAAAAATCGCCAAAATTGATAAAAATATTTACTTTAAGTACATACCCATTGCTGCACAAAACGCTTAAAAATTGCGACCTGTACTTTTACGTGGACAGACAACCAGCCGGACGGATGGACATTATTAGATCGACCCAGAAAGCGATTTTAAGTCGATTGGTATACTTAAAGGTGGGTCAAGAACTAGTGTTACACACATCAGCAAAAACGTATAACATCATCTTTACTATTGTGGTGTAGGTTTAATTTTTGCTATTTTATCAAATTCTTTATCCGAAAAGTTTTACTCGCAGATCACTTTTTAACTGCTTTCCTTCTTATTCATTATTTAAAAAAAAAAATTCTTGCAAACAAACACATTTAACAAAATTTCTCAGTTTTATTTTTAATTTTGTTGTAATTAAATAACACTCATACGTCACCGAACTTTTTAAATGCAATTTGTTGACAAAAGTGACCTTGTTCCCATGTATCTGTTAACTCTTGGTTAAATATTTGATAAATAATTGTTTTACTCTGTTCCAAACTTTTATTTAAACCAAAAAATAAAAAAAAATCCAACACAAACATAAATTTTGGGTGGATAAAATTCTGCTAACAATAACAAAAACAAAAAAAAATTATAAACCAACCAAAACAAAGAAGAGTAATATTAACAAATAAATATAAATATAATTTACACATGACAAACATAAAGAGCCACATAAATACAAGGATATAAAACACTACAAGCAACTAATACATACAACTTTTACTGCTGTTGTGGCAGCATCATAAAAGAATAAAGAATAGCGTCACTGAACACTGGTATACACTCACACATGAACAACTGCAAGAACATTAATTTTTCCACACTCTGCAGATGTATGTGTATAAATATGTTGTGAAAGTCAAAATATTTAAGTATATACAAATATAAGCCAAGTCCAAAGGATATTATTTTACTAAAATTAACAATAACATAACCAAACAATAAGCCACTGCAGCCACTAACACAAAAGTACACAAACTTGCAACAAACTCAGGCGATAGTGATACTTATAAATTTAATTATTATAATTATAATGATAATGACGATTGTGCTAATGATGATGATTAAGGTGGCAATGATGCTTTAAAACAATGATGATCACAACCATTATGTCAATCATAATGATGAGCTGGCAGACTTTTGCCATTGATGTTTGTTTGCTGCATAATTAATGTTTTAAATGTAGCAGTATTTGTCTTTGCTACTTGTGTGAGGCAACATGTGACAAGCACATAGTTAGACATCATCATAAGCAGCATGAACAACAGGCAAAAATTATAATATGCAAATATTAGTTTGGGAATAATTTGTGAATTTTATATTAAACAACCAGTAGGAAATTTTGAAAAATAAACTACTTGGACTAGATACATACTATTGACACAGCTGTTAACAAGGCAATACTTAAATAAGACTATCTTCCTAGTTGTTGACTTCTTTCTCTCCGTGTATTTTGCCGATATTGTTGGAGTAGTTCTCTCTATAACAGAGCTTTGAACAAAGGAGCTTTTTTCTGCAATCGCTACATTTCGACAACTGATAACCTGCTTACCACCAAAGCCATTACTTCCTAAACCGTAAACAGACGTAACGATCTCTCCTTGCTTCCCTGATATCTCCAGATCCGGTTATTGTGCCTCTGTAGGGAACAAGACCCCTAATATCTCCTTTATTTAGTTAGGGGACGTAATACGATCTCATCTTTTCCCCTTAAGTTAAGCCAGTACCACAGTCAAAGTTCTCTCCTATTTCCGCCTAAATTTAAGCTAAGAAAACATAGTTTGGATACCTTTATATTCTACCAGTAATAAGTTCTCCTTTCTTTTTTGGGCTGTTTGTTTTCTTGGTATAGAGGCATCACAGCCTGCCTTCAATGCCACTATATTTGGTTTTGCCATTTCTGCTGCCACGCGATTTTCGATATAGCGCATCGATAAGAATTCCACAAAAGATTCCCGGTTAATTTTTTCCCTTGCCTATTTTTAATATTTGGGTTTATCTGGAAGTAGTCGCCTTCTGGCCCTGTCTCTATACTGAATACTTTTGCCTTGGGGACACTGTAAGTGTAGACCATGACTAGACTATGACTAGACTATGACTAGACTATGACTAGACTATGACTAGACTATGACTAGACTATGACTAGACTATGACTAGACTATGACTAGACTATGACTAGACTATGACTAGACTATGACTAGACTATGACTAGACTATGACTAGACTATGACTAGACTATGACTAGACTATGACTAGACTATGACTAGACTATGACTAGACTATGACTAGACTATGACTAGACTATGACTAGACTATGACTAGACTATGACTAGACTATGACTAGACTATGACTAGACTATGACTAGACTATGACTAGACTATGACTAGACTATGACTAGACTATGACTAGACTATGACTAGACTATGACTAGACTATGACTAGACTATGACTAGACTATGACTAGACTATGACTAGACTATGACTAGACTATGACTAGACTATGACTAGACTATGACTAGACTATGACTAGACTATGACTAGACTATGACTAGACTATGACTAGACTATGACTAGACTATGACTAGACTATGACTAGACTATGACTAGACTATGACTAGACTATGACTAGACTATGACTAGACTATGACTAGACTATGACTAGACTATGACTAGACTATGACTAGACTATGACTAGACTATGACTAGACTATGACTAGACTATGACTAGACTATGACTAGACTATGACTAGACTATGACTAGACTATGACTAGACTATGACTAGACTATGACTAGACTATGAGTAGACTATGACTAGACTATGACTAGACTATGACTAGACTATGACTAGACTATGACTAGACTATGACTAGACTATGACTAGATTATGACCAGACTATAACAAGACTATGACTAGACTTTGACTAGACTAAATTATCATTACAAATTTCCAAACAAACTTTTAGTTTCAAAATTTGTTTTCCAACTCGTTGACTTGTATTATTTGTTTCTTGTATTAACTATTTAATGCTGGTGACATTAACATTTATAGTACTACGAAAACTGTCACTTAGTTTTCATTGTTACTTCGGCCGCAATTACCACCACTGCCACCGATGTGTTTATTGTCTTTGCTCATGTCATTGCAGACAATTTCATTCGCAAAAGAAAACGGCATTTAATTAAACTAGGTCGGGGTTTTGCTCCACAACAGCAGCAAATCGCAGTGCAACATCATGTCTCTATAACAAGCATCATCTGTACAGGATCAAAACATTTTACTGCTTCTTTACTTTAAAGTAGTAGACAATTTTTTAATTGCTGATTTTCAATCGTTAAGCAGCAAGTAGAATTACGAATGGGTTGAAAATGAAGTGCTGTAAAGTTTAAGTACACATTTAAGATTCTGAACGTAGACAAAAAGTTGTAAATTAGTAAATATTATAAGCATTAATTATATTGTAAAATGACAGTAATTTTGGGGAATGAAATTCAAAAGTTATTATAAAAACATTTTAAAACAAATAGTGTTTAATAATGTTGATAAGTTTTCGCAAAATATGACTAGAATTTGTAAATCTAATACTTCGTTATATTTACAGAGTGAACATTTAAGATTAATATTTGGTGAAATTAGCGGTCACAAGCCATAACGGCTTAACTAAAGTTAGGACAAAATTGAGTTTTTAGTTTCATCGATTTTAGCGTGTCTAATGCGCTGTTTTCACAATACAAGTGATTGAATGTGTAGTAAAATATTTATAACACTCAAAAAACTGACAACTTCTCATATTTATTTTACTACACGTTTAATCAATTATGTTGTGAAAACCGCACAAAAATAGATTTGCGTTAAATTTGTATGTTTGTATATTTTCTAGAAAGTCAATTCATACTGAAAGCCTAAAGCAACTCCTAATTTTCAGTGAAGATTTCAAAAGTTTAAACTGCAGAAAATTAAAAACAGACGTAGGCGGTTATGACTGAAAAAGTGTTTAGCATTAAATAATATGTTCTACATATTTAAGTATTTAAAAAATTGTGTTAATTGGGAAAACGTGGCCGGATTTCTTATTTGTTTTTTGTACTTATTTAATAAGCTTTATAAGTAATAGATAATAAATTTAATTATTTAATATTTATTAGTAAAATAGAATGACAAAACTAAAAACCAAGAAAACATAATGCAAAGGAAAGAGTCAGCTCCTTAAAGGAATAGATTTAAACAAATAGTAGTTAACCAAGCCGATATACTTACACATACTCAGAAAATAGTATGGAGTCTAGTATATCATTACTTTTTCGTCTGTAGTCCATAGTTTTGTCTATTGTTGTAAAAAAGAATATTCGTAAGAGAATGGACGAAAATTTCAAAAATTGTATTTAGTAATTATGATTCCATTACTCTAATGCCCATTTTCTCAAAGTATCGACAAACTGTCTGTTACTTAATGTCAACATAAATTTATTAGACCGATAAACTGTCCGTTAAGCCCTTATGACACTACATTTTTTATTCATTAATTGATATAGAATTGATAGAAAGAAACAGTAAATGTTAGAAAGAGCAAACCATAAAAAATGTAAACAAAGTTTTTTAGTTTTTTTTTTCTCTTGTTATGGTTTTGTTTCAGAGATGGCGTTGAGAATTTTATTTTTTTTACCCTAATTGTACTAAAAGATTTTTTTAGTTGAAATAAATTTTATTTATGTTCATAAAAAAACACCACAAAAAGGTATTATAAATCTAAGTTAAAAAATTATCAACAAAAAACTACAATTGAAACAACTTAGCCATCCCTGTTTTGTTTATTTTATTTAATGTTGCCAACTTTTTGTTTATGAGAAACCTAAAAACAAAAAGCGGTAAATCGCTGAATTTGCCCATAAACCGCTGATTCAGCAACACTTTTGATATTTCAAGCTTGAAATGTCAATTTTAAGTTAAACAATTTTACATTTTTTTTGACATAACTTAATTTTTTATCGATAACTTTAGTAAAATGTTTGACTGTTTGCCATTTATCTTAATACAGCTTAACTCTTTGCACTTGGTACATTTTTGTATTACATTATATTTGTACTGTTCACCAAAACTTGAACAATGCATTAAAAATGTAGTGTCATAAGGGCTTTAACGATTTTAAAAACATTGTTATCATTTGGCAACACCTCTCAAAATACATGTAAGAGTTGGGAGTCAGCTGATTAAATTTATCTGTACGGCAAATAAAAGGAAAATAAGTAACTGGCAGATGAGTGCTGGTTAGCTTTGAAACAGAATAAAACCAAATGGGGCATTTCTTTAATGTGAAGTTTTTTGTTGGAAAAAAAGATAATCGTGTAATGAGAAAACGGCAATTAGTCTAAAGTCAACAAATCATTGCGGACTTTAATCATTTACTTGTTAAGATATCCCATATCGAGCCATACCCGCGAAAATGACGTAAGCGCCAAAAATCAAATTTAAAAGGAGAAAGTTTTTTTATTTTATTTCATATAAATTTTATTTGAAATTTGGCGCTTAATCGTAACGTTACCTTATGTGACCATGACATTTTAGGAGATGCTGCAAGTGTTGCCAATAAAGTCATTTATTAAAAAAACGAAAATTGAAAATGATGTCGGTTCCGTTATTTTCGCGGTTAGGGGTCGATATTTAAAACTACAATTAGAAAATAGTTTTGGGAAAAAATGAGCCAGCATATAACTGCGCATAAAAGAACAAGGCAAGCGGAAGAGTAGAAATATCTTTGTAACAATCCTCTTGTTATGCGGCAGGCAATACGGTTCGAAGGACCAAATTTTGACGTAAAAACTCTTAGTTAACAAAGTACAAAGTAAATAATAATATTCTCCAGTGACTTTGACTTAATGAAAAACTGTCATTAAATTGATGCTAATGTGTTCTTTCTCCGATGTTAGTGCGTCATCGCACTGAGGACGTGTTCGTCATTTCTGTGATGCCGATGTGTTATCCCATTGATGACATAATTTCATTTTGACCCTGATGACACTTTGGCCAAGTCATTTTAAGGTTGGCATCACAATGATGAAAAATGTCATGGGGTCAAAAACGAAGACACTTGTCATAGTACAGATGTCAAAATACATCAGCGTTATGACGCCTTTTATATCAGTGTATAGTCTAGTCAACAGCCTTGTCAATGGATTTGCCCATAATCATATCGAGCCCTAGCCGCGAAAATAACGTAAGCGACATGATTTTCAATTTTTTTAATAAATTACTTTATTGGCAACACTTGCATCATCTCCTAAAATGTCATGGTCACATAAGGTACCGTTACGATTTTATAGCAAGAACAATTTTATTGTAAGCGACAAAAAAGCGTTCTCCTGTAAAATTGGATTTTTGGCGCTAACGTTATTTTCGCGGTTAGGAGTCGATATTTATAATCTTGTCCCAAGTGTTTTTTACAGTTTTATGTAAAGACTTTTCTCTATTCTTGTCTGCAGTATTGGCTATAGTTTTTTTTACAGTCTTAGCAATAGTTGTGTTCATAGTCTTATCTTGTCTATGGTATTGTATACGAAGGCAATATAAAAACTTAGTAACAAGAATACAACTAGTATATTGACCATATTATGGGCAAGGAAATAGATAAGACTGTATACGAAACTATAGAAAATATTTAATTAATATTTCGTATACAGTCTTATCTATTTCCTTGCCCATAATATGGTCAATATACTAGTTGTATTCTTGTTACTAGGTTTTTATATTGCCTTGCCTGCAGATCTGCCTATAACCATCTAATAAAGTCTTGTCAACAGTTTTATCGAAAGACTTTTCTGTATTCTTGTCTTCGGGTTTTTAAAACAGTCTGAGACAACAGTTTTCTTAACAGTCTGTAGACTTGTCTTGTCTAAAATACTTACTACAGACTTATCGATGGCTTTGGCCATAATATGATCTATATACTAGTTGTAGTCTTGTCCTTAGCTTTGTTTATTGTCTTGTATACAGGTTAGTTTATAATTTGGTTCATTATATTGCCTGTCTTATCTAGAGCCTTGTCTGTACTCTTGCCCATAGCATAGATTATATCCATTCTACAGACAATTGTCTTGTTTGTAATCCCCTTTTTAGTATTGTCTGGGCTAGTTCTATCTATAGTATTGTCTACAGTATTGTTATAAATTTGCTCATGGTCTTGATGTTAATTTGTTTCTAGCCTTATAAGTAGAATTTTTAATATTCTTGCTAAAGTATTGTCGATAGTGTTGTTTAAGGTTTTAACAACACTCTAGTCACTAATTTATTTACAATTTTATGTAGACTTAAGTTGATACTTAAATCTTATTAAAATCCTAGTCCAAACTCTGTTTAAAAATTAACCATGTTCTTGTTGAATGAATTCCTTTCATTTCCTGCTACATTTAAATAAAATATACATCAAAGCTAATAAAAGAAAAATTTCATTAGCCATTAACTACATTTTCTTAAAGATATAAATCAGAAATAAAATACTTTTGTACGAGAACTAATTAAGTTAATGTATGAATCGATTGAATAGTGGCAAATAGCAGCTAATAAAAAGGCAACTAAAGTATCAAGTTTTTGGTCTAAATCGTTTTGTTTGTATACAAAAATTAAATTTCGCTTCCACAAAAATTGTATGTGTTTCCGGTAGTTTCATATTTTATTTACATTTATGTGTTAGATTTTTGTTGTTGTTTTCTTTTGTTCGTTGTTTCTTTTACAAATCATTGAGCCCAAATATTACAAAAAAAGCAGCTCGTTGATTTATGATGATGTTTCTTTGTGGCAAAAGTTTTATGTAATTTGGAAACACATTTTTCATGTTTATTACCAACTCATGACAATTTTTTTTCTGTGTATTAAAGTGTTTCAGATGATAAAAATCTTCAGAAAAAAAATAATTAAGTTCTTCAGTGTAAGAAAATATAAAAAATAGGAAACAGGCATCAAATACAAGCGGTAAACAAATAAAAGCCAAAGCTTTTTAATAAATAAAAGTGCCAAAAACAATTTTCAGCTTGAGTTCCTAATGCGTTAGTTAAAAGGGAAACACACGAACTCAAACAATGGCACTTCAATTGTTCTACCCAGGACACCCTAGGCCTTGTAAAAAATATTAACGGACATGTTTTTCAGTTCAGCAAAAAGTTGGAAAAATCTGTTTCATCAAGCCTGCCCAAATCGAAGACGTAATACAAAAGCTATCTCGATTAAGGTGAGGCCATTTGAAAGGTCCTTTGCACCTTCTTTAACTCAGTGATATTTTTTCCTTTCACCTAAAAAAGAAAAGGCCAAAATTATATAAAACTAACATAAGAGTTTTGAGAGACTAAAACATTTACGTGCCTATAAGCAGGAAATTAAGATCTTTATCATAAAAACACAGGCACATGCCCAAACAACAAAAATAAAAATTAATGCGTCAAATTACTTGTAAAGTGTCATAGAACATTTTTGCCTACGATACTTTTCTAAGAAATTTTAAGAAGAAACACGCCAGCTCTTAATCATATAAATTACTAGAAATTAAAGGATGGGCAAAAGTAAAGTTGGAAAGAAAACTGGTTGAAACCAGTGCAAAGTAAAAATATGGGAATTTATAATGAAAAATGATGTGGAGCAAATGTGCACCTCTAGCAAGTGGATGGCCCTTTGGTTTTTTTTAGCCACATTTTGCTGCACTTATCTCTTCATTGCAACAGCGAATTTTGTCTTACTGAGTGTCAGTTTCTTGAGGTTTGTTTACCTTTCTTTAAAATTGCCTCAGTCAAAATAATCCAGCAGCGTCAAATCACAAGTGCGCAGCGCGGCGGTCAATTGACTTCGACAGAAATATTTCAGGCAAAGCCTGAGTTGCTTGGCTGGCTGTGTGGCTCGTGGCGACGTCTTGCTGACACCACAGTTTACTGATCTTAGCATTAGGAAATTGCAACCACAAAAAATCGTTCTTAGAAGGAGCCTCAAAACAAGATAAAGCTGCTCGAATTAGTGATACAGTAAAATGTTGATAACAAGTTTTCACAATTAAAATTCTTTTTGCAAGGGTGTAGCGTTTCATAGATAAAACTTCCCAAATTTACACTTAAAAAATGCCAAAGGATGACAGGTAAATTTTTACATTTCAACATCTGACAGCTTATTTACTTCCTAGCCATAAATCTGTCCGCCTTTTTTATTTACTCCTCTTTTTAAACTAAAGTTACAGTATCTAATTCACAAGCAGTTTTTTATTTAAAACTGAACTTGAACTTGAACTGAACTTGAACTAAACTTGAACTGAACTTGAACTGAACTTGAACTGAACTTGAACTGAACTTGAACTGAACTTGAACTGAACTTGAACTGAACTTGAACTGAACTTGAACTGAGCTTGAACTGAACTTGAACTGAACTGAACTTGAACTGAACTTGAACTAAACTTGAACTGAACTTGAACTTAACTTGAACCGAACTTAGACTGAACTTAAAGTGAACTTAAACTGAACTTGAACTTAACTTGAACTGAACTAAAACTGAACTGGAACTGGATAACTTAAACCACTCTACAATTAAACTAGGAAAAAAACTGAACTAAGACTTTAACTTAAGGAAAGCTTACGGATTATCTCAACTAGAACTAAATCCGAACCAGAAGCTCGAAACTGATTTCATAGTTGTGCTAGGAACAAAGATAGAAGCTGAACTTTTTTGTCAAAAAAATATTTTTTTATGCGACTTTTTCTTATATTAGTAAAAGTTCTTGTTTCTTTATAGCTCATTGAGCTACTAAAAACTAGAGTGCTCTTTAAAGTAAAATCAGATTTTTTGCATTACAACTCTTTTAAAAGTTTTCCATTTATACAAAAACGCCAATATAAACTTCAGTAAAAACTTTAGCATTACACTAGTAAAATAAATTTAACTATAAAGTTACACTCATATTTAAATTTGAAACTAAAATTTCAATTTCTCCAAAAACTTTTGCTACATCAATTTAACACCCACTTCTGCTGTTTATAGCATTTTATTGAAGAAAACAATATTAAATCTGATTCCTATACTACCACAAAGCCAAACGAGTATCACGCATTTTGTCTAAACTCTATGGATTTGAACGTTTTTAAACACTTTATTTTCAAAAAAACAAATTCCGTATAAACTGACACTGACGCAAACGCGAACTCATAAACAGCCAAGACAAACACATACCTACGTACATATCAAAACGAAAATTTTTAGAACATGTATGGAAATGAGATTGTATTTATACTATTTACAACTATACTAGACACACACACACACACACACACAATTGCATGCAGTAGTCACATGCTTGAACTAATATGTTTATTTTTTGCAATTTCACTCGCTGTTATACAAATTCCTATAGATTTTCTACAAACCCAGCAGACGCTCTAAATGGACTTCTTATTTCTAATTCAGTTTTGTTTTGTTCAGTTTGTAGCTAAGATTCTAAAGATTCTAAGATTCTTATCGCTTCCCTAGGGGAAAGTGAACTCACACCAAACTTGTCACGTAACAGTTCTAAAGTTATAGGGACCACTTCTAGTTCTTACACTTTATATGAAGGGGACTTGTCACTTTAACATGACGATATCCTTTTTAACACTTAACCTTAATGGACACATTCAATTTCGGGAAATATACTGCGTATCGCAGATATCGTCCCGAGTGAACCATGTTTATATGACAAATCCTCTTTATACCCAATCTACAAGCACATAACCCGATCACATGACTAGTTTTGTGTCAATTATCTTTCTTCTGGAGTACTAACACCTGTAACGCGTTTAACCAGTTTAGTTTATGTCTTGTTTTCACTTATCACAATTCGTTACTATTCATTATAATATTTTCTTCACTGGTCACGGGATAAGTGCTTTAGGAACTATGGACACAAATTTCCCGCAGGGTTATTATTATTTTTTCAGATTTTATTGAAATTGGGCAGCACGTTAACCAGACTTAGCTTTCCTCTCAAAGAATAAGTAAAGACAGAATTATTATTTACTTTCTGTTCTGTAACGAATCAGCTGATTGGTTTTTGTTATTAAAAAACCTGTGAAATTGATTAGTTTTTTCTGTTCTGTTGCGGTCCAGCTTGTTTAAATCAAAAACTTGTTAAGTAATTGTAAGTGACAGCAAAATAAATAATAAAAAATACATATTTATATTGAAATAAACTGTTTTTTGGTTTTAAGAATTCATAAAATTTAATTTCTTCAAACTTATGTGCATTAAAGTTATAAAAATAAAACAATTGACAGTGCAAAACTAATAAATTTTTGTCATAAATGGCTGATAAGTTGCTACAGAAAAAGTAACTATTACAATTTGGTAACAGAACGGCGCGGAACAGAACAGAAACAGAAAGTAAAGACTAAGGGCTAAAAAATCAGAGCAAGTTAAACTCCCTTTTTGGTTTAAAACGTGTTTAAACCAACAAATCTATAAATCACTAAACATATAAACCATCTCTAAACGCATTAAATTGGGTGTTTAAACTACCAAAACAGACCATATGAATTTGATAAGATTTATCGTAGTGCTGCCACATTGTTGAGTTAAAACTACACATAAATTCAAGTTTAGCGTTCAAACCATCAGGGACTTATTAGCCATAATTCTGCCTTAAATGTCAACAAGCACCAAACTTTAGAGCAGCTAAAGCACAACATCCAGTTCTTTAAAACGCCTGTTAAAGAGTTCATTTATGCATAGGTGCAAATGGTGGGCATTTCTCTGATATTGTTTTTCTTAATTAAAATTTATATCATACAAAGTTTATATCGGGTGGTTAAATTTTAAGAGCCATGGAAAGATACACAATCGAGCAACGCGTTAAAGTTATTCAGGCTTATTACGAAAATGGGCGTTCAAATCAAAATGCATATCGTGCACTTCGTGATTTTTTCGGTCAATTTAATCGTCCAAATGTGCGTACAATCGGAAAAATCGTGCAAAAATTAAAGCAAACCGGGTCTGTAAGAGATGTGGAAACACCAGTGCATGCTCGAACAGCTTGTACTGCAGAAAATATTACTACTGCTCGCGATAGTGTGGCTGAAGAGGCGTCCACCGCAACTTGTCGTCGTGCCCAATAATTGCACCTTTCACGCTCGTCGTTGATGAACATTATGCATAAAGACTTGCATTTACACGCTAACAAGGTGCAATTGACTCAAGAACTTAAGCCTCTTGACCTTTCCAAAAGTCGTTAATTGTCAGAATGGTGGCAAAACAAGAGTGGATGAAAAATTTTCGAAGAAAATAATCTTCAGGGATGAGGCACATTTTCATCCAATGGATTCGTCAATAAGCAGAATTGCCGCATTTGGGCGAATGATAATCCAAAAGTGATTGTCGAAAAACCAATACACCCACAAAGAGTGACTGTTTTGTGCGGTTTATGGGCTGGCGGCATCTGCGGGCCGTATTTTTTCCAAAATGAGGCCGGTCAGGCAGTTACTGTGAATGGTTTTCGCTATCGTGAGATGATAACGAACTTTTTATGGCCCGAATTGGAAGATATGGATGTGGACGATATGTGGTTTCAACAGGACGGTGCCACTTGCCACACAGCTAACGAAACATTGGCCGTGTTATCTCACGTGGTGGCGATGTCAATTGGCCGCCAAGATCATGTAATTTGACACTGTGGACTTATTTGAAAGGAAAGGTATACGTCGATAGGCCAGCAACAATTCTGTTTTCGTTCAGTTCTAGTATAGTTCTAGCTCAGTTCCAGTTTATTTTTTTCTTTGCTCTTTCTTAGCTATATTTTTTCTAGCTTAGTTCTAAGTTCAGTTCTTATTCAGTTCTAGTTCAATTCTAGTTTAATTTTCAATATTGTTTTGTTTCAGCTCTATTTGAAATGTTCTTTCTTTTTTATAAATTCTTACTTGTTTACTACTTAGTCTCTTGAAAAAGCAAGAGTTACGATAAAAGCTTAAAAAGCTTTACACTTATTTTAAAATAGAAATTAAGGGTTTTTCCATATAGTTCTTGGTTGAATCTATTTAAGTTTTAATTTAATTCTAATTCTAAAACTATTTTTTTCTTACTCTGTCTCTTTACCTTTGCTTGTTCTTGTTAGGCTCTGGCTAAGGTTCTGTTTCGAATTCTAGTTCAAAACCCAGTTAAGAATATATCTGCAAAGTTAATATTTTCGTTTAGATTCTATTAAGCTAATTTTCTGGTTCAGATTGTGTTCAGTTTCTCCATTGGATTCGAGTTAGAGTGTTTCTTTTACCGGACTTTTTAATTTCCGGGGAAAGCGGATTTTATTTTAAAATTTCCCGGAAATTCCCGGGATTTCCCGCTTAATATAAAACGGTTAAAAATATAATTTAATTAATTTATTGGAACAAATAACAATTAATAAGATTCATGAGAAGAAAATTTCAGTTCTTTATATGCAAGCCGACATCATTAATTTTTTCTTCCCGAAAAATGTGCGGGATCCCGCCATTTTAGTGCCGGGAAATACCGTTTTAAAAATACTAATTCGAGTTCAGACTCTAGTTCGGTAATCAATTATTTTCCAAATACAATAAAGCATTAAAAGATCTAGTTGGGGTTCTAGTACAGTCTTTAGTTCAGTTTTCAGATCAGTGCCCATGTTCTGTCACTCCTGCGAAGAGAAACTTTTTGATTGAAATGTGAGAAATGAAACAAAACTGCCATAAACTGAATCAAACAACTGTTTTTCTCACTTCACTGCGTCTGTAACATTTTCGGCGAGTAATAGCTGTAACGTAAGGACGTAATTACTCGCCAACTTAAAGAAAAAATGTATCGGTAAAATTTTTGTGAGAAAGTTCCCGCTTTGTCAAATAAACTCACGTATAAAAACAGGGTGAGAAAAAATGTTAACACTAAAAAATTTATTCAAAATGCAAAATGCAATGAATAATAACACGGAAGAGATAAGTATTTTGTTCTTGGCAGATTTTTCATTGTTTAATTATTTTGCTTTTAACATTTTTGAAAAATATACGAATGTTTTCAAAGCCGTTTTGTAAACAACAAAAATTAAAGTCGCTCTTTACATTATTTGGCATAGCCGACGGTTATATTTTCGCCGCCGTCATTGCAAATTATTAAATTTTAGTGAATTTTGGCCGCCGTCAATTGAGTTGAATAATATGACATATATAACGTAACGACGTTATCTCTCTTGACAGTTTTCGATACGGCTTACAGACACACTTTTTTCTCACTTTTCAAGAAAGGATGAAATATTTTGTTTCACATCTTTTCGATGCGAGAAGTTCTCACCAAAGTTATAGAACATGGGTACAGGTTCTATTTCAGATTTAAGAGAAGTTCTTTGTTGAGGCCTTAACTCTAGTTTTAGGTTATGTTCTAGATTAAGTTTTTTTTAGTTAAAATTAAGTTTTTGCACAGTTCTACTTTTGTTTTCTTGGTTGCATTTATTTGTTGCTGATGCTTCACCATCTTTTGCATTTATGCGTTGCAACATTTGTGCTCTACTTTTTCAATCATTTCATTATATTTTGCCTGCACTTTTTGTATTCCTTTCATGTTTTTTTTTTTTTTTTTCTTGTTTCTTGTTACATTTTTTGCATGACATTAATGCCTTTCCTATCACCACTGTTTAGCGGAGATATGGTATGAATTTTTATTTCCTCGCTTTGTTTAGAGCATTTTTCCATTTCGATGTACATACTTTTCTATTGCTGTGTGGGCAACAACAACAAACAACTGTGTATTTGTTTGCCGTTTAAACCAACCAACCTAAAACTGAAACTAAGAAGAGCTAAACAAACCAATCACTGGATATTGGAGTATTGTCATTGAAATTCCCTGTGTGACTTTAAATTTTTCTACTCAATTATTTTTCCTCTCCTTTGTGTACGTTGTACTACAATTTTGTGTAAACAAGTAGTGTAAAAAAACGGATAAAAATCAGCAATTGTTTTTTGTCCCGTGTAATTTAGCTTGTTTTATTTTTACAATATGATGGAGTTTGATTTGTTTTTAGTAATTTGAATTTAATTCGCTTGAAATACATACAAGGAATAGAAAATTGGTTGAGAGTAAATATGTAAAAAAGAGAAGGAGCTAGGACAGTGTAATGAGGATTTTAATTTTGTAAATAATTTATAAGCAATATAATTTAAAAATTCGGCATTCTCAAGAGCTCACGTACCTTTTTCACATGGCTTGCAAACAAATTCCAATGATTATTTTGAAAATTGTGGTATTTCAGTAACAGCGCTGAATAATGCACGGATATAGAAAAGCTGTTTTAGTTATTAAGCTTCGTACAGATTTCGTTTTCAGATCTTACAATGTGCATTAATTTTACACATTTGCCAAATGAAATGAGCTTACAATGTTCACATAGCTGCAAGACATTTTTAGGCAATTTTAATGACAACATTGTAAGATCTGACCACCGTCTGTACGAAACTTTACTAACTTATTTTTTTTGTTCGGAAATACAAACACTTGTTTTTTTTTTTGGCACACTGTGCTTTTGTAAATTTTCACAATTTATTAATTAAAATTAGTTTTTAATGTTGCACCGGGAGTGCGGGATTTGAGTTTTGTTTTAAATTTGTATTTTACTTAAATTTTAAAAGGAATAAAAGCTGCAGCCGAGCGTTCTTGAATCGGTCCATTTCGAAAGTGTTTTTATTGTTTTAATTTTAATAAATAAGTTTCTGGCTAGCAATTTTTTAGTCATATCGCCAGTGTATTACACAGTTTGTGGAGCCTTATCAACAAGCGATCGGCCAACCTCCACCAGTAGACTGTCTGAGTTTTATCGGTTTCTCCACCAGTCACGTTAGTGTAACTCGGAAGTTGCAGCCCTACCTAAATACGAGCGGAAAGCATTTTCTAGCTGCCTAAATGTCTAGTACCCATAAAACTTGTATGTTTTCATACTACAATCGCCTCGGCAACACTTGCAATAAGAAAATCCTATTTTGACAGCTCTTTTAATAGTAAAGTTGGCCGCTTTTGCTAATATAAAATGGTAATATAGCTGGTTTTAAGTGAATTTAGCGGTTTTATCTCCATTTTTATTTTAATTATGTGGGTTTTATAAAACAAGAAAGTTAACGCTACTGTTCATGACTCAACGTCGACGCTTTTATTTAGGAATGGCATTTCAACGTAAGAGCAAAGCGGAGGAAAACGTCATTAGCTAATGCAAGGTGAAACCTAAAAAAAATCTTTAAAATTTATCTCCAGGCATCAGTCAAAAATAAAATCAGTTTTAATTAAAATTTTAATCAAGTAAATAAAAAGTTCATTCAAGTGAATTAAACGTTTAATCAAGTGAATCAAAAGTTCAATTGATACCATTGATTTGTTTACTTGTGCAAATTAAATTAATTTCATTATTAATATCACAAATTTTTTAATTCAAAGCCATTTTTATTTTTTGCTGTGCACAATTCGTTTGTAGCGAGCCGAAAAATGTCCAGAATTTACATCCAGACATTCAAAAAAAAGATGTTGCCTATGACCACACTCGTCCACATATTGTTAGACCGGCTGGAAACTATCAAGAAAATACTAGATTGGAAGTTTTAACTTAGCAGATGGTCTTGCCTTCATTTTATCCCGACACTATTTTGAAACAATATTAAACAATAAACACTCAATTTTATATAACAATAACAAGTAAGAAAGTATAGTCGGTCAAGCCCGGCCATATGATACTCTACACCACGGTATATAAGAAAAAAATTTAGCAAGTGTAACTATTTAGAGTTGACAAAAAATCAACCAATTGTAGCCGGGACTGTAAGAAAAGATAAAGTCACTGTTTATAGTTGTTGTATTTGTTTAAGAGTTTGATATTGTTACAAGTAAAACTGGGGCTTATAATTCTTATTCGCTTAACAGTTTGATATGTGTAATATCTTTAGTTTTTCTAAAATCTTTGGATGAAGTTTCCTGACGATCTGGCCTAAGCAACCAGTGAAATGCGCATAGGAATAGCTTATCCCTTCAACAATAAATTTCAGTTTATCAATAGTATGAAATGGGAATGTAGCACATTTAAACGAAACTTTGTTAATTTGGGACCTTGTTATGAAAAATGCATAGCTAATGTGGCTATATGAATAAGGATCTATCTATGTTTTAAATTTCATTAAAATGTATTAGATAGTTTCGGAGAGGCAGAAATTGCCCCCTACCTCCCCCCGTTGTCCTATTTTTAAAAAAGTGCATAGCTTATGTGTCTACATGAATATGAATCTATCTATGTTTTAAATTTCATTAAAATCGGTTTGATATTTCCTGAGGGGTGGAAATTGCCCCTATCTCCCATTGCGGTCTTACGATTCGGCCCATTACATTGTGCCAATTACAACCTATTTGCCAAATTTCATCAATTTATCTCCAACATTGCGACATGTACTTTGTGCACAAGAATACATGGACAGCCAGCCAGCCAGCCGGACGGGAATCGTTAGATCGACTCAGAAAGTTATTCTGAGTCGATCGGTATACTTTAAGGTGGGTCTAGGACCCATATTTTAAGGTATAACACACATCAGCACAAATGCATAATACCCTCGCCACTCCATTTTTATGTTATACACCCAATATATAAAAATGTATATTATTGAATTTTAAAATCGAATTTAACCATTTTTAAAAGAACCTAATTTTGTAACAAAAAAACTAAAATTTTAATTTTTTTCACCGACTTTCAGCTTTTAGCCCCACTGTGCCTCAATTTAATGTTTACAACTTTTTATTGTCATTGTAAAACATTTTCTTATTAAGTTTATTAAAATCCCATTTAAGCCATGTTAGTAAATTGTTAGTGTATTGCTGTAATGTTGTTTGTCTCCCTTCACTTGATTTCATTTAAATTTTATATTATCTTGTCACACGATATAATATTTAAATTGTAAAACAAAAAACGTTTTAACAATTATTTTCCCATGACATGGAACTATTTATAGGATAAAGAGGTGTGTGTGTTTATATCTGAATGTGTGTTTCAAGGGAAATTTTACTCTCTACATCTTTTTTATGCTTCTGCACAGTTGAATAAATGTGTCAATAATTTAAAACTACATTGTTTCAGTTTATTTGCAGGATTAAGCACAGGATATATATAAATTAATTTAATGCTTAATGGAGGAGGGGCGAAAGTAAAATGTAATAGGTAAAAGGCTTTCTTGAATTAGATAAAAGCTTAGAAAACAGGTGAGTTAATCAAAATAAATAATTAAAAGATTTAAAAAAAAAAACAAGTTAGAGTGCTGTGCATAATCTTTGATATCCTCCATCGAGAGTTTGAATATTTCAGAAGTCTGCTTTATATGGGATATAAAATTGATAAACCATTCTTCATAAAAGTTGGCGTTACAATATAATTTGCAGCGTTAAAAGTCCTATTTAAGTCTCTTCCAAAAAGTCATATAAAATTTGTTTAAATAAAATACCATGATTTGCTAGAGAAATATTATTGGGCGTTTAAAAAGGCTTTTTATGGGGGAATTTTATAAGGGACCTATCGAAAATTTTGGATCGTTCATCGCAAAATTCGGTAGAGTGATTTCTAGTATTAAAACATTCCTAACTATGACCAACTTTTAATAGAGACAGACAATTTTTTTTAAAATATTATGCATTTTAAAGAGGTTTTCAGAAGGAGGTTTTCATATGGGGCTATGCTAAATTATGCTCCGATCTTCACGAAATTCGGCAGTGTGTTTTCTTATATTATGAACTATGACAGACAAAATTTTACTACTATAGTATTATTTGTTATGATTTTAGAAGTACTTAAGCATTTTTCGAGAGTGGGCTTTATATGGGGCTTATGGTCAATTATGATATAAAGTATTTGCACAAAGTTTTATGAGAATCGGTGCATTCTGTCAGCACTTTATGTTAGTTTTATTTTAACAAAAATATTAATTTTTAGGAATGTTGTTCCACATTTGGGTTCATAACTCTTTTCCTACTGAACCGGTGGTGTTGGGTTTCATTCCCAAACTACTCAGGAGAACTAGAAAAAATCTGAAAACAAAATTGTTCTTTTCTGTTGAGCTTCTAAAAAGTGAGCGGCCAGAAACACAGACAGATGCTTAGGCATTTGATGATGAAAACTTGTAAAGTGTTTACGTCTTTAGCAGCCACATTCCACGTTTCACAGCCAGACTTCACACACGAATTGAAAATGGTTATCTTAGTGCGGGTGGAGATAGATGGTGATCTCCACACTGGGTTTGGTTAACCGAATACTTGCCGAGCTCTCATTGTGCGATCCAGGTCATCTTCAGAAGAGCCACCAGTCGATGTTATGATGCTACCCAAGTAGCAGAAGTGGTGCACGTCCTGTAGTTGGATATTTTGGATAGAGAATGGCCAATTGGATTTTGCATTTACTCGCATTTTACCTGTGATTGCTTCACGCCAATTTGCCTCCATTGCGCTTCGGCACTTCGTGAGACTTGCCAAAGAAAGTCGTCACTTAATAAATCACTGATAGGATCTCGCTCTTTTAGATTTGGTAAAATTAATGTTAAGCTTTTGTTAAAAAAAATATAGTAAGAAATATTTTTTGTATAGATGAATGTTTTTGTGCAATTTACTAGCTAAAATAAGCTGTATTGTTTAATTATCTCACTGACTAGACCGCTCAGATGTAAATTAAAATTAGTGAAAAAATTAAAAAAACAAATATGGAATATTTGTTTATTTTTTTTCGTTTTTGTATCTCATGCTTATAAATATTGTTACAATTGAATTGTCTTTTTGTTTTTATGAAATTACAATATAAAAAAAATATAACATGAATCTAAAATAAAATAGTTTCAGAAGGTTTACAAAATAGAATTCGGAACATATAAGCCGTCTAAACGGGGTCTCGGGGTCTCTCCACGTCATTGAAATTGATATAATAAAGTCACGTTTGTCGCCAATATTACAATCCCGCAAATAGAAATACATTTCATTTAATATATTTTTTGAGATTTGGCAAATGATATTTAAGATTTAGTACTTTTTAAAAAAAAAGAAATATGTAAGAAAGAAATATACATATATTATTTATTCTCTTTTAAATCATCCAAAAAAAAACCTGAAAACTTTTTCATTTTGCACAGTTAAATAAATATGCCAACAATTTCACATTGTTTTAGTTTATTTATAATTTAAACAGGAATTCGTGCAGGATGTATGTAGATTAATTTTATGCTAAATTGGAAAAAAAGTATAAATTGATGGGATTTATTTTTCCATTAGAAACTGTTTAGAAAAAAACGGAATAATTTAAAAAGATTAAAGGAATTTGTTTTTAAATGTAATTTTGTATTAAATTCTAAAAATTAGAACTCAAAGTTAAATAAACTACTATAAAACTAATACTTAAAAGATAAATTGCAAAAGTTATACTTAAAAAGTTTTAATTTTATTACACACTAGCCGTTCCCACGGCGTTGTCCGTCCAGAATGAATTTTTGATTAACTATAAAGAAAAATAAAGCCTGTGTGTTTTATTGTCTGAAGATCGATCTACTCATATTAAAATGGCTTGCTTGTTTTCGAGTACGGAAACTATTGCTTTAATAGATCTCTTCTAAAATGATAATTAATATTTTTAAATATAGGAGGTTTAGCGGCCCTGAACCCTATCCTAAGTTCTAGTACTAGAGAAATATAAAGTACCAAAAAAACCCTCTTTCAGGTTCTCATTCACTCAATGCCTTGCATGTTTAATTTGACGTTTGTAGGTCCAATATTAACGAAAACGCAAAAAGTACTAAATAAAAATGTACTATTTAAAGAACAAAACAGTACCAAAAAGCACCTCCTACAGAATCTCATTCACTCAGGGCATTGCATATTTAATTTTATGTTTCTTTGTCCAATATCAATAACAATTAAAAAAAGTACCAGTTAAAGAACTAAAAAGTACCAAATAGACCTATTTAAGAATTCTCATTCACTCAGGACTTTGCATGTTTAATTTAACGTTTTAAGTCCAATGCTAACGAAAATTCATATGCACCCGTTAAAAACCGAAAAGTCAAAAAAAAACTCCCTCACAGAGTCTTATCACTCTGGATATTGTATGTGGAATTTTATGTTTCTAGGTCAATGATTAACGGTAATTAAAAAAGTACCAGTTGTAGAACCAAAAAGTTGAAGTAAGAAATTTAATTTTCAGTACTTAATCTTTTTCAATATTGTAGTGGTAGCCCACTTATTACGTATAAGCCAAAGAATGGAGAAAAATACTTTGTAAAAAAGTACCAACAATAGGTACGAATTTCACCTCTTAAACATACGAATTTCTAAAAAATACCGAATATGTAATTGTATTTTTTAGATGAATTTCGAACGTGATATAATGTTTTATTTTACGTTTATTGGCTTAGAAGAAAGACGGGGTAGCAAAAAAGTACCAAAAGTACCAGAAACCTGTCGGCTTATTTTTTTAAGAACAACGAACGATAAGTTTAAAATTTTTTTCTGCGCCCAAGGAACCTATCCTAAGCACTTTTTAAGTCAATGTCCGTTAGAAGGTTCAATTCTTCATTTTGTTTAAGAAATTTTCAAAATCGGACCGGCAGTTCCGTACATTATCTCTTACAAACATACAAACTTTTCAGCTTTATAATATGAGTATAGATATCTTAAAGTGGTTCAAGTTCTCAAGGTACTGACTGTACGGAAAAGTATTAAAAAAAAAAAACCTAAATTATCTGAAGTAATTATGGTACTGAAAGTACTCAAAACTCATTTTTTGTTAAAATATTATAGTCCCCAAAAACGCAAAAGACCCTAACATTTTGAAAATTTTACAGGAGAAAAAAAAAACTATTTAATTTGATAAATTGCGTTAAACTGTTTATAATTCATTTTTCTTGTAAACACTTCCAGTTATTTTGACGATTAACAATGTTGCATATGAAACAAACTGGTAATTAGATCTTTAAGCGTTTATCACATAATCTTTTGTAGATAGCCGTTGGTTTTTTGTCAATAAAATCGCTAATGTTGGTCGAAAGATTTGTGGACATTTGTGTGGATGCAATACAACAGATTCGATAAAAAAAAAGGCGATTTTTTGTTAGTTAGGCATTGACAGGACGCACACTTAAGAGTAAGAATACGATTTGATTAATAAAATGGTAATAAATAATGAAAAAAACTCTTACTTATAAAATTACTTCTGGACATGTAAAGTAATATTATATAACTTAAACATATATCATATATCTATCACCGAATTAAAAACAAAATATTTTAAGATAAGAACTGATAATTACGATTTAGTACTTTTCGGTATTCTATAAAAAAGGTCCTTGCGCACTTACTTCAAAAACATTCAGCTCTAACATTCGCTTTTTTAAACTGTTTCCAAAACAAATACAAAAAATTTTCAAACTTGCACTTTTTGCAGAGATAGTTATAAATGATAAAAATAAAAACTCAATTCTTAAATAAAATATATTTTGCCAAGTGTTGTAAAAGTTCAAAGAAAAAATCACAATATATAGATTTTTAGATGTCAATTCAATAGATATGCACTTTTTTGTTATCTTGTTTTTCTGTCATAACTTTATGGTTCATAAATAAGTTTTTTTTTTTTGGATATGAATTAGTTGGCATTTTTCAGATGAACAATAAATGGTCAATAAATGCACAAAATTTTGTATGTTTATTTTTATGAGATTTGAATCGTTGTTTTTTCATTTTTGCTAAACTTTTATTGAAAATCATACAATGATATGACATAAAGTTGCAGTTTATATATTTTTCTGGAAATTTTCTTCTTTTTTGGATTTTTTTTTTTTTTTTTTTTGCTTTTTTCATTTTGATTTTTTCTGATTTTATTTTTATTGCCATTTTAGAAATTTTGTACAGTAGTGGAGAAAAATTAAATTTGCTTTTTTTCTTTATGGTCACAAAAAACAAATGTGGTTTAGTTCATGGAAAAAGTTTTTGCCAAAAAAAAAAAAAAAAAAAAACAAATAAAAAAATTATGTTACATTTGATTAAAGAACATAATTTATACATTGTTCTGAAAATGAGACAACAATGTCGTATTTATATGTTAATTTGTGTCATAAATAAAAAGACACTATTTATGACTCTGATATGTTTGTTTATTGTAACTCTGTGTTTCAGCACAAGGTTCATTGTGTCCGAAAATGTTTTCAGTTTTAAGACAATTGATTTGTTGCTGTTGTTGAAAAATGTAAACAGCTTCTTTATGAGCCACTTAATCATAAATTAAAAAGGTCATTAAATACAACAATCTTGGCATCTGTCTTTTTAAAAGCCTGTGAACGTATGAGTGTTATCAATAAGAAACAATAATATATATCATACGCTAAATTTTCTAAATTGGAAAATTGGAAATTGCTAAAATTGTAAACACCTGTTGGAAATATTTTAAAAATTTCAAAATACAAAAAACAAAATTTTTAGGATTTAATTTGTCTGAGACCTAAAATACGCTTAGGCTTTATAAAAACAAAAAAACAATCCAGCCAGAAATAAATGTTCGAAAATGTAGGAGATTGACAAAAATACTATATTCTAAAAAATGCAACAATGAATTAATGGAAACTTCAAATAAATATGAATAAAACAATAAAGTTCCAAAAAGTAACTTTATGTAATAGTATGGTATTTCCTTACGATCTGGCCTATGCAATCAGTGAAATACGCATAGGAATAGCTTATCGCTTCAACAACAAATTTCAGTGTTTTTATCAAGAAATTAAAAATTTTTGTATTCCCAAAAAAATACTTTAGTAATAAAATAATAATATAATAGTAAAAAAATAAAATAGTAAAATTGTATAATAGTATGATAGTACAATTGTATATACAGTGAAAACTCTCTATAGTGGACAGCTGCAGTCGCCTGAAATTTGTCCATTATTGAGAGGTGTTCACCTAAGGGGAGGTCTAATAAAAAGTGCATAATATTTGTTGTATTTTATTTAATAACAAAAACAAAAACAAAAAGAGATCATTCCAATTTCATTAATACATACATGTTTACTAGTTTATAATGTTTTGTAATTTATAATTTTAAATCGCTTTAAAAAAATTGTTTATATGAAAGCCGATGTGAAAGCTGAAAGAAGATCAATATTAATTTGATCTACACCTAAATAGCACATACAATTTTATAATAACAAACCTTTCTGCTAATTTCCGAACCGAACATTTATCTTTTTTTGAGGATTCAATAATTTCCACTTTTTCTTTTAATGTTAAACACTTTCGCTGTGAAGCCATTTTTGACACAAAACCAATAAGTTAATTTAACAACAAAAACTAAATTTCGTGAATTCCCCATTCACAGCAGAAAAACATAATTACATATTTAGTTGCTTCCGAGTTACCAAATGAATAATATTTGAAAACAAAACGAAAATATGCAAAAGCGATGCCAGATAAAAAAAATTATACAAAAATATTAAAAAAATTTTCAGCGATTTTATGAAGATGTCCACATAATGGAGGGTTTTCAACCAAAATATATACAAAATGCTTGTCCATGTCCAGATAAGGGAGTGTCCACCTATCGGAGGTTCATTTACATGAAAATTATTTTTTGGTGCTACGTTTCAGAGTTTTTGTCCATTAAAAGGGGGTGTCCGCTAAAGAGAGTGTCCACTATACGGAGTTTTCACTGTAAATATAATAGTATAAAAGTATAACAGTATAATAGTATTAAAGTATAATAGTATAATAGTATATAAGGATAATAGTATAATAGTGCAATAGTGTATTATGATGAATTTTGTAAATACTTTTTTTTTTTTTTTTTTGAATATTCTAAATTAAAGCTTTATCTTATAAGTCACATCTAGTTACTTTTTTTTTCAACCTGCAGACAAGCCAAGATTGGGCTTCGCAGGTTTTAATAAATAAGTGCAAATGTAACTTAATAATTGTAAATAAATAAATAAATAAATAAAAATAATAAATAAATATAATAGTATAATAGTATAATAGTATAATAGTACAATAGTATAATAGTATAATAGTATAATAGTATAATAATATAATAGTATAATAGTATATCAGTATAAGAGTATAATAGTATATTAGTATAATAGTATAATAGTATAATAGTATAATAATATAATAGTATAATAGTATAATAGTATAATAGTATAATAGTATAATAGTATAATAGTATAATAGTATAATAGTATAATAGTATAATAGTATAATAGTATAATAGTATAATAGTATAATAGTATAATAGTATAATAGTATAATAGCATAATAGTATAATAGTGTAATAGTATAATAGTATAATAGTATAATAGTATAATAGTAAAATAGTATAATAGTATAATAGTATAATAGTATAATAGTATAATAGTATAATAGTATAATAGTATAATAGTATAATAGTATAATAGTATAATAGTATAATAGTATAACAGTATAATAGTATAATAGTATAATAGTATAATAGTATAATAGTATAATAGTATAATAGTATAATAGTATAATAGTATAATAGTATAATAGTATAATAGTATAATAGTATAATAGTATAATAGTATAATAGTATAATAGTATAATAGTATAATAGTATAATAGCATAATAGTATAATAGTATAATAGTATAATAGTATAATAGTATAATAGTATAATAGTATAATAGTATAATAGTATAATAGTATAATAGTATAATAGTATAAAAGTATAATAGTATAATAGTATAATAGTATAATAGTATAATAGTATATTAGTACAATAGTATAATAGTATAATAGTATAATAGTACAATAGTATAATAGTATAATAGTATAATAGCATTGTAGTATAATAGTATAATTGTATAATAGTATAATAGTATAATAGCATTGTAGTATAATAGTAAGCAGGGCTGTGGAGTCGTTAAGAAAAAGTTATAACTCCGACTCCGACTCCTTCTGGTGAAATTTTTTAAGTACGACTCCGACTCCGACTCCGACTCCAACTCCGACTCCGACTCCGACTCCTACTCTAACCTAGCATTATTTAAGAGACTAGTTTTTTTTTTGACTTTAAACACTTTTTTAATTTAGTACCTGTTAAATGGTTAAATATAGCAAGAAAATGATTCTGTAAAAATTTCAAATCGATATTTTAATTCTAACGTGCCGCGCATTGAGCTTTAACATACTAGTTACTAACATATGAGTAGGAAAGCTGCAAAAAATTTTATTTGGATTTTGGAAAAGTTGAAAACAACACCAAGTCCAATTGGCTTATACGTTAAAGGCATCAAGTGTACTTAGTGTTGTTTACCACAATATTAATAGAGGCACAGGACAGTCCTTTTTTGTAAATTGTGAAGTGAGGTCTTTTGTTTTTAATATACATTTTATTTATTAAGTCAAATCATTCTCAGGAAAATTTTATAAAGTTTATTAAAACATGCATATGCGCCTTCAGTTGTTAGTTCTACAATTTATATAACACATTTTGAAGAGAAACGTGACGTAAAAAAATGTTGTTAGCCTTCTATTATTTTTGGGAAATAGTACCCCTTTTGTTGTTGGACTTGGTGCTGTTTGTCTCAAGGCATGGAACAGTACCATAGAAGGTAACGAACCTTTTATGACGTAATTTTTTATGTATATCATCGACATAAAAAAAATATGTTAGGATCATATAAAATATTCGTACAAATGCACATTTTTATAACATAAACATCATTTGCGATTATCAACATGTTTGCGCGGTCTGCTGTAAAGTTTTCAAAATGTGGCTTGATGTAGTTTATCTCCCACCTGCAGAGTTAAAAAAAATGTGAATTTTTAAACTGCTAAATTTAAATCTTTTTCTTCAGTGTAATCGCCATTGCATTTTTCCGTTCCTAATTCAATATTATTATTGTCCAAGAACGAAATTTGAAATTGCAAGTCTTTATTATCTCTCCAATTTTCCCTAAAGTGAGTAGATAAAAGTATTCTCAAATCATTTTTCCCACATTGATGGGAATTATATCTGGAACAATGTCATGTATTTTTCCGAGTTCCTTTTCCTTTTATTCTATTATAATTCATCTTGAAGGTTGGAACTTCAAATGTAGTTCACTTAATGCTTTCACCACAGGAGCTACAGCTGATTTCAAGTCATATTCATGAACATGACTACAAAAATATTTGTTAATATACGATAAATAAAAAACAACATCTTTACAAATTTAATTTTTAAATTCCTTAATTCGGCTCTATTTCATTAACGATATCTTGGCGAAATTCAAATAGTGAACCCGCTGGTTTTTGTTACAGAAATTTGAGGTCACATTAAAACATAGAAAAGAACATGCTTTGATACAATCTATATAACTATTCTTATAAATTGTCAAAATAAGATGTTATCTCAATTTTTTAATTTTTGAAACTCACCTACTCATATAAAAAGTATACTGGTCCTTATTTTCTGACTTCACAATTTCAAAAAGCAGACCCTCTTATGGCCAATTCCACTAATTTATTAATATATCAATTTATGTTTAAAATTTGTTTTCTTATGTCAAATAAAAATAAAATTATAAGAAAAATTATATTTAAATATGAATTGATATTTAAAAAGAATTGGAGAAATTGGTCATTAAAATTTTTTATTTTAAAAAATATTAGAAAAATTGTAATGCAAAAAAGTCGGAGTCGGAGTCGCTAGTTTTTGTGGGTACTTCGACTCCGACTCCGACTCCGGTACAAAAACCTCAACTCCGACTCCTCAACTCCGACTCCGACTCCGACTCCACAGCCCTGATAGTAAGAATACCTACACACTCGGACAGCTAACCAAAACAATTAAATCTTATTGTTCAAAATAACAATAGGATGTATATTTTAGCTGGCCTCCACATTCACCAGATTTAACAACTCTTAAGGGATATTTAAAATAAAGAGTATGTGCTTACAAGCCAGGTATCATCTTCCAGTTTAACCAACGTTCGCTACGAAATCATGGCCATTGCACCAGAAATGTTTTAGGAATGTAATGGAAAAAAGTTTAAGAAGCGCATAAATGAGCACTGCTACCAGGATTTCGTTTTTCAAAAGTAATAAAAAAAAATTACTTATAAGAACTAAACAAACATGTTATTAATGATTCAAACTATATTGCACATTCTGTGCCACCCTGTCCTTTAGTTTACCAAATCTATACCAATATTGGTACAATTTTCTCTTTGTAGCTAGAAATACCAACAAATACTGAAACTTCCTAATTTTAAACCGAAGTTTTTATCTATTATTTCTTAACAATTTATATTTTATGTCTTTGCAAATTGAATTTTTATTCTTATGTATGTATATGACTTTTTATTTCCCTCTATTTCCAAAATTTCAAGAAAATTAATGAAAGTCTTATGCAAAGCATAACGTTTACTGGATATTTCTCATGAACCACGTTTATAATATTGGAAAAAGTCTTTGGCCAGAACAAAATATCTCTTTTCATAAAATGGGTGCATTTTTTGCTGTAGAATTGAAAAAAAAAATATAACATTTACCAAATTAGTCAAATAGCAGGTATAGCATAAATGCAAATTTAGCTATTGTTATAGCTCAATTGTACGCTGCGGCTGTAGCTGGTGCTGTGAGTTGTTGAAAGGATTTGTTAGATAAAACATGTATATTTTGAATATTATATTTTATATACATATTTTTTTTTCTTATTTCTTGCTTTTTAAACCAAAAATGCCGCTAACAATAGTGTAAACAAACAAAAGAAAAGTGAATGTTTGGCTTAATAGTGTAAACACGAGTAGCAAAAAAATATATTACAAAAATTACTTTAATATTATGGATTTTTGTCTACGAAAATCTAGAAAGGCACAGTGGCTTAAGGCAGCAACAAATTCACACAAAAATCTTTATTCGGGGCATTGGTGAATTTAAAAACACTCTTTATTAAAGCATTTAAAATTTTTTGTTCAACTGTAAGCGGTTTTTCTCCCTTTAACATCTTTTTGAGGGAAATCAGCTTTTTGTTTTCCTTTTTTGGCATTTATTTTGAAAATTGTCAACGAAATAGTGATCGACTCAGAATAACTTTTTAAATCGATCTTGTGGTGTCCATCCGTCCGGCTGGATGTCTGGTTTTCTTTCCATATAAACTTTGCAAAGTCCAGCTCGCAATTTTAGAGATAATTTTTTAAAATTTGGTACATAAGTTCTAATTGCAGCAAGCCTATTGAAAATATATATGAAAGGTCCATAATTTCACATATACGTAAATAATATAACTAACATTTAGGTGTAATTTTCTCAATACGCTTCTTTGAGAATCTAAGCGATTTTGTATATTGTTTTCAATCATTAAGCGATAATTTCTTAAAAAGGAATTTTTTTTTAAGATTTTTTTGATGAAATTGACGTTTTTCGTGCAGTTATATTTAACTATTAAACTCGTGACTTTAAGCATTTATTTCTTCGACATTTTTCAGTTTTTAGCACATTTTGTAAAATTTTTATGATTTCCTTTAACTGCGATTAAGCGGTTTTTGATTTATTAACGACATTTATTTTTTTTTTTCTGTAGGCTTTCTTCAGCATTTAAGCAGTTGTTTGTTATTTAAGTAGAATTTTTTTTTTTTTTTTTTTTTTTGTTTCGATGTTTTTTTTCAAACTGACAATTTTTTGCTGTTTTATTCAACGATTTTGTTTGTAACTTTTAGCAATAAGTGATTTGATGATTTTCTTTTAACTTTGTCGGTTGTTTTTTATTAAACTTTTTTAGAATTTTAACAATATTAATTATATTCTAGTTTCTAGTAATTTTTATGCCGCCTATTTAAGCCATTATTTTAAGCGTTTTTCTTTAAGCGATTTTTAAACTAATATTAACATTTCCTGTGCTGTTAAGTTAATATTTCTTTGACATTTTTTTGTTTTCTTTTTTGTTACATTTTGTTAAATGTTTAGCGATTTTTTCTATTTAATTTGAATTTGACGTTTTTTATTCTTTTTATATGTTTTTTCCAAATAGCTATTTTTTTACTTTTTTCCAAAATTCTATTTTATAGAGTTTTTGGCGGTTGTTGCTTCGTATTTTGTTTGTTTAATTTTTTTTAGACTCATTGAAATATCAAAATTTTTAGGGTTTAGACTCATTTTTAACAATTTTTCTGATTAATGGCAACTTAGATTTTTTTATTCAAAATTTTGGTGGTTTTCATTGTTCATTTGTCAAAATTTTAACGATTTTTAAAATATTTCAATTTTGACGTTTTTAAGAAATGTTAGCGATTTAAAAAAAAAAAAATCAATGTTTTTATTTTTCTAAATTTGGTTTAATTATTGCACTTTTTGGTAAATGTGGCGATTTGTTTTAAGTTTTTTTTAATGTTGGCATGTTTTTCATTTTCGTACCACTGTCTTTGCATTCTTTAGATTTTGGACATGTAAAAAAAAAAAGACAACTACTAAATGCTCCTGCAGCACTATAAAGCATCAGTATCTGCCATATTTCAGCAGTGTTATTTACTTTTTAGCCAAACTCTTTCTCCTCCTCCGCAACAACACAGTCCTCACACCCGCCTTTTCTCTTCTTTTTATTTTTACAGTCAACAAAAAATGTCTTTCGTTGTCATGCAACATTGAGTTTATGTTTATGCTCAATAATATAATATTCTTTGAATTTGATGGGTGGTTATAATTTAACACAAATTTTGTAACTCAACTCAGAATAAAATAAAAAAAAAAACAGAATTGAATTGAATAAAATAAAATAAATTGGTAGAACGATGGTGATGATGATGGAGTAAAGTTGAAAATTCCTTTAAGTGGCTGTTGGTTAAATTGTATTTGTGTTTTATAGAGAATCATAATCTTGTTTAATAAATAAATTTTTTAAATAATAAAAAAAAAAATGGCAAGTCAGACACGATTAAAGGATAATAGTTTCTGGAGGATTTTGTTATTGAAAGGACAATTTCATAATTTGTAAACACTTTTCCAGATGGAAGACAAGATGTTACAATTTAAGAAAAAAAAACAACTTAAGAAAAGGAAATTTTAAGTTACCAGACAATTTTAATTTAAAAAGCAAAATAAATAATTTAATTAACAAAATAAAAATTTAAAGAAAATTTTCAATATTTTATATGTTAAAAAAGCACCCTTAATTTTTTTTTCAAATATTTCTATTTTCAAACCCAAAAACAGCAATTTCTCCGCTTTTTTAGTTGAACTTAAACAAAAAACTTAATTTCAGTTTAATTCAAACCACAAATTTTATAATACCAATTATTTAAAGTCTCATATTTTTGTAAATTTCAGTTTTCTTTTTTTTAGTTTTTTTTTTTTATGTGTGAATATAAAGACATGAACTATTATTAGTTTTAATTAAAAGTTTAGTGAACTTAAGAAATAATCCTTAAAGTAAATGACAAACAATGATTAAGATTAATAGGGATTCTGTTTTTTTTTTTTTTTTTTTTTTTTTTTTGGTTGTTTTAAGACAGAAAGAAAATTTATGTTTTTAATTAAAAGAATAGTAAAAAATTTAATAAATTGAAAGTCAAATAAATTCTTATCTGTTTAAATGTGAATAATAATTCAAAATAATGTAGATATTTTTTTACTAACTTTAAATGCTGCAAAATTTTAGGGAAAGAAGATAAAAAAAAACAGTATTTTAAATAAATGAAAAAATATTTTTAGTTCACAAATTTTTTTTTAGTGAAAAAGTAACTTTTTAGTGAAAAAGTAACTTTTTAGCAAAAAAGTAACTTTTTAGTGAAAAAGTAACTTTTTAGTGAAAAAGTAACTTTTTAGTGAAAAAGTAACTTTTTATTAAAAAAGTAACTTTTTAGTGAAATAGTACTTTTTAGTGAAATACTATAATCCTAAAATGTCCTTTTTGAAAGGACCTCGAGCTCAAAGGAAAAAAACTTCTTTTATTTATAGGCCGTTTTTAATTTAAAAAACGGGGTCAAAATGACTTATAAAGAGAGGTGCGAAAGGGTTAATAGTTATCAAATAGTTTGTCATTAATTTGAGCCTAATGAGTCCTTTCTGCGATGTTTCTGAGTCATCGCATTAAAGAAATTTTTTATTGAACTAACTCCGATACGTCATTTCTGTGATGCTGATGTTTCATCCAATTGATGACAAATTGCCCAAGTGATGTTAAGGCTGACATCACAATGGTGAAAAGTGTCATGGGATCTCAAAAACAAAGACACTGGTCAAAATACATCAGCGTTATGACGCCTTTTCTATCAGTGTTAAAGTAACAGTTGTAGGTGCTTGATCGAAAAATAATTCCAAGGAAAAAGTTACTTTTTAATGAAAAATTTACTTTTTGTGAAAAAGTGACTTTTTAGTTAAAAATTTACTTTTTACCGAAAATTGATTTTGGATGAAGAAGTCAAATTTAAGTTTAAAAAATAGTTTTTGGTTAAAAAGTAAAATTTTAGTTAAGAATTAATTTTTCTGTAAAAAAAATACTTTTTATTTGAAAAAATTACTTTTTGATAAAAAAAGTGAAATTATTATTGTTTTTGGATTTTTCTACTTTTGAACCTCTTAAAGTTATTTTTTAAATTTTTATAACTTTATGTTGGGCTTAAATTTTTATATTTCCTTTGATTGAATTTTCTTTTGAAAAATATTTTAATTAAATTTTATTAAAAAACCATAAAGAACTTCTGCTTCTTCTACTCCCAAAAAATCTTGAAGTTTTTTACATATTTCGTAAGTGACAGAAAGTATGTATGTATATAAGGGTTTTGTATGCTTGCATAAGCATGTCTTATGGCTGCTCATTCATTTACTTGATATTTTTTTGACTGGCAACTTTAACTTTATATTACCTGGTAATCTTTATTAAAATCTTAATAATCCTTGAACATGAACATAAATGAAAATCCTTAAACATAAAAAGTGTTTGCATTAAGTAAAACTTCAAATTTACGTTTAAGTAAATGGATAGATTACATAAAATATAAAGTTTGTTGAGATGCAAAAAAAAAGTTTTAAATAAATTTTTCCATTTTTTGAAGAAAAAGAAAGTGTGAGAAGCTTATGAAGACATTTGTTATATGTCAATGTAAATATTTGGTAGAATTAGTGAATGTAAATGAAAGAAAAGTGACATGGGTTTTTGGCCAATATTTTGTGGAGTTTCTTCTTCTCTAAGGTCTTAGATTTGTTTGCAAAATGTTCGCTTCGTATTGAAGCCTATTTTCTAGACTTCCATACAAATATCAATTTGTTGCTATCGCTTTTGTAGAAGGAAAGTTATAACTAATTCAGCAAATCTTCTTTAGTATTAAAATTAATCATACGCCATAGTAGGCAAACAATTTCATAACGTTATATTTCATGCCATTTTCGAGGGACTTTAACCAAATTTTCAAATTACATATTAATTTGATTTGCTATATTTTGAGATTCAAAAGAATACATTTTCTTAAACTTAAACAATATAATAAAATTAAATGTGGTATTGCAGAAACTTTCATTTTTTTCTTTTTTGTTTACTTTTTCATATATACTTTCTATTTATTTTTATTGTTTTTAAGTATCTACTCAATATTCTACTTTTTATCTTAACCATTGACATAAAAATATGTTTATTTATATTTTTTAATAAAAACAAAACCAGTCATTAGTTCCAAATGATGCTTTAAAGTACTTTGTACATGTCTCTACATCGATGCATGAGTGCATCTTGCATTTTATTGAATGCATGAATGGTCTAGTCTTGGCAATTTATAAAATGAAACTTTTTGTTTGGCTTTATTATTTTTCTTGTTTTTTTTAGTTTATTAAGTACAATTTTGCTTTGGCAGCAAAACAAAATCATAAAAAAAGGATTGAAATTGAAGCTTCGAAAAGCAAAACACTTGAAAAGAAAAGAAAAATACTTATATACAAACAAATTGTCAGCACACACTCCAAAGCAAACCACTTAGAATTTCTTTAAATTAATAATTAAATTATTTGTTTTCTTAAGTAAAACAAAATCCACAAAAAGTCTTTTATTTTGCTTACAAATATCCTTAATAAAATTAATATCCTTAATAAAAATGTTTTGCACAATAAAAACCAGTTACAAAACATTTTCATAATTTTCACTTGAACAAAATGTAAGGAGAAAATCCTTTGAAGGTTTTACTAAATAAATTAAAACTGTCCAAAAATTTATATTGTGGTTATTTTTTTGAACTGTTTATGGATTTTAATCCAAATTTTTATATATTTTAATCAGGCTAGAGTTCATTAAATTATTTTTATTTTATTATAAAGAAAGAAATTTTACAACATGAAATTAATTAAAATTTTTATTGATAATTTTTCATTCTTGACTGACCGGAGAATTGAACCCACGTTCACCGACAGGTTGCTTTGACATGTTTCCATAGTAACCAAACTTTCTCTTCAGAAATCATTGCCACTTGACACTCATTCCCCATAAACGACAGCTGGTAGTCAATAGTCAAACACCAATCTTTAAACCAAATGGTATTTTTACTTGGCGAATCTGGTTCTTAATTCAATTTTTGCTACAGAATTTTATTCCTTTCATAAAATTAAAATAGTTAAACAATAACAAAAAATTCATCATCTATCAAACGGCAGTTTATATTCAATTTTCTTTCTGCAACTTTTTTTTCTTCTTTTTGTTCTCATTTGTTTGGTGAAAACTAAACTTTAACCATCATTTAGTGTCAATTACAGAATTTTAACTAGAATGAGAAAAAAATATAAACAAAATTAAGGAACAACACAGATTGACAAAGATTTTGTAAAAAGAAAAACTTTGGTAAAACAAATCTTTTAGTAGAAATGTAACATATTAGTGAGTTTTTAGCAGTGTTTGAAAATAAACACTTAATAAAGTGTTCGGTTCGGTAGAGTTGTGAAAAACACAAACGCTAAAAGGGTTTGTGTAGTTCATCTTTAAAAAAAAAATAACATTTCCCTTTTTGTCATCTTTCAAACACAAAAATAATACTGTTCTTATCCCACTCAGCAAAAAGATGAGAACATCCAATTCTGTTCGGTTTTTTTTTTTTAATCCAGAAACTTCTTTGTGTTCGGTTCGGCTCTTTTGGCTGTTAAAAAAAACCAACCTTTTTTACAAAAACAAAATACACATACGAAAAAAAAACCCAAAATCCAGCAAAATAATTTTACACAAACAAAACACATACACAATACACACACAAGCTGTTCGTGCTGCGGTCATTGCTAAAAATTTTTGTTTTTTCATTTCTTTATCAATGTTAAAAAAGAAACATTATAGATCATTGAAATATAATGTTTGTCTACAGTATCACTACAATTGTTCTGTTTTTAAACGAAGAACAGAACACTATATAATCTTCATCTCTTCTCTTTCTTGAAAATAGTTAGTCGTCTACACAAACACTAAAGAATTTGATATCGTTCCTGGATGTGTGAGCCGAACGCTAAATAAAGTTCTGTTTATTTTCGAACACTGGTTTTTAGTGGAAAAGTAAGTTTTTAGTGAATAAGAACTGACTTTTTAGTGAGAAAGTGAATTTTTAGTAAAATACTTTGTGGAAGAAACCTGACTTTTTATGAGAAAAGGGGCTTTTGCGAGATAAAGTGATCTTATGTAAAAAAAAATAATTTTTCTATTGCGATTTAGTTTAACAAATATATATATTAAATCTTACGATAAAACTTAAGGCCGTTATACACTATCCCACAAAGTCTTAAGTATTTTAAGAAAATGCTTCCCTGATCTAATTTTTTTTTTTTTTTTAAATTAAATTCATTTATTAAATTACTTAAATCTTAAATTTAGAGCTTCAGCGCCTTTAAGGCATTGTTGAAGCAGGTTGGCAGATACAATCTTTTTATAAATAAAGTTATTATATTTACATTAGAAAAATAAAAAAAAAAAATATAAAAAAAAGTAAAGCATAAATTATTATAATAATGAATAAAAAATAATTAGCACTTCAAAAAACAAAAGAAGGGACAAATGAAAAAAATTAATTCAGTTAAATGAACTTCTTAAATTGAATTTTTTTTTTTTTTTTTTTTTTTACAAACACTTTATACTAATAGTTCTTCAATTTGATTCAGTAAATATATCTTTAAATTTGTCTTAAACGTTGAAATTCTTGTTAGATTTTTTAAATAAATAGGCAAATTATTGTATTCATGACTACCAATATATTCTATTCGCTGCTTGGTTGTTTCAAGTCGACACCTGGATACTGCTAGATTATTATTATTTCTTGTGTTAATTGTGTGTTGGTTCCTTGAAAGGAAAATGGTGTGATGCCCTATATTTTGTATGCATTTGAAAACGTACGTTAACAGCCTCATCTTGTATATGCCACGAATTGGTAAAATAGTTTTGTAGTTTTGTTTCAATCTGTTCAAAAAACAATAACAAATTATCATTACAGGGTTGCATTTTCGTAAAATACTTAAGACTTTGTGGGATATTATATAACGGCCTTTAACAACGATTTAAGGGTTTTGCAGCGATTTTCTTCTGTTATTTCTGTTTGTGATGTCTCTTACTATTTTAAAGGGTGGTCCAACCATACTGCACGATTTTAATGTTAGTCAAGTTTTTTGCCCATCTTAATTTGACATTTCCTTGTTTCAGTGTTTGACAAATTTAATCATGGAGAGGTACACAACTGAGCAGCGCGTTAAGATTGTTAAAGCCTTTTACGAAAATGGCCGTTCAAATCAAAATGCATTTTGTGCACTTTGTGATTTTTCGGTCAGCATGATTGACCAAATGTGTACACAATCGGCAAAATTGTGAGCAAATTTTAGCAAACCGGATCTGTAGGAAATGTGAAAACATGCATGCTCGCCCAATTCGTTCTGCGGAAAACATTGCTGTTGTTCACGATAGTCTTCGAAAATGAGGTCGGCCAAGCAGTTACCGTGAATAATGTTCGCTATCGCGAGCTGATAACGGACTTCTTGTGGCCAGAAATTGAAGATATGGACTTAAACGATATGTAGTTTTAACAATGGCTCTTTTGCGCGAGAAATTCAATGACCGTGCTATCTCACGTCGTGGCGATATAAATTGGCCGTCACGTTCATGTGAGTTTTGTGATTATTTGGGGACATTAAAAAGAAAAAATGTACGTCAATAAGACAAGAACAATTCAAGAGCTAAAGGCACCTCAATTATGTCTTAGAGTCATTGAAAATGTGGACCTTCGGATAGAGGTATGGCACCGAAGCCGTAGCGCCGTAGCGTAGATCCTTCTATAATAAAAACAGATCTGAAAACTTCTTGTTTTGTTTACAATAACCCTAGTGCGTCTTGGTTGGACCACCCTTTAGTATAACTTATCCCTTTTTTTCTTTCAACGACAATTTTTTACTAACTATGACATTTTGAGTTTATTATAAACTTATTTTGTTGTTGCTTTCTGTTTGTTTTTTTTTTTTTGTTATTGTTGTAAATATCAAAATCATTTAAAATTCATAAGTGTGTGTACATTCCGTACATCTATTCATACATTTTTACATCAAATGATTGATGATGATGCCACTTATACGTTATTTACAGAAATAATTTTGCATTTTTCCCCTTTGTTAAGTCCTGGCCCTCAAATGTAAGTGAAATAAATTATAGTTGTTAGAATAAATCTCTTGAACAAATGGCGAAAGAATGCTAATAAAAAGGGTTTTAAGTTTATAAAAGAAGCAGTAAAGTGTAAATTAAAGATAAATTGTATAAAGTGATTTAGTTTTTGCTTTTTCTCTCGAGTACTAAATGGATATAGATTTAAGTTTTTCATTTTAAATCAACTAAAATTTAACTTAAAGAGAGTTTTAAGCAAAATGTTCAGCAAAAATAAATTAAGAAAATAATAACTTGCTGAGGCGGGCAAAAACAAAATTCTTTAATATATTGCAAAATAACATTGCTTTCTTGTTTTATTAAGATAATTTTTTTTTCATTTTCCAAAAATTTTAGTTCTCTCAACACCTCACCTCCTAACGTTGATTAATTTTCTTCTAAACACGCAATTTCCTAGTAATGGACGCAAACCTTTTAAGTATAATAAATGTTTTAAAAAACACACAGCCCCACATCAACATCCAGCCAAATAAAATATATCTACGTAAACTCCAACGTTAACCAGTCCTCACAGCCATCACTTTACGGTCATAAATCATGGCTATATTTTATGACTATTTTCGATGTGTGCCAAAAAAAAAAAAACGAAAAGAAAATATTATTTAAAAACGCGATCTAGGAGGTAGGCTCTATAAGTAGTTTAAATATTATATCGAAAAAATAATAAATAAATAATAATATATAAGTAATAATAAATAAAGAAAAAAATTTTAATATCGTAAAATATTCCATCGTTAATTTTTAATCGGCAAAAAAATATCGTTTACAAAAAAGTTCTTGAATATCGCATGTATTTTAAAGAAAAATAAAAATGCATTATATTTTTTATAGAAAAATTAAAATATTGTGAAAATTATTGACTAGAAAAAATAAAATATTGTTAGGTGTTTTCTAGAACAATTAATATATCATAAATTTTTCGACAGAAAAATTACTACATCATAAATTTTTCTGTAGAAAAATTTAAAAAATGGTAAATTTTTCTATAGAAAAATTCTTATATAGTATATATTTTTGTAGAAAAAATAAATATAACGAAAGTTTTTTATATAGAAAATTTAAATGTCGTAAATATGTTATAGAAAAAAATAAAACATCGTAAATATTTTACCAGAGAAACTAAAATATTATGAATTTTTTTTAATAATGAAAATATCATAAATTCTACTATTAAGAAATTTAAAAAATTAATAATTGTTTAATAGAAAAATTAAATAGAATTTAAAAAATTTTTCTTTAACAACTAAAATATTGTAAATGTTTTTATTGAAGACTGATGTAATTTTAAAATTAAATTTTTTTATAGAAAAAATTAAAACAATGTAATAGTTAAATTATCGTAAATTTGTCTATAGAAAATTTAAATATCATCAATTTTTCTATTAAAAATCGTAAATTCTTCTATACAGAAATTAATATATCGTAAATTGTTAAATAGAAAAAATAAGATATTGTTAATTTTTCTATAGAAAAATTTTTATATCGTAAATTTTTATGGAAAAATTTTAGTATCGTAAGTTTTTCACTAGAAAATATAAAAGGTCGTAAATGTATTTTTTTTAAATAAATAAACATGAAATATTTTTTATAGAAATTTTATAAGAATGTTAATTTTAATTTTCTTCTACAGATATACTTAAATATCGTAAATTAAAAAAAAAACATCATAAATTTTCGTATATTTTTCTATAAAAAAAATAGTATATCGTACATTTTTTTGTAGAAAAAATAATATATCGTAAATTATTTTATTGAAAAATTTAAATATCGTAAATTTATTATTGAAAAATAAAATATCGTAAATATTTTACTAGAGAAACTAATATATGTATAATGAATTTTTTGGTATAATTAATATTTAAAAAAATTGACTATGGAGAAATTTAAAAATGTAAATTTGTTTAGTAAAAAAACTAAAATATTTTATATTAAATAAAGTATAACAAATTTTTCTAAATAGATATTTTGAAATGTGAAATTTTTTTTTGTAGAACAATTAAAATATTTTAAAATTTTATATTGAAAACAGTTAATAATTTAAAAATTAATTTTTTTTATAGAAAAAATTGAAACAATGTAATAATTAAAATATCGTAAATTAGCCTATAGACAATTAAAATATCATAAATTTTTCTTTGAGAAATTATAAATTCTTCTATTCCGAAATTAGTTTATCGTAAATTGTTTAATTGAAAAATAAGATTTCTTTAATTTTTCTATATTAAATATCGTAATGTTTTTATAGAAAATTTTTAATTTTGTAAGTGTTTCACTATAAAATATAAAACGTTGTACATTTATTTTTTAGAATAAATAAAAATGTAAGTTTTTATATAGAAAAATTATAAGAATGTTTATATTAATAAAAGAAGAATGAAAATATCGTAAATTCTTCTATAGATATAATTAAATATCGATAATATTCAAAAAAAATTTTAAACGTCATAAACTTTTTTAGGAAATAAATATCGTAAATTTTTCTATAGAAAAAATCTATCGTAAAATTTACTATAGAAAAAATAATATATCGTAATTTTTTTAATTGAAAAATTTTAATATCGTAAATTTTTCACAAGAAAATATAAAATGATATAAAGTTACTTTGTGGAATAAATAACGTATCATAAATATTTTTTATCGACATATTTCAATAATGTAAATTTTTGTATAGACGACTATAAATAGATTTCAATAGACAAATTCAAATAAGTATCTCAGCTTGTTTTCATGGAAAAATAAAACAAATTGTAAGTTTTTCTAAGAAAATCTAAATATCAAAAATATTTTGAAATAAAAAGAGATATATCCTCAATTCTTTTATAGAGAAATTAAAATTTAATATCGTAAATTTTTCTTTAAAAAAAATTTATATATCGTAAATTTGTCTAAGGAAAAAAAGTTTAAGAATTGTTAATTTATAGACAAATTTTAAAATATTTCCAAAACTTTTTCTTCTGCCCTCGTTACTTCAGTTGAAATTCCTCTGCGTTCGTTCGGCCGAACTACACATTTTCGTCTTACGAAAATTTTTATTAAATAAGTTATAAAACTAAACCAACCCATGTCAAACACGAGTCAAATTAAAGTTTCCTTTAAAGAGAGCATTTAAACTATTTGTTAAAGGACTTAATATCCTTTGGCACATTTGCTCTATATTTGACTACGATGATAATCTCGTAGAAAGTCATGATAACGGTTTTCTGGTTAAAGAATTTCCCAAAATTATTTTATGGATTATTTGCTTTTAAAGACTAAAGGATTTAGAAAAAAAATGTGCTTTTTTTATCCTCTTTTCGCATATGCAGACTATTTCAGTTCCTTTTGCTCTATAAAAGCTGCTTTCGGATGTAAACTTTATTTGATAGTTTATGTATGCATGCAGAATATTTATTTAATTTTTAATTTCTTAAATATAGGAGAACACCTTTTAAGAAACTGTGCTTTCTTTAATACCTCTACTTGTATTTGAGAACTAGTTCAGCTACTTTCGTAAGGGAATTCATTTCAATGTTGCTTTATTTTTCCATTCCACTGTTACATATAATCAAGCTACTAAGACACAACACAAAAATTCTAAAGACTTCATTAAGAATTTATACCAACAATAAAGACTCTTTCTTTTTAGTTGCTCGATATTAATTCTTCTAAAATTCAAAAATCTTTAAAACAAAAACCAAAGTAAAAATCCACCATCCCCTAAAAGTCCT
Organism: Pollenia griseotomentosa; assembly: GCA_963931875.1. NCBI lineage: Eukaryota > Metazoa > Arthropoda > Insecta > Diptera > Polleniidae > Pollenia > Pollenia griseotomentosa. The sequence goes on along the minus strand of OZ007561.1, from coordinate 198,870,149 downwards.
ATTAAATAACTTTTACATTTATAACTCAGTTGTACAAATATCTAGCCGTAATAAAAACATATTTATGTAGGCTTTTTGTTCATAACTAAAATAATAATGAGGATAAACTTGGCGTGTTGGAATGTTTCAAAGAATTTTTAATCCTTAAAATAGAACAATTCGAAAGGAAATGTTAGTGAACAAACAAATGTTTGCTTAGAAGTGTTAAAAAGTCAAAGTTCATCCTAGTTTGTAATTTCTTGTGTACGTTTTGTTGAACAGTTCAATGTCCTGTATTTGATAAAGGACATTATTATGCGACAGAGTCAAAAACAGACGTATTTAAACAGAAATCGATATTTAAGCACGTGACTAAGAAATCAACACAACTAACAAAGTTAAAATATAAACAAAAGGATTTTTCTATTTATTTCAAAATTTAAGAACATTTTAGCATTACATTGATTTTTCTTCAATAATTATTTTCTTTACAAAGAGACTATTAAATATTTTTGGTATCATTCCACAACTTCCGAAGACACCAGAAATGATGAAAACGAGTTTGTTATATATTTCTATCACGTATGGTCAGCTAAATTTTGCCATTAAAATTCATTCAGATCAGTACTCAAATGACTGAGATATAAACAAAAAACTACGACTATCTATAAGTTCGCCTACAAGACCATTGTTTGTTCTGAGTTCCATAGCTAAACATGGGCGTCTACGTTGTGTCACGAACAGTAGTATTAACTTTCTTCTTAATTAAACCCACATATAAGAATTAAAAAATAAGATAATACGGTTAGATTCACCAAAAAATAGCTTAATTGCCATTTTTTGTTCACAATAGCGGCCAACTTCTTTATTAAACGCTCTGTCACAACCGCCGCGCTAGTAAGTGATGCTTCATACAAATTGTATAGGCATGATACTTTTTGACAACTAGAAAACGCGTGCCAACTTTGTTTATGTACGGCTGTTGCCCTATTTTTCTTTTGGCATTTTTTGGTGTATTTCACCCTTTTTTACAGAAGAACTCGCAATTGTAAGTATATAAGTAACAAGCAGCATGTCCAATATGGTTTTTGTAATAATTCAACTTTGAAAATTTGATTTATTTAACTAGATGATTTTAACAAATAGAATTCGGGAATTTTTGTTTTTATTTTACTTTTAAAACATGAAAATAAAGGTTATTTTTCTTCTTGAAATGTTGTTGTTGTTTCTACAGAAAATGTGCAAATTGTGTATTACCTTCTTTTGTAGTGTTGTTGTTGATAATACGAAAAACTTTTACAGGCACACGCGTATTCATGCTTATAGAATGCAATGGTTTTCGAAAGTAATCCCATTTTGGATTGTTCTAAGAACTTTTGGTGTTATTCGAACTTAAATTTTTAAGTTCAACCCGTACTTAAAGTAAATAGAAAAAACTTTAATTTAGTACGAGTTTTTCCTTTCTGTTTAGTCCAAGTTATGCTTTTAGTTTAGGTTCTAGTTAAATTCCAGTTAAATTATCGTTAAGTTCTTTTGCAGTTAATTTCTATTTGAATTCTACTTCAGTTCCAGTTTAAATCGAATTCAGTTCCAGTTTAGTTCTAGTTAATTTCTAGCTCGGTCCTCATTCAGTTTCAGTGCAGTTCTAGTCTAGTTCACGTCTTGTTCATTTCTAGTTACGTTGGAGTTCTAGCACTATTTTACTTTAAATCCACATGTTTTATGAAAAAGAATCAAACCCATAATGAAACACATATTCTTAAAGACTTAAAAATAATTTTCTTTGATGATTTGTTGAAACGATCATTTTTTATATATTTATAATTTAATTTTATTGATTTATTTAACAAAATAGTTTAGTTTTATTAAATCACAAACTCTTTTGCTTAACATTGCAACGTTCTATAACTCGTAGACAAAAGAATCAAACCCATAATGCTAAAATAATAATATAAAACAATCAGTAAAAATTTATTGTTATTGTTAATAGCGAAAACTATCAAATATTTTTACTAAAAACAAACACACAAACAATTTATTTAAATAAAAATATGTAATAATATATGTGTATTAAAGTGGAAACATTTAAAAACAAAAAAAAAATTATACAAATCATATAAAAATTTATGCACTTTGAATTTACATTTAATTTAATATTTATGAAAAATAAAACAAATGAATATTAATATTTTTTGATAAGTTCAGTAAAAATTATGCAAGAAGTTTTTTGTTAATATTTTAATTAAAATTTATTTAATGTGCTTAAAGGGTTAATTGAATTTCAAAGTGATTGATAATGGTTCTATGGTGTAATGGTTAGCACTCTGGACTTTGAATCCAGCGATCCGAGTTCAAATCTCGGTAGAACCTGGAGAAATCAAGATATTTTGAAAAAAGTATTTTTATACAAATTTTCTTTAAAATAATTAAAATAATAGAAAGGAATTATTAAAGTCGATAAACAGTAAAGTTAAAACGAAAGACCACAGAATAACATACTTAAAAAAAGTTTTCAAATACATACATAAAAAAAAAATTTTGGAAAAAATATTTTTTAAATCTTTGGAAAATTTAAATTTTTAATAATTTATTAAAATATTTTTTTAATGATCGAGCTAGCTGCAAGTGGTTCTATGGTGTAATGGTTAGCACTCTGGACTTTGAATCCAGCGATCCGAGTTCAAATCTCGGTAGAACCTTGAGCAAGAACTCCATTGTTTTTGTTTCTAAAACCGACTTTATAAAAAAAAATTCAAAAAACTAAAAGTAAAAGTACATAACACGCGTTAGAGCGCGCGCGCTCTGTAGACTTCTGTCAATAAAAAGTTGAACTATGTGTTAATAAAGCAGATTTGATAAAATAAAAAAATCTTGATATATTTTAAATGTACAAATAAGTAAAAAAAAAAATTAAAAACAGCTGACAGGAATGGCTTTTATAACGCGAGTTGTGTAACTTGAAATTTTTCACGAGCTAAAGTTTTTAAACGCACGACACACGCAGACGAATAAACGCGTGTTATGTACTTCTACATTAAGAAAATAATTCAGATAAAAGGATCTTTAAGATTTGGAATTAACCTCTGAAAAAATTTATATCGAAATCTTAATGGAAAATAAATTTTTTTAAAATTTTTAATGAATTATTTTAAGTTTGAATTTCTTTCAAAGAATTAATTACAAGCCGCATTATTTGTCTAAGAAAAAGTAATCGGTTCTATGGTGTAATGGTTAGCACTCTGGACTTTGAATCCAGCGATCCGAGTTCAAATCTCGGTAGAACCTGGAAATAAAGTATACATTAATTAAGAATACAATTAATAATTTTTAAAATTTCTGAAAAAGTTAATTAGCTACTTTTAAGTCTTAAGTGGTAATGGGTCGTTAATTGTTTAAGTAACCGATTGCTTTACTTCACTTTTTTGTATCCTTAATTTCTTCTAAGAAAAGTAACCAGTTCTGTGGGTTATGGTTAGTTAGCACTCTGGACTTTGAATGCAGCTATCCGAGTTAAAATATCGTTAGAACCTGCAAATGAAATTTTAGTATTTAGCTGCATTAAATATGTGAAGCATATACTACATACATATTACACTGTGCAACAAAAAGCGATTTCACTGTGTTAGTTTATCCTACATAATGTTTTGTGAGCCATGAGCTTTTAATTGATTTTTTTCTGATTTCATATTAACAGGTATGTGATGATTATCTATCGTTTTCAAAACGATCGTTTAAAGCAGTTGTAATGAAATTCGAACGATTTTAAAATCCATTTCTGAATTAAAGTCTTAATTTTTTGTTCAAAATACAGTTCAATTAACATATTTACCTTAAAAGTATATAGACAGGAAAAAAGAGAAAAATGTATTAGAAATTAATTTTTAAGGATACTGAAAAATACATTATCAATTTCAAATCGTTTTGTTTTCAGAATAGTTTTTCATCACATACCTGTAAAAACTTGAATCTTAAATTAATATCCCTGCGGGAAATTTGTTCAATTGGTCCAACAGACTGGTCCTGGGATTTGTAAAAATTGAACCGGTCTCTACCACCAAAGACCTATCACGGGACTACTTTCGTGTCAGTTCGCTTCCCTCTAGGGATTTTACAAGCTCTTTTAATTATTTTTCTGGTATCTTCTGTAGAATTAATATAATTTTTGTTTTACATAAGCAGATAAGCGGTTGTATGGTGTAATGGTTAGCACTCTGGACTTTGAATCCAGCGATCCGAGTTCAAATCTCGGTAGAACCTGAAAAAAAGTAGTACATACATTTTTTCAAGTTCATTTGAAAATATATTAAAAGTTTTCTCAGATTATTAATATACTGATCTAGTTAAATTAGAATATCAAAATGTTCGGACTCTATGTATATAATAAGAACAACATAGGCCGCATTAGTCTGGGTTCCTTGGAAAGTTAATTTCAATATTCCAAATTTTTTTGTTTATTTATATTGAGAGCCATTAAACATTATCAGCTGTTTTCAATCTGTTTAACTTTTTAGCACCGAATTTAAAACAACGAAATCATGGCTGTATTTCATAAAATCTACTTAGTGCCGGTTCACACACGTCAAGTTGGACTCGTCAAGTCTTGAGTTTTAAGAGGAGAGGGGAAAAGGAATTGCATTCTCTTTTCCCTGCACTAAAGCTCAAGTCAAAAAATATTTTAGTATGTATAAATTTAACAAAATTGTTTTGTATTGTAAACCCAGGTTTGAATGATTGGATTTAACGGTTAACCCAAATTTTATGTTAAAACCTTAACGGCCATTTTCACCAAGTTCGGTTATAACTAACCATTACTTAAAGTTCTGGTTACCCATATGTTTTGACAGCTATAACCGATAGTTAATTATAACCGAACTTGGTGAAAATGGCCGTAAGTGTAAAAGCCAAACTATTAAAACAGGGTGCCTGACAATTTTCAAGCGACATTCAAATAATTTCTGAAATATGTAAATCCTATATTACAGCTAAATAATATACTAATTTTGTCTTTAATGCAAAATTGTATAGTTTCTCTTACAAATTTATATGTCAATTACACTGTGGAACATTTTTGGGATTTTTGTCTGGGGGGTGAGAAATTCCAAGTCAGGGTGATGGTACTAGGTCAGTATAGTAAAACCCTCAAAGGGTTTGGCGTTCGTATGTGCCAGTTTTTTTTTATGACATTTTAAAGTTTTTCCTTATCTTGATGTTTTTTTGTTTAACATAACTCGAGAACCACTTGTCCGATTTTGCTAAAACAAACTCAAAAATATTTAGAATTACAATTTCTTTAATCCGTTCATATAACGTTTTTCTTTATAATCAACAGTTTTGCCGGTAAAAATAAATTTGTGGAGAAAACAAAAAATTTTTTGGCCTAAAAATTAAAATTTATTTTAATAAATATTGCCTATTTTTAGGCAAACAAATATTTTTTTTTCTCCACAAGTTTATTTTTGCCGGCAAAACTGTTGATTATAAAGAAAAACGTTATATGAACGGATTAAAGAAATTGTAATTCTAAATATTTTTGAGTTTGTTTTAGCAAAATCGGACAAGTGGTTCTCGAGTTATGTTAAACAAAAAAACATCAAGATAAGGAAAAACTTTAAAATGTCATAAAAAAAAACTGGCACATACGAACGCCAAACCCTTTGAGGGTTTTACTATACTGACCTAGTACCATCACCCTGACTTGGAATTTCTCACCCCCCAGATTGGCTGTTGTACTGTGTTATTTACAATCGAAGATTTCTTAGGTAGCCACAAAACTTAGGGCTCTTTTCAAATTTGCTAATATCATTGTAAATTTCCCAATTTGTGATGACCGGTTCTATGGTGTAATGGTTAGCACTTTGGACTCTGAATCCAGCGATCCGAGTTCAAATCTCGGTAGAACCTAAGATACAAAATTTTTTTTGTAAGCTATTTCGAAATGAATGAAAATAAATTATGATTACTACTCGTATTACAGTTAGAAACGAATACTTAAACTCAGCTCGACTTTGAGTAACCAAGCTTAATAAAAAGTTTTAATATGTATATATACATATAAATATCTCTAAATTGCGGTAATTTATTGAGCTTGAGTTTTTTCTTTCTTACACAAAAAATTTTGTTAACATTTATTTTATAACTCTAATATTTCGATACAGTTATTAAATAAATGTTAACAAATGTTTTATGTAAAAAAAAAAACCTCAAGCGCAATAACTTATAATTTTTTTTGCAAAGTAACCGGTTCTATGGTGTAATGGTTAGCACTCTGGACTTTGAATCCAGCGATCCGAGTTCAAATCTCGGTAGAACCTGCCTAGTATATATTTTGATTTAAAAAGCTTTTTTAAGATAAATCTACAATGATGCCTATCAAGAATCGGAAGTGAATAGCTTTTCGTCTAAATTTCATGATGGGTACACATAAAGTAATGTAAGGGAAAATTAGTTTTTATTAAACAGAGTTTAAGACGATTTTAGCAAATTGGTTAAAGTGTGGCCGAATAATAATTATTCACCCATATGCCCTTTCAATCTTTAAGAATTTTGAAATTCCTAAGTTTCGTAATTGTTTAATTTGTTAAACTTTTTTGATACACTGAAAGAAAAATGTTTCATATATTTAATGAATCGCTTTCATAAAAAAAATTTCACTGGTTAAATGAAAATTTTCATTGTCCAAATGGAATTTCGTAGTTATAATGAAGTATTTTCTTTAAAATCGATTCATTGGATTTCGTAATTACATTAAAAATTTTCATTGGATATATGAAAACTAAAGTTTGTCCAAGTTAAACAAAAAATTTCAATTGGGAACATAAAAAACAATATACAAACATAACCATATTCATAAATTAATACAAAATTGTAGTTTCCTTAAAAATATGTTTAATTGTTAATTAAAAATGTAAGATTTAATTATTTCATACATTTAATGCAATATGCCATTAAATTTATGAAATCAACAATGTTTTTATAAAAGCAACATATTTCAATAATTGAAAAAAAAAATATTTTTAACTTTCAAATAACTATATAGTCTCAATAATTAAAAGTATTAAAATATTTCGAAAAATCATGCCTTCATAAATTTAAATTTTCATTATGACAATGAAAAATGTCATTATAGTAATGAAACAAAAACGATCAATCCATAAATACGTATGTTTTTAGTTTTCTTTAATATGTATGTACATACCTAAATACATATAGTATGTACTAAGTAATAAACAAATAAATATTCTCCTTTAAAAAAAACACACCCTTATTTTAAACTGTTGTCAACCAAATGATGTATACGAAAAAGCTTGTTCTCTCTTTATGTAGTCTTTTTTTATTATGCGTTAGCCAAAAAAATCAACGTTGTTGTTGTTGTTATGTTATGACAATTTTATCTCATATTTACGCTCTTAATTGAGTAATGGCAAAAAACATAGTTTTTTTATTCAAAAACTACACTGCCCCAGTAGGCTAGCTGGTAATGAGCTACTCTATCAGCGCCGAGGTTGCGGGTTCGATTCCCGTCAGCCACTCTGGTTAAAAAAAAAAGTTGAATAAGGAACAACTTTGATTAAAAAAAAAAAATAAAAAAAAAATTTTTTTTATTTTTTGCAAAATCTGCCAGATACTATAACGATGGGGCCCATTTTGAAATATATAACGGAATTTTTAATCGATTATTCGGTTCTATGGTGTAATGGTTAGCACTCTGGACTTTGAATCCAGCGATCCGAGTTCAAATCTCGGTAGAACCTGGAAAACTTATTATTTTATAGAATTTTTAAATATATAATATAAAATTAACAATTATAAGGAATGTTTTGCCTTTTTTACACTTTAGTATTACAGCTGTTCTGAGGGGCAACTTATACTAACTTTTTGTTCTCTTTGCTTAATTTTTGCGTAACTCATTTTATTTTATTTACGAATTTTTTCTGGGGAAAAGCACTATCTACTTAATCATATACAAAATAGATGCTAATAAAAACTCCTAAATGGCGCTTTATTAAAAAAAAAAATCGATAGTTCAGAAGGATATTTTTATGGCGGCTAGGTAAAAAAAACGCTCATATTGAATCCATTCTCGACTATTTTAAACCATTAATAAAAAATAAAATCAGTTTCAATTAACAACATTTCCCCAGAAAATTTTTTTAATCTCAAATATTTAATTGATACTATTAATTTGTTTATTAATCTTTTAATAATTAACAAACATTTTTTAATTGCAATCCATTTTTATTTTTTTCTGTGTAATATATCAGCGCACTTTAAGCATTCTCTGCTTTTCTTATCGTATTAGTCAAAAATCCTTAATGTGGAGAGGAGAATGGCATGTGGCCTCCATGAAATAATTGGTAGATTTTAGTGATTTTCATAATAAAACAAAGTTTAAATATTAAGCATATTACGTTAAATCGAATGAACGCTATTTTCAGTTATGTAAATACCTGCAAAAAACTTATTTTGCCCAATTTTGTCCTCCAAGATTTCATGGCGTAACTGCTGTTATGCAAAATCCTTTATTTCGATAGGAAAACGGGAGTAATTTTTTTGTTCAATTATCTCGACTTTTTATGCTTTACATGATGGTTCGTTAGTGTATACAAAATTATGATGATCATACATAATTTTCATGTTTAAAAAGTAAAGTAAGAAGCAAAAATTCACGATTCCTATTTGTAAAAATTATTTAGTTATATATATAAAATTTTCATTATTGAAACCATATTTGGCTGCTGTCTTAAAATTGTGAGTTCATCTGTAAACAAAGTACGGAATACAAAAAAAGTGAAACAAATATGTGTAACGGTTAAGTGAAAAATTATATTATCTCTCTCTGATTCTCTGAAGTAAGTGTTTAGGTTAGAATTAATCTCACTTTCGGATTTTTTTTCAAGCACGAATTCATGATTAAGCCAACTAAGAAATTCTTGAATCAAGCGCAGTTTAATATCAATTCTTATCCCACTTTTACTTGAGTCAACCGCGATTTTGGATAATGTTAAGAGTACGGGACACTTGAAGAATCCGTAATTCAATCAAGCATTCTGTACTTGATTTAATGAAATCCGTTCTTACCCTTACAATTCACACCGCTTTGGCTTGATTTACTAAGTAAGGATGGATTGATTTTTCTTTTCAGTGCTTTTCTTCTTCCTAAAACACTAGACTTCAAATATTTGTTAATTCTATCCTATTCAGTCTAATGATTTGTCAACATTAATTATGATAGCGTGACCGAAAAATTAAGTTGAGCGACAAATTTTTTCACAAGTCTGTCCCACTTTTTATAAAATTATAGATTCAGAGATCAGAGTTGTATTTTCTTGTAAAGTGGATAATTTATATGCTTTTGAATATTCTTTGTGTGATAGCATCGCATCGAGAACCGATTTTCATGTGAATAAAATGTACGATTATGTAGAAATGTGAATCCCAGCCTTGACAGCATCTCATCAACCAATGATAAATGGCATTGGGAACTGGTGCTTATAACGGTTCTATGGTGTAATGGTTAGCACTCTGGACTTTGAATCCAGCGATCCGAGTTCAAATCTCGGTAGAACCTGGTAAAAAAAATTTTTTAAATTTAATAAATTACTTTTCCAAAATTAATAAAATTGTACTAGTTCATACTTTTAATTTATTTAAGTATGTATAATTTACAGTAACTTTTTTCACACCCACATTTAATAAAACTTGTTCGTTAACGTCGTTAATTAGGATATTATTTTACAAAATATCTCATTATCCTTAAAGCAAGTAGCAAGAATCCCAGTAAGTAGCCTAATGATGTATAGATTTACATTTTTTATGGAAAAGGTCAAAGTCCCAACAAATCTGGCGGTGAAAAACAATTGTGAAAATATTATTTTTTGTGAGAAGAGTAACTTTTCCGTAATAAAAGTTAATTTTTGCGGAAAAGGTAGTTTTTGGTAGTGAAAAAGCGACTCTTTAGTGGTGGGTAAAGTGACAAAAAATGGATTTTTGAGTGAAAAAGTGACTTAGAATAGAAAATAGAAAATTACATTTAAAACAAAAACAATTTCTAAAATTAGCTTTTGTTTTAATTGTTAAATAACATTTTGTTTTGTTTTAAATGTTATTTTCTATGCGAACGTTAACGTGTGACAGCGTGGGATTGGCTGTGAGGTTTTAGCGAAATTGTTGGCTTTTTTGGGCACTAGTTATTTCTAAGCAAAAATGTTTTTTTTTTTTTTTGGGAAAATAAATAACTCTATTTGCGAAAAATTGCCTTTTTGGTTAAAAAAAAAAGTTACTATGGATATCATTTTCAAAATAACACTGAAATTAAAAATCAATCCATCTACACTTAAATCAAACCGAAGCGGTGTCAATAGTACGTTAAGTACAGATTTCCTTAAATCAAGTTTTAAATGTTTGATTCAAGTACGGATCATTCAAATGTCCTGTATTTAAAATATTCAGAAAACGTAAAAGAAGTAAAAATAAGATCAAAGCTTATCTCAAACTGTGCTTGATTAAAGAATTTCTGAGTTGGTTTCAATATCGAATTCGTACTTGAAATAATCTGAAAGATATTTTATTTGAATACACTTACTGCAGAGATAGACAGAATATTATTGTTTTCTTACCCTTTACCAAATTTTGTTTCTTTTTTGTTGAAAATTTTATGTATTTAACTAAATAATAATTTAGCAAATAGAATATGGGAATTTTTGCTTCTTGTTTTAATTTTTAACTTGAAAATAATGCATGTTTTTCTTCTTGTAGTGTTGTTGTTATTTCTCAACAAAGCACGCAAATCGTTAAATCGGAAAAAAATAGCTAAGCATTATCAAATATAAGTACGATTCCATTATCAGGACAGTTGGGTATGTTTTATGGTCATATTTTTATCTGATACAGTAAATGTGTTTGAGTGCATGTATAAGCATGTGCAACATTAAATTACATTCGTAATAGAAGCATGATGCATGGCATTTTTAATTAATGCACAATATTGAATTACTTACTATTCATACTGGCAAACCAAAACAAAAATCAGCCAACCAACCCAACCGCCACTCAAATAGCAAACATTGAGTTTATTAACAGCAAACTAAAAAATTGTAATTTATATGGCAAACATGACTTGCATTTCATAGAAAAGGATAAAAGAACACAAAAAAGCCTAAACGTGTCACTAAAAAAGATTTAACTCTATGCAAACAAGCGTTAATTCAGTAAGTCACTTTTTTTTGTTTTAAATTAAAGTTTTAGATATTTTTGATAGTTTTAAATAAGGCTTATGGTGTTTTCTTTTCTACAAAAAATTTCACATTTTATTTAAAAAAATGCAATTTGGTGTTCGTTTCTTAAAAATGCTTTGCTCTCTAAAAGGGCAGCGTGTTTTATTCTAAAAAATTCACCCTTAAATGTCATAAGGCATTGCACTTTACGCCCCGTATAAGTCGAGAGTGTTGATTATGCCCTGTAAAAAGATGGCTTCTAATTATATATAGGGTGACCAGACGAAGTTGGGAAAAAATCGCCTCTAATCAGGACAGTAAAATGTTTAAGTTTTAATAGTAATTTTGTCTATGATTTTATAGTAAAAACAAAAGAAAGCATTACATTATTAATGGTAGGTTGTCAGTGACATAAAATTTAAATGGATTCGGTGTTAAAAAATTGTTTTTGAAAAAAAAACGCCAAATCAAGAAATCGTAAAAACTTGGTGTTAATAAATTCGCAATCTGGCAAAGGTATTTTCTTGTTTCCATATTTTATGAAAAACAAACTAAAGAAATTGGAATTTGGTCATTCACTTTGTTCATTTATTTATTTATTTATTTAATATTAATATATTATCAAATTTGGGTTTATGTGTCTTTTTTTTATATTTTGAAGAACATACTTTTTGATTTATGTACATATTATTTTATATATTGAAGAACAAACTTTTTGTCAGCTGTTAAAAACAGGGCGATCCAATTTTGTGTTTTGTTCTAGTTAAATAAATAATTGCATTATTACATGTTAGGCAAGACATTTTATAAATGCACCTTTTGAAATGTGGTATTTTTTTTGTAGAAAAGAAAACACCATTAATTTCATCAAATTTAATTTTCATGTAATTATTTTTTTGAATAGTAAAAATTATCAACAAAAAAAATTTTTTTAATTAATTTATATTTTTTAAATGAAGTTTGAGGTCTCTTTTTTTATAAAAAATATTTAATTTTTTAAATTCAATGTTTCGGCACTTCGTTGTGTGCCTTTTTTAGGGTTTTTTTCTTAATTGTATTGGATTTAATAAATTTAATATTTTTTATAAAAAAAGTGACCTCAAACTTAGTTTAAAAAAATTTTAATACAAATTTGTATAAGTCGAATAAGAGTTAATTTTTTTTTATTTATTTTATGTTTTAAATTCCTCCCTTAACAAAAATGATATAATGAAAATTAAATTGGATGATAATAAGCCTAATTTAAAAATATCAAAAAATTGCATTTAAAACCTAACAGATCTTTCAAGTTGTACAAAGAAAGGTCAACGAAAAAAGACAAAAGGATCATAAAAACAAATGTGCTCAGGATTTCATGACAAAGTCCTGACGAAAAGTACAAAAAAAACTGAAGTCAGGGGGAAACATGTAAATAAATTGAAAATAGATAATCTTTTACAACAAATTTCGATCCATTATACCATTGTTTAAAAGATTGATGTTTGCCGCGGTGGCGCACACAGTAGAAATTCTGATGATGGTAATGTGGTTATTCTCGCAACATGTAAATTCGACCTGAGTTCGAGCCGGTGTTCAGTCAAAAAAAAAAAAAAAAAAAAAATTATTAAAAATACATTTTTTTTCAATAATTTTATGTTGGAAAATTTCTTCTGTCATTAAAATAATTTAATGGAAAATAAATTTGATGAACTTGAGCCTTATTTAAATATATCAAAATTTTCAAATTAAAACCAACAGTTCAAGAAAAAAGCAATTGTTATTTAAGTGTTTTTATAAAAATCTTTTATTCTCTGCAAAAATAAACAGCTTGGATGATAAGTTAGATTTATTTCAACAAGTATCTAAAGTGCCGCTTTGAATTTTGCAATTCATCTTCAATAATATTAAAAAAATTCAAGTGAAAGACCGGAGAACTAAAAGATATTTTTTTTTTACTTTAAATAATAAAACTACTTTTAAGCCATTACTCACTTTAACAATTAGAATTATTTACGCATATAAATGAATGAATTTATGTATGTGTTTTTAATGACCACAAAATTTGTGTTATAGATATGACTATTATTGTCTGAATAATTGTTCAAACTGGAATTTTTAAAGGTGAAGACAACAACTCTACAGTGGACGTACGAAATAATGAAACACTCCATTTCCGTGAAAAATTTGACTTTTTGTTAAAAAAAAAAAAATTATTCCACAATAAAATGCACTTCGCTACCCTCATTTAGATAAAATAAGCAAATTTTTTTTAAATACAGATCTAGAGCATTGTTTACGAAACTATTTGTACCAAGTTTGAATACTCTTACTGTTACAATTCTCCAGTTATACAGAAATCTTTATTTTTTTTAATCGAAGGTAGTGGCATCGTTACGGCAACAAATACAACATTACAACAGAAATGGAAATTACATCACCGTTTACGTCAAAAATACATTAAACAAAAACCAAAGCGTGCCGCTAAACATGATGAAATAAATAAATTTTTAGCCAATTATTATTTAATTATGGCCAATATCTTATTTATTTTAATTTAAAATTATCAAAAACTAATAAAATACAATAATTACAGCACAAAACGTGGCCTTTTTGTAAACATAAACAAAACTTTGACATAAACCTAGACAAACAATGCAAGAGCAAACAAGTAATAACACGCTTACGCCGAATCTTATATACCCTTCACAATGATGAGATAAGAACAAAAAGTTATATACATAAATATTGTTCATTAGATAGGTATAAATAAATATTAATTGAGCCACGCCAACTTTTCATTTCGCCATGCCGAAGAATGTAAAAAAACAAAAAATTTATATATGTTCCCAAGCCCGTTTCCCCTTTTGCCAAAGTTGATGTTTGAAATTCGTTTTATAATCTTAAAATCGTTTTTTAGAACATAAAAAAATTAAATAAAAAAAATTAAAACAAATTCTTTTTGGGATTCGAACTGGCAATATCATCAGTCTCAGGAGAGAACTTAACAACTCGGCTACGAATACTTTAACTGAAGAAGCGTTAAATTAAAATATATTGAGTCTATGAGTTTGATTCTTAATTGGAGCGGCATATCATATACATGCATTAATGTGTTTGTGGATGCGTAAAATTAAACACATTACAAATAAAATCCACCACTTGTAGTGAAGGGTATAAAAAACCAAAAAAAAAAAACACATTACCAACACTGTATTACCATAGCCACTGTATGACCGTAGAAACCAAAATTGAATTGGTTTGTATGGTATGCTTTTACTGAAGAAGCGTTAAATTAAAATATATTGGGTCTATGAGTTTGTTTCTTTATTTGAGCGGCATATCATATACATGCATTAATGTGTATGCGTAATATTAAACACATTACAAATAAAATCCACCACTTGTAGTGAAGGGTATAAAAAAAACAACAAATAGCACATTACCAACACTATTACCATAGCCACTGTATGACCGTAGAAACCAAAATCGAATTGGTTTGTAAGGTATGTTTATGTCGTTTTGGTGATACAGTGTTGGTATGGTAATGTCACGTCTAGGAACTCGTGGTATCTTACTCATATCTCAGCCAAACAATTCCGGACCATATGTGACATAAATGAATATTAACCTGGCCCCCATCATATATGGGGTCTTCGGAAAATCGGACAGACGGACATCGTTAAATCAACTTCGCTCCTCATAAGGACCCAGAATATATATACTTTATAGGGTCTAACATCAATATTATAGAAATTACAAACGGATTGACAAACTTATATATACCCTATTCACCACCTGTGGTGAAGGGTATAAAAATCGTCATCTGGCGTAGTTCTGCCACCTGTTTATTTCACCGTGCTCTAAATTACTAATCTGAACTCATTTCCGTATACATATGTCGTTATTTTAAAAAGTTTGATAAAATTTTGGTGCTTAATAAACAAGACTGAGAGTATTGGGAGGCAGACATTCTTAGAGTTGCAATTATTAAGTCAACCAAAAAATAATGTGGTAAGGAGAATAAATATTTTTTACAAAGTAATCGGTAGCTAAGCTGGAGCCTGCTTAGCTGAAGAATTGTCGGCTGCAGTTGCTACAAACATTTTTTTCGGCGGCTGGCTTAGCCGTCTGTTAGCCGCTTCGGCGCAGGTCTCTGGGTTCTTTTTTTTAAGAAGACATAAAGGGAAATCACCATGGGTAGTGCAAAGTGCACAGACGATGCAAATGCGTGCAAAAATTGACACATTTGTACAGCATAACAACAAAATGTACGCATTTGCAATTTACTCTATTTAACTTTGTTTGCATTAACAAAATCATTAGCAAAATTAGTAGTGCATATTTTCTCAGTTGCAAACAAATGTAAACAATAACATTTGACATATTAAGCGCCATATTGTTTTTAAAGGAAACTTAAAAATTTAACTTCTTCGTGGGTTTTAATATAAAATAGAGAATTAAATTTTAATCATTTAAAAAGAAAAAATTTATTTTAATTTGCAGATTTTTTGCAGTGCTGTCAGACGTCTTTTTTGTGCTGCCAGATTTAATTTTTAGAATTTGCACAAAAAATAAAAGTGCTTTGGCTCACGATCAATCATACATAATACGCACTGCAAATTTAGAAATTGCAAATCTGCACAATCAGCACCGACCGACCATCGTCCTGACTACCCTTATTGATTCTTTCTAAAAATCTATATACATATTTACATTATATGTATAAACAAATAAAATCTATACACCACAAATTGCTTAAAATTTAAGAAAAATTTCTTACAAGGTTCTACCGAGATTTGAACTCGGATCGCTGGATTCAAAGTCCAGAGTGCTAACCATTACACCATAGAACCGTCTGACATATGTTTGCCAAGTGCTGGTTTTCTCTCTTCTCTTTTTAAATTTGGTAACAACAGAGTCATTTTGTTAACAAAAATAGTTTTGGTCAAATTATTTTTAGTGCTTGATGAGTGATCATTAAGTGATGAGGAAATGTTTGATATTTTTATTTTTAATACTTGCTGGCTTTTATTGTAACATGGTCAACAAAGGCATTAAATAATAAACAATAAACGAAATGGGTATTAATAGACACACACAATAAACAAGTTTAATGGTGTTTGCATCTGCTCAAAGATATTGGAAAGTCATGACCTACTAGAATTTTATTCAATACTATGCTTTTAGTTAAAGTTTTTCTTTAAACTGCATTCGTTTATGTGACATAGATTTATCTAAATCCAAATAAACTTTTCTCCCTTTTTGATTCTTAACCCCATTTTTAAATTGTTCATTTACCTGTAATCAACATATAAAAACACCTATAGAGAGTCAGAAATAAAGGAAATGGTGTCATTATTCTTAATCTTCATAATTTTGCATACCTTTAATAACGTTTAATTATGGTGCTTAGAACAAAATAAATTCTCCTAGTATACATCACAAGCTATAAAGACTTTTTAAGCACTTTAAGAGTGAACAACAACTGTTGCCAGAAAAAGCAACAACATAAGCAATTATAAAAATTGTCGTCATCGTCAACAACAAGTACAACAATTAGCCAACAAATAACGTGCTCTAAAATAATATAGAACAAGCAAATAAAACGAATCACAAATGCCCTGTAAATGAATAAAGAAAGAAATAGAACTGAAATGGAATTATACGAGAACTGACCAAGAGCAAAAATGGTTGAGCTATAACGAAACTAGAGTCGAACATGAAATGCACTAGCACTGAAATAGACTGAGTTCAGTGAATCAGAAACGGAACTAACACTAAACGAGAACTAAAAAGAGCTGAGGCAGAACTAAGCAAGAGCTGAATATGAACTAAGCAAGAACTCGATACAAATTGAATTGGAATGGAACAAGCATTGAACTAGAACTTAACAAGAACTAAATTAGAATTTTTAAAGTTTAGATTTTGTAGAAACTGTGTCACAAATTTAACTTTTTTAATCAAAAGTACTGCCCACAAAACTGTAAAATATATACAGGGTTTTTGTTAAGTACAAAAATACTATACAATTAATGAGAAATGGGAACATTGCAAACAAAAAAAGTGTAAATAACCTTTAATGTTGAAAATAGTTAAATGTTCTAAGTACAACATTGCGTTGACAACGTAAAAACAAAAACAATTAGAAAGTGAAGAACAAGAAAATACACTGACAAATAGAATTTATAAACATGTAATGTAACACTATATTACAAGGATAAATGTGAAGGATTCTTTAAGAGAGTCAAAAAGTAGAAGTTTTTTTCAAAAACAATAGTGAAAAGATCTAATTGCAGTGGAATGAAAAATTTCTACAGTTTCTGTTTTAATGGGCAGAGGTTGTAATTACTTGAAAATATAAGAAGGAATTGAGACTTCAGAAGTTTGAATGACATAATTTTAGCCTTAAGTGTAATAAAAATAAAGTAAATTTTATTAAGAATACATTTTCGTAAAGTAAAATGTAGATTTCATCAATGATTTATTTTTTTTAATTACAAGAACTAATTTTTAATGCTGGCAGTGCTAATGGTTATCAAAGATCCAAACCGCATATTGATCTCCTAACAAAGTCTTGAACCACATCATTTAAATTTCGATATAGCTTTTAGGGTGCCCTCTGGTGCTCTTTTTATTTTAGGTGGATTTTGAATTAGATATTTAATTTAATTAGTTTTTCAATTAAAAGATGTTTGCCTTATAATTGATTTGAAACTGTATGTTACTTTTAAAAATTGATTTTTTAAGCACCTTTAAGCTTTTTAATCATTCAAATAGCTTTAAAGCAAATACCGTTTAATGTTCACAGTGTGAATATCCTCAATAACCTCTTAATTCCTTTATATTTTTAACCATGACACAAAACTTATTCATACCAGTGCATATGCACACAACCTTATTATCTAGATTAAATGCAAATTACATATAAATTCTCATACACAAAAGAAAATCTTAATAAAATGCAAATATTGTGAATGTTTCTGGTGCGATTTCTTGGATTATTTTCATGTTTTAATACCCTACAGCACCGATTAAATCACTTAATCCAATCGTATTTTAGTTCAGTTTTAAATCAGTTCTAGTTAAGATTCGTTTTGGTTCGGACTTAGTTCACTTCAAGTTCAGTTCTAGTTCAATTCTAGTGCAGTTCTAGTTCGGATCTAGCTCTGTTCTGGTTAAGTTTTATTTTCAATTTATTTATTAAAATTTTCTTGTTCGGTTAAAGATCAATTCTGGTTCAGTTCAAGTTCAGTTCTACTTCAGTTCTGGTTTGATGTAGCTTAGTTCTTGTCTAGTCCAAGTTCAGCTCTTGCTTAGTTTTTAGATCAGATTTAGTTCAGTTCAATTTTAGTTCTAGCTAATTTTTTTTCAGTTCTAATTTGGTTCTTGTTCACTTTTTATTTAGTTCTAGTTCAGTGAAAGTTTAGTTCAAATTTAGTACAAATTCAGTATAACTTTTGTTTAAGTTCAATTAAAGCTGAAGTTCAGTTCTAGTGAAGTGCAATTTAATTCCAGTTCGTTCTTAAAATAAAAAAATTCGTGGTAGTGTGTATATGGAACGCCAAAGCCATATTTAGAATATTTTTTTCGCTGCATATACGTGTCTATAACAGTCGATATTTGATCCTTATAAAAAAAAATTAACTCTATAAAGCAAAAGGACAATTTCATTAGCTTCAGGATTATGACAAAATACAAATGAAAATGAAATGGAATTTATATGAAAGCTACAAGAGTGGCTGAAAGAGAAAAAGGGAGAGGGAGCACTAAAAATAAAAGGAATGAGAAATGAAAGAGTTGTAAACAAAGTGTCATGTGACAATCCTAAATGTATGGATGTAAAGACAGTATAATCTCTTATGACCCGACACCAAAGGAACCATTGAAATACTTCCCTGCAATGGGAATGTTCTCTTAAACGAACTCAATGCTTTCTTTAACCTGTTAACTTTATCGCCCGAAGGGGGTAGTCCGCTTAAGTGTGATAACACTGTATATGCAAGCATGCTCATACATATGCAAGTTAATATAGATGAGTGCTAGTGCATGCACATACTTTCCTTTTTTTTTTTTTTTTGTTTGCAGTTTATTACTCAGATATTTACTGTTACCACTGTGACATGCACCATGGAAGTCCATGATAATCTGTGTGTTCATAATCAGGGTAAAAACAAAACCATTTAATATTGAAAATATTTCATATTAAAGAATAAAAAAAAGGAGTGATAACGATTTAAAATATCTTATACTAAAGACTCTATGACTTTGCCTATAAGACTCTGAAACTTTTACGGTCTTTTTGAATTCATAAGCCACCAATATTTTTACCCAGTCTATTTTCCCACACATAAGTGTAAGCAAACATTTCTACTGAATTTGATGATGAGTCCAGAAATAAATGACGCATTTTCATGTACATGTATATGTACGTGTAAAAGTCAAATCTTTGCGATTGCTTGTAGTCATATTGAACACTGGTATTGGTTTTATTTATACATATTTTGAAGTTTTTGTTATTGTAAAATTTATATTTGTTATCAATCTGTTTGACATTAAAGTGAAATCGACCATAGTAATACATTAAGGATAACAGCAGTAACAAAAACATGAAAATTCATAAAATAAAATTGCAAAAATTCAGACAAAAAATAATATTAAATGGAATATAAAACCAAATAAATAAAATGAAAAACTATGAAAGCTTATATGAATTTCATAATGAACAAAATGAAAAAGCATGTGTAAATAAAATAAAGGATACGAAAATAAGACAAAAAAAAAGTATAATTGCAGAAAATTTAAACACAGGAATAGATCAAAATGGACGACTAGAGAGTATTCAACTATAGAAAAGATGAATACACTGTATACGATGACAGATTAAATGATTATAGCGTCGATGAATAAAGGTTTGTCAACTAGAGAATAGAAGAATATTATGTGGACGAAAACAGATTATACGACTTCAAAATATATACCACAGAGTAGACAACTACAGATTAGTCAACTAGAGAATAGATGACTACAAAGAACACGACTATAAAGAAGGCGACTTTTAAGTAGACGACTGTAAAGAATATGAGTACAGAGTTCGCCAAATTTGGAAAATTTTTTATTAATAAGATTTCTGTATGACGTGCTAAATTCCCAATTTTTGATATTCGATAAATACACTGAAATTTATTGTTGAATTTTTATTTTAACGATTTTTAGATAAAAATAAATCTTTTTATTGCCACGACCACTTCTCCAATCCCACCCCCTTTTGTCGGCTGCTGTGTATTGATAACAAAGATGCTTTTACCAAATTTGAATACTTTGCCTCCTGCCGTTCTCCAGAAGTAAAGAAATCTATGTCTGCTCTTAAGCTGGTGATTTCTGCTTTGTGCGTGCTCGACGTCTTGTCACTTGTTAATGGGGCTGTGCGCGCACAAATCACAAGTAATTGAAAATTATTAATTTTTTTGTGATTTGTCCGAGTGGGCTTGTGCGCGAAAATTAAAAATTTTTTTTTGGAGTGTACAACAAAATGTCTAATTGAATTAAGCTTTAGCTCTTTTCGATCTTCAGACAATATGCTAAAAGGAAAACAAATTTCAATTAACCCTTTAATGCACTTGGGGGCAAATAATACCCAATAATTTTTTAACGTTAAAAACACATTTTCATTAAAATGTTTGCATAATAATATTAAAAAATTGTAATTAGAAAAAATTACAGATTCACTGTGATTTATTTTATATTCTGGGTCCTTGTCTCGCCGGCTGCTCAAAATACGCTCATTTGCGAACAACCCAACAGCTAAAAATTATTTTGGTGGCAAATTGTTTTAGGTTATAAAATTCAGTACGAGACTGCGATTACTTAAGTAAACGATACTTCACAGAAACCTGGATTTTATTTATTTACGTGACAAAATGCTAAAAATTGCCATAAAATCGGTGGCAAAATAAAGAAAATTTTATAAGATTTTAGCCGCAGGCTTGTTTATACTAACCAAAAAAGTTATATAATCACAGACAAAAGCGTTAAATTGCGCTATCCTGTTGTTCAGCAAAGCATATTAAACATATTTCCTGACATTTTCGAATTACAGTTAATTGTTGACGGTAGGTCTGACAACCGAATGAACGTTTTATCCCTTGATAAAAAAAATTTTAAAAATAGCCTTCATCAATATAAACAGTTATTTAATATAGTTAACATTCTTATTCACTTAAAGGGCAAAATAAACCACACAAATGGCTTGGCAAATATGTCAAAATTTTACTTTTTTACAAAGGTGTGTTGTTGATTGGGGTGTTTGCTTTTTGGACAAACATTCGAAGCATGTTTGTAGAAATATTAAAAGTTCTAAATATTTAACAAACATGTTGGGTATTTGTCAAACTTTTTCTTGTGTTTAGTGCAAATTGCTTTCATTTCAATGAAAACTTGAAGAGTGATGATGTAGAAGAAGAAGCATTTAAATAATTTTAAGCCGTCAATTGTTTATTTTGTTAGAACCAAAATTGTTGTTTAATTATTTTTCTTTTTTTTTATTCTATCTTTTCCCCGTTTTAAACAAATAGCGAGCAAAATTGTCGCAACACTATCGTCGTCTACTCTCATCGAAAACAAAACAAAAATGAGAAATTAATGCTTGTAGGAAATATGTTTGTGCTGTTCATTTGCAAACAGAACCAATGCGTGTGTTTGACAAGCCATTTGTGTGGTTTATTTTGCTTTTTAGCTTAAGAAGAAGTTTTGAATAAAAGTAACAAAACCGTGAACATAATTTGACGCAAAAACAAATAATCCTAATAAGAAATATTATAAAATCTGTTTAAGTAACGTTGAAAAATATTTTTATAGCGGAAACGAATACAATTTGAACAAAAAAACTTTTTTTTTCTTCTTACTTTATTACTTCAATTGAACGAAAAATATTGGAAATCTCTTGTTTTGTGAAAAAAAATTTGAAAATTTTAAATACCTAGAACATAAATTTTATATTCTAATGATGATAAAAAAAACCGCTATATTTTCCGATAACCGTCAAAACGGAAATTTGAACGCGATGGGCACATAAAAACCGCTAGAATCGCAGGATAATTGTCATGTTGGCAGCTGACGACATGTCCCACTTATTGTGTAAGTTACTGTATGTGCCATATAAAGTTCACTCTCGGAACGAAAAATAATATTTCTCTTATAATTTGTATACCCTTCTCCACAGGTCAAAAGGGTTTATTTAAGTTTGTAATTCCGTTTGTATTTTCTACAATATTCTAGGTTCTTATGAGAAGCAAAGTTGATTTAACGTTGTCCGTCTGTCTGTTGAAATTGGTTTTTCGAAGACTATTGAAATTCAGCCTGATCGGTCCATAAACAGCTAAGACATGAGCACTGCCTCTAATTGTTGTTGTTTTTTTTTCTGTATATGAAGAGAAAGAGCAAAAGGTGGTAGGCATTGGAGAAGTGGACGTGGCCCAAAAGATATTTATTTATATCTAAAAATCAGTATTAATATTACTATCTTCTGTTATCGCACCATGGTGAAGAGTATATAAAATTCGGCACATCCGAATATAGCACTCTTACTTGTTTTTTATGTGACTAGAAGTCGTGATGTCAGATTTGAGGGAAATTGATTTATAAATTATTACAGATCTAATACAACGTACACTCTCGAAAAATTCTAAATCTTGGGGGATGATATCACAGATTTGGCCGAAGTAGCATTCTCACTTGTTTCTTTGCTTATAATTAAGCTAAATATCTAAATAGATTTTAAAAATTGTTTATATTTTAATTATCTCAATAAAATCATCTATTGTAATAATTTATTAATTTTAAATTGAAGTTAATGTTCTGCAATAGTTTCAGGAGAATTTTATGTTATTTTTTTTTTTAACTTTCTGTGTCCAGCATATTTTTATGACTTTAAATTGTTATGGGTTTGTAAATCATGTCGTTTTTGCGCTGGTGGTATCAATGAGTTTTTCCAGGGTCTCGTTAACAATTACAGAATGCTGGTTTGTAAATCCAGAAGACAAAATTTTATAGAGACAAGTTGAATGTGTTGTGGAAAAGACATAAAAATGTTGTGGTCACAAAAAGGAGGGTAACAAAAGGCAATTGATTTAGTTAATAACAGTTTGCAATTTATTTATATTTTCTCTAGCATATTTTAGTTGATTTATTCATTTTGTTTTAATGTCTATTTACGCTGCTAGAAAAAAAGAATTATATCCATCATTTTTTAAAAACCTTTCTATTTCAATATTTTTAAATAATAGTCCATAATCAATCATTTTTACTTTTTATTTTGTTTAAAAATCAATTTATTTATACTCACTTCATTAGATAATTTCAGCCTCAAAAATTTTACTTTTGTTAAAATTTAATAGTGAAAAAAAAGTATTTTTCAATGGGGGTAAAATGTTTATGCCTGATTTAATTCATCAAAACATATTTATCCTGGGATAAAAGAAAAATCACCAACATAAATTACCCTCACAAGGAAAGGCAGAGAAGAAATTTTATTTCTTATTTAAAATGAAAACAAGTAACCGTTTTTACTATAAATTGTATATAACTGGTTTTTGTCTTTGCTATAAACTTTTTTGGAAAAAGCTTAGTGCAAAATTAATGTGGTAGTAAACTTTAAAAAAGCTTAATGTGAATAACTTTGCAAAAACTTATTTAATAACAGTGGGAAGCAGTGTTGCCGATTTCTGTGGAAATATTTAAGGCGAATTGAATACTAGGTGGCCTCGTTTGCCCATGTCATTATCAGCTATGCAAGGGCTTATTGGCTATTGAAACCTCAAATGTTAAACATTGTTTATGTTTTCATGTTGGCCTTCATACGAATTCCTAAAATTGAAAAATTGTGAAAGAAGTCATTTAAAATTTATCACTTTATGCAGGGTTTAAAAAACTACAGTCAAAATAAAAAAATTGCTTTTCTACCACTTTTTGATTTTTCATCGGACAAAAACAAACCGTTGCTTTTACTTTGATTCATTAAATGAAAACAGTCGTAGTCCAAGCAAAAGCAAAAAACGAAAAGTTGTACACAACAAACAACATTTTTTTGAATAAAATTTTAATAAATCCCGAAGTTAACGAAGATGGGACGTTGTATTCATTGTATGTGTATGAAAGCGATAATGTTATTTAAAGTTTTATTTAATTTCAAAATATTAAAAATATTTGTTAAGCTTAAAAATAAATAAATATGTATGTACATATTTATCTATTCATGTACGCATGTATTATGTAAAAAAAAAAAATATGAAAAACAAAAAATACAAATACAACGTCCCATCTTCGTTAACTACGGGATTTTTTAAAAGTTTCAGTCTGTCAAACCAAACACTTCCGAACATGTCGAATGCCGATGTTCTTAGTTGTGTACAACATTTCGTTTTTTGCTTTTGCCTTCACTGCGACTGTTTTCATTTAATGAATCAGAAGTAAAGGCAACAGTTTATTTTTGACCAAAGACAAATGAAGATGTCGAAGTTACAGCACAATCTTATGACTTTTACTATCTCAACTGCAGCTTTTTAAGCACTGACTTTATGTATCAACTTTGCGTTTATTCACACCGATACCGTACTATTGAACATGATTACCCGTTGTTCGATTAATCGACTATTTTTGGGCGATTAACTGTTCGAATAAGTTAAAATTGCTTATTTTCGATCAACGAATAATTTGAATACTTTATGGCGATTAATCAAAATTTTTTTTTCTTGCAGCATTAGTTTTATTTCTTTAATGTTAAAAACAAGCCGGTACGTTTTAAATACCCTTTTATTGTTTCTTGACTCAGGAGCATTTCCTACGAGGTAATAATTTTTTTAAAATATACAAAGATTGAAACCAGGTAATAATTTTTTTAAAATATACAAAGACTGAAACCAAAGAGTTTGGGAATACATACCTACATAATTAATTTTTAAATATGCTTATTACAGACTTTTACCACAATGATTCAGATGAAGATGATTCTATCAGACCCTAACAAGACTATTAAAATTGTTAAAAAAAAATAAATCAAAAAGGGGATTCAAGTGGCATTGACAAGAAAAAGAACAGATAAATTGGATATGATTTAAAACGCTTTACTTTCAATCTCTCCAACGCCAACAATAAGTGAAAGAATCTTTTCTAAATCAAGTTTCATCCAAACAGAAAAAAAGATTATTTTAGAAGATTAGCTTAAATTTTAATGCTATTTTTAATTTAAAAAGTTTTCTTCTTTTATAACATGAAGAACCTTTTGAGTAAATTGTTGTTACTTTTTTAATAAAATTTTCAAGTAAAAAAATATAATTTTTGGTCCTATTTGTTAACTTCTAATCTAAGCAAAATTAAAATTATTCGATTAACCGAATAATATTAAATTGTTCGATTATTATTACAAAACATCGATTAATTCAATACCCTAATTACAGTAAAATTCCGATAATTCGTAATCGCAAGGGACCGGCCATTTCGATTTAGAGGGGTTTTCGATTTAGCGGGGTTTCGATTTAACGGGGTTAAAATAAAATAAATACGAATTAACGGGGTTTTTCAATTTGAATACTAAAACGATAAAAAAAAACATAAAAAACAATTGTTAAATATAAAATATATAAAAATTATATATAAAAATTATTAATGTAACAAACTGATCTTAAGAAAATAAACACACACACAAGCAAAATCAAATTCTGTTCATGTTTCTGTTGTTTTTATTACGAATTATAAGTGGTATTTAGCAAACAATTACGATTTATAAAAGGTAAAGAAGATTTTATTTGAAAAAAAAAAATTACGAATTAGCGAGGGTACCAAAATGTATGGAAACTTTACGAATTAACGAGATTTTTACAAGGGACCGACAGTTTATTACGAATTATCGGGAACTACGATTTTTCAGGGTACTAATTATCGGGATTTGACTGTAGTAGGAATTTTATTAGAAAAAAATTACTTAAAAATTAAATAATTCGAGTTGTCTTGACTTTTCAGTCTAAAAATATTCAAAAATTATGTTTTGAAAATCGCATTCGAGTGATATTTAAATCGAAAAAATTTTTGAAACTTTAATTTTTAAAACCTTTTCTTTAGCTTCACTTCGGAAAATCAAATCTTGTAACGTTAATTTAACCGCCTTATACTCAATGCAAATGGATGAAACTTTGCAGGCATACATATTGCCGATGACAATACACGAATACATGGGCGTAGCCAGGATAAAATCTAAGGGGGGGCAAAATTTTTTTTTTTGGTAAAATGCTTTTTTGACAGCCTTTTACTCAAAGCAAATGGATGAAACTTTGCAGGAATACATATTCCCGATAACAATACACGAATTAATGGGCGTAGCCAGGATAAAATCAAGGGGGGGGCCACAATTTTTAAAACCTTTTCTTTAGCTTCACTTCGGAAAATCAAATCTTGTAACGTTAATTTAACCGCCTTATACTCAATGCAAATGGATGAAACTTTGCAGGCATACATATTCCCGATGACAATACACGAATACATGGGCGTAACCAAGATAAAATCTAGGGGGGGGGGGGAACAGGCAAAAAATTTTTTTCTTTGGTAAAATGCTTTTTTAACCGCCTTTTACTCAATGCAAATGGATGAAACTTTGCAGGCATACATATTCCCGATGACAGTACACGAATACATGGGCGAAGCCAGGATAAAATCTAGGGGGGCGGGCAAAATTTTTAAAACCTTTTCTTTAGCTTCACTTCGGAAAATCAAATCTTGTAACGTTAATTTAACCGCCTTATACTCAATGCAAATGGATAAAACTTTGCAGGCATACATATTCCTGATGACAATACACGAATACATGGGCGTAGCCAGGATAAAATCTAGGGGGGGGGAGGAGGCAACAATTTTTTGACCGCCTTTTACTCGATGCAAATGGATGAAACTTTGCAGGCATACATATTCCCGATGACAGTACACGAATACATGGGCGTAGCCAGGATAAAATCTAGGGGGGCGGGCAAAATTTTTTAAAAATGTTCTTTTTTAAGAAAAACGTTTCTTAAAAAAAATTTTTTTTAAATGTTCTTATTTTTATTATATTTACCAGAACTACTTTTAAAACCTCGATCGATATCAAGTTTTGAAGATTTTTAAAATCTTGACGCAGATTTGCAGATTTTTTGATGAAAAATTATGGTTTTCTGCTGATTTTACCTCTCAAAGTTCTGGCTGCCAGAAATTTTCAGCAAAAAATCTTAATTTCAACAAAAAAAAAATCTTATTTTTGAAGAAAAAATCTTATTTTTGGAAAATAATAAATATAAATAATAAAAACAACGTTGCATATTTTACAAAATAGTTCATCCTAACCAGACGAGCTTTTAATTTTTGTCAACCAACTGCTAAATTGTAACAACAATAAATTAATTTTTGTTGACTTTTTAACCATGAACAAAGGATATTTGAAAAATAAAAGTTTAATAAAAAAACTAGTAACAAATGTAGTGTACGGACGCAGTTCTAAATAAGAAACAAAATATATAGGTTGACAGAAAATCGAAAAATAAGACGAAAAAATAATTAAAGGATTCAAACGGGTGTGCCAAGATATTGCATATTATTTTTTTGTCTTTTTTCCCATGTTCTATAATCCCATACGCTTTTTTTATTTAAAGTCGCCACAAATTAGTATCTTACCATAATATCTTCAACCATCTTATTTAAAAAATAGAAAATTAACTTTAAATAAAACATATCAATATGTATTTCGATGCACTTAAAATTACCTTTTCGGATTAAAAATGTTTCCATTAAATGTCTTTGCTATTATTTAATTTTTGCGAACCTTAGTCTAACTTGCAATATTTTCTGTTTTGCAAAAGAAAAAGGTTGCTTTTTAAGATATTTTTGTTTCAGTAAACCGCAAATATGCATTATTAAGTTTTAAATTTTCAAATGTGAACAAAGAAGGTTTTTTTAATTGAACCTTCGTCTTGACACAACAAAAAGTCTTGTTTTTGGGGAAAAAATCTTAAAATCTTTTTTCGGTTAAAAAATCTTAAAAAATAAGGTAAAATCTTACTTCTGGCAGCGCTGGCCTGGGGTCTAGTATAAATTAGCGTAGAAATTAAGATTATTTTTTTACTTAAATACATTCAGAAAAAAGTAGTTATAGAAGTTTTTATAGATGTAGTTATAGAAGAAAACAACTCAATAATGAGTTAAAGAAGCTGTTCATTTTGGAAAAGTAAGCGAAGTTTTTACTGGGATGCTCAACAAGTCGATGCCAAATACTTAAAAAGCTCTAACATGGATAAATATTTTGTTTTTGTTTCGTTTCCGTTAGTCGCACAAGAAAAAACTGCATATTTACGGTTACCTTCAATATACATACATAACAATTCTTATAACCGCTCCCTGAAGAAAAATCTTGGGCCAATAACATGTCAAATAGAATATTTCTAAAAAAATCTGGCACAAAACTAAAAAGCTCGCAATATTTATCTCTGCAATGCCCTTAAAACTTTTAAAGGTTGTAAACTCTGCTTAACCTTTAGCTGTGATAAGTATTTGAATTCTTTTAATTAGAAAAAATTTAATTTTTAAAAATTGTTTCCTAATGCACATTTATTAAAAATATTGCTGATTAAACAAAAAGAAACTATCTCTTTTAATATAATAAAGCAAAGCAATATTCATAAAACTTCAATATATTGGCTGTTTTGTTTTAATTGTCAGTTTTGTAATCTGATTAAGATTATAAACGACTAAGGGTCTTAAATATGTAGATATTTATAATAAATCACTAACTGCAGTACAAAATCAAGGGACTGATAAAGAAAAACGTGAAGTACGTAAAAGGAAAATACAATGTATATGGACTTAGCAAAAAGCAGATTTTGGTGTCCAGTGTCTATATCTGGAAGAAATTGCATTTTTATGGGGTCTTTAACTACAATCAAATATTTAAAAACATGAAAGAAAGAACAGTTGGTCAAGCCCGGTCCTTCAATTCCCTACACCACAGTATTTACAGTAGCTTTTAGAGAGATAGAGCGAGAGAGTACCCTATTTGGGACCATGGGCAATCATGAGCCGGCCCAACAAAGTTATAATATGAGGTTAATATTCATATAAGGTACCTTTCAATCATCGATATGAGATTTTTATACCCTTCACCACAGATAAAATATGGATTATATAAGTTTGTCATTCTGTTTGTAATTTTTACAATATTGATCCTAAATGCTGCAGAGACCAAATTTAAGAATTTTATTAAAACGGCATATTTGAATGGCTTAAATTCTTAAATTTGGCCCCTGCTCCTAGACGGTTTAATTGTATGAACAACATACCTACCCTCTATCACCCTTTCTTAAGAGGACTCTAATAGAAAATTTTCAACTAGTTTGTTGTCCTTAACATTTTCTCAAAACATACTTGACCTTTATCTCCACCTTCAAAGGGGGCTCCCATACAAATATGGCGTTTTATGAAATTCTTAAGCTTGATTATATACCCAGTAAAAACTTCGCTTACTTTTTCAAAATGAATAGCTTCTTTAACTCATTATTTAGTAGCTTTCTTCTATAACTACATGTATAACAACTTCTATAACTACTTTTTTCTGGATGTATTAAAGTAAAAAAATAATGACTTGCTTTTGAATGCGCTCATTTTGGGACATCCCTTGTAAAATTCATTGGTTCTTTCAGTAGAATTGTAAGTAGTGCTCTTATGTTTTTCTGATTACTCAACACATTATTTTGTAGGCGAAGTTTTTACTGGGTATCTTTTGTGAATAAATTCAAAATTTGTTGACAGATTTTATTCATTTTTGGCTTGCACCGCCTCTGATAAAATAAAGACTGCCAACTGTTCTGCAGGATTTATAGAAATACTTCCTTGGCAAAACTATAAAGATTTTTTGCGAGCTTTAATTTTCTAATCAAATTTAAAAATGTTTCTGCTGGAATCATCGAATTTCTTCCTTAGCAAAACTTTAATTGGTGCTGGCGAGCTTTAATTTTCTGACATTAGGGTGGTACCTATGAATAGGGATCTGGTGGATAAATACAGGAACGAGATACCTAAGGTCAATGGCTACTTGGGGCAAACACTTGGTTTTTTCGGGATAAAAACATTGATATATCATACTTGAAGATCGGACTGTAAATGCCTTAAATATAACAAAAAATCTAAAAAGGCGAACAATACGTCGCACAGTGGGAAATTTTACGAGAAGGCGGTCAAAATTCCATAACTTTTGACTGGATCGGTATTTTTTTATGCGATTTTTTTTGCTCGATAGGTGCGATGTTAGGCTTTAATTTGCGCTATAAAACGTAATTCGACTGATAGGAGCAAAAGTTATGGGGAGTTCAAAATGCATTTTCATTTTTTTGTTGAATTTCGGTGTAAAAGTTGAATATTTCAAATATGATTTTTTTATAATTTATGATTATTTCTCTTGTATTTTACAACTGATACTTATTTTTTATTGTATAACTTAGATCCTGTCAGAAAATGCCAATATTTGGCCCCTGTAAATTTTTTAGTCCCAATATTCACAGGGGCCAAAGGTTGGCGTTTTTAGGAAAGACGAGTTGTTATAAGGATAAAACTAAAAAGGAATATTTTAAAAAATTCCCAAATAGCATTATTGGCTATCGATAACATTTTAGGTAATTCAACTTTTATTTTTGGTTAGAGATGTATGTGTATTTTATTTTTATACATTAATACAAATATATACTTAAAACAAAAACAAATTATAATCTATAAACAATTTTAAATTAAACAATATTAGTAAAAATTTCTTCTAAATAGCTTTGGGTTTCATTTTCGAGAAGTTGTTTAGCTTCTTCCTCTAATTCGATTGAGGTTGATTTCCATTTTTGTCGAATACTGGACATATATGGATCTGATGTGCACAACAAAATAGTAATAAGATCTTCATTAGTACAACATCTGGACATTTTTCTTGTGTTATGCTCGCGGAAGAATCTGTAGTCTTTGTTCCTTTTTTCTTGCGCTTCTTCAGATAGATCTCCAATTGGTAGCATATTGTGTTGAACTATTTGTTCCCCATGATATAAAATTTTATGAACTGTGGTTGGCATATGTCTCCAAGAGTATTTTTTGTTATAAAGAATTGCTGTTTCATTTGCATACTGCCCAAATTTTTTTGCATTTATCTTTCTGCTACATGATATAACTTGTAAAATGATCTGGAATCGTCTTATTAATTCAAAATGTACTCCTGTGATAGATGCTGCAGTTTCTGGATCGGAAAAGAATCTCCTTGCAGTGTTTCCATCATTTGAATTTCCTTCTCCTTGTTTTGGCTGATCAATTATAAGGCCTAGGTGAAGGTATTTTTCTTGAATTTGTTTTTTTGTTTGTTTCCTTTTTTCCACATTTTCTTTGTTTTTTCTCACTGTTTCGCCTAACGGGCCAAATTCCAAATCATAACCCAATTTAAGAATATGCTCCATAAAACGAATTCTGGTATGAAGAGGGGACATTCCAAATTCGTATGCTTCATTGAAACTATTGTCTTGTGATGGGGGTTGGCTTAATTGACTTGATGTCTTTTGGCATATGGTACAGCTTGACGAAGACTTTGTTTCGGTTAATGCTTGAGCAACTTTTCCATCGATCATTGTAAGGAACATTTGAAAATTAATTTCAATGCATTGGTCATCAAATTTAAATATTGCCGGTTGAAGTTCTTTAATTTGATCTTTTATTTTTCGAACTTCTTCAGTTATGACATCTTTAGTTTCCTTTTTGTAAACAAACTTTATTGGTCTGCAATACTTTGTTGAAGAGGGAATTTCATTTTTCCATACATCCATTTCTGTAACTCTACTGGTTGACGGCTCTAAGCCAATATAAGTTTTTCTTAAACGTAATGGAACTAAAGATACCATGAATAAGTTGGCATCAGATGAGTTTTCTGAATTACATTGCTTGTATTGTTTCTGACCAGAGCTTCCATCACATCCCCATTTAGAAAATAAAGTGATGCTGCAATTTTTAAGTTTTTTTAAACAGTCAGCATCAAGTGTATTTAATAATCGTTCTGCAGTGTGTTCGAGAAGAGCCTGCAATTTTACTTCTGCTGAACTTGAAGTTACACTAATAGCCGTTTGTGAAGGTAAGCACTCTTTTTTGACAGAAACTAAATCTCGATATGCTGGAAAGATTCCACAGTTTTTTTCATTGGTTCGCTTTCGCAGTTCTGTATACTGATTTTTTGTCAGTTTTAAATCCAAAAATAGTGCAAATGCTTCTTCTGGAGTAAATTTCATTTCTTCAGTTGGTGTAGGCATACTTTTTAAAATCCTCTTTGTGCGTTTAGGGCTCGCTTCCACTATTTTTTCAATTATTGCAATTTTTGTTTTCTTATTTTGCGTTGGTTGAATTTGATGCAGAAATGAATCCTTTATCATACTATGAGAAATTTCTTCATTGATATTTGCTAGCTTGCGTCTTCGTGATCTTTCACTGCAATTGTCAATTTGTTTTGCGGGCCGACCCACTTTTCCAGTTTCCTTAGCGGTTATTGACAGCTTCTTAAAAATCAGATCATTTGTTAGCCATTTTTCGTTGTGTAAATAAAACTTTTTCTTGTTTCTAGAACATTTCAGGTACCGTTTTCTTAATGTTAATGAAAAATTTTTAATTTTTATCTTATGAATTTTGATTTCTTGTTCATTGCATAATTTAAAAAATGGATTATTCATTATGTGTAACACAAAATCTTTTTCATCTTTCTGTTGAAAATATATATCTGCGAGAACTTTATAACTGAACTTAGCCATTGTTTAAACAATAATGAAGGTAAAATTATGAATGCATGCACTTTTATACTCTTGATAGAAGTTTTTTTAAATGATCTTTTGTTACTACTTCTTTAAAACATAAAAACCCTTTTTTAAATACAAATTTAATCTTTTATTAGCATTTCTTTGAAACATAAAAAACCCCTGTTTTCACACTTTTTAAAAGGATAACATACCGGCAATAAATTAACAGGTAACATGTAGGTAATTTTCACGTAAAATATAACTGCGTGCTAGTTTTTTGACCATTTACCTGTTCTTCCATTTTTTTTAAATTAATTTGCAATTTTCAGGTAATTAAACTATGTAGTTTATGTTGTGGCTATTTACTTATGTTTAACCTTTTAACTTACTCAGAAATCTAACGTGGTAGTCTATTTATGTCGCCTATTCGTTTTGCAGCATCCGTTCACCCACAATAAGTTCATAACAATGGCAATACCTTTACCTTCTCCAAATTAATTGATAACCTGACGTGCTAGATAATTTATGTGGCCTGAACTGCTTTATTTGTCGAAAATTCTTTAAGATTCACCTTCTTTAATTTCAGTAATTTTTCCTTGCAGGACTTATTTTTTGAACCGAATATCTTACCTTGGGTCACAGAAATTGCTGTAGTTCGCAAGGTCGTATCCAGACGTGCGTACAATGGGGTATAGAAATGTAGGTTAGATTCTGGACTACAAGAGAGTATAGGTTTTTTTTTGACGCATTTTGACGCTCAGGACTTATGCTCTATAAAGTAGGAAATTTCCGGGAAATTTTGACATAAAAAAAAAAAAAAAATTAAAAAGTTCTAGAGGTCGCAGAGTTTAATGCTTTAAACCACGTATAGCTAATAAAATAAACTAATACACAAAACTTATTCTGTCAAAAAATCTTAAAAAACAAAAAAGTTATGAGCATTTCAACTTCAAAAATTGACTCAGAAATTCAAAACTATAACCAAATATTGAGAAAGTCCATTTCGGACCACCCTGTTCTCAATGAAATAGTTGAAATAGGGTTTTAATTTTTTGGCTCCCGAGGTTCACTAGTATTTACTTTCACATGAATAAAAAAATTTTAAAATCGGAGAACAAAAAAAAAAATAATTTTGGCCGCCTTCTCAAAATATGAACCAGTGTGCGTCGGCAAAAAAAATTTTTTCGAAACCTCCTTGCAAAAATACCTTATCTTTGAGGGTATACGGTGCACTTTTTTCTTGTAAGGTGGTACGCTCCAATGTACAGTTAAGTTAATTTAACGATGTCCGCCGGTCCGTCTGTTTAACTGGAGAACGGAAAGAGCAAAGTTTTCCAAATTAGGTGCAAGCATCCGACAAAATGTGAACGTGATTGGAAAAGTGGGCGTGGCACAAAACTGATTTATTTATATAAAAAGAACGGTATTCATTTAACTTTCTATTCTAATCGCACCATGCTGAAGGTTCGGCATAGCTGTATATAGCACTCTTACTAGTTTTGTCTTAAAGTGATTTCAGTGAGGGGGCTTATACAGGACCTTTGGTCGATTCTGGACATACAAGCACAAAACTTTGTTATGACATAAAATCTATTATAGAAGTTATCGTCGCCAAATTTTATATCAATACCAACTTTTATAATCAAGTTGGGACATTAAAAGCTATTTTTGGGTGTTGTGTTTCATAAGTGATTTATAGTTAAACTTGGACTGATTCCAATAAAAATTGGTTAGATGATTTAGGTGTAATAAAATATATTTGCTCAAAATTTAGTCTTAATCCAAACATAAAAATATGCTTTTTGGGAACCAAGACTCTTTTTCGGAAAAAAGTTTGTATGGGGGCAGTGTGAAATTGTGACCCGACTCTCAACATTTCTAAAAGACTTGGTCTCTGTGACAATTAGAACCTGCGTACCAAATTTCAACAAACTATCTCGTCTATTGCGAGCAGTGCTCGATTCAGATCGATTCAAAAAGGTCGGTCTAGGACCAATTTTTTAATGTGTCACTAACATCAGAACAAACGCATCATACTCTATCCCCTATTGTGATGTGGTTTTAATAGTCACTAGGACAAAGCCTATTGAAAATAGTGAGAATCGGTCCATAGTTTTACATACATTCATAAAATTATAACAAGTACCACGAACATGACATAATAAAAGACTTTGTGACTTCTTTTGTGTTTTCTACCGTAATCAGATCTGCTGTTCTATACTTATTATGTAATGTGTATTTAAATAACTCAATTTATATTCGTTTCCGAAGATATTGCTCAATGGGTTCTTATCTTAACTAATCTTGAATACTTTGGATTATAAAATCTTTACATACTAGTTGACGTGTTTAAAAATTTATGATTATTATATAAATTTCTTTCGAAAAGCAATACTGGAAAGTTGTAAGATAACAAATAAAAATTTATTGGCGGAAAATAAAATAAGTAAATTCTTTATGTAAAATGTAAAACGTGATCTATATTTCCTCGTTGTTAGATGGATCGAAAAATAATTACACAATTTGAGTTGGTAAATTGTAAAGCAAAATATGCTGTCAGCTTTTGCCGAATACTGCGTTTTTTTATAGAGGAATACTATTATGTAATGGCAGTTCTTAGAGAAATTCGTCTTAAACTTGCATTATTAAATGTGAAATACAAGAATGATCTTAATTCTCTTTTGTAGTTATTTCCATACGGGGAGAAATTAATTGATAAATTAAGTCACACACCAGTTAAACGAAATTCAAATATTATTTTCGTTTATTGGGATTTCGCACTTTTTTATCAAGGTTATGGTCATTTCAAAAATTCTTATCAATTTAGATTAATTTTGTCAAAGCAATTTTTGCAAAAATTTAAACTTATCTCTCTCTTTAGTATCATTAAATGTGTGGTACGAATTTCAATAATTTATTTTCTGCACTCAGTAACAACAATGTTGTATTGCCGTTGAATTACACTAGCCTACACAATACATATTTGTTGCTGGTAAAATTTAAGATGTCGGTGATAAGTAATAATGTACTTGGTTTCAATAGAGGGTGACCCTAATATTTGGGACTCATGGACAATTATGGACTTGCATGAACAAAATTAGTTTTTATAAGGTTAATTAATATTCATATAAGAGTTCTTTGTATCAAATATTATCTAGATATCAACAGTTTTATGAGATTCGTTCAGAGAGGGGGCTTATATGCACCCTATGATCAATAGTGGATTTACAAGCATAACATTTTGTCATTCTATAGTAGGTATTATAAAAGTTATCGTCGCCAAATTTTACATCAATAATTTATGGCATATGAAACTGTTTTCGGGAGTAGTATTTTTATGGGTCAAATATGAGCCGATTCCAAAACGTTTTGGTAAGATGATATTAATTGCAATAAAAAAATTTGGAGCGAATTTAATCTAAACGCCAACATAATAAAATGGCTTATGGACATAAAGACTCTATTCCGGAAAGAAGCTTATATGGGGGCTATGTGAAGTTATGGACCAAACCACACCATTTTCAATAGGCTTGTTACAATAAGGACCTATGTTACAATAAGGACCTATCTCCCAAATTGCCATCTTTACTTTTCGCAAAATTCACATGGTTAGTTGGACGGACGGGCATATCGTTTGATCGACTCAGCAAGTGTTTCTGATGCGATCCATTGACTAAAAGTTGGGTCTAGGACTAACATTTTTAGTTGTTAAATACATCAGCACAAACGCCTATTACGTTCTTCACTATTGTGGTGTTGGAAAACAATATAACTAACTTAATAGTTATTGGTAGGTCTTATTTGTGCCACACTGTATTTTCGAAACAGTTTTTTTTTTGGGAATTATTTACGATATCTGTAATCACAAGCTAAGAGGCTTTCCCTGATTTTTAATAATTAAATAAAAATTACTACGTCATGATTAGAAATTTTTAATTTAACTGTGAAATATTTATTACTCAAGATAAACGAAATGTAAAAAAAATTTTATTTAAGATAAACGAATATAGAACGGTTAGAGATACAGGGGTGTGCTGGAAATCGCAAACGCAAAACGCAAGAATTTTAAAAGTCGTTTTTTAGTAAGATTTCTGTAATAAAATAATTTTATGGCAAATAATCTACAAACATTTATCTATTAAACAGAATTTTATAACAAAAATTATAAAAATTAGATTAAAAGTGTATTAAAAACAGCGTCCAAATTCTTGCGTTTGCGATTTCCAGCACACCCCCCATAAGTTGCAGAAAACTTATAAATATTTTTTTTTTCTTTTTTAAAGGATCTAATTGAAAAATACCGCTATTTTTTATTTTATTTTATGGTCAAGACTTTATAATTAATTTTGATGGCCATTCAATAAAAATAAAAGTGTTTTAGAGCAACAGCGCAGCGCTCTGGGTCTTATCAATTTAATAATTTTGTATAAGTACTTGTAGGATTTACCAATCGAATAAAAAGTTTTATAATCCAATAATTTCCTAAAAATTTTTCACTAGATAATAATTGTTGGACTTGCATGAGTGTGTAGTGGTTGGAAAAAGTAAGAAATAAAAAAAGCTATAATAGAGTGAAAGTGATATGAAAAGGTTGAAAATTAAGGGACTTTTTCGATGGTTTCAAATTGTTAGCTTATTTTAAAATCCGAATAATAAAAAATGGAAAATTCTGCCATTAATAATTTATATTAACTTAGTAAAGTAAACATATTAGACAATTTCAATCTACCATTTTACTAATAAACAATGCGCTTATCTAACATTGTAAGCTAAGGCACACGTCATTCTAATAACTTCCACCGATAGTGGAGAATGATGGTATACTTAGTTTGTCATTACGTGTGAAATTTTTTTAATATTCATCTAAGACCACATTAAGTAAATACCTATATTCGGGGTTATTGAGTAATTCTAAGTCGATTTAGCAATGTCTGTCTGTCTGTTACTCTGTTGAAATCACGCAGAAAAGAACAATATTGTCGTTCAATTATTTCTAGTTCCCCTACGCTGTTTGGGATTGAAATCGGTTTCTGTTGGGAAAAAGTTATAGACTCAACTGCGAAAAATGTAAAAATTAAATATTTCTAATAATATAAGTATTGTGGTTATTTTGTTGAACTGTTCATGGTTTTTAATCCGAATTTTGATATTTAAATTAGGCTTAAGTTCATCAAAATTAATTTTTATTAAATTATATTTATGAAGAAAGGAATTTTACAACATGAAATTAATTAAAATTTATAGATAATTTTTCATTCTTGACTGCCGCGGGAGTCGAACCCAGGCTTTCACGGACAGGTTACCCTTACATGTTTCGATTGCAATCGCTCAATCTCTTCAGAGAGTTTTGCCGTTTAACACTCACCGCCATTGGCGATGCCTGGCAGTCAATAGTCAAACAACAATCTTTAAACCAAATTGTATTTAACCATTGTTAGATCGAAATTTGCTTTGAATGATTATCTATTTTAATTGATTTACATGTTCTTCCTTACTTCGGTTTTTTTCGTACTTTTTGTCAAAAATTCTTCTGGAAGTCCAAAGAACATTTCTTAGTTTTTCATGTTTTGTCTTCTTTTTTCTTGTTGACCTTTTTCAGCACAACTTGAAGGACAAATGTAAACATAAAGCTCGTGCCTTAGCTTTTATTAATAATTTTTATATTAGTAAACATCTGATAATTTACCATAGGCCTCATATAAAGCCCAATCTCATAAAATACTTGAGTACATCAAAAAAAGCAACAAAAAATGCTTTTGTTGTAAAATTTGGTTTGAATTAGTTTTTTAAGACTGGAAAACATGTCACTAAATTTCGTAATAATAATTTATATATTGCATACAAATCCCACTGCTGCAATGTTCTTACTCTCGTTGAAGGGTATTAAAGGTTCGGCACTGCCAAATATAGCACTTTTACTTTTTTTTCTTTAAAAACCAAACAAAAAAATCGTTAAGCTTGTAGGCACAAGTTCAAGTCAGTGTTATCAGTTTTAAAGCCGAGAAAATAACTACAACAGAAAATCGAATTTATTTTTTAATACTTTTTTAAATAAACAAATTAAAAACATGCATTTTTAAAACATTTCCAAATTAATACATTTTAATATACAGAGAAGATGATCATGAGTTGTTATCGTACGACTTTGTATAAATTTATTTTATTTTGTGAAAATTATATTAAAAATAAACTGAAAAAAATCATAAGCAACACTGAAAAAAATAAGATTTACGGTATAAATAAAAGAGAAATAGGTACTAAAAACAAAAGCAAAGAAGAAAACTGGAAATTAAAAAAAAGTAATTTCTTTGTAACC
Source organism: Pollenia griseotomentosa (assembly GCA_963931875.1). NCBI lineage: Eukaryota > Metazoa > Arthropoda > Insecta > Diptera > Polleniidae > Pollenia > Pollenia griseotomentosa. The sequence continues at coordinate 198,830,856 of OZ007561.1, read as the reverse complement.
GAAACATGTTTTACATTGTTTTTAGTTCAATTTAAGTTCAGTTATAGTTCAAGCCTTCTGCAGTTTCTACCTAGTTTTAGTTCACTCTTAGTTCAATTCTTCTTTAGTTACAGTTCAGTTTTCATTGCAGTTCTATTTAAATTATAATTCAGTTCTGTTTTGATTCTCCATACATACATAAATAAGTTTTAGTTTATTTATAATTCTTTTTTAAAAACATCCAATTTTCTTATCTCTGCCTCATACAATTTTACAGAGTGGCAGCAACATTGAGAGATCTGCATTCACGTAGTGACAAAATTCTCTTGCACTTGAATTTACCCAGGGATGGAAACCATTGCTCAATTACTTATGTGATTTAAAATAAAGAGATTTCGATTAAACGATTTACAATTAAATAAAAACGATTTATAAGTGTTTGAATTTAAAGAACAAAAATAATACATTACTCATAACCGATAATGCTCTTGTGAGTATTTCGTATTTTTTTCAATACATATTTATTTTTATTACGAGTTATAAGAGGTTGTCTAGGAGTATGTACGATTTAATGGCTCTCCTCAGACTTTGAATTAAAAAAAAATACGAATTAACGAGGGGGTCAAAACGTTTAGGATTTAGTGAATTGAAGATTTTCTCTAAAGGGAACGGCCGTTTATTTTTGAGGTTTTTAAATTAATGGGGTACGAACTATCGCGGTTTGAATGTTTTTTTTTTTTTTTTTTTTTTTTTTTTTTTTTTTTTTTTTTTTTTTTTTTTTTTTTGTTATTGTCAAAACAACTTTATTTATCAACAAGTATTTTTAATACAAAAATTGTTATTTGGTTTTAATAATACTTGTAAAAATGTAAGATTAAAATTTTTAATTCTTAGAAATTGCCAATAAAGCTTCCAGATTATAAAAGGTTTAATTAGAACGAAATTTAAAAAAAAAATCTAAAAAAAATAATCTGATTCATTTCTGTTTTAGACATTTGTATAAAACTTATATATTAACTTTTTTAGTTAAATTAATCAACATGTTGTTTGGAACGTGTTTTTGGTTTTTGTGGTCCATTTGAAAATGTTGTTGGAACCGTGGGAGGAAGGAAGCTTTCTAATATATAGTTACAATCCTTGTATCTACCATATTGTGTATTCCTTAACTTTGATGTGGGGTAAATTTTCTTCTAATAAGTATTACGCTAACGCTGACGTGGTGGTAAAAGATTTTCAAAGAAAAAGTTACGTAAATGATGACGAGTGGCAATTTTAACACCAGCATGTCCGTAGCTCCGCTCGTGCTAGGTCGAGCTCAGCCAAAACACAAGTGAATAACAACGATCACGATATAAGAAGATACTAAGAGAATTAAATTTATAGAGCGCAATGGAAGAGAGTATTTAAAAAAATTGTAAGGAGAGGGTCAAATTTACCACCACCTCAACAGTTAAAGGTTAATACTAACTAATTCTTTTGAAATCGGAAATTCCATATTTTTTTGCTAAAAATTTCCTTTACACGCCACAGTCGATTTTAAGAATAATATATCATACTGTATTCTTTGTTTTTTCTTGGCTAGTTCCTATAGAATCTGTGATTCCACATTTTTATAGTCATTTAAGATTTCTCCGCAGCGTTCTTTTGAGCATTTAGCCTTCACAGTTCTTGTTTTGGCACTGCCAAATTTTGTTTAATAAACATGTATATTTATTTGTGAACAACAGTACACAGTTATTTTTTGTTTGGGTTTAAACTGAGATAAAAATATAATTGTTTAAATAATGTGTGTTCCTTAAATTGTGATATTTTTTATAACTTTTTGTATGAGTTGTATTATGAAAAGGTTAATTACACTGTGCTAGTTAAAAAAAAATAGACATGGCGTTTTAACATAATTCTGGTACGCAGAATCCAATGGTGCTAACCGTTTTTTAAGGTTAGCTCTTTTTTTTGAGATACCCGTTATTTTGAAAATGGAGGAGGTTGCACAAAATATATTCGCGTAACTCCAAAACGGTTTAGTAACTCCAAAACAGTTTAGTTTATTAAAATTACTAGAAAATTCGAAATTCTGCAATAAAAGTTCCTTTAAGAAAGGTAAACATTTGTTCTAATATGCGCAGTCGTTTTAGAAACATTGTGTGCAGGTTTAAAGCTATAGGTCCACACCAGGCGTTCAATGCGTTGATGAATGTGTAAAAGAAGTAGAATCAATGAAAAATAATTTTGAAAAAAGTTGCACAGCACACGTGTAGAATAAAGGCATCGAACGCATGAAGTAGGAGTACTTTCTATTTTTGCGTGCGTCTTTAAAAAAAGGCTAAAAAAGTACAAAACGAATAGTACGCGTTATGTGTACTTCCAGCTTAAGGTAATTAATTCTTGAATTAAAGCAATAGTTTATATGATAGACTTAAAATCTTAGTAGAAATTTCCAAATGAATAATGAGTTGTGTTTCCTGATATTTCTTAAACTTCAAAAAGTTGATACTAAATTAGAAAAGCCTTTCTCCAGCCCTGGCTGTTTATAATTAATCTAGCTGTAAATTCTCTTAAAATTTATTTGTTGTAGTTGCTGTTTTGGTTTTTGGTAGTACGAGTACGACTTGTTGTTGTTTTGATATTTTATGTTTCGTATATTTCACTTTTGTTTGTTTTTATTTTTGTTGTCATAATTATCAACAACGATCCTCGTTGAAGTAGTTTTGTTCAACCACTGACCTGTTAAAAGTGTCAGTCTTTTCATTGGCTTTGAGGCGTATTGAACGTGTGCGATCGATCGAACGTGTACTCGATTTGTTCTCTCTCTTTTGGTTACAACAAATAAAACAAAACTGTTGTTCTGAAAATAGTTTTCAAATTTAAAACGCGGGTCGTTTGTTTTTTTGAAGAAGAAATTTTATATTTGAAAAACTGTGTTTTAAGTGATTTTTTTCCAAAAAAAGGTAATTAAGGGTAAAAAGTACAACAAAATTAAATTTTTATTTAAATTAGTTGCTTTCTTGAATTGAAAGTTAAAAATTATTTTTTATCGATTTATAAAAAATTAACAGTTAATTGCAATTTTTTTATCTCAACTTGTCACGTTGCCTGATACATTGAACTTTGCACAGTGTTTTATAATTGGTGCAAAATATGTGGAGATTAAAATATTTATATTCAGTAACGTTGAAGTTTATGAACGTTTGGTTATTATACGTCGTGTACATAAATTGTGCTATGCGCATTTATTAATTTTGGCACAATAATCTTAAAGAATTTAAAAAGTATGTATACTGCAACAAGTGATTATGAGTTGCACTTTGTTCTAAATTTAGTTTCATATAATTTAAAATGATATAAAATATTTAATAAATTCTGTAAAATGGGACCTTAATTTAAAGTGATTTAAAATATTAACTCCACTATTTTTGAAAGCAATTCATTTCATTGTAAAAATACCCTGCAAATAATGCGACCAGTCCATACACGCATGTAAAATGTAGCCCATAAGGGACTAGGACTAGTACAAAGGTAACCCCAATGTATGGAAAAAATATGGTCTATTTAACATTACGATATCCTAGGGCAGGACATTATATAGCCCAGCTTTGCATTACAAAGGAGTATTCTTAAAACGACTCCATGGTATAGGTACTGCAGAGTATTAGCTTTGAAATCGTTTAAAAATGAAAACATGTCGTTAAAAAACGAAGACATGTCGTTTCACTACAAACTCTTTTTTAACACGGAAATGGTCCATGCTTGCATTACATTAGACCAGTCCAAGGAGTAGTCCATTTGGTCAAAATCAGGATCAGGTAGTCCAATATTATTTGCAGGGTTTTTAAATACAAATTCTTAAATAGTCAAAAAGTTTCATATAAGAAGTTTTGTGGATTATAGTAATTTTCCAGAAGTAAAGTTTTAGAAGCCATGACTTAAATGTGGGTCCAGCTCAGGGGGTTTAAATTCCAGTTCAGGGTTGGGGACTTACATAGTGGAAATTAAGTACGTACGATCTGCAAACTAGGGAGGTAACGATACGCCTTTGGCCGACACGATACCGATACACAAAAAGAAATATCGGCGATACCGATACTTTGAACTGAATATGAATTCAAACTAAAATTAAGAAAACTCAAGTACAGTAATTTTTTAATTACATAAAAATTATAGTGTAAGATGTTATTTATATTCAAAATATTTAAAAACAACGTATTGAATTTGAGTTCAAAGTAAAATTAACAAAAAAAAAAAAACAAAAAAAAAAATTATTTAATAAAAAACAACTGTGAAAAAGATAATGAATGTTTAATATTAATAAGATTTTATTAAAAAAAAAAAAAACAAAGTTTGAACCAGACCTGCGAATGAAAATAGTCTCTCAGATGCGACGGAACTCACTTGAAAACTTTAGTAAATCTGCGCCATTTTCTTCAAGTGTGGATTTAACATGTCATTGTGCCAGTAAACGAGCGGATCTGCACCTCTAAAATATAAGAAGGTCTAATACAGCCCTTATTTTCTTCTGTAGCAGAAACACAGTTTATGATGGACAGAGACTCATCCTTCTCGAATACTCTTATCATTTTTTCAGCAACGCTCCATAGGCCATAGGCTTATAGGCTCCCGCAGACTTATAAAAACTTTTACTTGGTTTAAAAGTGACCTTGTCTTCAACACTATCGAAATGCAGAGTCATGTTAAGTAGCTCAATAAGTCGTTTTTTCGACTATCTTTGAAATATCCGGGCTTTGTATAGACAATCAAGAATCGAAGATAAACAATAGGCTTCATTATTCTCTTAACCTTTAAATCATTCATTTTGAGCTAATGCTAAGTTATGCGCAAATTTTGTTCTGACATATTCTCCATCTTCGTTTATTCATTTATTATAACTAGCGGAATAGCGTCAGAGGCAATAAAGCCGTGGCTTTGCTTTTGCCTCTAAAAGTTTTCAGCAAAATGATTTTTATTCCACAAAATAACCAGAAAACATACAAGATTTAGCAATGAGAAAACATTTCACTATTATGGTGCAAAGATTAAGGGCTTAAGCTGAAAGTCCACATCATCTGTCAAAAAAGTAGAAACTGTGGAAAATTTTATTGATAATGGCTGACAGAAGTCTTGAGTATTTTGACGAAAGTATTTTCTTGATTTAATTATTGTTTGAAAATTGTTTAAAAACAATAAAAACTGATCATGACAGTGTTGTATAAGTATTCCTGAAAATATTCAAGGCTTGTGTGATAGTGTAAAGTACCCTTAAATGCTAGTCTACACTATCACACAAGTCTTGCGTACTTTGAAGAAAATGATTCCCTGATCTACTTATTGTTTGAAAGTTAAAAAAAAACATAAAAGCAGCTTATCATGACAGGGTTGTATTTTCCTCAAAATACGTAAGATTTGTGTGATAGTGTAAAGTAGCCTTAAGTTACACAGCAAACGCGTAGAATGCTTATGCAAATTGATCGCATGGCGTAGGATTACTGACTACTTTTGCAGAACGCATGGTGTGGACCTCCAGCTAAAGAATTTAAAGAAACAATTTATTGTTCTGTTTTGATTCATTTCTCAGCTTTTTAATGTGTAATAAGCATTGAAAATTTAAACATAGTATCGTCGTACCGAAAGTAAAATAGCGCTGATATCGATATATATTTGCAAACCTGAAATATCGCCGATACATCGGTTACTTTCCTAATTCAAAACCAGTTTATAATATTAGAACAACGGTGGTCGACTAGCCCAGGTGGGGTCACGACCCTCCCCTTCTTGGATTCGCGACTTTGCTATGAGTAATAATAAAACGATCTCTTCAAAAATTTTCAATTAAAGATAAATTTTAATAAGAATTAATTATAATATTCGTTTCGGGCAATATAATTATATTTTATTCCCAATTTCGAAATTTAAATTGTTCAAATTTCGCTTGAATATAAATATGACTGATTAACGGGTCTAACACGAAGTAATGCAAACTGATTTATATGTTATGAAAATCCATGTTTTTTCTCTAAAATTTGCAAATTCTGAGAATTTTTAACTACAATTTTAATTGATTTCAATATTACGTAGTGAAATTTCGAAGCAATGAAAGTATATGTATATATAAAACGGCCTTAATGAAACTTTGAAAATTATTTAGACTCGTTTCTCTTGTTTTTTTTTTTTTTTTTTTTTTTTTTGCAAAAAAAGGAAAACAATAATAAAGTAAACAAACAAACATATACATAAGTCTCTTAAAGACCTTTGAAAAACATCATTGAAAATCTAAACTAAACTCACTTACAAGACTAAATTCTCCTCTAATGGATTCTAATGTACCCATTAGAAGAGAATTAAGGCACTCTTTTTTTTTAATTATAATATTAAGAATTTTGTGTATGAAATTAGTTATTTGTTTTCTTATTTTGTAGGTATTTGTTTATAGAAGATTGATCAAAAAAGTCGAATTTATATTCTTGGTTTTTCAAACTCGTGCAATTGTACGCATTTCTGTCAACATTATAGAATATATTTTTAAATATTTTATCAGTTGTTTGTTTTTAAAATATTAAAATGTGTGTGTTTTTTTGTAACAAGAACACTGAGCATAAGACTTTTCTAGAGAAGGAGGCACGTTTTTCTTAAGAAAAAACGATATACAACCAGCGTTGCCACGACCAAAAAAAATTTTTAACCGAAATGTACAAAAAAAAAAAACAAAATTTTTATGTACTACTATTTCTACTTCAGCTGAAAACAAAATGTAGCCCATTTGGGACCTACGGGCAATCGTGGACCCGCCAGAACAAAAATATGTTACGAGGTTAAGGTTCATGTAATAGTTCTTTGTACCGAATGTTATTTAGATATCTTCATCTATATGAGATTTGTTTGCCTTAAAGTGATTAAAGGAAGAGTGCTTATATGAGACTTGTGGTTAATTTTAGACCTACCAGCACAATATCATGTCATGACATGGTTAATACCGTAAAAGTTATTTTCGCCAAATGTTAAATCAATACCAACATTTAAAATAAAGTTATGACATTAAAAGCTATTTTCGGGAGAAGTACTTATTTGTGTGAGATCAATGGTCAAATCTGGACCAAATCCTATGAAATTTGGGTAAATGATTTATAATTCAATAATTAAAGTTTGGGTTTAATTTAATCTAAATAACCACATATTTTTAATAAGATGGTTTATGAAAACAAAGACCCTATTTCGGGAAGAAGCTTATATGGAGGGCTATGTAATAGGCTGGATTCTTGTGTCAATTAGAACTTTTAAAATGATCTCCAAAATTGCGACCAGTTCTTTGAGCACAAGGTTTACATGGACAGGCAGCTGGACGGACGGACACCGTCGAATCAATTCATAAATCGATTCTAAGTCGATCTAAGTCTAAGACCAATATTTTAAAGTATTACAAACATATAATACACAAACGCCTAATACCCTCATCACTATTCTGGTGTGGGTATAATAAAAAATTTTACCAGTCTTGGTTAAAAGTAAGCAAAACGGTAACTCTTGATACAACCAAAATAAAAAACAACTTTAGAGAGCAACCTCATTATTTGTTTTGTTTATATCGCATGATTCGTAAGTGGCAACAAGTATTCGAAATTTTGAAAATAAATTGTGTGTGTTCTTTTTAAATAAAGTAGTGTGACGACTTTCATGAGAAATTATTTATAAGATCTTTAAAGTATTTTATACCGTAAAAGAGTACTGTAACGCAAAAAAAAGTAGTTTTTGTTTAAAAATACTTTTTTGAAAAATGTTTTTTTTTTAGGTATTTTTTAGGCTTCTTTTTCAGTCCTTTTGTAAATTATGTTTTCTCTAAGTTGTTCTTTGCTTTATTTTTGTCCAAAGGTACTAATTAAAAGGTGCCTTTTTCAAGAAATACTTTTTAAAAGAAACTTTTTTGAAGTTATTTTTCTGTTTTTGTTGAGAAGGGCACTAAATTAAAACAAACATTTTTCAAGTGAAATTATCCGTTATGATTAATATGTTCTTTTGTTATAGGCTTTTAACACTGAACAACATCTAACATCAATTTGCGAAGATTAACATCTTCCCATAAGAAATACACAGGACTTAAAAACTTGGCAGTTTTGTAGAAATTTTTTGTATAGGTATACAAATATAAAGGGTGGTTAAATTTTGAAGGGCCGATGTGGATTTTGAATAAAAAACAAATTATTTAGGAAATTATTGTCATTTTTTTTACTATGATAATATTGGTATGGTTCAATTATGTATGGAACAAAATATCGGCCAAATGGCCGCCGGCGGCACACCTCCATCCGATGGTCCAAATTTTCGATGACGATGAGGCATAATTGAGGTTATATGCCGAATTATCTCATCCTTTAGCTCTTGAATTGTTGCTGGCTTATCTTTTCTTTCAAATAACCCCAAAGAAAGAAGTCCAACAGTTTCAAATCACATGATCTTGGCGGCCAATTGACATCGCCACCACGTGAGATAACACGGCCATTGAACTTGTCGCGCAAAAGAGCCATTGTTTTGTTAGCGGTGTAGCAAGTGGCACCGTCCTGTTGAAACCACATATCGTGTACATTCATATCTTCCAATTCGGGATATAAAAAGTTCGTTATCATCTCACGATAGCGAACACCATTCACAGCAACTGCCTGACCGGCCTCATTTTGAAAAAAAACACGGCCCGATGATGCCACCAGCCCATAAACCACACCAAACAGTCACTCTTTGTGGTGCATTAGTTTTTCGACAATCACTCTTGGATTATCATTCGCCCAAATGCGGCAATTCTGATTATTGACGAATCCACTGAGGTGAAAATGTGCCTCATCACTGAAGATGATTTTCTTCGAAAATTTATCATCCACTGTTGCCATTGCTTGCCACCATTCTAACCGTTGACGATTGTGTTTCTTTTCATGGTTCAAATTGAGTTGGTCTGAAATTAAGAAATGTCAAATGAAATGCAGAAGAAAACTTGACGTTTAGGTGTGGTTCACATTCAACATCGGCCCTTATATACTGTTTTTCGTGTCGTTTTCAAATGGAGCAAGGAACTCCATTTCTTAAGGTTTTTAGTTGGTTTAAGATAAGTAGCATTAGGCTTCAGTACTCGAACCTGGAACTGTGACTGTTAGCATGGCCTCCAGGTGGGCTGACTTAAAAGCCATATGTCACGTTTATATAGCGAGCCGCATGTTGAAAAAATCCGAGTGCCGTTTCCAATCGCCCCTTACAAGGGAAAAAACACGCTCTCAATTGGTGGCTATTGGTTATTTTAAGGCATAAGTTGCTCGCCTTGACGTTTCCGATATCGTAGGTACTAAAAACTTGTTAGCATGTCCGGCACCACCCGGAAACTCTTCACATTAAGCCGCTGATTGGCCGCGGCTACATTAGCAGCTGCTGCACAAATCTAAGGAACGTTCAACTATCCCAAACTTAAGCCTGGTACTCTGTTCAACATTTGACTTGAAATGCTGTCAAACGCATATGAAAAAAACTTGTTCGGAATATCTATGAAATAATGTTGATGGAGTTGTACTCTGTTCTTTTTGTGAAAAATTTCCGAAATGTTTCTGGCAACATTTTTTTACAAATGCGAAATATTGTAGGCTGCATTTATTTCACGCGGAATTGTAAGCAAAAGCAAAAGACTATGAACTGGTTATTAAATAAGAAATAAAAAATTAAAATAACACAACCGGTTACAGTTTTTTATCCATATTTACTTTTTTTTATTAAATTTTTTATTAAATAAAAACAATTTTTAGTAAAATACATGTGGGGTTTGTTTACATGCGCAAAACAATGTCGCATAGTTAGCAGGAATAAAAACGTCAAATTGTACAAACTCGCTTGATAGGTAACATTGTCAAAATTTTCGTGTGAAATAATCAATGTTGCTCAACATTTTTCACAAATTTGAACAGAGTTCTAGGCTTTAAGCATGCGCCTCAAAAAAGTCAGCTGTGCTTTCATAAGTTATGAAGTGAAAAACACACTTGACCAAGACCATAAAACTCCCTATGGAGGGTGTGCGTAAATCAAAGTATTTAATGAAGGCGTTGTTTTGAAGGAGGCTACTCTTTTTAAAAAGGCTTGATACTGAATCAATTTTTGGTTGTAGTTTAAAGTCAATTTTAAGAGAAATTTTTTAGAAGTAGAGACTTTAAAAAGTTACAAAAGAGTTTATTTTGAGATACTTTATAAAACGATTTTTGATGTATTTTTTGAGTACTCTTTTTAAAAAGGCACCAGAAGGCCCTGGTCATGGAATCTTCCATCAGTTATAGACCGATATAAAGTATAAATTTCTTTTATGTTTAAGAAAAATTAATTTTTACAAAATTTAAGCGGACTATACTGGTTTTTGAAGAAGTTCTTATACTGAAGTCCAATCTAATTGTAGTCCTTTACATTATAGAAATTTTATTTCATAATTTTGATTTTTATTAAAAGAAAACTAAATTAATAAAATAATATGTATTTAGATTGTTAGTCCGAGCTGATCTGGGACCAATGCAATGAAAATGCTTACGCGTAAGCAAATAAGCTGATGTCAATGATTGTTTGTTGCGCAGTTTGATAACATCTTTCGCACAATCATATGAACCAGCCATATTTATGATACGTGTTCATTTTCAGCCCAATTATGAATAAAAATTGAATAACTCAATTTTAAAAATGGGAAAAGGGAAATAACTCTCGGGGAATTTTTATTCATAATTGGGTTGTATGTGTTTTTTAATAGCTGATATTTGCAGTGATACTTTTACGCACGCGCTGAGTATCAGATGCAGCCCAGTGATGCACTTCCGAACATATCTCTTTTGATTGAATAGGGACAGTCTGAAAATTATTTAGTCTGTTTTTTTTAATGACTCTGTGAATATAATTTATAATTTATTAAATACTGTTAATTATGAAACTAAAAATCATTTTTATGTTTATACATTTTTTATTTTCATAATCTCAAAACTAAAAATAGATTATAAACTTTAATCTAAAAAAAAAACGAAATGATAAACTTTGGAATAATCTAATCATTAGTTTAATTTTAAATAACCAATTTTCCCAGTACAGTACTTTCTAAAAGTATGTACAAATAAATTTATTTATCAGTAACTATTTTCGGAATTTTTTTCAATTTATAAAATTTACAAAATATAAAATTTTTTTTATTATTATTTTACTTAAGAAAATTTTTAACTGATTAAATTTTTAATCACCTTGATGAATTCCTTTTTGATAATTTCTTATCGATTTTTTTGTTTGAAGAAACATTTAATACACAATTTTATATTTATTTTTTATTATTTATTTAAGTTCTTTTATAACTGTTTTTATGAAACTATTTAATGAATTGGCTATTTTTATGTAGCGTGAGGTGTTTTAATGGTTTTTCTTAAACAACAATAGTGCTGGGTTTTTAACCTTTGTATACCCTTCACTGAAGGTAAAAGGTATATATAAGTTTGTCATTCCGTTGGTAATTTCTACAATATTTATCGAAGACCTAATAAAGTATATATACTTTGGGTGCTTATGGCAAACGCATTTAATTTAATGCTGTCCGTTTGTCTCTTGGAATGGGTTTTAAGACGGCCCCAGATGTGATGGGGACTTGGTTAGTACATATTGATGACTAGAGATGCGATTGCCATGCAAATGCATGTTTTTTGTCGATACTCTGAGACCGATGTTTGTTTTTGCATATTTTGGTGAAAATGCATATTTAGGTTTTTAATGCATATTTTTGCATATTTTGACATTTTTGACTGATTTTCCATGTTACAAAAAAAATTCTTAAAAAATTTTTTAAAAAACAAAAAACCTTCCAAAAAAATTTTAAAATCAATAAATTAATTATTTTGGAGCTTTGCTTTAAATACAAGATTAAAATGGTTAAGGCTTCTAATAAGTTTAAAAAATTGTATCGAAAACTGTTACAATATACTTGCTTGGCACATGGGTTATACCACGTTGCAGAGGAAATTAGAAGTTAATTCGATAATATTGCAATTTAATCAAATTTATCCCTTGGTTCCGCTTCCACCGCAAACAGTAGTAACAAGATGGGGACCTGGTTAGATGCTTCAGAATTCTATTCAAAAAACTTTTAGTAATTTAAGAATATTAGAACAGCTTGTTTACACCGATGATTATTCAATTGAAAAAGTAAAACAAATATTTAATTTAAATAACACCAGAAGTCAATTAGCTTTTGTATTTTCCAATAATGGATAATTTGGTAAAACAGTTACTAATAAGGAGGGATTTAGTTCATTTAATACTCAAGTCAAATTAATTGATATTGCAGAAAGTAAAATTAACAATGTGGAAGGTATTCTTCCCGACAAATTCAAAAATAAAATACATTTTAAATATTTGTGAACTGATCTGGAATCAAAGTAGGATCTGAAAATAATTATTTTCAAAATGCATTGGCATTCTTCAAGTACAAGACAAAGTTTTACTTTTAATAAAACAGTTCTGATTTATTTAAACAAACAAAAATTTAAATTGGTTATTTAAGTTTTTTAAAGATATTTGAATAACAATAGACTGCATTTTATATATTTCTGTTTTTAGTAAAATTAAAAAATTAATTTTTATGGAATTTCTTTAAGTTTTTAGTGCATATATTTTATTTTTTTTCAGTGCATATTTTAAGCGCATATTTTAGATTTTTTAGTGTATGAAAATCTCATCCCTATTGATGACACATATGCTCCGTTAAATTTTGTTTTAAAAATTCAGCCTGATCGGTTCACAAATGGCGGGATTGAAATAGTGGTCATGGCACAAAAAAGTTTAATTCATATCTAAAGAACAACATTATAACTGTCGGTTCTTATCGCACCATGGTGAAGGGTATATAAGATTCGGCATAGCCGAATAAAGAACTCTTACTTGTTTTTTTTTTTTTTTTTGTTGAATTAACAATTGTATTTGTTTTATTTTTTCTTTCTTTTAATGAACTACACAGTTTTCTTTTGGAGGGTGAAGTTTATAATGTTAATGGTTAAGAGAGTTTTAATTTAATTTTTATTTGAAATAGAAGTTTTAGTTATGGGTTTTTATAGAATGGGCAAGCAGCTGCTGCATGGAAACACCGGTCTACTACAGATTTTGTTCAAAGCAAGTTCAATAGCCTGATAAATAACAAAAAATTACTACAAGAAAATGTTAGTGAAAATAAAAAAAAGGAACAAATCTTAGAAAGTCGAATATCAGCAGAAGAGTCCGGTATTGAAAATTGTACGTCGTTTGCTAATACAGGTATGGTCACCCGGGTGGGTATTGCTAAAGGCTAGATTACACTATTATACTTTGTATTAATACATGTCAAAAACTCAAGTAATATGACAAAGTCTGATAGTGTGAAAGCGTGTGTGATGAAAATGACAAGTACTATGAAAAAAAGTTTGACATCCCATACGACTTCATCGTTTTTTTGAAAAATTTCTAAACAACAATACTTTTCATTGCATCAGGGTTGCGTTTTATTTCATGTATGAGTGTCTATACTTTGTGTGATAGTGTGAACTCAAACTGTTATGTTAAATTTGATTTTTTGACAGTCGCAAAAAATTTCATTAGATTTTTATCTCACAAAGAATTGCTACGTAAGACTTGGAAGATAGTGTAATCTAGCCTTAAGGCGAAGGCTGAATTTTTAATTAAGACCGATTTTATTTTTGATCAAAAAAATTAAAACAAATTAAAAAAAAAATTGGCTAGATTTTTTTCTGTAAAGGCTCTATTCTAAAGACTGTATTTCAAAGCATAAAATAAAGCCATCAAACCTATCTCTGTTCGGTGACAAAAAAGACAACACAAAATGTTAAAATGTAGCAATTTTTTTTAGATTTTATTTAAATTTTTAATTTTAACACACATTTACAGCACCGATCAGTCACCGATTCAACAAAACAACTATGTATTTATATTCTCGTTGGAGGGTTATAATAATTGTAACTTGTTTTTATTAAAACACTTTTCTCTTTTTAGAGGTTAATTCATTTTTTTAAGTTTAACAAATTTGAATGCTTTTAATTGAAGTCTGATTTTTGTATATTTCCGTTTTAAAGTCTACTAACCTTTGCCTTGCATTAAGCAGCAACGTGATTAGCGATTAAAAAAATCACCTGCTTACAAACCATTATTAAAGATTTAAAAAATAAATTAATAGTGACTTTAATCTATAATATGTCTAAAAGTTTCCTCTTCTTAAGTTGTATTCACACTTAACAAATATTTTAAGAAATAATTAAAAAAAAAAAAAAACTAAAAGTGAGACCACTTCATTAAAAAATTTTTTGTAGAATGTTTTAATTATGGCCTGTTCATCGATTTCGAACGAAAGCTGTGTTCTTTTATCTACGACTTTAACGTTTACGCTTACGCCTTTTACAATCCGGCCCATTAAAAAAGTTTTTAACGGAATGACAAGCTTAGTATACCCTATTCCACCTCTAGCGACAAAGGGCATACAAGTTTTCAAATACATATTTGCAAAGTGTGACCAAAGTTTAAGTCTTATCAGTTGTTTGCTCTACTACATTGTTTAGATTCCCCTTTTACTTTTTTTTTTTGAAAGTGACCAAGATTAAAGTCTAGACAATTTTTTTTAAAGAAAATGTCTGATATTTTTAAACAGACACGCACTTTTTAAAGATTGGATTGAAAATATAAAAAGCTTTCAAGAATGTTTAGAAATAGGTCAACATATGATTTTCGAATCAAAGACTTTTTTTATATTAAAAATGTTTAATTTGATTTTTCTTTCTAGAGTTTTTCATAAGGCCCCAAAATGTCCATTGATGCTTATTACAATCGTGCCGGTCCCAATCGCCTAATTTCCAGTGATGTTTATCGGACCACCGATGTCAACCAAGCAGTCAAAATTCGTTTCTCCAAAGATGGTCTGGGTGCTGAAGAGCCTATTTCAATACCTGGCCTATTAAAGCGTACAGTTAACAACTATGCCGACTATCCCGCTTTAAGAACAAAGAAGAACAAATCCGAATATGACACAGTAAACTACAGGTGAGTTTAGGCCCTTGAGGTTTAACATTTTGTAAGACTTTCTTTTTATCTTTTAGACAATATGAACAAAATGTACATCAAACTGCCAAAGCTTTTATTAAATTGGGTTTGAGTGCACACAGTGCTGTCGGTGTTTTGGCTTTCAATTGCGCCGAATGGTACTATTCGGCCATGGGTGCGATACATGCTGGTGGCATTATTGCCGGTATTTATACGACAAATTCGGCAGATGCTGTTTTGCATGTTTTAGAAGATTCACATGCTGAGATTGTGGTTGTAGACGATGCCAAACAAATGGAAAAGATACATGCCATTAAAGATAAATTGCCAAAGTTGAAGGCAGCCATACAAATTCAAGAACCTTATGCTCCCTTTATGAAGAAGGAAGATGGTTATTATAGAGTAAGTTAAGACTTGGAAAATATGTGCACAGTGGGGGGAGACAGATAATAATTGGAAAATGAAATATAAAATTATTTAGGATTTGATTTTAATCGTAGCACGTTTTACTCAAATAGGTTAGTTAAGTTTTTTTAATTATGTAACAAATGTGGATTACAGGACAAAGTTTTTAAAACGTACCATTTTTAAAATTTTTGGCAAATTTTTTTATCTTTTCCAAAATAGTAATTTTTTCTAACACTCGAACTAGTATCCAAAAATTTACTATGGCTTTTCGGCCTTAAAAATGATTATAAAACTCTTATTAATGCTTAACCAAAATGAACTTAAGGACCAAGATTCCAAAAAAGTACCTTTTTAAGATCTTTAGATTGATTTTTATTTAAATTTAAGACATTATTTTCCATGATTCGGCTTGTCAGCAAGAAAAAGTACAATTTTAAGGTTTTTTGATTAATATATATTTCAATTTAGGAATTTACTTTCCTTAAATAGTATTTTGTTTCCTTTTCATGATTCGTCTATTCAGCATTAAATTGATTTCAACCCTTTTTTTTATTGATGCGGAACAAATATGTACTTTTCAAAAAAAGTACCATTCCAAGATGTTTTGATTCCCCTTTACTTTGATTTTTGAATTTACTTTCCTTAAATATTTATTATTTTGTTTTCTTTCCATGACCGTGGCTTTTCAGCATTAAATTGGTTATAAAGCTATTTTGACAGTACAGAACAGTACTTAAGGACGAAGTTTCTACAAAAATACCATTTTACGGCTTTTTAATGTATTTTTATTTCAATTTAGGAATTCACTTTTCTAAAATAATATTTTGTTTTTTTTCCAAGATTCGACTTGTTGGCTTTGAACTGATTACAAAATTTTTTTCCGGAGCGGAAAAAATATGTACTTTAGGACTAAGTTTTGAAAAAAGTACCATTTCAACATGTTTTGATTGATCTTTATTTTAATTTAGGAATTAACTCTCCCAAAATACTATTTTGGTTTCTCTTCATGGTCCTGGCTGTTCAGCTTTAAATTAATTATAAAACTTTTTGTCGATGGGGAATAAATATATACTTAAGGACCAATTTTCCAAAAAAAAAGTACCATCTCATTTTTTTTTTGTTTCATTGATTTTTGTTTAAATTAAAGGAATTCACTTTGCCGAAAGATTATTTTGTTTCCTTTTTATGATCCTGGCCTTTCGGCTTTAAATTGATTACAATACTCTTTTATCAATGTATTAAGTTTCACAAAAAAGTACCATTTTAAAATTTTTTGATTGATTTTTATTTGAATTTAGTAATTAACTCTCCTAAAATACTACAGTGCACTCGGGAAAACGTCAACGCTCGTTTACGTCAACATCCCAAAACGTCAACCCTTTATTTTTTACATTGCCTACTCTAAAACGTCAACCCAACCACAAAGCTCTAAAACGTCAACTCTGAATAAAACAAAATTTTGAATTAAGCAGCAGTTAAAATACACACATTTGTACACATACACACTTATTTTATAAAATAATATCAGAAATTGGGGATTCGCCTTATAAGTAGAGTAGAAAAGAACTTACAACTGTATGTACTTATGTATTGTCTTTTTATTTATGTTCAGTTGCTTTTTTATCTCGTAAGTATCACATTAACAAAATGAGCTCAAAACAGCCGAAATTGATTAATTTACAAGAAACGGCAAATATTGTGGACTTATTAGAAAAGGGTACAAGTGCGGTAGCTTTAGCGAAGCAATATGTTGTAACAAAGTCAACCATTAGCAAGATAAGATTTTTTTTAATTCATATGTGTGCATGTAAAATTAAAAATATGATCTCATTTAAGATGTATTCTTTTGGATCTAATTGTCTTCTATGGTTCTAGACAGGTTGAATGACTTTTTTGTTTCCTTTTTGAATTTGTTTATGTTTGGTTTTAGTTTATAATCAATAAAAACCTTTAAAAGCACATTATCGATATGTTTTTTATTTAAAAATTTTACATTTGTAAACGTCAACAATTTGTTAAACGTCAACACCCGCGGTTTTAATTAGTTGACGTTTTCCCGAGTGCACTGTATTTTGTTTTTCTTCATGATCCTGGCTTTTCAGCTTTAAATTGATTTTAAAAAAAGTTTTTGTCGATGGGAAATACATATATACTTAAGGACCAAATTTCCACAAAAGTACCATCTTTTTCGGATCGATTTTTGTTAAAATTTAGAGAATTCACTTTTCCGAAAAAGTATTTTGTTTTTTTATTTCATTATGCTGGCTAGCCGGCTTTCAATTGATTACAATACTCTCTTATCAATGCGAACTTAAGAATAAGGCTTCACAAAAAAGTACCATTTTAAAATTTCTTGATTGCTTTTTATTTGAATTTAGGAATTTACTTTCCGGAAATAGTATTCTGTTTTCCAATATTCAAAATCTTTCTATATATTTTGATTTTGACCCACTGTGCAATATAAGTTTTTTTTTGTCTTTAAACTTGTCTATAAATTTCTTTTCTCTTTTTGCTTTATTACTTTTAGTGGTCTGAAATTGAGAATATGAATGTTTCAGATGTCGAAGATGAATTCAAAAAACGTTTAGAAAATATTGCCATCAATGAATGCTGCTGTTTGGTTTATACAGTAAGTACGAATACAATAGATTTATTTGTTACAGACATCATTCATTTCATCAATTCTTATATGTTTTTCTCTAATCCATTCTCTCTTTCTTTTTTGTTTTTCCCAGTCCGGCACCGTTGGCATGCCAAAGGGTGCAATGCTTAGTCATGATAACATTACGTTTAATGTTCGTGCCATTACAAAATCTTTGGAACGTGTTGTTACTGGTGCAGAGGTTTTGGTCTCCTATTTACCATTGTCTCATGTTGCCGCCCAGACTACGGATATTTATACAATAGCTTCTGTAGCAGGTTGCGTTTATTTTGCCGATAAAGATGCTTTGAAAGGTTCTCTGGTGAAATCGTTGCAAGATGCTCGTCCCACAAGATTTATGGGTGTACCACGTGTCTATGAGAAATTTCAAGAGCGTATGGTTGCTGTTTCCTCGACCAGTGGAAGTTTTAAGAAAATGCTTGCCAGCTGGGCTAAGGGAGTTACTCTTAAACATTACATGGAGTGTCAGGGGTGAGTTGAAACAGGGAGAAAAATTGCAATATAAACACATAAATAAAGTACTAAAGATGTAGGGAATAATTGGATTTTAGTAGTGATAGAGCGAATTAGATAAATTAATGAGTTGGATAGGAATGGTTGTGTTTTTAAAAAGAAGTGAATGTTAAATGATTTTATTTTAAGATTGGTAGAATTTAACCGAAAATTCCATTTTTGATTCTAAAACATATATTTTAGTGTGTCAAAAGGTACTTTCAGACCTAACAAATATTGGACGAAAAATATCCAAAAAAAAAAAAAAGCGTGACCAGTTAATTAATCAAACTTTAGCTTTATATTTAACAATTTCTATTGATTTACCAAATTTTATTTGTAAGAATATAATTGTTAAATGTAATTAAAAAACTATTAAATTTAGCAAACGATTTGCAATAGCAAATATTTTTTTAAACTAGTGGTTACGTGTAGGACGTCAAATATTTGATAGGTGTGAACATAGCTTAAGATTTTTGTGGGTCAGCTGATCACCTTTTTAACGCATCAAAGCCTAGATTCTGACTTACTAAGAATTCCAGGAAAGTCCATATTTTAGAATCGCTAAAAGGCTCCTTAAAATCTTAAGATTGTCTTTTTTTCAGGAAAGACTAAAAATTTACATTTCCCTGCGGAAAATCGCTTTTTATTTTTATTAGGGTAGTATCATATATTGATAGATAGTTTTATAAACTTTGCTGCTAGTTTGTTTAAATAAAAGGAATAAATCTTCATTATGAATAACTTTTAAATAGAGAAATCACCACTTAATATGTTTAAGAGTTGTCCGGTAAATATTTTAGCCTAGATTGTAAAGTCCAGCAACCAAAAATTGATTTAAACGGTATGTTTTTCTTTATTTCTGCGCAATCACAAAAACGCTAAGCTTATCGGTTTAATATTTAGAAATCATGTTTTAAAATATCATAAGGGTCGTTTCATATGTATAGAAAATTGTTGCTACTAAATAAGGGACTCTTTCGGAAATCACTTTTAAGATATACAGCCATGTCACAGAGTACAATTCCGTTCGAAAACGGAATTCATTCAGTATTTTGGTGCTTCAGAAAACGAAGAAAAAACTTTTTTAAATGAAACCATTTATGTTTTCATGAACGGAATGTGAGTTTTCTGTATCTGAAAGGCCAAAAAATAATCAAAATTTTATTTCTATCAATAAAGAAATATGTTTTCTTCGATTCTGTACGGAATCATTCCGAACGGAATTGTACTCTGTGACATGGCTGATAATCACGGTTTGGTAATATATTGAAGGCAATAAGTTAACGTTTTATTTAATCTATTACCAAACAGTTGCAGGCGTATTTAAAAATTGCCAACCACGATAAGGTTGAATAACATTTGGACATATTTATATGCCAAAGTCTATTTTTCTGGGTTTTAACAAAAAAGTACCAAAATTGTTCTTCTTATAAGTTCTCATTAACTCAGAACCCTGCAGATATAATTAAATGTTTCTAAGTTTAATATTATAGAAAATTCAAAAAGTACCACATGTAAAACGAAAAAGTAAAAACAAAGACATTTATTTTCTCCTATTTCCCCTTTGTTTCTCCCTATTGAAATATTAAAAATTTCAATATTTTTAAATGAATGGTAAAATATGTTTTGTACAAAAAGTGCCAAAAATTGACACGATTTTTACCTTTTAAACATTCAAATTTGTAAAAGGTACCAAATTTATATATACATATTTTTGAGATAGTTTACGAATGTGATATAATTTTTTGTTATGCTTATTGGTTTAAAAGATAAATGGGCGTCAAAAAAGTCCCAAAATACAGGTTTTACCCTTTTACTCTCGAAAATCGCCGAATTTCAAAAAAAGTACTTTCCGCTTATTTTTTAATGAACAAGGACATATGAGGTTTTTGAATTTACACATTTTTACCGTCTTTAACCACCTAAACATTTGAACTTCCAAAAATCCCATCTTATTAGATCGATTTGGCGAGAGACCAACTTCCGGTCGAAATATCAAAAACTTCAGTCTTGTAGGCTGTGCGAGGATAAATAAATCAGCCATTCAGTAATATTAAAATTTTCTTACTACACAACTAAATATTAGAAATGCTCTTTCGTAGCAAAAGTTTTCTTTAAATAGTAGACGTAAAATATCGTAGATATCTCTTTGGCAAATAGAAAATGCACTTAACAGTTTAATAAGGGTCGTTTCGTATCAAATGAAAGTTTTCAATGTTGGATAAATCGCCATAAATTTTCAAATATTTTATTGTAAAAGAAATTATAGTAAACACAAGTTAAAAACCGGTCTTTTGAGGATCGTTCCATAATTAACAAAAAATTTCTTATGGGGTTCGTAGTCGGTTACTGCTAAATCTTTTTGAATAACAAGATTGTGAATACTATTATAGTCTCAAAATTCAAAATACTTAAACTTTCCATTAAAAAATAAAATTTGCAATAAACAATTTCATATGCGTCGTTTTACATTAAACCTTAACTATTATCAAAACATCTTGGCATTTTAAAATCTCCTTAAATAACAAGTTTCTAAATACTTTTAAAGATACAAATTTCAATTGCATAACGAATTTTAAAATTACTACTCAATAAACAATTTCCTATGGGTAGTTCCATATTTAATTACAACTTTAATAATCGTATAAGCCATTATCAAAAATCGGTTTTAAAAACAAATTTCTCTGGTTAATAAATGGACTTCATTAGAGAATTTTCTCTTTTGGTTTATAGAACTTTGAATAAGTGAATAACAAGGCACATTCAACAAGATAAGCTCGTTTGAACGGGTGTTAATTCCAAGTTGTTTTTATTTCGTATCTATGAGCCAAATTAGGTGCATGTGTGCGTTCAACTTTCTCTTTTTTTTATGAAGACACTTTTGAACCACCTTACGAATGAGCCTTGATTGAATACACATTTTTTAATTTTTAAATCTTCTTTTAAGGATCATCCTTTCTTTGACTTCCACTTATGTAACTTCAAAATTTAAAAAAGTAAAACAAAGAAATAAATTGTTATATTTTTTTTTTCTTAAAAAGACAAACTTTAATTTGTCTTATTTTTACATGCTAAAACATATTGCAAATCCTCCTATAGTCCCCACTTAACTAAAATCGTTGCAACTGTTAAACACAAAGTTTTAAAAGAAACTCAACCCTAAAAATGCAAGAACAGGACTTTGCAACATGAAATTATTCCCTGAAGAAATTTAATTTTATGCAGAAAACAGTTTTTAACACAAACGAGAAGGAAATCTTACAAAAACAAGACAACCAACCAAAAAACCTTTAAACCTGAATGTTGGTGATGGTCAGGACATCAGCAACAAACATGTGTATGAAATGGAATGACTCGTAGAACTTGCAAAAATTTGTTCTCACTATGGATCTGTGGCATTGTTAGGTGGGGCAGGCAAATTGTTTCTTTTTTTCTCTCTTAACACTTTTTAACACATGGTAAATAATGATGTTCAGGTTGTGGTTTGGAACAAGATGGGGTGGGATTTTAAAATTTTTTTTTTTAGTTTTTACCACAGGTAAATATTGCAATATTTGGTTTTATTCTTCCTTTTTAAGTATGTATTTGCTTGGAAAAGATCCAAGACAAACAGGTAAAAATATAGTTTTGTTGTTCATGGTTTGCAAACAGCTGTTTAAATACAAGAGGCTTAATTTAGAAACTAAAATAATACAATTAAGTGTTAAGTTTTTTTTATGTGAAACTATGAATATTATTCTACAATTTAACTCTGATATATTAAAACATAATTCGGATTTCCCTCTTTTATTTCCAGCAAAAATGGCGGCTTCCGTTATAAAATCGCCAAGTCTTTGATTATGTCTAAGGTAAAACAGGCCTTGGGTTTTGATCGTGTCATTACGTTGGTCAGTGCTGCTGCTCCCATGTCGCCCGAGACAAAGAAATATTTCTTAAGTTTGGATTTGAAGATTTTGGATGCGTTTGGTATGTCCGAAACTTCCGGCAGCCACTCGGTGTGCTTGCCCGATACCACGCAATTAAACTCGATTGGCAAAACTTTGAGCGGTTGTGAGAGCAAAATTATCAACAAGGATGAAAATGGTCATGGCGAGGTGGGTGTTTACTTTTACTTTTGAAAAATTTTTTGAAATTTGAAATTTACTTTGAAAGATTCTTATAAATAAACACTGTAGAGCAAGTGATATCACTTATCCATGATTTGATTTATACCACTAATAAAATTTCTCCTTAAGCCAGATTTTATAGCATCAGTTACTTAACATATACATATAATTATCCGGGAAGCCAGAAATATATAGAAATAAAAAATTGTGAAATATATAAAAATATGCACGATTTCCCTGAGAATTATGTTAAGATGATCCCATTTCTGTTACTGTTTAAAATTTTGTCTGTACTAAAACTTTTGTTCTATATTGGCGGATATGCCCCTCAAATAATAGAACATGGATCCATCACTTACCATAGCCCAAGTATAGGGTCAACTGTGGACTTATATCTGGACTTAAAATTTTGTTAAATATGTTTTAATCATAAAAAAATGAATTAAAAAATACTTCCAAATAATGTGGGGGGATTCGTCCTACTTTAAGTTTCATGATTTTAGGCCTTCACCAGGAATCGCTTAAAGTCGTATTGATCTCTACTTCCTAAATGGTACTGTAATAGATGCTGTCAAAAACACAAAGTCAAAGATCCAATAAAAATCTTTTATTTTTTGCCCTTAGCCACTGGTAGAATTGTATATCACTAGGGATGTGATTTCCATGCAAATGCATGTTTTTTGTCGATAGTCTAAGATCGATGTCGACCAATTGTCTTTCCGAATCATTAAATTTGCGTTAAAATGGCATCGATTTGTTTTTGCATATTGTTGCATATTTTTGTGAAAATTTACATTTTTGCATATTTTAACATTTCTAAGCGATATATTTTTTAAATTTCCATATTATAAAATAAATTTCTACAAACAGTTTCCAAATACACAAAAAACGTCTTCCAAAAAAATTTTAAAATCAATAAATAAATTTTTTTTGGAAAAAGATTTTCAAAATTTAGACAGTAGATCCTTCCTTTTTAAACCGATACAGCACCTAACATGTTTAAGTCTGCCAATGAGCTTAAAATATTTTATCCAAAACGGTTCACAAGTTACTTGATTGGCATATGGGTGGTACTGAGGCGTTGAGGAAATTAGAAGCCAATTCCATAGCATTGATTTATTAGATTCATACGTGAAAAATATATTTTTAAAGGCTCCTTTATGAGTTGCAATTTTTATGTATTCCTTGGTGCAGTTACCACCGCAGTCATTATTAACCTGGCTAGATGCAGTCGAATACTTTTAAAAAAGTTTTGAGCAATTTAAAAATGTTATGAAGAACTTGTTGCTAACGGGGCTTATGCAATTAAAAAGGTAAAAGAAATATTAAATTAAATAACATTAAAAGTCAATTAGCATTTGTACTTTCCAACTACCAATATATTGGTGTAACAATAACTTAATTTGAGGAATATTGTTCACTTAAGACAACTTAAGGCAGATTAACTGATATGCAGAAAGTAAAATTAACAATATGGAAGGAAGAATAGCCCGACCAATTAGAAAAAATCCAAATGTTTTGCCAAAAAATTAAGGATTTCAAAAAATAAAACAAATTTCAACTATTTTTGATCTGGAGTCAAATGTGGGATATGAATTAGAAAATAAATTTTCTCCAAATGAATTGTCATCTTTCAAGTATGCTCTTATAGCTTCGGTTGACGTTGAGAGATCATTTTCCTAGTACAAAAGTTTTTTACTAAGCAATTTTCAAAAAATTTCTTGAAAAATAATAAAATTTTTGGAAATCACCAAAAAAATGTATGAGTAATAGTAGTTTTCGTAAAAAAAAAATTAAAAATTTTGTAATTTAAAAAATCACGAAAAATCCAAAACCGAAAAAAATTAAAGTCCTTGTTATTTCACATAAAGTCGCATAACTTATGAACAAAGTGAGATATAGATTATAAAAATCGATGAACGCATTTCGCTTTTATTCACAATTAAGTGAAAGTACCTGATTTTTAAGTGGAGGAAAAACGTTCATACTAGAACAGTAGCAAATGCACACAAAACAATTTTATGTTTGTATGGAAATCGCGTTTTTTATCAATTCAGTTTTCTCAGTAAACTGTGAACAAAATTAAAAGTTGTGCACCGATCACAATGAAATAAAGCTCATTTGATTCGAAATATGTTAACTAAATGCTTTTAAACCAAACTGTGACTTTTATCGCATTTTTATTTATTATGAATTTTTAAAGCACAAAAATTTGTTTTTCTTTAATTGTTCTTTTTTTTAAACTTATTTCTGAAACTACTGGGCAAGTTAAAACCAATTTAAGCATGCACAGAAAAAATTATTTTTCCAATTCAAACAAAAAATTTGTAGAATCAAAACATTTTTTGTCTGAAATCGGTCCTACAAACAAATTCGCATATTCTAGCTAGCTTTCCCTCAACAATAAATTTCAGTGTATTTATCAAATATGAAAAATTGGGAATTTAGCACGTCATACAGAAATCGTATAAATGTTCAAACAATTTATTTGCATTTCGTTTATTGAAAAAAAAACACTAATTTTTTCAAACAAATAATTTAACTGAATCAAACAAATAGTTTACTGAAAATCATATAAATTTCAAACAAATAATTTTGCTGAATCAAACAAAAAAGTTTTTGCACAAGCAATGACGCGCACACAAGCAAGCACTGTAGAAGTAGATGAAGGCAGAGCAGAGCGGCGCCGGCTGGCTTTGAGACACATTTTTTTGTTGGAATAATTTTTGCACCAAGTCTTGTTTGTTCACACAATGTTTTTCTTCTTCACTCACTGTTCTGTATCCTTTCCTTGGCAGCAGACCGACTCGACATGTTTTTCGTCATCATTTTATTTCTTTTATTTGATGTAGGTATTTAACTAAACATTTTTGAAAAATTGAATACGGGATTTTGTGTTTAATTCTTTTTTACCAACTTTGAAACCAACAAAAAATTTATTTTGTTTCTTCTAATGTTGTTGTTGTTTAAAAAGAGTGAAACGTTTATTACCTATTATTGTTTTTGTTGTTTTTTACTACAAACCTCGCCACAATATTTTATCATCTTTCTTATAGTTGTACCTTTTCAAAGCGTCCAAAAATAGACTATGTGTTTTTTTTTTGTTGTTCTTATATGTCACATAAAGAAGTGTTGCTTACGGTTAAATAAAAAAATGCAAAAACACGACAACAATAAAGAGCGTTAAATATTTCATACAAAATTATGAAAACTAGAAGCCAATAACGCGTTTATTATATTTTTGAATAGTTGTCAACATTTCTGTTGGCTAAAATAAAAATCAAACAAAAATATTAATTGAATCAGTAAAAAAAATTTGTAGAAATTAAAAAAAAATTCAAACAAGCGTTTGTTTGAAAATAATTCAGCAATAATTTTTTCTGTGTGGCTTAAAAATAATATCGTTGACGAATTTTGAATTTTGTGAATGAAATGTGAACCGCTTTCAAATTATTCCAATATCTGTAGCGGAAGTGCCTTAATTTAGGACATAACTGTATATCTCTAAATAGAAAAAAACTAAGTGCATATTTGGATTCAGCGTTGCAAATTACCTTAAAAACAACATTAAGTTCTTAATCAACAAAAACCTTGTTCCCTTGTGTGATTAAATATTTAAAGTGAGACAAATCAGACCATATTTCACCTGGCGGCCATTAAGATATCTTCCCGATTTTAGGGTTTTGGTACGAAGGGTACTTACAAAACAAAATGGTTAATAAAAAGAAGCTCAAGTTTTCTTTATATATCCCTCAATAAGGATATTGACACGATAGGTCCCATATCATATGGCCTAGGAACCATTTGGCTTTAGTGAAGTGTAAATAAGATTCGGCATAGCCAAAGACAGCACTTCAACTTATTTTCAAAAGAAATCACTTTAAAAAATAATTGGGTTCCCTTTTAAGACCCATTTTTGAAAATCACTTTGAATAATTTTAACAAGCATTTAGGATCATTTTTAACAAAATGATTAAAGTCTGCTTTATTTTTCAATCCAAATATTTGGTTTTTAGGGCTTTATAAGATAAACCACGCGGAATTTATAAGATTAACCCAAGAATATATTTTTACTAAAATTTTGATTTTATAAAAATTTGATTTTTTTTTTTTTTTAATTTTTCCAGCTCTGCATTCGTGGTCGTCATGTCTTTATGGGCTACATTAATAATAAAGAAAAAACCGAAGAGGCTTTGGACGATGAATGTTGGTTACATACCGGTGATGTGGGTTACATTGATGACAAGGGTTATGTCTATATAACTGGAAGGTCTAAGGAAATTATTATTACTGCTGGTGGTGAAAATATACCTCCTGTACACATTGAAAATCTAATCAAAAAGGAATGTGATAGTATTTCTAATGCCTTTCTTATTGGAGAACAACGTAAATTTTTGACTGTTTTAATAACTATTAAGGTAATATTTTTTCGAATTTTTGAGTATTTTTGAGTTCATAGATTTTATTTATCTTTTTTTTCAGACCGAAATGGACAAAGATACTGGTGCTCCCTTGGATGAACTTAGTTATGAGTCTTTGGCTTTGATGAAAACTTTGGATGTTAGCCACAAAACGTTATCGGACATTTTAAATGCTGGCCCCTGTCCCAAAGTATACAAAGCGATTGAAGATGCCATTAAACGTGCCAACAAATACGCCATTTCCAATGCGCAAAAAGTGCAAAAATTCACAATCTTGCCACATGATTTCTCTATACCCACCGGTGAATTAGGACCCACTCTAAAGGTGAAACGTAATGTGGTTAATAAGCAATATGCTGATTTGGCAGAGAAAATGTATGCCTGATTTTCCTACTTGCTAACCAAAGAAAAAAGATTTTAGTCTACAAAATAGTTGCTACTTTAAATGTGTTTTGAAACCAAATTATTAAAAAGTTTCCTTGAGGTTTTACAAAATATTAACTTTTTTTAAAATTAATTTTATTTACAAAAAACCCAAAAAAATGTTTCATATTTTATTTTTATTAAAAATTGTTGTTTAATTAGTTGGTAAAATTTGAATTTTTTTTATTGAATTTAAAGAAATGTTTACTAAAATAAGTTTTATGAAATTGATTTTTAATTTTTTATATTTTATTGAAAATACTGATGATTCCTTATTCATGAAGACATGTACGAACGTACCTCTTGTAAATAGTTTAAGTTCATTTATTCTATTTTTGCTATTATAAATTATATTTTGATTTTTTAATTTTAAGTACTTAAATATTAGTTTATTAAATCAAATAAAGAAAAATTTTTATTTTTTTATTTAAAAAATTTTTTTATAAATATAGTTGAAATTTTATTTGTAATAAAAAATATTATTAAAAATTGATTGTTGTCTGTGATAAGAAATAGTCGAGAGCGGTCGATGATGGCCAGGCTAAGTAGAAAAAACTTTTTTTTTACTTATCTTTATCAAAGTATATTTTCTTATTTATGTTTTTTAGAGCCTCCACCACCACAAGTGGTGAATGAGTTTGTCATTCCATGTGAAACTTTTTTAATATTCATCTTTAACCCCATAAAGTATAAAGATTTTGGGTCCTTAAGCAATTCTTAGTCGATAAAGCCCTTATGACACTACATTTTTTATTCATTAATTGATATAGAATTGATAGAAAGAAACAGTAAATGTTAGAAAGAGCAAACTGGAGCAAACTATAAAAAATGTAAACAAAGTTTTGTAGTTTTTTTTTTCTCTTGTTATGGTTTTGTTTCAGGGATGGCGTTGAGAATTTTTAAAATTGTACCAACAACCTTTAAAAATTGTACTTTTTTACCCTAATTGCACTAAAAGATTTTTTTAGTTGAAATTAATTTTATTTATGTTCATAAAAAATACCACAAAAAGGTATTATACATCTTTGTTTAAAAAGTATCAACAAAAAAGTACAATTGAAACAACTTAGCCATCCCTGTTTTGTTTATTTTATTAAATGTTGCCAACTTTTTGTTTATGAGAAACCTAAAAACAAAAAGCGGTAAATCGCTGAATTTGCCCATAAACCGCTGATTCAGCAACACTTTTAATATTTCAAGCTTGAAATGTCAATTTTAAGTTAAACAATTTTACATTTTTTTTGACGTAACTTCATTTTTTATCGATAACTTTTTAAAAATTGTTGACAGTTTGCCATTTATCTTAATACAGCTGAACTCTTTGCACTTGGTAAATTTTTCTATTACATTATATTTGTACTGTTCACCAAAACTTGAACAATGCATTAAAAATGTAGTGTCATATGGGCTTAAGGCCATGCTCGTTTGTTGAAAACACGCTCACTTTAAAAAGACTCAACAAAAATTATCAATATTTTGGTGTCAAATAATTTATAGTTCTCCTAAGCAATTTGGAATTAAAAAAACCGACATAAATTGGTGACTGAATTCACCGATTCGAATTGAATTTTGCAAAAATTTCCTTTATGACTAAAACTACTACACCAAAAAAAAAATTTGTACTAGTAAAAACATTAATCAAAAATTAAATCAGTTTTAATTAAAAATTTAATCAAGTGAATTAAACGTTTATTCAAGTGAATTAAACGTTAAATCAAGTGTATTAAACGTTTAGTTGACAATATTAATTTGCACCAGTGCGATTTCATATGTTTCATAGCAAAACAACTGGTTTTAAAATAATCTTCTCTTTTTCTTTCGGTTTAATTATACCCACACCACAATAGTGGAGATGTTTGTGACTGATGTTTGTGACACCGATTGACTCCGAATCACTTTTTTAGTCGATCTAACGATTTCCATCTGGCTGTCCATGTAAACCTTGTGCGCAAAGTACAGGTCTCAAATTTGGAAATTTCATGAAATTTGCTACATACATCGATTAATCGAATAATGTTGGGCGATTAACTGTTCGAATAATTTAAAATTGCTTATTTATTGATTAATTATTGATTGACGTATAATTCGAAAAGTTTATGTCGAATAATCGATTAAACGAAAATTTGTTTTTGCACATTAATAAATGTAAAAAAGCAACCCGGTACGTTTTAAATACCCATTTATTGTTTCTTAACTCAGGAACATTTCCTTTGCGTAACAATTTTTTAAAATAAAGTACAAAGACTGAAACCAAAGAGTTTGGGAATAATTTATTTTTAAGAATATTTAGTACAGACTTTTACCACAAGGATTCAGATGAAGAAGATGAAAACAACCTTTTATCAGACCTTAACAAGACTATTAAAATTGTTAAAAAAAATCAATCAGAGATTCAAGTGGTATAATGGATGACTACCAGTTTTTTAGAAAAGACGAGAAAAAGAACAGAGAAATTGGATAAGCTTTATAACGCTTCTCTCCAACGTTAACAATAACTAAATTGATCTTTTCTAAATTAAGTTTCATCAAAACAAAAGAAAGAGATCTTTTGAAACATGTACATTTAAACTGTATTTGAAAGATTATTTTAGAAGTTAAGCCCAAATTTTGATGCTATTTTTATTTAAAAAGTTTTCCTCTTTAATTACATGAAGTACCTTTTGTGAAATTGTTGTTACTTTTTTAATAAAATTTTTATGTTCAAACATATAAGTTTTGGTCTTATTTTCAAACTTCTTAACTAGACAAAATTTATTTTATTCGATTTACCGAATAATATAAAATTGTTCGATTATTATTCGATTAAATTTTTACCTCGAATAATTATTCGCGTGATCGATTAATACAAAACATTGATTAATTGAATACCTTAAGCCTACAGTACACGAAATGTAAAAAGCCACATGCGCATGTAGTTCTGACGTAATTTTGACGTCACTACAAGGCCACAATAGCAAGTTCGTGATGTGTGATGACGACAAAATTACGTCAGAACCACATACGAATGTGGCTTTTTACATTCGGTGTACTATAGGCTTTAGTATTTTGGTTCAAACTTTTTTGCAATCAAAATCATCTCACAAAATTTTATTGGAATCGGTCCATATTTGACCATATCTCCCATACAACAAATACTGCTCCCGAAACTAGCTTTTAATGCCATAACTTCCTTATAAATGTTAGTATTTGCATAAAAATTGCCGACAGACACTTCTACGATAGCAACTATGTCATGACAAAACCTTATGCTGGTGGGTCCAATTAACCATAGGTCCCATATAAAATCACTTAAAGGCAAATAAATTTCATATACATATATGACGAAATCTAAATAATATTTGGCACAAAGATATTTTATATGAATCTTAACCTCAATTACATAATTTTGTTTTGGCACTTCCATGATTGCTTTTGAGTCCCAAATAAGGTACACTTGGAAAAAATTGTGCTTATATGCGGTGGCGTAAGGTATCATATTGCCAGGCTTGACCGACTATACTTTCTCAATGGTTTTTTGTTGGAATATGTTTTTCGATTTACGATTTTGATAGGGCCATTATAGCATAAATTTTCAATATATTTTTAAATTAATTTCGGGTAATTACTTCTGCTCTTGCCAAGCAACCCTCGTTATTAATAAGACTCTGTATCTATCTCTATTATTCGGGTTTTATTTCTTAAAACACACAAACACACACATTCGGATTAACAACCAACCAACATACACATGTTTTCTATATACACTGTATACAAGATTCACAACCAGGCAGACAGAATTTAAAGCAAATTGAAATTGAGATAGAAAAATGTAACAGACGTACAACATATTGAATGTAGGTACATTTGTGAACATGTATGTACATACATTGATATAAACACATATGTATATTAATGTATATGTTCATATATCAGCTATAGAAAAAAAGAACTACAAGAAAATAATAACAAATAATAAAATGTTGTATGTACGTAAATTTGTACGTAAAATCAAAACACATGTTCAAACAACAAACATTCATGTGTACGAACGTATCTGGTAGTGTAGGCTTCTATAAATGTAAGTACATAACTGTGTGTTTTGTATTGTAAAGCAATAGTTTGTAGTATGTAATGACATTTACATACCATTTTAAAACTGCTAGACAAATTCATACATAACTAGCAAAACTATGCACAAGTACCATTCTATTTCCAAAGAACGTATTCAAACATTTCATTCGAACTTTCAGGTACATAGATGGATATTTTAGTCGTTTCTGTCTGTTGTGAATCTTTTTTTTTTTAAAAAGAAAAAAGGAAAATATTTTTTGACTCTCTTGCTTTTACTTTCATTGCAGATTTTTTAGAACTTAATTAAAGGTTTTTTGATTGTTCCTTGGCATTAGAAAAATTAATGTGTCAAGAAAAGAAAATCATTTCGCTGTTAAAAAGCACCTAAAAATAAGGTAAAAAGTGATTAAAGGAAATGAGCATAAAGTTTAATAGAAGTCATAAATTAAACTTCTAACGGCAGCTATTATTATTTTTTGTACTCTGAAAAGCAAAATTTCAAAACTTTTGCTTAATTTCAAATTTAAATATGTACTTTATTTATTTTAAAGTTAACATCATCTTTTTCCGAAAGTATTGTTATTAAGCAAAATTTATGTTAACAATAAAGTTAGTTAGTAAAGTTGATCGTCAAAATCAAATGATTTACGTTAAAAGGATAAATTACATAATTTGAAAATTATTAAGAACTTTGATATTTTTTTTAAGTTAGGCTGATGAACTCAAGCCTAACTAAAAAAAAAATATCAAAATTGAAACTAACAGTTCAACTAAAAATCACAATTTTCCATGTTGTATTTAACAAAATAAACCTTTTTCGTTTTAAAACGAAATATCGCACGACTAGTTCAAAAGTGACTCAACTCAAAAACTTAATTTTGGACCATTAAGTAGAAAGTAAAGGTTATGATTTAAATAGTTTTTTTTAGATATTTATACTCTATATAATGAACAATTTTTAGTTGTGTCATTTTTGATGATGTATTATTTGCACAAGTTACCGAATTAGTTATGTCACTTTAGCTGAATTCTTTTTAAGTTTTTACATTTTTGCCAAATTCTAAACAGACACAAGTCTAATTAATACAATCTCCAACAAAGATTTATTTTATCACAAGAGTCACAATTCGAATTAAGACTATTTATCACTTAGCAGTGATAACAACCTAATACACAGTTAAGAACAACCTAATACATATAAGCCCGAAAAATTAAAATTTAGAGTTGAGTCACTTTTAAACTAGGTTTGCGATATGTAATACGAAATATGGGAGCCATTTTTCAGAAGTTCCAAAATGCGTTAAGTATTTTACCTTAAGGGGTCACGAATTTCTCATCAAGCGCTACGGTAGTATTAGTGAAAATGTGATTGTATATGTGACACCGACGATGCTGGATTGAAAATCAAAAAAAAAATTTGGATATGACGGCGAATATTTCGTCCAGCACATGTACACTCCGTGGAGTCAAGCATTTTGACATCCCTTTAATATTTTAATATTTTTTAGCTCTTCATTTTTGAATTTTTTTTTTTTTTTTTTTATTTTATTTCAACGTAAAAACGATTTTTTTTAATTTATTTAATGATTTTTAATGTACATACATAAATATTTTTTTCCAATTAAGACGAAATTTTCTTTTGTTTTGATTTTATTAGATTTTTATTTTTACCGATTTTTTACTATTAAAAATTTTAATAAAATAAACAACTATTTTAATCAAGTTATTTTACATTATTTAACGATTTGTTTTTTTAAATTTTAGCAAAGGTTAAAAAAATTGGGCTAAATGTAATATAAGATTTCTGGTTTAAATAAATTAAATAAAGAAGTTTTTTATTTGAAAGATTTTAAGGATAGCTGAATTCTTTTTAAGTTTTTACATTTTTGCCAAATTCTAAACAGACACAAGTCTAATTAATACAATCTCCAACAAAGATTTATTTTATCACAAGAGTCACAATTCGAATTAAGACTATTTATCACTTAGCAGTGATAACAACCTAATACACAGTTAAGAACAACCTAATACATATAAGCCCGAAAAATTAAAATTTAGAGTTGAGTCACTTTTAAACTAGGTTTGCGATATGTAATACGAAATATGGGAGCCATTTTTCAGAAGTTCCAAAATGCGTTAAGTATTTTACCTTAAGGGGTCACGAATTTCTCATCAAGCGCTACGGTTTTTAATTAGTTTTTAATTAGTTTTAATTAATTAGGCGTTTTTTTAATTTTGACGATTTTTTTCATATTTTTGGATAAAAATATTTTTAAGTTTTACCAATTTTTTTTAAGTGAAACGATTTTACCGAAATATACAAGTTTTTTGCTTTAGCGATTTTTTTTAATTTGGCGATTTTATGGAACTTAACAATATTTTATTTAACGTCACCGTTCAATATATTAAATTATTAAATTTACTTTTTATTTATTTAATAATATTATTTTTTTTCAATTCAGTTCTTAAACGAGTTTTATATTTTATTGGATTCATAAATTCTTTGGTTTGAATTTTACCTAATTATGTATTTTTTTTATAATTATAAGTGTTGATCGACCTTTTTTGATTACTCTAAATAGTTTATATAGTTAATGTAAATAAAAGATTATTTATTTAATTTTCAATAAAATCCGACGTTTCGTTAGTATTCTTTCCAACTTCTTCAGGGATTGAGTTTTTATTAAAATAATAATCTTTTTCATCAGTTTACATCATCATAATGTATTTTTTTGTTTAAGGGCTTAACAGTATTTTAAGAATACTTCTCTTCATTTAAGGGATTTTATAAAATTTAGGAATGTTTTTAAACCTAGCGATTTCTATATAAAAGTAATTGAATGATTTTAGCGATCAAAGCCTTTATTTAAGCGATTTACGTTTTTGTTTTTATTTTCTTTTCTTATTCTTATTGAGTTAATTTACTGCCTACTACTGATGAGCGAATGAATTCTTTCTTTCGTACAACTAAATTTAAAACAAAAACAAAGTTTTTTTAATTTAAGAATATTAATCAAACGAAAGATAAGCTTTCGATTGGTTTTATCGAATTAATTTTCAGATTTTAATATTAGTGATTTTACTAAATTAGCGATTTTAAACATTTGATTTATTATTTATTTTATTATATGAAGCGCGTATCTCCATTATTGTCTTTTTTAAAGAGTTAAATTATTTGCCTAATTTTTAATTTAATTAAAGAGAATTATTTGTTTTTTTTCAATTTTAATGATTTAATTGATATTTTTTAATTTGTTAAGCGATATTTTACTTTTGTTTACCATATCGAATTTAGCGGCTTTTTTAATTCGACCGATTTAACCGGTTAAACTACTATGTATTTGTTTTTTTTAATTGGGTAATTTACATTAATTGTATATTATACTCAATTAGTTTTTGCGATTTCAGCATATTAAGCGATTTTTGATTTTTGATAAAATATACCTAATATGTGTTTTGCTTTTATAATTTATTGACTTTAACCTTTAAAGTATTTTTTTAGATTAAGCGATTTTACTGAATTAATGCTGGTCATACATTACACAATTTTCTTGCAACACACACTATACAAGAAAACTGTGCAATTGTTTATTTAAAATTTGCAAGTGAAGAACAACATGTGCAGTTAAAAAGAAATCCAAATTGCCTTTATCACAACACAAATGATTGAAAGTGAAGCACAAATTTATATGAAAAGTAACATTTTGAAGAGAAGAAATTGCACAGTTTGCTTGTATAGTGTGTGTCAATATAAATTCCCAAGCGAACATTTTTATTTTATTTTGAAAAACAGGCAGTTAATTATTTCAGTAACAAATTTTTTTTATGTTCGCAGAATTCGGAGTTTATTGCTGTTTTGAATGCTTTTTGTTGTTAACTTTTAAAACCGCGACAAAACTTAACGTTTTTAACATGCACTATACACATACACAAGTTTGTATCAAATTCGCTTTAATTTTTACTCAGTTTATTGCGTAAATAACAAAAACGCCTACATGCACTACACAAACGCACTGTAAAGTGCCAGACTTGAGCACTGAATTTGTTTAGTGTATGGTGAGCATAAGCAAATTTTTTACATTTAAGCGGTTGTGCGAATAAGGTGATCTTTTGTCTTTTACATTTTTAGTGATTTGATCGTGTTTAGTGTTTTCTAGGTTTTGCGACTTTTAATTTTCAAACAATTTTATTAAATTTAGAGACTTAAAGAAATTTATGAACTAAAAGGGATTTTTTTTTTAATATTAAAAATTTTGCCAATTTAAGCGTTTCTTTACATTAGCGATTCTATTTAATTAAACGTTTTGTATTTTGTTAGCCTTGTAATTATATTAGGCGATTTTTCAATTTTGCGATTTTACTGAATAAGGTGATTTTTAATTTAGATATTTTTGTTTATTTTTTTAATCAAATTAAGAGATTTAAAAGATTTTTCAAATTAAGGTATTTTTTAGTATTGAAAATTGAAGCGAGTTAAGCGATTTTTTTTTAATTTTTCTTCATTGAATTTAAATTGCGTGTTTAGATTTATGGAATATTTAATTTTTTTTTTTTAATTAAAATTTTGCCAGCTATTTTTAGTTTTAGCATTAAATTTCTCAATTCATTGCAACATGCCGCAACATGTTGTTTTATGGGTATTACAATAAATTAACTACATTCAGTATCATCAAATTAATAAAATAAATTAAATTTTACCTTAATTTGCATTTAATAACACAAACTCTTTGATAAAATTTTGCAGTAAAATCGAATGTGTTCGCAAAACCAAACATAATGTGTGTGTAAAACTTCCGTTTTCAAAGTATTTGTTACATTTGTATTAACATCAGTGGGAATTTTTTTGGAAAATCATCGACCTCCCTCTCGGCTTCAGACTTAACAGCATGTTTGTATCATGTCAAATCCCAGTTTTATTTTTTTTTTGATGTTTGGGGCTAAAAACTGGAGTGAGACTTTTAAACCAAACACATAAATTTATATGTTTGTGGCATGTATTTGTGTGTTAGTTGTTATAGAAAATAAAATATGTATTATAATATGTTATATATGTATGTAAGTATGTATGTATTAACACGTATGTATGTATGTATGTATGAATGTATACAATAAAACGATACAACAAAATTTCTATTACTTATTTATTTATAACCAGCTTCTGTGTGGTCCTTCGAGCCTGTTTTCTAACTTATAGAATTTTTATTAAAACTTTTTGTTAAAATTGATTTTATGTAAAAATAATTTATTTAAATTTAGATTTTAAATAAAAAAAATTCATTTTAATATTAAACAATTATATTTATTTTATTCGGTTTGGAATTCAAATATTGTTTTATTTGAAAATTGCATGTCTGCTGTTGGTGCAGGCAGCAGTAGATAATAGAAAAAGTTTTGTTTGAAAAGTTTGTTTTATGAAATGTAAAACAAATGCGAAAATATTGTTCTAAACTAACTTCATAAAACAAAATGGTAAATACATTTTATGGAAAATTCAATAGAATTTAAAAGGACTTGTTGATAACTTCCAACAGAGAATTGGTTCCAAAAGAAACTCGCATTAGCGGCAGAATTTCTAAGTGATTTTAAAACGCTTGATAGTAAAATGTTTCCAATAGCGTTTAGAGAACAAAATCTAAAAACTCAATTTTAGAATTTTTTTTTGTGAAATTGACCATTTATTTTCTAAATCGTTTTTTTAAGTTTAATTCTTTTAAAATGGCGTATTGTTGCTGGTTCTTACGATATTTTGATGAAATCGGCTATTTTTTTCGATTTTACTTTTTCTGTTTAAAAAATTATTTATTTTTCCTTGAGTGCTTTGTTTCTTAAAAGAAAGCGCTTTTCGTAAAATTGCCAATTTTATTTATTAATCACTTAAATTTTAGTTAAGCTTTTATCTAATGGCCTATTGTCCTGATAATCGCACGATATGAAATCGCAAAACGCCAGATTTATTTTATTTTGTTCTGAAACTCTTTGCTTGCGTTCTTGCATAGTTTTTTTTTTTTTTAACGGTATAGTTCCCTTGAGCAATGTTTTGCAATTTAAAGTCGCCAAACTTCTTGCGACTACGATTTTTAGAACACCTATTGTTCGATTTCAAGTCAGAATCGCAAAGTTTAAGTGTTTTGCGATTGTCAGAACATGCATGAAGGTGTCGTCAAGGTAGTTATTTCTACGATTTTTATAGGATTTTTCTCAGTTTCTAGCGACTTTTTATAAAAAAAAACAATGCATTCAGTTTTATAAAATATTTTTGTGCAAAAAAAAATTTCATTTCAGTGCTTTTGTATTTGATTTTTTGTAAAACTAGCGATTTTTTCAATCCTTTTACTTTTGTTTGAGTCATAGTTTAAACTGATTTAAATTCAGCTTTTTTTATTTTACCAATATTTATATGAAATCAGCGATTTTTTAAAATTTTAGTGATTTTGATTTGAAATCGGCAATTTATTTTAAAACTAGTTTTATAAAAAATATGTAATTTGGAAAATTTTTTTATAAAAATTTAGATATTCTTGAATTTGGCGATTTTTTATTCTTAATTTTTTTTTTTTGTTTAATTATTAGTTCCGCCATTCCGCTTTAAGCGTTTTTTTTTAACTTAAACTGGTCCTTTTTTCAACGATTTTTATATAAAATCAGAATTTTTGTCTGATTTTACAGAGAGAAAAATATATTCAGGCCCACCGTGAATGAAAGGAGTACAGTTTTTCCTTCAAAATTTTACTTTTTCCCATACATTTTTTAGAGAAAAGGAAATAAATTCGGAGGGTAATTTATTTTTGCGATTTTAGCACAAAGCTCTGCGATTTTAAACGGACATTAATTTTAATGTTATATTTTTATAATTCTTTGCTTGGGCACATTGCCCAGGGACATCCAACAACAGACGAAATAACGGCAAAACATTTAAATTGTTAAGATTGTTAAGTGATCTTTAAAGAGGCCAGTTTAGTGCCCATTTATTCTGTGCTGACAGACAAGACTCTGGTCAGTCCCGACCTATTAACGATCTTTGAATTCTAAGCCTCAGACAAGAATAAATCAAAATCGCCAAGTGATGGTCACTTCTCAAGACCTATGCGCATAGCACCTGGGAGTGAACAATACTATACAAAAACGTCTTGTTTATGAGACAAAATCCGCTTTTAGATTAGCATCTTCGAGTTTTGGGATAAACTTGTCAAAAAGGCCATAGATACTGTTCTAATGGACGTCTACTTAAAATATTAAGAATGTGACTTTGTTACAACGGCGAAAGATAGGTGCTCTTTAAGATATATACCCGCAACTCCCAGAGGAAAACAGCTATTCTATTCAGTCGTACGATTTGTAAAAAAAAATTTTGTGTGCTCATAAAGTATGATAGTGTAACCTTAAAATCACATTCATTGACAGATTGTTTTGATAAGTGATAAAATGAAAGATTCTATTTTCTTGTAAAGTAGCTGGAGTATTATGATTTTGCATCTTTTTTGTGTGGCAGTATGGCATTGACAACAGCTTTTGCAGAAATTTTTTTATGGCGAATAAAATTTTGCCGGATTTTCGTGTAAATTAATCGTACGTTTGTGTATAGTGTATCCCGGCCTTAAGGAATATGCCATTTGAAGGAAATTTTATTTTTACTGGGAAGGTTAAATTCGGCCATGCTGCATCTATTATACCACCATTTTTGCTACCGAATATTCTTTGCCATAATAAAGTATTAATGCTAAATTTTATTAAACTACTATCACGGAGATCTGTCGTAAAGGGACTAGGTAAAAAGAGAATCCGGTTTGGCCCACTTTATACTAAACGAACATGCTTTATATGCTTATCTAAAAATGTTAATCTTATTCTTGAAAATAGTTTTTTTTGAGCCGCCCTACCTTTTTTTACAACAATTATTGCTTCCCCTTAGTGTTATGCATCTATCAATTTTAACAACCTCATACTTATTCAATTGCCACATTTTCCTGATTAAGTTTTATAAATAAATATTTTGTTTAAATTATAGCTAAATAATTGTTTCATATTAAAAATATGTATAATAAACAACAACAAAATAAATACATATGTGTAATAAATTTATTTAAAATATTTTAAAATATTTTATTTAAAAAGTTTTTCTATAAAATTGTTTTTAAACAATAAAATATTTTAAACAATTGCTAACAGTAGAGCAGAATTTCAAGATAAACACTAGAGTTTTTTGTTCTCAAATATTTTTGTGGAAAAACATTTGTTTTTAAATACAAAATTATTGGGTGTGTAGCTTAAAAATGCGGGATTTCTGGCAAACTTTGTGAGTTTATTGTAATGTGTGGCTAAGCGGTGTCATGATGTTATA
Organism: Pollenia griseotomentosa; assembly: GCA_963931875.1. Taxonomy (NCBI): domain Eukaryota; kingdom Metazoa; phylum Arthropoda; class Insecta; order Diptera; family Polleniidae; genus Pollenia; species Pollenia griseotomentosa. Next base: position 198,790,929 of record OZ007561.1, on the reverse strand, counting down.
TAACGTCTTAACTTCAAACGAATCAAGATGGGTCCCTTCTGTGGCCGTATTCTCTAATTAGCTAAAGCTAAATTTCCATCGCTAAAAATGTATGAAGTTGATTTACCGACTTTTGGCTACGAATGCAATACTGTAACGTGCATTGCTAAAATTTTTTAATTTTGTATTCTCTAAGGCAATTTAGCGTTCGAGTTTTAGCTTTAGCTAAGCGAATTACAGAATACGGCTGCTGGTCTAATCAAATATAGAGCTCTGGATATTCGGCTTTGACGTTAATCCATCTAGTTGGCCGGGGCTAACATACGATTTCTTGCGCTTCAGGTTGCCTTAATGATCCATTGTTGTTATCAGTAGAAACACGATTACAAAGTGATTTCTTTTGGACTTGAAAAATCTTCTATTGATGTCTCTCGGTTGTAACTTGTGCCTCACTCAATTTCTTTGTTTCTCAATTAATACTGTTGCTTGGAAAGTTTTACTATTGCTGTTTGAGTGACTCCCAATAATTTTGCAAGTTGTTCTTATATTCACAGAATAAATTTTCTAAAATTTTTCACCAATTAAAGCATTAATCAAAAATAAAATCAGTTTTAATTAAAAATTTAATCAAGTGAATCAAACGTTTAATCAAGTGAATTAAACTTTTAGTCAAGTGAATTAAACGTTTAATTGATACTATTCATTTGTTGACTGGTGCAAATTTAATTAATATCACAAATTTTTTAATTGAAATCAATTTTTTTTTCTTCTGTGTTTAAGGACAATATTCTTGGCATCAAGCGGTGTCGCGTCAATGCAATCCATGCTTTTCATGCAAAAATATCGATCGAAGGCACATCTCGTTACGTAACCGATTTATAACCACAAAAAAAAAAAAATTAGTTAAGAAAGTTCAAGGCATATTTTAAAAACAATTCTCATTACAATTTAGGAGCTATTTGAAGAATATTATTAGAATAATAATTTCATGTAGATTCTAATTTTAGAATTATCGTTCCAGTCCAGCCGCGTTTGTTGGACATCAAGTTTATGCTTTTAGTTTATCGTCCACGAATTTTTTTGGTGAATTTAGCCAATTTCGTTCAATGACTAAAGGCCTCGTTACTCAAACGTTAATATTTCGGACCCGTACGATAGAACACTGGAAACTTTAACCTGCAAGAACAAACGTGACCGCATACGTGGACGATGTTTTGAAATCCGTAATCTTGGGATTATAGAAAACCAGTCCCGATTGGCATCCCTAGCAAAAATACGTAAAAAACGGGGCTCTATCAAAAAGCGTTAACGAACATAGAATTCTTTAACAGCTGATATGTCAAAAACGGAGAAAAATTTACACTTCGCAACGCAAAGGTCACGTTTATGTAATAGTAGCCATTTTTTTAATCATGAGTAAACGGAAAGCAGAAAATGAGAAACGCAACATAAGGCAAACCATATTGAACTGAAGGAATCTGATCGCACATTCCGTACGGAATCAAATGTTTGTTGATTTTATTGTTGTTTTTTTTTAATACATTTGAGAGACTTTTTGTTAATTTTTGACAGTAGGTTAAGCAAGGCTATGCATATTATGGTAAGGCCTTAACGAGGCCTTAACGATCTCTTAAGTAAGAGTAAATGCAATGTAATTTAATGAAGACAAAAACCTTGTTAAAAAAAACACGCCATCTGTGCATTTTTTAGTTACACCCCCAATATTTGTTATACATAAAGCAAAAGCATACAAATAAATTTAAAACAAAAGATTTAAACAAAATTGCAGCCTTAAAAAGAAAAATAAAGCATAAAGTGAGTGATGGGATGGGGATGCAGATGATTTTAAACCAATTAATTTAAGCCTCAATAAATAACATTTATATACTTTCAGAAATTGTTGCTACTCGTATTAGCAATAATGAAATATTAAAGTAAATCAATCAAACCATAAAGCCTATAAATAACTAGCAAAATGTATGTATACATGCTCTTTTAATATACCAGCCTACAATAAACAACTTTTGTAAAGTTTTTACTTCACCCGAGTCTAAATCAATACACCAAAAACAAAAATGTTATAAATTCTAAAGTGGAATGAATGAACCAGGACTGCCTTGTAATCAAAACCGAAAAAACTTCAATTATTTTATTCGTATTAAGTCTTAATAATTGAGTTTTAACGATTGTTCGTTTAATTTAGTGGGTGAGAGAAAAAAAGTTTTAAAATAAATTTAAATGAACGAGTAAATAAATAACTAAATAACTAACTAATAAAGTTTTTTTCTTGTCTTAACAAAAAAAAAAAAATAAAAAAAACACATTTTCTATATACATATAGACTTTGCAATACTAACAGGCAAACAGAATTTCCAACAACGTTTTTTTACTCTCAATTCAAATCGTAGTCGAACAACCGTCAAACTGACAAGAAGATATGTTATATTTATACTACATAGAAAATCTACAGTTTTAAAAATTTTTATAACTACACTAAAAATAATTCATACTAAATTTAATGAAAGAATGATTCGTGGCTACTCGTTATTTTCCAACTTGTTAGAAAAGTTGCAAAGTCGAATTTTAAAATACATGCTGCGAAATTAACGATTTAAGCGAATTCGTTCATAGTCAAAATATTCATAATCACATACGATTACAAAAAAAAGTTAGTCAAGTTTTAAAATTCTACAAAACTAAAGATATTAACGAATTCGTTCACACGCAATACTTTCGTAATAACATATGGCTCAGAATTATTCGCTTACCATACAAATTACTTAATCAAACATATGTATCTGTGGCATTTTGACAAAACATCTTAAGTTGAGATAGCAAAGAGGTGAAAAAATCATTTCATCAAATAATAAAATAAACCAAAATTAAAGAAAAATATCGTTTATAAATCAAAACAATAAAAACGTAAACAAAAATGTTTTCTGAATGAAAATTCGTATGATTAACAACTTTTTAAATTTGACTTAAGATGTTTTGTCAAAATGCCACAGATATTAAGTATGGTTTAAATTTGTAGAACATAACGCCCAGAGAAAAAACAGTTTTAAATTTAGTCACCTCCAAAAAAACTAATTATAAAGAAAATTTTAAACATATTATGTCGGTGACAACCATATAATGTGGTTAAATTAGTTATCGTTCCACCATATTATGGTTAAGTTTAAACATGCTATGTTTAAATATGACGAGAATTTGTTTTTAAATTAACAATAGTATTTTTCTCTTTGCTAAGAGCAGCATGCTATGGTTGAAAAACAACCATGTTATTATAAGTGTTAAACTTATTTTAGCTATTATTAACCATAACATGTTCGGAGCCAACCATAATATGGTTGTGACATCTGGAAAGAGGACTAATTTAACCATTATATGGTTGTCGGTACCAATAATATAGTTAAATTAAACATTGTGTGTTTAAAATTTTCTCTAAAAATAGTTTTGTTGGAGGTAACCATATTTAAACATGTTTTTTCTCTGCGTGAAGGATTATTTTTATGCTTTTTAACGGGTTAGCTATTTCACGGTTTCAAAACTCAAGGTAGATAAAGCTATGATTTCGATTTATTTCATTATAATTTCGTGGACCTTGCCATTACGTGCGCCAAATAAAATTTCATTTAAATGACCGCTTCTATATTGGTTGCAGCAGTCGATCCTTTTTGAGGAAGTTTTCGACAACTTTGTCGCACATTTCTGACGGAATCTCGACGAATGTTGGTTTTCAAACGCTCCACTGGTAGGGATTTATTTGCGTAGACACGGTCTTTGACGTATCCCCACAAAGAAGAATGGCCAACTGATGTCGCTAAAACGTAAGGTTACATGTTCTTGAAACTTCCCATGCAATAAAGTCCAAATCGGAATTGTTGTGTGGCTCGTGGCACCGTCTTGTTCTAACCACATATCGTCTAGCTCATAATCTTCAATTGCAGGTCACAAAAATTCGATTACATTAAGTCTTTAATTGGGTAACGGTTCTTTTAATATTTTCGGTAGAGCGCACATTGCGATGATGCACAATCCTGACCACGTCTGAATATGAAAAGAAATTTGGATTTTTGGTATTCAAACCTTAATTTTGGAATTTTTTTGTCGCCCCAACAAACCAACAAACACAGAAATAAAGTTTATATCACATTCGAAACTTATCTTTAGAGTACAAATACGAATTCGGAAATTCAAACGAAAGTCTTAACTATTTTTTAGTTTTTTTTTTACAAAACCTTTGTACTAGGTTTAGTACAATATACGAACGAATAGTTTTCGTATATATAAGGCAGGGATTTTTTTTCGGTGTACAACTTAACAAGTTCTGAGCCTGATTAATTTAGTCATAAGAAAAGTCATAGAATATAAAACCGTTTTTAAAAAGCGTGTTTAATGAAACTAAATGAGTTTAAGAACTGTCATGTTCAGTGTCTCTGAAGTAGATATAAACAAAATAGAACAAACAGGCTTCAGATTGAACTTAACAATGTTTGATCAAAACCCATCGTATACCCTGGAAGCAGGGAAATCAATATACATATGAGTCGAATTAAGGAACGACCTTGGCATATGTTAAACTTTATGTTCAAAGAATATTTAATTCTATTTTTCATCATTTTATCAAATACCACGCGATTCCGTTTGCGTAAAGTGTTTTTTGTGTACTTTTGTGAGTTGAAAAAAATTCGTACCATCGTCATAACTAGGACGTGGAATTTTCTTAAAATTACTGTTTTTCCTCGAAGGTTTAAATATTTACCCCCCTTATTCATAAAAACTATTTCAGTTTTATTGAAGGTCAATTAAACAAATTTTCATATAAAATTCGTCTTATAAACCTGTTATAAGCATGGCATATTTTTATTTTTATTTTATTTTATGTTATATTTCTAAATCACTATTTTTGCTAAAATATGCCATCGATTTGTTAGTGCATATTTTATAATAAATGCATTTTTTATATATATAGCTTAAGAATGCATATAAATTCGTATATTATGCTAGTGTTTGCTGAAAAAGCATATTTGTTGTTTTCCTTCAAATGATTTTTGGTGTTATCTAAATCAAATATTAATTTTTTTATTAATATATTTTAAATTTTTTGAAGCATATTTTTTGGCATTTTTTCCAATAATAAATTAATGAAATCCGCGCCCTAGTCTTAACCTAACTCAACAAATTATGAAATTATTTTCAACAGTTGATTAAAATAGCCGCAAATAATTAAAAACTTTAAATACACGTTCCTTAAGCAATAAAAAATATTTTTGGAATCGAAAATTTAACTTTTGATAAAAGATCTTGCGATAATGTTACAAATTTTCGAAAAAAAAATTTTTAATGTACTTTTTATAGAACAAAAATATCGATTACTTGATACAACCTTTAAACAAATTTCGATAACTTAATTTTTGTTACAAAACTTATAAACAAAACATGTTTTCTGTATACAAATCATCGAATTCTCATTTTGTCTAAAGAAAACTTATCGATAACTCAATTTATATAAAGCAAACCTATCGATAATAAATGTTTTTCTTAGAAATCTGATCAATAAGTTATTATTTCTATAGAAAACTTATAGATACATTTTTTTTTTTTTTAAAGTGAATTGAAAACTTATCAGTTACTTAATTTTCTTATTGAAAATTTAACCATAACAAAGTTTTTTTTAACAAAACTTATAGATAGCTCATATTTTCTACATGCAAGTAATCGACATCTCAATTTTTCTAAACAAAACTTATCGATAACTCAATATATATTAAGAAAACTTATCGAATATCAATGTTTTTTATAAAAATCGGATCAATAAGTTATTATTTCTATAGAAAACTTAGCTTTCCTATAGAAAACTTTTTGATTACAAAATGTTATAGAAAACTTATCGAATATCAATGTTTTTTGTACAAATCAGATCAATAACTGATTATTTCTATACAAAATTTATCGATAACTCAACTTGTTATTATAAAAAAATTAATTAAAATCATTTGTTAATAGAAATCTTATCGATAATTTAACTTTCCTACAGAAAACTTATCGATACATTTTTCTTATTATTTATAAAGAAAACTTATCGAATATCAATGTTTTTTGTAAATAAATCAGATCATTATCTAATTTTTTATCAAAAACTCAATTTGTTTATATACAAAAATTATTTAAAATCATTTGTTTATAGAAATCTTATTGATAACTTAACTTCTCTATAGAAAACTTATCGATAACTAATTTTTTCTATATAGAAGTAATCATAGTCTTTTTTTTCTATGGAAAACTTATCGATTACTTAATTTATACATAGAAATCTAATCGATATTTAATGATAGCTTAAATCTTACATAAAACATAAAATAATAATTTTTTTTATATATAGAACTTATCGGTAACTTAGTTATACTATAGAAAACATATTGATAACCAAATTTGTTTTATAGAAAACTTATAGAAAACTTATCGACAACTTAATTCTTTTATAGAAAACTTAACGATGCCTCAATTTTTCTAAAGAATACTAAACGATAAATTAATTCATCTATAGAAAACTTATCGATCACCTTTTTTTTATAGAAAACGTATTAACAGCTTAATATTTCTACAGAAAACTTATCGATAGCTCAATTTTTAATAGAGGACTTAATATTTCGATGGAAAACTAAACGATTACTAAATTTTTTATAGAGATTTTTATAACGATAACGAACTCATTTTTATTTACTACTTATTGATAGCGAAAGTTTTCAAAAGAAATCGGAATTTTTCGTTTGCAAACTTATCGATAACCCAATTTTTCTATAGAAAATTTATTGTTATCTACATTTTTTTTAATTTTATTGCTAGCTTTATTTTTAGATGGAAATCTCATTGATTATAAATTTTTTTTATAAATCACTAAACAATAACACAATTTTTTAAGAAAATATATCGATAACTCAGAGTTGGAGTTTTTTTAAGAAAGGAATTTTTTCCTCTAATTTTCTTTTTTAAAGTTTCGATTTAAAAATTCTTTGTTTCGTTAAATAATTGAAATTATTTTTCATGTTTATATTAAAAATTTTAATGTTTTTTATATGAGTTTTTCTTATTTATATATGTATGTTTTCTTATAAAAATATGTAGATTTAGTTAATATGTACTTAATATTAAATAAATCTACATATTTAAAATTCATTATTTTTGTGTTGCATAATTTAGTTTTTCATCTGAACTTTCGGGACTGTCGGTATTAGCACCCTCAAAACATTTCGTTAGTTTCTCTATTTCAGATTGACCTTTTTGCTGAAATACAAAAAAAGGAAGTGAATTAAAAAATATTTATACCTTCCTAAAATTATCTTACCTGTTCCCTTAACTCTCTCAATTTTCTTTTCCTTTCTTGTTGATCAACTAACTTGCGGCCTATTCTCAAAGCAGAGAAGGCCAAAGCAATAGCGATTAACATCCAAATGACCACTGACCGAGAGTCAAAACGGTCAAGTTTAATGCGAGGCCAATTAAGTGGTGGTGTAGGTTTAACTTCGAGAGAGGAAGATTGCTGGAAAGAAAAATAATAATCAGTATTAAAGCATTATCACAAAAAATAATCTTTTTTAAAATTTACCCTACACTTCATCTCTTCAAACTTCTGCTCCCACACTTTACTTGTGTCCAATATCAAAATACTCCTTCTCGTGTCCTCATCATAACAACTAATTCCCTTTGTGTTCAACATGTTTAAGCTCCAGTCGGTATGCACGGCATAGGTGCGACCAAAATTAATAGATTTTGGTATTTTTAACATTTCTTTTATTAACCACTTGCAACTCCACCAGTTGCCGGCCAACTCGACTTGTTTGAAGCTCAATAACGATGAGATGTTAACAATGCGATAGTGATTATCACTGAGATTTAAACGCAATTCATGGCATTGTAGCTCTAAGGCGAGACTTTCAATAAACTCATCGTTGGACAATTGATTTCGTGATAAGTCCAATGTCTTTAAATATGCCAAAGAGGAGAAAAGTGTTTTGTCGATGTTGGTGAGTTTGTTGTTTGACAAATTGATTTGTTGCAACTGGCTGGTGGAATTAAATATGTCAGCGTGTAAATTTGACAATTCATTGTGATTTAATTCCAAATACGCTAGGTTAAGTAATTCATCGAAAGATTTGGGGGCGATTTGGCGGAGGAAATTATGGCTGATGTTAAGATTCTGGAAGAGAAAAATGTTGGAAATATTAAAGAAAATTTTAAAGGATTATCGACAACTTAATGTTTCTGGAAACAAATTTTTGAAAACCAAAATTTTCTAAAGAAAACTTATCGGTACCGCAATTTTTATATATTGAAAAAAAATATTGATAGCTCAATGTCTCTCTAGCGAAATAATCGATAACTAAATTTAAATATATTAAACTACTCGGCTCCTTTTGCTTCAGTTGGAGCTAACGACTTTATGAATATTAACAATTCGGCAACTTTATTGATAACTTAAAGTTTCGTTGTAAATATAATTGATAACTTAGTTTTTCTATAGAAAAAATATCAATTACTTTGTTTTTCTATAGAAAAGTTATCTATATTACCGATAACTTAATTATTCGTGTAGAATAATTAACGCTTACTTTATTTTTCTATAGAAAAATTATCGATAGCTTAATCTTTCTATAGAAACATTATCGATAACTTAACTTTATTGATAAAAGATTTTCGATAAATCAATTTTTCTATAGTAAGATTTTCGAAATTTTTTCGAAATAACTTAATTTTAAAATATTCTATAAAAAAGATAATTTACGTTTTTTAAAAAGAAGTTTCCGATAAAATAATTTTTCTAATGAAAAGCTTTCAATAATTGAATTTTTATATTTTAATTAAGGAAATTTATGAAGGAAAGAATTTTACAACATGAAATTAATTAAAATTTATTGATAATTTTTCATTCTTGACTGCCGCTGGGCTCGAACCCTATAGATAAACTATCGATAAATTAATTTTTTCATAGAAAAATTGATAAATTAAATTTTTTTTTAAATTTTCGATAAGCTAATTTTAATACATAAAAATGTTCAATAATTTATTTTTTCTATAGAAAAATTGTTTATTAATTAAGTTTTTTAAAGAAAAATATCGGTAACTTTAATTTTCTAAACACAAATTTTTAAGAAATTATTTTTTCTACAAAAAAAGTTTTCGTTAACTAAACTTGATAAATGAATTTTACCATAAAAATTTTCGATAAATTAGTAGAAAGTAGATACATATTCAATTAATTAATTTTTCTATAGGAAAATTTTTGATAAATTAATAATAAGGAAAATTTTTAATTATTTAATTTTTCTAAAAAAAATTTTCCGATAGTGTAATTTTTTTATAGAAAAATTAATTAATCAACAATTTTTCTATAAATGTAAATTTATGAAAAATTTTTCAATAAAAAAAACTTCGAATAACACTACGTGACAAAATTTCAACAAAGTCGTGACCAAATGAATCTGACAGCTAATATTTATGTAAAATTTTCCGGTGAATTCGAATATGAAGTCAGAATTGTCAAAAGTAGAACAGTTTTTGAGATATTCCAAAATAACCGTTATTTGTGTTTTTAAAAAAGATGATGTGACTGAAATGCAAATATCTTCAAAAATTTTAAACGGATTATGTATTTCTTTATTTTTAGTGAAAGGTTATAAATTTTTTTAAATAACCATGGATTGCTTGTGAAGATTGGTCAAGAAATGACAGAGTAACAGGGGACACAATTTCAAGCTTCATTGAAAATTTTATGATTTTGTTCAATTTTACTCTTTTCAAGTTATTTTTTTAAGTCCATGATTTAAAAATCCTAACGTTTTATTGCATGCGACATTAGATTATTTTAATATAAACATTTTGCGCCTAACAAGAGATTGGTACAAAAATGACAAAGCTACAGAAGATTTAGTAAATTAACCCACATAGAAATTCAATAGTTTCAAGCAATTTTTAATATTTATTGTAACTAATAATTTAGCTATGTATATTTATTTGTTGTGGGTTAATTCAATTAATCTTCTGTAACTTTGTCATTTTTGCACCGATCTGGATCCTATTGGGCACAAAATGTTCGTATTGAAATAGGCTAAAATTTTGTTTTTTTGATATTTGCATTTCAGTCACATCATCTTTTTTAAAAACACAAATAACGGTTATTTTGGAACATCTCAAAAACTGTTCTGCTTTTGACAATTCTGACTTCATATTCGGATTCAGCGGAAAATTTTACACAAAGTTTAGGTGTCAAATTTATTTGGTCAAAAAATTGTCACGTAGTGTAATTTTTCGATGGCAATGTTTTTTTTTCTTTAGAAAATGTAAGTTTTTTTTAGAAATATTTGTAATAATTTTTTAATCAATATATTAATGTTAATTTTATTTTTTAGTGAATAATTAGGGATAACTAAATTTTTCTTACCACCAACGACTCCAATCCTAAGAAAACATCATCGTTAATTTCTAACAAACGATTGTGGGACAAATCCAAATCAACAATTTCAAAATCTTTTGAAAAAGTCATGCCGTCTAGTGTTTCCAATTCATTGAACGACAAATTCAAGTGTTGCAAACGCGTTAAGCTTTTCACTTTCAAAAAATCCAAATCAGTCAATTTATTACCCTCCAAACGTAACGTACGCAGATGGGAGTTGGTGCCAAACGATTCACTCTCAATGTCTTCGATGGCATTAAAATGCAAAGCCAAATACGACAGACGATGCATACCATGGAAATTGCGATTCTCCAGAGCAATTAAACGATTTCGACCCAAATTTAAATACTTTAAATGTGGCATCCAACGAAAAATACCATCGTCGATGTCTTCCAAAAGATTACCCAACAAATTTAATCGCTGCAAATTGGGATAACGGGAAAAACTCTTGAGAGTGAGTTCGCGTATGGCATTGCGTTTTAAATCCAAACTTATTAGGGAGGGCATTTGCTCGTTGGACCATGACTTAACATCGGTTAAATTATTATGAGCCAGCGATAATGAGCGTAAATGTTTTAAGCCATGAAAGGCATAATCTTCCAAAAAGGACAATTGACTGTCTGTGATTTCCAGATTGGTAAGCGCAGTCAAGCGTATGAAAAATGCATTTTCTAAGGTTGGTATATGGCAGTGGTGTATATTTAAGTCTGTGATTGCACTGAAATCTGGAAATTGAAACAACTTATCCTTGTTGCAATTGTGCAGGGACAGAGAAAGACCTGAGCTAACACGTAGTGCATTGCTGGAAACAGGAACGAAGTGTGACAGCACACAAACCAGCAAAATTAAAATGCTGTGTTCAAAGAACATTTTTGCAGGAATCTATTTTGATTAATGTTGGTTTACTTTGGTTTAACAGCTTTAAATGTATTTTAAATATTCTTAAAGTTCTTTTAGACAGTTTTTCAGCTACACGTGCTTGTGGAGGAATATTATTTTTGCTAACTGATTAGATGTATATTAAACTGACATGTTTTATAGGAAACTGATATTGTGCTATACCCCAGAAATAACGGTTTGATAGCAGGACTTATTTAAAAAAATCATCGCCAACATATTCGTCTAAAAATTGCCGAAAAAATCTAGTTTTCGAAAGAATTTTAGAAAAAAAATTCTAATGAAAATTATTGATGACCTTTGTTGAATACACCAAGGCCCAAGCTGCCGCCAGCATTAATTATTGTTTTTGCAAGAAGGTGCAAAATAAAACAACCTTATTGTTTACACATACTAAGTTAACAAAACCTATGTCTTCTGTGGTTAATTTTTCTTTAGCTTAGTTTTCTATAAAAAGCTTATCGATAACTTGAATTTTTTTTATCGAAAACTTACCGATAACTGAAGTTTTTTTTAAAGTCTTATCGGCATTCTAAAAACGTTATAAAAACGTTATCAACAATTAAAGATTTCTATAGAAAAGGCATCAACAAATAAAGTTTTCTTAAAAGCAAATATATCGATAATTAATGTTTTGTATAATGAACTTATTGAAAACTTAAGTTTTCTATCATCAACTAGCCAATGATTAAAGAGTTCTATGAAAAACTTATCGATAATTAAAGTTTGGTTTTTTAGACAATAAATCGGTAAAAATGTTTTTTTTTTGAAAACTTATCGATGATTAAAATTCACTTAAAGAACGTATCAATAATTAAAGTTTAAAACTTATCGATAACGATTTTCAAAGAAATTTATCGATTACTTAAGTTTTACATAGAAACCTTATCGATAACTTGAGATGCATGTAGAAAATTTGTTTATATATAACAAACTTTTCGATAAATTGGATATTATTTAAAAAAGCTGACTGGGTAGAAAAACATTTGTAAAATAAATTTTAGCTTATCAAAATCTTTTATTAACTGCCTTTATCTTTGGCCTTATAGTGCTAAAGTTTTCACGTTTATTTACTGTTGCTTATCTTTTCTTGTGCTTTATGTTTGCAATTTAATACTTTCTGCCATTTTTCTATCTGACAAATTAAATAGTTAACTCGCCTATTTTTCTTCTATTTCTTTCCTTCGTAGTTTGCAACCTCATTGCTTAAACTGTCGCTGTAATTGTAGTTGTTGTCTTTAATTCAGTAATGAATTTCTGTCTCTGGTTACTTGTTTGCCCGGACAGAGTGACTGCTGACAGGCCACCTCGCTGGTTGTATGTGATGCAAAAGATGGACGTGTTTTGCTGCTGTCAAGATTTCAGTAAAAATCTAAATGTTTACATATGAATAAAATTTATAAGAGATGCTGGATGAAATATTGCACGCACATATACTGATGTACGTGCATACAAGCTTGTTGGTACTATTGTATAGACACATATGAATGTATGTATACAGACTGTAAGCCCAAAGGTTATAAATATAATAAATAATATAGAGAATGCACTGGGCTTATTGGCCGCGTTAACCAACGCCCCCAAGCGTCGAAGGGTGTTGGTACTTTTTCGAAATTTGTCCGTTTAATTTAAATAGATATGTAAGCGGTAGAAAGCATTTTCATGCGTTTACAAAACACCCCTGTGAGTGAGGTAGCAATTGGAGTGTATAACTCGGCAGAATAATACACTCGCCACTTGTTTAGGAGCTGGTGCTATCTAACTACCGCTTCTACCTGATAGGACCACTGGTTAGCCGCGATCTTAAGAGATTTGTCAAAAAGAAGCGATATATAATCTAGAAATTAAAACTTTTAGCATCAATAATAGATGGCACTTTTTTTCTTTAATATTTCCGTGGTTTGGCCAACAAAGTTTCATTACCTCAAATTTTCATTAATTTAATGTAAATTCTTTTACTTAAAAAAAAATTGAATTCTTTCGCTTTTCTTTTTCGATTTGAGTACTTTTTTAATCCAAAATAATTTTTTTAAATTTTCCTCTGTTTTAATTAATAATTTTTTTAACTTCCAACGACTTGAACTCCCCGACCATTAAATTGAAACTGGCAAAATTTGTTTAACACAATAAAAAAATAGATTTTTATTTTCGTTTAAAAAAGTGCGAGATAAATCTCTATTTAAAAAGTGTTTATACCAATTAACACTTGTTTTAAATTATGCAAAAATATAACAATTATAATATATATCAAATACTACTTTGAAAAAATAAATTCTTGTTAAATATAACATTGTTAAAGTTAATAACTTGAGCAAATATAAATGAAAACAAGTAAGAGTGCTACATTCGGCTATGCCGAATCTAATATGCCCTTGGTCATGGCGGGCTAAGAACAAAAAGTTATACCGTTCCTTTTGTTTAGATAACAATAAATCAACTTTGTGCCATGCCCACTTATCCAATTGCGGCCACATTTTGTCGGATTTTGTCTATTGATAACCGAGATACTCGCACCTAATTTGTATTCTTCGGCTCTTGCCGTTATTCATACATAAATAAAATAAAATAAACTAACAACAACAGGGGATTTATGGGCAAAATTAGAGGTTTATTAGATTTAGTTCTCCTAGTTCCTGTGGTATATGTAAAAAATAAGAGGCAGTCTTGGTTTTTTGCTTTGTCTCAGTCACTTGTGGACCGATCAGGCTAAATTTCAATAGAAAAAAATTCCAGACTACGTGGGACATAAATATATTAGCACATGGCCCCTATAATATCTAGGGTCTTCGAAAAAGCCATTTCAACGGACGCATGGACAGACCGACGGATAGACGGATGGACATCGTGATTTGAACTTCTTCTCATAAGTATCCAGAATATATATATTTTATAGGTATATTGATGTTAATATTGCAGAAATTATAAATGAAACGACAAAGCTAATTATACCCTTTTACCTTCGGTGTAGGGTATAAAAATATGATGGATGGGAGATAAAATAAATTAAAAAAAAAAATCGTAGACGAGAACATAAATTAAAATATTTTCCTAAACAAAGAAGAGATTAAAATACAAAATTATACCAGAAAAGAAACTGATAAGAAGAAAAAGATAGTGCTAGGAAGATTATAAAAACCGTGAACACAAAATTTCAAATCGCTCTGGATAAGATTATAAATCTCTTGCTCTTTAAACTCTAATATTTTTTCTACTGATCACAAAATTTTTAATAAACTTATACTATTTCTTTCTAAATTAAACAAAATGCATTTGTCGGACAAGCTTCGAAATTATTTATTTAAAGATTATTTAGTTTGTCTGTTAGTCTTAGACATTTTATAGGATTATTATCAATTTGAAGTGAAGCCCCAAATGATTATCATTGTTGTTTGGTTTTCAAAATGTTTTTTTTTTTATTGAATTTAAAATTAATGTTTTAAATAATCAACTTAAATCTACAGCAATAATATTAATACGGGTAATAATTATGTAAAATAATGTCGAATAATTGAAATTTTACAATTTACAAAAGATAAGACACACAAGCACACACATACAATTTCAATACAAAATACCATAAAGTTAGAGAAAATTAATTTAACATATATTAGAGAGGGGAAACCCAAATTTCCTTGAAACAATTCAAGCAAAATAAAAAAAAACGTTAAATACTTAAAAGAGAAAGTTTAACATTTTACAAAAAAGTCACAGAGAGAAATTTTTATATATAAAATCAAGTGTTTATATAAAAACTCGCACAATTCTCGTTACGTACAAAATCTCGTTTTTATACAAACAAGTCATAATTTAAAAGCTACATTTAAAAAATTTCTATATTTTAAAGAAAAAGTCAATATTATTCAAAAAGAAAAAGTCAAAAGTTTTAAATAAAATATTTTGGAACGTACATTTAAAAAAAGTTTTTCTTATAGACTTATAGAAAATCCGATAGGGATAACTGTAAAACTAGCTTTCGTACTAATTTAATGTGTTTAATTTTTTTTTGCTGTGTACTTTTGCAAATCATCATGCAAAGACTTACACCAAAACAACGTTTAAAAATCGTAAAAATGTATTTTCGAAATTCGTACTTTGTTCCAAAAACTTGAACCACATTTTATTTTTTAAGCAAATCATCTGCAGCGATGAGGCTTATCTCTAGCTTAACGGGTATGTAAACAAGCAGACTCGTCGTTTTTGGTGAGAGTACAGTCCTTATGAGACTCTATTACATCTTTAAAAAATCGTTGTTTGATGCAGTTTACATGCCGAAGGCGTTGTCGACTTATTTGTTTTTAAATTCGGAACCGCTGCCTACAATACCGTCAATGCGTAATATAAATGATTCGTGCATTTATATTCCTCATGTTATTAAAAATCATTTGGAGGAGAAATGGTTCCAACAAGACGGCGCAACATGCCACACAGCGCGTGATTTGACACCTCTAGAATACTTTTTGTTGGGATACGTTAAATCTTTCGTCCATGCTGGTAAACCAGCAACGATTGATTATTTGGAAGTCAATATCCAAAGAAACCAAGTATGATCGAAGAACCAAGTATGCTCGAAAACGTAGTGCAAAATTGGTCCGACAGGATGGCCTTTATAAGGCGAGATCGCGGACTTCATTTGCCACAAATTATTTTAAAACATTAAATGCAAAGAAATTTAAAGGCTATTAGCCAAAGTTTTGGTCATAATATTGAATTTTCTGTGTTTTATTTTTAAAAATAGATCTTTGTCTCTAAAAAAACATTCCTTTCATTACAAAAAATCCTTTTATTCACATAACCTCGATTTTTACACAGAAAGTCACTTTTTTCTCACAAAAAGCCATTTATGCACAAAAAGTACATTTTTCCAAAAAAGCCATTTTGTTACATAAAGTCCCTTTTTTACAATGAGTCCCCTTTGTTTTAAAAAAAATCCCTGTTTTCACAAAAAGTCACTTTTTTCACAAAAAGTCCTTTTTCACAAGGAACATATAAGGAACATATACAAAAAGCCCTTTTTCACAAGAAGTCCCTTTTTCACAAAAAGTCCCTTTTTCACAAAAAGTCACTTTTTTCACAAAAAGTCACTTAACACAAAACGTCACATATTTTAAAAAGCTGAATGTTACAGCAAAAATCACTTCTTACACATAAAAATAAACTATTTTTCTTACCGAATAATATATACTACAAATGTCACTTCTTCTTCTTCTACTTATTTCACTTGCTGCAAAGCTAAATAAGATTTTATTACATTAATTTTTCCTTATTGGTGTTTTGTTTTCACTTGTTTCCAAGTACCAGGGCTTGTGACTGTGTCCACATTTCAATTTATTCGTATACATACATATTTACAAGGATAAAAGGTGTACTTATCGTTTGTGGTAACAACTAAATCGGCAGCAAGTACAATAATAACAATATATGTGTACAACTGCAACAGTAACCATGCATAGTTACTTGTGTGGCAAGTAAGATTTAATATCTATAGATTGCCAACAATTATGTCTGGCATTTAGCCAAACTCTAATAATATTAATAAATATGATGTGATACCATCTCGGATATGATCAAAGATTTTGTAATGCAAGAAGTCAAAAAGATTTGAAAAATGATTTATGTAAAACACTAGTTGTGCAATTTCTATTTAAAGATGTATGTAAACATTTATGGGAGTATATAAAAGGCATGTACAATCATTGTTAGTTTTGTAATAACAATAAGTAACAAATTCATGAATATTTAATTCTTAAGATTAAGAAAGTAGAAATGTTAAGATATTTAAAATAATACAGCTTAAGATAGAGAAGAGGAAAAAAGAAGTTTAGTATTATATTAAGAATATAAAATTCTGACTACATGAAAACATTCCATAGACCACAATATAGACAACACCAGAGTTAACTATAAACCTAATAAAGGTGACTCTTCGTCGAATCGACGATATTTAAGGGAAAAATTCAACAAAAACTTTTTAGTAAAGCCTTTTATTAAAAATTAAAAAAAAAAACATAAAAAATAACAGTTCTTCTTCTGTTTCAAAATTTGATATGAATTTTAACACTTTTTTGTGTTTTCTAGTTAATTATTTTTTTAAAGCTTCATCATCAGCTTATGTAGTTGAAAAAAGAGCATAATTTAAATATGTACACATAAAAAAGTTATATGATAAAGTGAATGAACTTCGTGAATTCGTCGAACAGTGTTCATCCAGGGTTAAACTTAATAACAGACAAAACAAAAGTCCGAATGACTAAAGAAAGTAGACCAGACTAAAGAGAAAAAAATAAACTCGGCCAAAGACAACATTATAGACTAAACCTTAGAGCAGATAAAGACAAATCTATAGATCAGTGTATATTAAAAGGAATATAGACGAGACTTTTTTAAAAACGTTGGGCCAAAGTAAAAACGAACCGATTATAACGCAAGTAAGAGTAGTATGCCAAATCTTATGTACCCTTCATCATCGAAAAATCGATAGCACAATATCGATTGCTAAATCGACCTACCCTAACATGTACATATATATCGTTACCTAAAACGCAAAACGCCCTATCTAACATTTTGAAAATTTTACAGGAGAAGCAAATTACTATTCAAAATGTTAATTGATAAATTGCCTAAAACTGCTTATAATTTATTTTTCTTCTATTTTTCTTGTAAAACCTACCAGTTGTTTTGACAATTGACAATGTTGCATATTATGCAAACTGTTAGTAAGGTATTTTAGCGTGTATCCATGTAATCTTTTGTAGATAGGGCCGTTTGTTTTTTGTTAATAAAAGCGCTAATTTTGGTTGAAAGATTCCAAAATTTATTGTGGACATTAGTGTTTATGCAATTCATCAGATTTCATGAAAAAGTCGATTTTTTATTTTTTGTTAGTTAGGGCCTTTTGCGTTTTAGGTGACGATATACATGTATATTTATGTAGTACAACCGGCAAACGTTGTTCTGCCGTACAAATTATTTCTACTTTTTGTTTTGGTGGTTTAATCGAAAATATCGAATGTATTTTAAGTGTGTGGTGATTTGATCTATGACAGCAAGAGATATGCACCGCTGAAGACGAATATCGCCGAAAAAAAAAACGAAAAACCCCAAAATTTTTTTTTTTTTTTTTCAATTCAATGTATTTCATTAATGTAACAGATATCTTCATTGTTCGATCTCTTTAAAGTTAAATGTAAAGTAAAAAAAGTAATATCTTTATTTTATCCTAAAATAGGAAAATGAAATAAAATCAATTTTAATTTCGAAACGCAATTGAGTGCACCTTATTTTTTGCTAGTCCGTCTTTAGCCAACACAAATAAGCTTGATAGTTTGCCCATGCGAGAACATGCCCTGCATAATTCTCCGTGTGAAAAAAATGTTGTACCCAAATCTAAGCCGCAGACATTCATCGCCTGACCTTGCGACTTTTTGACTGTCATTGCGAATGCCAATCTAATGAAAAGTTGAACGCACTTGAATTCATTCGGCACGTCTTTGAGAATCATTGGAATTGGTGGCAGCGAAAATTTGCCATTCAAAATTGTGGATTCGTGGTGGGTTCGAAGGTGCGGTGACAGGCCTGGAAAATCCAGTAAGTTCAAGAACTCTGTTGGGTAATTTATAACTTATTTGGCATCACAAACTGTATCGATCGATTTGTATGATAAGAATTTGCCTGACAATGACTGCTTGATCTTGACGTTTAAATCGTTGACGTCCACATTTCGTGCTGCCAAAATGGCTCTTTCTGTATTATCAATTAGAGTATTTTGGGAATCAACAATTGTGCCGAAATTTGTGGTCAATTTTATGCTTTCAGCATTTCACACAGACAGCAACTTCTCCATCGCCAATATCAAACAATTGGTGTATTTTTTTATGCCAAAAAAAAAAGAAAAAATCCAAAAAAAAGTTTTTGCCAAAAAAATTAAAAAAAATTTCTGACCTGGCGGTATGAAATATAATTTACGACCTTTTCTCATATTTACCAAATATACATACAAAATTTCAAAAAAAGGTTTACCCGTTTTTTGAGGAGTTTAAACACAAACATCGTGACAGGGGAATTTTATATATATAGATTTATCGGTTAATTGCATTTTATTGTTGCACATGTTTTCGTGTTATTGAACATCCAGCCCTTACCGAAAAAAAGCTTAAGCGACATAAACACGATTTTACAGGAGAAGTATTTTTTTATAATATTTCATTAAAATTTTGTACGAACGTTGGCGCTTAAGCTAAAATTGTTTTTGCTATAAAATTGTAACGCAACCTTATGTGACCATGACATTTTAGGAGATTGTGCCAGTGTTTCCAATAAGTTCATTTATAAAAAAAAAAAAAAACGAAAATAAAAAATGATGTCACTTAAGTTATTTTTGCGGTAAGGGTACATATTGCAAAAGGACTTTTAAGACTATTTGCATTGACTATTGCTATAAAATACTGTGTACATTCATATCTATAAGAAATTCAATTCCCTTCTTTCATTTTGGGCCACCCTGTATAGCTACATAAAATTGTGACTACATGATCATTTAAGACTTTCAATACATAAGTTCATGATTATGTAACACAATGAATATCTAGCACTTTGACTATTTTAGATTATAAATAAATATGTTTGTGAGCATGACATAGACTTAAAGTTATAGGACTATGACTTAAGAAAATAATCCTAAAAGGACGCGTTGTTTTTTTTTTATTTCTCTCAATTTAAATTATTTTTATTAAATTACAACCATAAATCGCGTTTTTCAATTGTTTCTAGTTTCAAGTTTCAGTTTCATGCTCTTATCAAAAAAAAAAAAAAAAAAAAATATTGTTTGAAAACAATTTAGTTGGTTTCCTAGTTAAATTGTAATCGTATTACATTGACGGCTGCGCTGCATTTTGTGCGAAAAAATGTGTGTGTGTTTCTTGTACATACAATTTTGCATGCCGGTTTTTTTGGTTTGCAGAAAATTTAGGTCAATTCTCTATCTAACACTTCTCTATATCAAACAAATAATTTTTCATGTTGATGAAAGCCGAAATTCAACAGAAATTGTGGAAAAAATAATAAAAAGAAGGAAAAAGCATATACACTGAAAGAAATTAATTGGTTTTTTATTTGTTAAAAAATCTGTATAGGCTGGGATCAGGGATGATATTTTTGGTAAGTAGTTTTTTGAGCTACGATTTTGCCTTATTAAAACCCAGAGTACCGAAACGTTCACTCATTTTTCAGTCATGAGCGAGCGTGAAAAATTAAAAACTTTACTGCTTTTTCATTCTCATGAGGGTGAGAAAAAAACTAATTTGAATTTCCTCATTCATGAAAAATGAGCAAACAAAAAAATTCATAACTGAATTTGTCAGATATGAAAAATTTAAAAAAATTCACAATCTAATTCCTCATAATGAAAAAAACGCAACCATTAACAGCGGGAAAATGAAGTAGTAAAGAGGCCTTATAGAAGGCCTTTTTGCCGATATAAAGTTTTCTAATTTATACAGTGTGTTATTGGAGACCAAAACTCTGGCTTCTTGCATCTACTTTAATAAAAACGAATGTGAATAATTTAAAATGACTACTATATACATATTCGCATTATATGTACAGTAGTTTTGACTTAGCTGCCTTTTATTTACGTGCACTTTTGACTTAGCTGCACAAAATTGATAATTTTTGGCATTTTTCTTTATAATCCCATACAAATTCCTTTTTTAAGTGCACTTTCTTTACCTGCACATTTAAGATAAGTGCCCAAAACTTTTGGCATTTTAAAATTATTTTCATACAAAAAATCCAAGTTAGCTGCACTTTGACTTAACTGCCCAAATTACATATTTTCTGTAATTATTCTTCAAAATCCTTCTTTACGTGCATTTTGTATACCTGCACATTTTTCATATTTTTGGGCAGCTTTAAAATATTTTCATATAAAACATCAAAGTTAGCTGCACACATGAAAAAATATGGTGGCCACTTTTTTACATAAATATCCAATTTTAGCAGTTTATAAAATCAAAAATCGCAAACAAGTCAAGTTGGTATCATTATAATTCATTTATTTTGTTTAAATGTATTTACATTTATGCATATGGGTTGTGGTTACAGCAACTTTACCATGATTATATGAAAGGAATAGCAAATCTTAGATCTGAAACAGAATAAAGTAGTTGTAGTAGTATTTGAAGCTGACGAATGCTCTGTAGCGCAACAAAGTTCAAAATTTCGAATTTTGCGCTTCAACTGCAACGACTACTACAACTACGTTTTCTGTTGACACTACTTTGCAACTGCCGTTTTTAACTTTTGAGAGCTTGCAGCGCTATTCTTAACGTTGTACTACAGCGACTATTCTGTTCCACACTTTATTGTTACCAATTTGGCTAGCTCGTTCATTATAAAAATGCGTAACAAATGACTGCAAGGTGTTTGAACGTCATTGTTTTTATCAATTTATTAATAAAAACGTTGTAACTTCTCTTTCAAACACTTTACTTTAGCTGCACTTTTATGCAGGTAACCACAATTGCGTACCTGCACATTAAGGCAGCTAAATACATTTAAGATAGCTGCATTTTTGATTTACCTGCACAAAAAATCGTGCAAAGGAGATTGTGCAGCTAAGTCAAAATTACTGTATACACCTACTTGTCAAAAATAATATTCACTGTATCATTTTTTCCAGTGTTCTCAGATATATTTGAGTATATGATTCTTGTTGGTTTTATTTTAGGTCTATTATACAACTTCATTACTAACCATATCATTGTGGATATGTAAATATATTGTCACATCCAGCATGCCTATGGGGACATTTCACTGCGCGAAATGTCATTTGTATTCGTTTTGTTTGAAACATAGATACATTATTACCATACGGCAATATAACTCTGTATACTTTCTACTTTTTTATCGGTTTTTTTATTTGCCTCTGACAATCTATGTAGTATATGAAAAGTTAAATGTTGACTTATAAAGAGAGAAGGAGAGAGAGGGAGAGAGACAGAAGTATATAACTGGATATATGTAACTAAACATATGTAAATATATATAGAAAGCTTTAGAATATAGTCAAACATAGTTTCTGTAGCAGTAAATACTGTTGCAGTAGTAAACTTTTTTTTTTTTTTTTTGTTAGGCAAACACATTCTAAGGTTCATTTTTGCATATTTTGGCCACTGTGGTGATAAATCTAAACTCAAAAACCTCACACACACGCAAACATTAACATGTTTAAACTTTTCTCTTATACAAAAACTAATTGTGTTTTTTTTTTGTTTCTTTATATATCTTTTGTCTGTTAATCATTAGAAATTTGTTTGTTGGCTGTATGCGGTTTTATTATCTAAAGTCTAAGCGTATTTACCTAAAAACAAGAAATGGCATGTTTGTTATAAAACGGAAATGCATCGGTCTCTATTGGCCAAAATTTTGTTTTCACAAAAGAGTTAATTTCCTGTTTCCATAGAATGTTTAAATTATTTAATAACAATTTTTGGTTATTTGCTTTATCTTGAACAAATCTTTTATGAATTATTTTTTTTAATATGTTTTGAAACGTTTTTCTTAGAAATTAATCGAAAAATATTTGCTTTTTAGTTGCTGTTTCTATAGTTTGTTCTCTAAGGATTGGCATTAATAAGAAAGCGTAATTTTAAGAAGACACGTGCTATTTTAGAGAATATAAAAGTGAATTTTGTGCTTTTTTTTAAACAAACACAATAAAATAAATAAAAAGTTGAAGTAGAAAATATATGGGGGATTCACAAGGTGTCATAAAGTCATATGTCTTAAAATAATAACATGAAATAATACGACTGTTGTGAATTGTGCTATTTTGAATTTAAATCAGCTGACTTAAAACAAATATAAAAAAATAAATATTTACCTAAAATCAAAATGTTTTTTAATTCTAATCCATAAATTAATAAATTAAATTAGATATTTTCTGACTATTTGCCATATTTCAGACGCAAACCACAAATAAATTTTATTTTGTTTGTTTACCAAACATCAGAGTCCTGAGCTGATATAATTTGACGGGGCAAGTGTTTTGTTGCAAAAAATGCTAGCCGCAGGTTCAATTCGGATGTTAGCCGGATAAAAATATACCATCAATGGCGACGGCCACAAAATCATAGCCGCTTGGCTCAGTTGCTCGGCGCAGGTCTCTTCCGATTAATTACGACAGCACAATAAACATAGCAAGCAAAGTTTTATTAATTTAAGACACTTTTTGTTTACAAAGCAACAACAATATTTTTAAACCTTTGTAAAATGTTAGAGCATTATGACAATACAACATGATAGCACAAAAGTCAAAATAGTAGTCTAGTCAATAATCTAGACAAAGCCTGGATACACCCTAGCCTTAAGGTATTTTTAGACCTAACAAATATTTGACGAAAAAATCCAAAAAAGCGTGACCAGTAAATTGATCAAACTTTAACTTTATTTTTAACAATTTCTATTGATTAACTTAACTTTATTTGTAAAAAGATAATTGTATAATATAATTTAGAAACGTTAAATGATGTTTGATCTAGCAAAACGTTTTGCAGAAGCATATACATTTTTAATAAATCTAGGGGTTACGTGTAGGACGTCAAATATTTAATAGGTGTGAACATAGCTTTAGTCTTATTATAATACAATAATACTTTTGTCGATTTATAGTTACCATCCAGTCAGTAGTCTGTTCTCTAGTCCAGAAAATAGTCTATATATAATTTTACCAATATATATATTTTTTTAAATTTAATAGTCAATTCTTCAGCCTTTAAATGATACAGAAAAGAGCTTCAAAGAAAAAATACTTTTAATTTTATTTTATAGCCAAAATTGCTCCAATTTTATTTGTTTTTCTTTTTATACTCCGGTTAAGTATTCGGTGGTTAGAGTTGACTTCATTTATTGATTGCACTCTAAAAATATACATTTACACAAGGGTGTGTTTGTGAGAACTCTTTTTTCCTTATAACCCAGTTGGCCACATATTTAACGACGGGTGCGAGACAACAGTAAATCGTGGAAGACATACTGAGGACAGGTCAACACAAAGCGTCGACGAAATTTGTATACAAATAGCGGCAATTTCACACAAGACTAGCTGAGCGACAATGCCTTTAATAATTTCCTTGACGACTTTATAAAACACAATATCTCCTAAACAATATATTCTATTCTATATACAAGACAATATCTCCCACTTTGTCCTCAACGACTTACTGCATTACAATGTCGTCTTTTTTGTCGCCCAGCATAATAATAATTATATAGTTACTTATTTCAGCTTATTTTTCCATGTGCTTTTTACCCTTGTTTCACTCATTATTTAGTAGCTTTCTCTTTCATTTGAATACCTTAATTTTGGGACATCCCTTTTAAATTTCAGTGGTACTTTCAGTAAAATTGTCAATAGTGTTTTTATTTTTTCTGATCACTCAACACATTATTTTATAGGCAAAGCTTTTACTGGGTAACTAGTTACAGTTGCAATTTTATTTCGCTTGTTTTATTTCTGTTTCATGTTACATATTCGGCTTTTATAAGCAATTCTAAAATTGACAGTGAAGTATAAACTGCATGTAATCCATTTTCCAGCCTGCGACTACTTTCGTCAGCATTTTTTCGGCTTTACTTGCTTGTGCTAATTCGTTAAATTTATGTAGGTATTAAATCAACAATTAAAAAAAAAGAATGTGAGAATCTTAAGCAAACCAAATCAAGCGATTGAAAAGCATTCAACTTTGTCGTCAATAGCTTTTATACAACACCACTTATAAGACAAAAGTTGGTTAATAGACAACTTATAAGTCAATGCCGCTTATAAAGTGGCTTTCAACGAGAATTTAGTGTTTTAATGGTGGCAAAACCAACAATATGTTAGTTTTGACATTTAGTTTTTTGACGTATTCGTAGTAGATGCATTGGCAATTGTTACAATAATAAAATTTCGCTCGAAAATTGCATTAAAATAATTAAAATCCACTATGAAAATTGTGGTTCTGTTAAAGTTACATTCACACAGCCAATGAAGCGATCAATTTATTGCAAACCAAATTTCCCGATCGCATAATTTCACGAACATCAGCTGTTAAGTCGTCATTCGGATCGATTGCAGCCTTAAAACTCAAAATCCAAAATGTGATTAACGAAAAAGACCCGCCATTTTGCCAAAAAGTGAATAAGTGATTAAGAACTCTGATGAAAGAATCGACATCTGTCAGCCTACTCGTGGTGGACATCTGCCAAATATCATTTTTTATTCATAATTGCCGAACTTTTCTCTTCGTAATACAATTAAAATTTAAACCATCTTAATCTAAATTTTTTGTTTTATTTTGTTTTAGAAAACAAAGTACTTGTTGAAAAACCCTATACTATCCCACATAGAGTTATATAGAAGACAACTTATAAGACAATGTCGCTCATACTGTCGTACACGACGTTTTCCTTAAATTTTCTTCTATAAAACCTAAGCGATAGGGACAAATCGTGCATACATCATTAACGACGATCTCGTGAACGGCAATCTGGCCAAGTGGGAAATTTTAAAAATACCAAAATATGAACACATGCACATGTTTTTTTCTTGATGCATTATGATACATTGTCGCAGTTTGGTTTTATGGCTTGTTGGTTTTAATATCTACAATTATATTTGTATGTATGTAGTAACATACTAAATATTTTTTTCATGTTTCAGTTTTTTTTTTTTTTTTTTGTTTTCAAATTCAATGACCACATAAGAGCAGTCAAAATTTCATTTTCATATGGTTCATAGAGATGTCATCAATGCTGTGGAGTATTCAAACGAACACATATCGATTGCACACAACGTTTTACCAGCCGTTTGAATGAAGTTACCCCCCAAAAAAATGTTCTGCAAAAGAAGTAGCGTGTGCTGGTTATTACCCTTTGAGCAAAAAAGAAGACTTAAAATTAAAAAAAAAAAAAAACATAATGTTTGGGTCATACTGCATACATGAATAATAATTTCAGTTTAACAAAAACTAAACTGACCTTTCAGGATATTTCATTTTTTTTTTCTTGGCAGGTGGGCCAATGAGAAAAAGAAAATTTCATAGAAATTATTGAATAACTATTCTGAAGTTAAATGAAATTGTACTTAATTGATGAAATGTTAGTGAAGAAAACAAAAAGCCAAAGTAACATAGTTATACATAAATATGTATGTATGTTGTGCTTACAATTCTTATTTTTAAGAAACAAATTTACTGATAAGAAATTTGTTTACGTAATTTAAAATTCAATTACTTAAGGTGGATTCATCCGTGCGTTTCGAACAATATTTTTCGCCGGAGAATAATTTTTCTACTGAGAGTGTTCTGCAGAACGATTCACCCATTTCGGAAAATTTGTACAGAAAAACAAAGCTACCATATGGCTTACAGATGTAAACAATTATACAGAATGGTAGCACAACTAGCAAACTTCTGAGATTGAATTTTTTTCTAAAAGTGTGGTTAAGACAATGGACAAAAAACAAGGAAAGTGATTTTACCTATTATTTTTAATTATACAAATTTTTTTTATTTAATTATTCAGCAAAATTACAATTGTTTTAATCTAAATTCGAAAAGCACTATTATGTGGCAGCTCAATTCAACTTTTATGTACAAATTAAAAAATGTGGCATCTCGGTTTATTTTGTTCTGAACAAGAATTAAAATTAAATCAATTTCAGAAAAAACTTGCCGAACAAAATAATTTCTTTCTCGCTCAAAAGTAAGACGCCAAACTCAATATAAAAAAATTTTCGCCGGACAAAAATATTTTTCGAGGCCCATGGGTGAATCGAGCTTACCCAATTACTGAAAAACAGGTTTAAATTATTTTTCTGATTCTTCGGGTGTAAGCAGGACGTTGATTTATCACTTCAAGTGATGACAGAAACCGAACTATGGAAGAGAATAAATTTAATCTAAGCCAACAGTCAAGCATATTTGCTTAGGACTTCTTATCGTTTAAATGTAAATGACATCAAACAAAAAGTTTACTGAAATTCTTATCAATTTCAAACAAGTTATTTTGCTGAATCAAACAAAAAAAGTTTTTGCACAAGCAATGACGCGCACACAAGCAAGCACTGTAGGAGAAGATGAAGGCAGAGCAGAGCGGCGGCTGGCTTTGAGACACATTTTTTTGATGGAATAATTTTTGAACCAAGTCTTGTTTATACACACAATGTTTTTCTTCTTCACTCACTGTTGCTGTATCCTTTCCTCAAACAAAACGCTAGGAAAGAAATTAAACGGAATTTAGAAACCCTAATTGACTTTTTTCAGTCTAAGTGCCGGTTCGCACACGTCAACTTGCCGAGTCTTAAGCTTTTAGGAGAGAATGCCATTTCTTTTCGCCTCTCTCCTAAAAACCATGAATTGACGAGTCAAACTTCTCGTGTGTGAACCGGCACTATGATACACTTCAGCATAATGACTGGCATCACTGACAAAATGTCATTTGTCTTAAAATTAATAACAGCAGCGTTTCCATTTGTCAAGTTTTTTTTGCAAGTCTTTTTTGTGTAAATTTTTTTATAGTTTTAAAAAAAAGTAATTTTTTCAGATATGGTCAAATTTTTTTTTTGTTTTTCTTTATTTTTGGACACTTTTTTTTGTTTATATTGATATATTTGTTTATATATATTTAGCTGGTGAGGCCTAACTCCATTGGTGGAAATAAAGATGCAAAATTTTTTATTTCATTTTTCCCGACGCACAGTGCTTTGTCCCCATATAACGAAGGGACATAAATAGAAGGAGTTGTCAGAAATTTTTGAAATTTGGTACACTAGCATAAAATAGCTTAGTTAAGAAAAATATGAATTTTTGGACAAATCGGTCCAAGGACACGCCTACCTCCCATGTGTCCTGAAATGGAAAAATGTAATTTTAGCTTCAATAATGCCCACAAAACTACAAAAAAATGGGCATGCTAATATACACACAACTAGCAACGTGTGTGCAAATTTTCACTTAAATCTGAACAAGGACTCAAGGTCCTGCCATATATCCTTTTTCTTAAAAATGCTATAGTACCTACAAAAATTATCCAATCGTAATAAAATTTGGTATGGAAATTGATATTTGTTAGAGATATATGTGTGCCGAATTTTGGTAGAATCGGATTATTAATGTGAAAAATACAAAAACATCATTAAATGAAAAATGAGCTAAAAACGCTTCAAATGCTCTTGCAAAAATAACAAGTAAGAAAGTATAATCAGTCAAACCCGACCATGTGATACCCTATAGTATAGTATTTAAAAACAAATTTCCTAGAGTGTAATCTATTTGGGACCCATGGGCAATCATGGATCCGCCAGAACAAAATTATGTTATGAGGTTAAGATTCGTTTAAAAGTTCTTTCTCCCGAATATTGTTTAGATATCTTAAGCTCCGTATATGAGTTTTTTGGATGAGGGTTTATATGGAACCTATAGTTTATTTTAGACCTATCTGTACAACATTTTGTCATGACTTAGTAGCTATCGTAAAAATCACTGTCGCCAATTTGTATGTAAATACTTATATTTTTAAGGAAGCTGGCATTAAAAGCTTTTTCGGGAGAATGATTTGTATGGGAGCTACGTTCTAAAATAAAAAGATTCCAATACAATTTGATGAGCTGATTTGAAATATCATAAACGAATATTGATACTTGAAAAATGTTTTTTCACGTTCTCATCTCTAATTTGAAATATAAATTAGCGGCATTTTAATATGAAAACAAAGCAAAGAAAAATATAACCCAAGTCAAGGTGAAATTACTTTACAGGTGGCGTTAACAGCACAGCTGATCTATTTTTCCTATTTTGCCAAATTCACTAGTGATTGTTGTTGGAAATACTACAACAAACGCAAGAGCAACAAAAACAAGAAAACAAAGTTGCATGTTGTTTTTGCAAATATTGATTTCAACTTACATTTGAAAGACAGAAGTGGCTAATTGAATTTTAACTTTTTTTGAATTTTTAATATTAAAAGGTTGGTCATAAAGCACGTAGAACATTTATGTAAAAAAATTTTATTTTTTTCTTAATAATAAACTAATTTATTAATAGATACTTATGCCCAATTTCACCAATTTATTTAAATATCAATTAATATTAAAATAAATTTTTTCATATAATTTTTTTTTTTTTTACATGAAAAACAAATTTTAAACATAAATTAATATATAATATTGTTGGTGAAATAGGCCCTAAGTTTAAAAAAAAAGAAATATTTGTAATTTTTTACAATTTTTGTTTGTTTATAAACTTAAACAATTATTGGGATTGATCTACCACAAAAATAGGTGTGCATATAACGTATTACTTTATCCTGCTGAAAATTACATAATTGTAGCGCACTCTGATTAAGGGGTATGGTGCACAATTTGACTTTAATATTTTCTCAGTATTTCTTTTTTAAATGTTTTTTCATATAGCTTGTAACTTTACTTAAACATTTTAGCTCTATAATAAAAAAACTTTAAAAAAATTTCTGAAATTAGACCTATTTAAAGTGCATTTTTTGTTAAGTTGCGGTCAAAAACCGGCACTAATCTTTTTACGGTCCTTTTAAGAACACTATTTGCTAAGAAAAAACGAAATAAAAAAATGTCTGATTTTATATGATTTTTTTTAAAGTTCAAAAAAAGTTTTGTAATTTTTGGATTTTTTTGAAAAAAATATATTTTTTTTTGAGCGATAAAAACTAACTTAAGTTAATATTTTTAATAAAAACTGTATTATTGCCAAATTTTGAACATACCAAGGATCACAAAAAAAATAACATTAAACTCTTTTTTAAAAAAATGAATTTTTGAGAGTTATTTTCTTGAAGCAATTCAATTCATTTTTTTTTATTCATTAATTCTTTCTTAAATTTGACTGAATTTAGCGACCTCTGGCGGAGTCTAGGAGAGTCACACGAAATCAATTCCAAAAATTTTTTATGAGTTGTGTTGTTATCTATCGATCAATATATCTTTTATCACATTTTGAGACTAAAATTTTTTTTGGATTTTTGTCTATGGGACAAAGCACCGTGCGACGTTTCGTGAATTTTATGTTCACTTCTTCGGGGGATTTAAAATTTTCCTATGAAAATTGTATTCGACTTTCTCCAAATGTTCTTTTATTGTCGCGCATTGAAAAAGTTTCGTTACCTGTGCTGTTGTAGCCATAGTGTGTTTTGGCACTATGCCAAACCTTCTGCATGACAAAAACAATGTATGTTTCACTTTTTCAACATCTTCTATGCGTTCCTCCGAAATGTATGAAAGACATCGGTTTTTTTTTTATAAACATTTTTAAAGTTTATATTTTTTGAAAAAGTAATTTTTGGGAATACAAATTTTTTTTTATTAATTAACAAGATTTTGTTTGTCGTGCTTAATTCCCAATTTTTACTCTTGATAAAAACACTAAAATTTATTGTTAGGGAATAAGCGCATTTCACTATTTGCTTAAGCCAGATCATCAGGAAACATTCTCCCAAATAATTTCAGAAAAGCCAAAGATATTGGCAAACAAAACTGCAAAGTGAATGAGAATTGCAAGCACTCAAAAAGTTCTATTTGCAACGATATCAAAGCTTCAACAAAATACCAACAATAAACAGTGTGATTATCGTTTCTTACATATTTTTTATCTCATTTTATTTATTTTTTTAAACTTTTGTACTTTTTTTTAGCACTTTTTCGCAAATATTCGTAAAAATTTAGCGAATGCGAATGCCAGTGTCATAAAATACGAATATTCGCAACATCACTAGTGATCACAGCCTCCGTAATTAGAAGAAAAAAATAAAACATATTCCAACCTAGACAGCAAAGCATATTTGCTTAGATTTTCTTACTATTTATATTAAAATGACGTTTTAAAATATAAAACAAAACGATAAGAAACGAAGTAAACAGAATTTGGGAAAACTAATCGCCAAATTATTGCAGTAAACAAAGCAATGTTCGCGTTAAAAGGAAACTGAGGCAGACTAAGGTGATAATATTAATATTTATTCGCATTTTTATTTGTGTCAAGTATAAGATAGATGGTAATTTTTGCTTTTCGTATTTTTAGACTTTTCTGAATTGTTTAAAAGATAATAAAAATAAAAACAAGACAAGGTTCACAAAAATCAATGGAAAGGCAAAACATAAAACAAACTAAACAAAAACAAAGATTAAAAAAACATTACGAGCCGTACGCGGCGGGCCGGCCATTAACATTGATAAGCTTGATATTCGTTGTTGTTTTTAAGAAAAAGATTTTCAGAGCGACTTCAAATTGTAAACTTTTGAAAAACAATGAAACATTTTAAAGTGAAACGTAGACTAAAACAGTTGTTTGCAAAATAAAAAAAGAAGGTTTAAAAAAAATCGCCAAAAATGCTAGAAAACATTGAGGTTGAAACTGGCATGGTACCCCCGCTTAGACCAGCTGATAAATTTACATCCATCTCTCTACATGAAGCAGTAAAATTAAGAACAAATACCCAAAATCTAGCTGAGCTTAATATTCAAACGATACCCCAGTTTTTCCATCAATGTTGCCAGAAGTATAAAGATTTGCCTGCTTTGGCATTTGAAGACCCGGACTCCAAAAATAAATGGACCACTATTACTTATGCTGAATACGAAAAAAATGTAGAACAAGCAGCTTTACTTTTGCTGCACTTGGGTGTTAAACCTCGCACTTCCGTTGGTATATTGGCCTTTAATTGTCCCGAATGGTTTTATGTGGAGATGGCTACCCTGCGTATTGGTGCTGTTGTGGCTGGCATTTATACCAGTAACTCTGTGGAAGCTGTTCATCATGTCTTGGAAGTTTCTGATGCTATGGTGTGTGTGGTGGATGATGCTCAGCAAATGTCAAAAGTGCGTGCGGTTAAATCGCGTTTGAATCAATTGCGTGCCGTTGTTCAATTAAATGGCCCTTACGATGAGTTTGTGGGCAAAGAGACGGGTTATTATCGCTGGACGGATTTGTTTGAAATGCAATTTAGTTTAGCGCTACGCGAAGAGTTAGTGTTGCGTGAACGTGATGTGGCAGCCAATGAATGTGCACTTTTAATATTTACGGTAAGTTTAAAAGTTTGTTCAAACGGAAGTTCGGTTTATTGCTTGATTAAGAGTGTTTGTGTATTTTCATCAGGGGGTGTTATAGGGTTGGTTTGTTATGACTTCCTGGAATTGAAAAATGTTTTAGTTAACTGAATTATGAATGAGCTAAAGGTTTGCCTTGCATCTTGGTGGATAACTTATTTGGTTTAGTTGCGGTTCGGTTAAATGGTTTATTAAACGTTTAAATCAAGTTACATATAAATTGTGTTTGTTTGCGTTAAAATTATTAAGTTGTAAGAAAATCAACATGGCCAGTAAGATTCCTTAAATTGGCGTCAATGAACGCAATACAATGAAATTTATTAAGGTCACAACTGAAGTGTGATAATGTTGAAAATTGCGTGCCAAAGAAAATGTTCCAAAAGAGTTTACACATTGAAATAACAATAACTGGGAAAAGTTTAATGATTTATTATATCAAATAAGAATTTATGAGAAAACTGATTGTTTGTGTAAAAACTGACTTTTTGTGTTTAAAATTTAAAGTGATTTTTTGTAAAAAAGTGACTTCTTATGAAAAAGTGATTTTTATTGCAAAAAATGTTTTATTTTTTTAACAAATTAACTTTTTCTGCAAAAAAATTACCTTGAACTTTTTGGAAAAAATTATTTTTTGTGTGGAAGAGATAACTTTTTTTTAAAAAATACACTTTCCTTTTAAAAATAAATTAAAATTTTTTGGAAAACTAAATTTTTTTTGATAAAAAAGTATATTATCAAAAGTAATTTTTGGGAATACAAAATTTTAATTTAAAAGATTTTGTTATTCGTGCTTAATTCCCAGTTTTTATTCTTGATAAAAACACTTGAAATTTATTGTTGATGGGATAAGCTATTCCCATGCGCATTTTACTGGTTGCTTAAACTTTAAAATATCTTTTTATTTCTTTTATCTTTTAGTCCGGCACCGTTGGCATGCCAAAGGGCGTTATGGTCTCTCATGATGCAGTGCTTTTCTGCTGCCATGTCATTACAAAAATGCTGCCCTGCCTCCACGTAACACAAGAGACTGCTGTCACCTATTTGCCCTTAAATCATATTGCTGCTCAACTTTTTGATATTTTTATGGCCCTTGAAGTTGGTGGTCTAATCTATTTTGCCGATCGTAATGCTCTTAAAGGTTCTTTGGCTAAAACTTATGCCAAAGCAAAAGCCACCATGTTGTTCGGTGTACCCCGGGTCTTTGAAAAAATGCAAGAAAAACTCATACAAGTAGAGGCAAACTCCTCGTCGCTGACAAAATTACTTATGAATACTGCACGTGGGCTTATGGAAAGTTATCATTTGGAAAAAATGGAAAATAAATCACCCTCTCTACTAAAGTATTGGTTAGCCTCAAAAATAGTGCACAGAATAAAAATGGCCATGGGCTTAGATCAGGTTAAGGGATGCTTTATAGGTGGAGCTCCCGTAACAGAAGAGCTAAAGAAATTCTTTTTAGGTTTAGATCTGCCGTTGACAGATGTTTTCGGTATGTCCGAGACTAGTGGTGCTGTTGCCTATAATTTTGACAGGCCCAATTTAAAGACAGTTGGCAAAGCTATGGAAGGTGTGGCAATTAAAATTAATAATCCGAATGAAAATGGGGAGGGAGAGGTAAAATTAAAACCATGAAATGGAAAAAATAAAAATTAAAACTGAAAAATTTTATTAAAGATTTTCTTTAGAGGCCGCTGTAATTTCATGGGCTATTTGAAGGATGAAGAGAAGACTAGTGAAGCTCTAACCGAGGACGGCTGGATTAAAAGTGGCGACTTAGGTTATTTGGACAAAGAGGAAAATCTTTATATAAGTGGTCGCATCAAGGAATTAATTATAACAGCTGGAGGAGAAAATATACCACCATGTCATATAGAAGCGCTGATCAAAAAGGAACTGCCCTGTGTCAGCAATGCCTTGGTCATAGGAGATCATAAGAAATATCTTACAGTTTTATTGACATTAAAGGTCTGCTAAAAAGATTTTGTATCTTATTTCAAATTTTGATGTTAAGATTTTCTTTTAATTACAGACTGACTTTAATCCCGACTCTGGTTATCCGATGGATACTTTAAGACCTGATGCTGTGGAATGGTTGGAGTCTTTAGGTGTAAATTACACGACTGTTTCCGATGTACTCCATATTAAACTGCCGGAAAATCTGCAAAATTTTGATCCCAATACTGTTGAGATTAATTGTGATCCCAAAGTATGGCAGGCTTTAGAGGAGGGCATAAAACGCTACAATAAGCAGGCAATTTCGAATGCTCAAAAGATACAATATTTTACCGTGCTACCACATGATTTCTCCATACCAACCAATGAACTAGGTAAGTGTTATCTTGGCGTTAGGAAAAAAGGTCTCAAGTAAAAAACAGTAGTTTTTCGTAATGTTAAACTGAAAATTGTTTATTTGGTGTATTTCATAAAAAAAATGATGATTGCGATTAAAAACAATTTTGCTCGACTTAAAAGTTATTGATACCAAACGAATGAGCAAAAACAAGCATTTTTTGTTTTGAGACCTTTTTTACCTAGCGGCAAAGATTTTTTATACGATTTTAACAACGATTTCAATATCATTTCAACTTTATTTTAGGACCCACTTTGAAGATCAAAAGAAATATTGTTGCCAAGAAATACGCCAAAATTATAGAAAAGTTTTATGTAAAATGACATTTTCAATAAATACATTTAAAATAAATCTTTAAGTAAAATTTTTTTGAATAGAAGATTTTCGACTGGAGGCTTTTGTTCAAAGAGAACGTGGTTTCATTTTTACATAGAATAGAAGTTAGGAAGAGAAGAAATGTGACTTTTAAATATAAAATAAATGTAATATTTAGTTTTGCATTTAGTGCATAGCGCTAAGGAATATTCTCCGAAGACCGACTCCATAATGTACTATTACAGGTCATTGGGTTATTCGAATTCGTTTTAGCCATCTCCGTCATGATTGAATACACTCACTCAACAGAAAATAACCATTTAACATTCAAGTTCTTTTTAGGTTAAGTTAGAAAGGAGATTTGGACACAAATGTAAAAAAATTTCCCTAAGAAGTTCATATTTTAATTGTGCTTACATTGTCTGTACTTCTTAGACACTTTTTATTTCATAAATTTATGCGATAAAATACATAAAATCGGTGATGAAATGCAACAACTGTCGTAAAATTTGGCATAAATTCCTTATATTTGATCAAAAATTGGACTAGCAATTGTAATGATACAAATATTGTTTGTATTCGAGTAGTACGCATCTACCCAGCGGGAAAACTCAGAAGACCTTCTTACTTCAGGTCTTTTTAAATGGCTGCTTAAAAGATATTTTGATTCAATTACTATTCTTATCTAACTGCCTCGGCTCTTTCGTATAAAAGATAAGATACACCTTCCACACTCGCTTCTATGAGAAGGTAGTAGAAAAGGAGTAACATTTTTTGTATTCTTTTTTTTGCACAAGCAAAAGCAAAATCAATTTTTTTTGGTCCCGTTGCCCTTCTTATGTACCTGCTGAAGAAGCGAGAGCGGAAGGCCTTCTCCGCAATGACAACGTGTGTAAAAAATATATGAGTATGGAATGGAGCAAGAAGGCCTTGTACATCCAAAAGAAGGGGTACAGAGGCCTTCAAGAAGGCCTTCCTACTCCTTCTTTTTCCCTCTGGGTAGTGGCATGGCATGAACACTTACTCGAAGCAAGAATGATAGAAATTAAGATTTCGACATGCGCATGATTTCCCGTTAGAAACAGGGTTGTCAGATGTGGCTATTTCTCGCCAAACGTGGCGATTTTCAAATATGAAAAATTTGGATTAAAAACCATAAATAGTTCAAAAAAATAACCACAATACTAATTATTGTTAAAGCTAAGGCACGAGCTCTATGTGTTCATTTGTCCTTCAAGTTGTGCTGAAAAAGGTCAACGAGAAAAAGAAAGACAAAAAATGAAAAAAACAAAAAATGTACTTTGGACTTCAGGAAAAATTCTTGACAAAAGTACGAAAAAACAGAAGTAAGGAAGAACATGTAAAATCAATTAAAATGGATAATCATTCAAAAAAGCAAACTTCGATCTACCAAAGGTTAAAATACAATTTGGTTTAAGGATTGATGTTTGAAATTATGAACTTCACAAAAACTCGCCTTCGAAGTAGAATGCATTACGAACTTCTAGACGCGTAAGTTTTAAATTATATGAATGTGAATAGTACATATTGCACTTCTTTTGTACCTTCATTTAATAAATGTAATTCTCTTACAATGTATTCCAAAAAAGGAGACAAATAGGGAGTCTTGCCATTGAAGCGTTTTAGATAACTGCAACTTATATACAAATGTATATCCAATATTTGTTTAATACTAACTGCAAAAATTCTTTTTTTTATGCTTCTAGTCTACTTGAACTATTTTATAGTAAACATTGTACCTCTTTTGAGTTCACTAACTATTTTTACTGTGCTCTAAATAAATATTAAACAAAACATTTATTGTGGCGACTTTTTTAAATTTTTGGCGTATTTTAGCGATACTGAACAAATTTTTTTTTTTTTGAATTTATAAAAAAATATTTTTAATAATTCTAAAAATATGTATTTTATTGTCAAAAACTGAAAAACAAAGGCTTTGGCGATTTTTGACATTGAATTTGGCGAAAAAGGTCAAAATCAATCTGACAACCCTGGTTAGAAGACGTGGTATATGAACGGCAAGGGTTGCCAAGTCAAAAAGTCGCTTTGATCTTAAAATTTCTTATAACCTATGATTGCACTTTATAAGAGCTGGCAAGCACGCAATTAAACAACAACTTTATTGAGTTTGCCTGCTTTAAATTGGCAGCCAATAAGAAAGCAGTTCTTGTGACGTCATTTGTCCCACATGCTCAGAGTATAAAGGGTGGTTAAATTTTAAGGCCCGATGTTGATTTTAAATAAAACACAAATTATTTAGAAAATTAGTGTCATTTATTTTTATTAAGATGATATTGGTATGGTGCAATTATGTATGGAACAAAATATCGTCTAAATGGCATCTGCGACCACGGCGGCACACTTCCATCCGATCGTCCAAGTTTTCGATGACGCTGAGGCATAATTCAGGACATATGCCATTAATGTGGCGAATTGTCTCATCCTTTAGCTCTTGAATTATTGCTGGATTATCGACGACCACCTTTTCTTTCAAATAACCTCAAAGAAAGAAGTCTAACGGTGTCAATTTACATGATCTTGGCGGCCAATTGACATCGCCCCCACGTGAGATAAGACAGTTATTGTTTCGTTAGCTTTGTGGCAAGTGGCACCGTCCTGTTGAAACCACATATCGTCCACATCCATATCTTCCAATTCGGGCCATAAAAAGTTCGTTATCATCTCACGATAGCGAACACCATTCACAGTAACTGCCTGACCGGCCTCATTTTGGATTATCATTCCCCAAATGCGGCAATTCTGAAAATGATTTTCTTCGAAAATTTATCATCCACTGTTGCCATTGCTTGCCACCATTCTGACCATTGACGATTGTGTATCTTACCATGGTATAAATTGAGTTAGTCTGAAATTGAGAAATTTCAAATGAAATTCAAAAACTTTTATTCGACAAATTGGTTCTTTTCGTTCTTTCGATAATTCGACTCAAGAATGCTAGAAATAAAGATAACGCCAACCCAAAAACAAAGTTGAAGTCAAGAATAAAAAATAATCAATAAATTTTAATTCATTTAATGTTGTAAAATTCCTTTCTACACAAAAAAGTAATAAAAATATCAAAATTGGATTAAAAAAAATCATTTAATTCATTATTGCTGATTAAGGCAATGATCATTAAAATACATTTTATTTGTTTTATAAAAAATGAGAAATTGCTTAATTATTGAAAACATTTACGTCTTTTTTGTTATTACATTACTATTTATATGTACAAAGTCTTTAAATCAAATTTCGAAATAAACACTGAATGTGTCATTAGCTTCGGTTCTATTGGGTAAGCATCTTTGCCATGTACTTGATTATTTGTAGTCTGTGAATAAGAATTCTGTGATAAGAATTTAAGCCGGCCGTTTAATGGACTTTAAATAAGATTGTTTACTTAATTTAAATTTTTAGATTTGTCTAGCATTACAAAACAAAACTTTAGTTGAGGCACTTGCTTTTGAAAAATAGAAAAAATAACTTAAATATGTTGGAGAACATAGAATTGGAACCTGAGATTTTATCCGTTCTTAAACCAGCCGAGAAGTACTATTCTTGTTCTCTACACGAAGCGGTAAAACTAAGAGGTTCTAAAGAAGATTTGGACGATCTTAATATACAAACAATACCGCAGTTCTTTCAAAAATGCTGCCAGAAATATAAAGACTTAACAGCTTTGGCTTTTGAGACTCCTGAAGGTTCCCCTCAAACCGAAAACAAATGGTCGACAGTAACTTATGCTCAATATGAGAAGAACGCTGAGCAGGCGGCTTTACTTTTACTTTATTTGGGTGTAAAACCACACTCTTCAGTTAGTGTTTTGGCCTTCAATTGTCCCGAATGGTTTTATGTGGAAATGGGAGCTTTCAGAATCGGAGCTGTCGTAACAGGTATTTACACCACCAGCTCTGCCGAAGCTGTTCATCACATATTGAAAGAATCTGGGACCTCTGTCTGTTTGGTGGATGACGCTCAGCAAATGCTGAAAGTGCGAGCGATAAAATCTCGTTTGAATCAGTTAAAGGCTGTGATACAATTAAACGGCCCCTTCGATGAATTTGTGGGCAAGGAGCCGGGGTATTATTGCTGGAAAAATTTGTTTGAAATGCGATTCAGCCCAGCATTGAGCGAGGAACTGCTGTTTAGAGAAAGTAAGGTCAAGGCTAATGAGTGTGCTCTAATTATATTTACGGTAGGTTAACGATTAAAACTAAAAGTTCACTTCAAATGTCTAACGAATATTTGAACGCCTCTTTTTAGTCTGGAACTGTTGGCATGCCTAAAGGTGTAATGCTGTCCCATACAAACATTTTATACTGTTCTAATGACTTAATTAAGCAACTGCCCCAACTTCAAGACTCACAGGAGACTTGTGTTAGTTATTTGCCCTTAAATCATATAGCTGCCCAAATTTTTGATGTCTTTATGGCCATAGAAAATGGTTTCTTAGTGTATTTTGCTGATCGTAATGCTTTAAAGGGTACCTTGGCTACAACCTATAGAAAGGCCAGGGGCACCATATTAATTGGGGTCCCGCGGGTTTACGAAAAAATGCAAGAGAAAGTTATACAAGTTGAATCGGAATTGGGGGGCCTGCAAAGAATTCTTATGAGTACTGCACGTTGTCTAATGGAACGTTATCATTTGGATAAAATGGAAAATAGATTTGCCTCCGAATGGAAATACTGGCTGGCTTCAAAGATTGTGCACAAAATAAAAATGTCCATTGGCTTGGGTCATGTGAAATGGTGTTTTGTTGGAGGAGCCCCGATAACTCAAGAAACAAAGAAATTCTTTTTGAGCTTAGATCTACCTCTTGTAGATATTTTTGGCATGTCTGAGACTAGTGGCATGGTGACATATAATTTCGAAAGGCCAAATTTAAAGACGGTAGGAAAAGCTATACAAGGAACGCTAATAAAAATTGATAAGCCCAATGAAAACGGCGAAGGGGAGGTACGTGGTCTTACTACCGAACTATGAAAAATAATTCTTTAATGCAAAACTTTTTTAGATTTTGATAAAAGCGCCAAGTAACTTAATGGGCTACTTAAATGAGCCCCAGAAAACTTTGCAAACTTTGCTAGAAGATGGTTTCCTGAGAACTGGTGATATTGGTTATTTGGATCATCAGGGAAATCTTTATATAAGCGGCCGTCTTAAAGAACTGATAATAACAGCTGGGGGAGAAAACATTCCCCCAGCTTATATAGAGGAAATTATAAAAAAAGAACTTCCCTGTGTAAGTAATGCCGTAGTAATAGGAGACCAGAGAAAATATCTTACTGTTTTATTGACTCTAAAGGTTTGTCAAAAAGCATCAGAATAAACTATAAAATATGTTAAATAAAATTTCGACTTTATTTCAGACCGAAATCGACCCCAATACAGGGTATCCCCTTGATACACTCCAACCTGAAGCTCGCGAATGGCTGGAATCTTTAGGCCTGCAATATTCTCATCTCTCCGAAATACTTAATATTACGCTGCCAGAAATTCTGGAAAATTTCGATCCCAACAGTGTGGACACAAAATGCAACACCAAGGTTTGGAAAACTTTAGAAGAGGGCATAAGACGTTACAATAAACAGGCCATTTCGAATGCTCAAAAGGTGCAATATTTTGCCCTGTTGCCGCATGATTTCTCTGTGCCCACAAATGAATTGGGTAAGTAAAATTTCTTATGTTTAACAAAACCATGTTCGCTTGAAGTCTTTTTTATTTTAGGCCCTACTTTAAAGATAAAAAGAAACATTGTGGCCCAAAAATATGCCAAAACTATAGACAAAATGTATACCAAATAACAGAATTCGCGCAGTTATTAAATGTCGAATATGGCGAAAAATAGGCGAAGATATCAAAAACCCGATGGGAGGGAGAAATTCTGAGTAGAGAGTCGGATTCAGCGCAACTCAAACCTTAAGAAATTGGATTAATAATTTGTTGGCCTGTGTGATTTTTAAATTTCCAATATGTTTACTTTGATTTTATTATAATTTAAATTACAAAAGAGTTTTTAATTGCCATTCGCTTTTTTTTGTATTTTTGTACTTTTTGTTTTTTCTTGTCCTGTTTCTACTGACTTCCTTCGTATTATGCACAAATTAAACTTAATTTTTTAACAATTTCCCAGAAAAAACTTTTTTTTTTATAAAAAAAAACAAAAAACCGAAATATAAAATCATTTTAATATTTTTTATTATTATTTTACTTTAAACAATCAGTGAATAACAGTGGGTTTATAAGAGAAAACTGAAGAAAAGAAAAAAAAAAAAAACAAAAAAATACTTAATTGCTGTTGTTAAAGATTTATTACGGCAAATCAAACTGTTTTTTTTTTTTTTTATAAAACTTTAACAAATAGCATTTTTTTCCATCTCATGCCACTGTGCACTTAAAAAAGAATGAAGACAAATTGCATAAAAAACCTAAGCAAAATAAACAATTTCCCAAAAAATAAAAGAAAACGCAAAAAACTATTTATTTTTCAGAATCTAAAGAAAATGTTAAAGAAAATCTTTCAACAACTTTATTTGCTCAAGTATTACAAAGTAAGTAAGAGTGTAAGTAAATCCACATACCTATATAATGCAGGAATGATAGAGGTCGTAAGCAGGGCAAAAAACTACAAATCTCAGTCCATTGTTAAATAGTAAAAATAAAAAAATAACAACGAAAAGGAAACAAACAGGCAAATTTTCTTTTCAAATTCTTCCTTTTTTGTAGAGTTTTCTTACAACATTTTACTCCGCCAGCAGCAGCAATTGTTGCAACATTAAGAAAATTGGGCATTATGCCAATTGTAGGCCTAAAAAATAGTTTCTGTAGTTGTTAAGCAACATTGGCTGGATG
The DNA here is from genome assembly GCA_963931875.1 of Pollenia griseotomentosa. Classification (NCBI taxonomy): domain Eukaryota; kingdom Metazoa; phylum Arthropoda; class Insecta; order Diptera; family Polleniidae; genus Pollenia; species Pollenia griseotomentosa. The sequence continues at coordinate 198,748,950 of OZ007561.1, read as the reverse complement.
TGAAGGAATAAATAAATGAATGAATGAATAGATGGATGTATAAAACTTCGTCCCACTGTAAGTGCATGTGAAGGAACATGTTAACAAATTGCTTTAAACATGAAAAGTAATAAAATAGAATTGCAAAGAAAAATACAAGTTTAATTTCGGTTATATCCAACAAATTAAAAGAAAATATTTTCGTATTTGTTGAAACCCTTCTTGTTGGCAATAATAGGGTTAAAAATAAAGCTTAAGGGTCTAGAGATTTCATGAAGTCATATTTATTTATGATGATATTTGGTGCATTAAGTAAATAAAAGAGTTAATTTAAAATTTGATTATGACTAGTTATAATATGGTTGAGAAGAGGGTCATGAAGAAAAGGGTAATATTTAATAAGAAAACAGCAAAAGAAATGTAAGTTAAAATTAAAGCAGGTCATGTTTAAGAACTAAATGACTAAATGAAGAACTAAATAAACGTTTCGTAAACATAAATCTTTAAGAAAAAAAGCATCAACATATCTTAATTTAAATCGAAAAAACCAATTCTAGTTCTAGTTCTCGTTCTATTTCGCATTCCAGATTAAGGTTTATCTTTAGGCTTTTGGTTAGGTTCGAAACAGTAACTATGTAGAACAGGTTTTAGTTCAATTCAGTTTCATTTTAGTTAAGCTCTAGTAAAGTTCTACTTTAATTTTACTTCAGTTCTAGTTCAGTTCTACACAGAAAACAAAAATGGATTTCTGTTAAAAAATTTGTGATATCAATTTAAAAATTAATTTAATTTGCACAAATTAATAGTATCAATTAAATATTTTCTGATACAAACAAAATTTTCTGCAGTAATGTTGTTAATATAAATAAATCTTTAATTTACTTAATTAAATTTTTAATTAAAACTGATTTTATTTTTGATTAATGGCTTAGTTAAAAAAAAATTTTCGTGAATTTTTTTCTATGTAGTTCAGTTCTAGTTGATTTCTAGTTCAGTTCGGCGGTGCACAAAATGACCCCAGGAAATATGGCCCCAAAAGGAAAGTGAAGTACGGCCACAAAATTTTACATGAGACACAACAACACGCAATTTTGGTGCAATTTTTTTTGTTTTTTTGGGTTATTTTTTATTTTTCGTTAGGGTGTTTTTGCATTTTAAGTGGAATGAAAGGCTCCACGAAAAGCCCCCCAATGAAATAACGCCCAAACGAGAAATGAAATATTCCCCAAATTTTTTTCATACATTTTTGGGTGTTATTTCATATGAAATAACTCCCAATTTTTTTGGGCCGTTTTTCATTTTTTTTTGGAATTATTTTATTCCTCATTTGGGGTTTTCAAATTATGAAATAATCTCCAATGAAATAACACCCAACAAATTTTTAAATTTCGGGGCTTGTTTCATAGCTTGCATAATTTGGGTGTTATTTTATTTGTTATTCGGGGGTTATTTCATTTTTTGCGACTTTGCTGTTGGTCCATATTGACTTCATGAAATCCTTGGTGAAACTGACTCTTTTATGAATTTTGGGCATAATTTCATTTTTGTTGCTGATGGGGCTTATTTCATTGGGGGTTATTTCATTTTCATCATTGCGTGTTATTTCATATGAAATAACTCCCAAATATTAGGGGGTTGTTTCGTTTTCGCTTTAGGGTTTATTTCATTTATTTTTCGATGTTATTTCATTCACTGTTTTTGGGTGTTATTTCCTATTTTTTGGGGTTTATTTCATTGGGGGTAATTTCCTGGGCGTTATTTCATTGGGGGCTTTTCGTGGAGTCGAATGAAAAATGGCCCCAAATAAAATTTTGGGGCTATTTTTCGTTTACTAATAAAAAATGCAAATTTTAAGAAATGAAAAATCATCTCAAACATTTTTACACAAATTGTATAAAATTGTATGTAAAAGTTTCTAGGGATAATATAAAAAACCCGCATTCTTATACCAAAGTGGAGAAAATCCTTGCCGGTTATGCAGAGATGCTTTAGTTAGCAAAGACGGTGTTTGTTAAACCATAGAGGCCGAAGGCTGGCTATTAAGAGAAGCTTTAGTAAGCGAAGCCAGTGTTCGTTATACCATAGAGAAGAAAATCCTTGCACCCGGCCCAAGACCGGCTATATAGACAAGCTTTAGTTAGCGAAGCCAGTGTTCGTTATACCATAGAGGAGAAAATTATTGCACCCGGCCAAAAGACCAACCATGCTTTCAATCGTATGATTTTTAAAACCAAAACGGTATAATTATTCGGATTTTGAAATCGGGATTCTAAATTTGGGATTTTTAGTTTCGGGCATATGAACTCCACCCAAAATTTTTAATATAACTTTCTTTGTGTTCTTTTTTGGGGTTAAAATTCATTATGAATTTTGAGGTGATTTTTAAAAATGAAGAATTGCCCCAAATTCAGGGTCATATTTCATTTTATTTTTGGGGTTATTTTTCATTTTTTTGGGGTAATTTTTTATTAAAAAAATGGGGTCAAATTGCATTATGAAAAATAGTCCCGAATTTGGGGTCAATTTTCATTTATTTTTTGGGGCCATATTTCGCAGCGCCATTCAGTTCCAGTTAAGGTCTAGTTTAGTGCTTTTTTGGTTCCACATTATCCTTCAAAATTAAGGTTTTTTCAGACAAAATTTAATTTTATTTTGCAAACATTTTACCGAGTTTGCATTTTTTTTTCAATGGATTAACTTTGCTCTTAACATAAAACGAATCTTAACTTTTTATAAAATCTATTGCAAAACTGTCGCAAAATCTAAAAAAACTTTAAGATTAAGTACAATTTTCAATTGTACGCTGCATCTGCAACATAAGAAAAAGTGAATTTCTGACAAATTAAACTTTCGCCACAGAAAATTCAATGGCATGAATTTTTTGTATCCGTTTTATTTTCTATGTTTTTCTTTTAGTTGTGTGTGATGTCAGCCATTACGAATGAAGTTCATTTTTTATTCCACTTCTTAATTTAACACAGATACACAGATACATTTGCTAAAAAAAATCAAATACAAATACTCTGGCAAAAAGTGTCAAACATTCGGACAAGGATCCGTAAACGTTTTTGTTGCTGTTATCGATTTCGTTCCAATTGTCAATAGTGTATAAGCTTAAGCGTTTCGTTTTTTTTTCGTTTGCAATTTGTTGAAGAGCATTTTGCTATTTCTAGTTTTAAATTTTACGGTTGTTTTTCCGTTTCTGATTTTAGGATGACCTGCAAATGTAGATGTTTTTTAAGATTCTGTTTATATTTTTGTGGCAAATAATTGCTTAAATGTATCCGTGAGAATGATTTTCCGTTAAAATAGCAAAACGAAGGAATTTTGGTCTGTAGAGTAAACAATAGTTATGAGACAAAAATACCCGATTAGTGACAAACTTGTAGGCAAGACAATAAACAAGATCCTCAAATAGACTAATAGACTATTAACAAAACTTTGAAATTGAATAAAGACTAGACTATATACTACACTAAGAATGGACTTTAGACTGAACTATAGATTGTTGTACAGACTGCACTATAGAATGAGCTAGAGGTTGTACTATCCATTGGACCGTAGGTGGGCTGGACTATATACTACGTTATGGATTAGATAATAGACTGGACTATGGATTGGGCTATAGACTAGACTATCGACTGGGTTAAAGGTAAGACTTTAGGCTAGACAATACATTGGTCTACAAATTAGACTAAAGACTTGGTATCGACTGGACTATAAACTGGACTATATAGCCGACTATATAATGAAAAATAGACTCAACTATAGACTGGACCGTAGATTATACTTACGACTAGACTATAGGCTGGACTAGAGACTGGACTATATATTAAGCTTTATGTTGGGTTATAGTCTATGGTATGCAATGAACTGGAATATAGATGCGAAAAAAAGCTGGACCATAGATCCGACTTAATGCCGAAATATAGATTCGACACTAGACTAGACTATAAGCTAGGCTATTGATTTTAATGAAGACTGAATAATAGACTGTAGGTTTTACTAAACGCTCGACTATAGACTAGATTAGAGACTGAACTATATGCTGGTATAAAGATTAAACTAGAGCCTTGAAAAAAAAAATGAATTATAGACTGGACGATAAAATAATTAAAAAAAGTATTAGACTATATCCTGGAATATAGATTCGACTTGAAACTGGACTAAACACTAGGCTATAGATTTTACTGAAGACTGGATAATAGACTGTAGGCCATACTTAAAACTGGACTATAGACTGGAGTGCAGATTGAGCTATAAATTATACTAAAGACTTGTTAATAAACTGAATTATAGACTGGACAATATACTTAGCTATGGATGGGGTTATAGACTTTAGTATAAACTGAACTTTCGACGAACTTTAGACTGGGATAAAGATAGACTATAGATTTTACTGAACACTGTACAATTAAATGTACTATAGACTGGATTAAGGCTTGACTATTCACTTGTCTCTATATGTTTGACTTTTGGCTGGACTCTGCATCATACTAAATACTTATTTTAAGACCCAAATATGATCAACTCTAAGAACTCGTTAAAAGTCTATGCTATAAATATAAATATAGTTTTCTTTCACTCTGTAAAAATTCTTTCGTGCAATGTCTTTATTGTTTTTTTAGAAATCATCCACAAACTTGTGGCCTTGTTAACAGTTTTAAAAATTGTTAAGTACATTTGTATTTCAAAGTATTTGATTTGGCTGTGTCTTTTTTGGCTTTTCTTGCCCATATACATGAAATTGTGGTTTTTTTTGAGGTGAATAATAAATTTTGGAATAAGATTTAATTAAGAATTTTTTAGTTTATTTGTCTTTAAATAATGTAGTTTAAACAATCTAAATTCTAAATAACAAACTTTTTGATTTTCGTTTTTATGTGGCTAAAATTCATTTAAAGTGTTGAAATAGTGATGTTGAAATATTGTTCCGTGTATGTCTGTAACCGACACCGTCATCACTTGTCTTACTTTATAAAAGGTTTTATAAAAGAAAAAATCGAAAAAAAAATTAAGCACGTTTCTTTATTGTCTGCTCATGGATGAAGATAACGAAAGAGTTCATTTCCCAGCATTGAGAAGCAAAAAAAAACAATGGCTAAAAATCTATTTTTTGGTTAAAAAAAAAGAGCTGACTTCATATTAAGCAGTACAGGACTTTAAATACACTTTGAAAAAAGTGAATTTTTTAAGGTTTTGACTGTTTTTGTTTCTTTAATTTCGTATATTCAGTTTTATTTTCTCTATTCGTTTTGTAAGTAGAACAGTCAAATCTTATTAAAAATAAAAAAACAAAACCAAAACTTTTACCTAAAAGGTGAACTGAAATATCGAGTAATTTGCTTTTTGTTTTTTAAAATATTTTTCGTTTTCACTTTGTTGTTTTTCTTCATCGTATTTTTTTATGTCAATAACATTTCAATTTGGAATGCATTTTTGGATATTTGTTTGCTAGTATGTACTTTTTTTTATCAGAGTTTGTTAGTTGGTATATAACATACTCTAGCATACATTTAGGGGTTGAGTTAAAATGCTCCTACTTCATGGGTTAGGCAAAAATTAAAGAAGTAGTATTAAGAGTTTGGAAAACAAATGGAATGATGGAGTGTAATAAAACTCACTTTTGGACATGTTTTTAGAGTTAACAAACTTAGTTATCGCTATTTTTAGAATAAGGGTTGCTAAGTACTTTAAATTCAGTATGAAGCAGACTGTGTTTCTTTTAAACAAAATCTTCTTATTCCACTGAACCAAAAAGTGTTTATAATATTAACGCACAACGTTAACTAATATAATTTGCATTAGCTCAGTTAGTTATTCGTTAGTATGATAAAAAATAAAATTATTTAAATACATAATTTTAAGTACCCTTCATTGCCTCAATGAATATTAAGTTATTAAATATTTCGTTAACATAGATTTATAGATTATTTGTAAGTTAAATTCAATTCAGTTGAATGATTTGTTATCTGTGTGAAATAAAATTCATAGATTCTTCGTATCCATTTTAGAGAAAAAAGAAGATATAGATGAATTGAATGTTATTGAAAAGCATCACTTGAGCAGACCTCTTGATTTTTGAGCACAAGTAAAATGTGAGTTACGTTTAAAAGAATGAAAGACCACAACATCGTACCTCAATTTTCATCAAGCTTCACTCCATATTGTATTAATTTAAGAACCTGCTTTATACAACAATAATTAATGATACATCTAGAGGAGCCATTTTAGTTAAAATTTACAAATAACAACAAAAATTTAAGGAGCAGCTCCAATTTTTTCCAAAAGTTTAAGCCTTGGCATCCCTTATTAAAATACAATAGAACAATTATTGTTTTTAGTGCTATTTAGTTTTTTTTTGTTTCTTCTTTAACACTGTTGTTGCTGCAGTTTTATCTTGCCAAAGCAAACGTGTTATTTGCTTTAGACTACAGTTTAAATATTGAATATGGAGCAAATTTAACAAGGATAAATGGTTTCTGGCACAATTACCAAGAAAAAACTAAAATTTGATTTTAATCACCAAATTCGTAAAATCAAGCAAATAATTTGTTGGTTTTGCATCTATCACTAAAATGGTTATATTTTAGTTATTAAGTTAAAATTAAAAATTGTGATTTTTTAATAATAAATTTTATTTTAACGTTTGATTAAAAATATGATAAAAAAAACTGTTCGATTTCAAACAACGTGTTAATTGATTGAACTGAAAAAATTATTAACAAAAAATCTATATTTTATTTAATTACTCCAGGTAATTAAAAACAAATAAAGAAAAAATAATTAATTAAGTAACTGAATTGAACAAACTTGTATTTAAATTATTTGTTAGAATCAATAAAAATTAAAATGTTTAATTGAAATTTGAATTAAAAATTAGGTAGTTTTTCAAAGTTTTTCCCAAACAAATAAAGAAAAAATAATTAATTAAGTAACTGAATTGAACAAACTTGTATTTAAATTATTTGTTAGAATCAATAAAAAATTTTTTTGAATGAATTAAAATGTTTAATTGAAATTTGAATTAAAAATTTGGTAGTTTTTCAAAGTTTTTCCCGGTAGTCAAAAAACTAATTAACAAGGTTTCGTTTAAATGTGCTAAATTCCCATTTTAGTTTTGTATATTTCGAAACAACACCCTGTAATTTTCTGATGATCGGTGCATCTTTAACTATATAAAATTAATTTCAATTAAACAATTTTTGATTTTAACTAAAAAATCAATTAAATTAATAGTATCAATTAAATGTTTAATTCACTTGATTACACGTTTAATTTACTTGATTAAATTTTTAATTCAAACTTATTTTTTTTTTTTTTTGGATTAATGCGTTAATTGGTGACAAATTTTGGAGATTTTTTTCTGTTCATCATTCGTGTATGAATTATCTCTTTAGGTTTAGTATAGATCCGACAATTTCATGTCTAACAGTATGACTTGAGCAAAAGCAGTCTATAGTCCATCCTACAGTCTAGTTTATAGTCCCGTCTATATTCCTCTTTAAAGTCTAGTCTATTCCAGCCTACAACATAGATTTTTAAATGGTTCTATTGTCTACGGCTGATTCCAGTCCTATATCTAGACTTTCAACAAAAATATTGCTAAAAAACTTAATCCAAACTAATTTTTAATCTGTAATCCAGTCTATATTCTTAACTGTTTCTTGTTCCACTTTATTATCTAGTCTATAGTTAAGGCTTTTGTAAAATAATAAATCTTATTTATACTTTAGGTTCTGATTTGTAATTTTCTATTGATTATACAAAATTGTGGAACCACAGGTCATAATATTAACATATACATATACACAAAGTACTCTTATATGAGTCTAACAGAGGAGAAAGTAAAATAAAAAAATCTATAGTGTACGCATAACAACCAAGTTAAAAGATAAAATTTCTATATAACAAATTTTTTTATCAAAGTAATCTGGCCTAAAATGTGGCCTAAACAACTAGTGAAATGCGCATAGGAATAGCTTATCCCTTCAAAAAAAAAAAAAAAAAAATAAAATAAAAATTGGGAATTAAGCACGACAAAAATAATATCTTGTAAAAAAAAATTTTTAGAAATTTGATTTGTATTTGATTCCCAAATACACCGATAAAAAGGAACAAAGCATAGAGATAAATAAAAGTAATATTTGTTGAAGACTTACTAAAAGGCTTCACATTAATCCTCATGAACCAGATTTAAAATCACACACTCACACATTTGATGTGGTCTTAAAATAGTTTAAAGATTTACTTATTGCATGTCAATAAATCACTGAAAAAGATATCTTTACACTCGTTAAGTATTAACGTTTCATGTTTTTTCCTCTTCTCTTTTTTTTTGGTATTAGTACTACAATGAATACTACTAATGCTCGTACTGTATATATACTTACAACTACTAATACAAGCTCTTGACGCCACTAACATTCTTTAAGGTTCTATCACTAGGAAATCATCAGTACTTTAATAGCGATTGTATGATTAGAAGTTCTTTGTTAAGGCACTGTGGGATGTTGTGGAGTTAAAAAGAAAGCCGTTACCTTTTTACTATAATTATAAGTTTTTAGTTTTCAGTCTTTGGTTTGGCGAGTTTGGATTTTTATTAATAATCAAAAGGAAGCAGTACTCAATAAGTAAATACCGTAGAACCAGTTTGGCTTGAAGATTGGGTTGTAAACCAGAGGACAAAATTTCTTTCAACAAGCCACTTAATTTAAATTGCTTTTAGTTTCATTTGAGTTAATTTTGCATCTTTAAAAATTTTCACGTTTAATGTCGATCTAGATGTATACCGAGATATTTTTAGTAATTGGTTTATAGAGGTTGTGTGATTCCCTAGGCAAAGGAATTGTTATAAAGTGATATTTTTTGCTAAAACTGAAAAAAAAACAAAAACTTAAGAGATCCTATTTTTTCAAAACTACACGCACAGAACAAACACTTTTTAATATGGTCACCTCCAACAAAAAAAATTTTTAAAGAAAATTTTATATACATATCTATATAATTTTTAATTTAACAATATTATTGTCACCGACAACCATATTATGGTTAAATTATTCCTCTATCAAGAAGCCAGAACTATATTATGGTTGCCTGTAAACATGTTATGGTTAAATATGACAATAATTTGGTTTTCAATTATTAACATGTACGGACACAAACATAATATGGTTGTGGCTTCTTAGCAAAACTATGGTTAAGTCAAACATAATATGCTTTAAATTTTCTTTAAAAATAGTTTTATTGGAGGTGACCATATTTTAACATGTTTTTTTCTCTGAGTGTAGCTTCTGCACCATAAGTTGTATCCGCAATACAGGTATCAATGAAAGAGCCTTGAGTACTTTACCAATTATTATGACCAAATGGCCCTTCAATTAACTTATGGTCATTTTCCAGAATCTTTTGCTTAAAAAATAATCTATGTTGGACTTATACCTTTAGCAAAAGCAAAGCATTGCTCATCACATATCGCTTTAGAATATAATATTTAAAGGAGTCTTATTTTCCGAAAGGTTTTTTTTTTAATAAAGTGAACCCATTTGCGAACTATAAAAAACTTATGAAAAATGGTTTGCTTTTCTTAAAAGATCCTAAACAAAAACAGCAAAACTTAAAAAATTTGTTTAATAATTAAAAAAAAAATACTAGATTAATCTTATTCTACTTATAAAAAAGTTTACAACTAGCAAACGTTAAAATTTCTTTATAAAATTTCATATTAAAACGGGACTTAGCACTTTTTCTTTAACATTATTGGACCTAGAACTTTTACGTTCGTATAAAAAAACAGTATACAAAATAGTACACAGAAACTTCATTTAACAAATTAGTTAGGAAGTTGTACTATTAATTCAATTCCGTACTAATTTTCCGCCTGCAATCAACTTGATCATATCAATTGAGTTTCAGTCAAGAGGTTTAATTGAAATGTGAGCAACAGCAAAAGAGGCTAAATAAAACGTAAACACAAATCAAAATATTTTTTTTTTTTTTTAAAGCAACACAGTTAATTTAAACAATTAAAAAATTGCTCGAAACTTTAATACAACATAAAATATTTTGAAGTTTGGTTGTATGTTTTCATATTTGCAAATATGCACACAAACATTATGATATTATTGTCAATTAAGGCAAATTATTTGGAACAATTAAAAAAATTGTTTGAAACAGCATGACTTGATTTAATTGAAAACATTTTGGTGAAAATTTGTTCCTGTGTATACTCTATTGAACTGCATCAAAAACTTAATTTTAAAAAAATGTGGCCTGAGCTCCTTTGAAAATGAAGGTAACGAAATATGGTTTTAACTTTACGGACAAAATAAAAACAAAAATTTATTTTAATTAAAAAATTTGTGATATTAATTATAAAAATAATTAAACTTGCACCAGTTAACCAATTAAAAGTATCAACTAAACGTTAAATTCACTTGATTAAACGTTAAATGCACTTGATTAAACGTTAAATTCACTTGATTAAACGTTAAGTTCACTTGATTAAACGTTTAATTCATCTGATTAAAATTTTAATTAAAACGGATTTTATTTTTAATTAATGCCTTAATTGTGTACCTTTTTTATATTTTTGTGTGTTTTTTAATTAAGCTTTTGTTTCGATTTGGGGGACTTGATTTCTCTGCGTGTTCATCTTCTTTGCTAAGCGATGATTTATCCTCATTTTATTATAGTTTTTTTTTTTTATTAAGAGTTACAAATACAATAACAAACTTTCATTTAACTAAATTAACGAAGCACTTAGACCTTCAGACCGTTGCAGTGAAAAAGACCAGAGTATCTGACGGGAATTAAGCCCGCAACCCCCGCACGGGCTTACTATTTTTAAATAAAAAAACTGCACCCCAATTTATAGGTTCTACTTTAATTTATATTTCTAAATACCCAGTAAAAACTTCTCTTAACATCAAATATAATAAGAATAGATAAATTTATTATCTGTCTTATAAGAAACCACATTACAAGATGTATACCATGCTCAAGTAATACTCTAATAATGGCTCCATATTATACAAATGAAGAGTATATTATTGATACATTGGAAAAGGGGTTTGTACCTCCAGAAGCCTTTTTGTATTTGGATAAAACTAATATCATACAAAATGAAAACCCGATATTTAATCATAACTATTGACGGGCTAACGTGAAAAGTATTTGTTGTTATTCACCGACAAACGATTTTAGATATAGTACAAGTATAGGTGATAACGTATCTTGTATTACTCGAAGACTAAAAAATAAAAAATTTTGGTGGCGAAATCTGTAATTGTTATACTTTTTTCCTTTTATTCTTTTCATAAACTTATATCAACTCTAAAAAAGAAATTTTAATGTTTTTTTAAATTTTTCATTGCAAATAAATAAAATAATAAACTCATAATATAATATATACCTTAAAAGTAATTTTTATTAACATTATTTATTCTAGAGAGCTCTTTTATGGGACATTGTATAATTTGAATTCATATTGTTAACTTTTGTTTATGTAGTTTAATGTTTATCGAAATGTAAATAAATAAACGTGGTAAAAAAAAACTTCTCTTAATTTTCAAAATGAATATCTTCTTTCGCTCATTATTTAGTAGCTTTCATCTATAACTTAGGTTAGGTTAGGTTAAGAAGGGCTGTGCGCCCACGGGCACACCTCCACTCGGAGACCAATACAGTCCATTGTGAATCCCTTCAAAGAAATATGATATAGGATAAGAAGAAGTGAAAAGTAGAGAAAAGGAAGTATGCGATAGACGGAAAAAATTAGAAAGTAGGACCAATACCCCCCTTACAGTACCCTCAACAGAAACAGCCGCGTTATTTCCCTGACAAACCCCAGTAGATCGGCCGGACTACATCCAGCTATGCACCCCAGTTCGTCGTGAAACCTATCTGCTAGCCACTTCTGCCTGAGACCCTGCATCCTAGGACAATGGCACAGTACGTGCTCGATCGTCTCTAACTCCTCTGCATCCTCGCACAACCTGCAGAAGTCCGGTATGGTGTTGTCCCGTTTGCTCGTAAAAGCCCTAACAGGACAGTGACCCGTCAAGAACCCTATAAGTGTTCTAAGACCCAAATCCCAGTAGAACCCTGGTTGCCCCCGCGTCCAATCTGGGCCATAGTGCCCTAGACACCCTGCAATCCATTCTGTCCCTCCAGGATCGGTCAACGTCATCACGGAATTTCTCCCGTATCACCCCATAGTAGTAACATAGGGGGGGGGCTTTACCCCCCCATCCCTTACCACTAAGTCGAGACTCGAACCCCCTCTCGCGAGTTCGTCCGCCACCTCATTCCAATCAACCATGCAGTGTGCTGGTACCCAACACAGCCTTACGTTGAATGCCCCCATGAGTTCCCTAAGAGCATTCCTACACCGCGCGACCAGGCACGATCTCACCGTATAGTTCCTCAATGCCCGAAGCGCCGCCTGACTATCGACGTAAATTGTCCCCTCAGATCCACCCACGATGTGGTCCAGTATCACCTCCGTCGCCCTCCAGATCGCTAGGATCCCAGCCTGGTCTGAATGACCTTTTTACCTCGGTGTCCGCGATATATACACCGGCACCAGTGCCGGTTTCCATCTTGTATCCATCCGTAATTTCTTCTATAACTTACTACTTCTATAACTACTTACTTTTTGGATGTATGTCAGTATAAAAATAATAACTTACTTTTGAATGCGTTCATTTTAAAACTTCCCTTGTAAAATGCATAGCTTCATTCAGTAGAACTGTAAGTACTATTATTTTTTTCTGATTACTCATTTTATTATTCTGTAGGCGAAGTTTTTACTGGGTAAAGTAAATTTCTGGACTTTTCCTAAATTCATAACCACTGTTCTTCGTCTAAAATAAATCTGTTGTGCATATTAAAGTCAAATATGTCCATATGTGTGTGCATTTGTATGTATGTTTGAGTTGGTATAAACACTGTCATGTGTGGGAATAGTGTGCAGCAAGTCTAAATGGCTTTGGATTTATGTGTGTGTGTATATATATACCCACACACACATTAGTCTCAGTTATAACTCACTTTTTAAATACTCATATAGCATTTCAACATTCAAGTATTCGTAGTTAATTTCTCATACATTGTCATGATGGCGATAATGCCTTTTTAGTTGCCTTTTTTCATTTCTTTATTGAAATGCAAAAAAAAAAAAAAAAAAAAAAAAATCTGGTAAAGAACTCAATTGAAGTCAATTGAATGCGTGTCATGCCATTCATGTCGCCAAAAATTGATTTCTTAATCAGCGTTTCATTTTAAGTCATGTTTTTCTTCTAAGTTTTTGGTTTAAAAGACATGAAAACACGAACATAATCTGGGAACTGTTTAAAAAGCTAAGTGAAAGGTTTAAACTAGATTTGGTTAACGTAGGCAAAAACCTATAAGGATATTGAAAAGTGCTTAAAATATTTTTTGGATTAAGTTTTGTTTTACATGTGAAACAAAATGATGTAGAGAAATTTAAAGTAGTTTCGTTTTGTATGGAAAGAAATAAAGCAGAATTGCTTTATCAAAACCCCTGTACACATTTTAAATAATTTTTTTTTTAATTTTCAACTAAGACATTAACCTTTAACATATGCTAACTATAATTTTGTAATTTTTTTATTTTGATAAATAATCACTTTATCATTTGCTATCAAGTACAAATCTGAAACTTTTTTCAATGAGATGATTTTAACATCTAAATTCAATCAATCAAATTCAATATAAGCATTTGACAAACAATGTTTAATCAGTTTGATAAAAATTTGTTTTTAAGTGTTATGCTCAAAGGAAAAAATAAAGTTTGTAACATTTAAGCGAAAAATAAATGTAAACATTTAAACATGCGGATTAAAAAAAATATAAACCAATTTGAGAGTAAAAAACGGGAAAGCAAAGAAACTATAAGTTTGTTGCGTGATCGAGGTGCCAGAAAATTAAGAGCATTTTGTTTAAAAAAAAAATTGAGGATGGAGATATCGCTTTGTCATCTTTCAGCAGGAGCGATGCTACCGAATCTATAGCTGATAGTTTATTTTAGTAAATTCTCAGTTTTAAAATAATTTCACCTTTATAATTATAAGCAACAGGTTTACTTGTAATAATATCAAAGCTTAGGCAAAAACAACAACAATAAACCGTGAGTTAATATTTTCCTACATTCCCCACTACAATTCGTTGGAATTCTTTCAACATTAATTGTAGTTGTAAGAAGGTTAAGAAAAAACAAAATGAAAACAACAACAGCTTGTCAGCTTAGTTTTTTAGCCGTGCGCAGCTTTGATATTGTTACAAGTAAAACTGCGGCTTATAATTCTTATTCGCTTAACAGTTTTATTTCTTTAATACCTTAAGTTTTTCTAAAATTTTTCGATGAAGTTTCCTGACGATCTGGCTTAAGCAACCAGTGGAATGCGCATAGGAATAAATAGCTTATATCTTCAACAATAAATTTCAGTGTTTTTATCAAGAATAAAAATTGAGAATTAAGGCCGACAAACAAAATCTTGAAAATTAAAAATTTGGTATTCCCAAAAAATTACCTTGATAAAAAAACAGATAAACTTTTATAAAAGCACAACAAAGGAAAACTAATGTCCAATTATACCAATTCATTTAAATATTAATTTATGTTTGAAGTATAAAATTTTCCAAAAACTTATATTTGGATACGGTGCATCATAAAAAAGTCGACTTTTAATTTTTTGCAACTAAAAACGATATGTAAGTAATTGACTCCTAAAAGTATACTACTTGTTATTAAGGTTTTAAAGTTTAGTTGTAGTGGTGGCGTATACTTAATATTTAATAGAATTTAAAAAAATATATGAGGGGCTTAAGTGCCTTTTTTTAAATTGAGTTTACATAGAAATTAAAAGATGAGGTTCAGACAGTGTTGCCAATTTAGCCATTTAGTGGCTAGATTTAGCCATTTTTCATTTTGTTTAGCCATTAAAAAATGAATTTAGCCATTAGTCATTTTTTTAGCCATTTTTCAAATTGTTTAGCCATAAATTTTTTTTGCCGTTTTTGTAGTGAAATAATAGAAACAATATTAAAATATTCAATTTATAAAATGGACCAACAAAAGCAACAGTTTCTTTCTGGTCAGAAGTTTTAGAAATTTTAGTATTTCTGTAAAGTTGCTCAAGTAAATTGAGTATATAGCTAAGTTAACATTTTTAAAAGTAACTTGAGAAATAGGCAACCGTAAATTCTATTTTATGAATTAGGTAAAAAATTTGGCTCTACCAATAAAATATTTTTTATCTTTTTATATTTTCATATAATGTAGATTTGGACTCAAAAGGTTGGGTAAAGGATGTCATGATAATGGTTTACCTTTTTATTTATGAACGATAACGACATCGAATTTACCGATGATTTAATTTTTTAAATGCCAGAATATTTAATTTACTTTTTTTTTCTTATGTAGAAAATTAATCTTAGGTTATAATTTCATTCTAAAAAATTTTTAATGGTTTATATTTGTTCTGTTATTGAATTTCAATGTGTTTTTATTTAAAAAAGTTTTTTAGCCGATTTTTTGGCATTTTTTAGCCATTTTTTCTGTAAATTTAGCCATTTTTGGTCACCAAGTTTTGGCAACACTGGGTTCAGAGCACAAGAGGTGTATGTGAGATTAAAATATAGCTTAGGATTTCTTTAAATCAAAAAGCAATATTCCAAATATTATCTTAAATTTTTTATTGCAATTTAACTTTAACCGCTTTTTTCCCATTATTTAATATTAGTCACGTCACAATGAAAATGCCCTATTGTCTAGTTTTTTTCTATAGCCCATAACATAGTCCATATCTTAAATAGTCTTCAGTCTTGTGTCTATTTCATAGTAAAGTCCCTAGAGGAAAGCGAACTGGGACCAAAGTAGTCCCGTGATAGGTCTTTGGTGGTAGAGGCCGGTTCTAGTTTTAACACTTTATATGGATAAGACCTATCACTTTTACATGGGGTTGTCATTGAAGGGGGTCAATTGACACCATATGACCAGTCACACATCTATTCTCATTGGACATGTTTAGTGACAGTTACTACAATGTAGTATTATTTCAATACAATGTAGTATTATTTCAATAAAACAAGTCCTAGAATTAAATTCAAGAACCAAATTTTAGAAAGTCCCAAAAAATGTGTCACAACACCGGTGAAGACTGTACTGTAATTCATTACTTTTTCTACATTTTTGTTCTTCATAAACCAGTTACATGATTGGTTCTCCTTTCACTGGTCATGAGTTCTTTCTTTTTGTACCTGTTCTATTTTCACAACTCCCAGGACCAGTCCATTGGACCAATTGACACAAATTTCCCGCAGGGGTATATTGCTTAATCGCAAGTTAAGTTTGTCGTCATTATTTTAGTCAACACAAAATTTAAATACTTTTTTCGTTATGGTCATCTCCAACAAAACTTAGTTGGAAGAAATATTTTTAAGCATATTATGTCATGTTGTTGTTCAGCAAGAAGCCAATATCATATTGGGTTGCCTCCTATCAAAATATTGTTAACACAAACAACAATTAGTTAAGCGAGGATATTTGTATGGTTTTAAATTTACAATAACATTTTCCTCTTTTGGAAGCCGAACACCTTATCGTTGAAAAACAACTTTACTGATCGGTGATGATCGGTGGAAATCATAATACGGTTGGGCTTTCCCAAGTGCAGCATGTTATGTTTGAAAACCAGTTATGCTGTTATTAGCTGTGAAATATTTTTGTTTTAATTTATCATAAACCGTTCGGACACGAACATAATATGGTTGTAGCTCCTCAATGGAGTATTAACTTAACCGTAATCTGGTTATAGGTGAAAATAAATAAAAAGTATGGTAAAAGTATGAAGTTAAGTTAAGCAACCAGTAAAATGCGCATATTAATAGCT
Source organism: Pollenia griseotomentosa (assembly GCA_963931875.1). Lineage (NCBI taxonomy): Eukaryota > Metazoa > Arthropoda > Insecta > Diptera > Polleniidae > Pollenia > Pollenia griseotomentosa. The sequence goes on along the minus strand of OZ007561.1, from coordinate 198,732,055 downwards.
TATCCCATCAACAATAAACTTCCGTTTATCAGTAACATGAAAAAGGAATTTAGCACATTTAAACGAAACCTTGCTAATTAATTTTTTGATTCCCAAGAAAAACTCTGGCAGTCGTGATCGAGTACTTTCTGGATTCAAAAGCAATTTTATTTCTAAGTCTTTCAGTCAATCGAAATTATTTTTTCAGGATTGTGAAACTCCAATTATTGCTTTACAACACTGAAATATATCCGATTCGTTCAGTATTGACTGAAATAATTAGATATTAAATTGCTTTCGAATCGAGAAAGTACTCGATCACTACTGCCAGAATCAGGCCCCAGATTAATGTTTAATTAATTTTCCTTCAAATTAAAAAGTGCTTGCATTACGTTTATTGCTTAGTTTATATTTAGGTTTACAGTTTAGTCCAGGCTTTAGTCTAAAAAAATTTTTTAGGAACGTGATGCACAAACGTACCCCTGGATAAATCACCCATTGTATTTTCCAATTACATTAGTAAAGTTCTTATTAATACACTACATTTTAGTTCATTACTACAAAGTATTTTCTATTGAAATTAAAATGCACTTAACACTCCAAATAAATGACAACTGGTTTTGCCCAAAAGTTAAAGCTTTCATTTGTAAACAGGAGTGTATTAAATACAACAGACAGCAGTTCTAGCAACATGTATTTCATTGATAAGCATAACTCTAATGCACACATACATTTGCAAAAGCAAATCCAGGAATACAAATTCTACAAATGGAATTTGTATAAAAGGGCTCGATAGCCGGCAAACTGGCTACATCGTTTATTGATGGAAGCTTGAATTGCAAAATAAATATTACAAAATTACTGGAGTTCTCTTTGTGAAATGGCAGCAACTGTGTGATCATGCATGGAGTCATAGATTCAGAGATACATATTTTAAAGTTTTAATTTCTGAATGAGTTTTTATAGCCAACAGTGTACTGTTGCAAAAAACAACTTTTAAATTATGGTGCTTTAATGATGCTTTAATACAGGAGGGTCGGCAGGAAACTTCTCATTAGATTGTCGCTTATTTTTAATTGCTCGCTTTGGGAGGAAGTGTTTGTTAAAATATTTGGATTTGTAATTTTGTGTCGTGTACTCAAAACAGACTTGCTTAAAATGTTTTAAAATCTTACTGGCTAATTTAAGATGGGGAAAATGTGCATCCCCCATCGCTTTTTCTCCAAATGCTCTTAATCTTATCTTAAACGGATAACACTTCTTTAAGTTTTTTAAACATTTTGTTGTCTTTTGTTTTTGGAGTATCCTCGGTTTTTACTAAAGTTGTAGGAAGTCATTGTTTAGTTCAGTGTTGAGACAGTAAAATGCTTCCAGTATATTGGATGTTAATCTCAACACTTGGGCTTTTGTTGTGGTGCATTTGTTTGTCATTCCAGTTGTTCGTTTTTGTTTTGGCATTTTTGAAGACAGAGTTAGTTGCTGTAAGGAATTAATGTCTTCTGCTTTGAGTGAAAAGGCAGAAGTTATTCTCACCTAAAAGTTTAACATGTTAAATGGTACTTTGCATTTCATGTTGTGCCTGGAGTATTTTTAAGATATCGCCATTTGTGTCTGGCAAGTAGTTGAATTTGAACGAAAAAGGTTTTTTGTTTTAAAAACCAAATTAGATTTAATAATATGGGTCAAAAAAAGTAGAAAAAAAGTAAAATTTTTTTCAAATGACAGAACAACTTTAAATTCACAAATTGTAGCTGTGTGTTAAAGCTTAAAGCCAATTTCAGCAACCTGTTTTCTAAAGAAAAGAATATTCTAGTGTTCAAACGTTCAAGCGAATGTTGGTCAAACAAGGCAGGGTCTGGCTCCACTAATTTTGAAATAGTTTTTAACTCGGCTGTGTTAACTGAAATTAATTGCTAAATGTCTGGTCGCATAATCGAGGCTTTTTTAGGCTTACGCTTACTTCAAGAGAATCAGATGTATTTGGTTTAGGTAATAGAAACTCCAGATCTCACTAACTACGTTACCTTGGCTTATATTCGGCGGGCTTTACATACAATTATTTGCAATGGGGGTATTTTGCATCGCCACATGGAAAGAAGTTTATTTTCTCAAGTAATTTCACCAATTAAAGCTTTAATCAAAAATAATATCAGTTTTAATTAAATTTTTAATTAACACTGCTATTATTTTTGATTAATGCTTTAATTGTTGAAATTTTTTCTGTATTTGTTATAGGGACGGACTCACCCTTCTACATTTTCTAAATGATTTAAATAAAGCTATTCTTCAAATTAACCGTTTTTAACTGGTTAAAGATTGAGTTTATGATAAACGTGAAAATATGTGCCAACACTTTTTTATTATGTCTTTGATTCCAGAACTTTGTTTTTTTTTTTTAAACCAATTAAGGTCATTACTTACTTTTAAAATATATATTTTAAGTAAATTCAACAGACGGACTCATAGACAGCTTTTTTTAATGTTTATTGTATTCCAAAAGTTCTTTTTATTTAATTCAAATTGTCCTTTAATACCTTAAAATTTCCTTAAAATGTAACAGATATCGTTTTTATTTATTCAAAGTTTTCTGTCTTCAAAATCTAAGCTCCCACCCCTCTTTTAACAAAAAAAAATTGTCTATATGTTTAAGAAATTACCATTTTTGATTAACAAATTTATGTTGTCACCCTGTTTTTATATTAAAGAATTTAAAGTTTCTTTTTCGTTTTTTTCCTTCTATTTATTTCAACAGCACATACAATTTATTAGATTTCTTTTGTTTAAGATACAACTTTGTTTAGTTTTATAGGCCTGGTTATTAAACATGGGTTTAAAATTTTATTGTTTTTTTGAGTTTTTGTTTTGTGGTGTCTTCCTTTGTCTTTTCATACGTAATTTTTTTATTTATTTCTTTAGAAAACTTAAACCGAAAATGTGTTGTTTTTAATTTTTTTGAAAAAGAATGAAAAAGTTAAAGTGCTATAATCGGCTGTGGTGAATCTTTGATACCCTCATTCGAAAGTAGAAATATCTCAGATGTGGGCTTTATATGAGATCTGTAAATTATAAATCAATCTTTATAAAAATTTACCCCATACAGAATTATAATTCGTTGAAAATTAAGAAGTAAAAATGACTATTCCAAAAGTGTGATTTATGTGGGGCCTATTATAAACTATGGACCGATCTTACTGAAATTTATTTATTTTTATGAAACTATGACAGATAACACTGTACAAAAATTTTGAAGTTTTTCCAATTGAAAGGGGTTCTGAAAATGGAATCTGGTAGAGGAGACAAAAAAATATATCTTTATATAGCTGTGTCGGGGGTTTGGCGTTTACGATGAAATCTTTTAAATCGGCCTGTAATATCAGTATATGAAACTATGTGTTCTTTAAATCTGGGGTATAAGTTATGTTCTACAACTTCGGCGACTTAGAATTACTCAAGGACCCAGATGAATGAAAAACGGTTTCATACAAAATGACAAACTTAGTCTACTAACCTCTTCACAATTAGTTGTGGACGGTTCAACAACAGTTTTTTCATTGTTGTTTTCTAATGTTTATTTTTTATTTTTGCTTTCAATTCCTTTTTGCTGTATGTGCTTTTGACTTGTAATTTATCTTCTAGTTCGTTTGTTGCGTGATTTGTTGTTGTTTTCGTTATTTTTATTAAGCATATACATATGTGTATATAAAAATATGTGTGTGTGTGTGTGTGTGCGAGAAAGTGTATGTGGGAGTAAGTGGTTGTGTGTGTGAGTGTTTTGCTTTTTAAAATACAAACATCCTTATAAGATTTTTTTTATAAGTAGATCCTGTTGTTATTTTAACTGCTTTATGTTGGTATACATTCTATTTCATTATGCACAAAGACAGTTGAAATTTCGGCATACACATACATTTCTGTGGCATTTTGACAAAACATCTTAAGTCGAGATAAGTTAGCAAAAAAGTTTAAAAAAAAGTTGTGTGAAAAAATCATTTTTTTTTTTTAATAATAAAATAAACCAAAATTAAAGAAAATTTTCGTTTATAATACAAAATATTAAAATCGTTAACAAAAATATTTTTTTAATAAAAATTCGTATGGTTAACAACATATTTTTCAACTTTTTAAATTTGATTTAAGATGTTTTGTCAAAATGCCACAAATATAAGGAGGATCCCTTTTGTTTAGCAGAAAAAATAAAAGATATTAAATTTTAACTTAAAAGCTTGGAAAATTTTTTAAATATTATAATAAAATCTTAGGTACAGTGGCACGAAATTCATAAACAGTTATAGAATTTGTACATTATTCCGTCATGTTTATACAAAAACAGTGTTGGCAATTTGAAATTTAGTTGCTAAATACCGGGAGTCCATAGATTTTTACTAATAACAAGTAAGATTGTTATATTCGAAAAGCGAAATTCGTTATACAGAGCTTTGCCTGTATTGGATAGCAAAATGTATCAAGTTATGTATATTTAAGAGATCGGTTTAAAATATAGATGATCCATAATCAAACTAAAGTTTTTGGACTTCCGTTTAAACCTTAATTCAAATTATTGCGAATAAAATTTATTTTTTCAAAACTTTTTACGAATACGCCCCTAACACATACATATGTGTATTTATTTGAATGTGTTAGTATTTATGTTTAGTTTTCTTTTGTTTTCCCACGTCTTCTTGGTCCCACTCTCCTTCTCTCTTTGTTTCATGACTTGGTATGATAACAATAAGAAAACGTGCTACTATTGTCTTTTAGTAGTTTGTTGTTTTTTTGTTGGTTTTTTTCTCTTTATTTAGCCTAACTTTTGTTGTGCATGTGTGTTTGTGACTGTACAAACCCTGCAAATAATATTGGACTACCTGATTCATTTTGCTAAAATGGACTACTCCATGGACTGCTCCAATTTAATGCAAGCATGGACCATGTCATTGTTAAAAAGTGTTTGTAGTGAGACGACATGTTTTAGTTTTTAACCGAAACGAAAACATGTTTTTAAACGACTTCAGAACTAATCCTCTTGAGTATGCCATTAAGTAGTTTTAAGACTACTGCCTTGTAGTCCAAAGCTGGGTTATATAGTCCTGCCCTAGGACATCGTAATGTTAAATAGACCATGTTTTATCCATACGTTTGGATTGCTTTTGGACTAGTCCTAGTCCCTTGTGGGCTACATTTTACAGGCGTGTTTGGACTAGTCCTATTATTTGCAGGGAATAAATGAATGTAGATGTGGGTGTACATTCATGTTTTGTGTGATTAAGTATTTGTAAATATCTTAGTGTGTGTTTAAATTTGTATATTTGTTGTGTGAGTGTGTTTTGTATGTTCATTTCTTCGTCGTCTTCGCTGTTTAAATAATTCTTTTGCATATATTTATTCTTGTTTTTTAAATGCTTATGGTTTTGAAAAATGTTTATAAACACAGATGACTCTCTGTAAATGCAGTATCGTAAAGTATACCAAAACATTTTTTTTCCTTCTTTAAAAATAATGAATATTTTCGAAAAATATTTCAAGTCGGTCTTAGGTAGATCACAAATGTTTTATTTGTTAAAAATGTATAAAGTTTAAAGTAGTTCGGGTTAAGTCACTTAGAAACAGATGAAATTGCAAGAAATAAAACTCACTATTCCATCACACTACCAGAGCGCTATATGTAGTCTATAAACCATTCGTTAGTTTGTTATATTTATTTTTTTTTAATTCTGTAGTACTTTTTTTGAGGGTCCTTTTTGCTTTTAAGCTTCTTAACATTATTTTCTTTTTCTTTCAGATGTGATGTATTTCGTTTCATTTTTTGCGTTGAGTTGGTTTATAATTTAATTTGCATTTTGATTGCATTTCTATGCATACAAAAATAAAAAATAAAAAAAACAAGACTCTTTACAAGTCCGTTCAACTGTTTGATGGCTCATTTTGTTGCATATAATACTCAAGAATTTTCAACTTAACATTTAACTTGTGGTTTGTTTGAATTCAATAAAAATTAAATTTAAATAAAAAAAACAAATATAAAAATAAAGAATTTTGTCCAAATTAGGAAAAAAAAGTTTCACAAATAAAACACATTTGGGGGATTCATAAGGTGTCATAAAGTCACATGTCTTAAAATAATAACATGAAAAAATACGACTATTGTGAACAACCCCTCATAATAAGGTGTGCTATTTGGAATTTAAATCAGCTGATTCAAAATAAATATAAAAAATAAATATTTATCTAAAATCAAAATGTTTTTCAATACTTATCCATGAATTAATAAATTAAATTAGAAATTTCCTGACTATTTTCCATTTTTTAGACGCAAACCACAAATAAATTTTATTTTGTTTGTTTACCAAACATCAGAGTCCTAAGCCGATCTAATTTGACGCCGAAAGTGTTTTGTTGAAAAAGATGCTAGCCGCAGGGTAAATTCGGATGTTAGCCGGATAAAACTATACCATCAACTGCGACGACACTTTTTGTTTTCAAAACAACAACAATATTTTTAAACCATTGTAAAATGTTAGAACATTATGACGATACAACATAATAGCACACCTTGTGAATACCCCAATTGTATTAACATAAAATATGGAATTTATATAAAACTACACTAACAGAAAAAAACAAAAACTGAACCAGAACTGAACTAGAACTGAACTACAAATGAACCAAAACTGAACTAGAACTGAACTAGAACTAGAACTGAACTAGAACTGAACTAGAACTGAACTAGAACTGAACTAGAACTGAACTAGAACTGAGCCAAACATAACAACAACACACACTTAAATAACAATACACAAGTGCACTCAAAATATTATGTAGTTAAATTCAAACGAAAATTTATTTTAAACAACTTAAAATTCATTTAAAAAACAGATCATTTACATTTCATTTAAAACAAATGATTTTTGCATTAATATTAAAATTTTTTATTTATTAAACTGCATATTCCTTAAAATTGACTAGTTTTTACTTTTAAAAAATATATTTTAACCGACAAAAATCAGACTACATAACAAAATAAATAAAATGTTAAAAAAAAATTATTCATAAAATAATTTAATAACCCACGATCAGTTACTGTAATAATTTTATAAGTGTGGACAATAATGCAATTTCAAGTAAAAACATCCACGTAAGCAATAACACGCATGTAAGCACCAACATGAACGTAAACAATAATACTATACACGAAAGCAATAACTCCCACGTAAACCATAACACACATATTAACAATACACATGCATGGACAACAGCATACACCTAAATAAAGACATACACGTTTGCAACAGCACGCAGGTAAAATGCAACTCCAATTCAAATAACAGCACACACGTAAACAACAACACACGTTTAAGCCATTTAACACGCGTGGTCAACAACATACACGTAAGCAACAAAACACAAGTAAACAATAGCCCACGCGTAAATACCAACAACCACGCGTTTGGTAGACAACTTTTTGTAAAAATCGCCTAAATGAGTCTTTTCAGATTACTTTTGATGATTAAAAACTGATTTATCACTTGAGCGATTGAAAAATTATTTATATTCTAAATTTCTAAATGTTTTGAATTTAAAACTCATTTATCACCGCAGCGATTGTAAAAGGATTCACACATGATTCATTTATATGCTAAAGAAGAAATCAGAATATTGTATCACAAATGATTCTTTGAGGATAATCTTCGGTAAGATACCATTTTCTAACAACGAGAGCATAATTTTTGATCGATATGTGAGCTCATATGCGGTTATTTTGCTTTTGAAGTTAATGCATAAAAGATTCGATTATTATACAAAATGCTAGCTGGGAACAGCCACGTAAGCCGCAACACACACGTAAAAAACAACACATACGTAATCAACGCACACGTAAAACAACAGCATTAACGAAAGCAACACATAGATTGTCAACAATAATGCAAATAGCCCAGCAGTAAATAACAATAGAAATATTGTAAGAATTATAGAATCTGAACAAATAATGAATTTTGCAGTGATCAGAGATTTTTAATAATAATACATAGAAAAAAAAAATATTAAAATTATATTCCATTGATGCGCAATGAAAATAATAATTAAATTTCTATAAAAAATTTTAAATTATTAATATTTATTTGGTGTTATTTCTAGTAATTTACATTTACACTGTCAAACATTTGAATTTTAATGCGTTTATATTTAAGATAACATCCTGCAGATAAGACAAATCGCTTCACGGAAATAGATTATAAGGAACAATGTAAAGAATATTGAAATAAATAATAATAGTACAAACAAAAAAAAACTGAAATAGATCCTGAACTAAAAGCTTTACTAGAACCACAACTGTGACCTTTAAAAGTATCTGAAAAAAACCAAGAATAAAACGTAAAATTGTACGTACGAACTAGATACCGAACTAGAACTTAAAATAGGAACTGAGCATAAACCTAAATTGTAAACCGAACGAGAATTCAAACTAGAACTGGAAATAAAACTAAAAATAAAACCTGAAATATAATTTGAACAAGAGGCTAAAGTAACGCCAGATTTAAAACCTAAAATAGAACCCGAATTTAAGGCTTAAAAATAACTTAACGTAAAACCTAAGAGAGGGGGAGGGAGAGTATAAAGTAGAACTGTAACAATAATCTTATGTGTTACCTGAACTAGAACGTGGGCTTATAACTGAATCTAAGCTTAAAATTAAAGCTTGAATAGAACCGGTATTGGACCTAAAGCTTGGTAGAGTCCTACATTTTTTCATAATATTTTCATTTCCTTAAAGTATCGCTCCATTTCTTTAAATAAATATTTTTTGCTGTTTTGTTTTTAAAATTATTTGTCTTAAATATGTTTTTTGATTCTTCTTTTTTTATATTTCATTCCTTGTTTGTATCACGTTAAACCTTTCAAATCTTACGCCTAAACATGTTCCCTACTCTTATCGTGCTATTGAGTCTGTACGTAAATTAAACCTTTTAAAGTCTATTTAATTTCTTAATTTATTCTTGTTAAGATTAATTTCCTTTAAATTATTTAACATTTAGCACTCCACCAGCATAAACATAAACAACAGACAACCACACACATTCATAAATATACTCCCATGTATAAACTCTAACATCCTTAAGCGCCCGCCCACCCCTTAAGTATGCTTCAATTCATTGTTTTTTCAAGTATGCGCCCAAACAAGCAAAAAACAGTTAAACTTTTTCGTTTTCTATAATGCAGCTAGAATTTTTAATTCATAAAAACTGTATACGTTCGCCTTGCATTTTCAACAATCTCACCACTCGGTGGAAAATTTCACCTTTACATGAAAAGTAAGAAATGGCATACATAGAGAAATATTTACAACCTACACCTTAACATGCTTAAACTTGCATGAAAGCAAAGTGAAAAAAGCAACAAAATTTGGAGTGCTTGGATTTTTTGTTATTTATTGGGATTGCGTTAAGCTATTTTACTAGGAAAACAGGGATAAAACTGGAACAACTGAAGGAAAATTGAGTAGAGAGCACAGGTCAGAAAGAGCGAACTCTTCTTTTTCGAAATAGCCTGGAATGTAAGAGAAAAAGCTTTTGCCTTAACATAGAATTTAGTTAGTGTTGTTATTGATATGGTCTGTAATGTGGCAATGCTATAAATTAGGGTTGAAAGCCCTTTAAGAGGCATAGACTCCTGAATACACTTGTTAAGTTTCTTGTTTTTTTTTTTTGGGAGTAAACGAGTTTACTAAGTAACTGCAAAAATTTGAAATATAGGTCTGTGTGTTAAATATTTTTTTTTTTTTTTTGCTTTTGATGTGCCACTGTTGTTGTACTCTATACGCTATTTTCTGTTTTGTTTGTATCCTCTTTTTTCTGGCACTTCAGATTTTGATGGGAAAAATGTCAAATAAAGAGGAAAGCTGCAAAAGCAAAAGGCAGAAATACCAAGACACAAGTTGCTGTAGATGTTGACAAGTTATGAAAAAAGAGTGGTCGGTCATATTTCATTCATGCGAATATTTTTTTTCTGTTTTTTGTAGTCTAACTTCTTTTTGCCTTTGTGTAGGTTGTTGTTATTTTCTGCTTTACTGTTTAACTGTACAAAAATTTATGTGAACTGCCGTTATTTTTATTTGGTGCTTGTTATTATTTTTTTTTTTTTTGCAATATTAATTTTGTAGGACAATAAATCATTTGCCTCCAGTTATAAGAGTAGAAAATTGTTGCAAACTTGAGACCTGTAAACAAAATGATAAACTATGTTCAAATTATTTCGCTTTTGGGAATTTATAGGGAATGGGAGTATTAACATAATGGTGAGAGAGAGTGAGAGACAGAGAACAAGTTATTATCATTTTAAATTTAATAACGAGACAAAAATATGTATTGTACATATTTTGTTATTATTTTATGTTGCATACTTATGGGGGGATTGATGGCAAAAATTACAGATAAATTGAAAAATATAGAGAAACAATAAAGCAGAGGTCAGTTTTAATTAAAAAAAATGAGAAAAACACTGAAGCAAGATTAAGTCGTTGTTTAAAGACCATATACATATGACTGTCATTTTTGACAAATTAAACATTTTTACAAAAAAAAAAAAAAAAATATTAATTGTCCTGGGATTAAGTGAATGAAAGAATGTCAGTTGATGCAGGCATGCTAACGCCAGATATCATTAGCAAAGTATTTTTAATAAAATACTTTTAAACATATAATAGTTACTTTAATTCTGAATGTGTTTATGTGGTCCACCCATGACCTGTTCATCCGGATACCTGCTTGTTTCTAACGAGAATGATCGCCGAGCAAACAGAAGATTGGCAAAGTAATATGTATCTCACTTCTGATGGGTACCGTATTTGACAGCGTATTCCTTTGGAAAATATGGAAATTCTAGAGAACTCAGGTATTCCACCTGCGAATTGTAGGCCGGTTAAAAAAGTGTTCTATTATAACCACTTTACTTTAACCTTAAGTGAGCCATACATTAAATGAAGATTCAACCTACCTGATAAGTTAAACTAACGTTGTAATAATGAGACATCGTTAATACGGCCAATAAAATCCTTCCTTTAAGAATCGGTAAGCTGTGAGGACGCGCCTAAGTCTCCTAAGAGCTTAATATGATGGTTTTCAATGTTGAGTTTTGCACAACGGCAAGCTTTAAGAACCACTTTATATGCTCCATCCTTAGTTCGTCTTGAACTTGCCGTCTTCATATTGGGGCGGGTCAAACTCTGCGTTTCATTTAAAGGCTTCTTTGGCAATATATCCTTTAGGCTTTTTCAATGTATGACCTCCCCACCGCCGCTTCCTGCTTTTGATTTCATTATTAATTTTTTAATGCATCTTTCGTATGTTGGCTCGAGATTATGTTTGGCCAATGGATCCGCAATATTCTCCTTTGAGCCGTACCTAAACAAAAGCGGCACGCATTTTCTAGTTGTAAAAAATTGTCATGCACTTACAATTTGTATGAAGCATCCCTAAATATAGTGCAGCGTCAACGCTTTACAATTCGAAAATCCAATTCTGATAGCACGTTTAATAGCAGCGTTAAAAAAACTGCAGTCAAAGTAGAAAACTGCCATTTCTTTCAAACAGTCGCTGTCCAACCAACTTAAAAAGCGAAAAGTTGTACAAAAACGTTCGATTTTGTTCGCCAGTTTTTGGTTTTGACTGTTGTCTTTTAACCCTCTTTAAAATAAAGTTGACCGCTATTCTTAATAAATAATAGAAATTTAGCTTTTCTGTGGTCAATCTAGCGATTTAGTTTCCATTTTTATTTCTGCTATGTGGGTTTTACTAAACAAGGGAGTTAACACTACCTACCGTTTGTGTGTCAACGTTGACGCTCCCGTTTAGGAATGGCATATCAGCGTAAGTTCTAAGCGGAAGAAAACGTTCCGCCTTCCGCTCTTTTTTAGGTAAGGCTGTTACACATCTGTTGAAGAACGCCTGTATTCTGTTAATGGCTCTTGCAGATGTGTTCCATGTTTCGCACCCATTAAGCAAAAATGTTAACTCTTAATCCTCTATGACACTTTCACTTAAGTTATCTTAAGGGAATATTCAATATTCAGTTGTGCACGCCTATCTTTTAATGCCATTCCACTTGGCAACTTGGCAACAGTAAAAACTATGATCACTAAATATTCAATAAAAAAACCTAAAAAGCCTTGAATTGCACCCAAAGCCACTTACTCGAAATAGTTTAAATGACGGCGGCCGCACTCGTTTATGGAGAAGGGATCCTCCATTAATAATCCGATCAGAAGAGCGCTAAGCACGATGTGAACTTGAACCGTGATTAGGTGAATTTTCTTTCGGCATTGGAAGAATGCACACTAAAGAATCATAATAAGATTTGATTAATTATTGTAATTTGATATTTTAATTTAAGAAGATTCAAAAAATAAATTATGAAAAAAAAAACACTTTTCCATATTGAGAACAACTTGTTTCTGCACTCTGGGTTTTTTTTTGTTTATAGAAATTCAGATATGTTTTTGCATTATTCAGAAGATATTAATTTAGTTGTAAAATTTTTTTGATGAGACGATGTAAGAAAAGATAAACTCACTGTTTATTGTTGGTGTTTTGTTTAAGCTTTGATATTGTTACAAGTAAGACTTTGAGTGTTTAAAATTCTTATTCGCTTTAGGGTTTTATTCGTATAATATTTTTAGCTTTTCTAAAATCTTAGGAAAATGGTGAAGGCGCATATAGACGACATGTTTTTGTCATCTGACATGTCAAATTTTCAAGTCACATGTAATTGTGCATGTCTGTCAAATTCGCTGTTTTACATAAGCTTTATAATATTCGGTCACAAACGTACATGTAATTTGCTTCTGACATTGTCTCTGTTTTTTTCGCATTGTTATTGCAGAAACCAAAGTAGTGCTCGGTTTCAAAATAGCTTGCTGCCGCCATGAAAAGTTTTATTTGCGCCGTAAAATAGTTCAGCCATCTTAACATTTTTTTCTTTTAATTCAAAGATACCAATTTAGGTTTTTATAATAAAACGGTTTTTATATATATATTCACATAAATTCTATTCAATGGTAAGATGATCAAACATATCTCGGTGTTGTAAAAAATTAACTTCAGCCGGCTAATGATTCCGTCAATAGTGGACGCCGCTGCCGGTTTCTTGCCGGCATAGCTTTCTGATGTCAGATGGTTTGTCAGAAGAAAATAGAGCACGCTCTAATTGAAATTTTGTCAGATGACTTTGCGTCTGACTTTTACAGAAGCAAAGTTAAAAAGGTAACACACGACATGTATGTGTTTTGCAGTGCAAAATTTGACATGTCAGATGACAAAAACATGTCGTGTACGGTCGCCTTTACCTGATGAGCTGGCCTAAGCCACCAGTGAAATGCGCATAGAAGCTAGCTTTCCCTCAACAATAAATTCCAGTGTATTTATCAAATATGAAAACGTCATACAGAAATTTTTTAATAGTAAATTTTGTGTTCCCAAAAAATAACTTTGAAAAAAACTATAACGAAAGATTAAAAAAAATCACATTTAATTTACCAATTTTGTTTTCAATTACAAACTTGAACTTTAAGATCTTAAGTACCAAATAAACACTCGAGCAGTAAAAAAACGAAACTTCATATAAAAAAATTTCAATATAAAAAAAAAATAGATTAAAAAACTAGGTTACAAAAGCGTGTGAAAAAAATCCCTTCTTCTTTGTTTTATTCCTGCTCTTAATAATTATTTATATCAATTGTCACATATTTTGTATCCTAAAGACTTCTTAAGAACCCAAGCAAATCCTGTAACAAGAGTCAGGAGCAAAAAACGGACAATTATATATACAAAATATGGGATACAATTAAAGTGAAAGCTTTTCAAAAAGCTTTAAGTGTTGTATGTATAGGTAAAAGTAAAAGAGAGCTAATTTCTGAGTAAAGTTTATAGTTAAGCTTTTTTATTCTCTTTTACTTTATCTCTTAGTTAAATTGCATTTTATGCATTTTTTCAGCCAGTTGTGTTCAATTACAGCTTCCCTTCTTTGCCTTCCAGCATCTCTTTAACCTTCCAGCAAACTTCCAATATTTTAAGTTGAGCCTGTATATTCTGTTGTGGTAGCTCCTTTTTAAGGATTTAAATTAACTTTCAGTTGGTGTTCCGGTTTCGGGTTGTGCTGTTTGTTGCCTTTTCCTCCTTCAAAATAAGAAACGTGGACGGTTTGTTTTAAACAGACAAGAAATATAGAAATAAATACACATTTCAGTCAAAAAAGAAGAAAAAAATTACTACTAAAGAAAAAAAAGTGAAAACTTTTTTCAAGCTAAAATTAAAAAAAAAAGAAAACCAAACTGCTTTATGAAAAAAAATAGAGTTTGAAAATAGTTTTGGTGTGGTGTTTAATAAGAAAAAAAAAATACTCAGAAATAAATTTAGAATTTTTAAAAAATTTTAGAAAAAATTAAAAAAAATCAAATAAAACCAACAACAAATGTAGAAAAATATTTTAGAAAAAAAAATTTGTATAAACAAAAAAGGTAAAATAATTTTTTATAAAAAAAAAAGTTTTCTAAAAGTTTAAAATCATTGGCTTTACGATTCAAATTTTAACCAAAAATTATTTAAAAATTAACAAAATTAAGAAAAATATAAATAAGATTTAAATGTGATTTTTTTTTTTTTAAATATTCAAAAGAAATTTAGATTTTTTTCCAAATTGTGATTTTTATAAAAACAAAAAATTTCTTTAATTATTCTTAAAATATGATTGTTTTAAAAACCAGAATTACTTAAGGTAATTTTTGTCGGAGAAAGGAATAATCTCTCTCTCTCCAAACTTCTGAAACTTTATTTATTTTATTATATACACACAAATTTCTCTAAAATTATTAAATAAAAAAAGTATTTAAAACGAGAATTAATTATAAATATTTTAGATCAGTACAGAAAGTGTTATTTGTTATTTTAACTTGTTACTCAAAAAAAAATTTATTTTAGCAAGCAAATTTTCTAATTCGTTAGTTTAGTTCTTACAATTATTTTATTCTTGATTACAAAAAAATCATAATTGAGACAATCAAATTTTAACAGCAATTCCAGTATTTTGTTTTTTCCGGTTGAATTTTTGTTTAAGCAACTGAAAAATGTTATTATCCCAACCCAAAAAATTACAAAAACTACAAATTTTATTGGTAGAACTAAAAGAATGTTCTCCGCCTAACAATCTCTAAAAGTATGCTTAATTTTATTGAAACACATTGTACACGCTTTCTCTTTAAAATATAAATCAGCTTTTTTTTACTTATTTAAAAACAAGTACGAAAGCATAATCGGCCAAGCCCGACCATGTGATACGCTACACCACAGAATTTGAAGAATAATTAACGATTATGTACTCTTTTTAAGACCCATGGGGAATAATCCGCCAGAACCAAATTATGCCATTAGGCTTAGATTTATGCAAAAGTTCTTTGTGACGAATATTATTAAGATCAGTGTTCAAAAGTAAACATTAAATATCGCTCCTTAGTGTTCGATTCGGTAGACTTGTGGAAAACACAAACGCTAATAGTGTTTGTGTGGTAAATCATTAAAAAATAACGTTTACTTGCTTGTCATCTTTGAATACAAAAATAATACTGCTCTAATAATACTGCTCTTTTTAGAAAAAAAACAAAAAACACAAACTTCATTGTGCTTGGTTCAGCTCATTAGTGTTCGTTCGTTTCAGTTGTGCTTATCGCCCTTTTGGCTGGTAATCAAAACCAAAAATTTTTTACAAAAACAAAATACATATAAGAAAGAAACAAAAAGCCAGCAAAAAAATTATACACAAACAAAACACATACACAATACACATACAAGCTGTTCGTGCTGCGGCGGTCTTTGCTAAAATTTTTTGTTTGTTCATTTCTTTTTTAATGTAAAAAAAGAAACATTATAGAACATTTAAATGTAATGTTTGTCTACAGTACCACTTCAATTGTTCTGCTTTTTAACGAAGAACAGAACAATATAAAATGTTCCGGTCTTTCTTGAAAATAGTTACGAACGGTATTAAGGGTTGTGTTCGTCTACACAAACACTAAAAAATATAAATCGTTCCTGGTTGTGTGAGCCGAACGCTAAATAATGTACTGTTTATTTTCAAACACTGATTAAGATATCTTCATTTTATGAGAATTTTCGCCTTTAACTGATTTTAGGAAGGGTTTTACATGGGACCTATGACTTATTTTGGACCTACCAGCTCAACATTTTGTCATGACAAAATAGCTATGCTAAGGCGCGTTTTCAGAACTTACCGATAGCTAAAAGTAGACTTTAACCGGCCTTATAAAAAGTGTTCCATTGTTACAATTTTACTTAAACCTAAAGTGAGCGATAAAGTAAATTAAGGTTCATCCTACCTGGTAGGTAAAAGTAAAGTTGTTATAATGGAACACTTTTTATACGGCTAAAAAAATTTTACCTTTAGCTATCGGCAAGTTGTGAAAACGGGCCTAAGAGTTTTATGTCAATAACTACATTTATAAGAAAATTATGGTATTAAACTATTTTCTTGAGTTGCTTTTGTATGTGATAGATATTGAGAATTGAGATTCTTAGACCCCGGGAATTTGGGGGAGGGTTTATTGGGATCTTCTTAAGGATATTTAAATTTTTGGTGTTACACCCTCCGGAGAGCCTGAGACTACTCAACAGACGCTGCTACCAGTAGCAGTGTTTAGATAGCTCCAGCTCCTAAACATGGTCTTGCCGGATTATCTACTCGAGTTGCTACCTGGGTACTCAGGGGCAGTTGGTTAGACCCTCGGGGCAGGTATCCATGTAAATCTTTTCCACAGCTAAACTTCTGTGCAATAGTTTTATTCTGTTAGCTGAAATATTATGAAGATCCAGAAAGAGGTAGGCCCTCGGGGCAAGTATCCATGTAAATCTTTTCCACTGCTGACTTTCTGAGTAATTCTGAGCAATGGTTTTATTCCGTTAGCTGAGACATTATTAGGGAGGATCTTTATATCTTTTATATGGAAGATAAACGTGGCTCGTATCCGATAGGAGCATAAATTAAATATAAATCTAATATAAACCGCTGTTTAAGAAAGATTCCCGGTTTATAGTGACCCTAGAATTCGATCTCTGCTGCATATAAGGTGCGAACTGCATGAGAGGTGCAAACAAATACCAATTGAGAAGGAGATGGCTTTCAAAAAATGGAAATTGATTAGAAACACGCTGTGGTAACCATCAAGTAATATCGTCAGACACGCTCTAGACTTGAACTCAAAAGGAGCTCGGTGTAGAGGAAGACCCAAAGAATAGAAGTTTGAGGATGTCAGCTGGACACAGATTAAGATATAAATAATTTTGTACTACACTTTACGCCCTTAGCCGGCGATATAGCAACAATTAAATATGTAAAACTTATAACACAAAATCCTTAAATAAAATTTATAAAATTGAAGATTGGCTTAATTTTATCTTGCACAAGCCACCAATAATTAAAATGTCCTCAAAACCCTTTTTTTAAAGAAACTTTTTTAGAAATGGAATCAGGAATCAATTAAAACTTTCTCGCAACTAATTTTGACATAAAATTCTAAATTCCTTAAAACATTTAAAAAAACTTGAAGCAAGAGAAAGTGTCACATCCCAGCTAGACAGCTTTTGGGGAAAATAAATGTGTAAAACTAGTTTGCAAAACAAAAAGGACTATCTGCAATAAAAATAAATACTTAAAAACATTTTCAAGATTTAACTATAACATATTCAATAAATTGAAGTTTTCAAATTACAAAAATATTCTTTTATACTTTTAACAATTGCGCTTGAAGTTATGACGATTGTTTACAAATAATAAACAAACGTAAAATTTGTTACTAATCTTACGATAAAACCGTTATTATTAAAAATTCAAAAATGTTCTTAAAATAAAATAATAATAAAATTAACAACCAAAAAAAAGCCCCATTGAAATCGTTTTCCCTTAAATTTGTATCTATCAACTCTACAACCAGCTAAAGTTTTCTGTGGCTCCTACAAACAAACACACACACACGCAACCCAAAGCACATACAAACAAATAAACGCACTCAAATTTATGCTTTAGTGGTGCTCTATTTGGATTAATATTCGAAATCAAGCACACTCTTCACTTCTGTTGTTGTTATTGAAGTTAACGGTAAAAGCTAAATAAAAGGAAATTTTGCTCTCTACTCTCTTTGTGAGTGGATGTATGTTTAGGTGGTTGTCCTTGTTGTTATTTTTGAAGTGTAGGAGAATGACTGGTTGCTCGACTAGTTTGTTGTTATTGTGGCTGTTGTGTTTGTTGTTACGTGTAAAAAATTACAGTTGTAGTAATAAACAGCGTTTGTATTCGATATTTTTCTTTACCATATCTCTTTTATACTGGTTTTTCTTTTGATGCTGTTTCTTTTTGTTTTGATAAAATTAAAAAAAGCAAAGTTTTAAATGTATGTTTTTATGTGTTCGTGTGGTGAAATATAAAACAAAGTTGTATACACTTTTTGTTTTATATTCCGTTTTATCATTAATTTTCCATTGAGCTGCATGTGCTCAGATCTATGTTTAATGAGTAGGTGACTGTGTGTGAGAGTTTGGCTAAGTATGAGAGAGTTCTAAGTGTTTGCGTGTGTGTTTCACTATGAAATTCAAATATTTCTTTAGAACAAGAAGACATTTTCCAATTAAAGAAGCAGCTGGAGCCCATATAAGAAAAGACAAAAATCAAAGAAATCATTTAAGAAAAAATGTAAAATTTATTGAAATTGTTAAAATTGAATATTAAATTGTTTCTCAATTAACCTGAAAAATAAAGAATACTTTGGAGATTTGACCGTTTAACTAACCTGCTGTTGCTGTTGCTTTTCTTTTTTTTTATGTGTTTTTGCTCTTTTATTCGCAAAACGTATCAAGGACAAATGTTTTCTTATGTTCATGTATAACAGGTGCTTGTATTTATCTCTAAAACTTCTTCTACTACTTTCTTTGATTTTTTGTGCACACATACACATGTTTAACTTGGGAAAAAGTGCCAGTGTTTGTCTAAGTATTGGTGAAAATTTTATATATATATATAAAAAAGTGTTTTTAAAGAGTGTAACAACATAAGTAACAATCTGAAAGGAAAAAAAAGTTGTATTAAAATATTTTTGTTTTAAAGAAATTTTGTGTATTAAGAAAGATGGAAAGAATATTTAACAAAAGAAGATTATTTTATTATAGTATACTTTTAGGAATCTACATGTGTTTTATTTCAGTAAGAAATATGCATATTTAAAAAAATATGTAATAGAAATTCTAAAAATAAGACAAAAAAAAAAATAAATAAAGAAAGGTAATAAAGATACATTAACAGATAAACTTTAATTAAACTACTTGTAAACTTTTATATTGTAAAGAAAATTTAAAAAAAAAAAATTTTGTTATTAAAAATATTAAAAACTTAGGATTCTATTGAATAGAAAAAGCAAAAACTTACAAGAGGTCCCAACGAGAATCTAAGAGCCAGACATATGATTTGACAGGCTGTTATAAAAAAAAAAACTAAAATATAGAACAAGTGAAAGTACAAAACTCATGCCTTTCTTTTTATGTTATTTTATACAGGGTGGCGCAGAAGGAGCTTAATGATTTTAACTTCTGATAACATTTTATTAATTTAAATATTGCAGGTGGTGGCCATTTGCTGCTTCGCCATTTTTTACATATTTTCCATAACTTTTTAGTAGGAGAAAGTTCTTGACTTGATAGCATACACTTTTGCTTTTATGAATCCCCAAAGAAAACCGCCAGAAGCTGTTAAGTCCGGTGAATGTGAAGGCCAGGTGAAATCACGGAATATGTCCCTTAACGAAGTCTGTAGACTGCAACCACAAAATTATAAAATATTTTTGGCATTTTTTGTAATTTTTAACGTTGCGTTGCTTTTTAAAAATTAGGGCCAAAATTAAATGTTATTGACAACATTTTGTATTATCCATAAATGAGCAAAACTGGCTTCAGTAATACCTTGAAAAAAAATCTTTTAATTACTATGATTAAAGCCTTTTATGAGCTGTGCTTATCCGTCTAGAGTTTTCAACACTTTAATTTTTTATAATTACCTTAAAACTATGCAATAAATTTATTTAAATTCAATTTTAAGATTAAATTTATTTCCTTAATATTATTCTGCTGCAATTAAATAATAATTTTTTACCATCTGAGGAGATCGAGTGGTAGCGAACCCTGCCGGCACGGGTTCGAGCCCCGCCCACGGTCAAGAATGAAAGATTATCAATAACAATTTTTATTAATTTTCATGTTGTAAAATTCCTTTCTTCATAAATATAATTTAATGAAAATTAAATTTGACTAACTTAAGCCTAATTGAAATATTAAAAATTTGCATTAAAAACCATAAAGAGTTCAACAAAATAACCACAATACTAATATTTTTTTACATTATTTCCTTACAGACTTAAAACCAACTGGAGAAATGGCAACCAAACATATTGATGGAAATTATTAAGAAACGGTTTGAGACTAGAATAAACCTCTAACAATTTTTTTTTTAATAAAACTAAATAAAACACGTTTTAAAAAGTAAAAATTAAAAAAATTGTGTTAAAGTACATAAAGAAATTAAAACGATTAAAAAGATTTAAACGAACCACTAGAAAAAAAAAATTGAACAAATACCGACTTAAATGTGAATCAGTTAAAAAAAATATATAAATTTTAATTAAAAGTGATAAACGAACAAAATATTAACAAATTGAAGGAAATAAAAAACGACTAAACAAATAGTGTAATTTTTCTAAAGAATAAAATAGTTTTAAATAATTGGTAAGAGGAAATAAAACAAAACTAATTATTAAAAAAATTGTACTTTAAGGAAAGTTCTAAACAAAGTAGTTTTTAGATAAAAAAAAGGGAACATATTATTAAAAAAGAACTTTTCTAATATACATTTTTTTATAAAGATCCTTTGTTAGCAAAAAATCTATTTCGAAAAAAAAGTACTTTTATTAAAGCAATTTTTTTTTAGCAGAAAGTACAATTTGTTAAAATGGGCATTTTTTGAAGTAATTAACTTTTTGAAATAAAGTACTTTTTTAAAAGAAAACTAACTTTTTGCAAAAAGCGCTTTTTAGCCATTAAATAAATGTCTTTTTTAAATCAATAAGTTATTTTTTCAACCAAAATTATTTTTTTTAACAAAAAGTAACTTTTGATTATTTAGACTATAAAGTACCTTTTTGATTAAAAAAAAAACATTAATAAACAAAAGTACCTTTTCTTGCAAACGCAAATTGAAAAAATAAAAAAAAAATCTAGTCAAAATGTACTATTTAAAACAAAAAAATCCTTTTCCCAAAAAAAGCAATTCTTACACAAAAACTTCTTTTTTAAGCAAAAAAAAAAAAAAAAAAAACGATTTTTTTACAGCCAATAGGGAGGGCATCGTCTGGATCACGTGAAGTTGAAATCGAATAAATTTTAAAATTTCTCAAAAAGTTTCTAAAAGTATTTCCTTTTATATACCTTATACTTTGAGGACCACTTTCCTCTACCTAAGCTACTTTCGAAATCAGAAAAAGCTACGCTATTTTAACAAAAATTCAATTGAAAATCTCCATCGATTTCAATTTCACATGATCTTGATTTCCAGAACATGACCGAATATATTTTTTTAACTTTTTTCACAAAATTATTATCAAAAGTATTCCCTATTGGTCATATTAGGGGTCAATACAGACATGGTCCGAACCTGAATTCTTTCACAAATGGGCGTCTACTCCCGGGCTGAGACAGTCAAAGAGATTTGTGAGCCTGTCCCGTGACAAAACAGGTAGGTAACTTTTGCTTGAAGAGGGGGAACTTAGGCTACTTGTCGGCATAGTTACGGGGCACTGTGGTCTTAGATACCTTCGGTTAATAATGATCCCACAAAATCTGCATAACCTGGTGCTAACATACCAGGTTGTGCAGATTATGTGGGATTGATCATGTAACGTCAAAACATCTGCTTTGCTGATCTTTAACCTACCAGTTTAATTGCCTTTATACGAAGCCTGCACCTGCTTTGATGAGATATTCAGGCTGCACAAAAGATCCTCTGGTCCGTGGCATATGGCTTTCTATATTCTAAATATTTAAATCTTCAAAAGAAAAAGTTTTTTCCAAGAGAACCTTTTTGTAAAGTCTCTTATGCAAAACATGTTTTTTTCATCTGACTAGTTAACTTGTGGTTTTACAGAAGGTTTATAATATTCGATCACAAAAGTGAATGTTAATTGATTCTGAAATACTTTCCTTTTTGCGCATAGTTTCACACCAAATTCGTTCTCGGTTTCAAAATGGGCTGCGACCGCTACAAAAATGTTTTGCATAGCATTGTTTTGCACAAAAGGTACTTTTGGCACACAAGTACTTTTTTTGCAAAAAAAAAAAGATCTTTTTTGATAAGAAGTTCATTTTTTGTAAAATGGATACGCTGAAAAAATTCTCCAAAATGTTTCACCAATGAAAGCATTAATCAAAAATAAAATCAGTTTTAATTAAAAATTTAATCAAGTGAACGAAATTTTAATAAGTGAATTAAGCGTTTAATCAAGTACATTAAACAGTTAATCAAGAGTATTAAACATTTAATTGATACCTTTAATTTGTTTAGTGGTGCAAATTTAATTAATTTTTTAATTAATATCCTAATCAATTGAAATCAATTTTATTTTCCTCTGTGTATCTTTCCGACTATTATTTTACATAATTTTTTCTTCTTTTTAGGCAAACGCAACAAATTTAATTCATAATCTAGATATTTATTACAATTTTATGAAATAAAAGTATTATTTGTATAAAATATTAATTATAAAATATTTGTATATAAAGAGTAAAAAACAACTAACAGTTCATAAAAAAAAATTTTCAACAAAAACGCACAAAAAAAAACAAATAATTATTGAATTAATATTAAAACAATGTCGCCCTCAAACCCACTCACATTTAATGTAAAATAAAAGAGGAATTCATGATAATGAAAAAATAATTGAATAAAAAAATTAATTTACATAAATTATTAATTAATTGGCAACACAAATTATTGATTACAAGCAAAAACAAAACGAACAAAAAAAAAAAAAAGAAAATAAATTATAAAGTAAACATAAAATTAAATAAATGAGAACAGAAACAAGTGTAAAATTTAACAAAAAAAAATTTTTCTTTTATATAATTTTTGCTACTTTAATAAACAAAAAGTGTTAATAAATTAAAGGCAGAAAAAAAAAATAATACTAATTAATAATTTAATAAAAATGTAACTAAAATTTTTTTATTAAATAAAACTTCCACTACAACTGTAATTTCTATAAATAAATAAAAAAAAATTCAAAATATTTAACAATTAATTAACAAAATACTCAACATAATTAATAAAAGAAACATAATATTTAACTTAACACTCATCAACTTTTTAAAACTTGCGTAAAAAAAACATTTTATAACAAAAATAAAGTTAAATAAAATTTCATTACAAAATTATTTCAACAAAAAGCAACCACAAAAAATCGCTACCAGTATTGCCCACATCACATCTTATCTCACTGCATGATCACAAACATCAATAACAAACGATTTCAAGTTACAAACTTTAAATCTTTTGACTCTTCAAAAAAAAAAAAAATAATCACGAAAAAAGTTTTTTAAAAAACATTTTTTTATTTTTTATAATAAAAAAAAGTAAAAACTATCTTATTCATTAAAATTCTTAAATCACTAAAAAAATTTTCAATATCTTTTTGAAATCAATTAAAAATTTTTTTAATTGTCTCAATATTGATAGTCAAAACAAACAAAAATCATTGAAAACTTAAACATTTTTAAGGCAAACAATTTTTATGAACACATCGTAGTTTTAAACAAAAATAAAAAAAAAAAATAGTTAAATATGTTCAAGAAAAATCCCGGATTCCTTGGCAACTTAATAGAAAGGAGTAACACAAATAAATATATAGATGTCATAAATACTTAAATTGGATGGTTATCAACTATATTAAATATAAAGAATTATGGAAAATTAGAAACACTTTATAAAAGGTGAGTGCAAAACTTAAAACTTTTTGTTTTTTTAAAATATCACTTGATTTAAGCCTCACTGAAACGAATATAATGCCAGGTCCTTAAAGAAAGTATAGTCAATGAAAACTTTTTGGGGTATAAATATAATTATTTTTTAAGTTTGGCCATGGTGCTTAACTGGGGTTTTTTTCCCGGGAATTTTATTTTTATTATTTTTCCCGATTTAAATTTAAATTTAAATTTAGTTTTTTTTTTCTAAAAATTAGCATCTGTGGTTGTCGATTAGATTAATTACAAAAAGTGAGTACATACGTTAATGAATGTCTCCTGCTGCAATAAATCTGTGGGGGGGGGGGGTGCTTTAAGACCATGTGAGATAAGGCCATTATGACTTTATTGCTCAATTGAATGGGAGATAAGGCCATAATGGCCTTATTGCCCAATCATTGATAGGTAAGGTTATATGTAAAATTTTGCGAAATGAGAGATATAGCCATATTTTTTTTTCGCAAATAAAAGATAAAGCCATATTTTTTCAGAATATTTTAGTTATCAATCACACAGCCACGCAGAAAAACTTTAGTATGCGAATTATATATATATATGTTCCTTTAACTCCCAATGGAGCATAGGGCGCCTTAGCGATTCGTTAGCAATTAAGTTCAGAAACGTAGGTTGCTAGCCTTCGTTCCCTAGTTTGGTGATAGGGCTGCTATCTAAGCACCCAAACGTGCTGTGTTTGGAGCCAGTGTTTCAGTGGATCCAGCATTTGCGATCTCCTACTTCCTGAGACGCACTTTGGCAATTCAGAGTTCGCTGACACTCCAGGTTGGCAACAGAATTTCCTCTGTGCGGTTGTTAAGGTTATACCGCCTAAGATCGGTCGACAGGGCCTCGTTTGTCAAAAACAGGGGTCACCAAGTCCTTTCTGGGCAATGGGTGAGGTTGTCATTTGAAAAGATTGGCTGTGTGTACAATATGATAACTCATTTGTATTCGCGTCACTTTTCCATTTACCCAGATCCTAATACTTTACTTTAGTGTTTCCGGGAAAATACATTTTTTTATTCTTGTGACGCTCGCAGGAAAACTTTATTCAGCGAAGCCACCTGCCGCGTCCTACTGGAGGAGAAAACCCGTAAGCACGGCCGCAGGCCGCCACGCAGAAAAACTTCAGTATGCGAAGCCTGATTTTAATACTTAACTATAGTGTCTCCGGGAAGACATTTTTTACAGAATGTTATTACTACTATTAATATTATTAGATTTTCTTCCTTCAATGAATGCACATAGAACAGAAAACATACTGTTAAAAAAAGAATAAGCATGCAGATAGTCAAACAATATAAAAAATTATAAATGGGAAATAAAACAAAATTTGCTTTATTACCAATCCTGCTTGGAAATAAAGCAAAATCGTTATTTTTTTTGTCTAATTTCTCATTTAAAAGTGAAATAAAGCAAATTTTGCCTTATTGCCGTTTGTGTTAATGCACCCCCTCATAATATAATTGCTAAAATTTATAGTGCTTTGTTTACACAAAGGTGTGCAAATTTTGCTTTATTATTATTATTATTATTATTATTAATACTTCTTAATTATAAAAATAAGAAAACTATTAATCAATGTAAAATGCAAAAGTTCTTCAAAACTGAAATGAGAGATAAAGCCATTTTCTAATATTGCTAATGTGAGCTAAGGCCATGATGGATCTATGTATCTCCCATTTAAATGAAAAAAAAAAACGGCTTTATCTCCCTATTGAATGAGAGATAAAGCCATCATGGCCTTATCTCACATGGTTTTAAAGCACCCCCTCAATAAATCTTTTAAACGCAGAGTGGGCAATGCAACAGTTGATTATTCATAAATTAATTGAAGTAAAGAGGTGATAAAGAACATAAATTCGAAATAAGATGCAGGCAGTAAATTCTCATTGTCCATGGACAAGTCTTAAAAATAAGAGATACCTAAACATATCGCTCCACAGTGTAAGATTTTGCCAATCTAATCACAGTGTAATTTTAATCAAAAAAAAAAAAATTCTGCAAATTTGATCATATTTTAGTAGATGTTAGAAAAATATCCTATTGTTGCGAAAATAAACACAAAACATAATGCAAAAATGTTGTTAATATGATGTCGGCTTTCAAACAAGTGTTATTGCCGTGAATTTAAAACAAATTTAACAGCCTGTGCCAGTCATTAAATTAAAAGTGGATAGAATTTAATCTTGCGTCCTTTTTTTTTTGCAAAAATTTTTTTATTCCTTAATGTCAATAGTTTAACTATAACATTTTCAGGGTTTAAAAAACTACAGTCAAAATGAAAAAATTGCTTTTTCTTCCACTTTTTGATTTTTCATTGAACAAAAATAAACCGTTGCTTTTACTTCTGATTCATTAAATGAAAACAGTCGCAGTGAAGGCAAAAGCAAAAAACGAAATGTTGTACACAACAAAAAACATTGGCAGTCGTCATGTTAGAAAGTGTTTGGTTTGACAGATTGAAACTTTTAATAAATCCCGAAGTTAACGAAGATGGGACGTTGTGTTCATTGTATATATATGAAAGCGATGATGTTATTTACAGTTTTATTTAATTTCAAAAAATTAAAAAGATTTGTTAAGCTTAAAAATAATAAATATGTACTCATGTACATATTTTTGTTTTTGTAAACGCATGTATTATTAAAAAAAATATGGAAAATAAAAACACAAACACAACGTCCCATCTTCGATAACTACGGGATTTTTTAAAAGTTTTGGTCTGTCAAACCAAACACTTCCGAACATGTCGACTGCCGATGTTCTTTGTCGTGTACAACATTTCGTGTTTTGCTTTTGCCTTCACTGCGACTGTGTTCATTTAATGAATCAGAAGTAAAGCCAACAGTTTATTTTTGTCCAATGACAAATGAAGATGTCGAAGTTACAGCATAATCTTATGACTTTTACTATCTCAACTGCAGCTTTTTAAACGCTGAAAATTTTCAATAAATCGTAAAAAAAATTTAAGTAGATATTTATATAAGTAAATTAATAAAAAGCTATAAAGTAAGTAAGTGTTAAAACATCTTCAACTTTTCATAGACTAAAACTTTCATATTCTATAAGATTCTACATTGGCACCACAAGGAGGATCATCGAACAGATTCCCGGAAATGATTCCAAGAATAAAATCTTGCCCATATTTTGCCCAAAGGTATCATTTATTAATATGACTGAAATATCGCGCGAGAAAGTTTTACCTGTTTGGTTAAATAACATCAAACCTGAGAGATTTAAAGTGATTTTCAAATTCCTCGCAACAATTTTTGGAAGAGATGTGGGCTCTCAAAAGCCTAGGAAATCTATGCTATGATTTTGAAGAGTTGAAGTCAGATGGAATTAATCAATGTCAATGTTTCAATGTCAGAAGAGAAGAAAAAGAATTCTCAGAAGGTTGTCTTAAAACGAAACCACTAAAATGTAAGGAACTTATATTTAATGTATCTGCAGATTACTGATAATGGCAACTGAACTGAAAATTCAAACTTGCGGATAAAGGGACGCAACCGATCTTGTGAAGGAAACGCTTCCCCATCAAAAGGTACAAATATAACACAGGTCAGACTAATGGCTCGATTACGGATGGCAACACAACTTCAGTTCAGTTGCCATCCGTAATCGACCCATAATTGTAGTGGAATCATCATTATGGCATTATAATAGACGCAAATTTATTAACCCAGCAATATCTATCAAGTAAATACAATTTTTGTATATGTATTAACCCAGTCACAAAATTTGCTGTTTTTAGTGTGTTAAGAGAGTATATTGTTTTTTATTACAATTATTTGTTGGAAATCTCTATTGAATGCGCAAGTGGTTTCCATTTTTTCAGTGTGAAAAAGTGTTTTTCCCTTTAATGTAATTTAATGCAAAAAATAAAAGTGTTTAATGTTAAAATGAAACGAGTAAGCAACAATATGCTCTCAATATATTATTGTATGTGGGGTTTTTTTACCATTTGGGATAATAGATCGCACTGATTTTTTTTGCCTCCCATAAGTGGGATACATTATCCCATTGGTATACATTAATCCCATTAATCAAAAATAAAATCAGTTTTAATTAAAAATTTAATCAAGTGAATAAAACGTTTAATTGATATTATTAATTTTTTTACTGGTGCAAATTGATATTGTAAATTAAACGTTTAATTCACTTGATTAAATGTTTAATTCACTTGATTAAATGTTTAATTCACTTGATTAAATTTTTAATTAAAACTGATTTTATTTTTGATTAATGCGTTTACTGGTGCAATTTTTTTTTCTGTGTATACATATATGTAAGCCAACCTGCATGTTTGGAGAATAAATAAAAACAGATCTCGTGGTTGACTGAAGGAAGATGAAACCTCTGCGATAATTAATTCTAGTGACAAGTGATCTTGGAGATTTTAGGGCTTCTGATTTAGAATATATTCTAACAGAAAATATTGTTGTCATAGAAATATTATCGATGGGATATTAGTGAGATTTAAAAAACCCAGTCGGACATTTAATCCTAGGACATGCATGTCTTATTTCTGAAGGATACTACATTTTTTTATAAATTTTTTTTGTCGCTTTTTAGTATCACATTTACACGAAAAAATTACTTAGATTTGTTAAAAATCACTCGGTAGTGATATCGTTAAATAAAAGGTATTGTATAATACAAAATGTGAATACAACCCTGAAAACAACAAAAATTATTGTTTTTATTCATTTTATTCAATATTTCTTTAGTAAAGAACAGTTACTTAACTGCCTGTTCAACAATTTCGAATGTAAACGTTCGCATAGAATTATATATGGAAAATATTTTTAAAACTGAGTGTTTTCATACAAAGTTTCTAAGCGAACGTTACCGTTCGAAATCGTTGAACAGGCTGTAAATAAATTTTAGTTTATTAAAAATATTTTTTTTGGCTTAATTCTGAAAATAATGTTGAGCTAATATGGGAGGGGGAGTAGTTTTGGTCCAATGTTCCTCATTTTAGATCTGAACCTCCACATTAAATATTAAAGCATATCTTCCAAATTTCAAGTCTATATCTTTTTAACTATGGCTGCATTGGAATTAAGTCCTTCTAGATTAGCAAAATCTTACACTGCGCGCTCCTTTATTGCAACATAGTCATATATATCTACATCGAGCTCTAATCGAGCTTGAAAATATACCCGGGAAGAGCGGGAAACCGAATTAAAAAAAATAAGAAAACTCGTGTAAGATGGTCCTAATGAAAAGAAAAGGTTTGTAAGAAGTAGTCCGGATGATGCTATTTTTGGCATCAATCTTGACATCAGAAGCATGCAACAACGGTGCACTTTTAACTATTTGTCCAGCCTCGGTAAAAAAGTGAACGAAATTTTTGGGAAACGTGGTTATCAGTAAATAAAATCAGAAATATACTCTTTGACGACTCAGTTAACGCTTTGAGTGTGTCAAAAAGTTATTTCCTAAGCCGTTAAAAAATGTTAATATATTTATTAAAATATTTTAAGAATTAACTTTTTGATCTCATATCTTGAGTACCTCAATTTCTGCTTGTTTTTATTATTCTTTAATGAATTAAATTGTTATGTTTATGTTATCTTTTAATCTTTTATCTAGAGCATAATAATAAGGGCTTTGAATATAAAAGCGTAAGGTAATAATAATTCAAGTTCTGCTTTCAATCTTCAATTAATTTTTGTAGTATTTAAGCATTTATTTAACTTACTTTGTAAACAAGTTCCCTTAAGTTTGTTTATAAAATTTTTTTTCATTAATTAAAAACAAATTTACTTTGTATGTATCATTTTTATGAAGCGGGATCCCGGGAAATTTAAAAAATTTCCCGCTTTGTCCTTTTTTTTCATTGCTATCCAAAGGATATCTAAGGTAAAATGTAACAAAAAGATACAAGATAATAGTCTGGTAGTGTATAAAGTCATTCCTAAAAATTTAAGGAAAAGGACTTTTACAAAAACCTTTTTAAAATACATAACTGAAATTTAATTCATAGAAAAAATTCGAAAAAAAAAATGTTGAATATAATAAAGTATCTTATGAAAAGAAAAATTCCCAGATTCTTTTTATTAAAATTTATAAAATTTTATTCAAAAAGATAGAGAATGAACTAATTTAGTAAAATTTTAGCTAAAACGAAGCTTAAAAATGTAAAGTAGTTAAGATTTGCATCATTAAGGCTCTACACTTCGAAAGTCTTTTGTAAATGTTAAGAGAAATTTATAACTGCACTAATAATAGAATGCTTTAATACCTTTTTTTTTTTTGTAAAATGTCATTGCAACAAATTTAGCTTTCGAACTTTGACCTTTATTGCAAATAAAGAAAATAAAAAATATTTTCAAGTCAAAAATTTGTGCATACATTAAAATTTTTAACGAATTCATGAAAATTAATTTAATACGAAAAATAATTTTATGATTAAGTGAAATTAAGATTGATTTTTGAGCTTTTTTTAATCAAAGAAAATCAAATTAATTAAAAGTTTCATAAAAAAGATCAGGATGCTTTTATACCTTTATTAAAAATTGTCATTGCAACAAATTAAACCTTTCTTGCAAAACAAGAAAATAAAAATTACACTTGCCAACACGGCTTTGGACTGGATCAACCAAATATCTTTCCTAGGGTATTTTGGTGGGCTGAATTCGAATCTGTAATTGGTTTATATCTATCACGTCAGGTTTTCCAGATACAAAAAATGTTTTTATTCGTTTTACATAAAAAATCACTAGTTTACTTAAAAATCAATGAATTTTCAAAAGTGAATGGCGCCATTTGAACGTCGTTTGTATTTTGATAGTTCGGTTTCACGTCTTAGAGTCCAGCAATAGCCTCCCAGCATGTTTTTGTCTAAAATCCTTGATAAATTCTTTCAATTTTCATTAAATCTTGGTGGGCACGCTCCCCTTGTTCGCGCTCATTGCACCTAGTTTTTTCTTGGAAAAAAAATCTAAGTGCGAATGAAGAATATGCATAACATTATCGGTGTCCACGGTTTGTCCAAGTTTCTCACTGCAAAACCAAAATAATGTAAATATGAATATTTTAATGATTCTGATATTGCACATCCTCTTTTTCCAACCAAATATTCACTAGACACAAAGCAAAAATAGCTTGAACCAGTAGCACACGATCTCCCTGGCATGCTTAACTGCTACTTTTACGACGATTTAGAATGAATGTGGGCTTCTGTCAAATAAATAATTGTGAAACTGTAGTGTCAGTATTGACTGTTTAACATTATTTCCAGCATGCGATAAAAAATGAACAAGGCGTGATGGCCCAATTTGTATGCCAGATTCGAATTCAGCGCACCCAAGTTTGTAGACCAGTGTTATTTTTAAATTTAAAATATGTACATTCCTTAAAAACTTTTAGGAATTTAGGAAAATAAATAAAAACATGTAAAAACATTTACTGACTAATTGAAATTTTGGGATCGACCTTTTTCACATAACAACTCGATTAAAATCGTTTAGTTTTTTTTTGGCATTTTGGCAGTGCAGTAATGCAGAAGTTTTCGAAGCTATTTCTTTCTATTAAATTTACAAAAAAAAATTTATTTTTTTTTAATTATAACGAGGAAATAACTCTTTAAAGCATCTGCATATGTTAAATAAATTACAATATAGAAGAGTAAAGGTTAAGTTACTTTTACGCCTTCTATTCATCAGTTTTTTTCCCCTATTTGCTTCCTCTCAATACCAATAAATTCTTCCACAAATATTCTTCAGTACTTACCACTACGTCCAGCTTCTGTAAATTTTTTGCAGAGTTATGAAAATAATTTTTGAAATATTTTCTCATTTTGTTTTTTTTTTTTAATAGTTTAAAAGTTTTAACGAAATTTTTATAAATGTGTAGGCATTTTGTTGTGTAGTGGTGGGTGTATGTGTGAGTGTGTGTAGGTTTCTGTAAAAGTACCCTGCAGTATTGGTAATCGACTCTACGCCGATGAGTTCAACGACTACCACAAACCTTTCGTCGACGACTCGCTAAACTACCAGAAATGCTTTTGAGCGGCGAATTTAACAAGGCGATGTCCGCATTGGTAATGCCTTACTGTTCGTCGATTACTTCGTCGATTACTTCGTCGATTACAACAAATTATTCGCTTTATTTTGAACTCAAA
This sequence comes from Pollenia griseotomentosa, assembly GCA_963931875.1. NCBI lineage: Eukaryota > Metazoa > Arthropoda > Insecta > Diptera > Polleniidae > Pollenia > Pollenia griseotomentosa. The sequence continues at coordinate 198,699,841 of OZ007561.1, read as the reverse complement.
TTTTTTCTTTGAATTCAACTATAAGGTTAACAACTTAAGGCATTAGATGAAACTAACAATATTAAATTCTTAAGGTTAAGAAAAACAATAGAAAATCTCTGGAGACACTACCTTACAGATTACCACTGAGTACCAATGTAATCGGCGATGTAGTCAATGAAAAATCAATGGCGATGTAGTCGGGGAAATGTTGCCAGCCACTACTTGTGAAACTGCAGGGTATGTATGGAAGTTTTCAAAGGAGTACCAGTTTGTAAATATTTCTAGAATACATAAAGTATTTGTGTTTGTATTTAAAGTTTGTGCAAGTGTTTGTTTAAATGTGGCTGTGGATGGGTGGGTGTATTTGTGTTATTTCAAATGTATAAATTAGTGTGCCAATTGACCATGTATTAAAGACATTTTCAATGACGGATACAAGTAAGTCGCAGAAGACAGTGAATTATAAACTAATTGTGATGCTGCCCGCGACCTCTTTTATCAGCATGTTTTCGGTTTAACTGGTTTGTGCCAATTCCTTAATTATATAAAATAATAAAATTAAATCAAGAATTAAAAAAAATAATTATGGAATTTTAAGCAAAGTTATTTAAAAGCATTATACTAAGACAACTAGACAACTTATAAGACAATGTTGCTCATACTGTCCCACACAGAGTTGGATAAAAGAGAACTTATAGGACAATATCGCTCATACTGTCGTATACGACGATTTCCTCTAAATTGTCTTCAAGAAAACCTTAACGATATAGGACTAGTCGTGCATACAACAACGGCAATCTGGCTTACTGGGGTATGTTTGTTTGTGTGTATTGAGCCAAAAACTAATTATGTATTGTACGAACTAATAACTCATTGCTGACCTAATTTTTAATTATTGTATTGTTTGATTGTTTATTTTTAATTTTGTTGGTTATATTGTTTTCATGCTCACTTGCCTCCAGTCTTTATTAAGGAAAAATATATTTATGGATTTTTATTTCGGTAGATGTGTTGCAGAAAGTGAAACAGATGGGTCTTTAAAAATCAGGTTCAAGTAATGAGAAACAAATAAATTTTTAGCGAATTCTTGAAAGGCTTAAATTAAGAACAGATCCCGGCAAACGCACGCATTGAAAATATAAATCAATGTAAATGTTTTAGCATTTTATACATTTGAAATTGCTTTTTAGGAGCCTGCTTAATATGGGAGCTACGGTAAAATATGTTTTTTTCGTTTCAAATAAAGCTTTATTGGAAACAACATTTCACCACAAAATCTATATTTGCTACGATTTGAGGCTTTCCTAAATATTTCTTAAGAAGACTCAAAGAATTCCTGTATTTCCTTTTGATCTTATAAGAATCATAGAACTTTTTATGGTGCCTTTGGTTAATTATTGACCTGTTTTCATGAAATTTGGAAGTGTTTTTTTAAGTGCAATGCAACTCTGATAGAACAAATTTTACAACAATAGCATTTTTTGCTGCGATTTTTGGCGTTCTATAGTTTTTTCCAAAAGTAGGTTTTATATGCTGCCTATGGTAAATAATGGGCCGATCTTCACGAAATTTGACGTTGGGAGCTCTACTTCTATATAGAACTTTGACAGACGACATTTTATTATAGTTGAATTATCTGTTATGGTTTTAGACGTAATAAATTGTTTACCAGAGTAGGTTTTCTATGGGGCCTATGGTAAATTATGGGCCGATCTTAACGATACTAAGAAGTATGAGTTATAGGTATATAAAACCAATTCGAGTAAAATCTTTTGTCGGTCCGTGCATTTGCTCAACCATTAATTTAGTTTTTATAGTGGGTGCTTCACATTTGCAACTCTTATCTTACTGAATTAATTTTGGTGGACTAAAGCCCAAATGATTTAGGGTAACTAAAAAAAATTCAACACCTATGTGTGTCCCGTGAGTTGTTCGAAAGAAAGCGTGTTGTAAAGAGACGGACAGACACACGGACACGGCTAAATAAAGTTTGAATAACTTAAGCATCCACAATATATATACTTTATGGGGTCTCAGATGAATAAGAAAAAAGTTTCATATGGAATGACAAACTTCGTTTTCCCTAATTCACCACTTGTGGTGGAGGATATAAAAACATTTGACCATTTATCGCAAAAAAGTCTATAAACATAAGCCCAACTCACAATCTTGTTCACAATCTCGATGCAAGACCATTTGCACAAGATTGTGAATTGGTCTATAGAACTTATTTGAAACTTTCTAAATACATAAAGAATAGTTGTAAATATTTTTTAAACACCAAAAAAATTATCGGAATTTTTCTAAAAACTTAAAAATGTTTAAACACTTTTGAAAATTCTATATTAAATCAGTAGAAAAATCTTCCTTGCCTTTAAGACCCAACTGTTTGCCAGGCTATCAATTTAAACATAATTTGAGTTTAAAATATTTCTACACAAAATTGAAAAATTATGTTGCCAAGTTGTTGGGTAATTCGTTTAACCATAAAAAATACACATGTATAAACTTTTAGTTCAAAATGAAAAAGTTCGAAATAACTACATTTTCATAGAAAAATTTTTGTTTCAAATAATGGTTTGTTGCTTTGTTAAAGTCCTGTTTTTCATTGTTGTTGTTCGTGTAAAACCTAAAACAAAGAGAGCTGCAACAATATTATGTTTTCCGCTTTAAAATAACATTATTACTGTTGTTGTCTAGTTGGCTGTTTTTCTGTCTCTTTATTTTACCACTTCGCTACTTCTTTTTTCTCTACTCTTTTTCTTCTTCTTCACCACTTCCGTTTTGATGGTTCATTTTGTGGCGTTTTTTTCTGCGGGCAGGATGCAAAACTTCCTCTATTCCCTCATTCATTTATTCTTTTCTTATTAAGACGTCAACTTTATCGCTGTGTTATTTGTAATGATGCCGAGGACAATGATGGTGTGATATGAAAGACCAAATATTATAAACAAACAGCAAAAAAATACTAAAAGGTTAGCACTATCCTTTAAAGTAAAGTACAAAAATTAATTTAATTTTACTATCATGAAAATGATAAATTTGGAAAAGAGAACAAACTATTTTAAAGAGCAAAAAAATATTGAACTTTTTTGTATTGTTTTCTTGGCAAGGAAATAAAAGACTTTGGTTGATGTTTGTTTGATATTGTTTTAAAGGGAAGAAAAGAATACAAAAAGACTTTCTTAGGCAAACACTATTACAAGAGACTTAACTAGTGCTCCTGGTGATAATAGATATTTTTTTTTTTTTTTTGGGATTTTATAAAGTTCGCTAATAATGCAAAAAGCTTAAAAGTTACGAAGGGTATTTTTGTTAAATAATAGACGTACGGCCAATTTCATTAAGTTCAATTATAATTAACTATCAGTTGCAACTGTCAAAGGCATATTGATAACTGGAAGTTAAAGTAATAGTTTGTTTAAACTAAGCTTGAAGAAATTGGCTGTAGGTTGTATTACGTTGTTTTTGTGTTAAAAGTGGCTTCTTGTGTAAAATGTGAGTTTTTGTGGCAAAAGTGACTTTTGGTGTCGGAATATTTCTTTTTGTGTAAGAAGTGTCTATTTGAGAAGAAATATACTTCAATGAATTATTGACGAAAAATAAGTTTTTAGAAAAAAGTCACCTTTTTTGTCCGAAAGTTACTTGTAGTAAAAAGTATGATTTTTTTTTTTTTTTTTTTTTTTATTTTTGGAAAAAAATTCACTTTTTGTAAAAACAATTTTACTTTTTGTAAGAAGCCGTTCATTGAAACAAAAATATAATTTTTATTAAACACTTTATACCTTAATTATACACTATCCTTTTTCTTAAATTTACAACACATTCTCAACAAAATTTTTAAACTTAAATTAAATATTAATTTACGTTGAAAGATTATTTCCTTAAATATTCGATTTTTCGGCTTCGATGCAGGCACGATTGTCATAAACACAGGCCAGGGTTTTGCCTTGAAAGAAACATTTTTAAAAGATTTTGAAAACTTTCAAATTGAATTTTAAGCCCTTTCAACTAACCTTCCACATCAACTTCGCCAGTGTGATTGTAAAATAGTTTCACTCCTAGAAATACTAAAGCACCCACAATTATTAATACGCCCAAAACAACAAAGAATAAATAAGCTCCACTTGTTGGTTCCTGAACGGCACTTTTCCCAGGATTTTCATCTAAGTTTTGCAAACGCGCTTCGTAGTCTTCCTCCGATAAACAGACAGCCTTCAAGGTATGATTTAGAGTATTGTGATCCACTACATGAGTTCTAAACATTTTGAGGCCCTCCTTGCAGGCACAAGTGCCATTTTTCAAACAGACAGCATTTTTATCCTGACAAGGCTTTAGCCAACAATCAATTTCATTGCTAACAAACTTTAAAGGACGACATTGACCCTTATGGAATATAAAATCATTAGGGCATTCGTGGTGAATTTCTAGGGGGGCAGAGCTTGAAGAACCATATTCTTCTGTTGCGTAAAATGTAGTCAATTCAATATCTTCATCAAACACTTGATTAGGATCTATATTATCATTAGAGGTTTCTATGTCAGTTTCTACTTCCATTAATGAATCGCTTGATTGTTGGGTTTCCGTGGTTTCTGGATAGTATGTAGTCGAGAGTATATCATTATCTTCACGTGGTTCACATATTTGGGTTGCATAATTCTTTTTGAATCCCATATTACACACACAAAGATCCCTTGAAATACATACTCCATTCTGGCACTTATCGCCTTGAGAACAAATGGGTAGGCACGAACCCTTTTCGGATTTATAACCTTTTTGGCAGGTACACATATTGGGCGCTATGCATTCGCCACCATGGGGACAGCCAGAGGCACAGTAGGGCCTACACAACGAACCCTTCGCCACATGGAAGCCTTTTTGACAGGCGCATTCATTAGGAGCCACACATGCACTATTCTCCGGGCAAGGTTTCTCACATATGGGCTCACAATAGTGTTTGCCGTCGAGAGCAGAACGTGTGGAGAAATAACCTGTTTCACACTCACACACCTCTGGTTCGACACATTTCGAATGTTGGGGACAACCATTTTCTACACACTCAGGCTCACATAGGTCTAAATCTGTCATTTTATAACCTTCACAGCAAGTACGTTCCACTTTGATTTTATAGACCGGTTCGTGATCTTCGTATATCTCAACCTGTGTGTCTTTTTTGAAGCTCAACTTTTTAAAGAAATTCTTAGAACTGACAGTCTTGAGGCGGGTTTTTGTCACCACTTTGTATGAAGTCTCGGTTATATTCTTGTAGCAATAAGGTTCGGAGATTTCGGTGGCTGCAGGCCATGGTACGATAAATATTTGCAGAGCTAAAAATGTTAATTGAAGCAGGTGTTGCATTTTGATAAGTTATTGGCTTCGTGGTGGAATTATGTCTAGTAAGAAAAGAAAGAATTAAAATAAAAATTTTAATAAAATTAAGTTCAACATCTTCTATGTATTAAAATTTTTTTGCACTTTCTAATAAAGTTTGATCAAATTTAATTTAATTTCTTGCTATATTCAACCATTTTAAGGCTACTGCAGCGAAAAAAAAATATGTTTAAAGTCAAATGAGGACCAGTCTCATATACATTTAGCATGAAGGTTAGAGAAGGAGTCGGAGTCGGAGTTAAAACGATTTCTTGACGACTCCACAGCCCTGTTCTTAAGAATAGTAACAGAAAACATGTCCAAGATTGGTGCACATAGCTAGGTTAATAATGCACAGCCTTTCTTAAAATTGGTGGAATTGAAAAAAAGGTGGTGGCTCATTTTAAGCAATAGCATTTCAGATTAATTTATGTCTGGAGAACGGCAAGCGCCATGGTTTCCAATTTAGGTGCAAGCCTCTTGGTAATCAAAAGACAACATCTGGACAGTAGTGCTGGGAAACTATCGATAGTACTATCGATATTATCGATAGTCTTAAAATATCGAAAATATCGATAGGAAAAATATCAATATCGATATTATTATTATTTAAAATACAGCTATGAAGACATCTAACAGCAGCTATACACACACAGTTTTTTGCCGCAAATTTTTACTTGCTGTTATTAATTCGCGCTGAATTACAGTAATGAATACAAACAACAGGAATGGCAAGTGGTATGGATTGCTTAGCTGTGCTTTTTACTAGGTACTAATTAAAGGCCTTTAAGTCGAAATTTGTACATGTTTATATAGGGACTAAAATGCTAAATATTTTTGTAATGTTGTAAAAAAAATGCAAATCCAAATGCAATTGCAATTGCTAGCATGGGACAAAACAATGAACGACCATTACAGGATAAGTCCGCTAGATTGATTACATTTTTGGGTTGCAAATCAAAACCCATTTAAAAAATTATTTAAAGTTGCAATACAATATCTTATAATTAGTCCCTGCTACTTCGGTTCCTTAAGAAAGTTACTTATCAATTTTTAAAAAACTGTCATCTGAAATAACGTGCGTATATACATACGTCTCATACGTTCAATAAAGTGATAAAAACAACGAATGTAGCCTGATAAAAACTAGTTAAAGTTTTCCTGCACAAGTACAAACATTCAGTCGATAGTAATATCGATATATCGATAGTGAAATCTTAACTATCGATAAATATCGATAGTAGGAAATATAGGGTATTATTGTATAAAAAGGAGTGGCACCTCCCATACAAATACAAAAATTCCTTTTTTATTAACACTTTCAGGAGAAAAATCAGCTCTTTAAGCAAAAGTCACTAAATTATTAAGATATTTGCTAAAATTTTTTTTCTCCGTAAAATAACATTTTATTCCATCGAAAATTCGCCAATTTGCTTTTTATTTCTTCATTTAATCACCTTTAATAGTTTTTAAACTTCTTCGAATTTTCGGTTTATTTCTATAATAGTTTTGAAATGATTTTTAATTTAATTGATTTTCGTTTTATTCCAAAAAAGATTTATTTAACAATTCTTGTTACTATTTTACGATCTTTTCGGTCTTAACAGATTATTTAAACTAAATGTATTTCAACTTCAAAAGATTCATTGAAATTGAAATAAAAAAAAAAAAAATATTAAATATTAATCAAGTAAAACAGCAGAGTAACAAATAAATATAAATAAATATGAGGGTATTGAAATACAATGACCATTGTTCGAATTAAAGGTTCTTTAAGTTGGGCTTCCGTTTCAATTTATCTTACTTTAAAAAATAAATAAATAAAAAGAAAATACAACAAATACTACACAAAATAAAAACAAAAACCAGAAAATTGAAAATATATAAAGAGAAACTATTATCACAAAATATAAAATACTATACGGCACACTTTCAATGTTTTCTGTTGAAAATACGAGTGAGTGGATGCAAACTCGTCTGTCCGAAAGAGGGTGCAGAAATGGAACGTTTTTCTTAATATGAGATCTTGTATGTAACAAGTTTTATTGACAGAAAGATAAGAATTTGTTTTTGTTTCGTATTTGCTGCTTAAAAATAAAATTATGCTTAAGAAAAAGAAAACAAAACATAATTTTAAAATAGCAAATATTGGAGAACCCTTTCTCAAGATATTTATGCATTTTTGTGTTATATGCATGTTGTTTTCAATACTAAAAAGTTTTAGTTAATGTAAAATTTCCAAGAATTTAAAATGAATCATAAATAAATAGTGAAAGAGTTTAAGAAAAATGATTAATGCTAAACAAGAACTTCATACAAACTGCTATAATACACCCTTGTTAGTTGAAATATCCTAATACAAACTGCTGTAGTACACCCTTCTTCATAAAAGTGTTTTGGATTCATAAAAGGTTTATTAAACAAATTCTTTTTATAAAAATTAGCAGCCGTATTCATAACAAAAAGTAAGCCACAGTTTGTATACTACGTACAAAGAGCTGCTGAAATGACCGAAATCAAGTTCTCGCTCATTCACTTCTTGTAGTGGAGTTAATTCATATCGAACTTTTCTCCATCTGCTAACTTTAAAAAATCAACTCTGAATTTTAATAATGCCACATTATATTACTCAAAAATGCAACACGTTTTGCATTAATCAGCGCTGGGCTTGTCATTTTTTCTTTTTTTTTTTTTTTGTTTTTCCCTTCACATTTTAAAATATTAAAAAGTTTTTAAAATAAAAATAAATTAATTAAAGGACAGTAAATTAAAAAAACAGTGAAAATAAGAAAACCAATAAAATGGTTTGACATTAAACGGCGTTTTTCCACAAGTTGGCAAACGTTTGGCAGCTCGTTAACAAGTGTTAAGCAAATCGTTAGCCAGAATTTGGTTAGTGTATTATGAATAAACTTCTTGTTTACTTCACGCAAAATTTTCATTAAAAATACGGCTGTAGATGATTTTTGTGAACAGTTCAGAGCTTAAAAAAAGTCCACAATGGAACTCTTAGCCGAAAAAGATATTCATGATTTCGTACAATGTACGAAACATTGTTCGAAACTACAAAAAAACAATATTGCTAATGTTTTTTCAATTAAACCATTAATCAAATATAAAATCTGTTTTATTTAAAAATTTAATCAAGTGAATTAAACGTTTACTTATATCAATAACAACGTTACTGCAGAAAATGTTGTTATTATTTACAAAAAACAATTTTAATTGATATTATTAATTTGTTTACTGGTGCAAATTGAATTAATTTTTTAATTAATATCACAATTTTCTTAATTTAAATCAATTTGTATTTTTTTTTCTGTGTACAAAATTTTTGGTACAACATACAAACATTTTCGAAAATTTTGAATTATAATTTTTTTTTTAATATTGTACTTTTACTAACTAATTTTTTTTTAAAATATATTGATCCTTCTCTTTTTTATACGTTTTCTTACATCGAAATTGATTTATTTCAAAGTGCCAAAAGAATCTAAAAAAACTATAATTAAATAAAGTTTATCTGTCATAGAACACGTAAAAAAGTTTAGAATACATATTCAGAATAAATATTTGTTGAAATACTTAACACAGTTTTTAAACAAAATGTTAAGGCCCAACTATAGTATGCATGAGCTTGCTTAAGCTACTGTCAAAATTTAACAAAAAGCTTTTCAAACGCCTTAAAAAAACAAAAAAAACAACTGATTTCGTACGGAATGTGCATTTAGTATCGCAAAACTTAACAAAAAGTTTCCTAACGTTGAATTTAGTTTAACAAATATAACTTACATGTATTCGCACGGTTGCTTAAGCCTACTCATCCACATTATGGTTAGCCTTTTGGTCTCCAAGCGTTAACCATGTTCAAAAACAACATATATGTTAAAATTAATTTAATAAATATATTAACACAATATTCCCATGAGAACTAATAATTTTAAAGTATAAAAATAAAAATAGAATTCAATTAAAAAGTTTGTGATATTAATTAAAAACTTACTTAAATTTCCACAAGAAAAGAAATTAATAGCAGCGTTTAAAAAACTGCAGTCAGAGTAAAAAACTGCCATTTCTTCCACTACTTCATCTGTCATTGCCCAACAAAAAAAACGATTGGTTTTACTTCTGATTCATTAAATGTAAACAGTCGCTGTCAAACCAACTCAAAAAGCGAAAAGTTGTATACAAATTTTCGTTTTTTGTTCGACAGTTTTTGGTTTTGACTGCAGTTTTTTAAACCCTGATTAAAAGTATCAACTATATATATAGTAATGTTTGCTGATTCCAGTTTAAAACTTTAATTTGAACTGATTTTATTTTTGATTAGTGGTTTAATAAAAAAAATTGTCCGAATATTTGCGACGAATATTATTTAGATATCTTCATCTATCTGAGATTTTACGAAGCGGACTAAATTTTGTCATGACATAGTAGCTGTCGTAAAAATTATTTATATTCCCGAATTGCGACCTGTACTTTGTTAACGAGGTTTATTTGGTCAGCCAGCCAGTCAGCCTGCCAGCCAGACGCACATCCTAAATTCGACTCAGAGAGTGATTCTGAGCCAACCGCTTTAAGGTGGGTCTAGGACCAATATTTTAAGGTGTTAAAATCACCAACACAAATTGTGGTGTGGTGATAATGACACTTATGGTGTTTTCTTTTCTACAAAAAAATGTGACATTTTGTTTTAAAAAAATGCAATTTGGTGTCTGTTTCTTAAAAATTTTGCTCCCGAAAAGGGTGGCTTGTTTTATTCTAAAAAACTCATCCTTTTAGGGAGCAAAATTTTTAATAAAAAGACACCAAATTGCATTTTTTTTAAATAAAATGTCACATTTTTTTGTAGAAAAGAAAACACCATTAATTTAAAAAGTGCACTCTCTTTAAAACACCCTTTACATATGTGTATTTGGTATGTATGTGTTTGTATGATATTAAACATAAATACAAATTTATTTTTATATGAGTCTTTAACATCTTTTAAGTATTTGCGTTCGTAAATATTTAATTAAATTATTTGCATTCGCATTCGCTAAACCTATTTTCACCGCACTCCTAGTTTTTATATATTTTTTTTTATTTTTCAAGCTGTGTTTCGTTTTATAGGTAACGATTTTGGTATTTACTAACGATTTTCTCACCAAATAATTTTTGCTTTCAGCTAACTCAAGTGCTCTTAATTGCTTATGTTACTTAAAGCGATTTTTTGGATTTAATTGATTTTTTATTTTTTTTTTTTTTTACTTACTTGAATTTTAAGTGATATTTCAAGATTATTTAGTATATTTATTATTGTTTTCTGAAGCTTGTGACTGACTATTGGCGTTTTTGTTTTCTTAATAAGGGCTTTTTTGCAAAAAGGCTGAATTTTTTTCATTAATTTTGCTGTAATGCACACTTTATTTCCTTTATTTGTTCAAACACTTTAGTTCACTTTTAATATCTTAAAATAATTTATAAATTTATATTTGTAAGCATAAGATGAATTCGATTAAGTATGAGGCCGATGAGTAATGCAATTGTTTAATAATTAAAATTATATTTATTCAATTGTGGTATAATACAAAAATACTGATACAAAGCAGTGGCTAAAGATAAATCAAACTGTCCAAATATTGTCAAGACTTTGTCGTCGTTTAAATACGATTGTTTGACAGTTTCTTAACGTCTCCTATTTGTTCTGTGTACTATATATGTGGTTAACAATATTTAGTTGTAAGTGATTGAACATAATAATATAATTGATGTTACAGAAAACAACAAAACTATTTTTAGCGAAAAATTTTTAAACCAAATATGATTAATTTAACCATGTTATTGTCTCCGGAAACCATATTATGGTAAGATTGGTTCTTAAAGAACAGGCCACAACCATATATTGGTTGTCTACAAACATGTTATGGCTATTAATAATAAAAACTTGTTGACCTCTTATAATTGTATGCTCTTAAATTAACAATACAATTTTTCGCTTTTCCAAATGAAACATCCCATCGGGAAAAAAGGAGTACGGGCGCCTTTTAGATGGCCTCTGTACTTCTTCTTTTGAATATACAAGGCCTGCTCCCTCCATTCCATACTCAAATTTTTTTACACAAGTTGTCATTGCGGAGAAGGCCTTCAGCTCTCGCTTCTTTAGCAGATACATAAGGATGGTAACGGGATCAGAAAAAATAATTATTTTGCTTTTGCTTGTGCAAAAAAAAAAAAATAGTGCAAAAAATGGTACTCTTTCTCTACTCCCTTCTCATAGAAGCGAGTGTGGAAGGTGTATCTTATCTTTTATACCAAAGAGCCGAGGCCTTCTATGAGATAAGAATAGTAATTGAATTAAAAAAAATTTAAAGCAGGCATTTAAAAGTGCCTGGAGTAAAAAGGTCTTCTGAGTTTTCCCGCTGGGATGTAATGGTTATAAAAACCTGTACCCAGTTTCTGTAACTATAGTGAGAACTTCTCGCATCGAAAAGATGTGAAATAAAATATTCCATCATTTCTCTAAAAGTGAGAAAAAAGTGTATCTGTAACTCATGTCGAAAACTATCAAAAGAGATTACGTCGTTACGTTATAAATGTCATAACATTGCACTCGAAGCCGTTGTGACATTGCAGACGTTGGGAACGCCAGTAATACATACCGTTGACGGCGACCAAAATTTATTAAAATTGAAAATTTTTCAAAGACGGCGGCGTAAATACAATCGTCTGCTATATCATATAATTTGAAGTGCGACTTTAATTTTTGTTGTTTGCAAACGGGCTTTGAAAACATTCGTATATTTTATAAAAATGTTAAAAGCAAAAATGTAAAAGCGGGAACTTTTTTCACAAAAATTTTACAGACACACTTTTTCTCTAAATTGGCGAGTAATTTCCTTACGTGACAGCTAGTACTAGCCAAAAGAAAACTCAGAGACACAGTTTAGTGAGAAAAACGGCTGTTTGTTTCATTATATGTTAATTTTGTTTCATTTCACACAATTCAATTAAAAAGTTTTTCGACGCGATAGTTACAGAACATGGGCACTGTACTATTACATATTACTGTACTATAATTATTTACAATAACATGTTCTAAGGCTGTGGCTTCTTGATAGGAGAAAATAATATGTTTTAACATTTTTGTTAGAGCTGGTCATATAAAAATGGTCATAAAAAATTTTTCCTTTCGTTTTTCATACTGTGTCTAAATTTCTTCTAATTTTTTTACAATGAATATCTGGGTAATTTTGAGCAATAATTTAATAATTTTGTTTGATTATTTTCGCTACAAAACTCAAATATCAGCACCCTAAGAAAACGACTGGAAGAGAAACTCCCTCAAAAGAATTAATAAACACAAAACTTCGTACCTGTGAAGTTGCAACAACAATATAAACACATTCCTTAAAAAATCACAATCATAGAGCTAAGATATTTTTTACAGCAGAGTTAGGGTTTTTTTCTTGCTCTATGTATTCTAGTCGTTTTCTATGACCAGCACATCATAAACAACCATTAATATCCACTCTCTATATTGAGTATTAATCTTCCCATTTTATCTCTTTGCATATTTCTCCCCCATCAGTTTATCCCATTTTTATCAATGAAATTAAAATCAATACCGAAAACAAACACTTTAAAAGGCCTTAAGTAGGTAAAATAACAAAAAAAAAAAAAAAAAAAAAAAACACAAACAATTAAGTGGCCATATCATTCGTTGATATATCAAGTAGGTAGTTGTTTGTCCGAAAATATCTTAGATTACAGTTTCTCTTATCCAAATACTCTGCCTCGCCTGATACAAAAAAAAATACTGTAACTTTGTGTTTTCTCTCTTTATTTTCCTGGCTCGAGCGTCAGAATTTGGTAGATTAGTTTTACTTACATTTTATCTCGTGTATGTTTGTGTGTAGAGGTTGTTTGTTTTTGTTTTAAAAGATTTTTACGAAATTAGTTGTATCTAATAAAGGACAGAGGGTGGAAGTCTTAAGATATAGAGGATTATTTAAAAATTTGTTTGTGTGATGAACAATATGCGGGTTATATTTTGATATTTGTGTGTGTGTGCTGTTTTTTCAAATGGTTCGCTGGAATTAATCTTAAGGTCACAGATAGAGATAAAAGTTATTGTTTGGGATTAAACGTTCTACGAATAATTGCTTGTTGATGTTAGGAATTTACAAATAATGTTTTTAAATACCATAATTAAAAAGTTAAACAAATTAGAAAAAGGTTTGCTTTCTACTCGAATTTGGTTACAATTTCCTGTTTATTTCGATATATTGAATTAAACGAGAACCAAAATTAACCCCAAGACAAAAACTTTGGTAAAAGTTAACTAAACCTGCACTTAATTAGACAGGAACAATAGTGGTGTAGGCAGGGTTGGCCAGAATTTCACATACATGTAAGTATTTGAAATGCTTATTTAAAATGCAAATACGTATTTTGTATTTGTATTTTAAATATAATCCCAAAATGTATTTTGTATTTTAAATACCTGTCGCTCATTTTAATAGACTGTCTTGGGCACAAATTGTTATGGCCAAGTCCCACAACATTAAACTCTCTTTATGATACTTTACTACAGCTTTGCAATTGTTAATGCAAATGAAATAAATTATTTTATAAGTTGGCTAAAAATAACACTTTCTTGGCTTAAGAACTGGATCATTTAGAGGAATAAAGTTGAATAGAAGTTGTGAAAAATTTTAATGCATCTTTCGATAATACTCAGGGCAACAATTGATATTATGAAAAACTTTTGTCTACCTTAATTTGTTTTATAACTTAATTAAAAGCGAGTTTTGAAAAAAATATTACAAAAGTTTTCTAAGCTGTCACCTGAGAAAAATAAAGCCTTCACCCTAGTTACGAAATGCGCTTGTAATCAGAAATTATTACGAAATCAAAATCTTGGAATTTGTGCCTCAGAGGAATTCAATACCTGTTTGTTTTTATAAGTACCCGCAGAAATATCGTTTTTATCAGGCTGTTTCATTTAATCTCTAAGAAGAGGGTTCTTATTTAAAGTTAAATGTTGTTTTTTAGACCTAAAAAATTTTAATTGTAAAAAATAGCACAAATTTAGCGTATTTTGGATGCCCAATTTTCTTTAATTTCAAAGAAGCTTAACATGAGCCTTGCGTTATTAAAATCACGAAGTCTAATCGATGACTGATTATCGAAATAAATTTGAACAACGTGGTACCGTTGTTCAAGCTTTATTTAATTAAAAATGATTGGCCAGAACATACTGATCATAAATGTCGAAAAGTGAGCGCAGGTTGAGAGTTGATTTGATATTTAACCCTTTCTTAAATATATATATTTAAATATTTGTTTTTGTTTATTTAAAAGATGACATTGCGACACATTTGAAAATGGACATTTTGACATGACGATGGACTAAGAATTACTTTTTGAATCGATTTACTGATGTCCGTTGGTCCGTCTGTCTGGCTGTCCATGTAAACTTTGAGCACAGGTCATTATTTGAAGATAATTTAGTTCAACATGTTATGGGTTTTTTGTATTTCCATAAAGACCAATCCACTTATAAATTGTGACAATCGATCAATTATTTCTCATAGCCCCTAAACACGCAGACAAAAACATGTTTTAATATGGTTACCTCCAATAAAACTATTTTTAAAGTAAATTTTAAACATAATTTATTTAATTTAACCATTTAATTGTCACCTTAAACCATATTATGGTTAAATTAGTCCTCCATCAAGAAGCCCCAAGCATATTATGATTGCCCTTTCACGTCAATGGGAAACATTTTTCCCAAAATTTGAATTGGTTATTTTAGTAACGAATTTTTTTTTAAATATTTATTTTGGCAATAAGATGTCGTACAGCAGAGATGATTTATTGCAAATAAAAGTATAAAGTTGGCGATGCTTAAAATTGGGTAGTTTAATCAAGGAAGGGAAATTCCATTTTTCTCCACCGTAAGGTCGTTTTGATTTGGCTCGTTTTGTCGCTGATAAAGTTACGTTTCTAAGTTTTATAGGTGTTAGATATTACGTATTGAGTAAAGAGAAATGATAAATAATAACAAAAAACTAATAGTTGGCCAATAGTGCTCCAATTTTGTATATTTACTTTATGGGAAACATTTTTCCCTATGGATCAGAAGGGAAAATTTACTCTTAGAAGTTTATTGATATTGCGTTTTTATACATGTTCACAATAGTAATTGTAAATTTTAGCAATGACAAGCAGAAGGTGTTGGGAGTTCCATTTACACGAAACAGATGCTAATGGTGGATAATAGTGATGGGGAAGACGAACTTCACCTTGATGCAGAGGACATTGAAGAGGCTGCAGATGTGGTTGAAATCGAATATACAGTACAATAAACTGGTCGAAACATAACTGTGAATGCCAGTACAGCTCTTCATAAGGAAGTAGAACCTGTTTTCAGATGGATAAGTGGCTCTACACCTCATATATATTATGAAAGTAATTATGAGTTTGATCGCGTAAACATCTTTTCTGATAGGCAAGATATGGTTGAGGGGTGACTATTGACAAGTTTAGAGTTTAGAGGCAGAGAGTGAGACCTGCTTAAAGGGAACACGCGAAGGCTGATGTTAGCACAAATCGTAACTTACCAGGTTAGAATATGCAACAGGCGAACAAAATGAAGAAATGTGTAAATTGCGCAAAGAAACGTGTAGAAAATAGAACGCATAACATTTGTGCTATGTGCAACGTCAATCTCTGCTTCACAAGCAAAAGGAATTGCTTTGCAGAATACCATAACTAATTATGTACTTTCAAACCAATTTTTACATTGAAATTTTTTAGTTGTAAAATCATTCATAAAAAATCAATAAACTAAAGTATTTGTTCCCATTTATCGTCCATTGGGAAAAATGTTTCCCATAAAATTCCACAAAATCTAACCACGAGATTTTTATTTCTTTGCAATTTTATTTTATTTTGTATAAAAATCAATAAAAAAATCCATTGGATATTAAAAAATAACCCTGGTTTCCTTATGGACGTGAAAGGGCTAAACACGCTTTGGTTAAATTTGACAATAATTTTTTTTAAATTAACAATAGTATTTTTCTCTTTTTCAAGAACAACATGTTATGGTTGAAAACCAACCATGCTATGATAAGTGTTAAATATATTTTAGTAACTATTAACCATAACATGGTCTGAGGCAACCATAACACGGTTGTGGCTTCTTGATAGTAGACTAATTTAACCATAATGTTGTTATCGGCAACAGTTAAAAGGTTCAATTAAAAATAATATGTTTAAAATTTTCTTTTAAAAAGAGTTTTGTTGGAGGTGACCATATTAAAATATGTTTTTTTCCTGAGTGTACAAGCTTCCGGAATAGTTTTTGAGCCAATAAATCATATTATTATGTTAATATTTAGAAAAAATTTGGTCAAAATATATTTTTTTGCAATCTTAATCATCCCGTCAAATTTAATTTAATTGGAAACGTTCCGGCCTTGACCGACTATATTTCCTAACTTGTTTCTTTTGTTAAAGCTCTTCCCTTAAAGTCCAGTTAACAAATACAATTGGCTTTTTACCTTCACTTTTTTGAAAAAGCTTTTGTCAATTTCAGTTTCAATTTCTGTTTAAAAAGAAATTTTTAAAGTAAATTTCTAATTTCATACAAGAAATATATTGGATTTGTATACGTTAATGCTTTACATTGAAACGCCATTGTTCTTAGCAAATAAATATTCCAGAAAATGTAATAAAAAATTATTTTTTCCAATTTCTTCTGTTTTATTAAACTCCATAAATTGTAACGTTTTTTTGTGGAAGATGTTTCGAGCAGAGAAATACTCGTAAAAATAAAAATGTAAAAGAAACATAAAATATAAAAAATATGTACATAGTTGTTATAAAAATATTTATGTTTTAATGGTTCATTGAACAATTCAGAAACATACCTTTAAGGTTAAACAACAACAAATAACCCCAACACACACTCATACTTTCAAACACACGTCCTATCAGTTGAGTAAGAAGTATGTGTGTACTAGTGATGATACGAATATCAATTTTTAAATATTCGCGAATATGAATATGTTTGTTTGTATCTATGTTCGCCAAATATGAATACGAACATCCAATCCGAACCTTAGCGCCTCTCGATATTTCAAATTTAACTAAAAAATAAGTAAGAGTGCTATATTCGGCTATGCCGAATCTTATTTACCCCTCACCATCGTGAGGTAAAAACAAAAATTTATATAAATAACGTTCTTTAGATATTAATAAATATTAGTTGAGCCACGCCAACTTTTCATTTCGTCATACCGAAGAATATGACAAAATCAAAAAAAGGTATATGTATATGTACCTAAGTCCGTTTCCTCTTTTGCCAAAGTTGATGTTTGAAATTCGTTTTATAATTTTAAAATCTTAAAATCATTTTTTAGAACATAAAAAAATTAAATAAAAATAAAAATAAATTATTTTTCAGACTTGTACTTGGAACTTCAGAGTCTAAGCCGGCAAGTTACACAGCTCGGCTACGAACGCTTTTACTGAGGAAGCGTTAAATTAAAATATATTAAGTCTACAAGTTTGTTTCTTTATTTGAGCGGCATATCATGTGCATACATACAACAACATACAACAACAACCATAAGGGATTTTTTTAGAGGCAGTCGTGGTTTTTTGGTCATATCTCAGCCATTTGTGGACTGATCTTGCTGAATTTCATTAGCAAGAAATATTGGACTATATGTGACATAAATGTGAAACAACCTAGCCGCTATCATGTCTAGAGTCTCCGGGAAACACCTATCAAACGTAAGACGGACAGACGGACATCGTTAAATCAACTTCTCTCCTCATAAGGCCAAAAAATATTTATACTTTATAGGGTCTTAGATCAATATTGTAGAAATTACAAACGGAATGACAAACTTATATACACCCTGTTCCACATGTGGTGAAGGGTATAAAAAATGGATAAATTGTAGCAATAAATTGTAAAAAAAACTGTCACACTAGTAAATATATATTTAACATTATTATGACATTCAATAATTAAATTCGCACCTGAATACCACAACACAGAAAAAACTTTCTTGCCAATTAAAGCATTAATAAAAATTTAAATCAGTTTAATTTAAAAAATTTAATTAAGTGAATTAAACGTTTAATTGACTCTTTTAAGTTGCACCAGTAAACAAATTTACTTGATTAAACCCTTAATTTATTTGAATACAATGGTGAACAAATTTTTTCTGTGTACTGAACTTTTACCACTTACATTGTTATTTTGTAAGGGCCAAAAGCACTTGAAAATTAAAAGAACTTATCAAGGATTTTAGAACAAAAGCATTTTTTGTGTCTCAAAAACCTGACGCGATAGAGAAAAACCAACCACAGACTCGAATTCAGCCCACCAAATTAACCTAGGAAAGATATTTGGTTGCACTAGTCCAAAACCTTGTTGGCTAGTGTAATTAGACAATTGCTTCAAATGATAGTTTATCTAGGAATGCTTGAAGCCAACTTGAACAATTTTCATAAATTATTTTCGTGGCGACACAATACTCTGCCAATATTTGTTTTCTTTTTTTAATTTATCTAAATAAAAAGATTTTGTTTTACATTATTTTATTTATTACGGCACAATACTCTGCTAATGTTTGTTTTTTCTTTTCTTAATTTTACTAAAATATAAAGATTTTATTTTGCCTAATAAATGGGCAACTCACGAAATGTTCCATTGTTCCATATTGGCTGCATATTCTATAACTTGATGAATGTGAAATTAATAAATACAACTAATACGACACAATAGAACACTTTGTGAATTGCCTAAAAGGCTTTTTTTTAATAAAAATTATTAAAAGTATATATATGTTTTCTCATTTAATGTAATTTAGTATTTCTTTTGAACGTATGAGCAAAATAAATGCGCGAAATATTCGCTTAAATTGGGCGAATACGAATGTCATAAAGTAGCCGAATACTCGGCATTTCGAATACGAATATTCATAGCAACCCTAGTGCGTACTCCTCCTTATTAATGTTTGTGTTGTTTACAACAATCAGTCATCAACATTTTTAGTACCATCAACAAACCAAAAATTACATATTCAACAGAAAATTTAACGAAGTAAGGAAAAAAATAAAATCATAAGTTTTCTTACAAACCATTGAAGAAATATTGAAAAACTATAAGAAATAAAGCAAAAATAAAACAGAAAATAAAGTTAAAATAGAAATTGTATCGAGAAACTTTAATCCTTCGTAGAAAAGCAGAAAAAGTTAAATAAGCAACATGACAGACGTTCAACAAGGATTCATATTTCAACATCAACTTGTACAACGCACAGTTTTAAACATAAAAATCTAAACTATCGTCTAACACATACATACACTAAGAAGTTTACAAACAATATTTTAGATATGGGTGTGTGTATGCGTGCTGTGTGCATGACGGCGTATGTCCTCTTTACATACATACATGTAAACGCATACCTTTACAGTCTGCTCTACACATTGATACATGAAAAGCAATCAAAAATAATTGAATTGTTACCAAATAGCAACTGATGCTGATTCGGTGTTTTCTTGCCACACTTTTTTCTTCAAGAGTTGGTACATTGGGGCACAAAAATGAATGAAGAGTCACACTTTGTTAATGAAAGGTCTTTTTTTTTTTAAAAAGTTGCTACTTTTTGGTAAAAAAATTAATTTTTTGTAAAAAGAGAGGATATAACTGAATTTGTGGAAATAAATGAATTTTTGGTGATAAAAATTACTTTTTGTTAAAAAAATAAATTTTGTTAAAAAAGGGACCTTAACGGGAAAAAAGTGAGATTTTTGTAAAAAAAGTGACTTTATTGTAAAAATGTAAGTTTATTGTAAAACAAGTAAGAGTCCTGTATTCTGTTATGCCGAATCTTACATACCCTCCACCATGTTGCGATAAGAAAAAGAAATTATATAAGTACCATTCTTAAGATATAAGTATATTTTGTGGCATGCCCACCTTATAATCCCGCCCATATTTTGTTGGATGTTGTGTTTTGATAACCAAAATGCGGTAAATAATTTGTAACTTTAGCCTCTTTTGCCGTTATACAGATAAGCCGAAATCAATTATATCTTACAGGAATTGCCACGGCCCCTTCTTAAATCCTGCCCACATTTTTAAAGAGGTTGTGTTTTGATAATTTAGATATTTGTACCATATTAAGATTTGTACACAAATATTTGTAACTAAATAAAAGTACGTTTTCTCCTTACTGTGTCTATCATCTAGCCCAACCTTTAAATTGTGCAGCTGTTTTTAGACTCCCATATAAGTATTTTGTAGTTTTTATCCTTAATTCGTAAATAAATAAGGAAAATAAACTTTATTCCATTTTAATAAATATTTCAAACAGTGTTCGAAAATAAACATTAAATATTGTTCTTTTAGCGTACTTTAAACTTTCTCACAAGTCTTACGTATTTTAAGGAAAAATTTTTGAACATTTTTAATCAAAAATAAAATCAGGAGAGCATTTTTGTTAAAATACTTAAGACTTGCGTGATAGTGTCAAACGGCCTTTAGTGTTCGGTACGGTAGAAATATGGAAAATGCCAAAGCTTATAGTGTTTGTGTAGTAAATACTTTTAAAAATAAGCGTTTCTATGCATGTGAACTTCGTATACAATAAAAAATACTGTAAAAATCTTACTTTACATAAAGATAAGAACAATTCATTGCGTTCTTTTTTTCGTTTAAAACCACAAACTTAGTTGTGTTTGGTTTAGCACATTTATGTTCTTTCGTTTCAGTTGAGTTCAGCACTCTTTTGGCTGGTAAACACAATACTAGTGAGAAGCATTATTAAGATTTGTGTTTGCTTATTTATTTATGAATGTAAAAAAACACTAAAGAACTTTACAATATAACCCTTTCCGACCCAGGCTACACATACGTGTAGGTAAATTTAACGTATTTTGAAGAGAGAAGTTTATATATAAATATCTAACTTTTCTTACTTCTTTTAGTTTCTTCATGTTATGTGTTATCTCTAAATCGTTGTCTAATAAGTTTTTGCGAAGTTTAGTTTAGTATTTGTGTAAACGCGTGCAAAAAAGATGATCATGTTTCGCAGTGCGGAAGACAAGATATGAAAGTATCATTATTTTGTTTAAATTACACTAAATATATGAATATTTTGTTATTTTTTTGTAACAAAAGCATCATACATTTAAATAATATGCAAATATTTTAAAATGCACAAAGAATTTTTGTGTTTTTTGTGAGCACAATGTGTACCTACACATATGTGTAATATGGGTTTCTACTACCTCAATTTTGCGAAAGAAAACTGTGATTAGGTGCAAGCGTTTTTTGCGGACTTTGCCAAATAATTCCTTTATATTTTTTGTGCGGTATTTTACCAGCTTACTACTTTTGGAGCGATTGGCGGAAATGAATGTGCATGGAACAGGCACAATGTAAACAAGCCGTTTGCGGAAACTAACAAGTCATTTTCGCAAGCAAAAAGAAGGATCATTTTTTGAAAATATAGCCCATAAAACAATAAAAAAAACAAAATTAAATCAAAATATTTACAATCGTGAACAAGTTACCTTTAATTTAAGTACCCACACAAAGATATAAGTAGAGGGGACACTCTTTTTTTGCCCCAGAGGGCCCCAAAAGTCCTGCCCACTCCAAATTTTTTTTCCCGTACAATTACCTATAATTCGAGTACCTGCACATAACACTAAGTGGTCGTGGCCGTTTTTTTTGGATCCAGGGGGCTCACGAGCCTCAGCCCCCTTAAATTTTAAATTTGTTTTTTTTTTTTTTCATTTCCAGAGGGGTAACAAGTTTTTTTTCGTATGCCCCGTAAACTACACTTTTGCCAAAAAAATGCTAATATTTTGTCCAAGTGAAGTCCCAAGGTACACATATGTGTATGTCCTGTTTCTAAGGACTTGGGCTTTTTATGTACATTAAAAATTAATTTTTATGTTATCTTAGGGCGAATTATCATATACAGAAAATTTCATTGAAATCCAAAAACTTTGAAATTGCTTGGGTCGGAAAGGGATAATGTATGTCTACAGAATCACTACAGAACACTACATTGTGTTAGTTAATGTCTTGGCAATATTTATGAACGCTTTTAACAGTTGTGTACTAATACACAAACAATAAAAATAGATAATGTTTCTAGTTGAGTGTGAACCGTACGCTAAATAATGTTCGCTTTATTTTCAAACACTTATTTTAATATCTAAACGTTCCTTAATATTTTCCCAGCTTATTTATGGTCTCCTGTATTCCTTTTTTCTGCGTTTAATTTTCCGTTTGGCAAATTTATTTTTTTTTCTCTTTTTTTATTGGCAAAAAACCTTTTTCTTGTTTTCTTTTTTTGTTTTTGGCTTTTTTTAGGGGCCACAAGTTTTATTTGCGTTTGTGTGCTGTCGAAAACCCCACCATGAAAACAAATCTTGGAATACAAAGTACAAACAAGTATTTAATGAAAAATAATCAAAAAGGAGAATGGAAAATTTTACTTATTTCATTTTCTTAATCATCATCTGGTAAAGATATTTGGTGTTTTCCATTTCGGAGCGATAACAGCATCTTGTAATTTTCTCTTAATTTTGCGAGAGTGTATGCGTGTGTCTTTTGGGGTTTTTATTTTTATATGAATTTGAAACTGTGTGTGTGTACTTGTTTGTAAGATTTTGTTTTAGCAAAATTCGTTCTTTTAACAAAATTTGACCTTTTTCATTTAAGACATTTTCTTTTTCCACCATTTTTTCTTTCTGTTTAACTTACTGTCAGTCTTTAATGTTGTTTTCGCACAAAATATTGAAAGCAGAAACGTCAAATGTCCGTTATACGCATGTTCGAAATGTGTCAAACGACACTATGGGAATGCATATACTGATATTTGTGTATGTACATTGTTATTTTTTGCTTTTGTGTATGTATGTAGATGTGAAGCAAACTTTTCATGGGTTTGTAAACGTGTAACATTTTTTTTTGAATTAAAATTAGGAATCCTGTATAAAATTGTATTTATTTATTATACTTTAAAGCACACAAATACATAAAAAAGGATACACGTAAGTGTTGTACACGACTACAAAGATGTATTTTAATTGTATGTATAAATAAGTATATAGATAAGGCGACTTTAATGGAGTTGAAGGAGATTTAAAGGGAAAGCAGAAATTTTGTTTAGAATGCATATTTAAAATTAAAATCGTTTACAAATTTAAAAAGGTCAACTTCGTTTCACATCAGTAACATTTTTTTTACATGTTTTAATTTATTAACGATATTGTCTAAAGGAAAACATATGGACAAAATATGTATGACCTTGCGATTTATACCAAAAATTTAAAAAGAATTCTTCTTTTGAGCCTGAGGCCAGTTATTAAGTTTTTTGTATTATTTATTTTTGATATTTCGATACCCTTCGGATATCATTGACATAAAAAATAAATTACAATGACATGGACTGGACGTCACATCTTCATCTCATTTATTATTGCAATATTTTTATATCGCAAATAAATAATATGTATAAAAATCTTAATAACTGGCCTTGAGCTCAACAGTTTCTTTTTATTTTTGTAATAGAAAAAAATCTTAACATGAACATTATTAAAATAAAATCGAAGCAAAACTAAAATTTTAGAGGAAACCTAAAACTGAAGTAAAAACTATCTTTAACTTGCTGGAGACCTTGAACACACCCCTAAATAAGTATTTCTACCAGAAAATATCTAGAACTTTATTTTTGACTAAACAGGACACTTAACTAGAGCTTAAATTTCAAATAAAAATCTATGTATAATTAAAATTAAAAAATCAGCACGATAGAAGCAGAAATGGATCCTAAAGTATTCAATTAACAAGGTTTCGTTTAAATGTGCTAAATTCTCATTTCTTACTATTGATAAACCGAAATTTTTGGTTGATGGGGTAAGCTATTCCTGTGCACATTTCACCGGTTGCTTAGGCCAGATCATCAGGAAACTTCATCCAAAGATTTTAGAAAAACTGAAGATATAAAACAAATAAAACTGTTAAGCGAATAAGAATAATAAACACCAGTTTTACTTGTAACAGTATCAAAGATTAAACAAAAACAACAACAATAAACAGTAAGTTTATCTTTTCTAACAGTGCCGAATACAATTGGTTGATTTTTGTCAACTCTTAATGTAGATGTAAGTGGATAAAGAAAAAATAAAAATAAATTACTTTTTTTATTTTGCCAGTTCAGTATTCAAGCCGAACTGCATCGGGTCCACATTTTCCATAAAATTTGGCAAAAAAAATTTGCCGTAGAAAACCATCGGGCAATAAGGTCTATTTTTATTATTGGTTTGGCGCATATGCGAAAAAGTCGTAATGGAGAAAAAAGCCAATGAAGGTTTACATGAAATTTTTTGAAAATATACCCGATAGAATTTTTTATATTTTCACCACTGCTTCCGACATATCGCTCAATTGGTGCAAGACCGGCATAACTCAAAAAAAATCCATTTCGAGATAAACGCGTTTAAAGTTTTTGATTTTCTATAACTACTAACCTGGGAAAGTATAAAAGATAAAAAGATGAATTTAATACACGAAATTCACAAAATTTAATTTTTTGAGTTATAGCGGTCTTGCAGCAAATGAACGATATGTTTCGAAGACAAATGTAAATATTTGTGAGAGTTCATGAACGAACTAAGAAGTGAATAGTAATTTATTTAAAGTGCAAATTATTGTTTTGTGCCGCATACGCCACTATTCTTAATATGTTCTTAAAAAGTAGTTTTTTGTGCTGCATACGTAGACTTACTGTCAAGCCCATACTGAGCTGACGACTTATTATCTTATCAATGCTACCATACCTTCACTAGATTTGATTCATTTTGTAAAAAAAGAAAAATAAGAAGAAAAGAAAAGAAAAAAGAGAGAGGATTTGAAGTTACTGCCGACGATTTAATTATGGGTTTTAGAATTTTCGCCTGTACAGAAAAAATGAAAACCCAACTTTAATTAACGTATTTGTTAGAAATTTGTACCATTAATTAATTCCTTACTGATTTTCCGCTTGCAAACAAATTGATTATATTAATTAACATATTTGTAAGTTTGGGCTTTTCTTGCTGTTCAGTTTCAATCACGAGGTTTTATTGAAATGTGACCACCAGTAAAAGAGGCGTAAATACAAATGAGAATATTTTTTTTTTAATCAAAACAGTTAATTGAAACAATTAAAAATTTGTTTGAAACATTAAAATATTTTGAAGTTTGTGTATGTTTCATGTTTGCAAATATACACACAAACATTATATTTATATTTTCAATTAAGGCAAATTAATTGGAACAATCAAAAAGATTGTTTGAAACAGCATTATTTAATTAATTGAAAAATGTAGGTGAACATTTTTTCTGTGTGAAGTTAAACACTAAATTTTGCTTGAAAACTAAATTTAACTTTGTCTAGAATCTAAACTAGAGTCATTTTAATTTTAATTTTTACAGCAATCAGTAATAGAACGTGTTACTTATTAAAAAACCGGACCTACAACCGCAAGGTAAATTAGGATCTTAGCTTAAACCTGAGCAAGAACCTCAGCTAGAATCTAAAACAGAATCTAAATTTAAGCCGAGCTAGAACCTGAACAATAATCTAAGCAAAAGCTTATAGAAGATTGTAAACAAGCGCCTAAACTTAATTCTGAACCAGAGGCTGGACTTAAATTTAACCAGAAGTTAAGCTCCAATCAGAATATTAACTTAGCTAAAATTTAAACTAGAGTCTGAACTAGAACTAGAACCTGTCCTAGAGCCTAAATAAGAATCTGAAATATAAACTGAACCATAATCTTAGCTATAGCTTAGGATAGAACCTATACAAGGACCTGGATTTTACCCTAAGCCAGAGGTTAAACTCGAACTCAAACTAGAATCTTAGTTTAAACTTTAGGTAGAACTTTAACTAAAATTTAAACCAGAGTCTGTGCTATTTCTTTAACCCGAAATAGAATCTGAAATAAAATCTGAGCTAGAAGGTAAACTATATCCTCTGCCTTACTACCTTAAGCAGAACCTAAACAAGAGGCCGGATTTGATTTAGAAGCAAAGGCTGAATTTAAATCCAATCAGAAGCTAAACAAAAACAAAACTCGTTTCTAAACAAGAATCGTAATCTAATGTTTGCCTACACTCAAAAGAAAAATCAATCCATCCGTACACAAATCAATCCGAAGCAGTATTGATAGTACGGCGAGTACGGATTTTCTTCAATGAAGTACAGAAAGATTGATTCAAGTACGGATTTTCAATCGCAAAATACTTAAATTATCCATATTCAATCCCGATTTCGTACTTGAAATTATCCGAAAATGAAATCGATTTAAGTAAACCTAGAATTGAACTACTCTCAAAATGCGCTTGATTTAAGTACTATAAAGCTGATTTTATTCCGAATTCGTGCTAGAAAAAAAAACCAAAAAAGATATTACAAAGAAAAAATTATTATGATTGATTTACTTACTCGTATTACACCTTACAGAATGATAAAATACTAACATCATGCCCGATATTGTTCTTACATTAGAAATCTCATGTACATGTTTAACCGAAAATATAAACTAAATGAAAAGCAAGAGTTCAAATTTACTTTTTAACCCTTCGTGGTAGACATGAGTCTGGCCAGACCTCTTTTCAATGTGTGTAGAAAATCAAAAAATCAACACAACAAAAAGTTTAATCTTTTTTTTACTTGATTTGAGAATTTTATACTTATTTTAAAAATTTTCGGGATTGATTTTCGAAAGTAATCCCATTTAGGATTGTTTTGAGTTCGTTTGAGTGTTATTCGTACTTGAATTTTTGAGTATGACTCGTACTTATAGTAATCATAAAAAACTTGATTTATACGGAGTGTTTTACTTTCTGTGTAGAACTCCTAAAATAAAACAGCGAGGACAAGGTTCACATATCGCTCATTTGCTAAAACGTCGTCATAATTAAAAAAATACTTTTCAAAATAAACGTGTTTAAAGTTTTTTAGTTGCTTGCTCTACTTAACAAAAATAGCACATGCTCTTCAAACGGGGAAAGTGACTTGGCAAAGGAACCTAAGCTAGAATCTAAGCTTAATTTCCTTTTAGAATCTTATTTAGAGTCTAAAGTAAAAGCTGTTGTAGGACCAGAACTTTAATTTTAACCAAACCCTTAAAAAAAGTATCTTAAAACTTTTCCTTTTTTTATTAGGAAATTAAACCAAAAATATTGTAAAAGGTGAAAAATTATAGTCACTTTGCAAAAGAACTAAAAGTACAACTACGATATATTTATATGTGCTTAAAGTTTTTCTACTTTCCTTTATTAAAACACACACACACATACATCTGCCCAAAATAACGTTTATTCGTTTACACTACAAACTTTTCACAATTTAGTATTTCGCTTTGTTTATAAGAAAAAATGTTTATTTTTCATTTTTTACTTCTTTACTGTTTTAATTGTATAAATGAAATTCAAGGAAATGTTTGTGTGGTAAAAACTCAAAAAAGCAACAGAAAATACAGTTTAAATGTTAAATACACACATAGAGAAGATCGAGTAATAAATGAAAGAAAAATCACTAAAAAACTTCTTTAAGGAAAAACTGTGAAATGTGCTATAGATGTGTGTGTGCAGAAAATGTTTTCATACATACATAAACATTTTCTTTAATTGTGTGTGTGTGTGTTTTATTTACATTTTGGTAACATTTTAAAAACTTTTTTATTCAATTTTTTCACTCACTCAAAAAACAAAAACTGCGTGGGAAGTTGCCCAAGGCCATGGCTGTTATACATGTGTGCATTAGGGTGGAGCGTCGCTGTATGAAGGAAACAAATGCATATACCTTTATAGTATATTTTTTTTAGGATTTTCCGACATATATTTAAGCACCCTAACAGTTGGAGTAATTTTATAAATTTGGACAATTTAATTAATTGTTTCTTTTAAGCCTACGAGTAATAATATGAATGAAAAAAGGGAATAAAAAAAACTTAAAGTCGAAGAGAATTGCACAAAAATATGAATGTTATACACAAGTAAGTGATAATTCCGATGTGATTTCCCATAAAAAATTAATATTATTCAAAAAAAAAAAAAAAAAAAAAAAAAAAAAAAATTAAATTAAATTAAATCTATAGAACAGAAAAAAAATCTTATTTTTCGCGAATGTCGTCAAAACGCGCATTACGAGAAGTAAATTAATTTCATATTTGTGTTCGACGGCCTCATTTTAATTTAGAAAAGTTTTCTTTTTTTTAATATATGATAGCACCTTAGGAATTTAAAAATTTGCCTCATAACTTTATCTCAAATCTGATCTTCAAAGTAAAAAAGTGGATATAAACATTTTTAAGTGTTGCATCATACGATGTTTCACAAATTTTGTTTTGTTTTAGTGCTTATCAAAATTGAAATTCGCTAAAAACTTGTTGCGTACCACCCTAATGTGCATACTCATGTGTACCTCACTTTTCCAACATGTTATTTGTAAACGATTTTTTCTTTTCTTCTCCTTTAGTTTTTGTTATTCTGTTTGGTGTTAAAAAAAGCTTGCACAAAAAAATTTCTTTAAAACTTTTTTTTTTTTGGATTTACGTAGTAAGAGAAGCTTTAAATGAAATAGATGGAACAAAATGTGCTACTTGAAATACCAAAGTTAAAGAGTTCTAGTGGGATCAAGGGAAAAAGAAAATAGTTAAAACTATTTATTGCAATATTTTAGCAGAAAAGTTTTCAAAAGTTTTTGCACTCTTAAGAAATGATTTTGACAAATAATTAACAAGTTTAAAATGAGGAAAGAAGCAATTATCATAAATTAGTTGATTTTTTAAATGGTTCCTAAAAGTATGCAGCAATTATTGAATGAAAAATAACCCATTTGTTGTGGCTAATTTATGTGTTAGGAAACATGTTTGATATCTATGAAGAGTATTTATCCTCTTAAGACCCGAACATTAACCCATTGAATTTTTACATTTCTTACATATTTTTTATACCTTTTGGGGAGCAAATAAGACAACTGTATATTTTTTTTTTTAATTTTTATTTGAATTCTTACAAATTAATGGTGCACATATGTGTACCTCAGTTCTTAAAATATGAATAATTTCAACGTAAGTCCTTAATTTCTTAAAATCTGAACTGAACCGATGGAGTAAAGGGTTTATTAACTATTTTTTTTATCTTATGAGGTGTAATTTAAATTTCGGTTTTTATTATTTTTTTAATTTTTTTATTTAAAGTGGTAGAAAAAAAGGTGCACATATGTGTACTTCAATTCTTAACGATTAGTTATTGAGGAAAAATGTTCAAACAGTATGGTTTTTCAAACTGCTAAATTCAAATAATCAAATAATGACTAAAATTTGTAAGCCCTGCCATTTTTTGATATTTTTTTGAAGCGCAGTAGCTTAAAGCAAGTAATAAAACTGTTTCTATTGGTCACACGATGTCGCTAGTCTTTAAAACTTGTAATAAGTTAAGGTATGTGTAACCATGGTCTGAAGAGGTTAAATTTAAGATTTTCAATTAGAAATTGTGTAAAATATAATTATTTTACTAACTTTTTAATTAAAGATATGATTTGCGAAAATTAAGCACTTTTAAAGGCAATTCAAAGATCAAAAATAAAATTAAAGTTATAGGGCCATGTCACAGAGTAAAATTTTGTTCGGAATGATTCCGTTCGGAACCGAAGAAAACATATTTCTTTACTGAAAGAAAGTGTATTTTGATAGTTTTTTGTGACTTTCGGATACAGAAAACTTCCATTTTGTTCATAAAAACAAAAATGGTTTCATTCTGAAAAATCGTCATTTTCTGAAGCACCAAATTACGAATTGAATTCCGTTTCCGAACGGAATCGTACTCTGTGACATGGCTGATTCTTACTTTTTTTTTAAAGCACAAACTTTAATTTAGTGGAGATTTTCTCAAAGCTTATAAAACATTTTTAAAAGAAATTTTTTTAATATCGTAACAACATTTTTTAAGTAAAACCAATAAGAAACTTATTTCATAGCCTTTTTTTCTAGATTGTGTTTAACCTTTTTCAGCACAAAAAATTTTGGCTGTTTAGCCGTGTACTATGTTCAATATTTTACGGTGAAATGCTGGTGATACTCATATGAAAAAAAAAACGAAACATCTATGCAACATTTTAATACAACTGCGAAATAATAAAAGCAGCCTGCACCTTTTTCGCGTGAAATTGAAGCAAATGGAAAAAATTATAAACTTTATATTAAATGAGAAGGGACAAGTTTAATTTAAAAAACGGGTAACAGTTTTTCATCTATATTTATTTTCTTTTTCAAAAAGCAAAACAATTTGTCAAATTGTGCAAACTCGCGAATGAGGTAATATTGATACATGTCATATTTTTCGCTTAAAATAATAAATGTTGCTCAGCATTTTTCACGAAGTTGAACAGAGTACTAGGCTTTAAATTAATTGCCTGCAGACAAGTTCCAGACTCTTAGCAACATTTTCTATAGAAAATATTTCAGACCAAGGCAAATTTATGTATACGGTGGCAGCAATACTACAACAATAAAAAAACAACAGAAACAATAAAGGTTTTTTGCATTGAATTTTAAGTGTTTTCGGCTCGAAAAGTCAACAATTTCCAAGCAAAACATTGCAAAACTGAAGGGCCATATACACTTGGCAAAAAATGCATCAGCCCCAATCCATATTATGAAACATTTGCTGCAAAATATTTAAGTTTGTAGATGAAAGGGAAGAGACGAATGGAAAATTGTAATTTGTTTCATGTACAAGCAGAAGAGAAGTCATAGAAAATGACGAATGCAGTTTCAAAAGAGAATTGAAGAAAGTTTTATCAGCAAATGTTTCATGGATGAGGACTCATTAGTGAAAATGTGTTTGTATGTGTGACAACGACGATGCTGAATGGAAATTCAAAAAATTTAGATATGACGGTGAATATTACGTCCACCACACGTACACGAGTGAATTCGCCTGCATGACAAGCATTTGACAAGTGTTATTTGCTCTTAAAACAAATTGATTCGAACTGTCATTTGGCTTTTCGCTGTCACCTATAGTGAATTTTAGACTGTTAGAAAAATTTTGAATTAACAATGTCTCATAGCTTGTGCAGCATTTACTATAGAAAGCTGTCAGTATTTTGCAATATTTTCAATAGAAACTTTTGTCTTTTAAAAAAATTTTAATAGACAACTTTAAACTTTACGAGCATTATTTTCTGTAGAAAACTTTTCAACCTGTGATAAAATTTTCTAGAGAAACTTTCGGTAAAAAATGTGATATTTTCCTTTCCAAAATTTCTCAGACAGTGAGCAACATTTCACACAGAAAATTTCTAAAGTTGTGAGCAATATTTTCTTCAGAAAATTTCTTATATAATTATGAAAAAAAATTTTTTTTTTCTATAGAAAATTTCAATGAGTCTTTGGTCAATATATTCAATTGAAAAGTTCTCAGACTGTTAGCAACATTTCAAATAAAACAAGTTTTCAATTGGGATCAACATTTACTATAGAAATTTTTCGTACTATCATTAATTTTTTCTGTAGACTTTATATAGAAAATTTCCGAAATTATAAGCAACTAGTTTTGTAAAAAATTTTTTTTACTGTGAGACATCTTTTCTAAAGAAAAGTCAGAGAAAATTGTCTTATTCTTTGGTAAATATTTTCGGCAAAAAAAATCTGGGTTTTAAAAACTGCAGTCGAAACCAAAAACTGTAGAACAAAAATTTTTGTACAACTTTTCAATTTTTGAGTTGGTTTTACAGCAACTGTTTACATTTAATGAATTAGAAGTAAAAGCAACAGTTTTTTTTTTTTTTTTTGACCAATGCCAAATACAGAAGTGGAAAATATTGCAGTTTTTCTAATTTGACTGCAGTTTTTTAAACGCTGAAATATATATCAGACTGGTAGCAACATTTTATTAGATTGTGGGCAACATTTTCTTTAGAAAATTTCACGGAAACATTTTTTACAAAAAATTTCTCAGATTGTGAGCAACATTTTTACGGAAATTTTCTCGGACAGTGAGCTGTTTTCTACAGAAAATGTCTCTGATTATGACCAACACTTTCTGTAGAAAATTTCTTAGACAGTAATATTGATTCGCTTTGATGGAAAAGAAGAACATTATGCATAGACCTTAACCATCTGGGCATACAACTACGCTAAATTGTCCTGTTGTTCGCCCTAAGGTTAGAGTCTTCCCTTTTTGTAAACTCGAATCAAATTCTATACCAGTTTAAGAATATGGTTGCCTAAATATAGTTTTTCAAGTGTTTCAAGTCCTCTCTCACAAATTCCAGATTTGGTATTTTGTCCCTTTTATATTTTTCGCTTCTATCAGTAGTGCGATCAAACGCAGTAAGCAACATTTTCTATTGAAAATTTCTCATACTATAGCCAATATTTTCTATACAAAGCTTCTAAGACTATAAACAAGAATTTTCTGTAGAAATTTTCTCGAACATCGTTCAAACTTTTTTACAAAAAATTGTTTACAACACCTGCAACATATTTTGCAGATCATTTCCTATTAAGAATTTGTGTAGATCGTGCAACTTTTCATACAAAATTCTGTAGAAAGTTGTCAGATAGAATCCAAAAATAAATTTATATTTATTAAATTATTTAATTTCTTTTGAAATATGCATTTTGTTAGCTCCCTCTTTAACCACGTTGGTCTATAATTCACATCTGTCTAAATCATTTGTATTTGTCCCTTTAAAAACCTCTAAAATTAGGTTTCATATTTTTTTCTCTTTCTCTTTTCGCTTTCTTATTCTATTATTTAATTTCCCGTGAATATCTTTATTTGTTTTTCGTGCAACTGCAAAAATAAAACCTTCATTTACGAAATTCTTCTTAGATAAATTGTTTTTCTGCTGGTGTGCTTCAAGCATTTAGTTGTGTCAAGCACTTTTTATAATTCCTTAACATGTCTGCCATATTTTTTTTTTCTAAAATGCTGCAACATGTTTAAATAGAAAAATAAAAAAATTTTTTTTTGTAATTTCTGTTGCATTTATTTAGACTAGCAAAGTTGCCTCATTGCTGTTGCACTTAAGTTAAATTGTTTGTTTGTATTGGTGGTTGCCTGTATGTTTGTAAGCTTGGAGGTTGTTCTGGGTGTATATATAAATATTTGTGTGTGTGTGTTTGTAAATATAAACACCACTTAAACTATAAATGAAAGAGTGTAATTTGTAAAATTGTATTTATTGGAGCAAGAATTCGTTGAGAAAAATGTTGGTCAATTGTAGTGTACAGAGGTACTTTTTTTGCCTGTTTCTTGTTTTTATTTTGTATGAAACTAAATACTTTGAGTGCTATAAAGTAAATTAAAAATGCACTTAAAGCTTTGCACGTTCAAAAACGTTTAGCCTTATTCACTCTAAAGATAGAAAAATGAAATAAAATAAATAAAATACAGATTGGTTTTGAGTTATATGTAGATGGTTTTTTTTTTTTTTTTTTTTTTTTTTTTTTTTTTTGATGGTGCTTGTGTAGTAAATAGTTTAGCAGGTGGTAGATGGTATTTTTATTGACTCTAAATCTAATTAGGACAAGGATTAGCGTCTTGTTTACCAAATAAAAATGTTTATGTTGTTTGCCTGGCTTTTGCCATGTATTTTGATGGACATAAGAAAGAACTTCTACAAAAACACTAAGCCATATGGAGTAATTAAGTAGAGCTAATCAGAATTTTAGGCTGGTATAGCTGAAAAAAGAACAATTACTTCAAAACTTTGAGAATATATTTTTCTCTCTTTTTTTATTTTGAATATTGAACAAAAAGTTATAAAAAATCTTACCTCAAATAAACAAATAACAAGCTACCTAAACTCAAGCAGCGCAATAATTTTGTTAATCTAAGGATATTCTTTTACAAATATTACACTGATACATATTTACTATACCCGTCTACGTTGCAATAACGCAGAATGAATGCTAAGCACGCACACAGTCATGGCTTAAAGAAAGTAAAATGGCAGCAACAAAAAAATAATTCCAGTTTCAGCAATAAAATAATTGTGTCAGTAGTAGTAAAGGATTACTGTATTATACATACATACATAATACCTAGGCAATAATGAATTGTTAGTGTGTTTCTTTTCGTAAAGTATAATGCAAAAATTGCAAAAAGGTGAAATAACAACTAGAAAAAAACAGGGAAAACTTTTGAAAACATTTAACAGATCAGTAATACAAAATTAAAAGAAAACAAAAATTAAATGAATCTACATTAAAAGTTTAAGGGATACTGAGGAACTTTTTAAGGGAAAATTTTGTTCTAAATCTCTGTAAGATTCCCCACAACATTTTCTTTAGAAAATTTGTCAGATTTTTGTTCTGTGGAGAATTTTTCCCAGATTCTGGGCAACATACCCTACGAAAATATGTCAAATTCTGGGCAGCATTTTGTCACTTAGTGGGCAATATTTTCAATATATATTTCTATAGAAAACTTGTCAGATTCTGGTCAACATTGTCTTATAAAAATATTCAGTTTCTAGGAAACTTTTTCTGTTCTAGTTTCTGGGTAGCATTTAATGTGGATTCTGGCTAACATTTTCTTGAGAAAATTTACCTGATTCTCGTCAATAGTTTCTATAAAAAACTCGCTAAATTCTGAGCAACATTTTCTACAAAAAATTTGTCAGATTCTGGGCAACATTTTCTATAGAAAATTTGTCAGATTCCGGCCAACAGATTCGCGGCAACATTTTCTATAGAAAATTTGCTAGATTCGGGGCAACATTTTCTATACAAAATTTGTTAGATTCTGGGCAACATTTTCTATAGAAAATTTGTCAGATTCCGGCCAACATTTTCTAAAGAAAATTATTTGTCAGATTCTGGGCAACATTTTCTAAAGAAAATTATTTGTCAGATTCTGGGCAACATTTTCTATAGAAAATTTGTTAGATTCTGGGCAACATTTTCTAAAGAAAATTATTTATCAGATTCAGGGCAACATTTTCTATAGAAAATTTGTTAGATTCTTTGCAACATTTTCTATAGAAAATTTGTTTGATTCTGGGCAATATTTTCTATAGAAAATTTTTTGGATTCTGGGAAATAGATTCTATAAAAAATTTATTAGATTCTGGGCAATATTTTCTATAGAAAATTACATATCAGATTCTTTGCAACATTTTCTATAGAAAATTTGTTAGATTCTGGGCAACATTTTGTATATAAAGTTTGGCAGATTAATTTTCTATAAAAAAATTGTTGGCCACATTTTCTATGAAAAATTTTATAGATTACTTTTAACATTTTCTGTAGAAAATTTTATAGTTTCTGGACAACATTGTCTATTAAATAGTTGTCAGTTTCTAGGAAATATTTTCCAGTAAAAAGTTGTCAGATTCTGGGCAATATTTTTTTTATTGAAAATTTTTCTAGTAAATTTATGAAATTCTGGGCAACATTTTCTAAAAAAAATTTTTTAAGGCTCTGCTACATTTTTTTTAAAAAATATTGTTAAACTTTGAAAAGTATTTTTAATTTTTATTTTTCAGGGTATTCTGATCAAAGAAAATATTTTCAAAAACATTAAACAATTTTTTTTTTTTTTTTTGCTTAAATAATGACCAAAAAAGTACAGTTGAATTTTTCTCCTTTTTTTAATTTTTTTGCCACAATTTTTTTCATATCAATTCTGCAGCCCTGATGCATATTATTGTTAATTTGACTGGCTGGATGACTGGCTTTGCAGCAAAATCATCACTTATTGTAGATCCAAACAATACTTCTTTGCACACACTGTTGCATGTTGCATGCAAGCAGAGGGTATTATTTTTATTCTTGTTGCAAACACAATAAATGTAAGTAGAGGACTGGGCTGGCGTAACGTGTTGATGATGAGCACAACAACAGCAACAAAAATAACAGCAATAGCAGTGGCAGCAATAATAATAAAAACAGCAACAACAACAACAAGAAGTTGATAATGGTGCATACATTTGACCTATATTTTTTAGCTGTTGCTGCTAAAGTTGTTGTTGTTTTTTCGTTCCTCTATTTTATTTCATTTAAAATGGCATTTTTTTCTACGCTGCTCTCTGGCATAATGAAAACTTAAAAAAATGCTCATAAACCAACGCATAGAGATATGTACTTGCAACCACACACACATATGTATATGTATACATAAATAATTTGCAACTCCTTTGTATACCAGTATACATACATTTTTACTGTTATGTTTATAAAACTCTATATAAAATTCTATGTGCAACTTGTAGCAAGTTAAGAATAAAATAAATATTTTAGAAATTTTGCTTGCTCCTCCAACTATGCAACAGGGAAATCTGTTAGCGGAGCAGTAAGTGTCAGTAAGTATTTATGAGTATTTGTATGTATGTGGGTCTTAAAATTTATATTTATGTTTGTTTGAGTATATATATTTTAATTTAGCAACGAGTTTGTATGAGTTTTCCTTTTCTCTTCTGTATAATTTATAATTTTTGTTGTATATAACATCCTGTTTTTATTTTTTGTGTTTTTTTATGAGTGCGTTTTTTTTTCTTTCCCGCTTACTTTCCGAGTTGAGAAATTTTTTCTAGGATTTGTGCTGACTTTTTTTTTAACATAAAAGGAATAAAATATAAGGAAGCGACTATAAAGGCTTAGAATTAGGGGGAAAAAAGGAGTATTTTAAATTAATAACTAGATAAAAGGGCGAAACAACTTTGGACATTCTTAAGGAAATTAAAAAATAAAAATATTTTTTCTAAAAACACTTTTTAGTATACCGAACGACTAAGAATCACTGTCTTACGAAGTCCGTCCGGCTGAGTTGTCCTCAAATCCTTAATGCGTAAAGTACAGATCGTTATTTTGAAGAAAATTTGATAAAAATTTTAAGATATTTTTAAGAATACCTCAATCGTTTCACATAGCCTCTATTCAAACTTCTTTATTCCAGAGAATTATTGCGCCCACTAACCATCTGAATATATTGTTAATCCTTAAGTGTAAACCTGGGCCTGGCCAGGCAAGTTTTAAATTTTTTTCCATATAATTATTAAATATATATGAACGAAACTTTATGTACTCCTCGTCAAAGTGTTTTTTGCAAGAAAACGAGAAAAATGTGTAAATTTAAGCACCGTGGGCGGGGCAATTGGCCTAATGAAAATTTTGTTCTAATTGAAAAAAAAAATGTACTGCAGTTAACACAATCAAAACAAAACGTATAAAAAAGCAAACGCATCGCATAAGAATTCTTTCGTAACATTTATTTCGAATAGTTATTTTAGATGACAACAAATGTTCTTGCTATATCCATAAAACTCCAGACAGATAAAAGTAGTCCCAGCCAGCCCCAGGAGTTTATATGTGTGAGTTTTTACGATAGCAAAAAAGTGCCGTCTAAAACCAGCTTTATCAATAATAACTGAAAAGAAGTAAAATACTAATTAATCAATTAAGTGGTCACGCTTAATTCTGATATTTACGTACATCTGGAGCTTGGGACTATTGTGAAAGTTTCGAACTTTAAAATTTGGCTGTTCTAGTTAAAATTCTATTAATATTCTCAAAGAAATTTGTAAAATTATCTAAGTTCGAAAATGTAAACCTACTTTCGAATATTCGAACTTAATTTCGAAAATTCGAACTTACTTTCGAAGTTAGTTTTAAACCTTAACAAACTAAAAAAATTACATCTTTGAATAATTTGTAATAAAATCTTTTTGATTTTAAGAAAAAAACATTAAATGTTTTGAAAAAATTTTTAAGGCCCTTGTCAAAACACTCATCAAGCATTGTGGTAGCATTAGTAAAAATGTGTTTGTATGTGTCACACCGACAATGCCGGATGGAAAATCAAAAAAATTAGATACGACGACGAATATTACGTCCAGCACACGTACACGAGTAAATTCGCCTGTTGGACAAGTATATTTGACTCTTTCAGATTTTCTTATAAAATTCAAATAAATAAAAAGGCTTTCTTGTTTCTGGTTTTTAACGAACAATTACATTTTAATACAAGAACACGCCCGTTATTTAATGTTAATCGTTAGGTCAGTGATGAGCAATAAAAATACTGTTACATTAATGACGGTATTTGTAAAGCCACAAAAGATTTGCTTAGAAGAAATTATATTTGAAATTTTAGTGGAAAAATGGAGTAGATGCTGTATTTATTAATAGTTATATACATTAATTAAGCTATAATAATATAAAAAAAAAAAAAAATATTTAATTGATAAAAAACTAAGGAAAATTGTTTCTGTGTAAGGATATTACTGAAATTCCAAAAGATAAGTAGAATTCGAGCGTCCTTTCTAAGTCCATGTTAAAACCGTGATAGCAAAGAAGATACTTGATGCTATAAAATGTTTGTCGCTATTTTTAAAAAGAGTTTGGAAATAACGCTCAATTTAGCTATACCTCTAGAGTTTGAAATATTGGATCTGCATTCAGCTTTAGACTAAGGAATAATGAATGATTATATCAAGTAATCTGGGAAATAACCATTTAAAAGTAAAACGTAACATAAATAAGGTAAAGGCGAAATCAAGGAAAATATACAAAATCTGCTAAATGGAAAATATTTCCTAAAACTAAAAAGTTTTTTTTTCCGAGTTACATCTTCACTATTTAAGAGAATTATATATGTGTCTTAAAAATATCATGAAAATATATTTAAATGGCAACATTGGATGAAAGCAACAAGCGATAACAAAACCGTATTGTGTGAAAGCTTAAGCGAAACTTACTGGGCTTATTCAATATCCAAATGCATGTGGGTGTGAGATCAAAAGAGAAAATAGCACGGCGTAGTAGTTGTGCCGGGCTCTGCTTGAGAGCAACAAAAAAAATAACAAAAAAAAAAAAAAATATAAAACAAAATTTCATCCTGTTGCTTTTCCCAACAACTACAGCAAACAATGCAATTATTTATATGCAACAACTCTTGTGCATAACATTTCTGCAACAACTTTCAACAACGGAAAATGAAATGGGAAAGAGAATGGTAAAGGGAAAATGGATCTATGAAAATGCGTGCATAATACTCATAATTGGTTCAAATGTTTGGATAAGGAGCTCCTTAAACCTGTGCTGAAATCAGTAAGCTGCCATAAAAATGGCGCAAAAATACAAATACTTCAGAAGTATGCTAATAAGAGAAAAATATATAAGTATGTTAACTTTATATAGCTGAAAGGCTTTGCAAAGCATAAAATATGTATTTCCCTTAATAGCTAATTTTGCCCTTCTTAACAATAAATGAAATAAAATAATTGTTTAAGTTAAAAAAAAAAAAACTTTTTTGCACCCTCAAACATTTTCCAATCTTGTTACAATTTCTGCTAAACATGGTTTATATTTTCTCTACTAAAAAAAGTCTTTTCGTAAGATAATTTTCTTGTAAAAACTTTAAGAGAAATTAATTTTCCTTTTTCTTTCATTTACTGCTGTTAAGTTTATTTATAGACAAAAAAAAAAAAAAAAAAGAAAAATGAAAATATTCAAACGCTTAGTTTGCAAATGAAATGGAGGTTATACATTTTCCCAGCATTTTTTCCCCATTTTGTTTGTGTACATATGATAATTTTCTTTAATGAAAATTAAAACAGAGTATCTACCCTTTACGATGAAAACAAAAACCAAAAACAAATATGTAGAAAATGAGGTTAGTTTAAAAATAACTGAAAAATTTCACATCTTAGTATTTGTACACATTTGCAGATAAACACACATGTGTGTAGGTTTCAGGGAAATAATTGATTATATTTAACTAACACACACCCACAGAAATAGGGTTTTTAATTTAAGGATAAGAATAACAGATACAGACATATTTATATGTACATGGATGGGTATGTCTGGGTGTTATATTTGTAAAAAAAAAATCATGTATGTGTCTGTTTATTTGAATTTTTTTATAATCTTAGCCTCAAAACACCAATATTAATTCACTACGAGAACTTTAGTTATTTCGCTAATATAAGATAAGGGTGAAGGAAGTTTCATAAAATCTTTTCTAAAGTTCAAAGAAATATAAATCAGCAATTTCCTATTTTATCAAAAGTTGGAGTTAAATTTATTATAAAATATTAATTCACCATATAGACTTAGCGCAATTTTTTTTAAACAAAAGATGAGTACTACAAGCGGCTGTGGCGAATCTTTTATAACCCCCACCGACTTATTATAGTCCTTTAAAACTGTGACAGACCAAATTTTATTACAATAGTACAGGGTATCCCCCGGGAAGGTATACTACTTTGTTTTGCCGCCATTTTGGTAAACATTTATCTTGACAGTTCATATTTGGCAGTCGTGAAGTACAAACGTGGCAAATTTATTATGGAAAAACATTCAATAAACCAACGTGTATTAATCGTTAAAACATTTATCAAAATCAATCATCGATTACTGTGACGATGAGAAAGTTACGTGAAATTTTTAGGAGAAACAACGTGCCAACAAGACGCACTATTTATCGTGTAGTGAATGATTTCGAAGAAAGAGAGTTTGTAGGTGATGGGCCAAAGCATGGGCCGGAACGTACTGCAAGATCGACGCAGTGCTTAAGAGCTTGGTCTCCAAAGAACAACTTTGGCCACAACTTTGCACAAGGATTTGCATTTATTTCCATTTAAGATTCAAGAGCTTCTTCCACAAGCCCATTTAAGCCGCTGTACATATGCCAATAGGATGTAACTGCTTGCCCATGACAACTCCGATTCAACAATAATAATCACAGACCCTATATAGTATATAGGTATATTTTGAATCCTTATGAGTAGCGGAGTCGATTTAACGATGTCCGCCTGTCCGTCAGTTGAATTTAACCTAAATTTTTCCTCAAATGCTTAAG
Source organism: Pollenia griseotomentosa (assembly GCA_963931875.1). Taxonomy (NCBI): domain Eukaryota; kingdom Metazoa; phylum Arthropoda; class Insecta; order Diptera; family Polleniidae; genus Pollenia; species Pollenia griseotomentosa. The sequence continues at coordinate 198,658,584 of OZ007561.1, read as the reverse complement.
ATATGAGCAAAATCTCCGGCTGCCTTTCATATTACCCATAAAACGTATCCTTTTAAAGTAGTCATTTAAATTATATATTTTTTATTTATTTGTCTATGGAATATGATCCTTAGAGACTTCCTTATTAAATATAAATAAATTTTTCAAAATATACGCATACAAATGTGAAACCAAAAATTACAAAAATTATGGGTTGAAATAGATAAACAAACAGAAATGTCGGTTGTGGGCAAATGAAACCCCTCAAATTATTCATCAGTCACCTTTGCGTTCATTAAAAGTGACAGTCTGGTGTGCAATTTGGTCAGGAGGAATCATTGGACCTTACTCCTTTGAAAATGAAAACGGTAACTGTAAATGGGGAGCGATACTGTGATATGATTGAACACTTTTTAATACCACAATTGCATTCTTTGGGCTTGATTGACATAGTTAAAGGCCTCTAGATTTAAAAAATAATTGGCTTAATGGAGAGACTATAAATGTTCAATATTGAAAAATCGTAAGAAACTCAGTAAATTTTTATTCGATCAGCGCACTATAAATAAGTGCTGAAAAATGAGAAAAACATATTTATTCAACAATTTAGATGAACAGTTCTTGAGATTTTTCGAAATAGCGAAAACACATGCAGAAAAACACGATTTTTGCGAATATTTTGAAAAAGCTTCTTGAGAGATATAAATCTGTGCCATTTTCATGTTTAGCCGCCCCAATTTACCTTTTACCTTAGAAACAAAAAGTCAAAAATTTGTGAACCAGTGCTATCGGCCTTTAGTAAATTACACTGTGCAACAAAAAAAAAAAACTAGTCTCAATACTTACAACGCGAAATGAAACAAGACTAGGGTTTTGAAAAGTTAGCTCGGGTTCCCGAAATACCGGCCCCTAAAGTTTTTGAATTTTTGAAAGGGCGTTTGGTATAAGTAAAAAAAAAAATAAACTAAATGTACTTCTGAGCTAAAATACTATTTCAGATTTCTTCAGTAGAATTGTATGGCGATTCTTTTCTTAGAATATATTAACCCTCTAACACTCTTTTTAATGGATCATTTAAGTCCTTTTTTAACTTCCTCACAAAAGTATTCTAAAACGATACTTTAGAGGGTTAAAATGTTCCACGAATATTTTAAGGGGTCTTCTAAGTCCAAAAGCTCGTGCAATGTATGTAAAATGGATTTTCGAAATTCCGGGCCTTGAATTTTTTGAATTGATGATGTGGACCTGGTTCCAACTGTATGGTTTCACTTGCCACACAGCCAACGAAACAATGGCTCTTTTGCGCGAGAACTTCAATGATTGTGTTATTTCATGTCGTGGCGTAATTGGCTGTCACGATCATGTGATTTGACACCGTTGGACTTCTTCTTTTTGAGATAGTCAAAAGAAAAAGTGTACGTGAAAAAGTCAAGAAACATAAGGGAGCTAAAGGGTTAGATAATTCGGCACATTAACGACATTGAACATTAATTATGTCTCATTGTCATTGAAAATATGGATCATCGGATAGAGGTATGCCACTGAAGCCATAGATTTTTCTATAATAAAAAGAAAATATTAAGATAGTTCTCTGAAAACTTTTTGGTTGGACTACACTTTATTTATTACATTCGATTTTCTTTCATAAGTTTTCCCTACTTTTTCCTTCAACCAATAATTCCTTTTATTTCCACAATTCTTTGAATTGTTGTAGACATAAACTTTTATTAAATTCTTTTTACTGAACGCTTCTGTACAGTGAAAAAAAAACAATAAAAATAATTTAAGATTTCAGGCAGTTTATTGTTATTCCTGTTGCTGTTGTATTATTCTCACTATAGTTTAACAAAAAAAAAAAAAGAAGTCCTTTTGTTCTTATTTTCCTCTGTTTTGTGTATCCTTATTTTGTTGTATTTTCCTCATTGTAATTGTTCGTAAATGTTTATGTCGTCTCTCCTTATAAAATATAGAATTTATTTCAATAAAACAAAAGCATTTTCATTCTTTTTTTTGCATTTTATTCAGTTGAAAGTGCAAAAAGAGAAGGCACTACATTTTTTAACACATAAAAATAAAAAAAAACTGCTTGGAATGAATAGACCCATTTATTTTTTTTTGTATTATAAACTTACAATTGTTTTGCAATTGCATATATTTCTGTACATGACCGTTTATAGTTTTCTTTATAAAGAAAATATAGAAAAAAATATGAAAAATAATAAAAACTGTCACTTTTCATTTGTCTGTTTTGCACTTTACGAGTGTTTTCTATGAAATTTTTCCACTTGATATTTTTTAATGCGCTTGAAGGACCTTAAACTTTTTGTCAGGCAGAAAAGAAATTGTTGCTTCTTTTTTGTTTTTTTTTTTTTTTTTTTTTTTTTGTTTCTAAAGTAAAAGAATGACGACACGACATGTTATTTCCATTAAAATTAGTTCATAAATGTTACGAAAATGATTAAGAACAAAAAAAAGTGGTTACAAGTGCAAAAAAAGGTCAGCAAATTGAAATGTTTAATGAATGTGAAATTGAAAATTTTAGTCGTGAAAGGAATATTTAATTTGGTTTGAAGTATAAGAAAATAGTTTGGTCTAAGTGAATTTTACAAACAAAGTTTATTTAATAAAAACAGACTTTTAGAGAACACAAACATAGTTCAAAGTCCTTTCTGCACTTCCACTCAAGACCGGTAATTAAAATATTAGTTAAACTTTAGACCTAAAAAGCTTAAGGAGCCAGACAAAAACAATTTTGGCTTAATGAATTCTTGCAAATAAAATTCATAAAGCAAAAAAAAAAAACACTAACCCTCGTATTAATAAACAATTATTAAATTTAACAAACGTTTTTTGAGGAAATTTTTATTTATTTATTTATTTATTTTATTTATTCATTAATAATCAAAAAAGCCATTATAGGCCAAAAGCGATTACATATATTAAACTTCGAGTAAGAAAATTACACCTTAAAATATATTATTTAGATCTTATATTACATTATACCTAATTTTACCTTTACCTTAACTGCACTTTTTAAAGTTCATCAATAATAATATTAGGAAAGAGTCAGTAACAATTATAGCGCATTATCTTAAATATTTTTCAAAATAATATTTCTGAATCTTGCCAAACTTATTGAGAAATTCCTGTCATCATATGGTATTATGGTGTTCCACAACCTACATATTCTGACAACAAACGATCTGTGCATAAACAGCGTATTCATTCTTGGATTTATTAACGCTGCAGTTCTGGAAGAATGGGAAAACGAGAAAAGTCTCGTAAGGTATTCAGGCTCACCAAATTTAATTATTTTAAAGAAGAACAAGAGTAATCGCAGTTTCACAAAGTTGTCAAAAGTCATGCCTAAAAAATCAACTACAAATGAAGTAATGGGAGTTCTCACATTAACACCGTAAACAAACCTTATTATACGATGAAAACACTTCCTTATTTTCTCAAAATTTCCAGAATTCCCACTCGAATAAATCTCTAGTCCATACAAAAAGTTCGGCATCAATATTGATTTCGCTATCAATTTCCTTATTTTAAACGGAAAACGAAAACCTACACTATATATACGTCTTAAAGAAAAACATGTTCTTGATAAGAGTTTAGCTGTTTGAAAGTTAAAAGTCAGCTTATCATCCAAGTTAATTCCTAAAACCCTGTGGTTTGACACAAACTCAATAACTGTGTTATCCATCAAAAGATTCATCCCATTTAAGTGAATGTTACCAAACATCATTGCACAGGTTTTAAATGGATTCAGATTCATTTTGTTCTCCATTGACCATTGCGAAATTTTCATCATATCTCCGTTTATAGAATTAAGATATTCTGCTACAGACAACCCCTTTTCAAAAAAGGAAATTATGTGTACATCATCCGCATATATATTAGCATGGCAGAATGATAACACATTAACTAAATCATTTATGTACATTGTGAAAAATAATGGCCCTAAAATGGAGCCTTGAGGCACACCCCTATTTACAAACATCCTACCAGATCTTCTACCATCTATTTGTACAAATTGTTGCCTATTATATAAAAATGAATACACAAGCCTACATGCTGAAGATGCAAATTGAAATTGTCTGCACATTTTCATAATAAGCCTTCCATGACAGATAGAATTAAAAGCCTTGGTATAATCAAGAAAAATTGCAATTGCCCCACGACCATCATCTAAATATTTTCTTATCCTTTCAACCATACTTAAAACTAACGAAGTAGTGCTATGATGGGATCTAAAGCCCGACTGATAAGGGGTGATTAAGCGGCCAGTGTTCAGCTGATGTGATATTCTGTTATGTAATATGTTCTCGAAAATTTTAGAATAAATGGGTAAAATACTTATTGGTCTAAAATCAGAGTAACTGGTAGGATATTTAACCTTTGGTAAAGGAATTACCTTAGCTAACTTCCATTTTTCTGGAAATTTCGATACCATTAAAATTGTGTTATAAATATGATTTAAATGTGATATAACGAATTTTTCAAAGAAAATTTGTTTTGTTAACCTTTATTATATATAACATTTTTTAGGAATACTGGCAAAAAAATTTTTAAATTCAAAATACACTAAGCAAAGTTAGTTTAAGAATTGTATTCAAGGCGAATTGAGTACTAGGTGGCCATTAATTTAATAACTTTACCAATCCCTCAAAAACATCTAACAAAAACACAAAGGGAATATGAAAAAAGTGTAACAAAGTTCGTATGAAAAGAATTTTTTTGCTAAATTTTAATTGATTATTTTCACTTCCCACTTTTACAATTTTTAAATTTCAATGAAAGTCAACATGAAAATATAAACAATTTTTGACACTTCGGGTTTGAATCGCCAATTCGCCTTTGCACAGCTAATGATGACGTAGGCTAACGAGGTCAACAGGTATTCAATTCGCTTTGGTTGAACCCCTTTAACTTTAAGCGTAACAATACCAAAAAATGTGACCTACACAACATTAGGACAAACTGTTCGATATGACAAGATATTAGACTAATAAACACATTGCCGATCGGTCCGTAATATATCGCTAGTTTAGGTTCCTTGAGCAGCAATCAAGAAGACAGCTATCTTGGGTCCTTCTGCAGTCCCTTTGTGATACTCAGCAGCAATGCCCATCCTACAGAATAGTTGCTCAATTGCCAATGAAAAGAAGAGGCAACGTTAGTTCTATCTTACATTGATCAGCAAAAAGGACAACTCTCTAATGTCCAGCTCTATATACGTTTAGTTCACTTCTGACTGAGAGCTGGTTTATGCTGTGAGTTAAAAGTTGCTATTTTCCCACGGAAGACAAGGAGTGCCCAAACGAAGATTATTGTCGAACTAAAGAGGATCTTGAAAAATCAATCAGCTACTCAAGTCACTATTTTGAATCGTTTGGCTTCATCGAGTGGCAAAGAAATTGGATGCCACACGAGTTGAAGACAAAGGAATTTGAAAGGCGGTTTTGCATGTGAGAATGCTGTTAAAACAACATATTTAGAAGTGTGTTTTTCGCATCGACTGTCGATGAAAACTGGATCCATAAGCCCTTTGCTGCAGGACATTCGAAAATACGTATTTAAAAGTGTACTTTTTTCATGTGCACCACCGAGGGTGCACACCTGGAGGTGTTACATCCTCCTGGCCATAATCGGGTGCAGCCAATACCAGGAATTCGGCAAAACTCCAAACTTCAGAGATCTCAAAAGACCTTTACGATCGCCGATGATCAAAGATTCTAACTGGTACCACGAGAGTAAGCAGCCCCCGGTAATACGAAACTGGACTGACTATTGGTTAAAGCGTCCGTAAGTATGCTTATTGTGGGAAATGCTTTCCGTCTGTCGGGAAGATTTTCTTTGGAGAAGTTGTGCCTGTCCGTTGACAGGATACTTTCGGGGATCACCCGATTGTTGTAAGGTGAAAGGATATCGCGAAAATCCCACTATAGGTTTGATTTTTCACCACTTGCGGTAGAGTTTGGTCCTAAACAAGAGGCGATAATATAACCTTACCCTATTACGCGGGCTGTTTGAGCTTACACTCGAAGGGAGTTGGTAAGTGCATATTTACATCATCCGCTTTTGTCTTTAAAAAACTAGCGGTTGTTTTCGCTTGGAATCCACTTGCGATCAGAAAAATTGGAAGAGGTCATGGCATATTAAGGCCAACCTTTTTGATAAATTTCTATTGTCCGATGTTTTGCTGTAAACGCTTTAAATGTGTAGAAGATCACTTATTTTTAGGTTATTCATACATTTTTATTATAATAATGCACTACTTCTATTTTAACTTCTTCTTTAGTATGACCTCTTAACCTTTCGAAGCAGCAAACTTTTCAGCGGAACTGCAGATGTTATAAATTATGTGTGGACAAAAATTTCAATATTTTGCCATTTTTTTTAACTAAGAAAAATATATTTTAGTGTTTTTCTTCTCTTCACTATGTTTTTTAGTGTGTGTGTTGCCATATTGAAAGTATGTATGTGCTAATTTCCTTTTTAGCATTAAACCAAAAAAATATTAAAAAAAACTAGCCAAAGAATCAATAAGAGAAACTAAAAGGCCACTTATTGCTGCTAAACTTCATAAAACTTATGTCGCATGAATAGTTCAAGTACAAAACTAAAGAAAAATATATGAGGAATTCCGTAATGCAACGAACAAAGTGTAATGCTAAGATTTTTTTATTTTATAGATTTTTCTTTTCTGCTTAGTAAAATATTGTTGTAAGATATACCAAAGGTCAAAAATGTTGATGAAATTCAATTATTAAAAATAATTCCAATTGAACATTTCCATATCTATAAAATTAGCAACTAAAGATGTAAAGTAATACCTCCATACAATAAAGCTTTTTAAGTACGATATTATACATTTTTAAATCAGAAAAGAAAAATGTTTAAATTCAAAAACATTATAGATGTTTATTCTTTAAAAGGCCTTTTAGGTTATCAAAGACACAAACCATACATGCCATCAGTTGGGAGTCCCGTATTTTGAAATTAAAATGCCAGCTAACACACGTCAAGTTTGACTCGCCAATTCTTAAGGAGAGAGGAGTAAATAAAAGACATTGTGTTTTCCCTTTTCTCCTGAAATCTCAAGACTAGACGAGTCTAACTAGAAGTGTGTAAACCGGCACAAAAACCCTTTAATATCGGTTTACGATTGATTAAAATAATATCTTTCAAGTTACAAAGCAGGCTTCCAGATAAATAATTTAATTCAATGATTTGTACCAAAACAGCAATTTTTAAATAAAGGGGGTCCAAAAGTTTATGTATCATTTTTATTTTAATAAAAAGCAAGAGTTTTTTTGAGATGTTAAAAAAATTTCTATTTCAGTTTTTTACAAATTGGCTCCGGTAAAAACGAAAAATTATATCGGTCAAGTGACCCCCCCCCCCCTCCTACTGGCTCGGTAGGCTCCCAATCTTTTATCAAAATTCTCAATCACGTTTTTCAATAAACTGTTGTCATGCACACAGAAAAAAAAAAACAAGGCAAAATCGTAGAAAACAAGGTTGATTTTACCGTTTTCGGTGGTGATTTTGCTTCATAGTTACTTCATGTTAATTTAGCATGATTTTACAATAACTTTCGCACAACATTTTTTTCTTTAAAAATAACTATAATTCATGTTAATTTAACATTGCAGTAAATTTAGAGCAAAATGTCATTTATATTGAAATAACAATCCGAATCACGTTGAATGAAAGTTATTTCAAGTTGAAACAACGTGAATTTCATGTTGAATCAAACTGGTTTGAGTGTGATATAACAGTGAGAAGAAGCTTCACAGAAAACATATGCATTTATTTAAGAACAATTCAAACACTTTCCCCTGTAACACATGCTTTACTTATTTTTATTCCCCTTTGTTTAAAGAAGCATCAGCAGAATGGCTCGATATGGTTTTCGTCATCTTGAATATGTGATGTACTATTTAACTAAATAATTTCAACTATAAGAATACGAGGATTGTATTCTTTTTATAACATATATATTTTAAACATGAAAATACAAAAATGTATGTTTTGTTTTTTTTTCTATACAAAACAAGTAAAACCGGTTTTTATCGCTTCAATATTGAATAATTTTATTTTAACATTTTTCATATAAAATAAACATGAAACCAAGATAATTTTAAATAGAGTCGATACATAAAAACAGGTTTTTTATGGCTTCAATATTGAACAATGTTATTTTAACAGTGAGTAATATTAAATAAACGTTATTTTAGGTTATACATATAAATATTTTTCATTTAAAATAATTATGAAATAATGATAAATTTAAATAAAAGGCATACTTTTGCAGACATTTACTATGATTCTCAATCAACATTTCGCCAAATTAATTTAACATTGGTATTTTTTTCTGTGTGTGGTTGCAATCTGCTCGATAAAGCTGTTTTTAAGCTCTTGAGCTATTGTGGGATTATTGTATACTTTCGATTTCAAAAAACCCCATAAAAAATAGTCTAAAGATGTCAAATCGCATGATCTTGGTGGACAATAAACTCCTACTCTTCGAGATAAAATGCGTTTTTCGAAGTTTTGTTTTAAAACATCAATTGTTTCTCTTGCTGTCTCGCAAGTGGCACTATCCTGTTGAAACCACATATTCCCTACGTCTTAATCATCTATTTTTTGCCACAAAAAGCTTCGGATCATCTTCCTGTAGCGATTTCCATTGACCGATAATATCTCGAAAAAAAAACAATATATCGTCGGCTTAACATGCAAACCTGCTTACTCCCTTTCAGTAAATTTTACAAAAGAGACAAAAACCTATTTATATTTCATATGTGCAGCTTGAAAGAATTACAAAAAATATAGTTGGTTAAACACACTTCAAGATTCAAATTTAAGATAAGCTACATGCTGGATGATGAGGCATATACATATTTCTCTATCACAAGGCATCAAAATCTTTCAATTGGAATAGTATTATTTTTGCTATGAAACCCCTTATCCAAAAACCAATCCGAAAACCAAATAAATAACAAAACATACAAACATGAATTATTATTATTTCATCCAAGTTCCTAGGTGGAACATAGGGCCACAACAAAATTTTTCCAATCATTTCTTCTTAATGCTAACAATTTTATTTCACTCCTCGTTGTATGCGCCTTCCTCAGTTCATCTTGTCGTCTCCATGTTGTCGTCTCCATGCTTGTGTGGGCCTGCCTCTGCGTCGGCTTCCCTGTGGGTTCCATTGTAGGGCTTCTTTGGCAATATTTCCTTCAGGCTTCCTCAATGTATGACCTATCCACCGCCACTTTCTGCTTTTAATTTCATTACAAACATGAATGACAAAAATTTTAAAATAAAATTAGAAGAGGGTTTAACACGTTTATAAAGCAACAACCTTCTAACCAAAATAAATAAAGGAAATTCACACTGTGGAAAACATGTCTTCTTTTCAAAAAAATACCGCACACTCTTATTGAACTTATGTAAAAATACATTAATATTTATTTCTGAGTGTATGAGTATGTCGAACACTTGTGTTTTATATGTATTATCAATGTATGAAAATAAAAAGGATATGCAAGAGCATGATGTAAAGAAAAGTGTAACTAATGTGTGTGTTAGCACACATACACACGTGTCTATACAGATATTAACATATACATAAGTCTGTATACATAAAATATGTGAAGTTCAACGCGACACTTTAAATAAATTGGCAATATGCCCTAAAAAATAGCAAAACAAAAAAAAAAGTACATGGCATAAGTACACACTTATATGTTAAATCCTTTCATCCAAAAGTTTACACTGGCTTGAATATCAATACAATGACTTCCAAATACACACGCACACACACACAAATTCAAACATCCTTCATATGGCCCATATTAAGGACTTAACATATTGCTAGATAGAAAGTTCAGTTCAACTTAACAAGTTGAATGTTCAAATACTCCTTATACACTTCTAGTTTGCGTTTCTATTTTTCTAAATTTAAACATTTATATTGTGGTAGTCTCTAACCTGGTAATATTGAAAATATTTTGGGCCTTAATAGAAAAATGTGGTTAAGCTTGGTTGTTCGTGTAAAGGAATAAATTTGATTAAATCCTTAAAAAAATGTTTAATGCTAGGAATACAACTGGGACGAACGACGAATATTCGTCGCCAAAAATAAAATATATTTGTGTATTTTAATATACACACAATCATGGCGATTCTTCATACGCGGCGAGCTCTGCAATGGATTTATTTCTATTTCTTTACGCTGGCAAACGACGAACAAATCACTACAAGGTGACCATGTTTGGTTTTTGTGAATAGAATTGTTACTTTTTACTTTAATAATTGTTTTATTTTTATTTTATAGCATTTAATATAAATTTACAAAAAAAAAAAATAGCTACAGTGGAGTTCCCTGTAGGACCAGATAATTTTGTTTCTTATAACCGAACTCTTCTGTATGAAAATAGTTTTAAGTTGTTTCTGTTAATGTTTTATGTTTTTTAGGACCTTCTCTAATGTCCAATAAAATTTTAAAAAATTTATAAAAAAAAACTCTGTCAACATAACAGAAATGCGACATATTGGATGTTAAATAATTTTTGTTGAAAAGAGTCATTTGTTGCACAAAAAATTTTACTTTTTTGTATAGATTTAAGATTTTTTCTCAGAAACTTACTTTTCTTCTTCTAAAATTTTTCACTTTAGTATTCATTTATGATCCTGTCTTTAAGCCTTGTGTGCAATATAGCAATATAACAAATATATAGTCCGTGAACGTGGGTTCAATTCCCCGGTCAGACAAGTATAAAAAATTATCAATAAATATTAATTAATTTTATGTTGGAAAATTCCTTTTTTTATAAAAATAATTTAGTAAAAATTAAATTTAATTAACTTTTACCGTGAACGTGGGTTCGATTCCCGGGTGAGACAAGAATGAAAAATCACCAATAAATTTTGATTTATTTTATGTTGTAAAATTCCTTTTTTCATAAAAATAATTTTATGAAAATTAAATTTAATGAACTTAATTAAAGGTTTTCTTGGGAGTCAAAAAATTTCATTAATAAGATTTAGTTTTAATGTGCTAAATTCCCAATTCCTATGCGCATTTCAAACTTCATCCAAAGATTTCAACTTTAACATGATAAAAATATGAAAATTTGCATTAAAAACCATAAACAGTTCAATAAAATACCCACAATACTAATTAATAATATAGCAAATCTTTACAAGTCCCTGTTTTAAACGAGTCTAACTACAAGAATGCAAATGAGTTTTTCTAACTTTTGCAACAAGAAAAGAAAAAGTTGTTATCCTCCATCATCTGCATAATTTTATTTATTAAAAAGTTGACCAAATTTCAGTATCTTGCATAGAACTCCAGCAAAGCCAAATTTAAAGCTTTTTTGTAGTTTGTAATCTACTTGTATATTTTTCAAATAAAATATGCTGTCTGAAAATATGTTGCCAAAAATTTATTTGTTCGTATTAAATAAACTTACAGCTACATAGAACTTTGTCAAAAACTGTACGAATACAAGCAGATAGAAGGACAAACAAAATCGTTGTTTGAATTTGAGCAAACAGAGATGTTTTTCGAGTGTATGGCATATTTGGCTTGAAAATCAGACCACTGCAGTGCACTGCTGCATTTGAATATTGAGTTAGTTAATTTTTTTAATACTTTTCAAATCTTAAAAAAATAATAGAATAAAGTTTGGAATTTAAATTAAGAGAAGACTTCTTTGAAATCGGTTATGTAACTGATAGAAATTTGGTAAAGTTTTTAATATTTTTTTCGTTTTACAAGAAATTTACACGGTGTTCCCAAAAAATTAACACTCTTTTTACAAAAAGTTACCAAATTTTTACAAAAGCTTTTTTTGAAGAGTCACATTTTTTTCAAAAAAAGTCACACTTTTTTTTAATTTCTTAAGCTAATCCCGCGAAGCTCTACGAAACCGCAACCGCGTCGCTGATAAATTAGCTCACTACCTACCGGAACAAAATAGGCACAGTCTTTTAACCCTGGATGGTAACTGTTCGTCGAATCGACGAAGCTCATTTAAATTTTATTTAAATTTTAACTTTTTTCAACAACGTTAGCTGATGACGAAAGCTTTAAAAAAATAATTAATTTGAAAACAAAAAAATGTGCTAAAATTCGTATTAAATTTATATATAGATGAAGAACTCTTATTTTTTATGTTTTAGTTTAGTTTATTTTTTAATAAAATGCATAATTGAAAAGATTTTCTTGGTTTTTTACTTTAAAAATCGATCCGCAAGAATTTTTTTTTAAAAAAGTTCGTCTATTTGACGAAAAGTAACCTTAATGTACCAAAATGAAGAGTAACCTTTTAGGGTTAAACAAAGTCACACTTTTTTCAAGAAAGTCAAAATTTTTTTTAAAAGAGTCACACTTTTTGTCCAAAAAAACCATGTTTTTGTTTATTTTCAAAAAGTCACACTTAAAAAAAATACTTTTTTCGAATAAGGCACATTTGCATCAAAAAAGTTTCACTTTTATATTGAAAAGTTTTTTTTTTAAAAAAAGGTCACGCCTTTTTTAGAAATTCACAATTTTTTCAAAAAAGTCACTCTTTGTAACAAAAAAGTAATTTTTTTTTTAAATACCCAGGAAAAACTTTTTGATTTTTAGTAATAGGTGGTAGTTATTTCAAACGTTACCTGGTAAGTAGTTGTCATTACAATTTACATTATTTTGAAAACTTTAATAAGTACTTACTAGTAATGACCACAACAACTACTTATTACTTCTATTATTTTCACTACTGAATATTTGCTTACTAATAATCAGCTTAATAACTACTTATTACTTGTGTTGTTTTCAGTACTGAATATTTACTAACTGGAAACGCACTTAATAATTATTTATTAGGTCTATTAACTAATGATTTTTTGGCTTCTGGTAAGTATATTGTAAGTACTTACAATTCAGCTTACTAGTAGTTAAATAATAACTAGATATTTTTTGACTTCTAGTAAGTGTATTGTAAGTGCTGAATTCTGTGGACACCTCGAACAAAAATAAGTAGTTATTCAGCCGAAAAATAAGTAGTGTTTATTTTCTCCAACATTATTTGCTAACTTGCTTGATAAGTTAAGTTTTTGCTGGGTAAGGCCCCCTTGTGTCAAAAAAGTCGAACTTTTTTTTAACGAATTCTCACCTTTTGGAAAATATCATATTTTGTCCAAAAAAGTCATTCTTTAAAACAAACAAATTTCGCAAAAAGCAACTCTTGAATAATTTTAATTTTTCACATAATGAATTAGAAAAACAAAATGTAACTTCCTAACGAAATAGTCACGGTTTGTACTTAATGCTACCTTTTTTTTAAAAAAAAAATCATCAAAAAAATATATTTGTTTTTCTCAATAAAAAATTTCAATTTTACAAAAAGCTTCTTTTCACAAAAAAAAATACTTTTTATATATCAAGTGTAATACTTGAAAAAAATCTTATTCCCCCAAAATGTCCTAGTCAATAGAAAGTCGAGTTTTTCATTAAAGAAATTAAAAAGTCTGTAGTTAAATTATACTTTTTTTTTTTTGCAAAAAATACAATATTTTGCTAGAATTTTTTTTATTTTTTTGCAAAAAAAATGCATCATTTTTTTTTTCAAAAATTCATCATTTTAATTCATTCAAATATGATTCACAACAACAGATTTGTAATGATTGCAGCAGAGTAACAGGAACTGAGGAGACGGTATTTTACTCCTATAGTTAGTTATTTAAAAATGCCAAACAATACTTTTTTCAATAAAACAATTTGTTTATTAATTATTTAATGACTTTTTATTTTAATCATTAAGTAAAAAGTAACCTTAAATCGACATTGATTTACATATTTATACTCATTTTATATAACTGTTAAAGACTACCCAATATTAATATTAAGAACATGAAAAATAAGTAAAAAAAAATATTTGATAATTAATAAATTAAAGGAAAGTACAAGAAAGTAAATAAAAGTAAAGTTAAATTATAAAAGAAGAAATAAATAGGAAAGTAGTATTAAGGGTATTAAGGTATTATTACATGTAACTTAAGGGTATTCAGGTATGATTACATGTAACTCTATGTGATTGCCCACTGTTTAACTCAACACGACATGGATTATTTGGGACACTCTGGGATATCGGGGGTGAACCTCAGAAGTTTGGTTAAACATCTCAACGCAACGGGCTGGCTAAAGTTACTTCAGTATTGTTGTTTGGAGTCAAAACGAAGTCACTGTCGACTCTACTTGCAGCACGTTTAGATTTGGGCGTGCTACCACGTTAACCAACCAACCAACCACAACGACGGATTTTGACCCACCATGTAACAATATCATTAAGTTTAAAGATTGATGCTGGACTATTGAATGCCAGCTGTCGTCAATGGCCGTGACTTTTAAACGGCAAAGATTTGTGAAGATATGGTGTGGTTACTATCGAAACATGTCAAATCGATTTGTCCGTGAACGTAGGTTTGATTCCCCGGTCAATCAAAAATTAGAATTTATCAATAACTATTTTAATTCATTTCATGTTGATAAATCCTTTTCTTCATAAAAATAACTTAATGAAAATTAAATTCGATGCACTTTAGCCTAATTAAAATACAAAAATTTGGATTAAAAACCATAAACAGTTCAATTAAATAACCCCAATACTAATAATTACGTCATATTTAGTACAAAATGCAGTTTCTTTTTCAGAAAGTCATATTTTTCACAAAATTCTGTAATTTTTTATTACAAATATCACACTCATTTTGTCAAAATTCAGCTTATTTTTTGTTAGAAAAAGAGATATTTTTTGCAGCAATATATTTTTTCTTAAATAAAAACACATTTTTCAAATTATGCTACTTTTTCACAACACATTTCGCACAAAATGCTATTTTTCAGAAAAATTTACATTTTACCCAAAATGCTAATTTTTACAAAGTCTTACAAAATGCTGTTTATTACCAAATGTTCGTTTGTTAAATTTACACTTCTTCACAATTGTATGTACAATGTACTTACATACTTTTCTTTTACAAGTAACTTCAATTTTCACCAAAAAGCCACATTTCAACGAAAGTCATGATTTTTACTGAAAGCCAGACTTTTACACAAAATATCATACTTTAACAAAGATGTAATGCAGTAGTGCTGCTTTACTGCCTTCCAAGTCACTAGAACTGTTGAGTGTTGCCATTAGTTTATGGGTAGGCTTTTTTTTAACAAGTGGTATGTTTACTTCTTGCTATACGTGTGAAGAAATATGCAATAAAGCAGATATGCCTTTTTAATGCCAGAACATATCATTTTTTTTTTGTTCCCCATATGACTCATACGCCAGAGTATTAGTGTATGTGTGTTAAAATAAGCGTATGTTTTATGTCAATTGTTTATGTATAAGCAAGTTTTTTTTCAGCGTTTAAGTATGCAGCAGCTGAAAGTAGTAAATATAACACTGATGTTCCAACAATATTTCCCTGTATGTGTTTATGTGTGTACTACTATTTAAATTCTACTTCTGCTATTACCACTTCAACTATTCTATCTCAAAGTAGGTTTCTGGGTTATTATTGAATACTAAACTTGCGTTATAATTTCCCTACTTATTTCACAACTCCCCATAACTTTTTGCAGCACAACACGCCACCACTGTCCTCAAACTTTCTCTTCTTTCGTACACACAAATTGCAATAAACATGGTGGCATTTGAAGTAAAAGTAGAGTGAAAATGTTTTACTGCCAAAGTTATTATCGCTAGTTGAACATGCTGCTTCGGAGTTTAAAATATCCGATATATATTGTATGTAGATATGTCGGTATGTATATAGAGCATGATAGAGTGTGCTGAGGAGAGTGGGAAGTGGTAAAGGGAGAGTGAAGCTTTATTGTTAGGAAGTCAACATTTTGAATTATGCATACAATTTGCACAAAGTTTGAAAACTATGACTTTGACAGTTAAGTGCGTGTGTCTGTCTGTCTGTCTGTCGTTCCATCTGTTCGTTAGTATTTTATTAGTTGACAGTTATTGTTTTATAATAGGCCAGAAGTGATTGTATAAAACTTAAATGAGACACATGACCCATAATTGTCACTTTGTAATGGAAATAAATGAGAGTTTTATTTGAATTTTAATGAATTTATTTATTATTTATTTAATACAGTATATTTTTTTACGGAAATATTATTTTTATTTTATTTTTTTAAAGTTCTATATAAAATAAAAAATAAACAATTTAAAATTTTTGTTTGCAAACACTTATTTCTTTTTAACCAGCGTTTAAAAAACTGCAGTCAAAATAGAAAAACTGCCACTTCTTAATTTGTCCTAGGCCAAACAAAAACCTTTGCTTTTGCTTCTCATTCACTAAATATAAGCAGTCACTGTCAAACCAACTCAAAAATCGAATAGTTGTGCACAAGTTTTCGTTTTTTGTTCGACAGTTTTTAGTTTCAACTGCAGTTCTGCACTTCTCAAATCGGACTTCAACAACCGCTTAGTAATTTTTTAAGCGGGAATTTTTTAAAAATGACGAAAAAATCTAAATATTTTGCAAAGTTTTATACAAATCTATAAAAGGGGTCCTTTTTATACCCACACCACAATAGTGGAGAGGGTATTATGCATTTGTGCTGATGTGTGTAACGCCTTGAAATATTGGTCCTAGACCCACCTTAAAGTATACCGATCGATTTAGCATCATTTTCTGAGTTGAACTAGCGATGTCCGTCTGGCTGGCTGACTGGATGGCTGTCCATGTAACCTTGTGTGCAAAGTACAGGTCGCAATTTTGGAGATAATTTGATAAAATTTGGGACATAGATTCTTATTGGCACAAGGGCCAAGCCAAGGGTAGGGTATCACATGGTCGGGCTTGACCGACTATACTTTCTTACTTGTTAAGGTTAAAATTGAGTTATATACTATGGTTTTTGACTTCAATAACTATTTTATTAACCGGAAAAATTTTCTTCCCTTAAAAAAATGCAAAAATTCTAATTTTAAGCAATTAATTAGAAGAAAGAGCTGATGGCCAACGTCGCTAGTGCTCACAAATTAAATTTAATCTTAGAATTATATTCGTTAAGATTAAACAAATAAATAATAATAATAATAATTAGAAGAAATTGAGTGAATTTTATTGCTTGGGATCTATCGGGGCAATAGAGTCTAATAAGTGCCTTTCTTTTTAAGATGATCATGTATCAAACTGCACGGAGAAAAGAAATAACACAACAAGTTTTATTCGACAAATTTTTTGTTCTCAAAAATGTGTTCTTTTTGTTGTTTTGATATTTCGAGTAAGTGTTCATGACTTGCCAAAATACGTGTACTCCTTTTTTACAAATATATTTATACCGACATCAACTACATACTACATTACTGCTTTATAGCTTTTATCATTTTAAAAGTTTGGTGGCCCTTATTTGGAACATTTGTCAAATGTCATGCTTGAAAGCTGTTTACAGTTCATTCTTACCAGCAAATTTATATTAAAAGTTGTCAATAAAGCGTACCAAATATTTCCGAATCACAATAAGTTGCAAAGAGGGGTGGCTTCATAAATTGTCGCACAAAAATGATTAGGAGTTGTCCTATATTAAGATAAAAAATTTTTACCAAATTTGAACTCACCCGCGCCCACCGCCCATGGAATCCTAATCAATTTTTTCTTCAAATTTGGTACACTGAACCAAAAATTTACCTAAATACTACAAAACGTACACATACATTTCTACAATAAGGAAAATATGCATGGAACGTTTCATCAATTTTAACCATGTCCACTGTTCATATACAAGAATAATCGAAATGAGCCCAAAACAATCGAACATTTTATTCATTAACTACCATTTCTTCAACTTTACCATCTAGTTCTAAGAGATGTTCATGAGGTTGACGTCTTAAACTGCTTTTAACGGAACGGATGATACAAGCAAACGGTGCAAAACATCAGTATTTGTTGAAGTTCTATTGCACTTAATATTAACTTTCAATTCCTGTAATGAATTTTGAGTGTTTTTTCTATTTCATTGGCGAGCATTTTAATAAAGATTACTGCTGGCATAAAGTACCTGTTATATTTTTTAACAAGCTTCACAGTATAAATTTGTTTTTACTTCTGCTTTCTCTTATTTGATTACTTATTTAAATGGTTTTATTACTTAAATCATATAGCTTTGGTTTTCTTATGTCGTTATGCAGTTTTTGACCATTGCTGTCAAACAATTATTTACAAATTATTGCACTGATAACTAGAATACCATTACAACATTTTAACCCCAGATGTATGCAACAGATTTTCCCGCAAACGTGCAATATTCGTTATTTTTTTACCGAAAAGGTTTAGGCACTAATTGTTTTAAACGCAACGCCAAAAATTACATTGAAAGCAAAAACAAAGTCAAAAATTTTTTTTTTTAATTTTGTTGTTGGCTTCTACAAAAATTTATATTGCGTTTTAACACAATATATACAGCGTTTGAAATCTAAAAATTAATTTTGCATGAAAAATACTGGGACTTTTATATAGTTTTCAATTGTCTTCAACAAAAATTTAATAAAAGTTTGATGTGTCAGTTTATAAAGTCAATTACAGACTTTATTTAGCGAAGCGGTGAAATTCGGTGGATCTTTTTGGGTAAATTCTTATTTTTCGATCGGTAGTAACTAGAAGAACTGTATACATATGCTAACGTTATAAGCAAAATACACTTCAGTTACAAAAACTACAAAACTGAGTAAAACCATAAACATAAACAAGTAATAATTTGAAAGAAATACAAAAAACTTGATAAAAAAAAAGTATAAAATCTGTTATTTAAATATTTGTAATAATTCCCAGTTTCTATTTGTAATATGTTTCTGTAGCGGATACGAGCCGCTGAGATATTTTTGAAAATCGCTCAATTAACCGCTAAAACGCATTTTTTCTCCGCGATTGACACTTAAAAAAACGCTCGATATTGCAGGAAAATCTCCAAATTTGCAACATTGTTTAAATAATGAAATTCTCTCGTCTCTTGTATCTAAAATCCTGGTATAAAAAACAGGTAGTTTTATTAAAAAATATTTGAAGTTTTATTTATTTGTAAATATTTGAAAAAACTTTGCCTTCACTACGAAGTCAACAATCAACATTTCTTTAATCTTACAAAGTGAAACAGATATTAAGTAGAACGACTTACTTTATATGATGGGTTTGTTTTTAAATAATTGACAAAGCATTTGAAGCCTAGTGGAGTTTATTCGTGATCGGGACCATTTGAGAAAAGTTCGTTTTCTTATTTTAAAGGAAATTTTTATAAATATTTGGTATCATTTGAAATGTCGGCATGTGGTATCCTTCCATTGATCTTTTCCGCTTGACGTGGATATAAACATTTTCGCCAGCCTCTTTCTTTTAAATATGTGGCGATAGATGGATCTTTCTGGCTATAATGACATAAAAACAGTTTTTTTTTTTTTTTTTTTTTTTTTTTTTTTTTTTTTTTTTTTTTTTTTTGTGGACAAGAATGTAAGATTTTATGCAACAGTTTTAAAACTCTTTTACAATTCGCTTGTTGAATCCTTTTTTTTACACTTTTAATTTAAAAATAATAATCGAATTTTTAAATAATATTTATTTGATTATGAAAGATACTAATTCAGCCTTTCTTTTATTTATTTGCAGGTAAATTGTAATATATTTGTTCAATTGTAAGTAAAATATATTTACGATAAACATATTTTCATCAACTATAAATTTAATATTTTTATTAAGTTTGTGGTCTTCTTAATTACTTCCAAACGTCGCGACGCACAGTGCGGCCGATTGCCAAGAAGCTGGCCAAAACTCGAAAAATAAAAGTGTCTAGATAAGATTTTTTAGCATGCAGTTGGCTAGAGGGATTCTATAAGAAGTAAAAATTGCTAAGAGTAACGGCCTATATCCCAAAATCTTTCCTTATTTTCAGTTGGAGTTTGGACTTTTTTTTTAAGCGCAATATTGGTGCAATTATTCGGCAAAACCTTTAAACGTGTGAAAGCGCGTGCAGCAAAGAAAATCTAATAAAACCAAATGGAATGTACGTTAGAAAGCTACACTCACAATATTATTACAGTAACGGACTGTAGTTTATTTAAGAATTATTCCGTTCAGTCATTTTTAAATAAATAAACATTTAAAATTCCAAGCAAATTTATTTTTAACTGATTCTAACAGTCATTCAAAAAACTAAGTGCATATTAATACGGATTTTCAGATGCAGTTAATATTGTCCGTTGATTGAGTTAAATTCTTCTTTATGTTAAAGTAAATAAAAATGTAATTTAAAGCAACGAAAAGTTCATTTAATTTTTACTGTCAAAAATTCAACCGCGAATTCCGTAAAAACAAATAAATATGCAGTTATTTTATAAAATTTTACTGTCAAAAATTCAACACCATATTCAGTAAAAATATTCAGTTATTTTATATAATTTTACTACCAAAAATTAATTTTTACTTATCTTTAAAAAATGAATTGCTTGTTTTGTGTAAGCAATTCCCATTTTCCATTTGTTAAAATAATTTAGTTAAATACATCAAATTTTAAAAGTAAAATAATTGCGAAGCCGTATCGGTCATGCTGCTGGTGTCTTATAATTGAGAGTTCTTCTGTAAACAACGTGGTCAGTACAACATAAGTAAAACAAACGTGTGTAACTGGGTAAGTAAATAAAAATATTCTCCCTCTCTCGCTTATAAGAAAAACAAGCGGACAGGTGTCTGTCTGGTATTTTTTAGAAATTCGGCTCTTTCGTGGAGTAAACGAAAATTTAATAAAATAGCTGAATATTTAATCGTTTTTACTGAATATGGTGTTGAATTTTTGACAGTAAAAATTAAATGAACTTTTTGTTAAAAATAAATGAAAAATAGGTAGACCGGTTTTTAATTGAACTTTCATTTATTTTATATTACAATTTCAGTTAATTTTACGTACAGAATATTGTGAGTGTAGTTAAATACATAAAAAATTTTGTAAATGTCAGTTCTTTGACAGAAAATTTTTAGCAGCACAGTTATAAGGGTACTTTTTTCGTTTTTTTTTTCAATAAAATTTGAGTTTTCAAATCAAATGTCAATAAACGCTGTCAAATGCTGTCTTCTAACCTTTTGGAAGTTACTTGGAAAAGTATTAACTATCGATTAAGCTGCCACCTCCTGCCCCCTGAATTGTTATGGGTTGTTTTCTAGAGATGCTTTGCCAAAACCTCACAGTCTAAAAATTTTATTTTATTGAAATTTCCGTACTTTAAAAAAATTCAGAAATATTTGCCATGCCTTAAACAACAATTATCAATAATAATGTTGCCCAAAAGCTATTAATAAACTGCTGAAGCCAACAATTATTCAACCATTTTTGCGATGAGCTATTATCTTTCTTAAACAAATCGAATTCGTTAGTTTTTAAGAAAGCTCATATGATTTTTTTCAGAATTTTCTCCCAACTATAAAAATAATCTTATCTTTAAGTTGCAGTATGTCCACTACTGGTGATTTACTAAGGTTACAGTTATTCCAAGTAATAAAAGATATTTTGAAGGAGGTTATCAACGTGATTTATGAAAGGATTGAACAATTTTTGTCTGAAAACCAAAATGCGACTTATTATTTATCAGAAAACGAGAAACGGCAAATATCAGATTTGGTGTATAAGATAAAAACAAGATGGGATTCAAGTAAGAAAAAATTAGGATTGGTTGAGTAAGACTGTTGAGTTTAAAAAATATGAAAAAAGCAAGACTCTGACATTGTGAGGTTGGCCCGTTTGGGGTTTAAATGCCCTGGATGACGCCATCTTGTATTTTCCATTTCGAATTTTATAATCCTGACAGAAAATTCGAAATCAGCAACCCCAAACCCCTCAAAAACGACATCTTACTTGATTATGATAAATAATACATGGTATTATACCCCAGGGGGTGGTCGAATAGGGGCGTAGGGGGTGAATTTCCGAACATTTGACATAAAATTTGTAATCAGCGACCCCCAAGATTCCATTTTGGAGTGAATTCCAGGGGGCGGTCGAATAGGGGCGCAGGGGGTGAATTTTCGCACATTTGACATAAAATTTGTAATCAGCGACCCCCAAGATTCCATTTTGGAGTAAATTCTTTGCATTTTTGAATTTTGGCCAGCTTTTCGGCAATCGGCCGCACAGTGCGACAATGAGAAATTATAAAAAAAATAATCTTAATATAACATTTTCCTCTAGAATAGTCTTTTCCATGTCGCAAAAAAAACAACTTTCCAATAAAGGTTTAGGGTCACGGAAACGACTAGAAAAGAAACTATCTTAAATCAATTGAAAAGGAAACAAGTACAAGTGCTATTTTTGGCTGTGCCGAATCTTATATACCCTTCACCAAAGCCAATTGTTGCCTAGCTCACATGGCTGGGCGCTATCGGGTCAAGAAACCTTAATCCGACATCATATTTGTATTGATGCTACGTGAAAAAGAGCTAATTTCGGTGCTTTTTAAAACCAAACAAATCTCACGTATAAAAAATAGTTAGGCAAAATTTTATCAATCTAGACTATTTTGTATGGACCCTAACGCACTAAAACCCTCAATGCTGGAGGATACCTGGTTTGGCTCAATTTTTTTTTCTTTATATAAAAAATATCTACGCCATTTTTTGTCCTCCTTGCTTGTATGACATCCACAAAAATGCACCATTTTGCTCGGTTTACACACTGGTTAACACAGAAGAAGATAAAACATGTAAAAATGTTTAAAGATTTATGCATATTTTAGTTTGTAACAAAAAGTACCAAAAAATACTTTCGTTTTACATATTGAACATTTTATTATAGAATCAATCCGAATCAATGTGTTTAAGAATATTTGCTTGCTTCCATTTGTTTCATATTAAAAGATAACAGTTAAAAAACTTTTAAACTTTGTTTCAAGTGTATCATGTATATTTCTGTAATTAATCAAAATGCTTTTAAACATATTTGAATTCCACACTTCACACTTGAGGAAACAGTTTGAAATTTTTCAAGATTTTCTTTGCTGATTTCAAAATTTTACACACATATCAATTTTGTCTTTGGCAGGATTAATTGTTAAATGTTCAAAGAGAAATTCGAATAAAAAATAAAAAGAATTTCATAAAAACAAAAACAAACGAAAATTGCACAAAGTGTGTGTTCATTTTTGTGTTGATTCCTTTGACTTAGAAAAAAAAAGATGTAAATGTCAAGTACTATGGGAACGAGGGTAGTTACAAATTTAAAGAAAACTTAATAAAATTCACAATTTTATTGAAAATTGATACGAAGAAAAATGAAGAATTTATTCAAAAGATTGGCTTAAGGACTTTTTAGGCTTGACTAACAAGGCATGACTTTGAAATCTTATTCAAATTGAGAAAAATCACATATATTCCGCAAAGCACATGTATCAACCTCCTTTACGTTTGACCACTTAAAGTCATGCCTGTTCCGCCGAACTTAAAATGTTAACAATTATCGTTTTCAGTTTAGGCATACAATTTTTTTGTTGAAGGTAAAAACTAAAAACTAAATAAATCCTTTAGAAAATATGGATGAAGCTCAACATTTTGAATATTGGCTATAAATTTAGCGCTCTTATTAAAGGCCTGCTAAAATTGCCCTACATGACTTTTAAATTCAAAACATTAATTTTGATTTTCCACTTCCATAAACATAAGAAATTTTAGCAACATCAGTTGTTCCTATTAGAATATTCAGCTTTCTTTGCCTTTTTTTAAAAATCCAGCGATACATGTCACTTGAACTGTAGCCCTCGTGTTATGTTTACGTATAAGTTTATGTTCTGATGTCTTTATGTGCAGATTTAAAAGTGAAACTCTAAGGAATATGACACATTTCGTTTGTAATATTTTTTGTAATCAATTTTTCTATGTGTTTCAGCGTTGCCGCTTTCATATTTAATATTCAAAAGCGTCATGTTTTCATTTCA
This sequence comes from Pollenia griseotomentosa, assembly GCA_963931875.1. Lineage (NCBI taxonomy): Eukaryota > Metazoa > Arthropoda > Insecta > Diptera > Polleniidae > Pollenia > Pollenia griseotomentosa. The sequence goes on along the minus strand of OZ007561.1, from coordinate 198,634,615 downwards.
TAGTTTTTGGCAAATAATTGCAGAAAAGATTAAGCTGAGCACTTGCCGTGTTGGCCTAATCTTAGGGTGGTCTGGATGAAAGACAATGCGTTAACCAGACGCACGTGAGCGTGAGAACCACTACCATATAAAGGTACAAATGTGGAGTATGCAATCCGGCAGAATTATATACCCTCTTGTTAAGGAGATCAAGTTATCTAATCTCAGCTGAATTAGAAAATTCGGCAGTATCTGTTGAATAGCAACAACAGCACCTGGGGAGATACGATACAGGCCGTGCTTCCCCACAAGAGAAAAAAAATCAGCGCTCAATCAGCAGCCTTTCACGCGACTTTAGGTCTAAACCAAAACCATTAAGTTATCTACGGAAGGGTCTCAGACAACTGTCAGTCTGGTGCCGAGCTAACAGGGGCTTCTGGCTCCCGCCATACTAGATAGGATCTCTTGACAGCCGCGAACTCAAGATATCTATCTGTAAGTTTTAAATTATGCTGAGTGCCAGTTAGTGACTGCATCTGATTACCCAAGAGGATGTTTCACAAAAAGTTGAAATACAGTGGAATCTCTTATGACCAGTGAAATGCCAGTGCCAGTGAAATGTGTCTTCTCTAAAAAACTCTTTGCAGTGCCTTTAGAACACTGCCGGGAATAGGCAACAGTGTCCGTCCAAAGGGGGTATCTGCTTAAGCTGGAGGTCCACACCATGCATTTTATGCAGCTGTCAAAAAAGTAGAATATGTATAGTTATACTTAGCAAGTTACATGCACAAAAGCGTAGGATGCCTTGACGCGTCACAATTAGTGTTAGAACAAGGCAGCGGGTTTTGTCAAATGCCATTTTTTTTTTTTACTTAGTGATGCCGAATAAAAAGCGTTACATGAAATTTAAAACGTTGAACGCAAGAAAGTTAAGAAAAACATGCGAAAACGCATCGTGTAAATCCTCCAGCTTTAAGAAAGATATCCAATAAGGAAGATTACACTGTATGTAAGTTTTTTTAGCTGATTTTTATTTTTATATCAACATTTATAAGTTATTTGTTTTTCTACTTGTGTGATATCCGGCGTTTTGCAAAAATATAAATAAAATTTCATAAGTGCAATTGCAGCTTCCTTCGGCTAGAATATGGATAGTAAAATATATAAAATTAAAAAACCCAATTTGCGAGAAACATTTGAAAAAGCAAAACATGAAACCATGAATCATTTCTAAATTTTGTCATGTCATCTCAAAACTAAAGCCCTTTACTTTGATGAAGGGTCGCTTGTTATTCCAACATTTTCGGAAATAAATTTTGGTGTATTTTTATTATATAGATTTTAACCCTTTTGTGGCAACACTGGTGTGTTTTGTACTCTTGAATTTGTTTTCTTTGGCATTATGCGTTTAAGTTTTTTATTAAATAAACCACACACACACACAGATATTTTACACAGAGAAACAGAAAAAAATCGCACACCAACACACACTTAAGCTTAGCAACACACACACACACGCATAAGAAACATAAGTAGCAGAAGAAGCACTTTGCAACACTTCTTTATCTTTATTTTAGGAAAGCAAATGTATATGAGTAATTTCGTTTGAATAAACACAAACCAACAGATGACAAAACCAACAAAAACAACAACTAAGAATTCCAGAAGGAAAAACAAAAATAACAACTACAATACGAAAAATGAAAACAAAATACTCATTTTAAATATTCCAACATCCAGGGATAAAGTAGAAAATAAGTATTAAATACACACACAGAGAAGGAAAAGGAAAATTACACACCCACATATAAAAAAACAAAACGTACTAGCACCAACCAACAGTAAAAAACCACATTATTACAATGAAAATTGGAGAAAAAAGTAAAAAAAAAACGTTCTAAAAGGAGCTTTTATTTCTATCTCATTATTAACAACAACTTTTAGACATAAATACACACATACACCCTTAGAAAACTCTTTAACGCACTCTCAGACACACAAATATTTTACAACATCTCTAAAAATAAGCTGAGAGTTAAATGTAGAGAGCTCGTTTAAGCTCTCCGGTTCTCTAAATATTGTATTGTAAATATTGTAAGAAAATAAAAGACATTCAAGTTAATTTTCTTTAAAAACCTTAAAGTATGCCACAGTTTATGTCAACCAAACAAACAAGCGGGTTTTGTAACAAATATTGCTTTAATTGCTTAAAGATATGCATATCTGTGATAAGAAGTTTTCTTAAGATATTGCGAAGTCTGGTTTGCTTTAATTTCGTTTCTTAAAAGGCCGTCCGTAACGGGACTCCAGGCGGGTCCTAGGAAAATTAAGATTCCTTACAGCATCTTTGGAAATTTGCAAGATACCGTAGTATGATGAAATATCAATTGATCCTATACGCAGAAAAAACATGGTTGGACTAAGCCAAATTCTTAGAAAAACATATTATGGTTAAATTTTAACAATACTACGGTTTGTAGATAACCACAATATGGTTTAATATGTTTTACCATAAGATGGTTAACATTAACCATAATATGGTTTAGATTTAACATAAAATGGTTAAAATTAATTATAATTCTGTCGAAGTTAACACATATTATTGGAAAATTTGAACAAATTTCTATGAAATTCAATATAAATCGGTAGGTTTCTTAAAATCCCAACAAGGATATTGAACAATAGTTTTTTTAAGATTTATAGGGATCACGATATTGTCAAAAATGCAAGAACCATTGAAACCGGGTACACTCAGAGAAAGCACATTTTCTTATATGTGGAAGCTGCTTATAAAACAATTTTTTGTATTTATAGTTTAAGAGTTACAAGCACATTTACAAATAATATTCTTCCTTAATGAACCGAGCAATAGTAATTTAGATCTTCAGCCCGTTGTAGTAAAACAGAACAGAGTCTCTGGCGGGAATCGAACACTCAACGCTCGCACAGAAGGACTAGCTCAAATTTTAGTTAAGATTTTGTAATTTATGTATTTGGAAAGTCGTAAATTACCAAATCAGGTAATATAAGAGCATTGAACTTCCATAAGTGGGCGTGTTAAGACACATATGAATGTTAAGAAATATTTCTTTTAAATATGACATAAAATTTTGGAACTATTAGAGAACTATAAAAAATATATAAATTTTTTTAGGCTGGTCCATTTATTGATACATGAAGAACTGTATTTAAATTACTTTTACCATGTTGAAGAGTACGTAAGATTCGGCAAAGTCGATTATAGCACTCTTAGTTGTTTTGATTCATACTGATTTTGCAAGGCTTCCATAACAAACCAAATTGTATATTAAATTTTTTAAAGTCTTAAATATTTTTTCTAAAGTCAAAGTTGTTTCAACAAATATTTAGAAAGGCATTCGCTGTAGTAAGTTATGGTATGTTTCGTTGTTATTTGGAAAAATGTTGCAGCGTCTACGGTGTAATAAATTTCCATTCTTTTGGCAAAGTTCTTAATGACATTAGTATATCAATTCGGCATGAACTATTTTTATTTTTTAGAATGCCAAACAGAATATAGTTGAACTACATATTTAGCTATAAGTCTGGCGATCTTAAAGACTAACAGCCATATTCATAAAAAGTTCTTATTTTAAGCTTATAGTATGTAATAACTATTAAACGCTTTTTGTCTTATACACCTCTTATAAAAATTTGTATTCATAAACGTACATTAACAGCTTTTTTACTATTAACTGTTTGTAGCGATTTTGTGTTTAAGTATGGCAACTTTCATTATATTTTGCTGCCATTTTATTGTTAGTGATGCATGAAACTTCTATTCGGTTCACATGATATTCTATATTTAAATTATTTTTATAATTTTTTTTTAATTGTAGACCTTCAAAATTATTCTTATCAAATAAAACTACATATTATTTTAGTTTCTGAACAAAATGTTGCCGAAAGCTATCATAAAATCTTTTGTTTCAACCTTTTTTAAATATACGATAAGAAAGTATTCGAATAAAAAGTTTGTTTACTTTTTATTAACATCACTATTATTATGATTTGCTTGTTTAATTTTTTTTTTAATATTTTTGAACAATAATTTGTTGTTTTAAACAAAAAAACAACTAGTTGCAATAATTTAATAAATAATTAAAGAGAATATCTGCATTTGCCCCTCAACATATTCATTTAAATCATATAAAAATTTTTTTTAAATATAACTTTAAATTGGTTGTCTAAAATAAAAAAAAAATAGTAAAATGTATTTAACATGCCCATATTAATAAATAAAACATTTTTGTCATTAATTGTTAACATATTTCACAAAAATTATATCATAAGATGCAAACACTTATCAAAATGTCATTTTATTTTTGGTTTAAAGAAGGGCAAATCCAACAATAAATTTTCTTACTTTATGAATGGTTTATTTAAGGTTCAATAGACTATTTTTCGTTTATGAATACAACTTTAGCAATTTTTGCTTAAAAACGGTCAATTAATCATCAATAAGTTTTTATGAATACGGCTGTAAATTGCTTAAAGCTTTATACAATTTTACTTCCCTTTAATTTCTTTTATTGTTTTGTTCGTTTTTGAATAAAACGCACCATTTTGTTGAAGACAATATGGATATTTTTAATGCTTCAGTGCCTATTTAAAAGCTTCGTTTTGAGTTGTTTATTCAAATTTATTAATTTTCGATGTTTCTGATGACATTGAGAGTGCAAATATTGTACGATCCCTGTAAAAAGGTATGTTCAGACCAAAAAAATATTTGACGAAAATATCTAAAAAAAGCGGTACTTAATTCGTCAGACTTTGAAATTTTTTTGTTGACTTACTAAAACTTATTAAAACTGTTAAATGATGTTTGATCTAGCAAAACGTTTTGCAAAAGCAAACATTTTTTAATAAAACTAGTGGTTACGTGTTTGACGTAAAATAGTGGGGAGGATACTACGCTTTTCTGCTGATAACTGTAACGAATAAAAATTCTAGTTCGAGCCCATCATTTTAGTATACTGATCGACTTAACATTAGTTTCGGAATAAATCGTTCGTCTGGCTGACCTGATAGCCGAGAGTCTGTCCACACAAATTAAGCACAAAATATTTTCTTTAAAATATGTATGGCTTGTGTGTTCGTGTAAACTACTCCGTAGGAGTGAATATTTTTCTGTCGCACAAAGCCGTTCTCTGCTCTAAATATTGGCGTGTAGGGTATAATTTGGTCAGTCAAGGCCGATAGTTTTGCTTTAGCCTCTGTTGGAGCTGTGGATTTTACAAATTCACAGTTTTCTAGTTTGTTTAAAAACGACCCTATAGGACTAACCATGGGTTAAAGTTATAATTGAAATATTCAAAATCCTACTGACATTTAAGAATAGGTTAACACAACTACACAAATGACAACAACAAAATATTCATTTTTTTATTACCTAAAAGAATACTTCAAGGTCAAACTTTTTAATTAAAGTAAATAAAAAAATATTTATAATGAAAAGAAAATATATCAAAAAAAAAAAAAAATTAAATGTCCTTAATGCCTTTTCGTATTTTTAGCAAGAAATGTACAAACCCATAAAAATTTATTTATACAATTGAAACTGCTATTAAATCCAAAATCTAAATCTTAATAATAAAATTTAATTAAAAATAACCTAGAAAACGGAAACATAAATACAATAAGAACAAGGAAGATGTTTGTTTTACACAAACCTAATATTAAATAAAAAGAAAATCTCAAATTATTTTAAAACAAAGTCGCTTTAAAGAAAACTAAACAAAAAAAAAAAAAGCAAAATCTAAATAAGGCAGGCCTTTAAATAACGAGGAAAATAAAGCACAAATTAAAAAATTTGGTAAAAAAATAAGTTGATTTCTTTTTTAAACACAGCAACATAATAAGTCTGCAGATATTTCACAGTGGAAGATTTTCTGGAAATTATTATTTAAGATTTCTAATTTACTTAAATGAATTATAAAATCAAAAATATACCTGTTTTTTTTGCGTCCCTTTTTAAACTTGTAAATTTGTATGGGGGATGTAAAAATGTATGGGCTCATTCCCACCACTTTGAAATGTAAGTATCCATATGAGAATTAATAGAAAGTTTGTGCACAAAGTTTACAAAGCAAAAATAACGAGCAAGCCAGTTGAACGGGCGGATCTCATTATATCTATTTAGAGCCGATCAGTATACTAAAATATGGGTCTTTAACTAAAATTTAATCAATTTTTATATCGTACAGACATCAGCATATACTCGTAATACACTCTCCTTTATTGTAACGTGGGTATAAAAAGCACAGTGTTTCTCTTTGGTTGTAAGCGTACGAAAGTACTTCTCAGGAGGTATTTTATATTTGATATATGGTAAATAATGGACCAATCGTCACGCAATTTTATGGAACGATTTTTAGTCTTATGAAACTCAACTTGACCAAAGTCCACTCATTAACCATAATTTGTTACAGTTTTGATACATGCATATGTCCAATTATGGACCGATTTTCACGAAATTTGTTGGTATGGTTCTCTAATAAAATTATGATGGACCAAGCGGACAAAAATGCCAGTATTGTTAAAGGTTTATGGCAACTAAAAGTGTTTTCGAGATTGAGCTTTATATTGCGCCTATGCTAAATGATGAACCGAACGTCACGAAATTTGATGATATTATTTCTAGTAACATTTAACATTTGTGCAAAATTTATCGACAATTTGTGCATTCCGCCACCAAATTTATTTCAGTATTTGTATTAGAATTATCACTTTTTTAAGGGAGATTGTTTCATATTTCGGTCCATAGCTCTATTTCCCAGTGAGACGGTTGTTCTGTGTTTCAATCCCAGGCTGCTAAGAAGAACTAAAAACCATATGACACAACAATTTCGTTCTTTTCTCTTAGTTTTGAAATAAGCATGATTTCAACAGACGGACATGACTTAATCGGCTTAGAATTACTCAAACTGTAATAGGTCTAAGATAAATACTAAAAAAAAAACTTAACACATAATTGAAAATTTAGTACAACCTCTTTGCTACTAGTGGTAGGGTACAAATAAAGGCGAAAAGTGTTAACATTTTTTTTTCTTTTCATTCATTTAAAGAAAACCTTCATTTCAGTTGTTTATGAAAGCAATTACTTGCGAAAAGAAGTTTTTCTGCAGAAAATTATGGAACATAATTTCTTATTTTTTTACATGATTATTTTACAGTGTATTTGTTGAGTTTAAGTTTTCTTTACCACAAAACCCAAAATAATCAACCTAAAATGCTGCAACATAATATCATGTGCGTGTATGTACAAACTTTACTTTCATAGGCACACATTTCTTGTTTGCAGTCTTTTTAAAAAACAGTAGAAAATAAAAAAAAAAAAATCAGAACCTTATTTTGCACACTTTTCCATGGTCTAATAGAAAAATGAAAAATAATTTAGCTTACAAAATTATGTTGCAAATGATGATGACGAAAATGAGGAGAACGATGATGAGTTATGAAGACTGTGATAAAAATATTTATGTTAGGATTTGTGTGTACTCTGCTTTTTTCTGTGTATTTTTTTTAAGTCTTTCGTTTCTTCTTTATTTTTTATTCTTTGCTATTTTCGTTAGCAATAGAAATAAAAATGTGAACGGAACGAAACAGCACACATAAGACAAAAACTTGACCCATATTTACAGCCTCATTAGAAAAAAACATGTATGTACTTGTAAACATTAAAAACGAGATGAAAAGACCAAGCATATGTATAGAGAAAAGTAATCACGTTAGCTTAAAAATAAAGACACCAACAAGATCTAAATATCCTGCAGGCACAGCCAGTATCAGTCATAATAGCAACAGTATTTTTCCTTTAATACTCCCCTTTTATTTAAAAGAAAAAAAAACGAAACAGTGACAAATTAAGTGAAAATTAACACTAAAGCAGCAACAACTACAACAACTAAGTGCAACACATACGCAAAGAAAATATATGCTCCCTTTACTAACGAATTTCCATGCTTAAAGGAACACTCACACACATATAAAAGCTCTTCAAAACAAAAAGAAAACAACAGCACCAACATAAAAGTAACAGACACAAAACAAATACAAACAGAGAACTTACAAAATCTCTTACTTTAATGCACTCGTAAACAACAAAACAACAACATTATCATCACTCACTTAACTGTTACTTTTACTAACACATGCATACATTTTGAATATTTACCGTTGCTTATGATGATGTGTTTGTTTTGTATGTTTATGAGAGTTTTAAAATGTGAAAAGCAGAGGGAGGCATAATTTTATATAAATTTTATAATTAATGTAGCCTACTTTAAGGAGTTTCTTAAAATAAATTATGTTGTGGGAATTAAAAAAAATCTTGCAATATACAATCCAAAATTTTAAAGAATTGAAGGAAATTTTCAAGTTTGTTTTACAATTTGAAAACCCAATGAGGAATAAAGGCTGCCTTGAGAAGTTTTGTAATGAAATTGCAATTTGTTTAATTTTTGCTAAATATTGAGGAATCTTTTTTAAAAATGTAAACTAAAATCTTATTATATAATTTTATATTTAACTAAGCAGTTCTTTGAATTAAAAATAAAGCCCTAAATTTTTTTTTAGAAATTTAAACATAATTTTGAAAGTTTTTTATAATTTGTTAAAAAAAATATATATATTAATCAGATTTTGTTTGTTGTGCTAAATTCCGAATTTTTTTCCTGATAAATACCCTGAAATTTATTGTTGAAGGATAAGCTAGTTCCTATACCAGTGAATGCTTAGGCCAGATCATCAGGGAAACTTTTTCCAAAATTTTTTGAAAAGCCCAAGTTATTATGCAAATAAAACTGCAGAGTGAATGAGAATTACAAGCGCTCAAGTCTTATTGCAACATAATACCAGCTATTTCCCACTACAATTGATTACATTTAAGTCTAAGTTTTTCAACATTTGTAATATTTAGGCCAAAAGCTGAAGAGTTTAATTAAATATTTTTAAAAAGTTCCATGATTTAATTTTATAAAATCGCAAATGGAACTAATACTTCTGTCTGGCAAGAACGCTTAAAACAATAAAATCTTAAGTATTTAGTAACAAAAAATTTAAAATTTAAACATAACGATCTTGACTATTCTGATGATTTATGGCTCTTAACACATTGGTTCGAACATATAGAGAAAGAACTGAAAGCTCTTTACAACAACGCTCTCAAAGTTGGTTTGCGAATAAACTTGCGGAAAACAAAACTAATGAGAATAAAAAAATTGGATGGATTGGCCATACACTGAGAGCCGATAACGAGCTAGGCAAGGCAGTGCTGCAGTCTAACCCCTAAAGTTCTAGGCCCCGTGGTCGTCCAAAAACTACTTGGCGCATCGCAACCGTGTGTGAACTGACTATTGCACGGTTTTCATGGAACGAGGCATTAAGCTGGAGAATAGCGGAACATTATTAAAATTATTTTAAGATGCTAGCGGTTTTTATTTTTGCCAATAGGATCAAATAAATCAATATACATACACGCAAAGAAAAAACATGGTTGTGGTAAACATATTCTAAGAGCAACATATTATGATAAGAATTATGATTGTAGTCACCATATTAAGATTATTATTGAAACATATTATGACTCAATATACTCGTAATATGTCATCATACAAATTGTTGTCATGTTAATCATAATAAGCTAAGAAATTAATCATATTATTGTCATGTTAATCATAACAAGCTAAGAAGTAATCATATTATCATAATGTTAATCATAATAAATTTAGAAGCAATCTTATTATGATACAGCACCTTTCATAGCTGTCATAAAAATACAAAATAAATTTAAAAATTTTTGAATCGATTTTTTATTTTGTGGCTTTTTACAATTTTGTTTAATGTTAATCAAATAGCGGAGTTCAATATAAGGCTTGCAAAAGAGCAAATGAAAAATCTGTGGTTTTCATGGGCAACCGCGTGTGTCCATTTTTTTGATTTGAAGATGTTGATGCCATATTGCCTAATTTTGAACGATCTTTATATTTTTTTGAAAAAAGATGGATCAATTCCGTTTTGTAACGTAATGACAAGGTTTAAAATGTGCAATACCTAGCCCATAGTTTGATCTAGAATGGGTTTTCGGCTTTCCTGAACAATTTGTTTTAAGACATACGCGGTTGCCCATGAAAACCACAAAAATATCGTAGCACTTTTATAAAATATAACGAAATCTCTGTGTGTTTTGTTGTTGGATTTTACAAAAAACTATGATATTTTGCATTTGCACTATTACATCACTAATACTTGAATGAACTCCGCTAATATTTAAATTTTTTAATTTCTTTAAACTTATTTTTTTTATGGAATTTTATCTTTTAATTGTTTAACCGCTCACTAATAAAAAAAACGATACAACTTCTTCAAAACTATTTTACAAATGGCGCTAACATAATATGATTAGAGTAAAAATAGTTTGATTGCATCTTTAACATAATATGATAAATGTATAGAAAGTTATCATGTTATGGCTATTAAATATCATGATATGGTTGTGAGAAATATAATATGTTTAGAAAGTTATCATAATTAAGTTGTTAGAAAAATAATTATTTTTCGGTCAACAATACTCAAATTCATAATAGCGATAAACATTGATATGTTTACAGTAACTATAATATTGTTGATATTAAATAAAAATAACAATTATTTGTGTACGACAACAAATTATTGTTACATTAAACATAGTGTTGTTGCCGTAACCATGCCCAACCATATTTTTTCTCTGCGTGTATGCATAAAAATATAGGGCCGAATAGGAAAACTCAATTTTACGAAGTAGGAATTCTGTCTAGCTGCCTAGTTTTGTACGAAGCTTATAGACTGGCTTCTTGCCTATAATTCATCCATACAATTGTTGTGGATCAGATTGTTAGTTTAGAAGTTATGATTTTTTCCTCGCCAGGTAAGCCTTATTTACCAGTGTGCGCTGTTAAGTTTTTGTCTATTTTCTATTCTATTCTATTCTATTCATTTTATGCGCGATCAAGACAAACTGTACAGAAAAAAATTAAAAATTTTTTTAAATTAGTTAACAGCTTTTTGCAAAAACATATCAAAATTCAGTTCAAGTTAGCATTTTCTTAAATATTGTCTACTGTTAAATTTCATTTTGTTCTCTTTATACAAAAAAAAAGTGATCAATTCCTTTATCTCTGGCAAAAGGATTATCCTTATATTTATGATAACCATAAATAATCTATTATTTCAATTGTAGATGGCTAAAGAATAAACCCCGTTTCTGAAAAAAGAAATATACGGACATGTTAAAACCCATAAAAATTTTATTTCACAAATACAAAAATATATTATTAAGGGTTAAATACATTTATTTATAAATTAACTAGCTAAATAAGGCAAAAGAAATACAAAAAGAAAACGAAGAAAAACCCAAAAAGCAATATAATAAACACAATAGAATCAATATTTCCTTTTAAACAAACAAATACACACACCGCCTCATATAATTACAACAAACAATCCCTGCAACTAATGCTACAAAAAAAAAAGGTAACAAAAAGTAAATTTAGTTTCAACTCAATTTACTACATTAAATAGACAAGGAAAAACAAAAAAAAAAAACAAACTAGACACGTAAACTTGTTTTTTGAAAGATGCAAAACAAAAGAAAAAAAAAGAAGAAAAAGCGGACTCAGCTAAAGATAAACATTTTCTTATAAAATTACTAGGCAAAGAGGCAGCAAGGGACAGACAAGTCGCAGCCCTGCCCTTGTAGTTGACTGCTTTGTGTGGCAAGTTGTCTGAGAATCGGAACTGGCCAATGCTTTGGCAGTAGAATAAAAGAAAAGCAAAAAAAGGAAAACAGGGGAAACTGATATAAAGAAAATCAGTTTACAAAAGGAAATGTCTTTTGAAAAAGACATGCCAATTTTTGCGCTCCTTTTTTTGGAAGACATGAACAATAACAACAACAATAACTATATAGAACAACAATAACTTTATACAGCAACAATAACTATACACAACAAGTATTATGGCTAAAGAAAGGTTTATGCTAACAATTTCCATTCTATTGCCAAATAAGTTAGTAGTTGCTGTTGTTGTTATTATTTGTTTATGAAAATACCTTAAAAATCAGTCTGTTACATTATGTTTAAAAATGCGATATGCCCACAGGGATATGTATATGAAAATTAAGGTTGAAACTGAAATCATAAAAGAAGTCTTTGATATTTCCCCCCCCCCCCCCCCACAAATAAAATGTGATTTTTGTTTTAACTGATATGAGTTTTAATATCGTATTACATGCATTAATATACCATACTGTTGATTAAACTATATTTTTATATCGTTCACCACCACTAGTGGTTAATGTGGGCAAACTAACTTTTTCATTCCGTGTGAAATTTTTTTAATATTCATCTAAGACCCCATAAAGTTTATAAATTCTAGAGCCTTGAGTAATTCTTAGTCGATTAAGCCAGGTCCGTTTCTTAAATACATGCCTTCAAAAGACTCAACAAAAGAACAAAGTTGGTGCCAAACTTCTTATTATTCTCATAAGCAGTATCGGATTAAATTCCAGCCCAATTGCTTAAGTATGTAACAGTTCCGAACACAAATGTGGAAAACCCTCCCTAAAAAATTTATATTGTCGTTACAAGAACCAACATGAATGGTGGTGAAATGCATGGATTTTTCTTTTTATATGACTAGAAATCTTTTACTGAATTTCGTGAAGATCGGTCCCCAATTTACCACAAGACCCCCATATCAAGCTCACACTTATAAAACACTTTCGTACGCCTTAAACCGTAAAGCATCATGCTATTGCACTAAAATTTTGTCTGTCATAGTTTCATACAATAAAAAACTACTCCGTGAAAGTTTGCTTAGATCGGTTCATAATCTACCATTGTTCACATACAAAGTTCGATCTTGGAGGACGCCTTAAACCGTATCGAATAATGGTATTGGAGTAAAATTGAGTCTGTCGAAGTTTCGTAAGATTAGAAACTACTATGGCAAATTTTGTGAAGAACGGTGAATAATTTACCATAGGTCTTATATTAATTCCACTCTGGAAAATGATATATATACGACTAAATCAGTAACAATGACATTAAGTATTTAAAGTTAGATAATACGATACGATGATATTGGATTTTAAATGAAGATGCTAAAAATATAAAACATATTGAGCCGACGATATGTATGTGAAAAAGAAAACAAAATCGCTTAATTTGGAGGCATGTCACAAAAGTGAGCATATTAAAAGCTTAGATGGACTTTCTTGGCACGTGGAAAAATTGGACATTTGGGGAAAGGAGCAGAGATGGCATAAGTGGCGCCCAGAATTTAATGTCAGACTAAAATTGTAAAGCTACGAACAACGATATGCGATATGACGAGATCGGACTTTAAATGGCGGCGCTATATATAAGAAACAAAAATAGGCTGTATTAAGGGCGTGGCAAACAATTTTTTCCTGTTTTAGAAACTTCATTGACATATCTTTCATTTAAGGGGTGACTGCGAGAAATTTTTTATTTTCTTGTGTGGGGGTCGACCCGGTCTAGTGTACACTGTTCTTTCCTTTTTTTTGAACACAAGAACTGAAAAGATCGGAAAATAAAATACAAATTCATTTTTGAACTGAGCTTTAAGTGCTGGTCTAAAAAATTACTTTTAATGAAAAAAATTACTTTTTATGAAAAAAATGACTTTGTGAGAAAAGTGATTTTTTGTAAAAAAAAGTGCCTTTTTGTGTAAAAAGTGAATTTTTTTAAAGAAAAAGGTGCCTTTTTGTGATGAAACTGCGTTTTTGGGGAAAAGTGTAAAGTAAATCCATTTTGTATCAATTTCCATGTTAAGTTCATTAAGATTTCTTTGTGCTGTTTGTTTTTCATTAATTTAAATAACAAATTTATTATAATAGCAAAATTCACTAAGCAAAAAAAAAAAATTTATTGCTTTAAGAATTTTTTCCATTTATGATTTAAAACTTTTGATGTCATCTTAGTTTTTACTTAATGCAGTTGAGAAAATATAACTTTTTTTATATTTCATTTAAAAATGTTTTCCAAGAATTTGTCAGTTCTTTTTTTTTTGGCAACATGTATGCAGATTGATGTCTAGTGAAAAACAAGCGCACTTTTTCTGTATAAATTGTAGCACAAGAGAGATTTAATTTTATGATGACTCCGTAGTTTGACACTTCCTGTCAGGGTAGGAGTTTAAAAATGCTGATAGATACCCTTTTAAACAAAATCAAGAGTTTTTGTTCTTGTAGTAACACTTCGCTGTCAAAAGTGTTGAGTGCTGTTGCAATGAGTAGTTTTTCTTTTTGTACGTTTGCTTTGTAACTTTTAAGTTTTTCATTTTTTTTTAATTTTAGAATGACATTTATCTTTTTTAAATACTTAATGGAATTTCATCAAAATCTTACTATAACGCAAACGAGCTTAACAAAATAGAATTTAAGAGAATTGTTTTAGTGGCTGTGTGTAAGTATATAAAAATACCTTGAGTTGGAAATAAGTTTGCTCCACACATGTAACTAAACAAGATTTTTTCATATGTAGTAAATTTAAGGCGTGTATTTAAGAACACAATTTGTTATAGTTCTGTTCTAGTCTAAATAGTTCTTGTTAACTTCAATTCATTTCTAGTTCTAGTTCAGTTTACTTCAGTTCTAGTTCAGTTCTAGTTAAGTTCTAGTTCAGTTCAAGTTCAGTTCTAGTTCAGTTCTAGTTCAGCTCTAATTCAATTCTAGTTCAGTTCTAGTTCACTTCTAGTTCAGTTCTAGTTCAGTTCTGGTTCACTTCTAGTTCAGTTCTAGTTCAGTTCTAGTTCAGTTCTAGTTCAGTTCTAGTTCAGTTCTAGTTCAGTTCTAGTTCAGTTCTAGTTCAGTTCTAGTTCAGTTCTAGTTCAGTTCTAGTTCAGTTCTAGTTCAGTTCTAGTTCTAGTTCAGTTCTAGTTCAGTTCTAGTTCAGTTCTAGTTCAGTTCTAGTTCAGTTCTAGTTCAGTTCTAGTTCAGTTCTAGTTCAGTTCTAGTTCAGTTCTAGCTCAGGTTCTAGTTCAGTTCTAGTTTAGTTCTAGTTCAGTTCTAGCTCAGGTTCTAGTTCAGTTCTAGCTCAGTTCAAGCTCAGGTTCTAGTTTAGTAAGTAGTTCAATTTTTAGTACAGGTCCTTTTAGAGGTTATTGTTTAGATAAGTTAAGTACTGGTTAATGTTTTAGTTTAAGCAGTTGTTAAGGTTCCTCAAATATTATTTTTGTATTCTATTTCCCATCTTAGTTCAGATTCTAGTTGTTGAAGTTCTAGTTAAGTTCCAGTTTATTTTTTCTGTCTATAAGCTTTTTGTTTGCTGGGTTAACTTTCATTTATGAAAATTATTTTTGAAAGCATCCAGAACCCAGCGTGTTTGTTCACATGTTGTCAACTAAAATTTGCATACTTTAATGCTAAAAAGTGTTGACTTTATTTAGCATTTGCTCTTTGTTTTATCTTCCTCTTCTTGTACTTTGTTCTTTTTTTTTTGTTTTCTCTTTTTGGGCCAACAATTTTGAAAAGTGTTAATGTGTTCGCATTGTTTTTGCAAAGTGTAGCAGAAGAACAAAAACATTTTTAACATTTAACGTAGTTGACATTGACTTAAATGCAAAATCTTTTGATTTGTTATTGTGCAACAAGGCGGAGTAGTTAGTTATGAATACTCGTTGTTCATATACATACGAGATAATGTAATGCTAAAACAAAGGTTAAAAACTTTAAGTGAGATTTCGTTTTTTAATCAAAAATTAAAAAAAAAAATGCTTTATAATATTCGTGAAACTTTTAATTTGTACGGGCACTTTTGCTCAGAATTTCTGGTACTTTAATTCTGTGAACATTTATTTCATTTTTAAACATGACACTATAAAACATGGGCTTTTTAGTTACTTCTCGTTCTGTTTTTTTCTGTTATTTCGAAACTTTTCCAAACGTACGCATCATCAAAAAGTGAGGTGTGAAAAAGAGAAGTAGTCGGCACAAGCAAAAACAAAAATGCATAAATGTCAAATGTTGTTTTATGGTTGACTGCAACTCTAATGACTTCATTTTGTTGTTGTCATTGTCTGCGAATGTGTGTGCGAGAGCACAAATGTCGTTTTAAGCATTTCGTTTTGTAGTTTCAACAATTTTTGTTTGTAATTTTTCTTTATTTTTTTTTACAAATGTTGCAAATGTAAATTATGGCTGCAGCAGCAGCAGATTTTTGTTGTTGATGTTTCTTGTTTGTTTGGTTATAATGACAGAAAACACTAATCTCTGACAGGTAACATGACACAAACAACATTTTGAATGGAAATTGCTTGAAGTATGCCACAAAGTGATTTATTGTTTTTTGTTCTTTGTAGAAGTTGCCTTTAAGGAAATTTTTCACTATTATAGGGACAACCTAATAAGGATTGGTAATTAAAGTTAAAGATATATCTTAAATATACAGATAGCAAAAAAATTATTTAAAAAACTTGAATAAAAGAAGAATGACTTACTAGAATTCCAGTCAGGAAAATAAACAAGCCAAAACTCTGGTGAAAGCCTAGTTTTAAATCAAGTCAATATTCGTGCATATAAAACAAGTTAAAATCTATTTCAGACTGAAGTCAAACTAATAATTTATTCTATAGTCTAGTAAAAAAGTTAAATAGCCTTTTAGGGTATATAATCTGTAGTTTATTTCTTAATGTAAGTTTGCTTTAAATCTTTTTTGACTCTAACATTTATCTGTGCATTAACAATGATCTAACTCAAATACAAATCTACTTTAAATCTGGTCTTATGTTATTCTAACTTTACTTTAGCTCTCGCTCTACCTATCTCTACCTCTACTTTATCTTTACCCTAACTCTTGTCTAACACTACTCTTAATCTAATGGAACTCTTCTATAATTCCAATCTAACTCTACGTTAATTCTGTTTTTATTTTACTCTAGCTAACTCTTTTCTAACCCTAATTTAACTCAAGGCTAACTCTACTCTAACTCTAATCTAACTCTTCTCTTACTCTACCCTAACTCCACTCTAACTCTACTCTAATGCTACTCTAACCCTACTTTAACTCAAGTCTAACTCTCTAGCTCAACTATATTCTTACTCTACCCTGACTGCACTCTAAATCGAGTCTAACTCAACTTGATCTCTACTCTAACTGTATTCTAAACAGCGTTTAAAAGTCTTTTCAACGTTTGCTTTTGTTCAGTTTTAGTTTGATTTTACTTTGTACTATTGCAAAGTGATATCAAAGCAACAGTTACAGTTTTGCAGTACCAGTTTTAAGTTCGACAAGTAAAATCTTGCTTTCGCTACTGCTGTGAAATTTAATATCAACTGTTACAAATTTATTGTCTTTGCAGACATGCAATTTTTTTTAAGTTACATCGTACAAATAAAAAAAACTTTTTTCTAAATAAATATGTATATCCTAATTTTTAGGGATTTGTTTATACTTAAAACAATTTTTACTTTCGTTTTACATAAATTTAAATATTTTTTTTATTAAATTTGAATAAGAAAATTCCTTGTCTTAAACTTTAATTATGTTTTAAGCAAAAATAATCTGTTTTCGCTTTTACCAACTCTTCTAAACCACAAATCATAAGCAATTAAATAAATTTGTTTATTTTTAAATGTTATTAAGTTGAAGTCTGTATAATTTCAACAAATATAAAAAAACTTTGTTGTCATTTTTGTTTAAAGTACAAAAACATTTGAGGTTTAAATCTAAAATTCTCCACAAAAAAAGAGAGCAGCCGAAAAACCTCAAAAAAAAAATTTGGCAATAGTTTAACATGAGAAATATTATTAAAAAGTACAACTTGAAAACATTTCGAGAAACATGCAAATATTTTTGATGATAATTAACATGCACAAACATGCAGTTAGTCTCAAAACACATTGCAACAAAACACATACTGAAAATGCAAGACTATAATTGTGTTGAAATCGAAGAAAGCTCTAAAACCCGTAGGGGGTTTCAAGTTTCAGAGAAGATGCTCTGACAACAGAAACAAAATTGAAATAAAATTCCTTTTTACACTCTCTTTTGTAATTTTCTAGAGTAGCAAGACCCTAAAACGGAAACTTTATTTAAAGTAAGAGGCATAAAAAGAGTAGTAAGTGCTCGTATGTAGCAGGTACATAAGTAACACGATTTTGTTATTAGTGTTGGGGGTTGTCTAAGTGGTTTATAGGATTTTGTTACTCCTGAATGCTCTAAGGCAGGATAAGGATGGGCAAAATTTGTCGTGTGTATAAGGACAGGCATTAAATAATGAGCTGTTCCCTTATGAGCGTTTAGGGATTTCAAAAATTAATTTAAAATTAACTTAACTAAAAATATGCCTTGTGTTGCGTTATTAGTTTAATAGTTTGTAGCGTATGCTTTAAAACTTGAACTTATTTAAAACTCTGCCACATACTAAACATTAAATAACAAATTGGAAAATTGTACATTTCTAAATTTGACTATTTAGTGGAACTTGCGATAAAAAAGTTATTTGATATGCTTTAATTTGTCACATAATAGCAGTAGAATTAGAGTAGAGTTAAAATGGAGTTAGAACCGAGTAATAAGTGTATGAAGGAGAGTAGGAAGGAGTACAGTGGAGTCAGATTAGAGCAAGAGCAAAGTTACAGTTAAAGAAAAGTTAAAGTAGAATTAGATTAGAGATAGAGAAGCGTTTAACTAGAGGTAGAACAGAGTTGCAGTAGAGTTAAAGTAGAGCAGAGTTAAAGTAAATTTTAAGTACAGTTAGTGAAGAGTTAGAGTAGAATGTGATAAGAGTAGAGTTAGAGTAGAATGTGAGAAGAGTAGATTTGAAGTAGAGTTCGAGTAGATTTTGAGTAGAGTTAGAGTAGAGTTAGACTAGAGTTAGAGTAGAGTTAGAGTAGAGTTAGAGTTAGAGTAGAGTTAGAGTAGAGCTAGAGTAGAGTTAGAGTAGAGTAAGAGTAGAGTTTGAGTAGAGTTAGAGTAGAGTTAGACTAGAGTTAGAGTAGAGTTAGAGTAGAGTTAGAGTAGAGTAAGAGTAGAGTTTGAGTAGAGTTAGAGTAGAGTTAGAGTAGAGTTAGACTAGAGTTAGAGTAGAGTTAGAGTAGAGTTAGAGTAGAGTTAGAGTAGAGTTAGAGTAGAGTTCGAGCAGAGTTTGAGTAGAGTTAGAGTAGAGTTAGACTAGAGTTAGAGTAGAGTTAGAGTAGAGTTAGAGTAGAGTTAGAGTTAGAGTAGAGTTTTTTTTTTTTTTTTAGTTAGAGTAGAGTTAGAGTAGAGTTAGAGTAGAGTAGAGTAGAGTACGAGTAGAGTTAGAGTAGAGTTAGAGTAGAGTTAGAGTAGAGTTAGAGTAGAGTTAGAGTAGAGTTAGAGTAGGGTTAATGTAGAGTTAATGTAGAATTAGAGTAGAATTAGAGTAGAGTTAGAGTAGAGTTAGAATAGAGTTTTGTTTACTTGTCATTGCAGATTCCAATTAAGTTATAAACATTTTGTGGACAATGTGGACAAAATAATTATTTCTACACAAAAGCATCATTCCTTGAAATAGTCACTTTTTTAGGAAAGGTGACATTTTTAAGAAAAGTGTCACCTTATTTATAAAAAGTTATAGTTTTTCAGAAGACTTACATTGTTTTCTTTACAAAAAATTATATTTTCCCACAAAAAAGTCACCCTAATTACCAAAAAATCAGGTTTTTTCAATAGCAGTCACTTTTTGCAAGTCAAACTTATTTGACGAGTGTAATTTTTTTAAGTAAATTTTTTTAAGTAAGTAAATTTTTTTCAAAGTGACACACTTTGTATACCCCTTACCAGGGGTGGAATGGGTATATTAATTTGCCATCCCGTATGCAATTTCTACAATATTGATCAAAGACCCCATAAAGTATAGATATTTTCGGTCGTTATGAGTAGCGAAGTTGATTTATTGATATTCTTCTATGCGTCTGTGAATGTTTATGCTGAATTGGGTTTTCTGAAGATCCTAGAAATGACGCTTTTCCTTATTTTTATGTCACATAAACTTCGTTAAAGCTTTCTTCTGTAATTAAGCCAGATCGGTCCACAAATGACTTAAAAACAAGCAGCAAACTACGATTGCTTGGCCAAGATGGTTTAGTAAGGAAAACACGTTTCTCCCGTTGTTTTGCGAAAAAACCTAACGCAGGGAAACAAATTTCTAAAACCTTCCAAGAAATTTTGAACCTCGATGAATTGTAAACCGTAGGAAAATTTTTAAATCTAAAGCAGTGGATAAATTCCAAAATAGCATTTAAGTGATACGTATAGGAATGTATATAAATATCAGGTGTGTATTTTTAAAATTTCTGTGAGATAAAAATGGTTGTTTTCAAACTTCAACCCGATCCCTGCGTGAACTTTTTTAACAATCCGAAAAAATTATCATATTTTTTTATTAATAAATTTTAATGTGCTACACGACTATAATAGGCCGTTTTGGATTTTCGCAAAAAGTGTGAAAAAGTTATAGCCCTAGTGAACATACATGATATGCTGCTTAAATAGAAAAATGTGTTTTTTAACAGAATAATGTAATCAACATATTTTTAGTTCGGTTTGATAATGTTTGTTAGCGAGTGAGTGGTCTGGGGTGCTGCATTACGTTAAGTGACTGGTTTTAAAAATTCGCCACAGCCGAATATATTTTTCTAGCTTGTTATACGAAAATCGTACTTTTCTCAACATGTCAAACATATTTCAGAATACGTAATGTTTTAAGAGATGGTCAATTTGGTTACAAAAAATAATATTTTTTACAACGTATTAGAGAAAGTCACAGTTTTTTAACAAAAACTGATACTATGTTATTTGCAAAAAGTCAAATTTTTTTGTTACAAAAATTAACAAAAAGTCACAACTTGTTCTTTGACAAGAAACACTTTTTTTACAAAAAGTCACTTTTTTTTTTCAAAAAGTCACAATATTATTTACAAAAATGTTTGTACTTAATCTCACAGACGAGTTGCTTAAGATTTTTTTTTCATATCCTGGCTGACCCTTATAAATTTCATTTAAAAAAGAGTTTAATTTATTATCTCGAGCTTAATTTATGTCATACATTTTGTACATAACTATGTATTTGTACAACATGTATGGAATTAAATGAAAAAATATCACTATCGTTATCAGTAGAGGCATCACTTCCATAAACTGAAACAGATTCGGAGTCATCAGAGCACAACTACAATTTCAACAAAGAAATCAAACAAAAGAGATGAGACAAATAAATACACATGTATGTATATAAAACAAATGAACATGAAAACGAGCGACATGCCAGATATGAATGTTCAACAGCAACACCAACAAATACAATTATTTGTATTATTATTTTTATATGTATGACAGTTGTATAGTTCTATTTTTGTATAAAAATTATTTTTTCTTCATTCATTCATTCACACCCATCCCATTCTACGCAGACACTCGATTCGAGATTTAACAGTGATATTGTTGGCAAAGGGTGACTTTAAAGACTTATTTGCCCTTAAAGAAAAGATTTTAAAAGTAAATGTTAGGCGCCCTTGGTTAAAACGGGAATTTGTTGTTTTTTAACAGCTCTGAGATATCCTTAACCCAAGAACACCACTTAAGTATTTTACTAAACACCTATTTTTGCTTCACCCTTTTATTGATTTAATATATTTTCCTTATTTTTATTTGAATTTATTTTATAGTAAAAAAAAACTACACAGTATTCGTATTCCTGTTTTCATAAAATAAATAAAGAAATTGTTTAGATACAAATATACTCGTACTTGTACTCCCATACACTTATGGATTGTAATTTATTTCCAGTCTCTCTGATGATTACAAATATTGATTTTAATGTTTTTTTTTTTTTATTCTGCAAGTCTGTAAACTTTTTAATGTGTAGAATAACTAAACAAATATTTTCTTGTTTGATATGAATTTTCGAAAATTGATTTGAATTTTAAATAATTGAAATTGAAAATTATTTATTGGTTTTATTAATTTATTAAAACATTAAGAACGATCCCATAAAAGGTATTAAAGTAAAGAGCTCTGGAAAGTAATTAAATATTTTAAAAGCTAAAATTAGGAAAGCAATAAATATAATGAAAATCTCAATAATTAAAAAAATATTATAAGATTACTTGTGCTTAATTCCCAATTTTTATTCTTTATAAAGCACTAAAATGTATTGTTGAGCGTATAAGAATTATAAGCAACAGTTCTTCTTGTAACAATATCAAAGCTTAAACAAAAACATTAACAATAAACAGTGAGTTCGAGTTTTTGGGAGTGTGCCAAGTACGGACTATAAGGCGAACGAGGTAATATTTTTCAAAAAAGCTTTTAACTGCTCTTGTAACGAGTGGCCAAGCCTTGCCAAAATTTTATATTTTGGCTTCCTGTCCGGCCACATACTTTAAGCGTTTTTTTTTCAAAGCTGGTACAAGTAATCTTTGTTTTCTGGCTTAATTTCAAAATAGATGGGACCTTGTCACCATCAATATTTGACCCTGGCACTGATTCGGCTGGTTGAATGGGATTTTTACATGATTTCCAACACTGTGCACATCATGTTATACCCAATTTAGTGCTTTTGAGTACACATAAGAGCAAATGAGCTTGCTAGGCTTGGCACCACATTGTGAGTTTTTCTATATTCCAAAGGCTAGGTACGCCCAAGCTCTCTTGTAAATTCAAACCTTCGATATACCATCATTACCACAAGCAACAGATGGGCCTAAAAATAACTGGTTTTAGGATTACCGGAAACTCTTTCCTTTATATAATTGATATCGATGACTAGATATAAATGTTAATTAATTCTGGAAGCTGTCTTACAGGCAGGCATGTACAAGATCTAAAAGCAAGATCATATCGTTACTGCAAATAAGTAAGAAATCTTGGAAGACGCCGATATTTTGCTGATGTTCGAAATTTTTGGCATAGATCTGAATCGCATTTTTAATATCGCTATTAGTTTGGGTTAGTTTTACGGTAGAAAATCGGTTTGAAATGAAAGTGCATCGTTAAAGTGTGCCAGTCGAGATCTAACTGCCATTTCTTCCCAACCTGCTGAACAATGTTACAATTATAAGTTTTTCATTATGGTTTTTGCTATGCATATTCATATTATTTTAAAACATATTTTGTATCTTTTAAGCTCGCCGATTCTTTTTAAGCATGTAAAAACTTGCTCTGTTTATTTACTATATTCTTTAGCAACGACGAGTTTTTAAATTTCATTTTAGACAACTTCATAACTTTGTTTTAAATAACTTTTATAACAGCGCCAACAATAAATAAAGACAAAACTACATTTAAAGTTTAAATACGTTACATATCCCAGATAGCATTTGGATGATTGTTTTTTGTAAACCCCACAAGTGAATCTTTCAAATTACTTTTAGGGATTAAAAACTGGTTTATCACTTGATTTGGTTCCTCTAAAGGGGGTTAACTCAAAATTTATTAATTTTTAGTAGAGACAAAAAACTTTTTTTATCTGAACTCTTATATCACAAAGAGGGATACAATTGCATTTTTTTTTTTTGGCAAAACACTAGAGAAATTGAACCTTAATTTTAAAGTGAGTAGATGTGACCACTGTTTATCGTTTTCCAGAAAAAAGTGAGAATGTGTAAGTTTTGCGTTCACTCTCTTTAGAAGAACCAGTGCGTTATGTTTAAATAAAGATTTCTAAATGTTTTGAATTCAAAACTGATTTATCACCTGAGCAATTGAAAAAGGATTTACATATGAATCATTCATATGATCAAAAAGCAATTAGCAAACTGCGTCACAAATGATTCTTTGAGGTGATCTATCAGTATGTACCATTTTCTCACAACGAGAGTATCAGTTATGAACGAAAAATTAGCTCATATGCGGTTATTTTGCACTTGAAGCTGATTCCTAAAAGATTCGATTATAATACAAAATACTTGCTGGGCTCTAACATTTATTTAAAGTTTAAATAAGTAACATATCCATTATATTTAAAGTTTTCCATTGCCTACTTTGAGGCAGTGTTCAAGTTTAATATTTCCTGAGGAACCTTGGCGTTATTTAGTTCTTGTTATACAAGTCGAAACGATTTATCTTTAAAAGTTTGTTCGTTGCCCAAAATTTCTCATAAACATTGTCAAATGTTTGGCCAAATAGAAAACAAGTGCACAAACACACTTTAAAAAAACGCATATTTCTGCAAATACAAATAAGACATCCTTAAGGATAGCCATAATTGAACAAAACTTTTGCTACTTACCCAAAAAAAAAAAAGAAAGATGAAATAACCAAGAAACCAGTAAAGACCAAAACTTTTTTTTAACAGAAATAACGAAAACAACAAGAAAGAAAACTTGTACAAATATTGCTCCTCAGGGGTCGGTATATGAACAAATAGTATCATTTTGTATAATTTTGCTTAATGTTTTACTATACAGCCATTTTACCAGTTGTTAACATTGCTCGAGTCATAAAACTCTCGAGGGACGCCAAAACCAGCTCAGAGAAAGAACCAAAAAAAATGCTTTATTTCATTAAAGGAAGAAAAATATGCTCTTTGGTCTTTATGAATTGTTACGAACAGAAATGGCAAAACCGAAATAAAAAGCAACCAAGCAACTTGATTGTTGGCTGACCACTTCCTTGTTAATGTTGTAGTTCGCTGTTTTTATAAATTAATATCTACACGATTCGTTTCCTTTTTTTTTCATTTAAAAGGGCTCGCAAAAAATATTAATGGAAAGCCCAGAACTAAGCTATACAATAATTCGCATCTACAATGCGGCGAAACGTGGTTATAATATCAATTTTATGTGTATTTGTATAGTATGCATTTAGGAGCATGAATGATTGTAAGCTGCTAGAAAAAAAAAATAACTTCTAGTGAAAAAAATGGTTTTTATTTCTATTTTTGTACATATGCAAAAATATTAGCAAAGAGAAAACTAAAAAACTTTTTAAAAGGAGCAACATTTTATACTGCTATTTGGCCATTGACTTTTGAAAAATTTTTTGTATAATATTTTCTACTCATATTTTTTGCCACTTTACCTTGTATACTCTTAAAAGTGTTTTTTTTTTGTTTTTGCTTTCAATATTTCACACTTCACTACCATAAACACAAGATTATGACCACACTAAAGTGAAAAATAGTTAAAGTGTTGGTCTGCATGAAAGATCTACGAGAAATACTAAATAAAAAAAAATGTGTGGATATTTGTATCTTAGTTTAATATAGGTATAGTTGAGATGAATGCAAACTTAAGCAAATCTGAAGGTGAACAAGAACTAAACTAGAGCTCTGGTGAATTGCAATATTGTCAACAATACATAGGCATACAATAGCTAAGGTTATCAATTAAGTCGGACTTTCTTAGGCAACAATTTCTCTATGAACCACATTATTACTAAGAATAAAGATATTCAACTTTGTAAAAATTAAGGGAAAGCTGAATTCGTGCACGAAGCTTCCTTTAGTGGTTTAAACAACGTCCTAAAAATTACCGTCGAGCCATGTGCCGCTAAAAGAGCAACGCGGGATCAAAGATTCTTCTTAAAAATTTTGCTAACGGTAACATTATCGAAAAAATACTAATAATCAAGTGTGAAGCTAGGGAAATTGCCTACAAAAAATAACTTTGTTTTTTTCGTACAACTAACGTTTTCTGAGAAACTTTAACGTACAGCATGTAAACCAACCTACACAGTGGGAGAACTTGGAAAAAACGGAAATAATTCTGTTCAATTAAGGATTGATTACACTAAAAAGACAAATCAATCAATCCGTACTTAAATCAAGCCGAAGCGATCTCAATAGTACGGTAAGAACGTACAATTCTCTTTTGTATATAGAACTGTTGAACTGAAAATAGACTAAATTAAAATTTAACTTAACTGAAACTAAAGAAGAACCTGAATTAGAAACCTGCATTACAACCTGAACTTGAATTGCTTTTAATCCTAAACTAGACTCTGCATTATAACTAAACAAGTTTAAGGGCAGAATCAGAACTTTAATCTTTTTTTAAAACCAAACATGAGTTTAATTTGAGGCTAAATTAGAAAGTGTTTTACAACTTTAAAACTAAAATAAAAAACTATAACTTGAACTAAAAACTGAACTAGAACTTAAAAATAACTAAAGCACGAACTACAACTTAAGTAGAACATAACTTGAAACTAAGTTACAAGTTAATTGTGAAAAGAAACTGAACTTAATCAAATACCTAAAGCGAAACCCTTAACCAGAACGTATACCTGATCTTTAACGTTATTTTTTTTTTGCCTGATTAAAACATTAACTTAAATCTAAGCTATTGACTAAGCAAGAAAGTCAACGAAATTCCAAACTTAAACTTTGACTTGTACATGATGAACTAGAGCTCTACTTGAACCTGTTATTAAATAAATAAAATTAACATAAATTGTAAAGCAGGCTACAATCTAAACTAGTTCCTTACCCGCACCAAAAAAAGGACCTTCCCTTAAACCTAAGCTTTAATCCGAAGGTGAGCAATAACTATAGCCTCAAGGTCCATCTGAACTTGAAGATAAAATAAAACCTAACCCAGGACCTTAACTAGAACCTGATCAAGAATATTAACTATTTACAATTTCCAAACTAAAATTCAAACTTAAAAAAATAAAACTAAAGCTAATATTTATTGAGTTAAGTAGCTTTTTATCATTTTAGCATAATATTTTCGGGTTAATTAATGTTATTTTTCATTCTTCTATTTTCAGGTATGTGATGTTTATAATCCAAATAGAAAAAGTAAAGTATTAGAAAATTAAAAAAAAAAATCAATCGATGCCTTATGAAAACATCATGTATTTTCTCAGCCAGAAAAGTTATTTTTAAATAATATCGGATTTATTAAAGATGCCAAGAAATTTTTTTCAAGTATTATTAATTTTTTTTTTTAACAAAAATAATATAATAATCATACGCTCAGTGTAGTCTCTTAATGTACACCGAAATATATGCTACGATATATTGCATTATAACTGGCTGCGTATACTTATTTTTTAATGGATTATAACTCAGCCCTTTAAGCATAACGTATACGTATTGAAATTTACTTCCTTTGCGCGTAAAAGTATGCTATAATTTTATTCGCTGTAAATACATTTCTGTTTTATAAAATAGAAAATTGTCAAAATTCAAAAAGAATTAATATTATTTTTTTTTTTGGATTAAGAGCAAAATAAGCCACTCAAATGTCTTGGCAAAATACACATTTTATTTCCGTATATTTATTTATTTATTTTTTTATTTTTGTTTTGTATTTAATCAATGCAGACGCCGATAGTGGTGCGGTAATTTTGCTCGATATTTGTTTTAAACGGTGGGGAAATATAAAACAAAGGAAACGAATTTCGAGTGAAGAGTAGCTTTAAATAACAAGCTGTTTTGTGGCAAATATTGTTGCTTAAAAAATTAGAATTTACGACCGGAAATAACTTTAATGCTTCTTTAACGTCTTCACTCTGAAAAGTTTTTACTGAAATTATTTTTTATAGCACTAGACACCGCAAACAGTTTGACATATCGCACCCTAAATACTAAAGGGTATAACCTCAAAATTTTTATTTTTTCACTTTTTGGAATAAATCGACACATGATATTCATATCTACCCGCTGTAAAAATTTCATGCTATTTTGTCTCCATTTTGGTAATGAAAAGTTTGGTTTACAAATTCTTTTTCATATGCCTGCAATGTAAAATTAAAAATTGTCTTTCTTCTACTGAAAATTTCAAAATTTCGAGTTAATAAAAAATTTTAAGTGTTTCTACAAAAATACTTCAAATGTTTTTCCAAAGAAACACCCCAATTAACAACACAAAATATTTGTACACTGAACCAAAAATTTACCTAAATACTGCAAAATGGGGTGTAAAATTGAAGAAATATATGTTTTTCTACAACTTACAAATTTTTTATTTAAGTCTACAGACTTTTTTGTAAATACAGAAAAATTTCGTAAATAGTAATTATAAGATTTTACTTAATAAACCTTTTCAGTTAAATTAATTAAAATATTTATCAAATTTACTAATTATGCTAGTTTGAAGAATTTTTATTCATTTTAACTACCAAAATAAATTTTAAATATCTTTTTTATTTAAATTTGCGAATTATTTTTCAAATTAACAAATAAATTTAGTATATAAATATGAATAAGATATTACGGATTTACTGATCGAATTGGATATCCAATGAAACCTTTTAGAATCAGGCACATTTCTGCCCTATTAAAACTGCCATACGACGTCTACCAACTGATATTGCAAGAGCTGCCATAGACTGGAATCCTCAAGTCCAACGTCAGCCTGGTCGACCACATAATTCCTGCATCCGGTCCATCAGAACAAGCATCAGAAGAAGCTGCTACCCTTACATGGAACGGGATTAAACTACTTACCAGAGATAGAAATAGATCGCGAGAAGTCGTTAACGCCGTATGTGCTCCGTGAACATTTTATTTAAATATTTTATTTTGCGTTTCATTATTTATATCAGTTATAGATAGAAAAATAGAAAAATAGAGGACATATTCAAACATACATAATATATATGTTTAGAATCATAAGAGTCATTTGTATTTTCATTAAAATTTTTTTTTTTTTTTTTTTTCTTGTTATTTGAAAAATTTTGTAATAATAAAAGCCTTCATGGCCAAATCATAATATTAAAATTTGTCTCAGAACGAACTAAAAGTCTTCAATTCGACATACATTTCTCCACTTTAGATTCCGTTAGTCCTTTTGAAGGATTCTATTTGATTTTATTAAAACAAATAAGTAAATTATAACGAAATTTCTTCAGCTATACATCCATTAAGACCATATTTGCAATTAACGCCGCAACGTTTGCATGCAACATTTTGTTTGTTTGCAAGAGGTGTAGGGAAGAAAACGGGGTTGAAAAAGTTGCACGGCGGCGCATGGATAGGCATTTTATATGTTTTTGTCATTTTGGTTTAAATTTTTTTTTTCGTTTTTAAATGTTTTTTATTCGAAATGTTGTCAACTTTTGAGCTGAAGAAAAAACGCAGCTTTCATAAAAATATTTTGAATTAAGTAAAGGTTTAAAAAACAAACGAAAGAACAATTTGACTGTATTTTTTTAAGTTTTACAATCAAAAGTTAAAAACAAACCAATATTTTGCGCTTTTAATTAATAAAAAACATTTTAACCTTTTTTAATTAGTGTGTTGCTTCTTAAATATGTATGTATGTTCAAAGATATCTTTTTAAGAATAACATATTTTAAAAAGTGTAAATATGCTTACAAAATCTTAATTTTTCCAGAAATTTTCTGAAAAAGTCCCTTTTTTAAAAGTAGGTTATTCAGAAAGTACATTTTTTAAATTTTATAACTAAATATTAGCTATAGAGATTATATTAAATCTGAATAATTTCTAAATAATTACAAATATGTATATACATACATACATATCGAACTTATTCACAAAGACGGTATTAACTCAAAATTTTTATTTTTCGCTTTTTGGATAAAACCGACACGTAATATTTATATTTACCCGCTATAAAAATATTAGGAATTTTGTGTATTTTTTGGTAATGAAACGGTTGGCTTAAAAATCTTTTTTCACATGCCTTTAATATTTAATTTAAAATTGTTTTGCTTCTACTAAAAGTTTTTAAATTTTGAGTTATAAACCTCTTTATGATCAAGTGCGGTATGTATTTGTATAATAATAGAATATCTATTACATATTCAAAAAAGTTGCGATTTTTATTTGTATCTATTAGAATTTTTAATCGCTTAGTAATTATAGAAATGGTTGGTTGGTTACATTTGATTGAAAAAATGCTTGAAAAAAATTAAAATGTAAATGTGAAAAGAGTTTCGGAGCAACTTTAAAAGAATATCGAAAAAAAACTCGGCGTTAATTGCATAATCTGAGTGCGGTCCAAGTTAAAATAAAAACATTTAAAAAAAAATTTTACACTTTTACGAAAGTTTTTCATATAAACTAATATTTATTTCTCAATGTTGCCAAAAAAAAAATTCTTAGAAATTATATCAACAAAATTTAGTTCATTAAACGGATTAAGTATTCAAATTAACTTCCTTTAAGGATGCTTATTCAAATATTTTTATGGTTTACTTTTGGTTTACTTACTGGTTTACTACTATTTTAACAAAATTTTTGTGTATATAACAGAATTTTACCCATTCTTTTAACCAAATTTTATTCATATACACAGATTTCAATTACAAAATTATTTAACGAAAATTATTGTGTTGATTTGAAGAAAATTTGTGTAGTTGATTAAATTTTGATTATAATTGAGGAAAAACTGAGTCGATTTAACAATTTTTTTAGTTCAGGGGTTACTAAATTTTTTAGTTTATATTACCGATCATATTTGGTTCAATGTTATATAAATGTTAAATTTTAACATGTTTGTCAAGCGATTTGTGTGGTTTATTTTGCCGTTTAATGTATGTATATAAGGGTTATAGCGTTCTTAAAATTTTTTGTTTAAATCAAATCTTACATGCCCTAGCCAAAATTTATATTATCAAGAAACCCTACTTTCAAAGAAGTTCCCACACCAAACGAGTTGAAATTTGTTTGATATATAAAAATTAATTAGAAAATTTACCACTGCCGTAATTTTAAACGGCTGAAGAGTAAATTCTAAGACATAAGGTTAGCGAGAAATTAAAAATAGATTTCCTCTATCGCAAGACTATTAGCACCAAATACTGAACTCCGCTAATTTAATAAAAAATATTTTCTTGAGGGTTTTTAGAAATTGCATTTCAAGCCCTTTTTACTAATCTAGTATTGGCTTTCACGTGGTGATAGTTAAATTTTTTATAAAAATTGAGCCATTACCCTGACGCTCATAAATTTTGTTTTCACTAATTTTTTTTTTAAAGTTAAACTATTTATGTACTTTGTGTTACAAACCCACAAAAGTTTAAGTTATTTTAATAATTAAGCGTTTCTATAATATGCATTTTACACTTCATTGCCAATCTTGCAACGAATATCTCTTATGTCTATATAAACTCATTAAATTTACAATAGCAGCTTTAGCTAAAACAAAAGCAGCAACTTTGCTAGCGGCAACTTGAAAATAACCAGAAAAAAAGGTATAAAAAATTATTTTTATTTTATATTACACAAAGCACACAAAATTACACTTAAGATCTCAAAGACTGTAAAAGACAGACACTTAGTCATATACACGCAAACTCTTTAGATGGAACATAAAATCAAAATCTTATACACAAACAAGCTCATATTTATACCCATACAAACATAAACAGTTTAAGTCAGATACACACATACACTAACTGTTATATTTAAGCTAGTATTCATATTTGTAATGACCTTAATCTAACAGTATTCATTAAAAATGCATCATCATTGTTGCTGCAAACAATATTGAACTTTTCGCAGTAGAAGAAGCAGATGAAGTAACAACACAGCAACAGTGTGGCACCAGTTAAATGAAAAGCAGTTTTCAAGATTTTTAATGCAGCTCCGGCTAATGCTATTTTGAGTCTCAACATGCTTGACAGACTGACTAACTGACTGAATGACTAAAGGACTGAGTAACTAATAGCTTAACTGCAAGTCCTTTGCTTGAAATCAAGATTCTTAAGAACATTATAAATAATATAAAAACGTAGGAAAATAATGCCATAAAATTTCAAGAGTTCTTTTTTCTCTCTAATTTTCTTGCTTTTGTTGTCAACATTGTCTTTGATAATAAAAGTAAATTTTTATGCGAAACAATTGTAGATAATATCCGAAAGTACTTTATGGTAATAATAGTGAAATCAGCATTAGAAGAGGACAGAGTGATTACGCGAAGGAAGCACCTTTAACACAGAATAACGAAAACAAGTAAGAAAGTATGGTCGGTCAAGCCCGACCATATGTTACGCTACACCAAAGAATTAAGAGACACATTTTCATGACCATGATCCATGCACCCTATTTGGGATCCATGGGCAATCATGGACGCGCCAGACCAGATAATGTTATGAGGTTAAGATTCAAGAAAAAGTTCTTTGTGCCGAACATTATTTACTGCCTGTTTTTCAAACTGAAATAAAAATTTTCGTTTAGAAATTTATGTTAAAAACAAAAACAAATTTGAGTTTTTTTATTGTTGTTTCAATATAAATTCCAAATTCCAGCGTGATAATTTTAATTACATTCTGCTGGCGTCTAATAATTGTAAATTTTTCTGTGCATACAATATACTTCATTGCTATCCAAAGGATAGCGTAGGTAAAATGTAACAAGAAGATACAATATAATAGTCTGGTAGTGTATAAAATCATTTCTGAAAAATTGAAGGAATAATGTGCTGTTTTCACAACACAAGTGACTGAACGTGTAGTAAAATTTATATGAAAAGCACTCAGTTTTTTGAGTGTTTTCCATATAAATTTTACTACACGTTCAGCCACTTGTGTTGTGAAAACAGCACATAAGACTATTACAAAAAAGCTTTATAAAATACATAACTGAAATTTAACTCATAGAATAAATTCGAAAAATAAAAAATGTTGAATATAATATAAAGTAACCTACGAAAGGAAATAATTCCCAGTTTCTAATTTTAATTTTATTTAAAAAAAAACAGGCAGTTAGATATATTTATCTACATGGAATTTGTTTGCCTTGAAGTGATTTTAGGATGGGGTCTTATATGGGATCTAGGAATAATTTTTAGCTTGCCGGCATTGTAGCTATCGTAAAAGTTATTGTCGCCAATTTGTATATCATTACCATCATTCATAAGAAAGTTATGGCATCAAAAGCAATTTTCGGAAAAAGTATTTGTATGTGAGTTATGGTCAAATATAGACCGATTCCAATAAAATCTGGTAAGATGACTTCGATTGCAGTAAAATAAGTTTGGACCAAATTTAATCTAAATACCAATATAATAAAATGGTTTATTGGCACAAAGACAAAGACAAGACACAAAGACTTAAATGGCTATTTGAATTTATGGACCGATTATCCAAAGACATGCTCAAAATTTCATCAAATTATCTTTAAAATTGCGACTTGTGCTTTGCAGACAAGATTTGCATGCACAGCCAGCCAGACGTACGGACATCGTTAGTTCGATTCAAAAAGTAATTCTGAGTCGATCTGCTTATTAAAAGCTGGGTCTAGGACAAATATTTTAAAGTGCTACAAAGATAAGCACCCACATATAATACCCACCCGATTATTAAGAAATAAAAAACAAAATAATTTTATCAGATAGAAAGCCACAAAAGCAAGTAAATAAAAATGAGACTCGTTTAAAAATTTAAATTAATTTTAAATGATTAAAAAACCCGGCAGACTATAAGAACAAAAATCTTATACATAAAGTTACTGATTGCTTTACAGGGGTCTAATCACCGCATTCGACACTATCGTATCGAATAAACTATCAAATTTTTTTGCATACGATAGACACTGACGTATTGAATGAAAACTCGATAAATGTAATGTCGAGTTACTCGATATCGAATGCAATTATTTCAAATTCAATACATTTCATTCGATATCGAGTTTCACGATACCAAAATATATAATTTCGATCAATTTTGCTCGATATCGTATGCGGTGATTTGACCCCAGATCTGGTTTAACGTGGTTTTACTTCCTAAGTCGGGTTTTAATTAGGCTTTTTGTGCAGAACTTAAGAAAAGTTTGAATTTGTTTATGAACAGAATTATACAAATACAATTACAATATATTTTCTAACTTAATTTACGCAGCAATAATAAAGGAGTCCTTCAGCCTGCTGCAAAGTGGGATAGCTTCATATATTTTTGTGCAAAAACTATAAGGAGTGGTCGTAGATCATTGAAATTCGGCATCGAGCATTATATTGATCAATATTAAATTAAGAAAAACACTAAATTACATCAAAATCACCCAACCCCCACCACCCATGCAATTTTCATCGATTTTTTCGCATAAAATTTTTCGTATCCAAGCAAAAGTCTTGAAATCTGGTACATATACTTTCAATTAAAGGAAGCATGCCAAATTTCATTGAAATCGGGAATGCCAATGCCTGCCGCGCGCATGCAATCCATATCGATTTTTTTCGCATAAAATGTGTTCTATCCAAGCAATAGTCTCCAAATTTGTTGCATACACTTTCGGGAACAAAAAAAAAACTTATGCCGAGTTGGAATAAAATTCGACACGCCCACCGCCCAATAAGGATTAAGCTTAAGATTTAATAATAATAAAAAAATTACGGTTTAATAAATAAAATATTATATTATATCAAATATTTTCCAATAAATTCAAATTAATTTTCTAATCACAGTTCTAGTTTAGATTCTAGTGTAAGTTTAGGTTCTAGTTCAGGTTTCTAATTTAGGCTCTTCTCCAATATAACTTTGGGTTCTAGTTCATGTTCTAGTTAAGGCTCGAGCTGAGGTTTGGTTTAAGTTTATGGCTTAGTTGAAGTTCTAGAACGAATTGCTTGTAAGTTTCCAGTATAGGTTTGGTTTATATTTTGGTTCAGGTTTTATGCAAGGCTTTAGTTTAATTATGTTCTTGTTTATATTTGAGGTATGTTATTAAAGGGCATAACTTAGGTTTTTTAAGGGCTTAGTTCAGTTTAATTTTTAAGCTTAGTTCAGGTTCTTGTTTATATTCCAATTCAGATTTCAGTTGAGGTTTTGGTGACGGTTAAACTTCCAGTTTAAGTTTTTTTAGGTACTAAATAACAAAATTCAAGTTTTATTTTAGGCTTAAGTTCAGGTTCTGGTTAAGATTACAGTTTAAATTCTAGTTGGAGTTCTTATTAAATAGGTAATAACTAACATTTTAATTTAGTTTTATAAATTTTCATATTTATTCGAATGTGTATTCTAAGTCAAATACAATTTTAAAAGCTTTTATACTTTAATAGTCTTTTTCCTTCAATAGTTTTCAGGAATATTTTCTATGCACTATCAGAACTTTTGTTTGTATATATTCTGATAGTGCATTGAAAATATTCCTGAAAAATATTGAAGGAATAAGACTATTAAAGTATAAAAGTTTTTAAAATTTTAACTTGACTTAAAATACACATTCGAATAAATATAAAAATTTATAAAAATAAATGTTACTCACCATGAGAAATAAATTCCACAGATTCTACATTTTAATTTAGGTTACAGCTTATGCTTTCGTTTGGAATCTAGTTTAAATGCAAGTTCAGGTTCCTGTTCAAATCCTATTTACACTTCTAGTTCAGGTTTAGCATTAGCTTTTCGTATAAGTTTTACTTATGGCTTAAATTTAATCTACTTCCACTCGAATAACAGTTCTTGTTCAACTAAAGTTAAGTTTTTATTAGATCGTAATAGAACTCTAGCTTTAAGTTAGTGAAACTTTTTATTGGTTATAATTAAGTTTTGTTCTTTCTTGTGTATTTAAAGTCATATATTATCATATAAAACCTTGCACTACTTCATATTCCTATGAGTTTAAACTATTAAAATAAAATTCTTTTAAAAAAGCATCCTTATAAAATTTGCATTTCACTTCTTCTTCGCCTTGTCTGACTTTTAAATTTGTTGTAAGTTTTTTCTTTGGTACCCTCCCTTCCAACGTCTTTGAACATAAATTCTGCATTAAATTGACATTCATAATGTTTGTCAGTGTGTCTTGTTGTTTCTTTGGATGGCTTAAGTGTCAAAAACAAACACAAAAATTTTAGGAAAAAGTGCAACTGCTATTAAATTTAATATTTCAATAAGTGCCACAACATGACTTAACACACACACACACACACGAGTTGAGTCACTTCAAAATACACACACACACTACTGTCACACTTGCCAACAACTTGACATTTATGCATACATATGTGGCAACTTGTAATAGCTGAAAATTTTGCTACTGAAGCAAACTTTGCTATTGCGGTTGTTAACTTACAAGCAAAATGTTAAAGAGGCAGAAAGAGAATTAGAGCGAAAGAGATACCGAGGAAAAGAGAAATATTATGTTCCTAACTACATTGTAAACAAAATTATTCATAGAAAATTTTCCACCAGAGATGTTTTAACCTATAAAAGTGTCATATGTAAATAATATAATGCCACAAGTTGCAGTTTGGCTGGCGGTAGTGTGGGCATTACGAGAAAAATTATACAATAGTATTAAATAAGATGAAGGTTATTAGAAAAGAAAGATTTTTTTTTTTTTTTGTTTTTGGGA
Organism: Pollenia griseotomentosa; assembly: GCA_963931875.1. Lineage (NCBI taxonomy): Eukaryota > Metazoa > Arthropoda > Insecta > Diptera > Polleniidae > Pollenia > Pollenia griseotomentosa. The sequence goes on along the minus strand of OZ007561.1, from coordinate 198,598,390 downwards.
AACAAGAAAATATTGCTTTTTGAACAAAGCCTGAACATTTGCGTGGAATTAGGTTTATGAAACATTTTGTGCCAAAAATATACAATTAAGGTAAATTTTAAAAAATTGTTTAAAAAAAGTAGGCCACATAAATAGTTTTTGCAGGCACGGGACAAAAAAAAACATTTAATTCTTTAGAAACTTAATTGTACAGAATTTATATATGTATTTTGATAGCATGAAACAAAAGATTTAGGATAAAGGGTATCGAGACGCTTGCACGAAAGCTTTTTCAATGCAATTATTTTCCATTAAACAAAACAACTGGTATTCGTACTAGGCAAGGTCCGGGCTACAAGTCGAATTAGGCAAAACTTTCTAGACACTTTTATCTAAGAAACTTTTAACTGGTCTTGCAAAATGTAGCCGAGCGCTGTTATGACGAAATTTTACATCTCTATGTCTGGTCTCATATTTTGATTCATTTAAATTCCGCAAAAGTTTGACCCAACTTTTTCTTAATACTTGACTCAAAATCCCCCAAAAGTTTGACGAAACTTTTGCTCAGTTCTTGAAAAAAATCTCACAAGTGCTTGACTCAACTTTTCCTAAATATTTGCTAAAATCCCGCAAAAGTTTAAGCCAAGTTCTCTCAAATGCTTGACTTAAATTCTATAAAGCGTTGACAAAACTTTCCTTTAATATTTGACTAGAATTCCAAAAAAAAAAAAAACAGTTAACCGAACTTCTCCCAAATACTTGACTAAAATTTAAAAAAATTCGACCTAAATTATCCTTAATTCTTGACCGAGATTCCACAAAAGTTTGAGCCAATTTTTCCTTAATACTTGACTAAAGTTCCACAAAAGTTTGACGAAAAAAATCGTACAAAAGTTTGACTCAACTTTTCCTAAATATTTGCTAAAAATCCCGCAAAAGCTTAAGCCAAGTTCTGTCAAATGCTTGACTTAAATTCTACAAAGCTAAAACTTGACTAAAACTTCAAAAAAAATCGACCTAAATTTTCCTTAATACTTGACCGAAATTCCACAAAAGCTTGAGCCAACTTTTCCTAAATACTTGACTAAAGTTCCACAAAAGTTTGACTCAACTTTTCCAAAATACTTGATTAAAACTTCACAAAAGTTGGACCCAACTTTTGCTTAATAGTTGACTAAAACTCCACAAGAGTTTTACCCAACTTTATTTAAATACTTGACCTAAATCACACAATACTTTGGCTTAAATTTTCCTTAATATTTAATTAAAATTCCACAAATGTTTAACCCGACTTACGAATAACATTCCCATATTTTCTTAAGTGAATCACTTGATTTTATAGTTAATGGAATTTAAGGAATTTCTTTTGTTTAACAAAGACTTTGATGCTACACAAAAAAAGTATCGAACAATAATTACACTTAAGTATTCTCAGCTTTATAAACAAAGAAAATCTAAAACAGAAATTCATTAGAGCTGCATACTTTAGGGCTTAAACATAATCCGTTTGCTGCCAAAGCTTTACATGTATGTGTGCAATCAATTGTGCAACTTTAAAACAAACAAAAAGTTTTATTTTTTTTAATAAAAGCATAAAACCGGAAAATCCTAATGTATTAGGAAAATGTTTGAGAAATTAGTTTCTTTTTTGCAATTTTCGTTTATAGTTGTGCTAAATTTCTTTATTACTTATCTTGATAAGTGATTTCAACTGACGTCTATTTCTGGAGGAAAATAAAAAAAAATAATTTTTACAAGAAACAAGAAAAAAATGTGAAAGAACATCAAGCGGAAATGTTAACATAACGGTCAACATCTTTAAGCCTGCATGACAAAAACGGCAAGCCACCATTAAAGCAAAGTTCAGTTGAGTGTGGCAATATGTTTTTTTTTTGTTTGCAACTTTCTGCTTGTTGCAACTTATAGCATTATATGCAGGTAGAACTGCAACAATAATAAACATTTTGCACCTTTTCCTTTGACATGCACAGTGTAACAGCAAAATGGCGCACACCATTGCAAACATTTATTTAATATAAAAAAACTGTCTGTGTAAGCAGTGGTCGGCAAAAAGAGTGCATTAAAAATTTTTGTATGCATTAGTTAGAATAACGCTATAGGCTAGCTAAGCAAAAAGTATTTAAAAACTATTTAGTATTTAGAAGTATTAAAGTAAACAGCACAAAAGTTCTAGTATTTTTTAGATTAATTACTTCAGTTGCTTCATGCACCGTATCTGAATAAAAAACGCTGCCTTCTTCTTTAGAGCCTTTCATCCATTTCCAAAAGCAGTATTCCGCCCAGAAAGATCGGTCAGAACAAAATAATATACGAAAAACTTATTTTTGGCTCTTAATATTTGGTATTAGAAAATTAACGAACTATATAAAGATTTCGTTATTCTGCTCTTCTTATAGAGCACAAGTAATATGATTTATAAGTTTTTAAAGCACAATTCTATGATAGTAGAAAAGCTACTGATAGATCTATCTCCTTGTCTTTTTCGAGTATTTCATTTAAATTTGGTTTTTTACTTTTTATTAGCCTTTTAACTTCCTTAAATTACTACTACAAAAGCCGCCCACTAAAAGTCTATTTAAGACTTTCTTTGTTACAAGATTTATAAGTGATTCATAATGATTCATTGGAAAGTTCCACAATTAAGGGTTGTGAACAACCTCTCCACAGGAGTAGCCTGACCGCCAAGCTGCTCGTACTTGACTTTTGTCAATATAATTTTAATAAATAAATAAAAGTATATTTCTCTAACTTAACAACAGTCTATTTAAGACTTTCTTTGTTACAAGATTTATAAGTGATTCATAATGATTCATTGGAAAGTTCCACAATTAAGGGTTGTGAACAACCTCTCCACAGGAGTAGCCTGACCGCCAAGCTGCTCGTACTTGACTTTTGTCAATAAATAATAAATAAATAAAAGTATATTTCTCTAACTTTCTTTGTAGTGTTAAATTTGCACTTGTTTTGTGCACTTTTAATTAGCCTTTAAAATTCGTTACCCATCTTCTGCAAAAGTCATCCACTGTCGCGGCATTTATGTCTTGCTTAGGTGTGTGTATATGTGTGTATTATGCTATTGTTAATGTCTGCCTTTACCCACTATTACCACAAGCGATTGTGTTGCATTCTATTATATGTTACACTTGACTGCCACCACTGCTTGCTATCACAACTACTCAATTCAATGTAACAGTAAGCACAACTGTATATTTTTCCTTCCTTTTTTCCACTGTATACTAGATTTTTTGGCCAGCTGCCAATCACACACATTCGCAGTCACTAAAATGTAGACAATGGAAGCAAAAAAAAAAAAAAAGAACAAAAAGGTGGGGAAAACTCAAGCAGAACAATAAATGCAGTTTTTTTTTTTGTTGCCAATTGTTTTGCCAAAGGTAAAGTGTGGGTTTTTTTAATAGTTTTTTATATTTTTGCAATTTAAGAAAACATTTATTTATTTTTTTTTTCTTTTTATTTATTTCACAATATCTTTGTTATAAAAGATTGTTAAGGAAATTGTTTAATTGAAAAAAATGTAGCATGGAAAATAATAAAGGTGTTGCATAAATTAATTTATTTTCTCCAACAGTAAAATTAATTATGCGTTTTTTAAAGAAATAAAGAAAAGGTACGGAAAATTGTAGGAATTTAAGAAATTTTGAAAATCAAATTCACTACCTTGATCTCAATTGTATAATAAAAAAAGACTTAGCTACGCAAAAAGCTAAGAGGCCAAAATCTCAGCTGCTCTTCCATGTTGTTTAATTCTATATTAGGCTCTAGGTCTAGTTCAGGTTTTATTTGAGGAACTTATTCATGTTCTCCATAAGGTTCTAATTAAGACTATATTTAAGATTCGAGTTAAGGATCTGGTTGAGGTCTAGTTCAGGCTCGAAGGCCCAAAAACACTTGTCAAATGCTTGTCCAGTCGGCGAATTTAGCGTGTTCGTGTGCTGAACGTAATATTCGCCGTCATATCTAAATTTTTTGATTTTTAATCAAGCGTTGTCGGTGTCACACATACAAACACATTCTTACTAATACTACCACAATGCTTGATGAGTATTTTGATCAATGTATTTGGGCCTTAAGTACATATTGTTGTTCAGCAGTATAAGGCCGAGGCCACGCAATGAGCGGCTAAGCGTCAAGCGGCTGAGCGATGAGCGTCAAAAAATTAAAACATATGAAATACTATTGAAGTGGCCACGAAATGAGCGGCATGCGAGCGAAATTTTTGAGCGTCTAAGCGACGTCGCTCAGGAATAAAACTTGTTCTAATTTTTATTTGTTTTCTGAGCGTCAAAGAATAAACATGGCAAAAGTGAATGTGGAGCTTACAATTTCATCTGTACAAAGCCGACCGCTATTATGGCAAGACAGATTACCAAATTTTAAAAATAAAAAAATAACCGAAAATTTATTTTTTTGTTTTGTCAATCTAGTGTTAACTGCTTGCAACAGCAAATCAATGGATTTCACATTTGGGTAGATTTGTATATATATGGTTAATGATGAACACCAAGGCCTGTTCGTCGATTTCGATGAATATATATATATTTTATAATTTGTTTTTGTTTTAAATGTAAGTTAAGCGAACGAAGTCTTCGCTCGAAATCGACGAACAGGCCAGGCCGCAAATTGTTTTTTTTTTCTTAATAAACGCATTAAATTCATATGAATACGATTTTCGCGTAATAACATTAAACAATCAACTCTTTACAATAGCATTTTAACAACTTACCGCTCAGAAATGACGCTCAGTAATAAGCCACTTGCCGCTCAAACTTGACGCTTTGACGCTCATCGCTCAGACGCTTGACGCTTAGCCGCTTATTGCGTAACCTCGGCCTAACACGGGTGTATTACTTAACACAAATCGCTTATTTGCTGCAACGTCGTCATAACCAAAAAATTTAATTTTGGAGTTATTGATGCAGAATTTTTCGCTATGTTTTCTTTTAAATTGTGTATTTAATGCATCTTCATATTAATTATACATTCCCCGTTAGAAGATAATTAGTCATTACTTTATCTAAGTAGTGCAAGCAAATCAAAGTCTTAAAACACGTTTACTTCGAAATGTGTGTTGCCAGAAGTAGGGGAAAATCCCTACATTTAGGTATTTTTGACACTAAAATAGAAGCGTAGGGAAAATCGAACAGATTTTTTGTATTACCAAAATGTAGGGATTTTTCGTCATATCGCATTATTTATAAAATAAATACAGAAAAAACGTTTTGTTAGTGATATTTTCTTGTCCAAAACGGTTGAGAATTTTTCCTTTCACTAAAATCGCTTAAAAATATATTTACACAGTTGTTTATGATTTAAAAAGTGGGCGACACTAATAAATTTATGTATGTGTATGTTTCTTCTAAGAGAGTGCCCCGGTAGGCTAGCTGGTAGTAAGCTAGTCTATCAGCGCCTGGGTTGCGGGTTCGATTCCCGCCAGAGACTCTGGTTTCGTTCCTGCAGACAAGCGTAGAGCTTCGCGGGATAAGCTTAGGGAATTAAAAAAAATATATCACTTAATTGAATTTTTAAAAGTACATACATATCGCACCTATTCAACAATAATGTATTAACTCAAAATTTAGTTTTTCACTTTTTGGACATAATCGACAGGTATTATTCATATCTACCCACTGTAAAAATATCGAGCTACTTTGTCTACTTTTTGGTAAAGAAACGGTTGGTTTTAAAATACTTTTTCATATTAAATTAAAATTGGTTTTGCTTCTACTGAAAATTTTCTAATTTTGAGTTAATATAGTATTGTTGAACAAGTGTGATATCTATATATTTTTTTAAGTTTTGTACTTAGTTTTTGTCAAAGCTTTAATATACATACATATTTGAACAAAATTTATTTTTTTATTACTATTGTTTTTTTCTATTTTAATGACAATAATGCGTAGGGATTTTTGTAGGGGAAATTTTTTAACGTGTAGGGAAAAATCGAATTTTTCTTAGCATGTGTAGGTATTTTTTCAAAAAATCCACTGGCAACACTGGTTATGGTGCAGTTGCAGCAAATGAGCAATATGGTATTTTCAAGTTAGATCACTATGTTCGACTTTGCCGAATCTTTAATATACACCCTCCACAGGGAGGTAGAATATTTAGGGGGTGGCCATTCTATGGGGCCTATTTAATTGTGTGATTTCTTTACTCAAAAGAAAAATCAATCCATCCGTACTCAAATCAATCCGAAGCGGTATTAATAGTACGGTGAGTACGGATCTTCGTGAATCAAGTATAGAAAGATTGATTCAAGTACGGATTTTCTATCGCAAATTAATTAAATTAAACATATTCAATCCCGTTTCGTACTTGAAATAATCCGAAAATGAGATAGAGTTAAGTAAAACTAAGATTGAATCAATCTCAAAATACGCTTGATTAAGAATTATAAAATTGTTTTAATCCGAATTCGTACTTAAAATAATCCGAAAATTAGATTGATTTATGTAAAACTTAGATTGAATCAATCTCAAAATGCGATTGATTCAAGTATTATAAAGTTGATTTTATCAAGAAATTAGAAATTAGAAAGAAAAAGTTATAATGATTGATTTACTTACCCGTACTACACTTTATAGAATGATAAAACACCAATATCATGCCCGATATAGTTTTTATTTTAGAAATCTTATGTACATATTTAACTAACAATAATCTAAATGAGAATCAAGAGTTCAATTTTACTTTTTAACCCTTAGTGGTGCACATGAGTCTCGCCAGACATTTTTTCAATGTGTATAGAAAATTAAAACATGCGTAGGCCGGAGGGTTAAACACAACAAAAAGTTTAATCTTTTTTTTTACTCGATCTAAGAATTTGATACTTATTTCAAGAAATTCCGGGATTGATTTTCGAAAGTAATCCCATTTAGGATTGTTTTGAGTTCGTTTGAATGTTATTCGTACTTGAATTTTTGAGTACGACTCGTATTTAAAGTAGTCATAAAAAACTTGATTTATCCCGAGTGTTTTTCTTTCTGTGTAGTCTTATAAAATTATGGCGTTCTTAAGTAACTGGTGAAGCTAATTTGAATACGCTGAATTTGAAAGAAGCGCTCGTATTCGCAAATAAAAATTTTAAAGCTGCTGTAATTTTTGTTTGATGCAAATTTTTTTTTTTTTTTTTTTTTTGACTTCGCAATTATTTCAGTATCAATAAATTAATTTCGCAAGAAAATTTTTTTACAAAAAAAAAAATAATTAGTATTGTGGTTATTTTGTTGAACTATTTATGGTTTTTAATCCAAATTTTTAATAATTTTAATTAGGCTTAAGTTCATTAAATTTAATTTCAATTAAATTATTTTTATGAAGAAAGGAATTTTACAACATGAAAATTAATTAAAATTGTTATTGATAATCTTTCATTCTTGACCGTGGCCGGGGCTCGAACCCCGGCCAGCTTTTTGCAAAAACCAATAAGGGACACCTCTTAGCAAAACAGTTCTATATTGAACTTCATTATCTTATTTTGAAAAGTAATAGACGGAAAATAAATTTTGTTTTTTTCTTTTTACCCACTTACAACTACAATTCGTGTTGGAAAAAAGCCATACAATTGTAGGGGGATGTAAGAAAAGATTAACTCACTGTTTATTGTTGGTGTTTTGTTTAAGCTTTGATTTTGTTACAAGAAATACTTTGAGTTCTTATTCGCTTTAGGGTTTTGTTCGTATAATATTTATAATTTTTCTAAAATCTTAGAAAAAGGTTTCCTGATGAGCTGGCCTAAGCAACCAGTGAAATGCGCACAGAAGCTAGCTTTCCCTCAACAATTAATTTCAGTGTATTTATCAAATATGAAAAATTAAGAATTTAGCACGTCACGGAGAAATCTTATTAATGGAAAATTTCTTTTTTGTAACCAAAATTCCTCTGTTCAACGCTCTGTTATAAGTTGTAAGTCCAGTTAAAATAGTGGTTGGGAAGTTTTGCGTAAGCGCCTTTTTCAGGCCTTTCCCTGTACAACTTTAATTAGTTTTAATAGATGTTCTTGTTTAAGTTGTGCTCTACTTAATGTTCCATTTTATTTTCTAAATCAGGTTTATCTTTAAATTTAAGTTTGCGTTTTAGTTTTTCTGTTCACGTTCTACTTAATATTCTAGTTTAGTTTTTTTTTTGGCTCTATTTTAGTTAAATGGATTTAAATATTCAGGGTTGTTCAGGAAATCAAAAACCCAAAACGCAAAGCGCAAAAATTTAAACTTCGATTTTTAATAAGATTTCTGGAATAAAAGAATTTTATGACAAATATTTTGCAAATATTTCTCTATTAAACAGAATTTTATAACAAAAATTATAAAAATTAGATTAAAAGTGTATTAAAAACAGCTTCCAAAATCTTGCGTTTTGCGTTTCCGATTTCCAGAACACCTCTGATTATTTACTTTAATACTTTATTAATCGTATATTAAAACTTCCTTTACACAGTACAACACATGATTTGTCAACTCAATTCTGTGAACTGTATGTGAAATTAGACCCAAAAAGAAGAATTTTTGCATCATTCGTTTTGTCTTCTTACATGCGATTTGAAGTTAGTATCGATTTGAAGTTAGTACTATCGTATAGGGGAATTTATCACGTTTTAGGCCCTGTTGTTTGACATAGCTCGACAACCACTAGCCCAATTTAGTTGAAATAAATTTTAAAAAATTAAGAATTACAATTCCCTTAATCTGTTCATATATTGTTTTCCTATACAAGTAACACTTTCGAAGTTAAAAATGAATGTATGAAGGGAAAAAATTATTTTTTGCCTAAAAATTTAAATTTTTTTTTTTTTAAAATACATAAAAAATCCAAAATGGAAAAAAGTTTCAAGTCTAGTTATTTTTTCGCAAAGTCACATAACCTATGAGCAAAATGAAACAAAGATCATAAAAATCGATGCACGCGTTTCGCTTTTATTCGCAATTGAGTAAAGGTATGAATTTCAAAAATCAGTTATAGCCACCACCCTTAAAATAAAAATAAAAATATAAAATAAAAAATTATCATGCAAAAAAAAACTTTATTTATAAAAACTTAATGAAAATAAAATAATATGCAATTAATACGCAATTATAATATGCATAAAAACAAAATTTAGAACATTTTTTCAATTATTGGCAATATCCATCCTTGTAGAAGTTGACGCTTGTGGTTCTGATGATCTTGTTTTCTTCGTAGGTTGTTCATATTCATGGTCTGAGTCTGTATCGTCATCCGAGATACACAAACTATTCAAGGGCGTGTTTCTTTCACTGTGTCCACCAATTTCAATGTCTTCATCTTCGGTGCTTTCTTCAAACTGCCTAATTGTGGAACTCCACCAACAAACCTCCGCAAGCAATGCATCCAATTTTTTGCTTTTGAACCGCTTTTCAAATGGCATGGTCACCTGGTGGAACCTCTCTCCTTGTTCGTCTGATTCCTGAGGTGATTGTGCCAAAAAAGTATCGAGGTGGTGGTGCAAGAAATGCAATTTCAGCGTCATGGATGCACCGATTTTTTCGAAATAAAACAGCAACCTGTCCACTCGTTGCTGTATCTCTTCTCGCTGGACACGGTTCTTTCCTAGAACGCCTTCTATTACTTCTTTCAATGCGTTCCATGCTTGTTGGTGGTCGTGATGCTCTGAAAGCAAATGTGTGAAAGAATCACTTTTGATCAATTTCCGAATATCAGGTCCATTGAGAATACCTGTTTTAAATACATAAGAAAAACGAAAAAATTATTGGTAGTGCGAATGTATAGAAATTAACAAATTTAGATATGACAATATTGAAATACAGAGTACGATACGTACCGTTTTTAATTTTCTCATCACTGAGTTTCGGAAAGATGGATTTCAAACAGTCAAAGGCGCCGTTAACTTTTTTGACCACCACTTCAATGAATTTCCCAGCTATTCCCAGTTTCATGTGGAGCGGTGGCAACAAAATATCATCCAGGTCCTTTATCATAGGTTCATTGCGTAATTTTAATTGTTTGTTGAGCTCGGGAGTTCTTCCTTTCCAATCTTTACATTGATATTGATTTCCTTTGTATCGTGAATCCCAATTACAAAGGAAGCAGAAGTATTTTGGATATCCGCCCTTTTCTATAATCCCTTGTAGTATGTTGACCACCTTCAGATCGCAACAAATGTTCCATTTGTGTTCATCGTATTTGATTTTCTTCAAAATTTCGCCCAATGCTTCATACGTTTCCTTCATAGTTGTGCTGAATCCTAATGGAATGCATGGTTTTTTATTTTTTTTGTGCAGCAGCACAGCCTTCAAACTAGTAACTGAACCATCGATGAATAAACGCCAGTCGCCGGGAAAACCGGGAAAACCGGAAAAACCCAAATAATAAAAAGGTCCACTTTCCGTTTAATTGTCCACGTACATTTATTACCGCAATCATAAAAATCAAATAACCTTTTGTTTATTCCTTTTTTTTTAATTCTCAGAATCATGAAAAAGGTGTCAATGTTTTCTCCAAATAATGTTGTGCATATCTCGAGCAAATTTTTTAAATTCATACCTTTACTCAATTTACGAATAAAAGCGAAACGCGTGCATCGATTTTTATGATCTTTGTTTCATTTTGCTCATAGGTTATGTGACTTTGCGAAAAAATAACTAGACTTGAAACTTTTTTCCATTTTGGATTTTTTATGTATTTTAAAAAAAAAAAAATTTAAATTTTTAGGCAAAAAATAATTTTTTCCCTTCATACATTCATTTTTAACTTCGAAAGTGTTACTTGTATAGGAAAACAATATATGAACAGATTAAGGGAATTGTAATTCTTAATTTTTTAAAATTTATTTCAACTAAATTGGGCTAGTGGTTGTCGAGCTATGTCAAACAACAGGGCCTAAAACGTGATAAATTCCCCTATACGATAGTACTAACTTCAAATCGATACTAACTTCAAATCGCATGTAAGAAGACAAAACGAATGATGCAGAAATTCTTCTTTTTGGGTCTAATTTCACATACAGCTCACAGAATTGAGTTGACAATCAATTCACTGAAAAATGTTGTACTGTGTTATTAAACCCGAATTGATATATTTAATTCTCACTTACTGCATTCCCGTCCCAAATGAATCATTTTTGTTTGGTTAGTAATAGAAACGCAAATAAAAGCAAAATCATTAAACAAATAAATATTTTATTAACTATATTCATTTTGACAACCTTAAACTTTTACATATATTAACACTTATCCAACTGACCTAGTTTTTATTAAAAATAATTCTCTTCTTTTTTTTAAACAAATTAATCAGTTTTAATGACAATTTATTTTTCACATTAATTATGTATTTTGGCTGCTGCTATGCAAAATTTCTTTTATATCTTAATTAAACATTTATAATCATTTTGTTTTTCACACTTACTCTTTATATACACACACACACACACACATACATATGTATGTATGCATGTGTAGTGTTGCTACTTTTCGACAAATTATTTTAACAAAATATATTTTTGTTAGCCTAGTTTTAGGCAGGTTTGCAAAATTTTATTCTAAAACAAACTTTTTTGCATTATTTTTCTGGTTGTTTCTATTGAAACAAAATATAGCTGCAATTTTTTCTTCGACAAATACTTGTTGTTGTTGTTTTTTTTTCACACCTTTATGAATATTAAATAAATTTTCATAAACTAGCCAGATTTTTTTGTCGTTGAAAAAACAAACAGAATTTATTATTAGGTCTTTTTTGGTATTTTGTTGAAAAATTGCAGCAAACAGATTTGTTTGTAGGGTGTTTTAAAAGGACAATGAGAATACCATAATTATTATTCTTGGTACAGAATACTGGCTTAGTTTTTGCTGGATTTTAAAAGCAGCGTTTTATGCATTTGTGTGAATACTTAAAAGCAACAGTATAAGTTTAATTATAGGCAATTTTTTATTATTTGTCATAACCTTGGAACTTCAAAAGTATTTTCCTATTTTTTATTTTAAAATGCTTGTTTCTCTTTTTTTTACCTACAGGGGTTTTAAATTCAACTAGTCAAACGATTTTCACTCAATTTGGGCGTGAAACCTATAAAAATATTAAATTTACAATTGAAAAAATAGCTGCAGTTTAAGATACGATAAAAAGCCTTAACTTAATATTAATTTAGGCTACTTTTAAGGATATGATAGAACCTTGATTCATTCTAGATTAACAGAAATTATCAAAATTATCGAAGCTAAATTTTGGCTGCCAAGAAATATACAGGTAAAACTTGGATCTAAGTTTCGACTACACTAAAAGCTAGAGCTAAACCTTAATTCAGGCAACAAAAAGAGATATAATTTAAACTCAATATTGGCTTAGATATTATTGTCTTAGGTTTAATAAATTTCCTTCATATGTGCCTTTCTTAGCCTTTTCCTTTAACCCCTAGATCTAAAAATCTCTTGTGTCTTCTTTCTATGTTGCCATCCTTTTTAAGACTCTCTTATATATTCTATTACAACACCTCGTATTTCCATACTTATTAAACTTTTGCCAAAATAGAAACCAAATTTTTCATACAAAAAGAAGCTAAAGATGAAGAAACACTTGGAGCATATAAAAAGCTTTAGAAAGAAATACGATTGTAGCTTGAAACTTACTACAAAAATAACCACGATTATGGCCAAAGTATGCCTACACAGAAAAAATTCTCCAAAATTGTTCACCAATTAAAGCATTAATCAAAAATAAAATCAGTTTTAATTAAAAATTTATTCAAGTGAATTAAACTTTTAATCAAGTAAATTAAACGTTTAATTAATAAAATTAACTGGTTTAATTGATACTATTAATTTGTTTACTGGTGCAAATTTAATTAATTTTTTAATTAATATCCCAAATTTTTTAATTGAAATCTATTTTTATTTTTTTCTGTGTAATAAGAAAGTTGCCACCATTGAAGGTAATTCTAGCAGCTAGGATTAAAGCTTAGTTTAGACTACAATTTAACCTCAATTTAGACTGTAAAACTAGCTACCAGTTACATGCAGCTTACGCAGATAGCGTAAATCTAGGCTAAGGAAGTGTTGTAAGTATTTGTATATTTTAATCAACATTGAGTAAAATATTGTTTGTTGAGTAGCATGTTTTGAGTTGTATTTTAAAAGCATATATGGATGTCCGGGCTCAGTTTTTGTGTACCATTGAATAAATAAATAATAAAATAAATAATAAAATTCAGGACTCTTGGTTCCATATTTTAGACATTTTAACAAACGAACTAACAACCATTTTACGCAAAATTTCGCTAAAATTGCAGACGAATACTTTAATTCGCGTTTTTCCTGAACGTTTTTGTTTTATTTGGCACTAGCAATACAAACCTTATCGTAGTGTAGGCGTTTGTCCAGTCCTCAAGAAGTTTCGAATTGTTAGTTTTAAAAAACCGAATTTACTTTATGCTAAAATGAATGATATACTAAATGGTAAAAAAATACAGATTGGGAAAGATTGGTTAATTATCTAGTCAGCATTACATTATCGAAATTTTTTAACACAAGAATATAATTAGCTATTTTGTTAAATAATTTTAAAATTTATTTTTTAGGGTTATCGACAGACGTTCTATAAAAACATTGTCGAATATTACTTTCAATTTTCTAATTTTCAAAAAGAATTTATTTTATAAATTAAGATGAAATTCGTAAACAAAAAATTTATTGTAAATAAAGAAAATTTACTACTATTACTACTTATACTACAAACCTTATCGTTGGTTCCGTTTACTCTTACAAAGGCTTTCTTCACTTACCATATATGCACACCCTGTTGCCATAAATATTCAAAAATAAAATGATAATTTCGGTAAAGCCACGTTAAACTTCATTTTATATTATAAGCCCAACTTATACATACACGCAATTTAGAACACACACACATATACCAACAACAAACACCCGTTAATAGAGGTTTACAGAAGTACAAACAGATCATTATGTATGTGCATGTGTATATTTTTAAGCCCAAGTGTTTGTATATCAAACACAAGCATAAATTAGTGTACATGCGGATATGGAAAATGAAATTTAACGCCTTGATATGATAAATCATTATGTGTATTTAATAATCATGAGAGGGACATAATATACAGCCAAAACCCATATAAATACATACACGCATACTTATACAGGGAAATTCATGTGCACTTATACCCACAAAATTGCAATTATACTCAAAAAAATGACCATATACACACTTATACAACTTTAAGTACGTATACAAGGCTTATTTATAGCACAAATGTTACCGTACATTTATATATACTTATACGTATGTATATTTGAGCGTTTGTGTGTGTGGGCATAAGAGTTTTATTTGTGATGCAGTACATACATTTTTACAATGTATAAAAGAAAAGACTTTACACATACAAGTTGTTACATTTGCATGATTATTTCCATATGGCGGTTTTATAAGGTGAGAGCAAAGTGATTTTCTTAATTTCAATTAAGAGAAAAATATCTTAAAAGTAATTTTTAAATAAATTTTCATATTATTCGAATGTGTATTCTAAGTCATATTACAATCCTCAAAAGCTTTTATACCATGAGAAATAAATTCCCAAATTCTATTTGTAATTTTTAAATATTAAAAGCAAAGTGTCTTGCAAAATGTTTGCACAACTTTAAAGGTATATTTTAAGAATATTACTCTTCATAGCACAATAAATCTGCCTTAGATTCCATAAACATTTTCAACGAACTGGGACTTCACTTGCGATAATGATTGAAATTGTACACAATAACCACGTTCGTAAGACTTAACTGTTGCGGAACCGTTGACAACAGTTTGCATTTTTTCCTCTGTGCTCCACCTCAGCAGCTGATCGAAGAGAGTTATTTATTAGTTTAGCTAAACAAATTAATTACTAATTTTTAAATTGTTTACACTTATTAGCTGGTTTTTTTGCATTATATTCATCATGCCGTCTCTAAGACGTAAATGTTGGGCTCGACAGTTTTGTAGCAGTTGACCTTAATAGCTACGTTTTATAAAGGTGCATAATAATATAATTTCCTTCATATGTTTTATAAAAATATATACAAATTAAAAAAATCAGAGTAGAAAAACTATTTTTTTTGAAACCTTACGGGAGAGCACTCGTTTCCTAGAAGAGATTTTATAAAACATTTTAGAAAAACATGAATTACTGTAGAACATTTTTGGAGTATTAGAGTAAGTTTAAAAAATTGAATAAAGTATATAAGTTCCTTTAATGTATATATATTTATATGTCTTAAGAAACATGTATTGAGTATAAGAGTTTCTTTAGAAAGAAACTTTTTATACAATTATTTAGAAAATTTAAAAAAAGTATAAAGTAATTTATAAAAAAATAATTAGGTATAAAATGTTAATAATTGTAAAAACGTCGATTACGTCTTATAGTGGTCCAGACGAAACGACGATACGTTTCGTGGAGTGTGGACTGTATTTGGGTTACAGCTCCAGAATACCAGCCAAGGATCCAGACACCTTGGTATATTCCCCGAGAAGACGCCGATTGCGTTTCTGGGCTTATGGAGTGTATAGGGCAGCTTCGGGATTTTAGCGCCAAAATATCCACCAAGTATCCAAACAACTTGGTGATATTATAAAAGCTGGAAGAAGAGAAAAAAAGGCACTAATATATAAACAAAAAGAAAGCACTTCTAACCATATAAAAACACTTTCCTGTTTTTTCCAAAAACATTATAAAATTTCCATTTATTTTTACTAACAAAATATTAAATTTGCACAATAGTTAATTAAACTTCCAAAAAAATTCGAATTTACTAATTAAATTGAAAAAACCGTGTACAAAACAAACAGCCGTCCAATATGGCTTTCAAACAACGTTCGACTTAAAACCAATTTTAATTTACAACAATAAAAAAAAAATACATAGAAATTAAGGAAAATTTAAAATATAATACATGATGATAGTGGCGCCTCCCTTTGCCAATTTGTCTTAGGGCATATCATCATTCAAAATAGAAACCAGGGATGGGAAATCTGCTACCTTCGGTTCAGACGTGAACAAATTGATAAGCGTTTTCAAAAAATATTTTTCTGCTGTTGTGACGACCTTAATAGACAATTAAAAGTTTAACAAGGACTTGAAATTTCTTATAGATAATTTTATTTGCTTTAAACGGTTAAATAAAAAATAATGACTTAAACATTATCTGAACAAAAATGTTATGCAATATTAAATTTTTATTATATAAACTTTAATGCATTATAAGAGTTTTAATAGAAGTTTAAAAGAGCATACAAGTTGGTGTAGAGATTTTATAAGTTAAATAAATTTTAATGAGATTTACAAGGTTCTTTAAAATCTAAAACTTAATGCTAGATTTTCTATTAAATTTATAGTTGCAAGAATTTTTATCAGGGTATTTATGATATTGATTGGCATTTATGATATTGACTATGACACAGAATTGTTTCTGTAAAATCTTCTTTAAAGTATAAAATCTCTTACAAAAAAATCTATTAAGTATGAAACCTTTTATACAAATTTAATCGAGTATACGCGCACTGAAAGAAATAAAAATTAATTTCAATTGAAAACTTTTGATAATAATGAAAAAATTAGTTAAATTTGCACCACTTAAAAAATTAATAGTATCAATTAAACTTTTAATTCACTTGATTAAACGTTTAATTTAGTTGATTAATATTTTAATTAAAACTGATTTTATTTTTGATTAATGTTTTTACATAGTGAACGAATTTGGAATATTTTTTCGGTGCATTTTTCTAATCACTAAAGTATGAAGAGTAATAGTATGTTTACATTTGGCTTCTTAAACGCGTTTAAGCAGTTCGAACGTGATTAAGCTCTAATCACTTCAAAATCGAGATGATTACCCATACATTGAAGTGATTTGTTAATCACTTCAAATTGACATGATTACAACTAAATCACTTCATAAATCACATAGAATCCACTGAACATACTTCAAATGTAGAATTGCCAACATGATCGTGTACAACCGGCCAAGATTTCTGCTTAATGTTTTTATTTTTTTCCTTAAATAATTCATAAATTTTCACAATTTCATCATTAAAATGATTAAAATAATCTTCTAATAACTTTATAAAAGTGTTTTTATCCATTTTTAATACTTTAAAGAAATATAAATTTGTTTGTTGTTTTTTTGTGTGTTTGTTGTGTGTTTTTTTCTTAATCATCAGTCATCTTAATCATCTCAAATGTAATGTGAACGGCTTTGAACTTAGCATAAAAGTATTTTGGGAAATTTGCTTAATGTATAAGAGTTGTTAAATGAGCTTAAACATTTTTATACCCTCCACCGCAATTAGTTGTGAAGAGGGTATACTAAGTTTGTCATTCCGTGTGAAACTTTTTTATTATTCATCTCAGACCCCATAAAGTATATATATTATGGCTGCTTGAGTAATTCTAAGTCGATTTAGCCATGTCCGTCTGTCTGTCCGTCTGTTGAAAACACGCTCACTTTCGAAAAACTCAAAAGAAATAAACAAACTAGGTGTCAAATTGCTTGTAGTTATCCTAAGCAGTTTGGGATTGAATTTCAGCAAAATCGGTTCAGTAGGACCAGAGCTATGAATCAAAATGTGGAACCACCACCTTCAAAAACTTGATAATTTTGTTACAAAAACTAACATAAATGATGCAAAAATGCACGGAATGACATAAGATTTTGCACAAGTCCGTTTTATTCGACTAGAAATTACACTGTAAAATTTCGCGAAGATCGGTCCATAATTTACCCTAAGCCCCATATAAACACTACTCCCGGAAAACAGTTTAGTACGCCTAAAACCGTAAAAAATAGTGCAATCATTTTGGCTCGTCACAATTTTATAGGACTATAAATGATACTGTGAAATTTCGTGAAGATCGGTACATAATTTACCCTAGGCCCCATATATGCCCTACTCCCGGAAAACAGTTTAGTCTCCTAAAACCATAATTAATAACAAATCGTCACAGTTTAAGATAATAATAATAAAAAGACATCATACAGATATTACTCCTTAAACATTCGAACTGTCGGTGGAGGGTATCAAAGATTCGGCACAGCCGAATATAGCACTCTAACTTGTTTTATTATGACACTAGCTGCATGAGAACGTAAAATGGTAATACAAGGCAGAAAAATTGTTGGAATGAAAATTGTCTAAATTAAAATATGGTCGATAACTTCATAGCATTTATTGTTTAAATATGATTTCCGGCATATGCCTGTCGCCGCTACGAGTTACATGGTACATTCGTCAGTTAAACTTTTGAATACCTTTTCCAATAAATTTGGCCGTATGACTTCATTCGTACTTAAATATTAGCTTCCAATGCTTTAAGAATTGCTGCTTGTTTGCCGCCATAAGCCAATGACTTAACATAGCCCAATAAAAGGTAATCCAGAGGCGTTGAATCACAAGGAAACAAAAATTCAGTCAACATGCCTTGATAGCCCTCGCAATTTAAGAGACTGTAGTAGGAAATATTAGATAATTAAAAGTTGTTCAAAATAAGAATGACAAATGCGGAAAAATGACAATGTTAAAACCATTATTTCGATACTAAATTAATCAGGTTAGAAAGTAGGACTATTCGAAAGCTTTATTTATTACTATTTCATTAAATCAAAGGTTTTGCTTACTCCGGTGTTATAATTTTAAACTTATGTAAAAAGATTTTTTGAGCTCAAATAAACTCTAATTTCGCAACATCTCCTCCATATGAATTTATTTCATTTTAAAACATTCGTTTACATTATTTCCTGTTTAACTCCCTCTAAATTCTACTTTATTTTCTGTTTTACTCTATTATTCTGCTTTAGATAATAATAAATCATATTCATCATAATGTCAGCCGGAGAAAAGCTCCATGAGCATAGAAACGAAAAAAAGAGAACAAATTGAATTTTGCATATGTTGTTTTTTTTTTCAGAGACTTTTAGCAGTCATAATGAAAAACATTCCATGCAAAAGTTTCATCCCCATGCGGTGTATGAGGCAAAATAGATGATCTTTTTAGAATTTGCATAATTTTTGTTTATTATACCGGAGAAATGGATGGTATTTAGGGGTGCTGCTAAAAATCTGTTGATAATGTTTTATTATCACAGAAATTGTGTAAGTAGGTGGTTGTCTTTGTGTTCTTTTGTAGGGAAGTTAATGTGATGACGGCAGAGAGAACCAAAAACTAAAAGGACGCAGAAAAAGTAGAGGTAATAAATTATAAAGTTGCACAGAAAAAGTTTTTCCGAATAATAATTTTTGTTTTCTCTAGAAAACAAAACAATCAAATTATGGGCATAATCATTTATTACATTAAGGAAAATTTCGATTTATTAATAGTTTTTGGGAATTAGAAAAAAAACCAAAACAGAAATAACTTTTGGAAAGCATACATTATGGAGTTGAATTTATTACATTACCAAGCATAGCCTAAGGCATATTTTTAAATTGAAAGAAATTACCAAAAAATTTTCCATTTAAAAAGTACTTTTTTAATTTTATAACATTCATTAAAAAATGTTTGAAAATTAAAGTTTAAATAAGTGATAAAAAACTCTAAAATTAGATAAATTCTATAATAAGCTTAACTCGAAACTACAGAGTACACCAGTGGTGAAAAAAGTGACATGTGGTAAAGGGCAAAATCAGTTGCGACGGCAGTTTTCGAAAAAGGGTAAGAAAGCGTGCCATTGCTTAAGATTAAGCCGTTACAATCAACACAAATTTCGTGATCAAAACAAAAATAACAAAACACAAACCAAGCTAAGCAAAAGCATTACTTAAAAAAAAATATATTTAGTAATATTGTTTTGCTCTGCAATGTTATTTACTAACGTCAAAAAACAGGGTGTCCGCCGGGAACGTATACTACTTTGTTTTTTTGGAAGAAGCTCTTGTGTCAACTGAATCTTAAATGGAAACAAATGCAAATCCTTGTGCAATAGTGTGGCCAAAGCTACTGAGAACGTCGTTGAATTTAGGTTGATGGACTGTTTTGAACACTTTCTTGAGTAGCAGTAATGTTTTCAGCCGATCTTGCAGAACTTTGTGGCCCATGCTTGGGCCTTTCACCTACAAACCCTATTTCTTCGAAATCATTCACTACACGATAAATAGAGCGTTTTGTTGGCACGTTGTTTCTCCCAAAAATTTTACGTAACTTTCCCGTCGTCACAGTAATCGATGATTGAATTTGATTAAATGTTTTAACGATTCAAATATGTTGGTTTATCGAATAATAAATTTGCCACGTGTCTACTTCACAACTGCCAAATATGAACTGTCAAGACTAATGTTTACCAAAATAGCGGCAAAACAAAGTAGTATACCTTCCCGACGGACACCCTTTAGTAGTCGAAAACTGCCACAAAGAGATCTTCTGATGAAACCAATCTAAATGACATTGTATTTCCTACGTTATGGCAACGTCCAAGGATTATAATGAAATACAAATTTCACCGAAATCATATCGTGTGTTTTATTTAACTTTACTTTTGAAGCCGAAAAATGGATTATAATAAATGGATATTAAATAAACAATAACTCCCATATTCATAAAAAACATTTAAGGTTCATAAAAGGTTTAGGAAAAGAATTTTCTTTGGAAATTTGTTCAGTAAACCTTTATAAATCAAAAATTTTTTTAATGAATATATGGTACAGGCAAAGCTCGATATAACAAATACTCACTTTAACGAAATCCGATATAACGAACGATCAACTTTTTTTTCTCCCGGTTTAACGAATGGTTAAGAAAAACAAAGCAAAACCAACAATTTGTTACAATACCGTTTGTTTGGATGTGCTTTTTTTTTTTGTTTGTTACAAAGTAAGAGAACTTGTAGATTAGTTTTAAGGTTAATAAAAGAGTTTTGTTTGAAGTGTTGTTGAAGCAAAATGGTGAATAGAAAAAGAATATTATTCAGTGAAGAAAAAAAAATTTTAGAAGAATGTAAAAAAGGTGTAAGTCTTTTTCTTATATCGCATATTGAATATGAATACGCCGATAGAGGCATTTTTTATTATTTTTAAGCATATGAGTGTAAGCATACATTTGCTGTTTCAACATATTGTCTTAACTAAGCTATATATTACAGATTTTTTAGACAAATAATTTGTCCCAATATGTAAACATGTATGTACTTACGTATTAAGTTTAACAAACATGAATATAATAACATAAACAGCTCGATTTAATGGTAAATGAAGCTAATTTTTTATTTAAAAAAAAGTTCGGTATTACGAATCTCTCTGTTTAACGAAAGGGGCTGACATTATATCATTCGTTATACCGGGCTTTGCTGTAGTTAGTAAATTTTTTTTTTTTTTAATAAACGTATTTTTTTAAAGAAACTATTTACAAATACAACTTTTGGAGGTACTTTTTGTAATGAAACACAAAAAAAATTCTTTTTAGGAAAAATAACATTTTTAGAAAAAGTACTTTCTGACAAAATTTGTAAATTTTTGAAAGAATATGTCATTATTTTAAATAAAAAGTAAAAAAGTGTTCGAAAAAAAATTATTATGGCAAAGAAAAGAGCGCCTTCATTAAAAATTTCTATTTTGAAGAAAATATTTTTTTGAAGCAATAATACCAAATATTAGGAAAAATTACATTTTGAAAACAAATTTAAATGCATTTAAAAAAAAGTACTTTTCGAATACAAAATTAAAAATTTTAATATGCTTAAGAAAAATAAGACTTTTGAAAAAATATCATGCTTCTGGAAGATAAAGTACCTTTTTCATAAAAAGCACATTTTTAAGAATAATTATGTACAAGAAAGTAACTTTTCGAAGAAAAAAAGGGAATTTTTATCGAAACCAGTAATTTTTTGCCATAAAGTACTTTTTCCAAAATAAAGTACTTTTTACCAAAGAAGTTCTTTTAATAAAAACCTACCATTTTATATAAAGATTTTATTAATGTTAATAATTTTTGTTGTTTATTTCCAGTTTATCTTCATAAAAATTTATATCACAGTATACGTCACTGCCATAAAAATAAGAAGAAGAAATTCAAACTACCAAAAATTATAATAAAAAAATATAAAGAAATTCATAAAACAGAAATAGATTTAAGCTCTTCATTAAACGCACTACCACTTGACTACCAGCAGTAGCATTTACAAAAAAAAAAACGGAGAACAAAAAAAAAAAATAAAAGGACACCTGCATCATAGTTTTATAATACAGAACAAAGTAAAGTATGAAACTGAAAATAATGCCATACATAATTAAAAAACGCACTTTTTAAATAATAAAGAAAAAATCATTATTAAAATAATACAGAACAAAAGCTCTTGGGTTGTTAAAGAACTGATAATAATATAATTTTAAAATATGAACAAAACTTGACGAAATTTTCTTAAAAACCAACAAAAAGAACTTACAACAATAAAACAAATACTCGCCATATTTAAAAGTAAAAAAACAAAAACGAAATTTTATAAAATTTTCCAAGAAAATTTTTAATTTCTTTTTTACTTAACAATAAAGAAAACAGCTTATTTTATTGAAAATAAGACGAAAAACTTAAAAAAAGCTTTTTATATAAACAATAAAACCAATTACAATTTTCAAACAAAACCTCGTCATTTTCTTACAAGCGGCTTAATGGATTGATATTGAATAAAATAAAGCTCCTGGGTTTTATAATATCTCTAAAATAAAAAAACCACCTAAAATGCTGCTACACAACGATTTTTTAAATAAAAAGCTTTACATCAATCACAAGACAAGACGAAAAAATAGAGAGAGCTTGAAAGCTTTCAAAGCTTTTAGAAGAAATAGAATTTTGCAACCCAAAACCAAATATAGCTTAGCAAACTTTAAAAGTATATATAATTCGAAAAACTTTTATAAAAGAAAAAGCTTTAAGCTTTCATCATCTCAAAAACTAAGCAATACATTTAACAATCACTTTCAAAAGCAGCATAACCAGAAAATAAAAAACTTTCCTGAATCATTGATGAATAAAGAAAAAAGGTTGTCTTTTCCAAAAACTAATGAATTTAGCAATAGCAGCACCCGAAGCAACAGCAAAAACTTTAACGAAAATGAACTCAAATTGGAAGCATTAAACAAGGAGCTTAAAAGCTTTTCAAGTAACCAACAAATCTTACAAACTTTTACACAATCCACACAAAATGACTTGAAACAAAGACTGGCTTTACGTAAACGTTACTTAAGACGTAAAAGAAAAAGAAAATGTTTTCAAAAACTTTGTCACCACAACAACAACTACTACTACCAGCAGCTGCAACAACAACAACTTTTTAAATGTAACCACTTAAGCAACAGCAACAAATTAAGCTCTAGACATCACTCAATAGATTTAAAACCAAATAACAACACAAACAGTCAACAATTCAAATGTCATTATCAGCAACAAAACTATCAGCAGCAACTTAATAAACCTGCAGCATTATTAACAATAGCAACAACAGTATCACTAACATTCCCAGCATTTCGCCATCACCAACAAAGACTTAGCAACAGTATTATTATGTTACAATTAATCATAATTTCAATACTACGTTTAAGTATTAACTCAATAACAGAACTGTACCGGAGAACGATGACTAATTTGTCAACAACCGCACAAAATATTGTTACAGCTGTTATTTCTGCCGCAACACTGCCAATTATACAAAGACAACAACAACAACAACAGCAACAACAAAAACATCATCACCAACAAAAGCTTCAGCAACAACAACCGCATTGTATATTAATGTTGCACGATATGCAACAGCCTGGCCCTACTATAACAACAACAACAAAAAGTGATACATTACCGCCTGTTCAAGGGCCAAAAGACCAAAAGCAACAGCCGCATCCCCACACTAGATGCAGCAGTAGTCAATTGTTCTATCGACAACATGAATATGTGCAACAACGTTGTCGCCGCGAACAATTACTGTTGACAACAAAAGGACTTAATAAATACTCATGGATATTTTTATTAATTTATTTGAATTTATCTGCTAAAGGTAAGTGAGAGAAATTTTTTTTATTCTGTTCTGCAAAGATAAATTTTAAATATATGGACTAGAAATTAACGAGACCCTGACACATGTTTACGATGTAAAATTTAAAAAAAAAATTTGTTAAAATTGAGTGGAAAGTACAAAATATGGGACAACATAGTGCATATAGAAATTATGTGTAGCCTTATGATATTATAAGAAAAGGAGGACAGAAAATTATAAGCCCCACATTCCAGATTTATTTTGTAAAAAAAATCTGAATTATTACTATGTATTACATTACTATACATAACTGAAATATACTTCTTATGTTATTGAACCCGAACTCTTTAGAATTAAGCATATATTTTGCCTTTGTTTATGCCACATAGTATTACTGAATTTCTATACCTATAATTGTAGACAATATTGTTCGAATTACCAACTTAACGAAGCATCTCTCTTTTCTCAAAAGGAGATCGTTAAGTCCATTATGAGAACCTAAAATGTTTTGCAAAAATGAAATGTAATCAGTGGCTTGTAGCAACCCATTTGGAGTGGTAATAAACAACCGTACCATTAAGGCAAATAATAAAATTGAAATTTTAAACCGAATTAATTGTGTCTTTTATTAATGCCAAACCATTTCTCGTGAATGTTGAGAACCCCCTTTTCCCTCAAACATTTTTACAAAAATTTACGACTGCGCAGATTAGAAATTTTTTTTGCCTTACTTAAAGGTAATTTTATTGCGGACTCACAGTTTTAAGCTTTTTTTAATAAACTAAACCGTTTTTGAGTTACGCAAATACATGTTGTGCAACCTCCTCCATTTTCGAAATAACGGTATATCTCGAGAGCAAAAGCTAACATGCAAGAACAGTTTGCACCACTGGATTCAGCGTACCCGAATTAGGTTAAAACGCTAGGAACCCCGCCTGTCAGTTTTTTTCAACTAGCGCATTGTTAATTATACAAATAAACAAGCAAATAAAAAAATTAATATTAAGTTAAAAAAATAAATATTTAAATTATTATATTATTCACAAAAAATTTTAACAAAAATGTTTAAAAATGGCAGATTTGAAACTGTTTCCATTGCTAATTATGAGGAGGTAGTCGGTTCCACACACGAATTGTATACAGAAACGTAAAAATGTCTAACGGATATTTTTGATTTTTCACTCTGTTAGATCTTGAAAAATTTAATCTTCTGTATAAATATTCAGGTTGCTAAGTAAAAATAACCTTTTGTTGAAACAATAATGAACGAACTTTCAACAGGTTCTCGAATGTTAAATGGCAGATTCGTTTTCAGTTATCAGAAATACTGTCAAGACGTCTTCGGGCAAAAATATATCTAGCAATATTGTTTAAAGTTACATCAAGTTTTGATTCGCATACTTAGTCGCAGTTTAAAAAGAGTTCATACAAGTTTTGGTTTTGTGACTATGACGCTATTAATTTGTTTTACTTTTGCTTTTGCTAGCCGCTGATAGATCGAATATAAAAATATATGGAAAATAAAACTTTTTTCAAATTCTTGTCAACAACGTGTTGCTTGAATTTCGCCATCTACATTTAATTTTCACCCGACAATTTTAAGCTAATACAGGTTGTCTGTCTTAAAGATAAATGTTATTTTAAGTTGTCAAATTCTATACATAAGCAAATATTAAGGAAAATACAATTTTATACGTT
The DNA here is from genome assembly GCA_963931875.1 of Pollenia griseotomentosa. Lineage (NCBI taxonomy): Eukaryota > Metazoa > Arthropoda > Insecta > Diptera > Polleniidae > Pollenia > Pollenia griseotomentosa. The sequence continues at coordinate 198,572,705 of OZ007561.1, read as the reverse complement.
TGTGCTTATGTTTGCAATCTAGACACACCTTTCAGTATACTGTTTGACTCAGAATCACTTTTGAAAGTGATCTAATGATGTCCATCCGTCCGTCTGGCTATTGTCTATTATAACATTGTGTGCAAAGTAAATGTTGCAATTTTGTAGATAATTTGATAAAATTTAGTAAATATGTTTAAATTGTGCTAAGAACGTAACTTTTGGTAATAATCAGTCTACAATGTCACAAAGTACCATACTAACTTCTTTCCGAAATAGGCTCTTAATGTCCATATACCATCTAATTATGTATGTCTTAAATTTACCCCAAAAATATTTTACTGCAAATAAAATTATTTTTAAAATCGGTTCAAATTGTACCATTGCTCCCACCATAAAAAGCCTTAACTTAAAATCCTATTAAGACAAAAAATCTCATATAGGGAAGTAGTTTTGAAATTTAAAAAAAGAATGTTTTTTTTTTAATATTTTTTAATATATCAAAATAATTTTTGGGAATACAAAATTTAATTTAAAAAAGATTTTGTTATTCGTGTTATTTTTTTATTTGTTTAAACTTTGATATTGTTACAAGTTGAACTGTTGCTAATAATTCTTATACGCTTAAGAGTTTTATTTTGTTCATATCTTTAGATTTTCCAAAATCTTTTTCGACGAAGTTTCCTGAAGATCTGGCCTAAGCAACCAGTGAAATGCGCATGGGAACAGCTTATCCCATCAACAATAAATTTCAGTGTTTTTATCAAGAATAAAAATTCGGAATTAAGCACGAATAAAGCGGCTCATACACTTGCAATAAAATTGTTCAATGTTGCGTATTGTACAATTATATCGATAATGTGTGTGTGATATTCGAAGGTGGCACAATATATTGGCAACAATCAAAAGACTTTTGATTTTTATTGCACAACGAAAAGAAAGTGAAGTGTGTTGGGAACATTGTACAATTCTATTTATATTATTCATATAGGTTATGTTCACCTTTTTTTTGAATGAATGAAACCATTGTGCGACTTATTGCATAATATAGGACAAAATGAAAATAATATGGTGAATATCATATACAATTTTAAGTGTATGGGCCGCTTAACAAAATCTTTTTTTTTAAATTTTTTAAGTTTTCAAACTATACACGAAAACTAAAATTATCTAAAATAAAGAAAGTATTAAGTAAAATAAAAGTCTTATTTTTGAAAATGTTCATGTTATTTCTTTTGTAAATAAAAAAAAACACTTGTTTTACACGCAGCTGATTTGTAAGGTTCCACATCCTTCTTAAGCCAACAGTTTTCCGTTGTTACTTTCAGTCCATATGTCTTTTTCAGCTCATTTACAGTAAAAAATTAAAAAATTTTTTAAACTTATCAATTGTTCACGAACAATCTTTTCTAAAGAGTGACGCAAATCATCCAGATTTCACTAGTAAATATTTTTTTTCTTTTTCTTTAAATAAAGGAAACTAAATGTATAAATATGTGATATATTTTTTATAAAAAGTTATACTGTATGAATTTTATTTTTCTTCTGAAACTTTAAATGCATTTATAGAAGATAGAGTACATTTTGGTAAATGCTATTTTTTTTTTTTTTGGATTTCATTGCACAAAATGTTAAATGAAGCATTCTGACAAATGTGTACACTTAACTAAGTTATCTGCGTTTGTAAAGCGTATAGATGAAGGATTTACTACGTAGTTTTTTTTTTCTTCTACTCCTGCAAAATACAACAATAGTAGGAAACCTTATAGTGTAGCAAATAAATGAAAGGTCAGTTTGAGCCGAGTTGTATACAAGGTGGCGCAGTCATAGTACATGGTGGTGCAAAAGCAGTCTCATAATTCAAATCATGAGCGTTTGGCATGGATTGCAACGAATGCTAGTTGGACGGAGCAATGTTTAGACTAAATATGCAGCCCCACTTGTGGCTAACTTTTTTTTTAATACTTCTAAAGTTTTTCGGCCAATGCACACTTTTTTGAGGATCAGGTCGCAGGCAAATATCCCCTGTGATCCTCTGGACCAAATTAAGCAGCTCTCAATAGAAAGAGCACCTTTACTCCTACCAAACGTCAAGCATTATGGTATCGACATGGGTTTTTCATACGATTTATTGCTCATTTGTCATCGCCATTAATGATTCGATGCACAAACTACGTATTTTATTTGGCGTTTTACCAGCATTTCCAAAATGCTAATTCTTGTTTAAACATCTATTTGCTTCAAATTGTGTTCTGATGGTTTTCTTGCTTTTGATAAGTCCTGCTACTTGCAAACATTTGGAATGCTGCCTGAGAAGCTTTCAATAGTTTTGTTGTTCCTTAAGAAAGTGTGCAATTCCTTATCTTCTAGCTTTTTTCGTATCACAATCACCAATTCTTAACCGCACAAACCATCACTTGTACTGCATAATTTATATTTTATATTCAGGATAAGTTTCCGTGGGCAATCGATTTTCTTTCGCTGTACTTTTTTCGGAATGAAGAATTAAATAAAAACTTTTGGCAGGTAATGTTTTGTTTGCACAAAATTCGATGTTTTTAAAGACTAATGGCCATTTTCTCATTAGGCGATTATCTTTTTTCCCAACGAAAAACTGCACATTAAAGAAATTTGGTTTTCTCAATGTCTCATTTGCTTCTATTTTGTCGCAATGCTAACCGGCACTCATCTGCCAATTATTTATTTTCCTTTTATTTGACGTACAGATAAATTCAATCAGTTGACTCCCAACCAAGGTATATTTACACAAGGTAGACTCATTTGGAAGTGTAGACATGCTGCTCTATAAAACGAGCCGAGTTGTCAAAATTGTCTTCATATAAAACAAAAACAATTAAACGCACACATGTACAAATTTTGGCTCATATACACAAAATTTGACGTTTGGGTTCCAACTGGGGTAAACAGCTGACAAACATATGGCCCAACGAGTTTACCTTGTGTAAATATACCTTGCTCCCAACTTTTACATGTATTTTGAGAGGTGTTGCCAACTCAAACCAATTTTTTTTGTCGGTATATTGAGAAACTCAAAATCGTTAACGGACAGTTTAGCGGTATAATAAATTTATGTTGACATTAAGTAACAGACAGTTTGTCGATACATTGAGAAAATGGCCATAAGTGCTGTTTCATTTAGGACAGGTCTCAGTCGCCGCCAAGTCTTCAGTTTTTCAAAAAATGCGAAAAGATTACGAAAAAAAGACTTCTTCTAATCCGAAATATTCTAAGTCAGTTAAAATTTAAAAAAATAGAAAAAGAAAAGCAAATGTAGTCGGGATTGTAAAAAAACATAAACTCACTGTTTGTTGTTGGTGTTTTGTTTACGTTTTGATATTATTACGGGTAAGACTTTTGAGTTTTTATGATTCCTATTCGCTTAACAGTTTTATTTGAGTAATATCTTTAGCTTTTCTAAAACCTTTGGATGAAGCTTCCAGTGAAATGCGCATAGGAATAGCTTATCCCACCAATTCTAAATTTCAGTATATCGGTAGTAAGAATTGGGAATTTAGCATATTAAAACTAAATCTTATTAATGAAATTTTTTGACGCCCAAGAAAACTTTTGAAAATTAATGAAATAATTTATAAAAAAAAAAATTTCAAATACAGACCAGGTAAACTTAATGTGTGTGGACCAGGACTAAGAATAAATAACAGGTGCTTACCCTTGGAAATATCATATAAATTATTACGCACAAACCATATATGTCTGCAAATGCTCTATGCTTAAGCCGTTTTTCACAATTTGCTTATTTTTTAAAAATGTTCTAGTCAACCTCTTGTTATTTGCTTAAGTGTTAAAGTATCTTTAAGTTAAAAATATAATTTCATAGCTGTGCAGAAAGAAAATGCTATAAATTGTATGTTTTCATAGCAGCTAAGCCATAAAGACACAGACAGTTGCATTGCAATATACATATAAAAAATATAAATGAAAAAAATACAACTTTCAACACAAAACCCGAAAACGTAAAACGTATAAATTTCGTAGCACTGGCAACAGCAGCAACAAACACAAGCACTTTAAAATCAGCAAAATGTATATAAAATATAATAAAATATTGTAGAAAAGAATTTTTTAAATAAAAAACTCAAGTTTAATAAATATAAAGAAGAAACTCACATTGCAATATAAAGTGCAAAACTATATCAAAGTATATATACTTTATGATTCTGTTTTCTTTTTTGTGAAAAAAAAGAACGTACAAGTTGAAAGAGTGCATGTAATAATTTATAATATCATAAAATGAAGACATAAAAAAACATTATGACACACTCAAATTCAGCAACTCGAATACATATACATACAGCCGCACATATAGGCATCAATATTCACCTTTTAATACCCTTCACAACAGGTGCAAATGGTAAATAAAAGTTTGTCACTTCGCTTGTAATTTTTACAATATTGATCATAGACCCTAAAAAAAAGTTTAAATTTTTTCGGTTTCAAAAGTAAAGTAAAATAAAACACCTAGAAAGCTTTCGGGCATGTTTTAACAACCACAAACTTGAATCGCATAGTAAATGTTATTTAAATCGCAAGGCATTTGCCTTCTTCAAAATTGCAAAATATGCTCAAGGGAGCTGGAATTTTTTTAAAGAAACTATGGCAGATTGCAAGCAAAATGCAGGTGCTTTAGAACATCACTAAGTACATCTGGCGATTTGCGATTTCAAATTGTGCGATTTTTAAAACATGGCCGTATGATTTCGATGAAACGTTTATTTCATTTTAAAGCTTGGACCTTAGCATACCGTACGAAATACAAAGTTATTTAAATGACAGCCACTAGAATAGTTGCAGCAGTCGATTCTTTTGAAGTATTTTTCGACCACTTTTTTGCACATTTCGGGCGGTATCTCGGCGATAACTTGACGAATGTTCGTTGAAAAAGGCTCCAAAGTTAAGGGATTATGCGTCTAAATAAGTCTTACGTAGGGATGCAACATCGCTGTAAAAAACATCGATGTTTGAAGACATCGATGTTTTCACGATAAGCATCGATGTTAAAAAACATCGGTAAAAAACACGATACATCGATGTTTAACATCGATGTTGAAACCTACTTTGCAATTATACTTACGGACTGTTTTAATTCTTCTTTGCTACTGAAAATCTTAATGCCCAACTATAATATACATATGCTTGCATAAGCTTTTGTCAAAAATTAACAAAAAGCCTGTCAAATGCATTCAAAAACACCAAAACAAAGTGCAATCAGATTCGATTTTTGCTTAAGCAAATGACAGATTCATAAAATTAATCAAAAAGTTTCCATAAGTGCAATATGGTTTGACAAATATGATTTTTATGTATTCGTACAGTTGCTCGAGCCAACTTAAGCAACTTAATACATACATATAGTTATGCAATGCACAGTATGCATGCATGTACATACATACATACGTACTTTGTATGGCTATCAGGGGTGTGCTGATAAAGGGAAACGTAAAACGCAAGAATTTGGGAGGTCGTTTTTAATACACTTTTAGTAAAATATTTTTAATTTTTGTGTTAAAATTCTGTTAAATAGAGAAATATTTATATATTATTTGTCATAAAATTCTTATATTACAGAAATTTTATTAAAAACCGACAATTCAAATTCTTGCGTTCAACGTATGCTTTGAAAAACACTTTTTTATATTTTTAAATAAAAGGTTTAATTGAAAAAATAGAAATTAAAATTGCTAAAAATATTATAAATAATATTAAATTAATGAAAATATTAAATGGACGATGTCGATGTTTTTTAGTTTTGACGACGATGTATCGCCGATGTATCGTAAATCAAAACATCGATATTAACATCGATGTTTATGAACGATATATCGATGTTTTCTAAACATCGATGTATCGTTTGCATCCCTAGTCTTACGGCGTCAAATCACATGATCTTGGTGGGCAGTTGACGTCGGCAAAATGTGAAATTACGCTTTCTGGAGACTTTTTATGCAATAGCGCCGAAATCGGTCCTGTTGTTTGGCTCGTGGCTTCGTCTTGTTGAAACCACATATCGTCCAGTTCATTATCTTCAATTGCAGGCCTTAAAACAGTCGGTTATCATACGACCACTGCGTTCTGAAACGTGCAAACGACAAATTCGGACATTCACTAAAAGAAGCGATATTTTCGGCATATAACTATCGGTTCTTATCGCACCATGGTGAAGCGTATTTAAGATCCGGCATGGCCGAATGTAGGACTCTTACTTGTTTTTTTTTTTAAATTCAGTTTGATAGTTAATTAATTAGTGTTTCGGCTTAGACGCTGCATTGCGGTAGGTGAAGGGTACTACAGATTCACCACAGCCTAACATTCCACTCTAACTTGTTTTTAAAACATCTGTACATACATTTTTATAAACGAGAAGCTTATATTTTTGTTTATTTATGATTTTTTGTGAGTTATAAAAAACCAGTCTTATGAATTATTAAATATGACTTCCGCTTTAGTAATTTGGAAAAACACAAAATGAGACAAAAATTATAAAAAGAAACACTTACAAATATATATAAAGGGTTTTTCTACAAGAACTTTGTTTTTTAATTGCGGCAACACCAACAACATGATAGTTTTGACATTTAGATGCATTGACAATTGTTACAATGAATGCAATTTCACTCAAAAATCGCATTAAAATAATTAAAATCCACTATGGAAATGGTGGTTTTGTTAATGTTACATTACAACCAGCCAATGAAATGATCAATTTATTGCAAACCAAATTTCCCGATTGCATTATTTCACGAACATCAGCTATTAAGTGGCCAGTCAGACCGTGTGATTTAACACCACTGGATTATTCTTTGTGGGGCTATGTTGAGGACAGAGATCCGCCATTTTGCCAAAAAGTGAAAAAGTGATTAAGAACTTTAATGAAAGAATCGACATCTGTCAACGTGCTTGTGGTGGACATTTGCCAGATATAATTTTTCATTCATAATTGTCGAACTTTTCTCTTCGTAAAGCTTCGTACAGACGATGGTCAGATCTTACAATGTTGTCATTTTTCTGACAAGGGTGCCATTGTCAGATGCATTAATTTAACACATCTGCCAAATGAAAATATCGTACAATGTTCACACAGTTTCAAGACATTTTTATTCAATTTTATTGACAAAATTGTAAGACCTGACCACCGTCTGTACGAAGCTTAATACAATAAAAATTTGAATCATCTTCATCTAAATTTTTTTGTTTTATTTTGTTTTAGAAAGTTCTTGTTGAAAAACAAGATATATATATAAAGGGTGTTTTTTATAGAGTGACAAAAGCTCAAATCATAATAAAACCAGGAAATATAGTTTTAATATCAATGAAACTGGCTTTATTGAAAAGACGGCTGGCGCGTAGAAGGCGCAATCTGGAACACAAAGTTTCAAAAACTTTTCGAATTCTGACCATCATCGTTTTTGAAGACAAATGCGCCAATGACTCCGCCAGCCTATAAAGCGCACCAAACAGTAATTTTCGGTGGATGAAATGGTGTTTCAGCAAAAGCTTATGGATTCTCCTCACTCCAAATGCGACAATTTTGCTTATTTACGTACCCATTCAACCAGAAATGGGCTTCATCGGAAAATAAAATTTTGAAAGGAAATTCAAAATCAATATCAATTTGTTCTTCAGCCCATTCGAGTTGCTCTGGTGTAGGTCAATTCATAATGAAATTTCAAAACAAACGAAACAAAAAGCAACTATCAGCTCTTAAATAGGTGAACAAATAAAGCAGTGATGCCAACTCAAAGTTATGACACTCTAAAAAAACACCTTTTATTATGTATGTCTGTGGTTTCCATTGGCAACCGCGAATGTCTTAAAAATAAATTTTTCAGGACAGCCGATAAACTATTTTAGATTAAATTTTTTTTACATGGTAATTACGTAAAAAAATCAGAATTGGTCCATCTTTTTTTAGAATTTTTTTAGAACCATATAATGCGCTCTTAAAATTAAGCAATATGGCATCAACATCTCAAAATCGAAGAAAATGGGCATACGAGGTTGCCCATGAAAACCACAGATACATATCGCACTTGTTCCTCTACAGAGAGTCAACTCAAAATTTTTCAATTTTTACTTTTTGCAAGAAATCGATTTACAGTGGTCATATCTACGCACTGTAAAAATCTTAGCTCAATTTCTCTAGTATTTTGGCAAAAAAAAAAAAATTACAATTGTATCCCCCTTTGTAGTATAAGAGTACATATAAAAAACGGTTTTTAGTCTCTACTGAAAATTTATAAATTTTGAGTTAACCAGTGCGGTATATTTATATATATTTCAATTCCTGAAGAAAGACTATGGTTCTTAGTAGAAATGCTAAATGCTAAAATAAAACCAAAGCCTACTTTAAGACTTTAAGGCAGCATTTTTATACGCATTTCGTTAGTAGCTCGTTGACTGCTGATTTCCATGTATTTATTTGTCTCCAAAGAAAAGAATTCAATAGGGTTCAATCCCAATGATCTTGGTGGTCAATTACCGCTACCACTACGTCAAATTATTCGTTTATCAAAAGTGTTTTTAAGCAAATTATAGCTTGCAATGTGTTAGTGCGCCCTGCCCTGTTGACCCTACACGTCGACAAAATTTATGCCAGCTGACTGATGTTCAAAAAAACTCTATATCGATTACTGTCTGCCGAACAATTTTACCCGTCATCGCTTTTGAAGATATATGAAGCATAATGTTATTTTGACAATTGAGAATTATCCTTGGTCTAAATAATAAAATAGACATTTAAAACTTTAAATTAAAGCTTCATCTCCAGGGAAACCATAAATATGCAATTGCATGTTTTTCCTTGTGCGACCAATGAAGGCAGAAACAATATATTTTGCCGTGTTAGTGCTTTTTATGAATTTTGGCATCGATTTGTTAGTGCATATTTTACCGTGTGCAGCATTTTTTTGCATAATTTAGTTAAAAGAGCTTTTTTGCAGCATTTTTTGGCTTTTTGAGGTATATTTTGATACCTACAAAAGCTTTCGCAACAAATAAAAATTTTTTTTTTTTTGCAAAACTCTGGCTTTTCTGTTTTAAATATCTATCTGTAAGCCCGTGTTGCTTCAATTTTGCCATCTTCTTACATTAAATTTTTAATCGAAAATTGTAATTATGTATGTTTTTGGCAATGTGTGTCGGACACAGAAATATGGATAGACTCAGAATCACCTTTTTAAGTAATCTTACGATGTCCATCCGTCCGTCTGGCTGGTTGTATGTCCATGTTAACCTTGTGCGCAAAGTACAAGTTGCAATATTGTAGATAATTTTATCAAATTTGGTAAATAAATTTTAATGCTACAAAGGACGAAGTCTATGTTGAATCGGTCTATAATTTCACATTATCCTCATACAAACGGTTTCTAAATTAGACTCTTTGTGTCCGTAAACTCTCTAACTATGTTGGTATTTAGATTAAATTTTTACTGTAAAATTAATTATTTTTAAATCGGTTCGCATTTGCTTCCTTTCAAATGTTAACATCAGTTAACAATTTAGCGACTGTCCCTAAAATCCCTTTCAGAAAAAAATCTTATATGGATGATTATATCTAGGCAATATTTGGCACAAATAACTTTTATATTAATTTTAGCCTGTGAGCCCATGATTGCCCATTGTTTCCAAAAATGGTAAAATCTCGAACATATTTTTTAAATTACTTATTAACATTTCATTTATATATATTGAACTCTTATATCTTATCCCGCGAAGCCTATTGGCTTGTCTGCAGGATATATAAAAATAAAAAAATATACAAAAGTGATTTATACAAAATAATTAAATAGATACAAATTTGTAATTCAAAATAAAGGCATTTTTCATTGCGTGGAAATAAAATGTTCTTTTAAATATAATTTTCTTTTAAACGGATTAGTAATATTCAATAAATCTAGTGGAAGTTTATTGAAAATATTCGGAAGTGTAGTATTCAATGAATTTTTCCCGTAGTTGTTTTTATGACGCTCGACTTTATATCTTCCTTCCGAGCGTTGTCTGGTGTTGTGAGTATGGTCTACGCGTTTTAGGTAGCTTGAGTCGTTAAAAAATTCGTTGATCAGTGTGATGTTATATAAAGTTCTGATGTTCAGTACTTCTAATTTTGTGGCTATATTTTTTGCTGGTGTTGTTCTTCTGTTTCGGCTATTTAAAGCGGGACAAATTCGTCTGTAAATACTACAGAGTTGGGGCTTAACTGATTATAGTTTTAGGATTGCTTTTTTTTATTTAATGGAACTGTTATTAACTTGTTAAATATATTGTTTTCGAATTAGTAATTTTGAATTTTTTGGGCATATTTTTAACAAATTTCAGGGCATATTTTCAAGTTTTTACTGCACATTTAATGCGCATAAAACGCGTTTTTAAAGCTGGTTTCGTGGTTTCCCTGTTCATCATTTGAACCATTATATGGTTAATTTTGACCAGATTATTGCTTGGCTTGAATTTTATGGGCTTATATGGTCGCAATTGAAGTATTTATATACATATTTCCTCTTAAGCTTCAAATGTAGTTTAATTTTATTAAGTATTAGGTTTTAGATTAAATTGCAGGTCTTTGTTTCGCTTAAATCGGAGCCCTTTATATAACCTTTATTTAGTTTAAATTGTACGATAATTATAAGTTTTTTTGTAGTCCTAGTTCAGTTTTAAAAGTGGATACATAAATCTCGATATAAGTTCATAAGAACGTTAAAACGAAAATCTCTCTTTGATGGTATTTCATGCTTTTCTTTCAAATGCGACTATAATTTTCTATTTTAAGCTAAAACTTACAACCACACAAATATGAATACATAATCATGTATGTACTACTTACTTTACAGTGCAATTAAATGAAAATTATTAGACCTTCGTGTTTGTTTAACAAAAAAAAAAAAATGTTGCATGCACATGAGCCGGTCTGAGCATTTGTAAAAATGGCAGCTGTTGCAAAAAAAAAAAACATGAAAGAAGTGTTTAACGAACTTAATGTTAGTCCTTTTGTTGTTGTAGCTGTTGATATTGTTTTGTACTTTGACAGCAGAACAAAAACAAGTAAAAACAATTTATACGTGTTGTGTTGCTGTTGTTTACCAAAACAAAAAAAATCTTAACTTAAGACCCAATACACTTAAAGAAACAAAAAAAATTTGTTTACAACTTAAAATCGCGTATGTGTATGTGTGTTTCAAACAACTCACGAACTCTTTTATACCATCGTATTCCTAGACTTGCATGTTTTATAGAAACTTAAAAACAATCTTTGTAGAAAGTTCGCAATATGTTGCCACAAATTTTTCTTTATTTTTTGTCAGAAAAAAGAAATTTAAAGGGAGTAAAACTAAACATGTCTGTTCATGTCTTGTAGAAGTGTATATCCTATTAGGAATATATATCTATGTATGTATGCATGTCTATGTATATACTTTCAGATACACATATGCGCTATTGCATTATGGCTGTTGTTTGTTATTGCGTGCAACACAAACATGACTTTTTAGCATGTGTTGCATAGACTCACACACTCACACTTCTGCTTTAGAACGCAGTTTGTCATTGTTGTTGTTTCTGTTGAAAGTTGTTTGGTGTTCAGTGAGTTTGTTGTGCACTTAGGAACTACAAAAATTTCGTTAATCAAGTTTAAACTTGACTCATGTCATTTTTCATGCCACCGATTCAACAAAAACTTAAAGAACGAAAAAAAAAAATAAAAAAAATTTCAGAAAATTGCTTTAAAAATATTGTAAGTGCAGTGAAAACAACAAATCAAGTATGTTTATTGTATAACATTTTTAAGAAAACAAAAAGTAACAAAACTTATAATTTATATTGGAAAAGAAAAAATATTTTGGTAGCATATGAAAAATGCATATTGAATGTATATTTTTTGCTTTAACTGTTTTTCAAGAGAACTTTTCTAAAAAGTCATGGTTAAATTTAGCGGAGAAAAATTGTTTAAAAAAATAGATTTTGTAAACCTTTTTGTTCTAAAGTTTTTTGAAAAAGAAAAACAAAATTAAAACAGTCATTAACCCAGAATGTTTTTTTAATTGTTTTACTTAAATCTATTTTTCAGTTATAACTTTATTGTATTTCAGATTTAATCTATGGTTCTGATTTGGGTTCTAGTTCTGGGGCCTGATTCTGGCAGTCGTGATTGAGTAATTTATCGATTCTAAAGCAATTTAAAATCCAATTATTTCAGTCAATACTGAACGAATTGGAATTATTTTTTGAGTGTTGTAAAGCATTAATTTGAGTTTCACAATACTGAAAAAATAATTTTGATTCGTTCAGTATCGACTGAGATAAAATTGCTTTCGAATCGAGAAATTACTCGATCACGACTGCCAGAATTAGGCCCCTGGTCCGGATTTAACATACTATAACGCTTCCAGTCTCCGCAAATTCAATATATATAAAAAATTCTCGTGTCACGGTGTTTGTAATTGAACGGCATTTGCTACACAGTCCATTAAATAGGATGTGTCATATTGAGGATTGTTAGTAAAACCGCATATTGGCAAAGTAATACCAAGAATTGAGGTACCAGTGCTAGGACCAGTTACGATAGTACGACAGTTTTTAAAATCGTAACATAATAAAACCCATTCAGGTGACAGATATTTAACAGCTGACAGCCTTGCCACACCAGCGGTTTTAAAACCATAAAATGGATAACCGTGTAATGTTTTAAATAATTTGCATTAAAGGTACGCGTCTAATAACGGGATATTATTTTCAAGAACACTTACTGAGCTACATAAACAAGAGCGGCAAGCGTTTTTTAAACATGAAAATTCTTTTTCAAATACAATTTCAATAAAACAAACCGACGTATTGAACTGTCAATTACAATTTTTCAGCCGGGTAGTGTCTAACTCGCATTCTAAAGGGTTGTTTCGTATAAATTGTATGCAGATGAGAAGTTTTGACATACAAAAAACGCTTCCCGTTCTATTTTGGTAGCGTACTAAGAAAGCCTTTTTTAAGTTTTTTTAACTATTCGACCTTTTTTTACTAAGAAAACTAAAGCGAGAATAAGTTTTTTGCAATCATATTTGCTATCTAAACTATGCAAGTATAATTGTAAAATGTTTGGTTATGCAAAGCGTTTTTGAAACAATATTTTAAAACTTTGTACTTAAATAAGCTTATAATAAGTTGTAGAAAATCTGTTAGGATAAGCTTATTCTACATTTTGCTTGTGGCGTGGTTTGTTGGACAGCTATTATGTCTTTGGCATAATGGTACGGCACATCTAATTTGAGCTAAATAGAGAAGAAATGACAATTTTTCCTTCAATATGTCTAATAAGTTATTACAAAAACCAACTGCGAATCATTGATTTAAAATTATCATAAAATTTATTTTCCTAACAAATTTTTATTATGTCGTTCTTTATAATTTTCAATTATATGCAAAACTGTTTTTTATTTACCAGTCCTTTTTGTTTGATGTAAAATATAAAAAACTATAATGACCGTTTTGCTCTGCATAATTTTCAAATTAACTTAATTGTTTAATGATGTCTGCATTTTAAATGGCTATTTTGTTTTTCTTTTCATTAATTTCTTTCTTTTAGTGTTAAAATGAAAAGTTTATTTAATATATGTATCACATCAAAAGTTCAGTGACTTTGTTGATTATAAGCGATAATAAAGCATAGTTTTAGGGGGCAGTGATTTAGCAAAAAGATATAATTCTTAATGTTGGTTTATAAATAATTTTAAAATTAAATTATAGTTTTGAAATGACAATGGATTTTCACATAATGTAAATGGAGAAATTTGAACTTTCGTTTTGACTTATTCAGTGGCCTAAAGATTTTTTCATACATATGTTTATGTTTGTATAAAACTTAAATTTCACAAAATGTGTTTTTTTAGTTTTTGTACAGTTTTTTTTTTGTCAGGATTTCTTTTAAAAATTTTTTAATAACTGTTCTCTTGCTAAATTTTCCTTAGACTTCCCAGATATTTTATATATTGCCTTTTTTATTGTATTTTATTTACATCATCTTCTTCTATTTTTCCAAATTTTATTGCTCCACTGACCGCCATTTGCATTTCTACATAAAAATATTGTGGCACAAAATGATACAAGAATTTGTTTGAAAACTGATGCTGATGGCAGTGTCAGCTGTTACATTTTTGCGGTTACGTGGTTAAACATTCCATTAGTTGTTTGTTGCTATTTTTGTTTTATCCTCGTTATTTTACTGTCCAACGTTTGGAACATTCTTTAGTTCGAAGGTTTTTTTTATTATAGAAAATTATATACAACTGAAAATGTTTGTAAATAAATTGTAAAAATTCTATTGCTGCAGTAGTTTAACGGTTGAGTTGAAATATTTTTTCCAAACATTTTCGGATAAATATGTAAAGAAAAAGTTTGGAAAAGAAAAACTCTTAGCAGGATGTCAATTTGTTTAATTTGTATTGATATTTTAGTTTAAACAGATACTAGTTTTTAAGTATTGAGAAAATACAATTTTTAAATTGTATTAAAAAAAAAAATATTGAAGGTTATTCAACTATTAGGGATAAAATTGAAGAAAACATAAAAAAAAGTTCTTTAAAAGATTATACTTATTTTTAACCCTTTTTAGGTCCTTGGGTCAACATGACCTCTTTTTTAAGAGCTTAATTCGACCTTTTATTTTTATTTTATAAAAGAGCTTTCTTGATACAATTTATAACTGTTTCGGTCCCTGCTCTCTATAAAAAAATCACACTAATTAAAAATATTACATTAACGGCCAATTTCACCAATTTCAGTTAAAACTAACTGTAACTTTTACTTCCAATTAACAACAAGTTTTCGGCAGTTATAGCTAGGGATGTGATTTCCATGCAAATGCATGTTTTTTGTCGATAGTCTAAGATCGATGTCGACCAATTGTCTTTCCGAATCATTAAATTTGCGTTAAAATGGCATCGATTTGTTTTTGCATATTGTTGCATATTTTGGTGAAACATAACATTTATGAGTGACATATTTTTTATTTTTCCATATTATAAATAAAAGTTCTTCAAAAAATTTCAAAATTGTATAAAAAAATAAAAAAATTTTAAATCAATAAATAATTTTTTTTGGAGCTCTGCTTTAAATACAAGATTTCGACAAAAGATCCTTAAATTTTTAACCGATGCAGCACCTTATATGGTAAAGGCTGCCAATTGTCCTAACATAAGTTATCCAAAACTGTTACATGTTAATTGCTAGGCACATGGGTTACATCGAGTTGCAGAGGAAATTGGAAGCCAACTCGATAATATTGATTTATTGATTTCATACGGGAAACAATGTGGAAGGAAGAACAGCCCAACAAATTAAAAAAATCCAAATCGTTTTGCAAAAATGGGATTTCAAACAATAAAACAAATTTCAAAAAAGCGGACCCTTCCTGAAAAATTTGGCAGCTGTAATTAGACTTTCTGTGATTAAGGAGTCTGTTATCTACAAAACATTTTTAAAAGTTATTTTTTTATCTAAATTTTATGATTTTAATAGCACAAAAATAAATCTTTTTGTGTAAAAAAATATAATATTGTGTGCAGAATGTAGGGTTCAAATCTAGCGTGATAAACATCCATACACATTAAACACTACTCAAGGGAATTTGCATATTTGATGCTATTTTTATATTCTCGTGATTTTTGTATGCAGAACACCGAAAAAAATATGTAAAAATAACACAAAAACTTAATGCAATTATAATAGTTTTTATTGTGCTCTGTGTTCTGGGTGCATGTGTCAGTAACAGCACGAAATGCAGTGCAGCTTAAAGCTTAAGGGAATAATGCTAGGATCCTTTTTTTTTATTTTAACATTTTGTTTCGTTTTTTAAGCATTATGACTGTATAAATATCATGGTTATAAATCTCGGGAGTTTAGTAAGTATTAAAAGCGAAATACGCCAAGCAGAAAAATAGGACCACTAAAAAAATTTAAGCAAAATAAACAAAGAGGCATAGTAATCTGCAGCCTTAAAGAAACTTTTCTCTGTCCAACTAAAAATAAAATTTGATAACAATGAAAACAATGGCCGGCTTGAAAAAAAGTGTCAACAAGTTAAGGAAACGAATACAACTAAATAAATTTTAAAATAATGTAACAAGAAGAAAAAACATGTTTAAAAGAGCCTAAAAAATAGCTACAACATCCTTAAAGTATGCTAAGAACTATGAATTTAAAGGCAGGTAACTTTAGCTACGGGTACTTTGATTAACAATTCTTGAATTTTTCGTTGTTTTTCTTTAGTTTTTTCTTTTTAATTATCTACAAATTTTTTATACATTTTTCCCAAACAGTTAATAGTCTAAAGAAAAGGAAACAGAAAGCTTGGCATATTTAAAGGATTTTAAACATGCTTTCTTGTGAAAAAAAACACATATATGCTCATATATTCTTTTGTTAAAACTTTTATAATTTTTTTATGCTGTTGCTATAACGTATCACAAGGCATATAACTTTTGCTAGCACTATATTACTAAACAAAGCTGCCATTTCTAAAGTCAATGTTTTGGCCTAGAGCTAAAGCAGTCTTTTAAGCAAAAAAAAAACAATTATTTATTTATTTAAACGTATATGTCTTCTTGTGCTTAAAAATGTCTTGGATTTTTTTCTTTCTATGACTAGAGCATAATTTTAATTGTTAGCAGCAGCATGAAGACGAAAAGATTTTGTATGAAAAATAACTTAAGGCTGGGAAAAAATCTAGTTTAATTTGTCTTATTGTAAAATAACGCAAAGCATTGAGTTAATATTGTAAAATTGTAAAGAAAGGAATATGGAATAAATTTAAAAAAAAAAAAAAAAATTTCAATGAAAACCTTAAACATTTTTCTAGGATGCGGTTTAGTTTAGCATTGTTTAACGAAATAAAATTAAAATGATAAAACCAATTAAGAGTGCTACATTCGGCTATGCCAAATCTAATATACCCTTAACCATTTCAAGATTAGAACAGAAAGTTATATAAATACCGTTCTTCAGATATAAATAAATCTATTTTGTACCATGCCCACTTCTTCAATCCTTCCCACATGTTGTCGAATATTGTGTATTAACAACCAAGATGTTTGGACATAGTTTGGAAACTTTGGCTCTTGCCGATAAACAGAAATCTATAAAGTGCCACACCCACCATTCTAATCTCTCCAATCTCTTTTTACAAAGGTTTTGTATTGGTAACCCATCTTTGTGTACCAAATTTGGACAATTTTTCTCCTACCATTCCTTAGATATAAATAAATCTATTATGTGCCACGACCACTTCTCTAATCCCGCCCACGTTTTATCCGATGCTATCTTATAATACCCAAGCTGTCTGTACCTAATTTGGAAACATTGTATCTTGCCGTTGTCCAGATATACAGAAATCTATAATGTATTTGTATGAAAAGACATCTCCAATCCTGCCCATATTTTGTCCGATGTTGTGAAATTGGTAAAATTAATGCAGTCATGGGTTTTGCTCATATCTCAGCCCATAATGGACTGATCTGGCTGAATTTCAATAGCAAATATATAAGGATATGCTGTGACAGAAATATATAAACACTGGGGTATTCATTTAATCGGGTTCTTGCATTAATCGGTTAATCGCATAACAATTCTTATACTAAAACGAGAAAACAAAAAAATAATTCATAAAATATTACAAAAAAGCTTTATAAAATACATAACTGAAATTTAACTCATAGAATAAATTCGAAAAATAAAAAATGTTGAATATATAATATATGTATATTTATTAAAAAATAAACGCTCAGTTTATTTATTATCAATAGTTTAAGGATATCTTATGATATTATGATAAAGCTTGACTTGGAAAAAATTCTTTCACTTATCGTAGATTTTAGAGAAATCGAAAGCAACCCATAATACAGAATATCTAATTTCTCAGTCCTTTTCCTGGATTTCTCTAAACATATAAAATCTTACATTATGCCATTAGGGATTTGTTTTAATTTTCTTAAATTTTTAACACTTCTAATTGTTTGTGTTACTATCCAGAGTTTCTTCTGTTGTTACGACAACATCTAACTGACCTAACAAAGCTCAGCACCGAACAATCCGCAAAAAAGTTTAGGTCCGAATTCCTTAGTTTCTGTTTTTGTACTGTATTTTAAGAATGTATTGCTAGAAGGAAATCTATGGTATGAAAAAATATTTCTAAACACATACCTTTTGTATATGAGACGAAACATATAAAAAAAGCACAAAAAATATTTTGTAATACTACTAAAAATTTGTTACTAAAAAATAAAAACTTTGTTACATCGGTTAATCGACTGTAATTAACTGGTTTAATCGTTAATCGAAAAAATCCAATTATAAATTAACCGATTAGTTATTCGGGTAGTAATTAATCGGTTAACCGATTGACAGTTAACTGAATGAATACCCTAATAAACACCCCATCCGCATCCCCATCATATCAGGGGTCTTTGGGAAACCTATTGCAATGGACAGATGGATGGAAAGACAGACGGACATCGTTAAATCAACTTCGCAACCCCTAGGGAACCAATGTATATATTCTTTTTAGGGTTTTAGATTAATATTGTAGAAATTACAAGCGGAATGACAATGTTAAAATATCCTTTTAACTTCTGTGAAGGGTATAAAAACCGAACTCTTGTGAACTTAAAATTTGTAGGTACTTTTTGTAAATAATCGCCCTTTGTCTAAAATGTTATACCTTTTTTTGTAAATACGACATTTTTGTATAAAAAGTTATATTAAAAAAAAAAACCGGAACTAATCTTAACCGAACTAGAGGTAAAATAGAACTGAACTTGAACTGAAAACAAACTAGAAATTAGCTAGAACTGAGCTAAAAATTAGCTAGAACTGAACCAGAACTGAACTAGAGCTAAACTGAACTGATTTTTTAATAGATTTAGTAAACCTTTCCATATCTGATCTCTTTGTTTTTTTTTTTTTTTTTTTTTTTTTTTTGCTTAAAAACTGCTCTGGGTGTCTGATATTGACCCTTGGTAAACGGAGTTTCTTTAGAACTTTAGAAATTCTGATAGGGATATCTATAAAATTAGTTGTCATACCAATGAAGTGTGTTTGTCTTTTTTTTCAATATTCTAAGCAGGTACAGAAACAACGTTTACAAGTCGTGTTGCTCTGTTCGCCAAACTTATAGAGCAATTCGTCAAAATTACTGTGCGCATAATCGTCCGCCTTAGAATGCGCAATACTATGAGCACATTTATTTTTTAGGATAGTGTTCAGCCAAAGCGAGCCCTTACCGTGCGAACAGAAGAAGCCATCGAAGCTGTAGACGTTAGTGTGACAGAGGACCCAAATTTATCGATCCAAAAGCACTTTCACAAACTCGGTTTCTGCTCGTCCACTACTTGCAACATTTTGAGGAAAAATCTTGGGTTACATCCATCCGACATCCAACTGGTGCAAGACCTAAAGCCAGCGCACCAACAACTGCGTCGTCTGTTCGGTGAATTGGCTGAGAATCAACTAGAAGTTGAACCAGTTCTAAATCATCCAAGTATCTTCAGCGATGAGACTCAGTTTCGGCTTAAGGGGTATGTAAACAAGCAGAACTAGGGAATGTAAAAAAAGATGAACTCACTGGTTATTGTTGGTGTTTTGTTTAAGCTTTGATATTATTACAAGTAAGACTTGGAGTGTTGATAATTCTTATTCGCTTTAAGGTTTTATTTGTATAATATTTGTAGCTTTTCTAAAATCTTTGATGATCTGGCCTAAGCAACCATTAAAAATTTCCCTCAACAATAAATTTCAGTGTATTTATCAAATGTGAAAAATTGGGAATTTAGCACGTCTTACGGAAATCTTATTAATAATAAATTTTGTATTCGCAAAAATAAATTTGATAAGCAGAATTGTAATTTTTGAAAAGAGAACAATCCTCAAGAGGCTCTTAAGATTCCACTGTTTGGTGAGGTTTACAGGCCGAAGGCGTCATCGGCACATTTTTCTTTAAATCCGTAAGCAGTGCCGCCATTACCGTAAATGGCGAACGCTACTGGTAAATGATTCGTAATTTTTCTATTTCTCAAATTATTTGGAGAAGAATTGCTTTCAAAAAGACTGCGTAACATGCCATAAAGCCCGTAAGATCATCACCTTATTGAGCCAATCGTTTGGTGACCGAATTATCTTAAGAAATGTACCTGTAATTTGAAACCTTGTGTGATTTGACACTTTTAAGCTACCTTTTGTGGGAGTAAGTCAAATCTCTGGTCTATGCTGGTAAACCAGCCACAATTGATCATTTGAAAGCCAACATTCGACGCACTTCTAGAGACATAAGACCGAGCGTGCAAAATTAGACCGAAAGAATAGCGTTTATTAGACACAATCGCGGATCCAATATGGCAGAAATTATTTTAAAACATTAAATGCCATGATATATGTGAACTTTACCATTTAAAATTTTGGTCATTACATTGAATATGTTGTGTTTTATTTTTAAAAAAAGTTCTATGCCTTTTGCAAAAACACCCTTTAGTAAACTGCTGTAAATTCAACTTTAATTCAATAGATTATTTTTTCGTATACATTTTATGTTTTTTTATTAATTTTGTTGACTTAACACTTAAGTTACGTGGTTGTGTACTGTTTTTTTTAATATTTTTATTTTTTATGGATTTCAGTGTGACTTTCATTTATTACCCACTATCTCTAGCAGCTAATGGCTTGCATATTTTGTTGCGCTAGATGTGGTATTAAGTAGACTCCGTGCTAACAAATGGGTGTTGTATTTTTAAAAAGGTTGGGTGTGGGAATCATTTTCTTTTAAATCAGTGGATTGAAGATTTAGCCAACGCACGCCATCATAAAGAGGGTATTAACTCGAAATTAATATATTTCTGTAAAAGCGAAACAATTTTTAATTTAATATTAACCGCATATGAAAAATAATTTTAAAGTCAACTGTTTCATAACCAAAAAGGAAACAAAGTAGCACGATATGTTTACAGCGTGTAGATATGAATATTACGTGTCGATTTTTTCCAAAAAGGGAAAAAATAAAAATTTTGAGTTAATAACTTCTTTATGATCAAGTAGGTTGTATTTAATGATCTGTAATTAAGTAGCGAAGTACAGAGCCGTTAACAAAGAGAAATATTTGGTTGCGACCATAATTTGTAATCTTATTTTGAAAGCAAACAAAATAAAAGGGAATAACAAGCCAAAAGTACGCTTTGCTATTTTTTATTGTTTTTTTTTTTATTTGCATAATAGCTATAGACTAACAGTAAATGAGTTTCAGTTTTGGCCTTTAAGTATGCTGAAGAAATTGTTTTAAATTCTATTGAGATAAAAAAAAACGTATTCTTAAATTTAAGTTTAGGAAAAATACTTCTGCTAAGCTCATATCCGGACATGCGCTTTATACATATATTTAAATAAAACAAAACTTTTCTGAAAATAATTATAATATTCTAATAAAAAAAAAAGAAAAAAGTTTTTTATGTTTATAACTCTTTTTTGCTTGTCTGTCTACATAATCATATTAAGCTCCCTTAAGTATGCTACAAATGTTTGTGAACAAACTATTCCTAGTTGTATACAAACAAAGTTTGTTTGAGTTTTTTTCACTACAGTTTGTGGCTGTTGCAACACTAATAAACAACACCCAGCAAATTTAAAAAATAACATGTAATTTTTTTTCCAGAAATATTTTTGTAGTTTTTTTTTTCTCTATTTTGGCCTTAAGGAAAATTACCGCATATTTTTTTTGTTATGTTTTTCTTTACTTTGGCATTAAGGAAAATTACCGCAGATATTTTTTGTTATTTTTACTAAGTTTTTTTTATAACACTCTTTAACAAATACGTTAATAGGAAAAAAAGTCTTTTTACTTAAGTACTAACAAAAGAACGCCCAACAACCTTAGACAAATTCAAGTGTATACGACGCATGGTAACCACACACACATACATATATCTCCACTTAATAAGATCCCTTTTATAGTGCATAGCAAGTGCATATTTAAAACTGCTTAGGTGTTTACGACTCACTTATAAAAAAACTTGTCGCGAATGATAGTTTTTATTTAGAATGAAGAAGAGATTTAACTTCTTGTCTCTTTTGAATGATGTACCTCAGTTTACAGTGGGTATAAACACATAAGCAATTTTTAAATTTTAGTTCAGTTTTTGCTTATATTCAGTTTAACCCTACGTCAGTTCTAGTTAAGTTTTAGATCAGTTCTAGTAAACCTTAAGGTTAAATTTTAACTAAAGACCTTTTACCTTCATGCAATGTTGGACTTTTCATAGCTACTTACTTTTCGGATGTATTGACGTATAAAAGTAATGACTTAACTTTCAAGTATTATTTAGTTAAATATGAATACGTCGATTTTGGGACTTCCGCTGCAAGATATCTGATTCTTTCAGTATAATTGAAAGTGTTATTCTGGCTTTTTCTGATTACCAAAACACATTGTTTTGTAGGCGAAGTTTTTACTGGGTAGTTCAGTTTTTGTTAAGTGCTTGTCCCATCTGTAACAATAATATTTAAAGGCGTAACAAGCCCACTGTGTTGTGTCAAAATGACAATAAGACTGCCTAGAATTTATACAACTGTCTTTATTTTCCTTAGTCTCTTTACTAAAGAGTGTGCGTTAGAGCTGCCAGATGTGGCGATTTCTCGCCTAGCGTAACCATTTTTAAGGCTGCGAGCAAAATAAAGCTAAGCAAAATCGCATCAAACAATGTGTAAAAAATTGCCAACACGAAAAATGGAAATTATATCAAAATAGTAAAAGAAAAGGCCCACAAAATAATGCAAATTTTGTTTTAAAATTTTTTTTTTAATATTCCAAGATCCCGAATTTAAAAATTTCGGATTTTGAAATCCAGAATCGCTAACTAAAGCTTTTTTTTGCAAGGATTTTTTTAATTATGGTATAACAAACACCGCCTTCGCTAACTAAAGCTGTTACTGACACTGTTTACGTTTGACTTAAGAAATGTTTTATTGTCAAAAAATATAAAAAGCATTTGGCGATATTTAACATTTAATTTGGCGAAAAACGTCAAAACAAATGTAACAACCCTGTCATACGTTGGAATTTCTTTACTCACAGAAAGCGTCTAAAAGTATTTATGTTTCTATTTTTTATCTTTTTTTTTTTGTCGCTGTTTATTTATCTTTTAGTTTTTCCTCTTCTTAGAGCTTGAGTAGTGGCATCCTAGATGATGAGTATGTTAGTGGTTAAAACTGACAATAAGTGGTTAAAGTGTTTGTTCAGCTTTATTATTTTATTTTCTTTCTCTTTTTGTGCCCCTCGCCAGGACACAGACACCCTTTTTTTGCAAAGTGCATAAATATTTCTATTGTTTTTTTTCACTTTTCTTTGTTTTATTTTTTGTTGTTATTTATTCAAAGAAGTGCATGTCTTTCGGTGAAGATAAATTTCAAGAGTAAAATATGTTAATTGGGGTTAAAAAAATGTTGTTGAATTTTGAAATTAGCTAAAGTAGTATTAAAGGATATAAATAAACCTGAAGGAAAATGTATATCTATATATCTGTTTTTTGACAAAACATCTTAACTCGAGATAAGATAGCAAGAAAGTTTCTAAAAAAAAATCGCTAAAAACATAATTGTTATCAGATAATAAAATAAGCAAAATTAAAGAAAAATTAAAGGTTTTACTCGCCAAAAATGTTACAAAAGCAGTTGAGTGAGAAAAACAGTTGTTAGAAAAGTTTCTCGACGCGGGAGTTATAAAACATCGGACAGAATTCTAAGATTCAGAATTTAAAAAGTTCGGGACTTGGACATTTTGGGATTTAAATACTGTTTTTATTTTAATATATTAGATTAAATTTTCATAATTCGTATTGTGGTTATTTTGTTGAACTATTTATGGTTTTTAATCCAAATTTTTAATATTTTTAATTAGGCTTAAGTTCATTAAATTTAATTTTCATTAAATTATTTTTATGAAGAAAGGAATTTTACAACATGAAAATTAATTAAAATTGTTATTGATAATCTTTCATTCTTGACCGTGGCCGGGATTCGAACCGCGGCCGTCAGGTTACCATGACATGTTTCGATCGCAACCACTCCATCTTCTCAAATACAACATACAACAAAAATGTACTTTGGACTTCAAGAAAAATTCTTGACAAAAGTACAAAAAAAACAGAAGTAAGGAAGAACATGTAAAATCAATTAAAATGTGTAATCATTCAAAAAAAAGCAAACTTCGATCTTCCAAAGGTTAAAATACAATTTGGTTTAAGGATTGATGTTTGACTATTGACGTCAGCTGTCGTCGATGGCTGCGAGTGTAAAACGGCAAATCCATTTGAGAAGATCGAGTGGTTGCGATAGAAACATGTCATGGTAACCTGCCGGCCGCGGTTCGAATCCCGGCCACGGTCAAGAATGAAAGATTATCAATAACAATTTTACTTAATTTTCATGTTGTAAAATTCCTTTCTTCATAAAAATAATTTAATGAAAATTAAATTTAATGAACTTAAGCCTAATTAAAAATATTTAAAATTTGGATTAAATATTCATTAAAAACTTTAGGGGCATATTTTATTTTTTGGGGTATTTTTCATAGTTTTGGGGTGACATTTCAATAAAAAAAATTGGGTAACGTTGTTAAATGAATAAAAACTAGCCCTAAATTTTTATTTATTTTTATTTGCTGTTTGGGGCCACATTTCACAGCGCCTTAAGTTTATGTAAAGTATTGGCCTTGATTTGGCTGGTTGGCCGGACTTAACATACGATTAATTGCTGTTTTAAGGCATTTTGAAATACCTAAAAATATATAAGAAACACAAGCAAACCATGTAAAAAAGATGATCAATTTGTTGTTAGTCCCGGATCTTTTAGTTATACATTCATACATAATTATGTACATATTTTCTTTAAACAGGCTTATATGTCAGCTTTATATTGAAATGTGTTCTGTGACTTGAAAAATTTTTTTTTCATCACTTTTTCAAAGTGTCTTCATATTGAAGTTAGAGTTTTTTTTTCCCGGACTTTTTCGATTCCCGGGAAAGCGGGAATTTTTTTTAAATTTCCCGGGATCCCGCTCCATATAAATAATACAAAGTAAACTTTGGTATAAATTAATGAAAAAAAACTTTTATAAAAAAAACGTAAGGGAACTTGTTTAAAAGAAAGTAAATGAAATGGTTCAATACTAAAAAATTAATTGAAGATTGAAATAGGAACTTGAATTATTATTACCTCACGCCTTTATTCCCTATTATTATGCTTTTATTCAGTATTATTATGCTCTGGATAATTCATAAAACAACAATAAATACAAAATAAAAATTGAGGTACTCAAGATATGAAATCAAAAAGTAAATTAATAAAATAGATAAAATACTTAAAAGAAATTTATAACATTTTTTAATGGCTTAGGAAATAACTTTCTGACACACTCAAAGCGTAGCATATTCCTGATTTTATTTACTAATTATCATGTTTCCGAAAAGTTTCGTTCATTTTTTACCGAGGTTGGACAAATAGTTAAAAGTGCACTGTTGTAGAATGCTTCGGATTCACAATCAGAAGCAATTTTTTCTTTTTTATAAACCACGTCTATATCAGTCAAATGTATGTCAAGCTTGAAGCAAAAAATAGCATTAACCGGACTGCTTCTTACAAACCTTTTCATTTCAATAGGTCCATTTGTAATCTTTAGGACAATGTGTTTTTCAAGTTGTATGTTGTAGTATCTTACACGAGTTTCCAAAATGTTATTTTATTTCGGTTTCCCCGCACTTCACGGGCATATAAACCAACACAAATTGAAATTGAAAATTGGTTTTTATCACCTAATAAACATATCGCTCCTTCATTGCATCATAGTCATATATCAAAATTTTAAGTTACTTTAGCAAAGTTTTCTTTCATACCTTCTCGTATTATATCTCAAACTGAAGCGAAGTTATCGCAAAATATATCTTTAAATCGGTACATTTTTAAAACTTTAATCGCACTTTGCCAAGATCGTTTGTTTTTGTAGATATGACTATGTTGCAATAAAGGAGCGATATGTTTAGGTATCTCCTATTTTTAAGACTTGTTCATGGGCAATGAAACTTTACTGCCTGTGTCTTATTTTGAATTAATGTACTTTATTAACTCTTCACTTCACTAAATGTAATAATTATCAACTGTTGCACTGCCCATTCTGCTTTTAGTAGATTTATTACATCAGGAGACATTGATTTAAATACATGTACTCACTTCTTGTAATTGATCTAATCCACAACCCATCCACAGATGCTAATTTTTAGAGAATAGAAAACTAAATTTCATAGTATAAATAGCTATTTTCTGAAATGATGAATTTTTTATTTCACGGGATCCCGCACGAAAAATCCCGAGAAATAAGATAATGGACGGGAAATCCCGGGAAAAAACCCTATTTGAAGTAAATATGTTTATTTGTATGTGAATATTGTTAGATAAGTAAAAGTTCCGTTTTAAAATTTTAAACAGTTTAATATGGGCAAGATAATCATTAGGGCAACCAAAAAAAAGCACTAAAAAACACTTTTAAGCTCTTTAAAATAAGCCTTTTAAATAAAAAAAAAGCAAATTAAATTTATTGTTTATATTCCACTTTATTTGTTAAATACGTTGTAACAGTAAATTATAATCTCATAAGATAGAAACATAAACATATATTTAAAAATGTGTTTGGTTGACTGACTTTTTTTGTAGTTGTTTATTTGAAATTTAATTGATTGATGTCTAAGGGAAGTCTCGACTCAATAATCGGATTGTACGTAAAAAAATGAAATTTAAAATGCAATGAACTTTAGTAGAGAAGAAATGTGCGTCTACGAGTACCCAGGAAAAAACAGTGCTTACCTAGAAGCAATTTTGTAAAGGAGAATCTCTTATGGAATCACTTACCAATGCGCATTTATTACGCATGATTTTAGTTCGAGATGAGCTGCTTGGAAGCAATAATTTCTGTCTGTTGCCTATAATTATTTAACAATTGTTTAATCGTTCCCTTACTTTATTGCATCTTGTAAGCAATTCTGCTATTAAGTAATTGATATAAGTAGTGTATTTTTTAGCCCTTAATCGATATGGCAGGGTTGGGTATTCGTACCTTAAAAAATTACGGGTTATTGGTTGCTATAGCAACCCATGCAATGAGGATAGGCCTAGATTATAATTTTTACTGTAGAAGTTTTCATGATGGGGAGAAGCCAGTCTTTCACATTCTTTGCTGATTCTCTGGTCTCAGGGATTTAACGATGATACATTTCTCAGACCAGAATTGCCATGTTTGTATGTTCCTTCTAAGATAGAACTTAGGAAGATCTTTATTTTCAGCAGGAAATCAAAATACTTGTCGGCTGCAGTGATGTCTTGGGAGAAATCCAGGTAACACTGGCTTAACTTCGGTCACTGGTTCAGTATATTAGAAAGGGACTGCTATAAGGACCGAAGCTAGCCGTCCTTTTGTTGGCTGCCCATTGATCCTTGCCTAAACTAAGCCATATAGAAATTAAAATTTTAAAACTTACACCAAAAAAGTGAATTCGGAAGATTTGTGCATTTTATTTATATATTAAAATGATTTTGGGCATATGGAAAACATCTGGTGTATTT
Source organism: Pollenia griseotomentosa (assembly GCA_963931875.1). Lineage (NCBI taxonomy): Eukaryota > Metazoa > Arthropoda > Insecta > Diptera > Polleniidae > Pollenia > Pollenia griseotomentosa. The sequence goes on along the minus strand of OZ007561.1, from coordinate 198,545,063 downwards.
TTGCAAAAGTGCATTATAAATTTCCATATTTTTAAATTTTTGAAGAAATATGGTTCTTTTTCCAACAGCCTTTAAACAGCACCAAAAGGTGCATTTCTATAGATATAAGGCCGTCCTTAGTGTAGGTTGTGGATTTGTATCAATTCATATGCTCTAATTTTGCTAATCAACAAACCCGTTAAACCAAAATTGCGACGTGTTGCATTAAAATCGAAGTCGTCTAGAAATTGCGCAAATCAATGACTGATTTTTAAAGTAAATTTGGACAATCTAAAATCGTTGTTAAAGCCTGAATCTATTCATGAAGATTTGCCAAAGTTCACTAACCATAAGTGTCAAAAAGTGATTGCAGTATCACAATTTGTCAAGCAGGTTAAAATATTGTAAGTTTATTCTAGCTTAAAAAACTATCCAGTGATGCCAGCAAACTTTTCACAATTCACAACCCGATTTTGTCGGGACAATTAAAAACTTAAAGCCTGCAATTTTTCTCATAAAACCATTCTGCAATTAGTTCAACATTTCCTCTTCTGCTTAACTTTGTTTAAATGATTTTACTTTTAGTTTAAGATAACTTTTATTTAAATAATTAAAATCGCTTTTCCGTACAATTTCCTTAAAATAATTCTGCTGCTTGTAACATACATACATGTTGTTAATATATGGCATATTTGTCGAGGCTAAAGTTTATAAATTATTCATTACAAAATGATTACAAATGAAATATTGTTATTTTTATTGTTTTAAATATTTACATTTCCAGCTCTTTTAATTTTCCAGCTCTTATTTACAATTGTGAATTATAAATTTTGAAATAACTGAACCAGTCCGGACAACAACACAGAGCAATGAAATAATGACCAGAAATACTAATTTTTTTTTTTGCTTAAATCAATATAATTTAATCAACAATTTACAACATGTTATCATTAAATATTATACATATACAAACAAATATACGCTTTTTAGTACGACTGCATACACGCATACACATACATGCAAAAACATACAAGCACACAGACACACACACACATGCATAAATATATTGTATATGGCAAATGGACATGATAATGTTTAACAATAAATATTAAATCTTAAACACATTAAACACTCTCTTACGCACACATACATCCCATTGCATTCATACGAATTTCAACTTAAAGCTACAACAACACACATATGCTGCTCCTAGTACATTGCTTTCAGTAGTGATCTATTTTACTGCTGCCATAAAGGCACCAACAAATTGCAACTAACAAGTTGCAACATTGCGATAATATAAATTCTGCAACAAACAAATTCGTACATAAAATAAATTCCAAAAGTGTAAAAATAAATTTGAGTCTAAATAGTTAAAGTCATTAAAAATTAAATCTAGATAATTGGAACAAGGGGACGAAAAATGTAGACTAAAGAAAGAAAAAACTAAAGACTAGAAAAAATTGATTATGGACATAAAACTAACCGAACAATAATACTATTGGCTTAAATACGAACTACACTATAGACTCGAATATGGAATAAAGTAAAGAATAGATTCTAACCTATACACTAGACTATTTAGGGATTAGACCGTAGAATAGATATAATACTAGATATAACAATGAACTGGCACAAACACAAAATTACTGCAAGTAAACAATATTTAATAGACTAAAGCTACGGTCAGACTTATCAAATATTTGACGAAAAAAACGGGACCAACAACCAAACTAAAAAATCATTTCGCTTAATATCAATATTTATTTTGATTTAAATACCACATATTACAAAAAACTTTTTTTTGCTATGTCTAGTAGTATTTTTAGTATATTTTGTAATATTAAGACCATTTTAAATCTCACTAACTATTAGCAAAAGTAGGGGTTACGCTTATTTGATCAAATATTTAATAAGTGTGACCGTAGCCTAAAGACAAAACAAAACAATAGACTAGATAAAGAACCGTACTATAAACAAGAACAGAAAAAGCAACAAGTTGGCTCTAGGGCCCACTCCACGGTGGATCTTAACCACTAGGTGACAAACATTGCGTTTACCAACCAACCCGGAGTATCATAGACAAGTAACAATTTGAGTGCATAGCCCGTCAAGGTTATACACTCGCCCCTTGCTTAGGAGCTGGATCTATTTCACCTCTACTGCTTTAAAAAATATGCTAGCAGGATTTGTTGAGTAGCAGCAGCACCCAAGGGATGATCCTCCCTCAGGCCAAACTCTCTCACAAGTGGTAAAGAATCAGCCATTGAGTAAGTTTTTTCAGGAACTCCCTTCTTGCGACTTTAGCTAGTAACTATAAGATCTGCGAAAGTATCTTCAACGGAAGAGTGAAAAAAGGCAGTCTTCCTGAAAGACAGAAAGCATTTCCCGGAAGAAGTATACTTTCGGAGGCCTCAACCATTAAACAATCTGGTGCCGTGCCACTAGGGGTTACTGACTCCCGTAGTACCATATAGGATCTCTTAACAGATCGTGAATATCTCTTGGTTCTGTAAATTTTGGATTTTTGTCAAATCCCAGAGATGGACGAGACCAAAATTTTTTGGAGGCTGTCACACAAAAAAGTGAAATATTCTGAAGATGATCTCTACAAGCCCCCGAGAGGGAAGCAAGAATCGTTGAAAGATTTTAATATGGATCAGTTGATACACTAGACTATAAAATAATCAATAAGCTAGACTTAAAATTATTCTCTGGACTATGTTATAGACTGGTCGACGGACTAGCCAACATACTATTTAATTGACTTGAAGATAGTCTAGCCGCGACAAAACGGAGCCTTATCGACTATACTTGACTGTTTGTGTGCAGTGAACAACCACGATAGGCATAGACTAGCTGATGGACTATATGATCATTAGTTTATTTAAAAGACTGGACTTTAGGCTAGTCGATAGGTTAGTCGAAATACTATTTAATAGCCTGAAATAAAATAGTCTAAATTGGTCGCTTATCTAGCCAGCTTATCGTAAATACATCTGATCGATTTTAAAAATATTTCGAGCGACTAAAACGCAGTGGTTTTGTCAAAAAAGCCCAGGTCAGAGAAAAAAGTTTAAAGGTGATGAATTTAGCTGGTGATTGATTCACTATCCTATTCAGTCGTATTGTATAATGTTCCAAAGTTTGACCTAAAAATAACATTGAATGATAAATTTGTTGACTAGTCCGTCCATCCGACTTGCAATTGTTTATAAAAATTTTCATTAAATTATGGATTCTAATGCGCTCAGAGTTACTGAGTCATATGATTTTTCATACAGATTTTGCAGACATTTTTTTTTTAAATTATTAGGAGCACCTTAAAGCAAATAGTCCGAGAAACGTTGAAAGTCAATTTTGCAGGTCCGAAATTTTTCAGAACCGCCATAAAAAGTATCGGATCATCACTGACGACGAGACAGAGATTAGAAAAACAGATTAGCCTAATATCTATGTCGCCAACATAAGGCTCAGTATTTGTTTATTGCTAAAATCGGGCAAGACCATTACAGGAGACATGTTCCGAAATTAATTGATCTCTAGTCGCCTAAGAACCCACGGAACATGTAACCAGACATAACGCCGTTATATCTCATCGTCCACATGTTGCAAGACTAATGAAAAACTATTCAGAAAATATGAGCTTGGAAATTGTATCTTACTTACCATATTGTCCAAGCCTTGCCCCGCACAACTACCAATTGCTTTGATCGATGCACAACGCTCTCACTGAAATATGGTTCTCTTTAGAACAGGATATTCAAATTCGCCATAATTCCTTCTTGACCTTCTTTCGTTCGTACTTAAGCAGTTTTTTTTAAAGAAAATTTCATATAACGTAAAAAAGGGCATAGCTGAGGGATTTTTTGCTTACACGCATTTACAATTTTTTCAAATTTATACTAAGTTTCTTATTTTTTCACCTTAACTAATTTCTTGTTCATCTTTTATCTCTTTACAGTTTGTTTAGCAGGTTACAATGAAAAGAGACTGTTACATGATCTATTAGATACATACAATACACTAGAACGTCCGGTTTTAAATGAATCGGATCCATTACAATTAAGTTTTGGTTTAACTTTAATGCAAATAATTGATGTGGTAAGTAGAAAATCTAGTAATTTACACAAAACAAAAATACGTAAAAAAACTCCAAATAATAATGAATTACTTCACAAAGAAATTGTTAGTGGTTCGTTGAAAAATTTTCCCACCAATAATCTCTTGAAAAAAGTACCAGTGTGCCAAGTTTGCTGTTTTTACATGCGATTGCACAAGCGAATACAAATTTTTATAATGATTATAAAATGCAATTGCAAAATATTTTATTTATTAAACAACAGGTTGATAATCCCATTTAAAAACATGGTGAAAATTAATAAAAAGCCTTTTTACTTTTTTTATTATTTATAATTTTTATCTTGACTTGTTTAATTTTATTTTATTTAATTTTTATTTTACGGAGAAATTATTAAATAAAAATTTTCCTCTTGTAGTCTATTTACTGAAAGTATGCTATGAAAATGAAATTATATTTTTTAACCTTTAAAGTATGCTTTAGTGAGATGTATTAAAAAATATGCCTATAAGTATGCTTTAGTATTTTTAAATATGTTAAGCATATGCATAGTTGTTTGGATGACGTATGGAGATTAAAAAAAAATATGTTTTATAAGTACTGAATTTCATTTAAGAGATTAAAGTATTTGGAGTGACAAGGCTTTTTTTTTTGTTTTTTTTTTTTTTTTTTTTTGTATTTTACATATCAATTGTCAGATTTAAGTAGATAAAGGGAAATATTTTATTTGAATAAAAGCCATGAACCAAATAGGTTTATGAGTTAATCAAGACAGAAAATTTTATAAAGGCATAATTTGCTTTAAAATTTTTAAACTTTTGCAAACTTTTTTTTAACTTGATAAAAAAATATGTTTAAAATTACAAAAAAAAAGTTCAGGTCGTTTAAGTATCTGACTTTTTTTATGTAAATAAATTATATTTAAACACGTTTCAGTTTTTCTTTTCGGCCTCATAATGAAAAGCTTTCACTTTCTGTGCATGCAGACCCATTTTTCTTGAATAACACCAAGAATATATAAGAAACAAAGGCATAAAATGGAAAAAAGTGAAGGAAGATTTCTAAGGAATAGTAACGGCAACATTACAAACCTTTCAAGTCAGTTTCTTTCTAAATATGTTGAAGGCAAAGACAACAACAAAAACGGAAAAATAAAACATTTTATGCATGAAAAACAGTATTATAGTGTCAACATGCTCCATATCCATACATCAACATATAAATACATTTTTTTTTTCACAAACTCTTATAAAAACACATACATAAACGCAGGCACACACATACGCCAAGTGACATAAATATGTGAAAAACTTGTTAACATCCAGTCCTGTATTTTTTATTTCAAAATATCTGTATACATTTTTTAACGTTTTTTTTTAACTTGGTCTATATAAAAGGGATGAGAAATGATAGTCCCTTTTATTTATACAGCATACAAGTTTAACATCTTTTATACGATTTTATACAATTTCTTTCTTTATGAGTTTAAGTTAAAGTCTATGTGTCTGTGTGTGTGTAAAAGAGTTCCATAACAACCTCAATTCATAATAAATTACATAACCTAAAAAGGAAATGAACAGAGGAACATAAAGGAATACGAAAAGAATTATTTATACAGGTTGTGGGAATTGACCAATGTGATGAGGCAAACTTTAATACTTCAAAAAAAAAATACTGTCTGGCTTTAATTAAGCCTGATTCTCTCTTAAATATTTTGCAAGAGATACTAACAAACCAGCTAACAAAAAAAATTTTAAGTATTTAAAAAAATGGTAATTTGAATTACTCTCGTAATTGTATCTTCCTCGTTAAACTTGAAAGAACTGGCTAGACATGTGAATTCCCTGTCGAGAGATATATTTCGTATTTCTCTGTTTACTACCAATCCTGAATTTGACTCAGTATATGAAAACTGTTTGGAGGACCCGGATTCTAGTATCAAACTTGTAGTTCAACATTGGGAAATTCAATGGGAATAAATAAAAAAAGTAGCATCTTTCATTTAAGACGCTGGAATGACACCTCACTTCTTACTTCTATTAATGTTTAAGAACTTCAACTTAACTTCCATCTCTCGTGCGCAATCAAGCAAAAGCAGTCCGATACACATTAGAAAATGCTACCTTTCACGCATAGTGGAGCCAACGAGTTCAACAATTCCAGGACTAAATGTGACTGGAAAAACCCGTCTAAATGCTAATTATCTCACTAAGGCTTAACGAGAAACAACATTTCGACTAGGAATTGATATCAACAAATGGAGGTCTTCTTACTTTATGAAAAATAGATGGCAATTATGTGAGGGCCTTTAAGTTGATGCTAGACTTTCAGAAGCTCACCAAACTTAAGCGAAAATCAAATAATTTTAAGTCTCTAAACAGCCTATCATAAGTATTTTTTTTAAATTTTATATCAATTATAAATAAAAATATACGTATATGAAAAGGTCGAATAAAAACAACTTGAATTAATTTTATATTAAACAATAATTAGTATTGTGGTTATTTTGTTGAACTATTTATGGTTTTTAATACAACTTTTTAATATTTTTAATTAGGCTTAAGTTCATTAAATTTAATTTTCATTAAATTATTTTTATGAAGAAAGGAATTTTACAACATGAAAATTAATTAAAATTGTTATTGATAATCTTTCATTCTTGACCGTGGCCGGGGCTCGAACCGCGGCCGGCAGGTTACCATGACATGTTTCTATCGCAACCACTCGATCTTCTCAAATGGATTTGCCGTTTTACACTCGCAGCCATCGACGACTGCTGACGTCAATAGTCAAACATCAATCCTTAAACCAAATTGTATTTTAACCTTTGGTAGATCGAAGTTTGCTTTTTTGAATGATTATCCATTTTAATTGATTTACATGTTCTTCCTTACTTCTGTTTTTTCGTTCTTTTGTCAGGAATTTTTCTTGAAGTCCAAAGTACATTTTTTTGTTTTTTCATTTTTGTCTTTCTTTTTCTTGTTGAGGTAAACACAACTTGAGGGACAAATGAACACATAGAGCTCGTGCCTTAGCTTTTAACAATAATTAAACTTAAATTCATTATAACTAATTTACCGCTAGTGGCTGAGTTTTAAGAAGGCCTCTATACTCCCTCCCTTCGCATGATATCCTGCTTTCAAAAATAGTACACAGAAAAAATTATTTTTCCAATTCAAACAAAAAATTTGTAGAATCAAAACATTTTTTGTCTGAAATCGGTCCTACGAACAAATTTGCATATTCAAGCAATTTATTTGCATTTCGTTTATGAAAAAAAACATTGATTTTTTCAAACAAATAATTTAACTGAATCAAACAAATAGTTTACTGAAAATCATATAAATTTCAAACAAATAATTTTGCTGAATCAAACAAAAAAGTTTTTGCACAAGCAATGACGCGCACACAAGCAAGCACTGTAGAAGTAGATGAAGGCAGAGCAGAGCGGCGCCGGCTGGCTTTGAGACACATTTTTTTGTTGGAATAATTTTTGCACCAAGTCTTGTTTGTTCACACAATGTTTTTCTTCTTCACTCACTGTTCTGTATCCTTTCCTTGGCAGCAGACCGACTCGACATGTTTTTCGTCATCATTTTATTTCTTTTATTTGATGTAGGTATTTAACTAAACATTTTTGAAAAATTGAATACGGGAGTTTGTTTTTCATTCTTTTTTACCAACTTTGAAACCTACAAAAAATTTATTTTGTTTCTTCTAATGTTGTTGTTGTTTAAAAAGAGTGAAACGTTTTTTACCTATTATTGTTTTTGTTGTTTTTTACTACAAACCTCGCCACGCTATTTTATCATCTTTCTTATAGTTGTACCTTTTCAAAGCGTCCAAAAATAGACTGTATGTGTTTTTTTTTTTTGTTGTTCTTATATTTCACATAAAGAAGTGTTGCTTACGGTCAAATAAAAAAATGCAAAAACACGACAACAATAAAGAGCGTTAAATATTTCATACAAAATTATGAAAACTAGAAGCCAATAACGCGTTATAGTATAACGCGAATAGTTGTCAACATTTCTGTTGGCTAAAATAAAAATCAAACAAAAATATTAATTGAATCAGTAAAAAAATTTGTAGAAATTAAAAAAAATTTCAAACAAGCGTTTGTTTGAAAATAATTCAGCAATAATTTTTTCTGTGTATGCCTTTTGGAAGGTATAAATTTCTATTTGAAAGACGCTTCAAAATATTTATTACACGTTCGCCAAATCCTTTTTAAGAAGAGAGGAAGGAAGTGGTTCGGTTTTTTTTTATTTATCCCTTCTTTGTGATGAGAACGAAGTTGTTCAATTTTTATATATTTTTGCCTGGTCTCCAACATTCTTATTTTATATTTCTTTTTTAAGGTTTTTGTTGTCCCTAAAGGCCTCGTTACTCAGCTCTTGCGTTTTCCTTGCTACGCTTATGTATAAATAGGTAAACGATTTCGAATGAACCTGATAAAATCTCCGTTTTAATCTATCAACTGCATATGTGTGCTTATGTCTATTGATAAAGCGAATATTCCATCGCCATAAATGAACCTAATCCACCAGCTTGAAATACTTTTAATCATAGCGGCCTTACCCGCTTCAGGAGAAGAGATATAGCATGGCCTTACGATCTGATTAAGAAAATTTCCTTCGGCATTGGCAGGACGTTAACGTAAGAATTAGATTAGTTCATATTCAAGATACATGCAAATTCGAAAAAAAAATTAATGGTCATCAAAGTAATTTTTGGGAATACAAAATTTTTAATTAACAAGATTTTGTTTGTCGTACTCAATTCCCAGTTGTTATTCTTGATAATAAACTGGCAAGTGCACCGCTTAAATAAACTGAACTGTCAAATTACTTTATTTTTTGAGAATCTTGCGATAATACAATAAAGCAAGTTGTTTTTGTTTTTATTTGTTTTTTTTTTTTTAAGGTGTTATGATACTTGCTATTTTTTGTATTTTTTCTATATTGGAGAACAGTGCAAATATATTTGCATAGGAAAACTGGCTAAGTGTAGAGAGTATGATTATATCATAAAAAATCTTGAAATGTCAAACAAATATACGTGTGTTATCGATAAATAATCCAAGACTGTAAAAAAAAAATATAAATATGTTTAACTTAAAATTGACATTTCCAGATCAAATGTTAGCACTGTTGCCAATTTTTTTAAGTTTTTGATCGAAAGTAGCGGTTTTTTACATTTTTTACATTTTTTGCGATTTTTAGCTTTTTTTTACCGGTTTTTGTGGGAACATAAAATGGGCAATATTGTTTGTTTTGTTTACATTTTATTTTGGAATCACAAACATTTTTTTTTTTTATGCAACAAAATTGAATGCAAATAATGAAAAATACTACAAATTACTTCGGGGTATATTCTTTAATTGAAAATTTATGATTTGGAATCCCATATAAAGGGCACCTGCTTCATTTCATTAATCAAAAACAAAATATTTTCATCTGCCCCAAGCTTTTACCATTTTTTTTTGTTTTAGTCAAAAAAAAAATATACTTGAGAAATGTCAATCAGAAAAAAGGGTTTGTTTACATATTGTATTTCTTGTTCTTTCTCGCATTTGTTGTTTCATTCAGTCAATCCTAAAAAAATACAATACAAAAAATAGCAAGTATCATAAGGGCTTTACCTACTTACAACTACAATTAATGTTGGGAGAATTCCAACCAATTGTAGTGGGGAATGTAAGAAAAGATAAACTCACTTTGAATTGTTGTTGTTGTTGTTTAAGGTTTGATATTGTTACAAGTGAAACTGATGCTTATAATTCTTATTCGCCTAACAATTTAATTTGCATAATATCTTTAGTTTTTCTAAAAACCTTTGGGTGAAGTTTCCTGATGATCTGGCCTAAGCAACCAGTGAAATGCGCATAGGAATAGCTTATCCCATCAACAATAAATTTCAAGTGTTTTTATCAATAATAAAAACTGGGAATTAAGCACGACAAACAAAATATTGTTAATTAAAAATCTTAATGATCTCTAATACTTCTCGTTTTTTCCAAGGCTGTGGTGTCTTCAGAAAACAGTTCTAACTGCGACTCCGGCTCGAACCACTGAAATTTTTTAACTCCGACACCGACGCCAACTACAACTCCGACTTCAACTCTAACATTTTTTAAAAATTTCAAATCATTCAGCTTAAATATAGTATTTTTATGTGTAGACTAGAAAAATTTGGAGTCGGAGTCGCGAAAGATAAACCTCAACGCCGACTCTACAACTTCGACTCCACACCCTGGTTTTTGCTTAGGAAATTTAAAAAAATTTTAAATGGCTTTTATTTCGTTTGATAAAAAATAAAAGTTGATTATGTAAAATGGTAATTTCTTATGAAAATCCAAAAAAAAAATAAAATCAATGGAAAATCTTTAAATAAGTTTTTATCAAATTATAATCAAAAACCGTATTTTCAAGTAAAATGGCCTATAAATCTAAAAAAAGCGTTTGATCGAAAATAAAAGCTTGTTTTGTGATCACACGTATTTTTTGAATAAAATTGTTATCTGATCGCTTGTAATATTTAAACGGAACAATTAGTTTTTTTATTTTTTTTTTTTTTTTTGACTTCTCATATTTTTAAGCAACAATAAATTTTTGATCTAACTATTTAAAAAATTCCAAGTTGCTTGTTATTCTTTTAATGAGTTCTTGAATGAAAAAATTTGCTTATGTTGTGATTGTTTTTATTTGTTCCTTTTTTTTTGTTTGAACCATAATCAATTGTTTATGAAAAAATTTTAGCTGAAAGGTATTCTTCATATATAAATATTTATAAAGTCCTTTCCATTAAAATTTTTTAAAATTCATTAAAGAAGAAGGAGTTTCAAAGGACTTGCTCCAAATGGCAACCTGTGTAACAAATAAATTAGTATGGGGTGCGGCGAGGAGGGCTTGTGTCTGCTAAATAATGTATTCTATTTGGTCGTTTTGCTCATTCTTTTAACCTCTGGGTAATTTAGAACTAAGATTGTGATTGTATTTGTAACAATTATTTGTAACAAAAAAATTTGTCCAATATCAATTACTACACTGGTGTAAACAGGGTTTAAAAAACTTATAACAGTCGAACAAAAAACGAAAATTTGTGTATTTAGAACTAAAATTGTGATTGTCAGCCATGTCACAGAGTACAATTCCGTTCGGAAACGGAATTCATTTCGTATTTTTGTGCTTCAGAAAATGGCAAAAACAATTATCGGAATGAAACCATTTTTGTTTTCATGAACGGTATGGGAGTTGTCTGTATCTGAAAGGCCATAAAACTATCAAAATACACTTTCCATCAACAAACAAATATGTTTTCTTCAATTCCGAACGGAATCATTCCGAACGGAATTGTACTCTGTGACATGGCCCTGTATTTGTAACAATTATTTGCACCAAAAAAATTTGTTCAATATCAATCACTACACTGGTGTAAACAGGGTTTAAAAAACTGCAGTCGAAACTTATAACAGTCGAACAAAAAACGAAAATTTGTGTATTTAGAACTAAAATTGTGATTGTATTTGTAACAATTATTTGTAACAAAAAAATTTGTTCAATATCAATCACTACACTGGTGTAAACAGGGTTTAAAAAACTTATAACAGTCGAACAAAAAACGACAATTTGTGTATTTAGAACTAAAATTGTGATTGTATTTGTAACAATCATTTGTAACAAAAAAATTTGTTCAATATCAATCACTACACTGGTGTAAACAGGGTTTAAAAAACTGCAGTCGAAACTTATAACAGTCGAACAAAAAACGAAAATTTGTGTATTTAGAACTAAAATTGTGATTGTATTTGTAACAATTATTTGTAACAAAAAAATTTGTTCAATATCAATCACTACACTGGTGTAAACAGGGTTTAAAAAACTTTTAACAGTCGAACAAAAAACGACAATTTGTGTATTTAGAACTAAAATTGTGATTGTATTTGTAACAATCATTTGTAACAAAAAAATTTGTTCAATATCAATCACTACACTGGTGTAAACAGGGTTTAAATAACTGCAGTCGAAACTTATTACAGTCAAACAAAAGACGAAAATTTGTGTACAAGTTTTTGATTTTTGTGTTGGTTTGACAACGACTGTTTATATTTAATGAATCAGAGATTAAAGCAGCGGTTTTTTTTTTGCCAACGACAAATGAAGAAGTTGAAGAAATGGCATTTTTTCTACTTTGACTGCAGCTTTTCAAACGCTAAGTGTAAATTAGAAATTAACCAAAAAGCTGAATTTAAACTCTATTATTTCTTTGGCTAAAATTTCTGTGGTCTCAGTCCTTTCTTAAAAAACCCTACTTTTCGCAATCCCATTTTTTATTATTTCATTTTTAAACACTTTCATTTTATTCCTCTTTTTCTTCATCCTTTTCCCTTTGTGCAGCTGAATGAATAAGTGTTAGTGTGACCAGTCTTTATTTTGCTCTACTCGTCTATTTCTCTTTTATTCGATATGGGTTAAATCAACAAACAATTTTATGGGATGCAATAAATGTTGAAGCAACAAATGTGAATGTGTGTGTGCGGCTGTTTGTGTATTCTTTGGTTGCATTTGGCACACACTAAAATAAACATACAAGCGTATTGGATGCACACATGTGTGTATTGTGTTGTGAAATGGTGTTGATAAAAGCCTTAAAGTATGCTGTATGTTTCTTGTCTTGTTGTTTTATTTCTTTTCGTTTCTCTGTTTTGCATATAATGCGTCATTTGTTTGTGTGTGAAGTTTTTTTTTTTTTTTTTTAATTTAATGTTGTTTTTTATAGGATGTGTGAGTACGTATGTGTGTTCATTAGTGTGCTTGTGTTTGTTCACTTGGTATAAGCCTAAATGAAAAAATGTCATTTCATACTGAAATTAAAATTTTTTTATTAAGGTTTAAAATTGGAAAAACAAGTGTATAAAAAGAGAGTTGTTATCAAGCACTAAATTTGAGACACACATTAAGCACAACAAAATGGATTAAACTTAAGAAGGAAACCTGAGAATTAATTTCAACAAAAATGTATCGCAGCAATCAGATAAATCTCTATCAAAAGAAATATATATGCATAAAGCTCATAAATAAAAATGTCAAGAAAACTTATAAAAAGATATTTTATTTACCGGAATACTATTAGAAGAAAGAAAAGCATATATAATTGAACCATTAAATAAAGCTGCTCAACTTTAAACTAAAAAGAGTCAGAAATCAATTAAACTTATAAACGAATTAAAAATTCTTTTCAATCAATCTTGGTAAAGTCTGTTATATTTTATCTTAAAAAATTCCAGTCACAAATTATCTTGACAGTATTGAACTTTTTGAAACAATTGATTACCCTTAATTTATTTTTAAACTGATAAGATACATCACCCAACGTTTCATACCCGTTTCGTGGGTTTTGCCATTTTTGCACATCATTGATTAAAGTTAAAATTAAAATGTTAAATAGAATTTAATTGACTTGAATGACATTTCCTTCAATAGCAAACATTTACAGGCTTAAGAAGAATTACTGAGGAGTTGGAGAAGTAGAAAGCAAGAAAGAAGATAAAATGAAACAGTTGTGCACGACACATACAATAACAACATTTATGGTACGTAGCTGGATAATCAAAGAGTATCGCAAAAACATATGACTCCATAAAAAATTACTACTATAGTGAAGAGTGTTTTAGGAATTTGTGCTGATTTGTGTAACACTTAAAGCATCTGGTATACTGATCAACTGTGAAAAACTTTCTAAGCCGACTTACCGATGTTCGTTAAAGCACTGGCTATCGCACAGTGCTTTGTCCCTATATAGTGAATCGGCAAACCTAGAGTAGTTATCGTAGAGAGATAAGGTTGTGCATTCTTATACTTTTAAGCAAAGAAAAATTTTAAATTCACTCGATTCGCCAGAACATGGCGTGTTATTTACCAGCAATAGTTTTTCTTTTTTTACGTTTTGTGGTAAATAATAGTACTTAGTTTGAAAAGAATAAATGAAGAAATGAATTTTTGCCAATTCGCAAAACCAGTAAAAGTCGTTTTTTCATTAGTTAAGGTTATCAAACCTCCACTGAAAACAAAAAGTGAAAATTCTACTAACAAATCTATTTAAGGTACTTTGTTAGCTTACAAAATTGAATTTTATATAAATACCATTTTAACCAGGAGAGCTTCGCTACTCCCACTTAAATAAAGTTAAGAAATTATTCTAAACAGATATTGAATATTGGTAATGAAGCAATTTGTACAAAATTTAGACACTGATACCGTTCTCCAGGTATACAGATATGTATTTTGCATTAATATTGAAGCTGCCATGGATACTTCTCCAATCCAGCCCACTTTTTATCAGATATTTAGTATAGAATACCAACGTTTTTGTTCTAAACTAAAAAAAAACTTTAACTGTGACCGTTTTTTAGATGCTAAGAAATCTATGTCTTTTTATTATTAGTGCCACGCCTAATCCATTCTTCTTTTTGACTAAAGTTGCGTATTGATAACCAAGTTGTTTGTACCAAATTTGAAAACTTTTGCTATTGTCGTTGTCCAGATATACATAGTACTATCACTTCTTCAGATTTTTGCAGATTTTGTGTATTCATAACCAAGTTATTTGTACCAAATTTGAAAACTTTAGCTCTTGCCGGCCTTAAAATAGACAGAAATCAATAATATCTTGGTATGGGAGGATCCATGCCCACTTCTCCAAAATAGTATAGTATATACTATAATCCCAAAAGTATACTATAGTATTTACTATATCATTTTGCAAAGATTGTGAACAAGGCTACTGTGTTGTATGATGTTATATAGTCAAGCTGGACCGACCTTACTTTCTATTTTTTTTTTTTTTTTTTTTTTGTAATGATTGAAATGTGAAGAGAGAAGAATGCAAATTAGAATTGTAGAGAACCAGTTTTTGTAGTGGCTGAAGCTGACAAATGACAAAAATTCGAATTTTGCGCTTCAACTGCAACGACTACTACAATTACGTATTCTGTTGAAACTACTTTAAAACTGCCGGTTTTAACTTTTGACGGCTTGCTGCGCTTTTCGTAACGTTTTACTACAGAACAGAATAGTTCCGCACTTAAAACTGTACATTTGTCAATTCTGCAAAACCAGAAATTTGTTTTCCAAGCACCCGAGTCGAGAAAGTGTCCATAACTTTTAATTAGTTGTTTATATTAGAGCGGAAATAATGATGACAGGGGAAAGATCACAAACTACAAAGATGAAGAAAATTATGTTTATAAAAAGAAATTTAGCAACAAAAAAGCAATAATTTTACTGGGTGTTATCTATAAAAGCAAACATTTTTTCTGTGGTCCTTTGGCTTCCGCTTGCTTGTCTGTCTGTGTGTTGGTTGAATTGGATTTTCTGAAGTCTCCAGGTATAATAGGTTGCTAAATTTTTATATCACATACACAGAAAAAAATAAAAATGGATTTCAATTAAGAAATTGGTAATATTAATTTAAAAATTAATTCGATTTGCACAAGTAAACAAATTAATAGTATCAATTAAACGTTTATATCACTGGCTTTAAACTTAATTCACTTGATTAAATTTTTAAATAAAACTGACTTTATTTTTGATTATTGCTTTAATTGGTGAAAGATTTTCGATAATTTTTCTGTGTAGAGGTAGGACCCTGTTAGTCACTGGAGGTTTCATAAACAAGTTATTGGATATTTTTAATAAAAATCATAAATGTTTATCATCAAATTTATAGTCTCTGACCTTTCCACTCAATACGATGCAAGATTAATATCTAGAAATCCACCCCTGCTCTTGGCTAAAAAACTACGTGACGATAATTTTGATTCACACTCCGCATGGTCATCTCAATAGGACCACCGATTTTGATCTTTCACGCCAAACCTAGTGTAATTTAAACCGGTTACGCACATCTACTGACAGAACTATGGATTCCCTAACCAAGTGGGGACTCGCTGATGACGCCAGCTGTCCATGCGGCCATCATTTACAAACAGTTGACCACATAATTCATCATTGCCCTCTCCTAACACCCGAAGTCATATCCTGGCTTAGTTCTTTAAACTTGTAAAATAAATTTATTATCTATTTAACAACAAAAAAAAAAGAAAAGAAAAATAGAAACATAAACATATTTATATTTTCTCTGTATTTTAAATCCAAACGCTAAATAAAATCACATTTACAGTAAATTTATAGTTTTCTTAAATTCTAGTTAATTTTCAGTTCTCTTGGACTTTAATTAAAATCCAGTTCGAACTAAATTCCAATTTATTTTTATTTTTGATTCGTTTTGTTCCAATTTCTTGATTTGACCTCTGATTTAAACTTTTTAAATCTTAAATCAAATTAATTTTTTCTCACAGAATTGCCATTAAAAAAAATACTTGTAAAATGTGCCTTGTTGTAGAAAAAGCAATTAGTTTTTATTGCTTTAGTGTTTTCGTGTCCTAAATGGGTTTTTATTAACGCACTGTTATTTCAATGTTTGAAAAATCCTTTAACAGCTAAGTTTTTATTTGAATAAAATACCAATTGAATTTTTTCTCTTTTACAAAAGGAATTCATTAAAACCAATTTGTTGTTGATTGTTTCATTTTTTTTTTTTTTTTTTTTTTTTTTTTTTGTTAAAAGCCAGAAAATTTTAGACGAAAAATGCGTTTAAAGCTTTTTATATGTTGACTAACCAACTATAGTCTATCCTATAATGAAGTAAATAGAATAGGATTACAGAAAAAAATATATTTAACTAAACAACCTCTAATTTTAAGTGTCTGTAGTGAAAAATTTTGAAAAAAAAGTAAAGCAGGAAGTAAAAAATTTATTCTATTATATTTAACTTTAAGTTCATTAGCACTTCCTTAATGACAATTGTTATATTTTTTTTTTTTTTTTCTTACAAAAAAGTTTAATTGAGTAGCCGTTGGATTCATAGCTGTTCAATTGGACGACATACTATAGAGTGGCGTATAAGCAACGTTAAAATCGCCAAAAAATTTCGTGCAGGAGAGAAATAGTAGGACAAGCTGTGTACGCTGTAGCTGAATCAAATTGGAGCCACAATTCTAAATTGCTTCCTACCTTGGGCCTTAAAAAATTGTCAATCAATGCCCGCTATTAAAGGACAATCACATTAACCGCGTCGTTTTCGAAAAATATGGTCCAATGATCTTGTCCGAAGTTATTACACAGCATACTGTGCAACTGAGTAGGTGCATTTGATGTTCTTGGATTTTGAGAGCTACATATTTTGCAATTTTGTTCATTCACGAGACCATTGCAAATAAGCTCGTTGTTTTCTTTCAAAAAAAAATTAACCAACTTTCGTACTTTATTCTTTCCCAAGTTTTTCCGTAATAAGTTCCCATGTTTTTCAAAGCTTATTCTGAAAAAAATACAGAGTAAACCAAAAATAGATTCACTTATTAAATCATAACGTTACCTATGTGTCACCCGTTTTAACTTCCATGTTTATTTAAAATCTATATAACAGCCATAAAAACGAAAGTATATTCAACTTTGCCTTAAGGTATATTTGCACTCAGTGCAATTGCTATTTAAATATAAAAAAAAAAAAACAAAACCGAATATAAATTTTCTACTTTCATCCAGAGATCTATAAAATAAAAAAAAAGCAAAAAGAACAATGTAAGTCAAATATTGACAATTGATATGGTATTAAAATAAACTGCTGAGCTAAAAACTATTGTTCAAGTTTCTGACAATATATTTTGAGCATTTTTTTATTGCAAGAAAAAAAACTTTAAAATGACAACTGCCAAGTTCATTTTGACACATTGACTTTCTAACGAGAAGAATGAAACAAATAACATAACTGCTGAAATGCTATTTGTTCAAATAAAAAAAATCGAGATTTACAAACCCAAAAAAAAAAAAAAAATTTAAAATACCAAAGTGTAAGTTCAAAACAAGGAAACCATCGTACAAACGCCTAAGGTAAGGCAATAAATTTTAAAAATTTATGTTACTTTTATATTCGTTAACAAAATCTGAATGATCAGTGCTCATAAATAATAAAAAAATATGTACGTAAAATAAAGTGTGGCAAACTTTTAACAAAAATTTTTTACAAAATTTGTGGTATACCTTTAGGGGCTTGATTAAGCAATTTTAGTTATCAGTCATATTTAAAGGTGAAAATCTGTATTTAGGAATGTCTCTTAAACTAAAATGCAACTTAACAGGTAAATTTACTTCATTCGGTTGAGCCGAATCTTAAACACCCTTCGTTATAGTAGTGAAAAGACAATTGTTTCCTGGCTCATTCGCTATGGCCGCTAACCTTATTCCCGAGAGGTATATTTGTAAAGGGGCTAGGTAATTCTTTATTCCAAGTCTTACGTATATAAATTAGCAACCTGTGGTAAACACTATGTTGTTGTCGACTTTTCAACAGGGTTGAAAAGCAAAAACCAAATCATGAAGGTATGAAAACTTGGTGGAAAACAATAACTTTTAAATCAAACTAGGCATGACTCAAAGCTATAAGTTTGAGTTATTAAAAAAAAAAATACAGCTAGCTTAATTTGAATAGCAACATTTCCCAGACTATATGTGGTAAGATTTTATAACCCACTAGTTCCCATCATATGTGGGATCCTTAAATAACCCATTTCAACATACTCACCGACTGACAGAGAGACAGACAGACGGACATCGTTGAATCAGCTTCGCTAATCATAAGGACCCAGAATAATGCACAAACTTAATAGAATAGATAATTAATTTTGTATCAATTACAAATAAAATGAAACCCCTTCTACATGTGGTGAAGGGTATAAAAAAAAAATATTTTCAAAATCTGAGTTCATGTTCATTTGTTCAATTTTAGGCTCTAGTTTAGGTTTTCGTTTAGTTTCAGTTCATAACAATTCTTTATGAAATGTATTTTTTTTCTAAAAATGCTGTGTTTTTTTTCTTTTATAAAATTTTGATTAAATATTGACAACATTTTGGGGTTAACTTGATTTATTCAGTTCCTTTTTTAGCATGAATTTCGTTAAAATCGTACATTGCTCTCTCTCTTATTAATTTCAATTAAATTTTATTATACACCTTTCACCAACTAGAAAAGAAAATGCATAAAACCCAACAAAAAATTGGAATTCAAAATGTAATTAATTCATACATGCCACAGCAATAAATTATTGCATTGCATTGCAAGTAACAGTTGCAACATTTCCTGTTTACCTTCTGTTTGAGGTCCGTGGCCTGTTAATTCTTCCTTTGCTTTTACACACACACACACACACACACACACACACACACTCATGCAGTTCACATTAAAACAAACAAAATGTTGACCAGGTGGGGTCATACATTTAATGTTTACACTTAACACATGTATAGTATGTGTAATAAATGTTAAAACGGGCATCAACAGAAATTGTCCATAGTAACTATGTAGTAATATTGGGTTGCATGTAACAGTTTAACCGAAAACAAACACCAACAAGAACAACAACCATCGACCGACCACTCTCTGTCACACACAATCTTTGTTAGAAAAATTTAACTGTCGCAGCCTAAATGTAGGCAAATATAAATAAAAAAATTTAAAATTTTGCCGACACATTCATTAAATTCTAATGAAAAAAATGTAATTTAACGGGTGTTTTTTAAGCCGGACTTGAATTTAAAAATTTAATGCAAAAAATAAAATTAAATTCTTTTAAACGAAAGATCGACGATATCGTAAACAGAATAAATAAAGCTAGAGTAGCGTTCCACAGTTTACACAAGATATGGAGATCTAACCATATATCCAGAAAAACAAAAATAGGTATTTTCAACTGTAGTGTCATGTCGATTCTACTACATAATTGCACAGCCTGGGGTACAACACAACATCAAATGCTTAGGATACAAACGTTTATTAACCGATGCCTAAGACAAATACACAATATTTTCTGGCCAAATTGGGTGACAAATAAGCAGTTGCTGTCAATGTCAAATTTAGTTGCTATCCGAACGGAGATAGTGAAATGTAAATGGACGGAATAGGCCACATACTCCGAAGACCCGGAAATGATATCGCAAGAGCCGCCTTGGAATGGAATCTCCACGATCCCGGTCGCCCTCGTAACACCTGGCAACGAACCCTACTGAAAGTGCCAAATGTCAAATAAATCATGGAGTCAAATAAAATTCCGCGCCCATAACCGTCATGAATGGAGAAGATTCGCTGGTGCCCTATCTTCTACTACATAAACTTTCGTTTGATTAATTCACAATCCTTGTGTATAGTTATTATGAATAAAGGCAATAAAAAAAAAAAGAAAGATCAATTTACAGCATTAACATTTGAATATGATTTCTGGCATGTAGGCACAGCGGCTCTTCTTAACGAATTTATTCTAGACATTCAATTGTGTGTCACTTTTTCTATTATTACAGGCCGTATATCACGAATAAAATGAACACTGATGGCCTTCAAGGCCTTATTAGCATTAGCCAGTTACTCGATGTAGACCTGCGATGAAGTGAACGTCAAGTGTCAAATCGCATTATCCTGGAAGCCAAAAGGTTAATTTTTCGAAATCAACTTATCGCCAAATTTTGATTTAAATGAATCTTTGCACAGTGGTTTGAAACATTTGTAAACTAAGGATTAATTCAAGGAAACCTATAATTATCGATATTTATATATTTTGGAATAACAAGACGCTGTTTAGTTAAAAAAAACGCTTTTTGGAAAAAAAAACTGAAATATTTAAAAAAATTAAGTTGAAACAGTCCCCCTAGTATTAAATTTAAGTCAAAAACAATTTCAACAATATTCTTTTTTATAATTTTTTGCCACGCCTTTATATACCCCCTTCTAGTTTTTTGTACACTGCGTCGCCAATTGAAGTCAGACCATAACAAATTGCATACTGTTATTTATGGCTTGGCTATGGCTTCCTTTTTGCTTTTGACGAATTTTTAGTCCGGATCTTTCCCCCTTAAAGTCCAATTTTTTGCTCGTGGCTAGAGAGCCCTTCTAAAACATTATACTTCAGCTTTAAATATAATCACTTTTATGACACGCCTAAAATTCCCACCAGTTACGCCCCAGAATGAAAGGTAAATCGATGAAGTTTTTAGAACTGTAAAATTTTTTTTGGGGAGTGCCCAAAATACAGCTGTTTTTTTTTATATATAAACCGCCGTTTTCGGCAACTGGAGTTCTAGCACATTAATTGAAATTATTAGAAGAACGCAGTTAATCCGCAGGATTTTTTTCGAGGGTATAAGCTGAAATCTCATACAATTAGAGCAATCAATAAAATAAAATTTGTCCGATCTCGCCCTAAGATTTATGGAGCATTTAAAAAAAAATGCTAAAAATATTTCCAAAGCATCTGTGAAAACAAAAATTATTCAATGAGGTATTCAAATATCTCGATGGTTTCATTTTAATATTTTTACTTTTCGATTACTTAATACAGAATCCTAGCACTCGAAGTTTCTTAGTTTTCAAATACAACCAGGGCACGCAAACTTTGTTAAACTTATTGGATTTTGACAATTCACTGCCAAAAAGTCAGTGAACCCAAGCAGTAATTTTAGCAGTTGTTGATGTAGAATTTTATTTTTTTAAGTTCAGACTTTAAATTAATCCTCACTTTTAGTAAATTTCTTCCTTCTGTGCGTTGGTTGCAGTCGCCATATGGCGTATTACGCCATCTCGTTGAGACCACATTTTGTCCGGAACAATCTCATCTATATTTCCAAACAAAAAAATTATTAATCATGAAGCGATTACAATCCTCATTGGCAGTAATGAGGGCTCCGGCTAAATTTCTCAAGAAATAACGACCAATTGTGCAACGAGCGTGTAAAACGCACCAAACGGCGCAGTTTTCTGGATGTTATGGAGTCTGCAGGGACTGCTGTGGATTTTGACAATTTTGTTTATAAACAAACTCTTTAAGTCAAATGTGGGCTTTTCGTTTAATACAATTTTGCGATAAAATATCGCTGACTGATTTCCAAAGTAAATTTGCTGGATAACTGGGCAGCGGTGTTCAAGTGTGAATTTATAAATGTCAAAAATTGAATGCAGTATCACAGTTCATTTGACCGTTAAACCTTTCGTAAGTTCTATCAGGCTATGAAAGAAAACCCTTTTTACATTGAGGAGGCTAACAAAACACACTCTTCTTTGCTCCCCTTGCCTGCAAGTGCTTTTAAATTTAGTTACACTAAGTATTTCTGGTCATTTCATGCAAATACTACATGTCGTGCGAAAGCAAAACAAAAATAATTTAATTCATTATCGAAAAACCCCGGACTGGTTTTTAGATTTTTTGTGCAACATTTTTAATAACAAAATACTTTAAAGGATTACATATTTTTAATATTAATGCCAGTGTTAAAATATAAACAAAGATATCGAGCCCTAATAGCGAACATGATGTAACCAACAATATTTTAGATTTTTGTTTTTTGATGAGAAGGGATAATTTTTGATCATTTGCATCATCTTAAAAAATCTCATATCTCTGGGAAGTACCGTCACGAAATAAGAGCAAAAGCAATTTCAAACGAAACCTTGGACTTGAAGCAAAATATTAAAAATAAAACCTGCTCCTGTAAAATTTTATTTTTGCTGGTTACATCATTTTTGCTATAAGGGCTCGATATATCGAAAATAAAATTAATTCTGCTGTTGTTGTTTGGAAAAATAAGTATATACTCCTTACAGCTCTATAAAAAAATCAGAGCATGTTTT
Organism: Pollenia griseotomentosa; assembly: GCA_963931875.1. Classification (NCBI taxonomy): domain Eukaryota; kingdom Metazoa; phylum Arthropoda; class Insecta; order Diptera; family Polleniidae; genus Pollenia; species Pollenia griseotomentosa. The sequence continues at coordinate 198,522,271 of OZ007561.1, read as the reverse complement.
TATATACGGGCATGTTCTGACAATCGCAAAACGCTTAACATTGGCGATTTTGACTTAAAATCGCAAATGAGGTGTTGTGTAAATCGCAATAGCCAGAAGTTTGGCGACTTCAAATTACAACAGGGAACTAGAATATTTGTAAGAAACTATAGCAGATCGGTGTTGTGTAAATCGCAATAGCCAGAAGTTTGGCGACTTCAAATTACAACAGGGAACTAGAATATTTGTAAGAAACTATAGCAGATCGCAAGCTAAACGCATGAGTTAGGGAGCACCATAAAATAAATTTGGCGTTTTGAGATTTCAAATCGTGCGATTGTCGAACATGGCCGTTAAATTGTAGATTCGAACTTTTACCCCACCTATCACATTTTTTTAAAATAATATTGCCTACTATTAGGCTATCAGATAAAAGTAATTATCTTCTACCTAAAAAGCAATTCCTTAGTACTTTAAAGAGGTACTCCTGCAAAAATTTCAATTCTTTCAAAATCGTTTTCCTTAAGTTTAGCACGTTTTCAGTATTTTGCCTTTAAGGTGTCTCCCTTTAATGACCAACTTTCATTAATTTCCCATTCTTTTTTTTTTTTAATTGTCCAATAAAAAATGTATCAAGTGCATTATCGTTATATTTCTTCATCTCATTCTGTCTCAACTATCATTAACTTTGCTGTGTTCATAAGCTAGTATTCTTTCTTGCTTTATTTTTTCAATATTTGTTGCTATTGTTATCAGTTTCTATTGAAGATGCCAATAATTGGCAATTAAATTGGTCGGTTTATTAAAAACTAATGAAAAGAGGTTGAAAATAACTTAATGAGCTAAAGATGGAGAGGAAAAGTTTGAATTAGATGAGAAGATATTAAAGTGAAAGTTACAGTAATAGGATTATAAAAAAATTATTAATCAGAAATAATGGTAAATTTAAGATTCAGACTTAAATCGTTATGAAACTTAACTATGTAATTCATACTATAAAATAGACTTTAAATTTAACGAGGCCAATAAAATATCTTATAGAGGAAATTATAAACTATACTATTGACTAGACTCGAAAGAAAACTTAAATCAAGTATGGCTAAAAAAAGATACTGTGTTTCCGAAAATGACCGCAAGCTCACGTTTGTTATTATTTTTATGATTTTTAAGATTTTGTTTATATTTAACCATAAAATGTTTACCTCTATTGAAAACTTAAATATGGTTGGCTAGAACAATATTATGTTTACAAAGATTTTAACTACAACCAGAGAGGCATTATTATCTTTTTTGGCGCAATGTCATAACATCTACTAATGATCTAGCTAATGTTTGCAACACTTTAAAAAATTAGTGCAAGATTTTAAAGTGTACCGATCGATTCGGAATCTCTTTCTGAGTCACTGTTCTCTGGGGTCCTATTCTAAATTATATTTTGTGATGCTTTCCGGAGTTTTGCGAAGACTATGGCCTGCCCAGTTCCATTTCCTTTAATTCCATTTAATTTTCATCTTAATGATCTTTTTTACGAAAAACTTCGACATAATTGGGAGAATTTTATCAAACTGCTGCGGAGTTTCACTATTATGGGTGGACATGTCTCGTTTTCATAAAGTAGCTTTGATTTTTCGCATGCATTAATTATTGGCAACTTTGTCTGTATAGATATTTGCGGTGTTCTCCATGTCGTATTCACACCCTCAAAAGCTACTCTTTCTTTGCCCAATTAATAGCATGTACTTTTCTACATGTCTCCTTGTGTAAATAAGTGTATTTCAAATTTGTCAACGAGGTCATAGCTTTCGGTTGTTAACTCTCAATCCATTGAGCTTGGCATAGATTCCAGACAATTCATTTCTTGCAAATTTTTGTCACGAAGTTGCCAAAACCTACCGACAATAGTAGCGAAAATGTCTTCAATGGGTTATGGACTGGATGACTGGGATCCTGGGCTACAATGCCAAGTCTCTACCACCTGGCAATATCCCCAAAGCGCAAGAAGAACTCTTTATTGCTTTTTTTCAAACGTTATAAATGTTTCTTTATTTAAGTCTTCAATTCTTACAATATATCTTACGTTCAATGTTTAATATAATCAGAGTATTTTAGCAAGCTCAAAAAATTAATCATAAAAGTGACTCTTCACAATGCGGGTAGAACAATGATTCGACCCGAAAAATTTCTTATGCTTACAAGCCAAAAAAAACTTATCGAAAATACACAAAAATTCAAAAAACAACTTAAAATGTAAGGCATAATAACAGTGTCGCCTCTAGTTAGCAATTCCACTTCACCAAGATTGACCCCAGGGCTGGAAACACCGCTGCCTTTAGTTTAGACGCAAACAGAAGACATCCCTATTTTACAATTCTATTTGTAGTAAATGTTTTCCTATAACTCCCGTTTGTGTTGTCACGATTGCTCTTATGGGGTCTTCTATATTTGTTGGAACCCCTCTACCTCTCCAAGCATTTCATATTGTACTTCTTTGCATGGTCTCCTAAAATGTATAAGAAGTGGATATAAGCGCGACCTTTACTCTATAGAGTTTTCAATTATGATGCGCAAGGTATTGGCCTAATCGGCGCAAGTACTCTGTGGATGGAGTCCCTGTTTGTTCATTAATTATTATTATAATCGGCATAGTTCTTTAAACTGTTTTGAGAAGCGCAATGCCTCCAATTGTTGCAGTCCTTCAGGTCACCTTTTTTTAGGGAGTTTTATCATTTTTTTTTAAATAAATATTTTTTTAAGAATATCAAATACAATTACAAATTGTATTCTTAATTAATTTAACCGAGCAATAGTAGCTTAGGGCATCGAACCCGCCACCATCGCACTGATAAACTGGCTTTCTATCAACTCTACATACTCTGTAGTGCAATCAGTCGTTAATCGTTCCTGACGCCATACTTTTGCCTGAAAAGGCTGTATAGCTTCCGCCGAAGGGTCGACTTGCAAAAATGCATCGGATATTCAGGTATCTATTATTATATATGTACAACAAAAAAAATTTATATTTTACACAATTATAAGTTTTCGGAAAAATTTCTTGCTATTAAAGTGGTTCGTTCCACAATCCACAAATTCTGATTGCTATTGCCCTTCTGGAAATTTCTTTAAATTTTTTAACAAATCTTAAACTCTTTCCCATTCGCCTTTTCCAAGATGCTGCTTTGTTTTTTCAACCAAATGCTAATGATGACTCTGTGGCTGACAACTCTTTCAATTGAGAACTTTTTGCTTTTCTTGCTTTGTTGCTTTAACAATATATTAGCTAGAGTCTTTGTCTTATTGTGGCAAAAAGTATAAACTTAAATGTATAAAAAAAAAAATTCAAAAACACTCAATTCAATTTCTTACATTGTTATTTTTTCAAACCCCCCCCCCCCCCTCTCCCTAACAATATGCTACAACTTAAAATTTATTTAACCTAAAGGAAATTTGTAAAATAAAATGGGAGAGGGGAAAAACAATCAAATTTTGTGGTCTTATTTATAAACAGCGGAAATCGCTTATATTTCTTATGTTCTCTTTTAGTTTTCCTCAATTTATTTATTTTGCTTTTTTTAAGAAAGTTCTTTGCCACAAACTTAACGAAATAAAAAAGAATTACATATTGATGTTGCGGGGTTTTAAAAAAAGGGAATTGCATTACTTCCGTCATTGTACTCAAAATAGTTATAAATTTTTCCCCACCATTCATGCTGTTTGTGCTGCAAATTCATGCCATTGAAAATCAGGGTGTAGTGTGACACATACAAAACCATAAGGATAAAAACAAACACTAGCACTTTTACCTTTTTCCAACAATATGTTTGCCGTTTTTTTTTTTACTTTGCTTCTTTTTGCGGTCGATTTAAATACAAAAAAGAAAAAAAACTTGTAGTATACTTTTGGGGTTGCATGTTGCTTGTCTGCAGGTTGGCGGCGAGAGTATAACAATAAAATAACACTATTATTACTTCCAATTTCATGTTGCAATAACAGAACGAATTGCAAACCAACCAGAAAAATAGTACAATAGCAAATCAACATTATTTTATTGATGTAATAATCAACGGGGTAAAAACCAAAAGAAGTTAACACTCATCTTTTTTTTAAGTGTATACAGGATATGGGCTTTTAAGTATTTTGAGGATGGAGAAAAGAATTAAATAGAAACAGGTGTAGGTAAGAGAAGAAATGATTTAAGTGAAATTTTCGGTTAATAATAGAAAATATTTCATTAAATTAGTATTCAAAATATTTTTTATTCAATAATTAGTATTGTGGTTATTTTGTTGAACTATTTATGGTTTTCAATCCAAATTTTTAAAAAAAATTTTTAAGTTCATTAAATTTAATTTTCATTAAATTATTTTTATGAAGAAAGGAATTTTACAACATGAAAATTAATTAAAATTGTTATGGATAATCTTTCATTCTTAACCGTGGCCGGGGCTTGAACCGCGGCCGGCAGGTTACCATGACATGTTTCGATCGCAACCACTCGATCTCCTCAGATGGATTTGCCGTTTTACACTCGCAGCCATCGACGACTGCTGACGTCAATAGTCAAACATCAATCCTTAAATCAAATTGTATTTTAACCTTTGGTAGATCGAAATTTGCTTTTTTAAATGATTATCCATTTTAATTGATTTTACATGTGTTTTCTTTACTTCTGTTTTTTTCGTACTTTTTTAAAGAATTCTTCTTGAAGTCCAAAGTACATTTTTTGTACTTATGTTACAGAAATTCGATTTGCTGTTGGTTTTGATTATCTTATCCCTCTACGTTGATTAGTTAAAGCTTCTTAAACGTTAAGAAATTTTGTGTAAGAAAAAAAAAATAATATTGTTACCAATTACACTATGGAACATTTTTGGGATTATTGTCGGGGGGGGTGAGAAATTCCAAGTCACTGTGATGGTACTAGGTCAGTATAGTAAAACCCTAAAAGGGTTTGGCGTTCGTATGTGTCAGTTTTTTTTTTATGACATTTTAAATTTTTTCCTTATCTTGATGTTTTTTTGTTTAACATAACTCGAGAACCACTTGTCCGATTTTGCTAAAACAAACTCAAAAAAATTTAGAATTACAATTTCTTTAATCCGTTCATATAACGTTTTTCTTTAGAATCAACAGTTTTGCCGGTAAAAATAAATTTGTGGAGAAACAAAAATATTTTTTTGCCTAAAAATTAAAATTTATTTTAATAAATATTGCCTCTCTTTAAACTACATAAAATATGATAAATATGTTTAACACCGGTTGAGTTTAAACTACACATAAAATTATGCTTGGTTCCACTAAACCAGCGTTAAAACATTTACTGGCTTATTAGCCATAAGCAGTTTGGGATTGAAATCCGGTATAATTTGTTTAGTATGAAAAGAGTTATGGTTCCAAATGTGGACCAACCACCAAAAATTGATATTCTGTACGAAAAACATTTTATTAAATTTAAGCAAGATAGTCCAAAAAAAATTTAATTTAAAAAAATATCTAATAATTTCTAAACTAGAAAAAAACGGCTAAAGATAGAAAAAACGCCAGAATCAAAAAATCGCTGAAATTATAAAATAAAACTTTAAAATTTAACTGGCTGTTTAATAATTTCGAAAGTAAGTGTTCACACAGAGTTAGACAAATCTTAAGAATCTGAAAATAAGTAAAATTTGCTTAAAAAAAACTCTTATCAATCAGAAAAAATATTTAAATGAGGTTTAAATTATAGGGAAGTTAAAGTTTAAAAGCTACAGGCTTGTGAATGTATCGGTAACGGCGTTTTTTTTTCGTTCCATACGACGATCTTTTTTTTAACATTTTTTTTTGAGCAAACAATTAAATTTTTTCATCACAACTAACGGCCTTTTTATAAAAAATAAAACAGGTTAATAAAGGTTTTATGAAACGGATTTTGTATGAAAATTTGTTAAATAAACCTTTAACCTGTTTTATTTTTTATTAATAAGGCGGTAAGAGAAAAAGAATATTGTTACGTTACTGCCTTTAAATAACGTTTTGGTTTATTTCCTTTATAATAAACCGTTTCTAGTTCTTTATTGCAACTTTAATAAAATAAATAAAACACAAACACTATTAACACTGTTTACAATTAACACAACTTTATTTAGTACAAAGTCACTCTAACAAACCGTAATTTATAGCTTTTATTTATTACCAACTATAATTTCTTCCGCGTTATACGTTATTGACAGAGTCTGAACTAAGAATGAATTAATTACGCTAGTCGCCGCTAGTATTTATACATCAATTTGGTTGTCTAGAACATTCGAAATGTTTTTCGAAGGTTCGAGGCTTTACTTATTCACCACACTTTAATTTGATGTATGGCAGCGCTAATGTTTACATAATTTTACCTCTTATACTGAAGCTTTTTTAACGGTCATTTCTGCACATTGGGATTGAAGTGTACTAAATTATAACAAAAACGACTAATAAAATCACTTATGAATACAAGATAACTAATAAATACAAGATAACTAATAAATTCAACTAATTCTTAACTAATAATTACAACTAAGTCTTAACTAAAGTTACTTTCGTAACAATATTAAAAAGCCGAGCATAAAAGCCACACAGAATTATAAATTACAATTTTACATATTTACAACGCATTAAGAAATTAGACGCGTCGTGTACGTTTGAGTACTTTTCTGCTTATATTCATTAATTTTTGTAAGAACAAAAATCATTCTGTTAAACATTTTGAGTTACTTCGTAGAGAATACACAAGCCATAACCAAATCCACCGCTAAAATGTCTGCAGCCATTCCTCTAGTTAACACTCATCGAATATTGTGAGGAAATATAATAATGAATCAAAGGATATGGAGAATAGTTCAGAGTCCTAAAAACTTGCAACTTTCATAGCAAATGCTAAGATCGGAATGAAAAATTTAAGTGTTAAGGTAATAATAAAAACTGCTTTTTATCTACAGTCCTCGACCCTTGATACAAAGCTTAAATATTTCAAAGACAGTTTAATCGTAAATTGTTGGAGACACGGCCACCCCTACGCCTAGTAAAAGTTCTGATAAGTTTACGAGAATGACTTTGGGCCGTTTATGAATAAATGATAAGAGAATCCGATAAGGATGGCCCTTAAACTAATCTGTTCAGCTAAGAGAGAGCTCGAGAGATAACAATAATTCTGTCAATTCTGGCACAATTAACTGTTATACCCAAAATCAAAGAATATAAAGCAGAAATATAAAAGTTTTTAAATAAGTTCTGTCGCATCTGCGAGACTATTTCCCACGGCAGGTCTGTTTAAAACGGTAGGTTTTGACAAAGTCATGACAAAATTGGGTAGAAAAGATCTTGACGATCTCGGTTTCGCAGATGATATTTGCTATGCAGACAAAGCGATATAAGAGACAAGGTGAGTGATCTGGTAATTGATGACACTTAATAGCTTGAAAGTATTTCCAGAAAGCTTTGACTACGTTGACAAATTTGAAAAGCACTTATTTACACAAGGACACATTTAGAAAAATGTATGCTATAAATTGGGCAAAGATAGAGTAGCTTTTGAGGGTGTGCATACGACATGGTGAACACCGCAAATATCTCTATAGACAAAGTTGCCAATAACTAATGCATGCGAAAAATCAAAGCTACTTTATGAAAACGAGACATGTCCACCCATAATAGTGAAACTCCGAAGTTAATTAATAAATTTCTCCCAATTATATCGTTGTTTTTACCCAAACACAATTAGCATTACCAATTTGTAGAGAAGATCAAACGAAACACCCATTAAGACGCAAATTATGAGAAGGATTCGTTTAATTTGAAATAATTAATTTTTAAATTTCTTAGAGTTAATACTTTAAACCATCTATTTTTTAATTCTAACTATTCACACGTTCAATAAATTTTAAGTAGATATTTTTAAAATATTTGTATACTCTGCAATCTCATCAGTCATCCTTAATGTATGCCTTTAATTTAAAATCTTAAATAAATAGGAAAAATATTGAGTAAAAGAATTTTTCTAGCAACTTTTGCCTGAGTAGAATAATAATGACATCATATTTCAAAAACTTGAAATTCATTAGTCATTTTTCTTGCACCAAAGAATTTTAATTTCTTTTAACCCCCTTACAATCAATTGTATTTTTCCTCTCCCATATGATTTAAACTTAAACTCTTAGTTGAAAACTTTGTTCAATTTAAATACGAGTGTATGTACTTTCAGCCCCCATAAACACTTAATAACAACTTTGAATACATTATTATTTATATCAATAGAAAACGAAAGAAATTTAAGCACTTTTCAAAACTATTTCAACTTTAACATTCATCATTATCCACCTCTTATTACAATCAAGCAGATGATTGAGTATTTGTGTAGGCGAGGGGCGTTGGTAACAAATACAAAGATAAATCGCAAAAGATTTGCATATCAATTGCATTTGAGACTTAAAACGTACTTAACATTGGTGTGCATATGAAAATGTATACAAACTTCAGTTAAACCTATGCACAAAATCAGACAAATGTTTAAAGCATTAAAAGGCACTCATAGTTATCAGGAGACGAAGATAATCGGTATTTTTCAAATTCAGAATGTAACGCTAACTGAACTTCTAACAGGCATATAAAGGTTTTTTCTGAAGGGTAAAACTAATAGATTTATATTAAAATTTTTCTCTCCTTGTGTCTTTCCCTGGCTTGGAACATAAAATTTCAAAGAAAACGAGAGACTAGATGCTGTTTCAAAGACCAATGTACGACAAATTGAAATATTTATGAAATTCATATGCAAATCATATCCTTAAATAACTGAACCTTCAAATCTTTATGTGTATATGGGTGATTCTTATTTCAAAGGCCTTTTTCGTGTCCATTGAAAATGTGCTGAAAATATGTCATAACGTAAACAGATACATTTGAAAATAAAATCTGCTCTTGGGTGATTTTTAATGTTATGAATTAATGTACATAAGCTTTTTTTTTTTGTCCTTTGTGCTTGCTTTTTCTGATCCACATTAAGAAGCTTTAAATTTCACTGCGACAGTAAATTTATAGCGGGCTTTAAAAATTTTCCTTCGGCTCAACTATTTCACACATCAAATTTATGCAAAAAATAATACTTATTAATATTTTTTTAAGTCACTTGTTGCCAGTGTTGCCAAAACTTGGTGACCAAAAATGGCTAAATTTACGGAAAAAAATGGCTAAAAATGGGCTAAAAAATGGCTAAAAGCTTTTTTAAATAAAACACATTAAAATTCAATAACAAAACAGAAATAATTCATTTAAAGTTGTTTACGATGAAATTGTAAGTTAAGATCAACTTGATAAATAAGAATAAACGTAAATTAATATTTTGATAGATATTTAAAAAATTAAATCATCGATAAATTCGTTAGTGAAAAATGGCTAAATCTAGCCACTAAATGGCTAAATTGACAACACTGCTTGTTGCTGTCCGTAGTTTTGTGTATTGAGTGCTATTTTTGTTTAGTATGCTTAGTTAATCAGTTCAATTGTAGAAATCGCATTAACAATAGCATCGAGTTATCTTGCTAAATGTTTACAGGTTTTTTGAGTTTGTGAAATATTATGTATGTATATATTGCATCCTGAAAACTGTTATCCAAATTGTTAAATTTTATTGATAATTCCAGTTTTTATGATAAAACGCATTGAAAATTATACGCTGCAAATGTTATGTATCAAAAATATTATTTGTGTTGTGAAAAATATGAAATTCATATAAAAATGTATTGAGCGTTACATTGAAAAAAATTTTATATCAAATTTATCTGTAAATTTTAGGGCAGCAGGAAAAAGCAGATGCGATATATATTTTAATTCAAGTTTTAATATTTATTATTTAATTTCTCTCCCAAATAACTAAAAAAATAACAAATTTTTTTAATCGAATTTTTTTAATAAAAATAACTTACTTGCTAAAAACAGAAACAATTTTGGAATCGGGGGAAAAATAATAAAATGACAAGCGTTGGAAAAGTTTGCAGGCTCAAAGTGCCCTTTTTTGGACTTCGTATCTTCCCCCTCCCGAGCTTTATGGGAAGCTCATCCGCTACTACAATCATGTGTTATTTTATTTTGATAGAATTATTCGCTTAGAAATACCAGAGATTTGTTTCCAAAAATTTCACTGCAGTTTTTGTATTTATCCGAAGAAATTATTCGATAGTTCGCACTATGGTAAGAATCATTATGGGAAATTGACATTTAATCTACCATGTCTGTCGATTTTTATAAAACTTGTTATATTAAGAAGAAGATTTGGCATGCTATTTAACTTTGTATGAATTTTTGGACGAAAATATTTTCTGTGGGATCTCAGGAAAAAATTAAAAAAATGGCCATAACTTTTAATTTGAATTTTTGAAGAGTAGATATTAAGTGCTTTCAAACTATATACTAATTTTTTTGATTTTCGTAAAACTCCTTTCTAAAACAAACATGAAATGTAGCGTAACGCTCAATACAAAAAATTCTACAAATTCAAAAACTATAATTTAATTTTAGGATCTATTTAATAAGGCGAAAACTATAATTAGAAACTAACCTTCTCATATTTTTAATAATTAAATTCGTAAAGTTAAGAAAAAATATAACACAAAAAATCGCACATAAAATGAGAATCACCCATATACAAAAGAAAATAGTCGTTTTATATAAATATACATGCATTTTTTTTTAATGTGTCGGGCAAAAAAAAGGAGAAATCGAAAACTTCTTTACGTTTTGTTCAATAACTTCGATAAATTGCCGAAAATCTAAAAGAAACTTTCACAAATGTTTGTTTACTTTATGTTAACTGTGAGTAAAAACTTTAAATTTAAATAAATAAATTATTTTTTTTTAAATTAATTAAAAAAATTTTTCAATCGACAAAGAAATTTCAAAAATTCTGAAAAACAGAGCAACGTGGATAAATAATTTACAGGAAATTTTAAAAAAGTTTTAGCATCTGAAGAAAAATTTAAAAATTTTTAACAATACTAACTATCCAGTGTGCAACATTTCGAGTAAAGATAATTTTTTACACAGATTCACTTAACAAGTAAGTTATTATTTCACATACGAAAACGTCAATGGTATCAAAATATATAAAATCAATTTCGAAATGTAAAAAAAACTGATAAGCACTTGATACTAATGCAACTTATTTAACACATTAAAGTGTTATCATTAAAAAATTAGTTTTTAGAACAAAAATTTCAGTGTTATTTATTTTTACAAAATTTCGATCAATTACGTTGTTAGAGCAAAATTTTACTTAGGAAACAATTTCAATAAATTTTTGGCAATTGTTTTTGTTTTTCACTGTTCTGTTTCAGCTTCATACGACTTTGCTGCTTCTTAACTGCTTTGCTTTTTTCTCAAAATTATACCCAGTACTTTATCAATGCACACTTCTGCATGTTTTCATATGCAATAAATTCTTAGTTTAAACGTTAAATCGTTCTCGTCATAACTCCGCAACCTCTCTCGACTGAATACACCTTAACATCAAACGCAATTCCAGCATTTATGAAGAGGATTTCATGCGGGTGATTTTATATGCAAAACATTAAAATATTTATAATATAGAAAGATTATAACAGATTTAAGCTTTTTTTGTAGCACAAATCTATACAGAAGACCTCTAAATATTTTCAAAGTTGGGAAGAAAAAGAAAAAAAAAATGATAAAACAAATACTTATGGAATGTGAAGTTTAAGAGTATTTGAATAATAAAGTTTTTTTTTATAAAATGTAGAATGTTAATGCGTTCGCTGGCCCGGCTATAAAGTACACATTTAGTTTCCTAAAAAAACAAGTTAGATTGTCATATTCGGCTGGGCCGAATCTTTGATACGCTCCACTGAGAAAAAGAATATTTTAGGAGTGGTCTTTATATGGGACATATAAATTATGAAGCCTAACGCTACAGAATTCTAATTCGTTGCTGTTTATGCGTATTAAAGTGTTAATAATGTTAGTAAATAATGGACTGGTCTTCACAAAATTTGGCAGTGTGATAAAGCTACGACAGACACAATTTTACTACAGTAGCATTATTTGTTACAGTTTAAGGCGTACTAAAGTCTCTTCCGACAGTGGGCTTCATATGGGCCGATGGTAAATTATGGACCGATCTTATGGAAATTTTATATTTATGGATCTATTATAGATTGCTGCAATCCTTTTATTATTTACGGTTTTAGGCGTGCATAAAGTGTTTTCCAAAATTTTGAAGTAGGAGTGCTACTGCCTGTTTTTCAAACTAAAATAAAAATTTTCGTTTAGAAATTTATATTGAAAACAAAGACAAATTTGAATTTTTTATTGTTGTTTCAATGTAAATTCCCAAGCGAAATTTTTTTTTAATTTTAAAAAACAGGCAGCTCATCTTATTAAGAAATTTGTGCAAAATTTAATGACAATCGGTGCAGTCCCCCACCAATTTATGTTTGTTTTGGTAACATAAGTATGATTTTTTTAAGGAGATTGTTTCACATTCGGGTCTTTACTCTGTTCCAAGAAAACTGATTGTGCTGGATTTTTATCCCAAACTGATAAGAATAACTAAAGACAATTTTGCACTAAAATTGTTCTTTTCTGTTGAGCCTTTCGAAATTAAGCGTGCCTTCAACAGCCGGACAGACGGATGGACATACGCACATACAGACAGACGGACATAGTTAAATCGACTTAAACTCCGAATGTATATACTTAATGGAGTTTTAGAGGAATATGAAAAAAGTTTCACACGGAATGACAAACTAAGAACATACACTCTCCACATCTAGTTGTTAAAAGTATAACATTTGTTTTTATAGTGCATACTCTTAGGAGCATTTTATATTCTTCAACTTGTAATTAAAATTCTTTTTAATAATACAAACATCATGATTTTTGGTTATGTATCTTAAAACTTAAAAATCTATGATGACATTGACATTTGCAGAGTTTAAGCTTAAAGAAAGAAATTTAATTGCTTGTAAATTATTTATAATTTTAATGGAATATGTTATCTTTTTGTACGTTGATACAAATTTTATCTAAAAGTATACTCTCATATTAAAAAGGTTATAAACAATAAAGCTAAGCAATAAATAAAGTTACAACTATTGCATATTTTCAAGTAAATAAAAAAAGTAAATAATAAAGTTAACATATTTAAAGGATATAAAAAGTGCCTTAAAGTATGCAGTACTTAATATATTTTTTAAATCCCTAAAATATATTTCAGATTTTTTCATGCGTCTCTGCTTCAATTGCTTTTGTGTAGTTTATGCTTCTCTAAGTGTTTTACAAAATTAGAAAAGTTTTGGTAATTTTTGAAAATAAGTCATTGATTAGATATTAGGGTTAATCGCTCGATTAATTAACCGAGCTTTGGGTTTAATCGGTCAATAATCGGTTTATTTTGTTTTTGATCGGTTAACCGATTAATAAAGTTTTTTCATAAAATTAAGTAATTTCAATATATAGAAATGCATTAATTATTTATTATTTGGGGTTTATTAGTAAAAAAAAAAAACAATAACATACCAAACATTAAAATTCTTGAACTTAAACGAGCAAACAAAAAAACAATTCATAAAAATGTAATATGAATTTTTCAATTAATACATAATTGGGGGATTCACAAGGTGTGCTATCAAGTCATATCGTCATAATGTCCTAAATAATATTTTACAATTGCTTAAAATAAATATTGTTGTGTTTCAAACAAAATAAGAATTTTAATGCTGTGCTCATTGATTCGTCATAACTGCACAGTAGAAATAAAAATTATAAGCGGTAGCCCACAACAGTCATATTGTCGGCTTAATATATATATATATATATATTATGTCCTGTGGTTCCTAGTAGGAACAAAGGGCCGCGTCGGCTTAATATGCAAGCCTGCTAACTTCCTTTCAGCACATTTTACAGGAGAGACAATTATAATTATTTTTTCTATTTGCAGCTTGATAGAAAATTAAAAATACAATTAGTTTTACACACTTCAAGACTTAAATAGAAGAAAAACTAAATGCTGGTCGACGAGGCGTATCTTTCTCTACCACACGGCATCAAAATCTCAATTTACACAAACAGTGGACTTAGCCGGTTTGCATATTAATCCTACGATATATATTTCTTGTAATTATTTAAAGACATAAGACTTTTCAACTTTATGACTACATTGTGAATCCCCCAAGTATGTATTTATATAAAAATAGACTGCGATAATTCTATCAGTTATTTCAATAGTTAAAGGCTAAATTACACTATTATACTTTGTATTAATACATGTCACAAACTCAAGTAATATGACAAAGTGTGATAGTGTGAATGCAATGTGTCACGAAAATGACAAGTATTATGAAAAAAGTTTGACATCCCATACGACTTCATCGTTTTTTGAAAAATTTTTAAACAATAATACTTTTCATTGGATCAGGGTTGCATTTTATTTCATGTGTGAGTGTTTATACTTTGTGTGATGGTGTGAACACAAACTGTCATGTTTAATTAGATTTTTTGACAGTCGCAACAAAACTCATTAGATTTCTATCTCACAAAGTATTATGGAATAAGTAAGACTTGTGAGATAGTGTAATATAGCCTTAAATGAGATCTTATAAAATAATCTTTTAAAAAAGTAGTTTGGGTTAAATGTTTATATATATATATATTATGTCCTGTGGTTCCTAGTAGGAACAAAGGGCCGCTTAAATGTTTAGGAGTAAAGCAATTCTCTTCATTTGTTTTAACAAAACAAGACTTTGAAAAAATTCTTTCACTTATCGTAAATGAATATTTAATTTCTCAGTCCTTTTTAAGGATTTCTCTAAACATATAAAATATTCCATTATGCCCTTAGAGTCCTGTATAAATTTTTAAAAATGTTTAACACTTCTAATTGTTTCGGTTAATTTTGTTAAAAGACTGATATGAGAAGGTGTGAGAGGAAACAAATAACTAAACACATACATATAAAAAGTATGTGAAACAAGAAAAAGGTGTTGGCAATCAAACATTTAACTCATTTTTCGCCACATTCCTGGTGATTGAACATTGAAATCGGTCGGCGGAAAATGGGTTGAAATGAAGATCACAGAACACCTTTGTTTGTAAGAAAAATATTTTCTATACACATACCTTTTGTATATGAGACGAAACAAATAATTAAAAACACAAAAAAATATGTTATAATACTACAAAAAATTAAAAATTTTATTACATCGGTTAATCGGTTAATCGACTCAAATTAACCGGTTTGATCGTTAATCGAAAAAAGCCAATTTGAAATTAACCGATCAGTTAATCGGGTAGTAATTAATCGGTTAACCGAATGAATACCCTATTAGATATGGATTTCCTTGGAAAATATTTTTCTTTTCTATACTTTGAGACTTAAATTTACTTATCTAGGTAGGATAACATACAAAGTCAGCGGTGCAGATGGCATTCTTTAAATAGAATCTAATATTACTCAAAATAAATTTTTGGAAATGTATTGCTAGAAGTTCCTTCTCTGGAGCAGCACTTCTTCCCACATCTGTGCCAACTAAATGAAAAAAAAGACTGTAAGAAATTAATTTAATTTTAGAAAAAAAAAAACTTAAAAATTTGAATTTAAAAAAGAAATTAAGGTTTAAAATATTGCTTAAGTTTTTTATTATTAATTTCATAAATTTCAGTGTTTTTATCAAGAATAAAAATTGGGAATTAAGAACCACAAAAAAAATTTTTTTAATTAATATTTTTAAAATGTTTTAAGATTTTATTATAAAAATAAAGAAATAAATTTACTTTAATTACGATTATTATTATCGACAAGAAATTTTAATAAATTCTTTATTTATTAGCAAACTTTTAAGGGATTATTTTTTTTAATCTGCCAAAAAGTACCCTGTAGGTTTTAAAATTTATCTTCTTCTAAACAATTTTCCCTAAAAAATTCTTCTTTTTAAATAAATAGGGTTTTTTTACTTTACTCAAATACTGAACTTCTTAAGATTGTAATAAATAACTGAAATTATAATTTTCATAAGTACATGAAACTCCTACAAGAATCTTCAGTTAGAAACCTAAAGATATATTAAAAAAAACACACACAAACACATGTAGAAAAGTGTATTAGAGAATATTGATATTTGTTTGTTTATTACAAACACACATGTAAAAGTACTTAGAGATATAGAGCATGTGTAAGTGAACTATATAAACATTTGTTAGGTACACACAATTACATGAAATGTACCACAATACTAACAGCCTGTAGAATTAAATATTTTCCACTCTAAAGAACACACAAAAACATTCTTTAAAAGCATACAGAGGAGAAAAATAATTTAACACAAAACTAAGATTTGAAAAAATTCTACATAAAAGACTACATAGTTAGTGTTTTAAAAAATATTCTGTTTCACCTAAAACTATGCTATATTTATTTGTCCATCTGTTTGCTACTTAAACACATAAAACCATGTGAATGTACAAAAGAGCACCTGCTTTTTAAGGAAAAGTTATTTATCTTTATATCCTAGTATTTACACGAAGATGGACAAACGTACTGTGAGCGTCAAAATAAAGTGTACAGCTAGTTTTCCAATGAAAAAAGTTTTGTAAGTTGTAAAAAAAGTAATATATCTACTTTGTCAAATTTGATCAGACTTCAAGCTTGCTGTCATCTGTGAAAAATACGTTGCTCCAAAAATTGAAAGCAAGTTGGACAAAAAAAAAAAAACGTGATAAAAGGTGGAAATAAGAAATTCAACGGAAAAAATACAGTATCTATAGTGAAGCTTGATAGTGTTGGCTTTTGTAATATGTTATAAAACAGATGGATCAGCCCAATAGTCGCTCGATATCCACTCAACTAAACATTTGGGAACATTTGGAAAGACAAATAAAAAAAAAAACATAAGGAGCAAGCACTCTCTGAAGAAAATTCTGCAGGAAGAGTAGCCAAAATTGTCTACTGCGCTATCTTTAAAATGGTTGGAATCAATGCCAAAGAAACTAGAAACCGTCCTAAAAGCAAAAAAAAATCAAACAAAGTATTAGCCACTTCACTTTTCTTAGTATTTTAAAACTGTACACTTTTTTTTGACGCCTTAAAAACGGAGTAAATTTGTTTTTTATTGTACTGGTTTTGTTGTTTTTGAAGTATTTTCAATTTTTAATTTTAATTTGTAATAACATTGTCCAAAGTTTTGTAAATGATAAAAAACTTCTAAAAATTTGAATTCTTTTTTACTAAAATAACACTTTTTATATTGGAAAACCAGTTGTACACTTTATTTTGACGCTGACAGTATGTATATTTTTTTTCTTTCTTGAATAATCCAGCCTTAAATCTGGGCAACTAGGAAGGAAAATTAGGTCATAAATTTCCAAATGAATGCAAAAATATCTTAAAAATTTGATATTAAATTTTAAAGTGAAACCCTGATTGAAAATGTGGAGAAAAAATTAATGTTTTAAAATTAATTTGAGTGTAATTAATTACGTAAATAAATTTTAATTAAAGCAATTTTTTCTTTTCAATTATTTTCTTTCTAGGACGAAAAGAATCAATTGCTGGTAACAAATGTTTGGCTGAAATTGGTAAGTGTTTTAAAACATTAATATTCTAAAGACGCCTAATTAAGATTCTTGTTAAGATTTAGTTCTAGTTTGGTTTATGTTTAGTTCTAGTTTTGTTCAAGTTCAGAAAAATATGGTCGGAGGCAACCATATTCTAAGAACCACAAACTATAGTTGAATTTTTGCAATGTTTATGTTTGCAGGTAACCATATTATGGTTAAATATTTGTGGCTCCATTGTGGTCGATATTAACCATAATTCGGAGAAAAGTAACCATATTATGGTCAGAATTAACAATAATAAGTTCACCGTTAATCATGTTGTTCTTTCTCTTCGGCTATAGTTAAGTTCTAGTTCAGATCTAGTTCAATTCTAGTTTTTTCCTGCCGACAAGCCACTGGCTTAGCGGGGTTAGAATTAAAAACATTGTAAAATTATATAACATTCTAGTTCTGTTCTAGTTCAGTTCTAGCTCAGTTGTAGTTCAGTTCTAGCTCAGTTCTAGTTCAGTTCTAGTTCAGTTCTAGTTCAGTTCTAGTTCAGTTCTAGTTCAGTTCTAGTTCAGTTCTAGTTCAGTTCTAGTTCAGTTCTAGTTCAGTTCTAGTTCAGTTCTAGTTCAGTTCTAGTTCAGTTCTAGTTCAGTTCTAGTTCAGTTCTAGTTCAGTTCAGTTCTAGTTCAGTTCTAGTTCAGTTCTAGTTCAGTTCAGTTCTAGTTCAGTTCTAGTTCAGTTCTAGTTCAGTTCTAGTTCAGTTCTAGTTCAGTTCTAGTTAAGTTCTAGTTCAGTTCTAGTTCAGTTCTAGTTCAGTTCTAGTTCAGTTCTAGTTCAGATCCAGTTCAGTTGTAGTTCAGTTCTAGTTCAGTTCTAGTTCAGTTCTAGTTTAGTTCTAGTTCAGTTTTTAGCTCAATTCTATTTCAGTTCCAACGCAGCAAATGTTAAACAACATTTTTAAAAAACCCACACCACATTAGTGAAGAGGGTATTATGCATTTGAGTTGATGTTTGTAATAAATATTGGTCTTAGACTCACCTTTAAGTAATCCGATCTAACCAAAATCACTTGCGGAGTCAACCTAACAATATTCGTCCGCCCAGCCGTCGCAATTTTGGAGATAGATTAATATACTTTGGTACATAGGTCCTAATGTCATAGGGACAAATGGTGAGAATCGGTCCATTCCGGAAAAGAGTTTTAAGCCCATTAACCTTTTTCCTATGTTGGTATTAAGATAAAATTTTGTCCAAACTTTTTTTATTGCAATCAAAATTATCTTATCAAATTTAACTGGCCATACCTCCCATATAAATACTACTCCTAAAAATAGCTTCTGATGTCAAAAATTCCTTATAAATGTTGGCATTTAGTTTAGAAGTTATCAAGATAATATTTAACACAAGGAGCTCTTATATGAATCTTAAGCTCAAAACATAATTTTGTTCTGGCGAGTCCATGATTACCAATGGTCCTTAAAACGGATCCACTCGCAAATTTTTTCCGCGAAATACTGTGATATAGGGTATCATATGGTCGGTCTTGACCACCTACACTTTCTTATTTGTTTCTTTAAAAATTAAGCAAACACGAATACTTTTTTTAAAGTGCTCCGTTTTGATCTGATGCTCGCACAGCACATAAAAAATGCAAATATATTGAAATATAAAATTGTCTGCGGTCTACAATACACCTCCACGCTTCTCAAGATAATTTAGCTTGAATATTATTAAAAGCAACCGTAAGTTTTTCTCTATCTCTGTGTTGGTACAGTTGTAAACGAGCTCGATTTATCGCTTATATTTATTTATAAGAGTTAAACATTATCGCAATCATATTTTCACTTTATTTTAACTCGTAGTCGTATATGAAAAAAAAAATAAATTTATCGTAGAAAAAGAAAAATGCAAACACGATAATGTTTCGAGGCAAACGATGATTTAGCCGACAATAAGATACAAAAACTTTAACAAACGCACTTTAATGTTTGTGAGATATTCATTCATGTGTATGTAAATCAGTAATATTTTGCATGTTGCACACAAATTACCGCAAAACTTAAAAAAAATAAATAGCAGGAAATAATTTACTGCAACTTGTCTATAGATTTGAGTGTTTGTATATCCCAGGTTGCCATGACAATATTATATTTGATCAATAAATTTGCAAAGTAGAGTTTAATATGAAATGTTTATTTTTTTAAAATTTAAAATATGCTCAATCGGTTTGTTACTGCTTTAATAATACAAATATAAAAAAAATTAAAGATAAAAAAACAATTAAACTAGAAACGGAGCGGAGCCATAACTAAATTAAATGCCCAATAAAAAATGGAGTTTCCAAGGAAGCAGGTTTGTAAGGAAGAAACATAAAAGTTTCGCTTACCATTGCGCTTACAGAAGACATGAATTTTATATGGCGAGTTCCCACTTTGAAGCAATACATTTTTGACACATAAAGCGCATTATTCAGAGCATTATTCAGCGCATGTAAAAATTGTTGGATGTAACGATCAGCTTTACACACTGAATGTTTTGATACAGGTATTTTTTAGTATTCTCCCTTACAAACCTGCTTCGTAGTAAAGGAATGCCGCGGCACTTGAAATTTTATTTTTTTTTTTATAAAAGTTGTTGAGAGTTCTACATTTCTGCATGTCTTATTGCGTAGCGCATAATTGTGCGCTTATTTTTTTTAATGTACCATGTGTGCTTCGCAAAATTATGAAATTTTTTATTTGGTGTGAGCTTAGTTCTGAAATATAAGCTGAACTCCAGCCTGAACTACAACCAATCTAACACCAGGGCTCAATTACAAACAAATACCATTGTAAGTAATTTTGCTTTTAAACTAAAGGATGTTTAAAAAATTTTCTTTACATGTCATTATGCCTTTTTTTATCCTTCCTTCAAAGCTGTCAATAAACATATTAATGATAGTTTTTACTAAACATTTTTTCATGACTCAATTTTCGTTTGCATTGTCCTCAAAAGAAGCTCTCAAATTTTAACTTTGTAGTTTTCCGCTTCATTAATGTCGCATAATAAGACTTCTTTGTTGCAGGATTGCAGTCTTAAGTTTTGCTCTTTTTGATTATTAAATTTTCTTTTATTAATTTATCCTTTTTCTACTCCCTTTTTGCTTTTCTCGCCACACAGGAATGGAACGATATGAATTTGCGTTGGAATACTTCAGACTATGGTGGCATAAAAGATTTACGTATACCGCCGCATCGGATATGGAAGCCGGATGTGCTGATGTACAACAGTGCTGACGAGGGTTTCGATGGAACATATCAGACAAATGTGGTGGTGCGCAATAATGGCTCATGTCTCTATGTACCACCGGGCATATTTAAGTCAACATGCAAAATCGACATAACATGGTTTCCGTTTGATGATCAACGTTGTGAAATGAAATTTGGCAGCTGGACATACGATGGATTTCAGGTTTGGCAAACAAAATATAGAACAAAAAAAAAAGAATGTTGCTACATTGTAGCATGAAAGATGAAAGCAAAAATGAAATGGAGTGATTTTTATGTTGGTGCTTTCTTTCAACCAAAAGGGAGTACAGTGTAGAGAAATCTTTAATTTCTATTATTATTTTTAATTATTTTTTACATATTTTTTTCCAAAACTATTTTTGTATAACAAATTTAATATTGTTTTGTTAATTTCTTGTGTATATTAAAAATAAAACAAATCTCAACTCTTCAACATCATGTTTCGACAGCTGGATTTGCAATTACAAGATGAAACTGGCGGTGATATCAGCAGTTACGTGCTCAACGGGGAGTGGGAACTACTGGGTGAGTAGTTTAAAAAGTTAGAAAAACAAAATATCAGCTAAAAAAAAACTAATTCATTCATTCTGCGTTCAAACTACGTTTAAATTAAAAAAAAAAAAAACAAATTTTAAGCTAAAATTAAAACGTCAGACAGATTTGTCTAAAACACTTAAAAACAAAAGTAAAATTTTTTATATTTTCTCCATTTGGAGGAAATATTTTTTCTACACTTATTCGTTTTTCCACTAAAAAAAAAACAAGTAGTTAAAAATTATTTTTTGTTTTTGTGAAAAATCGTATACCAAATATTTAAATGGTTGTTATTATTATTGTTGTAATCTATGTTGTAAATGTTGATGTTACTGCTGTTATAAATGTTGATGTTGCTTTTGATATTAATGTTTTCCAAACAAACAAACAAAAAACAAACAGATAAACCAATAAACTAACTAGAAAGAGAAATGAGGGGGAAAAGTTTAATGATTAAAATATCAAAAAACTATGGATCAAACAATAACTAATAAATAAAATAAAAATAACTGAAATATCCTACACCTGTGAAAGCAGAATGTCTAACAAACAATTTTTTAGAAAAAAAAAAAACCAAACCGATTTTATATAAATTTTTGCATAACTTAGTTGTAACCTTTTAGTGAAAAGTTGACTATTTTTGTTAAAAAAAATCGATTAAAAATTTTCATTAATATTAATTCATGTTTCTTAAATACTTTTTTAAATTACCTTTTTTCTACAGCACACGAAAATAAAAGAAATAGAGATTTACACATCTATTTTAGACTCTTCTGGTTCTTAATGTTATTTTGGCAGATATGCAAACTTTTGCTTAAAATCAGGGCTGTCAGACTTGGTGATTTATCCCCAAAGTTGGGGATTTCATGCAAGCAAAAATGTCAAAGAAAGCCATTTGGGGATTGGGGATTTAATAAAAATAATCGGGGATTTTTTGGGGATTTTACACATTTTTAATATATTTTCCCTTCATTTATTATTTTCGCTTATTTTTCTTTATTTTGTATATTAAAAATGGAAAAAGTAGCAAAACTTTTATCTTGCTTTTATCAAAAACTTATACGGTGTAAAGGGTCCTAATTAAGATTACCATTTTGGTTAAGTGTGGAAAAGGTACTTTATAGGTAAAAGGTACTTATGCTATTTTTCTTGACTGAGTGTTAAAAAAAAAAAAAAGAATTTAAAAATAGAATCTAAAACCGTGAATAACACAAAAATTTTCTGATTATTTAAAGACAATTTTAAAGCAAATATGTATGTCTTCCCCAAAAATAAGTAAATATGAAAGCCAAATGATAAAGTTCGGGAAAAGGTATGCTAGGCTATTAGTAAATTTGTATGATGCCTCGAAGTATTAAATAAATGACGGATATATGTATTTTTATTGTGGATTATAAGGATGGCTAAAACCGATTGAACAAGCTCCAAATTCTTATAAACTGGCTTATTCATCTTCAATAACAGCATATTGTTCTGCTGATAATTCCTCACTGGAATCGCATAAAAAGGATTTAAAAAACATGCCGAAACCAGTCGCTACAAACAAAATAAAATAATTTTTTTTGATTAAAAATTTTTATTTGGGGATTTCTTATAAAAATTTTTAGTCGACAAAGGCTTACAGCCTTTATTTATTTTATTTATTTTTAAATAACCCCTGAGCAAAGTTGACCGAAATATTGGGAAATAAAATAAAATAGAATTTTTAACAAAATAAATATGTTTATATTTTTATTTAAAAATTTGCTTGAACTCATGACCTAATGCCGCACAAAATTACCAAATAACAAAGCTAAAGGTCAACAATTTACAGCTTTAAACAAATTTTTCTTACTATCAAAAGTAATTTTTGGGAATACAAAATTTTAATTTAAAAGATTTTTTTGATTTATTTTTAAAAAAAAATTTAAAATTTGGTCAGAAAAACAAACAAAAAAACTATTAGCTTTTTAAGATTTTGTTTTTTAATTTGGGGATTTTTGGGGATATTTTTTTAATTTTTTTGGGGACAAGGAAAAAAGTACCTAGCAGCCCTGCTTAAAATTATGACAGTCTGGTCTTACTCTTCTGTGGGTTCTGCCTTAATGTGCCAAATCAACCATTATTTTTCCCCGCTGCACTTTTCTTAAACGAATTGCAGAATTTGGCTGCATTATGCGTATAAGTAACAAAGATTAATTAATATTAATCATGCGCCAATATGCACCATGGAATTAAAGATATATATGTACCTACTAGGAATTTCTTTATAACTAAATAAACAGCCAAGTCACTTGAACTATTTTCAATACAATTCAAAAGTAAATATTGATCGATATCGAGTGCTTTAATTTGGTCTTAGTTAAGTATCAACTGAATATTTTTAAAATTAGGGAACCAAATTAAAAAAAAACCTGCAAATGTTAAGTCTGGTATTCTGCCTAACAACACAGTGTAGGGTACTTTATAAAAGTTGCAAAAAAACCAAAAAAGAATAAACTCAACTCCAAAACAAAACCAGCTTCTAAATACTAAATGTTACTATGCAAAGCTCTAAAAACAAATCTCTATGATATTTCATTTTTCAAAAACAACAAATCTAGACAATCAACTTACAACTATCAAACAAAAAAAAAAAAAAAAAAACAAGAGAAAAATTTGAAACAATATGAACCAGATGTTACATTTTCCCATATTTTTTTTTTAAACAAAATGAAGACAACTACCTTTACACAAACTGCATAAAGTACGGAAACGGATGTACTTCATATGGGATTAATATGTTTTTTATTCTTTTAACTTTCTATGAATAAGGAAATAAGGAAATTTCTATGTGTATTTTTCAAAAAAAATTTCAAATTAATATTCATATCATTAAGGTGTCTGGGGCAGATGGGTAAGGAAAACAAATTTAGTTAGAATAGGAAAACCAGGAAAAATGCTAAATTAAAACAAAATTTAAAACTAGAATAGAGAACAAAAAAACCCTCTTTTAGTTCAGTAAACTTGAAAGCAATTTTACCCAAAAAAAAACCACATAACATTCCAAAATTTTACATTTAATAGTTGCTACAAGTTACTTTAGCAATTTTTAGCAAAATGTTTAAAAAATATTTTATTAAAAAAAATAATTACAATTAAACTCTTTTTGTGCACTCAGGTAGAATATGCACTAAATATTCTTTTGCAAAAGTTATCTTAAATAACTAAAAGAGAAATAAACCACCCACAAAACTTTCCTTATTTCCAAAAAATGTTTCAAAGTAATTTAAAACTCTTAGAAATTTTCATACATGTATTCTAAATAAAACTTTACACATGACTTCATAAAAAGTCATTAACAAAAAAAAAAGAAGGAAATGTTTTAGAGTTAAAAAAACCATATGAAACAAATTTTACAACAAAAAAGTAGCAATTGCTTAAAAAAGAATAAAATATAGTGAAAATTTTATACAAAAATTTTAATATCGTTAAATTTTCCATGAAAAAACTGATAAATTTTAAATTTATCTAACGCAAAGCTTTAATATCACAGCAGATTTGTTAAAAAAGTTAATATCACAAAATTTTGTTAGAGAAAATGTAATATCGTAAAAATTTCTCTAATCAAATTTCATTCAGTAACAAATCATTTTTTGTTAAAAAAATCTTAATATCGTTAATTTTTTTAAACAATTGTAATTGTAAAATTTTCTCTTAGAAAATTCATTCATTGAATTTTCCCTAAAATATTTTGTAATTGTAAAATTTTCTTTAAGAATATTTCAATGAACAACATTACAATATCGTCGTTTAAAGTGAATTAAAGAAATTTCAATATCGTAGATTTTTTTTAAAAAACTTGATTGTATTGTAATTTTCACCAAGAAAATTCTATTATTATAAAAACGGCTTCAAAAAAGTAAGATTTTGTTTTGGTAAAT
Organism: Pollenia griseotomentosa; assembly: GCA_963931875.1. Lineage (NCBI taxonomy): Eukaryota > Metazoa > Arthropoda > Insecta > Diptera > Polleniidae > Pollenia > Pollenia griseotomentosa. The sequence goes on along the minus strand of OZ007561.1, from coordinate 198,497,010 downwards.
TTTAATATCGTAAAATGTTTTCTAAGAATATTCCAATATCGTAAAATTTTTTTTACAAGAATATTTCATAGTCTATTTCATATCTACAAGATAAATTTATTAAAAAAAATTTTAAGATATGTATATTGCAAATCTAGTATTTTTTTAATAATATCGTAAAAAGTTCTCTGAAAAAAAATATGTTAACATTTTCCCTAAAACGATTTTAATGTCGAAAAGGATTCTTAAAGAAAGTTTCATCACTATATTTTTCATATTTTAAAATTCTCTATAAAACTATTTTAAAATCTTAAAACCTTTTCTAAGAAAATTTCAATATCGAATTTTTGTTTAAAGAAACCTTGAGTGCATGCAGTAAAATCTTTTCTAAGTCAATGCCATTATCGTAAAATTTTCTCCAAGAATTTTCATAGGTGGATTATCTACAATATACTATAAGTTTTTTAAAATAAATTGTTATTATTTTTTTGTTAATTAATATCGTAAAACTTTCTTTTAGAAAATAGAATATCTTAATATTTATTCTAAGCAGAATTTCAATTTCGTTATATATTTTTATAAGAAAATTTCAATTTGTAAAATTTTATATAAGAAAATGCCAGCGTTTAATTTTCTCTTAGACAAGTGCGATATTTCTAAATTTTTGATTCAGCTATTTTAAATGAACTATCGTAACATTTTCGGTATAAAAGTTTTAAAACCGAATATTTGCTTTAAAGAAATCTTGAATGCAGTAAATCTTCTTCAAGAAAATTCCAATATCCATAAAATGTTTTCCAAGAAAACTCGAATATCGTAAAAATTTATCACAGAATGTCCCAATGTCGTAGAATTTTCTTTAAGAAAATTTCACTGTTGAATAATCTAAAAGATAATTTAATTGATAAAGTTTTAAAAATATATTGTTAATACTTGATTTTTCAATAACAATGTAAAATGTTCTCTAAGAAAGCAAAATATCTTCATAGAAAATTTCAAAGTCCTTAAGTGTTTTTTAAGAAAATTCCAATTTTGAAAAATTTCTTTAAGAAAATTCCATCTTTTTATTTTCTACAAAAAAAAAATTTCGATATTGTAAAATTTTTCATAAGTATATTACAATATCGTAGAATTTTCGCTCTACAAACATTTTTTAACATTTTTGCAATAAATTTACAATATCGTAACATTTTCTCTAAGAAAATTTCATAGTTAAATTATTACCAAGGTAATTTTATTAAAAAAATAATCTAAGAAAGTTTTAATATGCAAAAAATGTTCTCTAAAAAAAAACAATGTAATAAGAAATTTACCCCAAGAAAATTTTCAAAACACAAAATTTTTCTAAGAATATTTCAAGACTGTGGAGTCCTCAAAAAATTGTTTTAACTCCGACTCAGACTCCTACTCGTATATTAATGCTAAATGTATATGAGACTGGTCCTTATTTGACTTTTAAATCTTTTTTTTAATACAGTACTTTTTAAATGGTTAAATATAGCAAGAAAATTATTCAGTAAAAATCTAAAATCAATATTTTAAATATTGCATCGTCATTTTCGAAGAATTTTTACTTTGGAAAATATTAGAAAATTTTTTTAAATTTTTTATGCCGAAAAATTTTGGAGTCGGAATTGCGGCTTTTTGTGGGTAGTTCGACTCCGACTCCGTTACAAAAACCTCAACTGCGACTCTGACTCCACAGCCCTAGAATATTTAAATAACGTAAAAGTTTCTCCCAAAAATTTTTTTAGATCTTAAAATATTTCCAAGAAAATTTGAACAACGTCCATCTTTAAAAACACTTAATTTAAATAGTTTAATACAAAAACCACAGCCTAAACATTAAGCTTTCAATTGCACTTAATTGTCTTTAAAAACAAAAACTTTCTTTAAATTAAAAACGTATTTCAGTTTGATATTTTATGGCCTCATCTTCTAATTCATTCGTTTCTTATTTAATGTTGAGTGAAAACTTTTGGCCACATTTATCTTTATCTTATTACCAGAATAACTTTTTTGTATCCGTCTTTTTATCTCTTTCCCCCAAAATACTGCTGGCTACCTGTAGAAATATTTAACTGTTCTTCAATATTTAAATAGTTTCAGTTGCCATTCGTATATAAACTGCCAAGTTTTATTTGTGGTTCCTTTGAGTACAGGGTAAGTGCAGGGTAAACCGCAATGATTTATGGTGGCCAATATTCAATTGAGTCGAATGTAAGTGTTTTGTTTAAGGCAAAAAGAAAAGGACGTTTTGAACTGAAGTACGAAAAATTATTTTAAGTGTTAAATAAAGTTCAAAAAATAAACAGAAAGAAACCTCAAAGCTTTTAGTTTTAAAATTGTATACTTTTCAAGCAAAAAAAAAATATATACACCATTTTAGGAGTTTAAGGTAAATGTTTCTAGAAATTAGACGAAAAAGGAACTGCAGATTTAATTTTTAAAATGCAAACGATTGACTTAGAAATTTAAATTAGGAAATGAAAAAGTGCAATTTAAAACTTCTCTAGCTCAAAAACTTTTTTTTAAATACATAGTTAAAACTTTATTTTGAATTTTAAACAACGTCAAAATTAAAGCTAAATTCATATTGTTTCAATATTTTTCTCTTTCATCAACATTTCATTTCATCAACTGCTTTCTCTATATCTTTCCACGTCTTTTGTTTATCTTCTAAACAAACTTTTATATTTAGTTGAAGTAAAAGAGATTTTCAATACAATTATCTGGATATTACGTAAGATTATATATAGAATTTACTTAAACTTACTATATCGTAAATACTTTTTTTAGAAAATTACAATTTCATAAATTTTTTTTCGAAAAGTTACAATTTCTTGAATATTTCTATACACGAATTACAATATCGTAACGTTTTCTATAAAGAATTGCAATGTCGTAAATTTGTTGATAGAAAAATTTTGATATCTTAATGTATATCCATAGAAAAATTACAAAACTCTAAATATCGTAAATTGGTTTATATAAAAAATATAATAACATAAATCTCGTTCCCGAAAAAATTTAAATATCGTAAATTTTTTTTATTAAGAATAAAGACGCGTAAATTTCTTCACCAAAAAATATAATATCGTAAATTATTCTTCAAAATATTACAACAACGTAAATTTTTCAATGGAAAAATTGCAATATTGTAAATTGTTCTATAGATAAATCTTTACCCCCGTATTCATAAACGATGATTAAATTTAACAAACGTTTATTAAGGATAATTTCCATAGTAAATTTGTTCTTTAAACCTTTATTAAATTTAAAAATTTTTATGAATACAGGCATAAGTTTTTATAAATTTTCTATTGAAATTTTCGAAAGGAAACTAGAGTCTGATGATTTTTTTTATAAAGTAATCATAATTATCGTTATTTTTTTAGTTATCGATAGATTAACTAGACAAAATTTAAATTATATAACTTAAAAATTATCGTAAAATTAATATGAAAATTGTATTCTTTGTAAAAAACTTCGGTTGTTATCGATAAATATTCAAATTAAAATTTAGTTATCGAAAAAATTTTAGTTTATCTATTAATAGCTTTCGCAAATTTTAGTTATTGAAAATATTTCTATAAAAAGTTTAAGTTATCGAAAACTTTTCAATAGAGAATTTTAGGGATAGAAATATTTTTACAAAAGTTTCTAGTTATCGAAAAATTATTTAAAGAAAATTTTAGTTTTCGAAAAATGTTCTATAGAAAATTTAAGTAATCAATAAATATTCTATAGAAATTTTAGCTATCAATAAATTTTCTATACAACGTTTTAGCTATTTATAAATTTTCTAAAGAGAAATTTTGTTATCAATAGATTTTGTATAGGAAATTCTAGTAATTAATAAATTTTCGACATAAAAATTTAGCTATTCAAAATTTGTCATAGAAAATTTTAGTAACTGATAAATTAAATCGTTAAATTTTCTGTAGAAAATTAAAGTTATCAAAAATAATTGGTTATCGTTAAATTTACTACAAAAAATTTTAATCATATAAAAAAAACGTTCAATTTTTTTAATTATCGTAAATTTTTATAAAAATTTTGGACTTTCCATATTTTTTTATGGAAAATTTTTATTATCGATATCGATATAACTTAAACTTAAGTTATCAAAAAGTGTTTTATAAAAAAATTTTAGTTTTCAGTCTGTTGTCGAAAAAAATATTATTATAAATTAATATATTATTAATCGAACAATTTTTATAGAAAACTTTGATTTTGAAAAATTTTTGATAGAAAATTTTAGTTAACGACAAATTATCTATAAAATATTTTAGTTATGGATTATTTTTTTATTGAAAACTGTAGTTATCGTAAGTTTTTTTATAGATAACTTTAGTTATCAAATGATTTTCTAAATAAAATTTTAGTTATCGGTTGCATTTAAATCTCTTTGACTTCATGTTGTAATTAAGTTTTCTTATTTCTACTTTTCTTTCTACTACAACCATCATTATTTGAAAGATTTTTCTCAAACACTTTTCTTGCTAAATGTTAAACTTCCACCATTCTCTAAAACATTTCGCAAGATTTTGTTTATGTACTCTACCGTCATAACCATTAAAAATGTCTAGATTTTCTTAATATCTATCTATAAAAAAAAAATTTTTAAAATAACAATAACCATAAAGCTAAACTCCTAAACAACTTGAAAAAATAATAAAATTTAAATTTAATTACACCCAACAAATAATATTTAAAAAAAAAATACTGAATTAATTTAAACTACACTTTGCTTAACCAGAGTTCTCACCCTCCTACACCAGATATTTAAAATGAAAGATAAAAATAAAACAATCTAAATAAAACACTCATCCAAAGTAAATAATGAAATGCAAAACTCACTGCATAACATTGGGCGCTTTAACTTTACAAGACCGAAATATCCGCCTTAAATGTTTCACTATGTAAACAAAAACACAACAACAACTTTTTTTGAAATCAAACAATGAGAAAAATTCGATTTTTTCTCTTATAAAGAAAAAATTTAATTTTTCACCTTAAAAAAATATATTGAATTTAATTTATACAAAATAAATATTTTCAAAAAATCAAGGTAAGATTTTTTTCTGTCATAAAAATCCTTTTAAATAAAAACTTTAAAAAAAACAACAACAAATTGGAAAACATTTTTAAAAAGCGAATTGTGTACCAAAGAAAAACAAAAACACAGTACATAGCAAAAGTCAATTTACAGGCTAATCAAGTAAATTTTTTTTTTGTGTAGATTTAACAAAAATCGGGTCAGTTTTAGCAAAAAAGCGAATAGAGAGAGAACTACAAAAAAGGTTCCTAAGTTGCAAGAGATTTTGCTATAGCAAATATAGTTATCGATAAACTTCAAGTAATGTTAATTATCGAGACATTTTCTACAACAAAATTTTCTAATGTATAAATTTTGCATTGAAACATATTTTTATCAATCGGTTTATCGATAAATCAATGTGTTTTTTTAGAAGCTAACATTCAGCGAAAAGTTTTCTGTAGCAAACTATTATTAGCGATAAGTTATCAGTAGAAAACTAATGTAAGCGATAAGTTTTATATACAAGCTAAAATAAGGCGAAAAGCTTGGCATAGATGACTAATGTAAGCGATAAATTTTCTATAGAAAAATTATATTAGCAATAAGATTTCTATATAGAAAGCTAATGTAAGCCATAAGAAAACTTATGCTGGCATACAATTAGCGATACGTTTTTTGTAGAAAACTATTGTCAGCGATAAGTTTTCTAGGAAACCGATTGCTAGCGATAAGTATCATATAAAAAAATATTGCTAGTGAAAAGTTTTCTATAGAAAGCTAATGTTAGCGGTAAGTTTTTTTTAAAGAAAACTTTTTTTTTATAAGTTTTCTATAAAAAACTAAAGTTAGTGAAAAGATGTCTGAAGAAAACTAATGTTAGCGATAAATTTTTTATAGAAAAATTTTATTAGAGATAAGATTTTTATATAGAAAACTAATGTTAGCAATAAGTTTTTTAAAGAAACTTTTATTTTCAATAATTTTTCTATAAAACAAAATTATATTAGCAATTTGATTTTTTAAGAAAACTTTTGTTTTTGGTAATAACTAATGTCAGCAATAACATTTCTTTGGAAAATTAATTAAACAATAAATTTTCTAATTCACTTATATTTACGAGAAGTTTTCTAGGGAAAACTGTTGCTATGATTAACTCTCCTATAAATAAATTTTGTTTTCGATAAGTTTACTGCACAGAACTAATGTATGAAAATGTATGCCAGCGATATGTTTTTTTGATAGAAATCTGTTGTAAGGGATATGGTTTCTATATAAACTTATGTTATCTATAAAAGTTTTCTAGAAAACTCTTGTTTTCGATAAGTTTTTTAACGAAAACAGTATAAGCGATAAGTTTTTATAGAAAACTTTTGTTCTCGCTAACTTTTCTAAAGAAACTGTTGTAGTCGATTAGATTTCTTTGGTCCTCGTTCATATTCTGAATAATTTGCTGTGAAACAATTAAGTTTGATGGTGAAAATATGAATGAAAAAGTGTATTTTATTCGTGAGTTTTTTTTTTTGCGGGGATTAAAAAAGAAAGCATACAAAATACTTAAATGTTCACAGAAAAAATTCTCGCCAAATTTTTTTTCAATTAAAAGATTAATCAAAAAAACAGTTTAAATTAAAAATTTATTCAAGTGAAGAAAATGTTTACTAATATCAACAACATTACTGCAGAAAATGTTGTTAATGTCAAAAATATTAATAATTTGTTTACTGGTGCAAATTTAATTGATTTTTCAATTAATATCACAAATTTTTAAATTAAAATCAATTTTTATTTTTTTCTATGCTGCATTAAAAAAGTTTCATTGCATGGATACGAATGCAGTTTTAAAATAGAGTTTCAGAAATTTTTTGAAGAAAAGTTTTCATAACATGGGCGAGGACTTAAAAACTGATCTTATCGCTAAACTTGTTCCAGAAAACGTTTAATTGTTTTAAATAATCCATGTTTTTGGCAACTTTTCTGTAGAGAGAAGTGTTTCCTTTGGAACTTTTTAACTTGCAATTTAAAAATTATTTGTAGGATTGTTCGGAAACTTAAGTTTTTTATTCGTTTCTGAAGAATCTGCTTCATTCCGCTGACGTTAATCAAGAAAACTGACCTTAAATGTGAATTTGTAATTAGAAGCATGTTTTTTTTTTGTACACTTTATTAGTTTTAAGAAAATATCAAAAGTAGTTATACCACTTATGTTGTCCTTCGCATGCTGTCAAGACTTAAAGTTTTTTTAGAATTTTAATTTGATTTAATAACTAATTAATTAACTTAGCTAATGAGAGCACTTGAAGAGTCTAAAAGTGCTCGTTTGACAGTTGTGTATTTTAGAAAATGGACTTGCTAAAAGAAAACTTAAAAAAGAAAACTTAAAGTGGAAATTCAATTTCTAAAGAAATTCAAAGAAACTATTTAAAACTCTCAATTTTGTGTTATTAAAAAGTTTAAGAAATTTTCATCGGAACAAATTTTTTTTTTAATTTTTTTCTTATTTGGTTGTTTTCTTGTGCACTTCCGTTCCTAATTCTTTTTTTCCAATTAAATTGCTGCATTTTTATCATAAAAAAATCAAAGCAATTGTAATAAATATAAATTTAGTTAATTTAAAATTTGCTTTATAAAAACTTGTACGAAATGATGTGCCTTAAAAAGCCATAAGTCCTCCCCTCCCAATTTCATTTTAAAGGCAAAACCAAAAGAGAAGAAAAATAAAAATAAACGCCAAAAAAGAAAACTTTCATTTGCAAACATGTTTCGTAGTCAATTAACAAATTAAAGAAGAAAAAATATGCAGAAAAAAATAAATAAACAAATTTTGTTAATAAAAACCCAACTGCACAAATGTTACACACAAAAACAATTTGCCCCTTTCCACAAAAAAAAAAAAATATGCTACAAAATTGCTGCAGCATAAAAACAAAATTGCAAATAAAATTCTATTTTAACGAAAAAAGGAAAAAAAAAATTGAATGGCAAAAAATTCCTATATTCAACAATGTATATGCAAAACAGAGAAACTACTGAAACTATGCAATACAGTTATTTTATGTATTTAGCCCTTAAGTATGCTTTACTTTATCTTTTGCACAAAATGGGAAAAATCCAAATAGAAAACTCTCACGCTTTATTAAGAGTCAAAGCAAATAGTGACTCGGCAAATATGTGCTGCCAAAAAAAAAACACAAATAAAACTTTTAACTGTAAATTTTTAAAAAAAAATAAATTTACTACTTTTTCTACATTTCTTATAAAACAAAATCCAACGTTTTCTTTAAGCACTTTTTTTCGTTCTCTTTTTTTAAACTATTGCCCATAATTGTTTTAAATTGTTTGTCCTTTTGCTTTTTTATTGCTCGTTTGGTTTATAAAATTTAATTAATTAACTTTTACGTTCAAAGTGAAATTAAAAACTTCTAACCAATTGATCATTAAACAATAGACAACAATTTGAAAACTCACTTCGTGGAATTGAAATCATAATATGTAAAAACAAATAAAAGATTCAGTCTAATAAGAGCTTAATGACATTTTTATAATGAAAAAAACATACCAGCGATAAAGATTTATCGTATTTTTTATTTAACAGTTTCGAAATCAAGGAATTTCTAAAGAAAACTTACGATATTGAAAAATATTTTCAGGTTAACTTTCAATTTCGATTTTTAGTTGAACTGTTAATTTAAATTTATTGATATTCTTTAATTAGCCGCGAGTTCATCAAATTTAATTTTCATTAAATTATTTTCACTCAGGAAGGAATTTTACAACTTGGAATTTTTATTAAAATTTATTGATAATTTTTCCTTCGCTGAGCTGGGATTTAATTTTTACATGCTCCAAGAATCACCACATTCTATCTTCATAAAATCTTTGAGTTCTAACCACTGCACCACTGCGGTGCCCTCCAGCCAACAGTCAAACATCAATCTTTTAACCAGCAGTACTGGTGGTTCGAAATTTTGCTGTTATTATCATTTTTTTTTTTTTCAATATCGGTTTTATGAAAACTTTTGATAGCGTGAAATTTTGTATTAAAAACTTTAAATATTGAAAAGTTTTATAAACAAACATTCGATATCGAAAAATCGTTGATGCAAAATATTCGCTATCAAAATTTTTCTAAAGCAAACTTTTGATATCGAGAAATTTTCTAAAGAAAACTTTTGATTAAGAGAAAAAAACCTTTTGATTTTAATCATTTTCTAAGAAGAACTTTCGTTATCGAGAAACTCTCTATACAAAAAAATTTTTGATACCTAGAAATTTTCTAAAGAATACTTTTGGCATTAAAAAATTTTCAAGAAAAAATTTTCGATGCAAAAAAATTGTTTAAAAGAAACTTATTGCATTGAGAAATCCTCTAAAGAAAGTTTTCGAAATCGAAGAATTTTCTAACGAAAACTTTTGATATCGAGAAAATAACTAGACAATTCCTTTGGTATTAAGATATTTTCTAGAGAAAACTTTTGATGCAGAGATATTTTCAGAAAATATCGTCAAATTTTCTAAAGAAAACTTTCTTAATATACACTTGACATCGAGATATGTTCTAGAGAAAATTTTCGATATAGTGAAATTTTCTTAAGAAAACTTTCAACATCGAAAAATTTATTTTAAGATAACTTTTCATATTAAGAAATTTTGTATAGAAAACATTTGATATTGAAAAATTTTTTAATTTTCTAAACGTCCAATATCAAAAATTTTTTAAACAGTATTTTTGGTATCGCGAAATTTTCTAGCGAAAACTTTTGAAATCGAGAAATTTTCTAAAGAAAACTTTTGATATCAAAAAAATTTGTGAAGAAATCTTTTGATATTGAAAAATTTTCTATAAAATCTTTTGATATCGAAAAAATTTCTCATGAAAACTTTAAAACAACTGTAATATAAAATTGAAAATGATAATTACACCAAATTTCGAACCACCAGTACCACTGGTTAAGGATTGATGTTTGACTGTTGGCTGGCAGGCACCGCAGTGGTGCAGAGTTTAGAACTCAAAGAATTCTGATGAAAGAATGTGGTGATTCTTGAAAAATTTAACTTTAACCCAGGTTCGAGCCCCAGCTCAGCCAAGGAGAAAAAAAAGACAAATTATCAATAATAAATAATTTTAATAAAAAATTTCATGTTGTAAAATTCCTTCCTTTAGTAAAAATAAATTAATGAAAATTTAATTTGACGAACTTAAGCCTAACTAAAAATATTGAAACTTTTTATATAAAAAAAAAATTTCTAAGTTATCCTTTGACATCGAGAAATTTCAAACGAAAACTTTCGAAATTGAAAGAAATTTCAAAAGTAACATATCCACCAAATCATTTAATATCAAAAACTTTTCCTTAGTTAGCTTTTGACATCAACAAATTTTCTACAAAAATGTTTTGCTGTCCAAAAAGATTCTCAAAAAAAACTTTATATATCGAGCACTTTTCTATTTTTGCAATTCTAGTTTATAAAATTGCACTTTAAGCCTTATTCCAAATAATCACCTTGTTAGCAAAAAAATCAAATGTTTATTTAGATGGCTAAAATTTTTAAACATTTTTATTAGACATACAAGCGTATGAATGTATGCATGATCTATATAAACTGAACCAATTTAAACATTCGCAACCAAACATGTCAAAATATGTTTCAATTTGTTTAATTGAAAGTGAGCTTTATAAATAAAAAAAATAAATAAACTAAATTGAAATTGGTCATATCGTTAAAAAACACTATTTTTTGTTCACTTTTGTTATATAAAGCCAAAAAAAAATTAGTTTGCATAAAGAGTTTAATAAAATTATAGTAGGCTAAGGATCATACATTAGAATTTACTTAAAATTTAAATACAGAAAATTTGCATGTTTATAATAAAAAAAACACACTTATTCCTTAATTTAACTAGGAATTAAATATTTTCTTGCATGCATAAAAAAAACTTAAAACTTTTTATGAAAATAAAATTCAAATATTTAATTACAACAAATTCATACATTTAGATAATATAAAACTCATTTACTTTAATGAATACAAATTTTGCTAAAATAAATTATTTTATCTAAAATTATTTTTGAATTTCTAATTAATTCGTTTAATATTATTTCCATTCTTCCCCCTCCCTACAGGTGTGCCTGGCAAACGTAACGAGATTTATTATAATTGCTGTCCAGAGCCATACATCGACATAACGTTTGCGATAATTATACGAAGAAGGACATTATATTATTTTTTTAATTTAATTATACCCTGTGTACTGATTGCATCAATGGCTTTATTAGGTTTTACACTGCCACCAGATTCCGGTGAAAAATTATCACTGGGTAAGTAAACAAATATTTTTTTTGGAATAAAGGAACGTTTAATTAACTCTTTTCTGAGGCCTTAACTGGAACTGGAACTGGAAGTAGAACAGAGCTAAAACTGAACCAAAACTAACCAAGAATTAAACCAAAAATGGACTAGACTGATTAAGAACTGAATTAGAAACAAGAACTGGAATAGAACTGATTAGGAACTGAACTAGAACTGAGTTGGAACTGAACTAGAACTGAACTAAAATTAAACTAGAACTGTACTGCACTAGAACTGGAATAGACCTGTACTAAGACTGAACCAGGTTGAACTAGAACTGACCTAGAACCAAACAAGAACTAGAACTGAGATAAAACTGAACTATGACTAAGCTACAACTAAACTGAACTAGCACAGAACTTGACCTGAACTAGAACTGAACTAGAACTGAACTAAAACTGAACTAGAACTGAACTAGAACTTAACTAGAACTGAACTAGAACTGAACTAGAGCTGAACTAGAACTGAACTAGAACTGAACTAGAACTGAACTAGAACTGAACTAGAACTGAACTGAACAAGAACTGAACTAGAATTGAACCAGAACTGAACAAGAACTGAACTAGAACTGAACTAGAACTGAACTAAAACTGTACTAGAGCTGAATTTGAACTGAACTATAATTGAACCAAAAGTGAACTACACCTGAACTAAACTAGACCTGCCAGGAATGATACTAGATTGAAGCTTAAACAACTTCCTCTAAGATATAAATAAGATTCCTAATGAATTTACACAAAATGTAAATAAATAATTGAATTTGAACAAAAAAAAATTAGAACTACTATTTTTCGAGTTATTGTTGCGATGTTTCTTAATTTTTAATGACATATTTAATTTTACCTTCCACAAACTTTTATCTATTGTTTAGTGCTAGTTTTTTATTTTATTTGAAGAATGCAAGTATCGCTTTTCAGATTTTCCTCTCAGTTTTCTTTCAATATGTCAAGGTTTCTGTTATTAGCTTATAGAAGAAAGAAGTTTTTTGTCTTTTTTTTTGGCTCTTCATTCGCCAACAAATTCTATTTCCTTTTAAAATTAGCTCAACATTGATAAATATTTGATATAAGAAATAAATCTTTAAACAGTTTTGTAACTTTGACATACAAAAAAACCGCAACAAAAAAATTAAACTAAAAATGTAAATACACCCTGATACTGACCTGCATGCAATTTGCACAAACCGAAAGTAAAATAAACTTTTTAAAAGTAAGAAGACTGCAGGCAAAACTAAGAATTGTTTTACAAAACTTCAAACAAAGAAGATTTTTTTTTTTTAAGCAAATAAAAAGTTTAAGAAATGGAAATCAGAAAAAGACCTTGTTGCATTACGAATTTATTCAAGTAGTTTAAACACAATTGGGCAAAAGTAAATAGTGAAAAAAGTGAAGGGAAAAGATACTGGCTCTTTTCGACGAACAATGACTTTTTTTTAATAAATTTAAATAAGTCTCTTTGATGGAAACTAGATTTTCATTGTAGTTGTAGACCTTAAAATAATATTTATAAATTTTAAATTTATAAATCAATTGCTTAACTGGTCTGCTAATTAAAAACAAAATTTAATTGAATATTGCTTGGGTAGTTGTACAAATAACATGCCACAAATAAACCCATGCTCATGCATGTTTTTGCTCAAAAACACTGGTATTTAAGCACATTCATACACGTACTCACTTCATTGCGTCCCCTTTAGTGTCTTGGTTGTGGTCAATTGGTTACAGTTTATTGGGTGGGTTATTGAGTCTGGTTAATCTTGTTGGAATTTTTAATGCAGTTTGCTGGATTCAAACGTTACTTAAGGCAGCTGTAGTACAGGTTTGAGAACGAGTGCTATTGAAGTTGCCTGTCAGGTCACTGCATTTGGTTAAACAAAACAAAAGTCAGAGGGTAATTTAAACTGCTATAAGAAACATAAGATTACACCATTTGTTGTTTATACTTAAATTGTTAAAATTTCGTGCAGCTTTAATAAATTTAATACCAAATACGATTCAAGTCCATCAATTCCATAACAAAATTCCTCAAAAATGCTCACTCCTTTAACACTTTCCTCAAAATTAACCAATTCCCAATTAACACTATGGACATTTCTTGTAGGCGAGAGAGAAAAAAAGTAAATTGTGTCACGCATACAGCGTCGCCCTCTCACTAACAAACTTCGGCTGTCCAGCAAGAAATGTCCGTAGCGTAAATTGCAATACATTTCCTTCAAAAACAAATTGCATACTTTAAGGATTAATATCAAATTCATGTTGTCCTTTCTACATAAAAATTAACACAAAACTTAAATAAAAAACTTTAAAGTAATCCAACTGCAATAATGGTATAATAAAATTGCATTTGTAAGCATTTTAGCATAAAAACAAACACAAACAAACTAGTCTGCTACCAAACTAAACTCACGCTCTTAGTTTCCTCATTTTTAGTTGTGTTATAGCCTTCGCCCATCCCATGATTGGGCAAAGGCAAACTTACAATCTAGTACTTTAATTTAAATCCACTTAAAATACAACGTAAATACTCTTTAGTTTTTTTATTATACACTCAGTTTTAGGTTTGTAAGCTCTTAAGTTACACCACACATACAATAATAAAAAACTACTTAATAGGAAACAACTAAAACGAAAATGGAATTGAGATGATCCACTCAACACCATCAGTTTTTTTTATACCAGTTTGCAATGAATTAAGTTGATGGCATGGAAACAAATATAACAAAAACTAAGAAATTTTCAAGTGCCTAAAAGAGAAAATGCAATTCCTGAAAAAAAGAGATTTATACACAAAAGTTCTAGTTTAGTTTTAGTTCAGTTCTAATTCAGTTTTGGTTCAGATCTAGTTCAGCTCTAGTTCAGTTCTAGTTCAGTTCTAATTTAGTTGTAGTTCATGTTCAGTTCCATTGCAGGTGCTCTTTACATTTTATTTCAGTTAGTCTGGGTTAACACTATAAAAGTTTTTTTGCAGAAAGTTTGGGTTAACTGTTGAAAGGTGAAGAGCACATGCAGTTCTTCTCTCCCCTCTCCCCAATTAGTTTAAACTTGCCGCAAGAAAACTTTCATACTTTGTACCCAGACTTCAGTTTCTTTAATTTTATTAAAATTGTATTCTGTTTTCAGGCGTTACTATTTTATTGTCTTTAACGGTCTTCCTTAACATGGTTGCCGAAACGATGCCAGCAACTTCGGATGCAGTGCCTCTTTTAGGTAAGTTCGTCTGATTTACAGTAATTGTTTGTGTTTGTGTGTATATTTAATAAGTGTGCGTGTGTTTAAATGTATCTTAGCTAGTAATTAATGTAATTGTGTGTGTGTTAAAGTTATATTTTCGTTCTTGTATTTTTTTACATTTTTTAAAATTTTAATTTTTACAATAATTTTTATTTCAACTATTAAAAAAACAACTAAAACAATTAAATCATCATAACTTAGAATTTAAAGTACTAACAAAAAGTTTTAAGATAAATCATAATAAAATTCTCATTAAGCAAATAATTTAAAATATGTCACTAACTCATTTTCATTAAATCTTTACTAAAAAAAATTTATAATTATTAACAATAAATCTGCATTTCATTTAAAAAAATGGCCGCTAAAATAAAAAGAAAAAATTGATGATTTTATGATATTAAAACTTTGACACTTAAAAAACGAAATGAATAAAAAACTTCCCATTTAAACCAAAAAAAAAAAAAACAGTCAGTTATTAAAATATTTTGAATTTACGACTATTACAAATTTTCATTGGCTTGACTTTTTTTTTTGCAACAAGAAAAGTTTTAGCCGGAAATTTGTTTTAGCAAAAAATAAAAAATAACTGACAGCAATAAGAAATAAAAAAATGATAAAAATATTCCCCTGTTATAAAACTAAAGCGCTTCATATTGCAATATGCACTCAAATTACATTAATAGAAACCCAGGAAAATGATTAAAAAAAAACTGATTTATCAAGTTGAACAAAATTTTTTATAATTCCAAAAAAATATAGCACAAAGAAACTTGAAAATTTTGCTGGGTTAACCTTTTTACATAATTAATAAAAAAATGTACTCCAATTTAGTTTGGCTCACCCCTTAACACTTTAAATACATACCCCCATATTCATAAAAAATATTTTTGATTTATAAAAGGTTTATTAAACAAATTTTCATAGGAATTTTGTTAAATAAACCTTTTATAAATCAAAAATATTTTTTATGAATATGGGGGATAATTTTTAGCAAAATTATTAGATTTGAACTTTTTTTTATAATTTCCTTAAAACAATTTTTTTTTTTTTTTGTTTATTTTTTTATTTAGTTAATAGTTAATATCCTTAATTATTTAATTCTGGTAGTTTTCCACTGCACCAGCTGTATTAAATTCATTCAAAATTGTTGAATAAAGTTTAAAAAAATTTCTTCCCATCATTCCAATTGAAAATTTTCCACACATTTTAAACTTGAAAATATTTTACGATTTGCACGCATCCCTTTAATCCCTTTTTTTATACATATTTAAAATATTTTTTAATATTTTGTATAAATGTTGACACTTATTTATATTGTTATACATACTTAATGCAAATATGTCATAAATATAAGTTAAATAAATAAAGTAATAAATAATTTGATTAAAAATTGGCATAAACAAGTTTAAACAATTTTAAGGCAGAAACTGCAATAGAATGCTCATAGCACTTTTAAGGAAGAACAGAACAAGAGCAAATAGAATAATGTTAGTGATAATGCCTTAAATCATAGACTTAAATCACAGACTATTTTACAAGTAGTTTAATTAATTTTCTGGAATTGACCTTGAAATATATCGGATAGTAAACTTTAGAAAAGATAATAAAGTTATGAATTTAAATACAGAAAAGTAAAAGAGATTTTCATTTGCTGGGCTTAGATGAAAAATTTGTGTGTTGTTTCCAGGTGACAAGCAATTGATTGTATAGTAAAATTTATATGAAAAGCACTCAAAAAAAATGAGTGATTTTCATATAAATTTTTCTACACAATCAATTGTTTGTCACCTGGAAACAGCACATTGATCTATTATTTACTTACTCATTTATTGCAATTCTGCTCAAAAATTACAAGGCAGGAGTTTTCATGTTGAAAATTTACCACAGTACATAATTTATTTATTAATGATTTACAACATAAAAGAAAAAATAAAATAATATCAAATTAGTGTGAATATAACTTTAAACAAATGAACATTTTTATTAAAATACACTTAACAAAACAGCACAGAAGGAAGTAAAAGAAGACATGTCGTTCAATATTAAAGAAATAAAAAGAGAGGTTTTGAATTTGTATTGCGTTATTTATTTGTTGCATATTAGGAAGAAAAGAACTTCAAAGACGTGCTGCTTTGAAGAAAAATTTGGACTCGACGATTTAAGGACTTTGTAAATCGAATCATATCAAATAAGTCATCTACTTCTTTAATGTTAACGATTTTATTTAGAAACATGGGAATTCTTATATTTATTAGGCTCCCAAATAATTCACCATGCTTCTTCAGTCTATAAGGGTATCTTATGATGTAATTGTGCAGTATATTAAATGTTTTCTTACTGGCGGAGTCGCACTTGGCGAAGAGTTCACAGCCATATAACAGTCTAGGAATTAAATACGATTAAGCGAAGAGCTTTCTTACGTTAAGCGGTAACAAATATTGTATTACCCAAAGCGAACATAGTTTAATGTTAGTTTGCTGAACAAGTACATCTATATGACTTGAACAAGTCAAGTTATTGTAGGATATTTTTCGGTTTTTGGGAATTTCAGTTGTTTTTAGTTGCTGCTTTAAGAAAAATCAAAATCTGTTTTTGCCTTTAAAATGTTTTTTATATTTTTTTTCTAATTCAAAATTCCTCAAAATACCAAAATTAATTAAAATTTGTTATAAACCAAACTTTAAATGTCTAAAAATAATAAAATGTTTTTCAGTATTTTGTCTAAAAAGTTTAATATATAATAAAGTTTTATGCGTAAAGTTAATATTTTTGTGGTATATATTTAAATAATATTTTGAAAGTGTTTTTTACTATCTTTATTCTTTCTAAATACCTTAACAATTTTTTATAAATATTATTGACATTTATATTTTATAAAAATATTAGCAAATGAAGTTTTTTGCAATAAACTTAATTTAAAATATTTTTCCAAAATGTGTATATAATTTTTTCTATTTTTATGAATTTTTTTCTTTTTTTTCCACAAACTCTCTCTCTCTCTTTTTCTGTCTACACAAAACTCGACTCTATTAAAACATTTATAATGCCTTTTCAACAAACCAAATGAAACTCTTCTACTTACAACACGTTAAAAACTTTTTCACTCAACAACAAATTTCGCTTCTTTTCGCCACACAAACCCTTTTTCATTCAAACTATAAAAAAATCTAAAAATTGATTTTCTTAAATTCGTTTTATTAAAATTTTTTTTTTAAAATTCAATGATTTAAAAAAATTATAAAAATTTTGAAATTTTATGGCAAACAAAAAAATTCAAAATTGCTTATCAAAAAAAATATTTGTATATCTAAAAACTAAAACAAAACTGATCATAAAATACTAAAAAATATATTATGACACGCCCAACCAACCAACAGGTACATATTTCAATTGCATAATGTTTATGGTAGCTTCATCCGTTGTGTCAACGATTTTAATATTAAATTATCATCATCGAAATGCTGATACACACGAAATGTCCGAATGGGTAAGTTTGATTATGTGTTACGTTAGACATGACTCTCTCTCTCTTTCTCTAAAAAAAAAAAAAAAAACAAATCTCTCCTCAATCACATTCACTATATCATCAACAATATTTAGTTAAATAAGAAATCATCCGATAGAAATGAATACGATTCTGAAAATGAAAATTTTATACGACAAAATCTCATGACCGAAATACAGAGTGGGGTGGAGGTTAAGGAGCTGCTAGAAATTTAAGCTTAGCAACATAAATTTGATATATTATACAATAACTTTTTACTTGAAATATGCAATGCCTCTTTTTCAGTTTAACCCAAATACTAAACTAAAATTTACGATTAAGGGGCCTCAATTGGTTTATTTCGAATAAACATTTTAGGATAATGTAGTTAATTTTTTTTTTCTTCTACTTGGCCTAGACAGCTTCTATGGCCACTCCATGCTTTCAAAATGCCTACATTAAGCCTAATAAAGTTTTTTATTAAACATCAAGAAAGTTGTAGATACAAATTTAATCTCTAGGTATCGACATCACTTAAGGATAATTCATCCCTCAGGCTGAACTCTCCTACACGAGCTGAAAATCAGCCCTTTATTTTATTTTATTTTATTTTGCAGGATGTCCCTTTCCGCGACTTAGGGGTTTAGCCAAAGCCACCACGTGATCCTTGAAAATATATTATCAATAAAAAAGTAAAACTTCCCGCAAAGATAATCTCCATAAAAGACAGAAAGAATTCCCGACATGAATAATACATACCGAGGACTAACCAATAATCAGTCTGGTGCCACCAAGATCTACTGACTCTAGTGGTACCAAAGTGGATCTCTCAACAGCCGCGATCTTAAGAAATCATACGGAAAAAATCTTTTCTAATCTGCCAATTAGAACAGGGAATGAAAACTTTAAAGCAGACATGTAGTTTTTAAAATAGTCTTGTCCTCTTCAAACTGTCCGCTTAGCACCTTCTTTTTACCTAATTCTCTTATGGCCGAAAATCTTTATTAGTTAGATATCTTATAAAATAGACACTGAGATTTAACAAAATAAGATCTAAAGTTAAGTCTCTACGTAACATAACATTAACGCTAACGTTAACACTTAAATCGTGCTAGTGTTAGGTGTAGACTACTGATGTACGAGTTTTTCCAGCTTTTATAAGCAGTCGGTTTTAAAATTTCTTTCATAATATCATTTCTTAGCATCACTTGATGGCTAGTGAAGACTTTGGGTAATGGCCTGTATGCACTATATGCATAACAGCTTGTGGACAAAACCTCCTCTAACCGCTTTGTTTTCTTTAATTATCCTATGCCTAGTAATCATAAAGGTTTTTACCTAGTGACTTCTTAGTTATGACCAGCTCTCTGTCTTAACAATTAAGTAGACATTTTTGTCACGCTACATTTTCGGGGTAGCTCGCAATTGCGAATACACTCGGAAGATTCTGGGACCATTGTGATACTCCAAAATGAATCCACATAAGTCAATTAGACACATCAGCTTTGTTCCTTAACTAGACGAATCAACAATTCCTGTTGGTTAAATGGAAACCTTTATGAATCTGGCAAAGACACATTTCGAGGACAGTCCAAGTCACGAGAGATTTGCATACTATGGTGTCATGGTCTGCACACCCGTAGAGCAGGACATTCACAAGGAAGGTGTTGCTTATATTTCTCTTCTTCTTTGTTGAAACAACTTTTGGAGTAACTGTTACGACGGTAATCCTTCAGTCAAGAGTAAAATCTTGCCTTTTCCTTTTCAAGATGCGGACAGAGCATCCTGGATTCAAGTGGTGACCGATGACCTGTTCACCGTCTTATCGTATGCCCATTTATCAATCTTATTTAATAGGACACTAATTGGGAAAATATCAATACACGTCACATTTTCGTCTGAGGACAAACCATTCATTCACTATGAAACTAAATTCAATCGCCTCGAATGCCCTGAAACCACCGTTTCTCTTAATTCTTTTATGTCCTTGACCTCTAAGTCGCGAATATTAATTGGGTATTAAGATTAAACAATATTAAAGCCACTGGCCTGGATCGGCGATACTATATCTGTAACAAAATCGAAGGCTTAAATTGGATCAAAAAAAGAATTCATATCAGTTTTCAAGGATAAATGCCGTGATCTTGTACTCCATGCAAAGATGTTAATTCTGTATAACATGATATTGGTTGTTCCATTAAGTTCTTGTGCTGTTTTATCATTTTTTTATTTTTAATTATATTCTTTTCTTCAAAATACGGATTTATTTTATTTAAAATGTCGAACATCGTTAGTTATAAGTTTTTATTTCATCTTATTTCAAAAGATGAGTTTCACTTTTTTTGGATCAATAACGAAGCACCACAACTTTCGATTGCAGATTTGGATTAACCAGAAATGTGGTTACTTAAGCCATGTTGTTCTTAACAAGTAATAAAAATAAAAATCAATAAAATAAATAAATCTTATAACAGTACTTTTGTGGTGTCTTGAGCCAGTTAACAAATTGACCGGATTACTCTTCAGACATCGCTGTAGCTCACAGCAATACCAAAAGCCTCATCCAATTATTCTGGAGACCGGGGCATTAACGGAGAAAGTGAAACACCGTTTCATACTCCACATCAAGATAATAAAACACTGACTTTTTAATGGTTACATTTTTCTATGTAGGGCTCTCATGTAAGAGTGTGACCAGCCCATGTAACAAAACGTCGTCTTAAATCCACCAAATATTGCGCATAACTTGAACGCAACTGACATTTTCAAAGAGCGAGCATTACTTCGGATATTTGGTTTTGGTATTGATTATGCAGGTTGGCATGGCTTCACATACAACTTTTTCACTCACAAATCAAAGTTTTCCGCAGTGGATTAAATATTTTTTTTTTTTTTCAATAATGAATCAAAAGCAAAACTTATTTAATTTTTTAGACATGCAGAATTGTCTTTCTTTCGTCCCTAACTCGTCTATTAACCAACTTTTCTGAGGAAACAAATGTAAAAATACGCCATTTGTTGCGAATCCAGTATTTTTATATTATTCTGTTCTATGTTGATTATTAAAGTCGTTTAGATTTTTATGAAATAAAAAGTAAGATACTAAAATTAACGTTTTTGCAAACATAAAAAAAAAATCTTTAAAACAGACGTAATTCTCCTTTTTCGAGAATTTATAACTCAATATTTTGTGTCTGTGCCCAAAATTAATAAACAACTAAAACCTTTAAAAGTGCTTCTTAACTTTTAGCCCCCACTGTATAGCCAACCCATTTCAAATTAATAAAACGTCCAAAAAACAAACAGAATTTATTCACACAAACAAATTGTTGTTGTTTTGTTGCAAATGTGTATGTATGCGTGTCTAAATTAAGTTACAAAAAACAAAAAACCCTAAAAATAAATGAAAAAAAAAATACTTTATATAAAAATAGATGTAATAGTTGTATGTTTGTTGTTTCCCCACTCCTGCAAAATATAAAAACAAAAATATTTTCAATATCTAAAAGTTTTCAATTATTTTTTTTTTTAGTTTTTCTGTTGTAGTGTTTATAAAAATATGAAAAAACTCGAAAAAAGGACAAAAAAAAA
The DNA here is from genome assembly GCA_963931875.1 of Pollenia griseotomentosa. NCBI lineage: Eukaryota > Metazoa > Arthropoda > Insecta > Diptera > Polleniidae > Pollenia > Pollenia griseotomentosa. Next base: position 198,475,334 of record OZ007561.1, on the reverse strand, counting down.
TTAAAGACAACAACACGCAAATATGTATAATTTATTTAACTATTAAAAATCATACATCATCATCATCATAAAAAAATCATTTTCATAAAGTTGTTACTAACAAAAAAAAGTTAAACAAACATATCAACGGTAAAAAATTTTTATAAAGTCTACTTTTGGGCTTTGGCATAAAACAAAAAATGTTGTTTAACAAACTAACCAAAGAAAAAACTATGCTTTTGCTTTAAACTATTTGCTTTAATTTTGTTAAAAGTATAATTTTTTGTTAAATATATATATATTTATTTTTTGCTATATATTTCTTTCAAAACATTTTTATTTATTTAAAATTTTCTGTTATCCGAGCTTAAATGTTGTCAACGTCTACCATTAAAAATATGTAATGAAAAATATCGTAATGTTGATGTTGGGCCATATTATTGTTTATAGTGTTATATTTAAATGTTTAAACGAATAAAAGCGTTAAACAAATATAAAAATAAAAATAAATATAAAAAAGTACATGTTTAACAAAAAAAAAAAAAAACGAAATAAATAAAAAACTGTTTAACTACATATTAAATAAACCACTTTTCCCCCTTCAAACATAGCAGAGGCGTTCGGATTTTAACTGGTAACATTATTAATAAATATCAATGTTGTAATTTATATAATTTATCCTTCTCTGTTGTATACGATGTTTTAAATATTTAAAAAAAATACTAATTTTATATTTTTCCTTTCTTGCTTAAATAAAAACTCAAATTAATACCCTTTATATTATAAAAAAGTGCTATAAATAAACAATAATATAAAAAATAAATATAAACAATAGATGTAAAAATAAAAACTTTATTAGATACGTTATTAACGGATAATTAATAATAAGATCTAAAAACCATTATAGCAAAATGAGCTAAAAATTTGCACATTTTTAAGAAATTTCCTTTAAAAAGCTAATTTTTTAAAAATTTCCTTTGAATAGCAAAATCTCTAAAAACTTTCAATAAATAGCAAATATTTTTAAAATTTATTAATTTATTTATTTTCAACTATAGAAAGCAAATGTATAAAAAAATTTACTATAGATAGCAAATTTTCAAAAAATTTACTATAGATGGCAAATTTTCAAAAAATTTACTTTAGATGGCAAACTTTCAAAAACTTCCTATAAATAAGAATGATTAGCAAATTTTCAAAAAATTTACAATGAATAGCAAATTTCAAAAAAATTTACTATAGATAGCAAATTTTCAAAAATTATACTATAGACGGCAAATTTTCAAAAAATTTACTATAGATGGCACACTTTCAAAAACTTCCTATAAATAACAATGATTAGCAAATTTTAAAAAAATTTGCTATAGATAGCAAATTTTCAAAAATTTTACTATAGATGGCAAATTTTCAAAAAATTTAAAATGAATAGCAAAGTTTCAAAAAATGTACTATAGATGGAAAATTTTCAAAAAATTTACTATAGATGGCACACTTTCAAAAAATTTACTATAGATAGCAAATTTTCAAAAAATTTACTATAGATGGCAAATTTTCAAAAAATTTACTATAGATGCCAAACTTTCAAAAAATTTACTATAGATGGCAAATTTTCAAAAAATTTACTATAGATGCCAAATTTTCAAAAAATTTACTATAGATGGCAAATTTTCAAAAAATTTACTAGAGATGCCAAATTTTCAAAAAATTTACTAAAGATGGCAAATTTTCAAAAAATTTACTATAGATGGCAAACTTTCAAAAAATTTACTATAGATGGCAAATTTCCAAAAAATTTACTATAGATGCCAAATTTTCAAAAAATTTACTATAGATGCCAAATTTTAAAAAAAATTTACTATAGATGGCAAACTTTCAAAAACTTCCTATAAATAACAATGATTAGCAAATTTTCAAAAAATTTACAATGAATAGCAAATTTCAAAAAAATTTACTATAGATAGCAAATTTTCAAAAATTATACTATAGATGGCAAATTTTCAAAAAATTTACTATAGATGGCAAACTTTCAAAAACTTCCTATAAATAACAATGATTAGCAAATTTTAAAAAAATTTTAATTATAGATAGCAAATTTTCAAAAATTTTACTATAGATGGCAAATTTTCAAAAAATTTACTATAGATGGCAAATTTTCAAAACATTTACTATAGATGGCAAATTTTCAAAAAATTTACTATAGATGGCAAACTTTCAAAAACTTCCTATAAATAACAATGATTAGCAAATTTTCAAAAAATTTACTATGAATAGCAAATTTACTATAGATAGCAAATTTTCAAAAATTTTACTATAGATGGCAAATTTTCAAAAAATTTACTATAGATTGCACACTTTCAAAAACTTCCTATAAATAACAATGATTAGCAAATTTTAAAAAAATTTACTATAGATAGCAAATTTTCAAAAATTTTACTATAGATGGCAAATTTTAAAAAAATTTTAAATGAATAGCAAAGTTTCAAAAAATGTACTTTTAATAAAAAATTTTGAAAAACTTGCTATAAATAACAAATTTTCTTAAAAGTTCCTGCAAATAGTAAATTTTCGAAGAAAATTCTTGCTGAATATTTTTCAAAAATTCTATTGAAAATTTTTCAAAAATTTATTTGATATATTAAAATTTTAAAAAATTTTCTTATAAATAGAAAATCGTCGAAAAATTTTCTAACATAAATATAAAAAGCCAATTGTTGCTTTATTTAGGTTTATGGACATTTTGTCTTACCACAACCTTTGTTAGTAATTTTTCCACTTGTACCAATTTTTTCTGTACATTAGAAAAAGAATTATACTCTTTTCGTGTTTTCTGTTTCCCTTTAAAAATTCTGATTTTGAAAAGACTATTTAGGCACTAGCATATTTAAGGCTGGTAAAATTAAAAAAAATTTATGCTTTTTATTTGGGGAGAATAAATAGTAAACCTCGCTACAAACTCAAATATTTTGCTATAAAAAGCAATTTTTCGCAAAATTTCCTCTGAATAGCAGAGTTTTCTTCAAACATTTAAAAAAAATTGCTATTAAGTTGAAATATATTGAAATAATTGTAAATAACAAAAACCAAATAAAAGCCAAAAGCATCTTTATTACAAAAACGCAAAAACTAAAATGCAAAGATTTCCACAATAGAAAATCCTATTAGTAATAAATCTTTAGCAAAATAAGATTCTTAGAAAACGATAAAAAGTATTTTATTTTCAAGTTTAAATAAAGAAAAGAAAAATGTTGGTAATACAGACGAGAAATTGAAGGAAAATAATAAAAAAAAAAGTATCAGTTACTTCAATTTACAACTTTTCTCGACTAACTACTTAAATTCTTAAGCTTTTTAAAATATTTCCTTTGAATTTTATTTTTTATTTCTTTGTCTTCCCTTTTTTCTATTTGTTGCACAAAAACTAACATTGTTATCGTTATTACTTTATCGTGGTCTTAATAATAACAATTGTTAGAAAAAACATGAACACTTTTTACAAGAGTCATTGGAGTATAGGGAAAATTAAGTAAAAAAGAAATTTGAAAAATATGGTATAATATAAAATTTTCAATTTAAACGAAAATTGGGAAAAATTTGAAAAAGTTAACTGCTTAAGTTTTAGGAAACTTTCGGAAAAAAATTTTTTTTTAATTTGCTATTTATTGTAATTATTCCATATATTTACTATTTAACTTTTATAGGAAATTTACCAAACTTTATTATTTATTTACAAAATTGTCCAAACATTTTTAGGAATCTTTCGGAAAATTTTTTTTTTTAAAATTTGCTATTTATGTATTTTAATTTTTCCAAATATTTACTATTTATAGGATGTCTTCCAAAAATTAACTTATTACAGCAAATTTACCAAAACTTTATTATTTATTTAGAAAATTGTACAAATATTTTTCAGTTATAGAAAATTTATGGAAAATTTGATGTTTTAATAAAAATTTCCAAAAATTTTCTAATCATAGCAAATATTTCAAAAGTTTGTTACTGAGAAAAAATTTTCCAGAAGTTTTATATTTATAGGAAACAAATTAAAAATTAGCTATTTATTTATTTGTCGAAAAATTTCTTATTTGTAAACAGTTTAAGAAAATTGTTATCTTTAGATAATGTATATAAAAAATTTGCTATTTATAGGAAATTTTTTTTTTTAAATGTAAGAAAATTAGCAACTTATAGGAAATTTTTAATAATTAGTATTGTGTTTATTTTGTTAAACTATTTATGGTTTTTAATTAAGTTCATTAAATTTTTTTTTATGAAGAAAGGAATTTTACAACATGCAAATTAATTAAAATTGTTATTGATAATCTTTCATTCTTGACCGTGGCCGGGGCTCGAACCGCGGCCGGCAGGTTACCATGACATGTTTCGATCGCAACCACTCGATCTCCTCAGATGGATTTTGCCATCTTACACTCGCAGCCATCGACGACAGCTGACGTCAATAGTCAAACATCAATCCTTAAACCAAAATGTATTTTAACCTTTGGTAGATCGAAATTTGCTTTTTTGAATGATTATCCATTTTTTAATTGATTTTACATGTTTTTCCTTACTTCTGTTTTTTCGTACTTCTGTAAACTTAATGAACTAAAGCCTAATTAAAAATAGGAAATTTTTAACAATATTTTATAGGAAATACTTTCAAAAATACTTTTTCGAAAATTAGCTTTTATAGAAAATTTTTAAAAAATATGCTATTTATAAGAAATTTTTCGAAAATTTGCTATTTGTTGTGAATTTTATAAATAAATTTTTATAAGTAAATTTTTTTGAAAATTTGCTATTTATAGAAATCTTTTTTAAAAATTTGGTTAAATTTTCCATTTTAAAGTATAAAAATCTATATTAAAGATACATTTTGAATTTGTATTTTTTTTTTTTTTTGCTTTTTTGAGTCATTTAACGAAAACAACATTGATTCAATTAAAAACTGAAGTAACAAAAAGAAAACAGTAAAAAATTGTTGTAACAAATGACAGTATTGTATTTTTACTATTGTTACTTAAAATTACTTTTATTTTTGTTATTGTTAAAGTGATGCATCAAAAGCATTTAACAATTTATTTACAGCAGCCACATAATGACCAAATATTGTTGACCGTATATATGTATTCATTAAAGTGGAGATCAACGGATATATATTACCCAGTAATTTATTTCAAAAAAGTCTGGTCACACAGAAACAATTCACGCATGTTATTAATAAAGAAGTGTACCACTTTATTGTCCCTTTTTTTTTATTATTATTATTTAAGTAAAAATTTTTTATATTTATCTACTGGGTAGTTTCATTTAAAAGCAAACCATCATACTATGAATTTTATACTCATAATGATTTCAATCATTCATTCATTTATAATGCATGAAAAGTACAAACAATTGTAAGTACTTGTGTATTTATTTACCCTTGTATGCATAAATATGTCTTCTCAAAATGTCAGTCATGTTGAATCAAAAATGTATTTTATTTGCATTTATTTTTAATTATTGCCTTATCTATCTTTCGCATTATTTCGTTGTGTTTTTAATAAAAAAAATATTGAAAAAAATTAAATGCTATTAATTACAAATTCTATGATGATACTTAAAGGGCTGAAAATCTGCAGTTAATCAAAAAGAGAATACGACAAAATTATTGTGAAAATCAATTAATTTTGAATATAACAGAAGCATTGGAAAAACTCTCTTCTGGTTTTAAAAAATACTATTAATAAACAAAACGTAGTCTGTTGTATTAAAGATTCTTTATAAGCAAAAAAAAAAATTAATCACAAATATTACCTTCTATTAAAAAAGTGTTTTTAATTAAAAAAAAAGTTTGCTGTGAGGAAATGTATAAGGAACAGGGGATAGTAGCAAAATCTTTAATATCAAAATCTTGAATTGTCAAAATCACGAATTTTTTAAATCCCGAATTTTTATAATTCTGTATTTCAAAATCCGGCACTTTATAATCCCGAATTTTTAAATTCTAAATTTAAAAAGATTTGATATAAAATCCCGAATTATGAAGCTTTAGGTAGCGAAACTCGTGCTTGTTATACCACAGAGGAGAATATCCCTGCGCTCGGCCGAAAGCCTAACAATGCTATCAATCGCTCGATTTTTAAAGTAAAATCTGTACAATTATTCGGGGTATAAAAATTAAGGATTTTGCAATTCAAGGTTTTGAAATTCGAAATTTTGAATTCATGATTTTAAGTTTCGGGTTCATTTACTTTCTTCAAAAAAATGTACTTTAAAAAAAAAATATTTTCTCCCCAAAAAAAAAAAAATACAAAAAATTATTTTTGTTACAAAAATTTATTTTTTTCTATGTATGTTTTTAACAAAAATGTACTTTTTTAAACAAAAATTTAGGTTTATTTTGTTATTCTTAAAATCTGCTTCTTTACAAAATTGTAAATGTTTCAGAAAAATTTACAATCTTTTTTAAAAAAAATTTACGAAAGAAAGTACTTTTTCCATAAAATTTAACTATTTGAAAAAAAATAATTAGCTTTTTGGTAAATTCTATCTTTATCAGAAATATTTCCTCTTTTCCTTAAAATTTACTTCCTTTCGTTAAAATTAACTTTTTTAACTAAAATGTACTTTTTTCATAAAAATGTACTTTTTCATAAAAATGTACTTTTTCCATAAAAATGTACTTTTTTCATAAGAATGTACTTTTTTCATAAAAATTTACTTTTTTCATAAAAATGTACTTTTTTCATAATAATGTACTTTTTTCGTAAAAATATACTTTTTTCATAAAAATATACTTTTTTCATAAAAATATACTTTTTTCATACAAATGTACTTTTTTCATAAGAACGTACTTGTTCTTAAAAAATTTACTTGTTTGAAATTATGTACCTTTTTCGCAAAAATGACAATTTTACAACCATTTTCTTATTTCCGCAATTATGTACGAATTTTACAAAAAAATAAAAAAATAAAATAATAAACATTTTTTTTAATTTTTCCTTTGCCAGAATAAAAGGCGATACAAAAATTTTGTATATAAATTTAAATATTTGCAACCATTAAAATACTTTTTGAAAAATCCGAACGCCTTCTCTATTAAGGGTTTATTAATTTATATGTTTCAGGCCTAAATTTGTGTATATGTATACAAAATAATTTATTTAATTTGCATGTCTGTTTCTATCAACTAACTAACAAAAACTAATCAAAAATCTATTCCAAATAAACTGACTTAATTCTACCAGAAACAAACTGAAACAAAACCAAGCTTTACAACCACCGCGTATGAGAAATTTTTCAAAAGAAAATCACCTACAAATTCATTCTATTATAAAAATATACAATTCAAATCATCAAAAAAAAAAAAACCTTTTTACTTTTCCAGAAATATGTTTATTAATATTTTCCATATTTTCCTAAATTAATTTAAAATTTGTTAAAAAAAAAAAACAAAATACCGCAAATGCATTAGATACGAGTGGTATTTTTATGTTGGTTGCCCTGGATCTTACGTATGCATCGGCCAGGTAGACCCATAATATTGGATTTTTCATCAACGCCTTGCTCGGATACATCGTCGGAGAGGAAACATCAAATCTTGTCCGATGTGGAACTAAAAGAGCGGTAAAGTGTTGCCAATTAAATTTTGATATAGATCTTCAACCAGTATTATTAAAAACTAATAATTATTTTATTTTATCAAACAGCTCTTCGAAGTCCCTACTGGCCAATGTGTTAGATATTGATGACGATTTTCGTAATGTCCGACCCATGACGCCCGGTGGTACTTTGCCTCATAATCCAGCATTTTATCGTACAGTTTATGGGTATTGAATTTGTTTTTATTTTCAATGGGTTTTTATGTGTCTTGATGAAGCTTTTTTTTTTGGATTTCAAATTTGGCATTAATATTGTGTTCTGTTCTGTAGACAAGGTGACGATGGTAGCATAGGTCCAATAGGTAGTACCCGAATGCCGGATGCTGTAACGCATCATACATGTATAAAAACACAAACGGAATATGAATTAAGTTTAATATTAAAGGAAATACGTTTCATCACGGATCAGGTAAGTTAAAACATTTTAGATAAAAACTAAGAAAGAAATGTTCAGTTTTACGGGATCGGCATTAAAAGCGCTCTTGGGAATAAATAGAATCCTTTCTCTAAAACGAGATATTTATTTCAAAGAGTTGTCTCTTTAATTGATATTTTTAAACTCTTCACCATATGTAAAAAAAACTTACATAAGTTTGTTATTCCGTTTCTATCTTACCAAATATTGATGCTAGACTTTGTATTGTATATTTATTTTGGATCCTTATACGTAGAGAAGTACAAATACAGTTAACCGTCTGTCCGTCCGTCTGTTGAAATGGGTTTTCCGAAGACCCCAGATTTGATGGGGACTTGTTTGGTATATATTTATGACAAATATGCTCATTTATATTTTGCTATTTAAATTCAGCCAGATCGGTCCTTAAATGACTGAGAAATTAGGAAAAAAATTTACCAATAAATCACTTGTTGTTGTATTTTTTTTTTTAATTTTTCTTCTAAAAAAATAAATTTTTCTAAAATTTTAATTTATTAAAAAAAAGCCTTCTATTGTAAAATCGCGGAAGACAATATAGTTATATAGATTATAGCTAAGCACTATAAAAGCTATAAATATTAATGCATGCATACGGCCCTGTGAAAAAAGTATCCTGTTGCGAAAAAAGTAAAATTTTTTACAAAAATTACTCTTTTTATAAACAGGAACTTTTTTAGAAAACTTAACTTTTTTCACAAAAAGTCTCCTGATTTTTTCACAAAAAGAGTACTTCTTTCATTATGTACCGACAACTGCAATTTTTGAACCACTGTAAAACTGAACCTTTTCGAGTAATTTTTTTCCTATATTAACACTTTTAGATATTGTATATTAATCACCATTCCCCCTCTTTTCACCTTAATTTTCTATTTAACTTTTTTTTCTCTGTTAATCTTTAAATAATAATTCTAAAATATTTCTGACTTTTGACCTTAAACTTACTAACATTTCTAACACTCACCTTCAAACTCACATTTATGATTTGTAAAAATTTATTATTATTAAAATTTATTGTATATAAAAATATGATCGATCACATTTGAAAAAAAAATGTGTCGTCATATTCCAGCTTCGCAAAGAAGATGAAGAAAATGATATAGCCAATGATTGGAAATTTGCCGCTATGGTCGTTGACAGACTGTGCCTTATCATATTCACAATGTTCACAATATTAGCTACAATAGCTGTACTACTATCAGCACCACATATTATTGTCTCGTAGCTATATGAGAGAGGTGGTTATTGTTATTGGTTTTATCACAAAATCAATTTGTTAATTATTAAATTAATAACGAAAATTTTTAAATAAACAACCAAAAAATAAAAAACCCGAAAAACTCTTAACAAATAAAAAAAAAACTGAAAAAAATTTAAAAAAACACGCTTAAAACAATAATTAAAAATTTAATTATTAAAAAAAAAAATCGTAAAATATTAAAAACAAAAAAATTTAACAAAAAAAAAAAACCGTAAAACTTAAACTGAAAAAAATCTTAAAAAAAATAAACAATTTTTTTCTTCCTAAATTAACACTTAAATAAATAAGAAAAGAAACTTAAATAAATTTAAAAACAAAAAAAAACTTTAAATAAAATCCTTTAACTAACTTTCAACCAAAAAAAGAAATCATAATTTTTAACTAAAATCCCATCTTAACCCTTTTTCCCCGTAAACTTTCAGTTTCAAAATCAACCCCTTTTCCAAACACAAAATATTAACACACAAACAACCCAAAAACAGAAATCAACCCAAGAACAACAAAGTAAAATATTTGAAATCACATTCTTCCATTTGTTTTTAATTAAAATGGCACCCTTAGATAAATTTAAAGAAAATTTTTTAATAAAATTTTGTAAATATTAGGAAAAAAAAATTCATTACTTTAAAGTATAATAAAAATTATTTAATGTTTTGGGAATTTAATTAAAATTAAAAGAAAAAAAAAAATATTATTTTTTTAGTTTTTAAAATTTAAATGGATAATTTGATTTTTGTCGAAGGAGAAAAAAGTTTAAAAGCTTCTGAATCTTTTTACACCCAGAGAAAAAATAGGGTCAATATTCCTTTAAAAAGGAGTTAAGAAAAAATTAAATCAATAAAAAACATTTATATTTATTCGAATGTGTAGTCTAAGTCAAATTACAATTTTTTGGATTAAAAACCATAAATAGTTCAACAAAATAACCACAATACACAAATACAGGAATATTTTCTATGCACTATCAGAATTTTTGTCTGTTTGATAGTGTATAGAAAATATTCCTGGAAAATATTGAAGGAATACGACTATCTATATATATAAAAATATGTTGTCCTATGTTCGTCATTTTATAACTCGAGAACCACTCAACCGATTTTTAAACGAGTAAATGCGTTGGAAAGGTCTACTTTCACTGATGGTTTCGTGATATTAAAAATTTTTTTATTGATCGTAGATAGCGCTGGGGTCAAGTTATTAACGAAATTCTCCAGTATTTCATTTTTTATTTTTATTTAGAAAATCCCGAGCAGCGCCGGGACCAAACAGCTAGTTAAAGTATAAAAGCTTTTAAGATTGTAATTTGACTTAGAATACACATTCGAATAAATATGTAAATTTATAAAGTACATGTTACTCACCATTAGAAATAGATTCCCAGATTCTATTCAATAAAAAACTTTATCTTAAAATAAATATTCAGCTCCAGTTTAAACAATTTCTGAAACCTTTTTCACTCAAAAATAAAAATGGAAATAGTACCATATTATTTTGTCTCAATCGTTCATTTATATTGTAACCTTAACTGTATAATAGTTAAATCAGTCTCTTGCATATCTATTACAGTTATGTTTCGGTTTGCTGGCAACCATATCTATTTTTACTGCAACCATTTATACGTTTAAAATTAATTTTCTTTTCTTCAGGCAGCTATGTGTTCATTTTTGATGAGCATATTTATATTTTTGACCATAAGTTACCATAATATGGTTATGGTAGGCATGTAGATAACTAATTTAAATATAATATGGATGCGTTAACAATATGGTAAAAAAAAAAATATTATAACCACACCAGGAAAATTGCTCTTATATATGCTTTAGAATACAATCTCTTAATGGCAATTATAATCAATTCAGTATTCAGAAAACGGAGTGCATGGATTTTTTCAATGCTGATTGAATAACTATCAGTAAATGTTATAAAATATATTGAACAATCATTTAGTATCATAGTTTTAAAGATTGTTTAGAAAAAATCTTAAGTAAAATTACCAAAATCGTTAGTTTTCTTACGACATATTTTTTCTAAAACTACTTCGCTACTACTCATTACTTTTTTTTAAATTTAAGTAGGCACACCAAAATAAAAACCTTAAGCAAAACTGATTGTTTGCAAGCATTACACACAGATAGCAACGAATACCGAACGAATGGTGTGAATTGTATCTTGTGCTTTCATGTGGCATCATATTATTTCAATGCACAAAAGACATCGCACAGAAGGCGATAAAAAAAAAACAAAAGAAATGATCTAACACATAGCAAGGCGTATATATATCGCTGTCTATGAAAGGCAATGCAAAAGCAATGAACTTATGAATAGACAGCAAAAGTGAATGTAGTCAATCTGTACTCTGGCTCACACAACCATAAGTAAAGAGAGTATGAAGCCTTCATGTTGATGTGTGTTACCAATAGAAATATTGATTGTAGACCCACCTTCTAGTATACCAATCGCCCCGCCCGAGAACCACAAATGATGTTCGTCGATCTGTCCGGTAAGCAGCTGGATGTCTGGCAGTCCTTGTAAACCTTGTATACTAAGTACAGCTCGCCGTTTTATAGATAAATTATTAAAATTTGTACATAATTCGGCACAACTTCGTTCTTGTTGAAAATTTGAATATAATATAAAATAATATTTGACTATAACTTCCATTCAAATACCATTCCCAAAAATAGATTCCAACTTCAAAACTTTCTTTTTGGTATTGCTATAAAGTTTAGCGACTATAAGTTCTGTAATAGCTACTCTGCAATGTAAAAATTTTGTTCTTCTAGGTCTAGAGCTGACCATAGGTTCCATATAAAAACCCTCCCTAAACTAAATTTAAGCCGAGATTTAGATATCTAGATAATATTCGGCACAAAGAATTCTTATATGAATCCTCATATGAAAGCCTCATAATATAATTTTGTTTTTTTTCTGTTTTGGACCCATGATTGTCCATGTGTTCCAACAAGGATCCACTCTCAAAATTTTTTCTGTAAATACTGTAGTGTAGAATATCGTATGGTCGGGCTCGACTGACTAAACTTTTTATTAATTGCTTAGAAAAAGAACATTAATAGAACCTGACTCGTTTTTTCTTTGAGTGTAAAAAACTTTTCAAAGTCGTTTTTAAATTCAGTTTTTTTACTATAATTTTCCTTTTTTTTATTTCATTCTTTATTTTTTTACCTTTTTGGTTCTTTCCCAAAATTAAAGGTTTCCTTACGAAAAAAAAGTATAAAAACATTAAATAATATTTAAAAATAAAAAGTTATTTAAAAAAAAAAAAAAAATATAGCAAGAAATTTGTGAACAAAATTAAGTTAAAAAATTAATTAAATACTGCCATTAAATTAAAATAAATTATTTTTTTTTTGTTTTAATAAAATAAGTAAACTTCCTAAAGTAATTAAAAGACACGAAGCAAGCTTCCTTTAAAATTTCTTAAGAATCTTTTAAAAATCCTTAGAAATTGTTCCCTTAAAAACTTTTAAGTCTACCCCATTTTGTTTCAAATAAGCTTTAAAATAAAAACAGTAAATTCTTAAAAAAAAAAAAGAACAAAACAAAAATGGAGTAGTTCTCGAAAAAGTGAAACTCCACGGTACTTGGCTCATACTAAGTTAAATCGCCTTTCAAGGTTTTGTCGCTTAATTAAACCACTTTTTGAAAGAATATACAAGAAATTTTGATAAAGTCATAATTCTATTTGTAGAACTGTACTGATCTTAAGCAGAGTACGAAAATTAACAAAACGAGATGTTTGCAATCTTTTTGTTTTGTTCTTCGCAGCAAGTAAAACAATAACAATGATAATGATTTTGCCATATAGTTTTGCATTGTGGTTGCTTTTAAGCACAATAGGTTAATTTTTTAAACGTACGCAACTTGAAAAGAAAAAAAAAAGAGCGAAACTAAAAAGCTGAAACTTTTCGCAATTATTTGCTAATTGATTTGCTCTTTATAGGAATGTTTTTGAGAAGAGTTAACCGACAGCTTCTTGTAAATTTTTTTTTTTTAATTTACTCACCCTTTTTAATAAAAGTAAATGGTTACAAAAATAAAAACAAAATAAAAAGTAAAACTCAAATCTACTAGTAAAATAAAAACTAAATGAAAATAAGTTTCGGCATTTGTTGTGTTCTCCTTCAAGTAGTGAAAAACATATTTAGGATATCCTTTCCCGCGGCTTCGGGTAGTTAACCAACACAACGGAATAGCGCAATTTCCGCATAGGCAATCTTGCTCAACGACAGAAAGTATTTTCCTCAAGAGGATTACTATCGGAGGCCTCAACCAGTAGTCAGTTCGGTGCCGTTTCAGAGAAAAACTTAACGAGCTTTTTCATCTGCTTATTAACGTTCAAGTTTAAATGCTTAACTCGCCATTTTGATATCTAAACTTCACTAAATAGCAAAAAACAGTTTAGGAAACAGTTCAAGTAATCAGTGCGATAACCGAAAGATTTGGTTGCCCAAGAGTTCACGCAACCTCTATTGAGCAGGCAAGGCTAAAACTAGATTTCACGGTACTTAAACTAAAACAATGAACAAAACTTGTAAAGTAAAAACATTAATAACTGAGTAAAAGATCTATGAATAAATTTTTTCCTGAAAATAACCAGGTAATGCAGATAGATATTGTGGCAAAATTAAGACACCCGGCTTAGTTTTATTAAAATATTAAAGATTTGTTCGTCCTTCTTCTTAAAGATTTTACTGTTTTCCTATAAACCTTTAAACTTTCCTCATTTAATACAAACCACGAAACAAAACCAATAGAATAACCCAAATTAAGACTAGTAATGAAAGTCTTTACAATAATTTACAATAATTGGTTTTCAAAAAGAATAGAAAATTTGTAAAAATCAAACTAATTCGATACTCAAAATAAACCATAAAACGCCATAAACAACTAAATCAACCAAGCAAACTAAAAACAAACCAAATCACACACCTCAAACTCATACAAAAAAAAAAAAACAAATTGTTTATAAACATTCAATTTAAAATCTTTCAAAACAATTTATGTTTTTTTTTTTTTTTGTTGGCAAAAATATTTTCAACAATTTTTTTGGTGACGAAAAACCACAAATAAACATTTAGATTTGAAATATGATAAAATGTTTATAAAATAATTTGTTTAAGGTGTTTTTTCTCTGCTCTAGGAAAAAAATACCACAAACTAATTGCACCACATGAAATTAACAGAAAAACAACAACAACAACAACAACAAAACAATAAAATGGTTTAAAACGAAATTTATAGAATAATTGAATAAAATTTGAAATTCGAAAAAATAAAATCGACAAAATATTTCTGAATTGATGAAATACAAAAAAAAAAAAAAAAACAAAAAGGTGGCTGCGAGCAATAATATCTGCGTGTTGATGAAAATGCATAATAATTGGTGTTATGCCCAACTATTAAATGAATAATGAAAATAATCGAACAATTTATTGTTTTAAAACAAAATTTGTTAAACGGCAAATTTGAACAAAAAATTGTTGCTTTTGTTTTCTTAAATTTAGTACAAAAAAAATTTTTTTTTTTTCATATATACAACAAACACAAGAAAACAAAAATTCCAAGCACTTACAAAACACCATTTTAATGAAAGAAAAACCAACAAACAAAACACAACTCTTCATAAATTAAAGCAAAAAAGTATTTGCAAAGGAAAATTTACTATGAAAAATTTTAATTTCTACTAAGAAATAAAAGAAAAAATTGGCTTGAAAATGAGAATTTTCCTACTTTTTTGCTGTCATCATTGAGTGTCCCATACGAACATACTGTAAGCTACACTGAGTATGAGTGTGTGTATATTACTGCATTTATCAACAGTCTTTTCTTCAGCAACTGACACTGAGTGCTTACAGAAAACAATGTACTAATTGAGAGCATTCGCTGCAGAATTTGAGTATAATTGTCTGTTTAGTAAGCGAAAACACATTTAAAGCATTTGCTACACTTGCTGAGTATTAATGTGTGTATTTATAGTAAACTATGCACTTATTAACAACAGTATTTGTTGCAGTAGCTAAGTATAAATGTGTGGAGTTAGAGTATATAATTTACTTATTAGCTGTATGCTACACTAGCTGGGTGTGAGTGTGTGTATCTACAGTACACTATGCACTCATGAACAGTATTTGTTGCAGTAGCTGAGTTTTAGTATACGTACTTAGAGTAAACTCTTCATTTATTAACAGCATTTGTTAAACTTGCTAATAAACTATGCACTCATTAACAGTATTTGCTGCTGTAGCTGTGTTAATTATTAACAGTATTTGCTACACTAGCTGATTGTAAGTGTGTGTGTTTATAGTACACTATGCATTACCAGTGTTTACTGCAGTAACTGGGTATTTGTAGTTACACTTAACTCTACATTGACTAACACTATGTACTACAGTAACTGAGTATAAGTATGTGCAGTTAAAAATACACTATGCACTCGTAAACAATATTTGCTGCAGTAACTGTGTATGGGACACTCCATAAGCTTTGAAATTTAAAATTTATTCTCTTGTAAGTTTCAAAAACAAAAGTTTTTCAAAATCCACAACAGCTTAAAGAAAACAATCTACGAACCACTTTTACAAGAAAAACAAAAAAACTTTAACACAACTTTTTCCAATAAATTTTTAATTTTAAAGTTACGGCTATTCAGCTTCTTCATTGTAAATAATGTGTAATATAAAACTCTTCATCATAAAAAACTCAGAATTTTTTTTTTATTTTTTTTTCTCAAAATCAATCATTTGAATAAAATAAATCAATCATAAAAACAAAAAACTTTCTTTGAATATAGAAATTTTGTAAAAAAAAACAAAACTTTAGTAAAATATTGAAAATTTATTAAGAAAATAAAAAAAAAAAACATTATAGAAAACAAAAAAACTTTAATAAATTAAATTAAAGAAAACAAATATATGACACAACTATTTATATGAAGAAAACGCTCAAATTGAAAAAAAAATATCAACCAGAATTCCAAATTTTGGTTAAATAATAGAAAAAATTTCATTTTGTATTCAAATTATTCAAATCTAAATAAAATAAAAAAAATGTTTAAGGTCTTTTTTATTTTTTGTAATTACAAGGCACTTTAGGTTGTTTTATATTAAAATTAAAGAAAATTATTGTAAATAATTAAAAAAAAAAAGTTAATGAAATTAAAATTTAATTATAAATTATTGTATTTTAAGATAAAAAAAATTCGTTTGTAATCTATGTGTATTTTAAGGGAATTTATAAAAGAGCATCTATAAACTTTAAAGTTTAAATAAGCTGAAAATGTTATAGGAAAAAGCTTAAGCTTGAGCTATTTTATATACAGCTTTACATTCCCAACTTATTGCAATTGTGCATAAAAAAGCATTCAAGAGAAAATGAGAGTATAATTAATCTCCAGAGAATTCTTTAGATACTTAAAATTAATAAACAGTTCAATTCGGCACTGCTTAAGGCTAGTTTACAGCATCACACAAGTCTTACGTATTCCATAAAACCTTAACAGATAAAAATCTAATTAGTTTTGTTGTGACCGGCAAAAATATTTATTAAACATTCAGTTTGTGTCCACACTATCACACATGAACATGCTTTTGGTTAAATGCAACCCTAATCAAATGAATAGTATTTTTTGAATTCCAAAATATCAAGAAAAAAAAAGAAGTCGCATAGGATGTAAATTTTTTTCGTAATTTTCATAACACATTGTATTCACACTATTATACTTTTACATAATACTTGAGTTTTTGACATGTTTTAATACAAAGTATACTAGTGTAAAGAATCAGTTACAAAGTAACTAGCAAAAAGGATATTTACTCTCAAGGCAAAACTTTCATGAAACATCAACTTAATGCTTTAATTTTATAGATATCAACGAAAGCATACAAAGAAGCTAATAGTGTTTATACAGTCAGAACTAATTGATAAAACTTAAGGCTTAAAGCTTAAATTAGTCGTGATATAACCAAAGCCATACAAAACAGATTTTTGAACTAGACTTATAGGCAACACTTTACTTGATTAAAGGTGACTTAAAATAACAGCTTAACCATGACCATACCCAATCAAAAATTGTTCTTCAAGCGAAGCAGGTTTGTAAGGAAGAAATGTAAGAGTTGCGCTTACCATCTCGCTTACGGAAGACATGAATTTTATATGGCGAGTTCCCACTTTGAAGCAAAACATTTTTGACACATAAAGCGCTTTATTCAGCGCATATAAAAATTGTTGGATGTAACGATCAGCTTTACACACTAAATGTTTTGATACAGTTATTTTTAAGTATTCTCCCTTACAAACCTGCTTCTTAGTTAGGGAATGCCGTAGCACTTGCATGGTTATTTTTTTATATAAAAGTTGTGGACAGTTCTTTCACTTACTTTACTGCATTTCTGTATGTCTTATTGCGTAGCGCATAATTGTGCGCTTATTTTTTTAAATGTACCTTTAGTGCTTCGCAAAATGATGAAATTTGTTATTGGGTACAGACCAATTAAATTTTGGTTTCAGTCGTCATCGTTACGGCTATGGCATTATGTTTAAGTCACGTCTAATTGCACCTTAAATTAGCCGTAACATAAGTATAACCAAGGCGAATTCATATTAATTGGGCAGCAGTAATGCAACAAGTACAACAGTAGAAAAATATCATTGTATTTTAATTGTCAAAAACACAAGCAAATTTTGGCATTTCTTTCTCTAAGAAAGAAAAATTACCTAATAAATTATGCTAATAGAGCATTAAGAATATTTTATACGACATCACTGTTTAAGAGTTCACAACAGCAGTTGAGTTCGTACACAGCACACCACAAATTCGCTTGGAATCTATAAGTACCACAAGAAAATTGTAATTGGCTTTATATATTCAAATGTTTATGACTTCAAATTAACGCTTCGAACCAGTTTTTGTTGTATTCTAATATTTTTATACTCCACTTCTCTACAAGTTACTCGATTTGTTTAAAGATTTAACAGAGTTTTAAAAATGTTCTGCTTGAAATGCTCTTTTATAAAACTACTCCACTGTATTATAAATTATTTAGGATTTATATGGTTAGATGTGATTTTAAATTATTTTTTATTATTATATATGATTTAGACAGTATTTACTTAAGCAATAAGATGTAATTTAAAATTTGCAAAAGATGAACAAACTTTTTTGGTATCCTTTTGCGGAATTTGAAGCGAAAACAACTCTCTTTTAATGATAAATTATAAAATTTTATATAGTATAAAAAATCAATTTTAGACTACAAGTCTCGGGTTAATTATCGACTATTCCAAGTAACTCTTCTATTGAAAATCAGAAACATTGTTTGAAAAATGTAACCAAACAAAAGCGTTTGCTTTTATAATTTCCATAAATATTTGAGGTTAATTTATCTTATCCGAATCGAATAACTCGTTAAGCGCTTCCTGTTTTGAAATTTTAATAAAGTAACGCTTGTATGAAATATCATAGCAATTGTTCGTTTGTTTGAAAGACCTACCGATGCCTTAATGTATGGCATATAACATTGTTTAAATGTCCGCCGTGTCCTCGCTGGGTGACGTTCATCCGGAGTGTCCAATTTTCCATGGCTTTGGCGAATAAATCAGGCTTATTCGCATAGAAATGTCACGACAAAAAAGTATAACGGGGTTAAATCACACGATCTTGATGGCCAGTTTACATCTTAACAATGTCCACTGTGGCGTGAGATGTGTGGCACGTAGCGTTGTCCTGTTGAACGCACATGTCGTTCGGGTCCGTATCATCAAATTTCAGCAAAAAAAATTGGTAATAACCGACTTTAACGCTCTCCTTTCATAGGCTGGCCAACGTCATTCTCAAAGCAATATGGGCTGATGAAAACGCTAGCCTTAGATCCCCATCAAACATTGCCTTTTTCGTATTCGTTTCATACCAAATTCCACAACTTCATTTGGTGATGTACCAATTCATCTTGAAAAAGGCCCCATCTCTGAAGATGATTATTCAATACAAATTAGGGACAATTTTTATACACATTTTTAATGGCGATTTGGCAAGACTTCCTGAATAAACGGCAGCCAATTCGACATGTATTGCTTCAACAATATGGCTGTCAAAATTCCGAAGTTCCTATTATAAAACCCTTTGTATATGTAGTATCTAATGGCAGATTTAATGCTGATCGTTTGCTTGTAGGGTGTCCTTCATAAAATGATAAAAAGTTTAACTAACAAATTGTCTGTTGGTTCCTAAAAAGGTTTCTTTCTGATACCCAGGACCCTACAATAGAGAGCAGTAGCTCCAATTGTATCACTGTATATTTCAACCAATTCGTTTCCCTTACGAAAAGAAAAATGCATCTCAATTAACAGATCAGCACTGGTTTCCCCATGTATCACTTTCTAATTTTCTTAAGGCACATTGATACAGCAAATTAAACAAAACTCCTGCATTAGTCGTTGAATTCAAAGCCCATTCTGCACACACGAGTCACAAACAGTGACAATGTCAAGATATTATGTCCTAATTTACTACTGAGACAACTGTCCTAATTTATTGCCTCTTGAACTTAAGAAGTGAGCAATGAATTCCACCCCATCTGTACAAGCCTTTAAGACTCACGCTAAATAAGTCACTTACAGTGAGCCAGTGCAATGTTAGTTGACATACATCGGTTTTTCGAGGACCTCTGATAACTTTCGGTCGAAGCAGTTACATATTTATGTCACAAAGAGTTCCAAGAATTTTGGTATTGAAATTTAGCATTCTCGGCTAAAATGTGGGTTAAAAGAATTAGCAAAAAAAAATGTTAAAGGAAATGTCAATTTTTAATAACTTATCCGATTTGAAAAGATAGTTCTCATAAGTTTTTTTGTCTTTTGTACAAGTCAGGAGTCTACTCATAACATTTCTAGATTTTTAGAGATTACAAATTTTTTTCCAATGTTTTTTTTTTTTTATCAAAATCATTTGCAAATTTTAAAATACCAAGTAAAAAAATTGAGGTTCAATAAATTTATTTTTCTCATTTACACGCAGAGAAAAAATATTTTTAACATATTCAGCTCTAACAAAACTATTTTTAACGAAATTATTTTAACATATTACGGTTAATTTAAATATATTATTGCCACCGGCAACCGTTTTTGGTTTAATTGGGCCTCTATCAAGAGACCACAACCATATTATGCATGCCTCTAAACATGACAATAATTTGTTTCCCACTAATAATTGGTTGGTTTTAAATTAACAATAGTGCTATCCTCTTTTCAAAGAGCAACATGTTTTGGTTGAAAAAAAAAAATAATATCAAGTGTTAAACATATTTTTGTTATAACATTTTTACCATACCATGTTCGAAGGCAAGAAATAATTTAAGCATAAAATGGATGCCGCGGGCCTTAATATGGTAAAATTATTAAATATTAAGACATTTTCGTTAAAATAGTTTTGTGGGAGGACTATATTGAAAAATAATTTTTTCTCTGGTTATTAATTCATAGAACACAAAAACGCACAATTTGTAAATATAAAAAAAAAACAAAAATTAATTTGAAATCATTTCAATAAAACAATTTTTTTTATTTTGAGAAAAAAATAAGCACAAATTTTCGGTTGGCATTTTCAAAAAAGCGATTGTTGCGAAAAAATTCAAATTTTTCTAAAGATTTTTTAAATAAAAAATCCTTTTGGGAAAAGTGAATTTTTTTGAAGATAATTTTTAAAAAAAGAAAAACAACAATTTGCTGAAAAAAACGTAAATAATATTCTAAATTATAAAATAAGAGACCAAAATGATAAAAAAGCGAAAACAATTCTTAAAGAAGACCAAAAAACGATTTGTTTAGAAAAAAGAAGTAGGAAATTTGAAACAAAAAAAAAATGGAAAGAAGAAAAATTTGAATTTTGTAAATATTAATGAAAAAGAATATTTGAATAAAATAATTAATTAGAATAAAATAGAAATTAGTTAAATAAATGTAATTATGAAAATCTAAATAGTTTTTGTAGAAAATTATTAAAACTAAAAAAAAAAAAAAAAAAGATTTCAAGCAATTTTAATTGTAAATTAATGGAAGAATTGAAAAATAGCAGAATTTAAAAAAAAACAGTTAAATTAAAAATCTCAAAGGAAAGTTGGTGTTTAAAAAAAAATAGATTTCTTTTAAAAAGCAACAAAAAAAATGTTTTTTTTTATTTAAAAAATTATTAAAGCAATAAAAAAAATTTCCAGCAAATTTTTTTCTTAAATTCTCTGTTATTTAAAATTAACTATTGAGATAGAAATTGATAAAAAGACAGAAATTTAGCAGTATTCTTAAATAAAAATAAATAAAGAAGAAAAAGCAACAAATCATAAATTACATATAAAAGTATTAAAAAATAGCAAAACTTTTAAGAAAAAAAGTTAAAAGAAAAACTCATTAACACAAATTTCTCTTTTTAAACTTAACTTTTTTTTCTGATTATATTTAAAAACAAAATCATTAGCAACATTTTAAAGAAAGTTCTATAAAAATATATTTTTTAGGTCAAAAAGAAATGAAAAAACACGGGAAACTTAAAAAAATAAACAAAAATTTATTAAATTAAAAAAAAAAAACTTTATTTTCTAAATAAAATTATATTAATTATTAAGAAAATTTGTTATACAAATTTTATAGAATTATCGCTATTTAATCTAATTTATTGTAAATATTAAAAAAAAATTGTTTTATTTGTATAATTTTCAAAAATTTGTGACTAATCTTAACAAAATTACAATATTAAAGAATTTGTTTCTAACATTAAAAGTATTAAGTCTACACAATCGCTTTACTAGAGATCGGGCAAAACACTTTCCTGCAGACAAAGTAACTAATATGTGTAAGAATTATACTAGTTGCTTTTGATTAAGGACTAGTTGCACATCTATTTTTTTCATGAATTGAACTTTGGATTTTAGCGTTCAGTTGTCATAGGGGTTCAACTAGTTCATTTGTATGCAGCTATATACTAGTTGAAAACTAATTGGTTTAAAAAAAAAAACTATTCCCTAAATATTTTTTAAATACGTTTGGCTTTAAGGGCCAAAGCAGGAACAGTGAAGAGTCATAAGAGCCGAAATAATGAATTTGTATCAGGTTTAATACAATTTGAAAACTAGTTGCTTTACAAGAAAGCTGTCCCTCAATATTTTTTACATACTTTTCTCTTTATAACCCAAAGCAGCAGCAGTGAAAAATCTTTAGACAAACAAATGTTAGAATAAATCTAAACACTTAAAACACCCCCTTACCAGAGAGAAAATTTTGTTTTCTTCTTCCTGCTTTTTCGCTTTTGTTGTATTCCCCTTTGGTTATAGAAAGACTCTCAATTATCTGACACAAGCAGAATGGCCCGATATGGTTTCGCCATTATTCTGTTTTATGTTTTATGTTGTTTCTACAGCAAACAAGTAAAACGCATTACTTACTTTTGTAGTGTTGTTGTTGTTCCTACATCAAAAGTCGAAAGTTTAAAGTCGATATTTCATAATTTTTCTTATTGTTGTACTTTTTGGACTCTTTACAACTAGTTTAATGACTGTCCTAAAACATGGCCTCTTAGACTTTGTCGGCAGGGTACTTTCCAGAAAACAGCAAGTACAACAACAAAAAACCTATAGCTGAGAAATGAATTCAACATAAGGACTCAAAGAGAGAAGAAACTCATTCGCTCAAAGCAGAATAAAAAATAATCTCTCAAAATACCGTTGAAAATGGGATCATTTTACATTCACAGAAAAAAATGTTCACCAATTAAAGCATTAATCAAAAAAAAATCAGTTTTAATTAAAAATGTAATCATATGAATTAAACGTTTAATCAAGTGAATTTAACGTTTAATCAAGTAAATTTGTGAATTGGTTAACTGATGCAAATTAATAGTATCAATTAAAATTTCAATTCAATTGATTAAATTTTTTTATTAAAACTGAATTAATTTTTGATTAATGCTTTAGTTGGTGAAAAATTTTTTCTATGTTCGATTCAATTAAGGAACACTGTTAATTAATTTGTACCACTTAGACTTTGTTCAAATTGATCATTGTTGAATAGAATTCGCAGTTCTTAATAATCCATGTCTTCTGTATGATATTTTGACCATTTTTTTGTTTTGTTAAAACTAATTTTTAATCATAGCTCGGCAAGGACTTTTAACTTTTAGAACAACGATTATCTTGTTTTAGACTCTAAAAGTACTCTTTGATAAACGATATATTTATGGTAAAATTATAAAGTTGATTGAATTAATTGTTAACAATTGCAAACTTATCCAACACTTATCCGTTTTGATATTCGCACGCTTTAAAATTTCTAAGACGGTTTTCACAATTCGACGTCGCCAGAAAAACAAAAAATGTTACAACGGCGGAGTAAAAGCAAAAACGGAAAGAAAGCGCTTAATTGTAATAACAAAAAGGGCCGAAAATGAGCGGTTTTTTTTTGGTTTAGAGCTACACTTTTATTGTCGCGTTTCAGAAACTTAAAAATGGCTGCTTATAAAAATTAGCGGAATATTTGCTTTGAAGAAATAACACCAATCCAAAGCAGAGAGAAAACATTTTAATGTAAAAGTGGTTTAAATTGAACGCAGAGAGTAGAAAGAAACTGAGTATTTTAAAACCCTGATTAGTATATTTTGTTAATGCCCAGCGATGTTTATAGTCACAAACTACTTATTGGTTTTTGAATGAAATTAAAAAAAAAAAAACTATTAATAAATTCTTGTTTATTTTTTTTTTTATATTTTATAAATAAAAAACATACATTTCACTCTACTTTAGAAGTTTTTTCCATAAATAAAAAAAAACTAAATAAACTTTTAAATAATTAAAACTAGAAAATAGATTTTAAATAACATTTAATTATAAGTATAAATAAAAAAAATGTTGTTTAAATATTAGCATTTAAAAAATATTAATTAAAATTACCAAAAACAAATGCTGATTTTTTTTATTGTCGTTATAGTTTTAAATAAAAATAATAAATTCAATTGAAATGGAATGATAGAAAAATAAAAAAAAAATTATTACAATAGAAACAATTATTTAATAAATAAATAAAAAATTAATAAAAATAATAAAAATAATTAAATATTATTAAAAAATAAAATGAATAATATATTATTATAAGATTAAAAATATATTTAGATTTATTTATAATATTTAATGAAAAATTATTTCAAATAATAATTTAAAAATTATAAATAATAAAAAATCAATAAAAATAATTCAAAAATTATTAACAATTTAAAAAATTTTATAATAATAAAAATTAATGAACATTATAATTATAAAGATATATAGAAATTTAATTTATTTAAAAAAAAACTGGATAAAAGACTTTATAAAATTCAAGTCTTAAAAAACTTAGCAAATAATTAAAAAATAAATTAATTTTTAAACAATTTAATTTTTCATTTTATTTTTATATAATTTCAAATACAAAAAATAGCTTTTTTTAAAAAAGAAATTTTTTTCTTAAAATAAATTAAAACAAAAATAAATTAATTTGAATAAGAAAAAACACATAAATAAAACCATTTTAACTATAGAAATTAAATATAATAAAAAAAAACAAGACTTTGACTTATAAAATAATTCAACTCTCACAAACACAGAAAAATAATTATAAAAAATTATAAAACTAATTCCAACAAGAGTCTTAAAATTCACATAGAAAAAAATTATCAGCAAAAAAACCGTAAAATAAACAAAAAAAAATTCACATTTAAATCATTAAAAACCAATTAAGAAAAAACACAAAACAAAATAAGTAAGAAACAGAAATATAAAAAATAAAATGCAATAACACAAATTTTCGAAATATTTTTAACGTCAAAACGAAAAACTTAAAAAAACCAAAAAACAATTTAAAAAAATATGACAAAATGAAAAAAAAAATAATGAAAAATCCTAAAGATGTTTTACTGTAGTTTAAATGAAAATAAACAAATTTTTGTTAAAATAAAATCAATTTTTTATATATTATGTTTATATTATTAGTTTAAAGAAAATAAACAAATAATACAAAAAAAAAAGACAAGAAGAAGAAAATAAAAGAATGAGCGAAAAGAAAATAAAAACTCAAAAAAATAAAAATAATTTAAAAACAAAAATCGTTTAATTATAAAAATTTTGAATGAAGGAAAAAAAATCCAAATCGACAAAATTCTTACACCTACGAAATGACCGGGAACCGTGAGAAAAGCTGCTCTGAGGGAAAGAAAAAGAAATGTAGAGAAATTATGGAGGCTACGGGGCACAAAATAAAAGACTGGAACCAGTTTACAGAGCGAGAGAGGGACCTCCCGAGAAAAAGGAATAACGAATTTCACGGAATTTCCTGAAAGAGCAGTTTGTTTGATGTCGAACGGCTCATCGTTTGTTCTTTTTCGAAAACTTACTAAATTTTAGCTCAGAATAAAGTTGAGGCATTATTACAAAATTAATCTTAAATTCTAGCTTAGATTATAGATAAGTTTGTCAGCGTTTATTTCCAAATCTAGTTCGCATTGAATTCCTAGCTCAGCTTTGTTTCAGTTGTAGTTAAGTTCTTGTTCAAGTTAAGTTCAATGTCAGCTTAAGTTCAGTTCAAGTTCAGTTTAAGTTCAGTTCTAGTTCAGTTCTAGTTCAGTTCTAGTTAAGTTCTAGTTCAGTTCTAGTTCAGTTCTAGTTCAGTTCTAGTTCAGTTCTAGTTCAAGTTCAGTTCTAGTTCAGTTCTAGTTCAGTTCTAGTTCAGTTCTAGTTCAGTTCTAGTTCAGTTCTAGTTCCGTTCTAGTTCAGTTCTAGTTCAGTTCTAGTTCAGTTCTAGTTCAGTTCTAGTTCAGTTCTAGTTCAGTTCTAGTTCAGTTCTAGTTCAGTTCTAGCTCAGTTATAGCTCAGTTCTAGTACAAATCTAGTTCAGTTTTAGTTCAGTTCTAGTTCAGTTCTTCTTTAATTTAAGTACAGTTCTAGTTCAATTCTAGTTGAGTTCTAGTTCAGTTCCAGTTCAGTTCTAGTTCAGTTCTGGTTCAGCTCTAGTTAAATTCTAGTTCAGTTATAGTTCAATTTTAGTTCAGTTCTAATTCAAATCTAGTTCAGTTTTAGTTCAATTCTAGTTCAGTTCTAGTTCAGTTCTAGTTCAGTTCTAGTTCAGTTCTAGTTCAGTTCTAGTTCAGTTCTAGTTCAGTTCTAGTTCAGTTCTAGTTCAGTTCTAATTCAGTTCTAGTTCAGTTCTAGTTCAGTTCTAGTTCAGTTCTAGTTCAGTTCTAGTTCAGTTCTAGTTCAGTTCTAGTTCAGTTCTAGTTCAGTTCTAGTTCAGTTCTAGTTCAGTTCTAGTTCAGTTCTAGTTCAGTTCTAGTTCAGTTCTAGTTCAGTTCTAGCTTAGTGCTAGTTCAGTTCAGTTAAATTCCAGTTTAGTTCCAGTTCACTTCTAGTTTTGCTATTGCTCAGTTTCAGTTCAGTTTTAGTGCAGTTCTTCTCCCTTTTCAGTTCAGCTAAGTTGCATTTCTGTTTAAGTTTTTGTTCAGTTTTCATCGAAAAAATTTTCAAAAAGAAAAGCAGTATCTTTTCTACCAAAAGACTTGTATTCTAGTTCGGATGCTATCTAAGTTCTAGTTTAAAATTTTAAATTTATCTCGCATTATAGTTCATAGAAAAGTTTCTTATAAGGACTTAAGTCTGGTCTCAGGTTTAGATTCCAGCTTATATTTTATTGCAGGATCTTGTACGCATTAAATTATTAGTTCAGCTCTAGTGTAGTTTTAGCTTAGTTCTTTCATTTCTTTCTTTTATGTCCAGATCTAGTTCCGTTGTGTTTAAACTTCAGTTCTTGTTTAGTTTCTATTCTGGCTCAGTTCTAGTTCACTTACAGTCCTGATATTGAAAAAAATATTTAAAAAAAAAAAATTACTCACTGTTGGATATATAAAATAAAAATTTAAAAAAACAACAACAATTTAAAATATTTAAATATTTAAAAGCATTTATAACTTAAGAATTTTATTAAGCATTTTACATTTTTTTTCATACCAACCAACATATTCAAAGAAGTTCAAAAAAAATTAACTTAAAAAGTCAAAATTACTCTTGCCCAAGTCTCCTAAAAAGAATAATTCCCACGGGCTGTAATGGATTACAAAATAAAAGTTGTTAAATATCTCGCATTACATCAGTCCATTAACAACTTTTCTCTTTTCGGGTTATTCTTCTTCAGGAGATTTCGAAAAAAATTCTGTTTAAAAAAGTGCGCGTCTTGTCAACGATAATTTTGAAAT
This sequence comes from Pollenia griseotomentosa, assembly GCA_963931875.1. Taxonomy (NCBI): domain Eukaryota; kingdom Metazoa; phylum Arthropoda; class Insecta; order Diptera; family Polleniidae; genus Pollenia; species Pollenia griseotomentosa. The sequence goes on along the minus strand of OZ007561.1, from coordinate 198,447,744 downwards.
TTAACACTAAAATTAAACAAACCGATAAAAAATTTTCAATTATTAGACATCACGACTTCGGACTGAAGAAATTTATTTTTTTTTTTTTTTTTTTTCAATATTATATTTTAGCTTTTTTTTAAATGTTCTTGCAATTATTTTGTTTTGTCTTAAGTTCTTCTTAAACTTTAGGACCATATTTGTAGCTAACTTTAATGGATATCTTACTTTTTTTATAACATATATAATATAAGGTAATAACAATTAATTAAGTTCGGTTTATGCTTTTTAAATATATATAAGATTTTATTTAAATAATCGCTATATTGGCAACATTTATTTACAGATAATCTTGGACTTGGTGCTCTAGCTTTTTTCATCTAATAAAATATCTGTTGTAAAAAAAAGTTTAGCTTCTTTAATTTATATTTCTTTAGGAAAATTATAAAAGAAGATTTATAATTAATATTCAATATCTATTGAATGGTTTTATTAGTTTAAATAACATTTTTAACAATGATTTTGAAATTATAATAGTCCGGTATGTAATGAGAATCGATCGATTGCAAAACGAACGTTTTTAAAAGGTGTGATGAATTTCGAGTTATTTCAAAACGTCATACAAAATCTATTAATGATAAATTTTGTATTCCCAAAAATAACTTTGATATTTCAATATTCGTTTCTGAATTATAGTCTTACATTTTCGTTCAGAAAACACTTCAGTTAACGTGTATAATAAAAAATTTAAAAGAATAAAGAATGAAAATGAAAGGAATCTGTATTTAAAATCAATTTTAAAAGATATTAAAACCATATGTTCGGTTGCAAATCGTTTCGTTTTTAAAATCGATTTCAATCACATACCTGAATGTTGAAATGGAATTTTCAAGACATTTAACTTTTTTGCAAATGATTCTAAATTTTTTTTTAAACACTTCAGGTTTATTTATCAAAAAATTAAAAATGGTTTTAAACAACCCTTTTTCAATTTGTGTTTGCCTTAAAGGGATTAGGGAAAAAAGAATCTTAAATAAATATGAATGATATAAAACAAAATTTCAAACGCAGTATTCGCAACCAGAGTAGACGGAATGGGCTTATAACTGCACGTAGCCCCCATATAAATTTGCTTTGAGGAATATGGGTGCCCGTTCAGAAACAAGAGAGATATATACATATGATCCAAAATATTTCATGTTATTGGAATTTAGGGTTGCTTGACATTTCCATATTTTGCAAGTTCTTTTATTTCTAGCAGATCTAATGTTTATAACCAACGGATGGAGGAAGTAAACTACGATAAAATTTCAGCAAATTAAAAGGATTTCATATCATTCAGGTGAGTGTTTATAGTTACTTTCTGGACAAAGACGTCTAAAGATATTAACACGATCTTATTCATTTGTAATTACAAAATATTGGAAACAAATTATCATTCTTTATCGTTAATCTCGAGATAGGGACCAAACGGTCCAAATAAAGATTTCCAATCAGCTTCACTTAGTGCACTTCTTGTCGCCTCGTTCCAGCTCATATCAGCTACTTGTAGTTCCTTGACTACAGTGGAACACCATGCAATCGTTGGTTGACCTCTGCTTCTATTTTCCTATGGGTTGTATGTCAGAGCTGCCTAAGCTTTAGTATTTGTCGACCCTAAATTGTGGCCTATCCAAGCGTAATTCCTTCTTTTGGTGTCTTCATGAATTTCGGTTTGTTGTACGATAAAGGCCTGCGTTTGATATTGTGTTGGTACAGAAATATTGCACTATTCGTCTTAGGCAATTGTTCGTTAAGGCTTGTTGATAGATTTTTGCTTAAGACCCGACGTCTCGCATCCGTTAAGCAGAATATGTTTAACTTTGATTCATGTTCCGATAGATCATTTGATTTCCCTGACTGTGTACATTGAATTTCTGGCTTCGTTGTTGCTGATATTTTGTTTATCCCTGTCCGATCCATTAGCACTGTTGACATCTCTGGTTATGTTGTAATCGAGGGTACACAGAAAAAATAAAAATTGATTCCAATAAAAGCAAATGTGATATTAAATAAAAAATTAATTAAATTTACACCGGTAAACAAATAAATAGTATAAATTTAACGTTTAGTTCACTTGATTAAGGGTTTAATTCACTTGATTAAACGTTTCATTCACTTGATTAAACGTTTAATTCACTTAGTTAAATTTTTAATTAAAACTGATTTTATTTTTGATTAATTCTTCAATTGGTGAACAATTTTGGAGAATTTTTTCTGTATAAGCTTACAACTACTATTCCTGTTGTACTCTCATAAGCCTTAAACCATAGCTAATAACGACATTGGGATAATATTCGATGCAGTTTAGTTCCATGCTACTAAGAATTGTGATCTTAGATTGATCCCATATTAAGTGCATCCCCGATAAATTCAAATTTATGGGTGGGTTTAAAGATTCTGCAAAGCAGAATAAAGAATTCGACTTGCTGCAAATCGCTGAATATTCAAATCATTTCCAGGAGATTCTGTAAAATCGAAAAATACAAAAGTATTCTAAACTAATAAAGCCCTGAACACCGGCTAGATACGGAGCATTGGGTCTTTATCAGAGAACTGCAAAAATCACTATTTTTCTTGATTTATCCATACTCTATAATTTACATTAACCCTATGCCTGCAAAACAAAGTTCAACGTTGGTGATTTTGTCATCGTTTTGTACACATTTGATTTGTGCATGTGGGAGTTTTTTATTGAAAATGCTTTGTTTGCATTTATTGTTGCGCACGCAGTAACACAATTGCACAAAGTCAAATGACAGACCTTTTTATGCTTTTGCATTTAAGTAGTCATTGCCCACTCGATGAGACAAAGACGAATGTAAATTGGTATGAGCACGAGTCACTTTGTTGGTATGATTGTTGTAGACATAAGTTCAAATAAACTAGTTATTGTGTCCAATTTGTTTTTGTGTTTCCCATGCAAATAATATTGGACCACCGGATTTTGATCAAATGGATTACTCATTGGACTAGTCCGATGTAATGCAAGCATGGACCATGTCATTGTAAAAAAGTGTTTGTAGTGAGACGACATGTCTTTGTTTTTTAACGACATGGGTTCATTTTTAAGCGACCTCAAAACAAATACTCTTGAGTATATCATGGAGTAGTTTTAATACTACTCCTTTGTAATCCAAAGCTGGGTTATATGGTCCTGCCCTAGGACATCGTAATGTTAAATAGACCATGTTTTTCCATACGTTTGGGTTACTTTTGGACTAGTCCTAGTCCCTTGTGGGCTAAATTTTACATACGTGTTTGGACTAGTCCTATTATTTGCAGGGTAGTTTTTAAAAGCGAAACAAGCAACAATACTTTTTAAGAAATGATAAAAAATAAAAACAGTCTTCTTGTTTCTATGGAAATTGTTTGTTCCTATGTGCGTTTAGTTTCATTTAAATTTTTTTTCTTTCGAATCCAGCATATGAAAAATCTTTAATACGTATTACATACAGAGCAACTGCTGAATAGGCATCAGAGCAATGATTTTTGTGTATTTTTCTTTGTATGTGTTTTTTACAAAACAGCAATATTTGACGAACGAAGCTAAACATGGTATGAATGGCAAATCTAATACGCTGAGCATGACTTGAATGAATTTTAAAACAACACCAATATGTGTGGCTGAGAAAGTTTGATTGCATGAACACAAATGAGTGTATTTGATGTTGTTCATTAAATGCGAATTTTTTGCAATCGCACAAAGCCGTTCTCTGGTCTGTATACAATTACAAAAATTTAAGAAAACATTAGCTTAAAGTTGCACATAAAAAATATCTGTTTTTAACACACTATTCACTAACAACTTCTAGTTTTTACCAATTCGAAGCCATTCATTTGCACATGACTTCCCAATTGATTTGGGGTGGAGTCTATAAAAAAAACTCCCGCCTTTCTTTAGGTCGACGCAACCAGTTAGAAATGTAACTTTGCACTGAGGTCACCTTATATCTGCGACTTGATTTTTAACTATAATCATTACGATGCTCTCTAAGAAGCCAACGTTTCTTTAGCTTATATTATTAATTTTTTGGCAATGCAACTTCTCATTGAGCTCAAGCTCTTTTTGCGGCTAAGATCTTAACTATAGCTTTCTATGGCAATAATGAAAAATTGCAATCGAATCCAGAAGGATGGCATTGCTAAACGTGACAGCCCAGAATACTTTCTGTAATATTTGTAGGTCAAATTTTAAACGGCCGGCTCGTTTAACAATCGTTGAACATTTTTACTTAAAAAGGCAGTTTGTGAAAGAGCATATTAAAAATCTCCTGCCTCAATAGGTAGCTAAAGTGGTGCCTAGAATTACCAAATATCCAATTAGTTGAGGCATAAAAGAGTAAAATATTGTACTTTGGAAAGCAGCAGTTACCTGCAATTTATAGGCTTTGATTTAGTTTAAAGAATCCTCGTGAACAAAAATCTTTCGGATTCCAAGTAGGGGACAAATTTCTTTGTTATCAAGCGTGAAGTTCGTGTAAAAATGCTATACACCTAAAGCTGCTAGTTATTCCTTGATCCTGAGTTTCTTGTGCTAGCAACTTGCAATTTAATTATCTGAGAAAAAGTACACGTTAAAAGAACAAATATACAAAAATAGACTTGTCTCAGCAATTCTTGCATAACATCCACCCTCTAAGCATAAAAAATGTGATTATTATCCTCAAAATTTTAAAAAAGTTATAAAATTCTTTTGCAAAAGTACCAGCCAACCCGGTTTTTGACTCACTTCTTTTCATATTGACCCAATCAATCAAATTTATATGTTTTAAATAACTTTTTAAATTTTAATACTTTTTTCCTAACACATTCCACAAACAAATAAACCATAACTAAAAACTATTTACTTTTCTATTTAACAGCCCATCTACAGTGAACAGTGAACAGCAAAATTCTAACACCCTTTTCTGAGAAAGTGACTCGCGCCATTAAGTCAACAACAATCATTAACATGTCTAAATGTACAAGGTTAATACAAATCACGTTTTTCTATAAAATTTGCAACACAAAACCAAACTAGAAGTACAATTTTTTGCGACAACTATTTTTAGAAGACTAAGAGACTAGAAGACTAAGAGACTACAAACAACAACACAAAACACGACAGCCCACGTTAAGGCTAAAATGGAATTTGCCGTTTTATAGCAAATAAAAGCAAAAAAAAAAAAGAAATACAATAGACATACCATGACTAGAGAGTACTAAGGCTAAAAGGTGGAAAAATGGTCTAATAACTAAAAGTCATAAAAATCCTACAGAAAATTGCATGCAGACAATTGCTGTGGACTATGGACTAAACAAATTGTTTGTGCTATTTATAATTTAAGGGTCATTAAATGCGGAAAAACAAATAAAGACTTTGGTTTTGGAAAAACAACAGCCAAAACAAGAATTATAAATAATATTTTTAATAAAACAGAAAACATGCTTAATGATAAATAAAATTAAGATATTGTAAATCATTTAAAAAAAAAAACATTAGGGGGTGTGCTGGAAATCGCAAACGCAAAACGTAAGAACTTGGAGGCTGTTTTTAATACACTTTTAATCTAATTTTTATAATTTTTGTCATAAAATTCTGTTTAATAAAGAAATGTTTGTATAATCTTACTAAAAAACCACTTTTAAAATTCTTGCGTTTTGCGCTTGCGATTTCCAGCACACCCCCTAATGTTTTTTTTTTTAAATGATTTACAATATCTTAATTTTATTTATCATTAAGCATGTTTTCTGTTTAAATTGTATTAAATTATAGTTTTAAAAATTATAATTTTTGCGGTATTTGCTAGTTTTTATAATAAAAAAAAATCCTTTGAATTAAGTGATTTTAAAAAACGAAAGAAAGTTAAATTTTAATTAATATTAATCATACAACCTGTAGTCCTTCTACATTAAAGCCTAATAAATTAGTGAACGTTTAAACGGCGCACAGTGGGTTCAAATACATAGTTTTTGAGGATCAATTCAGCGAAGCTCTGTTGGGATATTTTGCCATTATCTTTCACCTAATACCAATACAATTTGATAAAACAAACCATTTTTAAGTATATTTCAGTGCAGTTTTATTACAAATAAGGGAATTTAAGTTAAGATATGGATAACATATGAAAACCATCTACTTGATCATCATCATCATTATTCTCATTATCATAATCATTATTTTTGATCACGCAAATTGGTTTTGTTTGGAACTGGAGGTATTATTAAATCCATTGCCTGCTCTGGCAAACTTTGAACCTTCTTTGGAGGCAACTTTCGCAAGCTCACAATAATTGGGCCAGAGGTTATTAAGAATAAATTAAAAACATCTTTAAGGGATTTTTCGCGACTGCACTTTCGTGAATGAAACTCTCTATATTTCTTAAAATCTTTATTCCGAGCTTTTGAATATTTGTATATGAGGGAAACTTCTCAGGTGCAGACTGTCTAATAATATTGTATTGGTGTCGAGATAAATTAGCTTCTACAAAAACAAACAATGCTTTTACATTAGAGATTTTCTCAGACGCAAGTGGTTGCTTCGCATTCGCTGCTGATGGTGTAATTTTTGATAGTGACACACTTGTGATTCAACGCAGCATCTTCGATTCTTCTATGTACCCTGATGTTCTTAATTTAATCTGTGTAGCATGAGCTAACACTGGCAATGCTGTGGTGTCCCTTAAAAGCTTTGTTCTTTTATGTTTACTCGATTCACTTGACTCGGTAAAATAAATTTCTTTTCTAGCACGAGAAAAACGAATAGAGGACTCCAACCAGTCCCTATTCGCAGCCATAAATCGTGTATGTACTCTATGCACCTTATTCCATCTAGATTTGAAGTCATAAAAGAAAGCATTAACTCGTTCATTCAAATCGCACATACTAGACTCTGAGCAGTTTGTGCGTTTCTTCATTTCTTCTTTTAAAAATTTTAGCTTTTTACCCAAAGTTTGACAGCCTGAATTCATCACCATATCGTACAAGCTCCGACGAGTACAAAAAAAACGTTTGAACTTGTTCCTAAACGTAGAGAAAAAAAATTATCCGTTTTTACCGATAACTTCAAAATAATATTATTAAAAACCACACCAACATACAGAATATTATTAAAAACATGAACAACAACAAAATATACAAATATACAAAAACAGTAATAATAACAGCAGCAATCGCCAGACCATATGTTTTGGTTGGTAAATCAGCACAACGACACTTTTTATAAACAAATGCATGCATTACTTCAAAAATTCACAAAAATGAAGTCTAAATTTTTGCAACATATTAGATGTATATTTATACCGTAATATAAACCACAAATCTCGACACGAAGGTACACGAATAATAACTAGTTATATGTCCACTTAAACAATGAAAATTCAAATTTTTATGGACTTCTAATATAAATCACAAAAACAAAAACACTTCCACACCAAATTTGTTACACAAACTACACCATGATATTCGCAGAAATACCTGAACTTGATGGTTCCATAGCTAAATTGCTCACTTTTTTAAAAACTTTGTAAAAAAATAAGATTTTTAACAAAGTAAATGTTCAGTTTTTCTGTCTTTTTTCAAAAAAAAAAATGCAAAAACTTTGATTTTGATCGTTCACTGCAAACACACTAGAGCACTTAAGATATTTATTTTTTTCAGCTAGTGATGAAGAATTTTATAGGCTGTAAGCAACTGCAATCAGTTTTGACGATACTTTAAATTTAATTTTTTAATTAATCGTCGAAAACTGAGTATTTCAACCCAGTGTGCGGCGGTTTAGTTGAATTTAACTTAAATTTATATGTAGTTTAAACTCAACAGCTGTTAATTAGGGCTCAAAAATGAGAGCAAGTTAAACTCTCTTTTTGGTTTAAAATGTGTTTAAGCCAACAAATCTATAAATCACCAAACATATAAACCATCTTTAAACGCATAAAATTGGGCGTTTAAACTACCAATACAGCCCATATGAATTTGACAAGATTTATCGTAGTGCTGCCACATGTAATTTTTTTTATCAACATTTAATACATGGGACACTGATTTATAGTTGTTGAGTTTAAACTACATACAAATTCAAGTTTAGTTCAACTAAACTAGAGTTTAAACCATCAGTGATTTATTAGCCATTAGAGTCCCATGTCTTGCATGTAGCTTAAAAAATATCATGTGGCAGCACTACGATAAATGTTGTCAAATTCATATGGTCTGTATTGGAAGTAGAAATGCCCAATTTTATGCGTTTAAAGATGGTTTATATGTTTACTGATTTAAAGATTTGTTGGTTTAAACACATTTTAAACCAAAAAGAGAGTTTAACTTGCTCTGTGTTATTAGTCCTAACAGTATGCTATTCAGTGTTCATATAATTAAATATTACGTATACCGCCCATGGTCTATGCTGTTTTTCACCTTGTCCTTTTATCAATAGTTTTCTTTTTATTTTTATAGTTTAATATAAAGTTTTGCTATTTTTAGAAAAAACATGTTCATGTGCATAAGACATTTGGTTTTGTTTACAAATATCATTTGTACAGTAGCGTTGGTAGAGTTTTAATAGCGAAATTAGGAGGGACATTTAAAAAAATATTTTTGAAAAAATCCTTTAGTTTTTATACAGCTTCTGTTTTAGATTTAAGCTGAGACTCCCACCCAGGTGTGAAACAAGAATTAAGTTGAGATTTTAGATTTCTCTATAGTTTGACTTTAAAATTGATATTGATGACACAGTTCAGGCTCGAATACTAGTTCGGACTTTAGTTTGGATTCTAACGTAACTTCTTTCTTAGATTTTGGTTTCATACTTTACACTCTAGCTTAAATTCTAAGTCGTATTCTAAGTCAGTCCTACTTAAGATTTTAGAGAATAATTCGGATTCATTTTATTTGGGGTCAACTACAAAGAAGATTCTAATAAAAGTTCTACTTCTTACTCTACACAAAATTTTAAGACTCTGCAGATTTTGGCTCAGACTGTACTTTAGATTCAAGATTAAATGTAAGGTTAAGCTTGATTTTAAATTTTAGTACAGATTCTAGTAGTTGAGTTCTTGTTCAGTTCTAGTTCATGTTTATTAACTTTAAGGACAGTTAGTCTTAACTGCGATTTTGATTAATTATTTAGTTTAATTTCTTGTTCAAATTAATGTTCGAATCTTGTTTAACGGTCAATTTTAATTAACTATTTTTATAACTGCCAGTTAACAGTATGTTTTTTGACACTTAAAATTAAAGTTCGTTTTAACGAAGCTTGGTGAAATTGCCCGTAAATTATATTTCAGTTCTTTTGCATAAAATAAATGGGACATTTTTTAAATTTTTTTTACCTAAGCTAATCCCGCGAAACTCTACGCTTGTCTGCAGGAGACCAGAGTCTCTGGCGGGAATCGAACCCGCCACCCCGGCACTGATAGACTAGCTCACTACCCACTAGCCTACCTGGGCACTCCAATAATTCTAGCTTTTCCACCAATTTCCAACAAAACTAATATAAGATTTTAACTGACACCTAATTCTTGTTTAAGCATTAAACGAAATTTTTGAACATATTCTTTTCTAACTAGTCTTCCGACTAACATGTATTTTCTTTAAATAATTATCCTTTCCAATAAATTCTTAAATGTCTCTTCAACCCCATTACCCAACTTCTTCCTTTAGGACGTTTATGCTTTCTGTATTAGAAATGGAAAACATATTAGATTCTCTTGGAAGCCTAAATTTATAAAATGCACGTGTACTTTTTGCTATCTACGTTTAACTATAAAGCAATGTTTGAACATTAAATCGAAAAATTTTACAAAACAAAAAAAATAATAAACACAACTAGGAAAACATTCGTTGTAACTACATGCACAGTGAAACTTTTTTTGTTTATTTGCTTTTTACCATCAATGACAATTAAAAAAATTGGGAAAACACACAAAACACTATAAAAGGAAATTTTTGCTTTGAAAAAAAAAAACAAAAAATCAAGAAAAAAGCGACATGAGGAAAAAAAGAGGTAAAATAAGTTATACCATGTATGTAGATATTTGAAGGTGAGGCAAGTGAAAAAAGGCTTAAAAGGCATATTTAAAAAAAAACTATCTCGAACACAGTTCCTTTAATTTTTTTGTATTTAAGTTCTTGTAATATTTAAGTTCAGTTCCAGTTGTTTCTACTTCAGATTCTTTTCCGAATTTGACTTCAAATTCTCATTAAGATTCTTGCTCTTATTCTTCTTAAGATTCTGCTTCAGATTTGTTATCTTATTTTCGTTAACTTAATAGTACAATTCAGGTTTTTCTTACTTTTATGGCCAACTTTAAAAATATTTGAATACCTGTTCGCCAGCCACATTTTGGTGTCTTTATGTTAAGCATTTAAATGAGTAAATTTTGGAACGAATCCGATAACTCTTAATGAGCCCGGAAACGACTTTAATATAGTTTTATAGAGTAATTTTTAAAAAATTTTCAAAACCAAGTTAAGTGTTTATATTTTCACCATCATAAGTCGTTTCCAGTTTCATTATTTTACTATTTTTTATTTTATTATTTCCATGGGTAACCCGGTAGGGTAGCAGGTAGCCAGCTAGTCTATCAGTGCCGGGGATGGGGGTTCCATTCCGGCCAGAGACTCTGATCTCTTGCAGACAAGTGTAGAGCTTCGCCGGATTAGATTATAGAAAATAAAATTAACAGTTATCGGATTCACTCCAAATTTAATTTATAAATATTTTAATATTAAGTAACAAGAATCTTATAAATCTTTTAATCTTATATATTTTTTTTTTTTGCAATATTATTTATTGAATCTTCATACATTAAATATGAACTAACAATAATTAATCAAATCTTAACCTCATACTTCATTTAATGTCCTGCCAGTGCCAGATAAAAATTTTCTTCATCTGTTCAATTATCTAGGTGTTTATCGCTCATCTAATTGGATAAGTCCCGCAGTGTCTCTTCTTCTTAAGCGAGTGTGGCCGCTATCATATAAAATATTTCGAGCTAGTGGGTTCGGATGCGATTCGAGCCTTTTTAAGTATTTTACTGCATATTTCGTAATCATAGTTTTTACTAAAGGAACATTAATAACCTGGTGAATATTTGAATTTTTAACATACCAAGGGGCAGCTGTGATTATTCGAAGAAGTTTATTTTGGCGTCTTTGAATTTGTTCGATATTAGAAGCCGAGGCAGTGCCCAATAACTGAATACCATAGCACCAGATTGGCTTTAGAATAGAGTTGTAAAATAGGAGTTTGCAGTCGAGACTAAGAACAGAGTTTCTTCCAATAAGCCAAAGAATTTGTATGGCTTTTAGTTTCATTTGAGTTAATTTTGCCTCTATATGGCTTTTCCACGTCAAACGGCGATCTATATGTATACCGAGATATTTTACATTCGAATTTTGAGGTATTATTTGATTATTGATTTTAATAGGGGGGCATGATTCCCGACGCAAGGTGAATGTTATATGTACGCATTTCTTACATTTAATAAAGTTTTATGCCCGTATTCATAAAAATATTTTAAATTTAATAAAGGTTCTTTTTTCTATAAAATTTTCTATGGAAATTTCCCTTAATAAACGTTAATTAAATTTAATAATCGTTTATAAATACGGGGGTTAGTTTTTCTGTTTTAAATATAATAGTTAAGACCTTTTGCTATTATCCACTTTAGAAAGACTAGGCAAACTTTTTTGTACGATGGTGTTTAACTTTATACTAGAAATTCCATGTCAGACATTACACAGTTCTTGTCTAAATAAGGAGAAGGGTAAAGTAATGGACTATGAAAAACACAAAAATTAAAACAAAACAAAAAAAAATATAACTGAAAAATAACAAAAAATTAATAGCAACAAAATAACGAACGTTTAGTTTACAAGTAGAAGCAGTAGTTTAAAGAACATATTTAACAAAGTTTAAATAAAATTAAAAAAGAAAATTAAATTAAAAAATTAAATAAAATTAACAAATAAAATATTTGAAAAATCATAAGTCAGTTTTTATGTAGATAAAAATTTAAAAAAAAAATATATTTTTAGTTAAAAATGTTTAAATAAATTTATATACCAAATAATTGTGCTAACAAATTTCAACAAAAAAAATCTTATTTATTTCAATGTGGATTAAAATGTTAACTGAAAAGGTAGGTAATATTTATTTATTTTACTGTTTTTGTTTACCCTCCTAAAATTAGGCAATAGAATTTACTTTGAATTTAATTTATAACTTACCTAATGCGTATACGTAATATTTATTTTGTTTATTACTCAATTTCCTTCAAGTGTATACGTAATTTTTATTGAAGAAGCCAATTTAGTTAGTGCAACGAAGCGTATGGGAAATATTTATTGGCTCAATCTTATACATATATGTATTAGTTAAATCCACAGTGGCGTATACGTACTACATGATTGTCTATTAGATTTAACATGAACAAAGAACAATATTACCAGAAAATTGGTTTAAAAAGACTTGTTTTGAACAAATTTTCTTTCAACACTGTTTTTTGTTTAGATTGTTTCCTACACGCTAAAAAAGATTTTCACTTTAATCCTTACAAACTTTTTAAAAGAATTATTATTTGCAAATATTGATCAATTAATTTTAAAATTTCATACCACACTTTTAACACCCTGCGACAAAAATGTGCAGTCTTAAAAAACGATACACACATAAATCTGGGCAATAAACGAGTAAAAAGTCACACTACATTACTAGCTTTTGTTATCAGAACGGGACTTTTATGTTTAAAAAAATATATTTATAAAAAAAAAAATTTTTAATATTTCCTGTTCAACAATATCGAAAGTAAACGTTCGCATAGAATTTTATATGGAAAATATTTTTAAAACTGATTGTTCTTCATACAAATTTTCTATGCGAACGTTAACGCTGGAAATTGTTGGACAGGCAGTTAAAGTTTTTTAAAAGTAAATTCCAGGGTTAAAAAAACTGCAGGCGAAACGAAAAACTGTCGAACAAAAAAAGAAAATTTGTGTACAATTTCAGCCTTTTGACCGTTTACATTTAATGAATCAGAACTTAAAGCACCTTTTTTTGGCCAATGACAAATGAAAAAATTTGGAGAAATGGCAGGTTTCTGGTAAATTAAGTATGAAAACTCAGAACGCGGTTGGATTCTAGACAAAAAAAGATAATTAAAAATCCAAATTCTTAATAATTTTAATTAGACTTAAGTTCATTAAATTTAATTTTCATTAAATTATTTTTATGAAGAAAGGGTTCGAGCCCCGGCCACGGTCAAAAATGAAAGATTATCAATAACAATTTTAATTAATTTTCATGTTGTAAAATTCCTTTCTTCATAAAAATGATTTAATGAAAATTAAATTTAATGAACTTAAGCCTAATTAAAATTATTAAAAATTTGGATTAAAAACCATAAAATAGTTCAACAAAATAACCACAATACTAATTATTGATAATTAAAAATAATTTGAAAATAAAAAAATTTGTGATATCAATTAAATCTTTTATGATATTAGCATCATGTTCTGCAGTAATATTGTTGATTAATGTAAACTTTTAATTCTGTTGATTAAATTTTTAATGAAAACTGATTTTATTTTTCATTAATCGTTTAATTGAAAAAAGTGGCGAGAATTTATTTCTTGTGTATATTATGTTATTCTTTGTCCATGTACAAAAAAAGGTTGTTTCTCACATTATAAAAAATCTACTTTTACTATTATTTAAGCAATGAAATGTAATCAAAAAAATCTTCTAAAATAATTACAAAAATCAAGTCAAAATTATAAAAAGAAAGATACCAAAACAATATAAGAAAAGCGAAAATTCCAATTGAATTTCTCGTGATACTTTAGTAAAATTCTTTACAAAGGTCGCCTAGACACTTCCAACTGCTTAGAACGCCGTTTCGTGGGAATTTGAGAGTTTTCCTTTCTGCTTCCTTGAGCTCGAGCAGTAGTTTGGTATGCAAATGATCACAGGTTTTACATTGTTACCAAAAGTACTCTTTCAATCGGTTAGTTGTTGAGAAACTCCTTGCATTCCGAATAAAAAGCAAATCTCGATTCCCTGTTTTGAAGTAAGGCGTATTTTAGTGGCAGACTCCTTTATCAATTAAACCTATCTAGCAACCATTTTTTAATAATTTTTAAACGGTCTTGCAATATGTGGCCTAGCGTTGGCATGACAACATATAAGGACTTCATGTCTGGTCGCATATTCCAAACATTTCTTTGACCAATGCTCTCTGAAGAATAAACAATTGCGTTGGGTACCTGTACCCTGTGCTCATCTCGCCCAACCTCAGCAGGGCATAATAAATTAGATTCCTCTGGTTCCATAAAACATTAAACGAACCCTCTGTCGATGTTCCTTAGCTGCAGCATTTTTTAAGTTTCATTTACCTTCAAAATATCTAATACCTGCAAAGAAACACAATTCGAATGCAAACGATGCGCCCGAGTTTTCATGTTACGTATAATAATAAATACCATTAAAACTAAATGAAGGCAAAAATAATAAAAATACTAGATTGTTTTAAAATAAAGATCATCCTTTTTTAGACGGCGAAAACTAGACAATTTCTCTGCTTATATTAACATTACAATTATGGTATTCAAACGATTACCCATTATTCGATTAATCGATTAATTAACTGTTTAAATAATTTAAAATTGTTTATTTTCGATTAACGAATAAATCGAATAATTTATGTCGGTTAATCGATTAATCGAAATTTTTTTTCACAGTATTAGTTTCTTTTCTTTAATGTAAAAAAACAAGCCGGTACGTTTTAAATATCCTTTTATTGTTTCTTAACTCAAGAACATTTCCTACGAAGCAACAATTTTTTAAAATATTGTATAGTACAAAGAATGTTTAGTACAGACTTTTACCACAATGATTCATATGATGAAGATGATTTATTTGAGACGAATGAAAACAACCTTCTACCAGAACTTAACAAGACTATTAAAAGTACAAGCAAAATTGTCAAAAAATCAAAAAGTGATTCAAGTGGTAGACTAAAAATTTTAAGAAAAAGAACAGAGAAATTGGAAATGCTTATAAACGCTCTACTTTCAATCTCTCCAACATCAACAATAAGGGAAAGACGCTTTTCTAAGTCAAGTTTCATCAAAAAAAAAGAAAGAATAAAACATAAACATTTAAACTGTATACACTTTTTGAAAGATAACACTGGTCTACAAATTTGGAAAAAAAAACTAACTGCATGTTTTTTAGCTAATCTGGGTGCGCTGAATTCGAATCTGGCATACAAATTGGGCGATCACGTCTTTTTAATTTTCTATCGCATGCTGACAATACTGACACTACAATTTCACAATTTTTTATTTGACAGAAGCACACATTCATTCTAAATCTTCATAATAGTAGCGTTTCAGCATGTCAGGGAGATTGTGTGTTACTGATTTAAGCTATTTTTGCTTTGTGTGTGCTGAATATTTGGTTGGAAAAAAGGATATGCAATAGCAGAATCATTAAAACATGCAGATTTACAATATTTTAGTTTTGCAGTCAGAAACTTAATAAAAATTGTGGACACCGACAATATTTTGCATTTTCTTTCTTCTCATTTCGGTTTTTTCCATTTTTTTGGAAGACTTTTGCTGGACTATAATAAGCGAAATAAGCGAAAAAAGCCATTCACTTTTAAAAATTTATTGATTTTTAAATAAACTAATGATTTTTCATGTAAAAAACGAATAAAAACAATTTTTTTGGATCTTGAAAACCTGACGTGATAAAGAAAACCCAAATACAGATTCAAATTCAGCCCACCAAATTACCCTAGGAAAGATATTTGGTTGATATAGTCCAAAACCTTGTAGGCTAGTGTTATTTAAGAGGACTAGCTTAAACTTTGATGCTATTTTTTATTAAAAAAGTTTTTTTACAACATGAAGTACTTTTGTTAAATTGTTGTTACTTTTTTAATAACATTTTTATGTTAAAAAATATAATTTAGCAATTTCGATTAACCGAATCACATTAAATTGTTCGATTATTATTTGATTAAATTCTTACCTCGAATAATTATTTGCGTAATTAATCGATTAATTGAAAACCCTAATTACAATTGATTCGACTTTGAAGCCCAAACAAATCTCAACTGACAAGAGTTTTGGGACCAAAGCACGACACCTAATAGTGAAACTATTTTTATATATATTATAGTGTACCGCTTTCTAGGGGGCTTGTAGGCATACATCTTGGGGATAGTGAAAGAACTAGGTATTACATCACTATCTGAAATACCTTGATCCAGTAGCCCTGCATCTTTGGCCCTGGACTGGTTATTAAAGAGGCTTCTCCACAAATCCCAAAAATGCGAAAGAGGAGATGCTTAAAATTTAGCTGTAAGGGTTGATTTTCGACCCACTGCACAGTAAAAGTTTTCGGCAAAAACTTATAATAACTTTTATTATTTATTATTATAAATTAAATTAAATTAAAATTTTGTATTCCCAAAAACTACTTTTGATTATAAACTGGCAAGTGCACGGCCTAAAAAACTACCTCGCAACATGCTTTTGCAAGTTGTTTTTTTCGCATTTTGTTTTTTCTTAACCTACTTACAACTACAATTAATGTTGGAAGAATTCCAATCAATTGTAGTGGGGAATGTAAGAAGAGATAAACTCACTGTTTATTGTTGATGTTTTTGTTTAAACTTTGATATTGTTACAAGTAGAGCTGTTGCTTATGATTCTTATACGCTTAACAGTTTTATTTGATTTAATATCTCTAGTTTTTCTAAAATCTTTATGGATGAAGTTTCCTGATGATCTGGCCTAAGCAACCAGTGAAATGCGCATAGGAATAGCTTATCCCATCAACAATAATTTCAAGAGTTTTTATCAAGAATAAAAACTGGGAATTAAGCACGAATAACAAAATCTTTTAAATTTAAATTTTGTATTCCCAAAAACTACTTTTGATTATTTATTATTATATTAAAAAACCCGCAGCTTAACAAACTCTAGTTTAAAGTTTGTTATATTTATTTATATTTTAGAACACTTAGGCCCGTTTTCACAACTTACCAATAGCTAAAGGTAGGATTTTATCAGCCGTAAAAAAGTGTTCCATTATTACAACTTTGCATTCACCTTACAGGTAGGATAAACCTTAATTAACTTTATCACTCACTTTAGGTTTAAGTTAAGTTTAAATAATGGAACACTTTTTACATGGCCGGTTAAAGTCTACTTTTAGCTATCGGCAAGTTGTGAAAATGGGCCTATATATACCTGAGATTTTATATGGACGGTGCGGTAAAAATTTAAAAATAAATGTGGTTGACTGGGCTGTTTTCAAAGACCGAAGAAAAATTGAATTTATATGACAAATATAAAAAATTAGCCTAACTCGATATCACTGTTTAAAAAGCGAAATAATTGTATTAAAATCATTTCCATCCCTCCTGCAGTCAAAGTAGGCTGCAGATTGTGGTTTTAGTTTGTTACTACATGTTTTAAAGTGTCAGCTCTAATATTGCACCACCATTTTTTAATTATCCAAAAAAAAAAAAAGTCAGGTTTTGGCTGCTGTGGAATCTCTTTAGGTGCTATTGCTTCACAACAGAAAAATTAGAGGATATATATTACATTTTTCCAAGCAAGTTGCAACTTTGTGGTTTTGTTACATTCTCCTTCTTCTAAAATGTTAGACATGTTCCAAATTTGTTTGCTTATTGAACTTTGGCCATTACTTTGGCAAATAATACAAATTTCCTTAAATGATTCATAAAATTTTCTACCATTAAATTTTAAAATTCACCTGAATGACAAAAAAAACTGCCATTGGGAAAATTTATTTTAATAATTGATTTTTTCGGTTTAAGTGACAAAAATTTCTTTTTGTCACAGTCATGCTTCTGAAATTATTTGAAAATGTGTTGGCTCAAAATTTTCATTACCCAGGTTTAAAAATAAAAATTATTTGTATTAAATAAATACTTATGACTAATTTCGGTTAAAATGTACCTAAAAACCCAACTATCGTAATTATTTGGAAGCCATTTAATTAGATGTCGGCCAGTAAAACCAAACTGTCTCTAAATCATTTATTTATTTTTTTATTTTTTCAATACTTTTCTAGTCATTCGTTCGTTCATTCAGTTTATTTTAACCGACCTTTTTCCACAACAACGTTCAATAAACTTTTTTCTATTTTTGGTCAAACTTCCAATGACGTTTTTAATGAACTTTTGTTACTTGAACTTTGCTGGCCTTTTCTAATGTCTAGTTAAATAAAAAACAATGTCTTTTTAAATATTCTAAAAAAGGCATTTTCATTAAGTCCCTAAATACAAGTATTAACATATTTACATTTCTAATAACAAAATTCATTTAAACGACAACTAGACATATCAAAAAATAAATAAAAAATATAAAGGCCGAAATATGTTTAGGCTGTAGGTCAATCAACGGAAATTAATTCAAATGGTGGTAACCTTCAATAAAATAAATGGTCTACTTGACATTATGAAAATTCGTATTAATGTTGAGATATTTATAAGCGTTGTTTGTTAAATTTATAAGCGACTTGTTTTTAGGTTTTATTAACTAGAACTAAACTCTATAGCTGCACTAGAATAGAACTCGAACTGAACTTTTACCAAATTGCTTCTCTCTGAAGGCCTTGTTACTCGTATAATTAGGTATTCTTACGTAAATGTGGCGTTGGTTTTGTGGGTGAACCTAAAAAAAAAATTCAAATTATTCCCCATTTTTACTGTAGCAAATCGGTAGTCAAATTCAGCACGGTCTCGTCACAGAACGACAACCGAAAGTAAAAACTAACTGAGCTACATAAACAAGAGCGCCAAAATTCTATTGATAATACACCAATACCCCGGTTTATGTCGCTAATTGGGACCGGAAAAACTCGACGCAATCCGAAGCACGATTTTCCATACATTTGTATTGATTTTCATTTATTTGATTCCGAGATTCATAACTTTAGCTGAAAAAAGCTTTCTTTTGAATATCCACTTGTTGTTTGGCCATTCATCGCTAATTTTGATCTTCAATCCAAATAGTAAGAAGTGGCTCCATTTTTTTCATAAAGATTCTCATTTTTGAAACCTGTTTATGTTCTTGTTTCAACAAATTTCTTAATTTTATCAGCGTCACTGAATATCAAATGGATTTTATTGTAGAAGGGGCTAGTTCAAGGTTTCCTTTCCCCTGATTTAGAACGCGTCAAAATGCCCAGTTTTTGTTCTAAGCTTATTTAAATTTAACTTTATTTTGACAAATGTAATTTGAAGCCAGTTGCAATCATAATTCATATACATATTTGCATTAGACTTAAACGGGAAATCCTCTTTATCTGTTTAAGCTTTGTACAAACATTGTTATAAGTATTAACGACGCAAATCGAATAACTTGCGACGCAACTTCGTAGCCATGCGACGCAAAGTGAAACAAAAACGATGCAACTTCGAAATCACAGAAATTTTAAAAAGACGCATCTTCGAAAACGACATCAACCGAAGCGACGCAAACCGGGGTATTGGTGTACATTTTCAATAAAATAGAACAACCAAGCGATCTATCAAATAAAATTTTCCAGCCGGTTGGTGTTGAATTCGCGGTCTTAAGGTTTGTTTCGTATAAACTGTGTGAAAATTAAAAGATTTGTCATTAAACAGACTCTCGCTGATCTTATTTAGGTAGGTGAGTAAGGAGGCCTTAAGGAGGTCGTGCGTTAAGAGAGATTGCATTTTTTAACTAAAGTATAAACTAGAATTAGCTAAACAAATTAGAATTAGAACCAGAGTCTGTCTGACCCATAACACAACTTTTTTTAATTTTTTTAAAACATATTATTAATTTCGCCAACGGTGGTAATAAGAACTTTTAAAAAAATCTTTTTTAGATACAGTAAACAACTCAAGCAATAAAAAGCTTTTGTTTAACATGATACTGTTAATTTAACAGAGCTTACAAAGCTTATTTTTTGTTTATCTCTCCACTTTTTACCACCTGTTAAGTTAAACCATTTTATTGAATAATTGAAATTAGTTGTTGGCCGCTCGTTTATGTGTAAAGATGTCAAATTAACTTCGTGAAAACGGTAAAGAAAATAACAGAAAAAAAAAATTTAATTCTTACAAGTGGCAAATCAAATCATAGTAAACAATAGAGCACGCGATTTTAAAATATTTTGAAGTGAAAAACTTCTTTGTAAAGAAAAAGATGGCAATGCCGCCAACATGTCAACAATGACAGCGGAAGTTAAGAAAATTTAAATTTTCAAACCGTTAAATAAAAGTTAATACACGTGCGCGAATTAAAATTTCTTTGAACGATTCAAGGATAACTTTCCTATAAATTTTAAATATGCGAATTAAAACGAGTGATTGTCTGATTTTTAAACGACGACCAGACGGAGATTTATGGTGTCAAAGGAAATTTTAGAGTTCTCCTTTCTGTCTTCATTAAAGGAACATGAGTATGTGTTTGTGTGTTTGGTTGTTCATTTTTTTTTTTTTTTATTTTTTTTAAGAAAATATTGGTTTAAATATAAGTGGAATTTAAGGATTAAAATTAGTTCTTTATGAACAGTGTCAAGTGAAAGATTTAATAAGAAAAAAAATTGTTTTCCTTTAAAATAAAAGATTTAAAAAAAGTGGAAAATAAAACAAATAAATTTAAAAAAAAAAATTATATATACAGAAAAATTTAAGAAAAATATTAAGTTTTATTGAAAACTGTCTGCAAATTAAAATAAAATGTGTTAATAAAATAACTTGAAAAATTAAACAAAAAAAAATTTTATATGTTATTGTTACGAGCGTTATTTGATAGTTTTAGTTAACATTTTTTAAATAAAATTTCAATAAAAAAAAAAAATAAAAATTTTTAAAAAATATTGAAAAAAAGTTAAACTGTTGAAAATTTAAACTGTTTAAAAATAACAATTTTTTAAATATAATCATTTTTTTTTTTAAGTTAACTAACATTTATTTTTACATCATTATTTAGTTGAATAACTTAATTTAAGTTTTTTTAATAAATTTTTTTTAAAAAGTATTTAAAAAAAAGCTTGACCTTTGACCTTAACAAATCGGAACAGAAATCGAAAACAAAACTAAGCTTATTACAAAAGTTTCGTATACATTAAAACATGAAATAAAGTTCAAAAATTTTTTAAATAATTCCTTCAACTAATACTTAGTTCTTTATATTTGTGACCTTTGACCTCTAGTCGAAAGTAATTTTCTTAATGTTTTAAGAATAAATTGAATACATTTTTTTCAACACCATTTTTAATCGAAATTTTATAGTTTTTTGAGAATTAAAATTTGTTATAATATATAAAATTTTCATTTAATAATGACCTTTGACCTAAAAAAAATTTATCAGAAATATTTGTTTCAGGTCTTTTTAAAATCAATAGGGTTCTAATTTTTTATTAATTTTTTTTTTTTATTTTTTAAACAGCCAGGTTTTTTTATTTTACTTAAAGAAAATGAGTATATTTTAATGACCTTTTACCTTTACTTAAACAGATTACATTTATTTCACAATATAATTAAAGAAAAACTTTAAGGCCCGTTTTCACAACTTACCGATAGCTAAAGGTATGATTTTCTCGGCCGTATTAAGAGTGCTCCATTATTATAACGTACCAGGTAGGATGAGTCTTCCTTTAACTAATCGCTCACCGTGGGTTAAAGTCAAGTTGTATTAATTGAATATTTTTTACACGGCCGATAAAATTCTACCTTTAGCTATCGGTAAGTTGTGAAAACGGGCCTTAAACTTTTTCTTTAATTATATTGTTAAATAAATGTAATCTGTTCAAATATTAGTTTTATTAGCCAAATATTTTTATTTTCTTATTGTTTATATATAAAAATGTTCTGTATCTTGTACTAAAAAAAAAATTCTTAAATACCCTAGAAATCGTTACACTGTGCCTTGTACAATGCGCCTTCCAACTTAGTGTAGTGAAATTTCATTAAAATATTTACTAACATTTATTAGTACTAATACCAGACAAATGCTTTCCAATTCATCTTTTTGTCGTTAAACCTGTTACTAAAATAGTAAAATTATTTAAGAATACCAATTAACTTATTTAATTAATAAACAAATACAATTTAAAATACAAATAACAATGATACAGGCAGCAAAAAACGCGATGTAAAGAAGACAGCTTTTAATATTGGAATAAAAAAATCAGAGAAATTCCGCCGTTGACAGAAAAACGCTTTTTAACATGCTTAAAAACTTTTAAACGTATTTAAACAACAGTCGGATAAACTGATTAAATTATTAATAAATTTAACAATAGACAATACGGGCAACAGCAATGTAAGCACTATCAATCAAGATAAGTTAATTAAATATTCGAGTAAAATAATAAAAACAAACAGATTGACAAAAGCCAGCGGCGTTTGAAATGACTGAAATTTAGAATTCAAATTATTTTAATTAAAGTCAAAACAAAAACCAGAAATAGTTGTGATATTTGAAATACTCATATTTCAGAATTGAATAAAATGAGAGGAAAAAAATAATATTTTTAAAATAAAAGTTTCTAATAAAAATAATTTTATCCTAAAAATTTTTCAATAATAAATTGTCTTTTACGCAACATTTTCTAAAGAGAAAAATATTTTTAAAGAAAATTTTCTTTTATTTGAATTATTTTTTTATTCTTTTACAGAAGATTTGGTATAAAAAAATTGTTTTATACTAAAAATGTTCTTTGGACAATTTTCTATTGAAAATTGTTCGTAACAGAAAATCGTCTCATACATAAATTTTTTTAAAGATATTTGTCTTATACAAGATTTTTTCTTTAAAGAAAAATGACTTATTTAGAAAATTCTTGGAAAATATTATCAAATCAAATGTCTTATACAGGAAATATTGTCAAATCAAATGTCTTATACAGGAAAGTATGTATAGAAAAAAGTCTTGTACTATAAAATTTTGGATTAAATATTGTTCTATACAAACAATTTTTTACTTAAAATTCTTTTATATAAAAAAAAATTCTTGTACAGAATATTTTATAAAAAAATGGATTATAAGAAAAAATTTGGAAATAGTCTATTTTTAGTGAAACTTACACAAAAAATATTTCACAGAAAATTTTCCACTTGTCTTATACGAAAATGATTGCGAAGAAAATAATTTTTATGTATTAAAAATTTTTCTTTTCAGAAAATTTTTTATTAAAAATTATTCTTATACAGAAAATTATCTACTGAAAATTATCTCGCACAAAATAAACGACTATGGTAAATTGTCTTATTCTAAAAATTTTTCTTTACAGTCAGTTTTTATGGTAAATTTTTTGATGGAAATTGTCTTATTTAGACAATTGTCTTTTACAAGAGAATTTCTTTAAAAAAAATTACAGAAACAAAAAGTTTTCTACAAAAAATAATTTTATATTATTTTTAAAAAAATTGATTTATACACATAATTTTTTGTAAGAAATGGTTGTCTTCGACAAATTTTTTGGCACAACAAATTTTTTTGTTAAAATGTCAAAATAATCAATGCACAAATGAAATTTTCGATAGAAAATAGTTTTATACAAAGAATTATGTATTTAGATAATTTTTTTTTTTTTAACCATAAATTAAAAGAAAATAGATTTTTACAATGTAATTTCTATAAAATTATTCAATATAAGAAATTTTCTTGTTCGAGAAATTTTGTTTTTTACAGGAAATGTTCTGGCATAAATAGTCTAATTCAGGAAATATTCTTGAGAAAATAGTCTTACACAAAGAATGTTTATAGAAAACTTTTAAATATCAGAAATTTCTTATAGAAAATTTCGCGCAAGAGACAGTTTTCTAAGAATAATATAAAAATATGTTTGTAAAAAATTTTTTTATACAAAAAGTTTTATATTAAAAATTACCTTATACTGGAATTTTTTATGTAAAATTGTCTTATTTAAGAAATTTTTTATAGAAAATAAAATTGTACAAGAAATTTTCATTAAAAATTGTCATGAACTTTCGGAACTTTTTCTTAGAAGATTTTTTAATAGACTTATACTTGGACATACAATTTCCGCAGAAGCTTGTCTTATACGCACAATATTTTACCAAACAGGCCTGTCACAGAAATCAATTCCGATCGAAAGTGATTTCGTTTTATGTGAAGCAAGATACAAAATCACTTCCATTTTCGATCGGAATTGATTTTTGTGACAGCCTTGATAGTTTTATAGTTTTATACGGATTTTTATTAATCCCAGAAGTCTGTTGTTTATTGAATAGCCTTATACTAAAATTTTTTTATAGAAATAAACTTATGCAAACAAATTTTCAGGTACAGTTTATTTCTAGGGTCTTAAAATTTTTTAAATACTTCTGATTTTTCTAAAAATTTGAAATGTATTCGATTTATGTCACTTTGAATGTTTGGCACGTACTAATAACCTACTAATTGATTTTAGTTGTGAAAAATCTTTTGAATTTAATATCTTAAAGTAATTTTAAATTGACAATTTTGCATGTCTCAACAGTTTTTGCAAATATTTTGTAGGCAGGGTTGCCAGAAGTAGGTAATTATCCCTACATGTAGGTTATATCTTTTTGAAGCGGAAAAATTAGTCAAATTATTTTAATTCCTCATATACGCATTTACGTTCTTTTTTTAATTTAAGTTATATACCAGAAAAAAACCTACCTAAAGCTAAGGCCATCCTTAAGAAATAATTGACGTCATACATTTCACCACCAATTCTATTAAGAATTTGTTTAATTTTGCATAACGTGCGCTAAATCAAAAGGCATTTAACACAAATGTTAGAATAGATAGAAATGCCAGTCATTACTCATCTGACTCACTTAGGTCCAATGATCCATTGTAATACCGAGGAGTTCCACTAAACAAAACTCCCACATTGGAACCAACACGAAATCCTAATGAAGTTCAAAAAGCTTTCCAGTTCAACGCCTGCGATAAAGGTGTTCTACATCGTCCTCCTCATTTTCGTACCCACAACTGTGACAGTACTCAAGTTTTATACTCTCAGGCGCTGTGCATGCCTGCCTATTAGACAGTGCGCCGTGACAACAGATACCAAAAGTGACACGCCTCTTTTCGTCATTGATAGTAGAGACATGGTTTGCCCCTTATCTTTGCGAGGACACAATTGCCTGGCAATCCTGCCAGTAGCGACATCGATTGCCGAAGTTTGAGTTTGCAGGAGAGCACAAATAAAGCTTAGTTATACGACTAAATTGCTAGAAAGAAAATTAAAGATTGATCACGCTCTTTTCGTCAAATATTTCTTAAGTGTGACAAGACTCTAATATTCAGTGCCAAAAACTTCCTTTTGAAACTAAATTTTTTTTTTTAATAATTTAATTTAATTAAGAAATCAGATATTCAAAATTTTAAATTTAAAAAATATCTTTTGGAAATTAAAACTTATATTCAAAATTCAAGCGATTAATGTAGGAGAAAACAGTTTTTGGTGTGCAGAGAAAGTTCCGCTATTTTATAAAAAAAAACTGTTCTGCCTACACTGGCCAGATCAATAGTATTCATTTGGCATTCTCATCGAACGAAAATTATGACGTTATTGCAACATTCATTTAAAATTTAGTGACAAGCTAGTAGAGAAATTTAAGTATATCTGTACATCATTTGATGTCAATAACCGTTTGACAGATTTCAAATACGAGCATATGATTGTCAAAGAAAAGGACTTGGGGGATCACAAAAAAGTAAAGTATATACCAAAATACATGACATAATTACAAGTTTTGTAAAATATTTATTCCATAAAAATTAATTTTTCTGAAAAGCTATTTCTGTCTCAAAATTCGTTAGCAACTCAAAAATGCTTCACATGTTTCTCGTATTAAAACATTAAAAAAAATAATTGAAATTTTATTAACAGCAAAGTCGTTTCAATTCATTAGTTTCACGTCACGTGGAAATATTTTCAAATTTAATTTCAACAAAATTTTAAGATTAACTCTTCTTTTGGCTGTATTTTAACCAAATGTTTTGCTAAAACAATTAAAGTTAACATTTAATAATTCATGTTAACAATTTTGACGTGATTAGCATTTCAATTTTCCATCGATATAAGCAATAATTCTCCATAATACAATATATAACAAGAGATTTTATAGTTTAATTATGAATCATTTGGGTTTTTGTGTACTTTAATTTTTCCAGTCTGCATTTTTAATAACTTTGGGGTTTAATGTTTAATTTGCATTTTATTTACTAAAATTATGTGTATTTTTTTCATTTTGTTACCTACTTTTTTATCACCTTTTTCATTTTCACTCGACTCATATTAAAAACAGATACAAAATGTATGTAAACAAAAATTGTAATCAACTTGTATGCTAGTAGTTTTTTTGCAATATTGAAGGCATGTTTAATATTTACTTTGTTTTACTATTAATCCAGAAAGTTTAACACCCTACAGCAAGAAAATTAAGCCCTTAATAGAAAATGTCTGCGGAAAATAGATTCTATACAAAAATTCTTTCAAAATATTAACAAACATACACAAAATTTATTTTTAATAAAAGAATTTTACAATAAAATTTCAATGTAAAATTGTCTTATACCGAAAACTTTTATTAGCAAAAACTCTTATACAGAAAATTTTTTATAGAAAATAGTTTCTAGTACAGAAAATTTTCATTAAAAAACTGTCTTGTACAGAAAATGCTAAATAAAAAAATGTTTTACAGAAAATCTTCAACAGTAAATAGTCTTATACAAGAATTATTTTTAAGAAACGAACAACCACACAGAAATTTTATTTTGAATAATAGTATTTGACAATAATATTTCAATATAAAATAGTCTTATACTAAACATTTTTATTAGCAAGTACTCTTATACAGGAACTTTCTGATAGAAAATTATCTTATAAAAAAAAAATTTTAAATACATAACATTCTTATACTGAAAAGCTTAAATACAAAAAGTTTTATACAAAATTTGTTCAACAGAAAAAAGTCTTATACAAACAATCTTCAACAGTAAAAATAGTCTTACAGATAAAAATCGATTAGAAAATAGTCTTACACAGAAATAAGAAAATAGTCTTATATCAAAAAGTTTCATCATTTAATAATATTTTAGAAGAAAGTGCCTATAAAAAATAGTTTTATATAAAACATTTTTATTGAAAATATTTTGTCGGAAAATGTTTTAAAATTTTCAACAGATGTTTTCTATAGAAAATAAACCGAAAATGTTAAGCATAAAAAAGTCTTATACAAAAAATTTTCAAGATAAAGTACTTAAACAAATTTGTTAGTTAACTAAAACATTTTCTTGAGAAATAGTCTAATCTAAGAAAATTTTCTATAACTAATTGTCCTATTGAAGAAAAATATCTCTTACAATAATAAAAATGGCTTTTACGATACATTTTCTATGAAAATAAACTCATACAAAATTATTTTTTAAAACATAAATTTATAATATATATAAATATTTTCTTCGGAATAATACAAGAAAGTTTCTATAAAAGAAGTCTAAAAGAAAATGTTTTGTACAAGAAATTTTTCACAAGTAATTACCTGATACAAAAAACCTTACTTACCAAATAAGATTTATATACAAAGTTATTTTATGCAAAATTATCTATGCAAAATTATTTTTTAAAGAATAATTCTTAGAAAATTGTTATTCTTAAAATGTATTGTAAAAAATTGCTTTTCAAAATATTTTCTATGAAAAAAATTAAAAATTATTTAAAAACCATAAACTAATGAAAGAAGTTTCTGTAGAAAATTGCTTTATAGAAGATAGATATAGCAATATATAGGCAAATTTCTTATACAAGAACTTTTCTATAGGAAATTGTCTGACAGAAAAAACATTTATTAGAAACTTTACTTATATAATAATTTTTCTATAAAAAGTTAACAAAAAATTTTCTATTTTAAATTATTTTATACAATATTTTTTTCAAGAAAAAAAACTATACAAAATTTTTTTCATAAGCCATAAACTTACAGAAAAGTTTTTCTTTAAAAAAATTAACTAATAAAAGTTATTTGCCAAAAAATATAGTCTTATATAAAAATTTTTTTTTTTTAGAAAATTGTTCTATACAAGAAATTTATAAAAAATGTTTTTTTTAAGAAACTTTCTACACAAAATTGTAAATAAGAAATTTGCTATAAAAAACTGTCAATAAGAAATTTTCTACAGAAAATTGTCAATTAGAAATTTTCTACAGAAAATTGACTAATACAAAAAACTTTTTTATAGAATACCGAAAAAAGTTATCTTATACAAAAAATTTTCTATAGAAAAAGATTTTATACAAGAAAATTTGTATCGAAAATTGTTTTATACAAGAAATTTTTTAAAGAAAGTTGTCTTATACAATAAAATTTTTTTAAGAAAATGTCTAATATAAAAAAATTGTTATAAAAAATTTTAAAGATTTAAGTTTCCTTAACAAATTGCCTTTTACCAACAATTAACTATAAAAAATTGTCTTATACAAGTAGTTTTATGAAGAAAATTTTCTTATACAATAAAACTTTTAAAGATAATGTTGTTATACAAAAAAGCTTGATCGAAGCTTTAATTATACAAATACGTTTCTATAAAAAGTTATCTTATACCAAAACTTTTCTAAAAGAAATTACTCTACACAAAAAGAAAATGGTTTTATATAAAAATTTTTTTAGAGAAAGTTGTCTTATACAAGAAAATTTTTAAATGAAAATGTCTTATATTAAAAAATTGTTATGGGAAACTAACTGATACGAAAAATGTTTAATAAATCCTTGACTTATGCAATAAGTTTTCTATGAAAAATTCTCTTATATATACAAATTTTCAATAGAAAAATAATTTAATAGATGAAAAATTCTTTAACAAATTGCTTTATACCAACAATTTGCTATAAAAAATTGTCTTATACAAAAAAATTTTTTTCAGAAAATTGTGCTATACAAAAAATTTTCTATAGAAAATTTTCTTAAACAAAAATAGTTTTTATTAAAAATTGTATTTTACGAAAAAAAAAAGTTAAAAGCCAAATTTTTTGTGTGACAAATTGTTTTGTACAGTTTTTTTTTCAGAAAACTCTGGTATAGCTCATTTCACATTTGACCTATACTTATGTGTATGTGACTTTTAGTTGCTAATTGTTTTTTATTTATTGTTACTTTTATCAAAGTCATATACTATTTCTGTTTTTGTTAGAATCTATTCTAAATGAAAAAACTTTGGGCTTATAATACTGTTGCTTTTCTACTCATATTTTATCATCTGCTTGGAATTTTTTTAATTGTGACTGCTGAAATTTTTTTAATAGCAGTATTAAGATAGATTTTATTTTTCGATATGGTTGTAATGTGATATTAGAAATTGTAACAAAAAAAAAACCACTAAAATTTAGCTGGATAGCGAACAATGTGGGAAGACTTAAACAAGATACCAAACACAAATAGAAAGGGGAAAAATGTAATGAGGTTTGCGCTCAATCAGACTGTTTAACAAGATACTGCTTTCTACGCCATTAATAATATTAAAATGTTAACTAGTACTCCCCCCACCTACTTAAACCGATGATATTATATATGAGATAAAAACTAGTTAAATATTTGCTCAGACAAATTGTCACTTCTATAAATAATAACGCAACATATCTTGTCAAACTACACCGCCCTTTTCACATAAACCATCAAACTATTCAAGAATTGGCTAACGTCTTAATTAATACGAACTTAAATACTATAGAAATTATTGCTCTAAGCCAAAACGTATTTCTGCGACAAATTTATAAAAAAATATTCTTTTATGTAATTTTAATATTTAATCAAGTGTTAATCAACTGTAGAACGCAAAAACACCACACACAAAAGCTTTTTATCAGCTGTTTATTTAAAAACCTGGTCACCTTAGTAAGATTGTTATACTTTAGGAGATATTTGAGTGACGCAAAGCAGCTACAAATTAAATTCTGTTTGCACGGGTAACGACTTATTGGCATTAACAATGATATTTGCGGATTTATTTAATTCTATAAATAAAATGTTGGTGCAAATAAATTGCAATCTACTAAAACTGCCAACGTGTAAAGAAATTTAATAGCAACCAAAATTGAAATCAATCCTAAAATAGAACGCGAGCTAAAAACTAAACTTTAACTGAACTAGATCTGAGCTAGAATTGAACTAGATCTGAACTTTAAACATAAAATATTTTTGGTCCAAGTTTAGTCTTGGTATATGGGCACAAAGCAGTGTTCGAAAATAGACATTATATAATGTTATTAAGTGTTCGGTACGGTAGAAATATGGAAAAGACAAACGCTTATATTGTTTGTGTAGTATATACCTTAAAAAAAAGATTGTCTGTTTGTGATTTTCGTACACAAAAAATACTGTCCTTATCTAACTCAATATAAGGATGAGAACAATTCACTGCGTTCGGTTTTTTGTTAAGATTGCAAACTTGGCTCCTTAACCCATCAAAAAACATTTTATAAAAACAAAATAAGTATTCGTGCTGTGATCAAGCAAATTGCCAAGAAAAAACAACAATACACAGCATTAATCAAAAATAAAATCAGTTTTAATTAAAAATTTTCTTAAGTGAATTAAACGTTTAATTTAATGAAGTGAATTAACCCTTTTAATTTGTTTACTGATGCAAATTTGAGTAATTTTTTAACTAATGTCACAATTTTTTAATTGAAATTAATTTTTTTTCTGTGTACTAATGAGAAGCGCTGTTAAAATTGTTTGTTTGCTTATTCCTTCATTAATGTAAATAAAAAAAAAAAAATTAGGAACATTAAAATATAATGTTTGTCTATAGAATCACTACACTTATTGTGTTTAATAACGAAAAACAGATCACTTCATTTTGTTTTATACTTTCGTGAAAACAGCTATGAGCGGTATTAAGGGTTGAGTACTAATACACAAACACTAAAAAAATAGATATCGTTTCTGGGTGTGTGTACTGTACCGCACGCGAAATTATGTTCGGTTTATTTTCGAACACTGGCACAACGACTTTTTTCCACTTTTTTCCGACCTACGACCTGTACTTTGCTGGACGGACGGACATTGTTAGATCGACTTAGAGAGTGGTTCTGAGTCGATCAATTTAAATAAAATTCTAGGTGTAACAAGCATCACACGAAACGCATAATGCCCCCTGAAAAATTGTTTGACAATCGGTGCGGTCCCCCCCCCCTCGATTTATTTTAATTTCTTTAACAGAAATATTAATTCTTTAGGGTAGTTATTTAACATTTGGATCTATAACTCTTTTTCTACTGAACCGATTGCGCTGGATTTCAATTCCAAACTGCCTAGGAGAACAAGAAAGAGTTTACCATCAAAATTGCGTTATTTGTGTTAACTCGTTTAAAAGTGAACGTGTTTTAAACAGACAGACAGGCAGACGGTTATGGCCAAATCGACTTAGAATAGTGGTGGAGGGTATGAAAAATATTCATAGGTCTAAATTTTAAAAAAATTCTTAATGGACTTGTAAAGATTTACTAAGTTCAAAGGTCAAACTGTTTTGCTCAATTTAAGTTTCCAAATTATTCAATAGATAAAACATAAAATATAAAATTGCTTAAAAAGTGTTCAAGAAACAAAAAATAAAATATAAATGCTTTTAAAATTACAATATAAAATCAAAAATTACACCAATAAACTTAAGTGTTCCATAAAAACTCAAACTGCCAATTAAAAGAAATAACAAGTTTCTTAAAGATCAAATAGTTTTTCCAAAGATTCTTTTTGTGGTCATGCATGATCTGAGCATAACAATTGTCGAGGAGCACACAAAACGTTTAAGTCGCAGTTTGGCCCTAACCCAAACCAGGCGACGTAAAATTACCTTCAAAGATCCCCAGGAGATAGAAATCGATAATTCCGATCCCAATACTACCATAATAAAAAACTCAAAACAGAAATCTATTTTGACCACAACAACAACCGAAAGAGCTTTAAGGCCGGCCAAAGATCCTGTGACTTCAACGGTAACCACCACCACAGTGGCAGTTCCTTATAAGAATTTCAAAATTTGGACTGATTATGATCGAGAGCAGAATTTTCTGTTGCACATAAAAGAACAAAAAGAATCGAAAGAGCTGAAGCAAATGCAGAGCATATGATATACGGAAGAAGTGGAACCCCATAGAAGGAATAAGGGTTCAAAACTAATTATCGACTTGAATTGATACCACGGAAGTTTTTTCACAATTTATTTGTAAGTAGTTAATTTTTTTATTGAAACAAATTTAAAAATTTGTATTTTTTTTGATAATTTAGTGGTCTTTCTTTTATAATTTTATGCGGTCAGAATTATGTGACCATTTTTTTGTCCTAGACTTACTTAAGAAAAATGTATTTGTTCATATTAATATATTCTTGGACACAAATAGCCAATGAATAAATAAAAGTCCTTTTTGAACAATACGTTTCTTGGGGGTCAAAAGGCATGTTTGATATGAATAATATTAGGGAAAGGCTTGTGAGAACAGAAATAAAGTTGAACAATAAACAGATGTTCAACTGAACTTGAAGTGACTTAAAACTCATCCAGAAGTGTACTATACTTTAACAAGTACTGAACTAGAACTGAACTAAAACTGAACCAGAACTGAACTAGAACTGAATTTAACTAATCAAGGAATGAACTTGAACTGAACGAGAATCTAAAAAGTATTGAACTGTCTGTACCTGAAGTAAAACAGAACTAGAACAGAACTAAAATAAAACTTAATTATTTTAAAACGTTTCTGTAAGTTTCGTTTAAAATTTTCACGGAAAATACTCAAGGAAAGCTCCTGGGAAAACGGCTTTTTTCTAATCGGTTTTAAAATTTTGCCCTTTAAATTGTAACCTTCCTAATATTTTTTTTTAATACGGCATACGTCTAAAAACAAACTATCGTCTAACTTTATGCAAATGAAAAGCAACTATTGTTTATGACCACTTTATATCATAAATTACTTTGTAGGCCAGTTGGGAATGCAAAAAGGCTGTGCAAAATCAAACCAAAGTAGAACCCCCAAAAGGACACTGAATTAATTTTATGCAATTAAACAATAAGTGTGACAAAGTATGTAGATTTTTAAAGGCCATTTCTGCAAAACAGTAAAGAACTGAAAACAAATAAAGAACGGGAAAAATGAAGCAGGTATTTAAATTAATGGCGAGTTCTTGAAATAAAATTTTAAAATTGAATTGAAATTTTCACACATACTATTAAGTGTGTATTTAAAAAATTG
Source organism: Pollenia griseotomentosa (assembly GCA_963931875.1). Taxonomy (NCBI): domain Eukaryota; kingdom Metazoa; phylum Arthropoda; class Insecta; order Diptera; family Polleniidae; genus Pollenia; species Pollenia griseotomentosa. Next base: position 198,414,476 of record OZ007561.1, on the reverse strand, counting down.
AGGGAACAATTTTAGCAAGTTTTTTTAAAAAGTTAACTTCACGTGAATGTTCAATTACAGACGTATTAAGTGATTAAATAAATCAATAATTTAAAGTAAACATAGAAAAAGGTGCAAGTAAATTGGAAATTATATTAAATTTAGAACTTTCTTAAAAGAAATAATAATAATTTATAGAAATACGAGTGTAAATAACTTAAAAGTGTTACACTTTGTTAAACAAAGTGCAACTTTTATTAGAAATCGGCATTTTTCTTTTTGAAAAAGGCAACTTTGTACGAATAATTAAAACTTTTATCTGAAAGTGCAGCTTTTTGTTAAAAAAAAAGTTTTCAATTTTGAAAAAAACTAGAAACTGTTTGGAAATATTATATTCTTTTAAGGAAAGCGCAAATTTTTGTAGAAAAGTGCAATTTTTGGTTAATACAAAAATATAGAATAAGTTCAAGTAAATTAAAAATTATATTGTGTATTAAACTTTTCTTAATGAGGTAGTAAATTTGTGTAAAAAAATGAGCAGTTAGTTTAAAATATGCAACTCCTAAAAAACAGCCATTTTTTGTAAAAAAATGTGCAACTTTTTAAAAATAAGGGCAATTTCGTGCAAAAAAGTGAAACTTTGGTAGAAAAAGTTCGGGTTTTTGCTAAGAAAAAAATTTTTTATTAAGTGAAAAGATGCCAAACAGCGCAAAGAGGTTTAGTCGTTTAAAAAGAGAAAATTTTTGTAAATAAGTGCAAATTTCCTTAAAAAAATGGCAAATTCTTAAAATAAAAATGCAAACCTGTCACAAAAATCAATTTCGATCCAAAGCGAAAGAATGTAATTCCATATTTTGCTTCTTCAAAAATCGAAAATTTAATTAAAAAAAGCAAAACCATATTCGAACGGAATTATAACTAAGGAATTTAAACCTGTTTGTTAAGAGAAATAACCTTTAAGTAGAATTGGAAAAAACTGTACGCCTATGTATGGTTATTTTTTAAAAACACAAACTCTAAAACTTAGTTTTGTGTTTCTGAATTCGTACACAAGCGATTGTGAGCTGACGAATACAAATACTAGGAAAACGTATTGATCTTTGTCTTAGTGAAATTGTAGTTTTATTTTAGCGTATGCGTTCTGTATTTTTCAGAGAACGCCTTTTGAACTTTTAATAAATGTGTTGTGGTAACCATACGCTTGCTGCATTTGGGTTATGTAATGGGTAATGCATGTGCAAGAGATCTCATGTAAATACAGAACGCATACGCTAAAAGAACACTACATGTAAGCTAATACAATATCGCTACATTTGTGCTTATCCGATCACAATAGTCGTAAGCTATATTTTGCTTGTGTATGTGTACTGATCATGGCAAAATACGGTACGGTACACTAACTTGCCGCACATAAGTGTTTTTTTTGAACTCTGCTTTCAAGTGAAAATGGCAAAAATGTAAAAAGAATATGTGACTTTTGTTTATTACACATCAAATTTTTTATAAAAAATTTTACATTTTTAAAAATAATGAAAAATATTTTGCTTGTGAAAAATTTTTCTTTTGGTGAGAATTTTTTTTAATAAATTGTGTGAAAAAATAAGTCAATGCTGCACATTTCACTTTAAAAGCTAAGAATTTTTTTTAAAGTATTGAATCTGCTAATAATAAATACAATTGCATACACTGATAGAAAAGGCGTCATAACGCTGATGTATTTTGACATCAGTACTATGACAAGTGTCTTCGTTTTTGACCCCATGACACTTGTCATCATTGTGATGGCAACCTTAACATCATTTGGCCAAAGTATCATCAGGGTCAAAATAAAATTATGTCATTAATGGGGATGACACATCGGCATCACAGAAATGACGAACATGTCTTTAGTGCGATGACGCAGTAACATCGGAGAAAGAATACATTAGCATCAATTTAATGACAGTTTGTCTTTAAGTCAAAGTCATTGGGATTGACTTAAGTCAAAATGAGAGAATATTATTATTTACTTACCCGTTGCATATGTTTCTTTCACGTTTGTTGAATTACGACCTTTGTTTACAGCAGAACTCTCAATAATAAGACACCAGCACCATGTCTCATGTGGTTTTCGTAATCATTCTACTTTAAAAATTTCATGTATTTAACTAAATAATTTAAAAAAATAGAATATAGGAATTTTTGCTTCTTATAATACATTGTAATTATGAAAATAATGTTAATAATATACAAAATGTGGCATTAAATTGATGTCACTATAGTCATAAAATAGATGACAAGTTAAAAATGACAAAATTGTACGAAGACGTTAGTCATTGGATTGATTTTACTTTTTGCATCATTGATGTCATTTGTAGTAACATTGATGTCACAATTCTGATGTTAGGGCATCATCAATATGAAGATGCATTTTTCTATCAGTGTATGTAAGGGAGTGCATGACACATTCCAGATTTTCCATTTTATTTTATTATTCATTTAATTTTCAATTTAAAACTCAAACATTTTGTAGTCGTTACATGTTTATAAATAAATCAAACGAAAAGTGAATAACATTTTATATGTGGACAATAAAATTCTTAAGCTGAGAATGAAAACACTTTAAATGTCTTTTTTTGACAATGATGTATGAATAACATGACATGACTAACTGAATGACTACACCCACCTTTAAAGATATATATTAAATGGCTTTTAACTTGATTATAAAAAAAGTATTTAATATTGATCTGAGTTACTTACGCATTTAAAGCCATTATCGTTTAAACTTAAGTAGAGAGTCCAAAAAATGTATGTTCCCTAGTAACCCATTTTGAAACAAACAAACAAACAACTGTTTGTTCGTATACGAATTCATCTTCCATTTTTATTTTGTGTTTAAAGAAAAATATCGAATGGTTTTGTTAATAACAACATTTTTAATTGTGATTGTATTTCCAGTTTTAAATTCAAGTGATAAAATCGTGTCTGTATTAAAAAAAAAACTGGGCAATAGCCAAAAGTATGGCATAATAATTTTATTTTTTCCAGCTACCTGAGCAGTTTAATAATTTTAAATTTTTATTATATTTACTTTTCCGTTTATAAGGTAGGTGAGAATTAAATTTGAAATGGTTTTTAAAATTGCACAAAAAAAGAGAGGTTTGAAAGGGATAGCAAAAGAAGTAGTGCAAAAAGTAGCCGTTGAATATAAGCTTTAAATACAAGAGCTTGAAATTGTACTAGTAGTAGTACGAAGCATCGTTTAATGTTCTTAACGAGTTTTTAAGGAAGTTGTGACCAAGGAAGTGCTTAAGTAATGCTTGATGTTGTTCTTTATGTTTTCTATCGGGCATGTTCTGACAATCGCAAAACGCTTAACATTTTCGATTCGGACTTTAAGAAGTTTTGCGATTTCAAATACCAGAAGTATGCTCAAGGGAACTAGAACACTCTTTAAAAACTATGGCAGATCGCATGCAAAACGCACAAGTTTCAGAACACCATAAGATAAATCTGACGTGGCAAACCGTTAGATTGTCAGAACATTTATGCAATTCTAGACGTAAATTGGTTTAGAAATTAATTAAAAAATGCAACACAAAAAAGTTCTCGAAAAAAAGGCCAAAGTATTTCCAGCCACTTTTTGAACCACCCTCGTTTAGTTGCCCTTAAAAATCTGCATATAAAATCTTTAAAAAACAAAATTATGCCGATTCATTCAATTTAAAATCATTTTTTTTAACTTACACATGATGATCTCAGTTTATTCAATTTGTTTATAGTAAAATTTTAATTTTATTTACTATAAACAACAGTTTGTTTGTTGTTTTTTTTTATTATTATTTGTAAATATTGTAGTTCTTGTTTTTTTTTTTTATTAATTAAAACACTATGACGTTAACAATTAAGTCAACAGGTTCATAAAAACACGGTTAAGTTAAAAAATATTTAAAATTTGAAGAAAAAACAGATATAAAATTAAGGTGGGTCAAGCCCGATAATTCGATTCTCTACTTCGCGTTATTTACAAACAAATTTTTGAATGGGCAATATTGGACCCACCAAAATAAAATTATGTTATGAGGTTAGAATTCATATACGAGTGTTTTGTGTCGAGTCTACATAGACATCGTCCTAAAGTAGTTATCAAAGGGATTTATATTCGAGCTTTGATCAGTAAATAAGGAAATTTGATTTATTGATTCCAAAATGTCTAATCATTTGTAAGTATTTTGATTAAAACTAGAAAAATTTTTCTCAAGTTATGATGAAATGTATGTAAATAAGTCGGCTATTATTTCAATAAAAGTCACACATCAAAGCAATTCTTTTTGCCGACCACTGTAATCAGCCATCTACCCTGACGGATAGACGAACGGACAGCGTTAGATAGTTTTAGAAACCGATTCTCAATTCATCGTTTTACTGAGTTGACCGGTATATCAATGTTTCTATGTGTTACATACATTAGCACAAACGCATAATACCTACTCCCCTACTTATATTAGTGTGGGTATAAAATAGTGGGTACAAATAAAATTTGATTTGAGTTTTATTAAAAAAAAGCCAACAATAAATGAAAACTAGCTTGATTCAATTTAAAATATTAAGACGAGGTGGAATATAGAAAACGAAAATAAATATATTGACGTAACTACAAGAAAATAATTTCTTAGAGGTTTTTTATGGAAAGATTTTTTTTCTAAGATTACTAAGCAAGAAGATTTAAAAAACCGCTAACATCATGAAAGAAAAATCACTAAGATTTTTTAATTAAAAAAATTAAAGGAGAAAAAATTAAAATCGCTTGTTTTTTTTTTAAATCAGTAAAATAATTAAAAACTTAAAAACTTTATATTTTTTTGCAAACTTCAAGACACTGTGCTACGGCTAATCTCAAATGTAAATTAAGGAAACTTCCCTTTGAAACTCTGATTTATTCCTGTCATCTTTTTTCTTCTTGTTATAGTTTTACAATTGCAATTAACAAAGTTTTGTGTTAGTACGTATGTTTATAAACAAATACAGTTTCTGAAAAAACAATAGGGACAATATCTTTCTTCCAAATAACATTTCGTAGAAAACTTTGCATTAAGTTATAAATAAAACTTTCTTTAAAATTCTTTCAAATAATATCTGGAAAATTGTACAAATAAAGTTGGGATATATAAGTCGATAAAGCAAAAACAGGTAATGCGGCAAAAAGTTCAATATGATTTTTATCCAATTTCCCCGGGTACCTGCGTCAAACTCGCAAATTCAATAAAGAGGGAGATAATTAAAAATGAAAGGGGCTTTTACCAAATATTGAAATAATTTTTAGGTTTGATAATAAAAATTAACAAAATTTCAATGTCACTCTAATTTTTTTCAGGCATATTTTTTTATTAACATTCATTTTTCGAATACAACTGTAACTTTTTTTAATTTTTGATATAGACAAACTGAATAACTTTATTTTCCGTTTTATTTTTTGAAAAACTTAATAAAGATTTCAAAAACTATAAAAAAATGCAAGGTCCCTATTATTTTTTCCGATACTGTATTTTTGTATGTTAAAGATTTCGTGAAAAAATTTTGCTGTTTTATTCCTTCTAGTTTTTCTCCTTTACAAAAACAAGTTTTAAAATGCAAAAGAAAAACTTTCCTAACTTGTATTGACATTTTATATCCGTTCAAAGAGAGGAAATTTTCCATTAAAAAAAAACTACTTCAATATACAAGGTCAGGAAGGTTTAAATTTTACAGCAAATGACATCAAATTATACGAAAAATATTTCACATTAAATGAAGTAAATAAAAGAGTTTTGACAGAAGTCATAACAACTTTACAAAAAAAAAAAAAAAACAGAGTTTTGATTTGAAAATAAATAAACGAATTTAATGGAATAATTTTTCATCATATGAAAAGTATTTTCTAATTATTATTTTACTATTTTAAACAAATTTTACTATATCAAGCACATAAAACTAATATGATTTATTTTCTTGCAAATTTAGAAACATTAGATATTTTTTTTAGCAAAAATTAGATTTTTTGCAAATTTAGCTAAAATTTGCGATTTATAGGAAATTTTAACAAAATGCGTCTTGTTATGTTTACGTCGAAGTAAATCTCGTGCAGCTCATCGTTTATTGTTCACCTATACTTCCCGTCAACTCATTTTTCTCTCGATAATGCCTCACACATCTTCACCGGCTTTTGCAAGTACCAACGTTTCGGTACTGGAGAACGGTTTACTTCCGAGACGCTTGCTTAATCCACACTTGTCTAAAAGTACTATCGTTCGTTTTATTTCACGACTGATGTTATTTTTATACCCTTAACCGAAGGTAAAAACGTTTGTCATTCCGTTTTTTACTTCCTCAATATTGTTTCTAGACCCTATAAAGTATTTATATTCTGGATCCTTATGAGAAGAGAAGTTCCAATCCGGTTGACCGTCTGTCCGTCCAATGTTTTGAAATAAGCGCTTAAAATTAACGAAAATTCATCACATTTTTAAGTTTTACACCTTAAAATTTTAGCGAATTTATATTATTTATAGAAAACTTTATTTATTTAAATTTTGAGTTAATTACCTTTAAGTTTTTGTTTTAACAATTAAGTGATTTATTGATATTAAGTATTTAAAAATTATTTATTTAAGAACAATAAATACTTCTGATTGTGTCATTATTGTAATTGTTAAAACAAATTTAAAAGCTTTTTTTCAATTAAATTTACCTTCAACTGAAAATTATTGCAAAAAAAGTGTTGTTCACTTTTATTTTGCACTTAATTGCTAATTTACTAAACAAAACTTTAGTAAATAATTTAAAAAAATAAATGACAGGGAAAGAGTTTAGCATTAAAAGTGAAAAGTTGAATATTCTGAATATTCAAAATAAACAAATATTGATAAGAGGGTTACAAGGTTTGTTGAAAATTAACTTTCAAACTGTAGAATATTTCGAACTCTTAATATCGAAAATTAATTGTAATAAAATGCAATTGGTGAGCCTTTTCTACACTGAAAGACAGCGTATTTCATAGTTTCGTTTTTAAGTAAATATTCACCTCTTTTTTGAAAGTTGACGACACAGGAACAATAATTGTATTTTCTTAGTCGTTATTAACAACAACAGACTACTATTGAGATTTAATTCGTATTTGCTATGGCGCTTTTAAGTCGACGTCGAGTAGAATTGACTCTGGTTAGTCTACAGAAAATTTTGCGATGACTCAATTGAAAGTTAATGAAATTTTTAGTTAGAATCTAAAAATGTATATGGGCACTTCCACAGAAAAGCTCTCTTTTTGTCACGTTTTGCTACCAAGAAATAAAGGTTGTATTTTAGACTCATGTTGTTCAGGGTTTACAAGGACAGCCATCCAGCTGGACGGCCGGACGGACATCGTAAGATCGATTCAAAAAGTGATTCTAAGCCGATCGAATTTTAAGTAGTTAAAACCTAAGCACAAACGCATAATACCATTACACCATTGTGTTGTGGGTATAAAAAGTTCTAAATGTTAACATTATCAGCCAATTCACATGGAGGCTTTTACGACGTCGCACACTGGTTCATATTTTGAGAAGGCGGCCAAAATTATTTTTTTTTTTGTTCTCCGATTTTAAAATTTTTTTATTCATGTGAAAGTAAATACTAGTGAACCTCGGGAGCCAAAAAATTAAAACCCTATTTCAACTATTTCATTGAGAACAGGGTGGTCCGAAATGGACTTTCTCAATATTTGGTTATAGTTTTGAATTTCTGAGTCAATTTTTGAAGTTGAAATGCTCATAACTTTTTTGTTTTTTAAGATTTTTTGACAGAATAAGTTTTGTGTATTAGTTTATTTTATTAGCTATACGTGGTTTAAAGCATTAAACTCTGCGACCTCTAGAACTTTTTAATTTTTTTTTTTTTTTTTATGTCAAAATTTCCCGGAAATTTCCTACTTTATAGAGCATAAGTCCTGAGCGTCAAAATGCGTCAAAAAAAAACCTATACTCTCTTGTAGTCCAGAATCTAACCTACATTTCTATACCCCATTGTACGCACGTCTGGATACGACCTTGCGAACTACAGCAATTTCTGTGACCCAAGGTAAGATATTCGGTTCAAAAAATAAGTCCTGCAAGGAAACATTACTGAAATTAAAGAAGGTGAATCTTAAAGAATTTTCGACAAATAAAGCAGTTCAGGCCACATAAATTATCTAGCACGTCAGGTTATCAATTAATTTGGAGATGGTAAAGGTATTGCCATTGTTATGAACTTATTGTGGGTGAACGGATGCTGCAAAACGAATAGGCGACATAAATAGACTAACACGTTAGATTTCTGAGTAAGTTAAAAGGTTAAACATAAGTAAATAGCCGCAACATAAACTACATAGTTTAATTACCTGAAAATTGCAAATTAATTTAAAAAAATGGAAGAACAGGTAAATGGTAAAAAAACTAGCACGCAGTTATATTTTACGTGAAAATTACCTATATGTTACCTGTTAATTTATTGCCGGTATGGTATCCTTTTAAAAATTGTGAAAACAGGGGTTTTTTATGTTTCAAAGAAATGCTAATAAAAGATTAAATTTGTATTTAAAAAAGGGTTTTTATGTTTTAAAGAAGCAGTAACAAAAGATCATTTAAAAAAACTTCTATCAAGAGTATAAAAGTGCATGCATTCATAATTTTACCTTCATTATTGTTTAAACAATGGCTAAGTTCAGTTATAAAGTTCTCGCAGATATATATTTTCAACAGAAAGATGAAAAAGATTTTGTGTTACACATAATGAATAATCCATTCTTTCATAAGATTCATAAGATAAAAATTAAAAATTTTTTATTAACATTAAGAAAACGGTACCTTAAATGTTCTAGAAACAAGAAAACGTTTTACTTACGCAACGAAAAATGGCTAACAAATGATCTGATTTTTAAGAAGCTGTCAATAACTGCTAAGGAAACTGGAAAAGTGGGTCGGCCCGCAAAACAAATTGACAATTGCAGTGAAAGATCACGAAGACGCAAGCTAGCAAATATCAATAAAGAAATTTCTCATAGTATGATAAAGGATTCATTTCTGCATCAAATTCAACCAACGCAAAATAAGAAAACAAAAATTGCAATAATTGAAAAAAGAGTGGAAGCGAGCCCTAAACGCACAAAGAGGATTTTAAAAAGTATGCCTACACCAACTGAAGAAATGAAATTTACTCCAGAAGAAGCATTTGCACTATTTTTGGATTTAAAACGGACAAAAAATCAGTATACAGAACAGCGAAAGCGAACCAATAAAATAAAATAAAATACACATACATCTCAAACCAAAAGTAAAAGTTGAATTACCTAAAATGTTATCGATAGCCAAGAATGCTATTTGGGCATTTTTCAAAATATTCCTTTTCAGTTTTATCCTTATAACAACTCGTCTTTCCAAAAAAAAGCCAACCTTTGGCCCCTGTGAATATTGGGACTAAAAAATTTACAGGGGCCAAATATTGGCATTTTCTGACAGGATCTAAGTTCGACAATAAAAAATAAGTATCAGTTGTAAAATACAAGAGAAATAATGATAAATTATAAAAAAATCATATATGAAATATTCAACTTTTACACCGAAACTCAACAAAAAAATGAAAATGCATTTTGAACTCCCCATAACTTTTGCTTCTATCAGTCGAATTTTACGTTTTATAGCGCAAATTAAAGCCTAACATCGCACCTATCGAGCAAAAAAATCGCATAAAAAAATACCGATCCAGTCAAAAGTTATGGAATTTTGGCCGCCTTCTCGTAAAATTTCCCACTGTGCGTCGGTTTGTCGACGTCTCTGTTGGTTTGGTGGCGAGCGGTGTAGACAAGAAAGAGGGGTAAACAAAACGACTCGTTTTGTGTTTTTCTTGTCGTTTGCTTATATTTCTCTTTTAACTTTTTCTTATTACGTTTTGTTCTCTTTCATACTTTGAAGTGTGTGGTTAAAAATACAGTGAGACCTCGATTATCGATAATAGACGGGACAGGCAGCATTCTTGATTATTTATTTTTTTTTTTTTGTGCGTTTCTTATTTTATGTAAATATATATTGTATTATCAAAAGAAATTTTTAGGAATACAAAATTTTAATTTAAAAGATTTGTTATTCGTGCTCAATTCCCTGTTTTTATTCTTGATAAAAACACTTAAAATTTATTATTGGTGGGATATGCTTTTCACTGGTTGCTTAGGCCAGATCATCAGGAAACTTCATCTATAAAGATTTTAGAAAAACTTAAGATATTAAACCAAATAAAACTGTTAAGCGTATAAGAATCATAAGCAACAGCTCTACTTGTCACAATATCAAAGTTTAAACAAAAACATCAACAATAAACAGTGAGTTTATCTCTTCTTACATTCCCCACTACAATTGATTGGAATTCTTCTAACATTAATTGTAGTTTTAAGTAGGTTAAGAAAAAACAAAATGCAAAAAAAAACTTGCAAAAGCATGTTGCCAGGTAGTTTTTTTAGGCCGTGCACTTGCCAATTTATTATATTAACCTACTTACAACTAATTAATTTTTTGTTTTGATTGTTCAAAAGTAAACGAAAAAAAGATAATTTGTGTATAATTTCGGATAACAGAGGTAATGCCGGATAATAAAGTTAATTTAAATCAATTGAAGCTGCCGGTTAATCGAATGACGCATAATCAAGGTCATACTGTAAATAAAAAAAGACATGCAACCAAAAATCATCGTATGAAGGCAAAGAGATTTTGGAAGTTGCTTTAAAAGGGAATCAAGATAAAAGGACGTCGTAAAAGCCCTCATGTGAATTGAGTGTAACTTTCTTAAATATCTACTACAATAAATTTTTTAACTGGTTACATTTCCCTAGACCAGAAGCTTGTGAAGGTACAAAATTAGCATAAACATTATGAAATAACTCCTAAAGTCCTTTTTGCAAATAAAACTATTTATAAGCTCAAAATATAAAATACTCTTCCTTACACCGGTAGACATTACAAAATGTAAATTTATTAATTTATATTTTATTTATTTTTTTATTCAGAGCTGTGGAGTCGTCATGAAATAGTTTTAACTTCGACTCCGACTCCATCCGCTGAAAATTTTTAAGTACAACACCGACTCCGACTTCAACTCCAACTGCAACTCCTACTCTAACCTTGATTCTAAATGTATATGATTAAATTATATTAAATGGTTAAATATAGCAAGAACATGATTCTGTAAAAATTTCAAATCGATATTTTTATTCCAACACGTGTCGCATTGAGCTTTAATACCGTAATTCCCCCAGCCTTTCTTTGACTTTCTTAAAAAAATTTTTTTAATTTTTGTTGTTATTAAAATTTGTACATATTGCTTTTATTTTTCAAAATCATCTAAAGTTTTTTAACACCACCCAAATAACCAGCGTTTTATTGCCTTTAAATTATTTTTAATCCTAAATAATTTTCTTTATTATGTATTTTTATAACTACTTTTGTTTTGTTCTTGTTTTTTATTTGGGGCTTCCAGTAAAGCCAATTAAATCTCTTATCTAGTATCCAAGCAAATATTTGTTTATTTATTTAACATGAATTGAAACATGCGGTTTCTTTTTTTTTTATTTTTGTTATCTAATTTAAATAATACTTTTTTGGTAGACAAAAAACTCCGAACTTCCAAAAAAAACAAAGAAAATTTTAAAACAATTAAAGAATTTGTTTTGTAAAATTTTAGGAGATACAAATATGTATCTTAAAATATTGTTACCAAAATTTACGTAATTTAAAGACTTTTCAGACTTTAAAAAGGTATATATCTAGTGGGAATCTAAAGTCTCAATTCTTAACTAGTTGCTTTAAGATGTGAACTGTTTAAAAGAAATTCTCACTGGCTCTTTATTGATACAATAATAACCAGGGTAGTGTACATAACTAAAAACCAAAAAAGTACTCATACTTAAACTACCGTTCTGTTTTTTGGGTTAAAAAAAATACCTGGTATAATAGTCAGTTGATGGTTGGCAAGCAACTAAAAAATAAGCAAATCCAAGAAAAAGCTTTGTTAAAAGGACAGACCCATTACGAAGTAAGCAATTGTGGACCAGTCTAGAAACTAGTCTAAAGTAGTTATTTTCCTATAACAATCAGTGACCTATGGGATTAGGGCAAATGACCTGACTTGTTAATAGTTTTTTTAGAAAAGATTTTAAAACAATGTTATCTTTACAGTGGCAAGTCCCCAATAGTTTAACCCATTTCAGACTCGGCAAGTTACTTGTCGAGTACAACAAAGTCTGTACAAAATTTTTCTTTCCTTACCCGAACCTTACAATTGCTAAAATCATGCATTACAGAGAAATATAACTTCTTTAAGGCATGTATTTTTAAGTTTATCGCCAAATATTTACCAGTAAATTCTATAATCTTAAATGATTTTTGTACTTTTACCTCCATATGACCTTAAATAGACACTAAATCATAGAACTACCCTTTGAAAACGTAATTGATTTATAAGCCATATCCAATTATTTATAAAAAGATCAGAAACATTTGAATGTATATTTGCATGCGTTGTGAAAACAGACATTCATGAGCACCTTCCATATGGCCGTATCTCATGGTAGTACTGGGTGGTACCAGATAGGATTTCTGGCCAGCCGCGATCTTAGGAAACAGTAGCTTAAAGAACAACAGTAGTTTAAAGAACAAAATATCGTACGAATCTCTTGGGATTTTGATTTTTTTCCACATTCCGGGTATTGACTGCACTTGATTTTCCCGGAGGATGTAACAACATCCTACAAACCACCGTCTGGACATTTATATATACAGTTGCACAGAAAAGTCTACATACCCGCCACTCACCTCAATTCTTGAAAGTTAAGCCTTGGGTATAAAAACACTGCTATCCTTACACAGCGTTTACATTTGACAAGACAGTAAGCATATACATATTAGTTGGCAAAACAATGCAAAATCAAAAAAGCTGTAAAAGTGTTTATGTATTAGTAAAAAAGTTTGCATGTATTGCTACTGTCTTGCCAGTACTGGCAAATTTAAGCGCTATGTTAATATTGGACCTCCCTATTCATATATGCGCTGCACTGCTCACCATTTTTATTGGTCAATCACAGAAATAAATAGTCTTTAATATGGTAATTAATAAATAAATTTTATAATATTCCCTGATATTTTTAAACGCTAATTTTTATTATGGCCATAATTTTGAATTCTTATCACTCCGTTAAGAAACACAACTGTTTGCCTAAAAAATCTGGGTTGTTTATTTATAAAAAAAATAAATTTTTGAAAGCGATAAAAATAGAATTTATAAATAAAACACTAACTATCGAATAATAATGCAAAAACGGTTAAAAATATAGACTAAATAATAAAAAGTTCTAGAGGTCTGGAATTTGAGTATGTGGGGTAAAAAGTTCGTATGAAATATTTAACTTACTACAACTTACATTTTTTTCAAGAAAGTCTACACAGAAAAAAATAAAAATTGATTTCAATTAAAAAATTTGTGATATTAATTAAAAAATTAATTAAATTTGCACCAGTAAACAAATTAATAGTATCAATTAAACCAGTTAATATTATTAATTAAACGTTTAATTCACTTGATTAAACGTTTAATTCACTTGATTAAATTTTTAATTAAAATTGATTATATATTTGATTAATGCTTTAATTGGTGAAAAATGTTGGAGAATTTTTTCTGTGAACAAATCCTTTTGCTTTAAAAAAAACTCCGTAGGACTATAGATTGGTCCCAATTTCCGTACGTACATGCCACTTTAGGCAGCCCTTTTTTGCGAGAAAGTAGACATCTTGTCGAATTTGTCTAACTTAAGAGTCTAAAGTTTAGACTTTGGGTTTAAAATACGTTACTGAGGGCAGGGACTTTGGGTGATCTTTTAAACACCGTGACTTATTGGTTTTGCAAATAAAATTAAAGACTTATCTTGTAATTATCTGAAAATTCTAAATAAAAAAAATTATTAACACGATTTTGTTTGTGGTGCTTAATTCCCAATTTGTCTTCTTGATAAAACACTGAAATTTATTGTTGATGGTAAAAGCTATTCCTATGCGCATTTCAAAAGCTAAGGCCAGATCGCCAGAAGCTTCATCCAAAGATTTCAGAAAAACTAAAGATATTAAACAAATAAAACTGTTAAGCGAATAAGAATTATAAGCACCAGTTTTACTTATAACAATATCAAAGCTTAAACAAAAACAACATCCATAAACAGTGAGTTTTACTTTTCTTACTTTCCCCACTAAAATTGGTTGAAATGCCCCCAACATTAATTGTAGTTGTAAAAAGGTTAAGAAAACTGACTACCTGATGATATGGCCTAAGCAACCAGTGACATGCGCATAGGAATAGCTTATCCCATCAACAATAAATTTCTGTGTTTTTATCAAGCATAAAAATTGGGAATTAAGCAAGACAAACAAAATCTTGTTAATTAAAAATTTAGTATTCCCAAAAATTACTTTGCTAAAAAAATTTTTTACTTAAAAATGGGTTCTTATCAGCTCCCCCGTAGTAAAAAGTAAAGCACCACATCGATCTGTATTCATTTAAACTTACAACTCACAATATATTTTATCAAACTTTTTCGAATTAAACAGAAAAATTGGAGAGGCGTAGAGTAGATATCATTAACTGAAGGTTTTTGAAAGTCATAAAGATAAAAACAGAAATTCAGAGGCTAAAAAGACATACAAATATTATCAATGCCACCAGAAAAAACGCCGAAGACAGTATAAATAAATGAAATAGTAAACGAAAAGTGAAATTGCAATAAAAAGAAAGAGATAGTTAGATTAGAATAAAAGCGACAAACTACAGAAAAACTAAATAGGCAAATTAGTGCTTAAGGCTAGATTACACTATTATACTTTGTATTAATACATGGCAAAAACTGAAGTAATATGACAAAGTGTGATAGTGTGAATGCAATGTGTCACGAAAATGTCAAGTATTATGAAAAAAGTTTGACATCCCATACGACTTCATCGTTTTTTGAAAAATTTCTAAACAATAATACTTTTCATTCGATCAGGGTTGCATTTTATTTCATGTGTGAGTGTTTATAAAGGGTGTTTAAATTTCAAGGGCCGATGTTGATTTTGAATAAAACACAAACTATTGAGGAAATTATTGTAATTTTATTTTATTATGATATATTGGTATTACTCAATTATGTATGGAACAAAATATCGGCCAAATGGGCGCCGCGACCACGGCGGCACACCTCCATCCGATGGTCCAAATTTTCGATGACCCTGAGGCATAATGGAGGTTCTATGCCGTTAATGTGCCGAATTATCTCATCCTTTAGCTCTTGAATTGTTGCTGGCTTATCGACGTACACCTTTTCTTTCAAATAACCCCAAAGAAAAAAGTCCAACGGTGTCAAATCACATGATCTTGGCGGCCAATTGACATCGCCATTACGTGAGATAACACGGCCATTGAATTTGTTGCGCAAAAGAGCCATTGTTTCGTTAGCTGTGTGGCAAGTGGCACCGTCCTGCCGAAACCACATATCGTCCACATCCATATCTTCCAATTCGGGCCATAAAAAGTTCGTTATCATCTCACGATAGCGAACACCATTCACAGTAACTGCCAGACCGGCCTCATTTTGGAAAAAATACGGCCCGATGATGCCGCCAGCCCATAAACGGCACCAAACAGTCACTCTTTGTGGGTGCATTGGTTTTTCGACAATCACTCTTGGATTATTATTCGCCCAAATGCGGAAATTCTGCTTATCGACAAATCCACTGAGGTGAAAATGTGCCTCATCACTGAAGATGATTTTCTTCGAAATTTATCATCCATTTTCATAATAAGTCTGGATAACTTTAACACGTTGTTGGATTGTGTATCTCTCCATGGTTCAAATTGAGTAAGTCTGAAATAGAGAAATGTCAAATAAAATTCGGAAAAAAACTTGGCGTTTAGGTGTGGTTCACATTCAACATCGGCCCTTACAATTTAACCACCTTTACTTTGTGTGATGGTGTGAACATAAACTATCATGTTTAATTAGATTTTTTGACAGTCGCAACAAAACTCATTAGATTTCTATCTCACAAAGTATTATGGAATACGTAAGACTTGTGAGATAGTGTAATCTAGCCTTTAAGAAATATATAACTCAGCAAATTAGGCTGTGCAAGTTTTCCCGAAATGTATGATCTAGTTTATAAGATTCTCATTTACTTCTTTAGTTATATGAGAGGTCTAAATGCTTATGGCAGTGCTTGTTAATTAAAATGTTTACAATTCAATTGTTAAGTTTATTTCTGGAAAAAATCTAAACCTTCAACTTATTTTTAGCCAGAATTGAAAAAATAAATTTTACAAATGCAAATAAAATGTACTTACAAAGTGTTAAAATCCTTAAACAAATTAATACTTATTGCACTTACAATCTAAGAAGGGAGCAATTAAAGAAATGTTATGCACAATACAGTTGTGTAAATATTTATTTAGAAATAAAAAAACAAGGGTACAAAAATGGCAATTAACTTAAAAACATTTTAAGCACCTACTTAATATTAAAAACAAGATAAAAAAGCAGTAGAATCTTTAAAAGAATTTTTAAAAGAAACACAGAATTTAAAACAGATACATTTGTAAAAAAAAAAAAGTACGCTTCTCCAAAAAGGTTGGTTATCGAGGTTGCTCACTTCATGAAAACTAACTGTAGAGTCAGAAGGTACTTTCATTTAAAATTGTACTACAGTTTCATAGTCCGGCTCATATTTCAGTTCTATACCCAGAGATAAACAATTTTTCAATTTGGTAACCAGGATTGTCAGATTTTTTTGAGCTCCATCGCCAAACCGCATGTCAGAAATCGACAAAAATCGCCAAACGTTAATTTTGTTCAGTTTTCGTAAAATTTTTTTTTTTTTAAATTAAATTTTGCATTCAAAAAAAGCTAGTAAAATATTTCAGTAAAAATTCGCCAAAAACTGAGAAAAAATACAAAAAAGTCGCCGAAAATAAATTTTGTTTAGTTTCTGTTATTTTTTGTCGACTATTTTGGTGACATTGTCAACGAAGTGTCTACTCTTCACTACATTTGCCACTATATTTGGCTTTAATAAGAAAAAAATTTTATCAAAAACAGCTGAGATGTATAATTCCTATAAAATTTGAAAAAAAAAAAATAAAAAAGATTGTTATGAATTCGTATTCGTACCAAAAGTGTAGACTAGATTTAC
Organism: Pollenia griseotomentosa; assembly: GCA_963931875.1. Classification (NCBI taxonomy): domain Eukaryota; kingdom Metazoa; phylum Arthropoda; class Insecta; order Diptera; family Polleniidae; genus Pollenia; species Pollenia griseotomentosa. The sequence continues at coordinate 198,397,266 of OZ007561.1, read as the reverse complement.
TAAAATGTACTAGTTATTCTCGGGTTCCTATATCTAAATATGATCCCAAAAGAACTACGTAGTCAATAGTACCAACACCAGTTGTAGATTTCCAATGACACGCACATGTTAAATGTCTATATAAAAAAACATTGTCTGAGGTATAAAAAGTCACTAGTACTGGTGACTGTTTCAGTAGTGAATCAGTACGGATTCACTAGTGACATTTCCTGCAGGGTACTTACTAGTATAAATAATATTTCTCTTTTACTCTTACAAATTGTTAATAAATTATGTGAACTCATATCAATGATTACATGTGAGTGGTTCCCTTTTCAAAATAGACAACAATTTACTTGTACGAAAATAGCAGACCATCAATATTATTCAAATTATACAACCATATGACGGACTAAATTACTCATTAAAAAAATGTGTCTACATTTTCAGAACCACCATTATCATCATTATTACGAATAATAACATCATTATGAGCAGCTTAACATCCACGACCTATAGGAATTTAAGAACAAACATTTAAAACAAAAATTATTTGTGTTGGTATTTTATCAATTGATTGAGTGTAAGTGTGACAAGACTAATTGCGATTTCTATTCTGAGAAAAAAATGCTACAGTATATGCATGTAACACTTTTTCATGTTACCTATAATCACTCGAAGTGTTACATGTTGTACAACTTCAATCGAACAGAATTAGCTGCCTTTATTTACAACTATTAGTCTAAATTTACACGTTTTATCTTTTGATGCTCAACTTTTTTTCAATTCCCTTTTAAAGATGCCAATATAATCACACGCAGCAATCGTTTTCAACTTTTTTCGGTTCAAAACAAGAACAATTTTATTAACAGCGAATCAAAGAGAAAAAGAAAAGAAAAAAATTACATGCAGCCATCGTTGCGCATATACCAACGAATAAAAACACAAAGCGTACTGACCGACTACAGGCATCTCCGTACTAACCCCCTTTCTTCTTTCTTCTCTCACCTAAAAACATAAGAGTTGAGCATCAAAAGATGAAACGTGTGAAGCAGACTTCCACTTTTATTATTAATGTAGTTCATTAGCGATTTTTAAAACTATGCGACTATTTGCTGCACACTTACTTTAAGGTTTGGAAACAGACATTGACATCACTTATTGCTTGAACAAATTTAAAACCAAGGTATATTTACACAAGGTAAACTCGTTGGCCCATATGTTTGTCAGCTGTGTACCCTTAGTTGGAACCCAAACGTCAAATTTCGTGTATATGAGCCAACATTTGTACATGTGTGCGTTAAATTGTTTTTGTTTTATATGAAGACAGTTTTGACAACTCGGTTCCTTTTATAGAGCAACATGTCTACACTCCCAAATGAGTCTACCTTGTGTAAATATACCTTGTTTAAAACGATAATAAATACTTAGAATTTTCCACCAAAATAAAAAAAAAAAGGATTTAATTCAAAATGGAGTATGCCGTCGAAGAATATTTAGATGTAGAATTCTTTTGAAAAAACTTTTAAAATATTATTACAAATAAAATAAAATATTGGTTGTACAAACAAAGTAGTAAGTACCAAAGTTGTAAAACAGGGCAGTATGAACCCTTAAGTAAAAGTAAGGGTAAAACATGTAACATGTTTTGCATGTTTTTCATCAACATTTTCACAAAAGAACTTGAAAATTTTTCCCACAGTTGTATTTTTTGTACAAACGAACGCAAAATGTAGAACATGTAACATTAATGCAACATTTTTCTCAGAAAAGAAATCGCCATAAATTTTTAGCTGTAAAGGTATCAATCATTTTAATAATGAGACAAATATTGGAATATTAAAGACAATTGTGTAGTTTATTGTATAAAAATACTTTGTTTAATATTTATTTTACAGCAAATGTATCATGTCATATCAATCTTAAGATTATTTTAATTGTATAAACTTGAAAAAACTCATTTGTTTGATATAAAATAAATAAACAACTAGTCGTAAGTAGTAAAAGATTTAATTGGTAAACAACATTCAAAAAGTCAACCTTTATTTGATGGAAAACTTTCTATCTATCTCTTTCAGGTAAGAGATGATTTATTATATACATAGAATTTTTTGGGCAAAACCCAACAAACAATTTTTAAAGCAATTTATGGACATGTATACATATTCTCTGCAAAAAATTACCAAATATTGGATTCACTTTCAATAATAGAGGTAAATATAAAGAACTCTAGGTAAAAATCATAAACCTTTACTTTTTGAAGACCCGCAGATTATAGAACTGTATTTTTCACTTTCATCTGAAATTAACGTAGTAGAATTATATAAATGACTTGGTTATAAGCAAGCAGTGTTGCCAGCTTAGCATTTTTCATACTAGATCTAGCAATTTTTAAAGTCATTTGGCATGAAAAAAAATTATTATTAGAAAACTCCTAGCATTTTTTAGTTCTTGGAATATTTTTAATATTTTCCATTTTTATAATGTTTAATGCAAATAGAAAAGAAAAAAACGGAAGATTCTAACACTGAATTAGATCTAAAAGATGAAACAATGTTAATGCTCATTAATGTTTCACTGAAATAAAAATCAAAAAAGAAAAAATTTTAAAATATTAATAAAAACCTATTCACAAAAGTTTCGCAAAGGTTGGGACAAGCACCTCAAGTTTAAAGAATGGGTGAAAGAAACCGATGACTTAGAAAAAACCTTTTGCAATTACCGGAAATGCGATAATTAGGGGCCTGGAGCAACATGCAGAAATAAGAAAGCACAAAAGTATTACGGGCATAACTAAAAACAAGCCTATCCCTTTCTAAAGGATTTGCTACAAAGTTCAGCAGAGGCGACATAAAGTTTATGTGCTGGGCATAGTTCTATTGCACCTGTCAAGTATCTGACAAACCTTTATTAAAGCTAGTTTGACAGCTAGTCGTTGAACCTGAAGGACAGTCTGCAGCATATTATAAAAAATGTATTGGCCTTTACTTTAATGAAGATATTTTTATATTTTTCATAATAATTTATTTAGCATGTTTAGCATTTTTTTAACGAAATCTAGCATTTCTTCCTCAATAAGTTTTGGCAACACTATAAACAAGTAACAACCTTTTTGTTCCCGAAACAATAGTCTTGGCACAAAAGTATACTATGGGGAAGGGTTTGTAAGGTTCGGCACGGCACAGAACATAGAACTTCTACCTGTTATTATGATAAGTCAACCAAAAATCTTTTGAAAAAGATTTATTTGAAAACAACTTTCATCTGATAAAAATTACGCTGAGCTTTCTTATTTATTCGCTGACAAGTATTTTCTCTAGGGCCTTTTAAAATTACAGTGTTTGTTGGTACTTTTAGTCAAGTGATTTTTTCTAAATTTATTTACTTTGTTTAACCAGACTATTTTTTTTTTTTTTTTCTTTAAGATAAAATTTATAATATATTTTTTGTTGTTATTTGAAATTGCTTAATTCATTTAACATCAACAAAAAACGAATAAAAAGGAAAAGTTATTTAACTTTTAAAATAAAAACAAAAATGACCAAATAAAATAAACAATTACGAATTTTAGAATTAAAAAAATGCATGTGACCTAAAAAATTAAAGAACAGTGGGACCAATTAAGATCATTGAAAACCTATTTTGTCTTTGAAATTTTTTTCAAAAGTGCAATTTTAAAAAAGAATGCCCTCAAAAAAGTAGAAATTTTCGGATGGAATTGTACATTTCCTGCGACAGTAAATTGGGAAGGGAAACTCAGTTGCATGTACTCTGTTTTGTAATTCCAACACTTTTCAACTTGAAGTTGGCTGTAGTTGTATTTGTATTTATATATAAAATATTAAAAGGAAAAAAAGAAAGACAAGACAAAAATACAAGACTATTGGTGTTACTTTTCTACAAAAAATGTAACATTTTATTTAAAAAAATGCAATTTGGTGTTCGTTTCTTAAAAATGCTCTGCTCTTTAAAAGGGCAGCGTGTTTTATTCTAAAAATATTCACCCTTAAATGTCATAAGGCATTGCACTTTACGCCCCGTGTAAATCGAGAGTGTTGATAATGCCCTGTAAAAAGATGGCTTCTGTTTATATATAGGGTTACCAGACGAAGTTGGGAAAAAATCGCCTCTAATCAGGACAATAATAATTTTAAGTGTTAATAGTAATTTTTTTATTATTTTGTAGTAAAAACAAAAGAAAGAATTAAATTGTTAATGGTAGGTTGTCAGTGATATAAAATTTAAATGGATTCGGTGTTATAAAATTGTTTTTGAAAAAAAAAAACGTCAAATCAAGAAATCGTAAAATTGGCAATCTGGCAAAGGTATTTCCTTGTTTACATATTTTATGAAAAACAAACTAAAGAAATTGGAATTTGGGGATTCATTTTGTTTATTTATTTATTTATTTATTTATATTTTGAAGAACATACTTTTTGATTTATGTACATATTTTTTTATATATTGAAGAACAAACTTTTTGTCAGCTGTTAAAAACAGCGTGATCCAATTTTGTGTTTTTCTCTCTTCAAATAAAAAATTGCATTATTACATGTTAGGCAAGACATTTTATACATGCACCTTTTAAAATGTGGTATTTTTTTTTTTTTTTTTTTTTTTTTAGAAAAGAAAACACCATATAATTTCATAATCTGTACACAAATGCAATTTTAAAGTAGAATTTGTAAGAATTGCAAGTCTGGACGATGACTGTCATAAATCACGTGCAAAAGTAACGCCATTTGTTGTGAATCCCAAACTGTAAAGCTATTAACCAAATAATTTTTTACATTAAAATAATTTTCATAAAATTAATAAAGTAAAATAAAATTAATAAAGTAACTTTTTAAAAATTAAAATTAAAAAATTAAGTTTTTATTTTTTAAGTTCATATTGATTTTTACAGAACAGGTACCTTCTTCAAGATAATTTTTTTTTTTCTATTTTTTTTTTTTTTTCTTTTGTTAATTTATACCCATTGTGCTTAGCTTTTTTAGGGATTAGTAATACAATTGACGTACATTGCTTTAAGAAAAAGAATTTGTCTCTTGTGTTTTTCTCGTTCTTTAGGTAAAAAGGAAATTGATTATATACATTATCAGCAAATATTTCTATATTTATGTATGTTTATGTGTATAATGATATAATTGCATACCTATTTTCTTATATACTATCTTATACATATATACATACATACATACATACATACATATATTTCTAATCCGAGTAAATCTTTGTCATTTATCCAAACTACTTCAAAGGAATATTAAGATTATTTTGTATGTTTTTCTTTCTTGTATATTTTTGTAAGATTTTTTTTCTTTTTGGATTACAATTTAATAAACGCCAATTCAAAAGTACAAATGAACCACAAAAACATTTTGTGCGAGAAAAAAGTGAAAAAAATCACCTAAAAATAAATTCTTTAAATTGAAATTAACCCAATAAACAAATAACTGGTTGAAGTGTTGTATTCAGCTCTGCTGAGTTTTTGATGGCCTACATCAATAATTTAATTAGTATTTTCTGAGCATATAGTATTTTTTTTGGCTTTTCATTAAGGGCTCAAGACATTGCCCGGTTTGTCAATATTATCTTCATATAAAACAAAAACATACGGTTCTACCTTGTGTAACTTTACCTTGATAAATATCTCTTGATATTCTATCAATTTAATTCTATTTCAATCCTAAACTGTACCCACGATCTGTAAATTGTGAGAAGTACTCGCATCGAGTTTATTTGATAGTTCAAAGCGGGAACCAAGGTGAATCCATACGAGGTGGTCTTATCTTGAAAACGGATACAACACAGTAAAATACTTTAACGTTGTGTCAAAATAATACACCACTGCAGTAAACAAATTAGCTGTTTGTCAAAAATGTATACTGTCACATTTAATCCATTTTTTAATTTGAAATTGTGTGTTTTGAAATGAAATAATTTAAAAGCGTTTTTAATTTCCTAGTTCTAAGTGAAAATTATATAATTTATAGAAGAACCACCAGAACGGTATACTATTTTGACATAAGGTCACCTATTATGAATTCACCTTGGCGGGAACTTTCTCACAAAAATATTACAGACACAATTTTTCTGTAAATTGGCAAGTAATTTTCTTACGTGACATCTGATACTCGCCAAAAATTTTGCAGACGCAGTTGCTTGTTTTAATATATGGCATTTTTGTGTTCATTTCTCACATTTTTATCGAAAAGTTTCACGACGCGCAACGAACACAACATGGGCACTGCTCGGTAGAACTAGATATAATTTGACACCCAAATCATTCGTTTCTAATTGGTTTTCTTATTTTGTTTTTTTTTTTTAAATCAAACTTAAGAACAAACTTAATACACTTCACCCCTTGTAGTGTAAAAAAAAAAATGTCAATGCAAATAAAAGGAACAAAATATGATTGTATTATTTACTCGACTATCTAAAGACTTCAGCACACACTAAATAAAAATAAATGTTCTTTTAGAAAAAGAAAAATTACTTGAATGATCTATAGGAATTTTAGACAGCATTAGGCTGGTGAATTACACAGAGAGAAAAATGTATGGTAGAAACCTAAAAACCAAACAAAAACTTTCCTTCGAAAATAAAAATATTTAGAATTATTTTAAATAAAAATGTTGTACAAACTTTTTTTTTTTTTTTCGTCTTTTTGGAACAACAAAAAACATTTAAAAAATTCCAAATTTCTCCATGTCTCTACAAAATTTCTTTTCAAATGTTTTTATCAACACAATTCTCTCGATATGTTTAGTCTTCTTGTCTATTTATTCTATTAACAAAAAAAAAAGAACAATACAAATTGAAGTAAATGTCAGGGTGAAGCGAAAAAAGTGCTAAACAAGAAAGAATGTACAATTGTCAGAAATTTGCTTTATTTGATCAACATGAAATTAATGAATGGGGTGTTTAGTCAGTCACTTTGTGCTCTTCTTATCAATTTGAATAAAAATATTGAAACTACTTGAGGTGTTTTGAAGAGCTTAATAATGGAAAATGGCATGATTATGAAGATTAATTAGGAAGTAGGAAGTGAATTAAAGTGAATGAATTGAAGACGAAAAATATTTGAAATTAAGTAAAAAAAAAAACTCAACAAAAAATCACTAAAATTGTTTAAAATTTCTGATTTTGGCGTTTTATTAAAAATGTATTTTTTAGCTCTGGAATCTTTTTTTGATTGAAATTACTTTTTGTAATTTGCTTGAATTTTGTAAATTTGTTTATTTTATTTAAATGATTTATGCCTTTTTCAGATGTTTTTTTTTTTTCTTTATATGATTTTTAACGAATTTTTTAAATTTTATATCTAAAATTTGTTTTTTTTTATATTTATGCGATTTTATGATATGGGTGATTTTTTACCTTTATCTTATATCCTGCAGACAAGCCGAATGGCTTTGTAGGAAAAGATAAAAGATTTAAATTGTAAATAAATAAATAAAGTAAAACTGAAAACCTCGCTTTCTAATAGTTTGAAACTTCTAAAGAAATTTTTTGAATTATTTTTCTGATTAAGGTCAATTTTATAACTTGCTTAAATATGCTTTTTTAATATTTTAGTGTTTTTTTTTTAGTACATGTGTTTTCCCGTCTGTAGCAGTTTTTGACATTTTTTTAACTTGCTTAAATTTGAATTGTATTTTTTTTATTTTTGCCATTTTTTTTCTTGGTTTTTCTGCCTTTAAAAGTTATCCAACACAAGAGATTAAACGTGTAGCACCTAAAACTTTTTTCTTTTTATATAAATTTTCCAACACGTTCAATCACTAGTGTTGTGAAAACCGCACATAAAAGTCTGGTTAGTTTTACTTTGTTTTAGCTTTAAGTTTCGTTTTTAATAATTTACTTTTCAGTTTAAAAAATATGTGTTTAAGACCAGGGCTTAAAAAACTGCAGTAGAAACCAAAAACTGTTCAACAAAAAAGGTTTATTTGTGTACAAGTTTTCGCAGTTTGAGTTGGTTTGACTGCGACTGTTTACGTTTAATAAATCGGAAGAAAAAACAACAGTTTTTTTTTTTGCCAATGACAAATGAAGAAGTGGAAGAAATTACAGTTTTTCTACTTTGACTGCAGTTTTTTAAACGCTGTTTAAGACCGTTTCCACATTTTTTTTTTCTTCAATTAAAAAAAAGTTTTGATGAATATATTTTTTTTTAAACGTGCTGCTTTTTAGCGATTTTAATGATTTTTATACCTTTGACCTCTGGTGGAAAGGAAATATAGTTTTTCAATCTACAATATTGATCTAAGAATCTTTCAAGTACATACTTATAGTCTGGGCCCTTATTTTTTTCTCATTATTTATTAATTGAATCTTTATGTATTATATATAAACTAAGAATCATTAATCAAACCTTATCCTAATTCTGTATTTATGTCCTGCCAGTGCCAGACAAAAATGTTCTTCTTTACGGGTTCTGTTCACATGTATAGGAGTTTATCGCTCATCTTATTGGGTAAGTGCTGCAGAGTCTCTTCCTCTTAAGCGAGTGTGGCCGCCATGGCTTAAAATATTTCGAGCTAGTGGATTTGGGTGCTTTTCGAGCCTTTTTAAATATTTTACTGCTATTTCGTTATCATAGTTTTAAATAATCGAATATTGAGATCCTTGTGAATATTTGAGTTTTTAACATACCAGGGAGCGGCTGTGATTATTCGAAAAAGTTTATTTTGGCGCCTTTGAATTTTTTCGTTATTTGAGTGGCTTTTAGTTTCAATTGAGTTAATTTTGCCTCTATATGGCTTCTCCACGTTAATCGCCGAACCAGATGTATACCGAGATATTTTACATGCGAATGTTGAGGAATTTTTTGATTATTGATTGTAATAGGGCGGCAAGATTCCCGGCGCAAGGTGAATGTTATATGGACGCATTTTTGCTCATTGACCATTATCCTCCATTGTTTTAACAATATTTCTAGTTGAAATATATGATGCTGTAAGTAACGAGATGCTTCATAACGGTTTTCGTGGACGCATAGAAAAGCTGTATCGTCTGCAAATGTTGAAGTTTGGGTGTAGTTGTTTGTTGGCATGCCCGAAGTATAAATTAATAGAGCCCAGGATGCTTCCTTGTGGGACTCCAGTGCCAATTGGCTCCTTATGTGTCCTTATGAGTACCGAAGTTTATCTTCGCTATCTGACCATCTGTTCGTGTATATTCTGAAATGGGTTTTCAGGAGAGTTCATAAATTATGGGGACCAGGTTGTTATATATTTATGTCACATATCCTGCGCAACAAATGGCGGCGATTTGAGCAAAGAATCACGACTGCCTCTAATTTTTACCCAAAAAATCGCTTGTAATTGTTTTTTATACCCTTCACCGAAGGTAAAAGGGTATATATATATATATATATATATATATATATATATATATATATAAAGTATGTCTTTTCGTTTGATATTTCTACAATATTGATCTAAGACCCTATAAACTATTAATATTCTGGGCTCTTGTGAGGAGCGAAGTTGATTTAACGATGTCCGTCTGTCCGTTGAAATGGTTTTTCTGAAGCCCCCAGATATGATAAGGACCTAGAAGCTATATATTTATGTCACATATAGTCCGGCATTGTTTGCTTTTGAAATTCAGCCTGATCTTTTTGCAAATGGCTGTGGGCGTGATTGAACAAGTGGTGGTAGAACTTTACATACAAAGAGATATGTTTTGTTTTAAAAAAATTTAATTTTACTAATATTTTCTAGTCCACAATTAGCTTTTTTTACTGCCTGGTTTTCAAATAAAAATAAAAAATTTTGTTTGGGAATTTACATTAATGCGCGGTTTTCACAACATAAGTGATTCCACATTAGTAAAATTTATATGAAAATCACTCAAAGAGCATAAAAAAAACTCAAATGTGTTTGTGTTTTCAATATAAATTTCTAAACGAAAATTTTTATTTTAATCTCAAAAACTGGACGTTAATAAAATCAATCACATACTTTGATTTTAAGACTAAAAGTTAATGACCTTTTTCATTTATGACAGACCTTCGTCATATAAATTAAAACAGAAATTAATCAACCTTAAACAAAAATTGTCTAGTGTGGTCGTTTTGACTAATTGATTGATTGACTAATTAATAAGAAAGAGGATTTCTATTAAACTTTTATGTTAATTAAATATTTTTTTCTTTTTATTTCGTAAAAATTTTAGTTAAAAAAGAATAGACATATTTCAAAGAAATAAATAACTGTCAAATTTTATTTAAACGTGAAGTTGAATATTAATTAAAGCTAAAAATATAAAAAATAGAAAAATATCAAATAGAAATGCTAATTATTAAAAAAAAATATTGAAAATAAATTCAAACATGGGTGTTTGTCAAAATATCCAACCAAACAGAAAACTGTCCTTGAATTTAAAAAAACGCAAGAAAAAAAACGTCAAAGTGGCAAACGAATTAAAGGAAAGAAAACTTATTATTTTTAAAAGTAAACTACATATAAGTTATTTATATATTTTCCCTTAGAAGTTCTCTCTTGAACTTTTATCTTTTTTATTAAAGAAAATTTTGATAGGTTTTTGAAACACCATTCAGTCAATCATTTCGAAAATAGCAAATATAAAAAAAATTGAAGACAAATATTTACATATTAAGTTTTTTCCCCCTAAATTTTATCCGCAAAATTTCTTAATTGCGTGTTAAGAAATTGTTACAATTCCCCAAGGCAGAAAAAGAAACCTGCCTTAACTGTAAAAAGGTTAAATAAACATCTATATTTCTCTAATATGTACTAGAGTGTCTATAGACACTTGTCATTTCATGACAGGTACAAAACAAAAGTTCAACAGCTGCTTAAGTTTGTTTGTTTTGAACAAAATAAATATTGTTATTTAATTAATCGTTTTTCACTTTCTTCCAAACGTAAACAAATGTCGTCATAGTTAATGAATATTGTTAAGAATTCGTTAAACATCGCGTGAGTTTCGTTGAAATTAAAAACTATAAAAGCTACCCCTTCATAGTTAATTTTTTTTTTTCTTTAATTTTTTAACGCTTAAAATTAATTTAAATTTGTTGTTACTTTCTTTTATACATATTTATACAAGTATTAATTGATTTTTTTTATCTGCTTCTATTTGCACAAGAAAATAACATTACTAATTTAAAAAACAGAGCAATGTTATTAACATTATCACTCAATTAATCTTAGACAACGGGAAAACATTTAAATGTTAAAACTAAAGCATAGCCTAAGGCGTTAATTAAAAATTGTGCCCGTATGACAAAATGGCAGGCAATCGAAAATTTGTTTTTAGTAAAAATGAATTATTGGGTCAGGGAACATGTTTTTTTTTTTTTTTTTGTTTTGAGAGAATACCCAGCAAACACAGAAATGCATGTATTGCTAAACGTATTGCATGGATGAAAAATATTATTGCGGCAATAATCGATTTCGTTTTCGCATGATACTTCCTTCCGAAGAAACGTGTCTCGATGGCAATACTTCTCAGCAATACGAAAGCGATACTACTAGATGATTAACTAGCAATATCGTTAAATAACCACTTATTAGAAAATAAGAAGATATCGCCAAAATTTCATTGGGATGATAGGAAGAAGATTTAGCATTTTAAAAAATTGTCATTTATGTATAAAGCACAGCTTTTTATTTAAAATGAAATTGAAATTTATAATTAAAATAAAGTAAAATAATATACATAAAAATTTAGTTTCCACCATATTTTGAAAAAAAAAACCTACCACTTCTTTTAAATTGCATCCAGGGTTGAGAAATACCTTTTGCAGAATATTTTGAGAACTAATTTTTTAGATTTTATAATTTGATTAATTTTTATTTTTTTATTTATGACGTACATACATATGTATGTATTATAATTTAATTTTTTTTTCTGTTTATGTTGCGTAATTTTCTCGAAAATTATAAAAGGAAGAAAATAAAAAATTACTTTGATCATTTTCTTTTACACAGAAAAAATTATTGCCGAATTATTTTCAAACAAACGCTTGTTTGAAAATTTTTTTAATTTCTATAAATTTTTTTACTGATTCAATCAATATTTTTGTTTGATTTTTATTTAACCAACAAAAATGTGGACAACTCTTCAAAAATATAATAAACGCGTTATTGGTGTCAAGTTTTCATAATTTTGTATGAAATATTTAACGCTCTTTAATGTTGTCGTCTTTTTGTATTTTTTTATTTGATCGTAAGCAACACTTCTTTATGTGAAATATAAAAACAACAACAAAAAACACACACAGTCTATTTTTGGACGCTTTAAAAAAGTGCAACTTTAAGAAAAACAATAGCAGAAACAACATTATAAGAAACAAAATCCCGTATTCAATTTTTTAAAACTGTTAAGTTAAATACCTACATCAAATACGACAATAAAATGATGACGATAAACATGTCGAGTCGGTCTGCTGCCAAGGAAAGCATACAGCAACAGTGAGTGAAGAAGAAAAAAAGCATTGTGTGTATAAATTATTCCAACAAAAAAATGTGTCTCAAAGCCAGGCGCCGGCCGCTCTGCTCTGCTTTGCCTTTACCTTCTACAGTGCTTGCTTGTGTGCGCGTGCGTCATTGCTTGTGAAAAAAAAACTTTTTTGTTTTTGTTATACCTATGATTTTCAGTAAACTATTTGTTTGATTCAGTTAAATTATTTGTTTGAAAAAATCAGTGTTTTTTTTCAATAAACGAAATGCAAATAAATTGTTTGAATATGCAAATTTGTTTGTAGGACCGATTTCAGACAAAAAATGTTTTGATTCTACAAATTTTTTGTTTGAATTGGAAAAATAATTTTTTCTGTGTAGATGACAATTTGAGGATATTGCTAAACTATTGCCATTTGTTTGCAGGGTACAGACAAAGAGCATTCAGGGTTTCCATGTGAGAGAATTTCAAACAAATAGGAAATTGTAATTATTTATTAAAGGACAGATAATTGAATAAAGGAATTTAGAGATATTTGCAGTATGTTGGGAAATTATCATGCTGGAATGATCTAACAGCCACTTCAAGGCAGCTTGAAATAAATTGCTGCAGCACACAAAATTTGACTGGATAAAAATCAAACTTCTACTGGCATATTCTTTACTTCCGTACCCTTGAGTTAGATTCAAGAAAAGACCAACACGGGAGCTCTAAGAAGAGCTTAATAATAATCATACTAGAGTATATTTTACGCCCTATAAGCGAATCGTGGCAGTAGAAAGGTGTGAAAAATTAATTGTCATTTTTAATTTCCAAAAAGCTGCACTTATGTATGTTTATCACCCTACAGTGAAACGTCTAGAGGTAGCTGCTTCTCTAGATGCATACCTGGGGCAAAATTTATAGTAAACGTTATGAGACCATTAAAAAAAGACCACAATAGTTTGTAATGGTGGCTTTTAGAGACCCGCACTGTTCAGCTTGAAAATCAAATTGCACGGACATTATGAGAAAACACAAGCTACGTACGCAACACGATTAGTTTAGAGAAAATTACGTGTATGACCATGAAAAATACCAAATTTTCTTGTGTTACGGCTATCGCATACCTAATGTGTAATAAAAGAAAAAGGAAAGTAGCTCACATACGATTTTATTCAAGGCGAATTCAACTACAGGTGTTGTCGGAACGCCATCTAAATTGGGCAGTTCGGAGCAATTTGTTTTGATTTGTTAGTTATTTTATTGTTATTGTATATGTATTGTTATTTCTGTTGTTTTTGGATTGTTGTATGTAGTATCAACACAATCTGTAGTTGAATTCGCCTTGATTTTATTTTATTGATGGTCGCCATCGCTTTTGTTGTTAAAAAACAAAAACACAACACATAGATAATTATGTTATGTTTGCTTAAGCCTTAAGAACAAAACGTTTGCAGAATTAGCGACGCACAATTTGTTATGTATGTTCTTAGATATGGGGAAAACGTATGGCAAAAAACCCCATATAAAAAGCAACAATAACAATCAAGATGGCGCAAAAAAGTGAGTATTTAAAAAACTTAAAGGCCCAACTATAATATGCTTAAGTTGGTTTAAGCAAATGCGCGAATACATGTAAATCATATATGTCAAACCATATTGAACTTAAGGAAACTTTTTATTAAATTTTATGAATCTGTCATTTGCTTAGGCAAGGTGCGAAACAAATCGCACTTTCCGTACGGAATCAAATGTTTTTTGGTTTTGTTTTTGTGTTTTTAAATGCATTTGAAAAGATTTTTGTTATTTTTTGACAGGAGCTTAAGCATATTATAGTTGGGCCTTAAACTCATAAAGTGTCAGATGGATTTATTTTCTAGTTATGAAAAATTGGACATTAGAGGGGAAGGATCCGATACTTCCTTCATAAATGCGTGACTGATGAAATGTTTTTTGGTTTGGTGAAAAAGGAAAAAGGGCTTAATTTTGTGTCGTGTCGTAAATGTGAGCATGTTAAAAGCGATACATACTAAGTTTTAGAAGGAACGATCTGAAATGGCATAAGTGGCACCATAAAAAAATGTATGGTCTTAGAAACTTCATTGACATATATTTCATTCTAGAGGGTGAGTGGCACAACTTTTTTTGACCTACCTTTTGGACATACAAAGATGTACATATGTATATATAATTAACCAAAAATATAAGAACTAAAAACAAATAATCTTAAAAATATATCAGTTCATTCAAGCCAGCAACTCAATTGCATGCGCTCTCTTACAACAAATACATGTGTTGAAAGAAATGTAAGACGACGTACTGCACATCACTTGTATTTTCAAACGGTTAGCAGCGAATGAATTAAAAAAAATCAATGAATTGAAATGACTTGAAATGAAAGTTGTCTTGTTGCAAGCCTCTTGTGGCTATCAAGAAGGGCTTATTTTAAGATCAGTTAACTCATTAGCGCCCAATGATCTCATTTGGGAACATACACAAATAATTAAATAAATAATAATTGAAAAAAAAAATGGAATAAATGAAGTTATATTTTTCGAAAAAAGCAAATGGGTCAATGCGCCCACAATTTAAATTTAAATTCAAATAGTGCAACAATAACTTTAGAAAAATAGAAATTTTAAAGAATTTTTGTCACAAATTTTTTTATATTCTCAAAACATTCCACAATTTATCATACACATCTGTAAAAAAAAAATTCTCCTAACTCTAATTTATTTATCTACCCCACAAATTAAAACCAAAAATTCAAATCTAAAAATCAATTCAAATAACGAGAAAAAAACGAAATTGTTGAAAAAAGGGAAAATGATTCGCATATAGTATAACACAAATCTGTTAATTAAATGAGACAATATTAAAACAAATTAAAGCAAACAAAAATACAAATGTAAATAAATTTAAACGATAGATTTAAGCGATCAGTTATGATACAAATATACTCCACAGTTTGTACCGAACAAATAGAATTTTCTTATTTTTTACACTATATTTACAGACAGACATATGTAGATACAAAGATTCATTTAATAATGTGTCTATTGAAAATAAGAGAAATTTTATAGAAATATCCCACAAATTCTTTACTTTAGAAAAAAGATAAACAAAACAAATTTAAGTGCGGACTTAAATAAAATTGTGTTGAGGAGAGGGGCGAGGGGCGAGAGGGGAGGGGCGAGGGGCGAGGGAGATTGGTTTATACACAGAAAAAATTGTCTCTAATCACCAAATTCATAGAAACAAGCACAAATTGTTGATTTTGCACCTATTACCAAAATGATTATATAGATTACTAAAAATTCAACATTTTTTTATTTTTCGAATTTATTCTATGAGCTTAATTTCAGTTATGTATTTTTTAAAGCTTTTTTGTAATAGTTATTCCTTAAATTTTTTGGAATGACTACGAAAGGAAATAATTCCTAGTTTCTATTGATTACTAAAAATTGTAAAAATTTTAAAATTTTAAAATATTTGTAATTAGTATTGTGGTTATTTTGTTGAACTATTTATGGTTTTTAATCCAAATTTTTAATTAGGCTTAAGTTCATTAAATTTAATTTTCATTAAATTATTTCTATGAAGAAAGGAATTTTACAACATGAAAATTAATTAAAATTGTTAATTATTTCTTGACAAAAGTACGAAGAAACAGAAGTAAGGAAAAACATGTAAAATCAATTCAAATGGATAATCATTCGAAAAAAAAGCAAACTTCGATCTACCAAAGGTTAAAATACAATTTGGTTTCAGGATTGATGTTTGACTATTGATGTCAGCAGTCGTCGATGGCTGCGAGTGTAAAACGGCAAATCCTTCTGAGGAGATCGAGTGGTTGCGATCGAAACATATCATGGTAATCTGCTGGCCGTGGTTCGAATCCCGGCCACGGACAAAAAATGAAAGGTTATCAATAACAATTTTAATTCATTTTCATGTTGTAAAATTCCTTTCGTCATAGAAATAACTTAATGAAAATTAAATTTAATGAACTTAAGCCTAATTAAAAATATTAAAAATATTTGTAATTCTAATTAAAAAAATGATTAAAAAACTTTGCAGTTTCAAACAATGTGGATATTGATTTGATTAAATAAAGCTCAGGTTTTGACATTTCCCAACAACAATTCTACAAATTATTTTATTTAAAACGAAAAAATCAATAATCAAAAAATTTTTTGTTATTTAAATAATATTTTAATTTAAAGTTTACTTCAACATAAAAAAATTAAATGTTAATTAAATCAAAACTACATTTTGAATTTTCTTTCAACAAAAAAAATAATTGATTCAATTATTACATTTATTAAATTGAAATACTTTTAAAACAATTTTTTATTTTATTTTATTTTTTTTTTTTTTTTGTGTAGGATTTTTTTTGTTTACATATAGATATTTAAGTTAAACTTGTGATACTTAAAAGAAATTTAATTCATGTATTTATAATCTATAAATAAAAATGAAATTTTTGTAAATCATAAAATATTTATGTTAAAACTTACTTAACATTTTTGAAGAGCAGAAATTTCAGAGACCTAAAGTAGATGAAGAGAGCTGTTAATTTATTTCGACTCTATTAAAGAGTTGTACAAAAAAAGAATTTAAATATTAAAACAACTCAGAAAGAAAGCCCTCTAAAGCACGTTTGTTCTTATTTAACTCTTGTTCAGCCTTAGTTCAAATTTATGTTCAGATTCAAGATTTTGATTTTCATTTATTTCTTAAGATTATTCAAGTATGGGCATTCAAAAGCACGAGCCTCATTAAACTCAAAAATCTGGTAGATCGATATTTTAAGTATACTCATTATCACTGTCCTTCCGACTGTATGTATTTAAATAAATATCTCTTAATTTTCAATATTTTTGTTTCTCTACTCTCGTTTTAGATGTTGCCATACGCTTTTTAGCTTTAAGTTCGTTCAGCAATGGCTACCAAATCTGCAGTAACTGCCACTGAAACTTTAATATCCACTGTCACCGGCTTAATGGAGGAATCTCGTCAATTCAAACAAGTAATCGAAAGCCAAAAGCAACAACAGGGCTTTGGCCTCGACACCAAACAAAAAATGCCCCTTAGTAGAAGCACTAACCAACTACAAGTCCCCAGAATGATGAAAATGAATAATGAGGGCGCCAAGGAATCAAAACTTTTACAAGAAACTTGCCATCAACAGCCAAAATTAAGCATATCTAAATCCCAAGATGATGAAGATCTGAAAGAGGAACAATATGGTAGTGTGTCACCCATACCATTTGGCATAACAATGCATGCATCATCAAGGCCAGCTATAAGTTCTCTAGGGGCCTCAAGGGCCATTAATTTTCGTATGAAATTTCGTAAGAGTCATACTTGTGGTAGTTTATTTGCAAAATGTAATTGTGGCACCACCACTTCAACTGAATTGGACACAAGTCATTTAGCCAGCAGCTCACGTGCCGGCTCATTTGACAATTCGCAGCCAGCAAATATGATAAAAACTGCTACATCCACAACAACACAAGCTATGATACATAATCAACATTTACAGCAACAACAGCAGCAAGCTCAATCGCTTTATTATCAACAACAGCAGCAACAAAGTTTCCATCAATCCATTTCACCCTCTTCTAATACTGAACTATCGCTGGCCTCTTCAATGTCAGACGGTGGAAATAAGCTAACAGCCAGCTCGGGGTTTCATTCACTCTCCACACAAACCTCATCGGCTACCTCGGCTTATCTATCCAGAGAAGAGAGTCTAACGGCCAGCTTTGATACTCAATTGCTCTCACCCACAGAGACACCACCACAAACAGCAACATCAACAACAAACGATTCGTCAAAATTATTAGCAGCAACTACAGCTAATACTGAATACATAGATAAATCAGCCGTTAGTCAAGAAACGGAAATTGTCGCAGTTACACGTTCAAGAGCACAAACAATACCGCGAATTTCTTCACCGCCTCAATTAGAAGCCGCGTCAGAAAATTCCTTAACAAAACCCCTACCTGTACCGTCACCAAGACGCTCCGAAGGTTTACATAAGCCCAGCCCAAAAAAATTATTTCAAACGTATTCTCATCCCGATACAGACTTTATCTTTACCGATGAGAATAAACATCCGTCAAGAGAATCATTATCGCTTTTACAAACTCCTGTAATACAAAGCCAGGAAACTGTTATAACCACTAGAGGCGGCAAAGTAGAAATTAAACAACCAAAACGTTCCTCATCCCCCAATATTGGTCAATATCAAGTATTGGATGTAGCAGTGCATCCAGATATCTTAGTGAAAATATCTCCTAAGCATTCTCCCTTGTGTGAAAATCGTCGTGCAAATACTCCCTTAACGGCTAGATCTACGGAACAACGTCGGCGACTTCTGCAAAGATCTCATGAAATAGATTCTGGTGGCTCCTCCTCCGGTTCGGAGAAATCCTTAGAAGTAAGATCACCAGGTGAATCTGTTCCTTTGTTGAAACCAAAATTGTTACCGGGTCAAAGTACTGTGAATTTAAGTGATGACGCTAATTTCGATGCAGCTCAAAGATATTTCGCTGAAAGTGGTATTCTAGGACCAATACAGAATCAGAGTTATTTAATACGTAAGACATCGAAGGCTTTGCAGGATGTAAATGTAATAGAGCATGTAAGTATGAAACAAAGTGATTCTTATTCAGTTCCAGTTTTCCGGTTTCAATTATAATTAAATTCTAGATCAGACCATGTTCAATTTGTATTAGTTCAGATTCTATATCAAATTCTTGTTCAGGTTTAAGCATAGGTTTTAGGTCAGTTCTGGCTTAGGTTCTGGTTAAATTTCTAGATCATGTTTAAGTTTTAATTAAGTTCGGCGCCAAAAGCAAAGATCCATAAATTTGAGTCGAAAAATAGTTCGCTCCAGAAATCGGCGACTAAAATAAGGAACGTAACGGCGCCGATCAGCAGCGAAAAACTAGCATTTTGGTGACGGAACGTAAACAACATCGGGTAGGTTTTGTTGGTGCTGTAACAACGAAATATCATATGCAATGCCATTTTGTTTAAAGTTCAGGTTCTAGTCCAGATTCCAGCTTAAGTCAGAACTCTTAGATACTATTTCAGATTAAAGCTTAAGTTTTGGCTCTGTTTTTGTTTAAGGTTTTGCACAGATTTTAGTTTATGTTCAAGTGCATTTTAGTTCAGCCCTTATTTATGTAATTTCCGTATTGTTTTTTCTTATTTACAGATTCGTAAAAACTCAATGAATCAACGATCAAATGCTCCCAACAATAGCCCTAGTACTCAAGCCTCTAATGCAGCATCTATGCGCAAAAATTCCACAACCAGTACCGGTTCTTTAGCGGTAACTTCACCCACTAAAAGCGGTTTCACACTGGCGTCACAAAATTCCCTAAACCTAAAACTACAAACCATGACAACAACAACGACGGGAACACCAACAGCACAACAAACACAGCCTGCTTTAGTCTATTCACCGCCTTCACCACAATCACCACACACAATGGCCACCAAGTGTGGCTTTAGTCCCAACGTCACCACACAGAGTTGCATGATTGTCGATGATAAGGACGCTCAAATTAAATCGCTGCAAGGCGAAATAGTATCGCTGAAAGATGTCATTAAATCCCGCGACGCTGAGATCGTCAAGCTTCGCAGAGAAATACACAAGTTAAAGGTTAGTTTTTGTGTAAAAAGTTAATTTTGGGAGAATTTCTATGACTTGGAGAGTGTTATTTTAAAATGTGATATTTTTGTTGCTAGAAATTTCTTGGCAAATCAAAAATCCGGTTTTAATATTTAATTTTTCTTTTAGCACTTTTTTCCTTTGCTCGATTCGATGTTATATTTTTTAGTCTGTCCGTCTGTTTATTTATTTGATTGCTTAATTTAAGTAGATTTTTTTTAATACACTATTAAAGTACTAATTCGTTGATAAAAACAGCTATAGCTCTATATAAGTATTATTATTATTTGTTTTTTTTTTTTTTTTTGGCTTTAAATGTTACAATTTTTTTATCAGGTAATAAAAGAAAAACGGCACAAATAGTTATTGAGTTTATGATCATCTTGAAAACACATTTTTATCTGTTAATTACGTATTAGTAAAACTAAATCATTTTTTTTATTTTATTTAGTTTAAATATTTTTAAAATAGTGTTGACTTTTATTAATAAAACATTGAAAAAAGAAAACTAATAGCACTCCCTAATATTTGTCATAAAATTTATTTATATTTATTTATATTTAAAAAGTAATTATTTTTAGTTTGCTGTGAAATTTGTTTAATTGTTTATACAATTTATTTGTTTAAAATTTGCTATTACTCAATATTTTCTTTTAATTGAGGTCAAATTTCGATATCAAAAAAGAACCGCAAAATTTTTCGCCTTCTAAAACAAACAAAATTTTTTTAAAACGTAAGAATATCTATATATCTATTTTATACATGTTTTTTAACTTTTAAATTTGTATCTCTTTAAACCTGGAAAAAACATATCTATTTTGAATCATATAGAGCAGGTTTGACGCCTTTTAGGTGTTGCGAATACAATAAGAATTTCGAACGGGACAGCTTGTTAGTACCGTCTACCGTTAAAGCATTAAAGAACAAGTAGTAAAGTATATTCGATCAAGCCCGACCATATGATACCCTACACCACAATATTTTAAAAACAAATTTTTGAGAGTGTGCCCTATTTGGACCCTTGGGCAGTCATAAACCCTCCAGAACAAAATTATTTTATAAGATTTAGCTTCATGTAAAAGTTCTTTGTGCTAAATATTATTTAGATATCGTTATCTATTCAAGATTTGTTCGCTTTCAAGTGATTTAAGAAAGGGTGTTGTATGGGTTAATTTTTGACCTACCAGCACAATATTTTGTCATGACCGTAAAAGTTATTATCGCTGAATTTTATGTCAATACCAACATTGTTAAGAAAGTTGTGGCATTAAAATAAAAAGATATTTTTGAGGAGTTGTATTGGTATGGGAACTATGATCAAATATGTACAGATTCCAATAAAATTTATTAAGATGATTTTGATTGCAATAAAATAAGTTTGGACCAAATTTAATCTAAGTACCAACATAATAAGATTGTTTATGGGCACAAAGACCCTATTCCGAAAAGAAGCTTGTATAAAATAATGGATCAATAGGCTTGATCCTTGTGCCAATTAGAATGTATGTACCAATTTGCATCAAAATATCTCCAAAATTGCGACCATTAATTTGCGAAGAAGGTTTAGAGACAGCCTGCCAGCCAGACGGACGGACATTGTTAATTATTCGCAGAAAGTGGTTCTGAGCCGATCGCTATACAAAAGGGAGATCCCAAATTGGGACCCTTTTTCACATTTATGTTACATTAAACCGGGACGGAATATTATATATATTATGTCCTGTGGTTCCTAGTAGGAACAAAGGGCCGCAACGAACTCTTTCCATTCGATCCGGTTTGATGCTGGATGTTTAATTTCCCTCTAGCTTAGCCCACTTTGGTTTACTTCAGATTCAAGTTGACGTCTCCAGGTGTGCGACAGGCGGCCAACTCTTCTTGTATTACCATGGGGGTTCCAGTCAATCGCAGATTAAGTAGGGTCGCCATGTGTTCTACGGAGCGAGTGACCTATCCAGCGCCATTTTCGATTAGGGATCTCGATGTTAATTGGCCGTTGGTTTGTCCGTTGCCAAAGGTTAGTGTTGGATATGGTGTTTGGCCAGAATATCTTGAGGATTCTACGCAGGCAGCGATTAACAAACACCTGAATGGCGTTTATTTCACGTGATGTCGTGTTCCATGATTCGCAGGCGTAAAGGAGCACCGATTTGACGCAAGAATTAAATATGCTAATCTTAAACCGGGACGGAAGCAATACTGAAATTGGACCGATCGCGCTCTTAAGCTTTTAAAACTTAATATATTAAGCGAAAATATCACATTTATGGAGTACTTTAAAAAAAAAAAAAACATTAAAAATATTTCCAAAACATTTATGAAAACAAAAAGTATTTGAATACCAATAAAAACTTTGATAACTAATATGCATGTGGCAGTGTAAATAAAACTGAACTGGCAAAATAAAATAAAGTAATTTGTTTTCTCTTTATCCACTACATTAAGAGTTGACAGAAAATCAACCAATTGTAGTCGGGACTGTAAGAAAAGATAAACTCACTGTTTATTGTTGTTGTTTTTGTTTAAGCTCTGATATTGTTACAAGTAAAACTGGTGCTTATAATTCTTATTCGCCTAACTGTTTTGTTTGGATAATATCTTTCCTAAAATCTTTGGATGAAGTTTCCTGATGATCTGGCCTAAGCAACCAGTGAAATGCGCATAGGAATAACTTATCACATCAACAATAAATTTCAGTGTATCAAAAAATTATTTAACTTGGTACTTAAAAACCTCAAGTTGATGGTTTCATCATAATTTTTTTACTTTTAGTGCATACTAGATGCACTCGAAATATAACAATTTTCAGTTTTAACCACGGCACGCAAAATTTGTAAATATTATTTGATTTTGACCGCTCACTGACCGAAACACTGGGTGGTTTTAAAGGATAAACTATTTTAAGGGACGGAATTGAAACTTAAAAATAAATCTATTTTTTTAAAGTTTTTTTTGTAATTGTTCCTTTTTTTTCTTTTTATTAAATAACAACGTCGTTCTAATTAATAATATTTCATTTAATATTTTTATATTGTACATATAAAAGTATAAAAAAGTTATGATTAATTACTTTTTTCTATTTCAGAGCGCATGCTCTAATTTTTATGAATTGAAACATAGACTAAGTAATGTTTATATTGAGAACTTTTATAAAAATATTTACTTTATAGCCATTCAATTATGAGTCAAATAAAAATGGCAATTTGCGAAATTTGCTTAACCACTGAATTTAGTTATTAGTCAAAAGCACGTGCATGAACTACTAACCTAAAAAGTGCTTCTGATCAAAGTACCTTAGAAGTGGTTAGAAAACAACTAATTTACAAAGTTGCTTAAAATTTCTTACCAAATAATTTATGATATTTAAGAGTGCTTTCAATAATTTTATATTAAAAAATAAAGTTAAAATCTATATTAAATGAAACAAGAATCATTAATGTATGTAGAACAAACAAAAATTATCGTTCAAGTGCTTAAATTTATCGTAAATCCTTTACAAAGGAACGAAAAAAGGATGTTGCTTGGAGAAGACTTTGGTTAGTATGATTTTGCATGAAAAAAATTTAAATATTTAAATATAATGAAATCTTAATATTAATACATATCTGTGGCATTTCGACTAAACATCTTAAGTCGAGATAAGAGCGCAAAAAAAGTTTTAAAAAAAACTTAGTGAAAAAATTATTTTTATCAAATAATAAAATAAACCGAAATTAAAGAAAAATTTCGTTTATAGTACAAAATTTTAAAATCTGAAACAAATATGTTTTTGAAGGAAAATTCGTATAACTAATAGGATTTTTTTCCAACTTTTTAAATTTGAATTAAGATGTTTTGCCAAACGGCCACAGATATATGTTTATATACTAACCTTCGAATTAAGATTTGTGGGAGCTGATACATATCTAGTCATTCCTTTATATCAGTATCAAAAACAAACATTATATACCGCTTATTAGTGTTCGGTACGGTAGAAATATGGAAAGCAAAAACGCTTATAGTGTTTGTGTAGTAAATAGCTTCAAAAACGTTTCTCTATTTGTAATCTTCGTACATTATAATACTGTACTTATCTAACTCAATATAAAGATGAGAACATTTCATTGCTTTCGGGTTTTCGTAAGAAACCACAAAATTCGTTGTGTTCGGTTCGACACATTAATGTTAATTAGTTTCAGTTGTGCTTAGCGCCCTTTTGGCTGGTAAACTCAACAAAAAAATGTTTACAAAAACAAAACATGTATACAATACACACAGGTTATTCCTGCTGTGGTGGTGCAAATTGGCAAGCAACAACAACAATAGAAGTGAGTTTATTGTTGTAGTATCGCCGCCACCGGATACATACTTAAATTCGCCTCAGATACTTTAACAAATAGTGGCGCAATCGTTTGAAAGTCCCTAATATGAATATTTGATATGTATTTCTCTTGAAATTGTATTGAATTGCGAAGTTCTCAAGAAATGCTCATTCTTTTTATACCCTCCACCACCACTAGTGGTGATTGAGGGTATACTAAGTTTGTCATTCCGTGTGACACGTTTTTATTGTTCATCTCAGACCCCATAAAGTATATATATTCTGCCGCCTTCCGAAATTCTAAGTCGATTTAGCCATGTCCGTCTATCTGTCCGTCTCTCCCTGTGTTCATCCGTCCTTCTGTTAAAAACACGCACACTTTCGAAAAACTCAAAAGAAAAGAACAATTTTGGTGGCAAATTGCTTCTGGGATTTTAATCCAGCAAAATCGGTTTAGTTGGATGAGAGTTATGTATCCAAATGTGGCACCACCACCCTAAAAAATTGATAATTTTGTTACAAAAACTAAGATAAATGGGAGTATAATGCAGGGATTGATTTGGCACAAATCCGTTTTATATGACTATAGAAATTATATTGCTTAATTTCGTGAAGATCGGTCCATGATTTACCATAGACCCCATATAAAGAATACGCTCGGAAAAAACTTTATCGCGCATTAAACCATAAGAAATGATGCTATTATAATAAAATTTGGTACGTCACAGTTTTAAGGAGCTAAATATCACATAAAACCCACTCTCAGAAATCATTTAAATACCCCTTTAACTGCAGCAGATAATGATGTTGCGGTAAAATTTGGTACAATTCTGCTTCATAATGCCACGCAATTTTGTAATAACGGGTCCATTATTTACCTTAGGTCTCAAAACCACTTTTAAACAATAAAACGCTATAGCAAATTTCAATACTATTTAGGGTTTTAATACCAGAAAACACTCTACAGAATTTTGTGGAGATTGGTCTATAATTTATCATGGATCCTCTCTCGTAAATATTTGCTCAAATTAACTTTTATACCTTTGACTAGACCTTTGACTTGGTCAATTAATTTCAATATGAAGGACTAAACAGCGACAAATACTGGCGTTAATAATTTATAGACCCCATATAAGGGTCCACGACTAAAATATTCTAACTGTCGGTGGAGGGTATCAACGATTCGGCACAGCCGATTATAGCACTCTTACTTTTTTTTTTTTAATATTAACTTAATGATCTTAATATAATTTTTAAAAGGTACAAAAATAATTTAATTTGTTTTAGTGCTTTGTATATATTGTTATAATTTGTTAAACAAATAAAACTTAAATTTTAAATGAAACGACTTTTTTTATCAAAATCGATCTTCAATGCCAAACTTGGCTTTTTTTCAAACAATTTAGAAAATAAAACTTGTGCCAGGTCAAAATATTAAATAAAAATTTATGCACATAATGAAAATAAACAACTACAAAAATAACTGAATACGAAAACATTGTTAAAATTGTTTATTTTATTAAAAATTTTGTATATAAATTAATTTTATACATTATTTTCACTTTTTTCTTTAGTTTTTTTTTTTATTTTTTCTTGAGTGTTTACTTGACTTCTGATGACACCTTATTTGTCTTGTTCTTTAGTTTTGTTTTATGTGGAAGAACAAGAATCGTTTATTTTTTTGTTTGTTTTTTTTAATTTTTTTACAGACTAGTCAATTAGACATTGAAACAAAAACAAATGACGGAGACGAAGATGATATCTAGGAGTTTTTTGTTTTTATTAAGGTGGTTCACTTATTGTTTCTGAACAATATATTCGTCCGGAGAACATTTTTTTTAACAATAACTTTTTTCAACACGATTCACTAAAACTGCATGGCTTTTTTTTTGTTGTTGCTACGTGTATTGCGTTTGCATCTCTTATACTCGAACAGTTGAGAATTGTAAACAATAATTTAGAATCACCAATGAATGCTTCGATAAATTTTCTTTTCTTCGTGGTATTGAAGAGCAATTTCACAAAATAATCAAACACTTTTTCAATTTCACAAAATAATCAAACACTTTTTCATAAATTGTCACGACCAATAATTCCGAGTATCAGCTGTTACCTAAATTTCATTTAGAATTGCAAAGTTGCTTGAAATTACCGCTCACTGTGACAATGACAAAATTTTTGCAATAACAAACAGTTGCACTCTAAGGCGCACCAAACACTGAATACCGCTATTGTTTTTTTTTTTTCTTTTTTTTCCTTCAAAAGTAAGTGTTTTTGTTTGGGTGATTGCTTTTTGTTGTTGTGTTATTTAAGTAAATCATTATCAATCACTCAGAAAAATGTCTTTTTAAAATTTGCATGTTTTTAAATTTTGTGTATAAATGTGCAAAAAATTAATTAAAATTAAAATTAACTGTTATTATTGTTTTTTTTCTCTAACGCCACCCTTCAAACATTTTTGAAATTTTTTGGCGATTGCTTGTTTGGCGATGATTCCGCGATCCTTCTCAGGGAATACGAATCGCTAACCATCGCCTATGGCGATGAATATGCGAGCGCACACAAGTAGCGGCAATCATCAGTGTTTTTTTATAACTTTCGAAAGAATTTTTTTTCTCTTGTTGTTTTTTTAAGGTAACGGGAAAATAAATATTTGGTTTCAAGGGCAATTAGCAAAATTGTCATTCCAGTTGAGCAAGTGATTTGTGAAGGGTGTGTTATTTAATATATCTCTGAAAGCAATTTTCATCGCCGAATCATCACCCGCGAATCGCCGGCAAATTGTCTAACATCGCAGCGATGCATCGCGTGGAAGCTAAGTGCGATCCTCTGGCGAATCGGCAAAACGTTCGCATGTGTCAACCACGTGAATCGCGGTACACGATGTTCACGCGAATCGCGGTACGCGATGTTTACGCGAATCGCGGTACGCGATGTTCAAGCGAATCGCGATACGCGATTCGCGCGGTTGACACATGCGAACGTTTTCGCGATTCGCATTAAGCTTCCACGCGATGCATCGCGGCGATGTTAGACAACTTGCCGGCGATTCGCGGGCGATGATTCGGCGATGGAAATTGTTTGCAGGGCATATATAAATAGGAAAAATCATACGTATGTATGTGTTTGCACGTGAACTTTTATTTTATTTACTTTGTTGGTAGGGAAATACATACATACATATTATACAGTAATTTTGACTTAGCTGAAAAATCTCCTTTGCAGCAATCTTAAATGCATTTACCTGTCTTAATGTGCAGGTCACAAATGTGGTTACCTGCACAAAAGTGCAGCTAAAGTAAAGTGTTTGATTTAAAAGTAGAATTAAAATCTTTTTATTAATACAGTTATTACCGCTTAATTAAGTTTCTAAAAATGCACGACTTTTAACGCAATTAAACGGGAACTCAATTAAGCAGTTATCGGTTAATTGAATCGACGACGCAATTAAAACAAAGCGAAACACCCATGTGTAGATAGAAAATAAAAGTCATTTCTTTATTTATTAAGTTAAAAAATGGTTAAGGTTTTTTAAATCAAAACAAAAATCAGGTACATTCATCGTCTAATCTTTCTTGCCGCAAAATAATTTTTTAAGTTTGTGGATCAAAACAAAAATAAGTAGACGGAGACAATTAACCGAAATCTTTGCGCTTGTTTTTCGCAATGCGATCTTATTTTGCGAAACAATTAAGCGGGTGACGCAATTAAACGAAACTTAACTAAACGGGTATTTTCACATAAACAGTTATACTGAATGATTTCGTTCCATTACTTTTAGTGCAATAAAACGGGAAACTCATGGTGTTTTCTTTTCTACAAAAAAAATACCACATATTAAAAGGTGCATTTATAAAATGTCTTGCCTTACATGTAATAATGCAATTTTTTATTTGACGAGAACAAAACACAAAATTGGATCGCCCTGTTTTTAACAGCTGACAAAAAGTTTGTTCTTCAATATATAAAAAAATATGTACATAAATCAAAAAGGATGTTCTTCAAAATATAAAAAAAATACACATAAACCCAAATTTGTTAATATATTAATATTAAATAAATAAATAAATGAACAAAATGAATGCCCAAATTCCAATTTCTTTAGTTTGTTTTTCATAAAATATGTAAACAAGAAAATACCTTTGCCAGATTGCGAATTTATTAACACCAAGTTTTTACGATTTCTTGATTTGACGTTTTTTTTTTAAAAACAATTTTTTAACACCGAATCCATTTAAATTTTATGTCACTGACAACCTACCATTAATAATGTTATGCTTTCTTTTGTTTTTACTTTAAAATAATAGACAAAATTACTATTAAAACTTAAAAATTTTACTGTCCAGATTAGAGGCGATTTTTTTCCAACTTCGTCTGGTAACCCTATATATAAACAGAAGCCATCTTTTTACAGGGCATTATCAACACTCTCGATTTATACGGGGCGTAAAGCCTTATGCCATTTAAGGGTGAATTTTTTTAGAATAAAACACCCTGCCCTCTTAGAGAGCAAAGCATTTTTAAGAAACGAACACCAAATTGCATTTTTTTTAAATAAAATGTGACATTTTTTGTAGAAAAGAAAACACCATCAATTAAGTGGGGCTCAATTAACCGAAAACAACGTACATAAATTTATATTTTATTAAAATTTTATTTCAAATAACAGATCATTTTATACATGTATGTATGTATATTTAATATAAAAGGACCATTAACAAAAACAATGAAAATTCACAAAGAACATAAAAATTTATGAAAAAAAAACAAAATAATCGCGATTAATATTTTTATTAACAGCTTAAATTGGATATTTATGTGAAAAAGTAGCCACAATATTTTTTTCATGTGTGCAGCTAACTTTGATGTTTTATATGAAAATATTTTAAAGCTGCCCAAAAATATGAAAAGTATGCAGGTATACAAAAGGCACGTAAACAAGGATTTTAAAGAATAATTCCAGAAAATATGTATTTTGGGCAGTAAAGTCAGAGTGCAGCTAAATTAAATTTTTTGTATGAAAATAGTTTTAAAATGCCAAAAATTTTGTGCATTTATCCTAAATGTATAGAAAGTGCACTTAAAAAAGGAATTTGTATGGAATTATAAAGAATAATTCTAAAAATTTTCAATTTTGTGCAGCTAAGTCAAAAGTGCACGTAAACAAAAGGCAGTTAAGTCAAAACTACTGTATACATATGTACATATACATTATTGTTATTTGTATATTTCTCTTACTAATTTACTAATAATACGCTTTTTGTGTTTGTTATTTTGTTTTGATCATTTACATATACATATAAAAGATATTAATTTTTCCAAATAACAAGCTTTATTTTAAATGTATTAATTGTTTCTCTTTTTGTCTATCCCCTCTCATTCTATATCCCCCCTTTTCAATTAAATTTTTTTAACGCGTTTTTATTAATTACTTAAAGGAACATATAGATTTAAAAGATTTAAGTGGAGATCTTAAGGTAATCAATCTTAGAAATGAAATAAACTTTTAATTAAGCTTAATTAAATTAAATTATTAATAAATTGATGTTAAGTTAGTTGCAAACATTAGCTTATACTTATTAAAAATCAATTTAGAGTAATGAAAATATTTGTCATTGCCGAATCTTATGAACACTTCACCTAGTATTGAAAACAAGACGATCAGATTTTGGAAAGGAAAAAAACACTTAAGAAATATATTAAAAAACAATAAAAAAAAACTAAGTCAGCAAATTATTTTTTGCTCGGTTTTTTGGGATGCATAAAAGTCAAACTACATATGAAAAACATATTAAACAAATATTGTTTAGTATGGCAAAGTGAATACGCCTTAACACCACCTCATTCAATGCCCTCAAAACTGTACACATAAGGCTTCCGAAAAGAAAAAAGTTTAACCATTTGTTAACAAAAGCTAAAACTCAGAACGCTCAATAAAAACATATACTGATAACGTTTTTAATATTAAGGAAAGAAAGGATCACAGATTAGGAAAAAGATGACGGGAAGAGGATACGAAGCATATGGATGACAGCGAGATAAAATACATACCTATATATTTGTTCTTCAAAAAATACGACGCAGAGTTGCTTTATTTAAAATGGTTTGTTCTGGCTTAAGTTTTTTTTTTAAATGGATATTTTTAAAAAAAAATTAGACGGTATGTAATCGTCCGGACATGCAATTTTTGTTCAGGTTTTTTTAAAATTCTGCTTTAAAGTTTCATTAGTGTCCAGATTATGAAATTCTAGTTTTGCAGCTTTTGCATTTTTATCGTTTCTTTCCTCTTCTCCTCTTTATTTTTTATACATAAATACAAGTACACCTACAACCAATTTTAAGTTGAAAAGTTTGAGAATTAAAAAACACGACAGAATTGTTGAGTAAATGAAACTGAGTATCCCTCCCCAATATTCTCAACTCCCTCGCAAATAAACTCAAGAATTGCTTCAACAAAACTTTGCAAGTCTGGATAATGAGTAAGCAACATGTTCTGGTAGTCATATTTAAGCCTACAAAATTGGATTTTTGGCTCAGCGAATAAAGGCCTAACGAACTAACGCCTAATTTTTCAAAATGAAAGAATGCCTAAACAAGAACGCCTAAGAAGAAAGTGAAAGAACGTCTAACTTTAAAAATGAAGGAAAGTCTAACTATAAAAACTATAAAAAACTGTTAGTTTTCAATGAATTCACGCATAATAGTAATAAAAATCACACTTTTAGCAAAATGAAAAATCGCCTAACATTAATGAAAGAAAGCCTAACAATCAAAAATGAATAAATATCTAATTAGGCGTTTTTTCATTTTTGATTGTTAAGCTACGGTCACACTTATTAAATATTTGATCAAATTAGCGTAACCCCTACTTTTGTTAATAGTTAGTGAGATATAAAATGGTCTTAATATTACAAAATAAACTAATTATACTACTAGACATAGCAAAAAACAGTTTTTTGTAAGATGTGGTATTTTAATCAAAATAAATATTGATATTAAGCGAAATGATTTTTTAGTTTGGTTGTTGGTCCCGTTTTTTTTTGTCAAATATTTGATAAGTCTGACCGTAGCTTTAGGCTTTCTTTCATTATGAAAAATCACCTAACAATTTTAATGAAGGAATGCCTAAAATATTAGACATTCTTTCATAATGAACAACCGCCTAATTCCTATATAATTTTTTGTTGCAATTTTTAGGCATTATTTCATTTTTTTTTAGGCGTTAGTTCGTTAGGCCTTTATTCGCTGAGTCTGGATTTTTATACCAACTTTTAGTTTTTTTACCCAAATTTTTAAATTTTCTTTATAACTCAAAATTTTTTAAATGAATTTTAAGTTTTTGTAAAAAAAAAAGTTTTTCCACAAATCGTATACTAAATACGTCAGTATGTCATATAATAATGAGCCTCTTGGGACCTTTTAAATCACCTAACAAGATGCTTAAAGAGAGAAACTATGACAATAAATTTTACATTCTAGGTCTTGTTTTATTACCGTATTCATCTAAAACCTCTTATGCCGGGTGGATATTTGTGCGGGGACTATAAAAGATCATGGACCTTATTTTATATATAAAAAAATTGGGATATGAAAAATATTAAGGCTAACGATAACTTAAGATATAAAATAATCTAAAGAAAATTTATCGATAACTTTAACCTTGTATAGGAAATAATTGATAACATCATTATTATTTTGAAAATCTCTCTATTTCTTAACTTTAATAAAAATATATATCGATCATTTAAATTTATCGACAATTTTAATTGTTTTTAAAAATTTATCGATAACTTGTTTAAAAAATTTATCTAATATATAAAAATTTTTAACAGAAATTTATCAATAAGTTTAATTTTTTTGAGAAAACTTTTCGATAATTTAAATTTGCAACAGAAAATTAATTAATAATCAAAGTTTTCTATATAAAATGTATCGATAATTAAAATTTTTACAGAAAATTCACCGATAATTTAAATTTTCTATAGAAAATTTATGGATAGTATAATTTTGTATAGAAAACTTATCGATAATTAAGTAAGATGATTGAAATTTTCTACAGAAAATGTATCGATGATTAAAATTTTCTACAGAAAATTAATAGATAACATAAATTTTCGATAGAAAATTTCTCGATAATAAAAACTTCTATAGAAAATTTATCGACAACTTAAATTTTCGATAGAAAATTTTGTTTAATTTAAAAAAAACAATCGATTGCTTAAAAATGGTCGATGATCTTTATTGAGGGTTTGGAGTAGTAATAAACAGCTTGAATTTTTAATTGGAAATTTTTTTTTTTAATTAATATGGCTTTAAGTATACAGTTATAATTTGTCTAAATTACATTCCCTTTGCTATTTTTAATTCCTTTAGAGTGTTCTCCAGCAAACGACCAATCACTTACCCCTGGCACATGATGAACTTTTGCAACCTCCCTCACCCACTATCAGCATACCCAATCGTTTTCTAATGCCACTCCAGTGTAATAATGTCTCCACTTCATCAGATAAATTCTGTGAAAAATGTAAAAAATTACTTGAAAATCGTATTGCTTCCATACCGGAACAAACAGTCGGTGAATCTCGTATAACACCCGAAAGTAATGGCAGTTCCATAGACTCAACTATATCCGAACAATATCAATCATGTCAATCGCGTTCGGCTTCCACTGGTAATACCTCTGAACCCTGGGCACCGGGTGAGCGGGATGAAACAAATAAAGTCGAAGCCTCCGATTCGAATGGTTCGATTAAGCCCAAAATTGCCAATGCCAACATTCTTCACCCAGTGCTCAAGAAACAAGGTGTATCCGGTGAAAGTTGTGAAATTTCCATGCAACAATCTATCAATATACCAATACCGAAATACGACAAAGATTATAGTAGCAAGCAACTGATCAAAGAGGCCATTATGGATAACGATTTCCTGAAGAATATAGACGCCTCTCAAGTAAGAGAATTGGTAGATTCTATGTATTCTTTAAGCATAAAAAAAGGAAAATTTGTCATCAGAGAAGGAGAAGTGGGTGCTCATTTATATGTCTCGGCTGAGGGAGAGTTTGAGGTGGAGCAAAACGGCAAATTATTAGGGGTAATGGGACCGGGCAAGGCATTTGGCGAATTGGCCATATTATACAACTGCACAAGAACTGCCTCCATAAAAGTGTTATCGGATGCTAGAGTTTGGGTTTTGGACAGACGCATATTTCAACAAATTATGATGCGAACTGGCATGCAGCGCATAGAGAATAGTGTAAATTTCCTTAAGTCAGTGCCGCTACTTAAGAATCTTAGTGAGGGAGTCTTGGCCAAAATTGCCGATGTTTTGGAAGTGGTAAGTTTTTTTTTAACTAATAGCGAGAATATATTATTTTTTAATATTGTTGAATTGTACTTATAGGAGTTTTACCCTGCTGGTACTTATATTATACGCCAAGGGGCCAGTGGTGATACTTTCTTTTTAATCTCCCAGGGGTCTGTTAAGGTCACCCAAAAACTCGCACCCTCCTTGGAGGAAAAGGAGATACGCACATTAGAAATGGGTGACTATTTCGGTGAACAGGCCTTGATCAATGAAGATAAACGTACTGCCAATATTATAGCCATGGCTCCAGGTGTTGAATGTCTGACTTTGGATCGTGATTCTTTTACCCATCTTATAGGGGATCTGTGCGAGCTTAAGGAGAAAAACTATGGCGATGAAAATCGTGTCCTTGCCATGAAGTATTCCGAAAAAACTAAAGAGATATTTGGTACTAATATTAAACAAGGTGGGTAATAGATTCGAAAAAAGTGTATTACATACTACGTAAAAGAAAATTTGTGGCTGCCTTAAGTTATAATAAGTTATACAACATTTTACGCTGCATTTATTTTTCTATAGAAAATTAAGCACTGTCATAAGTTTAATAAATGTAGAAAATATTAAGCTGTCAAAAGTTTACTACAAATATTAAAAATTTATCGCTTACATAAATTTAATGTTTTCTTCTTTAGAGTTCCCCGACATGCAGCTTACCGATCTAGAAGTCGTTGCCACTTTGGGCATTGGTGGCTTTGGGCGCGTTGAACTCGTCAAGGCCTATCAGAAAAATAGAGTGGATATTTTTGCTCTCAAGTGCCTTAAGAAACGTCACATCGTCGACACCAAACAAGAAGAGCATGTTTTTAGCGAGAGAACTATTATGTTGACTTGCAAATCTCCCTTCATTTGTCGTCTCTATCGCACATTCCGTGATGAGAAATATGTATATATGTTGCTTGAGGCCTGCATGGGTGGTGAGATATGGACAATGCTAAGGGATCGTGGTTCTTTCGACGATAATGCTGCACAATTTATAATCGGCTGTGTGTTGCAGGCTTTTGAGTATTTGCATGCTCAAGGCATAATTTACAGAGACCTGAAACCAGAGAATTTAATGTTGGACGAGAAAGGCTATGTGAAGTTGGTAGGTATCTCTTTTTTTCTTTTCTTTTTACTTCTGGCGAAATTTAAGCTTATTGAAATTTTTTAAGGTGGACTTTGGTTTCGCTAAATATATTGGCAATAGCAGCAAGACTTGGACTTTTTGTGGTACTCCTGAGTATGTGGCTCCTGAGATTATATTAAATAAAGGTCATGATCGTGCTGTAGACTATTGGGCTTTAGGTATTTTGATTCATGAGCTACTAAATGGAACGTAAGTTTAAGAAATATTTAGTCTCTGATAAATTGTGATCTTCAATAAATCTGTATTTTGTTGTAGACCTCCTTTTACCGCCAACGACCCCATGAAAACCTATAATATCATACTAAAAGGTATTGATATGATAGATTTTCCAAAACACATTTCAAGATCGGCCGTACAACTGATTAAAAAATTATGCCGTGATGTGCCCGCTGAACGTTTGGGCTATCAAAAGGGTGGCATTCAAGATATCAAAAAACATAAGTAAGATCTTAAGCTATCCCTTACTCAATCTCTTTTCGCTTGCTAATCTATATTCTCTTTTGTTTACGCTAGATGGTTCCTTGGTTTCGATTGGGACGGCCTACAAAGTCAACTCTTGATACCGCCTTTTGTAAGGCCAATTGCTCATCCTACAGATACTTCTTACTTTGATAGATTTCCTTGTGACCCCAATGAACCGCCCGATGAATTATCCGGTTGGGATGCTGGTTTTTAAATTAAGTACATACTTATCAAATTTTCTTATAAAACAACTTAAGTGCCTGGTTTTAGCCAAACTCCTACAATATCTATTTTTTTATTAAAAATTTTAAAATAATTAATTAGTTTTAAGCATTTTATCTCTCGCTTTACATGTTAATTATTAAAAGTGTATTAACCCAAGTTTAAGCTAAATAA
The DNA here is from genome assembly GCA_963931875.1 of Pollenia griseotomentosa. Classification (NCBI taxonomy): domain Eukaryota; kingdom Metazoa; phylum Arthropoda; class Insecta; order Diptera; family Polleniidae; genus Pollenia; species Pollenia griseotomentosa. The sequence goes on along the minus strand of OZ007561.1, from coordinate 198,361,533 downwards.
ATTTTGCTCGTATTTATTTAATTTTTTTTACATAAAAAAGTGCCTTAGAAAAATAGAATGTTGCTCAAAAGTTGTTCTGTCTAAATTTTAATATATTTATGTTAATTTTTTAAATAAATTATAATTTATTAATAATTAATAATTAATAATTAATAATTAATAATTAATAATTATTAATGTTTAACTAAAATAGAACACAAGTTATAAAAAAAAATTGTTTTATATGTAATAATCATAATCAAATTATGCATTCTTTATAGCTTTTTGTATAAGCAAAACTTTTTATGATGTTAGTAATATTTATTAAAATAAAAGAACTTTAAAATTGTAGTTAAATATGTTTGTGAAATTGTTATTAAATAAATTTAAAAAATTATTTCTAAAAAATACAAATAAATCCTTAAAAATAAAACGAACTTGCAAACAGTGGAACTTAAACCGCATTGGAAAATCGATAAATTTTTATTCCCACGCCCCAATCCTGGAGAGGGTTTAATGGGTTAGTGATAATGGTTGTAACAACTTAAAACTTGGTCCTTGACCCACTTTTTTGTATACCTACCGTAACGTAACGTAAACTTTGAAGGTAAAGTAGAGTTCGAAATTCTAGAGATAATTTGTTACAATCTGGTACATAGATTCTAATAGTTAAAAAGACCATGTCTATTATATATAGTGTTAAGAATCGATACATATGTAATTTCAAATAGACCATATACAAGTTTCTTTCCGGAATGAAGTTATCACAGAGAAGGAAGCTATTGCGTTTTTATGTCTCCTTCTTCGAAAGCTGCTCTTTTTGCATTTCTCTTCGTACCATCTTTTATGCCGCAATACAATGAACACAAATTTATTAAGTTGAGATTTATTTGAAAAACTGTCGTAAAAATTAACTTTTAAGATTACCACAACACGAGTATATTTATGCTTTCAAAAGGTGGAACATGCACTATCAGCTTTTTTTTTTAATCGAGCCCTATTTGCAATTATATCGAATCAAAATCCACATAAAGCATTGCATTGCTTAAGTAAAAAATAACAAAAACCCTTCTCCTGTTAAATTTGCCTTTTGTCGCTTACGACATAATCGAAAATAGAGCTCGATATATTAGTATGTAATTCTACAAAAAATTATGTCATCGATAAATTTTCTAAAGTGAATAGAAGAAATCGATGTATAGTTTTTAACAAATAAAAGTTATCGATAAATTAAAATAAATTGAAAATATAAAGAAAATAAAAGTTGTAAACCAATTTTTTTAAAACTTTTAGAAAATTGAATTTATTCATCAATTTATTATAAAAAAAATTGTTATATTAAATTTTGCTATGAGAAAATTTAACTTAGCGATAATTTTTCTACAAACCGAAATTGGTATAAGTAAAAAAAAATCGAACACTTATTTTAATCTCTTTATTTATTGCATTTTATTTTAAGTTTTGCTTATGTTTTCGAGTAATTCGTTCTTATTTCCACTTAATAATAAAGGTACGAATTTGCATTGGTTCCATGGTAATCGTAAACTTGTTAATGCCATCACTCTTTTTGGCCGATAATGGAACATGTTTCGAAGTATAATACTCGACCTTTTTTGGTATCGTACCATCAGGTTGGAATTTAAATCGCTTCATATCCGACAATTTCATAGTACCATCCAAGGTCGTTTCACGTATTTCCTCACCGCCCAAAGCATCGAAAATGAGTCGAATATTAAAGGTGACATTGGAGGTTTCAGTTTTATCCAAATAGTTCTCCAAACGCAACAGACGTTCATTCGCATTGAATGGTTCTAAAGTCAACAATTCAATACCCTTAGGCAAGGCAGAGAATACCGGAAGCTTGGGAACTTTTGTGTTAGTGGCCTTGGAGGCACTGCTAAAGAATTTCCAGTTGGGCAAGTGTAATTCTTGGGCAGCATGACGTTCTTGAATCGTGGGTTTATTAGCTACCAAATTGAGAATGAGTTGAATTTTACCACGGGCAACCAAACCCTTGCCATTGGCCGTTTCATTAAGAGCCTCACCTACGCCGAAGGCATCGTCGTGCAATAGACGTCTATGCAACATTAATTCTAAAGTACCATCCTTTAAACTGGAACCACCCTGAGCACGATCATTTAATAAAGCTAATCTAATCTTATCATTTTGCAAAGCAATACGAGAAGTTACAGGATAATAATTACTTGAGACCTTTTCGGTTAAATCAGGTTTGAAATATTCTCTCTCATTGCGTACTCTCTTCAACATTTCACGACCATTCGAATCTGTGTAGAAAACGCCCTTTAAATCTAATTTGCTCGTGAAACGAGTAATAACTTCCTTGCCGATGTTGTCTTTAATGGGAATAGGTCCTACCAACCATTCGAATTCTACAACATTCTTGCGTTCGTACAATCTAATGACCTGGGAGACCCAGTCGTTAAAACGTTGGTGGACTTCCTTGACTAAAGAGCCACTGTAAACTTTAATAGTGGCTGTAGGGCTAACCAAGACTTCGGTGCCATTAGGACGGAAGATATAGGCTCCTGAGGATCTAAATTTAAATTGGGTATTATTGCCTAAAGCTCCACGATAGTAATAGAATTCTTGGATAATATTTAACGAAGCGTTATTCATTTCGATATTGTACAATAGACCCTTATTGTTAAAGATCAATTTGACCAGCTAGAATTTTAAAACGAAAGCTTTAATAAAGTCTTCAATATATTTTATAATATTAGTTAATCTAAACTTACCGAATTTTGTACTACTACATCCCCCATAGCTGTAGTTTGAACATCATTTTTAGTAGCGATTAAAGGCATAACTTTTGGTTGATATCGCAAAAATCTGTTGTTATTCAAAGACATTTCACTGTTGTAAACCTCATACTCGTAGTATTTAAGTTGAGGCTTAGTTTTTACGTAGAAATTGGCTATTTTCTCGACATAGACCTCAAACACCAATTCTGTTTGGGTCGAATTATTTCTCAAATGGGTCAAAGCTAAAACTTCACTAGGCACGGGCAAAATTTGATGTTTCACTTCTTTGCCAGCAGCATCGGTTACAATGTAGGTGAGATTAAGTACAGGTATTCTAATATACTGGGTACTGGGTTTGCTGAGCGGATTGAAAACTGTAATCACCAAATTATTGGCTGATTTTTGGGTGATTTCGCATAAGCTTATATTACACTGTAAGCATGAATAAAATTCACCATATGTCAAATTGGTGAGTTTTCGCAAAGCCAAGCGGGTATTATCCTGGGCAGCCACTATAGCATCTGTTAGCATCCTATCATAATCGGCGGCTACATGTTGTTTCTCGGTACCAGTAATGGCGTCATGATGTTGCATAATACCCATAATTTGACGCAATTTATCGAGTTTTTTATTGTCCTCAGGGGTGGTGAGATTGGCTAAAGTGGTGAGTTGTTTGACTACTTGAAGGAAATGATTGCCATCACGTACAAGTTTCTTTTGGGTGGGACGTGAACTGAAATAACCCGACCAGTAGGTGTGGTTATCGGTACTATAGGGAAAGAAATCTTGAAATTTACTAGGCCAGGTTAATTTGGTGGATTCGTGGAGAGCGTTCAAATAGCATGAAGGAGTGGAATATAACAAGTTGATCTTAGAGCCTGTAAGTTGACGTTGATTGACGTATCTAGAAGAAAACATATACATATATTTTTGTGCATTGTGAATTGGAAAATTGTTAATACTACCTAATCTAATCTTTTTCCCAAATTTTTTTGCGAAATCTCTTAAAATATTTGGAAAATAATGGGGGGAATATTAATTAATAGGAAAACAGTTTACGAAAAATTTTATAATTTATTTTAATAAGCACGCGATTTAAACTAAAGAAGCTGAATTAAATTTAACATGTACATTTAAATTTCATTTTATGCTGTTAAGCTGAATTTTGTATAAAGCTTAATTGAATCGTTTATTTCACAAACCCGTCAATGTTATTTAAAAAAGGCGCACTACACAGGTTTCTAAAAAAAATTATTCAATTAACTTATAGCAGCTGAATAACTTTATATGCTACTGAATTGCATTTCTTTTGCTGAATTGCATTATTTTTTCGCTGAGTTGCTTATTGTTGTTTTTTAACTTAGAAAATACTAAAATAAAGAAGAATATTCACAAAGAATAAAAATATATTGTGGCAGCATTACAATTTTTAGCGCTAAGTTGTGTTCTTTAAAAAACCCCAAGATGAAAAAATTAATTCAATTGGATCTTTTAGCAAGCAGGTGGTGACAATAAATTTCCTGTGTAAAAGGCATGTTGTTATTTTTAGTTTAATTAAAAAAATGAGCTGAATTGCATTGATAAAAAAATTTTACCAAACATTTCGGTAGCTTAATAAATCTTTGTTCCAAATATAATTATTTTAATAAAAAAAAACCCTGCTGAATACACAATTAATAGCGTAACTAAAGGTTTTAAGGTAAAATATATATGTATTATATTTTTCATAGCTGACATAAAATTTTTTCCGCTGCATAAAATTAAAATTGCAAAATTTATTTAAGAAAAAGGCAGTGGAGTATGCTGCTTAACAATTTCAATTGCTGAATTCCTTATTTATGTTGCTGAATATGGTATTTGAAATAAGCTTTGCGAAAATAAAAATTTGATACTTAATTGGGTTGGTAAGCAAATTAAATATACATTATTGATGTAATTTTTGGGATAGCTTTTATCGAGCAGATATTTTTATAGGCATATCTGGCCTATCCTACCTAATTCACCTGAATAAAACTTTTATCATTGTTTTACCTACTTTATCAATTTATCCATATTTTTATAATTCATATGAGCATTTTCATAATTGAAGTCATCACCCATGGGAACCAATAAATGCGTGGAGCGATACAATAAGGACATTTCCTTTGTATAATTAATAAAGGCATCAACCTGTAATATTCAAAATTAAGTAACCGGTTAACAATTTTTTTGTGTTTTCTTCGAGCTTACTCTCTCATCAACATTATTATCATAACTATCACCATCAATAATAGGCTTGTCGTTGCATAAGTTATCAAAACAAAAACCGCTAGGAGCAGAATAATGATTTCTCAACAGACCAAAAAACAATTCTGCACTTTGGCCCAAATTATCCGAAGCCTTCCAAATCATTTCAGCGGTCATATTAGCTAAACGTGCTTTTTTCTCTTTCCAATCCAAGCGAGCAACAAACTGGCCGTCGTAACCCATTTGAGCGAAGAGAGAAGCCATTTCCCGGGAGTGGCCAAAAGGATCAATTTGCCAGCCAACACGTGGTCGGCCACAGGAACCAAAAGTATCTGTTAAAAATCTAGCAAAAAAGAACGAAAATATAATAATATGTACTCTTATTGAATTTCAGTGCTACTGAACTTACTTTAAGCCTATGGTAAATTGATCTATCACACATTGATAATGTACAGTAGCCTCGTCATTCATACACCAGGCCCCACCAACAAATTCCAAACGACCATCTTCCACCAATTTTTTTACAATCTTTTGTTGTTCAGGAGATAGTTCGTTATACCATTTAAATAAAAAGGAGGTTTCCACTTGAATGAATCTATTGCGTTTAACATTATTAAATATACATATGTAGGTAATATATCTGTGGCATTTCGACAAAACATCTTAAGTTGAAAAAAATGTGAATCATACGAATTTTTATTCGAAAAATATGTTTGTTATTATTATTTAATTAAGCTAGAGGTCTTTTTTTTATAAAAAATATATTAAATTTATTTAATATTAAACCAATATTTGACAAAATTCAAGAAAAACCCTGAAGAAGGCACACAACGGAGTTTCGAAATATTGGTTTAATAAATTTAATATATTTTTTATATAAAAAAAAGACCTCAAGCTTAATTAAATAATAATAATAAATTTTGTAAAGGTCGAATAAAAGTATATTTATATAAAAATATGTTTGTGTACGTTTTAAAATTTTGTATTATAAACGAAATTTTTTTGGAATTTTGGCTTATTATATTTTTTTAAAAAATAATTTTTTCACCCAGTTTTTTTTAAAAAACTTTTTCGCTATCTTATCTCGACTTAAGATGTTTTGTCAAAATGCCACAGATATATAAATAAAATTTCGGTTTAATTATTTTTTAAATACACACGTTCTTCTTTTATCCTTTGATAGTTGATCAATCACACTATCCAATATATATTGAACACCAGCATGTTGTATATTATTACGACTGCCATAATAATACTGATCCACAGTTTTCAGCCAACCGGCGTCATCGTGTGAGTGAGGCACTAAATGGACATTTATCATATTAGACTTGGTGGAGGGACATGACTGAAATAAATTAAGATGATTTATAGTTATTTATTTGTACAATATTTCGGCACTTCTCTAAATAGTTAATACATAGACTGCCATCGTTTTTTTTTTAATTAATGTTATCAAAACTTCCGAAAACTTGTTGAAATTATTTGCTTTTGTTTCATTTTAATGTTGCTAAAATTATCTACAAGTTTTTGCAGCAGATAAACAAATTGCTTATTTTGATAGGAAACGTTTTTTTAAATAAATGAATAACGCAGACAAATTTTAGGAAATTGCTGATATACACATTATTTTTTTAGATACTTTTGAAACATGACTCTAAATAAGCTTCAAACTCTATTAAAAAAAAACTACCCCCTAGCGAAAAAAAAGTTTTTTATTTATTTATTGTTAATTTTATGCCCAAGACTTAAATTCTTATATTGCAGCATAACATTTATAGATTGGAATAATAAACAATATACAGGCCTTTTCTGAAAATCACTTTGTGCTGGTTAACACTCTTCAAGGGTTAGCCTTCAAGTCATGAGTTTTTAGGAGAGAGAGGAAAAAATGGCATTCCTTTACCCTTCTCTTCTAAAAGCTTGACGGCTAAAACTTGAAGAGTGTGGGCCAGCACTTTAATTCAAATCACGTAATTAGTGATGTTCCGTTTTGGTGTTTTCAGTGTGATTTCAATTAACGAAAGCACAGAACAGCACAAAATCATACGTGTGATTTTAAAAGCACGTTATTTGAAATCACGTGATTTTTATAACAGGCCTGATAATATCAGTAAAATAAAATTACAAATATTAAAAATACAAAATACAAAAATTTTAGGAAATTAAATTAAATATCAGTAAAGTGTTTTATAATGAGCTTTTTAAAAGTTATTACATTTCGAGTAGTTTGAACGCTATAAGGTTAAGAGTTTGAAAGACGGATAGCACAAATAAAGAATTGCCATTCGGATGACAGGGTATTATGTCCAAAGAAAGTAGTTCTTCTAACTCTATTTGATCGTGTAGTAACTTATAAAGACAATCCGGTTGCTGGTTGTAGATAAGCTTACGTAATGTTATAAAAACTTTGGTTTTACGTAGGTTTTGAAGCGTTATTTCATAGATTTGTTGCTAAAACGAGGCTACATTGCGGCGTCCTCTTAAGTAAAAAACATATCACATACATATAATAATGTAGGCATTAGATAAGCTTAAGTAAGGAGAATTTTTAGTTTTTAAGGGAGCGCATTGCTTGGATTTCCAAAGATTCCTGAGCATGATAGAAGTACTACCGCAAGCATATATTATATGATATTTCCAATTCAAATTGCTATTGAAGGTAAAAGCTATATTTTAGTAGATTCGATAATTTGGATTTTTTAGTTAATAAAAAAAAATCGGAAGTAAATGTTAATACATTTTGATTTATTTGGGTTAATGCTTAACCTTCATGTCACCCTTGTGTGAAAAACCACACAAAATTTATAATTTTTACACGATAAACAAAACAGTTTTAGAGGTACACTAAATAAACTTCTTGACTTTGTTAGCCATATCAATTAAGTACTGAAAACACATTTTTTGATTAAAAAATATTTTTTAGTAACGAAATATTTAAGAACTGACGTAAGTGTGTGGTCTTCCACTCATATGTAGTTTCTATATAATTTGCTCTAGAGACATACATTTCTGTAAGTGTGAATATTTTTGATATTGTCGCGAACTGCAAGCAATATAAGTTTTAAAAAGTGCAAACTTTGTATGGCTTGTTTTTGATCACCAACAAGATAAAGACATCATTAATGTTACGGTAATCATGACTTCGATTACAAACGGACTAAGGCGCTACAGCAAAGAAGACAGACCGTGCATATGTGTAGAAAACCACACAAGAGGGTAACTAACGTAAGTTTTTTTGAAAGCGATTTGATCCATTAGCGAATGCCTATAGAAAAATCGTCATTAAGATGTACGATGAATTCATTTATTGATGTAGAGTTACAGCTGATATAGATCTGGACGTCATCTGCATAGATACATTCTCACTTTTGAAATGATCAGGTAAATAGAAAGAAGTAGGCCAAATATTGACCCCTGAGGAACACCTCTTTTTGCTGACAAGGAATGACAAGGATGAAAGAGTATGAACATATGTATTGTATTCCGTTTTGCAAATAGTATAGTAATAAGTGTAGATACCATCGAAAATTTAAAAAATTTTGTAATTTGTATCCAAGTATTGCATGATCAACTCTAAAAGCTTTACTAAGAAAATTATTTTATTATAGTTTAGTTCAAGTTCAGTTACAGTTCATGCCTGTTTCTGCTCTAATTCAGTTTTTATTCAGTTAAAGTGCAGCTATAATTTTAGATCTAATTCAGTTTTAGTTAACATTTTATTTAGTTTTATTTAATTTGTAGTTTAGGTTCTAGTTTGGGTGCTGCTTAAGTTAAAGTTTAATTTCTAGTTCAGTTTCCAGTTAGAATTCTGTTCAGTTCCTAGTTTTCTTGTTTATTTATTACTTCAGCTTGTAAATTAGTTTCTATATTAATTTGTAGTTTAGTCTCTAGTTGAACTACTAACTAGTTCAGTTCTTGTTTAATTTTAGGTCAAAACGCGATTTGCGAAACCTATATCCTGTTTCAAATTGCTTCTCTACCTTAAGTTATGCCTAATTGACTTAACTTTTCTGTAAATAAGCGAATGGTTTGTGGCACTAAATATTTTTTTAGATAAATGATTACTATTTATTACCATAAGACCTTAAGAAATATTATGTTAATAAAGTAAGAACACCGATCAAGGCTGCAGGATCGTGGTGTGTAGAAAATTTTGTTTAAACTTACTTTATAGCCGCAGACTGCTTGTCCATATTCCAACCATGTCAGCACTATTACAAGTGCCGATAATACTGCTAAGCACTTCATTCTACTTTTGCCGGCAGCAAAAGTTTTTATTAACAATATGAAATTTTTAGTATAAAATTATTTCAGATCCGTTTTAACTCACTTGGTTCCGTTTAAAGTTCCGACTGATTGAGTTTCAAACTTTTACAATGTTTTTATAACCGGCTGTTTCGAAAGCACGAACTGATAAGAACTCTAAAATGTCAAATCAATATATGAAACTCTTTTTTAATAACATTTGTTCAAAACATTTTTTTTTTCCTCTGATAAGCGTGTGAAAAAGAACCGCATATTGAAATGAAATATAAATTAAAAATTTAATACAGAAATTCTGAGTAAAACTCGACATTTGTATTAAATTTATTATGGGGTCTTAAATAAACTTTAAAGTTGATTTGCTGCATAATTTTATTTTCAGTTGGTAGTTTTTTTTTTGTGCAAAATTTTTTTTCACTTTTATTATCAAAATTCAATGTATTTTTAATAGAAAATTTAAATTTTTGTTAAATGGAAGCAAGCTATCTCAAGGGTTATTAAAACAATAAATAATAATCAAAAAGAGATTAGCAAAACTTTCAAAGGGGATCTCGTAGTCAAACGGATTAAGTTATGTGAAATGTGCTCAAAATAGGCTCTTGAATTCAACTTTAAATTAAAATGTTCAAAATTAATTTTTGATATGATATGGAAATAGGTATGTACAAGTTTTTTTTTTTAATTTTAGAGATAAGATTTTGATAAATTTAAGAAATGTTTAATGAAATTCAAAAAGACTGCTTGGCTGTTTAAAACCTTGCAACATTAAAAAAAAACTACGAAGTCCCAAAAAGTCTTTTAAACGAAATAGCTGTGCTTATCATAATAAATTTTGTTTTGTAACGATTCCATTCCTTTCCATTTATAGTTAATTTCAACCCACAATTGATATTTTATTCCAGAAAAGTGCACAGCTAATATCACTCCTAATCTTTTGAAAGAGCCGGTTTTTCTACTTATGTTTATTTCACGTTTTTCATTGTCCAGAAGAATTTCCTATTGGATGTTGCCGTTACAAACAAAAAAATTAACCTTTTCTTATTTACTTTCTTCAGTCAACTGGCTACTTAAACTGAATAATAAAAGTTCTGATTAAGAAATACACTCTAATTAAATAAATACATCGACTGTTTAGTGGAGTAAAAAATCTAGAGAAGAAGAGAAATAGCAAAATAAAATTGTAAGTCAGGGCTGTCAGACTTGGGGATTTATCCCCAAAGTTTGGGAATTCATTTGAGCAAAAAGAACAAAGAAAGTCACTTGGGGATTGGGTATTTTTTCGGGGATTTTAAAAACAATTTCGGCGATTTTTTGGGGATTTTACACTTTTTTATTACAGTTGAACTTCTATAAGTCGAATTTCTGTAAGTCGAAAATTCTTTAAGTCGAAGGGAATCTCTTGACAATAGCGGTAGACAGGCCAATTTACATGATTTTGTTTCTATAACTTGAACTCTTGAACTCTTGAACTTCTTTATCCTGAATTTTTCTATAAATCAAAGTAAGGTATTTGCACCACCCGTGGCCACACTTCCACAAGTCGAATTTTTTAAAAAAAATTGTTTGCCATCTTACATTTTTTTTTTTATTTAAAACTTTAGTTTAATAAAATTTGATAAATCTAAATTTAATAATTCCAAGTTCTTCAAATTTTGCATGTAAACACTTATCAAATCATACAATATTTCAATGAATGAAATCTTTAAATATGTACATATGTATTTGTACGAAATAAAATTAAATTAACATGAATACCGAACGAATTTAATTTTTTGTTGTGCATTTATTAAAAAATTCTCTAACTTGAAGTTTCTGTTAGTCTAACTTTTTTGTTGGGATAATGGAGTTTCGAGTTATAGAAGTTCAACTGTATTTACGCTTATTTTTCTTTGTTTCGTATATAAAATATGAAAAGAAGTAGTAAAACTTTTATCTTACTCTTATCTAATTTAAAGGGTCCTAATTAAGATTACCATTTTTGTTAAGTGTGTAAAAGGTACTTTATAAACTTGTTATTTTTCTTGAGTGAGTGTTTAAAAAAAAACAATTTAAAAATTGAATCTAAAACCGTTGACAACACAAGCAATTTTTGATTTTTTAAAGGCAAATATGTACCTATGTCTTCCCCAAAAATAAGTAAATATGAAAAACAATATAATAAAGTTTGGGGAAAAAAATGCTACGCTTTTGGTTAGTAGTTATAATGCATCGAAGTACTAAATAAATAACGGATATATGAATTTTGATTGAACAAGCTCCAAATTCTTCTTCAATGACAGCATATTGTTCTGCTTGTTAGTCCTCACTGGAATCGCACAAAAAGGATTTAAAAAAACATGCCGAAACCAGTCGCTATAAACAAACTAAAATGATTTTTTTGACTAAAAATTTTTATATGGGGATTTTTGAGGATTTCTTATAAACATTTTTTTAACAATTTTCTAAAAAAAAATTTTAAATTTGGTCTGAAAAAAAAACTATTAACTTTTGAAGGTTTTGTTTTTTGGGGATTTAAAATTTTGGCGATATTTTTCTAATTTTTTGGGGACAGGGAGAAAAAGTACCTGGCAGCCCTGTTGTAAGTTAAAAGAAAAGAGCAAGAGAAAAAAATTATTGAGTACTTGTGCTATTTTACAAGATACATAACAGTGAAGAAGAAAAGTTAACGCACAACCATCTATATATTCAGCAATAAAATAAAGGTTCAAATACTATTATTTCGTTCGCAAGTAAAAAAAAAAACAAATGAAGCAGAAACTTAAATCACACTTCTTTGGTTTTCTAGGCAACCGCGTAGGTCTTAATAAAATAATTAAAATAATAGGCATACGATGTTGCCCAAGAAAACCACAGACTATTAAATCTCACGCTTTTTTAACCCAATAAATTAAGCTTTTACTAGATAGTCCCTTTTTTATTATAAAGTCACGTTTCTACTAAGATGTAACTTTTTATTAGATATAAAGTTACCTTTTATTAAAAAATATGACTTTAATACAAACAAAAAACAGTTTTTACAATGAACACTGCCTTCCTGTACTTAAAATATAAGACAAAATCTTGTTGTGCAGGAATTTTTCTTACAGTCTCTTCATTTCTAAAGAGTAATTTTTTTACTTAAGAGCCCTGGTCATATGATACCCTACACCACAGTTTTTAAAAATTAATTTTCGTTCCAGAACAAAATTATGCTATGAGATTAAGATTCATGTAAAAGTTCATTGTGTGGAATATTATTTAGATATCTTCTTTATAAGATTTCTTTGCCTTTAAGCGATTTAAGAAAAGGTTGCCGAAAAGCTTGCTAGCCTGACGGACATCTTTAGATCGATTAAAAAGTAATTCAAAGTCGGTCGCTATACTAAAAGGTGGTTCTAGGATTACTTGAAACCCGCTTTTTTGCGAAAAGCATCATTCTCACAAAAAAAATCACTTTTCCTTATAAAAGAAAAGTAATTTCTACACAGAAAAGTATATGGCCACGAAAAAATCCTCCTTACAAAACATCACTTATTAACAAAAATAAAAGTCACTTTTTGGCAAAAAAAAGTTAGAGTGCTATATTCAGATGACCCGAATGTTTGATAAGCTCCATCTACAGTAAGAATATTTCAGGAGTGGGCTTTATATGGGACCTACGGTTAATTATGAACTGATCTTGAAGAATTTTGACAATGCGATTTCAAGTCTTATAAAATTATGACTGACCAAATTTTATTACAATAGCATTATTTGTTAGGGCTTAATGCGTACTTAGGTATTTTTGGAGAGTGGACTTTATATGAGACCTATCGTAGATTATAAACCGACCTGCACGAAATTCGAACTTTGATCAATCCGTATCAATCCGTATTATGGCATCATTGATGTTAGTTCTTGTCACAAAACTATCAATTTTTTAGGGTGGTGTTTCCACATTTGGATTCATAACTCTTATCCTACTGAAGCGATTTTGCTAGAGTTCAATCCCAAACTGCTTAGGAAAACTAGAAACAATTTGACACTAATATGGGTTTTTTCTTTGTGTTGGTTGAAAGTGCGCGTGTTTTCAACAGACGAACAGGCAGACTGACATGGCCAAATCGAGTTAGAACTGCTCGAAGATCCAGCATATATTATACACTTTATGGTGTCTCAGATGAATAATTAAGAATTTTCACACGGATTGGAAAACTTAGTATATCTTTATTCATTTTTTTTTTTTTTCTACAAAAAAGTTGAATTTTCCCAAAAAGTTACGTTTTACAAAAACATTTACCTTTTCTAAATAATTTCAAACTTTTGAAAAAAGTCACTTCTTCACCATAAAAGTTAAATTTTTAATTAAAAAATTTAATTAAATTTGAATTTGTTCTTCACTGTATCAACACGTAAATAGTAAATTTCTTATCATTTGTAATAATTCGCCTTACTTGCTGTTTACGATTGTTTCCATGGTACAATAATAGAAGGTAGCCGCGAGATTACCACAAATGTAAAATAAGAACAAGTAAGAATGTATAGTCGATCAAGCGCGGTCATATAATACCCTACACCACAATTTTTTTAAATAAATTTTCGTTCCAGAACAAATTTATGCTATGAGACTAACATTCATGTAAAATTGCATTGTGCCGAATATTTTTTAGATATTTTCATCTGTGTGAGATTTGTTTGCCTTTAAGCGATTTAAGAAAAGGTTGCCGAAAAGCTTGCTAACCTGACGAACATCTTTAGATCGGTTCAAAAGTGATTCAAAGTCGATCGGTATACTATAAGGTGGTTCTAGGACCAATATTTGATGGTGTTACAAACATCAGCACTAACGCATAATACCCTCTCTGCTATTGTGGTGTGATTATAAAAACAACAGGGTTTTATTGTTGTTATATGATAAGAACTTTTAACCGAAGAAACACGAGGTTTGATTTTAAATTAAAAATGGTTTGACATCATAACTGTTCTCAAACGACAAACGATTTGAAAATCATAGCACCCTCAACAAAAGGGGGAAACTATTTTCAAATTGAGAAATGCCAAGACAATTTGGACAATTTGTCTTTTGCAGGATGTTGTCTATTGATAGCTAAGTTGCTTGTTCCTTATTTGGAAAACTTTGGCTCTTGCCGTTATCCAGATATACAGAAAAAAATAACAAGAAATTTTTGGGTAAAATTAGAGGCATTCGTGGTTTTTTGCTAATATCTTAGCCATTTATGGAACGATCAGGCTGAATTTCAATAGCAAAATCAAACAAAGCTTATGTTACTCCTAGTCCCCATAATTTTTGTAGTGTTCGGAAAATCCATTTCAACAGACAGACGGACATATTTAAATAAACTTCGCTCCTCATATGGACCCAGAATATACATATATACTTTATAGTGTCTAAGATCAATATTATAAAAATTACAAACTGAATTACAAACTTTCCATCTAAGGTGAAAGGTATAATAATAATTAGGGCAACCAAAAAAAAGCAAATGCTTATTTTTTGGTTTACAAGATAGAAAGATTTTAAATGAACAAAAATTCCGATCATAAAAAAACAAAGAAAATGAGCTATATTTGTTAGGGCTTTTTTTTGCTTATTTTGGCAATATCGGCTTTTTTTAGTTATTTTTGCGATATCGGCTTTTTTTTACTTATTTTGTCATTTTAAGATGATTTTTCATTTTTTTCATACGAAAAAAAACTTATTTAATAATATTTTGCAAAAATCGTGATTATTATTTATTTTTATGTGCAACTTTTTTTACAAATACTAAAAAATCAACCATTTCTGTGCTGTAACAACACTGGTAAAAAAATCGTTCAACGTTATGGTAATATTTTGTGCTTCCCTTGAACAATATCATCCCAAAAACCTATATTATCTCTGTATGTTATTGTACCTACACTAAAGAGTGGAGAGGGTATTATGCATTTGTGCTGATGTAAGAAACACCTTAAAATATTGGTCCTAAAGTATACCGATCAACTCAAATCAAATCACTTTCTGAGTCGATCTAATGATGTCCGTTCGGCTGGCTGGCTGTCCATGTGACCTCGTGTGCAAAGTACAGGTCGCAATTTTAAAGATAATTTAATGAAATTTGGTACGTGGGTTCTAATTGGCGCAAGGGCGAATCGGTCCCGAATTTAATATAGCCCCCATACAAGCTGCTATCCGGAAGAGGGTCTTTGTGCCCACTATCAAACCAATTTTAATGCAATTTATGACATATAGATAGATCCATATTTATATGGACACGTAAGGTATGCATTTTTTAAAAAATAGGACCACTATAGTAATTTAAAACATAGATAGATCCCTATTCATATAGCCAAATACTCTCGAAACTTGTTTTTAAATACTGTTGTGTTGGGTATCATACGGTCGTGCTTGACCGACTTTACTTTCTTACTTGATTTTTATGCAACTCTGTCTTAGGGGTACTGTAACGTACCTTTTTTATAGTGTTGTGTATAATTTTTATGTGTTTATGTTTTTAGAGTTAAGCCTTTTTATAAACCTAATTTAATATTTGCTTGTTTAAGTTCTTTTCTCTCGAAAATTCCATAGCTGTATTCTTACGATCAAATTCCTCAGTCTGTAACGTCTTTTACCATTACACTTTGTAACGTCTTATTTCATTTTAAATATAGTTTTTGTATAAAGTAACGTCTGTTAGCTCCCCTTCTCTCTGTTTTTGGTATAGTAACGTCTTATTTTTTGCTTTTTTAATATAGTTTTAGCTATTAAGAGTTTATCTGTATATCAAATATTGTTAATTTCTGCAAATTTTGGGGTTTTACACGAAGTTGTAACAAAATTCGAAACGAAAAATCTTTCATTGGTTTTCTAAGTGAACATATATTTTGGGAGGCAAGCGAAATTATGAGTCCAATCGTATAAAATATACTTCAGAGCAAATACTCAATTTTAAATATGCTCCCTTAACATCTGTAGACGTAGGAAGAACTTTTTCTATGTACAAGAACTTGCTGACTCCAAACAGACATAGTTTTCTTTTCGAAAATTTATTGCATCAACTTATAATTAACAATTTTAAATTGCTTTTTTTTAAATTTTAACAGCTTATTTTCATGTTTTTAAACGCTTTTTTTAAGAGCTTAAAACTGTTTTTTTAGTGCTTTTTTTTGGTTGCCCTAATAATAATTATTCTCTTCGAGGCTACCTTTTATCATTGTACCATGTTTCTTACCTTGCAATGTAAATTTGAATGAGAGAATAACTTGTTTCATTTTAAAATAAACAATTTTTTTACACATATCCAGCGTTACCATACATTTTTAAAAAAAATCTTGTTATCTCAGAAAAAAAACTTGTTTTCGCTAGAAAAAACTCTATAAAACTGTATAAAATGTATAAAAACGACATTTTTTTTACTTACAGGGAGTTTACACAAACTAACACTGTTGTACTAATAAAGGAGCGAGAAAACATAAAATCTTTTACTTGTCTAAAAACATCATTTATGTAATATTTTAATCCAATAAACTGCGAATTTTAAGAAAATAAGAGAAATCTTGACAAATGGCAACGCTGCACATATCGATTCTTCCTCTCTTTTTTATTCGCCTTAATGATCATTGTTGACAGTGTTTTTTTTTTTTTTTTTTTGACTGCAGCTCAGAATTTTTTAAATACAATTGAAATTTTTCACTCAAAATTCCCAAGATTGTTTGAGTGGACTTTCAAGAAATTTCCACTTCCATAAGAAAGAATTAAATTCTCTGACTGAACTCAGTTGAGTCGGGTTTTTTTAAGTGTCAAGTCGTTAAAGCGGAAAAGTAAAATAAAACTAAACAATCAGATTTTGTAATTCAATTAATTTATAAATTTTTCTTGGAGTACAATGACAACCGGCTTGATAGCCCAAGTAATTGCAGTTGTCTGCATAATTTTGGGTTCAATTAAAAGCGCTGAATTGCGTTCCCAAAAATCAATGCCCAATGTGGGTACAAATTGCGGTTATGCGGTAGGTCAACACAAGTTATCGCAAAGAATGTAAAAATAAATTTTGAAATTAAAATGAGTCAAAAGAGTGTTTTAGTAAAGAAATTTAATCTGAAGACAAATTATAATAAATTAAATTCCACCTTTTTTACCCAGAGCTGTCCAAAAACCAAACCCCATATGTTAAATGTCCATTTAATACCCCACACCCATGACGATGTGGGTTGGCTGAAGACAGTCGATCAATATTTTTATGGCAGTGAGAGCTTAATACAAAAAGCTGGTGTCCAGTATATTTTGGACTCAGTGGTCCAGGAACTTTTAAAAGATCCCAAGAAACGTTTTATTTATGTCGAGTCGGCTTTCTTTTTTAAATGGTGGCGTGAACAAACGCCCGAATTGCAGGAACAGGTAAAAATGTTGGTAAACGAGGGCCGTTTGGAATTCATTGGCGGAGCTTGGAGTATGAATGATGAAGCCACAACACACTATCAAAGTATAATTGATCAATTCGCTTGGGGTTTAAGGTAGGTTTGTTGTAAAATGTTGCATGAATGCAGATTTAAAAATATGATTTGCTTTTTTAAAATTAGCAAGATTTTACAAATAAGATTTTTATTAGCTGTGGTTTTAGATCACAGACTATTTTTAATATAAGTGAACAATGTTTAGTAGATCAGATTATGGGTTTTTACTAAAGTAGTCAATTTGTTCCTTAATTATAAAGTTAAAAACAAAAATGTGTAAAATTTATTTGTAGAGATTTTTTTGAAGAACGTACTTATATGAAGTCACTTTTAAACAGTTATAACCAGAGCTGCCGGTTTTGGGTTTTCTAACCGAAGTTTTTTTATACTATGTGGAGATGCGAATATTATTTTTGTTTGGTTACTTTTTTTCTAAAATAATGATACGCATGAATATTATTTTTATTTTCCTTGATAAACTTTTTAAATCACCTTTTTATATATATTTAACATTGTTGTTTACATACCTGTTTATATGACGTTTGTTGCACAACACAACACCTGTAATGATCATCTCTGTGTCATTAAAAAATAGATATCTGTTGCAACTTTACTCTTAAAATCGCCAAAATTCGCAAAATTGAATTTTCTTAAATGTTTGCTAAAAAAAATCGGCAACTGTGTTTTTATACCCACCACAACTAATTGTGAAGAGGGTATACTAAGTTTGTCATTCCGTGTGACATTTTTTTATTGTTCATCTCAGACCCCATAAAGTATATATTAGGGTATTCATTCGGTTAACCGGTAATCGGTTAACCGATTAATTACTACCCGATTAACTGATCGGTTAATTTAAAATTAGCAATTTTCGATTAACGATTAAACCGGTTAATATCAGTCGATTAACCGATTAACCGATGTAACAAATATTTTTAGTTTTTTGTAGTATTATAACATATTTTTTCCGTTTTTAATAATTTGTTTCGTCTCATATAAAAAAGGTAAATGTTTGGAAAATATTGTTTCCTACAATATATTTCCTTCGAGAAATACATTCTTAAAATACAGTACAAAAACAGAAACAAGGGGTTCGTATTTAATTTTTTGCAGAATGTTCGGTGCTAGGCTTTGCCAGGATGAGTCAAATGATGACCTGACAATAGATGAAGCTCTCGATTGTAACACAAACAATCTTTAACAAAATTAGCCGAAATAATGGCATAATGGAAGATTTCATATGTTGAGAGAAATCCTGGAAAAGGACAAAGAAACCAAGATATCTCATTCAGCTTTTAAAAATGAAATGTTTCTGCGCATCTACGTCACATCAGCGTATAAGTATAGCTAAAATATAGAAACACAAGCAAACAAACATGTGTATAAAATGCTAAAGTGACGTCATATGAAACAGTTTAATTTTGTAAACATGTGCAATGCGTAATCTTGAATCTGTATTATGTGTTGCTTCCGATTTCTCAAACATCTTCGATGAGTGAAAGAATTGTTTCTAAATCAAGGTTTATCAAAACTAAAGAAACGAATCGCTTAAATTCTAAACATTTAAACCAAAATATTTTTCCAAAAGATTATTTTATAAAATTTCAAACTATTGAAATAATTAATAAAAAAATCCCAAAGTTTTGTTTTTAATAAATACATACAATTATTATGTATAAATTATAAAATGTGTTTTTCATATTATTACTTTTTTGTTTGCTCGTTTTAGTTCAAGAATTGTTTTGTTCGTTACGTTATTGTTTTTTTTTTTACTAATTCTAATAATAAATAATTTTTGCATTTTTATTTATTGAATTTATAACAAAACTTTATTAACCGGTTACCCGATCAATAACAAAATTAACCGATTATTAACCGATTAAACCAAAACCTCGGTTAATTAATCGAGCGATTAACCGATTAAAGCAAAAGCCCGATTAAATGAATACCCTAGTATATATGTTTTGGCTTCTTGAGTAATTCTAAATCGATTTAGCCATTTCCACGCTTACTTTCGATAAACTCAAAAGAAAAGAACAATTTTGGTGTCAAATTGCTCCTGGGATTTTAATCCAGCAAAATCGATTTATTTGGATAGAAATTAAGAAATTAATAATTTATTTACAAAAGCTAACAAAAACAATGGCAAAATACACATATTGATACTAGATTTTGCAAAAATTCGGTGAAGATCGGACCATTACTTACCATAATTAGGCCCTACATAAAGCCCACTATCGAAAAACACTTTAATACGACTAAAACCGTAGCGAATAATGCTGTTGTAATAAAATTCGGTCTGTCACAGTTTTATAAGATTGGAAATCACAATGTCAAATTTCCTGAAGATTGGTCTATAATTATATAGGTTAATTATAATTAACCATAGGCTTCTTATAAAGCACACTCTCGGAAAACTCACACGTCTGTCAGGGTCTGCCAGAGTTTAATATGACAATACACTGTAACATTTCGTGAAGATCTGTCCAATATATACCATATAGGCAGTGTTGCCAATTTAGCCATTTAGTGGCTAGATTTAGCCATTTTTCACCCTGTTTAGCCATTAAAAAATGACTTTAGCCATTAGCCATTTTTTAGCCATTTTGCAAATTGTTTAGCCATAAAATTTTATTTGCCGTTTTACTTTTAAAAGAATAATTTTTGTTTTATTTTAAAACTTTATAAAAGTAAAATAAACATTTTAAACAGTTAAAACGCCTTTAATTTAAATCACAACTTTTACAAATGCTGAAAATCGCTATAAACGAGGATGAAACATCTTTCAAAGTAAAGTAACAATATTCCAATATTTAATTTATAAAATGGATCAACACAAACATCGGTGTTTCTTTATGGTTGCAAGTATTTCAATAAAGAGATACAGTCGGCAACAAAATTTTTTTTGGAAATTTCAGAATTGACTATAAAGTTGCTCTCACTTCCATGGTCTAATGCTGAAGTAGAGAGGGTATTTAGCCAAGTAAACATTTTAAAAGTAATTTTAGAAATAGGTTACATTTAGCAACCGTTAATTCGATTTTTTTAATTAGGTACATATTTTTACCGTAACAATAAACTATTTTTACCAGCACCACAATAGTGGAGAGGGTACTATGCATTTGTGCTGATGTTTGTTACATCTTAAAATATTGATACTTAGCCAACCTTTACGAATACCGATTGACTCAGAATCACTTTCTGAGTCGAATTAACGATGATTGTCCGGCTGGCTGGCTGTTCATGTACACCTTGTGCGCAAAGTAACGGTCGTAAATTTGCAGATAATTTAATAAAATTTGGTACATAGGTTATAATGTGGTGTAGGGTATCATTTAGTCGGGGTTGACCGACTATACTTTTTTAATTGTTTTTTATTGTAGATCTGGACTCAAAAGGTTGGGTTACCGTTGTCGTGATTATGATTTTCCCTCAAATTATTTAAAACTAATAGACACGAGTGATTCCCATGAGATGAACAATAACGACATCGAATTTATCGATGATTTAATTTTTAAAATATATATTAAAATATTAATTTACGTTTATTCTTATTTAAGAAATTGATCTTGACTTACAATTTTATCGTAAACAAATTTAAATGAATTATTTCTGTTTTGTTATTGAATTTTAATGTGTTTTTATTTAAAAAAGCTTTTAGCCATTTTTTAGCCCATTTTTAGCCATTTTTTAGCCCATTTTTAGCCATTTTTTAGCCATTTTTTTCCGTAAATTTAGCCATTTTTGGTCATCAAGTTTTGGCAACTCTGCATATAGGCACCATATGAACTTTTATTACGGGTGAGACAGTAACGAATAATGCTGTTGTAATAAAATTCAGTCTGTCACAGTTTTACAAGACTGAAAATCACACAACAAAATTTTGTGCAGATCGGTCCATAACATACTATAGGCCACATATAAACTTTATTCTCGGAAACACTTTTATCACGGGTACCACTTAAAGCCCACTCCTGAAATATTCTAACTGTCGATGGAGGGTATCAAAGCACTCTAAATTATTTATATTAGAAACGGCCATGTTCTGGAAATCGAAATCAAATGAAGTTGATATCGATAAAGATTTTTATTTTTTTTTTATCACTGAAAATATTAAAAAGAATGTAAATATTTATTTGTTTAAAATACTTTTAATATTACATGGTGTAATTATTAGAAGGCCACCTTTTATAAACCATCTGTTTATTGTTTGCTTTTATGTGTTTATGTTTAAATTGTATTGAAGTTGGTTATTAGGCACGTCGCTAGTATTATGATTGTCAAACTACATATAAAAAATATATACAAAATGTTTTTGTTGTAATACCGAGGTCATCTTTAGTAAATACATCATGGAATTTTTACTAGGAAAAGAAAATAATATATTAATTGCAGCCTGCCAGAACATAATGAATATAACCAAATTAGATAAAACATAAGAATGACAGTTGTAGTTGTACTTTCACAATAAGGGCAACTTTAAAAAATAAAAAACCAATTCTGTGGTTTTCAAAATTACATTAAAACAAGTAAGTAAGTAAAACGGCTGTGCCAAATCTTTGATATGCTCCGCCAAGAGTTTTAAAATTTCGGGAGTGAGCTTTTTTTTGTGGCTTATAGTTTAGCCAATTTTTATAAAAGCTGACCTCAAAGTTAAATTACACTATTACAATATTTTCAGCATTTTATGCGTCTTAAAGAGACGCTGTATATGGAGCCGATCTTCACGAAATTTAGCAGAGCTATTTCTAATGGTATTATTCATTATAGTCTCAGGCGTAGTGAAGTGTTTTCCTAAAATCGATTTTAAATATGGCCTATGGTCAATTATGGACCGATTTTTACAAGATTAAGTATTATGGTCCAGTCATAAAAAACGAATTTGTGCAAAATTTAATGAGAACCAGTGCATCAGAACTAGTAACAATTTGACGCCAAAATTGTTCTTTTCTGTTGAGTCCTTCGAAGCTGAGCTGAGAGTTTTTAGCAGATGGACAGACAGACGGACTTTTTTGCGACTTTTTACTTACTTCAGCTTAAACTGTATCTCTTAGTTTACCCTTTAGTTAAATTTGATCTCAACGCCTAATTTATCTTTAACTAAAGAGTTTTTCCAAGTCTTATAATAATTATAATCGTAGCTTTTTAGGACGCCTAAATGGAGCTTTTTTCAAAAATGCTGAAATATTTTTATTGTAGCTTTAATTGTAGTCTAAGCTTAACTTTAACAGGAGCTTTTAAAAGTGCCACTACTTTAATCGTAGTCCAAAATTTTCTATATAAAATGATTTTTTTTTTTAAGGTTTTAATAAATTTTAAACTTGGCTTTCTATATTATCTTAAATTAATTGTTGTTCTAGACATAGTTCAAGTGTAGTTTTTAGCGCCTAGTATAGTCTTACTGTAATTTAATTATGGCCCTTGTGGCAGCATACATATACTTGTATCTAACTTAGCTTCAAATCTAGCTAGCAATTAGTTTAGCTTAGCTTTAATCCTGGCTTCAATTATAATTCTAGTTTTGTTAAAATAGACCCTCTCGTTAAATTATTGTGATAGTTTAAATCGAAGCATTCAATATATTCTTAATTTAGCTAAAGACTAATAACTGTATTCATAAAAAAATTTTAAATTTAATAAAGATTTACAAAAAAAAAAATTTTTGTATGAAAATTTTCCTTAATAAACGTTAGTTAAATTTAACAATCGCTTATGAATACGGGGGTAAACTTTTAAGATTTTTAAATGTAGCTAAACTTTTTTGTTATTTTTTTATTATTAACAATATTATTTAACAACTCATATCACAGTAGGATCTGCAAAACGTTAAAGCTTGTCTGCAAAGAAGCTATTGACATCGTCTTTATTTAGTTTTAAGAGTCGCTCGGCTTAAGCTTTAAGTTTTAAGCTAGAAGTAGTAAATACAACTTCCCCAATAAAAAATGGAGCTTCCAACGAAGCAGGCAGAAACATAAATGTTTCGCTTACCATTGCGCTTACGGAAGACATGGATTTTATATGGCGAGTTCCCACTTTGAAGCAATACATTTTTGACACATAAAGCGCTTTATTCAGCGCCATATAAAAATTGTTGCATGTAACGATCAGCTTTACACACTGAATGTTTTGATACAGTTATTTTTTAGTATTCTCCCTTACAAACCTGCTTGGTAGTCTGGGAATGCCGTGGCACTTGAATTTTTTTTTATACCCTCCACCACAATTAGTTGTGAAGAGGGTATACTAAGTTTGTCATTCCGTGTGAAACTTTTTTATTATTCATCTCAGACCCCATAAAGTATATATATTCTGGCTGCTTGAGTAATTCTAAGTCGATTTAGCCATGTCCGTCTGTCTGTCCGTCTGTTGAAAACACGCTCACTTTCGAAAAACTCAAAAGAAATAAACAAACTAGGTTTCAAATTGCTTGTAGTTATCCTAAGCTGTTTGGGATTGAATTTCAGCAAAATCGCTTCAGTAGGACCAGAGCTATGAATCAAAATGTGGAACCACCACCTTCAAAAACTTGATAATTTTGTTACAAAAACTAACATAAATGATGCAAAAATGCACGGAATGACATAAGATTTTGCACAAGTCCGTTTTATTCGACTAGAAATGACACTGTAAAATTTCGCGAAGGTCGGTCCATAATTTACCCTAAGCCCCATATAAACACTACTCCCGGAAAACAGTTTAGTACGCCTAAAACCGTTAAAGATAATGCAATCATAACAAATTTTGGCTCGTCACAATTTTATAGGACTATAAATGATACTGTGAAATTTCGTGAAGATCGGTACATAATTTACCCTTGGCCCCATATATGCCCTACTCCCGGAAAACAGTTTAGTCTCCTAAAACCATAATTAATAACAAATCGTCACAGTTTAAGATAATAATATTAAAAAGACATCATACAGATATTACTCCTTAAACATTCGAACTGTCGGTGGATTCGGCACAGCCGAATATAGCACTCTAACTTGTTTTTTATTAAAGTTGTTAATAGTTCTTTTAACTACTTTACTGCATTTCTGTATGTCTTTTTGCGTAGCGCATAATTGTGCGCTTTTTTTTTTTAATGTACCATTAGTGCTTCGCAAAATGATAAAATTTTGTATTGGGTCACTAAATTTTTTGCTCTTTTTTTCCAGACGTCTCAATGACACCTTTGGCGAATGTGGCCGTCCACGTATCGGCTGGCAAATTGACCCTTTTGGCCACTCTCGAGAAATGGCCTCAATGTTTGCTCAAATGGGTTTTGATGGCCTTTTCTTTGGCCGTCTCGATTACCAAGACAAAGACGATCGCTTAATGAACAAAAAAGCTGAAATGATCTGGAGAGCCTCGGCTAATTTAGATGAGGCAGCTCATCTTTTTACCGGTGCCCTTTACAATCAATATCAACCACCTCCAGGCTTTTGTTTTGATATTTTGTGTGCCGATGAGCCCATAATTGATGGCAAACATTCACCAGATAATAATGTTAAAAGGAGGGTAAGTGTTGCTCTCCTTTTTTCTTAAATTGTTAAGTCTTATCTAAAATATTTTTCATACTAATACTGAAAACTATTTTAATTAGGTCGATGAGTACTTTGAGTTTATTAAAAAGCAAGCAAAATATTATCGTACTAATAATATTATTATAACTATGGGTGGTGATTTTACCTATCAGGATGCTAATGTTTATTATAAAAATTTGGATAAATTAATACGGTAATATGGATATATAAATTGGAGTTGGAAATTTGCATGTTTTAAAAGAAGATTTTGGTTAAATTAGTTGGGAATTAATAATTTTATTAAAATGGATGAAATATTATTATTATGAATATTTTGAATTAAATCCTTGAGTAATTAAATCAACCTTATTATAAATGAAAATAATCCGGGAGTTTTTTCCCTTCTACTTTCTCCCAATTTGCTTTTCAATTTAATTTTAGAAATGGGAAAATTTAGAAAACTCCCGGGGAATTTTTATCCATGATCGGGTTGAATATAATTTTAGTATAAAGTAATAGTTTTTAAAAATCTTCACTGAAATTAAAAAAAATTAATTCAGAAAACTACAGACCCAACTATTATATGCTTAAGCTGGCTTAAGCAACTGTAAGAATACATGTCAATCTTTTGTGTCAAACCATATTGGAAACTTTTTGTTAACTTTATGAAACTGTAATTTGCTTAAAAAAAGTGCGAAACTGATCGCACATTCCGTACGGAATCAAATGTTTCTTGATCTTGTATTTTTTTTAAAAGCCTCTCAAAGCTTTTCGATCATTTTTGACAGAAGCTTAATTTAGCTCATGCATATTATAGTTGGACCTTAAATGTTTAATTTTCTGAAAAACTTAAAAAGTCAGGAACCTTAAAAAATTTTTAATGCACTCAAAATGATCACATAAATTGTGAAGTGCCTTTTAAATGGTTTGTTTTTTATAGATCGACGAATTTATCGCTATAGCGCGTAATATGTCCCAGGGATATCGTACCAATCATATTTTGGTAACTATGGGTGAGGATTTTCATTATCAAAATGCCAATATGTGGTATAAGAATTTGGATAAACTTATAAAGTAAGTTTTAACCAAAATTTTCTTGACATGCAGCATCACTAAACTGAACCACTTTTGAAAACCTAAACTACTTATGCAACTCTCTAAATTTCCAGATATGCAAATGCCCGCCAAGCTAATGGTTCCGATATAAATCTACTCTACTCCACTCCCTCGTGCTATCTTAAATCCCTACACGATGCCGGCATTACTTGGCCAACAAAAGACGACGATTTCTTTCCTTATGGCTCAGATCCTCATGCCTACTGGACCGGCTATTTTACTTCCCGGCCAACACTTAAGCGTTACGAACGTGTAGGGAACAACTTTTTGCAGGTCTGTAAGCAACTTACCGCCTTAGCCCCCAATTTGTATCCCGAACTTTTGCCCCATTTGGGATTTATGCGTGAGACCATGGGTATTATGCAACATCACGATGCCGTTACAGGCACCGAAAAGCAAAAGGTGGCATTTGACTATGCCAGACGTTTAAGTGTGGGTATGCGCACGTGTTCGGCCAATGCCCGAGTTGTTTTAAACCGCCTTACTCAGGGCGAGTCACCACGTCCCAAAAGGCATGGCAAGGCAAGACCTTTCCAATTCGAGTTTAAGACTTGCTCTTTGATGAATATTAGTAGTTGTGAAGTTTCGGAACAAAGTCAACAGTTTGTGTTGACTTTATATAATCCTTTGTCGCACTCCACTTTTGATTATGTGAGACTTCCAGTGACCGATGTCAATTATGTGGTAACTGATTATAAGGGTAAGTTTTAAAGTTTTCCAATAAAATTATTTCAATAGATTTTCGCCTGCAAAAAAAATATATTTACATACAAACATTTCTTATACCTTTAGACGTTGTTCTTGATATCCAGTATGTGCCCGTTCCCGTTCAGGTTCAAAATTTAACCTTCCGCGAATCGCAGGCCAAATATGAGCTTATATTCCTGGCCAGTGAACTGCCACCATTCGGTTACAAATCCTATTACATTAAAAAATCAAATGGCCATCATATGAAACCGGTACCTGAACCAGATAATATGTCGAGTCTTATAGATATAGGGAATGAGGTAAGTACCCGAAACAAACATTGCATAAAACATATCATGTTTCTTGTAAACCCCAATTACAGAATATACGCCTGACCTTCGATACCAATGGTTTTCTCTCGGCTGTTGAGGCCGACGGCATGACCCGAATTGTCAACCAAGAATTCCTGTATTACGAAGCAGCCGTAGGCAATAATCGTGAATTCCGTAACCGTTCTTCCGGGGCCTATATATTCCGTCCTAGAACCGAAAATGTGCGCACGGTAACAGTAGCTCCTGAAATCACTGTATATCGGGGTAATTTGGTGGAGGAAGTCCATCAAAAATTCAATGATTGGATCAGCCAAGTGGTTAGAGTTTATAAGCAGGCAAAATATGCTGAGTTCGAATGGTTGGTCGGACCAATACCCATTGAGGATGGTGTTGGTAAGGAAATTATAACGCGCTTCAATTCTGACATTAAATCCGAGGGTATATTCTACACGGATTCCAATGGGCGAGAAATGATTAAACGTCTTAAGGATCATAGAGACACTTGGCGAGTGAATTTGCTGGAAAAGACAGCCGGCAATTATTATCCCATTACAACTAAAATAGCTTTGGAAGATGAGCATGCGCGAATGGCTATTTTAACGGATCGGGCCCAGGGTGGCAGTTCTTTGGCTGATGGTTCTTTGGAGCTTATGGTGCATAGACGTCTACTCCATGATGACGCTTTTGGCGTCGAGGAATCTCTAAATGAGACCGCCTATGGTCAGGGTTTAATAGCGAGAGGCAAGCATTACTTGATAATTGGTACCTCGCAGTTGGATCAAAGTCCTACCACGCAATCTTTGGAACGGTTTACTCAGTTAGAAACAACACTACAGCCTTGGAAATTCTTTAGTGATACCAAACTTTCGTATGAAGAATGGAGGCAGCAATACACTAATATTGTAAGTAATATTTGCATTATTAAAAATATTTATCTTATTTTGGAGGTCTTTTAATGTGTCTTACCCTAGAAGTTGATACATTATGCTACACTATTAAACGAATTTTTCTTCCTTTTTAGTTCACAGCTCTTTCTGTTAATTTACCTAAAAACATACATCTTTTAACCTTTGAACCCTGGCACGAAAATGAAATTCTCGTACGTTTCGAACATATACTCGAGAAAGACGAAGATCCCGAGTACTCCAAATTTGTACAATTCAACATCGTTGATGTCTTCCAAGGCTTCAAAATCAAAGATATACGAGAGACTACTCTTGATGGTAATGCTTGGTTAGACGAAAATCGCCGCATGGAATTTGTGCCCGATCCAGAAGATTCTTGGTATGAGAACTACGCAGTCTATGCAAAATCTGCCAGTCATGTTCAATTGCTAAAGGCCCGTAAACCGATGGTGGCTACCGACTATCACGAAGAGCTTTTGCCTATTGGAGGTTTGGGTGCCGAAAGTAATCGTCTGAAGAGATCTACAGATTCGAGTCATAAGGAACTTAATCGTTTGCGAATGGAAAAATTAAAGTTGCTTAAGTTAACGGTTGCTGAATTGCCATTGCAATATAACGAAGATCGTAAATTTATGATCGAATTGAGCGCGATGCAAATAAGAACATTTGTAATGTATTTGTAGGACTTTTAAAACTGGGAGAGAAATTCAAGATGGATTAATTTTTAGTAAAAATACTTATTTGTAATACTGAATGTGTAACTTTTCTATGAAATAAGAAGCGAATAAAAATGAAGTTACAACAAAATATTTTGCATTGATCTAAATAAATTTTTTTAAAAGAAAATTTAGCTTAAACTTTAATTCGGAGTAATTCAGCAAAAAATCTTAAGCTAAGTTAAAAAAAAAAATTGTGAAAATACACATGCGCATGTGGTTCTGACGTAATTTTGACGTCATCACACAACACACAACGGCCGTTGCGGCTTTTAAACGACGTCAAAGTTACGTCAGACCCACATGCACATGTGAATAAAGTTGTTTGGTAATAATTTTCAAATACAAAATACTTACAAAATAGAACCTGAATGTTAAAAAAACACCTGCAAAATGCTAAAAGACGTTTAGCTAGTTCAGTTGGTAAGTTACTTTGTTTTTTGATTTTCGATTCATTTGCCTAAAAAGTAAGGGATGTACAATGGGTGCATCGTACCTCAATGCCGAAGCTGCCCCACTCAAATCTATACATTTATTGAAAGAATGTAAAAATTAAAATTTAGCTGAATTAGTATTAGAATTGATAATAATTCCAGACTAACGGCCATGTTCTGACAATCGCACGATTTTAAATCGCAAAACGCCAGATTTATTTTATGATGTTCTGAAACTCGTGCCTTTTGCTTGCGATCTCTTATAGTTCCCAAAAGTGTCCTGGAGCATACTTTTGCGGTTTGATATCGCAAAGTTCTCGCGATCGCCATTAACAGTACACCTTTTATGCAATTTCAAGTCAAAATCGCAAATGTTAAACGTTTTGCGATTGTCAGAACATGCCCGTAAATCTGTTAAAATGTCCACATTCTAAAAGAAAATTCAGCTGGATTTAAGAACTATACAAAGTCTTTATTGAAATAACTAATATCAATGTTTAATACAATTATGTTTATATTATCTGTATTAAAATGGAATTCCGCTAGAAAGAATTATATTCAGCTTTATTAAAAATACGAACAATAAACCTTTTTTATTAACCCATTTAGCACAGAAAAGTTAACTTAAAAAGGTGGTAAATTGAAATTCAGCTAGAAAATAACTTATGGATAATTCAGTTTCTTTTAATATTTTTCAGGTTCTTGAAATTTAAATTTTAGCATAAGTTTGCAATTCAGCTATTTTAGTAAGAATGCTATATAATTGCTATACAACATATGCATAAAATAAGTTCGCAATTTAGTTTAGATGAAGTTAAAAATTAAATTTTATTTCTGCGACCTTTTTTAAATTATTAAAATAAAAAGTTTTTTCGAGCTCGAGGCCAATTATTTGTAAAAAATATGTATATTATTTATTAAATTATTTGTTCCAATATTTCGATATCCTTCGGATATCATTATCAAGGCTGTAACAATATAAGAAAACAACAATTTACGAAACATATTAACAAACAGTGTGCTAAAAAAATTTACAAAATCTTTTTACTAAACAAATTCTATGATTAAGCTAAAAAAAAAGTTGTTTATAACTATTAAGCGGGTTAGAAAGACTTTAAAATAAATTAAGATAAAATAAATTTCTTTGTAAAACAATTTTTTCACTTTTTATTAACTAAGAAATACGATATTAAAATAAATAGGCAAATCAAACATTTATGTAAATTTTTAGTTTAAAAAATCTTTGATTTTAACATTTAAATTCTTAAAAGGTAATTCAGCTAAGAAAATGGCCATTTAAAAGCAATTCAGCTAATGTAGTTTTCTTCTTTAATACGAATTTATCGTTTTTAAAATAACTTTAAACTATATTTAATAAAGTAAAATGCTGTTTAAAAATTTTTTTTAAATCAAATTTAATCAAGTCTCCTAAGTAAGTAGTTATAATAAAGCAATTCAGCTAGACATATTATAATTTTAAAGCAATGCTTCTAAATGAAATTACTAACAAAACAAACTTCTATGTTAATATAAAAAACATTAATATTAAAATTATATATATATATAATTCAGCAAGTAGGGTTTATAAACTGTGTTAGATATTTTGCTATTCAGCTAAGGATTTTGTCCAATTTTTAATATATTTTCATCATCAGGTAGAAAGATCATATAGAATAATGAGCGGTGAGGCCCATTTTCATGTCATTGGTTACCTTAATAAAAATATGGGGAATAATTGTTGAACATCAATGTAGTTTGATATAAAGAACCATAATCAATAAAAAACTTGATGTAAAATTTTTTTGTTGTTTTGTCCGTTTGCATTTAAGATGGCAATATGAACCTGTAATCTCTAATGAATTACTTAGTCTAAATTTACACGTTTCATCTTTTGATGCTCAACTTCTTTTCAATTCCCTTTTGAAGATGCCAATATATTCACACGTAGCAATCGGTTTCAACTTTTTTCGGTTCAAAACAACAACAATTTTATTAACAGCGAATCAAAGAGAAAAAGAAAAAAAAAATTACATACAGCCATCCTTGTGCATATGCCAACGAATAAAAACACAAAGCGTACTGACCGAGTACGGGCATCTCCGTACCAACCCCCTTTCTTCTTTCTTCCCTCACCTAAAAACATAAGAGTTGAGCATCAAAAGATGAAACGTGTGAACGCAGACTAAGCAAACAATAAAATAAAACATGATAAGACATCACTATAAATGGATTTCTACCAGGGTAAATACCAGGTATTTTCCCTTCCTGGGAATTTATTTGGATATTTATAAAACACGAATTCATATGGCAATCATTATTTGTTAATAAGCCTTATTTAACTTAAAATTACTTTTTTTAAAAAACGTCATTAAATATTAATAAAAAGCTGGCTAAATTGCACTTAAACTACAATAAACCGGAGTATAATGATTTAAAATTGTGAAGGAGGTATTTGTGTATTAGTGAAGGTAATATTGATTAATTTAAACAATAATGAAATTTTGTTCAAAAAGTTTATACCCACCCTTTGGGTAAATACCAGGGTATTAACCAATTCTTACCCACTTTTCCCTATTTACCGGGTATTTACCAATTAAATACCCTTTTCCCATCTATAAACATGACAAAAAAAAACCAAATCAAATTCCTTTGATCGCAAAATCAAAAAGTCTTTTCGATACTTAAATTTAGCTTATTCATAATGACGATATGAATAATATAATTCCGCGATATGGAGGGGAAATCAAGCAAAATTTAAAATCAATAATATATTAAAGTTTCAAACTTAATTAAAAGATTATATTTGAATCTATATATATAAAAGAAAGTGGCGTTAGTTACTACGTTTTTAGCTAAAGAACGGCTGGACCGATTTCGATGATTCGTACCAATTCGGAATGGTATCTGACCAAGTAAGAAGAATAGCAAAAAATCTAAAATAGGTGGCGCCATTGAATATTACTTAGTATGAATTAAATCGTAAAATCTGCATTTGACGATGCTATGATCCTTAGCAAAGTTGTTGAGCATGAGCAGGCGAAGGTTTATAAGTTGATATGACCAATTTCAGACAGGATTTCTCCAGTATTTAATTTTTTATTATAATTTGGAAAATCCCGAACAACTAGTACTATATAAATTATTTTTGTCAGAACAAAATCTTAAACTTTTGCTTTGGAAAAATTGGACAAAATTAATACACTTGATTCAAATTTTACACGAGGACAACTTTCCGACCATAAACTTATGTTATAAATACCGTCATTGTGATAAAGGCATAGGCCCTTTAGTGGCCCTGCTCTGCTTCCTGCAGGGCCGCCAACGCCTGCTGTGAACGAATGCCACGCTGTTCGGTAATTTTGAATTGCAGCAATACCACCAGATAAGTGGCCATAAAAGAGACATTCTAAGAAAAATTTTATTTAAGAATTAAGCAAACGACAAAAGGCCCAACTATAATATGCTTAAGTTGACTTAAGCAATTGTTCGAATACATGTGATTCATATTTGTTTTTGTTAATTCTATTAAACTGGTATTTGCATAAGCAAGGTGCGAAACAGATCGATCGCACTTTTCGTACGGAATAAAATATTTGTTAACTTTATTTTTGTTTTTCAAAATCCTTTTTTTAATTTTTTTTTTTTTTTTTTTGTTAACTTTTGACAGTAGCTTAAGCCAGCTTCTTCATATTATATATGGGCCTTTATTCCAAAAAAGTAATCTGATTTTTTAAAACATACTCACCGATGTTATAAGTTCCCTATTTATATTGGCGTAACCATCCAAATTCATTATAGGCGGATTTTTTGCAATGGCCACCAAAAACATTTCCACCTCCTTTTGTGTGGCTGTATCCACGGCAGTCAGATTGACATTTAGCAATTGAGTTTGAAAATCCAGACCCACTTTCTGCGAGGCATAGTGGGCCTCATTGCAAATGATATACAAAAGACTCATGCAATAGAAAACGATAACAAATAGTCCCACTTCCTTAAAGGTGGCTCCATGATCAATAATTTCACTAAACGAGCCATACGTGGCAATAATAGTGGTGAAAAAGACAACCAAGCAATACATGCCATACATATTGGAATAGGCGCGACCTTAAGAAAGAAAAAGAAACAAAATCATGCTAAATGGATCCTAATGTGAGCAACTAAATTGACTGCAATTTATTAAAGAAAAACGCAGACAATCTGGATACTTAATTGAACTTTTTTTAAAGCAAAATAGAGTTTTGAGTACCCAACATAGTTTTTTTTTTATATAAAGTACTAAAACCCCTATTCTCTGAGGCCTTTACTGAATCATATCTTAATTTGAAAAGAACTTAGAATAACTTTACCTTATGGATAGTCCAGCTTTTATTTCGGTTACAGAAATTTGGATGTTACAAACATACAAATATAAACTTCACTTACCCAACTGCTGCATCATATGACTCAAGTCCACCCATAAATGGCGATACTCGGTTAACTTTTCTGCCGGCTTTTCACCTTTTAAAGTGTTCTGCAAAGAGTTCAATAAAGCTTTGCTGGCAGTGCCAAAGGCATTACAGTTTATATACCTAAAAGTCAAAAATCATTAAGTTTACATATTTTATAAGTATTTGAGCAGATATTCCCCTCAACCTTACCCACTTACCACAAACTACAAAAACAATTCAACATGGCTATAATGGGATAATAGGCAAAAGTATACCACAATTCGAAATCTGGCTGGAGAAAATACTGCGACAAATTGATTGAAATGCTTAAAACCCAAGAGCAAATGCACAGGAACCAAGTCAGAGAATATAAATTGGGAAATACTATTGGAGTACCAGTCACTTTCAAAAACGTTAACTGATAGTTGGTCCACATGTTTTTAAAAATTGCCACCTGATGACCATGTCTCCAACTGGCCACCGGTAAAAGAAAATTAGTAAACAGCAGACTTATAAAAATCACATTGTAAATTGCCTCATCAAATCTTTTATCGGAATTGACTATGAATTTATTAACTCTCTCTTTTAGGACCAAAATAACCACTGTACTTTGTATGCAATAGATAAAAACGGCCCACAAAAACTGCTTTGAATGCCAAGAATATCCGGTGCGAGGTAAATTTGCTAAAGGTGGATTACGGTGTATGGGCATAACACCCATGATTTGAAACAAAACCAACAGACTCTTTGTTGTGTGATAGAACGAATCGTGTTTATCCAGTAGCTCGGGATCGTCAACGGTTTCCTGTTTGCGCACATAGTAATCGGTAAGATTTCCCGCATCAGTGCTAGCCAGAATCTCCAATTTTTCCTGGTACCGTAATTCGTCCTGGAGAAATTGTTTCTGATTGGGATTCAAGACGGGAGCAATTTTTAATGGAACCGATTTACTGCCGACAGAAGCCCAAAAGGCCATTTTTTTTCTTTTCTTTGTAATGAAACTTTAAAGTGTTAATTCCTGTGTAGATAAAATTAAAATGAACTAGGAAATCCTTCAAGCAAGTTTTTATATACTGATGCATTTAAAATTCATTGATTACTAAAGTTCGTAATATAAATAAATGTTTTGTTTGGTTTAAATAAAAAAAGGTTAGTCTAGGTTAACAGAAGGTGGATTTTTTGATAATGTTGATTGGGTGAAGTTTATTTAGTTTTTGAATAAAAATAAAATCAATAAATTTTAGCAAGTCTTAGGAAAAATAGTTGTCTGCCTTAACGCTGATGTTGATTGAGGTAGTCAAAAATTGTTAAATTGGGAAAGCTAATAAAGGTAATTTTGTGGCAAATAAACATAAAATATCAGTTTGAAAAAAAGGCCTAATAGGGAGATCGAACGAATAGTATTCGACCGGTTTTAACCGGTTATTTAAGTCTTGCCCATGTCGGATATTTTAAAATGTCCATTTTTCGAATATCGAATAAACCGGTAATTTAAGTATTTTTCTGATTGAATATTGGGCAAACTTAAATTTTGTATGAAGAATGCCAAAACAAAATGTAACAAAAGTCAAAAAACATTTTAAACAATTATCAAAAGTAATTTTTGGGAATACAAAATTTTAATTTAAAAGATTTTGTTATTCGAGCTTAATTCCCAGTTTTTATTCTTGATAAAAACACTTGTAATTTATTGTTGATGGGATAAGCTATTCCTATGCGCATTTCAC
The DNA here is from genome assembly GCA_963931875.1 of Pollenia griseotomentosa. Taxonomy (NCBI): domain Eukaryota; kingdom Metazoa; phylum Arthropoda; class Insecta; order Diptera; family Polleniidae; genus Pollenia; species Pollenia griseotomentosa. The sequence continues at coordinate 198,326,045 of OZ007561.1, read as the reverse complement.
TGGTTGCTTAGGCCAGATCATCAGGAAACTTCATCCATAAAGATTTTGGAAAAACTAAAGATATTAAACCAAATAAAACTGTTAAGCGTATAAGAATCATAAGCAACAGCTCTACTTGTAACAATATCAAAGTTTAAACAAAAACATCAACAATAAACAGTGAGTTTATCTCTTCTTACATTCCGCACTACAATTGATTGGAAATCTTCCCACATTAATTGTAGTTGTAAGTAGGTTAAGAAAAAACAAAATGCAAAAAACAACTTGCAAAAGCATGTTGCCATGTAAGTTTTTTTTAGGCCGTGCACTTGCCAGTTTATTATCATTTTAAACAATTGGGGTATTCACAAGGTTGTCATAAAGTTGTAAAGTTATATGTCGTAAAATAATTACCAGATATATATATGACTGCTGTGGGCAACCGCTTATAATTTAGCTTTTTTCTGTAAAGTTATGAAGAATCAATGAACACAGCATTCAAGTTTTTATTTTGTTTGAAACACAACAAGATTTTTTTTAAGCAATTGTAAAATATTATTTAGGACATTATGACGATATGACTTGATAGCACACCTTGTGAATCCCTCAAATGTTACTACAAATCGCTTTTATAAATAAGTGTGTGCACTGGTATCAAAAAATGTTTTGCTTAAAAGGTAATTAGCAATTTGACAGTATTTTTAATATTAAATATATTAGAATCTGGGAATTTATTTCTCATGGTGAGTAACATTTAAAATATAAATGTGCGTAGAAAATATTCCTAAAAAAAATTTAATGAATAAGACTATTAAAGTATAAAAGCTCTATAAATTGTAATTTGACTTAGAATACACATTCGAATTAATATGAAAAATTATATACTAGCTGGCCGCCCCGTCTTCGCTCGGTAGCTGATTACAAATGATCAATGGAGCCGTTTTCTGATTTTAGGTAAATCAAAAACAATGAAGGCGTAAAAGTAAAAACCTTAGTTTGACCATGGCGATCATTAAAAAAAAATCGAAATCTAAAGACGTAAAAGTTTTAGAATACTTGATAAATCTTTTAAGAACTTTATTCTGGGCTTGCGATGCCCGATAAACACCCCTAATTGTAATCATAGTTTATTTTTTAATTAATGGCGTTACTTTTCTAAAAAAAAAGGGTATCATAACTGTTACATGTAATTCGGCAACATTTTTAAATGCTAACCTGATTTTTAAGAAGTGTTGCATATTTTACGTAACAAAAGAACACAAGTTTCGCCATAAAACCAGTAAAGTACAATTAGCGTTTAAAATTTGAAGCTCTTTTATACTCCGCTAATTTCTAAGTAGAAGAAAATACAAGAGACGAAACAAAAAAAATATTTATTCAAAAATAATACAAAATTTCTGCACTCATGCCCCTTTAATTGAAATGAGCGTTTTTATTTAGGGGAACATCATGAGAAAAGAACGAGTAATACTTTTAAAACAACACATATTTTACAGAAAAAAACATAAGGAAATGTAAAAGGCAGAATATCACTCTGAAAAGAAAATTTCATAAGCCTTTTGAAAATATCAACTTTTTTTTTGATATTGATTCGTGTCGAACATTTTTTTGGCTTTTTGCAACTCCACAACAAAGCTGACTACCCTTTTTTTATTTTGCGTGCCCAATCGCGTGCCAACTACACCCAACGCTTGTTAAACAATTAAAATTAATGCATTTCAAGTGTACAAATCATGTAATGGTTTAAGCAAATAACAAGACAACTTATTTGTCAAAGCCTTGCAAATACAAACAGCCAAATAGTTTTCTAAAAACCAGCCATTTAAGGCAACCTCTAAAAATTTAAGCGGGAAATCATGTTTATCAAAGTAGCACCGGGGCCACCTCTCATAACTTCTCAAACATACGCTTTACAACCAAAGCAGCCTTTAAAACTAAAGAAACCCAATAAAAACCAGAGTTCATTTGGCTGCACAGCCAAGAAAACATTATTAAGCATTTGGAGTTACATAAAATTATATTTGGAGACCTGTGTGGCCCATTGTTACGTGTATCTGGTCAAATATGGTTTAACTCTGGTAGAGAGAATATTCTGGTTGATTTTAATGATCATTTGTCACTACTTTTGTTTCTACATAGCTATGGAATCGATAACACGATTCATGAATAAAAATAGTTACGTGGGCATAGAACGGAATTATTTTGACTGGAATACAACGCTGCCGAGTGTGACCATTTGCCCCATGGAGCGATTAAATAAACAAAAATTTGATGAATATTGCGAGTAAATACATTAAAGAAAATGGTTTAATTAAAACCCAAATTTGATAAGAATTTTTTTAGGATCTATGATATCTCTGGGGAACAAAAAGAAGAACTTTTCGATTTGTTGGAACATTTAGCCAATTCGACCTATTTTAACTTTGAATATATTCCGTTACATAAGACCGTAGAAGGGACTTTAAATAGATTGGGTGTAAAGCCAAATAAATACATGGAACTTATATATAATTTAACATTAGATGATACGATGAATTCCAATGAGAAGCAGCGGGTGCGCACCGTGGACAATGGGGCCAATATTCATACCCGACAGATTTTAACGGAATATGGACTTTGCTATATGACCAATAGTTTTTTACCAGAAGAATACTCATCACGTTATTTAATTTTTGGTGAATATCCCGAAAAAAATATTTACGAAGCAGAGGCCCAAGTTAGGCAAGTTCAGCAGGGCTCTTTTCCGGATAAATATATAGATTTCAATTTTATTGGATTTCAATCGGCCATGGATGTGAGTTGGCAGATCGATTCAATCTTAAAAGAATATTTGTTTCGAAAATGTTTAATTTTTTTATAGTTTTATGGGCACAGTTCTTTTGATGTCATGAAGGTGGACAATAATTTCGGTTATACTACCGAGAATTTATATTATGAGCCGACTGTAACCGAAATTATCACAACTTCAAATTTTGAACAGTAAGATTTTTTTAAAAAAGTGGTGAATGAGGGTATACCAAAAGGTTATACATACCGTGTGAAACTTTTTAAATATTTCTGTGGGATAAAGAAAAAATAACAACTTAAGTCTGCTCTTACTTTTTCTTTTTCTAGAGAATCGAATATTCGCCAGCGTAATTGTCGTTTCAACCATGAGTCAAATTTAACCCATTTTCCGATTTATACGAAGAATTTATGTTCGCAGGAATGTCGGTTAAATTTAGTGTACAAAACATGTAAATGTATACCGCATTTTTATCCAAATCGCTGTAAGTACAAAAAAACAAGTAAAAATTACCATTTTACTTAAAGTCACATTTTGTAAAAAATTGTCGTTTTTGTAAAAACTTTGCTTATTTTTATAAAAAAAAAACTTACTTTTTAATGAAAAAGTGACTTTTTGATAGAAAAATTGACTTTTTAAAGGAAAGAGTGACTTTTTCATTAAAAAAAATGTGTGACGTTTTAAGAGGAAAAGGAACTTTATGAAAGAAGAAGTGACTTTTTGATAGAAGAAGTGACTTTTTGATAGAAAAAGTGACTTTTTGATAGAAAAAGTGACTTTTTGATAGATAAAGTGAATTTTTGATAGAAAAAGTGAATTTTTGATAGAAAAAGTGACTTTTTGATAGAAAAAGTGACTTTTTGATAGAAAAAGTGACTTTTTGATAGAAAAAGTGACTTTTTGATAGAAAAAGTGACTTTTTGATAGAAAAAGTGACTTTTTGGTAGAAAAAGTGACTTTTTGATAGAAAAATTGACTTTTTAAAGGAAAGAGTGACTTTTTCTTAAAAATAAATGTGTGAAGTTTTAAGAGGAAAAGGAACTTCATGATAGAAGAAGTGACTTTTTAATAGAAGAAGTGACTTTTTGATGGAAAAAGTGACTTTTTGATAGTAAAAGTGACTTTTTGATAGAAAAAGTGAAATTTTGATAGAAAAAGTGACTTTTTGATAGAAAAAGTGAGTTTTTAATAGAAAAAGTGACTTTTTGATGAAAAACAAGTAACTTTTTGATAGAAAAAGTGACTTGTTGATAGAAAAGGTGACTTTTTGATAGAAAAAGTGAATTTTTGATAGAAAAAGTGACTTTTTGATAGAAAAAGTGACTTTTTGATAGAAAAAGTGACTTTTTGATAGAAAAAGTGACTTTTTGATAGAAAAAGTGAATTTTTTATAGAAAAAGTGACCTTTTGGTAAAAAAGGATGTGCCTCCGGTCATTTTTAAGACAAAATCGAGGTTGGTACCGATACCATTGTAAATACCGATACCGCTAAAATACTGTTTAAAATTTAATACTGCAGCCGTATTCTGTAATTCGCTAAAGCTAAATCTCTATCGCTAAAAATCTATTAAGTTTATTTGGCGATTTTTTGCCACGGGTGCAATTCTGTAACGTGCATTGCTAAATTTGGCAATGCCATACAAATTTCATTCACGCAATTTTAGCTTTTAATGTCATCGCTAAAATGTTTAAATTTTGTATTCCCTAAGGCATTTTAGCGATCGAGATTTAGCTTTAGCAAAGCGAATTACAGAATACCGCCAAATTCACATTTTTTAAATAAAATGTAAAATGTAAATCACAAAAAATGTTATTTCAAATTAAGAGCAATTTTTAAAATTTGTCAAATATTATAAATTCATAAAAAAATACAAAAACAATTTTTAAATTTCAGTTTTCTCCGATTTGCATTTTCACACTTTACTGTCCTTTTCCTAAGCACGACAGTATTGAAAAAGTCACTTCACGTAAAAATTTCACTTTTTGTATAAAAAAAACCTCTTCTGTAAAAAATGCTACTCTTTGCAAAAAAACAGCACTTTTTGTATAAAAAGTTTACTTTGGTAATAAAAAGTCACATTTTGAGAAATACATGTCCCATTGTCACAAAAAGACAAAAAACTCTTCAAGTAATCAAAATGTTTTTTACAGTTGGTTCCATTAAACCGGTTTGTGACTATCGAACTTTACGAGATTGTTTTCCCAAAAATACAGGTATATTTTACTGTTTAATCAGGTATGTGATGGAAAATAATTTCGAAACGAAAAACAAAAAGTTTTCAGTATTTTTTAAAATTGATTTTTAATTCTTTACTTACTTACGATAACCATCTGTTCTGTATTGTACAGATATTAAACTGGGCTCCATGTACAAGTTTAAGCTAGAAGGGCACATGTAGACATTGGTTCTATGTTAATTTAAGTGATTGCTTAAAGTACCAAAGTGCTATCGAAAGCAAGTAGATAAAACACATCAACACCATGAACGTCCTATATGTTATTGTCATATTGTCTATGTCGAAAAAAATACAACGCTAGATTTCCAAGCAAGGGGTCAAAATGTTAAATTTAAATCTACCATCTCACAGATATGTTCCAAATTTTTCTTCCTTTTTGGATAAATTTTAAAGTTCATTTTGAGCCATAACCGCAAAAAAAGCTTATCGACAAAAACAAAATTTTACAGCAGAAGGTTTTTTTTTATTTTATTTCATAAAAATTTTGTATGAATGTTGTTGCTTGAGATAAAATTGTTTTTGCTAAAAAATGTTAACGATACCTTATGTGACCATGATATTTTAAGAGATGATGCAAGTGTTGCCAGAAGTCATTTATTAAAAAAAAAACGAAAATTAAAAATGATGTCGCTTAATATTTTTTGCGGTAACGGCTTGATATGATTGTTTTTAGTATAAACTCGAAATTTTTGTAAACATTGTAAACAAATTAGAAATTTTCGAAAGTTTTAAGAAATAATTTTAGTTACAAAATTACGTTAATCTAAAAAAAAATTGTAGTTGACGCATCACGGCAGAGCCAATGTTATCGATATGATCTTCATATTTGCATAATATCAAATCTTTGTGTTCTGTATTTTGATTTATAAAATATGATCACCGTATATATACTTTATTTTATACTATACATCTAGAACTGGATTGTCAAACCAGAACTGAGACTTTTACTCAGAAATTGTTTTTAAAATAAATCGAAAATCATCACCTTTTAAAACAGTGGTTTTGAAATCGATCGATTTCCATCACATAAATGAATGTTAATAATCCTTTTGACATAGTTTAGTTTGTTCAAATTTGTCCTTTTCTCCAGCTTATTTCTTAAAAATGTATCGCACAATATCACATAATAAAATAGAAGATATAGCACCCTGCTATTGCTTACAAAACTGTATGAATTCGGTTATAAGCTTAAGAGTATCGGTGGGTTTTAAAATCTTTTTATAAAATAAATATTTGAAAATATGGTTAATATAAATTGATTTTTAGTTTTTAACCAAAACCAAAGAGTTTTTCGGAGGCAAAGGCACCATTTTGTCAATGAAAGAATGGCCGACAATACGCTATAAAAGGCAAATTATTTTCACATATACCGATTTATTGGGTGAGTAAGAAAGCTTAAGCCGAATATTATTTTTGTTTTTGTTAATATAATGATTGAGTTGTTTTTGCAGTTTATATTGGCGGCACGGCTGGCCTATTTTTGGGTTTTAGTGTTTTGGGTTTGATCGAAATGATTTACTTTTTCACCATGCGTTTGATGTTTCAGTTAATGGGTTATAAGCTAAACTAATTATATTGAATTCAGACATACATATCTTAACTTTTAATTAAAATGGTTTTATCTTGCAAAATTATTGAATAAGCAAAAAGATTTATTTTAAAAATGTTCTCTTTTTTTATTAGTAGTGCCTCTTTTTTCTCTGTATTGTCTTATTTTTTTTTTTAAGTAATACAAAATTTATATTTGTCTATTCGAATGGATTTTTTGTTTAGTTTCGCATTAAATTATTAAAAAAAATAACTTTATAAAAAATAAACTTAAGATAAGAAATTAAATTACAGTATAAACTCTTTCACGAAATTCTTCACAAGATACTCTGCCTCACTTGCTCAGCTGCATTTACTTGCGCTCTCTCACGTTCTCTAACGCTTTCGTCCTGCTCTGCTGCAAGAATAACAGCATTTATGTTGATAATACTCATAGCTACAGAGCTTGGCTTTAGTAGCCCATTGGCAGTTGGCTATTTCATCGGAACAGGAAACGTTGGCAGCATCATTTTGAATGCGATCTGAGCGATTTTCTGTGCAAAAAAAAATTTATTATAAAAAGTTAAAAAAATATATGATTTGTTATTCACCTTCACATTTATGTGTATTACAGCTTCTGTAAATAGGTTCTCTTATAGAATAACGGCATTTGTTTGATTCTCTCAGAGCATTTTCATGATCATCATATTCCAAACATTTAACAGAACGTCTTTGGGTACCCGTATTACAAGATTTTGTGCACTTAAAATTAAAAAAATAAACAGATAAATAAAAAAAATTTCTACAAAGCCTATTTTTAACCAAACCCACCTCTGACCATTCTGAATAATGCCATCTGGGTCCACAATATTCCACTTCCTCATGAGAACATTTCTCTATATTTGTGGGCCTTAATTCAGGTTTACAATCCTCATCCTCAACAATCAGTTGATTTTGTATACATAAAACTTGTCTAGTTCTAGTCAAATTAAAGCAGTTGCCATTGCATGGAGTCCAGGGTCCTGAAAACCACTCTCCTGTCTCACAGGCATCAGAACGTTCACAGGCTCTAGTAATTTCCGGTGTGGCTCTTAAATCACATCTCTCCGAATTGGGTTTTGAACGATCACAGTAAATAGTTCTATATTCCACGCCAGTACCACAATCCGAAGAGCAGTACTGATTCCAGTCCGACATCAACCAAGTTCCAGCCCTTTCATTTCTTCTTACAGCAGAATGCGAGGCATTAGAACTCAAACCATGCAAACGATAACGTTGATTCGAGCGTCTACGATTCTTTGGGCAATCACAGGGTTTCTTAACTAACGGTTTCTCCTCCATGCAAGCGGAATTATCTACATGTATCACAATACCCGAAGCCAGTTCCTGGACACAACTTAATTCGCGTTCCTTAGAGCCTTCACCATGATGACAACGACATTCACCCCAATCATCTAAACGCCAATAAGCCGGACAGGGTTGAGTATTACATCTTAACAGATTTTCATTGATCGCAGGCTTCTCGGAATGAAGGCATCTTCTTTGAGAATAGTAACGTAAAGGATTTTCACGTACACACCTAATAATGGGAGTCTGAGTACCTCCACCACAAGATTTTGAGCAGGTGCTGAAGCCTACAACTTTCCAATTGAAACGCCGACGTTTAGAGCCATGACTAGCACCAATAGAGGATTCGTCCGCGCCGGACTTAAGGAAGCCGTCACTTTCGACTGAGACTTCATTTTCTTCGGAGTCGGAGGTAATTGGTAGAAGATATTCGTATTTAATACCGGGGTTAATAGTTTTACTGTAGATCTGGAACCGAAAGAGAGTAGGTAGATAAGAAAATGTGCCTGAGCATTCTCTTGGGTGGATAAACTTAAAAAAAAAACTTATCAAAGCTTAAAGATGAAAATAGCCGATTTGCCTTCAAGAATATTTTTTTTTTTTTGTTTTTCCGAATTTAAGAATCTTGAAGTCAAGTTCATTCAAGGTTAAATTGGCTTTATTAATGTATTAAAAGGTTTAAAAATGTTTTGTACCTTCGATTTTTATCTTTTTGTCAATAATTTAATAATTCCTCAATGTCTGTACTCACCATCAATTCCACATTATCTCTTATTGGTCCCGTACATGTAACCCATTCGGTAACACCTTCACCATGCTCTTGCAACCCATCCAAACGATGATAGTCAAAAGTGGCACCAGCAGCTTCGTAAGCCCCACTCTCGGACACAGAGTTGTCACCATTGATAATATAACTATCTTCATCAGTACTTAGCACTACAAAAATTATACCATAAAAAAAATATACCAAAAACTATTTTGGGTGTTAAAATTTTTTTACTCACCCAACAAATTCATGCTATTCTTTAGTTCTGTTATAGAAATATTTGAAGCTCCTGCTGGTATTGTAGCCACATGTATATAGGCATCATCGGGTAAAGGATCTCTGGTGAATAAACCGGTTATAGGACGGCATAATAAGCCACCGCAACTGACAGCACCATTGTTCGCCGAGAGGCCGGTAATAATGCCACTGGCGTGAATAGCCTAGAAATAAGATAAAACACATTTTGATTTTAATTAAATAATGGGGTACATCTTTGGAAATTTGTTTAAAGGCCATATGTATCAAGGACAGTTTCTAGTTGTAAGCGCCATATAGGAAGAACGCTAGACAGTTGTATTCAAGATTGGCCTAACCTCTTAGCACGGGGTGAAAACAATTAGTCTACGAAAGCAGCTCACGCAAAGATATCAAGTTTAGTAATAGCTGCTCATAACACCTTCACTAGGAGCTGGAGCTATCTACCCTCTATTGTAAAGCAGATTTTGTTTGTTCAAAAACATTGAGTAGACACAATCCATTTACTGACGCCCTCATGTATGAGAGCACTCCCCACAACACATATACATAGCTGGCAATTTGAGTGTCTGCTTCGACCGAACTAGTATGCTTATCACTTGATAAGGAGAACGTGCTTTCGATTAGCAACAGAATCGAAAGAGATCTACTAGCAGGACAAACTTCAACACAATTGTTGAAAATCAGCCTTTTAAATTGGCGTTTGAAGTTTCCCTCCCTGCGATATTAATTTCAAACACCAGTTTCCATGTGTTCCTCAAAGAAGCCTCTTTGGTAAAAAGTCAAGGACATAAGTCCTAGGGGCTACTGGTTCGCATGACACCAGGTAGGATCTCTAGTCAGCTGTGATCTTGAGAAAGATCGTCCAACTTTAAACCCTCTAATGTTCAGGATATTGGTCGCGTTCAAAGTGCTTAGCACACTCACGGGGAAGAAGAACTCTAGACATTTGTGATTTAATGGACACTTGCCAGTTTTAAGCCCCCAAACAAGCAAGATGTCTTGGCTGCACCTAATGACCCCGTGCGAGCAGTGTAATATCAAGGTGCTTTTTAAGATTCATACGTACAACTCTCTAAATAAGGGGTGCAGAAGTACTACAGAAAATCTCTAATATCAAGAATTTAAATTTATATAATACAAATTTACCCATTAGGCTCTGCTGGAAGCTAAAGAAAATACGAAGAACATCGGTTCACCAGAGTCTAAAATGTGAACAAAAAACGATGACGGCGTTTAATTTTTACCCATAAAACTTAACTTTGCAAAATTCAAAATTTGGCTTAGATATTTCTTGTATCAATATATAAATATTATTCAATATAGAAAATGAGACAAGTCGGTCCATTATATTAAACACTCAGTAACATTTGTTAATTGATATAAAAGAAATAAAACTTACCAATAAAATTATTAATAATTTATTTAACATTTTGAAGAAAAAATATTTTTATTGTTGCTTCTGGCTTTAAAATAATTCTAACTATTTAAACGTTATTTTAAAAATCTCATTAAATTGTGCCTTTTTGGAACTTTAGAAATATTAATCATCAAAAAAACAATAAAACTAAGTAAATAATTTGTGTGCATAAATTTGTTATAAATTATTATAATTTTTATAATACTTGTTATAATTTATTATAATGGATAAAATGTCTGCTTAACTAATTTATGTCGTTAAATACTAATGAGTGCTAGATATTTCCTGCTTGATCTTGTAAATCTTTTAAAATAAATAAATAAATTTATATTTTTAGTCTAGAAATATTTGTGGGACCCCCAACAGAATGATTAAGTGGTTTGAGTGTTAAACTATTTCGTTTTCGTAATCGTATACCGCTACTTTTCGTATAAATAAGTAATTAATTATAATATTTTTTTCAATAAACTTTTGAAGATTATCAAACTATCAGTTGAATGTTTTAAATTAAATTAAAGATGTGATTTGTATAAAAGGTATTTGAATTACTGCGTACTAAAATAAATAAATTTGGGGAAATTTTAAAAAGTGGGCGTTTATTTGAAAACATAAACTGAATACTTTTCGGTGTATCACAAGAGCAATTGAAGCGAATATTTAAAAAGGAAAAAATACTCTTTAGAACTTAAACTTGAATTTAAAAAAAAATTAAATTTAACTTGTACATGTTTTAAAGACTTTTTCATTAATGTTACATTCCACACCTTTTATTCACTTTTAAAACACGTGAATTCTTATAAATTTTAGTTAATTTTTTACTTTTTATAAATCTAAACAAACTATCTTAATGACCCTAATAAAAACAACTTTATTATATTATTTACCCCCTAAATGAATTACAAAATATTTTAAATATTTGTTTTTTCTAAATACAAATATATTTTTAAGTACATAATCAAATAAATAAAAATTTTCTCAGACATTTTTTCCGAATGCAATCAACCGTTTCCTTTTTCAATTAAAAATGCATGCCACACTTCACCCAACAACGTCACATCACAGCGCCACATCTTCTTCATAGATCGAAGTTGATGTTACAAATTGGCTACAAAATATTATTTGTTTTGAATACGATTGTCTTCAATCGAATGAAAAACAAAAACGAAAACAAATAAACCGGTTCAAAAAATACAATATAAACCAATTCTCAAGTTATGCGAACATAAAAATTCCCCTCCCTTTTAGCACAACAACAAATAAATATAATAAAACACTTGACACATTGTTAAAGCGAAGGGGGCATAATAAAATTTACACAAAGTGGCGCATAGTAAAAATGCAGAGATGCCACATTTTTAAAGTTGTTAAATGCGTAAAAAGGGAAGGTATAAAAAAAACTAAAAATTGGTTTAACATTAACCGGTTTTAAATCTAAACTGTTATCTTAATTATATATATTAAAAAATTACATTATTTTGAAGAAAAGTTTGTTTTTTTCATAATTCATAATTATTTTTCTTCCCCTTTTTAGGATTTTTTATTTGTTTTTTACGTCTGGCCTTATTTGGCTTATAGGCGCTAATTTTTCAACACATACTCACACTCTGCCAGAATGCACTTCATTTGCTCACTCATCGATGCTTTTAACAAGCTCTTTGATAAACTTGTACATGGGTACTTTAGGAATATGAAAACATACTTGCGAACAACACACTCCGCCAGCAAAAAAAACAACAATGGCCACTTTTTCATAGTCGGGTAATAAAAAGACATATAAAATGCATATGGAAATTATTAAATAGTGACCGAAGGAATATGAAACCGAGTGAAGTGAAATAAAGGATAAGAAAAACGCTATATTCGGCTATTCTGAACTTAACGTCTTTGTACACAACAACACCTAATTTTCATATTTGTACGTCTCAGATTTTTTACTGAAAGAGTCACACTTTTCACAGGAGCAATCGCACTTTTTAGGCAAAATGTAAAAAAATGTTCGCACTTTTTACACAAAAAGTCACTCTTTTACAAAATGTAAATTTTTACATAAGAATTCACTTTTGACAAAAAGTCACTTTTTACACAAAAAATCACAGCTCTTACACTTAAGGTCACACTTTTAACACAAACAGTCGCACTTTTTAGGCAAATCGTTAAAATTTTTACGCACTTTTTACACAAAAAGGCACTTTTTAAAAAAATCACTTTTTATGTAAAAAGTCAGTTTTTACACAAGTCACTTTGGACACAAAAAGTCACTATTGACACACAAAAAATCACAGCTTTTACACTAAAGGTCAAACTTTTCACACAAACAGTCTTATTTTTTAGGCAAAACGTCACAATTTTTACGCACTTTTCACACAAAAAGGCACTTTTTACACAAAAAATCACTTTTTATACAAAAAGTCACTTGTGGTACAAAAAGTCACTTTTGACACAAAAAAATCACTTTTTATATAAAGTCACTTTTTACACAAGTCACTTTGGACACAAAAAGTCACTTTTGACACACAAAAAAAATCACTGCTTTTACACTAAAGGTCACACTTTTCACCCAAACAGTCTCATTTTTTAGGCAAAACGTCACAATTTTTACGCACTTTTTACACAAAAAATCACTTTTTATACAAAAAGTCACTTTTTATACAAAAAGTTACTTTTGACACAAAATGTCACTTTTGACACAAAACGTCATTTTTTATACAAAATTTAAATTTTGACACATCAAGTCACACCTTTTACACTAAAGGTCACAGTTTTTACACAAAGAGTGAAAACTTTATAAGCTAAATTTTATATTCAGTTTTTTTCATCACAACTCATCATTTTACGGCAATTTAAAGAAAAAAACCGAATATTTGGCTCTTGATGTGAGAATTTATTAGAAAAGCTCTTTTTTGCAAATGTGTTCAATATATTTTACTGCTACGTCTGCTGTTGTTATTGTTAAAGTGGCTTAATTTTGTTGTTGTTTGTTGCAGTCAATGAATGCATTTACATGCCATTCCAAAAAAGCTGAAGAAACAACTCTTGCAAAAGGGGGCGGTTGGAGCCAGGAAGAAGTGTGCATTGCGTGTGTCACTATGTTTCTTTAGTGTTTATTTAATATACGATGTGATAATTTATGTCTTTAGTGTATCGTATGGCATAGTAAAGCCAGAAAACTGTAGTAAATTGCCAACTATTATCACTTTTTGTTGTAAAATTTTGATTTGTGTTTGTTATTTGCTTATACGTTCGACTACAAGTATCGATGTATCTTTATTTTCGTCCACATAAACACACACATGACCAGATACAATTTTGTTTATTTTCTAACTTCTAAATACTTTTTATGGTGTTGTTGGTGTTGTTGGTGTTGTTGCTGGTGCTGTGATTATATCGACTCATTGATCTATCTGTTTGTTAACTGTCATCTTATCAAAATGTTGCTGTTTTTGTATGTTCCATATCAAACGATAAGATAATTGAGGTGATTTGGTAAGATAAATTTATAGAAAAAAAAATTGGGTTTAAAGGAAAACAGTTGTTTAGCTTTAAATTTGTTTAAATATGCATAAATAAGAGTTTGTTAAGATATTAAGATCTTAATAAAGATTGGAAATTTACAATTTTTATAACTTTATTAGTTTAGAGAGGAATAACTTTCTAATTGTGTATTTCTTAGGAAGACTGTTAAGAGAAGTTCAAAGTTTAGATAAAAGATTATTGGGAGTTTAATCCCATTTTTTTCTATCTTAACAGCATTTCATTTTTACTATTTACACTTGAAAATCTTATTTTTTAAATTTACCCACAATTGTTTAAGCTACGACCGAAGGCAGACTTAAAATTTTACTAAATTGTTTATATTATATACAGCAAGTTATTTTGATTAAAAAGGTCACAGAAGGCTATATTGAAATAATTCCTCAAAGCACCATGAATGCTCCAAATACGAATACTAATAAAAAACCACTTCCTTTTCAACTCAATTAATGCTCAAAATTGCTTCCATCGCACACAACCAAAGTCACTTTTTAGACAGTCTTCCAAATCCAGGTCAGTTTTTTAAACTCTCCTTAATTTTTTTTTTTTTTTTCCCAATACAAATATTTGAAAGTACTTGTATAAATATTATTTGTATCTACAAATGCGTAAATATTAAAGGCAAAAGTTTATCCGCAATTTTCTAACCACAAAGATCTTAATATTCCTATGAACCTGTTCTTAGTTCATGAGAATTTCTTTTTAACTAACAATTCTCCAAATAGACAAACCAACCACAAATAAACACTTTTTAAACAATTAAGGTCAAGCAGTATTTGAACAGTAATTGAGTTTTTTTTTTTTTTTTTGGCAAATACAAGTACAAATTAGATGAAGATTTAAAGTCAATAAAATTTATAAACTATTGAACATAAAAAGCTCAGCAGAGTCATAAAAAAAATGTCAATATTGAAACAAAAATACTCTAAACTTAAAAATTTATAACTTTTTACGCAAAAGTCACCTCTAACACAGAAAGCCACTTTTTACTCGAAAAAGTAAATCATAGAAAAAAAGTTACCAATAAAAAATAAGTTTTTTGCAAAAAATACGACCTTTACACAAAAAAGTCACATCCTTAATAGCAGTCAATCGATATTTTACGCAGAAAAAATTGAACATTTTACATCAAAAATTTGACTTTTAACACAAAAGTCACACTTTTTTCATAAAAAAGTCAGACTTTTAACACAAAAAATTTAAACTTTTTACACAAAAATTTCACACTTTTTACATAAAAAAACAGAAATTTTTGCTCAGATTTTTTACGCAGAAACTCAGAATTTTTAAATAGAAAATCTTTTCACAGAAAAAAGTAATAGTTAAGATTTTTTGCACAAAAAGTCACACTTTTTTTTGTGAAAACTACACATATTTGTTTGTCAAACAATCACATAGTTTTGTCAAAACGTCTTTTACAAAAGTTACACTCTTTACAAATCCAATCTATAATTTTTTACCAAAAAAAATCAAAATCTTTCAGAAAAATCAGACTTTTAAGAAAAAGTCAGACATTTTACACAAAAAGTTAAACTTTTAACACTAAAGTCACTCTTTTTGCACAAAAAAGTCAAGCCTTTAACACAAAAAAATTCAAACTTTTTACACCAAAAAGTCAACCTATTTTTCTCAAAGCTTTTACAGACTAATTTAGACTTTTTTCACAAAAAGTCACACTTTTTCAATGAAAAGTAACACTTTCTTAATCAAAAGTCATATTTTTTCATCCAGATGTCACACCTTTTTTATGAAAAAGTAACAGTTTATATCTTTTTTTCAAAGTTGAAGTTTCTAAATAAAAAAAATTATATTTATATATTTATATAAATACTATATGTCTTGTGGTTCTTATAAAACCATACAATTTTGTTAAAAATATTCACACTTTTTTACACAGAAGGCAAAGTTCTTATCTTTTTGTTCTAAAACTAATTTTGTTGTTAAAAAAATCACTTTTATACAAAAAGTAAAAGTTTTTGCACAAATCGTCACTTTACGATCAAAGTCATACATAAAAGAACAGTTTGTAAAAGCCATAACTTTCATTTTCAAAAGAATTTTTTTTTTTGAAAAAAATCAAGGCAAAAACATAACTGCACACTGGGCTGCTGACTAGTAAAATTGTTATTTATTTTATTTTTTTTATTAAATTATTCTCAATTTCAATCGATTAAGGTTTTATTAAGTTTTAATTTATTCATAGCTATTGAATATATTAATCAGACTAGTCCATTGCAAGATTTAATCCAATCAAATGCAAATTCTTTTGCTTTTTTATTAGGAACTATAAAAAACCATTTAACATTTTTGTGTGGTATTTTTAAACACACATTGAATATAAATTAATTAACATTTTTATAACTTAATTATGTGTTTATTTATTTTTTTTTTTTTTTTTTTTTGTAGAAATTTTTGAAAAAAAAATATATTTTAAAATACCACAACAAAAGTAAAATCAAAACTATTTTAAAGACTCTGACAAAAACTTTAATGCTTTAAAGGAAAACAACTATAAAACCATTAAATTAAAACAATTTATTGTTGTTCTTTCACCTGAAGTTTAGTTTTGTAATTATAACAAAAATTTAATTGATGTAGATTTAAATAAGGAAATATTTTGTAAATTATAAGAAAACCAAAACAATATTTTTTTACAAATTGCTGTAAAATTTATTATTTACATAAAAAATTAGTAGAAAACAAGAACAAATAAATTTTGTTTGTTTTGTTTTTTTTTTTGTTTGTTTGGTTTAACCAGTGATAAAGATTTTATTACTTCAATAAATAAATTTCATGGTATTTCAGCATTGAACTTAAAAAAATACAAAAACAAAATATAAATTTTTTTTAATTTTACCTTGAATTTTTTTTTTTTTTTTAAATATAGTGTTGAAAGAAATACACAATTTCTAAGACTTTTTATGCACTTGTTACATTTCAAATGACATTTATGATATGAAATTGATGACATTAACAAGATGTCTAAAGAAAAATCAAGAAATGCAAATAAGTTTTGTAAGTGGACTTTAAATCAGATATTTGAAAATAAAATTAGTTTTAAAATTTTTAAAATAAATTTTATTTTTTTTTCTAAAAAAAACTCGGAAAAAACTAAAGAGAAATTGGTAAAGGGCTTAAAATTCTTGTATTAAGCACTTAAAACTTTTACACGTTCAGGGCTTAAGCTACGGTCACACCTATTAAATATTTGATCAAATAAGCGTAACCCCTACTTTTGTTAATAGTTAGTGAGATTTAATATGATCTTAATATAACAAAATAAACTAATTATACTACTAGACATAGCAAAAGACAGTTTTTTGTAAGATGGGGTATTTTAATCAAAATAAATATTGATATTAAGCGAAATGATTTTTTAGTTTGGTTGTTGGTCCCGTTTTTTTCGTCAAATATTTGATAAGTCTGACCGTAGCTTTAGACATTTTGTAGCTGGTCGTATGAAAATGTAGAGAAGGCTCTCCTTAAGTCAACAATATATTACTTAATTATTCAATCTTATTTTATATTGCAATTTAACAATTTTAGGTCGAATATTTTAATAAACTGTTTTTTGGAAAAAGTCATGCCTTTTACACAAAAAGTAAAACCTGTTATAAAAAATTATATCTTTTTTTCAAAAGGTCATACTTTTTAAATAAAAGTATCAAAATTTTTACAAAAGTCATACTTTTTATAAAAAAATTCACACATTTTACACAAAAACATACAATCAAAAATGTTTTAAAAATCGTAGCATTTATAGAAAAAGTCATACTTTTTATACAAAAAATTATACATTTTATACAAAAACTTGAAGAATATTCACCCTTTTCGTGGTTGGCGAATTTATAATACGACTGTTTGGTAATAGATTTAAGGAAATAAGTTCACGTTCATTTAAATCTATTATCAAAGAGTCGCAGGCGTATTCTAAATTCGCAAACAACGATTAGGGTGATTATTGTTTAGAAAACTTTTAATTTTTTTTAATATATATTTTGACATTTTATAACAAAAAGTTTTCAAATTATTTGTTTGTGTTTAAGTTGTAATAGTGTAAAAGAGCTTTGAGTAATTTTTTCAAAAAATCTATAGTCCTACAAGTTTTTTGTGACACCATGTGAACCAGTATATTTTATTTAAATTTTTTTTGTTTCATTTAAATTAACTTATCACATCGATGCAGTCAAAGTTTTCAACTTATCTTTAAAGTTTAAACTTACAAAATGTTAAATTTAATTCACTACTTGAGTGTGTCATGCCAAAAACGAATTCCGTAAATGGCAATACTAAACCAATTTTCATAAAATCTTTAATATTAAATGACAGACAATCAAAATGGTTTAAAACAAAACTCCTTAAATGGTTAAAATACCATTACAAGAACTCTTAAAAAAAAAAATAAGCAAAATTTAAAACACATTTAATCGAGTGTGAAAATTTTACTAAATTGGCAACACTTAAAAGATTAGTCATGTTGGTAATTTATTGAACAACTCAATTGACAGAACACACGAAACAATTTAACTTTTTGAGGATCTATTAATTAAGGTCAATCTAATAAAAAAAAACAAAATGCAGCCGAAATATAAAAAAATAGCAAAATTTTATGGCTGATCAACAAAAGCGAATGAATTCAGCAAACAATTAAAAAAATTATTAAATTCTACAAAGAAAACGTTTAAGATGATAAATTCGTTATTTGAAACACAAATTAAATACATTAAAAAGAAATAAATTTCAAACTCAAGACAGTCTGGCGAAGGTTAAAACCACCAGAGTTGCTTCAAGCCTTACATGCAAGCAACTTTTGTTGCTGTTTATTGTATTTGATGAGAAATTGATAATTTGCATTAAATAAAAAAAAAAAAACAAATAGCCATAAAAAGACTACCTGTTGTTAATATTTACACTTTCCGTTTTGGCTTTAAAGTGCAAATTAATTGTTTAATTTTTTAATTTTTTTTTTGTAATTTCTGGCATTGCGCCTATTGTTTGCTAATATTTACAAACAAATTAAAATCGGTCATTGAATAAGCAAAAATAGTGATTGTAACAAAGAAAACGGCTAACAGCAAAGTGGCAAACACATGTGAAATTGTTAAAGGTTATAACAAACTAAATAAACACAGAAAAAAAAGTAAGGGTGCTATATTGCGCTATGCCGAATCTTATATACCCTTCTGCATAGTTCAAAAAGATAAAGTTATATAAATGTCATTCTTTAGATAAAAATAAATTTTTTTTCTGTCACGCCCACTACTCTAATGCCGCCCACATTTTGTCGGATGTTGTACCTAATTTGAAAACTTTGGCTCTTCCCGTTCCCCAGATATAGAGAAAAACAGAAGGACATACGGACATACGGACATCGTTACTAGTGATGTTACGAATATTCGTATTCGAAATGACTAATATTCGCCTATTTTACGACATTCGTTTTCGCCAAATTCAAGCAAATATTCCAAATGAAAACCAAATATAAAATTGTAAAAAATACATAAAACGAAACAAAAAAGATTGATTTTTAATAATTTTTTTTTTTTTTAAAAACCATTTCTCTTTTAAAGTAAAGTAAAATCTTCTTTTAGTAAAATAAAAAACCAACAAACATTAGAAGCAGTGTTCGAAAATAAACAGTACATTATTTAGCGTTCGGCTCACACACCCAAGAACGATATCTATTTTTTTTAGTGATTGTGTAGACGACCACAACCCTTAATACCGTTCAAGAAAGGGCCGAACATTATATAATGTTTTGTTCGTCGTCCAAAAACAGAACAATTGTAGTGATACTGATTCTTTTTTACATTGAGAAAGAAATGAACAAACAAAAAATTTTAGCAAGGACCGCAGCACGAACAGTTTGTGTATGTATTGTGTAAAACTATTTTACTGGCTTTTTGTTTTTTTTTCGTATATCTATTTTGTTTTTGTAAAAAATGTTTGGTTTTCTGAACCAACCAAAAGCGACGAACATTAATGAGCTGAACCGAACACAATAAAGTTTGTGGATTTAAAAAAGACCGAACGGAATTAAATGTTCTCATCTTTTGTTGAGTTTGATAAAAACAGTATTATTTTTGTGTTCAAAAGATAAAAAACAGGGAAACGTTATTTTTTAATGATTTTCTATGCAAACACTATTAGCGTTTGTGTTTTCCACAAATCTACCGAACCGAACTCTAAGGAGCGATATTTTTATGTTTATTTTCGAACACTGACTTGAAGTATTGTGCCGCCACAAAAACAATTTATGAAAATAACTCAAGTTGATTTCAAGCATTCCTAGGATAAACTATAATTTGCAGCAATTGTCTAATTATCGTACAAAAATTATCGGAATCTGGAATGGGTCGATGAAATTTGAAGAAAATTCCGGTCCCATTACACAACTAAGAAATGCGTTCACTGCGTTGGATTGGCATTTAACATTTAAACAAACTGGGAGAGATCTTTTTTTTCTTCTTATTATAAAATAATTAGGAGTGCGAAGCTAAACAGTTTGATATCCATTTCTAAGCACTGTGAGAAACAATGTAAAGTTAAGAAAAATAAAGAAAGATCCCTAAATTAAATGTGAAAACCCACCGCAATAGTTCGGAGAATTACGAAGTAAAAGCCCAAAATGAGTGAGAAAACGAAATCTTAAAGTATTTAATTATAAGTATCAGTGTGACCATTTTAGCATTTTTACATATCTTTAGGATTTTTATAAAATTGTTTCAGCTTTTTTTGATTTATTGATAACCTGAACTTTTTTTTTATAAACAATTATAAATTTCGACCACAAATAGTTGCACTCAAAAAGAAATTTCGTATGAAAATGGATCAGTTTTATCTTAAGAAACTTCTTACCTGGGGCCTTATTCTGGCAGTCGTGATCGAGATACTGAACGAATCGAAATTATTTTTTCAGTATTGTGAAATTAATCAAATTAATGCTTTACAACACCGAATAAATAATTCAGATTCTTTCAGTATTGACTGAAATAATTAGATATTAAATTGCTTTCGAATCGGGAAAGTACTCGATCACGGCTGCCAGAATCAGGCCCCTGTTTTGTAAAAAAAAATACAATTTAGGGAATCTTAGAAATGCCCTAATCATGTTGATTATAAAAATTATTTTCCATTTTTTTTTATTACTTACGTATAAAAGTAAGTAATGTAAAAGGAAATTTTACATTGTAATGTAAAAAATAGACTTAAATGATCCCAAGATAAAAATTGTATAGTGTAAATGTTTGGGCATTTCATGTTATTCCAGGGAAATTTCTGAAACAAATTTCTGGTGTAAACTGCTGAAAAAATAAAAAATTTTGAAATTTCAGCTTTTATTAAAGCTTAAGAACTAAACTTATCTAAAATTTCTTATTAAAGAATCTTTGAAATCAGAGTTAAGCATAGAAATAAAATCGCTTTTATTTTGTTTACACCAGTGTTATTGCGGGCCGCCTAAATTTGTTAAAATATTACAAATTTTTTAAATTTTGTATGAAGTATGTGGTTAATTTATGGAACTGTTTATGGTGAATTTAATTTTCATTAAATAATTCTTATGAAGAAAGGAATTTTACAACATGAAATGAATTAAATTTTTATTGATATTTTTTATAACATAAAAAAGTTCTTAACAAAATTTCATATCATACTTTTAATAAATTTTAAGCAAAATTCTTGGAAATTTTTAATCAGTCTCTAAAATTATTTCTAGCATTTTCCGGCCTTGTCTAATGGAAAATTAAGCAGTAAACAGTTTTAAGATCTGGTCACACTGATAAGTATGCAAATAGTTCATTGAAGTTATGACCTGAAGTCATTAAGAATTGCCTTTTTTTTTTGTAGCCTTAATCTACTTCAGTGAACCCTTGGGCTGCACATTATACTCCTTAGGTTGCGGTGCTTATGGCTTTAAAATAACTATAATGTTAGTATAAAAATTTAAAAGGTTCGTGGTAGCATTCAGGTGCGAACTTGATAATTTCAAACTCAGTAATCGGAATACAATGTTACATTTATTTAGTAGTGTACCAGTTTTTTTTTTAATTTTTTGTTATGAACGAGAATGGGAGAATGGGAGATTTTTCAATCAAATTCGAAATATCGTGTGGCGCTAAATATTCGTATTCGGCGAATATTTGCGCAGGTATTCGTTTTCGCTTTCGTAATCGCGAATATTAAAAAATTAATATTCATAACATCACTAGTGTGTACCCCGTTTTAAAAAACAAAAACATTTAATTTGCAATGCAAAAACTATATAAAATGAAATCGAATTATTTGATTTGAAAAAATATTTTAAAGAAAATAAACATTAATAAAAAAGTTATCTACTGATATGAATTTAAAAGCGCTCAATTGATTTGAATTACAACATAGTATTTTTTTCAATTAAATTTAAATTAAAACAGACTTAGGCGAATATCTTTTACTAAAATTTTCGACTCTCGAGACTTTATAAATTTAATTGAAAGAAAAACAATAATTGATTTTATATAGTTGCCTTCGTATACAGGGGTGTTCTGGAAATCGAAAACGCAAACGCAAACGCAAAACGCAAGAATTTGGAAGATGTCAAATTTTTATAATTTTTGTTCTTTTCTTTTATCATGGAAATCTTATTCAAAAACGACGTTTAAAATTTTTGCGTTTTCGATTTCGAGAACACCCCTGATAGTATCGACTAAAAAACATTCTTCGTGTAGAGTCGACTTTATAGAATTGACTTCGTATAGAGTCGATTTTATAGAATTGACTGCGATTAGTTTCAATTCTAGTTATAAAATTGGCTTTATACAGATCGTTTAATGTCGACTATATAGAATTGACTTTATTTAGAATTGAATTGATTTCTACAGAGTCGAATTGGCGTCGTACAAGGTCGACCCTTTAAAGTTGACTTTTTGTAGGTTAAAGTCTATATAGTTGACTTCCTACAGACGCGACTCTACAGTATTGACTTCCTACAGAGTCGATTTTATCGAGTTGACTTCCTAAAGAGTCGAGTCTTTCTAGTTGACACTATACAAAGAGTCGAATCTATAAAGTCAATTAAAACTTATAATTTTTAGTTTAAAACTACAGCAAACTAATTAAATTTAATAATGATATTAATTAAAATATGTACAAACATTTAACAAAATAAATACAATTTGTATATCAAGATAAAAGCATACAAAAAACGAGGGTGGTGAAATAAGTATCCCTATATACTTTTAAATTCTTATTAAATTTAACTTCACCAATCGCCTTTACAGCTCATAAGCAAATCGTTTAATTCAAATCTAATTTAATTAACAAGTATCATATTTATGTAGACATAATATTTATGCTCACTTTTGTCTGTGTGGACCAGTTCATTGGTGGTCTTTTGCACATAAATTAGTAGTATTTATTTCTGTTTGTTTGTTCGTTTGCTTTTGTTTATTTGTTTTTATAGGATTAGATCAAAATCAGTTTTTTATACAAAATATGAAATAAAAAAACACGTATTAACATATAAATGTTTACATGATTATGTAGATGTTTGAATTAGTCGGGTATGTTACATATTTTATACAAAAAAAAAAAAAAGTTAAACTTGATCTTGATAACGACAATAAGTTTTTGAATACATTTGTATTCTACAGAAAAGAAATAATATTTTAAATTATTGGTAGCGTTTTAAAAATTGACTTTAATTTATTTTTATTTATTGAGAAACAATAAATATTAAATAAAATAAAAAAGGCAACATGTTTAAAACAAATAAAAATCAGAAACGCAGTAAGAAATAGTGGGGGGGGGGAGGTAGCGGAGAAGAACAAATCATTATAAACTAAATAAAAAAAGACAAAAAATAACAAACTCTAAATTAAAAGTAACTTTTTTCACGTAATACATATGACTTTAACATAAAAAGTAGATCTTCTCATACAAAAAATGATTTTTTTGTGGACTAAAAAATTAAAATGTTACTCATTCGCACTTTTGACATAAAAAAATGTTGCACATTTAATACAAAAAACCACACTTGTTTAACAAAAAAACAAACTTTTAAGCCAAACAGATATAATCGGCACATTTTTAACATAAAAATTCCCACACTTTTTACTTAAAAAGTTAAACACTCTTAACATAAAAATCGCACTTTTTAATCAAAAGTTACTTTTCACACAGAAAGTCGCACAAGTTTAACACAAGAAATCCCACACTTTTTATAAAAAAAGTTAAATTTCTTTTACAAAAATTGCACCTATTCGTATAAAAGGTTTTACATTCAAAAAAAAACTTAATTTTGAAAAAATCTTAAACAAAATGTCATACTTTTTAAACAAAAAGCCACACTTTTTAAACAAACAGTCAAGCTTTCTATTAAAAAGTCGAACTTCTTCCCTAAAAGAAATATTTCTTCTTACATTAAAGTCATACTTTTGGCAAAAAAATGCACACAACTTTTACTTTTACTTTTACATTAAAAATTGCACTTTTTTCATAAAATTTACCACGAGGGCCTTTAATTTTACCCATAATTCCCATGTTGTTGCTTTTTTTTTTTTAATTTTTTTTATGTGTAGCTGAAGAACGGCGAGAGCCAAAGTTTCCAAATTAGCTACAAGCATCTTGGTTATCAATACACAACATCTGACGAAATGGGGGCGGGATTGTAGAAGTGGGCATGGTACTTTCCATACAAACACGTTATAGATTTCTGTATGTCTGGATAACGGAAAGAGCCAAAGTTTCCAAATAAGGTACAAGTATCTTGGTTTTCAATGGGCGGTACAAATTAGATTTATTTGTATCGATAGTACAGTAGGAGAAAGATTGTCCGAAATAGGTACACATTGCTGAGTTATCAATACACAGCTTCTCTAAGACAAAGTGCGGGATTAGAGAAGTGGGCGTGACACCTTCCGTACAAAGACATTTTACATATTACTTGGTATATCTGGAGAACGCCAAGAGCCCAATTTAGGTACAAGCTTTATGGTTATCAATACACAACATTCGACAAAATATGGGCGGGATTGGTGAAGGGTATATAAGTTTCGGCATAGCCGAATAATGCACTCATACTTGTATTTGGTTTTCTCTTTAATTTGTTTAACTTTCAGCACTTTATTGTTTCTAACTGTTAATTTAATCTTTAGTACAATTACTAAAAAATTTCATCGTAAAATCAACATAATTTTCCATAAATTGTTCTAATATTTTTTTTTAAGCCAACCACAATTATCTTTATTTTAAATTAAATTTTTTCTGATATTTGTTAAAAGATATTTTACTTTTTACCATTTTAGTCTGTGCCTAATAATTTGAAATCTTTATAAAGTTAAGAATGTTTTTGCTATAGTTTTTATTTTTTTATAAACTATAATTATTTATTTTTATGATTATGATGTTGAAAGCCAAAAATATTATTAAATAGCGTTAGTTAAACTTTAAATAGACTACAAATGGTTTTGTTTTACTACATAATTATAAATAGATTTTGTCTTAAAATGGTTTAACATAAAATGAATTGTTTTTAGAGAGAAAAAAATAATTGATAAAAGTTAAATTAAGGTTATTTGAAAGAGCAATAACAAGAGATTAACAGATGGTTTTGATAATGTATACCGAGTTGACTATATAGAAAATATTATACATATATGAGCCGACACTATAGAATTGGTTGTATATATATATATGTATATATGGTATATGTTTTAGCTGCATAAGAACACGAAATTATATGAAAGGCCCAAATACACTTATCAAAATACTCATCAAGCATTTTGGTAGTATGTATTAGTGAAAAAGTGTTTGTATTTATCACACCGACGATGCTGGAAGGAAAATCAAAATATTTAGCTATGACGACGAATATTACCGCCAGCACACGTACACGAGTGATTTCGCCTGCTGGTATGATATGCATATGATCAGTCCAATTTTTGACTATTTTTTCCAATAAATCTGGCCGTATGACGTCAATAGTGGCTTGATTATTAGCTTCCAATGCCTTAAAAGTTGCAAGTTTGTCGGCGTAAGCTAATGACATAAACATAGCCCCATAAAAATAAATCCAGAGGCGTTGAATTGCACGAACGAGAGGGCCAGTGAACAGGACCACTTCTGGAAATAAAGTTGTCCCCAAATTGATTTTTCAATTAATCGATTGTTAAGCACGCTGTATGGCAAGTGGCGCCTTCTTGTTGGAAACAAATGTCGTTGATGTTTAGCTGATAAAATTTTGATATTTTCAGCTATCAAACTCGATACTTCTCATGCAGCTAAAAAAAATACTCCCGATAGAATCGACTCTATAGAGTTGATTTTATATAAAGACGTATCTAGAAAGTTGACTTTGCATAGAGTAGACTTTATAGAGTGAACTTCGTATAAAGTCGACTTTGTAGAGCTACCTTCTTATAGAGTCCACTTCGGGTAGAATCAATTCTGTAGAGTTAACTCTGTGAAAAGTATTATTCTTGTTGTTGTATTATTCTTGTTGCCTTTTAACAGAGAAGACTTTTATAAAATTGGCTCCGTTAACAGTCGGCTCCGTATAGAATCGATTCTGAATATAATTAATTTCGTATAGAAGCGACCATATATAGCTGATTTATCAAAGAGTCAATTCGAATGTAAAATGCTGGCTTCGTATAAAATCGACTCTGCAGGATCGCCTCTGTGTAAAGTTGGCTTCACATGGAGTCGACTCTTAAAGTTGATTTCCTGTATAACCGACTCTATAAAGATGGCTATGTATTAAGTCGACTCCTTAGAATTGACTTCGTATAGAGTTGATTTCGTGTAGAATTTAATTCGTATAGCGTCAACTTTATAGAGTTAGGTCAGTATAAAGTCAACTCTATAGAGTTGCCTTTGTATAGTCTCTTTTCTATTAAGTTAACTCTGTATGTGGTTAAATTCGTGAAGAGTCTACTCTATAGAGATATTAACGACTTTTTAAATTTGGGTCTTCTTGGATTCGAATTAATAAAATTGCCTTTGTTGAGAGTCCACTCTATAGAATTGACCCTGTATAGAGTTCACTTCGCATAAAGTCAACTGTATGGTGTTGGTTTCGTATAGAGTCGACTTTATAGAGTTTATTTCGTATCGACTCAATAAAGATAGGTCTGTGTAGAATTGACTATATAAAGTTAGGTTCGTATTAAGTTAACTCTATAGCATTAGCTCTGAATAAAGTTGAGTAGTCGTAAAGAGTAGTCCCTATAGTGTTAACTAGATAAAGAGTCGACTCTTTAGAGTTAAATTCGTATAAAGTCCACTTTATAATGTTGACTTAATATAGAGTCGACTCTATAAAACTGACTTAACATAAAGTCGACTCTATAGGGTTCAGTGCGTATTGAGTTAAATTCGGAAAGAGTACACTCTATAAAGTTTAGACGACTCTACAGAGTTGACATCATCTAGGGTCGACAAGTTGACTTTATATAAAGTCGACTCTATAACTAGAGTTAAATGCATATAAAGTCAACTTAAAAGAGTTGAGGTTAGTTCGTATAGAGTCGACATTATAAAGTTGGCTCCGGTTTGAGTGGACTTTTTAAAATTGCTCATTTAGAGGGGTTTTTGTAGATTTTATTTCGTAAATACAGAGACGATAATAAAGAGTTGGCTTCTTATACTATTGCATGAAATCGACTCTATAGGCATTATTCAAGATCAATTCTCTATAGTCTACAATATAAATATGTACATATGTATAGATTTCACTCTATTAGTTGGCTGTGTTTCTTTCCAGAAATTTCTTCTTCAAAGGTCATTCCATCATGATATAAATGTATATTTAAAGCCATTAAAACTAACTTAAAATAATTAAAAAAATAAATTATCTCTTCTTATTGTCACTTGTTTACACATTGACGTTTATTAAAAAAAATGTATTTGTTGTTAGATACTTTGTTTTAACACCTTTTTTCATTGAATGAATGAATAAATAAATTAAAACATGTTTTTGTGTCTATTTATTTTCTTAAAAACTATAAAAACGTTGTACTTTTTAAAAATTCCCATAAAGTGTATTTATTAATATTTAATAGACCTTTATTTATATTTTTTGTAGTCTTTAAGTATTTTTAATGTTTTCCCCGTGAGCTTTTTGTTCGAATGCCTATTTTTTGTTAAAAGACATCTTTAACGATTTTTTTGAAACACATTAACCAAAGACAAAGTAAAAGGAACAACAAAAATGAAGTGTTTTTGGGGCTTTTTAAAAGACCTACTATTTTGGGGTCTTTAACCAGAATATTAAATACTAAAACTTATTACTGAGTGATGACTGTGACTGATTCCCATGGCGCTTTATATTGTGGTTTTATTACCTTTTTTTTTGCTTTAAAATTTTACAAATGCTTTTTATGATCTGTCATTTGAGTATTTTCTGTCAGTTGGTTTTTTTAATAAAATTTTAAAACTTTACATACAAATTCAGTTTAATTTATTAAAGACATAAAATTAGAGTCTAGGGAAGAAAATTGACCACCACCAACGCTTCATTAATAAAATTAATTTCTTTGCTTTTTTTAACTACTTACTAATGGATTTTGTGGTTTTTTTTCTTTAAAATTTATGTTTTCAAATTCACGAAAACGTTATAAAAAAAAATACATTTTAATAAAAAGCTAAAATTGCTTAATTTATAAATTAATATTGAGTTTGTACTAAAGTCTTAAAGGAGAAATCTTAAGAAACTAATCAGTAGAAATTTGGTACATTATTACATTTCTTTTTTTTTTTGTAACCAAAATTTTTTTACAAAACCAGTTTCAAACTTAATAAAAAAATTTACGAAAAGCTACGAGGAGTAATTAAGAAGTGATATAAAAATGGTTACCGAACAGAAAATATAAATAAACTTGAACAATGAAAACTTCATATTTAATTAATTATTGAGTTTGAAAAAAAAAAATAAAAATATAATTTTTGATCATAAAAGTAATTGAATTAATTATAAAATAAATATTTAAATAATGGAAACTTTAGTTCCTGATTAATAAAAAAAAGCCTAATTATAATTTCACTATAAAAGTTTTGAAGATTAAAATTTGTAGAACTACGTGCCAAATAATGGGGAAAGTGGGTCAAACCCGACCCTCCGCCACAGTATTTAAAAATTAATTTTCGAGTGTGTAACCTATTTGTTATTATGTTAGTACGTTAATTTTCGTGTGCAAGTTCTTTGTGCCGAATATTATTGAGATATCTTCATTTATACGAGATTTTTTTGTCATTAATTGATTTTAGGTAAAGGATTTTTAATATATGACCTATGCCTAATTTTGGACCTACCTTTTCAACATTTTCGCATGAAATATTAACTATCATAATAGTTATTGTCGCCAAATTTTATGTTAAGAACAATATTTATAAAGAAGTTACGACGTTAAAAGTTATTTTCGGGAGTAGTGTTTGTATGGTCCAATATGGACCGACATCAACAATTTTGATTTTGATTAAAATTTGATTAGGATTGCTATAAAATAAGTGTGGACTTAGTTCAGTCCAACTTCCAACATAAAAAGATGGTTCAATGGGAACAAAGACTCCATTCCGAAAAGAAGCTTGTATAGGGGTCATGTGAAGTTATAGACCGCTTTTCACCATATTTTCAATATGCTTGATCCTTATGACAATTAGAACATATGTACCAAATTTCATCAAATTATCTCCAAAATTGCGACTTGTACCATGCGCATAAGGCTTACATGGACTGCCAGCCAGCCGGACGGGCGCACATCTTCAGATAGACTCAAAAAGTGATTTCGAGACTTTCGGTATACAGATTTTAAGAGCTTAGGACAAACGCATAATACCCTCTCCACTTTTTAGTGTGGGTGTTACAAAAGACACGTTCCTTTTTAAAATTGTAACACATAAAAGCAGTAAAAATTTTCAATATTTTGCATTCTCATCTTTTTAAAAAGGAAAAGGTGCCTTTTTACAATTGTGTAATTTTTTTTTTTTTTTTGCTATACAAGTAGGACCTTTATTTTGACAACTACATAAATAGTTTCTTTTTCATAATAAATATCTTAAAAAGTTTTTACAAAAGGGTTCTTGGTAAATGTATCATTAATAACTGAAGCACCGCCGCGAATAACGTTGTAAAAGCCACTTTTTTTTGAAAATCTGTTTTTTGCAAATTATCGTTATCATTACGCTCTTACATTGTTTAAACATCATATAATCCAATATTATGCACCTTAACCTCTTCAAAATGCAATACAAAGAGTCAGCCAGTGAAAGAACGTTGTTAGTTACTAAAGGCTAGTTTACACTATCTAACAAGTCTTACGTATTCCATAATACTTTGTGAGATAGAAATCTAATGAGTTTTGTTGCGACTGTCAAAAAATCTAATTTAACATGACGGTTTGTGTTCACACCCTCACACAAAGTATAAACACTCACATATGAAATAAAATGCAACCCTGATCCAATGAAAAGTATTATTGTTTAGAAATTTTTCAAAAAACGATGAAGTCGTATGGGATGTCAAACTTTTTTCATAATACTTGTCATTTTCGTGACACATTGCATTCACACTATCACACTTTGTCCTATTACATGAGTTTTTGACATGTATTTATACAAAGTATAATAGTGTAATCTAGCCTTAAATTATGAATTCTAATGGTTTCGCAAATTGGAAAAACGTTTTAAAAGCCGCTTGCGTAGTGCAAAAACGTTTTAAATGGCATCGCCTTTGTAGATATGAATCGTTTTTCCACTAAAAAAAAGTTATAAAATGTAAATTTGCATGGTCTTTTAATTTTAAATTTCTTGATATTTTGCATACAAGTTTTTATACACATTAATTTTGATAATCTAAAAAAAATAAAAATAGGTAATCCTGCATTTAAAAACGTTTTTTGCTCTCCTGAAAAATAATTATTTTGTCACTTACCACGTTATTCGCGGCTGTGCTTCAATTGTGTTTGCTTTAATAAAATCACAAAATTTGCTTTGCTTTACAAGTGTGCAGGTAATATATTAAAAGTATTGACAGATTTCAATGCAACATTTTTTAAAAAACACCATTAGACGCAAATACAGTGAAACCACCCATAACCAAACACTTACCGTCGCAGTGTTTTTGTCCGGTTATGAGAGTTTCCCGCTTATTTCATGTACCGAACAATGCTTTTAAATTTGCGTACATTGCAAGTGGGATATCATAAGAATCCAGCTTTCTGAAAGCCATTCTATGGTTCTAAAACGGACAACACGAGCTAAACAAACGACCTTTTTAAATAAAGAGCAATTATTTTGCCATCGCTTCTGTTAACAATACAATATCGGAGATGCCAAAATAAGAACTACTAAAAGAAAACAACACTTGTTTGTGTATTTTGACGGTTCTTTCTGTCCGTTCAAGAAATATTTGGAAAAACAATATGTATTTAAATTTTGTGTCCGCTTCCGATTGAGAATGTTCGGGTCTGGGAATACATTTTTTATGGAAAAACTAATGAACAGCTTGGATCAACAAAATATGGCCGATTTGGGAGGTGTGCATTATGGGAGGTTTCACTGTATATGTAATTTGAACTATGTCTTTAACTATTGCATCATCTTGAATCTGAGCCTAAATCACAACAATTGCGGATTTACAGTTATACCTTTGATTATGAATACTATCACCTACAATGACTCTCGGTGGTACCCTGGCTCAGTTATGCCAGGAGAAATTTCAAAAAACCCCTACGTGTCTAACAAAACTTTCTTTTTTTTCCCTGCAACCAAAAAAAATTTCCCTACACTTTTCCCTACGTTAAAAATTTATTGTTTTTACCAGGGTTTAAAAAACTGCAGTCGAAACCAAAAACTGTCGTACAAAAAACGGAAATTTGGGAACAACTTTTCGCTTTGTGAATTGGTTTCACAGCGACTGTTTATATTAAATGAATCAGAAGTAAAAGCAACAGTTTTTTCTGGCCAATGGCAAATGAAGAAGTGGATGAAATGGCAGTTTTTGTACTTTGACTGCAATTTTTTAAAAGCTGGTTTTTACCAACAGGCAAACAAGTACATATTTTGTAAAAATATTTTGTAAATATTATAATAATAGCACTTATAAACAAAAAGAAAAAAACCCAAATAAATATTTAATTTCCAAAAAAAGCCCAGTGTAACAAATTTAAGTTTTTGCTTTTTGGCAGAAACACTTCTATATATTTATCTTTTAATCTAGAGACAAAACATAGTCAAACATCGTATTTTTCATTTCATCATCTTTTGTCCTTTTTAAAGAACTAAACATTTTTCAAGATTACTTTTTAGCAAACTCGGTGCAAAATTAAATGGTAAAAAAATATTTAATTCAGTTCCTCTGGATAAAAATGAAAAGAATATTTCCTTTTGAAAATATATCCTTCCATATTCTTAAAAGTTTTCATTAAAAATTCGAAATTGTATTTTTTTATTTCTCTTAGCTTAGAAAGTGTGATTGTTTTATTACAAATTAATTTCTATGTACAAATTTAATTCATTAAATATTCGCTTTTAAAATTCGCACACACTTTTTCATTCGTTTTTCCACATTCACCATCAAACTCAAATGTTTCGCATTAAATGTTTCATAATATGAACGAGGTCATATGAAATATTTTAATTTCTAAATGAAAATAAGACGATAATTCACGTGTTTTACACAATATTTTGAAAATGAGATAATATTTTGAAAATTCCCTACATTTGCCTTAAAATAAAATATCTTTCCGTTTTCCCTACGCTTGAAATTTTCCGAAAAAATCCGTACAAAAAGGGAAAATTCCCTACTGTTGGCATCACTGCCCTGGCTTTAACTATTGCCTATGATTTCCTCTATTCATTTTACTCTAATCTTTACTTATGACTATAAATATTTCTTTCAATATACATTTACGAAAAATTATTGGTGTTTGGTCTAATGGGATTGAATACAATGTGTTTTAGAGTTTCTGGCATTACGGCTTTATACATAACACGGTTTTCCAAATACCGACTGGACGCCGCGTAAGAAGACCAACGCACAGTAAGCAATTATAGTATTGTGTGGACCATAATCCTATTTCCTGCTTCTTAGCAGATTCTGTTAAATAGCGAGAGCACACGGCGAGATCTGCATGCAGACCAATTTCACTATGTCCCTCTCTGCAACTTCAACTTCAACCACAACAATTTCCTTGCATGGTAATAATTTTCAAAAATCTCGTTCTAAGATCGGTTCTGTTCTTTTCGACTATTGAGTCCCTCCTTTAAACTTTTCTAACTTCAAGGAGATATGGTTTTTTTAAGTCCGAAATTTCTACAAACAAGAAATTATATTGCAGTTTTCGAAAGTTTTTAGAAAAAATTTTGTTTATAAGACGGCATAAATTTGAAAAAAAGAATTCGTGGTTGATGCCTCCCGGTAAAATCAATGTGTATCGATATGATATATTTGTACAACGTCAAATCTTTTTTGTGATCTGTATTTTGAATTTGTTTTTTTCTGATTTATTCTTTAATATTTAAGTTATTATAGAAAATTTAAAATTAAGAACATTTTAAAATCAACAGATCCAGATCTAAAAGAATGGTCTAATCATAATGCACGATGTTAATTGTGATACACTCTTCAACGTCAAATTTTTTTTTTAATTGGAAATTTCTTTGTTTGAAAAATTCAACAATGGAAAGTTACACAATTGAGCAGCACTTTTAGACTGTTGAAGACTTTTACGAAAATGGGCGTTCAAATCAAAATGCATTTCGTGCACTTTGTGATTTTTTGGTCAGCATAATCGACCAAATTTTTAATTTTCAGGTGCCACTTGCCACACAGCCAACGAAACAATGTTTTTTTGCGCGAGAAATTCAATGGCCGTGTTATCTCATGTCGTGGCAATGTTAATTGGACGTCATGATCATGTGATTTGATACCGTTGGACTTCTTTCTTTGGCGATATTTTAAATAAAAAGTGTACGTCAATAAGCCACGAACAATTAACGAACTAAGGGATTAGATAATTCGGCACATTAACGACATTGAACATCAATTATGTATGTATCAGAGTCATTGAAAATATGGACCATCGGATAAAGGAATTCCACTGAAATCGTGGCGAGTATTTTGCCGATACTTTATTTCACACATAGGTCTCATAGATCCTTCTATAATAATAAATAATATTTAGATATTTCTCTGATTACCTTTTTGTTAACTTTACAATTAACATCATGCGTTTTGGTTGGATATGAATATATAATTTCAGAAAACCTAAATAGATATTAAAAAAATTTTAAGAAGAAACGGATACGATAAAGTGTTTTCTATTACTACTCTTAAGGCCAAAAACTCGCACAATTTTTGTTTTATTATTTT
The DNA here is from genome assembly GCA_963931875.1 of Pollenia griseotomentosa. NCBI lineage: Eukaryota > Metazoa > Arthropoda > Insecta > Diptera > Polleniidae > Pollenia > Pollenia griseotomentosa. Next base: position 198,291,848 of record OZ007561.1, on the reverse strand, counting down.
CACTACTGGCCCATTGTGCAGAGAGTAATACTTGAAATAAATAAATTGATTTCAAAAACTGGTATTTTTTAGTCCTTTGAAACATGCAAAACTTCTCACTTTCTTTGATTTAGATCTGAATCATAAAGATCAGATTCATTTTAGAACTTTGCTTAAATTAAGTAGTTTTTAGAATAGTGTCATAAAAATTTAATTTAATTTAATTTGTAATTGATAAATTTGTTGTTTAAGAACATTAAAATTAATTTATAATTCCTAAATTTCTTATTTAAGAACAAAACAAACACATGTATGAAAGTATATACAATCTCATAAAGTAATTGTTAGAACACTAAAAAATGTTAAAAATCTCAAGACAACAACAAAAAAATCAGTTCAAAATAATAAATAAAACAAAAGTCAATAACAATTAAGATGAAAAATATAAACGCCATGGCACCACATTTTTATTTTTTTTTTTTATAAAAAAAATAAATATTAAATAATTTGTTTAAAAAAATATTGACAAAGTAATTTGATAACGACATAAATCAATTAAGACAAAAAAAAAAAATAACATCGAGAACTAGTGCAGCTCTACTTTGCAAAATAAAAAATATTAAACGCAAAATATTTCAAATTTGCGGTAAAACACTTTTAATAAAAATTACAATAAATTATAACAGAACACGGTTGGAAAAAACATTCAACATATTTTTTTTAATTATGAACACACACTTGTTTTACGCACTAATTTAAGTTTTAAGTAACCAAATTTGTTTTTTTTTTCATAAATTTTTTAAATGCTTTTTTTACATGCTGTTAAGCAAATTTTTATATTTAACCGTTTTTATTTTTTAACTAACTGAGTTTTTATCGTTCGAATTCGATTTTAAAAAGCCACCACCGTCGTTTCGTTACGTTGAAAACCACAACACGTCTAATGTCTGACAACTTTGAAACAATATTGAATTTTGAAAATTTAGAATATTTTGCTTAAAGTCTCCAGCATATAACAAAAAAAACTAAATAACACAAACAACAACTCGCATAACTTTGCATGTGTGTATAATTATGTGATTATTAGGGTGAGCAGAAAAAAATGATTTTTTATCAAAAATAATTGTTTTGCAGTTAAAACTTCTGACTTAAAAGACAAATAAAAAATATTCGAATATTTCTTTTAAATAATCAATTATTTTTTAAAGGTTGAAAAACTTACAAATAACGTGAATATTTTTTATATAAAAAGAATTTTATCGAGTTTTTTAACATAGTATTTTACGAATAAGAGTATATAAGGAATAACCGAAGTTTCTCCAAGGAAGTTTGGCAAAAGCCGAATCTTAGAAAGACTATAGCTAAAATGCAACATTTTGGGTAATAAATGTTAAGCGATAGCTAACTACTAAAGGGTCAAATCATAGTTGGGGGTAGTGCACTAAATATTGATTTAAATCAGCAGTGCACTATCACTAAATAATAATGCAAAAAAATTAGTTTGCACTCTTTTTTACCAGCTTTAGTGATGATTGTTATTTTTTTAACCACCACTAAAAAAATTTAGTGATAGTGCAAATTTTTTCACTATCACTAAATGCAGATTGTATGCAAAAATCTGCACTCAAATTAAATAGTGCAAAATTTGGGCATGCAAACAAAAATGCTGCATACAAATATTGTCTCACTAAAATTTTAAAAATGTAACTTTGTATGTCATCGTTTTTGATTTCTTTTGAGAATATGCATAACCAAAAAGAACATTAAACAAAATGAAATTTTGTCAATAACGGTATAATTATTGGCTTTAATCATGAAAAAACTAGTTTTTAATTTTAAAATTTGTGCAACAATTTAAGTTGCACTCAAATGAGTGAAGAAAAAAAAGTTGCAATAAGCTGATGATTGTTTTTTTTTAAATCAATTTTTCAATCAATGCAAATTTGCAATTCATCACTCAACATCAACAAAATGATTGCAATATTTTCTCACTATCACTAATTGTGAGTTGAAACTGCAAAATGAGTACACTACCCCCATCTATGGGTCCAATAAACCACAGAAACGCTCCTGCGAGAAATTTGTGTCAATTGGTCCAACAGACTGGTCCTGGGATTTGTGAAAATAGAACAAGTACAAAAAGAAAGGACTCATGACCAGTGAAAGAAGAACCAATCCCTTAACTGGTTTATGAAGAACAAAAAGGTAGAAAAAGTAATGAATTAGAGTACAGTTTTCACCGGTGCGTGACACATTTTTTGGTACTTTCTTAAATTTGGTTCTTGAATTTAATTCTAGGACTTGTTTTATTGAAAGAATACTGCATTGTATTGAAATAATACTACATTTTAGTAACTGGCACTAAGCACGTTCATTGAGAATAGATCTGTGACTGTTCAAATGGTGTCAATTGACCCCCTCCAATGACAACCCTATGTAAAAGTGATAGATATAAAGTGTTAGAACTAGAACCGGTCTCTACCTCCAAAGACCTATCACGGGACTACTTTGGTGTCAGTTCGCTTCCCTCTAGGGGCTTTACCAAACATGTGAAAAAAGTATTTAGCATGTTTGTGTGAATATTAAAATTTTTTTGTGTTGTTTTCAAATTGTTTGTATAGTCTATTTACGCATGATCTTTAAAAATATACGCTTTAAAAACTTATTATATATAGTATTGAATAATTTTAACAACAATCGAAAAACTTCTTCTGGAAAACTTCCAAAACTTGAATCACGGAAAATCTACAGCTTAAAATATAAGCTTTAAAAAAAATAAATATAGTATGCAAATATTCGTTAACTTTAAACGAATAATCGCTAAAAAAAAGAGCCGGTTTTTTAGTTAATTATAATTAAATAAATTTTAACATTATATACAAAATTTTTTTTCATTTATAGAACCGAATAATTTTAACGAATATCCGAAAATCTTCTTCACGAAAATTTTTACAAATAGAAATACAGAAAGTCTATAGCTAAAAAAAAATTAAAAAATATTAAAAAAAATTTTAAATTCGTTAACTACTAACGAATAATCCTTGAAAATTTTTCGGCTATGTTAGCAAAGATTTAAATAACTAGGAAATCTTTTATTTTAAAATTAAAAACTTACATATTTAAATAACTTTTAACTTTATATTAAGATTTTTTTGATTTTTTTGAAGCCAAATAATTTTAACGAATAATCGAAAAATTTCTTCTGGAAAATTTTTAATACAGAATCACGAAAAATTAACAGCTAAAAACTTCAGTTTAAAAAAAATTTTAGACGAATAATTTAAAAAATAGCTGGTTATTTAAGCTTAGATTTAAACAAATTTAAAATCTTTAATTTTAACATTTAATTTTATTATATTTGAATTATTTTTAACTTTAAAAAAAGATTTTTTTTTATTTTTATGAAACCGATTAATATTAACGAATAATCGAAAAAAATTTCACAAAAAATTTATTGCTAAAAAAATTATTCTTGTAAAAGAAAAATTAAAAAAGTATCCAATATTCGTTAACTATTTGCGAATAATTGTTAAAAAAAAGTACTCGGTTATTTTGCGAAGATTTAAACCAATTTGAAATCATATAAATTTTCATATTAAATCGAATGTGTGGTGTGAAAATGTATTTAATAAATGTTACTCACTGTAAGAAATAAATTCCTAGATTCTATTTGTTCAAATATGAAAATTTTTAATTTGCTATTTAATTACTTTAAAAGATAAAATATTTTGAACGAATAATCGGAAAAGTTCTTTGTGAAAATTTCAAAAAAAAAAAATTAATCACGAAAAATTTATGGGTTAAAAATTATTTTTTTCCACTGTTTAAAAAAATTAATGAAAAAACTCGAATATTCGTTTACTACTAACTAATAATAGTTAAAAAAAAATAATCGATTATTAAGCTAAATATCTAAATAGTTAAAACCATTGTTGTAAGTCATAAGTAAATTAAAATTCCTTAATTTGTTCATGAAAAATTAACAACATACATGAATATTCGTTTTATGAAAATAATTTAAAATAATTCTGTTTTTGCTTAGTCTGAATTTACACGTTTCATCTTTTGATGCTCAACTTCTTTTCAATTCCCTTTTAAAGATGCCAATATAATCACACGCAGCAACGGGTTTCAACTTTTTACGGTTCAAAACAACAATAATTTTAATAACATCTAATCAAAGGAAAAAGAAAAGAAAAATTACACGCAGCCATCGTTGTGCATATACCAACGAATAAAAACACAAAGCGTACTGACCGAGTACAGGCATCTCCGTACTAACCCCCCTTCTTCTTTCTTCCCTCACCTAAAAACATAAGAGTTGAGCATCAAAAGATGAAACGTGTGAAAGCAGACTTAGTCGAATAATTTTAACCAATAATAAAATAAATTTGCTAAACTCACTGAAATTCAAAATTAATACATTCAAATAATAATTGAATTTCCTAAGAAAACTATTAAAACAATTTTTAATAATTAAAACGAATAAAATTATTCGAATAAACAACGGATTTTTCCGGTATTTTTTTTTAATTTTTTAATAGTTTTGTTATATTTAAGAACAGAAAACAAAAAAAAAAAAAACAACGAATTATCCCTTAAAAATAACGCAAAAATCAAAAATTGCATCCGATTAATGCAGTAAAATGGTTAGTTTAGAAAATACAAATTTTTCTTACGATTCCTTATATATCTTAGAGCTTTTTTAACGAATAACCGAACAATAAAAAATTAACAAGTGTTTGAACAGAAACCTGATGCAGTAAACTTAAAAAAATACTTTGTCTTATGTATAGAGGACTTAAGAACGTATAAAATTTTTCGAATAAGCGATTAATTAAAAAAACTTATTTATTTCATATGTAATTAATTGTTGATTCGAAATAAAATAACGAATAAAAAAAAAAGCATTATTTAAAAATAAAGCTGTTAAAGTTTACTGAAATTTAAGTAGTTTTTTGTATGCATAGATACTTAAAACAATAAAGCGATTTATATAATTCGAGTAATCGTTTAAAATCAAAGAAAAATTCAATTGTTTTCATATAAAATTGATATTTGAAATATTGTTGACATTAATTTTTTTTGCTGATATATATTTTGTTATTTTAAAAAAATTTGGATATGTGACCTTCTCCGAGAAAAGGGACCTAGTGTGTCAAAAAACGGGTTTGGACTTATGAGTGGATTCTGGTACCTAAAAGGGAGTAGAATAAGATGAAATGAGTTAGATTTCTGATAAAAATTTATTTACCCCATAAAAAAGTACAAAACGAACTTGGGGAAATCGAAAAAAACGAGAAAACATTAAATTATGATACTATAAATGCGTTTTTCTCAAAATTTAATTTTCACACACTAGGTCCCTTTTCTCGGAGAAGGTCACATATTATTTCTTTTTTTTTTTTATAAAAAAGAAAAATTTTTTTTTTGTGGGTTCCCCTAATTTAGCATAAAAGCTTCACACTAAGGTGTTTTTTTAATTTTTTTTTTATTATTATTATTTGTTAATATGAATGGAAGTGTGTGTGTGTGTGCAATGGAAAACGGTACGTTTTTTCGCACGAGATTCTGATATGAGTCCAAAAACCAGCGACAACAACAAAAACACTCATATTAAATAAGCAAATCGAATTAGTTTTACCACTGACTGATAACTTTGACAGCGTTTTCTTCAATTACTTATGTTGTCAATATTGTAGTTGTTGTTTTCGCTGTTTTATTTTCAACATTTTTGTCACTACTAGAGTGTTTTTTTAATTCGAAAAGAAACTTATTTCAATTATGTTGTCGATCTTTTTTTTTTGTTCTTTTCACCTTTAAAAAAAAAGCAAAAATTAAAAAAACCGAACCGAATATTACGATGCGAAAATTAGCGTTAAAAGAAGCTCGATTCGTTTTTTTATTTATGTATGTATTTTGTGTCTTCTGTGCAGGGCTGTGGAGTCGGAGTCGGAGTCGGAGTTGAGGAGTCGGAGTTGAGGTTTTTGTACCGGAGTCGGAGTCGGAGTCGAAGTACCCACAAAAACTAGCGACTCCGACTCCGACTTTTTTGCATTACAATTTTTCTAATATTTTTTAAAATAAAAAATTTTAATGACCAATTTCTCCAATTCTTTTTAAATATCAATTCATATTTAAATATAATTTTTCTAATAATTTTATTTTTATTTGACATAAAAAAAACAAATTTTAAACATAAATTGATATTTAGATAAATTAGTGGAATTGGCCATAAGAGGGTCTGCTTTTTGAAATTGTGAAGTCTGAAAATAAGGACCAGTATACTTTTCATATGAGTAGGTGAGTTTCAAAAATTAAAAAATTGAGATAACATCTTATTTCGACAATTTATAAGAATAGTTATATAGATTGTATCGAAGCATGTCCTTTTCTATGTTTTAATGTGACCTCAAATTTCTGTAACAAAAACCAGCGGGTTCACTATTTGAATTTCGCCAAGATATCGTTAATGAAATAGAGCCGAATTAAGGAATTTAAAAATTAAATTTGTAAAGATGTTGTTTTTTATTTATCGTATATTAACAAATATATAGCCATATAGCCAAAAATAGCCATGTTCATAAATATGACTTGAAATCTGCTGTAGCTCCTGTGGTGAAAGCATTAAGTGAACTACATTTCAAGTTCCAACCTTCAAGGTGAATTATAATAGAATAAAAGGAAAAGGAACTCGGAAAAATACATGACATTGTTCCAAATATAATTCCCAACAATGTGGGAAAAATGATTTGAGAATACTTTTATCTACTCACTTTAGGGAAAATTGGAGAGATAATAAAGACTTGCAATTTCAAATTTCGGTCTTGGACAATAATAATATTGAATAAGGAACGTAAAAATGCAATGGCGAGTACACTGAAGAAAAAGATTTAAATTTAGCAGTTTAAAAATTCACATTTTTTTTAACTCTGCAGGTGGGAGATAAACTACATCAAGCCACATTTTGAAAACTTTACAGCAGACCGCGGAAACATGTTGATAATCGCAAATGATGTTTATGTTATAAAAATGTGCATTTGTACGAATATTTTATATGATCCTAACATATTTTTTTATGTCGTTGATATACTTAAAAAATTACGTCCTTAAAGGTTCGTTACCTTCTATGGTACTGTTCCATGCCTTGAGACAAACAGCACCAAGTCCAACAACAAAAGGGGTGCTATTTCCCAAAAATAATAGAAGGCTAACAACATTTTTTTACGTTACGTTTCTCTTCAAAATGTGTTATATAAATTGTAGAACTAACATCTGAAGGCGCATATGCATGTTTTAATAAACTTTATAAAATTTTCCTGAGAATGATTTGACTTAATAAATAAAATGTATATTAAAAACAAAAGACCTCACTTCACAATTTGCAAAAAAGGACTGTCCTTTGCCTCTATTAATATTGTGGTAAACAACACTAAGTACACTTGATGCCTTTAACGTCTAAGCCAATTGGACTTGCTGTTGTTTTCAACTTTTCTATCTCGAAAGCTACATTAGATAGGACTTATGAAAATTCACACATCTATAAATTCCAACAGTATAAAAAACGTTATTATTTGAAAAAGATGTAAATTGGTGTAGTTTATCTCTCCCCTACAGAACTATTTTTACATTTTTTAGCACTGTTTGCATAATATTAATAAATTAATATAACCTTTAAAATATACTAAAATTCAATGATCCCTTACAGATTGAAGCAAAACTCGTTTCTTTCGAAAGTTCGTAACAAAACTCGTTCGTTCTAAAATTAAATCTATTATTTTATTATATTTCAGTTGGTTTAAATTTCTCAACTGTTAAGTTATAAGTCAAGAATGTCATAACACTTTAGAATTGAAAAAAGGTTCAACTCATTTGGTCTATTTAATCGGGCACTATATGTTTTTTGCATTTTTTCCAAAATCCAAATAAAATATTTTGCAGCTTTCCTACTCATATGTTAGTAACTAGTATGTTAAAGCTCAATGCGCGGCACGTTAGAATTAAAATATCGATTTGAAATTTTTACAGAATCATTTTCTTGCTATATTTAACCATTTAACAGGTACTAAATTAAAAAAGAGTTTAAAGTCAAAAAAAAAACTAGTCTCTTAAATAATGCTAGGTTAGAGTAGGAGTCGGAGTCGGAGTTGGAGTCGGAGTTGGAGTCGGAGTCGGAGTCGGAGTCGTGCTTAAAAAATTTCACCAAAAGGAGTCGGAGTCGGAGTTATAACTTTTTCTTAACGACTCCACAGCCCTGCTTCTGTGTCAATTTAAGTTTGAAGTTTTCAACGCATAAAGCTCGCAACAAGGCGTTTTTTAGGACTGACATTATTTCTGTTATTCGCCTTTGTTTAGTTTTGTTTTTAAATTTTTTTTATTAGAATACAAAACCAAAAAAAAATAACTTTTTTGCAAAAATGTGCCTTTCTATGTGTTTTTTTAGATTTGAATTGATTCATTCATTAAAGTCGTAAAAACAAAAGAGAGTGACTCAATGTTCAAAAGTCATCTCAAATTCAAATGTAAAGCAGATGTTTATGGGGTGCTATTTTTATTCGAAATTGTTGGTCTATATGGAGCCGTTAGAAGTATTTATGGAAAGTAATCACACTTTTTAAGTAAAAACAATAAATTTAGCTAATTTGGGCTGAAAACAGTAAAAAAAATAATCTATGACTTTTTATAAATTTATATTAAAAAAAAAGAAGTTTTTAATTGAATTTAGTATATTTACCTAGAAAAGATGTGACCTTCTCCGAGAAAAGGGACCTAGTGTGTCAAAAAACGGGTTTGGACATTTAAACGAAATCTTGTTAATTAATTTTTTGAATCCCAAGAAAAACTTTGACAACTAATATGCATGTGGCAGTGTAAATAAAACTGAACTGGTAAAATAAAATAAAGTTATTTGTTTTTTTTTTTACCCACATACAACTACATTTAGAGTTGACAAAAAATCAACCAATTATAGTCGGGACTGTAAGAAAAGATAAAATCACTGTTTATTGTTGTGGTCTTTGTTTAAGCTTTGATATTGTTACATGTAAAACTGGGGCTTATAATTCTTATTCGATTAACAGTCTTATTTGTATAATATCTTTAGTTTCTCTAAAATCTTTGGATGAAGTTTCCTGACGAGCTGGCCTAAGCAACCAGTGAAATGCGCATAGGAATAGCTTATTCCATCAACAATAAATTTCAGTTTATTAATAGTATAAAATGGGAATTTGGCACATTTAAACGAAACTTTGTTAATTAATTTTTTTAATCCCGAGAAAAACTTTGATAAAAAATTTTCCTTTTTAAACTTCATTTCACACCTTTCTCGGAGAAGGTCACATATACAGAAATAAATTTTGTAAAATAAGCAAAATCGAAACGTTTGTAAATCAATTAAACTGCGAAAAGGTTTTCGAAAGCGATAGAGAGTACCAAATTGGCCACTTTTCGCATTTAGCTTTCGTATCGAAATTGCATTCGCATCGCAATGGAGAGTAGGCCCAACCAGGGCTGCTCAACGAGTTTTGATTAATGGACCCCTAGGCAAACTGAATATTTTCCACGGACCCCAAAATGCAATTAGGCTCAAATCAAAATTAAGAAATATTTCTTAAAATAAACGTCAACTCTTCTTTAACTCAAAGATTTTTTGTACAAAATTTCTTTTTTTCTTGATCTTAGGAATATTAAGCTAAGAAGTTTGTGGAACCCTAGAAATTTGCTAAGAACCTCAAGGGACCAGCGGTACCACCTTTAATAACCGTTTATCTAAATGATTTTAGTTTGAGAGAATTTTTTGATTTAAGGAACTTAAAAAAAATTGTTTTTATTATTCGAATTAACAAGTTTATTAAGTCGGTTAATCGAATAAATTTAGTCGATTAATCGAATAAATTAATTTCATTGTTTTAAGTTTTCATATGATTTAATTTATCTTATTTGTATCAATTATTTCACTCAATTAAATTTTATAGATTTTTAATTTTTTTTTTTCGATTTTTAAAATTTATTTGATTTATAGACCAATTTATTACGATTATAACCGAAAAATTTTTTTAATCTCATCGCTTATCTTATGGCCAAACACTGAAGAGACAATGCAACTGTGTCCGCAAAAAAAATATGTCCTCTCAAACGAACTGAATGGCTTAGTGCCAAAACATCAAAATCCTTGGCATTCAAAGTCAAAATGAATCATTAAGCTAAACGATGTACAGTTTTCTTATTGTGTACGCATCGATCGAATGGTAAACTTTGGTAAAGATGATATCGGTTAATTCTACACGGTTGCGTTTTAGAATACGAGGCCAAACGTAAGATGCTTTGCAGCTGACATTTTGCAACTCACCCAACGCTTGCCTTATGAAGCCCTGCCGGTATCAGGCAACAGTATATATGAAAAATGCCTGTTAAGGGAGACTTTGCGATCATTCGATTGGTAAATTATTGGAATAAATTTTATTTGATCATTATTAACATTAATAGAATATGAATATTTGGAAGTATTAATTCAATTATAAGAAGCATTTTTTCAATTATTCCATATATTTTATTCGACTGTTATTTTATTACTGGATTATTTCGCATAATTTTAATTTTCCAATTTTTTTATTATTTTTTTATAACAATTACTTCATATTTCAATCCACCAATACTATTGGTTAAAAGATGAATGTTTGTCTGTAGACTACCAGCCGTAGCAGGGACGGAAAGAATAAAAATTATTTCCGAATAATAGTATTCGAAAAATCTTATTAAATTTTGACTAAAGATCGAATACAATGTTTACGTTTAATCGAACAATTATTCAAATAAAATGTATCAAAAGATCAAATTCAATTTATTCTAATAATTGTAAATTAAAGCTGATCTTTTGTATATATTTTATTCGAATAATTATTCAATTTTACGTAAAAGTTCTATAGATCTTGTGTACAAATTTGATTAGGTTTTACGAATATTGCTATTATTCGAATAATTTCATTCGGATATTCGAATAATTTTATTCGATAAAAATTTTTTAGCAAATCTTTTATTATAAATATATATATAAAAAAACATATTACAAATTTTTGCTGTTATTTAGAGCTTTTGCTTTTTTTAACTCCTTCGGTTATTTCTTTAAAACCTTTTTTCTATTTTATTTCCTTCACAAGCGCCCGCTATATTTCGAGCCTAAATATTTTACACATCTATATGAATGTCCACGTGCATGTAAAGGTAACCAAAAAAAGAAGATAGACGGTAGTAATAAAGTAACTTAAACTGACATTTGGTTGATAAATTTTTGAAGGTGTCGAAAAGGGAAATAACTAAATATATTTTTTACAGGCAAACAAGACAGTCTGACAAACTTGCAGCCGAAAACAGAATTTTGTAGACAATTTTTAAGACACATGTTTTGGATTTCTTGTTTTTTATTTTATTTTTCTTTAATTTTTGTTTTACATTTTAAGATGTTTTCATAATAAAGTTATCAATGTCAAGGAAATGATAATAAACAAAATGTTTTTAAAATGACATGTCAATAAATTTTTATTTTATTTTAACCAAAATCTTAATAAAAACCAAAGTAAAAAAAAAATTAATATAATAAATTAAGTAGCAAATGTTTAAAACCAAAAATGTGAATCATTTTAAGACAAAGTTAATCAATATTTTACAAAAACCTCAGTGTTTTATTTGGTTAAAGCTATAAGATCTTAAAGAAATTACCGTCCATGGAAAAGAAGCAAAAAATAGCAGATGAGGTTTTTACAACATTTGAACATATGACTACCAGACATACATAATTACATACATACATATGTAGGTATATGTACGTACATAAGTTTGCATATTGTCTTCCATTAGTGCTGCTAAAGAAGACGACTGTAGTGGTGGAGGTGTTGAGGAAAAACCAAGAAATTGTGGTTCATACAAAAAGTGCAAAAAATAAGCTGAAAACATTTGATACTTTCATTATTTATAAAAAAAAATACATATTCATATATAGGCCATTTACTCCCAACCAACCACTACTGACTTAATTCTTCCTGTTTCTGGAGCAACAATAATTCAGAAAAAAATACTTTCATTTGAAAATCGTTTTCTGCTTTTTACTAAAACAACATGTTTATAATAAGAATTTCTTTTTAAATAAAAACAGATGCATTTTCATATAGAAGAACTCTTAAGTAATGCAATTCCCCATAAACTCCACTTAAACTTCAGCTGATTGGTTAATATTTATCTAAAAAGTATTTTTTATGCACCAACCATTAAATAAATTGAAATTTTCTCACCCATTTTTTTGTCAAAAACATGATCAAAGTAAGTTTAAAAAGAATTTTTTTGGCATTAAAAATTTCCGGTTTAATTTATTTGGTTTTTTGTATTTAACAGAGCTGAAAAGCAAAAAAATTTTAAAAGCCGGAATGTTAACGGCAGAAAACTGTTAATATGTCTCTAACATTAAGATGTTATTTAGAAGATTGTTTAGTTTAGATTAGATTTACAAAGAAATGTTAACATGCTGTCTAGTTTGATGCCTACTTTAACAACAGCCTTAAGATATGCTTCAGATTTGATTTTACTTGATTTTTAGAACTTTTAACAACACGCTTAACAGAATTACAAATTAATGTTAAAAAACACACAAACACAATTTCAAATATCAGGGGTGTCATGGAAATCAAAAACGTAAAACGAAAGAATTTGAAAGTTTTTTTTAATAAACTTTTAATCTAATTTTTACAATTTTTGTTAAAGAGTTATGTTTAATGGAGCAATATTTGTATAATAATTGTCATAAAATTTTTTTTATATCGAAATCTTATTGAAAAACGACTTTTAAAATTCTTTCGTTTTTCGTTTTCGATTTCCATGACACCCCTGTATATTATATAATAAAACATATTTTACAATAAAATTTTAATTTTTCATTTTGGGCCTTATTCAGTAAAACGCAACGCAATGAAATTTTTCATTGAAAGCAAATCCAAAAATATTTTATAATTTTGTTGTTGCTTTCTATAGAAATTCATGTTTTGTTTAAAAAATTTTAACGCCACAATATACCTATAAAGTGATAGATTTAAAAATTTAGTATAAATTTCTACAGAAATTTTAGGCGTTGCGTTGTGTTTTGCGAAATAAGGCCTTTCATTTTTATTGCTAAATAAAAATTGATTAAAAGTTCAAAACTTTTTTTGTAAAACTAGACAAAATAACTAAAATGATTATGTGAATATTTTGCCTTTAATTATAAAGTTCGAGTTGATATTTCAGCTAAGTTTCTAATTTCGATTCAAGTTCAGTATCTTTTAGATAAAAGTATTAACTAAGTCTCAGTTTAGATTCTTACTCAGTGCTATTTAAGTTTTAAGTTTAGTTTATAGCTCAGTTTTAATTTATATTTTTTATTTAACTGTAGTTTATCTTCTAGTTAAATTTCTAGTATATTTAGTTTCTGGTTCAACGTTTTGTTAAGTTCTAAGATTAGTTTTAGCTCTGAGGCTAAATTACAGCATTCGATAGAAATTTCCATTGAAATTATATGGTTATTTCTTTCGATATTGTATTTCGTAAGTTGGCCCCTATTTTAGTTAAGTGCAAGTTTAGTTTCTATTCTTTTTAATAAAAAAATAAATAAATGAAAAAACTTAATAAATCGAGCCCTATTTTCGATAATATCGTAAGCGACAAAAGGCACATTTTACACATTTTAATTATTTTTTTTTTTTTTTTTTTTTAGTTTATTTCATGTGTAGTTAAGTTCTTATTAAGTTTCTAGTTTAGCTTGTAGTTAAATTTTTAGTTTATTATTAAGTTTCTAGTTCAGTGACTTTTTTAGTTCTAAGTTCAGTTTTAGCTCTGTTCTAGTTTAGTGCGAGTTCAGTTTTAAGTTCAATTTCTAATTTAATTATTTAACAAGATTCAATCCGTGTATTTAAAAAAAAAACAGTATTATTCGAGTACTAATTTTCATTACGCCAATTATTCGATAACTCGAATGATGAATCGATGTAATAACATTTATACGATCTTTTACATAAATTGCATTCAATTTTTTGAATAAGGTTATATATTATTAATTATTCGAATTTACTAACTCGATTATTCGATTAATTTATTTCGATTATCTATTAATTTAATTGAATTTTTCGATTTATTTTATTTATTTATTTTATTTTCTTTGAACGTTTGAATAACTTTATTTGATTATTCAATTAAATTTTTTTTTTATTCAAGTTATTTTATTTTACAATTTTTGTTGTAAAAATTATCTGACTATTTTTTTTATTATTAAAGAAATTTTATTCGATCAAATTTATTATTATTTAATTAATTTGATCTTAAAACAAAAATTTGATCTTACGGCTGAATGTCTTTCGATTATTCAAAGAAATATACATACATTCAGTGGTTTTCATGGGTAACCGCGTATGTCCATTTTTTCGATTTGTTTTTTTTTCGATATGTTCATGCTATATTGCTTAATTTTAAACGTTTTTTACAAAGTTCTTAAATTTCCTGAAAAAAGATGGAAAAATTCCAATTTTTAAACGAAATAACAAAGTTCAATACCTAGCCCATAGTTTGATCTAGATTAGTGCGCTCTTGTATAAATTGTATTAGAATATATTTTATTAAAAAACATTATTAAGTCATACGTATTAATTATATTCGATTTTTGAAAAAAGAAATTAAGTGATTATTCGAATATTTTTAGTCGAATAATTTTTTTCGGATATTAATAATTTAAATCGGTTAATTTTAAGTTTCTAGTTCGGTTCTAGTTAAGTTAAGCTTTTAGTTTAGTTTTTAGTTAAGTTTTAGTTAAGCTTCTAGTTTAACTTCTTTTTCAGTTCTTTTTTATTTTCTAAATCAATTTCTAGTTTAATTTTTATTTTTAGTTTCTGCTTAACTTTTTCTAGTTAAATAAATCTTTTCTTACCTTACATATGCCATCTATACACATAGCTCGTCCCTTGTATTTCGATCTGTAATATTCAGCTGGCTTTTCACAAGGTGTTCCATCAATAACTGTTGAATTTAGTGTTGCAAAATATTTCATGCCCAACGGTTTGCAATTCAATTCACATTCAGCATCATCTAAAAAAATGTTGTAGGAGTCACTTTAAATATATTTTTATGAGAAAAGAAAAACCATTAAAACTTTACCTTTTACATATGGCTCCCACATAAATTGCTGACCCTGAAAATCCACCTTGTTATAAGATAAACATTGTAAAGCTCTAAAATCTTCCTGATGAGAAGAACAAGGCTGAAATTTTTTTTTAAGAATTTTGTATAAAAAAGTTTTGATAATAATTTTTGGTTTTAAATTAATAAAAGGCGAATTTTGAAAAAGCAATAGATTTTTGAAAAAAATTTTTTGAGGAATTTAGCAAAATAGTTCACACAGTGAATGAAACACGGTTATAACAAGTTCTACCGGGTTACTTTTGCACCTACGAACTGTGGGATTACAAGCTGGTTGTGATCAGTTGTAATTTTTGTTATGTTTTTGTTCACCGCAATATAGCAAAGTTGTAAACCATAATACAAAAATTTAGAAATTACAACTCAACTGAGTTGATACAAGAACTATTACAATTACCTGTTCATTACACAACTGATAACGTTTATAGACACCAATGCAATTTCTGCTCAAATGAAGTTTGCCCGTTGAGGAATTCCTGCAAATACATTAAATTAAAAAAATATTTTTTTTATTAAATATTTATGAACTTTATAACAAAAAATGTGCTTAAAACAAATTAAAACTTATTTTGATTAAAACCTTTTAAATTCCTAAAACATCATTGATTTTGGTTTATTTCGTCCAAATTTAGCAAGAACATGCTAAAACTTTTCTAATGTTTTGGTTTTCAACGAACTAAATGAATTTGGCGCCTGACTTAAATTGTTTAAAGCTTAACTCATCATTTGCAAATTTAATAATGATGTTTGATATTTTGTATAAAAACTAACAGTCATGTCATTGTCGTAGTAGGGCCGGCCCCTATTAAAAAAAATAAGTCATCTGTGAAACTTATAGAATAAAGGAGGAATGGTTAAAAAGTTTTAAGCTTAAAAAATTGGATTTCGATCAATGCGTGTCGATTTAAAGTAGAACTGATCTCGAGCTGAACTGGATGGATTTCTTTTTTTCTTATTCAAGTATACTATTGCTTTTTTACTTTCTTGTCTACACTATTAAAACTTATCACTCACTCCACCCTTGTTTTTTTCTTCATCGAAACATTTTTGCAAAATAATTACGTTTTATTCTATGATTAATGCCGAAATATTTCTGTTTAAAGCATCATAAATATTGTCAAGTTCATTCGAATTTAGCTCTTATTATTTTAGTCATAAAAAAAGAATAATTCAGGCCAGACACATGTGTTTGAAATTTCTTTAATCCAAATTATAGAAGTTTTTTAAATATTTAGCAAACATTTTTTCATTTCTTCATCTTCAAAATAAAAAACGACTTAATAAGGATGTTTTTTTTCCTGAAAGTTTCAAATGCATTACCAAGATTTCAGAGGCCAAGAAGGGAATTTCCTGGCCTCTGCAATCTGTACGAGAAAAATGCCATTAAATTTGTTTACTTTATTATTGAAAAAGTATATTTGTAATATTTAATTATTTACGTATTTTTATAATAAACTTTAATCTGCGTTGTTTACAAATAATATTTAAAGTCACTGGCATTTGAAGGTAGTTCTTGATACTACTCATGTTTTTTTATATTTATTAAGAAATTTTTAATTAATATGAGGAAATTATGTGTTGTCAAGCGGAAGTTTTTAATTGGTTAGCGAAAATCTACTGCAAAAATCGCATGGAAAAATAATCGTAAGAGAAAATAAGAATTTTTTTGAAGAAGTAAAGTTATTTCTAATAAAAAATGCCTCTCTTATTTTGATTACAAATATTAAAAGTTTTTGACATAGAAGATTGACTAGAACAGAATATGCATAGTCTTGCTTAACGTACTGTCAAAAATTAATAAAAAGTTTAAAAAAACAAAAATAAAATCAATAAACATTTGATTCCGTACGGAATGTGCGATCAATTTCGCACTTTGCTTAAGCAAATGACAGTTTCATTAAATTTAGCAAAAAGTTTCCTTAAGTTCAATATCGTTTGCTTCATACAATTTACATGTATTCGCACATTTGCTTAAGCCAACTTTAGTACATTATAGTTGGGCCTAAAGTCTTTCAAAATAAATTCAAAAAAATTATCTCCCAAAATTCCGTACGTGTGATGTTATGACAACAAAGTAGACACATTTTCTACTAAGCCAGTCATAGAGTTGGGTTTTTTTGACAGCTGAGCTAAGTTTTTTTCTCTCTCTCTCTCTCTCTCTCTCTCTCTCTTTCGGTTCTAGTCAATCTTTTATGGTTTTTGATTTCAATAGCAATAACATAAAATTTCCTAATTGTTATGAAGTGAAAAGTGAGATGAATGAGATTTATCGCAGAATCTAAACTAGAACTAAACTAGAACTGAACTAGAACTTAACTAGAACTAAGCTAAAACTGCACTAGAATTTAACTCGAGCCGAACTAGAATTGAACTAGTTACTGAATTAGAACTGAACTAGAACTAAGCTAGAACTTTTTTTTTAAATATTTTTGGGATAAACAGAATTTCAATTACCATTTTTATCTGTAGAGGCTTCCTGTTTATTACGCATTTCGTATAGTTTTTGCTTTTTCTCTAAGTCTTCCAAGGGTTCTTTTATAGCAGATTGTTTTCTGTATTTTAAGAGGCCTGCAGAGATGGCCTTACAATATCTTGGGAATCTTGTGGTTTTGTGGGAAAGAATTTTGGGTGGGATGTTAAAAACTATCTTGTCGTCCTCTACTTGACGCTGCCGATAGAATAGTGTTTTTGAAGCTGTAGGACCCTTAATGCCCTACGCGTTAGTAGTTAAGGTCTTCGTTTACATTTCCGAAAACGAACTGAACTTAACCTGAGCTTCAACTTGACGTCTTTTGGCGTTCGTGTTATAAGTATTAAAATTATCGGCTTTTTATACTCACACTTTGTTAAAAAGTTTTTATTTCTTATCCAACTATCCCATTGTAGATTTAATACCCCCTCCCCGGGGGATGTAGTATATCAGCAAAAATATTCTCAACCTTTTGATATTATATCCACAGTTAAAACCTGGGACTCGGCAGTAGTTCAGAATTGACAGATGTCTTGACATCATACGATTTGTTGATATCGTGGCTTCAGCACCAGGGGGCTTCGATGCCATGCCACCAAGGCTTACTCTCTTTGTATAGGAATGCTTTTCGCTACGAAAAGATTGCTTTTACGGGGGAAGTACCTTTCTTGGAAGAATGTGTATTTGTGTTTCATATAAATTCTGTAATAAAAACATTCTGTGTGGTAGTCATATGGGTGATGACGTGTGTTGAAGATCTTAGCTTGTTAGCAAATTTTAGGGTCGCAGCGGTAGATAAGAAGTTGCGAAAAGTCGAGAGACCGGTGAGCTGGGTCTGAAGTTGAGTTGGTGGATGATGGGTAGTAGTTGTTGATTGAAAGAAGTAACAAGGCAAGTGTTTAAAGGTTCCGGTACGGTTATGCATTTTATGAAGTTGCGAAATTTGCGATTCCGGTGATCAGGCGTGAGAGTTGATGTCGATTAGGACGAGGAGTCAAGAGCCTTGGATGGTTTTTATAAAGTGAAGCGAGCTAGGTTGGATATTGGACAAGACTTATATTTAGAGTAAACGAAGAATCAAGAGCCTGGGATTGAGAAATGTAGAAGGAGATGATTACTCTCACAGACTGCATTTTTCATGGGCGTTTGGTAAATGCATAGTTTGTGTGCCAGTGTTTAAGCTTCACCATGAGATAGGACCAAAATGACTGTGCTCATGTAAATCTGTATCCACATCTGTGCATTAAATTAATTGTGAGTTTGCTTGCAGCTTTTCTGTTTTTCAAGAACACTTGCAGGGTCAAAACTGTCATTAAAAGGAAGTACATGGATTTAAAATATTGAGTGGGTGTTGTAAGAGATAAACTTGTCTAGCCTCATGGCGTGTAGTGGATTGAAAAACAACGTATGTATTATAAAATTTCTAATAAAAAAATGTATTTATGTACATATGTAAAATGTAACAAGTTTTGTACTATAAATCTGCCATGTCTGGCCCTGACTTATATACAGAATTTCTATATTATTTTTTTCCTTCCTACAAAACAAGACTCTCCCCCTCAAAAGTTGCTGATTATAATTTTTGCATATATATGTATGTATATATATATATATATATTTTTGTCAATCTCTTGACATGTTTTATTACGTTTTATTTATATTGAAATAATTTTTCCAATTACAAACTGAAATATCGATGATTTCATGCGACTCTCATGTAAAATATTGTAAATAATTTTAATAATAATCTATAATTTCAATATATACTCCCATTTTGATACAAAAAAAAATAAATACAAAAATTAAATAAAAAAAATATTAAATAAATTTTATTGATAAGAATTCCTTTATTTTACGAAATCAATCTCAAGACTCTGGTTTAAACGAGGAATTTAAAAAATCGAAAACAGTTTTAAAACAATTGTTTAATAGAACAGATCAATAAATTTAATTAAACATATAAATTAAGTAGCACAATATTTTTTTTAAATATAATATTTTATACTATTAAATTAAGAAAAGGCGTGCGGAAAATTTTCGTGGAATATTTTCAAAAAAAGAAAACAAAATCGAAAATATATTATAGATAATGGCCTTAAATTGGAAATTATGTGTTTTGATAACTTTAATTAGTAGTCAAGTGAGTTGAAAAAAAAATATTTTATAAATCATTTTCCCAAAACCAGTTAAAACTTGAACAAGTTAAATTAAAAATGGTTTTCGTAACGTTTAAAGTCCATTAAAATATGAAAAAAGTGTTTAATCTAAAATTTGGTTTACTTTAAGTAAGAACAATTTAAAAAAAAAATAATATAATTAAAATCAATATTTCAACAAAATGTTGATCTAAAAAATATCAGCTGAGGCTGAAGCAAAATATCCAGAGCACTAAATTTGAAAATTGTATATGGGCATTTCCTGGGGTCCCGAACGTACGTTCGTACGCTTTTGATGTACAAATAATATAGAAAACAAAACTTTTCCTAGCTTTTTTTTTTGCGATTCGATAGCATTTGGGTAGCTGTATGTTTAGTGCAAAAGATGAGTTTCATCGAGTTTAAGTTTTCATAATAATAGTTATTAACATGTGGTCGCGAACGTACGCAAAATAGAAGTCAACTTTGGCTGACAGCAGTTAAATGTAAAAATCTGCGTAATGGAACGGAATATTCAAAAGTGATTAATTTATTTTAAAAGTGTATTAATGTAGGTCTCCATGCAGTATTTACCAAAAAAAATATCTCTTTTGGTTTTTGTTTAATTGGCTTAAGTACCGGTCGCGAACGTACGGGTCGCGAACGTACGATTTTTCCATATGTTTTTTTATTATTATCACATTGCAGTTTCCCATTAATGTCTTCAAATTTCCTTAACAAACAACTAAATACTCAATTTACAATTGATTCTAATGAAAAGATTATGAAGAAAGAGTGTAAACATAACATATTTTTGCATGTAAAATAAGCATATAAAAATGTGTTTAGAAGTAGAAAATATAAGAAAATATAAAATTTTCCAGTTTCCAGTGCAATTTCCTCAAGTAAAACAGCTGAGACATGCTATGAAACCATTCTTTTATAACAACATAGACTTTTTTAATAATAATAAACAATAAAAGACGATGATTATCAACATTCTATTTTTTCATCCTGGTAGACCATTCTGGGGAAATGCCCATATGTTGTTTTAGTAAGTAAACGAAACATATTAAACACAATCCCGAATCCAGCTTCTGCCAAGTCAATTCCTAAGTCTACGATCAGACAGGGCAATTTATTTCTCAATTGTTCACTTGTTTACACACGAATATTTTTGTTCAAATTTCGGTTTTTTTGCGTTTATTATCTTACAATTTTACATTTGTATGTCATGTATGTAAAAAAAATAGAAGCGCTTTATTCGGCTGTGCCGAATCTCTAATACCCTCCACCGAGAATTCGAATAACTGATGAGTGGGCTTTATATGGGATCTTTTAATTATAAGTCAATCCATATAAGATCTGTCATCACAGTATGTTTCAGAAAAATTAATAGGCGTATTAAAGTGATTTAATATTGGACCTATCGTTAGTAATGGCTCGTTCAGTACAAACTTCGGTAAAGTGAGTTTTAGTATAAAAAAAACCAATTTAGGCCGAATTTAATGCTTCTTGGACGGCTTCTTTATATCGTCGGTCCCATGTAGAAAGACCCTAACTCGATTTTTTCGAAATTGAGTTTTTTAGTGATTCCAATACATTTCCCACAAATACACCTCGCCACAAAAATTTAATGCAATAGCATCAAAAATATCTGTTTTACAAGCAAGCCATTTTACATTATGATACATACAGTTTTTATTTGGTTTGTGCCTTCTCCTGTAAAGTTGCAATTATGTGAGTTAGGGCCTTTCTACATGAGGCGAACGACATGAAACCTAAAGAAACTTATGCACCGATTATAACAAAATTATATGGTGTAATTTTTAGCCATATAATGCTAAACTAGAAAAAATTTTACCACAATATATATATTTATTACGGTTATAGTCGTATTTAATGGCGTTTTCTTTTCTAAAAAAAAGTGTTGCATAAGTGTTACATGTGACTTGGCAACATTTTTAAATGCGCCCCTAATTTTTAAGAAGTGTTTCATGTTTTACGTTTACAAAAGAACACAAATTTCGGCATTAAACAATAAAGAATAATTAGCGCAAGGTAAATTCAATTACAGGTGGTGGCAAGACTAAAACAATCCAAAGCCAACAGAAACAAAAGATGTTTTTTATATTGCATTGTTAGTGTTTACGGCTCGAAACTTGCCACCACCTGGTATTCAATTCGCCTTGATCTAGTGCTGCACTCATGCCCTTTAAATTAAAATGAGTGTTGAAAATGTAGCATTTTTTTAATTTTAAAGGGAACATCATCAGAAAAGAACTCTTTACAATTTTAAAATAACACATGTTTTTCAGAAAAGGGCATAAAAAAATGTAAAAGGCAGAATAAATGCAGAATTTTACTCAGGAAAGAAAACGCCATAAAAGATTTCCTAGAGTGGTCTTTATAAGGGCCGCATGGTAAATTATAGAGTGAGCATTACGACATTTTGCAAAGTACAAAAATTTATTTGTTTTTCTTTATTTTTGGCCACTTTCTTTTATTTGTATTAATATATATATTTATTATGTATATTTAGCTGGTGAGGCCTCACCAGCTAAATATACATAATAAAAATTTATATTAGTTTTTTTTTCAAAAATATTAATTTTTAAGAAAGATTGTTCCACATTTGAATTTATAACTCTTTTCTTACTGAAACGATTATGCTGAATTTCATTTCCAAACTGCTTACTGAGCTAACTCAACAAAACGGCAAGCGTTTTTTTAACATGAAAATTCTATTGCCAATACATTTTCAATAAAACAAACCGCGCTAGCGATCTGTCAAAAAAGATTTTTCAGCCGGGTGGTTTTGAATTCGCGTTCTAAAGGTTTTTTTTTTATAAACTGTATGAATATATTAAGTTTTGACCAATAAAAACCGTTCTTATTTAGGTAACTCAGTTAGGGGGAAGAATATTAATCTTTTCTGTTAAGTTTTTCGAAAGTAGGAGTGTTTTTAACAGACGGGCGGACATGGCTAAATCGTCTAACTTACTCAAGGACCCAGAATTTATATAAAAAAAATAATAACAATTTAACACACTGAAAAGACAAATCAGTCTATCCGTACTTAAATCAAGCCGAAGCGGTGTCAATAGTACGGTTAGTACGGATTTCCTTAAACCAAGTTAAGAATGCTTGATTCAAGAACGGGTTATTCAATTGCCCCGTACTTAAAATAATCCAAAAACGGCATTGACTTAATTTAAAGTGATATTAAATAAATCCGAAACTATGATTCATTCAAGAATTTCGAAGTTGGTTTTATCCCGAAACAATCTAAAATATAGATTAGATTGATTCTTACTTAAACACTTACCGCAGAGAACCAGAGATAGAGAGAATATTATTACTGACTTACCCGTTACGAATGTTTATTTCACTTTTGTTGTATTCTGCTCCTTATTTTCAGAAGAAACCTCAATTATAAGACACCAGCACGATGCCCGATTTGTTTTTCGTGTTATCATTTTACTTTGAAAATTTGATATTTTAACAAAATAATTTTAACAAATAGAATATGGGAATTATTGCTTCTTTTTTCCTTTTTAAACATGAAACTAATCTTTGTATATTTTTCTTCCTAAAGAGTTGTTGTTGTAGTGTTGTTGCTTTTATACAGAACTTTTTACAAACACACTCGTATGCACGCATATTGGTTTTCGAAAGTTAATTTTTTTTGGATTATTTTAAATACTTTTTGTACTTTTGTACTTAAAACAAACTTAAATTTAGCATGCGTTTTTTCGTTCTGTGCATGCATAATAAATAATAAAAATAAATAAACTTTAAAAGGGAGAAATATGCGCTACAAAATTGCTCTGCAAAAACGCTCTTTTAACTAAATTATGCAAAAACAAAATGCTGCAAAGGGTAAAATATGCAAAAATATGCACCAAGGCGAATTCAACTACAGGTGGTGTCGGAACTACAACAATCCAAAAACAACAGAAACAACATAGGGTTTTTTGCATTGTATTGTTAGTGCCATTAGCTCGAAATGTCAACCATTATTAGCAAAACACTAACAAATCAAAACAAATAAGCCCGAACTGTCAAAATCAGATGCCGTTTCGACACCACCTGTAGTTAATTCGCCTTGATATGCACTAACAAATCGATGCTCAAATTCATTAAAAACTCTTAAACGGAAAAAAATATTATTTCTGCCTTCATTGGTCCTACAAGCAGAAACATGCAATTCCATATTTCCTTGATAATGAGTTACGACTTCTATAAAAAATTTAAAATGTTGCATCAAATTGATCTTTTTGATCTCATTTTCAAAATATTGATGCTGTGGTGGTTCAAGGCTAAAAGTAGGTCCTAATTTTTTTGCATTATTTTCCCCATGTATCTGAGAATAAAATGCAACGTTTTAGGGCTATTCAAAATCGAAATTCGCAAAAAAAAAAATATGACGCTCTACCCTAATGTACAGTGTACTTTTTTTTAATTTTGACATACATTAGAAGCAAATTAACGTTACTTTTACTTACATGCATCTATTTTTTTTCAATAGTAAACCTAATTTAAGAACCCTTTACAGCGAATTTCTGTTTTCCTTTCAACTTGATATTTTTTCATTGCATTAAACAGAAAACAGAAAATTGGCTTGAAAAAGGATTTATGTTAAGTGCGGCAGAACTTCAAATTATTTTCAAGGAATTTAATAGTATGCATTCTCTCTTTCTGGGACCAATGGTTGATTATGTTTTCGACACTTCAGACACAGAGAAAAAAATAAAAATTTATTTCAATTAAAAAAATTGTGATATTAATTAAATTTGTACCAGTAAACAAATCAATAATTCATACTATTTAACATTTTTTTGTTTCTTGTTTTCCAAGCAAATAATTAACGATATCGAATTGAACTTAGGAGACTATTAAGGAGATATTTGTTAAGGATAAGATTTATCGAAATGGAAAGCTATTCGACCGAGATATTTGAAAATGAATACCCAGAAATAAATAACCAAATTGTTTAATGGCTATTCATTCCAAATTCTATTTAGAACTTCCTTAGAAATCAAAACCCGAAATATTTAAATTTTAAATTTAATTACTTCGTTAGTGTTAAAAGTAGCAACCTTGAGCCTGAGTTATTCGCTGCACAGACTAAGTATAACAAATTTTATCTATTTTTTTAGACACTTAAGTTCTGAAAATCACAAGATCCCGATATACAATTTTATAATTATTTTAATAATTTTTAACTTCTAGAACTAGTTATTTTTCTGAATCAGAATAATAAAAATTTTAATATTTTTCTCTTTCAGCTTGCACAATCTTTCATCATCTTAGACACCACTGATTGCCATCAAAGTGATAACGAATTATCAGCGCCGAATCCAAAATGTTCATGGATTGAGAAAGCCCTTAAAAGTTTACCGAAATATCGTAACTTTTTCGCTGGTCTTTTGCAAGAAGCAAGTGGCGAATTCGCCTACGAATTACAAGAAATATTCAATACAATTTGTGAAGCCATGGCGGAGAATGATCGCAGAAAACAGCGTGATCAATTAATGGTCGCCAAGTGGCTGATGGATAATAACAAAAAACTAAATGAGTTTTTATTAAAGAAGGGCATTTGGAAGATATAAGTTTAAGGGGAAGATTTATTTTGTTTTTTATTATAAAACATTGTATATAATACGTTTAAGAAAATAAGTCTAGATTAAAAACACTTATAACTTTTAGGGGCGATACAAAAATCAAGATTGTAGTATTATTGTAAAGATGTTCTTTTATTTTAATAATAAAAATAATTTTTTTAAAAAAATAATTTTGTTACACTAAACTATTAGTACTTGCTTTATTATATAATAATTATCTTAAGCGAAAAGTTGTTTGAGTTATTAACCAAAAAAAGTTCCAAACAGATCCCCCCAATAATCCTCGTCCTCCTCATAATCATCTTCTGTGCGTATTCTTCTTAAAGCCTCAGCCAAAGTTTTTAATTGATGGGGATTTCTGAGTAAATCCTGCAAAAAATTTTGCATTTTTGTATTCTCGTACAAAGAGAGTTCTTTTAGAATTTTCAAAATCTCTTTAAAATATTCCTGTTGGTCCTCACCAACAGTTGGAACTCCTCCTATATCTATACTTTGCTCCTTAAATTTCTCAAAGCTTTTTAGAAACTGTTCAGCTTCTTTAATACTTTTACTCTCATGTAGCTGCAATTGTAAAGCAAGGATTTTACATTTCATACTCAAAGGTAGCTGAACATTTTGCTTTAAGTTTTCTAATTCTTCGAGAGCATTCATTAATTGGTCACTAACTTCTTGAAACTTGGTAACATATTTAAAAAAAATTTTAATTTTTTCTTGTGCCTGTCTTTCCTCAGCATCGGTTATATTTTTGGCATCATTAAATTTGGCACTTTGAAGGAGCATTCTTTGCTCATTGTAATCTACATTAAGTTTGTGCTCTAAAACATCTTTAAGCGGATTTTCTTCTAGTGCTTTATCAATTTGTTTGTTAATATATTCAGCCGCATTAAAGTTTGAATTTTCTGCGATACCCAACTCCAACGAGGCCGCCAGAAAAATAATTAAATATTTCATGTTTACGAAAAGACTTTAAAAGCAATACTAATTGAAGAATTTTAAATATTTGGCTATTTGTAAATGTTTTAAAATTCTTCGATTTGCTATTTGAAAATATCGTTTTGCTTTTCTGATAAATGTCGAAGTTATGGGTCACATTTTACACTGTTTGTACATTATTAGTTAAAAAAAAAAAAAAAAAACATTAAAAGTTTGCAACAATATAATTATATTTATCAGCTACAGACAAAATTATGGTTTAAAAGAGTTAAGCGAAAA
Organism: Pollenia griseotomentosa; assembly: GCA_963931875.1. Classification (NCBI taxonomy): domain Eukaryota; kingdom Metazoa; phylum Arthropoda; class Insecta; order Diptera; family Polleniidae; genus Pollenia; species Pollenia griseotomentosa. Next base: position 198,265,218 of record OZ007561.1, on the reverse strand, counting down.
TTAAGGTATTTTTCAAACTGAAAGGTGATTTATTTAGAGGTAAAAACATGGAGAAAAAAGCTTAAGTTTCATTTACTCTTTATGTTTAGTTTAGCTCAGTTCTATTTCAGTTGCTGTTCAATTTTAGTTTAGTTCTAGTTCAGTTTAAGTTCAGTACCTCAACTCAAACGCAAAAAAAAACAGCACGTATGTATATAAACAACAAACAACACACCTTACATAATTAATAACAACAGCACACCAGATAACAACGTTATTGTAAAAGTAACAAACTTAAACACACAAAGTAAGTCAAAAACAAACAACAAATCGTATAGAAACAACAGAACACCAGTTACAAACTACAACACGCGTATTACAACAAATACAACCCAACAAGCAGACACTACCCAGCGGGAAAACTCAGAAGACCTTCTTACTTCAGGCCTTTTTAAAGGCCTGCTTAAAAGATTTTTTGATTCAATTACTATTCTTATCTAACTGCTAAAGAAGGCCTCGGCTCTTTCGTATAAAAGATAAGATATGCCTTACACACTCACTTCTATGAGAATTGAGTAACATTTTCTGTATTGTTTTTTTGCACAAGCAAAAGCAAAATCCATTTTTTTTTGGTCCCGTTACCCTTCTTATGTACCTGCTGAAGAAGCGAGAGCGGAAGGCCTTCTCCGCAATGACAACGTGTGTAAAAAAGATACGAGTATGGAATGGAGCAAGAAGGCCTTGTACATCCAAAAGAAGGGGTACAGAGGCCTTCTAGAAGGCCTTCCTACTCCTTCTTTTTACCGCTGGGTACCTACCACTTCGTTTATAAACAGCAGAACACCCCCGAACAACACAAGTTACATTAGCAACAACACACAAGATAACAACAATCTAGTTCAGTTCTAGTTCAATTCTAGTTGAGTTCTAGTTCAGTTCTAGGTCAGTTCTATTTCAGTTCTAGTTCAGTATTAGTTCAGTTCTAGTTCAGCTGTAGTTCAGTTCTAGTTCAGTTCTAGATCAGTTATAGTTCAGTTGTAGGGGATTTCTACTTCAGTTTTTGTTCATTTCTGATATAAAAATTTAAATAAATGAGTTTGAATTGAAAAAAAAGTTCTATTTCAGTTCAGTTTTAGTTTAATAAAAAAAATACCAAAGAAAAAAGTTCCTAGTGCAGTTTCTAGTGCTGGTTCTGGTTAATTTTTAAGCTACGGTTCTTGATCAGTTTTCAATTCACTTTCATACAAAATTTCTAGTTTATTTCATGGTTTAGGCTCTAGTTTAGTTTCTAGCTCAGTTTAATGCATTCCAGTTTAATTTTAGATTCAGTCTCTTTTATGCCCAATTTTTAAATACAAAATTCTTTTCTTTACTTAACATTTAAATTTTACTTAATTCACCGATGTGGTACATTTAAATTCATTTTAAGTTTCCATTGGAAAAACTTAGCAAGGTGGTCTCAATATTAAACCAATACAACAACAACAGCCAAAGCAAAAGCAGCCAACTGTTTTTTGAGGCCGCCTTGTAAATAAATACACTTTGTTATGATATTTTTTTGTATTTAGTAGTGCAACCATACTTTTATCTTAATTGAATAAGACATTTTAAACAAAACCCAAAAAATCAATCTGTATTTAAATACGATTTAAGCTGATATGAAAATTAACTTAATATAGATTTAACTATTATCCTAAACATTGGGCATTAGTCAGTTTCTAACTCGGTTTCTAGCTATGTTCCTAGTTTACCTTTTAGTTGGGTTTCTAGTATAGTTTCTAGCTTTTGCTAGTTTAGTTCTCCGCTCAGTTTCTTGATTAGTTTTAAGTTTAATTCGTAATTCAATTTCTAGATAATCTTTTTGTCTAGTTAAACTTTTAGCTCAGCGTTTAACTCTGTTTCTAGTTATCTTTTGATTCCAGTTTCTAGATCATACAGTTGCTTGCGTAGTTTCTGGTTTGGTTTCTAGTTCTAGTTTACTTTTAAGTTCGCTTTCTAGTACAATTTCTAGCTCAATTGGCCTGTTTTAATTTGTCTGGATTAATTTCCAGTGCATTTTTTGAATTCATGTTTTAGTTAAGTTTCTCGTTCAGTTGCAAGTTAAGTTGAGTTTTAAGTACATTTTTAGACTAAGTTTCTAGTTAAATTGCACTTCAGTTCAAATTCAGTCTGTAGTTAAATTTCCACTGCAGTTTCCAGTAAACTCTTTGCTTTAAATGCATACGCAATTCTAACGCAATTTTTGTCAATTTTAGTTTTATTCTTTTTAAAATTATGACTTATAAAGAGGCCGTTAACGACTCGCTCCAAAAATGTATTTCAATTTAAGGAAATTTAGAAAACGTTAACAATTTTAAGGAGTTAAGTTCTTACCGCAGTTTTTCTTAATTAAAAGAATTGAAAGGGCTTGGAATATATTTAGTGGTAAGATAATAGAATGTAATATTTATTTCAATATTGAGAGAAAACAAAAACATTTAAAATCCTAGTAAGTAATTTTTAAAAACTCCTTATAAATATTATTCCCTTTGCTTGTTGAAACCTTGAAAGAATTACCAAAACGAAAACAAATCCCAAAAATAATCGTCATTTTCTTCATCCTCTTCTGTTAAATTTCTTAAAGCAGTTGCCAATTTCTTCAACTGCTCCGGATTCGTTAGTATCTGTTGTAAGTAATTATGCATTTTTGGGTGGTCATGTTTAAGATAGTTTCTTAAAATTCTTAAGATCTCCTCGAAATATTGTCTATACTCATCGCTTAAAGGCGCAACAGGTGGTGGCAAGACAGGTAACTCGGGCTCAGGACCAGGACCAGTTGGACCAGCGGAGCCAGTATTCAATCTTTGCCTAAAATCTTCATAAAGTCTTAAAGCTCTTTCGGCTTCCATTATAGAGGAGCTATTTCTTAGCCTTAGCAGCAACATAAGAGCCTCATATCTGACTTCTGTGGGAAGATTTGTATCTTCTTCTATGGTAGTCAAATCTCCTATAGCACTCTCCAAACGACCGGCAATTTCATTATAGCTTTGCATAAAATTTCGAAAATTTTCCAAAGCTTCTTCGGCGTTAAGATCATCATCCTCTTGGGCGGGATCTCTTATGAGGGCAGCTTCTAGTCTGGCACGTTTAGTATTGAAAACAGTGGCTAAATTAAGATCAGCTGGATTTCTTTCGGGATTCGCTCTAAGCACTTGTCTAATTCTTCCATTTAAGTAATCGACTACAGCAGGATTAACTGCCCCTGGTTCTTCTGGAGCCATAGTGGAACTGGCTTGGGGCATTACTTTGCGTACAAAAATCATCAGGATACTTAACATTAATAATAATTGTTTAAATTTTGTCATTATTCTCTTTTTCTTTTCTTTGGAAATATTTTTGTGTTGTCAACACTTTTCAATATGTTTTAGAACTGTTTGGTTATTGAGAAATCTTGAACTTTTATAGGAAAAATTTTGCAATTTTATGGAAATATTTTAATTAAAATAATGAGCAACAAAAATGTAAAATATTTAAAATCTTTTAACGACTTCGAGTATTTGAAATCCATTGCCAGTCAGAAAAGCAATTAAAGGAAATAATTACATAATTTAAATTTATCTAAGTATTAAAAAAAAAAAATTACCAGCAAAAGTGGCTTTCAAATATTCTGTTATAGATTTTTGTTTTTTTTTATATTATTTCTAGCTAAGTTTCAATTTTAGAGTCAAGCTAAGTTTCCAGCTTAGATTTAAGTTCAGTTTGTAGTCCTGTTTCAAATTTAGCTTCTAGCTGAATTTTTTGTTCAGCTTTTAGTTCAGGTTATAGTTCGATTTCTAGCTCGGTTTCGAATTTAGTTTCGAGTTAAGTTTCTCTTTCACTTTGAATTCAGTTTCTAGTTATAGGTTCTTTAATAGGCAGCTGACGAGAAAACGGTTCACTTGGGTCATTAAAGCAGTTCACAATGGGACTCCTGAGAAATCGAGATTAGTCCCACATTCGATATAGTAATTATTTTCTCAAAAAATGCCACTTTATAATAAACCCGAGACCGCGCATCGGCAGAGAAAGTAAGACTCCGTTTCCTGCTCCTAATAATGACTACTTCAGTAGTAGTATTTATAATCTAGGCCCATCCTCATCGCATGGGTCCTAATCTGGTCGCTAAAAAGTCCAAGTAGCACTCGGCTTTTCCCCGCGTCATAGCCAGGGCATCGAGCAAGTTTTTTTCACCCTGCCAAATCTCCTGAGCATTCCTGAACGATTCACGCTTGATAAGAGTTCTACAGCGACCCGTCGAAATGCCAGTTACAAGATTGCTAGTTAATGTCTGTATTTTAGAGTTTAGGTTATTTTGGCCGATCACAGTGTACCTCATAAGTCGTTCTAGCTTTTGGTGGCATAATTAGACTTAATGCAAAGTACAAGGTTAAGGTAAACTAAATGTTTTTATAATTATTGGAATTCTTAGTAAATTTCATTAAGTATGAAATTTACTATATTTTTTAGAAAAAAAATTTTAATTATGTTCGGACTAAGAAATCGTTAAAATTTGTCTATAAACATAAGTCAGGGTGCCCCGATGGGCTGGTTGATAGTAAACTAGTATATCAGTACGAGGGTTACTGGTTCGATTCCCGCCAGATACTCTTGTCTGTTTCACTATAACGGGCTGAGGGCTTAAGTTACTATTGCTCGGTAATATAATTTGTAAATGTAGTTGTAACTCTTCATAAATATATAAAAATAACAAACTAAAATTTAAAGCCACTTAAAATTAATTAAAACTAACTCATTGTCATAAGTTAGATATTTTATTTCCAAAGTAAAATATTTAAGTCTTTGAACCTTTACAAAGTTACTAAATCACTTTACTACAGTAACAGACGTCATTAGATTAGACAGCAAAAAATTACATATTCAGGGTATTCACTAGATAAATGAAATTTAAACATTCTATATATTGATCGTGATTAAAAATATGATGATTAAATGAATTTTTAAAGCTAGTTGACTTAAACGTGAATTCCCCTAAATTAAGTAACTTTAAGATATTGATTGTGTAAATTTAGTTATTACTTGTAACATTTTAATCAATATATATAATTTAAAATTTAGACAGGAAATCGTTTGACGCATTGTAAGAACGAACCAACATAAAAATCTTAAAATGCACGAAGCAACTTTAAACAAAAACGAAGCTAAATTGAAAAGTCGCTTAAAAATTATTTTATTTTTGGAAGAAAAGTCCTAACTTGTTTTAAGATTGCATAAATGGATATTATAAATATTTGTGAAAATAAAAGGCAAACTATACCAAAAGCGCGACTTTTTGTAAAAAAAATGGTGACAAAGTCAGGCTGTGAATTGAGGCATTCGATATCGATTGAAATTACAAAATAATTTACAATTTAATTTGATACCAGTTTACGTGAAATATTTTGGTTTTGACAAAAGTATGACTTTTTGTAAAAAGTGTGACTTTTTGTGAAAAAGTCAGTCCATATGAAAAATATGCCTTTTTCAGTTTATACAAAAAATTTGATGTTTTTTTTCAAAAAAATTTTTTAAAAAATTTAATTTGTTGTGAAAAGCTTGTAAAAAGTTAGTGCCTTTTTTTTTGCAAAAAAATACGTTTTATTTATTTATAGCAGCTTTACACTATCACACAACTCTTACGTATTTAAAAAAATAAATACAACCCTGTAATGATAAGTTGTTATTGTTTTTTGAAAATTTTTAAATCAGGGTGTAAAACGGACTTTATTAATTTCAAAAGTCGGTTTTTATAAAAACATAATTTTTTTGTAAAAAAAGTCAGTTTTTCGGAAATATATGATTTTTATTCAAAAAGTCAGTTTTGGGAAAAAACTTTAAAAAACTTTTGAAAAAAAATTAATAATTTTTTGCAAAAAAAAAAGATGTGATAAATTAATTTTTTTTTTTTTTTTTTTTTTTTTTTTTTTTTTTTTTTTTTTTGTTAAAATTCACGTTTTGTCAAAAATTTGACTTTTTTGTAAATAAAGTATTTTTTGGAACAGTGTATGTAATTATTTTGAAAATATATGATATGAGATTGTGGATATTTTGTGGAACTGTTTATGGTTTTTAATCCAAATATATTTTAATTTTTATTAAATTATTTTTATGAAGAAAGGAATTTTACAACATGAAATTGATTAAAATTTGTTATTAAATTAAAGTTTTTGTGACAAAATTAGTGTTGGTTAAAAATTGATTTTTTTTTTTTTTTTTAACTTATAGAAGAGACGTTATTAAAAATGGTTTGACTACTTTGCGAAAACCCGTGACTTTTTCCAAAAAAAGTGTGATTTTATAAAACACTTTGATCTTTTTGATCGTGTTTTGCAAAAAAAAAAAAATAAAAGTCATACCATTAAAAAAAGTCGTGACTTTTTATAAAAAGAGTGTAAATTTTCTTAAAAAAAATTTTATATTTACTCTCGTTATTCAACTTTGACTGCCTTTTGTGACAATTTGTATTGTATTTTATTAACTTTTTGGAAAAAAAAATCTATAAAAACATTAATAAATAATTGTTTAGCACGCAAAAGTTTTGCAAGTTTTAAACACGGCACATTGTTGTCATCTTGAAATTTTCTAATAAAAATGTTTTTAAAACTCTTTTTAATGCAAACTATTTACTTAGTACTCTTAACAAATTTGGTAAAATTTGTCTAAATTTTGTCTAAAAATGATTATTGTTTTAATCTAAATTCCAGTTTACTACCGGCCAACCCATAAGCCCCGAAGAAGAAGAGGAACATTTAAATAATCGTTTAAAACACTATTTAAAGCGTATTGAACTGGTTGCCAACAAAAGCAATAATAAATTCTCCGATGAACTACAAAATATTATGGAAAAATTTAAACACTCTCTAGCCAAGGAATCCTTAAAAGAAAAATCTCTACTACTAGAGCAGCACACCAAAAATTTGGAGCTAGAAGACTATTTAATCAACGAATTTGATAAACAATATATTAACGAGGATATTTTAATAGAATCCTGGTATTTAAATGAACTTGTCCCTCTTGTCGACAAGGATTTATATGATGAGGTTGTGATGATAATCCGTGACCTTAAGGAAGTCTATCGCACCGAAGATTTGGAGTTAAAATTCAATATGTATGCCGAGATAGGAGATAAAGTATCGCAAAAATTTTTGGATTATTTCTATGGTGAAGGCCCATCCATACCTTTGCTAGATGCTCAATTGAAATATTATTCGGAGTATTTGCAATTTTTATTAAAAGAGTTGCAGGAGCATGAAGAGTTTACAGAGGTATTAAATGAATTAGCGGATAAAGTGAATAATGCCAGAGCGGCTGATAATAGAGAGAATAAACAACAAGCTATTGACCTCTTCGATGACTTGACGACAAAATTTGGACGTTATTTAGATGAACATTTTGTGGATTTTAAAATGTATAAATTTGGTGAATGAATAAAATTATTACAAGTAAGAAAGTTAAGTCGGTCAAGCACGACCGACGAACAAAATTTATTATATAGATATATTTATATTTTTGAGAATGATAAAGTAGCTATCGTAAAAGCTATTGTTGCAAATTTTTAAGTCATTACCAACATTTATAAGAAAGTTATGTCACTAAAAGATATTTCCGGGGGTAGCATTCATACTTATGTATGGGAGTAAGGGGATTAAGATTGCCCTAAAAAAAGTTAAGAATAAATTCAATCTAAATACCAACATAATAAGATGGTTTATGGGCACAAAGACTCTATTGCGAAAAGAAGCCAGTAAAGGGGATGTGTAATTTCTGGACTGATTCTCACAATAAGCTTGGTTTTTGTAATAGTTAGAATCTATGTAGCAAATTTCGCCGAATTATCTCCAAAACTGCGACCCGTACTTTGCCCTCACGGTTAACACCGAAAGATCGATTAAGCAGTGATTTTAAGGTGCTACTTTTTTGCAAAAAAATTATCAATATGGTGAGGGGTAAGGTCAATATATTGGAACTATATGTAATTTAAAAATGCGGAATGTTTTTTGTTTTTTTTTTTTTGTCAATACTTTTTTTCAAAGTATTGTGCATCATTAGCCATGGTCTTTTCTTACCTTTCTGACAACATATGGGCTTTGCGCCAGAAAAAGTTACCAAGCTTTGTCATAATGGAATATTACAGCTTCGTACCTGGTCGCATGTTGAGCGTGTTTTTCCTTTAATAAAGGTACAGCTTCCCTATGATTGTTGTACCAGATTTCAGCTACCCATATTAGACGGGAGACTTCTGGTTCAACCAAAAACAGAAAATTACTTTGGCACCATGAATATTCGGCTGTGGTGCTAATACGGCTGGTTGACCTTCACACAAGATTTTTTGTGCTTGGTTATTTTCGAACATGCAAATTCGTCCTTGACGTTCTCTCGGTTTCAACACGTGTGGACCAAATTTCCTGTTTTTTTTTTTTCAAAAATCCTGCTGCTTGCAAACATTTTAGAATTGCTACCTGCTGGCTCCCAATTATTCTCCAACTTCAACTTGTCTTTGAAAACAATGATTATGATTGTATGCCCTTATTTTCTCACTTTTTTCGCTGACTTTGGCGGTCTATGTCTTTCGCGTCAATATTATCGCTTCTAAGCCGCACACACCATCTCTCGCACGTAAAAATCGATAAAACATTTTCAGAAGCAAAAAAAATGCTTTGTTGTCTACACTTTTTCGCTCAATGCCTAAGTCTGTGTTCATACGGCTCTTTTCTTATTGAAAAGATTGCTACTTTATAGGCGAGAGGGGCGAGGGGAAAAGAAACGAGTACACAAATGCCTGTACTGTCTTTACGTTTTGCTTTTTCATTCGTTGTTTAATTTTGTTATTGTTTTCAATATCAAAAAAGCACACATGCAAACGCACGACTATACAAAATAAAAAACATGGCGTAAACATGACATGAATAATTTGAACGCCAATTCATGTTCAAAGAAGAAAAAGGAAGAATCTTTTCAATAAGAAAAGAGCCGTATGAACTCAGACTAAGCGACAATAAATAAAGGATACAAAAGTAAAGACACAAACCGTGTGGACATAGTCAACTGGAGAATTTAGTTTGGAAAAATTTGAACTAGCGGATGGAACTAGCAAATAGTTTAAGGTAACCTAATAACTGCTTTTTAACAGGAAGGAACATTTTTTGTATTTAAGATATTTTTGCCTATTTAGACTCTTAATGCGAATCAGATCATAAGAAGATAATCGTTTATGAGCATCGGAAATTTCAAAATGTTCGCTTTAAAGGACATTTACTTATAGCTTTTACTTTAAAGTAGGATTAAATATATCTTGTAGTGAAATAAAAAAAACTCTATTCGGTCATTCAAATTTAGAGAAATTGGCTCATAATTAAAACCCATTTCATTATTAAAATAAAGTTTTTTCTCCAACAAAACTTAAGCAAAATTTCTCTAAATTTTGTTTTTCTAAACAAAAGTTTCCGCCGATTAAGATTGTTTTTAAAATTGCATAATTTAAAATTCAAAACCAGTCCCACTGTTTAAATTAAAGTTCCAATAAGTTTTTAAACTCATGCACGCAAAAAAAAATTTAAGTTAAAATTTAACATTTGCATAATGTGTTAGCATATTAATATTTATTTTTGAATAAAAAATATTTCGGGGAAACCTTTATTTCAATCATTTTTGTTTATTTTGTTTCAGATTTTTTAATTTTTGAAGAAACAAAACTAATTTTTATACTTATGTACATACGTATTTATATAAACCAAAAGTTAATAAGTATTTTGAGACAAAATTAATAAAAAAAAAACCTACAAAGTAGTAGTGCTATATTCGAGAATCTTATATACCCTTCACCATAGTACGATAAGAACAGAAAATAATATAAATATCGTTCTTTAGATATGAATAAATGAACTTTGTGCTCCGCCCACTTGTCCAATCCCGCCCACATTTTGTCGGATGCTGTGTGTTGATAACCTAAACGCTTGTACCTAATTTGTAACTCTTGCTGTTCATTAGATTTGTAAAAATCTATAATGTATTTGTATTGAACATTCCACGCCCACTTATCTAACCTCGCCCACATTTATTCGGATGTTGTATTTTGATAACCAAGATGCTTGTTCCTTACATGGAAATTCTGGCTCTTGTCGTTTTTCAGATATACAAAAATATATAATGGCTTTGTATAGGACGTGAAACGCACATTTCTCCAATCCCGCCCATTTATTAGAAAGGTTGTGTATGTATAGCCCAGCTGTGTGTACTAAATTTATACAAATTTTCTCTTACCGTTCTTTAGATATAAATAAATCTATTTCGTGCCACGCCCACTTCTCTAGTCCTACCTCAATTTTGTCAGATATTCTATAATGATAACCAAGATGTTTGTACCTTATTTAAAAGCTTTGGCTCTTGCCGTTTTACCGATGTACAGAAATCTAAAAAGTCTTTGTATGGAAAGTGTCACGCCCACTACTCCAATCCCGCCCACATATTGTTGGATGTTGTGTATTGATAACCAAGTGCTTGTGCCAAATTTGGAAACTTTTGCTCTTTCCGTTCTTCATACAAAAAACAACAAACTGTTTAAAGGTAAAATAAGAGATAGTCGTGGGGTTTTGATTATATATCAGCCATTTAGGGACCGATCTGGCTTAATTATAATAGCAAACTTTAACGGAGTATGTGGGAAATAAATATATATCAACCTTGTCCGCATTATTTCTGGAGTCTTCGAAAACCCATTTCAACATACGCACAGTCAAACGGATAGACGTTAAATCAACTTCGCCACTCATAAGGTCCCAGACTGTATACCTGTTGCATTTTGACATAACACCTTAAGTCGAGATAAGATAGTGAAAAAGTTTTGAAAAAACTCGGGGAAAAATCTTTTTTATTAAAAAATAAAATAAACAAAAATAAAAGAAAAATTTCATCTTTAATACAACATTTTACAAACAGAATGGCAAACTTACCCATTCAAACTTTGGTGAAGGGTATTAAAACAGAACTCGTTCATAAATTTTAAGGCTAATAGGTCTAAGTTATGACAAAAAAAAATTTGCATGATTTTAAACGCAAGTGATCTCAAGCTGGCGTCACTACTAGTTACATACACTTAAAAAAATCCAATCTACATTTAGCAAAATATATTTTCGTAGCAATGTTTTTCTTATTATATATTTTTACGAAAAAGAGTTTCTTAAAAACGTAAAAAAGCTCTATTTAAACACAATTTCGTTTTTTTTTTTTTTTTTTGGAAATAATGCACAAATGGCGCATAATGGCTCAGAAATAAATTTCATACCAATTTTTTTTGTTATCACCGATTTCCAAAATTGCAATGGCATTCAATAGTTAAAGTATCAAAACTAAGGTAGCGAAAAATATTGCGAATTGTGAGCGTGACATGCTGCTAAAAACAAATATTCTATGTTATTTTAGAAAAAATTTGATTTTTATAAATTTGATCAGAAGGAAATTATCGTTCCTCGGAAAATATAGTCCTTAAAAAATGGTATGCCGTATCACCGTACCGTTTACACCTGGTGTGACAGTGTTGCCATTTTTACGCTTTTCGGTTATTATTTTAATGAGCCTTCGGGGTCTGATCATTAGAGATTCGAATGTACTTAGTTAAAGGTTTACAGTATTATTTACAATAAAGGCAATAGAAGAAATTATTTCGGAAAATATTCGAATTCAAAAAAATTTTAGATTCGTATATTTTCGTTTTGCAACACTATTTTTATATTATTCTAATGGCATCGTTTTTTTTCAGTGTGCCATTTGAATAATCATTATCGTGTTTGTTCGCTCCAAAAATTCGATTTGTTATCTTGACACCTTCTTAAACGATTTTCAAGAGAATAATTAAAATAAATAAAAACGGGTTCTAAGGTAGCGGTAAGATAAAACCCGAGAATTGCCCTACAAAGGGATAAATCGTATATTTTATTTGCACGTTTTGATTCTAATCAGGTTTTGACAGAAATTGTTTATGTTTTTTTAAAGTTTTTAAAAACTTGTTTTCACGCTTGTCTAATGTTTTTTTACACATAGTAAATTTTTATTATAGACGGGGTTTCAAAAGTAGGTGTAAATTGCATATAAAAAAAAAAACTGCTTAAACTAATAAAAATTTTGACAAACTATTTCCCCAACGATGCTCTCCGGAATTGAACTATATTTTAGTCTACAATACAAAGTTGTTTTTAATTCACTGGAAAGTAATGCTGATAGCTGCTTATTAAGTTTCCAGGGAATGCATTCAAGAAGGTGATACTATAAAAATAGGACAGTCGTACGTTCTGTTTGCTTAATACGATTCTGATTAAATTTTTTTTTTTTTTTTTTTTTTTGTTTTTATTTTTTTATTTTGTATTAATTTTTCTTCTTATAAATGGATTTTTATGCAGAGCTCTATTAGCTCTATACAGTTAAGTGTAATTTTAGTCTGGAACAAGAAGCTGTTTAAAATGTCTGCTAGGTAATGTTGATATTAGCTTCTAGGGCTTTTAAGTAATGCATTCAAGAAGGTGTCATCTCGTTCTGATGTTCCTTAGTCATTATTTTTTGTAGTAAATGTTGGCTACACAGTGGGGGTTATTTTTATAAAATTGGTCATGTTTAAGGATTTTATAATAGATTATGAAGGTTCTGTAGGCAGATATCTTTGTTTTAAATTTGCCAAAAGAATCTGCTTTAACCTTACTTGAAATTAACGCTGACATAAGCAATTGAAATCCAAAGCTGTCTATAAAACTACTACAAGGTAATGCATTCAGCACCAATAAAGTCTTCAAAGTAATGCATTAGGTAAGATTATGCACTCAAAACTCAAATTATTCTCTTTTTATATAACCCTTCTGTTTACTTCTGCTCGCTTACCTAAAAATAAACATTTTTTTCCAAAATTATTTAGAAATTTTTAAATTCTAATTACAAATTATAATTGTTGCTGTTGTTGGTGACGTGATGTATAAAAATTGTTTTTACTGTTTAAAGTTTTATTGGTATGTTGTTGTGCAAAAACTGTGAACAGTGAACAGATGTGTTTAGTAAGAATTATGTGTTAATTTTTTTTTACTTGAATCTTATATTCATAGTAATTTGTTGAAAAAAATAAGAAGAATATTTAAAAATTGCTTCTTTTTCTTTTTTCATACACTTAGAGTAATTACTAACAATTATGAGGATTAAAAATTTTTAAAAGGATTTTTTTTTTTGTCAATAAATCAGCGGCCAGTGTTACTGCACCTCTACTCAGTATAAGAGTATTTATAAGAAATTATTTTTGACTATTTCGTAGAATATTTCATAGTTGGGCGCAAATTTGTATGAAAACTATAACGTTATCGCTCGCATGCATTGTCGATCGCCTTTTCAAGCAAGTCAGCTGTTTGTCGTTAAAAATGCAAGCGTTCAATAGCGGTCAATATCGTGGGAGAGGCTGTAAAATTAAGTTATAGAAGCTTAAACGACTTCGATCGGAACTACAGCTACGGAATTTAAACCATTCGATCGGAATGTATTAAAGCCTGATGGAAACATTAATTGTCTATAAGAGTTTATTTAAGTGATAGTAATAGTTTATTTTAAGGAGTATAAGAGCGTTTACAAGTACTATGGGACTTTTTATAGAAACATTTATAGAGTGTAAGTGTTTCATTAGAAAATTTTGTCGAGTATAACAGGTATGTTAAGCAAATATAAATATAATAGTTTGAAAATAAACTTTCATAGATACCGAGAGATTCTAGAGCAATTTAAATCGATTATAAGAATTTGTAAAAAAAAAACTTTTATGAAGTATAAAATCTCTGTATCAATTTTTTATCAAGTATTAGAGTTTATTTATGAACTACAAAGGGTTATAACAATCTGTGCAGAACATGTTAACAAGTATCTATGGAAAATCTTATTGAGTAAAAAAGACTTTATAGAAACTTTTATCGGTTTTAAGAATTTACGGGAAACTTTTGACGAAATTTTAAAAGAGCAAGGTATTTTTTTTCAGTTAAGAAGAAAGAAACTCAAATAGAAAGACAAAAATTCTAAAGAACGCTATATACACAATAATTGCATATTTTCATAGACAACTTTATTAATTAAAATAATTTCTACAAAAAGTTTTATTGAGAACAAAAATTTCTATTGAAACTTTCATTGAGTAAATAAATTTCTATTGAATTGTTTTGCTGGGTATTAGAGTTCTTCTTAAATTGTGTATCGGTTAAAAGACTTTTTGTAAAAATCTTTATAAATAATACGACTTTCGTATAGAAATTTTATAACAACTTTTTGGAGTATAATGTGTAGTTTATAGAACACGAGCGCCTTACTCGTCAAAATTTCGAAATTGGTTTTTGTTTTAAATGTAAGTAGAACGGACAAGTAAGGCGCTCGTGTTCTATAAACCACACACAAGAGTTTCTTTTAAACTTTTATTGACTATATGCTTTTAAATCAATAACTTTTGTTAAGTATTAGAGTTTTTTCGAAACATCATCTTAGTAAGGAGTATCTATTAAGTCTTTTGTTACAAACAAACTATTTTATTAAAGCTTAGATCGTTTTGAATGTTTCAAAAAACTTAAAATTGGATTTGATAACAATTATCGAGTTCTCATTAGAGTTTCATAATATGTGCAAGCATTAAAAAAATGGTTGTTGAAAAATTTATGTTATCTAAAATTTTGGTCTGTAATATTTACGGTGTAAAATATATTTCCAAAAATTGGGGATTTTTCAGGTTTGTGTAGCTAGTTAATAAAATAATCATATAGTATGTAAATAAAAGTTAAAAAAAATAAGCCAAAACAAAAAAATATAGCAAATAAAAAAACACACCACAAACCGCCAGATAAACAAATAATAAAACAATAAAAATCACTGTTTTCTCTCTACAAATTCAAAGCACACACTCGACGTCTCAAAAGCGCACGAACTATATAAAGAGCCATTAAAAAGCCGGTAAACAATAGTCGGTAAAGTAATCTAAACCGTAGCACAAGCTTAAAGCTCCCTTCCAGATTAACGCACAACACAAACATGGCAAAATTTTGGATTTTAGCAGTATTGGCTGTAGTCGCCTTTTTACAGGTATACAATAATTGAGGTCACTCCAATTATAAACTGAAACTTTCTTATTACAATTTTTTTGTTTGTCTTACGTTTTGTCTAGATCTGTGAAGCGCGTGATTTAGCTGAAGCTTTGAATGTTAACATTCGTGACCAACTGAGTTTGTATGATAATTTCCAAAAGGAAGCCGACAGTGCCAAGTATGCTAATGAACTCAAAAAATTGGTAGAACTTACCGAAGGAGCCTTAAGAATTGAATCGGCTGATGAAAAGAACAAAATCATTGCCTCTGCTCCCAGTCAATTCTCCCCCGAATTCAATAAATGGATTAGTCTTAAACTCGAAGAAGCCCAAGTCAATGATGATATCAATGATGCCATGGAGTTTTACAATTCCCTCTTAAGTTCTAATGCCGAACATGAAACTGAAATCAAAGAGACTATCAGCACTTTGAAGAACATTTTAAAGGAAGCCGACTTAAAGCAAAAAGAAGAGAAATTTTTAGGTTTGGAAAAATCTTTTTCTGCTGATTTCCAAAAATTCCTTAAGGAAAATGCTTTGCCCGCTGTAAACCGTCGATTGCATAAGACCTCTGAATTCTTTGAGAATCTGTTGCTCGACAAGGATATCAAGTTCGCCAAGGAAATCGCGGCTTTGAAAGTTAAAACTGATGCTGCTTTGGCAAGCAACGGCTCCATTGATGAGAAGAACAAAGTACTACATGAAATTTCCTTCACCGACAACAAGGAATTGAATGAATTCTTGCAAATGAAAAATATTGAATATTCATAAGTTAAATGGCGAGATTTTGAGGAAGCCAGTTTATTAATTTATTGCTTAAAGATTAATTTAAATAAAAAATAACAAGAAAGACTTAAAAAAACTATTCAAGCATTTTAACTAAAAAATTGTGTATGAGAGCAAAAAAGTGGTTAACTAAATCTTCAAAAAAAAAATTTCAAAAATGGTTGTCACATACATATTTACAGACACAAAAAACAAAAAACGAAGGTACTCAAAATATTAAAAAGTATAGTAAAATTATGAATTAGAATGGGTTGTTAAAACAGCAAATTAGGTTTCAAAATGCAGTTTTCACTATAAAGATTTATAAGCTTTCTCTCAACATTTTAGTAAAAGATTGATAAAAAAAATGTTTCAAAAAAAAATTATTTCTATAGAAATTCTTATAGTGTTTATATATAAAATCTTATTGCGTATAAGAGTTTATACTATAATGATTTAAATAAACGCTCACGAGTTTATATATGGTTTCTTATCGTGTCTCAGAGTTTCTAAAGAGTATAATAAACTTTTTTAAGAACTTATACTTTACTTTTTATAGCAATTTTACTTACTTACTAACTTAAGCCATACCCTGTCTACCTTTCAGTGTGAGGATTATAGCAATTTTAAAAGTTTTAAAAATAATCTATTTATATTTTATAGAGCATAAAGTTTTTTATAGAGACTTTTGTCGGGTATAAGAGTTCTTATAGATACTTTTATTGAATTTATTAATAAAATTTTATTGAACTTGTTTTCCAGTATAAAAGTTTTTAAAGAATTTCACTAAGTAAAGGAGATTTTCTTTTTAATGTAAGAGTTTCTTAACTTACCGATTAATACATTTTCGCAACTGATGCTTAATACCGCCACCACAACTACGTGAACAATCACTCCATTCACCCCAATTGCCCCAGCGAGGATACGGACGTGGTTTAGGTTTGCGAGTCGTGGTTGTTGTCGTTGTATTTGTAGAGGAAGTTGTAGGAGAAGCCGCAGACGTTGACGTTGTGGTTGTAAAAGGTGTAGTGGTTTCCAAAATATCATTACTCAACCAATCGTTAGTGCTAGATGATTTAATATGGAAATTTGAGTCAAATCTGGATAATGAATTATAAAAAGGTGCTACAGATGGTTTCAAAGTGGCAGTAGTAGTAAAATGATTAAATGGTTTTAGAGTCGTAGTGGTAGTAGTCGTGGTGGTAGTTGTAGTAATAGTAGGAAGTGTGGTTTTAATTGTGGTTGTTTTAGGTGTTGTGGTCGTTGTGCTTTTAGTTGTTGGCGTAGACGTGGTAAATGTTGCTGCATGATTTAAAATATTGTCATTTTCTGGATAGACATCATTAATACTATTGGCTGAGTCTTTTTTGTTAAATCTCCATAAATTTAATAATTCTATAGATTTTTTAGGTTTTGATGTTGACAACAAACTATTACGTCCCTGATTGCGTTGTTTCAGCCATTCTTGATGTTTCTGAAAAGATAAATGTTGTACAGAATTTTACAAAGACACAATTTTTGTCATATTTGAACAAATTTGTCGCATTATTTATTTACACTTTAATGGGTATTAGGTAAAATAAATACAGCTTTAGCAAAATCTCAAAAAAAAATTTTTTCTGTAGAATAAACAAAATTTAATTGATTTATATTTACAATTCAAGTTTATACGCCTTTTAATAACAATATTTTGTTTTACAGACATAATATAACGCAATCTTTTTCTTGAAATTATATTTCCTATCTAAGGAAAAAGTAGTATATTTAGCTTTTTTCTGTAATAAATTTTACACATTTTTTTCTACCAAAAAAAATTCTGTTCTGTTGAAATTGTGGGTGGAGTTGTCTTTATCACTTGAGATAAGTGGAATGAGTGTTAGAGAGACAATACCATGTAACAAATGCGTAAATTGGGTTAAATTTAATCGCATTGTCTGTTATATGTACGCAAATAAAACACTGGATGGCACAGTGGAACCAGATGCTCGAAACTAATGGCACTTTTTTCTGAAAACGTCCAGGAATGTACTTTTTGAAATAAAAATTTATTTTTAAAAATTTCATCATTTAAAATTAAGAATCTCATAGGAATTTTAAATGAGTATAACTGTTTCTACTGCAAACAAAAAATTAATTAACAGGAAAAATGGTCCCTATAGAAACATAAAAGTTTCTATAAACATTTTTATCGAGTATAAGAGTTTTTCTAGCTGCACACTTTTAGCAACTATAACATTGCATTTTTTCTTTTATATAATATATAAAAACATTTATTTTGGAGATGTTATCATAAAATGTATGGTGTATAAGAGTTCCTATACAAATTACAATTTAATAAGTATAAGAAGTTCCACAGAAATTCCACATTAATATACACAGTCTTAAAGAGTACATATTTATGTACAACAGTTTCCATTGAAATGTGACAAGAGTTTTTTAAGAATTTTTCCGGAAAAATTTATGATCGAATATAAAAGTGTTTTTTATATAATCTTGTTAAGAGCATTTTTTTAATATTTTTTAAGCTTGACATGTAGAAAATATTGTCGGGAAAAAAGCATTTTTAACAAGTAAGAGTGCTATATTCGGCTATGCCGAATCTTATATACCCTTCAACATCGTGAGGTAAGAAAAAAAATTTATATAAATAATGTTCTTTAGATATAAATAAATATTAATTGAGCCACGCCAACTTTTCATTTCGTCATACCGAAAAATATGACAAAATCAAAAAAGGTATATATGTACCTAGTTCCGTTTCCTCTTTTGCCAAAGTTGATGTTTGATCGTTAAATTAACTTCTCTCCTCATAAGGACCAAAAATATATATACTTTATATAGTCTAAGATCAATATTGTAGAAATTACAAACGGAATGACAAACTTTATTTACAATAGCTTTTAAAGGCACCTTTTGCGGAAACAAGTCTTTATGATCAAGTATAAAACATAGTTCTTATTTGAGTATAAGAGTTTTTATACTTTTTCAATAAAAGTTTTTACATTAAGTTTGAAGAAACTTATACATGCTTTTAGAGTTTTATAAATTACACTTCTTGCAAAAACTTGTTTATGCCAATTTGTAAACCAACCCCACTGTGCTCACGAACAGTGCAATAGAGTCTACGATGAAGCTGCCATCTTATGGTTCAATGTGGTAACAAAAATTAAATAATTTTATTACGTTTAACGAATTTTTGAATTTATTAAAGCGAAACATTAAGACAGAAGAGAAAAAGAATTGCGAAGATATAGAAACAATACAATTTGTAAAATATACTTCCGATATTTTATTGGACTTTTGACAGGAGAATCAGCAACAATTTATTTAATCAAAGCATTAAACAAGAAAGTGCTTAATCATTTTGTTCTCTTTGGAAAAGCTAAAACTAAAATGAAAATAAATATTTTAATTCTAGATTTTACATTTATGCGCTTAGTTTCTGGCAATTTCGATATAAATTAAAAATTATTTTGGCTGTCATTAAACAAAATGACGATTTTGACCAAAAATTGGTGTCCACAGAACACTTTTCAATAGTTGAAAACAAAACATTTTAAAGCATCAGCAATTGGTTTATTTTTATTTCCATTGGTTAAATTTACTATTTTCTAAAACAAGACATCTAACATTTCCGTTTTTGTTCAATTAAATACCTAAAAACAATTGAGATTTTTATTTTTAACACTATTTTGCTTTCCACCAACTATGGTGACAACCTTAACCCAATTACTTAATGAGGCCTTAAAATTCCAGTTAATCTCACCCAAAAAATTAAAAAAAAAAATCATCAATAAATTTAAATAAATTCTAATCATGCATCATTAAGTAGCGTTCCCATAAAACTGAAATTGAACTAAAAAAAGTCGAAAACAATAAACAAGAACAAGTTGTTAACTTTTCAAATTAAATTAGATTTTTGACATTTTGTGTAATTCTACAAAATTTCAACATGGTTTTTAACCTTGACTAAAGAAAACATTTTAAAGCTATTGAGGCCTACTGTTTGACTTCCACCAGCAGCAAAATATTCCATTGAACGGATGATGCTGCCATGACCAGTGATCCAAAACGTTTATTCTTAATTTAGATAACATGGAAATAAGTAAATGTTTGGAGCATTAAATCCAATACAACAAATTTTGTTCCATTATCATTGTTGTGGAAAAGGTTCTCATCAGAACACACCTTGGAAAACAAAATTTGTTAAATACAATAAAATACTTATGGCCGTTTTCTCATTACATGATTATCTTTTTTCCCATCGGAAAACTGCACATTAAAGAAATTCGGTTTTCTCAAAGTCTCATTTGCTTCTATCCTGTCGCAAAACTAACCGACACTCATCTGCCAATTATTTATTTTCCTTTTATTTGCCGTACAGATAAATTCAATCAGCTGACTCCCAACTTTTACATGTCTTTGGAGAGGTGTTGCCAACTGAAAACAATGTTTTTTGTCGGTATGTTGAGAAACCCAAAATTGTTAACAGACAGTTTATCGGTCTAATAAATTTATGTTGACATTAAGTAACAGACAGTTTGTCAAAAAAAAAATTCTAGTTCAGTTTTTAGTTCCATTCTAGTTTAGTTTGAGATCAGTTTCAATTTTAGTTCAGATTTAATTCAGTTGTAGTTTAGTTTAAAATCAGTTCTAATTCTGGTGAGTTCTATTTCAGTCGTAGATCAGTTCTAGTTCAGTTCTATCTCAGTTCTGGTTCAGTTCTAGTTCAGTTCTAGCTCAGTTCTAGTTCAGTTGTAGTTCAGTTTTAGTTCAGTTCTAGTTCAGTTCTAGTTTTGTTCTAGTTCAGTTCTAGTTAAGTTCTAGTTCAGTTCTAGTTCAGTTCTTATTCAGTTCTAGTTCAGTTCTAGTTCAGTTGTCGTTCAGTTCTAGTTCAGTTCTAGTTCAGTTCTAGTTTAGTTCTAGTTCAGTTCTAGTTTAGTTCTAGTTCAGTTCTAGTTCAATTCCAGTTTAGTTCTAGTTTCAGTTATAGTTCGGTACTAGTTCTGTTCTAGTTCACTTTCAGTTCAGTTCTAGTTCAGTTCTAGTTTAGTTCTAGTTCAGTTCTAGTTCAGTTCTAGTTCAGTTCTAGTTCAGTTCTAGTTCAAATCTAGTTCAGTTCTAGTCCATTTCTAGTTCAGTTCTAGTTCAGTTCACTTCTAGTTCAGTTTTACTTGAGTTCTAGTTCAGTTTGAGTTCAGTTCTTGCTTTAACACAGTGTTATTATTTTTTGTATTCTGAAAAGCAAAATTAAAAACGCAAAAATTTATTATGTTTAATTTCATAAGCATGTACTTTATTCTAAACTTAACGTCATCTTTTTCAAAAAGTGTTGTTGATGTCAAGCAAATTTTTGTAAAAAATGGTTTAATTGGACAAAAATTGGCTAAAATATTGCTGTGTAAGCGAGCGAAGTGTTCGTTCGAAATCGATGTACAGGCCATTAATTTTTTTTTCCTTAGTTCGGCATTAAAGTATATTTGTGAAACTTACCCTTATTCTTTCTACTGTTGCTTTATCTGCCATTGAAAAACCGCATATTAGACATGTGACGAAAATTGTGCTAAAAGAAAAAGACAAATTGGAATTATTAAAAGGCGAATTCTTAAAGATGATGAATTTTATTTCGGAATATAAATGGGGATAAGCCTCGAACAGGTCGTACAGGTCTTTTATAAAAAAGTATTATATTTATTGTCTTAAAAAAAACTTCTAGAATTTTTCTCTTAGACCTTAAATAGCTCTTTCGTCAAATCTCTACTATTTGGTTAAACAAACTTTTTTAAAGATCTTATTAAATGAATCGTATAATATTGCGTACACAAACAAGGCACAACGAACAATTTCATCGACACGACACGACAACTTCATTTTCGCTTCACTTTATTATTTTGCTTTTTATACTTGTTTTTCTCTTTTGGACGTGCCGCTTTCAGCATCAGGCCATAAAATCACTTTTCTTGATTGCAATTTGTACAAAACACATGTTTGTAGAAGCAATTTACGAAAAAACTGTTGAAATTTTCAAATGTAATGAGCTAAAACGAAAAGCATAAATTTCAGATTCAAATCTAAAGACAAGAAACTGGGCTAATGATACAAGACAAATATTTAAATATTGTTGGGTAAGGGATTATGAAAAGGGTGAGGGGAGTTAAGAAAGAATAGAGGAGCAAACACAGATTTAAATAAATAAAATATAGAATTGAGCTGCTTTACAAAGTTAATTAGAAGCCATGAAATAACAAATATTTATAAAACAATTCTTAAAATATATTTGTGTACATATTCATTTTTAATGCATTTAAGGGAATTAATAATATTCATGACGCTGTTCAAGTAGTTAAGTTTAACTGACTGAAAAACTAGAACTGAAATAAAACTGAGCTAGAACTGAAATATAACTAAACTGGAACTGAACTTGAACTAAACTAAAAGAAGAAAATATTGTAAATCATTAAAACACTTAACACAAATAAAAAAGCAGGAATAGTTGCTATCCACCCAAAAGACCTTAAAATAATGTTATTGTACTAACGCCAGTAATCATTAAACTAATTTATTCTAGTTTGGAAAAGGGAATTGATTCACAATTGCTTAAAACTTCGCTAATAAGACCAGTTTATAAAAATGGTAATAAAACTGATTTTAACACAGACAACAATTAAAAATTTGTGATATTAATTAAAAATTAAAGTTGCACTAGTAAGCAAATTAATAGTATCAATTAAAAAGTTTAATTCACATGATTAAACCTTTAATTCACTTGATTAAATTTTTAATTAAAACTGATTTTATTTTTGATTAATACTTTAATTGGTGAAAATTTTTTCTTTGTAATAACTACATGCCAATAATTTTCTACAAAAATATAAGATTAGCCACGAAAACCAATTGGCTTCCAAAATATTAATTAACTCTTAGGAAATTTTTCATCGTATATAAACGGATGTTTTAGTAAAAACTATTAATTAGTGCTTTATACAAAAAAAAAAAAATATGAAAGGAATAAGACTATTAATGTATAAAAACTTTTAAAATTGTAATTTGACTTAGAATACGCATTCGAATAAATATGAAAATTTATAAAATAAATGTTACTCACCATGAGAAATAAATTCACAGATTCTATTAATTAAAAAATTTATTAAATTTGCCCCAGTAAACAAATTAATAGTATCAATTAAATATTTTTTGATATTAACAACATTTTCTGCTGTAATGTTGTTGATATAAGTAAACGTTTAATTCACTTAATTAAATTATTAATTAAACTTGTTTTTATTTTTGATTAATGGCTTAATTGTGTATCGTCTTCAGTTAAGCGTTGATTGTTCAAATGTGGAAAGTTCGTTTCTTTTAATTATCTAACCGGCTCAGTCGACTAATTTTTGATTAGTTTTTTTTGCCATTAAAACTAGTTTTTACTTTATTAATACTAAACGTTTCGGTTGATTTTCCTAAAACCCCTTTTACATATTAGAAATTTAAAGGCAGACAGACAAATTGTGTTGGAAAGGGTTAACGCTGTATGCGTGACACGCTTTACTTTTTTCTCTCTCGTCAACAAACTTTGTCTGTCTGCCTTTCAATTTCCAATATGTAAAAAAGGTCTTAGTTTATTTTTTTGTCATTAATATTTAATGAAACATGCAATTAAGGCGACTTTTATAAGGTTGAAGCAGATTCGAATTAATTTGAGTTTGACACCAATTGTTCATCACAATACAATGGCATGCTAAGTCGTTCTAGCTAAAACTACGACTGAACTTAAAATAAACAAGAACAAAACTTGTACTTAAATAGAATTGAACTAGAACTGCACTTGAACTGAACTAGAACTGAACTAGAACAAAACAAAAACTGAACTAGAACTGAACTTGAACTGAACTAGAACTGAACTAAAACTGAACTAGAACTGAACTAGTACTAAACTAGAACTGAACAAGAACTAAACTTCTACTGCATTTAGCCTAAATTAAATTGGAATTTAGCCTAGAAACTGAACTAAGAAAAGACCTCTGACTGGATTACAATGTATGAAAATACAACTCTCTAAAAATATAAATAACACGCTTGATTATAAAAACGGTATTAGCTAAAAATGTTTATTTTTTCTCTTTTTGGAAAAATTTTACACGTAATGTTCATATCTACCCGCTGTAAAAATATCGTGTTATTTTGTCTACTTTTTGGTAATGAAAAAGTTGGTTTAAAAATTCCTTTTCGTATGACTTTAATATTAAATTAAAAATTGTTTTGCTTCTACTGAAAATTTTTTAAATTTTGAGTTAATACCCTCTTGTTAATCAAGTGCGATATGTTAGTATATTTTTGTTATTATGGTTATTCATATCTTTATTCTGCCATCTTTTAACAGCTGTCTGTCATGGGAAATTCTTAAAATGTTCTTATTATAACAAAAATGAAATAATCAACATGCAAACATTTTTTTGAATTTTTTAAAAAGTCAAGATCACTGCCTTTAAATTGAAAGCTTAACTTGAAATCTATCCATCAACACTTTAATTTAAATAAATAAACAACAAAAATCTCTCATTTACATATTTATGACATTTCGAGTCATTAAAAATCAACAAAAACCAAAGAAACAAACATTTTATTTGTTTACATGTTTTTTTTTTCTATTTCATTTCCAACACGCAATTTTAAATGGTCTCTTTCATTTTATTTATTCATTTATTTATTTACTCTTTTTTTTGCTTTATTTCTTAAAAAAAAAAAAACTAAGTAAGTTTTACAAAAATAAAATCTGTTTGCCTGAAAACATGTTATAATTTTTTTAGCAAATTTAAATCTTCAAATCATCAAAAGTCTTGGACAGGTGGCAACACTTGCTGGTAAATTGTTTATTAATTATATTCACTCTATTCATATGTATTCGTACAATAGAGGCGATAACAGTCTAACCTTTTCCTTTAAGCACTTGTTTTAATACTTAAAAGTTTTAAATCATGTTTTAGACATGTTTATGCATGTGTTAAACATGTCGAATGCATGTTTATTGGGTGGGTCGTATCGTTAAGCTATCGATAACGACTGTTAGTGCTTTTGAGTACCTTGAATTGCGTGTGTTTAATTATGGATTTTAAATGAATAATTTGGGTTTGAAATTTAATTTCTTTACAAATTGCGTGTATAAATTTAGATAAAAGAGTTGTATCTAAAATATTACAAAATATTTAAGTTTGTTTGCGTAAAACAATTTTAAATAATATTCGCCACATCATAGAATTTAACTTAAAGTCATTGTTTTAGATTGCTAAAAGGTAATAAAGGTTTAAGTTTTTCTCTGTGGGACTCGACATGTCAAATTCACACTGGAACTCAAAGTCAACGAGAAATTAATAATAACTGAAATATGTATTTTAAAATGCTACTTCCGAAAAGAAAATATTAGAATTTTAATGAGAAAAAATTATTTATGTTTACACATAGCGAAAAACTACTTTCAGAAATTGCCAAGAGAAGACATAATAGGAACAACGCACAGAGGAGTATTTGACCCAAAAATCTAGCCAAAAAGTAAAAAAGGATTGGAAAGAAATCTTAAAATTTATATAATATTTTTAGGGACTAAGCGAATAAAGGTAGAAGTACATAAAAAGCGTTAGTTCGTCGACGTGTGTCGTGCGGTTAAAAACTTGAGCGCATAAAAAATTGCATGTTACACACAAATGCCATTTCTATCAGCTGTTTTTTTATTTGTTTACTTTTTTGTATCTACATTAAAAACGGATTCGAAAATATATCAAGATGTTTTTATTTCATTGAATTTATTCTATTTATATAAATTGTATGTTTCTTAACCTCTTCAATGAGTTTTTCTTTCATGATTCACAAATTTGTTAAATTATTCTTTTTTATTGTCAGCTGATTACTTGTCAAAAATACACAACGCGTTAAAAAGTTCAAAGCTAACCAACTTTCTGGCGCAAACACGTCAAAATATGTTGCATGAAACATGTTCTATGAAAAAACACTAGTTTAACTTTTTTTCAGAAGTTTAAGGAGCGCACTAACGCGTGCTATGCACTTCGACCTTAAAGGTATTACATGGATTTTTTCACTAAAGGACTTGATCAAAGGATATTTTCAATATAAAAAAAATTAATTCAATAAAATTTTAAATATCTAATTTTAAACCTAGAAAAAAAGGTAGCGCAAGTTTTTGTCTAATTTTCTCCACTTTCGCGGGGAGTATCCTACGCACTGCTGGTCATACATTTGACCCATCTATGGACATCCTAGGCGCCGCAGAGGCCAAATTGAAGAATTTCGTAAGACCACCATATGTATGACTAAACCAACTTTATTTTTCATCATTTGTTTCTAACATATATACTCGCTCTCTCCCTTTCTTAAGGGGGCTCCCATACAAAATTTTCAATACAGGATTGAAATATATTTAAGAAAAAGTTTTATAACTGCCTAGCAGTTTTCCCTAGGGGAATAAAATGTCTGACAGGCCTCCATTAGGTTTTGCCCTAGACATTTTCTCAACACATACTTGCCCTTTATCTTCACTCCTTAGGGGCCCCCATAAAAATATGGTGTTTTATGAAATTCTTAAGTTTAATTAAATTTTTCATCTGTTGTGAATTAAATTTTAAAGTTGATAACAGATTTTAATCATTTATGACTTATTTCGATTGGAACTTTGTTTTCAATGTCCAATCGGTGAAGAAATGACTACACAGAAAAAATGTTCACCAAAATTTTTTCAATTAATTCAATAATGCTGTTTTAAACAATTTTTTTAATTGTTCCGATTAGTTTGCCTAAATTGAAAACAAAAATTATAATGTTTGTGTGTATATTTGCAAATATGAAAACATACACACAAACTTCAAAATATTTTAAAGTCTCCAAAATTTTTTTAATTGTTTCAATTAACTGTGTTGATTGAAAAAAAAATATTTTAATTTGTGTTTAAGTTTTATATAGCCTCTTTTACTAGTGGTAAAATTTCAATTAAACCTATTGTCCAAAATAAAAACTTTTTTTTAAAATCAAACCTTGCTGAAGGGTATATTAGATTCGGCACTGCCGAACTGCTTTTTTAATCTGCATACGTCTTTCATATAAACGAATATCCTATCAATATCATTCAATAATTTCCATTTAAATAAAACTTGCTAGTTGTGGAAATTATCAAAACTTTCTGCTCATATTTCAAAACAATAGTTGTTGTTGTAATCCCCCTATAACGAAAAAGGTCACAAATAACCCCGTTTAGAATTAACCATATAAAACACAAATCTACAAACTTTTGTTTATTTCTTAAACAATTATGCCTTAAAAATTTTATTTATCCCCAAATATGTCTGTCTAGCTTAAGTAATAAAACAGTCATAAATTTCTTACTTGTTTCCGACAAACTCCCAGTTTTTATTAAAGACCATAAAGAAATTTTGTTGTGTTTTTTTTTTAATAATTTTATTTTATTATTTAATAGTTTTTTAAACATAATGCGTACAATTGATTATATAATTAAATAAGAAAAGAAAATTAAAAAAAAAATAAGATCCAAAATATTAACACAAAAAAAATCTAGTAATACAACGTGTGTGGTGGTTGGTGGTCACAATGGTGCTGGCGGTAGCGGTGACGAAGGCGTAAATGATGGTAGTGATGATTACGATTATATTGGTTTTGCCTCCAGTAAGAAATATGATCTTTCCTATGACTTTACTCATTATACAATCTTTTACATTTCTAATTGTTTCTGTATTTTTCCCTTTTACTACGGCTTATACTTTTGCCACTGACTGTAACTCGTATAAATTCTTCATAAAACATAATTTTGCTTTCATTTTATCAATTTAATAATGGAAAAACTTTTAGATAGTAAACATATCTTAAAGTTTAACTCATACACTTCTTGTCAATTTAGTTAAAATATTTTTGATCATTAATAGTTTTTTATTAATTTATTTAATTTATAAAGTGTTTTTGTGTGTCTTCGTTAAGGGGTTTGATTATATTTTAGTGTTTAAGGCCAATGATTCATTCAATATTTTTATAACTACACCAAAATTTGTGATAAGTAATTCTGCTTTTGTGCTAATGTTTGTTACATCTAGACCCACCTTTACTTTATCGATCACTTTTCTGTCTGACTACGTAAACCTTTGCGCAAAGTACAGTTTGCAATTTTAGAGATAATTTGACGAAATTTGGTGCATAGGTTCTAATTGTCATAAGGAGATTCGGTCCATAATTTCACATAGCCCTCATAAAAGCTTCTTTCCCGAATAGAGTCCTTGCGCCCATAAAACCATCTTATTATGTTGGTATTTAAACTTATTTTACCAAATTTTATTGGAATCGATCTATATCTGACTATAGCTCCCATACAAAAACTACTCTCGAAAACAGCTTTTAGTTCCATAACTTCCTTATAAATGTTGGTATTGGTATAAAAATTGGCGACATTACCTTTAACCAAGCATTTATATCATCCAAACCGTTGTGCTGGTATATCAAAATCTAACCATAGGTCCCATATTAGCCCCCATTTTAAAATCAATTAAAGTCAAACAAATCTCTTATAGATAAAGATATCTAAATAATATTCGGCACCAAAAACTTTCACATAGATCTTAAATTCATAACATAATTTTGTTTCGGACGGGTCCGTGATTGCCCAAGGCCCCAACCAGGGTACACCTTTGAAAATGTATTTTTAAATACTGTGCTGTAGGGTATCATATGGTCGGGCTTGCCCGACTATACTTTCATAATTATTTTTTTATACCCTCCACCACAATAGTGAATGAGGGTACACTAAGTTTGTCAATTCGTGTGAAAACTTTTTAATATTCAACTACCTTAAAAAGTTTATAATTTTGTTATAAAAACTAATGTAAATGGTGGCGAAACGCACGGACTGATATAAGATTTGCCACAAATGCGTTTAACATGGCTAGAAATCATACTACCAAATTTTGTGAAGATCGGTCCATAATTTCTCAAAGGCCCTATATAAAGCCCACTCTCGAAATCACTTAAGTACGCCTAAGATCGTAAAGCATAATGCTACTGTGTTAAAATTTGGGCTGTCCCAGTTTTATAAGACTTGAAATCATAGTGTAAATTTGTGAAGATCAGTCCATAAGTTATCATAGGCCTAATATAAAACCCATTCGCGGATAACACTTCCCCATATAGCTCACTCCCGCAATTTTTTTAAACGTCGGTGGAGGGAATCAAATATTCGGCACAGCCGAATACAGCATTCTAATTTGTTTTTTTTTACTTTCTGTTTGGGTTCTCTTTTAGAAGGGGTGTATCTACAAATAATTTGTATTGTGCCTTTTTTTAAATTCTTAGGATAGTTGTTTAACAATTAAAATCAATCTAATTTTTTTTTATAGTTTATTGTGGATAATAAAAAATAATTTAACGACTTTTTGTAACGAAACTCTGTTTTAAAAAATGTTTTTCTATTTAAATAAACAAAATTTAAGATAACTAAGGGCCTATTTCACCAATTCTATTTAAATATAAAATATCAAGTTTAAAATTTATTTTTCATGTCAAACAAAAACAAAATTATATGAAAAAACTATATTTAAATATGTATTGATATTTTAATAGAATTGATGAACCACAATAGTTTAAGAAAAAAATTGTGATAATTACAATACAAGAAAATATTTGAAAAATTGCATTAATATTAAGGAATTTACACCTGAATTTCTTTACACATCAAATAAATGCTTCAAGTAATAAATTCACAAATCAATAGTTAAATTCGCCCTACTGCAGGTCGTCTTGTGTTAGGATTTATATCCAGAACCAGTAGTTTTTTAAATAAAAAAAATCTGTAATATTTCTCACAATTTCCTACCCTGTTAATCCTTTTATTTACGAAGAATCCCAACCAAGACGAATTAATTTGCTACTTTGCTACTTAATTTTTTTATTTAGAGAGAGGAATGTCTAAATTTGCTTGTATTTTTGATGTATCGACCAACGGAAACAACAAATAAAATACAGTGGTTTCCCGATTTAACGAACAATTGATTGTCAGCCCTGTTTGTGAAATTGAAAAATTCGTTAAATCCAGTACTAAAAAAAATATTTATTCATGTAACAACAATTTAAAAGAACAATTCATATCGTATTACAAGTAAATAAATTTTATAAAATAAAATTAATGAAAAAAGTAATTATTAAAAAAAAAATATAAGAAAAAAGTACATAATTATTTAAAGAAACTTGTTTTTGACGTCTGTTTTTGAGATTTCTTTAAACTTTTTTCAAATGCTTTCTCTTGAAGCTCTCGTAAAATTAATAAGGGTTTTCATAATATCGCTTAAAATTTTCATTTGTGCAAATGGGCAAACTTGGGAGACTGGTTTCATGAAGACCCTTTTTAATTTGTGTGTAATTTTAAACAATTAATGCCAATTTATAAGAAACGTCAATAGAAAAATAAATTAAAAAATATGTATACATATTAAAATTTGTGAAATTTGTGATTAAAATGTGAAATTTGTTTTTAAAAACGCATCAAGAAAGCCAAAAGACTAAAGTGCTGAAATAATTGCAAGAATTTATTGTTTGTGATTTATAAACAATTGGTATTTAACGGAAATGGCGGCATGCATTAAAAAAATGTGTTTTTATAAATGCACGCTTTTATTTATTCTCATACAATTTTTGACAATTAATTTGCGTGGGCGTAAATTTGCACAGTTTGCACAGATTGCGAGACTTTTAAACGATATCAAAAAACCCCTTAATGTCTTGCATATATCGATATTATGTTCCTGTCCCCACTGGATACATACATCAAACCTTTTGATTACATCTCTTTGTTTAATTGTTACCCCTTCAGCAGGTACATCGTTTTCTAATCGTGTATTAATTTCTTCAGCCTCGTCAAGATTACCAATCCATCTATGTTTTTAAATAAGTTTTACGAATTTTTTGTATATTATTTTTATTTGTTCGTTACATCGAGTACCAAATTGGATTTTAATTCGCTATACACAGTACCTAAGGTAAAATTTTTGCCAGTTCGTTAAATCTGGAAACCACTGTACATTGTTGTTTTTTTTGTGTTGTAGTATTTTTTGTAGTTTGATTAAAATTTAATTTTTGGTGTTATTTTTTGCAAGTTCTTTTAGACTTAAAAAATATCCTTTTTATATTGCAGACACATGGTAATGATTAACTTTGGCCCATTGTGGTTGATTCCCTTGGTATTTAAACTTAATGCAGACTGATATTTTTCTTAGAGTTTTACTCCATGTCAGAGTTTATGTTTTATGGAAACTCGAAAAAAGTATTTAACACTCAACATAATATTTTTTGGCCCACTATAGTTTCTTTTGAGCTTAAACTTTACAATCTTCTTGAAATTGGCTCTGCTAATGATGATGAAGGAGCAGAAAAACTGAACTTTTTAATTTGTCCCACTATGTCGAACATTGTGTTTAAATTTTAAAACTTTTTAACACTTTTCCAAAATAAACTTAATTCTGCACTAATGATGCTCCAAGTTTGGAATACAACTGTATTATTTTTAGAGTGAAATCGATCAAATCTTTAATATTTAGTTCTACAAACTATTTCAAAACAGACGAAGATTTTAAATAATACCAGGATCAAGCCAATATTTTTAAAAGTTCGCAAAAAATGTACTTTAAAGTTTATCACTTTAACCAAATGCGTTAAAAAAATATTGTTAGCAGAGATAGTCCAATTTGATCCACTGTAGTGCCTTTCGTGTTTAAAATTCTATAAGGATTTAATTTTTCTAAAAGCCAAAATCCTGTTCTATAAAAAGTCAACCTTTTTTTAAACAGATCAGTTATCAAAAAGTAATAGCCCTATTACTTTCATTTAACCTTTGACCTTTTTCACATAAAATTTAAATTTCTAACATTTCAACGATTTTCTTGCAAGTTGTTGTAGTTTTGCTAGAATTTTTAATTTCAGAAAAAAAATTCAACACAATTTTCAATAATTTTCTGAAAAATCGTTGAAAAGTTTTCTATTATATAAAAAAAGATTCACCACTTACCTTAAAATCTTTCTGAAATCCATTCTCAAACGCATTTTGTCTTTTTGTTGTTCGTTTTTACACTATTTTATCCCCAACTTTTTGAAAACATTTAAAGCTTTTTAATAACAACCGATTTTATAAGTCTGAAAATCTGTAATGAAATAATACAAAAAATAAATGAAACATTTTGATAAGACACGTTTTAACAATTTGTAATACGATTTTCAATACATGTTTAATATTTAATATCTATTAAAAAAAAAACCATAAATTTTATGGCTTAAATAAAAAGTTTAAAGTTTTTTTTATAGTAATAAATTATAATCAATAGTTTAATTTGACATTAAACAAAATATTAAAAATTTTTTAGGGGCGGTTTTCAAAGCCATTGTATTAAGACAATAAAACGAAAAATATATTTTAAAATTAAAATTTTTTGTGGGTCAAAAACTTGATTTTTATGAGTTTTCAAAACTTTGAGGATTTTTCTTGAAATCAGCGGATTTTTCGCTTGACAAACGTAGTCCTTTTAGGTTCCTACTAGACCTTGTGAAGTACAAGTTCTCATAGCAGTAGATCTGCACTTTTTTCAAGACAATAAGTTTTATTCGACGTAATTGTCGAAAAATTCCAACAAAAGACAAGTCTTGGATACAAAAAATCCTTTCCATGGCACCTGATTGTAAAAAAAAAGATTTTTAACCGCTTAACTCAAAAAGAAAGTGATAACCCAAGGATTCGCGGCAACGATAAGTCTAAGGAGGAACTACTTGGTAACGTAGGAACTACTTGGTCCTGAAGGCACTACTTTGTCCCGTGGTACCAATTTTGGTTTAAGCCACAGCAACTACCTTTTAAGTCTAGCGGAAAAGGCACCAAATGCATCCACGTATTTCCCGAATGGTTCTCACCAAAACAGTCCTCCAGCAACTATTGGTTCTCATAGGTCCAGATTAGGATTCAGGCTACCGTGAACTTTTATCGACCTGCCAATTTTAAAATAAAGACATAATTAAGCAACTATTTGCACCAATAGTATATGGTACAAGAGAGCAAGGTTTAGATGACGTAAAAGTTTAATGCCCTGGGAGTCCCTGCCAATAACCTGAGGCTTCTGGTTTCCCTGATACCAGATTGAAATCTAGCCGCAGCGATATTTTCAATGACCGAACAATTAAAAACCCCAGACATTTTCAGTAGATCCCACAAAAGATTAAAGTCAAGTGGCTGTGGTGCGTCTCCGGCAGGACTTATTTTACTATATTGACTGTCGAAAATAATACCTTACCTTTTTATTTAGATTTAAGCTCTAGAAGATTAAATTAAAATCTATATCTTTCACTACAAATAGCTTTTTAAGATGATTCACCACTCTGTTTTCATCCCAAAATTTTTAATATATTCTAGCTGATAAGCTGAAATTTCATCGTGGGAATGTCATCATTTATAAAAATATTATAATACTGAAAGACCAAAAACAACTTAAATATAAAAAATAAATTTTATATAAAAAATCATTTGGCTGCTGAAACTTTTTACGCTTCATTGATAAATTAGAACATATACAATGTTCGTTCACTCTAAAACGAAAACTAGTCGCTGGTACTCATCTTTGCTCTTCATGTTTTTAAAGCAATTAATAAAATATTAATAGATCCATGTGTCATTTAACTTTTAAGACTGAACCTGACCTGATAATGTGCATATTTGAATAAAAGGGAATAACAATATTTTTCAAAAGTTGATTTTTCAAACTAAAAAATCTCTTAAAATAGATTTTTGTTTTTATTTTTTTTTAACTCATTTTCGAATTTCTAATCAGTTTTTTACACCCTTTTATTTAGAAAAATGAAATATAAGCTTACATTAGAAAAAAAGCCTAAAGATTAATTAAAGATAAGAATGTTGTGTTTGATTTTTTGCTATTTAATTAAATTGAAGCTGAATAGAAATAAACAAAAATGCTGAAAACTTTAAAAGTCTGCTTGTTTAGAAGCCAAAACTTTTGAAAAAATAACATGGAATGCGTTGAAATTAAAAGTGGGATCAATGAATGAATTTTTTATTTTTTTTTTTTATTGAAATCTCTCTCTCTTTTGTTTGTTTTTAATGCGGCATTTTAAAACTGTATTTATCGGAAATGTAAACAAAAATGATGTAATATGCGCTAAAAGTTATAGGCACAATGGGACTTGAACAAAATTTTGCACACAATAGTTAATTTTACAGAAAATCGGTTAATGTTAAAAAAACCTTAAATTTTTGTCTAAATTATTGTGAATATAATAAGTACAAGAATTTGTTAAAACTTTCATCGGGTATACGAATTTCTAGTAAATTTTTGTCAAGTATAGAATTTTATAGAAATGGTGATCGTTGTTAAAGGAATATTTATTTTGTATAAGTGCAGCAATTGAAACTTTTATTCAGTATAGAACTTCAGCCATCAGAATTCTTTGATACATTATTCAAAACAAAAAATTGCTTTCAAACAGCAACTCTTTATTACGAACAATAATTTTTCATAAAATTTCCTATTTGTTTATGAAGACAACTCAGCATCGTTTCGAATGAGTGCGAAAATCGTAACACACAATACAAATTGTTCAAACTCGTAAATTATTTCATTCGAGTCGAAATACGAGTGTTACCCAGTATTACAGCTTATATAAAACTGTATTACAGTTTATATAAACATGTTTGTTATGTATAGCAGTTTATATTGAATCGCTTATCGAGTATAAAAATAAGTATGTACAAGGAATACTCATTAGAAATTTTATTCTCAACTTCAAAAACCATATATCATCAAACAAAAGAAAATATTGGAAAAATTAAAACAAGCGTCAAGAGTATAAGAGCTGTATCAAGTACTTAAGTTTCATAGAATAGAAATTTTTATACAATATAAAAGTTTTTATAAAAAATTGTATAGACTATAAAAGTTTCAAGCAGAAAATTTTATTCATTAAGAGTTTCTACAGAAAATCGTATACTGCCCTCCTAAAAAAGAAAGTCACATCTCCATTTTAATAGTTTTGAGCAGGGTAGAAGAAATTCTTTTCGCGAGCACAATTTGATCAATTCTTTCGTTTTAAAATTTGTGCCGGCGAGCTACCCTGCTCAAAACTAATAAAATGGAGGTCACATCTCCATTCATTCTTAGGAGGGCAGTATAAGAGTCATTTAATCAGTTATATGATTTTCATTATAAACTTTTGTTTCTAGCTTAACTCCTATTATAGGTTAACGGTATCCTACGAAGACAAAAACTCATACTCAAGTAAACACTGGTACATTTGAAGTAAAAAGTAGCTCGTATTCAATTATTTCTCACAATATGTTAATTTTGTTACTACATTTCTAGTTCAAGTCACCTGAGACACGTTAATGGCCTGGGGACATTTAAAAACTACAACATTTTTTCCAAATGTTCTCTTTAATATCTCAATAGAACGATCATTACGCACACATAACTGCTTTAACATCTATTTGCAGCAGTAATTATTTAATGGCAAAATTTACAAAAAGTGAGAAAAATTTATTTTTCCCCATTAAAGTTTTATTATAGTATGATGCATAAATGCGGAATATTCATATAAGCAAATGCGTATAAACAAAATAGTTTATGCTTTTTTTAATAGCTACAAGCGTTATATGCTTATAACCGGTGTGCAAATAAGCGATAAATACGGTATTTTTCTAAAAAAAAATCTATTAACTAGTAGAAGAATTTGATAAGAAGAGTTTATCTTTTATTTTAAGATAATAAGAATATTTTAAGATAATAATGTTATTTTGCGTTTTAATTTACTACAACCCCACTGTTTAACCATGTCTTCACAAGTCATACCCTCCTTTCCTAAATAAAAGACAATTTAATTTGTGAAATTTTATTGTATTGTGCTGTGAATCATCCCAACTTCTGAAAACATTAAATTTCTAACACACTTAACAAATAAAATTTAACCAAAAGAAATCTATTTAAATCGGTTTAAAACAATTCAGGAATAAAATTTAAAATAAAATGTAACACAAAATTTAGGTCATCAGTACCAGAAAAAAAATCCAAAAGTTTTCCAAACTAAAAAAAAAAAATTTTAATATTTACCATAAAATCTGAATATAAAATTTCATTGTCAAATGTGTTTATTATTGTAGGCTTCCGAAAGAAATCTATTAAAAAACTAAAACAATTAGGCGAATATTTTGTTTGTTTGTCTTAAGTGATTTTAAGTATCTTGTAGTGGAATTTCGTTCATTCAAAAAAAAAAGTACCACTGTTGTTGACATGATACTTAAAAAAATATTTTTTCAAAATTGAGTTGTCTTTTAAAAGGTTTAAATGTTAAGTTTTAGATTGAATTTTGTTACGTTCATATTTTTTCAAACTTTTTTGCCTAAAACTTTCCATTTTATTTAAACAAATTTCAATAAAAGTGCTTTCAACCAAGTATTTTTAAGTGGGTTTGTAAAGTGTGTTTAAAAATCTTGCACACTTAAGCTACTGTTGTTAAAAAATTTCAATACCCAATGGGAACTTTTCCAACACCAAAGTCAGATAGATATGTTATCCAACACTTTGCGGTTCTTAAACAGTTCTATAAATAAACTTCGATTAATTTAATATTCGAAAAAAGTTTATACAGTTACTCTTTTACACGGTGCTAATTAATATCTGTGTTAACACTCACAGAAAAAATTAAAAATTGTCTCTAATCAACAAATTTATTCCAAATTCATAGAATCAAGCAACCCATTTGTTGATTTTGCACCTATTACCAAAATGATCATATTGATTAATAAAAATTATAAAAATTTTATATTTTGAATATTTTTTTTCCAATAAATTATATTTTTGATTTTTACTAAACAAATTATCAAAAAACTTTGCCGTTTCAAAAAATGTGTTGATTGATTTTGACAATTTCCAACAACAATTTCACAAGTTTAAATTATTTTATTTTAAACGAAATAATTTTTTGTTATTTGATTATTAATTTAATTCAAAATTTATTTCAAAACAACTAAAATGTGTATAAAATCAAAATTATATTTTTAATTTTCTTTCAACAAAAAAAAAATAATTGATTCAATTATCACATTAATTAAATTTAAAAACATTTTAAATAATTTTTTTAATTGATAAAAAACTACTAATCATTTTTTCTGTGCTTATATTCGATAATATTTAAAAAAAAGAATTTTATATAAAACTACGCTTATTAAAAAATTTTCGTTGGCTCAACGAATTATTCGTTAATATAATGAAAATTTAGATATTATTTTCATTATACTAACGAATAATTCGTTGAGCCAACGAAAATATTTTAATAAACGTAATTTCGTTTGCTT
Source organism: Pollenia griseotomentosa (assembly GCA_963931875.1). Lineage (NCBI taxonomy): Eukaryota > Metazoa > Arthropoda > Insecta > Diptera > Polleniidae > Pollenia > Pollenia griseotomentosa. The sequence continues at coordinate 198,227,983 of OZ007561.1, read as the reverse complement.
AACGTACTATGTACATTTTCATTGGATTTTTGGTACAGTGTAAATAGCGCGGCGTCAACGCTTTGCAATTGGAAAACCCGATTTTGACAGCGCGTTTAATAGTGAAGTTGGCCGCTATTGTTAATAAATAATGGCAATTTATCTGTTTTTGTCAATTTAGCTGTTTTGTCTCTTCTTTTTATTTCTATTATGTGGATTTGATTAAACAAGAAAGTTAGCACTATTGTTTGTGACACAACGTTAACGCTCTTGTTTAGGTATGGCATATCTGCGTAAAAGCTAAGCGGAAGAAAACGTTCCGCCTTCCGCTCTTGTTTAGGTGCGGCTGTAAGAAAAGTTACGGAAAATGCTATGGAAAGAGCACGTCAGGTTGATGCAAACATTGGGCACAATTTGAAAGATATTATCTTCAAAAGAAATAAAAACATATTTCCAAACTATAATTTATAATTTGAATAAATGCAAACCAGCGCTAAATAAAATCAGAAAGAAAATTGTTATTCATTAAAGAAATCATAATGTTAATTATGTGTCACCTTGTATAATAGGTTCATTCTTTTGCCCAGCCCCCATACAAATGTCCTTCCAAATAGCGATTTTTTGGGATAAATTGGGTTTTAATTGAATTTTTAAAATTTGTTGAAAAAACCTAAAATTTTTTATCAAAATGTTATTTTAACTGTGAAAGTTTTCTTTCAAAATGTCTGAGTTGATTGGTGAGAGGGGTGGAGAATATTTCATTCCTCTCTACCCTCTCACCAATAAACTCAGAGTTTCTGAATGAAAACTTTTATAGTATGAACTCAGGCTAAATAAAGAACGCTTTTGCTGCAAATTTTACAATCTGATTTTAGATGATCCTTTTTGCAGTTTTTTAGAAACCTTTTTTAAAAACCCAGATCTTTAAAAATCTAAAAAAAAAATAATTAAAATATTATTCAAACATAAACATTGAGAGTATATAAGAATCTACAAAACCAAATTCTGCACTATTGTTTTGATATAAAATTTTGTCTTTCCGTCTAAAGTTTCCGTTAGAAAAAATTGCAGAATATCGAAATCATGCCATGACACCAACGATTGATTATTCAACAATTTTAATTTGCGGCAATTAAAACCATTTGACTTGTCTAAAACAATAATTTAAGAAATCATTCAACATTTCTATTTGTTTTGAAAGATATTTCATTAAAAAAATCACATATCCATTATTACCTCATTATATTTTCTTTTATTTTAAATATTTCTATCCAACCATTAATTCCCAGAATATCTTTTGAACAAATGCAATTGTTTAAAAATTTTTTACTTTTGGTTAAATTTTTTTAAGTTGTTCCTCAACCATAATTGAGTGCATCTATCATCAATATTATTTGTCTATTGTTTATGGTTTTCAGTTTTTTTTTCTCTCTTTATCAAAACAAATAGAAGAGAATCAGTTTACAAACAATCAATAAAAAGAGGAAAACAACAATAACTCTTGTTAGTTCATTTAACTGGAGTTTCTTTTTCAACTATCAATTTGATCATAGTATAATATAACTGTCTGGAACTCCGCTGCTCTAGACAAGCAGACAGTGTTTGTCAGCATTTTGTCTAATGGCCTGAACCCACCAAAGTGCATTTGGGGCTCATTATCTATTTTGGTGGTAGCGTAGCTGAGATACTATGATACACATTGTGCAATAGCTTCATTTGTTTTTCTCTGTTTTAGAGTTTCAGTAAAAGTAAAAGATATTTTTATTTTAATGATCGTAAATGTAATAAAATACTGTCTTGTAAATTGTTCATAATTGTTTAGAAATCATTTAGAAACTGTCTAAGAAACAATAATGATACTAATAATAATCCAGAAACTATATTTTTGTTCATAAATAATATTTGATCTATTAGATTTAAAGGTAAAGGTCATTTTCAAATTTTAACTTTTTTACGGATGGGAAAATGTGAAATAAAATTTGGTCAACTGGATTTAAAAAATTTATGGGTTCTCACAGAAATAGTAAATGAAGAGAATATTTTTATTTTACGAAATCTTTCTTTTTACCAAAGTCTAATTAGTTATTGAGAATTCTCGTTATAGTTCGTTATGTCACACATTTTTTTTTTCTTTGACAATCGATTTTTTACGTTCTATATTCGATTAATTAAATTCTCAAGCGTACAGGCGATGTTGCGATGACATTTTTTTTTACAAATTACTAAGTTGTCAGCAAAAGTCAGAGATAACATTTTGTTTGCCCCGATTGAATTGAGGTTCAGTTAAAATCAGTAATGGGTAAACTTTCAATTTCTTGGCACATGTCGTTGCGGCAACGAAATTCTACTTGCACAACAGCGACATTATCTGCTCTATTAACTTTGAAAAAAAAAAAATTACGAAAACATAAACTTGTATTTACTCTGCTCTTGCTTCATTGTTATTTCTACCAAAAAAAAATCTGCTGGTTCACACATACAAGATTGATATAGATTCAAACAATGTCAAGAAGAATTTGTTGCTTTTAAAAGAGCTTTAAATGAATTAAGATTTCTTTAATAATACAGCAGGGTATCTTCTTTTTCCAAAAGTTATTCTTTAAAGCAAATTTGGATAGTAAATTTAACTAAAACATTAATTTTTGTTGGAAAGTCCCTGCCACTTCAAAGTGAAATGGCAAAACTCGTTTGGGAATTTTCATTGAAACAACAATAAAAAAAACTAAAATTTTTTTTTAAAATTAATATCCGAACGAAAATTTTTATTTCACTTTCAAAAGCAGGCAGTAGCTGCCAACCTGTATTAAACCTTATCGTTTTATATAAATCGTTTTATATAAAGTTAAGATAGAACCTCACCTAAAGGTTACTATATATGAATAAAAATAGAAGACATTATATCGATCTTCTTAAAATACATTTTTTCTTCTTTTTGAATAAATAATAAATAAATAAATAATTAATTAATTCGATATCAGGTATAATTTTATTTAAGTCTGGTAATTTTGCTTCATCTCAAGTGTAATTTTGCATATTGCTTGTGGCAACACTAATTAAGGGTGGACATTATTTGAAGTTCAAACTTTTGAACTCTTACTTTGTGACCTACTGTAATATTTTAGGGGCTGAAATTATCCATTAAAATGGTTGCTTGCATTTCATTAAAAAATTCATGATTTACAAATACAAAAATTACTTACAAACTATTTAAAAAAAAAAATTTACATCTGTCAACAGTTTGCTTTGGCTCAACTATTTTGCCATGAAGGTCATTAACATTCCACCCAAAAAAATACAATAATATTAAATTTTTTTCTATAACGGATTATAAAAGCTAACATACTTAAGATGTTGCTTCATACCAGAGTACCGAAACGTTCACTCATTTTTCAGTCATGAGCGAGCGTAAAAAATTAAAAATTTTACTGCTTTTTCATCCTCATGAGGGTGAGGAAAAAAACTAATTTGAATTTCCTCATTCATGAAAAATGAGCAAACAAAAAAATTCATAAGTGAATTTGTCAGATATGAAAAATTTAAAAAAATTCACAATCAAATTCCTCATAATGAAAAAAACGCAACCATTAACAGCAGGAAAATGAAGTAGTAAAGAGGCCTTATAGAAGGCCTCTTTGCCGATATAAAGTTTTCTAATTTATACAGTGTGTTATTGGAGACCAAAACCCTGACTTCTTGCATCTACTTTAAAGGCCTTCTTAAAATAATAAAGAATAAAGCTTTATTCCAGTGTAATTGTATTTGCTAATAATGCGAAGTGAATAAATTAATAATTAAACTTGGTACATATTCCAACATAACTACTAATAAAACGATTTCGATCTTAGAATAGAAAATTTAAATTTGTAAAATATTTTATAAGAAATAAGGCAGAGTGGAATAAGTAAAAGTTTATTAAAAATACAGCTGTAAACCTTCTTTAAGGCCTAAAAAGTGAAAGCGCTGGCAATTTTTCCCGCTGGACAACACGACAGCATGTGTGTGTATTTGTTTGTGTAAAATATTTTTGGTAAAGGCAACCAGCCAAAGTGTCTGTTGGATTTTTTGTAGGAAACAATTATTGAAAATAAATTAAAAGAACTGCACATATCGTCATCTTAAATGCAGAATAATGTAACATCACATTAATAAGTTTACATGCAAGGCATACAACTTTGTAATATGTTAATTATTTAAAATTTAAAAGAATTTTAAATATTTCAGCTCAAAATGCGATATATCGGTTAATATTTTTGAGGACAAAATATTATATTTATGGTTATTTTTGAGGTTGTGTGTGTTACGTTAAATTAATTTGTAATTTTCAGAAATAAAAAGACGTATCATCAAAAAATGTATATAAGTATTAAGTGAAACAAACATTTAAAATAATTAAATATTTTTTGTTAAATTACCGGAAAAATAGAATATATATATGATAACCACACGAATATTTATATTATTATAGATATTATGATATACCTATTATGTATAATTTTTTATTGATTTTAATTACTAATAAGTAGTGGTTTAAACTAAAAATTGTACTTCATTAAATTTAGCTATGAATTAATTTAAAAGGCTATCTTTTTCATTCTTATTTAAAAGTATTTTGATCTCCTTAAAATGAATTTTTTTTTACAACGAACAAATTTAGCAAATAAATATTTGACCTATTTGTCTCCATATAACGAATTATTTTAAATGAACTCTGCATCGCATACTTACAAAGATCCACTTGGAAGAATGCAATCCTTACAAAAAAAAAAACAGATTTTTTTAAATAAACTAATAAAAAATATTTCTTTTGTATTATAAACTTTTTATATGATGAAGAAATTTTGTGGTCCAATACAGATTCATTATAGGGAAGTGCGACTGCATTTAAATTTATTAAAAAGGACATACATACATATATTAACTCAAAAATCTAAGGACCTGCAGATGTTGCCATTTATTCTTGGAAATTCTTAGCGTTTGGGAGTGCAATGAGGTATGCTGCAAAATTTCAAAATTACTAACGGTTCGGTTCTTTTAATTTTAAAGCACTTTTTTATTTTTTCTTATGCAATACTGAAAATTATTATTATAAATCATTATCTGTTCACTAATTTCACTAGCACCGTAGTGACAGTTATAAAACAGATTACCCAGTTTTGATGTTTAAAAATATTAATGTGCTCTTATAAAAAGAATTAAAAACTCTGCTAATTTTTTTCTTTAGTGTGATTATACATTATGTTGTTAAAAAAATTATATATGTATTTAATGATACGTCATTTTTAATTTTGTAAATAACTTGGTTATTTTTTAAGATAGAAGTTTAAAATGTTATAAAAATATGTAACGTGAATCGTAATCAACAAAAAAAGTCAACTTCAAATGTTCCAATAATATCTACATAGTTTTGCATTTACGCTAACGATATGTGTTTTGTTTGTAAAAAAAATTCGTTGATGCCTTTAAAAGGTCCCTGTTTCTTTCGTCAAAAAGACGTACCTAAAGGCAGCAATTATTAAGAAAAAAAAAATAGCCACAAGAATTTGTTGGTATTTTGTGCTTGTAAAAATATTTTGGTTTCTGTACAAATCGCGCCGCGCCGGTGGTTTTTTTTTTTTTCTTTGAAAATTAAAAAGGTCTTGTTTTGCTACAATTTGTGTATGTAACCAATATACATAAAAGCAAATGTGACACTAGGTAGAATTTTTGCAAAAGAAGATGTGTTTTATTGATGTATTAATGAAACTTTATTGTTTCGCACTAAATTTATTTCTTACTTTTTTTATGCTACAATTATATAACCGAGCCCAAAGAGTTAACCTTACCATTTAATGGTAATTTATTTAACGTAAATTTGACCTGTTGTAATGACTTTATACATTTTTGCAGGCAAACACAGGTGCGCATTTGGTATTTTGTAAAAAGTTATGATATACCATTAGGTAGAATTAAAATGTATGCACAGATGTTTGAATGAATTGTCCTGTTGCCTTTTCTTATTGTACATTTTTCTAAGTATTGTGGTTACCTTTTTATCATTGTGACAGGCAATAACTGCAAAACATTTTGCACTGGCAATGCAAAATATTTACATATATTCATATAGATAGTTTTTACTGAAAGCAGTTCTTAATAGGTGATTGACGTGGAGTGTGTGTCTAAGTTCAAAAGTTTAACAATGCCAAAAAACATCGGCAGGACATCAAAAGTGATAATGAAAGTGATAGTGATGATGTCCCTGATTGCAAAAAAAAATAAAAAAACAATAAAGTTAAACACTACAATTAACAAAACAGATTTTTTGATACTGTCACATTTGCTTTTATGTATATTGGTTACTTACACATAAATTGTAGCAAAATAAGACCTTTTTAATTTTTTTTTCAAATATTTTTACTTACTTAAGAAAAGTGTTTTCAAAGAAAAAAAAAAACCACCGGCGCGGCGCGATTTGTACAGAAACCAAAATATTTTTACAAGCACAAAATACCAACAAATTCTTGTGGCTATTTTTTTTTTCTTAATAATTGCTGCCTTCAGGTACGTCTTTTTGACGAAAGAAACAGGGACCTTTTAAAGGCATCAACGAATTTTTTTTACAAACAAAACACATATCGTTAGCGTAAATGCAAAACTATGTAGATATTATTGGAACATTTGAAGTTGACTTTTTTTGTTGATTACGATTCACGTTACATATTTTTATAACATTTTAAACTTCTATCTTAAAAAATAACCAAGTTATTTACAAAATTAAAAATGACGTATCATTAAATACATATATAATTTTTTTAACAACATAATGTATAATCACACTAAAGAAAAAAATTAGCAGAGTTTTTAATTCTTTTTATAAGAGCACATTAATATTTTTAAACATCAAAACTGGGTAATCTGTTTTATAACTGTCACTACGGTGCTAGTGAAATTAGTGAACAGATAATGATTTATAATAATAATTTTCAGTATTGCATAAGAAAAAATAAAAAAGTGCTTTAAAATTAAAAGAACCGAACCGTTAGTAATTTTGAAATTTTGCAGCATACCTCATTGCACTCCCAAACGCTAAGAATTTCCAAGAATAAATGGCAACATCTGCAGGTCCTTAGATTTTTGAGTTAATATATGTATGTATGTCCTTTTTAATAAATTTAAATGCAGTCGCACTTCCCTATAATGAATCTGTATTGGACCACAAAATTTCTTCATCATATAAAAAGTTTATAATACAAAAGAAATATTTTTTATTAGTTTATTTAAAAAAATCTGTTTTTTTTTTTGTAAGGATTGCATTCTTCCAAGTGGATCTTTGTAAGTATGCGATGCAGAGTTCATTTAAAATAATTCGTTATATGGAGACAAATAGGTCAAATATTTATTTGCTAAATTTGTTCGTTGTAAAAAAAAATTCATTTTAAGGAGATCAAAATACTTTTAAATAAGAATGAAAAAGATAGCCTTTTAAATTAATTCATAGCTAAATTTAATGAAGTACAATTTTTAGTTTAAACCACTACTTATTAGTAATTAAAATCAATAAAAAATTATACATAATAGGTATATCATAATATCTATAATAATATAAATATTCGTGTGGTTATCATATATATATTCTATTTTTCCGGTAATTTAACAAAAAATATTTAATTATTTTAAATGTTTGTTTCACTTAATACTTATATACATTTTTTGATGATACGTCTTTTTATTTCTGAAAATTACAAATTAATTTAACGTAACACACACAACCTCAAAAATAACCATAAATATAATATTTTGTCCTCAAAAATATTAACCGATATATCGCATTTTGAGCTGAAATATTTAAAATTCTTTTAAATTTTAAATAATTAACATATTACAAAGTTTTATGCCTTGCATGTAAACTTATTAATGTGATGTTACATTATTCTGCATTTAAGATGACGATATGTGCAGTTCTTTTAATTTTTTTTCAATAATTGTTTCCTACAAAAAATCCAACAGACACTTTGGCTGGTTGCCTTTACCAAAAATATTTTACACAAACAAATACACACACAGGCATTTCGAGCTGTGGTCATGCAAACTGTCGAGCAACAACAACATTACTAGTGAGGATCGTTTCTAAAAATTTTTTTTCCCTCATTCCTCATGACTGAAGAAAGGCAAAAATGTATTTTTCCTCAAAAACATAAATGAATTTGGCGAAATATTAACAATTCAGTTATGACTGTGAAAAAAGTTACATATTTTACATTTTTCATTTATGAAAAAAATTCAAGAATGGTTGAATATGAGTGATCACATATGAATTTCTCTGAACTCTGCTTCATACAACAGTCTGCCATATTCTATAAAAAACACATCTTGAAAACAAAGCCGTTTCTAAAAAAATACAACTCAATACTTCCAAAAAAAAATTAAAACCAAATAAATTGATAAAAATATGTACATAAAAAATAAAAATTCTATTAGAATTAAAAAGAAAAAGAGTTTTTACAAAATTTATTTCAAAAGTACAGGGTGGTCTAAATGAAACAATGGAACTACAACGTCTATAAATTCTTAAGTTTATCAGAGGCGAATTATCAAATTGAAGAATTTCGACAGCAAAAAATCCTACAAAAATTATTTAAATAATTCTTAAATGTACAATTAAGTGTTACATTTCTTCACAAGGAATTTTTCATCTATATACAGTTTTAGGATGACGTAGGCAATACAGTTGACATTGGTACTGCTTAAAACCGCAGCAGGCCAACTGTAGAGAATTGTCCACATACATACATATGTGATTTTAACATGGAACCAACGCGTACGCTGCTTGCAAACATTGAAGCTATTAAGAGATATTTTCGATTAATGCATTATTTTGAGCATCAGGGCTTCTGTCAAACTTAACCGCTTTCGATTTTGTTTTCCTTAAGGGGTAGTTGAACGAACGTGTACTGATGAATTAACCATAGTATTGAAAAGCCAATTATTTTCCTAGCTCATATCTGTGGCTTGGAGCTAAAAGGGCCAATGTTACTTTTTTTTTCTTTTGAGTTAATCATTGCATTTGATTTGTTTTCTTGCTCTCTTTCATTATGGTAAAACAGCTTAAGTCATACTTAACCCAGAACATGTTCATAAAAAAAGTGCTGGCCAATGTCACTATGGCAACGCTATGCCTGAGTAGACCGCGTTTTTTACTCTGCTATCATAAAACATAAAAAAACTAAAATCTTTTTTATCTTAAATATACATTTGATCTATTATTCGGCTAATTAATTATTGCTGTACAATTACTTAATAAAAACATAATTAAAACTGGTGTTTTTATATTAAATTTGCATTCATTATTTTCTGCATATTGCCTTGGCTGTTGTTGAGCCGTGACATACATACATACATAGCTGATAAATTAACTGTGTTCTTCTTTTTGTTGTTGCTGCTGCTGCTGCTTTTTAACCTGCTTATTTTCGCTTTCTTTGGCTAACTTGGTTATTATGCCTGCTACTAAAGTTTTTAAGTGCACTTTATGTAAAGATACTATTGGGAAGACCCAGGGAAGTATCCAATGTAGGGCCTGTAAGCTATGGCTTCATCTACAATGTGCCAATGTAACTGAAAAACATCTTGCTATATTTAAAGAAAGGCCAAAATCTTTTTTCTTTACTTGTTCCGTCTGTGCTGATGGAGTTTTGGATGATCAGTCTGCTCGTGAGGATGTTAAATCATTAAAAAGCAACTTTGATGATTTTGTAAATGCTTGCAAGGAGGATAATACTGCTTTTAAAAATACTATGGCCCAGGTATTGTCTGACTTTAAAAATGAAGTGTCTTCGTGTATAAAAGATATGCAGGCCAACATAGAGACATGTAACAAATTAATTATGAATATTGATGCTTCAACTTCATCCAAAATATCTACTTTGGAAAATGAAAATAACATGTTACATCGGCGTCTAAATCGTGGGGATGTTGTGATTAATGGATTACCGTCTGGATTAAATGAACTTCAATCAATTGTAATTGCTTTGGGTAATCACTACAAAATTAATATTTCTGAACACAACCTAAACCATGTCTGTTATATGAATGGCGGAAAGCTTTTATTGGTAAAATTTAATAATATTAGCCTTCGTGATCTGCTGATGAAGGAGTATTTTACAACACGTTCCCTTAAAGTTAAAGATGTTCTCGGTGGCGATATTGATAGCCGGGTTTACTTAAATGACCACTATTCTCCTGCGGCATCAAATCTTAATTCTATTTGCCGGAAAATGCTACGTCTGAAAGTCATCACTAAATTTAAAGTTTTGAATAAAGACAAGCCGAAGGCGGTGTTGACTTTGTGTAATGGAAAGGAAGTAGTATACGATTTAGCTGAATGTGCTGACCTTTTAACCAATAATGATAGATCTATTCTATGAAAATGTATTATTTCTACTAAATTTTTGCTTTAACCAAATTTAACAAAGATGTATTTCTGTTGTGTATGACTTCATCATCTACGCTTATGACATATTAAATACGTTTGGTTAAGTTTCGTTATTGCAGAATATTATATATTTGTTCCCACTTTTATTTTAATTTTTTTTATCTTTTTTTGATCTCTTTTGTTTATGATAGCGAGTGTAAATTGAATTGTTTTTGTATATATTAGTAAACAATATTTATTTTTAATTTTTAGAATGCTATTTACCTACAGACTTTGTTACTCGTGGTCCCCTGCCAACATTTGCATTTTTATATTTAATGTCAGTTAACAATGAAAATATTGGTCCCACTGTAAGCAACGGATCGTTGATTAAATCGTCTTTGAATTCGTTTTCTCAGCAATTCAAAATAGCGCATATAAATTGTCAGAGTATTAAACCGTTTCAGAATGCTGTTAAATTTGATGAGTTTAAAAATATTGTTGGAGATAGCTTTGAGCTAATTGCAATTTCAGAGACGTGGCTAAAACCATATGTGTCTAACTTATCAATACGTTTGGAAAACTGCAAATTAATAAGGAATGACCGTTTGCATCGTCGAGGTGGTGGGGTTTGCATATATTTAAAAACTAACCTGCAACATAAAATTGCTTTTCAAATTTCTACCGATGATTGTGAATCGATCTTTATTGAGGTCAATTTTAATAATGGTATTACTCTTTTTGGAGTCGTGTATTTGCCGCATGGGAACATTGGTGCGTTTGAAAATTTACATTACGATCTGCTTTTAAAATATAGTAACATAATAATCGTTGGTGATTTTAATTGTAATATGTTTAACGTGGTTAAATCTAGTCAAATGCGGTCTATGTGTGTCCGTTTTGGTATCTCAGTTCATCATAATTCTCGCCCAACTCACTTTGACATAGCACATGGTTCTACTTCCTTATTGGATTATTGGTTAGTTAGTGATCAATCCATGATTTCATATTCCAACCAGGTGCAGTGTCCTGCTATTTCTCACCACTCATTAATTTATGCTGCTTTTCGATTTAAAGTTGTACGGTCCTGTGAAGTTATTGAATATCGAAATTTTAATGGTATTGACTGGGATGGTCTCCTAGGGTTTCTATTGGGATTTGACTCGTACTGTTTCTTTAATTCCGCCGATGTAAATTTTCAAAATCTAGTTATAGATTCATTGATTGCCTCACTTTACTGTTTTGTTCCAATTGTGAGAAGAAAAGTAAGACGTGACAATAATACTTGGATGAAGTCTAGGGTTATTTTATTGGCTACATCCCTTAGAGACTTGGCGTTTTCAGCTTTTTTATCGAACAGGTCTACCGAGAACTGGGCTATTTTTTGCAAATACCGAAACAGGGCCAAAAATATCATTCGTAAGGAAAAAAGAAAATTTTACGCTAGTTTGTTCTCTGATCTAGATGGATCTGGAGTGTGGAAGGTGTTGAAAGGGTCGGGTTGTATTGGGACTAGTGAATGGTCATGTAATTTTAATGTTAATGATATTAACCAGTCTTTTGTTAATAACTCGTATATAGTTGATAATAATTTAATTGATTTTGGTTCCTTTGATGCTGTGGATGGATCGTTTTCTTTCAATCGCATAAGTGAGAATGATGTATATGAAGCCATATGTAAAGTTAAATCAAAGTCTATAGGTGTCGATAAGATTCCTATTCGTTTTTTCAAAACTATTTATCCTTATATTTCACTTATTTTAACTCATCATGTTAACACCATTTTCCTATCGTCAGCGTTTCCGTCTTCGTGGAAGACGGCTCGTGTGGTACCTATCCCTAAGTCAAAAAATATTCGTGATTTTGAGGACTTGAGGCCAATTTCAATTCTTCCTGCTCTGTCAAAAGCGGTTGAACATATTATGAAGGATCAGATATTGTCATTTGTTCGCAATAGCATTGTTTCTTCGCAATATGCTTTTCGTCGTGGTCATAATACTACATCTCTTTTACTTAACCTAACTGATGATATCAGATGTCATTTGAATGATAATAAGGTAGCGACCTTAGTATCGCTTGACTTGACTAAAGCATTTAGTTCTGTTAGCTTCCGAATTTTGATAAGAAAATTAAGAGAAATATTTAATTTTTCCGCAACGGCTTGTAAGTTGATTTATTCGTACTTGACAGATCGTGTTCAGTTCGTTGATGTTAACAATATATATTCTAATCTACTTCATCTGACATCTGGTGTTCCCCAAGGCTCAGTTTTGGGACCCATTCTCTTCACGTTATACGTTAATGACTTATCCAGTTATATTGATAACCATATATGTAAGTCATTTTTGTTCGCTGATGACGTATTACTTTTGTTTAATGGCAGAAGAGCGGAAATTAATAATTTATGTTTAAACATCAATGATATTCTTCAACGTTTTCTATATTGGTCTAATGAAAATTGCCTATCCATAAATTCGTCAAAGACTAAAGCTCTTGCTTTTGGTATAAATGAACAGCAGTTACTTGATTTAAATATATATGTTGGTGGAACACGCGTGAACTTCGTGGATCGGTTGAAATGTCTAGGCATTTATTTAGATAAATGTCTAAATTTTGAGGCTCATATTGATAACATTAGCTGGAAGGTTTCAAGTTTATTGCGTCAACTTTACTCTACAAATATTTATTTGCCACAACGTATTAAATTGCGTTTGGCCCATGCAGTTTTAATGCCACAGATCTTATATGGTCTTGAAGTTTTTTCTGGTTCAATGAATTATGTAATCTCTAAGTTAGGTCGCATCGCTAACACGATTGTACGGTACGTTTATGGTGTTCGTAGAAATGATCACATATCTGAATATGTTAAACGCTTTATGGGCTGTTCTTTCGGTAATGTAATAACTTTACGTAACTTGGTGTTTTTCTATAAAATTATAAAAAGCGGGTTTCCCACGCAACTTTATTCCAAATTTCTTTTTTCCCATTCAACAAGAAACCCTCAAATTATATTGCCTAGAATTAACAATGCTTTATTTGAAAGGTCTTTTATTGTAAGAATTGCACGTTGTTGGAACACATTACCCATTGAGCTACGTGTGTTTTCACATTCAAATAACGCCTTTCGTGTGAAAATGTTGGCTGTTCTTCCGAACTTATAGTGAACAATTCATTGTATTTCATTTAAAACGTGAGGTTGCTTACATATATTTTGGGATCAATTGTCTTTTATATTGTCTTTTTTTATTTTTTTTTATTGAATTCTACCTTTGTATATATATATATGTATATGTGTACAATGTACACTGTACATATATATGTACATAGATTTTTATTTTGGTTTGGGACCTAGGGATTTTAGTTATATTCTAATTTAAATATTTTAGTATTAATATATATTCTAATTTAAATATTTTAGTATTAATTCAGGTATATTTCTTTGTAATATAGTTTATTGGCCTAATGAGGCTTTTATATTACCTGCAATAAATTGAATTGAATTGAATTGAAAAGCATGTATAAAAACATCTATAATAACCTTCAATTCCAATTTTCTCAAAAGTGAACATTTTGACATTGGCCCTTTTAGCTCCAAGCCACAGATATAATGCCAATTTTTTTTTTTAATTAAACCATCAGTCAAAAATAAAACAAAATTTAATTAAAATTGTAATCAAGTGAATTAAACGTTTATATCAACAACATACTGCAGAAAATGTTGTTAGTCTCAAAAATTATAAAATTGATACTATTAATTTGAAATTGTTTGTATTGTACACAGAAAAAATTCACCCACATTTTTACCAATTAAAGCATTAATCAAAAATATAATCAGTTTTAATTAAAATTTTTATCAAGTGAATTAAACGTTTAATCAAATGAATTAAACGTTTAATTAATACTACTAACTGGTTTAATTGATACTATAAATTTGTTTACTGGTGCAACTTTAATTAATTTTTTAATTAATATTACAATTTTTTTAATTGAAATCAATTTTTATTTTTTTCTGTGTATATATATTTCAGCTACAGACCTGCAAACTTTTTTAAAAAACGCATATTTTCAGGTGTCTAAATTCAGAGTTATTTAATTTATGTCTAGAATTAGTACTGTTTAAGACTATTTTATATCATATGTTGCTTATCGGAAGTATTCCGAACATTTAAAAAAACTGTCGCGAGTAATAAATGGCGTAAGAGTCGTTGAAACAGGAATACGATCAATGTTCTGAGATCGATTATGAAGAAATGAAGCATCGTGTTTATTTAAATTCATGTTTTTTTTTAATTTTATTGATTATTTAGAACTAGAAACCCAAATTTTGTTACAAAAACTTGTTTAAAAGATAAGTTTATTTTATGTGTTATTAAAAAAATAAACGTTTTAATAAAAGCGCTAAAAAAAATTTCCCTCGTGAGCGTGTGGGACCAAAAATTTTATTTGAAAGAATATTCAAAAAATTCTGCGTGATTAAAATTGTATGGCCCAGTTTTTTTTCGTATTTATTTATTGAATATTCATAAAATATGTGAACTAATGTTCGAGTTTTTTACATACTAGGGAGCGGACGTAACGATTCGAAGAATTTTGTTTTGACGCTTTTGCATTTTCTCTATGTTGGAGGCCGAGGCATTGCCCCATAACTGGATACCATAGCACCATATTGACTTTAAGATGGAGTTGTAAAGTAGGAGTTTACAATCTAGACTATTTATTTGAATTGCTTTTAGTTTCATTTGAGTTAACTTTGCCTCTATATGGCATTTCCACGTTAAACGTCGATCTTAATGTATACCGAGGTATTTTACATTCGAATGTTGTGGTATGGTTTGGTTATTGATTTTAATAGGGGGGCATGACTTTTTGTACGTTTACTATAATTTTCCATTGTTCCTGTAGGTCCTGTAGGTATCTAGATGCTTCGTAGCGGTTTTCGTTGATGATTAGAAATGCTGTGTCATCAGCAAAAGTTGATGTGTGGGTGTAGTTGCTGGTTGGCATGTCTGAAGTATACATCAAATACAATATTGGCCCTAAATTACTTCGCTGTGGGACTCCAGCATTGATCGGTTGGGTTGAACTTAAAAAATCTCCTTCTTTTTTAACAAACTTTCGAGAGACTAAGTCATTTTCTAACAGTTTATTTGTGTTTACGGGTAAATTTAGCTTCAATTCATGCCAGACTTTGTCGAAAGCTTGAGAAACATCAATGAAGAGTGCAGTACAATATTTGTTTTCTTCAAAAGTTTTTCTAAAGACGTTTACTAGTCTGTGTGTTTGTTCGATTGTGCTATGTTTCTTTCTAAATCCAAATTGATGATTTGGTATACGTTAATTTTAGTCCAATATCGGAATTTATTTAGAAACCAACAGTTTCTCAAACAGCTTTGATATGTTATATAATGAGCTAATAGGCCTATATGACTCAGCTCTTGCGTGATCTTTTCCTGGCTTTGGTATCATGGTAACTAGTGAGACCTTCCATTCTGAAGGGTAGTATTCTGTTCGTAAAATTGCATTAAAAATTTAAAGGATTAATTTTATTGCTATGCGGGGAAGCTCGATAATCATTTTGATACTTATTTTATCGTAAACAGGTGCTTTCTTGGGATTTAAATCAGCAAGAGCCTTTTCAATTTCTCTTATCTTAAATCTTAGGGGTACAGCTCGTTTGGCTAAAAATTAGTTTTGGACGAAAAAAAGGGGACAATTTCCTATAGTTTAATGGACCAATTTGGCTCAATATTAAATGTTTTCAGTAATTATCTTAACTTGGGTCTTCGAAAAACCAATTTCCAGATCAATACTGTAGAAATTCAAAACAGTAGCAATCATATATATATATAATATTAGAAAATAAATTCGAGCTACAGCTCCAGAGTTCCTAAAAAAGGTCATAGCAATACTTTTAAAAAAAATTGTGACTATGGAAAGCTTAAAATGTGCAAAACTTACGCTAAATTCCTAATTTCCCCATTTAATAATTATGTACTTAAAAAAAATAAATTGCCTTTTAAATAAACAAATTTGAGACTTTTCAAACTACTCCTGTTATTCCACCCTGTGTATATAGAAAAAAACTTAAAAAAGCAAATCCATCTACAGATTCATGCATGGCTAAGTTTTAAGTACAGTTAAGTATGACAAAAAATTTATTTATAGGCTTGAATTATACAGGGTGGTTCATAAGTAACGTTATGATTTAATAAGTGAATAAATTTTTCTGTTTATACTATTTTTGTTTTTTTTTGTGGTTTCCACAACATGGAGCCAAAGCTCACACAGCTCGTCCAACTATTGCTCTTTTTTTTGGCGATCGAATATGTTTGTAACTGAGCACCACTTTCGACCGAATTTTTGTTTCGGGGTTTTCTAAGAGTAATTTAAGCTTTTGAACCGCCACTTTTAACACCAGTCTATATTTATCATATGCCGGCCATACACTGCACAAGTTCATACACTGCACAAGTTCAGTCTGGCACTGTATAGTGTGTTTGTGTAGTGTATGGCGGTATTTTTGCTAGTTACGCAGTGAACTGAGTAAGAATCAAAACGAGTTTGAAATTTGCTCAAGTTTGTAAATCTGTGCAAAGAACTTGTGTAGTGTATGTTAAAACATTTGGTTCCTTCGCGTGTTCTAAGAGTTTAAAACAGAAAATTACCATGAAAAATATTCTGGACTGCAAAGAATCGCCGAAATTATGGTCCATTGAAAGCAGCAACAGACTCCTGAAAGAAGAATCCTACAAAAGACGAATGAAAAAGTTATTTTTACACGTTGTTTTCTTCGGTTATAAATTTAAAATAAATTATTTCCCAGTTTACTCGTATATTGTGTGTCACAAGTTTCATGCCAGACTTGAGCTCTGGGGGCTAATTATGGCAGTCGTGATCAAATACTTTTTCTATTCGAAAGCAATTTTATTTCTAATTCTTTCTGTCAGTGTTGTAAAGGATTTATTTGATGTTCACAATACTGAAGAAATAGTTTCAATTCGTTCAGTATCGACAGAAATAAAATTGCTTTCGAATCGCAAAAGTATCCCAAAATTAGCTCCCTGAAGTTGTGTAGTGTATTTCCGACATTAGAAAGTTTTTTGTTATATCCCTTACTCTATTTTATGTGTTTTTTCTCTAATTTTCTAAACAGTTTTATTTTCATTTCGGAAAAAAAATTTACATAACTTTTTTCCAAAAGTTTTATAAAAAATCAATTTTAAGTTTTATTTTTTTTTTTTTGTTTTTTTTTTTTTTTTCTTTTATTTTACAAAAAACATTTCGTTGCCATAACGTCACCACCACTGGCAATCGATTTCAAATCGTCTTGAACTTTGAATTGTAAATGAGACGCATGAGTCCCAAAAAATACTAAATCAAAGACTAAAAGTTTTTAAAACCACAACACTAAACCAAAAAGTAACTTCAATGAACTTGAAAATTATTGATTAAACATTAAAAATTTCTAAAACGAATTAAATCGAGACTTTAATGCTAAAAACTAAACTTAATGATATTTAAATTTGATTTTAATTAAACGCAAAAAGTCAGTCTCCATAATATTCGTCAAAACCTCAAAAAACAAATGTCGATCTTTCAAAATGTATAAACAATACAATACAAAATGTTTTTTAATTCTGCCATGTTTAATACTATTTACTTTGGCACATCTGTTTAAAAAGTGTCAACAATGTCAAATATTTGCTGAGTTGGTCCAAAAACAAACAAAAAATACATAACAATGTTAAGTAAAGAAAAGAAAATATAATGAAACATTTTTATTTTTGCATTAAGGCCTTAATTTCAAATAAATAATATTCAATGTCTGGCATATCTGGTTTAGCATAGCTTTGAGAATAATTAATTGTTATAGAAACAAAGAAATCTACATTTAAAATTATAAAGAGAGTAAGGACAAATAGAACACTTTGGAGGTTAAGTTTCCATCAAAAAAATATATACGTTCGATCGTTTTAGCAAACGGAATAAGAATTTTAAGAATTAGTTCAATAAAGAATGATATTTTTTCATATCGCAAAAAAGGTGAAGTTCGTTTGTCAATTTATTGTCATAAGAAAATAAACGAAAATTAGCTCAACAAAGAATAAGTTCTTTTGAATTGGCATATATTTCGAAAAGAAAAAATTCTCAGAAATTTCAAATTTCAGATAAAAAACTGGCTTTTTCGAGTCTCGACAATACCGTAATGTTTTCTCAAATTAAAAACAAGTCATTTCTAATCACAAACAAATAACAGTTTATTCTGTCTAACAATAAATTAGATTTTACTCGATAAGGAACTAGTTTTCTTGTTTATTTATACATATCACGAAAAACGTTTAGTAATGCGATCAGTAGTAAATTAATAGTAAATAATAAACGATAAAGGTTGAAATTTCTAAATGCATAGAACTAATTCTTAAAACTCGAAAAATCATATTGAGAAAATAAATTAGAGCTTATTTTTATTAGAGTAATTTTTTGTTTTAATTTGGTGGCAAAAAAAAAATAACAATAAAAAAGTTCATTAGAGAATTATGCTATGTTTGCAGCCCAATTATGATCCAAATTACATAATTCTTCACACAAAATTTTGAGAGCAAATTATCTCAATTGTACGTAATTTATTTTGAATTACCATGCCAACTACAAACAAAACATTGTCATCACTAATTTTTATCGAAGGCTGTAAAAAAAACAAAACAAATAGGAAAAAAACATAAAATTAAGGCGAATTCATGTATTATGAATTTGCCTTGGATAAAATTGTAAAAAGTTGTCTTTTGTGAAATTTAAAACAACAAATAAAGAAACAAAATAGGAATAAATAAAAAAAAACTAGACATTTTAAACTGTTGCTTGCCTTTGTTTTAATTTTCAAAGCAAAAAAAATTGTCCATAGTCTTCATTTTCCATTCGGTTTGATTCCCTGAGATCGAAGAGTTTGGACACAGTGGCCATATCCCTTACACAGCACTTCCATGAGAATTTCACTCTAAGTCGTATTTTTTCAAAAATCATAAATTTTAATATAAAAAGTATAATTAAATATCTAATTAGTTTTAAATATTAAATAAAAATTATTGATTTTTCATAAAAACTGTAAAATTTCGTGTAAATAGTCGTATATTTTTTATAATACGCATGCGATATTTTTTTTAAATATTTTTTATCGCATGCGATATTTAAAAAAAACGAATTTAACTTTTCATATTTATCTTCACACACGTCTTTAAAACGTATTTTTAATTCCATTTTAAGCGATAGACATGAAAATATATGAAAAAAATTGTAAATTTCAATGTTTCATAACATCAATGAAAAAATTCATAACGATAACGAAACACTGAATTAAGCTAAATGTTGGTAATAGGTTCAAAAAAAAGAGAAAACAATTCTCACACTCTTTTTTCTTTAATAGTTAATTTAAATACACAAAATTTACGTAGTAGTACAAGTCAGCAAAATGGAAAGAAGCAAGATGAAGGTCGTCCCGGGCTGGAACACACACGTCTTTAAAACGTATTTTTAATTCCATTTTAAGCGATAGACATGAAAATATATGAAAAAAATTGTAAATTTCAATGTTTCATAACATCAATGAAAAAATTCATAACGATAACGAAACACTGAATTAAGCTAAATGTTGGTAATAGGTTCAAAAAAAAAGAGAAAACAATTCTCACACTCTTTTTTCTTTAATAGTTAATTTAAATACACAAAATTTACGTAGTAGTACAAGTCAGCAAAATCGAAAGAAGCAAGATGAAGGTCGTCCCGGGCTGGAAAATTAATTAAATACAATTAATTTACTAAAAGGCTTTTACAAGTATAACAGAACATGATGTAACAGAAATTTATAAATGAAATAAAATTAATATAACTTGATGATTTGAAACAGGGAAAAAAATAAAATGCACAACAACTCAAAACGCACATTGAAATGGCTGAAAAAAAAACATTAATATATATATGGTCATAAAAATGACCAAATTTAATTAGTAATTTAATGAATTTATGTCATTAAACATATTAAAATTTTTATCGATTTTATGAAACATTTCAGTAACGGGAGGCTAATGTAACATTCTTCATTAATCCAATGAAATGTTACATAGGTTGAATTTTAATGTTATTTATCTGTGATAAAAATTCTTTCAGTGTACATTGTATTACGATATTTTATATAAAAGTTTAGAAAATCAATAAAAATTGTTTAAAAGAAAGCAAAAGTTTCCTCAATTTATTAGTCGCGCTTTTTACGGAGTTTTTTGTTAAATATTTGTAAAGTGTGAGCATATCTTTAAAGCCGTTTAAGTTGCAATTCTTAACAGGTTCTAGTTGGATTTGGTTTTTTTTTTATTAAAGTTTGACGTTTTAGTTCAACAATAGCGCCTAAAAGTCTATCAAAGTTTAACACCAAGTAAATTGCATCAATTTTGCGTTGTTCAGTTTAAGTGTCGCAAGTCAAAAACTGATTATTAGATCAATAAAAATTTTATTTTTTTAAGTGCTGTCAATAACTCTAGTCTAGCACAACTGCTTTCAACCGTAATCATTTGCTTTTTGGACAATAAGTCAATTAATTCAAAAATGGATTTTAAAATTTCGAAGTTCATCACACCTGCTTAAAACTATCGTTTTAAAATCGATAGATTTTCATCAGTATGAATTTTTTTAGCATAATTATTTACACATTAAAACAATCGACATTATTTTTTTTTTTTTTTTTTAATTTCCTAAGCTAATCCCGCGAAGCTCTATGCTTGTCTGCAGGAAAGAAACCAGAGTCTCTGGCGGGAATCGAACCCGCAACCTCGGCGCTGATGGACTAGCTCGCTACCAGCTAGCCTACCGGGGCACTCTAAATAAAAAGGGTGCTCGTTTTTGCACAAAACACAATTTTAAAAGAGTTTTTACTTAAAATTCTTAGTGCAGACGCATTGCAGCATTGCTATTTAAAAAGCATTAACAGAACATTCGTTTATGTACGATGTTTCTTTGTTAATGTGAATAGTCCAATGCTCCAGTGGGGTATGGCTTTGCATATCCAGTGCGTAATTTTTGTGAAAATGGGAATTAAATTTGCCGCTTAAATAGAGAAATGTGTATTAAGCCAACACCCGTACTCAACATATTTTATTTTAAAGCTTTTTTGGCAATGTAAGTTAGTGGTTGGGTGGTCTAAGATACAACGTTAGACATGCTTTCTACTGGTACTAAGTTCAAATATATATATATATATAGGTATGTGTAGATAGCACATATATTTAATTATATAACTTCTCTTCTTATGGTATCATGGTAAAGGGTATATAAGATTCGGTAAAGGAAAATATTGCACTCTTACTTGTTTTTTATTACTTTAGGAACTTTGCTTCCAACCTATTAAATTTTTTCATACCAACATTTATATTTCCCTTAATTAGTTTAAAAATTACAGAACTTTTCTTTTAAAGTGCTATATTGTAACTGATGATTGAATAATGAATTGGTAAAAATTTTCTTTTCCATTTAAAATATGTGTGTGTGTGTGTGTGTTTGTAAAAAAGTATGAATGGATTTATGACTTTTATTTGTTATATGAACAGCCAAAGAAATAATTAAAATTGCACTTAAGACCTTGACTTTTATTCTAATAAAAAAAAATCAAAACAAAAAAACTCACATTATAAAATACTGACTTGATTTTAAAAACAATTAAATAAACACATTTTGAAATGAATTTTGAAAGGAACTTCCGCATTTTGAATATTTTTGCTCGAAAACAAGCAACAGCTGTAGTCAGTCAACAGCTTAAAAAAAAATACAAACTTTTCATCAAACCAATTAATTATTTTGATAAATGGAAACATAATTTATGAGTTATTTCAGTTTTTAAAGAGTTTCTCCATTGTAATTTTATGCTTTGAAAATTGTTTCAAAACTTCTTTTTGAATTAAAATAAATCTAAAAATGTAAAGTTTCCAGAATCTATAAATTATTTTAAGTTTTACTATTTTTGCTAATTTTTTTTTTTTTTTTTTTTTTTTTTGATCCAATTGTTTGTTTATTTAACAAAACGTATCATCAAAATAAGTAATTGAATATAAAACAATAAAACTATTAAAATTTATTTTTTTTTAAATTCTGGTTGCATTGTTTATTTGTTATAGTTCAATATTTTTAGGTGCGTTTGTTTTAAAAAAAATTTTTTTTCTTTCAAAGGTACAACCCACCTTTTTTGGAATTTAAAAATGTTAAAAACTTTTTTTCTGTTAATCAAATAGTTTTATCCATATTTGATAAAATTTTTTAAAATAAAAAAATAATTAAATGGCATCTGTTAGATATATGAATTACGTGAAAGTAATATGATTTTTATTAGTGCTGTACACTTTGTTGGATTTTAAAAAGTCTGAAGTTCCAAGGATGGCGGATTTTTAGACATTGAGTTGTATGAAATCGCAAAAGCAAGAGTTTAGAAAAGGGCCTTTTTACTTCGTTGCCTCAGCAATTTATAAGGAGGATTTCTCTAAATGGCCCTGAAAAATGTCTTTACTAGATATCCGTAGACTTAGTAGTAGAATTTGGTATGAAAGTTAAGGAAGGGTGTTTTCAAAGCCAAAAAGAACTAGAAATTGTATAAAATAACACAAAAAATTTTAGTTTAATCAACCCCTTAACATTTGAAAATAGTTCGGGTATATGGTCACCGAATTTGAGCTGTTGTTGAAGAAGCGCATTCTGGACATGGGATTTTGGGCCACTTTTACGAGGACTGCGGGCCCTAAGTCACGAAAACAAAAACAATGAAGCGTCAACTGTTACTGGTGTATGAATATTATACATACACCAGTAAATGCAGTAAATGCAATTTTTTCAAAATGCCTTCGATATAACAACGATAATTACTTGCAATGAAACTTCTTTATATAAATGGAATTTTTTACGATCTTATTTATTATAAAATGTATTTTTGAAAAACATTTTACGGTAAATATAACTAAAAACACAGTATAAACCTAAAATCTAAGTTTGTATAAATACCGCAATTTTTATTTATGTATGTATATTGATGAAAAATAATTATTTTTGAAAAGAAAAAACGTAAGTTTATAAAGTTTCATATATGTATAAAAGAACTAAAAAGTTCATGTATTTAGTACCAAAAGGTAAAACTTATGGAACTTAAGACGCAGCTTCTTAAGGGTGGGTCAATTTGCTTGGGGGGAGAAAAAACGTGACAGGCGTATACCAAAATCGAAATCTACACAAAATTCTAAGAAAATTACCCATAGAAAGTATGGGTTTAAAATGAAAACCTAGCTCCCGCCGAGAGACATAATGGAATCTTGAAAATTGGTTTCAAAAAATAATTGGTAATGAGAGCAAAATAATGTTTAATGCAAAAATTACACATTTTTAATATTCCGTACTCAAAGAGTGAAAATGGAACCTTATTACTGAGACTTCTTTGTCCGTGCGTCCGTCCATCCGTCTGTCCATCCTTCCGTCCGTCACAGTGCCTATTCTACGGAACGGTGAGGAAACACTGAAAACAACAAAATAGGAAGTCTAACAGGTGTCCCCATAGAAGAAACTGTATTTTGGCTGTAACTTTCAAACCGTTAGAGGTAGAAACTTCACAGAACATGTAGTTGCATGGGTGGTACAAGAAGTACTAAAAAAAGTAAAAGGCTAAAAAATAGAGGGTGCCCCAAAACAAAAAAATGTATCTTCAAATATCATTTAATCCATTTTGTAAATTTTCCACACATAAATACATATATTGCACGGTACTCGTAGTACAGAACCCTACATATGCCAGCCTTATACTTGGCTCAATTTATTTAATAATTCTAGGCTTAATTCTGCTTTATCTTTTCGAGCATAAGCAAATGACTTTAGGTAGCTCTATAGGAAATAATCGGGAGGTGTCAAATCGCACGACCTTAGAGGCCAATTGATAGTCCCATTTATCGATATCAATTTAAGGGCAAATTTTGATTTCAATAAGTCGATGCTTGCAGACGCCGTACGGCACAGATCGCCATTTTGTTGAAATCACATATCACCCGGACCAATGTCATCCATATTTTTAAACAAAATATCAAATAACCATCGTGCGATAACAATCTCCATTGACAGTAACACGAGCTACGGCTTTATTTCTGAAGAAATAACATCCAAAGATGTCATCAGCATGTAAACCACACCAAACGACCCATATTTCTGGATAGAGTTTGTAGGGTCTTTTGTGGATTAGTTCTAATTTATTTATTTATTTTTAGTTTTAATTTAAAAGATTTTGTTATTCGTGCTTAATTCCCAGTTTTTATTATTGATAAAAACACTTGAAATTTATTGTTGATGGGATAAGCTATTCCTATGCGCATTTCACTGGTTGCTTAGGCCAGATCAAGAAAAAAAACTGGGAACTAGGCACGAATAACAAAATCTTTTAAATGAAAATTTTGTATTCCCAAAAATTACTTTTGATAATAAACTGGCAAGTGCACGGCCTAAAAGACTTACCTGGCAAAATGCTTTTGCAAGTTGTTTTTTGCATTTTGTTTTTTCTTAACCTACTTACAACTACAATTAATGTTGGAAGAATTTCAATCAATTGTAGTGGGGAATGTAAAAAGAGATAAACTCACTGTTTATTGTTGATGTTTTTGTTTAAACTTTGATATTGTTACAAGTAGAGCTGTTGCTTATGATTCTTATACGCTTAACAGTTTTATTTGGTTTAATATCTTTAGTTTTTCTAAAATTTTTATGGATGAAGTTTCCTGATGATCTGGCCTAAGCAACCAGTGAAATGCGCATAGGAATAGCTTATCCCATCAACAATAAATTTCAAGTGTTTTTATCAAGAATAAAAACTGGGAATTAAGCACGAATAACAAAATCTTTTAAATTAAAATTTTGTATTCCAAAAAATTACTTTTGATAAGAAACTTTATAATTTTTCGACAGTTTCTTCCCGAATATTATTTCTACGGTTTCCGAAAATGTACATGACAATATAAACATCAGAATTTCCAAAAAAAAAACAAATGGAATTAAGGAATTGCTTCTTTTTGACAAATTATTTTTATTACTTAAAACATTTTCCTGTGGTTTTATTTGCTAATATCTTTTTTGGGAGAATGTTTCCTGATTATTCTAAGTAACTAGTGAAATGCACATAGAAACTAGCTTATCTCCCAACAATAAACTGGGCATTAAGCACGACAATCAAAATCTTGTTATTTGTTATTAATTTTGGAATTTTAAATTGTGTGATTCTATTCTTATTAACTTCGTATTCTTATTCTCTAATAAATTTAAGGCGGTTCCCATGGACTATTTATTTTTTGTTTTTTGTTGAATACAATAATTTTCAGTTGTTAACAATTTGTTATCAATTTCCTAAAACAATTTTTATTTTGTTTTTTTTTTAATCAAAATTTATAGTAATTATGTATTTAATTTTTGAAAAAAAAAAACTTTAAACAAAAAGCCGCTAACAAATCACAAATCTAATCTAATTTTAATACACAAACTCACCAAAGAGAAACATTAATCTTTTTGTTTTTTTTATTATTATTTCTTCAAACCAAATAAAACCATAAACATTTACATTAATATAACAACAAGACACCAATTTTAATAAACATATAAATACAGTGTGTCAACTTATAAACGGTTTTTAAACGTGAAATTCGTGAGTGTTTGATCATTAAAAAGGTTTATGATTTTCTTCACTAAATTACTCTTTTTGCAATAAAAAAAAATATTAAAAATTATATTTACATAAATAGAACATAAATTTTAAAAATTTTAAAAAAAAATTTAACTAAATTAATAATTTAAATGGTTTTTTAAATTCAGCTTAAATTAAAATTTGTGGTTAATTGTCCATAATGGGTGCTTTTAATATAATTTACGGTCATTAGTTAATAAATTATTAAGTAAATGTTTTCAATATACCCAAAGGGAGAAAAAGGGCTATATAATTAAATAATTTTAATACATTTTTAACAAATTTACAACAAGAAAACATGTGCCATTTTTAGAAACAACCAAATGCAAAGGCAGACAGATGGACAGACAGTCAGAAAGACACTTTGTTAGGGATTGAAAAAAGAGTTTAAAATTTGTATAAAGTTGCTTTAAAAATTGTACTTTTTTGAGCACACACAATTAAATGGTGTTTTGTAATACGAATGCCTGACACATTCAAATTGTGGACTATTATGTTTAAGTTGCGCTCACACATTGGGGCAGTTGGTAAACGCATAAAAATTATTAAGAAAATGTTGGTCTGAAAAGCTTTTTCTCACCCGCCTTATACTCTAGACTTTCCCTCTAATTTGATTCGATCGATACAGAACGCTATATATTATTTCATGTCTATCATTTTATGAATGTTACATTCATGTTACATTTATAGAATGAGAGCAAATACACCCAATATGACACAATATAATACTTTGTGAATTGCCTAATAGTATTTAAAGTATCGATGTTTATTTTTAGGTGCGCCACTTTTTCCAAAATGATGGCAAGATATTTGACTGTCAGTAAATTTCAAATAATATAACTTTCAAATAAACATCAGTGTGAAATTTCCCGTTTTGTACGAAATTATTGCCAACCCTGGTTCAAATTCAATTTTTGTGGTTTTCCATTAAATTAATCACATATTTTTCACTTACAGAAAATTGTAGCAAAATTTTGTATTCAATTTACTCTGATATGAATTAAAGTTAAACAATTTAAAATTTTCAGAAAAAAAATAATTCACTGCAGCTTCAGCTTCAATTGTTAAAACCTCAAAAGGAATTTAAAAAAAAAAAACTTTTTGTTAAATGAAGTGTTTAAAATTGTTTATGTAGAATCTATAAGAATATTTGTTATTGTATAAAATGTATATAAATTGTTTGAAATTGTAATTATTTTAAATGTTAATGGCATATCTGTTTGATAGACACATATTTGTTTGGTTTTTACAGAATTTGGGTTCAATTATACTTTGCAACCCTTAATTTTTGTTTTTCAGCTTACGCATAAAAGTATTGAAATATTTATATTTATATATACTCGTATAATGATGTAATGGAAATTGGAAATACTAGACAACAATTGAAAAACTGCTCTGGGTGGTGAAGCAGCTCCCGCGTCGATGTCATTATTTTTTAAGGAAAATCAGATCGTTATTTTTGTCTGCCTTTCTTGCGTTATCAGTTTCACAGCATGGGTTGATGCGTGGCGTCACTTACCTGTTTCAGACGATTTTGATTATTGGTAGAGGACCATTTAAAACTCAGATTGATTAGTGGTGGAGTACCATTTAAAATGTAATTTAATGTAACTTGTGCAGCACCATTTAAAACTTAGGAATGGTCATTAGGCTTTCTGTCTTCTTATATGATTGTATAGGTCGCTTGTGCAGTTCTTGGAGAACCTTTATTTTTGTGTGATACCCTAGTAATACGACTAGGGGAAAAAAGCAACTCTGTATATGTATATAAAAAAACAGATTTATATAATTTTTAGTTCTAGCATATAAACTGGTTTTGCCATTTAAACTCAGTCAAGGTATATGTGTTTAAATATACTTAGTAGAATCGTGTCGTTCCGAAACGAACTAGTGCCAATGAACGATTACCTAATTGGAACGGTGCGAACTTGTTTTATCGTACCTCGTTCTACAATGGCAATCCGTTGGATGTGATCAGTGTGGCTGCCTTTTTTTGTTTGAATCAATTACACAGGTAATTGAATCAATTACAAAAGATATCTTATTTAATGTATTATAATATAAATGTTGCGTAATCACCCGTTTACCACCTGCAACGGCATGCAGGTATGTGTAGATTAAAACAGGTACAAATTTACGAAATTCTTAAAACTTATTCGTAATTTTTTGAAAAAGTTTTTTTACAAACATTTAAAAACAAGTAAGAAAGTATGGCTTATGTCCGTACAAATATGGATCTATCTATGTTTTAAATTTCATTAAAATCGATTCCTTGTGCCAATAAGAACCTATGTGCCAAATTTTATTAAATTATCTCCAAAATTGCAAACTATACTTTGCGCACCTTAACCCTTAAGTGATTAAATGAGCAAAATGCCTTTTTTCCTCCTGAAAGGAGTCCTAAAAAATCAAACTAGATCAGACCTTATTACGAAATGGTCACATTTTCTTAAGAAATTGGCAAACCTGCACGGCAAAAAAGAAGTAGTTTATGAAGGTTCCGAGTTTCAATATACCCTTCACCACTAGATGTGAATAAGTGTATACTAAGTTTGTCATTCCGTTTAAAACTTTTTTAATATTCATCTAAAACCCAATAAAGTTTATCTATTCTGGGTCCTTGAGTAATTTTAAGTTAATTTAGCCATCTTCGGTCGGTCTGTTAAAATCATGCTCACTTTCAAACGACTCCATTGTCGTTTATAGTTCTCCTAAGAAGTTTGGGATCCAACACAATCAGTTTAGTAGTAAATCCAATATGAGAAACAACCACAAATAATATTTCTGGTGCAAAAACTGAAATTAATTGGTGACGGAATGCACCGATATAACATTAATCAAAATGACTTAAAATCATATTATGTACTTAATTTTGTATATATAGTTCATAGTTTACTATATGCCCCATATAAAGCCCACTTTCAGAAGATACTTTAGTACGCCTGGAGCCGTAAAGAATAATGCTATTTTAGTTAAATGTGGCATGTCATTGTTTCATAACTATAGAAATCGTTCTGATAAATTTCGTGAAGATCGGCCCATAAATTACTATAATCCCTATATAAATCCCACTCTCAAAAAACAAATTAGTATTAATTTTAGTTATATTTAGTCGTGGGCAGTTATATAACAATATAAATAACTTTACCGAATTTTGTAATAATCGTTGTATAATTTTCCACAGGTCCAAGATTAAACCTGCTCCTTAAAAATTAAATTGAATCACCTAAAACCAATTAAGTTTAAAAAACTTAAAAAAAATAATAAAAGTTTGTGATGGTCGGCCTATAATTTAATATATAAAGCCCACTAGGAAAATTTTCTTTCTCTTTGGAATAACCGAATATATTTTTTTAAGAACACTAAATTATTTATCCCCTTTTTTCTAAAACACTTCACTTAAAAAAAAGAGTCAAACAAATTTTATCAAATTAAAAAAAAAAATTATATAAAAAATTTCCGAACGCAAGACGTTAGTTATTTAAAAAAAATAAATATGTATTTTAAAAAGTAATTAATTTTTCCTGTAATTATTGTTTTTTTTTTTTTTTTTTTTTTTTTTTGCTCTACCTTCTCTTTCAAGCTCCTGAAATAAATCCTTAATAGGAATTTTAAAAATTTTATTATTTTAAAACTATTTTTTGTTGCCCTTACCTTTTCAAAAAAAAAAGTTTGTTTTTGAAACACAATTATGCAAAATCCTTTTGTATTAAATTGTTTAGTTAACAAAAAACACCTTTTTATTTTAAGATTTTTACATTCTTTTATAAAATTTGTATTGCATTTTTTTTATTAAATCGTTCGTTATTAACTTTTTTCCATTAATTTATTTTATTTTTAAATTTAACGCCTTTTTTACTATTAAAACGTAACACTCATAGGTACACCCACCAACACACTTAAGAAAATGTATGCCGTTAAAATCGTAATATAGAAACGTATTTTCTTTTTCGAAACGTCTAAAAAATTTTTACTTTTTATTTCTGTTTTTTCTACTACAATATTTGTATTAATTTTTTTTAATATTAAATTTTGCCAAGCAAAGCTCGTCTTAACGTTATCGTGCGCAAATCCGAACTGAAATTGCGGGAAAACCAAATTGAAAACTTGGGCGCAAATAGTTGGGCACACAAAACAACGACACGAAATTCTATACATAAACAAAAACGGAATCCATTTAACAGCAACAGTTGATAAATGCTGCAAAATACTCTGCAGCAGAGTAAATTTAACAAATAGCAGCAAAAGCATTAAATAACATTACCCGCAACATACTTATGCACACAAATAAACACACCCGTTTAGATTAATGAAATAAAAGTACTTTTTTAATATCACATACTCTCTATTATTTAGATAAATACTCAATGAAATCAAAAGCAAAACAAACTTTCATGTAAAAGACACCAACAACAACATTCATTCTACTAGAGCAAAACAATAACAAATGCTTCATGGAGCAATATTAAACATAAACAAAAGCTAAGTAAACAGTAAACAGTAAAAGCAAAACTAGACTCATTATGTTAACGTTAACATAAATGTTGGGATTTAACATACTAAAGTAAGCACTCAAGTTTAATTGAACAGTAAAATTTTTACTTTCATGTTATTTACAGCCAACATTAACGTTATTAAGCATCAAAAGATGCTGCTCATGTTATTATTGAGATTTTATGCGCATATTCTGAAATCATAGCTAAAGTCGGAAATAATAAAACTGAAACTTATAGGTACTTATATATTTCATACAAAGCTATGCATAGATCTGATGCACAATTCATAACTAGCTAATGGTGTTTTCTTTTCTAAAAAATAATAATAATTTGTGTAATATATTTTTCAGGCTACACGCACCCTTACAAAGTGATACATTTTTCTAAATTACAAAGGAACAAAATATTAGCAACGTTTTACACCCAACACTAATGTGTATTTAGCGTGTTATATTATAATGCAAAGTTTGTACTAAAAAGCGATATTCACCACGGTTGTAGCGATTTTCAACATTAAATTTTCTTTGAATTCCAATAAGCGTTAACAACAATGATTTTCAACAATTAAAGTCAGCTGTTGGTAAAAATTATGCGCAAAAAAATAATTATTAAATAAAAGTAAAACAAACGAAAAACGAAAAGTTTTTTTTATCCATCACAATATAACCATAAATCACAATAAAACACAAATTGATAGTACATTTTTCCTATTTCGCAGCCTGTTTCAACGTGAAACGACCGGTTTCGCTCTCAAAATTGTCTATGGGGAAACAAGTCGTTTCAGTCATGTTTGGGGTGCGAAACAAGAATAAGAGAGCGAAACACGAATATTGCTGTCCGTGTGAACATGGTATAACAAATTAAAAATATTCTGTGACAAATTATATTTAAAACAGCAACAAAATTCGAAAAAAAAATCATTCTTTGGTTATAGTTTGAATATAAATCAAATAAAATATGGGCCTGTAAAAATAAGGTTATTAAATATAATTTTTTGACCAAAAACACATCTCTAGCTTATTTTCTTTTTTGCATGGTTGCTTTTTTGGACGCTGTAGAACTGGACGCAAGTAGCAATTAAAATAAGGTAAATTTATTATTTAGGAAATTGTAAGAGTATTTATTGTTTTCTGTACTTTAGAGAGGCACAAATTGATCGACAAAACTGTTTAACGTTTCAAATAAATTATAAAATGAATTTAATCAGCTGTTCTTTGAACGTTAGTTGGCATTTAGTTACAGCTTGACCCATAATTAAGTGCAGGCTTTTCGTGGTGAAAGTAACCAACTGTAAATAGCTTAAATAGGTACTTAAAAAGGTCAGTGCTTACGGATACTTTACACTATTCTCATTTCATTTTTCAATTATCCAACATTGTAATAAACATGTCATAAGAGTTCTTTTGCAGTGCTAATAGTAACACTAATTTATATTTAAAAATTTTAATTTTTAAATGAAAATAAGATGAATACTTACATATTTTCAGATAACATATTGAAAATGAGATAATATTTTGAAAATTCCCAACATTTGCCATAAAATAAGATATCTGTCCTTTTTTCCCTACGCTTAAAATTTTCCGAAAAAATCACTGAACGAGACCAAAAAATATATAAAAATTTAACAATTGATTTCCCTTTCCAAAGAAGTAAGGAATGTCATTAAGAAAAAAACTTAAAACGTAACAGCTTCGTTTCACCCTTCTTAACAAAGGGAGTAGCGAATGTGTAATGAATATTTTGGACGGTTTTTCTAAAAGAAATTGATACCTTCTGAAGGCAGGATATCATAAAAAACGAATCTTTTAGAAAGGAGTAAGAGACCTTTAAAACGGCCTGCCACTTGTCGTCCTCTCAATATTTACCGCAGGTGTAATTTCTGTTTCCTGTGTTCATTACATTAAGCATAACTCATACATATGTAAGTCGATTTGTATAACATTTGTTTAAGACATAATTATTAAATTGTTTTTTTTTTAATGCAGTATATTAATATAGAATATTTTGATTTTAATAATGAAAAATTATATCTCGCAAGTGTTGGCCATTTTCTGCTTTGCTTTTTGACATATTTTTCATAACCTTCGCACAATTCCGAATTTTATTATGCAAGTGTGTGTTATTCCTACTTAATTTCCCAAGTCTTGTTTACGAAATGCTGGCAAAAAATCAAAGAAAAAATAATAATTAAAAAAGTTATAGGGAATTCAACACCCTTTGGTCATTTTGGGCCATCCTGTATTAAATTTTTTTAATGAAAATTAGAACAAATTAGTTTACGATTTAACAATTATCTTAAAGTAAAATGAAATTGAGACTTTTGCTTAAACGACCGTAGGACAACAGTTTTACATCCGATAGAAAAAAGAAATTTAGCTCTTAGAGGCAAAACTGTTTTCTTTTGAATAAAGAATAAATAATTTGTTCTTATAAAAAACCAACTTATAATTTTTGGATATTACAGTTATTTTTTAAAAACAATGTGATCGAGAAAAATTTTAAAAAGTTTCGTTATCTATGGAGTCAACCAAACAAAGTAGAATACGAGAGCCCCGTATAATTTTTTTCTTTTTTTGCTTTTGTATTATTTTTCCCCTTCAATTCACATTACATAAATCTTTTCTTAATTTCCCCCAAATTAAAAAATTTAGTAAAAGATCATTGTAATATTCGTCGTTACTAACAAGCAAAGTACAAACAAGAAAGCTTCTTCACACTATGATGTAACTTGTTAACTGTTAAGTTTCCCCCTTAAAGTTTTACATTCCTATAAACTTTGTGATGACGTTACAAGAATAAATGTTAAAATATTTTATTTACTTTAACCTGGCATGTTGATGTAAATATTGCATACATTAAGATAATGATTCTTTTTGTTTTACATACATTTATTGCTTTTTTTGCTTCTTCAGGCTCTCTCATTCTATACAATTCGTGCTTATAGAACATCTTGTGTACTTCCTAGACATGACATAGAATGACATTAATTTGTTTAAGAAATAAAAAACAAAAACAATGTTAAATTTTTATAGTTTTTAACTGAAATTGACACTTTTAGATTTAACTTTGGAGCAGTTGGAGCATATGTATAACGGAATAACCGTGGGGACAATTTATTTGAAAAGTATTCTTGTTAGTATTCCCTTCCTACCAACTAACAGTTGCCTTTAGCGGTATTTTGTCTAAATATTTACAACAAAATTTAAGAGCAAATATTGGAGTTTTATCTCAGTAGGACATATTCTGTAAATATCGTATATAAATTATTTACGCACTGATAGAAATAAATTAGAAGAATGTCTGTCTTGTTACTAACGAAATACTTTTTATGAATTAAATACACATGAATTATTTTTTTATAATTTAAAAGGGAGTTGGGCAAAATGGTATGACTTAATATCAAATTGAAAAAATACTATGGTTTACGGGATCTTAGATGAATTTTAAAAGTTTTACACGGAATGACAAACTTATTCACCACTAGTGGTAGAGGGTATAAAAATCAGTTAATTTTTTTAAAAATAAAAATAAATCAAAATACCTAAATGCAAGAATTGTATCTTTAAGACAAAGGTTTTAAAATTGAACTTTAAAAAATTATTTTATTTTGTTCATAAAAATAAAATGCAGCTTTAAAATCTTTTTACTGAATCACATTTAAGAGTTAACTTTTTTTGTTTAAGTTTAAACAACCAAATTCCATTACTTGTACAATTTATTTGCAAAATATGAGAAATAACAATATGATTTTGCATCGGAAAACACAGTAATATTTAAATACATATTTGTACATCTAGTTAAAAATTTCTAAATTAATGAAAAAAAAATTAAACACAAACTAAAAAAAAATCATAGAAAATCTATTTCAAGGTAAATATATTTACACATGGTAGACTCGTTAGCGGACAGACATAAGCCCCAATTGTCAAATTCGTGTGTATGAGCCAAAATTTGTACATGTGTGCGTTAAATTGTTTTTGTTTTATATGAAGAAAATTTTGACAAGTCGGGTATTTTTATAGAGCAGCATGTCTACACTCCCAAATGAGTCTACCTTGTCTACTAATGTACCTTGATCAGTTTTATAAGTTTTATTTTTTATAATTAAAATTTTGTGAAGTTAATTCCTTACAGTGCAAGTGTTTCTATTTAAATTTATTATAAAATTCTTGTTCTCTTTAATATAATATCTACTAAAAATTTATTATTTTCAAGTTTCTTTTACTCACCACCTTTAACTCTTTTAAAACCTTGAACTTTATGTTACGACTAACTTAACAAATTACGAATAAATTTTTATACAAATCACTTTTAAATTCATAGGTGTTTAATTAATTTTTTAACCAATTTTTCTATTAATTTATAAACTTATGTATTTGTTTCCGTTCTTTGTAAATCTTCCCACTAAGTAAATTCTCTTTAATTTGCTTTTATAAACTGCATTTCGTTTCATTTCCTCTTTATCTTAATAAATTATATTTCATTGAAGCAACATGTTTTTTGCATTTACTCTATTTCCTTTTGATACACACATAAACACAAAAATAAAAAGAGCAACAACAACAATGTTATAACATTAAAAAAACGAAAAATTATACTGAGTACCAACAATAACAACAACATACAATAATCGTACGATTATTTAAACAAGCCAACAACAATGCAAGATGTCCCGTTATTTCTTTAAGAGGTATGCCAAGAATTCCAACTTTTTACATGGTTTTTTCTTGTTTTATCAACTATTTTTATAAATTTTACACTTAATTAATATTAAATGCACTTCGATTAACATTTTAATTGTAATTTTATAAAATTTTTAAGACTTTTAACAATTTTTTTTATTATTTTATTAACGTGTCGAAAGAGATAACGAATGTTGCAAACGCCGGTTAAAAAAGAACTAAAACATAATGTTAAATTTTAAGCAAATGAGAGTGAGACTTAAATGAATCTTTATCATTGGCATCATGTTGTTGTTGTTATTACTTTTTTAAGGAATAAAAATACAAGAGATGAGTGATGTGATTTTTTTTTTTGCAAAGAAACCAACAAAGATATCAGTGTTGCCAAGTTAAAATAGAAATAAAAATACTTAAATTTTTTCTCGATGTGCCTGAAAAAAACTTTGAATAATAACCCCCAATTAGCTCTGAAGGCCTAACCATAACATGCATAGCCTTGCTTAACCTACTGTCAAAAATTAACAAAAAGTCTCTCAAATGTATTAAAAAAAAACATTTGATTCCGTACGGAATGTGTGATTAGATTCGCACCTTGCTTAAGCAAATGACAATTTCATTAAACTTAGCAAAAAGTTTCCTTAAGTTCAATATGGTTTGCCTCATATAATGAACATGTATTCGCACATTTGCTTAAGCCAACTTAAGCACATTATGGTTGGGCCTCATTATAAGCGCATAAAAAATCACCTTTTAAAGTCACTTTACATAAATGCACCACCGAAGAACATTGTTTAACCTTGATTTCAGACAACAACAAAAACTTAGATAAGTATGTAGTAGGATGTGCGAAATCCAGAATTTCTTATTAATATTATTTGTTAATAAAAAATTGTATAAAATTTGTAGCTCCAGTTGTGTGAAATTTTATTTTTAAGAAAATTTTCCAATATTTCTCTACATGATGTCAAAAGATGAGGTCAAATGTTTAAACGATTAAATTTTTTTTAATTTTTTTACCCAGTATTTTCTGTTTGCAGTTGTTGTTTTAAGTCAATAAAAAAAATATCTATGCAACATCTAATCAATAGTCATCGCCACCAATTGATAAAATATCAACTAAATGGATAGATAAACAGATAGTTAGAAATACAAGCCGATAGATACTCATTCATATAAAACATGTAACAATTCCACTGATATGTAACAATTAACACGCTTTAGCAATTATAGAAAATATTTGTTTGCTGGATGGTTGGTAAGTTGCCACTTGTGAACAGGGTGGTGATTGGAGAGAAGTGCAAACGTTTTTTTTAGGAAAAGTGTCAAGGTTCTTGATGAGACACTGAAGAGCAGGTCTATATACAAAAGTAGTTTGAATAAATTTATAATGAGAAGAGTTTGGACAGGTATATATAAAGCCCAATTATTAATAAAAATTCCTCGGCAGTTTTCTTCCTTCTCCCATTTTTCCTATGTTAAAAATAAGAAAAGGGAGAAAACTCCCGTGGAATTTGTATTCATAATTGGGCTAATTGTCTTATGGTTTTATAGTTTTATTTGCAAATAAAGAAAGCATACAAACAAGGTAATATACCGGCTTTTTACAAAATTTGGTTGTATAATTGCTAGACATATAAAACGAATTTGTTGGAATTTAATGACAATCGCTGCTTTCCGCCATTAATTTATATTGTGCATAACAGTTTTCCTACTGAACCGATTCTGCTGAATATCAATGCAAACCGATAAACTTTTCTGTTGAGTCGTTCGGAAGTTAGCATGATTTTAACAGAAGTGCATGACTAAACCGGCTCAAAGACCCATAGTGTATACAAAGCGTCAAAAGCGAGTCTATACTTTATAGGGTCTTAGATGAATATTTAAAAGGCTTAACATGGAGAGACAAACTTAGTATATACATATTCATTCACTACTGCTGGTGAAGGATATAAAACTTTAAATAAAAATGTTATTTAATACGGTAAATTCAATTTCATTTTGGGAGAGGAACCCGGGAAAATTAATTTCATTTCCAGCTTTCCGGGGAGTAAAAAAAGGTTGTAAAACATAAGCCCTAATAACGAGGAAAGAAGGGTTAAAGAAGAATAACAATTTAGAGAAGAAGATTTCATTGATAAATTTACCTTTAAAGACTTATTATTAAAAAGCTGTTTAAAAAAAATTTTTAAATCGATTGTTTTAAACTTTCTAATTTTGTAAACACCCTGTTGTTTTCGTTCATTTACTAGTTTTTCAGAGAATGAAAGTGCAACTGTTTAGTTAATGAAATTAAAAGTAATTTTAATTTTATAAAACCAACTTTAAATTACATTTAAACGCAAACATTTTTTAGGTTAAGACCACCCAATAGTCATAAAATTAAAAAACGTTTAAATTTTTGCAATATTTTCATAAATATTTTTATTAATAAAAAAAAGTAATCAATTGTTTTACTAGAAAAAACAAATAATCAATGTAATAATAAAAAAAATGGAAATAAATATGACTCATTTATAATGTTTATAGTAATAATAATAATAAAAAAGTAATTTTAATTTTAAACATGATTTTTAAAATGTTGGTCTAAAACACATAAAATATAAATGTTTTGAATATTGATTATTAAAAAGAAATATTTAGTAATGACATGATTACAAAAGAAAATCAAAATGTATTTAAAATATTTATTTTCGGCTTGAAAACTAATTTAAAATGTTTATTAAAATTTTTTAATAGAAAGACATTTTTAAATAAATTGTCAAAAATAAAATGATTATAGAAGTTTAATTTATGCCACCCACGTGTGATAACAAATTAATAAAAAGTTTAAGAAAATAGATTCAATTTTGTATACAAAAATTTAAATAAATATTAAATTTAACACTTGCTTACACCATAAAAGGACCATAATGACAAAGAGTGTACCAAAAACGTACCAACCATAGAAAAAATGTATACATACTTATTTCCCCTCAAACTTTATCTCTTCCCCTTAATAATAACCATGGCACGTAAGACAACAATAAGTTTTATAAAATTCCAATTTACACAGACGTTCTCGATTAATTCGCTTACAATTATTTAACTCATCACTACAATTTTGTAGGCTTTGTGGCGCCGCTGCTATTACCAATTTCTCTTTGCCAGCTGCCAAATCTCTGTGCACATAGTGCCTACTAACACCACCAACATCAGCATCCTTCTTCTCATTCACATTTACTCTATAACTATGACTGTCATCATTTTGCAATTGCTCCAATTCAGTGGCAGAAGCTAAAGCTGAAGCAGCAGAGGCAACAGCACCAGCCTCATTCAATTCTGTACAAGTTTCCAAAACCAAGAACATACGAAGAAGAAAATCAAAAACATTATTATGTATTTCCATAAATTACCACCACTATTACTAGTTCTCCTTATGGTCATATGATGCGTACCTTCACATTTGGCCAAACTGCAGGCACCGTAGACGGGTTCTCGTTCCAAATATTTACATTTATTCGATTCGATCATGGCGTTTTGTTTCCAATCAAATTCAAGGCATTTTGCATATCGACGTTGAACGCCTTCGCCGCAGGTGCGAGAACACTAAAAAAAAAAGAGAAAACATAAAGGTAATTTTTAAAATGTTCGTAATATTTTCAAAAATCCTATGAAAAAAATAACTTTTTTTCTGCGAAGGGTAATTTTTATTCCACAAAAGTACCGGTTATGCAAAAAAGTACCTTAGTTCTAGAAAAAAAGCATTTTTTAACTTTTCCATCAAAATAAAGATTTTCACAATTCTTTTTTTTTTTAATTAAAAAAAAACTAAATACTTTTCTTCAAAAGTACTTTTCCTAATCCTATTTTTTTTTTTTTTTTTTTTTTTTGAAAAAACTACATTCGAACTTTCCTAAAAGGATTTTTTTTTCTCATTAATTACTTTTTCGCTTAAATTTTACTTTTTCTATTTTTTTTTAAAAAATTAATAGAATCTGGGAATTTAGTTCCCATAGTGAGTAACATTTATTACATAAATAAAAAGTTTTTTCCTAAAAAACGAAAATCTGTGATCACTTCTAAAAATTGGATTTTCTAAGGATTTTTATATGAAAAACTTTAAATGCGTTTTTCTTGAAAACTAGAAGAGCTAGAGCCAAAATAACGAAAATCTGTGATCACTTCTAAAAATTGGATTTTCTAAGGATTTTTATATGAAAAACTTTAAATGCGTTTTTCTTGAAAACTAGAAGAGCTAGAGCCAAAATAACGAAAATCTGTGATCACTTCTAAAAATTGGATTTTCTAAGGAGTTTTATATGAAAAACTTTAAATGAGTTTTTCTTGAAAACTAGAAGAGCTAGAGCCAAAATAACGAAAATCTGTGATCACTTCTAAAAATTAGATTTTCTAAGGATTTTTATATTAAAAACTTTAAATGCGTTTTTCTTGAAAACTAGATTCGTTATTTTGGCTCTAGCTCTTCTAGTTTTCAAGAAAAACGCATTTAAGTTTTTCATATAAAAATCCTTAGAAAATCCAATTTTTATAAGTGAGCACAGATTTTCGTTATTTTGGCTCTAGCTCTTCTAGTTTTCAAGAAAAACGCATTTAAAGTTTTTAATATAAAAATCCTTAGAAAATCTAATTTTTAGAAGTGATCACAGATTTTCGTTATTTTGGCTCTAGCTCTTCTAGTTTTCAAGAAAAACTCATTTAAAGTTTTTCATATAAAACTCCTTAGAAAATCCAATTTTTAGAAGTGATCACAGATTTTCGTTATTTTGGCTCTAGCTCTTCTAGTTTTCAAGAAAAACGCATTTAAAGTTTTTCATATAAAAATCCTTAGAAAATCCAATTTTTAGAAGTGATCACAGATTTTCGTTATTTCGGCTCTAGCTCTTCTAGTTTTCAAGAAAAACGCATTTAAAGTTTTTCATATAAAAATCCTTAGAAAATCCAATTTTTAGAAGTGATCACAGATTTTCGTTTTTTGGCTCTAGCTCTTCTAGTTTTCAAGAAAAACGCATTTAAAGTTTTTTATATAAAAATCCTTAGAAAATCCAGTTTTTAGAAGTGATCACAGATTTTCGTTATTTTGGCTCTAGCTCTTCTAGTTTTCAAGAAAAACGCATTTAAAGTTTTTCATATAAAAATCCTTAGAAAATCCAATTTTTAGAAATGATCACAGATTTTCGTTATTTTGGCTCTAGCTCTTCTAGTTTTCAAGAAAAATGCATTTAAAGTTTTTCATATAAAAATCCTTAGAAAATCCAATTTTTAGAAGTGATCACAGATTTTCGTTATTTTGGCTCTAGCTCTTCTAGTTTTCAAGAAAAACGCATTTAAAGTTTTTCATATAAAAATCCTTAGAAAATCCAATTTTAAGAAGTGATCACAGATTTTCGTTATTTTGGCTCTAGCTCTTCTAGTTTTCAAGAAAAACGCATTTAAAATTTTTCATATAAAAATCCTTAGAAAATCCAATTTTTAGAAGTGATTACAGATTTTCGTTATTTTGGCTCTAGCTCTTCTAGTTTTCAAGAAAAACGCATTTAAAGTTTTTCATATAAAAATCCTAAGGAAATCCAATTTTTAGAAGTGATCACAGATTTTCGTTATCTTGGCTCTAGCTTTTCTAGTTTTCAAGAAAAACGCATTTAAAGTTTTTCATATAAAAATCCTTAGAAAATCCAATTTTTAGAAGTGATCACAGATTTTCGTTATTTTGGCTCTAGCTCTTCTAGTTTTCAAGAAAAACGCATTTAAAGTTTTTCATATAAAAATCCTAAGGAAATCTAATTTTTAGAAGTGATCACAGATTTTCGTTATTTTGGCTCTAGCTCTTCTAGTTTTCAAGAAAAACGCATATAAAGTTTTTCATATAAAAATCCTAAGGAAATCCAATTTTTAGAAGTGATCACAGATTTTCGTTATTTTGGCTCTAGCTCTTCTAGTTTTCAAGAAAAACGCATTTAAAGTTTTTCATATAAAAATCCTTAGAAAATCCAATTTTTAGAAGTGATCACAGATTTTCGTTATTTTGGCTCTAGCTCTTCTAGTTTTCAAGAAAAACGCATTTAAAGTTTTTCATATAAAAATCCTTAGAAAATCCAATTTTTAGAAGTGATCACAGATTTTCGTTATTTTGGCTCTAGCTCTTCTAGTTTTCAAGAAAAACGCATATAAAGTTTTTCATATAAAAATCCTAAGGAAATCCAATTTTTAGAAGTGATCACAGATTTTCGTTATTTTGGCTCTAGCTCTTCTAGTTTTCAAGAAAAACGCATTTAAAGTTTTTCATATAAAAATCCTAAGGAAATCCAATTTTTAGAAGTGATCACAGATTTTCGTTATTTTGGCTCTAGCTCTTCTAGTTTTCAAGAAAAACGCATATAAAGTTTTTCATATAAAAATCCTAAGGAAATCCAATTTTTAGAAGTGATCACAGATTTTCGTTATTTTGGCTCTAGCTCTTCTAGTTTTCAAGAAAAACGCATATAAAGTTTTTCATATAAAAATCCTTAGAAAATGCAATTTTTAGAAGTGATCACAGATTTTCGTTATTTTGGCTCTAGCTCTTCTAGTTTTCAAGAAGGAAGAATTTATCTAAAATCAATTTTTAAAGTACTTTTTTGCAAACTCGTCTCTTTTAATAGTATGTATTTCTTTTTGAGTCCGGTACTTTAACCAAAAGCACTCGTTAAGAAAAAAAGTAAATTTGTACAATAAATGCATTTTTCTGAAACAAAAATAATTTTCCAACTTACCTCCGACCACTCCGAATAGTGCCATTGTGGTCCACAAAACTCTACATCATGTTTCGTACAATTTAGCGCTTCCAAAGGTTTCGCTTCCGCGGCGCATTGTCCAGCATCAACAACATAGCCATCCATTATACATAAAACCATACGAGTCCGTTGCAACTTAAAACATTCTCCAGTACAATTTGACCAATCAGAAGTGAACCAAGTGCCCTTGCGACAAGATCGCGTAGAACAGGAACGTTTTTGTTCGGGTGTTAAGCGGGCATCGCAAAGATCAGTGTAGGGAGCTGTACGATCACAGTATATAGTGCGATATTCATAATTAACACTGCACTCTTGAGAGCACTGTTCACTCCAGTCGGACATAAGCCAAACACCAGCCTTATCGAAACGATCATCACGATGAAAACGTCTTAAAGGTGGCGCCAAAGAGGCATTTAAATGGCGTTTGCCTAAAAGAAAATAAAACATATGTAGAGATTAGTTATACATTTTTAAAATCATCTTTTGTTTTATTGGTTTTATTACCTGAAGCATTTCTTACAGCTCCTGGGGAACCAATAAGTCGCGAATACATTTTCGGTGGATTATCAGGATTACGTGCATATATTTTTCTCTTGGCCATCAAATGACAATTACAGGTCTCCTTCAGATCGGGTAATTTCTCAGTTTTACACATGGATTCCTCTACTTCCTCGATTACACCACTAGCTTGTTCTTGAACACATTGGACTATACGACTACGCACACCTTCTGCCTTATCCTCAGCACACTCACATTCACCATATTTCATTGGTCGCCAATAGGCCGGGCAAAGACCCCGATTACATTGATAAATATCTTCACTAAAGTCTTCTTTTTTACTTAACGCACATCTCTTGGGTGAATAATATCGGCTCGAAGCTTCCTTAGTAGGTGAATCTCGGACACATCTATAAATGGGCATTTGTACACCCCGACCACAAGAACGATTGCAGGGTCCAAACCCCAATAAAACCCAAGAAAATCTCCGACGTTTTTTCTCTTTGGCTCGAGAAACTTGGCTGGAATCTTTAATGGAGTTTTCGTCGATTTCATCTAAAGGCTGGCCCAATTCATTCCATTGACTTTGTAATTCCTCAGGTTCACTTATCGAAGCTGAGGCCACGGGCAAGGTATACGTATAGCTAACGCCGGGGTTTAGAGATCGAAATAACAGCTAAAATGAGTTTTTGTTGTAATTTTTAAAAAGATTTTTGTAATTTTTCTATATTACCATAAGTTCAACTGGTTTACGCAATGGACCCTTCGCCAAAATTGTAGTGGTTTCTTTGTTATAGTCGTAGATATCGTCATCGTATAGAAATATACCACCCTCGGATGCCTTATTGTTACCGTTTATTATATAAATATCATCGGATGTTTTCAACGCTAATAGAAATAATACAAAAATTTTACCGATATGGAAGAATGAAAAATTCCAAAAATCTTGCCTATTAGGTTTGAACTTTGAGCCATTTGTTTAATGGTCACATTCATGGCTCCAGTCGGTATGGTAGTTATATAATTATAGCCATGATTTAGTTTTGATTGTGAAAAAATTTCACTGACTTTTTTGCACAATACGGAACCACATTTCTCCTGATCATCTTTGGTTGTTGCTGGGCGTATGGCGCCACTGCTATGGACCGCCTGAAAGAATATATAAGCAAAAAAAAAATAGATCGACTTGTAAAGGATTGTTCGGGAAATGTGAAAAGTGTTTTTAATTAAATAAGGGGTTCTTAGAGAAAACTTACCAAAATTATTATAATACAAAGTTTAAATATATTTCTGATGATTTCTTTTTTCATTTCAAGAGTTTTCGAAACTTGGTTTCAATTGGCAATTTTTATTAAAAGTTAAAATTATTTCCAAAAAATTTATGATTCTACCTTATAATTGAAAGCTAAACTGAAAAGAGTTGTTGTAGAAAAAATATATTTTCTGGTCCGTAAGAATTACCAGAATTTTTAAATAAATTTCCGATTTCTTCATCTTCTAATATTTAAAAATAAATATTTGTGTGTTCGATTACTCGATCGCGACACCTCCCATACAAAGACAATATAGATTTCCCTATATGTGGAGAACGCAGAGCTACAGTTTCCAAATTGTGTATCAATTAGAGTATCTAGTCGAACAACGATTAATCGAGGAATTTTTCAGCCATTATTTGATCGAATAATCAAAATAGCCAATTTCGAATAACGAATAACTCGAACAATTTATGTCAATTAATCGACTAAGATGAATATCTTTAAAAAATCTATTTTTTTTTAAATAAAAATATCTGTTTTTAGATTTCTAACTGTTTAATATTATCAAATAGAATCTGGGAATTTATTTCTCATGGTGAGTTACATTTATTATATTTATTATATTTATTATTATCTGATAGTGCTTAGAAAATATTCCTGTGAAATAATGAAGGAATGAGACTATTAAAGTATAAAAGCTTTTGAGGAATGTATTTGACATAGAATACACATTCGAATAATATGAAAAATTTGTTTAATATTATTTAAAACTAAATTACATGTTCTTAACTTCTTTATTTATTTTAATCACACAAACTTTTGAGCATATTTCAGACCCTTTTGTTGTGTGAGAGACAAATTGTGTATATCATTATAAACGTCAAATTCCATACGTTAGAAATTTAACACCTTAATAGCACATTTTTCATATCG
Source organism: Pollenia griseotomentosa (assembly GCA_963931875.1). Lineage (NCBI taxonomy): Eukaryota > Metazoa > Arthropoda > Insecta > Diptera > Polleniidae > Pollenia > Pollenia griseotomentosa. The sequence goes on along the minus strand of OZ007561.1, from coordinate 198,183,252 downwards.
TCGTTCGTAAATTATTGTGTTCTAGATGGTTATATTTTACATATATTATTGAACACAATAATTTACGAAAGACGATATAAAGTTTTACATATGTGACGCGCAAAATAGAAAGGGAACTAAGGGTTTTGTTCAGGACAGCCATTTTAAAGATTTAAATACGTGTATCTTTGGTGTACCATCACTGAGCGTGTTGGTATTTGTCTCATTTGAAAGCGACACATCTCATGACGTCAGGAACGTGTTGGTCAACCTTGAAAACGCGCGTAGGTCGTCCCTACCTCTTGTTTTGTGTAGTTGGTTTTTACTGTTCCCTTTACCTTACTGGTCCCTTTCTCTGTGCGCTGTCACATACATCGTAAAAAAATGTGTAAATTAAAGGAGATTACAAAAATTTAATTAGTTATCAGTGAAATTATAAAAAATTAGGTGATTTTTAAAAAATGTTTAACTAGAATGTCCATCGACTTCAATTTCACTCGATTTCTAGGAACAATAAATTGGTTTTAAAAGTTTTTCGTAACTTACTGGCACCTCTCACAAAAAATGCCGGAACTAAAAAGACAAAAATATAATAAGTAAATAAAAAAGTGTCTTAAAAAATATGAGCTCAAGCCAAATACCCGCATTAAGTTAAGCAGGCGGGACACAATTGCAAGTTATAAACCGAAAAAATTATTGGTTCCCGTGCTAATAAATAACTGCTAATAAACATAACTGTACTAAACTTTGGCTTTCGGATTATTTTATAGTAGAGCAAAAGTTTCTAAATAAGACACAAGCATCTTGGTTTTAAGTAAATACACATTTTAAATGCTTGCCCAGGATGCAAATTCACTCGTGTATGTACGTGTGGTGGACCTTATATTCGCTGTCATATCTAAATTTTTTGATTAACATCCAGCATCATCGGTGTGACACATACAAACACATGTTCACTAATACTACCATAGCGCTTGATAAGAAATATCGCTCCTTTATTGCAACATAGTCATATCTCAAAAAAATGAACCTTTAGATACAGGTTTAATGAAATATATTTTGCTATAACTTCGGTCCAGTTTGAGATATAATACTGATTTTATTTTTGAAATATAAAGGAGGTAACTATAAATGAACACTTTTGCCAAAGTAACTTGAAATTTTTGATTTTTTGAGATATGACTATGTTGCAATAAAGGTGCGATATGAATTGTTATTTTATTGTTTTTTGTTAAACTACATGTTTGTGTTATTTATTAATATAATAAAAGTATCAATTTACGTAGAGATTTATGTTTTTTTTCCCATTGGATAAAATTATTTGAATTATTTGAGTAATTCGAACAATTTAAAAACCTTACTCGATTAATCGAGCAAATTTAAAATTCAAAAATCGATTAATTCCTTGCTCGAACAAAACCAGATGTCAAATAATTGGATACTCTAGTATCAATCCACAACATCTGACAAAATATGGGCGGGATTGCTGAAGAAGGCAGGAGATAAATTGGTACACAAGCTCTTTAGATGGGATTGGAGCAGTGGAAGTGGCACTTCCATACAAATAAATTATACATATATTATTTTTCTATACCTGGAGAACGGTAAGAGCAAAAGTTTCTAAATAAGACACAAGCATCTTGGTTTTAAATATGTACACAACATCTGAAAAATATGGGTGTTATTGGATAGGTGGGCGTGGCACCTCCTATACAAAGACAATAAGGTTTTTGTGTAACTGGAGAATGACAATAAGTTAATATGTATTTCAAATTTGGTAGAAATAAGTAACTTGGTTATCAATGCTCAACAACTTGCAAAAAGTGGGCGGAATTGAAGAAGTTGGCGTGGCACAATAAACTCTGTATATCTGGAGAACGGCAATAGCAAATAATCTTAAAAAGGGTAAGTATAAAATAGCCCAAATTTGGTGCAGCATCTATTATGTTCAAATGTCTCCCCGTGATTTTCATCAATTCTCGTTTTTGAAGATGGGAGATTATGTATATAAAAAAGGAAACGTAGCTTCATGTGTAAATGGACCTTTTATGCAACATATAAGATTTTGTCTTAAATGGGAATTAAGTGTAAAAAAGGACTTTTTGTTTGAAATGAGACTTTCGAGTAAAAAGTTACTTTTTGCATAAAATAAATATGTTTCTTTAAATGTTAATCAATTTTATTTTTTAATTAATCTTGGCAGCTGCCATATAACCCTACAAAATATAAATTTAATTCATATTCATTTCACTTTGAATGCATGTCACTCACTATTTGTGTGTCACTTAATCTTACTAACTCTCATGCATTTAACATGGCTGACGTCTAGATGTCATGTTTAACTATTTAACATGACATCTAACCAATATATGTACATAAATATTTTACTGCATTTCAATTAATTGATAGATAGCGTTGACATTTCAACAAACATTTAATGAATTAAATCAAAATATTTTTTTTATAATTCTCTTAATTAATTTGTCAAATAAAAGAAATATGAGGGGAATCAGTAGTATATTAGATAACAAAAATATTTTCCATTTATTTAATGAAAAGTTTTAACAGTCAATTGGCAAATATTGCCAACCACATTTTAACCAAAAAAGTGGGCAATATTATTTTGTTTATTGCCAAATTATGAAAACAAAGAGCAAAAAAGACCACACACATGTTAAGTTTACAATACAAGTCACTAGTAAAAATTATCCAAGTTTACAATGTCACAGTAATTGGTTGGATAGTTGGTGGTTCGCTGGTTTCCATTCAACTTTATTGTACCAAATTTTAAGTTTCAATACATTTTGGTTTGCAGTAAATTTTAGACAGTTATCAATTATTGTTATGTGTTTCTTAACGATAAATATATTTTTGTTTGCCTTAAAGAGTTTTAGGTAATAAATTTTCATTAATCTATTACTAAACTACAGTTTATAGTCCAAAACAGCTATTGCACTATGGCTCTCACTTACACAATTGCACTGATACAAATGAATGATGGAATCTTAAAGTATTAAGAATTTATTTTTATTTTCGAAAAACAAAAAAAAAACAGTATTTAAGATAAATTTAAAATGCATAAAGTGCAATATTTTAGTACTGAAATCTTTCTCTTTAAATCTTTAATTTATAGGTCATTGTTGGTTGCAATATCATCGTAATTTGTTTTTTTTTTTTTTTTTTTGTGTGCTGAGTTTTAGTTTTACGAAATCATCTTCATGTGACCCAATTAGCAATCCATAATTAGTTCAATAGTGTAATTTTAAGTGCCAGACTTTTGGTTTCTCTAACAATTGTCGATACTTTATGATGATCACAATTTTCGAAATTTTACTATTGGGGTGGGTTAAGTTTACAAGTTAAATATTGAAATGTTTCATGAGTATTTAGCGTTAAGTATGCGGCTTTAATTTGCTATTTGTTACACTTGACTTCTGGCAAGAATTTCGAAATTTCCAGTCAACAATTAACACAAGATTATGTATCATTATGATGAAAAAATTGGATTTGAGAAGAGTATTTAAAAAGGGGTATTCAAAAAATGTAACAAATGTATTTTGTTTTTTAAATAAGCAGACAAAAAGTTCTAAGAAATTCAAGTTTTTGTTATAAAACGAAAAAAAAATAGTTTTTCTGGGTTCATACTATTTTAGTTTTCTTTTGGAAAATCTCAGCATGTTTTTCTCTCATTAATAAACTCAGACTTTCTGAAATAAAGCTTTCATAGTGTGACACCATTCTTTTAAAGAAATCTTTTTGTAAATTAAAGGGATTTTTGTGCAAAAAGAGTTATGTGAGAAAAGAAGAAGAACTTTTTAAGCAAAATGGCACTTTTTTGGAAAGAGTACTTTTTGAAATAAAAAATCCTTTTTGTGTTTAAAAGATTATAATTTAAATTAAAATATAAAGTACTTTTTGTCCTATTTTTGTGTTTAAAATTACCTTTTTGCGCAAAAATAGTGTTTTACGGCCATTTTTTAGGTTTGATATTATATCACATTTATATTTTAAATCGTTTTAAATACAAAATTCTGTTCTTTACTAAGCACTTTAATGTAACTCAATTCACCAAGCTGGTACATTTAAATTCAACTTAAGATTCCATTGTAATACCTTAGCAAGGTGGCCTCAAGTTCACAACAATACAACAACAACAGGCAAAGCAATAACAGACAGCTGTTTTTTGAGACCTCCTTGTAAATAAATACACTTTCTTATGATATTTGTTTGTATTTAGTAGTGCTTCCATAATTTTTTCTTAATTAAATAAGACTAAAAATAAAACTCAAAAAATTAATCTGTATATAAATACGATTTAAGTTTATATGAAAATTAACTTAATATAGACTTAAATACTATCCTAAAAATTGGACATTACTGTTTAAAATGTCTTTTTAAAAAAGAAGAGAATTTTCTTAATAAAAACCGAATTTTGGTGTAAAAAGACGTAGAAGATAAGAAGAACTTATAATGAAAATGGGACTTTTTCTGGAAAAAGTATTAAAATTGAAATAATTCTTTTTACCTTTTTTGTGTTTAAAAGTACCTTTCAGTGTTAAAGAAGGATTTTTAGAGTTAAAAAAAGGCATTTTAACAAAAATTGGTTCCTAAAAACCTTAAATTGGAAAAAAGTACTTTTTGTCTTAATTTGACAATGAATATTTGGTTTGAAATGAAGCATTTTGTATTAAGATTTATGATCTTTTGGTGTAAAATGGAAATTTTATTGTAATGTAAGATTTTTGGAAACTGTGACTTTTTGTGAAAAAACCATTTGATTTTGTAACGGAAAGTGTTTTTTTTTATAAAGTTTTGAAGCAAAGTTGACCTTTTAGTAGAAATAAAACTTCTTGGATAAAATTCAACTTTTGATGCAAAATAGGACTTTTTATCTAAAACTTTTTGTCTACTTTAAAAAGTCATTTAATTTAAAAAAAAAACGAACTTTGTAAAAAAAAGAAATTGCATTTTAAAATAAATCATAAGCAAATTTTCTTTTACAACTAAATCTTATTATATGTATGTAAAATTCATTTTACTTTTGGTTCCTTATCACGTTCATAAAGATTATTTATGATTTTATATACGGTAGTAGACAAATTTAAGTTTAATAATTTAATCAGTTTCCAACAAAAATCAAGAAACTTGATTTTTATTAACCCAACTCAAAAATAGTGAAGGTAAATTGCATTTTTAAAATAACTTGAGGGTTCTATGAAAATAAATCTGTTATATTTTTTTAATTTTTTTTGTTTTAGTTACAAAAAAATGAATTAATGTGGGGTATTTAGAGAGGTATACATTTCTCTTTCGCTCTGTGTTTACAGGATGAATGTCAGCAAAAATTTACTTATTGATTAATAAATAAAGGCTTTTTTTAAAGTGAGGGAGGCTGTATGTACAGTCACTTTCTTAACATAAGGTTTGAGAATTAAGAGTGACTTTTTGTAGAAGACAATATAATCTTTTGTATAACAAGGTGTGACTTTTTATACAACAACATGTGACTTTTTGTAGAAAAAAGCCTGATTGTTTTATTGGAAAACGTGTGATTTGTGCGACTTTTTGAGTAAAAATTATGTATGAGTTGTGTTGACCAGGTCAATGCACTCCCCGCATTATAATTGAACAATCCGTTGAGCACCTCTTTACATAGTATCTGTAGATTTCCAAAAGTCATTCGACACCATAAGGCGCTACGCAATTGTGACATCACTGGAAATTAAAGGTGTGCCAACAAAAGTAACAAGTATGATCAAAGCGATGTACGATAACGTCACGGTACAAGTCCGCCAAAGTAGAATGAACAGCGCAGTGTTGCCAGTGAAATTTTGAGAAAGATACATTTTAGTTTCCAAAAAGATACACTTTTTCCCAAAAAGATACGTTTTGAATTGAAAATTCATTTTTAACGTTTAATATTTATTAACATAACATTTTTATTTCATATTTATATGCATATTGCAAAGAAAATGATTTCGTTTACATTCATTTTTATATTTATTTAAGTCATAAATAGGTATTAGGTGAATATGAAATTTTTAAAAATACAGTAACCAAACTTTAAAATTAATTATATGTAATTATCTTTGAATATTATCAAAACAAATTCATTTTTGTAAAAATTAATATACGAGTTTAGGCGTTTATACTTAGGCGATAGTACCAACGTTCATATATATTTCCTGAAAATAAAAAATAACCACAATACTAATTATTGTTAAAGCTAGGGCACGAGCTCTATGTATTCATTTGTCCTTCAAGTTGTGCTGAAAAAGGTCAACAGGAAAAAGAAGGACAAAAAAAATGAAAAAACAAAATATGTACTTTGGACTTCAAGAAAAATTCTTGACAAAAGTACGAAAAAACAGAAGTAAGGAAGAACATGTAAAATCAATTAAAAATGGATAATCATTCAAAAAAAAGCAAACTTCGATCTACCAAAGGTTAAAATACAATTTGGTTTAAGGATTGATGTTTGACTATTGACGTCAGCAGTCGTCGATGGCTGCGAGTGTAAAACGGCAAATCCATCTGAGGAGATCGAGTGGTTGCGATCGAAACATGTCATGGTAACCTGCCGGCCCGGGTTCGAGCCCCCGCCACGGTCAAAAGTGAAAGATTATCAATAACAATTTTAATTAATTTTCATGTTGTAAAATTCCTTTCTTCATAAAAATAATTTAATGAAAATTAAATTTAATGAACTTAAGCCTAATTAAAATTATTAAAAATTTGGATTAAAAACCATAAAATAGTTCAGAAAAATTAACCACAATACTAATTATTGTTAAAGCTAGGGCACGAGCTCTATGTATTCATTTGTCCTTCAAGTTGTGCTGAAAAAGGTCAACAGGAAAAAGAAGGACAAAAAAAATGAAAAAACAAAATATGTACTTTGGACTTCAAGAAAAATTCTTGACAAAAGTACGAAAAAACAGAAGTAAGGAAGAACATGTAAAATCAATTAAAAATGGATAATCATTCAAAAAAAAAGCAAACTTCGATCTACCAAAGGTTAAAATACAATTTGGTTTAAGGATTGATGTTTGACTATTGACGTCAGCAGTCGTCGATGGCTGCGAGTGTAAAACGGCAAATCCATCTGAGGAGATCGAGTGGTTGCGATCGAAACATGTCATGGTAACCTGCCGGCCCGGGTTCGAGCCCCCGCCACGGTCAAAAGTGAAAGATTATCAATAACAATTTTAATTAATTTTCATGTTGTAAAATTCCTTTCTTCATAAAAATAATTTAATGAAAATTAAATTTAATGAACTTAAGCCTAATTAAAATTATTAAAAATTTGGATTAAAAACAATAAAAAAGATGTTCATATATCCTTAGAACAACTTCGCACTACTAGTAATCATAGATTTAGATGGATCGTATGTTGCAACCCCTTAAGGTTTTCTTTCAACATTATTAAAGCTGCTATCAAGGTGAATTCACTAGAAGGTGGGGTCAAGTCAACATATGGTGTTTTTTTTTCGGTGGTCGACTTGTCAAAGTGTGTGTGCAAACTAATTTTTTTATGTAAACTAACCTTTTTTTACTAGCAATATTTTTAACAATCCGACCACAGAAGCAGTGTTTTTGTATCGTTGACCTCACCTTTTAGTCAATGCGTCTTGGCTGCTATTGTATTAGTATTGAGTCGGTGACGATGATCAGTCTTAATAAGTTTAAGTTGGCTAAAAATTTTCGAATTTTTTGTTTCTGTACATTTTGCGTACAGATTCAAAAGATACGAAAAATGTCAGGATTATACATGATACCTGAAGAATTCAAAAGATACGAAAAATGTATCTTTCGTATCCTAACGGCAACACTGGAACAGCGAACCATTTACCACTTTCGCTGGGGTAAAGTAGGGATGTCCATTATCACCCTTACCTTTCGTTGTCACACTGTATAATCTCATGAAAGGAAGGCAAGAAAGTGAGAGGAATATTTTGGGGTCTATACAACTCGATTTTGCGGATAATATGTGTCTCATCTCCCACAGACACTGCGATATACAGAGAAAACTTAATGAGCTCGTTGATATTTCCAAGACCGTTGTTGTGGAAGTAAATAACAAGAATACCAAAGCGATGCGTATCTATAGTAACGACTAGGAAATCCAGTATGTACAGAAAAAATTCTCGCTAATTTTTTTTCAATTAATCGAAAATAATACAGCACTAATTTCTGAATTAATAGCAATACACGACTCTGTTAAATATGATAGCGGGCTCATGGGTAAATTCGCAATCTGTACCGACTCTAAGAAAGAAAGAAAGAAACTGCAATAATGACCATTTTTACCCAAACATGATTAGACAGTTTATTATTAAAGGCCACCCAACATTATACTCATCTGGATTCCAGGTAACATCGGAATAAAAGGTAACGAGGCAGCGGATGGAGCCGCAAAAGCAGCTTTAACTGCTCCCCTTATCTAAGTTCCGACGATATAAAGAAATTTATAAAAGACTCTTTCAAGACAAAAGTTATTGACAATTGACACTTAACAACTGACTGACACAGAAAAATCGACCCCAACAAAGTTAATGCCTACAGACTGTTCAAAAATATAAATCACAATTTACTACCGAGAGGAGACCAAATCAAAAAAATTAGACAAAGGCTACGTCACACTAGAATCTCAAATGCTCATATAATGGATCTGTGGTTTCAACCCAATAAGCATTGATCATCTCTTTTCAAACTGTTTAATTCATTTAAAAGCACCAATCTCAATAATAACGACTTCTCTCAACTAATAGACTGTACTATGACGAATGGAAATATTAAAAGCTTTTTAAATTTTTTAAAAAATTTTAACCCTTATTATTCCATTTAAACCTAAAAAAAAAATTGAGCTTAAGGCCATCGTTGCCATAGCTCTCCATTCATTATACTAATAATTTACTTATAAGTATAATTTGTAAATAAATAAATAAATAAAATCAATTTTGATAAAAAAAAAATAATCAAGTGAATTCAACATTTAATCAAGTGAATTAAACGTTTAAATGTTACTGTTTATTTGTTTACTGGTGCAAATTTAATTAAATAACAAATTTTTTGATTGAAACTATTTTTTTTCTGTGTGTGGACACTTTCTGCTCTCTTGGGTTTTTGATATTTGTGACTAGTGGTATTGAAGAATATGTACACTATAAATTAGGCACAACCAGCCAGGTGCGCATTTGAATTAGCATAGGGAAAAAAGCCGCTGACGACGTGGACGACCCAAGAGTACATGCCGCCAAAAAATTGTAATGGAAATACTATAAACTAAACGTCTTGGGAAGAAATCAAGACTTATTGCTATGATAGAAATATATGGAATAATCTTATCTTCCGTAGAAGAATAAATAAAGAAAAACAAATTTTTAGATAAGAGAAATTTTTCTGCAAAATAGGATATTTTTCTGTAAATTGGAAATTTTTTTCTGTAAAATGCGGAATTATTTTTTTTTAAGTATTTAAAAAAAAAAAATTGTATATATAAGTAAATACATATGTAGAGGCGCATTTTCATCTTAATTTCTTTGTATCATTTGCTCACTCTATGAAATTTTTTTTCCTTAAAGTATGGGAGGGGAAGAGAAAATGCTATTCCTCTCTTTCCTTGTACCAATAACCTCAGACTTTTTGAAAGAAAACTTTCATAGCGTGAACTTAGACTTTTATCAGGTTCATCTGCAACGCAACGACACGTTTACGTAAGAGTACCTACATATTTATACATCAGTTTTTTCTTTATTTTATTATTATTTTTTTTTTTTAATTAAAAACAGACCACAATCATAAATCAATTTATAGGCTTTTTGAAAAAAAGAAAATTTTAAGAAAATAATTCATATTGTCTTTAAATTCATTTGTTACTTTTGCATTTACAATTTACAATATTCATTCAATTGATGGATTTTTCACTTTTGGAATTCTTAGTGTGCCTGGCATACCGAAAGTTCAATTTGGCTTCTAGCCAAATACCTAAAATATTTTAACTCAAAAAGGTGTTCTGGCATAAACTGGCCAAAGACATTGTTTGTTTTTCGCATTATCTTAAGGGAATGAAATTAAAAAAAAAATATTTAACAAATTTTTTAAGAAAAAACTTGTTTTTTAAATTAAATTAAATTTTCTGAAAATAACAAAGGTTTTGACATTTATAACATGAAAATGTCAAAAACTTTTTGCCAAAAAGAAAATTTAAAAGATGAAAAAAATAATCACCTAATCCCTTATAAACAAAAGATTTATCTTTTTTCTAATTAAAAAAATAGTTCATAAAATTCATGATCAAAGGAAACATTTTGTGGTAAAAAATTGTAATTAACTTTATGCAAAATAAAGAAAATAAAAGATACATATTTTTAAATTTTCAAATAAATAGAAAATTTTTTTATTACTGTCTCATGGCATTAAGTTAAAAAAAACATTTTGTTTGTTAATAAATTTTTCTAAAACTGTTTTTTTCCTCTAGTTGTTGCACGAATTGTTGGAAATGGCGCGTGTTAAAATAGTGTTGACAATTTAAATCATTTGTTGTGGATCTGGTACACAAAAAAGAAGTATTTCAAACGCATTAAAACATATGTAACCTGATCACAAATTTAACTCTTAGAAAAAGCGCTGCGAAATACGGCCCTAAAACAAACGAAAATTTACCCCATATTTTAAATAAAAAATTATCCCCAAAAAACAGCCCTAAAAATAAAATTAAATACATATGACCCTAAGTTTGTGAAACTTCTTCATTATGAAAAATCACCTCAAAATGTTTTATGAATTTTTACCACAAAAATTTTTAAAATTAAAAAAAAATACGGAGAAAGTTATATTAAAATTTTGGGTTGGGTTCATATGCCCGAAAATACAAATCCCGAATTTCAAAATCCCAAGTTAAAAAATTCAGAATTTTAAAATCTTGAATCTTGAAAATCGCACGATAGATAGCATGATTGGGCCTTCGGCCGGACAAAAAGATTTTCTCCTCTATAGTATAACAAACACAGGCTTCGCTAACTAAATCATCTTTGCATAGCCGGCTAGGATTTTCTCCTCTTTGTTATAAGAATTCGGGATCTTGATCCTATTCCTATAAATATTTATATACAACTAGCTGTGTGGTCCCGGCGCTGCTCGGGATTTTCTAAATAAAAATAAAAAATGAAATACTTGAGAATTTCGTTAATAACTTGACCCCAGCGCTATCTACCATCAGCACCACCTATCGGGAGTTTTTTTAGTTTTTTTTTGCTATTCTTCTTACTTGGTCAGAATTGGTACGAATCATCGAAATCGGTCAGCCGTTCTTTAGTTATAAACGTAGTAACTAACGCCACTTTCTTTTATATACTACATATATAGATAGATTTTATAAAATTGAATGTGGAAAAAATTTATTTTTCATAATTTATTTTTAATTACATTAATCATTTTTTCGAATGTGCTTTTATGAATTAAAATTTCAATTGATAAAGCTTTTTACAATAGTCTTGTTCCCTCAATATTTCAAAATACTATATATAGAAGCACATTCGAAAAAATGGTTAATATTTATTAAAATAATTTATAAAAAAGAAATAATTCCCAAATCCAATTTTATAAAATTGTATATAAAAATTTTTAGGAATAGAGATAATTTATGAAATTTATATAAAATTTGTTGGGGTAATTTTTCATTTCTTAAAATTTGCATTTTATATTAGTAAATAAAAAATAGCCCCAAAGTAAAAATTGTGATTTTATTTGAAGCCTTTTTCATTCTTTGTTATTGGGGCCATTTTTCATTTCACTTAAAATGCAGAAACACCCCAACGAAAAAACTAAAAAACCCAAAAAAACAACAAAATTTCCCAAAATTTTAGTGCCATTATTCATGTTCTTTTTGGGGCCCTGCAGCGTCCTCAGAAAGATCAAATCCAAAATGTTTAAAAAAAAAAATACAAATTAAAACTATTTTTTTGAAAAAAATAAAAAAAAATGACTTTTTAATTCAAAAGTGTCTGCATAAAAAGTGAAACGTTTTATATAAAAAATTATACATTTATGGGACCTTATTTCATATGCAATACAACCCCAATGTTGAAAATTAAATAATCCCTCAATGAAATTAAATAACGCCCTAACAGAAATAAGGAAATACCCAAATTTTTGGAAACCTATTTCATACGAAATAAGACCCCAATTTCTGAAATGAAATAAGAACCCAACATGTAATAATTTTTAATCGAACAGTTTTGGCTTTAAGAATCGTGCAATAGGTAGCAGCAATGCAAAGCAGATTTAGCTGGCAAAACCCGTATTTGTTATAATAGAATTTTAATGATTTAAAAAAAGAGTTATTTTACTAGATCAAACAACCGTTATTTAAACTATCTCATTGAAGAATTTGTCAAAATAAGAAAACTCGGTCAAAATCATATTCGTTATAAATCAAAAAATTAAATAATCCCCTAAAAAAGTTGATACTTTTTTGAAAAGTTGTGACTTTTTTTGAAAAGTTGTGACTTTTTGTGACAAAAGTGTTTTTTTTTTTTAAGTGACTTTTTGTGAAAAAAGTGTCTTTTTGTGAAAAAAGTGTCTTTTGTGAAAAAAGTGTCTTTTTGTGAAAAAAGTGTATTTTTGTGAAAAAAGTGGCTTTTTGTGAAAAGTTGTGACTTTTTTTTGAAAAGTTGTGACTTTTTGTGAAAGTTTTGACTTATTGTGAAAAGTTGTGACCTTTTGTTAAAAGTTGTGACTTTTTGAAAAATGTTCCCAAACCAACTAGCAATGCTATCGTTAAGTCTTATTCCAAGAAGATTTGCAGGATAATGGATGTGCACGTAGCGATTGCAATACCAAATCAGTATTGAGAAATTAGAATTTCGAATTTTAATTACATATTTTAAATAGCGAAATTTGGATATAAGTTTCAATACATATTGCATAAACATAAATAAAAATCAGTTATTTTTCACTTCATCGATTTTCTTAAAATTTTAAATATATCTGATCATTATGTCTCCGGTAATACATTTACTTCTTAGGATTCTGTGCCTGGAATTTAGCTTTTATAATTAAAAATTTTTAAAGTATCTCATGTAGGGTACTTTCAAATTAGCACACTTAAAAATATTTTCTTTTGTTTCAAGTTTTTTTTTAATGTTTTTATTCTTTCATTTATTAATGTTTTAAAACATTTCATATGCCTGCTGAGAGATAAAAAAATTTGGCTGAACGGAAATTAAATGATAAATTATGGCGTTTAACAATGACGTCTACAAGAAAAATATAAAAAATTTTTTAAATACTTTAACAGAAAAAATTAAGATCATTAGCGAAAAAAGCACCGACCTTATTATTCAAATTTTTAAAAACAAAATAATTTGGAATAAAAGAAAAAATTTTACCAATTTTTTTTTTTTTTAGTTGTAGAGATGGACCTTTTGAACTCTTTAAAAAAAATTAAATAAAATTTAATTGGCTACAAATTATTGATATGATGAGAAATGCTCTTGAATTCTTTATAAAATTTTATCACTTAAATATTGTAAAAAATAAAAAAACAGAGATTATGCTTTTAAGTTTTATTTATTAAAACCCCTTTTTTTTTCAACATCCCTGTTGGTTTCTCCTAATTTTTTACGTGCTATTTCTTAAACTGCATTTATCAGTATTTTGCACTAATTAATACTACATACTTAAATATCCATTCAAATTTAAATATAGTTTTTCATATGATTTTATTTTTATTTGACATGAAAAACGAATTTTAAACATGAATTCATATGAAATAAGACCTAAGTCGATATTAAAAAAAAATACTTATTTATATTTCCCATTGTAAACTTTGTTAACATCTATGTATTTGAAAAGGCAAGTTAAAAATAATAATTTCAAGTAATTTAAAAAAAAAATATTTACAAAAAGTTCAAAACAAAATCATTTCCAAAAAACATTAACAAATTTCAGTAAATTTCCGTTACAAGTAAAAAGATGACAATTTAAAAAAAAATTTAAAAGAAAATTCAACAATTTAAGTCAATGTTATTCTACTCGAATAAAATGTAGAAAAAGACAGACCTGCTTGTTGTCAAGTGAAAAAAACTTTTCTTCACCTTAAAAAAAAAAAAAAATCTTCACTGGACTTTTGCTTTTTCAACTACAACTACGTCTGTCTGTCTGCTATAAACTTTGAGTGTAATTTAAACTGACATTAAATGCTTTAACATGAAGCTGCTGCATTAGCAGCCACTTAACATGTTTGTTATGCTAAAAACGTCTAAGACATGCAACCGGAAGACATTGTTTTTTAATACGCAAGATCACTTACTCAGTTTAGAATTTCAGTTTTGCTAAATTAATTGATGACATTAGATTAACACCTTAAGAGTTCTTTTTTATTGCTTTACGTTAAATTAAAGTCATTTTTTTAAAAAAATGTGTGGCAACATGAAAAGTGAAGTTAAAAATGTAATAAAAATTTCTCAAAATTTTTCATAATACTAAAGGATTAAAGAGATGCATTTGCACTTAACGTATTCTTAAGGATCTGGTATTAAAGATTCCAAAAATACTTCAGTTATTCAAGTATTTTAAAAGATACTCTTTGGGTATGTGTGAAACGGTAGCAAAGTACTCATTGATGTAAGATTTTGACACTGATGAGGTAAATAAAATTTTACTAGCCCTGGGTGCTTGTATACATTTTGACATAAGCGTAGAAATTCTTGACAATTTTTATTTATCATAAAACTTTGCTACCGTTTCACACATACCCTTTAATATGGTTTAGTACTACTGTACTAAGAATACACAATATCTCTTAAACCGAATAAAAATTTCCAATGGGAACATAATTTGCAAGTTATGAACAAAAAAAAACTAAAACGAAGTGTCTTACGAAAGGGTACTAAGAAGATTCACAAAATTCCCCAATTTATCAAAAATGAAGTTAAAAAAAAATAAACATTTTAAATCATTCGATTTGACGTGGAATGTCTCATATATAAGATCCTCTTTATAAAGTGTTTCTTAAAGCGTTAAGTTCTAAGATCCTTTGGTTTCTTTAAGATAGAACTGAACAGGAAAATTATAAGAAGCTGAACTAGCAGTAGAACCTTCACTATAATCTAAACTAAAAAATTAAGTGCTTGAAAAAAAATCACATTTTTGATATGGTCACCTGCAATAGAAAAATTGTTTCAACATATTATGGTTACTTTAACCATATTACAGTCACCGGCAACCATATTGTGGTTCAATTAGTCCTCCATCAAGAAGCTACAACCAAATTATGGTTGCCTCCGAATTAATATCAATAATAACACTACGAAAAAAATCGAAATCAAGTTTTTGAGTGAGTATAGCTCGTTTGGTCAAACTACACGTTAACGGGAATTTTTAGATCCCTGCGATTAAAAATGGCGACTTTATTAAAGAAATTTAAACGCCAAGAATATTTTATTGATATTGATTTTGTAACGTTTTGCTTGTAATGCAAAAACAATTAAGGTGTAGTTATGTTCATTTGCATTTAAGGTGACGATATGTATTTATATATCTTGAGATTACATTAGTCTTTTGCACCTTAGCATCTTTAAATCGTTAAATAAAATGCAAAACCACGTGACTAACAAAAAATGCGAAATCGCCTTTTTGATTGTCTATGATGGACTTGGGACATATTTATTTATTTCTGTAAAACATCTGGGTGATCTAATAGATGATTAAGTATCCTGCAGATACTCTAGTATCCAATAGATAATTTAAATACCAAGATTCTTAGTGCTAATTAATTAGTGATCAGTATCTTACACAAACACAAAATTCCAAATACTGTTTTGTTTTTGTATCGTGAAAATTCGAAAATCAATAATTCAATATTCAATAAGCAAAGTTTCTTTAACTTAAAAAAAAAATATTTATTACATTTAATCTTTTAAATTAATCTATTTATTCATATTCAAATACATACACCAACTTAAATTTAAAGACAAATTTTTTAATATTTTTTAACTTTTGTAAAGTTTTATCCGTTATCTTATAGATATGAGTGTACGCATATCTTTTTAATTCAGAAACTTTACAGCCAAAGCGCTTAATCCTTTTTGAAGTCACAACAAATTACCAATGAACACATTCACTCACTCATTCACTCCAACTTTAAGAGGAACTTGGTGGACCACAAACACTAAAGACTACATACACTAGGCAAGATATCGTTAAAGTATTTTGTCGATTGTTTTTTTTTTTTATTTGAATTTTTACTCGTGAGAATCACATACAAGTGCTTAAACGTTAAGAGATTTAATGATGGTAATTACGAAAGACACGCACAAGTTAAAACAAGGCAGATGGACATAAACGATCTTGCACTTGTTAAACCAAAAAAAAGCGGATAGTGCTGAATTTCAACAACTCAAATTTTAACTATTCAAAACCAAAAGGTTTAAATAAAGTGATAAGATTATAAGTTTAAAATTTTTAATATTTCTTTTTTTATTTTTCAGAATTTTTCTTAATTTTAAATCTTTTTTTGCCAATTAACTTGTTGAAACGTTGACACTTTGTACACGAATGAGAAACTTACAAATTATAACACAAAAATTTATGATTACTACCAAAATAAGCCAAACAAAAAAATATTAAAAATATATAAAACATTTAATAGAAAACAGACCAGACCAACAAAATATTACTCGACAAAGCCTCCTCCTCGAACACTACAAAACAATTCAATTCATATTTGAACGGACGTCTTGCGTCTTCAGCATCTTCGTCATCATCGGCCTGCATTTATTTGGCCGACAACAGAACTGATCGTCACTGTAGTGTTTTCTTTATGTCTGTATAAAATGTTGCCGTTAGTAAAGCCAATAATAATGGATGGATGGACACCACCATCGCAACACAAACACTTTGATATGTCGAGTCAAAACACAAAAACTTTTAGATAAAAATTATTTTTCAAACCATCAGAAAAAAATAACAAAATCAAAGAAAATACCAGATGCCCACTAAGTAAAATGATAGATTGGAAGGTACCCTACAGCAGGTTGTTAAGTGTTTATCGACTTATATGGGTGTCCAATTTAAAAACTTATATTCGAACATTAAAAATTGTAATTAAATCGTTTTTTGTTTTGCAACCGATCCATCCGATATGAAATCTAAAATACTCATATATAACTCTTATTCGATTATTCGAGTTTGTACATATTTCTTGGAGATTTTTAACGATTATTCGCTTAGTCATTTATTTGGCCCATCAGTTTTATTTGTATCAGTTAATTTTGTAGAACAAACGATTATTCGGTTTCGCGATCATTTTGAATGTTTGCTTAAGCTTTATTTGTTATCCGGTTCAGTTCTTCGGTCAGATATTTGGTTGTTTTAATTTTATTTATACGATTTTTTAACTGTTCTTATTTATATAAACGAATAATCAGTTATTTGAATAATCGGTAATTTGATAATCCGATTGTATTTGCTCAATCTGTTATACCAAAAGAAGCCAAAAATGTTTTTTTATTGTTTGAAAAGATTTCTTAAATTTTTCGATTAAATTTATTATCCAAAAAATCAATTTTTTTATTTAAATCGATTATTTCAGAGTAGTATGGATTATTCGGTAACTCAATTATTTAGACAACCAATCATTTGCTTAATCAGTATCTTGAAAACTATAGAAATCATTAAATTTATGTTAAATCGAAGACATGATTAAAATGTTCATTTAAATATTCTCAAGGTTGTTGATTTAATCGAATTAGTACTTATTAGGATATTATTCGATTAGTAATTAGTCGAAAATTAAATTAATTTTTAGACGAATTGTTTAATCGGAAATACGATTAATGTTTACTCACTTATTAAAATAACATTTATTCGAATAATCGTTTATTGATATATGTAAAAATGTAAGCAATTAGTCGATTGTACAAATCGATTAAATTTTTTGACTGTTCGAGTATTGTTTTTATCGGTTATTTTTTTTATTTGATTAACTTTTCGGTTATTCTTTTATATGTTAAGAAAAGTTTTTCTATTATTTAGATTATCAAGTCAGCTAAACAATAATTCTGATTAACAATTATTCGATTAATCAGTTATTCGAAAGTTTAACCAATTAAATGTTTAGTCTTTTAATTAAAATTAGGAAGACCATTTCATTTGCGATTCTACCCAATCTTATAATTATTTTTTTAGTATTTAATTATTCGATTAATCGAAAAAGCAACAACTTAAAGAATTATTTATTTTAATTTAAAAAATATTTATATGTAGTTTGTTAATTGCCTAATAGGCGATATGATTATTACCATTTACTGGATTTATTCCATAAATCATTATAATTTTTTTTTTTTTAATCGGTTATTCGAGTGTTCGAATAATCGTATACGACAATTCGAAGAGGCTATGAATAATATTATTTCATTATCGATTATCCGTTTGATTGATAATTCTAAAATAAAATTTTATATGATTTTTAAAACATGTAATTTGGGTTAAATGGGTTATCGTTTTATAGAATCAAATTATTTGGATAATCGATTATTCAGATATAAATTTAATATTTAAAAATTAGTCGTTTTGTTTTATAGTGAAGGGTTTTTATAAAAAATATTCGGGTTTGTTTTTGTCTAAAAGTTTACTAAAAAATCTTAAATTATCGAATATTTTTTTTTAATCATTTAGGCAATTCACAAATTTTTCTATCGTGTCGTATTGGTTGTATTTGCTAAAAATTGTATGAAGGCGACACTCACAAAATTATGCAAATACAACCAAGATGACACAATAGGTCCGTTTGTGAATTGCCTAATTTATTTTAAGTTTATTCTTATAATCGATTAATCGGATAACTTTTTGGATATTTGTTTATCTACAAAATGTTTTAATTAAAAGCTTATGGATTTCCCCAATAAAAATAAATTTTTCTTTTTTTTAACAATAAAGTTCTCGTTAGAAAATATCCAATATTCGAATAATCGATTACTAGCTTAATTATAATAAGCTTTGTAAATAATATTTCTGATTTGTATATAGAACTAACAATATATTTACGATTAATTAGATGTTTGTTGCCACGGTAGGCTAGTTGGTAGTGAGATAGTCTATTAGTGCGAGGGTCGCATGTTCGATTCCCGCCAGAGACTCTGGTATTTTTCACTACAACGGGCTGAAAGTCTGAGTTATTATTGCTCTTTTAGTTAAGTTATAATATAATTTGTTGCTTTTTATTTGAATATTCGAATAATCACTTAAAATTATTATTATAATTTAAAATAAAAAAACATTGTCTTGCAACTATAATAAAATTGTATTTTTTATTATTTTTTTGAAAATGATTCGAATAATCGATTCGATTTAAAAATCAATTTTATTCGAATAATTACAAATAATTTTTTTAAAAGAAATTCGGTCTTTCAATTTAAATCAATTTTTTGCATTAAAATTTCCTTAAAATAATTTCAAGTTTTTAAAATTGTAGTGTTTCCAAAAAGTCTCTCGAACTCAACACAATTTGGTATTTTTAATATTATTTATACTCCACTTTTAATTGTTTGTTTTTCAAACAGATTTATATTTTTACTCTGCTTTAATAAGGCATAAAATATATCGAAAAGAAACACAGACCAAAAAAATAATGTAGCAATTATAAAATAAGGGAAAATAGCACCATGACAGAGCATGAAATTTAAAATATTAAACTTTCAAATTATTAGTTGTAACTCTCCAAAAGATATAAAAGAAACACAAGACATACTTTCAAAATTCTTAGTTACTAAGCCAAGTTTGAAATTTTTAAATCTTCAGAAGCCCCATTAAGTATTTCAAGTTTGTTTTTAAAAGTTAAAGCACTTTTAACAAAGCTATTATTAAGCCATTAAAG
This sequence comes from Pollenia griseotomentosa, assembly GCA_963931875.1. Lineage (NCBI taxonomy): Eukaryota > Metazoa > Arthropoda > Insecta > Diptera > Polleniidae > Pollenia > Pollenia griseotomentosa. Next base: position 198,163,394 of record OZ007561.1, on the reverse strand, counting down.
ATTTTATTAAATTATTTGCTTTTTTCCAATTTTGACATTGAATTAGTTAGATAAATAATAAAAACTAAATGTAAAATACATAGACTTTACAAAGTGGCTTTTTAGTGTATTTTAAGTCATTAAACGCCACCCACTTACTTAAACTTGTCAAATTGACATCAAAAAAAGTATCAAATATTCAACAAACTGATAGTAATAAATGCTATAAAACAATTGACATATGAACAAGTGTTTTTTTTTAATTCAAAAATTACTTTCGAAGTCCAAAATATTGGCGAACTTAACATTTAAACGCTCCCAGGTCTAAAACTGATTTATTCAGAATTTCATGAAAATAATTTTAAATTTAAAAATTTATGAACTTAAACTAAATTTCAACATAACTAGTACCGAACTAAACTCAAAGAGTATTGATGTTAAACTAATTTAGTTAGAGCGAGATGGCCAGGATTATATAGCCTAGCTACGACGCGGGGAAACCCTTCGTTCTATTTGGGTTTTGTGGGGGACTAGATTTGGACGGTAATATCGGTCATTACGGGTCATTGGTTGAAAGGGACACATACGATGAGGATGGTCCTAGGTTAAAATAACTACTGTAGAAGTTGTAATAATAAGGACCAATGACTCAGTCTCAGGGTTATTGGGATGGGGCATTCTGGTAGACCAGAATTGCCGTGCTTGGATGCTTAATCTAATGTAGGACTAAGGTCGATCTTTCTATTCTTCAAGGAATCAAAATGGTTTGAGGTTAAAGTGTTTTCTGAAGAATAATCTGGTGAACACTGCCTTTACTCTGGTCACTAGCTTAGAGTATAACCAAGGGATCGCTATATGGACGCAAGTGAGCCGGAACTAAACTAGAACTGATCTATGCTCAACTAGAACTGAACTGATGTAAACTAGATCTGAACTAGAGCCAGTACTAGTTTTTTTTAAAGTTTTAAGTTTAAAATTTATATTTTTTCGAATAATTTAACCCCAAAATTAACCGGTGTACAAAATGACCCCAAATAAAAATTAGTGTTTTACAAAATTTTTCAAAACTATAACAAAATGGTCTTAATTTTTTGGGTTTTATCGTTTAAAGACCTTATTTTTTCAAAAAGGAAAAAATTGGACGTCCAGAATGCACTTCGTCAGGGACAGTCGCAACGCCTATATGCCCGTTAATCATTTTTTAATGTAAACGCTATGCATTGATCTTTCGAATAAAAACATTTTTTTGATTTAAATTTAATTATTTGTGTTTGATTTTTTACATTTTCAAGCCCTATCGGTCTTTAAAAAAAACCCCCCTTGTTATTAACGCTTGTTTCTTGCACATGAGACCAAATTTCGCCATCTTGTACTACTCTCTTTATTAAACTTTGAAGCGCTTTTCTGTTATTTAATTTTAAATTCGAATAATTTGTGTTGTATAAAGTTATAAAAATTTTAGTTAAACGTTCTTTTTTTCTTTCCATTTTTTTAAAATAATAACGATCAATTTCCAAAATTCAATATTTAATCATACAAAAAGGTCGTCTAGTTCAACACTTATTTAGTCTTCATTAATGTGTATCATAAGTTTTTTTTTTTCTCGTACAAGATGTTAAACATGATCATCATTTAATTCACCAACAATTGCCACCTTCTTATAGTAAAGCGAGAAAAAAATCCACTAATTCTAGCTCTTTAGCTAAATGAAGCTGACTGGTATGCCAATGATGAACATGATTACAAGCCAAGAAATATGGCACAAGAAACGTGTTGAAAGGTTAACAAAGCAAAGAGAGAGAAAAAAAACAAAAAAAATAAAGCGGCCTTTTAAAAAATGATTAAATTTAACACGTTGTATCTTTATAGAATTGTAATGAATTTTGGAAAAAATTTCACTTGTTCTCAAGCAAGAAGTCATAAAGACCTCTAAGCCTTACAAGGCCCAATGATCATTAGCTTAAACATCAATCAAAGAAATATAAATGGCTCTTAATATGACTATCGTACCTTGCAAATACCCTCCACGCAAACCGCCTTTCGTCGATAGTAATGTGTATAATAAATGGCTGTTCTCTCGCATGGTGTCCCATCTATTACTGATTGATTCATGCTAATGAATATATCCGAATCAATGGGCTTGCAATACAATTCGCACTCATTATGTTCCTTTTCATAGCCCTGCCAGGCATAGAATTTTCCCTTAAAAGGCTGGCGATTAAAAGCCGCACACTGTTCATCACGCATTTGACGATTGCTTAATTTGCATTTTTCATCTTTACACAGGCGGTATTTTTTCATAATCCCAAAACAGCCGGTGGTCTTGTCAGCCAAATTGGGATAGAAAGTGATCTCTAGGGCTTCGGAGTCGGTGGTGTTTTGTATTCTAAAAGAGAAACAGAAAATAGTAAAAGTTTTTTAATCGCTTTTTTTAAGTTATTTCTTTAACCTTTTAATGCACTGCCTTTTTCTTATTTGTACACATGAATTTAAGCATCTGCTCCATTTCTCCCATCGCCCCCAGGCATAAGTTATGCCCACTCTTTTTATCACATTTATATTTCTTTGCCTTGAGTTCTTGCGAACTCCTCCACTTTCACTTTCATAATCTCCCTCTTCATCACCCTCATCATCATAATCTTCAGCATAATCTTTGGAGTCGTCATCTCTTTTAGAGGTTTTCGAGCTTTTTGTGGTTGAATTGGAAGTTGAAGCTTTTACTGAGCGTTTTAGAAATGTTCTATTCGTTATTTCAATGTGTTCTAAAAGCTTTGCGGTTTTTAAGACTTCAAAAAGTTTTGGGGGACTTCTTTCATCTACTAAATCTAAAGCATTTGAGCTGATAGAGCTTTTCAGAGGTAGAGAAAGTGATGCAAATACTAAAAGCAAGCTTAGGCTAAAAATAAAAAAAAAATTGATTAAGTTTTAGGCAATTGTTTTAAAAGAAATATTTAAAAATTTTAATGAAAATAAACTTTTTACTAAATATAATGTAATCTAACAGATTTATAAAGCTTTTTGTAGCTAAGACGGAAAAAAAAACTTTTTTTATCTGGAATTGTGGGCTCTAAAAAGCTGTTATAGGATAAATTACAGTTTCAAAGAAGATTTTATGTCCACCAAAGAGGCTTTAAACCATTTCTACGATCTATTAAATTTAAAGCCTTTAAGCTTCAAAATTTTCCTGCAGTAAAAATTACTCTCAATAATTTTAATTGTAAACTTTTCCACAATGATCGCTTATAAAAGGAATGAGTAAATTAATGATTTTTGAATTTTCTGACATCATTTGATTAAGTTCACTTTTATTTTCTCTTTTGTTTTTGAAGCAGACATCATTTTTGAACATCAGTTAAGCTTCACTGAATTCGTTTTATCAAGTTACGTTGGGTTTATTGTACTTAACAATGGCAAAATTTCAAATTAGAACAATTCATTCTTCCATTCATAAAATGGTTTTTAAAATATTTTAAATCATTTTAAGTGCTAAAATAGACTTGTGAACAAAAAGAGAATAGAAAAAATTAATAGAAAGAAAAGAAAAACTGTTAGAGACTTTAGATATAAATGAAAATAATTAAATGGGTGGGGACATTTTAACACCAATTTTGAAAAAAATGGAAAAATTATTTAGCACAAATTTTAAAAAAACAAAGAATTCAAAATGTTCAATTTAAATGTCACATGTATTTAATATGAGTCATGGCAGAGATTTAATTTGCAAATTAAACTAAAACTAAATTGGAATTGAAATTTAAATAGACTAGAACTGTAATTGAACCAATACTCAACGAGAACTAAAATAGAACTGAACCAAAACTATACTAGAACTGAACCAGAACTAAACTAGAACTGATTTAAAACTGAACAAGAACTGAAATAGAAACGAACTAGAACTGAACTAAAGCTGGCTAAGATGACTAGAACTCAACGAGACTCGAACTAAAATTGAAGTTCTGTTTCTACTACTAGTCTGAGCAATAACTGAACTAGAAATAAACTTGAGCTGAACTTAAACTGAACTAAAACAGAACTAAAGTTGAACCAAAAATAAACTTAAACTGAACTGTATTACAACTGATCTAGATCTCAATTAGAACTAAACTACAACTCAACTAGAACCTTAGTTAGAGCCTAAACTATAATTTGTACTAGAGCCAAAACTAGAATCTGGGGCCTAATTCTGGCAATCGTGATCGAGGACTTTCTCGATTCGAAAGAAATTGTATTTCTAATTCTTTCGGTCGTGTTGTAAAGCATTAATTTGAGTTTCACAATACTGAAAAAATAATTTCGATTTGTTCAGTATCGATTGAAAGAATTAGAAATAAAATTGCTTTCAAATCGAGAAAGTCCTCGATCGCGACTGCCAGAATTTGGCCCCTGAACTTAAACCTTAGCTAGGATCTGAACTTGTAACTTGAATTAGAATCTATTTAAAAAGGGTTCTTTTTCCTATTTTGTGAATTTGGAATAGTTTTTTTTTTTTTGTTATTATTCGCATTTGTTGTGCACCATTTTTCAAAAAGATCACTGTAGACTTTTTTCTATTTATTATTCACTTTCTGCCATTTCATTTTTTATCGGAATATAAAATTTTATGAATTGTTTTTTTCACTTATTACGAAAGTTAAAAACGCCCTCACTTTTGCAGACATTTACATTAATTTGAGTTATTAATAAATCATTCAAACTAACCAGATAACACAAGAAAACATATTAAATAGAACCAAAATCACAATAACAAAACATATAAAAAATTATTACAAAATTAATTTTACAAAAATGTTTCTTTTAACACAATAATTCTTTCTCCTTAAATTAAATTTAATCGTTTTAACCCTTAACAAATCTGAAACACGACTAAAATTATTAACTAAAAATTATAATTTTATTTTTGTTCATTGTTCAACATTTTTTTTTTTTTTTTTTTGTTTGTGTTAATGAAAAATGTTTTATAATTTATATGTACATAAAACATTTTTAAACAATAACAATTTAAATAAATTAAATATTATATATGTATGTACCTATTTAAGAATTGTTTATTTAACTAAGACAGACAGACCTACTCAATGAATGAATTAAGTGTGTGAGTAAAATTTAAATTTCATTTGTTATCATAGAAAGATTTGAAATTTATGAATTAAAATCTAGTGAAAAAGATAGAAACTGCATTTCTTATGAATTGTTTGTAATCATTTGTTTAAATAAGATAAGAAACCTTAAATTATAAAAAAAAACTTTAAAAAATGTGTAGTTTTTTATATTTTGTTTAAACAGTCGTTAAATTTTGTGTTCAATTAAAGCATACTTCTAGGCAAACAAATATGTCTTAAGGACTAAATAACCCAGAACTAGCGGTAAGGAAAACGTATGTTTGTACAAAAATTAAAATTTTTTTTATCAAATTTATTTTTTGGAATACAAAATCTTTTATTAATAAGATATCTGTATGACGTGCTAAATTCCCAATTTTTCATATTTGATAAATACACTGAAATTTATTGTTGAGGGAAAGCTAGCTTCTATGCTAGCTTTTTTTAAATTTACACAAGCATCTTGTCATTTTCAAGCCGCTTCTGTAGTTAGTTTGGACCTTAACGCTGTTATAAAACACGTTGTATTTTAAATCTATATACATATATAAAAGAAAGTGGCGTTAGTTACTACGTTTATAACTAAAGAACGGCTGGAATGGTCTCTGACCAAGCAAGAAGAATAGCAAAAAAAATCTAAAATAGGTGGCGCAATTGAAAATTACTTACGATGCTATGATCTTTAGCAAAGTTGTTGAGCATGAGCCGGCGAAGGTTTATAAGTTGAGCTCTGCTTGCTCGCGTCATTTGACTTATTTTGTATTGTCCAGCAACGCGGGCAGGGTTACTCCAGTAGTATATAAAACCTTTAAGTCTGGTAAGTTTTTGTTAATCTCATAACAGTGTGGTGAATAAAAGTTATTCACTGGCAGAGCCAGGGTTGTTAGATGTAACGATTTTTCGTAATTTTGACGATTTTTTGAGAAAATACAGTAAAACGACGCACAGTGGGGCATTTTGACTTTTTTCGTTGCAAAAATCATAACTTTTGAACTGATAAAGATATTTAAAAATTTTAAAAAGCATTTGAAAGGAAACTGCTTTAGCTTTAATATTAATTGATTTGCAAGGTCATAGGTTAGGCGCGGCACTGTGCACAGTGTCTGCTTTCGACTGTTTTTATTACAAACATCATAACTTTTTGGGTGAGAAAGATATTTTAATAAAAATTAGTATCATAATTGGCCATAGCTTTGTGGAGGCACTGTGGTTTTTTTGTTGAAAACATCATAATTTTTGAAGTTACCAAGAAATTTTCAATGGGGAAAAAACACTTGATTTTTAAATCTTTTAGGATCAAAATAAGTGCTCCCTTATTGTGATAGGCATTGGACACGATGACTCCTTTGACCTTTCTTGTCGCAAAAATCATATATTTTGAAGCAATGATATTTTTAAAATTTCTCAAACATTTAAAACACAACTTTTTGTGCTTTAAATAACATTCTCATAGGAAAGTCTAGAAAAAATGCTACTCTAATATAACATGTTATATTAATATATGTAACTCTTTTTATTTATACTACAGATAAAAATTATTGAAATATTTTTAATACTAATGTTAATTTATAATATTATTTTATAGTATGATATATTATAATATGATATTGAGTTATTTTTAGTCTTGCAGTTCAACTTCTGCTCATACTTCAGTAACTTTTACATTAGATGGTACTGCTTCTTTTTTGGCAGAGGTAACCTTTTTATATCCAGGATGAACATTCACATTATGATTCTTTAAAGAGCTTCGTAAAATATTATATTTCTCCTTTGACAATCCCAAGTCCATAAATAACGCTAAGGCTTCTTCTATGCTGTACTTTGTGGGTAATGCATTCGGAGGAGTTGGGATACTTTCTTTAATCCTTCGCAGTCGATCTGGGCTAGCAAGCTCCACAGCTTTTGTAATATGAGACCTTGATTTATCTTTATCTTTTACGTACTTAAGACATAATGCTTCTGACAGATTCGATGTAGATATATCTTTTGTAGCATTTTGAAGTTTACGTTATTTTTTGTACTCCGAACAATCGTTTATAGTTTTAGCAGGTCTTCCTTTTATGCTGTCCAAAGATGTATGCGGTTCTTCGATGTTTTCAAAAGTTGTTACTCCATTTAGCCAGTCTGAGTACTTTTCCATAAAGGTTTTTGTCGTACGGTTTGAGGCAAGCCATTTTCTACGAATATCCAAGAAAACGAAGTGAATTTTGTTTTTAACATCCTTTTTCTGGTAAACCGTGCAATTTTTCCACAATAGCCAAATTAAATACATTTTCATTATGTGATTTTCTAAATAACTCGAACAATTCCGAATTTTGAAATGACATGAGTTCTGGTACTGATCACTACTTTTGCAAAGTAAAACTTTAACTGATTGCATTACACAATTGCAGATTAATTTATACCCATAAATAAAAAGGTTCAAGCTACCTGATTTGCGAAACATAAATTTAGGCCACAATTAACTGGATAATATACAACTGCAGTTTTTATTTTACTTAGTATAAAAACCAAGTTTTAAAAATACCTACCTATTTTCATAATGTGTTCTTAAATTTAAATAAATAAACAAATTCTAATAATTATGCCTACCTGATTGACACAGCACAATATTGTTTATAAATAAGGCTACATACATATTTATAAGTAGGCACATATGCATACATTAACAGAAATATGTCAGTCAGTTCCACTTATATTTACATTTTGTGCTGTAAGATAACATAAAATATAAAAAATATTAAAATTTTGGTAGATTTTTTCCTTATTTGGCAATTTTTTTTTTAATTTTGGTTGCAAAAATATCTTGGCTGTGGCAACGCTGGTTATAAGATTGTAACATCTTTCTTTAAATTTCAAGAAAACCTGTAATTTTTTGTGGCCCAATTTAGCTAAATTGTTTAAAGTAATGTGTAGTCAATATGCTAAGAAAATATGGGCGTGACCATTTTTGCCCATTTTTAGATATTCTCTATTTTATTTGTAAAAAGTACCTAAATATAGGGTGTCTGAAAAATGGCAACTGCCAAAAAAGTAGGGTATCTGGTGGACATTTTCTTACTTTTTTTAATAAACAATAAATATACCTTTAAAACAATACCAAAAAAGTAGTGATCACATGGCAATATTTCTGACACTTCAATTCTAAAATGTCTTTTTTTCTCAAAACCACCTTTTTTGGACTTTCTAAAAAACTGTCGACTTAAAGCAGCTCCACCAGCTATAATTCTTATCCAATTAAGAAAAACGTTGTTAAATTCTTATCAGTAAAATGATCTTTATACGATGTGTTCATTCATTTTACAAAATTTTGTCATCAAATTTTGTATTTTTGCCACGGTTTTTGGGAAAAGGCGCCACAGTGCGACGGCCCTACCGATGCACTGCACTATTAACTGTATTATCTACATTATTAAGTACAAAGGAATGCAACTGTGAAAATTGTGGTATTAAGATTGCCAGATCCGACAATTTATCGTAATTTTGACGATTTTTGGATCTAACATTTAAACTAGTATCAGCTGATTTTGCGTTTGGATTGTCATCGTCCAGACTTGCAATTTTTGTTGCAGCAATTCTTAAGTTTGTTTCTTGAGTGGTGAGATTGGGGAGGGGTACTTAGTTTGTTATCAAAACTGTAATTTCAAAATCTTGACACTAATGCCATTTAAAACCAAAATTTTTAATAGTTGCAGCAACAAAAACTGCAAGTAAAACATATGTGTGCATTAACACAGCGTTTACATTTAAAAGTACTGGCAAAATAGTCAGAAAAAACATATTAATTGCCAATAACACTACTAACGGTCTTCGTGACGTTGACGTCCCGAAAATATTTAAGACAGTTTACTTAAAGAAATGTCAAACGTAAATGTTGCAGTTCAAGTTCCAACTAAACGTGTTTTATATGAACTGAACAAATTAAAAAAAAAACAAAAAACAACTATATTGTGTGAACATAGATAACACTTCACTTAAACATATACAACGTTTATACGTAGCCTATTCGCGAATAAAAATTATTTGTGATTAACTAACTTCCTGTTTATATGTCAATTTTCTTAATGAAAATTCTTATTTTTAGGTGATGCCAGTTGGAAAATTTATTCATTTATTAGCACTGTATGTATATAAACTTTTTATTTTTTGAATAAAAAAGATCAAAAGTTCTTGTGTATTTTTTAATTTATTTGTACATTTTTTATTTAATTTTACTTTTGTTGTCATATGAATGTTCCACATCGAAATAAAAATGTTAAAAGTATGTCAATGCTTAAAATCTTATTTGCAAATAGTGTCGTTAATCAGAAATTGTTTTCATGAGTTAGCTATTCGCAAATAAAAATTAAATTCACTGTTTATGCGGCAATATTCTATACTTGCAATATATTTATTTGCGAATAAGTTACGCACAACAACTAAGTAATAAAAAATACATATATTTTTTTTTTACTTGTTGATTTTATTTTTCTTTTACGAACAAAACTTGAAATGACTGTCAGTGAATATAAAGTCACTGTCCAATTACACTGTCTGCAAAATTTGCAAGACAGTAGACAAACAATTGGAATAGCCTTCATGTATTAGTAAAAAAGTGTGCATATATTGCTACTGTCTTGCCAGTACTGGCAAATGTAAACGCCGTGTAACAACAGTGTTATAACATGAAACAACTCTAATATTATAAGTCATATTAGTGTTAATTTTAAGCATTTCATTTAAGTTGTAGACTAGTTGTAAACCACGAATAATTAAAAACAACTTTTCAAATCACAACAAAATAAATTTTTTAAATAATGTTATTTTCATTCCAACTATAATATATTCATTTGCGATTGTACCTCACAGATACATTTTTTGCAAATTTAATAAAATGAATTGGCAACTTAATAAGCCTGTAATATAAAACTGGCATCTCTGTTATTGTTCTTATTAACAATAGCATCTGGTAACTTGGCATCAACTCTATTTATGATATTTTCTTAGTGATGTGCAAATTGGAAAAATATATCGATATATATCATTTCGATATTTTTTTAATGGTTTGTCCCATTCAAGCGAATTCATTTTTCAGGGGGGCTACCGCGTATTTCGATTGGAAAAGCAAAATTTTTCGAAAGCAATTTCCGATTCGAAAGTTAACCCGTACTGGGTAACTCGTTCGAAACGATGACAGAGTTGTATTTATATACAAATGGGAAATTAAAAGTTGGTAGCACTGCTATTAAAATACCAAAATGGACGAAAATATCCCACAACAAAACATATAATAAGTACTATTCAATGTTCGAAAAATATTATAATTGTGTATTTTAATAAAAATTAATTGTATTTCCCTGTGGTTTGAAGAGTCAACAGAAAAAACCAACCATTACATTATACTGATTTTTGTTTGTAAATGAAACTTTTTTTAAATTTCAAGACCACAAATATTAAAACATTTTCAATAATAACGTTAGTAAACATTTATTTAATATCAATTATAATATTATAAGGTTTAATTTGTTTGTTTTACACTATTATTTATCTTGAACTTTGTTATTTGCACTTTGTCACTAACAAAATAGCTTTCGAACAATTTCCTAACGATTTTTACATAACTGACGCTCGTTTTCGTAATACGGAGTTGTAGTTTCGAAAGGGATTTTTATTGTTCGTAATAAAGAGTTGCCGTTACTAAAGGATCTTTTTGTTTTCTAAAAGGTATTAACAACTTCCGTTCATTCGAAACAAATAGTACGAAAATCGTAATACACAGTACAAATTGTTCGAACTCGTAAATTATTTCTTTCAATCGAAATACGCGGTAACCCCCCAGGTGGCGTTGAAAGCACAACTGTGCTACTTTTTTTTTCAATTAGAGAGAGAAATGTCAAAAGTTTCTTGTGTTATTGACATATCGACTAAAGCAAGGCGAATTGAGTAGAAGGTGAGGTCAAGTCAACATATGGTGTTTTTTTTCGGTGGTCGAGTTGTAAAAGTTTGTATACAAACTATTTTTTTATGTAAACAAACCTATTTTTTTTACTAGCAATATTTTTGACAACCCGACCACAGAAGCATTGTAGTTGTAGAGTTGACCTCACCTTCTAGTCAATTCGCCTTGGACTAAAGCCCTTATGACACTACATTTTTAATGCATTGTTTAAGTTTTGGTGAACAGTACAAATATAATGTAATACAAAAATTTACCAAGTGCAAAGAGTTAAGCTGTATTAAGATAAATGGCAAACTGTCAAAAATTCTACTAAAGTTATCGATAAAAAATTAAGTTATGTCAAAAAAAAATGTAAAATTGTTTAACTTAAAATTGACATTTCCAGCTTGAAATATTAAAAGTGTTGCTGAATCAGCGGTTAATGGGCAAATTCAGCGATTTACCGCTTTTTGTTTTTAGGTTTCTCATAAACAAAAAGTTGGCAACATTTAATAAAATAAACAAAACAGGGATGGCTAAGTTGTTTCAATTGTACTTTTTTGTTGATACTTTTTAAACTAAGATTTACAATACCTTTTTGTGGTGTTTTTTATGAACAAAAATAAAATTAATTTTAACTAAAAAAATCTTTTAGTACAATTAGGGTAAAAAAGTAAAATTTTTAAAGGTTGTTGGTACAATTTTAAAAATTCTCAACCACATCCCTGAAACAAAACCATAACAAGAGAAAAAAAAACTAAAAACTTTATTCACATTTTTTATAGTTCGCTCTTTCTAACATTTACTGTTTCTTTCTATCAATTCTATATCAATTAATGAATAAAAAATGTAGTGTCATAAGGGCTTAACGAAAGCAACATTGTTGTGTTTTTGGTGTTGTTACTTGTTGTAGTATCGACACCACCGTTTACATGAATTCGCCTTGGTCCCAATTTACAATGTTGAAATTGAAAGGCAGACATTTTTCTTAATCCCTTTTATTCTTTTTATTTCTTTTGAGAGTTAGTCAGATAAAATAACGATAATTGTTATCAAAATTGGAGATGATAGTACGTTATATCTGTTTCGCAGCATGTTTCAATATGAAACGACCTGTTTCGCTCTCAAAATTTTGTATGGCAAAACATGTTGTTTCGATCATGTTTGGGGCGCGAAACAGGAATGGGAGGGCGAAACACGAATATTGCTGTCCGTGTGAAGATGGTATAAAGGGCCCAGGAGATTGTCAAATCATATGTTTTAGTGTCGTTTATTTCAGGATTTTTCGGAGACGTAAAGAAAAACACTTCAATCAATATTTGTATTTTTTTAAATAAAAAAATCAAAACGTTTTAATTTTTATCAAGCACTGCCGACAACGTGTATGTGAAGCCGAAAAAGAACGACTGCACGCGCACAACTATGTGATAGATGTGTTTATTTGATAGTCTCCAGCGCGCTTGATAGTATTGATATTTCTTAATTAAAATATCGATATTTCGATAAATCGAACGAGTTTAACTGAAATTAGTACCAAATTTTTAAAAAAAAAACTTGATATACTTATGAACATACATATTTTTTAGCAAACATATTACTTCTAATTCTATTCTTACTTTTTTTGTTTCTTTTTATTTCAAATTTAATTTTATAATAAAAACATAAAAAGGGATACAAAAAACTCATTAATTCTCAAGACCAAATATTATTTATTCGCCATATGAAAATTAAAAAACAAAAATTTAAATAGGATATAATAATGGCGGCCATATACTACCCAAGTTCAGTGCTCAACTCTGGCACAGAGTTAACGAAACTTGTGACACATACTATACAATTGAACTATGTTATATTTTATTTTAAATTTATAAGCGAAGAAGGCAACATGTTCAAATAAAAAAACATATTTTTTTGTTTTTTATTAAATATCGTCAATTCAGCCAACACTTGACAGGATCTGATTTTCTTTCTGAAAGTTTTATATTTCTTTCTACATAAATTGCAGGAAGCACTCTAGTTATTTGCTTTTTTTTTTTTAATTTACAACGGAAAACCCCCGTTTTTTTTTTCTTAATACATATTGCTAGTTCAAAAACATATGATGTAATTCTTCAAAAAAAATACTATTGTAAGCATTTAAACAACGGTCAAAATGTTAAATGTTTTTATAAAGAGTTTTTAAAAATATTGAATTCCATAGTCGTTCAGTCGTTGATTACGTTGAGTTGAATAAATAAATATCGATATATGAATATTTTAAATATCGGCGATATATATCAAGTATTATTTTATATATCGATATTTATTAACCATCCCTATTTTAAGTTTAGTTTATTTCACAACAAAAAATTCTGCAATTCAGTCTACTTTTAATTTTTTGTAAACAAATCGTGATTAAACGCAAAGTGAATAGGCACAAAATTAAAAGAATATTCAAGAAAAAATTAAAAAACTATAGAGAACACGTCAAGTAAATTTAAAGAGAAACGATTTGTATTTGCAAAGAGAACAGTTTTTGCGTCTTTCTACAGCAGACATCTTGTATTTCATAATATAAAAACAACGAAAACAAACGAATTGCAATTAGTTTTTCAACACAAGTGACACAAGTTAAACAAAAAAAATTAGAAAAGCAAAAACGGCAGACATTTTGTAAAGTTTAATTAATATAAAAAAAAATTTTTTAAGAAAAAAACTTAAAATTGATTGATTGCAAAGCTTTTAAAAAAAGTCAATTTGTATTATAATTCCTAATAAATACCAACAATATGGATCAAAATTTCCTGAAATTTACTTACCATTTGGGTACCAAGAAAATAAATGCCTATTTGAAGATGCCTTCACCCACTTTTCATGTCTTGAAGAAGGAAATCGAAATGTGTTTGTTTGAGGAGCGTAAACAACCTCGTTGTGAAATTCGATCCTTTTGGATTGGTAAGTTATTATTTAATTAAAACTTACATTATAATAAGGATTTCCGCAAGTTACAACAATTTCTTAAGAAAATGCGTAATTTAGCGATGCATTTTGTAAGAGAATGGGAACACTTAATTATTTTTAAGAGAGATTTTAAGGCAACTTGTAAAATTTAAAGTTACCAGATGTTTTCGATCAGTGGTGCCACTTCGTGGGTTATTACACAAGGCGAATTTTACAGGTGGTCTTGAAAGTTTTGCTGATACTTTTTAAGGTTTTGTTGCAGAGACCTGCGCCGACAGATTTTATCGGCGGCGGCGGCTCGTATGAAAATTATCGGCGGCGGCTCAAAATCGGCTGTCAGCCGGCTTACACTTTGTTGTATTCAAAACAATATCAAAGATTTTTTTCATATTTATATACATATGTATACAAATATGTACATATCATACTTGTTTAACAATACTTGTACTGACTCAAATTTTTCTGTAGAACCAAAACACTTTTTAATTTAATATTAAAGGCATATGAAAAAGAATTTTTAAATCAACCGTTTCATTGCCAAAAAGTAGAAAAATGGCACAATATTTTTTCAGCGGGTAGATATCAATTTTTTCCAAAAAGTGAAAAAATTAAAAGTTTAAGTTAATACACCATTGTTCAACAAGTACGATATGTATATTTAAATAACTTAAAACCTTAAATAAAAAATTACACTTTAAGGGTATTTTAATTTAAAAAAAAAACAAAAATACATTTTTTACTTGAATTCAGAGTTTATTTTTTATATATGTATGTATAAACATTAATAAAGCCTTCCACACTAAATTTGTTTAAAAAAAATGTGTAATATACACACAATACTAAAAAAGCATTATCGAATCTACTATGTGTATACCATTATTTAGTTCTGTGTGTGGGCATTATGAATTCAAGAGTTAAAAATTAAAAAAAATTACATTGATAAATTAAATATGTATATAAAATTAAATTAAAAAAAAATCAAAACGGCGGCTGATTTTAAGCCGACATAAGCCGAAAATTTTTCGGCGGCGGCGGCTATTCAAAATTTTCGGCGGCTCGGCTCAGCCGGCTTTCAGCCGATCGGCGCAGGTCTCTGTTTTGTTGTGTTTCTATTTTTGACATTGTGCAATGATTTTTCAAAAGCAAATTGTGGTTTTTGCATGAGTTGTAGGCTTGTTTTAGTGCCGAGATTCGCCTTGGTTTTTTGATTTGTAACAAAAATGTAAAAATAAAGTAACCAAAAGCGAAAAAAGTAACCAAAATTATTTGTATCAAAAGGACTATTGGCACTTCAGTTTAAAAAATATGTCTAAAGAAGAAATTGTGTTTGTTTGTATCTTGTAGGCTCAAAAACCGCTGGACCAATTTTTATAAAGTCTTGACAGTATATTACTGAAGGTCTGGAAAGAACAATAGGCTATAAAATTTTTCGAAATTTTTTAGTGGAAGTCAATTTTAAATCTATGAGCCAGAGATTTCAACCTTTTTATATAAAGCGCTCTTACAAATAAAACTTTAAAGTCTCTCTGTGTGTAATGGTATCAAAATGCAAAATTGAGCTAAATTATGCGTTAAATCTGTTATATATAGTTGATTTTTGCCCGGTGGAAATATAATAAAACTAAACGGGATGGGATCGAAAGGGCCTTTGATCTCATCGTTTATCTAGAAAAGTTTTTCAGTTAGAACTATGAAGTATAAGAGTAGCAGATAATAACCATCTACACCTTAAAGTATATACCTTATATGGTTAACTTGGTAGTCTGTTGAAGTTTAAGCTTCTAAAAAAATAATTTTTAAGTACATATATAAAAGAATTGGTTTGAGATGCACAAATACCACACAATGTTAAAGGGTCAAAAAAGCGGAGCGCGTAGTTTTTGTTGCAATACAAATAATTGGTTATTTTTTTTTTTTTGTTAAAAAAAGTAACCAAAACTGAAAAAAGTACACAAGTACACATTGAAAAAGTAACCAAAACGGCAACGCTGTAGGCAAGGCGAATTAATGTAAACAGTGTTTGGAAAACTAAAACAAGTGAAAGGTACATTAACACAAGGTCTACTCATTTAAGGGCCATTATTACAACTTGAAGTAAGCTAAAGTTAGGATTAAGTTGACAGATAGTAATGTGTTATCTGTCAAAAAGCATCTGTTATCTGACGGATAGCAGCAAACGCCAAGTTGTAATAATGACCCTAAGAGTGTAGACATGCTGCTCTATAAAAATAACCGACTTGTCAAAATTGTCTTCATATTAAACAATTTAACGCACACAAGTACAAATTTTGGCTCATATGCACGAATTTTGACCATTGGGTTTTAACTGTTGTAAACAGCTGACAAACATATGGGCCAACGAGTGTACCTCGTCTAGTTGTACCATGTACAACACCGAAAACACAACATTGTATTTTATTTGTTGCTTTCGTCGGTCGATATATCATGACGTTCCTCTCTCTAAATACATTTAATGGCCAATTTTCAGGATGGTATTTAAATCTGTATTAAGTTAATTTTCATATAATCGTAAATCGTATTTCATTACAGATTAATTTTTTGAGTTTTATTTAAAAAATCTTATTTAATTAAGATTAAAGTATATCAGCACTACTAAATACAAAAAAAAATATATAAAAAGTATTTATTTACAAGGTGGTCTCAAAATACAGCTGTCTGTTATTCCTTTGGCTGTTGTTGTTGTGTTGTTGTGAAATTGAGGCCTTGCTGTTGTTGGAAACTTAAGTTGAATTTAAACGTACCAGCTTGGTGAATTAAGTTACATTTCAGTGCTTAGTGAAGAACAAAATTTTGTATTTAAAACGATTGTTAATATAAATGTGATATAATATCAAACTTAAAAATTGGCCGTAAGATAGCAGCATTTTTGATTTAGCTGCACAAAAAATCGTGCAAAGGAGATTGTGCAGCTAAGTCAAAATTACTGTATACATATTTGCACAAGTTCAAAATGACTCATAACGTTCATAGACTCGTTATCATTTGATTTCTTTTATTTATAAGGGAAACAAATTTTATATTTTGCAGCATGTAATTGATAAAATGTGTTTGTTTTGCTTTGTATTCTTCGGCATTTAATATGGCGAAATGTAAACTCTCTTAAAATAACACGTTTATATGTTTATGGATTTTGTTTTTTCAACACGAAATTATTCTCTTTCACAAACTGTGAAACCGGTACTAATTCATATAATTATTAAAATAATACGATAAAATAAGAGTTAAGCCATATAAACTAGTCATTTTATGTATTTGTTATTGAAATCTCTTTGTTTTTTATCTCTAGTATTATTTTATTATTTTTTAATTAGAAATGACATCCCTACTTGGCCTTTTGAAACTAATCTAGTGATGACAAACTTTAGATTATTTTAAAAGTATAGTTAATTTAAATTAATTTGGAAAAAAAAAAATTTGCAATTTTTGTAATACAAATGTTTTAAATAAATATTTTTTAATAAAAGATTTCTTAAATTCTCCGTTTAATTTTTTAGATGAAGATCATGATGAAATTGAAATTGTTAATCAGTGTGATTATGAAATCTTCATGGCTAAACGTTCTATACGTCAGCACTTACAGGTGGCACCGATCGATATAACCCCCATAGAGCCTGATGTTGAAAAAGTAGCACATAAGGCCTCTGAAACATTAACTGATTCTTCATTCAATCAAGCTAAGGTACCACCAGCTAATGATTTTGCTGTTCACGATAACGTAGAATGTGACGCTTGTCTTATGGCTCCCATAGTGGGTTTCCGTTACAAGTGTATACAATGTCCCAACTATGATCTATGTCAGAACTGTGAATCAAAGCACATACACTCTGAGCATATGATGGTACGTATGCCCACTAACAATTGTCCCAATATTGTTGAGGCTTACGTTACTGGACGCACTTCAGGACGTAAACATAACAAACGTTCAAAGCCCTCATGTCCATTTGTTAAAAATGGTATGTCGATTGTCAATGATGATGATGCTGAAACACCAACTACTGCTTCAGAAAACGTTGAACAATCATCACCATCTAACGGCAAAGACCGTTATCATGGTCGTAAACATCATCGTCGTCATCATCGCAATAATTTTTTTTCGCATTTGTATGAAATGATGAATGATTTGGCTGAGGGTGGTGGAGCAGCTGCTGCAGCTCATGCTATGGGTGAAACCACTTCAACAGCTAAGACAACTTCCTCTACTTCTGGTCCACAAACGACCACTACTACAACTACAAGTTCTAATAACGCTGGAGTTGAGAATGAAATTATAGAAAATCCTATTGCGGCAGCCGCTGCCGCACAATTGGCAGCACAAAATGCTCATAAGACTGCCGTCAAAGCGGCTGATATTGCTCTTAAGGTAGCTCATGAAACTGCTGCAAAGGTTGCTCATGAAACTGCAGTGCAGGCGGCCAAAACAGTGTCAGAGAATATGTATGCTTCCAGTGCTCCCTTTACTTCAGCTGGAGCTGCTGCAAGTGATGAGAAGGAAAGCGAAACAACTAAAGAAAAGGTAAGAGTCAGTTCTATGGTAGAGAACCAAAGTATTTGACAAGTTTTCCCTACATAAAGAAATATTTGAACTACTCGAAATTTCTATATAAAAAAATTGTTTGAGATTGTAAATTTAACGTAGAAGATACTATAATTAAAGTTACATACATATGTTGAAAAATTCCAATATTTTTTTTTTTTTTTTTTCTTTTTGAATG
This sequence comes from Pollenia griseotomentosa, assembly GCA_963931875.1. Taxonomy (NCBI): domain Eukaryota; kingdom Metazoa; phylum Arthropoda; class Insecta; order Diptera; family Polleniidae; genus Pollenia; species Pollenia griseotomentosa. The sequence continues at coordinate 198,144,726 of OZ007561.1, read as the reverse complement.
TTTGAAATTTTGGAACAAAAATCTCTAGAAAACATTTTCAAAAAGATCTGTCATGTTCTGGAAATCGAAATCACGTGAAATTGAAAACGATCAAATTTGGAAAAATCTCCCGTGTTCAAAGTTCATAAACATACATATATCCTTTTATATACCTCATACTTTGAAAACCTATCTACCTAAACTTGGTTTGAAATCAGAAAAAGCTATTTAATTTTTACAAAAAATCTTCATCGTTTTCAATTTTACGTGATTTATAGAAACAATTTTTGAAAATGTATTCTCTACATAGTGAAAATGTTCAAAAATTTAGTTTTTGGTACATTTTCTTATAAAAAATAAACTAACTCTTTAATTCTATTCAGGTTAATGCTACTACATCACCACGCGATCCTGAACCACAACCCAATGCAGTTCCCATTATTCCATCCCCATCTTTGGAATCTCTTGTTCAGTTTTTAGATCCACAGTACATGAAAACCGGCATACAAATTTTAAATAATTTCAGCGATATGTTTGCTAAAATGTTGGATCCTATGGAAAATGACGACGTTGCCGAAAATCAGACTTGTTCAAATTTACGTAAAAATTCTACAACTTCAACTAAATCATCTATTGCATCTAACCTCAATAGCTTGGGAAGTGGCAAAAAATCTGATAATGAAAAATTCATTGAAAAAGATCCAAATCAAGAACAAACCAAAGAAACCCATCAACCCGGCAGTGATGTTTCATCTCATGTTGAAATTGATGATTTAGGCAGTGATAGTGAAAATGAAAGTGTTTCAGAATCTTTTATTAAGTTGGATGCTCCTGCAGAAGGTACACCTTCTCCAGCCAAATCGGCAACAGCAGCTTCATCAGCTCAGACTACACCACCCCGATCATTAGACAAATCAAATGTAATGGATTTTGCTCAACTTAGCGCCGATTTAAAAGCTCATATTGCCCAGGAGTCAGCAAAGGAATCTGTTAAAACTGTTGAAACTACTACTGATGAAACTGTCGACAATGCAAATGGTGTTTCTGCTATAACATCTACCACAATTACTAGCGAACCTGTAGTAACTACTTCTTCAAACACTTCGAACACAACTTCGATCTTTTCAATTGCAACTTCTAATACTACAGAACCTAACAAGCCCCAAGAAAAGCGTGCAATACCTGTTTATCATGCTGGTAAATTAAAAAAAAAAACTTTTTCGTAATTTTTTTTCTCTTAAAAATGTTTTAATTTTTTTTTCGCTTTAAAACAGATCAACGCATTAATAATGCTGTTATTGCCATGATGTCTATGGGATTTAGTAACGAAGGAGCTTGGCTTACCCAATTATTGGAAAGTGTTAATGGCAACATATCTGAAGCTTTGGATCTTATGACTGTTGCTCAACGTAGTGGTAGCCGTTAAGCTGTTATATTATAAATGTATATTTTTTTTTATTATAAACCTGGGACTGGTTAAATCTTTCCTTTTATATTTTATTTTATTGAATGACCTAAAGGGAATTCTTATTTTATTCTCAATTTTCTCTCTATTTTTTAAGCAGTTATTCACAATATAAAAATTAGTTTGTAGTTAAATATAATATATTCAATTATATATGTATGTGTATGTATATCTATGTGTAACCGCAAGAAAATTATTGCTGAGGCAAACGAACTCTAATCATTCGATGTCTTTAATCAAAAATAAATGCATGTTATTAAAATAATTTCTGTTATTACTAAAGAAGAGAAAATTTCAAATATTATGGTGAAAACTAAAGAAAATAATTCTCACGAGAGACAATTTTCGAAATTATTAACAATGTTTTCTATATGAAATTTTTTTAATATGAATGTAAAAACACGGGGGAAAATTTTTAAATTTATCGACAAATTTTGTTCTGCAAATCACCCGATTTAAAGTTTTTCGGCATGATTTTATTCGAAAGCACTAGTAAACATTATTTAAGAGAATGGTGCATCATAAAATTTGACGAACAAAGCAAAACAATTTTTATAACACTCAGTATCCTAAAAGATTAACCCCCATATTCATAAACGATTATTAAATTTAACAAACGTTTCTTAAGGATAATTTTCATAGTAAATTTGTTCTTTAAATCTTTATTAAATTTAAAATATGTTTATGCATAAATAATTATTTTTATTAATATTTTTGTGTTTTCAAAAAGCCAATATTATAACAAACATATACAGAAAACTAACTCATAACTACAACCGTAACGATTAATAATGTTATAAAAAATTCGGTCTGTAACAATTTCATAAGTCTAGAAAGCTCACTGTCAAGTTTCGTGAAGATTGGTCCATAATTTACCATAGACTCCATATAAAGCCCACTCTCTGAAAACAGTTCAGTACGCGTAATCGTAACAAATACTGATGTTATAATAAAATTCTGTCTGTTACAGTTTCATAAGTCTAGAAAGCTCACTGTCAAGTTTCGTGAAGATTGGTCCATAATTTTCCATAGACTCCATATAAAGCCCACTATCGGAAAACTCTTTTTTTTAGTAGGCGTAAAACCGTAACGAGTAATCGCCCTTATTCTGAATTTCGATTACGTTCCCGCATTAAGTTACGCATCAATCAAAAAAAGGTATTCCAACAAAAAATTGAATCGGAAAAAAAGAAGACAGAAGATTAAATTAAACTTTTAAATTTAAGGCCCCTATTACGGTTTACAACTCAACTCAGTTGAGTTGTAATTTCTTAATTTTTGTATTATGGTTTACAACTTTGCTATTTTGCGGTGGACAAAAACATAACAAAAATTACAACTGATCACAACCAGTTGTCTTAATAACAACTCAACTGAGTTGAGTTGTAAACCATAATAGGGGCCTAAGTAAAAATAATTAATCGGGTGTGTTTTAAAATCCGAATCCACTCTAAAGTGGGTTACTTCAGCATTTTTTGGTGTTCTGTATTTCATAGAGTATCCAATTATTCGACTTTTAGTTTTGTTCGAGTAAGGAATTAATCGATTTTTCAATTGCTCGAATAAAGGTTTTAAATTGTTCGAAGTACTCGATTAATTCAAATAATTTTATCCAATGGAAAAAAACATAATTCTCTATTTGAATTCATACTTTTATTATATTAATAAACAAAGGTGCCAGCAAGTTATGAAAAACATTTTAAACCAATTTTTTTTTCCTGGAAATTGAGTTGAAGTCGATGGAGGTTCTGAGTTGGGTTTTTTTTTAAATATCAACGTAGTTTGTTCTGATTTTAAGAGAAGTTCTGGTAAAGAGAAGAATTCAACGTATGTACTATATATAAGGGATTTTTTTTATAAACTTAAACAGGATCGTTTTTTAAATAAGTATGATTTTAATTTCACTCATGTGTATTCGGTTTCCAGAACTTGGCTGATAACTTATATAACACATATTTTTGTAATCACCTTTTCATTTCCTTTATTTTTAAATTCTTTTCTTTAGGTTTTTTAACGTATTAATATTTCGCGCCGACACTTCGTTTTCAAACAAAGACACTTAGGTTTTTAAGACGGATCTAAAGAAATCTCAAATGTCAAAAGTCGATAAGAAGAAACTAATAAATAAATTAACAGTCGGGTTAAAACATTTAACCCATAATCTGACAGCGTATGGTTTACACATTTATAACTGCTGATGAATTTCTTTTTTTTTTTTTGTAATAAATTTAGTGCGAAATTTCTAACGTTTGGATTGACGTTTATAGTGAGTTACATAATTTGTTACACACACGCTCAAATCTAAAGAGGGACTAAAATATGTTTAGAAGAATGTGTAATGAAAATAAATGCAAAATGTAACAACATGAAATTCAGTTTTATGGTATTTAATCAGTTAGAAATCAAAAAAAAATATTTTTTCCTTAAAAAATAGAATTTTCTAAGAAAAAAATTTTATTCGATTGATTAACACAAGTTGTTCGAAATTGACCATTTTAATTATTCGATCAAATAATGGATACTCTAGTATTTCACATCCACATGTTTTTAATAAGAATTGAGTTTAAAAAAAATCGCAACAACAAGACTATAATTTTTATTAAGTTATTTCCTTCTCCTGTAAAATAAGGAAAACGTTAGTTAGGGCTTTTCTATATTAAAGTAACGATAAGCAGCTTTTCTTGATTGTATCAACAATTATTCTTAAAAAATAAAATTTTTACATACAAAATGCATTACATTCTGCTGGTGCCTAATAATTTTAAATTTTTCTGTACATACAATACACTTTATTGCTATCCAAAGGACAGCTAAGGTAAAATGTTACAAGAAGATACAAGATAACAGTCTGGTAGTGTATAAAGTCATTCCTAAAAATTGAAGGAATAGGACTATGTATTACAAAAAGCTTTATAAAATACATAACTGAAATGTTGAATATTATAAAGTAACTTATGAAAAGAAATAATTCCCATATTCTATTTGTTAGAAAAGATTTTCTTAAGAAATCAATCTTTAAATTGTATAAAGAATATTTTCGAAAAAATTTTTTTATTTAGAGAAAATGTACAAATCAATTAAAAGATTTTCTCTTTATTTAACAATAATTTCATTACTAACCCCCGTATTTATAAACGTTTACTAAATTTAACAAACGTTTATTAAGGAATAGAAAATTTGTTTTGTAAACCTTTATTAAATTTAAAATTTTTTTATAAATACGGGGGTAAATAAATAAATAAAAACTATCTTATTTAAATTAAATTTTCTAAAGCTAATACTTTCACAGAGATTCATTATAAATGAGTTTGCTTAATTTAAAAACTATTAATTTCAATGGTCCAATTGTAGTTAAAGCTAAAATCACAAGAGTAAAAAATTTATATAAACGTTTGTTGGTGAAATTACGATTAAAGAAACCAGTTTCATATCCATAAAATTGGCATAACATGCCAACTATGAAGGTAATCAAGCCCAAAACTCCATGGAACAAGCGCACAGCACCGACAGTGGCCGGAAAGAATAGACTTACAAGTCCAGCCACAAAATTAATAGCACACAGGATACATGCAGCCAGACCTGTCATATAAAAAATAGACAAATTTACAAAATTTTTATAAAATATTTAATTAAATTCGCTTTCAATATTTCATTATTTTCAAACTTACCCAGTTTAGCATGTATCGATCTAAAATGGTGCTCTTTTCCCCAATACTTTTGTAACGTACCACCAATGCCCAAGGAACCACCCACGAATTGTAAGAGACCGTGAACCAGGTTCTGCGAGGAAGGTCGCATATACTGGGTGAGAAATAAATTGCCCTGATAGCGTACCATCATGCCTTCGGCCATTAGTAGGACAAACTAGTTTAATTTAATTTAAAAGAACAGTTAGAAATTAAATAAGAAATGTAATTGGAAAAAATAAAACTTACTCCCACTGTGCACAAGTGCGCATGCATGGCAGTCTTTTTAAATTCCAATAGCCAACATTTGTAGGCCATGGCAAGTGTTAGCACCACAATCACTACATGATTGAATAAATTCATTCCGAATATTAGAGTATATTTGAGACTTTGTGTTTGTATGGGCGAAGAATGGAAGACATCTTCTTCTTGTAACTTTAGTAGAAAACTGTTGACGGGTATTGAGTTGAAAACTGGAATTTAACAAAAGTCATCGAGTTTAAAAAAAATCGTTCTTTAAATTAATATAATATTATAGATTTCAAAAAAAATGGCGATTTTTTTCGTAATTTTACACTAAACATCGATAAATTAGATTTTGAGGTTTTTCATGCTCTTTGTCAGTTATTTTCATATCCACACCACCATAGTGTAGGAGGTATAACGCGTTTATGCTGATGTTTGTAACACCTTAAAAAAATGGGTACTATCAAAACCAATTTCTGAGTTGATCTTACGATGTCCGTTCGTCTGGCTGGCTGTCCATGTAAACCTTGTGCGCAAGTTACATTTTGGGTATAATTTCATAAGATTTGGCTCATATCATTATACCAAATTTTTTCGAAATCGATCCATATTTAACCATAGCCCCCTTACAAACACCATTACCGAAAATAGCTTTTAATGTTTTGTGCTATTAGGTCCAGAATTGACTATAGGTCCCATTTTAACCCCCTCACTTAAATCCCTCAGACGAAAAATCTCATATGGACCTAGAAAATATTTTAAATAAAGAACTTTTTTTTTGTTTTCTTATTCTAATCCCTTGAAGCTTTGCGCTTGTCTGCAGAATACCAGAGTCTCTGGCGGGAATCGAACTCGCAATCCCGGCACTGACAGAATAGCTCACTACCAACTAGCCTACCGGGACACCCAAATTGTCACAAGCCTATTGAACATGGTGGCAATCAGTCCATTATTTTACATAGCCATTATACAAGCTACTTTCTGCATCTAAGGTAGTCACTTGGGTCCAGTATTATTCCTATTATTAATTAATGATTTACCATCGTATTAAATATTCGAAAATATTATGATGCAGCTATGTCTTCCTTACTATATGATATAAACAGTTTGAACTTATGGTCTGATATAAATTTGATGGATCAGAATTTGAAAAAATGTAAAAATATGTTATTCTACAGAAGAAGTCCTGTAACCTGTAGCTATACACTAAATAACCATTAAATTGAAAGAGTAGAGACATTCCTTGATCTAGTTGTTTTACTTGATCATAAATTGTGTTTGAAATCGCATATATCGCAGACTATCAACAAGGCCAAAGGTGCCCTTGAATTTATCAAGCGTTGGTCATTATAAAATTATATACGCCGGTAAACGGTGAAACTGCCTCAGAATTCCTACTTCGAAAGGTTGAGTTTTTAATTGCTTTTTGTCCTTCCAGAAATTATATTCCCCTATGACTTCAATACTTTCGGTCTAATTATGCAAATTTTGATCCTAACCGCAGAATGAGCTGCGAATTTAAAAATGTTTGTACGTATGTATATTAATATCACTTATCCAGTAAGAAATATTAGTTTTATTGGCAAATTTAGTAAATAATGTTCTGAAGTATTATGAATTATATTGGCAGCTATGGGCCAAAAATGGTGAAAAAAGATAAACAAATTTAAAATTTTTCGGCATTTAGGAAATTTTGAGGCACTAGGTGCAGTTTTTTCGGGATAGTTTGTTTTACAGTTTTTCTCCTAGTCTATTTCATGTTCTTCTACGAAAAAAATATATAAAAAATATGCCACCCGATCCAGAATTAAAAAAAAAAATACCAAAATTAATATTTAAGGGGGCTGAGGCCCGTGGGGACCCCTGGTTCCAAAAAACCGCCCCGCCCACTGAATGGTATGTGTGGGTACTCAAATTAAAGGTAATTGTGCAACAAAAACGAAAATAATAAAATTTTGGGTGGGCGACACTTCAAGGGCCCTCTGGGGCAAAAAAAGTTTCCCCCCCATAACACTTATGTATATATGTGTGGGTACTCAAATTAAAGGTAATTTGCTCACGATTGCCAATATGTATTTTGTTTTTGTATTCGTTTAATATTTTCCTCTCTAGGTTAAATTATGTATCTTTTATAGGTATGCAGAGAAGTTTTAGTTAGCGAAGCCGGTCTTTGTTATACCATAGAGGAGAAAATCCTTTTGCCCGGCCAAAGGCCGGCTATGCACAGAAGCTTTAGTAAGCGAAGCCGGTCTTTGTTATACCATAGAGGAGAAAATCCTTGCGTCCGGCCGAAGGCCGGCTATACAGAGAAGCTTTAGTTAGCGAAGCCGGTCTTTGTTATACCATAGAGGAGAAAATCCTTGCGCCCGGCCGAAGGCCGGCTATACAGAAAAGCTTTAGTTAGTGAAGCCGGTCTTTGTTATACCATATAGGAGAAAATCCTTGCGCCCGGCCGAAGGCCGGCTATACAGAAAAACTTTAGTTACAAAAAAATAAAAAAATCCCGCGATTTTTATACAACATTAAATAACCCAATAAAAACAAAATATTTACAATCGTAAGCAAAATACCTTTCATTCGAGTACCCACACATAGTTATAAGGGTGGGAGGGGCAATTTTTTTTCCCCCCAGAGGGACCCAGAAGTCCCGCTCGACCTAAATTTTATTAATTTCGTATTTTTTACACAATTACCTTTAATTTGAGTACCCACACATACCACTAAGTGGGCGGGCCGCTTTTTTTGATCCATGGGGTCCCAGGGGCCTCAGCCCCCTTAAATTTTAATTTTGGTTTTTTTCTTTTTTTATTCCAGAGGGGGTCCAATTTTTTTTTTTTTTTTTTCGTACGCCCCGTAAAGTGCACTTTTGCCAAAGATTTTATTTTGTGTAAAGACAAATTTTATGTATTTTTTAATCTTTTAACTTTGTTTTCTTTTTTTTTTTTTTTTTGAAACGCATTCACCAAAAATTCGCTTGAATTTGTCATATACGAATGTCACGTATCACTTATAAGTACTAACATACGTATGTAAGTATGTATGTATGTATTTTGTTTACTTTCGGCAAAACGGGAATTACATATTTTGTAGGGGTGGAAGCATGCACCCTTTTTTATGATTTGATTTCTTACCATCAAATTTATTACACGACATTTTTATTTATTTGATAAACAAAAACACTTTTCAAAAAACTACCTATATAGGTACTCCTTCAAATACTTAAATAGAATTTACAAACACTTTTGTGTTTATTATCACAGACGATAAACAAAATCACTTGAGTTGTATAAAAATGCCGAGGAAAACCCGTTTTTATTTTTTGCCAAGATAACCGCTCGCTTTGGCTTTTGCTTTAAAAATGATTATCGCTCTTGTTTATTTCGACACTAAAAACAAAAAAAAAAGGTAAAATCACATTTCAAAGTTTTAACAGAATCAGTTAGTAAGTTTTTCAGAATTTAGCAACAAAAAAAAAAGAAACAATCCAAAAAAGCTTTTCCTGTTTAACCTTAAACTAGAATTGCTTTCAAACGTTTTAATGACAGTATATTCCATAGAGTCTACACAGTTTGTAAACAATCGTATCGACCAATCGAACTTTTTCTTTATACATACATCCATTAAGTCACGCGAATAAAACGTTTGAATATTGTTTAATTGCTTAATAAGCTATTTTTATATTGTACATATTTATATTTGTATGTATTTGTGACGTCAAAATATTGAATCAAAGACTATAAATATATAAAGATGTTGCACTTAGTACATTTGATATTTTCAAAAATGCTGAGCTTCTTTTTATAAGGGGGGGAAGTAACAAGAAAGCAAAAACTTCGTACTCACATTCAGAGAACTAAAGAGAGCAAGAAACCACATGCATTAATACAAACACACGTTTACTGTTTTTGCCAGCCAAAGTGTGTGTATGTTTTTTTTTTTTTTTCGTTGAAACTAGTTTTTGTTGGTTTTTTATTTGATTTCGTTTTGTTTTCAAACAATTATTGTGCAAATAACCTACGTTAGAGCAATGCGACCGATTGTGTAATTGTAGGGTAAGAATATGTGTTTTATTGTTGTAAAACTGAAACTATATCGGTTCGCACCGAACTATAATCCAATTTTTTAGACAATTTTATTATGTATGTACTTATTATAAGTGTATTGTATGTATAAAACGAGTGTTTATTCTTAGGGAGTGTGTGAGACGATAGGAAAATACTATTGTAAGTCAAATGTGGACACTTCTGAGGTGAATTAAATTTTAATGGGGTCTAATAGAATTTTTAAAACAACACACAAAATTTTAATTGAAAAAGTCAAATAAAAACGCTTAAAAAATTTCACGAATTTAAAAAATAAAATGAATGAATTATGTTATGGTAGGGTAAGTGTACCAGTAGTCGGCAGTTTAACTTTTTTTTAATTTTTAAACTGGTGCCCTTACGTACATAAACGTGATACTGGGATGGCAACTAGCCACTACAGTTCAGCAATATGTATATTTTCGATTCATTTAAAAGTTTTTAGACATATTTTAAATTAAATTTGAGTAATTTTACTTTTTTCTAAAATACACGGCATTTGCCAGTAGTCGGCATACGATTTACCAATCCTCGGCATGTAATGATCCTATAGTCGGCATGGCTATTTTTTAAAGAAAAAACCAATTTATACTGGAGTTCAATTGATCATTTATTGAAAATTAAAGCTTTTTACTTTCTTAAATGCTTAAAATGTACATTTGTACGTTTATGTAGGCATTACACGAAGAGAAAAAACATGTTTTAATATGGTCACCTCCAACAAAGGCATTTTTAAAGATCATTTTAAACATATGTTTAGTTTAACCATATTATTGTCTCCCACAACCAAATTATGGTTAAATAAGTACTCCATCAAGTCACCATAACCATATTATGGTTGCCTCAAAACATGTTGTGGTTAAATATGACAATAATTTGTTTTCAAATTAACAATAGTATTTTCCTCTTTTGCAAGAGCAACATGCTATGGTTGAAAAACAACCATTCTAATATAAGTGTTGAACATATTTTAGTTATTATTAACCATAACATGTTCGGAGGCAATCATAATATGGTTGTGGCTTCTTGTTGGACGACTTATTTAACCATAATATGGTTAAATTAAGCATAAAAAGTTCAAAATTTTCTTTAAAAATAGTTTTGTTGGAGGTGACCATATTTAAACATGTTTTTTCTATGGGTGTACACACGTAGAATAAAAGTTTCCCTCCAACAAAACTATTTTTAACGAGAATTTTAATACATAATATGGTTAGTTTAACCATTTTGTTGTAGTCACAACCATATTTTGATGTTATGGCTAAATATGTCAATAATTTGTTTACCACTAATAGTTCGATTATAATTTAACAATAGTATTTTCATCATATCCAAGATTAACATGCTATGGTTGAAAAATAACCATGCTATTATAAGTGTTAAATATATATTTTTGTTTTTACCCAAAACATGTTCGGAGGCAACCATAATGTGGTTGTGTCTTCTTGATGAGGAACTATTTTAACCTAAATCACCGGTGACAAAATTATTGTTAAAGAAACCATATGATTAAGATTTTTCTTTTAAATAAGTTTTGTTGGAGGGCGAGCAATAAAAATCTGCAATCAAAATGATTTCAACCAAAGTGATTTCATTCTTTGATTTCGAAAGGATTTCAGATTTGCAAGATTGCAATACTTTGTAATTATCACAGTCAGGTTTATTTCTAGAAGAAGGAGTGTTTCATTTGAAGGAAACGATGGTTTTGATTCTGATTTCATTTTTATTGCAATTACTGAATTTGAATGCAATATTTTAATTGCAATCTATTAATAAATTGAATAAAAAAAATTTATTGCAATCAACATCGGAAAATATATTGTTGGATTTCAAATTAAAATCTTACATATTGAAATTCAACCATTGGGACTTGTCTTTTTGCCATTAAATATTCTGGACGGATCATCAAAAATATCAACAGCATTTTGTTCAATGAGATGGTTTTTAAATCAGTGAAACATTTGCTGATGCCTTATTCAGGGACTATAGCTCGTCCTTTACTAATTGCCTTTGCTTTCTTAACAGCTAAGCTGACATGCTGATTCCAGGACGATCATTTTTAAATGTTGTGGTGCGTCCATCTTCCTTTATAATCGCATACACTGTATTCATAATGTAATCAATTTTTACCGGAAGTTAACATTTAACAAGTGCCACCATCTTACTAACTTTTCCTCTTTATCATTTGACTAAACTTGTATTCTGTCCTGTAAAATGGAGGGTGGAACGCAACATTTCTGGCTGGCACCTAGTATAGATATTAAAACTTTTTATTTGTAGGATCACTTCAGTAAACTTAAACAATTGCATTGTTTTCCTGCTTTTCATATTTAACTTTACTGAAATTTTTATGTAAAGGTAATGTAAATAATTAATAGTCCTTACAAATTTTAAAAATTATCCTGTTTAAGGACCCCATATACCGTTAAACTAGAAATAAAATTGCTGCCGACTTTAGGACAACACTTATCCTAAAGTCGGCAGGTCATGAGATACTCAAAAGAAATCATGCCGACTACTGGGTAAACTTGTTTTAAACTCATTTTCTGTTATCTCAGAGGCAAGAGGCATGATTGATGAACAATTTACTAAAATTTGAGTGTAATCAGAGAAAAATACTGATTTGCCAGTGGTCGGCACCCAATGCCGACCAAAGGAAATTTTGTAAATTTTTGTTCCTAATGACGGCACCCAACAAAATTAATAAAATATTAACTTTTTGTACATTTTTTTACTTTTACGATAAAATTTAATAGACTTTTTACCTTTTCAAACTTTATTGGTAACATAATTTTAATAAATAATATGACTATTGTCCTTTTTAAGTTAGCTCTAACACTAATTTTTTTTTTTGAAAAACAAGGGTTACCGCAGAAGTCCAATAACTTGTCACTCAAGACTTCAAAATTTGGCGAAAATACTCATCTTACTCCAATTAAGCTATTACTAATAGAAAGATGAGTAAATTTTCTTGACAAACTTGATGCTATTTATTAATCTAAAACCCGCATTTCTTATTTATTAACGTTTAAATGCAAAAGATGCCGACTACTGGTACATGCCGACATTAGGTGCACTTACCCTATATATTTTCCTAAATTTTTCATTATTTTATACAGTACTTTTCAATTATAGTCATTTCCGTTTTAGTCACAGTAGCGATATAGTCCATTTAATCTTTATTTTTGCGCCAAAACAATCAAAAGTAAAGCAAATTATAAGCATTATATCCACATGAACCTAAGTTTTTTTTTTTTAATTTACAAACCGTATAGAAAAAGCACTAACTTGGTGCTTTTTCAATTTTTCGTTAGTGCCTTTAGTGCTTTTTACAATTTTAATTTTTTTTTGTACCATTTTTTAAAACTTCGATTATATAGAGGATGATTTAGATGAGATTTGCTTTTTGGGATACAGTTTTGGGAAGGCCTGTAAAGATTTTAAAATTTCAAATGATAAAAAAGTGATACATAAAAGAAAGTTGCATTCGTTTTACCAAAAACTTTATTTATGAGGTTAAAGCTAGGCTTCCTAGCAATTTGGAAATTTTACAAAACGTTTCACTTTTTAGCATTGACAACATATTTAGTAATCGTCATAAAACGATGTTTGCGGTAAACATTTTAAAGATGTAGACACTGTTTCAAAAATAGAAAATGGGTTGGAAAATATTAGGAATTGTGAATGGAAAAATAAGCAACGATTTTGAGTCATGTAGAAAAGTCGTATTGAAAAGTTAAAAAAACATGCAGTTGGAAACCATACAAAAGAACGCAAAGACTTTAAAAACAAAAAAAGAGTTGTAAATTGGTATATACAAATAGCTGACAGATAATGCTTTAATAACGAGCGTTGTGTAACCTGCCATTTTTAATGCGCTTACGATAAAATATAAGGTTTTTTATTAAAATATGGGCTTTCATTAAGTTTTATAAACAATGATCGGTCTTTGCAAGTTTTCGGTAATTGCAACAGGCCAGACTTTTTTCGAGCTACGAAAATCGACCTCGAACTTTATTACTTTAAAACTGTTTTATTACCAATTCGAACTCAGCTGATGATGATCCAAATGATTTGGATGATATTATTTTTATTGAAGATAATAATAAATTTAAAAATGTTTATATACAAATATAATTATATTTATTATTTAATTTTAAATGAAAATGGTCACCCATCAATGCCGTTGCCTTTTTTTAAATTTTGGAGGTATATAATATTCGGCACAGCCGAATGCAACTTTTTTTGTGTGCAATTAAATTGTGAAAATGGCTTAGCGCTTTTTTTTTGTTAGAAATAGTGCTTTTTAGTGCCCTTTTTAAATTTAAAAGTGCTTTTTGCTCTCAAAAAGTTGGCATCACTGGGAAGTAGTAGTACTGCCATTCGACAAATTTAGCACTGGCCGTACAATGCATGGCAGTGGCACATCTTTTTATATTTATAGTCTTTGATTGAATTGTATCTGATTAAAGGTATGTAGATCCCCTGTTATAAATACATTAAAGCTTTTTGCAAATTATTTTCAAGATACGCATGTACCTACAAACATTTTATTATGATTCATTATCACGTTTGAAGGATGAAGAGAAAGTAGACTTGCACAATAAGAATAAACAAATAAATCTTATATTTGGTAGTGCCGAATTTTACATACCCTTAATGTAATTAAATTTTAAAAATTAGGTTCTTTGAGAGTTTTTATAGAAGAAATTGCGATAAAAATTCGGTTTCATGTTTTAAACATAAGAGGTCTAATACTTGAAGTCAAAGTTATATTTTATAAACATAAGTTTTGATGCTTTATCACTCTTAAGAGTAGTGCGTTAAGAATAGTAATACCTACTTTAAGAATTAGACTTGCTTAAATAAGGTTTTTAATGCTTGCTTTTGTGAATCTTTAAGTGCAAAAAGGGAACTACCTACTGACATTTATTTTATGTACCTACCAGAGAATGACAAAAGTATCATTTTAAGTACTCTTTCAATATTAGTGAGAAAACATGTAAGGACATGCATGGTTAAAGATCAAAACCATACACATACATACCACTACCCATGACCAGGGTTACCGTTGAAAATTTTCGAAAAGGGTCACAAAAAGTGGACATTAAGATCTGTTGGATAGTTTTGGAGTAGCAGAAATTGGCTCATATCTCCCTCCTAGTCCTATTTTTTTTATATATACATATATAGCTTATGTGTCTATATAAATATAGATCTATCAATGTTTTAAATTTCATTAAAATCTGTTAGATGGCTTCGGAGAGCAGAAATTGCCCCTTCCCACCCCTCGTGGTCCTATTTTTTTTATAAAAATGTATGTATATCTTATGTGTAGTTTTACATAGGTACTGCTGATGTTACGAATATATATATTTTGTATCATTAAAAATATTTACACAGTCCCATACCTGATCAAAGCACATTTTTGCAAAAAAAAAAAATTTTTCATTTTTACACAGAAGTGCCAAAAATACTGAAGGTATTTTTTTAAACATGGATATTTCATATGTATGGCAGATAACCAAAACACATTCATGGGTATTGAATAATATCTGCATAATATTCATGTATTTTTGTTTACTGAATATGGGCGCGTGAAGATATTGCCGTGCATAAGTAATAACCATACTTTTGCAACGCACAACCATAGCTGTTGTTATTATTTGTGTTATAAATATGTGTATACACAATAACGAAAAGCATGGGTAGATACCTCTGTATATTTTTCTTATGGGTACTTGTTGTCATTCTCTGGTACCTACCTTAAGTGTATTTATTGCCTTAAAGACCAGTGTAAAAAAGTCATATTAGACAAATTCAAATTAAAGTCAGTTCTCCTCTTTACGAGCTAAGAACATAAAACTTGCATTTATTATTATTAACTCTACACTGTTTTAATTGATTATATATTGTTATGTTTGCTCTTGTTGTTAATACATACTTTTTTGGGTTCCATTCTACTCGTCACTGTTTTTAAACGTAGGGAAAATTTTTTTTGGTTGTAGGGAAAAAGGCATTCTTTTTTAGACACTTAGGGATTTTTTGAAATTGCTCCTGGCATTACTGCATGGAACGTAAGAAATCTTTTTTAGTTTCTTCAAAACTTGCGCAGGCCGGGAGGGGGAAATGTACAAACTTGCCTTCATAGGTCATGGTGAAACCATGGTTTTACCAAGATTTATTTTGAAAAAACCGCTCATCATCAGAGGATTAGTAGGGAAGCTACTAAACAGAGAATCTCCATACGCACTGATACGCACCCATTTTCCGATTAAATCAAGACTCTACATCCTAGCGTTTGAAGCCCTATGCTCCTTATAGGAACTAAAGGATCCAATATATGTATAAATAATAGAACAATGCGGTTTTTATTCTAACAAAGTGAAGCGTAAGATATTACCTTTCAAATAAGCTATAGTTTTTCCCCAAAGCAATTAATTTTACCAGATATATTATATTTTAGAGCCATCTACCGACAAAATGTAATCGAACTTTTTCGAACACTCAATATATAGAATATATATGTATGTATAGGGTCTGAGATCAATATTGCAGAAATTACAAACGGAATGACAAACTTATATGTTTCATCCGTGGTGAAGGGTATTAAAATAACCAAAAGTAGACACAAATGTAGGAGATAAGAAATTATTTAGTTAACTTGACTTACTTAATTTTTAGTCGATCTTTGATTTTTTTTAAATCGTGAATTTTAGTGACAAAAAGTCACATTTTGTGTTAAGCAGGATCATTTGTGTAAAAAGTGTAGTTTTATGTAAAAGTGACGTTTTGTGTGAAAAGTTAATTTTTTTTGTGTAAAATATTGTTATCGATTCATTTTCTTTAAATAATTAAAGGTATCGATAAATTATTTAAGTTTACTTTTATGCTAACCTAACAGTAGTAATTAATCGGACATCGAGCTCAATTAATTACTACTTTAAATTTTTAATAAAATAAAATAAATTGGGCTCGAATTCCAATAAATAACTAGTTCTATTTTTATCTATAATTATAGTTTACGATAAATATTTTCTAGAAAATTAAAGTTATCAATAAATTATTTATTCTTGTGTATAGTTGACCTGTTGTTTATGTTGTTTTATTATTTTGGAAAAATATAAAAATATATGCGGCCCTTTGTTCCTACTAGGAACCACTGGACATAATATAATATAATATATATATAAAAATAAATAAATAAAAATAAAATTAAAATTTTTTGAATTTTATTTATATAAGACCTCAAGCCAAAATAATAAAACAACGTTATCAATAAATTTTCTATAAAAAACTTTTTATCGATAATTATACATACCTACATATTTTAAAAAAGTTTTTATTGAAAACTTTTAATTAAAAAAAGCCTTCATTATAATTCCTTCAATAAATATTTTCTTATTTATAACAATTCACTGAACCATTAAATTGATTATTTATTTAAACAAATTCATAAACTTTTGATTAAATAAATGTTAATAATGATTTATTATCATTGAGTATGTAATTCATATTTTTTTGTTTTAGTTAGTCATAACTCACGACCGGTTGGCTTAAAAATTCAGAACCGCAAAACACAACAAAAATTAAATGAAACACATTGAAAATCGAAAGTAAAAGTATATTAACGATCATTGCCAAATTTCAAATAAAAAAAGAGCATTCATTGGTTTATTTTTTTTATAAAGTAAGTAAAACCGTGTTTTATTATTATAGCAACCAACACCTGTTTAATTCTAAGCAATTGTTATAAATATGGGGGATTTCATGTCAAGTGACTCAATTTTTAAATCGATGTCTTCCGATTTGGATGAAATTTGCACCAAGATAAGTCCTATTGGATAGTAGTTTAGACACAAATGTCAAATTTTGACCCCCTCCATCTCAGAAACAGAAACATCGTTTTAAAAATTGAGTCACTTGACATGAAATACCCCATATTTATAACACAATTTTATTTGTTATGAATTTTTTAAGGTTATTTGAGTGGTGAACAGTAAAGACTGTTATAACTATGCATACCTACATACATTTGGTATAGATTTACTAATGAGTATATTTTTCGAAAAGATTAAGTAGAAGTAAAAAGTTTAAATTTCATACAGTAGTGCCAGAATGGCAGCAACAAATTAAATTAGAGGTTGCACTTTCAGGACCGTAGCAAAAGCTACGTTTCTTTAAGAAAAAATTGAGTAAAAAATCGCCATCGATTTTAATTTCACTCGATTTTGATTTTCAGAACATGGTCGAATAAAAGGATATTTCATGTATCGTTAAAATTTTTATAGAAAATTCAAATTTACTATGTACTATAAATTTTACATTAAATTAAAATTGTCATAAAATGTTCTAATGAAAATTTTGATTGCAATACAATTTTCTATAGAAAATTTAATTGCTGCTAAATTTTGTATAGAAAATTCTAATTGACTTTCAATTTGATAAAGAAAATGCAAAATATCGTATATTTGATAGAGAAAATTTTTTATCTAAAATTGTAGAATTTGTAAATAAATTTCCTAAAAAAATTCTAGTTGCTATTCATTTTTCAAAAAAAAAAATTTAACTAGATATTTTTAACCAAATTTGAATTATTGCATAATTTGCTTTCGTTGTGAACTCCATTATGTTGAATACTATCAACTGTTTCCACATCTATCATTTTATATTTTCATTATAATGGCGCGTCACGACGTTTTAAAACAGGGATGGAAATCATAGTACGATTGTATTTTTTTTTGTTGGTTGCTATTAGTACGGTGAATTATTAAATACAAAACAAACAAATTCATGGTATCAAAAAGTATTTTTATCTCTAATGTGATATGTATTTACAATTTTTCGGTAATACCCGTTCTTTAGTTTTTAACATAAAATGATTTTTTTGGTTAAAAAGTCCGCATTTCTTTTATTAGAGCGTAATTGCCTTAAATAAGTCAAATTGTCTTAAATTCTTAAAAAAAATACTCAAAGTCAAATTTTAAAGTTCACCAAATAACTCGTTTTATTAAATGCGATAGACAATTTACTATAAATCCTTTTCGAAAAAAAAGGTCAAAACTCAATTTTAATAATGAGACTCATTGTAAACTCTTCTTGGTTTACAAAAAAAAAAAAAAAAAAAAAAAAAAAAACGATTTTAACTTTATATTTTTTTATGAAATAAAAACAAAATTAACAAATTCATGGTATTAAATAGTATTTGTATCCTTAATGTGATATGTATTTCTAAATATAGTTCTTCAGTCGGAATAAAGTTATTAAGCAGCACTTCAGGGCTCGTCGGTAGTACTTTTAAGCTACTTCCTAAAGGTATATAAATGAACTAGAATTCAGTATTCATATATATTTGAGTTTTTAGAACTTAAAGGCTCAGTCAAATAAATTCAAATTTTTTTTTATCAACTCTGGACCTTCTAAATATGGTACTGAATCCTGTTCTTTCCTTGCAGATGAAGCTTTTATATACGTTCCTTTTGATTTATTTGAACGATTTTCTTATTATTAAAACATTGTTATATTTCGAATTTAGAGAGAAACCAGTAACCAGCCACCCACAACATATACAAAAAAAATTTTTTTTTTTTCAAAGTTCAGTGTTCGGCGAAGAGTTGGCACGACGCTGATCATAGCTTTTTGCCGAACTCCGACAACGAACTTTCGGTCGGACTCTTGTATATAATATAGAGCATAAGAACTGAATTTTGTGTGTTAGTAGCTCAAGGTTGACCTAATAAAAAAAGAGTTTTTTTCAGCAATTTAAGAGATGTTCGTTATCAATAGCGCAGTGCTCTTTCCAGATGGTACAAAAGGTTTTGAGTCAATAATTAGAAACTGCTTAAAACAAATTAATTTTGCACCAGCATAGTCTAAAGCTCGATTCACCCATGCGTTCCGAACAAAATTTTTTGTTTGACTTTTGAGAGAGAGAGCAAAGATTTTGTTCGGCACAAGGTCTATCCAATAGGTCTGCTTAAGAAGCCAGATGTTTATTTGGTTTTTTCCCCAACGATATCAAAAGTTGTTTACATTTTCCTTATACGTGTATATTTTTGTTTACTTTTTTGGTTTTTTGCCACACATACATGTACACAAAACACATTTTTCCTTTTGTTTTGCCTATGTAGTAGTAAGATTTTGACAACGGCGAGGAATTTTACACAAACAAAATGCCTGTTGTTTTTTGTATTGTTGTATTGTTGTAATAGTAAGCAGACCTATTGGATAGGCCTTGGTTCGGCACGTTTTTTCTTGAATTGGTTTAATTTTAATTCTTGTGCCGAACAAAATGAACTGAGATGCCACTTTTTTCAATTTGTACATAAGAGTTGAATTGAGCTGCCACATATTACATATTTCGTTTTGTGCTGAATAATTAAAAAAAAAAATTAAACAAAAGATGGATGTTAAAGAAAATATTGCCCTGAAACTAAAATAATAAAATTAATTTTCTTCTTTCGTCCATTTTCTTTAACACACTTTTATAAAAAAAACTAATAGTTTGCTAACTGTGCTGCCACTTTGTATAATCGTTTACATCTGTAAACCATATGGTAGCTTTGTTTGTCCGGATACATTTTCCGAGATGGGTGAATCGTTCTGCAGAACACTCTCTGTAAAAAAATTATTGTCCGGTCAAAAATATTGTTAGGAACGCATGGGTGAATCGACCTTAAGGGTACATTTTGTTGTTAAAGTTGGTACAAAATTATAGCAGCCCTTTACCATCCCTGATGCATAGATATAATTTGAGTTTATTTTAAATTAAAGGTTTATTAGTTTAAAGTTCTTTAATATATTAAACTCGCACATTATGACATGTAATTCTTATCAATGTACGTGATGTTTTAAGGACATATTGATAAAATATTTTCTTTTTAACACTTAAAATAATTATTTTTTAACACTTCAACTTGTTTTTTTTTTTTTTTTGTAAAAAAAGTCTGATAGTCTTTGTTAAAAATAAAATATATTTATGTGCATATTTGAATAAAAAAAAATAAATAAATAAAAACTTTAAGCAAAAAATATGTATGTTATGTGCATATTTTATTTTGCATGACAATTTTTCGTAGCCTAAATTTGATTTTCAAAATTTTAAGGTCAATGTTTACGTAACTGAATACTGTTTCAGTTTTTTTTTTTCGAAAAACCACAAAAAATGTCTGTTAACAATCGTTAACATGTAAAATCTAGTGTTGTTTTTTTTAGAATTCTATTAAATACTCTATAATCTGTCGTGAATTAATTAAAATGGAGCTGTTTAAATCAGTGGAAGTTTGTGGGTTTAAAAAACCGAACGAAATTAAATGTTCTCATCTTTTGTTGAGATTGATCAACACAGTATTATTTTTGTGTTCGAAAGATGACAAACAGGGAAACGTTATTTTTTTAATGATTTTCTACACTATTAGCGTTTGTGTTTTCTACAAATCTACCGAACCGAACACTAAGGTGCGACATTCAGTGTTAATTTTCGAACACTGGTTTAAATATTGCAATATTTTTGGAAATTAGAAATTTGGTATAACAGTTTTAAAATCAAATAAATTTCTGAAGTTTTAAACGCATATTTTATTAATTAAAACTTTCTTGAACAATTTGTAACTAAGGAAACCTTAATCGCATGTTTTTCCTTGTGCGACCAATGAAGGCAGAAAAATATATTTATATATTTTCTGACATTAGGGTGATAAGAACAAGGATGTGGTGGATAGATACTAGAACGAGATATTTGAGATCAATGGCCCCTAAGGGCAAAACAAAAACATTGATATATCATTTTTAAGATCGGACTGTAAATGCCTAAGATTTAACCAAAAATATAAAAAAGCGACTCCTAAGCTCAGGAAAAAGAAAATGCTTTTTATTAGAGGGTGTACGGGGAAACTTTTTTTGCTGAACGTAGGGGTCTTATATGGGCATTTCCCTAGAATGGTCTACCAGGATGAAAAAATAAAATGTTGATAATCATCGTCTTTTATTGTTTATTATTATAAAAAAAGTCTATGTTGTTATAAAAGAATGGCTTCATAGCATGTCTCAGCTGTTTTACTCGAAGAAATTGCACTGGAAACTGGAAAATTTTATATTTTCTTATATTTTCTACTTCTAAACACATTTTTATATGCTTATTTTACATGCAAAAATATGTTATGTTTACACTCTTTCTTCATAATCTTTTCATTACAATCAATTGTAAATTGAGTATTTAGTTGTTTGTTAAGGAAATTTGAAGACATTAATGGGAAACTGCATGGTGATAATAATAAAAAAACATATGGAAAAATCGTACGTTCGCGACCCATACGTTCGCGACCGGTACATAAGCCAATTAAACAAAAACCAAAAGAGATATTTTTTTTTGGTAAATATCGCATGGAGACTTACATTAATACACTTTTAAAATAAATTAATCACTTTTGAATATTCCGTTCCATTACGCAGGTTTTTACATTTAACTGCTGTCAGCCAAAGTTGACTTCTATTTTGCGTACGTTCGCGACCACATGTTTATAACTCTTATTATGAAAACTTAAACTCGATGAAATCCATCCTTTGCACTAAACATACATCTACCCAAATGCTATCGAATCGCAAGAAAAAATGCTATTAAAAGTTTTGTTTTCTATATTATTTGTACATCAAAAGCGTACGAACGTACGTTCGCGACCCCAGGAAATGCCCATATACATAGAAAGGAAAAACTCGTTCTAATTTTTCCACTTACTTTTTGTACAAGTCGTACTTTAGTACGAAAAAGCCTAAAGAGTGCTTGAAATAATCCAAAATGAGATAACTTTCGAAAACCATTGCATACTCATATAGAGTGCATATTCGTATGTTTGTAAAAATTTGTTTTAGAAACTACAACAACGCTACAAAAGCAGATAAAAACGGTTTGATTGTTTTGTTTGGAAACTACAACATTTAAACGTCTAATTTTAATTTATAGATTTGTTGGTTAAAACACATTTAAAGCCAAAAAGATAGTTTCACTTGCACTAATTAATGAGCTCTTACTTATCTAACTCCAAATCCTGGCTTAATCTGAAAGTCAAAAACTCACTGCAAGAAGGAAGTTGGATTAAGAATTTCTTTCTTAAACGCATTTAATTACACTGTGTGTAATTTTTTCAGTCATGGAAAAATAACCATAAACGGACACCACTTCGTGATAAAAGACCAAAATGGGCCCCCAAAGATTTGAGGCCTCGGTGTCATTTTTGCAAAAAAATTATCAATTTATCAGGCTCATATCTTGCAAACCGTTAGTTGCCATAAAGAGCAAAATTTCCCGAAAATTTTTTAATTTCATTTGTTTTTTCTCGAATCAAATTTTCGGGAAATTTTTCACTTTTGCGGCTACCTAAACGGTGCTAAGAATCATTCATAGGAAGTTCATATGCTCTTAAAAGTTGTTTACTGAGATCTTAAGTACATTTTTGTAGTTGATTTTTTCCTTGAATTTTGAACGGTTAGCCACCTATGAACCTGGACAAGGGGAAAAAGGTAAAAAAATCGAATTTCTTAAAGTTTTTTGAGATTTTGATTTTGAAGATGAAGTTTTTTGATTTTATATGTTCGCAATTTTTGTTTTTTTATGGCAAGGACTACATCTTTGTTTCAGAGCGTAAACCAAAATTCCGAACGGTTTGCAAGATATTAGCCTGAAAAAATGATGAATTTTTTGCAAAAATGACACTGAGGCCCCAAATCTTTGGGGGCCTATAAAAAAACTGGGAGACACTGTTCTTTTATTTGTTGGTCTTTTATAACGTAGTGGTGTCCGTATATGTTTATAGATAGCATAGTATCTCAATGTTGAAGTAAAGAAAAAACAAATAAAATTAAAAAATGTTCGGGAAATTTTTCACTTTTGCGGCTACCTAAACGGTGTGATGAATCATTCCTAGGAAGTTCGTATGCTCTAGAAAGATGTTTATTGAGATTCTAGGCACATTTTTGTAGTTGATTGTTTCCTTGAATTTTGAACGGTTTGCTACTTATGTACCTGAACAGGGGAAAAAAGCTAGAAAAATCGAGTTAAAAAGAGCTACAACTTTGTTTCAAAATTCCGAACGGTTTGCAAGATATGAGCCTAAGAAAATTATCACTTTTTTGCAAAAATGACACGGAGGCCCCAAATCTTTGGGGGCCCATAAAAAAAAGTACATGACTTTGGGCAAAACTGGGAGACAAGGGTCTTTTTTTTGGTCTTTTATCATGTAGTGATTTCCGTATATGGTTATTTTTTTTTTCGTGTTGTACTGTGTTACTCATTTTTTTACAGAAAGTTTAAATTATCTTTAAAGTTTGTTTTTAGTATTTTTAAATTGTCATTGAATTTACTATAAAAATTTTTTAATTATCATTAAGCTTACCATAAAAAATTTTATTGTAATTAGATTTTCTCTACAAAATATAAAAAATAGCTTACATTTCAAGTCACCATTGATCGATCAATCGTTGCAAAATAATACTCTGAGCCTGAAATTGCAATTTTAAAACCTCTCTCAGTATTGATAAAAAATGAAAAAGCAAATATGTACATATTTTAAATAAATGCATGCCACTGGTATTTTTTTTAACTAGCAGGTCTCAGATGTATTTCAATAGATCAAGTACAAACAGTTTTGTTTTTGCAATTAGAATTAAAGGGTGTACATACTTTAACTCAATAAATAATAAAGTGCGGGCGGTGGTGATACAGATAAATTGTAAAAACTACAAAAAAAAAATATTACAAATTTAAAAAAAATTTTAAGCTTGACTGAGAAAATCAAAGAGGTTAAAAAAATCTTATTGTTTTTGTGTTTATTCATAAAAAAACGGGGAAACCCATTATATATTCCTTTATCAAAAGCTCAGCCAAATTCTAAGAAAATTTAATGTTGTTTATAAACAATATTTAAATTTTGCAAAAAACTGTTATATATTTTATACAGAAACTCCAAACAAGTTTCAAGCATGACTTCCGCACTTAACAAAACTGGCGACATAAAACATTCATATGCATGATTTACTCGTTTCATTTAGAAAAATTATTAAGTTTTATTGCCATTAATTTTATTTTTAAAGCTAAGATCCCACTATCGGCGCAATGTACCAAATTTTGTCGTATTTCATGTGCCGATAGTGTGAACGGTCAAAATTTTTTAATATGCGACAATCTGTGCCGAAATTGTGCTGAATGTGGACAATCAAAATTAACCTTGATGCGCCGATAATGTGAACACTCTTTTGCACAATGTGGAGCAATCAAATTGTTTAATATGTACCGATTTTTATCGGCCACTTGTGTGCCGATCACAGTCGCCATGTATTAATTTTGGCCGATATGAACCGAAAAAAATTGTCAGAATGTGCGACGATAATGGGACCACCCAAGAATCAATTAGCACGATATAGCACGATAAAAATCGGCACAGATTGTGCTATTTGAGCCGATAGTGGGATCTTAGCTTAAGTATGTATTGGAATAAGTCTTAAAATTAGACTATATAATTATTTTTGAATGAAGAAACAATTACTCATTAAGAAAGAGAATGGATACAGGTGTTTGGACCTGGATAATTAACGAAAAATTTGTTTAGGTCCAATATTCTCTTGTTTCTTCAATGTGTATGTGAAATTTTTGCAAATAATAGGACTAGTCCATACACGCGTGTAAGGTGTAGCACAAACGTATGGAAAAAACATGGTCTTTTTAACATTACGATGTCCTAGGGCAGGACCATATAACCCAGCTTTGGACTACAAAGGAGTAGTCTTAAAACCACTCCATGGTATACTCAAGAGGATTAGTTTTGAAGTCGTTTAAAAACAAAAACATGTCGTTAAAAAACGAGGACATATCGTCTCACTACAAACACTTTTTAATTGTGACATGGTCCATGCTTGCGTTACATTGGACCAGTCTATGGAGTAGTCCGTTTTATCAAAATGGATCAGGTGGGCCAATATTATTTGGACCATATTGTGTAACAATGCAACTTTTGATGTAAAAAGTTACTTTTTGCGTAGGTAAAACGTGACTTTTTGTGTAAAAAGTGTGACTTGGTGTGTAAAAAGTGGGCGAAAATATAAATAAAAATATAATGAAATAACTTCCCAAAAAATAATGAAATAACTCTTAAAACATGAAAGAATACTTTTTAGTAAAAAACAAATTTTTGTGCAAATTTTTTTCTAAAGAGAAAGTTACTTTTGCATAAAAAAGATTTTTGTATAAACTAAATTTGTAAAAGAGTGGAAAACTTTTAAATAAAAAATGTTAAAGTTCTTGTAAAATAGTGCGAAATGTTATTAAAAAGTGTATTTTTATGAAAAAAAAATAATTTTCATAATCCTTTTATTCCCCTGTATCTTTCTTAATGGTAAAAAAACCTTTCTTTCAAGTTCTATTATCAAACCGCATACATACTTTTTCCTTTTTTATCAACAGTAAAGAAAATAACTTAGAGTGCTATATTCGGCTTTGCCGAATCTTTGATACCCTCCACCAACCCTTTTCATATTTCAGGAGTTGGCTCTATATGAGATTTATTTCGGGTCTCAGCTTTTATATGAACCTTAAACTCAATTACATAATTTTTTTCTGACGGGTCCATGACAACTTAGAATTACTTACTTAGATTATACAGGTATAAATAAATAGATGAATACTAATAAAATTTTACACGTAAATACAAACTTAGTATGTATACCCACATCCGACACTAGTTGTATAGGGTATAAAAAGTGTAGAAATTTTTTCTTATACAAATAACAGAATTCACTTAATATTTATTTAGACTACAATTTTGTGTAATAAATATTATGCCAGAAAATAACAACAAAATGTAGTACATTTAATAACTAAAGATTAATTAACAATTCATTTAATATAAGTCGCAAATACCTGCAAAGAATATTGGTATGTACATATTCGTTTTTAGGCCTTATATGGAATCCTTTAATACCTCAAACTTTTAGTGCTACTTGAAAGAAACGATGATGGTGAAACAACATTCCGTTTTTTTTTAGCAAATAGTTTAATGAAAGACGCAAATACAAACGGATCGGTTGAAAAAAGAGCCCCCGGCTTATTTGTTCATTAATTGTTAAAGAAGTTTGCATTTTATATTTTTTCTATTACCATGGACTCTAAGTCGGAAGTATTTGAATCGAGAAAATTATTTGAGCGCATAGAGTTTGCTCTGAACATTATTAATCAAATTTGCATTGGTTTTGTTACAATCTATATAAGTTGGATGTTCTTGCGTACAGGATTAGCTGGAACCGGTCTTCATGCATGGCTGGCAACAATCGGGGTAAGCGAAAGGAAGAAAATGATTTTGTATATTTTTGAACCGCGTTAAATTTAGATAAACGAAGAGTTTGAATACCCGAAATTTAGGGAACATATGCATATGAAAGAAAGTCGTACGATTTTTCAAAGAGATCATGTGCGCGCGCACATGAATTTTGTATCTTTTTTTGTGTGATAGTGTGGCAATCACATGGGATTTTGCAGACATTTTTTATGTCGGATAGAATTTGTTAAAATTTTCGTGTGAATGAATGCCGGCCTTAATGAATATTTAAACTATGACTCTGTTATAAGCTTGTGATATTTTTTAAAATCAGACTTTTTATTTAGAAGCGAAAAAAATATTGTACGCTTTCTTAAAATCGTCCTAGTAATCGTTAGAATATTTAGAAAAGTCTTAAATATCATAGAAATTATTTCGACCATATGGGCTATTCTTGACGAAACGCAATCTGGACGTCAAATTTTATGCCACTTTTTCAAGCAATGCTGGCCGTATTTCACAAATTACACAAACAATGATGGGCTACAAATGTTGCTGGATTATCAGCGTAAAGAAGTGACTTAACGTAGCCCCACAGGAAATAGTCGAGAGATAAAATCACACGATTTTGAAGGCTCATTGACAGGTCCATTTTCTAAATTAACTTATCGCTAAATTTTTATTTCGATAAGTCGAAGGTTGCGGTTGCCGTATTGCACGTAGCATTATTCTGTTGAAACCACATCTCGCTCGAATCAATGTCCATATTTTCATGCAACAAAATCATTGATCGTGGGTGCAGTAACGAGCTCTATTGATCGTAATTTTTCTGAATGTAATGGAGTTTGTAGGTTCTGTTGTGTATTAGTCTTACTCCATTTGCGGCAATTTTGTTCATTAACAAGTCTTTTAAGCTAAAAATGTTCTCATCGCTGAACACAGTTTTGCGATTAAACATCAGTGCCTAATTTTTAAAGTAAATTTCGATAAATTGGTAGCGCGGCTCAAGCGCAAATCTATTCATGATGGTTTCATTAATTTCTTTTTATTATCATAATATTGGTTTGGTTCAATTATGTATAGAACAAAATATCGGCCAAATGGCTGCCACGACCTCGGCGGCACACCTCTATCCGATGGTTCAAATTTTCGATGAAAATTTCGATAATTGAGGTTATATGCAGTTAATGTGCCAAATTATCTCATCCTTTAGCTCTTGAATTGTTGCTGGCTTATCGACGTACACCTTTTCTTTCAAATAACCCCAAATAAAGAAGTCCAATGGTGTCAAATCACATGATATTGGCGGCCAATTGACATCGCCACCATGTGAGATAACACGGCCATTGAATTTGTCGCGAAAAAGAGCCATTGTTTCGTTAGCTGTGTGGCAAGTGGCACCGTCCGGTTGAAACCACATATCGTCCACATCCATATCTTCCAATACGGGCCATAAAAAGTTCGTTATCATCTCACGATAGCGAACACCATTTACAGTAACTGCCTGACCGGCCTCATTTTGGAAAAAATACGGCCGATCATGCCGCCAACCCATAAACCGCACCAAACAGTCACTCTTTGTGGGTGCATTGGTTTTTCGACAATCACTGTTGGATTATCATTCCCCCAAATGCGGAATTCTGCTTATTGACGAATCCACTGAGGTGAAAATGTGCCTCATTACTCATCACGAAGTGCACGATATGAATTTTGATTAGAATGCCAATTTTTATAATAAGCCTGAATAACTTTAACGCATTGCTCGATTGTGTATCTTTCCATGGTTCAAATTGAGTTAGTCTGAAATTGGGAAATGCCAAATGAAATGTCAAGAAAAAAACTTACCGTTTAGGTGTGATTCAAATTCAACGTTCCTTAACATTTAACCTCCCTTTATATGTAGAACCTTTGGTCCAAAGTTTTGTTTAGAAATTGTATACCCTTTCCTACATAGTCAGAGCCATATTGCATTGAAATCATTATTCCGGTTGGACTTAAAAACAATTTTACCATGCTTTGTTCTCTTAACAAAAAAAATGCAATATCTTATTAAATTAAAACATTTTGATTACAAATCTCTGGTAAATATAAAATTTGTAAAAATTTTATTTATAAACTCACAAAATCGAATTTCTATTTTTTTTTCAGTTTTCCTTCCTCATGGCTGAGGCTATAATGTGCCATTACAATAACAATGCTCTGACTTTTAGCTATCGTAGAAATACCAAAAACATTATACACTGGGTCCTGCAGGTACTGGGCGGAGGAATTGGTATATGTGCTGTATTAATACAATGTGTACATGATAAGTTTGATTTGTTCAATACTCATGCAAAATTAGGTACATACATATTTCCCGATAGTAGTCTATTAATAACTCTTTTCTTTAGATCTGAGCTTTAAAATTAATAAAACTTAACCTAATTTTGGAAATAAGTTCTTAATCATACACATATATTTTCTCTAATTTTTGCTTTATTTCTTTAAGGCTTTGCCGCTTTCATTTTAAGCTGTATTAGTTTCGTTTCTGGTTTATCGGCTTTATTTTCTACAACTTTAAGGAAAATACTAAGTCCCCTACTTAACAAAACTTTTCACACGGTATTGGGAATTGGAACTTTTGCGGTAGCCTTATGTGCCCAATATTATGGTTACGATACGAAGTTATTCAAACATAATGCACCTTCAAATGATTTCGTTATATTAATGAAGTGTTCAACTTTAATATCATTGGTTTTATCGTGTTTGGGTCCATTGAAGGCTTTGATTTACAAAGTTTGGAATATAATTGGCCATTGTAGGGGTGAATGCTGAGGATTGGTAAAAAAGAAGTATAAGTTAATAGTGTTATTTAAAAATTGTATATTAAACTGTATTTAAGATTTAAGACTCGGATTTATATGTACATACATATGTATAGTACATAGTTGGGGGTAGTGCACTAAATATTGATTAAAATCAGCATTGCACTATCACTAAATAAAACTGCAAAGAAATTAGTTTGCACTCTTTTTTACCAGCTTTAGTGATGATTGTTGTTTTTTAACTACCACTAAAAAATTTTGAGTGATATTGCAAATTTTTTCACTATCACTAAACGCAGATTTGAATGCAAAAATCTGCACTCAAATCAAATAGTGCAAAATTTGGACATGCAATCAAAAAAGCTGCATACAAATATTTTCTTACTAAAATTTAAAAAATGTAACTTTGTATGTGCATAATTTTGATTTCTTTTGAGGATATGCATAAGTAAAAAACATTAAACAAAAGGAAATTTGTCAATAACGGTATAATTATTGGCTTTAATCATGAAAAAAAATTTGAGTTGCACTCAAATCAGTGAAGAAAAAAAAAGTTGCAATCAGCTGATGATTGCTTTATTTTAAATCAAACTACTTTTTTTTGAGTGCAAAATTTTTTAACATCACTATCACTCATGTTTAGTGAGGCTGCAAATTTTCAATTCATCACTCAACATCAACAAAATGATTGCAATATTTTTGCACTATCACTAAGTGTAAGTTGAAACTTCAAAATGAATGCACTACCCCCATCTATGGTATAGTATATGTAAATGTGTTGCACCGCACCTTATGAACCTAAATATATAAATAAAGTGATATCAGTTCTACAACAATGCAACAATGAAAAAAACAACAGGCAAATGTAAAAATAAGCTAATTCGCCTTTATAAAAAATGTTAATAAACAAAAAAAAGTATTACGAAAAAAAATTTAACTTTCCATACGACTTCATCGTTTTTTGAAATTTTTAAACGCATCAAATGCATTTAAAAACACAAAAAATCAACCAAAAAACATTTGTTTTCGTACCTACGGAAAGTGCGATTTGTTTCGAACCTTGCTTAAGCAAATGACAGATTCATAAAACTTAAGAAAAAGTTTTCGTAAGTTCAATATGGTTTGACACATATCGTCGCAAGAATTAAAGAACGCTGTAACTGACAAAAATCGAAAATACGTTTTTTTGCATCATTTTTATCAGAAAAAAAATACTGCGTCGACTGGTCCCGGTCCTATATTTGTATGATGAAAAAAAATTCACTTACGCAACAAAAAATCGTTTGCTGTAAGCCGCAGAATCACTGGGAATAACAGACTTGAGAGGAAATGTTTACAGCCAATATATAAAGCGAAAAAAAAATAAAAATACGTTTTTAAAATTATGTTCCTAAAGCTACGGTCACACTTATTAAATATTTGATCAAATAATCGTAACCCCTACTTTTGTTCATAGTGAGTGAGTTTTAAAATGGTCCTAATATTACAAAATAAACTAATTATACTACTAGACATAGCAAAAAACAGTTTTTTTTAAAACGTAGTATTTTAATCAAAATAAATATTGATATTAAGCGAAATGATTTTTTAGTTTGGTTGTTGGTCCCGTTTTTTTCGTCAAATATTTGATAAGTCTGACCGTAGCTTAAGTTGTATAGTTTTTGTGATATGAATTTGTTTATACTTTCTTTCATACAGGTTTTTGGCGCTGGTGAACATTTTATGTTTTCTCAGTTACAGCGTTCTTTAATTCATGCGACGATTGCTTAAGCCAACTTAAGCATATTATTGTTGGGCCTTAATACTTTTCATTTTTTTTTTGGGGTTTATTTCAATAAAAGCATTTTCATGTGCGATAGTGTGAATACAAACTTGGCGTATTCACAAGGTGTGCTATCATGTTATATTGTCATAATGTTCTAACATTCTACAATGGTTTAAAAATATTGTTGTTGTTTTGTTAACAAAAAGTGTCTTAAATTAATAGAACTTTGCTTGCTATGTTTATTATGCTGTCGTAAATAATCAGAAGACACCTGCGCTGAGCGGCTGAGCAGAGCCGAATTAGTTTTTGTAGCCGTCGCCGTTGATGGTATAGTTTTTTTCGGCTAACATGCGAATTTAATCTGCGGCTACCAATTTTTGCAACAAAACAATTCCGGCGTCAAATTATATCGGTTTACGACTCTGATGTTTGCTTTAATCAGCTGATTTAAATTCAAAATAGCACACTAAATTATGAGGGGTTGTTCACAACAGTCGTATTTTTTCATGTTTTTATTTTAAGACATATGACTTTATGACACCTTGTGAATCCCCTAACTGTAATGTTAAATAATATTTTTTGGTTATCACAAATATACGTAAGAATTTTGTGATAGGGTACGGTTTAATATCAGCTTGTCATTCAAGTCACTATTGCCCACATTTTGAACATTTTACAGTTTATGGCTAAAATTAAAATTGTCTCTCTTTGTATAAAAAATAACTGGAAATACATAATATAAAATCGCCTGTAATCTTTTTTTCTCAGAATAAACTAATAAAATTTCTTTAGATCAACGAATGCAAACAGTTTTATATTTGCAAGCAAAATTAAAGGGAGTATTTTTATTTTTCGCAATAAAATAACAACAGATAAAGTAAAATAAATCGTAAAAAAATAGTACTAATTTTTAAAGATTTGCAAGCGTGATTAAATAAAAGAAAATGTTAAGAAAAAAACACATTGCAAATAATCGTAACTGTAAGCTATAAAGAAACGGGGAAATCCATTATGAGATCAATTATAAATTCTACAAACTCAAACTAATATCAAGTTCTAAGAAAACTTTATGTTTCACCAGTACTTAGGAAACTTAATAAATTACCCAATAAAAAATGTCTTATTTTGCGAGGCAGTAATCGTACATTTTAAAAAGTAGGCGCACTTTGATGCGCTACGCAAAAAAAAACAAAGGGAGAGGTAGTAAGGTAAGGGAACGAAGCAGTGTTGGCAAAATCGAAATTCAATTTGACACACACCAAACATTTAAATTATCCAAAATGTTATAAATTACACAAAGTAAATTTTGTGTTTGATAAAAAGCAGGGAACCCGGAAAATGCTCTAACAAAGGGTTTTATGCACATTAAATATGCAGCAAAAACTTGAAAATATGCCCTACAAATTGTTAAAAATATGCTCCAAAAATACCAAAATGGCTTATTTAGAAACAAAATATTCAACAACTTAATAATATTTGCATATAAAAAAACAAGTCAAAAATTATAATCGACATTTAAACCTATTTGGAACCGACAGGCATTTTAAATTCATGCCTTCCGTAAGCGAAACTTTTACATTTTTCCCTTACAAACCTGCTAAGTTTGAATGAAGCTTCATTTTTTATTGGGCAGAAAGTGCATATTTTGAACCCTTTCTTGAAAAAAAGTGTAAGTGAAATTTACACACCGACACTTGACATATTGGACAACCTTCCTGAATTATCAGGGGTTAGTTAAGAAGACCTAATTAAAAATCTGTAAAGCCTGTTTTTCACTGTTACACGAGTCTTACGTATTTTGATGAAAATGCATCTCTGATCTAATTATTGTTTAAAAATTTTTAAAAATCAATAACAACTTATCATAACACGGCTATATTTTCCTCAGAATAAGACTTGTGTGGTAGTGTAAAACACCCTTAAGCGATAGATTGGATCTAGTTTCTAGCATAACTTGCGTTAAGCGTTTAATTTTTTAGAGGACAATCATTTATTTAAGCTGGCTGTCTATCGTCTATAAAATTTGTGTCCACTTTTTTCATAATCTTTGTCATCTTTATTTTAAAAAGCATGATCAATATGTGTTTTTTTTTTATAAATAAAAATAAATTTTATTTCACGGCGGTCACTGGTTTTTTCTGTCAAATCGTATAGCAAATGTCGCAGACATAAATAACAAGTTAGAGTGCTATATTCGGCTGTGCCGAATCTTTGATACCCTCCACCGACAGTTCGAATGTTTAAGGAGTAATATCTGTGTGATGTCTTTTTATTATTACATATTATCTTAAACTGTGACGATTTGTTATTAATTATGGTTTTAGGAGACTAAACTGTTTTCCGGGAGTAGGGCATATATGGGGCCTAGGGTAAATTATGTACCGATCTTCACGAAATTTCACAGTATCATTTATAGTCCTATAAAATTGTGACGATCCAAAATTTGTTATGATTGCATTATTTTTTACGGTTTTAGGCGTACTAAACTGTTTTCCGGGAGTAGTGTTTATATGGGGCTTAGGGTAAATTATGGACCGACCTTCGCGAAATTTTACACTGTAATTTCTAGTCGAATAAAACGGACTTGTGCAAAATCTTATGTTATTCCGTGCATTTTTGCATCATTATTGTTAGTTTTTGTAACAAAATTATCAAGTTTTTGAAGGTGGTGGTTCCACATTTTGATTCATAGCTCTGGTCCTACTGAACCGATTTTGCTGAAATTCAATCCCAAACTGCTTAGGATAACTACAAGCAATTTGACACCTAGGTTGTTTATTTCTTTTGAGTTTTTCGAAAGTGAGCGTGTTTTCAACAGACGGACAGACGGACATGGCTAAATCGACTTAGAATTACTCAAGCAGCCAGAATATATATACTTTATGGGGTCTGAGATGAATAATAAAAAAGTTTCACACGGAATGACAAACTTAGTATACCCTCTTCACAACTAATTGTGGTGGAGGGTATAAAAAAAAGGTCTTGTATTGTATATAAAATAAACAGATCAATAAATAACAAAATAATTCAAATTAATTTGAAAAAAAATTTTAAAAATAACCCTTTTTGGCGGCGCTAGAGGGCGCCAAAGTTAGAGAATTTTAAGTAAAAATGGCTAAACAACTACTTGAGTTTTACATGCTTCAGGAAAACTGTTGTAAAACTATTGCTTTTGAGAGTACGAGATTAAAATTTTTTTCTATAGTAGTAGTTTTCTATATTTAGAACAAACTGTGAACAAATTTTTTATGAATTCGTTTCTTATAAGTATTTTTTATTGGTTTGAAAAATGGTTATTATTCACTTAAGCTCTAAAAATTGTTTAACTTTGATGGAATATTAAAAAAGAAAGAAAAATACCGTCTACGCTATTGAAAATGGGGCGAATCTTTATACTGGTATCAAGATTAAATTTGGTCCAAACTAATTTTATTGCAATCAAAATCATATTCCCAAATTTAATTGGAACCGTCCAATATTTGACCAAAGCTCCCATACCAATAGTAATACCATCGAAAAAAGCATTTAATGCCATCACTTCCTTATAAATGTTAGTATTTACATAAACATTAGCGACAATGACTTTTACGATAGCTACTATGTTATGACAAAATGTTGTCCTGGTAGGTCCAAAATAAACCATAGGTACCATATAAACCCTCATGCAAAAATCTCATATAGATGAAGATATTTAAATAATATTCGGCAGAAAGTACATAATTTTGTTTTGGCGGGTCCATTATTGCTTATGGGTTCCAAATAGGGTACGCTTGCAAAAATTTGTTTTTATATACTGTGCTGTAGATTATCATTTGTTCGGGCATGACCGCCTATACTTTCTTACTTGTTATTTTTAGAGAGCATAATAAGCGTTTTTAACCCATTAAAAAAAATTTTTTTCAGTATTTTTCACATTAATAATCCGATTCTACACATGGGAGGTAGGCGTGTCCTTAGCCCTGTTTTTTTTTAACTTGAATTTTTCTTGACTAAGGTAAATGTAACTACTGTACGAAATTTCAGAAGTGTGCGCTAACTCCTATTTTTGTCCCATCGTTTATGGGATCACATCACTGTGTGTCGTGCCGTGCTTGCTCTGTTCATACTCTTACTGAGCTCTCATACTCTTGCAGTATGAAATTTTGAATAAGTTACTAGTGCAATGAATTTTTAAGTTTCGTTATTTTTTAACTTATTTTACTTATATTTTAGTAAATGTAAATTTTTATGCCTATATGTTATTTTTTTTTAAATTAACTTTACACATATAATTAAGTGAATGTAAATTTGTCTATAAAATATGAAAAAAATGTTGAAGTCAAATAATTTTTTTAATTTTTTTCTCTATTTTATTTTCAAAATCTGGTCGCCTTAATTTAAAGAACCTCTCCGAAGTCGGACTAAGAAGTTTTAAAATGTTTCCGGCTTTCCCTGGTAGTGAAATAATCCACTAATATCTTGGCCGTTTATTAAACTATTCATAATTCAGATTTGAGGTCTCACAAGTAATGATTTAATAATTAAAACTTTTAAATCTGACCACAAAACTTTGCGAACTTTTTGGTTGATAATAATTTGTTTAAGTGGTAGTAAAAGAGGTTTATTTATATAAAGTGCTTTAGATAGTGTTTTTATAGGCCAATTTTCGCGTTATACGCACGAGTTCTTATGCTGTTTTTTTTTTAATTCATTAGATTTTGTAAATTAAATATTTTAAAAGTAAACAAATTTTGTTATCAAACACAAGTCTTTTCTCTATATAAAATTTTGCTTGTTTCCTCGATTCATCCACAGCTTAGAATAAAAAATTTTACGAAACCTTTTCTTTTTTTTAAAAAAAAGTAACAAAATAATACTGGACTTCAAGATAAGAGAATTTTTGTGCAAACACAACTACTTTTAGAGACAATAACAAAATTTTAAAATACATTTAACATTTAACAACAAGAAATGTTAATATTATTAAAATAAAATAAAAAATACATGTACAAAAAGAAACAAATAACAAAAGAAACTGTGTGTTTTATTTTAGCCTTAACATGGAATCAGTAAATACTACAACTTGCAGTACCATTCGAACTGATTACGGTAGCACAACGTTAAAAATTTCTATTGGCAATAATTCATCGGAAAGCCTGGATACCAGCGGATCGGATAACAACACAGCAACAACAACAACTAAGACCTCTTACGCCATTGGCTATCAGAGTCTGCCATATACTTCTTCAAAAAATTTATTTGCCAAATCCAGATTTTCAAAAATGTCTATGGACATAATGCCGAACAGTGAATCGCGTCAAATACTACAGAGGTTGGAGTATTTTCTAAATGTTTTGAATCAAATTTGTATTGGATTTGTTACGATCTATATGAGTTGGTTGTGTTTGAGAACAGGATTAGCTGGTACAGGATTGCATGCATGGCTGGTGACAATGGGGGTAAGTGAACTGGCGATAAAAGAGGTTTCTATTATTAAACCACACAAAAACTATCAAAAAGTAGAAATTTTTTTAAATTGACAGTAGTTCCTTAATCAAGATACAAATCGGCAAATTAATTTCCAAAATTTCATAAATTTCTCTAAATGTTTTAAGAAATTTATAAATTCGAAATTTAATACACGGCACCGAAAAAACCTTCAGTCCGAGATCAATGACATTTTTGTACAGGGTGTTTTTTTAAGGTGGAAAGATTTGTTTAAAAGTTATTTCGGGTGTCTTTCAGCGTTCTCTGAAAATCCAAATTTTAGAAATATTTTTAGATCATTTGTGGCCGCATCTTGGCAATGGTTCTCTTAATGTTACTTTCCAAGAAGGTTTACATGGACACCTGCCCTAGGGTCTACTCCGTGGTGGATTTTAGCCACTGGTTGATAAACAATGGGTTTCCAAACCTCCGCCGAGTGTAAGAGCAACCACTAGAACCAGGTAGCCATTTGTGCAAGATTAAACCTGGAGCTAGCTAATCTTCGCTGATTTTGTATAAAATGCTAGCAGCATATGTTGAGTAGCAACAACACCTAGGGATAGTCCTCCTTAGCCCGATCTCTCCCACAAGTGGTGAAAAATCAGAACTACAGTGTAATGTTCAGTGTATTCCTTCCGCGAAATTTTGGGTTTAAGCCACAACTACCACGTGATTCCCGAAAGTATCTCTTTGTCAAAATCATCTTTCTGTTGCACCCAATTGTGAGTTCATGCTTTGAAAAAGTACTCCCAAATCGGCCGGAGAAAGCAGCTTTCTATCAGAAAAGTAAAGCTTCCTCAAAAAGCAATCATCCTGAAAGACAGGAAGAATATTCAGTCCGGTGTCTGCATTGGGGGGCTAAGGACTCCCGTGGTACCAAATATGATCTTAAGTCAGCCCCGATCTCAAGAGATCTATCAATTTTGTATTTTAGCCGAATCCCAGGTATTGCTGCATTGCTGCTAATTTTTGCTTTCGTTACTGAACGAATATTTTTTCAGTGGTGTGAAGCATTTATTTGACTTTTTAAAAAATTTCTTTCGAATCGAAAAAGTATTCGATTACGACTGCCAGAATTAGCTCCAGACTTGTTTGGAGATATAGCTGTGCGAAAAATTCTTATTGTTGCTCGGCCATGGATCTTTAAAGATGTTAGTGGGAAAAACTTATTGGAGATGAGTCAATATGGCCGCTTAGTCAAAATAAGCCTCATTGTTAAACAAAATCTCTTCTCTGTAACTGTCCAGCCTTAGAAACTCAAAGATTAAGCTTGGCTTAATACGTAGCTTTGATCTCTCATAGTGAATATCGTGGAATAAGTCGCAGTGTTAATTGCTTCCTATATCTATCTAATCAAAATATTTTGATAAAACTTTGCACCAGCTGAATCTTAAAAAGTTGTTGTGGCAACATTTTCATATAAATGTCTATCATTAAGTAGATAGACTAAATTCTAATGGTTAAGCTTATTTGGGGCGTTGACTTTCATTTAAAGTATACATGGCAAAAAAAAAGGATAAATAATAAAGATAAATAAAAAAGACTCTCGAATAGACAATTTAGTCGCCTGTAAAATTGACATAGTACAAACATATATTCCAAAGGGTTGAACGTGACAGTCGTACGCATCAAAAATGCAATAACATTTTAAACAAGCACTAGCACTAAGAAAGCACTGTTATCTATGCTAAAGTTTATGGAGGGCGCGATTTTAGGTCAAAGATAATAGCAAAAGAAGTAGCGGTTTGAACGTAGAAAAAATAGAAGTAGTTTTTGTGGCCATGAATAAAAAGGCGTAATTCAGCGAAACCTGGCACAATTTTTTAGTCAAACTACGTTCAGAATTTTACGTAGCAATGTTACATTAAAATGTCTTTGGTTTGACTCCAAAATCGTCTGTATTTTTTTATTTTAAGAATAAATATCAAATAACACCTCTTTTAAGGAAGTAAATATTAAAGAAAACATACAATAAAACATTCTCACAAATAAGAAATTACGTTTGCAAAACTTAGAAGTCTGATTGTTCGTCTTAGTGAACGAATTTGTGGGGGAATTTATAAAATTAATAAAATCTAAATATTTCTCTATAACAAAATCATAAAAGAATATGCTTTTTACAACTTTAATATTTTCGGTAACGGTGGACCTTTAGAAAGAAATGCCCGTATGGAAGAATTTCTTCCGTATTTTAGTTTTGGCGCTATTAATCTCAAAAGATTAAAAAATTAC
Source organism: Pollenia griseotomentosa (assembly GCA_963931875.1). NCBI lineage: Eukaryota > Metazoa > Arthropoda > Insecta > Diptera > Polleniidae > Pollenia > Pollenia griseotomentosa. The sequence goes on along the minus strand of OZ007561.1, from coordinate 198,105,701 downwards.
CAAATCTGAAAACTTATGTACATATATTTTAGACCAAATGTCGAAATTGACTAATCTTTTAAAAACTATTTTCAGTTCTCCTTCCTAATGGCTGAAGCTATAATGTGCCATTACAATCACAATTTGTTGACTTTTAACTACCGCAGAAATACTAAGACTACCATACACTGGATTCTACAAGTTTTGGGTGGAGGATGTGGTATTGCAGGGGTTTTAATCAAATGCATACAGAAACATTTTTCATTGCATTCGACGCATGGAAAATTAGGTAAGTTTTTATGATTTTTAATTACTAAAAAATTTTTAAATACACCAAAATCTCTTTCCAGGCTTTGCTGCTTTTATCTTATGCTGCATTAGCTTCGCTTCCGGCTTAGCGGCTCTATTTTCCACCAAATTCAAGAAATTCCTAAGTCCTTTGCTTAACAAAACTTTCCACAATGTCTTGGGTATTGGAACCTTTGTGGTGGCCTTGACAGCCCAATATTATGGCTACGAAACCGGTTACTTTTCACGCAAAGCCCCATCACATGATTTTATTATATTAATTAAGTGTATAACTTTAATATCGTTGGTATTGTCTTGCCTGGGGCCCTTAAAGTCTTTATATCATAGATCAAAGAATATTGTTAGACATTATAGTTAAATTTATTTGTGTAAGTTAGTTTTATTGTTATAAATAAATATTTTTTATTTTTAGGAGCTTTTAGTCGGTTCAGATTTTAGTATACATATATTCCCTAAAGTCTGATTTATTTAAATTACAGTTAAAATATAATTTGTAGATTTTGATTCATAAATAAAACAATATTTTCTAATTTAAGTAATTTGTTTTTAAGCTTTAATAAAAAAGATTTAAAATCGGTTATTTTACATCAATGACAATGATAGAAATTTGTGTCAATTGGTCCAACAGACTGGTCCTGGGATTTGTGAAAATAGAACAAGTACAAAAAGAAAGGACTCATGACCAGTGAAAGAAGAACCAATCCCTTAACTGGTTTATGAAGAACAAAAAGGTAGAAAAAGTAATGAATTACAGTACAGTCTTCACCGGTTCTGTGACACATTTTTTGGCACTTTCTTAAATTTGTTTCTTGAATTTAATTCTAGGACTTGTTTAATTGACACTAAGCACGTTCATTGAGAATAGAATAGAAATGTGACTGGTCAAATGGTGTCAATTGAGGGGGTCAAATGACAACCCCATGTAAAAGTGATAGGTCTTATTCATATAAAGTGTTAGAACTAGAACCGGTCTCTACCACCAAAGACCTATCACGGGACTACTTTGGTGTCAGTTCGCTTCCCTCTAGGGTAGTTGATGTTTATTGAAAAGTCTGGGTTTACACCATAAAAGTTTTCTTTCAGAAAGTCTTAGTTAATTGAAGAGAGGAGAAGAGAACAAAACGGCATTCGATATCGTTTGAAATTTCCATTTAAATTTCGATCGATATCGAATGCCGTAATTTTGCTCCTGGTAACAAGTCAAAAAGTGCGTCAAACACTTGAGTACTTAATAAAATGTTTTGCCTACGCAATGTTTCCCGAAACCTGCGATGTGTGTATATGAACAAACCGAAAATTTCTAACCAGTTTTAAAATGGAATTTAACGAATCTTTTTCGATATATGATCCAAAATACTTGCAAAAGCTTATAAAAAAATAGATTTATGAAAATTTTTTTTTACAACCACCACTTTCCTCATGATAAGCTTAAAGTAACCAAAATTAGCAACAGTTTAGCAAAAAAACAAGCTCAATATGCGAACAATTGTATTTTTTCAACTATGTAAATATAAATTTTTTTTTTCACCAAAAAAACTCAAGTATTTTATATTGCAAAAAATCGTAGCTCGATTTTCTTTAAATTCTTGCTTTTATTAACTAAAACTCTGTGGTTATCCGAACTTTCACAAGTTTTTTTACTTCATTGTACATACTACACATATATATATGTATATACATATTTAACATTTTCTTCGCCTCCAACTTCATTATTCAGTTCAATATTATTCATGTCTAAATTCAAAAACTATAGATAACAAATTAATCAAAGACAGCAAGAGATGAGACCCCATATTAAAGCAGACCAATTAAAGAAATCATTCATTTAGTCATTTTAAATAAACTTTAACCGAATTTAATTCTAACAAGAAAAAAATTTAGTCGGTCAAGCTCGTTATTTGATACACTACACCGCAGTATATGCAGACAAATTTTCTAAAGTTTACTTTATTTGGGACTCATGTATGGACCGATTTTAAAAGAAATGGTTAAGATGATTTAGGTTGCAATATTATATTTTTGGACCAATTCAGATCCAAACATCAACACATTAAGATAGTTTTTGGACACAGAGACTCTATTCCGGTAAGAGGTAAAGTGTGTCCAAAATTGAAGTATAATTTTAATTTTGCTGTCATTTTTTTCTACCTAGAATTTTAATTAAAAATTTTTTTTTTCAGATTCTTAATACATTCCGGTTAGTTAATATGGTACGTTACACGAAGGAACAATGTGCTTTTATTATTAAAACGAGAAGAAGAAAATGAGAATTTTTTTACAAAATAATCTTCACCGACGAAGCCCATTTCCAACTTAATGACTACGTCAACAAGCGGAGCTGCCGTATTTAGGGTGAAGAGAATTCAAGAGTTATCTTAGAGCAACCATTACATAGCGTCTTTTGTCATACCAAACGTCAAAGTCTATATAAAAAAAACTCGAAAATTTTTGTCAGCGTTTTTTTAATATGAAGTTTGACGTTTGGTATGACAAAAAATTGTCAGGTAAAGACGCTATGTTACATCCACAAAAAGTTACGGTTTGGTGTGGTTTGTGGTCAGGAAGAATCATCAGACCTTATTTTTTTTAAAAGAAAATGGAAATGCGATTACGGTCAATGGAAATCGCTACAGGGAGATGATCCAAGGTTTTTTTGTGGCGGAAAATTGACGATTTACACGTAGAGAATATGTGGTTTCAACAGCAAGATAAACAATTATTCTTTTGAAAGAAAAGTTCGAAAATTGCATTATTTTTTGTGGGGTTTTTTGAAATCGAAAGTGTTTAGCAATAATCCCACAACAGTTCAGCTTTAAAACGACATTATCGAGCAGATATTCAACCATTGACAACAGTTTATTAAAAAACGTGATTGAGAATTTTGATAAAAGATTGCGAGCGTGCCGAGCTTTTATGGGAGGTCACTTGACCGACATACTTTTTCATTTTTAACAGGAACCTATATGTTATAAAATAAAACAGAAATATTTTTAATATATCAAAAATAAAAAATACTTTTTTTTATTAAAATTAAAATGGTACTTCAATTTTGGACACTCTGTATGGGGCCCATGTGAAATTATTGACCGATTCTAACCATTTTCATTAAATTATCTTTAAAATTGCGAACCGTACTTTGCGCACAGATTTACATAGACAGACATACAATCAGCAAGTTGGACGGAACGATCGGTATACTAAAAATTTGGTCTAAAACCAATATTTTTATGTGTTAAACAAATCAGCACAACCGAATAATACACTCTCTACTATTGTGGTGTGGGTATCAAAATGGGCCTGAAACCGTCAAAGGGTTAAATTTGTGATCAACCAACAATCTGCAGTTCAGCCTGCAATTCTATTAGATGGATAATTTTCTAAAGGAATTTTAAGCGATACAATATATCTGGCACCTCTTTCCTTTTAGTTGGTACCATTTCCTTAAGATAAACTTAAACATCTAAGGGTTTACGATCTAAATGCTTAAGTCCTTCACTATAGATTCTGAACAAAATGTTTAGCAGTGGAACCAGTGCATAAAATAGTTTCATTAGGGAGCGGCTGGTATACAATTTTTGGTGATGGCTTAAACTAAGGCGAATCAAAAGAGTATGTATCAAATAAAAACTTTTATTTCTATTATTCTACCATACAATTTCTCTGGGCAGGAAAGCGGCTGGCGCGTCTTTGTCGTTATCGTTTGAAAGACAAACAGGCGGTGTTTGTTTGTTTTTGCTTGTTTGTTTGCTTTTCGTGCGTCTTACGTGTTACCTCAAACTGGCTTATGGCTTGGTGCCGCATAACTGTACCGAGTTGCAGTTTCTGCGGTTTTCAGAGTTTATCAAAAGCAATCGTTGATAACCTGAAATTTTTAACGTGTTTATTTGGTGAAAAATCAAAGAAATAAACTCAACATGGCTGGTGGAGAGTCATAAAATACTCGGGCCAAAATACCCTGGAAGCTCTCACCTTCCTATAGGAAGGATAAGGTCGACCGAGGACTTGTAGAAGAGGCTCCAAAAACTTTTTAATACCCTGGCGAAGTGACTGAAGTAGTTAGCCAAAAAATTATTTTATAAAACAAACAAAAATATACTAAAAATATTAAGATTTTGATATTTCTTGATGAAAAGTGTTAGTCACTTATGCTATGTGCTTAAATAATTTTGATGACAGCGGCTCGGAACAGTTATTAACAACTATCATTAGGCTCTTAATCGATCTAACCAGATACATATGTATATGATTATTTCTTTTTCTAAACATAGAAGTGATTTGTGACAGTCCACTTCTGTGATAGGTAGGTACATTTTTCAAAACTTTCAACCCCTTTGAAACTCTGCCTTTTTTGTGGATGTATTTTTTTTTACATCTACCAAGTTAAAATAGTTACTATGTACATCTCAATAACAAAGAATCTAATAACTAAACGATAAGAAATCATAATAATATTAAATATCTGAAAACCATAAGAAAACAATGTCAAATTCAAATGATTAGTTCACTAACTATTTTCGAACTGTAATGTATCGATTATTGTAATACCCGGAACCATAAAATATGCGCCAAACGGGTAAAATTATTATAAATAAGGTGGAAAAATCTGTTAAAGTGAAAACTAATGCAAAAATTACACACAATATTTTAACCAAATGTGAAATATTTGAATTTATTTTGATCTCGATAAATCGTCTACTAATCGGTTTTGTAACTTTGTACATGTGTTGGATGTGTTTACGTTTAAGAAAAGAAGAAATACCATTCCATGCGGTCCTTTGTACGATTGGGGTATGTCACGAGATTGAGAGAGTGATGGTTTGAAAATTTTATTTTTAGATACTACATACGTGTTTTTTTCTCTTTAGTTTGTTTGCTTAATGTCTGAGGGTTTGTTGGCTCATTATCGTGGTAATGCGTGGACTTTATTGTGTTTTCGTAGTGAGAAGACTAGAACTCATTGGATTTTACAATTAGCGGGTTCTGTAATTGGTCTAATCGGGATTGGTATCAAGATTTGGATAGAAGAAGTACATTTTCATACGGTACATGGTTTAGTAGGTAAGTCACTAACGTATGTACATATTATGTACGTAAAATATACTAAAAATTTAATGGATTTAAAAACTAGATAAAATAGTGAACCAATTTCACCATTTTTTAAAAATTAAGGCCATTTTATCGCATTGGCTGGACGAATTCGGTCTCTGTTAAGTCAAACTCCTTATTTCGTTCGGACTTCCGTATTCACACTACAAATTGGGCGATTTGGCTTATTTCTAATACTTCATAAACATGGCTTATTTAAGCAAAATCATTTATGCAAAATTTCATTATTTTAGGTCCGTTCGTATAGCCACTATTACACGAAATTCTAATTTCGGGAAAGCAAATGTAAAAAGGCTACGGAAAGGTGTGGCTGAATTTGAAAAATAATAAATTCGAGACTACATATGTATATCGCTACCTAAAACGCAAAAGGCCCTTAAAAATCGACTTTTTCATTGGTTCTGATGTTTTGCATCAAAATAAATTTCCATGACAAATGTTGGAAACTTTCGGCCAAAATTAGCGATTTTATTAACAAACAAAACAAACAACACCTAACTTACAGTTTGCGTAATATGCACACGGAAAGAAGTCTATTTTCTAAAGTTATCAATTTCCTTTTTTATATTTATCATCAAATAATTTTGACATTCACTCTAACTTTTTACAAAAACAAAATACATAGTATTTTTTTAAAAAAAGGATAGCTAGCATAACTGTATCTCATGATGCGGTCACCTGTATGAATTCGCCTTAATATGAATTGATATTTAAATAGAATTAGTGAAATTGGCCATAAGCAACGAAAACTTAATTTAATAACTAAAGAATTAAAATAAATGTTTTTAACTGTATTTAAGTAAATTTTAGTTCGCTTCGAGTCATAACTTTTTGGTTAAACCAAGCCACATAGGTATATGTGTTTACAATAAGACATTTTTGGCTTGGACGAGAATCGTACATAACTTTCTTGGTTTAAGCCATATTTTTAAATAATTCTTTCCGTGCAACATTTTTAATTGTCAAAACAAATGGAAAGTTTTTTAAAGAAAAAAGAAGAAAAATATATTATAAACAGTTTAAAGGCCAATTTCACCAAGTTCAGTTAAACCAAACTATGACTTTAACTTTCAGTTAACAATATGTTTTTGACAGTTATAACTGATAGTTAAGTATGTATTACTAAATTTGGTGATATTGGCCTGGCCGTAAGGTAATTTATCATTTTAAATAGGTTTTTGGTTCTCCTGCAGAATTTTCAATATGTTACATAGGGCCTTTTGCGTTTTAGGTAACGATATGTGAATATATAAATAAAAAGTTTAAAAATTTTACATTTAACATATAGTCAGATATTTTACTGGTTTTTTTTTATAGAATACCCCATATACAATACATAATATCACGCCTTAAAATATGCCACTAAATTATTCATTGAATAAACAAAACGGTGGGACGATTGATACAAATTTGTGTCGATAACGGATCACAACTGAACTGAAGTTGAGTTGCCAGCAGCGAAATCAGTCAACATGTTAAAATATTAAATTAAACCGATTTTGTAACGTCCTTTTTTTAAGAGAAAAATATAGTTCTTAAATTAAACGTAAAATACATCGATTAGATTCGTTTTAAACAAAAAGTAAAGTTTATATATGTATATGTGGCCTTTTGACATAACATCTTAAGTCAAATTTAAAAAGTTGAAAAAAATACTGTTAATTATACGAATTTTCCCTCGAAACACATCTTTGTTTACAATTTTAAAATTTTGTATTATAAACGAAATTTTTCTTTAATTTCGGTTTATTTTATTATTTGATAAAAATGATTTTTTCACCGAGTTTTTTTTTGCTTTCTTATCTCGACTTAAGATGTTTTGTCCAATTGCCATAGATATAAAGAACACTTGCTTCAAAATTGGTTTTCCAAACTTATATAAAGCGATGACTGGCGTTCCAAAACATATTCACCCTTATTGTGTTTGGCGTATTTAAAATACGCCTACGACTGTTTGGTAATAGATTAAAGAGAACGTGAACTTATTTTCTTTAATCTATTACCAAACAGTCGAAGGCGTATTTTAAATACGCCAAACACAATAAGGGTGATTGTTATTGTACCAATCAGCAAACAAGCTTTATAAACTAATAATCTCCCCAATCGTGAATAAAATCGAAGTGAAAACTATTCACCCTTATCGTGTTTGGCGTATTTAAAATACGCCTACGACTGTTTGGTAATAGATTAAAGAGAACGTGAACTTATTTTCTTTAATCTATTACCAAACAGTCGTAGGTGTATTTTAAATACGCCAAACACGATAAGGGTGATTATTTTTGCTTACGATATGCGTGAATATGTTAGCCAAACTTGTATTATCCGTGTTCATCTTCGCTCCTAAAAATTCCGTAAAGAAGCTACGTGAAATAATTGACATATTCAGACTATTTTTTAACTAAAGTTTATGTTTAACAAATTTCTCATTACTTCGGACAACATAACTATTGAGCCTAGGCGTAGTAATGGTCCTAGTTGGCCTATTTTTAATACTTAAGTTCATATCATCACCTAAAATCCAAAATGCCATAGCAGACAAAAAATTCAACCCCGACTTTTGGATTGGTCATGATGTATTTTGGTCAGTTAAATCACATCAATCAAAAACACGACTTTCAACTTTTTGTCGCTTACGGTCTTTTTGATTCCATGTGTAGAAACTTCCGTGAAACCAAATAGTGAAACGATCTTTTTTGTTTTCAATAGCTGGCAGAATATGTGTAATTAAATAATTTAGGAAAAATCACTCGCAAAACTTGAACATTTTTAAAAGTATTTGAAAATTTTTAAAAGAATTTTCCGCTTAGTAACGTCTACAAAAAATTTCAAACAGTAAATGTACTTATTTTCAGGTCTTGTCACAACATTTATCTTAATGCTCAGTCTTTTAAGTGGTTTAAGCGCCCTATTTGCCAATGAAATAAAACGCTTTATGCAACCCTTATTCAATAAGGCCTTTCACAATATCTGGGGCCTATTAACGTTTACTCTGGCAATGATCAGCATGTATACAGCCTTTGAGACGGATATATTTTTTCAACATTCATTAGATGCAGCGAACTACAATGACTTTAAGTGGTTAATACAGGGATGTATAGTCATCATTTGGCTATTAAGCAGCTATGGTCCCTTATGGTGTTTAATATATACAAAATTATGCAATACCTATTAACAAGGGAAGAGGAATTAAAACAACAAAATGTTTATATTTTTTGACATGAAATTTTTGTTTTATTTTTAGCAAAGTGTAATAAATTTTTTTTTTTAATATTAGATAAATAAATAATACTTTGTGTAGTGCGGGCGAATTTTAAATAAAATTTTGTATAAATTATATAAATTACTAAGATAATTTTAATAAAAATGTTTTACTTAGGGTGTGTGTGAAACGGTAGCAAAGTACTCATGGAAGTAAAATTTTGACACTATTGAGGTGAATAAAATTTCACTAGCCCTGGGGGCTAGTATAAATTTTGACATTAGTGTAGAAATTTTTGACAACCACAAAATTATTTTTTTTTCATCAAATTTGTTTAAACAAAATAAAAAATAATATGAAAGCAGGACCAGCGGCAAAAAAATTAAAAAGAATTATACAACATGTAAGTATTTACATATGTATAAGCTTTTTTGCCCACACTTTTTGTAAAAATTGTTAATATATCAAAACGAATTCATCAAATAGTTGGGACGATCTCATTTCCAACAGAATTGAAATGATTATTGGCAAAAACTTGATTAATTTATTCATTTTCACAAAACTCCTAGTAATTTTTTTTTTCTTTATGTCAAAATTTTACGTTGCCAAAATGTTACAATTTCACACAGTACAAATATGAAAATTTTCTACCACAAACAAATTTCATTTCACCATAGCACTTTGCTACCGTTTCACACACACCCTTAGTACAAAAAAAAAAAGTTCATGCCTAATAAAAAATGGTTGTGTTAGTAAGTTTTATTTAATAATATAAAAATATACATTGAAGATTAATAATTTTTATTTAAATCAAACAAATGGGTTTTGAGTTTAAATTTAAAGCACTTTAAAGGCAATATTTAGTTATAGTTGTATATAGCAAGATTTAAGTATAATTTACGTTTTAAAATCTTTATTATTCAATATTCGGCCTTATTATGAGTGTCGTTGTCATAGGTAAAATGCATTAGTTTTTGAAAATTGGCTTTACGACTAAAAACGACAAACTTTCCATGTGATTTACATTGTCGTTATATTTAAATGATATCGAAAAAATTTTAAACAACTACGACTTCGATCACGACTCTAGTAATAAGGCTGATTATATTAATGCATCTTAACATATCACGTTGATTTATAAGTCTGCAAAATTTTCAATGGATTTTTTCTATTTGCTTATTTTTAAACCGGTTTAACGTATTTTAATTTTAAAATAATGGTCAATTTCTATTAATATCAATAAAGATAAATAACATATTTTTATTAATCGAACTTGGAAAATTAGTTTAACAAACTTACTGTTCGATTTCCGTTCTCAAAACACTTATAAAATGCGGCAGATTCTGATCGAAAGATAACTTTATCGGTTTGCCGTTGAAAATTATAAACAAATGCAGAAATTAAAATCTTATTACAAAAAGTAATATAGAAACAAGTAACATACCGGGTATTTGAAACGTTCAGTTTTAAATTTGTTGATGAAAGCTTAAAAATATTATTCGAATTTTTATAATTGTATTACCCTACAAGAAATAAATGAACGAACAGTCACATTTTTCACGTTGGTGTTAAGAAAATGATAGAAAGAACACCAACGTGAAAAATGTGACTATTCGCTCATTCATTTATTAAGGGTATTCATTTCAATTTTTTTTTGGTTGGAAAAATGGAATAAAGGAAAATTACACTCTTATTGACGTGAACGGTATTTTTTTTAGTTAAAAGTAAAAAGTACAAAAGTTTTAACTGTAAAAAAAATCTGTAATATAATTCTTGGAAGTATGTAATTGATATTTTTCAAGATGCCAAAAAAACGCTGTTAAAAGTGAATTAGTTGATTATGTAATTGTCACATCATTTTTACGTTATTTTTTAATATTTTTTTGTATAGAATTAATTTTTAATTTTGTATTGAAAAACGATGTTTTAAAAAAATTAAAATTTGATTTAAATAAAACGGAGTTTTTAAGAATCATAGTTGATTATCTTAAAAAGAGATGTAAATTTTAGTGCTTTTTGTGAAAAATAACATTTTTAATACAGTGCCAACCACACTCAATTTGACGTTTATGAATTGCCAACTCTTTAAAAATTGGAAAGTTGTAATTTTCCAATCTGATTTTTTACACTTGGTTAAAGCTTTTTTAAATTGCAACTTTCGGTGGAAAAGTTTTTCCTTGTGTTTGTTGTAACAAAAATCACATTTTTCCACTTTTCCATTTTCGCAACCAATAAAAAAACTGAAATGAATACCCTTATTGTAGGGTAATGTTCGAATTTAACAAAATGGCAAGAGTTTTTATTTAAAAATGAGATTCATTAGGTTGGTTCAAAATAACAAATTATTAAATTAATTAACAATTTCGCGACTGGTGGAAAAATGTTTTCCACTTGAAGTTTTATACGTTTACGTTCGGAATTGTAAAACATGCCGCAAATCTCTTAAATAAAAAGATGGAATTTTGTACAAAAATTGGAAAATTTTGGAAATTTTTACTCTGTAGATTTAAAAAAAATGTTTTCCAAAACGAATTAATTTACAAAACGACCAGAACAAAAGAAAAAATCAGCAAACACTAATTAAATGTTTGAAAAATTAAGTTTTTTCTTTATTTGATGCCATAAAGTTTATCAACTCTTTATTCAAATGCTATTAAGAAAAAGTACCTACTTTTGTTGAGAATTCTATTAATTTCTAAATATTATCAGAAATTTTTTTGCTATTAAAAATTAGTTTTATTTCCAATCATTCTTATATCTTGATATTAAGCTATTCCGTTTGCAAATAACACGATTTTCTCTTATAACAAACGGAAAATATTCTAAATTTTAAAACAATTAAGAAAGTTTAATTAATAAAAATTCAATTTAAGCAGTGTTAAATTGCATAATACATAAACATAAGCTGACCTTTTTTTAATCATATTCCAATAACACTTTTCTCCTCTACAATTTATTAAAACGTTTTCCCGAAAAACCCATAGGAAACGCATCAATATGCTGCCGAATCCAAGAAATTTTACTATCGTTATTTAACAAAAACTTCATATCATTATACGAATCACCGGCAGAGCAACAATGCTTATCCGAACAAAAACGGCAATTGTTATAGCCGGTAGTTCTGGCATAGTCGTATTCTTCAAACATGATCTTCGAGGACTTTTGATCGTAACGCAAATACAGAGTCAAACAGACAAAAAGCAAAAATAGCAAAATACAAGTTGCACCACTGGCAATACTGGCCTTTTCAAGTATTGGTCTGGGACGTTTTGGTTGGTAAGAACCATCAAGTTCTTTATACTCGCAACGTGGACCCATAAATCCATTTGCGCATTCGCAATTATACATAATGGAATCACCAATTTTGACCGTAAAACAAGTGGCTTCATTCAGACAATACCAGGCATCATAATTGGCTGGACATTTGAAAGTCGGAAAGGTTATATTTGGCCTTACGGTAGTAGTAGTTGTGCTGGTGGTAGAGGTAGTAGTGCGGGCTGTGGTAGTTGAAGGCGCCTTAGTTGAAGTCGGAGCATTAATGGGCCTGGGCTTGGGTAAAGAACGACTAGAACAAGCCAAAGAAAAAGGCGTAAAATTGATAATTATAAAAAGGCAGCTTATAACTACAAAATGGAATTTTGCTTTTAAAAAGTTGTTTAAAGGAAACATTTTTGTTTCTTTTTGGAATAAATTAATACTTAAATACTTTAATCCAACAAAATGGAATGATCTTAAATACTTGTTTTTTAAATAAATAAATAAATTTAACTTTATTTATAAAGTTTTAAGTTTTTTTTTAATGACTTAATAATTTAACAGTATTTTTGGTTCAATTGTGTTCTTTTTGTTTTAATAAATATTTAAATAATCTTTTTGGTATATTTACTTGAGTGGACAATAAAATGGAATTATGTTAACTTAATTATAACATATATATAGATAAATGAATGTATCACAATAAAATTAAAAAATAAATAAAAGTTAATATAAAAAAATTAGTTTTTTGTCAAAGATTCTTTAAATTGAAATAAAAATAATAAATAAAAACAATTAATTATTATCAAAAAATTATATTGTTTTTATTTTATACAATAATAAAAAGTTCTTGATCTAAAAATTACAAATTTATCACTTTGTTTCTTAACTCGTAAATTTAAGTTTAGGATTTTCCCTGCAGTCTGCCTGCTTCCTTTTATTATTTAAAATTGATGGTGCGACCGGCTGTTAATATCCTTGATGTTTTTCCCTTTTTTGTAGTTTCAACCTGTTCGGGGGAGTAAAAGAAATAAAAAACAAAAAATTACTTCTTATTGCAAAAAATTCCCCCAATTTGTGTATGTATGTATATGATGGTTACTGAAACTCAATGAAAAATGATTAAAAGAATTTGGTGCATTTATTAAAATAATAATTTGTTTATATCGGTTAACAAGTTTTTTTTTTATTTTATTATTAATTTATTTATCAATCAGCTCTAAACTTAATTCGGGGAACAGAATAAAAATGATTTAGAAACAAGCAAGATTTAGAGCTAGAAATGAACTAAGACACTCGAACTAAACTAAAACTGACCTGAACTAGAACTGAACTATACAGAAAGTGAACTAAAACTGAACTAGAAGTAAACTTCAACTAAACTAGAGCTGAACTAAAACTGAACTTGAACTACAATTGAACTTAAACTAAAACTGGGGGACTACTCTTAATTTCAATGCGAGAGAAAATGGTACCAAATCTAGTGATGCACTCTTTAATGCGTTTGCGCATTTGTCTCTCGCATATTTTTCTTTTCGCAAAACATCACTATTTATTTTATTTAAATTTTCAAATTTGTTTTTCATTTTCAAAAAATGTATTTATTATTTTATTTATTTATTTATTTTATTAATATCAATACGAAATACAAATTTTGACAAAGTGATAGAGAGAAATTGAACTCGCATGGCAAGAGGGAGTAGTCCCCCCTGAACTTGAACTACAAATTACGGAAACTGAACTATTTTCAAACTAGAATTGAACATCACCTGCACCGCAATTCTGTTACTTTTTGAATTTGACTACCGATGTTGATAAGTAATGAGAAATCTCGGTTACTTTGAAGAATTTGTTATTCCCACATGCAAACTTCTTTCCGGAATTGTGTTTTTGTGCCCATAAAACATCTTGTTTTGTAAGTTTTTAGGTTAAATAAGGTCCGAAAATCTTTAATGGCAACTTTAATCAACATAACAAATTTTATTATAATCGGGGCCATATATGACCCCAGCTCCCATACAACTACACTTCCGAAAATAGCTTTTTAAAGGTAAACTTTATTATAGCTTCTATGTTCTTATACATAGTAATAATCATAAGATTAGTAGTAGATATTTGACATTAAAATCTTTTATGTGAATCTTAACCTCACAACATACTCTTTTTGGCGGAAACATGATCGTCCATGGGTCCCAAATACTTTGGTGTAGGGTCGGGCTGGATCGACTTATTTTGCCATAAAATATTGTTGGTTCTAATTAAACCTAAAAACCTACAACCCCCTATTCCGGAAAGAACTTTGCTCATAAGGTTAGCTTAGACAGACTACCAGCCAGCCGGATGGAAGAACGGACCCCGTTAGATTGCTTCCAAGTCAATTCGATACTAACATGTGGGGTAGAACCTATAATAAAATGTGTAACACACAGCACAAACACCTAATATCCTCTCTACATACAGTAGGGTGGGTTTGAAGTTCTTATATTTTAACCGATATTTTTAACAAAAATATTTGTTTATTTAAAATAGAGAATGACAAATTCGTTAGAGCAACCGAGATTTCTCGTTTCTTAACGATATCGGTAGTTAAACTCAAAAAGTTACAGAATTGCGGTACTGAACTAGAAATCTAAATAAACTTAAATGGAAATAGAGAACTAAATTATAACGGAACAAGAACTGAACCGAACCAGAATTTGGAATAAGATCCGAGCCATAAACAGACTAGATTAGGAAACAATTTAAATTGTTTATGTATTAAAAACTTTTATTTATATAAAATTCTTATTTTAATTAGAAAGCAAATCAATTCTACGCACTTTTGAAACTTGAATAGACACACTTTTTTATTTAAATTTTTCAATAATACAAATACACTTCAGACGGTTTCACTCTCTCATTTTGCGTAAAATATAATAATAACTCTTTTATGTTTTCTCTTAGTCTTTCTACTCAACACTTTAAATACATTAACACACTTTACTTTGTGTCCTTACTTCCTGTCTGTCTGGGTCTTTAATACAAAAAAAAAATTGTTAAGACACATCAAAGAAAATCAACAAAGAATAAAATAAACACTTCAAAAACAAATTTAAAAAAAAAAAATATTTTTTTTTTTTTATTTTCACTTTTTTCTTTAATAACATGGCTTGTTGTATTAACGGAATGTTGTATACCGTTGATTATCCTAGCTCATCAAAGCTGGCTGTGATATGCGTTGATAATCCATATCACAACCACTTGATGAGGCTTAGATAAGCAACATTTTCATAAAATGAAAATAGTTAGCTTTAAATTTTTATTTTTGATTGGTATTTATATTTTAAAACAAATGTTATGTTTTGTTTAATATTGATGTAGATTTTATTGACATCAAATCTAAGCTCATCAAAGCTGGCTGTGATATGCAATTTTTTTAAGTTAAAAAAAAAACTTTAAAAAGTTAATTTAAGCATTTCACAGCCACTTTGTGAGGCCAAGACATGTGCATTTGTTAATTTTTTTTTAGATTCTTTTATTAAACACTATTTTAGATTTGCATTTTTCTTAAAATATTTTTTATTAATGTATTTTTTTTTATTTAAGTTGCATTTTTTATTTTAACAAATTTTGTATTTTTAATTAATCGTAAGAAATGTGACGCTCCTCAAAGCTGGCTGTGATATGAATAATAAAATAATTTTAAAAGAAAAAACATTTCGCAGCCACTTTGAAGAATGACACAATTCTTTTGAGGAGTCACCATAGTAGAATTTATTTTTTTGTTTAACACATATGCACAGCCAAATACATATATGCATATCAATATATGTATATTAATTAATTCTATAATCACTCATCAGCTGGTTATCACCTTATAAAAGAGCAACATACAAAAGGCATGTTTTGAAAGCTAAATTGTGAAAAAAAGTAAGAAAAGGAACTTTTATTGCAGGTTCCTTAGTAAAAACTTGATATTTTGTGAATATGTTGAGATTTTATCTAGAAATAAGTTGGCTAAACTGGAAATTAACTAACTTTAAGACTGGGGGCAAAATTACGGCATTCGATTCCGATCGAAGTTTGCATTTAAATTTATCATTTCAATCAGTATCGATTTGTTCCCCAAACTGAACTAGAGCTTTAATTTGATCTGATATAAAACTGAACTAGAACTGATCATGAATGATGAAAACTAGAAGTAAAACAGATCTGGGCCCGTTTTTCCAAACCAGAAGTTACAAATCTACAAGAAGCAAAATACACTAAAAAAGCAACAATTTTACAATTTTTGTTTCAAATGTATTTTTTTTTTTTTTTGTAGATTTGTAACTTGTAATTTTGAGAAACAGTGCCTTGAATATGAACTGAACTGAACTAAAACTAAGCTTGAGTTGAACAATAACTGAACAAGACCAGAAAGAATTAAAGTTAAAGTAAAACTGTTTAAGAATTTAATTTGAACTAAAACTGCACCAATATCGAACTATTCTTGTATTAAATCTGAACTGGAACTGACTGAACAGACGTAAAATTAGTTTAATTATGTATATACTATACCATTGTTATCTCGCTTAAGACTTCAGGTTTCACACATAAAAACATTTCTAAAATAATGTTTTTATTAATGAAAAATTTCTATGAATTTAACAGAAAGCAAAAAAATCTCCGAATTTTTTAAAAATAAGATAAGGGTCTAAATATTTTTTTTTTTTTTTTTAGTAAAACAAATTTTGTTGTTATTCAAGTATGTATGTGAATGAAGACATTTTAAGTTGGTCAACACAATATATGTATAATAAAAGACAGAGCATTGATCTATAATTATGATTAAATAAAAATGCAGGCGGCAAAGTTATTTTTGCAATAGGTACACAAACACAAGTACAACAGGATGATGACATTTTTTTAAAGAATTTTTAAGAAAACAAAAAGTTGCAAACAAAAGTACACTTGGTTTAATTACAAACTAAAGTCTAGACAAGGTAAGGTTAAAAATAAAATCAAGTAACAAAAAAGCGTTCAAATTAAGTAAGTAAAAAATACTCGTACGAATTCAATAAAATTTTAAAGTAATTTAAATTTTTGACGACTCACCTACCCTTATTTATAAAAGGTTTATTAAAAAAGATTTCAGAGGAAATTCATTTTATAAACCCTTTATAAGTCTAAAATATTATTTAGAAATAAGACCTTTAAAATTTAAGAAAGATTACTGTTTGTATGTAGTTCGCCTTTTCAAGAACACTTGTGCAAGATTTTATTATAATTATTTACTGTGCTTGCATACTATTGTTTTAACTCTGATACAAGTTCGAACTTGGTTTTAAAATACGGAAGACCAAACACTATATAATAACCACGTACCTATTTTGTTTTCTTGATTTTTACTTGCAAACATTTAACTTATGAATGAAATTGTACAGCAAAACATAAACCGAAAAAATTTAACCATTTTTTTGCATAAAAACACGTGCTTATCAACAAGAAATGTTGAAATAAAAAAACAGCAAACTTTTAACAATATTTATAAGGGAAGGCGCCACAAAATTCTTAAGCCCAACCAAAGTTGATAATTTCCCAAGTAAATCATCTTTATAACAAAAAGAAAATCCATAATCATTTGATTATGAATACAATAAAAAATAAAAAAAATACCAAGCTCTGTCGCCAAAAAATAAATTAAAATCAGTAATAAATAAAATTTAAGCGCCACCTTAAGAAAATAAACAACGAAAACAGAAATTGCTTTAAAAAAATTATAAAAATATTATCAAAATAATACTTATGTATAAACCTATAAAAACGGCGTCACTTATTTCATCAGTAAATGATAATAAAAAGACAACACACATTAAAAGTTGTGTGCATCAATATGAAAAAAAGAAAGAAATAAAGCAAAGTTCAAATAAAAATTGGCTTCACATTATTGTGTTTTAGCTGCAAAGTTCAAGTTGAATAACCAAATAATTAAATAAATAGAATATAATCATTATGGACAACCATTTTATGTTAGAAACTTTGACATGTGTTTGAAAATATATACAACTGTGCTGAAAATAAAACCGTTAATTTAAATTTACAAATAAAAAAAAGAAAACATGAAAACATGATTGTACTTCATAAAATCTACTTTACACCAAATCGAAAATTAACAAAATTATTTTGTATGATTGGGTTGAACGTTAAAAACGAATTTTATATTAAAACCTTAAGCATGAAAATACTTTTAACTAGCACTTAATCAGAATTAGATTATGTAAGTGTATCTGAACTAAAACTAGATCTTAAGTCGAAAAAAAAAAATTTTTTTTAAACACAACTGAACTAAAACTAAACTACAATTGAATTAGACTAATCTAAAACTGAATTAGAACCTAGCTAAAACTATACAAGAAAAGAACTAGAACTAAATTAGAAATAAACTAACACAAAACTGAACTAGATCAAATAAAAAAAACTAAAACTAAAATAGAGCTAAACTAGAACTTACCCAATAAAGCACTAGAACTAAACAAGAAGTAATTTAGAACAGAACTAAAACTTAGCTAAAAATAATTAAGAACTAAACTAGAACTTAAGTAAAAAAAAAAACAAAGTGAACAATATCTAATGTTGAATTTAGCTTAAATTGAACTTAAACTAATACTTATCTTGAACTAATCGATCGAAATTACGATGCAGTTTAAATGAAAATTTCCAATGATAACGAACGCCGTAATTTGCCCCTATTAAGCTATTTCTATTTCTGAACAAGAAAAAAAGTAAACTAAAACTGAAATTGAACTAGGTAACAAGAAATAAACAGAGCTAGAATTGAAATAAAACGTAGCTAGAGAACTCTTCTAAAATTCTTCTTCTAAAAAAAAAACGAAATGGTAGTTTTGCCCTTTCTAAAGTTATATAGTAATAGGGTTATTCATTTTTTTCTCTAATTAAGGAATTTTCTGAAGTTGTTATTTTGTTTTTAGTCTCTTTAAAAAATTATTTCTAATAAATGTTTATTTTTTTTGTCTTTGTTTTCTTATGTTGTATTATATGTTCATACATACATAGTTATGTATGCTAAATGGACTGTAATTTGATTTATATTTCAGAAATTAAATTTTAAATCAGGGTTTAAAAAACTGCAGTCGAAACCAAAAACTGTCGAACAAAAAACGAAAATTTGTATACAACTTTTAGCTTTTTGAGTTGGTTTGACAGCGACTGTTTACATTTAATGATTCAGAATTAAAAGCAACAGTTTTTGTTTAGCCAATGACAAATGAAGAAGTGGAAGAAATGGCAGTTTTTCTACTATGACTGCAGTTTTTTAAACGCTGTTTTAAATTGTTGGAAATTCATCACACCTTTTAAAAACGATCGTTTAGAAATCGATGGATTTTCATCATTTATTTATTTTATTTTCTCAAGTATTTTAGAAAATGTTTCCATAATTTATAACTTATAATAAATTTACTTATACAACAAATAATATAATACTAATTATAATTTCTGTTTTATACTTTACCTAAGAATTTCTATTATAACATTATTTACATACCCTTGTTTTCTTTACATTACACACACAAGATTTATTTAAAAAACTTTTTTTGCATAAAATAATCAGCCTTTTTACCATAAACACACACCGGTATGCATGCAGTTATTAGGAAGTCAATATACGACGATGTTGCTTATTATAATTATAATAACGACGACAACGAGGCGATGATGATGTTGTAGTTTTCAAAACAACAACTTTTCTTTTCTATCCCTTATGTGTGGTACTTTAAAATTTTTTTGCTTTAGGAAAAAATGTCTAGTAGTACAGAGAGCCAAGTCGTAAAGTCGTTGCCCCCTTCTCCCTCTTT
This sequence comes from Pollenia griseotomentosa, assembly GCA_963931875.1. Taxonomy (NCBI): domain Eukaryota; kingdom Metazoa; phylum Arthropoda; class Insecta; order Diptera; family Polleniidae; genus Pollenia; species Pollenia griseotomentosa. The sequence goes on along the minus strand of OZ007561.1, from coordinate 198,086,018 downwards.
ATTTAGTAGCGCAAAATCGGATGAAGAAATAAAAAAAGGCTTACGTTTTTTTTATTATTATGTTCTCCGTATATCGTTTCTTGGCGTTATTGTGGTTTTGCGTGTTTTGTTATTATGCTTCAAAACATTAGTCTCGTTTTTTTGCGTTTTACTTTTATGCCAAGTTAACGTCGTCGTTGTTTTTGTTTTAGATGTTGACTTGTTTTTGTTGTTAACGTGTGGAGCTTACAAGTTGTGCTGTAGGCCCGGCCCGGTTGGTTTGTTGTTTAGTTATTTTATTGTATGATTGTTTGGGTCGTCGTCTCACTTTTTTTTCTTTCGGTCGTCGATCCACGCGAATTGTTGGAAAATGTGAAAAACTGCAAATAAAGAAGGGGAAAACAACAAAACATTAAAAATAAATATAAAAACATTAAAATGAAAATTACTATAAAAACATGAGAAAAAAACAAAATACGAAAATAAAAAAACAAAAATGAGAGGGAGCAAAAATGTGAATGAGAAAATTATTACTCAGAAAAAAAAACCCATAAAAATGCAATTATGTTTTTCAGTCAAAGACTTGGAAAATATTAAAAAAAAAAATTTTTTTCGATAGTGTTACTTAGCGTAAGTAAAATAATTTTTTTTTAATTCTATGCAGAAAAAAAAATTATTTGAAAAACATTTTCAAATAGATATGTAGAGCTTAACTTGAAGAGAAAACGAACTATGAACTAGTAGTAGCAGCAAAAACAGTAGTAGTGGCAAAAACATTAACACGATTTAAATTAGGTACAATGAAAATAAAACTGCACTAGAACTTGAGAAGACCTGAGTTTTAAAATAAACTACCTACAAGTAAACTTAAATTTAATTAGACCTAGAAAACTGATCTAATATTAGACTTAAAATAAACTAGAAATTAAATAGAACTAGACTGAAACTATATTTAGAATTGATTTAACTAAAACTAAACTAAATTTAAAACAGATACCTATGACATAATATTAAACTAGAGCTTAACTAGAATTAAACGTGAATTTAAACTAGAGTTAAACTAGAATTGAACGAAAACTGATTTAGAACTGAACTAAAATTAAGCTGAAACTCAATTAGATCTTTAATTAGAACTAAGCTTAAACTGATAGGCATAGAATTAAAAAAGAACTGACTGAACTAGAAATTGAATAGAGCTAGAACTCAACCAGAACTTAACTCTAATTAAACTTAATTTAAATTAAAACTAAACTAAAACTCAACAAGAGCTGAACTAGAAATCAAATAACTTAATTATAACTGATTAAGAATTGATGGAGAACTTAACTAAAACTGAAACAAAATTGCACTAGAATTGAACTAGTGCAGAAATTTAACTCAAGTTAACCTTTTTTAATAGGTACAATTTGAAAAATTGTTTGTAATTTTAATGAAATTATACAAAAAATAATGTAAATAATGGCAAATCCAGAAGAATGTTATTTTATACACTTCAGCCAAATAGTTTTAAAACTCCAATGCAAACTGTGTTTGGCCTGAAAAATATGAAAAAAAGAGAAATAAAAAACATTCACATTAAAAAATTGTTAACGTACCTATCTTGTTTATGCAATAGAAATCTACAAAAATAACATTGTCCGCCTTATTTCAAAATAAACTAAAAACTCTGTGTTGAAAAAGAGAAAAAAAAGATGGAGAAATAAAGGATAAGTATATATTTTGTTTGGCATCCCAGCAGCAGTTTAAGTCCAGCAAAACTTATAGAAGAGTTACAAAAATGCAGCAAGACCAGATTTTATTTTTTATAAAAGCAAACGACAACAAACAGCAACAACAACAGGAATGTGGTTGAGGTATACAAAAATTCTAAGAATTCTTAACCAGAATATAACGTTTGTACCACGTTCAATGTTGCACACGTACGTACAATGAACCGAGTAAAAGAAGCAACACAATACAAAAAAAAACAAAGTTTTTTTTAACACATCCCAAGCAAGACCAGACCAACATACATCTTATATCCAGCCAGCCAACCACCAGCCTCTTAACAAACTACCAACAATAAGAATTTCTAGCGCGCGAAATTTATTTTTAACAGAATTTTGAAAACATTAAGGTGTACAAAAAATTTGAATTTGTACCGATAAAAATTTTAATCAAACTAAACCGAAACTAATCTAGAATTGGACTAAAATAGAACAAGATATAAACTAGGACTGGAACTAACGTAGAACTTAACTATAATTAAAACAGAACTGCACTATAGTTTGAATAAGAACTTAAGAACAAAAACCAAACAAGGCTGAATTAAAAAAAAAATCAAAACAGTTTTAAACTCAGACTTAACGAAACTGAAAGACAATTCTTTTTTTCAAAAAAATTAGGGTTCTCCTTAATGCTATTAAAAACTCGGGATGAAAATGAAGACGACTGAGACGAAGATGCTTTGGATGAAGATGTTTATATTGTTATTGGTTTAAAATATTAAACAACAATGTGTAGTTTGTTTATTAATGGTATTGAATGCACGAAGAATATTGGTATCTAAACAAAACCAAAAAAAAAATATTAAAATTCTTTATTATTAAATACTCTCTCAGACTACACTAACTGCCTGCTTCATCTTACCACTTCACTCTCATACACTAAACGCAATGCTGCTGTTAACGAAGATGATGACAAAATATTACATTAAAGTTACTTCTTCTTGACTGTTTTTTTTTTTTCTTTTTTTTTTTTTGTTGTAACTGTTTTAAGTGCGCTGGGCATATTACCGTGACACTAAATGTTTATTTTGTGGTTGTGCGATTGTATGTAAACTATGTGAAAAATATTAGAAAAGAAAAAAAAAATTGGATTTTAACGGTATTCTGCATTTTTTGGTATCGATAACTGTTGTGTATGAGGAGCTGGTTGTTAAGTGTATCCAAGAATGTTGGAAATAAAAATAAAGAATTATTGAAATTTCTAAGAAAATTTGTACCTGTATAACAAAGAAAGTATTGAAAAATTCACTAAATTCAAAATAAATTTTGAATAATAACTGAATTAGAACTTAATAAGATATACAGCCCAATTATGAATACAAATTCCCCGAGAGTTTTTTCCCTTTTCCCATTTTTACAATTCAATTTACATAGGAGAAGGGCGAAAACTTGCGGGGAATTTTTATTCATAATTAGGCTGATATTCTAGAACTGAAAAACTTCAGTAGAGCTAAAGCTTAACAGAAACTAAAACTGAACTTAGATTTGAACTAGAACTAAACTGTACTAAAAATAAACTAGAACTGTACAAAAGCCTATTAATAAATAAATTTTGTACAGACTGAGGAGTAAGTAAATTAATTATTTTTTATTGTATTATCAAATATCTCAACTCTTCTATAATTCATCAACCTCCCGCAAAAACTACTTAATTTTCTTTTCGATCAAGAAATAACTTTGAAAATAAATTGAGTTAGACTACAAAGAGGGGGAAAATATATATTTTTAAAACAAAAAAATATTATTTATACACATTAAATGAAAACGGCACGCGATTAAAAAAATAAAGAGCACACACAATAAGTAAAAAATTAATATTTTGAAAAGGGGTGAATTATACTTATGTATGTATTTCTATAAATACTATTAACAATTACAAAAATTCCCCAAAGTTTTACGAAAAAACCTACACAAGACACGCAACACCATAAATTTTTTTATGTTCAAGTAACAGGATCGCAGAAGTTTTACAAAAATATAAACTAATCTAAACACTCGTTAAAACGAAACTAATATTGTTAAGCATTTAGAAATGCCAAACAGCCTTAAAATGAGCATACAATATTTTAAAAGGAGTATTTTAATGATATTCCTCTTCAAAAAAAAAAAAAAAATATTTGCCTTATAAAAAAGGAGGAGCAGAGAAAAAGAATAACAACAACAAACACAAAATTTAGACGGTGGCTTTGGCAGCAAGATTGGTTAAGAAAAAAAGGCAAAAAAAACCGAAGTGTTTAGTTTTCTACATTGAACTGGAAAAAATTTACTAACCATGGACTATAATATGGCAGTTATACATATGTATGTATTAGTAGATTTGTATGTATGTACTATTTCAATACAAACAAGTTCTTAACACAAAATGACAGCTAGACAGTCATACAGACATGCAGACTTTACTTCTTTATATTTTCATATCAGCCAGCATCTTTATAATTATCGTTTTTATATCAAGAGGTTTTTAAGTTTAAAGACTATAAGCACACAAATATGTATAGGTATATATTTAGTAGTTTTTATTGTCAAAAATGGTTATTCAGCTAAGAATTTACAATTTAGTTCAGCTATTTATTTATTTATATAAAATTCAATCTATAATTAAGCAATTCATTTTACAATTCAGCTAGATATTTTACATAGTTTTTCTTTTCTAAAAACTTTATTCCAGACTTTTTTTATTGTTTTCCTAAATTTACGAGTCTTTTTTTAAGAAACTTAGACAAAACTTTTTTTTAAATTTACAGTACAGTAACAAATTTCAGAATTTACAGCCTTTTCAACGATTTCGAACGTTAGCGTTCGCATAGAAAATTACATTTAAAACAAAAGCAAAAACAAATTTTAGAATTTTGTTTTTGTTTTAAATATAATTTTCTATGCGAACGTTAACGTTCGAAATCGTTGAACAGGCTGTTAGCGTCCAAATCTTAAAATTTTTAAAAATTTACAATTCAGCCAAACTGACAAAAAAAAATCGTGTGTGCTCATAAAGTAGGATAGTGCGTCATAAAAGTGAATTGAGTAACAGATTTTTTTGACAAGTCTGTCCTGTCCGACATGCAAATCTTTTTGAAAATGTTCACTTTTGTGAGATAATGTGGCATTAATAGCAGATTTTGCAGACGTTCTTTTATGTCGGATAGAATTCCGTCAGATTTTCGTGAGAATGAACCGTACGATTGTATAGGATAGTGAATCCTTTGACGAAGCTCGATTAATATATCGAAACAAACAACGGAATATTAGGTTTTTTTTTTTTAAATAAATATCAGCTGATTTTTTGCCAGTCGAAGTTGACATTTAAAAGCAACGTGTACAGTGCAGCATAAAGAGTAATTTGATATAAATAAAACGTTTTGTATGAGTTAAACAAAAGTAAGAAAATCATGCACGTTATTGCTTTTGTTAACAAAAAGTGTAATTCAAACTTAATCTTAAATAATACTGAATTGATTTTTTGTTATTTTATTGAATGTTTGGATTTGTGAAAAAAATAAAAAGAAAAAAACCGATTCTGTTTACAATTTTATTATCAGCGAAATCGATTTATATAATCACCCTTATTCTATTTGGCGTCGGCAATAACAACGGCAATTTTAAGGCAACAGCAATTCTTATGAAAGACAACAATTGGTATTTTGTAAGAGTATTATGACGCCGTTGACTATTTATCGATAATGTTAAAAAAACTTAGCACACATCCCTAATAAAAGAACCCGCTGATTCATTTTGTTTACTATTTTTTGATAAGAAAACAGATTCTGTGCTGTTTGTACAAAATTTTAAGTTAAATAAAAAATTTTTTATAAAAAAAAATATGTAATGTTTAAATAAAATTTTTTTATTTCTGATTCTGAAATCATCCATTTTTAATTTGCCCAATGAAAAGTTAGTGACATACATATTAAATTTTTCCAAGTGCCTAATGTACCTTAAGATTTGAAAGTTATTTTTGGCTGAATAAACCTTTTAAACATGTGTTAGAAATAATAGAGCCAGCCTCATTTAAAAAGGGAACGTTTGTTCCAAACACAATATAGTCTGCAGCAACATTGCGTTTTTTGGCCCAGGGATCGTACCAGCTCAGCGTTGGAATTTATTTCAAGTTTGGATTGTCCCAGCCACTAGTTTTAAAAATTTTGTCCGAGACTCTGGAAGACATGGAGAGAAAACTTGATAAACTTCGACATGACGGATGCTGATAATAATGAGACTAAGTTGCATTTCTTTGCAAAGCAGCATTTCCAGGTGTAATTGGCTGTGTACACTGAAAATTTTAGCTCAAAAAAAAAAAAAAAAAAAAAAAAAAAAACAACAAGACCAGCATCTCTGGTTTAATCGCAAGGGATATTTAATTTATTAGGAAAAGATACCCTGCAAAATCCTCTGGCTAGTGATGGATTCTCGCTTCTCGAACTGGCACAAGGTTGTTATTTTAATTTTTTCAATTATTTCCACAAAAAATATATCTAAACACAACATAAATGTAGAAAAATATCAAAACCGCCGTAGAAATCAAAATTGCAGCCAACCATTACGTAAACTTTTTTAAAATTTTTAAAACAGAACGCAAAGCAGCACAAGACAACACTAAAAACGCAGACGACAAAATCAAAGGCAACAGCAACGCCAATTTTTCTTAGAAAATACCAAACATATGTTAACAGTCATCGAAATATAGCAATATTGCCAACGGGAATACGAAATTGAAACAAAACATACAAAACGGCGTTGCTTACTGTTGACGACGCCAAATAGAATAAGGGTGAATGTTTCAAAACAAGATTTGACTTCGTTAAAAAAAAGGTACAAATTTATGGTTAGGGTGGCTCACGGAAAAATTAACAACTGTTCCAAGTAAAACAAAACTGGTATAGCTTTTTCGTACGGTGACCATTCGTCCTTTTTTTTGATACGATGTCCTTTTAGATTTTTTTTCAAAATAAAGACCAGTAGTTTGTTTTTTAGTGAATTGTCCTGTTGTTAGATTATGACTTCTTCTTTAAACTCAAAAACTATAAGTTTTAATATTACTTATTAATCGACATTTTTCTTGAATTTATTATTATTTTTTTAGATTTTATCTAAACAGGCTTTCAAGGTCATTTGTATTTTTCCAAAACCCCAAAATTTCAACTTTAATACAGCAAAACACAATGGTTCCCTATGATATTGCAAAATTGATTTTGATGATCCCAAATGCAAATTTCAAATGGACTGTGCGGAATTTAAATTAGTTTTATGTAAAAAGAGTCATATTTAAAAAATTACTTCTACAGAAATATATCAATTACATATTTTTATCAGCCCTAGTTTTCGCGATATAGCATAACATCAAATAGAAAAGCTGGCAGTACATTTATTATAACTTAAGAAGGCCACTCTATTAAGTAAAATGCAAATTCAAAATTCGACAACAAAATTATCTTTAAGACTTTAAAATATTATTTCTAAATATCGAGTCATAGAGGGGTGTTTTGGAATTCGAAAAAGCAAGAATTCAAAACGTCGTTTTTTAATAATATTTCTCTGATAAAAATATTTTGTAGCAAATATTATACAAATATTTCTCCATTAAACAGAATTCTATAACAAAAATTATAAAAGTTTTATTTAAAGTGTATTAAAAACAACTTCCAAATTTTTGCGTTTTGCGTTTTCCATTTCCAGAACAGCCCTGATAACCGCAAAAAAAAGCTTAAGCTTATTTCATATAAATTTTGTATGAAGGTTGTCGCTTAAAATAAAATTGTTTTTGCTATAAAATCGTAACGGTACCATACACGATGATGTAAGTGTTGCCAATAGTCATTTATTAAAAAAACGAAAATTGAAAATGATGTCGCTTAAGATTTTTTGCGGTAATGCCTCGATATTCATTGTAGTTTTATACATTGACAAAAAGAAAAAAATAATAATTTTTTGTTTCAAATTTTTTAATATTGTTTTTAAGAATTATAAAAAAAAAAAAATAATACAACAACCAGTCAGTTTTTTGTCCAGTAGCATGAAGCTAAATATTTTCTAAATGAATTGAGACCCCTTACATCGCCATTGCTGCACAACTTGTAATGTTATTCCCAATTTAGTGACAAAACTGATAGTAATTAGAATAATAAAATCTAAAGTATCAATTGCAATGAAATAGGACTCAAATCCTTTGCAATATATTAACCTTCTGAACAAAAAACTGGCTCGTTGTTGTATTTTTATATTTTATGAATTCTTAAAAACAAAAAACGTGGAAATTTTTTTTATTTTTTTTTTTTTTTTGAGTCAAACATAATAATATCTTTGAAACTACTACATAAGCAAATTAAGATGAACGACGTAAATATAATTTTGTTGTTTCGGATTTTTTTTTACTTCTCAAGTTATGCTTCTTTATCTGTGAAAGTGTCTTTATTTTTTTTTTATATAGCGCTATATTGCGAAAACTAGAGCTAATGAAAAATAACGCGATCAGCGTTCCATATAACTAAAGTAACAACTATCATTTCTAGCAAACGAAAATTTTTTCGAAATTTGTAATTTTGACGGAACTATTAAGTAAACAGTTAAAATCAGAACCTCACCAAAAATACTTCCGCCTAATAAATTTTACGGCGGCTTGGATCTGAGCAGTATTAAAGAAAATTAACCCAAGTTATAATAATTAAATTTGTATGCATTCATACTTTACAGTTTCTAGGCACTACAAATCTGCCGTTAAGATGCTGAAATATTTATTGCACATTAAACGACGGCTCAGCTTATTACGCTTTCACCTGTACGGCTTAGATCGGTATAGATCACATTATTTTATAAATTTAAAAATCTTTTTAAGAGAACTCTTATTTTTTTAAAAACCCTAAAATGAACGTTTTTTTTTCGACCACCTTTTCTGTCTACTGTAAATTGTTGTAATTATTAAAAATGATCTTATTCACTTCGAAAGCAACAATTTTGCAAGCATTATTTTATTCTTTCATCAACCAGACGCGACTTAATTTTGCATTCCAAAAATTGTTTATTAAACTGGTAGACAATTTAAAAAAAAAAAAAAAAAACTTAATAAACCCCGCCTCAAATAAAAAAACAAAAGAAAAACGGACTCACAAATAAAGAATTTACGCGCCAAATTAAAAGAGAAAAAAAAACTAAATGCTCAATATAAATAACAAAACTTAAAGATTTTTCTCGGTATCATGTTTTTTTTTCTTCATTACAAAACCTTTGAAAAGTTTGTTTTTAAAGAAGAAAAAATAAAAACGAATCTTAAAATCGTAAACAAGTCAATAACATTCAAGGACTATGGGGATATTTTCTTATTTTTAAAACAACCAAAGTTCATTGCTTTTAAAAGCAAAACAGACGGATAATGATGATCAACAATAAGATCACACACAAACAAGACGATTTTTTTTGTATTGGTAAATAATAATCCCCATCGAGGAGTAGAGTAGTATGAGATATCTTTTTTTAGAATGAATTTTAATTCACAAAAACAAAGTTGTTCCCACACACACACACACACACACTCATTTCTACCAAAAGGAAACCAGAGTTTATTGTCGTTTTGAGTTTAAGTTTCGCCATAAAGCACTTCCATTATGAATAGCGCGCAAAAAGGTTACTTTTGCAGTTGTTGTTTAAGTAAGTCAGACACACACAAACATTGATTAGGATCTTTCAAGAGCGGTGTTTTCGTCTTACACATATTTTTTGCAACAATGTTGTTTATTCTTTAAATTGTAAACAATTTTTTGCAGTTGTTTTTATTTGTACAGTAGACGCTCACAAATTAGAGCTTTCAGTAATTCGAACGTCCAGAAATTAGAATCAGTGTTTGCAATACATTAAACGCTCTAAAATTCGAATTTATAGTTCTAATTTCAGAGCGTTTTTTTTTTTTTTGTAATTTGAACACAAGAAATCCGCAATTTATTTTTATTCTGTTTGAACATGTAAAACTAAAAAGGGAAATTACCAAATTTTAGATGTGTTTCCTTATTTGTTGTTTTTTTGTCGCATTTATATATATTTGTGGCTAGTTTATTTGTGAAATTCGAAACACGTGTACATATTTTGGAAGTCTCTATTAAAAAGTGAAAGTGTATCATTCGAAATGTCAAATAAACGTAAAAAAAAACACTTTATCATTGGAAACGAAGGTCAAAATATTAGAAAAGCTTGACAAAGGGTTTGAATGGAATATTAATGTTACGACATCTTCAATCAGCTATATCAAATCACATAGAACAGCAATATTAAATGCTGTTTTCAACAAATATCAGGAAGCAAGCAATAAATCTTTGCACAGCGCTGAATACCCAAATATGGTAAGTCGTCTGTATGAGTGGTTTAAAGAGAAAGCTGAAAAAATATTTAGAGAGGAATATCCCTATAAATATGAAAATGCATTCCGTGGAAGCAATGGATAGTTTTCCAAATATAAGAAACGACACGGTAATTTTAATTTAAAAAAAAAATACATTTAGTGCCTATTTCACGATGTCACTCGAACGTTAACGTTCGCACAAATAACATATAAAACAAAAACAATTTTTTGAATTTTGTTTTTGTTTTATATGTTATTTGTGCGAACGTTAACGTTCGAGTGACATCGTGAAATAGGCAGTTAATGTCAATCAAATAAAATTGATTAAAAAAAAATTGAAGTAATTTTTATTTTTTATTCGAAATAAAAACGTCCAGAAATTAGAATAATTCAGAAATTAGAATTGCCTCAAAAACAAAGCGGTTCTAATTTGCGAGCGTCTACTGTATTTAGATATGAAGATGAGAATTTCAGAGGAGATTGTATTATTTGAATTAAATTTTGGCGCTAAAAAAGTGAGCAGAAAGAGGTTTGTTTTTCAATTTGACTGAAATATATGCATTTTTTTTTAAGTTAAAATTTCTTGGAATTAAGGATTTGTTAAAATATTGCTTTCCTAAAAAACAAGATACACAATAATTTTAAAATAAAAAACCACTTTTAAGATTTACATTTTTGTAATTGTTTTTTTTTTAAGTTTAATATATTGTTGCATAATACAGGGGTCTAATCACCGCATTCGATATCGGGTAAACTATCGTATCGAGTAAACTATCGTATTTTTCTGCATATGATAGACACTGGCGTATCGAATGAAAACTGAAGAGATGTAATGTCTTTGGTTACTCGATATCGACTCAATCATCATATCATCTCAAATTACGATACATTTCATTCGATATCGAGTGTCATGATACCAAAATAAAACATTTCGATCAATTTCGCTCGATATCGTATGCGGTGATTAGACCCCGGATTTTAACTTTAACCGGTATAAAATATTTCAAAAATTTAGATTTATTAGAAAAATAAGAATTGTAAATATGTAACTTGTATTTTTGACATGTTGCATTTTTATGGACTTCAGTATTGATTGGTTCAAAAACTGACTAAGCTGAGCCGCCGACAATGTTTTAAAGTCGGCGCCATAAATTCAGGTTTAAACAACTCGCTTTCAATTCTTTAAAGTTTTCAGCAGGGTTTCGAAAAAGTGTAATTTTTGCACTTCTTGAAATACTAGTTAGTGCTGCTTACTTTTTAAATTAAAATCTAGTAAAGTGATTTTATACGCTTAATAGTCAAAACCCGAGAAACCATAAATATGCAATGGCATATTTTTCCTTGTGCGACTAATGAAGGCAGAAACAATATATTTACCCGGTTTAGAGTTCTTTATGCATTTTGGCATCGATTAGGTAGTGCATATTTTACCCTTTGCAGCATTTTTTGCATAATTTTGTTAAACGAGCCCTTTTGCATCATTTTTTAAGTTTATAGCGCATATTTTGCGCTTTTTAAAGGATATTTTGAGTTGTCGCAGCAAAATAAATTTTTTTTTCGAAAATTGGCTTTTCTGTTTTAAATATTAATCTGTATACCCAACGTGTTGCTTCAATTTCGCCATCAACATTTAATTTTTACCTGAAAATTGTAAGGCAAAGCAGGTTGTCATTAAAGATATGTAAATGTTATTTTAAACTTTAAAATTTTGATGTAGGTATAAAAAAATTAAAAAAAAATCAATTACATACAGTCGACTCTTGATAATTTGAAATTCGTTAATTTGAATCTCGCGATAATTTGAACTGTTTTCCAGGTCCCTTGAAAAACATTTAATAAATTGGAAAAAAAACTATGTAAATTGGTCCCCTCGGTAATTTGAATTTATTTGAATGACATATTTATCGCCGACACGCTATAATTTGTATTTTTTGGCTCTACGCTCTATAATTTGAATTATTTTAATGTGCTGTGTTTTATGCAAAATATTAAATAAATAAAACAATGATGCTTTATAGAAATGACATCTTGCTCTACAGCGTTCTATAATTTGAAGTTTAGTTTTTTTACACTCTATAATTTGAATTCGTAATGTGATTTTGTTTCTGTTTTTAAAACAAAAATTAAAATCGTTTGCTTTTAGCATACACAACACATGCTATGTAAAATAAAAAATAAAATTTCTTTGCTTTTCTTTTTCCTTTTGCTCATTTGCGGTGTCTATGGTGCCCTAACCGACGCTGAACTGTTGAATTTGACTTCTTTGGATGAGGAAGATGAAGCAGACGAAGATGAGCAATCAACAATTCCAGTTTCATTAAGTGAAGCAATGAAAAGTCTTACTACATTACGCTCCTACGCTCTCAGAACGGATACAAGTGACGATTTCTTTTCAGAAAATTCATTGGACAAAGACAGATTGAATTCTTTAACTCAAAAGAAAATTACGGACTTTTTTTCATTATAATTACATATGTTCTTATACATATGTATGTACATACATATATGTAACTGTAAGAAAGTTCACAATAAAAAATCTTAAATTTTAATTAAACTCTTGTTAATTTGAATTTTTTTCTATCCCCTCTTGTTAATTTGAACTCTCGTTAATATGAAATGTCGATTATTTGAACTTTTTCTCTGGTCCTTGAATTTCAAATTATCAAGAGTCGACTGTATACATTTTTGGCAATGTGTTTAATCTTATCCAATCTTTTAGTATACCGATCGATTAAGAATCACTTTTTGAAGCGATCTTACGATTCCCGGCCATTCAGCTGGCTATTTGTCTGTTTATTTTAACCTTGTGTGCAAAGTACAAGTTGCAATCTTGCAGAAAATTTGATCAAATTTGGTAAATAGATTCTAATTATAACGGGTGGTTACATTTTAAAGGCCGATGTTAAATGTAAACCACATCTAAGCGTCAATTTTTTTTTTTGTATTTCATTTGTATTTCTCAATTTCAGACTAACTCAATATGAACCATGGAAAGATACACAATCGAGCAACGCGTTAAAGTTATTCAGGATTATTATAAAAATGGACGTTCAAATTAAAATCAATTTAATCGTCCAAATGTGCGTACAATCGGAAAAATCGTGCAAAAATTTGAGCAAACCGGGTCTGTAGGAGATGTGAAAACACCAGTGCATGCTCGTACAGTTCTTACTGCAGAAAATATTGCTGCTGTTCGCGATAGTGTGGCTGAAGAGCCGTCCACCTCAACTCGTCGTCGTGCACAACAATTGCACCTCTCACGCTCGTCGTTAATGAACATTATGCATAAAGACTTGCATTTACACGCTTACAAGATGCAATTGACTTAAGAACTAAAGCCTCTTGACAATTCAAAACGTCGTCAATGGTCAGAATGGTGGCAAGAAATGGCAACAGTGGATGATCTATTTTCTGAGAAAATCATCTTCAGTGTTGAGGCACATTTGCACCTCAGTGGATTTCTGATTAATTAATCAGTTCCAAGGGTGAAAATGAAAAAAAAAAATATCCTCTCAATTACTCTCTTTATTACACTAAAACTGTTATGTAGAAAGATTTTGGGTAACTTTGTGCAAGTTCGGACTATTTCCTTATGCATGTGGGTGGAACAGTGATATAGTTAATTATGTACAACTGAATGGAAAAAGCATCAAAAAATACCTTTTAAAAAAGGTCAAAAAAGCGTAATAAGATCATTTTTTTAAATGTTTTATTATAAAAATTATTTTAAAGTTTTGGTTTTGTGTGTTTGTAGACCTTTTCTTGTTATATGTGTTGTGTTCGTATTTTCGGCTTGAGGTCAGTTATTTTAAATAGAATAAAAATAAAAAAAATTATATTTTTTGTATAAAATAAAATAAAAATAAAAAAAATTATATTTTTTGTTTTTATTATTTAAAATAACACTAAACGATCATTTTATTTTATAACACTAAACTAAAACTAAGGACAATGAAGATCACCAATAAAGTTGGTCGAAATATTGGAAGAAATAAATACTTATAAAAACAAAAAACAAAACAGGACTAGTAGAAGTATTTTTGGTGTTTTTATTTTTGATTAATCGGTATTTTTTTGTTTTGTATAAACTTATCTGTGCTTTAATGCTTATAAGCGTAAGAAAATTAATCATAAGTTTCTCATAGAATGTTAAGAGTCATAAAAAAATAACATACTACATATAAAATACACAAATGATACAAATGATTTACGATGTGAGTAAAAAATCGATAGCGTATTTTGTTTTTAAATGACTTTTGAGTATTTGGCATACGATATTCAAGGGTGTGCTGGAAATCGAAAACGTAAAACGCAAGAATTTGGAAGTTGTTTTAAATACACTTTTAAAATTCTTGCGTTTTACGTTTTCGATTTCCAGCACACCCCTGATTAAGTGATATTAAAAACATGATATTAAAATAAATGAATTCAAAAATACAGATGTATATACACACATAGGTATACATGCTATCGTTAAAAAAAAATACAAAATCAAGCTTTTGTAACTGCAAGCGAAAATATATGTCGACAAATATTACGATTGTCGGTTCGTTAAAAGTAAGTGAATCGCACTACTGATTTCAAACAAATTTCTCCATCAAATTGCTTTTAAAAATCAAAATAATTAAAAGTTTTTAAAGCTTTTTTCAAAGTTTCATAAATAATAAACTCATTTTGTAGTTAAATTTTTTTAGTACAAAATCTACACAAATGAAGTTTTGAACGTAAACATTCGTATAGAATTTTATACCTTTGAAAAATATTTCTTCTTATTTTTAAATCAAGCTCAAGGTCAGGTTATGCAAAAAATATTTATTTAAAGTGTATCCAATATTTCGCTGCCACAATGGACAGCTTCTTCAGGGATCTTTGGTTTATAAATTTCAAACAAATTTTTAAAAACAAAATTTAAATCAAGGTATATTTACACAAGGTAGACTCATTTGGGAGTGTAGACATTTTGCTCTATAAAAGGAACCATGTTGTCAAAATTGTCTTCATATAAAACAAAAACAATTTAACGCACACATGTACAAATTTTGGCTCATATACACGCAATTTGACGTTGTGGTTTCAACTATGGGTAAACAGCTGACAAACATATGGGCCAACGAGTTTACCTTGTGTAAATATACCTTGATTTAAATTAAATAACAATAATTGTCAACATGAAAAAATAATACACAGGAAAAAAAATTATTCTATTACATTTTTGAAACAAACTACAAACGACGCTTTATGCTAGAAATGCTACAAATAATCAACACACCAATAGAACGAAGAATTAATTTTAAAACTGATACAGACAATGTAGCTCAAAATTACAGACATTTAATTTATAAGAATAAGATAAGAAATTGAATAAGTTTCAAAAATGTAATAGAATAATTTTGTTTCCTGTGTATTTTTTTTTCATGTTGACAATTATTGTTATTTAATTTAAATTATGTTTTTAAAAATTTGTTTGAAATTTATAAACCAAAGATCCCTGAAGAAGCTGTCCATTGTGGCAGCGAAATATTGGATACACTTTAAATAAATATTTTTTGCATAACCTGACCTTGAGCTTGATTTAAAAATAAGAAGAAATAAAATTAAAAGGTCGAAGAATATAGACTAAATAATTTATGAAAAATATTTTTAAAACTGAATAGGTACCTAATATTTTTCATAGAAAATTTCTATACGAACGTTGACTTTCGAAATTGTAAACCAGACAATTAATTATTCATTTGTTACTTACCCAAAAGTAAGAACCCAAATTTTATTTTTGCAAAAAGGTAGTGTTTCTGAAATAAATAAAAAAAATTATTTTTTTTTTTTTTTTAATTTAAATAAAAATTTTAATTTAAAGCTAGACTGGATATGTAAGTATATTATATGGTGCATGTATGCAAGTATGTACAGTTAAACCACAAATATTCGTAATAGTCAAAACCGGGAGCATTCTGGAAAATAAATTTTCCTGTGTTTTATGAGTTTATCATAAAGTTACTCAGGTAAGTGTACCAGTAGTCGGCAGTTTAACTTTTTTTTTAATTTTCAACTGGTGCCCTTCGTACATAAACGTGATACTGGGATGGCAAATAGCCACTACAGTTCAGCAATATGTATATTTTCGATTCATATAAGAGTTTTTAGACATATTTTATATTAAATTTGAGTAATTTTACTTTTTTCTAAAATACACGGCAGTTGCCAGTAGTCGGCATACGATTTACCAATCCTCGGCATGTAATGATCCTATAGTCGGCATGGCTATTTTTAAAGAAAAAAACCAATTTATACAGGAGTTCAATTGATCATTTATTGAAAATTAAAGCTTTTTACTTTCTTAAATGCTTAAAATGTACATGGGTACGTTTATTTAGGTATTACACGCAGAGAAAAACATGTATGGTCACCTCCAACAAACCCATTTTTAAAGATAATTTTAAACATATTATGTTTAGTTTAACCATATTATTGTCTCTGACAACCATATTATGGTTAAATAAGTCATCCATCAAGTCACCATAACCATATCATGGTTTCCTCAAACCATGTTGTGGTTAAATATGACAATAATTTGTTTTCAAATTAACAATAGTAAGGGTATTCACGTCACAAGTTGCACCCTTGCAAAAAAGCAAAAGTGAAAAAAACATAACAACAACCACAAAGACAATTATTTACGCACAACTAATTGTCTGTGTGGTTGTTGTTATATTTTTGCACTTTTGCTTTTTCGCAAGGGTGCAACTTGTGACGTGAATACCAACAGTATTTTCCTCTTTTGCAAGAGCAACATGCTATGGTTGAAAAACAACCATTCTAATATAAGTGTTAAACATATTTTAGTTATTACTAACCATAACAAGTTCGGAGGCAACCATAATATGGTTGTGTCTTCTTGTTGGACGACTAATTTAACCATAATATGGTTAAATTAAGCATAATAAGTTCAAAATTTTCTTAAAAAATAGTTTTGTTGGAGGGAAACATGTTTAAATATGGTCTTCTTTTAACGATAATTTTAATACATATTATGGTTAGGTTAACCATTTTGTTGTAGTCACAAACATATTTTGATGTTATGGCAAAATATGTCAATAATTTGTTTGCCACTAATAGTTCGATTATAATTTAACAATAGTATTTTCCTCTTTTCCAAGAACAACATGCTATGGTTGAAAATAAACCATGCTATTATAAGTGTTAAATATAGTTTAGTTATTACCCAAAACATGTTCGGAGGCAACCATAATGTGGTTGTGACTTCTTGATGAAGAACTATTTTAACCTAAATCACCGGTGACAAAATTATTGTTAAAGAAACCATATGATTAAGATTTTTCTTTTAAATAAGTTTTGTTGGAAGCAGAGCTATAAAAATCTGCAATCAAAATGATTTCAACCAAACTGATTTCATTCTTTGATTTCGAAATGATTTCAGATTTGTAAAATTGCAATACATACATACTTTGTTATTATCACAGTAAGGTTTATTTCTAGATGAATGAGTGTTTCATTTGAAGGAAACGAAGGTTTTGATTCTGATTTCATTTTTATTGCAATTACTGAATTTGAATGCAATATTTTAATTGCAATCAATTAATAAATTTAATAAAAAAAATTTATTGCATTCAAGATCGGAAAATTGATTTTTGGATTTTAAATTAAAATCTTACATATTGAAATCCAACCATCGGGACTTGTCTTATTGCCATTAAATATTCTGGACGGATCATCTAAAATATCAACAGCATTTTGCTCAATGAGATGGTTTTTAAATCAGTAAAACATTTGCTGATGCCTGTCCTTTACTAATTGCCTTTGCTTTCTTAACAGCTTAACTTAAATGCTGATTTCAGGACGATAATTTTTAAATGTTGTGGTGCGTCCATCTTCCTTTATAATTGCATACACTGTATTAAGAATGTAATCAATTTTTACCAGAAGTTTACATTTAGCAAGTGCCACCATTTTACTAACTTTTCCTCTTTATCATTTGACTAAACTTGTATTCTGTCCTGTCAAATGGAGGGTGGAACGCAACATTTCTGGCTGGAACCTAGTATAGACATTAAAACTTTTTATTTGTAGGATCACTTCAGTAAACTTAAACAATTGCATTGTTTTCCTACTTTTCATATTTAACTTTACTGAAATTATTATGTAAAGGAAATGTAAATAATTAATAGTCCTTACAAATTTTAAAAATTATACTGTTTAAGGACCCCATATACCGTTAAACTAGAAATAAAATTGTTGCCGACTTTAGGACAACACTTATCCTAAAGTCGGCAGGTCATGAGATACTCAAAAGAAATCAAACAATTTACTAAAATTTGAGTGAGAAAAATACTGATTTGACAGTGGTCGGCACCCAATGCCGACCAAAGGAAATTTTGTAAATTTTTGTTCCTAATGTCGGCACCCAACAAAATTAATAAAATATTAACTATTTGTACATTTTTTTACTTTTACGACAAAATTTAATAGACTTTTTTACCTTTTCAAACTTTATTGGTAACATAATTTAAATAAATAATATGACTATTTGCCTTTTTAAGTTAGCTCTAACACTATTTTTTTTTTTTTTTTTTAACAATTGTTACGACACAAGTCCAATATCTTGTCACTCAAGACTTCAAAATTTGGAAAAAATACTCATCTTACTCCAATTAAATTATTACTAAAAGAAAGATGAGTAAATTTTCTTGACAAACTTGATGCTATTTATTAATCTAAAACCCGCAGTTCTTATTTATTAACGTTTAAATGCAAAAGATGCCGACTACTGGTACATGCCGACATTAGGTGCACTTACCCTATACAAAAAAAAAAAAATTAAACTTAAAAAAACAAAAAATAAATCTATTATCAACCTATTTTGTAGTAGGTATGTAGTACAATATTTTATAGGTAATTTGTTTTTGTTTTAAATGTAAGTTAAGCGAACGAAGTCTTCGTTCGAAATCGACGAACAGGTCAAAAGTTTACATACCTATGCAGATTATGAATACATATTAGCAAACAAAATAACAACAAAATCGTAGTCAAATTAGAATGCAGACATACAACAAAACAACTTAAACCCAACTAAACTATAGTCACATTGAACAAATTTGCTTCTTACAGCCGTGCCTAAATAAGAGCGGAAGGCGGAACATTTTTTTCCGCTTAGCTTTTACGCTGATATGTCATACATTGTATCACAAACAGTATTGTTAACTTTCTTGTTTAACAGAATCCACATATGTAATAAAAAAAAAAAAAGAAAAACCCGCTAGATTGACAAAAAAATAGCTAAATTGCCATTATTTATTAACAATAGCGGGCAACTTCACTATTAAACGCGCTATCAAAATCGGATTTTCCAATTGCAAAGCGTTGACGCCGCGCTATTAAGGGATGCCTCATACAAATTGTATGGGCATGAGAAGTTTTGACAGCTAGAAAACGCTTTCCGCTCTTGTTTAGGTACGGCTGTTAAAGAGTATTGAACTGAAATAACCAAAAAATATAGGGGGGTGTGCTGGAAATCGCAAACGCAAGAATTTGGAGGCTGTTTTTAATACACTTTTAATATAATTTTTGTTATAAAATTCTGTTTAATAGAGAAATGTTTGTATAATATTTGTCATAAAATTCTTTTATTACAGAAATCTTACTAAAAAATGACTTTTAAAATTCTTGCGTTTGCGATTTCCAGCACACCCCTGATAGGCTCCTATTACGGTTCACAACTTAACTCAGTTGAGTTGTAATTTCTTAATTTTTGTATTATGTTTTACAACGTTGATATATTGCGGTGAACAAAAACATAACAAAAATTACAACTGATCGCAACCAGTTGTCTTAATTACAACTCAACTGAGTTGATTTGTGAACCGTAATAGGGGCCTAAGTGTTTTGAATTGAAATATTAAACTTAGATTTTAAACAGATTTATGTGCCTTTTATTTTGTATGGAAAATAAATACTCGGTACTTGCAACAACCTCGAAACTTGCACCGAGCCCGGTTTTCATTACGTGCAAGAATAGAGCTTCTGCTGTAATAACGCATGGTGAAATAAACAGGTGGCAGCTCTACGTCAGATGACGATTTTTTGCTCTTGCATTGTCTGTCTAGGTTTATGTCAAAGTTTTGTTTATGTTTACAAAAAGCCCACGTTTTGTTGTGCTGTGATTATTGTATTTTATTAAAGTTTTTGATAATTTTAAATTAAAATAAATAAGATATTTATTAATTTCATCACGTTCAGCGACACGCTTTGATTTTTGTTTAATGTATTTTTTGACGTAAACGGTGATGTAATTTCCATTTTTGTTGTTATGTTGTATTTGTTGCCGTAACGATGCCACCCGCTTATTCCACCATGGTTCAACGTGTAGCATTTTTTTCTTATTAAGGGAAAAGAAAACGCTACAAGATTCATGTAAAAGGTCATTGTGCCGAATATTATTAAGATATCTTTATCTTTATGAGATTTATTTACCTTAAGTGATTTTAGGAAGAGAGTTTAGTTTATACAGTGTTTATCGCTCTGACATTAAACACTCAAAGTGTCGAAAAATTACTTTCCTGAAATAATCGTTGTAAGCTGAGTGGATAACAGCGCTGCCATACTAAAAAAATCCGATTTTTCCCTACACGTTAAAAAATGTTCCATCTACTACTACAATAGTTATAACCACGGAAACCAAAAATATACAGTATCATGTTTTTTCCTGTGCATTGTACCTATTGATAAATGTGTAAGGTATTTATTAACCGTTTCAGATTATTTTAAAGCTACCCATCCATTATACAATATTATTGTATATGATATTCGCCATATTATTTCCATTTTACCCTATACACCAATACCCCGGTTTGCGTCGCTAATTGGGACCGGAAAAACTCGACGCAAACCGAAACGATGCACGATTTCCATACATTTGTACTTATTGATTTTCATTTAATTGGTTCCGAGATTCATAATTTTAGCTGAAAAAATTAATTTTGATTTGATAGACTCGGTGTTTCTTTCAATATCAACAGCCTTTTCCCATGACTTAGAACGCGTCAAAATGAAAAGTTTTTGTTGTAAGCTTATTTGCTTTTTTTGACTCGTTGTTGCAAAATATTTAAATTTAACTTTACTTTAGCAAATAGTACACACATATCTGCATTAGACTTAAACGGGAAATCCCCTTTTTCTGTTTAAGCTTTGAACAACCTTTATTTTATTAACGACGCAAATCGAAGCACTAGCGACACAACTTCGAAGTCATGCGACGCAAAGTGAAACAAGATCGACGCAACTTTGAAATCACAGAAATTTTGAAAAGACGCAACTTCGAAAACGAAGCGACGCCAACCGGGGTATTGGTGTATTATGCAATAAGTGTCACATTTTTTCATTCAGTAAAAAGGTAAACATTACCTACAGGAAAAAAGTTAACATTGTACAATGTTGCCAACACATCTCACTTTCTTTACGTTGTGCAATAAAAATCAAGTCTTTTAATTGTTGCCTATACCTATATTGTGTCACCTTCGAATATCACATAGGTACACATTGGCGATATCAAGGCCTATCCAATAGGTCTGCTTAAGAAGCCAGATGTTTGATTTGTTTATTCCTCAACGATGTCGAAAGTTGTTTACTTTTTCCTTATACATGTATATTTTTGTTTTTTTGCCACACAAACATGCACACAAAACACATTTTTGCTTTTGTTTCCTCTATGTAGTAGTAAGATTTTGACAACTGTGAGGAATTTTACACAAACAAAATGCCTGTTGTTTTTTGTGTTGTTTTATTGTTGTAGAGGTAAGCAGACCTATTGCATAGGCCTTGGGCGATATTGTACAATACGATAAATTTAACAATTATATGGCAAGTGTATGGGCCGCTTAAGAAATCTGGCATCGTTTTGTTAAAGCATATTTTAGCCTTAAGAGCATATTTCTACAAACGATTAAGGCCGGAATTCCCAAAAAAGATGTAAACTAATATGACTCAGCTACTTTACAGAAACACCCAACTCAGATCTTATAGAATCTACCTAAAATGTTATGAAAATTTTAATAAACATTTGCAAGTTGGATAGACTTGTCAAAAAAAATTGTCACTAAATTTCATTTTTAAGCCACACTTTCATACTTTATGAGAACACACGATTTTTTAGACAAATCGTACGACTGAATAGGATAGTGTATCGCTCGCTTGAATAGCACCATAAGACGTGCAAATACCAACCTGATGAAATGCAAGTAAGCGATTAATACATACTGTAGGTAGGTATTTGCAAGAATGCAAGAAAACAATAACAACTTAAACACTAAGAAAAAATGCATCAAAATGCACTTCAACAAAAATGTAAACAAACAAAAAAAATACTCAACTCGAGTGTCAACAACCAATAACAAATTTAAACTGTATATGTATGTAATCTCTGTTGGGCAAGTGCAGTCAGCAATAGATATAAAAACAAATAACAAACACAAAAGAAAATGCAGAAAAATATGTATATCCTATAAAAACAACAAAACTTATATGTACACACAAACCTAAATAAAAATGTAAACTAGGATTAAAGCAAATACAAGCAACAACAAAAAATGCAACCAGGAATGTTTTGGTGCACAAAATAAATAAAAACTGTACATAAACAAAACAACAACAACAAAAATATTTTGTTATGCTAAAGGAGAGCAAGCCGTTAAAATAAAAACACAAACAACAACAAAAATATAGTAAAGAAACAAAACAAGGGGTAAATGAAACGTAAAACGAAATAAAGGAAAGGAGCCGGCATTGAAAACAGCAAAAAAAAAACATCACAAAAAGCATATATAAAACCATACAAAAAATAATGGTTGGCAATGCAGAAAATAAGACATGAATTTTTGTTTTTATGTTACGACGGTTCTTTAACATAGCGTCTTTACCTGACAATTTTTTGTCATACCAAACGTCAAACTTCATATTAAAAAAAAGCTGACAAAAATGTTCGAGTTTTTTTTATATAGACTTTGACGTTTGGTATGACAAAAAATTGTCAGTTGAAGACGCTATGTAATGAAAATGAAACAACAACAACAGCAACAAACTCAATTTTTATTGTGTGTACAGTACACAACAAAAATACTACAAAACTACTACGATGATACGAGAGATAGACAACTTATTTGTAGAAAGAGAACACAAAAACGAAATAAACAAAAACATGATTTTTTTTGTTGTTGGTTTAGACTGCCACCAAAAAAACCAAAACAGAATTTTAATGACTATGATAAGAGAAATTAGAAATCCCTATGTAAATAAGAAAAATTCCAAAAAAAAAATTAAAGAGTATGTAATACATACCAAAAAAGAAGTGATAAATACACTGCTAACTAACAGATCACTCTGCCAGGTTCTACAATGTAGAATGTTTTTATGAACATCTACATAAAAACAACAGAAAAGAGAGGTTTAAGTTCAAATTTAGAGACTTCGGTTTTTATGAACATCTACATAAAAACAACAGAAAAGAGAGGTTTAAGTTCAAATTTAGAGACTTCGGTTAAATAGTAAAGAATACATAAAAGACAATATAACAACAAAGCTATACATATTTTTGAAACCTCGTTAAAAACAGGAAATGTCTATAAAAACAGGAAATGAAATAAAAAAAAGAACTTTTGTAAACAGGCGGTTAAAAAATTAACAAAAAAGAGACATGGTCGGCAAACAAATTGCAATTGTTTGTTGCAATTTTAAATAAATTAAATTACATACCTTACCTTATGTAGAAATAATAAAACACAAGACATTTAATAACTTTAAATCTGGAACACCATTTGAAACAAGTAGGTAGGTACCAAAGACTTATTTCTTTTATAATTTTATTGGTTTACTCTTAATAAATTTTAGATAAAAAATAGGTATCTACAGTGGCTCAATCGGACAATTGTTTGCAAGTCCAAAATGTGCTCTGAACTTTTTTTTATACCTATTCTCATCTTCCCACACAATCATGGATGATAAATGAAAAAGCCAATATTTATTTATTTATTTTTACATTACCAATAACCTAGCCTTCAAGGCCATAATCGGTTACAATATCGTACCAACGAAGTTTTAAAATCGTACTTTTTCGACCCCAATAGTACTAAATCATTTTTTATAATTTATTTGTTATTTCATTTTTATAAACAAAAATTTAATACAACAAAAACGAAAGGTACTCAAAATTAATTTGTAAATGTAAAGTATAGATTAGAAAGAAATCATAGGTCAAAAATTAATTTTGAGCCCCCGGAGTTTTCAAAATACATATGCGGTTTTCCAAAATATTTAAGAATAGAGGCAAAAAATTGCATTTGCTCTAGCCAAACTTGTATGATGCGGTTTTTAGGGTCGGGAAATCAATTTTTTTTTATTTTTGATTGCCGCCAGAGATAGATATTATCGACTTTTTTTGTGGAAAATTTACGAAATTGTTGTGAAAATGGACGAATACCTATTTCTCAAAATGTAATCTCAAATTTAAAACGAAAATAAAAAATTTTAGCGTTCTAAAGATATGTGCATACCTACGAGAATCTCGGATTGCGTTTTCAAATTAATTGTTTTTGTAATTTTTAATATGAACTGCAGAAAGAGGAAAGACATTTTATAAGCTGGAGTAGAAAGTCAGGATATATTTAATAAAATTTAATTTAGCGCTTGTAAAATCTCTTTCAAAATCATTTGGAGTGGCTCCCACTGTTTCAAAATTCTGTTGATTACTTCTTGGCGTGACAACCATTGTACCAAACCGTGCAAACAATAAAAGAAACAACCAAGGTTAATTGACTTGAAGGTGAGGTCAACTCTACAACAACACTGTTTCTGTGGTCGGGTTGTCAAAAAAAAATTGCTAGTAAAAAAATTGGTTTGTTTACATAAAAACTAGTTTGTATACAAACTTTGACAAGTCGACCACCGAAAAAAAAACACCGTATGTTGAAAACAACCAACTTTTTTAATATTACCTGTAAAATCTAAATGACGAACAAAAACAAGTAAGAGTGCTATATTCGGATATGCCGAATCTTAACCCTTCACCATGGGCGGTATAAAAACAGAAAGATATAGAAACGACCGCTTGTCCAATCCCGCCCACAGTTTGTCGGATGTTGTGAATTGATAACTAAGATGCTAGTGCCGAATTTGGAAACTTTGGCACTTGCAGTTCTCCACACATACATAAAAACAAGGAATTTTTGGGGTTAAATTAGAGGTAGTCGTGGTTTTTAGCTTGCATCTCAGCCATTTGTGGACTGATTAGGCTGAATTCAATAGCAAACAATTCTAGACTATATGTGACATAAATATATAACTACCAAGTCCTAATCTTATCTGTGGTGTTCGGAAAACCCATTTAAACGGAAAGACGGTCATCGTTAAATCAACTGCGCTCCTTATAAGGACCCGGAATATATATACTTTGTAGGATCTATGATCAATATTGTAGAAACTGCAAACGGAATAACAAACTTATATATACCCTTATACCGTTGGTGAAGGGTATAATAAATCAACTTTTTGTGTCAAACGCATAATCGGACAAATGAAAGTATCAATGATAAAAATGCCGCTAAAAAACAACACATTTAGTGTCATTTTGAATTGGCCATAAAAGGAAAGCAATTCCAGAATTGGCTGGAAAATGTAAGTCTACAGTCCACGACATTATCAAAAGATTTTGCAATGAGTAAGGTAAGATATTAAATAAGAAAAAAATGCGTTTGATATTAAAATAAATCAAGCAAGATCCTTTTAAAACGGCAAAGAAACTTAAAATAACTTTAAAAACTCGGACTGGAAAAGATTTTTGACTTAATTGGTAGGTACCTATAATAAAAATTGTATAAGCTTTTATTTAAAGGTCGTCCCGTACGATATTGTAAGTACCACAAATGCAAAAAAATGCACCATCTTATAATGTTATTAAGATTAACTTCCTTTTTCATCTCGGTGTTGACACAAAAATTAGCGACAGAAACATTTACGATAGGTACTATGTTATGAACAAATCTTGTCCAAGGTCCAAAATAACCATAGGTCCCATATTAACCCACTTCTTTAAATCAGTTAGAGACAAAGAAATCTCATATAGATGAAGATGTCTAAATAATATTAACACAAACAACTTTAAAATAATTCTTAACCTGATAACATCATTTTGTTTTTAAGTGCTGTGGTGTAGGGATTGCACTTAAACTGATTGTAATTTAATTGCTTGGATTCAACGACTTCTTAAAAGAATGATATTGAAAAAATTGCAATCACAAAGTATTGCAGTCGTGATTACAATCATTACAAATCTTAAATAATTGTGAAATCAAAGAATGAAATCAATTTGGTTGAAATCATTGAAACTGCAATCACAATTGGATTGCAATTGATTGCAGTTTTTTACAGTTCTGGTATGTATGTATGTGTGTATGTATTAAAGAATATTCTTGTTGTTAAAATAAAATTCTTGTTTAACCGGGACAACTTATTGTTTGCCGAGCTGACCAGGCATCTAAATGACTTGTTAGTTTTACTGCTTGCAATTTTATTTACATTGAGTATAATGTATCAGATTTTTTTTTTGCAATAACGCTCATTAATAAAGGTATTCACGTCAATTGTTTACCCTTGCAACTGTGCAAAAAAGCAAAGAGCAACCCATTTTGTTTGCACCTTCAATTTTCAGCTTTTCCGTAATAATTTTTTAAACAACGCAACAACAACAACATTTGACAATATTCCAAGATTCATGAACTTCAATTATTAAAAATTTTTTTTTAATAAATTTGAACCGTAAGTTTCTTGAAAAATACAAAAAATTATGTATGGCTGTTTTCCTAAACGCCTGTTGCATTACAGTAATACATGGCAACATGTTCTTAAATGCAACCATAAAAATTTTGACATTGCATTTAGTTCCGAAATGCAACTTTGTAGTTGTCACTGCGCAGAGAAAAGCAAATAAAGCAGTTAAAATAATGTAGATACAAACCATATTAATACACAAAACAACGAAGGTAAACATTTAAGTACACAGTGCATCAACACGGTATTGATACATTGTGAACACACGTTTAGGAAAACAGCCTATTTAATTAATTTGCAAGTCGAATTAACAACTTATCCACCTAAAAAGTTTTTCAGAAAAGTATTACTTCTGCTTCTTTCATTTTTTGACGCTTTTTCTTT
The DNA here is from genome assembly GCA_963931875.1 of Pollenia griseotomentosa. NCBI lineage: Eukaryota > Metazoa > Arthropoda > Insecta > Diptera > Polleniidae > Pollenia > Pollenia griseotomentosa. Next base: position 198,058,742 of record OZ007561.1, on the reverse strand, counting down.
TTTTATTGTTTTATTTTTTACAAACTTCATCTTTAAAGGGTTTGTGTGAAACGGTAGCAAAGCAGTGTTCGAAAAGAAACACTAAGGGTATGTTCGTAAATGCATCACTGCGCTGCATCAGAAAAGCAAACTTTTTTTAATGGCGTTAAAAGAATAATTATAATTTTTTTTATTGTGTGACTATTATTTTTGTGGAGTATTTCACAATTTTTTGGTCCACATTGACTTCACTGATAAATATATAACCATTTGAAATCACTGATGCAGCGCAGTGATGCATTTACGAACGCACCCTAAATATCGCTCCTTAGTGTTCGGTTCGGTAGATTTGTGGAAAACAAAAAACCTAATAGTGTTTGTGTAGAAAATCATTAAAAAAATAACGTTTCCCTGTTAGTCATCTTTCGAACACAAAAATAATACTGTTTTTATCAAACTCAACAAAAGATGGGAACATTTGATTCCTTTTGGTTTTTTTTTTAATTCACAAACTTTATTGAGTTCGGTTCGGCTCATTAATGTACGTCCCTTTTGGCTGGTAAAAAAAAAACCAAACATTTTTTACAAAAACAAAATACCTACACAAACGAAAAAACAAAACGCCAGCAAAATAATTTTACACAAACAAAACATATACACACACAAGCTGTTCGTGCTGCAGTCGTTGCTAAAATTTTTTGTTTGTTCATTTCTTTATCAATGTAAAAAAAGAAACATTATAGAACATTAAAATGTAATGTACATATGTTCACAGTATCACTACAATTGTTCTATTTTTTAACGAAGAACAGAACAATATATAATGTTCGGATCTTTCTTGAAAATAGTTACGAACGGTATTAAGGGTTGTGTTCGTCTTACACAATCACTAAAAAAAAAAATAGATATCGTTCTTGGGTGTGGGAGCCGAACGCTAAATAATGTACTGTTTATTTTCGAACGCTGTAGCAAAGTACTCATGTAAGTAAAATTTTGACACTGTTGAGGTGAATAAAATTTCACTAGTCTAAGGGGCTAGTATAAATTTTGATATTAGCGTAGAAATTTCCGTATTAGGCTTGCAAAAGTTTGCATCGTAGCATTTGCAAAATACTATAGCATACTTTTGGAAGCATTAACAATATATACAGCAATGCACTTGCTACTCTTTTGCAAATATGAAACGCTTAAAACCAATAGTTTATATTTACTCGACTTTTGCAGCATTTGATTGCAAACCGACAGCTTACATTCTTTCAACTTTTGACGTGAATACCTTTAATATTAAGGAATTTTTTTAGAAGTAGTAAAACATGTGGTGTGGTCGTTGTCTTTGGCTGTTGGTGGTGTAATTTTTTTTTTTTTTTTTGCTAAAGTGTTTGACTTTTTACGTTCGGTCATCAACATTTTAAGCACCCGACAGACTGGCACATAGTCAAAAAAAAAAGTTTTGTTTCGAAGTACAACTAAAAAACCATAAGGCTTTTATTTCTCATATTTTTTTTAACTTTTTCAAAATACTATCTTTTAATTTTTGCTATACGGATGAGAGAGAGACACGTTTTAATGTATATATGTATGTGATAACTTCTTGTTTTAGGTTTGTAGAAGTCGTACTTTTTTTAAATAATGGTGATGAAATAAAAAAAAGAACTGTACCTTTATTAAAAATTAACACCTGTTTATATTTTCGTTAAATAAGAAGCCTCTCAACATCTTTTACATTTATCATTTTATTATAATTCACAAAATGTAACTTTAAGATGCAACCCTACTTTTATTTACTTTTTAGAATCCTAAAAATAATGTAACGGTTTTTATTACATTATAAAAAGAATGTCTTTAAAAACATAATTTGTCACCATTTAGTCGCAATAAAAACCAAACTAATGTATTTGTATGTATGTCAAACAACTGTACAGAAAAGTAATGAAAAAAGTTTATAATAAAAAGAATTTGAAAAAAGAAACACTGTCTGACGACGCCTTTCTTCTGCGACGTAGTTGCATAAAAAGAAAAAAGTTTTCTAAGAATCGTAAAAAATGCAAAACGTTTAAAAATTTGAATGAATGAAAAAGTATTACACATAGCCAGCGTTGCCATTTGCCAAGTTTTCTCTGTTTTGTTGAGATGCAAAAAAGTTTTAAATTTATACATACATATGTATAAAGTTTTTCAAGTTTTTATGTATTATTATATTACATTTCCTCTGTATGTCATTAATGCAACACTGTTTACTCGTTTCTGCCTTACACCCAGTCTACAACAGATATGAAATGCTTATTAAACGCATCAATAGATACATACATATATGTATTTCCTACCAATTTGTAGTAGTTATGAATAAAGGCTCAGTTAGCTGAGAGTAACAGTAACGTTGCAAATCAGCTGCTTCAATTTGTTGTATGTAAAGCAATTATAACGATTATAGTTATCAGTAAGATGTTACGTCTGAGCCTGTAAGAAATAGACTGGTCTTACTTTTTACGGTAAGGTTAAGTTAATTTAAATTAAATTTAAATTAAATTAATTTAAATTAAATTTAAATTAAATTAATTTAAATTAAATTTAAATTAATTAATATCCTTAAACCGCGCACGTGATTTAAAGTTTGCGAATATTCCCGAAACATTCAATCACGTATGACTTTGTGTAAGTTTTGATCAGCAATATTTTTTTTTTTTACCTGAATCAATATAGTATAACCGTTAAAGTATAATTAAATAGATTTTATTTTTGTCCGTTCATTATTGACCCACTCTTAAAAAAAATTAATAATTTGTTTGCCCCACCACTTAATAGATATTTTGTTGCCATAATGTACAAAAATAAGCATCAAGAAAATTTTCAAAATAATTTTATCGTAGATATAAAACATGAAGTATCTTTAGGACTAGAATCATATATGTACGGTATCTGAAGATGATCAAATTGATTTTAGAGTTCAATGTTTAAAGTTTAAATTGAACTTTGTTCGATTTAAAGAACGACTCTCTTATACAAGTTTAAGTTGTAGCCCCTTTTGGTGTAATAAAAGGTACCCAATTCAGTATTACTTATGATGTTTTCTTTTCTGACAATAATGTTCCATGTATGCTTCCATTCGGGGGGTTTTTGTTCTTTTCTAAAAATATATGCAAAAGTGTGAGAAGTTGTCGTTTTTCTTTTTAAATATGTTGCAAAAATAAATGGCAAATTTGTTCAATTTCTTACCCCCAGTTATAATTGAGTGTGAGATAATACCCTTTTTTGCATCTGCGTTAAGTACCTACTTTTTTTATGTAAACAATGTTTTATTTTTAACTTTTTTCTTGTGTTTGCGTAAAATGTGTGTTGTACTGTGATTTTAAGTTATATTGTGATGAATATAAAAACTTTTTGTTTTTCGTTTGTTTTACTTTTATTTAATAATTATTTCATTTTTTTTTTTTTTGTGCAAAATTTTTAACAACAGCTGACATTAATTATTGAAAATCAGTGTTGTTAACGCGTATTGGAATTCAAAGAAACTTTAATGTTGAAAATTGCTACAACCGTGGTGAATATCGCTTATTAGTTCAAACTTTGCATTCAATATTTAAACACGCTAAATACACATTAGTATTGAGTGTAAAACGTAGATATTCGTGGCTATTCTGAAATAAGCGTCGAATAAGTCAACATTTACATGAAAACAAAAACAAAATTTACGAAAATTGTTTTTGTTATCTACACACTTATAAAATCAAATTAACGCGAGAGGTATAACGCGTTTCTTTCTCCTTTAAAAACTGTGAATTTTGTATGATACACAAAATCAATTTTTGCCAATTTGGTTTTGTTTTTGTTTTCATGTAAATGTTCACTTATTCGACGCGTATTTCAGAATAGCCACGATTATTTTGTTCCATTGTAATTTAGAAAAATGTATGCATTTGTAAGGATACGTGTAACTTGATATATATATTACACAATTATAATGCATTATTACTTTTTAGAAAAGAAAACACCATTAATTATGTGCTATAATATTGTGCCAAATGTAGTAGATTTAAGTGATATTCATCCAGTTTTGGAACATTATTAATGGAAATAGCAAAATATTGAGCGATTGTGGGAAGGAGTAGGTATTCAAAGCAAAAACGTTGTGATGAGTCCGAGATTTATTCAATTTTGTAGTTCCTAATCTACAGCAAATGTAGAGGGCATTTGTGCGCAAAAATTAATTTAAACCAAAATAATCAGCCTTATTCCGGTATCGTTGTCGCCATCGACACTGTCGTTTTTTGTAGAAGATTAAAGAACACAGACTGTGTCACTTTAATCTATTACAAAAAACGACACTGTCGATGCGATTGCACGTACAAACTTAAACTAACTAAAAGAAATTGCTTTAAATTAATATAAATTTTATTTTGTTTTTAATAACTATTTACTTGCAAATTAACTTTTTGGTTAAAAAGAAAAAATGTTCTTTATTTAATTTTTTTTAAAAATAATTTTCAAATACATTTTTATGTTTTTTTTTTTAAAATTTTGGCACTTTTGTAAAAAAAAAATATGGCAACGCAGCACATTACCCACTTATTGTGTCACAAACAGGAAAAGAGAAATATATTAAAAAAAAACAACAAAAATTAAAACATTCAAATATGTAGTTTTAATAAATTTAATTATGAATAATGAACATAACTATTTGAGGAAAAAATAGTACTTTCTCGATAACTGTCGTACGTCCAAAATGGGGAAGAGAACCATATGTAGGTATATAGTCACATATTATAATTTTTGAATAACATTTGTCTAGCACTATAGTAAGTGCTAAATCTGTATTTTTGCAGTGAGGATCTTGAATATTAGCAAAAAAAAAAAAAAGAGAATATGATAAATAGAAATGGTTTAAATGCTAATGTATGAAAATGCCAGTCTCTAAAATGTATCAGACTCTTTCAAAGTGTCATTCAAGTCTGAGTTTATTGATGAGAAGGGAGAGAATAATCACCCCTATTCTGCGTTTCGATTCGGATCGAAATTTTCTCCGGTTTTTGCCAACTTTGGTGTTTTGTGCCAATGTTCTGTAACTCCCGCGTTGAGAAACTTTTCGATTGAAATGTGAGAAATGAAACAAAAATACCATAAGTTGAAACAAACATGTTTTTCTCACTTAAATAAATGGCAAATTTGTTCAATTTCTTACCCCCAGTTATAATTGAGTGTGAGATAATACCCTTTTTTGCATCTGCGTTAAGTACCTACTTTTTTTATGTAAACAATGTTTTATTTTTAACTTTTTTCTTGTGTTTGCGTAAAATGTGTGTTGTACTGTGATTTTAAGTTATATTGTGATGAATATAAAAACTTTTTGTTTTTCGTTTGTTTTACTTTTATTTAATAATTATTTCATTTTTTTTTTTTTTGTGCAAAATTTTTAACAACAGCTGACATTAATTATTGAAAATCAGTGTTGTTAACGCGTATTGGAATTCAAAGAAACTTTAATGTTGAAAATTGCTACAACCGTGGTGAATATCGCTTATTAGTTCAAACTTTGCATTCAATATTTAAACACGCTAAATACACATTAGTATTGAGTGTAAAACGTAGATATTCGTGGCTATTCTGAAATAAGCGTCGAATAAGTCAACATTTACATGAAAACAAAAACAAAATTTACGAAAATTGTTTTTGTTATCTACACACTTATAAAATCAAATTAACGCGAGAGGTATAACGCGTTTCTTTCTCCTTTAAAAACTGTGAATTTTGTATGATACACAAAATCAATTTTTGCCAATTTGGTTTTGTTTTTGTTTTCATGTAAATGTTCACTTATTCGACGCGTATTTCAGAATAGCCACGATTATTTTGTTCCATTGTAATTTAGAAAAATGTATGCATTTGTAAGGATACGTGTAACTTGATATATATATTACACAATTATAATGCATTATTACTTTTTAGAAAAGAAAACACCATTAATTATGTGCTATAATATTGTGCCAAATGTAGTAGATTTAAGTGATATTCATCCAGTTTTGGAACATTATTAATGGAAATAGCAAAATATTGAGCGATTGTGGGAAGGAGTAGGTATTCAAAGCAAAAACGTTGTGATGAGTCCGAGATTTATTCAATTTTGTAGTTCCTAATCTACAGCAAATGTAGAGGGCATTTGTGCGCAAAAATTAATTTAAACCAAAATAATCAGCCTTATTCCGGTATCGTTGTCGCCATCGACACTGTCGTTTTTTGTAGAAGATTAAAGAACACAGACTGTGTCACTTTAATCTATTACAAAAAACGACACTGTCGATGCGATTGCACGTACAAACTTAAACTAACTAAAAGAAATTGCTTTAAATTAATATAAATTTTATTTTGTTTTTAATAACTATTTACTTGCAAATTAACTTTTTGGTTAAAAAGAAAAAATGTTCTTTATTTAATTTTTTTTAAAAATAATTTTCAAATACATTTTTATGTTTTTTTTTTTAAAATTTTGGCACTTTTGTAAAAAAAAAATATGGCAACGCAGCACATTACCCACTTATTGTGTCACAAACAGGAAAAGAGAAATATATTAAAAAAAAACAACAAAAATTAAAACATTCAAATATGTAGTTTTAATAAATTTAATTATGAATAATGAACATAACTATTTGAGGAAAAAATAGTACTTTCTCGATAACTGTCGTACGTCCAAAATGGGGAAGAGAACCATATGTAGGTATATAGTCACATATTATAATTTTTGAATAACATTTGTCTAGCACTATAGTAAGTGCTAAATCTGTATTTTTGCAGTGAGGATCTTGAATATTAGCAAAAAAAAAAAAAAGAGAATATGATAAATAGAAATGGTTTAAATGCTAATGTATGAAAATGCCAGTCTCTAAAATGTATCAGACTCTTTCAAAGTGTCATTCAAGTCTGAGTTTATTGATGAGAAGGGAGAGAATAATCACCCCTATTCTGCGTTTCGATTCGGATCGAAATTTTCTCCGGTTTTTGCCAACTTTGGTGTTTTGTGCCAATGTTCTGTAACTCCCGCGTTGAGAAACTTTTCGATTGAAATGTGAGAAATGAAACAAAAATACCATAAGTTGAAACAAACATGTTTTTCTCACTTAAATAAATGGCAAATTTGTTCAATTTCTTACCCCCAGTTATAATTGAGTGTGAGATAATACCCTTTTTTGCATCTGCGTTAAGTACCTACTTTTTTTATGTAAACAATGTTTTATTTTTAACTTTTTTCTTGTGTTTGCGTAAAATGTGTGTTGTACTGTGATTTTAAGTTATATTGTGATGAATATAAAAACTTTTTGTTTTTCGTTTGTTTTACTTTTATTTAATAATTATTTCATTTTTTTTTTTTTTGTGCAAAATTTTTAACAACAGCTGACATTAATTATTGAAAATCAGTGTTGTTAACGCGTATTGGAATTCAAAGAAACTTTAATGTTGAAAATTGCTACAACCGTGGTGAATATCGCTTATTAGTTCAAACTTTGCATTCAATATTTAAACACGCTAAATACACATTAGTATTGAGTGTAAAACGTAGATATTCGTGGCTATTCTGAAATAAGCGTCGAATAAGTCAACATTTACATGAAAACAAAAACAAAATTTACGAAAATTGTTTTTGTTATCTACACACTTATAAAATCAAATTAACGCGAGAGGTATAACGCGTTTCTTTCTCCTTTAAAAACTGTGAATTTTGTATGATACACAAAATCAATTTTTGCCAATTTGGTTTTGTTTTTGTTTTCATGTAAATGTTCACTTATTCGACGCGTATTTCAGAATAGCCACGATTATTTTGTTCCATTGTAATTTAGAAAAATGTATGCATTTGTAAGGATACGTGTAACTTGATATATATATTACACAATTATAATGCATTATTACTTTTTAGAAAAGAAAACACCATTAATTATGTGCTATAATATTGTGCCAAATGTAGTAGATTTAAGTGATATTCATCCAGTTTTGGAACATTATTAATGGAAATAGCAAAATATTGAGCGATTGTGGGAAGGAGTAGGTATTCAAAGCAAAAACGTTGTGATGAGTCCGAGATTTATTCAATTTTGTAGTTCCTAATCTACAGCAAATGTAGAGGGCATTTGTGCGCAAAAATTAATTTAAACCAAAATAATCAGCCTTATTCCGGTATCGTTGTCGCCATCGACACTGTCGTTTTTTGTAGAAGATTAAAGAACACAGACTGTGTCACTTTAATCTATTACAAAAAACGACACTGTCGATGCGATTGCACGTACAAACTTAAACTAACTAAAAGAAATTGCTTTAAATTAATATAAATTTTATTTTGTTTTTAATAACTATTTACTTGCAAATTAACTTTTTGGTTAAAAAGAAAAAATGTTCTTTATTTAATTTTTTTTAAAAATAATTTTCAAATACATTTTTATGTTTTTTTTTTTAAATTTTGGCACTTTTGTAAAAAAAAAATATGGCAACGCAGCACATTACCCACTTATTGTGTCACAAACAGGAAAAGAGAAATATATTAAAAAAAAACAACAAAAATTAAAACATTCAAATATGTAGTTTTAATAAATTTAATTATGAATAATGAACATAACTATTTGAGGAAAAAATAGTACTTTCTCGATAACTGTCGTACGTCCAAAATGGGGAAGAGAACCATATGTAGGTATATAGTCACATATTATAATTTTTGAATAACATTTGTCTAGCACTATAGTAAGTGCTAAATCTGTATTTTTGCAGTGAGGATCTTGAATATTAGCAAAAAAAAAAAAAAAGAGAATATGATAAATAGAAATGGTTTAAATGCTAATGTATGAAAATGCCAGTCTCTAAAATGTATCAGACTCTTTCAAAGTGTCATTCAAGTCTGAGTTTATTGATGAGAAGGGAGAGAATAATCACCCCTATTCTGCGTTTCGATTCGGATCGAAATTTTCTCCGGTTTTTGCCAACTTTGGTGTTTTGTGCCAATGTTCTGTAACTCCCGCGTTGAGAAACTTTTCGATTGAAATGTGAGAAATGAAACAAAAATACCATAAGTTGAAACAAACATGTTTTTCTCACTTAACTGTTACTGAAACATTTTTGGCGAGTAATTTCCTTACGTTACAGCTATTACACACCCAAAATGATACAGTAACAGTTTAGTGAGAAAAACATGTTTGTTTCAATTTATGGTATTTTTGTTTCAGTTCTCACATTTCAATCGAAAAGTTTTTCAACGCGGGAGTTACAGAATATGGGCACAGAATACCAAAGTTGCCAAAAACGGAGAACATTTCGATCCGAATCGAAACGCAGAATAGGGGTCAATAGCATGTTATTTTCCCCTCTCACCAATAAACACAGACTTTCTGAAAGAAAACTTTCATAGCGTGAACCCAGACTTAAGGCCCAACCATAATATGCATAGCCGTGCTTAACCTACTGTCAAAAATTACCAAAAGGTCTCTCAAATGTATTTAAAAAAACAATAACAAAATCAAAAAACATTACATTCCGTACGGAATGAGCGATCAGTTTCGCACTTTGCTTAAGCAAATGACAGTTTAATAAAACTTAACAAAAAGTTTCCGTAAGTTCAATATGGTTTGCTTCATACGATTTACATGTATTCGCACATTTACCAAATCCAACTTAAGCACATTATGGTTAAGCCTACAGTACACGGAATGTAAAAAGCCACATTCGTATGTGGTTCTGACGTAATTTTGTCGTCATCACACATCACGAACTTGCTATTGTGGCTTTTTAGTGACGTCAAAATTACGTCAGAACTAGATGTGCATGTGGCTTTTTACATTCCGTGTACTGTAGGCTTTAGGCCTTTAGTGTTTTTCATACAAGCAATCGTAGATACATAACGTTACATTCGTTACATGACAACTTTTTAATAAATTCTTATATGTTTTCAAGATTTCTGTTTATAAACTTATTAACAGTATAAAATTTTTTTAAAATAAATAAATTTAGCGATTCATTTGTAACAAAATTGAAATAAATTATAATATTAGAACAATTGGATAGCTTTTGGTAAAACATCAGATAAAAAAATGAGAGGGTTCAGAGCTGATCCGGACCAAGTCATAAAATATAATACACATATCGTCAGCTCATTATTGGTTTGCCCTACCGACCATTTAAAAAAAATTTAGTTAGGTATTGGGTATGTATATTTTTAATACCCCCTCTCTCTTTCAGAATGCAAAACCTGTTTCACGAAATTTTTATGGTTTCTGAGATATTAATTATTATTAATTTTTCTCCCTATCAACTATATATATTAGGCAGGGATCGTAACAGTTATATGGTTTCCATTTTTCAAAAAATAAACAACTCAATACACAGCAGCAAGTATACGTATGCAGCAAAAAATAATTTTCACTTTCAATAAAATACTGAGTTGAAAATACAAAAAATTCCATCGGGTATATTTGCAAAAACTTCATGTAAAACTACATTATGTGCGTTCGTTTACTTTTCCAGTAAAATCCAGTAGGTGAGTAATATGAAAATTTTACAAATTTATGTGTACGCGAACGCATTTCAGTAAAATCCAGTACAAATTTGTACAAATTTTGGAGTAAACGAACGCAGCTATTGTCGATTTTCTCCACTACGACTTATTGTTTTACTCGAAGAGTTTTTTGCTTAAAGTCTGTATGTTATCGTATTAGGAATAATTTTAAAAGATGCTAAAAGTAAATGTTTAAAAAAAATTTTGTAAAGATAAAAGGTTTTACAACTTTTCTAATTGTAACAACTTAACTTTGTCTAAACTGTTAAGCGTATAAGAATTATAACAATATCAAAGTTTAAACAAAAACATCAACAATAAACAGTGAGTTTATTTCTTCTTAATAAGAAACTATTAAAAACTGTATGTTCGACTTTTTTCCGACACTGTATGTTAATCCATCAAAATATTTTTGTGAAAATAAGCTTTACTTACGAAAATATTTATTTTATTTTTCGTTTAAAGTTTTACTTACGTTGATAAACGCTACGAGCTTTGCCTACTACAAAAAGTGCATACATATGTATTTATTCGTTTCCATGACAATCGGTACTACGCACCGGAACGACTCGGAGTTCAACGAACAACGAGCAAGGGTTATCAACTCAGCAACACCTGTTATTCTGGTATCGCTGCTGCAACAACAACAACAACAACCAACATGTGTATTGATTTTAAAAAATTGGCAAAGTGCAAAATATTTTCAAATTCTGTTCGTTAAACTTGTTTAAAATTCAAACTTAAAGACACCTGTTCCTGACGAGGCAATTGTAGTTAAAAAATATGATACTTCTTGGAAACTAACGTTACATTAAGAGATAACGGAGAATAAAAGGACAAGATTAATGTTAACAAAATTTGTCTGCTCTCTTTGCATTTCTTCCTAATAATTGGACTTTTAGGAACATATTTATAAAAAAACACAACCACTACATACTTAAAAATGTTTTTAATATATGTAAGAGGAAAATATGATAAAATATTATTAAGAATTAGAAAAACAGAAATTAATTTTTTGCAGCCAGTTTTCCTTCAATACAACTGAGATGGCGCATAAATACATAACGATCAAATTATTTGAAGGGGGGTTTTTTTGATACATTATTCAAAGTTTTTTAATAACACTTAAATTTTTGGTAACGGTTTACCTTTTGCTGAAAATGCCCATATAAATACGAACATAGTTTTTACTTTGAAAATCTTAGGGCATTGCTACACGTTCAATATATATTGTGATATTTATGAGGACACCAACAACATATGTGCAAGTTATAGAGTAGCCATCAAATAAACTGTGATACAATTTTTAAATATTATGTGTTTTAAAAATAATTCCATGTTTTATGTTTTTTGTATTATATGTGTTAAATGAAAAAATTTTGGTTTTAAAGTTTGTTTTTTAATGTAATCTAAATATATAAAATTGTAACGTTACTGACTGACTGACTGATTCATCATCGCACAGCCTAAACGCCTGAAGCTAAACACTTGAAATTTGGACCAGAGATTGGTCACTCCCCAAATCGATCCACTAAGACGGGATTTTCGGAAATTCGAATGTTTAGAGGGTAAAAAAGGGTAAAAACGGGAAAATTCGGTAACCTTATATCTTCAAAACTAAAAGAGATACAATAAAAATTTAATACCTATCGTTGTTCTTTAGAAAAATAAGCGGACAGGTGTCTGGTACTTTTTTGAAATTCGGACCTATTAGGGAGTAAACGGGTAAAATCTGAATTTTAGTACTTTTTTGACACCCAATCTATCTTTTGAACCAATAAACATTGAAACAAGGTATATACCACATTCGAAACTTATCAAAAAAATACGAATATGAATTTGGTACTTTTTCGAAATTCGAACATTTAAGGGGTGAAAATCGTAACTATTTTTGGTACTTTTTTTACAAAACATTTTTCTCCATTCATTGACATATTCGTACTAAATTATGGGCTCCCACTTCAATACTGAAATTTTTGATACTTTAATGGGGGGAAAAAATAGTACCAAAAAAAGGAAATACGTGAAATTTGATTTTTTTCTTTCGCTTTTTGGTTCTACAACTGGTATTTTTTTAATTATCGTTAATATTACACCTTGAAACCTAAGATCTATTGCGGAACTTTTTGGTACTTTTTTGTTCTTTATCTGGTACTTTTTGAATTTCCGTTTGTATAGGACCTTAAAGCATAAAATTCAACATGCAATGTCCTGAGTGGATACGAATCTATGAGGGAACTTTTTGGTACTTTTTTGTTCTTTAACTGGTACTTTTTTGAATTTCTGTAAGTATTGGACCTCGAAATATAAAATTCAAGATGCAAAACGGATAACACGGGAAATAAACTTTCTTTCATTTGCTTTTGTGTTCTAAATTTTTAAGTTTTCTATAATATTGAACTCAGACGCTAACGAAGTAGCAGGTTAAATGCTAGTAATATATAAAAAAAATACGATCCCCAGAAGAAGTCGACAAAAAATCGACGAAACGTCGGGAAAAAATGTATTAAAATTGTGTTTTTAATTACATAAAAGATTATAGGCCGTATTAGCTTAACAAGGAAATATAAACAGATAAATAAAAATTGGCCAAATAAAAAACAACATGGCGCGATATATTTTAATGTATCGTTAATCGCGCGCGTATGCTAAATGTTCTGTCAAAATTTTCAAAAATTAAAAGCTGTAACGTAGGCTGCACTCAATTTTTAAGCAATTTACTTTCAAACGTGTCATCTAGAAAACAATTTATAAAGACAAACGAAAATTTGATTACTAACCTTGAAATCAGCTGTTTTCTTGAACGTTGATTGAAACACTCACTGGAAAGAGTATTTTAAAGGCAAGTTCGTTTCAATTTTTAAAAGTATGAGTGTATTGGTAAAAAAATGTGAGTTAATAAAATTTGATAGGCACAACGTGATCGTGTAACCCTTAAGTTACAGCAATAATCATGGCTTCATCCCTGGACCACACATACAATAAGTTTGAAAATTACTGGCTACTATTCTATTGCTAGCTAACACGAGATAATAACGTGTGCCCTGCATAAAATTTTTTATGGCTAATAAATTAGTGAATGGTTAAACGATTGTTTAATTGACCTCGAATTAAGTTTATATGTAGTTTAAACTTAACAGCTGTAAGTCAGTGCCCTATTTTTATAAGTTCTTTAAAAAAAATATTATGTCAACACTACGATAAATCGTCGTGCGGGAGTTTATGCTCTATCCGCCATTTTACACATTTCGAGTTAATTATGCCACTTTAGGTTTTCGACCCCAAATTTTTCAAATATGTAATGCGTTTTCGGCTTTCTCATAAATTTTATCTCAGAAACTAGATGAGAAAGCCGAAAACGGATTACATATTTGAAAAATTTGGGGTCGAAAACCTAAAGTGGCATAATTAACTCGAAATGTGTAAAATGGCGGATAGAGCACATAAACTCCCGCACGACGAAATGTTGCCAAATTTATATAATCTAAATTGGTAGTATAAACGCCCAACCTTATGCGTTTAGAGATGTTTTATATGTTTACTGATTTATAGATTTTCTGGTTTAAACACAATTTAAGCCAAAAAGAGATTTAAACTTGCACTGATTTATTAGCCCTTTAGCGGCACATGTTGTAATACATTGCTGACAATTATCTCTTAACACAAGCTTATATTTTAATTCACAATGGAAATAACACAAAACCTCTCTTCAGCATATTTTTCATTTCATGTTACGTGTTCGCCAGAGGCATAGAAATTTAAATTCCATGGCATTTAATGTTTCAAAATAATTTCTTTTGCACCACTTTTTTGAGCATACCACGCCCGCCCGTTTATTTTTTTTATAGTGTGACGAATGTTGGCTTTGTAATGATTAGCTGTTGCTGGATTATCAGCATAGATCAGAGATTTTACGTACACCAACAAGTAATCCTAAGGTGCCAAATCACACAAAAGAAGTGTCCGATTCACGTGTCCACTTCTTGAGATAATTCGGTCATCAAACGTTTGGCTCAACAACATTTTCCAAGTAGCGGACGATCAGAGAACGAGTTGCTGAGAACCATCGACGGTGCCTTCTTCTGAACGCACGGTACGGGCTCGATTTGGATAATTGTTATCCAAAAGAGTAAATGTGCTCATATGGACAAAAAAAAAAAAAATCCGCACCGTAAACTTGACGAAGTGCTCTATAAGTTTGGCGAAAAGATTGCGACTTTTGGTAAAAAATTATATTGTCACAATAATAAAATACATTTATTTGTATTATTTCTGTTTTGTGTACAGATTTTCCTGATGATGCTTACCGATGGAAGGCGAAATATTGAAAAATAAATAAAATAATAGATTATAACACAGACCTCGAGCCTGATTATGTACTTACAGCCTGTTCATCGATTTCGAACGTCATCGTTCGCATAGAAAATTACATTTAAAACAAAAACAAAATTCGAACATTGTACGAACTTTGTTTTTGTTTTAAATGTAATTTTCTATGCGAACGATGACGTTCGAAATCGTTAAACAGGCAGTTAGTTTATTTAAAATTTAAAAGGTCGAAACAAAAACATATTTAGTTAACAAATTTGCACGATTTGTAAACGTTGTTCTGTCAACAAACCATCGAAAATATCGAATGTTGTGACTATCGATAGTTAACCAGATTTATTGTTAAGCACAAACAAAAGACCGACTCAACCATTTGATACTATTAGGGTTACTTAACCGATTGGAATAAAACTGGCCGTTTGTACTTAACAGTTGCTCGCTGGCAACACTTGTTGGTAGTGCTGAGATATTTTATTGCTTCTGCCTTTAAGTTGTTAAATGAACTTATTTTCCAATACTCGAATATATTAATGCTTCGTGGACTTGGGGGCTCATTTATGTACATAAATGCGTAATTCCTTTTGGAGAATATTTTCATTATTTTCTTCCACTTCTATAGACATTTCTTGCCGGACAAATGAAGTTTGTTGGTAAGGAGGTAACGCTGTATTCGTGACAAACTTTAGTTTTCTCCTTTCTCGCCCACAAACTTCGTCTGTCCGGCAATAAATGTCCATAGTGTAAATTGGGAGTTAGTGAAGCTCCTTAATACTGGGACCACGCTGTTAATGGCATCATGAGTTTCAAATGAAAGGCAGATAATCACAATCACGTTTATCTAAATATTTATGCATACATACATGTGTATCTATGAATATGATCCGAACAGTGATGCCAACTCTTCACTACTAAAAATGGCAAATTTTTTAATAAAAAATGGCTAAGTAGTTGCCAAACAAAATATTTTACAAAAAACGCATCAATATTCAGCCTTATTCCGGTTGTCGTTGTCATAATCGATTAAGTCGTTTTTTGTAAGAACTTAAAGAACACTGGTTGTGTGTTACTTTAATCTCTTACAAAAAACGACCTTATTGATTACGACAACGACAACCGGAATAAGCCTGATTATTAAAAAACTTACAAAATTTTTTAACCAACTGAAACCACACATAAGAGATTATTTTATTTATATTAATACATTTTTAGGTTCAATTGACTAAAAACAAGAAAAATCTTTAAATAACGAAGAGCTCAAATTACCGACAAAATGGATTTTTTATAAGTCATTTGCGTTAACTAGCTTAGAAAAATGCAACGTTATAACACAACTTGGGTTGCAAGATACCAAAAGTCAATTAACTGGACAATAGAAAAAAATTCCCTGGATTTTAAAAAAATAACTGGACAATTCGAAAAAGCACTTAACTATAAGAAAAAAAAAATTTTACTTCAGATTTTATTTTGCAATAAAAAAAGATTTTAAAAAGCAAGGAAACGTAACACTTAAAATTCAGTATTGTATCATATTACAAAATTATAATCAGGACAAATTCACTACAAGTGGCAGGGAAAAGCCTGCTGACTTTGACAGTTTGAACAAATTTGATTTGGTTTCATAACATTTTATTTATAAATAGTTGACATTTCGAACCGTAAACATCTGCTTTTTTGTGTTTTTTGTTTTTTGTACTATTGCTGCCACCGTATATATAAATAAATAAAAAAGTACATAAACAGCCATGTTATGGATCGAGTGAAATTGAAATTAATGGAGATTTCCAATTAAAAAATTTTTTTTTTTTATTTATTTTTACATTACCTATAACCTAGCCTTTAAAGGACATAATCGGTTACAAATTTCTACTAACAAGTGTAAATAAATTAATAAATGAATGTATGTATATAAAAATTAAAATATGTTAAGTTAAAATATAATTACAAAAGGGTTAAATAGCTTAGTTAAAATGTAAGAATTCCAGCTATGAAAAATCCCAAAACGAACGATTCAGAAAATTATATGTAAATATCATATGTAAATACCCTGTTGGCCAAACTGCCGTCGACGAAATTGTCGTCAACGATTTATGCACGACGTGTCCTCTATCACTTACGATTTCTGGAAGACAATTTGGAGGAAAATGTCGTGGACGACAAAATACTCAACATTGTCTAGTGCACTGTCTTTTAAAAAAGTTAATATACGACGACATGACCGACATTGTCTTTCAAGTTGCCTTTGGTCAAAGCTTATCCACGACAACATGACAGACATTTTCTTGTAAGGTATCCTCTATCAACAACTATACACGACAGTATGAGCGACAGTGTCTTGTAAGCTGTCCTGTATTAAAGTGTATGCACGACAACATGACCAACAGTGTCTTGTAAGGTGTCCTTTATCAACTTCTAAGCACGACAATATGAGCGACATTGTCTTGTAAGCTGTCTTCTAAATAAACAAAAATAATTTGTTCCCAATAAAAAATAAAAATAACTGTAAAAGAGCGATAATAATAAAAAACAACCAAAGCAAAGTGAAGAAAATCAGTTAGTCAAATCTGAGAACTCAAAGACTAAGGCACAGAATACCACAGAACTGTAAAAAGTGACGTGTGAAAAAGGCCCAAATCATTTGCGAGGGCAGCTTTCGAAGAAAAAGACAGAAAGCTTTTTTTGGTAGTGAAGTGGCAATGTGAAAAACAGGCAGCAACAATCAACACAAATGGCATGATCAAAACAAAAATAACAAAACACAGACCACGTTAAAAAAATGCATTAGTTCAACAAACGTTGTTTTGTGCAAAAAAAATGTATTTATTTATATTTTTTTGGTTTATAATGTTATTTATTTACTTAAATATTATTTACTTGTGTTGTGGTAAACTTAAAAGTTAGTTTTAACAAAAGCTTT
The DNA here is from genome assembly GCA_963931875.1 of Pollenia griseotomentosa. Taxonomy (NCBI): domain Eukaryota; kingdom Metazoa; phylum Arthropoda; class Insecta; order Diptera; family Polleniidae; genus Pollenia; species Pollenia griseotomentosa. Next base: position 198,040,998 of record OZ007561.1, on the reverse strand, counting down.
GCAAATAAATCTCAACTAAATAAATTTTTGTTCATTGTATTGCGGCATAAAAGATGATGCAAAGAGAAATGCAAAAAGGGTAGCTTTCTTAAAAAACGAGACAAAAAAAAAACGCAAAATCTTCCGTCTCGTGACAGTTCTGTGGTATTCTGTGACTAAGGCATGATGTTAAAAACATGTATGTGCTATTGTATATTTTCATTTATTTGTTTAGGTTTATAGGCGACATTGTCGTGTAAGCTGTAACTCCTGTAGCTTCATCGACATTGTTTTATACGCAGTCGTTGACGATAAAGTAGAATCTTTTGTCGTCTATATAGTCATTAAAGACAATATGAACGACAAGACAAGGTAATCCACGACTATATAAGGCTGAGCGACATTGTCGTGCATGATTTACGCGACGATTTGCATTAGTTGTCCCTTTCGTGTCGTGCAGGAATTAACATTATTGATGATTCGTGCACGACATGGCCAACTGGGTACATGTTATATATATATATATATAACAGACACCCTAATGTATATACATGTATATATGTAAATATATACATTAGGATGGCCGTTTTTTTTTTTTTTTGATTTCTTATATTCTCCCCGCCCAAATCGGTTGTTTTATGTAAAAAAAAAAATACAAAAAAATTTCGTAGCGATAAGTTGTGTTTTAGGGGGGGCGTCCGTCCCTCAAAGTTTGCCATCAAGCCATTTATTCAAATGTAATTTGTTTGCGTATGACTATCTTCTAAAAACAACATTTTACAAGAATATGATATATGGCAATATTTTAGCTCTTCTAGGCAACAATATAAGCCTTCAAGAAAGTTTTTTGCTAAAATCAATATTTTAGAAAATAATCAATAAAATAACCACAAAATAACAAACATTTTAAATACGTTTTATATATATAAAAGGGGGATTTAATGTCAAGTGACACAATTTTGAAACCGATGTCTCGATTTGGATGAAATTTACACCAAGGTTAGTAGTATTAGATAGTAGTTTTGACACAAACTCTCAACAAGATCTGTCAAAAAGTTTCTGAGTTAGAGGAGGTCGATATTTGAAATCTTGGCCATAAAGGTGTTCTTTCTCATCCATGTAACTTATTACCTATTGGTGTAAGCAAAATTTGTCCCAAGTAGCTTAGATAGCTTTTTGATCAATCTTTTTTAAAGATTTTTTTTTTAATTTAAAACTTGGCTAAAAAATAATAAAAAAAAAGTTTTAAATTTTAACAAAAAATTTTTTTAAAAAGATTGATTAAATAGCTATCTAAGCTACTTGGGACAAATTTTGCTAACACCAATAGGTAATAAATTACATGGATGAGAAAGAACACCTGTATGGCAAACTTTGACTCCCTCTACCTCTGAAACTTTTTGACCGATCTTGTTGAAAATTTGTGTCTTAACTACTATCTAATAGGACTAACCTTGGTGTAAATTTCATTCAAATCAAGACATCGATTTCAAAATTGTGTCACTTGACATTAACTGCCTGTTCATCTATTTACGAACGAAGACTTCGATCGCTTAACTTACATTTAAAACAATAACAAATTTTAAAATATTGTTTTTGTTTTACGTGTAAGTTAAGCGATCGAAGTCTTCGTTCGCAAATAGATGAACAGGCAGTAAATCCCCCTTTTATATATATAAAACGTAAAATATTGCCATATATCATATTCTTGTAAAATGTTGTTTTTAGAAGATAGTCATACGCAAACAAATTACATTTGAAAAATTGGCTTGATGGCAAACTTTGAGGGACGGACGGGGCGTATATATAAAAGGGGGATTTAATGTCAAGTGACACAATTTTGAAATCGATGTCTTGATTTGAATGAAATTTACACCTTTAGGGGGGCCCTAAAACACAACTTATTGCTACGAAATTTTTTTGTATTTTTTTTTTTACATAAAACTGAACCAATTTGGGCGGGGAGAATATAAGAAATAAAAAAAAAAAAAAAAAAATAACGGCCCCCCTAATGTACATATGTATAAGCAGTAAAATAATAAACTTGTCTCTAAAATCTTCAGAATTGATATATGGATATTTGTTAACTTTCAGAGTATAAATAATGATTTATTTTATGTTCATAAAGAAAATACCACCAAACAAACTTCACAGAAATAAATTTTTAAATATCATGAATATAATCCTGTAATGCATATTCAACACATAAATATAGAACACTTATACATAAGATTGATTTCCTGATTGTTCCAGAAAAAGTCTTTTTTTGTATGTGTTAGCGGAAACACCAAAAGTTTTCAAAAAGTTAGGCAACTTATTATAAGATCGAGCAACTCTAACATAAAAAGAACGCTCCAAGACGGCAGATAATTTCGGTATTTTTAACTGTCTATTCTTGTTGCAACCTATAAGACTTATAAAAGTGAACAAGATTTATAAAATTTATGAACTCTACAAATGGAAATTTTTGTTTAAATTACCGTCTTTTTTTTATTATTTTTATTATGATAAGTTCTAATGAACATAAGCTGTACTCATAGTAAATTACATATAACTTTTTGTTTAGCCCATATGTATTTATATTTTTTTTTTGTATTGTTATTTGAAGAATTTAATAACTTTATTACTTCAGTTGTAAGCAAAAATGTTTGAAACATTTTTTCCTTACAATTTTTTCTTAGTACATATATCATTTTGTTCTAAACAATAATAAATATAATTAATAAAAAAAAAGGTAATTTTTCAAATTAAAAAAAATTTTTAACTGGACAAATTGCATTTAACATTAAAACTGGACAATCCAGGCCATTTCAGGCCGTCTGGCAACCCTAAACACAACTAATGCTGCATTTATAACATTTTATTGTACATATAAAAATTTAAGAAATGTTAAGAAAATTTAGCTTAATAAAAATGGCTGAATTGAGTTTTTCATAGCTAAGAGAATAACTAACAAAGTCTAGCCACTTAAAATGGCTAAATAGTCAACACTGGGTCGAAGCAAACGTTTATTTTAACTGGTTTAAAGAACACCGTAAAGCACCTCAAAATGTATTGGCGGTATTCAAAATAATCTTAGTCCCAATAGGGTTTCTGGATAATTCGTTAACACAATTAATTGCAAAAGGGTTTGCAAAAGCGATAGAGTACCAAATTGGCCTCTTATCGCATTTAGCTTTCGCACCGAACTTCATTCGCATCATAGAGATCAAGCCCCCAGGTTATCCAAAAATTAGTCTCATATGTATTTGGTTATTACAAAAAAAAAAATAAATACAAACATTTTAATATGTATGTATGTACGACATACAAAACAAAAAAAATAAATAAAAAGTTTATGACGTTTATGTCTACGTCCGGCCACCGGCGGGACTGATTGCACATGTAAAATTATACATTTTTGCTTAGAGTTCGATGATTTGCCTGCCTCTATGACTGCCTGTTTGCCGTCTGTTTCTTTGTGTTTAAAATCTAGTGGCTGGCTGGCATTTCGACCTAGATTTTTCCATGAAATTTCCATGATTTACTACTACGTAATTCACATACATAGATACATATCAGTAAACAAACACTCGTTTTTATTTCATTTTCAATTTATTCTTTCTCATACCACACACTTTTTTTTTTCAAATGTTTTATTTTGTGTCTACACACACACAGATACAAAAATTTGTGTAGTTTTTTTTTTCAAGTAAAAAAATACATAGACCAAAAAAAAATATTTTTAAGATTTAGAGTACATTAGACTACAATGATGATGACAATGATGATTTTGCTTTTTTTTTAATGGTTTAACAACAAATAAACCGGAAATAGTAATTTAAATAACGTAACATAGTAAACAAGATATATAAGTTCTGTTTATTTATTAGTCATTTAAGCAAGATGAAAACGAAATTCACAGAATCAAAGTGCCAATGATGACACAATGATAACACAGTATTACTTGGGGTCAATCGAAACAACAATTATTAATAATTTAATTCTTCCATTTAAGAAAAAAAAAACGTTTTTTTGCAGTAGTTGGGTTCTGTGCAGAAACGAATTAATGGCCTGTTCATCGATTTCGATCACAATTTTCGTTCGCTCAACTTATTTTAAAAAACAAACAAATTTTAAAATACATATTGTTTTTGTTTTAAATTTTAGTTAAGCGCACGAACTTTTCGTTCGAAATTGATAACAGGCAGTAAACCAATGTTTCGACACCACAGGCTGAAGTTAAGTATATTTTGGGGTTTGTTTCGAACCACGGTCTAACAATATTTTATACAAAGTACATACCCCAATGTAATCTTATTTTTGGGAAGTAAGACTAATAATTTGTTTTAACATTTATTGCAAAGTCTTTTTACCAATGTTGGAAACTGTCAAATTTTTAAAGTAAATACATAAAATAAGGTATGAGTTATAGGCCTGTTCGTGTATGCATAACTGCGCTGCTTAATATGATTATTTTGCGGTGCTTTAACTAATTAGTAGGGTCCGACCGGAGTACCTTTTTAAACGTATGCCAAAGCCGAAGTTCTGCCAACCGAAGTCGACTTTACTTATCCAACTTAAAAAAATCCTTTTCGTTGGCGAATGTGTAACAGATTTCTTTATACCAAAATATAATAAAAAACAAAGCATAGAAATCGCTTTATGTAGATACTGTATAGAATTTTTTCAGGCGAAGTATTCAGGGGTGTGCTGGAAATCGAAAACGTACGCTTATCCATTGGTGCTAGCCGTTTTTTAGGTAAGCTCTGATTTTCGAGATATACCGTTATTTCGAAAATGGAGGAGGTTGCACAACTTATATTCGCGTAACTCAAAAATGGTAAAATTTTCAGGATAGTAATTAAATCTAAATTAAGTTTATTTTCATAAAAACTTAAATAGTATTTAAATACAGATTGATTTTTTGAGTTTTATTTGAAAAGTATTATTCAAATAAGATAAAAGTATGGTAGCACTACTAAAGGCTAGATTACACTGTTATACTTTGTATTAATACATGCCAAAAACTCAAGTAATATGACAAAGTGTGATAGTGTGAATGCAATGTGTCACGAAAATGGCAAGTATTATGAAAAAAGTTTGATATCCCATACGACTTCATCATTTTTTGAAAAATTTATAAACATACTTTTCATTGGATCAGGGTTGCATTTTATTTCATGTGTGAGTGTTTCTACTTTGTGTGATGGTGTACTGTCATGTTAAATTAGATTTTTTGACAGTCGCAACAAAACTCATTAGATTTCTATCTCACAATGTATTATGGAATATGTAAGGCTTGTGAGATAGTGAAAACTAGCCTTAAATACAAAAAAATATCATAAAAAAGTATAATTATTTACAAAGGTGGTATCAAAAAACAGCTGATTGTTATTGCTTTGCCTGTTGTTGTTGTATTGTCGTGATATTGAGGCCACCTTGCTAAAATATTACAATAGAAACTTAAGTTGAAATTAATGGCCAATTTTCAGGATTGATATTAAAACACATTTATGTTTAAAATCGTTTTAAATACAAAATTCTCTTCTTCACTAAATACTTAAATCAAACTTAATTCACCGATGTGTATTTAAATACTATTTAAGTTTTTATGAAAATTAACTTAATTTAGATTTAATTACTATCGTGAAAATTGGGCATTAGAGTCCCTCATTTTCTTTTTAAAAAGTTTTAAACTTCTTTTAATAGTAAAAAATGGCGGTTTTTGACTAAAATATTATACAAGTTTTTATTGTGCAAGCAAAATTAAATTTTTTTAAATAAAATAAAATAAATTCAGCTGCAACAAACTGTAAACGTAAACGGGCACAAAAGAAAAACAATTAACAATAAATAAAAATATTTGCAAAAATAAGGTATAAAAGAAATTGAAAATATTGCGTCAGACATCTTCATAACTTTTTTTCTCCTAAATGACCTATAGGTATACTGTATTTTTGCATTTTCGACCATGTGACTGCTGCAGTGTTGCCACTTTTTTAGAAATATCGTAGTGATGTATTTACGAAGAAGCCCTCTCTTAATACCAATTTATTTACATAGATAGTACTGGTTCACACTATTCAAGTTTTAGCCGTCAAGTCTTGAGCTTTTATGAGAGAATGGAAAAGGGGTTGCCATTTCTTTTCCCCTCTCTCCTAAAAACTTAAGACTTGACGGCTAAAACTTGAAGAGTGTGAACCAGCACATACACTACTTAAAATGTCTCGGTTTCCAACATAATCAAAGAAAAACCCAAGATGCATAGTTTTCGTTGACTGATGTTGACTTTTTTAAATGAAAGATACTGCAATACACATCCGCTAATTAAAAAAACGTATGAAAAAATAAAAAAGAAAATAAATAATAAATGATTCTTTAGCAACAAACACAAGGTTAATAAACGCTCGAACATAACACTATTACAGTAACTTAAAACAAACAACGACTTTATATACCGTCATACATATACATATATATACTTATGTATGTATTGTAAAAAAATAGTCTTCTTGCCCACATAACCATAACTGTGGTAAATGAAAATAACTAACCTACGCTAATACAACATTGAGTATGAAATAGTCAAGGCAAAAAACTAAAATGCAAAAGATATTTTTATAAACAAAAAAGGCCCACAAAGAAAACAAATGTAATTGTAACATATTAAAAAATAACGGCTTTACATATAAAGGTTGGCAACACTTGTAACAATAAGAACGACCACAAAAATACTTTTATAGATAATATAGTAGTAAAGAGGAATTGATTTCCCTCTCAACCATAAAGTAAGAATCACAGCGACAAAAACCGCACAATGTAAATGGACACAAGCAAAATGAAATGGAATATATGTAGGTATTTAAAGTATAATGAGAGTATATACGTGAGAGAGAAAGAGAAAAATACAATAATAAAGAAATGTAATAAATGTAAACGTTTGGTTACATTGATTTCATTTTTCGTTATTTATGTAGGTATAATTTTGTTTTATTTGGCCAAATTTTCGAACTTTTAGTAAATGGCACAGAACGAAAAAAAAACAAATGGCTGAGTTCCAAAACATCATAATAATTTGCAGTCAAAGTCAAAAATGTAACATTAAATTTAACGATGAAAAGTTTGCTTATTGTGTACGAATACAGATAAAATAACTGCATTAATGATGACTTAATAATCAAGGCGTTTCAAAATATGTATGAGCCATCTAAATCCATAATTTCCAGCAATTTGAAATTAGTGTGAAGTAATTATATTTATATGTACATAACATATGTATAGACAACTTAAATAATTTTTTTAATTTTCATGCAATAAGCATTGGCTTATTTGTATTTTTAAATTTACTTTTTTACACATTCATCTACATATTTTATTCCGAGTTAAGGTTATGTTCAATAAATGAATTTGTTGTCTTGTTATTATCACTGAAATATGGAATAAAAATATTTCTTTTAAATAAATCACATAAATGTACTATTCAAATAGGTAGTAACATTTGATGAAAATATGTATTTCTTTTAAAAGAAAATCGTTACTTTTTTTCTTTATCTGGGAACACTGGTTAAGGCATTAGCCGCTGTTTTTAAATATTTGTTATTGTTTTGCTTTGATTTTAGTTCAGATAACGTTTGCAGATATGTTGGCTTTATATTTTTTTGTTTTGTGATATTTATCAAAGAACTATTGTGGCCCTTTACATTGCGCAGTTTTTGTATGTATGTACATAGCTTCGTGTTGCAGCAACCAAAATTGCACTATATAAACGGGCACTTTTCAGCAAATTATGTATCTATGTGTAGTGTAAAGTTGTATTAGTGGTGTTTATATACATACATGCATGGCGGCCAGACAGTTTTTTTTTTTGTTTTTTTTTTTTTTTTTAAGAAAACATTTTTAAGAGGAAATAACAAGCTTGTGTAAGAGTGTATATTCCTATGAAGAGCAGCAAGCAATTAATAGATTTTTTGTTCTTTTTGTTTTTAAAGAGTGCGGCACATTTTGCGTTGCGTAGTTTTTTGTTATAAATTTGTATTAAGAAAAACAAAATGTATACAAAAATCTTAAAGATATTTTTTAACTAAAATCAAGTGCAAAAAAATAAAATTTAAATGAAAGTAAAAAAAAAAAAAAAAACCAAATTAATACAGACATAAGGGCGTAATTTATGAAGTAGATATATTTTTTCAAACGATTTTTTGTTAGAGGAAGTACGATTATAAAGTATACGAAGAATTTTCGTAAAAACAGAAAATACTTCACAAAAGGAAATAGGTAGGTACATCAAATGTTTTGTTTTATACTGGCTTCTACATTCAAAAAAGTTTGTATGTATTGTTTATATGAAGAAAAAAGAAAAAAAAGAGGATATAGAAATTCTTCATCATTTTTAGTTGTTGAAAGAAAATAAAATATGTATTGATGGATATTGTAGATAAGTACATGTGTACGAAAAAACTTACTTGAGTTTTAATTTAATAATTTTTTGCTAACTTTCACTAAAAAAAACTTTCACGATAGTTTTTTTTTGTTTTTGAAATAACAAATGTTTGAATTAATTATTATTATCATTAAAACGGAATGCGTGGTATGTTGCAGCTTTTTTAGTCAAATTTTTTTTAACACCTTAATTTCTTTTTTAATTTTCTTAAAATTTCTCACACAATTATTGTTTCATTACTATTTTCATATGTTTAAAGTTTGTGTTTGCTTATCTTAAACCGTTTTTTACACAAAAAAATGTGTATTTGAAAAGATACTTTATTAGCAGCTAAAATAAAAAGAACAATTAGAAAAAAAACAACACGACGTTACAACAAATAACGATATCACCAAACGGAGGACGTGCAGATGTATCGAACGTTCGATTCAAACGAATTTTTAAACGAGCAAAATATTTCAAAGCAACCAATTCAATCGTTTCATTTCAAAATGAAGTATAACTTCGCTCTTTTACCAGATACTCTCTTATATTCTCCCACTCTCGCTCATTAAAAAATACCCCTTAAATCAAGTTGCCAGACGTTTTTTTTTTATTTTTCATGACGTTCTCAATAGTTCATTGTACTAAAGTTTACTGCAAAGTAAATTAACTTTGCTGCTTCCGAAGACAGAGCAGTAAATGAGTACGACTCTTTATTTTCCCATTAGTTTAAAACCCCACAAAAAAAACTTTTTCATTCTGTCTGTTGGTATAAAAGTAATTATTTTTTTCCAAACTAGAAGTTAAATTCAAACGCACTTGTGCCCTTAAATCTAAAAGCCAAATACCTATGTATGTACATGTAGACAAAAGAAATAACAAAACAAAATGTTTTCTTTTATTTATTTTACCACCCCGATTTGCAGAACCAAAAAAATAATTCGCAAAGCAAAAATAGCATAATATATTTTAGCACTAATAATTTTTAAAAGGATATTATATTTTTCATACATACATACATACATACATAGACAATATATAATGAACGGCACGGTCAAGGCCACGCCCAGTAGTCAAATTTTTTCTTTTTTTGCTGAGTATACACGTTACTAAATTTCGTACTACACGTACATAGCATGAGTTGTAGTAGTACGGTTTTACGTTACACCTTTCTACAAATTGTACTAATTTATCTGAAAGAAAAATTTTAAACGCAATATACACGAATTTTACATTCTGAGAATATTAAAAATGAGTCGAAAAAATAATGCGTTTTTAAAATCAGCTGTTCAGAAAATAAATTTCGGTGTACGAGAGCATGAAACTCACAGCATAGATTTCGATAGTTTTCGGTCGTCTTTAAAACTTACAACAGCTGTTTTCACCCTTTGTGAAAGTTTCTGTTAAGAGTTTGTCTTATTAGAAAAATGCTACAGAAATTAAATCTATTCTGCGGAAGTTTCATGACATGCATTTTCTCTTTATGAAACCAACTGTAGGTTGTGTGTTTGACACTTCATAATTGAGACGCCAATTTGAAGACTTTAGTCAAACACAAAAACATCTTTATGGACATCGAAAGGTTATTGCACATCGGAAACGCTACACTTCAAGAATTAAAATAACAATAAATTAAAATTTCAATACAGTAATTTATTGTCCCAAATTTAACAAAAAAAAAAAAAAACCTTTTTTGTTTGAGTGCTACAATTGTTTGATTTTGTTAACACCAAAAATCATTTAAATGAAAACAAAAAATATTCCTTTTTCAGCCAAAACTAACATTATATTAAATATCAAAAATTCATTAACGATAAAATATGCAAATATATGCTATTTTTAGAAAAAATTGTGATTCGGATAAATAACGTTAATAATAACATACAATCTGTATGTTTTAATTTACAACAAACACCGACTTAGGCGTTTACGCCAACGCCTTGCACAATCAGGTGGAAGATTTTAACTCTCGCGGAAAAACATTTTTTGCATGAAATTCCATGCCCTACTAATAAACATTTTGCTCCATATACATACATATGTATATGGCTGTTACCCTTTGGGACAACTCAATGTAAGCTAAATTATGAAATCGTGTAAAGTGGCGGTTATATTCTTTCTTATAAGCACAAAATACAAATAAGTACCACAACACGGAGGTTGGATTTTAAATAAAAAATGATTTGAATTTAAACCTTTTCTCACACCACAAACAAACGTTTGAAAATTATTTGCAAATCATTTGAAAGTCATAGCATTCTCAATAAAAAAAGGGAAATTATTTTCCAATCGAGAAATAAATTTATTTTCAACTTCTTTTCAAAGGTTATACTCAAATAGATTAATTTTTTGGTAGTTCATATTTAATGTATGAAGATTCAATAAATAATATTGCAAAAAAAAAAAAAAAAAAAAAAAATGTTTTTTAAATGTGGATTGTTATACAATGTCGAATATACATATATTTAAAACATGTAGAAAAGTAGATAACATGTTAAGTTCTTTTCTAAATATTTCAGGACCCTTTCAATGCATTTAAAATTTGTTTACTAAAAATAGTTCATTGGAATGTCTGAACATCGTTGCAAATACAATTTAGATATCCTAATATATTCACTCAAATGAAAGAGATTTTTGTATAGATTAATAATACAGAAAGTATTTTAGTTTTTTTATTTTATATTTTAACATGAGCGGCGTACCCTGATTTTGGTACTGGCAACTCAACTTCAGTTCAGTCGTCATCCGTAATCGATGTTATTGACAAAAACTCAAAAAACACATGTTTACCCCTTTTTGCAAAATACCTTTAATCAATTTAACAATTGTCAAAAACCATTTTTATTTTATTTTTTAAAATGTTTACACAATTCGCTCTACTGTGATATATAATAAGACTTCCTCCCCAATGTGCATTATTGGCTTAATGAATGAAATTTGCACAACCCAGCCGATTGCCGTATTTTTATTAACTCTTGATTTAGGCTGTTTTTAGCTTTAGCGTGTTTCAACATACATATGTATGTAGCAAAAATTCATGCACAACATTTTTGTAGGACTTTTATTTTTTACGATTTGTTAGAAAGAGCAAAAAAAAAAACAAGTAACCGGTATGAAGGGGAGTTAGAGGGTTAATATGTCCCACAAAAATATTTGCCGTAACATTTTCTACAAAGTTACTAAGCATATGTACATTATACCCCAGATGTAAAGATGCACAAGCAGACCAAAATGGGAACACGTTAACCCCAACTAAAATAAAATTCAAATGTGATCTTTTAAAACGCTGATCGCGTATACATATATTTTTTGTGTCCTCTAGTCGAATCCATTGTTAGAATCCCGTTATTTTGAAAAAAGTTCCAAATTGTTGTACCGTGCTATTAAGCTCTTGTACATTTGTATGTAGGTAAAATGTATGGTTTTTTATAGACTCAACTGTATATATATATATATATATATATATATATATATATATATGTGTATGTACATTAGCGTGGCCGTTAGTTGTATGGAGAACTTTTTTTTTTTGATTTCTTATACTCTCCCCTCCAAATCGGTTCAGTTTTATGTAAAAAAAAATACAAAAAAATTTCGTAGCGATAAGTTGTGTTTTAGGGAGGGCGTCCGCCCCTCAAAGTTTGCCATCAAGCCATTTATTCAAATGTAATTTGTTTGCGTATGACTATCTTCTAAAAACAACATTTTACAAGAATATGATATATGGCAATATTTTAGCTCTTCTAGTCAACAACATAAGCCTCTAAGAAAGTTTTTTGCTAAAATCAATATTTAAGAAAATAATTAAGAAAATAAAAACAAAATACCAAACATTTTATATACGTTTTATATATATAAAAGGGGGATTTAATGTCAAGTGACCCAATTTTGAAATAGATGTCTTTCGATTTAAATGAAATTTACACCAATTTTAGTACTGTTAGATACTAGCTTAGACACAAATTTTCAACAACATCGGTCAAAAAGTTTTTGAGTTAGAGGGGGTCAAAGTTTGACATTTTGGCCATACAGGTGTTCTTTCTCATCCATGTAACTTATTACCTATTGGTGTAAGCAAAATTTGTCCCAAGTAGCTTAGATAGCTTTTTGATCATACTTTTAAAAAAAATAGTTTTTGTTTTTTTAAAAAATTTTTTAAATTTTTTTTTTTTAAATTTAACACTTGGCTAAAAAAAATAAAAAAAAAAGTTTTAAATTTAAAAAAAAAAATTAAAAAATTTTAAAAAAAAAAAAACAAAAAAATATTTTTAAAAAAGATTGATAAAATAGCTATCTAAGCTACTTGGGACAAATTTTGCTTACACCAATAGGTAATAAGTTACATGGATGAGAAAGAACACCTGTATGGCCAAAATGTCAAACTTTGACCCCCTCTAACTCAGAAACTTTTTGACCGATCTTGTTGAAAATTTGTGTCTAAGTTACTATCTAACAGTACTAAAATTGGTGTAAATTTCATTTAAATCGAAAGACATCTATTTCAAAATTGGGTCACTTGACATTAAATCCCCCTTTTATATATATAAAACGTATATAAAATGTTTGGTATTTTGTTTTTATTTTCTTAATTATTTTCTTAAATATTGATTTTAGCAAAAAACTTTCTTAGAGGCTTATGTTGTTGACTAGAAGAGCTAAAATATTGCCATATATCATATTCTTGTAAAATGTTGTTTTTAGAAGATAGTCATACGCAAACAAATTACATTTGAATAAATGGCTTGATGGCAAACTTTGAGGGGCGGACGCCCTCCCTAAAACACAACTTATCGCTACGAAATTTTTTTGTATTTTTTTTTACATAAAAATTAACCGATTTAGGGGGGGAGAATATAAGAAATCAAAATAAAAAAAATAACGGCCACCCTAATGTACATACATACATGTTTGTAATTTTGTTTTAGCTTATATTAAGGGTAATCACGATGGTCATTGTGCAAATTTGCAATGTGTAAATTTGCAGTGCATATTATGATTGATCGTGAGCATACCACTTTTATTTTTTGTGCAAATGTGCTCTTTTTCTAAAAATTTATTCTGGCAGCACTAAAAACTTCTGGCAGCACTGTAAAAAATCTGCATTTGTTTACAATTATACACAAGCAAATCAAAATAAATATTTTCTTTTTTATTAATTTAAATTTAATTCTCTATTTAATATTAAAACCCACGAAAATGTTCAATTTATAAGTTTCCTTAAAAACAATATGATGCTTAATATGTCAAATGTTGTTGTTTACATTTGTTTGCAACGGAGCAAATATGCACTACTAATCTTGCTCATGGTTTTTTTAGTGCAAACGAAGTAAAATAGAGCAAATTGCAAATACGTACATTTTGTTGTTTTATTGTGCAAACGTGTGTATTTTTGCACGCATTTGCATCGTTTGCACACTTTGCACTACCCATCGTGATTTCCCTTATTGTGATTTTATTTTGCCTATGAGATTTTTTTTGTGCTTACTGTCGTTGTAGTTTTTTAAATGGTAAAGATTTACTCGAAGTACATTACATTCACACTCGTTCGGTTATTCGGCCTGATTGTGTAGGGCGTTGGCGTAAACGCCTAAGTCGTCAGTTTTTGCTTATCCATGCAAAACTTGATTACAAATTTAATTATCTCCCTTTCGGAAATGCGGGCGAGGTGGCTGGATCACTTTTATTGTATTCTGCTATGAGTCCAATTTTCTACCTACCTAATTTGGTAATGGATAGCACAATGTTTAATTGAAAAGTCGTCCAAAGCTGGTGGAGGTTTTCTTGTGTTAACTTATGACTTCAGTAAACCCCAAAGTAATTAATTTAGTATTAGTCATCCGATGCCTGGAAAATATTCCTTAAATTTGCAAAACTTCTTTACCCCAAACAAAAATAATTTAAAGGCAATCTTGGTTAACCGATGACCAAAGAAGATTTCGTGAATTTGCCACACTCCAAATGCTATAAGTTTATTGACATAGACATTGAATCAAAAACAAGATGATGATGATAAGAGCAGGTCTTTTTTCCTAAACTAAGGAAGAGGACCGACGAACTGTTTTTGGGCAGGACCCTATTCAAAATTATAAGCGAGTACGCTAGCACCGAGAACTCGCAGGTAAACTTTTTCATTGATAGTCAGGCGGCGATCAAGGCTATAACCGCGAAATACTCATACTCATCTGTCGTCCAGGAGTGTAGGGACTCGATAGATAGACTCTGTGTCAATAGGAGAGTGCATATCTACTGGGTTCGCCAGGGCATAGAGGGCAACGAAGAGGTGGACGAATTGGCGAAACGGGGGGCCCGTTTACCACGCGATAGGATGGTGGTCATCCCGGCTCCAATTCAGAATATAAGGAGAGATACGGACTCTGCTATACGGAGGAGATCGGAGGCGTTTTGGAAAAACACAGGAACGTGCAGGGTTTCCAAGGTTATGTGGGGATCCTATGATCCGGAGTCGTCGAAAATTCTTCTGTCGCTATCGAGAAGGGACTGTAGACTTCTGATAGGTTTTATAACGGGTCATTGTTGGACTGCGGTATACGCCTATAGGGCGGGCCGGTTGAATAGTGACAATTGTAGATTTTGTGGGGTACCAGGGGAGAAGGAGACGGTAGAGCACTTGCTATGCTACTGTCCGGCACTCGTGCGATCCAGGGCGAACTGTCTGGGAGATCATTATCTCCAAGATCTCGGGGAAGTCTCTGGAATTGGGTTAATGAGACTCCTTGCATTCGTCAAGAGAGTGTGGGGTACCTTGGATACCATCACATCTGACTGACCTTTTTACTTTCTTCTGTGGGTTATCGTACAATTGTGGTAACGCTAGGGACCTATTTGGTCTATGCGGGGTCTTTGTGACCGGTCACTCTAACCTAACCTAACCTAACGCTAGAGGTCGAAATAAGAAAGTAGATGACTCCACGAAATAATAAGTACACTTTCAGGGTAGACCAGTATTTCCAGAAGATTTTTTAAGTAGGTTTTTAGAAGAAAATTTGCGGTGGCCTCAAAATTAAGATTTTTATATGTTGCTGCTATTGTTTTTATTGTTGTCTGCTTTTAAGTATTCAGGAAGTTAATGTATGTATATAAACGAAAAGGGAGTTTTATATGACGTGATGTCTTACGAACAGACCATACTATGCAGAGCCACAAACACATACCGTAACAAAAATAAAAAAAAATAACAAAATTGTGCGCCATAATAATGCAAAAATGGAGCAAAAAAAAAAAGAAAACAAAATATGCAATAACATATGCAGCATCAATAAACTGAAAGACAATTAAAAAACGAGATCAACAACGCCAACACGTCATTGACATATTGCCACAGTATACAGCAAAAAATAAAAAAAAAATTAAAGGAAAGTGCTTTATTCGGCTGTGGCAAATCTGTAATACCCTCCATTATATAGTCCAATAGTTCCCTAGCTTATATGGTAAGGCGGTATTGTATAAAACACCCAAATCCTAGAGCATATTTGTATAGGCGTTTGATGAAATAAAAGGTTAACTCGGCCGATTTTTAAAAACAAAGAAATCTTCTATATCGGACTTAATCAACAAGAGGGTATTAACTAAAAAATTTAAAAATTTTCAGTAAAAGCAAAACAATTTTTAATTGTACATTATAGGCATATTACAGCGGTTAGATATGAATGTTACGTGTCGTTTTCTTCCAAAAAGTGAAAAATAAAAATTTTTAGTTAAGCGAAGGGTAAAAAAACACTAGAAACAACAAAGATTAACAAGATTAAAAGAAAGTGTAGTCGGTGAAGCCCTACCATTTGGTACCCTACAGCCCAGTTAAAAAAAGACAAATTTTCGATAGTTTGCCCTATCCTATTTGAGCCCCATGTGCAATCATGGACCCGTTAGAACAAAATTAAGTTATGAGGTTGGGACGTATGTACAAGTTCTTTGTGTCATTTATTATTTAGATATCTTCATCTACATATCCCTCATTTGCTGCAAGACCGGCATAACTCAAAAAATCCATTTCGAGATAAACGCATTTAAAGTTTTTGATTTGCTCTAACTACTTAGAAAAAAGAAGACACATTCTCTTCAAACTGGGAAAGTATAAATGATATAAAGATGAATTTAATTAATACACAATATAAAGTAAAACAAAGCGAACAATTCTGCATCTATAATTCCAAAATTTCATTTTTTGAGTTATGCCGGTGGTCTTGCAGCAAATGAGCGATATGTATACATATGAGATTTGTTTGTCTTTAAGTAATTTTATGAATCGGGTTTATGATTAATTTTGGACCTACCAGCGCAACATTTTGTCATGATATAGAGCTATCATAAAAGTTATTTTCGTCAATTTTTATGTCAATACCTATAAGGAAGGTTTGGCATGAAAGCTATTTTGGGAATAGTATTTGTATTGCAGCTATGGTCAAATATGGAATGTCTTCGCGGGACTAGGCTTTAAGTAAAATTTACATAGTTTAAAAAAATGTAAATAGATTAATATAAAATAAGTTTGGACCAATGAAAATACCAACATAGTAAGATATG
This sequence comes from Pollenia griseotomentosa, assembly GCA_963931875.1. Lineage (NCBI taxonomy): Eukaryota > Metazoa > Arthropoda > Insecta > Diptera > Polleniidae > Pollenia > Pollenia griseotomentosa. Next base: position 198,024,074 of record OZ007561.1, on the reverse strand, counting down.
TATTGGGGCTAGAAGAAATTATGGACCGATTGTCACCATTTTTATTTGGCGTATCTCTAAAATTGCGATCTGTACTTTCCGCACGAGGGTAACATGAACAGTCATCCGGACGCACGGACACTAAGCTCAACTTTAAAGTGGTTCTGAGTCGATTGGTATATTAAAAGGTGGGTCTAGGACCAATATTTTTTAGTGTTACCACACCAGCACTAACGCATTATACTCTCTCCCCTTTTGTAATGTTGGTATAAAAAGTACAACAAGCCTACAAAAAAAAGAAGAAGCAAAAATCAAATAAATCTGCAGCAAACGAAAAATGCGACAAAATGCACGAGTGAGTATGCCCAACAAACACCAAGTCAAACCTTTGATATGAAATGAATTTATCATTTGACTTAAATCACAATTCTCAAACGTTTTTAAATTGTTTGTTTTGAAAATTTAAGCTTCGTTCACAATCAAAAAAACATTTTCACTTGGTGGAGCAACAATTTCTTTTGCAACCACACACATTTTGCATTAAGAAACCGTTTGCAAATTTTAGCCACAACAATATTATGCATTTATTATTATTTTTTACAACATTTTGTTGAAATTTTCATTCAAAACTAAATAAAATTATTTTAAACGTCAGAAACGATTTCATACAAATTGTTGCTGAAGTTCTAGTTGACTAGTTGACTAAACTAAGGCCCCTATTACGGTTTACAACTCAACTGAGTTGAGTTGTAATTAAGGCCCCTACTACGGTTTACAACTCAACTCAGTTGAGTTGTAATTTCTTAATTTTTGTATTATGGTTTACAACTTTGCTATATTTCGATGAACAAAAACATAACAAAAATTACAACTGATCACAACCAGTTGTCTTAATTACAACTCAACTAAGACAACTGGTTGTGATCAGTTGTAATTTTTGCTATGTTTTTGTTCACTGCAATATAGCAAAGTTGTAAACCATAATACAAAAATTAAGATATTACGGTAAATAGGGCCCCAAATAAAATTATTTTAAACGTCAGAAACAATTTCATACAAATTGTTGCTGAAGTCCTAGTTGACTCAACTTTAGTTACATTTTTAAAAAAATTTTATTTACACTTTTGTTCTAAAAATTAAAGGAAAATATATAATATACTTTAGAAGAAAAAAGATAGAAGAAAAAACGAAATTGTTTCTCTGATTGTGGACAAAGCTTTAAATTCAAATTGATAATGGATTTGAAAATAAACATTTGACATCAAATGTTTTATCAATTTGATGTCAAATCGGAATCAAATGTTAAATTCAAATCAAAACTAAACTTGGCAATACTAAAGCGAAAAATAAATGTAAACATTAAAAATGGCGATGTGTTAAATTTTTACTTCGTGATTAAATGAGTTTTGCAAGTGAACGATTTATTTCTTGTGAAAAATAAAAATTATTTGTGAGTAATAACAATAATTAAGAAAACGAATTTAAAAAAAACGGAAAATTTCGGAAATTATAAGTTTGTTGTGCTACAATCCTCAAAATAAAAGGGAGCCAATTTCGTCTTTGCAAGAATTAGACGGAAAGAACATTATTTCATCTTTTGGCTATGGTGCCGAATGTTAATCTCACAGTTTATTAAAATAAATAATGAATTTAAATTAAAAAATAAAATATTTTTATTTATGTTCCACATGGTATTAAAATCAACATTTGAAAAACATTTGAGAATTACGTTTGAAAGCAAGTTGACAATAAAGGTATTTTTCAATTTGAAAATAATTTCCCCTTTTTGTTGAGAATGCTATGATTTTCAAATGATTTTCAAATCATTATCAAACGTTTGTCGTTTGAGAAAACGTTTGATATCAAATCAGTTTAAATTTGAAATCAAACCTCCGTGTTTGTTGGGTGAATAAATGTGTGGCTGAGAACAAAACACGAATGCAATATAATGAGAGTGTAGGTGGGATAGGGAGTGTATGTGTGTGAAATGTTACAATTTTAAATGAATGAAAACATTGTTCGTAGTGTTTATAAATGCCACAAGAACACAGCATTTATGATTATGAGTAAAGTAACGGTATACAAATGGTTGAAAATTTCAATATGGAAAATACTTGATTTAATAAATAAAAACACATTCATTTGCATGTTATTTACTTACTCCGCTCTTCTTTATTGCGTTTGTACTTTTTTTTTGTATTTAAAGGAAATGCATTGGAATGCATTAAAAAAAGAGCAACTAAAGAAATGAAAAATCCCAGACATTTTTGTTATTTTGCGTAAACGAATAAAAAAAATAGTATGTCATGTTGAAGAACGGAAGTAGTACTTTATGAATTATTTGTATTGTAGTAAAATTTTTTTTATTAGCTAGATATCAGGTGTTATTATGTTTGTATGTAGCAGCATTGCCGCTGTGATACTAAAGTATCAAGTTGACCCTTTTTCGACGCTCTGGATGTTACCTTTTATGACCCTTTTTTAAATTACCCTTTTGTATCAGTTTAACTATTTCGTGCCACTTTTAGAAATTGTACTTACGAGTCTTTCTTGGCAACACTGCTGTAACAGCTTTTGTTAGTAGAAACCAGTGTTGCCGTAAGGATACGAAAGTACATTTTTCGTATCTTTTGACTACTTCAGGTGGTATCATGTATAATCCTGACATTTTTCGTATCTTTTGAATCTGTACGCAAAATGTACAGAAACAAAACATTCGAGAATTTTTAGCCAACTAAAACTTATTAAGACTGATCATCGTAACCGACTCAATACTAATATAATAGCAGCCAAGGCGCATTGACTAGAAGGTGAAGTCAACTCTACAACAACATTGCTTCTGTGGTCGGATTGTTAAAAATATTGCTAGTAAAAAAAGGTTAGTTTACATAAAAAATTAGTTTGCATACACACTTTGACAAGTCGACCACCGAAAAAAACACCATATGTTGACTTGACCCCACCTTCTAGTGAATTCGCTTTGATAGCAGCTTTAATAATAGTGAAAGAAAACATTAAGGGGTGGCAACATACGATCCACCTAAATCGATGATTACTATTAGTGCGAAGTTGTTCTGAGAAAATATGAACATCTTTTTTATTTTCAGGAAATTTATATGAACGTTGCTATAATCGCCTTAGTATAAACGCCTTAACTCGTATATTAATTTTTACAAAAATGAATTTGTTTTGATAACATCCAAAGATAATTACATATAATTAATTTTAAAGTTTGCTTAATGTATTTTTTAAAAATTACATATGTACCCAATATTTATGACTTAAATAAATATAAAAATGAATTTATACGAAATCATTTTCTTTACAATATTCATGCATCTTTCTCGAAAATTTACTGGCAACATTGGTAGAAACGTTCATGTCGCAAGCAGCTTTCATATGGAAAGCGTTGCCGTTGTGCCCCTAAAGTGGCAAATTTGTCTGTATTGTGCTCTTTTTTATACCCTTCACCACAGGTGGTGGAAAATGGTATACATATATAAGCAGCGTTTAAAAAACTGCAGTCAAAGTAGAAAAACTTGAATTTCTTCCACTTCTTCATTTGACATTGGCAAAAAAAACTTTTGCTTTTACTTTTAATTTTTTAAATGTAAACCGTCGCGGTCAAACCAAATCAAAAAGCAAAAATCGTAGAAAAGTTTTCGTTTTTTGTTCGACAGTTTTTGGTTTCGACTGCAGCTTTTTAAACCCTGTATATTATTTTGTCATTCCGTTTGTAATTTCTACAATAGTGATGTTATATGTTTATATGTTTGTGTCACAAATAGTCCGGAATTGTGTGCTATTGACATTCAGCCTGATCGGTCCACAAATGGCTGAGATATGAGCAGAAAACCACGCCTGTCTCTAATTTTACCCAAAAATCCCTTGTTTTTTAATTTTATTTTTGTAAATATGTATCTATGTATATTTATATATAATACACAACATCCGAGAAAATTTGAGCGAGATTGGACAAGTGGGCTTGGCCCTTCACATACAAACCCATTAAAGATTTCTGTATATCTGGGCGGAATGGACAAGTGTGCAAGGCACTTCCAATACAAAGACATTAAATATTTCTGTGTATCTGGAGAACGGCAAGTGCCAAATAAGGTACAAGCATCTCGGTTATCAATTCACACAAGTGAGCGTGAAACAAAGTTGGTTTATTTATATCTAAAGAACGGTATTTGTATAACTTTCTGTTCTTTTCGCACCATTGTGAAGGGAAAATAAGATTCGGCATAGCCGAATATAGCACACTTACTTGCTAAAAGTACCGCTTTGTATTATTGGAAATCAATTCTTTTTTTAACCATTTTTAAAATTATGTCACGAAATTGTAGCAAAAAAAATAAAAAAAGATTCGAGAATGAATGTTTTAAGATTTTTAGAATCAGTATTTATAAAATCCAAACAAGATCTTGAAATTGTTTTCGAATTCAAAACATTTTTCAAAACATCAACCGGGCATGTTCTTCAAATCGAAATGACGAACTGAAGTGGAATTGAAATCGAAATGAAGTGGAATTGAAAACGAAATGAAGTGGAATTGAAATCTAACGAGATTTGGATTTCAATTATTTACAAAAAGACTGTAGTTTTCTTGTTTTTAACAGCTGATCTTGTAAAAAATTGGTGCTCAAAGTATAAAGTATGTATGTATATAAAAAAGGAATTTTTTTATAAACTTTCTTCACAGGCTCGTTTTTAAAATTTTTTCGGTTTTAAATCCACTTCATTTCAATTTAGAAAACATACCCGAAGAACTGATTTTGACAAATACAATTTTATTTGTACTTGTGGGGATGCCGCACAAAAAGCGTTGCATGTAACTTGAAACGAAGAATGTAAGTAAGGCACGAAAAGCATTGATACGAATAAGCGTGTTGTGGACCTCCAGCTAAAGGTATTTATTTAACAGTGTACTTGTCAAATTTCTCACTGCAAAACGTATACATGTCGTGTGATAGCGAAAAAAAAATCCAAAATTTGCTTTTGTATATGTCAGCTCGCATTACCAGTGTAAAATTTTTAAATTAGAGCGTGTTCTATTTTATATTGACAACCCATCTGACAGCAGTTTGATAAGTGATTTATTTGTGGCGGCAAAAATTGACTGAAATAAAATTTACTTTCGGTGATGGGTATAAACCATAGTTGGGGGTAGTGCACTAAATATTGATTTAAATCAGCATTGAACTATCACTAAATAAAACTGCAAAGAAAGTAGTTTGCACTCTTTTTTACCAGCTTTAGTGATGATTGTTATTTTTTAACTACCACTAAAAAATTTTGAGTGATATTGCAAATTTTTTCACTATCACTAAACGCAGATTTGAATGCAAAAATCTGCACTCAAATCAAATAGTGCAAAATTCGGACATGCAATCAAAAAAGCTGCATACAAATATTGTCTCACTAAAATTTAAAAAATGTAACTTTGTATGTGCATGTTTTTTTGATTTCTTTTGAGGATATACATAAGTAAAAACATTAAACAAAATGATATTTTGTCAATAACGGTATAATTATTGGCTTTAGTCATGAAAAAACAAGTTTTTAATTTACAAATTAGTGCACCAATTTAAGTTGCACTCAAATGAGTGAAGAAAAAAAAAGTTGCAATAAGCTGATGATTGCTTTATTTTAAATCAAACTACTTTTTTTTGAGTGCAAAATTTTTTAACATCACTATCACTCATGTTTAGTGAGGCTGCAAATTTTCAATTCATCACTCAACATCAACAAAATGATTGCAATATTTTTGCACTATCACTAAGTGTGAGTTGAAACTGCAAAATGAATGCACTACCCCCATCTATGGTATAAACAAACAACATGGGATTTTATGAAAAAAATTAAAGGTGCTTTTTTGCTCATATCTCAGCCATTTAGAGCCCGATCTGGCTGAATTTCAATATCAAAATTATAAGGAACAGATGTGACAGAAATGACAGTTGGGTAATTGAGATATCTAAACTTTTTAACAAATGGTGATGTTAATGTATTTAAATTAAATGTTGATGCACAATATACTGAGCAAAAAACTTCCAATTCAGCCTAGTAAATGGAAACATCTATAAGATTTAAAACCTGTTATACCATCAGAATATCATTACTTTTATGATAATTTAGTTCAGATGAAGTAAAAATAATAGTAAAATATGTATTAATTTGAATTATCTTGTTTCACATAGATTTTTTGTAATTTTGTTTATATATTAAAAAAAAACTCGGATAGGTACTTTAATAAAATTAAAAACTACATAATGGGGGTATTCACGTCACAAGTTGCACCCTTGCGAAAAAGAAAAAGTGCAAAAATATAACAACAACCACACAGACAATTAGTTGTGCGGAAATAATTGTCTCTGTGGTTGTTGTTATGTTTTTGCACTTTGGCTTTTTTGCAAAGGGTGCAACTTGTGACGTGAATACCCTTAATATTGACTCATTTGGCATATGTACATCAGTTTTTTCTATTGTCTATTTGGTTGATAGAAGCTATTGAATATAGGAGGCCGTCGATATATTAATATTAAAAGGAACTTTTTTTAATACTGCTTAAGAATATACATTTCATTTAGCTATTCAAAGCAATTCATTTTGTTAGTTAGAAAGAATAGAAAAATTTTTGTTTTTATTAAAACTATTCCTACTTATTTAACTAAAAAAATTTAGTTGACCTAATAAATTAACATTTAAGCATTCCTACCTTTTTGTTTCCATATTTTTTGCACTTCTTACATTTTCCCAATATTGTTGTAATATTATAATGATAAAATAGAAGTTAAATATTGTTCCAATACCGCTTGGGCTAAAGTAGACCCGTTTTCTATGGCTAACGAATAGGCGGTATCACCATTTTCATTAGCAGTCGACATTTCTGGATCTTTGGCCAAAAGTTCATTGCAAGTATGAGGATGATTTCCAGCAGCGGCGTACATTAAAGCTGTATTTCCCACAATATCCATATGTTTATAATCAGCCCCCTTTTCTAACAAAAAACGCACAACTTCATGATGTCCCCCTGAAGCCGCCAGCAACAAGGGTGTAACCATTTCCGGAGCCTCCTCATTAACATTTGAGCCTGCTTCAATAAGGTACTGCACAGTTGCCAATTGACCATAATAACATGCCCAATGTAGTGCTGTAAAACCAAATGTGTCCTTGGCATCTATATTTGTGGCTTTTTGTTGATAAATTTGTTCTTCAGTCACCTCCCCCTGGCCAGCTCTTTCATGAAAGGAAAGTTTTACTTCGACTGTACAAAAGGTTGCTTCTGTATTTCCTCTTTGAAGATTTGTGAGGACAGTAGCTTGTGGTTTATAGGGTAGGAAAGCAGATTTATGTTTACCTGGTGCTGACACTGAAGTGGGATCGTGTAAAAAACTTGAGGAATGTAGGGAATTTGGTGTAGACAAAGGCGTCGATGTTGTTGTGGGAGAAGGAGTATCAGTCTGCCTTTGGGATTCTTGACTAGCGGGTGGTGTGTGTGGTAGCATTTTTGGACTGAAAGTTAAAAGTAAAAGATTATTTTAAATTTATAAAATTTTGAAACAGTTGAAAAGAAAACTGCGCAGAAGATTGAAAGATTATTTTAAAGGGAATGACAATTTTAAGAGTTTTAAATATTTAAATGGCTAATGGTCGTAAAAAATAACTGTCACATACAAGTGATCGAGTTGTGGAAAGTGTAAAACGATAAAGTACACAAGTGAACAATTTCGAGTCCGTTCAACGCCCCGGAACAATTTGGAGTTCAACGAACGCCGACCGAAGGATTGTCATCGTAGGGTTCTTTAGAATCGTACACCGAATAAGTATTTCTCGTTGTGTATATCTAAACAAAGTTGCGTTATCCGTTTGCTGATTAGTCTTTTTTACACCAAATTAGATAGTAATATAACAAAATTTTTGTTGCTGCAATTTTTAAAAATTCTTCTTAAAATTGCATTAGTGTTAGATTGTGAAATCACAGTTTCGCAATTTTTGTATTTTTATTTTGCTTTTCTATTCTTTTTTGTATATTTTATATATAAATACAAATACACCTACAACTACAACCAACTTCAAGTTAAAAAGTTTAAAAATAACAAAACAAAACAGAATTGCAGAGTACATGCATCCCTCTCTCCAATAAACTCAAGAATTGCTGCAACAAAAATTGCAAGTCTGGATAATGACTATGCTGACCAAAAAAAATTACGAAGTGCACGAAATACATTTTGATTTCAACGCCCATTTTCGTAAAAAGGCTTCGACAATCTTAACACGCTGCTGCTTTGTATTACAATATGGATTAATAAATAAATAAATAAATTGTGTACCTCTCCATGGTTTAATTTGTCAAACACTAGAACAAAGAAATTTTAAGTTAAGTTGGACAAAACACTTGACGTTAAAGTGTGACTCACAATTAAATTTGTATATGGTTGTACCAACCCAACCCTTTATGTATATGATTTAAATACAAAAGGATAACTGTATACAAACTTTGTATTATGTAGTACCTTTTGGAATGGCTTTTTCGAAAGCAATTGCCGATTCGTAACTGATTACTTAGTGCCGGTTCACATACGTCAAGTTTGACTCTTAAAGTCTTGATCTTTTAGGAGAGAAGGGAAAAGAGAATGCCATTTCTTTTCCCCTCTCTCCTAAAAACTGGGGAATGGGGATTCACACTCGGCAAGTTACTTGCGCAAGTCTTGGTTTGTTGATGTCAGCGGTAAGGTCGGGGTAAGGAAAACAAAATCTGGTATAGGCTTTGTTGTACTCAACAAGTAACTTGCGCAACTTACTTGCCGAGTCTGAAAGAGGCCTTACTACGTAACTCGATCGAAACGATGACAGAGTTGTATTTTAAACAAATGGGAAATTTGATTAAAAGTTGGTAGCACTGCTATTAAAATACCAAAATTGACGAAAATATCCCAAAACAAAAAAAAATATATTGAATACTTTTCAATGTGTGAAAAAATTATGGGGGTATTCACGTCACAAGTTGCACCCATGCGAAAAAGCAAAAGTGCAAAAATATAACAGACAATTAGTTGTGCGTAAATTATTGTCTTTGTGGTTGTTGTTATGTTTTTGCACTTTTGCTTTTTTGCAAGGGTGCAACTTGTGACGTGAATACCCTTTATGTGTTTTTTATAATAAAAACGGATTGTATTTCCCCGTGATTTGAAGAGTCCAAAGAAAAAGTCAACCATTATGTTATACTGCTGTTTATTTGTACATGTAATTTTTATTTTAATATTTTTTTAAATTTGAAGCCCACAAATATTAAAACATTTTAAATAGTAACATTACATACATATTTATCTTGAATAGTTTCCTAACGCTTTTTGCATAACCGACGCTTGTTTTCGTAATACAGAGTTGGAGTTTCGAAAGGAATTTTTATTGTTCGTAATAGTTGCCGTTTCGAAAGGAACTTTTTGTTTTTGTAATAAATACTAGGGTATTCATTCGGTTAACCGTCAATCGGTTAACCGATTAATTACTACCCGATTAACTGATCGGTTAATTTAAAATTGGATTTTTTCGATTAACGATTAAACCGGTTAATTTCAGTCGATTAACCGATTAACCGATGTAACAAAGTTTTTAATTTTTAGTAGTATGTATTATAAAATATTTTTTGTCTTTTTTATCATTTGTTTTATCTCATATACAAAAGGTATGTGTTTAGAAATATTTTTTCATACAATAGATTTCCTTCTAGCAATACATTCTTAAAATAAAGTAAAAAAAAAGAGACTAAGGAATTCGGAAATAAACTTTTTTGTAGAATGTTCAGCGCTGAGCTTTGTCAGGTCAGTCAGATGATGACGTAACAACAGAAGAAACTTTCGATAGTAACACAAACAGTTTTTTAACATAATTAATCGAAACAATTAGAAGTGTTAAAAATTTTAAAAAATTAAAACAAAACTCTAATGCCATAACTGAAGAATTTATTATGTTTAGAGAAAAAGGAAAAGGACTAATAATAAATAATGAAATACATATTACATTTTTAATATATATATAATAGGTATTATCAAAAAGTAATTTAAATTTTTGGGAATACAAAATTTTAATTTCAAAAGATTTTGTTATTCGTGCTTAATTCCCAGTTTGTAAGATGAGATAAACCCACTGTTTATTGTTGATGTGTTTTGTTTAAACTTTGATATTGTTACAAGTAGAACTGTTGCTATAAGTCTTATACGCTTAACAGTTTTATTTGATTTAATATCTCTAGTTTTTCTAAAATCTTTATGGATGAAGTTTCCTGATGATCTGGCCTAAGCAACCAGTGAAATGCGCATAGGAATAGCTTATCCCATCAACAATAAATTTCAAGTGTTTTTATCTATAATAGGTATTTATTAAAAAATACATATTACATTTTTATGAATTCTTTTTTTGTTTGCTCGTTTTAGTATAAGAATTGTTATGTTTGGTATGTTATTAAAGTTTTTTATTAACTTATGCATTTTTATTTATTGAAATTACTTAATTTATTGAAAAAACTTTATTAACCGGTTAACCGATCAAAAACAAAATTAACCGATTACTAACCGATTAAACCAAAACCTCGGTTAATTAATCGAGCGGTTAACCGATTAATGCAAAAGCCCGATTAAATGAATACCCTAATAAATACACAGTACAAATTGTTCGATCTTGTAAATTATTTATTTCGAATCGAAATACGCGGTAACCCGCCTGCTCTCAACGCAATGAGAAAGAAAAAACAGTTAACATCGATACACACGATGAACATTTGGAAACATAAAATGTAAAAAAAAAAATATATATATTTTAGAAACCAAAAGCGGTAACAAGAATGTTAACCAGAAACATGATGACTAGGGTTTCCACCTTTTTTTCTTTGCAATTAGAGTATGTATATTTAGTTATTAAAGGTTAAGAAAAAAAAGTGCACAGTATCAAAATAAAGTAAAATTTATTTTTCTTATGCGAAATAAAGTATTATCGTGTACTTTATTGTTCATAACCCTGCGGCCACACGATCAAGTTGTTCTTGATAGTCTTTAACCAAGGCGAATTGACTAGAAGGTGGGGTCAAGTCAACATATGGTGTTTTTTTTCGGTGGTCGACTTGTCAAAGTTTGTATACAAACTAGTTTTTTATGTAAACAACCCTGTTTTTTTTACTAGCAATATTTTTGACAACCCGACCACAGACGCATTGTTGTTGTAGAGTTGACCTCACCTTCTAGTCAATTCGCCTTGGTCTTTAACATATACTGTTTGTAAAAATTTACATAAATTGAAAGCTGTGACGTAGGCTGCACTCAATTTGTTAGCCATTTACTTTCAAGATTTCAGCAAGAAAACAATTTATAAAGACTAACATGTTATCAGCTGTTAAATTGAAAGTAAAATTGCCAAACAAATGGAAAGGTGAAATTGAAAGCCATCTCGTGGTCAATTTAAAAAATGAGTGTATTAGTACAAAAGTGAGAGAAAAATGATTATCAACATTTTATTTTTTCATCCTGGTAGACCATTCTGGGTAAATGCCCATATTTAAAAATAAATAATTACTTCGTATATGCAGTGGCCGACAAAAGTCAACATATGACCCTCATTTCATCCACCTGATGAGACCAAAAGCATTATGAAAAAAAGTAATGATGCAGGTTTGTTTGAAATCTGGTTTTATTAATAGAAAACGAAAAAAATAACACTTCAATATACACTTTAAAAAATATTTACAAAAAACGAAAAAATAGCATTGACAAAAGTCTACATACGGCCAACATGTCATGCTTTGTGTTTTGCTTGCTGCTGGATGATAACGGCTAAGTACCGTTATTTTTTTTAAATTTACTTTTCTGCATGTTTTACATTTCAAATTAATTGCTTTCAGTTGTATTCTGGACAGTTTCCAGCATAATTCAATTGTAACAATGGCCTCGCGAAAAGAAATTTCAACTGATGTGTGAAACTTAGTCGTAAAATATAGAAACGAGAAAAAATCGTTCGGGGAAATATCAAAACTGTTGAATTTAAGTAAAGCAACAGTTCAAACTGTATTTAATAATTTTAAGAGAAAGAAGTGAATAAAAATCCAAAAGTGAATGCCACAACGTTGGCCCAAGAGCCAGATAAAATACGGTTCTGCATCCACGAACAATTCAAAGAACCCTAAAAAATAATGGTTTCCACAGCAGAACTCCGCGCAAAAAACCCCTTATAAGCGAAAAAAAAAAAAAAAAAAACAGAAAACTTCGCTTGGAATTCGCCAAAATTCATTTGACAAAGGATTTTACTTCTGGAAACGAGTTTTGTTTAGAGATGAGTAAAAATACAATATTTTTGAAACTGATGGGAAAGCGAAAGTTTGGAGAAAAGCTAATACAGCGATGAGTCCGAAGCACGCAGTATCTTCTGTTAAGCATGGGGGTGGCAACGTAATGGTTTGGGGTGCTGTCGCTGCATCTGGTGTAGGAAATCTTGTATTTGTCGAAGGTAATATGGATCGGTTTAAATATAAGTCTATTTTAGAACAAAATCTGGGAGCATCGGTCAATAAATTAGATCTTGGTGAGAGTTGGATTTTCCAACAAGATAACGACCCGAAACACAACGCTCAAGTTGTAAAAGAATGGCTGCTTTACTATGCCCCCCGACAATTGCACACACCACCTCAAAGCCCGGACTTAAATGTCATTGAACAAGTTTGAGAGATTTTGGAACGTAAAATCAGAAAGCATCATATTACTAGCGCTCCAATGTTGAAAAAGATGCTGAAAGAAAAATGGCTAAGAATTACGCCGATTGAATTGGAACATTAAGTTAATTCAATGCCCAGACGCTAACAGGCTGTTAAAGATGCCAATGGTGGCCCAACCAAATACTAAATTTAATAATAAAAATATTGGGGGTATTCACGTCACAAGTTGCACCCTTGCGAAAAAGCAAAACTGAAAAAATATAACAACAACCACACAGACAATTCGTTGTGCGTAAATAATTGTCTTTGTGGTTGTTGTTATGTTTTTGCACTTTTGCTTTTTTGCCAGGGTGCAACTTGTGACGTGAATACCCCCATTATTTTTATTATTAAATTTAGTATATATTATTTTTCTGTCTGACTTCATATGTAAACGCTTCAGGTAAGATTAAAAGAGAATTCAAAAAATGTCCGGCAACAAATGTCCCTAGTGTAAATTGGGGTTAAGAAAACGTGTATGGACATGCATGGGTAAAGATCAGAACCATACACATACATACCACTACCCATACAAGCTAAAGTTGAATATGTATAGGTATACGCTGCCAATGTGTATTTGTATATTCATTCTTATTTTTGAATGTATGTACATGCAGATATAAATAAAATTTCTGTAAGCTACCCAGCGGTAACAAGAAGGAGTAGGAAGGCCTTCTAGAAGGCCTCTGTACCCCTTCTTTTGGATGTACAAGGCCTTCTTGCTCCATTCCATACTCATATCTTTTTTACACACGTTGTCATTGCGGAGAAGGCCTTCCGCTCTCGCTTCTTCAGCAGGTACATAAGAAGGGTAACGGGACCAAAAAAAATTGATTTTGCTTTTGCTTGTGCAAAAAAACAATACAAAAAATGTAACTCCCTTCTCATAGAAGCGAGTGTGGAAGGTGTATCTTATCTTTTATACGAAAGAGCCGAGGCCTCTTTTAAGCAGGCCTTTAAAAAGGCCTGAAGTAAGGTCTTCTGAGTTTTCCCGCTGGGTATCTGCAATACCCATATACATATGTAAGTATGTGTATTAACGTATGTATAACGTAAATATACAGAGCGAGAGAAAAAGCAGAGATGGCAAATGCAATTTTAAAAATTTTGGAACTAGGCAAAATATTTTTGTGTTGTTATTCAGAAAAATATCAAAATAATTTTAAAGCTTTTTAAAAAACTAAGCGCAACTATTTCTGTTAACATTTAGTCACAATAAATGGTGTTGGCTGTAAATAAATTTAAAACATATTAAATACCTATCCATAATTTATTTTCTATTTTTTAAACTGACTTAAAACTTCGATCTTAAAAATTTTTTTAAAACATAATGTATTAAAAATTTTCTCATTTTACCTATCAATTAAAAAAAAATTGTATTTTTTTTACTGCTAGAATGTTTGAAAATTTAAAGCAAGAATTGTATCGAAGAAAACTTAAATAAAATCTTCTACATGTATGCTTTTATGACAGTTTCGTAAAGCCAATAATTTTTTTTTTCTTTTGATTTTACCATCATTTATTTTACACACTTAAGTTGTTAAAATATAAACGCAGTTACCATACACATGCACTTGTCGCTGTCACCCGCGCATAGCATAGATTAGTGACACGAGACAGAATATATGTTTTTTTTATGTACATATGTATGTATGTATTGATTTGTATGTTGTGCTAATAAGAAAGAGTGAAACAACCACTCAATACATTTATGTACATATATACATTTGTTGTTATAGCGTTTGCTTACGATACATGTACACGGCATGTTTTTTACATCTGACTTGTCAACTTTTCAGGTCACATGTTATTGTGCATGTGTGTAAAAATTGCTGTTTATCAATTTTTTTTTATTATTATTCGATCCAAAACGTACATGTAATTTACTCCTCGTGGTCATAGTTTGAAAAACAAATACATAGCTACTGAGTCCAAATAAATAAACATCTACATTTCTATGTTTTAAATTTCATTAAAATCTGTTGGATAGTTTTGGAGAGGCAGAAAATACCCCCGAGCTTCCCTCGTGGTCCTATTTTTTTTATAAAAATGTATAGCTTATGTATAGTTTTACATAACTACTGCTAATGTTACGGACAAATTTATTGTATGTACTATCATTAAAAATATTTACATAGTCCCATACCTGCCTAGTGATCAAAGCACATTTTTGCTAAAACAATTTTTTTTTCATTTTTACACAGAAGTGCCAAAAATACTGAAGGTATTTTTTTAAACATGGATATTTCATATGTATGGCAGATAACCAAAACACATTCATGGGTATTGAATAATATCTGCATAATATTCATGTACCTATTTGTGTTTACTGAATATAGGTGCGTGAAGATATTGCCGTGCATTAGTAGGTATAAGTAATAACCATACTTTTTGCAACGCACAACCATAGCGGTTGTTATTATTTGTGTTATAAATATGTGTACCTACTTATACACAATAACGAAAAGCGTGGGTAAATACCTCTGTATATTTTTCTTATGGGTACTTGTCATTCCCTGGTACATACTTCTTATTTTTATAAACGCATATAAGATCTTACTAAAGGCCCAACCAGAATGTGCATAAACAAACTTAAGCTACTGTCAAAAAGAAAACAAAAAGCCTCTCAAATCGATTTAAAATAACAAAAACAAAATAAAAAAAACATTCACCCTTATTGTGTTTGGCGTATTTAAAATACGCCTACGACTGTTTGGTAATAGATTAAAGAGAACGTGAATATATTTTCTTTAATCTGTTACCAAACAGTCGTAGGCGTATTTTAAATACGCCAAACACAATAAGGGTGATTGATTCCGTACGGAATGAGCACCTTGCATAAGCAAATTACAGTTTTATAAAACTTAACATAAAGTTTCCTAAAGTTCAATATGGTTTTACACATATGATTTACATGTATTTGCTAAGTTGCTTAAGTCACGTTATTCACAGTCTGGTTGGACCTAAATATCCGCTATCCAGTTTGGGGCCTGGTTATTATGTATTGTTTTTGTATTACTAATATTGTATTAGGCTGGGGAGCCAACTCGTTAATAATAGTTATATTGTATGTATGGATTTATTTTTTTATTATTTGTGCCTTAATTCAGAATTTGCATTTACAATTGGAATATATTATTTTTGGACTCCTAGGCTTTTTATTACTTGGATTGAAATAAATCAATAGGTATAAAGGAATTAAGTAACGGAAACTAAACACCGAATATTAATGGGAGCCACTGTAGGTATGTAGTAGTTTTTTTTTTTTAATATTTTAAAAGCGTTTCTTCTTTACGTTTTTTTACTTGAACATTACAAAAAAATCATTGACGCACGAGTCTAGTTATATTTTTACTAAACTACATAGAAATCACCACACACCAGGGTTGGCAAGTTTAGTGCAATACTTTTTTTGGTACTATTTAAACACGAAAAGTATGTACAATGGCTACACCCAAATAATCTCATATGGCAATTCATGCATACGTACAAGAGATCGGCAATGAGTACGGAAAATGTGAGAAGAGTTAATTGTAGAGCTGCAAAACTATCGATAGTCGGCCCCATCAATAGTTTCGATAGTTTGCTTAAAAACTATCGATAGTATCGAAAAGTTTCTATGTGCCACTTCTGTGGACACGGTAGTCAATGAAGGTGGTTAAAAATTAAAAAGTTTTAAAACATCATTTACAGAAAACGTTTTTCAGGTGTAAAGACCAGCATATCCACTTTCAGTGTCATCTATGGTTTAAAATGAATATAAACTTTATATAGAAATAGAGATGGTTAATTGTCATCAGGGTTGTCAGTTTTTTTTTCACCTTCGACGTCAAAATATTCAACTAAAGTCTAGAAATTTAAAAGGTTATTTCGTAACACTTGCGTTGAAAATGTATTCATATAAAATTCTTTGAATTTTAAATAATTTTTCAAGGAAGTAGAACAAAGTTTTTACAAAATAATTCCATTAATTTTTTTAAGACTTTTCGTTAAGAAAAAAAAAGCCACATTGAGTGAGAAAACACCACTTCTAAGAACCCTGGTTGCTATTATTTTTTTAAACTCAAAATTATTTTAGCTGAATTAACAACGTAACACTCTTTGAAATTATTTGGTTTTTATAAAGTAGTTAATATTAACATTATTTTAATATGAAAATTAGTACACAATTCTGTGGCAATAACGAAAATGTGCTTAAGTTAATTTTTTAAGAATTAAAGGTGATTTTTGAAAATTTACTCCTATTCTAATATAATCATAATTTATCTGCGGTTATATTTTTTTTAAAGTTTTTATTCCTAAAGGCCAGTTTACACGGTAATACAATGTATTACGACTTTGTAGAATCAAAATATTATGAAATTCTCTCCGTGTTTAAAAGAAAAAAATAAAAATCTAAGTATAATTCATGTTTACACGGATGGTATAAGTAAAATCAAAAATAATAACAAAAAAACAGATGGTTGCAGTTTTAAATTTTTACAAAAACAACATGAAAATTTGCTGAGTTGATTTTAGTTGTTTTTGTAATTATATTCCGACCGTTTGTCAGATTTTGTATCCGTATTCTCTCTTACTCAATACATTTTGCTTTCACATAACATTTTTCTCATTCTACATAATTTTTTGCAATGTCGTAATACATTGTATTACCGTGTAAACCGGCCTTAAACAATCCTTATCAGGTATGTGATGAAAATCGATCGATTTCAAAACGAACGTTTTTAAAAGGTGTGATGAATTTCGAGGGATTTTAAAATCCATTTCTGAATTATAGTCTTAAATTTTCGTGCAGAATACACTTCAGTTAACGTATATAATATAAAATTTTAAATCATAAAGACTGAAAATAAAAGAAATATGCATTTAAGATCCATTTTAAAAGATACTAAAAACGATTTTTTCGGTTTCAAATCGTTTCGTTTTTAAAATCGATTTCCATCACATACCTGTATGTCACAAATCTGAAGTAAACTTAAGTTTTATTCCAAATATTATTACACTTTGAAAAAAAGATATGTACGTAAGGAGTCATTTTTCTATAACTTCCTGAAAAGTCGTACAACATAATTGAAACTTTACCCATGTGTAACTTTGATTGTGAAGGTCTCAAGGGTGCCGGTGTTTCTAGTTGTTGTTGCATTTGTTCTTTTGAGTATGATGACCTAAAAAGAAACTCAAATTTGGGTTAAGGCAACTTAAATTACTTTTTTCATTTACTTTTTCCCAAAGAACTGAAAAAGTTTATGTACTGCTCAAAACTTGTATCGAATGAGTTGTTTAAAATTTTCCGATAGTATCGATGGTGATAAAAACTATCGATAGTCCGCCAAAAATAAAACTATCGATACTATCGATTGTTTTGCAGCTCTAGTTAATTGATGATTCATAATTTATCGTACTTAAAGGTACGCATTCATATTTATTGCAATGATATCGAAATTATATCAACTCAGAAATTGGATGTAATAGCCTTTTCATACTTTTCAACATTTACCATCTAACATTAATTTGCAAAGATGTTGAAATTTTCCCATAAGAAATACATGGGCTCAAAATCAAAATTTGTCAACATCTTTACAAATTTAAATTATTAAACAAAATGAATTATAAATATATTTTCGTGTTTTTTAAATTTTGGCACCTTTGTAGAAAAAAAGTATTTACAAAAATAAGTTTCTTTTTTCAGAAATGGTGACATTTTTTATTGATAGAAGATGTTATAGCCTTTTCACACTTGTCAACATTTAACATTTAACATCAATTTGCGAAGATGTTGGAATTTTCCCATAAGAAATATATAGGGCTAAAAATCAACATTTTTCAACATCTTTACAGAATGTTAATATCTCATTTTGTTCCCTTTTACATTTTTCGATTCTTTTAGTGTCATCACTAGAAAAGTGGCAATAAATTCTATTATTATTGTGGCATCACTGACAAAATGGAAGTTGCTTTGAAGGCAGCGTTACCATTTCTCAAGTTTTTCCTTTTTTGCAAGGTTTATTTTGCTTAAATTATTAAACAAAATGAATGAGAAATACATTTTGGTGTTATCTTTTAGAATGTTGGCACTTTTGTAGAAAAAAAGTATTTAAAAAAATAAGATTTTTTTTCAGAAATGGTGACATTTTTTATTAATGGTAGATGTTAGATGTTTCAAGTGTGAACGCGTATTTCACATTTTCAACATCTTCCATGCGTTCCTCCGAAATGTATGCAAGTGTACAAAGCAAGGCGAATTGACTAGAAGGTGAGGTCAACTCCACAACAACACTGCTTCTGTGGTCGGGTTGTCAAAAAAATTGCTAGTAAAAAAAATTGGTTTGTTTACATAACAAGTAAGAGTGCTATATTCGGCTGTGCCGAATCGTATATACCCTTCACCATTGTGCGAGCAGAATACAGAGCAACTAGACAAAACCTAAATAATTTCTACATAAACATACATATATAAATACAATACATAAAACTTCATTATAAATTAAATTTAAAAAGTTAAAACTGGTAAATATTTTTTTAAATCGTTTTAGAACATAAAAAAATTAAAAAAAAATTTTTCTTTTTGAAAAAACACGATTCGAACCAGGGACTCACAGTTTCTAACCTAAACAAACCCCCTAGACAACTGGACCATGAAGGAACGTTTTATGAATATCATTAAAAGTAAATATGATCAGTTTACAGTTCACACAGTTGAGTTGTAATTATTTTTGATGTTTTAGTTCACCACAATAAAGCAAAGGTGGCCTATAATCACCAAAATAGATTGTACCATGTATGTGTGTTTGTTTGGTTTCTTTTTGTATAGGCACTGTTGTCATACCGTAGATTTATCTTTTTTGGCGAGTTTTTAAGAAGCCAACCGAAACAAAAATTCCTAGTTTCTATTTGTTAAAATTATTTCGTTAAATAGATGAAATAATAAAGAAGGCTGATAACGAAAATTATATTGAGCATTATGCTAGTATATATAAACAAATACCCAAGGGGGGGGGGGGGAGCAAACGGACATCGTTAAATCAACTTCGCTTTTCATAAGGACCCAGAATATATATACTTTATAGGGTGTAGGATCAATATTTTGGAACATACAAACGGAATGACAAAGTTATATATACCCTCTTACCTTCGGTGAAGGGTATAAAAATAAAATTTTTTTGGATTTCAGTACTTTGGACATAACTCAGCCATTTATTAACCGATTTGACAGATTTATATACCGATGTCTTAAGGAATAAATTTACCATTTACTTTGGTGATAAAACTTGGACTCAGAAAGACCTATGGGTTCCGAAAATGTGTATTTAAAAAAAAAAAATTTAATTTTGGTCATAACTTTTTCGTATCTGAACCGATTTTCCCGAGTTCTTCAGAAAATATTTTCTATTAAAAATTTCCGATCTTTTGATATATAAGGCGTAACCATAGGTCGTACGACGGTCCAAAAAATCCGGTTTTTATACAATTTTTGATATTTTTTGTACGGGAGGTACCACGCCCACTTGTTCAATCCCGCCCACATTTTGTAGGATGCTGTGTATTGATAACGTTAATGTGTGTACCTAATTTGGAAACTTTGGCTCTTGCCGTTCTCAAGATATACAGAAATAAAAAACTACAACAACAACAAGGGATTTTTGTGCAAAATCAGAGGCAGTTGTGGTTTTTTGCTCATATCTCCGTCATTTTTGGACCGATCTGGCTGAATTTCAATAGCAAACTTAGACGTAGTATATGTGACATAAATATACATCAACCTAGTCCACATCATTTCTGGGGTTTTCGGAAAACCCATTTCAACATACAGACGGACAGACGGACATCGTTAAATCAACTTCGCTTTTCATAAGGACCCAGAATATATATACTTTATAGGGTGTAGGATCAATATTTTGGAACATACAAACGGAATGACAAAGTTATATATACCCTCTTACCTTCGGTGAAGGGTATAAAAAACTAGTTTGTATACAAACTTTGACAAGTCGACCACCGAAAAAAAACACCGTATGTTGACTTGACCCCACCTTCTAGTCAATTCGCCTTGGTACAAAGGGTTTTAGATGTTTCAAGAGTGAATGCATGTTTTACATTTTCAACATCTTCCATGCGTTCCTCTGAAATGTATGCAACTGTCATACTGTTCATTCAAATAAGATCAATATTAATCATACTATTAAGATTCATAAAGTAATTCAAAATAATTTAACAAAAAATAACCTAGTGTAAGAAATAAAAATAATTTGAACTAAAAAAATATTTCAGTACAATTAAGGTCAAAAAAAAGTATATTTTTAAAATTGGTTGGTACAATTTTAAAATTCTCAATGCCATCCCTGCCACACGCACATTCAATTTAAGTTTTCTGTTTGAAACCTCTTTTTATAGTATTGTGAGAACAGGACACTCTTTAATACACTGCTAACTTTAATAAAGTAATTCAAAATAATTTAACAAAAAATAACCTAGTGTAAGAAATAAAAATAATTTGAACTAAAAAAATATTTCAGTACAATTAAGGTCAAAAAAAAGTATATTTTTAAAATTGGTTGGTACAATTTTAAAATTCTCAATGCCATCCCTGCCACACGCACATTCAATTTAAGTTTTCTGTTTGAAACCTCTTTTTATAGTATTGTGAGAACAGGACACTCTTTAATACACTGCAAACTTTCTCTAATCATTAATTTATACACATATAAGAGAGGAGAGGCGGCTGCTTAAAATCTTCACCTGCAAAAAATACAGCCACACAATACCAAACAAAATCACTATACAAACTTGAACAGCAAAAAACACAAGCAAGAATTTTTAAGCAAAATGTGAATGAACTGCAAACGAAAGTCGGCATAAAGCAAAAAACGCAAAAATTCACTACATTTTGTATAAAAAAAATCGCGCACAAACAAAAAAAAAAACTATAATAGAGTAGATGAGCAAAAACGAAATCAGGCAAAGCAAAAAAAAAACTACGGTACGTAAAAATAACAGGAGTGGCATTTATATACACACATAAACACGTATAGTAAAAGAAAAGCACAGAACAAAGAAATGCTCTTCTTTTTGTACGTAGCTGTTGTTTTAAATTATATATTAACTTGTCACTTTTTACTACGCCTTTTTGGAGAATACGGTTTTTGGTGTGTAAACAAGAATGAAAGAAAAAAAATGGCCGTCTTTTACAATCACATACCAACCAAAAAATAAATTGAAGATATCATGAAAAAAGTGTGTTTGCCAAAAGGGCGGTGAAATTTTTTTTATATTTTAGCACAAAGTATAACTTCAAGAATTAAATTAGCAAATGTTTACTTACCCGCTTATTTTGTACTTGTTTAATCAAGCTGTTTATTTAATTGAGGTGTATACAAATTTTCTTTTCATAATTTGCGCAGCTTAAAATCCAAAATTTATTTTTGCGCGTATATACAACACACGAGAAGAGGAGAATAATTGGAATTTTTCTGCACACACAAAATAAGAATTTTTTTAACTCACCTCTTCCTCGTTTCTTTTTTTTTTTCTTTTGCAGTGTTTGCATGTGCATGTTTCCACCACCATGACAAGTACTGTTTAAACATAATTGGGTAAACAAAATCAAGGGGTGAATAAAGTAAAATGTTGCCTATACACAGTGTTGCTTTTTAAGCAACATTGTGCTTATGACGTAACTTAAATTTAACAGTAGACTTTATTTTAAATGGGAAATGGGGGGAAATCAAAGCATTTTTAAAGAGCTATATTACAAATAATTTTTTCTCTTATAAAACATAAATGTCTTATTAACGTATGGTGTGTTAAACAGTGGTGTATACAATTTAAAGAGTTAATTTTATTTAAAACAGAAAAATGGGGAAATTAAATTAGTTTAGGTTTAGGTGATCACTCAAAAAACTGAGTGCTTTTCATATAAATTTTACTACACGTCCAATCACTTGTGTTGTGAAAACAGCACATTATATTCTCCCTTTCAAACCTGTAGTAAGGCGCTTTAAGTGTTATATTTTTCATACAATTTTTTAAGAATTCGTTAACTTGCCTTCCTGTTTCTCTGTATGTCCAATTGCGTTGCGCATAAATGTGGTCTTACTTTTTAAATGGTACCACTAGTTCTTCGCGAAATAAGAAAATTTTTCATTCGGATTTTGCTTATTGAAAATTTAGTTATTTTTGGAACAAGCAGTCATCGAGGAAATACATGTGAGTAATTTGGAAACCAAGGAAAACTATGTATGTGGTAGAGGATGTACCAAATATTCCATTAACTTTTGAAAGAACCTAAAAACGGGCCATAAACCGAAAATCTTGTAAGCGAAACGTCCGACATAGAAAACACCAGACAGGGGAAGCATATACAAGCTTCACAGAAAAAGAAGAAGCACGAAAAGAAATTTTGAATTAATAAAACAGATTTGTGAACTGTAAATTTGACTGTTAAAAACTGGTTACACTTCATCAGCTACAATAAATTAAGTGTTAAAATATTTATGATAGAAATGGATCTAATTTAATTTGGATTAAATTTTATTAAATTATTTATCTTTTTAGTCTTATGTACATATGTATTAAATTATTTATTATTACAAATAAATAAAAAAATTAAATATTTTAACATTTCTATAGAAAAAAGAGGTTTTATTCCTGAGGTTAACATGTTGTGGGTAATATAGTATCGAGGGTATGAAATTTAAGTTAGGTACAAATCGTCGGAAAGGTTAATTTGTCTAGTACAATTTTTATTTTAAGGTTTTAGGAACACTTACATACAATTAGGAAAAAATTCAAAATAGTATAAATTAACAATAAAATAACAATTGAAAAACCCTTGTCTTACATGAGGTCTTCACCTGACAATTTTTTGTCAATTTAAACGTCAAACTTCATATAAACAAAAGCTGACAAAAATAATTAGAGTTTTTTATATAGACTTTGTCGTTTGGTATGACAAAAAATTGTTAGGTGCTCTTGACTGATCTTGTTGAAAAATTGTGTCTAAGCTACTATCCAATAGGACTAACATTGGTGCAAATTTAATCCCGATCGGAAGACATCGGTTTCAAAATGAGTATGAATTTTATACATATATCTATCATATCAGAAAGAATTGAAAAATCAAAGATCTTTGACACTAACATAAACAAAGTAGCATGTAAAGCTTACAACACATTAAATAGTTTATTCATCAAAACAAAAGATAGAATTAATAAATGGGATATGTCACACATTATCTACGAAATTCCTTGCAATGGAAATGATTAGAAAAATTGCAACAAAGTTTATATAGGTACAACAAAAAATAAATTAAGGACTAGAGTTGAAGGACATAGATGAGATCAAAAATATAGAAACATTCATTCTAAAACACAGCATTATCTTATGGTTTCTATGAATTTAATCACTATCCGAACTAGGAACCTAACCTATCCGAACTAAGTCTAATTATAAACGCAGGTACATACATATGTATGTATTTCGAAACCTAACCGCGGAAATTACAATAAAAAAAAAAAATTTTATTGTAAGCGACAAATTTCATAAAAAATTTATATGAAATTAAATATAAAAAATCTGTCTTCTGTAAAATTTGATTTTTGGCGCTTACGTTATGTTTGCGGTTGGGACTCGATATATTGGAAATGTTGCAAATAATACACTTACAACACAGAGAATTAATTTGAAAACAGATAAGGATAATATAGCTAATAATTATAGAGCTTTAGTTGTTAAGAGGCAAAATATAAGTATAGTATTATGTATATATATACTATATATATATAAAACAAAAAAGTGTACACTTTGATGTCACCCCTAACTGCGAAACGGTCGAGCGATTTCAAAAATAATCTGTTTATGATTTATGTGAAGTTTGCACGAAATCAGCGCAGTGGTTCCGGAGATATGGCATTCAGATTTTCCTATATATTCCCATGCAAATATCAACAAAATGTCCTATATTTTCTATATTATGATTTTTTTATTTTCACTTGAAAAGTTACCAAACCATTTATCGTAATATCTTATGTGTACAATGACATTCGAAATAGGTCGTAAAGTATATTTCATATCGCTAGATGTCGTAAAATAGGTCAAAACGGGTAAAAGCTCCCCTTCCCTTTATCTTCTTAACTAGACAACCGATTTTCTTGAAATTTGGCAGTCAAATAGTGTAAAATCTGGAAGGAACTATGGAATATAATTTTTATTATTTAGGGCGTGAAATAGGGCAAGAGGGATAAAAGCTCCCATTCTCTATATCTTCTTAACTTCTCAACCGGTTTTCTTAAAATTTGGCATGCAGACACTGTAACATCTTAAGGAACTTTAAGATATAAATTTTTTGGAAATTCTAACATTTAGGCTGTACAAAACGGCAAAACGGGTAAAATTTTAATTATCCGATGATAGTTGTAAGCCTTGAAGGAACTAAAGGCTATAAATTTTAACATTTACGGCATAAAATACAGCGAAAAGGATAAAAGCACCACCCTTCTATATACCTTCTTAATTAATTAACCGATTCTCTTGAAAATTTCATGTATTTTTTGACAAATTTTTTTATCCGGTAATTTTACTTCGGAATTTGAACCCACAACGGCTTTGCAATGGTACACGATTGGTAGTTAAAAAAATTAACGAAAAACGTTATCGAAGCTACCATTTTGAATGGTAAATTCCGAAACGAAAATGTTTTGCTGCCACGAACTCCGATGATTCCCACAGGCATCCCAACTGAATTCAAACGCGTTCAATTTTCTTTAAGTTTGGCATTTGCAATGACAATCAATAAGTCGCACCACCACAGAATACTGTATTCTGTGGCACCACGCACGCTCAATTGTACGTGGCATGTTCTCGCATCGGCAAGCCATCGAACTTATTTGTGTTGGCTAAAGACGGAATGAATGACAAAAAATATCTTACACGAAAGTGCTCATTGTAATGAAAATTATTATCTTCAGGATAAAAAATACATGAGTTTTTTATGTTTAACTTTTTAATATGTAACCAACAGAAATAAAGAAATAAATGCCTATTGTTTTTTTTCATCGCTGATCATGTTATTCCATTCCTCTTTCTTTCAATATAGATAAGTTATGGGGCAAAACAACATTTGCGGTGTCAGGTAGTATATATACATAAAGCTCATTTACTTCAATCCATTTCGAGATAAACGCGTTTAAAGATTTTGATTTGATCTAACCACTTTAAAAAAATAACTACACATTCTCCACTATAACATAGCGCTTACATTTTACAGTACTGGCAAGACAGTAAGAAAATACATATTAGTTGCCAAAAACACTGCTAACTGGCTTCGTGACGTAGGCGTCCAGACAGTTGTTAAGACATACTACGTTTATACGCACCACTTATTCGCAAATAAATATATTGCAAGTAGAGAATATTGCCGCATAAACAGTGAATAAAAGTTTAATTTGCGAATAGCTAACTCATGAAAACAATTCCTGATTAACGACACTATTTGCAAATAAGATTTTAAGGATTGCCACACTTTTAACCGTTTTACGTTTTTATTTCGATGTGGCTCATTCATATGACAACAAAAGTAAAATTAAATCAATAATGTGCAAATAAATTTAAAAATACACAATAATTTTTGATCTTTTTCATTTAAAAAATAAAAAGTTTATATACATACAGTGCTACTAAATGCATACATTTTTCATCTGGCATCACTTAAAAACAAGAATTTTCATTAGGAAAATTGACATATAAACAGTAAGTTAGTTAATTGCAAATAATTTTTATTCGCGAATAGGCTACGTATAAACGTAGTAACAGTTCACTTTGAAATATATGTCAAACGTGAATGTTGCAGTGAAAGTTCAGCTAAACGTGTTTTATATGTATGAACTAAACAAACTTAAAGACAGCATTGTAAAAAAACATAACACTTAACTAAAACACAAAAAATCAAAGCAAAATATATTTATTTTTTTTTTAGGTTTTTTCCTTTTGCTAATAAAATTTTAGATTATTGTTAGAAAATGTAAAATTACTGTCCAATTTTACTGTGCAAAATTTGCTAGGCAGTAGACAAAACAGTTGGAAAAGTGTGCATGTATTGCTACTGTCATGCCAGTACTGGCAAATGTAAACGCCAGGTAACTCCAAAATTTAATTTTTTGTGTTATGTCACTATTGATGAAAATTAGCTATATTAATATATCAGTATATCAAAAAACGCTACAATCACATGGTACTGTATAAAGATAATCAGATTTCACGGCACAACCCTGTTTTTAAAAAAATAGCAGCTGTTGCATTTTAAGTTGCTATTTACTACTACAGTTTTTTACAATTATGTGACCACACAGATGTTTGTCTTGGCAGATTTTGCTGTATGGTACATCTGAAAAGATTTTCGTTTCGGGAAAGTTAATATAAAAATTGGTAAATATTCAACATGAACATACCCACTGGTATTGTTACGCACACCAGACAGGTACAAAGCTTATACAAAAGAGCTTTGCGTAACTTGGAATCCTGGTATGATCGTAGGTAAGTTGAAAAGTGGGAAATAAGTTTTTAAGACCACACTGATCATATTATGTAATTTGTTATTTTGTTGAAATTTTAGAGAAATGTACCGCTACAGAGCTGTACAATTGCGCCAACGCTTCGATGAGAATCGCAACGTGACGGATATGGCAAAGGCTGCTCAGTTGTTGACCGCTGGCGAACAAGAACTATTCAATACCCAGCATTATCAGCCAATTAAATGTAAGATTTTTAAAAATAATTATGGGAAATTATTCAAGCAACTGATTTTTCTATACATTTGTTTTTTAAAGTTGCTAACAGTCCTGGTGGTTGCGCTTTTGAACGTGATGTTGAGCCTCCAGATTGGGTTTTGGACTTCTGGCATCCTTTGGAAAAAGCTCAATACCCTGAGTTCTTTTCTACACGTGAACAACGCAAGAAAGAATTTGTTGCCTGGTGGGAGAAAAAATACGGCAAACCTGATCCCAAAGATTTGCATCATTAAAAATAGTTGTGTACCTATTAATAAACAAAGAAATAAACACATTGCCAAAACTAAGATTCTTCAAAATCTTAGTTAAAAGTATTGAAAACACTTGTTTTTATTAAAAAAAATTATAAATACATATTAAAAGTAATTCGAAATCTTAAATTCTGTTGTACGTATTACATTAAATATAATTCAGGCAAAGTTGAAATAAGAAAAATCAATTTTATAAGGTATATGATGGGACCAAGTTTTAGACAACGAAAAGATTTAAGATCGATATTATCCTTCTCGGTGTCTAAAAAAAATTTGATTTCATATGTAGGTATTTTCTTCATCTCTTCTGTCTATATTCAGTCTTATGGTTGTAGTTGTTGAAAACGACTGTCTTTTTTTGTAGTAGATAAAAGAACACGGATTGTGCGCTACTTTAATCTTTTACAAAAAAACGACACAGTCGTTTATGACAACGCCAACCGTAATAAGGCCAATTATTTAATATTACAAATGTTAGTTGAACCTGAAATTAAGACTATTAACCCAATTATGAATAAAAATTACCCAGTTTTCTTCCTTTTTCCATTTTTCCTATTTAAATTTATTTGTTTAAATGCGAGAAGGGAGAAAACTCGCGCGGAAATTTACCTCATAATTGGGTTGTATAATTCAGAAGCATATTTGAAAATCGCTTGAAATTCATAACACATTTTAAAAACGATAATTTTTAAAATCGGCCGATTTTCATCACATACCTGGGGCCTGATTCTGGCAATCGTGATCGAGTACTTTTTCGATTCGAGCGCAATTTAATATCTAATTATTTCAGTCATTACTGAACGAATCGGAATAATTTTTTCAGTGTTGTAAAGCATTAATTTGAGTTTCACAATACTGAAAAAATAATTTCGATTTGTTAAGTATCGACTGAAGGAATTAGAAATAAAATTGCTTTCAAAACGCGAAATAACTCGATCACGACTGCCAGAATTAGGGCCCTGAATTAGGTTTCATTTTAAAATAATAAAAAAAAATTCAATAATTTAACAAAAGATGGTTTAAAAAAAAAAACTGAGTTGTATATTGTTAGTAGGAGCTATTTTGGAAGGAAATTTTCAAGACTATTGCCTTTACCGCACGTTAGACTTTAAGCTCTTCTTTCAAAATCAAGACATTCAGCTTTATTACGGTTGTCGTTGTCGTAAACGACATTAGTCAAGTTTTATGTAGTAGATTACCTGTGCTCTTTAATCCATTACAAAAAATGACATAGTCGTTTGCGACAAAGACAACCGTAATAAGGCTGATTAATTACACACTAAAATATTTTATATTATCTATTCGGCTTCCAAGCGAGGACGCTTTTTACAACTATTACCAGGTCCGTTAGCTGAACTTGAACCGTCATTGGCATGATCACGTTTTTTTGGTAAAATTTTTTTATCCCATTGTTGTGTTAAATAGCGCAGCAGTACAGATCGTTTATCTAATACTATATGCTGCTCCGAGGGATAGTCTTCAGTGGGTAGATAAACGGATGGTCTTTTTTGTGATGTCCGCATGGCTTGTTCCGTATTAAATTGTGAGAAATTGTCAGCATTATGGCAGGGTAAACCCTTAATAAAGTCTGTTACCGACATTTTTTATTTTCCTTATAATTTTTAGTTTTTGCTTTATATTTTCAACCTTTGTTTTTTTTACACAAAAGCCAGCTGCTTGGTTTCAGGCTTTACGTTGTTGTCTGCAATATAGTTTTATTAATTTATCAATTTAGTTAATATGACTGATTACAAAGTTGCTTTTTATTTACTCTAAATATTTGTGGTTTTTTTTTGGTTTTCTACTGGCAAGTTTAAAGAATTATTTCAGTTTTTTAGGAATAATAATGAAAATTTATGTTTTCTAAGTTCTCATCAATTTTTTGACGTTTTAGTAATCACTATTGTTGTCGTGGGTCTATCATCAGGTCTAAGCAGAACTACAAAAATGAACAATAGGAAAAAAACATGAATTTGTGTAAAACATGATAAAGATGTCAAAAATCTGCGCTTTTATTTGTGTATAAAATGATAAAGATGTCAAAAACTATTGCTACAAAAACAATTACACGAAAAGAAACACAACTCTGCAAAAAAACAGGTTGTGTTTTGCATAGACCTAATGATTAGCCCATGGTTGTTGTTGATTTGCGTCATGTCTCGAAAAGTTGCCAGATTATTAAAAAAATTTAATTAGAAAAAATTAATTCTAAAATTAAAAACAATGCCAATTTGTTTAAAAATATCTAAATTTTTAAATTTGTTCAATAAATCTATAGATTCGTCTAACAAACAGACTATGCTAGCTGGGTAATTAAAATTTAGGGTGAGTGTGAAACGCTATCAAAGTTATATGGTGAATTAAAATTTTTGCGTACATACTATTTTTGGCATGATTTGTATTTTTTCACTATCACTAAACGCATAAAATGTAATACACAAAATCTGCACTCAATACAAATATTGCAAAATTTGAGCATGACATACACTAAAAAAAAAAAAAATGTAATTTTGTATGTGCATGGTTTTTGTGATGAAGCAAAAGAAATTAAACCAGTGTTCGAAATAAACACTTAATATCGCTCCTTAGTGTTCGGTTCGGAAGATTTGTGGAAATCACAAACGCTAATAGTGTTTGTGTAGAAAATCATTTAAAAAATTAACGTTTCTCTGTTTGTCTTCTTTCGAACACAAAAAAAATACTGTTGTTATCCAACTCAACAAAAGATGAGAACATTTAACTCCGTTCGGTTCTGCTCATTAATGTTCGTCGCTTTTGGCTGGTAAAAAACCAAACATTTTTAAAAAACAAAATACACATCGTCGTTCGTAAATTATTGTGTTCTATATGGTTATTTTTTATATATATGTATTATAGAACACAATAATTTACGAACGACAACATATGAAAAAAACAAAAAGCCAGCAAAATAATTTTACCCAAACAAAACATATACACAATACTCACACAAGCTGTTCGTGCTGCGGTCGTAGCTATACTTTACGTAGAATATATTTCACAGATATATTCCTGCCTTTTCGGGTTAAATGTAGACTAGCTCATGCGCTTCTTATGCCGCAGATCTTATATGGACTTGAGTTGGTGTCAGGGACTATTGCCATGAACTTAAAGATATTGGAGCGGGTTGTTAATACTGTGACTCGTTATGTTTTTAATATCCGTAGACGTGAGCATATATCCGAATTTGTAAAGAAATTTTTAGGGTGTTACTTTGATAAATTCGTAAAGTACCGTAATATTTTTTTATTTCATCGCAATATTGCTGTGTAATACGTTTTTTGGCCCAAATGGCTTTGTATTACAATATGGATTAATAAATAAATAAATAAAATTAACCTATGCAAAAATTGCCAACATTTGCTGCAGTGTTGTGGCATCAATGTCCTAAAAAACTTTTGATACAGGGAATGGATTCCAAAATCGGTTTTCGATAGACTTTTCTTGTTAATCAATTAATCGCACCTCAAAATCGATATTCAAAAAATATGTATTTGCAAACTTATACCTTATGCCACAACCAGTGCGATATGTATGTACATTTCACATGATTAAGATTATAAAAAAAATTCTAAATTAGTTTTTATTCACGATAGGGGTGATTAATAGTATCAAAGTTGATACAGGCAAAGCTCGGTATAACAAATACTCACATCAACGAAAATCCGATATAACGAATGAGCAAGTTTTTTCATTAGCTACCTTATATAACGAAAGATCAACTTTTTTTGCTCCCGGTTTAACGAATGTTTAAGAAAAACAAAGCAAAACCAAAAAGTCGGTAAAATACCGTTTGTTTGGATGTGCTTTTTTTTGTTTGTTACAAAGTATGAGAACATGTAGATTAGTTTTAAGCATAATAAAAGAGTTTTGTTTGAAGTGTTGTTGAAGCAAAATGGTGAATAGGAAAGCATATCATTCAGTGAAAAAATAAAATTTTTAGAAGAATATAAAAAAGGTGTAAGTCTTTTTCTTATATCGCGTATTGAATATGAATACGCTGATAGAGGAATTTGTTATTATTTTTAAACATATGAGTGTAAGCATACATATATACTACAGTTTATTTTGGATAAATAATTTGTCCCAATATGTAAACACGTATTTACTTACGTATCGATGGTTTTCTTCCGCAACCTCGTAACTCAAAAACAACTACTTTTCAGGAGAGACGTTATACCGGGCTTTGCCTGTACTTGCGTTATTTTTACAATGAAATGTACCTTTAAAAATGAATTTTATTTTTTTCATTCTTTTTCCCTTTATCTGGTGAATAAAATTTATTGGAATTACAGTTATCAAAATCATGACTTAAGTGTTTAATATTACTTCATAAAAACGAAATATTTTTTCAAGTTAAGTTGTTGCAAATAAATATAATAAATTTTTAGCAAATTGCACAATTTCAGTACCACCCAATTTGGATGTGCCATAAACACGATCCACAAATGTAATAGGTACTTCACCCACCGAAAAACCATGTTGCCTGGCACGCACTAACATTTCCATTTGGAACACATAACCTTTTGAGACACAACTCGCGATACACTTTTCCAAGACAGGTTTCTTGTATAATCTAAATGAACCGGTCAAGTCGGAAGCATTAGGGCGCAACAAAAGTTGTGACAAAAAGTTGGCACCTCGAGAAATTAGCTTACGCTTAAAATCCCAACCAAAAACGCCACCACAGCCTTCATAACGAGTGCCGGATACTATATCGTAATCGTCTTTCCTTTGCAGCTCAATAAAGTCGGGTATGAATTTTGGCTAAAATAGAAGTTGTGTAGGTATTTAATTTTTTTTTTTTTGAGAAAACTTACATGATGACTTAAATCGGCATCCATTATAATAATAAAATTGCCGGTAGCATGTTGTATTCCATGTACATAAGCTGTACCCAAACCCAGTTTTGCTTTTCGCGGCCTTAGTAAAATTTTATCCTCTCCATACATTTTTTGTAAATCTTGCGCCACTTCTAAAGTTCCATCAGGACTACCATCATCAATGATAATTATTTCAAATTTTAAGCCACTTCGAAGAATATAAAAACAGTAAAATGTAATTTTTGGGTTTTTTTTTTGTCTTTCAAAAAATCTTACCTATCATTAAGATACTTCATTATTAACCAAATAATGATGGGTAAATTTTCCTTCTCATTATATGTGGGCAAGAGTATACTGTATTTGTGTTCCATTCTTATTGCAATATTTTCTCAATTTAGGAAAACTACTATTTATGTAAAAAAAGAAAAACAATGTTAATAAAATGTATGACGTGCCTCGAAACACAAATGCCATACAGCTGTTTTACGGCATTACCTTTATTCGGCATATATAAATCACTACTACCAAGGCAAATTTATTACAGGTGGTATTAAAAGCCCTGCTGATAACTTTTTTTTTTTAGCTTTGTCATTGTTGGATGTCAAAATGTTTATTATCTTTGTTTCTGTTTTGTTTTATTTCTGTTTTTGACATTGTACAATGATTTTACAAAAACAAATTGCTTGTTTTTTGTACGAGTGGTACTTGTTGTAGTACCGAGATAACCTGGGCTGAATTCGCTTTGACTCTATGCAGCATGTTCTTATCACAGAATACTATTCTGTGGTTCTTATGTATGTACATATTGGCGCAGTGCAGTGAATTTTGATGCCTTTTTTGTTTCTTTACAGTTTTTATAAATTCTTTTTGACATTAACCGTCACAATTCAACCAACAAAAAATCTGTGGTTTTTTCTATTGCTACATTGTTTTAGAACTGAATTCCCTTTGTAAATACATTTTGCAGCTGTAATACAGCTGTTTACGGTGTTACCCTTATTTCTCATATAATCAAAGAGTGGCCAGTATAAAATAAATCAGGGCTGATTTAACTTTATTAATGATAGGCTGATTTTTTTAAAATATCCTGGCAAATATTAAAAAATAATAACAAATTATTAGACATCACATTAAAAATGGCATTTAAGGACGACTTAAAAAGTATTTTTTTTTTAATGTAGCAGTTCTTACAGCGCATGCGCTGTTTTTATGTGTCAAACTTTTCTTTGACGTTTTTTTTTGTAACTGTCAGTTCATAGCGTTTAACAAAACGGGCTTGTCTATAGTTTTATCATCCTGGTCAGACGTAAAGAAATAGTGCATACAAATATTAGATAAAAATGAAATTTAATTAAGAAATACATACAAAAAAATGCTTTTAAAATAAAAAAAATTTTTGAAGATTAATTAATAATATTAAAAAAAATTATTCGGTGTTTTAAGTGTTTAGTGTTACTAAAAGTAAAAAAACCTCTACTTTAATTTCCACCAATTTATGCTTTATTATGGCTAAAAAGATTCCCTTTAATGTTGTATTTGCTTCTGGTAAGTTAAATTTTAGCTCTAAATAATATTATTGTGTTACAATCTAATAAATATTAAATTTACTCCCATTTATATATTGTATTTTTAAGGTCACTTGAATCTTGCCCTACCTTTGTTGGCTTTTTGACAAAGTGTAATCATTAAAAACAAATGTTTTTATGGTTGGTACTTTTTTGTGTACTTGAGAAATCGATAAGTCTATGTGATGTTTTTCCGTTTAGTCTTACAAAATTACTAAAACTAAATGTGCTATATAGGTACATATGTACATATATATGTATGTACCTATATGTAATTTTTATATTAAAATCAGGAATAACGATTTGAATTTATGAAATTGTTCAATTTTAATGTTTAAGATGTTCATAAGTGTCAGAAGGCTCGTCCTATTTTATTACTAAGTACATGTGGGTTACGTTTTGCTGGGATTAAGGGATAGAATCACTGCCATTTTTAACTTTCTTTATGTGCGTTCGTTTATTTTTCCAGTTAAATCCAGTAGGTGAGTAATATGAAAATTTTACAAATTTATGTGTACGCGAACGCATTTCAGTAAAATCCAGTACAAATTTGTACAAATTTTGGGGTAAACGAACGCAGCTAATGTCACATTAATTGAGGAGGTTCTTCACAAAACTACACTTTTTCACTTTTTGTGTTTTTCAAAATTTGAGAAAATAGCTTATTAGGAATATCATTTTGAACTTGAATAATCTAAATTTGACGAAATCATGTATTTTATATTATTTTTCTGGTGTTTTGGAACAATTTATTTATTTAAAAAAATTTATATACATACATAATTAGCTAATTATGAATACAAATAGAAAAAGGTACTAATAACATAGGTTTTCGACCAAATTTTTTATGCTAGATTGTTTTATATTAAGTTGTAAATATTACAGTATTTTAATAGGGTTTTAACGTCTTTGATATTGTCGTAATTTATACATTTTAAAAGATCCGGTAAACATATTTTGCCGAAGAGTGAGATTTGTGCTATTCTGATAGTCTGACAGTTAAAGATTAAGTGATATATATCCAGTATGGCATTAGATTGACATAGGTTGCAAACTGTTGGTTGTGAGTTAAGGAAGATATGTTGATGCGTTAAGAAGGTATGTCCAAATCTCAATCTTATAAATTTTCCTTTGTCGAGTCGTCACATAGTGTGACGTAATGGTTGAACGTTTTATAGATGTGTTGGTAGGTTGTCCAACTTGCAGCTTTAGCGTTTTGAATACTTGTTAATATTATTATTTTTATGTCCTCTTTATTTGCAGAGGGTTTAGTTATTATAGGGGCATAAATTTGACGAAATCATGTATTTTAAATTATTTTTCGGGTGTTTTAAAACAATTTTATTTTCGTCGGGTTTTCATTTCAATGCTACAAAAAAAAAAATAATCAGTTTTGTCGAAAGTGGAATATTCAAATTTTAACAAAACCTTCTTAAAGCAATTTAAGTAAATGTAAACAATACGTAAAATCCTTTGCACAGATGATATTCATATCGATGGGTTTATTCCGCAACCACGTTACTCGATTTTTTCCGATTTTATGTTTTAACCGGGAAAGTAATCAGTAAATACCGCCTTACAATTTTGCTATTTTTTTGTTTGGAGAAATATCGGAACTTTTCCTAATTCTTGGATTAT
Organism: Pollenia griseotomentosa; assembly: GCA_963931875.1. Lineage (NCBI taxonomy): Eukaryota > Metazoa > Arthropoda > Insecta > Diptera > Polleniidae > Pollenia > Pollenia griseotomentosa. The sequence goes on along the minus strand of OZ007561.1, from coordinate 197,988,278 downwards.
AAAAGAATATATAGCAAAAAGTTTCAAATATTTGGTAAAAAATAAGTATTTTGTCTCTCCTGAAAAGTAGTTGTTTTTGAGTTACGAGGTTGCGGAAGAAAACCATCGATATGTACATAGGTATTAGTGATGTTTCGAATGTCAATTTTTTATATTCGCGAATACAAATATCTGCGCCAATATTCGCCGAATACGAGTATCCCATCTGAATTTTAGCGCCACTCGATATTTCAGATTTAATTGAATCTCCCGTTTGCGTCGAGAACAATAAAATTAAAATAAACTGCCCCACTTTTAAATGTATTTTAAATTATTATGACATTCGAATTTTTGAAAATTCAAAAAATTTTATATAAAAAAATGTGTTATCACTTATCCTTGGATTAGTGCTGAAAACTATCGATAGTCTTAAAATATCGAAAATATCGATATTTTTATTTAAAATACAGCCGTGGAAACATGTAACAACTGCTATAATTACAGTTTTTCGCCGCAAAATTACTTGCTAATCGTGCATGTTCTGACAATCGCAAAACGCTTAACATTGGCAATTCTTATTTGAAATCACATAAAAGGTGTTCTGTAAACCGCAATAGCAAGAACTTTGGCGACTTCAAATTGCAAAAGTATGCTTAAGGGAACAAGAATATTTGTAAGAAAATGTTCCTGATCGCAAGCTAAACACACGAGTTCAGAACACCATAAAATAAATCTGGCGTTTTGCGATTTCAAATCGTGCGATTGTCAGAACATGGCCGAATAATTCGCGCTAAATAAAAGTGATGTATACACACAAGAAAAATAGCAGGTGGTATTGATAGCACAGCTGTGCTTTTTTTACTGCTAAAGGACCAAATACACTTGTCAAACGCTTGTCCAGCCGGCGAATTTTTGATTTTTCATCCAGCATCGTCGATGTGTACAAACACATTTTCACTAATACTACCACAATGCTTGATTAGTATTTTGATCAGTGTATTTGTGCCTTAATACGAGGCCTTTGGTCAAAATTTGTATAAATATTTATGTATGTTTTCATATTTTGTAATGTTGTAAAAAACAATACTAATGCAATTGCAATACAACGGTAGACCATTACAGGAAAAGTCCTCTAGACCAATTACCTTTTGGTTGGAGAATCCAAACCAATTTAGAACATTATTAAAGTTGCAATTAAATATCTTATAGTCCCCGCTATCTCGGTTCCTTCAGAAAGGTGCTTTTCAGCTGCCGGCGAAATATTAAAAAACCAAATAAAGTGGACAAGCTATTTGTTTTTACAAAAAACAAATCAATTTTTTCCTTCCTAAGTACAAACATTCAGTCGATAGTAATATCGATAGTGAAATCTGAACGATCGATAAATATTGATAGTATCCCAGCACAAGAAGGGATGCAAAATCACTTTCTTTTAAAGTGAATATGCTGGACTTTTATAACTCGAAAACTTTTTCTGTAAATGAAGTGTTAAAACTTTTTCATTGTTACCACCTACTATTGACTACCCTGTCCACAGAAGTGGCACATAAAAACATTTTGTTACTATCGATTGTTTTTAAGCTTACTAGCAAAACTATCGGTTGGGTCTACTAGCAAAACTATCGATTGGGCAAACTTGATCAGGCATTAGACAAGGGCAAAAAATGCTAAAAATTGTTTAGGATTTTTGTTAAAAATGTATTACCATGAAATTTTATTTGAACCTTATTTCAATTTATTTTTAACAAATAAAAGGTAATATTTAAGCAAGTGGATATTTTTTGGTGACACATCAGATACATATAGAGATATTTTCAATTTTCAATTTTTAGCATATGCAGTGTTCTTTCTCAGCCAAGTAACTTATTTCTTATTGGTGTTAGCAAAATTTGTCCCAAGTAGCTTCGATAGCTATTTGATCAATCTTTTGAAAAAATTTTTTTTTGTTTTTAATTTAAAAAATTTTTTTATATTTTTTTTGCTCAAAAGAAAGCTTATGTCTTTTCCTTTAAGGTAGTTCTGGTCTTTTAGAAAAAAATTCAAAATAGTGCTGCATATGCTAAAAATTAAAAATTTTTTCTTTTTATACATAAGCCACTCGTATCCCAAAAAGCGACCAAAACTACCTTAAAGGAAAAGACATAAGCTTTCTTTTGAGTAAAAAAAAAAAAACATTCCGGATAAAAAAAAATAAAAAAAAGTTTTAAATTAAAAAAAAAAACAAAAAATAAAAAATAACAAAAAAAAAATTTTTCAACAGATTGATCAAATAGCTATCGAAGCTACTTGGAACAAATTTTGCTAACACCAATAGGTAATAAGTTACATGGCTGAGAAAGAAAACTGCATATGCTAAAAATTGAAAATTATTTTTTTTTATACATAACCCACTCGTATCCCAAATAGCGACCAAAACTACCTTAAAGGAAAAGTCATAAGCTTTCTTTTTAGGAAAAAAAAACATTCCCGCAAAAAAAAAAGTTTTAAATTTAAAAAAAAACAAAAATATTTTTTTTAAAAAGCTATCTGATCTACTTGGTACAAATTTGTCTAACACCAATAGGTAATGAGTTACATGGATGAGAAAGAACACCTGTATGGCAAAAATGTCAATCTTTGACCCCTTCTATTTCAGAAACTTTTTGACCGATCTTGTTGAAAATTTGTGTCTATACTACTATTTAATGGGAATAAGCTTGGTGCAAATTTCACATCAGAAGACATTGATTTAAAAATTGGGTCACTTAACATGAAATCCCCCATATATAAAATACAAAAAATGTTTGTATGTCCTCTATAGACTCTGGAACCACCCAACCGATGTGCTTCCAACCGGTTGCATTAGAAAGATAATTTCCTAGGGCTTCACTTTTTCCCAAATTTCGGACAACGAGGGGAGTTCGGGGGCATTTTTTTGCCCGCCCGAAATTAACTCATAGATTTTAATGAAATTTAAAACAAATAGATCCCTACATATATGGACACTTTAGCAATACATTTTTTAAAAAATAGGGTCACAAGGGGAAGTGAAGATGGTTTTGGGCTATACATTTTTCCAAAACTCGGACCACGAGGGGAGTTTGGTGGCAATTACTGCCCCTCCGGAGCTACCAAGAGACTTTAATGAAATTTGAAAAATAGATTGATGACTACTTATATGGACAAACAAGTAATACATTTTTTTTAAATAGGAGCAAGAGGGAAGGTGTGGGAAATTTATGCCCCTCTGGAACTACCTCACAGATTTTAAGGACATTTTTCACATAGCTTGATGACTACTTATATCGACCAATTAGTAATATATTTTTTGAAAAATAGGACCACGAGGGGAGGAGGGTGGTAAATTTCTGCCCCTTTGGAACTACCGCAGAGATTATAATGAAATTTAAAAAATGGACAGATTCCTACAAATACCATAAACAAAACGTATTTCTTTTTTAGGAGTAGTAACACACTCCGGGCCATCCGCTAGTTTCTTTTAATTCAAGCGAAGTTAGAGTCCTAAAATTATAATTTTTTCTCCAGTTAAGAGCAAATTTTTTTCAGATATTTCGTTGGAGTTATCTACGATATGAAATTTCATTGCACTTTTACATCTTAATAATTGATATTAGGGTACTTCGAAGATTCCCTAAATATTTTTTTTTTTAAAACAGGTAGTACGTTTCTTAAGATATGAATTGTCAATAAAAAAAATTTTTTTGTACCCTTCCCGAAGGTAAAAAATGGTATATATAAGTTTGTCATTCCGTTTGTAATTTTTACAATATTGATCTTCGATTCTATAAAGTATATATATCTTGGGACCTTAAGAGGAGCCAAGTTGATGTAGTGATGGCCGTCTGTCTGTTGAAATGGGGTTTTCAAAGACCCCAGATATGTTGGGGACTTGGCTTTTATACATTTCTCACACATCGGCTCTGTTAAATTTTGCTATTGAAATTAAGCCAGATTGGTCAATAAATGGCTGAGATATGAGCAAAAAAACTACGACTGCGTATTTCATAAAGTCCCATGTTGTCGTTTTTTTATACCCATTACCAAAAGTAACAAGGTTTTGTATAAGTTTTTTTTATATTTTATTAGATTTTCTTACGTTTTACGTTTTACGTTGTAAAACAAAGGAAACAAAGTTTTTGGTTACAAATACAGGTAACCAATTATAATAAAAACAAACAAACAAATAACCACTTTTTAGTTCAGCTGTTGTTCAGTTCTAGTTTAGCTTTAGTTCAGTTCTATTTCAGTTCTTGTTTAGTTTTATGTTAGTTCTGTTTCAGTTCTAGTTCAGCTCTAGCTCTAGCTCTAGCTCTGTTCTAGTTCCATTCTTGTTGCGTTCTAGTTTATTTTATTTTTAGATCATTAACTTTAAAAGAAGAAACAATAAAGCAAAAAACAAAATATATATTTTTCTAACGATTTTTTATTTGCATATTAAAAATATTAACAACCTAATTATGAACAAAAATTATCCCAAAGTTTATTCGGAATAAGGAAAAAATGCCGGGCAATTTTTATTTATAATTAAGCTGCAAATGTTGTGTAATATTTCTAAAGGTAAAAAAAACACTTTATTTGGTTTTTTATTTACCAACCAAAAAATTTTTTAAATCTTTCCCATAAACTGTACTCTTTACCGGTCATTTTGACAGTGACCTCGGTGCTATTTAATTTAGGATCTGTCAAAGACTTGGTATCCTTTGTCGTATTTATAATAGCGTGATTGGTATTTATCTGATTATTTCCATTAGGGTTTTGGGTTGTTGTACTTTGTTTACTCTAGAACAAATTATATTAAATTATTTATTTTAGTATGTAAAAGAAAAAATTACCTCTTTTGAATTGCTTAACTTTCCTGGCACGGCCACAAAATTAGTATCCTTTATTGTATAGTCCTTCATAAAAAAGATTTATTGAATGCACTATAAAGTATTATTATAGTCAATGTTTTTCTTATGTAAAAACTTACATTTTTTGCATCTAATTGTTCAGCCTGATTTAAATGCAAGTTAAATGCCATAAATATGGTCATTACCAAGAATAATTTATGAAAGTTCATGTTAATTGCAATTAAAGAATCTGATTTTCTCCTCTATTTTTTGTTTTATTTTTTGTTGTCTCGTTTGAATTTAATGTTTGCAATACGAAAAGGTAAAATAAATTATATTTTATGCGGAATATAAACTTGTATTTATACAAAAAAATATAGCACTCAATGTTTTTATAATATGTATTTCTAAACAATATACAATGACTCTTTCGTGGTTAAATGGAAAATTATAATAAATACACAACTAATGGAAAATTTAAATAATAAAAATTATGAATAAATTTTTTTTAAATAAAATATTGTAATAAAATTCCGTCAAGTTTAAATAAAAAGCTTTTTGGGAACTGAGCTATTAAAAATGTATCTAGAACTGAACTAGAATTGAACTAGAACTGAACTAAAAATGAACCAGAACTGAACTAGAGCTTGAACTGTATTAAACTCAAGTTATTAATTTCTCTTATATACTTCATAAAAAACTGCTGACTGTTTTTAATATTAAAAAAAGAAAAAAGTACGCCCTCATTTTGTGCAACCCTCGTTAAACGCAACTTTTATATTATGAACTTTTAAAACAATAAAATAAAAAATTAAACAATCACAATTGTATGTCCATTATTTTCATTATACATATAAACAAATTTGTAGACATACATAAATATACATATGTACGTATACATACTTCTGTATATATTTTTATGCTTATACATAAATAATTTAGTGGGAGAAACAACATTTTCGATGGATTATAGCATTTAATTGGCCGTTTTAATCCATGCAACTTTTACTCGGAGAATGCAATTAATTCGGATTTTGCAACAGCCCTTGGTCCTGACCAGTTGGACAACCAGAGGGTGTACTGTACATACATTTTAAAATGTTGTTCATTTTTAAACTGTGGTACTCGTTTATTTTTGGATTTTAAGTGTATCATTTTGCAAATAAATATAAAAAAAAATTATAAAAAGCCATTTACTATAACCAAACATTTCAGTTGAATTTGCTGTTCCTTTACTAACTGAAGTTTAATTTAGTCTTATAATTAAATTTAAAATGAAATTACACATTCCCCTTTTTGCATTCTTAATAATTATGATTGTGGCATTTCATTATTCAGAGGCTAAAAGTCAAAATATTATAGATGTAAGTTATTAACAAAATTTCTAATAATTATTTGTTATTTTTTTAATAATTCAAATATCTTAAAGGATAAAAATGAAACTATAAAAGTTCCTAAGGGTAATGTAAGTATTTTGAAAGTTTTTTTTTTTTTATTTTTAAATCTGTTGATAACTTTCGAAAAAAATTTTAGAACAATGTTATCAGTGGTAATAATATTAAAAACCGAGTACAGATTAATGGCAGAACTATTACACAGAATGATTGTGGTAAAGTGAAGGAATCTCAAAATCTTGATTGGTGGCAAAAAGTAAAAAACTGGTTTAATTAAAATTTTGTAGAAGAATTTACATATGTATATTTTATGTTCCAGTTATTTTGAAATAGAGTTTAATTATTTTCTTTATTCTATGACTTTTTATAGTTTTACGGCCATATTCATAAACATTTATAAGAGGTTAATAAGCCGTTAATATGGAAAAATTCATAAATTTGTATTTATAAACGATAAATAGGCTTTTAAACCTTTAATAAACTGTTTATAAAAATTCAAATTTTATTGTTGGATTTACCCTTCTTTAAACCAAAAATAAAATGACATTTTGATGTTTTATTGAAACATATGTTTGCATTTTATAAAAATATTTTTCAGAAATAGTAAAAAAAAGTGTTTTTTGTTTGTTAATATGGATACAATAAATAGAATTCGTCGAATACGTAAGTAAAATGAAAGCAAAAGAAAAAAGTGTATTTAAAAAATTTTAAATTTTAGAGACCGTGGACCAGATTCCAAGTTATAGGCAACCAAAAGTTTATAAGGAAAGAACAAATCCATTCTCTATTTTAGATGAACAGTTTAAAGCGAAATATCGTTTCAAAAAATGTACTGTCCGTAAAATAGTGGAATTAGTAAGGGAAAGCATTGAATTGGATAGCAGAGGATGTGGCACATCTGCTGAACTTCAGGTTTTGATTGCATTGCGTTGTTGGGGCCGTGGGGAGGTAAGTAAGAACTTTATTACAAGAGAGTTTTTACATTATCTTTTCTTAGTTTCAAGATGACGCAGCTGACCTCCATGGCCTCACGCAACCAACAGTGTCTCGTATATGTGTAAGAGTTGCTCGGGCATTGGCAAGTCACGCAAGAAATATAATTAAAATGCCAACATCATTAGAGGAGGAAGCAATGATAATGCGAGACTTTAAAGCTATTCGAAGCTTTCCGGGAATAATTGGGGCCATCGATGGAACTCACATTAGAATAAAAAAGACTGGTGGAGATATGGCCCAGTACTATATAAATAGAAAAGGATATTACTCTTTAAATGTTCAAGTAAGAAAAATATTTTTTTTTCATATACTTTTAAGAATATAATTTCGTTTGTTTTGCTTTTATACAGGTACACAGAAAAAAATATCTCAAGAAAATTTTTAACAACACAGTTTGTTAAAAATAAAATTTTAGGTCAACAAACTTTTTGTTTGATTCAAAGAAAAAATTTATCAAATTTACACTTTGCAAAATAGCACTCAATAAAACATATTGAATAATGAAATAATTAAATATTTCTTCATATTCAATAAAAAAAAATATTTGAATCAAAGTAAAGACAGTATTTTAACAACTCTTGTCCATTTTTAAATAGCTCATAATTCTCATTTGTTTTACAGTTTTATTTGAATAATATATTTTGTTTTGCCAAAGTCTTTGGAAAAGGTTTCCTGATCATCTGGCCTAAGCAACCAGTGAAATTCGAATAGGAACTTACTTATCCCCGCATAATAAATTTTAGTGTTTTTATAAAAATTTAAAATTTATGACATTATCAATAATAAATAAAAGAATAAAGATTCGATTAACATTTTGCTTGATTTATTCAACATTTTCAACAATTTATTTTAACAAATCAAGTAAACATTTTGTTGAAAACAATTATTTTGGGCAACAACTTTTTTTATTGACTCAATAAACTTGGTTGTTGACTAAAAATTTAACAATTATACATACAAACTTTTTTATCAATACCGCAAAAATCGTCATCGCAGAAAATTCAAAAATTTTTGTAATCAAATATGCGATTTTCGTATTCAAATATGAAAATTATTTTTTTCTGTGTAATATGTGATGCAAACTTAAAAATCCAGGACATCGTGGCCAGGTGGAGGGGTAGTACTCATGATTGTAGAATTTTTAATGAGTCAAGTGTTAAACAAAGGTTTGAAAGAGGTGCATTCAAAGGCAGATTACTTGGTGACTCAGGCTACAAATTAACACCTTACCTATTTACTCCCTTACATCAACCTCAAAATGAGAAGGAGATTAAATATAATGTTGCTCACATTGCCACTCGTAATACAGTGGAAAGATGTTTTGGAGTTTGGAAGCAACGATTTCGGTGTTTGTTGCGAGGGATGACTGTCAATCTTACAAATGCAAAAATTGTTATTGTTGCTCTTGGTGTACTTCACAATATGGCAATACAAGAAAATGATTCAGTTCCAGGTAATAAGTTACTTTAGTAATAGCTCAAGTGTGTGATGAAAAACCATTACCCCTATTATGAAAGTCAACATAAGTCGACGGCAGAGGAACAACAATTATATTTTCGAAGTCGTTATTGACAACAATCGGTTGCTAATGATAATCAGTTTATTAAATTTATTTTAATATAAAAAACAAACACTAAGCGTCAGAAGGAGAAAATAATTAGACATGCCATTATTTTTTTGTCAAATTTTCGATCAATTCGACATTGACACAATCGGCCTTATTGTGTAAAGGTCCAACCATAATATAAAACCATTTAAATTCATTTAAAAAAAAAAACAAAATAAAAAGTAAGAGTTAGAGGCTGTGCCGAATCTTTTATACCCTCCACCGACAGTTCAAATATTTCAGGAGTGGGCGCTATATGGGCCGTATGGTAAATTATGGACCCATCGTCACGAAATTTCACAGTACAATTTCTAGTCCTATAAAACTGTGACATAGCAAATTTTATTACAAAAGCGTTATCTATTACGTTTTTATGCGTACTAAACTACAAGCAATTTGACACCAAGTTTGTTCTTTTCTTTGGGGTTTTTTGAAAGTAAGTCTGAATTTACACGTTTCATCTTTTGTGCTCAACTTCTTTTCAATTCCCTTTTAAAGATGCCAATATAATCACACGAAGCAACCGGTTTCAACTTTTTTCGGTTCAAAACAACAATAATTTTTATAACATCAAAACAAAGAGAAAAAGAAAGGAAAAAAATTACATGCAGCCATCGATGTGCATATACCAACGAATAAAAACACAAAGCGTACTGACTGAGTACAGGCATCTCCGTACTAAACCCCTTTCTTCTTTCTTCCCTCACCTAAAACCATAAGAGTTAGGCATCAAAAGATGAAACGTGTGAAAGCAGACAAAGCGAGTCGTTATTTTCAATTCATTAAAGTTACACACAGCCTGTGTCCTTAAATCTATTATAAGGCCGAATACTCTTAGAAAACACCAAATTAACGTCGAAGTGATGTAGGCGTCGGCTTAATGTGACTAACAACAACAACGTCGAAATAAACAAAATGTTATATATACATAGAAACAGCACTAACTATTATTATTATTTTTTACAAAATTTAACACAATTTTTAGATGATTTCGAAGATATTCAGAGCGAAATGGAAGCAGCTTATAACCATAGTCATTCCACAACATCTGATGGAAGAGCTAAATCTATTTTAAAAGCCTTTATCCAAAATAATTTTTGATAGAAAAACTAAATTAAAAAATGCCATTACTTTATGTTTCGTTTATGTTATTAATTCCATATTTTTTTTATTATTTAATTTATAAATGAACGAAAACAACATTTAAAAAACAATTTTAACATTTAAAATAATAATTAAAATTAAAAAACATTAACAAAAATAAAAAACAAAAAAACAGAAAAAATAATAAGGAAAACAATAAAAATTAAAAGTAATTTCAACATTTGAATAGAAATAAACAATTAACAACAAACTGAAAAAATTACATATAAAAGTAAAGAAAAAGAATTCAATATAAAAAGCGTATAAAAAGGTTAAAAAGATAAACAAATATTTTTAAGCTGTAATACTATCTGCAAAAAAAAATTTTAATGTTAAATACAAATAAATGTAATAGAATAAATTAGTTTTTATTTTTTGTAAAGGGTGTCAAAAACTCTGCATTGTTAAATCTCTGAAGTCCTTTACTAGGAATAAAAATAAATTTAAAATTAAATCACGATTTCATTTACAACTAACTGTTTTTAACAGACTTGTTTAATGATATGTTTTGGACTGAAGAACTTATAATTGTTGCACACAAAATGACATACAAACTGTCCATTTCAGTAGTTAAATCCTCGTCCTTATTATGAAACATTTGCTGCAGAAACTTTCTTCAATTCTATTTTAAAACTGCATTCGTGTTCATTTAATAAACGTTTGTTTTGCAGCATTTAAGCATTTTGTATGCCTTCTCTCTTTCTTTCAATAACAAACTCACAAAAACTACTTGTACACGAAACAAAGTACACTTTTCCATTCGTCTTTTCCCTTTCATCTTCTAACTCAAATGTTTCGTAGCAAATGCTTCATAATATGGACGACGACAAAGGGAATAATAAATTGCGGCCTGTTTTGGAAATGCGAGGACGAAATTAGTTTGTTTAATTTACATGTAAAACAAAATTTTAAAATTTGTTTTTGTGTTAAACGTAAGTTAAACAAATAAGTTTTACGCTCGTGTTATAAAAACAGGTAGTAAGTTATTATGTAAATACATACCAGATAACTTTTTTTTGTAGAAATCTAATTTGGCTTGAAGAACGTCAAATTTCAAATCATAATTTCTTATTCTTTTTTGCTCTGCTTCAACCTGGAGAAAGTGAAGTTCATTACGACATTCCACATCCGTTTGTGCCATTTTTAAAATGCTTTCATCAGCAACATTTTTTGAGGAAAGATCTTCACATTAAAATAAAAAAAAGAGAGATATTATTACTGGCTATTTCACTAAATGCAAAAGAACTTTTTCTTTTGCACAAAAACATGTTAAACCAAAACAAATTCTCCAAAAATTCAAATGGATTTGTGCGAAAGCAAATGTTCTTTAAACATCGTAGAATTGGCAGTTCATAATTTAAAATACTTTTATATACAAACTTTTTTTTCGACGTTGCGAAGCTTTATTTTTTATTTTAGTACTTGGCTCTGCTTCCTTTTGTGTTGATTTGCTAATATTATGGAGCTCATCTTCCGACATATCCTCGTCAATCACAATACAATTTGCGAAACTTTCTTCTTCGCACTAAAAGCGAAAGTATGAATTATATTATTAAATAAACAAATTCAATATTTTGATACACGTAGATAATTTACATACATACTTTTGAAAAGATTATGTCAGAATCGTATTCATTTGTGTCTATAACAAATTCATTGGGCAGCCATACAGCAATATCATTGCCTGACATTGCTACTTCTGGAGGCGCCTGTCCTCCTCCAGTTTGTTGGGTTTTTAAACGAAATTCAGACACTTCTTTCTTTGCAGTCATTTTTATAGTTGTCCATTGCGACTTGAGTTGTCCAACTGTGCGCTTTTTACACGAACAGAAACTATTAAAGCTGCAAAAAAATAAGTTAAAGCTAAATTCATTTAAAACCTTCAAATAATAATATTTAACTTACTCCTTTTCAATATCTTGCCAGGCTTTTTTTTTAATTTGATTTGTGTTTGTGTCAGTGTTTTTATTTTCAATTTGTTTCACCCTTTTTTTTATTAATTCTTTTAACAATTCCTATAAAAAAAAGTAAATTAAACAGACATTTATTTTAGTTATATTTACTTATATAAAACTCTTTATACCTTATCCACATCATTCCAATTTTCCGATCGCTGTCTCTTAGCTGCAATTTGATTTGCTTTTGTATCCTGCAATAAAGTAGATATGTATGTAGAAGTTTAACAATTTACATTTCTTATCCTGTTACGACATTTAGTAGGACTTATATGCAGTTCTGTACAAATTTGGAATTATTCACACATGCTAGTCTTTTTTCGAAAACTTATAAAAATCTTCGGCTTGACAAACAAGTGACAAGAATTTAAAATGCCGCCTTACAATATCTTTTTTCACAACTTTGTTCTGAACTTAAAAGTCACCAGTATTTTACATAAATATATATCTTACCTTATCATCAGACATGCTTTCTTCTTCAAAATGTTTTTCAATTTCCATTTTCAAGGAGGAATTGTGTTTTTTAAGTTAAAATTATGTACTTTGCACAAAAACTCTTACAAATATATTAATAAACAAACGAAACATAATAGAGATGTTCATAAAATGCAAACAAACTTTTTATTCGAATACTTTCTTTAAGTTTATTTAAAATATAGGTTTAAATAAACAGTTTTATAATAATTTATTGGAAAAAAGCTTGGAGACACTAAAATAATACTTAATTTTATTTGTTGAACATATTTTTTTTATTAAAAATTATAACTAATTTCTGTTTAATAGACTATCGAGTTAATCGTATAGTGGGGTTTTGCTTCACTAGCAACAGAATGACAACTAAATAAAAGGAGAGTTGCCATACATTAATGTAAAATCGCTAAAAACATTTGATAGTTATAAAACTGTTATTTTTTGTTTATGAATACAATTTTTTAAAAGCGGTTTATAAGACAAGAAGTCTTTGATAACTAATTTGCATTATAAGCTTGAAATAAGAATTTTTTATGAATATGGCTGTTAAACTCTTGTTCCAAAGTCACATATATTTTCCTTTTTTTAAAGCATATATAAATAAATAATTATTCCTCCAACAATTTAACTTTAACCGATATTGTGTTGAAGTCTTTATTAGGTAATATAATGGTCAAATTTAGCTCAATTTTTTAGAACAAAGTCGTCAAATTTTGAGGAAAAATCGTCAAAATCGGCAAATGGACTTACCTAAATCGTCACAAAAATCGTCATTTATTGTTATTTTTAGCTTCCGTTTATAATAAAATTAAAATGTACTTTTTTTACAAAAATCCAAAAATTAAAATCTTTTTTCCATTAACTATGTACAATTTAAACTTTTTTTTAGTTAAAAAAACAACTTTATAACGTTTTATTACAAATGGGAATGAATTCAAAATATAAAAATATTTAAAATATTAGTAGTAAAAGTTAATTCTTGCTGCCAATAGATAACTTTGCTTACATACTTCGAACTGGAGACGTTACAGAATCAAATAAAAAAATATCTTAATAGCTAAAAAAATGTTAAATTATATTAAAAACTTTTGATAATTTGTAAAAAAATTTTCATTTTAAAAATCGTCAAATTGAGGGTATAAATCGTCCAATAATAAGTAATAAGTTTTTGTACTCAAAAATCGTCAAAATGACGATAAACCGTCAAATCTGATTGGACAACAAAAAATGAGTTTGATGATAAATTTTATTATTCATCCGTTTTCTACAGCAAACGTTCAAGGCCATTTAATGTCATTTAACCGCAACTTTTCTCTTGAACTATAATTAAACACATTAACAATTTTTTTGTTATAAACATATTTATTTTTCTAAACTTTTTTAAAACTTGGCCTCGAGCTCGAAATTACTTTTTATTTTTATTAAAAAAAGATTAAAGGAATAAAATTTAATTCAACTCTTTTAATACTTCTATTATATGAAAACTCTTTTAATACTTCTATTATATGAAAATTAATTTAATATCATAAAAAAAATTCAACTTGCATACACTCTTCCCTCCCCATACTAATAATAAAACATTTGAACCACACGACAATAATGGAACTAATCCAACTTTAACCTTTTCTCCACTACAGTAAGTATGTGCACTCGGGAAAACGTCAACGCTCGTTTACGTCAACATCCCAAAACGTCAACCCTTTCTTTTTTACATTGCCTACTCTAAAACGTCAACCCAACCACAAAGCTCTAAAACTTCAACTCTGAATAAAACAAAATTTTGAATTTAGCAGCAGTTAAAGTACACACATTTGTACACATACACACTTATTTTATAAAATAATATCAGAAATTGGGGATTCCCCTTATAAGTAGAGTAGAAAAGAACTTACAGCTATATGTACTTACATATGTATTGTCTTTTCATTTATGTTCAGTTGCTTTTTTGTTCTCGTAAGTATCACATTAACAAAATGAGCTCAAAACAACCGAAATTGCTTTATCTACAAGAAAAGGCAAGTATTTTGGACTTATTAAAAAAGGGTACAAGTGCGGTTACTTTAGCGAAGTAATATGGTGTAACAAAGTCAACCGTTAGCAAGATAAGATTTTTTTTTAAATTCATATGTGTGCATGTAAAATTAAAACTATGATCTCATTTAAAATGTATTCTTGTGGTTCTTATTGTGTTCTATGGCTCTCGTCAGGTTGAATGACTTTTTAGTTTCCTTTTTGAGTTTGTTTATGTTTATGTTTGGTTTTAGTTTATAATCAATAAAAACCTTTAAAAGCACATTATCGATACTTTTTTTATTAAAAAATTTTACATTCGTAAACGTCAACAATTTGTAAAACGTCAACACCCGCGGTTTTAATTAGTTGACGTTTTTCCGAGTGCACTGTACAATGAAGCTCAGTTTGTCCATTAACCTGTGCCCATGTTCTGTAACTCTTGCGTAGAGAAACTTTTCGATTGAAATGTGTGAAATGAAACGAAAATGCCATACATATAGGCCCCTATTATGAGTTACATTCGATAAACGATTTTCGCTGGCTATCAACCATTGACTATCGAATGTTAATTTGGTATTATGAGTTGGCAGCACTGTCGAAAATTTCGTTGTGCATCGAATTTTTCAACGAAAACAAATTTGCTTTCGACGGTGCAAATAAATATAAAAAAATTGTTGAAAATGTAACTACAGTAATTTTGACTTAGCTGCACAATCTCCTTTGCACGATTTTTTGTGCAGGTAAATCAAAAATGCAGCTATCTTAAATGTATTTAGCTGCCTTAAAGTGGAGGTACGCAATTGTGGTTACCTGCATAAAAGTGCAGCTAAAGTAAAGTGTTTGAAAGAGGAGTAACAACGTTTTTATTAATAAATTGATAATAACAGTGACGTTTTTATAATGAATGGGTAGCCAAATTGGTAAAAATAAAGTGGGGAAGAGAATAGTCGCTATAGTACAAAGTTAAAAACGGCAGTTTCAAAGTAGTGTAAACAGATTACGTAGTTGTAGTAGTCTTTAAAGTTGAAGCGCAAAATTCATAATTTGGAACTTTGTTGCGCTACAGAGCATTCGCCAGCTTCAAATACTACTACAACTTCTTTATTCTGTTCCAGGCCTAGGATGTGCTATTTATTTAATATAATCGTGGTAAAGTTGCTGTAACCACAAACCATATGCATAAATGTAGTAGGTACATGCACACAAAATAAATGAATTATAATGATGCCAGTTTGACTTGTTTGCGATTTTTGTTTTTATAAACAGCTGAAATTGGATATTTATGTGAAAAAGTGGCCACCATTTTTTTCATTTGTGCAGCTAACTTTGATGTTTTATATGAAAATATTTTAACGCTGCCCAAAAATATGAAAAATGTGCAGGTATACAAAATGCACATAAAGAAGGATTTTGAATAATAATTACAGAAAATATTTATTTTGGGCAGTTAAGTCAAAGTGCAGCTAAATTGAATTTTTTGTATGAAAATAATTTTAAAATGCCAAAAATTTTGGGCACTTATCTTAAATGTGCAGGTAAAGAAAGTGCATTTAAAAAAGGAATTTGTATGGGATTATAAATAATAATACCAAAAATTATCAATTTTGTGCAGCTAAGTCAAAAGTGCACGTAAATAAAAGGCAGTTAAGTCAAAACTACTGTATTTGTAAATTTTTTTGTGTTCGTATACCAAATACCATATTTTTTTTATCAGTTTTGTTCATTTTATGCAAGTCCAACGTCGTACACAACAATTGGAAACTCTCATATTCCTAATGGAACAAAATTCCTTTTTTGACCAAATGATTTGCAGCAAAGTTCAGCATCTAAAAAAGTGGGATGGAACCCCCCTGAAGCTAAATTATTTGAAAACATTCCGCCGTGGCCCGTTTAACTTTAATTTTATTTTTTAAATTTGTAAACAAAAATTTTTTATTTTAAGTGACAGCTGATCGAAAATGTACTACTGTGAATTAACAAAATCACAATAGTAAATTTTTATCGAATGCGCGCCATAATGCCAAATGAAAATTCGTTCGATCAGCTAATTCGACTGCTGTCGAAAATCGAATTTAGTTCACAATAGGCACCATGTTGAAACAAACATCTGTTTTTCTCACTAAACCGTGTCTGTAACATTATTTGGCGAGTACTAGCTGTCACGTAAGGAAATTACTCGCCAATATACAGAAAAAGTGTGTCTGTAACATTTTTGTGAGAAAAGATCCCGCTTTGAACTGTCAAATAAACTCACGAATAAAATGGGGCGAAAAAAATTTTAACACTAAAAAACAATTTAAAATGCAAAATACAAAGAGTAATAATAATAATATTTTGTTCTTGGCACATTTTTTTATTATTTAATTATTTGCCATTTTTTTAAAATAAACGAATGTTTTCAAAGCTCGTTTGCAAATTTCGTCGTTGAAAATTTTTCAATACAGTAGACGCTCACAAATTAGAGCTTTCAGTAATTCGAACGTCCAGAAATTAGAATCAGTGTTTGCAATACATTAAACGCTCTAAAATTCGAATTTATAGTTCTAATTTCAGAGCGTTTTTTTTTCTGTTATTTGAACACAAGAAATCCGCAATTTATTTTTATTCTGTTTGAACATGTAAAACTAAAAAGGGGAATTACCAAATTTTAGATGTGTTTCCTTATTTGTTGTTTTTTTGTCGTATTTATATATATTTGTGGCTAGTTTATTTGTGAAATTCGAAACATGTGTACATATTTTGGAAGTCTCTATTAAAAAGTGAAAGTGTATCATTCGAAATGTCAAATAAACGTAAAAAAAACACTTTATCATTGGAAACGAAGGTCAAAATATTAGAAAAGCTTGACAAAGGGTTTGAAGGGAATATTAATGTTACGACATCTTCAATCAGCTATATCAAATCACATCCCAACAGACCAAAACAAAGCAAAATTTAAATGAGTTGTAGAATAAGCTTATCATAAGAGATTTAATACAACATGACAACCATTATGATTGCAAATGACTTATTCTCGCTATAGTTTTGAAAGTGTTTCTGAGAATGATGTCCCGTTATTTGATGTGTGCATAAATTTCGTATAATAAGTTAAAGTTTTCAGTCTTTGTGTTTTGTTTAAAGAGTGAAGTGCCTTAAAGTGTTTTAAACAGTGTCCAATTTAAAAAAAAGTAATTAAATATAAGATATATAATTAAAAAACTTTTTGTTAATATGCCGTATAAATTAAATAAATAATTAAATATATTTTGTAAAATAATAAAACAACTATGTATAATTCTAATAAATAAAATCACTACTGTAGTTCAGTGTGCAAATATTATTTGGTTATATTTTTAATAATTGTTAACAGGATTAGAAAAGTATTTTTCTGTAAGCTTATTCTATAATTAGAATTCTTAGCTTACATTATATTATAGGCAAGTAATATTATCGCAAGGGTTTAGTTTTCATTATTAAACAATTGCTAATAAGCCTTTTATAATAGTAATCACAACACTTTTCTAAGGTTAAGGCTTATGTTAGTAAGCTTGCTACAAGTTCTTTCCATATCGTTTTGGTTTGTTGGGATAGAACAGCAATATTAAATGCTGTTTTCAACACATATCAGGAAGCAAGCAATAAATCTTTGCACAGCGCTGAATACCCAAATATGGTAAGTCGTCTGTATGAGTGGTTTAAAGAGAAAGCTAAAAAAATTTTTAGAGAGGAATATCCCTATAAAGATGGAAATGCATTCCGTGGAAGCAATGGATAGTTCTCCAAATATAAGAAACGACACGGTATTTTTAATTTTAAAAAATACATTTAATGTATTGGAGTGAATTACGTTTTGTTTTCTTGTTTTTATCAAATAAAATTGAATTAAACAAAATTTAAGTAATTTTTATTTTTTGTTCGAAATAAAAACGTCCAGAAATTAGAATAATTCAGAAATTAGAATTGCCTCAAAAACAAAGCGGTTCTAATTTGCGAGCGTCTACTGTATTAGTAAATTTTGGTCGCCGTCAACTATATGTGTGACTGGCGTCCTCAACGTTTGCAATATCACATCGGCTTCGAGTGCAATGTTATGACATTTATAACACATCTTTTCGATGCAGAACATGGGCACTGAACACGATTCCTTTCATTATTGTTATTGATATTATCCTTAAAAAATAATAATATACATACATACGTATATTTTAAAAACTATAAAAAAAAGTAAATAGGAATTTTATAAAACTTACACTGCTACTGGGATTTTTGATATAGTCATCTAAAGAACGCCCCTGTAAAATTTTGAAAAAAATACAAAATAATTATGAAATTTAAAATTTATTTAAAACCTACATCTATAATTCTGTGGCCGTATGGAAAAACTAGTTAACTCCACTTTTTGGGAAAATTGAGATAACACCAAAAATAGAAAGCGTGTTTTATTTGCTATCACTCTGTCAGATCGAAATTTTGATATTGTATCTCATTTAAAAGTTATTTGAAAAACAAAAATCAGAAAAATACCAAATTTTTTTAAAAAACTAGATAACTCCATGCATTTTTTGAAAAAACAAGTTAACTCCAAAATGTCTTAAAAAACAGAGAAATAAGAAGTTTAAAACGACGTTGTTTCGAAAACTAAGAGAAAAAGAGCGAAATAGAACAAATTCGGGTCACAAGCTCTTTAGGTCAAAATTTTGAACCCAAAAATTACAACTCCCGATAATATAAAGAATGCATTCTTTATATACATATTACATCAATTCTGAAGATCTTCATTTATAGAATACGACTGCCAAACACCCGAAATCTTTTTGAGTAATAGTATTTAACCCACATGGATCTACCGTACCATGTGTGGCACAGTAACTTTGAGAAAGGTTTCAACTTACCCATTAATATTTTTTTTTTTTTTTTTTTTGTTTCTGTTGCAAAGATTATATTAAGGTGTTTTTACGTACAAAAATAATAAAAACTTTTTTATCCAGTTTTTTTCTTGGAATAAATCTGGAAGGCAAACATTTATTAAAAAATGGAGTTACATAGTTTTTATATACGGCCACAGATTTCTTTAAATAAAAACAAATTAACTGCCCGGTCCACGATGTCGACAAGAACATTTCTTTTGTATATTTATATTGAAAACATAAAAATTTTAGTTTTTTATTATTGTTTTCAATATAAATATGTATGCGAAATGTTCTTGTCGACATTGTGGGCATCGCAGTAAATTTCTTTATTTTTAAATTAAACTAAGAACATATTCATATTCTCAACACAATACGATATTTAATACTAATACAATTTTAATATTCATCCCAATTATGAATGAAAATTCCCCGGGAGTTTTCTCCCTTCTCTCATTTTTCCTATGTTTATTCAATTGTAAAAGTAGGAAAAGGGAAAAAACTCCCGGGGAATTTTTATTCATGATTGGGCTGATTATAAAATTATTTTTTCTGGAACCTTGACGATCTTCTCAATGTTAAATGCTCATCAACCGGAGACACATTTAGGCTTTTGCCGAATTCCTGATTAAAACTTGTATTGAGCTTTTTCCGGCTTGATTTTGTTTTCTATTATTATTTCGAAATAAACCACAAACTCAATAGCTGTTTTTAATTTCAACCTATGTTAAACCGAGTATAACGTTAATCCACGTCCTAAAAACTTGCCTATGAATTTCATAAAATCAAGAAGGGTAAACTTTTTAATTAAGTATTTGCATAAAAACAGAGAAAAACTCGGCTTATTTTTTGATATATAAGCATAAAAAGAAAAAAAAATAATTTTTGGAAAAACTGGATAACTCCATCTTTTCGTAAAAAAACGGGTAAATTAACGTGCTGAGCCAAATAGTTAATGTTTTTCCACAAATCATTACTTAAGTTGCCTTAATTCCGTAAAATATTAATATAATTTGAGAAAAAAAAATTTTTTCGAAAAAACTAGACAACTCCACTTTTCGAAAAAACAAGATAACTGACACTAATTTTCGGTTTTAATGTCCAAAAATTAGTTTAATGGAACCAGAAATCTTTAACATTATTTAAAATTATGTTTTGTTAAGTGCGCATGCATAATATCATAAATTCATATGAAATAATTAGCGAACTATGTTTAAAACTTAAAGTGTGTTTTTCTCGTGTTTTAAAAAAATGGAGTTATCTAGTTTTTCCATACGGCCACAGAATTATTTGTTATATGAAATTTAATTTTGAAAATATCTTGTTAATCTGACGGATTATTGAAGTCTACTAATACAATTTTTCTTAAAAAATTACACTTTAAATTGTTGGTTCGTAATTGCTTTATATAGTAATAAATGAGCTACAAACTTGACTTTTTTATAGTCTTAAATAAGGCACAATCTTAGTTATGTATATATGTACTTAGTTCTAAATAAGCTGCAAACTCCTGAAATCTTGGTTAAACTAGTCTTTAGTCGTGTCACTCCATATGAAACCAAATAAGAACCTATTGTGTTTTGAAATATCTAGCTGGCATACAATTTTTTTTGCTGAGATCCTCAAAGCAAAAAAAAAAAGACTAAAAAAATGGACGCTGGATTTGGAACAAAGTATTTGAAATATCTGAAAATTATAACAATGAAGCCTGCATCAATTAATATGAATATTCCTTTGCGAGATTGTAAGGCTCGAAGATTATCTATCAAACATATTTTCCTCCATAACTTGACACGTTAAATCAGCGTCGGATTTTGAATGCATATAAGCCCTATACGATTTCATTTTTCGATTGTGTGCGTTGTATTAATTCTAAATATCCCAACGGGAAAAAGAAGGAGTACGGATGCCTTATAGAAGGCCTCTGTACCCCTTCTTTTGGATGTACAAGGCCAGCTCGTTCCATTCCATACTCATATCTTTCTTAGACACGTTGTCATTGCGCGGAAGGCCTTCCGCTTTCCTTTCTTTTGCCAGAGCTTCTTAATTGCATTCAAATAAATGGCTCTTAAAAGGCTTTCCAAAGAATGACTGTCAAAAGGCCTTAGAATACAGGTTATATATTGAAGGGTTTTTAATAAAGGTATATCAAAAGCCCTTCAGCTACAGGCATTTAAGAAGGCCTGCAGATTAATCCCAGCTTATATGCCCTCCCATAATTTTCAAAAAAGAAAAGTTTAGTGTTTTATAATTTAAGTTTAGTATACATATATATTTATTTACAGAATTACACAACCTATAATTACTATATATATATATATATATGTTCCTTTTACTCCTCTGGGGAGCATAGGGCCGCATAATTACTATACACAAAAAATATAAAATTACATAAAAAATATTAAAAAAAAAAACACTTCAGTCTTAGTAACTAAAAATTCAGAATTAAATAAAAAATGTAAAAACAAAACACTTTAGTCTTTGAAACTTAAAAATATAAAATTCACTTTTTTCTCAACTCAACTAAAATGATTTACATTATTGTTTTCATTTGGTATTTTAACATTTATGTTACTTTGTTTTTGTAAAGGGATCTGAATTCTTCTGCTTTTGCTTGTGCAAAAACACAAAACAAAAAATGTTACTGCTTCTCTTCTCGCTTCTCGTAGAAGCGAGTGTGGGAGGTGTATCTTTTCTTTTATACCAAAGATCAGAGACCTTCTATGAGGCATTCTTTAGCATTAACATAAGAATAGTAGTTGAAGCAAAAAAAATTTTAAGCAGGCCTTAACAAAGGCCTGAAGTAAAAAGGTCTTCTGAGTTTTCCCGCTGGGATGTTGTTGTTTATGTTCTTAAATTCAAAGTGTGTGCACACGTACGTAACAAAAGAGTTATGAGAAAACGCGAAGCCCTGATTTTGCCTATCGCAGATCTAACTACACATTTTACTAAGTTTAAACTCTTAAAAGCAACAAAACTATCACTAAAAATATGTTTATGTAGTAGTTGTCTCTAATAACAGCTCTATAGAATTGGACTTAGAAAACCATTACAGGGTAAATTCAATATATAAAAAAAAACATCAACCAAATCAAAATAAAACCCCTGATCCCATACCATTTTTTTTTTGCATGGGGCATATTGATCAAATTCGATTTACGAAACATTCCTTTATTTGCTCTCACATATTATTTTTTAAATGATTTCAACGTACTCTAGTCGAAGATTTTAAAGATCAGAAAGGTTATAAAATGGCTGACGCTGACGGTTTTTTAAATTTATTGTCTATTATCATAAACCTTTGTATATAAATTCAATAAAATAATTGAAATACATATTACCCATGGCGCCAAACCAATTTTCGAGTTTTCTACACCAGCAGTCACGCCATAAGAAGTAGGGGTGTTTCCATCAAATCTCGAATGATCGACAGTACCATCTTCACCATTTCTATAGGTTTTTCCATTAATCTGAACACGATTCCTTACATTATTGTTATTGATGTTATCCTAAAAAAAAATAGTATATATTTTAAAAGCTATATAAAGTAAAGAGCAACTTTAAAAAACTTACACTGCTACTGGGATTTTTGATATAGTCATCTAAAGAACGCCCCTGTAAAAATTAAAAAAAAAAAAATACAAAATAATTATGAAATTTAAAAATTTATTTAACACCTACATCTATATTAATTTGATTAGAATTTGACTTTGACTCGCAATGATTAATAAACATAATTATTACTACTGCAAAAATTATAATATGGAATTTCATTTTGAAAATTTCTTGTAATTCTGACAGAATATCAAAGTCTACTAATAAAATTTTTCTTAAAAAATTACTCTTTATATTGTTGGTATTAATTATTTTTAGAAAATACGGTGACTCGTAATTGGTATTTCATTTAGTGTGATTAAGACGTGTGAAGAAGCAGATTACTTAAAACTAAGCAAAATAGAAAAAGTACTATTATCTACTAGAAATTGCTTTTTTCATAAGATGAGTTAATAATAGTCATAGTTATGATTTAAACGTTAGTCTTTATATGTTCTTAGATAAACTTTATTCTTTCTCTCACTCTCTTTATATATTCCTAAACATGCTATTAACTTCACTTTTTTATAGTCTTAAATAAGGTGCAAACTTAGTTCTGCATATAGTCCTAACTAAGCTACAAAATCCTGAAATCTTTGTTAAACCAGTCTTTAGTCGTGGCACTCAATATGAACCCAGATAAGAATCTTTTATGTTTCGAAATATCTAGCGGACAAAAATTATTTTTGCTAAGATCCACAAAGCAAAAAAATACAAAAAAATTCACGCTGGATTCGGAATAAAGTCTTTAAAATATCTGAAAGTAATAAATACGAATCCTGCATCAATTAATATGAATATTCCATTAGGAAATTGTTGGGTCCGAAGATTATCTATCAAAAGTCTTCTCCTCCATAGCTTGACACGTTAAATCAGGGTCGGATTTTAAATGCATATAAGCCTGCGATAGGCAGCCTATACTATTACATTTTTCGATTGTATGCGTTGTATTAATTCTAAGTATGTGGTTAAATTCGTAACAAAAGAGAAAACGCGGCGCCCTGATTTTGCCTATCGCAGATTTAAGTTTACAGCCTGTTCATCGATTTCGAACGTTAACGTTCGCATTGGAAATTACATTTAAAACAAAAACGAAATTCTAAAATTTGTAATTTGTATAATTTTCTGTGCGAACAATGACGTTCAAAATCGTTAAACAGGCAGTAAGTCTCTTTAAAGCAACAAAACTGTCACTACAAATATGTATAGTAGTGGTCACTAAACTTTTGCGCTGCAACAGTTATAGCTCTATAAAATTGGACTTAGGAAACATTTACAGGGTAACATTATTGTAAACAAAAGATCAACATTATCAAAATAAAACCCCTGGTCCCAACACCCTTCTATATTTTGGACCCACCCATATTGATCGAATTCGATTTACGAAACATTCCTGTAGTTGCCCTCATACAATATTTTTTAAATGATTTCAACGTACTCTAGTCGAAGATTTTAAAGATCAACAAGGTTATAAAATGGTTCACACTGAGCATTCTAAGCACCTTCCGTCTCTCTTTTTTAAATTTATTGTTTATTTAACTTGTAACTTTGTATATAAATTCAAAAAAATAATTGAAATACATATTACCCATGGCGCCAAACCAATTTTCGAGTTTTCTACACCAGCAGTCACGCCATAAGAAGTAGGGGTGTTTCCATCAAATCTCGAATGATCGACAGTACCATCTTCACCATTTCTATAGGTTTTTCCATTAATCTGAACACGATTATTAATATTATTACCACGTATAATATTATCCTGGAATTTTTTAAATTTATTTTAGATTAAAATAAAGATATTAAAAATTCTTACATTGCTCTTGGGATGGGTTATCATTTGATCTATATAGTCATCCTGGATGAGATAAAATTTGAAAAATTTACAATTGTTTTCAAATAAAATTTTATAAAAACTTACATTAATTACATTTTGAGCAAACGAATTAGGCAGTTTAACGACCATTATTAATAATATAAAGGCCCAAGCGAGATGTAATTTCATTTCGAGAGTTCTTGCTATTTCAAAGGGATATAAAATACTAATAAAATAATTATTTTGTTATCAATAACTTTTTATATACAATATTTAAATTTAGAAAAAACGCGATACTTAACGAAAAGTAGTGTTTTATTTCAGTTAGTAGACATGTAACGTAACGTAGAGCGATTATAGAGATAAGTAAAAAATTTTTTGTATTTTAAGAAAATTTTTAAACATATTGTTATGTTCTTTAAAGTTTTTTTTTTAATCTATTTAAAAAAACCATAAATATTTTGCCAAAAACCTTAAAAAAATCACAAAAAACCAAATTTTTCTAATTTTAGGAGCTTTTAACGAAATTATGTTAAGTTTAACTAAAAAGATTTCAGTTTTAAATTATTTTTTTTAAACATTTTAAAATTTTTTTTTTTTTAAATATAAAACTTGGCTAGAAAAAAAATAAAAAATTTTTTTTTAAAGATTGACCAAATTTAAAAAATTTGTTATTCGTGCTTAATTCCCATTTTTTATTCTTGATAAAAACACTGAAATTTATTGTTGATGGGATAAGCTATTCCTATGCGCATTTCACTGGTTGCTTAGCTAAGCTATAGCTAGCTAAGCTACTTGGGACAAAATTTGCTAACACCAATAGGTAATAAGTTACATGGATGAGAAAGAACACCAAAATGTCAAGTTAGAGGGGGTCAAAGCCCTCTAACTCAGAAAGACCGATCTTGTTGAAAACTTGTGTCTAAACTACTATTTAATAGGATTAACCTTGGTGCAAATTTCATCCAAATCGGAAGACATCGATTTCAAAATTGGGTCACTTGACTTGAAATCCCCCTTTTATATATATATATATAAAAAGTATATAAAATGTTTGGTATTTTGTTTGTTATTTTCTTCATTATTTTCTAAAATATTAATTTTCTTTGAGGCTAATGTTGTTGACTAGAAGGGCTAAAATATTGCCATATATCATATTCTTGTAAATTGTTTTTTAAAGAGATAGTCATATGCAAACAAATTACATTTGAATAAATAGGCTTGAAGGCAAACTTTGAGAGACAGACGCCCCCCACTAAAACACAACTTATCGCTTTGAAATTTTTTTGTATTTTTTTTTTTACATTAAACTGAACCGATTTGAAGGGGGGGGGGAGAATATAAGAAATAAAAAAAAAATTCTCCATATAACTAACGGCCACGCTAGTGTCCATACAAATAGGGTCGTAAATATGTATCATTAAAATCTGTTAGTTTCGAAGAGGCATTAATTGCCCCATACCTACTCTCGTTTTCCTAGTGGAAACAGATAGATAAAATTTTCTAAAATATTTATTTAAATATCTGAAGCTTCAATGAAAAACAAACGTTTAAAGGCTTAAGCAAAAAGTATGTGAAATATTGAGGAAATTGAAATTTGACTCAAAGAAGCAGATTAAAAAATTCTAAAACTAATAAAATAATTTATACAAAAAATAAATAATTCAGGGACCTTTACGATTATAAGTGATATCAAACAAGTTGTTTTATAACAGTTATTTTATAAATAAAAAACAAAAATATCTTTCTAAAACAGTTATTTTTCAACGTAAAGATAAAAGGTCAAATTAAAACTTTTAAAAAAAGTTTTTTTCCGTCGTAAAATAAAACTCATTTGAGGAGTTAAATTTTTTCCGTCATAAAAAAAGAGCGAAAAGCGTGTTCTAGCTGTCAAAAATTCTCATGCCCATACAATTTGTATAAAGCATTCCTAAATAGCGCGGCGTCAAAGCTTTGCAATTGGAAAATCAAATTTAGCTGTTTTTTTGTCAATCTAGCAGCGTTTTCTCTTCTTTTTATTTCTATTATGTGGGTTTTATTAAACAAGAAATGTAACACTACTGTTTGTGACACAACGTTTACGCTCTTGTTTAGGTATGGCGTAACAGCGTAAAAGCTAAGCGGAAGAAAACGTTCCGCCTTCCGCTCTTGTTTAGGTACGGCTGTAAAAGGTCGAATACAACTCTTAAAAAGAGAGTTTTATTTAGCCGTCAAAAAATAAAACTCATTTTAGGTTTTTCCCGTAATTAAATTATGTAAATCGACACCGAAAGCTTGCCGCTAGTCAAATCATTACAATTTGTAATCAGCTTGCATTGCATTAAAAAAAGAAGTTAATATACAGAACCAGTTTTATTTAAGACGGAAAAAAACTCCATAAAAGAGCTTTATTTTTTGACAGCAAAATAAAACTCTTTTTTTTTAAGAGTTTAATCCGAAGTTTTATTTATTCGTTGAAAAATAAGTCTTAACTGTGGTGTTGAGATCGTTTTTCCATGATCACCATAATTTCAGAAAGAGCACTTTAATAATCTATTGGTATAGTTATGACAGTATAGGTCTCCGTTAACTATAATATCAAGAGTTTTTTAGTTCAAATTTTCTGGATAACTGTTATTTACGGTCCCTGAAATTATTCCATTCCATTTTATATTTCTTTAAAAAGGGTATGTTTTTTCAAATAAGTAGTAACCATTTTATGACATTTTGTAGAAAAAAAATTTAGAATTTTTGGTAGGAAATAAAAACTCTATTTTCAAAATTTTCATAAAACAACAGTATCCTAAAAGAGAAATTTTATAATTTATGCTAAAAACCATAGTATAATAAGTACCAGGTATGCTCATAAGGGAGAGTTGTCATTATTTACCCATGTAATGTCAAATTAATTTATTTGATTTTTGATGTTTTAATTTTTTTCTATATTTTCTTTTGTTTGGCGTTATATGGGTTTTGAAATTGAGAACAAAATTTCTAATGACTATACCATGGTTAAAAACAATAAAATTGTATGAGTCAAAATTGTAAAAAAAATTCCCTTAAAAGGGAAATATGAAAATTTTGATTAAAATCTAATACTTAACACTATGTAAGAAACAATTAAATGACGACAAATACCTTTAACAGAGACATTTTGAAAATTTAAGCACTTTTAACGTAATGTTGGGTACTTTTACGTATCTGTTCTTTGGCAAATGCTTACGAAAATATTTCTTACTTTGTTTTAAATAAGAACAATATTATTTCTGTTAAATTTGTGGTAAAAAATGAATAATTTAATGCAACACAGCTTATATTTTTATTAATAATTTTTTTAACCACTGGTTTTTATTAATAAACCGTTTGGTTTTAAATAAAAACTCTGAGATTTTCAATAGAATGTCGTTGCTACAATTAGTAGTAATTTAATATTCGTAACTTCTACACGTTTTATTTAATATTCGATATGAAATTTGCTTTATTTCTTCTACTTGCTGCGCCAATTATGATTTTCACTAAATCAGTTGAAGGCTTTATACACGTAATTTTATTTCCATTTGATTTGGATATTATCGGAAAATGTAATTGTTTCAAATTTAAATTTTCAGCGTTCTCGTGATCGTTTTGATCACCATGACGATCGTAATAGCAATAGCATTTATCGTAATAATGTAAGTTTGATTTTAATTTACATGAAGTATTTTTTTTTTTATAAAAGTCTTAAATTTAAAGAATAGAGGGATGATAGGAAATCGTTAAATTATTTTCTCTCTCTTCCTCTCTATTTTTTTTTAACTCAACACCTGTACAAGAAAACTTTTTGTGTGTAAATATTTAAATATCTGCTTCTATTCTAAAATATCTGCTTTAGGAACAAGTTTTGATACGGGCTCGTCATGACCATAAAATTTTCGAAGATATTGAAAAGGATACATCAACGGTTATGGTAAGAGATGCAAATGGCAATATCCAGGAATCAACAAAAATCTCAATCAGAAATAAAAAAGACTAACTTAAGGACAAGTCAAGTTCAAATTGTATTATAAAGTGAAGAAATTAAAAAAAAAACGTAACACTAACATTAAAAGCTAATTTTGAATAACTATATGTTTGTTTACTATTTATATCGATACCTTAAATACAAAACAACGGATCATCAAAAAATTCGAAATTGACTTTTTGATTATTTTTTGTTCCTTTTATTAAACTAAATGTTCACAAAATATGTTTGACCCCTGCGATCAAAAAGGGCGACATTATTAAAGAAATTTAAAGGCCAAGTACACCTTATTGTTACTGATTTTGTAAAGTTTTTTGCTTCTCCTCTAAACTTGTAAAAAGCGTTGTTACGTTATTTTGTATTTTAGGAGACGATATGTTTGTTTTTAAAATAGTATATTAATATGTTTTTCTTCACTTAGTTATAGATACATACACAGAAATTAATAAAAATTGATTTCAATAAAAAAATTTGTGATGTTTATTAAAAAATTAATTAAATTTGCACCAGTTAACAAATTAATAGTACCAATTAAACGTTTAATTGACTTGATTAAATTTTTAATTTAAGCTTTAATTGGTAAAACATTTTAAAGAATTTTTTCTGTGTGCTTTCTTTACCAATAAAGAAAATTCTTAAAATGACAAATCAATAATAAAAAGAAATGATTTTTGCTTAATTCGTAAAATATGATTGTTTTTAATAAAATTTTTACTTTGGGACTAGTTTTGTAAAATTAGTTTCTTTTCGCCTGTGAGTTTCGTTTGAATTGTCACATTAAAAAAAAAAATAAAAAAATATATATTAACTAATTCCTGAATCTTTCAGACATAGTTATCAAACTATGTATATTATTCTTTCAGTAGTAATTTCAGCATGAAATTGTGTCTTTCGAAACCAGTATTGGCAGTTTCTGATAGATGTACAGATTATATTTGGGTTTAGATCTAGCTTACTTGCAGTTCAGTTTAAGTTTACTTCTAGCTCATTTCTAGTTTTAGTTTAGTTTTAAATGAGTTCTAGTTAAGTTCCACTTTTATTATATTGGGTAATTTTTAGTTCAGTTTTAGTTTAATTATAATTTATTTCGAGTTAAGTTTTAGATCAGTTCTAGTTTAGTTCTAATTTATTTTAATTTATTTCTAGTTCTGATATGATTTTTGTAGTTATGACAATGTTATTATGGGTGGGTTCACACTATGAAAGTTTTCTTTAAGAAAGTCTTAGTTTATCGGTGAGAGAGGAGAGAAGAAAAGCATGTTCTCTTTCCCTCTCAGCAATTCTTTCAGACTTTCTGAAAGAAAACTTTCATAGTGTGAATCCAGACTATCAGGGAAATCGGATTAAAAATGCAGTAAAAACTTAAAATTATTCCCTAAAACTGTTAAAAATATATACAACAACAAGTTGTGGTGGAGGGTATAATAAGTTATTGATTATATAATTCATGACATTACTTTTGCGCCACCCTGTATATGTAAGCATAAAATATATCGCAGTTTTGAACAATTTCATTGCATCCCTTAAACTGAATAACCACACATTTAGTAGATAAATGATACAAACGATGTATAAATAAATGTAAAAAAATTTTTTGCATTTATTTCATTTCCAAGCAATTTATTTTTAAATTATAAAAATTTAATAAAAAGGCAATTTACCTTTAAAGACAAAACAGTTTAAAGAGTTTATTCTTTAGGGAAAGATCATTTTATTTATTTAAGAACATTTAAATATTTTCTAGTAATAATGAAATTGAACTTAATCCTTTTAATAGCAATTTGCTTGTGTATATTGTGTATTAATAATAGCGATGGGAGAAAGGTTTTTATTAATATACATATATATAGTTTTTAATTTTAAATATAATTAAATATCTATTTAAGATTAAAACTTATGTCAATGATGATAAACAGCAGGTTGTTATTTATGATAATGGAGATCAAACAGTAATTGATAAGATAACTGGTCGCATTATAGTAAAAACTGGTGTAAGTTGAAACGTTCGAATTTGTGTAATTAGTATGAAATTAAAGAAACTGGTTTTTTAAAAATTTTTTTTTAGAAACAAACTATTGTAACGGACAGGCAAAATTAAAATTTTTGTAGGATGATTAACCCTAGAAAGTAAGTCTTGCTTGCATGGTACGTTTACAACTTTTTATTTATTTATTTGGATATACATACACACAGAAAAAATTATTTTTTCAATTCAAACAAAAAATTTGCCGGATCAAAACAAATTTGCATATTCAAACCATTTATTTTGCATTTCGTTTATTGAAAAAAACCCTGATTTTTTCAAACAAGTAATTTAGCTTAGTCAAACAAAAAAATTGACTGAAATTCTTAAAAATTAAAAGCAAATCATTTACTGAAATCAAACAAAAAAGTTTTTTCTTTTTGCACTGAAAGCAGTCCACATGGAGCAGACAGAGCAGCTGGCGAGGAGGAGACGACGACATACGGTGGCGCGGCTGGCTTTAGGACACATTTTAATTATGAAATAAATAATTTATTTCTTGTCTTGCCTGTCTCTCTCTCGTTATAGCTTAGTTGTTGCACACATTCCCCATTGGTCTTATCCTTTCCTTGGGTTAAGAAGAAGCAATCTCAACTAAAAACTGCAGCAGAACGACCCGATATGGTTTTCGTCATCATTCTACTGCAAAAATTTTATGTATTTAACTGACAAAATTTAAAAAATAGAAAACGGGATTTCTATTCATTCTTATTTTACCAACTTTGAAACCAACCAAAAATAAATTTTGTTTCTTATGCTGTTGTTGAAACGTTTTATTAATACACTCATAAAATTATTACAGTAACTGATTATGTGTTATAATAATAAAATATAGTTATTTTACGAATAACTTGATTTTTTAACATATTTGTTTGTTATTCAAAAAACAAACTAGGTACAAAAAATAATGTTTTTTCGTATTTTTTTTATGTAGTTTGAATTTTCGTCGGTTAAAATATCTTTTTTAGTGACAACTATTAAATTTTACGGAATATGCTCTTTAATAAATAAAAAATTTGAAAATTAATTTGAAATTAATTTACTATAAATAAAATAAAAACAATCCGTTTTTTAAATAAATTTTTAGTTGCTTAAAATAAATTTTCTTTTGAATTTATCTACATAATATTTTGAGTGTACATACTATTGTTGTGGTTTTTTTATTACAAACCTCGTCACCAGCGTTACCGTTGTGATACTAAAGTATCAATTTGATCCTTTTTCGACGGTCTTGATACCTTTTATGACCCTTTTTATACCCACACCACAATAGTGGAGAGGGTATTATGCATTTGCGCTGATGTGTGTAACGCCTTAAAATATTGGTCCTAGACCCACCTTAAAGT
This sequence comes from Pollenia griseotomentosa, assembly GCA_963931875.1. Taxonomy (NCBI): domain Eukaryota; kingdom Metazoa; phylum Arthropoda; class Insecta; order Diptera; family Polleniidae; genus Pollenia; species Pollenia griseotomentosa. The sequence continues at coordinate 197,956,251 of OZ007561.1, read as the reverse complement.
ATACCGATCGACTCAGAATCACTTTCTGAGTCGAACTAACGATGTCCGTCCGGCTGGCTGGCTGGCTGTCCATGTAACCTTGTGCGCAAAGTACAGGTCGCAATTTTAGAGATAATTTGATAAAATTTGGGACATATGTAGGTTCTTATTGACACGAGGACCAAGCCTATTGAAAATTGGCCAAATCGTAGAACCATGAGGGAAGATAGGGGGAAATTTCTTTCTCTCGGAAACTATCAAACCGATTTTAATGAAATTTAAAACATAGATAGATCCATATCTATATGGACACATAAGCTATACAGTTTTAAAAAAATAGGACCACAAGGGGTGATAAGGGCAATTTTTGTCTCTCAAACCGATTTTAATGAAATTTAAAACATAGATAGATCCATATCTATATGGACACATAAGCTATACAGTTTTAAAAAATATAGGACCACAAGGGGAGAAAGGGGCAATTTTTGCCTCTCAAACCGATTTTAATGAAATTTAAAACATAGATAGATCAAAAATAGGACCACAAGGGGATGTAGGGGGCAATTTCTGCCTCTCACAAACTTTCAAACCGATTTCAATGAAGTTTTTAAACATAGAGAAATCCATATTTATATGGACACATAAGCATGATGTGTTTTTAAGTACTGTGGTGCTGGGTATTATATGGTCGGGCTTGACCGACTATACTTTCTTCCTTTTTTTAAATTATAATTTTGTATCATTTTCACCCATTTTGTGACACTTTTGGCCCTTTTTTGGAAATAGCACTCAGATTTGGTTTTTTGTCGACACTGCGGAACAGTAGTGCTCAACAAATGTTTTCGAAATAACCATTGCTTGATATGGAACAGACTCAAAGTAGAAACTTACAATTCCATGCTTTCTTCTCCTAATATGTTTGAAGCGGAGATGGAGGAATGGACTTCAAGTGAAGATTTAATAGCAAAATATAGAACGCGCATTCCTAAAAAGTAGTTAGCATTAATAAATAGTTTGTGTTGAAAGATTTATAAATTAGATTTTTGATAGTAAAGTGGTTTCTTAAAAAAAAACGTGACATTTTTTTAAAAATATGCAATTTGCTGTTCGTTTCTTAAAATTGTTTTGCTCTCTTAAAGAGTAGCATGTTTTATTCTAACAAAACTCACCCTTAATAATGGCATAAGGTATTGAACTTTTCGCCCTTTTTTGAATCAATAGTTTTGAAAGTGCCCTGTAAAATAGGTGTGTTCGGTTTATGTATGGGGCTATTTTTAAAACAGCGACGATTGCCTCAAAAAGAAACGAAGCTCCGCAAAAAAAAGCTCTTACCTCAAAAAAGCTCAAGCGACAAAAACACAATTTTCAGGAGATGGTTTTTTTTAAATTTGTATGAAGGTTCCCTACAAGATCTCGATGGTCGAAACTATTGTTGCTATTGTTAACTATTGTTTTATTGTTACAACTGGCGTTGCCACTCGTATGCGTTTGTATACCAAATTAGGAATATTTTTCAAAGCCCAAGTTTTATTAATTTATACTTCTTATATATATATATATATATATATATATTCACTTAAGGCTAGTTTACACTTTTATACTTTGTATTAATAGATGTCAAAAACTCAAGTATGTAATATGCAAAAGTCTGATAGTGTGAATGCATGTGTGAGAAAAGTGACAAGTAGTATGAAAAAAGGTTTACCATCCCATACGACTTCATCGTTTTTTGAAAAATGTCTAAACAATTATACTTTTCATTGGATAAGGGTTGCATTTTATTTCATGTGTGAGTGTAATACTTTGTGTGATGGTGTGAACACAAATTGTTATGTTATATTCGATTTTTTGACAGTCGCAACAAAACTCATTAGATTTCTATCTCACAAAGTATTATGGAATACGTAAGACTTGTTTAAGCCTTTAATAATATGTTGAATACATCTGTTAATACGTTTCATAAATTTTAATTATTATAAGAATTTAGCTAAATTTGTATTAATTAATTTAAAAAAAAAGTGGTGGAATTTTGGGAATTGCTGTTGTTAAAAATATTTTAGGAAGAAAATGATGACGCTTAAGCTTTTTTGCGGTAATGGCTCGATTTAATAAGAAATGTTAATGATTTTATGAAATCAAATTAAAAAAAAAACAAGTTTTAATTCTTATTAATAAAAACTAACCACATTATTACAAGAGTTTTATAAATAAGTTTTTATATAAAAAATAAAAATAATAAAATTCCATTATAAATTTAAATCTTAAATAGTTTACATTGAACATTCTTTGTGTAATCAACGTTCAAGCGAAATTTTTAAAATGAAATTTTGTTTAATTTTTTTAACATTTACAATTTGTTTAATGTGCTTCATTAAAAATATTGATGGAAGAAAGGTTAGTGTTTGTTAAAGTTATCTATGTTCGCACTATCTAAATTATTTACTAAATTCAGCAACTCAGAGATTTTACGAGAATTTAAATATTTTATTATTTGATTCAGCAGTTTTTTATAAGTTTTCAGCTTTGTGATTTTTGAATTGTTGTTAAAAACAAATTGATTTTTCTAGTCTTTAACTCAATTCGAGTAAAGTTAACTTTATTAATTTTTTTTAAGTTTTTTTCGATTTTAATTACTTTAATATATTTCCAAGATTCAAAAATATATTAATGATGACAAGCATGAAGCTATTGTCTATGATAATGGAGATAGAACTTTAATCAACAAAAAAACTGGTGCAGTTATGATAAATGTAAGTTGATTTAAATTTTTGTTAAAATTTTCTTAAAATAAATAAATATTTTCTATATTTTTTTTAGAACGAAAGCAAATCAAGGCACGAGAGGAATTAATTCCAATATTTTAAAATAAAATAATGAAAATAAGTCTTAAAAAAATATAATTAATAAACAGTATTAAATTCTATAAGTACAACCTTTTTTAAATATTTTTGTAGCTTGGTCATTTAGTATTAATTAGATCTTAAGCTAAAGGTCCACACCACGCACTTTACCATGATATGCATCCGTAAAAACAGTAGAATGAATGTAGTTATACGTATGTAGCGAGCTACATCCACAAACGCGTATTATGCCTTGACGCTTAAAATCCGAAATGCAGGTCCACTCCCTACGCGTAAAAGCGTTGCATGAAGTGTAAACGACAAATAAGGTATGAAAAGCATGCAATGCGCTTACGCAAAAACGCGTTGTGAGGACCTTTAGATTAAAAATTGGTCATTGTTAATTCTTTAGAGAGTTGTAAATTAATAATGAAACAAGTACTTCTTGTTATGAGAAATATCGTAGCAACGATATTTTGTATTTGCTCTATAGCAAGACGATTTGCAACAAACACTGAGTTTCGCAAATCTTTCTTTTAGTAAGCAATGCTTTTATAAACGAGTTTGAAACTTGTTTTTTTTTTTTTGTAAAATTTAACTTGTTCTAGAAGTAGAAAAACAAGACTTTGGTCACCAATCGCTTTTTAAAATGTTTCAGAATTTTTTTTCCTAAAATCCTAAATCCTAAAAATAATCGTTCTTAACTGAATCTCGAAATAAGTTCCATTAAATTATTAAGGTATCGCAAACGGAACTTGAAAGTTTTAAGCTTAAACATATTCCTTTGAAATATTTAAAGAGAACTTTAAATCGATTTTACTATCTTTAATTATGAAAAATTATCGAAATTCGTTTTTTTGCAGTGGTTCTGAATTCCGTAAACAATGATTTTTTTGAACAATGTCTTTTTTATTATTATTTGCGGTAGCTTTTTTCTTTCCTATCGATAGTTTTTTTTTTATCAAAATTAATTTTTTTTGGAATTAGTTCCTAAAAAAATAATTACTCTCGAATAGAGTTTGAGAATCAGAGGCCTGATTCTGGCAGTCGTGATCGAGTACTTTCTCGATTCGAAAGCAATTTAATATATGATTATTTCAGTCAATACTGAACGAATCGGAATTATTTTTTCAGGGTTGTAAAGCATTAATTTGAGTTTCACAATAAAGAAAAAATTTTTTCGATTCGTTCAGTATCGACTGAAATAAAATTGCTTTCGAATCGAGAAATTACTCGATCACGACTGCCAGAATTAGGCCCCTGTTCTTTAGGTTATTTAGTTATAATGTTTGTTTATTTAAAACATAAGTTCAATGTTGTTAAATCTTAAAACACAAATTTATAACTTAAATTTATTATTATTAACTTCTTTATAAAACTGGGTATTCCATTCCATATCGAAATATGTACCTTCATCCTTTTTTAACCACTCAGATCAACAACGCTTCCCTTAAAGTTTTTGTAGAAAATTTTAATTCCTATTATTTAAATTTCAACAACTTTTTCAACTTACACCACTTTGCATACGCAGACCATTCTTGCCTTTGAGCTCAATCTGTAATAAAATTAAAATAAGCCTTTGTTTAAACCAAAAGTGCTTAAGAAATTAATCAAATAATAACTTTGTTTAGTCCTTCGATGCCTTTTGCACAGCATACCAAGTAAATTGCTATTAAAAGAGTAAGATAAAACTTCATTTTTATTGTGTATTAAGGATACTTTTAACAAAACGTATTTTCACTCAAGAACCAACTCTTTAAATGATTTAAATTGAAAGAAAAAATTGCATTTTTATATAAATTTTCTAAATTTAAAAATAGTTTTAAGCAAATAGAAGTTTTTCTCTTCAGTTTATAGGTTTCTAATGCGTAACCACATACCACTTTTATAAAAAAAGATGTCAATAAATTTGTTAGAACTATGTAAATACAACTATTTTTGAAAGTCGTGACATATTGCTAAAATGTAGTTTGTAAACTAGTTTAGTTCTAGTTTGGTTTGAGTTCAGGATTCAGTTAAGGCTCTTATTCTTGCTTAGGTTCGAGTTCAGGTTACAGTTAAGCTTGTGCAGGAGTCTTCACAAAGTGTAAAGACATCAAAAGGAAATATAAACTTCCTCATGGGTGCAACGTTTTTCAGACATAAATTCTAATTATCATAAACGCAACAATATTAGCAGCAGAGAACGTTGGGAAAGGGACAGAGGTTGCGTTGTATGTCGAGAACTAGGTTGCACTTAAAGCTTAACATTTATATATTTTTAAGTCAGGGCTACTAAGCTATTGTAGAAAAGCAATTAGGTTACTTATGAATAAGTTCAGGGTGAGACTGTGCTGGATTTCAGGGGCATTGGAATATTATTGGTAATAAAATAGTGGATGAATTAGCCCGCAATCAATTGGCACGCAATGGATCGGCACTAGATGATTTGGTAAATAGAACATGGGTAAAGCCAACGATAGGTTTGTTTTTGAGAAAGATTAGTTAACGGATCCACAGTAGAACCATTGGAAAGTAGAGATACCTGTAGAGTTTTACGAATCGTAGCCGAAACCCGGAAAAACACACTCTGCTCTACTTATTTGCCTAACTAAACTTCTTCCTGATTCGTTCTTTTATAAATAGTATTCAAACAGGTAGAATACCTACGTGTTATTTAGTAAAGGATTTACAATCGACCTAAATGGTCACCGATTGAATGCGTAATTACACTAACCTTCTTGACGCACCTACCAACATATAGCTTAGCTTTGTCTTTAGGATCCTAGATCCTAGTTCAGATACTATTTAGTTATGGTTCTAGTTTAGATTTCAGTTTACAGTTTAGATCAGGTTCTTGTTTAGATTCCAGGTCAGAATTACTTCAAGTTACGGTTCGTGTTTAGTTTCTACTATCAGGTCCTAGCTTTAGATCCACGTTCCAGTTTATTATCCAGTTCAGGTCACAGAAATTGTTCGGGTTCTACTTCAGTTTTTTACAGGTTCTAATTCAGGTTGTGGTGCAAGTTCTAGAGCAGAGTGTTAAGTTCTAGTTTAGCTATATTTGAACTTCAGTTCAGCTCTTAGTTGTTCTAATTTGGGGCTGTCTAAAAAATGTTGGAAAATTAATATTGAAATTTGAAACTTTTGCTGTTCGAGGCCATGTAATTTTTACTTTATTAGAGTTAACTAATTAATGGTTTTCTAATAAACTATGTAAAATCAAAATTGGAATTCGAAACTTTTGCTATTCGAGGCCATAAAATTGTTACTCTTATTAACTCTAGTTATTGGTTGGGCCTGTTCGGAAATACATAACGGCGCTGCATCTGTGATTAGTTGGCGATGCTCATGCAAATAAGCTGATGCCGATGCTTGTTTGCTGCGCAGTTTAATTATATTTTTGTACACAATATGCATCAGCTATTATTGTGATATGTGCTTTAGATCATCTGCTTTCGTTATCTATTTTCGAACAGCTGGCATTCTCCGTGATGTTTTTACGATCGCGCTGCTCGTCAGATAAAGCGCAATGATGCAGTCCCCAGGCCCGTTATTTCTTAAATTTCTATAATTTCCGAAAGTAAATAAAACGTAACACCAGCGTTTAAAAAACTGCAGTCAATGTAGAAAAACTGGCATTTCTTCCACTTCTTCATTTGTCATTGGCCAAAAATAAAATGCTGCTTTTACTTCAGTTACGTTAAATATAAACAGTTGCTGTCAAACCAACTCAAAAAGCGAAAAGTTGCACACAAATTTTCGTTTTTTGTTCAACAGTTTTTGGTTTCGACTGCAGTTTTTTAAACCATGCATAACACATTCTTGTAAAAGTTAAAAATTAAATCTTTATTTAAATTTTTACTTATAAACTTTTTTTTATTTTCGAACTTACTGCCTGTTTTTAGAAAACGAAAACAATATTTAATTTGAGAAATTATATGGAAAACAAAAACAAATTTTCTTATTTTATTGTTGTTTTCAGTATAATTTCTCACACTGTCTGTTTTTAGAAAATGAGTTTTACAAAATTTTCCTTTGAAATCCGTTATTAGTGTTAACCTTTCTTTGGAGAGCTTGGTCTACTTGGAGGCTTATTGACGTTGACATTCATGGTTGAGTTGACTGCCACACCTGCAGCAATAATTGGTGTGTGCTTACCGGCTTCTTTTATGACTTTCTGCAAAAAATATTAACAAAGTTTAAAAAAAAATATTTTACAAAACATTATATTAAAAATTTTCTTACACCAGCTTGTCTACTTGCTTGTTGACCAGCTTCCGAGAAGTTTACGGACCAGGCCAGGGCCACTACCAAAACCAGCAAAAATTTTGTAAAATACATTTTTATTTTTGCGTTATGAAAGGGAAATAATGCGTGATATTATTGTTTATGTTGCTTTAAGCTTTTTACGCATTTAAGAGATAAAGTCTGCTATTATATAGATTCTGAAATGTGAATAAAACTTTCTAATACAAAAAATATTAATAAAATAATAATTACTAACCAACCAAAACATTCTTGGGCAACGCCCAAGTTTTTTTCTGGGATCTAGTAGTTGTGGTTAAAGAAATGTTTATTTTTTAATTTTAAACTCTTGATTGGATTAATAATTTCTAAAACTAAAAATTTCTCAAGAGTTTAACCTTGAGGATATTTATATTTTTTAAAATTTCTTGTACACCACAAGAAGTTATAAAGGGATAATGCAAGATGCGTAATTAGAATAAATAAAACCTCATATCAATTAAAGATTGCATAGTGGGTAATTAAAAAAAGGCGACACTTTAAATAGATTTAAAAGGCAGAACAATATCGTCCCAAGTATAAATAAAAATTCTCCGGAAGTCTTTCCTTTTTTACAATTAAACGTCAATAAAATTATGCATTTTATTAAAATCTTTGCATTTTTTTATGTGTACATTAGATCTATGACCAAAATTTTCGCATTGTACCACGATGTGGGCAATGTTGTTTTATTAACGAAAAACGTTTGGGGGATCCACAAAGTAGTCATAAAGTCATATGTCTTAAAATAATAACAAGAAAAAACTATGAGTGCTGTGTGCAACCCTCATAATTTAGATTTCTACTGAGGAGTTATGACAAAACAATAAACACAGCATAACAAGCCTTATTATTTTAGGAGGTTTCTTGTATGAAACACAACAATAATTTTTTTAAACTATGTATTGTAAAATATTGGGATAATATGACAATATGACGTTGATAGCACACCTTGTGAATCCCCCAATTATCTTGGGTTATTTTGAAAAAAAAAACTTCAAGCAACAAATTAGTTTTCTAACGTCTAACCATTGTAGTTTCATATAAGTAGTTACAATGGTTATATAATTAGGAAAATACTACAATATTATAGTATCCCTACTTGAGGTCGCTGTTTTAAAATCTAATCTCCATTGTTTCTCTATCAGCTATATTATCAGCTATATAAATCGTCGAAAACATGGTTGATTTTACCGTTTTCGGTGGTGATTTTGCATTCAATACTTCATGTTAATTTAACATGATTTTACAATAACTTGCGAACAACATTTTTTTCTTTTAAAATAACTATAATTCATGTTAATTAAACATTGCAGTAAAGTTAGAGCAAAATGTAATTTATATTGAAATAACAATCGGAATCACGTTGAATGAAAGTTATTTCAAGTTGAAACAACGTGAATTTCATGTTGAATCAAATTGGTTTGAGTGTGATATAACAGTGAGAAGAAGCTTCAGAGAAAACATATGCATTTATTTAAGAACAATTCAAAACACTTTCCCCTGTAACACATGCCTTACTTATTTTTATTCCCCTTTGTTTAAAGAAGCATCAGCAGAATGGCTCGATATGGTTTTCGTCATCTTGAATATGTGATGTACTATTTAACTAAATAATTTTAACTAAAAGAATACGAGGATTGTATTCTTTTTATAACATACATATTTTAAACATGAAAACACAAAAATGCATGTTTTGTAAAACCAGTTTTTATCGCTTCAATATTGAACAACTTTATTTTAACATTTTTCATTTAAAATAAACATGAAACCAAGATAATTTTAAATAGAGTTCGTACATAAAAACAGGTTTTTATGGATTCAATATTGAACAATGTTATTTTAACAGTGAATAATATTAAATAGACGTGATTTAAGGTAACATCAATATTTTTCATTTAAAATTAATATGAAATAATGATAAATTTAAATAAAGGGCATACTTTTGCAGAAATTTACTATGATTCTCAATCAACTTTTCGCCATGTTAATTTAACATTGGTATTTTTTTTCTGTGTGTTAGAATAACTTGAAAACGGTTGACCATATTCAGTTAAAAAAAAAATCCAAAACTCAGTAACAATATTACATTGTTTTTAAATTTTTTATACAAAAATAACATTTTAAATATGTGTGTGTGTAATGAACGTACATACATATTGCTGCTGCAATTTTGATCGAGCCACAAAACAGGCAAACAATGCGGGTTAAAAAAATTTTAAATTTACGGCTGAAAGTAATTTGAATGCTTCTTCTTCATCGTCTTCACTCTGCAAAGTTTTCACTAAAATGATTTTATTTAGCACTAGACACTACAAAAAGTTTGACAAATGACCAACATGTCTTCCAAATATTAAAATGTTTTAATATTTCTACAAACAGGCTTCAAATCTCTGTCTAAACAGCAATCACCCCAATAAACATCACAAAATATTTGTACAAACGTATTATTTAAACATTGTTAGGAGATATAGGATGCAATAAAATATTTTAGTGCCATATATCATCTACATATCAACTTAATAAAATAATACATAGACAAAGACTGAAATAATGGACCAATTGCCATTTTTAATAAGTTTCTTCCTTGTGACAAATAGAAAATATGTATGTATTAAAATTTATATAATTTTTCTTTAAAATTTCGACATTTACTTGGGCAAAAGGTTTACATGGACAGATAACAAATCAGCTGAACGGACATCGTTAAATCCTTTCGGATTCTGAGGCGATCAGTGTACTAAAGGTGGGCCTTCAACCCTCTGCACATATGCTGGTGTGGGTGAAATATATCGCAAATTTAAGATTAAATTCGCTAATTAAACACCTAAACTATAAAAAACTTTGTGCCAGTAAAACTTATAGTATTTTCAATTGTAATTTTGTTTTATTTTTAAATTATTTGATTAATTATTTAAAATGTTCTTCTATTTGCCTTTCTTAGGAGAACTTGGTCTACTTTGTGGCTTGGTATTAACATTGACATTAAGAGTTGAATTGGCTGCATAACCTCCAGCAACAACTTTTGGTGTGTTTTTACCAATTTCCTTTACAATTTTCTGTAATTAATAATTTTTTTTTATTAAAAAATTTAATAATAACAAATAAGTTTTTTTTTAAGAACTTACGCCAGCTTGTTTAGTAACTTGTTGACCAGCTTCTGCCAGGTTCATATACAAAGCCAAGGCTACCACCAAAACGAATAAAAATTTAGTGAAATACATTTTCAATTTAAAATAATGCTTGATATTATTCTTCGAATTTCTATTAGCTAACTGTGCTTTTGTGAGCATAAGTTTGCCATTTTATAGATTTTTAAATAAAAAAGAATAGTTGCTATAAAAATAACAAAATCATTGGCAATTAATAGCTCACTAACCAAACTAACTGCTAAGAAAAAACCCACGTTTTCTTAGAACAATTGAAATGTGGTTTAATATATATAAATATATTTTTTGTTTAAAAATATGTCTGGTCTTATTTTTGAATTATATTATTTTCTAAAATTATAGCATATTCCATAAAATACTCTTGATCAAATCTCTTAATTTTAAATAGAAAATTTTAAGTGCTAATTAATTATGAAATACATATAATAATATGGTTTTAAAGATATTAAATTTTTATTGGGAAATAAACGTAAGGTTTGGCTGTAAGGCTTGCTTACAATTTTGAGTACACTAAGAGGCCCTTGGGTCCATTGTGCTACCCTAAAAAGTATGAAAAATCAATAAAAGTAGATAAGACACATACATAAATAATAAAATTCTTACTAAACACGACGAATTTGCGATTGCTGCTAATAAATGGTCACAATCCTAGATAGATCTGTCAAGGACACATTTCCAAGTCAAGAAACAGTTGCATACCGTGGTGTCTTACCCTACACTTTCGTAGTGCAGGACAATCACAAAAAAGATGTTGTACGGACACCTCTTCTTGAATTTGTTTAAAAAGTAAACAAATACAATTTTGGCATATGGTTACCAGAGTAGGATAGTGTATTCCCTATTCCTCATTTTTCCATATGGTAAGGATGAGAGACAATAAAGGATGTCGATAAATATGCCCAAAACTCCCCAAAGAACACCGAAAAAATAAAAGTGAAAGTAAAGTAAAAGTTTTAAAAATTTTGTTAAAATGTTAAAATACAATTCGGGCATATGGGTACCATAGGAGGGTGGTGCGGTCCCAGTTCTCATTTTCTGTATAAGTGGCAAAGAAGGATGTGTCCAAATATAATCCGTTATGTAGCAAAGTACATTAGATTTTATTTTTGTTACATTTCTAAAATTTGTCTTTATTAATTGTACCTACTGTGCTCGAATTTGAATTTTTTTCAAGAAGCTGTTCACCCTACCGGCAAAGCCAATTTGAATACGCCGAAGTCAATGGATAGCCATTTTTCAAAGTTAGCGGTCGTATTGGCGGTTTTCGCGATCAAAAATTTTAAATAAAATGTACCATTAAACGATATTTTTAATACTTTAGGGCAGGGTTTCCAGTTTTGTTTTAAGCTTTATCCCCCAATTTGCGATTTCTTATCCCCAAAATTCCACACATTTCCTTAAAAATAAAATACATAATATTATGTCAATGAAAAAATATCCATACATTGATTTATTTAAATAAATATATTTTTGTAATATTTTTATAACTAATGTTATTTATTCTTTGAGTTTTACATATCTATGTTTGTAACAAGGTTAACGTAAAAATGCAAAAGAAAAATAATTATGCGTCAATATTTATCATTTCAAAAATTAAGGAATCAAAATCTTCTGATGCATCAGCCAATGCAATTTTGTTTTACATGTTGTTTGTTTAAAAATTGCATTTGAAAAGTTCGAATACATTTGTCACAGCAAGTTGCAATATTTTTAAAGTTTGTATTTATTCTAAGAAGAGCTTCTAATAACTCATGTTGCAAATATGGATTTTGGTTGTATTCATTATTGAAAATTGCATTCTGTTGCATATATGGGTTTTGGTTGTATTCATAATAGAAAAATGCTTAAAAACTTTACAGGTTTTTTTAATTAAAAGCACTAACCCTACGAATAATATTATAAATATGAAAGTTTGTATGTTAAGTTGTTTGTTAGTTTGTGGCTCACTTAAGCGAAACCCGCTTAATGGACTTGGAAGCAATTTGGCAGACGGATTACATATGGCCCAGATTCAAATATGAAGTAGTTTTAAGAGAGAAATGGGGGAAAATTGGTTATCTGGTACCAAGGAGAATTTAACTAGAGGTGGTGTCGGAACGACAACAATCCAAAAACACGAGAAACAACATATGGTTTTTTTGCATTGCATTGCTAGTGTTTACGGCTCGAAATGTCTAACATTCTCAGCAAAACACTAACAAATCAAAACAAATAGGTTTGAACTGTCAAAACCAGATTGTCTGGTAATTTTTCTCTCTTTGATAAATTTGTTATGCAGATTGCATTTGGTCAGAATTATATTATAAGGTACTTTTTAAGGGATAATTTGGTACTTTTAAAAACAGGATAAAACTGGTACATTTTCTCTTTTCGACAAATTTGATATACATACATACCTACATTAATATACAGTGTACTTTCTGAAGGCGGAAAAGCTGGCACTCTTGGTACTATCTTACCCTTGGTACTCTTTCTCTTTTTTAAAAATTTGGTATAGAGATAAAATATAGGCTACTTTTTATGATGTAAAAACGGGAAAAATTGGTTCTTTCTCTCTTTTTGGAAACTTTGGTAAACAGATTACATATGGTCCAGTGAAACCCCTTACTTTCCATATGAGCAGTCGGTTGCTCAAGAGTATCGAGTGCTCCAAAAAATATGTTTGTGTTGTCAAAAAATAATAATTTCTATAATGTTGTCTATTAAAATATTTTAACATAAAATAGGTATAGTTGTAGAAAACAAAGGAAAATTTTGATAGTCTATAGAAAATATTCCTGGAAAATATTGAAGGAATAAGACTATTTAAGTATAAAAGCTTTTAAAAATTGTAATTTGACTTAGAACACACAATCGAATAATATAAAAATTTATATAATACAAAAAGTTTTATAAAAATATTTCTTAAACAGAATGTAGGAATTATTTCTTTATAAATTATTTTATTAATTTAAATATTAGGGGAAGAGGACTATTGCAAGAAACTTTCTAAATTGAAATTTAACTAATAGAAGCACATTTGGAAATATGTATATTTAAAATAATAAAATATATCTTAAACTTTTTATTATGTTTGTATATAAAAAATCAAAAATGTTGCTATACGTATGATAGACAAAAAATAACTTAAGGCGAATTCACAATTAGCTTGCTGATAACTAACCTTTTGTCCAAATGGTATACAGTTTTAGTGGTTTTATGGAATCTTCATAAATTCTTTAATTTTCACTTAGAATTATGAAATTAAACGTTTTTAAATTATTAATTTCAAAACATACAATTTAAAACTAAAAACAAAATGAAATGTTTGTTTGAAATATTTACTACAGTGTTGTATTATTTTAACACAACGTTAAAGTATTTTACAGTGTTGTATCCGTTTTCAAAATAAGACCACCTTAAATGAATTCGCCTTGGTATAACTTTTTATTTTATTTTATTTTATTTTATTTCTCATATCAAATTTAATTTACTTAAGTTTAAAATCTCTAATAATTAATTTTTCTTGGCGCCGCTCTTAGGAGAGTTTGGTCTTGACTTGTAACTTACAGAAGGCGGATTGGTATTTATATTGACATCATGCGTTTTATTAGCTGTAACACCTCCGACAACTATGGGTACCTTAGGTAATTTTTTGGCGCCTTCTACAACTACTTTCTGAAATAAGAAAAAAAAAGATCAGTTAAAATCTTGTTTAAAAAATGTTGTTCCTAAATAACTTACTCCAACTTTTTGTCCAGCTTCCAGGTGGCTGATAAACAGAGCAATTGTTATGGCAAAAAGGAACAACATTTTTGTTAAAAACATGTTTAGTTTCTGATTTATTTGAAAAGTTGGTTAATGCAAAACAATTAGTTGAAATATCAGATGTTCAATGCTTGGAGTCTAAATAGTAGTTGGAAATATATAGCCTTACAAAAGCAGTTTTTTAAACCGCAAAGCGTTTTTAAATATTTATTTATGTTTTTGCACATAATGTGGATTTTCCAATACATTTATAAAACTATTTGCGGTATTTACAATGAAGTTAGCTATTTTCTATTTTTATCGGTACGATTTTTGTTATTTTTTAAATTTGGCTTGAAAACGCACACTTTAAGGGCCGTAACAGTAAGGAAAATACTTATTTTTTAAAAAATTATTATATATATGTTAAATTTTAGAGAAAAACTAAAAAATTAAACTTATTGGCTTTGGACCAATTCTTTGTTTATATATATATAGCTCCTTTATTGCAACGTAGTCATATCTCAAACAAAATCAAACAAAAAAATGCGAATTAAGTTTTTTAAATGTAAATTTATACACTGATAAATATAACTTCATATGCAAATTAACATATAAAGGCCTAACCAGAATGTGAAAAAGTAGCTTAAGCAACTGAGCGAATACATATAAATCATATATGTAAAACCATATTGAACTTAAGGAATTTTTTTGCTAAGTTTTATGAAACTGCAATTTGCTTAAGCAAAGTGCGAACTGATCGCACATTCCGTACGGAATCAAATGTTTTTTATTTTGTTTTTGTTTTTTTTAAATGTATTTAAGAGGCTTTTCGTTTATTTTTGACAGTAGCTTAAGTTTGTTTATGCAAATTCTGGTTGGGACTTAGGCTTAAAAGTGGCTTATGTGTATAAAAAACCCCAATTCGCCTTATAGTTCACAGCGTACATTACAATCACATTTACTTTTTTGCATCTAAACGTTTTGCTTTCGAAATTTATTACCATCTGTCCACAATTTTAATGGTTTCTCTTATAATACTTAAACATTTTCCTGATTTTGAAGATTTTTGCCTCCTTCAGTCTTCAGATTCAAATAAACACCAGGGGCCTAATTCTGACAGTCGTGAACGAGTACTCTCTCGATTCGAAAGCAATTTTATTTCTAATTCTTTCAGTCGATAATGAACGAATCGAAATTGTTTTTTTAGTATTGTGAAACTCAAATTAATGCTTTACAACACTGAAAAAATAATTCCGATTCGTTCAGTATTGACTGAAATAATTAGATTTTAAATTGCTTTCGAATCGAGAAAGTACTCGATCACGACTGCCAGAATTAGGCCCCAGTATAAACAATTTCTCAAGAATATAAAGTTATTGATACGAAATTTTTAAGAATTAATAATTTTTTAAGAATCCGCTTTTAACTTCACTATTTAACGAGCTATCAAAATCTGAGCGTTGCCGCCGCGTTATTTCTGTATGATCATGAGAATTTTTGACCGCTAAAAACACTTTTCACTCTTGTTTAGGTATGGCCCTTATAATAATGTAGAAATACAATTTTTTCACTTAATTTAAGTACGAGTCGTACTTAAAAATTTAAGTACGAATAACATTAAAAAGTTCTTAAAATAATCCAAAATGCGATTACTTTCGAAAACCATTGCATTCTATATGCATAAATTCCCGTAAAGTTCCCGAATCCTATTTGGTAAAACAATTTAGTTAAATACAGAAAATTTTTGAAGTAAAATGATTTCGAAAGCTATGTCGGCATGCTACTGGTGTCTTATAATTGTTTGTTCTTCTGGGGGGGATAAAAAAATTTTAAACAAACATAAATTCATATTTTTGTACCCTAACGCTTTTCTTGAGTAGGATATTTAATTATCGAATAACCTGAAAACACTAGCACTTGTTTTTGTGGCCTCTTAGCCCTGTTTGTTTGTTTGTTCTGTTAAGTGTCAAAGTCGTTGCGATCTAGATTTGAATTTTCAGGGTTTCTTTTACTCCGGCTTAAATCCGTCAATTTTCTTCTTATTTTGTTTCTAGGTCACCATGAAAACCGTTCACACTAGGGTATTCATTTAATCGGGGGTTTGCTTTAATCGGTTAATCGCTCGATTAATTAACCGAGGTTTTGGTTTAATCGGTTTATAATCGGTTAATTTTGTTATTGTTCGGTTAACCGATTAATAAAGTTTTGTTATAAATTAAGTAATTTCAACAAATAAAAATGCAAAAATTATTTATTATTTGGAATTTATTAGTAAAATAAACCATAACAAAACAAACAAAACAATTCTTGAACTTAAATGAGCAAAAAGGAATTCATAAATATGTAATACATATGAGGAGGTCCATAACAAAACGCAATAATTACATTTTTTAGGTTTTTTGATTGAATCCTATTCTACACATTGAAATCTATATTACCTTTATTAAAAAGTTTTCCAAAACTCAATAACTACACTGCAATTCAATATCAAATATAATGGTTCTGAGCAAAATGCAATAATTACTCATCTTTGTAATTAATCGCTTTAAGAAATTTAAAAAAAGTCAACTTTATAAATAAATTATGCTGGGGTGGTAACTCTTAGATAACTGTAAAGGCCGTGTCAGATAAAACTTTTGCTTCGCGTTGAGTTACATATACTTTGACAGAAAAGCGTAAAGCAAAAAAAGTATGTCACAATAAAAACTTTGACAACACTCACACATTGTATGTTAAAAAGAAAATAAATAAAAAAAATTATACTAGAAGATTGTCAAAGCGCGCAAAAAGATGAGAGTTGCCCAACTTTTCGCTTCGCTTTGCGTTAAAAGCAGTTTATGTGACAAGTGCCATAAAAACATGTACATTTAACTCAAATGTCAAAGCGTATATGTAACGCAACGCGAAGCAAAAGTTTTATCTGACATGGCCTTAAAACGTAAGGAATTTTTGTTTAGTTAATATCTTTCGCTTTTGTTATGTTAATTGAGGAGGTCCATAACAAAACGCAATAATTACATTAATAAATACCTATTATGATTCGGACCAAAACGCAATAATTCCAAATTTGCTATCTAAATAACTTTAAAACAAACTGTCAGATAAAATAATAAATTTGTGATTAATATTATTTTTTGTAGACAGTAATACCTCAATCAATAATTGTTTTTTAAAAAAATTAGGTGCTACTTACTTAAATTTCATTTTGTCGTTTATCCAAATGGACCTCCACATATTTTATAATTTATATGTATTTAATAATAAATAAACTGTGAGATCATTTTATTAATAAATTTTTCAAAAGCTTAAGGAGATCTTATAAATTATCTTTTATAAAAATAATTTGGCTTTAATGTTTAGGATTTAAGCGATTCTATTCTTTAGTTTCGATAAAACACGAAAAAATTTTTTTACTTATCGCAGATGTTGGAAATCTCGAAAGCAATCCATAATACAGATTATCTAATTTCTCAGTTATTTTTCTGTATTTCCTGACTTAGTACTGTATTTAAAGAATGTATAGCTAGAAGGAAAAAATATTTTTCTAAACACACACCTTTTGTACAAGAGACAAAACAAATAATTAAAAACACAAAAAATATGTGATAATACTACAAAAAATTTAAAATTTTGTTACTTCGGTTAATCGGTTAATCGACTGAAATTAACCGGTTTAATCGTTAATCGAAAAAAGCCAATTTTAAATTAACCGATCAGTTAATCGGGTAGTAATTAATCGGTTAACCGATTAACGGTTAACCGAATGAATACCCTAGTTCACACCCAAGAGATATTAGGCGTGTCCTTGTTAATGCAAAATCTGTACTGTTTTTTTTTAAAGTCTCTTTGTAACAGTATTACTGTACTCCGGGCCATGTGCTCGATTAGCTATTTTGATCACTGTAGCTCAATTAGC
Source organism: Pollenia griseotomentosa (assembly GCA_963931875.1). Lineage (NCBI taxonomy): Eukaryota > Metazoa > Arthropoda > Insecta > Diptera > Polleniidae > Pollenia > Pollenia griseotomentosa. The sequence goes on along the minus strand of OZ007561.1, from coordinate 197,938,351 downwards.
CTTTATTTTCATATCTACCAAGATTAAATAAAACTTACTGACTCTTTATTGAATACAGAAGTACAAATGCTTAAACCTGACAGAATTTTTAGTTTTTTATTAACTAATCACACCCAACGTCCCAAATTTAATACTTAAATTTGTACGAAGGATCATCTCTACTTGTTTAAGTCATGCCTATCAAGGCGACCGAAAGTAAGGACACCTACAGGCGCTGTTAGTTTTGATGGAAAATATCTGTCGAAATTACATTATTTACACAAAAATATAAATTTATTAAAATATAAAATATTTAAAAATTTTACATTAAAAAAATTAAATAATTGTTTGAAGTTTTTTTGATATTTATTACTCTACTGTCTCTTCGGCGAATTAGGTCTAGACTTGTAACTAATGGATGGTGGATTAGTATTAATATTTATGTCATGCGTTTTGTTAGCTGTAACGGCACCCGCAATAATCGGTACCTTCGGTATCTTCTTAGCTCCTTCCTTTAAAATTGGCTGATAAAAAGAAAGAGAATATTATTTTGTTATGTGTATTTATGTACATATGTATATATGTAAGTAAAATTATAAAGAAAAATTTTAATTACCCCAGCTTTACTGCCAATTTGTCCTGCATCCGCAAAACCCATATAAAGGCCAATAAGCAAAAGTGTAAAAGAGATAAATTTGGTTAAATGCATGTTAAGCTTTTGAAGTGTAACTAATTGAAATTCCAAGTGCCTATTGAAATGTCTTAGACCTTGTTACAGCAATTTATAGCATATTTTTTAAACCACACAAACAATAATTTTATTTTTAAATTCTCAGGGCAAGTTTTAAAATGCTCAAAAAATTAAGACATAAAACTAAAAATACGAAGTAACTTGCGCAAGAATAATATTTATCGAAATTTGGTTTTTTCCTGAAAATTGGCTATCAAGACTCGTTACAATGATAAGCAAACTCATAGACTTTGAATTGTACAGTTGCGTAGAAATAGCCCATCCAAATCTAAATTAAGTATTGCATTGCTTTAGAAAAAAATAATAAAAACCCCTCTCCTGTGAATAATCCTCGACATAAATTTATCATAAAGGAACCGTTGTAAGAACCCAAATGAGCCGTAATCTTTTCGGTTGTCCTGTATAAAAAAGTATTTATCAAATAATATTTTTATGGAGAAATTTCTTGCTTATTTTCAAAATTTATGTGATACGTTGGCAAAACATGCTCTGTTTATAGAGAATCTCTATTCCCGGACTTTTTCACTTCCCGGAAAAGCGGGATTGATTTTTAAATTTCCCGGGAATTTCAATGCAAAATATTATTTAATTTAATTTATGTACATATTTAAAAAAAAAAAAAAAAAATCCTGAGATCTATTAAATTAATCTATTCATTAAATTATTATTATTATTGAAACAAAATAATTCAAAATAGGATTTTAGTACAGAATATGCATTTACAGAATCGTTTAACAGCCTTATTTTATTTAAGAAGAGGTGTGTCCATGAGAAACACGTTCATTTTCTACGGATGTTGGCCTTATAGTCAATAGAGAATAACATAATCTCTGTAGACTTTCACTTTTTCACCATTTTCTTCAAAAACTTGTAATTCCTTTTTTAAAGCAAATGATTTTCTTTGAATCGAATTAGCGTTTCTTTACTAATTGCCTAAAATGTTAATTTTTCACTTTTGTCAACATCTCTAACATAAAGAGTATTAACTACATTTTCAAAATTGAATCCAAAAAGATTTGTATGCAGCTGCCCGGGACTTCCAGGACAAATTTACCGAAATATGTTTTAGCAATTTTATCAATAAAAATATTTTATTGAAAAATATGTACATTTTAAAATTTAATTACATCTTTGTTCATTTTTCAAAATGGCTTGGACATTCTAAAATTTTTATTAAAAATATTTGCAATTTATTTTATATATGTCGTTATCTAAAACGCAAACGGCCCTAACTAATCAAAATTGATTAGATTAGATTTATTTGACTCAGATGTTTTCATCAACACAAATGTTTGCATAATATGCAACATTAGGTCTGTCTGCGTACACATATTTTGCATCATTTTGTGAAAAATGTTGCAAAATATTACAAAATGTTGTCTGTGTACTCCAAATCTCTTGCAGCGAGAGAGCCAAAAAGAGAATTTTTTGACAGTTGGAAGTTAGAGAACTTACAAAATGTTACTGGAGAAATTTCCTCTTGCAAGATTTTGCAACTAGTTTGAACAGCTGTTTTTATTACGTGTGCCAAGATAGCGTCGACGAAATAGCGTCGAATTTGGGAATATAAAAACCGGGAAAACAAAATACCCAAATTATGGTCTTTTGCAGAATAACAACAAAAAGTTAGCGTCGAATTTAGGAATTTAGGGGGATTTCCAAAAGTAAAAAAAAGTTAGCGTCGAATTTGGGAATTTAAAATGGGGAAGTAAAAATAACTAATATTTTTAATAAAAATACAAAAAATAGTTAGCACAAAAAAAAAAATACACATTTAGGAACAACATTTAGCAATGCGTGCAAAAAATCGTTCGGTTAGTTCCCGAGATATTTGGGTGCATCCAAAATGGTCAGTACAAAGCTTTACTGATTTATCCCTTGTAACACAAGCTTTTGCACGGTATAAAGGCTGAGTTCCAAAACGTCGGTTGCAAAGCAACTATCTTTTTTAAATGTATGCTACAATGCAACCGTGTAGGTTATTACAATTCTATTTGTCCCAATGTGCACCAAAAAAGTATTTAATGAGAACATAATACAAAAGCTGTGCATTATTAAACTTGAATATACATTTTTGACTTGTGCTGCAAAGTATATTGATGTTTTGGCACTCAGCCAAACTGTATATATTCTGCAAAAAATCGAACCCAGAAATCTCGGGAACGGAACGAACGATTTTTTGCACGCATCGCTCATTTTGTTCCAAAAAGTTAATTTTTTTTAATCTATTTTTTGTATTTTTGTTAAAAATATTAAATATTTATACTTCTCTTTTTAAATTCCTAAATTCGACGCTAACTTTTTGATTTCATTCGCTAAATCCCATTATTTGGGTATTTTTGTTTCCCGGTTTTTAAATTCCCAAAAGTCGCTATTTTGCTAAATTTTGCTTTGTCATTTCAATTGCCTACACACCGATCAGCTGTTTTCTTGCAAGATTTCACTGGATTCTGTCTGCGTACTTTTTGAGATATTTTCAGCCGACAGAGTAAAATTGGTCTTACTCTCCCAAAAAAATTTACTGAGTATTTGCTACTGGAAAAGTACGCAGACAGACCTATTGTCAACTGTAAAAGCAGCTGGTAGGTCCTACTGCCAAACAATTTATTTATTGAAGAAAAAGAAATTATGAACTGTTTAAGGCTATTTATCATAGAAACTAGAAACTTTTTGTTTTTAATAATTTGTTGCTTCTCCTGTAAACTTTTAAAAATATAAGATAGGGCAGTTTGGATATCGATATGTGTTTTTTTTAACACTATTTACCGCCTGTTCAACAATTTCGAAAGAATTTTATGTGGAAAATATTTTGAGTGATTTTTATACAAATTTTCTATGCGAACGTTAACGTTCGATTTATTAAACAGGCAGTTAGTTGTTTTTTAAACCGCAAACACTATTTAAAGAAAACAAAACGTTTAAATGTATGTACCTTTTTAAAATAATTTATAAGCTCATAATTTGCGGTTACTTTAGGTTTAAATAAAACTTAAAATGCATTAAATCAAAGTCTACAGTTTATTGACCATTTTTGCTTTTATTTTTTGTAAAATTTTATTGGCAACTAAATAATTTTGTTTTTGGATTTTTACTGTAGTAAGACCATATATAAATACAAAAGTCTGCAAATAAATTATTACATATTTTTAGGTTTTCTTGTACACCATAAAAATACTGCATACTTTAGGAAATAGAAAAAAGCTGCGTTTCATTTTTTATAAATTTAAAAAAACGATTCTAATACAATTTTTTTACTTTGATGTTAAGCAAATCTTCTGTTGGCTTTGTTTAAAGTCCTTTTGCAAATCATGTCAGAAAATGTCATAAAAAGGATGCAAAACCCTTAAAGATGTTAAAAGCTTAAAGAAAATCTAAAAAAAAAAACTAAAATTAAAAACAAAAAACCTAACTAGAGTTATTGGAATGAAGCCAAATATATACGTTTTCTTAATAAATTTTCTGTACTTTTGAGAAAATTTTTTCAATTGAAACATCGTGTGAAATGAAATAAATTTGTTTTTATTTACATCAACTTCATTAGGTCTTATTAGCTTAAAAAGAACAATAAACTGAAAAGAAACATATTTGATTCTTTTTAAAAAGATTTAAAAATAATTTTTTTTTCTTACAGCATTATATGGTTAATAGCTATTGTTTCGCTGATTATTATCGAAGTCGGTTTGAAGATTAAAGACAATAGTTTATAGCCATTACCTTGCACAAAATTTCAACTTTAATACAATATTTTCATTTAACCAAAAATGTGATTTTTTCATACTGAAATGCGAGAAAATTTAAAACAGCTTAAGCGTCTTAAAAAACGCCTAAATTAAGTAAAGTACGTTAAACTGCGATAACTTGAATTTACAATCGATTTTATCACAAGAATTGTGGATTACTTCGGTGAAGTTTCTTATATAACGTTCAAATCGAGAAAACAACGTTCATCTACGACTAGGGTTTTTTCAATTATTTTATTTCCCGTTTTCCCGGGATTTTTCTTGCGGGATCCCGGGAAATAAAAAATTCCTCATAATTTCAGAAAATAGCTATTTATACTTTGAAATTTAGTTTTCTATTCTCTAAAAATTAGCATCTGTGGATGGGTTGTGGATTAGATCAATTACAAGAAGTGAGTACATGTATTTAAATCAATGTCTCCTGATGGAATAAATCTACTAAAAGCAGAATGGGCAGTACAACAGTTGATAATTATTACATTTAGTGAAGTGAAGAGTTAATAAAGTTCATTAATTCAAAATAAGATTCAGGCAGTAAAGTTTCATTGTTTATGAACAAGTCTTAAAAATAGGATATACCTAAACATATCGCTCCTTTATTGCAACATAGTCATATCTAAAAAAACAATCTTGGCAAAAAGCGATTAAAGTTTTCCAAATGTACCGATTTAAAGATATATTTTGCTATAACTCCAGTTCAGTTTGAGATATAATACGAGAAGGTATGAAAATAACATTTTGGAAACTCGTGTAAGATACTACAACATACGACTTGAAAAACACATTGTCCTAAAGATTACAAATGGACCTATTGAAATGAAAAGGTTTGTAAGAAGCAGTCCAGTTGATGCTTTTTTTGCATAAACATTGACATACATTTGACTGATATAGACGTTGTTTATAAAAAAAGAAAAAATTGCTTCTGATTGTGAATCCGAAGCATGCTACAACGGTGCACTTTGAACTATTTGTCCAACCTCGGTAAAAATGAACGAAATTTTTTGGAAAAATGATAATTAGTAAATAAAATCAGGAATATACTTTTTGACGACTTACAAAGCGCTTTGAGTGTGTCAGAAAGTTATTTCCTAAGCCATTAAAAAATGTTATATATTTCTTTAAAGTATTTTATCTATTTTATTAATTAGCTTTTTGATCTTATATCTTGAGTACCTTAATTTTTATTTTGTTTTTATTATTGTTTTATGAATTAAATTGTTGTTTATTTTATCTTTTTATCTTGTATCCAGAGCATAATAATACTGAATAAAAGCATAATAATAGGGAATAAAGGCGTGAGGTAATAATAATTTCCTGACGATCTGGCCTAAGCAACCAGTGAAATGCGCATAGGAATAGCTTATCCCTTCAACAATAAATTTCAGTTTATCAATAGTACGAAATGGGAATTTAGCACATTTAAACGAAACCTTTTTAATAATAATTCAAGTTCCTATTTCAATCTTCAATTAATTTTTTAGTATTAAACCATTTCCTTTATTTTCTTTGTAAACAAGTTCCCTTGCGTTTCTTTATAAAAGTTTTTTTCATTAATTAATAACAAAATTTACTTTGTATTATTTATATGGAGCGGGATCCCGGGATCCCGGGAAATTTAAAAAATATTCCCGCTTTCCCGGGATCGATTCCCGGAAAAGTCCGGGAAAAAAAACTCTATCTACGACTAAGTACATACATGTATTATAAAAAATTAATTAAATAAAAAATGTGAGGAAAGTTAAAATGGTTATACAATAACGCCTAAATTGTGATAAGTAACTAAGTTTGTGATCATTTAAATTTTCCATTAAAAAAAGTTTTACCATAAACAAAATCTAGGCAAACAAAAAAGGCTGTAGTTTCTTAAAAAACACTCAAATTGAGAAAAGGACCTTAATATGTGGTTACTTCCATTTTCTATCCAAAATCGATTTGTTGTTGTAGAAAAATATAAGCAAAAGTAAAATGGCTGTGATTTCTTAAATAACGTTCAAATCGAAAAAAGGACGTTAAAATTGTATCACTTGCAAAATCAATTTTGTTTTAAATTTAAGAAATCCAAACATAATTGTAGTTGTTTAACTAACGCTCAAATCGAGAAAAATTGTAATCTGTGACCACTTACATTTTCCACAAAAAATCGAATTTCTTATAAAAAAAAATTTTAAAAAACTGAAAAGGAACGTGGTTTCGTAAATAACATTCTAATTCAATAATTTAATTTTTGTATAAGAAATTTTCTTATACAAGTTGGTGAAAAAAACCAAGTCGGTGTTGATCTGTAATCACTTAAATTTTCATTAAAATTCGATTTTTTCATAACGAAATGTGAAAAAACCAAAAATTGCAACAGTTTGTAATTAACTTTTAACTCAAAAAAAGGACGACAATTTGCGATAATTTTCCTTTTTATACACTAAAAACTAAAAATGGCTGTAGTTTCTTAAATAGCGCTCAATAAAAGCACGTTAATCTGTGGTCATTTACATTTTTCAGAAAAAAAAAAAAAATGTTAAACTTAAAAAATGTCTCTAAGTTGAAATTAAGATGAGGCTTATCTGTAAAATTTTTAAGTCTTACAAATATCACCATCTGAGTGTTTAGATCATTTATAAAATTTATAAAATTTATAAAATTTATAAAATTTTATTTCTGAATTTAATTTCTTACTTAAGGTTAAAATAGTTTTTTTTTTACTCTTTCATCAGATTATATAAATAGCGATTTGCTATTTTGTGGTTAGAAAAAATTTTCCCACTTTGAATCACTTGAATTATTTTAATTTTACAGGCTGTGCTGATAATTTGATTTAATTGTTTAATTGTGGAATAATATATATTTGAATATTTTATTGTCGCAAGTTAATAATTCTAAAAAAATAATTCTCTTTTATTTGCAGGTATGTTTAATCAAAATTGTGAAATGGAAGGGCAAGTACAAAAGGTTTAAATATTTAAGGGCCAAATACAGTTGTCAAATGCTAGTCATGCAGCCGAATTCACTCGTAATTCACTGTACGTGTGCTGAACGTAATATTCGCCGTCTTATCTAAATTTCTTGATTTTCCATCCAGCATCGTCCGGTGGCGTTTTCTGAGCGACATTGTCAAATTGATATATTCATCTTTGATTCCTTCTGACAAACTGGGTCTCAAGGTACAATTTCTATGAAAATATCGAAATGTCGATGAAAGTACGCGACAAAGACACTGCTAAATACAGTTTTGCAGACATTTTTATGAAAGATTCATTCTATAAAAGAAAGTTGAAAGTAATCGACATTGTCTGTTATCACTCGATATAAAACTGAACTGTGCTGAAATTTGCCTGCTATTCGTCAATGGTTGAAGAACGGATTAATTAATGTGTGTATGTTATTTTCTTGTTTATCATCGCATTGAATTATATTAAAATTTGGCAACATTGTCTGAATGTCGATGATATTGTCTGTTAGGACTCACTAATACGCGGAAGCCTAACGAACAAAATCAGTTCTGGTCATCTATGATATTTTGGACATTTGCTTAAAAAATTCATGTATGACGCCAAAGAAAATTCAGCAAATGTCGTTGATGATTTAGCATTGTCAGTATGTTTCATGATGAATCATCATGACGTTCACCACCCGGCGTCTGTGACACAAATACAAACACATTTTCACTATTGCTACCACAATGCTTGATGAGTACCCTGCAGGAAATGTCACTAGTGAATCAGTACAGTCACCAGTTCTAGTGACTAGTATTGAATAGGTAGTTCTTTTGGGATCATATGCAGACAATGTCACCAGAGATTCACTAGCGCGTTTTAGTAATTCTGGTCTTCACTTTTTATACTTTTCTGAAATAGACATAGTTAATGAAACTTTTGTTAACATTTGATGTTTTATTAAAAAAAATTCAGGAATTCATAACAGCAGTTTTATATATTAAAAATAAATAAGGTTAATTTCAAAAATGTAGTTGTTTTGTTGACAATATCGCCAAGAAGTCGCCAAAAAAATCGACAAAACTAGTGACATTGAGACACTTGCCCCCAGGTTTCCTTCAGTGTATTTTGATAAGTGTTTTTGGGCCTTAAAGCTTGATGTCATGAATTACAAAAATATTTTTAGAAGCTAAATTTAAAGCAAAGAAACAAACCTTTCAAAGTTAAAACTGTTGATACAAAGACATTTTTCAAGTTAAAAAACTGGTTATTTATGTGTGGTTTATAGAACACGAGCGCCTTACTCGCCCGTTCAATTTACATTTAAAACAAAAACAAAATATCGAAATTTGTTTTTGTTTTAAATGTAAGTTGAACGGACGAGTAAGGCGCTCGTGTTCTATAAACTACACATTAATATCGATCAAATAGTGCAAAACTTCCCAGGGCTGTAAAATTAATTAAGCACTCGTATATCTTAAATAAAACCAATAAATCGACGCATTCTCTCAAACGTTATTTTTTTACAAAACTTTTTGAAAAACCATTTAATCTTTTACTAATCTAAAATTTTCAGTATAAAAGATAGAGTAATGGAGAAAAATGGTTCAGTAAAGCACTTTAAACGTTTCAGCTGTAAAATTTTAATTATGAATTTTTTAAATAAATTTATTTTGGCTCTGGTCATTTTGGCCATTTCCATGGTGACTACTGAAGCTGGTAATCAGATTTCTAAAATAGGTGAAGTTAAAGTAAGTTTAATAACTAAAGATAAATAAAAATAAGAATCATTACTCTATAATTTAAAATTTTAAGGCCCCTGGTAGCACAAAAGGTGTTAAGAGTGGTAAAGCAGAAGGAAGAAGTTTTGCAACTACAAAAGGTTACAAAGGAACTGCAATAAAATCATAATTTAGATGAGACCCCTAATGTTTTTTTATATAATCTTCTAAATGTAATAAAAATTTAATTGATGACTTCATAAATTGATTTCCATTTTTGTTCTTTTTTTCAATTTAATCAGAAGGTCCTTTTTACCATAGGGCCTTTATAAAGCTTCACCTGGAGAATATATGTATGGGCGATACGCGAAGTAATAGGTCGATTTATAACTAAACAGAACAAAACAAATCATATATATATATCAACCTACTAATTTAGTTAGTAGTAGTTATTTGTCTACACCTCGGCAATTTTTCAACCGATTTTCAGTACCAGTATTCTACTAAGTTTATTTAAGGTGAAAGTGAAAAAAACACAGTTCGCAATTTAGAAGATGACTTAAAAAGGTTGAGATTTATGGGTATAAATTATAGGCAGTCGCGGTTTTTTTTGCTCATACCTCAGCCATTTGTGGACCGATTTGGCAGAATTTTAATATCAAAATATTCCAGACTATATGTGATATAAATATAGAATTTGGGGGGTGGGGGGGATTATGTTTAATTCTTCGTTTATGCATTTTCATTGCTTTTTATACCAGTGGCGGGTGGCAAGCCCAGTCCACCGGGTTTCCGCATTTTTTTCCTACTGTAGGATATTATAGGTACGGCCGCCAATTATGGATAATACTCTAACCAGGATGCAGTGTACCTAATCTTTTGATTTCTTTAGTTTATTATCCACCGCTAATCAGTTTTGTTGGTTCATCCGCTGAGCTGTCCGCAACTGCTTATATAATTCACAGCTGCCCAGTATATTTACTGAATGTTTCACTATCCGCAACCCGTGGATGTGCCCGGTAGCACTCTTTTATGCTTCCAGCCTGTCTTGCTACATGGTGCAGAATTTTATCGGAAGCAGACGAAACAATATTGGGAGTCTTCGAGAGAAAACTGGTGCACAAAATATGTGGTACCAGTAGCGACGACGTGTGCACCGTGAGCTGTATGACCTATATCCCGACGTTGACATAGTTAAGCAGATCAACTTAACGAGATTACGCTGGCTAGGTCATGTCAGCTAAATAAGTTAAAATGAACCATCTCTTTAAGTTTTTGAATACGTACTCGAAGGAAGACGAAAAGTAGAACGGCGAAAACTCCCCTGGAAGTATTAGGTGGACGAATCGATGAGGAAGCTTGTCTTAAGCAACTGCTGAGATAAAGCAAAGGATCCATCCGGTTTGAGAAATATGTTGTAAACGTTTAGAAAGGTACCCTACCACTCCCCCAGGTTGTCATTGACCACCTATGTACGTAAGTAAGTAATATAATATATTATAATATCTTAGTCCCCGTCATATCCGGGGACTCCGGAAAACCCATTTCAACTTACATACAGACAGACGGACATGGTTAAACCAATTTCGCTATTCATACGCCGGTACCTCGGTAGTCTATCAATGTGAGGGTTGTGTGCTCGATTCCCACCAGAGACTTTAGTCTGTTTCACTACATCTTGCTAAAGGGGTTCGTTGCTTTTGCTCGGTAAATTAAGTTAGAATTTTATTTGACAAAATTGGTTTGATCGTAAAGCTCTTTTACTCTAACGGTATTAAGTCAAACATAACCTTATCTCTATCCTTACGATACAACTTGAAACCGTTATAATTGTCTAATTTAGAGAGAAAAATAATATAAGAGTTGGCCACGAAGATAAAGAAGCGTATAAGTTTAAGTTTTGTTAATTTGGGAACAATTTCATTTAGCTATTGAAAAGTTTAAAAGCAATCAGAGTGTTTGTACCATAAAAAAGCAATTGTTTTCATCACAGTTGACGCACAGAAAAAATGTTTGCCAAAAAATTTTCAATTTAATAATTAATTGGTGTACATTTATTTTTTCAATTAATTGTTAATTTGTTTTTTAATTGACTAAATTTGTGTTGCATGACTCGAAAATACAAATTCTTTATTTAAAATGATCAATTCTTTTGCAGGTGCAAAATTAGTAAAACATTTAATTGTCTGAACGAATTGTTTAATTAAAGCCTGTGCGTGAAAATGAAAATGTTAAAAATAATACATATTTTTTACTATAGATTTATTCGTTTATTTCTTAATAATTCTATTCTCATTTTTTAACATAAACCATTATATATCTTTCTCCTTTTCGGCCCGATGTTCCATAATTCTTTTGGCCTTGGTATGCATCATTACTTCTTGAACTTTTTAAATTTGTTTTATTTTTTGAATAATTGTTTTTCCAATTTGGATTAAAATTTAAATAATCTTGTTCATTGTAGTTATTTCGGCGGGCATTTATAATTGATAAGTTAATAAGCAAAATTATTAAAGATAACGTTGAAAAATTCATTGTTAAGATTAGAATTTAAAAAGCGAACTAAAAAATAAGTATTTTTAGTAGTTTTTTTTTTTAACTTAATAGTCGCGAAATGATTCATGAAAAATCATATTTTTTACTAACCACAGTTGTAAATGCATAATATTGTGGTTACGATGAGTAAGTTTAACTGTTTGTAATAGTTTTTGTTTTTAAGAATAATTTGGATTTGAACTACAATGTCTTGTGGGCATTTAAAAGTAGTACCGACATAAAATTTTAATTAAAACTAAATGCTTAACTAAAAACTAAAGTACATAGTTGTAGAATTAAACTAGAACCGAACAAGAAATGAACTAGAACTAAAAACGAACTGAACTAAAACTGAAAATAAACTGAACTAGAGCCAGTGCTGCCAATTTAGGCATTAAGTGGGGTTGCAAGACATTAGTTGGGTTGCAACCTTAGATTTTTTAATTAATTAACGGAAATGACTTCTACAATAAAAAAAATAAATTTGATTGATAATTTAGGCATTTTGTTAAAGATAAAAAAAAAATAAATTGCTAAGAAATTTTTCTATTAATTTAAGTACATACATAAATGCCTTAACTAAAAAATACATTTTGCACTTTATTGAAAGACTTCAGCAAGGCTTTTAGGCTTAAGTGTTGTACTAACAGCTATATTTAACAAATTTGTTAATAATTTATTAAATTTATCAAGCACAAGCAATAAAATAATTCTAAAAAATTATATATTTTATTTATTTAAAGAGCACAATGAAATTTTTAATTTAAAATGTATTTTGTCAATTTGTTCTTGTTATTATACATATTATAATTTTTTATATTTAGGGAATTCACAATAGCGTTTTAAAATATATCTTAATATAGTAATGTTACAATTTAAATTTCTTGAAATGGATTTGCAAATTTGTGGTTTTTTTGAGTGTAAACGAAATTTAATATCAAGTTCCAAATTTTAGTCTGAAAGCATGTAATTTGATGTCATATTAAAATAAATTAAAACTGTCAGCGCAGCTGTAGTTGTGGGTTTATATTTCAAAAATGTCAAATTTTGCTTTGAAAAATTATGTTATTTTAATACTTCGATTTACTGTGTGTTTATATCGTTGCCTGCTCATAATGAAAATTTTAAGATGTCACAATGTTGCCACAATAAAATTTTTTAAATACTTATTGTGAATGAATATTTTGGCTTCCCGGGACTAAATTGTTAATAAAATTTACATAATTTTAAAAACAATAAACATGAAAGTTCTAAAAAACCAACAACTAGAAGTGAACTAGAGCTATACTAGATCATAACTTGAATAGAACTGAACTTGAACTGAACTTGAACTGAACTTGAACTGAACTAGAACTAAACTAGAAATGAACTAGAACTGAACTAGAACTGAACTAAACTAGAACTGAACTAGAACTGAACTAGAACTGAACAAGAACTGAACTGGAACTGAATTAGAACTGAACTGAACCAGAACTTAACTAGAACTAAGCTTAAACTAACCTCGAACTAAACTAGAGCTGAACGAAACTAGAACTGAACTGTACAAGAGCCAAATATTGTTAATCCAGTATTAACAGTATCCACTACCAGTAATATGTATCATAATTTTAAATGATGATATAATTTGAAATAACAAAATATTTTGTTAAAAAAAAGTTTCGTATTAAAAAACATTTTCGCTTAGTTATAAGTTATTATTAGTCTTAGCCCTTTCTTTCCTGTTTTTTTTTAACAATTTGCCTAAAACCTTCTTTAACGGCCTCTTTTGCTGCATGTTTTATTACCGCTTTTTGTAAAAGTTAAAAATAATTTAACACAATTTCTAACATTTAAATAACGCCAACCATACAAAATTTAAAAATATTAAGAGAAAAAAAAAAACAAACTTTAAAACTTAACTTACACCGATTTTTTAACCTTATCGGCTCCTTTAACACGACCGACCCCTTTAACACCACCCTTTAACACGCCGCTAGGAATTTTAATAGCTTCAATCTGTTCAGCAAAGAGAGCCAACATAACGGCCACAACTAGCAATACATTTAAAAGTCTCATTAAAGAATTTAAAATAAAAAGTTTCTCATTTGAAAGCCCTTTATATACTTGCTCGATTTTTAAATATTTTTTTTTGATTTTTATTTATTTTAAAATAATTTTCTATAGATTTTCCATTTTTACTATTGACTAATTGAAATAAATTGTGGTAAATTGAATATATTGACTGTATTTATAGGCAGTTAGTTGACATATAAGAAAAATTTTATGACTAATAATTGCAAGTCTTTTGTATGATTTAAAGCCCATAGTTTAAGGGAAGTATGGGAGTATTAAGAGATGTGGGCTAGGCTTGCCAGATAGAAATCGGCAAAAAGCTTGATATTCAAAAGAAAAAGCTTGATTTCGGTTAAAAGAACAAACAAACTTATATTGGTGTTCAGTTTGTTACTTTTACAATAATGATGTAATACGTAGCGAAGCTGATTTAACGATGTCCGTATATCCGTCCGTTGGTTTGTCTGTCCGTGTGTATGTTGAAATGAGCTTTCTAAAGAAGATATTTATATTGCGCACAGTCCGGAATCCAGATCGGTTCACAAACATTTGAGATATCAGCAACAAATTATTAATGCCTCTTATTTTTTACATAAATCTTAAAGAATACTGGTAGTGAAAATAATCTTGTTGTGCTAGGATTTTCCAATATGTAAATAAATAAATAAAAATAAAAAAATAACAAAATCATTCTATGTATGAACTAGTTACAGACAAATAACCAGAAAGCATGGTTTTTGTACAGTAACGCCCATTCTTAATGAGATAAGACAACTTAATTTTGATCAGATATTTTGTAAAATATATCTAAATCCGAAATTGATATCTTAAGCTAAAATTTAAACATAAAATTAATTGTAAGAAATGATAAACAAATAAGACTCTGGCAATCTTTTTGCTTTATATTCTTTAACTATTCTTAAGGATATAAATCCTCATAGTTCTTTCCGACAATTCATTTTAACTGCAGGCGAAATATAAATAGCACGATTTAAAATGGTTACTTTTTAACTTACAATAATTTTTTGTGGGGGAAGGGTCGTATTTTCTCAAAGGTTTAAGACATATAAGCAATCTTTCTATGTTAGGACTATGCTGGCTTTATTTTCTTACTTTTTTATAAATTCTTCATTTCATGAAAATGCTTTTAGCTTTGCTTAATAATGAAATCGTTTAATTGTTGATGACATTTTTTTTAATATCAAAATTGTTATTTATCTATGTCTGTTAGCAAATTGCCTAACGCCTTCTTTAGCAGCTTCTCCTGCTGCATGTTTGGTCACATCTTTCTATAAATGGAAAACATATTGAAATATTTTTTTGGAAAAAAATAAAAAAATAAATATTTGCAAAAATAAAACTTACACCAAATTGTTTGGTACTTCCTTTAGCTGCTTCAATGTAACCAGCAAAGATACCCAATACAAAAGCCACAACTAGCAATAGATTTAATAGTTTCATGGTAAAATGTAAATGATTGTAATTTAATTTGAAAGCTCTTTATATATACTCTTAAGGGCTTTAAAATTATTCTTTTTTATACCCTCCACCACAATTAGTTGTGAAGAGGGTATACTAAGTTTGTCATTCCGTGTGAAACTTTTTTATTATTCTAAGTCGATTTAGCCATGTCCGTCTGTCTGTCCGTCTGTCCGTCTGTTGAAAACACGCTCACTTTCGAAAAACTCAAAAGAAATAAACAAACTAGGTGTCAAATTGCTTGTAGTTATCCTAAGCAGTTTGGGATTGAATTTCAGCAAAATCGGTTCAGTAGGACCAGAGCTATGAATCAAAATGTGGAACCACCACCTTCAAAAACTTGATAATTTTGTTACAAAAACTAACATAAATGATGCAAAAATGCACGGAATGACATAAGATTTTGCACAAGTCCGTTTTATTCGAGACTAGAAATTACACTGTAAAATTTCGCGAAGGTCGGTCCATAATTTACCCTAGGCCCCATATAAACCCTACTCTCGGAAAACAGTTTTGTCCGCCTAAAACCGTAACTGATAATGCTATCATAACAGAATTTGACACTTCACAGTTTTATGGGACTGGAAATGACACTGTGAAATTTCGTGAAAATCGGTCTATAATTTACCCTAGACCCCATATAAACCCTACTCCCGGAAAACAGTTTAGTACGCCTTAACCCGTAATTAATGATGCTATCATAACGAAATTTGGCACGTCACAGTTTTTTAGATCTCGAAATCACGCTGTTAAATTTCGTGAAGATCCGTCCATAATTTACCCTAAGCCCCATATAAACACTACTCCCGGAAAACAGTTTAGTACGCCTATGTACGGAAATGACACTGTGAAATTTCGTGACGATCGGTCCATAATTTTCCCTAGGCCCCATAGAAACCCTACCACAGGAAAACAGTTTAGTCTCCTAAAATCATAATTAATAACAAATCGTCACAGTTTAAGATAATAATAATAAAAAGACATCATACAGATATTACTCCTTAAACATTCGAACTGTCGGTGGAGGGTATCAAAGATTCGGCACAGCCGAATATAGCACTCTAACTTGTTTAATAATAATTTTCTATCCTTTTTTTTAAAGTTTTACCATAAACTAATTGAAATAAATTGTGGTCACTTTATTGTATTTATAGTTAGTTGAGATATTGGAAAATTTATATGGATAATAATTGAAATGTTATACAGTGATTAATAGAATATAATTATAGAGAATAATATAAAGGGTTACCGTAGGAACAGTAGCGTATGTCGTAGATACACTGTCAAATTAAAGCGTATAATATAATGTACAAAGACACACAATAGCTGGCGCAAACTTAAAAGCTTATCTACGTTCTACTTCGACATAGATATAATTCTATTGAATATATGTTTTATTTATCGAGCCCGTACCGTGCGTACAGAAGAAGTAATCACCGCTGTAGACGTGGATGTGACATACGACTTGAGTTTATCAAACCTATGCCGTTCTTAGCAACTTGGTCTATGCCTTCTCACTACTTGGAAAATGTTGAGAAAAGAAATTGGCCTACATCCATATAAGAATATCTTAATAGCTGCTGCAGGAATTAATGCCAGCGGATTTGGTGAAAGGGCTAAGAACCAACTGGAAGTTAAACCAGGTTTTTATCAAAAATTCCCCATCAGTATTGAGGGGCATTTCTGGCTTAACGGGTGTGTAAACAAGCAGAATTTTCGTTTTTGCAGAGAGTACAATCATCATTAAAACCTTGAGACTCCATTACATCCCGAATCAATCCGTGCCGTCATTAGTGTGAATTGCAACTACTACAGCCAATAGATTCGTGATTTTTTTATTTTTCATGTCGTTGCAAATCATTTGGAGGAGAACCGGTTCCAACAAAACGGTGCATCGTGCCATAGAGTGCGTGATATCAATACTTTGTTGAGTCAAACGTTTGGTAATTGAATTAAATAAGAGAGCCCCGGTTGCGTGTTCGATTACCGCCAGAGATTCTGGTTCTTTCCTGCAGACAAGCGTAAAGCTTCGCGGGAATTAGACAGACAACTTGAACATTTAGGTAATTTAAAAAAAAATCTCAAGAAATCGACTTGGCCACCTCGTTCGTGTGATTTTACACCTTTGAAGTATGTTTTGTCGGGTACGTCAAATCTCTGGTCTATGCTGGTAAGCCGGCAACGATTGATCATTTAAGAGCCAACATTCCACGCACTATTAAAACCGGGTATGCTCGAAAAAGTGGTGCAGAACGTTAAATGTCGTAACATTTTTGAGCTTATGAAGCCAAAATTGTGTTCATTCCATTGAATTTGTTGTGTTTTATAAAAAACAAAAATATTTGTTGCCTCTAAAAACACACACACAGTTCTTTGTGCCGTATATTGTCTAGATATTTACATCAAAATGAGATTTGTTTAGCTTATAAAGGAAGGTTAAGCTTTTTATGAATTTAATCATCACTTTTTTAATTCCTACACAGGGGGAAAAATCCGAAATTGACACCATCTGCTGTCAAAAGGGAGCCAACGACGTTTGTGTTAAATTTTATAACGGATGGTGTCAAGATTTTTAATCCTCCTCGTTGTCATTTTGTTCTCATTTGGTCTTATATTGAGAACAGACTGTTAACATATTAACACCACAATGGTCTTATTTCGACAACATGTTGTTGTTGATATTTAAATAACACAACGTTAGTATATTGACAATATTTAGTAGTCGTTTCGACAACACATTGTTCTCAGTCTGGTAAAGAATAACTCATTGTGAACCCAACCAATAAAAAACGCATGAGATATTTATTTTATTATTACATAATTTCTTTAATATTTTTTTAAATGAAATTAAAATTTACAGATTTAATTAAAAAAAAAACCTTATCGTATTTAAACCTTTTCCACTCCTTTAACTATTTCGAGACATCGAATGCTTCATTTTCATTGGCCATAACTTAGATGGCACTGAAACAATTTAATTATTGAAACTGAACTGAACTAAAAACAAAAATTACAAATTATGTCTATATAAAACAAAAATTTCGGAACAATTATCCATCACAATAATTTTTCCCTAAATTCAACGAGGAGGCCTTAGTGCGGCACAGCTTATATCTTCTTCTTTTAAATACCGCTAGCTTCTAAGTGTTAAATAAGAAGCTTAAAAAGAATTGTGAAATTAACTTCATATTCCAAATTATTTTATATTTTGAACTTACCTTTAATAATCATAATCATAAATACCTTCCGAGTTTATGGACATACATTTCTTGGAGTTCCTTATCGTTGTGTTCTTCAAAAAGAAAATCTTTGTCGAATTCAAAAACAATTAACAAAATATTTCAGCACAGTTAAATGTATTTTTTCGATTTCCAAGTTTTAGTTTATTATAATTTCACGAATGTTGTTAACTTACATATTTTACAACCTTTTTTTATGTTAAACTGCTGTCATTGATTCGAATTTGACAACATAAGGATGTACGAAATTAAGAATGACAACCATACGTTATCTATTTAAAAACAGAGTTGTAATTATTCGATAACAATGGTTTTGTACATCTTTGGTTTCAATGCAACAACATTTTGTTAAAAATTTTTCAACAGATTCTGTAGAAATATTTTTTCACTTCTTGGCTGTTTTAATACCATTGGCTAATTTTTTTTTGCTCTTTGTAAATATTTCTAATATCACAGATCGAAAGTAATCTTAAGTTGTTGTTCCAAATGTTATTTCACATTGAGAAAAGATAAGCAAAAAATAATTTTGGCAAAACTTCCTGAAAAATCGTATAAAATAATTGAAACTGCAATTTAGCTTTAATCAACTTAAGCACGTTATTCTTTTTGCCACAGATATTCTGCGCAGATATCATACCGATCACATTTCCTCATATGAAGTATAAGTTGAACTCTGTATTGGAAATTAATCTATTCATAGGAAATTTAACTGAGCAGAGTTTAAGTTTTTTCGGTAAGGTATACTTTGACAGTAGTTAAATCAAATTCTTGATCCTTGAATCTTTCTAAATCAAACCAAATCTCTGAGTAAGAACCAATTTTAACCAGTATTTCCATCTTAAGATAGCATATGGAACTGCTTTTTCGAGAAAATTGTAATAACACGTAGTTGGAACCATTTTTAACTGATTGATGAAAACGCTTCCCTGATCTAATAATTCTTTGAAAATTTTTAAAAAACAATAACGACGGTTGCATTTTCCTCAAAACACGTAAGACTGGTGTGATAGTGTAAAGTGCCCTTAATTAAGAAACTATATAAAATTATTTAACGATAAAAATAAGTCAGTTAAAATTATAACATGCCATGAATCAACTATTAACTATGCATGTATGTATATACATTTCTAAATATGACTTAATGATTTACTATCGTTTTTCTTTACAATAACCATCGCTGAAATCCTATATAAAGTAAGAAAATTTCTGAGAAACGATATCAGTTACTCAACGGCATTTGAGACAATTAGACATTATGAAGTTCTTAAATCTTTTGGTTTTAATCGCTGCATTAGTTGCCGTATTCGTTGGCCAATCGGAGGCTGGCATTGGCAGATTGGGGGAAAAAGTAATAGTAAGTTGATAACATACGTTCAAGTTTAAGCAAAGTTAAAAGGATTTTAATGTACATTGTACAATAATATCTTTTTTATATTTAGGAAAGAGGACGTAATGTTAAGAATGCTGCATTGGGTCGAACTTGATCCATAACTAGAAGTTGGTGTATCTTTGAGGTTTTAAAACTGCATAACATTATAATGTAATCATATAAAAAATACCAAAAAAAAAATATATAGAATTTTTTGATTATATCCAGTTTATTTTTTATTCATTTGGGAAAAACCAACTCAACCGATTTTATCAAAAATTTTACATATTAATGGACCTTTTCTCAATGTAGCCACAAACTGCCTGTTTCGAACTGAACTAAAAACTAAAATTACAAATTATGTCTATATAAAACATAAAATTAAGGGACAATATTACATACTTTTTTCCATCACAATAATTTTTCCCTAAATTCAACGAGGAGGCCTTACTTAATGCGGCACAGCTTAGATCTTCTTTATTGAAATACCGCTAGCTTCTTAGTGTTACATAAGATGCTTAAAAAAAATTGTGAAATTAACTTTATATTCCAAATTATTTTATATTTTGTACTAACCTTTAAAAATCATAATCATAAATACCTTCCGAGTTTATGGACATACATTTTTTGGAGTTCCTTATCGTTGTGTTCTTCAAAAAGAAAATCTTTGTCGAATTCAAAAACAATTAACAAAATATTTCAGCACAGTAAAATGTATTTTTTCGATTTCCATGTTTTAGTTTATTATAATTTCACTAATATTGTTAACTTACATATTTTACAACCTTTTTTTATGTTAAACTGCTGTCATTGATTCGAATTTGACAACAACATACATACGTTATCTATTTAAAAACAGAATTTTAATTATTCGATAACAATGGTTTTGTACATATTTGGTTTCAATGCGATAACATTTTGTTAAAAATTTTTCAACAGATTCTGTAGAAATATTTTTTCACTTCTTGGCTGTTTTAATACCATTGGCTGATTTTTTTTTGCTCTTTGTAAATATTTCTAATATCACAGATCGAAAGTAATCTTAAGTTGTTGTTCCAAATGTTATTTCACATTGAGAAAAGATAAGCAAAAAATAATTTTGGCAAAACTTCCTGAAAAATCGTATAAAATAATTGAAACTGCAATTTAGCTTTAATCAACTTAAGCACGTTATTCTTTTTGCCACAGATATTCTGCGCAGATATCATACCGATCACATTTCCTCATATGAAGTATAAGTTGAACTCTGTATTGGAAATTAATCTATTCATAGGAAATTTAACTGAGCAGAGTTTAAGTTTTTTCGGTAAGTTATACTTTGACAGTAGTTAAATCAAATTCTTGATCCTTGAATCTTTCTAAATCAAACCAAATCTCTGAGTAAGAACCAATTTTAACCAGTATTTGCATCTTAAGATAGCATATGGAACTGCTTTTTCGAGAAAATTGTAATAACACGTAGTTGGAACCATTTTTAACTGATTGATGAAAACGCTTCCCTGATCTAATTATTCTTTGACAATTTTTAAAATCAATAACAACGGTTGCATTTTCTTCAAAATACGCAAGACTGGTGTGATAGTGTAAAGTACCCCTAATTAAGTAACTATATGAAATTATTTTACGATAAAAATAAGTCAGTTAAAATTATAACATGCCATGAATCAACTATTAACTATGCATGTATGTATATACATTTCTAAATATGACTTAATGATTTACTATCGTTTTTCTTTACAATAACCATCGCTGAAATCCTATATAAAGTAAGAAAATTTCTGAGAAACGATATCAGTTACTCAACGGCATTTGAGACAATAAGACATTATGAAGTTCTTAAATCTTTTGGTTTTAATCGCTGCATTAGTTGCCGTATTCGTTGGCCAATCGGAGGCTGGCATTGGCAGATTGGGGGAAAAAGTAATAGTAAGTTGATAACATACGTTTAAGTTTAAGCAAAGTTAAAAGGATTTTAATGTACATTGTACAATAATATCTTTTTTATATAGGAAAGAGGACGTAATGTTAAGAATGCTGCATTGGGTCGAACTTGATCCATAACTAGAAGTTGGTGTATCTTTGAGGTTTTAAAACTGCATAACATTATAATGTAATCATATAAAAAATACCAAAAAAAAAATATATAGAATTTTTTGATTATATCCAGTTTATTTTTTATTCATTTGGGAAAAACCAACTCAACCGATTTTATCAAAAATTTTACATATTAATGGACCTTTTCTCAATGTAGCCACAAACTGCCTGTTTCGAACTGAACTAAAAACTAAAATTACAAATTATGTCTATATAAAACATAAAATTAAGGGACAATATTACATACTTTTTTCCATCACAATAATTTTTCCCTAAATTCAACGAGGAGGCCTTACTTAGTGCGGCACAGCTTACTAGAGGGTTACACGATCAAGTTTTGCCTATCAAGTTTTAATACACTCACACTTTTTTACCAATACACTCATACTTTTAAAAATTGATGCGAACTTGCCTTTAAAATTCTCATGCCAGTGAGTGTTTCAATTTACGTTCAAGAAAACAGCTGATTTGAAGGTTAGTGAGCAAATTTTTCGTTTCTCTTTATAAATTTTTTTCTTGATGGCATCTTGAAAGTAAATTGCTCAAAAATTGAATGCAGCCTACGTCACAACTATCAATTTTTGGAAATTTTGACAAACAGTATACATATGTAAAAGACTATCAAGAACAACTTGACCGTGTGGCTGCACTGTTAGATCTTCTTTATTGAAATACCGCTAGCTTCTTAGTGTTACATAAGATGCTTAAAAAGAATTGTGAAATTAACTTTATATTCCAAATTATTTTATATTTTGTACTTACCTTTAAAAATCATAATCATAAATACCTTCCGAGTTTATGGACATACATTTTTTGGAGTTCCTTATCGTTGTGTTCTTCAAAAAGAAAATCTTTGTCGAATTCAAAAACAATTAACAAAATATTTCAGCACAGTTAAATGTATTTTTTCGATTTCCATGTTTTAGTTTATTATAATTTCACTAATATTGTTAACTTACATATTTTACAACCTTTTTTTATGTTAAACTGCTGTCAGTGACTCGAATTTGTAGGAAGGATGTACGAAAGTAAGAATGACAACCATACGTTATCTATTTAAAAACAGAGTTTTAATTATTCGATAACAATGGTTTTGTACATCTTTGGTTTCATTGCGACAACATTTTGTTAAAAATTTTTCAACAGATTCTGTAGAAATATTTTTTTCACTTCTTGGCTGTTTTAATACCATTGGCTAAAATTTGTTTGCTCTTTGTAAATATTTCTAATGTCACAGATCAAAAGTAATCTTAAGTTGTTGTTCCAAATGTTATTTCACATTGAGAAAAGATAAGCAAAAAATAATTTTGCCAAAACTTCCTGAAAAATCGTATAAAATAATTGAAACTGCAATTTAGCTTAAATCAACTTAAGCACGTTATTCTTTTTGCCACAGATATTCTGCGCAGAGATCATACCGATCATATTTCCTCATATGAAAGTATAAGTTGAACTCTGTATTGGAAATTAATCTATTCATAGGAAATTTAACTGAGCAGAGTTTAAGTTTTTTCGGTAAGTTATACTTTGACAGTAGTTAAATCAAATTCTTGATCCTTGAATCTTTCTAAATCAAACCAAATCTCTGAGTAAGAACCAATTTTAACCAGTATTTCCATCTTAAGATAGCATATGGAACTGCTTTTTCAAGAAAATTGTAATAACACGTAGTTGGAACCATTTTTAACTGATTGATGAAAACGCTTCCCTGATCTAATAATTCTTTGAAAATTTTTAAAAAACAATAACGACGGTTGCATTTTCCTCAAAATACGTAAGACTGGTGTGATAGTGTAAAGTACCCTTAATTAAGAAACTATATAAAATTATTTAACGATAAAAAATAAGTCAGTTGAAATTATAACATGCCATGAATCAACTATTAACTATGCATGTATGTATATACATTTCTAAATATGACTTAATGATTTACTATCGTTTTTCTTTACAATAACCATCTCTGAAATCCTATATAAAGTAAGAAAATTTCTGAGAAACGATATCAGTTACTCAACGGCATTTGAGACAATTAGACATTATGAAGTTCTCAAATCTTTTGGTTTTAATCGCTGCATTAGTTACCATATGCGTTGGCCAATCGGAGGCTCTCACCTTTGGCGAAATCGGAAGAAAACTAATAGTATGTTGATAACATACGTTTAAGTTTAAGCAAAGTTAAAAGGATTTTAATGTACATTGTACAACAATGTTTTTTTCAGGAAAAAGGACGTAAGTTTGCATCGCGTCGAACTTGATACATAGAAGTTGGTATATCTTTGAGGTTTTAAAACTGCGTAACATTATAATGTAATAATATTAAAAATTCTAAAAAACTGCCGTTTTCTAAATTTCGATATAAATTTATCAGACTGATAAAATGTCCATTGACGAATTTTGTTTTCTCAATAGGTCGAGCCAGAAACGTTGTTATCAGTCGGAAAATTTTTTCAAAATAGATGTAAAAGTTGGGAGCACTGTCTTCAAATGATCAGCTGTTTTCGAAATGTGAAAACTTATCTATACGGAAAATAAATAATTGGCTGACGTTTTGTTTGAATTTTTAACGGTTTTTTTTATTTTCTATTGAAAAACACTATCTATTCGAATAGAGTAAACAGAAACTCCTGAAGGTCGTTTTATTAAAAAAAGAATCGATATTTCAGGAGAACATTTTTATGAGGGCTAATGGACCCATAGTAAATAACAAATTAGTTATGTAAAAAGTGAATTTATGGGCTAAATTTAAACAATTTGGCTCTTTTTGCGATTGAATTTGTCCGAAATTAGCAAAGTGCCGATTTCCTGATTTATTCTAAAAAATTACGATTTTTTCAGTCTCCAAAGTCTGAATAAGACATTACAACTCTAACACGTTCGTTTTTTAATCTTGGAACGATTAACAGCCATACCTTAACGAAAGCGGAAGGCGGAACGTTTTCTTTTGCTTAGCTTTTACGCTGATATGCCATGCATAAGCAAGACCGTCAACGTTGTTTCACGAACAGTAGTGATAGCTTTCTTGTTTAATAAAGCCCACATATTATAAATAAAACCAAAAAATAACTAAATTGACATTATTAATTAACAATAGCGGCCAACTTCACTATTAACCGAGCTGTCAAAATCGGGTGTTCCAATTGCAAAGCGTTGACGCCGCTCTATTTAGGTATGCTTCATACAAATTTTATTGGCATGACACATATTGAAAACTAGAAAACACGTGCCGCTTTTGTT
Source organism: Pollenia griseotomentosa (assembly GCA_963931875.1). Taxonomy (NCBI): domain Eukaryota; kingdom Metazoa; phylum Arthropoda; class Insecta; order Diptera; family Polleniidae; genus Pollenia; species Pollenia griseotomentosa. The sequence goes on along the minus strand of OZ007561.1, from coordinate 197,913,231 downwards.
AAGGTACGTCTGTAATATGAAAGTATTAATAAAATCTTTAAAAAAAAACCATTATCGAATGAACCTTTTACGACTCTTTGTATAAATCATCTTTTCAACAATTATACGGCGAAAATTTGACGAATTGTAAGATTAAATTAACATAAGTCTCATGCGATTCTTGACATGAAAGACTCGATAGATAATCTTTACACACGTCTTTAACGATTCCCACAAGGATTGAAGAAGCGTCTTTCGCTGTGCTATGGAAGAATCTCACTCGTGTTACAGTTTTTCCGGTGTGAGGAATCTTCTACGACAAAAAAGTGCGGTCATCTACGATCAAAGACGCTCTTTATGAGACTCCCAGTAGTGATTATGTTTTTGTTTGTATGTTTTTTTTTTATAAAAATCGAACAAAATTGTGAAAAAAACTTAATTTTAAGTTGTCCGATTTTTTGACGATTTTTTGAAACGTGAAAGACAATTTTTTTATTTTTTCTCAGGAAATTGAGGATTTCCTCACAAATTTACCTGGCAGCCCTGCTCTTAATGAAAAAATGGAGCCACTTCTTGCTATTTGGATTGAAGATTAAAATCAGCGATGAATGCCCTTAATACAAATAGTTATTCAATAGAAAGCTTTAACTTTATTTAAAGATCTAAAATAATATTATCGGTTATAAAGTCTATCAAATCAAAATTTATTTTTCAGCTAAAATTATGAATCTCAGAACCAATTAAATGAAAATCAATACAAATGTATGGAAAATCGTGCTTCGCTTTGCGTCGTTTCGGTTTGCGTCGAGTTGCTCCGGTCCCAATTAGCGACGCAAACCGGGGTAATTAACAGTACACCAATTTCTTAATTAGGTAATTAAAAAATCAAATTGTAAAAATAAAAAAATTCAATATTTTTTTATTTAAATCACTAAACGAACAAACGATCGGAAAACGGTTTACGCATTCTAATTACCGGTTGGTAAACGTATTGTTTGCCACCCAGTGGTTTAGACCAAAATGTTGTTAGGCCTACCCGGCAGGTACTCATGTAGTTTTTTTTCATTTATTTTATTGTTTTCTAGATATACAGAAATCTTTTTTGTTTTTATCTGGAAGGTATCACGCCCACAAATCAGCAGAAGGAATTATTCAATTTGGGCAAGCCGTTTTTAAGCTTTAAGCGTCCCAACAAGCCACACTCCCTCCACTTTAATAAATGTATTATTTATATGTAGTTTTGGACCTACCACTACGAAATTTTGTAGCCAGTTGACTAATTATGCACTGGTTTTTTGCTTCGATTTGATTCAGATACAAATATTTGTACGAAATTTATTCGTGTTAAAGTAATTTTCGGAAGGGGTTCTATTAACGATTTTTAGTGAATTCGAGAACTATAGTTACTAAATTTTGGGTAGACATAGAAACTACTAATAAAGTTAGTTGAGTCAAATTTTTCCAAAAAAAATAAATCAGAAATTTATGATTTTACATTTATTTTTACATTTGAACATTAATTTTGTGGCATTTTGACAAAACATTTTAAGTCAAATTAACAAAGTTGAAAAAAGTGGTTTATCATACGAATTTTCATTCAAAAAACACTTTTTTTTAAATGTTAAAAATTTTTTTTTAAAAACGAAATTTTTTTTAATTTAGGTTTATATTATTTTTGATGAAAAATTTTTTTTCACCAAGTTTTTTTAAAACTTTTCTGCTTATCTTATCTCGACTTAAGATGTTTTTTCAAAATGCCTCAGAATTAAACTTGTTAATAATAAATTTAACATAAATTTCGATATATTTAATACAGTTTTAATATAAAATCTCTATTTCGGGAAAACATTTGTAACGGAACTAGGTTAAAACAAAATTCAAATCTAAACATTTACCATACAAAGCCCTTGTTTTATATATTATATACATTATCCATAGGTGGTGTAGGGTATAACTATATTAAAACATTCTCTTAAATGTTAAATTTTGGAATTTTGGTCCTAAAAATGGATCCTAAAGTTTTAAATTTAAAAAAAGTTTTGTTAAGGACTTTTTTGTAAACACATCTTAAATTAAAATTCCAATTCTTATGATTTTTGTTTTTTTAATTTAACAATATTTTTCAACTCCAAAAATTAAACCAGGCTTTATTTACATTTTTATTCCAATCAGCTTTTTCTATGGGATTATAGGCAGTTTTAAACTAAAAAGAAAGAAAATATTTTAAAATAGTTCTTAAATATTTTCATTTTTCAGTTTTTTTTATAAAATAGTTTAAATAGTTTTTTTTTAAATCTTACCATACTTGGTAGGGTATCGATAAAACTTAAAGTCATAAAAACTAAATAAAATATTAAAAAATAATGTGAAAATTCCATTTTTAAAGATGAGAAAAAATTAAAACCTTTTATTTTCTACAATAAACAATTAATACTAATTCAGATATCAGAGATTTTAAAGTTATAAATATTATTAAATGTAGAGAAAAAAATTATAACTTAGTCACACGAATTGCGTTAAAAAATAATCTTGTGGGATTTCGAACAATTTATTATAAATGAATCACACTGGAAAAGAATCTAGCGGTGCTATTTGAAATAATTTTGTACACACACCCTGATTAAAAGAGCTCATGGGTTTTAAGAATGAACATATACAGGGTGGCACAGGATGAGCTACATGGTTTGAATTCTTTATAACTTTTTTAATTATTATTCTTTCTTTGTTTTTTTTTCAGCATTTTGTGAAGAAGCCTTTGGGAATTATTAATGAATAACTATACAATCGAACAAAAATAATGACCCGCAAAATTTTGCGAAAAGTTATGGAAAATATGATAAAAAAATTATAATAATCGCATAAATAACAAGTTAGAGTGCTATATTCGGCTATGCCGAATCTTTGATACTCTCCGCTGACAGTTCGAATATTTCAGGAGTGATATCTATATGATGTCTATTTATTATTAATTTATCTTTATAAAAAGAGACATCAGCATTAAAATTGGTTGCGGCTTAGACCTATATTAAATTATTGACCGACAATCTTGATCTTCATTTATAGTCCTATAACTGTGACGAGCCAAAATTGGTTATGATAGCATTGTTAATTATGCTTTTAGGTCTACTAAATTGTTTTCCGGGAGTAGGGTTTATATGGGGCCTAGGGTAAATTATGGACCGATCTTCACGAAATTTCACAGTTTCATTTCTAGTCCTATGAAACTGTGACGAACCAATTTATATTATGATAGCATTATTAATTATGGTTTTAGGCCTACTAAACTGTTTTCTGGGAGTAGGGTTTATATGGGGCCAAGGGTAAATTATGGGCCGATCTTCACGAAATTTTACAGTATCATTCATTGTCCTAGAAAACTGTGAAATATCAAATTTTGTTATGGTAGCATTAGTTTTTACGGTTTTAGGCGTATTAAACTGTTTTCCGGGAGTTGGTCTTATATGGGGCATAGGGTAAATTATGGAAGGGTATTCACGAAATTTTACGGCGTGATTTCCAGTCGAATAAAACAAATTTTTGCAAAATCTTATATGATTCCGTGCATTTTTCCACCATTTATGTTAGTTTTTGTAACAAAATTATCAGTTTTTAAAAGGTGGTGGTTCCACATTTTGATTCATAGCTCTGGTCCTACTGAACCGATTTTGCTGAATTTCAATTCCAAACTGCTTAGGATAACTACAAGCAATTTGACACCAAGTTTATTCATTTCTTTTGAGTTTTTCGAAAGTGAGCGTGTTTTCAACAGACGGACAGACAGACGGACATGGCTAAATCGACTTAGAATTACTCAAGGAGCCAGAATATATTTTAACCATATATGTAGATTTTTCTGCGTCACCCTGTACATATGGAGGGCTCAGAACTGAACCACACCTAGTCATGAAGTACAAGAAATTTCAAAACTAGTGCGAAACTTTATTCTGTTCTGTAACGGACTAAGTCAAAAAGTGTTTCGTTTCTAAGGTAATGGTAAAAAATCGTACTTATTTTTGAAGAAATTAATGGCAGTTCAGTTATTCAACTTAAAAATATCTTCGATTTGTCTCTTTCAGACTTGATTCGCTTCATCTGTGAGCATACTAAAAATAATTATTACTCAACAAAGTACTAAGCTCTGATTTATGAACTAAATTAACTTTTTAATGGGCTTAGAAAGCTCGTCATTGAGGGCAGGTTGAAGTCGGTTTATTTTTTACAATTCATCAATGCCCATCTATACGATTTAGGTTTAATTGTATTAAATGAGATCGGATAACACCTGGAGACTGAAACCTTTCTATATTTAAGGTAGATATTAAATTAAACTCCTGTAAATTTTTTTATAAACAAATGTTTTTTAAGTCCGATAGAACTTAAAATTGTAAAAGAATCAGAAAAAATTAAGTTTTATTAAAAACCATTTTTTTTTTTTCGAAAGCACAATACAATACATGGCGTTAACATTGAAAAATGATTACGGGCATATGGACGGTAACGATCTCTATTGACTGTAGCACGGAGTTCCGGCTTAATTTTTGAAAAAATTGGGGGAGATGATTCAACCAAACGATGCATTTTTCTGAATGTTCTGTTGTGGATTGGGGTCACTCCATGTGCGGTAATTTCGTTTATAACCAAACCCGTTAAGCTAAAAATTGGATGGACTATTATGTGCGCCATTAAAATTAAGAAGTCAATAGTCTAAAAGTTGCGCGAACCGATGACCGATCTTCAAAGTAAATTTGGATAACTTGGAAGCGTTGTAAAAGCTTGAATTTTTTTATGATGATTTGTAAAAGTCTACTGATCATAAATGTTAAAAAGTGACGTTTGACAGCAGCTAAACCTTTCCTAAGCTCTGTCAAAACAAAACGCCCTGTTATGAGACCACATTGCTTCGAAGGGTTGAATTTGCAATATTTAAAAAACTTAAAAAAGGTTTACAGGCCGTTTATACCCAAAATTTAGTTGAATTATAGGGTGCTATTTAATAAACGGGGAAAAATTGGTACTTTTGGTACTAATTCTCTTTTTGATAAATTTAATATAAAGATTGCATATTATTCAGATTTAAATAAAGGCTACTTTTTAGGAGGTGAAAACGGGATAAAATTGGTATTGTTTCTCTTTTCGATAAATTTCGTACTTTTTGGGGGACTAAAATGAGGAAAAGCTGGTACTTTTGGTGCACTTTTAACTTTGGTACTTTCTAACTTTTCGATAAATTTGGTAAAGAGAAAGCATATGTCCCAGATTAAAATGTATGGAACTTTTTAAAAGGTGTAAAAGGGAACAATTTTTAATTTTGGTACTTCTTATCTCTTAAATAAATAAATTTGGTAAACAATTTGCATATGGTCCAGATAAACATATATTAATATTAAAAAGTGGTAAAAACGGGGGAAAAATTGGTACTTTTAGTACTAATTCTCTTTTTGATAAATTTAATATAAAGATTGCATATTATTCAGATTTAAATAAAGGCTACTTTTTAGGAGGTGAAAACGAGATAAAATTGGTATTGTTTCTCTTTTCGATAAATTTCGTAAACATAATTACAGATGCTAGCCTACCTTAACATGCATTGTACTTTTTGGGGGACTAAAATGAGGAAAAGCTGGTACTTTTGGTACACTTTTAACTTTGGTACTTTCTAACTTTTCGATAAATTTGGTAAAGAGAAAGCATATGTCCCAGATTAAAATGTATGGTACTTTTTAAAAGGTGTAAAAGGGAAAAATTTTTAATTTTGGTACTTCTTATCTCTTAAATAAATAAATTTGGTAAACAATTTGCATATGGTCCAGATAAACATATATTAATATTAAAAAGTGGTAAAAACGGGGAAAAAATTGGTACTTTTTTTCTATTCGATAAATTTGGTATACATACAGATTTAAGCCTACATTTACAAACAGTGTAATTTCTAGGGCCTAAAATTAATAAAAATTGGTTCCTTTGGATCTCTTTTACGTTTTGATTTATTTGGTATAGAGATAGCATATGGCCCAGATTAACATATAGGGTACGTTTAAAGAGATTAAAACAGGGACATTTGGTACATTTGTTATCATTATTTTCGATAAATTTAGTATACAGATTGCAAATGGTCCACTGGCTGGATTATATTTCACATGGACATGTAGGTTGCTCAAGAGTATCGAGTGCTCAAAATATATATTGCACTAATCAACAAAAGGGTATTAACTCAAAATTTTCCGCAGATGCAAAATTTTACAATAGAGGCATATGAAAAACAATTTTTAAACCAAATTTTCATTACCAACAAGTAGACTAAATTGCATGATATTTTTACAGCTGGTAGCTATGAATATTATGTGTCGGTTTCTTTAAAAAAGAAAAAAAAAAATAAAAAATCAAGTGCGATATGTGTTGTAGGAATATAATAAATCTTATAATGTTGTTCTTAGAAATATTTGAGGCATAATAAGTATAGATATAAAAAACTAAATAATAATTCCGTAAATTTTTTATGGATAACCCCCTTTCTTTAAATCGTTCTCTAATTTTCACGTAAACAAATTCACGGGTAAAATCTAGTTTTAAATAACACAACAAGAATTTTATCGATAACAACATATTGTCATATTGTATTGACTGCAAATAGATAATACCACAAATAGATAATATTATTTAAATAAATTTCACATCGAATAAAACACAAACATTTTTATTAATTTTAATATTTTTTTATCCGGTAACAGAATTCCACATTTTAGATATCACACCCTCTTCTTCCACAAATTCAGACTTTACTGGTTGATTTAAAGTTTTCATCTAAAAATAAAATTTCGAAATTAAATTTATGTTAACAATTTGTTGTATTGATTAAATTTTCTTACGAATGGTGTTGATTCAATTACGTTTAACATCGTTATAACTAAAAATAATGTTAAAAGATATTGAAAATATTTCATTTCAGGATTTACGAACAAAATTTTGACTATTTTATCTACAGCAATATAAAAATGCAACTGATTTAATGCAGTAAAAAACTTTAATAAAAAAGTTTAAAGTAAAAAATATTTAAGTTTAAAAATAAGTTTGCGGTTTTCAGAAGAATAGATTTTTTTATTACAAAGTTTATTCTAGAAAGTGGATTATAAAACTAACTGATTTCTTTTTATAAGAAACAACGAGTAAATGTTTTTATTTAAAACTCGTATTTTCGTTTTTGACTCTTAACGGTCGCAAATTTAACAACTATAACAACGATTTGTATTTTCCAACCTTACATGCATAAGAATTTCAAAAGATTATCCAGTGGCTTTTGTAATAGGAACTTGTAACGTTTTGTTTTAGTTTAGTTCTAGTAACTTCCTAAATAAACATTAAATTAGTAAGAACAACAAACTTTTGTGATCAGTTGCAGTTTTTATTAAAAATTAAAAACTAAAACAACCATTAATTTTTTACCCACACCAAAAATTGGAGAGGGAATTATGTGTTTTTGCTAATGTGTGTAACACACGAAAATATTGGCTCTAGGGTTAGGGAAAGACTCAGATCACTTTTTTAATCGATCTAACGATGTCCGTTCGTCTTAATCACCATACCAAATGTTATTGGAATCGAAACCAAATCGGTCCATATTTGACCATAGTACCCACACAAATACTACTCTTAACATTTTCTTTCAATTTCATAACTTCCTTATAAATGTTGGTTTCGACACACAATTTGGCGACAGGAACTTTGATGATTACTATCGTGTTAAAATTATGGGTTGCTATATATGTATGCCCCATATAAACCCTTATCAAAAGTCACTTCAAGACAAAAAAGATCTTATAAAGAACTTTTTCATGAATCTTAACTTTATAACATAATTGATGAAATTCATGAAAAAAAAACTGTAATTGGCTAAAGTTTCTCGTTTTTATATTCAACCATGTCACAGAGTACAATTCCGTTCGAAACCGAAGAAAACATATATGTAAGTTTATTGATAAAAGTGTATTTTGATAGCTTTTTGGCCTTTTAGATACAGAAAACTCCCATTCCGTTGATGATAACAAAATTTTTTTTCCTCATTTTCTGAGGCACCAAAGTACGGAATGAATACCGTTTCCGAACGATAATGGACTCTGTGAGATGGCTAATAATTTTTAATTTATTTGTCTCTAATTTCTTAAATAAGTCGACAAAAGAACGAAAAACGTGATAATCAATAGGGTTTTTTATTATAGAAATTTTTCAGTGTTAGCTCAGATTCTAATTTAATTTTAAGGTAGAAGTTCCGGTTCTAATATAGGAATTAGTTCAAAAACAAGGTAAGTACAAGCTTAAATCTAGTTCAGGTTCTAGTTCTTTTTAAGTTCTTTTTTCAGGTTCTTATTTAGGTTAGTTCTAGCTCAGTTAATTTTAGTTCTAATTCAGTGCTAATTTAGTTCTATATCAGCTTTTGTTCGGTTTTAGTTAAGTTCTAGTTCAGTTCTAGCTTAGATCTCGTTAAGCTCTAGTTTAGTTCTACTTAATTGCTAGTTTATATATACTTCTTTTAGAAAAAGGTAAAACGAAACAAAAATTTATGAATTAGAAAAAATTTAGGTGGTGGCAACGCAAACGATTAGCAAAACCATGTTTTGTCATGCACAACATTGCCATACTTTGTTTGAACGCAGAGATTTCATAATTTTTGGGAATTAAAAAAATCTTTCGGAACCTAAAACCAAATCGATCGGAATTGCAAATACGGAATCAAAACCATTTCGAACGTGTGGCACACCGGATAGTTAAGTTTAAAATCGATTAAACTATAGTTCTACCTACATACATATTTCGTTAAAAGTTATGGGCAAGGCGAATTGACTAGAAGGTGGGGTCAAGTCAACATATGGTGTTTTTTTTTGGTGGTCGACCTCTCAAAGTTTGTATACAAACTAGTTTTTTATGTAAACAAACCTATTTTTTTTACTAGCAATTTTTTTGACAATCCGACCACAGAAGCATTGTAGTTGTAGAGTTGACCTCACCTTCTAGTCAATTCGCCTTGGTTATGGAGAGAATAAAAGAGAAAAGGAGAAAAAACAAGATAATTCTTGATTTCTAACAGCCGTTTAATTAATGTTTAACTTTTTTTATTTTTATAAAAGATAATACCGCAATCGTAATTATGACAACTACAGAAAGGGCTATAAGAATTATTATATGATAATTAGCAACTTTTGGTTTTTGGCTTTCGAGTCCCTTATAAGCTTCTTTAGACCTTAAAAGATTGTGGCGATGTATAGTGGGAATTGTATGGCCCCTCTGTAACGAAAAGATAAAAGGAATTTTTTTTTTTTTTTCGACGACTACATCAATTTGACGCTAATTTGGCATTTTATAAGAATTTTTGTAATTTTCGCGTAGCTTTGTTGCAATTTTCGCTAAACAGAGACAATTCTACCTGACGTCGACTAAAAGGCGCCTTAGAAAATATCAAGTGACTGTCAATAGTAATCGATTATTGTCAATAACGACTTAGAAAATACAATTACTGTTCCGGTGTCATCCACGTCGACTTTTATAATAGGAGTGATTATTATTTTAACTTGAATCAAAATTCAATAAAATAAAAATATCAAATTCTTGTCAAATTTGAAAGATTAAAATTTCAAGTTGTTAAGGCCTCGATTTTGTTAAACACTTTTAAAAAATGCATTAAATTGAAATTGACAAATTTTGCCTTTCTTACCAAACCCAATGAGGAGGGATGGCTCAGGGCCTTATACGCTTTTTTTGGACTATGTAGGATTTTAGCATGTTCATTATAAGTTTTACAAGATATTTTCTAAAAATGTTTAACATTAAAAAAAAACCAAATTTTAAAAATCATTGTTACAATTTCGTTTACTCACATTATCTTCATTTTCGTTGACAATATTATGATTTAACTTTAAATAAAAAAAAAGAAAAAAATATTTATAAGTTACTTCAAAAAAAAAAAATCTGTCGATTACTTACAGTTTCAAAGTGTGGAAAACTATTTATGAAATTCACTGGAGGACTCAAGATACCTGGCTGTACGTGTGAAATATTCTTTGTCACTGTATGAGTTGTGTTTAATTTCTGCAATTTTTTTTAAGAAAAATTCAATAAATTAAAGGAAATTAAAAAAAATGTATAAAGAAAACTAAGTTCCAACTCAATTCTGTTTAAGATCTGTTTAGTTTTACTTTAATTATAATTCAATTCTAATATAGCTTAGTTCTAGTTTCGTCTTTGTTTAGTTCTTGTTCAGTTCCAGTTAAGTTCTAGTTTAGTTTAAGTTAAATTTTAGTTCAGTTCTAGTTTATTTCTAGTTCAGTTCTAGTTCAGTTCAGTTCTAGCTCAGTTCTAGCGCAGTTCTAGTCTTATTCAGTTCCATTTCTTTTTAACTCCAGTTAAGTGTAGTTCTACTCTCATTCTAGTTCAAATCAACTTCAGTGCAAGTTTAGTTTAAGACCATTTCAGTTAAGTTATAATTTGATTTTAAAATTGGTTGAAAGAAGATCTTTGAATAACACAAGAATTTGCTCTTGTAAACGTATTGTGAAAAATTTTGGTAAAACCGACAATTATTTTGAATATAACAAAGTCTTTAAAAATAACCAAGGCTTGGGCCTCTAATCAAAACTTTTAAAATTTGATCTACCTGTGTAGTTGTTGGCACTTGTGTTCCTCCACTGACGTTATTATTCTAAAATTTTAAGATATTTATTTAAGATAATTTAGGAATTCTTTAAATATACTATAAACCTGTGTCCACTTACCACAATTGCTTCTTGGTTATTTATCAATACTTTTGGCTTGGACGTTTTATTAAAATGGTTCTGTAAGCAAAACAGATCTAGTTAATAAATCACATAGTTATTTTAAATTTAATAAAGGATAACAATTCATATTTGCTATAAGGATTTCACTTAAATGACCGTTTTTATATACGGGGTTTACTTTCTACCTACCAAAATTGTTGAACTTTTACTTAAAATCGCTGGTAATATTTTCGATATTCCTGTCTTACCGACATTGTTCTATTACGGAAAAAGTTTGATTATTAATGATATATATATTTAAGGCCCTAAACCTACTTTTTCCTCAAAAATAGTGTTAAATGCAGTTTCTTTAGTTGGAGTACTTAAACCAATAATTGTGCTAGGAAAAGAAGGTACTCCGGCATCCTAAAAAAATGTATTAGACTCTTAAGCAAAACTATAAAAGACTCTGAAATTATTTACTTCTTACAGTTTTAGAATAAAACGTTGGATTATAGGCCGTTTGCTGGGGGAGCATGTTTGTACCATAATTGCCCGGTATTGGAGGTTTCTTAAATCGATGAACATTATACGTTAATGTTATATGAAATGTTTGGTAAATGCAGTTACTCACAGTTTCAGGTTGATAATTTGGATTATAAGCAGGTTGCCTTGTACTAGACTCCTCAGTGGTAGTAGATGATGGTGGTGCCCTCTGAGAGATTAGCAGATATGTAAAATTATTGAGGTTATAAACATTTTTTAAACAACAAATTAATTATTTTTCTTATTATCTAAAAAAAATCAAACTTACAGTGGTTGTTTTGATAAAAGGAGGTCTATTTAGTCCATGACTAAAAGTTGCTGGTGCCCTCTAAGAAATAGAAACATTTATGAGATTAAAGAAAATATATTTTATTTATTTTATTTTATTTTATTTTAATAAAATTTACCAACCGGTGGTTCATATTTGGATATTGAATTACTATGAGGATTCTGTAAAAATAGGAAAAAAGTATAAGATTATGTCGGTTTAAAGAATTATATATTGATTTAGGACCGTTTTCAGTTAAAAAAACTGGATTAGAAGTCAGAGAAAACTTCAAAATGCTTAAGGCCGGGTTTTTGAGATGTGGATTAAGTTGAAACATAGCTTAACTCGGATTTTTGTAGCAATATGAATATAAATTATCTGGTAAGCATTAACGCAAACCACGAAATTTAAAATCAATCGATCCATAACGCTAACTTAGGGAAATCAATTATAAATCTCTTAAAATATGTTAAGTTAATTTTAAATTTATAAAATGTGTGCCAAATGCAGTTACTCACACTTTCAGGTGGAAAATATGGATTATAAGCAGGTTGCCTTGTAATAGACTCCTCAGTTGTAGTAGATGATGGTGGTGCACTCTAAGAATAAGCATTTACAATTTTTAAGGTTATACAAATTTCTAAAACTTTAAACTTTTTTCGCAAAAAATTAATTATTTTTTATATTATTACAAAAAAACTTACAGTTGTAGTTTTTATTAAAAGAGGTCTGCTCAGTCCATGACTAATAGTTGCTGGTGCCTTCTAAAAAATACAACAATTTTTGATTTTAAGAAAACTTTTAAGAACATAGCTGGTAAAATACACTTACTGATGGTTCATATTTGGCTGAAGAATCACTATGAGGATTCTGTCAAAATGGAAGAAAAAAAATTATTTATTCAGTCAGAAACTGAATTTAAAGTTACAGAAAATTAGAAAATGTTTTAAAAAAAACTAATAGGCTCTGCTGAAACATAAATTTAATTGTGATAAAAGAAATAAAATTATAAATATCTTCATTGCAAACAACATAAGTGATTGATTGTTTCGATTTTGGACGTTAAGCAGCGAAACTTATTACACAATTTCCTGTTGAAACTGATACGAGGGTAATTTAAACCTTAAATTTTAATATGTATGTATGTGAATTTTATATTAAAAATAATAAAAAAAATGCACATCATTTATTTGTTATTCGTTGGGTTCATAATGGATTATTAATTTAAAGTCTGAGAACAATGTGTTTTGGGAATTACAAATAAATGTGGTGAATATACCAACTATGTGCTGTCAAAAATGAAAACAAAATGTTGTCGGAATGACAGAATTATGAGGTTAATTTATTAACAATTTGTTGTCGTAATTTTACCAAATGGTGGCAAAATAACAACGAGGTGGTTAACAATTTTCAACACCATCCGTTATCAAATTGATCAAAGCAGTTAGTATTTTCTTTTATTTTTATTAATATAAAAATAATTTAAAAAATTAACGATATTATGACACCGGTAAACAAATAAAAGAATTTTTTTCAAAACGATACAAGAATGTTTATTTATTTATCGGGGAGTTTAAGAAATTACATTTGGTGCGTGAACTTTTTTCAGCAAAACGAATTCAAAAACAATTTTTATTTTTAGTAACACATTTATATTTTAGTAACACAATTTTGTAAAAAAAAGTTATTACCCTAATATATATACATAAAAAATCATTACAAATATTTATATTGATGCTGGTACAAGAACTGCTTGTCCCATGTAAAGCGCACTACCGAAATTGTTTGGTACATTTAGAAATGTTCTGCAAATCTTTAAATTGAGTTATAAAGTTCGGTAAGAAATGACTCAATACAAGGTTTTGTAGCAGTTAAGCCTTAGGAATTAATAACATATTCAAAAAATATTAAAGCTGTTGGTCCGCGATTGGCTTTGGTCTCTTATTGGATTCACTCCCAAAAATGAATCTAACTCTAAGAAAGTGGAAAACTCTTATGTAATGAAATATAGGCACCATACTCCCGAAAATAACCCTTAGAGGTCCTATGCTCCACTGGGAGCGAAGGACAACAGAAGAAGGGTATAAAATAAATCTCTTGTTGCTGGTTGTCGAATTTATATAATTTTTTATATAATTATTAATTGTATAAATTATTAATAATTAGTATTGTGGTTATTTTGTTGAACTATTTATGGTTTTTTAATCCAAATTTTTAATATTTTTAATTAGGCTTAAGTTCATCAAATTTAATTTTCATTAAATTATTTTTATACAGAAAGGAATTGTACAACATGAAAATTAATTAAAATTGTTATTGATAATTTTTCATTCTTGACTGTAGCCGGGCTCGAGCCCTGGCCGGCAGGTTTCCCTGATTAAATTAAAAATATTAAAAATTTGGATTAAAAAAAAATAAATTATTAATATTTAAATAATTATTTGTATAATTACACTGTCCTCGAAATTGACACTTTTTTTAGACAAGCCGGGCACATGGCGTTTTAGCATAATTCGGGTACGCTGAATCCACTGTTTTTTTTAGGTGAGCTCTTGTTTTCGAGATATAGCGTTATTTCGAAAATGGAGAAGGTTGCAATATTCGCGTAACTCAAAAACGGTTTAGTTTATTGAAATTACTAAATAAAAAACCGAAATTCCGCAATAAAATTTCCTTTAAGAAAAGTAAAATTGATTGAGATGAAAAATAAAGTAGGGTTGGTTATACATTTGACCAATCAATTGGCCCCTGCAGCGCTTAGGATGCCCCTAGATGGGTCAAATGTATGACCAACCCCACTTTATTTTTCATCTCAATCATTTATTTCTAACATACATACCTATCTCCATTCTTTAAAGGGGCTCCCATACAAAATGTTTAATGCAGACTAGAAATATATTGAAAAAAGTCCCATAAATGCCCAGGAGTCGCCCCAAGTAAGATAAAATGTATGACCGAACTCAATTAGTTTTTTGTGCTTAACATTTTCTCGATACATACTAGCCCCTTATCTCCACTTTTTAGGGGGGCTCCCATACAAATATTGCGTTTTGTGAAATTCTTAAATTAATTAAAGTTTTTTGTCTTTTGTGAATAAAATCAAAAGTTGGAACAGATTTTAATCATTTATGGCTTGTTTTGTTTGCAGCTTCTTTTTTTATATGTCTTTTCCAATTTTTTATGAATTTTTAAAAAACAAAAATTTCGAAATTTTGATAAAAAAATCATTTTTTTTTTCAAAAAAAAAATTATGTTTCTAAAATTTCTCTTAAAGGAAATTTTATTGAGGAATTTCGGTTTATTTAGTAATTTCAATAAACTAAACCGTTTTCGAGTTACGCGACTATATGTTGTGCAACCTCCTCCATTTTCGAAATAACGTTATATCTCGACAACAAGTGCTAACCTAAAAAAACGGTGGGCACCATTGGATTCAACGTACCCGAATTATGCAAAAACGCCATGTGCCCGGCTTGTCTAATTTTGCAACTAGCACAGTGTTATTAATTATATAAATTCGACACGAATAAGTTGTATATGTATACTCATACATACTTTTTTATTAAAATATCCGATTTTTAATAAACTGTAAATAAATATAAAAAGTAATAAATGTATAAAAGTCAGTTAAAAATCTTATTCCCAGGTCCAAATCCTAAAATCAAACCCTTTAGTGGGTTAAAACTTGTGAAATGCTCTGTGTTTTACTTATTTATTACTAGAGAATCAAAATTCATTTTCATAAGACTTACCATATTTCTAATTGATCTGCTTGCTGCTGGATTCACATTCTAAAAAAACATAGGTACAATTAATTTAGGTATGAAATTCTTTCAGAAACCATTTAAATCCTTACGGTTCCAAAACCTAGAGTAGCTTTGCTATCGGCAATACTAATAACTGGTTTATTCGCTACAGAACTAGGTCGGAAATCTAAGTTTGGTGAACCAAAACCAAGATTCTGTAAAGTTTTAAAAATTTTTAAAACGCTAACAAATATGTTTATCCGATTTAGTTATTGCAAAAGCTTACACTTTTTGAACCAACATTTGTTGCGCTAGGACTTGAAGTTCCTCTTCCTAAAGTTGGTCTTAAATTGATATGTGATAAGTCTCCTCCATTGTGATTTGGTTGGTTAACAGTTGGAAATCTCTCATTGATATGTGGTTGGTTGAAACTTGGTCGGTAACTTCCACTATTTAAAGCTGATCGATGACCTCCACCGTTGAAATGTGGTCGGTAACTACTGCTGCTTGAAACTGATTGGCGAAATCCACTGCTTTGAGTTGATCGGAAACCTCCACCACTGCTAAATGGTCTAGCAGCATTTGTATTTAAAATTAAACATGTGTATATTAAAAAATATTTCAAATTTATTTTGATTTTATTTTTAAGTTCCATTATTATCTTAAGCGACTATTTAATTTAACAATTGTTTTATTAAAACCACAAAGTCTGTAGGTTCTATGACATTTAATGTTAAACTAGATCAATTATGTGAAGTAGTTTTACTTTTATACTATTTAATAATATAATTAAAGCAAAAACAAAAAAGAAAAAAAAAAAGAAAAATGAATAAGACTTATTTTAAGACGGAATTGCACATGAATAAGAAAATTCGTATTTATTATAATCTAAAGATAAAAAGATTTTAAATTATTATTACATAAAAAAAATTATTGAAATGTTCGTTCCAATTCCAGTTGTGGTCCAGTTAAGTGCTAATTCAGTTCAGCACATACTCCGACAGTGAGAATATTTCAGATGTAGGCTCCATATGGGATTTATAAAATACTAACCAATCTTCGGCACACTAAACAGTAGCATTATTTTTTTAGGTTTAAGGCTTACTAGACTCTTTTTCCGAGAACTGGCTTTTTATGGCGACGATGGGAAATTATGGGCCGATCTTTACGAAATTCAGCGGAATGATTTCTAGTCGTAAAAAACCTGTGACAGAACAAATTTTATTATATAACATTATTTGTTACAGTTTAAGGCATACTAAACTGTTTTCCGAGTATCGGCTTTTTTTGGGGCCTATTGGTCCGATGTTCGCGAAATTAATTAGTATGATTTCTAGTCATATAAAACGAATTTGTGCAAAATCTTATATCAGTTCATGCATTTCGCCACCAATTATGTTGATTTTTGTAACAAAATTATCAATGTTTTAGGGTAGTAGTTCAACATTTATGACCGATTTCACCAATTTATTTAAATATCAATTTATGTTTAAAATTCGATTTTCATGTCAAATAAAAATAAAATTCTATGAAAAACTGTATTTAAATGTGAATTAATATTTAAATAGAATTGGTGAAATTGACCATTAGATTCATAACTCTTATCCAACTGAACCGATATTGCTGGATTCTAATCCAGTTTAGGAGAACTCAAAACAATTGGACACACATATTGTTCTTACCAACAGCAGTTAAACTAAAATTTCAAATTTTACAGGAGGGAGTTTTTTTATTTTATTTCATATGAAATTTTTCGCTTACGATAAAATTGTTCTTGCCATAAATTCGTTGCGGTACCTAATGTGAGCATGACCTTTTAGGAGGTGATGCAAGAGTTGCCAATAAAGTCATTTATTAAAAAAAAACGAAAATTGAAAATGAGGTCGCTTACGTTATTTTCGCGGTAAGAGCTCGATATTAAATAGTTTATTGCTATGTCTAGCAGCATTATTAGTTTATTGTATGATATATATTTAGACCACGTAAAATCACACGAACTATTTAAAAAAGCAGGGGCTACGGTTATTTGGTCAAATATTTATTACGTGTGCCCATATTTATTCTTTATGGGGTTTAACACACTAGTTTTCACCACTAGTGGTGGAGGGTATCAAAAAGTTATAATTTTGGTCTAGTTTATTTTCAGTTCAGTTTATACTCAGTTCTAGTAAATTTCCGGCTTAGTTTAAGTTTTAGTTTAATTAAAATTATACATAGCTTAGTTTTAGTTTAATTATAGTTAAGTTCACTTTCTAGTTCAGTTCTATTTTAATTTTCAACATATTCAATCTTCATCTTTTCTATTTCATTCCTTTTTATTCAAAAATATGATAACAACTTTTTTTGCACTTCCTAGCCAAACATTTTAAACAACTTGTTATGTTTGTAACAAAATATTCTTAAAATCTAGTATTATTTAATATCTGCATCAATTCCAAAATTTTTTTACTTTTTCTTGCAATATTTTAATTATTCAACCACGATCAAAATTGCCACGAATGCGCACCCTAATGCTACATAAACATTCAAATATTTTGTAAAATAAAACAAAGCAATTGCAGTCATGACCAAAAAAAACAAGCCAAATATATTATGGCGAATTTGGAGTAAACATTTCGGTTGAGAATAGTTGAGTATGCCACCCATTATGCTGGCAAAGCACCCAAAATTAGAAATAAAAGCTACAAAAGATAAGAAAAATAATTTATAAAAATTTTAATTACGTATTTTGACAGAGTCAATATTTACCAACATCTTCATCAATTTGAATTTGGCCCAATAAAACCATTGAACCTCCTATAAGCTGCAAAATACCATGAAGTCTGGATTTATCCCGACAGGAAAGACTACCTGTTATGGGGTTAAGGGGATAGTGGTACATTAGGGCCTTAGCAGCCAAGACAGGGAACTAAAAGAAAATAAGAACATTTTAATATTTAATATTTTGGAATTTATAAAATTTTTAAATTAAATTAAATAGATCATGTATTGTAGTTTGCAGTGTTCGAAAATTAACAGAATATTAGTTAGCATACGACTCACACACCCAGAAACGATTTCTACTTTGCTTAGTGTGAATAACTATACAATCGAACAAAAATAATGACCCGCAAAATTTTGCGAAAAGTCATGGAAAATATGATAAAAAACAGCACCTATATGCGAATCAGAAAATTGACCTCATTTTTTAAAGCTAATTGTAAAAAAATTCCCCAATAAAAAAATAAAAAAAATTATAATAATCGCATAAATAACAAGTTAGAGTGCTATATTCGGCTGTGCCGAATCTTTGATACTCTTCACTGACAGTTCGAATATTTCAGGAGTTATATCTATATGATGTCTATTTATTATTAATTTATCTTTATAAAAAGAGACATCAGCATTAAAATTGGTTGCGGCTTAGACCTATATTAAATTATTGACCGACAATCTTGATCTTCATTTATAGTCCTATAACTGTGACGAGCCAAAATTGGTTATGATAGCATTGTTAATTATGCTTTTAGGTCTACTAAATTGTTTTCCGGGAGTAGGGTTTATATGGGGCCTAGGGTAAATTATGGACCGATCTTCACAGTTTCATTTCTAGTCCTATGAAACTGTGACGAACCAATTTTTATTATGATAGCATTATTAATTATGGTTTTAGGCATTAAAATTGGTTGCGGCTTAGACCTGTATTGGTTGCGGCTTAGACCTATAATAAATTATTGACCGACAATCTTGATCTTCACGAAATTTCCCAATATCATTTATAGTCCTATAAAACTGTGACGAGCCAAAATTGGTTATGATAGCATTGTAAATTATGGTTTTAGGCCTACAAAACTGTTTTCTGGGAGAAGGGTTTATATGGGGCCTAGGGTAAATTATGTGCCGATCTTCACGAAATTTTACAGTATCAAATATCAAATTTTGTTATGGTAGCGTTAGTTTTTACGGTTTTAGGCGTATTAAACTGTTTTCCGGGAGTTGGTCTTATATGGGGCATAGGGTAAATTATGGACGGATATTCACGAAATTTTACGGCGTGATTTCCAGTCGAATAAAACAAATTTTTGCAAAATCTTATATGATTCCGTGCATTTTCCCACCATTTATGTTAGTTTTTGTAACAAAATTATCAGTTTTTAAAAGGTGGTGGTTCCACCTTTTTTTTCACAGCTTTGGTCCTACTGAACCGATTTTGCTGAATTTCAATCCCAAACTGCTTAGGGCAAGCAAAAATATTCTTTACTTACCCCATGTACAGCATTTGAGTTTAATCTTTCTGCCTTTTCCGTAAAAATTTTGTTCATAAAATTTGCAGTCTGTCTTTTGCTTAGTTCTCTAATAGCTTAAAAATTCATTATCTTTGAGATAACGCTCTTTTTTATATGTTTTTTCATATACATACATAAAATGCAAATATGGATGTATATTAATAAATTATTAACATTTTTTCTGTCTTTATATTATAATTTTTTTAAAAAACTATAAAAGAAAGAAAATTAAAAATTACTTTGATTATTTTCTTCTAGATGACAATTTGGGGATATTGCTAAACTATTGGGATATCTTCATTTGTTTGCTGGGCACATATATAACTACATACATACATACAAAATGTGAACGAAGCATTTTCCAGTATTATATTCAGCGTTGTCAACTTTGATATTTCAAAGCGCACCAAATTGGAAAAAAATTCACCAAGTTTAGAATTTCTTTTTTAGTTCAAATATTTATCGAATTATTTTTGCATAAAAAGTTTAATATTTTTTTTATTTAAAAAAAAAATAGCAATAAAACAGTATTTTACAGTTCAGGGTTTAAAAAAAAAATAAAACAATAATTAGTATTGTGGTTATTTTGGCGAACTATTTATGGTTTTAATCCAAATTTTTTTTTTTATATTTTTTTTATATTTTTTTTTTATATATCATTAAATTATTATTATGAAGAAAGGAATTTTACAAAATGAAAATAATTTAAATTATTATTGATAATTTTTCTTTCTTGACTGACCTAAGATTCGAACCCAGGCGGCTGGCCTGAGATTCGAACCCAGGCGGCTGGTTACCCTGACATGTTTCGATCACAACCACTTGATCTCCTCAGAGGGATTTGCCGTCTTACATTCGCAGCCATCGATGACTGCTGACGTCAATAGTCAAACATCAATCCTTAAACCAAATTGTATTTTAACCTTTGGTAGATCGAAATTTGCTTTTTTTCGAAAGATTATCCATTTTTAATTGATTTTACATCTTTTTCCTTACCTGATTAAAAATATTAAAAAAAAAAAAAAAACTTTACAAAAAGTAAAAATAAAATTAACAAATTTTTATTTATTCAGGATTCAAAATTAATTATAGTTCAGTATTTATTCTTTTATTAAAATATTTAAAAAAATAAATTTTTTATCAGGAGTTTAATATTATCATATTAAAATTATAACAATTAAACAGCCTTTTACAATACATATCTTAAAAAAAAAACTTGAAAAAACTAAATAAATTTTTACATACATACATACATAGTATGTATGTTAGCATTCATTTGAGCAAGATGATACATTTTTGTTAATTAATTTATAAATTCTATTTAAAACTTTTATAAAAAGAGATCAAAAATTTATAATAATAATACCAAATGAAAAAAGCTAATACATATGTTCATCATAATTGTTATCATCTGGCAATAAAATTTTGCGACAAATAAGGTAAAAATTGAATTTCTTTTTGCGAAGTTTAATTTTTAAATTGCTTTTTTTGTGCAAAAAGTGTAAAGAAACCGACATTTTGTCTTAAAATGTCATTTTATATAGAAAGTTACTTTTGCGTAAGAAACGTCTGGCTTGATTCTAGTTAGGTTCTAACTCAGTTCTCGATCAATTTTTATTCATTCCTACTTTTTAGTATGAAATTTTGTGTTTTTGTGAGTTTATTCATGTTAAAATCAGCGTTATATATACAATTTATTTTCTACAAAGAAGGAATCATGTAGCAATCGTTCTTTTGTGTTTTTTAATTTTAAAAACTTGTAAATGCTCATGATATTACAAAGTACATAATATAAAAAGTTCTTTAATATAACTTCAACACAAGATAAAAATTAATAAGACTTATTTTAAGACAGAATTTCACATGAATAAGAAAATTCTTATTTATTATAATCTAAAGATAAATTGTTTGGTTCCCATTCTAGGTCAGTTTGAGTTTATTTTTAATTCCGTTCTAGTTCCGGCTTAATTTGTTTCTCAGTTCTAGTTTAGTTGAAAATATTAATTTGTAAAAAAATTAAAAAAAAATTCAGTTCAGTTTTTGTTCAGTTTTGGCAAAGCTTTCTTTCGTTGAGTTCAAGTCCAGTTCTATTTCAATTTTATTTTAAATCTACTATTTTTTAATTTATTTCTATCTTTTAAACACATTAAATGAAACAAAAAAAAAATTCATTTATTTAACTTTTTTTATATTTTGCACCAATTCCAAAAATCTCTTCAGTTTTTCTTGCGATATTTTAATTTATCCAACAACGAACGTACAGGAGCAATCATTGTCATCAAATAGACCAAAATAGTTGCCGAAGCAAATGCTGGTATTACATCAGCATCCACATATTTTGTAAAAAATATTGTAAAATAACCCAAAGTAATTGTAGTCATGCCTAAACTGAAGGTTAGCAAGCCAAATAAATTATGGCGAAATTTAAGTTCAGAGGGTGTGTAGATTTTGTGTACAAATTTCGGTTGAAAATAGTTGAGTATGCCCCCCATTATGCTGGCAAAGCACATGATGGTGGCAAAAAGACCTGCAAGAGATTAGAAAAATAAAAGAGATTAGACAAATGTTAATTAAGTATTTTGATTGAGTCAATATTTACCAAATCTTCCATGCCAGGTGGTAAAATGTACTTCAGTACTTTGAATTTTGCCGAAGCCACCCAATAAAACCATTGAACCTCCTATAAGCTGCAAAATACCATGAAATCGGGATTTATTGCGATGCGAGAAACGACTTGTAATGGGGTTAAGGGGATAGTGGGACATTAGGGCCTCAGCACTCAAGACATGGAACTGAAAGTAAATAAGAATATTTTAGTATTTAATATGTTTTAATTTACAGAATCTTAAAATTTAATTTAAATTATTTCAATTGTAATTTGTAATACAAATTAAGAAAAATAAACTTTAAAGTAGAAATTTTTAATTGCTCTTAACTTATTTTTATTCTGTGAAAGTTTTGTTCCAATTCAGTTTAAAAATTATTTGAAAACCATAGTATTCTCAACAAAAAGAAGAAAACATTTTTAAAAATTGAGAAATGTATTTATTTTCAACTTGCTTTCAAATGTTATCCCAAATATGTTTTAAATGTGAATTGTAAGACAATGTTGAACATGAAAGAAACATTTTAATAGTTTTAATCAGACTAAAGTTCATCAAATTAAATTTTCATTTAATTATTTTTATGAAGAAAGGAATTTTACAACTTGAAAGTATTAAAATTTATTGATAATTTTTCATTCTTGACTGAACTGGGAATCGACCCAGGTTTTTACGGACAGGTTACCCCGACATGTTTCGATTGTAACCATGGTGAAATGATGCAGGTGGCATCGCTACGGCAATAAATACAACATTACAACAAAAATTCCAATTAGTCCCAGCTTACGTCAAAAATTATTTTAAACAAAAATCAAAGCGTGCCGTTGAACGTGATGAAATAAATTAATTTTTAGCCAATTTTTTTCAACTATTGTCCATTTCTTATTTATTTTTAATTAAAATTGTCAAAAACTTTAATAAAATACACTAATCACAACACGAAACATAAACTAAATTTTGCCATAAGATTGGACAAACAACGCAAGAGCACAAAATCGTCATCTGGCGTAGTAATGCCAACTGTTTATTTCACCATGATTGTAACCACACAATCTCTTCAGAGGAGTTTGCCGTTTAACACTCACCGCCATTGACAACGCTAGGCAGTCAATAGTCAATCATAAATCTTTAAACCAAATGTTATTCCACTTGATGGATCGAAATTTGTTGTGAATGATTATCTATTTTAATTGATTTACATGTTCTTCCTAACTTCTTACTTTTAATACTTTTGTCGTGAATACTTCCTCTTTTTTATATTTAAATTAATCTCATGTTGTAAAATTCCTTTCTTCATAAACATAATTTAATGAAAATTAAATTTGATGAACTTTAGCCTGATTAAAATAAATATATTAAAATTTGGAATAAAAACCATGAACACTTCAATAAGATAACCCCATACTAATTATAAATGAAAAATATTTTTTATTATTTATTTAAAAAAGCTGTCTAACTTTCGGCACAGCTGCTCCTTAAAGATGAAATAGCTTTCTTTTCGTCTTTAAATTCTTGGAAAAATTAAATACTTGACTCCTTTTTATTTTAGGGATTGTCATGGCTCTGTGTAGCACCGTAGAACAAACTTATAATTTCCACACTTTCCTATTTTATTTTTATTCGAATTCTTACTCATTGTAGTTAATTTTTTACTCACAAATAATTTATATATATTTTTTCACAAGAAATTTAAGTTTTCTAAAATCGTATTTCCTCTACTTAATATGTAATTTTGGTTTAATTGTAAAATACATTTGACTTTAATTGCCATTTTGCTTTAGTGATTTATTGTTGCCAAGTTCTTTTTTTTTTTGATTTGAGAATCATATTTGATAACAATTTGATATCAAATTGATAAAACGTTGTACATATTTCATATGTTTTTATTCAAATCACATCAATTTAAATTCAAATGTTAAAATCAAACAAATAAAAATGGTTTGAGAATTGTGCTTGTTATCAAATGATAGTCATTTAATATCAAAGGATTAACTTTGTGTTTGTTGGGTAAGTTCTATATATTTTCCAATTGTTATTCACGATCTTAGAAAGGGCCAATTGTAACTCAGATTAGTCAAGAAACCTAAGTTAAGAAATCTTCAATTAAAATAAAGATAACGCAGTTTTATTACATTAATTTTTTTCTGTATTACATTTGATGCTTTCTGAATTAAGATTAAATAATCCGAATTACAATTAACGCTTTCTGAATTTTAAATGACTAATCTGAATTATAATTGATATTTTCTGAATTACAAGTGGAAAAGGTGTAGTTCAATATAAGTTCAGTTCTACTTTAGTTTAAGTTCTAGTTGAGTTCTAGTTCAGTTTTTGATTATTTTTTACTAAGTTCTAGCTCACGTTTTGTTCAGTTCAATTTCAATTCTAGTTGACTTCTATTTCAGTTTTAGGTGAGATCTATAAGTTGGGCCAATATTCACAGACCATTGTATTTTTGATATAACTTTTTTATATTGTATTTTTTTCTTTTTTTTATATTTTAGTATTATAAACAACGTTTGGGAGATTCAGTAGCCATGTATACGATTGAGGAACGAGCAAAAATTGTTAAGTTTTATTTTGCTTGTCAAAGTTCAGTTATTCAAACACATAGAAAATTTCAAAATTTTTTTAACACAAGAAATGAACCATCACAAAATAAAGTACGCAAATTTAAAATCATCGGGATCTGTAAGTGACTTGCCTCGGAGTGGAAGACCGCTTGAAGCACGAAGCCAAGGTAATATCGAACGAGTTCGGGAGAGCGTAAATGATAACCCTAAAACATGGACTCGTAAACGTGCCACTCAGCTTTAAATGTCCAGAACATCACTGGGGAGATTAATAAAAAAAATTTATTCCTGTTTCCATACAAGATACAAATGGTACATGAAATTTTGCCGTAAGACAATGCAACCCGCTTAAAATTTTGTGAAAAATTTACCAAATTATTAACGGATGATGCTGATTTTATGAAAAAATTATAACGACCGATGAAGCGCATTTCCATTTATTATTATTAGATTTCGATTTGTGGGAATATTTGAAAGACCGTGTATACACAAATAAACCGCAAGGACTGCAACATCTAAGAGACAACATAATAAATGAAATTATTGCGATTAATCAACCAGTTTTGGCTTCATTTATGGACCAGGTACAGCAAAGAGCAGCAGCTTGCGAAGAGGCTGGTGGCAGACATCTAAAAGATATTATTTTTAAAATCAAATTTTTTTTTAAGCTCCTATGACATAAACTATCATTTGTAATCAAAATTATTAGTTTTTAATAAAAAATAAAAAAGTTATATAAAAAATACAAGGTCAGTGAATTATGGCCCATTCTGTAGTTCAGTTATATGAAGTTTAGATTTTCTTTATAGCTGGTTAATTTCGGTTCTAGTTCAGTTATAGTTTAATTTTAATTTAGTTCTACTTTTATACGCTTTATCAATAGCCCATCAATTTCTAGTTTGTGTTTAACCTGATAAGCCAATATTTTTTTATTTAAACTACATACCTTATGATACATCAGCTGTAAAAGAGATAACATTGTCAGAAGTACAATGCATATACATTAGCTAACAAAGTTCAAAGGTCATGACCGGCTATTAAATAAATTGTTAGTATTGACTGCCCGCCTTTAGAAAAACCTGTTTAAACATTATATTATATTCTAAAAAAACAATAACAATTACTAGTTTCACAAACACAAAACTATGACGTATAAAAAACGAACAAAATGAGTATGCATGTTTTTTGTCTCTCTTGACTTACACCGATAACCGTCATAAACATATGCATGGCAGTATCTTGGAAATTTTGACTACGAGCCAATAATGTAACATAGACGCCAATTAAAACTATAAGAACATGATTTATGGTGTTCAATAAACTCTGTATTTGTAACCAAAACCCCACTTTGGGTTTGTCTTTGGTGGTTGATTTTGTGGTCATTTTAAAATAGGTATATTAATATAAATTAAATGATTAAATGTTTTTATTTCAACCGCACAACTTCTTTATTTAATAACTTAAAGTAAACTGAACATTATCTGAATTTATGAGATACAATTCGGGTGTCGAACAAAAAAAAAATAGTGTTTGAAATAAAGAAGAGTAAAATAATATTGTGTATCTCTTAGATTTTTAAAGAGTAGGAAGCAATGAAGTTGCCATACCAATGAATTGGTTGAAGAAATCCATTGGAATTATTGTTACTTTTGTTGGAAAAGCAAATAAAATCAGTACCTCCTGTAAACACGAAATAAAAAAACCGCGTTTTGTAGAATGGGATTATTTTGTTTCTTTGAGGGTAAAAAGACTATTTACAAAATTGAACGATTTGCGTAGGTTTATTTTTTTTATGCTTAAGACCATTTTTTAAAAAATATAACTTCTTGTGAAATAAGAAAAAAACCAAACTTCTTAGAAAATTTTGGCGGCATAAGTGAATTTTTTTTTGCGAATTTTACTTTTTAAATTGTCTGTTTTTAAACGGTGTCTATTTGTGTAAAAAGCGACCTTTTGTCCTAAAATATCCATTTTAAGTAGAGGACTGGCTTAAATCTACAAATTTAGGTTAACCCAGTTCTCGTTCAGTTTTGATTCATGCCTACTTTATAGAAAAATAATTTATGTTTGTTTTTCGTGTAAAAAGTGTCTTTTTAAAAAATGAAATTGTTTATGTTAAAAACCAGACTTTTTTTTATTAAAATTTATAAAGTTGGAATCATGTGGCAATCTTTCTTTGTTTTCAGCAATTTAAAAAACTAATTTATGCGGAAACGTGTTTAGTTTTTTTTTGATGTTTATTTTTTCCTTGTGTCGTTTGTTTTTATATTGAATTTCGTATTAAGATTATTGGTTACGCTGGCTCAATCAAGTGTGTAAATATTTAGGAAAATGAAGTAAAGAGAAAGATACACGTGTAGCAGAGATGGAAAATGGCTATTCTGTTTTTGTATCAACTTTTAAAGCAAAATATACTTTTCAGATCATGGCCATTTTTAGATTGCATTTAAAGTAACATGTAATTGTTTATGTAGTTGATAGTAGATAGATTTATTGCCAAATATGTTCCTTAAAATCATAGTATAGTAAGTACAAGTAACAAGCCTTAGAGAGAGTTGTCATTATTTACCCATGTATGTGAAATAACGAAATAGTACTCAATTGCAATAACATACTTAAATTGCAACATATTTTACACTTTTTAGATATTGCAAACATACTTTTTTATATCTATCTATATAGATTGACATCAAACTTGGACAACAAATTTTTAGAGAGCCAGGTTTCTCTTAAGTTTAATCCCAATAGGTGTCGCTGTTGTCGTGATATTTAAATTTGTTTTATTTATGGTACGATTTGGCTAAAATTCAAAAAATATATTTATTAAACCAAAATAAGTTCCCTGATATAATTTTGAACCGGTAGATAGCGCTGGTGTCAAGTTGTTAACAAACTTCTGCAGTATTAAGTTTTTTTGTTTAGAAAATCCCGAGCAGTGCCGGGACCAAACAGCTAGTATATATATTAAAGCGTTTGTGCCGGGTACATGTTCCTTAAACTCAAGAAAACTCAAGGTCGCTTTTTGGAATGCGAGTGTCTTATGTATAAAAAAAATAATTTCTAACCCAAGACGAGGGTTTTTGAAAATTTTAAGCATATAAAGCACTATTTTCAATTTTTTCTTAAAAGACCAGAACTAACTTGAGCAAAAAAAAAAAAAAAAAAAATATTCCCGCTAAAAAAAAAAATAGTTTTTCAAAAGATTGATCAAATAGCAATCAAAGCTACTTGGGACAAATTTTGCTAACACCAATAGGTAATAAGTTACATGGATGAGAAAGAACGCCTGTATGGTCAAAATGTCAAACTTTGACCCCCTCTAACTCAGAAAATTTGTGTCTAAACTACTATCCAATAGGACTAACCTTGGTGCAAATTTCATCCAAATCGGAAGTCATCGATTTAAAAATTGGGTCACTTGACATGAAATCCCCCATATGTGTCCTGCATATGTGCTGGTAGCTAATTTGAACGCTTATTACTCCGAAAATATTGAACAGATTTTAATAAAATATATATAAAAAATATGTATATATATATCCGCAACCCCCGCACTGATAGACTAGCTCACTACCAACTAGCCTACCGGGGCACCCTTGGGTACAATATGTAAACAAAAAAATTCCCTTTTTTATATTTTCAACCAATAATTTTGACATTCAGCCTAAGTTTTTACAAAGACAAAATACATAGTATTTTTTAAAAAAGGGATAGCTAGCATTACTCTATCTCTTGATGCTGTCACCTGCATGAATTGGCCTTGTTCTCGTTTTGAAGTTAACAAATATTTTCGTTAAGAAAAATTAACGACAAATATCGGTAAAAATTTAAAAACGTCAAAGTTGAAACATTTATAAATTAATAAAAAAAATGAAATAATTTTTTTTAATAACACATGAATGAGATCGAGTAAATAGATTAAAATCTTTTTATATAAAGGGAATAAGTTCAAGGTTCCCGAGCCACTCTAGCACAACATTTTGCTTTTATTTTTATACTCACACTACTGTATGATAGTGCTTATGTGTGTAACTCATTTAAATATGTATGTATGTATATTTTCTAGACCTACCTCTTAACAAACCAATTGGCTCAGAATCGATCTAACGAGGTAAATCCTTCTATCCGACTAGCTGGCGGGTTGTCTGTTAATGCAAACCTTGTGCGCAAAGTACAGGTCGCAATTTTAGAAATAATTTGATTAATTTTGCCACATATGTGAAAATTAACACGAAAATTGTAACAAGGTGAATGAAGCCTATTCAAAATAGTACATAGCGCACATACAAACTTTTTTTCGGAATAGAGTTTTTGAGCCCGTAAATCGTTTTAGTTTGTTAGTATTTTATTTAGTCCAAAAATAATTTGTGGCAACCTTAATCATCTAACCAAATTTTTAAGGAATCGATCCATATTTGACTATAGCTCCCATACAAATACAATCGCGAAAATAACTTAAGCTAAGTAACTATTAAAAAGTTTCTCTGTCATCCCATAATAGCAATCATAGTTAACAGTAGTAGATTTAAATAATATTTAGCACAGAAAATTCTGTTATAAACCTTAACCTAACAACATATTTTTTTTTTAACGGAAACATAATTGCAAACAGGTCACAATTTCTGTGGTATAGGGTCAGTATACCCAGTACACTGCTTTCTTACTTTTTTAATTAAAAATTTGCTTCTTCTGAATAGAATAGACAACTTTTTTTGTTAACTGACAAAAATGGTTAAAATTTCATTACAGAATAACTCGTAACGACAATTATCGTTAACTAACGAATTTTGACCACTTAATTACAATTTTTTGTAGTTTAAAAGTTATAGAATTCCAGTATAGATTACATAAATTTGCTTGCTGATTTGGAACATATTAAAGGATCAAATACTAAAAAAAAATGTGGTGAACTTTTACAAGTGTATTGAATTTACACTGTTCCATTATCAGTGAATAGGTTAATATATCTAACTCACTTTTAGCACATTTTACAAGAGAGACAAAAAACTTCTTATATTTCATATTTGCAGCTTAAGAGGAAAACCAAAAATGCAATTGGTTTCACACACTTTTTTTCAAGACTCAAATTAAAGAAAAACTACATGCCAGTCGGCTATGCGTATCTGTCTCTACCACACGGCATCAAAATCTAAATTTACTTAAGTGGATTTAGCAGGTTTGCCGACGATATTTTTTTTTTTTAAAGTTATTTTATTTGTGAATTATACCATGATTTCTAAACCTGAAAAAATAAAAAGACACTGAAAGAAATTTTATGCATTTTATTTTAAATAAAAGTTTTTGTAAAATAAAATTTATTTGTTTTTTATTTTACAGATGAGGATCCAAACTTTCCAGCTAGTGAACTAAATACACATGGTCCTACGGTTCATGGCTGGCGCAGCGCAGTGGGCAGTACCATAACACCTCATGATATTGTTTTAAGATTTCATAAGCCGGCCAAAATATGTCGCATACAATTATTAGCCCACCAGTATTTAATACGTAAGTTTAAATTCCCAAACAAGGTCCAGTTTATATAAAGAACAAAATTACAGAGGGTGACAGAAAATTGAAAAATAAGAAGCAAATATTAAATGGAAAAAGTCTCGGAAACGCATTGTTTTCGAGTTGTGGAACTCTGAATTGTTCATATATTGTATAGGTATGCGATTTTCAACTACATTCATTTCAGGACGTATATGGGCAACATTAGTGTCTTTCTGGATCTATAAAATTTATATAAAAATTATTAACTCTTGAGCTCCCAACACAGTTCTTAAACAATTTTACATAAAATGTTACGTCAATGCACTGGCGTATGTATGCAGTTTATTTAAGTAAAAGTGTAATTAATATTTAATTTAAAGGCAAACCCCGGCTACGCTAACTAAAGCTTCCCTGCTTAGCCGGCCTTCGGACGGGCACTTCTCTATAGTAAAACAACTACCGGCTTCACTTACTCAAACTGGTTTGCATAGCTTTTGTATTGTCGGAAACTCATCCCTGCTCCTTAATGAGTATAGAATTTTTTTTAATAAATTTTGTATATCTAGAAAGAACTTTTCAAAAGCTATCGAATGATACCAATATTTGCCATATACTCTTAATATAGAGGAAAATCCCATATACATATATGTATATGAAAACTTCAGAGGAGCATAACTCGAAAACTATGCATCTTCGAGACTTTATCCTATTAATATTTTGTTCTTATTTTTTAAATATCTATCGCCCTATGTAATTTGTTTTTTATTTGTAGGTGCGTTGATAAACAAGACTTAAGAAAAAATATTAATAAATTTTTACTGATTTTTCTTTCAAAAGCCGAGAAAGTTGAACTCTGGTTACACTATTCCCCCAAAAGTATACCCAGTACACCTTCCTCACAATGTTTTGATTTTCTGGGTTTCGTGGCCTTATCAGATAATGCAGCAACCAATTATAAATCCCGAGAGCTACAAAGTGTTTCAGTTAATCCACGCAAAGGCACTCATCTGAAATTGAGACTAAGTGGTCCTCATGCCAATGAGTTTAATCAGGAAAAACAAATTGCTTTAATAGCTGTCAATGTGTTGGGCGAAGAATTTGATATGGGTTCGTCTGCAAACAAGGAATCAGAGGAGAATGGTAGCACTGCTGCACAAGAACAGCAACAAGACGCTGGAGAGTCAGCCTTAGCCTCCATGTGTGATGATTTATTATTTTCAATGTATGTGGAGGAGTCTATATCTGAGATCATAAGAGAAATGGAAAATCGCAAGTTAAAAGCAGTGGCCACGGAACGTTTTGAATATGCCCGCAAACTAAAGCTGTGTATGAGTGCTTTGCGCTCAGCTGGGGAAAGATTAGGTCGTTATGCTTTAGCAAAGAGACAGGCAGTGCAGCAAGAGGATTTTACCGCAGCAAAATTAAGAAAGGAACAAATCGAAATGTACAAATCCTTGGTTTTTAAACAATTACTTATTGAAGACTTGTTAGAGAAAAATGGAGAATCAGTGGCCTCTAATGACATGGCTTGTGAGGTTTATGCCTCGAAGCCCATTTTACCAGTGGCACCCAGTTTACAAGACGTAGCCCAGGCCTTGGCCGAAGCGCACTTGGCAGCTACAATGAGCCCCAAAAGTGTACAGGACGACAAATCTTCTACAGACGGTAATAGCTCCACTGGAGGACTAGGCAATCTAACGCATCACCATCACAGCAACAGCATAACTGATAATATATCAACACTATCGGCAGCTAGTTTACGCAAATCTCATGATGAAATAACCATGTCACCCAAACTAAATATGAGACGTAGCCCTAGTCGCCATAGTTCTCCCATGTCTAGCCATCAGGGCTCTTTAAGGAGACGTAACAAAAGTGCTCCACGGAATTCCTATGAAGAATATGAAGATCGTGCCATACCTACTCTAAGGCAGTAAGTGTTGCTGGTTCTATTTGATTTTAGTTTTATGTCTTTAAATTTCTATAGCTGTGTGTTTTCTCAATATTAATCCATTAGTCTTAGTGATCTTTAAAATCAAAGAATCTAGATTACACCCTTAAGTTTTTTGGATGTCATACTAAAAAACACATAAAGATGTAAATGTAAAAAAATCCTAAATGCATGTTTGTAAACTAGAGAAATGGATAGCCAAAATCATTATTGATCATAATTAAAAAACATACATCTTTTTAAATATTTTCTTTTAATTTAATTTTAGAAAATTTAGCTTTAATTATATATAATGTTTTCCTTTTATTTTCGTTTTCATGCTCGCCTAACATGAAATAACATCACGTGTTTGCTCTTCCTTGTAATCCCAACTCTTTTTTAACATCTTGTAATTATTTTTAAATTTCAAATAAACTTGTAAAAATTATAATTTTGATGTATGTTGATGTTATACTATTAAATCCTTTTAAATGATCCAGTTCGAATACTAATGAATTTTTAAGAGAGTGTCAAGGTACTGCTTTACTGGAATCCGATCCCAATCGTGGTCGTTCACGTTTAAATGATCGGGAACGTCGGCAGGCGGCATTGCCAATTCTAGTTTTTGGTAACGACATGGTAAGTAAAGATTATTAAATTTTTTTTGAGTTTAAAAGTTATGCTTTGGCTTGAAATGTGTATGGAAGACAATTCAAGTTTTATTTTAGTTCAGTCTTGTTAAGTTCTAGTTTTAGTTCTTTCTAGCTTAGTTTTAGTTCAGTTATAATTTTATTCTTATTGAGTTTAATTGCCAATTTCACTACTTCTGTAACTGTCAGTTAACAATATGTTTATTTACAGTTATACGGCCATGTTCTGCAAATCGAAATCACATGAAATTGAATTAGGAAAAATTTTGAAAAATATCCTGTGTTTAAAGTTTATAATAATATTTCCTTTTCTACGATTTTTACTTTGAGAAACTTTAATAGAACTACTTTTGAAATACCAAAAAACACGTTAATTTTGGAAAAAATTTTATTTCAAATATCCATCGATTTCAATTTCAGGTGATTTTGACTTTCAGAACATGGCCGATAGTAATACATAGTTAATTGTAACTCTGAAATTGGCCGCAAGTTTAATTCCAGTTCAGGGGGCTAATTCTTTCAGTCACCGAATACTTATTCATACATTCGAATTTTTTACTTTTGGGATTCTGTCAGTCGTTATCGAATAATATGTACCAAAATTTCTTTTCGCGCGTTTTGCGTTGTCACCCCGCATTGGTTAGTGGTTCGGCGTCGTATAACATTACCGAGTTACAGTTTTTGCGGTTTCCACATTAACTATATGCAATCGTGTTTAACCTCAATTTTTTAATGTGTTGCAGGGACCGTAACTGTTATGACTTTTATCGAAAAAGTCAAGACAAAAAAGTTATTTTTTAACTTTTATTTTTTAAGGCAGAAATAAAAGTTATTTCCTAACTTTTACTTTTTAAGGAAAAAATTAAAAGTTATTTTTGACTTTTATTATTTTACTCAAAAAATAAAAGTTATTTTTTAACTTTGAATTTTTTAAGGCAAAAATAAAAGTCTTGAATTAAGTATTGCATAGTAATACGCTAGTTTTATTGCCTCCAATTTATCCCATTACCCATTGAAAATAAAAAAATAACACTATCTCCAATGATTTCTAATTCGCGATTGAACGTTATCATTTGTTATCAGTTTAACAATTCTAAATTAAACTCACACTGAAAGAACTATACCAAAAGAATTAACAGTGATGCAGTTATTACAACAATAATTATTAATAACAAAATAAGAGAATTATGTTTTGCAATGCTCTTGAAATTGTGATAACGGATGTTTTATCATTTATAGCATTGAAAGCAATAAAACTAGCGTATTACTATGCAATATTTAATTCATGACTTTTATTTTTGCCTTAAAATATTATAAGTTAAAAAATAACTTTTATTTTTTGAGTAAAATAATAAAAGTCAAAAATAACTTTTAATTTTTGCCTTAAAAAATAAAAGTCAAAATTAAAAGTTATTTTTTGACTTTTATCAAAAAAGGCACAAATTTAAAACTCATACAAAAATTTGCATGTACATCACCTATGTGTCATAATGATAAGAAGCAAAATTTTCTACGATAATTTTTTATGTGTGCTTTTTTGATGTAAATTTTTAAAAATAACAGTTATTTTCTGTCCCTGATGTGTTGTCTAAATTAACTCAATGTGACTGGTGGAGAAGTTTTTAGCCCAATGTATTTCTTATGGAATGATGTTAACATCTTCGCAAATTGTGGCAAATTGATGGTAGATGTTAGATGTTGTTCAGTGTAAAAAGGCTATAATATAAAACACTTTGCAAACATGATTTTTGTTTACAAATTCTTAAAATTTGTTCAATGTTGTAAAACATTTAATTGATTTATTTTATTTATTCCATTTATTGATGCAATATCAAGCCTTAGAGGCCAGAATTACAATATTACTTGTTCATATAACCTGAGAAATTTTAATTCAGAAGAATGAAAAAATAGTTTCGATTCGTTCAGTATCGACTAACAGAATTAAAAATAACACCCAATTGCTTTCGAATCGAAAAAAATTTCGATCACGACTACTAGAATTAGCCCCTAGTTCATTTTTAGTTCTATATAGTTTTAGTTCCATTCTAATAAGTTCAGTTCTAGTTCATTATTAGCCGAAAACAAGTGCAGTTTTAAATTAGTTCTTTCTTAGTGCTGGTATTGTTTTAGTTTAGCTCTAGTTCATTTCTAATACAGTTCTAGTTCAAACTCTAGTTTAGTTCTAGTTTTAACTAAAGGTATGTTCAGACCTAACAATTTTTTGACAAAAAAAATAAACTGAAAAAGCTTGACCAATAAATTGATTAAACTTTAACTTAATTTTTTAATAATTTCTATAGACTTACTAAACTTTATTTGAAAGAAGATAATTGTAAAGTGTAATTTAGAAACTGCTTTTTCAAAAGCAAATACTTTTTTAATAAAAATAGGGGTTACGTGTAGGACGTCAAATATTTAATAGGTGTGAACGTAGTTTAAGCTTAGAACAGAAAATCTGAGTTATTTTTTTTTTTTTAATTTTTGGTGCCATACACATACATATATAAATATATTAAAATATATTTGCAAAATTTGTTTAAGATAATTTATTCTTTTCCCCACAGGTCGAGCAATTCTATTCACGTCAATTTCAAGATCGTGAAGATGGTCTTGTGCGTTTGCGCAACTTCCTGAAGGGCCATGAAATTGAAACTCCACCAAATGCCAATAATTCAAATAGTGAAAGTACAGCTGGCCCCAATAAAGTGGCACGTAGTGCCGCTTTCTTGCTTCACCGAACCGTACGAGATGCTGTTTACTCAGTATTTAATCAGGCCACAGAAACGGTGCGTGTACTGTTTTTAGAGTATGTACCCGGTAGGGTATCACAAAGCGAAGTAGCTAGGTGTGTAGACCGTTTGTTACCTGAATTGTTGGCAAAGTCAGGAGATCCTTCGGCACGTATACACACGTTGGCTCAGCATACCATTTTAAGTATGGCATCTTGTCCTGAAGTACAGGAACAACATCTAGTTGCTCCAGCTTTGTCACGAACCGTTAGTTCTGGCACCCATCCCCGTTTGGCTCTGAGTCGCATGCAAATGTTAGAGCAATTAGTATTAAGTCAAGGAATTAGTACCGACAAACATAGTGGCTTAACGTGTAGGGCACTTTCAGAATGTGGCTGTTCGGGTATACATCATCCTGCGGAGCCGGTGCGTAAAGTAGCCGAGAGGATACTTTTGCTAGTGTATAAAGTAAATCCTCGTCTTGTGCGTAAACAGCTACCGCCTGATGATGATATAACAAGACGTAATCTATTGTATCGCCAATTGTTTACGGAGTTTGATAAATTTGACTTGGAACGTAAGGCTGAGATGTTGGAGGCTAATAAATATGCCGGGGGGCATAGTTCTAGTGATCCTCAATCCCCTCCTTCCAACCGTAGTGCTGTAGAGCACTTACAATTGGGTGGCGGTAATAGTGGGGGAGGAGCCAGTGGTAGTTCTGATAGTCGGGCGAGTCCCTACAGTTTTGGCTGCAAATCGCCCGACTCACAGTCTAGTCCTATGCGACGTTCTGAAACACGTATTTTAAAAAGTAAAAGTGGCCAAACTTTGGCTCAAGCAGGAAATCCTGGTACTAGCAATGGCTACTTGGCCTCAAGCAAAAATATGGCTAAATGTAATGGAAAACAACAGTATAATGAGCAGCTAAAACGCTCTATGATCTCAGCAAGTAGTTCTAGAAAAAATTCCAATTCAAATTCGGAATCATTTGAAGAGGCAGCGGATGTAATGTGAGTTTGAAAAGAAGTACACACACACAGCGTCAAGAGTAATTTAACACCAGCGATAACTTTACAATTATTTTTACTACAGTAAACCTGTTATCACAAGAAAAATTTTGAGTTTTGACGCCTATAATCATAAACTATGTTTTTGTCTTAAATTGTGAGAAATTTTTAAAAGTATATAAGTATGCAAATTTTTCCTTAATCAGGCTAAAGTTCATTTAATTTAATTTTCATTAAATTAGTTTTATGGAGAAAGGAATTTTACAACATGAAATGAATTAAAATTTGTTGATAATTTTTCATTCATGACTGACGGCGGAATCGAACCCACGTTCACGGAGAGGTTGATTTGACATGTTTCAAAAGTAACCACACTATCTCTTCAGAAATCTTTGCCGTTTAACACTCACCGCCATTGACGACATAAGTCAAGCATCAATAATTAAACCAAATGGTATTCTTACTTTGGTTGATCGAAATTTTCTTGATGGTTATATAAAAATTTATTGTAATAAAAGAAAGAACAACGTTTTTAATGTTGTTGAATAACTTTTGACGCTCATTGTATATGTACAATTTCTATTTATAGCTATTTTTAATCAAATTTGTGTTTTTCTCTCCTGTAGACGCTGTCCATTTTGTGATTGGTGTTCCCAAAGTGGCGATCAGGCACAGTTAGATCGCCATTATTGGAAATCATGCCCTTTTCTATCCAAGTGCCCTCAATGCAGCCAGGTTCTCGAAGTGGCCGCTTTAAATTATCATTTAACAAGTAAGTAGTGGAAAGTGTTTGAAAATTAAAATGAGGTTTGCATAAGAACGTAAAATTTTTTATTATAATTCATACCAAAATTGGGTTTCATTCGTTTTTAATACATATTTACATCTATACAACATAATTTTAAAAATTGTTGGTATTTTTTATGTTTGAAATACATATTTAAGTTATTATGTAAGATAAAGAATAAAAATAATTTTAAAAATTTTGCATTAGTTAAACTAGAAACGAAACGCAGAATTTTCAAAATTTGGTAGTCAATTTTTAAACTAAATTAATTAATTTTTCAATAAAAGCTGATTTTTTTTTAACAAAAAATTAAGGCCGAGTCGCACAGAATCCTTGGTACCTTATACATCGCTTTTTCAATTGACACTACCCTACTAAAAAATTTTATAATTTTTCGAAGCACTAATGGTACATTTAAAAAAATAAGCGCACAATTATGCGCTACGCAATAAGACATACAGAGATGCAGTGAAGTAAGTGAACGAACTCTTGACAAGTTTTATAAAAAAATATAACGTTTCAAGTGCCACGGCATTTCCTTACTACGAAGCAGGTTTGTAAGGGATAATAC
This sequence comes from Pollenia griseotomentosa, assembly GCA_963931875.1. NCBI lineage: Eukaryota > Metazoa > Arthropoda > Insecta > Diptera > Polleniidae > Pollenia > Pollenia griseotomentosa. The sequence continues at coordinate 197,875,345 of OZ007561.1, read as the reverse complement.
AAAAAAAAAAAAAAAATAACTGTAAAAAAACATTCAGTGTGTAAAGCTGATAGCTAACTTCACCACTTTTTATATTCGTTGAACAAAGCGCTTTTTGTGTCAAAAATGTATAATTTATGGCTTTCGTTAGCGAGATGGTAAGCGGAACTCTTTCATTTCTCTCTTACACAAAAAATCGAATTAAAACTAATAAAAAAAACTGATAGCTTTCAATAACTCAACGTACGTTAAAAGTTGCATAACTTTAGTACATTGCATTAGGGAAGACGTACGACATGGGACAAAGCTCATAAGAAAACCGGATGTATAAAGTACAAAGGATTCTATGCGACTCGGCCTTTTACTCATTTTTGCGAAAACGATTAATTTTTCAATGAAAACTAAATTTTTTTTACAAAACTTGTTTTTACAAAAAGTTGAAATTTTTCTCAAAAAGTTACTAATTTTGCAAAAAATTACACTTTTTTATTTACAAAAAGTAACACTTTATTTACGAAAAAGTTGCACATTTTACACTTTTTTTAAAAAATGTGCATTTCCTTTAAAAAAAGGTTGCCTATTTTAACAATTTTTTTGTTTGTTTTGTTTTTACAAAAATTACATATTGCTTACAAAGAGTTGCACTTTTCGATTTAACAAAATTTTAATTTTTTCTACAAAATATAGCCCTTTTTACGAAAAAAATAAAATTGTTTCAGTAAAAATTGCATTTTCTTGAATACCAAGTTTCTTTTAACTACAAATTTTTATATTTATGACCACTGTACATCGATTTCTTACAAAAAGTGAAAATTTAAAAATGTTGAGCTGAATCTCTTTTGAGGAATCAGCGCGATATGTATGTATATTCCATACCTTACTCAATTTAGGTCAACAATAGTGAACTTGAAGACAAAAATTAGAGGCAATCGTGGTTTTTTGCTCATATCTCATTCTTATGTATGGAACGGCTGAATTTCAATAGCAAAATGAAACGAAATATATAAAAACCTAGTTCTCCCTATTTCTAGGGGTTTCGGAAAACCCATTTTATACAGTCAGACGGACATCGTTAAATCAACTTCGCTTTTCATAAGGACCCAGATTATATATACTTTATAGGATCTAAGATCAATATTGTAGAAATTACAAACATTTTTTTCTTTAAGTGTTTTTTTCTTATTTTTTTACAGAGGAATGTGAAGCTAAAGATAATTATATAATGTGTGAACGTTGTACTGAATCTGTGCATAAGCAACTTTACGATTTACATCAAATGGAAGACTATTGTAGAGGTAATTCGAAAACTTAACCTACAATCGAAATTTTGATATAACACTTTTTTCCCACAGAACTCAAAACCGGCGCCGCTCGTTGTCCCCTGTGTCATGATGATGTCCACTTGCCTTTGGATGGTGGTTGGAAATTACACTTACTAACTGCTTCCGGTTGTCCTGGCAATTCGAGAAGACGTTTAAAAAAAACCTCTTAAAGTGAACCATGAAACAAATCTCCCATTTTTGCCTTCTTTAAACATAAAAACAAAGGAAATTATGAATAAACAAATCAAATCTTAACAACTTTTAACATTTTTTTTACCAAACATGTTAAAAAGAAAAATGTTAATTATAGCTCTTCGTTATTTAGGGACAAGTTAAGCTCATTTTCTTGAGAAAATGCACTTAAAACTGAAACTAAACTAAAAACTTTAAAGTATTTTGCATAATTTTTTGAGCTTAACATTAAAACGAAATAACAAACAAAAAAAATGAATTTGCAAAAATAAAAGTATTAACCTAAAACTAGAAAAAATACAAAACTAAATATCTTAAATACAAAAACTCTATAAATTTAAGTTTTATACAATTTATATACTATATATTAACTTTTTATAAGCATATGTTTATTGGTTAAATAATTTTTTGTTACTATTTTTTTTTATAAAATTATACTAAACGAATTTAAAGGTAAAACACTTTTTATAGAAAAAATCATAAATTAATGAGTGTCTTTCCTTTGAATCCTGGATTTTGTCTTAACAACAAACACAATTTTTGTTCCTAATTTGTAAGAAAGAAACATTATTTTTTTAAGAATTGTATTATTTTTGATTAAAAATATAGAACATTTTATTAAGTATAATTTTTTTTTTTTTATAATAAACAGTGTTTTTAGTCAAAAGTTTCAACAGAATTAAAAAAAGAAATCACTATAAAAATATTATTAGGAAATGTTTTTTCATTCCTTTGACATTTTTAATAATTCTGTTAACATTGTAAAGATCTCAAACACTTGTTTTATTTCTTAAAATAAAATTTGTTGTAATATTTATTAATTTTAAGTGTTATGTTTTGTATTTTGTTAAATTAGTTTTCTAGTTTGTTTATTATTTTTTTCAAAATATTATATATGTAGTCAAACGTCCGTTACTTGAAACCCATCCATAAATAAAGTTTAGAAAATAAAATAATTATAAAAAAAGAAACGCAATTAAATACAATATAATTGTAGTTGATAAACATAAAACAAAGAAATTAATTAAATTACAAAATAATAAAAAATTTATTATAACTTCCAGAGTGTTTTATTTTAAAGGAAACAAAAAATACAAATTTACAAAATACAACCTTATGATTCAGTGCACAGTTCTTTTCGTATGCTATCGACAGTGCTGCCATATTTTGTATGTTACAAAAGTGACAGTTTTTAAAAATAGTCTTCTTAGTGCTAGTTCACACACTTCAAGTTTTAGCCGTCAAGTCTTGAGTTTTTAGGAGAGAAGGGAAAAGAGAATGCCATTTGTTTCCTCCCTCTCCTAAAAACTCAAGACTTGAAGGCTAAAACTTGAAGAGTGTGAACCAGCACTTATGGAAAAAATGCTCATTAAAAAAAACCATAAAACATATTTGTGTTGAGAAATCGCAAATTGGGGATAAGGCTCAAAACAAAACCGGGAACCCTGCTGAATACAAATGAAGTTAATGCAGTCGTTCGTAAAAATATACAACACTGTTATCAAATTTTCTGTAAGCAAATTTTAACAGTAGGTAATACAGTTTCCTACAAGTAGAAGGAAGTGTTGCCATTGGACGTTTTATGTTGGCGTAAAGATTTACCGGCTGCAATCCCACCAGGGTTGCCGTTTGAAAAATTATTATCCGACCAAAACTGTCTGCAAAACCTACCAAAATCCTTTGAAACCGACCAAATTTTTGAAATATTTAAAAACAATTATATTGTCATAAAAAATACAATTTGTATGAAATTGAAAATGACATTTATAATATTTTTTTTTAGTTATGAATGAAAATTTAAAAAAAAATGTTACAAAAAAAATAATAATAAATGGATATTATTGTTGTTGGAAAAATTTGCAAAGGGTGTGAGTTGTTGCTGTATTTTGAACACCAGTGAAAATGTTGCTGCCTATTGTGAACGAAGCTTAGTACTTTTTGCATTGCTAAAGGTTAGTTTACACTATTATACTTTGTATTAATACATGTCAAAAACTCAAGTAGTATGTAAATTCTGATAGTGTGAATGTTTGATGAAAATGACAAGTACATATTATGAAAAAAAGTTTGACATACCATACGAGTTCATCGTTTTTTAAAAATTTTTAAACAATAATACTTTTCATTGGATTAAGGTTGCATTTTATTTTATGTGTGAGTGTTTATACTTTGTGTGATGGTGTGAACACAAACTGTCATCTTAAATAAGATTTTTTGACAGACGCAACAAAACTCATTAGATTTATATCTCACAAAGTATTATGGAATACGTAAGACTTGTGAGATAGTGTAAGCTAGCCTAAAGTAAGTTCAAGCTTACCAACATTACCAGACATGGCGTTAGCGCCGTTTGTTGCCAATCCGATCAAATTTCTGAAAGGAATATTGTTTGTTTATGAAAAGCTTTTGAAAAGAAAAATTAAACGGTATCTGACTTGGTAAGCTCGAATAAGGTTACAAAACTATTCTTTATAAAACTAACACCGTTAAAGTAACTTGCTACTAACGTAATTGGTAAAAAAGATAATAGATTTGCACTTGTCTGCTTTGGGACCAGTGTTCTAAATTTGTTAAAATAAATATGTTGTACATTTCCTAAAACCGACCAAAATTAGGCTTGGCCTACCATCCGACCAAACCAAAAATATCGGACCAAATTTGGTCGGAAAAGACCAAGTTCGGCAACCCTGAATCCCACCCAAACATATTTTCAAAAAATAGATAAGCAAACGTACATGTATCCCAGCCAGCATATGCTGTTTGGTAGACGACTGTGTTTAATATACAACTCCTAAAATAGTCTTCTGATGATTATCTGACGAGTAATAATAACCAAAACATCTATTTGTTTTTATTTACCATGCAAGTCCTAAAACAATCATTTAATGATTATTTGAAAAGTACAAAAACAACAACGTTATACATTGTTTAACTTTCGTCAAACCTATATAAGTCATATAACAATTACTGAATTACCTAACACTGAGTATCTGATATAATATGTGAGAGAACGTAAGATTTCATAATCGAATGACTCTCGTACAGGAAACTTATATCGTTTTAATTCTTTTTTTAGTTTTTTCTTTTTTTTTTAGTTAAAAATATTGTTTTTTAAACACTTATCACACGATTTTCACTATTTGCAATTAAAAAAATTCAACATTTTAATGAATGCGTCTTATTATTGTGTTATATGTATGTATGTATATGTATGTATAAAGCTCTTATTTAGGTAGTTCAGTTGTACGGCTGAGCATTTCACGAGTTGTAAAATAAACCCTGCATGAGTCATACGAATTTTGCTTCCTGAAAGACTCTGAGATAACCTTTACACAAATCTTAAACGACTTGTTCTTCGATTAATATAAAGGTCTTTCGCTGTGTTGTAGAAGTATCTTAAGCTGGAGGTCCACACCACGCGTTTTCGCCTCTACGCATTGCATGCGTTCTATGTTTCGAGTTACATGCAACGCTTTTTATGTGGCATCACCACAAGTAAAAGTTAAATTTAATTTGTCAAAATCAGCTGATTTGTTCAAACGATGCATGTGACGCTTACAAAAGTAGAAAGTAAACCTACTTTCCGCATTCAACGCCTCATTGCATCCTACGCTTTTGTGCATGTAACATGTTACATATAACTATACAGATTCTACTTTTTTGACAGCTGCGCACACAACGAAAATGCGTGTAACGCGTGGTGTGGACCTCCAGCTTTACAGAGGAATCAGATTGTGTAACAGTTTCTACCGTGCGAGGAATCTTCAACGATTAAAAAATGCGCTCGTTGACGATCAAAAACGCTTAAGCTTCGTACAGACGATGGTCAGATCTTACAATATTGTAAGCAGGCGTTGCCAACAGCAATATTTTTCTGACAATGGTGCGATTGTCAGATGCATTAATTTTGCACTTCTGCAAATACAAATGAGCTTACAACGTTCACACAGTTGTAAGACATTTTAGCCAATTTTATTGCAATTTAAGCAACGCTGCTTACCAATATTGTAAGATCTGACCATCCTCTGTACGAAGCTTTATCATGAGATTGCTAATTAAAAATTTTATGCCAGATAATTTTACTTAATAATTTTGTGATTGAATTTAAAAAAATTATTCGTCTGTGCACAGTGTTGGAAAATTGAAAAATTTAGAAGGTATTGATCATTAAGCAAAAGAGTACTTTTTCGACATTTTGGTACTTTTTACAAACATATATATAAAAATATAAAAAACGAAAATACATATATTTTTTTGTTTTGCTTATATCTCAGCCATTTATCAACCGAGCTGGCTAAAATTCAACAGCAAAATAGATAAAAGAATACATTTTGTGTAGGCAATGTTGTCAAAAGTGCTGTGGAGTCGGAGTTGAGGTCTTTGTATCGGAGTCGAAGTACCCACAAAAAATTCGCGACTCCGACTCCGGCATAACAAATTTAAAAAAAATAATAATTTCCAAAATAAAAATAATTCGAAATTGGCGATGCAATGTTTAAAATATTGGTTCGAAATTTTAACTGAATCCTTTTCTTGTTATATTTAAACATTTAAAAGGTACTGCTTTAAAAAAAGTTTTAGAAGTCAATAAGGACCAGTCTCATATACATTTAGCATTAAGGTTAGATCAGGAGTAGGAGCTGGAATCTCAGCGGTTGGAGTCGGAATTACTACTTTTTGTTGACGGCTACACAGCCCTGGTTGTCAATGCTAAAAAATATCCACGCATAACAAAGAAGCATAACAAGAAAATAGTACTAAAACGGACGTGGGGGTATCGTGGTATATTTCAATAGAAAAATTACTGAAAATAGTACCATAGTACTGAATTTTCCATCACTGTCTGTGCACGACTTTTTACAATAAAACTAGCCAGCTGGCAGCACTCGCATAAGGGAAAGCAAATAAACAAAAAGAACAAAAACAAAAAATTGCAAAAACATATCATGGCCCAATTAGTAGGTCTGCTCGAAACGCCTGCTGATTTTTTGCAGAGTTGTGTTTTTAATAATAATACATAGGAATAAATGGGCAGAATGTCAAAAGTTGTTTACATTTTTTAACGCCATTGTGTTTATTTGAAAATTGTTTACTTTTTTAATATGATTTTGGATTTAAAAAAATTATTTTTATTATTTTGAAAATGGAAATTAAATTTAATAATTGTGACAAAAATTGTGAAAAAATTTTAAATAACTTTAATAATAAAAAAATATATGTAAGTTATAAATAAAAAAACTAAAAGGCGGACGCAATGGAGAACATTTATCGTCTCCTTCCCAATGATGATACAGCTGCGCCAATGTATTTATCATTTGATGCCGAAAGGATCATGCCCAAAGCATGTTACAAACTCTATTTGGTATGAACGAAAAAAATCAAACAAAAATTAACAAAAGTTAATCGGGGGAAAATCATTTGAACAGCAAATTAAAGACTGCTTACTTTCCTCCGCCGCCTGCATATGGTGGAAGAAAACAGCATCAGTATCAACATTTTTATTTCAATAACAGAAGAGCAATTTCCACAGACGAACATGTTGACCAAGGGGACACTTCTATATCGGGTAAAGCATTTCCGTTGTTTTCTTCACACCCATATGCAGGCGGAGGAGGTAAGTAAGCAATCTTTAGTGTGCTGTTCAAATTACCTCCAGATAAAGTTTAGTTTATAACATGATTTGGACATGGCACTTTCGGCATCAAATGATAAATACATTGGCGCTGCTGTATAACCACTGCGGAGGTTTAGGTTTAGCTTTTAGTTTTTTATTTATTATTTATGTTCTTTTATAAAATTTTAAAACACAGACAGCAAATACTTGTAGTATTTTGCAAAATGTAAAAATGTATTTATAATGATTCTATACATATAATATAGAAAAAATCTCCCATTGTCCTTTCGTTTTCATTTTGTTTGTAGCCCAATTTTACCAAAATGTCGATTGAAAATTTTTAATTTAACAAAATAAATACAAAACACATATTTTTTGACAGCTGACACCTTTTTGACATTTTTACCATTTGTATACACAAACAAAACGCGTGTTGTTTTTTCTATTGTTGCATTGTTGTAGTTGTGCGCAGACCTACTAATTGGGCCATGAAACATATGAATAAAAAAAAAATAGTGCAGCAGAGAACAACAGAGTGAGCAGACCTCTTAAGGGAAAAAAATCACAACAAAATAAAAAAGGGGAAGAAGAAAAACAAGAACTATTCGTGGCAACGCGGCAATAAAAAACAGACAACTAGAAAAATTTATTAAAAAATATTTATTTTTAAGAAATTTTAGAAAAAAGTGGTTACAATATTCATAAAGTGATAAAATAATTTAAAAGAAGTTTTTAAACGTGTTTTATTTTTGCAAATCTTAAAATTTAATTTAGTAAAGACCCAGTAGCGAATAAATCAATAATTTATGGTAAATGAAACTAAACAAAATTCTGAAGTCAAAAATTGTTAAAATGTGTTTTGTAAATTATTTAATTAAGTTTTTATAAAAAAAGAATCTTTGGGTCATTTTTAAACAATTTACGGCCAGTCGGTAACATTTTTAATTTAATTCCCCCCCCACTCTGCTGTGCTTACAAACCATATTTTAGAACTTGCTGTTCCTTGGCGTGGGTGAAATTTTGTTCTCTGCCAATAACGCTGCAACTGTTCATATTCTATTTAGTGTGTGTTAAAAACAGCTAATGATTAATTCCCATCACACACATCTTTGCTCATTCATTTTTTTCTACGATCTCTGAAAAAAAAAAAATAAATAAAATATTCCCTATACCTACCCCAGAGATTTAGTAACAAAACTTGTTTATTAAATTTATCTTAATTTTTTGTAAAGAAATTAATCAAACAGAATAAAAAAGGCATACATTTAGTTTAAACCTGTGTGTTAAATGTAATCTCTAAAAAAACAAAAAAAAAAAAACTATTAAAATACTAAAGAAGAAAACAAAGAAAACCAACAAAAATCTACAACCCCTTTTTATCACCCAATTCAAGTGTTTTACAAAAATAACTCTCTGTAAAATAACAGAACCAACTATAGCATTTGTTTAAAGATTTATAGTTCTGCTAATTTTTTTTTTATTTAAATTTTAACATCAAAAACGTTATTATTTTGTGCATTTGTTCATCATGTCCTTGATACAGCAGCTCTTGAATTATAAATATTTAACACACGAACATCTTGATGGATTTGATAATTATAAGGTAAGTTCAAACTTTTGATAAGTATTTAAAAAAGAATTTTCCATAAAACATATAGCAACATTTTATAACACACAAAGAAAATGTTAAATATACTAAAAACCCTGAATTGCAATTGTAATTGTTTACAAAGAATACAAAATTAAAAAAATTTGCATTTTTTACATTAACAGTGATAGGTATAAAAAAAGAATAATTTTTTTATAAAAAAAAATTAAGCAACAATCAACTTACAATTAAAAAGTGTTAAAGGGCCAGTCTTGAATTAATCCAAAAATAAATTAGTACCTATTATATTTATTTATTTATTAAATTTCAGTAACCTAGCCCTTTGGCCATAATCGGCATACAAATTTCTACTTAATAATAGTAAAAAAATTTAACATAAATTTAAAAATTTAAAAATAAATTAGTATGTACATAGATAGTACTTAACAATAAAAAATAATTTATATATAAAAAAAATTTAAAGAATAAAGGCAACATTTCAATAAAAAATTTTAATTAAAAGGTCAATTAAATTACACAAAAATTAAAAACAAAACCCAACAATTCCAAAAAAATCTAAAATACAAAAGATATTAATAAAAATTTCAGACAATAGTAATACTATGTTCCGCTTAGGGATCCTGCCAATGGGTCAGATTTATCCGATAGGAACAATGCTTACTTTAACCCGCCAATGCAGAAAACTCACGATGGAGTTTAATCTTGAACGCTTCAGGGGAAACATTAAATACCCTCAAAGAACATGGCAACTTATTATATAACCGACCCTGAAGGAAACCTGGGTGCAAGTGTCTCCAAGTCACCAGTTTTGTCGACTATTTTGGTGACATTGTCAACGAAGTGTCTACACTACACTACATTTGCCACTATATTTGGCTTTAATACGAAAACAATTTTATCAATAACAATTGAGAAGTACAATTCCTATAAAAGTTAAAGAAATAATAAAAAAAAAATTGTATTCGTACCAAAAGTGTAGACTACATGTACTAAAATGTACTAGTGATTCTCTGGTTCCAATGTCTACATATGTTCCCAAAGGAACTACCTAGTCAGTACCTAGTCGGTAGTACCAATGTCAGTAGTAGATTTCCAATGACACGCACATGTTAAATGTCTATAGTAAATAACATTGTCTGGGGTATAATAAGTCACTAGAACTGGTGACTGTGTCAATAGTGAATCAGTACAGATTCACTAGTGACATTTCCTGCAGGGGAGCAACTCTTACACAAAATGAACGCTCCAAAACTGAAGTTAATCTTGGTATAATCAACTGTTTATTTCTATTTGATCTACCAAATTCAAACAAATCAACCAAATATTAAGGCGTCAGCAACCTATAAGACTTGTTAAAATGCAATAACGTCCTAAATTTTACTAAATCCTCAAATGAAAAACCAAGAAATCGTACAACATACGAAGAAACACGCTGACATAATCTAAGAGAAAACAAATATCTTATTACCCTATTGAACACCAGTCTTATCTTTTTCAAAACATATCCCCAAGTTCCCGAGTACACTACCAAGGCATTAAGAAATAATGGCATAAAAAGGCGTAACTAACAAAAATATAATTTTACAGGAGAAGCAAAAAACTTTATAAAAGGAAAACTGTAAACATGTCAGAAAACGTGCATTGATAAATCGTCCATGGAATTCTTAAAAAAATTTTAAAAGGAAACCATTTCATTATATTTTGTTAACAATAAAAATGGGTTTTTACGTAGTTTTGCATTTTTTTTTAATTTAATTTCCTAAGCTAAATTATGAAATAATTATAAAATATAGGCTGTTTTCCTAAACGCTTATTGCATTGCAGTAATACACGACAACATGTTCTTAAATGCAACCATAAAAATTTTGACAATGCATTTTGTTCCTAAATGCAACTTTAAAGTTGTCACCGCGCAGAGAAAAGCAAATAAAGCATTTAAAAAAATTTAGATGCAAAACATATACACATACAATACAATGCAGATAAAAACTTAAGCTCACAATGCATCAACACGGTGACAATGCTGTATTAACACATTGTGAACATACGTTTAGGAAAACAGCCATACACTCTTGTAGTTACGTCCCTTTGTTTTTTGTGAATAAAAGCGTAATTTTTGATCGCAGAAGTGTAAAATTTTGTCAAGACATGTAGTTCAATGGCATTCATAATAACTAGAGATGAGATTTTCATGCACTAAAAAAATCGAAAATATGCGCATAAAATATGCACTAAAAACTCCAAAATATGCATTAAAAAAATAAAAAATATGCACTAAAAACTTGACCATTTTCAATAAAAAAAGCGTTTGTTTTTTTTTTATTTTATTTAAAACAAAACAAAATAAAAAATTCTATAGTTGTTTTTATTCTATTGTTATCCCAATATTTCTTAAAACTTAATTTAAATAACTACATAATTTAAATTTTTGTTTGCATAATCGAATAAATACTTTTTTATATTATCAAAAGTAAACTTTTGTCTCTTTAAAAGCTGGAAAATGATCTCTCAACTTCAACCGAAATTGAGGCATACTTGAATTTAATTCAGATCCCACATTTGATTTCAGATCAAAAATAGTTGAAATTTGTGTTTTTTTTTTAAATCTCTAGTTTTTTGCAACACGTTTTGGATATTTTTTAATTTGTCGGGCTATATTTCCTTCCACATGTTAATTTTACTTTCTGCCATATCAATTCATTTGAGTTAATTATTAAGTGAACTTAAATCCTTCCAATTTAGGTATTGTTTCACCAATACATATATCCAAAGTTGGAAAATACAAATACTAATTGTCTTTTGATGTTATTTAAATTTAATATTTTTTTTATTGCATAAGCATTGGTAGCAACAAGTTCTTCAATAACATTCTTAAATTGCTCAAAGTTTTTTGAATAGAATTCTGAAGCATCTATCCAGGTTCCCCTTCTTGTTAACACTGGCTGCGGTGGTGACGGTACAAAGAGATATATTTCATTAAAAATTGCAACTCGTGAAGGAGCCTTTAAACATATTTTTCCCGTATGAAACCAATTAGTCAATATTATCGAATTGGCTTCTAATTTCCTCTGCAACTCGATCTAACCCATGCACCTAGCAAGTAACAGGTAACAGTTTTGGATAAATTGTTTTAGGCAGCCTTAACCATGTAAGGTGCTGCATACGTTAAAAATTTAAGGATTTTTTGTCGAACTCTTGTATTTCAAGCAGATCTCAAAAAAATGTATTAATTGATTTTAAAAAATTGTTTGTAGATTTTTTTTGGGTATATCTACAATTTGAAAATTTTTTGAAGAACTTTTTTTTATAATATGGAAATTTAAAAAAAATATATCACTCATAGGAATTATATTGAATTATTTAACCGTGCAAATGTTATAATTGCATAAAACTTGCAAAAAAAAAAGACTGATGCAAATACGCCATATAAAAATTCCGATCAACAATAAAACTTTGATATAAGTATGGAAAGACTTTCACGAAATGATTCTCTTAATCAGAATGCAACTTATACTACATATATATATATATATAATTTTGGTTCATTATAAATCTACTTAGCTTCAATCTTCCTTCAATAACCAAAAACTACCCTTTTTTAAAAAAGTATCTTTATTAAAAATGAGTCACGTTTTTAAAAAAGAAGTATTTTTTTAATTATCTATATTTAAAGAATTACCCTTTGTCAAAAGTATTTTTTTAAGATCCTTCAAATTGCTGTTTTACAAAAGTATAATTTTGAAAGTGCTCTTTAAAAAAACGTATTGTACCCCTTTCAGACCTGACGCTAAACTTCTGGGAGTTTTTTTTTATAATTTTTGGAATATATGTTCTCTATATTCTATAGAAATATAATCAATGTTTAGGTTCTACCATTTTTATATCCTTCAAGGATTTTCAGGGCACGTACAATTAATGCATCTCGTTACAATTTTTAGCTAAAACGCATTTTTGTTGCGTCAAATGACTTTAGTTGGCTTGAAACATTAAAATGTTTACTTTTTTTTTAGTTAAAATATGCCTACTTCACTATTAGATTAGTACTTTTGTAATTGAAAACATAACTTACTTTTGAGGCTCATTTTGACAAAACTGAAGTGTAACGCAAAAATTTCGCAAAAATTCCAGTAACGGTTAAGAGATCTGCGAACATAAACAACTAGCGCAATCGGTGCATGCCGGTGTATTTGACATTTGTAAAATAGAAGCGATCATATTTAGACTGAAACCCATCTGCACAATCGATGCATCACGGTCTGAGAGGGGTACAAGTGCTTCACAAAAATTACTTTGAAGATTTCGCCAGTAAAATGCAATTTTTTTAACGTACATATACATTTTTTTATAATTGCAACACAAATATGCATGTCTAACATCACTGCAATATTGCCATATAAATAAACGTCATCTTGATTGCTTTTTATATGGGTTTCCGCGTGCAATACGTTTTGTTATTGATCAAAATTGAACAATGGATAGTCTGGACGGTATGTTAGCGGACAGAAATATAAAATATATTAACGGAAAATTTATTTTGAAATATAAGCTTAAGCGTCAAAAAACAACACTATCGGTTTGACAACAACAAGATGTTTGTCTAAATATTAATAATGTTTGATTTTCGTACAAATATGCTGCATAAGTTTTTCATATGTTTGAATAACCCGTTTGTGTGGTTTATTTGACTCTTTAAATTAGGAATTTTTTAAAATTGAACTTTGGATCATTTAGAGTAGGGAATGGTAAATGGATTCCAAAATCGATTTTCGATCGACTTTTATTTCGATTTTTGAAATCGATTAATCGCACCTAAAAATCGATTTCAAAATCGTTTAAGATTGCTTTGCAAGCTTATACCTTATATCACAAAGGGGGAAACAACTGAATTTTTTTTTTTGGGCAAAATACTAGAGTAATTTAATTAAAATTTTTACAGCAGGTATTTATGACCACTGTTTATCATTTTCCTTCAAAAAGTGAACATGTGCAGGCCCCTATTACGGTTTACAACTCAACTGAGTTGAGTTGTAATTAACACAAGTGGTTGTGATCAGTTGTAATTTTTGTTATGTTTTTGTTCACCGCAATATAGTAAAGTTGTAAACCATAATACAAAAATTAAGAAATTACAACTCAACTGAGTTGAGTTGTAAACCGTAATAGGGGCCGTAAATTTTGAGTTGACTCCCTTTAGAGGAATCAGTACGGTATGTATGTACATTTCACATATTAAAATTGTGTTCTTTATTAAAATTATAAAAAAAAATTCTGAATTTTAGCAATATTTTTTATAATATACTTTTCTAAATTTTGCAAATGATTCAATGTATGGATAGTATTTCAGAGGATTATGACAAAAGTTTTTGTTTTTGGTGGCGACTGTCTCTTTGCTAAGTAACTGTTAAGTTAGCTTTAGAAAACAAACGTTTGCATGTCATTGATGTGGAAAAGATGCAGAAATACTACCTTGAAATTTGGCAAATAACTACATTTAAATGTCGCTCACACACTGGTCTGTTAAAATATTAGCATAATTTCACAGAAATGTCATGGTTTGATTCACCTGTTGTGTTTCTATTATTTTATGTTGATTTTCACAAAGCTCACCTTGAGTGTTTGGTTCGGTACGATACGTTTAAGACTTTTTTGTTTACTTTCCATTGATGACTTTAATTTCTGAAGAAGAAGAGGTCCTATATTAAAGCTGGAAGTATAACAAGGGTTCTAATAAGTAAATACGTAGAAATACAACTAATTTTTTTAGCTTTAAACTTGAAATATTGCATAAACATACCTACACACAAAACAAAATGTAAAGTTGTAAATGTAAGTTTTGATAAAAATAAAAAAATCGATCTTAAAAGCCCAATAATCGATTTCAGTATAAAATCGCATATGAAAATTCGATTGCGAAAAATCAATTTTTTTAAAAAAAAATCGATGTTCGATTGGAATCGAAAATGATTTACCATTCCCTAATTTAGAGTTTAATTTAAAATTTGTATAGGTCCTAGAAAAAATAAAAATTAATTTAAGTAAAAGTCCCAGTAAAAACTTGGCCTACAAAATAATGTGTTGAATAACCAGAAAACCCAAGGCGAATTTACACCAGGTCAACTTAACTTGCTACGTTAGCAACAGCTGATAAATAATGCGCCCCATACACGGTTCAATTCAGTTGACAACTTCATCAACTGAATTGAAAGATTTTAAATTTATTTTAAAATTTTATGAAATAAAAGACAATTTTTAAAATACTTAACTACAAAAATTAATTTTGACAGCTAATTAAGAGACTCGAGCACACACAGTACAATCGAATTGAAAGACTTAGTAGTCAACTTGAAAAAATCAAAATCTTTTGATTTTTCTTCAACCAACTCGACAACCGTCAAACCAATCAATTGACAAAGCCATACACGTTTTGATTTGGAGAACAACCGACTCAGTTGACAATTGAATTGAATCGTGTATGGTCTGCTTAACCTTGTTTCAAAATGGTATACCGTTCTAGTGGTTCTGGGGAATCTTTACTAAATTCTATCATTTTTGCTTAAAATTATGAAATTGAAAACTTTTTTAAGTTTTTAAATTTCAAAACACACAATTTAAAATTGAAAACAATATAAAATATTTGCTTAAATTTTTGACACAACCAAGGCGAATTCATACAAGGTGGTCTTATTTTGAAAACGTTTTACAACACTGTAAAATATTTTAACGTTGTGTCAAAAATTCAAGCATATATTTTACTGTGAATAATTAGTGGAGCTCAAGGTCAGTTTTTTTATTTTTTTATTTATTTAAAAAATGTTTCCAATATTTCGAGATCCACTGGATCTCATCTTCAGGGTAAAGAGGAACAATAATAAAAAACACGTCTCACACGGTTTTACATTTAAAACTGCAATAAAAAAATAAAAAAACTGACCTTGAGCTCCACTAATTATTCACAGTAAAATTACAACAAAAGGTCGAACAACACACATATTGAATATTCAAGCAAATATTTCATTTTGTTTTCAATTTTAAATTGTGTGTTTTGAAATTTAAAAACTTAAAAAAGTTTTCAATTTCATAATTTTAAGCAAAAATGATAGAATTTAGTAAAGATTCCCCAGAACCACTAGAACGGTATACCATTTTGAAACAAGGTTAGTTATCAGCTGTTGCTTACGTAGCAAGATAAGTTCACCTGGTGTAAATTCGCCTTGGACACAACGTTAAAATATTTTACAGTGTTGTAAAACGTTTTCAAAATAAGACCACCTTGTATGAATTCGCCTTGAGAAAAACATAAAATCACTACTTACAATTCTACTGAAAGAACTAATGAATTTTACAAGGGAAGTCCCAAAATGAACGCATTCAAAAGTAAGTCACTATTTTTTTACCTACATACATCCAGAAAGAAGTAGTTATAGAAGTTGTTGTAGAAGTAGTTAAAGAAGAAAGCTACTTAATAATGAGTGGAAGAAGCTATTCATTTTGAAAAAGTAAGCGAAGTTTTTACTGGGGTTCCTCTGTTTTATTATTTGTATATTTTATTTTTTATAGCTTTTTTGGCAATGACCAAAAAACTTTCTATAAAATAATTAAGATGTCTATCTCTATCAAAAAATTATTAAACCCTGCTATAAATTGTTCTAAAGGTATGTTCATACTTAACAAATATTTGACAAAAAAGAAAGCGTTACCACAAATTTTATTAACTAACTAGTTTTTTTTTTTTGCAATTTTTATTGATTTGCCAAACATAATTACTAAAAATAACCGTCAATGAAAACTGTAAATTGCTGGTTCAAGTAGCAAGCGTTATGTTAAACCAAATAAATGTGGTTACATGTGGGGCGTCAAATATTTGTTAAGTGTGATTATACCTTAAGTCTTTGTGTTCAATAGTAAAATTAAACTGCTGTGCATTTTAATGCCTGGTAGTAAAAATTTAATTCCCCAGGGCTAAATTTAATGTAAAAAAATTATTTAATGTTAATAAACACTTTAAATAAAATTTTAATCTTGTTGTAGCTACATTTATGTACATTAAACTATTAAATGTAAACAAATATAATTCTATTTAGTTGTTTTTTTATATCGCTCATTTGCTCCAACGTCGTCATAGCTCAAAAAACAAAAAAAAAATACATTTTGAAATATGTAAACGGGTTTAAGGTTTTTAATTTGCTTGCATCACTTAAAAAAAATAATGACACTTCACTTACTCCAAAATTTAATTTGTTGGGTTATGACGGCTTTGCAGCAACTGAGCGATATATTATAATTTTAATTCCCACTTACTTTATACAAATTTATTTTAAAAACATTGATTTTAAACTGATTTAATTTTTTGTTTTTATTTTCTTTCGTTACAGTACAGTGCACGCGATACATCACCGTTGAGTGTGTATGTAATGCATCCCTTTTGGAATTGGACTGTCAAGGTAAATGTGCCAACAAGTAAAACTATATATTGTGTCCTGAGTAGTATGACTATGAAAGGCTATATAAATATGTGTATTTGGGTTTATAGCTCTTTTAAACAAATATTGTTGGCTTCTTAATAAACCAAACAACAATAAACATTTATAATGATAGGCAGGAAGGACTTTCGTAAGTCCTTTCTATTTGTAATAGCTGGTTGACATGTAACAAAGGAGAAAAAATATAATGAAAACAGTGGGGTAAATAAACTTCTTAATAAATTTATTAGATTTTTTTTGTTTTGAATAATTTGTATGTTGTGTTGAAATTGTTGTCTATTGAAACACGTTCATGTCAAAATGTAAGTAAAAGGTCAAGCTTTAAGTCAAGCCAAATATTAAACCAAAGGACAAGTACAAGTTAAGTTAGAGTCTAAATCAAGTCTAAAGTTAAATCAAAGTAAAACTTAAGGAAAAGCTCATATAAAAAATCAAGAAACGGTTAATTCAAGAAGTCAATGACAAGTAACAGTCAGATTATAAGTTTAATAAATGATTAATTCAATTACCAGGTCAAATGTTAATTTATAAAAATATGTCATTAGACAAATTAAAGAACAAAATTCAAATTAAAGGCAAGTAAATTGCAAAGTAATTATAAAAAAGTCAAGTAAAACGTTAAGTCATACATACATATAGTTCAAGTTAATTGCTAAGTCATGATAAAGTCATTCGCCAAAAATGATGTCAAAAATCAAGTCATAAATAAATTGAAACGTTAGTTCAAATGCTAAGGCAAATATAAATTAAAAAGTCAAGAAAACGTTCAATTCAAACGTTAAGCCAAAAGCGAACTCAAAAGTTGAAGCAAAAGAAAAAACTAGTATCAAGTCAAAACAACATTTTAAAAACTAAAAAAGGATGCACCGAAAAAAGATTTTACGAATTTTTCACCTTTACTTCCCACCGTGGAGTATTGAGTTTATAAAAGTTTGCAGAGGTTTTTTCCTTTATTGTTGATATACTTCAACATAAATATGTAAAGCAAATTTTACTAAAAGAAACATGGATACATATAAAGAAAATCGATATTTTTGCTTGTGCAAGAGCAAGATTTCTTAAATTCGAAAGTTTTTATTAAAGAGAAAAAAAAATCTTCTCTCTAATGGTGTTTTCTTTTCTACAAAAAAATACCACATTTTAAAAGGTGCATTTATAAAATGTCTTGCCTAACATGTAATAATGCAATTTTTTTTTTAACGAGAACAAAACACAAAATTGGATCGCCCTGTTTTTAACAGCTGACAAAAAGTTTGTTCTTCAATATATAAAAAAATATGTACATACATATATCAAAAAGTATGTTCTTCAAAATATAAAAAAAAAGATACACATAAACCCAAATTTGATAATATATTAATATTAAATAAATAAATTAATGAACAAAATGAATGACCAAATTCCAATTTCTTTAGTTTGTTTTTCATAAAATATGTAAACAAAAAAATACCTTTGCCAGATTGCGAATTTATTAACACCAAGTTTTTTCGATTTCTTGATTTGACGTTTTTTTTTTCAAAAACAATTTTATAACACCGAATCCATTTAAATTTTATATCACTGACAACCTTCCATTAACAATTTAATTCTTTCTTTTGTTTTTACTATAAAATAATAAAAAAATTACTATTAACACTTAAAATTTTTATTGTCCTGATTAGAGACGATTTTTTCCCAACTTCGTCTGGTAACCCTATATATACACAGAAGCCATCTTTTTACAGGGCATTATCAACACTCTCGATTTATACGGGGCGTAAAGTGCAATGCCTTATGACATTTAAGGGTGATTTTTTTTAGAATAAAACACGCTGCCCTCTTTGAGAGCAAAGCATTTTTAAGAAACGAACACCAAATTGCATTTTTTTAAATAAAATGTGACATTTTTTGTAGAAAAGAAAACACCATAAGTAATACAGAAATGCTGCCTGTTTTAGAAAATGATAACAAAATTTCGTGTGAGAAATTGTATTGAAAACAAAAACAAATTTTCGTATTTTATTGTTGTTTTCAATAAAATTCCTTACGCGAAATTTTGTTTTCATTTTCTTAAAAAAGACAGATATTCTAAAAGTATCAAGTTATACAAGGGTGTTCTGGAAATCGAAGACGCAAGAATTTGGAAATTGTTTTTCATACACTTTTAATCTAATTTTTATAATTTATGATAATAAATTCTGTTTATCAGAGAAATATTTGTCAAAAAATTCTTTTATTACAGAAATCTTATTAAAAAACAACGTTTAAAATTCTTGCGTTTTCGATTTCCAGAACACCCCTGATAAAGTCATAGTCAAGGTATAATGAAGTCATATTTAAACTATAGTCAAGTCATAATCAAGTCAAAGTCAAGTCATAGTCGAGTCATAGTCAAGTCATAGTCAAGTCATAGTCAAGTCGTAGTCAAGTCTTAGTCAAGTCATAGTCAAGTCATAGTCAAGTCATAGTCAAGTCATAGTCAAGTCAAACAAATTAGGTAATATTGATTTGTCAAATTGAAGTTTCTTTCCTCTCTTTTAATCAACAGTTTTTTCCGCGATGGATTGCCCCAAATGTCATGACATTTTTGGGGTTTTTATGTACAGCTATGAATTTTTTTTTACTCTCCTATTACGATTGGAATTTCTATGCCAGTTCAGGACTAGAAGGTTCAACTCCCATACCTTCATGGGTTTGGTTATGCACAGCCGTAAACATATTTTTAGCCTACACCCTGGATGGTATTGATGGCAAACAGGCAAGACGTATTGGTTTGTCGGGGCCTTTGGGTGAGCTGTTTGATCATGGATTAGATTCGTATACAGCTGTATTGATACCCACATGTTTGTATAGTATCTTTGGTCGTTCCTTAATTTATTCGGTGCCACCGATGCGTATGTATTATGTGTGTTTGATGGTCTTCTTCAATTTCTACGTATCCCATTGGGAGAAATATAATACAGGAGTATTGTATCTACCTTGGGGCTATGATTTGAGCATGTGGGGCTCAACAGCTATGTACCTGATCACATGGTGGCTTGGCTTTGAATTTTGGAAATGTGAATTGCCTTTTGGCATACCATTGGGTAATGCCATCGAGTGTTTGCTGCACATAAGTGCCATGGCAAATATGCCAATGGTGGTTGTAAATATTTATAAGTAAGTATTGTTATGCACTTTTACTAAAGGACATAATTTTAATAATTGTATTTTTCCAGTTCTTATGCTCAACGTACGGGTAAAATGCGCACCATTAAAGAGGCCATACGTCCCATATGGCCATTTTTAACCTATATGGGATTATTAGTACTCTGGCCTCACATTTCACCCAATAATATTATGGAAAAGGATCCCAGAGCCTTGTTTATGCTTAGCGGCACTATATTTTCAAACATAAGTGTAAGTTTCTTTTAATATTTTTTTTAATTAAATTCAATTTCTATTTTATACTGATTAATTTTAATTAGCTGGATTTATTTCCAACTAAAGTATTTCTTATCAGTTATTTTTTTTTCGTTTAACACCTTTATCGAAAGTAAATAGAATACGGCCTCTGGCTCACAGTTTATAAATAAGTCAAACTAAATCAGACGTTTTTTTTAAATTTTATTACGCTGATAAGGTGGAATAGTGGTTAGCCAATTATTATGAGTCATGAATATTTTAAATGTTGATATTTTTAAAAATTGAAAAGAGTTGATTTTATTTCAAGTTCTGCACACTTACTATGTAGTTAAAAAACCGCACAATGTTTTGTTTGATAAATGTTACCTTAAAATGATTTAGAAGTGCGTAATTAAGGAAGACATTAATGGCCTGCAATAACAATAAATAGCAAATAAAAGTTTTTTTTTAATTATAATTGATAATGAACACTTGTTCTGTTGTGTTGAATTAATTTGAAAAAATTTAGAACCATTAGAAATTTAAAACTGGGTAGAAAAAAAAAATTATTTTTTGTCATAGTCTAGGCATTGTGTTGTCTAAGTCTAGTCGTAATCTTTTTTTAGTCTAGTCATCGTCTAGTTCTTGTTCATAGTAAGGTTCATAATTATTATTATCCTAATTAAAATTATATTTTAGTTTAAGGGAAGTTTCGCAATAGTCTTGTCAATATTATTTTGTTCCAAATTTTGTGTTGATTTATCGACAATTTCTTTCTATCATGTTGTATTTCTCTATTCCAGTGCCGTTTAATTGTTTCCCAAATGTCTAATACACGTTGTGAAAGTTTCCACTGGATGACCCCAATCTATGTTATTTGTATTGCCATGGGTCTATGGCTGCCTAGTTTAGAGCGCTTTATGTTGTATTTCTTGTTTTTGGTGACCACATTGAGCCACTGGCATTATGGTTCATCGGTGGTCAATCAAATGTGTGAACATTTTAATCGTATTTGTTTTAGTGTGCACATGCGTAAGCCACTCGAAACATTTTTAACATCAACATCGTCATCATCATCCAATACCTCACTCAAAGCTAATGGTGATAATATAGCAACAACTACAACAACAATAAGTTCTAATACCACTAACGCAAACACAACAGTATCTTCATATTCTACTTTCCCAATTAAAGAATCAACTAAAAAATTAGAATAATATATTTAGTTATTTAAGTAAACGAATTGTGTTTATAAATACGGAATTATTTTCAGGTTAATGCTTTTTTTGTAAGAAATGATTTTTGAACAACGTTTTATTATTATTTGTATTTTTGTTTGTTGGTTTTAAAGTTGTTTTAATGGAGGCTTTAAATTTGAGATTATGGCTTAAGCTTTTATTTTATTATTTTTAAGTAGGATTTTTAAAAAGTTTGTTATTAAGTCACAAAAAAATTTTTTCAGGTTACGATTTAATCGAACAAAGTTTAATAATTTTGATCTTAAGTTTAAGGTATTTATAAAGCAAAAGTAAAGAAAAACTAATGGTTTATACCAAAATTTTTTTACTTACTTAATTTTTCTTGTTTTCTATTTATGATTTTGTTTTTTGAGATTATGTTGTTTTTTCCCATAACTTTAAAACATACTCGAATATTTTTAAAATTTTTGTCTTGTATCACTAATTGTATTAAGTCTCGAAGCTGTTTTTTAAATTTATTTACACATTGATTTTCAAAGCTTTAGTTTTATCTGCTAAAGTTTTTTATACAAAAGTCCCCTTTCCCCTATTACCTAATTCTGTATTATTATTTTATTAAGGAAAATCACGATGGGTAGTAAAAAGTGTGCAAACGATGCAAATGCGTGCAAAAATACACACATTTGCACAACACAACAACAAAATGTACGTATTTGCAATTTGCTCTATTTTACTTCGTTTGCACTAAAAAAACCATTAGCAAAATTAGTAGTGCATATTTGCTCAGTTGCAAACAAATGTAAACAATAACATTTGACATATTAAGCGCCATATTGGTTTAAACAAAACTTATAAATTGAACATTTTCGTGGGTTTTAATATAAAAAGGAGAATTAAATTTAAATAATTCAAAAAGAGAAAAAAATTATTTTAATTTGCTTGTGTATAATTGTAAACAAATGCAGATTTTTTACAGTGCTGCCAAAAGTTTTTTGTGTTGCCAGAATAAATTTTTAGAAAAATAGCACATTTGCACAATGACCATCGTGATTACTCTTATTATGTTGTTATATGTTTTTTTTTATTTTTCTAACAAAAATTTGTATTATTTTTATATCAATTGTACCCTTTTGTATTGTTTTGTTCAAAATTTATTATTCTATTCAAATTTTAATAGTGATTTAACCTAATTTTTTTTCATAAAAATTCAATTAAATAGGATTTGAAATACAATTCTTTTTCGAATTGGAAATTTGTAAATGTATTTGTTTTTTTAAATTGATTTCAAACTAAAAATTAAAATTGGCTTACATTTTTTTTAAATCTGTTGTAATTTTCAATTCAAAACTTGCCTGTATAATATTTTGTTAATTTTATGTGCCATTCCAAGTATTTTAACAAAATAACTTGTGAATACTTTCTCTGAAATTCGATATAAAACTTTATGGAAATTTCCATCACCGGCAAGAATTTGTAACTAAATAATTAGGAACTAAATTTGTGTATCTAAGAATTTATTTGAAATTTCGACTTCCGAAATGTGAAAATTTAAATCATTCTGCTAAAATGTAAAATGTAAAAAAATGTTTTGGAGAGGCAGAAAACTGGCTTCAAAAACATGGTTGCAATTTTTTTTTCACAATTGTTAAAGAAGACAGTGATTGATACAAACAAAGTTTTCGCTATAGATTTGATTTGTGAACTGATTTATGAAAAAAAGATTTTGATAAATTTTGAGTTTTGCCTGTTTATGATTTAGTCTGCGACCAAGTCATCTATCCGGTTCTGAAACGGACTAAATCAAGAAGTGTTTGGTTCCAAAGGTAACGGTAATAGACCTAAGTCAATGGCTCCAGAAATGGATGGCAGTTCAAATACTCAAACTGAAATTTTTTTTCGCATTTTCTTTTTGACTTGGTTCGCTCCAGCTCCGTAAACGACTAGTCGTTTTTGCATAAGATTGAAGTAATAGGTTATGCGCTACTTTAATCTATTACAAAAAAACGATGCATTCGTTTACGACAACGACAACCCTAATAAGGCTGTTAATGTTTTTAAATGAAAAAAAAAAAAAAAACAAAAACTATTTAAAATATATCGTTACTTTAATATATACAAGCACTAACAACGTTAGTTAGTGCTTAATAGCAGAAGGAAAAAATTTAATAAAAATTATAGTCTTGTAGTCGCGATATTCTTAAAACGCAGTTTTTTATTTAATCCTCTAAGCAATTTAATAAAAAAATTGCGTTTAACAAAAATCACAACTACAAGAATATAATTTTTATTAAGTTTTTTCCTTCTCCTGTAAAGTAAGGAAAACGTTAGGGCTTTTCTATATTAAAGTAACGATATATAATATTTTATTTTTTCTTTTATTTTATTTCTCATTTAAACTTAATATTAAAACTTTGATATAAAATATTTTGTCAATTTTTTAGTCCATCTTTGAATATTTGAAAATAATATTTAAACGCCCTCGCACTTGAACTGTCGAAAATTGTATGAAAACTCATTTACACAAACTTCGTAAATTGGTAAATCATATGTTTTATTGCTCACAGTAGTTTTTTGCAAAAAAATGAAGTGTTAACATATCAGAAACAACAACTTCTTCAAATTATCTGACTTATTTAGTCTTTTCGCATTTGTTAGGCATTTTTGAAAACAAATTTCAGTTTTTAGCACAAATTATAACTGTTCGCTTTTTATTTAATTTTTGTTTAGTATTGACGTCTCTTACAAGCTGACATTGACGTTTATTACAAACTGACATTTTTTTTTGTTTACATTGCACACAAGTTAATAAAGGGTTTCATAAAAGAAGTCTCGCAGGCTTGCCCATTTGCACAAATAGCAATTTAATTCGATTTCATAAGGACTTTTTATAACTCGTGTATACTTTCTTTAAAATTCGTTGTAAATCTCGATTGTGTTGTTTTATTTTAAATGCAATTCTATTTGCATTAGAACCTTCTAAAAATTCTGTTTAAAATACGAGTTTGAACAGTTTTGCCCAAAAATATTTTATCTTTTTTATTTCTCGTTTTAAATATTTGAAAAAAATTTTTTTTATTAATTCGAATGTGTATTCTAAGTCAAATTACAATTTTTAAAAGCTTTTATACTTTAATAGTCTTATTCCTGGAAAAATTGAAGAAATAAGACTATTAATGTATAAAAGCTTTTAAAAATTGTAATTTGACTTAGAATACACATTCGAATTAATATAAAAATTTATATAATAAACTTTACTTCACCATGATTCCCAGATTCTATTTTAAAATAATATATCTTAAACAATTTCTTTACAGTTTTATTAAAATTATTTTAATTCTTGTCACAAATTAAATTTGTTTCTTGGAAACTGTTTTTTTATGTATATCTAAGGGTTTTTATAAATTTCGAATTTTGAATAGTGATATTACTTCAAATCAATACTGATTTGAATTCTAAATCATTTTGCTGAAATCTTTTTTGTTTAATATTTTTATAAAAGGTTTCCTAATGAAAAAGTAACTAAATCGATTTATTATTAATAAGATTTCTATATATGTATTACGTGCTAAATTCGCAATTTTTATTTTTGATAAATACACTGAAATTTATTATTGAGGGAGAGCTAGTTTCTATGCGCAGTTTACTGGATGCTTAGGCCAGATAATTATATCCAGATGATATGTTTATTAATTGAAATCACCTTTCTAAAATGTTTTAAGATTTAGAATTAATTTTATTGTTAAAACTTTTTAAGTGAAATAGTTGTTTAAATACCATCAACTATTTGTAACAAAAATAAAGAGAATATATCCAGGGGGGCTACTAAAATCGTTTGTTTCGAACCGAATAATTTCGACCAGTAATATGTTTCATTTGAATTTAATTTCACTTAAATTTTGTATAAAATTACTTAAAATTCATATTTCTTGGTAATAAAAGTGTCTAGAAACAAAAATCTTTATGTGCTGTTTTCACAACACAAGTGATTGAACGTGTAGAATAGTTATGAAAAGCACTCAGTGTTTTGAGGGTTTTTTTCTTATAAATTTTACTACACGTTCAATCAGTTGTGTTGTGAAAACAGCACATTAATATTTTATACATATAAACTTTACATTACATAAAATTTATTATTTGTATAATAAAAATCGATTTTTTAAAAAAACTAACTGCTTGTTCATAATAAATTTTTCTTCAAAACATACATAACTGAAATTTAACTCATAGAATAAATTCGAAAAATAAAAAAAATGTTGAATATAATATAAAGTAACCTACGAAAGGAAATAATTCCCAGTTTCTATTTGTTAAAATAGTTGAGTTAAATACATTCAATTTATAAAGTATCACTATCCAGTGTGACACAAAGAAAGCTGACGAAGGCCGTAGCGGGCAAGAAAATGCATTACATTCTGCTGGTGTCTAATATTTGTAAATTTTTCTGTACATACAATATACTTCATTGCTATCCAATGGATAGCTAAGGTAAAATGTAACAAGAAAATACAATATAATAGTCTGGTAGTGTATAAAAGTCATTCCTAAAAATTTAAGGAATAGAACTATTACAAAAAAGCTTTATAAAATACATAACTGAAATTTAACTCATAGAATAAATTCGAAAAATATAAAAATGTCAAAAATTAAAAAATTTAAAACAAAAAACTATCGAAATTTTATACACACATTTTCGAATCGTAATAATTTCAAATATTTGAAAAAAAATTACCGAAATTGTTGAACATATTTTTAAATTAAATTATTTAGATTTTTTATTCAAAAATAATTCTTAACTTATTAATTAGTTAAATTTGTGTTCAAATAATTGTGCATTATTAAAAATTAGGTGAACTCAAAATGAAATGTTTTTTTTTCGAATTGATATGTACCTAATTTTTTTAAACTTATAAAAATGGTTTATTTTCGAATTTTCTGGCAGTTGAAGCGAAAATACTTTCAGGGGTGTGCTGAAAATCGAAAATGTAAAACACAAGAATTTGGAAGTTGTTTTAAATACACTTAATCTAATTTTTATAATTTTTGTTATAAAATTCTATTAATGGAGAAATATTTGTATAATATTTGTCTTAAAATTCTTTTACGTTTTGATTTTCAGCACACCCCTGTTTATTTTCTTAAATATTTTTCTTTTTTGATTTTCTTTGAATTCTAAACGAACCTTTTTTAAAGAGTTTATTTTTGAATTGAATTATATCCCCTGGCAGTTTTAATAAGAATTCATTTTTCGAATTCTCTTTATTCGACAATTACTTTCCCATCGAATCCAATCATGGAATAATCATTTCCAATCGTTTAAACTAGCACTAAAAATCTTTTTTTAAGTGGCCGCTTTGAAGGTCTGTATCCAACTGGCTTTGAAAATATTATTCGAATTTAAAAAATTTGCTTAATGCAAAGATCAATACTTTCGAATTTGCGAGAACCGATTGTCACGAGAATTGTATTGTAATTTTGATCGGTATTGAATGCCGTAATGTTTGAATAATAAAATAAAAACTCCCATATTCTGTTTTATAGAATCTTTTGTTTACAATTTTATTTCGAAAACTTTTTGTCATTAAGATATAAAATTCCATATCTGTTTAATAGAAAAAACTGTTAATTTTAATAACCATTTGAACCTCAGTTTGTTTTTTTTTAATTGTATATATCGCACTTGATCAACAAGAGCGTATTATTTCAAAATTTTTATTTTATCACTTTTTGGAAAAAATCGAGACGTAATATTCATATCTACCTGCTGTAAACGTTCAAATTAAAACCCTCTTGTTGATCAAGTGTGATATGCACTTAAAATAAATTTGTTAAGAAGTTAAACACATAAATAATTTAATTTTTTATTTTTAAGTAAAGAAACAGAAAAAAATCATATATTGCTACCAAATATTTTAACCACAGGATTGATTTGTTTTATACTTATTCTTTAACAAAAAAAAATATATCAATTAATAAATTTTCCAATATTTAAGTTTATTTATTTTTAATTATTTTATAACTTATAAATACAAAACTCATTTCTGTTAGTTTAAGTTAAATTTTATTTAAAAAAATGTAAAAACATATAAATATTAAAAAAATCACTAAGAAATTATTAAATTTAAAATTACTAAAAACCTTATCATATTAAAATAAAAGTAACTTAATCTTACCAAATAATTAAAAAGCAAAAAAAAGATTAAACGACATTTTACATCACCTAAGAAAATCAATAGTTAAACAAAACAAATTTATAATTAATGATATGATAATAATAGTAATTTGATGTTGATAAGTTAATTATTAAAAAACAATAAAAAACAGAAAAAATACAATTTTAATTATGATAATAAATTATTGAAAAATTCGAAGAAAAGTAAAAAAGAGTTTAAATTGTTAATTACAAGTCAATTTATTGTCAGAGTCTATAAATTGGTTTCACGTCTAGTTTGGTCTAAACGGGGTTGTCATGGAATCCGGTTGCTGTCAGAATCAAAAAAAGCCAACTAACTTTTACGTTACCCCTCCTTCAAAAGCGAAGCCATTAAAGAGGTATTATTTAGTCATTAATTTTTGATAAAGCCATCATAACTTACGGCGCACACCTTAATGTTGGATAACGAAACTTTAAAATCCAGCACCTTACAAATATTCAAATTGAGTTTTAGTTGGTACTCCACCCGAACTTTGCAAATCTATGCGACACCAATCCTTTAACTAATGCAGATGAAACGTTAACACAAGGCCATCCTTGTGCGACTGTCTTCGCCCTTAAACGATAATGAGAGTGACGCGCATGCTGTTTTCCCACCCGGAGCAGCTTTACAAATGGAATCGAAAGTGAAATCGACTAAAATAAAACTAATTATGATGACACAGAAATGTATGTTATTGGCATAGATAAAAGAGCTAGATATGAAACTCCCTATCAGCTAGCATTTTGTATCATGACCGTATATGAGGTCACTTCTCGATCATAAATGATACTCTCGTTGTAAGAAAATGGTACCCTACCGATGAATCCCTACAAAGAATCATTTGTGATACAATTTGCTGATTCCTTATGGATGCATCATATATGAATCCTTTTACAATCGCTCTAGTGATAAATGAGTTTTTAATTATCAAAAGTGATCTGAAAAGACTCATTTAGGTGATTTTTACAAATAATTATCATCCAAATGCTGGCTGGTTAACACAATGATAACATTTTTACTGACACATTCTCATCACTTAAGTTTTTTTTGATAACAGACTTAGGTTTTAACAACCAAGTTTCATATCTAGTTGTTAATCTATGGTTATTGGTTTTATCGAGGCATTACCCACAAAAAAAAGCTTAAGCGACATCATTTTCAATTTTCGTTTTTTTTAAATGACTTTATTGGCAACATAAGTTACCGTTACGATTTTATAGCAAAAGCAATTTTATCATAAGCGACAACCTTCATACAAAATTTATTTAAAATAAAATGAAAAAAAACCTCTGTAAAATTTTGTTTTTGTCGCTTAAGCTTCTTTTGCGGTAATGACTCGTAATGTTCACAGAATTATTGTCAGAATTTCGTGTCGTATAATCAGTTTTTTTCGTTTTTTTATTATTGCCAAAAACAGTCTAATCAATTGGCAGATTTGTATTAAAAATGGTTTAATTATTCTGTAGTTGCAATTTTCCATAAGAATTACCGAAGGATAATCGTTTAATTTAAAATGGGGATTTTAATTTTTTAAACAGAAATGCATTAATCAAGTATATTGTGCAAAAATAGATTAAGAAACCTTTAGTTAACATGATCGATCATGCAATAAAGTACGAGTAGTATAAAGACAAAATCATCTAGATATTCTATAAAGATTTTCTGAAGAGAAAAAAAAACAATAATGAATTTAAGATTGTTGGTCTTTTTATTGGATTTAATTCTATTCTTACGAAATACATTTATTACTTCCTAAATATTTTTTAACCTTAAAAATAACAGTCTTTATTACTCCACCTTTTCTTAAAGATAATGCGATTTGTTTCGATTAATATAATAAAAAATTTGGGGGATGATTACGACAATGAAAAGTAATTAGTTTCCTTTAAATTTAATGTTTGCGCAACCTTTTAATAAGATTCAAGAAATGTGATATATACGATTTAGTTCTAGATACCGAATTCACATTATGTCTAGCTTCTATATACTTTTTAGAGGCCGGAATTTCCACTACTAAAGGAGATATATTACTAGCAGCTATTTCAGCCGTCGAAGAAATAACTTGATTGGATTCAGCGGCTGTAGAAGAAGTAGCTGGTGCCGTTAAAGGTGCTGGAGGAGAAATCGGTGGTGTGGCAAGGGCAGGTTTATTTTTACCAAAAGCTGAAAGATAATCATCATCTTAATAAGATGAATTCAAAATATTTGAACTTCTTTTCAAACTATTCTTATATAAAATTATTATAAACTTACCCAAATTCTCAAAAACATCATCGGTAAGCAATAGCAGGGCTGTGCTCTCCTCTTGAGGCAAACCAATAAAGAAACCATCCAATTTTATGCGGTAATTTTCGTCACCCTTTTGCCTTTGGTCATAGTGCACATCTTGGGAATTCATTAAGGCCGACAAAGCCACTAAAGTTCCTAAATCATCGGCATCATTACGTTGAGAGTCATGCAATGGTTTAGCCCAGACACCAACCAAACCCAGCAAACAATGTAAAGTGAATATAAATAAACGATTATTAAATTTACACATTGCTTAAAAAAATTTAAAACAAGGATTGTTAAGAACAGAGAACCTTCTGCTTAAACGTTTAGTTATGAAATGATTTCTTGTTTAAGCACGAAGTAAAAGTTGCCTTAAAGTTAAAAAGCCTTTAGATTAGAATGTTTTTGGTCTCATATTGTCAGTTAAAAAGTTTTAGTCAGGTTTTGGTGTCTTTTTTTTTGTGTTAAAAGAAAATACCTGTTCTGTTCTCATCTTTTACTTAAAATCTTCATTTTATTCCTTTTTGTATGTTTTTCAATGATTACATAACATCAAATTGAAGACAGGTTTTAAAAGTTTTAAAGTCTGGTTTAGTGTTGCAGTAGTAGAAGACAGAAGGTTTATTTTATGTTTGATGTTGTGTAACGATATTGTTCTGATACTTGTTTAAGGAGCTTCACAAGAGGTTTAAACCCAGTAAATATTAAAACAGAAATGTGGCTTCAAGGTATAGCATTAAATCAATTTAGTCGCGGTTCAAATTTTTCTTTTTGAAATGTTCTTGAGTTCTTTTTAAAACTTTCATTTGTGTCTACATATCGAAACTTTTTTTTTGAAATTATCAAAAAGGTACCCCATGTTCTGCCCTCCCCACTAATAAATTTAGACTATCTGAGAAAAAATACGGTATAAGTTAAAAAATCTTCGATCAACAAAGTAGTCTAAAAAAGCAAATGAAGGATCTTTTTCGTCTAATTCTTTTTAAACAACTTGGAAAAGTACGAAATCGGTGGGGCTATTAAAATGAAAAACTCAAATTGATTCGTCAGCCGGGGTCTGATTCTGGCAGTCGTGATCGAGTACTTTCCGATTCGAAAGCAATTTTATTTATAATTCTTTCAGTCGATACTGAACGAATCGAAAACTTGATTCGTAAAAGATTTTATTAAATTTGCAGCAACACATGTGAACGTGATATAAAGTGTGTTTTTTTTTATAGAGTGACATAAGTTTATTGGAAAGAAAATTTTATGAAATTAAGGTTTAAATATGATTTCTGCCATGTGTCCGCCACAGCTGTCGCGTAGAAGGCGCAATCTGGAACACCAATTTTCAACAGCTTTTCGCATTCTGACCATCATCGTTTTTGAAGACATATGGGCCAATGACTCCACCAGCCCATAAAGCGCACCAAACAGTAATTTTCTATGGAAAATTTTATCAATATGAACGCATTGCTCTGGTGTAAGTCGATTGACAATGGAATTTAAAGCAAACTAAACAAAAAGTAACTATCAGCTCTTAAATGGGTGCTCAAAAAAGCTGTGATGCCAACTGAAAATTGTGACACTCTAAAAAAAACACCCTTTACAACCCAGAGAAAATATAGAAAATGGATCAACAAATATTGAGCTTTCATATTGATCATCGTTGAAGTAAGAATATGGATATGGTTTGGTCCGAATAAGGAAACGAATGCGCGATAAGAGTGACATCACTGAAAAAGTACCCAATGGCACCTTAAGATCTGCATGTTCAAAAGTACACATTGTCAAAATTACAATTATTCAATTTTCAAAGTGCAATAACATTTTGAATAAAAACTTAAGTTTACTTTCGATCTGTGACATTAGGAAGGAATAAAAACTTAAAAAACTTGAACCGCAAAGAACTGATGATTATATTTAACTCGAAGTAAATTTCCAATGACCACCTTGAAAGTTTTAAATTGTTCTTCTGAAAAACAAAACAAATTGACTTAAACACTTATTGCCACATTCATTCAAAGCCGACAGCATTTATATAAAACCAAAAAAGTTAAATTATTCAAACAAATTATTACAAAATATTTCTTTTAAAAAAGGATTTTAGTTCAGAATAAGCATTAACAGAATCGTTTGAAGGCCTATTTCTAACTTTTATCAAGAAGATTTAAATGAAAAAACACGTTTTCATTCTACGGATGTTTGTCTTTATAGCCAAAGGAACATTATATAACACTTTCAGTTTTATATAAAAAAAACATTTTCTTTGAATCGAACAAACGTTATCTTTATTATTAACTTTTGCCTTCATCTCTTACAGAATCTAAAAATGTTCAACATCTCTTTTTTAGTCTGGCAAAACTGTCTTAAGTCAGAAACTGTAGTTTTTCGTTATGTTAAATTGAAAAATATTTTTGATGTATTTCATAGAATTTTTTCCTAAGAGCAGATGTTAACGATAAGAAGCTGTTGTGCTAGACTAAAGTGATTAAAAAAAAAACAAAAGAGAAAACAAATTTAATTAAAGCCTATCAAAAAATCAAAATGCCTTTTTTAAGACCTTTTTGCCAAACGGCTGAGGTCTATTTCATTTCACAACATTACAGTTATGTCAGCAGTAAAGTTTACATAATTAAATTAAAAAAATCACGGGAATTCCCGCACAAATTTCCCGGGAAAAATTTGCGGGATCCCGGGATTTTTGTCCCGGGAAATCACGTACGAAAAACACTATTCAGCTCGTTACTAACTAAGAAGTGTAAAAAAATTGTAAACTTAATAATTTTATAAAGATTGTTAATGTGAAAAAGTGTGTGGTATTTATTTTGATTTGAAATTAAAAGAACTCAAAGGTTTATTATAAGGGAATAAAGTAAAAACGTAGCAATATTTACCTTTACCCTACGTTTCCACATGCAAGTAATTACTTGCAAGTAGTGTATACTAGCGTGGCCGTTAGTTGTATGGAGAACTTTTTTTTTTTGATTTCTTTTACTCTCCCCCTCCAAATCGGTTCAGTTTTATGTAAAAAAAATTACAAAAAAATTTCGTAGCGATATGTTGTGTTTTAGGGAGGGCGTCCGCCCCTCAAAGTTTGCCATCAAGCCATTTATTCAAATGTAATTTGTTTGCGTATGACTATCTTCTAAAAACAACATTTTACAAGAATATGATATATGGCAATATTTTAGCTCTTCTAGTCAACAACATAAGCCTCCCAGAAAGTTTTTTGCTAAGACTAATATCTTAGAAAATAATTAAGAAAATAACAACAAAATACATACCAAACATTTTATATACGTTTTATATATATAAAAAGGCGATTTAATGTCAAGTGACACAATTTTGAAATCGATGTCTTCCGATTTGGATGAAATTTACACCAAGGTTAGTCCTATTAGATAGTAGTTTACACACAAATTTTCAACAAGATCGGTTAAAATGTTTCAGAGGTAGAGGGGGTCAAAGTTTGCCATACAGGTGTTCTTTCTCATCCATGTAATTTATTACCTATTGGTGTTAGCAAAATTTGTCCCAAGTAGCTTAGATAGCTATTTAATCAATCTTTTTTAAAAATATTTTTTTGTTTTTTTTTAAAAATTTTTTAATATTTTTTTTTAAATTTAAAACTTTTTTTTTTATTTTTTTTAGCCAAGTGTTAAATTTAAAAAAAAAAAATTTAAAAAATTTTTTAAAAAAACAAAAACAATTTTTTTAAAAAGTTTGATCAAAAAGCTATCTAAGCTACTTGGGACAAATTTTGCTTACATCAATAGGTAATAAGTTACATGGATGAGAAAGAACACCTGTATGGCCAAAATGTCAAACTTTGACCCCCTCTAACTCAGAAACTTTTTAACCGATCTTGTTGAAAATTTGTGTCTAAGCTACTATCTAACAGTACTAAAATTGGTGTAAATTTCATTTAAATCGAAAGACATCTATTTCAAAATTGGGTCACTTGACATTAAATCCACCTTTTATATATATAAAACGTATATAAAATGTTTGGTATTTTGTTTTTATTTTCTTAATTATTTTCTAAAATATTGATTTTAGCAAAAAACTATCTGAGAGGCTTATGTTGTTGACTAGAAGAGCTAAAATATTGCCATAAATCATATTCTTGTCAAATGTTGTTTTTAGAAAATAGTCATACGCAAACAAATTACATTTGAATAAATGGCTTGATGGCAAACTTTGAGGGACGGACGCCCCCCCTAAAACACAACTTATCGCTACGAAATTTTTTTGTATTTTTTTTTACATAAAACTGAACCGATTTAGGGGGGGAGAATATAAGAAATCAAAATAAAAAAAATAACGGCCACCCTAGTGTATACGTATTATCAACGAAATATCGAGAAAACAGCTGATTGGCTGAAAGTACAAACATTTTGTGAATGTTAGTGAAAAAGTGTGAGTATATTGAGTTTTTCGAACTTGCACTTGCATGTGGAAACGGGGGGTTAACTCAAACGGCGCCACATATTTCTTAACTGGTAAAAACTTGGCTTTATTACAAAAACACAATTCGGGAGCGGGTAAATCCACGAATCATGCATTTTTATTAATACAATCAGTACGGAATCCGTATTTCATGACTAGTTTAATTGTAGAGTACCGAATATGATCAGTTACAACAAAACCAAAAAAATATATTTTCGAATTGAATTCATCGTTCAAATTCCAGTGCGTTTTACCAACTTGCATCCATCGATCAAATTCTTGGTCCATAACTTTAATTCTATGTATCTAAAAATGTTGTGCTGAACTTAATTTGTATAAAGAGTTATAAAGATCAGTTCAACTAAAGATTTGAAGGTAACTTTACATTAAAAACTGATTTCAAAGATTTCATGTAGTTTTTTGTTTATTGGGTAACCTTTTTTTCTGCATGGTCAGTTGTTCTTTTCTTTAAACTTTTTCTTCACTTGAAAATAAGACTTCCGCATTTTTGTATAATCTTAAAAACAGTGGTCAAAAAGAAATTTCAAAATTAAACAGTAAAGTATGACACCCATAATTAACTAGTGTCAACAACACCTTAAACATAGTCCTCACATCCAATGACCAGTTTATTGGTTCACAGAAAAAATTTCAAATGAAATTAAAATCTGGGTGTGTAATTTATAATGGGTGAAAATACTTTTCAATTGTTTATAATTAATAGCAGTCTTTCATAGAAACATTAAAACAAAATGAATTTTGAAAATTCTGTTTTAGAAAAGTTTTTTCGTTAATGGTAAAATTAAATTCATGTGCTGTTTCCAAATGACAAGCAAGTGATTGTGTAGTCAAATTTATATGAAAAGCACACCATTTTTTTTGAGTGGTTTTCATATAAATTTTACTACACAATCACTTGCGTGTTATTTAGAAACAGCACATAAATTTGTAAGGACTTTTTGCGATGTTACTATGAAATAAGCATCATAAATGTTATAGATTGTCTGTTAATATGAAATTGGAATTAAAAAATGTCCTTCGGTACTAAAATTGTTATTTCCGTTTCAAATTTGCAACAAATATGTTGAGTTTTAAATATTTTTTCGCGAAATTATTAACGTGTATAAGTATGTATGGGTTTTTGATATTAATTTCGATTCATTCTAGTTTTAATTACTTGATGGTTTCAGTCGCTAGCAATTAAATTTTTTTTGTGCTGTTTGTACAACACAAGTGATTGAACGTGTAGTAAAATTTATATGAAAAGCACTTAGTTTTTTTGTGTATTTTTCACGTTTAATAACTTGTGTTGTGAAAATAGCACATTATAGTATTTTAAAAATTCAATATTTTCATATTTGGCAGAATTATTGTATGTCTTTTTTCCAATAAAAGTCTATAATTAAATTTTGTCTTGAAAATTACAATAATAAATTGGAAATAAACAAGTAAGAAAGTATAGTCGGTCAAGGCCGACCATATCATGCCACACACCACAGTATTTAAAATCAAATTTTCGAAAGTGTTTTCTATTTGCGACCCATGGGCAAATGTAGTTGAGATTCATGTAGAAGTTCTTCGTGCCGAATATTAAGATATCTTCATCTATATGAGATTTGTTTGCCTTAAAGTGATTTAAGAAAAAGCTATTTGCGCGAGGAGTATTTGTATGGGAGATATGGTCAAAATGATTAAGATTGCAAAAAAATAAGTTTGGACCAAAAAGAAAAATCGCTCAACGTAAACGAAAAATGGCTAATAAAGTGAAAACGGAAAAAGGTGAAAATATTAAATAAAAATATTTTTATTTAATAGTTTTTTTACCTTTAATTAAAATCCCCGAATTTCGAATTTTAAAACCCCGAACCGCTAAAAGGAAGTTTACACGATCACATAAGTCATACGTATGTTTAAGAAAATACAACCCTGTCAAACAATAACTAAATCCTAGATGCGTTTTCTTCAAAATACGTACGACTTGTGTGATCGTGAAAACTACCCTTAACAAAAGCTTCTTTTCATAGCCGGCCTTCGGCCAGTCGAAAGTATTTTCTCCTTATGGTATAACAAAAACCAACTACGGTACTCAATACAAATTTTTAGCATTTTGCAAAGCACTAAAAAAAAGTACATATAAAAAAATAAGCGCACAATTATGCGCTACGCAATAAGACATACAGAAATGCAGTAGAGTAAGTGAAAGAACTCTCAACAACTTAAAAAAAAAAAATAACATTTCAGGTGCCACGGCATTCCCTTACTACGAAGCAGGTTTGTAAGGGAGAATACTTAAAAATAGCTGTATCAAAACATTCAGTGTGTAAAGCTGATCGTTACATCCAACAATTTTTATATGCGCTGAATAATGCGCTTTATGTGTCAAAAATGTATTGCTTCAAAGTGGGAACTCGCCATATAAAAATCATGTCTTCCGTAAGCGCAATGGTAAGCGAAACTTTTATGTTTCTCCCTTACAAACCTGCTTCGTTGAAGGCTCCTTTGTCCTTTGTTTATTGGGTAACTCAAGCTTCTAAGTTCGACCTTGCGCACGGCCGAAGTCCGGCTATGCAGGGAATCTTTAATAAGTAAAGCCGATGTTTGTTATACCATAGAGGAGAATTTCTTAGCGATTCGGGATTATTAAATTCGGGATTTTACTGAATAATAAAACATATCGTCGTCTAGCCTGCAAGAAGTACTATGTGTTTTTTAACAGGTTTTCAGGAGAGCGAAATAACTGATTTATATTATCTTCAGGCATCAGAATTAAGAACTGAAAACTTAAAATTGAAGTTTTTTATTTGAAAAATTAAAAACTCATGCGTACAAAATAAATTTTTTTTCTATCAGTTTAAAAAAAGTAAGAGAAACACAAAAAAAAGATATTTATTTTTGACCAATATTTGTACCAATATGTATTTTGTACATGAAAAAAAATTTATCAGTGGTGTTCAAAACATATTTTCATCCGTACAAAAAAAAAAAAAAAAAAAAAAATTTGTTTGAATTGTTCTTTAAAGTTCAAAACAATAAAGTGTTTGAAAAACGTTTTAAAGAAAAATTTTTTTTTTTGTTTTTAGAAATACATTGAAAACTCAATTTCGAAGTTTAAATTGTGACTTTTAATTAAATTTATAATCACCCCTATTATGAAAAACGACTGCACTGGAACAGTATTTGCATTTTTATGGGCACAAATTTTATTAGTAAATTAAATGTTACAAAAATTCGAAAAAGCTTGCTAAAATAGCGAAAATGTTCAATTTGTGACTATTGCCTCAAAGAGCAACACAGCTACGCGCAAATTTCAAAAATTCGGAAAAGTTTGCAAAAATAGCGAACATTTGCGAACATTTTTAATATTTCAAACCATACATAAAACTGATTTAAAGTTATATTAGGAATAGCAAAAATTCGGTAATAATTGCAAAATTAGCTGAAATTCGCAAAAATTTGCTAACAGCGGCATGATAGCAGAGTCTACTATTTATTATAAATCGTTAAAGCTGTAAAGAATCAGAAACTTACTGGCAAAAATCGCTTCTATCGCGAACATGGCAAAAATTCGCGAGAAAGCAAAATTAGAAACGAACTCTAAAGTTTTTTTTAAATCGCTAAATCGGTTAAAAGAAAAACAATAAAAATTGCTAACGGCCTTAAAGGCTAGATTACACTATCTCACAAGTCTTACGTATTCCATAATACTTTGTGAAATAGAAATCTAATGAGTTTGTTTGCGACTGTCAAAAAATCTAATTTAACATGACAGTTTGTGTTCACACCATCACACAAAGTATAAACACTTACACATGAAATAAAATGCAACCCTGATCCAATGAAAAGTATTATTGTTTACATAGCGTCTTCCACTGACAATTTTTTGTCATACCAAACGTCAAAGTCTATATAAAAAAAACTCGAAAATT
This sequence comes from Pollenia griseotomentosa, assembly GCA_963931875.1. Classification (NCBI taxonomy): domain Eukaryota; kingdom Metazoa; phylum Arthropoda; class Insecta; order Diptera; family Polleniidae; genus Pollenia; species Pollenia griseotomentosa. The sequence goes on along the minus strand of OZ007561.1, from coordinate 197,836,762 downwards.
TTTGTCAGCGTTTTTTTAATATGAAGTTTGACGTTTGGTATGACAAAAAATTGTCAGGTAAAGACGCTATGTTAGAAATTTTTCAAAAAACGATGAAGTCGTATGGGATGTCAAACTTTTTTCATAATACTTGTCATTTTCACACTATGTATCACACTTTGTCATATTACTTGAGTTTTTGACATGTATTAATACAAAGTATAATAGTGTAATCTAGCCTTAAATAGCATTCAAAAATAATTAACTAATCTTTATAAACTTATCTCATAATTTTATTTTTGTCATATTGGGGGTATTCACGTCACAAGTTGCATCCTTGCGAAAAAGCAAAAGTGCAAAAATATAACAACTACCACAGAGACAATTAGTTGTGCGTAAATAATTGTCTTTGTGGTTGTTGTTATGTTTTTGCACTTTTGCTTTTTTGCAAGGGTGCAACTTGTGACGTGAATACCCTTATTATATTATTAATAAGCTTTATCATTTTTTTTTTTACTATTATTTAGTACGTATAAGTTATGAATTTGTGCAATTAAAAAAAATTAAGTTTTAAAGCTTCCTACAGGCGGTAGTCAGATCTTACAATGTTGTAATTTTTCTGACAATGGTGCCATTGTCAGTTGCATTAATTTTACATATCTGCCAAATGAAAATCAGCTAACAATGTTCATACAGTTGCAAGACATTTTTAGGCAATTTTAATAACAATATTGTAAGATCTGACCACCTACGAAGCTTAAAAATTTTCGGTTAATTTTTTTTTTCTTTTAAAAAAATAAATTTGTATCTTTTTTTTTTGTGTTTGTTTTTTATTTTTTAAACTGATGGAAAAAAAATTCATTTTGTACGAACAAATTAAATTTTCGGTTTGTAATATTTTGTACAAAAGTACAATAAAAATATTTTTCTTAAAAACTTTTTTTGAGAACTTTTTTATTTTGAACTTAAAGAAACAATATCAAACAATTCAAAGAACTAAAGAATTTTTGTCAAAATAAGAAACGAAAAATCGCCCAAAAATGTTTTCTCAGATATATTAAACAAAAATTACGATGAATCGGCAAAAAAAAAAATGCCAAGTCGCCTAATTTCTAGGGAAACTTTTTGGTAGGTTTTTCACACTTTGATTTGGGTGATTTTGTTTTGGGTCATTTTGCCTACAGCCTCAAGTTTACATGAACAGCCAGATCGATTCAGAAAGTAGTTTTATGTCTATCGGTGTACTTAAAGTTCACCAATATCTGAAGGTGTTACAACCATGAACACAAACGAATAATACCCTCTTTTCTATTGTGGTATGGGTATAAAAAATTAAATGTTCTACTATTAAATTAGCAAAATGTAACCGGTATTAAAGTCGACTAAAGGTCACCTTGTGAAAAAGTGCCATATTTTGGCGAAAAATAAAAAAAATATCAAAGAGGCAACTCTTTGTGAAAAAATGCAACTTTTTGTTAAAAAGTAAACTTTTTTTTAACAAAGTTCAACTTTTGTTACAGAAAGTGTAAATTTTGTTTAAAAAGTGATTTTTTTTTAAAAGAGCAACTTTTTGTAAAAAAGTTTTATTGAAAAGGGCAAATTTTGTAAAACACATGCCAATTTAACTAAAAAAATTTATATATTTCTGAAAAAAGTTAATCTAAATTTAGCTTTATGATGAATTTCATGTAAAAATCGAGATGCATTGAACCCGACCCCCTCAGATATCGATGAAATTTTGTTCATAGCTAAATTTGATCAATACAAACAAACTCTCATTTTTAGAAATGACTGTTTTGCGATTTTTTGGGCGTGACACAGTGGGAACGTTTTCGAAAAAACGCGAAAATGGTCGAAAAGAGCTCCATTTAAACTACAATAACTCAGAATCGGCTAAACCGATTTCCATGATCTTGGTATCATTAAAAAGATAAAAAAATATTTAGAGAGGAATATCCCTATAAAGATGAAAATGCATTCCGTGGAAGCAATGGATAGTTTTCCAAATATAAGAAATGACACGGTATTTTTAATTTTAAAAAATACATTTAATGTCAATCAAATAAAATTGAATTAAAAAAAATTTAAGTAATTTTTATTTTTTATTCGAAATAAAAACGTCCAGAAATTAGAATAATTCAGAAATTAGAATTGCCTCAAAAACAAAGCGGTTCTAATTTGCGAGCGTCTACTGTATCACACTTTGTCATATTACTTGAGTTTTTGACATGTATTAATACAAAGTATAATAGTGTAATCAAGCCTTAAATAGCATTCAAAAATAATTAACTAATCTTTATAAACTTATCTCATAATTTTATTTTTGTCATATTGGGGGTATTCACGTCACAAGTTGCATCCTTGCGAAAAAGCAAAAGTGCAAAAATATAACAACTACCACAGAGACAATTAGTTGTGCGTAAATAATTGTCTTTGTGGTTGTTGTTATGTTTTTGCACTTTTGCTTTTTTGCAAGGGTGCAACTTGTGACGTGAATACCCTTATTATATTATTAATAAGCTTTATCATTTTTTTTTTTACTATTATTTAGTACGTATAAGTTATGAATTTGTGCAATTAAAAAAAATTAAGTTTTAAAGCTTCCTACAGGCGGTAGTCAGATCTTACAATGTTGTAATTTTTCTGACAATGGTGCCATTGTCAGTTGCATTAATTTTACATATCTGCCAAATGAAAATCAGCTAACAATGTTCATACAGTTGCAAGACATTTTTAGGCAATTTTAATAACAATATTGTAAGATCTGACCACCTACGAAGCTTAAAAATTTTCGGTTAATTTTTTTTTTCTTTTAAAAAAATAAATTTGTATCTTTTTTTTTTGTGTTTGTTTTTTATTTTTTAAACTGATGGAAAAAAAATTCATTTTGTACGAACAAATTAAATTTTCGGTTTGTAATATTTTGTACAAAAGTACAATAAAAATATTTTTCTTAAAAACTTTTTTTGAGAACTTTTTTATTTTGAACTTAAAGAAACAATATCAAACAATTCAAAGAACTAAAGAATTTTTGTCAAAATAAGAAACGAAAAATCGCCCAAAAATGTTTTCTCAGATATATTAAACAAAAATTACGATGAATCGGCAAAAAAAAAAATGCCAAGTCGCCTAATTTCTAGGGAAACTTTTTGGTAGGTTTTTCACACTTTGATTTGGGTGATTTTGTTTTGGGTCATTTTGCCTACAGCCTCAAGTTTACATGAACAGCCAGATCGATTCAGAAAGTAGTTTTATGTCTATCGGTGTACTTAAAGTTCACCAATATCTGAAGGTGTTACAACCATGAACACAAACGAATAATACCCTCTTTTCTATTGTGGTATGGGTATAAAAAATTAAATGTTCTACTATTAAATTAGCAAAATGTAACCGGTATTAAAGTCGACTAAAGGTCACCTTGTGAAAAAGTGCCATATTTTGGCGAAAAATAAAAAAAATATCAAAGAGGCAACTCTTTGTGAAAAAATGCAACTTTTTGTTAAAAAGTAAACTTTTTTTTAACAAAGTTCAACTTTTGTTACAGAAAGTGTAAATTTTGTTTAAAAAGTGATTTTTTTTTAAAAGAGCAACTTTTTGTAAAAAAGTTTTATTGAAAAGGGCAAATTTTGTAAAACACATGCCAATTTAACTAAAAAAATTTATATATTTCTGAAAAAAGTTAATCTAAATTTAGCTTTATGATGAATTTCATGTAAAAATCGAGATGCATTGAACCCGACCCCCTCAGATATCGATGAAATTTTGTTCATAGCTAAATTTGATCAATACAAACAAACTCTCATTTTTAGAAATGACTGTTTTGCGATTTTTTGGGCGTGACACAGTGGGAACGTTTTCGAAAAAACGCGAAAATGGTCGAAAAGAGCTCCATTTAAACTACAATAACTCAGAATCGGCTAAACCGATTTCCATGATCTTGGTATCATTAAAAAGATATTTTAACAGGCTTTATGACACGTTTAAAAAAAAAAAAAGAAATACACTGTAAAAAAATTTATAACAAAAAAAAATTTTAACTGACGAAAAAACCAAAAATATCAAGGGTTTTTTTACAGTGTATTAATTTTTTAGAAAGGTTTATCCCTCATCTATACCATATCAAAAAATAAAAATGGGTTCTTTTTTAGTTTTTTTTATATAATTTTTTAAGTAGTGTCACTTCTAGTAATTGCCCTTATATTTTATAACAAAAAAAAATTTTAGATAACGAAAAACCAAAAAAGATCAAGGATTTTTTACAGTGTATTACTTTTTTAGAAAGGTATTTCCTTCACCTATAACATATCCAAAAAGTAAAATGGGTTCTTTTTTATTTTTTTTTTAATAATTTTTTAAGTAGTGTCACTTCTAGTAATTGCCCTTATATTTTATAAAAAAAAAAAGAAATTTAGGTAACGAAAAATTAAAAAAGATCAAGGATTTTTTACAGTGTATTACTTTTTTAGAAAGGTATTTCCTTCACCTATAACATATCCAAAAAGTAAAATGGGTTCTTTTTTATTTTTTTTTTAAATAATTTTTTAAGTAGTGTCACTTCTAGTAATTGCCCTTATATTTTATAAAAAAAAAAATTTAGGTAACGAAAAACCAAAAAAGATCAAGGATTTTTTACAGTGTATTACTTTTTTAGAAAGGTATTTCCTTCACCTATAACATATCCAAAAAGTAAAATGGGTTCTTTTTTATTTTTTTTTTAAATAATTTTTTAAGTAGTGTCACTTCTAGTAATTCCGCAAAATTCTGAATAAAAAAATCAATGTATTCTTCATAATAATTTTCTATTTTGTCATAAACATTTATTTTTTTACCCATAATAAAGAGAAATATATATAGAACAAAAAATTCATAATTATAAACAGTTTCGAGAAGCCAAGATATCCCATTACAATTTTTACGCGTATATTTTAAAAATTTGAGTGAAAAATATCTCATAAGTGTTGCGCTTCGCTTCGTAAAATAAGTGAAAACGAGGCTGCAAATATAATTGAATATTTTCCAGCTGTCGCCAACATTCATTGTAGCCGTATTTGCGAAACTTGCCGGAATACACTGAGAAAAGCGCGCAGTCGTAATGAATCCAACGTGGAGCAGAATGAAGTCTCAAATTATTTACCAACAACGCCCAGCGATGAAGTTAGCGAAGAATTGAATGAACTTCCAACTTGTAATGCAAACATCGAAAGGACGGAAGTCATTGAAAATATAAATGATCATATTATTCCTCATCTACCAAACCAAATGTCGCCTCTTAAAAGGAAATATATGAAACAAGAAAATATAGCAGATTCACTTGGAGCTGATCCATTATCTGATTTGTCAGCGCAACTTGAACCGTCAAAGCCATTTACGAAGAAATTTTGGAAAACATCAAATATCAAATAGAGAACAGCTCAAATCTTTTGGAAAAGCAAAAACTTTTATCTCTCTTACCAATCAATATGAGACACGCAGAAATTAAAGATCGTTTTGGGGATGATATATCTCACGATTGTATCAAAAAAAGTAAAGATATCCAAAGGAATAAAACGAAGTTTGCAGATATCAATCTTTTTAAAATGAGCAGACGTAGTTTACCAACCGAAACTCTAAGCACAGTCAAGTTATTTTATGAAGATGATGAAATTAGCCGAATGATGCCTGGATCGCAAGATTCAATTACTGTTAAACAAGGAAACTTACGTGAAAAAGTTCAAAAAAGACTTTCGGTACGTATTACTAGAAGTGACACTACTTAAAAAATTATTTAAAAAAAAAATAAAAAAGAACCCATTTTACTTTTTGGATATGTTATAGGTGAAGGAAATACCTGTCTAAAAAAGTAATACACTGTAAAAAATCCTTGATCTTTTTTGGTTTTTCGTTACCTAAATTTTTTTTTTTATAAAATATAAGGGCAATTACTAGAAGTGACACTACTTAAAAAATTATTTAAAAAAAAAATAAAAAAGAACCCATTTTACTTTTTGGATATGTTATAGGTGAAGGAAATACCTTTCTAAATACCTTTCTAAAAAAGTAATACACTGTAAAAAATCCTTGATCTTTTTGGTTTTTCGTTACCTAAATTTTTTTTTTTTTTTATAAAATATAAGGGCAATTACTAGAAGTGACACTACTTAAAAAATTATTAAAAAAAAAATAAAAAGAACCCATTTTACTTTTTGGATATGTTATAGGTGAAGGAAATACCTTTCTAAAAAAGTAATACACTGTAAAAAATCCTTGATCTTTTTTGGTTTTTCGTTACCTAAAATTGTTTTTGTTATAAAATATAAGGGCAATTACTAGAAGTGACACTACTTAAAAAATTATATAAAAAAAACTAAAAAAGAACCCATTTTTATTTTTTGATATGGTATAGATGAGGGATAAACCTTTCTAAAAAATTAATACACTGTAAAAAAACCCTTGATCTTTTTGGTTTTTTCGTCAGTTAAAATTTTTTTTTGTTATAAATTTTTTTACAGTGTATTTCTTTTTTTTTTTTTTTAAACGTGTCATAAAGCCTGTTAAAATATCTTTTTAATGATACCAAGATCATGGAAATCGGTTTAGCCGATTCTGAGTTATTGTAGTTTAAATGGAGCTCTTTTCGAACATTTTCGCGTTTTTTCGAAAACGTTCCCACTGTGTCACGCCCAAAAAATCGCAAAACAGTCATTTCTAAAAATGAGAGTTTGTTTGTATTGATCAAATTTAGCTATGAACAAAATTTCATCGATATCTGAGGGGGTCGGGTTCAAAATTTCAGTTTTATCTCGATTTTTAAATGAAATTCATCTTATGTAAAAGATTGCTAATTTTCGTAAAATAAATTTAATTTTTTTTAAAAAACTATTTGTGTAAAAAAGTGCAAATCCTTTGCAAAAAAGCTTTCTTGTAACTAACATCTGATTAAACCAATAATGCCCCCTTATCATGATTTTAGTAGGTGACCTTTTGTAAATAATACCACAAAATATATAATTAATTACAATTTTTGCATTTCCTTAAACTAATTGCCCCCAATTTAAACTATATATTTTACAATTCAACCACAAATCTCAACAAACCAAATTTATTCTCAAAAGTCAACGGAAATGTCTTCAATTGACTACAAACAAGATTTAAAGTTTCTAAAAATTCAAAAATTAACTCTGAAGCAAATGGGTATCGATATAAATACCCTAAAAAGAGGAGAGTTGTTAAAGAACTATTGGAAGTTTATATTTCTAATAAGTTGTACTCTTTATTTGAAATATGGTTTGATGAATTTTGTGGTCCATAATGTTTCAAACATAGATGTAGCTACTGGGGCTTTATCCATGTTTAATCAGAGTTGTTTGATATTAATTAAAGTTTCAGTATTTCTTGCAAAGGGAGATAAATTTATGAAGTTGATATGGGATATGAATCTTTTGGCGGAAAAGGGTGAGCAAAATAAAGGTTGTAAAAGAGTTGTGGATTTTAAATCGATTTATATTTAAAAGCCAATTCTTCTGAGTATAAAAAATGGTTGTCGGAAAACCTTCGGGCACAATTAATCGGAAAATTTTACTTTTATGCTTGCTGGGTTACCGTGGGCTGTGCTGCAATTGTACCCTTAGTATTTATGGTCTATGATTATAACCAAAATAATCGTTTAAATAAGAAACTACCATTTGGTGGCAAGTAAGTATACTTTAAATATACCAAAAAGGACTTTAAACAAGTGACAGTTATATCTCTTAGATTTCCTTACGATAATGGCGGCTTATTTCCTTTTGTTTTAAACTATATTTTATCTATGATCTACATTTATGGCCTACTGAATATGACTGTTGGGATCGATAGTCTCTATGGGTGGTATGTCCAAAGTATATCGGCTCATTTTCGTATCTTAAGATGCAAATTGAAGAGAGCGGCATTAAAGTTGCAAAACCATAGTTGTGTAGACTTTTCTAAAGATATCGGATCTATTGTCCACTACCACAACCGCACCCTACAATTCGTCCAGGACTTAAATGCCATTTTTGGTGAGATTTTATGGGCTGAGGTCATGTTGAGCTGCTTGCAAATGTGTTTTCTCATCTATACTTTGAATAATGATGCCGATTTCTCAAATATGCCATTTAACTTCTTGGCCTTCGTGGTTGCAACTATACAATTGATGATCTATTGTTTTGGTGGCGAGAAAATTAAAAACGAGGTGAACGCATCTAAATTAAAATTTTTACAACTAAACTGGTTTTTAACCCTTTCAGAGTTTAATGTTGAGTTCGGATTTTTACATGGACTTTCCCTGGCACTCAATGACACCCAAGGAGAAAAAATTAATGCTGTTGCCTTTAATGCGCTCGCAAAGGTTGTCCGTTTTGAGAGGACTCTTTTTTGAAGTGGATCGTAGTTTGTTGGTTTATGTAAGTAAATTTTAAATTAAAAAGTTTGTTAAATTATGTTGCATTTTTTTATTTAAATTAGATTCTTAAAACGGCCTTTTCTTTCAATGCTTTACTCTCGGCCATAAAGGAATGAATTGGAGACCAAATATTAAACAAATTACTAACAATATGTATGTTGCACTACAAATAGAATTCATTAAGCGCTTAATCACCTAATAAAAAACGCAAAAAAATTAGATTGCATCAGAAAATTTGTTTAATTTATTTTTTTTTTTTTAAATTTTAAATTCATATCTAGTTTAGAATTTGGATTAGATTCAGGCTTAGTCTAAATTTTACTTCCAGTTTAAATTTGAGATCAAATTCCAATTAATTTCTAGTTCATAGCCTAGGTAAGAATTCAGTTTTGTTTCAGTTATTGCATAACATTTCGGAAATTTTTTAAACTTTAGAAAAAATAAAAATATAACAAAAACACTGCTACCAACATTGAAATTTGGCATTTTGATAGAGTACCATTTTTTGCTATGATAACACTTTTTTAGTTAACCAATATACTGTAAATATGAAATATTAGTTAACCAATAGTTATCCTTTTGGTTTACTAATAAATAACTAATGACTGTAAATTTGGGCCTTAAAGTTTCAAACTTGTTAATTATAATTTTGAACCTACAAATTAATTTCAAGTATTTGTCATCGAAAGTTTTTATTATACTGGTATTAAATATAAAAAAAATTATACATTCTAAATAAAGTACCATGCAGTTAACATTTATGTTAGCACGACAATCTATTTACATTTTCATTAAACAAGTTCGTCAACATTATTAATTTTTAAAAATACAATTCAAATGATTGAAGCCATCTGTAAGTGGCAAGTAAAGCTTCTGTTGTAAACCAAATAATAACAAAAATTTATGTTTTCAGCTCAGAATTCTTAAATCAATTAGCACTTTTTATTTGGGTCTAGTAAATAAGACTGCATGTTAAGCGTAGAATCTTAAATGTGTGAAAAAATATTTACTCAAATTTCCAGCATCATAAATTTCATTGATTTCCGTTTTATTTTCAGGGTAAACATAATGACAATTAATATTTTTCAGTAGAGTTTAAATTAATATTAAAATATTAATTTTATTTTTTTTTTATTACAGACCGTTTAAATTTTATCATTAAAAATAAAGATGAGTTTATTTTTTTTATAAAACTTAACATTGATTTAACATTACAAGTCTGAAAATCAAGTCTAAATATGACTTGGCTTAATTGCATTTTTGAACATTTTATAAATCAAGTATTCATTGCATAGACTTTCTAAAATAGATTTTTGTTCATAAATTACATACAAACGATTACAGGTATTAGTTTAGATTAGATGTAATTATTTTTAATCAAAGAAGGAAGTGTTTTTCATTGATTCGTATAATCATGTTAATTTTTAAGATAAATATTTTTGTTCAGTCAAACTAATGGTTTAAAGAACATGAAAAAGTCGTTTAGACCAAAAAGAAGGAGAAGGTATTCTAATAAAAATAAAAAAATTTAAATAGAATTTTTTTAATAAATTAGTTTTAATTATTCTTATACCCTTCACCACAGGTGGTGAATAGGGTATATATAAGTTTGTCATTCCGTTTGTAATTTCTTTAATATTGATGTTAAACCCTATAAAGTATATATATTCTAGGTCCTTATGAGGAGCGAAGTTGATTTAACGATGCCCGTCTTTCCGTTGAAATGGATTTTCCGAAGACCCCATATATGATGGGGGCCAGGTTATTATACATTTATGTCACATATGGTCCGGAATTGTTTGCTATTGCAATTCAGCAAGATCGGTCCACAAATGGCTGAGATATGAGTAAAAAACCACGACTGCCTCAAATTTTTTCCTTTAAAGGTCCAATTAGACGTGACATTACCATACCAACACTGTATTACCAAAACGACATAAACATACCATACAAACCAATTCAATTTTGGTTTCTACGGTCATACAGTGGGTATGGTAATACAGTGTTGGTAATGTGGTTTTTTGTTGTTTTCTTTTATACCCTTCACTACAACCCAGCGGGAAAACTCAGAAGACCTTCTTACTTCAGGCCTTTTTAAAGGCCTGCTTAAAAGATTTTTTGATTCAATTACTATTTTTATCTAACTGCTAAAGAAGGCCTCATAGAAGGCCTGGGCTCTTTCGTATAAAAGATAAGATACACCTTCCACACTCGCTTCTATGAGAAGGGAGAAGAAAAGGAGTAACATTTTTTGTGTTGTTTTTTTGCACAAGCAAAAGCAAAATCAATTTTTTTGGTCCCGTTGCCCTTCTTATGTAACTTCTGAAGAAGCGAGAGCGGAAGGCCTTCTCCGCAATGACAACGTGTGTAAAAAAGATATGAGTATGGAATGGAGCAAGAAGGCCTTGTACATCCAAAAGAATGGGTACAGAGGCCTTCTAGGAGGCCTTCCTAATCCTTCTTTTTCCCGCTGGGAAGTGGTGGATTTTATTTGTAATGTGTTTAATTTTCCGCATACACATTAATGCATGTACCTACATGATATGCAGCTTAAAGAAAGAAACAAACTCATAGACTCAATATATTTTAATTTAACGCTTCTTCAGTTAAAGCATTCGTAGCCGAGTTGTTAAGTTCTCTCCTGAGACTGATGATATTGCCAGTTCGAATCCCAAAAAGAATTTTTTTAATTTTTTTTACTTCATTTTTTTATGTTATAAAAAACGATTTTAAGATTATAAAACGAATTTCAAACATCAACTTTGGCAAAAGAGAAAACGGGCTTAGGTACATACAATATAAATTTTTTGTTTTTTTAATATTCTTCGGCATGGCGAAATGAAAAGTTGGCGTGGCTCAATTAATATTTATTTATAACTATCTAAAGAACGTTATTTATGTATATAACTTTTTGTTCTTATCTCATCATGGTGAAGGGTATATAAGAATCGGCATAACCGAATATAGCACTCTTACTTGTTTTTAGTTAAGACCCTATGTTAGCTTCTTTTTCGGATTTTGTTTTAGGTAGAGAATAGTATTAGTTACACGCGTTTGTGATACTTTTGTTGTACTGACTACTGACCCCGTTGTTTACAGAATAACTCTCAATTATAAGACTCCAGCAGCATCACTGATATGGTTTCGGAATTATTTTACTTTAGAAATTTGATGTATTTAACTTAATAATTTTAACAAATAGAAAATGGGAATTTTTGACAAAAAACAAGCAATTCTTTTTTTTATAGATAACTAAAATTTTTTTTTTTTTTGTTAAATTGTATAAAATAACTGAATATTCCTTTTTTTTAATGGAATATGTAGTTAATTTTTTGACAGTTAATTTATATAAAATAACTCATTTGTTTTTACGGAACATGGGGTTGAATTTTTGACAGTACAAATTAAATGAACTTTTCGTTATTTTAAATTGCATTTTCATTTAATTTTAAGCCTAGTACTCTGTTCAAATTTGTGAAAAATGTTGAGCAACATTGATTTTTTCACACGAAAATTTTGACATGTATCAATGTTACCTATCTTGTGAGTTTGTACAATTTGACGTTTTTATTCCTGCAAAGTATGCGACATTGATTTGCGTATGTAAACAAACCCCACATGTATTTTACTAAAAATGATTTTTTTTTAATAAAAAATTTAATAAAATAGAAAGTATATATGGATAAAAAACTGTTAACGGTTTTGTTGTTTTAATTTTTTATTTCTTATTTAAAAATCAGTTAATAATGTTTTGCTTATTTCAAAAATTCCACGTGAAATAAGTGCAGCTCACATTGTTTCGCAGTTGTGAAAAAATGTTGCCAGAAAAATTTCGGAACTTTTTCACAAAATGAACAGAGTACAACTCTATCAACATTATTTCATAGATATTCCTCACAAGTTTTTTTCATATGCGTTTTGACAGCATTTCACGTGAAATGTTGAACAGAGTACCAGGCTTTACATAAAAAAATTAAACTTAATCAACGGACAATATTAACTGCAACGGAAAATCCGTATGCACTTAGCTTTTGAATAAATGTTATAATCAGTAAAAAATAAATTTGCTTGGAATTTTAAATGTGTATTTATTTAAAAATGACTGAACGGAACACATCTTACAGAAACTACAGTCCGTTACTGTAATAATATTGTGAGTGTAGTAAAGCAACTAGATCCGATTCTAGTTTTTTCATTTAATTTCTAGGTCAATTTTAGTTATAGTTTTATTTCAGTTCTAGTTAATATACCATTCAAGATACTATGTAGTCCTTATATAAGTTAAGTTCACAGTCCAGTTCAGGTTTTATTTTAAATTTCAGTTTAGAATATTTTAGTGTGTAGTTCAGATCTTTATTTCGATATTAGCTCAGATTCTAGCCCTAATTCTTGTTAAGAGTTTATTAAAAATTTTTGTTCAAATTCTTATTTTTTGGTTAGATTCTGGTTTAGATTTTTTGTTTCAAACTATAGCTCAGGTTTAAGTTTCAGTTCAGATTTTTCGTCCACATTTAAAATCAGTTTCTTATTCAGATTTTAATACTGATTTAATTTAAATTTTTAGCTTAGATTCCGGTTTTAATAGATTTGTTTTCATTTTTTACTTAAGACTCCCTAAATTAAGCTCAGGTTTTATTTCAGATTCTTATTCAAATTGAAGTTTGGTTCTACTGCTACTATCAGATCTACAAATAGCTCAGTTCTAGGTCAGCTGTAATTAAGTTGTAGGTCAGTTCTAGTTCTGTTCCAGTTTCGTTTTAGCTTTGTTTTAGTTTAGCTCTGACGCAATTCTATTTCTGTTCCATTTCAGGTGTAGTTAAGTTCTAGTTCAGTTCTAATGCAGTAATGGTTTGGTTCTTGTTCTATTTTAATTGGCGTTCTAGTTTAGTTCTAATGCAATTTTAGTTCATCTAAAGGTCGGGTCTAGTTAAGTTTAAGTTCAGTTGGCCAGTAGAACTTCTACTTAAGCTCTATTTTAGTTCAGTTCTGATTCAAAGCTTTATCAGCTCTCCTTCATTTTTTTGTTCGTTCGGTATTTTTTTCCTCGTACCGAGATTTTAGACCAGTTCTAGTTTAGTTTTATTTCACTTTAAGTATCTTCTGTTTCAGAGCTTAATCAGCTCTCCTCTCATTTTTGCATTATGCTATTCCTTTCCTCGGCCATTACAAGAGCCTTGACTTTCAACCAGTTCTGGTCTAGTTTAGTTGTAAGTTCAGCTTAAGTTCAATTCTGTTTCAGAGCTTCTTATTTTTGCATTATGGCATTCTTTCCCACGTTCATTAAAAGAGCCATGATTTTCAACCACGTAGTTCCATTCTAAAAAAGATTTTCCACTTTTTCATATCACATTTTCAAGTTTCATTACGATCATGACCAAATAAACTTGTTTGTTGTTTGTTGTTTTTTATTTTAATTTGTATTCTAAACCACTTGTTGTCTTTTGGCATTCGTTACTTTAACGCTTCTTTTTTTAAATTTTACTGAAAAACCAAACATTTCTATTCGTCATTTGAGCATGAAGTGAATGTATAAATCTAAAAAAATTTTCTTCATTTTTCTTCTAAGACAAGTTAGAATAACATAGACGTTCAAACGTTTTAGTACAATGTATTTGTTAGAAGTCAGTGAACTTTTTTTTTACATTCATCCAAAGTCCTGGGATTTGTGTAATATTTTTTTTCAACTGTGAGAGACTTGATCGATTGATCGGTTTGGTTGGTAAAAAATTTTTAAATTTAGTTGACGGTTATGATATCAACTTAATTGAATAATTTTTTTTTACAGAAAAATTGAAAAAGAAGTATTGATGTATACTATATGTATGTAGTCTATAAAATATTGATGGGATGGGGATTGGTTTTCAAATGTACTGAGAGAAAAATGTTGTAAATTTGAAATTTGCAAATAGATATAAATATAAATAAGGCATTATTCATGAAGCGGACAACCAAAAATAAAAAAAAATATTTGCCAATATTCCTTTAAATTTGGCTTAACTATACCGCTAGTAGATATAAATATGTGTGCCATATTTTTTTTGATGTTTATTTTACGAGTTATGGGGTGCTAAAGTGTTGCCGTTTTTGAAACATTGAGAACAAAATTTCTTACGTTTATAGGTTGTACTTATTTTACCATGAAATTATGTATTTTGAAAATTTTTTTCGAAAAAAGTCATGTATAATCGATTTTTTTTTTAAATCGTATAGCAAAAACGTAATCTACATAAAATTCTAAGAAAATTATCCGAAGCAACTATGTATCTAAAATAAAATCCCAATCCGCGCCTCTGGACTTGAAAATGTATATGCCCGCCTTTGCCAAAAAAATAAATGTTTGAAAAAAAAAGATTTTTCCAAAAAGAAATCGAATTTTCTGTATATAATTGTTTAGTAAAGCTTCGTACAGACGATGGTCAGATCTAACAACGTTGTAATTTTTCTGACAATGGCGCCATTATCAGATGCATTAATTTAACACATCTGCCAAATGAAAATAGTGTACAATGTTCACACAGTTGCAAAAGATTTTTATTCAATTTAAATGACAACATTGTAAGATCTGACCACCGTCTGTACGAAGCTTAAGATAGTTCTTTGCCCTTTATATTTTTCTGCACTCAAATTTTTTTTACATAAAAAAAATATTCACCCAAGTAAAAAAATTAGGGATTAGGGTTTGTTCGGAGAATTTTCTTAGAATTTTATGTATATTACGTTTTTGCTAAACGATTTTTCCTTTTTTTTTATCCATACAATTCAACCCGCCCTAATAAACATTTTGAAAAAAAAACTTTCTTTAATGTACCTCGAAATGTTCAAATTCTTTACGAAACAAAAAGATTTTCATTAATAATTTTCAAAGAAAAAAAAACGCCAAATTTGCCACATCTTTACTGAACCACCATTCATTTATATACAAATGTATGTACGTTTTATCCACAATTATTTAAGTTTTCTTAAACGAAACAAAAAACCAAAAAAAAAAAAAAAATTGTGAAATGAGCACATGTCAACGGAGCAAAAGATAAATAAGACAACAAATATTATTGAAAGATTCACACAAAGAAAGTCTTAATAAAAAGGTTTAGTTTGACTTTGTTTGCGGGTTCCCATGTAATCTGAGCGAGCGTATTAATTTTAGCAGTGTGACAAAAAGAAAACAGTTAAAAGTGGGTAGCAACTTTGGCACCAGCCACATCCAGCACAGCTCCATCAACAACATCTCCAACAATAACGACAGCATCAACGACAAAAACCACTACATATAATAACAAAAAGAACTTGGCGAAAGTCAACAAAGCAAAACAGAATCAAATAAAATAAGGCAACAACAAAAAAACACTTTTACAGAATTTATACATGTTATTTATTTGTTGTAAACGTTGTTGTGTTGTAAAGACTGTAAAAATTAAAAAAAAAAACTTACAGCAATAGCAATAATTAGTTTGTGGTTGTTATATGTAGGGTTAGCAGAACTGTAGGAATTGAAGTTCCTAAAACAATTTGATGTTAATTTAAAAAAAAGTTTTTATGAAGACCGTTTGGATGTTAGTAAAAAATAAAATTTTTAGAACTGAACTAGATTTTAAAACTAAACTAATACTTAACTAGATTAAAATTAGAACTGAACTAGAACTGGAGCTGAAGTGGAACTGAACTAGAACTAGGCTAAAGCTGAACTAGAATTGAACTTGAACTAAACCAGAAATCAACTCGAATTGAACTATGTATAACTAAAATCTGAACTAGAATTTAATTAGAACTGGGCTATACTGAGCTTAACTAAAACATCTATTACTCAATTAGGACTAAGCTAGAAATGAATAAAAACTGAGCTAGAACTTAATACAACAGAACTAGAAATAATTTAGAACTGAACTTACACAAAAATGAAGTATGTAGAACGAAAATACAACTTGATTTAAATTAAAAAAGAACAGAACTGAATTTTAATTTTAAGTGTAATCTAAACTAGACTTGAGAAAAAAAGTGCCTTTTGCGGAAGCGTTCCGACCGATCCTAAAGATTAATAGGGTAAGCTAAAAAGGGAACTATTGAAGAAGTTCGCACAGTTCCTATTTGGAAATCGTTTAATGGAACTAGGTCGTTCCGGAATGGCGCAACTCTAATCTTAACTAAAACTTAGAAAGGGCTCAAAATACAATTTTTTGCATTTTTTTGTCAAATATTTGTTAAATGTGAACATCCCTTTAAGATTATGCATAGTTCGAATAGAGCTCAATTAATTTGTAAGATTTTCTTTAAACTATTTTTCTATTTCTTCGAAAACCCTTAACTCAAAGATGCAGATGCTCACGATGATGATTATCATGTTAAAATGGTCAAGTTTTCATTACACTATTTTTTGTTTGTTTCTTGATCATTTTAGTTGATGCTTGGTCACATTGTAAGTCTAACTCACTTTGTAAGAGTGACTGACTAAATAAATGAACGAGTGAGTGTACTGCGTGTGTTTGTATGTTAGTTATGTTTATTTTTCATTTTTATTGATATTTAGTATAGAACGCTAAAAACGAAGTGTTAACTTGGCTAACAACAGTTAAAGCCATTCAGTTGTTTACAGCTTGAGCGCGAGCTAAGAACGCTTTTTGTTGTTTGTGTGTTACGAAACGGAGCGAAAGTAAAAGATTTTTCAGTGGAAAAAGAAAGTCAGTTAAATTTGAAGTAATAAAAAATTTAAAAATAAACCAAGAGAAATTTTTTGTTGTTAATTTAAACAAAGAGATATTGTTAAAATAAAAAAAAATGCGCGGCTTAATTTTATATGCAGCGCTTTTAAGTGCTGTATCGGGTTATAAATCTCCCTCGTATGCAGGATCTTTAAATAAAGGATCGACTGTCCCTCAACTCGAAATTACTACCTTAAGATCAGATTCGTCTTCTTCGACAACAGAAGCACCATCTAGTTCGACTTCTTCTACAACAGCTGAAACTTCTTCCCAAGCAAATTTGATTGAAGAAGTGGTATCGGAATTGCCGGTGTCTTTACCATCGCTTTTGGAGGAGGTTGACTTACCCAATTTACCTAATCGCCGTGTAGTTACCTATGATCAACGTCAGGAGGGTCAATATAATATAAGAGCTGATTTGGATAATTTCATGATTGTGTTAATACCTCCTGGACCTTCGGAGGGATTGGGCCTATTGGATTTGCTTACAAAGTCTTCTTTGCGCAGAACCTCTCACACTTCCAAAGGAAAAAAGAAACATTATTCCACATCCACAGCTTTTAAACCAGATGCTCTAAAACATTTAAATTATTTTCGAGCAAATGAGCAGCAACATGGAGCATCCTCGAGGGCAGGAGAATTTATAGATGGTCGCACACCCTACCATGTGGACATAACTTCTTTGAATGAAGAAGAAGTACAGCCACGTTTGAATCCCGATAGGCAAGTAGATGTTTTGCCCCCATCCTATCCCTTGGCCTATCAACATCTAATGAAGCCCTATCACTTGGAAGCGGAATCTTCGCTATTGCCTCCCTCAGAAATTGGTCTGCAACATAACGCAGGTAAAGTTTTTCTCTAACACAAAGTAAAAATTTCCTTTCCTTAATTCAAATTAACCAATAAAAACTATTTTTCAATTAGACTCTACCCCATCCCAAAATACTGGTTACTATCGCTATGCCCGCTACATAAGGGGTGACAATTTTTTGGACTCAAATCGTGTTACCTCTTCCAATCGTTTAGGTTCTCAACCTTCATCGTTTAGAAGACAACAGTTACCACTATATCGCTCGGACTTGTCTCTGGGAGCCGCTCAACTATATCCTCCTCTGGATGTGCCACAATTTAGCTATCATACAGCCCGTAATTACGGTTCAAAATATTCTTCTTCCTCTCAGTCTTTGGGGGAGGATTTAGACAGTAAACAATCTTTGGACTCGGATTTATCTTACAGTGAAATTATTATACCACCCGCTCACTTGCCCTTGGAGGATGATTTGGAATTGGCCTTAAACGATGATAGTCTATTGGAGGGTGAGGCCAAAGCTTTACTTAGCGATGGAATTGAACGCTGTGCTCCTGGCAAGAGACGTGATAGCTATGGTGTTTGCCGGGAAATTGAGGGTTACTAGAGCATTAACTTGTTTATTTTAAATGGAAAATATTTCTTTATGGTTTTTTAATTTAGAGTTAATAAAACGGACTGCATAGTTTAGTTATTCTTAGTTTAAGTTTCTTTTACAAATTAAGTTTTAATTTAAAACATTTTCTATAATTTATATAAATATTTTTAGTAAAATTAATTTTTATTTAAATCAATGTTTAGTTTTTATTAAGTTAAAAAATTAATTTAAATAAAACATTTTTCAAATACGAAGCAATTTTGTGAATCGAAATTTATGATTTTTATTTTAAAAAAATTTCCCATAAACTTTTAACTTTCATTAGGTATTGAAATTAAGAAACATTTTTTCTAAACCTTCAATTCAATTGTTCTGCTCGAAAAATTTAAAGTGGCTAGAAATTAGTTTTTCTGTATAAAACTAAAAAAAAAATTGTTTTCTTAAGGGGAACGTTTTCAGTATTTATATATGAAACATCACTGAACATTTGCAAAATTCTCTTTTGATTTTCATTCAAAACTACAAACCAATTTAACAGACAATTTTATAAGGATCTTTATGGGAATCAAAACTTGCATGTAGAGTGCCCAGAAAAGAAAAATGAAGGGGTTTGAATAGTCAAAATTTTTTTTTTATTTTAATGTCGATTAAAATTTTTTTATTTAACTTTATTAACAACTAGAATTTAACGCACCACTTCTTTAGAGTCTCCCTATTTTTTCTAGGCAGATCTACATGCCAAAGTTAATGTTTCTAAGGTTTTAATTCACTTAGGACCGTAAAGCTATAATTTAAGGTTTCTTAGTTCAATATTATAGAAAATTCAAAAAGTGCCACATATAGAACGGTATTTCCCCTTTTTGCTCCCTTATTGAAGTATGAACAATTTCAATATTATTGTGAGAGCCCGTAATTTAATACGTATATATCAACGAAGGGAGAAAAATATTTTGTAAAAATTTACCAAAAATGGATACGATTTTTACCGGTTGAACGTGAGAATTTCGAAAAAGTACCAAATTTATATTTGTATTTTGTAGATAAGTTTAAAATGTTATACAGTTTTTATTTATATATTTATTGGTTTAAAAGATAATTCAGGTGACAAAAAGTTCTCCAAACCGGCCAAATTTCCAAAAAGTATTAAATTTTTTTTTGCACACGGATACCCGGGCCAATGAAGCGGAGATACAAGGAAGAAATTTAGTTTAATATAAATATATATTTCATCTTATTAATGAAAAACTTAATAAAAATTTAAGAACTGTAAAAATTGTATGTGTGCCTATTATTTTTTCCGACACTGTATATAGCAAAATGTACATATTTAAAATCTGTTATTACTACAAGATATTATTTAAATGGGTGATCCGGTGGGCTAATTAGCAGTGAGCTAGACTCTATGTGCGAGGGTTGCGGGCACGATTCTCGCTGGAGACTCTGGTATATTTCACTATAATGGGCTGAAGGTCCACGTTACTATTGCTCGGTTAGTTAAATTATAATATAATTTGCTTGTAACATTTAATAAATATAAAAAATGATTTTAACTTCTTGTCATTAAAATCAATGACACTTTTAACAACAAACTCAACCTTCTTGTTACAGAAAATTCGAAACCCGTAAGAGAATTTTAAAACAAGAATTTGGCTTCTTAACAATAATTTACAGTTATTTAAATAATATATTAAAAAAAAAAAAAAACTACAAAATATAAGAATAGTTGAATGCTTGACTTAATTTTCAAAATAATATTGTTTTTTTCCAATAATAATAAAAAATAAACAATTTTCCAAATCAGTGATTTTTAACTGAATAATTACTCAGAATGAATTCTGCTTAAAAAAGTAATTAATTGTTTATATTTTCAACTCAATAAATCTAAAAAAGTTTATTATTATTATTTTTTTTTCAAATTTCTTCTTCTTTGGTTGAAATAAATCTCTAAAGTACTTGTTGACAGTAATTAAATATTCAAAGCACGCATTTTTATTAAAATACCGATTCTTTG
Source organism: Pollenia griseotomentosa (assembly GCA_963931875.1). Lineage (NCBI taxonomy): Eukaryota > Metazoa > Arthropoda > Insecta > Diptera > Polleniidae > Pollenia > Pollenia griseotomentosa. Next base: position 197,816,275 of record OZ007561.1, on the reverse strand, counting down.
TGTTTCAATTTGTACTGGGACGTTTTCCCATTTAGCGACTGAAACAAAAAGTGGGTTTGTTTGCCATAGAGGGAATATTTGAAATGGTTTACGCTTTTAATACGTTTCACTTTTAGATTTACATACTATAATTTATGCAATATTAAACCTAAATAAATATTATTTATATTGAGCATTACAAATTTTAAAAGAGAGACGGTCTACATTAAGCCAACATTTTCACCCAGAGTTTCAGATAAGCTCTAAAGGCAGTAGCAAATAAAAGCTCCTCTAATTGAGCTTTCTTTAAAGAAATTCTAGAAAAATTAATAAAAGAAAAGGACAAAATTTTTAATTGTAAATCTTGCTTGAAAGTTTACATTTACATCTTGTTAGAGTCCAACATTAAGAGAGACAAATTTAAAATAACAAGAAAGGAAAAGCTTTTAAAATAGAAATAGCTTATATGTATACAATTTTTTTTTGAAATGTTTTGTAAACATTAAGCATAATTCCCATAACAAAACCTAAGTCTGTAATTTCAGTTGCTAGAGAAGAAGAAGAACAAAATGGAGATCTTTAAAAATATAGATACATATAGGTATTTAATTTGAAATTTGATTTAATTTTCATTAAATTATTTTACTGAAGGAAAGAATTTTACAAGATGAAATTAATTAAAATATGTTGATAATTTTTATTCTTTGCTGAGCTGGGGATCAAACTCGGGTTGAATTTACGTTTTGAGAATAACCACATTCTCATCATCAGAATTCTTTGCAGTTCTACCCTCTGCACAATTGCGGTGCCTGCCAGCCAACAGTCTAACATCAATCTTTAACTAATGATATTGATGGTTCGAAATTTGCTGTAATTAATTATCATTTTTCAATTTACTTACAGGTTTCTATACAATTTTCTTAAACAATTTTTAAAGTGTAAAAATTAGGGCATACAATAAATATAACTTGTCTCGATTGACATGAAGCAAAAAACCTTGCAAGAGTCCCAATTTACAAAAGAGAAAGAAATATAAACAAGACAGCAGAATGCGAACTGCTGCAACACAAAACCAAACTCAGCTGGCAAAAAAACCTAACTCTATGATTGTGTTAGTAAGAAATGTGTTGAATTTTCCTGCAGCTAAAACCGTTACTACTAGTAAGGTTTTGGACTAGTTTATTACTAGTTGTTAGGCGTCGAAAAACGAGAAAGATGATAAAATGTCGACTGTACAGAATAATACGAGAAATCGTTTTCTGTTGAAACAACAACAACACTACAAAAGTTAGTAAGAACAACAACTACACTGCAAAAGTATACAGAAAAACTACAAGAAGAAATGCGTACATTTTTGGTTAGTTTTAGAGTTGGGAAATTATTTGCATGTTTAAAAAAAATAAATAAAACGAAGGAAAATTTCTGAATTCTTTTTGTTAAAATTATTGACTTAAATTCATCAATTTTACAATGTAGAATGATGACGAAAACCATTTGAGGGCTTTCTGCTGATTTCTCATAATTGAGAGTTCCTTCTGAAAACAAAAGGGAATACAACAAAAGTGAAAGGCTGTGTCCAGGCAAATTTACCTTTCAGGTGGCGTTGAAAACACAGCTGAACTACTTTATTTCTTACTTAGAGAGAGAGACAGAGAAATGTCAAAAGTTGCTTGTGTTTTTTACATATTGACCAAGGAAAGCAACAAAAAATACACAATGTTGTGTTCCTGGTGTTATAAATTGTTGTAGTATTGCCACTACCGTTTACCTGAATTCGCCATGCATTGCGTAGTAACAATATTCTCTCTCCCTCTGGTTACAGGGGTAAATGCTTAGAATTATTCTAAAATAAATACAGGTATCCCTTGATTTGCACGGTACAATAGAAGCAATCATTTAATGAATTACGCGTTTTTTTTACGCGATTTTAATAAAATACTCTCAAAAAGTTATGGCAATCCTTATTTTATGCAAAATGCAGCACTGCGATTAAAGAAATTTTATCATCTGTGTGCTAACTTGGTGGCCACACGATCAAGTTTTGCCTTTCAATTCCATTCAATTTACTCAACTCTCTCATTTTTTTACTAACACACTCACACTTTTTAAATTGACCACGAGATGGCTTTCAATTTCACCTTTCCATTTGTTTGACAATTTACTTTCAATTTAACAGCTGAGTACATGTTTGTCTTTATAAATTGTTTTTTTTTATGGCATCTTGAAAGTAAATTGAGTGCCACCTACGTCACAGCTCTCAATTTTTGTAAATTTTGACAAGCAGTATATGTAAAAGACTATCAAGAACAACTTGATCGTGTGGCCGCAGGGTTAAATAGAACTGTACAAGTGCATACATATTTTATAAAAATTAATAAAAATAAAATGTTTTTTGCACTACTTTATTTTATTTTTTTATTTATTTTTATTTTTATTTTTAATTTTCTTAAGTTCTGTGAATTATTTTTTTGTATTTTATTTTAAAGATTCTAATAATTATTGAATAGTTTAATTTGTTTTTGACTATTTTACATACAATTGCCATAATTTTCTTATATTTTTGATTTTATATATTCGAATATATTTCTAGCATTTTTTTGTTCTCTTGTAATTATTTTATAAAAATATAATAACAAAGCTTTAAACATTTTAGTATATAGCAAAATCCTTTTATTTTAAAAAGTAAAAATAAAATTATTAAAAAAATATATAATTTATGAGTTCTTGATTTAACACGGTTTTTAGGCCCCAAATTGAAATTTTGTATGTATATTATGTTTTGATTTAAGCGATATGTTAAAATTCTGGTCTCATAAGCGAAATTTGATTTTGAATTTGATAAACTCGTGCTTTCTTCGGTCCCAAAAAACCGCGTAAATCGAGGGTAACCTGTACATACATTCATCCTATAAATCAATGATTAAGTATGCAAATAATATTAAGGGAAATTGTAAAATTTTGTTTTGCTTTTATTAGTACTCATACTGTAAATAAAGCCACTAGTCTTATGCCTGTATTCATAAAAAATTTTTAAATTTAGTAAAGGTTTGAAGAACAAATTTACTATGAAAACTATCCTTAATAAACGTTTGTTTGGGGGCAGTGTTGCCAAAAGTAGGGGAAAATCCCTACATGTAGGTATTTTTGATACTAAAATGTAGGCGTAGGGAAAATCGGACAGATTTTTCATAATCACCAAAATGAAGGGATTTTTCGTCATTTCGTCATTTCGTCATTATTTATAAAATAAATTCAAAAAAACGTTCTGTAAGTGATATATCTTGTCCAAAGCGGTTGAAAATTTTTCTTTTCGCTAAATCGCTTAAAGATGTATTTTCAGAGTTGTTTGTGGTTTAAAAAGTTGGCGACACTAATATGTATGTAAGTACTAAAAAGTACGTACATATCGTGCCTATTCAACAATACTGTATTAACTCAAAATGTTTAGTTTTTCACTTTATGGAAAAAACTGACAGGTATTATTCCTATCTACCCGCTGTATAAATATCAAGCTATTTTGTGTACCTTTTGGTAAAGAAACGGTTGGCTTAAAAATACTTTTTAATATGCCTTTCATATAAAATTAAAAATTGTTTTGCTTCTGCTGAACAAGTGCTATATGTATTATTTTTTTTTTAAGTTTTGTACTTACTTTTTGTCGAAGCTTTAATATACATATTCAAACAAAATTTATTTTTTATAACTAATGTGTTTTCTTCTATTTTACTGACAATAATGCGTAGGGATTTTTGTAGGGGAAATTTTTTCAACGTGTAGGAAAAAATCGGATTTTTTTTAGCATGCGTAGGTATTTTTGCGAAAAATCCACTGGCAACACTGTTTGCGGGTTAAACTTTTACAAAAATGCATAAAAATGAACTAGTTTGGTTCCTATGACAACCCAATGTTAAATACAATAGTTTGATAAGAAAAATCAAAAGTGCTACTAGTTTAAAGTTAAAACCAACCACTATATTTCTACCTAAATAAAAGTTACTTTGTCTGCAGGGTTGTTATCGTAACTTCACATGTACAGAATTTTGAGAAAAATTTTTATTTTATTGTGAGAGAGTTATATTTTTAATCAATATCCTTGGTAAAATTAAAAGAGAAGACTTGTTTTCGCATAAAAGCATTGCATGCTTTTCATGCCGTTTTTGCGTTCTAAGTTTCAAGTTACATGCGACGCTTATTACGCTGCATCACAGCAAATAAAAACCAAATTTAATTTGTCAAAATTAGCTGATTTGTTCAAACGCCTCTTTTGACGCTAACAGAAATAGAAAGTAGACCAAATCTTCGCATTCTGCGCGTCAAGTTATTCCATATTTTCTACCTTTTTGACAGATGTGTAAAATGCGAAAAAGCGCAGAACGTTTTATGTAACCTCCAGCTTTATAAAACCGGTATACATTTTTCAATCAAACTAAATATTTACATACATATTACAAAATTTTTATTTGTAACAGTTTTTTCTTTGAGTTTTTGAACAAAATCTCATAAATGTGTTTAACTTAATAAATTCAAACAAAATTAATTTTAAAATTAAAGTCAAGTTCAATGACTTCGTAAAATAAAAAAAAAAATCGTCGTCGGTCTGTCATTTAGTTGAACAAGCCTGCCAATTTAACTGTTTTCTTTATTTCACGCACTTTATTACACACACAAAAATGTTTTTAGTGAAAACTGTTTTATTTTTTTAAACAAATATTTATTTCTTTTTACCGTTTAATTATTAATAAATAAAATAATTGCTGCTTCAACAAAAAAAAAAGTACAAATAAAAACCGGAAATGTTTGATTTCAATAAACGAAAAAAATCAACGTTGTAATTATGGCAGTTTTTAAAGAACTACAGATGACTTTTGCATTTTTACATTCCCCGATTATTTAAGAATCTCTTGTAGAAAACAAAGGAATAAATTTTCATTAAAAAAAATATTTATTTTGTTGTTGAAAAAGCATTGAAATGGAACTGAAACTACGTAAAAGTTAAAATATGAAAGAGAGATGAATGCAAATTATTGTTGACAACAATGAAGGGGCTTTTATTTCAGCCTTAACAATGAAATGTTTATTAACGGTAACAAGCTGTTGGATATCATTTATTCAAAATTTAGAATATCCTGCAATTACAGCAACAAGATTTTTTACATTTCAGCACTGGTTAAAAGGGGATATAATTTTTTTTCTTATAATTTATCTTAAACATATGTATATATTTCTGTCGACTCGGTTAATCGAGACTCTATATGGAAAAGAATACAAGCACCAGGAGTCCAAACAAAACTAGTCCGACTTACCAAAATGGCAACAAGCGGCATAATAAATCTAATTAGAATGAAAAAAAAGTATTTCGAACCATTTCATACAAACGCCAGTGGAATACAGGTGAAAGATTTTTTAATGAACTCAAAAAAAAAGAAGAATTGATTTTAATTAAAAAATTTGGAATATTAATTACAAAAATTAATTAAATTTGCACTAGTAAACAAATTTATAGTATCAAATTAATATTTTTTTATTTTTTAAATTTTTTCTTTTAATATAAATTTTTATATTAATTCGAATGTGTATTTCAAGTCAAATTACAATCCATAAAGCCTTCATACTTTAATAGGCGCATTCAATCTATCATTTTTTTTTTTTTTTGGAATGGGCCTATTAAAGTATGAAGGCTTTATGGATTGTAATTTGACTTGGAATACACATTAGAATCAATATGGAAATTTATAATAAAAATGCTACTCACCATGAGAATTAAATTCCCAGGTCCTCTTTGTTTCTTTTAATATACGATTATTTTTATTTCAGTGATTTAATTTCAAATATTACGAGTTTTCCAATTTTTTAATTTTGCAGTTGTTAATTTTTTTCTTTTTAAAATATAGATTTTTGTACTTTGTAATTTTGTAACTTTTTTAAAATTTTTTTATTGTTGAATTTTGTGATTTTTAACGATTATTTTTCTAAAATTCGTATTTTTTCAGTTTATCAAATTTATCTTTTAATAATTAAGTTTTGAATTTCTACCAAACTGAACGATTTTTTTCCTGACAGTTTCTGCGATTTTTTGCGATTATTACAAATAATTTTTATTTTTTTTTGTGAAATACGTGAATTTTTTAAAGATTACATATTTAATATTGACGATTTTTTTTTTATATTTAAATTTGTGGTTGTGTTTTGATTTTTGTTTATATTTTGTAAGCGATTATTTTCTTTTTGTTGTTTTCAATCATCAAGTCAGCATATTTTTCTATTGTTTGTAATTTTTCAAGGATTAATTTGGTGTTTTTGATTTTGAGTAAAATTTGCAATTTTAAAATCTAAGGTTTTAAAATTAGCCTAATTGACTTATAGTTGATTGCGGCAATAGTAAAAAAAACACTTTGGTTATTTGTTTGGAGTCTTAAAAATAAGCGATCGCAGTGAATTTATAGACATGAAAGATGTTGGTCACCGTTATGTAATTCAATACTTCCATTTGAAGGGACTAAGTTTAAACAATTTTAAAGCCTAGCAAGATTCTATTCGGGGAGAGTCTGCTCATTCGTTTACGACTATATACCACTCCACTCCACTCCACTTGCTCAAACATCAAAATAATGCACAATGTCGCACATCCACTTTTGCGGTGGCCAACATAAATGTTTTAAAGCTCGAAATATTTCAAACTTAAAACAAATGCCTCAGATGTAAAAGATTCGCCAGCATTAAAAAGGTGAAGTCTGCGGTTGATGGCTTTTTTAAGAAGCTAGAAATTTATTATTATTAACAGGGTATCGAACTCATTGAACATCGCTGTAAAAAGTGTATTTAGCTAAAAGAAGATTATGTTAAGCGATAATGAAAATTTTTTGCAAAATTCGATTTATTTCATTGGTAACTATGTACTTTTACTACTGCCCTTGTAGCACAGAAAATCTTTAGTGGGCTAAGTTTGATTGCACTCAATTGTGGTTGACTCTGTATAATTTCTTACATTTTGCTTTTATGACTTTCTATTGCAGACATAAACCCTCTTGCGAATAATTCACAATCACACTTAAATCAGAAATACAATAACTTGTTTTTGTACTATTTCACTTTTTTATCCATTTTTCTAAGTAATTTGTTCAAAAGCCGAAATAACTATTTCCTTTTTTAAGAAATGTCTACTTCGAAAATTTTTCATACGCGAAACGGTTTTTCCGAATACTGGTTTATATTCGAAAAAATGCTATAATTAAACTGATTAAATAAATATAGAAAAACAAATTCGAAGATGTTTGCCATTATTTCGAAAATATTTTTTCACATTTAAGGGTTGTCTTTGTATATTTTATAGTGATTCTATAAAAAGGGGTTGTAAAATTTACTACAAATATACTTTGGGTAGTAAAAACAACTTCTAAATAATTCAAAATAATTCCAATGTAAATTTTAAACATTTGCAGCTGGTTGTAAGCTTACATTTCTGTTAGCCTTACGTTACTGTCTAGCAAACATTATGTTAAGTATTCTTGTTCATGTAATTTTATTTTATGACCGTTAATTTTTAAAGTACGCTATTGAGATATTTGAATGTGTCAGAAGCTAAGAGTTCACAAATTAATTAGATATACGTATAACAAATTTTAAAAATTTTCGAAAAGTGGAGTTCGGCCTTTTAGCTTCTGATACATACATTTAATGAAGTATTAATTATTGGAATTATGTTTTTAACTTTTATTTAGATTAACATGACTAATTTCCAATTATGAATCTTATTTTTAATTTTTTGTGGCATTTTGTGGATTCATTTTCTTTTCTATAAAATTTACTCTTGGCTTTAAGCTTCCGTAGTAACATTTAATGAATTAACGCATATGCCACAAATGAGAGCAATGGCTGTTTTAAGCGATTTTCGGAAATTATACTTAAATGGGAGTTATTAACAATTATAAAATGTTGTAAGGCCGTTTACGGGTTTATTAAAGTTTTGTTATGATAACATTTTTAAACGATTTATTCTGGTTAAAGCCGCTTTCTGGAGAACTTTTATTTGAAAATCATGGAGCGATTTTTACAATTTTCGACCAACTTTGTTTTTTCAGTATATAATCCATGTACGAGCTTTATGAAATTAAAAACCGATTGCCATTTTAATTAGCCAGTTCCTGTGCCAAAACAACCGATGTACGAAATTTCATTAAACTATCTTTGAAATTGCAATCCGATCGTTTAAAACCCAAAAAAAATTTTTTTTTACTCAGGATAAAGTCGTATTTTTATATCCAGAATAAAAGTGTTACTCTTTTCAATAAGAAATAAACATTTCTTTTGCAGAGAAAAAAAAGATATTTCACACAAAAAATATCACACATTTTTTACTAACCAAAAAAGTCACTTCTTTATCATCTAAAAAAAAAAACAGTTGCTTTTTTAATTCAGATAAAAGTCACACTTTTTTCAAAATCTGTAATCACTGCCAAAATTCCATATTTTACTTAAAAATTAATTTTTCATTTGAAAACATAAAATTGCATTTTATTCGTAAGCTAGACGTCCTAGAGTCAAAAGTATCAAAATCTGTAATCACTACCAAAATTTCTTTTTTTATTAAAAAAATTGATTTTTTATATGGACTATATGCATTTTATTCGTAAACTAGACGTCCTAGGGCCATGAAATATTGTAACCCAGAAAAAATTCACTTTTTTTCCATTCAGAAAACTCGACCTTTTTCCAGCTTGAAATAAAGTTACAATACAGTGCGCTCGGGATACCGTAATTTCGTCAACATCCTTGAACGTCAACACTTTTTATTGACGTTGTCTATTCTGAAACGTCAACCAAACCTCAAAGTTCTAAAACGTTAACTCTTAATAAAGCAACACTTTAGCTTTAGTGACAATTTAAATACATGTATGTAATAAGTCACAAATTTGGGGGTTACCCGTTTAGAATGTAGTATAGAAAAGTTCTTTTATAAAAACAGTGCAAATTGTTCTTTTTATACCCTCCACCACAATTAGTTGTGAAGAGGGTATACTAAGTTTGTCATTCCGTGTGAAACTTTTTTATTATTCATCTCAGACCCCATAAAGTATATGTATTCTGGCTGCTTGAGTAATTCTAAGTCGATTTAGCCATGTCCGTCTGTCTGTCCGTCTGTCCGTCTGTTGAAAACACGCTCACTTTCGAAAAACTCAAATTGCTTGTAGTTATCCTAAGCAGTTTGGGATTGAATTTCAGCAAAATCGGTTCAGTAGGACCAGAGCTATGAATCAAAATGTGGAACCGCCACCTTCAAAAACTTGATAATTTTGTTAGACCCCTTTCAGACTCGGCAAGTTAGTTGCGCAAGTTACTTGCCGACAACAACAAAGTCTGTACAAAATTTTTTTTTCTTTACCCCGACCTTACCGCTTACGTCTACAAACTAAGAGTTGCGCAAGAGACTTGCGCAAGTAACTTGCCGAGTGTGAAAGGGGTCTTACAAAAACTAACATAAATGATGCAAAAATGCACGGAATGACATAAGATTTTGCACAAGTCCGTTTTATTCGACTAGAAATTACACTGTAAAATTTCGCGAAGGTCGGTCCATAATTTACCCTAAGCCCCATATAAACACTACTCCCGCAAAACAGTTTAGTACGCCTAAAACCGTAAAAAATAATGCAATCATAACAAATTTTGGCTCGTCACAATTTTATAGGACTATAAATGATACTGTGCAATTTCGTGAAGATCGGTACATAATTTACCCTAGGCCCCATATATGCCCTACTCCCGGAAAACAGTTTAGTCTCCTAAAACCATAATTAATAACAGTTTAAGATAATAATAATAAAAAGACATCATACAGATATTACTCCTTAAACATTCGAACTGTCGGTAGAGGGTATCAAAGATTCGGCACAGCCGAATATAGCACTCTAACTTGTTTGTTCTAATGCTTTCTTGTTCTAGTGAAAAACTGGGACACTACCAGTCCTATTTTTAATTTTTTTTCTTAAGGTTGACTCTACAGTGCCACCCATTCAGGAGTGGAATAAAGATATTTTGCTGGATAACGTAACTAGATCGTGAGATAATGAGAAGTGACCGATGATGACGTTTACGATGTGGATAAAAATCTGCAAACTATAAAACCAAGCAAAGCAAGTAAATTTTTTTTAGCGGGGTTTAGATTCGGTCTGGTGCTAGAATGTTGAGAAAATTGACCTTTGGGAGAAAGCTGTACCAATTTTTTTTATTGGAGAGAAAATACATACATACTTATGTGTGCCATGGTCTTATGTGAAGTATTTTTGTTGTTATTGTTAAGGTTGGAAATCTGTTTTGGGTTTTCTTGGATTTGATTTTTGCTTGTTTAACTTATAAACAAAAAAAAAAAAAAAAACGCTTTTAACTTAAATATCAATTTTAATTTGTACATTCGTAAACGTTAACAATTTGATTAACGCCAACACTGGCGGTTTTAATTAGTTGACGTTATTTAGAGCGCACTGTATTTTTTCCATTCAAAAAGAAAGTCACATTTTATTTGATTGTAATGTATACATACTTGTTTAAAATTTAAAAAAGACAATTTACAGCCTGGCCCACGATGTCAATTTACAACTTAAGCAAACGACAACAAGGCACTCATTATCGTTCTCTTGTATTGCCAGAAACAACACCATGTACTTTTGTGATAATCGTTCCAAATTAACCATACGTAGGTCCCACATAAAGCCGCCTTCTGAAGAGCATTTTAAGCAGCATTAAATTCTAATAAAAATGTATTACTGTTTTGAAATTTAGTCCAATCAAGGGTTTTGTAATACTAGAAATCACTCTACCGAATTTCGTGATGAACGATCTATAACACAGGGCAACAAAATTCGGGTCATCGGCGCCAGCCTCAATACTTGACGAATATTTTTTGTATTAAATTTCACTTGGAGTCTTCTAAGACAAAAAATCGTGCAATGTATGTAAAAGGGATTTTCGAAATTCTGGGCCATGAAATGTTTGAATTTTTCGAAAACCCGTTATACGTACATTGCACGATTTTTTAGTCTTTGAAGACCCATAGTGAAATTTAAAGCAAAAAATATTCGTCGAACATTTTAGCCCTCTTAAGTGCCGTTTTAGTATACTTTTATGTGGAAGTTAAAAAAAGGACAAAAATTACCCCTTAAGAAAAGAATCGCCATACAAGTCTACTGAAGACATCTGAAATAGTATTTTAGCTCAGAGGTACATTTAGTATATTTTTTTTTGACTTTTCAAAAAATTCAAAAACTTTAGGGGCCGATATTTCGGGAACCCGAGCTAACTTTTCAAAACCCTTTGGCAGATTTGCTCTACCAATAGTTTAGTTTCATTTCGCGTTGCAAGTATTGAGGCTGGGTTTTTTTTGTTGCACAGTGTAATTGATGGTAGCTCCAATGTAAAATACTTTTACAAAGATTGTCTTATATTTTATAGATACCATATAAAGCCTACTTCCGAAATATTCGAACTCTCGGTGGAGGGTATTAAAGATTCGGTACAGCAGAATAAAGCACTCTTACTTCTTATAACCATACGACAATAGTGGAGAGGGTATTATGCTTTTGTGCTGATGTTTGCAACACCTTCAAATATTGGTCCTAGACCCACCTTTAAATATAAGTGATGTCTTTCCGGCTGGCTGGCTGGCAGGCTGTCCATGTAAACCTTGTTCGCAAAGTACAATTTTTGAGATAATTTGATGAAAGTTGGTACATCGGCCTCAAACCTATTAAAAATGGGGCGATTCGGTCCAAAATTACAGATAGACTCCATACAAGCTGCTTTCCTGAATAGGATCTTTGTGCCTATAAGCCATCTTATTATGTTGCTATTAAGATTAAATTCGGTCCAAACTAGTTTTATTGCAATCAAAATCATCTTACCATATTTTATTGGAATCGGTCCTTTGACCATAGCTCTCGTACAAATCCTACTCCCGAAAAAAGCTTTTAATGCCATAACTTCCTTAAAAATGTTGGTATTAACATAAAAATTGCCGACAATGACTTTTACGATAGCGACTATGACATAAAATGTTGTGCTGGTCGGTCCAAAATTACCCATATGTCCCATATAAACCTCTTTCCAAAAATCACTTAAAGGCAAACAAAGTTTATAAAGATAACTAAATAATATTCGGCACAAAGAACTTTGACACGAATCTTAACGCCCTAACAGAATTGTGTTGGGTCCATGATTAGCCAAGGGTCTTAAATAGGGTACACTAGGAAAAATTTGTACGTTTATACTGTGGTGTAGGGTATCATATGGTTGGGCTAGGCCGACTATACTTTCTTACTTGTATTTAAATTAAAAAAGTTATTCTTTTTTTAAAAAGAAAGAATTGCATTTATTCACCTAGAAAAGAGTCGTGCTTTTTCCATCTAGAAAAAACATAGTACACATTTCTCTCTAAAGTCATGATATTTTTTTATACAAAAATCACATCTTTTGTATTAAGAAACATATTTTTCACTTAAAATAAGGTCACAATTTCTTTTTTGACACAAAATAAAAAAAAAATATAAAAATAAATATTGAACCCAAAAAAGACATGCTATTTTTTTCCCACCCAGAAGAAAATTCATAATATTTTTTACCTTAAAAAAGTCACACTTTTTGTTTAAAAATTTATCTGTTTTTTAATCTAGTTCCGATATTTACTTCAAGCTTTCATAAATTCCAACAATTTGTTTAAGCAGAAGTTCTTTTCTTAAACAGTTTTCATCTAAATGTGCTGATCCTATGATTGCATAAAATTAGTAATGTAGGGTATATAAAAGATTTGTTATTGCTGATTTCCAACCCCTTAAATGTTGACAACAACTTTATTGCCCCATAAACATAAACTTATTTACAACAAAATTTAAAATTCATTTTAAAACCAAATTAGAAGTAAATATATTATCAAAAAGTCACACAAATTTCAGTTAACTTACCCAGCAACAACAAAACAAAACCTCAACCAGACCCAACATCACCCATAGACAAAATAAATTTTCCCTGTTAAAGTTTAAAACAATAAAAATAACTTTTTTTTCCTCTACTACTGAACTGATTACTCCTCATACTACTTGCGAAGAATTAGTTTTTTTTCGTTCATATTTAAACAAGAATCTATCACCTCATTAATTTTAGCCAAAGGGCTTGTAATAGAGACGAAGAAGAAACCTGAGAATCAAAAAAGATGCAAACGCACACACATACACGAATACGTTTCATTGGTTTTCATGATGAAACTTCATCAGTTTGGGGGTGGGTTAGTTTGCTAAAGTTGTTACTGCGTTAACTTTATGTCAAGTACATAATAAGCAGTTGTATGTCTAGTATATGCTAAGGCATAATGCAAAACTATTGTCTTAGTTACAACATGCAGCAGCATACATTTTGTATTGTCTAGCATTTTCCATCCTCTTGGCGAGGGGTGTTAGAAAGGTTGGGTTGAAGAAAAGTTTCATAGAAAATCAGACGAGTGTAAATTTCAGGAAGTAAAACTATTGTAACAAATACTTTTTTAATATTTATTAAGAACACAACAAGCGTGTATTCAGCAGGTTTTTTTGTTAAAGAAAAATTTTCTCACGCCGGAAAGACTTTACATTAATTCAATGTCTTAAGGTGATGACAAAAATTTAATAAATAAATAAATAAATTGTTTTTGAAGATGTTGCTGAATTCTTCTCTTGAAATATTAATGCTTTCGAAAAAAATTTACTTTAAAGGAAAGCTTTAGCCTATTTAAGAAATGTTACATTGATTTGACGAATTTTTTATGAATTTGTAAAGTTTGTAACCTAAAGCTATTAGACTTTCTTATAGTTTAAAGAAAATGGCTTTTGTATTTTAAGTGTTTAGGGAAAAAGTTTTATTTATAGGAATACTATTGCACATCAAGCATACAGGACATTAATTCAATGTAAAATGTTAATTTTAATCTACATAGTAATAGAAAATTAAAATTTATCCAACGTAAAATGTTAATTACAATTAACATAGTAATAGAAAATTTAATATGTCTTATCTTAAAAATTAGAAAATAATCTTTTGTATTTTAATGTTTTAGGAAATATCGTCGGAGCTCATTAAGCAGCACCTGTTACATCAATTCAATGACTCTTTTGATGTAACAAAATTTAATGGATAACTTATTTTTCCTTTTCTTGCTGCTGAAGCTGCGTTTTCCAAATAGCAAGAAACTCAACTGAAATATTCTTGTTTTAAGCACTTTAATTATTTTTCACAAACATTGTTACATTGTTTCAATACCACGTTTAATTAAGTTGATACAACAATAATGCTGAAAAGTTTAATAATTTATTTTTGGCTTAAAATACAGACAAAAAGAGTTGCATTTTAAAAATAAATATCTATCCATGAATAAAGGCAAATCACAGTGTAATAAAAATACTAAACGAGTACATTAATTCAATGTCCGTTTTTATGAAATTTATGACGTTCTTTTAACGAATAATTTCATATGATTTTGCTTCCACGCTAGCTGCATTTTCAATACATTTCTGCATTTTTTTTCTAATTTTAGAAACTTAGGCCCATATTTATAGTCAAAATAAAGTCGACTTTAAGTTAAAACCGGCCTTAAATAGATGTCAAATAACATTGTTCTAAAGTGTACTTTAGAAAAAGTCGACTTTATTTTTGACTATAAATATGGGCCTTAGAATGTATCACATACACTTTTCATCGATTCACTCACCTTCATTTAGTTCATGTAACAACTTTCATGCAAACCCTAATATGCCATATTTTTTGGGTGTAGCTTCAAAACTAAAAAAAAAACTTTTGCATTTTAAAATTTATTAGGGAAAAACTAAAATGCAATTGTGGGTTATATTAAGACTTAAAAAAAATAACTGTCTATTTAGGTTTCAAATTACATAAAAAGGCACAAAAAAGCAACTTAACCTTAAAAAAAAAAAAACTGAAAATTTTTCTTTGATATAAAATTTTAAATTCTTTAATTTTAAAACGTTTTTGTTTTACACGAAATTTTTTTTATACACTTTTTTCAATGTTTTTCATTTCAAAACTTTATTTCGTCTTAACTCTACCAAGAAGTATCTGTTTTGAAAAGTATATAAATGTTTTTATATGAACGTCTAGTATTTGTTCAGGATAAAGTTTATTCAGTGTCTCGCATGAAAAAAAGTATTTTTTTTAACGAATTCGTGACATAAATTTTAAATGTAATTAGAAAAATAAAATTCTTTTTTTCTCGTTTTTTTTTATTCACAAACAAGTGCTTTTGTTTCAAAAAAGTAGATAATATGATAAAAAGGTTTTCAAAGGATTCATTATTTTGTTAATGAAATTAAACTTTTTAATAACATAAAGTGACATTTAGTCAGGAAAAAAAATTCATTAAATAAAGAAAAAAAAAAAAAAAAAAACACAAAGTGGTGATGTGTGATTTAATGTTGAAAAAGTGTGACCTTCTCTTGAAAACGTGTGACCTTTTCTTAAAATAGTACGTTTTTTGTGAAAAAGTGTAGTTTTTTGTAAAAAAGTATAACTTTTTTTGCAAATATATAGTTTTTTGTAAAAATGTGTAGTTTTGTGTAAAAAAGTATAACTTTTTTTTCAAATATATAGTTTTTTGTAAAAATGTGTAGTTTTTTGTAAAAAAGTATAACTTTTTTTTGCAAATACATAGTTTTTTGTACAAAGTGTAGTTTTTTGTAAAAAAGTGTAACCTTTTGTGCAAATAATTGCAACTTGCACTTATTGCACTTTATGATAACTTTTCGTAACAAAATTTATAAATGGTGGTCCAACCACACGGCACGATGTTAATTGTGAATAAAAAAAAGTTTTCTTATTATTTTTTTTTTATATTGTAGAAGGATTTAAAACAGTTACGTGCGAAACAAAATATCGGCCAAATCCTCGCTATGGCTTCGGTGGCATAGCTCTATGCGATGGTCCATAGTATCAATGTTTCTGAGCAGTGCTACCATTTCAGCATATTTTCCGCTAGATTTGCCAGATTGAGTTTAAAAAAAATATGCAAACTGCTTTTTAGCATTTTCATTTTTTTTTAACCATATTTTTACTTTATAAAAAAGCAGAATTTTTTAGCTCATTTCTTTACAAAAAATCAACAGATTTTTTGCATAGTTTTTTTCTGTAAAAACTTTGCATATTTTTAGCAAACTATAATTAAATTTCAGTTTATCAAAAGTATAAATTGGAATTTAGCATATTTAAACGAAACCTTGTTAATTAATTTTTTGAATCCCAAGAAAAAATTTGATAAAACATTTTATGTTTCTATCTTAGCAGATTTTTAGCATATATTCTTCATTTTTCGATTTAGCAGATTTAAGTAAATTATTTTTGAAGTTTTCTCATCAAACAGTTATGGCAACACTAACTCTGAGACATAATTGAGGTTCAATGTCGTTTATGTGCCCTTGAACTTTTCTTGGCTTATTGACATAAACTTATTCTTTTAAATATTCCCAAAGCAAAAAGTCCAACGGTGTCAAATCAAATGATCGCCACGACAAGAGATAACACGCCCATTGAATTTCTCGCGCAAAAGAGCTATTGTTTCGTTGGCTGTATGGCAAGTGGCACCATCCATCGTGCAGGATGGAATTTCTAGCCACAAGAATTCTGTTATCATGATGTTTAATATTTGTGCTCGACGACGAGTCGAATTTGACGGCTGTTCTGCCACACTATCGCGAACAACAGCAATGTTTTCGGCAGAACGAACTGGGCGAGCATGCACAGGTGTTTTCGCATGTCCTACAGACCCGGTTTGCTGAAATTAGCGCACAATTCTCCCGATTGTGGAAATTTTTTAGGCGATTATGCCGACCAAAAAAATTACGAAGTGCACGAAATGCATTTTCATTTGAACACTCATTTTCGTAAAAGGCTTCAACAATCTTAACGCGCTGTTTAATTGTATACCTTTGTATACCTCTCCATGGTTGAATTTGTCAAACACTGAAACAAAGAAATGTTAAATTAAGTTGGGCAAAAAACTCAACGTTAAGGTGTGGCTTACAATAAACATCGTGCATTATGGCTCGATAAAAAAAAAAAAATAAAATAAAATAAAAATCTTTTCTCTTGTTTATAATTTAAGTTAAATATAAATTTCATTTCTGTGGAAGAATATACAGTAAATAAAATTAATCATTTTAATTAGAAGAGCATTTTTTTTTTTTTGGAAATAATTTTTTTTCATTCATCTTTTTGTATCTTAATGTAACAAAATAAAATGACGGGGGCTTATCTGTTTGAGTTATTTTTTTTTATTTGCTGAAAAATGTTGTATATTTTATGAACTTTATCTTTAAATTTACAGTTAACATGTGTCTATGGCCATGAATTACCTGAGCCAGAAATGAATGGAATGTTGTTGTTTATAAATCTGGCAAATGAAATGTAATAAAATCATCATCATGCTCGCGAGAGTGTGTTTGTGTGTGCGAGTGTATTTAAAGGATAAATATGTTGAAACTCATGGAGGGAAAAAGTAAAATTTATAGAGCTGAAAAAGTTTATAGTATGTAAATATTAATAATAAAGTCAATGTAGTGAGTCAAAATATATATACATAAGTAAAT
The DNA here is from genome assembly GCA_963931875.1 of Pollenia griseotomentosa. NCBI lineage: Eukaryota > Metazoa > Arthropoda > Insecta > Diptera > Polleniidae > Pollenia > Pollenia griseotomentosa. The sequence goes on along the minus strand of OZ007561.1, from coordinate 197,798,684 downwards.
AATGTTAACGTTGGAAAAAATTAAATTAATATACTTAAAAAAAAAAAAAAACTCAACAGCAATTGCAAATAACAATTTTTCTGGTGAAAAAAAAAAAATATTTAAAAACTACACCTGGGGTTAAACATATTTGTTAAAGTAAATTGTAAAAGTATAATCAACCAATTCCGCCCAGGAGCTGTTTTGTTTTCCACTATATCTTTTCATAAGGATTCCCAAAACTTTTAAAACCACATTTATTTTGCAACCACATGTTTGCATTTATTAACCTAGCATTTACATAATTTCCACTTTTTGTTTTCATAAATAACTCCATTAAATTCTAAATCGAGTAAATTTACAATGGTAGTTAGAAAATTAAATACAGGATTTTCCTGTGTTTAAAAAAATATGTAACCATTTATTTATTTTACTGCCCAGCCACAGAAAATAAATAGACAATCATTATGACTTCGTTAGACTTGTCTGTAAACAACAACCATAACAATAGTTTAATAAAAATACAACAAAATTACACAGTAAATCTGTTAAATATTACATTAATAATACAACAAAACTAACATCTGTAAATAAAAGGCAACACCACAATATTGACAAAGTACTAAAAATGCACAATTGTTTTGAAAATTTGGTGAAATATTAGAAAATAACAGCAGACAGATAATTTTTAATTACACTCATTTCATAAATATTTAAACACTATAAAATCCATAAAATGGTTTAAGTCCTTAAAAAGAATTTCAATTTAAATGGACAACAGTAATTTTAGGATTAACATCAGTGATGCCAACTATTCACTACTTGAAATGGCAAAATTTTTAGTAAAAAATAGCAAAAAAGGCTAAATAAGATTTTATTACAAAAACGCATCAATATTAAAAAAAATCAAAGTAATTTTTGGGAGTTGAAAATTTTTAATTAATAAGATTTTGTTTGCCGTGCTTAATTCCCAATTTCCCAACTTTTTTTATCCTCCAACAATAAATTTCAGTGTTTTTGTCAAGAATAAAAATTTGGAATTAAACTTGACAAACAAAATTAATAAAAAAAACCTACAAAATTTATTTATAAATAAAATTTATAATATAATTTTTCACATTATTTGAATGTGTATTCTAAGTCAAATTATTATTATTTATAGTTATAAAATTTATTAACAAATTATTCATTAATATTTAAACACTATTAAATCTATAAGATGGTTTAAAATGGTTCGAACCTCAAAAGGAATTAAAACTATAGTGAACAAAAGAAATTAACATTAACATCAGTGATGCCAACTTTTCACTACTAAAAATAGCAAAAAAAAAAAAGAAGGCTAAATTGTGGTTAAACAAGATTTTATTACAAAAAACGCATCAATATTAATTTAAAAAAAACTAACAAAATTTACTAAAGAAATTTGAATTAGTGTTCGTCCTAAGGGTTCGATTTATCCAATTTCGATGAACTAATTATCGATAAACTAGTGGTTAGGTTTGGATTAACCGCTAACTAAACTAAAATGGTTCAAAGTTGATATCACTGGTCTGCAGTTTTAAAATAAACTATTCAGAATTATGACTTTTTCATGTCAAAAATATTGTAATCTTACTTTATTGTTTTGAATTTTATAACTTTAATATTAAATTTTCAAAAACTCGATTTGAAAATTTTTGAAAAATATAAAAAAAATCTTAAAAAATATTTACCCTATAAGTTTTTAGATTATGCTTGATACCCATGAAAATAAAAAAAAACACTAATGTTCATATCCCTCATTTGATGCAAAGTCGTCATAACTCAAAAAATACAATTCGAAAAAACGTGTGTAAAGTTTTCGATTTGTTTGCACCACTTAGAAAAAATAACGACACATTCTTTTCAAACTGGTAAAGTTTAAAAGATATAAAGATGAATTTTTTACACAATATAAAGAAAATCATAGCGAACAATTCTGCATAACTAAGTCCCAAATTTAGTTTTTGAGTTATGGCGACGTTGCAGCAAATGAGCGATAAATACTTACATATTTCCTTGATACCCTTTATATCACACTAGTATTCCGAAGTAGCTTATTGCATAGATGTGGAATTGTACCATTTTGATCTGAACTAAAAAACTTAAAAAGTGGAATTGCTACTTGTTATGAACCTCCTCAGTAAATAAACATTTTTTTGACCACTCGATATTTTCTTGTGGTTGATTTTCTCCCTCAAACATAATAATTATTTACGGTTCCTGAAGATAAGTATAGCTTTGTGCAATCGGAGAAATAATCTTTTTACATTTTCCCTGCTTCTTGGGTATTTAGAAACTTGTTTCTAAAGACTTAACGTCAGCTTGTAATTGGTTTGACCTACCGACAATTTAAAAAAAATTTAGTTAGGTATTGGGTATATATATTTTGGATACAACCTTTTTGAATCCAAAACGTGTTTTACAAAATTTATAATGGTTTCATTTTAATTAAGCATTAATTTTGCTCCATATCAACTATTTTAAAGTTTATTGAGTATTGATTTGCTCTACACGCCACTGTTCGGCAAATGCAGCAAGTTCCCCGATCAAAAACGAACAAAATAAAGTTCACTCTTGCTTCGCTTGATTACCGTAGTAAAAAAAGTAGTAAAGCAAAGGCAAAATAAAATGTCAACATCTCAATTTGCAGCAGTAAGTATACGTATGCAGCACAAAAAGCTACTTTTTAAAAATAAATCTAGAAAAGTGGCGTATGCACCACAAAACAATAATTTTTACTTTCAGTAAAATCCTATTTACTTCTTAGTTCGTTCATGAACGTTCACAAAAATTTTCATTTTTCTTCAAAACATATGCCGCAAGCAGAGGTGAAAGTACAAACAAATTCTATCGAGTATATTTTAAAAAAACTTCATGTAAAATTAAATTGCCGTTTTTCTCCACTACGACTTTTTGGCATATGTACACAAATATTTCAAAACTTCTTGTTTTTTGAATATAAATTATTTATATTGACATCTTTAGTTTCATATTCACTTAATATTTTTTAAGCTTATTTAGATTAATTTCTAAAAAGTCCCCACCCCCACAATATAAAGAAAATCATAGCGAACAATTCTGCATAACTAAGTCCCAAATTTAGTTTTTGAGTTATGACGACGTTGCAGCAAATGAGCGATAAATACTTACATATTTCCTTGATACCCTTTATATCACACTAGTATTCCGAAGTAGCTTATTGCATAGATGTGGAATTGTACCATTTTGATCTGAACTAAAAAACTTAAAAAGTGGAATTGCTACTTGTTATGAACCTCCTCAGTAAATAAACATTTTTTTGACCACTCGATATTTTCTTGTGGTTGATTTTCTCCCTCAAACATAATAATTATTTACGGTTCCTGAAGATAAGTATAGCTTTGTGCAATCGGAGAAATAATCTTTTTACATTTTCCCTGCTTCTTGGGTATTTAGAAACTTGTTTCTAAAGACTTAACGTCAGCTTGTAATTGGTTTGACCTACCGACAATTTAAAAAAAATTTAGTTAGGTATTGGGTATATATATTTTGGATACAACCTTTTTGAATCCAAAACGTGTTTTACAAAATTTATAATGGTTTCATTTTAATTAAGCATTAATTTTGCTCCATATCAACTATTTTAAAGTTTATTGAGTATTGATTTGCTCTACACGCCACTGTTCGGCAAATGCAGCAAGTTCCCCGATCAAAAACGAACAAAATAAAGTTCACTCTTGCTTCGCTTGATTACCGTAGTAAAAAAAGTAGTAAAGCAAAGGCAAAATAAAATGTCAACATCTCAATTTGCAGCAGTAAGTATACGTATGCAGCACAAAAAGCTACTTTTTAAAAATAAATCTAGAAAAGTGGCGTATGCACCACAAAACAATAATTTTTACTTTCAGTAAAATCCTATTTACTTCTTAGTTCGTTCATGAACGTTCACAAAAATTTTCATTTTTCTTCAAAACATATGCCGCAAGCAGAGGTGAAAGTACAAACAAATTCTATCGAGTATATTTTAAAAAAACTTCATGTAAAATTAAATTGCCGTTTTTCTCCACTACGACTTTTTGGCATATGTACACAAATATTTCAAAACTTCTTGTTTTTTGAATATAAATTATTTATATTGACATCTTTAGTTTCATATTCACTTAATATTTTTTAAGCTTATTTAGATTAATTTCTAAAAAGTCCCCACCCCCCTTAACGGTAAGGCTGGATCCGTGCCTGTTTAAGATTCTACTTAGAATCTTTATTTAAATTCTAATGTGGCTTCTTATTTTGAATTTTATTCTAGTTCAGATTCTAGCTTAAATTGTAGCTAATGGTGTTTTCTTTTCTAAAAAATAAAAATGCATTATAATTGTTTAATATATTAATCAGGTTACACGCACCCTTACAAAGTTATAAATTTTTCTAAATTACAAAGAAACAAAATAATATCTCATTTTACACACAACACTAATGTGTATTTAGCGTGTTAAATATTGAATGCAAATTTTATACAAATAAGCGATATACAGCACAGCACGGTTGAATCGATTTTTAACATTAAATTTTCTTTGAATTCCAGTAAAGCCCTTATGACACTACATTTTTTATTCATTAATTGATATAGAATTGATAGAAAGAAACAGTAAATGTTAGAAAGAGCAAACTATAAAAAATGTAAACAAAGTTTTTTAGTTTTTTTTTCTCTTGTTATGGTTTTGTTTCAGGGATGGCGTTAAGAATTTTTAAAATTTTACCAACAACCTTTAAAAATTTAATTTTTTACCATAATTGTACTAAAAGATTTTTTATACCCTCCACCACAATTAGTTGTGAAGAGGGTATACTAAGTTTGTCATTCCGTGTGAAACTTTTTTATTATTCATCTCAGACCCCATAAAGTATATATATTCTGGCTGCTTGAGTAATTCTAAGTCGATTTAGCCATGTCCGTCTGTCTGTCCGTCTGTCCGTCTGTCCTTCTGTCCGTCTGTCCGTCTGTCCGTCTGTCCGTCTGTCCGTCTGTTGAAAACACGCTCACTTTCGAAAAACTCAAAAGAAATAAACAAACTAGGTGTCAAATTGCTTGTAGTTATCCTAAGCAGTTTGGGATTGAATTTCAGCAAAATCGGTTCAGTAGGACCAGAGCTATGAATCAAAATGTGGAACCACCACCTTCAAAAACTTGATAATTTTGTTACAAAAACTAACATAAATGATGCAAAAATGCACGGAATGACATAAGATTTTGCACAAGTCCGTTTTATTCGACTAGAAATTACACTGTAAAATTTCGCGAAGGTCGGTCCATAATTTACCCTAGGCCCCATATAAACACTACTCCCGGAAAACAGTTTAGTACGCCTAAAACCGAAAAAAATAATGCAATCATAACAAATTTTGGCTCGTCACAATTTTATAGGACTATAATTGATACTGTGAAATTTCGTGAAGATCGGTACATAATTTACCCTAGGCCCAATATATGCCCTACTCCCGGAAAACAGTTTAGTCTCCTAAAACCATAATTAATAACAAATCGTCACAGTTTAAGATAATAATAATAAAAAGACATCATACAGATATTACTCCTTAAACATTCGAACTGTCGGTGGAGGGTATCAAAGATTCGGCACAGCCGAATATAGCACTCTAACTTGTTTAGTAATAAAATTAAAACAAACGAAAAAAAGTTGTTATATCATCACAATAAATCCAAAAAATCGCAGTGCAACACAAATTGTACGCAAACACAAGAAACAAAGGGGGTATTCACGTCACAAGTTGCACCCTTGCGAAAAAGCAAAAGTGCAAAAATATAACAACAACCACACACACAATTAGTTGTTCGTAAATAATTGTCTTTGTGGTTGTTGTTATGTTTTTGCACTTTTGCTTTTTTGCAAGGGTGCAACTTGTGACGTGAATACCCTTAAATTAAAAAGAAAAATACTTGCTTGCGTAAAAAAGTACTTAGCGCAGATGCAAAAAAGGTTATTATCTCACACTCAATTGTAGCTGCGGGTAAGAAATGGAACAAATTTGCCATTTATTTTTGCAAGAGTATAAAGTATAAAAAATATTTCACTACCCATTGCACAGAAAATATTCCGCTTAGTACACCGGAGAATGTGGATCTCTCTATTGCTAATTTTGACAGTTATCTCAAACTAGCTGTTCAACATTCCAGCATTACCCTCAAAAAAATCAAAAATAATAAAATATATTCTACAGATGTCGAGCGGCACTGCACTTGACTGAAAAAAGGAGAGTTCGTAGAGAGTGGCAATTGTACAGATCACCTCAACTTAAGAACTTATTAAAAGAGTGCACAAAAAGGCTAAGAAAGTTACTGCAGACTCGGAAAACGCCTTCCCTGGAAAAATATCTTAAGGAACTTGATGCAACTCCACAATCAGACTTCTCATTATAGCGTGCAGCTAGAAATCTAAAAAGGCCAGTTATCTCTAAGCCATCATTAAGAAACTTGAATGGTAGTTGGACAAGAAACGATATTGAAAATAGAAATCTGTTTGTTAATCATTTGAAAACCGTATTTACCACAAATATATCTCACGATATAGCAGTCGAGTTACCGCCTGTTAATGTTGGAGCAGTTATTCCCTTAAGATTTCAGGTAAGAGAAATAGAAAAGGCTTTTTGTGAGTTTTACACTAAGAAGGCTCCTGGCTACCTCGCATAGCAAAGAAAATTATTCTTTTTATCTTTAATGCTATATTATGTCTGGAATACTATCCTCAAAAGTAGAAGGTATCCTTAGTTAGCATGATACCAAAGCCAGGTAAAGATCATACAAAAGTTGAGTCATATAGGCCTATTAGCTTTTTATCAAATATATCGAAGCTATTTGGGAAATACTAGTGTCAAAATTAACACCGCTTTTGAATGAAAATAGTTGTATTCCAAGCCATCAATTCGGATTTTGAAGAAAACACAGCACAATTGAACAAACTCATCGAATAGTTAATGCCATAAGAAAAACCTTTGAAGAAAAAAATATTGCTCAGCACTCTTCATCGATGTTTCGCAAGCTTTTGATTAAGTCTGGCATGAAGGCCGCCTATTACATAAATTGAAGCAAAACTTACCAGCAAACACACACAAGCAGTTAGAAAGCTACGTAGTCAGTCGTCAATTTTTTATTAAAGCAGAAAATTTATTCAGTGCCACTCAGCCAATAGGCACTGGAGTCCCACAAGACAGCATCCTTGGCCCTCTATTCTACTTAATTTATACTTCGGACATGCCAGCAAACAACTTCACCCAAACTTCAACATTTGCGGACGATACAGCGTTTCTAAGCGTGCACGAAAACCGTCATGAAGCATCTCGTTACTAACAGGATCGATCATATATTTCCACTAGAAATATGGTTAAGACAATGGAGGATAATGGTCAATGAGCAAAAATGCGTACATGTTACATTCACCTTACGCCGGGAATCATGCCCCTATTAAAATCAATAATCAAATAATTCCTCAACATTCGCATGTAAAATATCTCGGCATACATCTAGATCGGCGGTTAACGTGAAAATGCCATATAAAAGCAAAATTAACTCAAATGAAACTAAAAGCAACTCAAATAAATTGACTCATTGGATGAAATTCTGTCCTTAGTCTCGATTGCAAGCTTCTACTTAACAACTCTATCTTAAAGCCTATCTGGTGCTACGGCATTCAACTATGGGGCACTGCCTCGGCCTCTAATATCGAAAAAATTCAAAGGCGCCAAAATAAACTTCTTCGAAAAATCACAGCCGCTCTCGGTATGTTAAAAACTCAAACATTCATAAGGATCTCAATGTGCCGCTAGTTAAAACTATGATTACAAAATATGCAGTAAGATATTTAAAAAGGCTTGAACAACACCCAAATCCACTAGCTCGAAATATTTTAAATCATGGCGGCCACACTCGCTTAAGAAGAAGAGACACTGCAGCACTCACCCAATCAGAAGAGCGATGGGCACCCAACATATGTGAACAGAAACCGTGATGACGAAATTTGTTGTCTGGCACTGGCAGGACACAAAACAAAGTATTAGGATAAGATTTGATCAATTATTGTTAGTTGATATTTAGTATATGTATAAAGATTCAATAAATAAATATTGAAAAAAAAAAAATAAATTTTTTGCAAAATATTTAGAAAGGAAAACGACAACTTCTAACATTTTTGCATGTATTTTAAGAATAGAAAAAAAAACCCGCGCGAATGGTAGCATACATGGAACATTATTGTCAGAAAAGAAAACACCCAAGGCGAATTCATGTAAACGGTGGTGTCGATACTACAACAAGGAACAACACCAAAAACACAACAATGTATTTTTTTGTTGCTTTCGTTGATCCATATGTCAAAATCACAAGGAACTTTTGACATTTCTCTATCTAATTAAGAACAAAAAGTAGCACAGCTGTGCTTTCAACGCCACCTGAAAGCTGAATTCGCCTTGAAAACACCATTAGATTCTTACAACGTTTTTTAAAGATGTATTTCTAGCAAAAAGATTTTTGGGTTTTTTTACAGAACATTCTCACATTTTTCCAAAACTTGCATTTTTGTACGAGAAAATTGTAAATTTTTACAAAAAATTTTACCTTTCTACACTTTTCCCAAAAAAAAAAAAAAAAAAAATTTAAAAAGGCACAATATATATTTTATTATCCATCTTTTTCCGCCTTAAATGCTTTTTTATTTTGAGTGGTCATACGCCTTCTATGACCACAATTTGTATTACAAGAACATATTATTTTTATTTTTAAATTTCAATATTTTCATTTATTTTTTTTTTCCAGTTAAAAATATTTTTCTTTATTTACTCTTGATTTAATTAAATACAAATTTAATGATGTAAATTTTTTTTACATCACTATTGTAATAAATAATTTGTAAATAAAATGTGTTTTTTTATTTGTATTTGACCGCCTCTGTGTAAATTTGGTATATTGTATTACAATTGCCAGAACTGATATTTAAATTTTTTGTTGAAAAGTATGTTATGGAAATTATTGTAATACAATAGTTTAAGGCATATGAAAGTTCTGTTATTAATTCATTTTTCAGTCATGAGCAATTTAAAAGTGTAAATGTTTCGGTGTATTTATTGATTACGATGTTTGTTTGTGTCTGTGTATGTAAGAGTTTTTAATTTGTTTAAATAATGAATATAAATTTAATGAAAAATGACACACATGGTCAAAACTGTATTAAAATTAATTATAATTTGTTTTTCTTTTTCCTTTTTTTTTTAAAGGGAAGAAGAAAATTTCGTTTGTTTTAAAGTATTCGAATTGAATAATTTTAAAGGAAATCAATTTTGATTCTGTAACCTTTAAATTAGCATAAGCAGCTTATTTGTGATCCTTTTAATAGCATTAAAAACAAAACTAATTAAATTTGTTACAGAAGAATAAAATGCTCCTACTTTCAAACTCAACAACATCAATGGCTCTTTGGAAATCAACAATCATTAAATCATATTTCAGTTTCTGCTCAAACAAGCAACAAATATTTGTGCGACATCATTTGAATTGTTAAAGCCGATTTTTTCTACAAGAACAGGGCGGTATACACGGCTCCATGGCACGTAATTGAAAATCTGACAGACTAATATATTATTAATAAGATTTTCATCTCTTAAAGAAAAGTCGATAAGAAACTACACTCACACATGTTGAAAATAATCAAACATTTAGACATTCGAACTCTTGCTCTCATGTATTGGAAAATTCATAATAAGTCTTGTGCTTTCAGTTTCCTTTCCTCACCTGACAGCATGAAACCTTATGCCTTCTTTGTTGTTCCACACACTTCCTTAGAAAATCCTGTGTTATTCAAACGAGAAATATTTTCGATTATAACTGGGTAACTATGGCAGCAGACTTGGTGCTGTTGCTTAAGAGATGAAGAGAAAATTATAGTTAAATTATAAGAAATATTAACGGAAAACAAATTTATTAAAAAAGGAAAATTATAAAAACATTTTTTAATAGAAAGCCAATAAAAATCAATCACAATATCATTCAACTTTTAGGATTTCGTCTTGAAATAAACATTTTTTAATTATAAAATTAACTTTTAATTCTAGTAAGTTTAGATTTAAATTCAAATTCTAGTTAAAATTCTAAAAAATCTCATTCATAAAACCAAACTCTAATAAAGATTTCAGTTGATGTCGTTGTCGTTGTCGGTGGCCTTCCCGTAGCAGTGCCTGCACAATATGAATTTTTCATGGATGCATTTAAAGACCCAACTTTAAAATTCTCTGTAATATTGTTCTAGAAATTCCCAATTGGCCGGAACGACGACGAGCTAAGACAGATGGATAATTTTGAACAATCTGCCACTTGTTTCGTTTTAGCTCAGTTCTAGTTCAGTTCTAGTTCAGTTCTAGTTCAGTTTAAGTTCAGTTCTAGTTCAGTTCTAGTTCAGTTCTAGTTCAGTTCTAGTTCAGTTCTAGTTCAGTTCTAGTTCAGTTCTAGTTCAGTTCTAGTTCAGTTCTAGTTCAGTTCTAGTTCAGTTCTAGTTCAGTTCTAGTTCAGTTCTAGTTCAGTTCTAGTTCAGTTCTAGTTCAGTTCTAGTTCAGTTCTAGTTCAGTTCTAGTTCAGTTCTAGTTCAATTCTGGTAAAGACCTAATTTAAGTTTAAAGATTTCTATTAACTTTGTTTTAACCCCTAAAATATACTTGAAATTTCTATAGATGCTGTGATACCACAAAAATTATTTGAGCATATTTTTAGGGAATATCCATATGCTCTCATATTTTATCTTGATATTATACTCTAACTTTTCTCTTCATGACAGTTATGGAAAAAAAAAATTCCCTTTCAGCCAACCAAAAAGTGTCCCTTTTTTGTTTATTACTTGTAATTTTTTTTTTGTTTTCATTATCACATACGCAGCATAATATTTATGACTCGAGATAAAGTGGGCCTTGGGGGCAAATTTTTTTTGTCAGAATTGTTCTCAAACACATTCGTAAATGAAAATATGAATACGTTGTGTATGTTGCAGTGCAAAGAACTTTAAATTTAACTTGTTTTCATTGTATTGTTTACCAGTGAAACTACCAATATATTCTTTTGTATGGCTAAAATTGTAAACGATTACAAGTGTATGAATGATTTGACTGCAAAGAAAACTCACACAAACTCTTAGATTTTTTTTAAACTGCTGTAACGAGAAAAATATGGCAAAATAAAATGAATTGCTTAAAACTAAGAGGACGTTTAAATGTAAATTTTACAAAATAAATAAAAAGAAATGTGTCTGCAACAGTTAAAATATTCATTTTTATGATTATTGTCAAATGATGAAGGTTAAAATAATATCTGTCCCCTGTGCAGCCATGTCTGCCTGTACTTTTGCAGGCAGTTGAAAGTATCTGCAATTTAGTGAAAGTTATGTGGTATATTTTGTGGGTTGTTATCGCAACTAATAAAGTGGAAAAATGTATTCAATTCCAGGATTTTTATTTCATTTTTCTATATAAAAACCTAAATATTTTTATGACATTTTTATGTTTAGCAATTTCAGTGTCTAGCAGATTCTCATAAATTCCCAATAATTTGTTAAATTTTTTATTTGGAAAATTTAGATGAGTGTTTTTTTAATGTAATAAATGTAATGGAAAGTAAAAGAAAACAATAGTATTAAATATTCTTTTCCCGGTAAAGAGGGATTGATTTCTCAATTACTCGGGAACTTACGCGCAATACGAAACGATGCAAAATATTATTTCATTTAATTTATTTGAACAAAAAACAAATTAATAAGATTTCTGTATGACGTGCTAAAATCCCAATTTTTTATATTTGATAAATTCACTGAACTTTATTGTTGAGGGAAAGCTAGTTTCTATGAGATTTATTTAATGAAATTATTAATGCATTAAACGTGGGTAGACTCGAAATTTTTAAGCATCAGACATTGTCTTAGTCTCGGTTTATACCCTTAAAATTTTGTTGCTCAACTTCTATTCAATTTTTTTCTCAACTATTTTCGAAATACAGTAGTATCCCGGTTTAACGAATTATATATTGTCAGGCCCTTTCGTTATATCGAAAATTTCGTTAAATCCCGAAGTTTTTTTTAATACATTTTTATTAACAAAACAATAATATTTTAATAAAACATTTCCATTCATAACACAAACAAAAAATAAATACTTCATATCATTTTCAATTAAATGAGTACATAGCGGAGAACAAAACTTAGTCGCAGGCCATTTTCATAATCGTCAATAATGTTTAATTTTTCTTTAAGAATTACAACTGTACAAAAACTTCACAAAAATTACGGAAAATTTCCATCAGAAAAAAAACAATGTTAACAAAAGTAAAAAATGACTTTGTAACGTACAAATTTATATTTTGGCGAGCAAGTATTCTCTTTGTAAGAAAAGAAAATACTTTTCTTAACTTATTGTTTTCAGTAAAATGGCTCTTAAAATATGGTACAAATGTATACAAGAACAAAGGAGAATGAATATGAATATGTTTGCATTCATTCTATTTTGTTTTTTCAAATTTTTTTTGTAAAAATTCGTTATATAGAGTACAAAATTTAGCTGTTTGTTCGTAATATAAGGTACTCAATGGAACAAATATGACCGTACGTTAAATCGCGAATTCATTAAACTGAGTATACGTTAAACCGGGATACCACTGTATTAATGCTTTACAACAACAACAATAATTTTTTTTAAAGCGAATCAAAGAGAAAATCCCGAAATTGTTAACTTAATTTTTCTGTTTTACCTTTTTTTATAAAAGAAATGCATTATGAAATTCTCCCATTAGAGGATAGGGAACACAATATTGATCTTTAATATTTATTTGATTAATTCTGTTAATACTGTCATTGTAAACGTAAGAAAATAGTTAAACTTTGTTATTCTTTTCAAGCGTGTCCAATAATTATAAAGAAATTTTAATGTGAGAAGTGCTGAAAATAATTAAACAAGAAAATTTATTAAAGAAAAAAATGTTTTTGAAATGCACAAAACATTTCACTGGTGCACCGAATTCAAAATTTAAACTTTACTCTTTACAGGGTTAAGATAATTAAAGACAGTTGACATCGAATCTACGGTAATTAATGGAGCGATTTCGCAATATTAAGTAATGAATTTTATACAATACATAATCCCTACCGCAAGTGGTGGTGGGTATAAAAATGCGTTTTTGTTAAAATAAGATTTTAATGGTTAACTAAATAAATTGATTTTGTTAGTTAATTTCGAATTCAAATTTCAATTATTTATTTTAATTCATTTAACAAAAATTTTAATAGAATCTTACAAATAAATCAACTACTATGTTGCTTTGTTCAATTAGAATATTAATTATTATTTTTTATTTAGCTTGAATGAACTGAGATAATTGAATCAAATATAGCTTTTATGGTAATTATTTTTTTTAATGAATCAAGTAACACATGGTTTAAAATCGTACGTTGTTTTTTTTTTTATCATGTTTTGAATTAAATTAGTCATTAAATAAGAAAAGTCACAATTTATAATTTTTACAAATTTAAGTAATATTTAACTTTAAAATAATAAATTAATTATAAAACCTTCGTTTGCAAACTTTTTTTAACCCTCCGATGAGTGACAGTTCTGAACTTCACGGCCATGTGAAAAGGTCCCTACGGAGGTTTTTTGTAAATCATGTTTTTTTCATATAAACAAATTTTTTTGTTGTTTTTTTTTTGTTTTTATTGTTTATAACTAAATTCTACATACAAAAATTATTTTTTCAACTTTTTTAAAGGCAAGGAAAGGCACAATATTCTAATTTTATACTACTAGCAATAAACCAGTTCTTAGAATTTTTTGTTCTTAGTATTTTGTTCTTAGTATTTTTTGTTCTTAGTATTTTTGTTCTTAGAATTTTTTCTTAGAATTTTGTTTTTATCATCATCCCTAATGTCTTTTGCCCGTATTTATAAAAAATTTAAAAATTAAATAAAGGTTTACAAAACAAATTTCGTATGAAAATTCTCCATAATAAACGTTTGTTAAATTTAATAATCGTTTATAAATACGGGGGTTTGAGTTTAGGTCTTTGTGTTCAGAACAAGTAAATTATGTGTTGAAACAATAAAAAAATTATAATGATGCCCAAAAACATGCATTTATTAGTGAAATTCAGTACAAGGTCCATACAGACCTATTCACACGTCCGCGTACTATTCTCACTTAAACCTCAATAACTCCTAAAGTAATGATCCGATGATTTTTTTTTCAAAAGATGAGCAACAAAATACTCTTAGAATACAGAGTAACTTTGGGGGGGTTGTAGTGGGGGGGTGGGGGTTGTAGTGGCCGAAGTAGGAGTAATTTCAGTTTGAAAAGGCAAAAAGGTCCCTAGGGACCTTCTCACTCATCGGAGGGTTAAAGACGTTTTTTTAAATAAATATCTATAAAAAGCATTTATCTCTTAATTTTCAAAAATCCCGATATCCCGTAAAATCCCGGGATCCCGAAAAATCCCGGAATCCCGGGATTTGATTTTTTGTAATCCCGAATCCCGGGATTTGCGAAAACCAGTCCCAATTGGCATCCCTAGTATCAACCCCCTTCTCTTTCTATTTTCACCTAAAACCTCACAAGTTGACCATAAAAAGTTGAAACAGCAGCGAAGTAAAGTTGTCAAAATAAATAAAAAAAATGCTGGCAATTCACGCACATATTTCCCGGGATTTTTTTTCACCAAAAATGTGCGGGAAATCGGGAAACCTTCCGCGAAATTCCGCATGAAAAACACTAAATTCTACATTTTGCACAAAACTTAAATTTAACTAGAATTTAACTTACACAAAACCATAATTTAACCAAAACTGAGCTACAACTAAAATAGAACTAAGCCCGAAATGAACTAGAACTAAAGTAGAACTGAACTAGAACTAAGCTAGAACTGAACTAGAAATGAAATAGATTTGACTCACCCAGAACTGGACTAGATCCAATTTAAATCTGACGTAGAATTTAAAGAGTGTAGGGTTGCAACTAATCTTAAACTCGAGTTAAATTAAAACTAAAAAATGAAATGAAAGTTAAATTTAATGAACTTAAGCCTAAATAAAAATATTAAAAATTTGGATTAAATGAAATTCTTATTTATGTGTGAATTCATGTTTAAGTTTTGATAATCTAGAACTTGATATTTAACTGAATCTAAAACCATGCCCTCGCCTAGAACAGAAATCTTTCTTTTTACTGTTTTGTAGCCCTTTACGCCAATGATCATAATAAATTTTAAGTAATTGTCAAAACTTTCTTTAATTAAACTACTTTTCTAGTTTTATATCAAAATTCTACCAATAGAACACAACATTACACTAAATAATGGACATTGTCGTAAAAGGTATGAGCATATGCTGCATTCAGTAGAAAATTTTGAGGTAAAACCTTGATTGTGTCACTTCATATTGTGCTACATAAGGAGCATCAAACATTATAAGCCAGTACTTTAAAACTCGAGCAAGTAGGACAAAATCCTCAGTTTCAAATATACTGTGTAACATGGGTAGTTATTTTTGTTGGCTGATATAAGCAGTCTGTGTTTGTTGTGTGCTGTCTAAAAACAACACAAAAATTCCAAAAAAAAAAGAAAGTAAGAGGCCTTGGCCGTAACACCGTTATATTATGTTTATACAGCATACGTTGCATACTTTATGGCGCGCTGGTATATGCGAATACATAGTAGACTTTTTGAAGTCTGGAGGATAATAGTAGCTAAATACCGCTGTTTTTAGCTAGTGGACTTTAACGGTGACAAACTCAAAACATGCTAACACGGTGACAGTAGACTATATTTGGCTTATAAAGTCGTACACTGAAAACCTGACATGCCAAGGCAAACTATCTGTGTACATTGGTCTAAATATGTGCGTCTGTTCAGTTGGTTTTTGTTTTTATTAAGGTTGTCTTGTTTTTTCAATATTAATACAGCCTGGTTGTAATTTCCTGATGTTGCTGCTGCTGCTCGTGTTCATATGAAATCCTTGCTGCCACTTTAAATTATAGTTGCATGCTTGTCTAGTTCTTTTTTATGTTCTTTTTATGGAGTGATAAAATTTTAGAGATTTTTTTTCTTGTTGTTGGGGGAATATGCATTAGAAAATTGTAGCATATATTTAGGAGGTATTAGCAGTTGATGCAAGTGGATAATAAATATCAAACTGGTAATTAGGAGATAGATAAAATTTGTTTCATTTCCCATAAAAATAAACACATACTTTTAGACAATTTAATTCGTTTTTTTAGTGCAAAAACTTCATTTTACTTTTAGCAAAGAGTTTTTGAGGATGAAAAATGAACATTAGTTTAAAGTGAAGTGGTTTTTGTGTAAAGAAGGATACAGTAAATGATTGCAAGGAGTTGGTGCTGGTTATTAAACATTTAAAAGGATTTTATGTTTTGGAAAATGCTTAAAAGGAAGTTATGTATGTTATTATATATTGAAAGAAAAACAGTTGTGTTCTTTTTAAGTGCCTTTTAAACTGTTATAAATTCTTTATATATATTTGTATACCCGCACCACAATAGTGCTTAGGGCGTTATGCGTTTGTGCTAATGTTTATAACACCGTAACATATTGATACTATATCCACCTTAAACCTTAACCTAATAACTTAATTTTCTTCTGGCGGGTCCATGATTGGCCATGGGTCCCATATAGGGTACACTCTTAAAAATTTGTTTTTAAATACTGTGGTGAAGTTGATAGTCAGGCGGCGATCAGGGCAATAACCGCTGATTACTCATACTCCTCGGTCGTCCAGGAGTGTAGGGACTCGATAGCTAGACTCTGTGCCAACAGGAGAGTACATATCTACTGGGTTCGGACGAATTGGCGAAACGGGGGGCCCGTTTACCATACGATAGAATGATGGCCATCCCGGCTCCAATTCAGAATATTAGGAGAGATACGGACTCTGCTATACGGAGGAGATCAGAGGCGTTTTGGGAAAACATAGAACGTGCAGGGTTTCCAAGGTAATGTGGGGATCCTATGATCCGAAGTCAACTAGGACTCTTCTGTCGCTATCGAGAAGAGACTGTAGACTTCTGATAGGTTTTATGACGGGTCATTGTTGGACTGCGGTATACGCCCATAGGGCGGGACGGTTGAATAGGGACAATTGTAGATTCTGTGGGGTACCAGGGGAAAAGGAGACGGTAGAGCACTTGCTATGCTACTGTCCGGCACTCGTGCGCTCCAGGGCGAACTGTCTGGGAGATCATTACCTCCAAGATCTCGGGGAAGTCTCTGGGATTGGGTTAATGAGACTCCTGGCATTCGTCAAGAGAGTGTGGGTAACTCTGGGTACCATCCCATCTGAATGACTTTTTTACTGACTTTCTTCTACGGGTTATCGTACAACGTGGGACCTATTTGGTCTATGCGGGGTCTTTGTGACCGGCCACTCAAACCTAACCTAACCTAACTGTGGTGAAGTGTATCATATAATCGGGCTTGAATTACTTGTTTTTAAAACTTTAATTGCTACTTTCTTTTTTTAAAAAAAAAATAAGTTTTTATATCATAGCAACTATATTAATAAAATATGCTCGTGCTCCTTTTTAAAGATTTGAAATAAAGTCATTGAAACTTTACTCCCCAAACAATTTACCTCAATACCCAAAATTATACTTTAAACTTTTATCATTGTTTTATCCCTGGAAGTAGAGCTTTTGTTTTTGAGGTCTTTAGTTTGTTATTTTTTGCCAGACGTACTTTTTTTCAATTCCATTGTTGCATACAATTGCTTAGAAAACTGAAAACTTTTACAGACTCTAAACAAATAAATTTCCCTTTCGCAGACACAAATAGCCAGGAAGATGACCCCAGTAGCATCAAGGTTAGCTTGTGCAAACTGGTACATAAACACGACGACAATGTCTGTGTTTTGCAGATGATGTTTTAACCCAAATGATGAAATTATGTTGAACATTTATTGGCAAGGCAACTAAATATGATGTTTCTAGTCGGAAAAACAATGGCATAAGTGGTCTGTTAAAGAGTTTGTCTTTATTATTTGAATAAGATCGAAAGCTCACAGAAACACAACGACAAACTTGATACACCAATAAAAAAATCCTTAAGTACATTATATCACAATACGAGGCAACTAGACTTTCGAGTGTTATCGTATTATCGTTAGTTAAGGTATAAAGAAAGTATAGTATACTTTTAGGCACACCTAATACAACTAACAAACTTTGAAGTAGTTACAGCCAAACGGACGAAACAGCAGACTTCAAATAAATAATCTTGTGGGTTTTCTTTATTTTTTTCTATTTTTTTTATTGTTTGTTCATTTGCCAATTCAATTAAAGTACAATCAAGCGTAAAGTGTTAGATTTCCAAGAGTCATTTATTCAAACACAAAGACAAATAAAGCTGCAAACAAAGTTCCAAAGAATTAAAACCTCACAGATTTAATGAAAAGGTTTTTCTTTTTAATGCTTTAACTTTAAAATTTCATTTTTGTATTTCAAATCTGCCTTTAACTCCTTTTACTCATAAAAGTATGCTTTAATTTATCACTGCTAATTTTATATGCTGTGGTATTTATCACCCACTCATTTACTGGCGTTAACATTTCATTACTCTGTATTTTATGGTAATTAATTGGTATTATTTAAAGCTTGCCTTTTTCATTGTGCCCTTTTCACTCTCTCTCTCTTCCATGTTTGGTGCTCAGTAAATCACAATTTGTTGTCTAATGCGTTTGTGGTTCATGGCCTAAAACATTCATTGCATATTTTAAGGTTCTATTATTGTGTAATTAAACGTATTTTCAAGGAAAATTTGTTAGGCCTGCTAGTGGGTGGTTTTTGTTCAGCTGAAATCACAGATTTCTTTGATGATTGCCGGCAAAATGCGATTTGAATTGTTAGAGAGTTTAATTGGAATGATTAAACGAATGATTGAATAATGTCTGCAAAATTCGGTTGCAAAACATTTCTATTCAGGCTTAAATGTGCTAAATTGTTGTATTGAAAAAAAGTATGGATTGAAAACAGATACCAAACACAAAAAAAAAAAAAAAAACTAGAACTGAATTTAAATCTAAACTAGATTCGAAACGAGAATTCGATCTGGATTTTGAACTTTGATCTGAATGTTAATTTAAAATTGATTATGAACTGGAATCTGCACCAAAATCTGAAAGATAAACTAAGCCAGAATGTGAACAAGAAGAAAAAGCATATAAACTAAAATTTTAAATTACAGCATTCGATATCGATTTGCGGCCCTATGCTTCCTGAAGGAGTAAAAGGAACAAATATATATAAATATATATTCGATATCGTTGGAAATTTCCATTTTAATTGTATTGTAATTTCGATCGGTATAAAATTTTGTAGTTTGCGGCTGAACTAAAATGGTAATCCAGTATAAAGGAAACTATTCGAATTTGAACTGGAATATTAAGCAGAATTAAAACTAGAGTGTAATCTAGAATTTGAACTAGAATCCAAACTAAACTCTTAAAGAAAGGATGTTTTTTTTTTGAGCCCGATAGAATGTACGAAAGCGTTAGCTACCAAACGAACTGTCATACTGCGCTCAGTTTTTGAAATTTCAGATCAGTATACTGCTGCAAATCATTATAAACAGATTCGCGCTCAAACAACGCTACCAGATTATTCAAATTTGCTCTAAATATCAGTCATTGATTCGCGCAACTTATAGACAACAAAATTCTGTTCGGAGATGAGACTCACACTTGTTTATCTATAAAATTTGTTTATAATATGTATTTTGTTCGACCTTTTATATTTCAAATATTACTAAATTTTCGAGCTTAAGGTCTTAATTTTTATAAAATTTGTTGTTGGTAACTGTTGCTAAAAAACTTTCTCGATGTTTCAATTGGTATAAAGTTGCAATTCATAAAAGTGACTTATTTTTAGTTGTGTCAGAAAATAAATTGTTAGTATATCCCTACACTCACAATATTCTGTACGTAAAATTAACTGAAATTGTAATATAAAATAAATGAAAGTTCAATTAAAAACCGGTCTACCTATTTTTCATTTATTTTTAACAAAAAGTTCATTAAATTTTTACTGTCAAAAATTCAAAACCATATTCCGTAAAATCAAATAAATATTCAGTTATTTTGTAAAATTTAACTGTCAAAAATTCAACACCATATTCAGTAAAAACGATTAAATATTCAGTTATTTTATAAAATTTTCGTTTACTCCACAAAAGAGCCGAATTTCTAAAAAATACCAGACAGACACCTGTCCGCTTGTTTTTCTTATAAGCGAGAGAGGGAGAATATTTTTATTTATTTACTTACCCAGTTACACACGTTTGTTTTACTTTTGTTGTACTGACCACGTTGTTTACAGAAGAACTCTCAATTATAAGACACCAGCAGCATGACCGATATGGCTTCGCAATTATTTTACTTTTAAAATTTGATGTATTTAACTAAATTATTTTAACAAATAGAAAATGGGAATTGCTTACACAAAACAAGCAATTCATTTTTTATAGATAAGTAAAAATTAATTTTTGGTAGTAAAATTATATAAATAACTGAATATTTAATTGTTTTTACTGAATATGGTGTTGAATTTTTGACAGTAAAATTTTATAAAATAACTGCATATTTATTTGTTTTTACGGAATATGTAGTTAATTTTTTGACAATTAATTTATATAAGATAACTGAATATTGATTTGTTTTTACGGAATTCGCGGTTGAATTTTTGACAGTAAAAATTAAATGAACTTTTCGTTGCTTTAAATTACATTTTTATTTACTTTAACATAAAGAAGAATTTAACTTAATCAACGGACAATATTAACTGCAACTGAAAATCCGTATTAATATGCACTTAGTTTTTTGAATAACTGTTAAAATCAGTTAAAAATAAATTTGCTTGGAATTTTAAATGTTTATTTATTTAAAAATGACTGAACGGAATATTTCTTAAATAAACTACAGTCCGTTACTGTAATAATATTGTGAGTGTACTGCTAAGTGCTAAATAGACTTAATTGGAATTGTAAGACTTTTGAAAATATAAATCTTTGTTGGATTTGATTAAAATTTGGCAAAAGTGGCAAAATTTTAAAAGAATTCAGCTAAAGTAACATAACTCAAAATAATTCGGTAACTTGTGCAAATAATATATCATTAAAAATGGCACACCTAAAGCTTCATACAGACGGTGGTCAGATCTTACAATGTTGTCATCAAAATTGACTAAAAATGTCTTGCAACTGTGTGAACATTGTACACTATTTTCATTTGGCTGATGTGTTAAATTAATGCATCTGACAATGGCACCATTTTCAGAAAAACGACAACATTGAAGATCTGACCATCGTCTGTACAAAGCTTAAAACTTGTTCATTATCTAGTATATAAATATTTAAGAAAAAATAAACGTTTTACATCATAATCTGAATGGATTTTTTATTAAATGGTCCAAAGATTTGTTTTTAACTATTTAATTAATGATTTATGACAAATTAAGTTCATAGAGTTGAGGCACTTTTGAACTGGGTGTGCGATATGGCCAGGCTTATCCGACTATACTTTCTTACTTGTTTTCAAATGTTAATGACTACACTCAAAATATTATGTAGTTAAATTCAAACGAAAATTCATTTTGAACAACTTAAAATTCATTTAAAAAACGGATCATTTACATTTCATTTAAAACAAATGATTTTTACATTCGTTTTTAAATTTTTTATTTTTTTAACAGCATATTCTTTAAAATTAAATAGGTCTTACTTTTAAAAAATATATTTTAACCGACAAAAATCAAACTACATAACAAAATAAATACGAAAAAACATTATTTTTTGGTAGTTTGTTTTTTAAATAGCAAACATAAATGCTAAAAAAAATTATTCATAAAATAACTATATTTTTATTCAATTTTAGTAGTACGAAAAACGAATTTAATAACCCACAATCAGTTACTGTAATAATTTTATGAGTGTAGGGATGTGATTTTTCAAGCAAATGCATGTTTTTTGTCGATAGTCTAAGAATGATGTCAAACAATTATCTTTCCGAATCATTAAATTTGCGTTAAAATGGCATCGACTTGTTTTTACATATTTTGGTGAAAATGCATATTTTTCCATATTTAAGCTTTAAATGCATATTTTGACATTTTTGAGGGGTTTTTTTTATTTTCCATATAAAAAGTTCTTAAAACAATTTTTTGATACACCAAAAACACTATCCAACAAAATTTTGAAATAATAAATAAATTCTTTTGGAGCTTTTCTTTAATTACAAGATTTTCAAGATTTCGGCAAAAGATGCTTCTATTTACATGGTTAAGACTTACAATGGGTCTGAAATATTTTATCCAAAACTGTTACAAGCTATTTGCTTGGCACATGGGTTATACCGCGTTGCAGAGAATTTAGAAGCCAATTCGATAATATTGAAATTTTTAATGATTTCTCTTTTTTCGCAGCCAGTAGCAGCGAAATGGGGGCTTGGCTAGATGCTTCAGAATCCTATTCAAAAACTTCTAGTAATTTAAGAATCTTAAAAGAGCTTGTTGATGCCGATGATTGTGCAATTGAAAAAGGAAAAGGAATATTAAATTTTAATAACATCAGAACACTTTGTATTTTGCAATTACGGATATATTGGTGAAACAATAACTATAACTTGAGTGCCTCGGTAGGCTAGCTGGTAGCGAGCTATTCTATCAGCGCCGAGGTTGCGGATTCGATTCCCGCCAGAGACTCTGGTTTCTTTCCTGCAGACAAGCATAGAGCTTCGCGGGATTAGCTTAGGAAATAATAAAAAAAAAAAAAAAAAATTAGGATTGATTTAGTTCACTTAATACTCAAGTCGTATAAATTGATATTGCAAAAAGTAAATTAACAATGTGAAAGGAAGAATAACACGACAAATAAAAAAAAAACACAAAACGTTTTGCAAAAAAAAAAAAAAAATTAAGGAATAACAAAAAAAAAAAACATTTTAAAAATTTTTGATCTAATCGGGAATCAAACACGGATTTGAAAATTTTTTTCATAATACATTGGCATTCCTCAGGTACAAGACAAAGTTTTACTTTTAATAAAGCAGTACTTATTTATTTAGTTATTTAAGTGTTTTAAAGATATTTGAATAAAACTATACTGAATTTTTTTTAAAGTTTTGTTTTTAGTTAAATCAAAAAACGATTTTTATGGAAATTTTTTTAATTTTTTGGGGCATATTTTTTATTTTGTTAGTGCTTATTTTGGATATTTTAGTGCATATTTTCAATTTTTTAGTGCATGAATATCTCATCCCTATTAATGATAAATATTATTTTACTTCGTGCTTTTGTGTTGCCTCTCCTTAATCCTTATAAATAAAAAGACGTTATTATATTTCCTTGATCTATATATTTCGAACTAACAGTTCATCTTCAGGACCTATACCAATTACAATAATAAGTCTTATTAATTATTATACATAAGTATTATAAGAATTTTTAACAATTTGAAAATTCACCTTCTTTATACATGATTGAGAAATGATTATTCACGAAGTAAATTTATAATTAATCCAGAAATACAAATTTGAATACATAAATATTAATGTTCCAAATAAAATTTGTTCGGATTTTTTTTACAATTTCAACATTTATCGGGCTTAAAAAATTCCCTTTATAATCTGAAATAGAATCAGTGCAAAAATTTTAAAAATAATCTTAAATAGTCTGAAATAGAGTTTGAAATAGATTCTTAACTTTAATCCGAGCTAGAAACTATTTTAGAATGTTTAGAATCTGAACTTAAAGACAACTCGAACTAATTAAAACTAGAATCTGATTAAGACCTAAACAAAAGTTTAACTAGAATCTAGAAAAAATAAAATTAATAAGATTTCTGTATGCGGTGCTAAATTCCCAATTTTTCATATTTGATAAATACACTGAAAATTATTGTTGAGGGAAAGCTGGCTTCTATGCGCATTTTACTGGTTGCTTAGGCCAGATCGACAGGATACCTTTTCCAAAGATTTTAGAAAAGCTAAAAATATTATACAAATAAGACCTTAGAGCGAATAAGAATTATAAGCACTCAAAGTCTTACTTGTAACTATTTAGCTTTTCTAATTTAGCTTTGGAAAAGGTTTCCTGACGATCTGGCCTAAGCAACCAGTGAAATGCGCATAGAAGCTAGCTTTCCCTCAACAATAAATTTCAGTGTATTTATCAAATATGAAAAATTCTTAATTTTTAATTTACTGTAAGCTTAAGTTTTAAAGAGATTCTATGATTATTTTTCTAAAAGTAAAACCCGCAAATTATTTATTTAATACTTAATAGGAATTAACCTTAACAAACTAATCTCTTAACTTTTTGTAACGTAGTTAATACGTTATTAAAACTCATTGTTTTCATTGTTGCTCTTTATCTCTCTTTCACTCCTATTCACCTTTTACTTCATCAATAAGCTATAGCATATGTTAGGGCTGGTATAAATTACTACGAACTGTAGTATTAAAGAAGGGTATTTTATGTTTGCTTGTCGGACGGACGTTGATGATTGAATAAAAAAAAAAAACATTTTCTTTTACTTTTTCATATTTTCAGGTTGATTATGATGAGTATGATACACATTATTACTATAATTATGATATTTTGATATGATACTATTAGTAGATTGTATGTTTTCTTTGTTAGATGTATGTATGTAGATGTTAACTGTATATTGGATTCCTGTTAAAATGATTGATTTTTTGCTTAAGATTAAAAGATTCCTTTGTGCAGTGGAAAACAAAGAAAATTCAAGATTTTAGTGATTTTATCTAAATAATTATGTAATATGTTTCGTAAAACTAGTCTTTAGATTATTATTTTCCTTAATTTCCTTTAAGTTAGCTATTATATATTATAACTTTTTAAGAAACTTATTTAATAGACTTGAAATATTATTTTACAGAACTTTACCTTAATTTTATTTCAACCCTTTAAAATATCGACTCTTCTGTTGGCTTTTATGCTGTCAATTTTTATTTAAAAATTAATTCTAATAAATAAAACCTCAGTTAAATCAGCAGACACAATTTTATTTATATACGGAAAATAACATTAAACTTAAATATCAACCAGTTCAAAAAAAAAAAAAAACTAACTTCCAGCAGACATTTCAAAACCAGTTTGTTGTTTTATTAACCAAAAAGCAAAACAAAAACTCATACGGTAAAAACTGTTGCATACCTTTAAATATAGTCGAGAAAACAAAATACTTTGCATACTTTTAGATGCGTTTAACAAACGTTAGCCAAAGCTTTTTGTGTGTGTTTTATTTTTTTTGCAATTTTGAATCTGAATAGTGTGAGGGAGTAAAGAGTTGAGTGCATGAATAATTGATTTCATTTCAACAACAAAATTCAACATGAGAGTAGTATGAACTTCGTAGAATTTGTAACTGCACAAAATGACAATGTGACATTTTGTGTCTAGCGTTCATACATCAAAAGGAGTTGAAATAGTAACTCCCGGGTCTATTCATTTAAATAAGCTATGATGGTCAGAGCAGAGCAAAACGACAAATACATAGAGACATTAAGCGATACGTAATAAAAGGCGAACAGTGGGGCTGAGTTTGTTTTTATTTACAAAAAATTTTTAGTTTATATTAAAGATTAGGTTTAAATTAAATTTATATTCAAGTTTTAAGTTCAGATTTTAATTAAGATTTTAGTGTTTGTCTTAAACTAAGATTATAGTTTAAATAGATACAAGTTAAGTTCTATTGCTGGCTCTACTTCAGATTCTATCTCTGTTCTAAGTTCTACTTTTTTTGTTTTTGGTTAAGATTCAGGTGTTCGTTCAGGTTATTGTTTAGTTCCAGCTGTTTAATTTTCTTTAAAACATTTATTTCTAGCCTTCTTTTTGTTGTCCCTCTGTCTTGTTTACATTTCCCTACACCTTAGCATATGCTATGGAAAATTGTGCGTTAATTTTACAGTGCTTTTTTTTCTTTCTCTTTTCAGTTTATTTACAAATTCTCACTAGCTGATGAAGTAGTTGTTGTAGAGAATGTAAGTATACTGTTTTTATTTGTTCGTTAAATTCACAATTATACTTTTTGCCTTTTATGGACTTGGTTACGACTGGGTATTACCACATACTCTTACTGATTAATTTCTTTACGTAGAAATAGTTGTGGATTTGGTTGTTTGTTTGCCGGTCGTTGTTGTTATTGGATTTAAAAATTCCTTTGTCCTTTTAATCCTTGACAACTGTATGCTGTTTTTGTGCTGTGTAACCTGGGGTATCGCAGTGTTCATTGTTTAAATTCTGGCATAAGAAAATAAAATTCTGAAGATGGAGGAATTGTTGTCATGGTTTATCAGTCATTTACCATACACATACAGGGATAGAAATGTTGTTATTGTTGTCTATCGAATCGTGTATGAATTCCAACTTTATTCAGCTAAAAAACTTTTTTTCGTTCATTCATTTAGTCATTTAATCATTTGTTCAGTCATAGAGTTATGGCTGTTTGTCTATATGTCTAGTAGAACAAAAAGATATTTTTGCCTGATATTTGTGTTTATTTTGAAGCTGCTCATTCATTTATTGCCATGACAACAATTTTATACTTATGCACTTTTTTCCATTTGAGATTTATTTTTTAACATTTTCATTGAAATTTTCTGTTTAAAATTAATTTTCTTTTTTAATGCTTCTATAGAAGCAAAAATACGTTGATTTTTTTGCGGAGTTATTTTTTAAACACAAATTAATCGCTTGTTATTATTTCAATAAATGTTACAGATTATGTAGTATACCTGCAGGCGCTGAAAAACATTTAAAAAACAAAGCATATGAAAAAGCAGAAAAGGATTTCAAATGACAAATGAAGAAAAAATAAAAAAAATGGAATAAAATGAATGAATTGAATCTGTACAGAAATAAAGAAGTAGAGTTTTTTTCAGCTCTAGACTTTTGTGTTAAAAATAAGTTTTGTTTTAAAATAAGAAATAAAAAGTAAAATGCGTAAAAAAGCGACGCTAAGTCTAAAAAGTTATTTTTTATCTGTGTTTGAAAATAAACCGAACAGAAACGACACCTATTTTTTTAGTGTTTGAGTATAAGTACGCAGCCGTTAATACCGTTCATAACTATTTTTACGAAAGTAACAAACATTATGTAGTGTTCTGTTTTTCGTTATAAAACAGAACAACTGTAGTGATTCTGTGGCGAACATGCTCTTTAGTGTTTTTAACATTGATGAAGGATTCAGCACAAAAAAAAAATATTTGCAACTCTTCTCACTAGTATTGTTACTGTTACTTGACAATTTGCACGACCACAGCACGAATAGCCTGTGTGTGTATTATATACATGTTTTGTTTTTGTAAATTTTTTTGTTGTGTTAACCAGCCAAAAGGCCGCAGAACACAGCTGAAACGAACGAACATTAATGTGCTGAACCGAACACAACGAATTTTGTGGTTTTTATGATAAACCGAACGCAATGAAATGTTACCATCTTTATGTTGAGTTGGATTAGTACGGTATTTTTATTGTGTTAGAAGTGAAATGTTTTTTATGGTATTAAATGCACAAACACTATAAGCGTTTGTATCTTACATATTTCTCTCGTACGGAACACTAAAGTACAGTATATAATGCTTGTTTTAGAACACTAATTCAAATGTAACAGGGGGATTTTTTGTGTAGAAATTGTGGTTTTTTATGTAAGAAATGTGATTTTTTTATGTTGAAATTGTGAATTTTCATGTAGAAATTTCGTGAATTTTTATGTAAAAACTGTGACTTTCTACGTAAAAAAATGAACTTTATGTGTGACTGTTAAAGTAAATGTATGAATTTTAAAGTAAAAGTGGGAGTTTTTTAAATAAATAGTTAAGTTTAGTTTTTGCTAAAAAGTTTGGAAAATAAAAAAAGAACTTCTGATTTTCTCCCACTTGTTGTATTCAATAATACTCAATAAAAAATCCTTTACTATTACTTTGTTGTCGTAAGCAGTCCTGACTGAATTTTAATTTTCCTCATGTTTGCGATTGGCAATATGACAAAATGCAAGAAAATATTGAACGAATGTCAGTTAATTAAGTTCCATGTATTCATGCAAAGAAATGTAAATTGACCCCTTGACAAAGCAACGAAGTGCCTCGATGAGTATCAGCAACAAAAGCTTACAAAATGTGAAAAAAAGAAGAATTGTTCCTGCTGCACTAACAATGGCAAAAACTGGCATTAAAAATCAATCTTGTCTCCATAAAACATGATAAAGTGGAAAATATTTATACAAAGATGTTAAAGAGGCCGCAGCCAACCAGCAACAACAACTTCAATAACTTCAACAGCAGCAGCAGAGCAATTGTACCATTGGCAGGACATCTCAACAATGCGCTTCAATGAGATGTCACAATAAATTGATGAACACAGTATCAACAAATGCACCAACAATGAGTAATAAAGTTCCAAATGATATCGAACCAATTGCAAATAAAGTTGAAGTTTAAAAGAAGTTTTTATATATATTTTTTCGGTGTTTCACTATAATGTAAACGACAGTTTCGATTGTTCGTTTGAGGAGTCCAATTGGACATCATGGCAATTTCATTTTTAAACAAACATATTTTTTCGTTTAATATCAAAGACAAAAAAATTAAATTGCATAGTTTTTTTTTGTACTATCAAAACCCGTATAAAGAAAAGGGGTTGAAGAAGCAAAAGAACTTTAAAAGGGGATTGTAAAGAAAGCTAAACAAAAATGTTAGATGTTAATCATTGTATCCAAATTGATCAATCTTTTTTAAAGTCTTATATTTTCTAAAGTCATTTTCAACACGAAATGTTGAAAAAGAGACTCTTTTATATGGAACTCTTTTCCTTACACAAAAGGTAAAATTTTATACGAAAAATTAACTTTTAACTCAGTCCAGAAAAATATTCCCCTTTACTCGAAAAGATCACCTTTTATACGCAAAAGTAATTTTTTTTACTCGTAAAAGTCACTATTTACAGGATAAAGACGACACTTTTTTTTTTATAAAAAGTAAATTTATACACAAAAAAGAAAATATTCTTTGCGTTAAAAGAAGTTACTTTAAAAAATCTACCTTTTTTCAAAAAAGTCACATTATAAAATAAAAAGCCTCTTGGTGCAAAAAGCTTTTACGCAAAAAAGTCACTTTCGACACAACAACCTGTTAACCGATCGTCAATCTGGATTCAGACCTCAGCGTGGCTGTACTTCAGCTCTTACCGATGTGATAGAGGAAATTCGTAGTAGCCTAGATGATAGAAAAATAACGTTTTTGGTATTATTGGACCACTCAAAGGCTTTTGATACAGTGCACCATTCAATCTTGTGCATGAAATTGTCCAAATTATTTAAATTTTCCACGTTTGCGGTGAAACTGTTGTCATCATACCTTTCAAGTAGATGCCAATCAGTTGCAAATGCCGAAACTATATCGCGTTCTTTACAAGTAACTAGAGGTGTCCCACAGGGATCCATCCTTGGACCCCTGCTATACTCCTTATATGCGAACGATCTCCCAAACCAACTATCGTATTCTAGTATACAAATGTATGCTGATGACGTTCAGCTGTATCTCAGTAGTCCTAAAGAGTCAGCTAATATGAAAATACGGGAATTAAATCATGATCTTGGGAAAATACTAACATGGGCAGCTGCTAACGGTTTGCGACTTAATCCTAGCAAATCGAAATGCATATTAGTATGTAAAAGGGCCTTTCATATAGATTTTGAGGTAAATTTATTTCTTGGTGATTCGAGAATCGATGTTGTAGATTCAGCAAGAAACTTAGGAGTACTATTTAACAGAAATTTAACCTGGTCGAATCACATTACACAAGTTTGTGGTAAAGTATATGGCATGTTGCGAAGTTTATGGGCTACTCAGCACTTTACACCTCTGCAAGTGAGAATATTACTTGCAAAAACATATCTTCTGCCGACACTTTTATACTCATCTGAAATTTTTACTGGTTGTAACACAAATGATATGAGAAGGCTGACTGTAACATATAACAATATCATCCGTTACATATTCTCTTTAAAAAGATTTGATCATATATCGCAGCACTCTTGTAGTTTATTCAATATGTCATTTTCAAACTATCTTCAATTCAAAAACTTGATATTACTTCACAAAATAATAACGACAAAGGAGCCAAAATATCTTTATGAACGTCTGCAGTTTTCTAGATCGTGTAGAGGGAAAAAATTAATACAACTTCGTCACTGTGACCATGCTTCTGAATGCCAATACTTCATATTAAGCATACGTCTCTGGAATCAACTTTCAAATGATTTGCAAACCACTAGCAACGCTATAAGATTTAGAAAATTATTGAGGGAATATTTTTCGTAAATTTTTTTTAATGTTTTGAATGTCAACTTTGTTTTTTATTTATTTTAATTTTTATATATGTACTTATATACTTTATTTATTTTACTCTATTTAAATTTAAATATAACCTATGTAGTTTTTAGAAAATATTTTTTATCAACGTATACTTTAACTTGTCTGATTCTAATGCTGTAATTTATAAGATATTGAGTCTTGTTGTATTAGAAATTAATAAATACAAATACAAATTTTGCAGAAAATGTCACACATTTTTGCAGAAAATGACACAGTTTTTAAACAAAAGGTAACTTTTTAAACAACAAGTCATTTTTTACATGAAATAGTTACCTTTGAATGATAAAGTTACTTTTTACTCTCACACTTTTTTCAGAAGTGAATATTTTTACTAAAAAGTCTTTCAAAAACAATTATTTTGTAACAAGAAGTTGATTTTTGTTAAATGAAAGAGTTATTTTACAGAAAAAAGTCACACTTTTTATACAAAAAATTTCATATTTTTTACTCCAAAGTTTTTTTTTAATCTCTTTTACACAAAAAAGCCCTTTTTTTGCAAAAACCAAATATATTGTAAAAAAAGTTACTTTATATAAATAAAAAGTCCTTTTTTAAATAAAAAGTAACTTTTGAAAACAACAAATCACTTTCCTAGCCCTCCACCAACGCCAGTGGTGAATTAGGGTATATAAAGTTTGTCATTCGGTGTGCAACTTTTTAGATATTTATCTGAGACCCCGTTAATATATTCACATTCTGTTTCCTTGAAAAATTCTTAATATATAGCCGATATAGCCATGTCCGTCCTTTTGTCGAAATCATGCTCACTTTAGAACGACTTAGTTTGAGATTGAAATACAAAATTGGTTGGGTAGGAAAAGAGTTATTAACTCAAATGTGGAATAACCTTCCTAAAAAGTTTGCATTTTTGTTACAAAAACTAGCATAAATAAATGACATCATCATTATATTTCATTTAAGTTAGTCAACGAATTATAATACTGTAAGTCAGCTTTTAAAAAGATTAGCTTATATTTTAAAGATGCCATATAAAGCCCACTCCTAAAAATTCGAACTCTAGGTGGAAGACGGTTTTTAAATAAAAGTCACTTCTTTAAACAAAAAATAAAATTATAGAGAAACACAACAGCTTTTTACACAAAATGTCACACTTTTTAACATGGGAATACATATTTTTTTACAAAGAGTTACACTTTTTACACAAAATGTTACACTTTTTACACAAAAAGTTATACTTTTTACACAAAAAATTACAGTTTTTAGTCAACAAAATACACTTTTTACCCAAAAGGTTTAACTTTTTACGCATTACACAACAATTTTATAAACACGTTTTCTTTCAAAAGAAAAAGGTGTTCACTATTGTCTTAAGGAGAAAAGTCACATGATTTTTTCTAACATAGAAAGTAACACAAATTTTCTCTATAAAAAAGTAACAAATGTGTGTCTGTTTTCGTTTTAAAATCCCTTATTTCCCCTCAAAAATGTTTTTCTTTCTTAAAAATCCTTTTTTGACGTCACTTCTAAAGGAGAAATCCTTCCAATAAAGTCACCCCCCTTCAATCCAAACAATTTATTCTCTAGTCCTCTCAGTTTGCTCTCTTCTAAGGAAATTTCCCTTCTCATTTGTTTTGCTTTTATTTCTGGCTCTCTTGTAATTATTTTTACTCTATTTTGGGATTTTTTTTTATTATTTAAAAAACAAGTTTAACACATAACCGGCTTTCAAAACTTATTTAGAATGTAATAACAATTACTTTGTTCGTTGTCCTCAAGTTCCTGGTTGCGTTACCTTGAATGGGGTTTCTGACTGTGTTCAGTCACTGCAAAACCACTGTAATATAGAAAACCATACATGCCTTGTTTGTACCGGTGGTTTAACTCTATGGTAAAACAATATAGTAGAGGCATTCAGAGGGATCTGAACTACTACCTCACTGCCTCTGACCAGAGGGGAGGGGATGGGAAGGCAAGCAAGGATTTTATTACAATCGTTAGTCACTATCACATTAACACTAAAGTGGTTGGTTTTTTGAACGTATATGTGGGTGTTAAAGAAAGTTGAGGAAGCAAGGGTATAGAGAGTGAGTGTGTGGGTATGTTGAAGGATTTTATTTTATAAAACACCAGTTGCTTATGGTAACTTTAGCTCTCTGTATATATGGGAGACTCTGTTGCTCTAAGCTGAATATGTTTCTCTGTTATGCATTCATTTGTGTGTTAGTGTTCGTGAGTTTGTGAATTTAATTTGCCTGCCTTGTAGTTATTTGTTTGTTAAATGCATAACGGGTTTTTGGTTTTATTTCAAACTGGCTTTCATTTCTTTCGTTTGCACATTCTACCTCTTCAAATGCTTATATAAATTGCCCGATTTGTATGTGTGTCCTGTGTTTTTCTAAAAGAGTTGTATGCAAAAATTTGTTTGGTTTTGACATTGTATTTAAGTAGCTTAAAGGTGTGTTCTTAAGTTTATGTGTGTTTGGTTTTATTTGTATATTCGTTGGCTGAAACTATATAAGAAAAGTATACTCTAGTTTTAGATACGTTTTTTAAATTTACACTTTGTTTTATAGAATTTTTGTGGTTTTTTGATACGGATACTGTAGTTTAATTGACTCTTAATACCAGAAACTGTCGTAAATTGAATTTTTTTTAAGAAAACAAAGCTTTTACTTTGTTGTTAATTAAAAGCCAGAGGGGGAATAAATCTTACTAATAAAAAAATAGCAAGCTAAAGTTTGGCTTTGAGAGAGTTAAATAACCAAATGGGTTTGCATTTTTCCTTTCTTTGGATTTTAAATTTTGCCTTTTCCGGTAAAATAAGAGATTATTTTTTAAGCCCTCCACCAGCACTAATAGTGAATGAGGGTATTCTAAGTTTGTTCCGTGCGAAACTTTCCTAAAATTTAGTATATATATTCAGGGTCCTTAAAAAATTTCAAGCCGATTTAGCCATGTCCTTCCGTCTGTCTGTTTCTCTGTCCATCTGTTGAAATCACGCTCACTTTCGAACGACTTAAAAGAAAAGAACGAAATTGGTGTCAAACTCTGTTTAGTTCTTCTAAACAGTTCGGGATTGAAATCAAATCGGTTTAGTAGAAAAATACTTATGCTATGATAAGTTTAACATTCTCACAAAAAAATGATATTTTTGTTACAAAATCTAGCATAAATTAATATCAGAATGCATCGATTCATTTAATTTTACACAAATCCGTTATATGTTACTGGAAATCATACTTATAAGCTTTGTGAAGATCGGTCCATAGTTTACCATATAAAGCCCAATCTCGAAAAACACTAAAGTATGTCTAAAACTGTAACGAATAATAGTATTGCAGCAAAATTAAATCTGCCATAGCTTTAAAAGCCTAGAAATCACTCACGATCTGTAATTTTCCACAGGCCCCATATTAAGCCCACTCTGAAAAACAATATAAAGCCTTAAAGCCAAAAATAACTTTTTTTTTGCAATTTTATTAGAAAGTTGTAGTTTTTTTTTTAATTTAAAAAGGGTTATTTTTTTTGTGAATTAGAAAATTGGACTTTTTTTTTGCAATAAACAAAAAAAAAAAAAAAAAATATTATATTTCAACTTAAACTGTTTTTAGAAACTTTATATTTAATATAAAATATCCTAATTTAGATTTTAGTTTTAAAGTTTTTTACAAGTATCTCAATATTTTTAATTAAAATTCAAATTTCAACAGTTATTCCGCACTTTTTTCAACTAATTACTCATTTCCTTTTGTTTTCTAAGTAATTTGTTTTACCCCATTTCCTTTAAATTTATCCTGTATAGTGGCAAATTAATTAACATTTTCATTGGCATAAACAAATAATTGAAAATTATAAATTCAAAAACTTAAACCTCAAATTACTTGTAAACAAAAGATAAAAAGAATTTTTTATTTGTTATTAAAATTTTGTAAATAATAGACAAACTCTCAAACCTACATAAACAACTTTGTTTACGTTTCTCATAATTGCAATAATCTGTACAAAAAGTATGCTATTGTTTTCATATTACAAAAGAAACTATTGTTTTTTACTAACGCTAGTGCTCTTCTATCTCTCTACCTGCCACAATAAAATGTTGCCTTAAGTGAATTAAGACAGTAAGCTAAGGTTAATTAACAAATATTAACTCTTGATTGAATTAATTCAATGCAAATAAGTTAAAATTTTAATTGGTTTAAAAAAAACCCCAGAAAACGCCTAGAAGTATGCTTTTCTTTTTAAATTAAATAAATGAAATGCAATTTACTTTGCGTTTTTAACTATTTTTTTTTTGTATAAAATCTTCAAAATGTTTAAACTAAACTTTCTTTTTAACAAAAAGAAAAAAAGCCCAAGAGTATGTTTTATTTAAGAAATTAGCACTTTAACATGCATTGAAATATTTCCTATATTGTACTTCATTTATTTAAATAAAGAGGTGCTTTTATTTTTAATAAGGAGTTGCAAATGTCTTTTAACTTGTGTTTTTTATTATGCCTTACGATTAAAAATTTTAAATAAATTATAATTTGTGACTTTTCTATTAAATACAAAAAAACCCTTTTATTTATAGACATTAACTTAAAATCAGCCATAGTTTTCTTTTAATTTATTTAGAATATAGAACACCTACAACTTTGCTTTATGTTTTCAATTTAAAACTACCTTCTATTTAAATAGTTTTTCCTTTTCCTCGCCTTCCAATCTCTCTAATTAGATTAGTATTCGTTGCAGTTTATTTTATTTATTTATTTTTTTATTCTTATCCCCTTCTTTTGTTGTTTATTTTTATTATCTTTAATATGAAATCTTAGTGTAAATGGTACGTGTCATTGCAAATATTTGCATAGAATAACAAGAGAAAATAAATCTCCAGTTACAAATGCTTATGCAGCCATCAACTGAAACTACCCAAGAACCAAACACAAACCAACCAACCAACCACCGTCACAGTTAAAAATGTTATTCCCAACATTTATTTTGCTACTTAAAATGCAAAATAAATGCGTTTAGGAAATAAAGTGTGAGAGGTTTAAGGGAAAGCAGAAAACATTAACGAAAGCGTTAGAGATTTAGTTGATATCGAAAGTGTAAAAGAATAATTTCAAATAAAGGGTGTTGAAAAAATAGCAAAAAAATAAGAAATAATTTTTTTTGTTTTTGTTAAAAAAATCTGACTTTTTTTTATAACTGGTGAAGAAGTATAAAATTTTTCCGAGTAAAATATTGCTACATTTTTTTCGGGGAAAAAATTGTGCGTTGGTATTTTTTTGGGTAAAAAAAAATAACGTGACTGTTTCAAAAATGGTTAAAAAAAGTTTCAAATGTTGTGTGGAAAAAACTTTGACTTTTTTCTGAGTACAAAATAGTGAAACTGATTGGAAAAATGTGTGACCTGTTTTCTGATTGGACGAAAGTGTGTGACTATATTTTCGGTTAAAAATGTGTGACTTATTTTTGGGTAAAAAATTTTACTTTTTTTCGATTAAAAAATTTGTGACTTTTTTTTGATGCAGAAAAAAAGGAGAATATTTCTTTATAGGGCAGAAAGTGTTACATTTTGGAAAAAGATGTGATATTTTTCTTGTCGTTCTCCAGATATACAGAAAATAAAAACAACAACATGGGACTTAGAGGAAGTCGTGGTTTTTTGCTCATATCTCAACCATTTGTAGATCGCTGAATTTAATGGAGCATATTTGATATAAATATATACCAACCAAGTCCCCATCATGTCTGGGATCTTCGGAAACTCGATTCCAGCAGTTTGAATGACATCGTCAAATCAATTTCTTTTTGTGAAAAGTGAAGGACCCAGAATATATACTTTATAGGGTCTGAATGTTGGTGAAAACAAACGGTAAAATAGTTTTTTTTTTGCGTAAAAAAGTTTTATTATTTTTTTTGTAAGAACTATATATATTTTTCTAAAAAGCCTTTTTGGCATTTTTTTGGAAAAAAAAATTTACTGCCAGGCCAACAATGGCGACAAGAACATTTCTTTCGCATATTTATATTGAAAACAGTAATAAAAAACTAAAATTTGTTTATGTCGACATCGTGGCCCAGGCAGTAACATTTTTAGTAAAAAAGTATCTTTTTATGAAAAAGTTTTTTTTTTGTTGAAAAAAGTATCTTTTTGTACAAAATAGCTTTTTTCTGTATTATATGTATATATATATATATTTATTTACTCATAAACTCATAACAATTTTGAGCTTCAGAGCCTAAAGGGCATTGTTGAAGCAAGTTGGCAAAAAAAAAAAAAAAAAAAAACAATAATTCTTGAGTTAGTAATTAAATAACCAACATAATAAAAATTAGCATTATATCATTGTAGGGTAATACGTACAATTATTTATTGAAAAAAAGTATCAATTTTGAAGAAATGTATCTTTATGTGAAGAAGTAAATTGATGTGTAAAAAGATTTGATTTTGAAAAAAGTAACGTTGTGCAAAAAAAAAATATTCTTTTTGGTAAAAAAGAATTTTTTTTATTGAAAAAGTATGTATCTTTTTGAGAGAAAAGTATGTGAAAAAAGTATATTTTTGTGGAAAAAGTATCTTTTTGTGAAAAAAATATATTTTTGTGAAAAAAGTATCTTCTTGTGAAAAAGTATTTTTTTGAGAAAAAAGTATCTTCTCGTGAAAAAAGTATCTTCTTGTGAAAAAAGTTTCTTTTTGTAAAAAAAGTATATTTTTGTGAAAAACGTAACTTCTTGTGACAAAAGTATCTTGTTGTCAAAAAGTTTCTTTTTTAAAAAAAAGTATTTTCTTGTGAAAAAGTATTTTATTGAGAAAAAAGTATCTTCTCGTGAAACAAGTATTTTCTTGTGAAAAAAGTTTCTTTTTGTAAAAAAAAGTATATTTTTGTGAAAAACGTAACTTCTTGTGACAAAAGTATTTTCTTGTGAAAAAAGTTTATTTTTGTGAAAAAAGTTTCTTTTTGTGGAAAAAGTATCTCTTTGTAAAAAGAGTATCTTTTTGTGGAAAAAGTATTTTTTTGTGAAAAAGTATATTTTTTAATGAAGAAATAACTTTTTAGTTAAAAAATATATATTTTTTGTGAAGATTTACTGAGATTATTTATCACCTCGTTTTGTTTTTCCATTTATTCCATTTGGATTGTGATTTAAAACCACCTAGATTATTTTAATAAATAATAATTCCTATTTTTTGTGTGTGCTTTTCCACAACTATTTATAATTGTGAGATTTTAATCTTTTAATTTCATGTTTCGCACTTTATTTTTGAGCAGCGTCATTTAGGGGAGTTTTTATAATCCAACACTTTGCCCTTAATTTTCTTACCCTTCATTTCATTTGCTATTTATCGTAGCAATTTTTTCATGAACTTTTTTTTGCATTTGTTGAGTACGAAAAAAATTTAAATTGTCGTAGGTAAGAGTGTGAAAAAAATATTACAATTTCATTTTGGATTTAAAGGAGTTGTAGTTGATTTATGGTCAGTCAAAGAAAAGTTTGCAATGGATTCTTAAAATTGCAATGTTAATTACAGTTATACGATGCTCAGGGGAATAGCAGAAAAGGACAGGGTTGAAGAGTTAATGTTTAAGGAAAGAAATGATAGGATATTTTGGAATTTTGTAAGGGCCTTTAAGTGATTTCAAAATCAATTTTTTCAATAAAACCTTCAAGGACTTGTATGAATTTTAAAGAATTTCTTGACTTTGAGTATAGAAATTTATTTGTCTCGTTAACTTTCTTAATCCTCTACTTTAAGGAAACTTGTGAATCAATGAAGCAAAATTAGTCATTATATTAATAAAATTAAGTATATGTTTAATTAAATTAAAGTAAAAAAAAAAATTTTAAATAAAAATTAAAATTAAATGGCATTGATAAAAATCCTATGTAAATAATCATCAATTCTTATAAATTGTGCTGATGGCAACGAGATATTTATTGTAGCGTACGAATAAATAAATAAAAAATGGGGAAAATTCAACAACTCATGTTGTATTGAAATGAGACAAAAAAAAAAAAAAAAAAAAAAATGAACCGAAAAGGAAACATCTCGGAAAATAACAATCATTTATTAAAAAAGGACTCACACCACAGTATAATGAGCCTGATGAAGGATATTGTATTTCCAGCGTTAATATTAAGAAAGAGACTTAAAAAAGAAAAGAAATTGTCAACGGTAATCAAAGTAAATAAACTGTAAATACAGATTGAAAAAAAGATACAAACGTTTTCACTGTGTGCTCTTAAGAAGTCCTTATAAAATAGCATGTCCTTTAAACATTAAATTCAATTACAAGGGTGGGTTAGTCTGGCGTTTAAAATCGTTTAAAGTCGAAATTATTGAGACAAATGTCAGTTAATTCAAAAAAATGACACACAAAAAAGCCAAAATAAATAAAGAAAATGCATAAGTGCATTAAAAAAAAATAAGATCAAAGACAAAATGACTAGAGAGAAAAAAAAATCAAGAAACAACAGGATTGAGCATTAAAATTAATGACTTTTGTCTAAAATTGTTAATGGAATATGGCAGGAGGTTCTGATTTTACAACGCAGTAAAAAAACTTGAAGTTTTTCAAAGAAACGATAAAAGGATCACACATTTATCATTTATTTTATGTAAGCTTTTAAGAAATGTTCAAACTTTTTATAAAAAATGCAACATTATATAAGCAAAGCACAAACTTTTATAAAATAATGCCAATTTTTATGCAACAAGTTGGTTCAAAAAGTGAAATTTTGTATAACGAATTTAGCTTTTTATAAAAAAATTAAAGTGTTTTGTTAAAAAGTGCAACATTGTAAAAAGGTGCAACTTTGTACATAAAAGCCACTCTTTGAAAAAATATGCATGTCATTATGAAAGAAAAATCTAACATTTTTAAAAAAAGCAAATAGAAAATTTTGTGGAAAAAATTTAACATTTTGTGCAAATTTTTTTTTTGTAGAATAGTTACGTTTAACTTTTTGCGCAAAAATTGTGACTTTTTATGCAACGTTTAGATAAAAAATTACAACTCTTTGAAAAAAGGATTTTTTTTTTAAATATAAAACGTTATTTTAATAAAGGAACTTTCATTTTTTTTTCTTTTTTAATTGATATCAGTTTTGCAAAACTGTTTTGTTAAATGTGACATTTTTGTAGAGCAAATTAAAAAATCTTTTTGAAATATTCAAATGTTTCCTTGTTAATCTTATAAATAATAAAAGCAATATAAATAATGAAAATTTTTCAACCCAACAAAAATCCTTTGTTTTGTTGAAGAAGACATGCCACGGGAAATGCTCTGCTAACCGTTGTAAACATCCTTCCACAACATGTGTGATTTTGGCATATTTTACACCTGCGGTTAAGTTTGAAACATCTCACATCTCAACGCAAACAAACCCCTAAAGCTCCTCCTCCTAGCCGAAGCCTTCATAAATTATTTAAATTATTTTTTTGTTAGAAACATGTCAGAAGATTATCATCAACAAATAGAGTTTTTAGTTAAACAACTTCTTAATAAAATATAACAAAAATTTGTTAGCTAAAAACATCTAAATCCTGTATCTGATATTCAAATAAAACCGCAAGAAGAAACAGCAGGTAACCTAAACAAAACTTTGAATCAGTTGCCAGAGAACCTAAAAGTATGCTAGGATTTTCGTTTGTTTAAATTGTTTCCTACCTGTGATAATGGTTTTAAAGTAAACTAATATAAATTTTTTTTTATATTTTTTTTTTGTCAGCAACTAGCAAAAATCTTATAATCATATTTAACGTAGTGTGATCTTAGGCGTTGAAGTGTAAAATTGTGGCAAATTTGTTAAAAAGCTGGAAAAACGGGAAAAAATAAATGTAGAGTTGAAAATAAATATGAATTTGAAATTGTTAAAATATGAACATTTTGTAGGAGTAGAGATAAATTTTAATATTTAAGCACACTTGAATATGTTTCTATGTCTGCGGAAAGGAAGAACTTTATAAAATTATATGATGCCATGGATGATTTGTACAAATGTATGTGACTGCGTAAAAATAAGATTATTTTAACAAATTTAGTAGAAAATAATCTTCTTTTTTTGCGGTGCAAACGATGAAATTAAAGAAAACGGGGACGTGGGAGAAGATTAAAATATATTTAATAGTAAGTTTATAGTCTAATGTATAGTTTAGCATACAGTTTTTCTTTAAGTCTATAGCTTAGTCCAGATTTTAGTATATAGTTGAGCTTATAGCTTTGTCTTTAGTCTCTCCTATAAATTTATTTATAGTACAGTATATAACAAAGCGTATAGTCTAGTTTATAGACTGATCTCTTCATGTAAACTTTTGTGAAAAAAGTGCAACTTAATAAACAATAACGGAGTTTGGTTTTTGCTGCAAATGGTCTTACGAAAAGCAAATTCAAAATAACAAAAAAAAAAAAAAAATAGAGTTTTCGTTTAATATCATAAAAGAGTATCCAAAATTGTGCTCTATCGCACTACAATTTGTACCAAACACTTAATTACGCTAAAATGCAACTTGAAGTGGATAGTGTGCTTAAAAACTTCTTTGAACAATATACATTTTAACAAAAAAGTGCAACTTTATACAAATAATTATTACAAATTTTTAAAATTCATTTTCGTGTTCAGTAGGTCCAAATCCATGAGAAAAAGTATGCTAGAACCAAATAACAAAATGGCTGTTGCCTAGTGTAATATGCCACTATTTTTGAAAAAGGGGAAATTTTGTAACAAAAGGGCATAAATGTTCAACCTTTTCTCAATAAATTACAATTTTTGTACAAGAAGTAAAACTTCATAGGAAAAAAGAGTTAACTTTTTGTATAAAAAATGCAAACAGGCATTTTGTAGAGAAAAAGTACAGTTTTTTAAAGAAAAAACAAAGTGCAACTTTTTATAAGCAAAGCGGAAAATTTTGTGGAAAAATTTCAATAGTTTGTGAAAAAGTGTGCAAATTTTTTGTGAAAAAATGTTCTTTTTTCTGAAAAAATTCAATTTTTTATATTAAGAAACAACGTGCAACTTTGAAGGTGGAACATTTTGTAAAAAAGTGCAAATTTTTGGGGAAGAATTACAATTTTTTTGAAAAAACACAAACTTTTTTTAGAATAAAGTTAAATTTTGGAAAAATATATCGATATTTTTCACGAACAAAGTGCAACTTTATAAGAAAAGTGAAACGTTTTCTTGCAAGAACAAATAAATTTTTGTGGAAAAAAAATAATTTACATATTTAGTTTGTCGAAAAGTGCAACTTTTTGTTAAAAAAAAATGCAATGAAAAAAAAAAACATTTTTATGAACAAAGTGCCACTTTTTTTAAAAAGTATAATATTTTGTAAAAAAG
The DNA here is from genome assembly GCA_963931875.1 of Pollenia griseotomentosa. Classification (NCBI taxonomy): domain Eukaryota; kingdom Metazoa; phylum Arthropoda; class Insecta; order Diptera; family Polleniidae; genus Pollenia; species Pollenia griseotomentosa. The sequence continues at coordinate 197,756,940 of OZ007561.1, read as the reverse complement.
TGCAACATTTTGTAAAAAAGTGCAACATTGTGTAAAAATGTGCACATTTTGTAAAAAAGGTACAACTTTCTTTCTTAGGGCAGTTTTCTATTCTATCGTCTAATCCTAAGTGTGGTCTAAAGTCTAGCCTTTAGACTAGTCTTTAGTCTAGCCTATAGACTAGTCTTTAGTGTAGCTTATAGACTAGTCTTTAGTCTTTATTATAGTCTATATACTATATATAGTTTATTATAGTCTAGATAACAAACACGGAGGTTTGATTTCAAATTGGAAATGATTTGAAATCAAACGTTTGATAATGATTTGAAAATCATTTGAAAATCATAGCATTCTCAACAAAAAGGGGAAATTATTGTCAAATTAAAAAAATGCCTTTATTTTCAACTTGCTTTCAAAAGTAATTCTCATACGTTTTTCAAATGTGGATTATATCACAAGGTGGAAAATAAATAAAAATATATTATTTTTTTAATTTAAATTCATTATTTATTTAAATAAACTGCGTGATAAAATTCATTATTTATTTAAATAAACTGCGAGATAAACATTCGGCACCATAGCTAAAATATGAAATAATGTTCTTTCCGTCCTCTAATTCTTGCAAAGACGAAATAATTGGCACCGCACCGCGATCATACAACAAACTTATTAATATCTTCCCTTTCCTGTTTAATTTTTTAATTCGTATTTTTAACCATTGCAATTACTCACAAATAATTTTTATTTTTTCCAAGAAATAAATCGTTAATCGCCATTTTTAATGCTTACATTTATTTTTCGCTTTAGTATTGCCAAGCTTAGTTTTGATTTGAATTTAACATTTGATACCAATTTGACATCAAATTGATAAAATATTTGATGTCAAATGTTTATTTTCAAATCATTATCAATTTGAATTTAAATGTAAAAATCAAACATTTAAAAAACGTTTGAGAATTGTGTTTGATGTCAAATGATAAAGTCATTTCATATCAAAGGTTTGACTTCGTGTTTGTTGAAGTGTACAGACTACTTTCTCGCCGTAGACTAGCCTTTAGTCTTGTCTTGTCTAAAGACTAGTCTCTAGTGCATATTAAAAGCTTGACTATACCTTAATTCCCTTTTTAATTTCAGCCTGTCGGTATGCTTTTGTTTCTTATAATTTTAATCCGCCGTATTCTCGTTGGTTGCTGTTTTCACTTGTATGAGTGTGAAATTATTTTATTGTGCTGTTCGTATTTGTATGATAAATTACTAGAATTTGTATGTGTTCGTTAGCCATATGTGAATTTTGTGTTTTTATATATTAACTTTTTTGTGTTTATGTGTTATTTAGTTATGAGCTTATGTCTGTAGTTAAGACTCATAAGTGGCTTCATAAAGCTACTTAAAAATTTTCTATGAAAAATTATTTTAGACAAACTATAGAGCTAAATATATATTTACATGTGTTTTTAAACTAGAGTTTCTTGTAAGTTGTTGTTGTTTTTTATCTTCAGTCTAAAAGAAAAACAAACGAAATGTTTTTGTGTATAGTTTTTGGTGTAAAATTTTGCTTGAGGTTATTTGGTTTCCGAAAAACTACCAGAATTCTTTTGAGTGTATGTAAATATGAGTGTGTGGTTTTCTTATTACAAATGTGCTCTTTAGTTGCTTAAAATTCTTATAAATTTCTAATGATTTTAGTCATTTATCATAAGCACTACAAGTATTATCTTGGTAGTCTGCTCTTAAAATCATAATCTTATTGTCGTTTATAATATTTATGTACTTAGAGATTTTGTTTGTTACGTTTCTTTAATATTAATGACATATAAAAGGATTTAATATTGTAAATATGAATTGGATAAAGGATACAATGTGTTTAGGGAAATGAACAATTAAAAAGGGCTGAATATGAAAATTGCAAGGAAAGACATTTTACCAAAACAAAATGATAGGGAAGATTAAGATACTCTTCAAGAAACATTAATCATACGTTTTCATTCGAAGACGCTGCTTAATAACGCTTTAGTAAATCTTCTTTGTTCAGAGAGAATTTTATTTATACGCTCTAAATTATTCTTTATTTAAGCAAAGCAAAGCACAATAGTTTTTTTTTAGCTTTAAGTCTTGTTCTATGATCCTGATTAACATTTTTTATTTCAATTGGATTAGTGGCTGAGATGTTTTATTTTTTTAGCGATATACAGACGTACTCTCGGGCGTATGATTGTTTTTTTAAATGGTTTTTAAATCATTATTCGCTTTGAAATTTAGTTGTACAGGGTGGCGCATAGTGAATGTTATGTTTTAATAAGTGTATACATTTTTTGTTTCGGGTTTTTTTTCGCAAAATTAACTTTGAAAAACTTGGAAAATTTTTGATGGAGAGACTCAGCACAGAACAAAGAACCAAAGTTGTTCAATGTTATTTTGATAGTCAGCATTCGATTATTCAGACACAAAGATCATAACGAATAACGAGCGATGAGGCCCATTTTCACCTCAAGTGCACTCAATTAGATGTACATTATAGGGCAGAATAGCTACGAAAAAGATCACTGGACCACATTTTTTCGAAAACGACTAACAATGATTAAACATTTTTTAAGGCCCGAGGTAGACACTAATCCTGAATTGTGGTTCCAAAAAGATGGAGCCACATCTCACAAAGCTTGTCCAAGTATGGCTCTTTTTTTGACAATCATAACTTTACTTATGCGCCACCCTATCTATATATTTAAATTTTTTGTTTTTTGGCTTAACTATTAATTCTCGAAAAAAATTAATCCTTTCTAGTTCACTTCTAGTTCATTTCTAGTTAAGTTCTAGTTCAGTTCTAGCTCATTTCTAGTTCAGTTCTAGTTCAATTCTAGTTCAGTTCTAGTTAAGTTCTAGTTCAGTACTATTTCAGTTCTAGTTCAGTTCAGCTCTAATTCAGGTCAAGTTTAGTTCTAGCTCACCTCTAGTACAGTTCTAGTTCAGTTCTAGCTTAGTTCTAGAGTTGTTCTAGTTCAGTTCTAGTTCAATTTTACGTTAGTTCTAGTTCAGTTCTAGTTCTAGTTCTAGTTCTAGTTCAGTTCTAGTTGAGTTCTAGTTCAGTTCTAGTTCAGTTCTAGTTCAGTTCTAGTTCAGTTCTAGTTCAGTTCTAGTTCAGTTCTAGTTCAGTTCTAGTTCAGTTCTAGTTCAGTTCTAGTTCAGTTCTAGTTCAGTTCTAGTTCAGTTCTAGTTCAGTTCTAGTTCAGTTCTAGTTCAGTTCTAGTTCAGTTCTAGTTCAGTTCTACTTAATTTCTTGTTCAGCTCTAGTTCAGTTCTTGTTGAATTCTAGTTCAGATTTAATTGAATTCTAGTTCAGTTTTTTTTTCAGTTCTAGTTCTAATTAGGTTACCTATTCAGGTTAAGATCCATTTTTGTGTTTTTTCCCTGTGGTGGACCCATAATGTTAATTTTTATTCTGAAAATGATAGAAATTTATGTCTAAATAAAAAAAACATTTTTATGTTTAAATCTAAAACAAGAGACTTAAAAAAGTATTTATTTATTTTCATAGTATTTATTTTGTTTTAATTTTCCACTACATTAAATTGTAATCGCAAAAACATTCACTTAACATTTGTAAAGCATTTGTATTTGTTTTAGAAAATTAAACACAAAATAAATTTTGCTTTCTTTTTTTAGATTCCTTTTTAAAGCCTTATTATATGTTAAAGACAACGTGGAAAAACAGCAACTTACGTCTGAGCCAAAACCTCATTCGATAGGCAGTTAACACAAATCGATTTTGTTTTGGCCCTGAACTTTTAATAGCACGACTTGCTGTGATGCCTTGTAGGGAACCAGGTAATGCTTTATATATTTGGCAATGCTTAACATATTTGCTAACCTTATTTGACCAGACATATTTAAGTTAACTTCAAGCAATAATTTAAAGTCTCATTTTGCTAGATTCTTAGGGAAAATGTTAAAATCACAAAACTTCTACTTGTATAGAAATATGTATGCATGTAGTTATCGATTATTAGAAAATCCTTAGAGAAATTTAACTAAACACATACTCAAGTATTTCTCTTGCTCACATTAAACCATGTTGCCCCACAACTTCAATTCAATTCCAAATGCATGTCATGACCCAGGTAATATAATGTCAATTTTAATGTCCTGCTGAGAGTTGTATATTGAACAAAAAAAAAAAAAAACTCAAAAGTGTTTTGTTGCAGCATTAGCTTGGGTTAAGCGAATTTATTCAACTTAAATGCTGGTGCTTCAAATATTACAATTGATTGGCTGTTTGCAACCCCGAAACATGTTCCACTTTTGTACTCCAATCATGTGTGCATTTGATTCTAAATATTTAACGCAAACATACACACTTAATGTGTCTTTTAGAACGTGTCTATGGTAAGTTAGTGCTTCGTGTACGCAAAATTTAATTTTGAGAACAGGGAGAGGGACATAAATAGACATCTTTATTCACAAAGTTAATGGGTTATAAATATATTGACTCGTTGGTTAATAAGAGCTATTTAAATGCATGAATTTTAAAATTCTATTTAAGAGAAACAGAAAAAAATAAGAGTTAACTGCTAAACTGAATACAACATTTAGCTTTAACATAAACTAGAATTTGCATTAGAACCTGAGCAATAACATGGACTAGGGCTGGAGCCTGAATAATAAGATGAACTATAAATGAATCAGAACTAAACTATAACTGAACTTACTAGAACTGAACTAGAACTAAGCTTAAACTGAACTAGAACTGAACTAGAACTGAACTTGAACTGAACTAGAACTGAACTAGAACTGAACTAGAACTGAACTAGAACTGAACTAGAACTGAACTAGAACTGAACTAGCACTGAACTAGAACTGAACTAGAATTGAACTAGTAATGAGCTAGAACTGAACTAGAACTGAAGCCATTCAGTTATTATTACAATTTAGTTATATTTTAAATCTTAATCTATTCCCGCGAAGCCATGCGGCTTGTATGCAGGGAATACTTAAATAATAGAAATAAAAGTGTAAAATATATTTGGTGTACTCAAATAGGACTGAAATTAAACCAAACTAGATCTGAGCTAGAGCTGAACTACAAGCTACATTAATACCCAAACTGAAATCTGTCTGTAAATGAACCTAAACACGACTGTAAACTAATATCAAAATTGGATCTGGGTTAGAGTTTGAACCTTAACTTGAGTCTTAATAAGTGTTTTAAATAAAACCTTAGTTGAAAATGTATCTGAGTTTTTTTCACAATCTTCACAGCTTTTGTGACAATAATAGTTTATTTAAAACAAGTGCTTTTAACATTCTGTAGACTTTATTTCTTTGTTGTTGTTTTTGACAGCTTAATTTAAAAAAATTTTTTTTTGCTATAAAAGTTTCCAACTTGCAATATCTACTCATCATTTGCACAGATTTCTTTGATTGAGATTATAAAAGAATAAAACTGTGACTTGTGAATAAAACTAACTTTATTTTTTATTTTTACTCTTGACTTCATTATCATCTAAAGAAATTAAATTTTATACAGGCAAGAGGTAAAACATTAACATAAGAACTGCAGTTTTATTATATCCTGAAAAAAAGGATGTTTGCTGTTTTGCCTCCTGGTTTGTTGATCACACTGTGTCAGACTTTGTATAAAAAAGTTTGTTTAAAACAAAAGGATTTTTATGTTTTTGAAGAAAATCTTATGAAATTAATTTTGTTATTAAGAGTTTTCTTTTAAAAGACAACTTTTTTAGAACTCTTTTATAAAGTTGCTGGAAGTAAAGCTGAGCAAAAAAGTGTGTTAATTAATTACGTTTACAGAGAAACTGCCAGCCAGTATGATAAGCAAACGAAGGGCGTTTACAAAATAAAATATTTATTCAAAAGGCTTGAAGTACTTCGTTTTGAGCTTGAAGGTAAAAAAAGTGCTTAAGCCTTTATCGAGTCTGCTGTGAAAATAAAGATGTTGGCATTTTTAGTTCTTTTATGAAAAATTTCGAATTGTATTTAATCTTTTATTTCATTGTTACGCCTTTAGTCATTAAGCAGAGAATGCAATTCTTTTAACATGGAAAATATTCCTCTCATTGTCTTTTATTTTTTTCCCTCTCTTTAGATTGCTTTCCTGCACTTTTTTTCTTCTTTCTACTCTATTTAAGTAGATTTTACAATTAGCTTTAGCAATTGCATTAGCTTTACACATCTGTGTGTACGTGACTTGCAATTTTTTTGCTGTTTATTTTATACTTTCATTGTTGTTGCTTCTAATTTTGAAAGTTTTTTCTTTTCTCTAACTACTCTTTCTATTGTTTGCTGCTGCTTTTATTGTATTTAAATTTAAAAAAAGTCTTTCTAATATTGATGGTGCATTAAATCTATACTATTTCTATCTCTTTCGCTAACACTAAAATGCACTTTTACACACCTTCTTTTGAACGTGGTTTGCATATAAAGTACGACATGCAGATGCATGCATTTCTATATAAAGTCTTTGCTACGGGTTTTAGGAACGAGATAATTTTAGCTCTTGTTTAATATTTGTCAATATTGATTTGTAATTTCAGGTTAAAATGTAATCTTTTGTTAAGGTTAAATAATTTAAAACTAAATTATGACTTCAGTTTTGAAATGAAATAGGGTGAGTAAAATAAGTAAAAGATAAGTAGAGAATTTACAAAGCCAAAAGCTATAATATGGAAATATATTTACATGAGCACCTAAAATGTGGCTTAACCTCATAATGTATCTTAACCACTGAGTAATAAACCATGAGTTTAACAAACGCGACTGCGTTTGAAAGCAACAAACACATACAGGTAGCAATCAAGTTTAAAATTCGGCAGAATTAAAGACTTGGGCCTTTCTTAGGAGATGAAGCTTCCTAGCCTCTGCTGCATTAAATAGTCGGCAGCATCTGTTTGATAGCAACAGTATACAGATATGATCCGTCCTCAAATTTCGAATTTTCCACAAGTTAAAAGCTCTCTTCCAATTCAGTAGCAATTTTCCCGCGATTTGGGTTTTAACAACTGCTACTACGTGATTCACAAAAGCAATTTTCCCTGAGAAAAGCACTCATTGTCAAAAAGCATCCTTCTGTGAAAAACCTATTTCATGAAAGTAGTCATCTTTTTCTTCTGCCTAGGCTCTCAACTCTTTTCATTCCAAATCCAAGTCTCATCCTTCGGTCACCACACTCAACACTCGGTATCTGCACCTTTCATCTGGTCCTAATATCCAAGTCTTGTCTTTTTTTATCAGTCACATCGACTCTTCACCACAACCAGTTTCACCTCTCTGGTACCTCAACCTTTCATCTGCTTTCAATATTCATGTACGTACTGTTCTATTTTACCAGTCACTTCTATCATTCACTTCACTAACAAATTACACGATCTTCCCCACAAGCAGCAACAACTCCATCCTCGATCTCTCAACCATTCGTTCTTCATAAAATCCAGATTGTCACCGCTTCGGAAGGCACTAACCGGTCCAAACCTTCATTTTCTCATCACTACTAAATCCTTACCACTACTTTTCACTCCACTCTATTTCATCAAAAGTTAAGGACTTTTTTCTCATTATTCAAAATCCTGGACTTCACCGATTCCTCGACCCTTCCTTCGCTCACTTATTACTAAGTGTCTTCACTAACATCATTTCATATTTGATCACCACCTTCCGCCAAGAAAAATACTCCCCCTGCAAAAGGAAATGTTTGCTTGACGAAATGCTGCCTTTTATACAGAGGGAATGGCCTTGGAGGCTTCAGCCAATAGTGAGACTGGTGCCGAAGCGCTTGACAGAAAGCACAAAATTTAAATAAAAAAGGAGGTTAAGCCGCTAAGTAGACATTACTGTTTAACAACAACTTAAGCTATTTAATTTTAATGCAGCCAACTTCACTAGGAAACGAGTTGTAAAACTCGGATTTTTCAATTGTAGCGCGTTGAGACCGCACTATTTAAGTTTGTTTTCATATGAGCATAAGCATTCTTAAGAGATAGAAAATGACTGCCGCGCTGGTTTAGATTTGTATGATTTAAGCAATCACTTATTTTTTCAATCAAAAGAATGTTTGCAACAGGAAGTATTTATATTGAAACATAAAAAGAACAAGACTGAATAAATCAAGGCTGAATTAAAATAGATCTTAAGTAAAACGAAGCACGATAACTACCAGTGTTGCGTAGGGACAATCGTACATACTTGGAAATTTCTTTTAATTGGGATGAAAAAAACATTGCATGAAAAGCCAAACTTTCTTTAAAAGAAGATTTTTGAAATGCAAATTTAGTCTGTGTTGTTACAAATTTTGGTAGATCAGTGTGGCCAGAAAATTATTTAAAAAATACCTACGCAGTCAATAAAAACGATGTTGTCCTAAACCCAAAAAAGAAACATTTCCCTAAAAAAAATCCTACAAAAATATTAAAAAAATACAATATATTATTAAGATAATACACAAATTTTTAAAAATGCAACATTGTTTTTAGCATGTTTTTGTTTTTTTTTTTTTGCAAAATTACAGAAGTTGGAGTTTTTTTATTAGAAATTTTTTTAGGGGAATTTTTTTTAGGCTTATGAAAACGTCGTTTTTATTGACTGCGTAGGTATTTTTTAAATAATTTTCTGGCAACACTGATAGCAACCAAAATATGTATCAAAACAGACAAAATTTGCGTTTTCAAAAATTTTCTTTAAAGAAAATTTTGCTTTTTATACAAAATTTTTTTAACAAGCATTTAGATTTTATCCCAAAATTTTTACTAATAACTACAATGAGGCCATGAACAAATTATGTTAATTTTGGTTGCCATCCGTTCAAAATCGACCAAAAACAGAAAACAAATGCTTTGATATTTCTTAATGAAATTTAAATTATCGCAAAATAGGACAAAAAAAGATAATTTTTTTTATCTTTAAAAAAGATCCAGTAATTTTACACGTTTTCAATCACACCTTAAACTCTTCTTAATTTAAGAAACTGTATATTTTGTCGCCAAGAAAACTTTAATCAAAAAAAAAAAAAAAAAAAAAAAACTTTGCAAAACATTTAATTGACAATGATTTTGCAAAAAAAAAAAAAAACCTTGAAGTTAACAACGTGACTTTTTTTTAATAAAAAAAGTAAAGGTGCTTACAATGATTCGTTAAAAACAGTTTAAAGAAAAGTAAAAGGAATCGTTAAAAAGCGGAAAAAGTTTGCAAATTTTTCTGTTGTAACAAATCAAAGTAAAAAAGTAATTAAAAAGTAATTCTTTTATAAATCAATATATCAACTGATTTTTTTATTTTTGAAATACAAAAACAAAGACAATTTCTTTCTTAAACAACAGACACCCAAAATACTTTTTATCAATTCACTTTTCGTGTAACTTTTCAATTTCAACGTTAATTTATTGGCCTCGTTTAAATAAAACGCTAAATGCAAAGTTTTACTAACTGGCGTTGATTGCAGTAATAACTACGACTACAATTATATACATTTGCTACGAGAATAACGGTAACTAATACAACAGTAAAAAGTTTGTTAAATTTGAACAACTGTTAAAATAACAACTAGAAACAAAGTTTCGTATGCAAGGACTACAAGGACTGACTATAGAGAACAAGTATCTTTAAAAAAATACGTTGTAAGTTTGTAGTTTAGAAAATAGACAGAAAAAGGGTTTCTATATAAAAGCAGTTATAAAGAATTTCGACTCTAAGCTTGGCTTAAGTCTAGACTATAAACTTAATTGTTTTCCTTGATTTGAACTAAAAACTAGGCTAAATACAGAACGAGTATCTAAACTAGATCATAAACCAGATTTTAAGCTGTAATATTTTAACCCTTCTGCACTCCTTGGGTCAATTTGACCCAATTTTGGTTTTCAAACGCAAAATTTGTCTCTTTAAATATAAGATATGGACGTGAAACTTTAATTTATCCATTACAGGGACGAAAATTATAAATTTAAATGAAAATGAGAATAATAAAATTTAAATTTTTCCTCCCCCGATTTACGATTTACACACATTTAATATCGTTTGGGTCAATATGACCCAACAAGCGATATTGTAAGTTTAATCCCACCTTAAAATTTGTTTCCTATTGAATATAATTGAATTGAGTTCATCTTCATTCAGAATCATCGATCAATAATTTTTTCAGTCAAATAGTCAATAGTATCGCTTTTATTTTTTATTATACTTAAAAATGAAATGTTATTTACATATTATTGTTGGGTCATATTGACCCAAAGGATCATAGGAAGGGCATATATCCAAGGGATGCAGAAGGGTTAAAGAGTGTTTTTCTTACACGTATAGAACTTCCGTAAGGGATAACTGTAAAAGTAGTTGTCATTCTTGTTGTCATGAAGTGTTTTTGACTTTTCTCTAGCATATTTTGGCAAGTCACCATGCAAAGACTTACAACAGGGCCCTGTATCTAAAAACTACAAGTTACAAAACTACAAGTAAAATATATTTAAAACAAAAACAAAAATTGCAAAATTGTTGCTTTTTGAACGTATTTTATTTGTAGATTTGTAACTTGCAGTTTTGAGAAAACGGGCAAAGAACAACTTTTACAAATCGTGGAAATTTATTTCCAAGATTTGCGCTCTGTTCGCCAAACTTATAAAGCAATTCGTCAAGTTTATCTAACACGCATAACTCTTGATTTATTCATGCGCACATTTACTTTTTTGTATTATATTCATCAAAATCGAGTACGTACCAACAGACAAAGCCATCGCCGCTGTAGACATGAGTGTAACAAAGGATTAGAAGTTTATCGATCCGACCCCATTCTCAACAACTCGATTTCTACCGGCTCACTAGTTGCAACATTTTGAGAAAAGATCTTGGCCTACAGCCATATAAGAATATCCAACTGGTGCAAGAATTAAGCCATTAATTACATTGTGTGATCGGTGAATGGGCTGAGAATCAATTGGAAGTTAAACCAGCTTTTTATCGATAAATCCTCTTTAGAAACGTGGCTTAACTGGTATGTATATAAGCAGAATTTTCATGTTTGGAGAGAGCACAATCCTCACTAGACTCAAGAGACTTTATTACATCTCGAAAAAACTTTGTTTGGTGCGGTTTACACACCGAAAGCATCATCGGTCCATTTTTCTTTAAACTCGAAACGGTGCCAATATGACCGTGAATGACGAACACTACCGGCAAATGATTCGTGATTTTTTTTATTCCTCATGTCAATGAAAATCATTTAGAGGAGAATTGGTTCCAACAAGATGGTGCATCATGGCATACAGCGCGTAAAACCAATACTTTGTCGAGCCAAACGTTTGGTGACTGAATTATCTCAAGAAATGGACCTGTGAATTGGCCAAGCCGTTCGTGTGATTGGATAGCTTTGAACTACTTTTTGTACGGGTACGTCAAATCTCTGGTTTATGCTCATAGGCCAGCAACGATTGGTCACTAAGAAGCCAACCTTAGACGCACTGCTGACAAAATAAGACCGGATATGATAGAAAAAATGGGCAGAGTTTTCTTTCAACGTTTAATCAAGTAAATTAAATGTTTAATTGATACTATTAATGTGTTTAGTGGTGCGATTTTAATTAATATCACAAATATTTTAATTGAAATAAATTTTTGTTTTATTTCTGTGCGAGATGATGACGTTCATAAAGCCCTTATGACACTACATTTTTATTCATTAATTGATATAGAATTGATAGAAAGAAACAGTAAATGTTAGAAAGAGCAAACTATAAAATGTAAACAGTTGTTTAGTTTTTTTTTCTCTTATTATGGTTTTGTTTCAGGGATGGGGTTGAGAATTTTTAAAATTGTTGGTACAAAACCTTTAAAAATTTTACTTTTTTACCCTAATTGTACTAAAAGATTTTTTTAGTTGAAATTAATTTTATTTTTGTTCATAAAAAACACCACAAAAAGATATTATAAATCTTAGTTTAAAAAGTATCAACAAAAAAGTACAATTGAAACAACTTAGCCATCCCTGTTTTGTTTATTTTCTTAAATGTTGCCAACTTTTTGTTTATGAGAAACCTAAAAACAAAAAGCGGTAAATCGCTGAATTTGCTTATAAACCGCTGATTCAGCAACACTTTTAATATTTCAAGCTGGAAATGTCAATTTTAAGTTAAACAATTTTACATTTTTTTTTGACATAACTTCATTTTTTATCGATAACTTTAGTAAAATTTTTGACAGTTTGCCATTTATCTTAATACAGCTTAACTCTTTGCACTTGATAAATTTTTGTATTACATTATATTTGTACTGTTCACCAAAACTTGAACAATGCATTAAAAATGTAGTGTCATAAGGGCTTAAGCCGCAGTCGCGGAGGTCATATGCCAGAAATTATTTTTAAAAACTTAATACTATGCCATTTGCGAGATTATAAAGCCAAAATTTTAATCATTCTATTGAAATTGTTGTGTTTTTTTTCCAAAAAAAGATCTGTGCCTCTAAAAAACGCCCCTTACAAACAAATATGTAGCATTTTGACAAAACATCTTAAGTCAAATTTTAAAAGTTAAAAAAAATTTGTAAGTCATACGAATTTTCATTCAAAAAATGTTGTATTATTAATGAAATTTTTATTTAATTTTGGTTTATTTTATTATTTGATAAAAATGATTTTTTTCACCGAGTTTTTTTTTAAACTTTTTTGCTATCTTATCTCGACTTAAGATGTTTTGTCAAAATGCAGAAATATAGATTTATAATTGTTCACAGATTCCCTCTTAAATCCGCTCCCGTAAAACGTTAAACATTTCAATTCATAATAAAGGTAATCAAAGATTTTATATAGCAATCTTTATATACATATCTTTTTGAATTACCCTGTTTTTGGAAAATTTTCCTTCACTTCTCTGGCAATTTCAGGAAATTGTGCTGAATATGTTTCAAGTACACACTCGTTGTATATTGGTTCAATTGTTTTGGATTTGAAAATGTTTTTCTAAATTTTGTTGTAATAGTTACTGTCATTTAAATAATGGCTCTTGTATTTTGTTGTATTTTAACTGGGCTGTTAGGTTTTGTTTCCATGACTTAAAAGTCAGCGGAACTAATTGTTTGGATGTTTATTAAGTCATATTTTTGAAATTTGTATAAGTCTGTAGTAATTGAAAACTAAAGACATTTTATTTGGTCTTTTTTATTAAAGAAGAAATTATTAAACTATTAGTCTTTTGTAATACTAAGTAGCGAGTATATCCTTTTGTTAAACCTTTTTTTTAGGGATTTAGGGCATTGAACTTTTTTTCTAAATCCCTAGGAAACACCATTATTATCTTGTCAGTAGGTATCTAGTTTAAATAAAGAATGAAGTAGCAATGAAAATATTTTGATTTTGTAACTTTCAACATTTGTCCTTCTAATCCTGTTTAAACTTATTCATGTCTAGCTTTGTTAGACACAGTGTTTAACTAAGTAATTATGCGAACAACATATGCCTGAATTCCCAAGCAATTATTTGTAACCTTTGTAAATCTATTTTTTGTTTTTTTTTTTTTAGAAAAGTGGTGACATTTTATTTTAAAGAAGTCAATCAAATTAAGAAAGGACCTTTCTTGCCTTTAAAAACATAACAAAAGCATTAAAAAAATACTATGTTTAATAAAACATTTAATTTTCTTTGCAGAATTTGTTATTATTTTTAAGCCTTTTGGGACAATTTGTTTCCGTTTCCGGTTGAATTTTAATAAACATTGTTAATCAAAATATTTTTGCTGTCCTTTTTGTTTTTTGTATTTTTAATAAAAACACCTTTTTGCAATTCCAAAAAATTTGAGCAGCTGGAAATTCTGTTTAGAGCTTTGACAGTTTATTTTGGGGTCTGCGTGCGAAGTTCGTTTCACTTTATTGCTTCTTTGCTGCAACGTCGTCATAAGTCGAAAAAATACATTTCGAAATAAACATGTTTAAAGTTTAGAAAAAATAACGAACGATTGTCTTTAAACGGGGAAAGTATAAAAGGTGCATCACTTAATTCAAAATTTCATTTTTTGAGTTATGACAACGTTGCAGTAAATGAGCGATATGTCCCTTCGTCTGTCATTTAAGTTTCATTTTATTTGAGATTTTTATTAGTATACTTTTGTCTGTTTTTAATTTTCTGCCTCTTCAAACAAACTTCAAACCAATTTCCCTTTAAGCAGGTGCTTGTCTATCCGACATTTTACGCATTTTATAAATGCTGCTATTGCACACAACACAGGCACATGAATGGTCACAAAATACAGACACATACAGATGGAGTGAAAAAACTGCTTCAAAGTAAATAGAAAAGGTTGTCGTTTATGTATGACGGTTATTTGTTTGTTTGTTGTTATTGCCTCTAGGGATTTTTGACTCATTTATAAACTAAAGTGTTTTGTCTGCAAAGTTTTATCCAAAATATATTTCTGTTTTTCTTTTTGTACAATCTTATAGAGGATGAAAGTATTATGAAATGACAAAAACTTTTGTAACATTTACGACAACGGCAAAACTTTGATATTTGGATTTAGATCAGATAATAGTTTAGACAATAGTTTTGGATATAGACTTGATTGCAGTTTCGTTTATGTTAAGGAACAGAGATTATTTAGATTATTGCATTATGTGGCCGTGCATCTCGTCGCACCGTGTGGATATTTATTTTGGCTAACTTTCGCTCTAAATGAATTTATTGTGCACGGTACAGTTCCTCTGTGATCGTTTCGTCTAGATTTTAGCAATTGAAAAAATATAGACCTCTCTTGGTTTCTTAAACTGTTCGCTCTATCCTTTTAGGTAGATCAAAAACATGAAATACCTGAGCCAACGAGATACAGACGAAGCAGGTATTATAAACTGGTCATTTTAGAAGATCTTTAAAAGTGTTCTGGCGGTTATTATTATTAAGCGTACGGTACACATACCCAGAAACTATATCTATTTTGTTAAGTGTATGTGTATTAGTACACAACCCTTAAAACTGTTCATAACTATTTTCACGAAAGTAACAAACATTATGTAGTGTTCTGTTTTTGTAAGTTTTACTCTGTGTAGAGTACATCGAATTCGAAATTTTCTACAATTTTACGTTAATTTTTTTTTGGCTTTTGCTTTCCTCATTTAATTTGGTAACCTTTCCTTTTTTATCTAGCCCCATGATGGTTTCGTAGACAGTGAAATGTTAAGTTATAGGTTATTTACAGGTACCCGATAGTTCAAATGCATGAGATGCTAGTTATTTTTAGTCGATCCAATTTTGACTATACACATCTCGGTTGACTCTTTGTTCTCTCTATAGCAGCAATTGTTGTGCCAAATGTCACTTTACTACATCTTGGTGATATAAAAAGTAATCATTTAAAGGTACATAGTTTTAAGTTTAAATTTTTGAATTACATATATGCTTTGATAAGTGTAAATCCAAAAACTATTTAAAAATAATTTGTTCTTATTTTGGTTGAAATTGTTTATTTTAATAACTTAAGGCCCATTTATTAACTTACAGTCCCTTTGTGGTATAAAAAGTAATGATTTGTTTTTATTTCACATTTAAAGTTCAAAATAACTAGTTGAACTACAGGGTAAACAAACTTTCATTTGTTGCTGCATTAGTAATAGTTGTGTGTGTCTGTTTTTTTCATTTACAGTTGAAATTTTCGTAAATACAAATATCATTGTTGTATACCTTTAGGCGCCTTTTTCCCAAAGAATTGCGTATGTTTGTTTTGCTGTTTTAATATGTGTAAATTACATATCTGTTCAGCTTGTAACTTTGGGATGATGAGTGCAAAACTGAAGCATAATAATAGGAGAATGGGGATTTAAAGTGAGTTCAAGAGGTGCACTTAATCAGTCGTTTTGAAATGAAGAGGGACCTGTGTCAAAGTAGTTTTCGTTTTGTAAAATATGTAAAATATATTAGATACTTGAATTAGTTGAGAGAAAAAAATAGAAGAAAATTGGTAGAAAGATACTTTTAGTAATAAAAAGATAGCAAAACGTACCTTTTTTATACCATTACACGAATAGTAATAATTTTTGTATAAATAGGTAATTTTTCATAGAATGCAATAACAAAGAGGTAATTTTTTTGAATATTAATTAAAAGTGCTTCTTTTAACTATTAAGAACTTTAAGGGACCCAACAAAAAGTAAATTTTTAACAAAACACCTTAAAATTTTTAATTTTTATTATGTAAATTAATATGTAAAAGTTTGATATGATAGTATGAATTAAAAACTATATAATAATCGCATGAATAAAAAAGTTATAAGCAATTAAAACCACATAGCTCATTCTGCGTCATCCTGTTTATATGCGTAAATAAAAAGCGTTAATCAAAATTAATTTGGATTGCGACAATACTGGGCAACAAACAAAAAGAACTGTTTCAACAAAACCCAAACAAAAAAATATATTTTTGTTAAACTTTCTTTTTTTACTCCTAAAATTATGCTTTATTTATTGATGGCTATTTATTTATAACATCACACCCTAAAAGCTTGCATTAGTTTTTTATTTTTTTTTTATCAAATATTAAAAATCTTGTGAGATCTGTGAATACAACTGTTTAATTTTGCAAATATGTATATACAATTTTTAATAACCTGTAAAAATAAAAATTTAAGTTTTAGACTTAAACCACATAATTTTTTTTACCATAATATGTCTCTCTAAGCCCAAGGTTTTTTTTTAGAGAATCAACCAAAAGTATCTTTTTAACAAAACATACAGACACATTATACATTTTTGTTAAAATCTCTTTCTTTGGCTCTTAAAATTATGCTTGATTTATTGACTAGTTCTTATTTTTAACATCATCCCCGCCCCAAAAGTATGCTTAAGATTTCACTTTTTTTTCATCAAAAATGTACTTATAATCCGTATGCTTGTAATCTTTTTTCCCCCATTAAGGCATTAAAAAAATAAAAAAAGAAATCTACTTCAAAGGTAAGAAAATTTTCACCTCATCTTTCTACAAATGCACGTGTTTTTTTATTTCATTTTGGTTTTTATCCCTAAATGTCGCTTTTATTTGCAAAACCACAAAGTGAAATTTGAAAGCTAAGGATTATGTTTGTTTTACTGAATACTTTTTTTATGCAAAATTTCTTCTTTCTGTCAGACTTTGTGTTAAATAATTCAAATTTAAAAATGTCAAGCTAAATTTTCGAAACATTTAGCAGTTACACTTTGGCCGCTTTGCAGACATTTATAATAAAATTTATGATATTTTTTCATGTTTTAATAAAAAAAACTGAGATTTTTCAAGGCGTCACCAAAGCACAGCATATAGTGGGGGGGCTAAATGTCACCTGTTTACTTTTTTGTGTAGCCAGCTTTTGGGATGAAGTTGTTGTATAAATTTGAAATAAAGCAAACAATTTTTGCTGCTTAAAATCATTGTTTTCTAAGTGTTAATAAAATATTATTTTTTGTTGGAACTCCACAGTATATGCCAAGGTAAAAATAAAAATGAAATAAAATGTTAAGTAAAATAAAAAAGAAATACTATTTAAGAATAGAAAAGGAAAAAAATTTAAGAAACCAAAGTAAGACCATAATGTTAATGTGCTTTGCATAAATAAATAGTTTTTCCAATGAAATTGGCTCCATACGAAAAGAAACCACCAACTGCTGTTAGCTAGACTTAAACATATTAAATAAAGAAAAAATTGCTCAATGAATTATGATTTTTCTGCAGTACGAAATGAAAAAAAAAACCAAAGTTAATTTTGTTGTAGCTATAAATTATTTATGATTTTTTCTTATTTTTTTTGCTTTAAAAAAACTTTAATAATATTCAAAATAAAATGAGTTCAAACCAAAGCAGCAGCAGTTTCTAAGGCATATTTCAGAAAGTTATTTCCCTTAAATACAAACTTTACAAACTTTTTGCTTAAATGCTGTTAAATTGTTATTAAAAATGTTTCGATTTTAATGTTTTCTAGTATGTGACATTATTTATTCATTGTTTTCTAGTACATTGACTTTATTTTATTTATGGCCACTTAATTTTAGCCACTTTACTACAAAATGTTTATCTAAATCTTCTGTTATATTCCACATAAAAACATCAATAAATATTTTTACAACAAGAACACACACAGACTTGCACGCATGCAAACACATACACACACACACACACGAGCTTGTCCTTTTATTTGTGTATTTAAACACTTCATAAATCTTTATTGTAACTGGATTATCGTCGTAAATAAAAAAAAAAGCAACAGTAAAATAAAAATGTTAAATCGTTTAATTAAATTAATGAAAAATTAAAAACGTATGTATTTTATTAGTGTACGATTTAACAAAAGAAAAAGTAGTATAAATTGTTTTTAGATAAATTTATTAACAAAAGGCGAGAAAAACTAAAAACAGTGCTACAGACAAGGCTAAATAAAGCACTACAGCCAAGCTAAGAGCCAATACTGTAGACAAACCTGTTGACAAAAGTCGTTAGGAAAACTAAAGACTTAACGACAGACAAGATTTTAGACCATTCTATAGCCAGCAATATTTGTGATACCATAGGCAACACTGTAGATTAGGCTTTTGTAGACAAGATTTAAGACACAAAAATAGACAAAAGCATAATATTTAAGACCATAGTCAATACCATAGAAAAGGCTATAGTCGAGATTACAACCAATAATATAGTCAGGACTTTTAAAAGTCTATGACCAAGACTAAAGACAAGACCACCTTTTAAAAAAAGTAAGTGAAAATCTTCTAGGAACAATAAAATACGTATGTGAAAATTTTCCTGGAACAATCTGACAATAACACTAATTTCCTGCAGAAGCCAGCAGCTTAAGTTGATTAGCAACAGCCTTTCATCAACCTTTATCATTCAAATGGAACCTCCCATTGTTGTCGTTTTTTCAACCAGCTCAGAAACAACTTCACGCGCTACAGAATACTACTTAGACCTCACTACTGCACCATGCATTAAAATGTGTTACGCAACATTCTACTTGACAGCATCTCGTAGTAGATCAGACCTTTCACTAACCTGTAATATTTCGAGCTGAGAACGCCATGGCCTTCCATGCTCCAACGGTAACAGCTCTATTCACTACTTAGAAGACTACTAAGTGCTCACTACTACACAACATCACTCCATAAAGTCAAAACATAAAGTAGAAGATCAGACCTTTCGCCAACCTTTCGAAATTCAAAATTGAATCTGTCGCTGGCAACCAAAGAACTCTGCCCATTACCTGGAAGGCTACTAACTCCTCACTACTACGCCATGCACCACCATCTTACAACACTCTACAACATACCAATTCACAACAGACAGACATTCCACCTACAAGAATGTATTAACTACAGATCTTATCTCAAAGCCGAATACACCTTAACTGAAGAAATTTTTCCACTAAAAGTAACAGTAATAGAGGGCCTCTCCAAATAGTCAGACCGGTGCTGCGCCACCGGGGGCTATCTGACTCCCGTGGCACCAGATTATCACGAGTGAATTCCCCGCACTATCCGAAAAATTCAATAGCACTGTCTTTTGGATGTTTCGCCGCACTCTAGGTAAACGTCACCTATTTCCTTGATTATTTAGCCATCTAAAATTCAGATGTTGCCCGGGAAGTACCACCAGGAGGTAGACTCTAGGCACTTGCTGTTGCATTGAACCTTCTCCTTCCCTGACCGCCGCTACCGTAAGTTTTTTTTGCTGTTGTTTACTTCTTTTGTTTACTTACAACCGAACCTAAACAAGAGCGGAAGGCTGAGCATTTGCGCTGATATGTCTTACCTAAAGGTCCAATTAGACGTGACATAACCATAATGCTACAGCCGTAACGGCGAATTTAGAAACCAAAATTGAATTGGTTTGTATGGTATGTTTATGTCGTTTTGGTAATACAGTTGTGATGGTAATGCAGTTTTATTTATTTATTTACTTGAGTTTTTCTATGGTAATGTTACGTCTAATTGCACCTTAAGGCATACCAAACAAACCAATTAAATTTTGGTTTTTACGGTCATCGTTACGGCTGTGGCATTATGTTTATGTCACGTGTAATTGGACCTTTAACGTTGTATCACATGCCGTAGTGCTTACTTTCTTGTTTAATAAAACCCACATACTAGAAATAAAAACTGGAGATAAAACCGCTAGATTCACAAAAAAATTGCTAAATTGCCATTATTTATTAACAATAGTGGCCAACTTCACTATTAAACGTGCTGTCAAAATCGGATTTTCCAATCGCAAAGTGCTGACGCTGCGCTATTTAAGGATGCTTCATGCAAATTTTATGGCCATGACAATTTTTGAAAACTAGTAAACGCGTGCCGATTGTGTTTTAGATACGGCTGTAATTTTTAGATACGGCTGTAATTTTTTTTCTTGTTTATTTCTTTCTTACTTCAACCTTTGGCATTTTTTGTATTTTTGATATTTTTTTTACACATTTTCTTACTGAGCTAGCGAACCAAGTTTATACCCCCTCCCCTTAATCGTATTTTGAGAGGTTGATTCAGTTTTTTTGTAAAGTTAATTGACGGCCTTTAACAGATTATCTTGTTTCTTACGACATGATTAAGAAACCCAAATGTTTATGTATCAATGTTTACTAAATTCTTAAGAAATCAATGTTTTATTTTGAATTAGCTAAATGAATATTTTTGCTTAATAAATCCTTCCACTATGCAGTTCCACTATGAAAATTTGAAGCAGTTTTATTCCGAAGAAATTTTTCGTTTCCAGTTTCCAACTTTCGTACGGAACCGCTTTCTGTGACATGGATGATAGTCAGGACTTTTTTTAAACTAAAGTCAAGACTCTTTGGACTATATATTAGCCTCTATACTGTACTTTTAATTAGAATGTAGACTACGTACCCAGTAAAAACTTCGCTTACTTTTTCAAAATGAATAGCTTCTCAAACTCATTATTTAGTAGCTTTCTTCTTTAAATACATCTATAACAACTTATTTAACTACTTTTTTCTGGATGTATTAAGGTAAGAAAATAATGACTTGCTTTTGAATGCGTTCATTTTGGGGCATCCCTTGTAAAATTCATTGGTTCTTTTAGTAGAATTGTAAGTAGTGCTCTTATGTTTTTCTGATTACTCAACACATTATTTTGTAGGCGAAGTTTTTACTGGGTAATACAGATTAGAAAGAACTCCATAATTATTTTAGAAAAACGATAGATAAGGCTAAAGTCTAGACAATAGATCAGTCCAAGCTAGATAAAAGACTGTCTGTATTTAGGACAAAAGTTTAGACTATAGTCAAAACTTTATTGAGTACAGTCTAATACTTATCCTTTGAATTCCTTTAAATTTCTGATTGTTATTATATTTTTAGTTAATTTCTTTTAGTCCTTTTCCTATTATTTTCCTTATTCCATTATTTCTTTTTTATAGGTATAGTATTCTATTCTATTTATTTTATTTCAACTTAAACACTTTACTTGGCAACATTTTTTACGTTTTATTGATGCAAAAAGAAAAAAAAAGATCTTGCTGCAAGTTGCAATAATTTTTGTTTTCAAAGCTTTTAGTAAGTAGAGTTTTGCTAAGTACAACAAGGACGTACAACTGGGTATTAAGTAAAAAGTACACAAATATTCATGTGAGTCACTAGATATGGGTATGCACTAGTATTTAAGTTTATTAAAGTTGCATGTGTGTGCGACTATAGCTGTGCGTGTGTGTGTATATAAAAGTAAACACTTTTATGAAATGTGTTTGTTTAACTTAAATAAACATTAGTCGGTTGTTGTAGTTTACAGAAGTAGAAGTATAATTTTTTTAATTTTCCAGTTACAGTGAACTTTAATTTATTTACTCATGAGAATTTATTGATTTTCTATTATTTCCATCGTTTAGTTTATTACTTCTAGTTTAATAATTTTCAAAATTATTTTTATTATTATTACTTGGTGTTGATGTTTAAATAAAACTGTTGCTACTGAAGTTGTTGTTTATGACTGTTGCAGTCGTTTTTTTCAAAAAAAGTGTTTTTCGGAAAGAGTTTTAGGGAGTTTATTGTTGAGTGCTATGCTAACTTCTTGGTACTTAGGAGATTTTTTCTCTGGTATTACAAGTTTTAAGTAGAAGTTTTTTTTTTTTTAAGTTTTTATGAGGAAGTATTACAAAATAAAATGTACCTTTAATGTAATTGGGAGTTTTTACTGAAAATGATGACTTTTTAGTGATTGGATTTTCGTATTCGGTGAATATTGGCGCAGATATTTGTATTCGTATTCCGGAATATCAAAAATTGAACATGTTTAAATATGGTCACCTCCAACAAAACTATGTTTAAAGAAAAATGTAAACACATTATGTTGAATTCAACCATATTATTGTCACCGACAACCATATTATGGTTAAAATCGTCCTCCATCAAGAAACTAAAACCATATTATGGTTACCTCTAATCATGTTTTGGTTAAATATGACAATAATTTGTTTCAAAATTAACAATAGTATTTTCCTCTTTTTTTTTAAGAGCAACATGCAGTTGAAAACCAACCATGCTATTATAAGTGTTAAACATGTTCGGAGGCAACCGGAATATAGTTGTCGGTTCTTGATGGAGGACTATTTTAACCATAATATGGTTGTCAGTGAAAATAATATGGTTAAATTCATAATGATATATTCAAAATTTTCTTTAAAAATATGGTTGTCGGAGGTGACCATATTTTAATATGTTTTTTCTCTGGGTGTACTCTATCATGACAAAATGTTGTGCTGGTAGGTCCAAAATTAACCGTAGGTCGCATATAAACCCCTTCCTAAAATCATTTAAAGACAAAAAAAATCTCATATAGATGAGGATGTCTAAATAATATGCGGTCAAAAGAACTTTAACATGAATCTTAACCTTATAAGATAATTTTGTTCTGGCGGGTCTAGGATTTCACATGGGCCTCCAATATGGTACTATCTCAAAAATTTGTTTTTATATACTGTGCTGTAGGGTATCATATGTCGTGCTTGACCGACTATGCTTTCTAATTTGGTTTTTTTTTTCAAAAAGGAATTTTTGTTGAACAATTTTTTTTAGAGAAAAGGGATCTTTGTTGGAAAGAAGTTATTACTTTTTTGGGAAAAACGTAATTGATTTTCTTTTATTTTTTTATAGAAAACTATCGTTTTCTCTGAATTATGCTTTAAATATTTGTATGTACTAAATTTTTTTATTTTACTGACTAAAGCCTAGTACTCTATTCAAATTTGTGAAAAATGTTGAGCAACATTGATTATTCCACACGAAAATTTTGGCATTTATCAATGTTACCAATCTTGCGAGTTTGTACAATTTAGCGTTTTTATTCCTTCAAAGTATGCTACATTGTTTTGTGTATGTAAACAAATGCCACTTGTATTTTACTAAAATTATTTTTTTTTAATAAAAAATTTAATAAAAAAAAGTAAATATGGATAAAAAACTGTTACCGATTGTGTTATTTTAATTTTTTATTTCTTTTTTAATATTAAGTTCATATTTTTTGCTTTTGCCTAAAATTCCACGTGAAATAAAGGCAGCTTACATTATTTCGCAGTTGTAAAAAAAATGTTGCCAGAAACATTTCGGAACTTTTTCACAAAATAAACAGAGTACAACTCCATCAACATTATTTCGTAGATATTCCGCAAAATTTTTTTTCATATGCATTTTGACAGCATTTCACGTGAAATGTTGAACAGAGTACCAGGCTTAAAAGAAGACAAAAAAGTACATTACAAGTTTTCTTATATTTTTGTATTTATTTCAATAAATTCCAGACTTATTTACTTTTTTTTATCTTTTTTCTTCCTTTCTTTAATGCAATTTTAAACAATTTTGTTACAGCTTTGTTTAAATTTTATACAATTCTGAATGCAATTAAAGAACGATTCTTAAAGAACACTAAAATAAAAGTTACAATGTGGAAATTATGAAAAAATATCTAAAAGGTTCATTTTGCAAAATTTCAGTTTTGATCGGCAAAAGTTAATTTTTGCGTAAAAGGTCAGTTTTTAGTTAAACAAAATCTTAAACGTAAATATTTAGAGATTTATTTTTGTGTGAAACTTCAAAGTGAAACACATAATTGTCCTGGCAATTTCATAAGAAGTTCATTAGAACATTATTATTTTTGGATTCAATTAAAATATACCTGAGTTTCTTACAAGTACTGTTTTGCGATCATAATTTGTTTGACGATTTCTCTTTAACTTTTCTTTAATAAATCTCTTTATTCCTTTGCTAATAAATCCAGAAATTTTCTTCTTGACTAATTTACATTTAAAACTTACAATCCCTTAAAGAACGAAGAATAATTCACATTATTTTTTTTTAGCAAACATACAAAATATGTGGTTAAGATATCTTGCCTTTATCAAATAATACCCATCAATTATTTCCGCTGTTTTTTTTTTTTTTGTATTTTATTATCTAAGTAAAGACATGGATAAAGTAAAAAGAAATCATATAAAATAGCTCACCTTTTAGCAAATAAATCACTTTTATTGCTTCATAACGTACCAAAAGCAAATAAAAGAAAAACTTCAGCCATATAAGCTTTTAAAGCTTAAAAATCTGGTCCTTGAGCTGGAAAAAATCTTGACGCAGGGTTACTGGTATTAGGGGGTGTAGGAAGGAGAGAGAAAAATATATTTAAAGGCAGGCACAAGAAAAACGAAATATATGTGAACCAAACAGGAGAGAAAAAAATCTTACTTCCGGTGTTGACAAGCTTTTAAATAAATTGAATTTACACAAGTAGCAGGATGTTGTTTTTCTTGTTCCTGGAACAACTGCTAACAAACATGCGTCTGTTTGTTAAGGGATTTTTTTGCTTCGTATATATAGAGTTTACCTAGAGACAAACGACGTTGGGCTTAGAATGCCTTGTTTTACAAAAACAAGTTTCCAATAACTTTAAAATGAAAAATTCTTTTCTTTTTAAACCAAAATGTCTAGAGTGATTCAAATTTAGTCTCACTGTATTTAACAGGATCCAAAGCTGATAAAGTTTATCCTTTTTTCGATTTTAAACTTAAAATATGATTAAGAAGATCCTTTGAAATCTTTAATTTGTTATATCCAAATGGTCCCCATCTGAGTCTTGTTTTCAAACTCCTTGTCATACCTTCCTCCTATAAAAAATTTTGTTCTTTTATCAAGATAAAACCAGATACACCCAAAGAAAAAACATGTTTCAATATGGTCACTTCCAACAAAACTATTTTTAAGTTTTATTTAAAGTTTTAAATATATGATGTTTCCTTTAACCATTTTATAGTCATCGACAACCATATTATGGGTAAATTAGTCCTCCATCAAAAAGCTACAACCATATTATGGTTGCCTGCGAACATGTTATGGTTAATAATAACTAAAATATGTTTAACACTTATACTAGCATGGTTGTTTTTCAATCGTAGCATCATGTTGCTTTAGAAAAAGAGATATATGCTATTGTTAAGTTAAAAACAAATCATTGTCATAGTTAACGATAACTGTTTGATAGAGATGTATTTTAACAATAATATTGATGACGGTGACAATCACATGGTTAAATGAAACATAATATTTTTAAAGCTTTCTTTAAAAAGAGTTTTGTTGGATGATCATATTGAAACATATTTTTTCTCTGCGTGTATGCGTTGTACAAATATTAGTAAAAGAAATATTTAATTTTATTTATATCTTCTTTTATTTCTTGTGATGTTTTTTTCTGATACAACATCTACGTTAAAGTGATTGTTGTCTTGTGTTTTTTTGTTACAAATAAAAAAAGATTTCTTGCCATTACAAATCCTTCAATAAAAAAAGATGTTAAAAATCACACAAACATTCGAAAATCCAGAAATCTTATGTTTTTATACAACAACAAGAATAAAAAGGTAAACAAACAGATAGAACCTACACACACACTCACACAAGTAAATACCCTGCAGGAAAATTGGGATCAAGTGTCTGTAAATCGCCACTTTTGTCTGAAGCTTTATATGGTGAAGCTGACAAAAAAGTGCTTACACTTTTATCTGTCTTTGAGAAAAAAGATAAAATTTCTTAAATTCATTAAAGCTAGAATAAGTAAAAACCAAGCAACAGTTTTTTTGACATTTCCAACAGGGTAACTACAACACAAAAACAAAAAATAAAATCAACCGGAAACAGTTGCAAAATTTTAAACAAAAACTTCAATCTTTAGAGTGATACAGTGGTATTAATTCCCTAAAACAAGATGTTTTTGGGTAAAAAGGAGCTTGTTATGTTTAATTGTTGAATTTAAATGAAATTGTGTTTTGTTTTTAATACCATTCCGTTATGGATTTTAATGGTTAAAAAGTACCTTTTTGTAAAAAAAGTAATTTTAATTTTTTTTATATAAACAAAATTCTACAATATCAAAGTTTAAGCTTCGTTCACAATCAAAAAAACATTTTCACTTGGTGTTCATAATAGAGCAACAATTTCTTTTGCAACCCAAAACATTTTGCATTAAGAAACCGTTTGCAAATTTTAGCCACAACAATATTATGCATTTATTATCATATTTTACAACATTTTGTTAAAATTTTCATTCAAAACTAAATACAATTATTTTAAACGTCAGAAACAATTTCATACAAATTGTTGCTGAAGTTCTAGTTGACTCAACTTTAGTTACATTTTGAAAAAAATTTTAGTTACATTTTTGTTCTAAAAATTAAAGGAAAATATATAAAATACTTTAGGAAGAAAAAACGAAATTGTTTCTCTGATTGTGAACAAAGCTTTAAACAAAAACAACAACAATATGCAGTTTGTAGTTGTAGTGGGGAATGTAAGAAAAAGATAAACTCATTGTTTATTGTTGTTGTTTTTGTTTAAAGTTTGATATTGTTACAAGTAAAACTGTTGCTTATGATTCTTATACGCTTAACAGTTTTATTTGGTTTAATATCTTTAGTTTTTCTAAAATTTTTATGGATGAAGTTTCCTGACGATCTGGCCTAAGCAACCAGTGAAATGCGCATAGGAATAGCTTATCCCTTCAACAATAAATTTCAGTGTTTTTATCAACAATTAAAATTGGTAATTAAGCACGACTAACAAAATCTTGTAAATTAAAAATTTTTTATTCCCAAAAAAACTTCTTTGATAAAAAAAAAATATTGTTCGTTGCCTTTTGTAAAATGGATAATTTTAATTTTTTTTTAAACAAACAATAAATTTCAGTGCTTTTATTAAGAATAAAAATTGGGAAACAAAATCTTATTAATAAAAATTTTATTTTCCCAGAGAATTATTTTAATAATAAATAAAATTTTTGTTCAAATGGTACTTTAAGTATAAAAAGTACATTTTTTTTTTCACAAAGTAAATTTTTGCGAAAAAAAGTACTCTTATGGTTAAAAAAGTACTTTTTTGTTAAAAAAGTACTTTTTTGTTAAAAAAAAGTACTGGTTTGTTTGTTATGTGAATTTATGCTTAAAAATAAATTTTCATTTTAAACGTATTTTTTTTTTTTTTTGGTTTAAAAGACACCTTTTCGTTCAAGAAGTAATTTTGGTCAAAAACCTTTTGCTAAAAAAGTTAATATTTGTTTAAAAAGTTTATTATATAACTAAGAATGCAACTTTTTGTAAAAAAGTGATATTCTGCATTAAAAAAAATTCTACTACTGTTTTCCGCTTCAGGAATATCGTGTTAAGTTATTTGAACTGATCTGTTCCAGTACCTAACAGGTGAAAGTTAACATGTGTTAAATTTGTAGTCTCATATAATTGTGGTAAGAATTGCGACTTTTACTTCATGTTTGTAACTTTATAAAATTGTTATTGTTGTACTTTTTTGTTGTTGTTACAGTTATTGCTTTTGTTGGTATTGTTGTTGCCATTTGAATATAATATCAGTTAAAACAAAAGTGCAAATTGCTATGAAATCACTTAACTGGAAACTTTTATTTGATTGTAGTATTTTCTTTTGCCTCTACTTCCACAAGTGCTGCCGGTAACAAGCGTAGTTGGTATTTGTTGTATGAAAATACTTGTTGTTGTAAAGTTAACTTCACATATGAGCATTTATGTGTGTGTATGATAGTGTATGGGTACCTGATAAGAGACTTTGTAGGTATATACTTGGTGTATAACTTAAAAATGCGGGAGTTACAAGTGATTGCTATCTTTTATATAGTTTTGTTTTTTGAAAGTCGATTTTTTTTGTTAAAACAGCATCATTTGTAGGAAGTTTTGCTTTAGTTTATCTATTAAAAACAAAATTCAGCTGAAGCACATCGTTTTCCCACGGCCGCATATTCTGAGTGTGAGCCATCAATTTTAACGTGCGGGAGATAGTTTGTTTTGTTGGCTCAGAAGTGATGATTTTGACACAATAGACAAATATAGCCCAGGTAAGCCACGAAAGTTTGAAAATGATGGGTAGGATGCATAAGTCCATACTTGTTGTTGTCAAACTAAATAAGAACTAAGACAATTGGTTACCAGACGACTCTAAAGTGCTACCTAGACGCCTTACAAATAACTTAATCTTGCATTCTAAAAAAGAAATCCATTCCGACAACTTGAAGCGCAAGAGATTGTATTGGAGGCCCGGTCGAATTAACGGTAAATCCGAGTGCTCTGTCATTTAGTTGAGGCTATTGGGCGAAACGCTTACAGGGGACCTGAACCGGAATAAATTAATTAGCATAAAGCGAGCATTTGCGAAATATGCGATTGTAAATACGACAGTTACTATTCCAATGGTCGGCCGCATATTATGAGACCAGTTAAAAACTATTTCGAAAATAGCCCAGTAGCCTTATTGTGTAATTCTCTAGAGATAAATCTCTATCTCTAAAAATCTATAAAGTTGATTTAGCGATTTTTGGCTACGAATGCAATTCTGTAACGTGCATTGCTAAATTTGGCAGTGCCATAAACATTTTATTCGCCGCAATTTAAGCTTTTAATTTCATCGCTAAAATTTTTAAATTTTGTATTCTCTAAGGCATTTTAGCGATTGAGATTTAGCTTTAGCTAAGCGAATTAGAGAATACGGCTACAGACCATTGAACTTTCAACTACTTTTTCCGCCGATGCAAAGGGCCCTCACTGGACTACGCTTTACTGTAGAACAAGGTATCGCGAAATGGCTTTTTGTGCTCTTGTTTTGAAAAGCTAAGCGTTTGTTTTAATGCGGAATGTATATGTTGCCAGATGAATTGGATAAGGTCAAAGCAAACGATGGCCAATAAATTTAAATTTTTATACTTTTGGTTCTACCAAAATTTAAGAATTTGTAAAAAAAAAAAAAAAAAATTGTCTGCATTACTAAAATATACTCCCAATATAAAATTCTATTACTTTATAAAACATAATTGTAGAAAAATGTTAAAAAGAACGCTTTGAAAACTCGTATTTTATTGAAATAGTTTTTCATGCTGTATGGGTATGTATGTGTGTGTACGTATGTGTTAGTGTGCTTGTGTAAATCCTTATGTTCTCTTTCCCTGTTTTTTTTTCATTTATTTGAAGTAGATTTCTTTAAACAGTCGTTTGTTTTGAAAGTAAATGTTGGCATATTACCACTGGTAATTGTTGGCATTTCAATTGTGGCTAAGAGAGTCATTGAATTTCTTTATGGCAGTTTGTTAGGTTTTTATGATCATTGTTAATGTCAATTTTGCTTTTTAATATCCTGTCGTATTTTATTTTTTTTAGTTCTTCATTTTTGCCTCCATTGCCTCTTCTCCTAAAGCCTTTAATGTAGAGTTATTATTTTTAAGTACAAATTGAAAAGGATGAGATTCTATAGGGAATAAAAGCATTAACAATAGTACCTAAAAATGAATGGGAGTTTTTTTTTTCTAGAGATTTGCTGAAGTTGGAGTAGGAAGTAGAACAGGAAACGGAAGAAGTGGAAAATTAGATAACAAGTAAAACTGGCTGTTAAGCTTTGATATTTCTGGTTTTAAAGTTGTTTTTATGGGAAAAGTATAATGTTGTAATTGATTTAAAGAAACTGTTACGTCAGGTCATTAAACGGAAAGTTGCTCTACATCTTATTAATCTATTTTGAAAGAAGGAAGTTTGTTTAAATTTAAGACTTGTTGGAATTTAAAAGGGAGAAAAATATATTAACTGAGATAGTTTTTAAAAGTCTGGTTAAACAATGTTTACTATTTGGCGGCACTTTAACATCCAACATATTAAAGGCTTAATTTATTTTTTACCTCTCTAGCTAAGAATTTTTAAAACCAAAACTGTTTTTCCAGTCTCTTTTTAAAAATTGATTTAAGCACCCTATTTCTTCCTATCTTTCGAACTTTTAAGCAATTTTACAATTTTCACTTAATTTTTGTTTAATCCTTTTACTCTTTAACGCTTAATGAAATAAATTATTTCGATTCTTCTTACGTATTTAAAATCAAATTTTCTCTTAACTAAAACAATCAGTTTAGTTCATTTAATAACAATTAATTGAAGAATTTGCACTTAAGATTTAAGTGCATCAAATCATATTAAACGGAAACAGAAGCAATATTTATCTGTGTATGAAAAACTTCTACACGTTAACACACATACTCACACATACTCACTCATGCACATTCATACAAATCTTTAAAGTTTGCTAATGATAATCCACAAACAGAGATGGGACTTGTTAAAGGATGTTTTGACGTTTTTGTTTACAAAGTGATGTGTTTGTGCAACAACTGACTTATAGTGAAAAAAGAGACGTGTTTGTGCAAAAACCTGTGGTGTAGGATATAAAAAGTACTTTTTTGTTAGGTTTTTGAATTTTTGTTTAAAGTTGCCCACACACGAGTGATTTTGTGCACACAACAAAAAAAGAAATTAAAAAAAAGAAAATGAACGAATGACTATCTTTTAAGAAGAAATGTAATATTATTAAAAAAATATGGGAATTAAATCTCCGCAAAAGATACAGTATGACGCAAAAGACCACTTACGCATCGAACCAATCACAAGAAATTTTAAATTCATTCCTCCTTAACAAGTAACAAGACGTCGAGCACGATCAAATCACATGCACGAATCACTCGAATGTGGGCAGCTTTAGCATTTAAATTAATGGATAGGTTGCGTACACTTATTATCTAAATACAAAAAATTGTCACTTTAATGACTGATTCTTCATCGCACATCCTAAACGTCTGAAGCTAAAAACTTCAAATTTGGACAGGAGGTTGGTCTCTTCCCAATTTGTTTTACCTAAACTAACCCCGCAAAGCTCTACGCTTGTCTGCAGGAGATCGCAGGAAAGCCCAACCCCGGCACTAGCTCTCTATCAGCTACCTACCGGGGCACTAAAATCGATCCAGTAAGACCGAATTTTTGAAAATTCGAACGTTTAGGGGGTAAAAACGGGTTAATTCGGTAACCTAATGTCTTCAGAACTAAAAGAGATAAAAAATGTAATACTTATCGCTGTTCTTTAGAAAAATAAGCGGACAAATGTCTGGTACTTTTTTTAATCTCGACCCTTTTAGCGAGTAAACGGGTGAAACCTGTATTTTGGAACTTTTTTTGTCCCGCCATTTATCTTTTAAGCCAATAAACATAGACATAAAGTTTATATCACATTCGAAACTAGTCTCAAAAGTTCAAATACGAATTCAGTACTTTTTCGAAGTCTTAACTATTTTTGGTACTTTTTTACAAAAAATTTTTCTCCATTCATTGACATATACGTAATAATTTATGGGCTCTCCCTACAATATTTCTTGATACTTTAATGGTAAGAAAAAAGTACCACAAAGGGGGAAACACGGGAAATTAAATTCCTTTCTTTAGCTTTTTGTTTCGCAACTGCTATTTTATTTAATTATAGTTAATAATTAACCTTTAAACACAAAACTCAACATGCAATGTCCTGAGTGGATAAGAACATGTGAGTGAATTTTTTGGTACTTTTTTGTTCCTTAATTGGTATTTTTTGAATTTCTGTTGGTATTGGACCTTAAAACATAAAATGTAACTTGCAAGGTCCTTAGTGAATTACAATCATTAGAAGGGCTCTCGGTACTTTCTTGTTCTTTTACTGGTACTTTTTGAATTTCCGTTAGTATTGAACCTAGAAACATAAAATTGTACATACAAGGCCCTAAGTGAATAAAGCTTGGAAGGTCCTTAGTAAATTATAATCTTTAGGAGGGCTTTTGTTACTTTTTTGTTCTTTAACTGGTACTTTTTGAATTTCCGTTAGTATTTGACCTAGAAACATAAAATTGTACATGCAAGGTCCTGAGTGAATGAGAATCTGTTAAGGGAGTTTTTTTTTGGTACTTTTTCGTTTTTTAACTGGTACATTTTTGAATATTCGTTTGTATTGCACCTATAAATATTAAATTAAACATGCAAAATCCTGAGCGGATGAGAATAACTGTTTGGTAGCGGAATTAATGCTAGTTTTTTTTTATAAATGTGAATCATACGCATTGATTCACATTTTTGAGAGCTCGTTGTTCAATAGTTAAAAAAATTACACGGTTTGTGGTCTTATTTTTGCTCTGGAATTTTGAATTGAAAAGTATAATAATTTAAAATAAAATGATTTTTTTTGGTTTAAGGACTTTTTTTTTTGTCAGATTTACACCTCTGTCCAAATAACAAATCCATTTGGTAATCATTTTTAAAAGAGAACCTTAAATCTTGAACAGTTTAATTGTATGAAGTTTATTCTAAAACAACTACATGTATGCAAATTTATTTTGAAACTGTGTTTTCGATATTATTTGAGTATTTTGAAAGTTTGCCAATAGAAATTGTTAGTAAAGTGCCAGAGAAAATGAAAAGCAATTGAAAACTCAATGATCATCAACAAAAATTTAACAAGTGGCTCGTGTTTGCCGGTATGTATTAAACAAGGGGGAAAAAGAAGTAAAACAATAAAGGAAAAAATTGAAAATTGAAAAAAGAAACGAAAAACCACAATCATTTTACTAAACTCCAAGTTGTCTCATATTGATGAATGTTCAAATAACTAAACTATTGTCTGTAGAAGTAAAGAGATAGGTTGTTTATTGGAGGTTAGACGTAAAAGTTTCTTTTGAATATTATATTCCATGCTAAAAAAGAAACAGACTTTTTATTTTGTCCTCCTATCTTGTGTATTAGTTTGCATTTATCTCCTTAATTTATGTGCACACGTTTTATGTCTATCTTTCTGATTGACAAACAAGGTGCTTAATTATGGCATTAGAATTTCAAACATTTTCCAAATGACAAACTATTAAGCTGGGCCTTGTAGGCTGTTACTGCGTGTGCTTGTTCGCATTAGAAATTCTATGGAGATTTGCCAGGAGTATGAATAATTCGAATTTGCCAGAGCCAGCAAGCTTTTAAAGTTTATTAGGTTCAATGTAATTGTATTTATTTGAATAAGCAGGTGCACACAGTGCACACAGACTTAAGAGTGTATTGATGAGCAGAAGTAAAATAAACTCCTTTAACACGTTTTCATATTGGCTAAAGTTTCTCGCATTTTCCAATTCTTTTTTCCTTTTAAGTCTTTTTTTTTTTTGTTTGCCAATATCAAGTGTGTTAGAGAGGTTTGTAAGTGCAGGAAAATGAATATTTCCGTAAATGCAAAATTCTTCATAAATGTAAAATTAATTCAAGTATAAGCAAGAATGTTTTTGTGTATGTGTGTTTTAACTTAATTAATATTAAATTGCTACAAGTGCGTTATTCAATTATCAGCAAAATTTAAATTACAAACGAATGTAAATCATAATTGAAATGAACAGGAAGACAATAAATAAATTTTTTTCAATTTAAAGTTAAATCTGAATTTTCAGAATAAGTTTTCTTTTAGACTAGTTAGTAGTGAGCTAGTCTTTTAATGCGGTGGAATTTGATTTCTGCCAATAAATCTGGTCTGTTTTACTACAACGAGTAAAGGTCTAAGCTACTTATGCTGGATAAATTAGGTTAGAATGTGATTTGTAATTGTATTATTAACATATAAGAAATACATATTCAGAATACTTTCAAAATTTCTTTGATGTTGCCTTTTAAAGATGTCTTTATTTAAGAAATCTGTTTAGTGCCGTATAAAAGAAATCTTTTTTTTATAAGCATTTTTAAGCCCATTCAAAAAAGCATTCCTTATGAAACACTGTTACCGCCTTTCTAAGATTTTTTCCTTTAAGAAATTTGTACAATAACCTCTTAAGATTTCTTTCTATAAGACATCTACACAAAATATCTTCTGATAATTTTCATTATTAAAAAAGTTCAATAGTGAAGTGAAGAAATTTTGATGAATCCGTCTAAAAAGTTTTGTCTTTAGAAATCTTTACGAACCCACTTAATTTTTTTCTAAAAGAAGTCATTAAGATTTCTTAATCATTAAAAAAATATTTCGAGCTTATAAATGATTTATAAAACGAATTTTCCATGAAAATGTGTTAAATAAACCTTTTATAAAACTGAAATATTATTTGTGAATAAGGAAGACAGTTTGTAATTAATAATTGAGGTTCCCTAATTTGGGAATCTATGGTGGCCATAGATGGGGTTAGTGCACTCATTTTGCACTCATTTTGCAGTTTCCATCACACTTAGTGATAGTGCAAAAATATTGCAATAATTTTGTTGGTGTTAAGTAATAAATTGCAAATTTGAGCCTCACTAAACATGAGTGACAGTGATGTTAAAAAATTTTGGACTCAACAAAAAAAAAAAAAAAAAAAAAAATAGTTTGATTTAAAAAAAAGCAATCATCAGCTTATTGCAACTTTTTTTTTTTGACTTATTTGAGTGTAACTTGGATTGTTGCACCAATTTTAAAATTAAAAACTTGTTTTGTCATGATAAAAGCCAATAATTATACCGTTATTGACACAATTTCATTTTGTTTAATGTTCTTTACTTAGGCAAATCCTCAAAAGAAATCAAAAGGCATGCACATACAAAGCTACAATTTTTAAATTTTAGTGAGACAATTTTCGTATGCAGTTTTTTTAGTGATGGTATAAAAATTTGCACTATCACTAAATTTTTAAGTGCTAGTTAAAACAAGTAAGAGTACTATATTCGGCTATATATACCCTTCACCATGGAGCAATAAGAACAAAAAGTTATGTAAACGCCCACATTATGACGGATGTTGTGTTTTAATAACCAACCTATTTTGTTTTCGCTTGTACCTAATTTGGAAACTTTTTCTGTTTCTATATATACAGAAAAATAGACTGACATCGTTAAATTAACTTCGCTGTACACGTACATATGTATTTGTTATGTGCAACAAAACGCAAGTCATATAAATCGTGTTAGGTTTAATGGTACCGGCCATGTTTTGACAATCGCACGATTTGAAATCGCAAATGGTGTTCTGAAATCCTTGCGTTCTGCTTACGATCTGCCATTGTTTATTCTAGATCCCTTGAGCATATTTCTGCGATTTAAAGTCGCCAAACTTTCTGCGATTGCAATTAACAATCTTAGTGTTTAAGTTTTACTAAAATTTTTGATGTTTTCTGTACGGGAGGTACCACGCCCACTTTTCCAATCCCGCCCATTTTTTTATAGTTGTGTATTGATAAGCAAGATGATTGGATCTTATTTCGAAACTTTGGCTCTTGCCGTTCTCCAGAAATACATAAAAAAACAAATAAAAAAACAACAACAACAAAGGACTTTTGGGTAAAATTAGAGGCAGTCGTGGTTTTATGCTCATATCTCCATTATTTTTGGACCGATCTGGCTGAATTTCAATAGCTAACTTAAACGGAGTATATGTGACATAAATATATGACAACCTAGTCCCCATAATTTCTGGGGTCTTCGGAAAACCCATTTCAACATACACACAGAAAAACGGACAATTGAATTTGAACTTCGCTTTTCAAAAGAACCCAGAACATATATACTTTATAGGGTGTAAGAACAATATTGTGGACCATACAAATGGAATGACAAAGTTATGTATACCCTCTTACCTTCGGTGAAGGGTATAAAAATAACAATCATCACTAAAGCTGGTAAAAAAGAGTGCAAGCTTACTTTTTTGCAGTTTTATTTAGCGGTAGTGCACTGCTGATTTAAATCAATATTTAGTGCACTACCCCCAACTATGATGGTGGCCATCCTAATGTGTCTTAAGACCCCAAATCCAAAACTTCAAGCCGAATATAAGTCCTTAATTGGGACCTGCAATTTCATTCCAATCGGGATAAACGCTTATAAAATTTAAAATTGTTTTAATTTTTTTCCAAAATCTCCCTCTGTGTGCCGTATAAATCCTTAAATTTCGATTAATTTCAAATTTAGTTTAATTCAAGGTTGGCAACCGATACCGCTATAAATACGGATTCCGCTTAAATATCACTATTGATAACGATACCAGAATTCGTTTCGGTTGCCAAAAAACATATTTTCCAATAGCACAAGCGCTGAAAATTAATTTTGTTTCTACTCTGTAAATCTTATGTTTCTTAAAAAAATAAAAATAAAAAATAAAAATTTTATAATGATAATGCAATTTTTACAATATTTTAGAGAAAAAATCCTTTGATAATTGCTACCGCTTTACCGTTACAAACGTTTCTCTACCTGTGTACCTATACCGATATAATTAAAATACCGATACCGATCCAGTACTAAAATCACAAAAAGTTTAAAACCGACACCGAATAAGCATATACTTACATATAGGAATGGGCAAAAATATCAAAATATAGATATTTAAATAAAAAATAGTGGATAAATGTCGCCGATATTTAAAATAACGATATATCGATATTGAAATACGACTATCGAATTCGGTATTTTTTAAAGTCAGTCTTCATTAAAAACTCTAAATTTTAGCCGTTTTTCAAACAATATGTTTTTTTAAGAATTGGCATCACTGCATGCATTATATGTTTTTTAAACTATTATGAAGATCTAAAATGATTGGAATTTATAAGAAGCAGTGCCGGATACAAGAAGCAGATTGACAGGAGAGCACATAAAACAGAGAGTGCTCCTGATGTCCATATCTGATTACTGGTTTAACTAAAACAATCAAAAACATTTCTAGTTAAAGTTTGTACTTTCGGAGTGCAATTCAAATTAAAAGGTAAGTTGGTACTTCAATGACTTATTTACTTTCATTTAAAATTTTCGTTATACATTTTTTTTAGATTTCATATGGTTTTCTTGTATTCTTCCCTTTTGTTTTTGTTATAATTTAATTTTTTGTTTTGATTGAATTTTTTGTTCTTATTAATTTTTTTAAATTTTTTGAAAGTAACAATGTAATCAAGGTGAAATTACTACAAGGTGGCAGCACTAGGTGTTGTTGTACAACAATACAACAAAAACAGGCAAATTTGTTTGTGTAATAAACTCCGTGCTGTCAAAAATTATGTGCAACAATGTTGCCATTGTTTGTATTTTCCGACAACATTTGGTCGGATAATTTTCGCTTGGTAGGATGGTAGGCTAAACCTTAGGGCTATGTTACACGTTTAATAAATACATATATAACAAAATCGAAAAAAACTTAACATTAAAGCTATTTAAAGATATCAAAGTGGTCATTTTAAATGCTAAAGGATCATAGAAATCAATATACGTATAAACACTGCATAATGAGAAAGAAAATATTGAAGTCTAAGTGGAATGCTATTTCTGGAAGGGCGAATAGAAACAAAAAGCTAAACATTACGAAGTAGGAATTCTGAAACAATTTCGTTATTAAACAAATTGTGCATTAAGGAGAAATTTAATTTATCATATTACTACGTTTATCATTCTAAAGAATTAAGCTCCCAAATGTGAAACTACCTCCCTAAAAACTAACACAAATTTGTAGCGGAATGCACTGATTGTCATTAAATTTCAACAAAAACCTTTTTATGACACCAAATATGGTGAAGGTCGGTCCAAAATTTACCTACGGCTTCATGTTAACTCAAAATTTAAAAATTTTCAGTAGAAGCAAAACAAATTTTAATTTTATATTAAAGGTATATAAAAAATAAGTTTTAAACTAACAGCTATAACTGGTAGTATAGAAAACTGGTCGAGTCAAAAGGATTTTAGTTAATAAGTTTGGTCGAATAGAAAATTTTCAGTGGCAACGCTGATCTGCAACAAATAAAACGAAAAATATTATGAAAAAATTACTAAAAGATTCATACTTAAAATTTTAATGTTTTTTGAAATAAAAACAATTGTTTTTCCACTTTTTTTTCACTACAAGTCCTTTGGTCGTTTAAAGAAAGTGGCGCACAAGCGCATATCAAAAATATACGCATTTTTCAAACGTACACACGACGTGGTCACATACACAATTATTTCTGTTTTTATTCATTATTAAAAAAAAAAATTGTTAGCACAACTAAAGACGCACATATAAAAACCACATACGATTTATTTTTTGCAAATATTTTAATTGTTATGCACAATTTTCATTTAAAAACCGCACAAAAATGATTTTTTTTTAAATTTTTTTTCAAAAATGTAAACATAAACAAAAAAAAATGACATCTTTGGGTTTTAACCACAGTTAAGCAAAAAATTACCAGATGCCGTAGTGATGCCACCTTGTAGTAATTTCACCATGAATGTAATTACATATGTATATTTATAATGTTTGTTCATAAATATGTATGTATGTACAAAGGTATATTAAATTTTTTAATTTGGTAATAGTTTCAGCAAAAAACGTTCGATATATCGATATTTTTTAAATAATAAATATCGATACTCTTAAAAATATCGATTCGATATATATCGGTATAATTTTTCAATTTGCCCATCCCTACTTACATATCGTTTCAATTGCCTTGGTATTGTTTAATCAAATATGGTTTACATGACGTATGATGATTCCATAATAATCATACGCACATAATTTTTTAAAATCTTTAATATTTCGCTTTCATTTTTATACCCACATCGCAATGGTGGAGAGGGTATTATGCGTTTGTGAACATCTTACAATATTGCACTAGACCCACCTTTTAGTATACCGTTCGACTGAGTCTATATAACGATGTCCATCCGTCCGGCTGGCAATTTTGGAAATAATTTGATGAAATTTGGTACATAGGTTCTAATTCTCACAAGGACTAAGCCTATTGAAAATGGCGAGAACCGGTCTATAATTTCACATAGCCCAAATACAAGCTGCTTTTCGAAATAGAGTCTTTGTGTATACACACCAACTTATTCTGTTGGTATTTAGATTAAATTTGGTCCAAACTTATTGATTGCAGTTTTATATCATCTAACCGAATTTTATTAGACATGGCCCATATTTGACCATAGCTTTCATACAAAAAATACTCCCGAAAATAGCTTTAAATGCCATAACTTCTTTATAAATTTGTATTTTAATAAACATAAACATTGTCGACAATAACTTTTACGACAGTCAATATGTCATGTGCTGGTAGGGCTAAAATAAACCGTATTTGCCAAATAATCCCCCATTTTAAAATCACTTAGAAGCAAACAAATCTCATATAGATGAAGTTATCTAAAAAATAATTTGCATAAAGAACATATACTAAACCTCATAGCATAATTTTGTTCGAGCGGGTCCATATTTGCCCATGGGTTCCAAATAGGATAAACTCTTGAAAATTTGTTTTAAAATATTCTAATGTAGGATTTCATAAGGTCGTTTCTGACCAACTATACTTTCTTAAATATTTTCGTTAATTTAAATTACTTTTAAAAAGAGCTTTCATACAAATTCAATTTTCAAACAACGTCTGTGATTATAATGAAATGGGTTTTTATGTTTTTAATACTATTGGGTCACTTACCACATGTTTGTAGTTTTTGTTTTTTACTACACACAAAGTAAAAGAATTTAAAATACACATTTTGCCGCAAACTTTATATGAAAATCAAGTAACACATTCGAAATAAAACAAAATCACATAAAATGACGAATATTATTTTAAATTACATTTGGGACACAAGTTCAACCAACACGTACAAATGACCAGGCACTCAAACACTAAAATAAAAACGTAAAACTATACAGATGAGAGAACATGTTTTACTGAGTCACTTACACACAGATAAATGCATTACACATGTACACTATAATACTGTTTTCAGCTTCAAATATGCGGCAACATGGCATGTGTTTCTATAAGATTTTTTTTCATTTATTTTCCTATTTATTTCAAGATAAAACTGTTGATGGAATGGACATCACTCATGTTGATGGTGATGAGAATTATTTTTATATGAATTCTTGAGTTCACTTTGTGGGAACATCCAACATCACGATTTAAATAAATTTGAGAGCAAACCTTTTAAATAAAACTTAAATTTCATTAATTTAAACTTATTTTGGAATATGAAATTTTATAAAACAACACAGAAAATGCTGAAGTTTCATAAAAATTTAAAAACAAAAAACAAATTGTCTTTAAATATTTTTGTATTTTAAATATTATATAAATCTTTAGAGGGGATCATAATAAATTACTTTAGAAATAAATCTTTAAGCGGATTAATTAAGATTAAAAAAAAAAATCAGAAAAATTTTTTAAGGCGTAATTAAGTTTTTCCAAAAATATCATTTTGTGGCGGACTCGCTAAATGTTAAAGACAACTTATAAAGATTTTTTTTATTAAAACAAATCTTTAAATGGATTGATAAAGTGTTCTTATAGAAAGAAGTATTTAAAAGAATTCGTTTATATTACAATTTAAGTATATTTTTTTCAAATACATTTTGCTTTTTCCTCCCCTAAAGTAGGCAACATTTTTTTAAAGTTGTTTGTGTCAAAATAACTATGTCGTTATAGAAATCACTAAACATCAAGTTGAAATGTTTGTTTTAAAGCCACATTGTTTTTTTCACAACTTCCTTTATGGCACAAAAGTTAAGCCACAGCGGAAAACATAAACTTTTATCATTTACACACTCACACATTTGAACACGCACACCCGTGCACTTACAGGCAGACATGCAAAAGCAAAATATTTCTTTTAAGCAATATTTTTTTTTTCTAAATAAATTAAAAAATCTTAAAAAAAACGACACGCACTAACTGTCAAAAGTCACATTATCATATAAAATGGCACGCAGTTACAGATTTACTAGCAGAAACATAGAAATTGTGGTGTTACGAGGGAAGGTGAAGAATTTCAGTTTTAAAATTGAGGCAAAAGTCGCATTGTATTTTATTACTCGAGTCGAAGCTTAAAGACCCAGAAAATTTAGAATAAGACAACTTATCAGCTTGCTCTTGCATTGAGCTCTCTGCTTAGTTGTGCTATACCTGTGCGAGTATTACCCCGATTTCACATTATTGTTGTTACCAATGTTGTTATTATTATTAAAAGCAGTACTACCCTCAGAATTAAGGTTAAGCTCTCATTTATCGTGTATGCTAGTGCCTTTGTAATATGTATTTTGTGTCTGTATTTTGTGTTCTTTAATATAATTTTACTATAACTGTTATTGCGTGCCGTTAGCACAATAATGAGCATTTAAAATGCTGACTCTTTCCCTTTGACTTTCGCAAAATAATAATATAATTTTCGTTGGGTTATCAACCAAACTCGGGTAAAGTGATTTGGTGGCAGTTAGAAACAGGTAGTGATAGAGAATAGGGAGGAGACAATTTTATTGGGTTTTTTTTTTAACAACAACAGTGATAATTGGCTGTAATGGTTCAAATGTGTTAATATGTTGCCATACAATTTGGCTTAAATATGAAAACTCAAGAAATTTAAATTAGTTAGTTGTTAGATTAATATCGTTGGCATTAATAGTAAATTTATTTTTAAATGTTTATTAACAATTCATAAAATAAATAGTTATGTAGGTAGATACAATTGAAATGGCAATCTTTTGAATTTATATTTAAATAATTCAAAGTGCGGCCTTGTTTAATTGCCTTAATTTTTAAATCAGCTTCTTTTAATTTACTGCTCCTAAAATCCCTACGGGGTTTGTAGAGATCATCTTAAGGATATTTCACCTTATGGTTTTATATGCTCCGGGGGAAATCAGGCGAAGCCGATACCTGGGATAGATCTCTTTAAATCGCGAATGACTAGATATCCGCTCTGGCACCACCGGAGCAGGCACCGGACTGACTACACATTACAACTAAGTGGAGCTTTTAAAAAGTTGGTACAAAATATTTTTAATCCTTTTGTATTTTCATTTGCTGCTAACGATAGATGGCATCATAAGATTTTCTCTAACAGCTCTAGTTTTAAAGATTTAGTGACATTTATTACTTGCAAAATTCACACTATTTTATTGTATTATTCAGTCAGTATTTCGAGACCTCTCCTTCAAAACTTTAACTACATTCTGGATTTATAATATACACAAAACTCTCTTGCATTTGTGAAGGGTCTTGTTTAATTATGGCTTATATTGGCCACAATTAAAACCAACAAAGGAAGGTAATTGACGTTGGTTTAATTAAATTAAAAAGTACACAATCGAGACAAGAAGGAAAGACTCGTTCGGGCTAATGGAACCTTGCACCATTAGGGATGGACGAACCGGTATGTGACTGGTTCGAAGGAGATGGGCAGGAGGGATTCCTGATTGGGTTGGTGATTGTGGGCAGGAGGGGGTTCCTGTTCTCGGGGGATTTTTAAATAACAAAAAAGCCAAGACCATTAACTTTACTTCAGGTTACTTACATTTATTTAAGTATACTTATTCTTATTTGAGTTTTTACAATGGTGGAAAAAAACAGTTGCTGGTGATGTTGATATCGGAGCCGAAGGATGCCTGGTTGGTTTGGTCGCTCAAGAGGAACTGAACTGCATACAAAAAAGCGACGAATTAAATTTTCTCAAACGCGGCGAATATTAATAAATAGGAAATAAGTCACAATAGCTTAACCCAGAGCTGGAGACGTTAATACAGCCCTGTTTTGCTTTAAACAGGTCCCATTATTGAATATATATGAGGATACCCTACCATATATATGAGGATACCAAAAGCTATTGGTTGAGGCCTCCGGAAGAAAACTTCTTGCGGGAAAGGACTTATGTCTATCAGGAAGGGAGTTTTACTTTTCTGTTTAAGATATATTTTCGGGATTCACGTGGTGGTTGAAAAACCTACTAAGGTCTAATTTTTTACCACTTATGGGAGAGTTTGGCCTGAGAGTTAGATAATCTTTAAGTGGTGTCGCTACTCAACAGATGCTGCTGGCATATTTGCAAAAGCAGCGGAGGTTCCTAAACAAGGGCAAGTGTATTATTTTGCCAGATTGTGCCCTGAAATTTGTATGTGCTGGTTGCTCTCTTACACTAAGGGTCCATTGGTAAACGCATTGTTTCGCTATAAGATAACGTCATATGGCAGGTGCTCATGTAAATCTCTTCTCCCTAAAATAATGAAACTAGTATAAAATTACTTCCATCACCATTTGCTTAACCTAAAACTATGTTGTCACTTTGAAATTGTTAGATATTGTTAAAATAAAATATAACATGTAATTTTATTTAAAGTTATTTCGTATGAGCTTAAAGGAATTACTTAAAAAAAAAACAAACTTCACTTTTTAAACACCTGAAAGTATGCTTTAATTTATTCCATTTCTTTTTTAAATAATTGCCTTTCTTGCCAATGTCTCTATTGTAGTTTAAAACTAAATAAAAATCATTTTGAATTAAACTAAATTCCCTTGAAAATTTAAAAATGAGCCTGATAAATTGGTGTATGTATTTCTTGGACTATAAACTCAAAGACATTCTAGTTCATCAACAAAAAAATTCAACAAAGCAATTGCTAATACTTGAGATAAAACAACTTGAAAGTAATTAATTGTTGATTGTTCGAAAATATATTACAACTTCAAATTTTGGAGGGTCATTTATAAGAAAATGATAAGAAGCATTTAAGCAAAAAGCACAGTAGCAAATTTTCAACTATAGTATGAACAAGTTGTGGAAGTTCCTAAAAGGGAATATTCAAAACATTAAATAAAAAAACAAATATTTAATAATTAATACAATAAGTTTAGAGCCACAGTTGAACTTTAAAAAGGAAATGATTGTAAAGTCACGCATACTTCAGGGAGCACTTAATAAATAAGAATTTAAAGCATAGTTTAAAGGGGAAAGAATTAAAAAAGCATTATTAGGGAGAAAGGCTTCTATTTATGTAAAAAATATTGAATTAGTAATAAATATAAAAAACTAATATTGAATTAATAATTAATCGTCTTAGATTTTTATTATCTTTTATTTTTTTAACTTTACATTTTTTTAACTAAACATGTATTTCTCACTTTGGAAACATTTCTTGTTAAGTTTAGTTTATATTCACAAAAGGACCAATTCCCAGAGTAAAAATTACTTTTTTAAAAAAAAATAACATATCCTGTGTGAAGTTTATTAAGCTTTAACCACAAAACTGCTACAAACCAACCTTTTTTGTTAAACAATTTTTTTTTTTATTTTTTTTTTTTAATTTTAAAATTCAACCCAATAGACCCCGTTACATACAAACATTGCTGCTTTTTATATTTCGCCGCTCCTTTTATGTTGCTGTTATAATTATTGTCGTTAACATAACAGTTAGTTGATGCTATTGTTGTTCTGGTAGTTGTTGTCACCACTGAAATTGTCTGAATCTGTATTTGAGTTTGTGTTTTAGGCGCAAAAAATACGTGATTTTTTTTTGCCTACAAGAAGCATTTTTAGTGGTTTCTACTTTATTATTATTTTTTTCCGAATTTTTTTTTTTGTTTAAATAATTGCTGCTGTTGTTAAGACCATTAAGTTTGTTATTGAAAGAGTGAAAGATAAAAAGAAAAAATAGAAACAAAATTTGTTTGATGCCTATTTGTATGCAACACTTCCGCTTGTTAATGACGGTGGCAATGGGAGAAATCAAAATTCATATTTATTTTGCAAAGGCCAAGAAAACTTTAAAATAGGGAAAAAGGAAACAATGTGGAACAAAACATTAAAAAAAATAAATTTTTTA
Organism: Pollenia griseotomentosa; assembly: GCA_963931875.1. Taxonomy (NCBI): domain Eukaryota; kingdom Metazoa; phylum Arthropoda; class Insecta; order Diptera; family Polleniidae; genus Pollenia; species Pollenia griseotomentosa. The sequence goes on along the minus strand of OZ007561.1, from coordinate 197,712,074 downwards.
GGTGCCGTTGAAAGCACAGCTGTGCTACTTTTAGAGAGAGGAATGTCAAAAGTTGCTTGTGTTTTTTTTTTGCCTCAACACACATTCTAAGCCACAGAGAATGTGTCTGTTCATCACTGCTTAGCAATCTTTAATAAACAAACATGTGCATGTATATTTACTTTTGCCTGCTTCTAGGCTGAACTTTTTTTATATTCATCACAGATAATTAATTTACCTCTCTTCATTATAACTAAACAATGTTATCATTTATGCGTTTAAGGCATTTGGCCTCTTAGTAATTTTCCACCTTTGGCCAAAATCATGTCTAACTAATTTGTGTGCACCTTTATTACATAACCGTTTGTCTTTTCGTCCCTCCATTTGGGCTTTATGGCCCCAAATGTAATTAAAAATGTAAATTAAATGTGCAGAATATTGCAAACATGATTGCCCGTTAGATATTCAATTCGAAATACGTTTTAGTTCTCATACAAGAACCTAATAGTTTATGCTCAATGCATATTTTGCATAAATTTTATAGACATTTTATGTAAATTTTACTTGTGAATGTTAAAGTTTGGCACACAGTTAGTTGGAGTGTGATTATTTAGGATAAAAAAAAACAACGAAAACAAATGGGTTCATTACTGGTCATAAATACAGTTTAACCAAATAGTTAAATAAATTATTGTGGTTTTACAAGAGAATAAAACCAGCAATAGAATATACAAATTAAAGTTTTTAATAAAAATAATAAATAAATAAAATTAAAAAAAAACCCGTGAGTATCTTTTATACAAATTCTATGCGCAAAAGTTTTATATGAAAAGTTTTAAAACGGTAGTGTTTGTGTAAAGCAAACAATTTGCTTGATATACTTTATCAAAATAACAATAAAGCAAATGCAGAACGAAACATAGTCAAATCAACTTTGACACTTTCGTTAAGCATTTTGAAAAACATAAATATTTGACATTTGATTGACTGACTGTTTTTTTCGACACTTTAAATGTGTATAACTTTACACGTTTAAATTTTAATGTATTTATTATGTCCTTATGAGACATACAAGGTAGCCCAAACTCATCGACTATAAATGAAATATTGATGTCCCAAATAGTTCATACCGTGAACCACCAATTAAATTAAATTTTTAAAATTATTAAATTTTAACAGTACGAAAATCGAATTCAATAATCTTCAATCACTTATTTACTGCAATAATTTAATGAGTGTGTTCTAAATCCTTGCCTGATGCCAATCTCACGTACTATGTCTCTACTTATTCCTTTTGTAATACTAGCACTACAAATTATGAACACCAGGTAAGATTTGAGTTTACGAATACTTCCCAGGAAGAAGTCATGAAGTCCATTTTTGATATAAAGTCAGATTCGGTTGGGCATGATGGTATCCATCCTAAATTTATTTAACTTATAACTCCATATATACTCCCACAATTAACACACTTGATGAACACTATTATAAAAACGTCAACTTGCCCATTAAAAGACCATCCAAAAGACCGATAAAAATTATAGACCTATCGCAATACTACCGTATTTGTCGAAAGTTTTTGAAAGATTAGTCCATGGTCAAGTGACAAAGCACTTATGTAATAAATCAATACTGGTTTCAGACCTAAACATAGTTGTATATCTACATTAATCGATGCTTGTAAGGAACTACGATCAAAGATGGATATTAGCTTGATATCATTTCTAATTTTACTTGATCACTTAAAGGCATTTGATACTGTCGAACACACTGTACTCTGCCAAAAATTAAAACACATGTGCCATTTCTCAAACACTGCTGTTAAATTAATTTCTTCATATCTTCATAATAGAACTCAATTTGTATGCTCTGGATCTGAAAATTCTGACATTTGTTTGACAACAAGAGGTGTACCGCAAGGCTTAATTCTGGGTCCTCTTCTATAATCTATTTATTCCACAACCTGCCCTCTAGGGTCAGTTTTTGTGGAATTCACATGTACGCTGATGATGTACAACCTTTCATTAGCTGTTCGCCATCCAGTTTCAATGCATGCATCGAAAAGTTAAACCATGATCTTGATAAAGTTTATAAATGGGCCTCGATAAATGGTCTTTGTTTAAACGCAAAAAAATCCTAGGCAATATTGATAAGCAAAAGCAGTTAGTTATACACACTCAGTTCTACCACCAATACTCATTGGGCAATCCGTAATTGATATAATTGATACTGCAAAAAACCTTGAAATTGTTGTCAATAATAACCCAACCTGGTCAAGTCACGTAAACTTCATCTGTGGAAAAACTTACTCCATGCTAAGAAATCTTTGGACCACGCAATATTTCACTTCATTAAATATACGCATGCTTCTTGCCAAGACATTTTTACTGTCGACACTTCTTTATGGCTGTGTAAATTTTTCTAGCTGCAATTCACTATGCCAGAATAAGCTCAAAGTGACATTTAATAATGCTGCAAGATATATTTATGGGAGAACTAGACACAGTAGAATATCACAGTTTTCTTATCAAATCTTTAATGTACCTTTTGGAAACCTACCGAAATGCCGCTCTCTACTATTTTTACACATAATTATTTATAGTAAACAACCTGAGTATCTTCACAAAAGAATAACGTTTTCAAGATCCAATCCAAAGGAGACAAAATAAACTCCATTCGATACCGCAAACTAATATCAGAAAGACACTTCTTCGTTAATGCCGTCCGTCTCTGGAATGAACTCCCATCTAATATTCAAATCCGAGGCAATGCTAAGCACTTTTGCATGGCAATACTTTCTCATTTTGCTTAAACATTTTTTGTAACTGATATCTAAATTTTTGTCTATTTTTACTTATTATTAATATCAATGATTTCTGTAATCTCTAGTGATCTCAAATAAATCTGCCATTGTATCACCAGTACTATTATATAAGATAAAAAGTCTTGTTGTACTGTAATTTTTCTAAATAAATAAATAAAATAAAAAAAAATCTGTCACGTTTATTATTTCCTTTCTAACAAACGTGTGTGTTTTAAGAACACACTCTCATTCATTGGGTTTCCTTAATTAATTTAAATACTCTTCTTGAACCCCCCCCCCCCCCCCCTCCCCCGTTAAATTTAATTACTTTATTAAGGAAATTGTCTTTGGCGATTGTTGACGACATGTAGCCAGTTATGTCAACGATTTTGTGTTAAATTTTTCCTGTCGGTGGTTCCTTTTAACGAGGGGGTTTGTGAGTTAGTTTAAAGTTTTTGGTTGCTTTATACACGTAGTTTACGTTTCCGTTTCCGTCATTCTGCCATACCTAATTAGCTGCTTCTAACAATAATGAATGACACAAATTCTGTTTTAGTATTTTGTCGTTAAATGTTGATGACACATTAAGTCATAATATTTTAATGAATTATGACACAAAGAAGGTGGTTTTAACGAAAAAGTTTTAGACGCGGTTGAAGGTGGAGACAAGTTTAATGTTGAAATATTTTTGTATGGAAAATAAATTTAATATTTTGTTTGTCAGACTAGAGAACAGTACATGCAATTATAGACTAAAACAGAAACATTGTGAAAGAGAGAGAAAAAGAGAGCGATATAGAGAACAATTGATTTATTTAAAAGCACAGCGGGAAAATGAGGCATTGATTACATAAATAATTTAAAAAATTAATGTATTATTTTTGAAAGAATAATTATGCATTGATTGGAATCGTGAAGGTTATTTTATCAGACAAAATAATTATGAATTGATTACCACGTATATTCTCACATTTGCAGAACATGGAATGAATTGTTTCCGTTCGTGAGTATTATACGTTTTTTTCTATTACATATTTTCTTAACAAAAATCCGTAATTTTTTTCTGTTTTTATCTCGTCTACTAATTTTTATTTTCAAGAATGAATTATTTAATTCATTCGCAGGTTACATTAATATAATTTATAACAATCCTAGGACATGGTCTGTGTTAAGAATAATGATTTCTGGAATCAAATATTATACAAGATATGTATTACTTTCTCGATTCCTGTTGATTACCTTTTCCCGCTGGGAGAAATGCGTTAACTTTGTTGTTGTAACTTTGAATTTTGAGGGAAATTTTAAAATTTTTTTTTGAGAAATTTTTTTTCTAGTCGTTTTCCTGCAATGATAATAAGCTGCGTGAGTAACTGCCGTATTGGCCTTACCTTACTGTGTTTAATATCAATAGAGAGACTTGAAAAGGCAACCTATGCAACACAGTATGATATGGTCGTCCTTTTCTGTGGAGCTTAAACTATCTAACCTCTACTACTGAAATAGAACATCTTCTATTCATTAGGAGCAATGGTTTTAAAATCAGCCCTTAGAGTCAACTTTTTAAGATCTTTCTTTTCACGATATTGTTTAAAAACCACAGCCACAATATGAATTCCGAAGAAGCTTTGCAAACTCCTAGGGGCTACTAGGTTCCGTTGTACCAGATAGGATCTATTGTCAACCTCTGACGGGCAATGGTCATTGGCTGCACCATATTTTACGAGGATGTTACAACAAGGGGCAAAGTAAAGAACAGATGAAACTAAGCTCGACAAAATCTTGAAAGAGCATCGTTAGTTAGCTAATTTTCTGAGGCCTATGTCGAACCAAGCCAATCTTGCATACACTGTTCTAAAGTGAAGCATAGTATGGTAGTCGGACGTGGCAAAATCTGGAATTAAAGGCGTGTAAAACAAAACTTCCTAACCACAAATTTCCAATTAGTTCTTATCTAGTCCTTCGAAACAATAAGAAATCTAAAAAAAAATTATTAAACAATATAAACAAACACAAAAGATTATATAATTCATAATAACTGGGTATCCCGGTAGGCTAGTGAGTGGGTTGCAAGTTCGAATTTTGCCAAATACTCGAGTTGTGTTACTACAACGGGCTGACTTTTGCTCGGTAATTTATATATATATAAAAGAGTTGCTTGAGTGACTGACTGACTGACTCATTCATCATCGCCCAGCCCAAACCGCTGACCCTAGAAACTTGAAATTTGGACTAGCGATTGGTCACTCCCCAAATCTATCCACTAAGACGGGATTTTTCGAAATTCAAATGTTTAGGGGGTAAAAAAGATAAAAACGGGAAAATTCGGTAACCTCATATCTCCAAAACTAAAAGAGATGCAAAATAAATTTAATACTTATCGTTGTTCTGTAGAAAAAGAAGCGGACAGGTGTCTGGTACTTTTTTGAAATTCGGCCCTATTAGGGAGTAAACGGGTAAAATCGCACTTTTAGTACTTATTTGACACCCCAACTATCTTTTGAACCAATAAACATAGAAACAAAGTTAATACCACAATCGAAACTTAAATTCAAACATTTAAGGGGTGAAAATCACCACTATTTTTGGTACTTTTTTTTACAAAACACTTTCCTCCATTCATTGACATATTAGTACTAAATTATGGGCTGCCACTACAATACTGAAATTTTTGATACTTTAATGGGGGAAAAATATAGTACCCAAAAAAGGAAATACGGGAAATTTGATATTTTTCTTTAGATTTTTGGTTCTATTAAAGTAGCGGGTTAAATGCTAGAATTTAAACAAGTTTAAACTTAGAAAAATAAACTTTGGCATAGAAATATGTCCACGAAGAAAAAGGAGACGCTAACTAAGTAGCGGGTATATGCTAGTTTAATATAAAATAAAAGTTTTAAATATAATTGCAACATGTAATAATTTTATAAAAATAGATATTTTATAATAAAAGAAATGGGAGTCCCGGTAGGCTAGTTGGTAGTGACGTAGTCAAACAGTGCGAGGCTTGCGGGTTCGATTCCCGCCAGAGAATCTGGTCTGTTTCACTGCAAGGGGCTGAAGGTCTATGTTACAATTGCTCGCTTAATTAAGCTAGAATACAATTTATGATTGGATTTGTAACTCTTATTAAATAAATAAAGGATAAACGAAATGTTAATTTCATTACATTCACAATTTAGAACTAATTTGAAGTCTACTTAATCTATTCAATATGTTCAATAAGAGAACGAAAAAGTAAGTTCTCATAGAAAAATTATCTCTTTCTTTTTTTCCCTACCGGAGTTTGGTGTGAAGGATGTAAAAAGCATAGTATACACTAAGGCGTAAAAATTTATGATATGTTACTTAAATGTATATAAAGGGTGTTTTTTAAGCCCGATTCAACCTCAAATTATAAAAAATTACAGAAAAACTTGAATATTAATCAAATGGAGTGAGACTAATCCACAACATACCCTATAGACTCCATTACATCCAGAAAAATGTATTGCTTAGTGCGGTTTACACGTTGGTGGAAACAAAGGCACTTATTTTTTTAAATAAAGAAGATAGGAAGTCTTAAGATGCGCTTCGTCAAGGGCAGCTACGTTGCCCTTTGCGTTAAATAATTTTCAAATGTTAATGCCATCTATTGATACGCCGGTTAAAAAATTTTTTGGATGAAAACTAAATTTGTTCTCTAATTTTTTATAATTTCAGTATATCGTGCCTTTAATTCGCTATATAATTTTTGTGTTGAACTTCTTTGATTTATTTTCACAAATAAGATTTATTAAAATATAAATGCTTTGAATTCGAAGAAAACCCCTCACTCTCTCCCTTAAATTTGTCTAGCTTTTCTTAAATATAGCTTTAAATCATCAAAGACAATTTACAAATGTTAATAAACAAAGTATTTATTAAAGAGTATTGAACTTTATTCTCGAATATTCTCAAATAAGCAAACAACAATTGCAACAAACCACCAAATGATGAAAGTCCTTAAAGAAAAACTGATTTGTTATGAAACGTTTTTTATTGGATTTGAAAATTAAAAAAAAAAATTCGAGAAACAAAAAAAAAGAAAAAAAAAATTACAAGCTAAGGGACATGGTGGCCAATGAATTTACAATTAAAATTTTGTCTTAAATTTAATAGAATTATTAAAAAAATTAGGCACTAGCTTTAACATTTTAAATTAATTTTTATTTTTCTCCAAAACTACTCTTTTAATAGGGATTTGGTATTACCACAAAATCTTAGTTTTCCATCCCTGTCATTTAGAGAATGTGAAAGTAAGTCATCGTCAAGACTTGCAATTTTTGTTGCAACAATTTTTAAGTTTAAAGGTGAGATAAGTGAGAAGATTGGGAAGGGGCACTCTGTTTCATGTACTCTGCAATTCCGTTTTATTTCGTTAATTTCAGACTTTTCAACATAAAGTTGGCTGTAGGTGTATTTGTATTTATATTTATATTAAAAGAACAAAATAAAAACACGAAAATTGCAACCTTAAAATTTTAAAATCCGGACACAAGTGCAATTTTCAAGCAGAATTTTAAAAAAATGCAGCAACAAAAATTTCAAGTCTGGACGAGAAAACACTTTGTCTTTTACAGTTCATGATTAACGACCATAACAAAATGTTTGCTGGGTTTCTACAAGCTAATTATTAGTTTGAAACACAAAAGTTAAAAAATGAACTCAAACAAAAATTCCCTAAGCCACAGACATTTAAAGACGAGGACACCATTAAATACCATTTTAAGGCAATAACACGACAGCTTCGATAACGTACGATAAAGAATTTAACGAACCAAAGAGGATTTAGGGTATTAAGATATGAAACATCGAAATTTTAAATAAAGTATATCGATGAAATTTTTGTTGGCTTTTATAAAGGGTTAACGATTTAGTGATATCAAGATCGCCGGTCTGGCAAGGCTGTCAACTGTGTAAATATCTGTCATCTAAAGTATGATGAAAGGCTCGCCATTTACGAATATGGAATGTTAAAACTTACTACAAAAGTGATGTGTTAAACGTCGCCACATTTCGAGCATGCCTGGAGGTCTATGGTCGTCATAATCGACCTTAATACAGTGCAATAAGCTGGCGAGGTTAAAAAAAAATTTGGTCACACAATGTGCGCACTGCCGAAAATAGCGCTTCTGTTTTGGTGGATAATTAATTTAGAGCGTTATGGCCGTATGAGTACCGATTTTTTTTTTGGGTCTGCAATTGAAAATAATGGAATGGGAGATATGTGGTTTCAACAAGACGGTGCCAGGAACCTTACAACACGACCGAATTTGGTTTTATTGAACGGAAAGTTTCCAAAACCGTTATTTTCTCGTTTTGGCCAGCAAGATCATGCGATTTAAAGTCGTTAGACTTGTTTTTGTGGGGCTATGGCAAAGACAGTGCCTACTCGGATAATCTTCTAGCGCTGGAGCATATGAAAACCAACAAGCGTCAAGTTATCGTCGAAAACCACCTCAAAAGGATCGACTGCTGCAACCAATATAGTGGCGGTCATTTAAATGACATTTTATTTCGTACGTAATGGAAAGGTCTAAGCATTATTATGAAATAAAAGCTTTGTTGAAATCAAACTTTATGTGTGTTTTATTTTTATTTACTTTTAAGCCCGAAAAATGGATTATCCGTTATTAAATAGATGAATTTTCATAACAAAATTTTGAAAATTTTCTAAAATTAAATTTTTCTTTTTTTTGCAACATACTTGCCATGAACATTTTACCTTATTTAGTGTTGCCTACTTTGCTCATTAACAAAGGCCAAGAGACTTAAATCTCAAGTTTCAAGTTCGATTTTTCCATACAAAGAAAATACGTATTTTAAATGTTGATGTATCATTTGCTTATTAATATTTGCAGAGAGCACTTACATTTTATGAATATGAAAAATTCCTAACAATATTTTCCCTAAAATATTTTATAATCAATAAGGCGGCATTTATGCGATGTGTTTTCAGACATGTCTAAAAACTACTTTTTTTTTAACAAAGTTTTGTTTAAATGTGCTAAATTCCCATTTCACACTATTGATATTCCTATGCGCATTTCACTGGTTGCTTAGGCCAGATCTATAGGAAACTTCATCCAGAGTTTCTAGAAAAACTAATGATATTATACAAATAAAACTGTTAAGCGAATAAGAATTATAAACACCAGTTTTACTTGTAGCAATATCAGAGGTTAAACAAAAACAACACCAACAAACAGTGAGTTTATCTTTTCTTACAGTCCCGACTACAATTGGTTGAGTTTTTGTCAACTCTAAATGTACTTACAACTACAACTAAGGGGAAAACAAAAATAAAAACAAATTACTTTATTTTATTTTGCCAGTTCAGTTTTATTTACACTGCCACATGCATATTAGTTATCAAAGTTTTTCTTGGAATTCAAAAACTTAATAATACACAATTTGTCTGTAGGCGATCGGATTAAAGAAACTTTTCATGTTTGTTAACATTAGTTTATGTTGTTAAATATGTAGGTGTATATGTATATTAGACAATTAGACATGAAAACCGACATGTTTGAAAAGACATCGTGCAAATACAAAAGGTTTTTGGTAGCATGTTCGAAAGATAATTAATAAAACAGACATGTCAGACATGATATCGTATAAATGCCGCCTTAAAATTTTTTAAAACTTTTAAAATGTTATCTTCATTTATGTATTTAATTCCCAAAACATTGCCTAAACCCTTTCGACCCGGCTTTCGAATAGCAATAGTAAAACAAAATTTTTGATTGGAACCGATTATTTAAGCAATATATAACTTATCGGTGAAAGAAAATCGGAAAAACAATAATTTGGGGCTGTGGGGGTTGTGGTACATCGGTGTACCATTCGGGATGTTATGTGGTACAAATAAGTACCAACCGTCCGGTAAAATTAACTTTCGCGCATAATATCATGCAAAAACCATGCTATGCACTTCACTTTGGTAGCGTTGGAACTTACAAAAAACGGTCAGGAGACCCAGCAACATTTAATTTGAAGCTGTTAGGGGTATTTAAGCTTACAGTGGTACACATATGTACCGTCTGGGTCGAAAGGGTTAAACAAACTAAATCGTTTGAAACCCCAAATAAAGAGATTACCAAATATTTTCGTTTACCAAAAAGTGAAATAAAATAAGACAAATTTAATTTACAAAACACCCTTAAGAAACTAAACACAGCTAAAATACAGTATTTATAAGAGCAACCCATTAGAAAGTTGAAAGATGCCTGTTAAAAACGCATATGAAAACATAAAAAGCCTAAAAATATCCTGTTTATTTAGTTGCCTTTTATTTCTATAAGATTGTAGGGGTGGATTGGCTAGAAATACATATGTAAGCTTTAAGAATAATCATATAAAAAACTAAATTGAGTTTTTTTTCTTTTCGTCAAGCGTTCAAGAATTTTTTATTCAAGTTAGAATTGTTTTTGTTTTTATTAAAAAAAAAAAGGAAAAGAAAATAACAGAAGTGTATATATTTGCCAATTATTGCAGTTCAGTAGACCAAAAACTAAAGAAAAAATGTTTATGAAAGATTCATATTTTCTTATATTTTAAGGAGCTTAAAAAACAACAGGAATATTAAGATAATTTTGTTAAAATGCCAAAATTTATGCAGCACTCTATTATTTTTGCAAAATAAATTGCATTATATATGATAAATAAATAAAAACCTTAAGGCGTTAGGTTTTTTTTTGCTGTTTATTAGGGAACATCAAAAGAACGCTTTTTGAAAAAAAAACAAGTATGGTGTACTGAATCTCTTATACCCTACTTTATAGTACTTGAATGGGCGCTAGGTGAAATAATAGGGAGAGTTGAATGATTATTAAAACCAAATAAATCGCATTTTTAAAGAATATTTGAGCTCAATTTTATCAATCTGGCTTGTTTTGTATGGACCCTAACGTACCAAAACGTTAAATTCCAAAGGACTCTTGTATTGGGGCCAGGAAATGTATGGAACTCAGGTCAATATTTAATACTTTATATATTTAAGAAATATCCGAGCCAAATTAAGTCCTTCTAGTAAATATATTAAGAAGAACAACAAATTAGTTATTCGTCTATAAGTCAGTCGTTTTTTAAATCGATTTAGTCCGTTTACACTCCTAGTATGCTTCTTAATTTAATTAGTGAAATGCGCAAAGGAAATAGCCTCCCCCCAAGAATAAATTTCAGTGTATCTTTGAGGATAACAATTGGGAATTTACCATTTTTAAATGAATAAAAAAATTTTGTATTTCCGAAAATAGCATTGATAATAAATTTGCATGTGCCCGAGCAAAAAAAAAAAATTTGTAAATTGTTTTATTTTGATTTTCTAGCGAAAACAATAAAATGAAGCAATCTTTTTAAAATTAGTTTTTTTTCCCACTTACAACTACCATTAGAGTCGGAAAAAACTTAAGCAATTGTAGGGGAATGTAAGAAAATAAAAGCTCACTGTTTATTATTGATGTTTTGTCCAAGCTTTGATATCGTTGCAAATAAGAATTGAGTGTTTGTAATTCTCATTCACTTTACAGTTTTATTTGTATAATATCTTTAGCTTTACCAAAGTCTTTGGAAAAAGGTTTCCTGATGATCGGTCCTAAACAACCAGTGAAATGCGTATAGGAACTAACTTATCCCCCAAACAATAAAGTTCAGTGTATTTTTCAAGCATAAAAAAGTACGTCATAATTAATGAATACCAAATTTATTGTAAATTTTCCATAAATTTATTTCAACTTATTTCATTATATTTTCAAAAACATTCACTAACTTCAAAAATATTTTTTGCATAAAAAAAGTGGTTAGCAAAAAAATTCAAAATGCTTTACAAATTACGTATATGATTATAAAGATAACATAAAAGAGAAAAATTACATTAATTTCCTAAACTGGCAACATTGCTATTGAGTATTAAGAACAAAAAATGAGACGAGAGCGAGAACTCTGAAAAAAGTTTTTTCAATGAACAATCTTTTTGTGTTCTAGACCTGAAACAAAATGTGTTTACAAGTAGAATAAATAAAAAAACAGCTGGTTCAGCAATCTCAATTTTATTCGAACATGATGATCAGTGAATGAACATGTCAATAGGTTTATGAATGAAGTTGTTCATGCAGCTCTTTATTATGTTGGTTTTAATCAGTGTTCGGAAATAAACAGAACATTATTTAGCGTTCGGCTCACACACCCAGGAACGATATCTATTTTTTAGTGTTTGTGTAGACGAACACAACCCTTTATACCGTTCGTAACTATTTCCAAGAAAGAACCGAACATTATATAGTGTTCTGTTCTTCGTTTAAAAACAGAAAAATTGAAGTGATACTGTAGACAAACATTAAATTATAATGTTCTATAATGTTTCTTTTTTTACATTGATAAAGAAATAAAAAACAAAAATTTTAAGCAGCGACCGCAGCACGAACAGCTTGTGTGTATATTGTGTATATGTTTTGTTTGTGTAAAATTATTTTGCTGGCTTTTTGTTTTTTTCGTATGTGTATTTTGTTTTTGTAAAAAATGTTTGATTTTTTTACCAGCCAAAAGGGACGAACATAATTGAACTGAACCGAACACAATTAAGTTTGTGGTTAAAAAAACCGGACGGAATTAAATGTTCTCATCCTTTGCTAAGTTGGATGAAAACAGTATTATTTTTGTGTTCGAAGACAAACAGGGAAACATTATTTTTTTAATGATTTTTTACACACGCAGAAAAAAATATGGTTGGGCATGGTTACGGCAACAACACTATGTTTAATGTAACAATATATTGTTGTCGTACACAAATAATTGTTATTTTTATTAAATATCAACAATATTATAGTTACTGTAAACATATCAATGTTTATCGCCATTATGAATTTGAGTATTGTTGACCGAAAAATAATTATTTTTCTAACAACTTAATTATGATAACTTTCTAAACATATTATATTTCTCACAACCATATAATGATATTTAATAGCCATAACATGATAACTTTCTATACATTTATCATATTATGTTAAAGATGCAATCAAACTGTTTTTACTCTAATCATATTATGTTAGCGCCATTTGTAAAATAATTTTGAAGAAGTTGTGTCGTTTTTTTTATTTGTGAGCGGTTAAACAATTAAAAGATAAAATTTTATAAAAAAAACAAGTTTAAAGAAATTAAAAAATTAAAATGTTAGCGGAGTTCATTCAAGTATTAGTGATGTAATAGTGCAAATGCAAAATATCATAGTGTTTTGTAAAATCCAACAACAAAACACACAGAGATTTCGTTATATTTTATAAAAGTGCTACATTATTTCTGTGGTTTTCATGGGCAACCGCGTATGTCTTAAAACAAATTGCTCAGGAAAGCCGAAAACCCATTCTAGATCAAACTATGGGCTAGGTATTGCACATTTTAAGCTTTGTCATTACGTTACAAAACGGAATTGATCCATCTGTTTTCAAAAAAATATAAAGAGCGTTCAAAATTAGGCAATATGGCATCAACATCTTAAAATCAAAAAAATGGACACAAGCGGTTGACCATGAAAACCACAGATTTTTCATTTGCTCTTTTGCAAGCCTTATATTGAACTCCGCTATTTGATTAACATTAAGAAAAATTGTAAAAAGCCACAAAATAAAAAATCGATTCAAAAATATTTAAATTTATTTTGTATTTTTATGACAGCTATGAAAGGTGCTGTATCATAATATGATTGCTTCTAAATTTATTATGATTAACATGATGATAATATGATGACTTCTTAGCTTATTATGATTAACATGACAATAATATGATTAATTTCTTAGCTTATTATGATTAACATGACAATAATTTGTTTACTTCTTAACTTAGTATGATTAACAGAATAATAATATGATTAAGGGAAAAATATTATGATGACATATTACGAGTATATTGAGTCATAATATGTTTCAATAATAATCTTAATATGGTGAATACAATCATAATTCTTATCATAATATGTTGCTCTTAGAATATGATTACCACAACCATGTTTTTTCTTTGCGTGCACAAATACTATTAGCGTTTGTGTATATTAAGCATAAAAAACCGTTTTATGAATCCTAGCCCTATAACATAATTTTGTTTGACCGGGTCCATGCTAACTCATGTCTGTATAGACTATGGTATAGGACACCAAATGGTCTTGCTTGACCGACTATAGAAAAACTTTTTAAAATCAGTTTATAGACAGAAAAATTATGATTTTTAGAGTCTGTTACTATAAAACAAACTGATGTGGTCGCAAAAATTTTAGGTAGTTCCGTAATCTGTGTAGTCCAACAAAACGAAGTTACTATGTCAACGTCCAGACTTGGAATTTTTGTTGCAGCAATTCGTGATTCTTGATGAGAAGGGTGAAGAGATTGGGAGGGGTACTTAGTTTCATGTACTCTGCAACACTGTTTGTTTGCTTTGTAATTCTAACACTTTTTTAATTGAAATTCACTGTAGTTGTATTTATAAATTAAATATAAAAAGGAGAAGAGGAAGAGGAAAGACGAAATAAAAATACAAAAATAGCAAAACTATAATTTCCCAATCTAGACTCTAATGCAATTTCATAGAAGAATTTTTTAAAAATTGCAGCAACTAAAATTTAAGTCTTCACTCTTGTGTCACTGTGTAATTTTTAAATAGAAAGACCTTTTTATTATTCTTTATTTTGCCATATTAAGTTGCTTAATAAGTCTGAAGTCCATTTTATTCCTAAATGCTAATCTAAGATCTTTAATCCAAAATATTTATATAAATTTTGGATTTTAATTTAAATTAAATACCATTTAATTTGCATAAGATTGTTTTAGAATGTGTGTTTTTTTTGTTTTTTTTTTTTAAATTTGTAAACTACAGCAGAATCTATTTGTAAATACATTTACATATGTATGCATACATGTATGTTCAATCACATATACAATATATACAAATGTTCATGTATTCTTTTTTTCCATTTATAGAGATTATGCATGCAACATTTAACAGTTTCCTACTCAGCTCCTGCTACATTTTCAGCTTGATAAAAATAAGATTGTATATGTTTTAGCTAAACAAATTAACCCTGCAGGAAATTTAGAATCAAATGACTCCAAGTCGCCACTTTTATCTGCCTGTAAGAAAAAATAATTAGAAATTTTGCTAACAGCTAGAACTAGTGAAAAGGATACAGTATGTGGATTAAATTAATTGTCTTATCCACTTATGCTATGAGTGCAAAAATTTAGTAAAGATATTCAAAATTGTAGACACGAACTCTCTTCTCTTTAATGCTAATTTTGGTGCTGACTTAATACTATTTTCGAAACTAAATTATTATATAAAAATTTCCAGTTTTTCCAAATGGCCCCAAATAAACTACCAAGTCAAAGTATGGTCGGTAGCGAATATACAATGACAAGCAAATGCTTAGTGGCTTAAGCAAAAAACCTTCTCTGGTCTAGATTTCGTCAGCAGAACTGTTGACAAAATCAATAGTTAATCAGAATATTTTCACTATTAATTATCATTTCCTACAGGGAACTATCTTTTGAGTTTTCATTTAGATTAAATTCAACACATTTATATTCAGCTCTTATGTTTTGAAGGAGGAATTGAACTTTTTGGTTATGGAATTTCACATTTCAGGAGGAATTGAACTTTTTGTCTTGGGAATTTTACAATTTCACTAATTGAAAACAAATTTTAAACAGAAGGTTTTTCTTATATTTTCACATAAAAGGTGGCCCAAAATCAACGAGGGAAATAAAATGGCCTGTAAGATCATTATTATTTTTTACTTGGGTCGTGGAAAAGGTTCACTAAAATAATAAAATATTGGATTTATATTTTAAATTTCGACGATTTATTGTTCAAACACAACAATCTACAAAAAAAAAATTTATAGAATATGGGAAACGGCCAAATTCCAGGGCAATTAACCAATTTCTCAAGTTTACAGTTTCGTGTGGAATACCTTCCAAAACAATTCTTGCTACATATTTCTTGGAGAATGAAGTCAGCAAAGCAGTTACAATCGGGGCTGTTCAATACCGCAGCACGTTAAAAAAATTCTGTAGGCCAGCTGTGAAGAACTACCCAAAAAAGTGTTTTAAACAAGATGGAGCTTAAGCGCATGCATCTGTTTTCTTGATTATCGTGAGTACCTGTCTTGCGGCGCAAACTCAAAATCATAAATTATCTCCTACAATTGTGACATCCCTGTCTGCGATTTGGTATTCAAATACAGCTACAACGTGATCTCTAAAAGTTAAGTGAAGCTTCCGCAAGTATAAACATCCTGAAAGACGAAAGCATTTCTCGCAAAAAGTATACTTCGGGAACCCTAAACCAATAGTCAGTCCGGTGGCATGCTCACCAGGGGCTTCTGACTCCCGTGGTAGCAGATAGATAAAAACTCTGGTCAGCCACGATGTCAATAGATCTGCCAATTTTTAGCTTTGGTCGAGTTCCAGGTAGCAGCTGCACCTGATGACGCCATAGATTTTAAAAAGATATCGACACTACATAAATATCATGCTCTTCTAGGTCAATTTTAATTGCTATCGGGTTCCAGGTATTGGCCCCGTTTCCCCTAGTGAAAGTAACATTACGAAGTATGAAGCTTCTTGATGGTTTAACTATGTTCTTGGGGTACTTAGTTCATCCCCCGGGGAAAACCATAGCGCATACAGCAATGCAAAAAGTGGAGCTGTTGAGGACATTATCGGTAAATAACTTTTTTTTTAGAAGGCAGCAATTTAATTGACAACGCGCTCGCCGGATTTAACACCTCCCTCCTCACAACCAATCGGTCCATATCCCTCTTATAAGCTTTATTCCAGAAAAAAGTCCTTTGTGCCCAAAAAGCATATTAATATGTTTGTATTTAGTTTAAATTTTGTTCGAAGTTGTCTTATTGCAATTGATTTTATCTTATCAAATTTTATTGAAGTCGGGTTATATTTGACCATAACCACCCCAGAAATATTACGCACGAAAAAATCTCTTAACGCCCTAACTTTCTTATAAATGATGGTTCAAACATAAAATTTGATGACAGCAGTTCTGACGAAAGCGACTATTTCATGTCGACATTGGTGTGTTGTTAGGTCCGAAATTGAGCATAGGTCCTGTATTAGCCTCTCTTTAAAATCACGTAAGAACTAAATAATCTCATAAATAAGAACTCTTAATCTTAACCTTATAGCATACTTTTTTTCTGGCGGGTCTTTAATTGGCCATTGGTTCCAAATATGGTGCACAGAAAAAAAATACCAATGTAAAATTAACATGGAAAAATGTTGATTGAGAATCATAGTAAATTTCTGCAAAAGTATGCCCATTATTTAAATTTATCATTATTTCATATTAATTTTAAATAAAAAAACCTTAAATCACGTTTATATAATATTATTCACTGTTAAAATAAAAAAAAAATATTAAAATATAAATAAATATGGATTCCATATTGAATCCATAAAAACCTGTTTTATATTAAAATCCAAAGTTTATCTTGTTAAATTAACATGGATACATACTTAAGTATATACATTTTTTTATTTTCATTTTTAAAAAATGTTATAATTAGAAGACAATTCCCGTATTCTTTTGATTAAAATTAGTAAGTAAAATAGTTCATCAAGTTTTCAAAGTAGAATGATGACGAAAAACCATATCGGGCCATTCTTCTGATGCTTCTGTTAGCAAAGGGGAATACAAGTAAGTGAAATTATTCTTAAATAAAAGCATATGTTGTCTCTGAAGCTTCTTCACACTGTTATAACACACTCAAACCAATTTGATTCTACATGAAATTCACGTTGTTTCAACTTGAAATAACAATCATTCAACGTGATTCGGATTGTTATTTCAATATAAATGACATTTTGCTCTAACTTTCCTGTAATGTTAAATTAACATGAATTATAGTTATTTTAAAAGAAAAAAATGTTGTTCGCAAGTTATTGTAAAATCAGGTTAAATTAACATGAAAAACGTATGAAGCAAAATCACCACTGAAAAATTTTAAATCAACCTTGTTTTCTACGTTTTTAACTTGATTTTTTTTCTGTGTGTGCACCCTCGGAAATTTGTCTCTAAGCTTTCTAGCTCTGGTAAACAGTTATGGAAAACGATTAAGTACTAGCGCGACTATGCGAAGCTAAAGATGAGCGTTACTTAAACGATGTAATAAAACTAAATTGACTTAAATAAAAGAATATAGATAATTTAAGAAACTTTGCTGGTTTTTTTGGGCCACCATGTTCACAAATATAAACAAATATTTACTCACACTTATTGAGGAACTCATGCATTTATCTTTTTTTTTTATGATAAAATGAACTCTGGGTTTTGTTTTGTGACACATACTGTGAGAGTACATTTGCTAACACGATGTCATTGTTATTATACACACACAATTTGCCACTAATTACTACCACAAGTAAATTAATATATGTACTAAAAATATATGCACACACGTGCTATTACACAGGAAGAATAAATGGCGTACTGATTTTAGCAACACTGGATTTTAATCACTTAAATTAATTTTCTTCAAATAAATTAAATCAAAATCTTTGTTTTACAATTTTACTTTTTTCTTTAAATAAATCGAATCTTGTGCCAACAAATGGTCATTAAGAATTGTTTGGATTTGCCTTTTTAATTTAAAAAAAAGTGCAGCTGGAATATATCATTTACTCAGTGAAGCTTATTTTAAATATGTTTCATCGATTTCCGCTGTGTAGATATATTTCGTGAGGTTTAGAAGTGGTGACTTTGACCAAAAAGACAAACATCGCCCAGGTCAGTCAAAAAAATTTAAAGGTGATAAGTTGGAGATCCATCGCTTCATGAAGATCATTGTAAAACTCAAGAATAGCTTAGAAAGTCATTAGCAGCTTTCTAGCTGCTATTTCAAATGGTTTTCAAGGAAAGGGATTACTTAAAAGGTAAGGAAATTAAGCACCATACGAGTTAATGACGAAATGACATGATGATTTTTACTAGCGGTAAAATTGCATGCAGTAAGATAACCCGAGACTCAAAAAAATCACTGATAAGCCCTGGCCAATGAGCAATAAGTTAAATTCGTCACATTTAATTAATAAGAAACAGTCATAAGAGTATAAAGACAAACAAATTAAATGTATAAACAAGTTATGTTTGCTGGGCAGTTCGCTCACCAACACCACTTCTTTTCAAGCTTTGGTTGACTATGGCTTAAGAACAATATTTTAAGGCGGTAGACACGTCAGCACAAACGCATAATACTGCACTCAGTATGGGGATGATTACACTATGCTAGTTGAAAAAACTGACAAGCCGGGCACATGGCGTTTTAACATAATTCGGGGACGCTGAATCCAGTGGTGCCCGCGGTTTTTTCAGATTGGCTCTGGTTTTCGAGATATACCGTTATTTCGAAAATGGAGGAGGTTGCTCAACATTTATTCGCGTAACTCAAAAACGGTTTAGTTTATTGAAATTACTAAAAAAACCGAAATTCCGCAATAAAATTTCATTTCAGAAAAGTAAAACTCTTTTTGTAATATGAGTAGTCGTTATTGAAACATAATTTTTTTTTTGAAAAAAAAAATTAATTTTTTTATCAAAATTTCGAAATTTTTGTTTTTTAAAAATTCATAAAAAATTAAAAAATGCAGCTAGGCTTCTAATTTTTTGCAGACTTATAAAAAACGAAGCTACAAACAAAACAAGCCATAAATGATTAAAATCTGTTTGCAACTTTTGATTTTATTCACAAAAGTCGACAAATTTAAATTAATTTAAGAATTTCATAAAACGCAATATTTGTATGGGAGCCCCCTAAGGGAAATTCTTAAATTAATGAAAAATTTGTCGACTTTTGTGATTAAAATCAAAAGTTGCAAACAGATTTTAATAATTTATGGCTTATTTTGTTTGTAGCTTCGTTTTTTATAAGTCTGCAAAAAATTAGAAGCCTAGCTGTATTTTTTAATTTTTTATGAATTTTTAAAAAACAAAAATTTCGAAATTTTGATAAAAAAATTAATTTTTTTTTCAAAAAAAAATTATGTTTCAATAACGACTACTCATATTAGAAAAAGAGTCTTACTTTTCTGAAATGAAATTTTATTGCGGAATTTCGGTTTTTTTAGTAATTTCAATAAACTAAACCGTTTTTGAGTTACGCGAATATATGTTGAGCAACCTCCTCCATTTTCGAAATAACGGTATATCTCGAAAACCAGAGCCAGAAAACCAGAAAAAGTGTCAATTTCATACACAGTGTTATTAAAAGTACAACCGACTGTATCTATCCAGCATTCTTTAGTGTTGATTATGTTAAATTATGCAGCATACCATTAGGCGCGAACTTTTCATTTAGATGAAAACAGTGTATTTTCGAAATTGTTTTGATGCCTTTAAAATTTGTTTTTTCGTTAAAACCATGTTCAAAAATGTTCATTGATATTTACAACGATATACATACACATTTCTCAGTGTAGGTATGTGTTGTCATGACACATGTAGCTAGAGGTTTCCTATTTGTTTAGAATTGAATATGCATTATTTGTAATACACACTAACACCAGCAGCCACTCATGCACTCAAAATATTTGTATTAGACGTTGGTGTATTTGTCTGCATATTAGCACTGTAGAGGATAAAAGGGCGCTATTTTCACCAAAAGAGTGGTGGGGTATGTAAGCAAATGTACTTTATAAAAATAATTTACAAAATCACTTGTTATTTGTTAGAACTCTAGTATTATTTATTCTAAAGCTGCTTGTAGATCCTGCTGTTGTTTTTGAAAATGTTTCATCATGTTGTTGCACATTTGATGCCTGCTGCATGCAAAATTGACTAAAACTTTTTAAATTTTTCGAAAAATTTTCTGTAGCATTTTTTGGATAAGTACGAGTATAATTAAGGAAATATTTGTTTTTATGCACGTTCAAGTAACAGTTGACTTAATATGATACTAATGAGAATTTTGAAAAAAATTAATAAAAAAATATTTAACTGCTTGTTTTTTTCGTAGTCTTAAGAAACATAAATGTAAATAACCGTATACTTAATATTTTGCAATTAATAAAAAATCATACGCCCTTGTGCTCGACTTCCACATTAAAAACCGCACTTTTTCACAAAACAGGCAGTTTTTCACCGCACAAAAACCAAATTTTTCTCACAAAAAGTTTGTTTTTGCACAAAAACCACACTTTTTTTTAAAAATAGTTTGTTTTTGCACAAAAAATCACACTTTGCTCACAAAAATTTGTTTCTTAACAAAATTCGCATTTTTTTTCGCAAAAAGTTTGCTTTTGCACAATAAGCGCAATTTTTTTCTCAAAACTTTCGTTTTTGCAAAAAATGCGCACTTTTTTCACGAAACGTTGGTTTCTGCACAAAAACCGCACTTATTTCACATAACGTAAGTTTTTGCACAAAACCGCGCTTTTTTTACAACAACTTATTTTATGCACAAAAAGCTTGTGTTTGCACAAAAATCGTACTTTTTCACAAAAAGTTTTTGCACAAAATCCGCATTTTTTTTTTTTTAAAGTTGGTTTTTGTAAAAAACCCGAACTTTTTTCACCAAAAATTTGTTTATGCACAAAACCGAGCTTTTTGTACAAAAAGTAAGTTTAAAGTTGTTATGAAAAAGTCTGATATAATTCTAATTTTCTATTTTTGACTTGTCCATGTACCATTTCAAAGGAAATATTCTACAAATACGAGAGTAGTAAATAGTTGTGAGGGTATATTATTTAAGATTTATTTATCTAAGCAGCCATAAATCGCTTTGAGAACATTTTTAAAAGGAAACTATGGTTACTTAAAGAAAAAGTTTGCATTGTATTGTTTATTTTGTGAAATTTTTTGTAATAGCTTGACTTTTGCTAACACCATAAAAAGCATAAAAGGATAAGCGCCAGAGTAGGAGACAAAAAAAGGGGCAAAATGGACAAAATAAAATAAAATGTGAAGTTTAACCCAATTATGTGTAGTGGATAACAAACTAAAAAGTTTATTAGACTATTTAGTTTAAGAAAATAAATGTTGGCAAAATTGTTCCCTTTTTTAATTCCATTTGTCCCTAAACCTTCGTTTAAAGCTTAGAATTGCGAACACATGCATAATGTTGCATGAAATTGCAATTTAAGTTAAAAAAAGCAAAAATAGATTTAAATATTCTCCCTAGAGATCATGACATAGACAAAATATATTTGTTCTTTCTTTACTATTTACTCGTAGTTTTTGCATATTTTACACATTTTATGGATTTTCTTCTCAAAGATTTTCTGGCAAAAGGACACCCACTTGAATCTTTGTCATTTGTTAAAAGTGGACTTTCAAGTGAAATTGAAAAATAAAACGAAATCAAGGATTTTCTTGCATTTTTATTGTTGACCAAACATATTTACACATAAAGCATATTTCACGTTTGTCATTACATACTTATTTACAAATGGACAACAGAAGTAAATAAAATGCAAAATAAAACTACTTTTGAAAACTGTGATAGATGCTAAAGTCTTTGGAAACTTTATTCAAGAAATATTGTTGGATAAAGAAGAAAAAAAAAAAAAAACTCAAATTATAAAATGGAAATGCAGAATAATTCCACATTTTATGGGGTTAAATGGATTTTGAATGACACAGAAGAAAATGCCATTTAAGTTTAAGTTCAAAAGATTTTTTATCAAAAAGTTCTATGTGATGTTAAAAAAGTACTGATTGGGAAAAAATAATCGATTTTTAAGAAAAAAAAAAAAAACGGAATTGTTATGAAAAAACTGCTCTTCCGAGATAAAATATTGGCTTTTGGGAAAAATAGACCTTTTGTGTCGAAAACTTCGCTTTTAAATAAACTGTGTTTTTATGAAAATTGCGGGTTTTGTAAAATAACTGACTTTTTGTAAAAAAAACTGACTTGCTGAGAAAACAGTGCTGTTTTAGTGAAAAAAACTGACACTTTGTATATAAAGCCGGTGAGATTTTTGTAAAAAAACTGACTTTTTGTGGAAAAAGTGCTTTTTTCGGAAGAACATATTAGACTTTGTAAAAAATAGACTTTTTGTGCAGAAAACTGCTTTTTTGAAGAAACTGTCTTTTTATGAAAACTGCGGTTTTTGTAAAATAACTGACTTTTTGCACAAAAAAGTCAGTGCAGTTTTTGTGAAGAACTGACTTGTTGAGAAATAAGTGCTGTTTTAGTAAAAAAATCGACTCTTTGTGGAAAAAGTGCCTTTTTAAATAACTGACTTTTTGTGATGAAATTGCGGTTTTTTAAAGCAACTGACGTTTTGTAAAAAAATCGGGCTTTTTCTGAACAAAGTGCGATCTTTGTAAAAAAGTGACTTTTTGTAAACAAAGTGCGGTTTTTGTGAACAAACTGACCTCTTGTGAAAAAAGGCCAAAAGGATTTTTGTAAAAAACCTGAATTTTTGTGAAAACACTGTCTCATATTAAAAAAGCTCAATTTAAAAAAAGCTTAAAAAACTTTAGCACAAAAAGTTCAGTTTTTGTAAAAACAAATCGGCTTCTATAAAACAAACTGACTTTTTATGAAAAATTCTGTTTGGAAAAAAACTGACTTTTGTGCAAAGGTGCGGTTTAAAAGAAATAAATTGAATTTTTGTAAAGGAGGGGTTTTTTTAAAAAAAAAAACTGACTTTTTTTAAATTTTTTAATTTTTTAATTTTAGAGTACAACGAAACCTCAAATTGTATCTATTGCGGAGTATTTTTTGTATTCTTCTTAAATTTTATTATTTTTTTTTAATTAATTTTTTTTGTTGTTGTGTAAATTATCAAAAGTGCAATTAAATCACAATTCATGTTATCTTTTTGAAGTTCAAGGTTATTGAGGTTTGTTAGAAATTAAACGCTAAAAAATAAGACGCACAAATCACTAGTGTGTGCAGGGCTGCCAGATAAATTTGTAAGAAAATCGTCAATTTCCTGAGAAAAAAATCGACTTTCACGTTTCGAAAAATCGTCAAAAAAATCGGACCACTTAAAAGTTAGTTTTTTCTTTTAACAATTCTTGTTCGATTTTTATAAAAAAAAAACATTCAAACAAAAACAAAGTTACTTCATACCCAGCCAGCGTTTTCAATCGTATAAGAGATACTGGGAGTCTCATGAAGAGCGTCCTTGATCGTCGATGACCGCATTTTTTAATCGTAGAAGATTCCTCACACGGGAAAAACTGGAAACACGACTGAGATTCTTCCACAGCACAGCGAAAGACGCTTTTTCAATCGTAGTGGGAATCGCTTAAGACGTGGAAAAAGATTATCTAACGAGTCTTTCATGTCAAGAATCGTACACGCAGAGTAAAAACATGGTTAATTATGGTCACTTCCAACAAAACTATTTTTAAAGAAAATTTTAAACATATTATGGTTAATATAATCATATTATTGTCATCTACAACCACATTATGGTTGAATTAGTCCTCCATCAAGAAGCCACAACCATATTATGGTTGCCACTTAACATGTTACGGTTAAATATGACAATAATTTGTTTTAAAATTAACAATAGTATTTTCCTCTTTTTCAAGAGCAACATGCTATGGTTGAAAACCAACCATGCTATTATAAGTGTTAAACATGTTTTAGTTATTTTTGACCATAACATGTTCGAAGGCAACCATAATATGGTTGTGGATTCTAGATGGAGGACTATTTCAACCATAATATGGTTGTGGGGGACAATAATATTGTTAAATGCATCATAATATGTTAAAAATTTTCTTTAAAAATAGTTTTGTTGGAGGTGACCATATTTAAACATGTTTTTTCTCTGGGTGTATGAGACTCATGTAGATATTATCTTACAACTCGTTAAATATTAGCCGTAAATTTATTGAAAATATGATTTCTACAGAGAGTCGTAAAAGGTTCATTCGATGAAGGATTGACGAAAGATAAACAAGGTGTAACATTGCTGTTTTTGTACTCTGAAAATAATCATTGAAAGATTTTCTTAAGACGTGCATATTACAGCCGAGCCTAAACAAAAGCGGCACGCGTTTTCGAGCTTATGAATGGAGCGGCCTCAATGCTTTGCAATTAGAAAAACCGATTTTGCCAGCTCGTTTAATAGTGAAGTTTGCCGCTATTGTTAATTAATAATGGCAATTTAGCTATTTTTTTTTTGGTAAATAGAGCGTTTTCATCTCTATTTTTATTTAAAATTTGTGGGTTCTATTAAACAAGAAAGCTATTACTACTGTTCGTGACACAACGTTGACGCTCTTGCTTAGGTATGGCATATCAGCGTTAAAGCGAAGCGAAAGAAAACGTTCCGCCTTCCGCTCTTGTTAAGGTACGGCTATTAAACATTTCAAGATTAAAAAACGAACAGGTTGGAAAATTTAATGTTTTATTCAGACTTTGGAGATTGAAAAAATCGTCACTTCAGAAAAAAATCAGCAAATCTGCACTTTGCTAATTTCGGAGCAACAAATCGTCAAAATGACGATAAATCGTCAAATATGGCAGCCCTGAGTGCGTGGCTAGCTAAAAATGGGGTTTTGTAAAAAAAATTTACGTTTTTCAGCAAAAGTTTATTTTTTTGGTAGAAAAGTGATAGTTTTTGTTCCATACACTAACTTTTTTACACTGACTTATTGGGAAAATAAGAACGATTTTCTAATTTAGAGAGAGGAATGTCAAAAGTTGCTTGTGTTTTTGACATATCGACTAACGGAAGCAACAAATAAAACACAATGATGTGTTTTTGGTGTTGTACTTGTTGTAGTATCGCCACCATCGTTTGCATAAACTCGCCTTGCACGATTTGTTATGTTTGTATTTTAAGGGGCCCATAGACACATACTGCTGACAGCTACTGCCGATGAACCCTTCGTATACGTGTGTGATTAATATTTCACTACACACCTATCAATCATCATTTTAAAATAAATTTCGTTTCGTGAAATTCAAGAAAAACCCTATTTTCTTCACACGTTTTTTTCTCAAAAGCTATTTTAAATTTGTTTTAATTTAAATTGAAAAGATAAATATATCAAAAAATTAATTCATTTATTTTATTGGTCATTTGAACAACTGTCAGCAGCATGAGTTCATTTCAAAATCAAACCTATTTTGATTTCTCATACTGCATTGTCTGTGTGACGCATGAGCAGTATGAGTGTATGGGACCCTTTAGAGAAACATACGGGCATGTTCTACAAATCGAAATGAAGTGGAATTGAAAAAGAACAAAATTTTAATTTCAATTGTTTACAAAATTACTGTAGTTTTACCTGTTTTTAAGAGCTGTTCTTGTAAACATAATGGGTACTTAAAGTATGAAGTATATAAAAAGGAATATTTTTATGAACTTTCTTTACAGGCTCGTTTTCAAAATTCGTTGGTTTTTAAATCCACTTCATTTTGATTTACAGAACATACCCGATAGTTTTTTTGCACCCTGATTGTTTCCGGTCTCTTTCTGTCTGTTTTTACAACAAGCAACGATGTATGTTTTTGTCATTTAATTTGAATTTGAAAGCTTGGAAAATTTATATAAAAATTATTAAAAATTAATTAATTAATAAAAATAAAAATGACGTGAGTTTGGCGTAAATTAGAATTTTAAGTTCCAGTAACATAAATTTATTCATGTTTTTATTTCTTTAACAGCTTAAAGAACTGTTGCCAAGTCCACTGGAATGGATTTTTCTATTTATTTTCACCTTTGATCATACTGCCCTTGGTTTTTCTCAAACCGGAATTGGTAGGCATGATTTTTATATATTTTTTTTATGTAAATATGTATAATAATGGATACTTTTTTCGAAGGAATGGCGCTCTATATTTCTAATCTTGTGGTCCTTTATTTGGTACTCAGTGGATGTAGTGCCTGCAGGGGTTACCGGACTATTGCCCATAATATTTCTACCCATATTGGGGATCATGGTAAAATCGATTTACTTCCGAAAGGATTACAAAAGAAATTTACAGAAAGTCGAAACAATTTAAACGATTGTTATAATTTTCATGAGAAAATTTTCCTTTTTTATTCCAGGCCTCTCAAGATGTTTGCATGTCCTACGCTCGAGATTCTCAAATGTTGTTTCTACTAACTAATTTTATAGCCGCTACTATGCAGTATTGCGATGTGGTCCAGCACTTTGCATTTTTTGTGATGTCAAGTCAGAGTTGTGATCCCAAAAGGTTGGTAAATAACAATAAGGTAATTTGCACCCTTGCGAAAAAGCAAAAGTGCAAAAACAACAACCACATGGACAATTATTTAGCACAAAAAATTGTCTATGACGTTGTTTTTACGTTTTTGCACTTTTGCTTTTTCGCAAGAGAGCAACTTATTGTGAACACGCCTAATAATTTGGTTTTCAAATATTCTTTCGATTTGTTTTTCAGAATCCTTGTTATACTGATGATTTCCTCCTACTTATTCACCGCTCTTTTGCCTCATGCATTTGTTTGTGCCATTATGATGCCCACAGTTAGAGCTATTTTAAAGTTTTTAGATGACTTAGGTGTTTGCAAGGCCTTAGATGAAACTAAAGAAATCAAAGACGATGAAGCGCCCTATCCCTCTAAGGTAGCTAATGCTTTTTATTTAGGAGTAGCTTTTGCTATTAATATTGGTGGCATTACTACAGCTATAGCTTCGGAGAGTGGTATGACTCTAAGGGACTTAATAAAGAAGTAAGTTTAACAATAAATGTATCTTTAAATACTAAATCCGTTTTATTCTTTTCAGCAATTCTTCTCTTTCGCATTTGGATCACTATTTCCACATTAAATATATTTTGATTTCTTTGCCTGTTTCTCTTATGCTCTTAATATACACTATTTACTATTTGGAAATAATTTACTTGGGCTATTGCCGTTCCGAAAGTACTGCGGCTCAGGAAATAACTTTTGATAAAGAAGCTTCGGAAGCGGCTTTGGAGATGGTAGGAAAAGATTTGCCGCCTTTTAATTCCCACATGATATTGGTGTCCGTCTTGTATTTTTGTTCTTTAATTGGCGTTATAACGGGAACGTTTTTAGGTCAGGAAATAAATGATAAGTGAGTAAGATTATGAGTGATTACTGATAAGCAGGTGAATATGTGATGGAAAACGATTTGGAATACAAAACGATTCGAAACCGATAATATCGTTTCCAGTATTTTTGAAAATAGATTTCTTTGATATTTTTCTCTTCTTTTCTTGAAATATTCTAAAAATTTATATGATATATTTGTGTTGATTGAAATGTATTATAATCAAAAAATTAAGTATATTAAGGAAATCGAAATTGAGTGTTGAATTCAGTGTTTAAAGTTCATTAAAAAATGCTTTTGTATATACTGCATACTATGGGTACAGCTTATCTTTATCCTAACTACTCTTATGGCTATAAATCAGTGAATGTATAAACGCTAGTTTAGTTGAACTTAACTTAAGATCGTATGTAGTTTAAACTCAACAGTTGTAAATCAATGCCTCATATACATATTATATGTAGTTTAAAAAATAATATTGTGGCAACACTACGATAAATGTTGCCAAATTCAGGTGGTTTAAATTGGTAGTTTAAGCGCCCAAATTTATAAGCTCAGAAATGGTTTATGTGTTTACTGATTTTTAGATTTGCTTGTTTAAAAACATTTTAAACCAAAAAGAGAGTTTAACTTTCACTGATTTTTAAGCCCTTAAAATCAGCTTCGGTAATTTTCAAAAAATTTTACTGGATATCTCCATCGATTTCAATTTCTCTCGACTTCGATTTCCAGAATACGGTTGTATATTTCAGAAATGGATTTCAAAATTTCCTAAAGTTTATTACACATACTACAAAAATCGTTTGGAAATCGATCGATTTTCATCACATACCGTAATGATAACACAAGGAATAAGTCTGAAATACGAAGTTATCGAGCATGTGACTATAACAAATTAAATAAACAACTTTGTGTTTTTGCAGGATTCTGAAATATTCTTTCAATAGCATGTTACTCTGCTTTTTGTACTTTGTTTTGCCCAGCAATTGTGATTTCTGCAACTATTTCAAATGTACAGGTAATTCTTTCTTGGTTATTGAAATTTGACTTAAACTTATAAGTTTTTCCCTCCTTAAGCCCCCAAACAAGTTAAAACATCTCCCAGCATTTTAACCTGGGCGGTGGCCAATAAATTGACACCTTGGAAATATTTTTTCATATATGGCAGTAGTTCAGCGTTTGGTTTGGTTATGAAAAACACAGACTTGCATTATTTTCTGGGAACTGGTTTGCTCAAGATGAACAATTTTATGGCACAACAACTGTGCTTTATGTACCTGACCTTGATCTTAAGCATAATGGGTTCGAATAGTTTTGTGGCCGACATAATGCTGAATATGGGTCTGAAGGCAGTAGGGGATAAAAAAGCTGCTATGTTGCTGTACCTCATAGCGTGGGCATGTTCGTTGACCTTTCTGCTGCCAGTTAGTAGTGCGGCGAATTGTTTTGCTGGTGGTTGGGGTAATTTGAGGGCTAAGGATGTGGTAAGTTGGAACTTAATTTAAAGTTTTAAATAAAAGTTTGTACTTTTTCTTTTTAAGTTAATCAGGTATGTGATGAAAATCGATCGTTATCGAAACGATTTTTTTTTAAAGGTGCGATAAATTTCGTTAAATCTATTTATGAATGTAACGGTCATGTTCTGCAAAAAGAAATTGAGTGAAAATGAAATCAATGCAGGCATATAAAAGGGATTATTTTTTATATCGTGTTCCAAAATTGTTCGATCTCAATTTTACTTGAATTCGATTTTCAGAACATGGCTGATAGACTAAATTTTGCGTTCGAAAAATAAAGTATTTTTTTTAAAAAAATAGAGACGGGAAATAAGTAAAAAAAAAATGTAGAGGGATTAAATTCTTCGAGATATTGCAAACGAAATTTAAGGTTGTAAATCGTTTTGTTTTCAAAATCGATTTCTATCACATACCAGGGGGCTAATTCTGGAAGTCATGATCGAGAAGTTTTTCGTTTCGAAAGCAATTTTATTTCTGATTATTCAGATACTGAACATATCGAAATATTTATTTCAGTGTTGTTTCAATGCTTTAAAACACTTAATAATTTCGATTCGTTAAAGCTGTCCACACACTAGTGATTTGTGCTTGTAACTTGTGCGTGGTCGTCGTCTTGTTACTTGTTAATGGGGCTGTGCCCGCACAGATCACAAGTAGTTGAAAATTTTTAATTTCTTGTGATTTGTTCGATGTGTTAGTGGGCTTGTGTGCGAACATTTTAACATTTTTTCATTTAAGTGTACAACAAAATGTCGAATTGTATCTATTGCGGAGATGTTTAGCATACAAAAATGTTTTGTGTTCTTCTTTGATTTTCTTTTAAATTTATTATTTTGTTGTGTACACAAATAAATTATCAAAAGTGTAATTGCAGCATCCGCTTTACATTTCATGTTGTATTTTTGATTTATTCATCATGTGTGGATAAATGGTACGCTAAAAAATCACACGCACAAATCACTAGTGTGTGGTCAGCTTAAGTATCGACTTGAATAATTATCAATAAAATTGCTTTCGAATAGAGAAAGTATTTGATCACGACTGCCAGAATTAGCCTCCAGGGGCGTAATGACGACATTCGATATCGATCGAAATTCCTATTTAAATTTTATTTTAATTTCGATCGATATCGAATGCCGTGATTTAGCTTCTGTTTGTCTAAATATTTTATTGAGGTTCCCTTTTTTAATCTCCACCACTAGTTGTAAATGAGGTTATAGTAATTTTGTCATTCCTTGTGAAATTTTTTAATTTGAATCTAAGACCCCATAAAGCTTATTCTGGGTCCTTGAGTTATTTGAAGTCGATTTAGCCATGAACGTCTGTCCTTCCGTCTGTTGAAAACACGCCCACTTTCAAATAACTCAAAAGAAAAAACCAATATTGGTGTGAAATTGTTCCTAGTAAAAATAGATAATATTGTTACAAAAATTAACATACAGGGGTATGCTGGAAATCGAAAACGTAAAACGCAAAAATTTTAAGGCTCGATTTTAAATATGATTTCTTTTATAAAAGAATTTTATCAGGCCTGTTCTGCAAATCACTTTTACTCAAATCACGTGATTTCAAATCACATGTGCCTACTAAAATCACACGTGTGATATTTTAGTGTCCCGTTTTTGTGTGTTTTGGTGTGATCTTCAATTGCCGAAAGCACACCAAGAAACACAAAAACGGTATAACTTTCAGAACACCACAAAACCACGCTCGGAAATTCAAAAACACGTGATTTGAAATCACGTGATTTTCAGAACACGCCCGATAAAATAAAATAAATAAAATAGAATTTTATTATAAAATAGAATTTTATAACAAAAATTAGAACAAAAGTGTATTAAAAAACAACTTCTAAATTTCCTGCACAACCCTTTAAATAGTGGCGGGATATGTGCATTAATAAAAGACTTTGTAGAAATTCCTACTTTATGGCTAGAAAACATACCACAGATCGGTCCATAATTTACCAGGATCCCCATATTAATCTCGGTTTAGTACGTGTAAAACTGTAACAAATAATGTTGTTGTAATAGCTTTTGGTCCGTCACAGTTTTATAAGACTAGAAATCATACAATCAACTTTCGTGAAGATCGGTCCCTTAACAAGCCCACTACTGATATATTCCAGCTGTTGGTGGAGGTTATCAAAGATTCGGCACAGCAGAATTTACCACTCTTACTTGTTTTGTTATTTATTTTCTTTTAGCTATTGGCTGGCATAGGACCCACTGTGTTTGGGTTTCTTTTGGCTTTTCTTGTGTGCGTTATTATGAGTTTTAGTTCATTGTATGATTGAGCAGTTTGCTAATTTGTTAAATAAACTTTTTTAAATTTTATAAAAAAATAAACTAATTTTTCTTTTATCATAAATAAATTTTTTTTTATCTTTTTTATTTTCTTGTCTTTATTACAATTTCACTGTCACCTATTATTGCAATTTATATTTTTCTCTTTTTTTTGTTTTGCCATTTAAATGCATAAATAAATGTTGACTGCAGTTGTTGAGAAAACCATTAATTTTGCATTAAACTTGACATTGCAGTTTCTTCCTCTATTTTGTAATTTTTGTCCTTTTCTTGGCATTTGCGCTATTTCGCAAAGAATGTTGCATTTCATTCAATGTGAGTTGACAAGTGTGAGTGCGTGTCTGTCTGAATCTGAATGTCTGTTTATTTGACTGTTTGTCTTTCAAGGTTAAAAAGTCTAGACTTGAGGTAGTAATAAGTTTTATGATAAATATTAAACATAAATACTTATATGGTTAAATGGTATTTATGATTTTCAAAAAAAAAAAAAAAAAAAAAAAATACTCTTGCATGTTTGAAAAAAAGAAAAATACCAAAAATTCTTGCGGAGGTAAGAATAACTTTATGAAGGATATTTGACAGGATGAAGGATATGAAAAAGGGATAATTTAAAAGCAGAATTTTGTGGAAAGAAAATTGTACTGGTATCAAAAATATATATGTATGCATATTATCAGTTTCTTTCTGCTATAGAGTTCTTTCGGGAAATTTTGCTTTATAATTTATTTATACAAATCAGTGTTCGAAAATAAACAGTACATTATTTAGCGTTCGGCTCACACACCCAAGAACGATACCTATTTTTTTTAGTGTTTGCATAGACGAACACAACCCTTAATACCGTTTGCAACTATTTTCAAGAAAGAGCCGAACATTATATAGTGTTCTGTTCTTCTTTAAAAAACAGAACAATTGTGGTGATACTCTAGGCAAACATTATATTTTAATGGTTTATAATGTTTCTTTTTTACATTGACAAAGAAATGAACAAACAAAAAAATTTAGCAACGGCCACACCACGAACAGCTTGTGTGTATATTGTGTATATGTTTTGTTTGTGTAAACAATTTTGCTGGCTTTTTGTTTTTTTTCGTATGTGCATTTTGCTTTTGTAAAAAATGTTTGGTTTTTTTTTGTCAGCCAAAAGGGACGAACATTAATGAACCGAACCGAACACAATGAAGTTTGTGGATTAAAAAAAAAAAAACGAACGGAATTAAATGTTCTCATCTTTTGTTGAGTTTGATAAATACAGAACTATTTTTGAGTTCGAAAGATGACTAACAGGGAAAGGCTATTTTTTTTTAACGATTTTATACACAAACACTGTTAGCGTTTGTGTTTTCCACAAATCTACCAAACCAAACACTAAGGAGCGATATTTAGTGTTTATTTTCGAACACTGATACAAATGCATTAGTATATTTTTGTGAAAGCTTATACAAAACATGATCTCTCTAGATAAGTGATCGGCAAATCTACTAACCCTACGGTTGTCAGATGCAACGATTTGTGGTCAAATGGCCTATTAAAAATTTAACGATTTATGCCCCGAATTTGACGATTTTTCAAATGACATATTTTGTATTAATTTTCCCAAGTTTTAAGTATTATGCATTTAAAATTTTTAAATAACTTCGTTGATACTTTCGTTGTTTCGGTTGCAAGTAAGGTTTCCCTGGTGTTTATTTAGCTCGTTGGCCCCGTTCAAAATATAATAGTCTACGCTTTGGATTCTAGTAATATAAAAATATATATCAGGATTTACGTCACGGTCACCAAAAGGTCTGCAAACTTTTCTTTTAATTTAGACCCTAATTTTGTAAAACACAACGCAATGACAAAGAATTACATTGAAAGCAAAAACTAATTCATAAAAATTTTGTAATTTTGTTGTTGCCTTTAACAGAAATTCACATTGGTTTTTAAATATTTCATACGCCTCATTGCTTGTGGCGTTGAAAATTTTAAAACGTACATAAATTTTTGTACAAAGCAACAACAAAATTACAAAATATTTATGAATTTGTTTTTGCTTTTAATATAATACTTCGACGTGCGTTGTGTTTTACAAAATTAGGGTCTTAGTATAACAATAGAAGTGTTTTGGTAACACTGCTTACATTGATAATTCTCACTTGTGCTACTACAGTAAGAGCGGGTAATGTGGTATATGCTGGTAATGTAGTACAGTCAGTGCCTGATGTTTAAAAAAATATTAATATGTCAAGAATAACGGAACCAATCTTAAGGGTTTGCCGCTCTCAAAACATTAAGACAGCTTTGATCTGTTTAATATAAATTTCATCAAAACTTACATTTAACTTTTGAATGCATTATGTTTTCAAGATTCAATTCCAAAGCTGATTTGGGTATTCTTTGACCAGAAGTTTTGATATTTGCTTTTTAAGTACTTTATAATTTAAGAAAATATTTCTAAATATTCTAAAAAAAAAATAGTTTTTAGTTTTTTATTGTACAATTGAGTTTTTTTTCTATACGAATTAAAATATTTAAAATTCACTAAATAACTCATGATTTTAATCCCTGGTCTACAATGTAGACTCTACATGTGTCAACATTCAGCAAAAATAAGTTGGTTGATTAAAGACGCGTGAGAATCTACAAAATTCTGTTTTACAGCGTTTTTTTTTTGGCATAAAGGTTTGCCACTGTTTGCCCTTCTTTGTGTTCTTTTCAAAAAAAAAAAAAAAAAAATAAAAAATTTTAATGTGGCCCAATAAAACCAAAAAGGGTTAGAAATAGAACATTTGTACTTCAAAATAGTCTCTAGTTACTTAATATGTGAAATTATGAAGGGCCAAACATATCGCACATTGAATCATAAACAGTTAAAACTCAAAATTCAAAAATGTTCATGAGAAGCAAAAAACTGTCTTCAAAAACATGCTGGCAATTAATCAATTAAATTGAGTTCTATAAACATTAAAGAAGACATTAACGTGAATCAAATATCTGTGGTCGTTATAAATCTGATTTGGCCCTAGGGGCCTAATTCTGGCAGTCGTGATCGAGTAATTTCTCGATTCGAAAGCAATTTTATCTCAGTCGATACTGAACGAATCAAAATTAATTAAACTCAAATTAATGCTTTACAACACTGAAACAATAATTCCAATTCGTTCATTATTGACTGAAATAATTAGATATTAAATTGCTTTCGTATCGAGAAATTACTCGATCACGACTGCCAGAATCAGGCCCCTGGTTAAAGAAAAAATAAAGGATTTTTATAAATTATGAGTTGTGACTGTTTATGATTAGGGGTGCGATATATTAAAATTTTATGGGAAACATGTAAAAAAAATCTTATATATAAACGTTTTATATAAGAAACCCTTAGCAGGTAAGTTCAAATCGATAAAATGTTAATGATCGGAGACCACCGCAATACAATAAAAAAATTTTAAAATAAAAATCAAAAAAAAAATTTAATACACTCGTACTTTTGCATGCAGGTTTGAATTCATGATTTCCGTTTCAATTCTAGCACAATTTGTTGAAAGCTGTTAAAAAGCCAACGGGATTTTCTTTTAAGCAGTAAAAAGCCAAAATGCCAGGATATGAAATGAAAATATAACAAAATGGGGCCAAGGTAAGTTTAGCTGGCACGTTTAATGTTAATGGCAACCTAAGTAACCGTAGATTCGTGCAACAACGTTCAAACAATGTAGAAAGCAAGATTTTTTTTTTTGTAAATGCTTAAAAGTGTATTTTGGTAGTGATTTTTTTTTGGTAGAGGAAAAGGTAATGTGTGTTGAAAAGGTAGCAAATAAAAGAATCATCCAAAATATACAGCCATGAATTTTTAATATAATTTTGCAGCATAACATGTATTTCTGGCTTCACAACCCCATCCTTTTTTCGTTTCACTCTTTTATTGCATGTGCTAACTTGCCTTCGTTCCTAGAGCTTTTTTATGTACCCCTTGCAGCTTTTTTTTTGTATTATCTTTATAATAAACTGATGATGGGATTTATTAAAATTCACAACATATGCTGGCAGATAATGTCAGCATTTGATGAGAAAACCACATCGCAGTTTATAAAAAGAAAGAGGAAAGAAATTATTAAATAAAAACATAAATTTGTGGGATATTTCTGCTTTTCAAGAGAAGATCTGAATTAAATCGAAAAGAAAATTAAATAAAATCTACGAAACCGTTAGTAATGCACGATTGAGTCTTTGTTTAGGGAAATCAATGTGCCAGGAAGCAAAAAGGCAAATATTTTACAACTTTTTTTCTTGGTATACAATAAAAAAGCAAATCTTTTTATGATTTGAAAATATAAATTGATTTTGATATTTTCTTTGCTTTGTTTAAGAGATAAGGAAGTGATTGGCTTTTTAAGCAGGGTATTTGGTTCTAATTTGGAACAAACAGAAAAAAATAGAGAATCATCAGTATCTTAAAACACTGATTGATTTCATAATAAATAGCTAATTTGAAAAATATCATAAATACAAGGCGGCGTAAAAGTCATTACCCTATCGGAAGATGCTATAATTTTTGCAAATGACAGTAAATGTTAGTTCGGCTTTGTGAAGCAAACATATTTAAAATACACTTGGAATTAAGCTTTTGTGACTCTCTGTAAGAGTCGTATAACAATTACTGAGCTACCTAAAAAAACCTTATTTAAATATGAAAATTCTATTGCCAATACAATTTCAACAAAACAAACCGGCCTAAGAATCTGTAAAAAAGGATTTCCGAAAGGATGGTGTTGATTTCGCGACCTTAAGGTTTGTTTCATATAAATTGTATGAAAACTAGAAGTTTTGACATAAAAAAGACGCTTGATGCCCTTATTAAGGTAGCTCAGTTATACGGCTGAGCATTTCACGAGTTATAAAATAATCCCTCATACGACTTTTGGCATGCTTTTTGAAAGACTCGTTAGATAATCTCTACATACATCATAAATAATTCTCTTTATGATTAATATAAGCGTGTCAAAAAAATTAATAAAAACCCCAGCTAGCATTTTGTATCATAATCTAATCATTTAGGAATCAGCTTCACGAGCAAAATACCCGTATATGAGCTCATTTTTCAATCATAAGTGATACTCTCTCGTTGTGAGAAAATGGTACCCTACAGATGAATCACCTGAAAGAATCATAATCATTATTGAATCGTTTTTGTCTCATTTTTCAATCGTAAATTTTATAGTTTTTGATTATATTTCATATAATTTTTTAATTGTCATGTTGTAGCAGCCAGAATTGTATCCGGCTTAAACTGAAACTATTATTTTTATTTTAATCTTATTTTTTTTATTGAATTTGATTATTTATGATTATACTTAACTGATTTTTTTATTTGTCTTATGATTGTTTTTATTTCAATAATAATTGTATGTATGATTCATTTTAATGTTGTATTGGACAATGATCAATATTAATGCACATCACTAAAAGAGATTAAACATTATCACTTGCTCTCGCTCTCATTATAATTGTATTAATTTGTTTTTGTATTAACTTTTATACTGTATACTAGACGACTATTGTAATTTGACTAAAATCAAGTAAGCTCTTGTAACATCATATTATTTCATTCTTATAGCAACAGTTATAGAATAAAGATCACTTTTAAATAAAGAATTGTTAATTTGTTTTATTAAATAAATAAATAAAATTGCTAAGACGCAGGAAGACCTTTGTGGACTACTGTGACTAGCAAATCTGAGGGCGAATACTGGCGACTTTTCTGCCTTATTCGAACCAGAAATAATTTATATTAAAACGAATGACCAATATTTGTTTAAAACTCAAAACCCCTTTAATAAAGTGAAACCACTTTATTACAATGTTTTTTATTTAATTTTTTTTTTTTTGGTAAAATCAGCACCTTTATGGATTTTTATCATTCAAACAAACTTTTTTTTTGTTACGAAAGTTATCAAATTTTTGCAAAGACAAGAAGAAACCATTTGCACTAACATTTATGTTCATAAATTGCTAATAATTTTTGGGCTTTTTATTTGTTTGGCTGACTCTAAAGTTTCTATTTTTATTTTTTTGATTTGACAAAAACAAATATTTAAAAATAATCATTTTATCATATCACTGATTCATATATGAATCCTTTTACTATCGCTCAAGTGATAAATCAGTTTTAAATCATCAAAACTGATCTGAAAAGGCTCACTTAGGTGATTTTTACAAAAAATAATCACCCAAATGCTAGCTGGGACGTAATAAATAAAAAAATTTTTATGTTTTTGTTTGTGTTACTCGTCAGATAATCATCAGAAGATTCTTTTAGGAGTTGTATATTAAAAATAATCGTCTAACAAACAGTTTGTACATATGGGCATTTCCCCAGAATGGTCTACCAGGATGAAAAAATTAAATTTAGATAATCATCTTTTTTTATTGTTTATTATTATAAAAAAAGTTCATGTTCTTATAAAAGAATGATTTCATAGCATATCTCAGCTATTTTACTTGAGGATATTGCGCTGGAAACTGGAAAATTTTATATATTCTTATATTTTCTACTTCTAAAGACATTTTTATGTACTTATTTTACATGCAAAAATTGAGTAAATTGAGTATTAAGTTGCTTGTTAAGGAAATTTGAAGATATTTATGGGAATCTGCATGGTGATAATAATAAAAAAACATGGAAAAATCGTACGTTCGCGACCCGTACGTTCGCGACCGGTACACAAGCCAATTAAACAAAAACCAAAAGAGATATTTTATTTTGTAAATACTGGATGGAGGCCTACATTAATACACTTTTAAAATAAATTAATCTCTTTTGAATATTCCGTTTCATTACGCAGATTTCTACATTTCACTACTGTCAGCCAAAGTTGACTTCTATTTTGCGTACGTTCGTGACCACATGTTTATAACTATCATTATGAAAACTTAAACTCGATGAAATCCATCCTTTGCACTAAACATAGAGCTACCCAAATGCTATCGAATCGCAAAAAATGCTATGAAAAAATTGGTTTTTTATATTTTTTTTACATCAAAAGCGTACGAACGTACGTTCGTAACCCCAGGAAATGCCCATATGCATGTGGATATGAATGTATTTAAACAAAATTTTTTTTAAAAACTGTAAAATACGTTCCTTGCTTTTACTCTCATTTCTTTAACAAAAATTCCTATCGAAATCAATTATTTTTCGAAATGTTTTCTTCTTTCACTTTTAAACTGCATAAACTGAATTAAATTTTATTTAAAAAAAAAGAAAAAAGAATTGCTGATGACATTACCAATAAGTTTTGCTTTATTAAAATAATATTCTCTTGTAGGTATTTAACTAAAAACTGAAAAGAACAAATCCATTCGAGATGACAACAATAAGTTTTTGAAAACTTTTTACATTGAATGTGTGTATAAATGTCAAAACATTAAAACTCACTTATGTTTCCTTTAAGGCACTGCTGCAACACAGTGGTGTTATAATAAAAAAAAATTACCATTTGTAAGATATAAAATTTTATTTTTGTAAATTTCTTTCTTTAACCACAAAGTTTGTAAGGAAAAAATAAGACGATTCTTTAATGAGAAATATTTTTTTCTTTTATATATTGAACTAAGTAAAAGATAAGACAGGAAAATCATAATAAAAAATAAGTCACTCTGTAGAGCAAAGAAGTCGTAAGTTTGATATTCCCACTTGTTATATTTGTTTTTACTTTTTTAAATTTTATGCCATTGTGCTAAATAAAATACTAGAGTATCCCATTTCTCCATTATTTGATCGAAAATTAAAAAAGCCAATTTCAAATAACGAATAACTCGAACGAATTATGTCAATTTATCGATTAAAATTATTCCAAAATAAATACAATATGATGTCTGAATCTTCTGCTTCTTTACCCCCGGTCTACAACGATGATATATATCTCAGCAATTTGGCAGTAACGTGGGTGAAATAACAGAACAATATATCTTATTGCTCAGCTTGTATGAGAAAACGTAACTCATAATTTTAACAAAAAAATATAAAAAATGAAGGAAGAAGGAAGAAGGTGCGGAGAAAAAAGTGACGCCATCTTGAAAGCATAAAAATATTTACAAAATAATTTTTGCAATTTTATTTTCCAAAAAATAAGTATTTATTACTTTATCTGCAGGGTAGTGCTTTCCTTTCAAAAACTTATTCGAAAATTTTCTTAATATCTGTTGAAATTATTTCATGTGTGCAAAATTTATCAATTTCAAATTTACTTTCCTAGAAAAAAAAGACCAAAAGAAAAAAAAAAATAGTTTTCTCTGTGTTTTTATAAAATTGTTAGACAGAAATGCAGGCAAAAATTTTGACAAATGACAGAGAATTACAGATAAAAAGAATTTAAGAAAAAAGAAATAAAAAAAATATTATTGAAAGTATTTTTTGTATTAAATTTCTGAACATTAGAAAGATTTATTGAGCTTATGTATTTGGCAATTTAAATAACTACTATGTATATTCAAAAGTTAAATATAAAAATTTAAAATCAAGAAAGAATCAAAACGCTCGAAAAAATCCAAAGTTAAAAAAACAAAAATTTTTACAATTAAAACCGGTCAAGAACACTAAAAAAAAAATTAAAAAAATAACATCTTTATAATTATAAACTAACCATGCCAAAAGCAATAATAACTTCTTATTTGGGTTTTCACGACTATTTCTATTTCTTTTAATTTTCCATTTTTTATTTGCTCAAATTATAAAAAAAAACTTTGTTCTTTCCGCAAAACTCAATTACTAGTACTTTTCAGCTACTGAAAATCACATGTTTTGCACATTTTTTATGGACAACTCACAGCACACAACTTAGTTTTAAATTCTTAAAATTCTTCAAAATCTATTTCGAGTTTGTAACAAGTTCCTCCTGAAACTGCTCTTGTTAACCTTAAGGGATCATAAGTTAACTTTTAATTTTGATTAAGTTTTACTAGTAGACATCATTTAGCAAGTCAATCTATGAGTTGCAAAATAAAAATAAAAACAAATAAATTTGCGACGATAACAACAACATTGGCATCAGCAACTGCAAATGCTACCGATATAATGACAACTAAGAAAATGTAAATAAACTTATACATACTTTCTAAACAATATTTCTAACCAAGAGGAGTTGGTGCGACCTTAAAGAATCAGCAGCAAAATGTTGAGTTTAGTGACAAATTGACAGCAATTTAGTTTATTTGCTTGTGCTCTCTTACTCCCTCTCTGGTTGTACTTTACTTTATGTGGTGAAGTGATACGGCTGCTTGTAGCTAGAGCTTTATTTATTGAAGAATTGTTGGGTCTTGTGGGAAAAAAAGAACTACGAACAAAAAAAACTAAAATTAAAATAAAACTGAACTGAACTAGAACTGAACTAAAACTGAACTAGAACTGGACTAGAACTGAACTAGAACTGAACTAGAACTGAACTAGAACTGAACTAGAAATGAACTAGAACTGAACTAGAACTAGAACTGAACTAGAACTGAACTAGAACTGAACTAGAACTGAACTAGAACTGAACTAGAACTGGACTAGAACTGAACTAGAACTGAACTAGAACAGAACTAGAACTAAACCAGAACTGAACTATAACTGAATTGGAACTTAACTAGAACTGAACTATAACTGAACTAGAACTGAACTAAAACTGAACTAGAACTGAACTAGAACTGAACTAAAATTGAACAAGAACTGACCTAGAACTGAACTGGAACTGAACTGAATTTGTAATGGAATATGATGTCGAAAGAACGTCCAGCTCAAGCAAGTCGTTATTCATTGGCTCTCTTCGCAAAGCATTGGTTTGTTTATGTAAGTCCGGGTTTTCAAATGGTTCCAGAAAAAATAGACCAGCGGGACCAAATCACGAAAACGAGGCGGCCAATTGACATTGCGAGAAATTTCTCATACAATAACTGAAGTGTTTGGCCGGCTTTGTGACTAGTGGCGACGTCTTGCTAAAACCACAGTTCAGTGATATCAACATAAGCCAATTGCGACCAAAAAAATCGTTCTCAGAAGGATCCTTTACGAGAAAAAACGGCACTAATTTTACGAAGTGATTATCTCTATTTTCAGCATTTTGACAGTAAATTTTCACAATTATAACTTGTTGTTGAAGAGTGTTGCGTTCCTTGGTTAAAATTTTCCACGTTTACACTAAAAAAGAAACAAAGGATGACAACTGAATTTTTGACTTTTCATCATTTGAAAGCCTATTTGCTTTCTAACCTAAAATTTACCCGCCCTAGATTTAATTTATTACCAGTAAATCCGATTTTTGTTTAAATTCTACAGAAAGTTCTTGAACTTTCCCCATGAATTCTCCTTTTTTATTGAGTGTTCCCCTCAATTAAAATTTTAATAATAATTTTCTTTACGTCACTGTCTGGGCTCATATGCAAATGAGCTAGAGTGATTTTCCTTTACTTAAATATATGTCCTTATCGACGAAGGTTTTGCTTAGACTAAAATAAAAGGACATTTATTTAAATACAATACAATATAATTTCAACATACAGCGTTCACGTGAATAAAACGTTAATGTTTAGCAAATATTGAATTAGAATAATTAGTTTAATTTATTTTGGGAGTTAGTGTTAATATGTTGACAAAAAGAGGTTGTTTGAATAGAGTTAAGATATTTTGGAAAAACAATAGTTTTTTTTTTTTGTGGCATACATACGAACGTCATACGGCTTCAATGAAAGTCATAAAAAACATCTCACCGGGTAGTTTTTATTTCTGTTGAAAATGTTTCATTAAGCAAGGGTCTTTTAGCTTCATTTTGGTGTGCACTTAAATTAAATTTTGTTTTAAATATAGAAAGTGCTTAGTATCTTATACGGTGCCATTTTTATTGCTGTTGGATTTTTTAAACCTCAATATTCTGGCCATCTTTGAAAGGTTTGACTTGCTAGCTAGCCTAAGGGATATCCCGCTCCGTGGGGGCTACTGATTCCCTAAGTAACAGATGGGACTCTAGTTATTTGCGATTCTTTAAATATCTGCCAATTCTAAGCCCAATGTAAGCCCAATGAAAAATTGAGCTTCCAACGAAGCAGGTTGCGCTTACGGAATCTATTAATTTTATATATCGAGTTTCCACTTTGAAGCAATACATTTTTGACACATAAAGCGCCATTATTCAGCGCATATAAAAAATGTTGGATGTAACGATCAGCTTTACACACTAAATGTTTTAATACAGTTATTTTTTAGTATTCTCCCTTACAAACCTGCTTCGTAGTAAGGGAATGCCGTGGCACTTGAAATGTTTTTTTTTTTTATAAAAGTTGTTGAGAGTTCTTTCACTTACTTTACTGCATTTCTGCATGTCTTTTTGCGTAGCGCATAATTGTGCGCTTATTTTTTTAAATGTTCCATTAGTGCTTCGCAAAATGATAAAATTTTTAATTGGGAGCTTAATGAATTGGCTGCACTAACCCCCGAGAAGAGAAAATGTGCAAGTTAAACAGACAGTTCCAGCGGTTAAGAAATTTATTTTAAATTGTTTTGAATAAAGAAATTACAAATTATATATGCACATATGTATAGGCATTCCCTTATTCTAAAAATAACCGTGAGAAACATTTAAAGTGAAAAAGAAAGATATTTTTTTATTTATTGCATTAAAGTATCCCTTTCTAATCTTATTTTGAATTAAACTTAGTGAAATTGGCCGTAGACCAACTAATTTTTAACCAAAATTTTTGCTTTTTTTTAACTGATTTTCATTTAATTTTGTTT
Organism: Pollenia griseotomentosa; assembly: GCA_963931875.1. NCBI lineage: Eukaryota > Metazoa > Arthropoda > Insecta > Diptera > Polleniidae > Pollenia > Pollenia griseotomentosa. Next base: position 197,668,692 of record OZ007561.1, on the reverse strand, counting down.
ATCAACTAAATTTGGTTTGTAGGAGCATTTTTGAACAACATCATATTTGCTTATTAAATTATTTTTATAATGATCTTGTAAGTTTTGAGCAGCCCTAATGCGGTTATTGAAAGCCCATTTATGACGTTTGAAAGGTTCTGCATTGGTTTCTTTGGATTTCTGCTTTGATCGTAACTCTTGGAACACAAAAACAGGCAACTCGATTAAAGCCAAATACACCAATTCCATGCCACTTATAAGAGAACAGCCCAAAAATAAACCAGCTATACCACCAAAAGCCGCTAGATTAGATACAAAATAAAAAGTTATGTTCATAAAAACTTAACGACAATTACCCATTAAATCCACCCAACCAAATACCAGTTTGGTGCGATACACCATCATTGTTTCGAAACGGAAATGCACATCTAAATCAATGTACGTCCAATTATCACGTAAATACGATGGTAAAAATGATGATCTAACATCCGCTACATAATTGAGTGAATAACAATTGCGAAAACATTTACAAATCATACCCTCGAACTTATTGTGCACGTAGTTCTCTTCGCCAGGTTGATGAGTAGAACGGAAGTAATCTGAAAATACCAATAACACAGACACATATTAATTATATACTTAAACTTACCATTGTTCTTGGCCAAACATAACAAATCCTTAACTCTACAAGAGGTGTATTTGGCTGGAAGAAAAATTTATTTCTAAATAAATAATTTTCTTTTTGCTGTGAAATAATTTGCCTGGTGGAAAGAAAAGATCCATGGTGCAATTGCAATACTTAAGTAAATATTCTTGACGACATTGCGTCTGACAATTTTCAATCATATAGGTAAAGCCCGGCAAATTTTTGAAATTTAAACTATTGCGCTCATCCTAAAAATAGAGAAAAAAGACAGTGGTTCTAGTTCAAATATGCGTCTAGGCTTTTATTCAACTTCAAGCTCAGATTTTTGTTCGGAATCAAGTTGAAGTTAGTAGAGTGTCTGGCTTAGGCAACGTAGGGCTTGAGTTCAGTTTTTTCTCTAGGTTCTATTTAAGGCTTCATTGTAGGTCGTAAGTAAGGCCTTACTACAATGGTAAGGTTTCGTTTTCGATAAGGTTCTAGTTCAGATTTTAGTTAAGGCTGTAGTTAAGCTCAAGTTCATTTCTAGTTTAGTTCTTTATAGTACTGGTTCAGTTGTATTTCAATTCAAGTTAAGTTCTAGGTTGGTTCGAGTTTAGTTCTAGTTTAGTTTTATTTCAATTCTGGCGCAGTTCTAGTTAAGCTTAAGCTCAATTCCAGTTTAGTTCTAGTGCAATTGTACCTTAGTTATAATTTCGTTCTGTGTTTATTCAAGTTCAGTTCTTTCTCAGTTCTAGTTGAGTTCTTGGTAATTTCTAGTTTAGATCTACACACAAAAAAAAACATAAAAATTGATTTTAATTAAAAAATTAATTAAATTTGCCCCATTAAACAAATTAATAGCATCAATTAAATATTTTTTAAAAGTAACAACATTTGCTGTTGTAAACTTTTAATTCACTTGATTAAATGTTTAATTAAAACAGATTTTAGTTTTTGATTAATGACTTAATTAAATAAAATTGGCGAGACTTTTTTCTGTGTAGCTCAGCTTTAGTTCCGTTTTAATTCATGTTATACTTTATATTCAGACTTTGATCCTATTTTATGTTCTAGGGCAGGTTTATGTTCTAGTTTAGGTTTAAGGAGCTTGAGTCAGATTTTACTTCAGGTCCTTGATAAAATTCTAGTTTAGGCTTAAGTTCAGCTCTAATTTAGTTGCAGTGCAAGTTCTATTTAAGACCCTTGTTTAGTTTTTAGTTACGTTCTAGTTCAGTTTCTACTGCGATTTTATTAAAGTTCAAAATATAAATCAGTTTATTGATTCATAGTACATACTTACATTAAACAGACACTTTCTCTGAGAAGATGACAAAATTCTAGTGTCATTGTCATAGTAGTATATAACTGGCTCCACTTCTATCACGGTATCAGTAAAGGTAGGCACCCAATATGGATCTCTATGAAAAACTTCAGGTTCCATTATACCCACCTTTAACATATTTGTTTATTACAAAATAATTATTTTAACCGGTTCAATATATTACCGTTATTCCCTTGTCATTATCCTCGCGAAAGTGCTTCTCTTCATTCAACAGCACGCGTACAGTCAAACCACTTCTTAGCCCAGCGCCTCCCGTCTTCCAGGGATATTTATCATCCAATAACTTTTTTCGCCTGCCCTCCTCCGTTGACAAGGTATTAAAGTGCCAGCAGAGCCCACTTTGTCCTCTGCTCCTTAAAAAAGCATCACAACAATTTATTTTTTGATGACGCCACACGCAATCTATAAGCATTTCTTCGCAACGCCAGGTCATGAAGTCGAATACCAGACTAAAGTTAATATGATCGACCAACTCAATAGGTTGACCTTGTAAAGCATCAAAAACATCAAAATTTCCAAATTTTAAATTATCGTACAGGCCAATGACCAGTTCAAAAAGTTCTAATGTTTCGCTTTTATTCTCGTTAGGCATAAAAATACGTTTGGCCTCTTCTATACGCTGCCAGTTTAAGCGGTTTTCATTGCAAATGGTAACTTCGGGAAAGGGAATATGAAACACTGGCTTATTGGTACTGTCGACTACAGTTTGTATGGTGCCGGCATTAAAGCGTTGCGAGAGTATTTTGCAGACATAAAAAGAACCAATGAGAGCAGAAATAACCGTAAGGAGCCAAAAGAATCTGTTGGGAAAATGTTTGCTTTATTAAAAGGAACTGAATTTATACGAGAGACTATGGAAATCTACCTTTCATATTTATTCGAATTATCTTGGAATATTCTGGCCATGCCATGTATGGTAGATTTTCTGCCAAAATCTGTGACCAATCTATTGGCTGACTCCTTAAATTGTTTCGTAAATTTTGAGTTCTTTTTCTTCGATATATTTTTGTGTTCCAATTCAAGTTTACGATTAAGTTCCCGCAAGGCCTGTGGTTGAGCTGGTCTATATGCAGTAGAGGCCATATTTAATATAAAAATTATTTAAAATGGCTCTCTGAAGACTAGCGTTTTATACTAAATTCAACTTTATTTAAGTTTGTACGTAGTATAATTTACTTCAAGGTTTTGCTAAATGTTTGGCAAATATTAAAAACAATATTAATATCTCTTATTAATTTTGGTCAAAAGTGGTAATATATTGACAAATACTAGTGCAATTTTGAAGGGAAGAGTTTTCTTTAATCATACCGTTGTAATGCAAACAAGTCTCTGGGGGTTTAAAAAGGTGGACAAGTCACAGCTGGAATAAAAAAAATCTGTAAAACTTTGTTTGCTTTTAATCAGATGGCTGGTTCAAAAACTGTCTGCTTTGATATGAACTAAAATAAACTTAAGTAAGCAAAAATTGGATATACGGCAGTGACGAATTCGGTATACTTTAAAAATACATTTATTTTCACTAGATAGTCGGTTTTGTCCATTGAGTGTTACTCTTTTTTACTAAAAATCAGTTTTGTAAAAAAATATAACTGTTTTTTTTTTACAAAAAAGACACATTATTAACACTGTAATTACTTTTTAACAAAAAATTAATTTTTTGGTTTCTAATCTTCCTTTTTCACAAAACAGTAACTTTTTCTCCTGTAGGCACGTTTTCACATATTTTCCCTCTGTCACTAAAAATTCGTAACTTTTAATAAAAATGTTGCTTGTAGAGTGCTTGTTGCATACAATCTAATTTGCTGACCTCATCTGACAAATATAATTTGACAGAGGATTGAAATATTATTTTAATTATGCACCTGTAAAAACTTGTTGAGTGAGTTTCAAAACGCTATTGATAGCATTTTGTATAAAAGCCAAATAAAATAAACAGAATTATATCCTTTTTAAAAGTTATTGCTTTAGTTTGGACGTGTTTGTTTTGGTGGACTTGTGATATTTTTTATTGGCAGCCATGTTAATGCAAGAGGTCTTTAAGCATTTTAGAGGGACGCAAACTAATAAGTTGCAAAGTTTTTCCCCTAATGAAAGTTTAAAGCCGCAAAAGTCATCTGAAAGTGCTAAGAAATATGAACAGGGATATTTTCAGTATTTAAAAGATATAGTTAATGAGTTTGTTTGCAACTTTAGCATGCATGGTTTGAACAGAATATTCGAAAGGAATTTGAGTAGATATAAAAGGTGAGATGTTGTGAAAAAAATTTAATTAAATGCAAAATTTTAATGTGAAAATCTGCTTTTAGAATCACCTGGATTATTGGGTTTTCTCTGTGTTTGATGGTTCTTATCTTTGTCAGCTTGCAGCTGACATATAAATACTATAATAAGCCATTGATCACTGTGGTCTCCGCCACCCATTATCCTGTCTTCCAAATTCCCTTTCCTGAAGTGACAATTTGCAATAAAAACCGCTTTAATTGGCAGCGTTTTGATATGGCCAAGCAATTGTTTTTAAAAACTGAACACCAAAGAAGTCCCGAATATCAAAATATTTTTAAGGAAGTAGTCAATGCTTATGATACCTTGACTTTTGGAGAATTCTTTAAATTCGAAAATCTCACCAAAACTTCTCCGGCTATGCTAAATAATTTAAATTATGTAAATTTTTCCCGAGTTTCCGAATTTATGGCTTGGAGGTGCCACGAAATTTTTTCTGTGTGCATATGGTTAGAGGAATATTATGACTGTTGTGAGTTATTCTTTTCGCGTAGGTCCCAAATGGGATCCTGTCTGGCTTTTAATACACTAGAATCTGCAGGAGGCTTGGAGAAACAAAAATCTGATCCTTTTTGGCCTTGGCGTAGTAAAGGTCAGGGAATTGATTATGGTTTGAGTGTGAGGGTCCATTTGAGGGAGAATGAGCATTCTCCCATGTCTTCTCCCAAGAATAAAAAGGGGATATTGGTGATTTTTTATGAGACCTAGAGTGATTTGGACTCAGAAAGGGAATAAAAATTATAAATTTTTATTTACTTATAGGTAATGTTGTTAGAACCTGATGCTTGGTTTAATGACCCCATTGAAATTAATACCCATACCCAGACTTCGATTTCTTTTACGGCCACTTTGCATAATTTTGATAATTATACAAGAATATTTTCAGCGAGAATTAGACAGTGTTTATTTGAGGTAAGAAATTTTAGACGATTAAATAATTACAAGCAGTTAAAAATTTTAAATAATTTTACTCTTTTTCTCTATCTCTAGGATGAACAGAATAGTAAATATTACAAGTCCCTGCCAAATCGTCGTTATATGTTTGAAAACTGTCTGGCCCAATGTCAGCAAGAACATTTGGTAAAATTTTGCAATTGCACATTTGGTCTATTTTACCCATCTGGTCCCTACAGGCACTGCAAACTTGTAGATTATCCATGTTTGTTTTATAATAATGGTAAGTAAAGTTTATATCGTCATCTTAAAGACCTAAAAACCTATCTGCAAAATTTTCAAAATTGAGTTTCTTATGGATTTTTATTTCCTATATCACAACGCACATGTGTGCAATGTACATGTACATGTAATATTACAAATGACAAAGTTTTTGTACCTAGAGGAACGTTAGGCACTAAAAAGAGAAATATACATCATCAAAAATCACGATAAAAGTATAATTTTGTTGAGTTTTGTAATTTTAACAACCATTAGGTACTTTTTTTTGCTGAAACCTGTAAAAGAAACTACAACTGTTATTATTTAATGTTAAAATATTTATATGGGGGATTTCATGTCAAGTGACTCAATTTTAAATCGATGTCTTCCGATTTGGATGAAATTTGCAGGTTAGTCCTATTGGATACTAGTTCAGACACAACTTTTCAACAAGATCGGTCAAAACGTTTCTGAGTTAAAGGGGGTAAAAATTTGACATTTTGGCCATGTTCTTTTTCATCCCTGTAACTTATTGGTGTTAGCAAAATTTGTCCCAAGTAGCTTCGATAGCTATTTGATCAATATATCGAAAAAAATTTTTATGTTTTTTTTTAAAAAATTAAAAAATTTTTTTTTTAAATTTAAAACTTTTTTTTTATTTTTTTTTTTATTCGGAATATTTTTTTTTTTGATCAAAAGAAAGCTTATGTCTTTTCCTTAAAGGTAGTTTTGGTAGCTTTTTGGGATGCGAATGGCTTATGTATAAAAAAAAATTTCTAACTTCAGACGAGGGTTTTTCAATTTTTAGCATATGCAGTGTTCTTTCTCATCCATGTAACTTATTACCTATTGGTGTAAGCAAAACTGGTCCAAAGTAGCTTTGATAGCTATTTGATCAATCTTTTAAAAAAAAATTTTTTTAAATTTTATTTTTTAAATTTAAAACTTTTTTTATATTTTTTTTATCCGGAATGTTTTTTTTTATGTCTTTTCCTTTAAGGTAGTTAAAAGAAACGTTTTGACCGATCTTGTTGAAAATTTGTTTCTAAACTACTATCCAATAGGGATAGATTTGCACCAAATTTCATCCAAGTCGGAAGAAGAGTCACTTGTAATGAAATCCCCCATATGTATAAAGAAATTGTTATTTATTCATACTACTTAGTACTGCTAATAGGTTATTTGGTTTCAGATGTTTACAACTCAAAAAAAACTAAGTGACATAACATAAGCTGTGTTTAGAAAAAACAAATTTTCCCAACCGATATATATTTCTGGTTGCATTTTATTCAAATTATGTAATATTCGTTTCAATATTGGAAATAGTTCCAAAAATATAAAAAACATATTTCCCTCTCCTGTAAACTTTTGAAAACAGCAGACAGGTTATTTCGTCTTTAAGGTGACGATATACAATATTTCAGTGAAATATTGAAATTTGAAACGAGTGTTGCTATTGGTTCTTAAAGTCTTGACAACACTTGGTTCGGACCATAGATGGGGATAGTGCACTAATTTTGCAGTTTCAACTCACATTTAGTGATAGTGCAAAAATATCGCAATCATTTTGTTGATATAGAGTGATAAATTGAAAATTTGTAGCCTCACTAAACATGAGTGATAGTGATGTTAAAAAATTCTGCACTAAAAAAAAAATAGTTGGATTTAAAAAAAAGCAATCATTAGTTTATTGCAGCTTTTTTTTCTGCCCTCAGTTGAGTGCAACTAAAATTGTTGAACTAAATTTAAAATCAAAAACTTGTTTTTTTCATAATTAAAGCCAATAATTATACCGTTATTGACAAAATTTAATTTGGTTTAATGTTCTTTGCTTACAAAGTTACATTTTTTAAATTTTAGTGATACAATATTTGTATGCAGCTTTTTTGATTGCAAGTCCAAAGTTTGCACTATTTGAATTGAGTGCAAATTTTTGCATTCAATCTGCGTTTAGTGATAGTGAAAAAATTTGCAATATCACTAAAATGTTTAAGTGGTAGTTAAAAAATAACGATTATCACTTAAGCTGGTAAAAAAGAGTGCAAACTAATTTCTTTGCAGTTTTATTTAGTTATTGTGCAATGTTGATTTAAATCAATATTTAGTGCACTACCCCCAATTATGGTTCCCATAACCTTTGTGGTGCGTTTTGTGATTTGAGCATAACTTGTGCTATTTACAGTAACTTGAAAATTTACCGTGTAATGACGTAGTGGTTCCCTTGTAAAGGTTAAGAAGTTTTTTCCATTGATTACATTTTCTGGACTTAATTTACTAAGCCATTTTTAAGATTAATTTTCAGAGTCGAATTTTTTTCTTAAGACTTCGCAAAACTTGAAATCAAAGTTTTGTGCAATTGTTTCAAACTGAATAACTTCGTTATTTTCAATTGCATTGGCTTCCATATACATATAGATCTACATCAGTTCCACGACAAACATTATGCAAAGGTAGATAATTTTCTTCTATTTAAGAATTAAACTAAGTGGGTAATTACTCGAATTGGATGAAATTTTAACTGTCGTGGGTAGAGCGTGGGCAATTTCTTGTAGGTGTAGACCAGCTACATTTGTTTTTAACGGAAATTAAATATTTTATCATATAAGCCTTTGTCATTCTGTTTTGACATCGAAAGGAAAACTATACTTTAGCTCGATTCACTCGATTCATTCCTAGATGGGCAGGGACATTTTTTCTGCCTGCTTGATCTCTAATCTTTATTTCTATCATTCTTACATGCACTTAGTGTTGCCGCGGTTTATTAACCTTCAACTCATAAAATCTCTTAATATTTCAGATAAATTCACCTATCTTGAACAAATCGCTGAAAATAACTATGCCGCGAAAAAATCTTCAGATGTCATGAAATGCAATTGCTTTCTCAACTGCAAATCTTTGACATATATAACCAAAGTCACTACTGCCTATATGAACCATATGGCGGTCGTATTTAATAATAGTTACATCAATTTGTCCCTCTTCTATCAGCAGGAATTTATAGTGGTCTATTTAACCACAGTGCTGTATAACTGGTTGGATTTAATGGGTGAGTCTAATTATGTGCTTGATTAATTTTGTTTAAATAATTTTAAATTAATGCATTTTAGTGAGCTTCGGCGGCTTGGCTGGTTTATGCATTGGATGTTCCCTTTTGAGTCTGGTGGAGTTGGCCTACTTTTTCGTAGTTGATATTCCTCGGAAATCGATCGTGTATTATAAAATGAGAAAACTTCTTAGGTTTCGTAAGAAGAGTAATAAAATAAAAGTGGACATAATGGAAAATATTTAAAAAAAAAAGCATTAAATGAAGGACTTTGGGAGAAGAAAATTTTAATAATGTATGTGTGTATATAATTAATGTATATAAAATTGCTTTGTTAGAAACTTTTGAGGGGACTTATTCTATATTTTCCTTTACCGAGCTATTACCAAAAGTTGGTTTGTTTTAATTTGTTGGGCAAATGTTTTTTTCAGGGAAAGTCATTTTAAAACTAGTTAAAATTTTAATAAAACAGGAAAAGTAATACGGGAGGTGTATTAAAGCGAGATGCACGTATTCATAAAAATATTTTAAATTTAATAAAGGTTTACAAAACAAATTTTGTATTAATATTTTCTTTAATAAACGTTTGTTAAATTTTACAATCGCTTATGATTAGAGAGGAGACTCTTTTGGGGTTTAAGCTAAAATGCTTTAGTTAATAGCTTACAAAATAAATTTATCGAAAATTTTTACAGACACATTTTTCCTGTAAATTAGCTAGTAAGTTCCTTGCGTGGCAGCTACTGACTCACAAAAAAGTTACCGAAGTTACAGTTTAGTGAGAGGAACAGCTGTTTGGTTATGGCATTTTTGTTTCATTTAACACATTTCAATCGAAAAAATTTCTCGACGCGTGAGTAACAGAACATGAGCACGGGCTAGTTCCGGTTCTTATTAGGCTTCAGATCGCTTTTGATTTAGGTTCTACTTTCGGGTTAAGATCAATTTTTATTTCTGGTTTATGTTTGGGTCAAAGTTATTAGGCTCTACTCTACTACTCTACTCTACTCTATTTCATCATATAGCTTAGATTCCAGTGCAGGTACAAGTTTAGGTTCTAGTTCAGGTTTCAACTCAAGTTCCTTTTTCTGCCCTAGTTTATGTTCTGGTCACTGTTCTTGATCTGGTATTAATTCAGGTTCTTGTTTAGGCTTTAGCTCAGGTTACAATTTGAGTTCTTGTTTGAGTTCATATTCATTTCCGGTTCGATTTAATTTTAGCTTCTTGTTTAAGTTTGAAATTCAGTTTAAAGCTTATGTTCAACATCATGGTTTAGTTCTTGCTAAGTTAATGTAAGTACACGCAAATAAATAACATTTTTTATATGGTAACCAGTGTTGCCAATTTAGCCATTTAGTGGCTAGATTTAGCCATTTTTCACCCTGTTTAGCCATTAAAAAATGACTTCAGCCATTAGCCATTTTTTTAGCCATTTTTCAAATTGTTTAGCCATAAAATTTTATTTGCCGTTTTACTTTTAAAAGAATAATTTTTATTTTATTTTAAAAATTTATAAAAGTAAAATAAACATTTTAAACAGTTAAAACGCCTTTAATTTAAATCACAACTTTTACAAATGCTGAAAATCGCTATAAACGAGGATGAAACATCTTTCAAAGTAAAGTAACAGTATTCCAATATTAAATTTATAAAATGGATCAACACAAACATCGGTGTTTCTTTCTGGTTGCAAGTATTTCAATAAAGAGATACAGTCGGCAACAAAATTTTTTTTAAGAAATTTCAGAATTGACTATAAAGTTGCTCTCACTTCCATGGTCTAATGCTGAAGTAGAGAGGGTATTTAGCCAAGTAAACATCTTAAAAGTAATTTTAGAAATAGGTTACATTTAGCAGCCGTTAATTCGATTTTTTTAATTAGGTACATATTTTTACCGTAACAATAAACTATTTTTACCAACACCACAATAGTGGCCACTTTCTGAGTCGAATTAACGATGATTGTCCGGCTGGCTGGCTGTTCATGTACACCTTGTGCGCAAAGTAACTGTCGGAAATTTGCAGATAATTTAATAAAATTTGCTACATAGGTTATAATGTGGTGTAGGGTATCATCTAGTCGGGGTTGACCGACGATACTTTTTTAATTGTTGGGTTACTGTTGTCGTGATTATGATTTTCCTTCAAATTATTTAAAACTAATAGGCACGAGTGATTCCTATGAGGTGAACAATAACGACATCAAATTGATCGATGATTTAATTTTTAATATCTATCAAAATTTTAATTTACGTCTATTCTTATAAAACAAATTGATCTTAACTTACAATTTCATCGTAAGCAACTTTAAATAAATTATTTCTGTTTTGTTATTGAATTTTAATGTGTTTTTATTTAAAAAAGCTTTTAGCCATTTTTTAGCCCATTTTTAGCCATTTTTTAGCCATTTTTTCCGTAAATTTAGCCATTTTTGGTCATCAAGTTTTGGCAACACTGATGGTAACCTCCAACAAAAAAAAATTTGATTTATTTTCCATGTAAAAAAATGTGTTTTCTTCGCGGTACATTTTTTCTTATTAAAACTACCTTCGAAATTAGTTTATTTTATTAATAAAAATCTTTTGTACCACTTTCGTACATCATCATTAAATATAGCTTTTATTCAAATTATATTTAGTAAGATACCAATTATTATTTTGAAAATTCTGGGCAACTATTTGGCGCTTTTCCGCAACACCAGGCTTTAAAGGCATCTGTTTAAAAATAACTCCTTCTTCATTCTGCCCAATTCGTTTGCTACCAGCTTTTGGTTTTATATTCAATTCCTTAAACACAAAAAGTGGCAATTCGAACATGGAAAAATACAGCAACTCAATAACACCAATAAGAGATAAACCCAAAAACAAGCCAAATATGCCGCCAAAAGCCACTGAAAAATATAGGAGAGTATTACAAAAAGAAAAGAAAAAAAAATCAAATATTCCTAAAAATTTTACAAATGAATACCCATTAAGTCCACCCAGCCAAATACCAAACTGGTGCGATACACCATTAACGTTGGAAATCGGTAGAAAACGTCTAAATCAACGTAGGATTTATTTATACGTAAATGTACAGGAAGAAATGCTGATCTAAAATCAGCTACATAATTGAGCGAATGACAATTGTGAAAACAATTGCACTTCATACCAAGGAATTCGGTTCTAATGTACTGTTCTTCACCGTTTTGGTAAGTAAACCAAAAGAAGTCTTAATAAAAATGATTTTGGTTAATAAACTGAACATAAATATTTAGTAAAATCTTACCATTATATTTGGCCAAGCAAAGCATATCCTTTACTTTACATACAGGATTCTTAGCTGCGAAAAATATTTATATAAGCAGGAAAAAATCTCAATTTCGAATGTGTCAACTTACAAGGGGGAAACATCAATTCCACAGTACAATTACAATATTTAAGCAAGTAGCTTTGATGACAATATGAAAGGCAATTTTCTATCATGTATGAAAAGCCAGATAAATGTTGAAACTCATTACCAACACTCTCGTCCTGAAATAAAATGAGTTATGGCCAAAGAAAAATAAAGCTAAACTAGAACCTGCGTCTAATTCGACACTAGACTTGAAGTAGATTATGAACTAGAATCTAAACAAAAACCCCAACTAGAGCTTTTAAAGGGTGGTTAAATTGTAAGGGCCGATGTTGAATGTCAACCCACACCTAAACGCCAAGTTTTTTTCCGAATTTTATTTGACATTTCTCTATTTCAGACTTACTCAATTTGAACCATGGAGAGATCAACAATCCAACAACGTGTTAAATAAGTTATCCAGACTTATTATGAAAATGGATGATAAATTTCGAAGAAAATCATCTTCAGTGATGAGGCACATTTTCAACTCAGTGGATTTGTCGATAAGCAGAATTTCCGCATTTGGGCGAATAATAATCCAAGAGTGATTGTCGAAAAACCAATGCACCCACAAAGAGTGACTGTTTGGTGCGGTTTATGGGCTGGCGGCATCATCGGGCCGTATTTTTTCCAAAATGAGGCCGGTCAGGCAGTTACTGTGAATGGTGTTCGCTATCGTGAGATGATAACGAACTTTTTATGGCCCGAATTGGAAGATATGGATGTGGACGATATGTGGTTTCAGCAGGACGGTGCCACTTGCCACACAGCTAACGAAACAATGGCTCTTTTGCGCAACAAATTCAATGGCCGTGTTATCTCACGTAATTGCGATGTCAATTGGCCGCCAAGATCATGTGATCTGACACCGTTGGACTTTTTTCTTTGGGGTTATTTGAAAGAAAAGGTGTACGTCGATAAGCCAGCAACAATTCAAGAGCTAAAGGATGAGATAATTCGGCACATTATCGGCATAGAACCTCCATTATGCCTCAGGGTCATCGAAAATTTGGACCATCGGATGGAGGTGTGCCGCCGTGGTCGCGGCGCCCATTTGGCCGATATTTTGTTCCATACATAATTGAGTAATACCAATATATCATAATAAAATAAAATTACAATAAGTTTCTAAATAGTTTGTGTTTTATTCAAAATCAACATCGGCCCTTGAAATTTAACCACCCTTTATTTATTTGGATTCTAGAACGAGAATCCGAATGTAAGCCTGGACGAGAATATAAACTATGATCCCGACTTGATTATAACTGACATGAACCAGAATGTCAACTAGTACTAGAGCTACATCGTGAACTAAACCCTAAACAAGTACTTAAATAATAAGAAGAGCAAAACTAGAACTTGATTTAGCAACTAAATCAGACCCATAGCTAAAATCTTGACTAGGATTGAACTGAAACGTTATAAAAAGAAAACTTGAACTGCACTAGAACTGAATAAAAATTGAACTAGAATTAAACTAGAACTGAACTGAAACTAAACTTGGACTTATTTTGAATTGAACTAGAATTGAATTTAAATTAAACTAGAATTGAAATTAACTAGAGCTACACTAAAACTGAACTATAACCGAACTAGAACTGTCCTACTACGAAACCAGAACTAAACCAAAACTGAAAAAACTGATATTAATTTAACTAAGCAAGAATTCTAATTCGGCTATGCCGAATCTTATATACACTTCCCCAAGATGCCATAAAAGAAAGTTTTATAAATACAGTTCTTAAGAAATAAATAAATCTTTTTGTGCCAAGCCTACTACTCCAATACCGCCCATTGATAACCAATTCGTTTTGTACCTTATTTGGAAACTTTGGTTCTTGCTGTTCTCCAGATACAAAGAAATCTATAACGTCTTTAATCTACTTCTCTCATCCCGCCAAATTTTTTTGAGAGATTGTATACTGACAATCAATATGCGTGTACCAAAGTTGTTCATGTCTTAGACATTTGTGGACCAATATGGCTGAATTTCAATAGCAAACTTTTCAGATCCATATGTGAAATTAATATACAAAATCCTAGATCCTGTCATATTAAGGGTCTCCTTATTATCTCCTTACCCATAATTACACAGAATATATATATTAGGGCTGGTCAATTTTTTTTTTAAATCGTATAGCAAAAACGTAAACTACATAAAATTCTAAGAAAATTCTCCGAAAAAACCATATATCTAAAATAAAATCCTAATCCGCGCCTTTCGACTTGAAAATGTATATGCCCGCCTTTGCCAAAAAATAAATGTTTTAAAAAATAGCTTTTTCCATAAAGAAATCGAATTTTCTGAATAAAATTGTTTAGTCAGGTAGTTCTTTTGCATTTTATATTTTTCTACACTCAAAATTTTTTTACATTAAAAAAAATATTGACGCAAGTAAAAAGTCGAGAGGCGCGGATTAGGGTTTGGTTTTAGACCCATGGTTTCTTCGGAAAATTTTCTTAGAATTTTATGTAGATTACGTTTTTGCTAAACGATTTTTCATTTTTTTTTTCATCATACAAATCAACCCGCCCTAATATATATACTTCTTGGAAAACAACACTGGAATTCAGTACTCACACTAAACATGCACTGTCTCTTTGATGTGGACAAAACTCGCGTATCGTTTTCATAATAATACAAAACTGGGTCGATTTCTGCCACTGTTGTTGTATTGGCAGGCACCGAATGTGGATCTCTATGAAATACTCCCGGCTGCATTATACTGACCTAAAATATTTACAAGACTTAAACCAGGTCTTGTTTAAGTATCTTAAGAACTCTACCAGTATTGCCTTATCATTGTTACGGCGATAGTGTTTATCTTCATTTATCATTGCACTCACAATTAAACCACTCTTTGGACCTGCGCCTCCCGTTCTCCACGGATATTTAGGATCACGTTGTTGCTTTTTTTTGCCCTCTGCTGTCGACAGTGTATTAAAATGCCAGCATAAACCATTTAAGCCTCTACTTTTCTCAAAAATGTTACAACAATTCACTTTTTGATTACGCCATTGACAGTCCATTAGCAATTCCTCACAACGCCAAGTCATGAAATCATACACAGCACTAAAATTTATATGATTTACCAAATCGATGGGCTTACCTTCTAGCTTCTTGTAGACATCGAATTCTCCAAACTCCAGATTGTCGTACAGACCTATGACCTCTTCGAATAGTTGAATCTTTTGGGTGTTATTCTCATAAGGTATGAAGAGATGTTTGGCCTCATCTAAGCGTTTCCAGTTCAAATGATTTTGATTGCAAAGGGCTACTTCAGGAAAGGGTATCTCAAATACTGGCTTATCGGTTCTTTCTACTACAGTTTGTATGGTACCAGCATTAAAGCGTTGGGAGAGTATCAAGCAAACGTAAATAGAGCCCAGGAGAGCAGCGACTATTGTTAAGAGCCAAAAAAATCTGAAAGGCTTTTATAGAGAGTTTCTTTTAGTTTAACATTATTTAAGATTATACCTTTCGTATTTATTAATACTCTCTGCAGATATCCTACTCATGCCATGTATAGTAGATTTTCTGCCAAAGTCTAAAGCCAATTCTTTAGCAGATTCTTTGAATTTTATATTGAATTTTCTGCTCTTCTTCTTTTGGTGTTGATTATTATAAATAATTTTATTAATATTATTATTTTTGAATGCATATTTTTGATTAAGCTCTTTTAAAGCGACTGGTTGGGCTGGCTTGTAGTTTGTTAAGGACATTTTCTTTTTGTCTCTTTATTACTTTATATTTGTCTGTTTAATATTGATTCCTGAAGGTTGCGCTAAGACTAAAGTTGAAAGTAAATTAAACGGCAATTATGTACAATAAAATATAATTTTCACAAATGTACGTAAATCTAATACTTCAAGGCACCTCTAATGTTTAGCAAATATTGAAGTAACATAATTATGACTATTAATCTTTGCTGACAGTATTAATATGTTAACAAATATTCCACAGTGGGGTATAATTTAAATTTTTGGGAAATAAATTTGCCACTTCTGAACGGGTTCATCCGTTGACATTAAATTTATTATGTAGATATCAGAGAGGTATTTGAGTCAATGTTCGAAAATAAACAATGTATATTGTTCTTTAGTGTACGGTACGTTCTTTAGTGTACGGTACGCTAACAGTTTTTGTCTAGGAAATACCTTGAAAAAACATTTCTTTGTTTGTGATCTTCGTACACAATAAGAATACTGTACTTATCCAAAGTTCAAACAAAACACATCAACATAGTGGGGAATGTAAGATGAAATAAACCCACTGTGTATTGTTGATGTGTTTTGTTTAAACTTTGATATTATTACAAGTAGAACTGTTGCTATAAGTCTTATACGCTTAACAGTTTTATTTGGTTTAATATCTTTAGTTTTTCTAAAATCTTTATGGATGAAGTTTCCTGATGATCTGGCCTAAGCAACCAGTGAAATGCGCATAGGAATAGCTTATCCCATCAACAATAAATTTCAAGTGTTTTTATTAATAATAAAAACTGGGAATTAAGCACGAATAACAAAATCTTTTGAAATTAAAATTTTGTATTCCCAAAAATTGAAATTACTTTTTGATAATAAACAGGCAAGTGCACGGCCTAAAAAACACTTAATTGACAACATCTTTTGTAAAGTTGTTGTTGTTTTTATTTTGTTTTTCTTAACCTACTTACAACTACAATTAATGATGAGAGAATTTCAACTAATTGTAGTGGGGAATGTAAGATGAGATAAACCCACTGTGTATTGTTTCCTGATGATCTGGCCTAAGCAACCAGTGAAATGCGCATAGGAATAGCTTATCCAATCAACAATAAATTTCAAGTGTTTTTATTAATAATAAAAACTGGGAATTAAGCACGAATAGCAAAATCTTTTGAAATTAAACTTTTCTTTTAATTTAAGTGAATTTTAATGATTTTTTTAAGTTAAAAGGAAAAAATTTCTGATGTTATTTTGCGAAAAAACTACCTGTTCTTAAAATTTATTAAATTGGAAAATTAAATTGCAATTCATCTGTTCTCACATTAATTAAAGTTGCCTCTTAAAAATGTTGGGCATAAGCGGGTTAATTTAATAGTAGCTTAGTATATATGCTTTTTGTGGTTGTAAAATTGGTTTTTAATGATGTCTAAGTGAATGGTTTAAAAAAGTAAGATAGGCAGTTAAGGGTTAATTTTTGACTAAAATCCTAAGCGAGCGGTGGGGAACACCTTTCTAACGATGTATTGGAAATGAAATTAAGAAAAGAATGGTTAAGTTATTTAAATTTTCATTTAAATCGAATTGGAAAGAATCAAAAAACTGACATAAACTTCTCGCTATCTCGAGTCTGTGGTGTGATTTTTAAAATGTTTTAATACAGAATCAAAGAATTCCTAAATATCTATTATATATGGTCATGCACTAGACCAGTGAAGGGCACTTTTGCAAATCCTATATACGCGTGCATAGGAATAAAAATGCTGCTTGTGTGACCATGTACACCAATGGTGGGCGCTCCATAGCACAATTGTGCTGAGAGATTTCACACGTATTCTTAGCCTCTTTAGTTTTGTTTTTGATGAGACACATTTTCTTATATTTTTTGTATTTTTTTCAAGAGAATTTACCCAGCAAACACACGTGTTTTTTTTTAAACAAGTTCATTTTGAATGAGACAGCAACGAATGCACATGAAGCGGATGCTTACATATTTTGAACCTTTGTTTGACATAAAAGAATATGGTTTTTAATTTTTTGAACTATTAAAAAAATGTTTTATTTTACTTCATATGCGTAAAATATTAAATAAAGAAATATAATGCACCATTATATTTCAAACGCTTGGCTTTGTGTTTGGTGGGTAATTCTGCCATCTCACTAATACTAATAAACATCAATACAAGCACAGTTTTAATTGTGCCCACTTCTGATGTACACTATAAACTTCTTCGTGTGGTCTGTGACAATGTACGTTCGTCTGTTGCTTTGTTGTCATCTCTCGTTGATGAGCGTCATTCGTTTTCTGCTGCTTACCACACAAGCATAAATGTGATTGTATGTGTGCGTCCTTCACTACACTAGACTAAAACAAACAAAAAAAAAAATTACCGAATTATTTAGCTCACGGGAGATTATCGCTACAGCCAAAATATTTTGAGAATCTTCATAAAACACATCAAAGTTTATTTTCAGGGGGGTACAACTGGAACTTTTTTTCCCATATATGGTGAGTCGGTCTAATGTATATAAATATATATATTCTGGGTTCTAAATTTGATGTATGTACATACAGATTAAAGCCTACGTTAAAATGCAGTGTACTTACTGGGGCCTAAAATTAGGAAAAGCTGATGCTGTTGGCACTCTTTTACCTTTGGTACTATTTCTCTTTTTTAAAACTTTGGTAAATAGATAGCATATGACCGAGACTAAAATATGAAGTCGAAACGAAAAATTGGTATTTTTTTCCTTTTTGATAACTTTGGTATACAGATTGTTTATGGTCCAGTGGCCGGAATATACATATTTATGCACCCCTTGGTTTTTATATGGACAGTTGAATATCAGCTACTCGAGACCCAGCGGAAAAACTCAGTAGTAGTAGTAGTAAAGGCCTGTATAAAGACCTACTGTGTGTTCAAAAGATATGAGTATGGAATGGAGGGAAACGGCCTTGTACATCCAAAAGAAGGTTTACAGAGGCATTCTAAAAGGCATCCCTTCTGTTTCTTTTTCCCGCTTAGGAATATCA
Organism: Pollenia griseotomentosa; assembly: GCA_963931875.1. Taxonomy (NCBI): domain Eukaryota; kingdom Metazoa; phylum Arthropoda; class Insecta; order Diptera; family Polleniidae; genus Pollenia; species Pollenia griseotomentosa. Next base: position 197,650,154 of record OZ007561.1, on the reverse strand, counting down.
AATGCTCAAAACTTATCGGGCATGTTCTACAATTTGAAATCAAGTGGAATTGAAATCGGACGAGATTTTGATTTCAATTATTGACGAAATTAATGGAGTTTTTACTGTTTCTAAGAGCTGTTCTTGTAAATATAATTGATACTCAAAGTATGAAATATATAAAAAGGAATATTTTTATGAACTTCCTTTACAGGCTCGTTAAAAAATTTGTTCAGTTTTTAATCCACTTCATTTCGATTTACAGAACATACCCGTACATGTATGTGTTGGCGACAAATAATAATTCCTATAATGCTCTTTATAATAAAATTTTAACATAAAATAAGTTAAGAGGTAGAAAACTACACACAAATTTCTGTAAATTCTTTGTAGGATAAACTTTAATAGGACAAACTTCTTTTCATCTTGATTTTATTTGGACTTAAACGAAGTCACGGGTAAAATTTGTTTTTTTTTTAACTTTTCCTTATTCCTTAACTTATTAAGGGTACATAAGATTCGGCATAAGCGGATATAGCACCCTTTTTTATATTTTGTTTATTTAGCTCTTATAACCCCTTAAGGATGAAGAAAAAAACACAAATTTTTTGCTAAAGATCCAAGAAAACAAACCTGAAAATTTTTATTAAAACTAAATTATCAGTAAATTACACTTTTCTTCAACGAATATCGAAATATTTAAATACATTGTTAATTATTAAAATAATATTGCTGCGACCATTGTTGTACAGCATTGTATTTGGTATTTAAGTTATTTTTATAAAAATACAAATCATTATTACTTTGCAAATTTTTAGCGTCTATAATGCGATTATTTAAACCCCAATTTTGACCTTTGATGGGTATTTGATGGCTTTGAACTTTAGCATCAATCTTATTTTTATTATTCCTAGACTTTAGTTTTAATTTTAATTCCTTAAACAAGAAAACAGGCAATTCCACCAAAGTAAAATACACCAATTCCATGCCACTTATAAGAGAGCAGCCTAAAAATAGTCCAGCTATACCGCCAAAAGCCACTAGAGTAAGAAGCAAAATAAAAATCAGTTAATTTCTTAAAACTTTAACCATAATATTTACCCATTAAATCCACCCAACCAAATACCAAACTGGTGCGATACACCATCATTGTTGAGAAACGGAAATGCACATCTAAATCAATGTACGACTTATTGCCACGTAAATACTCTGGCAAGAAAGTTGGTCTTACATTATTGATATAATTTAGTGAATAGCAATTGCGATAACATTTGCAAGTCATACCCTGGTACCTATTGTACACGTACTTATCTTCTCCAGGTCTAAGAGTAAAACGGAAGTATACTAAAAGTACCAATGAAATATATATTTTATAATTTGCATTATCAAGATTAAACTAAAACTTACCATTGTTCTTGGCCAAACATAATAAATCTTCAACCTTGCAAGAGGCGTATCCGACTGGAAGAAAAATTATTTTAAGAATGAATGGCTATTTTATTTTGTGTGAAATAGTTTGCCTGGTGGAAATAATAGGTCCATGGTGCAATTGCAATACTCCAGTAAATATTCTTGGCGACATTGTACCTGACAGTTTTCGATCATATAAGTAAAATTTGCCAACTTTTTGAAATCGGGACTATTACGCTCATCCTAAAAAAAGATAACAAAAAATTTAAAACAAATAAATTCCAGTCCAAGTGTTGGAGATGAGGCTCTAAGTTAATTTCAAGTTCAGATACCAATAAAAAATTCTATTCAGATTTTAGCTATAATTAACTCAAAGAAAACTAAAAGCAATTCAAGTTAACTGGAAGACATTCTGTCCTTAGACTCTATTGCAAACTTTTACTTTACAACTCTATCGTAAAGCCAAAATGGTGATATGGTATTCAGGTATGGGGCACTGTCTCGGCCTCGAATATTGAAAAATCCAGCGGTGCAAAACAAAACGGCTACGAATAATCAAAGCCGCCCCCTGGTATGTTAAAAACTCAAATATCCACAAAAATCTCAATGTGTCGTTAGTAAAATCTATAATTACGAAATAATCAGTCCAAATTTACTAATTCGAAATTTTCCAAGTGACGGTGGCCACACCCGCCTAAGCAGAGGAGATACTGCAGGGCTCATCCGATTAGTTATTTGCTAAGCAAGTCAGTATAGTTTTGGCTATATTTAAAGTTATATTTAACTTAGTTCTAGCTCAGAAATTTGCTTTGGTATAGTTTAGAATAAAGTTAAGAGTTTAGTTGAAAATCAAGTTAAGCTTTCAGTTTGGATTCTATTTAAGCTTATAGTCTATTTTAAGTTGTAGTTCAGGTTTTAATTAAATCTAGTTAAGAATTTAGTTCAGGTTTTGTTTATGTTTGTATTTAAGTTTCTGGTTGGGTCCTGCTTTAGTTCCTAGCTCTGACTTAATTTCAAATCCTTATTGCAGTTTAATTTAAGGTCTAGTTTAAGTTTTTGTTCAGATTTAAGTTCCGGCCAGCGTTCGAGCCCCTGTCATGGTCAAGAAAGAAAGATTATCAATAACAATTTTAATAAATTTTCATGTTGTAAAATTCCTTTCTTCATAAAAATAATTTAATGAAAATTAAATTTGATGAACTTAAGCCTAATTAAAAATAATAAAATTTTGGATTAAAAACCATAAATAGTTCAATAAAATAACCACAATACTAATTAAGTTCAGGTTTAACTTTAGGCTAAAGTTCAGGTTATCGTTCAGGTACCAGGCCTTTTAAAGCTATGGTTAGATTCTAGTAGGGCGCCCTACGCTCCAGTGGGAGTTAGAGGAATATATATGTATATTAGATTCTAGTTCAGGCTTAAGTTGAGGTCTCTTTCTGGTTAAGGTGGTTATTCCGTTTCTAGTTCAGGTCTTACTTTAGATATAACTCATATTTAGTACTTACGTAGAACACACACTTCCTAACGGAAGAGGATAAACTTCTCGTATCATTTTCAAAGTAAAATATAACTGGATCTAGCTCTACTGTTGTCTCGGTATTGGCGGGCACATAGAATGGTTCTGTATGATAAACTTCAGGCTCCGTTATACCCACCTTAAACAAATTTCTTCAATTAAAACTTTTACTCTGTTTTATCTGAAACTATTACCGTTATTCCCTTATTATTATCCTGACGATAGTGTTTCTCTTCATTTATCATCACACGTAAAGTTAAACCACTTTTTGGACCAGAGCCGCCCGTCCTCCAAGGATATTTATCATCTAATGCCTTTTTTTGCCAGCCCATCTCCGTTGACAGGGTATTAAAATGCCAGCAGACCCCACTTTGTCCTCTACTCATTAAAAAAGCATCACAACAATTTATTTTATTGTAACGCCACACACAATTCGTTAGCAGCTCTTCGCAACGCCAGGTCATAAAATCGAATACCAGACTAAAGTTAATATGATTGACCAGCTCAATAGGTTTCCCTTTAAGGGCGTTAAAAACTTCAAAATTTGCAAATTTTAGATTATCGTAGAGACCAATGACCAGTTCAAAAAGATTTAATGTTTCGCTTTTATTTTCGTTAGGCATAAAAACACGTTTGGCCTCTTCTATACGCTGCCAATTCAAGTGGTTCTCATTGCAAATGGTAACTTCGGGAAAGGGAATATTAAATACTGGCTTATTGGTATTGTCGACTACAGTTTGTATGGTGCCGGCATTGAAGCGTTGCGAGAGAATTTTGCAGACGAAAATAGAGCCAATGAGCGCAAAAATTACTGTTAGAAGCCAAAATGTTCTGTGAGAAAATATTAAAAAAAAAACATAAAGAAAGTACTTCAAGTTTGAAATCTTTCAAAAATATACCTTTTATATTTATTTGAATTCTCTTGGAACGTCCTGACCATACCATGTATGGTAGATTTTCTGGCAAAATCCATGACCAGTACTTTGGCTGACTCCTTGAATTTCGTAGTAGATTTTGAACTTTTCTTTTTCGGTAAATTTTTACGTTCCAATCCAGTTTTACGATTTAATTCATGCAAGGCCAATGTTTTGGTCGGTTTATATGTGGTAAAAGCCATCTTCATTCCAGTAGTCCTTGAAATAACGTTGAAGTCCTTTCTGTGATTTACAACAGCTTTCTCAAGACTAATGGCATATAATAAATTAAAAGGAATTTATATTCAAATCATTTGCTTTAATGTATTGTTAAATGCTTGGCAAATATTTAAACAAAAATTAATGGGTTTTTTTTGTTTTTATTGACAAATTCTAGTGTAAAAGCATTTTTATTTACCCAGGCCATGTGATACATACAAGTCTCTGGGGTTTTTAGCAGTTGGACAAGTCACAGCGGAAATAATAAAAAAATCTGTAAAAAACCTTGTGTGCATTAATTCTATTAAGTTTACAGTCAAATTTAATGACAACTTTAAGAAAAGAAGGAATCTCATGTGAAAATATTTCAATTTGTCCGATAAATATATTGTCTGATTGTACTTCTGCTGTGCATACCAATGTTTCTCAAGGATGAAATTCTCTGCTTAGCCAGCCTTCGGCCGATGACATATTTCCTAGTGCACAATTGCGCAGCGCCAAGTTTTTAAAATTTTCAAATTAAATATCATTAAATTAATAATTGGGGCATTCTAATTTTTTTTTTTTGAAATTTTTCATTAGTCCTTATTTCCATTATTTGTTTTAAAATATTTTTTTTTTTATTAAAGCCCAATCTACATATGTATATAAAAATCAAACGCTGTGTTTTAGTTATGCTAAAACTCGAGAACTACTTGACCGATTTGTATGATATTTTTTGTGTTGTTCGTCTAATCACGAGGAAGGTTTAGAAAAAAAGAAAGTTCAGAAAAGCCTAAAAATAAAGGTTAAAAAATCGAAAAAGCGAAAATTGTGTTTTGTATGAAAGTTTTACATTGCACCATTAATCGCTGTGGATAAGTCTGCCTAAACTCGATAATTGCTTGACCGATTTCAATGATTCTTTTTTTGTTTTTTTCTTCGTCTTATCACGGCGATGGTTGTGAAAAAAGGAAGAAGAAGAAAAGCCAAAAATAAAAGTCGAAAAATCAAAAAATCTAAAATGCACGTTTTGTAGGCAAATTTGTTCAGTTGGTGGCGGACCCATTGTTTGACAGCTGCACAGAAACAAACCAAACCCATTTAAACCATTGAAAAATTTCTTACGAATTTGTTTTCCCTACATAAAATGTATTTTTTTCCTTATGAGAATTACATTTTGTCGGTATAAGACTCTGCTTGCTCGCGTCATTTGACTTATTTTGTATTGTCCAGCAACACGGGCAGGGTTACTCTAGTAATTTATATATTTAATTGGGATTGAATTCATTAAAATTGGTTGTTATTTAATTTTTTGCATTTGGGATTTTTTAAATTTTTTTGGGAATTTTTTCATTGAGGTCTTAATTGGGCTTTGTTTTGCGTCGCCGACGTGAACCTTTGTTTAAAAAGAGAAGAAATTAGGGCAAAATAAACTACACTAAAAATAAGATTTCGTAAAAACTTTCCGTATACGGTTTTAATATGTTTAATTAGCCCGCTTGTGTAGTCCTCGGTAACATTAAAAATATCAAATAAAACTTTTAATTGTTCGTTGGCTTAAATCGGGTTGTCCACGTATTGGTGAACAAGGGGTTTCCAGGCAATTTCAAGGCCTTCGTAAGTTAACGGGGCATTTGAAATTAGCCTTTTATATAAAATGGAAAATTAATAAAATTTTTTTTAGTTTCAAATTATTCGGCACGTACGAATACAGCACTCTTACTTTTTTGTAAGCAAATCTTGTTTAGCCATTTTTAGCCGCTATTTCGCCAATTTTTTGTTTAAAATTTATCCATTTTTAGTGGTGAAGAATTGGCATAACTGGTACCCATCAAGTTCGAAGCACTTTTTAAATCGGTCTAACAATGCCCGTCCGGCTGAATGAAAGGTTGGCTGGTCGACAGGATATAATTTACTTAAATTTGATACACAGTTTCTAATTGTCGCAAGGATCAAGCCTTTAAATTGGTCTACAATTTTTGAATAGCTTTTTTTAAAAGCTTTTTTCCGGAATAGAGTCTTTGTGCCCATAAATCATTAGGTTGGTATTTAGACTGACTTTGGTCCAAACTTTTTTGTTTTGGCGAGTCTATAATTGCCCATGGGTTTCAAATAGGGATGACTGCCAAAAAGTTTTTTTTTTATATTAAATACAATTCGAGTTCTTACAATTTAAATTTTCATTTCACTTTGCAACACTTTAAAGATTGTTTAGCTACCGTTTAGATTTTATGGCCTCATGAAGGTTTTCGCTAAAACTTGATTTTTTTCGAAGAACATGCAATTAGCTCTCGATGACTTTAAAAATGTTGCACAGTGTTATTTAATTTTAATGTTTTTGTTTTTTTGGATCACACTTTGACTCGTTTTACTTGGTGTCGAAACAACGTACGGAAGTAGAGTGAGTGTTACAGATTTCTAAATGATTCAATAAGCAAAGTTTAGTTAAAGAAATTCAATAAAATTAGGGAATGAACAAAGTAAATAACAATTAAACAACAGTTTTGATTTTACAGGGTGTTGTGTCTCATACGAGTCACCATTAAACAACTGACTTTTTCACTAAAAAAAGAGAATTTTTCACTTAAAAGTTATTTTTTCTCTTAAAGAAAATTTTTACAAAAATAGGCTTTTTTCAATCAAAATTTATTATTCTGACCAGAAAATAATTTTTTTTAATTTTACCAAAAAGTCATTAGAAAAAGTTTTTTGTACGTGTTGACAGCGTTTTTTGGGTGCTATAAAATTATTTGTTTCTTGCAAACAAACAAAAACTTCATCAACATTTACTGACAATTGTTTGTTGAAAATAAAAATTGACAAATGATTATCAAACACTATTTTAATTATGCTTCTAAAAAAATTTGTTGAGTGATTTTTAAACGGCTATTAATGCTAATTTGTATGAAAGACCTATAAAATGAGTAGAACTAGATATTTCTTACTCAGATAGTGCTTGAGTATTAAGGTATTTGTTGTTGAACTTGTGATATTTGTGTGGGCAGCCATGTCAAAGCAAGAGGTCTTTAAACATTTAAGAGGAACGCCAGCTAATAAATTGCAAAGTAGTTTTCTCTAATAAAAGTCTAAAGCAGCAAAAGACTTCTGAAAGTACTAAGAAATATGAGGAGGGATATTATCAGTATTTTAAATATATTGTTGATGAGTTTGTTTGCAACTTTAGCATGCATGGTTTGAACAGAATATTCGAAAGGAATCTGAGTAGATAAAAGAGGTAAGAAGTTGAAAATAAATTTGGATTAAAGGCAAAATTTTATTGTGAAAATCTCCTTTAAGAATCACTTGGATTATTGGGGTTTCACAGTGTTTTACGGTTCTTATTTATGTCTGCTGGCTGCTCACATACTTATACTACACTTAACCTCTGGTCACTGTTGTCTCCGCCACCCATTTTCCTGTCTTTCAAATCCCCTTTCCCGAAGTGACTATTTGCAATAAGAATCGCTTCAATTGGCAGCGTTTTGATCTGGCCAAGGAATTGTTTTTAAAGCCCGAACACCAAATGAGCTCCAAACATCAGGATATTTTTGAAGAAGTTATCAATGCTTATGATACCTTGAGCTTTGGAGACTTCTATAAATTCGAAAATCTTACCAAGACTTCTGCGGCTATGCTACATGACTAAGAATATGTAAATTTTTCCCAAGTATCCCAATTTATGACTTGGAAATGCCACGAAATTTTTTCTGTATGCATATGGTTGAAGAAATATTACGACTGTTGTGAGTTATTCTATTCGCGTAACTCCCAAATGGAATTCTGTCTGGCCTTTAATACACTAGAGTCCCTAGGAGGTTTGGAGAAACAAAAATCTGATCCTTTTTGGCCTTGGTGTAGTAAAGGTCAGGGAATTGATTTTGGTTTGAGTGTGAGAGTTAATTTGAGAGAATATGAGCATTCTCCCATGCCTTCTCCGAAGAATGAAAAAGGGATATGGGTAACTTTTAAAGAGAGGAAAATGATTTTTAAAAAAAGGTTAAAGTGATTAATTTTCATTTATAGGTCATGTTGTCAGAACCTAATGCTTGGTTTAATTACCCCCTTGAAGTTTCTACCCTCACCCGGACTTCGATTTCTATTATGAACACTTTGCATAAATTTGATAATAATACCAGAATACTTTCTGCGAAACTTAGACAGTGTTTATTCGAGGTCAAAAATTTAAGACATTTAATTTCAAGTAATTTAATTTCGGGAATACAGAATTTTAATTTAAAAGATTTTGTTATTCGTGCTTAATTCCCAGTTTTTATTCTTGATAAAAACACTTGAAATTTATTGTTTCTTAACCTACTTACAAGTACAATTAATGTTGGAAGAGTTCCAATCAATTGTAGTGGGGAATGTAAGGAGAGATAAACTCACTGTTTATTGTTGATGTTGATGTTTTTGTTTAAACTTTGATATTGTTACAAGTAGAACTGTTGCTTATGATTCTTATACGCTTAACAGTTTTATTTGGTTTAATATCTTTAGTTTTTCTAAAATCTTTATGGATGAAGTTTCCTGATGATCTGGCCTAAGCAACCAGTGAAATGCGCTTAGGAATAGCTTATCCCATCAACAATAAATTTCAAGTGTTTTTATCAAGAATAAAAACTGAGAATTAAGCACGAATAACAAAATCTTTTAAATTAATTTAATATAATTTCACTTATTTTCTCATTCTCTAGGATGGGCTTAACAGTAAATATTACAAGTCCCTGCCAAATCGTCGTTATATGTTTGAAAATTGTCTGGCTCAATGTCAGCAAGAATATTTGGTGAAATTTTGCTATTGTACATTTGGTCTATTTTACCCAGCAGGCCCCTTTAGGCACTGCCAATTGGTGGATTTTCCACGTTTGTTTTATCATAATGGCATACATATCAAGTAGCATAAATACAGAAATCCGATTTCCTATATAATGCAATTTCTTTATATTTCAGATAAATTCTGCCATCTTGAACAAATCGCTGAAGCTGAATATGTCTCGGATAGCTCTAGCGATGTTATAAAATGCATTTGCTATTTCAACTGCAAGTCTTTGACTTATATAACCAAGGTCACTGCGGCTCACATGAACCAAATAGGGGTCGGGTTCAATAATAGTTTCATAGACTTGTCCCTGTTCTATCAAGAGAAATTTATAGTGGTCTATTTGTCCACTGTGCTACATACTTGGATGGATTTAATGGGTGAGTTTGATAGACCGCTAAATTTTTTTTATTAAAAATTATTAATCAATGCATTCTACTATTTTTTGGCAGTTTGGCTGGCTTATGCATTGAGTCTCGTTGAGTTGGTCTACTTTTTCATAGTCGATATTCCTCGGAAATCGAAAATTATAAAATGAAAAAACGTCTAAGGCTGCGTAAGAAAAGTTACAACATAAAAGTGGATATAATGGAAAATATTTCAAAAAAATTTAAAGATTATTAGGAAATGTAATAAAGTATTAATTATGTTAAAGCGAACAATCAAATTATTCTCAAAAAAACATAAATATAAAAAATTTGACTTGGACAGTTTTACAAGAGACCTTTTAAACCAAACCATGTTTCCTGCTGGCCATTTGTCCCCTTTAAACCACGTAATATAAAACTACTGATGCGATTACGAGATATTTTACGAAATATGCCTTTTTCTTTCCAGAGAATAATTTTAATATTTATTTTATTTTTAAACGGGGACTGCTGTTGATTTATTGCGCCTTGGCAATACAAAGTGCTTATGGTGTTTTCTTTTCTACAAAATATGTGACATTTTATTTAAAAAAATGTCTTTTTCCTAAAAATTTTGCTTCCGAAAAGGATGAGTGTTTTAGAATAAAACAAGCCACCCTTTTCGGGAGCAAAATTTTTAAGAAGCAGACACCAAATTGCATTTTTTAAAATAAAATGTCACATTTTTTTGTAGAAAAGAAAACACCATTAGTTAAAAGTTTGCCTTTTTTATTCACAACCTTTTTTTTAGGAGGCTTTTGTCATAAACTGTTTTCAAGATATTTTATACAAATTTTGCTATTCATAGCAAAGTTTTTCAGAATTTTTTTTTAAGAAAATATGGGCAAATTTTGCTATTTATAAGAAATTACGTGCAAATTTTATTATATTAAGAAAGTATTGCGCAAATTTTAAATTTACTTTCCTTCCTTTAAACTTTAATTCCACTGTGCAACTTCCCAAATGTCGTAAACATTTAAATGTTATTTTCCCCCCAGTTTTTCTTTAGAACTCTCCATATTTTTGTGGCTTGTCTTACATTTTTCTTTGTTTTTATATTTTGTTCATAAAAAGAAAATCTCTGTAATTATTTTAGAAGTTGCATGTAATGACCTCAAACTATTATTTTCATACAATTTTTGTTTTCTTCTTTTTAAAACACTTTAGAGTGTAAGTTGTTCTTTATATTTTGTTGGACATTATTTTGGGAGTGAGTGAGAGACCTTCTCAAACTTTAACTTGTCATTAACAGTTTGGTTTTATTATTTTAATACAACTGATGTCAAGTTGCACTTGTATGTGGAGCTTTTGTTTTTCAAGTATCGTCAAGTATTTGAAGATTTTTCTATTGTTTTAAGTTTTTTAGTTAAAGAATTATTTTTAAATTTACCCAAAAATATTGCAGGCGCATTTTAAGTGGAAATAATAAAAAAAAATAATTAAAATCAAGAAAAACTAGATTAAATTTGCTATGTTTCAGACACATCAGCTTTATCGGAAATTTTTTTCTTTAATTCTCTTTTAAGCCTGCGTGTACGTTCTTATGCAATCAGTTCGTGTCATCCATTTTCTTGTCTTAAATTTATCTAGCATATTTTCGAACACAAAAATAGCAAATTTTCGAGTTCGGTCAATTCCATTTTATTTTTCCGCTCTCTCTTAAGAACTTTATGAGTTAAACTTGATGTGTGTGAATTAGCACTGTTATGAGAAATTTTGTAGGACAATTTATGCAACGAAGATGAAAAAATATTGCTAAACAGAAAGTTTTCCAAAAGTTGTTGGAAAGTAAATATTTTGCCAAACTTTGGCTTATTATAGAAAACTTTTCCTAAGATTTGTTTTTAATGAAATATTTAACTTAACAAAATGTAGTAGTGATGTTACGAATATTCCCATTTGAAATAACGTACGTATTCGTTTTCGCCAAATTCATGCGAATATTTTGCGAAACCATTCCCAAAAAAAAGAAAACAGAAGTTAATACTATGCAAACTCCTTCTCGTGTGGAATTTCTCGAGGTGGTTATCGAAACTAACAAAAGGACATATTTTCTCCCAAACAGCACTGAATAGCAAAAAGAGTGAGAAAAACGAAATCTGAAAGTATTTTATCATGAGTATACAAGCAGAACGAAGTTGCTTGGAGTTATCTGAATGACTTAAGGCGAAGTAAACAATCTTTTGCCGTATAGAATAATTGCTCATAAAAAATTAAACTTTAAACGTAGCAGGCTTGTAAGGGAGAAAGGTACAAAAAAGTTTCGCTTATCATCACGTTTACGGAAGGCATGACTTTTTTATGGCCTGTGCCCTCTTTGAAACAAGACATGTTTGACATAAAAAAGCTTTATCCAACGCATGTAAGAGGTGGTAAATGTTACGATCAGCTCATTTTTTGTTGCTACAGTTATTTTTTAATATTCGTCATTAAAACCCTGCTTCGTAGTAAGATAATACTGTGACCGTTTGAATGTTACTTTTTTACCATTCATCGAAGGTAAATGGGTTAATATAACTTGTCATTCCGCTTCTAATTCTCTACAATATTAATCCTGGATCCTATAAAGTATTTATATTCAGGATCTATATGAGAAGAGAAGTTCAAATCTTGATGTCGTTTTGTCCGTGTGACCATTGAAATGAGATAAGCGGAGACCCCAGATATGATGAAGACACGGTAGTTATACATTTACATCACATATGATTCAGAATTATTTGCTACTAATATTTAGCGTGATCGTTTCACAAATGGCTGAGATATAAGCAAAAAACCACGACTGCCTCTAATTTTACCAATAAATCATTTGTTGTTATTGTTTTTATTTTTTTTTTAATGTATATCTGCAGAACGGGGAGAGCCAAAGCTTATAAATTAGAGAATTGCGCGTTGCATTTCCTATAAAAAGACATCATAGATTTATGTATATCTGGAGAATGGTAACAGCCAAAGTTTCCAAATAAGGTACACACATCTTCGTTATCAAAACACCCTATCTGACAGAATGTTTGTGTGAATGGGCAATTGGGCGTGGCTCTCTTCATAGAAAGTTATTATAGATTTTTGTAAAGCTGGAGAACGGCAACAATTAAAGTTTCCAAATAAGAACAAGCATCTTGGTTATCATAAACAACATCCGCCAAAATGTGGTTGGGATGGGAGAAGTGGGCGTGGCACCAAATAGATTCATTTATATATAAAGGGTATTGATATAACTTTCTGATCCTATCGCGCCATTGTGAAGGGTATACAATATTCGGCATAGCCAAATATAGCACTCTTACTTGTTTATAATTTATTTTTATCAACGCAATTTAATTTGAAAAATCGAGTGGCGGTAAAGTTCAGATGGGGTATTTGTATTTAGCGAATATTGGCAAAGATATTCTTATTCTCGAATTTTAAAAATTAATATTCGTAAGAGGATATTAACACGTAATATTCATATCTACACGCTTTAAAAAATATTATGCTAATTTGTCTACTTTTTAGTAATGAAAAGGTTGACTTAAAAAATTATAATTTATTTTTTATTCTTTTTTATACCTTCTACTGAAAATTTTTAAAATTTAACAATGCAACTCGTTATGTATACGGTATTCACAGATTAAGTAGTTTTTCATCCTGGAGAACCATGAGTCTTGGTTGTGACTTAGTAGACTACCTTCGCATGCGAAACCTATTACTTCTACACAAATTATCAAATGATCGATCACCGATATTTCATTCGGTAGATCGGCCAGGGGTGTGACCTTAATACCCCCTCGTTACAACTTTTTAAACTCAAGCATATTTTTCTTCGTCAATGTCATAAAGCTTTGGAACTCGTTGCCCTTAAATATAAAACTAATTGTTGCCTTTAGCTCCATCTTTCTCTTTACTATTATTTTCTTTTTTTTTTTTCTTATTATTATTATTTTTTTCTCTCTTTTTTTAATAACTGCTTAATCAAATATTATAATTGCCATTTATTTTTGCTCTAATTTCTATTTTCTTTTGGTTTTATTACTAATTGTTTTGTTCAAAACTCGATTTTATAATTATATTATTATTACTACTGTTATTATTACTATTATTATTATTATTACTATTATTATTATAATTATTATTATTACTATTGGTGTTCACTATGTAATCCTCTGGACTATAAAAGAATTTAATTTTTAATGACCTTATAGTTGAAAATAAATAAAAAAAAATAATTTTGAGTAATACCCTCTTGTTGATTAAGTGCGTTATGTAAAGTAGAATTTATTATCGACAATTTATTTTAAGTACCACCTACATGTGGCTGTTCAAACCGTATGTAAAAGTTCTTAGGGGATTATTGATATTGACTTTCTTTCTTCCGTCCATAAAGATGTGCAAAACACTAGAGCTGCTTTTACAATGATGGCTTTTGCTCTGTTTTAGCATGAAAACTCTACTATTATCCAAGACACCAAACTTATCGACATTTGTTTTTATACAACACTGCCTTAACTTATTAAAAATGTTAGTCTTTTCATCCCCCATTGTTGTTTTTAAAAATACCTTTTGCTTGTTATTGGAAAGTAGGCTGGATACGGTCTACTTCCAATTGTGGATGCTGTAGTCTCTGGATTCTGTGGACTGGAAGTGAAACACTGCAATTGTGTATTGTTGAAATTGTGTTGACGGGAAGTGGAACACTTCAAATGTTGGTTGTGTGTTGGAATGGGGTGTATTGTAATTTTTAAAAGTGGATTTTAGAATTTTGAGAATACTTAAAAAACACAATTAGCTCGGACATACACTAATTGTTGTCACTGCTTAAAAGGAAATTCTATTGGCTATAATAATGCCCACCAAAGCAAAGTCATACGCTTAAATTTACAAACGAAATGACATTCAAATATATATATATATGTATATATATTAGGGTTTGCCAGACGCCCTTGATTGCCTGCAGTTAAAATGATTTTTTTTTTTGGAAAGAAAAAGAATTTTCGGAAAGAGCTATGGGAATTTGTATTTTAGGGAATGTTAGATTTTTAATTGTTAAAAGCAGAATATATAGGTTAAGGACTATCGAAGTCTTATTTGTTTTTTATTCATTTCATAATGTACATATTCATTTCATGCATAAACATTGACTCTAGAAAAAATTTTGGATTTACATGGAAATTACATGGAAAAGCTTGCGAAACATCGATAAAGAGTGCTGTTTTCTGTTGATGGTTTGGAATACAATAAAATCGGTATTAATTTTGGCACTAATAGTATCTCAATTAGCTTTAATAATAGACTCAGTTTTTGTATGATCTTTTCCTGGCTTTGGTATCATGGTAACTAAGGAAACTATTACTTTTTAAGGGCTAGTATTCAAGGCTTAAAATAGCATTGAATTTTAGAAGAATACTTTTCGCAAAAATACAGCTCACTTAGGTCCCTTAGTGGTCACGTTGTGACGTGATTTGATCCAAGCTTAGTTTAGTTTTGTCTTAGAGTATTTTATTAAGGAAGTACTGAAAATATCAATTTTTAAAGATTTTCCTATAAAAATCTATATATTTAAGTTGATATTAAGATGATCCAAAATGAAAGTGATTTTTGTATTTTATTTCGAAAATATGCATAATTTAAGATCTTTAGACATATGTTAGGGCTGGTCACAAATTAAACTTGTTTAAAAAAAAAATTGTTCTTTTTACTTATTATTTCGTTAAACACTTTATGTAGATTATTGCACTATAAGTATGTTCACACTCAACAAATATTTAAAAAAAAATCCAAAAAATGCGTGACCACTACATTGATCTACTTTATTTAAACTTTCGTTTTAGTAATTACACTATGCTAGTTGCAAAATTAGACAAGCCAGGCACATATCGTTTAAGCATAATTCGGGTACGCTGAATCCAATGGTGCCCACCGTCTTTTTAGGTTAGCTCTTGTTTTCGAGATATACCGTTATTTCGAAAATGGAGGAGGTTGCACAACATATATTCGCGTAACTCAAAAACGGTTGGGTTTATTGAAATCTCTAAAAAATAAACGAAATTCCGCAAAAAAATTTCCTTTAAGAAAAGTAAAATTTTTTTTAATATGAGCAGTCGTTTTAGAAACTTAATTTATTTTTTTTTTATTTTTAAGGAGTTTTGATGTTAAAAGTCCTTACTACAATTGAATTTTGCGTACAAGGTTACATGGAAAGACAACCAGCCAGTCAGTCAGCCGGACGGACGGACATGGTAAGATTGGCTCAGAAAGAGATTCTGAGTCGATCGGTATACTAAAAGGTCAGTATAAGACCAATATTGTTTAATGTTACATACATCAGCCCAAACTCATAATACCCTCTCCGCCTTTGTGTTATCAGTATAAATAACTGTTGCTTTGTGATCAGAATTTATGGGTCTTTCAAAATACGGAGATATCAACTATTTACATTTTTCTTATGTAACTAAGAACTCCTTTGCAACACACAAATATTAAAATTAACTTGTTTCTTGAATATGATTTAAGTTATATAAGTAGTTGTCTTATAAAAAAATATTTACTTAAACTGGCTCTACAAATAAATAAATCTGCATTTTGTTATCCCAAATCTCTTAAGTTTGTTTAGTAAAATTTAAACACATCCATACATATTTCATTTCAATTTTAATAACTCAAAATTCAAACTATTCATGGACAGTATTTATCTGCCTTAAAAAAAGATCATAATCTGAATTTTCTGGTCTATTTGAATTGAATACTCAACCGCTTCAATAATTGCATTCTCTCTCCCTTCTCTAATAGAGAATGTGAATATTTGAAGTCAATTTCAAATCCATTGGCTGACAATTAGAAAATAATAAAATTTAAAATACATTTTTTTATTTTTATTTCTATTAGTTGTTTTTAGTTTTCCATTTTAATAACATAAATCTGAACATGTTGTTGAAAAATTTTTTTTCATTCGATATTTTGTTGTTTAGCAAGTGGAAACATATCGAAAAAAAATACTCAATTGAAAATCAGTTTTTGACCGCATACAAATGCAGAGCCAACTACAAACATTTAAGCACAAATACATTCACATAGAGAAAAAAAAACCCAGTTTTAAAAATTGAAAGGACCGCAAGTGGCAGCGCTTTTTTAAGGCCTTTTAACTTCTGTATAACACATTCGTTTCTTAGTATATTCTGCCTTCAGAAATATGCCTGAAATATGGATTCATCTTTGCGTTCCGAACAATACTTTTGTCCTGATAATAATTTTTTACTGAAAGTGTTCTGCAGAACGATTCACCCATTTCGGAAAATTTGTCCGGAAACACAAAGTTACCATATGGTTTACAAATGTAAACAATTATACAAAATAGCAGCACAACTAGCAAACTACTTATATTGAACTGTTTTCTAAAAGAGTGTTAAAGAAAATTTACGAAAAAAGGAAAGTTATTCATATTATTTAAAATTATATTTATTTTTTTTTTAATTATTCAGCAAAAAAACAATTTTTGTATATAAATGCAAAAATGTGGCAGCTCAATTTAACTTTTTTGTACAAATTGAAAAAAGTGGCATCTCTGTTCATTTTGTTCTTAACAAAAATTTAAATTAAACCAATTCAAGAAAAAAGGTGCAGAAAAAAAATTTCTCTCTTTCTCAAAAGTTAGACGTCAAACTCAATATAAAAAAATTTTGTCCGGACAGAAAGATTGCGGATGGGTAAATCGAGCTTAAAAGGTATGCATTTCTTTTAAAAATATCTTCCAGAATGTTTGCTACATATTCGCTTCTTCCTTAACCCTGAAAGGTTACTCTTAATTTTGGTACATTAAGATGACTCTTCGTCGAATCGACGAACTTTTTAAAAAAATTCTAGCGGAACGATTTTTAAAGTAAAAAATTACCAAAAACTTATTTAGTTAAGCATTTTAATAAAAAAAAAAACTAAAAAAAAATATAATAAATAAAAGTTTTTCATCTATTTCAACATTTGATACGAACTTAAGCACTTTTTTGTGTTTTCGAATTAATACATTTTTTTAAAGCTTTCGTCATCAGTTAACGTTGTTGAAAAAAGAGCGTAATTTGAATAAACATAAAAAAGTAATAAAATAAAATGTATATGAGCTTCGTCGATTCGATGAAGAGTAATCGTGCTGAGTTAAGAATAGATAAACGAAGTTTTAAGTTCTAATTGTTTTTGTTCTTAGTGACATTCGATATTCCCTTCTTTGGAAAGGGAAAGAAGTTGTTCAATTTTCATACTTTTTTGTAAAAACTTTGCAGATCAGTTGGTTATTTTTCGTTACCAAGCTTATGTATAGTAAGGTACTCTTACGTAGAGGTAGCATTGCGTTGCGGTTGAACCTGATTTTTCTCCGTTTTTACTTAACAGCTGTAAAAGAATTTTATGTTTCATTATGTTGATTGATAAAGCGAACATACTCTAGAAGTACATGACGTTTTTTTTTTATATTTTTATACAAAAAGCACAAATAACAAAAATGTATCAACCATAAAAAACCTTATTTGGGTTTTGTTTGTTGAGCTGCCGTTAGGATTTTATGGCCTCATTAAAATTTTGGCTAAAACTTAATTTTTTCGATTAACAAGCAATTTTTCTCGGAAATCAATTGAAATTTCATTTTCGTGTGTTCGATGCAATTGCAGCTATAGACTGAGAGAAAAAAATGTGTTACAAAAAAAGCGCAAAAACTGCATCTAGTGCATCTAGTGCATCAGAATTGGTAAAAAGTCGAAAAATAATAGTTTATTATATCGTTTTTCACCATTTTTGGCCCACAGCTGCCAAACTGTGGAAAATTCAGGCTTGTGCTTGCAAAATAAGGCCTTCTATTAGGCCTCTTTACTCACTTTTTTTAAACCGCTAGGCATGTGTGTAAAACACTTTTATGACCTTTATGTTTGCGTATAAAAAAAAAACGATTAAATTTATCGAATAGAAAGAAGTTAGTTTGTATATGCACCAGAAACAAATCCCTAATGATTTGGCGTAATGAAATAAAAACAAATTAAAATTTATAATATAAATAAAAGAAAAAAAATAAATTTAATAAAAAAATTGGAAAATTTTACAAATAAAATAAATAACAAAGGAAAAGTGGATACAAGCTGTAAACACAGAGAAAAGGCATTTTGAACAGAACAAACAATTGTAAACAGTCAGGTAAACTAGATTATTAAACTGACTACATAGACACGACTACTTTAGAAATACAAATACGACCATAATAAATAATTACAAACACAAAAATATACAAGTAAAAGGATTAAACGAACAGTGGGCTAAGCAAATAATTCTTATTCTAGATGAAGCCGCATTAGTGCTTTAAAAATAAAATTAAAATTCTAAAAGCTATAAGCTACTAGTCCTGTCCAATTTCGGTTATAGTTGAGCTCAGAAGCCTACTTTTGCGATGGGCGTACAGTCCGATTCAAAGTTTTGTGCATCATATAGTTTAAGGTAAAGTTCATGGTCTAGGTTATAGTATAGTTAAAAGCCTAATTAAATTTTTTAATAATAATAATCTGGTTTACAGATTGATTAATAATCTTGTATGCAGTCTAGTTCATGGTTTATTTCACAAATAAGGTTGAGTTGAAAAGATAATTTAGAGCCTTCTTTAGAGACGAACATATATTCCCCTTCATAGTAAATTGCATAGTATATTTTAAGGTACCGTTCATAGTGTAGTTAACAGCCTACTTCAAATTTATTGAATCCATAGTCTAGTTAATTTTGATTATATAACCTAGTTCATAGTTTAGAACACAATCCTTGCAACGCGAAATGAAACTAGACTTTTGGTATAGAAAATCTGCTAAAGGGTTTTGAAAAGTTCCAGAAATATCGGCCCCTAAAGTTTTTGAATTTTTTTAAAAAGGCGTTTGGTATAAGTCAAAAAATATATACTAAATGTACTTTTAAGCTAAAATACTATTTAAGATGTCTTCAGTAGAATTGTGTGACGATTCTTTTCTTTGAATATATTAACCCTCTAAAAGTCATGTTAAGGGGTAGTTTTTGACCATTTTTAACCTTTTTTTTAACTTCCTCACAAAAGTATACTAAAACGGCACTTTGGAAGGTTAAAATGTTCCACGAATATTTTCTGCATCAAATTTTACTAGGGGTCTTCAAAAACCAAAACATAGCCGAGTTCATATTTATCAAATTTATTGTGTAGTTTGTTTTGTTATATAAATACTAGCTGTAAAGCCTGCACCTGCTAGGCGGGAAGAAAACCCTCTTTAAGGTGAGCCCCAACGTCAGTACCATATGCTTGGCATTTCTAAGCTTCATTGGTCTTAAGAGGGCTTCAAAATTAGCTAAAATGCAAAATTACAGAATTTTGCCACACCCCTTTTTCTCCGACTATTTGGTGGCCAATATTTAGCTTCCTATATCATTAGGGGCCTTCAAAATAAGCTAAAATGTTAAAAATAGAATTTTGCCTGCCCCTTTTTCCTCTTAATTCGCCGCCCACATGCCAAAAATAAAAAATCCGCCTACGGTAGGATTTGGCCTAGGTGTTTAACTTTATGTATGCCAGCTTTCTAGCCCATCAGTGGGCTTCAAAAAGCTCTGGATAGACACAAAATTGGAACACACAATTAAGGTAATTATATATATAATCCGGTTCATGAATTAAAAAATAGTCTAATTCACAGCCTAATTCATATTCAAGTTTAGTTAATATAGTTTATAGTCTAGTTTATTGCCTAGTTCACACCCAATGAAAAATGGAGCTTCCAACGAAGCAGGTTTGTAAGGGAGAAACATAAAAGTTTCACTTACCATTGCGCTTACGGAAGACATGAATTTTAAATGGCGAGTTCCCAATTTGAAGCAATACAATTTTGGCACAGAAAGTGCATATAAAAATTGTTGGATTTAAGGATCAGCTTTACACACTGAATGCTTTGATATAGTTATTTTATAGTATTCTCCCTTACAAACCTGCTTCGTAGTAAGGGAATGCCGTAGCACTTGAAATGTTATTTTTTGTTTTATTAAAGTTGTTGAGCGTTCTTTCACTTACTTTACTGCATTTCAGTATGTCTTATTGCGTAGCGCATAATTGTGCGCCTATTTTTTTAAATGTACATTTAGTACTTCGGTATTTTCTAAAGTCATAGTCTAGTTAATTTTTTTATATAGTCTAGTTAACAGTCTTGTTAATAGTCTGGTTCATATGTTGTTAAGTAGTCTAGTTCACTGTCTTGCACTTATTCATGTTAACCGTAGTTCCTTGTAAATTTTATAGTCCAGCTATTAGCCGAGTTCATAATTTTGAAATTCACAGTCTAGTAAATTTTTTTTATATTCTAGTTTATAATATTGTGAATAGATTCATATATTATGCGAAAGGAATCATATACCTCATTCTATTAGTCGATCTAAACAAATCTAAATTATTTTTTCAGTGTTGTAAAGAATTTGTTTAAATTTCCCAATACTGAAAAAATAATTTAGGTTCTTTCAGTATCGACTGAAAAAATTCGAAATAAGATTGTTTTCGAATCGAGAAAGTATTCGATTATGACTGGCAGAATTAGCCCTCTGGTTGGTATTTTATTACATACTTTAGGTCATAATTTCATAATCTGGCTTATAAATCATTTAATAGCCTAATTCATAAACTAGTATGTATTCTATTTTATAGTCTAGTTCGAAGTCTTGTTTATAAGTAGTTCGGTTCTAATGCTAGTTCACAGGGTATTTAATAAAAAGCACTATGGTTCATAGTCTAGTTCAAAGTTCAGCACATAGTTAAGTTTGCATTTTAGTTAAAACAAGTTTCATCTTTGATTAATTGTATTGTCATAATCTTGTCATAGTCAAGCGATGCCTTTGCTGTGTCACTATAATGCAGTTAGTTCATATTATTTGGTATTAAAATAATACCATAGAAAAAATACCAGGACAATATGTTTTTGTCAAAGTCTGTTGTACAATGAGAAATTGTTGTGGCAAGCAAAATAATCCTGCCTAGTGTGTTTGTTGTTTTTATTTTAGTATTGATATGTAAATGTTGAAGTTTGTATATTTGTTCACAGTATCTATTTGTTTCTTTATGTGTATGTGAAATTTATAAACAACACATATAAATAAATTATGTTCAAGTAAATTAGACAACATTTAATTTAATTTTGAAATGTAGAAGGTATATACGAGAAGTTTTGGTATAAAATATAAATAATAAAAATATTTTTTAATAAAGAAATAGACTAAGCGGCTGATAAGTTTTTTTTGTTTGTTTAAAAATAGTCTTTGCATTTTTACTTAAATTTCTGGAAACATTATCTTTTTAAATCCTTAAACATTAAGCTCTTTTTCCAAAGTTGGAAAAAGGCAAACTTTTTTAAGGATTATAGGCAGCATTATTCTGTTAATATGTAATAAACTAGCTTAACCCAATGTGTTTTATTGGTATAAAATTAGTTCAATTTGTTTAAGCCAGAATTATAGATTAATTTACTTTCTCCAATCCGTTCCAATTTTTGGCTGATGTTGTTTATTGATAACCAAGTCTTTTGATCCAAATTGTGAATATTTTTACCGTAAAAAATCTCTTCATGTACGGAAATTTGTATTGTCCTTGTATGGTAAGAGCCAGGCTCACTTTTCCATTTATATTTGATGACGAAACTATTTATTACAAATTTGAAAACATTTACTGTAACTGTTCTCCAGATTCACAGTAGTTCATTTTGCCTTTGTGTTGAAAAATTAACAAATATTTAAAGCTTATGTTAAGCGCTGTAGAAAACGCACTTTAATTGCTTGTACATAGATTTTCCCCCTTATGCAAAAAAAAAAAAAGTTAAAGTTGACATTAGTCATAAAACCCCATTCAGTTTTGCTGGGCTTAATGTGTTGGTTCACCAATGTAAGCTTTAACTTTTTTTGTATTTGGGGGCTTATGTTTGAATGTACTACACTTGAAATATTATAAGAAAAATTTGCATACAATGTTTAATATTATAAAATTATAATTTGGTTAAAGCTTTGGGTAAGTACGTAGCTATAAATGGTAAATGTTGTTTCTTAATAGATGTCCATTGAAACGATAAAGTTTTGTTTCCATTCATAGCCCAAAGGTGTTGTACAGCATTGTGTGGTGACAGAAGTATGCTAATAAAAATAGGCCAAAGCATGAAGGGAACCTTTATCGAACACAACGGATTCATTTGAAGCGATCACTTACAGAAAAGCGCTTAAAATATGCGACTAGATATGAAGCCTTAATATTTAATCAAGACCTCGCTCAGCCACATATTTCAATACCTATTTAGAATTAGGCTTTTAGGCTAGACCTTGGCTTGTCCTTCTTCCAATTGTTTTGATCGTTGATTTTCTGAAATTGGCGTTATTCGTCTTTGCTTACAAAATTTCCAGTTCTTTAAGCTTATCAAAATTAAACTTTTTTAAACCATTCATTCAATATTTTGTCGATAGTAAAAACCACATTTTTTTTCCTAGTGCTGATTCACACCTTGATTTTTTACCAGTGCCCATGTTCTGTAACTCCCGCTCGGAGAACATTTTCGATTGAAACGTGAGAAAAATGCCATAAATCGAACCAAACTACTGATTTTCTCACTTAACTGTGTCTGTAACATTTCTGACGAATAAGGGCTGTCACGTGAGGAAATTATTCGCCAATTTACAGAAAAAGTGTGTCTGTAAAATTTTTGTGAGAAAGTTCCCGCTTTGAACTTTCAAATAAACTAACAAATAAAAATAAATAAATAAAAAATAATAATAAAAATAGGGTGAGAACAAATTTAAACACAAAAAAATATGAAAAATGCACTGAAAATTTTCAAATTCATTTTGTAAACAACAAACATTAAATTCGCGCTTTACATTTTTAGGTATCGCCGATGGTTGCATTTTCGCCGGCGTTGTTGAAAGTTTTTTAATTTGATTAAATGTGCCGTCAACTATGTGTGTGACTTACCTTCTAAACGTTTGCAATGTCACATCGGCTTCGAGTGGAATATTATAGCATTTATAATTCCGTGTTCAGATATACCTTTTTATTAAGTCAATATTCGGTTTATTGATATACATATATATTTATAACAATTTCGTCTTAATTGAGCAACAACTAAATTGCAATTTTATATGGATAATTATTGTCATTTATTGCGTAAAACTCAATAAAGGTGCATATTGATAGTTTTTGGCATGAGTTACAGACACACTTTTTTCTCACTGTTAGTGAAACATGGAATATTTTCCAACTTCATCTGGGATTTTCAGTTTATTAAATCTGGCAACGACACAAAACAAAAATCAAATAATATTTAGAAACAACTATAATAAAGTTCCACATTACAATAACCAAACTTACATTTAATCTTTGTTAAATTTACATTTTATAATAAAAAACACACAAGTTTTACAACATAAAACACGAAGTTGTTTAAAATTAATTGAAAAATAAAAAAGTAATTTAATATCACAGGTTATTGTTGATGTATCACAGTTGAACTAAAACTAAATTATTGCGATTGTGTAATTTGCATTTGTGCCGTCTTTACCCTCCTTTCTATTTATTGCGTTGTTTGATTATTCCTGTATTCGAAGACTTTCAAGAGTGTATCGTTTGTTTGTGTTTTTCTCTCTGTTTAATATTTTAACTCTTTCAATATCAATATAGTGTCCAGTATCAAAACAATGCGTTGACAATGCTGTTGTTATTTTCTGTTTGTTTATATCAGTTTCATGCTCTGCTATTCTCGTGCCTAAGCTTCGTTTAGTTGTCCCTATGTATATTTTCCCACACGTTTCGTCTTCTTTGCCCATACATGTAATTTCATAAACTACGTTGCTTAGTTCGTTTTTATCAATTTTGGTTTTTGTTTTTGTAAATAATGTAGAAATTGTTTTGTTGGGTCTGTGTGCTAATTTAACTTGTTCATCTTCTATAATTTCTCTAAGTTTTTGATTATCGGTAAGTTTTGGTAAGTAGGTATGATACACTGTAGTATTTAGTGTTGCCAGATGTATTATTTATGGTAGTTTCCCTTGGTTTTTTGTTACTTAGTTTGTTCAATAAATTATTTATTATATTTTTCGGATAACTGTTTTTAGTTAGGATGTCTTTTATTTTAAAAATGTTTTTAGAAGTAAATTGATCATAACTTATTTTCATTACTGTTGTTATTAGGTTTGTTGCTGTATTTATCTTTTGCCTTAAAGGTTGTGTTGAATTAAAATTTATCAGTCGTCCAGAAGCTATCGTTTTAGTATACCAATCTGTTACAATTTTATTACCTTCTCTAATTATTCTCATATCAAGATATGGAATTGCGTTGTTGTTTTCTTTCTCTATTGTAAAATTTAATTTGTTGTGATAGTTGTTAAATGCTTTCAAAATCTTATATTCATCTTCTCGCTTAATTATGGCAAATAAATCGTCGACGTATTTTGTAATTAATTTAACGTAGGATGAAAATATAAATAAATAATCTTTTATTTAAATACAAATGATCTTGAAAGCCTGTTTAGATAAAATCTAAGAAAATAATAATAAATTCAAGAAAAAGGTCGATTAATAAGTAATATTGATGGAATATTTTGTTTTACAGCTTTTCGATGCGAGAAGTTCTCACCAAAGTTACAGAGCATGGGTACAGCTTAAAATAAAATATTCTTAAAGATCACACCATTAAAATAATACACTATGCGTATGACTAATATCGAATTTCATAAAAAATTACTAATACGTCATGTTGTTTCATAATATTTCATTATTAACTGACACAAATACAATTGCAAATTATAGACCAACTTAATTTGCCAAACAATAGTAATGTAGGCCGTAAGCCCATCAGCATTAAACAGACCAGATTCTCTGGGACGAATTAAACCTGCAACCCTCATACTAATAAACTAGTTCACTACCAATTAGCCATCCGGGGCACTATTAAACAAAATAGTTTTTAACTTTTTAACGAAATCTCCTTTCTAACAATATTTGTACACACTTAACTTCGATTTATTAAATTAATTTCTGCTTTAAACTTCTCATCCATACCTCTTATCAAAAACTACTAGTCCAGTGCTATAAATTTTATAAAACTTTTATAAACATTTAAATACTCTGACAAATTGCAAACCAAATATAAAAAAAGAACCTGTGAAAAATGTCAAACCTATAAACAAGATTAAAATCTACTAAATATCCCATATAATTAAAATAAAATAAATTTTTGTCTTGTTTCATAAATTACATTAATATTAAAACATTTAAATGTTTTATACGATTTGCTGATATTGTTGCTTTTACTGCAATTGCTTTTTTCTGTTTTGTGGCAAATTGTCATAGAAAGTCAAACCAGTCAGTCGACACTAAAACAACAACAGAGACAATAAAAAATAAACAACTTGTTTTTATGAAATGAAATTGGTTGTTGGAAAATTTTTTTTTTGCTTGGAACAAACGTAATTTTCTCATTAAAAAATTTTTTTAATGCAGTCCTTGCAAGGAAGAGCAAAGGAACAAAAAGAGTTGAAATAAAAATTGATACAATTGGAAAAAGTGGGTATCGCCTATCCATAATTCTAAGTTATATTAAAAATTTAGTTTGACTTTGAATAATTCAATAAAAAATTGATAGGACTTTAACTCTAAAAGGAGTAAGATTTAGAGCTATACTAAAGTCTTGACTTGTAGAAAGAGATGAAAAAATTGAGGTTTTCTCTAGGTATCAATTTTTCTTCAAACAGTACTTTTGCCTTAAAAAAGTACTAAGACCTAAATTTCTTTTAGAAAGTTGGTTTGATGATATATTTTGTCACTTTTAAGTACTGTCTTTTTGCGATTGCGAGCTGTTTCCGGACCAGTATCGGCATTAACTTTAAGTCCGTTTACACGTAGCTTTTGCTGCTTAGATGCTTGTGATGTTAATAGCAAAGAGTATCTACAAGCCATCTTCTTTCCTTCTACTAACGATGCATTTTATTCTTGGTATATTGCTCTCTTGGCAACGATCGTTGCATAATTGCAAAAATTTGTATCCTGTTAACGAAATAGTCAGATTAACTGTCATATTTGTCGTCGAAGTAGAATTAGAAGTTAAGAAGTTCATTAGGTTGCAGTTCCTCATCAAAGACAAGTGCAGGTTCCACAGCTCCTATTTTTCAAGAATTCTTATATCAAAAAAAAAAAGAAGCCTAAACGAGAGCGAGATTGTAACTTCAAAATAAAATATTAAATTATTAAATATTGTACGCGTATATTTTCTTAATCAGGCTAACAACCTTTTAAATCAATATCTACGTGTAACTTATGTATGTAGTCCATTTTCTGCACATTAACCCCATATTCACAAAAAATATTTTTGATTTATTAGAGGTTTATTAAACAGATTTCCATAAGAAATTCGTTTAGTAAACCTATTATTAACCTGAAATACTTTTTATGAATAAGGCCTTAAAACAGCAGATTTTGATTGACTTTGAAAAGATTTCTTTTACTTTAAAATTTTGTAGGATTTTGTATACCTTTTTTTGCGTTATAAGGAAACGCCAGTTTTTTAGTGACAAAGGTAATGCGGATTTTTTTTTATCATAAAAGCATAATAATAATAAATTTTCTGGTGCTACGGTATAAAGTCATAAAGAACTGCCTTCGTCTCCAGTACTGAAAAAATTCAAAGGCTGCGAAATAAACTTCTTGCAATAAGCACAGTTGCCCTCTGGTATGTTAAAGACTCGAATATTCGCAAGCATGTCAATGTGCTACTATGAAAAAATATGGTTACAAAATATTCGATAAAATATTTAAAATGGCTTGAATTATTTACTATTATTATTAATTTGACTATGACTAGACTATGACTAGACTATGACTAGACTATGACTAGACTATGACTAGACTATGACTAGACTATGACTAGACTATGACTAGACTATGACTAGACTATGACTAGACATCATCGGTGGTGACTTCAACAGTAAGTCTCCAGAATGGAACTCAGCTAGCCTCGACGATAGAGGAATCACTGTTAGCGAGACTATTGCTAGCCTTAACCTGACTATCTTTAATGTCGGCGATAAACTCACCTTCCGAAGGGGAACAGGTGGGAGCATAATTGACATAACTTTTGGCACGAGTGACCTATGCAATGTTCATATGAGCTGGATGGTTCTGGAGGATATCACCTTGAGTGACCATCAGTACATCTCATTCAAGATTGGTAATAGCACGACTGTCACAACGACCGAAACTGCATTGCCAAGGTGGAACCTCCGAAAACTGAATAAACAAAAACTCACGGAGTACATAACCCAAACCAGAGATAGAAATCTGCACTATCCAGCCAACAATTCAAGTGTGGACAATATGGCTAAGGCTCTTACAAGAACAATAACAAAGGCTTGTAACGTGGGAATGCCCAAAACGAAAGTGTATAACAACAAACAACCCGTCTACTGGTGGAATGACGAAATCAGGGAGCTAAGGTGCAAATGTCTTGCTGCACGACGTGCATCAACCAGAAACCATGGAGATCCGACCCTTTTGTTTGAATACAAAAGATCACGAAAGTCGCTAAGATGTGCCATAAAAGAAAGCAAGAGAAAGTGCTGGAGAGATCTATGCAAGGAAATAGATGACGACCCGTGGGGTAAACCATATAAGATAACTATGAAGAAGCTGGGAGGGGCAAAACCAATCCCCGGTATTAAAGAGCCAACATGGGCGAAAACCATAGTAGATACGCTTTTTCCCTCAGACGCAGATGCACTGGGACGCAAATCCAGATTACAAATGGATGCTTTTACTCCGCTGAGTACAGACGAGGTAAAAATTGCTTGTAAGAAGCTAAAAAATAACAAAAGTCCTGGACCTGATGGTATCCGAAACGAGGTTATACAGGTAGTAGGAGAAATATGGCCCGAACTAATCACCAATACGTTTAATAAGTGCATTGAAAATGGGGCTTTTCCTGAAAAATGGAAAATACAGAAGCTGGTGTTGTTAAAAAAGGGTGATAAACCTCTAAATGAACCTGGTTCATACAGACCTCTATGTATGCTGGATTCAATGGGGAAACTGCTGGAAAGTGTACTACTACAAAGACTGGAAGAATGCGTGCAAAACCTCGGTGGATTATCCCCGATGCAATATGGTTTCCGAAAGGGAAAGAGCACAATAGATGCAATTGGTGAAGTGGTGAAAATAGCCACACGGGCCAAATTGGCAAAGGAATATTGTGCTATAATAACACTTGATATCAGAAATGCCTTCAACACTGCAAAGTGGCAACGAATCCTAGACGCTCTTAAGAGCAAGGGTGTACACAGTCACCTGTACAACATAATTGCGGACTACCTGGACAACAGAATCCTACTATATGATACAGAAAGTGGTATGAAAGAGTATCGTATCACTGCAGGAGTACCACAGGGATCCGTGCTGGGCCCCTTCCTGTGGAACATAATGTATGATGGTCTATTGAACATGAAACTACAAGCAGGTGCAAAAATAATAGGGTACGCAGACGATATTGCCCTCGTTGTATCTCAAAGAAAACCAGAACTACTAGAAATAATAACAAACGACAGTCTTATTCGCTGTAGCAGATGGTTAAAGACAAATGGATTGGAACTAGCAGTGGAAAAAACTGAGGCAATCCTGGTAACGGATCGAAGAGCATTTAAACCGCCAAAGATCTTCCTAGAAGGCAGTGAAGTACACTTTCAACGGAGTTTGCGTTATCTTGGTGTAAAACTTGACGATAGACTTAACTTTGGTCAACACGTACTTATGATACGAAAAAAATCCATGCAAACGGCAACGTCACTGGCGAGGATAATGCCAAATTGTGGGGGTCCTAAGCCATACATAAGAAGGCTTATAAATAGTGTAATACACTCCCAGCTACTTTACGCTGCCCCGATATTTGCCACGTCGATGAGCATAAAGGAAAGAACAAGGGAAATGCAGAAGCCACAGAGACTATGTGCACTTAGAATTATATCGGCATACCGTACGGTGCCTACAAGTGCAGCACTAGTTCTTGCGGGACTACCACCAATAGACTTACTAGTGTTAGAAAAGGATGAGATTTATAAGGAGACAAAACGTATAAAATGTGAACAATCCAGCTTGATGGAACAAAAACAAAAAATTCTTGAAATAAAGGAGAATGCAAGAAGAACCCTAATAACCAAATGGCAAGATCGTTGGAATATGGAGGAAAATGGGAGGTGGACATACAAACTAATCCCCGATATTAGAGTCTGGATAGAAAGAAAACATGGTAGCATGGGATACTTTCTCACACAGGTGATGACTAATCATGGTAGTTTTAACGGATACCTAAACAGGTTTAAGCTCCGGGATGCTGGCAACTGTGAGACATGCGTGACTCTCGTGGAAGACGCAAATCACATGCTTTTTGAATGTGAGAGATGGGCAGATAAACGACAAGAACTTTATGATGAACTGGATACAACATTGACACCGGAAAATATGGTGAACAAAATGTTAGAGTCTGAGAGAGTGTGGATGTGCTGTGAACGTTTCATAAACTCCATAATGAAGATGCGCTGTACGGATGTTCCGAACCTCCTACCCTTGGGATAGGAAGGAGGATGTAGGACTCGTACAAGGAAAAAACCCCCCGTCCTGATGAAATGCTGACGTAGTTCCGGGGTGGAGTTGGTGGAGTTATCGTAGGGCCACTATTGATATTTATATCATTACGTCCAATAAAAAAAAAAAAACTATGACTAGACTATGACTAGACTATGACTAGACTATGACTAGACTATGACTAGACTATGACTAGACAATGACTAGACTATGACTAGACTATGACTAGACTATGACTAGACTATGACTAGACTATGACTAGACTATGACTAGACTATGACTAGACTATGACTAGACTATGACTAGACTATGACTAGACTATGACTAGACTATGACTAGACTATGACTAGACTATGACTAGACTATGACTAGACTATGACTAGACTATGACTAGACTATGACTAGACTATGACTAGACTATGACTAGACTATGACTAGACTATGACTAGACTATGACTAGACTATGACTAGACTATGACTAGACTATGACTAGACTATGACTAGACTATGACTAGACTATGACTAGACTATGACTAGACTATGACTAGACTATGACTAGTACAATTCATTTTACTCTCCACTGTTCAAAGTTTTACAAAAATAACTTAAATTTCTTCTGCCAATTTGTATGTGCAACACTCAACCAAATATTTGATGAGTGGATATAGATTAGAACAAAAAGTAGTTTGATGACTTGAATTATTGAAAAAGGGTTTTCAAATGTTTATAAAATGTTACTTTATTACCATTACTTATGTATCATACATGCTATATCGTTACCTAGAACGCAATATGTCGTATCTAACATCTTAAATGAAATTTTACAGGAGAAGCAAAAAAAAAAAACAACTTGAAGTGATACATTTATAAATTGCCTCAAACTGTTTATAATTAATTTTCTTGTTAAACCTGCGAGTAGTTTTAGGTCTTTTAGAGTTATTTTTTAGTGAAGTATCTTAGCGTTTTTCATATAATATTTTGTAGATAGGGCCGTCTGTATTTTGTTAAAATTATTAATAT
This sequence comes from Pollenia griseotomentosa, assembly GCA_963931875.1. Taxonomy (NCBI): domain Eukaryota; kingdom Metazoa; phylum Arthropoda; class Insecta; order Diptera; family Polleniidae; genus Pollenia; species Pollenia griseotomentosa. The sequence goes on along the minus strand of OZ007561.1, from coordinate 197,619,289 downwards.
GGGTCGAAAGATTCAAATATTGTGGACATTTGTGTTGATGCAATACATCAGGAGGCCTATTCTGACAGTCGTGATTCAATACTTTTTCGTTTCAAAAGCAATTTGTTTCTTATTCTTTCAGTCGATAGATTCGTTCCGTATCCAAATTATTTTTTCAGTGTTGTTAAACTCAAATAAATGCTTTACAACACTTAACAAATTATTTATATTCGTTCAGTATTGACTGAAAGGATGAGAAATAAAATTGCTTTCGAATCGAAAAAGTATATGATCACGACTTTTTGGTTAGATATGTCCTTTTGCGTTTTAGGTAGCAACATAAAGCAAACAGGCATAGCGTCCGTGAGTTTGTGTGTATTTTAAATATGCATGTGTGTGAGTTAACTTCTGACTGTATCGGTTATCGAAGAGTTTGTAGTTATTGCAGACACCAAGAGTCACATTTGTAGGTCATTTAGTATTGACTTATGTTTCTGAATGCGTTTATTGGGGTTACAACAAATATGAAATGTTGCATAGCAATATTATTCTTCTTAATTGCCTGAGAGTGGCTGCCATTAATACGAATGTGCATGCAGTCAACAATATGAAGTGGAAAACTTTTTTGGCTTTTTTTCCAGCTTATTATAATTTAGAAGTCTATTGAAAGTTAACATTTTTATTTTTTAGGTTTTCAAAAACTGATTTAAAAGTAAGTGGCAATAATAACATCATTAATGTGTTACTCAACCTGGGCCGGGCCAACAGAAAGTAAACTAATGTAAGGCAAAATTATTGTTAGAATTAAATTTACTATAGCAGGAGTTTGAGGAATAAGAAAAAATTTAGCAAAAATTCAAAGTTCTAGTAATAAAAATAAAGAAAATAGCTTCTCGATAAAAGCAATTAAAGCGATAAAGAGAAGTTTTTGCTCTTAACGGAAAAGTATTATGGAATAGAGGTTAAAAGAAAAAGAGGGTTTACTATAAGCGAAGAGTAAAAAAATATTTTTTATTGAAAAAGTTTGTGTTGCCTTTGCCAATAAAAAACTAAAATATTTTTCCAGCTTCCAGTAGTAAAAGTGATTTTCTCATTTAATCATAATTAACTTTAGTTAATTATTTATGTGTCCTTAAAATTTCCATTAAAAAAACGCCAGATAATAAGAACTAATTAAAATCATCACCCCAGTTGAACTTAATTTGCTAATTGTCCATTACGAATTTTGAGTTTTTCTCTTCTTTTTATCATGTCTTTTGAAAAATAAAAAAATTGTTCATTAGTTCACTACTCATTTTACTTCATTAATCTTTTATTACCAATAAAAGTCCCTATCTACGTTTATTTCCCAGAAACTTTCAGTGTTCGTTTAACCATTTTGCAGTATTTTATATTCTCTTCGCTGTTGTTTTGTAGCCTGCAGGTCAAAGAAATTCTCGTGTTACTTTCTATCTATTTTTTAAGTGTTTGTGTATTTTATTTTTTCCAACAAAAAAATTAAATAAGTGCTATTACTTATTAAAATCTTGCTTCTGGTTTTTCCTTTAAACTGATGTAGTTGCTGTAGTAATATTGTCTTTAATTACCATGAAGTATGAATTCAACAACCCTAGTTAACTCTTTAACATAAACATGAGAAACATGTTTGGCGAAAAGTTAGTCAATATGATTGAATGTGTGTGTGTGTGTGTGTATCTGGGTGTATGTTGTGTAGCCGTTTTTTAACTAATCACACTTTTTATACTCCTTCGCACTTGAACTTTATTTAAACTTGATGAGAAACTGTAAAGATTTGGAGGAAAATAAGTGTCACTTGAACAAAATGGGTGCAGAAAAGAGAGTAAAAGGACCAACTGTAAGACATTTAAAATATAATTATAGTCTAGTATTAGATGTTTAAAGATTACAATATTAAATAAAACTAGACCCACCTTTTTTGGTATACCGATCGATTCAGAATCACTTTCTGGTTCGATGTAACGATATCCGTCCATCCGTCCGGCTGGCTGGTTGTCTGTCCCTGTTCGCATAGATCAGATCGCAATTTTTAAGGTAATTAGATAAAATTTGCTACATACGTCTTCATTGCCATAAGCCTATAGGAAATGGTGAGCATCGAATCATAATTTTCCATGGACCCCGCATAAACTTCTTTCCGAAATAGTTGTTGTGTCCATAAATTATTTTATAATGTTGGTATTTATATTACATTTGGTTCAAAAATATTTTTTTTTTAACACAAATTGTCCTACCAAAATTTTTCTAAAATTGGTCTAATTTTGACCATATTTTCCATACAAATAGCACTCCGGAAAATAACTTCAAATACCATTACTCCCTTATATATGTTGGTGTGGATATAAAATTAGGCTACGATAACTTTTATAGTGGCTGCTATGTCATGATAATTTTGTACTGGTGGGTCTAGAATTGACCATATGTCCTATATAAACCCCCTTTCCAAAATCGCTTTAAGATGAATAAATCTCATAAAGGTATTTAATATTTAAATAATACTCTGCACAAAGAACTCTTATTCGAATCATAATCTTGTAAAAAAATTTTTTTTCTGGGTCCATATTTTGAAAATGTTTGCTTATAAACTGTGGTGAAAGGTGTCAAATGGTTGGGCTTGATCGGCTATACTTTCTTTCTTGTTATTATTTGCATTATATCGAAAGGTCGAATTATAATCACATAAGAATATTTCAACTCTACTTTAAAATTAAGCGCCTAGTTCAAAACATAATTTTAATTAAATTAAATTTGTATTTCTTCGACCTTTTTTAAATTATTAAAATTGTGTTTTTTCGTCTGGTGTCAAGTGTTTATTTATCTTCCTCTCCATTTCATCTACTTCGACGGTAGTATACTTAACAATTTCATGTTTTTGTCTAATCAATAAAAACTTTTTATTTTCATAATTTTAATTTTTATCTTATTCATAGCCTACTACGCCACATCCAATACATAGACCAGAGCCCCATTATTCGACTATTATGTTTAAGTTAATTAATAAATCCCAAAGTTAGTTTTAAATTTTGCAAATCAGTCATAGACTAAGTTGCAGTATGGTACATGTTTTAGTAGCCTCCCAATAAAAAATGTTCTTATTTTGCGAAGCACTAATGGTACATTTTAAAAAGTAAACGCCTATTTATGCGCTACACCAAAAGATATGCAGAGGTGCAGTAAGGTAAGTGAACGAATTCTTATCAAATTTTATAAAAAAAAAAAATAATAGTTAAAGGACAACGGCATTTTCTTACTACGAAGCAGGTTTATAAATTTATATTTAAGAAAAACAAAAATTTGAGCTGATCACCAATTTTTATTGCTATAAATATAAAGCGTTTTTTGTGTCAAAAATATATTGCCTCAAAGTGGAAAACCACCATATAAAATGTATTTCTTTCATAAGCGAGATTGTAAGCAAAGCTTTTTAATTTTTTTCTCTTAGAAACCTGCTGCATTTGAAACTCAATTTTTAATTAAATTAATTTTGTTAAGTTTAACTTAATTTAGGTATTTTTTTATCAATCACAAAACAAATATATATATAGGGCAATTCCACGCATAAGGGTACCATCAATGGAAAAAATTAATATCTGATTTTGGTAGTAAAAAATTTGATATTTATTTTAAAAAATGTAATATTTTTTTTAAAAAATTACAGTTAAAACAAAAGATACATTTTTTAAGCCCGCGCCTTAGCATTTTTGAAATATTTGTTCAAAATTTATTGTCGGTTCCATATAAAGTCCTCTCCTGAAAATCTCGGAAAACAACTGAACAAGTCTAAACCTTAATAATATGTCTTATTAAATGTAATGCCAAGTTTGATAAAGACTGGTTTGAAAATTATTATATTTCCCTGATAAAGTTTTTTTAATCCTTGATGGATGGCATTCAAAGAAAAGCATTATATTTAACAATTAAAACTGGTATAAATTTTAGTTCGGTTCTGTTATACATAATGATTTTGCTTTGAAAAATTATTGTACCCTCTTTCTCCTTTATAAACACGCAGCTTTTATTCCAAAAATTTTTTTTTGCTTATATAGCTGCTTATCTAACAAACGTTAATTGTCTTACAACCATTTACTATCTCTATGGCACTCTCTCTCCTCTCTCAATTACAATTACACACTTTATTTTACAATGTTTACTAATCTGTGGCACATTTTCCTTGTTACTACATTATGCTCATCTTTGGCTACATTCCACTAAGTTTACTGCTGCAGGCAACATAAAATTCTTTCCACAATTTAGTTCTTTTTGTTACCTCCTGTTAATTTTTCAACTATTTTCTTTCATTTGCCTCCCACCTTCTCGTTATTCCAACAATACCTTCAAAGTGATTTTTTTTGGTTTGGTTTGGCAAACAAATTAAAAAAGCAAAGCTAAAATAGAGTAAAAGTGTCTTTCTAACAATATGAGAAATTAGGGAATGGGAAAAGAGAAAAAACTGTAAGAAAAATCCAAAAAAAAAAAAAAAAAAAAATCTTACCAAAATTTGAGTGTGAACTTAACGGTTTTATTGGTAGCCCGCAAGCATCTTCTTTTTAAAATGCACTCACTATAAATGATACAAATAAACACACATAATCACGTTCGCAGTTTGTAGTATTTTTAATAGCATTTGTGCTTGTGTGTGTGCCAGTCAATTGTTTGTTATTACAGGAAAAGGAAACAGCTGGATTTTGTCATGGTTTTTGATATCATTACAACATCTATTAGTCGGTATGGCTGTATGAGTGTGTGCCTTTCAATATTTATCTGTCTTTTTTTGTTTGCTAGTGTAAGAGTTTGTTAAAAATTTTCGTTTTGTTAAATACGAGTAGAATGTTATGAATTTAAGGTTGCAAATAGGTTTGATACAGTGGATATATAAACTAAACCTAAGGCCAGAATATAAGCTGAATTTAGAGCAGAGTTAGGAAAATTTATTGAAGAAAAAGAGTGGGAGAGAGAGGAGTGTTAGAAACATGTGAGTATAGAGTAAGAGTAAAGCTTAAGTAAAGTATACAATAATTAGGAAAGGCCAAAGTTGAAATTAGAGTATAGTAAAAGTACAGTTAGAGTAGAGTTAGAGCAGAGTTAGAGTAAAGTTGGAGTAGAGTTAGAACAGAGTTATGGTAGAATCAGAGTAGTGTCAGTGTAGGGTCAGTGTAGAGTCAGTGAAGAGTCAGTAAAAAGTATCAGTATATAAAGGGTGTTTTTTTAAGCCCGATAAAACTTGAAATTGTAAAAAATAACACAAAAAATTAAATTGTAATCAAAAATTTTTTTTTTATTCGAAAGATCAATACGTGACATTAACATTTGAAAATGATTTCGGGCATATGGGCACCGCGGCTGTTCTTGACGAAGCGCATTCTGGACGTCCAATTTTGGGCCACTTTTTCGAGCACTGCTGGCCGTATGTCACGAATAACACGAACAATGCTGGCCTCCAAGGCGTCAATTGTTGCTGGTTTATCAGCATAAACCAGTGACTTCACGTAGCCCCACAGGAAATAATCGAGAGGTGTCAAATCGCACGACCTTGGAGGCCAATTGACAGGTCCATTTCTCGAAATCAACTTATCGCCAAATTTTGATTTCAATAAGTCGATGGTTGCGTTCGCCGTATGGCACGTAGCGCCATCCTGTTGAAACCACATCTCCTCCGGATCAATGTCATCCATATATTCAAACAAAAAATCATTGATCATGGTGCGGTAACGATCTCCATTGACCATTGAAAACCGCACCAAACGGTGCATTTTTGTGTTACTTTTTACAATTTAAAGTTCTATCTAGCTTAAAAAAACACCCTTTATTTAGAGCAGAGTAAGACTAGAGTTTGACAAGAGAGGTCTAAGAACGGACGTAAAATATAGCTGAGAAAGAAGGGTAATTTAGAATTGGGTTTGAGTAGGGTTAGATTAAAAGTAGACTGAAGTTAGTGTAGACTTATTGTTACAGTTAAAGTAAAGTTAGAATAGTGTTTATATTTTCATATATACAAATTTAGATTCAGTTGGCCCACTGTTAAATGCTGCTACTTTCAGATACACACTCATTTTAAAAATGAATATGCCGGGCATAAACGTGACTTGACATAATAATCTTAACTTGTATTTCATTTGGTATGTGTATATGTACTTTTATACTTTAGTGTTCGTACAAGTATATTTTTTAACGATTCCATTTTTTAAGAATTTTATGACACGGTACAATGTTAATTTACTGTTTTTTTTGTTTGTTTTCAAAGTTTGCTTTTCTTCAGTTAAGTTTATATTTTTTCAGATCGTACTAATTTATCGTATTGTTTTATGTATTGTTGACTTTGTTTAAATTAAAACCAACACAACTGAGTCAAATGAGTTTACTAAAAAATGGTTTCTAGTACATTTTCATTAGATAAGTGTTTCGAAAGTAGGCTAAAAGAAGTTATTGCGGGTGTGTATTTGCACGTTTTGTATTATCAAAATATAATGGTTTTGTTTTATATTGTAGGCTCGAACGTTTAAAAAATTGTTAGACTTATAGAGAAAATTTGCTGCTTATATATAATTGATCATTTTTAATTTATTATATGAGGGTCAAAAAGTTTCAAAATTTCAAGCCTATCTAAAAAATATCAAAATTAAAATTAACAGTTCAACTAAAAATCACAATTGTTTTTTCAAGATTATTTTATTCTCTTAGTTCCTTGTTGACAAAAATAAATAATTTTTTTAGTTTTATAAGATATTTGGAAAGTTTTTCCTTATTTTTTAACTCCATTGAACAAACTTTACCATATGACGTATGATTGATATTACTATAATTATATATTACTTATACGTCATATTGCTAAAAGAAAATATATTTGAGTAAAAGTTTTTCCAATAAAAACGAAGAATGGAAAAACAAATAACATTAACACTTAAAAAAATAGAAATTTTAGATATTTAAGCAAAAAGTCTTCCACAAACAATGTTTGCTTTTAAGAAAACAAACCAAATTTATTTGTAGAAATTTTTTTCATGTTCTATTCAACGGAAATTAATTTAGGCATTAAATTTGATTTTTTATAAACTTTAATTCAATTTATATTAAATTGAAGGCACATTTGAAAATCAGTTTAGAAAATCTTAAATTGTTTACTTTCGCTGCTAAAAACAAAAACTAATTTGCATTATTAATTAGATTTGTTGTGCTGTTTTTGTGTAAAATCGCTACTCAACACTTAATGAGCTCTTGTTAAAATCTCTCAAGTGTGTTCACAAAAAGCACCACGCGAATTTAAGTCAATATTTCTGATTTTCTTAACTTTTATCTTTTTTTATTTTGCATATATTAAGGATTTAAGAAAACACGAATTTACAAAGAAAATTTAATTTATATACATAAAATGTATACATACGCATACACACAAATGTGTATGAATACATGTTTGGGGATGTGTTTTCATTAAACAAGCAAATTATCTTAACAGCCACTTTGCAAATGTTTACACACACATAAATATTCAATGGCGATAACAATCATTTAATCAATAAACTTTAACAACAACAATGCTGTTGGAAAACACACATATGAGCACAAACTAAAACAACAACCATTAAGCATCAAATGGGGAATACTAATAAGGCACAACAATAAAATAAACAAGTGAAGAATAAAGAAAAATTACGAGAAAATAAAACTTTAGCAACAATATAATAGAATAATATTGAAAGGGCGTAAAACACAAAACTTTTGGAATTGATTTTTGTATCTAAATAGAGTTGACTTTTTACTTTAATATTTTACTTATAAGAAATAAAACTCCAACTCTACTCCAAGTTTATTCTTAATACACTCATACTCTCCTCTTAGCCTATTTTTCATCTAACTCTACTCTAGCTCTATTTTTACTCTAACTCTACTCTAACTCTATTCTAACTCTACTCTAACTCTACTCTAACTGTACTCTAACTCTACTCTAACTCTACTCTTACTCTACTCTAACTGTACTCTAACTCTACTTTAACTCTACTCTAACTCTACTCTAACTCTACTCTAACTCTACTCTAACTCTACACTATACTCTACTATAAATCTACCCTAACTCTACTCTAACTCTTCTCTTACTCTACTCTAACTCTACTCTAACTGTACTCTAACTCTACTTTAACTCTACTCTAACTCTACTCTAACTCTTCTCTAACTCTACTCTAACTCTACTCTAACTCTACTCTAACTCTACTCTAACTCTACTCTAACTCTACTCTAACTCTACTCTAACTCTACTCTAACTCTACTCTAACTCTACTCTAACTCTACTCTAACTCTACTCTAACTCTACTCTAACTCTACTCTAACTCTACTCTAACTCTACTCTAACTCTACTCTAACTCTACTCTAACTCTACTCTAACTCTACTCTAACTCTACTCTAACTCTACTCTAACTCTACTCTAACTCTACTCTAACTCTACTCTAACTCTACTCTAACTCTACTCTAACTCTACTCTAACTCTACTCTAACTCTACTCTAACTCTACTCTAACTCTACTCTAACTCTACTCTAACTCTACTCTAACTCTACTCTAACTCTACTCTAACTCTACTCTAACTCTACTCTAACTCTACTCTAACTCTACTCTAACTCTACTCTAACTCTACTCTAACTCTACCCTAACTCTACTCTAACTCTACTCTAACTCTACTCTAACTCTACTCTAACTCTACTCTAACTCTACTCTAACTCTACTCTAACTCTACTCTAACTCTACTCTAACTCTACTCTAACTCTACTCTAACTCTACTCTAACTCTACTCTAACTCTACTCTAACTCTACTCTAACTCTACTCTAACTCTACTCTAATTCTACTCTAATTCTACTCTAACTCTACTCTAACTCTACTCTAACTTTACTCTAACTCTTCTCTAACTCTACTCTAACTCTACTCCAACTCTACTCTAACACTACTCTAATTCTACTCTAACTCTACTCTAACTCTTCTCTAACTCTATTCTAGCGCTGCTCTAACTCTACTCTGACTCTACTCTAACTCTACTCTAACTCTACTCTAACTCTACTCTTACTCTACTCTAACTCTACTCTAATTCTACTCTAATTCTACTCTAACTCTACTCTAACTCTACTCTAACTTTACTCTAACTCTTCTCTAACTCTACTCTAACTCTACTCCAACTCTACTCTAATTCTAATCTAACTCTACTCTAACTCTTCTCTAACTCTACTCTTACTCTAACTCTACTCTACTCTAACTCTACTCTAACTCTACTCTAACTCTACTCTAAATCTAACTTTACTCTACTCTAACTCTACTTTAACTCTACTCTAACTCTACTCTAACTCTACTCTTACTCTAACTCTACTCTAACTCTGCTCTAACTCTACTCTAACTCTACTCTAACACTACTCTAATTCTACTCTAACTCTACTCTAACTCTTCTCTAACTCTATTCTAGCGCTGCTCTAACTCTACTCTGACTCTACTCTAACTCTACTCTAACTCTGCTCTAACTCTACTCTAACTCTACTCTAACACTACTCTAATTCTACTCTAACTCTACTCTAACTCTTCTCTAACTCTATTCTAGCGCTGCTCTAACTCTACTCTGACTCTACTCTAACTCTACTCTAACTCTACTCTTACTCTACTCTAACTCTACTCTAATTCTACTCTAATTCTACTCTAACTCTACTCTAACTCTACTCTAACTTTACTCTAACTCTTCTCTAACTCTACTCTAACTCTACTCCAACTCTACTCTAATTCTAATCTAACTCTAACTCTAACTCTAACTCTAACTCTAACTCTAACTCTAACTCTAACTCTAAATCTAACTTTACTCTACTCTAACTCTACTTTAACTCTACTCTAACTCTACTCTAACTCTACTCTTACTCTAACTCTACTCTAACTCTGCTCTAACTCTACTCTAACTCTACTCTAACACTACTCTAATTCTACTCTAACTCTACTCTAACTCTTCTCTAACTCTATTCTAGCGCTGCTCTAACTCTACTCTGACTCTACTCTAACTCTACTCTAACTCTACTCTTACTCTACTCTAACTCTACTCTAATTCTACTCTAATTCTACTCTAACTCTACTCTAACTCTACTCTAACTTTACTCTAACTCTTCTCTAACTCTACTCTAACTCTACTCCAACTCTACTCTAATTCTAATCTAACTCTACTCTAACTCTTCTCTAAAGGCTCAGTTAGCCGGGAGTAAGAGTAACGTTGCAAATCATCTGCTTCATTTTGTTGTATGTAAAGCAATTATAACGATTATAGTTAGCAGTAAGATGTTACGTCTCAATCTAGGAAATAGATTGGTCTTACTTTTTTACGGTAAGGTTAAGTTACTGTTACTCCCGGCTAACTGAGCCTTAACTCTACTCTTACTCTACTCTAACTCTATTCTAACTCTACTCTAACTCTACTCTACTCTAACTCTACTCTAACTCTAACTCTAACTCTAACTCTAACTCTAACTCTAACTCTAAATCTAACTTTACTCTACTCTAACTCTACTCTAACTCTACTCTAACTCTACTCTAACTCTACTCTAACTCTACTCTAACTCTACTCTAACTCTACTCTAACTCTACTCTAACTCTACTCTAACTCTACTCTAACTCTACTCTAACTCTACTCTAACTCTACTCTAACTCTAGTCTACTCTACTCTTTCTCTACTCTAACTCTACTCTAACACTGCTCTACTCTAACTCTACTCTTACTCTACTCTAAATCTACTCTAACTCAACTTTAGCTCTACTTTAACTCCACTCTAACTTTATTCTATTCTAAGGGTGACAATAAGCACATGCTCAATAAAGGGGTGCATAAAGTCGCTTTCGAGAATCGTTAAATGAAGCCCCTTTTTAACTTTTGTGTAATTTGAAACAATTAATTGGAGTTTCAAGTAAAACACGTCAATGCGAAAATAAATTAAAATTAAAGATATGCGGCTAAAAATTTGTTTTTGAAAATGCCTTGAGAAAGCCAAAGACATATTTTCTCAGATTATTTCAAGGATTTGTTGCTTGTAATTGGTTAACACTTAAATTTCTGGTTGTAAACGACGGTAAGCGTAAAATAAATTGTTTGTATGAAAAAACATGAAAAATTTACCAAGTTTTTGAGAATAAATTCTCATAAAATTTTTAACAATCATTTGCAAAACCTTTAAAAGATATCATTAAATCTCTTAATATTTTTGCTTTAGGAAAATAAGGTAATTGCCCAGTCAAAACTTCGCCTTCTTTTTTAAAATGAATAGCTTCTTTCACTCATTATTTAGTAGCTTTCCTCTATAACTACTTTTTTCTGGATGTGTGTTGTGAATGCGTTCTTTTTGGGACATCCCTTGTAAAATTCATTGGTTATTTCAATAGAATTTTAAGAAGTGTTTTTATTTTTTTTTTTGATTACTCAGCACATTATTTTGTAAGCGAAGTTTTTACTGGGTAGGTAGTTAGTAATTATAATGCTGTTGCATGCATTCTAGTTTAAAACCAACTATTTTTAATATTGTTTAATTGTGGTTTCTTAATAAAAACTTTTTAAATTTTAGCCTTTTCTTTAGAACCCTTTATGTTTCGAGATAAAAAAATATCATATGCTTTCATAAAGAAACGATTCTGTTTAGGGAATTCTCATTCAACTTTTTAAAAGTGTTTCCTTTTAGTGCCTTTTTCCCATTAACGATTGAACTATTGAAATAAAATTGACGATGATGTTTGATAATGACGACGATGGTGACGACGATGATATGAATTGATGATTAATTTTGACTTGGGTGCTGATAAAACGGGCAAACTCATACAATATTATAATGTATAATATAAAAAAGTATAAATATATGCATGTATATGTACGTATGTACATATATATTTTTCAAACACTTATACTTATTTACCCATTGTCACTCATGTACTTAAACTGACTTATACCCATACTCTTATATAAACATTTACTTATAATATACATTATTATAAGTGTTATTAAATTTCATTTTTAATAAGGCATAAAAAATAAAAGAAAGAAACATTTTATTTTATTAAACCTTGAAATAAAAGGAAAATTACTAACAAATTATAATTTAGACAAAAAAAAAATGCAACAAAATCCAGCTTATTTAGCAAATTTTATGCTTTAATTTTCTTCAAAGTAATTTGTAGGGTTTTATCGCGAAAACGACATTAAAAAGTGATTGTTGCAAGATTATAAAAAGACTCTTAATGATTTTAGTACTGATTTTTTAGTAATAAAAGTTTAAGAACGTTTAAGAAATTTAATTATTTTCTAACTGCCGACCTCAGGACTCTTAATGGTTGGGTAAATAAAACTAATTAAAAATGAAAAAATTAAATGATTGAAATAGAGCGATGGTAAACATTTTGAGTGCTGTAATAATACAAAAGTGGAATAACTGTACCAACTGAACTAAAACCTGAACTCTATCTTAAACTAGAAACATAAATATATTTAAACTAGAATCTAAACTAGAGCCTAAAATAAAATCTGAACCTAAGCTTAAAACACAACCTGAACCAAACTAAAACCTGTACTAGAATCTCAACTAGAACCTCACCTAGGAACTCAACTAGAGTGCCAACTTGAACCTCTGTGTAAACTGAAAGCTTAACTCAAGCATGACCTTAAATCTTTAGAAGAGCCTGAGCTATAACCCTAATTTGAATCTTAATCTGAAAAAGAACCACAACTAAAACCTACTCTTAAAAGCGGACTAGAACCTTATTTTTAACCTGAACGTGACTTATACCAGAAACTAAACTAAAACTGAACTTTTACATAAATTAGATCCTTAAGCATAATCTTTACAAAATTCTTAACTAGAACCTGAATTAGAACCTGATCTATAAGCTAATCTAGAATATGAAATGGAAAGAACTTAAACCTAAACCAAATCCTTTTCTAAACCCTGAATTGGAGCTAAACTTCACCCAGAATTAAAACCTAAAATTACCTAATTCAGAACTTTAGCTACAACCTGAACTGAAATTTAACGGGAACTCAGACCTGATACACAACCTTATTTAAGCCTAATCTATAACTTAAACTTAAACCTCTCCTTAAATCTTTTAAAAACCGTCTACTACTTAGAACCTCACCTAGAACCTTAACGAGTATCTTGATCTAAACTACACTAGAACCCAATCAAAGCCGTAACAAAATATAAACTATACCTGAACTATAATCTATATTTGAACCTTGACTATAATCTGATCTAGATCATGGACCAAAATCTGAAAAAGAGCCAAAACTAAAACCTACTGTATTAAGCGAACTAGAGCCTTAACGATATATATATCGGAAACTAAACTTAAACTAAAATTTTACCTGAATTATGGCTAATAAATCACTGATGATTTAGTTGAACTAAACTTGCATTTATATTAAGTTTAAACTCAACAACTGTAAATCAGTGTCCCATGTATTATATTTTGCAAAAAAATAACGTGTGGCAGCACTACGATAAATCTTATCAAATTCATATGGTCTGTATTGGCAGTTTAAACGTACAACTTTATGCGTTTAAAGATGGTTCATATGTTTAGTCATTTATAGATTTGTTTGTTTAAACACATTTTAAGACAAAAAGAGAGTTCAACTTAATCTGATTTTTTAGCCCTTAGAGTCTAGAACTCAATCTGAACAGGAACCTTAAAAATATCCTGATCTGTAAGATGAGCTAGAGTCTGAGCTGAATAAAACTTAACCTTCAACCAGAGACTGACTGATCTTAACTCTGAACTGTTACCTAAACTGGAGTAGAAACTAAACTTTAACCTAAATTAGAACCTGAAAAATAACCTTATCGTAAACTTATACTAGAAACTGAAGTAGATTCTGAACTCAAACCGAAACTAAAAGCTGAACAAAAGAGAAAAGAGCCTTAAACTAAACTTAAACCTGATCTAGAACCTTAACTAAAACCTATTCTTAAATCTTATCTTACCTCGGATTTCATATCTAAAGTGACAATAAACTTAAACCTAAACTTAAACTGCAACTAGAACCTTAACTTTAACTTAACTGAACCATGAAATAAAATCTTTATCTGAAAAGTAATTTGTTTCTATTTTAAATAAACTTTATCTCCCTTATTTTTTCTTAAAATTATGTCTAAAGAAATTTTTCTTATCTTCACTAAAGACAACTTAAACAAATTATCTTTAGCTTAAAAGATAATTATTCATTAAAATCATAGAAAAAATTAAAAAAAACTCCATAAAACATAAGAATAACGCAGTCATGACTTTCATTATCATTTAATCCACAATACAATCGAGTCGAAGGAAAAGTTAAGAAAAAAACACCTCTTGATAAGAATCTCATGGACATCAACTTAAGACTATATGCAACAAAACATTTGTTATATATTTGTCCTGAAGACAAGAAAAATGCCAACAAAATGGTCATTCTGTGTTCAAAGTAGACAATGTATTTATTTTTTTCTGGCTTGTTTTGTTACACTTCGTCCATCCTCTTGCGGAAGAGTGTGGAAAAAGATCATCTTTTCTTTTCTTTATTGGTTTTTTGTTAAATAAAGTTGACTTGAGGTAGAAAAAAAAAAAACAAAAATAAAAAAAAAAATTGTAATAGTCACCTTTATATTTGAGAGATTTCTTTGAAAGGGGGTGGTCTTAAAAGGCCTTCTAAAGTTGTCTAAGGGAAACGAAAGTAAAAGATTAGAAATTATATCTAAATCTACGATAACAAATGCGTAGCTTTTATAGAGAACAAATTTCCTTTCAAGGTGAATTTTTTTACCCATCATCCTACAATTGCAGAATTTTTAAATTTTCTTTGCAGGACTTTTTCCTTAAGCCAGGCCAATCATTATTCTTAGAAATAAAATATATATTATTTTGTTGCTACTTATATTTTTTACAGCATCCCTCTCTAAATTTTACAATTTTTTTGTTTTTTTGTTTATTCAGGATGCCATGGTGACTTGTGGATAAAATAGTGCTCGAAACACAATTGTTTTCCTAAGTACATGGTACCAACTACAACAATAGCAGCTAGAAAAAAGAAGACTAATATTTAGCAAGAAAACAACAACAAAAAAAAATATAAAAATACAACATCACTAACCTGACATTTAAATATTAATAACACCAGTATATTTGGCGCCGACGGCTATAAAAATATTAGCAGAAACCCAACCAACAAAAACAAACAATAAATGACAGCAAAACAAACAAAAATTGAGACTGATGAAGAAAAAGTTTATAAAAAAATGAGATTGAGATAAGAAAGTTTAAAAAATTGTAAATTTAATAAAAGGACTTTTGCTACTACGAAACATAAATTCAAAAACCAAAGAAAACAATTCAAAAACATTGCACAGATTAATAGCCTATTTCCTATGTGCGAAAGAATTCTTACTTTCAATTGTTCGAAATTCTAAAAATTTTGTTTTTGTTTTAAATTTAGTTGTACGAAAGAAAGAATTCTTTCGCAAATTGGAAAAAGGCAGTTAGTAAAATATATTTAAAGAATTATTGCAACAAAAAAAAAATCTTCTTAGCTTTCTATAATACATTTTTCGTTTCCATGTTAAGCATCGCGCGAAAATTGCACAGAAAAAAATAAAAAGGGGTTTCAATTAAAATAATTTGTAATATTAACTAAAATATTAATTAAAATTAAACAAATTTATCGTATCATTTAAATATTTTTTGAAGTTAACAACATATTCTGCAGTTATGTTTTTGATATAAGTAAAAGTTTAATTTAGAGTTTGCTAAAAACCGTAAAAATGTGAAACCGCGGTTTCGATTTTAAAATGATTAAAACCGGTCGGTTTCGGTTCGATTGTATTCCTGGGCCTGGCCGGGTTTTTTTTACTCTTTTCCAGTTTTTTTTATATAACTTTTAAGTATATTAGAACGAAACTTTATGTATTCCTCAATCAAAGTGTTTTACAAGAAAATGAGAAAAAAAGTGTAAAAACCATGGGCGTCGCAATTGGCCAAATGAAAATTTTGTGCATATTGTATCCACCTGTGCCTGGGCAGGGCCTACCCTATTAAATATGTACTGCAGTAAATAAAATCAAAATGAACGCTATCAAAAAGCATATGCAACACATACGAATTAATATTTTTACTATTTTTTCGAAGAATTATTCTATTTCCCAAAAATTTTTATGCTATCGCCATAAAATTCCTTATATGTATGGAAGTTGTCCCAGCCTTGCTCATGGGCTTGTTAGTGTGAGTTTTTCTTATAGCCATAAAAACTCCATACAAATATGATAGTGGTCCCATCCAGTAGTTTGATAAAAAAAAACATCGAACAAATTTTTTTATTTTTAATCAAAGATTCTATGTATAACATAGGTTAAAATATTCTATCAAAGAACAAACGCTACATTGAAAATAAACTTTTAATATAAAAACCAAATTTTCTATTTGGAATTTAAATTAGATGTTAAACAAATTTTTTTATCAGAAAATTAACGTTCTTAAAAAAACGTTGCATAAAAAAAAGTTATGAAACTGAAAATTAAAGTTTAATGTTAAATACATTGAATGAAATTGTTTTTAAGAAAATTGTCATTTGATGTAAAAATCATCGCAAGCAAAATTTTTTAAGAAAATTATCGTTTAATGTAAAACTCCTCCTACCAAATTTTCTTTCATTAAAACTTAAATATTTAAAATTTTTAATATTTTTAATAAGGCTTAAGTTCATTAAATTTAATTTTCATTAAATTAGTTTTATGAAGAAAGGAATTTTACAACATGAAAATTAATTAAAATTGTTATTAATAATCTTTCATTCTTGACCGTGGCTGGGCTCGCAACCACTCGATCTCCTCAGATGGACGGTTCGAGCCCCGGCCACGGTCAAGAATGAAAGATTATCAATAACAATTTTAATTAATTTTCATGTTGTAAAATTCCTTTCTTCATAAAACTAATTTAATGAAAATTATATTTAATGAACTTAAGCCTTATTAAAAATATTAAAAATTTGGATTAAAAACCATAAATAGTTCAACAAAATAACCATCATACTAATTATTTAAAATTTCTTAAAAGAACATTTTTCGAAAAACGTAGAAATAGTACTTGAGAAGGTTTTTTTTGACAAAAATATTTATTAAACAATTTTTTATTATACTTGCATAATTAAAAAAAACACAAGCATTCAACTTTTTGTATGTTTAAAATTAAAAAACATAGAAAAATATAATTGTAAGAAACTTTTTACAGCAACAACGAACATTTTTTGTTCAAGATTTCTTTTTTTTAAAAAACTTTAAAATACTTAAATATTCATACAAAATTTCTCGAAAAAACATAGAAATTTTTTACCATTTTTTTTAAATATTCATACAAAATTACTCGATAAAACATATAACATTTATTTTAGAACATTTTTCGACATAAACATTAAACAATTTTTATTTTAAACATCATTAAGAAACCAACATTGAACAAATTGTATTGTAAAAATTAAAAAAACAAAGAAAAATTTTTAAATCTTAAATTTTTTGTTCAAGTTTTTTTTTAACATCAACTAGTTTTTAATTGTAAAATTTTTTTCGATATTTTTACAAAATTTATCGAACAACCATCGAAAATATATTTAAGAAAATTTTTTGACAAAATTTTATATATAAAAAAAAAAAAATAAAAAAATTTTTATATAAGAAAATTTTTTGAATAACGTCAAGAATTTTTGGTTCAATCTTTTGTTTAAACAAAACATCAAAATGTATTAACAAAGTGACCTCAGTACTACAACAATGCAACAATAGAAAAAACAACAGGCATTTTATTGCTAGAATTGAGACGGCAAATGCCAAAATGCCTTATGAAAAAAAGTAAATAAACAAAAAAAATGACGACAAACGTCACACACGAAGAAAATCACTACAAACAGCTGCGCTTGTGAGGTCACTTTATTAGAACATTCTGCAAGACATCAAAAAATTTTTAATTGTAAACGTTTTCTGCATTTATTTACAATATTTCTCGAAAAATCATAGAAAATGTATTTTAGAACATTTTGTGACATAAACAACAAACAATTTTTATTATATAATTAAAGAAAGAAACATTAAACAATTTGTATTGTAAAAAAAAAACATAGAAAACTTTTTATAAAAGAACCTTTTTAGGGAAACATCGAAAATTGTTGGTGCCCCGGTAGTCTATTGATTCCCGCAGAGACTTTGGTCTGTTTCACTACAACGGGCTAAAGGTCTACGTTACTATTGCTCGGTTAGTTAAGATATTTGTTAAGAGATTAGTTATTGTATTTGTAACTTTTATTAAATAAAATTACTTTATCAGAAACAAATTTTGATTTATAAAAATTTTTTGATATTTTTTCCAAAGAAAAAACATCGAAACATTTTAATTATGACAATTTTTCGAAAAAAAAAAAATCGAAAAAAGGCTATTATGAAAATTTTTTTGAAAAAAACCATTAACATTGTTAATTTAAAATTTTTTGCTACAAAAAATTATCGAAAGCAAGTTTGTTGCCAATTAAATTTTTTTTTTTTTTTTTTTGATTTTTTGTCTAGAAATTAATTTTTAAAATTGTATTCCATTTTATATACTTAAGATTTAAATACTTGTTAGAAGGTTTTCTCTCTTTTTTTTCCAATGTTTTCTTTGTTTTGATTTGTATGCGTAGAACATTCCTTTCCCACGACACGTAATCAAACAAACTAAAAAACAAATAAGTTTTTGTTAAGTCATCCAAAGTCCTATTATACAAATATTACGGCAAGGAGAAAAAAGAAAACAGCATTTTAACCAATTTTAAAGAAAGTATAAAGTTTTAACCAAGTATTTTGCTGCTTTTCTTAAGTTTTCTTTAACTTTATTCTATGTTATATGTTTTTTTTTTTTTGAACGTTTTATATCCTCTTTGCAACAGCTTCTTGTACTGGTATGATTGAAATATCAAGAACTTCCTTTAATGAAGTTTTGGTAAATGTTCTGATGTAAGCAGCACTGGGAAATGATTTACATGGTGGCAACGATGATGATTCCTTCTATTATCACCATTCCAAGCTGCCTGAACGGCATTAAACTTGGTAAAAGTTTGTCAGTTAATACAAATAGATACTGCGTGAGATCAGACTAAGATGTCAGATTAATTACTTTAATAAAATGGAGATTTATAAGTACAAAGCAAAAGCTAAAAAAACAGAGAGAGAGAGTTGATTTAATGTTGGGTTTGAAATTGTAAATCTAAAATTAAAGATTAAAATGGAAACGTATAAGCAATACAATCTATTTTAAATCAGCGTACACAAAACTGCAGTCAAATTAGAAAAACTGCCATTTCTTCCACTTCTACATTTGTCATTGGCCATGTAAAAAACTGTTGCTTTTACATCTGATTTATTAAATGTAAACAGTCCTTGTCAAACCAACTCAAAAAGCGAAGAGTTGTACACATATTTTCGTTTTTTGTTCGACAGTTTTTGGTTTCGACTGCAGTTTTTTAAATCTGGTTTTAAATATATAGTAGCTAAACATAATTTCAATTGTAGTATGCTAAGTCCCCTTTAAGCAGACATCTTTCTTAAAAGCAGACCTCCTTTTGACGAACAGTGTTGCCTGGTCGTGGCAGCATTTTTTAAGTTAAGACCACCTTGAGATTAGGCCAAGATGGCAGCTGCTTAAATAAATCTACTAGAGACCTGCATGAATGACATTGAAAGAGAAAAGGGTGCATTCATTCCATTATTGAATTATACTTGCCTACTCTTTTGTGTGTGTGTATGTTAAGCATGTGTGTCTCTCTATGTAAAGCTATTCATTTTTATATGCATTCATTGAAATGGTGGCTGAAAAATGTGAACTTACAGCAATGACTCAAAATAGTATGAATTGGCTGTTAATTTTTGTTTACTTTAACATTGATATCAGCGTTACCGTTTTGGTTCTATTTTCCTGTGTGTAAATTAAATTATTCTGAACTTTTTTTATATTCAATTAATTTATTTATTCACCTTTATTCCATTTAGTGTCATCAATACGAAACGATATCTATCGTTTTGTGTCGATTGTTACAAATCGGTATGCCCATTGTCAATATAAAATTTTTGTTGATAAGCGTCGATGTATTTTTGGTATGCCGTACGCAACGTTAACGTTGGCATCGATATGAATTGACTCTGATTTGGTCGTCAGTGTTATTGGTGTCGAAACAGTTTTTTTCTTTTTAATTTTTCAATAATAATAATGTTGAATTAAAAAAAATTGAAAAATAGCAACAAAGCTTCCATGAAAATGGCTAAATTACCGGAAATTCGCGAATTTTGGCCATGTTCGCGATAGAAGAAAATTTTCCTGTAAGTTTTCTGATTCTTTACAGATTTAACGATTTTTAATGAATATTAAACTGTTCTTTCATGCCGCTATTATTAAATTTTTGCGAATTTCCGCTTATTTTGCTATTTTTATCGAATTTCTACCGTTTCTTATAGTTTTTTTTTTTAATTTTTTTTAATAAATTTTATTGCTTGTTTGAAATAATAAAACACGTCACGAATTTTTGCAAATTTTGTTTGTTTTTTTTTCGACATTTTGTTGTTAACCGATTAAGCGGGCGTAAATAAATTTAAGGGTTTGTTTCCAAGTTTGCAATTTTTCGCGAATTTAAGCCATCTTCGCGATAGTAGCGATTTTTTCGTGTGATGATATTTAACTTTGCTATCATAACACAATTTGCAAATTTTTGCAAATTCCCGATAATTTAGCCATTTTTATGGAATTTTTGCCATTCTTATGTTTTTGGGGACTTTTAATCAATTTTATGGCCTGTTTGAAACATTAAAAACATTTTGGGAATTTTCCCTATTTTTGCAAATTTTCCGACTGTTTGCAATTTTCGCGTAACTCTTTGTTGCTGCTTTCGGCAATCCTCGTACCGAAGTCTGTATTTAACAGGGCACTATCAACACTTTCAGTTTATAGGAGTGAAAAGTGTAATTAATGCCTTATGGCATAGTATAGTGATTTTTTTCTAGAATAAATTAATCAACCCTCCTTGAGAGCACAACATTAATAAAAAACGATCAAATTGCATATTTTTAATAAAAACTTATTTGAGATGTGCTTTAAAAAAACGATAAACAATCGACATCGTCACATTGCTATTATAAAATACAGCTTTTGTGTCGAATTGATAACGACGTCGCGACGTCGATAAAAATTGATATTGATATTAAATTGATGACGATGACGACGACGTTAAATGGAATAAGGAAGGAAAAAATAGTATCATTTAAAGGTGCATAGCACTGAAAATTCAATCTCTGATGGTTGAAGTATATTCAGATTTGTGTATATAAATATGTATAAACATATGTATGTATATATAAATGGCGATATCTTTTTTGAGAAATTATGTTACATTGCATGTATATGTAACACTTAAATGTTACCTTTAATTTTACAGCTTCAATCAAACAAAATAACCTGATTTTATTTACAACATTTACACTTTTCATTGACATTAGGTCCAACACACCACCCACTCCTGAAACTTGTTTTAAAAGGACTGAAACCAAAACGAATCATGATATTTTCTTGCAGTTAGGTCCAATAAAGTTTAATATAGCTAGAAATGAAAAAGTAAAACTTTGTGTTGATCGGCCTATAATTTAACATAATTTGCAAATAAAGCGAACTGTCGGAATGAACTTTAAAACATCTTAAACGGCAACGCATTATAAAATATTCTGACGCCAGGTTTAATAAAGATAAGTTCGTAATTTATCGGAGATCTTATTTAAATTACATTTCTGAATTAATCCAACTCGCGGTGGAATGCAGCACTTTTACTTCTTATATTCTCCAAACAACTTCCCTTTAACAATTTATTCCCAGATTTTCATTAAATTTTCTTTACTCTTGGAAATGTACTTTAGTTGAAAAAACTCCTTTAATTAAACAACTTTTGATTTGTGATTTTGTTGAAAAAAAAGTCATTAATTTAACGCAAACTACCAACAATGTTTTTCTTTTTTCCATTTTTTCCACAATTTTTATTGGCCTTTTGAGATTATAACACATTTATTTGCGCATTTTTTTCCTGTTAGTTTTCTGTGGCGGAAAATACAATTACAATATTTAAACGCATTAAAACATCCTGTTGACGGACATTTCTGTAACCACAATGGTTTTGTATGGGCATTTCCGTTTTGCTATAACACTTTTTAAATACGCCACCATCATCAACACCAGACCAAGCACATACATACGCACACACATAAATAAATACAAAAATGTACGAACAACTATTGAAATAAAGCAAAAAAGTTCGCTGTAAATCATAATGACTTTATGAAGCTGGCGCTTGTTAAATAGAGAATATTTTTATTTAATTTTTTTTTTCACTGAGTTAAAATTATTAAAAAAGTTGTAGATGAATTTAAAAATAAGGTAGAATTTGTTTAAAGAGTGGGCTCTTTTGTTTCGGGAACTGTCGGCATTTAGGGTCACAACGTAGTTAGAAGTTAAAGTTGATTATATTGTACCCTACACCAAAAAATTTACAGCAAATTTTTCCAGAGGGTACATCACAGTCATAAGCACACCAGAACAACATTTTATTTTAAGTTTAATATTCATATAAATGTTGCTTGTATTAAATATTATTTGGATTAGAGATCGAGAAAACTTATACTTCATTTTTATTTTTAAATCTCACACCAACGTGTGCTTAAATAATAAATAAAACCAGCCAGTCTCGCTTGAGCTTTCACACAGACAGCTTGTGTTGGCGCTTGTTGCTTGAATTCAATGTTGCCATTTTAATATACTATTTGTAAGTTCTTTGAAAAAAGAAAAAGTCTGTCACGGACCCCAAGAGGACTTTGACAAACAAACTATTTGTCCACGGACATCATGATGTTATTTGGTAGGACTTGAACATACAAAACTTTCTGTAGTTCTTGATTTTTCTAAAATTAAAATATGTAAAGGTTTTTGAATTCTTGTTTGTGGACTGCTTAGAAAACTGCAACTGACATCAAGGGGTCCCTCCTTAAGATATCTTTGAAAAATATATTATCATTTATACGGAATATTTTTGTATTAAAGTAGTTTTTGGTGACGGAGCCTTATATGGGAATTATTGTCAAGTCTAGACCTACCAACATAAAATTGAGGAGAGTATTATGCGTTTGTGTTAATGTGTGTAATACATACTAGCATTGGCTCTAGACTTTTGCATACCGATCGGCTCAGAATAACTTCCTAAATCGATCGAACGATGTCCATCCGTCTGGCTAGGTGTCCATGTAAACTTTGTGCGCATAAGTACAGGTAACAACTTTGGAAAAATTATTAATTTTGTACAAAATTGTGACAAGGACAAAGCGTTTTGTTGGTCTCATGTAGAAAGGCCCTAACTCACATAATTGCAACTTTACAGGATAAGGCAGAATCATAGTAGAAACTGTATGTAAAATGGCTTCTTTAATTGCTTGTAAAACTGATATTTTTGATGATATTGCATTAAATTCTTGTGATGAGGTGTATTTGTTGGAAATGTATTGGAATCACTAAAAAACTCAATTTCGAAAAAAATCGAGTTAGGGCCTTTCTACATGAGACCGGCGATTTGAAACTGGTAAGAAGCGGTCCATAACTCCATAAAAACTTCTTTACATAATTTAGCAATCTTAAAAGGTTGGTAGTAGGCTAAAATTTGCAACAAAAATAGATTATTGTAGTAGAAATCTGTTAACAAAATGTTATTAAAATCGGTCAATATTTCACAATGGCCAGCATACAAATGACATTTCCGAAAATATCATTTAATTCCACAACTTTTTTATAACTGCCAGTACGAATAAAAAATTTTGATAAGATAACTTCTATAATAACTTTTATGTCTCGCCAAATTTTTAAACCAGTAGATCTAGAATTTACGATAGTTCCCATATAAACCCTCTCCCCGAAATCGCTTTAAGACAAAAAAATATCAAATAGATGTTGAACTCTTATATGAACCTCAGCTTTATAATTTTTTTCAGTTTTAGAGGGGCGATAATTGCCCATGGGTTGCAAATTGTGTAAAATTTTAAAACTGTTCTGTTAATTCGGTGGTGTAGGGTATTGCACTTTCTTTTTAACTACATGTTTGAATTTATGTATGTCCCCTTAAAGACATTTTCCTTCATGAAATTTTTTTTCTTGTCATCTCTCGCTAACAAATTTAATCTCTTCTTTCGTATTTCAACTTTCTTATCATTTTTTTTTTTTTTTTTTAATTTATGATTTATTTACATTTGATCAAATAAAAACAATTTTTTTCATTTTATAAACAATTTTTTATTTTAAATAAATTTAAGTATTAAACACATTTTTTAATGACGCATTATTTTAAAAAAATGATATTTATAACTTAATGGTTGAATTGAAATTTGTGAAAGCCATCAATATCAACATTTTGAACCTTAAATCAGTTTTTATATAACAAATGATGCTTAAAAAGAATTTAATGTTTTAAAAGAAATAATTTAAAATTTATAAAAGAATGTATTTAAAAAAAATATTACAATACTTAGATGTGGAAAATTTAAGCTTAATTATAAAGTTATTGAACTTAAAATCTAAATCAAAATTTTTAATCAGTTTAATTAATTAATTAATTACCTAAAAATAATGAGTATATTAAATTCTTGGGCGGCCAAAGGTGAAATTAAAATTGTAATGTTTGTTTTTTTAAAATATAAAGAATCAACTGAAACTGCTTAATCTGCATGCAAAATGAGTTTTCAATAAAAAAAAAATAAATTTGATAAACTTTTCAAAAAATATTTTGTAATACTTTCATTCCTACTTTGCCTGAATGTTTATTGTTTTGTCATATAAAATCCCTGACTGGTTGTTATCGATGCAATAAAAAATTAATATAAAATTTCTCATGGTTAGGATACACATTTACAACAAATTGTACAAACTAAAGAAAAACAATTAATGGGCAAATATTTTATTCGCACACATTAACAATGAGGCGTCTGAGAAACAAAGTCTTAAGAGAAAATTAAAGATGAGTTACCCTGCAAATAATATTGGACCACCTGATCCATTTTGATAAAATGGACTACTCCAATGTAATGCAAGCATGGACCACGTCATTGTTAAAAAGTGTTTGTAGTGAGACGACATGTCTTCGTTTTTTAACGACATGTTTTCGTTTTTAAACGAAGTTAAAACTAATCCTCTTGTGTATACAATGGAGTAGTTTTAAGACAACTCCTTTGTAGTTTACAGCTGGGTTATATGGTCCTGCCCTAGGACATCGTAATGTTAATAAGAACATGTTTTTTCCATACGTTTGGGTTACTTTTGGACTAGTCCTGGTCCCTTGTGGGCTACACCTTACACGCGTGTTTGGACTTGTCCTATTATTTGCAGGGTAAGGATTCTTTTTTTGATCTGTTGAGCCTAAATATGTAAAAGAGTTTGCTTAAATAATTTTCATTCAAATTCAATTTTCTCCTTTTAAACACTCTCTTTTGTAACAGTTCAGTCGAAAATTGTTACAATAATAATTCATTTAAATTCTACCTTGTGTTTCGACTTGTTACGTGTTTTTACCTGGAATGACGTCAAAAAGTTATACTTTTCACTATCTATATACACTCAAAAAAACCATTCTATATTTTAGTAAATAAACTTTCGTAGCTACTTTTTTTGTACTTTTTACAAAAGTTTCGTATATAATACGAAAAAAAATTATGTTTTATAAAATAACTTTCGCAATATACCGCATTTTTATTTTATTTTTTTTTATTTTGTTAGCACAGATCGGGAGGTGCTACTCCAGAGAAGAAGCTTCTAGCGATACAATAGTAAAAACTATTTACATTGAATAAACTGAAAAATAAACTCACTTTAGTATAGTTATAAATAAAAGATTTAGAAAATAATATTTACTGATTTCTGTCCTGTGCCATATGTCGTATTTGTGGCCACGTGAGACCTCGTTGTCGATGCTTTGCTTCTACCGATCTTCTCCAAGTTGTTCGTTGCCATCCCCCATTTCGTCTGCCTTGGGAATTCTTTTGTAAACTGACCTTTTCTATGTTGTAGATGTCCCAACGCAGCGTTAGGCAAATCCAAGTCCCTTTAGCGGTTAGGCCAAAATATTTTGTTTATTTTGGGTAGACAATGTAATTTACAAACACTTGTTGTTTTAATGTTATGCACTTAGTGACTTTTAATTTTCACATCCGCAAATAAAGACCAACTTTACTGGAATTTAAGATGTTAACTAGCCCTTCAAGTTTTTTTTTTTGGATGCAGTCGAGTGTATTTACTCAGAGAAAAAGTACAGGTGATAGTGCGCATGCTTGTCTCATGCTGTGTTTATATCAAATGCTTTACCTTCTAGGCCTTTAAAGCGTCTCGGCATATGAGAAGGTCTGTAATGCCAATATTTTACAGTGTGGACCATATTGCCTCTCTCTTGATCGTGTCGAAGGCTCATTCATAGTCCACAAAAACCAAGAAGAGTGTGCAGTTGTACTCAGCGGACTGCTCGGCTTATATTTTGCTTAAGAATTTTTCCCAGCATAACCAAAATAATTATCTAATAATACTAAATATTTAACTAAATTTACGAATATATAAAAACTTTGATGCAGTTAACAAAAATTTCATAAAAAAACGATATTTTTTTCGTGTTGTAAAGCATTTATTTGAGTTTTCACGAAGACAAAAAAAATAGTTCCGATTCGTTTAAAAACGACCAAAAGAATTAGAAATAAAACTACTTTCGAACCAAAAAAGTATACGATAACGACTGTCAGAACTAGCCCCCAGGATGTCCAAATTTTTTTATTAATTTTCTACAACGAGACGCGCGCAGTGGGCACCCCTTAAAGTTTAAGTGATATTCCAATACGCCAAGATATTAAACGGACTTTTATAAAATTTTTAGAATTATTAGTATTTTCTCCATTTCTTTCATTTAACTTATATTGTACTCTAGATTATTGCATTTTTGATGAAAACCTCGAGATAATAAAGAGGCATTGTGTTAAGATTTACACCAAGATTTACAACATTTATTAATTTATTTGTGCTGATGTTTGCATTCATCCAGTATTTTTCATCCTTCATTTCATCCAGATAAATTACGATATCCGAAATCAATGCAAAAGTTTTAAGTTCGAATCTGTGTTGTTGTGGTTGAAATCTGTAACTTGTTTTTTTAAGGAATTTTTAAAAGTTTTATATCCAAACAACAACATTTAATAAATTATGTTGCACAAAACTTTTATTTTGATGAATTTTGTTATTTTTTTTTTTTTTCTGAAAAATATTTTGTTTTTTTCTAAAGTACTTTTTTCTAGGTTTTTTTTATTTTGTTTTGAGGTCGTTACAGTTCCTAAAGCTAATAAATACTTAGAAGTTGGAAATGTGTGGCATGTTTCGCATGACTGTATGCCACAGCAATTGTGGAAGGCAAAAATATTTATATATGTATAAAAGTATAAATAACATAAAAATGGAGTTATTGTAACAATTTGACACTACAGCAAAAGCAACAGCAAACTTCTCACGTTAAACTAAAAAAAATTGTTGCAAAATATGGAAAATGGATAAAAACAAAACTGTTTTGCAAAAAAAAATATAAAAAAAAAAATTCAACTTTTTGTAACATAAAATTTAAATTTTTAATAAAAAATGCAAACTATTTGTGAAAAAATTGCAATTTTTTATAAAGAAAAAATTGTATAAAGCAAAAATGCGTGACTTTTACTTCTCTTGCGAATTTTATAACAAATGTGAGACTTTTTGTAGGAAATAGTGCGAATTTGATAGAAATTGTGCGACTTTTAATAGAAAACCGTGTGACGCTCATGGTAAAAAGTGAAACCTTTTAAAAAAAGTACGACTTTTTGTGTGACATAATTTTTAAATGAAATTTTTTGTACGAAAAAAGTGAATTTTTGGTGAAAAGACAATTTTTGTAAAATTATTATATTCTCCTAAAAAATTAATAATTTGTAAGAAAGTATCATTTTATGAAAAAGTACCTCTTTGTTTAGAAAGTAACTTTTTGTGAATAAAGTATCTTTTTGTGGAAAATAGATTTTTTTTTACAAAAAAAGATTATATGTCTTAAAAAGAAAAAACAGTTTCTGTTTGTAAAAAACTTTTTTATTTTTTTATACAACTTTCAAGCTTAAAAATTAATTTTATATGTTTGTTATTAAAAAATATCTGCCTTTGGTTTATTTTCTTTATAAAATAATAATAGAAAATTTAACATAAAAATGGTAAAAAATTCATGACCTCAAGTCAGGGAAGAAAGCAGGAAGAAATAAAACCTGCAGCATATAAATATTATTATTTTGCTTTGCTGTTGTTGAATTTTGACACACATATTTCCTCGATATCATTGAATTATAAAATTCATTTATTACCACAAGTAAAGAAGACCGTGTGTTGGTTGCTCTAACCCTGAAGACAAAATCAACAAAACCGTCAAAATATCAACAGTAAATGATTTAAAACAATTTTTAAAGTCTTAGAAAAACTACCAGGAAAAGTCGATAGTAAAAACACAAATACGTATGTGAATTATATGTATGTATGTTTGTTGTTTAATCCACCAATAAAATTGTTATTGCTTAAGTTGTTTTTGCGTCAAACGTATGCACACATACATACATATGTCTGTGTGAAAAAAAGTACTGAGATCTGTTCAGGAAGTTTCTTAAAAAAGCCAAAGTATTTATTCGTAAAATTTGTCCGAAAAGTTAACACACAAAATTATTTTTTTAAGATTTTTTTAAAAAAAAATTATTATTTTTAGAAAGTTTTTTTTTTTTTCTTTGAACAGTATAATTTTTTGCAAAACAGAATTATGATTGTGCTAAAGTATATTTTTAGTTCAAAGAAACTTTTTTGTTAAAAAGGTAGTTTTTTATTTAATTATGTTTGTTAATGTATCCTTTTTTTTTAATTATTTTTTGCAAAAAATATTTTTTTAATATTTCATTATTAATATTATTTTAGAAGGTATATTTTCGCGTAAAAGTGTTGTTGAACTGCAAATTTTCCTAAAAAAATGTCTTTTTGAAAAAGGGAATCTTTTTGTTAAAATATTGTACTTTTGTGTTTGTCGAACGATATCGAAAACAAACAGAACATTATTTTGCATTCGGCTCACGCAACCAGGAACGATATCTATTTTTTTTAGTGTTTGTAAAGACGAACACAACTCTTGATACCGTTCGTAACTATTTTTAAGAAAGAGCGGAACATTATATAGTGTTCTGTGCTTTGTTGAAAAACAGAACAATTGTAGTAGCATTGTAGACAAACATTATATTTTAATGTTCTATAATGTTACTTTTTTACATTGATGAAGAAATGAACAAACAAAAAATTTTAGCAACGACCATAGCATGAATAGCTTGTGTGTGTATTGTGTATGTGTTTTGTTTGTGTAAAATTGTTTTGCTGGCTTTTTGTTTTTGTAAAAAATTTTTGGTTTTTTACCAGCCAAAAGGGACGAACAATAATGAGCTGAACCGAACACAGTGAAGTTTGTGGTTAAAAAAAAAACGAACGGAATTAAATGCTCTCATCTTTTTGTTGAGTTATATAAAATCATTATTATTTTGGTATTCGAAAGACGGCAAACAGGGAAACGTTGTTTTTTTAATGATTTACTACACAAACACTTTTAGCGTAAGTGTTTTCCACAAATCTACCGAACCGAACACTAAGAAGCGATATTTAATGTTAATTTTCGAACACTGGTTAAAAGATTTTTTTTTCATTGTTGAAGATTTTTGTAAAGCATTTGTTGCTATAGTTGTTTTACACTTTACAAAATTTTTGCATGAAAATACATACGCGCATACACATAAACACACACACACACTCATACCGGTAGACAGAGGAATTTCAAACCTTTGAAATGAAATGAATTTATCATTTGACTTCAAACACATTTCTCAAACGTTTTTCAAATGTTAAATTTTAACATTTAAATTCAAATTGATCATGCTTTGAAAATAAACATTTGACATCAAACGTTTTATCAATTTGATGTCAAACTGGTATTAAATGTTAAACTTAAATCAAAACTAAACTTGGCAATACTAAAGCGAAAAATAAATGTAAACATTAAAAACGGCGATTAAAGTTAAATTTTTTACTTCGTGCTTAAATGTGTTTTACAAGTGAACGATTAATTTCTTGTGAAAAAAAAAAAATATTTGTGATTAAATATAATGAATAAGAAAACGAATTAAAAAAACGGAAAAGTTCGGAAATTATAAGTTTGTTGTACGACCGCTGTGCTACAATCCTTAAAATAAAAGGGAGCCAATTTTGTCTTTGCAACAATTAGAGGACGGAAAGAACACTTTTTTGGCTATGATGCCGAATGTTAATCTCACAGTGTATTTAAATAAACTATGAATTTAAATTAAAAAAATATTTTAAATATTTAAGTAAAATATAAAATATTTTTATTTATGTTCCACATGGTATTTAAATCTACATTTGAAAAACATTTGAGAATTACGTTTGAAAGCAAGTTGAAAATAAAGGCATTTTTCAATTTGAAAATAAGTTCCCATTTTTGTTGAGAATGCTGTGATTTTCAAATTTCTGTCGTTTGAGAAAACCTTTGATTTCAAATCATTATCAATTTGAAATCAAACCTCCTTGTTTGCTGGGTTAAAATTATTAACATGAACAAAATAACAAAAACGCATTCGTTTATATAAATTTATCTGACACTAACACTATTAATGACCTTGTATAAAACCCACCTATACACATACACACACATGAGTTTTATTTAGCAGTATATTTTGCCCACATGTTTTAAAATTTTGTAGTTACTT
Source organism: Pollenia griseotomentosa (assembly GCA_963931875.1). Taxonomy (NCBI): domain Eukaryota; kingdom Metazoa; phylum Arthropoda; class Insecta; order Diptera; family Polleniidae; genus Pollenia; species Pollenia griseotomentosa. Next base: position 197,588,407 of record OZ007561.1, on the reverse strand, counting down.
TCTTTCCTCAATGGAGCGTTGAAAATCCAGTAGCACTAATCAAATAAGCTTCAAATTGTTTAAATTTTTTAAAATATTTTTAGCGAAATATAAAGTTGACATGCGTAATTTTTACATTAACATAAAACGGTTCACCAAATTTCGTCAATGGATCTTATGTAGGGTCCATTTTATCTATAAATCCTTTAAAAGTATTAGATTAAGAACTATTTGACAAAATTTTATTTCCTGTAAACACAAACGAATATGTCAAAAATATATTAAGCAAGATATAAGGCCATTATGTCTGCATCAGAAAATTACTTTCAGTAACAATAACTCTTCGACAAAACTGGTTTTACTTTCCTAAATCAATTAAAACTTGTTATTAAAAATGATTCTTAACTCGCCACTGTTTTTAGGTATTTTCTTAACAAGTTTTGTTTAAATTTTTTCAATAGTTAATAATGTTGCTAATAAATTTCAAGTGTAGCAAGATTGTTGAATTTTCTTTTGTTCCTGTTTTTACCCTTTTACTCTTTTTTCTTACAAGTTTACTTTTTTTATTAACCAACTTTTTTTTTTGATTGTTTATCTATATTTGCTTTCAATATTAGGATTTCTTTTTTTTTTTATATAAAGTCTTATTAATATTGTAACAATTTGCTACAAGTTGTTGGAATGTCAGAAATACCAGTATTTATATGTCTGTCTGGTATTTCTAGAGCGCTACATGCAGCAGATGCCACTTGAGTTTAAAAATTATTTTTAATCAAATTAGTTAAAATTTGTTATGAATTGTGATTTCTAACAAAATTAATTGAAATTTTTTGCAATTTTCTAATAGGAATCGTTGCTATAATTATAACAAATTATACTATAAATACATATATTCTATATCGATATTTTAAATAATTATTATTCTTATTTAAGTTAGGGATTCTACTGCTTGCAATTGCGAATAGGCTGTGGAAATGCAAAAAAAAGCTTTCGATTCTATTCATTGAGATTGTAAATGGGCCGAACTGAACAACATGGGAGTTTCCCATAAGATCATACCAGCGGTTAAAAGTTTGAGTAAAGAGGCTAAATGTTAGACCTTATTTAGCAGACACAAGCACTTCTTTCTTCATTCCATACTTTTGATTATTTACATACATTTGGGGCAATCACTTAAACACTCACTTCTTCTTTCAGGAATTAAAAAGTATAAAGAATCATGCAGTCGAGGTCAATGGTTGGCACTTACTAAGAATACGTAATCGTTAAAAAGAAAACTGAAATTTTATCGAAATTTAAATAATAATAAAAATAACTGCCTTTTTAACGATTTCGAACGTCAAAAACAAAATTCTAAAATTTGTTAAAAAAACGTCATGTACGTCGATGGAATTTTATCTTTATCAAATAGCATAATTAAACATAACATTTTTTCACAGCTGAATCAGCTAATTTGCGACGTATATCCGTTAACGTAAGTATAAAAAGGCAAAAAAAAAAATTATAAAGACTACACAACTTTTTTCCCTTCCCAAAGAAAAGAGAAAATGAAAAAACTATCGCCAATTTTTTTTCAATTAAACCATTAATTAGAAATAGAATCAGCCTTAATTAAAAATGTAATTGAGTGAATTAAACTTTTACTTATATCAACAACATTACTGCGGAAAATGTTGTAAGTATCGAAAAATATTTAACTGATACTAATTTTTAATTAATATCACAAATTTTTAATTGAAATTTATTTATATTAATTTGTTTTTTTGTAGAGGGTATCAAACATTTGTCAAAGCGGCTAAAAGTTATTAAGGGGGTTACCGTGCATTTCGATTCGAAGAAAATAATTTACAAGTTTAAACCATTTAAACCAAAAATGTACTGTTTTAAACCAAAATTACGAAATCGGACTTCACTAGACAAAGCTTTTGAATATTGAAAAAGAAACAGTTTAAAAAATTTAATAGAAAACCATCTACATGTCTTAAAAGCTGCCAAAAATTTATTGACTATTTATTTTACTTTTTGGTAGTGTACACTTTAAATCAAACACTTTCTTTAAATTAAAAAGGTTCTACTGATTTCTTCGCAAACAATTTCAATATCCTTCTATTAATACCTGAGTGTTCGTATTTACTTAAATAAAAACGAACTTGTTAGCACAAGTCTAACTGTAAAAATAAATAAAATAAAAAGTGAATTCACGTGTCTGAAAGCATTAGAACAGGGGAGACAAGTGTAAATATTGTTTGTGTTAGTTTAACCTCAACATTTCTAAATAAACACATTTGCACGCATACATAAATACATACATACACCCACATACACAATTACATTTCAAACCAATAAGAAAATTCTTTTCGTTGACAGTTGAAAGTACAACACGAGCTTTTAAAGAAGGGAAAATATATAAAATGAAAACATGCAATAAAAATCAGTTGAAATCTGAAACATGTTAAACTAAGAATTTGAAATTAAATCATTTGAGAAGAAAATAAAAATACATATCTAACAAAATCAAAAGAAAAGAGAACAACAAAAAAAAAAACACATAAAATTTAAATACACATGTATTTTTATATACCAGTAAACAAATGAAAGGTGAAACAAGTAAGAAAGTATAGTCGGTCAAGCCTGACCATATGATACCCTACACCACAGTATCTAAAAACACATCATGCTTATGTGTCCATATAAATATCGATCTATCTATGTTTATAAACTTCATTAAAATCGGTTTGAAAGTTTGTGAGAGGCAGAAATTGCCCCCTACCTCTCCTTGTGATCCTATTTTTGAAAACCTGTATAGCTTATGTGTCCATATAGATATTGATGTATCTATGTTTTAAATTTCATTAAAATCGGTTTGATAGTTTGTGAGAGGAAGAAATTTTCCCCTACCTCCCCTTGTGGTCCTACGATTCCGCCCATTTTCTATAGGCTTGGTCCTTGTGTAAAAAGGTACCTATGTTCCAAATTTTATCAAATTATCTCCAAAATTGCGACCTGTACTTTACGCACAAAGTTACATGGACTGCCAGCCAGCCAACCGGACGGACATCGTTAGTTCGACTCAGAAAGTGATGCTGAGTCGATCGGTATAGTTTAAGGTGCGTCTAGGACCAATATTTTAAGGCGTTACACACATCAGCACTAATGCATAATACCCTCTCCACTATTGTGGTATGGGTATAAAAACCATATTGAAATATTTAATTAACAATATATATTTACAAACGTTTGTCTTATTTATGATGGATAACTTACAATGTTTTATATAATTGAAATATATGCAACAAAATCTTGGAATTTGTATATCAAAATAATCGTTTTAACATCAACACACTAACAATAAAGATCGCTTTACAGGGACAGCTCCTTATCTGGAAACTAATTAAACTCGGCAATAAAAGGGTGAAAGTTGTTGCCTACGCGAACGATATGGTTGCATAAATACCAGATATCGTCGGCTTAATATGCAAATCTGCAAACTTCCTTTCAGCACATTTAACGGGAGAGACAAAAAATTTTTTATATTTCATATTTGAAGCTTGAAAGGAAAATCAAAGAAATAGTTTGTTTTACATACTTCTAGACTCAAATTGAAGAAAAACTACATGCTGGTGGATGAGGCGTATCTTTCTTTACCACTCGGCATCAAAATCTCAATTTATTTAAAAGTGGATTTAGCAGGTTTGCATATTAAGCCGACGATATGTCTCTGGATGTAATTAGCGTTATCATGTCAATTGTTGTTGGAATTACTTAACAACTGGGCTACATAAAGTGATCTAGAATTAAATCCAGGTAAACCAGAACTGGTACTTTGCACATCAAAGACTGAGATTCCTGGCTTCAAACTGCTGCGGTTGAAGAACTGCGAAAATCCCCTATCGAACCAGGCGAAATATCCCGGTAAAATCCTAGACTCTAAATGATCATATATATATATATATATATATATGTCCTTTATTTATCTAAATATAAATTATACCTTAATAAAAAGTTCACGAAGAACATAGGGCATTAACAAATTCTCTCCATTCTCTTCTATAATTGGCAAGGACTTTGATTTGTCTCCATGTTTTACAAGCTGTTGCGAGTTCTTGTCTTGTGCAGCGTGCCCAAGTATTACGTGGTCGTCCCTGATTGCGGTGTCGTTGAGGGTTCCATTCGAGGACAGTTCTAGCTATTTCCGTTGCTGGACGTCCAAGAGCATGATCGATTAATGTCCATTTACGTCTTCTTATTTCTTGTTCAATGGGCATACTATTAGTCAGTTGCAACAGTGTTTCATTGGATATTTGAGTTGGCCAGAAGATCCGTAGAATTTGTCTTAGACAACGATTTACAAAAGTCTGAATTTTGTTTAGATTAAGTCTGGTATAGCTCCATGTTGTACAGCCATACAGAAGAACCGATTTTACACTGGAGTTAAATATTCTTAACTTAGTTTTCTGTAAGATTTTGTTTGAGTGGCAGGCCTTATGTAACTTGTGAAAAGCAACGCAAGCTTTATTAATTCGCTCAGAGATATCTTCATCCGAACCACCAGTAACGTTTAACCTCCTTCCCAAATAATTGAAACACTAGACATCTTCGATTAAGTTGCCATCCACTATAAGTAGTGCTGTCACATTAGTACCAATAGGCATAAGTTTTATCTTCTTAAAATTATTTTCAGTCCTACTTTCCTGGCATTTATGGACAGTCTCGTTATTTTCGCCTCAATATCTGTAAAACGACGTCATTTAAGTATTCATCCAAATTCCAACGGTTTCCAAAAGGTGCTTCAATATTCGTTTCTTTCATCTCACTATCCAAATGCAGAAGAAAAAAATTTAAGACGCTACCATATTCATGTTTTATACTTTAGGCAGGGTTTTTGTGATGTTTAAGTTTAAACCTACTTCAACGTAGTCTAACGCTCGGATTTTTCCGGCAAACATCATTTTAAGCAAAACTAAGCTGTTCCGTAAAATCTTTGTATGCAAACTTGCTAATGGGTGCATAAATCTGTTTTCTAGTTTAACTGAATACTCAAGAACCGAGCCTTAGTGTTTCTTTAATTTTTTTTTATTAATTTTCGTTGGTTTTAACTTTTCATTAAAACTATGACGAGATTTTTCATAATGAATGATGAAATGAATGAAGTTTAATGGCTACATTTAATTTTTTTTTTAGGGTAACATTTCATTAAAAAATGGGATCATACTGCATTTTAAAAAAAATAGCACCAAATAATGGGTAAATTTTAATTTTTTTTTTAATTGGGGCATATTTCTCAGCATTAATTTGTTTTTTAATCCAAATTTTGATATTTTAATAAGGCCAAAGTTCATAAAATTTAATTTTTATGAAGAAAGGAATTTTACAACATCAAATGAATTAAAATTTGTTGATAATTTTTCATTCTTGACTGAGCTTGGAACCGAACCCAGGCTTTCACGAAAGGTTACCATTGTTAAAATTATATTTGAGTTTATGACTATTTTAAAGCTTTTTAACAATATTCTTAGTAAGTACCAAAATCGAAAAACATTTTTGAATTTCTGACATAAAATCCCTGAATTCCCAAAAATTTTATGAAAATTTCCAAACCAAGGATTCTTCTAATTTTTTTGGTATTTTTTTAAAACAAAAACTAAAACAATTTGAAATACATCTAGGCATAAAACACAGGTTTCAAAATTACGATTGTATAAAAAAATTGTTCGCTGGGTTTGGTATTAATTGAATATTTAGGCAGTATGGTGAAAAACATGGAATAATGTTTGTAAAAATTTTTTAAAATTTATTTATGATCCCAATAAAGGCAGACATAAGGATCAACTTAAAAATTCATTGTTTAATTTTTGTATATGTTTATAAACATGAATGTATATCAGTCATATTTTTAAGCATACTTTTAAATATTTTTAATAAATAAAATTAAGATTTTATTGCTGACTATGAATTTTGAGTAACAGCTGCTAACACGTGAGTTTAATTTGATTACTCGACTTTTTTTTAAAGTCAATTTCAATTTGAAATTTATTTTTTATGTAATTTCATAAACAACGCTATATAATGTTGAATAGCGTCTTTCATCCACATAAGTTTGTTATCTCCAAAATTTTATTTAAATTTTTTTTTTAACATCTTCTTGCAAAGAAGCAGCAATAAATGAATGTCATTAAGAAAAATTTTAGTTTTTTCTAGCTCAGTTAGGATTAAATAAGAAGTTGAAGTGAATGTTTTTTTATGCAACAATAAAATTCTAAATAATTTCACAATAAATAAATTTGAAACGCAAATTTAAGAAGATTCAATTTCATTAATAATTTACTTAGACAGAGCTTGAATTCAGTAGCCGGGAAGTATTTTGGTAGGCAGGAGCAGAAGAGCGATTTATTTTTCACTAATATATTTCAGACATATGTGGCAATCATTTCTTACGACTGTTTTGAGAAAAATATTTTTGATATTTTAATTAAGACTAATAAACTGTTATCTAAGAGGAAGATATTTACATTTTACTTGAAAACTATTTACAATATATGGTGAAGTTTCCAAGTGATGCTGACTGTATGCCAGCTCAAGGTAAAAACAAATGAGTTAAATCCCTGCGAGAAATTTGTGTCAATTGGTCCAACAGACTGGTCCTGGGATTTGTGAAAACAGAACAAGTACAAAAAGAAAGGACTCATGACCAGTGAAAGAAGAACCAATCCCTTAACTGGCTTATGAAGAACAAAAAGGTAGAAAAAGTAATGAATTACAGTACAGTCTTCACCGGTGCTGTGACACATTTTTTGGTACTTTCTTAAGTTTGGTTCTTGAATTTAATTCTAGGACTTGTTTTATTGAAATAATACTACATTGTATTGAAATAATACTACATTTTAGTAATTGACACTAAGCACGTTCATTGAGAATAGATCTGTGACCGGTCAAATGGTGTCAATTGACCCCCTCCAATGACAACCCCATGTAAAAGTGATAGGTCTTTTTCATATAAAGTGTTAGAACTAGAACCGGTCCCTACCACCAAAGACGTATCACGGTACTACTTTGGTGTCAGTTCGCTTCCCTCTAGGGATAATATAAGAAAAAGTTAAGATGTTAAATGATTGAATAAATAGATTTTATAAGCCGAATTCACTTGGCTTAATATTTCTAAAAGCAGTTGCAAAAAAAAAAATTTCTCTTAAATTTTTTATGCATAAATTTCAAAATTATCCGACTTGTATCAACAATTTTTTTTAGAATATTTTGTTTAAACTTCAAGATAATCCAAAAATTAACATTTTTGGATATTAAAAAAAAAAAAATTCTTTATGGTATTCTAGGTTTCCCATTATCTTAACAGAAAATATATTTTCAAATTATTATCCATCGTTTGCTCCTGACTCTATCCCATCTTAAAGAATTGCACAGTTAAAAAAATTTTGATTTGTACTTTAAAAGATCATAATGTTTAAAATAATTCCACGGCTTGAAACTTTCTATTTAAAAGTTTGGCTTAATCGGAAAGAATTTTTTTTTTATGGTTTGAAACAAATCTTTAAGAATCTTTTAGAAATAAATTAAATGTCGAAATTGTCAATCAAAGTACATATGTAAATTTTCCCATTAGAAATAAAGCAACAAAGCTCATAACAAATTCTACCCCATGTGGAGACCTAATTAATAAGTACAAGTGCGCCTTTCTAATTGTAATTGCTTCTATTATTATTATTGCAAATTTTTTTTTTAAATTTTATTATGTTGTCTGGAAAACATTTTTAGTTGCTGATAATTGTTTAAAACTAGTATTTTGATAAGATTTTAATTTGCTAGCACGAGCCAGATTTTTTAACACGTTTAAGTTGTTGGTAGTTCTTCTCTTTGAAAAGTAAAGCATTAAATCAATGACCTATAAAGTCTGAAAGATTTACGTTAGACAAAGGGAAGCACAAATACTTTTGGAAAGAAAAATTTAAATAAAAAAATTTATTGTTGGTAAAATATTAAGGATTTGAAGTACAATGACCATCCGTTCTGTTTTATACAAAACTGTACTGTGTTTTACAGCTTTTTGTTTGTATTTTATTAAATGTTTTGTATTTGTACTGTATTTAATAAAATAGCTAAATGCATCCCTTCATTCCTCATTTATCTGGCTTTTCTCTAATTGAAAACTTGCACAATTTTTCTTTCTTCTTGGAAATATTTTTAGGAATAAGAATTTTCTTAATGCCTAATTTATTCTAAGGAGCACTTCGGGCTTAAAAACACTTGTTTCAACAATAACGAAATAAAAAACAATTTTTAAATACTAAGAGTTTTAGGTTCCAAGAAAGTTTTGAAAAGCGTAAAACACTCTTGTTAATAAATATTCTGTGCAAATGAATACGATAACAAAACAAATATTTTTATATTGTTAAGGCCCAGATCAGTGCTTAAAAATATTGATGACATTGATCCGGGCGTTATGTGGTTTCAACTATGCGCCATACGGCGACCTTAACTAACAAATTTGGATATCACAATTTGGCAATAAGTTGATTTCAAAAAATTTACCTGGCAATAGGTCTCCAAAGTCGTGCGATTTTACACCTCCCGTTTGTTTTCTGAGGGCCTACCAATACACCTTACACCTTAAAGGGCAACATTTCTTGTTATTCGTGCCATACGGCCGGCAATGCACGAAAAGGTGGCCAAAAATTAGACGTCTAAAATGCGCTTCTTGAAGACTATGCTTAAGCTAAATTTTTTGAAATTTTCATTTGTGTTATTCTTTACAATTTTAAGTTGTTTCAGGCTTTAAAAAACTCTTTATAAAATAATTATTTCTGAGTTTCAAAACATTATAACCAGGGAAATCATAAATATGCAATTGCATGTTTTTCCTCGAGCGACCAATGAAGGCAGAAACAATATATTTATCCGTTTAAAATTTTTTTGCGAAATTTTGGCTTTTCTGTTAAAATATTTATCTGTATACTCAACGTGTTGCTTTACTTTCGACATTTAAATTTTACTCAAAACTTAAAAATTTTATATATAAACAAAAATTAAGGAAAAATCAATTATAATTTAATCAAATTTGGTAAATACATTTTAATTGTACAAAGGACGAAGTCTATGTTAATGGTGAGAATCGGTCTATTATTTCACATATTCCCCATTAAAACTTCTTTCCAAATTAGACTCTTTGTTTCCGTAAACCATCTAATTATGTTGGCATTTAAATTAAATTTGCTCCAAAAAAATTTTACTGCAAACTAAATTCGTTTCGAATCAGTTCACGTTTGCCCAAAGCTCCCATCTATAAACAGCTTTAGCTTCCTTTTAAATGTTAACATTAATAAACAATTTAGCGACCGATCCTTATATCCCTTTAAGATAAAAATCTCATATGGATGTTAATATTTCTATAATATTCGACACAAATAACTCTTGTATGAATTTTAACCTCTTAACATAACTTTGTTTCTGTGAGCCGATGACTGCCCATCGTTGCCAAATAGAATAAAATCTCGAAAATTCGTCTGTAAATACTGTGGTGTTTGGACTTTACTGATTATAATTTTGGGATTGTTGTTATTAAAAGAAGTTTTATTAAATTGTTGAATATTTTGTTTTCAAACTAGCAATCTTTGAATTTTTTGAGCCTTATCTTTAATAATTTTCAGGGCATATTTTTAAGTTTTTACTGCATATTTAGTGCGCATAAAACGCATTTTTAGAGCATATTTCTGGTGTCCCTGATCATTACATATTGCAGTTAAAGTCAAAAATGTATCATCAAGTTTAACGATGCACAGTTAGATAACAGTGTACTCATTAATAACTTTTTGGTTCACTTAGGGCCTGATAATATTGTAAAACTCCACACGGTTGCATTGTAGAAAATATTTTTAAAAGCGAGGTGATTTGCAACTGACATTTTGGAACTTACTTTAATATTTCTTACAATATATCCAAACATTTATTTTTTATAAACCAAAATTAAATAATGTTTTCTTTGATTGCTATTATTAGTAAAATAAAGCTCATAAATTAAGTAATTTTTCTAATCAACAAAACTCGTTATGCTACGACAACAAAAGCTTTTAGTTAGACAAAATTCTAAAAGTATTTTTGAATCTAAATCATCTATAAAAGTTATCCATCATTTTACATGGTTCCAGACTTCCTGTAGACATTTGCCAATACCCACGGCAAATCAAATACAAAAAACACACAAACAACAAGACTAAAAATGGTTTAAAGGGCCTTTAAAAGTGGATACTTTTTGAAGGGATATTTGAACACTTATAGTATATTATCAGTTCAACTTTATTTATCGTAATGTATTTAAGATTTTTTAACCATAAGCGTAGCTAGACTAATATTCTAAAGTGGGCAAGTACTCCCCCTTCTCAATAATAAAATATAAATACTTTTTTTTTTTAACACAAAATAATTTTTTTTTAAGCTAAATATTTTTTATTAAAACAAAACTAAAAAAATATATCACAAAAATTCAGTCTGCAATGAATGTAACAAAAAACAAATTTTTTTTATATAAATAATAATTATATTAAAATCGATTTATTATTGAAAAGGTTGTTCTAACGTTATTTTTCTATTATTTTTTTTTTTTTTTGGAAATTCCTTATGTTTAATATTTCTTCTGAACTAATTTTGTATTTGAATTTGAAAATCGTTCCTGAATTATTGCAGTGCGTAACCATATTTTTTTTTCTACGCATAGCTGAGAAAGTTCTTTCGCAACTAAAAGAACTGATAGAAAGGCTAACTTCCTCTTGCAAAAGTTTGTAAATGTTTGGATAGATATTCTTTTCAAAACACAATCGATTTGCAAAATATTTAAGTAATTAATAATTATTTTATGAGCGCATTCCAAATCGAATTTAAAAAATTGTTAGCAGCTTTAGAAGGTTTTCGAATAGGGTTTCAATCGCTTTAAATTTCACCAAACTAATTACGATTCTCCTTTAACATTCCAATAGAAACGGTTATTGTATCATGAGCTTGTACAAGTGGCCAATTTTCCGTTTGAAAAAATTTGTTCAAAAGGTTTATCGTTTGAAGAGCAAAATTAAAGATATACAAATTCACAATGAAATCAGGTTTCTTAATTAAAATTAATATTCTAAGAGCCTCTAATGAATTTTGGTCTCTGGCTTGGTTGCAATTCTCATATCTACAACTCCATCTAGTTGTGCTGAATGAACCACCTATTTTATAATGTTTAATTAGATTAGCTAGGCTTATTCTTTTTAAATCATTATGATTTCCTAGTTTCGAAAAGTGTATGTTTAAGGTCTTGAAGAATTTAAATGAATTGGTTTTTGTTAACTTTGTGTTAATCTACTTTTTTATAAAGGACAATCCCATAGTAAGATTAACGATTGTGTTTTATACACTGAGAAAAAATTTCGTTAAATGCAAAGTAAAAACTTATGTAAAAGGAATATTTAATCGGCTATTTACAATATCTATATACTTAAAAAAATATCAAACGAAAACTGCACGCAGAGAAAAAACATGTTTAAATGTGGTCACCTCCAACAATACTATGTTTAAAGAAAATTTAAGCCATATTATGTTTAATTTAGCCATATTTTTGTCACCGACAACTATTTTGTGGTTAAACTAGTCCCCTATCAAGAAGCCACAACCATATTATGGTTGCCTCTAAGCACGTTATGGTTAAATATAACCATAATTTGTTTTTAAATTAACAATAGTATTTTCATCTTTTTCAAGAGCAGCAAGTGTTAATCATATTTTAGTTACTATTAACCATAATATGTTCGGAGGCAACCATATAACGGTTGTGGCTTCTTGGTGGAGGACTATTTTTACCATAATATGGTTGTCGTTGACAATAATATGGTTAAAATTTTCTTTAAACATAGTATTGTTGGAGGTGACTACATTTAAACATGTTTTTTATCTGGGTGTGTAATTAAAGAAAAAGGGAAAAAGTCTGGGGAAGGCAGAATTTGGTCTGGAGTGGTTTTATCAAAAACCGATACATTCGTTTATGACAATAATAACCGATTCGAACAGCTGCTTCGTAAGGTTATGGTTACGTCACGTCTTTTTTAACCATAATTGTAATTGTAATATTTGTTTTAGAAAAAATATTTTAAAATAATCTAAAATGGACAAAATCTTTTCTTAAAGAATTAAATCAAGATAGCTTATGTTTGTTAAAGGCTCTTCTAATGTAAGTCCTTTAATATTTGGTTACACTTAAATGCACCCGTAAATTTTAATAAAAAAAAAAATTATTCTAAAGATATCTTCAATCTGTCAGCTTTTTTTTCAAATGCGCGTCGAAACTTTCACTGTAAATTAAATCGCGTTATTGCGTCATACAATTTTAATTCATATTTCAATTCAATTCGTATTCCCTACAAATTGTAGTTTTTTTTTTTTTGTTCAAAGTCTCGTATTTAAATAAATTGTTTTAATAATTCTTATCAATTTTAGTTTTTGGTTTCATGTTTCATTTCATTCACTCTTGAGTTTTATATGTCGGTTTTTATGTAGAGTTGTAGTCATTTGTAATACTTATCGCCAACGTATTGTATTTTATATGTACCATATATGAATATTTAAATATAATTTATTACAATTAATTTGCTAAAGGGGCTCAAATCTTGCAGAAGAAACTTTAATACGAGTATTTTTTTTCATATGGGAAACTAAAATACACTTAAAGAAATGGAAACAACATTTAAAATTTAAGCAAAAAAAGCTAAAGTGCTAAAATTATTTTATTTAAAATTTTAGTTTTGTTTAACGCAAAAAATAAGTTTAGAGCAATGATGCTCAATTCTCATATGGGCAAATCCCAGAAACAGTCCACCAACCAAAAATTTTTCAAATGAATTTTTTTTTATGGAATATAAAACTAGATGTTTAATTTCATTTTTATATTAAAAAATATCTATTTTGATGATCATTAATACAATAATTTTTACCAAATACTACCCCACCCCTGATTTATTAATGTTACACGTGAATTTAGCATTATTTTAGGTGATTTTTGTGCTTAAAATAGCACTTACAGCAGACTCATCAAAATATAAATTTCGTTAAAATAAAAGTTGATATTCATTGGTTAAGAAATAAGTTTAAAAAATGCAATTCATAAAAATATAATTTGTTTTGTTAAAATAAATAAAATATAACAATAAAATACTACTGGAAAAACTGTAGCGTGCATTATGTGCATTTAGAATTCTCTTATAGTCATCTTTGTTTTAGGAATTAGATTTTGTATTCCTTATTATGCAAAATTCGCCAAAAATTAGGAAAACACACTTCAAACTTTGAAGTTACTTCCACTTTTTGTAGCGTGCGTCACAAAACTTTGTGATAGATTATTTCGCAACAAATACTTGCTAAGAAATTATGATATATGCTATTCGTAAGTACATATTAAAGCCACTAAATACTATACATAAGTTGAATCTATCTCTTTTGAAAGACCAAAAAATGTTTATATATCAATCAGAGAACGCGTACGAATGTAGCGTTCGTCACGCAGGATTAGCCCATATGCCTATACTTGCAAAAAGTTTTGCTGCACATTACACTTATAAATTTATAACAGTAACTGATTGTGGGTTATTAAATTCGTTTTCCGTAATATTAAAATTAAATAAAAATATAATAATTAGTATTGTGGTTATTTTGTTGAACTATTTATGGTTTTTAATCCAAATTTTTAATATTTTAATTAGGCTTAAGTTCATCAAATTAAATTTTCATTAAATTATTTTTATGAAGAAAGGAATCTTACAACATGAAAATTAAATAAAATTGTTATTGATAATCTTTCATTCTTGACCGTGGCCGGGAGTCGAACCCTGGCCGGCAGGTTACCATGACATGATTCGATCGCAACCACTCGATCTCCTCAGATGGATTTGCCGTCTTACACTCGTTGATGTGCTGAAAAAGGTCAACAAGAAAAAGAAAGACAAAAATGAAAAAACAAAAAAAAAAATGTACTTTGCACTTCAAGAAGAAAAAAAACAAAAGTAAGGAAAAATATGTAAAATCAATTAAAATGGATAATCATTAAAAAAAGCAAATTTCGATCTACCAAAGGTTAAAATACAATTTGATTTAAGGACTAATGTTTGACTATTGTCGTCAGCAGTCGTCGATGGCTTCGAGTGTAAGACGGCAAATCCATCTGAGGAGATCGAGTGGTTGCGATCGAAACATGTCATGGTAACGTGCCGGCCAGGGTTCGATTCCCGGCCACGGTCAGGAATGAAAGATTATCAATAACAATTTTAATTAATTTTCATGTTGTAAAATTCCTTTCTTCATAAAAATAATTTAATGAAAATTAAATTTGATGAACTTAAAAAAAAAAATATATACATTTATGTTTGTTGTTCAAAAAACAAACTACCAAAAAAATGTTTTTCCGTTCTTATTTTGTTATGTAGTTTGATTTTTTGTCTCGGTAGGCTAGCTGGTAGCGAGCTAGTCTATCAGCGCCGAGGTTGCGGGTTCGATTCCCGCCAGAGACTCTGGTTTCTTTCCTGCAGACAAGCATAGAGCTTCGCGGGATTAGCTTAGGAAATTTAAAAAAAAAAAAAAAAAATATATTTTTTTTAAGTAAAAACTATTAAATTTTACGGAATATGCTGTTTAATAAAAAAAAATTTAAAAATTATTGCAAAATTCATTTATTTTAAATGAAATGTAAGTGATCCGTTTTTTAATGAATTTTAAGCTGTTTAAAATGAATTTTCGTTGGAATTTAACTACATTATATTTTGAGTGTAATTTTATTCGTGTAAATGCCGATAACGAACATTCGGAAACTATTGAAATTTTTCTCTCTGAATAAGAAAAAAAAAGTAGCTCAGCTGTGCTTTCAACGCCACCCGAAAAATGAATTCGCCTTGAACAACATCGCAATAAAAAATTGAACTTCAAACGAAGCAGGTTTGTAAAGGAGAAATGTAAGAGTTTCGCTTACCATACCGTTTACGGAAGACATGAATTTTATATGGCGAGTTCACACTTTGAAGCAATACATTTTTAACACAAAAGGCGCTTTATTCAACGCATAAAAAAACTGGTGAACGTAGCGTTTAGCTGTACACACTGAATGATTTTTTACAGGTATTTTTGATGTTCTCCCTTACAAACCTGCTTCGTAGCAAGAGAATGCCGTGTCACTTGAAAATTATTATTTTTTTAATAAAATTTGTTAAGAGCTCCTTCACCTACTTTACTGCATCTGTGTATGTCTTATTGCGTTGCGCATAATTGTGCGCTTATATTTTTAAATGTACCATTAGTGCTTCGCAAAATGATAACATTTTTTATTGGGATCTTTGTGTTAACGATATGAAGCAAAATGTTTTCACTCGTAACATGAATAAAACAACAGTTTGTTAGGAAAATGAATGAACATATCAATATGAATCAAGTTGTTCATGCAACTGTTCATGCAGGGGCGTATAGTAAATGCATTTTTTATGAACCCATCTGTTGAGAAGGAGGTTTTACAAAAAAAAAACTTTGTTGTCAACAGTTCAAGGCAATTTATCAATTAATCATTTTAAATAGTTTTTGCTTCTACAAGTAAGTTTTGAAAAAGTTAGATAGGGCGTTTTATGTTCTAGGAAACGACATAATAAAAGACACGGTGCTTTTGAAATATTTGGTTAAAATCGGTTTTTTTCTTATACCATGTTCGCACGACAGCGTTTTTACGTAATTTACTCTCTCATTCGTAATTCACAGCCTAATTATGATCCAAATAACTTAATTCGTCATAAAAAAAGTTGAGAGCGGATTATCTCATTTATACGTAATTGAATTTTTATTACCCTGTGGATTACTTTAAAATCAATGTGATCTCTAATTTTTATCGGTTTTTTTCCATAACCAGTTGTCAAAGCACTAACAAAACAAACAAAATATAACATAAACAAAGAAAAGTAAACAAAATAAACAAAATAAAGGAAATAATTTTATATTATAAAATTTAATGGCAGATAATATTTTTTACTTACTTTTTCTTTCCATTCTTTATACAAGTAACCGCAAACAAACAACTAAATTTAGCAATAAGCAAAATTAATAAAAAAAGAAGAAGAAGAACATGGCATTATATGTCGTGCGAACATGGCATTATATGAAATGTTCTTATATCCGTTATCTACTGTATTTTCTGATAAAACGAAATTCGTGTTAAAAATTTTAAAATATAGAACAAACTTTCTTTAAATTTAATTATATAAAAACGATAAACATAAATTCAGAAATAGCGGTTCTAAAATTTATCTTTATCAACTAATTGATTATTAGAAAATCTATTTTAGATTAGAGTGAACAAATTACTCTCAGCTGGTCACCTTTCTACGCATATCGCACAAAAAACACGATCATTGTATCGTCAGCAAGTAGCAAGAAGAAAACATCACGTTTTTATTTTTTTAATAAGAGATAAACTTTGGTGATTATGGGTTGACCCTAAAGAGTAAGGGAAATGAGAATGCATATAATAAAGAGGCAGGTAATCAGCAAAAAGTTTTGCAACTAAAAATAGAATACTTCTTAAGAAATTTAATAATAAAACAACTGAAATAGAAACTTTAATTAAAATACAAAACTCATGTGAAAGAAAATTAAGAATTTCAAAATCGTTTTGATTTGAAAGGAAACAGGCTAAAAGGATATTTAAGCCGATTTTTTAAATCTTTTAATGGTTTTTAGATATTTCATTTATCTCGATTTTGTTCAAATTTAAATTTATTAAAATTTCCTTGAAATTTTCTCTGTGTGTTGTAAACCAAATTTTATTAATTGTATAAAAAAAATTGATAAGATTTTATATTTTTAATTGTCTTGGTTTGCAAAAAGAAAAAATTTAAAAAAAAGCTGAAACGACGTATTTCATAAAGTTTACGATAAGAAATAAAAAAAAGCTTAATTCTGAATTAAAACGTTTAGTGAATGAAATTTGTAACAGTCGTGTTTGAGCATCGAAACCAAAAAGTCTTAAAACAGAAAAAGATTTAAAAAAACCGAAACTTAAAATTAAAAAGAAAAAATTTCAAAAAAATAAAAGTGAACTTAATAAAAAAAATTTTGGATATGCTTTTGGCAAAACAAAAAATTTGGCAATTAACTAAAAATACAAAGAGAACTTAGAGTTTTGAAATAACAAAAAATTAAAACAAAAACAAACAAAAATGCTGCTTTTGGAATTGATTTGTTTTATTTATATTCTGCTTAATGAGCATGTTAAGGCCAAACCAACGAAATCAGAGGCCGACTTAATGGAATTAGCCCCCATTACTTTTACTATTGCCGAAGAAACAGCTTGGGAGCATTTAAATAAAAGTTGCTTGCTAAATGACTGCGATGAGCATGTAAATGTAAAACATTTACAGCAAATAGCCACTCATATGAATCGTGCCATTAACCCCTGCGAGAATTTTCATGCTTATGCCTGCAGCTTCTGGCCGCAGCAGCATCCCCAACAAAAATCTGTCATGGCCATGGGAGAGCAACAATTGAATGACAAATATGAAGAGATATTTCGTAAAACACAAAATAATGTTTTATCCTCTCTGAGAGGAGATTTGGTAATGCATAAAATGCAGCAATATTTGGAGGTGTGCCAACAAAGTGAGCAAGAAGAGAAAGCTTCATGGAAACAGTATATTATTACGCTCCGAGATTTGGGATATCTTCAGCTAAACAATCAAACCAATTGGCTGCAAACTTTGAGAGAGCTCAACATGTACTCTAGTAGCCGTTTTTTTATCTCTTTGCAAATATACCGTTTCAATGCTTCTCGCTATATGCTGAGCATAGATCCCCATAATCTCTTGGAGAGAGCTAAGTTCTCTACGGATATCTACGAGATCTTGAAAATTTACACCAACGACTCTTTTTTAAAAATAACAAACGATTTTAAGAACTTGGAACTTAACTTGGAGAATATTTTGAAAACGTCCTGCCTAAATGCCGTAATAGATGAAAATAATGAATGCTATTTAGCTGAATGGCTTAGCTACGGGGAATTATTGCAAAGCAATTCTACCATTAACTGGGAATATTTACTTACCGATTTTCCTTTGGAACTCAACGATCAAATATTAGTTAACGATTTGCATAGTTTAGAAAAAATTAAGACTTATTTAGATCAGTCCTCACAAAAGACCTTATTTTTATATTCCCTTGTTCGTTTCATCAATTATTTACAAACCCATAGGTATAATATCGTGGAAAATGGCTCGGGCCTCAAGTCCTGTTTAAGGCATATGCGTAAACATTTTCCTTTGTCCATGAATTATTTGTATGAGAAAGTTTTCTACTCGCATGTACGCGCTCAAAGTGATGGTGTTATTAATCAGATTTTCTCTGAATTAAAAGAGCAATTTTCTCTTATACTCGATCGCAATCAAATGGATCTTAGTTTGGAAAGTATTCAATATTTAAAGAAAAAATTAAAATATTTAGAATTAAATATAGGAAATCTGCCGAAAAACGCTTCTCAGCACTTTTACGCTGAGTATACAGCGGATCTAAAAGTCACCCGAAATTTTTATATAAATCATTTAATGGCCTTAAAGCACTTTTTCCAGCATCAACGTTTACTGGCCTCTTCTTCCAAATTCGAAAATTTTTGGTATACTTTTAATCTGCATATGCCAAATTTCTTAGACAATTTAGACTCCACTCCCTACTACTTTAGTATTGCCAATTTTATTATACTTCCTTATGCCTATCTAAAACTACCTTTTTTCGATTACCGTTTCTGGCCTTCTTTGCTTTTCGGTGACTTGGCGAATACTTTGGGACACGAGCTGATACATGCTTTTGATTCTAAATTCCTAGAAAATGATTTTGCCGGCAACTATAACGATCAAGAGTCTTTAGCCATTACAAGCAATAAGAAATTCCAACAAAATATCGCCTGTTTAAGTAAAGAGCCCACTAAATATCTAACTGAGCGTATAGCCGACATTAGTGGCACTCATTTGGCTTTGAAAACTTTTGTCAAGGATCCTCTCTTTCTCAAACATAATGGTAAATTATTTTTCCTACAGTTTGCTCAATTCTTTTGCGGCTCCACAGAATTGGAATCTTTTGAGTTGGAGGATAATTCTCATGATTTAGATAGTCTTAGACTTAATTATACTCTTTCGCATATGCCAGAATTTGCCGAAGTATTTCAGTGCCCATCGGGGAGTCCCATGAACCCTGTAGAGAAATGTAAGCTGTGGTAATGGGTGAACATTTATTAAATAATATTCTCAAATTAGATTAAGTGTAAAAAAATGTATTTTTTAACAAATGTACTTATCGTACTTTTTATGTAAATTTATTTAATTGTTTTTTTTTTTAATGTACTTATACGGGTATGTGATGAAAATCGATGCGTTTTTCAATGGTGTGCTAAATTTCGAGCGGTTTTAAATGACATTTCTAAATTAAAGTTATAATTTTTTGTTCAAAATACAGTTTAATTATCACATCTGTGGAATTAAAGAAAAAGTTCGTTTATAATACAAAGTTTAAAAAACGTAAACATAAATGTTTTTTGAATGAAAATTCGTATTATTAACAAGATTTTTTTCCAATTTTTAAATTTGACTAATGATGTTTTGTCAAAATGCCACAGATACATATATAATAAAATATTTAAACGACTATATACAGACAAGAAGCGGAAAATGCTGAAAACAATCTTATCGATTTCCATTACACTCCTGATAAATGTTGAGGGCCTACTTGTTTGAAACGCAATGCAACGCCAACATTTCATTGAAAGCAACAAACAAATTTTTAAATATTTTTGACTTTTTTTGGTTTCAATGAAATTTTTGGCGTTGCGTTTTCCACAATTGGGGCTCAGAATTAGTAATAAGAAATTTTTTGGTATTTTTATTTTTTAAGTTTATTTATATTTATTAAATGGTAGAATCAAAATAATAAAATTGTTATAAAAATAAAGGAAAACAAAATTTTATTTTAACTATTATGGGCGAATCAGGGTGCCTTTGGCATTTTTAACCACAATTTTTTTATAGAAATTGATAATCGATATTTCTGAATATTCTTGAGAACTACCAACTTTCATATATATGAAACGTTTTTGAGGAATACAATTTTTTTAGGATCCGTCCTAAGTCCGATAATGGACACAAGGTCTAATAAAAGAAACTATTGCATTTATGTGATTTACACCAGTGTTGCCAAAACTTGGTGACCAAAAATGGCTAAATTTACGGAAAAAATGGCTAAAATGGGCTTAAAAATGGCTAAAAGTTTTTTTTAAATAAAAACACATTAAAATTCAACAGCAAAACAGAAATAATTCATTAAAATTGTTTAGGATTAAATTGTAAGTTAAGATCAATATGTTAAATAAGAATAAAATATATTAATATTTATTTTAAAATATTTTAAAAATTAAATCATCGATAAATTCGATGTCGTTATTGTTCATCTAATAGGAATCACTCGTGCCTATTAGTTTAAATAATTTGAAGGTAAATCATAGTCCCGACAACATTTACCCTACCTTTTGAGTCCAGATCTACAAAAAAAACCAGTAAGAAAGTAGAACCTATGTACCAAATGTTATCAAATAATCTCCAAAATTGCAACCTGTGCTTTGCGCACAAGGTTTACATGGACAGCCAGCCGAAAAACATCGTGATTTCGACTCAGAAAGTGATTCTGAGTCAATCGGTATACGTAAAGGTGGGTTTAGGACCAATATTTAAAGGTGTTACAAACAAAAATTATTTTAAAATATTTACCTAATTGATAAAATCGAACTAACGGTTGCTAAATGTAACCCATTTTCTCAAATTACTTTTAACAATATTTACTTGGCTGAATACCCTCTCTACTTTAGCATAAGACCATGGAAGTGAGAGCAACTTTATAGTCAATTCTGAAATTTCTAAAAAAAAATTTTTGCCGCCAGTATCTCTTTATTGGAAATCTTGCAACCAAAAAGAAAGAAACACTGATGTTTGAGTTGATCCATTTAATAAATTTATATAGCGATTTTCAACATTGTAAAAGTTGTAATTTAATTTGATGAGATTTAATTGTTAAAAATGCTTATTTTACTTTTATAAATTTTTATAATAAAATAAAAATTATTCTTTTAAAAGAAAAACAGCAAAAAAAATTTTATGGCTAAACAAGTTGAAAAATGGCTAATGGCTAAACTCATTTTTTAATAGCTAAAGGCTAGATTACACTATTATACTTTGTATTAATACATGTCAAAAACTCAAGTAATATGACAAAGTGCGATAGTGTGAATGCAATGTGTCACGAAAATGACAAGTATTATGAAAAAAGTTTGACATCCCATACGACGTCATCGTTTTTTGAAAAATTTCTAAACAATAATACTTTTCATTGGATCAGGGTTGCATTTTATTCCATGTGTGAGTGTTTCTACTTTGTGTGATGGTGTGAACACAAACTGTCATGTTAAATAAGATTTTTTGACAGTCGCAACCAAACTCTTTAGATTTCTATCTCACAAAGTATTATGGAATACGTAAGACTTGTGAGATAGTGTAATCTAGCCTTGTTTTATTTCCTACTTTCAGATTAAAATTTAATCAAAATATTTTTTTTAATAAAATTTACTTTTTTAATTTTTTTTATAAAAATTCTGTTAGCCCATTTTACATGTGATGCTGATAACACGTGAAACCGGTGAAAAACGTCATTAGAAACTGATAACGCCCCATTAATAAACATGTGAATAATAAACAGAAATCGACAAATGCTAATCGCGTGACTATAGAAAAATGCAAGTAATGGTAGAGAAAACAGTTTAAGCATTTTAAAATATTTTAATGAGAGCCAAAAATTGTAAAATTTTTTAAAGAAAATAACACGATGAAAAAAGTCGCGAAGAAAACAGTATTTTGCGATTTTCATAAAGCAAATTTCTCTATTGGACTTCGTCGATTACAGAACTTCTTATAAAATTACAAAATCCAGTTTATAGATTTAAAAAGGTTCGGCTCTTATCAGTAGACATTTTTTATTCAAAGGCAGAGCCTAAATCTCGTTTTTAATGTAGCGATAGTTTTACTTTTTCCGTAGTTTTTTTATTTAGGATTAACTTTAGTAGCTTTAGTGCTCAACCAGGCAAACTTCAGGCAAAAATCCTAAAGCGCCGAATTAAATCGTCGACAGTGACTTAAATTTCTCTCTCATTTCTTTATATTTCTACTGTTCATATTTTTTGTTTTGTTTTTAAAATGTATGAAGTTAGATGAATGTATTGTTAAAAGAAAAAGTGTTTTAATGTGAGATCGTAAGAAAAACGTTCCCAAATTTAAATAAATTGTATTTCGCGATTGTATGAAAAATGTGATCTCGACGCAGTTCTGTTTGAACACTAAAGCTTCTAGCGTTGCTTGATTTAGCCCTATCTTACCTCGAATTATGGATCTTAATGTAGCCATTATTGACCCTTAATTGTAGCTTTTTTTGAAGACTACTTTATTTAGCCCTTAATTTATTAAACCTCTATTTTACGTAGCCTTTACATTATGTAGCCTAAGCTTTATTTATAGCTGTTAATTTTACCTCAGTTCAGCTCTAATCTTGCTCATAATGTAGCCCAATTCTAATTAAAATCGTGTACTTAAATGACGATATAGTTTAGTTTTAATCGTTACCTGTATTTTATGTAGCCCAAGTTATATGGTAGCATTAATTTAGCCCTATCTTTGCTTCAATTTAGCCATTATTGACCTTTTATCGCAGATTTTTATGTCTTCACTTTATGTAGTCTGTACGTTATGTAAGCACTAATCCAAGTGTTAGTGTAGACTTTCTTCAGCTCTCGTCGTAGCTCTTAAAGTAGCCCTGTAAGAAAGGATTAACTTACTGTTTATTGTTCTTGTTTTGGTTAGAGCTTTCATATAGTTACAAGTAAAACTAGTGTTTATAATTCCTATTTGCTTAACAGTTTTATTTGTATAATATCTTTAGTTATTGTAAAATCGTTGGATGAAATTTTCTGATAATCTAGCCTAAGCAACCAGTGAAATGCGCATAGGAACAGCTTATCTCATTAGAAATAAATTTCAGTTTATCAATTGTATGAATTGGGAATAAAGCACATTTAAATGAAACCCTAAAGCCCTTATTATTGACGTTTAATCGCAGTTTTTATGTTGCCTTTATTTTATGTAGCCTGTAATTTGTGTCGCATAAGTTTTAATCATTTCTGTAAAAGTTTCCTTAGTTCAGCTCTAATCTTGCCCTTTTTTACTTGCCATTATTTTACTTAATTCAAAACTTTTTATGTAGCCTAAGTTGCGATCAAAGCTGCTAAAGTTGCCATAGTTCTGCTATAGTAGTAGCTCTTAAGGTAGCCATGTCTTAATGTTATACTAGGACTTAAATGTAACCATAGAAAAATTTAAATCGTAGCTCTTAATAAGGCCTTTACGTTATGTAGCATAAGCTTCAATCGTAGCTGAGTACGTGGCCTTAGTTCAGGTCTAAGTATAGCCATAACTTAATTAATATCGTGGACTATAATATAGCCGCAGCTTAACTTTAAGCGCATCTTTTTATTTAGCCTTTACTTTATGTAGACAATCGTAGCTGTAAGTTTTGCATTAGTTCAGCATAGTCGTAGCTTTTAATATAGCCATTTCTTAATTTTTATTGTAAACTTTAATGTAGCCATAACAGAACTGATATAAGGAAACTCGAGCGGCTTCGACACGGACACACTAGATTAACACAATTACATTTAATGAGCCTGCCGGCTATCAACTACTGCAACTGTGCATATCCCTTTCGGGATCCATCACATATTCTTATACACTGCCCCAGATTCGCTACTGAAAGACTTAACGTCTTTGACGGTACCGAGAAAGATTTTAAATTTTCTTAAATCATCTAACACATACACTTATATTTAAGAAATCAACATCTTAAACTTTGTTTTTTCTTTTTCTGCCCATAATTGATTAAATAATTAATTATTAATACATATCGTTTTCTTTTATATTATACTAGCATATACCCGCTACTTCGTTAGCGTCTCCTTTTTCTTCGTGGACATATTTTTATGCCAAAGTTTATTTTTCTAGGTGTAAACTTGATTAAATTCTAGCATTTAACCCGCTACTTTAGTAGAACCAAAAAGCTAAAGAAAAATATCCAATTTCCAGTATTTCCTATTTTGGGTACTATATTTTAACCCTATTAAAGTATTGAAAATTTCATTGTTGTAGTGGCAGCCCGTAATTTAGTACGAATGTGTCAATGAATGGAGCAAAATGTTTTGTAAAAAAAAGTACCTAAAATAGTTACGATTTTCACCCCTTAAATGTATACGTATTTTTTACCTTTTTTACCCCCTAAACATTCGAATTTCGAAAAATCACGTCTTAGTGGATCGATTTGAGGAGTGATCAATCGCTAGTCTAAATTTCAAGGGTCAGCGGCTTGGGCTGGGCGATGATGAATGAGTCAGTTACTCACGCAACTCTATTATATATATAGATTGAGCTGAAGGCCAATGTTGCTATTGCTCTAATCTTTATATCAGTGGCATTTTGACAAAAAATTTTAAGTCGAGATAAGATAGCGAACAAGTTTTTAAGAAAAAACTCGGTAAAAAAATCATTTTTATCAAATAATAAAATAAACCTAAATTAAAGAAAAATTTCGTTTATAATACAAAATTTTAAAAACGTAAACAACAGTGTTTTTTTAATGGAAATTCGTATAATTAACAACATTTTTTTCAACTTTTTTAATTCGACTTAAGATGTTTTGTCTTGCACTGGCAGGACATAAAATAAAGAATTAGGATAAGATTTGATTAATTATTGTTAGTTCATATTTAATATATGAATTTTCAATAAATAAATAATGAGAGAAAAAAAAAAAAAAAAAAAGATGTTTTGTCAAAATGCCACAGATATTATCTTATGATTTGTAATTTTAAGCTAATAAAATAATAAATAAATAAACATATTGTAAACTTTAATGTAGCCATAGTTTAACTTTAATCATCTTTTATGAAGTCTTTACTTTATGTACCTTCACTTTAGTGTCAATTAAGGCTATTTGCATAGCTTTTAAATTTTAAATGAAGCTTTAACTATTGTGTCAACATATGCTACTTTGAATCTTGAAATAAAAGTTAGTGTTCCTTTTTTTATTTATTATAAATTGTGCTTTTAAGTCAAAGCAATTTGTTTGCAACACTTAAAAGTAACAGTGTTTAGAAAATTTGAATTAGCTTATTACACGGGCGAAAAAAGTTTCGTTTATATTTTTTAATCAAAGCTAATTTTTCCCAAATATTTTTTTAATTTAAGTAAACATTACAATTTTATGGCCTAAATTTGGGTCAAGTTTTTTTTTATTATACCTCCTTACCTACAGCATTACCACAGTAAAATAACATTTCCCCCGATTTTAGCAAGGAAAAAACTATTAAAAAGATTAATTTTATTTAACTTTATTATTTATACAGAGTTAGAAAAGAGAAAGAAAAAAACAAACAAAGCAACAACAAGAAATTTTATTCATGTTTCTTTAGCAAATAAATCTTTTAAAACCTTTCTATTCTGTGTTGCATACTTGTAGGCTTTGTTAAATATTCATACAGTAAAACAAACACAAGAAAAGAAAATTTGTAAAAAAGGTGTTTTAATTAGAAGCAAATTTAGAAAAAAGAATTTAGTTGAACAAAAAACATGGAATTTTTAAATGTTTGTAGAAGAATATTGTAGTTTATTTTTTTTAATTTCTCTTTATGATTTGAACACAAAGAAAAAAAATTTAAATTTTATTTAAAATATTTTATATAAATTCTAGGCATTACTTTTACGGCTTTTAGTCAAAGAAATAAATTTGTTTCAACAAAAACTAAGATTTTTTACAAAATATTTTAGTTTTTTTTTTATAATATAATTTTATTATTAAAGCAATTGATTTTGGTCATGACAGTTTATACTTTGTGTTTGACTTTTTTATTCTTTTGAATATTTTTATATTGAGCAAAAATATTTGCAAAAATAGCTTTCTTTTGTCGATGTTTGTTTGTGAAATATGAAAAAATATAAAAAAAAATATTTAAATAAATTCCTTGCAGTTTAAAGGCATGACAAATCACATAATTGAATAAAATTTTTGAAATACAAATAATTTAGTAGACAGAAAATGCAAAATACAATAGAAATTGTTTGGGACGTTCCAAAAAGAGGTGAAGAATTTAATTCAACTTGAAATAAGAGAGACATATATTTATATAACCAATATAGTCAAAGTTTGGTTTTAATTGTAGATTCCTTGTTAGACTATAGTAAGATATTTTTAAATCTTAAACTACTTTTATTCTTCTTCTTTTTCTATCATCCTTCTCTCCAACTAAAGCATAGACCTCTTGAAGTACACTAAAAATTTCATTCATTGTAATGTTTGTACATGAGTTTTACACTTTGAAAATGGTTTTGCCTGCTGCATAGCATTAATATCTTAGAAACAGGTTTTTTATATATTTCTTCTTTCACCCTATTTTATTTTCAACTTCGGCTCCTTGAGTAGCCTTTTTTAATTAGTGCCTTAATTAATCGTCAATCGCGGCTTTTACTACAGATTTAGCTTGTCAAAAATCGAAGCTCCTTTAGTAGTATGTCCTTGGCTTTATTTATGGATCCGGATGCATCTTCAGTTTATATTAAACTAAAATGATGCTTTAAGCTTAAGCTTAGTTTCAATTGAGACTATTTATATAACCTCTTATAGCTTAAATAAAAGCTCTAAGCATCTACACGCAGAGAAAAAACATGAATAATAAGTGGCCACTACGAACATTTTTATTCATATTTGCCTATTATGTTTACTCTAATAAGTTTATTATAATCCTAATATAACTTGAAAAAATATTTTTTGTCCTAAACATTTTTAAATTCATCAAAATTATATTATATGGTGTTTTACACCTAAAAAGTTACTCTGATCTAGCTAAACATATTAAATTATGTGAAATGTTTGTTACTATAATATATATATTTTCAACTATACATTTAAAATCATAATATAAGTTGCACACAAAAGGTATGTTTAGTACAATAATTTTTGTTTGCTTTAAAACAAATTCTCTAGTTGAGCCAACATTTATTGTCAAAACAAGCGATGTGTATTTATAAAGAAAATAAAATTTTCTTCACGTCGTTAACGTCTGCGAGCATCAGTTATTCTGACAACTTGGATTGTTACAAAAAAATTAAAACTTTTTTCAGGGAGAAAAAGGCCATGCTGCCTTGCAAAACCTATAAGTTTATTAAAACAGGTAAGTAATTTAAATAAAATTATTAAAATACATACATACATATACAAATAAATTTGTTATTGTTTTTATTGTGAGAACCATATAACATGTTGGAAAGATCGTTTGTGTTTTTCTTCTGAACATAAAAATATGTTTGAGACAATAATTTGCTAAAAAAAACATTATGTCTGAACATATATTGGTCCTAAAGACATTTTGGACACAATAATAACCACAAAAATTAATGATAGTTTGGGATTGTGATTGAATCAACTATGTTTTTTCTTTGCGTGTAGTGAACAGAAACCGTGTTGACGAAAACTTTCTTATGACATTGCAAGGACATTAACTTAAGAATTGGAATAATGATTTGATTAATTAGTGTGAGTTTGAATTTTTATTTTGAATAAATATGTATATATATATATAACAAAAACAATCATTGCTATTCTGGTAGCTTTAATAAAGCTCAAATTTCGGGTTTTTATGTACTACTTTAAGAATTTTTTAATTCATTTTAATTCAATAAGTTAGCTTTAACTCTTACTCTTTGTGTAGTCTTAGTTTGGTTTCAATCGTAGATATCTAAAAAGTCTGGCTCTTTATAGAGTCTTAGATAAGCTTAAAGCCAGGCTTATTTTGTAGCCTAAGTTTTACTTTGATTCTGGCTCTTAATCCAGCCAAAAATTGAGCTTAGAATTGTTCTCAGTTAAGCTTTTTTAAAAAATTGCTATAAAGTCTTCCTTTGCTTCGTTAGAAGGGCCATTTTGAAGTCTCTATTTAACTTCAACTGCAGACAAATTTATTTGCTTTTAATTCTTTGCAGACCAATAAAGTGTAAAAAGAATGTTCTTTAATATAAATATTTTTTCTTGTAGCCTCAATTCTATATGAGGCAATAACAAGACACTTGTGGCCTCAACAATGACAACTATGCGAACACAATAAAATCCAATTTCCCAACTAACTTTTTGTGAACAAAACGTCAAGTGTTGTATCAAGGGATGATAAGGATGATGATGGTGATTCCTATAAAAACTTTAGTTCTAGTTCTTTCTAAACCTAAAGATATTTTAATAAAATTTGATTTTTCCACAAAAGTTTATGCAAATCTTACAGTTAACTTTTTGCTATTGCTAAACAAAATATTTTTTTTTTACAATACACATGTGTCTTGCATGAAAAGGCTTGAAATTCCGTAAAAAATTTTTCGGATAAGATTCTCAATTGTTTGCAAAAGGAGACTGAGAAAAGGCACTAAAAGAAGTTTGAAAAGTACTTGTTAAAAAAAATATGCTAAAAAAGTAGAAAAAATATTTGCTTTACTGTAAAATATCTTTTTTCCTTTAAATTTTCTTTTTTATGCGAAAGAGTTAAAATATATATGCAGCATTTGTTTTAAAAGATTGATGATGGCATTGATGAAGACAAAGTATGTAGTGGCAGGTGTGCTGCAACTAGACACTAAAAGTCTAAAAATTTGAGGCATATTGTAAAATGATATCAACATATTTTTGGTCAGAGCCTTTTCTTGTTATAATTTTAAAACACATTATGCTAATAAGAGAGAAAAAATTACATGAGTATACAATGTTAATTATTTTCTCGTTTGTTTAAAGGAAACATTTTAAATTTTACATGGAAAATAACTCAAAATGTTAAACTGATACTTAGACGAAACTCTATTCTATTGCAGTAAAATACGGCTATTGCGTTTGGAAAATATAAAGAGCTACAAGCTTAATTAAATCCTCTTACTCTCTAAAACGGGTGTTTTTTTAAGCTCTATAGAACTTGAAAATGTTAAAAAAATAATACCTGAAATTTAATTTTAAACAAAAATTTTTCTTTAATTAAAAAGCATTTCTGGCCGTATGTAACGAACAGTACGTACATAGTTAGCCCCCAAGGCGTCCATTGTTGCTCGTTTATCAAGGGGTGATAAATATCATGGTCAATTTCTCGAAATTTACTTATAGCCAAATTTTCATTTGAATAAGTCGATGGTTGCCGTCACTTTGGCAAACAGTGCCCCATCCTGCTGAAAACACATCGTGCCCAGATCACGTCTTCCAAATTTTTAAACAAAAAATCATTTAGCAGGGTGCGGTAACGACTATATTGACCACAACGGGGGCTCCTGCCTTAATTTTGAAAAAATAAGGTCCAATGAAGGCTGTAGGGTCTGCTGTGGATTGTTCTAACTCCATATGCGTCGTGTGTCTTGACATATTTCTAATACTATGTATTTCACATGCCGGTAACGGCAGTATTGCCATAGGATACACAGAAAAAACCCTCCAAAATTGTTCATCAATTAAAACTTTAATCAGAAATAAAATCAGTGTTAATTAAAAATTTAATTTAGTGAATTAAACGTTTAGTCAAGTTAATTTAACGTACAATCAAGTGAATTAAACGTTAAATCAAGTTAATTAAACGTTTGAATGCTACTATTAATTTGTTTATTGGTGCAAATTTAATAAATTTTTTAATTGAAATCAATTTTATTTTCTTCTGTGTAGTCTTTATTGAAAAGTAGGTGCGAAGTCAACTTCAAACCCTCACACGAAGACCAATATGGTCCATTGTGACGCGTTAGTTAAAGATAGAATGCTAATTAGAAAATAGTAGCAGAAATAAAGCCCAAGAATAGAGAAAGTTTGAAATATGTACGGAAAATACAAAAAAAATTATTTAAAAAGACAAATTG
Source organism: Pollenia griseotomentosa (assembly GCA_963931875.1). Classification (NCBI taxonomy): domain Eukaryota; kingdom Metazoa; phylum Arthropoda; class Insecta; order Diptera; family Polleniidae; genus Pollenia; species Pollenia griseotomentosa. Next base: position 197,558,387 of record OZ007561.1, on the reverse strand, counting down.
GTAAATTGCTTTAAACTGTTTATAATATATTTTTCTTCTATTTTTTTTTGTAAATAATTAATAATGTGAGTTAGGTCTTTTAGTTTTTATTATTAAATCTTTTGTTAATGTCTAAATGTCCCAAATGACCTTTTTTAGACATTTGATGCAATATGTCAAAATAAATGAAAAATTGGATTTTTATTTTTGGGTTAGTTATGACCTTTTGCGTTTTAGGTAACGATAAGTTCTTCTTTTTACACTTCATTTGCCATGAATTAAGAAATTATTAAAAAAAAGTATTGCATTATTTATTACCCTAAAGTAATTTGTAAAATTGATATAATTTTTGAATTTTATTAATTAAAAATTTAATTTAGTGAATTAAACGTTTAGTCAAGTTAATTTAACGTACAATCAAGTGAATTAAACGTTTAATCAAGTTAATTAAAAGTTTGAATGCTACTATTAATTTGTTTATTGGTGCAAATTTAATAAATTTTTTAATTGAAATCAATTTTATTTTCTTCTGTGTAGTCTTTATTGAAAAGTAGGTGCGAAGTCAACTTCAAACCCTCACACGAAGACCAATATGGTCGATTGTGACGCGTTAGTTAAAGATAGAATGCTAATTAGAAAATAGTAGCAGAAATAAAGCCCAAGAATAGAGAAAGTAGTGGAAGAAAAAAGTCAGACCAAGCAAGCAAGAACTACCCCACAAAACAAAAAACTGCCCTACATGTACCCAGTTTCTTGCTGCGCAGGCAGATCATTCCCATTGAGAATTCTGTCAGATATCTCCCAATTTGCCTCAAAATATACTACCTAACCATCACAGCCTGCTGTTCTGCAGCCTCGGACCGAGACACAAAATGTGCTTAGCTGTTTTCAACTCCTCTAGGTCCTCACACAATCTTCATATATCCGACAAGTCAGGTCCCGTACTTACCGCCGTACTGCCTATCATACAGTGGCCCGTGATAAGAGCTATCATGAATCCCAGCAGCGAATCTGAATCTGACTATACAAAATTAATTGTACATATTAACAATTATGGTATTAAAAATGACAATTGATTTGTCGTAATTTTTCCTGACTCATAACAAGGCGTCAATTGAAGCAAACAAAAAGCCAAAAACTTATGCCCGTATTCTTAAAAAATTTAAGTTTAATAAAGGTTTACAAAACAAATTTTCTATGAAAATTTTCCTTAATAAACGTTTATTAAATTTAAAAAACATTTATGAATACAGGGGTTGGACTTCAAATACATATTCAAATGTATACAATAATTTAGTTTAATAACATATCGTTACCTTAAACGCAAAAAGCCCTGTCTAACAGTTTGAAATGTTTACGGAAAATACAAAAAAATTATTTAAAAAGACAAATTGGTAAATTGCTTTAAACTGTTTATTATATATTTTTCTTCTATTTTTTTTTTTTGTAAATAATTAATAATGTGAGTTAGGTCTTTTAGTTTTTATTATTAAATCTTTTGTTAATGTCTAAATGTCCCAAATGACCTTTTTTAGACATTTGATGCAATATGTCAAAATCAATGAAAAATTGGATTTTTATTTTTGGGTTAGTTATGGCCTTTTGCGTTTTAGGTAACGATAAGTTCTTCTTTTTACACTTCATTTGCCATGAATTAAGAAATTATTAAAAAAAGTATAGCATTATTTATTACCCTAAAGTAATTTGTAAAATTGATATAATTTTTGAATTTTCCATTTAATTAATTAATTTTATGAACGTTTTAAAATTTTTATAATCCAACTTTAATTATCTCCGTTTTTGCAATGATTTTTAAGTTTGTGGTAAGTCTTACGTCTTACGTCTTGTGTTCGTGATGCTGTTGTTGTTGCTTTGTTTTAAACTGTAAACCACCCACAACAACAAATTCCATTTTATAATTTATATTCAACTCATACTCATCTCATTACAACATTGTAATAGCAGAAAATTATAAATTCAACTCACATAACATTTGCCGTTGGCATTTAACAGGATCTTATGTTTTACGACTTTATTATTTATTTTAGTTTTTATTATTTTAAGAAGTAATGGCCTGGTAAATAGCACACCTTGATTCAAAAATAAAAAACTGCACCTCAACATTTTAATAACGCCAAAGAAAGTTTTGTACTGAAAGTCAAACTCAACTTATATTTTATATTCAGCCCAATTATGAATAAAAATTCCCCGGGAGTTTTTTCCCTTTTTACATTTTTACAATTGAATTAACATAGGAAAAATGGGAGAAGTAATTGGGCTGATTATCTAAAAATTGTTTCTTTTCAGTTCTTATTAGTTATGAAAAAAGTGCTTTTTATTTACCCCGTGGTCTACAATTTTTTTGTTGCAGTACATTATGTACATACATAAAAAGCATCTACTTATTTTACAACGTGAAGTTTTTTTTCTAGTTTTTTGTTAAAATTTACCACATTGTGTTTCAACTTTTTCTTTTTATTACAGCGAGTTTTAACGGTATTTAAGTGCATGTATTAAATAATTAATTTGTTAATGTTAATTAAAAACTGACCTTTTTTAAAGATTAAATTTTAAAAGACAGTTAAAAGTAAAAAAGGGAAGAATTTAAGAAGATTTAAGAATTTAAGAAGATACGCCACTTTTTCTTTAATAAAAGAAACGGCAAAAAGCTCTTATTCTGCGGAACTTTTAAGTGGAAGCTAATTGGAATAAGCAAACGATTTAGCTGTGCCGAATCTAAACTTCCCTCTACAATTCATCACAAGATTTTATGCAGAAACTTTCTTTAATTTTCTTTTGAAACTGAGTGCCCCGGTATGCTAGCTGGTAGTGAGCTTGTCTATCAGCACCGGCGTTGCGGGTTCGATTCCAGCCAGAGACTCTGGTTCCTTCCCTGCAGACAAGCGTAGAGCTTCGCGGGATTAACTAAGGGAATTAAAAAAAAAAACAAGAAAAAAAAAAATTCATGTCCACTTGATGAAGCTTTTGTTTGCAGAACTTTAAGTACTAGGGTCGCCCGATGGTCGCTTTTCGATCACTCGACATTTAATGTTAAAATAAATCTTTTAATGTATGTACATTAGAGCGAACCACCCTTCAAGCAAAAAAAAGTGCGCCGTACACCCTAATATAAAGTATTTTTGCAAGGCGGTTTCGAAAATTTTTTTTTGCCGAACGTAGGGGTTGCCTTTTCAAATTTTTCGTTATATCTTTGGCATTTACAGTCGGATCTCAAATAATGATATATCAAAGCTTTTGTCTCGAGCAGGCCAATATTTTGCTCTGAAGCACATATTAAAAAGTGTTAATTTTGTAAGAATTGGTATTACAAAAAACTTGGCTTGAATTGGTTGTGAAATTATATAAATAAATAGTTCTCACTTGTGATTCTTTATATTACTCGGTGGTAAGGCCCTTCAAAAATCAAAGAAATATCTAAGCCATATTAAGTTATTCTAGCTCATAAGGCATTGGACACTATTGTGCAAAAGCTGTAGTTTCGGGAAGAAAAATGTTGTATATAATTTGGTTATTCATAATCCGATGTTGTTATTGTTTACTACCAGTATTCAAGTAAGTTTATTTCTTATATACATTTTCTTTCCACCTGTGAATACAAATCTTAGTTTCTTCCTAGTATAAACTTCGCCTACAAAATAATGTGTTGAGTAATTAGAAAAACATAAGAGCACTACTTACAATTCTACTGATAGAACCAATGAATTTTACATGGGATGTCCCAAAATGAACGCATTCAAAAGTAAGTCATTATTTTTTTTGCCTACATACATCCAGAAAAAAGTAGTTATTGAAGTTGTTGTAGAAGTAGTTAAAGAAGAAAGCTACTAAATAATGAGTGAAATACGCTATTCATTATTTAGTAGCTTTCTTCTATAACTGCTTCTATAACAACTTCTATAAGTATTTATTTCTGGATGTATGTAGGTAAAAAAATAATGACTTACTTTTAAATACGTTCATTATGGGACATCCCTTGTAAAATTCAGTGGTTTTTTCAGTAGAATTGTAAGTAGTGCTTTTATGTTTTTCTGATTACCCAACACATTATTATGTAGGCGAAGTTTTTACTGGGTATTGTTTTTAATATAAAAATACCCAGTAAAAACTTCGCTTACTTTTTTAAAATGAATAGCTTCTTTAACTTATTATTTAGTAGCTTTCTTCTATAACTACATCTATAACAACTTCTATTACTACTTTTTTCTGGATATATTTAAGTAAAAAAATAATGACAAACTTCTGAATGCGTTCATTTTGGGACATCCCTTGTAAAATTCATTGGTTCTTTTAGTAGAATTGTAAGTAGTGCTTATATGTTTTTCTGATTACTCAACACATTATTTCGTAGCCGAAGTTTTTACTGCGATACGACCGAAATGTTCTTGTCGAAATTCTGGGCCATACAGTAAATGTTTAATAAAGCCATTATTTTTTTTTAATACTATTTTTTTTAAAATTTATTTACAATGATCGTTATTTATTCAAGAAACTTAAGTTCTTACGACTAAATATATTTAATTAGTTGCTAAATTTGTACTAAATTATATTAAAGTCTTCTTCAACTACCACATGTTACATTTCTCTAACAAAACTTTCCCTGCCTTTCGCTGACATTCAAAGACCTCCTCGAATTCTGGATGATTGGCGACCACCTGGGGTACTCTTAGAAATGGCGTGTCATGGGTGTCATCATAGTGAATGCGTTTTGGACTAACAGCACAAAAGAATTGCGCAAATTTTATGAAAAACAACTGTTTATTAGTTAAATGAGTTTCTTCCTCAAATTTCGGCACCAAAAGACGTTGAAAGTACGAGTCATAGGCCAGCCGAAAGCCACTAAAATCTGCAATTTTTTCATTTAAACTAGAGGGTCTTTGCTTGTTGAGGCATTCGAGTGAAGTCATAAGTGATTTCTTATCTGGCAGAGATTTTATAAAGAAATTAGAAGGATTGCCCTGACTATCATACTGCAGACCATTTGTGTCAAAGGCATGAATCATTTCATGGCCCAAAGTGTTGCCCAGCTCAGCGTAAAGGAATATTTCATGGAAGTTTGATTGGAATATGGGAAACTGGAGGTAGGTGTGCGGTATTATTAATAAATTGGCAGAAGGTTGATAGGCAGGGGAACCAAAGGGCCAATGGAAATAGGTATGTATGGGGGAGTACCATTGCAGGTTGAGCATATTAAGTCTTTCGGTGCGTTGATGCTGTAAAGCATTCAGGTGGTTCCAGTAGAAGTGGCCTTTTGTTACCTCCCATGAAGCAAAGTATTCCTGATAAAAATTCTGATCTGTGTTTAAGGGTAAGTTACCAATATTTAATTTCATTTTATAGATTTTCGCTAAAAGAAATAGCTTTTCCTTATCGGAAAGTTCTTGAGAATGTTCATTTATTATTTGGGCAAACTTTTGCTGCATATTTTTGAATAGTTTTTGTATAACCGCATCACTAGTATTTCTTTCGTGCTGATAGACTTCTTGCTCGTATATATAATCCATGGCTAAAGGCACTAAGTCCCTCATATGCTGCAAACATTTCAGCGGTGAAGAAGCTCTTAGCATTAGTCGTTCCAGGTACCCTAGAAACTTTAACTTTAGGGTGTGTATTAAGGTATTCGTTGAAGTTTTTTGCACCAGATCTCCGAGTTTTCGAAAATAGTCTAAATTAGCCACTTCTAAAGGTAAAAGTTCTACAGACTCGTGACTGAAAATGTTAGAGAAATAGGCCTTAAAATCCAAATCTAAAACTTTACGATCCGCCTCTTCTACTGACATTTGTACGGCAAAGTTTTTATTATGGTTTTTATGTAGAGCTGCCAATTTCTTTATGAAATTTTGTATATTATGAGACAACAAACGAGTTCTTTTATTCAATGAACCATCCATTTCATCTAGAAGCTGCTCCTCGTAAGAAGAGAAACCCAAATTTTGCAATTTATCCATATGAATATAAAAATGCGAGGCATTACGATTTTTCATGTCCAATGTTATAAGAAAACCATTGAAGCCTACAGCCTGCAAGCGTCCCAAGGAAGACCAAATATTCCAGTTTTGCTTCGGCAGCCATAAATCACCAGATTGTGGCCATTCATCTTCCTCAGTGGGTTTTAAAATTCGCAAATATTTTAAAGCATCAAAGGACTGCTGTTCCTTGCACGTCTCATAATATTCTCGTACCTTCTGAAAGATTTTATTTGTTTCCCTTTTATGCCCAAAGATTCTCTTTTCTAGAATATCTTTTAGCTTGCGATTGATTTTATATTCTAAACTGCCTATTGTATCCAAATATTCTGCATTTTTAGGCATCAAATTTTCCCAGTTACCACAGGCATATTGATAAAAGTCCTGGCAAGGATTAACATCAAAATTCATGTAGCTTTTCATGGTTTGCAAAAGTCTATTATTAATATTTCTGGACTGCCAAGAGCGAGCCCGACAAGAAGAGAAGCTCACAGACAAAATAAAGACTATTACTAGTACTAAATACTTCATTTTTGAACTTTCACTCTAAAATTTTTTAAGCTTGAGTTTTTTTTTTAATAATTTTAAATTAATTTTTCATTATTATAATTTTAAAAATCAAATTCTTTTTTGCCAAGATACTGCTTCGTCTTCAGAACTTATACCTTTTACTTCTCTTAAAAATTTGTTACTAATTTAGTATTTTCTTTAATTTTGAAAATTTATTAAACTGAAATCTCATGTCTTTGATTCTTTGTCATTATTTGTCTTATCATTTGAAAACCTCACCTCTCACTGATCTTTTTTAATAAATTTCATGTATGTTATGAACTGATAATAAACCTGATTAAGCATCTAAAAATTACTTTTTTTCTTAATCTTCATAGAAATGCAAGTAAAGAAGAAAATATTTGACACAAATTTGATAATGATGGTGTTCATGAAAGGAGAAATTTAACAGATATAATGGAAAAATAAAGGCTTTAATTGTAGCAAGTAAAAGTATTATAGTCGGCTGTGCCGAATCTTTGATACCCTCCACCGAGAGTTAGAGGGAGCTGTGAATTATGACACAATTATTATAAAACCTGACCTCACAGTATCAATATTCGATACAGTTTTAGTCGTATTTTTAAATTTAGAAGTCCTCAAAACGAATTTGTGCAAAATTTAATGACAACCGGTGCATTCTGCTACCAATACAACAGAAATATAAATTTTTTAGGTCACTGTTCCACATTTAGGCTCATAACTCTTCACTTACTCAAAATATCGCGCTGAATTTCAAAAAAAAAACATGCTTCGAAGATCTTGAAACAATAGGATACCAAAAATAATCATATCTGCTTGGACGATCACAAGTGGGCGTGGTTACAACAGACAGTCACACACGTGGATATTGCTTAGTTGTCTTTTAAGAATTATTCAAGGACCCAGAATCTATATACTTGAAAGGGTCTTAGATGAATATTAAAAAAAATTCACACGGATTGAAAATCTTGGAATATTCACTCAACTTATTAACCCCTAGTAGTGGAGGATATAAAAAGATAAAATTGTTTGAATATGAAAAAGTTTTTGGACCTAAAAATCATATTTTTAAAGAATTCTTAAAAATTAAACAAGATAAGATAAAATCAGAACTCTTTGCTTATGATTAGGGATGAGATTTTCATGTACTAAAAAAATGAAAATATGCGCATAAAATATGCACTAAAAACTCCAAAATATGCATTAAAAAATAAAAAATATGCACTAAAAACTTGAACAATTTCAATAAAAAAGCGATTTTTAATTTTATTTAAAACTAAAATATAAAAAATTCAGTCAATTGGTTTTTTAAGGTACAATATTCTTTAAAACTTAAATTAAATTACTAGCTTAAGCGTTTGCTTGCATAAACAAATAAAAACTTTTTTATATTATCAAAAGTAAACCTGGTCGGACGCAAAAAACTTTTGTACATAGAAAATAATCTCTCAACGTCAACCGAAGTTATTAGAGCATACTTGAAGGATGCCAATTCATATAGAGAATATATATTTTCTAATTTAGATCCCAAATTTAATTCCTGATCGAAAATGGTTGAAATTTGTTTTATTTTTTTAAAACCTATATTTTTTTACGAAACGTTTTGGATTTTTTTTTTTTTAATTTGTTGGGTTATTATTCCTTCCACATTGTTAATTTTACTTTCCGCAATATTAATTATTTTAAGCTGACTATTAAGTGAACTTAATCCCTCCAATTTAGTTATTGTTTCTCCAACATATCCGTGGTTGGAAAATACAAATGCTAATTGATCTTTTACTTTTTTAATTGTAACCGATGCTTAGTAGCAACAAGTTCTTTAATAACATTCTTAAATTACTCAAAGTTGTTTGAGTAGTATTCTACAGAATCTAGCCAGGTTGTAAAAACTGGATCCGGTGGTAACGGTACCAAAAGATACATATCATTAAAAATTGCAACTCGTAAAGGAGCCTTTAGAAATATTTTTTTCCCGTATGAAACCAATAAATCAATATTGTCGAATAAGATTCTAATTTCCGCTGCAACTTAGTGTAACACATGTGCCAAGCAAGTAACATGAATAAACTTTGGATAAAATATTTTAAGACCATCGACAGCCTAAGCCATGTAAGGGGCTGCATTGGTTAAAAATAGAAACCCTTTTGTCGAAATCTTGAAAATCTTGTGTTTTAAGCGGAGCTCAAAAAAAAAAAATTATTTATTGATTTAAAAGTTTTTTTTGGAATATTTTTTTGTTTACATGGATATTTTTTGAAGAACTTTTTTTATAAAATGTAAATTAAAAATATATATGACTTAAAAATGTTAAAATATACCAAAATATGCAAAAATATGCATTTTAACCAAAATATGCAACAATATGCAAAAACAAATGGATGGCATTTTAACGCAAATTTAATGATTCGGAAAGATAATTGGTCGACATCGATATCAGATTATCAACAAAAAACATGCATTTGCATGGAAATCGCATCCCTACTTATGATTAATATTCATACTCTATTCTTACTCTGCTCTTACTGTACTCTACTTTATCTCTTATCAAACGCTACTCTAACTCTACTGTCTCTAATTCTGCGCTAACTCTACTCTACTCTACTCTACTCTACTCTACTCTACTCTACTCTACTCTACTCTACTCTACTCTACTCTACTCTACTCTACTCTACTCTACTCTACTCTACTCTACTCTACTCTACTCTACTCTACTCTACTCTACTCTACTCTACTCTACTCTACTCTACTCTACTCTACTCTACTCTACTCTACTCTACTCTACTCTACTCTACTCTACTCTACTCTACTCTACTCTACTCTACTCTACTCTACTCTACTCTACTCTACTCTACTCTACTCTACTCTACTCTACTCTACTCTACTCTACTCTACTCTACTCTACTCTACTCTACTCTACTCTACTCTACTCTACTCTACTCTACTCTACTCTACTCTACTCTACTCTACTCTACTCTACTCTACTCTACTCTACTCTACTCTACTCTACTCTACTCTACTCTACTCTACTCTACTCTACTCTACTCTACTCTACTCTACTCTACTCTACTCTACTCTACTCTACTCTACTCTACTCTACTCTACTCTACTCTACTCTACTCTACTCTACTCTACTCTACTCTACTCTACTCTACTCTACTCTACTCTACTCTACTCTACTCTACTCTACTCTACTCTACTCTACTCTACTCTACTCTACTCTACTCTACTCTACTCTACTCTACTCTACTCTACTCTACTCTACTCTACTCTACTCTACTCTACTCTACTCTACTCTACTCTACTCTACTCTACTCTACTCTACTCTACTCTACTCTACTCTACTCTACTCTACTCTACTCTACTCTACTCTACTCTACTCTACTCTACTCTACTCTACTCTACTCTACTCTACTCTACTCTACTCTACTCTACTCTACTCTACTCTACTCTACTCTACTCTACTCTACTCTACTCTACTCTACTCTACTCTACTCTACTCTACTCTACTCTACTCTACTCTACTCTACTCTACTCTACTCTACTCTACTCTACTCTACTCTACTCTACTCTACTCTACTCTACTCTACTCTACTCTACTCTACTCTACTCTACTCTACTCTACTCTACTCTACTCTACTCTACTCTACTCTACTCTACTCTACTCTACTCTACTCTACTCTACTCTACTCTACTCTACTCTACTCTACTCTACTCTACTCTACTCTACTCTACTCTACTCTACTCTACTCTACTCTACTCTACTCTACTCTACTCTACTCTACTCTACTCTACTCTACTCTACTCTACTCTACTCTACTCTACTCTACTCTACTCTACTCTACTCTACTCTACTCTACTCTACTCTACTCTACTCTACTCTACTCTACTCTACTCTACTCTACTCTACTCTACTCTACTCTACTCTACTCTACTCTACTCTACTCTACTCTACTCTACTCTACTCTACTCTACTCTACTCTACTCTACTCTACTCTACTCTACTCTACTCTACTCTACTCTACTCTACTCTACTCTACTCTACTCTACTCTACTCTACTCTACTCTACTCTACTCTACTCTACTCTACTCTACTCTACTCTACTCTACTCTACTCTACTCTACTCTACTCTACTCTACTCTACTCTACTCTACTCTACTCTACTCTACTCTACTCTACTCTACTCTACTCTACTCTACTCTACTCTACTCTACTCTACTCTACTCTACTCTACTCTACTCTACTCTACTCTACTCTACTCTACTCTACTCTACTCTACTCTACTCTACTCTACTCTACTCTACTCTACTCTACTCTACTCTACTCTACTCTACTCTACTCTACTCTACTCTACTCTACTCTACTCTACTCTACTCTACTCTACTCTACTCTACTCTACTCTACTCTACTCTACTCTACTCTACTCTACTCTACTCTACTCTACTCTACTCTACTCTACTCTACTCTACTCTACTCTACTCTACTCTACTCTACTCTACTCTACTCTACTCTACTCTACTCTACTCTACTCTACTCTACTCTACTCTACTCTACTCTACTCTACTCTACTCTACTCTACTCTACTCTACTCTACTCTACTCTACTCTACTCTACTCTACTCTACTCTACTCTACTCTACTCTACTCTACTCTACTCTACTCTACTCTACTCTACTCTACTCTACTCTACTCTACTCTACTCTACTCTACTCTACTCTACTCTACTCTACTCTACTCTACTCTACTCTACTCTACTCTACTCTACTCTACTCTACTCTACTCTACTCTACTCTACTCTACTCTACTCTACTCTACTCTACTCTACTCTACTCTACTCTACTCTACTCTACTCTACTCTACTCTACTCTACTCTACTCTACTCTACTCTACTCTACTCTACTCTACTCTACTCTACTCTACTCTACTCTACTCTACTCTACTCTACTCTACTCTACTCTACTCTACTCTACTCTACTCTACTCTACTCTACTCTACTCTACTCTACTCTACTCTACTCTACTCTACTCTACTCTACTCTACTCTACTCTACTCTACTCTACTCTACTCTACTCTACTCTACTCTACTCTACTCTACTCTACTCTACTCTACTCTACTCTACTCTACTCTACTCTACTCTACTCTACTCTACTCTACTCTACTCTACTCTACTCTACTCTACTCTACTCTACTCTACTCTACTCTACTCTACTCTACTCTACTCTACTCTACTCTACTCTACTCTACTCTACTCTACTCTACTCTACTCTACTCTACTCTACTCTACTCTACTCTACTCTACTCTACTCTACTCTACTCTACTCTACTCTACTCTACTCTACTCTACTCTACTCTACTCTACTCTACTCTACTCTACTCTACTCTACTCTACTCTACTCTACTCTACTCTACTCTACTCTACTCTACTCTACTCTACTCTACTCTACTCTACTCTACTCTACTCTACTCTACTCTACTCTACTCTACTCTACTCTACTCTACTCTACTCTACTCTACTCTACTCTACTCTACTCTACTCTACTCTACTCTACTCTACTCAACTCTACTCTACTCTACTCTACTCTACTCTACTCTTCTCTACTCTACTCTACTCTACTTCTAAGCTCAACATTTGCACTTATTTTTAAAAATTTGACTTTTTTTAGAAAATGTCTGCATTTGATCAAAGGTCCACATTTAAACCAATATAATATTTATTAAATAAAAAGTACCTCATAATTTTACATTTGTGAAAAAGAAGCTATCGTAGAATTTATTGTTATCTTAAAAGAAACTTTCTGATGATTTTGAGTATTTTATATTTGTTATAAAGTTCTTTTATTAAAGTTTCAGTAGTCCTTTTATTTTAAAATTCCTTTTTTTGTCCTTGTTACTATTTAAATGCTATGATAAGAACCCAGGATAATTTACCTTTTTATCCAATATTAAGTTACTTGCTTAAATATGAAAATATTATTATAGTTTTAACAAACTTGCAGCCAACACATAAACAAAGTCTTACACATATCCTTAACAAAACTATGTAAAACCGTATGTGCCCCCCACATACAGATGCCATTATTATTTGTATAATGTGTTTGTATGTTCTTCTTTGCAACTATAAGCCAATCCAATCCATCCATCCAAAGTGTGCACAAGTTAACAAGAAAAGTTTGTTTAAAGTAAAAATACAATCAATGTTGTTGCTACAAAGTCAATATTTATACTGGTCAATATAACAGTAGGAATAACAGGACTGTTTCTTTCTATCTCATTCGTATTTAATTTCCCCTCATGCTTTTGTTGAACATCAACATCATCAATATGGACAACAACAATATCATCATCGTCAGAATCAGAATCATCGATATCACAATCACTTCATCAGGAATGATGATCAAAGTTGTAAAAATATAGACAGACATACGGACAAAAATATGCATCTTAATTTCAGTAGTTTTCAAAGAATTAAAATCTTTTTTTGAATAATATTATCTCTGTTGTAGAGTGGTTATATTCACGACTACCCCATAGAAAAGTAATAAATAAAGTAAACAGTGGTCTTACTTTAAAGTTTTTAGTACTTGATTAACTTTACTTAAAAATTTTTTGAAATCCACATTTCTTTAATCATTAAAGATAAAAATATAGACCGACGAATACACTATAGAAAAGTATAAATAAATTAGTAGTAGTTAGTCTATTTTGCTCAAAATTTATAATAATTTTATGATAAGTTAATGATTATCATAAGTATTTCTTTTATTTATTTTTCTAATTGCATAAATTTAAACAGTTTATGCTCTAATGCTAAATATTAATCGCTTGAAATCTCCAGAACTGCAGGGCTGTTTCATGAAAGTATGTGTTGCATACACACAGGATGATGGATTTTACAACACAATACACATGATGAAGTGGTTGTTTTTAATTTTTTTTTTTTTTTTTTGTATGACTATTTTTGTAAAAAAATATATGTCTGGTTACGAATAAAATATAGAAAAAAATATCAATGCATATGTGTCGATATACATATATATATTTCGATTATTCCTAATCATTTAGGAATCAGCTTCAAGATAAAAATACCCGTATATGAGCTCATTTTTCAGTCATAAATGATAGACCTACCGATGAATCACATGGAAGAATCATTTGTGATACAATTTTGTGATTTTTTTTTTGATAATTTTAATGTTAGTTTTTATAATCATTATTGAATCGTTTTCGTCTCATTTTTCAATCGTAAATTTATAGTTTTTGATTATGTATATTTCCAATCATTTTTTAATTGTCATGTTTTTTAATTTTTCTCCTATAAAATCAGCACCATTATGGCTTTATTTTACACCAAACAAAAGTTGTCGGTTTTTCGCAAAGAAAAGAAAGACAAATTTCCACTAACATTTATGTTCATATATTGTCAATAATTTTTGGGATTCTTTTTTAGCCAAGCTATTTATTTGTTTGGCTGACACGAAAGTTTCTATTTTTATTTTTTTCATTTAGCAAGATTGGAAACCCTACATAAAACGTGTTTTCGTTAATTTTTTCAAAGTTTTATTGAAAAAATGACTTTCTAGAGAAAAAGTAAAATAAATGTGAAAAAGTGAATTTTTAGTGAAAAAGTTAATATTTTAGTGAAAAAGTGACTTTTTAGTGAAAAAGGTAACTATTTAGTCAAAAAGTGACTTTTTAGTGAAAAAGTAACTTTTTAGTAAAATAATTAGTATTGTGGTTATTTTTTTGAACTATTTATGGTTTTTAATCCAAATTTTTAATAATTTTAATTAGGCTTAAGTTCATTAAATTTAATTTTCATTAAATTATTTTTATGAAGAAAGAAATTTTACAACATGAAAATTAATTAAAATTGTTATTGATAATCTTTCATTATTGACCGTGGCCGGGGCTCGAACCCAGGCCGGCAGGTTACCATGACATGTTTCGATCGCAACCACTCGATCTCCTCAGATGGATTTGCCGTTTTACACTCGCAGCCATCGACGACTGCTGACGTCAATAGTCAAACATCAATCCTTAAACCAAATTGTATTTTAACCTTTGGTAGATCGAAGTTTGCTTTTTTGAATGATTATCCACTTTCAATTGATTTTACATGTTCTTCCTTACTTCTGTTTTCTCGTACTTTTGTCAAGAATTTTTCTTGAATTTTTTAGTAAAAAAGTAAATGTTTAAGTGAAAAAGTTAGTTTTTTAGCGAAAAAGTAAATTTTTTTAGTGAAAAAGTTAATTTTTTTTAGTGAAAAAGTGACTTTTTAGTGAAAAAGTAACTTTTTAGTAAAAAAGTAAATTTTTAAGTGAAAAAGTTAGTTTTTTAGCGAAAAAGTAAATTTTTTTAGTGAAAAAGTTAATTTTTTTTAGTGAAAAAGTGACTTTTTAGTGAAAAAGTAACTTTTTAGTAAAAAAGTAAATTTTTAAGTGAAAAAGTTAGTTTTTTAGCGAAAAAGTAAATTTTTTTAGTGAAAAAGTTAATTTTTTTTAGTGAAAAAGTGACTTTTTAGTGAAAAAGTAACTTTTTAGTAAAAAATTTCTAAGTGAAAAAGTTAGTTTTTTAGCGAAAAAGTAAATTTTTTTAGTGAAAAAGTAACTTTTTAGTATAAAAGTTAATTTTTAAGTGAAAAAGTAAATTTTTTATCGAAAAAGTTAATTTTTTTAGTGAAAAAGCTAATTTTTTTTAGTGAAATAGTGACTTTTTAGTGAAAAAGTAACTTTTTAGTGAAAAAGTTAATTTTTTAGTGAAAAAGTGACTTTTTTGTGAAAAAGTAATTTTTAAGAACAATTGTGATTTTAGTTGAACTGTTCATTTTGATATTTTTAGTTGGGCTAGAGTTCATTAAATTTAATTTTCATTAAATTATTTTTACTGAAGGAAGGAATTTTACAACATGAAAAGTTTTATTAAAATTTATTGATAATTTTCTTGGCTGAGCTGGGGCTCGAACCTGAGTTGAATTTACATGTTTCAAGAATCACCACATTCTTTCACAAGAATTATTTGAGTTCTAACCTCTGCAAAAAAAAAAAAAAAAAAAAAGTAACTTTTTAGTGAAACATTTTTTAGTAAAAAAGTTAATTTTTTAGCGAACAAGTTAATTTTTTTAGTGAAAAAGTTAATTTTTTCTTTAGTAAAAAGTGACTTTTTTTTAGTGAAAGAGTTGATTTTTTAGTGAAAAAGTAAATTTTTTATTGAAAAGTTTAAAGTGACACTGATTTTTTGTGAATATGTAAGTGAAATTATTACCGAAAAAAAAAATTTTTAGTGGAAAAGTTAACTTTGCAAAAAGGGACATTTTGAACAGAAAATTAACCATTTGAGAAAAATGGTGACCTTTTAATCAAAAAGTGACTTTTTTTGGAAACTGGTTTTACTTTTTAGTAAAAAGTGACTCCTTAAGTGAAAAAGTGCTTTTTGGTAAAGTGAGAAATTATATTGGAAAAGTGTTTCTGTAGTAATAATGTTGTTGATATAAATAAACGCCTAATGCGCTTGATAACATTTTTTAATTAAAACCGATTTTAGTTTTTATTACTACATAGTTTAAATAAAAAAATTGGCGAGAATATTTTTTTGTATTGTAATGAGCGCTACTTTTAAGAAAACGTTGTAAGTTTTGCATAAAAAAAGGTCGGGAGAAATTCACAGTTGTCAAATTGTAAGTGTTTACCTTCGAGTAATATTGCATACACACTTTTTTTATACATATTTTCTATGGTGTGGACATTATTCGAAAAGCACGTAGGTTTAAATTATTTTTATGCATTTTTTTAAATATACAAACTCTATACTTAATTTATTCAATAATATTATATATGAGAGTATGCATGACTATATAAATATTTTTCTTATATATTCACTCATAAGAGACCATGTACAACATTTGTTACTTTTTGCTCAGTTTCATACTCACTTGTAATTTCGTTTTTCACATTTTTTTTTTTATTTTTAATACCCTTCACTACAGTTGTAAAGGGCATATCCAAAATTGTCAATTCGTTTGTAATTTCTACAATATTGATTTTGATAGCCCTTTTTAGTAAATGATCCCCAACACCCCCAGTGGCGGGGAGAGTTTTGATACAATAGCGCCCATACTAAAAAGGCTAAAAGGATAAAAATTGGCATTGATATTTCTTATATATAAAGAATATTTATTGTTGACAATGACCCTTATCGATTCATTATTTCGCTTGCCCTCCTCCTTCAAGTAGGGCGATTAAGGATTTAGAATTAATGATTTTGGTACGATTTCTAATACTACGGTAAAGAGTATATCCCATTCGATAAAGTCGAATATAGCACTCTTACATGTTTTTTTCTTTTAATTTTTATTTTATTTCTTTTGGTCGTGCATTTGATACATAAATTTCCCACATTCATATCGACCGTGTTACATGTGAATACAAGGAATGTATCCATATTATCTGCATATCCATCAAAATCAACATCAACATCATGTGCATTGACAACATCAGTTGCATTTTACACATCACGTAGTAGATATAACGAATACAACAATATTTTCATGTTTTTTTCCCTGCAATTTCTAGCAACATTTTCCAAAAAAAAAAAATATGTTTCATTAAAAAAGCATGTGCAATGAAATTATATTAAATATAATATTTCTTTTCCATTCTAAGTCTCAGAGGAAGTTTTTAAATTTGTTAAGCGGAGCCAGCAAAAAAAACATGAATTTAGAGTTTGAAATGTGACGAAAATGTTTAAAAAGTAAAAGTTACATTGAATTGATTAACTTGGTGTTGGCAGCAGGTTATTGTTGTTATTGATGTGACAGTAAAGTAAACAAAGTTTTGAATATTGTTCAAGCTCCTAAGCGATTTAATAGAAATTTTGCGTTTAACTTTTATTAAACAAATTTTGCTTTTTTATGTCACAATTTCCTTAAAAAACTTAAATTTTTTTTTATGCTCTCTGCCAACTTCTCCCATTCAATCAAACACGCACAATTATACAGTCGCTTTTATAAGTCTACATACACAAATATTTATTCATTCGTATACGTATCATTACGTGCCTTCGTCTAGCTTTTAAGTATTTCACATGTTTGTTATTTCTGCATAAAGTGGGAAAACATATTTTGGCATATTGACATATGTTGCATGCAGATGTAGATACCACCACGTACATCATACTCGTACTTAAACAGGGCAACTGGCTACGCAAAAGGTAAAAGCTGTATAAAAATATTCATATGAATGTTTAAGTGATAATGACGTTATAAAAGTGAAGTACATATCGCACTAGATCATAAAGAGGGTATTAACTCAATTTTAAAAATTATCAGTTGAAAGAAAACAACTTTTAATTCGAAATTAAAGATAAATGAAAAAGAATTGGTATATCAACCGTTTCATTATCATGGTACACAATATTTTTGCAGCGAGTAGATATGAATACTAATTTTCACTTTTTCCAAAAATTCAAAAAATAAAAATTTAGAGTAAATACCATCTTCATGATCAAGTGCGATATAAATAAATATAAAATTTCTCCAGAATAAGAAATATAAAAAGAAAATGGAAAAGAAAATCATTTCTCTTTCAAAGTTGTGCGGATTTATCGCACAAAACACACGGCTCTCAATGATTTTGACATAAAGTATTGATATTTAACCTTATGACCTAAAAAACAGAATTTGTGAGTTCTACTTTTACCCAATAACATATTAAAGTACTTGAGAAACAATGAAAGGTTGAATTTTTATAACCTCCACCACTATAAGTGGCGAATGAGGGTATACTAAGTTTGTTATTCTTTTTTAATATTCATCTAAGACCCCATAAAGTAAATATATTCTGGGTCCTTGAGAAATTCTAAGGCGATTTAGCCGGACGTCTGTTGGAAACACCCTCGCTTTCGAACGACTCAAAAGAAAAGAACAAAATTGGTGTCAAACTCTTTCTAATTCTCCTTGGGCAGTTTGGGATGTACATCCACCACAATTGGCTTGGTAGGAAAAGAGTTATGAAACCAAATGTGGAACAACCGCCCCAAAATATTTATATTTTTGTTACAAATTTAATTTTCTTATTAAAATATCATTCTAATAAATTTTGTGAAAATGGGTGCACAATTTACTATAGGCCCCATATTAAGCCCATAGCTCGCTTTCGGAAAACACTTAAGTACGTCTTAAGCCATAACAAAAATATATATTGTGGTAAAATTTATATAAATTGAGCTTTGAATGGCTAGAAACGACACCATGTAATTTTGTGATAATCGATCCATAATTAACAATAGACCCCACATAAAACGGCCTACTAAAAAGCAATTTTAGAAGCTTTAAATTTGGTCTAATTAAAGCTTTTGTTATATGTACTAGAAATCACTCTACCTAATTTTGTGATGAACGATCTAAAATTTACGGTAACTCCAATATAAAATTCCCTTCTTGAAAATCCCTCTAATTCGCCTAATAATATTTCTGAAACAAATCATGCTATTTTTTTTTCAAATTAAGCAATTAATTATAATACGGTGAGGTCAGCTTTTATGAAGATTGGCTTTTATTTATAGATATCATATAAAGCCCCCTTCTGAAATATTCAAACTCTCGATGGAGGGTATTAAAAATTCGGCACAGCCGAATAGAGCACTTCTCCTTTTTTTTGGTTAAAAAGTCAAAAGTCAAGCAACAGTGAAAGTTTCAGTTGAGAAATCGACTTTTAATGGAAAAGAGACTTTTTATCAAAAACAGATACATTTAAGTTCATAAATTTTTAATGAAAAAGCAAGTATATTGAATTTAAGTGAAAAAGTGGCTTTTAAGTAAAAAAAAAAATACTTTTAAAAGCTATTTATATATTTTCTTTTTATATAAAAGTGACTTTTTATGAAAGCTTGTATTGATATCAAATTTGGCAATAAGTCCCATATAAACCCCCTCTATAAAATCGCTTTAAGGCGAACAAACCTCATATTGAGGTAAATATATAGAGATAGAAGGAGCTCCGATATGAATTTTAAGCTCAAAACATAATTTTCGAGTTGCAGGGACCATGATTTGTACTTTTGGTAATGACGTTCATTTTTAGTTAAGGGTCTTGTCTCGCTTGCAGTTCTATTTCATTTTTACTTTCAATTTTACATTTTTTTTCTAGTTTGAAGTTTTATTCCGTTGTAGTCCTAGGTTATCTTGAATTCTGGGCCATTTCTAATGTAACCAGGGTTGGGACTTTCAACTGTGTCTTTCAACTACATATTTTTTTTTTAACAATGACATGTCCATGATTGCATTACATTGGACCATATTGTAAGTAGTCCATTTTATCTGAAATGGATCAAGTGGTCCAATATTATCTGCAAGGTAGGTTCAGTTGTGGATTGGTTTAACTCCATATGTGGCAATTTGTGGTGTTTTCTTTTCTACAAAAAAATGTGACATTTTGTTTAAAAAAATGCTATTACGTGTTCGTTTCTTAAAATGCTTGGCTCTCTAAAAGGGTGGCTTATTTTATTCTAAAAAATTCACCCTTACTAATGGCATAAGGCATTGAACTTTACGCCCCGTATAAATCGACAGTGTTGATAATGCCCAATAAAATGGTGACTTCTGTTTATATATAGGGCTACCGGACGAAGTTGGAAAAAACCGCCTTAATCCGGACAGAACAAATTTTAAATTTTAATTGTTTTAATAGAAAGCATTACATTGTTAATGGTAGGTTGTCAGTGATATAAAATTAAAGTGGATTCGGTGTTACAAAATTGTTAAAAAAAAAAATCGTCAAATCAAAAAATCTTAAAAACTTGGCAACCTAGCAAAGGTATTTTCTTCTTATTTACATATTTTATGAAAAACAAACTAAATATCATTTTTAAACATTTTAAGACAAAAAGTTAAAAATATGGATGTGGAACCGCAACCATTTTTATATTTTGAATATATTTGTCATCTGTTAGAAACAGGGCATTCCTCTTTTTCATAACTTGTGTTTTGTTCTCGTCAAATAACAAATTTCATTATTACAGGGTTGGTAGGACATTTTATACATGCACCTTTTAACAAGGCGGTATTTTTTTTTTTTTTTTTTTTTTTTTTTGTAGAAGAACACCATTAGTTTATTAGAAAAACATCAAATATTTTAATTGAGTCGGAAAATTTCAACAGTCTACATGTTTTTTTTTTTTGGTTTTTTCTGATACGTTTTACGTTTGATATGTTTTTTGTGATGTTATTAGCAATTAAGAGTCATTACAAAAGGTAAGTGACTTTTATTTTCTTAGTCGACTTTTTAGTGCGAATTTACTTTTATAAAACAACCTTTTGTGTCCCTTTTTAAAAATGCCTAACGGTAGCCCTGCTTTCTATTAACCAGTCTATAGCATACCTTTAGGCTTAATATACGGATTTAAATATTTTTCTTTTTATTTCGCTTTAAGGCAAATTAAAACTAATTAAATTTCCAGTTATTTCTTTTTTTTTAATAAGTTGTTTTTATTTAAATTTATTTCATTCTGTGTGTATGTATAATTTTTTTATTACTTTTGGCATCATTTAACAAATTTTTGGTTTTTTTTCATTATATTTTTTAAAATATAATTTATATGTATATTTCGCTTAAATATTTCAGTTGTCTGTGTATTTGTTTTGATTTTTTTTATTAATAATTACAATAGCGTTTTGATGTTTTTTTAAATATTTTTTATTAATATTTAATTGATATATTTTATTAGTTTAATCTCGTTATAATTTTTGCACGTTTTTGTTCGTTATATTTTTAAAAAATATACTTCAATGTGAAAAAATTGTTTATTATTAATTTAATTTGCTTTAATTATTACGGTTTTAATCTCTGCTTATTAATGCTAAATGTATTTATGGTACAAACTTCAAAATTTATTTATTTATCAATTAATGATTTAATTTGTCATAAATTATTTTAATTTTTTACTATTCCATTACAGATGAGTGTTTGTTGTTTACGGAATAAATGAAATATGATTTAAACTAAATGTGAAATAAAATGTTTAATCAGCTTTTATGTGATACGTGGTTTTACATTTTAATTATATGTAATAGTTGCTTTAAATTTAAATAATAATTTTGCTATAGTTTATGTGGTAAAGCAGTTTTTGTAGGGTGTGTTTAATAATTGTGGAAATTTTGTAATTTTGCTTTTAAATTAAAGTTTGTATTAACATTTTTTAGCTCTGAAGTTTGCTGTAATTAATTTCCTGGTTTGGTGGATACCACTTTTAGCCTGAAGTTAGAATGGTTGTCCCTACCACCAGAAGAGAACGAACACTAAAAAAATCTCAATTAGGTCTCTGGATGTAAAAACTTTTCACAAAAACCAATTTTGTCGTTTGAATCTCTTTTTTTGTTTCACAAAAGCTTAGTTGATGAATAACTTTTATCGAAATCTTACTTTGTAAGACATACATACGATATCGAAAAGCTTGTATTAAAATCTCATATCATTTCATTCTATAACTAGAACGCGATCGAATACCTTCTCTCGAAATCTCATTCGAAAAGTTAAGTTAAAAAAAGGCAAAATTGCATAAGAACCGTTTTTCAGTGTCAGCTTTATCAATATCGGATACATTATATCAACAAATAATTCGTTGAGCCAACGAAAAATATTTTAATAAACGTAATTCGTTTGCTTAACGTACATTTTCTTTAGATTTTTTTATGAATTAAGTTTTTCGGGCTGGCAGCACTGGTTGGTAATTGTGTCCAAACTACATCTGTGAAAGTAAAAAGTGTTCAGTATTCTCTGCCAATTCATCATGGAGAAACTCATAAACGAGCAACGACTGCAAATCGTTGAAATTTATTACCAAAATTCAGCTCGATGGAAATCCACTATTTTATCGAAAAATTGTGTTGAGCGATGAGGCTCATTTCTGGCTAAATGGATACGTAAACAAGCAAAACTGCCGCATCTGGGGTGAAGAACAGCCACATGACGTACAAGAGCTACCGATGCATCCCGAAAAAACTACAGTTTGGTGTGGTTTATGGGCTGGTGGCATCATCGGCCCCAAGGTCTATCCAATAGGTCTGCTTAAGAAGCCAGATGTTTATTTGGTTTTTTCCTCAACGATATCAAAAGTTGTTAACATTTTCCTTATACGAGTATATTTTTGTTTACTTTTTTGGTTTTTTGCCACACATACATGCACACAAAACACATTTTTCCTTTTGTTTTGCCTATGTAGTAGTAAGATTTTGACAACGGCGAGGAATTTTACACAAACAAAATGCCTGTTGTTTTTTGTATTGTTGTATTGTTGTATTGTTGTTATAGAAAGCAGACCTATTGGATAGGCCTTGATCGGTCCAATGGAAGAAGCGTTACCGTCAACGGCGAACGATATCGAGCCATGATACGCGACTTTTTTTTTGCCCTAATTGGCTGAGTTGGACTTGGTTAATATGTGGTTTCAACAAGACGTTGACACATGCCACATAGCTCGTGAAACAATGGACATATTGAAGGATAAATTTGGTGAGCAGTTTATCTCTCGAAATGGCCCTGTGATTTGGCCGCCAAGATCATGTGATTTAACGCCTCTTGACTATTTCTTGTGGGGTTATGTGAAGTCGTTGGTCTATGTGGACAATCCAAACACGATTGAAGCCTTAGAGTATAACAAAACACGTGTTATTCATGGAATACAGGCCGAAATGCTCGAAAAAGTAGTGCAAAATTGGACCTTACGAATGGACCATTTGAACCGGAGCCGCGCGCAACATTTACATAAAGTTATTTTTGAAAAGTTAATGAAAAAGACCAGTTTATCGATTGCAATAAAAATTTTGGATATATGATGCAAATTAGAGTGTTTTATTAGATTTTTAAAAAACTACGCTTAAAAAATCACCCATTACATCAGATTATGTTAAATTTAGTAGTGCCCACTTAATTTAAACGAATCCAACAATCTCCCACTTTCGTATTGGATTTTTCCTAAGCCTAAAAGGGGAATTGGTTTAATCTTGCTTTTATCATTATCTGTTTGGCTTGTACCAAATTGTTTAACATCATTTTACTACTCTGAATATCTATGATGATATAGGTTTTTGTTTTTTATTAAAAAAACTAAATAAAATGCAGATGGCCACCATGGTTTCTCTAACTCACATATACTTTATGGGGTCTTAGATGAATATTAAAAAAGTTTCACAGGGAATGACAAAACCGCGAATGGAATACAACTCTGATGTGTTAGCCGGTGCTGTAGCGTCTATTTTGGAGCTTATCGACCGCGTGCAGGAAAGATTGTAGGTTTTTATTAGTGACAGAAGGGTATCCAATTCTATTGATTCCCTTGAGCACCGTCGCAATGTGGGTTGTATTTTCCACTTTTATCGTTACTACAATGCACGCAGAGAAAAAACCTTCGGCAAAACTATTTTTAAAGACAATTTTAAGCATATTATGTTTTATTTACCATATGTTAGCATTATATAGTTAAATAAGTCCTCCATCAAGAAGTAATTGTTAACTTTAACCAAAATTTGTTTTTAAATTAATAATAGCATTTTTCTGTTTTCCAAGAGCAACATGATACTACGGTTGAAAAACAACCATGAAATTATAATTTTTAAACATAGTTAAGCTATTATTAACCATAAGATGTTCGCAGGCAACCATAATATGGCTGTGGCTTCTTGATGGAGGACTAATTTAACCATAATATTGTTGTGGGTGACTATAAAATAGTTAAATTAAACATTAATGCCTGTATTCAAAAAAAAAATTTAATATTAATAAAGGTTTAAAGAACCAATTTACTATGAAAATTATTCCTAATAAACGTTTATTAAATTTAATAATCGTTTACGAATACGGGGGAAAATGCTTAACATTTTCCATAGAAATAGTTTTGTTGGAGGTGACCATATTTAAACATGTTTTTTCTCTGGGTGTGGAATTGTTCGTAATACACGTTGTTTACCCTCAGATACCCATCCTTTTGTGGTCGATTTCCCACTGCACCGAAAAACGCATTATAGGAAAAATTATTTTTTATCCGTAGTGTGCATATGTGGAATGACCTTCCTGCTGATGTCTTCCCTTTTACTTTTAACATGAATAAGTTTAAGTCGAATGTTTACAACCACTATTCGCTCTATCCTCCTTCCCATAACTCACTTTCCTAGTTCCAACACAAAGCTGGTTCTAACACAAAAAAAAAGAAGCTTAATGTTTGTTTTGCAAATAATTTAATAATGAATTACTCCTTTGTAAAATTAATATAGTTGTCTATTAAAATTTTACCATTTTTTTCACTTTAATATTTATTTAAGCAAAGTGTGTGTCTGTGTGTCTGTAATAATTTTATTACATTGTATGTAAATATTTATTATAATGTTTTACAATTATTTTTAGTGGTTTTCAATTATTTTTGTTGCTTTAGTTTATACTCTGATTACATAAATTTTGTTTTATTTATATTTCTACGCAAAAAAATTAACAATTTTTTAAACAATATTACGATTTTTGCCTATTTGTTAACAAATAGTCTATAAACTCTTTATTAAATGCTTGTGTAAAGTATGATTTTAGAATCTAAAATTTAGATTTTAATTATTTTTTGCTCTGGCGCTCGCTGTTTCTTCATCCTTTTTTTTGTATTGAGGAAATAATTTTTATTTGCTATTTAAAATAACAATTATATTAAAAACACAAATTTGCTATTTTTTCTATTTATTTTACAAATTCAGCAAATTGTTTGTTTCGTTTTTTTTTTAAATATTTATTGAATTGTGTGTGTCTGTGTATGTATGAGTGTGTTATTATAAAGGTTTTTATAATAAATAGAAACTGGGAATTATTTCCTTTCGAAGGTTACTTTATATTATATTCAACATTTTTCATTTTTTCGAATTTATTCTATGAGCTTTATAAAATACATAACTGAAATTTAGCTCATAGAATAAATTCGAAAAAATGAAAAAGGTTTTTATAATATTTACATAATTTTTTTTTATTTTGTTTTTATTATTATAATTTCAAATAATATCAAAAATTATTTACAAAAATAATAGAAAATATGCAATGAAGCGTTTGATAGAAATTTGAGTTTTTTTTTTCCAAAAAAATAAAAAAACAGTTTAAATAAAATCTTAAACTCTATTAAATTTTAAATTTTGTAATTAAAATTATAAATTGACCCAAAAAAAATTTCGAACTTCAACAAAGTGGTTTAAAGTGACAGTCGATTTTTTTAATGTTAAACTTTTTTATTTAAAGTTTAATAAAATGAGAGAACATTTTTAATCGCATTTAGTAAAAAAAATGTGTCGCGCTACATGAAATTTTTTATTAAACAACAGAAATTTTTATTGCCTGCTAAATATAAATTAGTTTAAACTTTAATATCATATAATTGTCGCGCGACAAAATAATATTTCTTTAAATGTATAATCCCGAACATATTGGTTAAACTTAGATATATCAATAATCAACAAATTTTTATATACTTTCGAAAAACTGTCGCGCGACAAAAAA
Organism: Pollenia griseotomentosa; assembly: GCA_963931875.1. Taxonomy (NCBI): domain Eukaryota; kingdom Metazoa; phylum Arthropoda; class Insecta; order Diptera; family Polleniidae; genus Pollenia; species Pollenia griseotomentosa. The sequence continues at coordinate 197,532,384 of OZ007561.1, read as the reverse complement.
TAGTTTTTAACCATAAATAATTTTTCTTGTTTCTTTTGTAAGAAAAATTGTCAGAATCATGAATTTGAAAAATTTTTTTTAAAAAAGAGCTCTTTTATTGAATTTTTATGACAAAAATGAAGAGCGTTTAAAATATTAATAAGTGTGGCAGCTTTATGGGAATTCAGTTGTCGCGCGAAATATAAATATACAAAAATAAAATAAGTAATACATATGTCGCGCGATACAAATTTTAAAGGATACATTTTTAAAAACAAATACTTTATAATATGGGAAAATTGTAAGTTAATTGCTTTGCCCAAAACAATTTTAAAATATTGTCGCGCAAAAAATATCAGACTTTATTAAGAAATTATTATCGCGTGAGAAAAAAAAAATTAATCGTTTTTTTTTTTAAATCCTATTGCATAACAAAAATAAGATTTACAAAAATTTTGACGCGCGTCGTTTGTCGTCAACAAAAATTTTTTTTGATTACTTAATATTAATAAAATTTAAGATATCTTGTTAAAATAAATCTTATTCTAAATAATATAATGCCTAGTTACAAATAAAAACAATTTATGTTGGGCGACGGAATAATTTACCAAGCGACAGTTTTTTCTTTTATAAATTTAAAATTGTTTGAAAAAAAAAAATATTTTTTTTGGCAAAAAAATATTGAATTATATAGTACTTTACTTAACAATTTATATCGCGCGACAGAAAATTCTTTTAAGCGACAGACAATGTTTTGCTAAATATTTGGCCAATCATTTTTATTTAGAAAACTCTTGTAAAAAAATTGCTTTCTAATCAATAATTTTTAAGGGACGTAAATATTTATTAAGCGTACTTCATTAAACAATTTCAGTCGCCTGACAAAAACCTATAAAAAAAATTGGTTAAGGTAATTTTAGTTACTAAAACCTTCTTTAACGAAAAATTTAAATATGTATGTTGTAGCGCGACAAAAAAAAAATTTTGTCCAACAATTTTCTTTGACTTTCTTAAAATTTTTTTGGAAATTTTAAAGTAAAAAAGCGGAAATTAAAAAATGTTGAAATTTGATTTCAAACAAATTTTAAGTGAAAAGCCAAATTGAATCTTTTTTTCTGCAGAAGTATGAAAATATAACCAAAAAGTTTTCTCTTGATATAAAAGCCTTTAAAATTAGTTTTTTCTTTGATTTAAGTATTTATTAATTTAATTTAATTTTGGCACTTATTTCTTTAAACCAACTTCAGTTTCTTTATTTGTTTTTGTGTTTTTCCTATATTTAAATAAATTTAAATGTATTATTTTTTTATGTGTTTCTTTTAGTTTCTCTTACATTTAACAACATTTAATAAAAACAAAAGCTCTTTTTTATCTCATTTTTTTATTTTAAGTTTATACTTTAACTATCATAATTTTAATTTATGCTTAAACTTAATTTCCTTTGTGTAGCTTTTTTTTACTTAAGCGATTATGTTTTGTCTGAGTTTTAGTTGCTGCTGTGTTTGTTGGACAACTTTTACGTTTCCTTTAGATTCCAAAATTTTAACCATACAAACCTTAACATTAATATTAAAGCCAAACATTCACAATTGCCGCCGTAACTACCGAAATGGAACAAAACTGAAGGCTTAAAAGAGTTCACCACGGCTGCATCTGACGATGATTGTTTATCCTTTGACCAATCATAACCTTTTGGAGTATCACCCATAAGCTTTTGCTCTGATTTACCGATTTCATTTAAATTTGATTGATATTTAATGCCCACTGTGAATATAAAATGGAAATTGTTAAACAAAAAGAAAGATGAAAGAAAATGAAATAAAATTTCAATAAATATTGTATTAATGTATTATGAAATCGACAACGAATGAATGTAAAAATGATAAAATGCAGTAATCAGAAAGTAACTGGTTATTAATTTTATGATTTTTTTTGCTCATGTTGATCAGGAGTTAAAGTATCTGTAATTTGTAAGTTTTACAAAAAAAAAAAAAAAAAAAAAAAAAAAAAAAAAAAAAAAACATGAACTTACATTTATCGATAACAATTATGGAGTTTGTTGGCTCAATGCCATTAAAATCCATGTCGAATTCATTCATAAATGTTGTTGTTGTGGTTGCCATTGTAGTGGTTGTGGGTGGCGGTATTGTTGTTGGAGGGCTTGACACTGTAACAAAGAGAAAAAAATTTAACAATTTTGTATTTAAATGAAATTTAAATTTATCAAAAAAAAAAATTTAAATATTTTATTTTTTTAAAGCCTACAGTTGTGACTCGAAAGACTTTGATACAGCGTGAACTATAGTTTTAACAAGAGGCGATATTGAAACTAAACTAGCGCTATAAATAGAATAAAGGCTAGAATGCTAACTAGATTTTAAACTATATTTAAGATTCAAGAATAAACTAAAACCTTTAATAGAATCTTAGACTAGAACTAATAATACGGCCCGAACAAAAACTGAAGTAAAACTTAAAGTACAATTTAAGCTAGAACCGGAATAACAAAAATAACTTGAAAAATAACTTGAACCAAAACTGAATCTGAAACGAAATATAAATTAGACCTAGCCTTTAACCAAAACTAGAGCCTTAAATGGAATATAAATTAGAATTTGTTCTAATTCCTGAAGATAACATAAACGTGAACTAGAACCAGATCTAGGGCGTAAATTTGAACTAGATCCTGCAACAGCATTTGAACTGAAACCAGAACAAAAAATAGAATCAAATCTAAACTACAACTGAAACAGAATCTGAACTAGAATATAAACAAGAACAAGAACCTAAATTTTAAACTGAACCAAAACACGAACTAGAACCTGAACTTAAATCTGAGCTAGAAACTAGCCTAGAGCCTGAACTAGAATCTGAACTGGAACCTAAACTAAAACCTAAAATAGAATCTGAATTAAAAACTGACTTAAACCCTGAACTATAATCTGAACTAAATACTGACTTATTTGCTAAACTAAAATCTGAATTTAAACCTGAACCTCACTTGAATTTGAACTTATATCTGAGCTAGAACCTTAACTTAAACCTGAAAACTGATTTAGAAACTGGACTAGAACCTGAACTTAAACTGGAATCTAAGCCCGAAATCAAACTGGAACCTGAACTAAAGCCTGAGCTAGAACTCATAACCTGAACTTGCACATGAACTTCGTCCTAAAATAGAATCTGAACCGGAATACCCGAGCTAGAGCACGAACTAGATCTCAACCTGAATTAGTATCGAATCTTAACTAAAACCCTTTTTAACACATGCCCGAGATCTTAAACTATAACCAAACGAGCTCCTAAACTAGCACCTAAACAAGACCTTGAACAAAAATTTAAACTAGCGCTTAAACAGGAATATAAACTGGAACATAAACTAGATCCTAATTAATAATTGAATCTAGAGCTAAACTAGAAATAATCTAAATTTTAACCACAAGTCGAACTTTTCTCTTAATAAGAATATCAGCATTGTGTATTGCACCTTTCCCTTCTATTTTTCAATTTTAAACATTTGTATGCCAAAATTTCCGTCCATTATCTGGACATATTTAATAGCTTTATGTAAATAAAAAAAAACAAATATATTTATATATAACCTGAGTTTTAAGTTATCTAGTTTTTATATACATGAATCACTGTTATAATCAAACACTGCGGCAGTGTAAAATAAAACCTTATTAATGTTTGGCGAAACGATAAAAATGTCCATAAATTAAACAATGAAATACATGAACACAAAAAGGAAACAACGACATCAAACAATTATAATGGAAGAGACCAGATACCCGAATAAAATTAAAACAACAAGTGCTTTAGTAAACAAAAAATCTTTATATATCAAGATATATATTTATGTCTGTGTGTACATAGAAGTAGGCTCAACACGCAATACGAAAATGCCATAAATAAATTTGATACGACAAATGAACATTTTATTTGTGATATTTTCCATGTTTTTTTTGTTTTTTTGTATCTTTTTTATTTTTTTTTCCTGTGATTCTTGTGTGATAAGCTTTGATTCCATTTAAATGCCGGCTTAATAAAAAACAAAATATATTTTTTGGCTTACAAAATGCTGTATAAAATAACAGCCAATCACCAAAAATGATTGCCGTTTACTTTTTTTTGTTATATAATTTAGTTAGTTGTTTTCCTTTTCATTCTTTATAAACTCAAAAAAATTTTTTTGTTGAGTTAAAAAAACATATTCTTTATTTTCGTTTTAATTTATTTATTCCGGGATAAATAAAAATTAAAAAACTACAAATATTATTTTGCTATAAGCGAAAACATATTTCGCATAAGCACACGGGACGAAAGAGCAGAATATAAAAAACGACTGTCAATTTATTCTACGAAAATACATAAAAGTTTTTTTTAATGGTTTTGTTGCTGTTATTATTATTTTTCATATGCCAAAAACTATGCTACACTTGCAGATAAATACATGCACCTATTCTCTTGCATACTCAAACTCACACACATATACAAACTTACAAGCAGTGATGCCAACTCTTTGGACACTAAACGCGTGGAGACCCTGCAGACACAGTAACTAGTATTTAGCTTGAAGTATACTTTAAACTAGTTGCACTTTAAAATTTTTCGTATATCAAACTATCATATTTAACGTTGGGTTGACACAGGAGTCCATTGAGTTAATTTTTATGCAGTTATGTTATAATAATTGAAAACTACATAGTTACTTTATTTATGGCATAAGTATTTAAAGCAAAACTCAATTTTACCATTTCCCTACATAATTTTTGCATACCTTTTGCTTCATAAGACAGAGCAGAGAGCTTCAGACATGCCCCAGCAGGAAAATCTAATTAATCGAAATCGAGAATGTGATACATATCTAGTAATATTTTTCATTCCAGACTTCATCACTCTTAACACAGTACATGTCCTAGAATTGTAGTAAGTTATTATAATGTATCCTGCGAATAAATTAAATAATTTATAGCGGATTTTTATTCAGAAAATCGAAGAATTGTCACAAACGGAAACAGTACATGGTTTTTCTTGGGATTAAAAAAATTAATTAACAAGGTTTCGTTTAAATGTGCTAAATTCCAATTTCATACTATTGATAAACTGATATTTATGGTTGAAGCGATAAGCTATTCCTATGATAATTTCACTGGCTGCTTAGGCCAGATCGTCAGGAGATTTCATCCAAAGATTTTAGAAGAACTAAAGATATTATACAAATAACTCTGTTAAGCGAATAAGAATTATAAGCCCCAGTTTTACTTGTAACAACATCAAAGCTTAAACAAAAACAACAACAATACATTCCTTCGTATTCAAATTTGGAAATATACGTGGTAGTCAATGCATTTTAATTGTGTTAGATAAAATTTCCTTCTTAGTTCCAATTAGAGCATTTTTATTCTTTCGAAAATAATAAATTTTTTAATAATTAACTTTTTTAGTAAATAATTTATTATTTAATCAGTTTCTTTTTTCCCGCAGGGATGTATTTATTTTAGAATAATTCTAATTTTTCGTTCAGAGTCAAAGGGAGAGAGATTTTTATTATTTTTTTTCCTGTTACACATGTTTCACTCTTGTTGTATTCCTTTTTGTTTACAGAACAAATATATGGCACCAGCAGGATCACCAGATATGGTTTTCGTGATTATCAGGGGTGTTCTGGAAATCGATAACGCAAAACGCTAGAATTTTAAACGTCGTTTTTTTATAAGATTTTTGTGATAAATAAATTTTGTGACAACTATTTTACAAATATTTCTCTATTAAACAGAATTTCATAACAAAAATTTTAAAAATTTGATTAAAAGTGTATTAAAAAGAACTCCCAAATTCTTGCGTTTTGCGTTTTCGATTTCCAGAACACCCCTGTATACTTTAAAAATTTGATGTATTCACCGAAATAATTTTAGTAAAAAGAAAACGGGAATTCTTGCTTCTTTTTATAAATTACTTTATTTATGAAAATTAAAAATTAAAAAAATATGTTGCCATGACACAAAAATTTTCACTTTTTGTTTTACATTTTACATTGAAACCTTAATTTTTTTTTTTTTTTTTTTTTGATAAAATCCCAATCTAGCAACTCTGAAACCAATAAAAAATTTATTTTTTTTCTTCTTGTAGTATTGTTGTTTTTGTAATTAAAAAAAGTCCGAATTTCTCGTTTTTTATTTAAGGGCTAACAGATTTTTTCTCGTTTCATTTACTTAAAAATGGGTTAAATCTAGCCCGAAAAGCTCTAAATTGGCATCACTGCTTACAATTACTTTTATACTCTCTCTCTTTCTCTCTTATATGGAACTTTACATTTGTTTCGCAACATAAAAGTTATAAATTTGAAAAAAAAAATTATGTTTTTGAATCCTGATATTTACGTGCAAAAGTTAAGTGTCGCCTGTGTCGTGTCGTTATATGAAACCCTGCTGCACTTTAGCAACACTTAAGAGACAAGAGCGTTAAATATGTATGTTTTGTGCGGTCTATTGCATGAAAATGAATAGCAGGGCGTATCTGCTTAGAGAGTTGACACATTCAAAGCTCTTAAGTGTAGAAAAGGAAGTTGCAACTAATGGGTAATTTAATGTGCAAAAGGTGAAAAATGATATTATTGTAAATAAATATAATACAATATTACATAATATATAAAAAAAATCAATTTATAATTTAAGCAAACAAATAGAGAAAATATCTTATTCATAAATATTTTTTTAAATAATATTGTTTAATGCAAAATTTTTTCTCTTACGAAAAACTTCATTGAAAATTAAATAGAATTTTCTGCCTTCTCAACAATTTCGAACGTTAACGTTGTCATAAAAAAAAATTCTATGAAACACACTCAGTTTTACAAATATTTCATATACAATGCTAAACGTTCGAAATTGCTGAACCGGTAGTTTCAAATAAAATAGTTCGCCAAAATCATTCACTCTGCAGTTTTATTTGCTAATATCTTTGGCTTTTCTTAAATTTTTTGGAAGAAAGTTTCCTAATGATCTGGCGCCGAAGCAACCAGTGAAATTGGGAATTAAGCACGACAAACAAAATCTTATTGTTGAAAAATTTTGTTTACTTTAATAAAGTTTGCCAAAATATTTTCGAATAAAAAAAGTTTCAAATGAAAACCAAGAAATAAACTAAAACACGATAATTTTATACCCTACACCACAGTAAATACAGAAAACCGTTTTGAGAGTGTGAGGTCAAGATTATATAAAAGTTACTTTGGCTTCAAAATATTTTACTTAAAACAACTCGTTCAAAAATAAAGGATGGCTCAAAATTACTGAAGCGGTTTGTTTTCATTATAATTTTTTTATTAAACACTTACCCCCTTATTTATAAACGATTATTAAATTTAACAAACGTTTATTAAGGAGAATTTTCATAGAAAATTTGTTTTGTAAACCTTTATTAAATTTAAAAATTTTTTATAAATACAGGCGTTAATTCTTAAATTTTAATACAGTACATTAATTGTCAATATTATTAATTTAATTATGAAAAATTATATATCACAAGTGGTAGCCATATTCTTCTTCGCACATACGTGCTCTTTTTTAATTTTTTTCCATAACTTTTCGCCAAATTTCGAGCTTAATTATTTTTGTTCGATTGCAATTTATTCCTACTTAATTTCCCAAGTCTTCTTCACAAAATGCCTAAAAAAAGAAGACATAATAATTATGAAGGTTTAAAAAATTCAAAGCCTTTCGATCATTTTGGGCCACCCTGTATTATATAACTGCATAAAAATTAGTTAGTTGTGCTTCTCTCCCAAGCGAACGTTAAAATCTATAGTTCGCATTATAAAAAAAAACTAGTTACTTTTTCTGTAGGTAACTTGGTGGCCACACGATCAAGTATTGCCTTTCAATTCCTTTCAATTTGCAATACACTCTCGCTTTTTTACTAACACACTCACACTTTTTAAATTGACCACGAGATTGCTTTCAATTTCACCTCTCCATTTGTTTGGCAATTTTACTATCAATTTAACAGCTGATTACATGTTAGTCTTTATAAATGGTTTTTTTTCGACATCGTGACAGTAAATTGCTTACAAATTGAGTGCAGCCTACGTCACAGCTTTCAATTTTTGTAAATTTTGACAAGCAGTATATGTAAAAAAGTATCAAAAACAACTTGATCGTGTGGCCGCAGGGTAAGATAAATTCTGTGCCATTTTGACAAAATATCTTATGTCGAGATAAGAAACCAAAAAATTTTTTTAAAAAACTGGGTGAAAAAATCATTTTTACGAAATATTGAAATAACTTAAAATCAAAGAAACATTTCGTTAATAATACATAATTTTAAAAACGTAAGCAAATAGGTTTTTTGAATGAACATTCGTATGATTAACAACATATTTTTCAACTTTTTAAATTTGACTTAAGATGTTTTGTCAAAATGCCACAGAATTATGACTTAAACTACAAATAATTTTTAACTTTAATTTCGTAATAATGTTGTCTATCAAAGAAATAAGTGAATATATTTTTTACGGAATGAGAAAATAGTTATGTTCTACGAAAAATATCGTAAATATTGAGTTTTCTATCGTAATTTCATAAAAACCTGGGTTCGATTCCCATCTCAGTCAAGAATGAGAAATTATCAACAAATTTTTATTCATTTCATGTTGTAAAATTCCTTTCTTCATTAAAATAATTTAATGAAAATTAAATTCAATGAACTTTAGCCTGGTTAAAATATCAAAATTTAGATTAAAAACCATAAACAGTTCAATGAAATAACCACATACTTATTATCGTAATTTATAAAAGACATTGATTGAAAAGAGCATATCGCACTGGTTCCTCTAAAGAAAGTTAACTCAAAACTTATAAATTTTTTAGTAGAGACAAAAAACTGTTTTCTTTCTATATTTTTTTTTGGCAAAATACTAGAGAAATTGATCTAAGATTTTTACAGTGCGTAGATATGACCACTGTACATCGATTTCTTGCAAAAAGTGAATACTGAAAAATTTTGAGTTGACTCTCTTTAGAGGAACCAGTAAGTATATTATATACTTTTAGAATAATCTTTAGATCATTTAACCTGAAATATTTTAATATCAATAATTTATTTAAGTTATTTACTCTATTCACTTTTATTTCCCAATTATTTATTCACTTATTAAAAACGTTTTGCTCCTTTGTGGTTTTAAACTTTTTTAATTAAATTCCATTAAGTTTTTTCATAATTTTTAATATAATTTTTTAATATCAACTTGATCATTGTATCACAAACAAAAGCAGCATCAGCGTCAGCTTTCACTTGTTGGCGTTTTTTTTTTGTCGGTGAAGGTTTTAGAATTGTTGCTCATTTTTCACAAATTAACCACAAAGTATTTAATACACAACTTTTTTTTTGTAATGCAACCCTATTTTCCTGGTAAAGGGCATTCATAATCAATATTGCTGAAAATTGCATATTTGTGGTTTTTCTTCCCTATGGCGACAGACTGACAGACTTACTCACCGTTATTCGTGTATGTATGTTTTTCAATGTGGGTATTTGTGTGTGCAAAAATAAAGTAACAACTGTTAAACTGTAAAACAGTTTAATTCACATTTTTTTGTTGGTATATTACAAAAACAAACAAAAAATTGTGTATAATTTTTTAAATATTTTTAATGCTTGAAGCGACAATTTAATAAACTTTTTCTATTAAAGTTTCTTCTAACCAAGAAATTTTTTTCTCAATTGTACAGAATTACGATAAAAACTATATAATGAACGGGAAATTCGAGAAAAAAACATGTTTATATTACGAAATTTTAATTATAAATCCGTTTTAAAAATGATTTAAAAAAATGGTATATGTGAACATCTAAATCAAACAACGGAATATATGGAATATATTTAAAAACGTTATACTTTATGTTGAAAAAGAAGTATGCGGGAAGTGGGGGACGCTGATGAGGACCCGGGACAAATCTCAAACGATGAACTCACCAAGGCATTTGATAAAAATTAAGTTAGGTAAAGCTGCTGGTCATGATGGTATAGCTCGGGAACTTCTGTTCAGTGCTCAAAAATAAACACTAAATATCGCTCCTTAGTGTTCGGTTCGGTAGATTTGTGGAAAACAAAAATGCTAATAGTGTTTGTGTAGTAAATCATTTAAAAAAATAACGATTCCCTGTTTGTCATCTTTTGAACTCAAAAAAAAATACTGATTTTATCCAACTCAACAAAACGATGAGAACACTTAATTCCGTTCGTTTTTGTTTTTAAAATCATAAACTTCATTGTGTTCAGTTCGGTTCAATAATGTTCGTTGGTTTCTGTTGTGCTTAGCGCCCTCTTGGCTGTTGAAAAAAACTAAAAATTTTTTAAAAAAACAAAATACACATACGAAAAAAAAAACAAAATGCTGGCAAAATAATTTTACACAAACAAAACATATACGCAATAAACACAAAAGCTGCTCGTGCTGCGGTCGTTGCTAAAATTTTTTGTTGGTTCATTTTCCGTGTCCTCGTCAGGTAAAAAAATAAATATTACAGAACAATTTAAATATAATGTTTGCCTACAGTACCACTACAATTGTTTGGTTTTTAAACCAAGAACAGAACACTATATAATATTCGGCTCTTTCTTGAAAATAGTTACGAGCGGTATTAAGGGTTGTGTTCGTCTACACAAACACTTAAAAATAGATATCGTTCTTGGGTATGTGAGCCGAACGCACAATAATATTTTGTTTTTTTTTCAACCACGGCTTCTGATGCATAAATTTTGCTTATCCAAAATATCAACGATGCATATTGGCAGTCAACAATTCCCAGCCACTGGCAAGTAGCTATAATTAATTCAAAATTTAAAAAGTGAGATAACCAGTTATGCCAGGTTCACCGATGAATGTAACTTTTAGCTAAAGCGGTTAAAATGTACTTAAGGCTTCAACATTTTTCGGCAAAAATTAAGTTGTTGGCTAGCAAAAATTTCTGTGGAGTTGTCTGCTAAATAATGTTTTTTGCTACAAAATATTTGCAGAGAATATTTTACAAATATTTTTCGTTTTTAAAAATATCACGAGACTTTCTATTAGAAAATATTTTCCCGAAATTGTATTTTTAAGAATTGAATAATGAATTTCTTATTAAAAAATATTGGATATTATTAGAAGATATTTAAGAAGAAATTTTTGTTTGAAAATTTTTCGACGAAATTTCTTGTTGTAAAATAAAAATCGTTGAATAATTTTGACGAAGTTTTTCGTTGAAATGTAATTTAAAGTAATTTTTTGTTAGAAAATATTTTGACGAAATTTTTAGTAAAAGCTATTTTAATATTTTGTTGCGGAACATGTTCTGTGGACTTCAAGAAGAATTCTTGACAAAAAGAAAGGAAGAACGTGTACATCAATTGAAATGGATATTCATTCAAAGCAAATTTCGATCTACCAAAGTTTGAATTATTTATCATAATGTAGTTGGCTTCCTAATACAACAAGATATGAAATCTTATGAATTATAGTATTAGAATCAGATAGGTTATACTAGACAGATAATATATTTATCAATAGTAGGGTACACAATTGAACTAAATAATAATAAAGGAAAAAAAAAAAAAAAGATTAATAATATAATAGTAATAAAATATAAAAGGGTTAAACACAATTTAGTTTAAAGATTGATGTTTGACTATTGACTGCCAGCAGTCGTCAAGGGCTGTTTGTTTTAAACGACAAAACCCTCTGAAGAGATTGAATGGTTGCAATTGAAACATGTAAGGGTAACCTGTCCGTGAAAGCCTGGGTTCGATTCGCGCGGCAGTCAAGAATGAAAAATCATCAATATAAATTTTAATTAATTTAATATTGTAAAGTTCCTTTCTTCATAAAAATAATTTAATTTGATGAACTTTATTAGCCTTATTAAAATATCAAAATTTGGATTAAAAATCATAAACAGTTCAACAAAATAACCACAAACCTAATTATTTTTTTTGTCAGAAAATACAATATTTTTAAAAAATTTTTTTTTTTTTTTTTTTTTGAAGAAAATATTTATTTTAAAGAAATTTTTTGTTGATGCAATTTTTTTGTTAAAATAAAAACAAATAAAAAAAGTTTTTTGAAACTTGTTGTCATCGAATTTCGATTATATTTTGCATACAAACATTTTGTCATCTGTAGTAAACTGTTGTTTTAATGCCTTCTTTTCTTTTCATTCCTTTCAATTCAATTCATTTCATTTCCTCTTTTTATTTATTTCTTCCTTATCATTTTTAAACCTGCCTGCCTTTCTTGGTATATTTTCACGTCCTTAATTTGTTTATCGGGATTTATTTTCATTAAAAGTTGCTGGTATATATGATTTGCCATTGCGTTTTAACTTAACCTATTTTGTTACATTGTTCCTTTGGCCCGACACTGGAGTATGTATGGTTTGCAACCCAACCCCTTTGAATGTGACTGGCCTGCAATTTGTAACTGCTTTTGAAGCCAAAATTAAAAAATGCCACCCACCGGTGTCATTTTCCATAAATACAAAAAGTTTACATGAAAAAATTTTTAAATGAACAAAAAAATGTACACATCATAAAAAGTATGAATTTATGCACCAAAAATAATTCGTTTTTTGAGTGTTTTTACCCTGTCTATACGATGAGAGGGAGCAGAGAAGGAAATAATTTTATATTAAAACTTACTGTAAAGTTTTATGGTTCCATCCATTTCACCACGAGGGTTTTTGGCGACACACTTGTAGCTGCCATAATCACTTTTTTGTACAGTCGTTATGTGTAAACGCATTGTTGCCTTATATGAAGGATTACCAAGTATTGTTTCAGTTCTATAAGAAAAGAGAATTTCAAAATAAAAAAGTACAAAAATTAACAAAAGTTATGAAAGAGAAAAAAAAAATCGCTGTAAAGAAGAAAAATTGCGTGACATGGTACAAAGACATCGTATGAATACGCATTAAAAAAATTTTTTTTACATATAAAAAAATTCTTATGGAGCCAACCCACAAAAAAAGAGAATGTCAAACATAAAAGCTGAACAGGATTATTAAGTTTTAAAGGATACTGTGGGAAGGGTTTTTGGAATGTTAAGTTAAAATCTTGGCTGCCATAAATAAATAATAACTTTGTATTTTAATAATTAAATTACTTGCTACAAGTATTATTTTCAAAGACTTTGCAGCAAAATCAAACAAAGTAGTAATTTTCAATAATAAGGCAGAGGTTCTTTACCTTTTTTGCTTCTGCTTTAAGAGCATTAAAATATTTCTAGAGACTTGTTTTAGTTTAGTTTTAAAATGCTAAAAATCAAACTGCTTAGTTTTATGTTCATTACTCCATAATTAATTTTGGGTCCCATATAGGGTATTCATTCGGTTAACCGTCAATCGGTTAACCGATTAATTACTACCCGATTAACGGATCGGTTAATTTTAATTTGGCTTTTTTCGATTAACGATTAAATCGGTTAATTTCAGTCGATTAACCGACTAACCGATGTAATAAGATTTTTAATTTTTTGTAGTATTATAACATATTTTTTTGTATTTTTAATTATTTGTTTCGTCTCATATACAAAAGCTATGTGTTTAGAAAATATTTTTTCTTACAAACAAAGGTGTTCAGTGATTTTCATTTCAACCCATTTTTCACCGACCGAATTCAATGTTTAATCAACAGGAATGTGGCGAAAAATGGGTTTAATGTTTGACTGGCTACACATTTTTCTTGTTTCACGTACTTTTTATATGTACGTGTTTAGTTATTTCCCTGTTGGCCAAACTGCCGTCGACGACATTGTCGTCAATATGAGAAGAAACAATTTTTTGTGTCAAAACAAAAGAAAAGAATCGCTTAACTCCTAAACATTTAAACCAAATTACTTTTTTAAAAGATTTTTTTATAAGATCTCCTTTAACTATTGAAATAGATAATATAATTATCTCAGTTTTTTTTTATAAATACATACTTGGGGGATTCACAGGGTAGTCATAAGGTTGTAAGGGCTTAAGTATTTAAATAATTACTAGGATTAATATTCAAACTGGCTAAATCCACTTTTTATGTAAATTGAGATTTTGATGCCGTGTGGTAGAGAAAGATACGCCTCGTCGACCAGCATGTAGTTCTTCTTCTATTTAAGTCTTGAAGTGTGTAAAACTAATTATATTTTTAATTTTCAATCAAGCTGCAAATAGAAAAAATAAAAAGTTTTTTGTCTCTCCTGTAAAATGAGTTTGAAGGAAGTTAGCAGGTTTGCATATTAAGCCGACGATATGACTGTTGTGGGTTACCGCTTATAATTTATATTTCTACTGTGCAGTTATGACGAATCAATGAGCACAGCATTAAAATTTTTATTTTGTTTAAAACACAACAATATTTATTTTAAGCAATTTTAAAATATTATTTAGGACATTATGACGATATGACTTGATAGAACACCTTGTGAATCCCCCAATTACAAATTTATGAATTGTTTTTTTGTTTGCTCATTTTAGTTCAAGAATTTTATTGTTTTTTTACTAACAAACTCCAAATAATAAATAATTAATGCATTTCTATATATTGAAATTACTTAATTTATGAAAAAAACTTTATTAATCGGTTAACCGACCAAAAACAAAATTAACCGATTATTGACCGATTAAAGCAAAACCTCGGTTAATTAATCTAGCGATTAACCGATTAAAGCAAAAGGTCGATTAAATGAATACCCTAGTCCCATATAAAGACGACTCCCGAAGAAACTATTAAATACACCATTAATCGTAACAAATAATTATCGTATTTTTTTTATAGTTTTTAACTGGTTAGCACTAGGGATTTCAGTACCGGTTATATCAGTATATTTGATATTTTCTGTATTATTTATAGAATAAACATCTCTAAATACAAAGCACCAACAATAAAACAATTTTCCAAATATAAAGGGTGGTTAAATTTTAAAAACTAAAAAATCCCGGTATTCTTAACGCCGTATTTCGGTATTCGATTTTAGCCGGTAATACCGGTATTGGAATCCCTAGTTGAACTATTGCAATAGAATATCACGGCTTTATATCTGGTCGTTTATTTAGATCGTTTGTCAGCTAATGCCTAACGAACAAATTGTATTCGGTACAGATCAACTGGGTTTATGTGGCCTGTTTAAGGAGCTCATAGTTGATTAGACCCTTCCCGACTCACCAATTACACTACGTGACAAAATTTCAACAAAGTCGTGACCAAATGAATCTGACAGCTAATCTTTATGTAAAATTTTCCGCTGAATCCGAATATGAACTCAGAATTGTCAAAAGTAGAACAGTTTTTCAGATATTCCAAAATAACCGTTATTTGTGTTTTTAAAAAAGATGATGTGACTGAAATGCAAATATCTTAAAAAAATTTAAACTTAAATTAAACGAATTATGTATTTCTTTCTTTTTAGTAAAAGGTTATAAAATTTCTTAAATAACCATGGATTGCTTGTGAAGATTGGTCAAGAAATGACAGAGTTACAGGGGACAAAAGTTTAAGCTTCATTGAAAATTTTATGATTTTGTTCAATTTTGCTCTTTTCAAGTTATTTTTTTTTAACCAATCATTTAAAAATCCTAATGTTTTATTACATGCGACGTTAGATTATTTTAATATGAACATTTTGCGCCCAACAAGACATAGATTGGTACAAAAATGACAAAGCTACAGAAGATTTAGTAAATTAACCCACATAGAAATTCAAAAGTTTCAAGCAATTTTTAATATTTATTGTTACTAAAAATTTAGCTTTGTATATTTATTTGTTGTGGGTTAATTCAATTAATCTTCTGTAACTTTGTCATTTTTGCACCGATCTGGATCCTATTGGCACAAAATGTTCGTATTGAAATATGCTAAAATTTTATTTGTTGGATATTTGCATTTCAGTCACAGCATCTTTTTTAAAAACACAAATAACGGTTATTTTGGAATATCTCAAAAACTGTTCTACTTTTGACAATTCTGACTTCATATTCGGATTCAGCGAACAATTTTACATAAGGATTACGTTTCAAATGCATTTGGTCAAAAAATTGTTACGTAGTGTTATTAAGTTTTACTTTGACGCCATGGATATTTGGCCTACACTTACGATTTCCTGCATCTAAGGTTGTCGTAATGGATCCATTTTTTCATCGCTAGTATAAAGTACTTTTTATGGCGTTTACACAGCATTTCAGACATGCAAAATCATTTTTTAATATATTTTGTCTTGAACTTGTGTGGCATACGATTTGTTATTTTTATTATTAACTAAAACATGTTATGAGAAAATCATACTATGGTTGTGGCTTCCTGGTGGAGTTCTAAATTAACCATAATACAGCTACCAGTGGCAATAGAATGGTTAAAGTAAACATAATGGGTTTAAACATATTTCGTAAAAAGCTAGTTTTTTGGAGATGACCATGTAGAAAAATGTGTTTGCTCTGCGTGTACGTGTTCAAAATATTACCGAGCTATTAAGTTGTAACGATTAAAGAAGTGTTTAAAAAACTGCAGTCGAAACCAAAAACTGTCGAGCAAAAAAAGAAAATTTGTGCACAACTTTTCGCTTTTTGAGTTGGAATGGCATCGACTGTTTACATTTAATGAATTAGAAGTAAAAGCAATAGTTTTTTTTTGCCAATGACAGTTTAAGACGTGGAGGAAATGGCAGTTTTTCTTCTTTGGCTGCAGTTTTTTAAACGCTGGATTAAAGTTACAGTTATGAAATTTGGTTAAGGCTTAGGCCCGTTTTCACAGCTTACCGGTAGCTCAAAGTCGACTTTAAACGGCCTTATAAAAAGTGTTCCATTATTAAAACTTTACTTTAACGTAAAGAGATAAAGATAAAGTAATTTAAGGTTTATCCTACCTGGTAGGTTAAAGTGAAGTTGTAATAATGGAACACTTTTTAAACGGCCGATAAGATCCTACCTTTAGCTATCGGTAAGTTGTGAAAACGGGCCTTAAGGTTATAATGCGGATACTCCCCCGCAATAACGATATAGTCACAGATAAGTTCCATATAATAGAAATTTAGGCTGTAAAATTGTATAATATTTGTTTAATGTTTAACTCCCCATTTGGAAACTCTGTCATAATTTGTTATATTTCTTACTTAATTTTAATCACAGGTCTAAAGTTTATTTTCTTAATTATAAAAACTTTCTCTTTTGGTATTAGGTTTCCAAAATAAACAATTTGTTTTATAAGTTACAGCCCTTATCAGTAGTGACCTAATTTAAGAGTAATTTGATTAAAATATTTCCCATTATTTTAAACTTAATTGTAAGCAAACAAAATTGTCATGCAAAAAAGTGCTAAGTAAAACACATTAAGAATATTTGTAATAAAATCCAGACTTGTTTTCAAAGTTTTAAGCGGCACAAAGAAAGAAATGGAAGGATGATGCCAAACTATTATATGTGATTAATGAACCAATCTTCTTAACACAGACGAAATCATGCCAAAAACAAACAATTAAAGTGGAATCCGTAAGCTGCACAAAGAGTTTAATAAAAACTTAAATGTATTAATGCATATTTGATAAAAAACTAACAATAATTAGAAATTGTATTCTCTTAAAAATGAATTTTACTTATATAGAGAATCCGGTCAATGCCTCTATAGAATGATAGACATAAAGATTAAACCATCCCAAAAACAAAGTTTTAACCTTCTGCGCATGTCGGACAAATAACGTCACTCGAATTGCATTCCTATTGGCTAATTATGCATGTACATATTTCTTATAAAAAAAATTCGACATGACAACCTACGTCATCTAACTGGAAGTCGTGTGCATATCTTACTTTTCTATTATTTTACTCATGACTATTTGGCACACAGAGAAATGAGTCTATTTTAAACCATATTTGATAATATGAAGATCAAATTATTCATTAAATATAATTGATGCTCTAAAATACTTAAAAAAAACTCTGTTAGTACTAGAGGCAAAAATTAAGCGGCATTAAGAGCCCGCAAAGAGAACACATTTTACGAAAACTGTTTTAACACATTATGGTTTCTGTTACCAAGTAATTGTCACCGGCATCTATGCTTTGGTTAAATTAGTCCTCCATTAATAAGCCTCAATCATATCTTGGTTGCATTCAAACATGTTATGGTAAAAAGTTAACAGTAATATTATCCTCTTTTCCAAGAGCAACATGTTATTGTTGATAAACAATCAAACTATTAATTTTAACATGTTCGAGACAATCATAATGTGGATTCTTGATGGAGGACTAATTTAGCCACAATATGGTTGCCGGTAACAAAAATATAGGGAAAGTAAACATGTGTTTTAAAACTATTGGTTAAATAAAGTTATATTAGAGGCGACCATATTGAAAACTTTATTTTCTCTGCGCGAGTCTAAAGCCAAGCCATAACTTTATTCCAGTGAAAGGTAAAAAAAAGATCAGTTCATTTAAAAGAGTAAATGTTACTTAAAACTATTGTGTTCACAGAAAAAATTTTACAAAAACAGAATAAAAAATATTTCATAGTTTTTTTGTTGTTTTCTTCAGAAGTTCATATTGAATTTTTAAATTTCAAACGCTGCATATCTTGTGGCGTTGAAAATTTTAAAACGCAGCCGGAATTTCTGTAGAAAGCAACAAAAAAATTATGGCAAATTTTTGACATTGTTTTTGCTTTCAATGTTATTTTTGGCGTTGGGTTTTCTACAATTAGGGCCTAATTAAATTTGCACCAGTAAACAAATTATAAGTATCAATTAAACTTTTAATTCACTTGATAAAACATTTCATTCACTTGATTAAACATTTCATTCACTTAATTAAACTTAATTAACTGATTTTATTTTTGGTTAATGCTTTAATTGGTGAAAAATTTGGAAAATTTTTTCTGTGAATACAATAGTTTTAGGTAACATTTACTCTTTTAAATGAACTGATCTTTTTTTACCTTTCACTGGAATAAATTTATAGCTTGGATTTAGACTCGCGCAAAGAAAATATAGTTTTCAATATTGTCATCTGTAACATAATACAATTAGGGCCATAATTTTTTAGTAAATATAACAAATAAATGAAATTAATTTATATTTTGTTCTATGTTGAAAGGTAGTTCTGTATTTGTAATTTGCGTTATTGTGAAAATTGCGTTTATTGACAAAAAAGCCAATTGTTTCTAAATCAAATGGTTGGCAATTCTAATACTAAATAGCTCGCATTGACGATTGCAGGCGCAACGTAGCTAAATACACCTTTTGTACAATAACAACAAAGTTTTTGAAATTTTAATTTGAAATAAAGAGAACGGAAAGAGAAAGTGTAATTATATAACATAAGCGCGCACTCCGTGGAGTTAAGAAAATAACTGCTTTAAACCAACAAAATACATAAATAATTGTTGTAAAGCGGGACTTAGAGCCCTTTTGCTTACAGTCCGTCACTGCCTTATTTTCAAATTTCTCTTTCAGTGTTCCATCTATAAACCCCTTTTAAGCTGCTATAAAACTGAAAAGACACACAAATAAAAACAGTTTTTATGTTGCAAATATTTTTTATCGCTCGCCACTTGAATTGAATTTAATTTCTTTTTTTTTTATTTATAAACTTTGAAAGACCAAGGCCAAGGTCATCATACAGTATTTAGACTTTTGTCATATTATTGAAAGTTTAAATGTCGATGTGTTTGTATTTGCGAACAAAAAATTATAACAAAAGAATTTTAAGGCAAGAAGATTTAATATATTTTGCATAATTTTCAAAATTTTCAAGCGGATTCTATAATCGAAATGCGGTGAGAAAAAAAAAATACGCAATTCAATGTGATAGCGAAATTATAAAAATTTTGGGGGGAAAGGCGAAAATGTATGGCTTTAGAAAGTAAAAAAGGGGTTTAATGGAAAAAAACAGCAGAATAAGTAATAAACTGAATTGTAAACAATTTAATAAAAGTAATAAATAATTTTAAAAGCGGGTGAATGATCTAATGCCATTTGAATTGAATAGAATTTTAAAAAGGAAGATTAAAAAAATTTTGTTGTCCAATCGCTTGGCATAAAAATCAGTAAAAGAAAATTGTTTCGCATTTTTATTCATCTCAGATTTTCTCACCCAACTTAATAAAGTATGCTTAACTGAGTTCAAGTTACTAAGATTGGACTAAGTCATATACACTAAAATAAGTTTAGGACACTAAAACAAGTTTAATGCACAAAAATTGTTTTAGTACGCTTAATCCACTTAACAATATTGTGTCTATATAACTTTGCTTAATGCTCTTAGCCTTTTTAGAATACTTCACCAAGGATAGAACACTAAACCAAGCTTAGAAAAGTAAACTTAGTTTAGTGCATTAAACCAAGATTTGTTCACTAAACTAGTTTAGTACACTAAACCTAGTTAAGTACACTTAACCCAGTTTAGTACACTAAGCCCAGTTTAGTACACTTTACCTTGTCCAGTTCACTAAACTTTTTTTAGTACACTTAAACTTGTCTAGAACACTAAACCTTGTCTAGTACACTAAATCTTGTCTAGTATACTAATCCTTGCGCAGAATATTTAACCAAGTTAAGTACACTGGACCTAGCCCCGTACATTTGAAAAAGTTAGAAACACAAAACTAAGTTTAATATATTAAACCTAGTTTACTACACAAAACTTATATTAAACACAAAAATTAGTTAAGTACACAAAACTTAGTTAAGTTCTCTAAGACCGGTTTAGTACAACAAACATTGTTTAGCAAACTTTACATAATTTTGTATACTAAGGCCCAAATTTACAGTTATTAGCTAGCTAATAAGAACAGTTGAACCAATTAAATATTATTTCCAGCGTTTTCTTAACCATTAGTTAAACCCTCAAATGCTATTTTTTTATTATTTATTAATTATTATTGATTAAAATTGTTACTTAACTAATTATTGTTAATATGATACCTTAATTAAGTAATAGTTATCATTTTAGTTTACTTGTAATTAACTAATGACTGTTAATTTGAGCCTAAATCATGTTGAGTTAACTGAACCTTCCTACCTTAATTTCCTTTCTTTTTTAAATTCTGAACTTTCAAAATAGAAACTCTGGTTTTTTTTCTCTCTTTATGTTTGAAATTTATTAATAATCTTTACATTTCTCTTAAAAAATCGATAAACAGTTTCAAATAAATCCTACCACAATCTGCACCGATGTCTTGACTGCATCTTATCTTTCTTTTCACAGTTAAAAACCTTCCCAAATTCCTCAAAATTGGCTAATGTCTGTAAAACTCTCAACTCATCCAGAGCATGATCCAAGTAAGCAGAATGTGTCAATTTCGGATGAACTTTTCCACAAAAGAATTGAGCAAAATTCAAAAAGAATACCTGTTGCGGTGTAAATTGCAATAGGAATCGGGAGCGCAAGCTTTTCGGATAGTGCTGATTAATGTCGTTGGACGAGTTAAGTGTAAAATAGGCGCTGTAAGCCAACCTAATGCCTTCATAATCTGCCAATTTCTCATTAAGACTGCGCGATCCTGTGGCCAATTCATTTTGCATGCAGCGAAGACCCTGCATAAAACGTTGATTGGCAGAAATCTCCTCACTTGGACCCATTATATTACCCGCACTGTCGTAATCTATGCCCGAAGAGTCGAATCCGTGCAGCATTTCATGAGCCAAAGCAAACCCCAAAACCGAGTATTTAAATATGTCTTTCAGATTACGATTGTAGATGGGCATATTTAGAAAACCATAAGGAATTATGACAACATTACGAAACTTCAGATAAAGTGGCGATGAAGAGCTTCCTAACCATTCGGCAGATATAACAGCCTCATCAGCCAAAAGGTTAGGATTGGAGACGGGGTCCAAAGTTTCATGACTATGCTCTACGGTAAGTCTGAGAAGGCTTAGTTGATTGGCATAGAAATTATTGGGATCCAATGTGACACGTTCATAATACATATCAAAGTATTCAGAAGAAATATTCCTGGGGGCAAAACCTGTTCTCAACTGCATACTTTCGATTTTCTGCAGTTGGGTTTGTACGATAGTCTCCGGCAACTGTAAACGATTTTCTTTGATAGTATTGTAGAATGCTTGCTTTAGATGTTCGAAAATTCTTTCCAATTGTTGATCATTTTTCTCTTGATCTTTGTAGTAATGAGTACCCACCATGTAACTCAAGGCCAAAGGCATGGTCCTCCTCAAGCTAGTTATACATTCTTGGCGGGAGATTTCATTAGGTCCTTGGGCCTTAAGATAGATAAGGAACTTAAGCATAATATAGTTGCACAAAGTTGAATAGTCCACTGTATTGAGAAGTTTAACCAACGATCTCATATAGGGAATGTTTTGTATAATAACAGTTGTGGTTAGATCGGTGTCCGGACCCTTGAGTTCCTTGAGATAGGCCAACCAATCGATCTGCGGCATGTATTCCTGTAAATAACTTAACTGCATTTCTTTGGGTCCTTCTTCATCCTCCAGTTCCTGGAGTTTGTGCAACTGAAACTCAAACCGGTTAACTTCACGTGCAATTTCATTAGCCACACGCTTGGTTTGTCCTATATCCATTAGTAGCTCTATAATGACACCCTCACCCATGGCCAAAGTTTCTGCCAAATCAGGTTTATCCAAATAAATACTCATTGAGGACGATTCATCCCAGCGAGGCAAAACTTGCTCCTTAAGTAGAACACCATTCAGGCCATACAGTCTTAAACGGGCTATAGCCTCCAGCCAATCGAACTTTTCCGCATTCCATTTGCGACCACCCTGCTTAGCCAACACACTCCAGTGCACTCCTCTACCAGGTTGTATTAGCTGCAAATACTTTTTCAGGTTGTACGGCTTTACTTTCTTACAGGACTTGTAGTAGGTTCTAACTTTGTCGAATACACTGGACGATTCGACTACGCCCCACGAACCATCCTCCAACACAGTCGAAGTCTGAGTGGTGCTCATATGATGGGTAGTCAAATTTTCTTTTGTGCGATTAGCCTCTTCACCTGTTCCTTGAGCCATTAAAGGCTTGCGTAATAAATGCTCCAATTTACGATTTAATTCATAATCCATTAAGCCCAGGACATCACCATAATCCATTTCATCAATATGCTGCTGATACCAATTGCCACAGGCATATTGATAGAAGTTTTCGCAAGGTCGTGCCGTTGCATCCATGTAGCGTTCAATATTTAAAGCTGCCAATTGATTGATGTTTTGTGTTTGATTGTGGGTCTGGCGACAATTTGTCGGTGTTGTACGCCAGATTATAGACGCCAGCAAGCCAAAGACAATGCTGAACTTTAACATGTTAAGGCTTGGAATGTTTTTCTTTTAACCGTCTTTTTCTATGTTTTTGTTATATTATTTTTTTTGGTTCGGTTATAAATTTCTGTGATATAATCTTGTCTGCTTCTTATGCATTCGAGTTTTTTCATGAATTTAAAAATTTATAAAAAAATTTTTGTTTGTTTTTGTGTTCTATATTTTGTATTTTATTTATGATTTTTAATATTGCACTATGTTTACTATCTTCCTCGTCCAAGTACTTGTTGCTTGAAACTAATCTCTATTTTATTTTTGAATCAAAATCTGAGTCTATAAAATCTATTTAAATTGTTTGGTTTTTTACTTTTAATTTTTTGTTGTAATGCTGAAGCACGCTACAAAATGGGGAGTATGCTTTAATTTTAAAAGCGACTTGTAGCATGAAATCAGCTTCATTTAAAAAGCTTAATTTTGAAAGATATTACCAAACTTTTCCGAAAATTTCCTTTTAAGTCTAGATTAGATTTGTAGAAATATTTTGGCTTTAAACTTTCTTAAGGAAAGCGCCAAATAGAAAAATATAATACCTTCTTTAAAAAAGGCTTTTAAAACAATATACAAAAAAAAATTTTAATAACTTTAACAAAAAAACTAAACTTTAACTAAAAGAAATAAAAACCAAAAAAAAGCTTATAAACAACTTTTTCAATGAAATGAAGCTTTTGAGGAACTTTAGATTAAATATAAAACTGTGTCTTTAATTTAATATAATAGAAAAACATTTCAAAAAAGTTTTCTTTGTCATAAAATTATTTTATAATAATCTTGACACAAAATATTACGAAAACTTGATCAAAATAAAGTTAATACCCAAGGCGAATTCAGCTACAGGTGGTGTCGAAACGGCATCTGATTTTGACAGTTCGAGCTTATTTGTTTTGATTTGTTAGTGTTTTGCTAAAAATGGTTGACATTTCGAGCTAATGGCACTAACAATGCAATGTAAAAACCCCTATGTTGTTTCTGTTGTTTTTGGATTGTTGTAGTTGCGACACCACCTGTAGTTGAATTCGCCTTGGTTAATACCAAGGTACATTAACACAAGGTAGACTCATTTGGGAGTGTAGACATGCTGCTCTATAAAAAGAACCGAGCTGTCAAAATTTTCTTCATATAAAACAAAAACAATTTAACTCACACATGTTCAAATTTAGGCTCATATACACGAAATTTGACGTTTCGGTTCCAACTGGGGTAAACAGCTGACAAACATATGGGCCAACGTGTGTAAATATACCTAAAAACAATCAGCACGAACACTTTTTATAAAGCTTTCTAAAATTCAGTTTTTTTATCCCCTTATTTCCAATACATTCTTTAGAAACTTCAAAGTTAAAAATTCTTTAAAGATTAAAAAAAAATATAAGTAAGTATTCTGTAAAAAGCGGTTTTCAAAATTCTTTAAGAAAACTTTTTTTCATCGTATTCTTTTTAGAATTTTGAAAAAGAGCTTTTCTGAAGAATTCTGTAAAAAAAACTTTCTTGTTAAAAGCTCTTTGAAAACTTTCTTAAACAAAACTTTCAGGAAATGTTCTAAAAAACTTATGTATTTTCCTTTAAAAAAAAAAAATAAAAAATAGATTAGAAAACCTTTAAAATGCTACACTAAAAATATCTAAAAAGGCCTATTTAAGATTTTAACAAGCCTTTTCAAACATTCAAAAAATGTCCTTTCAAGAAAACTAGAAAACTGTCAAATGTCCTTTCTAGAAAATGTTTCTCAAAAAAACTTAAAAGAAAACTTCTAGAAAACAATGGGGAGTTATACAGAAGAAAGCTACTAGAAGAAGCTATTCATTTTAAAAAAGTAAGCGAAGTTTTTACTGGGTTATTTTAACTGTTGCAAGAAAGCTTTATAGATTGAAATTTGACTCAGAGAAGCACATTCGAATAAATTGTATAAAATAGCAAAAAAAAAATTTCTGAATTGTTAAGAAATGTTATTAAAAATTTTTTTTTTGTTTTAATTTTCTTAAAAAAAAAATCCTTTAAATTAAAAAAAAAATTCTTTGAATAATTTTTCTCAAAACTAATTTAAAAAAAAATAAATATCGCACTTGTTCAACAATGGTGTATTAACTCAAAATTTGTATTTATTTACTTTTTGGGAAAAATCGGCACGTTATATTTATATCTACCCGCTGTTAAAACATCGTGCTAGTGTGTCTACTTTTTGGCAATGAAACGGTTGGTTTCAAAATTCTTTTTCATATGCCTTTAATAATAAATTAAAAATTGTTTTGCTTCTACTGAAACTTTTTAAATTTTGAGTTCATACAGTATTGTTGAACAAGTGCGATATATAAAAGTTTTCTCAAAAAAACAAACTCTTAAATATAAAAAAACATAACAAAAAACTATTAGTAATTTGCTTCGGCTTTTTCTTTAATTTAAATAAAACGTCCTTATATGATATGCGTCCTTGAAGCTTTGATGAATTAAAGATTTAAAAATCAAATTTTAAAAATAAAAAAATTATTATCTTTTAGAAAACTTTTTTAAAGCTTCAAGAAAGTTCTTTTAAATACCCATTTAGTAGCTCATTACATTTTCGTTAAAGCTCTATTAAAACGGGGTTTTTCTCGTCCCACTTTGATTCGATTTAGAGAGTATTTGTTTGCATTTTTAAAGTGTTTGTTTTTCTATTTCTTACTTCCAGAATTGAATTTTTTTCATTAACATTTTTCTTGTATGAATAGATTTATAATGTTTTTGTCATTTAAATTTTATTTGTATATAAATAGTATGTACATGTAAGTCGAGAAAAAAAAATAAATACAAAATATAGCATCTTTATCAGTTAAATATAGACAATTTCCAGTGTCTCTCAATTAAACTTTAGCTAGACTTGAAGAGATTTATGTGTTTTTTCTTTTAATATTTTTTTTTTGCACCAAAGGATTAAAAAAAAGTAAATTGTATTCTAGTTTTCAGACTCTTATTTTTAAGTCTACAGAGAGAAGTGATAAGTTAATAAATAGTCTTATGAAAAATGTGATTTAAGAAAATAAAAGCCTCAAAAAAAAAAAATTGTGTTAGAATTCCACTCCTGGATCACATTAAAAAAAAGACTAAATGGCAAAATAAACCACACAAACTCTTAAACAAACATATGAAAAAAGGATGAAGCAGGTCTGTAAAAGTATTAAAAATGTTATTATTCACCAAAACACATGATGTGGTTTTTGTCATACTGCTTGTGCAGTTTGTTTGGCCCTTTACTAAAGCAATTAATGTTCTTAAGTTGGACCAAGGCTTATTGCTGTACAAGGTGGCAGTGAAAGCCTAGCTAATTTTGACAGTTCGAGCTGTTTGCTTTGGCGTTTAATGTTTTGTTTAAAAATGATTGACATGTTGAGCAGTTAATCTTGTACAGTTGTTGCAGTACAGCTGCCATCTTACAAAAGGCCGTTTACATTGCACTGAAATCTTGTAGATTTGAATAATTCTTCAAAATCTAGTGCGTTGACATTTGCTAGATTTTGTTTTCATAACCAAAATAGCAGTTAACACTCTTAAAAAGCCGCCATTTTTGTTTCTGTTTTGTTATTTGTTAAAATGTATTTTTTTCAGTACAGGGAAGTATTTGTTGGTGTTTTAGTTGCATCAGTATTTTCTACTAGATTTTGAATAGATTTCGTCAAAAACTTGTCAAGAAGAGATAGATTTCGATGTTATGTAAACAGGCTACAAAATAAAAACGCCCTGAGTTGGACTTTTTTCCTAACTGAAGATATAAAGCAAAACTTTCCGCAAATTATGTTTTATTGGCTCAAAACAAAACTTGGTTCTTTATACTATTTTTTTTTTACTATAAAAAAATGTGGTTATAAAATGATTTAAAACATAAGCTTTGTGCAAAAGATAGGCCATCTGGCGTAAATCCAGCCTTTTGAAGTGACAACTACTCCCAATTTATACATTTTATTTATCACTAAATTTATTAAATTACCATTTCTAATTTGGTTTTTGCACAATATTTTTTAATTTATTTAACATTTTATGCTTTAGCTTTATTAAGTGGTAATGAATACGCTTTTACACAAGTCGTGTGTATTTTGGGGAAAAACCTTGTCATGATAAGTTTTTATTGTTTTGAGAATGTGAGAGATGCATTTTCGACAAATTTTTTACGACTTGTGTGATAGAGTTTAATCGCCTTAAAAAGCATCAATAAATTCGACATTTTTCTATGGAATTCATAGGACTGTCTTTTGAACATTCAAATATTTCTGAAAATATTTGAAAGTTTTTAACAATCAACTGCAAACGTACAGAATCTGAATCATGGTCGATAAATTTTAGTTCCTTTTTCCCACAAAAGAACTGAGCTAAATTTGAAAAGAACTCCCTCTTTTCACTAATTCCTCTTTCGCCATAATCTTCGACGAAAGCTCTATAGACCACACGCAAAGCAAAGAAATCGGCAATACGTTCATCAATATTCTCAGTAGGCTTTTGACGTTGCATACAGTCTAGAGATTTTACGAAATTAACATTAGAGATTATGTCTGAGTTACTGTTTAGGGGAAATCCCCGATGGTCATAATTTAAGCCGTTTGTATCAAAAGCATGAGCCATTTCATGGGCCAAAACAAAACCAAAGAGAGCCAGTTGTTTGAAAGGAGTTTGGTGGTAATGGAAAAGAGGTTGTTGTAAACTGCCGAAAGGTATTACGACCATATTTTGCTGGGCCACATAAAAGGGAGACGAGATCACTCCAATGCTATTGTCGACGGATATATAAAAGCTTTGATTTTGGCTATATAACAGACTGCTTCTAAAACGATGCTTCAATAAGAGCATGTGATTTTTATAGTAATTTTGCTTATCCAAATGCGGAATTGAGCTGTAAAAGTTTTGTAGATATTTATAATCTATTTTATCCGGCAAATTTCCTATATTTATTTTGATAGTCTCTAATTTGTTTAATAGCTGCTGTATTTGCTTTCGCGAAAGATTATTATAGTTTAAAACAAAATATTTTGCCATAGTAGTTTTTATTTGATTTTCCAGTTCAAAAATAGCAGCCTCAAAATGTTTCCATTCCCTTTTAAAAAAGTGATTATATATAAAGTAATTCACTGCCAAATCGAATTTATTTCTCAAGTCCTTAACACATTCCAGGGCTGAAAATTCAGTGGTACTATCCACTGCCAAATAGAATAAAAACTTTATCATCAAATAGTTACACAAATGTTCCAAATCCTCTTTAGACCAAATTTTTCTATTAAGAAATTCAAAATATTGTGGATGCTCTAGCGTTATTAAGGCAAGATTTTGGACTTCACTACCCAATAAGTTTTTGAAATAATCAGGCAAATTTAGTAGAGGGTAAAGTGATTTGGATTCTTCTAAAGTTAAGTCTTGTACATGATCGGATTGAGCGAAGTTTACCAGTATTTTGCTCCATTTTAAATCGGTATTATTTAAATGGCTAACAACAGTTGTCAAATCCTCTATACCCAAACCCTGTAATAATACCATGACTACTCTGTCTTCGGGCAAAGTTCTTTGTTGCTGTTCGAAAATAGCTGGTGCCAGCCAGATATTTAATGAATTATCACTATTTCGGGTGATTTGATGATTCACGAGAACGTTATTTAACCCGTAAGACTGCATTTCACCTAATAATGGCCAAAAATCAAACATTTTATTCTGTGCGAGCCACTCCTCTTTATACAGCAACAACGGCCATTTAAAATTTGTACCAGGTTTAATTTCTTCAAAATATTTTCGTAAATTTCGAACTTGATGTGTTCGTTTACATGACTCCAGATAAATGCCCATTTTATCAAAATAAGTTTGCACTTTTCTGTCATAATTATGATGTAAGAATGTATTGCGCAGACCTACAACTAATTTGTTGTTCAGTTGATAATCCAATTGTTGGGTTATTTCCTTGTAATTGGGATTAGGGTGTTGCTGAATATAATCTGCACAGGCAAAGTCATAGAAGTCTTCACAAGGTCTCTTTGGAGTTCTGATTGTGGTTGGATTTATTTGCGCCCTATAATAATAACAGCAACTTATGTTAGTGAAAAATTGGAAATTTAAAAAAAAATTTATTAAAAATCCATAAAAGACTTTCATATTTTTACTTGTTTAAGCGATCAGATTTAAAATACTACTATTGCTACCGCTGGAGAGCGAATAATGCATGGTTATCTTTTTCCGATGTTTGGGGTCAGCGATAAGAAGAATTTACATTAAATGCACAAACAAGTAAGAAATTAAAGATGGCAATGAGCGGCCATTTAATACCCTACTCTGCCTGGAATAGTAAAAGTGTAAGGAATTTGGGTAGTATGGGTTTCCTTTAAACTAGTGCGGGTTGGAATTTTAGAACGATCGGATGGTTAGGAAGGAGATTGGGGAAATTTGCCTCGGAGTTTTTTTTTAAGAAGAGTACAAAGACACTGGAGGTAGTCCCTTGCTCTCATTCGCGGGCCGATGATTGCGAATATCGTCGCGTTGTTTTCTCTGCACAGTGGGTTCCATGTCATTTGGTTGTTTATTGTGGTCGTCTCCCCAAACTTATTTTATTTTTGATTAATGGTTTAACTGAATGGTTTAACTGAAAGCGATTAATAGCTAATTAACCTTACAAATGGCGTTGAAAACACAGCTTAGCTTCTTTTTTTCATATTAAGAGAAAAATTTCAAATCTTGCTTATATTTTTGAACTTATTGACCAACCAATACAACAATACAACACCAAAATTGATGTTTTTCATTGTAGGACTTGCTGTAGTATCGCTGACATGAATTCGCCTTAATATAAAAGAATCGGCAATACATCTAGGAAATTATATAAAATACTGAACTAATAAAAACTTATGTATGTTCGAATAATATTCATTAGAAATGTAAAATTTGCACAGCTAAAACTCATTTTCTTTTAATCCAAATTTTGATATTTTGATTAGGCTACAGTTCATCAAATTTAATTTTCATTAAATTATTTTTATAAAGAAAGGAATTTTACATAATGAAATTAAATAAAATTTATTGATAATTTTTCATTCTTGACTGCCGCGGGAATCGAACCCAGGCTTTCACGGACAGGTTACCCTTACACGTTTCAATTGAAATTCCAAAGTACATTTTTCTGTTTTCAATTTTTTTTTTTTTTTTTTTTTGTCAACAAAAAATAGAAAAATGTCTTTAGACTTCAAGAAGAATTTTTGACGAAAAAGTACGAAAAAACAGAAGTAAGGAAGAACGTTTACATCAATTGAAATGGATATTGATTCAAAGCAAATTTCGATCTACCAAAGGGTTGAATACAATTTGGTTTAAAGATTGATGTTGGACTATTGACTGCCAGCAGTCGTCAAGGGCTGTTAGTTTTAAACGGCAAAACCCTCTGAAGAGATTGAGTGGTTGCAATTGAAATATGTAAGGGTAACCTGTCCGTGAAAGCCTGGGTTCGATTCGCGCGGCAGTCAAGAATGAAAAATCATCAATATAAATTTTAATTAATTTAATATTGTAAAGTTCCTTTCTTCATAAAAATAATTTAATGAAAATTAAATTTGATGAACTTTAGCCTAATCAAAATATCAAATTTTGGATGAAAAACCATAAACAGTTCAACAAAATAACCACAAAACTAATTATTTTCTTTTAATTTAAATTATATCGCTCCTTTATTGCAACATAGTCATATCGCAAAAGATAAAAAATTTTAAGTTACTTAAGCAAAAGTGTTCCTTTATACCTTCTTTATATGTAAAACAAACATCAGCATTATATCTCAAACTGAACCGAAGTTATAGCAAACTATATTTTATTAAATCTGTATAAGAAGGTATATATTGAAAACTTTAATCGCATTTTGCCAAGTTTGATTATTTTTGAGATATGACTATGTTGCAATAAAGGAGCGATATGTCATTTATTTTCACTTAAAATAACTTATGAACCAAACTTTACATAGAATTTCTTAATATAATTTACACTTTTTCTCTGGATTCATTTTACTATTCCGAGGACATTTGAAAGTCTTTCCAAATGTATAAGAATTTAACACAATCTGATTCAGACGTTTAGCATCTGAATCATGATCAAGAAATTTGACATCCTTGTTACCACAAAAAAGTTGAGCCAAATTTAAGTAGAAATATTTACGATTAGTTGAATTCTGAATCAACATAAAATCATTGGAATACGAATCGAGTATGTTAATGGCGACAATGTCGGCAATTCGTTCATCAATGCTGTCGGTTGGAAGTTGGTTTTGAAAACATTCCAATGAGTTTTGGAAATTTGAATTTTTTGCTATGGGATGTAATTGAGTTAAAACTTTGCCTTGGCTATTGAAATTCAATCCATACGTGTCAAAGGCATGAACTAGCTCGTGGGCTAAAATAAAGCCAATTTGGGAATACTTGTAGTAATCATAATATTCCGTGTGATACATGGGTTCCAAAAGACTACTAAACGATAAAATAATCATATTTTGTTTGGGAATATAAAAGGCTAAGGGTATATTTCCCAAGCTATTTTCAGTGGCAATGAAAAAAGTTTGGCTCGGGGCATGATTAAGAGATTTCGAAAAACGATGTTTAAGCATAGACATTTGATTTTTATAGTAATTATTTTTGTTTAAAGGCGGTACAGGGTCATAAAATGTTTGCACTTTAGCAAATGTCGCTAACTCGGGTAAGTTTCCCATATTTAGTTTTACGTTTTCTAGTTTTTCCATTAAAAATTTGAGCTGGGAACTGGCTAAACTCAAGCTATTCTTTTCCAGTAATTTGCTCATTGTATCAATTAGATTTCGAAATATTTTCTCAATATCGGCAATAATTAATTTAGATTTGTAACTAAATATATAATGATGATAAATAAAATTTACGGCCAAATCAAATTTATTTCTCAAATCTTTAATACAATCCAAGCTCTTGAATTCTTTTGCACTGTCCATCACAAGAAAATGAAGAAATTTCATCATTAAATAATTGCACAAATCTTGTTTTCTTATTAGCCCATCCAAATTGTCATTTAAGTACTGAAAGTACTCGGGATTTCTTAGCATGATAAAGGTGTCTGTTGGCAATTTTCTGTCCACTAGCTCATCCAGATATAAATTCAAATTAAGTCGAGGATATTGTATTTCCAAATCACCATAAGTCATTTCCAAAGTCTTTTCAGATTTCAATAGATCATGGTTTTCCAACATATTCAAAAATACTTTATCTATCTTCCTTAAGCTGCTGACAATTTTACTGGGTTTCTTAACACCTAGACTCTTAAGTAAGACCACTAAAGTACTTCTTTGGGGTAGAGTACTGTTATTCTCAATGAAAACTGGTTCTAACATTACACTTATCTCTCCATCTTTAGCAACGTTAATCTCTTGATTTATCAGAACATTATTTAAGCCATAAGACTGGAATTTGCCCAATAAAGACCAAACATCGAAAAGGCTTTCATTAGGCCACTGGTATGTTTGGTTATTTGCTACTACTTCTAATAAAGGCCAATTAAGTTCTGGTCCCGGTTTAATTTCCTCAAAATATCTCGTTAAATTTCTTTGTGTCTCTTCACGACAGGCCTGCAAGTATCTCTTAGATTTTTCAACAAAACTTTGTGACTTGTCATCCTCATTATATAAAAAAGTATCCAAAAGATTTAAGATCATTATGTTGTATTTGTGGTCCAGATAACCGGTTAATTCCTGATAATGTGTTGAACCATGCTGTCCATCGTAATTTCCACAGGCATACGAGTAGAAGTCTTCACATGGATCAGCACTGCTATTTATCGAAGTATTTATAATATTTCCTATCGCGATGTTAACATCAGCACTACCGCCCATAGCGGAATAAATTACTAGCAGGGACACTATTATCTTTAAAATTCTCAAAAAATCCATTGCGCTATATATTTAAATATTTTTTATTTTATGACCGATTAGCGCGTACACTTTTTTCAGTTCACGTTTATTCAGATTATGACTTAAGACTGTTTAATGGTTTAGCTAGGAGATAGTTTACGCGATTTATAATTGTTTAATTAAAACAGAGAATGAACTGTGTTATTTAATATAATTTTTTTTAAATTTTATATTAAAAGGGGAATTTCCATAAATATTGTACAAACAAATCTGTGGCATTTTGACAAAACATCTTAAGTCCAATTTAATAAGTTAAAAAAAAAAAATGTTGTTAAACATACGAATTTTTATTCAAAAAACATATTTGCTTACGTTTTTAAAATTTTGTATTATAAACGCAATTTTTCTTAATATTATGTATTTTATTTTATTGTTTGATAAGAATTATTTTTTGACCGCTTTTTTTTATAAATTTTTTTGCTTTCTTATCTCGACTTAAGATGTTTTGTCAAAATGCCACAGAATTAAGAATATGATTATACATCCAGAGAAAAACAAATTTTTTCAATATGGCCACCCCCCTACAAAACTATTTTTAACGAACATTTCAAACATACAGTTACGAAATTAGATTTATCTAAGTATTATTAATAGCTTTATTTATAAGTTATCTTGTAAGCTATAGTTTTATGTAGTATTAGTTTAAAATTTTTATGAACTCCACAGTATGGAACTTTCTGGTAATTTTAATTGTAAACTATAGAATTAGATGTATAACAATTATTTTAAATTAATTCGAACAGAAAGTTCTGGAATCGACCAGAATGGTTTAAAATACATAAAACTAATCAATATGCAGTTTAGTTTGTTTTGAGACATTAAACGGTTCAGTTCCTCACTAACTATATTGGATACATTTTGTTATAATTAATTTTAATAAATTTTGTTAAGTTGAATAAGTGTGTGTATATCTTTTGATTTGCAGTTAAAAGAACTCAAAAGTTTTTTTAAAGGGAAAAACGGAAACGCGTTTTATAAAGTGAAGACGTAAACGTAATTGTAAACGGCAAGCATATTATAGTTATATTAGTCCTCCATCAAGAAGCCACAACCATAATATGGTTCCCTCCGCTTAATAATAACAAATATATTAATGGTCAATGCTAACAATAGAATGGTTGGTTTTTAACCATAGCACGTTGCTCCTGGAATAGAGGAAAATACTATTGTTAATTCAAAACAAATTAAAAACACTGTGCTCGAAATTGACACTTTTTTTTGACATGCTAAAGCACATGGCCCTTTAGCATAATTCAGGTACGCTGAATCCAATGGTACCCACCGTTTTTTTAGGTTAGCTCTTGTTTTCAAGATATACCGTTATTTTAAAAATGGAGAAGGTTGCACAACATATATTCGCGTAACTCAAAAACGGTTTAGTAAATTGAAATTACTAGAAAAACTATTTTCTCATATGAGCAGGGGTTATAGAAACATATTTTTTTTTTTTAAATAATTTTTGTATCAAAATTTTGGAATTTTTGTTTTTTAAAAATTCATAAAAAATTGGAAAATGCAGCTAGGCTTTTAATTTTTTGCAGACGTGTGTATAAAAAACGAAGCTTCAAACAAAACAAGCCATAAATGATTAAAATCTGTGTACAACTTTTTTATTCACAAATATGGCCGTTTAATGAAATTCTTAAATTTGGCCCCTGCAGCGCCTAGGATCCCCCAAGATGGGTCAAATGTATGACCAACCCTACTTTATTTTTTATCTCAATCAATTATTTCTAACATACCTACGCGCTATCTCCATTCCTTAAGGGGGCTCACATACAAAATGTTCAATGCAGACTAGAGATATATTGAAGAAAAAGTTCCATAAATGCCCAGGAGTTGCCCCTAGTGAGATAAAATGTATGACCGACCCAATTTATTTTTTTGTCTTTAACATTTTCTCAAGACATACTTCCCCTCATCTCCACTTCTTAGAGGGGCTCCCATACAAATATTGGGTTTTATGAAATTCTTAAATTAATTAAACTTTGTCGACTTTGGGAATAAAATCAAAAGTTGTAAACAGATATTAATCATTTATGCGATTTTTAATTCGTACTAAACTTTACAACTTTCTTTACTCATTTACTTTTTAGGTGATAATAATTTCTTATCTAGATGTTCGTATTCTATGTAAAAAACCCGATAGAATTCGATTTTTGAGTGTATGGGAGATTTTTATGATTTTATTATAGAAGTATTTATCTAATTGTTTAACTAAAGGGGGTTTTCAAATGTTTCTTCTTATTGACGATATTAATTACATTTTAGAGTTAAACCCTCTTTTCCAAAAGATGAAACGTTTAGGATACCAATGAAGATCAAAAGTGAGGTTTTAAATCTGTGTAGCGGACTCTAAAATAATACAGCTTGAATTGAACCTTGGAAAAGGACTTTTTTATGGATGGGCTCTTATAACTTATAGATGATAAAGTGTTGCCATTAGGCGTTCAAAATAATTACGATTTTCTGGGATTAAACTTATTTCCTAATAGGTAACTCATTTTTAGATTCAAATGAAGACAGAATTCAGGTTCTACCAATGGCGATCGGCTTCTCATAACTATATACCTAATTTTCCAATTATCTTTGCATGTTATTTAACCCTGAAACGTCCAGAATATTTATATTTAAAAAAAAACGATGCTTCTCAACTGACTTGTTTTTGGTTTCAAAAGAAGATCGGACCCTGATTTGTCCCGAATTGTTTAATGTTCCTTAATTTGTATCCGATTCTAGGATAAACTATATGCTTAAATCCTATAAGTTGTAATCATTAAAGATTATTTTTTTTTTTTTTTGTTATTGTTTCAAAAAGTTATTTTTTATTATGTTTTTTTTTTTTTTTAATTTCTATCTCGCATAGACAGAGTATTGCCTTAATATAGCTAATATATATATACTTATATATATAGCCAAAATAAGAAGACTTTCTAGGGTTAAATCCCTTTCTCCCAACGCACAAAACAAATTCTTTTAAGAAATTTATTTAATATTTTTATCAAATAATTTATTATTTCGCTTACTAATTCACTAAAGTTAATAACAATAAATAAATTAAATTAATACAAACGGCACTTATTCCAAGGATTCATTCTACTGTGCACGGGACAATCAAATGTCTTTCCAAATTCTTCAGAATTCATAATAATCTGATTCAAACGCTCTGCATCCGTATCATGATCAATGAATTTTACATTATTTTTACCACAAAAGAATTGGGCCAAGTTGAGGTAGAAATATTTTTGCCAATTCTTATCAAATTCATTGAACTTATAGATCTTATCCACTATATGGATGGCTACAATATCGGCCATACGTTCTTCTATGCTATCGGTGGGAAGCTGGGTTTGCAAGCATTTTAAAGAATTCTGAAAATTACGATTTTCTATTATTGATGATGTCTCTGACAGTGTGTGGCCTAGACCATCGAAATTTAAACCGTGCGTATCGAAGGCATGTGTTAGTTCGTGGGCCAAAATGAATCCGAGCAGAGAATATTTGTAGATATTAAAAAAGCCCGGATCGTACATGGGTACCGAAAGGCTGCCATAAGGTAAGACAATCAAGTTTTGCTTGGCCACATAAAAAGCGCCGGATGAGCTGCCCAGAATATTATCGGTAGCAATGAAATGGTTTTGATTTTGCGGGTAGTGCAGAGACTTTGAGAAACGATGTTTTAACATTAACAATTGATTTTTGAAGTAATTATTTTTAGCCAAAGGCGGTACACTGCAATAAAATTCCTCTACTTTTAGGAAGGTTACATCCTCGGGAAGGTTTCCTACATTTAAACGTATTTTTTCCAATTTATCTAATAAAAAATTTCGCTCCCAATTTGTTAAGTTTAAATTATTGTTTTGGAAATTTTCATAGAACATTAGGAATATATTTGAAAGTAACTGCTCGATATCTCTTTCGACGTATGCGGCTTGAGCAGAAAAAATGTGATGATTGTATAGAAAATTAACCGCCAAATCAAATTTATTTCTCAGATCTTTTACACAAGCCTCCGTCTTAAAATCTGTGGTACTGTCCTCAGCCAAAAAGTAAAGAAACTTAATCATTAGGTAGTTGCATAATTCTGGTTTTCTAAACAGCTTCCCCATTTTTTCGTTTAGATACTGAAAATAGGAGGGATTTCTTAAGGTAATTAAGGTGTCTGCTTCCAAATCTCTGTCTAATAACTTCTTGAGGTATGAGTTTAAATTAAGATTTGGATATTGTCTTTTTAAATTGCCATAAAGCAACTCCAAACTCTCTTCATTTCTCTCGCCATAATTTTCGAAAATGTACAACAATTTTTTATCGGTTTCATTTAAATTGTTTAAAATTCTTTCCGGTTTCTGGACTCCCAAACCGATTAACAAAACTTGTATAATATTGGGGTTCGGTAAAGTGCTATTGTTCTCGCTAAAAGCTGGCTCCAATATTATATCCAATTCTCCATTACTTTCCACAGAAGTCTCATGATTTATTAGAACATTATTTAAGCCATAAGACTGCAAGTTTCCCAAAAGAGCCCAAATATCAAAAACACCATTACCGGGCCAATAGTACGTTTGTGACCTTTCACGTCCTTGAATTTCCTCCAAAATAGGCCAATTAAGTTGTGGTCCCGGCTTAATTTCCTCAAAATATCTGGACAAATTTGCCTGCGTCTCGCTGCGACAGGCTTTCAAATACAATCTAGTTTTTTCCACAAATGATTGACACTGATCGATTACTTGGTAATCATGCTGATACAGAGTCTCCATTAGATTCAAAATCTGTTCGTTGTATTGATAATCCATGTAAGTGGTGATTTCCTTGTAACTGGGTGAAGGATGTTGTTCGGCATAATTGCCACAGGCGTAAGAATAAAAGTTTTCACAGGGATTAACACTGTGATTTATCGAAGATGTAACTATATTTGCTTGTCTTAAGTTTATGTCATGTGCAAATGTTTTTTTATTGAAATTTAACAACACTAAAGTAAAATTTAAAAATTTGTTTAAAAACATTTCTTGTTTCTTGCTCTTGTAGATTTTTTGTTACTTAAAACAGTTTTGAAAATACTTTCTACTGATTTGTTGTTGTTAGTTGAATTCTTAAATAAAGACTGTTTTATGCAACACAGGAAGATTGAAAATTTATTTTAAAGATTTTAAAAAGAGATAATAAACTCAATTAATATTTAAGTAAAACAAAAAAATTTAATGCTTTACAAGGGATACAATAAATAAACCCAAAAACGGAGCATGGGCTTTAAAAGGTACCTAAATAAATCACGAATATAAGTTGATTATTTGCTTAGATCTTTGTTCTGCTAGATTGAGGAGATTTGTAGAAAAAACTGCTTAAAAAACTCATT
Organism: Pollenia griseotomentosa; assembly: GCA_963931875.1. Taxonomy (NCBI): domain Eukaryota; kingdom Metazoa; phylum Arthropoda; class Insecta; order Diptera; family Polleniidae; genus Pollenia; species Pollenia griseotomentosa. Next base: position 197,493,849 of record OZ007561.1, on the reverse strand, counting down.
TAAAATTCGATATGATTAAATAATTAGAGAATAAAAAATTAGTTCTTTATTTGAAAAAAATGTCTTTTAGAAACAAAATTTATCGGAAATTTGATTTACACACAAAATTTATTATATACAAAATTTATTGAAAACACGTTGAAAATACAAAATTTACCAACATTACGTAAATTTATTTGATATACAAAATTTATCGAAAATTTGTTGTTAATAAAAATTTATCGAAAATTTGTTTTATATACGAAATTTATTATAAGTACAAATTAATCGCAAAATGGTTTTAAATATGTACAAAATTTAACGAAAATCTTTTAAAATACAAAATTTATCAAAAATTTTCTCAGAGGCCAAATTTATCGCAAATTTGTTTTAAATACAAATTTATCATTAATTTGTGTGATATACGAAATTTATCGAAAATTTGGCTTAAAAACAAAATTTGTCAAAAACTTGTTTTAAGCCTTAGTGCAAAACTTTTTTAAGTACAACATTTATAGCAAATTTTGTTGAATATACAAATTTATCGAAAATTTGTTTTAAATTCAATTTGCTTTGCCCCAATTTTTTTCAAATTCAAAATTTATGGCAACTTTTGTTTTACATATTAAATTTATTGAAAATTTGTTTTAATTACAAAATTTATCGAAAATTTGTTATAAATACAAAATTTATCGCAAATTGGTTTTATATACGAAATTTATCGAAAATTTGTTTTAAATACAAAATTTATCGAAAATTTTGTTTTGTATTTATAACAAATTTTTTTTTAACAGAATTTATAATTTTTAAATGTGAGATTTATCAAAAATTGAGAATTTAATTTCTTCTTTTTATAAAATTTATCGAAAATTTGTTTTAAATACAGAATTTATCAATATTTTTTTCTTAATACCAAATCAATGGAAATTTTCTTCTAAATACAAAATTTATCGTTATATTGGTAAAAGTACAATATTTTTCGATATATTCGATTTATAGGTATATTTTAAATAAAAAAATTTATCGAAAATTAGTTTAAAATAAAAATATTATCTTAAATTAGTTTTAATAAAATAATAAATTTGTTCCAAGTTCAAAATTTTTTTAAATAATTTTGAAATTTATCGAAAATTATTATTATATAGAGAATTTATCGAAAATATATTTTTAATTCAAAATTATTCGAAAATTTGCCTAAAATAAGAATTTTATTCTACATATAAAATGTTTTAAAAGAATTTTATTTTTAAATTAAAAATATATCGATAAATTGCTTAAAATATAACATTTTTCGACTTATGAATTCAAATATTTTTTCTAAATACAAAATTTATCGATAAACTGTTAAAAAATTTAAAACACTTCTATATATTTGAATATTTTTTGAATACATATATTTTTCTATATTCAAAATTTATCGAAATTTTTTTTTAATAACAATCTATAAGTTGTTGAAGAGTTTCCGATATATTCGAATACAAATTTTTTATTTATTTATTTATCCAAATACAAAATTTGTTCAAAATACTTAAGAAAATTTAAAAAATCTAAGTTTTGTGTTAATTTCTATAACAAATAAAAGCAAAGAAAATTCTAAATAATTTTTTATTACAAAGTAACTGTCGATAACATTTGTTTTTAGAATTAATTTTGAATTAATGTTTTATTTAAGAGTAATTATCAATAGCCAACTTAACGTATGAGTAAATTTGATACAAACTATGTATTACTATGTAGAAAATTTTATTTTATGTGAGCGATGTTATTGTATTGGGAAGAAAATTTTGATTTTTCAGAAAACTTTAAAAACACTTTGTATTTCATTAAAAATATCGATATATTTTGTATTATTAATTTAATTTAAACTTGCTTGATTTGCATGAAAACTTCAATAAATTTTGTGTTTATGAGTAAACTATGAGTATATGTTTTTTTTTTATTTATAAGATAGTTTAATCTAACTTTGTATTTAAGGGCAAATTTTAATTAAAAAAATTTTCAAAAATTTTAGTTTGTTATCGAAAATTTTGGTGATTTTTTTCAATGGTAAATTTTAATAAATTTTTTATTTTTATTTGCGTAAATGAGAAATATTTTAAAAAATTTCGTTTTTAAAAAAAATATTGATAAATTTTTTAAATAAAGATTAAATTTTGAATGAAATATTTATCGAGAATTCACAGATCAATTTTTATCCGAAGAAAATAATTTTTTACAGATTGTTTTATATTGTTTTAAAGCAAATTATTGATTAAGTTTCTATTTACGTCATAGGGTTAAATTAATATTAAATAAAAACTGTTTGTAAATTAATCCAAAGTGAAATTTAATCTCACGAGAGAGATAAATATTCTCTTAAATTTGTTTAAATAATTTGCTCTCTATTCATTTAAACTTTGTAAAGATTATTCAGAATAATTTCTTCGTAAACGTTAAAATTTTAAAATTCTTCTAAAGTCCAGGTAGTTTACTGAATACTGTTCCGTCAAATTACGTTTTAAATTTTTGTATTTTCAAGAATTTCAAACATCTGAACTCTTACTCACTTGTACTTCGCTGAATCTGTTATCATTTGCTCATTCTCTCTTGTCCAGTAATTTAATGACGTCGGGTTTGCTTCTATGAAACATTCTAAGGTTACATTAAAATACATTGGAATGCCGACCAGTTGATGAGGTATCGATACCATGGGAGAAACTAGAAACGAAAAAAAAATATTTATAAAAAAAATCGTCATGTATGCACGTTGAACACTTTTAGTTAGGAATTACGTTATTTTAATTATTTAATAAGAATTAAAATAAACAATTTTATTTAAATATATACTTACAGTCTACGCTAACTTTGATGCGTTTTGAGACACTTGGTGGTACACCGTTTGTGGCTATACATAAATATGCACCCATATGTAAACGTGATATTCGTTCTAATTCCAAAATGTCACCTTCAACTTCGGGCACTACAATTAGAAGAATTCAATAAAAAGTTAATAGATTAAAGAAATTAATTAAATCTGATTTTACCATCTAACGACTTATTTACAACAATTCTCAGGCCATCGTCCCTTTTCCACCGTATCGAAGGTTCTGGACTACCTTTCGCTTTACATCTCAAGGTAACGTTGTCACCCTCACGCACTATGACGTCACTCGATGTTAATGCGTCATCAATATTGGGAGGAACTACAAAAGAAATAATAAAATAGGAGAACGTGTGAAAAATTTTTTGTTACGCTAAATTTTTAAAAAATTTAGGTGAAACTTTTTATTTGTATATTATTTTGATTAAGAACAACTTTCGATACATTTTTGATTTACAGAAAAGTTTTGAATTCTAGAAAATTTTCGAGAAAACTTCCATTAAATTATTGAATTAAAGAATACAGATACGTTTCGATTAACTTTTGTTTTGTAGAAAATTTTAAATAAATAATTTTAACAAATGAGCGATGAATTTTTTCTTAGAAATTTTGATAAATTTTCTTTTTAGAAAAAATTACCCATAAAATTTTCGATTAAGTTCTTTTAAGATATAATTTATATTAAATTTTCTTTTTAATAAATTTTTCTTTTGAGAAAATTTTGAATAAACTTTGTGTCTAGTGCATATTTTCTATTTAGAAAATTTCCTTTTTAGAGCAAAGAGTCCATAAAATTTTCGATTAAGATTAAGATAAATTTTCTTTTGGGAAAAAAATTTATATTAAATTATCTTTAAGGAAAAAAATGTATCTAGAATTTTCTTTAAAAACAAAATTTAATTTAATTTAACACTAGCTAAAATTAAAATTTTTTTAACAAAAATATTCACTCATGCTTAAAAGAAAAAAAATGTATCTAGAATTTTCTTTAAAAAGAAAATTTAATATAAATTTTTTTCTTTTTAGCATTGGTGAATATTTTTGTTAAAAAAATTTAATTTTAGAAAGTCTTAGAGATAGTTTTAATATATTTCGACTAATTTTCCCCAAGAGAAAAGTTCTTTAAAGATTATATAAGAAAAAATTTCAATGAATTTTCAATTAGGAAAAAATTTTCTTTATTTTAATTTACTTATTAAAAAAAATTTTCGGTAAATTCCCTTTTAAGATAAATTTTCTTTTGAGATAAATTTTTTTTATTGTTTTTTTTTTTAAAGAAAATTCTTGATAAATTTTTCAACATTTTAGAGAAACTTTTCGATAAATTTTGTTTCAAAGAAAATTTTTGATAAGTTTGTTTTTAGAGAAAATTTTCCATAAAATTTTTTTATAGAACATGTTTTAAAACTGTCAATTTTGTTTTTAGGGAAAAATTTGGTTTTTAGAAAAAATTTTATTTAAAAAATAAATTTCGATAAATATTGTTCTAAGAGAACATTTTCGATAAATTCGTTTTAAAATTTTAATAAATTTTGTTTTTATAGAAAAATTTCGATACAAAATTTATCGAATTTTTTTTTTGGTCAATTTTCTTTTTGAGAAACTTATTGAAAAATTTTGTCTTAAGAGAAACATTTCGGTAAGAACATTTTTGATAAATTGTGTTTTATGATAAAAATTTCAGCAAATTTTTTTAGAGAAAATTTCGATACATTTTGATAACGTTTTCAGTAAAATTTTGATTATAATAATTTATAATTTATTTTTTGAAAAAATTCTCGATTTAGGTAAATTTTTGATTAAGAAAAAGTTTCTAAAAATTTTGGATATAGAAAAAATTTTTCGATAAATATATAAAATAACTGAAAATTTTCAAAATGTTATCTTTTGTGTTTTTAAAACTTTTGCTCTGTCAATACTGTCGATATCTGTTTAAATATGACACCAACTTACAAATATTTTTTTATTATTATCAATTTAATCTTAATAGCGCGTCATTTTTAACACATTTATTGACTTTTTTTCTGTTTTTGTTGTTGTTTTTGGCTGCATCATATAAAATAGTTTTTGCAATTTATATTTTTAACATTCGGTCTTTGGTGCCATCTGTTATTGATCTCACAAACCAGCGTCTAACTATAATATAAATTATTATTGCACTTTACAAAATATTTGTAGACCTGCAGTTCTGGTAAGTGGTTTAGAACTGAAGAATTTACTAGCAACGCAGCGTCAATATTTACGACGACTATGAAAGGAGTAAACTTTAGTGTTTAAAGTGGAATTTACCTCGGGGCTTAGGAAATATTCCCGAAATATACGAAATATATATATTAATGTCACTGTTCTCCTATGCTAATTTATAAGATTTTTGATAGAGGTGTCTGCTAAAAGACACTCAATTGCATGTACATATATCACCTAGAGACAATAAATTAGTCAGAGAGAAATTAATTCTTACTTTTAAGAAAACTGACCAAATTATTTTGTTTCTAGCTATTTAGGGCAACTGTTTTTTACAGAAAGTTAATTATGTCTTTTGGCAGGCACATTTCCAAAGACACAGTATAAGCATCTACATATATCAAAGCTAATAATTCTATTGGTTACATTGTACAAAACAAGTTCTTTTAAGGTTATGCGTTGCCTTTTTTCTAACATAATGTAAAATTTAACAAATTGGAAGCAGTTTATTCACCAGACTTAGGTAAAGAGTACTTTTCAAAACTACTGGGTACTTATAAGTACGTGTAAATATTGTGGTGTATGTATGTGTATCAATAGTAGTAAATGTGTAAACTTGTATTTTGTAATAGTGTTCATAAAACGTGATATTATGCCGCTAAAACAACAAAGAAAAAATAACGCAAATATGTATATGTACATACATACATAGTATTGTTCAATAAAATAATATTTCCTGCATAACCCAGTATATAAAAAATATAGAAATGTATGAATAAAATTTTTTTCTATTTAATTTTTAATATTTTAATCCAAATATATATAAATTTTCGAATAAATTTTAGTTTTATAAATTTAAAAAAAAATCTCTTAATATTTTCAAATTGTTTATTGGGTTATTCTTTATATACCAATTTATTCAGTGGCATATAAAGAATTAAGTATGAGTGATACCAAAAAACATGGAGCATATGTGTTGTTGTGGTTGGTGTCGTCAGTATTTGTTGTTGGGTTTTTTCCAATTTTTTTTTTCTTGCGATTTAGGAGAAAACAAAAATTTAATGAGAAGAGTTACAAATTGTAGAGAATGATGGCATATAATATGTTGTTATTGTAAAAGCACATTAGCCATAAAAACAATTACAAAAAACAAGAGAAGCTATTTGCTATAAATATTAATTTATACTTATTTTATTCACTAATGCCAAATGTAATTTGAAAACTAGTTTTTGTATTAAAAATGTGTGCAAATTTTTTTAAGGTAGAAAATTGGTGAAACAGTATTTAGATATATTTTTTAATGTAGCAATTTAGGGCAAAATTTTCTATTAAAAGCAAAATTGCAAAAAAATTTCAATAAAAATCAAATTTACAAAAAAAAAAAAAATGTTATGTTTAGCCGAAGCAAATAAATAATCTCACATAATAACACAGATCAACAAAAAAGAAACACCCTACAAAAAACAAAAAAAAAAAAAAAAATAATAATAACAAATTTGCTTAAATATCTTTTAAATAACACATTTGCCCAAAATTTTTTTATAATTACAAATTTGCGCAAAATTTACTTTATATACCAAACTGGAGCACAGTATCATATAAAAAGCCAATTTGCGCAAAAAATCAATAATATATGGCTCTCAAATCAAATCGGATGATTTTTTAGCAAAAGTTAATACCTGGAACTCCCGCACTTCAGCGGAGCGTGTTACATTATTCACAGACCTCAAAGAAACCACAAGAATAATAACCGAGTAAAAGTTCAGCTAATGTAATTTTAACTCTTGCCCGTACACAGCTTTATATTATTTTATTTAAGTATCTTAATGAACTTGCCCCTCATAAAATAAATTAAAATCTACTTACTCATAGCAGGGTTGCAAGACTTGGGGATTTATCCCCAAAGTTGCGGATTTCATGCGAGCAAAAAGGACAAAGAAAATTATTGGATTGGGGATTTTTTTTGGGGATTTAAAAAAAAAATTCGGGGATTTTTCGGGGTTTTACACATTTTTAATATATTTTCCCTTTTTTTATTATTAACGCTTATTTTTCTTTGTTTCGTATATAAAATATGAAAAAAAAGTTGCAAAACTTTTATCTTACTCTTATTAGCATTTTATACGATGTACAGCGTCCTTAATAATATTATCATTTTTGTTAAGTATGTAAAAGGTACATAATAAGCTTATGTTATTATTCTTGCGTGAGTGTTTTAAAAAAGAAGAATTTAAAAAAAGAATCTAAAACCGTTGACAACTTATACAATTTTTGATTTTGTAAAGACAATTTGCAAGTAAACATGTCTAACCCAAAAATAAATAAATAGGATAAACAATATAATAAAGTTTGGGAAATATGTATTTTTATTGTTGATTTTAAGGATGGCTAAAACCAACTGAACAAGCTCCAAATTCTTATAAATTGCCTCTTTTGACTTCAAAAACAGCATATTCTGATTGTAATTCCTCTCTGGAATCGAATAAAAAGGATTAAAAAAAAATATGCCGATATCAGTCGCTACAAACCAAATGAAATAATCTCTTTTACTAATGATTTTTATTTCGGGATTTTTGGGGGTTTCTTTTAAACATTTTTCTTATTATTTTTATAAAAAATTTAAAATTTGGTCAGAAAAAAAAACAAAAAAAAACTTTTAACTTTTAAAGGTTTTGTTTTTTAATTTGGGGGCATTTGGAGTTTTTTTTTTAATTTTTTGGGGACAAGGAAAAATGTACCTGGCAGCCATAGTGAACTTAAAATTTTACGTCGCCAATTTCGAAGAATTTTTATTTTGAAAATATTTAAAAAATTCCTTAAATTTTTTTATACACTGAAACACAGCAAAATTTTGTAGTCGGAGTCACAGGTTTTTTGTAGGTACTCCAACTGAAACTTCGACTTTAACGTTTGTCTTCAATAGGTGGAGGAGAATAACAGTTCCTTGGACCATTAAGTCGGTTTTGAAAAAGATTTAAGAAACTGCTTTTAAGATTTATTGTAATTTTAATTATAATAAATATGTAAATAAATAAATAAATATTTTGTAAATATGTATAAAAACACGATGGACTTTTTTCAGTAAAACTTGACTAAAACTGTCAGTACAAATTTAACGTATATATAGGTATATTTTTATTTATAAATAAATCGCTTTTCGAAACCCCATTAATTTCTTTTGGATGCGTTAACCGAGTTAACAGTGTATGCGTAGAGTTTTTTATATTAAAAAATATTATTTTAATAACAACATTCATTAGAAATAAGACAATGTATAATAGCAAGCAAGGCGAATTCACTAGAAGGTGGGGTCAAGTAAACATATGGCTTTTTTCGGTGATCGAGCTGTCAAAGTTTCTATACAAACTACAGTTTTTTATGTAAACAATTTTTTTTTTTTACCAGCAATATTTTTGACAATCGGACCACAAAATCAGTGTTGTTGCAGAGCTTATCCGAACTTCTAGTGAATTCGTCTTGATAAAAAATTTCTTTTTTTAATTTCATAATAAAAAGCATTTATCCATTTTTGAAAGCTTTACTCTTTGCCTTTAGAGCTTAAGCATTATTATCATAACTTAATTTTCTTTTTGAAAACATATTTTTTTCTTTACATTTTAAATTAATACCAGTTACTATTTTACCTTTTATGCCAGAGGTCATATTTAAATTCTTTTAAAAAAATACTTTCTACAACATTCGGAAATAAATCATTTATTATCATTTTATCTGAATTTAACTTAAACCAAACGTTTTCTCTAACTTAAATGCGTTTTTAAGTCCTTTTCTTCCCAGTTTCAGCAATATTCAAACTGAAACTGTCTACAGTTTAAGAACTTTCCTTTATTCTTTTGCTGTTTCTAAAGCCATGTGTGCTTAACTTAAAATGATTTAAATAAATACATTTTTTAGTTTCTTTTTTTACATACATTTTGCTATTTTAGTAACGAATATTTTATCAGTTTTTGCTAAAGAAGGAAAACAACACATGATGCAATCAATGATATTCAGATTTGTGGTAAAAAGGGAATATGCACAATATAAGAAGAAAAAATCGTAGTAAAGAAATAAAAAATATGTTTGAAAATATTTGTAGAAATATATACTCAACATACATTGTAAATGTAAATAGTAATAAAGAAAATAATCGATATTTTTCAATATTAAATTCAGGAAGATTTATTACAAAACTATAACGTAGTTTTCTTAAACTTTTAATGTCATTCACAACCAAAAAAATTGGAATTTGTATTTAAATTTCTAATTCCGAAAATTTAATTATACAATTCAAATTTGCTAATAGAATTTTTCCAAAACGGAGTAAATAAAAAACTACTATAAAATAGTAGCACTATTTACAATCTTAAGCAAATGCTCTCACATCGTAACATTTGCAAAATTGTATAGATGGTATAGTATATTTTTACTCTTGTTAATATGAAACACTTTGTCTTTACTCGATGTATGCAACACTTAGGAGCTGATTTTATAAAAAGAAACGACAAACTTTAATAAAATTTAGTATGAAGAAAATTTAAATTTTTTAATAGTCGTAACGTTTATCGTTTAATACCTCAATTGCAAACAGACTTTGACACTCAGTGATTTTTACGTTAGTAATCGCAATTTACTTGTGCTTTTATAGAGTATATGTGATTTCAGGGTTAAGGTAACCGAATTTAAGCGTTCCTGTGCCGCTCTAAATTAAATTTTCTGAGCGTTCTTACATAAACCAAGTAGGATCGCTTTGTTCGATTTGTGTTCTTCGATTACGGTTATGCCGACTTTTTTTACACCTCACCATGGTGAAGTTACAGAAAGTTATATAAATACCGTGCTTAATGCATAAACATATTTTTTGTGCCACGCCTACTTCTCCAATCCCGCCTGATTTTTTTTTTTTTATTTTGCGTATTGATAACCAAGACGCTTGTTCCTTGTTTGGAAATTTTAGCTCTTTTCGTTTTCCACATATACATAAATCTATAATGACTTTGTATGAGAAGTGCCACTCCTACTTCCCTAATCCTTTAAATTTTTTTTATAAATTTGTATATTTAAACCCTAGCTATGTTTACTGCATTTTTACAATTTTTCTCTTAGCGTACTTTAGAAAAAAATAAATCTATTTTGAGCCACCTCCACTACTCCAATCCTACCTATATTTTTTCGCATATTGTGTATTGGCAACTAAGATGCTTGTACCTAATTTTAAAACTTTTGCTCTTACCGTTCTCAAGATATTCAGAAAAAACCAAATAAATGAAACAAGGAATTTATGAAAAAACAACAACAAGGAATTTCTGGATAAATATTATAGACAGTCGTAGTTTTTTGCCCATGTTTCAGCCATTTGTCGAACGCTCTGGCTGAATTTTGATAGAAAACTTCAACGAAGTATATGTGACCTCAATCATTTCTGCAGTTCAACATACACACGGACAGACGGATATTGTTAAATCAACTTTGCTACTCATAAGGACCCAGAATATATATAATTTATAGGGTATTAGATCAATCTTTTAGAAATTACAAACGGAATGACAAACTTATATGTTACCCTTTACCCTCGATGAAGGGTATAAAATACATCGAAAATCAGGTTAGATTTACAGCAGAAAGTAGAGAGAATAAACAAAATTTATTGTTAATGAATTTTAATATTTTAAATTGACGAATATTAAATTTAAGAAAATTTTCTATAAAATAGTAAATTTAAACAAAAATTAATTAACAAGGTTTCGTTTAAATGTGCTCAATTCTCATTTCATACTATTGATAAACTGAAATTTATTGTTGATGCGATAAGCTATTCCTAAGGGATAAGCTATTCCTATGGTTGCTTAGGCCAGATCGTCAGGAAACTTCATCCAACGATTTTAGAAAAACTAAGGATATTATACAAATAAAACTGTTAAGCGAATAAGAATTATAAGCCCCAGTTTTACTTGTAACAATATCAAAGCTAAAACAAAAACAACAACAATAAACAGTATGTTAATCTTTTCTTACAGTCCCGACTACAATTGTTTGATTTTTTGTCAACTCTAATAGTGTTTTCTTTTCTACAAAAAAATGTGACATTTTATTTAAAAAAATGCAATTTGGTGTCTGTTTCCTAAAAATTTTGCTCCCGAAAAGGATAAGGTTTTTAGAATAAAACAAGCCACCCATTTCGGGAGCACAATTTTTAAGAAACAGGCACCAAATTGCATTTTTTTTTTAAATAAAATGTCACTTTTTTTGTAGAAAAGAAAACACCATAAATGTAGTTGTAAGTGGGTAAAGAAAAACAAATAAATTTATTTTATTTTGCCAGTTCAGTTTTGTTTACACTGCCACATGCGTATTAGTTATCAAATTTTTTTTTTTTTGTGATTCAAAAAATTTATTAATATTAACAAAAAAATTTTATATTAAAAGTAAATTTTAAAAAAATTTTACTAATTAATTTAGAAAATTTCCTAGTAAATAGGAAATTCTAGAAATTTTCCTCTGAAATAAAAAATTTTGCAAAATAATAAAACAAAAATTGTTCTATAAAATAGAAAATTTTGAAAATGTCCTTTAAAATAGAATTTTTGAAAATGTCCTATAAAATAGAAAATTTTGAAAATGTGCAAAAAAAAAAATAAAATTTGAAAAATTTGCTGTAAAATAAAAAATTTTGAAAACTTTCCTATAAAGTAGAAAATTATGAAAATGTGTCCTATAAAAGAGAAAGTTTTGAGAAAATTCATTTCAAATAGAATATTTAAAAATTTTTTTATTAAATAGAAAAATTTTCTTTAAAATACATAGAAAAAATTATTAGTAGTTTTTTATCTATTAAAATTAATATTTAAAAAGTATTTAAACTTAATTAATGTAATAATTGAATCAATTCTTTTTTTTTTTTTTGTTGAACGAAAATTAAAAATATAATTTTGATTTTATTAACATTTTAGTTGTTTTGAAATAAATTTTGAATTAAAATAATAATCAAAAAACAAAAAATAATTTCGTTTAAAATAAAATGTAAGAAAAGATAAACTCAGTGTTTATTGTTGGTGTTTTGTTTAAGCTTTGATATTGTTAGTTACGAGTAAGACTTTGAGTGTTTAAAATTCTTATTCGCTTTAGGGTTTTATTCGTATAATATTTTTAGCTTTTCTAAAATCTTAGGAAAAGGTTTCCTGATGAGCTGGCCTAAGCAACCAGTGAAATGCGCATAGAAGCTAGCTTTCCCTCAACAATAAATTTCAGTGTATTTATCAAATATGGAAAATTGGGAATTTAGCACGTCATACAGAAATCGTATTAATGATAAATTTTGTATTCCCGTAAATAACTTTGATAATATACTCGCATGTGCCCGTGCAGAAAACTGAATTGGCAAATTGGTTTTTTTGTTGTTTTCTTACGAAGACAATAGAATGAAACAATTTGTTTTTTAATTTTGTTTTTTCTTTTTAACCACTTATAACTACAATTCGAGTCGGAAAGAACCCAACCAATTGTAGAGGGATGTAAGAAAAGATAAACTCACTGTTTATTGTTGGTGTTTTGTTTAAGCTTTGATATTGTTAGTTACGAGTAAGACTTTGAGTGTTTAAAATTCTTATTCGCTTTAGGGTTTTATTCGTATAATATTTTTAGCTTTTCTAAAATCTTAGGAAAAGGTTTCCTGATGAGCTGGCCTAAGCAACCAGTGAAATGCGCATAGAAGCTAGCTTTCCCTCAACAATAAATTTCAGTGTATTTATCAAATATGGAAAATTGGGAATTTAGCACGTCATACAGAAATCGTATTAATGATAAATTTTGTATTCCCGTAAATAACTTTGATAATATACTCGCATGTGCCCGTGCAGAAAACTGAATTGACAAATTGGTTTTTTTGTTGTTTTCTTACGAAGACAATAGAATGAAACAATTTGTTTTTTAATTTTGTTTTTTCTTTTTACCCACTTATAACTACAATTCGAGTCGGAAAGAACCCAACCAATTGTAGAGGGATGTAAGAAAAGATAAACTCACTGTTTATTGTTGGTGTTTTGTTTAAGCTTTGATATTGTTAGTTACGAGTAAGACTTTGAGTGTTTAAAATTCTTATTCGCTTTAGGGTTTTATTCGTATAATATTTTTAGCTTTTCTAAAATCTTAGGAAAAGGTTTCCTGATGAGCTGGCCTAAGCAACCAGTGAAATGCGCATAGAAGCTAGCTTTCCCTCAACAATAAATTTCAGTGTATTTATCAAATATGGAAAATTGGGAATTTAGCACGTCATACAGAAATCGTATTAATGATAAAATAATTTAAACTTGTGAAATTATTGTTGAAAATAGTCAAAATCAATCCACACATTGTTTGAAACGGCAAAGTTTTTTGATCATTTTGTTAATTAAAATTAAAAATATCATTTATTGAAAAAATAATATTCAAAATATTAAATTTTTACAATTTTTAGTAATCAATATAATCATTTTGGTTATAGGTGCAAAATCAACAAATGGGTTGCTTGATTCTATGAATTTAGTAAAAAGTTGGTGATTAGGGACAATTTTTAATTTTTTCTGTGTAGAAATTTTTAAAAAATAGCATATAAAATGAAATTTTGTAAAAAAAAAATCCATTAAATAGTAATTTTTTAAAAATGTTCTATAAAACATAAATTTTTGGAAAATGTCCTATAAAATAGCAATAGCAAAAGTGGAAATTCTTGTTAAATATCTTAGAAAATGGCAATTTTTTTAAAAAATTGTATGAAAAACATACATATAACTATTCGAAAATTTTCGTATATAATAGCAAATTTTCCAAAATTTGCTATAAAATAGCAATTTTCCAAAAATTTTGTAAACTCATCTAAATAATAGTTAATTTTGATCAATTTTCCTATAAAAGCAAAGTTTGTAAAGTTTTTTTTTTAACATTTAGAACATTTTCCCATCACATTCAAAATATTTTTATTTATTTAGCATTTTTTCTCGTCTTTTTTAGTTTTCTGACAAATCTAAATTGACTTTGTTTTCTGGTTTCTACACTAAATAAACCGGACAAATGCAAAAAAAGAGAAAATAAAATTTTACTAAGAAAAAATGGTTAAAAAAAATTTATTTTCGTACCATATAAATTTCTATTTAAATCAAAATAAATATTTGTCATCTGCATAAAAAAATTGGAGTTGTGTTTTGTGTTTTTTATTAAAAGGTTTTTTCTATTACAGCTACTGCGGCAGTAACAACTATTCGAGTTGCTAAAATACGAGAACTAAAACGGCAGCTAGACAATGACAACTGCAACAACAGAATTTTCAATTGAAATACTTAAAAGGTTGGAAAACTACTAGTTTTATCTTACTATGACCTTTAATTACTTTGTCATTTTCCACTAGCGTAATCTGGTGTGAAAAAGACAAAAACAAAATCATGTAAACAAAAAGAGGATATAAAAAAGGTACTTAAATTGACTAAAAAACCATTATAAGTTTTAATTTAAATTCTACATAAATATCAAAATAGATATGAAAGTTTCAGTATCAATAATCTGAGTTCGCAACAATTTTTTTTATCAATATTAAAATAAATTTTTATCTGCATCCCTGTTAAATACTCAAAAAAGTAAACCGAAAGTAATTTTGAGTATTTTGTTTTCATGTTTCCCACTGTATATTTATAAAATGCATGACTTAGACAAGCATATCTGCAAGTAAATATTTATTTATGTATGTGTGCTAAAGTGTATTTGTAATATGTTTGTAGTTTTTATTTATTTACTTAACGTTTTACTCTTTCCCCAAATACATACAAAGCAGCATTTAAAGCAACAATACAGTTCAAAGGAAGCCAAATATAAGCAGCTTTTGTAACTAAATATTCGTGTTGTCTCTGTTTCTGTTGGACCAGTTGCAGATGAATTTTGAGTGCTAACTGAATGCATGCAGATTGTAGGCAATCTGTTAGAGTATTTAAGCATATATGACATTAAAGTAGTCAACATCTATTTAAGACTCTAGCGCAATCAGCGGTTTTAGTTTTTAATTCATATTTTTCCCCCAGATCCTAGTTTAGATTTAAATTTATATTCTAGTTCCGATTTTTGTTCGTTTCCCAATACAGATTTTACCTTACCTTCCAGGTCAGAGTTTGGTTAAGATTAGAGCTTATGTTCAGTTGTTAGCACTGATTTTAGTTCCGATTTCATATCAGATTATAATTCTAAAATAATATTGTAAGCTGATTTTTATAATATAAGGCTTATTTCAGTTGTTTTATACCTGGCTTTCTTATTTATTATAAACAGGGCCCGGACTTTAATGCATTTAAAATCGCATTTTATGCGCATAAAAAATGCACTAAAAATAGAAATATATGCGCTAAAAGTTTAAAAAATATGCGGTTAAAATCATCTTAAATTTTTTTATTAGTGTTAAAAAAAACGTAAAAATAACAAAAAAAAAAAACAAAAAAAAACAAAAATAGCATGAAGAACGTTAAAATTCAGTCTCATAAACGTAAGTTAGGCACAATACCAACGAAAGTAGAAGTTAAAATAAAGTAAGACACAAATACATAAAGAAACAGTAAGACAATCATGTAAATTAAGACACTTGTAAATACCCAACTATAATATGCATAAGCTGGCTTGAGCAACTGTGTTAATCACTAGTGTCAAAGCATATTGAACTTAAGAAATTTTTTTGTTAAATTTTTTGAAACTGTCATTTGCTTAAGCAAAGTGCGAAACTGATCGCAATTACATACGAATCAAATGTTTTTTGATTTTGTTTTTTAAAATGCCTTTAGAGATATATTTGACCCTTAATTTTTTCAAAATAAAAGTTACCTGCCTGATTTTCAAAACAAAATAAAACGGAAGTGATAGGTTCATGATTAAATGCTGATAGTGCCTCTGTGGTATATTCATTTTCACTACGCTGTTTTCGAAAACAAGCAGCTAAGGATAAATCCTACAATAAATTGAAATCCTAAATTTTTGTTTAAACTTTATCAAGCTTGCTAAGAATTTGTTAACTTAAGCTACAGTCCACAAAATACATCTTATTTATGGCAATATCAATTAACTTAAGTTCACGATTGTTGAATCCGTTTACCACATCTTTGAATTGGCAAAAGTTTTCAGCATAATACACAATTGCTTTCAACCACGTCCCACATCTGGTTGTTATAGGCTGTAGAGGAAGACATTAATCCGGATATTTCTTTTTATATATGGCAACACGCGAAGGTGCTTTACAAAATATTTTTCCCATTAGAAATCAATAAATATATATCATCAAAGTTGTCTTTTATCGCTTCTGCGGAAGGGTGCATGGCAAAATAAAGCAATTAAAACAAGTTTTTTCAAAATATGCAATATATGCAAATATATGCATTCAAAGCAAAATATGCAAAAATATGCACTAACAAATCGATGCCATTATACTGCAAATTTCTTGATTTGCCAAGATATTTTGTATATGATAATCTCCGACTGACGAGAACAAATATGCATTTGAATAAAAATCCGGGCCTTGATTATAAATATGCAAAATGTTTGTCCTTATAATTTTTTTTAATGAATTTTTATTAAAACAAAACAAGTAAGAAAGTATAGTCGGGCAAGCCCGACCATATAATACCCTTCACCACAATATTTAAAAACTAATTTTCGAGAGTGTAAGGCTATATTAATAGGGATCTGTCTTCGTTTTAAATTTCATTAAAATCTTTTAGATTGTTTCGGAGAGGCAGAAATTGCCTCTATCTCCCCTCGTGGTCCTATATTTTTAAAAATGCATAGCTAATGTGTGTATATAAATATGGATCTATCTATGTTTTCAATTTCATTTAAATTGGTTTGATAGTGGGCACAAGGACCCTATTCCGGAAAGCAGCTTGTATGGGGCAATAAACAATTATGGACCAATTCAATAGGCTTGGTCCTTGTGCCAGTTGGAACCTATGTTTCATCAAATTATCTTCAAAATTGCGACCTGTACTTTGCGCACAAGGTTACATAGACAGGCAGCCAGCCAGCCAGCCAGTCGAACGGACATCGTTAGATTAATTCAGAAGGTGATTCTGGGTCAACCGGAATACTTTAAGGTGGGCCTAAGACCCATATTTTAAGGTGTGACACACATTGGCGCAAATGCATAATACTCTATCCACTATTATGGTGTATTATGGGTATTAATAGTACTACTTTTGCATGAAAACAAACATTTATCGCCACTTATTTCTTAATAACTCTAAAACAAATGACTCCATAAAAACTGTTTTCAAGAGGAAAGAAAATTTAAATTTCATGTTGTAAAATTCCTTCCTTCAGTAAAAAATAATTGAATGAATATTAAATTTGATGAACTCAAGCCTAACTAAATTTCAAAACTTTCAAAATTAAAATAGACAGTTCAACAACAAAATCTCAATTGTTCTAAAAATAGCTATGGCACAAGCTCTATATGCTACTTCGTTAGCGTCTCCTTATTCTTCGTGGACATATTTTTATGCCAAAGTTTATTTTTCTAGATTTAAACTTGTTTAAATTCTAGCATTTAACCCGCTACTTTAGTAAAACCAAAAAGCTAAAGAAAAATATCCAATTTCCCGTATTTCCTCTTTTGGGTACCATATTTTCCCCCTATTAAAGTATCAAAAATTTCAGTATTGTTGTGGCAGCCCATAATATAGTACGAATATATCAATGAATGGAGGAAAATGTTTTGTAAAAAAAGTACCACAAATAGCTACGATTTTCAACCCTTAAATATTCGAATTTCGAAAAAGGACCAAATTTGTATACGTTTTTTTTTTTTTGATAAGCTTAGAATGTGGTATTAACTTTGTTTCTATGTTTTTTGGTTCAAAAGATAGATGGGGTGGCAAAAAAGTACTTAAATTCCGATTTTACCCATTTACTCCCTAATAGGGCCGAATTTCAAAAAAGTACCAGCCACCTGGCCGCTTATTTTTCTAAAGAACAACGACGAGAATTACATTTATTTTACATCTCTTGTAGTTTTGGAGATATAAGGTTACTGAATTTTCCCGTTTTTACCTTTTTTACCCCCTAAACATTCGAATTCCGAAAAATCCCGTTTTAGTGGATCGATTTGGGGAGTGACCCATCGCTAGTCCAAATTTCAAGTTTCTAGGGTCAGCGGTTTGGGCTGGGCGATGATGAATGGGTCAGTCAGTCAGTCACTCACGCAACTCTTTTATATATATAGATTAGTACTTCAAGTTATACAAATAAAATGTCCACGAAAGTGGACAAAAAACATAATAAACAAATGTACTCAGGTATTCAAGACAAAGAGTATGAAAAACCAAAATTAAATTTAAAAATGATAATGAATTACAGCAAATTTCGAACCACGAACGAACGAACGATATTTGACTGTTGGCAAGAAGGAACCGCAGTGGTGCAGAGGGTAGAACTGCAAAGAGTTCTGATGATGAGAATGTGGTTATTCTCGAAACGTAAATTCAGCTCAGCCAAGAATAAAAATTATCAATAAATTTTAATTCATTTCATGCTATTAAATTTCTTCCTTCAGTAAAAATAATTTAATCAAAATTAAATTTGATGAACTCAAGCCTAACTAAATATCAGAAATTTCAAATTAAATTTGTAAGTGTTTTGATCAAAATAGGACAAATCGTTTTAGAGTTGTGATCATACATTTGATCCCCTTTTTCTTGCCAAAAATTTGTCTAGCAAAAACTAATAACGGATATGAATTAGGCGTCTTAAAATCTTTATATTCCATATATTTTTATTTAAAACAATTTTTTTGCCGTCCAGGGTAATAAAAAAAATTAATATTACTCATACGTCACATTGGTAAATAAATTTCTTTAGAATTAAGTACAGAGCGTATGATTATTCTTTATTAAACATTAAAAAATAACACTTAAAAAGTTTTTTAATAAGAACTATTAAAAAAAACTCTTTCAGTGCATGTTTTACTATAAATTCGCTTTAAGGTTTAAGCTCATTCTTAGTGTCATGTTTTAGTTCAGACTTTTGTTCACAATAACGATCAGTTTTATACATTTTATGTAATTATTATTTTTTCCTTCAACCCATATTAGACTTTTCAAAAAATACAATTCTCTTCCACAACAAGCCACGATGCTGACATTTTTGCATCGAATTATGAATTAACATGAAAGCACAGCAATTGGCTCCTAAAAATAAAACGCTTAAAACTACAAAGCAAAACAACAATAGCAACTAAATGCTTAAAGCATTTTAGTCCGCTTCTAAAGGAAACACACAACTGTAAAGAAGAACTAACAACAAAATAAACAAGGACTTTAACCTTTAAAGAGTGGTACAACTAAAATTAAATCCTTGCATTTTTAATTCATAATAAAATCGGGAAAAAAGAGCATGAAAAACGCCAGTAGCTTTATTCAGTTCAGTTCTAGTGAAGTAAAATGCAAAGGACGAAAGTGCTTTAGAATAAGGACTTTAGTATAATTTTTTGGGGTTCTTTTTAAGTGGATTGTTTTGGACATGTCTAGTACTGGCAAAAAGTGGTGAAAAATAATGTTGGAGAAATATAAATATAACAGTAAAAGAGGACCGTCTACAGAAATTGTTTTAAAGCAAGCACAACTTATTAATAAATAGAATAAGCTTAATAACAATGTCATGATTGCCTTAAAATTTCCACAAGCCTCTGCACGTTATAGGAGGCCAACTTTCTTTTTAATAAATTAAAAAGTGGCTCTTTTAATCAAACGAATTCTTAATAATCATCATTATTGGTCACATTTTTGTCTTTCCAACTTAAAATGTAAAACAAAACTTACATTTTTTTACGATATTTTTGCATGTTCTCTTTAACAACATCAGACAAGCTTGTTTTTATTTAATATTTTAAAAAATGATACTTAAGCTCGACAAAAAATTGTCCCCACTTCGGAAAAACAAATGACTGCAAAGCAGGGAAAAAATGAAAAACTTCATCCCAAAGACACAGGAAAAAAACTACAACTCTTTTGAAGAAAAAAACTACAAAAAATGTGTATTGTAAGCATGACATTAAAAACGGAAGAACACTGTTTTATGCATGATGCTTTTTTCAAGTTGCTTACTCTTGAAAACTACAACAACTACAAAAACAAAAAACCAATCCAGAGACACACTCTCAGAAATAACTAAGGCAGATGCACAGACACAGATACAAAGCCATAAATATAACAGTTTTTTTTATAGGAAGACCAACCGGCTAAAAGGCGTCTTTTGGTCTTTGTACGATTGTTCTTCCTTCTCCCAGACATAGTGGGCGGCAATGTTTTTCTCAATTATAACACAATGTCTTTTTTTTTTTTTTTTGTTAAAACATTTCTCCGGTTTTCTTTTCAAGTTTTTCTTTCCAAATTGTCTTTTGTAAAACAACAACGAGTTAAAATATTGTTTATGTGCTAAAAGTACAGGAAGAGTTCAGTTTTTATTTTTTGTTTCCTGTTTTGTTTTTGTTTGCAATTGAAATAAAGACTTAAACAAGATTTATTAAAAAAAACCAGAGATCAGGGCACAAAAAAAATCAATTCAGCAAATTAGTTATAAATGGATTCATACAGGAAGTTAAAGGTTTATGATACATTAATAAAAAAAAGCTTTAAAAAGGACAATGTTACAATAAAAAAATTATAAAGGAAAAACGAACAAGAAATTATTCCATTTTGAATTAAGCTGGACTTTAAACGAAACTATAAAATAACTGGCCCTTTGTTGCTTATAGGTACCACAGGACATAATAAATAATAATAAAATAAACTAAAATATGAAATAGAGCCTAAACCGAGATCTGAACTAGAACTTGAACTAGAACCTGACCACGAACCTCTATTATAATTTAATCTAATTTCTAAACTAGACATTAATAAAGACCCTGAGCTAGAAACTAAACTAGAGAAAATTACCACTTGAACTAGTATCTGCATTAGTGTCTGAACAACTAAAATTATAATATAAGTTAAAATCGGAACTTAGAAATCTAGATTTGAAACTTAAACTGTAACTATAAACCAAATTTCAACCTAAACTGAAACTTTAACTAGAAACTGAACTTACACCAGAACAAGCACATGAAGCAGGACTGCAATAATCCAGCATCTTAACCAAAGTCTTAACTTAAGTACAACAAAAAAAATTAAACTCAGCTTGAGTCTGATCTTAACTGAAGCCAAATGACTGCGTTCGATATTCATCGAAATTGTAATGCAATTTAAATGGAAATTTCGATCGACATCGAATGCCGTAATTTGACGCCTCATCTTCAATCTTAACTCGAATTCCCTGCTGTAGCTCAGCTAGAAACTCCTTTTCAGTTTAAACTAAATCGGAATCAGAAGCTATAGTAGAATCTCAATCATAATTTGAACTAGAATGCACGAAAGAAACAAGACAAGAAACTGTACCAGAATTTGAACACAAGTAGGAATTAAAATCTAAGCTGGGATCTGCACTTGAATCTGAACCAGAAACTTAACTAAAATCTCAAGAAAAAAGTAAACTAGAATCTTAACTGGACTCTAACATTGAGATATGAACTGAACTAAAACTATTATCTGAAGTAGAAACTGAAACCGAAGCTGACTCTGCACTTAAATCTCAATCAGAAACTAATCTAGAATCGAAGTTTAAATCTCAAGGAATATCTAAACTATAATTATAACTGGGCTCTGGCCTAGAATTCGAGATTTAAACATAGCTTATGTGTGGTTTACAGAACACGAGCGCAAAACTCATCCCTTCAACTTATATTTAAAACAAAAACAAATTTCGAAACAAATACGAATCTCAACGAGAGTCTCCAGCAGAAACTGAACTTTAATCGGTATAAGAATGTAAATTAAACCAAAATCTATACCAGAAACTGATCTAGAACTAAAGCTACGGTCACACTTAATAAATATTTGATCAAATAAGCGTAACCCCTACTTTTGTTAATAGTTAGTGAGATCTTAAATGGTCTTAATAACAAAAATAAACTAATTATACTACTAGACATAGCAAAAAACAGTTTTTTGTAAGATGTGGTATTTTAATAAAATTAAATATTGATATTAAGCGAAATGATTTTTTAGTTTGGTTGTTGGTCCCGTTTTTTTAGTCAAATATTTGAAAATTCTGACCGTAGCTTAAGAATCATGCACAAAATTAGAGAACCCACTCGAGTAATCGTTGTTCGATTAATCAAGGAACTTTTCCGCCATTATTTGATCGAATAATTTGAAAAGCCAATAACGAATAACTCTAACAATTTATGTCAATTAATCGATTAAGATTTATATCTTTAAAACGTCTTATTTTTTAATAAAAAAATATTTGTTTTTTAGATTTCTAAATGCTTAAGATTACACTGGTCTACAAATAAAAAAAAAAAATACTGCAGAAACGAAGCATGTTTTTTAACTAACCTGGGTGCGCTGAATTCGAATCTGGCATGAAAAATTGGACTATCACGTCTTGTTCATTTTTTATCGCATGCTGGCAAAACTGTAAAACAGTCAATACACTGACACTACAACATCACAATTATTTATTTGACAGAAGCCCACATTCATTCTTAATCTTCATAAAAGAAGAGTTTAAGTATGTCAAGGAGATAGTGTGTTGCTGATTCAAGCTATTTTTGCTTTGTGTGTGGTGAATATTTGGCCGGAAAAAAAGGATATCAGAATCACTTAAATATGCATATTTACATTATTTTTGTTCTGCAGTCAAAAACTTGGACAAACCGTGGACACCGACAATATTTTGCATATTCTTCATTCGCATTCAGATTTTTTTTCCAAAATAAAAAAAACTTGGTGCAGTAAGCGCAAACAAGAGGAGCGTGCTCACAAAAAGTAAATGAAAATTTAAAGAATTTATCAAAGACTTTGGGAGAAAAGCATGCTGGGAGACTATTCCTGGACTCTAATACGCGAAACCGAACCAACAAAATACGCCATTCACTTTTGAAAATTCATTGAGTTTTAAACAAACTTGTAATTTTTTTTAATGTAAAAAACGAATAAAACATTTTTTTGTATTTCGAAAAACCAATAACAGTTTCGAAATTCAGCCCACCAAATTACCCTAGAAAAGAGTTTTTTTAAACAAAATTACATGTTCTTAAATGATGAAACAGAATTGAGTCTTCAACTTCAGGCAAAAATTCTTAAGCCCATAATTAAAACGTCGGCAGTAACTTCAAACTCTCTCTTATTTCTTTCTTTTTCTTTTGTTTTTATTTTTCTGTGTTTACAAAATGTATGAAATTGAATGAAAGTATGGTAGCGTTGTTAAGAGAATAAGTGTCTATATGTGAGAGTATTAGAAAAAACGTCCTCAAAATAAAATTGATTTTATTTATCGACCGCATTCTCTGGCATAATTGTATGTCAAACTGTATGAAAAATATCGTTCAGCCCCAGTTCTGTTTCATCATTTACTTCTACATTTATTTTTATCTCAAAAAATTTGAAGCATATTTTACAACTTTTTGTGTGTGAGAGACAAATTATGTTTATCATTATAAACCTCAAACTTTGTACTTAAATAGCACCTTTTCATATATAGTTTGACATTTATCGTAAAAGGGATAAATTAAAGGAGATTACAAAAATAAATATAATCTATCAGGGAAAAGAGAAAATCAGAAAAAATACGGTGATTTTTAAAAAAATTTTAACTGGAGATGTCCATCGATTTCCAGGAATAATAAATTGGTTTAAAAGTTTTTTTATAGCTGGCTTACACCTCCCACAGAAAGTGCTGGGACTAAAAAGGCAAAAATATAAATATATAAAAAATTATTAAAAAAAATATAAGCTAAAGCCTATTTCTCGAATTATTCGAGTAATTCGAAAAAATTAAAACCCTTACTAGATTAATCGAGTAATTTTAAAATTCAAAAATCTATTAATTCCCTACTCAAACAAAACAAAAGTCAAATAATTGGATACTCTATACACAATCTAGAATCGTATAAATACTGAACCAGACTCTGTTTTAAAAACCAAGTCAAAATCTAAAGTAAAATCTGACCTTGAATACGATCTACAATTTTAATTAACATACCAATCTAAATTAGAATCTAAGCTAAATTGTGAAACAGAATTTAAATTACAAGTTAAACTGGAAAATAAATAAGACTGCAAACTGAAATCAGAAATAAAATCTTAGACATTAAAAGTTGATCCAAAGTCTTCACTAAATCTCAGCTGGAATTTTATTTCGATTTTGAAGATAAATACAAACTGTAACACAACAAAATAAAACAATTTAAGCCCGTTAAAAATTAAATGAAACCCCAAAATGATTTTCAAATATACATGGCAACCTTGTCGTGATTTGACGTAAAAAAATCTTACTAGAAGATTACAAAATATAAAAATAAACATTTGTGATAGAAATTTTATTCAAAATTATCTAATATTTGATTTTAAGTGGAGATAAACACATGCTCTATCTGTGTAAATTAAAAAGCAATGGTTGGAAATAAGCGTAAAAGTTTAATTAACAAAAATAAAATTATCTGTTTGCAATGCAAGACAGAAGTGTTGGAAAGCGAAGATTGTTTACAGTGTGATGGTTGCAATAAAAATCTCCATTCAATATGCGCGAAAATGGACAAAAAAAGAATAGACAAACTACTTAATAATCCATCTCTTGAATATAAATGTCATTTCTGTGAGCCGAATGAGAGCAATGTTGTGGTTAGAGAACTGGCAGAAATAAAAACAAAGCTTAATCAGCTAGATGATATTAGGGAGGCTGTTAAGTTTATGTCCTCACAATATGACTCAATTTTAAAGGGGCTTGCAACAAACACAAAAAAAATTAATTCTTTACAAACAGAAAATAATTTACTTCGTGATGAAGTTAAGCAATTAAAATCTTCTGTGAAATATTTAAATGATATTAGAGTTCAGAATGATTGTATTGTTAATGGTGTAAAAGTTACAGACGGTGATTTGAAGGCTGTGGATGTAGTATTGGATATTGCTAAAAAAATTGGTGCAGATATTTGTGAAAATGAGATTGAAGATGCCTATTTTTTGCCAAATCGTAATAAGAAAAATGAAAAGAAGTCTATAGTTATGAAGTTTACGAACAAGAAAAGCAAAAAAGTTTTTATGAATGAGAAATCTAAAATGAAGAAAATGGATGATCTAAAAACTGTTTATATAAATGATTTGATGTGCAGGGAAACTTTGGAGGTTTTTAATCATGCTAAATCTTTAAAGACTGTCGGTTATAAATTTGTTTATGCTAGAGGTGGAAATATATTTGCGAAGAAAACATTTGAATCCAACCCAATCCGAATTAAGTCAATGGATGACGTTGATCGTATTTTAACAGCCTCGGCTGGTGGCTCAAAGAGAGGTCGTACTTCTGCAGTTGTCATTGTCGATGGTGATGGCGATGGCGATAATGGTGATAGTAATGATGATGATGATGATGATGAGGAAGGTGATGGTATTGCTTTTCAATCTCCCAATTAAAATTGAAGTAATAGATTTATTTTTCTTGTTTAGTTGTTAATATTTTTAAATGATTTCTAAATATTTTAATAACTTAAATGCATATAATAACTTTATTAATAAAAAAAGCAGCCAGTTTTTTAATATATTATCAGTTAATATAAGAAGCGTTTCTTCAATAAGTAAATGGAATAAATTTAAATATAAATTAAGCCAAATTAAAAGATTACCCGATGTAATAACTGTACAAGAAACCTGGTTCAGCAGGGAATGCCTTGACATTTACTCGATTCCAGGTTATGAAGGGATACATTCTTGCAGGGATGATGGGTATGGAGGTAATTCTGTTTTCGTTAAATCT
Source organism: Pollenia griseotomentosa (assembly GCA_963931875.1). Lineage (NCBI taxonomy): Eukaryota > Metazoa > Arthropoda > Insecta > Diptera > Polleniidae > Pollenia > Pollenia griseotomentosa. The sequence goes on along the minus strand of OZ007561.1, from coordinate 197,467,985 downwards.
CAATTAAGGTATAATGTACCTCAAAATCTTAGCGGGGAGTATCTGAACGTTGTGGCGATAGAGCTGGTGGATATCAAAATAGGTAATAAACCTCTGATCATAACATCTGTTTATAGATCACAGAAATGCAATATACAAACACTACTTATGAAAGTGGATAATCTTCTTCATGTATATAATGGTTATCCTTGTATGTTTGTTGGTGATGTTAATGTGGATGTTTTGACTAGCAGCAGAAACAAAAGCCTATTGTTCGATTTGTTTTCGGAATACAATATGCGTTCTTGTCATTCTTTAGTAACGAGACCACAAACAAACACATCTATTGACTGTGTATTTACAAATTTATCCCATGATGTTTTTGTACATTCAATTGAGAATGAATTAAGTGATCATAACATGATAAGTTGTGGTTTTGAAAAGGAAATAATGATCCAAAATACATTTATTGAAAAAAAATATAAAATTGATTACGAGCAATTTGGTAATTACTTAGATGAAAATTTAATAATGTCAGACACATGTAGAGGATCTTCAGATTTGTGTGATATGTTAATTAACACTTTTTCAGCTGCAACATTACATTGTACGAAAGTTATAACTAAACGCTCAACAATACGTAAAAAACTAACCCCTTGGATAACGGAAAATTTGCTATCTTTAATCGCCTTCAAAGAAACGTTATTAAAAGCTAGAAGAAAAAATCGAAGCAATAAGACTCTGGCTAATCAACTTAGAAGAATAAGTAGAATAATAAAAAATTGTAACAATACGCTTATGAATGATTATTATAAGAACCACTTGCAATTGTGCTGTGGTGATACAAAAAAAACTTGGCAGTTTTTAAACAGAGAGCTTGGTCGTAATAACCGTTCTGTAAAAAACGTTGTAAATGAAGATGGGGATATTTTGACAGTTGATGAAGAGAAAGCTATGGCATTTAATGATTTTTTTTCTAAATCTGTAAATAATATACAATCAAAAATACCAGTTAATGTGGATGATGACGTTAATTTTTATCGTACCTTAATACCTCAAAGAAATACTTTTGCTCTGAAAAAGGTAAGCAAAATGAATACTGAAGAAGTTTTAAATAATTTAAAAAGCAATAAAAGTCCAGGTTATGATGGAATAACTCCAAAGATGTTATTGACAAGAACTAATTTAGTAGCTGATATAATAACTCTTGCTTTTAATAGTATGATTGATGAAGGAAGTTTTCCTAATGCTTTAAAAATACATAAAATAACACCAATACCTAAAATTATTGGATCAAATAATATTGAAAATTTTCGGCCTATATCGGTTTTAAATACTGTTGATAAGATATTTGAGAAACTTATTTGTTACCAACTCTCTGATTATCTTGAAAGACACAACATATTGTTTGAAAATCAGTTTGGATTTAAGAAAGGAACTGGAACTGAGGAAGCAGTGGTTAACGTTGTTGAATATTTATGTAGTGAGCTGGATGCGGGATTTTGTGGCGTTGCAGGTGTCTTTTTTGATTACTCCAAAGCATTTGATTTAGTAAATCACAATATTTTAATGAAAAAGCTCAGAACAATTGGATTAATGAGCAAAACTTTGGATATTTTTTTGCATTATTTATCAAACAGAAAGCAGTTTGTTCAGGTGGGTGAGTCAAAAAGTAATATGAAGCCTGTAACTTGCGGTGTTCCCCAGGGGAGTGTCCTTGGCCCGTTGCTCTTTAAAATTTTTATTAATGACATATCCAATATAAACTTTAATGGTAAATTATTCATGTATGCTGATGATGTTTGCATGTTTTACAGATATAATCATTTAAAGGTTTTGCAGACCCAGATTGAGTACGATGCTGCAGTACTATCGGAGTTCTCGAGACTCAATAGACTTATTCTTAATACAGATAAGACAAAGTTAATAATATTTAAGCCATATCGTTCTAGAAATGAGGAAAAGATAACTGCTCACATAGATGGTAGTTTGATTACTGAGTCTGATATGGTGAAATATTTAGGAGTAAACTTGAACCACAACTTACTATGGGATTGTCATATAAACATGCTTAAGTCAAAAATTTCTTCCGGGATTGGTATTCTCTACAAATTTAAAAATAAGCTCAGCCCTGATGTAAAAATGTTGCTTTACCAGTCACTTGTACATTCCCACTTAACATATCTTCCAATAATATACGGGTGTAGAATTAATCAGTCGTTGAAATCTCTCCAGTCTGCTCAAAATAAAGCTCTAAAGCTTGTTTTTAATCTTCCTATAACCCATTCTACGTTGGAACTTTTTACAACTCATGCTAAAAATATTTTGCCTATTCGAGGTCTATATAAACATAAAATTTTAACGTATGTTTTTAAATCATTGAGAGGAAATTCCCAACAATCCATTCAGTTTACCCAAAATGTATTTAATACGAGACGTAATACCAGACAAGCCTCAAATTTAAGTTCAGTAAGATGTCGTCTAGACCTGACTAAACAACGTATTGCTTTTGCTGGCCCACATGAGTATAATCAACTACCAGTTGACTTACGAAATATACAGGTTCTTTCAACGTTTAAGAACCGCGTTAAAAGCTATTTACTTCAAAACGTAGAAACGCTTCTTATGTAAATTTCTTATGTTAAATTTTTTTTTTTCTTTTTTTTAACTTCATTTCATTATTTCAAAAAATAAAAAAATATATATGTATGTATATTATGTAAATAATCTTCTAATCATATCATGTAAAGTTGCCTACTATAGCCTCTTTTAAGCCTGTAAGGCGCTGAGGCGTTAACTTTAGCCAATTGTTACCTAATTTTTTTATTGAATTAATAAATATATATATATATTTAATATTTAAAAAACTCATTTTGTATAAAGAGTTCTATATTTTTTTTCCAAATAAATTTAATTTGCGCCAATGAAAAAAGGAAAAATTCATTAAAATTAACTACTTGGATTCAATGTTAATAGTGTTTGGAAAAGTTTCCAAAAAAAAAAAACCACAAAAAAATTTTAATTCTGTGTGTGTGTGTGTGTGTGTGTTGCAACTTATACATCAGTGGCAGGCAGCTATGTACTCCTAGGATTTTGTTTTAAATTTTTACAAAAAAAAAACATACACAACGATCCCATTAAATATGCAACACAATTTTAAATGTACACAAAATCATTGCAACGTGTTTACGAAATTAAAACCACGTTAGCAAAAAAAAATTCACTCACCAAAATACAAAGAACATTAAATGCGTGAAAATTTATAACGCAGACTTAACGAAGGAAAATCTACTACTAAAAATTCAAAATGTGAAACGAATGGAGTGAATGTGGGGATATGAAATGATGTTTCAGGTTTTTGCTGCTGCTTTTTTAAATGGGATAGACCTGCTGATGGAATATGCAGTCAGTCATTTGTTCAAAAGAGCTTAACTAACAATGGGGAAAATTAAGCTCTCATTAATATCATTAAAAAGGTGATGTTTAAAAAGAAGCGGAAGTGAATTGAAAGTTAATTTATTAACCAATTTTATTTTTTAATCTAATTTCAATAAAATTGCAGTTACAATTAAGTTAAGCTTATTTGGAAATACTTCTTGCTAAATAATTTAAATATCCCAAGCCCATTGTGCAAAATAAATAATATGAATAGAAGTATAAATACTTTAATGCTGACAACGTAAATCCACTTTAAAGCATGTGTGTGATTTCTTTTTTATATATTCCCAACATTAAATGCAAATGTGAATATGAATTTTTTGTTTTTTTTCTGTAAAACTCCTTAATTTTCCAACAAAAAAATTAAAATGCTGCCTTTCTTTAAGCTTTTTTTTTTTTTTTTTTGAGTTGGTCACAAGTGTAATAATAATCATCATTTAGCCTTTTTTCTAAAAAAAAAATTCAGAAACACATATTTTGTTTTTCTGGGACCAAAGTGCAGCAAAAAATTTTTGTTTTTCATTCTAAGTATAAATGGGTGTATACTTTTTGGCTGTTTTCATATAATTTTTAATTTGCTCATGTTAAGCTTTTTCCGGGTTTTTTTTTTTTGTTTGTTCATTTGTGTGCGCATAAAAATTTTTGTTCATTTTGCTAAATTCAGCATAATGAGGCAATTTATTAAATTCAATTATTTTGATGACATTAAAAATCCAACACACACGCTTTTCTCTTTTGCACACATGCTGTGTTTACATGACTATAAATGCCAATGTTGCAGCATACATTTAGGCATGATAAATAAGTGCTTGGGCATGTGTGCGTGCATTGTTTGTTTGACTACTAAAGGTTGCCATATTTTCCGTCTATAGAATAGATAACAAAATAGATGGTATTATATGCTAAAAAAAATGCACAAGCATTGTCGGTATTTGATTATTAGATTTTAGTAACATTGGATTAATGAAAAGTAAATTCTGACTAATATCAAGTTCAAATACAAATTTATAGCAAAATTGTAAAAAGATGTTTAATTCTTATATTAAGCCTGATTTACTATTTTTTACTTTGTGGGAAGTGTTAATCATCATTTATTATTTCATATAAAAAATTTAGCATGTAAAAAATGTTATTTATCATGCGACTTGGCAAAATTTGTCGTTTTCATTCTTTCAAAGTATGCGACATTGTTTTGTTATGCATATATAAGTTGCAGACCAAAATTTATTACAATAGCATTATAAGTAATGGTTGTACGGTTACTTAAGTGATTTGCGAAAGTTGCCTTTATATCGGGTCTATGGTAAATTACGGACCGATCCTCACTAAATTTGATAGTGTGGTTTCTAGTCATATAGAACAAATTTGTGAAAAATCGTATATTAATCCCAGCATTAAACCCTTATGCTAGTCTTTGTAACAAATTTAAAATTTTTTTAGGGTAGTGGTTCCACATTTAGTTTTATAACTCTTAACCTACTAAACCGATTTTGGTAAATTTCAATCCAAACTGCTTAGGATAACTAGAAGCAATTTGACACCAACAAAGTTGTTTTTCTTTGAGTTTTTCGAAAGTGAGACGGACATGGCTTAATCGACTTAGAATTACTAAATTAGTCAGAATATATCTATATATACTTTATGGGGTCTGAGAAAAATAATTAAAAAAATTCACACAGAATGACAAACTTAGTACACCCTCATTCACCACTAGTGGTGGTTACGGGCTTAAACGTACCAAAGTCTTTTCTGAGAGTGGGTATTACCAAACTACTGAGTTTTATTTGAACATTTGCGAGTTGTCTGATTAAACCTGCTTTTTTCACATGTTGGTATAGATCAGTTTGAATGTTAAATAAAATCAGATTCGTGTTTGATATCGCTTTGTTGGTATGGATGTGAGTCATGGGAACATGTTTTAAACGTAGTTGCAAATAATTCAGTTTAGTGTATTCAAATCAGGAAGTTTTTAAAAGAGCCATAGTCTTCTATTTCTATAAAAATCTATTGTTTACATGTGGGTTTGTGTTTCATGAATACAGCATACGAAAAAATCAAAATAAATAATTGCATTAACTTCTAGCTTTCTTGTATTTTTTCTTCGCCAAAGTAATCATTTGCGGCTCTATGCTCCCCAGAGGAGTATAATGCACAAGCATCTGAATTGACGCACGAAGCTTAGCGATAATTAAAATCACAGAGCCAACATGTTGCACATTTATTGACTACCAAAAAAAAAAAAAAAAAACCAGCGAATATGTGTGGCTGAACAGGTTTGATTGTATTTTATGGTATTGATTGAGTGTGAATTTTTTTCAATCACAAAAAGCCGTTCTCGGGTTCATAACTCTTTTACTTCTGAACAGAAAAAAATTAACCCAAAAATTGTTCTTTTCAATTAAGTCTTTCAGAAGTAAGCGTACTTTTAACAGACAGACAAACTGACAAACATGGCTAAATCGACTTAGAATTAATTACCCAAGAACCTAGAATATACATTATAATTTGTGGTGTCGTAGATAAAGAAATATTCAAAAGGTTTCAAACTGATTGTCAGACTAGGTATAACATCGCATGTGTAAACAAATATCTTTAGAATAAAAAAAACAAGTATACGCCTGGTGTGTCAATAAAAATTTATGACATGCAAGGCGTATGATTGATTATTAATATTTAATAAACATTGAACTATCAAAAAAATTCTTTCAAATCTGGTTTTTTTGTAGGTTTAAGCTTAGGCTTTATTTCAGATTTAAACTTAGTTCAATATATTATGAGACTTTTTTTTCTTTAGATCTGTTTAAGTTTACATTCTTGGTGAGATTATTATTTAAGTTTTACTTTGGATTCTGCTTTAGTTTCTTGTTTATACTCTTGCTCATTCTCCTTTTTTAGCTAAGATTCAATTTTATATTGTTGTCCAGATTTAAGCTTAGATAATAGCTCGAGTTCTAGTTTATATTCCAGTTCAGATTGATATTTATAGTTGATATTGAGTACAGATTCTTTTTCAGCTTTAAGTTATAATAATAGTTCATATTATGCATCAGATTTTAAATCACGTTCTGTTTTATCCTAGCTTAAATTTTAATTCAGATTTTAGCTGAAAGTCTAATAAAATTTATGTATTCAATATTAGTTCTGTTCTAGTCCTTTTTATGTTCTTATATTCTTCTTTTCAGTTGTGCTCTAGCTTTGTTCTAATTAAAATTACTTTTTAAATAAAATCGAATTTAAGCAAAACTTTTCAGTTTTGGTTCTGTTTCAGTTCTATTGTAATATCCAGTTCTACTGTATTAATTCTGTTTATTTTCTGTTACAGTTATCTTTTAATTAAAATTTTATTTTCAGTTAAAAGCAAATTTTAAAAAAACTGTTTCGTTTCTATTCCAGTTCTATCATAATTCTGTAACATTCATTTCTAGTTCTGTTCTTGTTCTGTTCTTGTTCTGTTCTGTTCTGTTCTGTGCTGTTCTGTTCTGTTCTGTTCTGTTCTGTTCTAGTTCTGTTCTAGTTCTGTTCTAGTTCTGTTCTAGCTCTGTTCTAGCTCTGTTCTAGTTCTGTTCGAGTTCTGTCCTAGTTCTGTTCTAATTTTATTCTACTTCTGCATTAATTCTGTTCTTAATCCGTTAATTTGTGTAATTTTTTTGATACTTGCCTTTGAACTACTTTCTCTACTACCTAATATTTGCTACCATTCGCATCAGTAGCCGTTTAATTAAATTTTTTTGTTGCTTTCTGCTAGAAAATACAATTTTAATTTAATTTGATAACAACTATAAAAGCAAAAAATCTAATTAAGTTAAATATAATGAATACATAACAAAAATATAATCATATTTAGTTTACTTATTGTTTATTTATTAAAATAATATTTAAAAACGTTACATTAAACTTAATTTTTCAAAAACAAATGGAAATTATTTAGATTTTTTAATGATTTATTTTAATTAAAATTTTTAAATTCTCTTTAGTTTTTATTTCAAAGCAAAGAAAGTGCCCGTTTACATTGTGCAATTTCTGTCTCTGCAATTGTAGAAATTAAAAGGTACATACATATAAGTAAATGTTCCTCCCTTGCGATTCGTTTTGTTTGCTGAGTCGTTTTCTCTTTGTTTGCTCATTTGACACAAAATTAATTTAAGTTATGCCGCAAATTGGTTATTTCTCTGTTTAGCGTATGTAATTAAAAAAGAAAATGTCAGAAAATATTCTCACAAGTATTCATACAAATAACAAAATTGCACAATGTAAACGCAAATTCAACTTCAGATAAGAAACGATATAACTGAAGCGACAAAAATCGCACAACTCAAGCGGGAGCTTAAAATTGCACACGTTTCTATTGAACTTGTAAAATAAAAACAGAATAATTCCAAATGTAAAGCATAACCTAAGGAGGTCTTATAACCATCGCACAGTGGGTTGAAATCGACAATAAGCCTTCGGTTGATTTCGTTAATGTTATGTTTTTCCAATATTAAAGTCAAAATCAGATGAATAAATCCAAACTTGAGTATGTTTTAGTGGACTTTTATTGTTGAAATTTGGTAAATCCGATTCAGATGTCATAAGACCGAAACCTATAGAAAATAATAAGAGTTAATCTACTATTTCGCAAGCCGCCGATACAAACTTCTTTCCGGGATCTCATGTCATTTTGTGCAGGTAGGTCTAAAACTAACCATGGGCCCCAAAAGCAAAAAACCACGACTTCCTCTAATTTTTCCCATAAAGTTGTTTGTTGTTGTTGTTTTTTTATATCACTCACCTTGTTTGTTTAGAAGTTTTTGCATTTTGTTACACATATCAAATACATACGTACATGTACAACACAGTTAGTTTCCTCTGTCCGTCTAGTTTTCTGTATATCTAGAGAACGGAAAGACCAAAAGTTTCCAAACGCGGGCGGTATAGATTTATTTATATCTTCTTTTTAACGGTATTCACATCACTTTCTGTTCTTATTGCACCATGATGATGGCTAATTTAGCACTCTTATTTGTTGTTAACTTCTTTGAATCACGCTTAAATACCTGAATTTTAAGTTTTAATAAAAAAAAGTATCACTTTTGAAATATAAAAAAAAAGATAAAACGAAAAATGTCTCAACTACGCAGAAGGAAACAAGTCTTTATTCGACTTTGAAAATTTCGTTTGAGATGATGAATTTTCAACAAGCAAAATGTATTTTTCAAAAAACCAAATTTAACTGCATGGCCCACAATGTTGACAAGAACATTTCTTTCGTATTTTCATATTGAAAACAAAAACAAATTTAAGTTTTTTGATATTGTTTTTTATAAAAATTACGAGAAAAATGTTCTTGTCGACATTGTTTTTTAATTAATCTCCATTTTTGCCGATTTCAGCCCTCTGTGCATCGATTTATAATTATTTTATTTCTTTAGTTTTTTTTTATATAGTTTTTCGTTTATCTTTCTCATCATAAGTATAGTTTTCTTTTGTAACTAAAACTTCTTTTTTTATTTTCGTTACTTTTCCCTAATTATCTTTAAAAGTATTTAGTTTGAAGGTTTTTTGTTAGTTTGTTGATTAAACATTTCTTAAAACTTAACAATAAGTCATTAGTAAGCAGACAAGATTGTCAATACGATAACATTATGGCAACTAATAATGCTTTTGCTGAAGATTTTTCAAGATTCAATATTACGATGTTTTACGAAATCTGTTATCTCTTTTATTTTATATGAAACAACAACAATGTTGGTGTTATGTTTGTTGTGAAGGAGAAGGAGTAAAAAGAATAATACAAATTGAGCTAAATATTGACAAAACTGCCAAAGTTTTTTCAAGGAAACTAATAAACGTTTTATGTCACAAATATAAAGTTGCCTCTTTTCTCACATATATTTGAAAATCTTATTAAAATGTGCCAAAGTTTGTGTAAAAGTATTGGAAAATTGAGGGAAGGCCAGTTCAGACATTGTTTGATGGAAAGTTCTTTGAGTCGGTTAGTTAAAAGCCAATTTGGACTTGTGTTTGAAAAATTCAGTTTCTTTTTATTATAAAATTTAAGCTGAAACTCTTCCCAGAACAGAAGCGACTTCAAAGTCCAGTACCAATGAATTCAGTTTAACTATTAAAGCTCCTATAGATTTTGTAAAATTGATTCAAAAATAATATTTTTTCAGTTTTCGAAATGTCACACTTCTCATATGACCCTCGTCGCTTAGCGTTTTACTACTACTATAAACGATGCCAGCTTTTTAGTTTTTTGAAGAAAGTTTTCTTCTAAACCTAACAAAGTTTTATATTTAGTCTGTCTGTTTGTTGTTTGTTCTATGTGCGAGTGTTGCCAACTTATCAAACACTCTCAAAATCCATAGAAACCTCAGCTTTTTCACACATACATGCCAAACACAAATAATGAAGTTAGCAGCGCAAAAACTAACAAGCTCACAAAACTCTCTAAAAGGAATCATATGAAAAACGAACTTGTTCCGAAAAACATAAACTCTTAAACTAAAATATTTAATTATTCTCTCCGGTCCCGGAAGCGTCCGCAAAACGTTTATTTTCTTGTCAGGTACAGGACTACGACGATATGGCAGGTGCAGCCAGCTGGAGATTTGGAAAGTGTAAAGCAAAATATACGCTTTGATCAAGTTCATTACAAATCAACAATAAAAAAAAACAAGTAGGGACTCGATAGTCGGCTATGCCAAAACTTATATACCCTTTAAACATAATTCTCGTTTTTAGATATAGATAAATCTATTTTGTGCCACGCCCACTTCTTTACTCCCGCTTACATTTTGCCGGATGCTGCCTTTTGATTAACAAGATGCATTTACGTCATTCTGAATCTTTGGCTCATGCCATTCTCCATATATACATAAAAATAAATAAACAACAACAACAACAACAACAATGAAGTGATAAAAATTAAAGTCAATCGTGGTGTTGTTCTTATATCTCATTCGTTAATGAGCCGATCTGGCTGAATTTCAATAGCAAACAATTACGGATTATATGTGATTTAAATGTATAATAACCTAGTCCCTATCATATCTAGGGTCTTCAGAAAACCCATTTCAACAAACACACCGAAAGACGAACATCGCTAAGTCAACTTCGCTCCTCATAAAGGTCCAATTAGACGTGACATAACCATAATGCCATAGCCGTAACGGCAAATTTAGAAACCAAAATTAAATTGGTTTGTATGGTATGTTTATGTCGTTTTGGTAATACAGTGGTTATGGTAATACAGTTTTGTTATGGTTATGTCACGTCTTATTCGACCTTAAGGACCCAGAAAATATATTTATATTATTTATAGGGGGTAAGATTAATATTGTAGAAATTACAAACGGAATGACCAATTTATATAAAACACTTCCACCTGTGGTGAAGGGCATAAATATGAAATATCAATTAAAAAATTATTTAAATATAAAATTAATAAAATACATGCTCCTTCTTTGGCCATGCAGAGAAATATATTTTTAGAAGTGCACTTGAATAGTATTTTTGTTGGCAGCCCTCTTTGGGGAATCAAATACATTTATTTTCGTAAACTTCAAATTTCGGCAAAACTTCCTATAACTTTTAAGAAAATTTCTTATAAAACCAAATTTTTTCAAAATTTCCTATAAAAACCAAATTTTAGCAAAATTTCCTATAAAACACAAATTTTAGCAAAATTTCCTATACAAACCAAATTTTAGCAAAATTTCCTATAAAAACCAAATTTTAGCAAAATTTCCTATAAAAACCGAGTTTTAGCAAAATATTCTATAATAACCAAATTTTAGCACAATTTCCGGTAAAAACCAAATTTTGCCAAAATTTTCTATAAATACCAAGATTCGACAAAATTTCCTATAAAAACAAATTTTGCTAAAATTTTCTATACAAGCCGAAACTTGGAAAAATTTCCTATAAAAACAAAAACTTGGCAAAATTTCCTATAAAAACTAAAACTATGCAAATTTCCTATAAAATCTAAATTTAGCAAAAATTCCTATAAAATTCAAATTTGGCAAAATTTCCTAAAAAATCAAATTTTCGTAAAATTTCCTATAAAAAAATTTTTTACCAAAAATTTCAATAAACATATGTTTGTAAGTATGTATATAAAATTTTTCTTTCAACTTTTTTTGTTAATATTGCAGCAAAGGCCTATTGATCCTTTTCCTAATTAAAATTGATTTCTTTACCTGATTAGTTTTTTAGGTTGTGCTCGTGTTAAAGCTGGAAGTGTTATTTATTGTATACGACTATCATGAAAAGAAACTAAAATTTATTTGTCATTGGTCAAGTGCCCAATAGTTAGACAATATGACATTGTTGTCTCACTCGTTTTCCTATATTCGATTAAAAGTATACACATATGTCTGTCTTTATTAAGGAACATACATACATATATATATGTATATACATATGTTTATATATATAACTATAGTTTTTACTTTTCTACTCTTTTTTTGTCTATGACATCTAAAGATATTGTCAACTGTCATTATATGTATTTTTAGTTTGAGATCTTTGTTGGCTGGTTTGTTTCAGTTGTTGGTCCCCTTCTTTTCCTTCCATTTTATAATAAATATTTTTTGTCATGGTGTTAGTTTGACTTATTGCATACAAAACTTTTGCTAAATGATTTTTTTTTTTTTGACAATTTTTCTCCAGTTTTTTCTCACAATTTCTTCTCCAACTTTTTTTTTTTTTGCTTTTTCGAAAGACAATATTTCATTGATATTCCGCAGATGTCGACAAATGATTTAAGCTGTTCTAAGCTTTAGGCTTATGGATTGTGATTCTGTGGAGTTTTTATATGGGTCGTGGTTTGTTTGTGTGTTGCCGCTGGACGATGGTGGTAAAAGTTTGATTTTTGTTCTTGTTTATTTTTTCTAGTTTTTACTGGAAAAGTTTTGACATACAATTTAATTAAGAAAATCACTTGTTCACCACATGAAGGCTGTTGGCAGAAGGATGAAACAGAATAATAAAACTAAGCGGGTGTGTCATAAGATTAAGAGATGTCAAGGATTTTTTCTCATTATTGTGATAAGTTTTAATATTACACTAATTTATTTGAACAAAAAAAAAATTGGTTTAATGTCTCTGACTGATGTTGTTCGCAAATCTAATTTAGCCTAAACTTTGTTAGACAAATAAAAACAGCATTTAAAAGTTTTTTTATATAGAAAATATTGGGTTTTATATAAAAATAATATCATTTTTGTAGAACAGGCAATATAATATTTTCCTTATGCATTTACAAAAAAAAACGTTAAGTTCAGGCGCAGAAAATTATCTAATATTTTTGCTTTTTTATCTTTTAAACATTTGAAGCTTTAACACGAATGCTGGTTTATTATAAAATATATAATTTTAGGTTTTTATAGCATCACATTTATAACACAATTAAATTTTCATTTAACTTTATGAGATGTTAAAAAATCCATTAAATTTGTGCCATTAATGTTTGCATGTATTTGAGCAAATTTTATACTTTTGCAATCTAATTGAAAAATATCTAATGACTAGTCTACAACCGTATTCAAAGCGAAAATTTGTGTACTTCGATTATACTCCGCTCATCGAGTGAGCCACTAAAATGTCAATAAACCTTAATCACCATTTGGCCATGAGTTTATTAAAAACACTTTTAAATCGCGCGGTTAAGAAAAATGTTTACATCTCGGTTTTAGTTTAATTCAATTGACAGAAAAAGTAAATTGACAGCAGTTAAATAGGAATTAAAAAGTCTTTGATCATTAGATAATCAAACTTTATTTAAAAGTGTTTTGAATTAGAAATCCTTAATCAGGAGATATGCAGTAACTAGTGTCTAGTAAATCCAAAATAAATTTGTGCAAAATTAATTGCATCAAATGATTTTTGAATTAATAACTTTCCGCCACGACACGTCATGCAATGTACATATGTATATATGAAGAAGGTCATGAGCAGCATGAACAAGAGAATCTTTTGTGCAGGCTATGTATCTTAACATGTCAGGTTCAGGCTACGTAAAAAGCTTATTACCCTGACTGGGGAAAGATCATAAATTTCAGTTGGGCTCAATATTTGCCCACCAACAAATTTCCGCCTGGAAGTGCCTAAGGCGGGGCAGCATCTGCATATCCTGGTATATACATTACATACATACTTAACTGTCTTGTAACGTCCCTCTAATATGACCGACAGTGGAGACGAAGAAAAGCTCAGGGCCTATAAATGGACGGAGAGCGCCACTTTTTGACAAGCAGTCTGCCCTTTTGTTGCCCACATGGCTCTCATATCCGGGAACCAACTCAAATTCTAGTCATTGTGTTTCCCCAGATCGTTCAGAGACGCTAAACAAGCCTGGCTAACCTTGAATTCACGCCCAAAGCAGATAGTTCTTTAAGAGTGGCTTGGCTATCCGACATTATAAATAATCTCAAGCACAATGCCCTCCTCCTCAAACATTCCTCAGCGCATATGAGGATGACGTAGATCTCCCCCTGAAAATGCAAAAACCTAGTAAAGATTTTTAGCTAGACACTACAAATGTTTTTGTGTAGATTGGGGACCCCTGCTTACGCCTTTCTTAAGAGAAATATTTTTTTATCTTCAGAATTAATCCATAAGAAGGTTTTGAAAGAATTTGCTTCTATTAACTATTACGAGAGAACTAGAATTAAACTGATCTGGAACTGAATTAGAATTGAACTAGAACTTAACAAGAACAGCACTTGAACTGAACTAGGACTAAACTAGATCTGATTAACAACTGAACTAGAACTTTCCTTAATTAAAAATTTCATTGATAATGTCACATAGTTTTACAAAGCTTTATCAGCCGGAAAATAAACTAGAATAAATGATAAGATTAGATTTTCCATGTCTGCATTGCGATCTTATAGTTTTTAGTATTTATTATATTTGTCGGAAGTTTGTTTAGTATTGTGGGCAGTGTAACATTAAGGGTATTCGTTCCATACTCAACTTAATCTCTCAACCTTTAAACGTTTTTGCGCTCGATGTCTTGTGTTGCATGCATGATCTTTTTCACGCAAAAAGTCTTCGTGATTGAAGAATTCATTTGTCAGAAGAGTAAAGAATAAACTTTTAATAATTACCACTTGCAGATCTTTTGCAATGCCGGTGCTTAAATTAGGGTTTAAAAAACTACAGTCGAAACCTAAAACTGTCACACAATAAACAAAAATTTGAGTATATTTGAGTTGGGGTGAGAGCGACTGTTTACATTTAATGAATCGGAAGTCAGAAAAACAGTTTTTTTTCGCCAATGACGAATTAATAAACGGAAGAAATGGCAGTTTTTGTATTTGACTGCACTTTTTAAACGCTGGTTTAAATGACGTTTTCTTTTCTTGTTTGTGTATATTAGCTGGTTGTTGTTGGTGTTGATCATATTCTGTGTACTTTAATTGTTTGTGTTTGCTTGTTGATTGTTGTTGTTCTTGGTGTTAACGAAGTTTGTTGTTCCTTAAGTGTTGACGTTAATAAGGTTTTGTATACATATGACGATTCTGCTAATATGTAGTTGGTTTATGCTGATGTTTATTGTGCCATTTCCATTGTTTGTGTTGAGATCAGTGTTGCTGTTAAAAACCCTGTTTACATTGTTCTTATTGTGTATGGGTGAGTACGTTGTTAAAACGTGTATACGTGTGGTAACTGTTTGCTGAGTTCGCAGCGTTAAATATTGAAAGTACGGGAAGCTTTGTTAGTTATGATATGGTATTAATTTCTTTTAAAAAGACCTTCCAAAATATTCATTACAAATTAGCTTCTCATTTCTTGAAGATTGAAGCAAAAAGTTTTGCAGTTTTAATTGAAGATTGAAGCAAAAAGTTTTGCAGTTTTAATTGTGTACTTAGTTCTATGAGCCTGATAATATGAAAGAAGTGTATGTTTAATTAAGATTATTGATAAAGCAATAATTGCACAGACGTAAATGACATTTTTTTATATTTTCATACAAAACGCAAAAATAACAAGAGCACTAATTAGCAGCAACTACAAGTTTATGGTTACCAATATGTTAACAACATGGCAGCGGAAATGACAAGCTGTTGGTTGGCAGTTGCCATACGTTATATAAATTTGGCCCATTTGAAAAATATTTTATAAAACTATGTAATATTATTGGTGGAGTCGTTTTAAAAAAAATATAGTTATAAAGAAATATTTACTATTGGTGTTTCAAGAAATAATTTCGTTTAATATTCCAACAAAATGCCTCTGTCAACAACAGCAACACAAGTGACTGCTTTTGACATTTGTGGTCGCATTATATTTCTTAGTGGGACGCTAATTTTTATGAAAATTATAACGTTATAGCTCGCTTGGATTGTCCATCGAATTGTCTTGCTTAAAATCAGACGAAAGGAGGAAATCAGCTGTTTGTCGTTGAAAATGGAAGCGAGCGATAGAAGTCGACATCGTGGCCCAGGCTGTAGGTTTTAATTCAGAAATTAAAAAAATTTAACGAGAATAAAGTTGTCACTAAGATAACTTTTCAATTCGTAAAACATAAGTTCAACCTTTTTTAATGATTATCTAATCTAAAAGAACAATTACCTATTATTTGATACATCTTTTATAACTATAAGTGAAATTTTCCATTTTTGTTTTCAGCTTTTATTTCCGCAGTTGCAGCATTAAAAAAAATCCTGACATCTTTGACAAATTTATGGAAATAGAGCAATATGTTTTATCGTTTACAAACAAACATATGTATGTATGCAAATACATATGTTTGTATATATTTTTTAAACTAAAAATTTTAACAACTTTTTACATTGAATTTTGGCTGAAAAAAAAACACTTTTAAAAAACTGCAACAAGCCCCGCACACATTGACAATTAATCTTGGTGCTGTATTGCGCTAAAAAAAGTTTTCTTTTTGCCCTTTTTGTATTCATTTTAGAATTATATTTTTGTTTTTCAGGCTTACTATATTTCATAACATAGACCACAGGGAAATTTGGTGGAAATTCCATTTTTGGTTTTACGGCTGTTGGTAACACGGAAAAAAAGACGCAAAATGCGGTTAAAACTTAAAAAGAATCCACCAAATTGTGTGCAAGCGTTAGCAAAGCGAAAGTTAGTTTTTTTTTATTTTCAGAAAAAAGCCTCATAAAAAACTGTCTGAATATTGTTTTTTTTTTTTTTTTTTGTTGAGCCGTAGAGGTTTATGATTGGAAAAACCAAAAACTGTCATACCTTTAAAAAACGGGAACAAAGGCAAACTAATAAAACATACACACACTAACGCACCATCTACACTGTACACATACTTATATTTATATAGAGAAATACCCTTGAGAAAAATAAAACAAATAAAAAAAAACTCAAGAGTCCCCAACAATTTACCCACATTCTATTACCATACATTTCAAAAAACGTTTGCAGGCAAAAAAAAGTATGTCATATACAGATGTTTAGATTAGGTGGTATTCCAAACTAAACTGTTGCTTCAAATTGTGTTGTATTGTATGTATGCGAATGTTTTTATAAACGTATTTGCTTTTACAAATCGCTCATTTATTGCAACATAGTCATATCTCAAAAATTCAAAAATTTTAAGTTATTTAAGGAAAAGTGATCTTTCATACCTAATTTATAAGTAAAAAACACATTTTTTTATCTCGAACTGAACCAAAGTTAAAGCAAAATATATTTTATTATATCTGTATAAGAAGGTATATATTGAAAACTTTAATCGCATTTTGCCAAGTTAGATTTCTTTGAGATATGACTTTGTTGCAATAAAGGAGAGATATGTTTGAGTACCATTATATACAAATGTAAATAAGAGTATATTAACGTACTAAAACAGTTCCATTAAACAGTTACTTGGAACTATATTTATACAAGAATCTACAACTTGACTTAAGAAAAAACTTAACTGAAACCCTTAACTTAACCGAAGTTGCACCTTAACTAAAAAAACAAGTCTTTGTAATAATAAAAAAACACAAGGCAATACTTGGATTAGAATGTGAATAAAAACTAAACTAGAATTTGCACAACGAACTAAACTTGAATCTAAGCAATAACCTCAATAGCAATTTTCCCTAGAATCTATCACCCATTTTCATAAGAAAAATTAAACAAATTTTCATAGAAAATTCGTTTTATAAGGGTTAAACTATAATCTAAACTTCAGCTAGATTTACACGATTGAAATTTTCTTCAAAATTTTGCTGTTTACACGAATTTGAAGCATTTTGAAGAGCAATTTTGAAGAAAATTTCAATCGTGTAAATCTAGCTTTAGTCTAACTAAATTTCCAACTAGAATCGGAATATAGGGTGGTCAAACCAAAACGCACGATGTTAATCGTAAATAAATAAAACAAAAAAGGGTCAATGGCAGTTATGTGTAAAACAAAATATCGGCCAAATGCTCGCCTCGGCTTCGGTGGCATACCTCTATCCGATGGTCCATATTTTTAATGACTCTGAGACATAATTGACGTTAAATGTCGTCAATGTGCCGAATTATCTCCTCCTTTAGCTCTTGAATTATTTTTGGCTTATTGACGTTCAAATTTTCTTTTAAATATCCCCAAACAAAGAATTCCAACGGTGTCGCCATGATGAGAATAACTTCTTGCGCAAAAGAGCCATTGTTTCGTTGGCTATTTGCCAAGTGGAGCCCTACTGTGGGAACCACATATCGTCCAGGTCCAAATCCTCAATTTCTGGCAGCAAGAATTCCGTTATCATCTTGCGATAGCGAACACCATTCACGTTAGCTGCTTGGGCGAACTTATTTTCAAAGAAGTACGGCCTGATGACGACGCCAGCCCATATAGCACACCATATACATTTTTCACATTTCCTACAAGCCCGGTTTGCTGAAATTTGCGCACAATTGTCCAGATTGAGCACGAAACGCATTTCGATTTGAACACCCATTTTCGTAAAAGGCTTCAAAAATTTTAACGCGCTACTCAATTGTGTACCTCTCCATGCTTGAATTAGTCAACACTAAAACAAAGCAATCTCAAATTAAGTTAGGCAAAAAATCGACGTAAATGTGTGAATCACAATTTACATCGTGCCTAATGTTTGGACCAATAGGTTCTTTCGAACTTTAAATGTTGATAACGGTCATATTGTTGAAGATCCACCTAACAAATTGGCTCTCATTTATTCGGTCTGTTACTCCAAATGATAACTAACGGATTTAGCACTCCACTGAACTTGCAAATGATAAAATTGTTTCATCGAAATGGGTATTCTGTTCGCGCAAAGTTTCGTCTCGTTTCGTTCCGTTTTTATCCAAAACCTACAGCGATAAGGTCTATTTCTAGATAAATTGATACGTCAACGAACAAAGTTTTCGGATTTAAATTCCAAGCTCGTTCAATTTATCTCACATAAGTCACTGTCTGAAACGATCATCGATCCATATTTCTTTAAGAACGGCGTTAGCATTTGTCGATCTTAAAGTGTGACCTATCCAACCATATTACCTTCCTCTGATGTTTTAATGAACTGGATTTTGGTTTGTTGTACGATAAAGGTCAGCCTTTGATATTGGGTTAGGCCAGAAACATCGTATTATTTGTTTTAGGCATCTGTTCGTAAACGGTTGTATGGATCTTGTTATTAGATATTTGCTTAAGATCCCACATCTCACATCCTTATAGCAGCAGCCTTATTCCGTAATTCGCTAAAGCTAAATCTCTACCGCTAAAAATCTATAAAATTGATTTAGCAACTTTTGGCTACAAATTCAATTCGCCGCAATTTAAGCTTTTAATGTCATCGCTAAAATATTTAAATTTTGTATTCTCCAAGGAATTTTAGCGATCGAGATTAAGCTTTAGCTAAGCGAATTACAGAATACGGCAGCAGGAAAGGTTTTAAACAGCTATCAAAAACTTTGATTTTCATGTACATACTTATTTAAACTCCATCGTCACTTTTTCTATTTGTCCTCGACGAGGCTATGACCGCTACCAACATCGTCGGACCGAATGGCATACCGTGAATACCACTCACCAAACTTAATTACCTGGACTACGCTGATGATGTGTGCCTTCTTGTATATAAATTTAAGCATAAAGAGCAAAGGTAAAATGGTCTTCACAAAAATGCTCTTAATGTTATTCTTAAGATTAAACTCAAGAAGACGAAACAATAGTAGTTGCAACCTTACCCTTGACAAAACCATAATCGACCCTTTTAGAATTTTTCTTATCAAGTTTTCCTAAGTCGCAGATATCCTACAAATTACAACAGTCTTTAAAGCCAACATAACCATCGGTCAAGGTCATCCTGATATATGTGCCAACGTCATGGGAAAAAGGACACTTCAAATGCGCGCCATTCACTGAAGTCACGTTAAAAATTTGCACAATGTATAATTTCATATATAATGATAACAAAATGCCCTTCAAAAGACCCTTTAGAACTGAACTGAAACTTAACTTAAATCTAAGTAACAATCTGAACCCAAAATCTAAAATGGAATCTGTAACTGAATTAGAGTAAAGATCAAAAGAAAATTGATTATCTACCCTCGTTACTTTTTCAGAAAACATTTATATTTCTGTAGACACAAGACCTTTAAGTGCAACACAAAACATATTTCGTGTCTGTGTTTTTCAAACATTTCACAAAAATGTACTTTCTTCTATTTTTCAGTCGCTTGATTTTTTTTACAAATGTGCCATAAATGAGATTTATATGCGTTCATTTTTTTCTATATCCGTATTTGTTTGCTCGGAACACAGAACACTTTTAACGTTTTTTTGCTGACTGTTTGTTCGAGCTTTATATGCATTTTCTGTGTGTGTGAGTGTGTGTGGGTCTGTTTGTGTTTATGTAAACGGATGAATGTTGATATGTCAGCTTTTTAAAACCGGAACAAGTGCAAATACTGTCATTTCCTTTTGCAATGACATTCTACTTGATAGAGAGCGAAGTAGTGGTAACAAAAGCGAAGAGTGTTTAAAAAGTTTTAAATATCAAAACAATGTAACTGAAGGCCACTAGTGGCAACAACTATGTATATATATTTAATAATAAAAAAGCGTTTGTTTGAATGTGTGTCTGTTTTTATTTAATCCCCCTTGGCTGCTTAAAAACTGAACTGATTTTTTTGAAATATTCACAGTAATTTCCTGATTAACCTAGGCTATCAATATTTGTTAATTTTTAAGTGGGCGTGGCACCTCTTATACAAAGACATCAAAAGAAATCACATCAACACATGAAGAAAACAACACGCCACTACATATAAATAGCAAAATAAACCACACAACTGGCTTGGCAAACACACACTTTGTTTTCTATTTTTGTTTGCAAATAAACTACACAAACTATTTCGTACAAACATAATTTTTTCCTATTTGTTTCGTTTTTAATGAAAGCACACGACGATAGTGCTGCGGAAAGTTTGCGGAAGGGAATTAATTATAAAAGGAAAGGAATTTAAAGGAAAAAATGATTTAAACGATGAGCTGGTTTGGGGAAAGCAATGCTGTCTAAAAAATTAGAATTTATGACTGAAAATTTTTAGCTGCTGAAAAACTTTTAACGAATATCTAACACGTCAAACATGTTTGTCAAACAGCAAATAGCCAAATTAACAACACAAAACATTTGTGCAAACATAAAATTTTGACATGTTTGCCAACCCATTTGTGTGGTTTATTTTGCCCTTAAAGGGCAAAAACAACACTCCACTACTCATTAATAGATGGCACCACCAAATACAGCACGCAATAATCAATAAGTCGATAAAGCAAAGTCAATGCCACCATGCAGATTACAGCACGGTAAACACTGAATACAGCACACTGTCTGATCAGGTATTTAGAGTACGGTTACAATAAAAGTTTTCAAATTTAAATAAAAAGTTTGCTTAGGTCTAGTTTTTGAAATGTGGATTAAATTTAAACGTAGCTTAACGTAGTTTGAAACTCGGATTTTTTTGGCGAAACTTGGTAGTGGCGGCACAAATCTCTTTTCAGATTCACTTATCCTGAGATCTCAAAAACTCATCCTTAGTCTGTGTTCACACTATAAAAGATTTCTTTGAGAAAGTCTGAGTTTATTGATAAGAGAATAATAGCATGTTCTATTCTTCTCTCACCTATAAACACAGACTTTCTGAAAGAAAACTTTCATATTATAAACCCAGACTTACCAACACAAAACATCTGTCATAAAGCAAGTTAAACGGAAAAAGTCAGTGTTGAACCTTTCATACAAGAACAGTAAAATTATATTAATATCTGGAAAAGGATAATAGTAGAAATTAAAATTTAAAATTGCTTCGCTATCCAAACCATATTTCTTATTTAAAGGTTTTATTAATTTTACACTCACAATATTCTGTACGTAAAATTAACTGAAATTGTAATATAAAATAAATGAAAGTTCAATTAAAAACCGGTCTACCAATTTTTCATTTATTTTTAACAAAAAGTCCATTTAATTTTTACTGTCAAAAATTCAACACCATATTCAGTAAAAACGATTAAATATTCAGTTATTTATTAAAATTTTACTGTCAAAAAATTGACCCCATATTCAGTTAAAACAATTAAATATTCAGTTATTTTATTAAATTTCCGTTTACTCCACAAAAGAGCCGAATTTCTAAAAAATACCAGTCAGACACCTGTCCGCTTGTTTTTCTTATAAGCGAGAGAGGGAGAATATTTTTATTTACTTACCCAGTTACACACGTTTGCTTTACTTTTGTTGTACTGACCACGTTGTTTACAGAAGAACTCTCAATTATAAGACACCAGCAGCATGACCGATATGGCTTCGCAATTATTTTACTTTTAAAATTTGATGTATTTAACTAAATTATTTTAACAAATAGAAAATGGGAATTGCTTACACAAAACAAGCAATTCATTTTTTATAGATAAGTAAAAATTAATTTTTGGTAGTAAAATTATATAAAATAACTGAATATTTAATTGTTTTTACTGAATATGGTGTTGAATTTTTGACAGTAAAATTTTATAAAATAACTGCATATTTATTTGTTTTTACGGAATATGTAGTTAATTTTTTGACAATTAATTTATATAAGATAACTGAATATCGATTTGTTTTTACGGAATTCGCGGTTGAATTTTTGACAGTAAAAATTAAATGAACTTTTCGTTGCTTTAAATTACATTTTTATTTACTTTAACATAAAGAAGAATTTAACTCAATCAACGGACAATATTAACTGCAACTGAAAATCCGTATTAATATGCACTTAGTTTTTTGAATAACTGTTAGAATCAGTTAAAAATAAATTTGCTTGGAATTTTAAATGTTTATTTATTTAAAAATGACTGAACGGAATATTTCTTAAATAAACTACAGTCCGTTACTGTAATAATATTGTGAGTGTACTTCAACAGGTTACGCTAGTTATAAATATATTTTAAGAAAAGCATATTTTCAGAATTTGTTACTCCAAAACTTTTGTCTATAAATTTAACTTTGCTTACTCATAGTTTAATAGTTAGTATCTAAAGTTTAATATCCTTTTTTTATAAAAGTGTTTAACTTACTCTAATGCTTGCACTCATATGTCATGCGTTCTTTTGTACAAAATTAGTTGACCCTTAATTGACAAAATTACAGTACAACAAAAATTTCTCTGCATAAACCCTTTATCTAAGTAATAATTCATTTCTGACAAATATCTTTTAATTATAAACTCATAAATTTTTACACAAATGTGCCAGACAAAAAATACTTTCGGAAATAATAACAAAGCAATCAAAAATTAAGCACAAGGGAGAAAAAATAATTTTTATATTGTTTATGGGTAAAATTAAATTTCTTTAGAATTGCGAAATAAAAAGAAAACAAGTGAAAAAGTATAGCCGGCCTAGTCGGACCATTTGATGCCCTACACCATAGTATATACAGAGGAGTTTTCGAATGTGTATTCTTTGACTGATTCTGAACCTTCCAGCACAACATATTGTCACAACATAGTAGCTTTCGAAGAAGTTATTGTCGACAAATTTTATGTCAACATTAGCATTTATAAGAAAGTTGTGGCATTAAAAAGCTTAACCCTTCTGCACTCCTTGGGTCAATTTGACCCAATTTTGGTTTTCAAACGCAAAATTTGTCTCTTTAAATATAAGATATGGACGTGAAACTTTAATTTATCCATTACAGGGACGAAAATTATAAATTTAAATGAAAATGAGAATAATAAAATTTAAATTTTTCCTCCCCCCTCCACATTTAAAAACACGATTTACACACATTTAATATCCTTTGGGTCAATATGACCCAACAAGCGATATTGCAAGTTTAATTCCACCTTAAAATTTTTTTCCTATTGAATATAATTGAATTGAGTTCATCTTCATTCAGAATCATCGATCAATAATTTTTTCAGTCAAAAAGTCAATAGAATCGCTTTTATTTTTTATTATACTTAAATATGAAATGTTGTTTACATTTTATTGTTGGGTCATATTGACCCAAAGGATCATAGGAAGGGCACATATCCAAGGGATGCAGAAGGGTTAAGTGGTATTTGTATTTGATTCCATTATAGTTTGGCAACAGGATTAAAATTGCAATACAATGTGCTTGGACCAAACTTTGCTTAAATCCTAACTTAATTAGATGGCTAATGGGCACAAACGCTCTATTCCTGAAAGAAGATTTATTAAGTCCTAACTTAATTAGATGGCTAATGGGCACAAACGCTCTTTTCCTGAAAGAAGATTTATTGAGAGCTATGTGAAATTGTGGACTGATTTTCATCACTTTAAATTTACTTAACATATTTAATCAAATTATCTCCAAAAATTGCTAGTTGGTCGGACAGACGTCCTTAGATAGATTCAAAAAGCGATTCTGAGTCGATCGGAATTCTATAAGGTGAATCTAAGACGGATATTTTTAAGTATTTCCTACATCAATACAAAACCATAATATCATCTCCACTATTGTGAACAATTCCGTTCGGAACCGAAGAAAACATATTTCTGTGACATTTTGACAAAAAATTTTAAGCCTAATTTAAAAAGTTGGAAAAATTATTGTTAATCATACGAATTTTCATTAAAAAAATATTTTTGTTAACGTTTTTAAAATTTTGAATTACAAACGAAATTTTTCTTTAATTTTGGTTTATTTTATCAATAGATATAAAGACGTTTGTGCCGTGTATGTGCTCCTTTAACTCCAGAACCGCTGATCCGATTGACACCAAACTTGAACAATAAATTATTTTTAGTCGGGCTCCTGATTTCTGTTAAGTTCTATCCCGACAGGTGGTGCTGTTGTCGTGATATTTAATTTTTTTTTTATGTATGGTACGGTTTGGCTGAAATTCGCAATATATACATATTTATTAAACAAAAATAAGTTTATTGGTAAAATCTTGACCCGGTAGTTAGCCCTGGGTTCAATTATTAACAAAATTCTCTAGTATTTAATTTTTTTTATTTTTATTTAGAAAATCCCGAGCAGCGCCGAGACTAGAGTTTTTTTTCCCGGACTTTTTCGATTCCCGGGAAAGCGGGAATTTTTTTTTAATTTCCCGGGATCCTGGGATCCCGCTCCATATAAATAATACAAAGTAAACTTTGTTATTAATTAATGAAAAAACTTTTGTAAAAAAACGTAAGGGAACTTGTTTACAAAGAAAGTAAAAGAAGTGATTCAATACTAAAAAATTAATTGAAGATTGAAATAGGAACTTGAATTATTATCACCTCACGCCTTTATTCCCTATTATTATGCTTTTATTCAGTATTATTATGCTCTGGATACAAGATAAAAAGATAACATAAACATAACAATTTAATTCATAAAACAATAATAAAAACAAAATTAAAATTAAGGTACGCAAGATATGAGATCAAAAAGTTAATTAATAAAATAGATAAAATATTTTAAAGAAATATATAAAAATGTTTAACGGCTTAGGAAATAACTTTCTGACACACTCAAAGCGCTTAGTAAGTCGTCAAAAAGTATATTCCTGATTTGATTTACTAATTATAATGTTTCCGAAAAATTTCGTTAATTTTTTACCGAGGTTGGACAAATAGTTAAAAGTGCACCGTAGTAGAATGCTTCGGATTCACAATCAGAAGCAATTTTTTCTTTTTTATAAACAACGTCTATGTCAGTCAAATGTATGTCAAGGTTGATGAAAAAATAACATCAACCGGAATGCTTTTTACAAACCTTTTCATTTCAATAGGTCCATTTGTAATCTTTAGGACAATGTCTTTTTCAAGTTGTATGTTGTAGTATCTTACACGAGTTTTCAAAATGTTATTTTATTTCGGTTTCCCCGCACTTCACTGGTATATAAACCAACACAAATTGAAATTGAAAATTTGTGTTTATCACCTAATAAACATATCGCTCCTTCATTGCATCATAGTCATATCTCAAAATTTTAAGTAACTTTAGCAAAGTTTTCCTTCATACCTTCTCGTATTATATCTCAAACTGAACCGAAGTTATAGCAAAATGTTTCTTTAAATCGGTACATTTTGAAAACTTTAATCGCATTTTGCCAACATCGTTTGTTTTTGTAGATATGACTATATTGCAATAAAAAAGCGATATGTTTAGGTATCTCCTATTTTTAAGTCTTGTTCATGGACAATGAAACTTTACTGCCTGCATCTTATTTTGAAATTATGTACTTTATTAACTCTTCACTTCACTAATTATAATAATTATCAACTGTTGCACTGCCCATTCTGCTTTTAGTAGATTTATTGCATCAGGAGACATTGATTTAAATACATGTACATACTCACTTCTTGCAATTGATTTAATCCACAACCCATCCACAGATGCTAATTTTTAGAGAATAGAAAACTAAATTTCAAAGTATAAATAGCTATTTTCTGAAATTATGAAGAATTTTTTATTTCCCGGGATCCCGCAAGAAAAATCCCGGGAAAACGGGAATTCCGTCCCGGGAATACCCGGGAAAAAACCCTAGCCGGGACCAAACAGCTAGTTATATGATAAAAAAGATTTTTTCACGACTTAAGATGTTTTGCCAAAATGCCACAGATTTTTTAATTGAAAGAAAGTGTATTTTAATAATTTTTTGGCCTTTCAGATACAGAAAACTGCCATTCCGTTCATGAGAACAAAAATGGTTTTATTCCAAAAAATTTTTTAGTCATTTTCTGAAGCACCAAATTACAAATGAATTCCGTTTTCGAAGGTAATTGTAGTCTGTGATATGGCTGATAGATCAAGTTTTTGTTTGGATCCCTTTTCCGACAACATTTAAGATTTAGAGTTTTTGTTTTAAATGTTATTTTCTATGCGAACGTTAACGTGTGATCTCATGGGATTGGCTGTTAAGTTCAGTTTTTATTCCATTCCAGTTAAGTTCTAGCTCAGATTTCGGCTTACATTTAGATTAAGATTTAAGTTTACATCCTTACACAGTTTTAGATAGTTCATTAGTAGATCCGTTTTTGAATTTTTATTCTTGGACGAAATTACGATATTCGATAATCGGTTGTTGTTCTTTTTCTAGTTCAGATTCTTTTTCAGATTACTGTTAAAATTCTATTTGCTTCTCCAGTTCCGACTGTTCTTCTGGTTCTAGTTAAGATTAAACTTTTAATTTTGATTCTGATTCAGATTTAAGTTTAAATTCTAGCTCATTATATATCTTGAATTTTAAAGGTTGTTGAAGTTGTGGCGATATTAATGGGTGCTACGCTCATGTGATGTGACACCGTTGGACTTCTTTTTTGGGGAATATTAAAAAAAAATGTACGTCAATAAGCCAAGAACAATTCAAGATCTAAAAGAAGCACATTAACGAAATTGAGCCTCAATTGTGTTTCAGAGGTGTTCCACCGAAGGCGTGACGAGCATTTGGCCGATATTTTTTTCACACATAATTGTCATTGATCCTTTAAGAAAAAATAGCGTTTAAAAAACTGCAGTCAAAGTAGAAAAACTGCCATTTCTTCTACATCTTTATTTGTCACTGGCCAAAAAAAACTCTTGCTTTAACTTATGATTCATAAAATGTAAACAACTCAAAAAGCGGAAAGTTGTTAACACACTTTCATTTTTTGTTCGACATTTTTTGGTTTCGACTGCAGTTTTTTAAACCCTGATAAAATATATTTAAACCATTCTCTTATAACTTTTTGTTTTATTCACAGTTTACATCTTGAGTTTTGGTTGGACCACCCTTTATTTGATATTATAGCTCAGATTCTAGTCCATAAAACTTGTTTAACATTAGTTTAGGGTATAGTTCATATTCTATTCAAGACTTAATTTCAGATTTTACTTTAAATTCTAAATTGGATTCTTGTTTAAGTCCTAGATAACATTTTTTGTTGATTATATTCAAGACACTTTTTTAGATTCTTTTACGACTCCTAGTTCAGATTTTGGTTTTGATTTTTATTAAGATTTTAGCTCAAATTTTACTTTCGATTCTAGTCTACTACTATGGAATTTTTATTAAGATTCTAGCAAAAATATTCAGCCAATTATCTAGTTAATGTGCCGTTTACAGTACAACAAAATCTAGTAGATTTCACTTGAAATCTTCTTAAAGATCTAGTGCGATTGCATTGTAATCTTTTGACATTAGCAAGATTTGAGAAAAACAGCAGACTAAAAGTTGTTTGTGCAACACAAAGAACAACTTAACAAACTTTATTGAAATTAATGGGTTTGTTTACAATTGTTAGTTACGAACAGAACCGTTTCTCAAAACAAACTCCAACAACTATACATGAGTCCCCCCTTCTTATATTTCATAATTATTTCTAGATTTTTCCTGAACCTTCCCGTAAAAACTATTTATTATATTCTAAAACCATTTCTAGAAATAACTGGGAAATTCATATAGGAATTATTTTAACATAACAGTTGTGTTGAAAATTATACATGACAATTTTAAGTAACGTATATGACATACAACTATAACTTACAAGATAACTTATAACTTTAACTATAAATAATTCTAAGATAATTTCACTTTCGTAACAATATTAAGTAACAGACATTAAAAGATTTGCATAATCTTTTATAATCAACATCATTTATTTCATCTATATTCCTTATCTGTTCCATTTTCATATTATTTTTCTAATATCTTTGAAATATTAAAACAGAAATTTTATGTTTGAATCCACGTTGATTTTCTAATTAGGGTTTCAAGACCAGATACAAAATACTAAACTTTTGTTTTCTAGTTAAGTTTCTTAGTTCACGTTTCGGTTCCAGTTTTGGTTTACAGTATCTACAGTTGCGGTATCTTCTTTTAATTTTGTGCAATTGACCGCTTTTGCTTTGAATTTTAATATATTCTTTATGTAAAATCTTTAACTCACCCACAACTTTTACAAAGCCATATTGTGTTTTAGCTGTCACGGTATTTATTTGACACATATAACGACCTCGATCTTCCTCTTGGACATTGTTGATGTGTAGAAACCATGTCCGATGTTTGTCATGTTTATCATGTGTAACACTAATGCGGGGATTACGGGTAATTACATGATTATGAACCGTCAGAATGGCACTTTGCTCAAAATGCATCCACGCCACCTAAAAAAGGAAACGGATATAAAAAAACAGATATTACAAGGCAGTCATGTGCAAAAGAAGTTAAACATATTGTTATTATATTATTTACAATTGAGAAAGACGGTCCAGAAATTTTGTTAAATTAACAAAAACTTATAATTTTTCTTCATTAATTTGCTTTTATTGTTATTAGGTATTTTGTTATTTACTTGGGCATCTCTTTATAAATGCGATCACGTAGTGTTTTTCGATTTTTTTCTGGTATTTGGCAATTTTGCTCAAAAGTTCATACCTATTAATTTTAAGGTGGTTTCTTGTCAAGGATTTTTTTGTTTTGCTTTGCTGTAAAATAAACTTTTTCCTTTTATGTATGACATTAAATGACAAATAAGTTATTTTATCTATAAAATAGTTTCTTTTGTACGAGTGTTAGAATGTGTGGTTACGTCTATGTGTTGGCATGGTGGTGTTGCAAAAGGTGTTATAAGAAAAAGTTTTCTATTGTTGTTATTATTGCAGGAAAAAAAGTTACATTGTTGAAATCATCAATTCTGTTGTGAAAGATTAGTAAAAATTTTTTACAGAGAGAAAAAGTTAGAAAGAAATAGATGAATGAATAACACACCCATTTCCACAGGAAAAAGTTTATCGTATATGCAGTCGTATGTCACAAAAAGTTGCTGGCTCGTTGTGTCTTGATATTTCTTCGTATAAAAGGGCACATATTTTTACTTATTAGGGTAGATCAAACACACACTCAACTTGAGATTTTATTTCAGATTTCTATTTCAGTTCAGATTAATCTTTTGTTTAGTTTCTAGTTTAGGTGTAGTACAGATTCCAGTTTAGTACCAATTTAATTTTAGTTCTGTTAAAGTTCAGTTCTAAATAAGTTCTTCTTTAGTACTAATACGTTTAAGGTCAGCTCTAGTTTAGTTCGAGTCTAGTTTTAATTCAATAATAGTTCAGTTCTAGTTCAGATTTAGTTCAGTTTAAGTTCAGTTTTAGTGCAGTTCTAATTAACATAAATTAATAGTTCTAGTTCAGTTTTAGATCAGTTCTAGTTCATTTCTAGTTTAGTTCTGGTTCAGTTCTAGTTTAGTTCTAGTTTAGTTCTAGTTCAGTCCTAGTTCAGTTCTAGTTCAGTTCTAGTTCAGTTCAAGTTCAGTTCTAGTTTAGTTCTAGTTCAGTTCTAGTTCAGTTCTAGTTCAGTTCTAGTTCAGTTCTAGTTCAGTTCTAGTTCAGTTCTAGTTCAGTTCTAGTTCAGTTCTAGTTTAGTTCAAGTTCAGTTCTAGTTCAGTTCTAGTTCAGTTCTAGTTCAGTTCTAGTTCAGTTCTAGTTCAGTTCTAGTTCAGTTCTAGTTCAGTTCTAGTTCAGTTCTAGTTCAAGTTTTAGTTCAATTCTAGTTAAGTTCTTAACTATTTCTTGTTCAATTGTAGTTCAATCATAGTTAAGTTTTTGTAAAGTTCCTGTTCAATATTAGTTCATTTTAAGTATTGTTTCGCGCACACCCTTGAATAATAGTTGCGAGCAAAGACCAACTGACCTATTAAAAATAACAAACGTCTATCGTTATTCTTGCTCGAAACATATTTCTTTTCGCTACATTGTTTCGCTCGAAAATTTTTCAAATTTCCTCCCTTTTAAGTTGTGATTAGCATTTATTTTAATTTAACCCTCCTTATTCATATACACAAAATTAATCCAACATATCACATAAGACTTATAAGTCATTTTCGTTCTAATAGAGAAAACCGATACATAATAATACATACATCACAGAACAGAAAGGTAATGGAATTTTGTGCCACTTAATGACATTTTTTTGTTTTCTCCAAGATTTTTTTAAAACTAAAAAAAAAACTTTTTCAATTTGTTTATAATATTGCATATACTATGTTCAAATAGTTTTTTTTAGTTGTATTAAACTGATGAAAGTATGACGACGTTTTTTAGTTTTCAAACAAAAACAATTATTATGGATTTTCGACAAGGTGAAAAATGTGTCATAAAATGAAAAATGTTGCAAATATTGGAAAATGTAATTTAGCTTAAGGAAAGCATATATGAAATAAATGATTTATTTGAAAGTAGAGACTTTTTTTCTTAATACATATTTAACTAAAATTTCATCATGGCGTATGATTGCTTTTAATAATCATACAAAGTTAAATAAAACAAGCAGTGTTTAAAAAACTGCAGTCTAAGTAGAAAAATGGCTTTTTCTTTGAAACACAGCTAGATATCTATTTGTAGAAATTAAGCACATAAATCAACTCCGCAACTCATAAGAAATCTTCTAATTATACTTTATACGGTCTAAGATTAATATTGCAGGAAGTAAAACTTGATATAAAACATTTTGCAACAAAGTACATTTTTTTTCAAAAAAAACTGCTAAAATTTAATATTTATTTAAAGAAATTTGCATATGTATAGCAAATTTTTCCTAAATTTTATTAAAATAGGAAAATTTGCCAAAATTTATAGGAAATAATAATTTAATTTACTATTTATTGGAAATTTTTCCAAATATAGAAAATATTCCAAAATGTTATATTTATAAGAAATTTTGCCATAATTTGATATTTATAGCGCATTTTGCAAAAATCTGACTTTAATAGAAAATTTTGCCAAAATTTAATTTTAATAGGAAGTTTTGCCGAAATTTATAGGAAATAGTAAAAAACAGAATTATAAAATTGTTTCTTTTAACTGCAAAAATTTCGCTTAAATTAGATATTCAAAGAAACTTTTGCCACAAGTTCATATGTATTGAAATTTTTTCTTAAATTTGATTGAAATAGCAAAATTTGCCAAAAAAAATTTATAGGAAAAAGTAATATAATTGAATATTTATAGGAACTTTAGCAAATTTTTAAATTTTTAAGGAGTTTTAAATTTGTTGGAACTTTTGCCATAATGTAATACTTTGCCAAATTTTGATTTTTATAGCAAATTTTGCTAGAATTTAATATTAATAGATAATAACCATTTACTATTTGTTTAAAATTTTGCAAAACTTGAGCTTAAATAAATTATTTATTTTAAAAATTTTGCAAAACTTTACCTATCACACTAAATTGTTTTGAAGTTCATTCTTTTCAATAATTTGTTGGCCAATGATTATCGTTTTAGCAAACACAACTAAAAAGCTAGACATTTTATTGCCAGGTCACAGCAGCATGTTTTTCATACTTACTTAAGGATTGTGTTTAATTTTATTTAGCTTATTTTAATGCATTTAATCACTACAGTCCATTTGTGCTCATTAAAGAAGGTTTAATAAAAAAAACTTGCAAGCTGCTACAATAACAAGGGCCAGACAAAGTTTTCAACCTCAAAAAAATAAGTGACAAAAATCAAATAATTGCCATGTTATTTTATCTGAACAAAAAAGCAAAAAAAAAAAAAACTGAAACCATATGAAAATAAATAGAACAGGAATAGATCCGAATAATGGTGGTGGTGGTAGCAGTTGAGTAGCAATAGCACAAGTTGCTTTAACTCTTAACTCAAATAATATTTAATAGCACTTAACCTATACAAGCATATTGTTAGGCAGAACTATATGAACTAATGTTGGCTACTCCAGTACTACTACTACATACTAACACGTGCATATTACCAAATATATATATATATATATATATATATGTATATACAAAAATATATCTACAAAAGTACAAAACTATAACAGGCTTTACTAACGTACCATTAGAGTCCCTTACAAAGTTTGCTCTCTTTTCCCCTCTCTCATTTTCTCTTGCCCTATTTCAAATCATATTTTATTTTTGCATTTTCTACAGTTTAAACACATAATACCACATAAGCACTGACTATTGTATGTCAAAACTAAACTGAACTCAACTCTTAACGAGAAAAGCTCAACTAGAGGTGGCATTGTGGTATTCATTATAACACAAGGCTAATTAATTTTGTTAGAATGTAGATGTCTCTCCACTTTTTGGTCCCTATTTAGTTCTCAACTTTTGAGTTTTCAAAAACATGAAGACGAAAACTCATCTAAAACAACGACAAAAAAATACAATTCCAATAAAACTTTATAATATTACCATAATGACACAATGCAGATGTGTGCAATATTCACTAGAATAAGAAAGTGAATAGACAGGCATATAATTATAGTCAAATGAAACATAAAAGAACTGAATATTGTGGCAAATTATAGGCGAAATATTTTAGAATTATATACATTTTCATATTAATGGAATTTGTATTCAATGTAAGTCAAATTACAATTTATAAAGCTTTCATACTTTAATAGTCTTATTCCTTCAAAATTTTCCAGAAATATTTTCTATGCACTATCAAAATTTTTGTTTGCTTCATTGCTAGCCAAAGGATAGCTGAAGTAAGCCTCGTATACAAACAAAAACTCTGATGCATAGAAAATATTCCTGGAAAATTTTAAAGGAATAAGACTTCATCTCAGACCCCATAAAGTATATATATTCTGGCTCCTTGAGTAATTCTAAGTCGATTTAGCCATGTCCGTCTGTCTGTCCGTCTAACCGTCTGTTGAAAACACGCTCAATTTCGAAAAACTCAAAAGAAATGAACAAACTTGGTGTCAAATTGCTTGTAGTTATCCTTAGCAGTTTGGGATTGAAATCGAGGAAAATCGGTACAGTAGGATCAGAGCTATGAATCAAAATGTGGAACCACCACCTTAAAAAAATGATAATTTTGTTACAAAAACTAACATAAACGACAGGACAATAGACGGAACGATATGAGATTTGGCAAAAAATCGTTTTATTTAACTGGAAATGACACTGTCGAATTTCGTGAAGATCAGTCCATAATTTACCCTAGGCCTCATATGAACCCATCTCCCGGAAAACAGTTTAGTACGTCTAAAACGTTAATAAATAATGCTATAAGAATAACATTGAATACTTTACAGCTTTATAGGACTAGAAATAGCCCTAAAAAAATTTCGTGATGATTGGTCCATAATTTACTATAGGCCCCATATAAAGCCCACTCTGGTAAATTAATAAAATACGCCTTAAACCGTAGCTGATATATTTATTGTGGTTAAATTTCTTCCAACTTAGTTTCATATGGTTAGAAAAATTTAATGAATTTTGTGATATACGGTCCTAAATTTACCTTAGATTCCATATTTAGCAGCCTTCTAAAATGCACTGTTAACGAATATTTATTGAAATTTATGTTTTTAATACCAGAAATCACTCTGCAGAATCTTAGAATGAATGGTTCATAACTTACTCTGCCTCCAATATAAATTCCCCTCCAGGGGCCTAATTCTAGCAGTCGTGATCGAGTAATTTCTCGATTCGAAAGCAATTTTATCTTAGTCGATACTGAACGAATCAAAATTATTTTCTCAGTATTGTCAAACTCAAATTAATGCTTTACAACACTGAAAAAATAATTCCAATTCGTTCAGTATTGACCGAAATAATTAGATTTTAAATTGCTTTCGAATCGAGAAATTACTCGATCACGACTGCCAGAATCAGGCCCCTGAAAACATTTAAGATCGGCTTAAACTGTAGCGAATTATGATATTTTACTCAAGCTATTTAAAATTGCTAAAAAAAAGCATAAAATTGTTTTATTGTCGGTCAATAATTTAATATATGTTTGTTTTATAAAGATAAATTAATAATAAATAGATATCATATAGATCCTATAGATATGTCATATAGATATAGATCGGTGGAGGGTATCAAAGATTCGGCATAGCACTGTTACTTGTTTAGAAATAAGTTTGTTTTAAAAGCTGTCTAACTTAACTTGACTTTTAACTCTTACCGCTAATTTTCAGGTTTGATATTAAATCACATTTATATTTAAAATCTTTTTCAATACAATATTATGTTCTTCACTTAACACTTAAATTAAACTTTATTCGCCAAGCTAGTACTTAGCAAGGTGGACCCAATATAACAACAATACAACAACAACAGGCAAAGCAATAGCAGTCATTTGTTTTTTGAGACTACCTTGTAAATAAATAACCTTTTTAATGTGTTTTTTTTTATATTCATTAGCGTTACAATACTTTTATCTTAATTAAATAAGACTTTTAAAAAAACACCTAAAAAAATCAAATTGTATTTAAATACGATTTAAGTTTATAAGAAACTTACCAAAATAAAGATATTAATGCTATCTTTCCTAAAAATTGGACATTAATAATTAAAGTTCTGACACTTGCATTATTTATATATTTCCTAAGAACAAAATAGGTCCTATCAAATTTAAGCTAAACATATTTTAAACTTAACATTCAAGAATGTATGTGATCCCTTTAAAAATGCCACCCAAGCTAAAATAGTACTGCATACTTTTTTGGGACATTTCTAAGTGAAAGTAAATGAGGTTGAAAATAATTTCTAAGCACGTATATTTTTTGAGCCAATGTAAATACTTGCACTACAAGCCGTTAGGTCGTTTTAATTTACAAAAAAATGTTAAAAAAATTCCACACTTTCCTTAAGTAAATATAGATAAGAGCCAAAGGCTGCTCAAAGAGAAAAAAAAAAAATTTGTATATGGGCATTCCCTGGGGTCCCGAACGTACGTTCGTACGCTTTTGATGTACAAATAATATAGAAAACAAAACTTTTCCTAGCTTTTTTTTTTGCGATTCGATAGCATTTGGGTAGCTGTATGTTTAGTGCAAAAGATGAGTTTCATCGAGTTTAAGTTTTCATAATAATAGTTATTAACATGTGGTCGCGAACGTACGCAAAATAGAAGTCAACTTTGGCTGACAGCAGTTAAATGAAAAAATCTGCGTAATGGAACGGAATATTCAAAAGTGATTAATTTATTTTAAAAGTGTATTAATGTAGGTCTCCATGCAGTATTTACCAAAAAAATATCTCTTTTGGTTTTTGTTTAATTGGCTTAAGTACCGGTCGCGAACGTACGGGTCGCGAACGTACGATTTTTCCATATGTTTTTTTATTATTATCACATTGCAGTTTCCCATTAATGTCTTCAAATTTCCTTAACAAACAACTAAATACTCAATTTACAATTGATTGTAATGAAAAGATTATGAAGAAAGAGTGTAAACATAACATATTTTTGCATGTAAAATAAGCATATAAAAATGTGTTTAGAAGTAGAAAATATAAGAAAATATAAAATTTTCCAGTTTCCAGTGCAATTTCCTCAAGTAAAACAGCTGAGACATGCTATAAAACCATTCTTTTATAACAACATAGACTTTTTTAATAATAATAAACAATAAAAGACGATGATTATCAACATTCTATTTTTTCATCCTGGTAGACCATTCTGGGGAAATGCCCATATTTAAGCAAAATTTATCAAAACAAATAAATATATATATAAAACAAAAAAAAATGGCTATAAAAAGCAAATTTTTGGAAAAATTTCCTATAAATAAAAAACTTTAGCGCAAATTTCCTATAAGTAGAATATTTAGAAAAAATTTCTTATAAATTTGGTTTTAATTTCCAATAAAAAGTAAATTTTGTCTAAATTTCTTATAAAAAGTAAATTTTGTCCAAATTTCCTATTAATAATATATTTGAGCAAAATTTCCTATAAATAGTAAATTATGTTCAAATTTCCTATACAAAGTAAATTTTGTCAAAATATGCTATAAAAAGTATATTTTATCCAAATTCCCTAGAAATAGTTAATCTGGTCCGAATTTCTTATAAAACGTACATTTTTAAAAATTCTGCCGAAATTTTTTATTAAAAGCAAATTTTGTCCAAATTTTCTATAAAAAGAAAATTTTATCACAATTTTCTAAAAGTAAATTTTGTTTAAATTTCCTATAGAAAGTTAAAACTGATAAAATTTAATGTAGGAAGAAAATGTTGTCGAAATTCTCTGAATAAACAAAGTTTTGCCAAAATATCCTAAATATACAGAATTTTGTCAAAATTTCTTCAAAATAAAAAATTCTATTAAAATGTTATACAAAATTTAAACAGCAAATTCTTCGAGTAAAAAATTTTGCAGATATTTTTGGTCAAAAAATAACTGCCCTAATTTTAAGTTTTTTTTAATGTCTTAATTTTAAAATAATTTAAAATAAACTTAATCCTGATTAAAAAATATTAAAATTTGGATTAAAACCATAAAAAGTTCGACAAAATAACCACAATACTAATAATTTAAAATTTTAAATGAACAACATAATAATTTTTTCTTTAAAATAAAATTTATTAATAAAGACTTAAGACGTTTAGTTAAAATGTCTTAAAACAATTTACACCTAGTTAATTATTCTAAATTTAATGAATATTAATTTAGCTAATTTTATTTTGCTTGCTTTTGATTAAGTGCAAAATGTACTAAGAACAGGATTAAACTATTATAAACTTTTCAATGAACTAATTTCCCTTTTAGCAGATACAACGTAAAAAGAAATTATAATTTTTTATAGCTTACAAATGTATTAAACTTCATTAAAGAAAATTATATAATAGGATTAGAGCGCTAACCGGTTGTGCAATATATAGACAAACTTAATTTTACCGTTTGAATTCATTAGAGCAATTTGTTTGTAAAGAATTCACCAAATTAAATTTACTTTACTTTTAAATACCAGCTCTAACTATAGAAATTATTAAAACAAATCTTAAATAATTAATTTAACGCCATTTAATACCCACGAATTAACACCACCATGCCATTCATATTAATCATCATACGTCCCAATAGACTCATTATGGTTAGATGCACTAAAAAAAGTAGAGGTAAAAATGTTTAAAACATGGGGATATTTTTGACTAACAAAATGAAACCTTAAATTTTTTTTTAATTTTAAAGTTAAATAATTTAGCAAATTAATTTAAGAATAATTTAAAAATAGTAAATTTTGGGAAAATTTCCTTAAAAAATAAATTTTGGCATAATTTTCTATAAAAAGTAAATTTTGGCCAAATTTCTTTCAAAAAGTAAATTTTGCGAAAATTGCCTATAAAAAGTAAATTTTGGTAAAATTTCCTATCAAAAGTAATTTGCCTTTCAAAAGTAAATTTTGGTAAAATTTCCAATAAAAAGTAAAGTTTGGTAAAATTTTTTTATAAAAAGTAAATTTTGGTAAAATTTCCTATAAACAGAAAATTTTGGGAAAATTTCCTATAAAAAGAAAACTTTGGGAAAATTTTCAACAAAAAAAATTTAATTAGTATTGTGGTTATTTTGTTGAACTATTTATGGTTTTTAATCCAAATTTTTAATATTTTTTTACATGTCATGGTAACCTGCCGGCCGCGGTTCGAATCCCGGCCACGGTCAAGAATGAAAGATTATCAATAACAATTTTAATTAATTTTCATGTTGTAAAATTCCTTTCTTCATAAAAATAATTTAATGAAAATTAAATTTAATGAACTTAAGCCTAATTAAAAAAATATTAAAAATTTGAAAAAAATTTTGGCAAAATTACCTTTAAAAACTTTGGTAAAATTGCATATGAATAGTTAATTTAATTTAATTTCCTATTAAAAGTAAATTTTTCAAAAATTTCCTATTAAAAGAAAATTTTTCGAAAATTTCCCATTGAATGTAAATTTTTCGAAAATTTCCTATTAAAAGTAAATTTTAGTAAAATATCCTATAAAAAGTTTTTGTAGTAGATAA
Organism: Pollenia griseotomentosa; assembly: GCA_963931875.1. Taxonomy (NCBI): domain Eukaryota; kingdom Metazoa; phylum Arthropoda; class Insecta; order Diptera; family Polleniidae; genus Pollenia; species Pollenia griseotomentosa. The sequence continues at coordinate 197,429,394 of OZ007561.1, read as the reverse complement.
AAGGACACAGGTTGTGTGTTACCTTAATCTATTACAAAAAACGACACAGTCGTATACGACAATTGCAATAAGGCTGAATATTCTGTCAATTTTTTTTTTATAAAAAGCAAATTTTCGATAAATCCTTAAAGATTCATTAAAATTTTGAGGATTTAAATATTAACTTTATTGATACCTTTTCCGAACACTATTATTGTATTAGCTTTATCGAATTTGTCATTTATCTCTGTAGTTTTCTGTTAAGTACTCATGTCTTCAACATTTCTAAGATCATCTTAAAGACTTTGACAGATTTGCTGTTAATTTTTCAATGTCTTACGTGTTAAGTTGTGTTCGTCATTTAAACAGCATTTACTGTTTTCTGTTCGTTTGTCTTGTATTCGCCTTTTTTCATTCCTTTTCCTTTTTTCATTGTAAAGTTCAATAATTTTATTGTTGATTTTTTTATACTCATCGTGGCTGATTATGTTAAATAAACAACATGAAAGTAAGAAAAAAAATTTTTTGGATTTTGTTTTATCATCCTTCCTTCTGCTTTTTTGTGATTCCTTTCTTAAGATTATAACATAAACGATGGATTTGCTATGTGCTCCATATAAAATAGTTGCAATTTTTATAAACTAAAAGGATAAAAAAATCTTTACCCTACAACAAGCAAGACCAGACGAAGAAACCAATTGTAGCTAAAAAATACTTCTCCGTTAAAAATATTTTATTGAACATCTTTCAAACATTGGCCAGCAATTAAAGATTTAGCAAGTTACTCAAAACCGTAGAGGCCTTTTTATATTCGTTGTTTACCACTTGTCCAAGTTTTAAAAACATTTTGTTATTTAGTATTTTACAGGGCTTATGTTTGTAACTAGTAACAATAACATGAGTCATGTCTAATGTAAAAAATTAATGATGTGTAGTTTATCTACTCAGACAACCAGAACATTTCAGTGCTAAAATAGCAACCAAAAAACAGCAGAATTCTTTGAAAAAAAGCAATAAAACAATATGAAATAAAAAAAATAGCGAAATTAAAAAAGTGCTTTAATAAGAAAATAAAACGTATAAAAATATATTGATGGAAAATTTAAAACAAACAAAACATTCTCAAATAGTTTTGCAGCAAAAAATAAAAATTGCGTTTCAAATGACGAATGAAATTTAAAGTAAATAAAATAAAAATAATCAGAAATAAAAATTATAGCAAAAGCGATCGCTTAGTGTTCACTCGTGTAAGTCTTGTCATAGTCTAGTCATAGTCTAGTCATAGTCTAGTCATAGTCTAGTCATAGTCTAGTCATAGTCTAGTCATAGTCTAGTCATAGTCTAGTCATAGTCTAGTCATAGTCTAGTCATAGTCTAGTCATAGTCTAGTCATAGTCTAGTCATAGTCTAGTCATAGTCTAGTCATAGTCTAGTCATAGTCTAGTCATAGTCTAGTCATAGTCTAGTCATAGTCTAGTCATAGTCTAGTCATAGTCTAGTCATAGTCTAGTCATAGTCTAGTCATAGTCTAGTCATAGTCTAGTCATAGTCTAGTCATAGTCTAGTCATAGTCTAGTCATAGTCTAGTCATAGTCTAGTCATAGTCTAGTCATAGTCTAGTCATAGTCTAGTCATAGTCTAGTCATAGTCTAGTCATAGTCTAGTCATAGTCTAGTCATAGTCTAGTCATAGTCTAGTCATAGTCTAGTCATAGTCTAGTCATAGTATAGTCATAGTCTAGTCAAAGTCTAGTCATAGTCTATTCATAGTCTAGTCATAGTCTAGTCAAAGTCTAGTCATAGTCTAGTCATAGTCTAGTCATAGTCTAGTCATAGTATAGTCATAGTCTAGTCATAGTCTAGTCATAGTCTAGTCATAGTCTAGTCATAGTCTAGTCATAGTCTAGTCATAGTCTAGTCATAGTCTAGTCATAGTCTAGTCATAGTCTAGTCATAGTCTAGTCATAGTCTAGTCATAGTCTAGTCATAGTCTAGTCATAGTCTAGTCATAGTCTAGTCATAGTCTAGTCATAGTCTAGTCATAGTCTAGTCATAGTCTAGTCATAGTCTAGTCATAGTCTAGTCATGGTCTAGTCATAGTCTAGTCATAGTCTAGTCATAGTCTAGTCATAGTCTAGTCATAGTCTAGTCATAGTCTAGTCATAGTCTAGTCATAGTCTAGTCATAGTCTTGTCATAGTCTAGTCATAGTCTAGTCATAGTCTAGTCATAGTCTAGGCATAGTCTAGTCATAGTCTAGTCATAGTCTAGTCATAGTCTAGCCATAGTCTAGTCATAGTCTAGTCATAGTCTAGTCATAGTCTAGTCATAGTCTAGTCATAGTCTAGTCATAGTCTAGTAATAGTCTAGTCATAGTCTAGTCATAGTCTAGTCATAGTCTAGTCATAGTCTAGTCATAGTCTAGTCATAGTCTAGTCATAGTCTAGTCATAGTCTAGTCATAGTCTAGTCATAGTCTAGTCATAGTCTAGTCATAGTCTAGTCATAGTCTAGTCATATTCTAGTCATAGTCTAGTCATAGTCTAGTCATAGTCTAGTCATAGTCTAGTCATAGTCTAGTCATAGTCAAGTCATAGTCTAGTCAAAATCTAGTAAAAGTCTATTCATAGTTTAGTCATTGCGTTGTCATATTGTAGTTATAGTCTAGAAGTAGTCTAGTCATAGTCTAATAGGGGCATAGTCACGGTCATATTATAGTTGAAATAGTTTTTTTTAACTACATTATTCAAAAAACATCATATTCCTTCTCGAAGTCTACTTTATAGTCTAGCTCGCAGTTCAAATATATGTTAATCTAATTTAAAGTCAAGTTATTTGACTGAATCACAGTTTGTTTATATTTGAATTGCTTCAAAGAAAGATTAAAGGCGTATTTCACATTTGACATATTATAGTCATAGTCGATATCATAGACTCTTTGATATTTTATATTACATTTAAAATTATGTTAAATATTCTGGTTTATAGTAATTTTGGTTTTTTTATTAAAGTGAAGTCACAATCTTAAATTTGACTAGTTCTTATCAATAAGTCGTATATCGTTAACAGCATTCCATATAAACGAAATGTAAATAAAGTTTATCTGCTAATTTTACGGTGAATTAATTTCATTACATAAGGGTGGCGTATGATTTATATTAATTACTATTATCCTTCAAATATCTAACTATCTAACTTCAAAAGCGCTTAACTACTAATGAAACACAAAACAATAGACGATAAAAGAAAATTTTCAACTTTAGCTTTACCATTAGATATTTGGCTGAAAAAGTTCCCCAAATAAAAAAACACTCATAAAAAATTAAATCGTTCACCGTCATTAAAATTTTTCTTTTGTTAAACTTTTTGAACTTGAATGCCACGAAATAATGTTGCAAGTTGCTTGCGGTATTCTTCTTATATTCACGTTTTCAGATTTTTAAATGTAATTTTCATAAATTGTCGTCTAGTGACTTTAGGAAAATGTTTCTTTTTTCTTCAAAATAAGTTTTAACATTTTTTTTAAGTTCTTTTAATGGAATGAAAATAAAGAAGTTTTTTAATAGATGAAGTAAATTTTATGCTAGAAGAAATCAGTAAAATTATGTTAAAAGAAAATATGGTTTTTGTTTAATTAAAATGTTTTAAAATATTGGGTTTTTTGTTTGTGTATCAGAGATTTTTAAATTTTATGGTTTTAATTTATCAATTTTTACTGTATTTTTTATAAAATATGCCTTAAAGCTAATGTTTTCTTTCTTAAGTATTTTATCTCAAAATTATTTATTTTTTGTTTTCTTTTGCCAAACCAAATAACTTTTAATCAAATTCATGTCAATATTATTTTAAACTTACAAATTATCATTGTGGATGTTGTTTTTTTTTATTTTTTTGGTTTTGACAAATTTTTATTTGTTAAAAGGTGTGTTAAAATTAGGTGATATTTTTCAGAAATTCTTAAAATTCTTATGTCTTTAAAATTCAAAAATCCTTTATTTATAGCCCATTGCAACAATTCTATTAAAATATCAATTCATATTTAAATAAAGTTTTTAATACAATTTTATTTTCATTTGACGTGAAAAAAAAATTTTAAACATAAATTGATATTTAAAACAAAATTGGTGAAATATGCCATAAGTGCCTATTTTTCAAATAAAAATAAAAATATTCATTTGGGAATTAACATTATAACATTAATAAAAACAACTCAAATTGGTTTTTGTTTTCAATATAAATTTCAAAAACTTGCAGTTTGACTTGACGCTAAAGGAAACTTGTTTAAAGCTATCAATTATATGATTATCTTGACTTGGAATAATACCCATTAATTATTTTTGTCAGACACTGACCATAATAAAAATGAAATACTTTTAAAACTAAAACATAAATTTAACAATGGATTAGAATTTTGACTACCGGCAACCATATTATAAATAATTACACTGTTCTAGAATAGGACACTTTTTTGTGACAAACTGGGCACGTAATTTGGGTACGTTGAATGCAATGGTGCTAACCGTCTGTTTTTAGTTTAGCTCAAGATAAACCGTTATGGAATGGAGGAGCTTGCGTAATTCAAAAACGGTTAGTTTATTGAATATAGTAAAAAAAAACCAAATTGCGCAAAAAATTACCTTTAATAATGTTTAAACTTTTTTCTATTATACGCAGTTGTTTTGATATTTTTTTTTTTTTTAATTAATAAGATAATAGAAATTTCTTCTAATTTTTCACGTATAGAAAATGCAAAACAAGCAACAAAATATTAAAATCTGTCTACAACTTTTGATTTTATTAACAAAAGATGAAAAATGTTAATTAAATTTAAGAATTTCATAAAAAGCTATATTTGGTAGCACCCCTAAGAAGGGCAAGTATGTCTCGAGAAAATATTAATGACAAATAACTAATTGAGGTCGGTCATACATTATATCCCACTAGAATTTATGGGACTTTTTCTTCAATATATTTCTAGCCTTTATTGGTAATTTTGTTTGGGAGTCTCCTTAAGAAATGAAGATAGCGGGATGGTATGTTAGAAACAAATGTCAAGTCATAGTCATGAAAAAGAAAAATAAACTGGGGTTTGTCATACATTTGACCCATCTAGAGGCATCCTAGGCGCTGCCGGGAGCAAATTAAAGAATTTCATAAACCGCCTTAAGTGGATGGTGTTAAGGAGCAAGTATGTTTTGACAAAATGTTAAGGACAAAAAACTAAACGAGGGCGGTCATATATTTTATCCCCCTAGGGGCGATACCTAGGTAGTTTTTGGACTTTTTCTACATATAACCTTGACTAGCACTAGATTTATACTTTTTAATAGATAAAAAAAATTAATTGTTTTTATATATTCTTTTGATAACCTTTCAGTTAAGCACCCTGTTTTTTATTTTAGCTATTTTAGCATGCACAGTCACGTTTTATTATTTGAAATTTGTATGTTAACAAAAAATATTCTAAAATTTATTCAATAATTTCTGTATGTGGTTTTTAGACTTTTATGATTTTCGGCTTTTGTTCTGTTTCATTCTCTAGCTGCCGCTTCACAATTTTACAATGTTGTCTTTAACTATCACCTGTAAGGCAAGCAAGTAATACAAGTCAAACAAAAACCGAATGAAATATAATACAAAAATACTGCAAATGAAGGTACATACATACATACATACATGTGTATATTTCTATGTAAATTTATCTACTTTCAAATAGTCGTTCAAGCCCGACCATACGATTTACAGTTTTAACATAAAAATATTTGTAAGTGTACCCTATTTGGAACCAATGGGCAATCATGGAACCTTCAATACCAAATAATGTTATAAGTTTAAGATTTATATGTACATATGTATATGTATGCATATACAAAAGAGTTCTTTGTGTCGAATATTGTATTTGTAGATATTTACCTATGCATCAGATTGTTTCCGTCTTAAAGTGATTTTAGGAAGGGGGTTTATATGAGACATATGGATAACACTGACAAACAAAAGCAATGTTATAAAATTAACACTACCAACATTTTTAAGAAAATTATAGCATTTAAAGGATGTCTCAGTTAATTCGTCATCGGTGAGATACAGCCACATGTCTGTGAAACAATCATGGAAATTTTCATGAAAAGAATAATTCCATGCCTTATCGGAACATGTCTTCTTTACAATCCAATAAAACAGTCACAACTATCTTAAAAACTACATGTTTTTATTTTAAAATGAAAAAGTGCATTCCTACGAAGATATCATTTAAAACTGTGTTCTGGAGTGGCGTTTGTATCGGAGCTGCGGTAAGCCGATTTAGTCGATTTTAAGGCAAACTTTAATCTATAGCCAATAAACTGCAGCTGCCCTCAGAGTACATATACTGCAAATATTGTGGTCTCAAAGTATACCAGAGGAACGCCTGTTGGAACATAACCGACCAACGGGAAATATGAAGCGACATCAACGAAAACAAAGTCTCACACTCAGCTCTTTAATGGAATCCTCATGCTCATCGAAAAAAGTCAGGTCAAGAAATACATGGAGAGGAACATAGCAGAGACCAACTCTTTCATTGTTGAATTAAGATATTTAGATCGAGATACTTGGAGAGACTATGTAAATAGACTAAGTTTGTAATATGTTAATCATATAAAACACAATATATAAGATGGTTTATGGGCACAAAGTCTCTATTCTGTAAAGAAATTTGTATGAAGGGCGTTCTGAAATTATGGAACGATACCTACCATTTTCAATAGGCTTCGTCCTTGTGACAGATTTGGAAAAGATTTATATGAGCACCAGCCATTTAGCTTTATCTCAAGCTGGGTCCTAACCACTGGGTGAAAAACAATGCGCTTATCAACCCCCAGACTGAGAGAGCAACCAGCACACACACGTAGCAATTTAAATGCAACGTCCAGATCTCTTAATATATGTCACCAGGAGGTAAAATATCCTTAAGGTGATCACTACATGCCCCGGGAGGACGTGATTGTTACAATTAAAATGTACGTAGTAAATTTCATCATAATCTCCAATATTGTGACTTGTACTTTGTGCACAAGGCTTACCTAAGCCACCCAGTCAGCTCGACTGATGGAAGAAAGATTTCAAAAATATTTCTCAGTCGACCGGTCGGTCTATTATTTTTGTATGTTACACACATACGCACAAACACAGCATGCTCTCTTCACTCATTCTGGAGTGCATTAAAAATAACTTGTGAATCTATGAGCAAGTATTATAAATTTTTTTTTTGTCTTCCTTTCTCTTTGTTTTTTTTTTTTTTTTTGTCAGTTTTTTATATGGCACGCCTTTTACAGTATGTATGTGTTTATAAATGTACATTTTTTGTATTGCATATCATTTAGGCTTTTGTTATGTTATTTTATAATTTGCATACTTTTTAGGGTGTTAATGTCACAAAAAAAAAAAAAAAAAAAAAAATAGGAAAATAAAACACATTGTTAAAATATGTGCAAAAATTTTACAATTTGTCAAGTGTTTGGGTGCTATTCTTAAAAAAGTGTACAAAATTGTATATCTAAAAGATATCCATTGATAAATTGTTTTAAACCCCTAATTTGTTATTCAAAATAAAAAAAAAAATTGTAAATAATTTTTTTGTTTTTTTAGAAATAAATACAGTGAAACTGCAATATAACAATTCTAAAAGGAATCAAATAAAACTTTTTTATAGCTATTCGTTGTACAAGCCTATGCATCAGCGAAAAATTGGTTTGAAAAAGTTAAAAAAAGCGAAAAAATCGGTGTAACTTTTTGCCAAAATAAAAAAAAATTATCTATATAACTTTTACCCTTTCGCCGTTTGAAGAGTATTTATCGTTTTTCTTCTAAGTAATGCGCGCAAATTAAAAATTTTAAAAACGTTTGTTTCGAAATGTATTTTTTGAGTTATGACGATGTTGCAACAAATGAGCGATATGGCAAAATTAAAAAAAAAAACACCCCCAGTTTTTCTTTTAAATAAATGCATTTTTTTAATTATTTTAAAAGCATATTTTTAGTTTTATTAAGCACATTTTCCAAAAATAAATGCATGAAATTGCATGCCCTACTCGTAACATAATTTTGTTCTGGCGGGTGCAGTCTCGCAAACTTGTAAATACTGTAGTGTATGGTAGGTATCATATGGTCGAGCTTGACCGACTATACTTTCTTACTTGTTTTTGTATGAAAAACTTTGCAATAAAAATGTTTTTTCTCGAGAAACTCAGCAAAATATTCGTTTTACCGATTTTAACTGTAGTACTGCAAGAAATGGTGCTATATGTCACTGAAGTACCGAAATGGTGCTAAACTTAATTATAATATGTCATAAGCACAGGCCAAAAAAAAATTAAAAATATAAATGATAGGAATACAAATGGGTTGTACGTCGTAAGAACAAAGGACGTAACGCCGTAAATTACGTAAAACTCGCTTTATTTATCTACAATTCCATCGTATACGTATTTCATTTTCCTTTGAAAATGATATTAAAAAATCCAAATTTATTGAAATTGTTTTTTTGTTTTTCCTTTTTTTTATGAATCACTTAGTGCAAAAAGGGAGCTACTGACATTTGCTTCATGTACTTTATTTGAGTGTGCTAAGAAACCAGTGTAAAAAGTGTCATCTTAGACAACTTCAAATTAAAGTTAGTTCTCCCCTCTACAAGCTAATGGTGTTTTCTTTCTGACAAAAATGTCGCATGTATGCAACCATTCGCGAGGGTTTTTGTTCTATTCTAAAAATATATGCAAAAATGTGAGATGTTGTCGTTTTCCATTCTAAACATGTTGCATAAAAAAATGGCCAATTTGTTCCATTTCTTACCCCCAGTTATAATTGAGTGTGAGATAATACCATTTTTTGCATCTGCGTTAAGTACTTTTTTATGCAAGCAAATATTTTTCTTATTAACTTTTTTCTTGTGTTTGCGTACAATTTGTGTTAAATTGTGATTTATGATTTTGTTTTTCGTTTGTTTTACTTTTTTTTAATAATTATTATTTTTTTCTTTTTTTGGCGCAAAATTTTTAACAACAGCTGACTTTAATTATTGAAAATCAGTGCTGTTAACGCTTATTGGAATTCAAAAAAATTTTATGTTGAAAATTGCTACAACCGTGGTGAATATCGCTTCATAGCATAAACTTTGCATTCAATATTTAACACGCTAAACACACATTAGTGTTGAGTGCAAAACGTAGCTTTTATTTTGTTCCACTGTAATTTAGAAAAATGTATCATTTTGTAAGGGTGCGTGTATCCTGATAAATATATTACACAATTATAATGCATTCTTATTTTTTAGAAAAGAAAACACCATAAGATTACAAAACTTGCATTTATTATTACCTTCACTGTTTTAATTTATTTTCTCAAAATGAACGTTTTGAAGTTGTTAACTTTCTGCATTTAGCGATTTATTTGTTTGCAAATATTCAATTTAAAAAAACTCAAAAACTATTTCATTTTATATTTAAAATGTTTCTTTTTCTATGATACTACGGCCGTAACCGGCGTATGAAATAGAACTAGATCTATGCCGACGTATGACGCAGCTAAGCTTTAACGTTTGCGCCAACTATTGTGTGCCTTTGTATTAAATATTACCCGTTTTTATTTAACAACGTATCTTCATCATACGCTACTGCGTTCATAGGTCGCAATTGTGTTCTTACGGTAACTTTAAAACATACATGTTAAATTCCAATTAGAATTAGTAATTGATGCAATTAGTTTATATTTTCTAATTGATTAAACAATTAGAATAAGTTCAACTAATTCCCATTAGCTAATTGAAATTTTTATTCTAATGGAAAACTAATTGCAATTAGTTGCCATTAGCAAAAAAAAATTGGTTAACCTTTACAATTAGAAATCTAATTGACTTCTGATAATGCAATTAGATATTCAATTAGCTCGAATTAGAATCAATTGAATTTAATAATTGAATATCTAATTGCATTATCAGAAGTCAATTAGATTTCTAATTGTAAAGGTTAACCAATTTTTTTTTGCTAATGGCAACTAATTGCAATTAGTTTTCCATTAGAATAAAAATTTCAATTAGCTAATGGGAATTAGTTGAACTAATTCTAATTGTTTGATCAATTAGAGAATTTCACAAAACAATGTTAATTAGCAATCATTAGCATTAGCTAATCATTACTTAACATGTATGCTTTAAAATCATTAATTACATTTTTGAATATATTTCAATTACATTTCGTATTTGTATTTATTTCAGTTTACTTTCTAAAATGTCGAAAAGAAATTTTCTTTATGTTGAAAACAATAATAAAAAATTAAACTTGTTTTCAATGTACGAAAGAAATTTACTTTTCGATATTGTGGGTAAAAGTTACAATTAAGACTATAAAAATTCAATTTCGATTCAAATTTGATATTTTTTCAAAACAGATGTATTGATAACACTGGGGAACAGTCATTTTGCGGCCTGGAACTTTATTGGAAATTTTTACTAATTTGAAGACGCTGATTAAAAATGAAATCTCCATTAAATTGTGAACAAAATCCAAAGTTGTGCACCGATTGCAAATAAATAAAGCTCATTTAATTCAAAATATTTTTAACTAAATGTTTTCAGACAAAAACTGTGAAATTTGTCGCACTTTTATTAATTTTTAAGAACAACAAATTTTTATACCCTACACCACAATTAGTTGTGAAGAGGGTATACTAAGTTTGTCATTCCGTGTGAAACTTTTTTATTATTCATCTCAGACCCCGTAAAGTATATATATTCTGGCTTCTTGAGTAATTCTAAGTCCATTTAGCCATGTCCGTATGTCCATCTGTAAAAAACACGCTCACTTTCGAAAAACTCAAAAGAATTGAACAAACTTGGTGTCAAATTGCTTGTAGTTATCCTAAGCAGTTTGGGATAGAAATCGAGGAAAATCGGTTCAGTATAATCAGAGCTATGAATCAAAATGTGGAACCACCACCTTAAAAAAAATTGATAATTTTGTAACAAAAACTAACATAAACGGTAGGACAATAGACGGAACGATATAAGATTTTGCAAAAAATCGTAAACTGTAAAATTTCGTAAAGATCGGTCCATAATTTACCCTAGGCCCCATATAAACCCTACTCCCGGAAAACAGTTTATTAGGCCTTAAACCGTAATAAATAAAGCTATCAGAATAAAATTTTATACTTTTATATATATAACTTACTATGGCTCCAATATAAATCCCCCTCCTGAAAATCATTTAAGTTCGGCTTAAACTGTTACGAATCATGATATTTTACTCAAGATTGTCGGTCAATTATAGGTCTAAGCCGCAACCAATTTTAATGCTGATGTCTGTTTTTATACTAAGATAAATTAATGATAAATAGACATAATAAAGATATAACTCTTGAATGATTCGAACTGTCGGTGGAGGGTATCAAAGATTCAGCACAGCCGACTATAGCACTCTTACTTGTTTTTTTTTTAACTTTAAAAACTATGCAAAACAATAATATTGTTGCAGTGTTTCTCAAAGTTCCAGGCCACACAAAAAAGTTCAATTTTGTTCCCTTGTGTAATTCATTAAATTTTGTTTGCTTATTTTTAAATAGACTTTAGACTCTTTTGCTTATTTTTTTAAATTTAAATTTTACTTCTGAAAAGTTTATTAAAGAATTTTTTTTTTTTCAAACCTTTTGCAATTGAACAGTTCTAAGAGAAACAAAAAGACAATACCCACAACAAAAATTCTAAAAGTCAAATTGAATGAATTGCTTAATAAATAAACTAACAACATTTGTTATACAAATGTCAATATAAGACATATGTTTCTATAATACATGCAAATATTCAAACACATAGAAATGTAAATACATTTGTGTGCATATCAGCCTGCTGTTGCTAATGTTGAAACCATATTGTATGTCTCAACCCAGCTAGCATTTTGTATCATAATCTAATCATTTAGGAATCAGCTTAAGGGGCAAAATACCCGTGTATGAGCTCATTTTTCAATCATAAATGATACTCTCGTTGTGAGAAAATGGTACCCTACCAAAGAATCACCTGAAAGAATCATTTGTGATACAATTTTCTGATTCCATTTTGATCATTTTTATATTAGTTTTTCTAATCATTATTGAATCGTTTTAGTCTCATTTTTTAATCATAAATTATATAGTTTTTGGTTATATGCATTTTATATAATTTTTTAATTGTCATGTTTTTGAATTTTTCTCCAAAAAAATCAGCACCATTATTGCTTTTGAACCAAACAAAAGTAATTGGTTTTTCGCAAAGAAAAGAACAAACAATTTGCACTAACATTTATGTTCATAAATTGTCCATAATTTAAAGTTTCTATTTTTATTTTTTCCATTTGGCAAAAACAAAAATTCAAAATCATTATTTAAACATATAAATGAATCATATATGAATCCTTTTTCAATCACTCAAGTGATAAATCAGTTTTTAATCATCAAAACTGATCTGAAAAGAATCATTTGGGTGATTTTTACAAAAAATAATCACCCAAATGCTAGCTGGGAATGAATCAAATATTTTCAGCAGCGTATGTGTTTTATAAGAAAAATACCCAGGAGTTTAAAAAGTACAAGTCTGGCCATATGACATGCTCTAGTCATAGTCAAGTCATACTCTTTTACTGCACTATGACTAGACTTGCTTGAATAGGTAAGACTATTGGCCGTTTTCTCGTTACACGATTATCTTTTTCCCCAACCAAAAACTGCACATTAAAGAAATTTGGTTATCTCAATGTCTCATTTGCTTCTTGATTCTGTCGCAAAGCTTATCAGCACTCATCTGCCAATTGTTAATTTTCCTTTTAATTGCCGTACAGATAAATTCAATCAGCTGACTGCCAACATTTACATGTATTTTGAGAGGTGTTGCCAACTCAAAACAATGTTTTTTGTCGGTGTATTGAGAAACCTAAAATTGTTAACAGACAATTTATCGGTCTAATAAATTGATGTTGACATTAAGTAACAGACAGTTTGTCGGTACATTGAGAAAAGGGCCATATGACTGTGATCGCCACTAGAATTCAACAAAAAATATTTGTTAGCAAATGCCCTACAGTTTTGAACATATTACTCTTTTTTAAACGCTATCGAAAACTCATTAGAAATACCCAGAATCTAAAAATTCAAAAGAACTAAACACAATTCTATTCATAGACAATTCTGAAATTTATTTACTCCTTTATTACTATACGTAGATTTTCTGTGCATTTAAAATGCATAAGTTTTATAAAATTCTATTGCAAACTCAATTTAAACAGTAGAGAAAGAAATACATTTTCATTAGGACGGCACAACTTGTATGAAATTAGAATATCTAGTCCCACCTTAAATGGTTGTTATGTGTGAGTTGCATAAAAAATTATTGATTTGAGACCCACCTTTTTATACAGCGGGCGACTAAGAGTCACTTTCTTTACATTAACCACAATAAAGGAGTAATAGCTCTTTACGTTTCAGCATCGAAAACTACACTGAGCTTTTACTCCTTTATTGTGGTTAATTTAAATTTAAATAAAACATTCCCTGCTAATGATATTCAAAGAATACAGAAATATCGGAAACAAATAAAATAAAGAAAACTTTGACATACAACAGACCTCGAGCTTGGGCATTTTAATTTAATATTATCAAAAAAAAATCTTTAAATATTTAAAACCGCCCTAATAATCTAAAAAATATTTCTTTTTTTCTTCATATACCCACAAAATTTGCATTTCTATAGAAATCTATTATTTTACGACAACGAATAAAACCACAAACCTACTAAACGTTTTGTATAATAAAATTTGAAAAAGAATATTTTAATTGCTAAATGAATATTTTAAATTCTATTTGGTTAACCATGGCAGGCTCTTCATTTAGTGAGTTTTTGCTTGTTCTTTATTTATTACTTACTTTGTATGAGCCAAGATTTTTAACGGAGCAGGCTAATTTTATATTTCTACCAGCAGGTACTGTAATATTATCAATGACATCGGTAAATTCAGGGTCTTCTGTTTCAACTGGAAGAAAAAGAGAAAATGGAATTTTTAAATATTTTTAGAATATTAGGAGTTCAAAATAAAATAGAATATGGGTAGACCAGGAAGGAAATCGATTAGAGCTAAGCTAAAAAGGAGATAAGAAAATGGACGATAACTAAAGAAGTAATATAGACTAGGAAATAAACTTTAAATTTGACCATAAAGTTAACTATGACTATTTCAAAAGATTTTGTTATTCGTGCTTAATTCCCAGTTTTTATTATTGATAAAAACACTTGAAATTTATTGTTGATGGGATAAGCTATTCCTATGCGCATTTCACTGGTTGCTTAGGCCAGATCATCAGGAAACTTCATCCATAAAGATTTTAGAAAAACTAAAGATATTAAAACCAAATAAAACTGTTAAGCGTATAAGACTTATAGCAACAGTTCCACTTGTAATAATATCAAAGTTTAAACAAAACACATCAACAATAAACAGTGGGTTTATCTCATCTTACATTCCCCACTTTTTCTAAAATCTTTATGGATGAAGTTTCCTGATGATCTGGCGAAAATTTTGAAATGTATCAATGCTACCTATCTTGCGAGTTTGCACAATTTGACGTTTTTATTCCTTCAAAGTATGCGACATTATTTTGCGTATGTAAACAAACCCCACATGTATTTTACTAAAAATTATTTTTTATAATAAAAAATATTTGTTCAATATTTATTGTTGACCTGTCGATAATCTATGTTGTTGTTTTTGTTTGGCTTAAGGTCATATACAAATTAAAATAAAAAATTCCACAAATTTTTGTATTTTTAATTTTGTTTTTTAATTTTCATCCGATATTTCGACCATACATCGATGGTCATCTTCAGGGGCTACAAAATACACATATATTTAACATATAAATTTTATATCATAATACTTATCAATACATACATTTAAAACACTGTCAAATTAAAAATTACAAAAAAGTTGATACGTCCTCACTGTTTGTCATATTTTCATCAACTAATATTGTCCCATTGATTTCGTTCCATCGACTTTGTCTTATTTTTGTTTTCTATGTCGGTGTTTGTTTATTGTGTATTTGTATATATGCGAAATATTATCGGTGTCTGTCTTGTAATTGAGACGTAAGTTTGTTGGTGTATTTACTATATGTAACATTTCCAGTGTGTATCTCTTAGTATAGTTACTCTCTTCTTGTAAGATGCTCACAATAAAAAATATTTTTATAAAAAAGAAAGTAAATATGGATAAAAAACTGTAACAGGTTGTGTTATTTAAATTTTTTTAATTCTTATTAAATATTAAGTTCATACTTTTACGTTACGTTATTTCGCAGTTGTATAAAAATGCTGGCAGAAAGATTTCGGAACTGTTTCACAAAATGAACATAGATATCATAGATATTATTGAAAAGTTTCTCTGTGCTTCTGTGGACAGGGTAGTCAATGAAGATGGTAAAAAATTAAAAAATTTTAAAACTTCATTTGCAGAAAACGTTTTTCAAGTATAAAAGACTGGCATATTCACTTTAAATTTCAGTGTCATCTATAGTTTATAATTAATATAAACTTTATATTGATATAAAGACGGCTAATTGTCATCAGTTTTGTCAGTTTTTTCACCTTCGACGTCAAAATATTCAACTTAAGTCTAGAAATTTAAAAGGTTGTTTCGTAACCCTTGCGTTAAAAATTTTCAAAAAAGTAGAAAATACTTTATTTTACAAAATAACCCCATTAATTTTTTTAAGATTTTTCGGTAAGAAACAAATGACAAACAGGTAACAAAATAGCCACATTAAGCGAGAAAGCACCACTTCTAAGAACACTGGCTGCTATTATTTTTTTTTTAACTTAAAATTGTTTTAGCTGAATAAACAAGGTAACACTCTTTCAAATAATTTGTTGTTATATGAGGTAGGTACGAAATGTTTTTTAAAGTTTTTGTTCTTAAACATTCCTAATGTCAAAGATCGGAAGTAAACTTGAGTTTTTATTCCAAATATTATTGCACATTAAAAAAAGATAGAAAAAGAGTAATTTTGCTATAACTTCCTGAAAAGTAGTTCAAAATAATTGAAACTTTACCCGTTTGTACTTTTTATTGCGAAGATCTCAAGAGTGCCATTGTTTCTAGTTGTTGTTGCATGTGTACTTTTGAATATGAAGATCTAAAAAAAAACTCAAATTTAGGTTAAGTCAACTTTAGTACTTTTTCCTTTTTTTCCAAAGAGCTAAAAAAGTTTATGCACTGCTTAAAACTTGCATCGAATGAGATGTTAAAAATGTTTCGTTGACAACATCTAATCAACTTTGCAGTTGCTCATAAAACTAGTAGTAGGAAGTCAAAAATTACAACATGAAAAATCATGAAATTTAGATTGCAAAGCTTTATACGTGACGACGAACAGTGTCGTGTTTTTATATAACAAGCGGCCAAAAATCGAGAAAGTTAATGGAGAAAATTGATAAAAAATGTAACCAAATATTAAAATTTCAAAATTTTGGTAGAAGGATTCACATCCTTCTCATATATCCTAAGACCACAAAATTGTATAAAGTATAGAAAAAAAGTTTAAGCTAAATAAGATTTTGCATATCGAGCCCTAACCCCGAAAATAACGTAAGCGCCAAAAATCTAATTTTAGAGGAGAGAGTTTTTTTATTTTATTTCACATACATTTTGTATGAAATTGGTCGCTTATGATAAAATTGTTCTTGCTATAAAATCGTTACGGTACCTTATGTGACCATGGCATTTTAGGAGATGATGCAAGTGATGCCAATAAAGTAATTTATTAAAAAAAAACGAAAATTGAAAAGGTGGTATCTTACGTTATTTTTTGAGTTTTATATACTTAAAGATTTTGCAAATTGTTATCAAAATCGGAGCAAGGATACGTCTAGCTAAAAGATGTCATTATTTTTTAATTTTAATAAATATTTTCTTAATTTTTTTTATTTTATTTTTATAATTTTTTTATTATTATTGTAATTTATATTTAATAATTATTTCTCGTTATATTTTATAATATATACTCAGTCCTATACTGTAATATAAGACTTTAAGTCTTGTGTATGGGACAACAAATAAAAAAAAATAAATTTTTCAAAGAAGTAGTTACTTAACCTGATCATGGTCCAAAAATAAAATATAAACTACCAATATATTTATGCAATTATGTCTTTATGTTAATACTTATGCTATATATAAAGCAACCAGTTTTTAACTAGAATATAACTGCTTCAAATCAACTAGTTGGGCTCCTATGACAACCCAACGGTAAAGTCGACAGTTTGATAAATGAAAAAAAGCAGATGCGCAACTAGTCTTAAGTTAAAAGCAACTAGTATAATTTTAACCACATTCTAGTTACTGTAGGGAAAGTTAATGAATAACACGATTATTATGAAGACCTGGTGCTGCCAATAAGCGCGCTTAGTGGCTAGATCATAAAGTGTTACCACCACTGCTTGCAATTAAACTGTAAAGTCAAATAACTGGATAACGACTTGACTTAGGATAAATCTGAAATTCTTTTATACTTTATTAATGATCTTAACAATATTTAAACATGTTTCAATTAAAATAAATTATAACAATTTAAACTATTAAGCTATTAATATTTCTTGAAATTCACATCTTTGTTATTTATTTATTAACTCATTTCCACTCTCAGTTATAATTAATCACACAATTCTCTTCCCTCCAATTAAATCATTTAACCTTAAATATTATTTCAATGACTTAATTACTTCCTCGCAAAGCACACAAAATCAGCTAACACCCTTTATATTTATATCATCCATTACTACTCCCCCAACCCATCTTCATAACTTGATGCTTAATGACAAATAAATTTAATTGCTATACACCTAAGCTTTTAGAACATTGTGGGGAAAACAATTACCATTTCCTTATTTTTCTAAAATACATATAATTTCCTTAAAGGGAAGGGAGCAATTTATTCTATTCCTTCAAAAAAAAAAAACAATTGTATCATGAAATACAAGCAAATTATCCATAGTCATTATAACAATAATAATGAGCAGCATCAACACAAACAAACAGTCAGAGAGAGGACAATCACAGTTTAGTTATGTGATGGGGAATAAAATAAAATGAAGCATACTTTTGGGAGTTCCATTTTGTAAAATCTACCTTATTTGGTTTGAAGCAAACACACTGTGATTCTTCCTTAATATTCACAGACCGGTGAGTATAAGTTTAACAGCATCAGAAAACCCCAAAAACAAAAGCAACAAAAGCAACAACCATCACCAATTTAGGTAAACTTGGCATTCATAAAAATTATTTTGTCATTTGTATAAATTGTTAAATGTGCCAATAAACTTACCGACCAGAACAGCAGCAGCAGCAACAACGACAACGACAACAGCAACAAAAACTTTCACAATGACATGAACTAAACCAGCCACAGCTGCCAACCGTCATATCGACACAATCAACAAACAGTTAGTTAGTTAATGTGGTTGAGTCAGCAGTAGTCATTTAGTGCCACAAACACAGTTACCAAATGTTTTTGTAGCTGTAAAAATACAAATTTAACAATCACTGTAGCAACAAATTCTATGAGCCAAAAACACAAACACAAGCCAGCAAGAAATTTATTTGCCACCAAATATGTTCCCTATTTGATTATTAACTTGAAATGACCCCAAAATTTTTTTTTATTTTTTTATAGACTTTAAAGTAATTGTATTATTATTTTTAATGGGGGGGACAAACTTGAATTTATTTTAGAGAAAAATTTGTAAATTAATGATTATGGAAACCAACGAGAAGAAAGAAAATAAATTTTCAGAGCACAAAAGATCAGCTTTACACTGGCAACATGTTTTAATTGTATTGAGACTGAATTTTCGTTAAGAACTTTTTTTTCTTAGGGGGAACAGGCACGGTTTGGAATTTTTCTAGGCTTAAGCAAAATCGATGTGAAAGCTTTAAAATAAGAAATTTAATTTATTGAACGCATTCGAAAAATAAAAATGGTTAAATTTTTTAAAAATTTTATAATTTTTTTTCTTTTTTTTTTTAACTTTTAGTAGTTTTCAGCACTTGTATGTACTATTTATACCCACACCACAATAGTGGAGAGGGTATTATGCATTTGTGCTGATGTGTGTAACGCCTTAAAATAGTGTTCCTATACGCACCTTAAAGTATACCGATCTACTCAGAATCACTTTCTGAGTCGAACTAACGATGTCCGTCCGGCTGGCTGGCAGGCTGGCTGGCTGGCTGGCTGACTGGCTGTCCATGTAACCTTGTGCGCAAAGTACAGGTCGCAATTTAAGAGATAATTTGATAAAACATAGGTTCCAATTGGCACAAGGACCAAGCCTATTGAAAATGGGCCGAATCGTAGGACCACGAGGGAAGATAGGGGGAAATTTCTTCCTCTCAGAAACTATCAAACCGATTTTAATGAAATTTAAAACAGGTTTAGATCCATATCTATATGGACACATAAGCTATACAGTTTTAAAAAAATAGGACCACAAGGGGTGATAAGGGCAATTTTTGTCTCTCAAACCGATTTTAATGAAATTTAAAACATAGATAGATCCATATCTATATGGACACATTAGCTATACAGTTTTAAAAAATATAGGAACACAAGGGGAGAAAGGGGCAGTTTTTGCCTCTCAAACTGATTTTAATGAAATTTAAAACATAGGTAGATCCATATCTATATGGACACCTTAGCTATACAGTTTTAAAAAATATAGGAACACAAGGGGAGAAAGGGGCAGTTTTTGCCTCTCAAACTGATTTTAATGAAATTTAAAACATAGGTAGATCCATATCTATATGGAAACATAAGCTATACAGTTTTTCAAAAATAGGACCACAAGGGGATGTAGGGGGCAATTTCTGCCTCTCACAAACTTTCAAACCGATTTTAATGAAGTTTTTAAACATAGAGAAATCCATATTTATATGGACATATAAGCATGATGTGTTTTTAAGTACTGTGGTGCTGGGTATCATATGGTCGGGCTTGACCGACTATACTTTCTTACTTGTTTTATTTACAAATTTTTTTTATAATTCTAAATTCTGATTACCTATTTTCATTTTGTTTTTTTTTTTATTGTAGTAATTCTTTTAATTTTATTCAAGTTTTTTCTTTTAATTTGAACGCCCTTATTTTTTAAAACAATTTACCTCACTTTAGAAATAATTTCTTAGAAATGTTGAAAAATTATCTGCTTGATAAACAATTTCAAACGTAAACTTTCGCATAGAATTATATAGGGAAAATAGTTTCAAAACTGACTCTATTTCTTAGAAATTTTCTCTGTGAACGTTTAGTGTTCAAGTGTTCAACTGTTTCGACAGTACATATTCCATACAATTTGACATAAAAATTCGCTGTAGAAAGCCGTCGTGAAATAAAATCTACTTAATTTTGAGTACATTTTTTCTTATGCTCTCACATATGGACACTCAATCTCACCATACTTTCATTAAATTTCATACATTTTGTAAACAGAAAATGAAGAACAGCAGATTATAAAAAATTAAAACTATAAAATGAGATAGAATTTGTAGTAACTGCCGACGATTTAATTCGAAGATTGTGAATTTTTGCCTGAAGTTGAAGACTAAATTCTGTTTGAAGACTTTTTTTTTTTTGTTTACAAAATGTATGCAATTTAGTGAAAGTATGGTCGCATTGTTAAGAGAATTAGTTGTTGTATGTGAGAGCATAAGAAAAAACATTCTCAAAATAAAATAGATTTTATTTCACAACGGCTTTCTACGACAAATTTTCATGTCATATTTAATGGAAAATGTTGTCTCGACGCATTTCTGTTTGAACACTTTAGTAAGAGGTCCACACTATGCGTTACACGCCTTTTCGCAGCCTACGCAGTTTTCAAAAAACTAGAAACTGTGTAGTTATATGTAACAAGTCACGTGCACAAAAGTGGACGCGTTGATTAGGTTTTGTTTCTACTTTTGTAAGCATTAGACGCTGCGAGCAAATCAGCTGATTTTGACAAATTAAATTTTATTTTTAATTGTGGTATTTCCGCATAATAAGCGTTTCATGTAACTTGAAACATAAAATGCAAATAAGATATAAGAATCATGCATCGCATAAAGACTGGAAGGCGGCTTCCAGTTTTATATCTAAAATTGCTATAAAAAAAGGCGAGGATATTACAATGCCCGCAGTTGTTATTTCAATTTAAGAGATTTTTTAAATTTTGAGAATTTAACGATTTTTTTCTTTATCTGAATGCAATAACAGTTTTCCCGCAATTTGAGAGATATTGTTTTTAATATAGAGAATTTTTGAAAAATCGATAATTAACAAATCTTTTAAATTCGAATCTATTTTAATTCAAAAGGTTATTCTCGACTCCAAAAATTTTTTTAACCTTGAATTTTTTACAAAATTGGCAATTTTCTAAGGATTTTGGAATTTGTTTAGTTTTGGGTTCTGCCCAGTAAAAACTTCGCCTACTCTGTTAAAATGAATGGCTTCTTTCACTCATTATTTAGTAGCTTTCGTCTATATAACTACTATAACTACTTCTATAACTACTTATTTTTACTATTGTAAAATTCATTGGTTCATTCAGTAGATTTGGAAGTAGTATTTTTACTTTTTCTTGATTATAATCAATATAATCAAAAAAGTAATTACTCAACACATTATTTTGTGGGAAAAGTTTTTACTGGGTGAGTCGTTCTAACGATGTCCATCCGTCCGGCTCGATAGCAAAGCTAGCAATTTTAAAACTAATGTGATGAAATTAACAACAAAGATTGCAATAATTTTACAGAGCGCCTATGCAAACTTCCTTGCGGAAAAGAGTTGGTATCAAGAATATAGTTGGACCTAACATATTTAATTACAACCATAATCCAAATTTTATCGAAATCGGCCAAAGGTTAACCATAGCTACCATACAAATGCCACTTTCGAAAACCATTTTTGATGTCATTATATCCCTATAAAAGTAAGTATTGACAGAAAATTTGTCGACGATAACTTTAATGCACGAACCCTGGATATTCAATGCAGTGGCTCCCTCACATTAAGACGAAAAATCTTCTGTAGCTGTAGATATCTGGATAATATTCGGCACATAGACCTCTTATATAAATCCTAGGCCCATAACAAAATTTTGTTTTGCCGGATCTATAAGTTTCTGTAAATACTGTGGTGTAGGCTATCAAATGTTCGAGTTTGACCGACTATACTTTCTTACTTTTTTTTTAAAATTAAGTGGTTCTTTAATGAGAACTTAACTTATTTCTGAAATTATACGTCCAATTTCATTTCACCCTCGCAATTGAGTCTATTCAACTAAAAATCATTTATTAACAGCATTTATTTTAAAACATTTTCTGCATAATAATTTCTCTCTTAAGCTAAATTTAAACTTCCCACAAATTAAATTAACCTAAAATCATATACAACGAGCAGTTCAAGCTTTTTGCGAACTTAATTTAGAAAATTGTTGCTATTTTATTTGTTAAGCTTGAAATGTTTTGCCAATTCATGAGGCTAATCCAACGAGTGTTCGTAAGAATGTTCATACTAACTGTCTGTCTTTTCTATCTGGTATAACATGGTGAGTGTGTTTAAAGTTAGTACCAAGTAAAATATCTAAAAAATGAAAATTACTGTTGAACAATCTTCAAACATTCAAATTAATTTGTATGCATTTGTAAATTGGTTTGCAAGCAGGCCTACGCAAGAAATACCAAAACACAAACACACTCAAGATAAAATTTCATACTTCTGCCGATACCCACAAAGCTGAAAGTACTTACATGCACACTCACCCCCACACTTAAAATCTTAGACGCAACTATAGAAACCATAACTAAATAGTATTTAACATTAAAATCAAGAACATTTCTATTTGTTGTTAATGTTGCTGGTTTTACCCAGCAGTTCTAGCAAAATATGACTTCACTTAAAACTAAATTTAAATCTAACCAAAACCTTAGCATTCAAATGAACTAATATCTGGCCTAGAACTAACTAGAATTCAACTTGTAAGAGTATAAGAACTTTATCTAGACTCCGAAATAGCTTAACTTAAACTGAAATAAACAAGAAATGAACTAGAATTGAATAGAGCTTAACTAGAAAGGAATTAAAACTGACCTAAGGGTGAACTGCAACTGAACTCCAAATTAACTTTAACTGAACAAGAACTAGACTAGCACTGAACTAGAGCTAATCTAGAACCGAACTAGACATGAGCTAGAGCTGAACTAGAATCCAATTTAAAAAAAATTAACTAGAACGGAATTAGAACTGAACTAAGAGTGAACTACAACTGATCTAGAACTGAACTAGAACTGAACTAGAACTGAACTAGAACTGAACTAGAACTGAACTAGAACTGAACTAGAACTGAACTAGAACTGAACTAGAACTGAACTAGAACTGAACTAGAACTGAACTAGAACTGAACTAGAACTGAACTAGAACTGAACTAGAACTAACTAGAACTGAACTAGAACTGAACTAGAACTGAACAAGAACTGAACTAGAACCGAACTAGAACTAAACTAGAACTGAACTAGAACTGAACTAGAACTGAACTAGAACTGAACTAGAACTGAACTGAAACTAAACTAGAACTGTACAAGAACTGAACTAGAACTTAGCCAGAACGGAACTAGACTTGAATTAGGACTTAACTAGAATGGAGCTAGAACTAAACTATAGCTAGAAAACAATTGGAACTGAACTAGAATTAAAGTACATAGATCAGAACTTAAGCTGAACTACAACTAATATAGAACGAAAATTGCTCAAACTCAAAAAAATACGGTAGAAACTGAATTAGAACTTGAACTGAAACCTGGAGTTAAACTAAATGTACAAGCGGGTATTGTTTTAGTTTTTGGTATTTACTGGTAAGCCACTGTCATGTAGGCATACTTGTAACTATTTGTAAGCGTGTGTGAGTGCATTTGTTTATTACATGGTTTATTTTAAGTATTTATTTATGTGTCTATATTTTTCTGTTTGAGTTTTTGCATTATTTCATTGTGTTTGTGTGTATGCGTGTCGGAGAGTGTCTGTGCGATTGTTTATTTAGTGCTAGTCTGTGGGGTCATGCATGAGTGCACAATTTTCTTTAATAAAAAATGTAACAACATCAGAAACAATATGAAATAAGCAGAATTTTTTAACGAGGGTTGTCATAGAATTGGTTTCAATGGCACAAAAAATAACCACATTTTTTTAAGATTTGTTAACACAAATATCTCTCTGAAATTTTGATCTGCTTATATCCAAAACTTTTCGATTTCACAGATTTCCAGTAAATATACCGGAGCACTAGAACAATGGCACTTTGCTAGATGTCTTAAAATGTTAAAATACGTTTACCGCCTACTCTCCTCTAATCTCTGCACACAGTTTTTCAAATTAAGTTAACAAGACTAATTTTTGGCATGCTTTTGTTGTTGTTTATGATGATGATTATTATTGTTGTTGTTTTTGCTATGTTTTCTTTATTTCGCCCATGTCCTTTGCTCATGCATGATGTTTGGTCTTTGGTATTCAGTTAACAGAGAAACATTTAATAGATAATTTTTTCGTTTGTTCGTTTTTTGGTCTTGTTGTTTTGTTAACCTTTCAAATGGAAAATTTCTGTTGAACATTAATTTTAATGGAATAATTTAATTATTGAAAAGAATATAATTTGGCGGGCAAAACCAACACAAAGTCCTGTTATTAAAGGTGGGGCTGGTTGGCTTTGAACCTGTTAACGATGATTTAAATAATTGAAAGGAATTATCAAGAATTTAAAGCAGCCTTATGGCGCATTTAATAAAAACAAAAAAAGATCAGAACATAAGTTTAAGTAATTTTAAAACAAAAATTTATAATTTAATTGGAAACTTAAAATTTTAAAACGAAATTCTCTCAAAGTGAAATGAAAAACGAAATAAATTATACTGAAAAAATGCTTTCGCTATGCATATTTAAAATTTTATTTACTTTTTTAAGGTTTTTATTTAAATTTTATTTTATGCTCGAGTTCACGTCTGTTTCAGACTTCTTAGTACAGGCTTTTATGTTGTTTTTTTTAAGGTAAATATTTAAATTCGATATTGGTTGTTGGTTCAGGTTCTAGTCAAACATCTTTTTCAGGTTCTAATTCAAATTTATATTAAGGTTACATTTAGTTGAAGCATACGCTACAGCAGGCCTTTAAATAAAAGTAAGAAAGACGAAGAAATGTATACGAATAAAAACTAGAATAGAATAACGATTTTACGTATAAACATTCAACAAAAGGAAGCAGTAGTAAATTTCAATTACTTGGGTTGCATAAAAGCAAAAGGTGGCGGTATAGTTGAAGACATCAAATAAAAGATCGTGAATACTAAAGGTGTTTTTGCAAGACCCAAACAGCTATGGAAATCGAAAAACATAACAAGAAATTCGAATTTTAACATATGTATATACACGCAGAGAAAAAACATGTTTCGATATGGTCAGCTACAACAAAAATATTTTTAAAGAAAATTTGAAACAGATTATGTTTAATTTAACCATATTATTGGCACTCCGCCCTTGTGGGTAATAAGTCAAACAATATCATCTTTATGATACTGCGTGAAATATTATCCACTTTTGGGAAGCATAGATGAGTGCTACCGGACGCGTCACAGGTTGCGGATAGTGGTACGGCCCGTAGATATGCGGGGTAGCTGCTATTAGCAGTCGCGGACAGTCAGCGGTTACAAGAGGAGAATCTCGGTGGGACTTTCGAGTTCCCAGCAAATACCGAGTTGCCAATGATCCTTGTAATGTCATGGCGAGTAATTGGCGCCATTAAATAACCAATCCCAAAAGCATGTCTGGAGGCTCCAACCGGCAGTCCCGGTACCAGACTCGGTTGCTATCGGCTAATCATCGATACAACCTAAACTTAAACTGATTACTGAAACCACATTTGTGGCCCTATGTTCCTCCATGGAACCCTAGGATTAAATATATATATATATATATATATATATATTATTGGCACCGACAACCATATAATAGTAAAATTTGTGTTTAATCTTAAACTGTTTTATAGTTGCCTTTAAGCATGTTATGTTTAAATATGAATATAAATTGTTTTTAAATTAACAATAGCATTGTCCTCTTTTCCCAGAGCAATATGCTATGATTGAAACCCAACCACACTATTTGAAGTGTTAAAAAAATCTGAGTTATTATTAATCATAACAAGTTCGAAGGCAACCATAATATGGTTGTCGCCTCTCGATGTAGGACGCATTCACACATAACATGGTTGTCGGTGACAATTATATGGTTTAATTAAACAAAATATGTATAAAATTTTCTTTAAAAATAGTGTTGTGGGAGATGACCACATATAAACATGTTTTTTCTCTAGGTGTATGTCCTGCGTAAAAGCAGTCATGCTATATGGAGGCGAAACTTGAAAGCTTAACGACAGCAATATACGAAGTCTGCAAGTTACACACAAAAAAGTCTTATGCGAATCATACCCTATTCTCTCAAGAGAAGGGAACAAGAGTATGTAGATTATTATGCGCTAGTTTAGGTTTTAGTTTTTGTTTTTAATTTAGCTTTTCTTATGTTCTAGTTCAGTTATTTCTTTTCCACTGCATTTCTTTCTTCCTCTGCCCTTTATTATTTCCCGGCTTTTTCCTTCTACCCATCCGCCTTTTTTATTTATTTCCCCACGAGTCTCCTACAATCGCCCCCCCGCTTACCCTGAATAACTCGGCAAAATCTTAAATATGATTTCAGCTGTTTGCACAGTTGCTTTTAATTGAAAAATTTTTTTCACCCCAACTTACTTTAAAAAACAACCTTCAGCCGTTAAAGAGACACTACAGTTTTGGTTCTTAAGGTACGTTCAGACTGATCAAATATTTGAAAGCAAACATAAAATATTTCATTTACGTAGTCTGAACACAAAATATTTTTGAGTGTCAAATAAAATAAAAGCTGATTTTGAGCAAATAAAAGTATTTGCCGGCAAACAAATATTTGTCCAATGTGAACACAAAATATCAAATATTTTAGTTATTTTTGAGCAAACATTTATTTGATATTACAAAAAAATTGTAAGACCAAACAACGACAAATAATTTAAGCCATGTTCTCGATAGAAGCAATTTTTCCTGTAAGTTTTCGGATTCTTTACAGTTTTAAAGATTTTAAATAATTATTAGACTTTGCTATCATGCCGCTATTTGCAAAATTTTTGCGAATTTCCGCTAATTTAGCAATTTTCACCAAATTTTTGCCATTCCTTATACTTTAAGGGACTTTTAATTAATTTTATGGCATGTTTGAAATATTAAAGTTGCTTGCGAATTTCCGATATTTTTTGCAACATTTTTTTTTTTTTTTTTGTTTTTACCCGACATATTGCTTTATCGATTTAGCGATTTCAAATACATTTTAGTTTGTTTCCAAATTTGCAATTTTTTGAGAATTTTAGCAATGTTCGCGATAGAAGCGATTTCTTCCTGTGATTCTTTGCACCTTTAACGATTTTTAAAAATTATTAAACTTTGCTATCACGCCGTTATAAGCAAATTTTTGCGAATTTCCGCTTATTTAGCAATTTTACCGAATTTTTGTCATTCCTTATACTTTAAGGGACTTTTAGTCAATTTTATACTTTGTTTGAAATATTAAAAATTTTCGCGAATTTTCGCTATTTTTGGAAAAAAATTTTTTTTTTATTTTTTCCGACAATTTGTTTTTTAACCAATTTTAGGGTTTGTTTCCAAGTTTGCAATTTTTCGCAAATTTTAGATATGCTCGCGAAAAAGTGATTTTTCGCTGTGAATCTTTACAGCTTTAACGATTTTTAATAATTATTAGGATTTGCTATCATACCGCTATTAGCAAATTTTTTGCTAATTTCCGCTAATTTGGAAATTTTTACCGAATAATTGGCATTCCTTACAGTTTTAGGCGCTTTTAATACATTTTATATCTTGTTTGAAATAAAAATTTTTTTCGCGAATTTTCGCTATTTTTGCAAATTTTTTTTCTTTTTTCCCGACATTTTGTTTTTTAACCGATTTAGCAATTTCAAATATATTTTTGGCTGTATTTCCAAGTTTGCAGTTTTTCACAAACTTTAGCCATGTTCCGTTACCCATTGTCTTCCAGTTTTTTCCCTTTTTCATTCTCCTGTTCTAACATTATAAGAGATGCTGCTCCACAGAATAAAATAATTAAAATAGCGGTCATTTTTACTGTTTAGGAAATATATTTTTATTTGTAGACACTTTCATTAAATAATTATTTGATGCAAATATTTGTTTTAGTCTGAACGCATGGCAAACATGAATTAATTTATTTTATTTGACACTATTTGCCAACTGTTTTAACAAACAAAAATTGTCAAATTTTTGAGCTTAGTTTGAACATTAAACAAAATATTTTTTTGTTTCACATAGTTTGAAGCAAATATCAGAACAAATATTGTCGTCAAATATTTCATTAGTCTGAACGTACCTTTAGTAATGTTGTATTCCTAGTTGTTCTTAAGCTTTAAGTTCGGGTTTTAACTATTGTTCATGCAATTATCAACGAAATTAATTATTAGCAAAAAAAAAAATTGTAACTTATGTCATCTTTAAGGCCCAATTATAATATGCATAAGCTTGCTTAAACTTCTGTCAAAAACTAACAAAAATCCTCTTAAATGCATTTAAAAACACAAAAACAGAATCAAAAAACATTTAATTCCGTACGGAAAGTGCGATCTGTTTCGCACTTTGCTTAAGCAATTCGCAGATTCATTAAACTCAACAAAAAGTTTGCTTTAGTTTAATATGGTCTGACACATATGACTTACATGTATTCGCCCATTTGCTTAAGCCAACTTAAGCATATTATAGTTGGGCCTTTAATCCGCAATTTACAGTAGGCACATTTTAGTTTTAAGTCTCCTCGTTAAACTAATTTCGCATTAGATCACTTTGCCTTCTGTCACTTTCGTGCAATTAATTTATTTTAAAATTATACAATTACTACAAAATTATATTAAGACAAAAAATGTTTATTTCCATATTCATAAAGTTTATTTTATATTTGTTTTGAAAGCAAAACTAAATAAAACTGATAACACCCAATGACCTAAATAAAGAAAAAAATACGATTTTAAATTTGTTGAAAGCAGACTCATTCGGTGAGCAGACAGAACTAGACCAAGTTGAAAATAGGAATAGACAAGAACTATTGTATTTGTTTTTTTTTTCGCATTTAAAAAAAAAATGAGGAAATTTTTTATTTTATTAATAATATGGGCAAGCTTTATGGAGAATTTAAGGGTAAGATTTGGCAGAGTTACAAAAAACTAGTACATTTTAATAAAATTTCATTACAGTTTTCCCAGGCCAAAGAAGTCAAGTTAACCTCCAAGGATTTTCAAAAGGAATTTTTACAAAAAATCAGTGAGACCATGAAATCGACTGCCAAAGATTATTTAAACAACTTTCTTAAAGAAATAAAAACGCCCACTAATGTACAAGAGAACTTTGACAAAGAATTGAAATTAGCTTTAGACTCTTCACGACTGGAGCCGAAAATCGTATTTATCAAACAGTATTTGGATATGGACGAACACAAAGACAACAGCCGGGAAAATATGTACGGTATGAGAAATGTGAATTTCCTTAAGAAACTGAAAGATAAATTCCATCGATTACAAGAAGAAAGTTTTGAAGAAATACATCAGTTACGTTATTACTATTTATGTAAACAGTTTAAGGTTCAGAAAGCAGAAAGTACGCCCCACTACCATAATTATTACTCAAAGGCAACACAAATAGCGCCCATTAATGATCAAAATGTGGGCAGCATGTTGCAAAAATTGGGCGTTAAAGATAATCATACGATTTCCATAAATATCTCCGAATTCGGCGAACAATTATACAAAAAAGTAAATGAGGCCGGGGCTGATGTAATCAATGACTACTTGATAATCATACGAAAATTATTGCAAGAAGTCTTAGAACCCCAATCCGAAGAAGAAACTACTCCACATTCTGAGGCTTTACGCAAAATCCTAATAGAAGTTGACATCCTACTCAACATTTCCGATTTCTATACCAAACGTCAACGTCTATACGACTATCTACAGAATCATTTGGCCCTAGACTATGAGCAGATACAAACTTCTGAGGCCTCCCAACATGATTTAATGGAAATTTTTAGCAAACTTAAAGAAAAAGGCCTAGACTTAGTGGTGGCCTATTTATTTAGCAATTTTGAATTCGTTGACTATTTACAAGATCAATGGCAGGCAATTTTACCACATGCACCCATTTCCCTGTACGATGGTGCCTCGCGTCAACTAAAACTCATACAACAATTGTACTCGGAATTTAAAGAGGATTTTGAAAACTCATCAAAATATGATTCGTATTTGGAAGCTGTGAAATTGTTGCATGAACAGACACAAAAAGACAATACCGACAGCACGCATATTTATGAGATGCTTTATAGTGCGTCGCAAAATGTTGGCAGCAGTCGAGCAACTTTAATGAATTCAAAATGTAATGAAAATTAAATTAGTGGCTGCTGTTTATTGCAAGTAGAAGTAAGTGAGAGTGTGTGTGAGCAACAGAGTCTGTTTAGTGTTTTAGCGACCGATTTCTGCAAAACTCTATGTGCGTTGCGTTATCTTTGTTGTTGTACAAAATGTATTTTGAATTCAGCATGCAGTTTGCACTGGCTGGCGAATGTTTTTATAATAAGAACTTTAACGTTAGAAAGTGAATTATTGATATTAATTTTTATATTGTACAAGAATTTCTTTAAAAAAACAAAATGAAATTTAACTAAATATATTTTTTTTTTTGGTCAACCAAAGTTTCAAATTAAGTCTCAACTAGAACCCAAAAACAAACTATAAAATAGTTACTCCATTAGAAAGCTAGAAATTTACCACAATCCTAAACAAGAACGTTCTTTTGGAACGAAGCTAGAAATTTTACAAAATTAAGAACTGAACCACGACTAAAATGAAATTAATTTCACATTACATAAAACTTTCTGTAAGCTGAACTAGAACTGAAGAAGAACTGAAATAGAAATGAACTTAAACTGGGGGTCTAATTCAAACACGGCTGTCTCGAGTCGAATACTTTTTCGAATCGAAACCAATATTATTTCTAATTCCTTCAGTAAATTCTGAACGAATTAAATACTTTTTTGATTCAAAAGCAATTTTATTTCTAGTTCATTCAGTCAATTCTGAACGAATCGAAATTATTTTTTCAAGATTGTACTTGCTCAAACAAACGCCACTGCCACCCGAGTTCAGTGAAGAATAAAAATTATCAAAAATTTTAAATCATTTCAAAAAAACTCGAATGAGGTTTATCCACCGGGTGCCCCGCTTGAAAGTTTTTCAACTAGCACAGTGTAATGGTTATATATGTGGCAATATGGAAAAAGTTCTAAAGTCAATTTGTTTAGCCTTGCAGGAAAGCAATTTAAGCTTTAAAGGCTATTGTTTCTTTAAATAAATTTTTATTTTATTAAAATCATCACTTCTCTGCAGTTATAATTGTTTTTAAGTTTTTAACGTCACAGATCGGATGTAAAATTACGTTTTTATTCCATACGTTATTGCACATTTAAAAGTAACTTGCCTGAAAATCGTACAATATAATTGAAACGTTGTCCGTGGGCACTTGTAAAAACAAAAAGATTACAAAGGTACCATAAACTTAAACTTTGCTTAAGTCGCCTTAAGCCATTTTTGTCACAGATATTTGTAGGTAAAATAAAGAACGAAGGTTGTTTTCTTCAAAAATTCTTAGGTCTTCAAATGTAAGGTGTGGGCTAATGACATGAATTAACTAAATTTTTATTATCAATTATAATTTGTTAAGCCGTAAGACAACAAAATATTGATATATAAGATGATAAAATAACTTCTTTTTTTCCCATAAGCCTGGTACTCTGTTCAAATTTGTGAAAAATGTTGAGCAGCATTGATTATTTCACACGAAAATTTTGACATGTATCAATGTTACCTATCTTGCGAGTTTGTACAATTTGACGTTTTTATACCTGCAAAGTATACGACATTGTTTTGCGTACGTAAACAAATGTATTTTACTGAAAATTATGTTTTTTTTATAAAAATTTTAATAAAAAACGAACTAAAAATGGATAAAAAAAACTGTTACCGGTTGTGTTACTAAAATTTTTTATTTCTTATTTGATAATCAGTTCATACTTTTTTGCTTTTGCTTAAAATTCCACGTGAAATAAGTGCAGCTTACATTGTTTCGCAGTTGTGAAAAAATGTTGCCAGACACATTTTGGAACTTTTTCACAAAATGAACAGAGTACAACTCTATCAACAATATTTCATAGATATTCCGCACAAGTTTTTTTCATATGCATTTTGACAGCATTTCACGTGAAATGTTAAACAGAGTACCAGGCTTTACACAGAAAAAATTTCTGAAAATTTTTTTCAATTAAATCATTATTCAAAAATAAGATCAGTTTTAATTAAAAATTTAATCAACTAAATTAAACGTTTACTAATATCAACAAGATAACTGTTGATATTTAATTGATACTGTTAATTTGTTTACCGTTATTAATAAATTTTTTAAATGAAAACAATTTTTATTTTTTTCAGTTCACCCTAATGCATATGTACATACATATGTATGTAAATATTTTTATTAATAAAATATTATTGAAATTTTTTTATTCTTTGTTCTCTAATTGAAATCCAAAACTATATTATTTATTTACCATTTAAACGATTTTGATACATTCCGTTTAAGAAACAGCTCACAATTAATGAAACACACAAATCAGATTTTTATTGTTAAATTGGCATTGTTTGAATAACTGGCTGGCACAAATGCCTACAACAATAGACAAATAAAAAGAACACAAATACAAAAAAAAAAAAAAAAAACAACAAACATTTTACCCATTAAACAAATCCTTTTTTAACAAGCTGTGTTTTTGCATACTGATTTGATTTGATTCATTCATTGTTAACAGCAGACAGCAACTGTTACTGCAACAACAACAACAACAACAACAACAATGGAAAAAGCGATCATTGTTTTATTGTTGTTGCTGTTGAAATTAAATGCTTGTTGGCTTTTAAGTGAAATAAAGAGCACTTTGCCAACAAAACAACAATAGCGACGAAAAAAAAACAATTCAGGTAAAAAGGATTTTGTAACAAAGGCAAACACACACATGCACACAAGCTTTTGCATCAGTAGAGTGAAGCGAATAGTAAAAAAAGAATGCAATGGAAAACATTTATTCTATTTGCTCACAATTATTTGTTTGTCTGTCGTTGTAAGGAAGCTTAAGGTGCATACAGACATACATATGTATGTATGTTTGTTTGATTGTGCTTAGGAGTGAATGGACGTAATGCCAACAATACCCAAGTGGTTGACAGCAAACAACAATGACATTTCCAACAGCAACAACAACCAAAAAACCATCAGCAAAATTTTTGCTACAATAAAACTGGGATTTTCTTATTGATTGTAATGGCTACTAAATAGAATGATTTTTTGTTTTTTTTCTCTTTATTATTTTATTTCTATTAACAATGCTATTTTCTTGCTGCTCTCTTTCTATTTGTTGTTCTTCTCGATTTACATATATTTGTTGTTGTCTTTGTTAGAGTGGTTTGTAAATAAAAGCTTTTTTCTGAGAAATAAAAAAAGAGTTTCTTGCTGATATTTTTTACATCTGCCTTCCAAAGGGGTTAAACAACCGGTTAAATATTTTTTTAAGCATTTTTAATTAATTTAATGAAATGTATTTGTAATTGGAGGCAAATTAAATATTAATGGCCAATTTCACCAATTCTATTTAAATATCAATTCTAATTGCATGAATTTTTTTTATTTTTATTAATGTTAATATTATATAATACAATAATTGACACTATATAATATAAGTTGGGAGTGCTAGTTACTTAATTAAAGAGTTTTTTTATGAAAATTTGTTTTTATTTGGCATGAATATTTTGATGATATTTTCATAAATTAGTGAAAACGGCCATAAGTCAAAAAAACGACTATCTAAAAAGAGCTGGCAGGTTTAAAAATTTCACTGCTCCATTGGAATAAAATTTCATTGATAATAAAAAATGTTGAAAAAAAAACAGCACTCTTTTGTAAGAATAAGAATAGAACTTTAAAAGATGAAACATAAGCTAAATAAGATAAACTAAAACCGAATGTGCTTCTAGGTGTCGAATTTCATTTTATCAAGCTTTCTATTTCCTCAATATTAAAAACTTAAAGATGATCTGAAATCTGCACTTTATCCTGAAATTATCTTCTGAACTAAGGCTTGAATATAAAGCTTACATTAAGGCTGTTTTTTTTTTTTTTTTTTTGACGTATAGAATAGGGATAACTGTCAAATAAGCTGTCATACAAATGAAGTGTGTTTGACAATTTTTTTTAGTGTTCTTTGGCAAATCACCCTGCAAAGACTTACACCAGAACAACAATGTTTACAAATCGTGGAAATTTATTTCCAAAAATTTCGCTCTGTTCCCCAAATTAATAGAGTCCTTCGTCAAGTTTACGATTTGCGCATAATCGGCCATCTAAGCAGCTATTGCGCAATTCTATGAATCGATTGATTAGCAAATTTACTGTTTTCGATAATATTCATCCAAATCGAGCCCGAACCGAGCGTACATAAGAAGCCATCGCCGCTGAAGACGAGAGAGTAACAGAGGCCGCAAACTTATCGATTCGACGCCGTTCTCAGCAACTCGACCTCTAACTGTCTACTACTTGGAGCATTTTAAGGAAAACTCTTGGCCTATATCCATAAAAATTGCAATTGGGGCAATAATTAAAGGCAGCGGGATATGCTCGAAAAGATGGTGCAATATTGGACCTACAGGATGGCGTTCATAAAGCGCAGTCGCGAAGACCATATGGCAAAATTATTTATAAACATTATAAATGCTAGGAAATTTTCGAGCTAAAAAAGCCAAAATGCTGGGCATTCCATTGAAACAAAAAACACCATTAAAACCTAATACATATCCTGAACCAAAACCTGAAGAAAACTCTTTATAAGCATCTAAATATAAAGACAAACTTCAAAACATGCAATAAAATACCAATTATAAACTATTGTAGAAACAAGTTGAACTACAATCTCAATTTTAAACTGAACCACTATAACACTGTGATTAACCGTCTCAATTAGAACTTAAATAGAACTTTTAGCTTCACTAAAATAAAATGTAAAATATGAAACAGAATAAAAGTATGAACTTTAACTAGAAATTGCAAGACTAAAACCCAAAATGTAAAAAAAATAGACCTGAACTAGAACTAAACAAATATATAATGTAGAGATAAAAAATCCTTATCCTTTAACATTAAGCTAAACTAAAACTGAAAACAGAATTAGATCTAAACTTGCCCTGAGTTTTTTCAACTTTTTCCTCGGATTCTAATTTTTCTCAAAAAACTCTCGTTTTTCGAATATTTGGCTTATAAATATCTAGTTTATAAGTACGTACTTATAAACTCTTGCTAATATTTCCTCTCGTTTAAGTGCCAACATTTTACAGCCAATTAAATAATTTATCTTTTTAACATGTGTGGCTGTCTGTCCGTCTGTCTTTGTAATTTTAAGTACATATAAAAATGTTAACACCTTAAAAAACTTTTTGCTACAAAAAAAAAAAAAAAAAAAAAAAAAAAAAACAAAAATAAAAATAAAGAAAATTGTTTTCGACAAATAAACCAAGAAAATGTAATAATAGTGCCCTAACTGATGTACAAACAGGGGTTTTCGTCGGGCGTAGTGCAAATTCAAATTTAAATATTTAGTTCTAGTGACTTATGGAAGAAGTACTAATATAAAAAATATAAAATAAGGTTATAGTACAGGTTTTACTTCAGCTCCTAGTCC
Organism: Pollenia griseotomentosa; assembly: GCA_963931875.1. Lineage (NCBI taxonomy): Eukaryota > Metazoa > Arthropoda > Insecta > Diptera > Polleniidae > Pollenia > Pollenia griseotomentosa. The sequence goes on along the minus strand of OZ007561.1, from coordinate 197,393,415 downwards.
AACCTTTAGCTCTACTTCACGTTCAAGTATAACTTTAGAAAAGGTTCCAGTTTAATTCTAGCATAGTTAAAGCTCTGCACCAGTTTAGTTCTAGCAAAGCTTTTTTTAATTTCTAGTTCAGTTCTAGGTGATTTAAGATAAGTTTAATATTTTTCGAACTAGAACTTTAACAATCAAAGTAATTTTTGGGGATACAAAATTTTCAATTAACAAGATTTTTTTGTCGTGCTTAATTCCCAATTTTTATTCTTGATAAAAAACACTGAAATTTATTGTTGATGGCATAAGTTTTCTTTAAGAACTTTAATCTTATTGTTATTTAAAGACAACATTTTTAATCAAAGTTGTTATTGTTCGACCTTTGTAATTTTTAATCAATTAATAAAATAATCGAGCTCGAGGCCAGTGTTTTTTTGTAATTAAATATTCCTTTTTATTTCCTTTATTATTCCAATATTTCGATCTTCTTTGAAGATCAATATCAGGGTTTTTGTACTTTAATTTAAGTGCAAGAACAATAAAGCAGATAAGTGTGATCATTAATATTTTACAAATAAATTAACATATAAAGGCATTACCGCAAAAAAAGCTTAAGCGACATCACTTTCAATTTTTATTTCTTTTAGTAAAAGACTTCGTTGGCAACACTTGCATCATCTCCTAAAATGTCATGGTCAGATAAGGAACCGTTACGATCTTATAGCGAAAACAATTGTATCTTAAGCGACAACCTTCATACAAAATTTTTATGAAAAAAAAAATCTCCTGTAAAATTTTGTTTTTGTCGCTTAATCTTTTTTTGCTGTAATGACTCGATGTATAGGCAACAACCACACTTATTTTGTTTTTAAAAAAGAGCGAAATATTGGAAGAAAATAAAAAGGAATATTTATTTACAAAATATAGTTGAGTTCTTGCTCAGTTCTAGATAAGTTCTAAATTATTTGTAGTTGACTTTTTCTTCGGTTCCGTATTAGTTCTTGTCTAGTTCCACCTCAATCCCACGGCAATTCTAATTCAATTTTAGGTCAGTTCTAGACCAATACTAGCTCGGTTCAAGAATAGTTAACGTTCAATTCTTATTCTGCTCTTATTATGTTCCAGTTCAGTTCTAGTTCGCTTTTAGTTTATTTCTAGCTCAGTTTTCGTTCAGTTCTAGTCCGTTAATAGTTTATTCCTGGGTTTTTCTAGCTCTAGTTCTAGTTGAGTTGTGTTCCAGTTAAGCTTCACTACAGGTTTAAAATTTGATTGGACTTCAGAATCTGGTTCAAGATTTATTTAAGATTTTTGCTTCGGATTTATTTCAACCTTGAGTTTAAAATCTAGTTTCGTCTCTTCTCTATGTTCTAGTTTGGGTTCGACTCAATTTTCATATCCAAAAAATATTTAAACAAAAAGTTCTGCGCCACCCTGTTTTTTCGCCTATATGTAAGTGTTGTATAGTATAGTATGTATAGTTTTATTAGCCAAAAAGTTATTTTAGCAATTCTCAAGTCATTTCAACATTCAACACACTTACACACACACTTGTAAGCTTTTTCCTTAGTTTATATTGTTTTGCTACTGTTTTTATTTATTTCCTTAACTTTCTGGAAAATCTTTAACAATTGTTACACAAAATGTTTGTGTGCCACTACTTACACGCTCTTATAATAACACGCACACACAAACAAACTACTATAAGTGTGAGTACACGAAAAGTTTTGTTTATTTCAAAATATTTGTGAGACAAAAAAGTGGAAAAGTGGGAATTTTTGACTTAAGAAATATATGACCATAATAAAGTTTCAAATAAGTGCCAAAATTAAATAAAACAAAAAAAAAAAAAAATTTTTAAAAAAATACAATTAACAAGACTTGAAAAACAATTGATTGGCAGAGTTTTTTTTTTAATTTAAGCTGGAAAGAGAAGATAGTTAAGAGATTTTTAAGTCAGTGAGAGCTTATGAGATTTGAGAGAGATGGTTTTTTTAAATTGATGGCGTATTAGAAATAAATATTAATCATACGCTAACACTAACATGCAGCCAAGCCGCTTGAATTACATTTGGCATGAATTAAGGACTTTAAAATGTAAAAAGTTTTTTTTCCAACTAACTTCTAATTTTTCTTACTAACTTTTAATTTTGAAACCAAAAAACAAATTCCTACAAATAAAAGTACATTTCTATAATTTATCTTCTCAACTGGTCATCAGCTGCTGTATTTTTGAGAAAAATTTTAAGTTTATGATGCATGAAATCGAATTGCTAACAAAAAAACAAAAACAACAACAAAATTCAACAAAATGACAAGCAGTTGAGGAAAACATTTTTTCACAGAATTGTTGCCAGTGTTTTAAGTCGTCTTTTACAGTTGTCATCGTTGTTCTTTCTTTTCGTATTACTTTTGTTTGTTTTATTTTTTGCTCTCAAATCCTTAAGATTTTTTGTACTTCTTCTATTAAAGTGCAGCAGTTTTTATGGGGGTATTATTTTATTCCTTCAAATTGCAGCATTGTACATATATGCAAGTAAGTGGCATGTATTATCTAATAAACTAAGATTGTTTGACATGCTTTTTACGAGAAAAGAAATGCTGTAAGGAAAATCAAATAAATTGCTAAAAATTCAAAAGGAATTTATAAAACAAGAGGTTGTTTGTGTAAATATTTAAAAATTACTAAACAATAAAAAATAATAAAGAGATTTCTGTTTATTTTCAATTAAGATATTTTTAAGTAAAATTTTCATCAGAAACAATTTTACATTAAAGGCATATGAAAAATAATTTTTAAGCCAACCGTTTCATTACCAAAAAGTAAAAATTAAAGCACGATACTTTTACAGCGGGTAGATATAAATATTTCGCGTTCTTTTTGCCAAAGAGTGAAGAAATAAAAATATTGAAATATATAAAATAAAGTTGCTAGATTTTTTTTTTTTTAATAAAATCAATCAAATTTTTTTAAGAATAAAATCAAATAAGAACTGATCAAGGCGAATTCATAAAGGTAACCACCTAATGAGAGAGAGTTCTGCTAGCTGTCCTTGTTTTTTTTTTTTTTTTTATACGTATTTTCAATGTTAAACTCCATAAAACAAAAACTGTTTAAAAAACGTCCATCGTCCATGTTAACATCGATGTTTTAAGGATGATATATTGGCGATATAGCAACGTCAAATCCTTAAAACATTGACACCGTTCGTTCAATCTGTTCGCGATTGTTTTAATTAAGTTTGAACTTTTCAAAAAAAAATCAAACAAACAAGTTTTAAAAAAATTTTTATCTACAAAATCAAAAAATATTTTGAAGAACAAGTCCCATAACTGCATAGGAGTATTCCCAGGGGGGTAAATTGTATGACCGACCTACACTTTATTTTATGGCTGTTTAATTAAATTCGTAAATCACCCCACTTTATTTTTCATCTTAAACAGTGTTCGAAAATAAACACAAAATATCACTCCTTAGTATTCGGTTCGGTAGATTTGTGGAAAACACAAACGCTGACAGTGTTTGTGTAGAAAATCTTAAAAAAAAAGTTTCCCTGTTTGTCATCTTTCGAACACAAAAATACTACTGTTTGTATCCAACTCAACATTTAATTCCGTTCGGTTTTTTAACACAAGCTTCATTGTGTTCGGTTCAGCTTATTCATGTTCGTCCCTTTTGGCTGGTAAAAAAACCAAAAATTTTTTACAAAAACAAAAAACATACGCAAAAAAAAAACAAAATGCCAGCAAAATAATTTTACACAAACAAAACATATACACAATACACACACAAGCTGTTCGTGGTGCGGTCTTTGCTAGAATTTTTTGTCCGTCATTTCTTCATCAATGTAAAAAAAGAAACATTATTCAACATTAACAATTCAACAATTGTTCTGTTTTTAACAAAGAACAGAACACTATATAATGTTCGGCTCTTTCTTGAAAATAGTAACGAACGGTATTAAGGGTTGTGCTCGTCTACACAATCACTTAAAAGATAGATATCGTTCTTGGGTGTGTGAGTCAAACTCTAAATAATGTACTGTTTATTTTCAAACACTGCTCTCAAACATTTATTTCTAATATACTTACCCGTTATCTCTCTTCCTTAAAAGGGCTCCAATACAACATTTTTAATACATGCTAAAAATAAAAATATTCGGAATAAAAAGTCCCACAACTGCCTAGGAGTACCACCCAGGGCAGTAAAATGTATGGCAGACCTACATAACTTTTTTGTTCTAAGCATTAGCTCAAACGTACTTTAGTGAGGGGGGCTCCCATACAAATACGAGTATTAATAAATTCTTTAATTTGTTCATAAATTTTAAAATTTTTTTAACTTATGGATATCCCATTTTCAAACTTTTACAGTATAATAAGGACACCGTAGGCTTATTTTGCTTAAAATAAAATTAAAGAAAAAAGTCATAGAAGTTAGAAAAATTTTAATTTTAATTGTTCAGTTTCGGTTAAGCAGTGCAACAACAAAGGATAACTCTGTGCGAGTTGAAAAAACAGACAAGCTAGGCACCTGGAATTTTTTACCTCGCGTAACTCAAAAACGCTTTAGCTTATTGAAAAAAGTAAAAAACCGAAATTCCCTAATAAAAAGAAAAATAAAACTTTTTTCTTATACGCGCAGTCTATTAGGAACATAATTTTTTTTGGAAAAAAAATTTATTTTTTTTTATCAAAATTTCGAAATTTTTGTTTTTTAAAAATTCATAAAAAATTGGAAAATGCAGCTAGGCTTCGAATTTTTTCCAGACGTATAAAATTTAGCCGCTACAGCACGTAGGATGCTTCTAGATGGGTCAAATGTATGACCAACCCCACTTTATTTTTTATCTCAATCATATATTTCTAACATACCTACCCGCTATCTCCATTCTTTAACCCTAGAAGGCTAACGTTATTTTATTATACGTTAAAACTAACACCACGTAAATTTTACGTTCTATGAAATTTTATCTAAAGCACTGTATTTTTTTATTTTTTTTTTTGCTAGAAGGCTAACCCACGTACATTTTACATGTAGTTGTTTATTATTGTTGCTACACAAGCATCCAGTGACCTAACGGAACCAAATCCAACAAATGCTTTTTTCAATAGTTTTTGAGCAAACGCAAAAACAAAGCATTTTTAGTCATTAAAGTTCTTTTAGAGCGAGAGTTGACGTACACAAATTTTACTCTTAAAACTAACACTACGTAATTTTTACGTATAGGTTTTAATTGTTTTCGCTCTAAAAGCACTTTCACGACTAGAAATTCATTGTTCATCTCTTTGCGTTTGCTCAAAAACTATTGAAAAAAGCACTTGTGGAATTTGGTACCGTTAGATCACTGGATGCTTGCGTAGCAACAATAATAAAAAAAATTACACGTAAAATTTACGTGGGTTAGCCTTCTAGGGTTAAAGGGGCTCTCATACAAAATGTTCAATGTAGACTAGAAATAAAGAAAGTTAGATAAAATGTTTGACCCACCTCAATTAGTTTTTTTTTCCTTAACACTTTCTCGAGACACATTTGCCCCATATCACCACTTCTTAGAGGGGCTCCCATACAAATATTGCGTTTTATGAAATTCTTAAATGAATTAAAATTTTTCGACTTTTGTGAATAATCATTTATGGCTGCTTTTGTTTGGAATTTCGTTTGTTTTGCATTTTTTGGTTTTTTCAATAAGCAACTCCTCCATTTTCGAAATAACGCTTTATCTCGAAACCCAGAGCTAACCCAAAAAAAAAAGGTTAAAACGCCAGATGCCCAGCTTGTTTCAAAAAAAAGTGTAAATTTCTTGCACTGTGTAATAATTTACGTACCTTTTCAACTAATGCACATTCCACTTCAAAAGGTTAACAGTATAATAAGTATGATAGAGGCTATTTTTGCACTTAAAAAAATATAATAAGTCTAAGTTAGAAAAAATTTTAATTCAAAATGATTACTTCCGGTTTAAAAGTGCTTTGCGCTTGTAAATGAATTTGCATAGCGCTTAATCTGAAACTCTCAAACTTTTGCAGTATAATTAGGATACCTAAGGCTAATTTAAAAAAAAATATAAGAATTGGTCTTAGATACCGAAAAATTTTAATTTAAATAGATGAAAAAATTTTTTTATCAAAAAGATCAAAAGATTTCCTTTCAAAATCACTTATCTTATTTTTTCATATGTTTTTAGTTCCTGAAACTGATCTTGAACTGAACTAGTACCGAAAAAGAACTGAATCAGTACTCAATTTGAACTTGGCTAGAACTGAATTAAAATTAAACAAGAACTGAATTATTACTATTTTTTTATTTCGGTAAAAATAAACCAATTTATGGTCTATATCAAAAATTTCGAGCTTAAAAAGCTCTTCACAGTTTGCTTTAAAAACTTTTCATCAAAAAGAAATTTGGTTCAACCTTTTCCACTAATTGAAAAAACTTTTTGTCTTCTTTCATCTAAATCAATAAGTTTTAAACTTTTCCTTGTGATAATATTAAGATTTCTTTTTTCCCAGTCTGTCGTCTTTTTAACCCACCAATAAATATTTACTTAACAGTTTCTCTTTGCTCTCTGGCCATAAACTAGTACATAACTTATAGTCAAACGATAACGGTTCATTAACTTTTAGTTTACTTTTTTTTATATTTACGTGTACATTGGTGAACTTAACATTCTTAAAAAATTCTTTAAAATAAATTAAAACAAACTCCTGCCAAAAACCCACATAAAACAACAAGTCATGGAAAAAAACACCATACAAACTTCTAAAAAACAAGAAATAAATCTTTCCAGCATCTCCTTCTTGGTCTGGAACGTTGAAGAGAACCGAAACCAAGAAATTTTGAACTCTTCCATAACAAAAATAACAATTTATAAACATTACAAATGTTCTAAGTGAAAGATGAATACACCGACTTCCAAATAGATGCTAAAGCGTAACGAAGCGCCAAAAGCCAAAAATGAGGTAAACAAGTCTATTAAATATTAAAACGTTAAAAAAGAAGTAAAAAATTTTTTACGCAAAAAAAAAGTTAAAAAACATTTTTGCATAAACATCAAAAGAGACAAGAAAATCAAATAGTGTATTTTTCAGTTCATAAAAAAACGTGAGTACTTTAAGATGATTGCAATGAAAAATTCACTGAAAATAAAGCAGACAAAAGTTTGAGAAAAGTTGCTTAAAACTTATTAATGTTTGGAAATTTGAAAAAAAAAATTCTATAACAGAAATAGGACTGATACAGGACTAAAATAAAACTGAACCTAAACTAGAATTAAATTAGAACTGAACAACGACCTGAACAGTAATAATCGGAGCAAGAAGCTAAAATAACCACAGTTTAAATTAGAATTTCAACTGGATTTTGAACTAGACACTGAACTGAAACCTGAACTAGAATGTGAACTAGAACTAGCTTGAACTTACTTAAAGCTCAGCTATTATTGTAGTAGAACAAATTAAGAACTGAATTAATTCCTGAGATAGTTTCCTCTATACAGGGTGGCACAGAATGAGCCATATGGTTTATAACTTTTTTATTAATGCGATTACTTTTACTATTTATCAGAGTTTTAAAACTGCAATCAAAAAAGGAAAACTGCCATTTTTTCCACTTCTTCATTTGCTATTGGCCTTTTGCTTTAACTTCTGGTTCATTAAATGTAAAAAGTTGCTGTTAAACCAACACAAAAAGCAAAAATTGTATACACATTTTCGTTTTTTGTTGGACCGTTTTTGGTTTCAACTGCAACCAAAACCTGCTTTTTATACCCTCCACCCTATTTTAAGGAGAAAGGTTGCCAGGGAACACCATTGGCCTCTACTGCCACTGCTTGCAGTCAACGGGGTTCGCAGATCATTAGACTCCAAGGGATGGAAAGTCTTTGCCTATGCGGATGAAATAGTTCTACAGATCAGGGAAAAATTTCTATCCACGATCGGTGAAATAAGGCAGCTGATGCGCGTGGGCGAACTCTAGGCATGGGCAAAGGAAAGGGGCTGGGTGTTAACCCTGCAAAGACTGAATTGGTGCTTTTTACCAGAAGGTATATTTTAGAGCGACGTCATATTCCTATTTTTGGGTTCACTTAAGGATCAGTTGAAACTTTATCCGGACCGAATTTCATTCTGAAAATTGTTCTTTAAGGTAAAAAGTTCATCGAGGTCTGATCAATAAGTACGTAGATTTTTTGTTTCCCGCCTATTACCTTGCCTTTACACATGCAAGGTTAAGTCCGAAAAACTCAAAACAATCTTACGTTTTCGCCAACAAAATCGCATTTTTCGCACTTGAAACTAACTTGCAAGACATTTCTGAAGACAGTGATTTTTTTGACACATGCAGCAAGTTAATGTCAAAAATATAGACAGTGTTGCCAAAATTGCTTGATTGCAGAAACAATAATAATACCTTAAACTGATTTTAAGTAAAATAAAAAATATTTGCAAATATGCATCAAGTAGACAATTGATTTTATTTTAAAATATCAATCTCGTAAAAAATAGTATTATGTAATTGTAAATGCCAACTGTTTTTTCTTTATTTTTGTTTGCAGAATTGAAGCTCTTTTTCTCACTTTGCAACTCTGGTTAATAAAAAAATTTCACTTGACTGTGTAAAATATTCATGCAACTTGGAAGACCTTCTACTATTTCTTCGACGACACTTTCCATGTAAAAACGTTTCAGAAATGTTAGCGATTGCAATCGATTTAATTGCAATTGCATGATTTCTAAAAATAATGATTTTAAAATGATTACAATTACTTAGTATTGCAATCTTGTGATTGCAAGCATTTCAAATCGTAAATCAAAGAACGAAGTCAATTTAGTTGTTATCATTTTAATTGCAGTTTTTTACAGCTCTGATGCGTATCAGAGATCAGCAATGAATCGTTTTTTCGCTACTCATACTGACTCATGCTATTGTAAGTATAAGTGCGTAGAAATCATTTAAACTCAACTACTCTGATTCACTCATTATCACAATAGAAATTAATATGATTGCGACGTCGACATTATACGCATACTTATAAATGACGTCAATTTGATTTATAATTTCAGGAAAATACTTACAATACTCACAATGATTCAACTCATGAAGCTCATCCATTTACCGTTTTAACACAACAGATAAAACACAACTTCATAATCAGCGCTGCCAGATAAATTTGCCGAAAAATCGTCCACTTCATACATGTAACTTTAGTAAACTGTAATTGCCAAATCGTCACTTTGCTATTTCGGGGACAGATCTGGCAGCCTCGCATTTTGCTTTGCCTATACACATTGAGTGTAGTAGATTCTAAATCAACCACTACAAATGTTGCTAAGTATGAGTACAATGAGTGAAATAAAACTTTTGAGTGAATATGAGTTTGAATAACATTGGAATAAGTATGAGTGCGTATAAGTACAAGAATTTATGAGTCATGATTTAGCTCTACTCACTTTTTCACTACTCATTGCTGATCTCTGATGCGTATACTCTACTTGCAAGTTATTACTTCTGTCAACAGGCATCTATTGAAGGAATAAACTGCATATTTTTTTGTGTTTGACATCTTTTTGAAGCAGACTATCTCGTGATTATATTTATAGTCCCGTCGATCCTACGAGAAGCATAGGGCCTCAAAATTATAAGAGGAGAAAATAGAAAAAAAGTAAATTTCAATTACTCATCAAGCATTCTTCCCACCAATTCTCCGAGTTTCGTTCTATAAAGCTAAAATGAGATTACGTTGTTAAACAAAAATTTACTTTTTATATCCAAAAAAATGTGTATAATTTTAAAAGTCAGGGACTTATTGACACGCCCTCGTATTAAATTAAAGCTGTTATTTTAGTTTGAAACTGCGAAATCAAAACAGAGCAAAGGATCGCTAATCGCGTAAATCTTTAATTTGTAATAGCGCTTGTGGAAGATATCTATTATATACAAATCCTGTTTCAAACTGATATCTGATGTTGCTAATAATTAAAAATGTTCCTTCTCTATTTTGACCTTATTGTATTTGACTTCTTTTTTTAATTTTATTTATAAATTTTAATCCAAATTTTTAATAATTTTAATTAGGCTTAAGTTCATTAAATTTAATTTTCATTAAATTATTTTTATGAAGAAAGGAATTTTACAACATGAAAATTAATCAAAATTGTTATTGATAATCTTTCATTCTTGACCGTGGGCGGGGCTCGAACCCGGGCCGGCAGGTTACCATGACATGTTTCGATCGCAACCACTCGATCTCCTCAGATGGATTTGCCGTTTTACACTCGCAGCCATCGACGACTGCTGACGTCAATAGTCAAACATCAATCCTTAAACCAAATTTATTTATAAATTTAAATTTCAAAATCATTTGCTACAGCCAATTTACCTAAATTCGCATAGTATAAACTTTTTAGTTAAATTTACATTGCCACACTTCTACACATTTTTAGCAAAATGTCATTTTAAACTTTAATGACATTCACCAGGTACACACGACAAGACAAGAGTAAATGTGAAACAAGTCCCTGATTTTAACGATACAAACAGAAATTTTAACTAACAATTGGAATATTTTCGTGGTAATAGAGAAAGACGGTAATGCATGTGTGATTAGGGCTTAAAGTGGAAAGAGGGTAAAAGAAAATCATTTCCATTTCGCTACAAATGAAAGATGAGGAATGATTTGAAAACATTTTTAAGACTTTAGTGAAAGAAGATTGGAATTTTAGTGATGAGCTTAGAATAGAAAAGAAGTGGTGATTCACGCCTAAAATTTTAGAAGGTTTACATGAAAAAGAAAAGCAAAATTTATTGGAGAATTTTTAAGAGAGATTTTGGAAACTTTTTTAAGGCTAAAATCTGATTAAAAACTTCCATTTTAAAGAATTAATCTCTACATTTTAATTTATTTTGATTTACAAAACAATTTTTGCTTCGAGTGATTTTTTATTGTTGTTTTGTAAACTTCAATTAAGTTTTTGTTTACCTAAAGTATTTTGTTTATATTTAAAAAAAAAAAAAAAAAAAAAAAAAAAAAAAAGTTCAACTCTTTAGGGAAATCCGGAATATCAAGAAAAAGTTCACTGACTTGTTAAACAAAATTTTTTGCAGGCAGTCAACAAGTTTAGTTGTTTTGCTTAAAACTTCACTTGGCATTTTAGTTTTCTTTCGTATTTATATAATTATAATAATTTTTATTATAAAGTGAACTTCTACCTTAATTAATATCGTTTAAATAAACAACTAAATAAACAAGGTATAAAATTTATAATAAAGAAAGTATATTTGTTTAAAATAAAAAAATTAAAGACTTAAAAGAAATTATGTTTTGCTAGGCTTCAAGCGTAAAAAGTTTGTTTAAGAGTTACAATAACAAATTTGCTAGAAGACTAAATAATTTCTGTTGTTTCATAAGCTTTTTAGTTGAAAACGTTACATAAAAAGCTTAAAATTTTGTAAGAGATTTTGTTTAATAAGTCATGAATTAATATTAATCATACGTTAAGTATGACAAATAAGAAATTTTGAGATTTCCTTAAAAATTAAAGGAATAAATTCAAAACGAAACAGAGAAACCTTGTTTTATTTTATAAAAAAAGAACAAAATTTTCTTTATCAAACTTTTTTTTGGGAGCACAATGTTTTATTCATAAAGATATTGTTATGATGTGCTAAATTTTTATTTAAAAAAAAAACACTGAAATTTATTGTTGGAGGATAAGTTAGTTCCAATGCGCATTTCACTGGTTGCTTAGGGCAGATCATCAGGAAATCTTTTTCGAAAGACTTTGGAAAAGCTAAAGTTATAAAACAATAACAACTATAAAGCAAATGAGAATTGCAAACACTCGAATCTTATATGCAACGATATCAAAGCTTAGACAAAACATAAACAATTAGCAGTGAGTTTATCTTTTCTTATATTCCCGACTACAAGTAGTTGGCTTTTTCCGACTCGGAATGTAATTGTAAGTGGGTAAAGAAATAACAATCTTTTTTATTTTAAATTTTCTTAGCATTTCAGTTGAAGTTAATACCTAAAAAAAATTAAAGATTTTTTTAAATTTTCAATAAGTCATGAGCTTGTGTAAGCAAAAAAAAAAATAAATCTAAAAATTTTAATGAAATTTTATTTTAAATTTTAATTATAAAAAAGGAAATGAATATTTTATTTAATTTGGCGCATTTTTTTGGAATATTTTTTTGTTCCTTCATCTACTTTTTGATGAGTGTATTTAAGTTTAATCAATTTTAAATACTGGAGATTTTTTTAAATTTAATTTATTTTATTTGTTTCATATCTATCAAATTTTTTTTTCGTTTAACGGTATTTTAAATATAATCGATTTTTAATTTGGTAGATTTCGTTCAATCTTTTTTTGCTTTTTTTATAACAGGAGCGTAAGATTCGTTTGCTTAACTAACATTTAAAACAAAATTTCAGAATTTGTTGTTAAAAATGTAAGTTGAACGCACAAGTTAGGCGCTCGTGTTTAAAAAACAGACAGTTAATTTATTCTAATTGTTGTATTTCCGTAGATTTTTTTTAATATCTATTAAATAAATCTGCGCATTTTCTTCAATTTTGTTTGTTTTATATTTTTATTTAAATTTTATTGATTTTTAATTTTGGCAATTTATAAAATTTAATTTGAACTTGTTTTTATGGCTGTCGATTTCTTTTATTTAACGGTTTTTTTTTTTTTGGGTGTTAAATTTGATCGATTTATAATTTTGACCATTTTTTTTTTTTTGTCTTTTTATTTATGTTAAATATTTTCTTAAATTTTATTTTTTGTATATTGGAGCACTTTTGTTTAGATATTTTTAATTAAACCAAATTTTAAATAATTTTTTAGAAACAAACAAATTTTACATACTGGTCACACAATTAAGTTCGATGATGTTAAAATTTTAAATAAAAAAAAAAAGAAAGGAAAAGATAAACAATTGAAAGCCTTACAGCCATATTCATAAAAAGTTCTTATTTTAGGCTTATAGTATGTAATAACTATTAAACGCTTTTTGTCTTATAAGCCTCTAATAAAAATTTGTATTCATTAACGTACAATAACAGCTCTTTTACTATTAACTGTTTGCAGCGATTTTCTGTTTAAGTATGGCAACTTTCTTTATATTTGGCTGCCATTTTATTGTTAGTGATGCACGAAACTTCTATTCGGTTTACATGATATTCTATATTTAAATTTTTTTTATAATTTTTTTTAATTGTAGACCTTCAAAATTAGTCTTATCAAATAAAACTACATATTATTTTAGTTTCTGAACAAAATGTTTCCGAAAGGTATCATAAAAACTCTTGTTTGAACCTTTTTTAAATATATTTATATTCGAATAAAAAGTTTGTTTACTTCTTATTAACATCACTATTATTATGATTTGTTTATTTTATTTTTTTTTATATTTTTGAACAATAATTTGTTGTTTTAAACAAAAAAAAAAAAAAAAAAAACGACTACTTGGAATAATTTAATAATTAATTAAAGAGAATATCTGCATTTGCCCCGGCACATATTCATTTAAATCATATATATTTTTTTTAAATAATTATCAATATAACTTTAAATTGGCTGTCTAAAATAAAAAAAAATTAGTAAAATGTATTTAACATGTCCGTTGTAATAAATAAATCATTTTTGTCATTATTTTTCAACATATTTTACAAAAACAATATCATAAAATGCAAACACCTTTTAAAATGTCATTTTATTTTTGGTTTAAAGAAGGGCAAATCCAACAATAAATTTTCTTACTTTATGAATGGTTTATTAAAGGTTCAATAGACTATTTTTCGTTTATGAATACAACTTTAGCAATTTTTGCTTAAAAATGGTCAATTTATCATCAATAAGTTTTTATGAATACGGCTGTTAGAATACAACAACAAATTAAGAGAACAATGAATTTGAAGGAAGACACGAACAACATAAATGCGAGTTATATTGTTGCCATTACTTGAGCTATGATATATTAAAGTTTAAAGTAGTATGTATTTAAATATTGAAATTATGTTTTATATTTGTATGCTCCTGGGTACATCTAAAACGTTTTAATGTGATTAAATTTCATATTGAAAGTCTTCATTGTTTATATGTTACATAATTGTACTTATTTTATTGTTTTATAATTTTAAATAGACAATCCCTTGAAAAAGTCGACAAACAATCAACGAAACGTCGGGAACAAAATATTGCAATTTAAAATTGAATTTAGGCCCTATTAGCTTGACAAAAATAATATTCATAAACTAGTTTTAATTTTTGTAAAAAAAATAGTAGGGATTTTATGTAAATAAAATGCTATTTCTCAGTTTTGGCGATTTTTTAAACTTTGTTTTATATTTTTTATATTTCAAAATGCTTGGTCTTTATTTGTCTTTCATTTTAACCCCTTTTTAAAAAATTACTTCAAAATGACTTTATTTTAAAAGAGCTGAAAAACATATGCATTAGTTATATTCAAGGAAAAAAGGTATTTTAGGTTTTTAAATGATTACTATAATTATTTAATTTTTCCCTTTTTTTAAATATGTTTTTTTTTAACATCATCATATTGTCAAAACAAAGATCTATTTATATGAACATATTTACGGCAAATGTGTTGACATTAAATAACAAAACCATAATATTTCTTAACACAGCCATTTAGATGTACATACACACACAAACTTATAAAAACAAATACATAGTTAAACTTAAAACAGACGGACTCTTTGTATTTACCCCTCGAGAAACAGACGGACAGACAAATATATGTTAAACTCATTGAAACAAGAAAAACACCAGCTAAAACACAGAAAATATCAAAAAAAAAACCCCCCAAAAAGAGTACAAACTTACAACTCTCATTTCCCATAAGCTGCTTAAAAGACACAAATTTAAGCACAGATAACAATCGGGGACACAAAATACATAGAAAAAAAGGACAAACACCATAAATACTCTACTTCCTTTTCCGTTATTTTGCCAGCTTTTCCAGCAAGCAAAACATCCAAAACGACTACTGGGAAAAAGAAAAAAAGACAACAATCATAAATTTTATTTAAATATTAAATATTTGACACATTTATTTTATTGTCACTGTTTTGTCCTTTTTAGTTTTATTTTTTTATTTTATTTTCTAAAGTTTTGCTTTGTTTATCTGGTTTCCTTAAGTAGTTTTATTTACAAGTGTTAATAACGTGATTTATTTAAGATTCTTCTTACAGTCTATAAAAAAAAAGTTCATAAAAGCTAAATATTTAAAATTTATAGCAAGAGTTGAGAATGAAACAGGAAATTCTAAATATGACACTTGTTTCGGATAATGGGGCGTATGATTGTTATAAATTGCCAAATAAAATTTAAGTTACTTAAACCATTTACGCATATTTAAATGGAACTTAGAGGTAATTTAAAAGAGATTAAAGGAGAAAAGAAAAAAATTCAAAACAATTTAAAGCAAATAAAATATAAAGCGATTTAAAGAAAATATTTCGCAAAAGAATAAATGATAATGTGGGATCAACTGGAAACACAAATCTTGTATGCCAAATAAACTGAAGAAGGCTGTTGTTTTCTCAATAACGCTTAAAAAGAGCAAAAAGACGACAGTGTCTAATTATTTGCGTTCTTTTTCAAAAATCATTTATTTTCTTCACAACAAAATGTATTTTTTTAAAAAACACTTTAATCGAGAAAGGCATGCTAAACTATGAACTATGAAAAATATTTCACCCCTCTTAAGTTTCCTAAATAAGGTATTTGTGATCATTTACGGTCTGCACCAAAAATCGATCTGCTCAATTAATACTAAAATGTCTTGGATTTTTTTTTTGGTGATTAATTTTTAACTTTGTGGGGGGGGGGGGAATAAAATAATGATCAAAAACTGATTTTTTATGGCAAATTGTGGAAAACTCTCATGTAGCATTGTTCGCACATAATCCGGCAAGATTATACACTCCTAACTTGTTTTAGAGCTGAACCGATTTAATCACTGCTTTTTGGAAAAACGTTAGCATCATCTGTTTATTCACAGCACCTAGGGACAATCCTCCATCAGTATGATTTTCAGGATATCCTAGCCCGCTGTAGTAAGACACCATAACCACGAGTTCCACGGAATCCTTTACCTAAACCGGGGGCTACTGATGCTCGGTTTTAAAGATTGGTTCTCTGGTTAGCCGCAATAGCAAGAGATTGCGAAGATTTTGCAGAGATCTGTCAATTTTGTTTGCATTTGGGCTGCTCCTGATTATGCCCCGTGGGATGTAACACGATAAGGTAAAATATCCTTAAGAAGATCCCCACAAACTCGAGGGTACTTAAAAGGTCCGCAGTTTCTTAACCAACGGTTTAATCGAGACATGGACTTTAATCTCTTATCACCCTTAGCGCCATTATTACAACTTACAAATAGATATTTTAGGATGCTATCTGACAGATAAATAGTTTTTGGTTATTACAAGTTAACATTAACCTAAAAAGTTACTGATAAGCTACCATCAGCTTTGTCCTCATGGTAACTTTACAAGTGAACTCTAAGAACTTGAAGATGCCATATTTTCTGCTGATTTACTTCAATGATAGTCTTAAATTACTCAACTTTTTCAAAAAACACAATTTAACACAAAACACAAAACAATTTACCATTAAAACCAAAAATAAAGTACAAAAATTTACTTTTGTTTTTAATTAATAAATAAAACAAAACTAAGTCGTTGCCACTACGTATTTTAAACAACCAAAAGTAGTCGGTATATACTGCAATGTTGCCACAGTATATAAATTACATTTTTTATTTTATCGGACAGTTGTAATACTGGAAAAAACTTATTGGTCACTTTATCGTTCAAGATAGCTATTGTTCACGTTAACTATCAGCAACTTTATCATTAGGTTGTAATAATGGCCCTTAAATGTTTAAAAAAAAACCTATTTTTATTAGATACCAAAAGGTTTCAAAACTAAAAATTTCTTAAATAACACTTACATCTATTTCCAAATAGAAATCGATTTTTTCACTACAAGAATTTTTTGCATTTTTTGACTCAACAGTTGTACGCCAAACTACGACGCAATTTGTTTGCAGATTTTGTTGTTTTGTGAAAAAAAAATTAAACTTAACTGTAGAGATAATTTTATAATTTATAGCACAGACTCGCAGATATAGAAAAACACATATTTAATTTTAATATTCTCACAAGTACCCAGAAGTTCTGTAAGTGCTAGATCAAAATTGTGGTTGCTTTTCTTTGTAACATCCAAATAAAAAATGTTATCATTTTGCGAAGCACTAAAGGTACATTTAAAAAAATAAGCGCACAATTATGCGCTACGCAATAAGACATACAGAAATGCAGTAAAGTAAGTGAAAGAACTCTCAACAACTTTTATATAAAAAAATAACATTTCAAGTGCCACGGCATTCCCTTACTACGAAGCAGGTTTGTAAGGGAGAATACTATAAAATAGCTATATCAAAACATTCAGTGTGTAAAGCTGATCGTTACATCCATTAATTTTTACATGCGCTGAATAATGCGCTTTATGTGTCAAAAATGTATTGCTTCAAAGTGGGAACTCGCCATATAAAATTCATGTCTTACGTTAGCTAGATGGTAAGCGCAACTCTTACATTTCTCCCTTACAAACCTGCTTCGCTCGAAGCACAATTTTTTATTGGGATATTATTCGAACTATTTTTTAAACCAGAATTAGATTTTAAAGTTTCAGTAGTTCAGTATTTTTTTCCTATGTTGGCCTATGAAAGTGGAAATTACCTTTAAAATGTATTACTGGGTAATGCTTTAAGTTATCAGTTAAAAGAGATATAAAATGTTGTTTTTTTTTTTAACCAAAAATGTTGATTTTGAAAAAAAAAAATATTTCGGTTTTAACGTCCTTTTTAGTTTTTAGATCTTTTTTTATTTTGGTATAAAAAAATCGATTTGAGTGATCCTTTTCTCATAGCAGCGTTTTTTCAGAAACTGCAGCCATTGGCAGTGTTTTGTTACAATTTAGTATGAAACAATCGATTTTTAATTAAATATATGAGTGATCACAAGTTAAAGTCCTTTTTTTTAATTGAATAGTAGTTTAAAAATTTACAGCCGTTTTTAAGGTTTTCGACATTTGGTTATAAAAATATCGACTTTAATCGGTAATAAAACAGATTACAGATTTATATCATATTCTCGATTTAGGCGCTATTTAAGAAACAACATCTATTTTATGTTTTCAAAAATTGTTGTTCTTTAATGAAAAATACAAGGGATCACACATTAACGGTTGTAGCATAACTAGAGCTAGTGAAGATTTAAGTTAAGAAAAAAATAACCAGAACCGCAGGGTTTTTCTTTTTCAATAGGAAAGTTATAAGACTTTTATAAATTTAACATTTATTACATGCATGTTGCTGCATGCTTGAAAAAATTTTATTTCTCAAACTATTTGGTTTATTGTTAGTGTTTCCAATTTACATTGAAATCACAAATATGCTAAGATTCGCTCCAAAAACTTTACCCCATTTAGCTCCTTTTAGAAAAAAAAATCGTTTAAAACATCTCCCCTAACTTCTCTTCCTAAACATAGAGAGGGAGCAGGGAGTGTTTATTACAAACAAGTAAGCACATCCTTTAAAAACTCTTAATATTGACAGGAAATTTATTAATATTTTAAGGAAAGAACTAATTTTTACAGGAAAACAAATAAAATCCGTTGAAAATATGTTAAATTTTGATAAGAGATTTGTGAACGAAAGAATTTTGATGGTAGAAAATATTTAATTTTAAGTCAAAGCAGAGAAAAGAACATAAAGATTGAAAAAGTAACTTTAAGTAAATCTTGATGTAAAAAAAGTTTTTTATTTTATTGAAGTAAAACGAAGTGAACTTAATTTAAGGAATAGATATAGAAACTCGTTGAAAAAGAGCCAATTTTTGAGGAATTAATATTTTAGAATATAAATAATTTTTTTATCATACGCACTGTGGTACTGACAGGTTATAAAAACATTGGATTGAACTGTTTTACAGAGAAATCAAAAACAAATATTAAAAATTGTTTAAATCGAAAAACGGTTACATTAGATATATGTCGAAATTAAAGACAACAAATTTCCAAATAGACAGAAAAACCACTAATAACATAAACTAATTACCACATCTTAAGTTTCTTAAGAAATCACCAAAATGGCTCCAATAATAAGATCACAAAAATTAAAAAAGTCGCCAAATAGCTGTAACTAGAAAAATCGGCAAAATTAGAAATTCGCCAAACTTGTATTTTTTCCAAAGCGACTTATCGTTACACAACTTAAGTCGAAAGGATCACTAAAGTTATGAGATAAATTAGCTTAGATAAGATCGAAAAACATCTCACAAATTTAAAAGACTTAATATAAAAAATTTTAAGAAAATCCCAATTTTTAAAAAATTTTAAAAATAAATATAAAAAATTATTTAAATCGGAAAAACTGTATTATTAAAAATTGCATCTAGTAAAAATAGAACTTTGAATGGTCACAGGATCACCAAATTAAAAGAAATAAAAATCGCCTACACAAAAATTCAAAAAAACGTCTAAAATAGATATAATTTTCAATGTTATTAGCAAAAATTGCGTTTTTATTTGTGGTCATTTTTATACCTTTTTATTGGGATCACACCTCATTTTACTAAAATTGCAGAAACACCCCAACGCAAGAATGCAAAAAAAGCCCCAAAAAACAAAATTATACCCTAAGATTGCATATTGTTGGGCTGTATATAAAATTTTGGGGTCATTCCACATTAAGAATATATTTCATAGTGTCACCATTCGTAACGCCGGTTAAATATTATTAAAATTCCATTTATCACGGCAGAAGTAATGTAAAAAACCACAGAAGTTAGCATGTGGCCAATGTGGAGGACATAATATATTTAACTTAACCATGTTCAATATACATACATAGTTCAAAAGCCCCTATTAAATTATTAGATTTATAGATCTATTTTTTTTTTAGATGCCCTCCAAGACCAAATCAATTGAATTCACTGCCGAAGGTACCTCTACTGCTTTAGTACAAATATCCTATCAATATAACATTTTCGAAAATAAATCTAATTCAGTTTTCACGATTACGACTGCAAAGATTAAAAACAAAAACAGACCATCCCAATTGGAAATGTTGGTATGTGTGAATTATGTGGGTGAGGGAGGATCCTGGCCATATTGGAAATCTGTGCAACTAGCACAGTGTACTTATTGCTTAAAATTCCAATATTAAAATTCTATTTTAAGATTATTTTTTTAAAGGTTGCGAAAGAAAAAAAACATATCTTAAAAAAGAAAAAAAGACCTCCTTCAAAGTTTCGGGATTTTTAGAGAACAGTTTAAGGTATTATATAAAAAAAAAAATAGCTAAATAAAAAAATACGTTTTTGACTTAGTCCGTTTTTAAAATTTTATATATTGCAGATATAACATTTTTCAAAAAAAAAAATTTTTTTTAATATATGTTGTGTAGCCCCAAGTATTTTCTTTAAAATGACACTAAAATCATCTTCGTATGTAAAGTAGTTTTCGAGATATTGAAGAAATAATCTCAATACATTTAGCTAATTCGGCGAAACTATGACATTTTCAATATGACATAACTTTTGAAAAAAAAAATTTTAATTTTTTTTCGACCACTCTTGGTCGATTTGACAATCATAAATTAATATTAAATTTATACAAAATGTTATAAAAAGGTAAATAAACGGAAATGAAGAAAATGCAAATACTCAATCACTAACTCTTAATATTAAAAATTCATGCAAAAGTTCTTTATTCCGAATATTATTTAGATATCTTCATCCGTATGAGAGATTGGTTTGTCTTTAAGTTATTTAGGGAAGGGGGTTTTTAAGGGACATATTTTTAATTTTGCAGGTTCCAAGACAACGTTCTGTCTGTCAGCCTACTCTCTAGGAAAACAGTAAGCTTTAAACCGTAACAAATAATAATACTGTAATAAAATGTGGTACGTCATAGTTTTGTAGCACTAGAAATGACACTATTAAATTTCTCAAAGATCAGTCAATAATTTAGCATATGTCCCATGTAAAGCCTTCTCTCGGCAAACAGCTAAGTGCGCCTTAAGCCGTCACAGTAAGAACTAGAAATCACATTTGTGAGGATCGGTTCGATTTAGCTATATACAGCGAGAAATGGTAGCATGCAATTTTGTGATAATCGGTCCTTAGTTACCATATCACACAGCCTTCGTAAAACCACAACTAAAATGCTAAAGCACATTTCGGTTCTGTATATAAATTTAGTCTAATTTAGGTTTTTTCATTCCCAACATCGATCTACAGAATTTTGTGATGATTGGTCCATAATTCACATTGGGTCTAATATAAAGTAGATTTTATTTTTATCATTATTCAAAAAGCGCTAATGTTGGTTTTCACGTTATTTAGTTGATGCTGCTTAAAAAATTTAAAAAAAGCTGTTTTTTTATTTGTCAACAAAAAACAACAACTTTAAAATACAATTCGTTTGAGAAAATTACAAGGTCATACAAAAAAAAATTAAAAAATTAAAATTAAACAGGGGGTTTTCGATTACGTCGTCTTTGTTTAATAATAAAATAAGTGAGTGACTCCAAAATTTCAAAAATTGTGTCTCTATAAACAAAATTTGTTTTAATGGGTTTCTGTATTTAAATACTTAATTTTTATCTTTAAGCTGTAGACTCTTTGTTTTTGTTTTTATGAAAAAAGCTACATTTGTAAGCTTTCCGAAACACCTAAGCACATAAAAATCGATCAAGAAATAAAATGAAATGTATCTAATTTTGTGATAACAAGAAACAGAATATACACCTACCTATACACATACAAAAGTTCAATTGAGTTGTATAAAGAAGAAAAATACAAAAACGCACAATTATCACAATTTATCACAAAACATATTAAAGATCTGTCAGTATTTTACCGATTCTTTATGTGTTTGACATATCGGCTGAAAAGTTCGTAGAGCTAATGAAAATGAATGAAAACTTGAGAGATTTTAGTTGTAAACAAGAAACCTATCTAATTACGTTTTTTTTTAAACAAAAAAAAAAAGGAAATTAACATATTTTAAAACTTAAGAAAAAAGTTGTAATTTTATTATTTTTTGGTCAAAATTACCAAAAAAAAAAATTAAACCCAAAAAAAGATTATGGGACACTTTATGGATAACCATGTCGGTTCTGGCATATACTCCGAGCAGCTAAGCTGGAGCATTCCACTGCAGTGTCATCCAGGCCGAGATAATGGCCATCCACACAGCCGCGAGGCGCATCCGGTACGGTGAAATATCTGGAAGGGATATTCACATTATTACCGATAGCAAGGCGGCCATAAGATCCCTGAAGAATGTGTTCATCACATCGACAATTGTCCGAGAATGCCGGATGTCTCTGAAGGAGATAGCGAGACATTCACTGGTCACCCTTAATTGGGTCCCCGGACACAGGGACATACTGGGGAACTGCATGGCGGATTCGTTGGCGTATGCAGGCACCACCTTGAATCGAGACGGTTCAACATATAATGTTGGTGCTTCACTCCCAAGGAATAAGCAACTTATTGCGCACAAGTTTCATATTATCGCCAGTCAGAGGTGGCACGATGAAACTACCTGTGGGGAAACCAGCAAAATCTGGCCCATCATAGATGAGAAAAGGACACGGCGGGCATTACAGCTGTCCAGACATCATCTTAGAAACCTGATTGCGGTGACTTATGTAGAAGTTGCGGTGAGGAGGAGGAGGAAGAGTCAACGGAACATCTTCTCTGTAATTGCCCGGCATTCGGAGATCTAAGACTCGAAATGTTTGGTCGAAGAGACCTTGGGGACAAAACTTGTCTCTCTTGATGTAAACAGGATCCACTCCTTTACTGAATCGACCGGATGGCTGCGGGTAATACCAGCAGCCAGATAACTTAGGACCCATGGGAGACGGTGTGACATGGTAGCACAACGGGAACTAATCGATGGACCCACGTGAGCTGTGCTTGATCACGGCTGCCAATGGAACCTAACCTTATGGATAACCATTCAGATTTGCTACCCTCGTCATCCGAAAACTTTTTTAAAGCTAAAAAAAATTTTTAAAATTATAAATGCCTGTATTCATAAAAAAACATTTAAATTTAATAAAGGTTTAAAGAACAAATTTCCTATGAAAATTATCCTTAATAAATGTTTGTTAAATTTAATAATCGTTTATGAATACGGGGGAAAGTCTTTTTTATGTTATAAAAGACACTGGGTTAAAAAATTTTTATTATTTTATTTGGCTTAATAATAATGGCTAATGGTTAAATTTATTTTTTTATGGCTAAACGAGATAACAAACATTAAAAAATAATAAAAAACTAAAAATTGGCAACAATGGTCCGGCTTTACAAAATCAAATTATTGTTTTCTCCGCCACTGACGGCGAAGCAACCTCTGCGCAGAACGTTCAATTAAAATTGTGCAAGATATTTTGTTATTGTGTAAATCATCATATACATGAAGTTAAAATCATTTTTCTTATAACTATTGAAAACATTTGTGTTTCGAAATAAAAATACAGTTCAACCTAGATTATCCGTGATTCGATTAACCGGCAACATTAATTTTTTTTTTATTATTAACATTTCATTTACAGTGAAAACTCCGTATAGTGGACACTCTCTTTAGCGGACACCCCCTTTTAATGGACAAAAACTCTGAAACGTAGCACCAAAAAATAATTTTCATGTAAATGAACCTCCGATAGGTGGACACTCCCTTATATGGACATGGACAAGCATTTTGTATATATTTTGGTTGAAAACCCTCCATTATGTGGACATCTTCATAAAATCGCTGAAAATTTTTTTAATATTTTTGTATAATTTTTTTTATCTTTCATCGCTTTTGCATATTTTCGTTTTGTTTTCAAATATTATTCATTTGGTAACTCGGAAGCAACTAAATATGTATGTATGTTTTTCTGCTGTGTATTGGGAATTCACGAAATTTAGTTTTTGTTGTTAAATTAAATAATTGGTTTTGTGTCAAAAATGGCTTCACAGCGAAAGTGTTTAACATTAAAAGAAAAAGTGGAAATTATTGAATCCTCAAAAAAAGATAAATGTTCGGTTCGGAAATTAGCAGAAAGGTTTGTTATTATAAAATTGTATGTGCTTTTTAGGTGTAGATCAAATTAATATTGATCTTCTTTCAGCTTTCACATCGGCTTTAAAATAAACAATTATTTTAAAGCGATTTAAAATTATATATTACAAAACATTATAAACTAGTGAACATGTATGTATTAATGAAATTGGAATGATCTGTTTTTGGTTTTGTTTTTGTTATTAAATAATAAAACAAATATTATGCACTTTTTATTAGACCTCCCCTTAGGTGGACACCTCTCAATAATGGACAAATTTCAGGCGACCGCAGCTGTCCACTATAGAGAGTTTTCACTGTATATATATCCGTGAAAGTAATATAAAATTTTTGTGCATCGAATAACCGTGAGTTACTTTATATTACGGGATTATAAGCATAAATTTTTTTTATTATGTTTTAACAATCGAACACAATTTGCATAAAACGAAAAAGGGGAATTCCCTTGTTTGCATACCATGACTCGAAGGAATTTGCAGAGATGTTTAGTTTAGAAATTTGAGAGGTGTTTTGTTTTTTTTTTTACAATGGTATCAGTATCAGCAGTGAAAATACAAAAAAATGCATTGACATCTGAAAACACAGTTCGTACTCAATTTACCGGTAAAATTGTTTATCCAGAATGCTCCCGGTCCCAACCATTACGAATAATCAGGGTATAACTGTTTTAAAAAAAAAAACTGTCTCTTTTTAGAAATCGCGTTTTTTCGGAACATTTTTAAGCCCAAATCACCTAAAAAGGTGATATTCGTTACTTTACCAATATTTGCAACCACGTACTGGTATGGCAAATTTTTTTTTGAAAATTTGTTAAATGTACTACCGAAAACTCAAACTCACGCCTTTTAAATCAAGAAATATTTTTTTTTAATTTTTTTCTAAAAAAAAAATTCACTAGGCGAATAATGAAAACATTCGTGAATTAAATTTCCCTTGAAATAAATTCCTTTTTTCCCCAAGAAAATATATGTGGGGACAAATATGATAGGCGTTATTATTGATAAGAATATGTTCCTATTTCTTGTGTAGCACCGAGTAATTTAAAAAACACGCCATTAAATTTAAACACTTAAATACGAAAATAATATTTACTTAAAAGTTTCACATTAAATACTCTTGTTAAAATTTGTTTATTTAATTAATAAGATAAAACTGGTTTATTGTTTCTTAACACATATTTTATTAATTAAATAAATAAAACATAATTTTAAATTAAAATTTGACACTGGCAAGCGAAGAACTGTATGGGAGATAGAAGAATACGTATTTTAAAGCGCTTTCATTGCAAAAAAAACCGTCTAGCCACTACGTAAGACATATGTGACTATAAAAAAGGCAGTCCAAGGGGATACACTTTATGGATGATGGTAACAAACAGTATATGTATTAAAAAACAGAACTCCTCAACCAAAAACAATGTGAAGTTAAATGCCATCAGTTCCTATGTTCTGTAACTCTCGATTGGAATGTGTGAAATGAAACAAAAATGCCATATATTGAAACAAACAGCTGTTTTTCCCACTTAACTGCGTGTGTAACTTTTTTGGCTAGTACAAGCTGTTAAAAGTGTGTCTGTACTATTTTTGTGAGAAAATTTCCCGCTTTAAACTGTCAAATAAGCTCACGAACGTAACGACGTAATCTGTTTTTATAGTTTTTGACATGAGTTACAGACACACTTTTTTCTAACTTTTCAAGAAACGATGGAATATTTTTTTTCACATCTTTTCGATGCGAGAAGTTCTCACTAAAGTTTCAGAGCATGGGTAAAGTTCTAGTTATTTCCAAGGCATCTATATATATAAAAATGAAAAATGTTTGTATGTGTGTTTGTTTGTTTGTTTGTTTGTTTGTTTGTTTGTTTGTTTGTTGGCTTATAGACTCCTAAACTACTGAACCGATTTTCCTGAAATTTTTACAGATACATCACGTGAGCCCTAAAAATAAAATAGGCTTCTTATTTTTTCGATAGGGGCAGGGGAATTGGTATCCCCCATAGGATGCCAATATTAATTATCGCATATATTAAGATCCGCTGCACGCATTATGCAGAACTTTTGGCAGTAAGATCTTCTGAGCCCCAAAATTAAAATAAAATAGAAGCGGGGGAAGTGGAATCCCCCATAGGACGCCAATGTTTAACATCGCATATCTAAAGAACTGTAATAGTGAGAATGTTCAAACTTTCTAGAAGTCACTCATATAGTATACAACACTTTTGAAAATAACAATAAAGCGGGTAGGCGCAGGGGGGGAAATACCTCCCATAGGATGCATATATTAAATATCGCTCAACTGAAGAATTATTAAAGGGAGAGTCTTCAAAAGTGGTTAAAGCTATTATTATAGTAAACTATAAATTTCAATATACAAATGGGCGGGGTAGACGGGGGAGGAGCAGTACCCCTCATATATAGAAATATTAATAAGAGCCACTGCACGCATTTTGTTGAACTTTTGGTAGTAGGATCTTCAGAGCCCCAAAATTGAAATAAAATAGCAGCGGGGGAAGTGGTACCCACCATAGGACGCCAATGGTTAATATCGCATATCTTAAGAACTTTTATAGTGAGAATGTTCAAACTTTGCAGAAGTCTCTCTTATGGTATACAACACTTTTGAAAATAAAAATAAAGCGGGAAGGCGCATATTAAATATCTCTCAACTGAAGAAGTGGTTTAAGCAGTGTAGCGAAGCGCACCGGGTTAAGCTAGTACTCTATAAAAAAAAGTCGCACGCGCACGCTACCAACAAAATTATTAATCTACCCAAAAAAAAGTACTATTATATCATCACTTTTGTCTCTCGAAATTAGATCATAACTCTAATTTGCTTAAAAAAAAACAACTACACGCTTAATGAAAATCATTTATTAGTTAGTATCTTTCTGACTTTTTAAACGTAAAGATCGATTTTGAAACTGAGCTGCCAAAAAAGCACTTGCTTTTAATTAAATTTATATACGTTTTCCTTTCTGAAGTGTGTTAATTTAGCAAGTAATTCTATAATTAACGGCCTGGGACATGCGTCTGGCGTTGTGTCTTGCTCTTTGCTTAATGCAAAAACTTTCTTACGCGAATGTTAATGAGGGGTAAGTTTTCTTTTTCAAGTATAAATAATAGATCCTTCCCTAAGAAATAAGTGGTGTAAACAGTAAGTGGGCTGAAAGTTTTATCGGAATTTTCCAACAATGTTAATTTTTTATTAATTTGAGAGAAAATCCTTGGCAAACATCATGTTTTTTTGCGCATAGAAGCTAGCTTTACCTCAAGAATAAATTTCAATGTATTTATCAAATATGAAAAATTGGGAATTTAGCACGTCATACAGAAATCTTATTAAAAATTGTTTCTATTTAAGGAAGTTTTTGATGGCCAATATTTTAAAGATTAATGTTGCTTTAGTTTTTTTTATCCTTAAATGAAATTTTTATACAAAAAAAATTTATACAAATTTGCGGAATGTATCAATTCCAATTTTTAATTTATTTTGGCTCTATGACATATTTTATAATAAAAGCTTTTCTTAATTCTTGATTTTTATCCCTAATTTTTAAGATTTAATTTCCTTTTTGTTTTTCAACTTTAAAAATATTTCTTCTAAAATCGTACTATATAACTTCAGGGTAAAATGTTCTGGAAGCAATATTTTGTCTCAAAATTTACTACCTGTATTCTAGTAAGTTCGGTTGAGGTGAATGTGAAAAAAGAAAACTCATAAATTAAAAGCAGACTATAAAAATTTTTATTATATGCGAACAAATTTGAGAGAGTCGTATTATTTTGCTTTTATCTCAGTAGTTTTTGGATAGATCTGGCTGGGTTTTAATAGCAAACTTCGGTCAATATTAATTTAAACGCACAAAACAACTAAAAATTATCATAATTTTATATGACTAGAAATCACGCAGCCACCTTTTATGGGATTTATTAAATTATAACAAAGAAAAAAATAACAAAATTTAAATTTGTTAAAACTTTTCTAATATTTTTAACAGTTTTCTTAATTAACATGTTTGTAAATTGTCCTATTAACAATTTGTTTCATTTTTAGAACATTAATAAGTAAATCATAGAAAAAAACAAGTAACAGTTCCATATTTGACTCTGTCGAATCTTTAATACTAGGGTATTCATTTTAATGGTTAACCGATTAATAACTACCCGATTAACTGATCGGTTAATTTAAAATTGTCTATTTTCGATTAACGATTAAACCGGTTAATTTCAGTCGATTAACCAACTAACCAATGTTACATAAGTTTTAATTTTTTGTAATATTATAACCAATTTTTTGTGTTTTAATTAATTGTTTCGTCTCATATACATGTTTAGAAAATATTTTTTTATACAATATCAGCAAAATTATGAATAAAAATTTTCCGGGAGTTTTCTCCCTTCTCCCATTTTTCTATGTTAATTCAATTGTAAAAATGGGAAAAGGTAAAAAACTCCCGGGGAATTTTTCATCATAATTGCACAGAAAAAATTTTTTAGGCCAGTAAAAGAATTAATCAAAAATAAAATCAGTTTTTATAAAATATTTAATCAGGTGAATTAAACTTTTAACCAAGTGAATTAAACTTTTAATTGAAATATTGTCAATTAAACATTTTATACACTTGATTAAAAAGTTTAATTCACCTTATTAAATATTTAATTAAAACTGATATTATTTTTGATTAATTCTTTTACTGGCCTTTTTTTCTGTGTGGGCTGTATAATTCCTTCTAGCAAAACAATCTTAACAGAATTACCCGAAGCAATTAGAAGTGTTAAAAATTTTTAAAAATTAAATCAGGACTCTAATGGCATAATGGAAGATTTCATATGTTAAGAGAAATCTAGGAAAAGGACTTTGAAATTAGATATTCTGTATTATGGCTGCTTCTGATTCATCCAGAACCTACGATAAGAAAAAAAAATCTTCCAAGTCAAGTGTTGTCAAAACTAAAGAAAATTATCGCTATAATCCTAAACATTTAAACAAATTTTTTTTTTAAATTTATTGAATCAGATCTCTTTAAACAATTTTTTTTTTTTTTTTTTGCAATTCATTTATTATTATTATTGAAATAACTAATAAATAATAATAATCTAATTTTTTAATTAAGTTATAAAATTCTGTTTAATAGGGAAATATTTGTCAATAAAATTATTTAACTACAGAAATCTTATTAAAAAACGACGTTTAAAATTCTTGCGTTTTGCGTTTTCGATTTCCAGAACACCCCTGATGATGTATTACTTTAAAAATACATATCACATATTTATGAATTATTTTTTTTTTAATTTTTTTTTTTTTTGCTCGTTTTAGATCAAGAATTGTTATTTTTGTTTTTTTAATAATAAACTCCAAATAATAAATAATTTATGCATTTTTAATTATTGAAATTACCTTATTTATTAAAAAAAACTTTAAAATTCGGTTAACCGATCAAAAACCAAATTAACCGATTATTAACCGATTAAACCAAAACCTCGGTTAATTAATCGAGCGATTAACCGATTAAAGAAAAAGCCCGATTAAATGAATACCCTATTTGATACCCTCCACCGACAGTTATATAGTTGTAAGGCTACTTAACTTAACTGAAGGCTACTTAATATGGGGCATAAGGTTAATTATAGACCGATTATTACCAAACTGCACGGTATTGTTTCTAGACAACATCTATATCTGATACGGTTTTAGGCGTACTTCCAAGAGTGGACATTATATGGGGAATGTGGTAAATAATGGACCGATCTTCACGAAATTTTACAGTATGATTGATCGCCCTTTAAAACTGTGACGTAACAAATCTTATTACAGTCGAATTATTTGGTAAGATTTTAGGCGTACTAAGCTACTTGGAATAACTTGAAGCAATTTAGCGCCAACATTGTTCTTTTCTATTGAGTTTTTCGAAAGTGAGCGGTTTTAACAGACTGTCAGACTGTCAGACAGTACTTAACGAGCCAGTAACTTGTATGTTTATTGTGGGGTCTGAGACGAATATTAAAAAAGTTCAAACCGAATGAAAAACTTAGTATACGCTCATTCGCCACTAGTGGTGGTGGTGTAGGGAGCAAAAAAGTATAAAAATTCCATTATTTTTTATTTTTTTTTTTTTGTTTTTCAAAATTAAACTATGGTGACAACACAGTTGCTAACAATAGTTTTTTTTTTTTTTTGTTAGTCTATCTTCACAGACTTTAAATTCGTTCTACTTTCCTTTTAACTTTTCTTAAATGTTTACACGCAGACATCTGTATCAGCTTTATTCAATACCTTATGCTTAAGTATGTTAAACAAACTCTCTCAAAACAGTTCAAAGTAAATTCTCTAAAAATATCGTACGCGTGTTGTTACCAGCAATGCCGTTTTGGTTATTACTCTACTTTTGGTTTATAGTCACTACCGCTTATAGTCACATTAGCGATATAGTCCTTTTTATCTGTTTATCTTGCCGCTATAAGATAATTTAATATAAAGTATTAACGTCCATATAGCGCAATAAGCACATTTGCCATATGTGCAATCTTTCAATAGTCATTAGCAATAATTACTAAGTTTTTTTAGTTTTTGAAACCACAATCCAGCCAAAGAAAGAAAGAATTAAATCGTTTATTTTTGTCATCAACTCTCTACTCGTAAAAAATAAGTTTTTGCCTTTGGTATCAGTTATGAAATATCTTGTTAATTTTTTAATTACTTTTTGCACTGTATGCAATTCTGTTGCAAAACCATAAGCCTGATGTCTGTGTAATTTATATGAATTTTTCATTTTCTATATTCACATAACTTGATTATATTCGGTTATATGCCTTATAGTGGCATACATGTATAATTGTAATGATTAATTGTACATATTAATCAATTTCCCTTTATATCTAAAATTTCAGAAAATATACTGTTATCGCGCCTGGCACCATACATTCTAATGACAAATATACCGCAGCCGTAGCTGTTCATCATGTCAGCCAACCCTGTCAAATTAAAGTGGGCATTACCGGTCCCTCGTACAATGAATCCAAGCAGGTCGAAGTATCGGAAAATGAAGTAAGACATGTAGATTTTGATTTGCCCACCTTGGAAAAAGGCGACTACAATTTAACGGCCGAGGGCGTTAATTGCTTGAATAATTTTAAAAATACCACCCGATTAATTCATAATAAATTTCAAAATCACGTGAAAATACAAACCGATAAGGGCATTTGTAAGCCTGGAGATGATATTAACTTCAGGGTGCTATTTATGGACAAGGACCTGAAGCCGGCCAAGCCAGAAAAAGACGCTGTTATATGGCTTGAAGATGGCCAACGCAATAGAATTGAGGAAATTAGAGATTTTGAGACCATCCGGGGTGTCTATACCGGTAAATTTAAGATTTCTGAATCTCCAGTCACCGGGGAATGGCGCTTGGGTGTTAAAAATGTTGCCAGGCTTGACCGTACTGTACAGTTTAGGGTAAGCGATTATGTTTTACCGAAATATGAGGTCAAGGTCGAGGCTACGGAAGCGGTATCAGTTAAAGATGGTGATCTGCAGGTTATTGTAAGAGCCAAGTAAGTTTCTGCCTTGTCAAAACCTAAAAAAATGTATTAAAACAGCAAAACTTTATTCCCTAGCTACACCTTTGGCAAACCTTTGGATGGCAAGGCTACTGTCTTATTATCCATGGACTCTTACTACTATGATGGCTATTATTGTTATTCGGATATCTCCAAAGGATATACTAAAAAACCTACTCTTATAAAAACTGTAAATATGGTTAAGGGCAAGGCCAAAGTAGATTTTAATGTAAAGGAATATGAACCGTACTTGGCCTACAAAACCTCACCGTCCTTTATGACAATTTCAGCCACTGTAGAAGATCGCATTACTGGAGCCAAAACCAATGGCACTTCCTTTGCCTTTGTATATCCAAACCGTTATTCCGTGAAATGCATTAGCTATCCCAACTGTTCCACCTTTGAAGCGGGCAAGAGAAAGAACGTTCTCTTCCAAATCACATACATAGATGGCACTCATCTAAACGATACAAAATCAACCGTTAAATTAATTTACAAAGAAGTTTTAGATAAAAAGTATTGGTATTCTCTCACTCGTCGTTTAATTTCCACCATGAAGTCTCCAAATCGTACTGTCTCCTTTGGGGGTCGCATGAACGAGACCGGATTTGTTAACTTCGGGGTTTATTTGCCTGATTTGCTTGAACATGAAGGCTATTCTCATTACTATTCTGTTGAAATGGAATACTTGGATGAAAAACATGAACTTAATAACACTCATCAATATAGAGAACCAAAGAATGTGGAAACACCCGAGAACGATGAGAAGGATGAAGAGCAAAAAAAATACTTTATGTTTTTAGATAAACAATCCTCGCACAAAAAGTGAGTTAGTTTTAAACTTTTTATATTAAATATGGAACACTTTACCTCAGACGGTAAAATATAAGATTACATCAATTACAAATGGGACATAAATTATAAAATGCTGTCTAAATTGTAGTTGTCTTAAGACGTTGCACAGTGGGAGATTTTGGAAATGATTTTGTATTTTGTTAGCGGCTATTCCGATTAGAATAAAATTTCAGATTGCAATAAGGAACTTGTATTCGAGTTTAAGTTTATGATTCAGCAAGGTCGCACTAGGTCTCGTAGAGCACCTCGGGTAATACAAAAATTAAAAGCAATCCAGAGCTCTTAGTTCAAAAATTTTTAACAATGTAATCTACTTGTCGAGTTCTACAAAAAAGTACAAAAGATTTAGCAAGGTCGCCATAGGTCTCGTAGAGCACCTCGGGTAATACAAAAATTAAAAGCAATCCAGAGCTCTTAGTTCAAAAATTTTTACAATGTAATCTCCATGTCGAGTTCTACAAAAAAGTACAAAAGATTCAGCAAGGGTAATACAAAAATTAAAAGCAATCCAGAGCTCTTAGTTCAAAAATTTTTAACAATGTAATCTACTTGTCGAGTTCTACAAAAAAGTAAGTGACATATTTCAATTAATCAAATTCAATTTCATCAAATCAAATTTGAATAAAATGTGTTAGAATTTGTAGAAGTTAAAAAAAAATTATGTAACTCGTTTAACTAACATTTAAATCTTTTAATCACTTTTTCGCTCGCGTTCTAAGAGACGTAGTCTTAAGAGACGTAGTCTAAGAGACGTAGTCTAAGAGACGTAGTCTAAGAGACGTAGTCTAAGAGACGTAGTCTAAGAGACGTAGTCTAAGAGACGTAGTCTAAGAGACGTAGTCTAAGAGACGTAGTCTAAGAGACGTAGTCTTAAGAGACGTAGTCTTAAGGGACGTAGTCTTAAGAGACGTAGTTCTAAGAGACCCTGTCTTAAGAGACGCAGTCTTAAGAGACGTAGTCTTAAGAGACGTTGTCTTAAAAGACGTAGTCTTAAGACACGACGAGCTTAAACAAATACGATCGAAATTCCAATTACAGAGTTATAATCATTAAGATCGAAAGGTGTGATAGGTTTGATGGTCTAGAAGGACGTAGTTTAGAACAACGCAATCTAGAAATGCTAGTCTAGAAAGTTGTTTAAAAGGACATAGCTCAACACGTTTTTTAAAAATACACACTTACAAAAGGCATATTGCAGCAGTGTTTAGAAAAATACTACAAGCAGCAATGGGCACTATACTATACTTTATAACTTAGTAAAAATAATATAAAGTCGTCGGAGCTATATTTTCACTACTGCTACTTTAACATTTTCTTAGCAATAGTAGCAAAAAAAATTCTAAGAATAGCAGTATTAAAGATAGCAAAAGATTAGCCCATAAAGTAGCAAGTGAGATGCATTAAAAGTGACAATAGAGTATAAAAAAAATCAAAAAATAAACATCAGAAGAGAATTTCTAATCGCAATCGTTTTAGAAAACGCGATTATTTTACATTTACACGCCAAATTCAACAACAACAACAACAGCAACAGCACTGATGACTATACGGTTTTTTGACTATTTGGTTGCTACTTAAAGAACTCCTTTTTTGTTACCTGACAACTTCTTTTTTACTACTTAAAAGTAAAATTGAAAAAAAAAATAATTCTAAAAATAAATTACAAATGCTGAAATAGCAAGCAATTTGATTTTTAAACTCCTGCTCAGTTCGTAGTTCCATTCGTGTTGCTCTCCTTTCGATTTTTTTGTTTTTAACACTCCGCAATAAATAGTGAATTTAGATACATATTATTAAAAATTCAATTGCTACAGAATATTTCTAAAAGCAGTAGCTTTAGTCAAGGACTGCTTTGAAGACACCAACTAGTCAAAAACATAAGTTAAAAGAAGACAAAGTCCTGAAAATAAAAAAAGTCAATAGGACCAAGTCCCAGAAATACAAAAAAAAAAATTATAATTAGTCAGATCCTAAAATCATCCTTAATTTAAATCTCTTTCTAGATTGGACCTACACAAAGCATATCAATTTACTTTGAAATCCAGTCAGCCTTTATCCTATTTAAATTTTCATATTATTGGACGTGGCAATATTTTGAAGAGCGGACGCGTGGATTTGCCCGACAGACCTAAAGTATATAATTTAACCTTAGCACCAGAGCCATCGTGGGCCCCCACATTCAGCATCTATGCCTATTATGTCGCTGAAACGGGTGAATATCATTATGCCGAGCAGAGATATCGTGTTAATTTTGAACTGCAAAATGAAGTAACAACTGAAATGTTCTCCTTAGAATTACAAAAATCAATTTGCTTATCATTTCTTACAGATTAATTTAAACGTTGCCGAGCAAGTAAAACCCGGCGAGGAAGTTGCTTTGAAAATACAAACAACTCCCAATTCTTTTGTCGGTCTAATAGCGGTCGATCTAAGTGCTTTGCTTTTAAGATCAAACAGGGATTTTACTTTCTACGAATTTAATTACGCAATGGATTCCTACACTACTAATACTCCTCCTCAAGGTGGTTATTCTAAATATCCTGGAACCACTTCAGGTTGTGTTACCCTAACTAATGCTGATTATATTTATAATTCAACCAGACCGAAAAATTTGTCAAGTAAGTTGCTGCGGGAGACTTAACATATGTATATTAGACTGTCCCAGGAAATTTTTTTTCGAATTCAGATATGAGTACCCTCCAAATTTTTTCCTTTTGATCCGAATAACCGAAATATGAAATATTATTGTGATCGGATTACGTTTACCAGTGCCGACTTGAAGTCAAAGTTTGAGATAAAGGCCAGTGTGAAAGCCATAGAATAATCTTGGAATTTAAAACCATCTTTTAATTTTACTTGTGTAATACACTGTATGAACAAACATTTATTTATTTATTTTAATTGTGAAAGCAATTTTGCGTTGTTGCTAGTTGGTTTTTCTGTATAGCTATCTAACGGTAATTTTGCTTCAATACCACAAGCATTGTTTTCATTCAGCGATGGTTTTTTATGTATGCTTCATTAGTAAGAGAATTGTTTTAATTCAGTCAACATGTCAGTGGTGCTGCGAAGTTTTAAAAATCCATATTTTTAATTGGGGAAGTAAAACATCAAATTACAGGTTCAAAACTTCCCTCAAATAAGCAAGTGCTTTCAGTTTTATTCTATAATATTCGTAACGTAAATTTAAGTGTAAATGAAAGCGCAAATCTAACAATTCGTGAGTGCGTTATTTATTGGGAAAAGGCTCGGATACCAATTAAATGTTTATCTAACTGTAATAAGAAGGTTTGGAGAGGTTTGCAAAAAAATGCAAATAAAAAGCAAGAAATGCAAATAAAAAGCGAAGTGATAAATATATTTCATCTTTAGCTCCTTCAACATCATCTCAAAAAGAATTTGAAGAAATTTCGTTTTCTGAGTCTGAAATATCAGATTCATTAGAATGTATACCTATTCAAAGGGAGAGCACTCTGCCCAGTGTTAGTAGAACTTTTAAAAGGGACGGCTTTATCTCTCCAAAACTTGTTGCAACATTAGATAGATGCCATTTAAGTAACAGAAATGCTGTGTTTGTAATAGAAGCAACCATTGAGGCTTTAGGATACAATACTGATGAATTTCCTATAAGTAAATCAGCAATTCAAAGACTGCGAACGAAACAGCATAAAAAGCGTGCAGAATCTATAAAGGCTAATTTTCAGAGCGATATACCGGAAATTGTAACTGTCCACTGGGATGGAAAAATGTTACCAGCCCTAGATACACGCAAATCTAAAGAAGAACGTCTGCCAATAGTTATTACTTACGAAGATAAAGAACAACTTATCGCTGTGCCAAAATTAGAAAACTCGTCAGGAATGGAACAATCAGAGGCAGTATGGAACGCAATACTAGACTGGAATCTTGAAGATAGAGTGCAGATTTTAAAAAGAAAATTTAATGAATAAAGATAATAAAATCTAAAACTTTAAAATTAATATATATATTCTTTTGTCTACATTATATCACTTACCATGTCCAGATGGTCTTAGGCAGGAACTTAGGACTTGTGGCAGGGCAACAGTACAGTACCAGCATGGACGGGGGGTTGTAGTGGGCGTGGTTAGAGGATTCAGAAAACACTGAATATTAGCATATTTTTAATAAATAAATGTGTATTACACAAGTAAAATTAAAAGATGGTTTTAAATTCCAAGATTATTCTATGGCTTTCACACTGGCCTTTATCTCAAACTTTGACTTCAAGTCGGCACTGGTAAACGTTATCCGATCACAATAATATTTCATATTTCGGTTATACGGATCAAAAGGAAAAAATTTGGAGGGTACTCATATCTGAATTCGAAAAAAAAAATTCCCCATACAAGCTTGGGACAGTCTAATGTATATACATATATTTTTTTAATTTCTATGACCATCTTCTGCTGCAGATCGTAGTTATTCTTATTATAATACAAATCGTAAGACAGTAGTAAAGAGATCTGCACCTATGGTACCCGGTTATCAAGGTAAAATTGGATTTTCTAGCATGATTGCTTCTAGTGGTGTTGGAGCTGGGGGTGTTAATACTGTAGAAACAACTAAAGACTTTTCGGAAACTTGGCTCTTTACCGATATTGAAAAGTAAGTTGGCTTGGGATTTATCTGAAGTTTAAAAATTTAATTTCTTGTTTTCCTAAATTTTAGCACAGAAAGTGCTGAATTTACGTTGTCTAAGAAAATACCTGAAACTCTTACCTCCTGGGTTGTGACTGCCTTCTCCTTGCATCCGACCAAGGGCTTGGGTTTTACCAGGGACCAAACTAAAATCACGACCTTCCTGCCTTTCTTTATATCCATACGTTTGCCTTATTCAGTAAAACTAGGTAGGGTCATCATAAATACTCGATTATTTGTTGATTTTAATTTTTAAATTTTTAAGGTGAAATAATTAATGTGCCCGTCATGGTATTTAACTACTTCGACAATGCCCTAGAAGTTAATGTCACTTTAGAAAATAATGATAATGAATATGAATTTACTGCATTTGACAATGAAGTGATCAGTGAACAAAAACAAAAAACTAAGAGCATTAATGTTCCCGTCAATGGAGCTGCTGAAGTCTCTTTCTTACTCAGACCCAAAATCGTTGGCAATATAATGTTGAAATTTAAGGCTACTTCAGCATTGGCTGGTGATGTCAAATACAAGTCAATAAGGGTGGTACCCGATGGTGTTACCCAGTACGTTAATCGTGCCTATTATGTGAATCCAAATAAGGAACGTAAGGTTAAGACATTATTTGAATGGGATATACCCGAGGATTCAATATCCGGATCCGAGTATGTCAAAGTGGGTGTAATAGGTGATATTTTAGGTCCAATTTTAAATAATTTGGGTAACTTAGTGCGCTTGCCTACCGGTTGTGGTGAACAAACCATGTCTGATTTATTATCCAACTATTTGGTAATGAAATACTTACAGAATTGCAAACGTTTAACACCCACCATAGAAACCAAATTGCTTTATAATCTAAAGAGTGGCTATCAAAGTATGTTAAATTATCGCCACAATGATGGCTCATTCAGCAGCCTTGGTCTACCGCGTATAAAAGAAAGTCCTAGCAGTGATTCTACTTGGTTTACTGCATATGTAGTAAGATCTTTGCAACCAATCAAGGAATTCGCGAATGTCGAAGACAAAATCATTGAAAATGGCCTTGCTTACCTGATCAAGCAACAAGCTCCTAATGGTACCTTTACCGAAAAGGACGATTACTTCTATGCTTCCCAGAGAAATCATGTAATGATTACTGCAGCAGTCGTCTTAGCTTTTCAAGAATATGCCCCTTATGCCGAGAAATACTCCATAGAACTAGAAAAAGGTTTGGATTTCATCGCGCAGAATATAGATAAAGCTGATTCTCTACTTGTCCGGGCTGTAGGCACTTATACGTTAAACAAGGCCAAACATGCTGCTGCCAAAGAAAACCTTTCCAAGCTTAAGTCTTTGGCTAGAACCAATTCAGACTGCATGTGGTGGTCTACGAACTATAAACCAATTATTGG
Source organism: Pollenia griseotomentosa (assembly GCA_963931875.1). Taxonomy (NCBI): domain Eukaryota; kingdom Metazoa; phylum Arthropoda; class Insecta; order Diptera; family Polleniidae; genus Pollenia; species Pollenia griseotomentosa. Next base: position 197,354,795 of record OZ007561.1, on the reverse strand, counting down.
TCGAGATATCGAGACTACGTCATATACCTTGTTGGCCCTCTTGGATCAGGACTCTACTAAGCTGGATGATGTTCTGCCAATTATTAATTGGCTAACAGCTCAACGTAACAGTAATGGTGGTTTTTCCTCAACTCAGGATACAGTTGTCAGTTTGATGGCTCTTATTGAATTCGCCAAATTTACCGATTATAAACCAGCTGAAATGAATGTAAATATAATGTCCAACAACGAAAATCAGATGGTGAAATTGACTGAAAATAATCAATTGGTGTATCAAAGTATTGAGGTGAGTGAAAGTGATTATTTACATACGTTTGGGTCAGTCCTTAAAAAAATACAGCCATAGAGAAAAATTTATTTGCATAAGACTTTGTTATAAATGTGTATTTAAGTAGCATGTTAACATGTGTCAATTACGTGGGTAAGGGAGAATACTCAAACATGACCGAATTCGAATTCGAAATCTCAATACCTTTTCGGTTATGTAACCTAAATACGTTGGGTGGTTTTAGTTTAAGAATAAAAAGTATAGCAGGACGTAGTCTAAGGTGTCAGAGATATAGCCTTAGGTGACGCAGCTTACGAACACCGCATACGAAGAACACAATGTGTACGAATACGTAGCGTATAAAGTTTCAGTCTAAGAAGACGAGGCTTAATATCAAGTAAACCAAAAAATTATAATATAAAGGAACATGCACCCGGAAAAAAAATATTTTTCAATATAGTCACCTCTAACAAAACTATTTTTAACGAAAATTTTTAAACATATTATGGTTATTACCATATTATTGTCACTAGAACACAAATTATGGTTAAAATAGTCTTCAATCAAGAAATTACAAACCATATTATTGTTGCCTCAGTACATGATATGGCGAAATCTGGCATCTAATCTAAAAAAACATAGGAAAATTAATTTGTCTTAACAAAATACTGTCTAACAAATGCCTTATGAAAACGTTTTTTATTATGTTACTTTATTTCCTATTCAGATGCCTTCTAAAACCAAATTCATTCAATTTACTGCCAAGGGCAACGGTACTGCTTTAGTGCAAATTTCCTATCAATACAACAGATTTGAAAAGGAATCCCAAACAAGTTTTACGATTAAGACTACAAAGATTGAAAGCCACAACCACAAAGCATCCCACTTTAAAATCTTAACATGTGTCAACTATGTAGGAGAGGGAAAATCCTCTAATATGGCCGTATTGGAAATATCAACACCTTCCGGGTTTGTAATCGATAATAAAAGTCTAAATGACATTATGAAAATAAAAAGAGTTGGTGTAAGTAAAAATGGGAAATAAAAAATTTACGAATTGTTATTTGGAATTTTCTTTCTTTATAATAGAACGCTGAAATCAAGAACTCTGGCTCCATGTTAGTTGTTTTCTTTGATCATTTGTTGAGGAAAAATGAAACCTGTTTGACGATTGAGGCCTTTAGAACTCATGCCGTGGCCATGCAAAGACCTGCATCCATTGTGCTGTACGATTATTACGATACCAGCAAGAAGGAAACCATCTTCTACGAAATCAAGTCAAACTTATGCGATATTTGTGACAGCCAAGAAGAGTGCAGTAAATGTATTTTATTTTTGACTTAACTTGCATGTATGTTTAAATTTATTTTCTTTAAAATTTTTTAGTTAAGATTTTAAACAAAAGCCCAAAAGAAATAACAAAGGATTTTAAATTGTTTACTTAAATTGAAATACACTTATAAAATTATTACAGTAACTGATTGTGGGTTATTAAATTCGTTTTCCGTACTGTTAAAATTTAATAATAAATATGAATAAATATGTTTGTTATTCGAAAAACAAACTACTAAAACATAATGTTTTCCCGTATTTATTTTGTTATGCAGTTTGATTTTTGTCGGTTAAAATATATTTTTTAAAAGTAAAAACTAATCAATTTTAAGGAATATGCAGTTTAAAAAATAAAAAAATTTAAAATTAATCTGAAAATCATTTGTTTTAAATGAAATGTGAATGATCCGTTTTTTTAATGAATTTAAGGTTGTTTAAAGTGAATTTTCGTTTGAATTTAACTACATAATATTTTGAGTGTATAACACTATGCATAATTGAAAATGCAAACCTCTTTGGTGGGAATTTCTCGAAATAATTGCGATAAGGATTAACAAAACCTAATTCGGGTTTTGCCAGTTTAGCTCATGAAGATTTTGGCTTAAATTTGATTTTTTCGAAAAACATGCACTTTTTCTCGGAAACCAATTGAAATTTTATTTTTCTGTCGTTGGCGCAATTGCAGCTATAGACTGGGAGAAAAAAGTGTGCCACAAACTAACGAAAAAATATCGCTAAAATGTCAAAACAGTTTTCATATTTTACATCATTTTTACCATTGTTGGCCCACAGCTGCCAAACTGTGGACAATTTAGTAATGTAATATTTAAAAAAAAATTATCCTTATACGTAGACGCTCACAAATTAGAGCTTTCGGTAATTCGAACGTCCAGAAATTAGAATCAGTGTTTGCAATACATTAAACGCTTTAAAATTCGAATTTGTAGTTCTAATTTCAGAGCGTTTTTTTTTTTTTTTTTTTTTTTTTGTTATTTGAACACAAGAAATCCGCAATTTATTTTTATTCTGTTTAAACATGTAAAACTAAAAAGGGGAATTACCAAATTTTAGATGTGTTTCCTTATTTGTTGTTTTTTGTCGCATTTGTATATATTTGTGGCTAGTTTATTTGTGAAATTCGAAACATGTGTACATATTTTGGAAGCCTCTATTAAAAAGTGAAAGTGTATCATTCGAAAAGTCATATAAACGTAAAAAAAACACTTTATCATTGGAAACGAAGGTCAAAATATTAGAAAAGCTTGACAAAGGGTTTGAAGGGAATATTAATGTTACGACATCTTTAATCAGCTATATCAAATCACATAGAACAGCAATATTAAATGCTGTTTTCAACACATATCAGGAAGCAAGCAATAAATCTTTGCACAGCGCTGAATACCCAAATATGGTAAGTCGTCTGTATGAGTGGTTTAAAGAGAAAGCTAAAAAAATATTTAGAGAGGAATATCCCTATAAAGATGAAAATGCATTCCGTGGAAGCAATGGATAGTTTTTCAAATATAAGAAACGACACGGTATTTTTAATTTTAAAAAATACATTTAATGTCAATCAAATAAAATTGAATTAAAATAAATTTAAGTAATTTTTATTTTTTATTCGAAATAAAAACGTCCAGAAATTAGAATAATTCAGAAATAAGAATTGCCTCAAAAACAAAGCGGTTCTAATTTGCGAGCGTCTACTGAAATAGAATTCAAAATTCTTCAGAACATTATAATGCTTCTTTTTATACTTTCCAGCTGTAATATCGAAAATTTAAAATACTAATTAATAAAATTACTTCATGTTTTTTTAACTTTTGCCACATATTTCATATATTTCCCGAATTTTTGATGTAAAATACAGCAGGAAAATTTAAAAAAAGGCATATTCCAGTATTTTAATGTTCCGAGATATTATGAACTTTATCATAAGAAATATTTTTTTAAGGTTACCTTACTAAATTTCCGAGGTTTGGCAACTGTGGGCCAAAAATGGTAAAAATAAAATATAAAAATTTAATTTTTTCGACATTTTAGCCATTTTTATGCACTAAATGCAGTTTTTTCGGGGTAGTTTGTTTTAAACTTTCTTTCTTTCTATCTTTAGCTAAAATTTTGGTGAAGAGAAAAAAAACAAAGTTCCGATTGGCTTGCGAGATATACCCATTACAAAAATTACATGTTCCTGTGGGAAAGTTTGAGCGGAAATGTTCTTGAGGCAATAAAATCCGAACGGCAGCTAATCTAGCAAAAACCAAACATGGGTTTGCTTGTTACGATAAGAGCTTTAAAAAATTGCACACGAGAAAGAGTTTGCAACCAATAACTTCAAAAAATGTTGCACAGTTTAATTTTAAATTTAAGTTTTAATAATATAGATAATATAATAATATAGAAAAAAATGTAAAGATTTTTAGTAATAATTTTTAACGATACAAACATATTTTAAGCTTAAACTTTCTAGCTCAGTAAACTAACCATGTCCGCTTTGTTGCCCAACTTTTTGGATTTCAAATACTTTAAGAATTTTAAATACTTTAACTTCAAAAATAGAAACCAAATTGCGTTATAATCTAGAGTCTGGCTATCAGAGTATGTTAAGTTATCGCTATACTGAAGGTTCCTACAGCAGCTCTGGTCCACCATAAAGCAGTTCTAGCTCAGTTCTAGTTCAAGAAAATGAGATATAATGATATTTTTTTATCGAAATGTATCTTTTTCATGGTCTTCGCCATTTTTTGCGTATAGTGGAATGTTTTGCTTTAATGAAAAATACAATCCATAAAGGAATGCTAAACTTGTACAGATACTAAATCTACAAATCGGAAAAATCATAAAAATACTTATTTTACATCATGTTAATTACCTTGTGTAAGTATGCATTTAATTCGGATAATTTTATGTACCATTTCCCCTTGTGGTGTAGAGTAAAAAAATAGTTCTTTTAAGGATTTTAATATTGTAGTCATAGCTCGACTCGGCCATTTATTTATATACCGACGCATTTTGAACGACAGATATATCGGTTCCTTAGGTTGGCTTGGGCGGTTTGTCCATTCCAGGCATTTTTGAACTGTATCTAAAGCTATTGCTTTTTTGTTGTTTTCATTTGAGTGCCCCCGGCAGTTAATACACAGAAAAAATTAAAAACCAACTTCAATTTACGTATTTGTTAGAAATTCGAACTACAGTAGAGTCCCGATAAGTCGTAACTGCAATGAACCAGCCATTTCTTACGAATTATGACGTTTTCGATTTAGCGGGGTTTCGATTTAACGGGGTTAAAATAAAATAAATACGAATTAACGGGGTTTTTTCAATTTATTTACTTAATCGATAAAAAAAAAATTATAAAATACAATTGTTAAAAATAAAATATATAAAAATTATATCTGTGGCATTTTGACAAACCATCTTAAGTCGAGTTAAGATAGCAAAAAAGTTTTAAAAAAAATCTGTGTAAAATAATCATTTTTATCAAATAATAAAATAAACCAAAATTCAAGAAAAATTTTGTTTAGGTATAATGCAAAATTTTAATAATAAAAACGTAAACAAAATTGATTTTTGAATGAAAATTCGTATGATTTACAACATTTTAAGAAAATAAACGCACACACAAGCAAAAACCCACGCAAAAAACCATAGCGGTAAACAAAAAATTATACTTCAATGTTTCTGTTGTTTTTATTACGAATTATAAATGGTAGTTAGCAAACAATTACGATTTATAACAGGTAAAGAAGATTTTATTTAAAAAAAAAATACGAATTAGCGAGGGGACCAAAATGTATGGAAATTTCACGAATTAACGAGATTTTTTCAAGGGACCGACAGTTTATTACGAATTACCGGGAATTACGATTTATCGGGGTACGAATTATCGGGATTTGACTGTATTAATGAAATTCTTTACTGATTTTCCGCCTGCAAACAAACTGACCATATCAATTAACGCATTTGTAAGTTTGAGCTTTTCTTGCTGTTCAGTTTCAATCAATAGGTTTAATTGAAATTTTACCACCAGTAAAAGAGGCTATTTAAAACGTAAACATAAATCATAATATTTTTTTTCAATCAACACAGTTAATTAAAACAATTAAAAAATTATTTGAGAATTTAAAAAATTTTGAAGTTTGTGTGTATGTTTTCATATTAGCAAATAAACACACAAACATTAATATTTTTGTTTTCAATAAAGGCAAATTAATTGGAACAATTAAAAAAAATTGTTTAAAACAGCATTATTGAATTAATTGAAGAAATTTTGGTGAAAATTTTTTCTGTGTAGTGAGCTAATCTATTAGTGCCAGGGTTGCGGGTTCGATTCCCGCCCGAGACACTGGTCTCCTGCACGAAGGGCTTCGCGGGACTAGCTTAGGAAAAAAAATTTATTGTTAACAGTTCTTGAGCTGTGAGTTGGGAATAGAGAAACGTTTTTTTTTTATCTAGGCGGGAGCATGTTTTTTAATGGTTTATCTATTTATTTTTGTTTGTCAACAACAACATATGTATTGTTTTTAAAAAAGAATTTTTTTTTAACAACATCATCAACTAAAATAAACGAAAGATATAAAAATAAATAAAAAAAAAAAAAATTAACATAAAGATACAAAATGTGGAAGAAAATTAAATTAATACTATTGTTTCAAAAATATGTTTTCTTTAAACTGCGTGTTTTGTAATTATTTGTTCAGATGAATATCATGTTTTGTTTTATAATCGTTTTTTCCAAATCTCTTATAACCAGAGAAGACTTAAATGCTTTTTTTGCTTTTTTGCTTTTTTTTTTGTCTTCTCTGCTTATACACCGAAAAAAACTAAAATTTGATTTCAATTTAAAAATTTGTGATATTAATTAAAAAATTAATAGTATCAATTAAACCAGTTAATAGTATTAATTAAACGTTTAATTCACTTGATTAAACGTTTAATTTACTTGAATATCTGTTGGATGAAATTATCGACCTTTTTGATGATGATGGCGATGACCAATATATTAGAGAGAGCAGTGATGTTGTTCTACAGCCGCCTGTTAACGGCAACTGGCCAAATCATTAATTTCATTTTTTTACTTAAAACTTTTACTAACTAACATTTCAAAATTATATTTTTTTTTCATATTTTTATAATTTCTTTTTCAATGTTTCTTCAAAGCCAACACTGAACAAAATTGGTACAAAAAATGAGAAATAAATTAAAATTAAGTTGGAAAACGCAAGTTTTGTATTATGAAAGACTTAGTTTTGTGGAAAATATTTTCAAAAAGCATGAAAAACAAATAATTTTTCCAACATTTTGCTTCATAAGCACCACAAAAATTGTCTAAATCAATTTTTTAAATAATTTTAATTGTTGCATAGGTCTCTAGCAATAATTTGGCCTTTCGATCTAACATAAACAAACGCCGCAATACGGGTCTTCTAATTTAGACTCTATTTTCCACCCTCACTGTCAGAATCGGCCTAACTTTTGCTAACCTGAATTTGTTCCACAGTGTAATTAAATATCAAATAATAACGATTATTTCACATAAATGTCAAAGTCATTCTCTTCACCAATTTAACTCAAATATACATCGCTTAAATATTTTAGATTAATTTATAGGCCACACTTTTAAACATTTCCAGCAAAATGCCATTTTAAATGTTAATGATATTTACCTGGTACACACAAGGATTTATTTTACATGAGAAAATGTAAAATAAATCCCTAAGATGATTTTAGAGATACAAACAAATATATTCACTAACAACTGTAATATTTTCGTGGTAATAAATACGATAATACATGTGTGAAATTAGATTGATGTGGGGGGGAGGGGGGGGGGGGGTGGGGTTGTAATCTTTCCCATTTAACAGCAAATAAAACATGATATGGATATGCACAGAAACAAATATCTCAAGAAAATGTTTAACAACAATGTTTGTTAAAAATAAAATGTAAGGTCAACAAACTTTTTATTTGATTCAATGAAAAAATTTATCAAAACTACACTTTGCAAAATAGTACTCAATAAAAAAATAAATAATAAAATATTTTTTCATATTCATAAAAAAAAATATTTGAATAAAAGTAGACAGTATTTTTACAACTCTTGTCCATTTTTAATAGCTTTGATATCGTTGCAAATAACACTTGAGGGCTTGTAATTCTCATTCGCTTTACAATTTTATTTGTTTAATATCTTTAGTTTTTCCAAAATCTTTAGAAATAGCTGTTCTGATGATCTGGCCTAAGCAATCAGCGCATATAAACTAGTGTATCCCTCCACAATAAGTTTTAGTGTATTTATCAGAGAATAAAAATTGGGAATTTAGCACATCATAATTAATAAATAAATAAATAAAGATTCGATAAACAATTTGTTTGAATTATTCAACGTTTATAACAAATTATTTTAACAAATCACGTAAACATTTTGTTGAAACAAATTATTGTGGACAACAACTTTTTTATCAATACCGCAAAAATCGTCATAGCAGAAAATTCAAAAATTTCTTTTAATTAAATATGCGATTTTCATATTCAAATATGAAAATTATTTTTTTTCTGTGTGGGCATTACCATTGTGACGTCACGTGACATTCGTATGACAAAATATAAAAAAATTAAATAAAGAAGTAAAATTTTTAAATGTTTTGTTTCATATTTGCAGAGTAATTATGGAGCACTATATTCAGAAAAAAAAAATAAAATCCTTCAACCTTAGGATTTAAAGATATATGCAAAAATATGCGCTGGCATGACGTTACAAAAATCAAAGGTGGGTTTTGACTTGCATTACAAAATTTCATAGCTCTGCAAGTTGTGCAAGACTTTTTGTAAAAAAAACTTTTTTTTTAGTAAGATTTGGACTTATGAAGATTTTTTTCTAAGTTTACATATTAAAAATTGTTTGCTCGTTTGTTTTATTAACTTTTATTTTCATCTTCGTATGTTGGTTTATAGACTCTTAAACTACTGAATCGATTTTCCAGAAATTTTTAAAGTAACATCATGTGAGCCCCGAAAATAAAATAGGCTACCTATTTGTTCGATAGGGGTAGGGGAAGTGTTACCCTCCATATGATGCCAATATTAAGCACCGCATATCTTAACAGCCGCTGCTCAATTTTTCTTGAACTTGTTGCAGTAGGATCTTCTGATCCCCGAAATTAAAAAAATATAGCAGCAGAAGAAGTGGTGGACCTCATAGGACGCCAATGTTAATTTTTGCATATCTTTAAAACTGTTGTAGTGAAATTACTCAAACTTGGTAGGAGTCACTCTAACAGTAACCTACACCTTTAGAAATAAAAAAGAGGGTAGGCTCAGGAGGAGCAATACCCCACATGGGATCAATATATTAAATATCGCGTAACTGAAGAACTATTATAGCGGGCGTCTTCAAACGTTGTTAAAGCCACTATTATGGTACACTACAAATTTCAAAATAAAATTGGGCGGGTAGACGGAGGAGAAGCAGTACCGCCCAAAGAAGAACGAAAATGTTAAATAACTTATAACTGAAGACAAAAGTCTTCAAGCTTTTTAGGACCCACTCTTAAGATAAACTACACCTTTTAAAATAAAAAAAAGTGGTAGGTGCATGGGGAGCAATAAAGCTTTATATATAAAAATTAAAAACGTTGGTTCTGTTTGTCTGTTTTTTTTTTTTTTTTTTTTTTTTTTTTTTTTTTTTGCTGGCTTATAGACTGATAAACTACTCAACCGATTTTCCTGAAATTTTATCAGTAACATCACGTGAGCCCCGAAAACAAAATAGGAAGTGGTACCCTCCATAGGAGGCTAACATTAAGTTTCGCTTATCTTAAGAGCCGCTGCACCCATTTTCTTGAACCTTTTGCAGTAAACCCCGAAATTGATACAAGGTATCAGCAGGGGAAGTGTTACCCCCATAGGACGCGAATGCTAAAAATTGCATATCTTAAGAACTGTTGTATTGATAATGTTCTTACGTGGTAGGAGTCAATATAATAGTTAACACCTTTGAAAGTAAAAATTAAGGGGGTAGGTGCAGCTGGAGCAATACCCCCCATAGGATGCATATATTAAATATCGAATAACTGAAGAACTATTATAGCTAGAGTCTTCAAACGTGGCTAATGCCAATATTATGAAATTGGAAAAAATAAATTCCGGTTTTCCCGGGAAATGGAAAGGTCCGGGAAAACTCTACTCAAAACAAAACGCGCTATGGTGGCCCAAATAAGAGACCTCTATGTTGTTAAAAAAATTTTTAGAAACAGAATTTTTTAAACTGCTTTAATTTTGATTAAAACCTTAACTTACTGTTTTAACAAAAACAACTATGATTGCCAACTGAAAAATTTAATTGCAAAAATATTTTTATTTGAAATGGCGTATGATTTATTAAGTTATAAAAACAAAATGCACCATGGTACAATTATTAAGGTAGGCCTAGTTCTACAACAAGTATAACAAGGCAAAAACAACATGTATTTTATTGGTGGAAAAAGCTAATAGATTGTCAAAAATTATGTATATTTCTAGCAACAATACATATTCTTATTTGTTTAAAAACAAAATTGTAAACCAATTTTGACATAATTGCGGCATTCACAAGACCCCCTTGTATCGTTGTATCGGTTGTATGTTTTTCATACTATTGAATTTTAAGGGGTCTTGTGAATACCACAAATGAAAGGTTTGTAAAAAATATCCAGCTGGGCCAATGGGGTAACCGTTTAAATTAAACCATGAAATGCATGTTAATCCAAAAACTTCAAAATAAATTTCTATAGCAATCTCTATATACAAAAAAAATCATTAAAATTGTATTAAATTAAAAAAAAATATTTTGTAAACATTTTTAGATACAAAATTTGTATCTCTCTTATTACAAAATTTTTTTTTTCCTAAAATGAAACATTTTCTTTATTATTTTAATTAAAATTATTTTCATTAAAACCGTCAGTAATTTTTAATTCCTACTTAACATGTACATATTTGTATTTCAATTGAATTTTTCAACAAATTCAATATTTCTCACAATTAAAACGCAAACAAATAGATAAACGTCATGAAGAACAGTGGGATAAAAAATAAAATATTTTTTTTTTGTTTATTTAATGCCACATATACAATTAATAATAATATTCCAACTTAATAAACCGATCAATAGAAGCGTAGACCCGCAGATCATAGCAGTGAAACAGACCAGAGTTTCTGGCGGGAATCGAACCTGAAACTCTCGCAATGATAGACTAGCTCACCACTTTTTAAGCACTTTTATTGCTATTTAAGTCACAATTCTTTGGTCCCACTCTCGTTAATAGATTAAAAATTTGCAGCTTTGCTTCTGTGTCCCGACTTTTTAATAATTTCCCTGTGATGTTATCGTCCCCTGCTTTTTATTTTTTTATTTCACAGGTATTTAAATCATTTTGCCAATCGTAGGGTCAAGTTCTGTTTGACTTTCTTCATTTGTTACTTATTAGTGCCTTTCTTCCTTCGTTACTGCAGATAAAAAAAAAGTTTTTGGATAAACGTATAAGTCTCCTTTAAATTCTATACACTTTGTCCAAAGTCTCTAATCGTTCCTTTTTTGCTCGTTTGGAGAAAACTAATGTGATTTATATCGCTGGCATCCAACAAAATAGTCGCTTTGAATTTATTCCTAGTAAGTTGTCGTACAATTGCGTTTGTGGTCGATTGCGGGCAAACGCGGCACCCGTCTTGCGAAACACAATCTTTAGCACTTTCAATCTCCGATCAGCCAACAACATATCATGAATTTTTTCAAATGTTTCGGGTGCAAGGACCTCAACTGGGCATCCAGAACGTTTAGCACCTTCTAAATCACTTGTTTTACCATCGAAATTGATGGTGCAGAATTCCCAAAGCAATTACCAAGCTTAGCGTTGGTTCGGTTTCGTACTTTTTTCATTTTCTTGTTAAATTACGTGGAACTCTACCATCAATGGAAGTCAAACACAAGCTAAATGAGACAGCTTTTTAAAACAGGAGTCGACTGGCAGATGCCTGTTGTCAGGAGCGGTGTTGCCCTTTTAATTAAGAAGTGAGAAAATCAAAAAGTCACTTATTGATCCGCTGTCGTATCTCTCAAAAGAAGATAAAAGGATAGTTTTGAGTTTGGCTTGTAGTTGAGGCACCCTAGTTGAGGCATTCTAAAGCTGTTCTTATTTGATTTACAGCTTTAAGGTTAACAACTACAACTCCATTATGCTTCTGCTGCAAATATGTAAACACATGTATTTCCCATTTTTTCCTAAAAATTTCCACTGTGGCATAATTTAGTCACTATTTTATATTTAAAGATATTTTTATTTTTAAAAATATGTATGAAACATTATGTGTATTTTAGGTTTTTTTTATAAATTTCATATTTTTTGCTCATTTATTTTATTATTTGTTTTAAAACCAGACAATTGCTTATGATTTTTTTCTCACTTTTAACGTTTAATTTTCAGATCAATTTTAGATTATTCTTTTAAATGTTTATTAACAATTGTTTTTTTGTTGCATGTGGAATTAAATGTGACTAAACAATAAAGTTGTGAAATATTTTGGTTTCTTTTTGTGAAAAAATTTTACAATTAAAAAGCGGTTTTTATGACGTTTGCAAAAATAAAATCCTTTAAAAACATGTTAACTAAAAGTCTGTTCCCAACACTGATTGTGAGTTCTGCGAAATGATTTTCGAGAGCGGATCCTACTCAGGACCTGACAACAGAAAATTATTTATAACAAAATATTTTGTGCAGAATTTAATTAAACAAAGGAAAGTCAATACACATTAGGTTATTTTTGGACAATATTTGTATGGGGACTAGGTGAAATCGTAAAACGATTTTCATCATTGTCAAATGGCTTCGTCCGTATGACAAAAACAAAACAAGTTAAGTAAAAAGTATTGATGATAGAAAGGGTATGCAAATTAAAACGTATGCAGGATAAGCTTTGGTTGATGTGCTATAGCAGAACTATGTTTTAATTTAGGAAGTGAAGCAAAAATTTTGGCACTAAAAAACGTTTTTGTTGTTATTAACACTATTTCGTTCAACATCTAAGCAATCTTTAGTTAATTACACTAGCCAACAAGGTTTTGAACTAGGGTAATTTGTTTGGCTAAATTCGAATGTTTAGTTGGTTTTTCTCTATCACGTCAGGTTTTCGACATACAAAAAAATGTTTTTATTCGTTTTTTACATAAAAAATCACTAGTTTATTTAAAAATCAATGAATTTTCAAAAGTGAATGGCTTTATTTGAACGTCTTTTGTATTTTGTTGGTGCAGTTTCACATATTAGAGCAAAGCAATAGTCTTCTAAATGCTTTTGTTCCAAAATCCTTGTTAATTGCTTTTAATTTTCATTAAATCTTGATGAGCCCGCTCCCCTTGTTCGCGCTCATTCCACCAAGTTTTTTTTTTTTTTTAATTTAAATGCGAATGAAGAATATGCAAAACATTGTCGGTGTCCAAGGATTGTTTGATTGCAACCTCAAACTATTGTACATATACATATTTTAGTGATTATGATATTGCATATCCTTTTTTTCCAACCAAATATTCCCCACACATAAAGCAAAAATAGCTTGAATCAGTAACACCGATCTCCCTGACAAGCTTAAACGCTTCTATGATAAAGATTTAGAATGAATGTGGACTTCTGTCAAACAAATAATTGTGAAATTATAATGTCAGTATTGACTGTTTAACAGTATTGCCAGCATGCGAACAAGAGGTGATAGCCCCATTTTGATGGCAGATTCGAATTCAGCGCATCAAGATTAGTTAAACATTATGCTTCATTTCTGCAGTCAATTTTTTTTTTTTTTTTAATTTGTAGACCAGTGAAATTAGTCATCGGTTTTCTTTTATTAAAAAGTTTTTTTCAGAAATGAGTTTCATTTTTGGTTTATTTTTGGCTGAATGGGGTTTGTTTATAAACGAAATTGCCGCATATGGAGTGAGACAAGTCCACAACATACCCTACCGACTCCATTACATCAAAAAAATGCACCGTTTGGTGCGTTTTACACCATGGTGACATAATTGGCCCATATTTCTTTAGACATATAGCCAGAGATGCATAACCATCAATGGAGATCCGTACCGTACATGATCATTGATTTGTTTGTTTCAAAATATGAATGACATAGATTCGGGCAAGATGTTATTTCAACAGGATGGCAGGACCTGTCATACGGCTACAGCAACTATCGATTAATTCAAATCAAAATTGAGCGATAAGTTGATTAGGAGAAATGGACATGTCAATTTGCCTCTACAGTTGTGCGGTGTGACAGTTGCTAGAAATCGGACATCACTTTTGAAAAAAAAAAACTGAAATTGATTGATTTGTAGTTGGGGCTTCGTGAACTCACTAGTTTATTCTAATAGACAAGCAACAATTGATGTCATAGAGCCCAGCATTACTCGTATTATTCATGATACATGGTCAGAAATATTCGAAAAGCAGGTTTTTCAAGAGCATTCCACATGCACATACACACAGAAAAAAATATCAATGTTAAATTAACATGGCGCACTGTTAATTAAAAATCATATTAAATTTCTGCAAAAGTATGGATTCTTTTTTAAATTATCATTGTTTCATATTAATTTTAAATGAAAAATCTTAAAACAACATTGTTCAATATTGAAATCATAAAATACAGGGGTCTAATTCTGGCAGTCGCGATCAAATACTTTTTCGATTCGAATGCAATTCCATTTCTAATTCTTTAAGTGTCTTTTAGCTCAAAAAATCATTTCGATTCGTTCAGTACACAGAAAAAAAAAATTTTCATATTTGAATACGAAAATCGCATATTTGATTACAAAAATTTTGGAATTTTCTGCGATGACGATTTTTGCGGTATTGATAAAAAAGTTTGTATGTATAATTGTTAAATTTTTAGTCAACAACCAAGTTTATTGAGTCAATCAAAAAAGTTGTTGCCCAAAATAATTTTTTTCAACAAAATGTTTACTTGATTTGTTAAAATAAATTGTTGAAAATGTTGGATAAATCAAACAAAATGTTAATCGAATCTTTATTTTTTTATTTATTAATGATGATGCCATTAATTTTCAATTTTTATATTTTTATAAAAACACTAAAATTTATTATGCGGGGATTAGTAAGTTCCTATGCGCATTTCACTTGTTCCTTAGGCCAGATCATCAGAAAACCTCTTCCAAAGACTTTGGCAAAACTAAATATATTATTCAAATAAAAATGTAAAACAAATGAGAATTATGAGCTATTTAAAAATGGACAAGAGTTGTTAAAATAATGTCTTTACTTTGATTCAAATATTTTTTTTATTGAATATGAAGAAATATTTAATTATTTCATTATTTAATATATTTTATTGACTGCTATTTTGCAAAGTGTAAATTTCATAAATTTTTTCTTTGAATCAAACAAAAAGTTTGTTGACCTAAAATTTTATTTTTAACAAGCTGTGTTGTTAAAAATTTTCTTGAGATATTTTTTTCTGTGTATCAATTGAACAATTGAAAGAATTAGAAATAAAATTGCTTTCGAATCGAAAAAGTATTGGATCAAGACCGCCAGAAGTAGCCCTGTTCTTTTTTTTTTTTTTTTTTTTTGTATACAAACAACAACAACAATATAAAGAAACACATATATTTTTTATTTTCATGTTTAAAATAATTTATAAAAAGAAGAAAAATTCCCGCATTCTTTTTGTCAAAGTTATTAAGTTTAATAGTACTTCAAATTTTCAAAGTAGAATAATGGCGAAAGCCATATCGGGCCATTCTGCTGGTGCCTTTTAGTTGTAAATGCTTCTGTAAACATATAGGGGAATACAAAAAAGTGAAACATGTGTCACAGGAACATTAATAATTAATAATATTAATAATATCCTTTCTCTCTCGTTCCACGTGTATTCTTAAATAAATGAATGCATATGTTGTCTCTAAAGCTTCTTCTTATTATTATTTTTCACTTAAACAAATTTTAATCTACATGAAATTCACATTGCTTTAACTTGAAATAACTTTCATTCAACGTGATTCTGAGTGTTATTTCAATATCAATGAAATTTTGCTCTAACTTTACTGGAATGTTAAATTAACATGAATTTTAGTTATGTTAAAAGAAAATAATGTTGTTCGCAAGTTATTGTAAAATTATGTTGAATTAACATGAAGTAACTATAAGCCAAACCCTCCCGGAAAATGTAAAATCAAATGTAAAATCAATCCTGATGATTTGGCCTGAGCAACCAGTGAAATGCGCTTATCCCACCAACAATAAACTTTCAGTTTATCAATAGTAAGAATTGGAAATTTAGCACATTAAAACTAAATCGTATTAATGAAGTTTTTTGACTCCCAGGAAAACCTCAGACAACCTTGTTTTCGTCGATTTTACATTGAATTTTTTCTGTGTATATACCCAAAATCAGTTTAAAATTTGAATGCCGTGTATTGATCTTTCCAATAAAAAAATGTTTTTATTCAAAATTAATTTTTGTGCTTTTTTACAATTTAAAGTACTATCGGGCTATTTTACATATTTTCCCACTATTCATTTTGCTGCTATTCTAATTTATCGCTTTGTCAAATCTAATAACTTAACTTAATCTTACAAGATTTTATAACATTTAAATATCTCAACACTTACAATAATTTGCTGCTTATTAATTATTTTATATATACAAATGAATAATTACATCTGATTTGAAATGTGAAGTTTTTATAACAGATAATAATCTGTTTTTAATCAATTATTAACCTTTTGGTAACTAAACATAAGAAATTGTTTTGAAAATAATCTAAAATTTATGGCTCAGTTAGCCGGGAGTAACAGTAACTTAATCTTACCGAAAAAAAGATCAATCTATTTCCTACAGATTAAGACGTAACATCTCACTGCCAACTATAATCGTTTCAATTGCTTTACATACAACAAAATGAAGCAGCTGATTTGCAACGTTACTGTTACTCCTGGCCAACTGAGCCTTGAGAATTGATTAACAATCTACAAAAGAGCTACTACGTTTTTGTAGATTTTTTTAATCAAATTCTAGAAGTACATTATGCAAATAGAGAACAAATTGATCTACTTCAGGAGAGCAATAGAGAATTTGTTTTCAGACATAAAGCTGTTAGTTCGGAGCATTACAATGCTGATTCTCATGTAAGAAAACTTTAAAACAATGATGGCAAAAAAAGCCGTTAACAAAAATCAAGTTTTTGCAAAAAAAAAATTTGAATCGCTTAAATATAATTAAGAGTTTTTATTCTTTATAAAAATGACAGTAACGTATGTCTTATAGAATGTTTTCTAGTTCAAAAAAACTTAATAAAAAAGTACAAGCAGCTTAAGGAATTTAAAAAAGTCTGCCCGGTTTTCCTTACAATAGTATTTTAGTAATGGAAAACCTCCTGAAGAAAATCCCTTTAGGTTTTTTTCCTATTTCTGGCAACACTGCTTTAAAAATAAGCGAAAAGTTTTATTAAAAATGTTTGTTTAATTAATAGCCTGGCACACGATGCACAGTGCTTTCTAGCGCTGTTGTAAATTTTATTGCAAGGATATGCCTACCTGCTATATGATCTTTTTAAAAAAAACTAAAATTTAGCTGCATTGATGCTTAGAATGCACTAAAAATTAATAACTGATTCAAAAGTAATGCGCTTAAATGCATTTCTTTTGTTTCATTTAGTGCTTAAATTTCTATTAAAATGCGAAAATAATATGGGGGTACTAAAGGCCGTTTAGCACTATCACACAAGTCTTACGTATTTTATTATTATTAGAAAATTAAAAATAACAAAAACAACTTATCATGACAGGGCTGTATTTTCCTAAAGATACGTTAGACTTGTGTGATAGTGTAAAGTACCCTTAAGTAAAATCTAATTAGGTGCTAGTGTTTTTGTCTTTTTATTATCTTTAGTTTTAATCCGATCGATCCATTATGGTTTGCAATTTATGTTATCAAATGAAGTATACTATAAAATTATAAACGTCTCCCTTTTTTTTATTAATCTTGGTACAAAACATCATCCGAAATGAGAATAATTTGTGAAAAACTTTAATAGTTTCCTAAAATCTTAGCTTTGATCCACTTTTACTACGGCATTCTTTCATCCGATTAAAGCCATTATTCACCAGTATTAGACGCGTAATTTAGTGAGCTTTCAAACAAGATATATTTTATTTTTATTGAACCAGTATATGACTCTGATTGGCGGCTGAATAAAAGCATACATCGAAAAACACAAATATACTGCTACCTGATAAGTGTGATGTGATACATTTCAACGAAGTTTTAAATTTGCAATAAATAGACATGTTTAACATGAAATGATGTAAAAAACTTTTTCTTTGTCCACCTTTGTATTAATCTATTTTCTAATGGCCGTTTTCTCATAACATGATTATCTTTTTTCCCAACGAAAAACTGTGCATTAAAGAAATTCAGGGGCCTAATTCTGGCAGTCGTGATCGAGTAATTTCTCGATTCGAAAGCAATTTTATCTCAGTCGATACTGAACGAATCAAAATTATGTTTTCAGTATTGTGAAACTCAAATTAATGCTTTACAACACTGAAAAAATAATTCCAATTCGTTAAGTATTGACTGAAATAACTAGATAATAAATTGCTTTCGAATCGAGAAATTACTCGATCACGACTGCCAGAATCAGGCCCCAGTTTTCTCAATGTCTCATTTGCTTCTATCCTGTCGCAAAACTAACCGGCGCTCATCTGCCAATTATTTTTTTTCCTTTTATTTGCCGTATAGATAAATTCAATCAGCTGACTCCCAACTTTTACATGTATTTTGAGAGGTGTTGCCAACTGAAAACAATGTTTTTTGTCGGTATATTGAGAAAACCAAAATTGTTAACAGACAGTTTATCGGTCTAATAAATTTATGTTGACATTAAGTAACAGACAGTTTGTCGGTACATTGAGAAAATGGCCATAAGTGTGTTAAAAGTTCAAAATTTTCATTTTCCAGCAGAAAATCTTAAATTTTTTAACAGTCATTAGACCTCCTAACGTATTGTCAAAATCAGAAATGAGAAGATCGTTTGTTTTTCATTTGTATGTACATATGTTTTTAGTTAAGTTTTGTAAAATATTAGGGTTGCTCAAAAAGAAATAAGGTACTAGTGTTCAAACAGAACTGCGTTGAGACCGCATGCTCCATGAAATTTTACATAAAAATTTGTCTTAGAAACCAGTCGTTAAATAAAATCCATTTTATTTTGCGAACGATTTTCTCTAAAGCTCTCACATATACATACACACTTATTCTCCCAACAATGCAACCATACTTTCATTAAATTTCATACATTTTGTAAACATAAAATGAAAAAAAGATAAAAAAAAACCAAAAGTTAAAACAATAATGGTTTTTTTCTTTTCTACAAAAAAAAGTGACAATTTATTTAATAAAATGCAATTTGTTGTCTGTTTCTTTTAAATTTTGCCCCCGAAAAGGATGAGTTTTTTAGAATAAAACAAGCCACCCTTTTCGGGAGCAAAATTTTTAAGAAACAGACACCAAATTCACATTTTTTTGTAGAAAAGAAAACACCATAAGTTTGCATATTTTTTTAGCGAAGAGAAATCATTAATGTGCTGTTTCGAGGTGACAGGCAATTGATTGTGTAGAGAAAATTTGTATGAAAATCACTCAGTTTTTTGAGTACTTTTCATATAAATTTTACTACACAATTAGTTGCGTGTCACCTGAAAACAACACATAAGTCTTGTTTATTAATATAAAATTTTTTAATTTTTTTTAGTTTTTTATGCCTTTAGAGGGTTAATTGGTAAACAATTAAGTCATTTTTTATTTTAGAATCTTAAATTTAGATACTCAGTGACTCAATACCAAAGCAGACAAGTAAGGAAGTACAGACGGTCAATCCAAACCATTTTATACCCTACAACACACCCTATACCCTCTTTGGGACACATGGGCAGTTCTTAACCTGCAAAACAAAATCTTTAATTAGTTAAAGATTCATATAACAGTTCTTTGTGTCAAAAATTATCAAAATATGTGAATATATACATCTATATGAGATTTTTTCGTCTTAAGGTTTTTTCTTAACTTACTAGAATAAAATTTTTCCATGACATAGTAGCTATTATAAAAGTTATTGTCGCCAAATTTTCTATCAATACCAACATGTGTTGTTTTTTTATATGAAAACAAAACAAACAAACAACAAAAGCATGGCTTAAGGTTTTTTATTCTCTAAAACAAATACAAATTAAAAGCAAAAATAAATCAACAATTCAAAAAGGCAAAAAACACACGCAAACACACACAACAACGAAGCTAATCAATACCAAAAACAATTTAAAGCAAATGCAAACCACAACAACAACAACTATTTTGGTTAACCTTTTACCAGCGTTGCTGATTTCTGTGTAACTATCCAAAAATGGGAAAACAATTTTCTTGGGCTATTATTGGATCATAAAATTTTTGTGTAATTTCGTTTCAACATTATTTTCAATAGAAGTAAATTTCTAAGGCTACCTTACCTCAGAATGAGCAACAT
This sequence comes from Pollenia griseotomentosa, assembly GCA_963931875.1. Taxonomy (NCBI): domain Eukaryota; kingdom Metazoa; phylum Arthropoda; class Insecta; order Diptera; family Polleniidae; genus Pollenia; species Pollenia griseotomentosa. The sequence goes on along the minus strand of OZ007561.1, from coordinate 197,334,627 downwards.
ATCGAGCCCTTACCGCAAAAAAAGCTTAAGTGACAAAAACACAATTTTACAGAAGAAGGTTTTCTTATTTTATTTCATAAAAATTTTGTATTAAGGTGTCCTTTTATTTAAATATTTTTGTTTTACTATAAAATCGTAAAGGTACCTAAAAACGAAAATTGAAAATAATGTCATCAAAGTTATCTTCGGGAATACAAAATGTATTATCAATAAGATTTATGTATTGCTTGCTAAATTCACAATTTTGTAGCTTAAGCTATTTTTGGGGTAATGGCTCGCTCTCTATATAATATTTTAAATGAGTAGTTTTGTCCATTTTTGGTTTGGTCACACCCTAAAAAACCGTAAGACGAAATCTGCCATTCAACAATTGAGTGGAATCCACAAGGCACCCGACGACGACAAAGAACTTAAACGAACGAAGTTAAACCGGAAAACTATTCAATGAATAACGCTCTCTACACTCAAAAGAAAAATCAATCCATTCTTACTCAAAGCAATCCGAAGCGGTATTAATAGTACGGTGAGTAAGGATTTTCTTGAATCAAGTACAGAAAGATTGATTCAAGTACGGATTTTCAATCGCAAAATACTTAAATTATCCATATTCAATCCCGTTTCACACTTGAAATAATCTGAAAATGAGATTGAGTTAAGTAAAACTAAGATTGAATCAATCTCAAAATACGCTTGATTAAGAATTATAAAATTGTTTTAATCCAAATTCGTACTTAAAATAATCCGAAAATGAGATTGATTTATGTAAAACTAAGATTGAATCAATCTCAAAATGCGATTGATTCAAGTATTATAAAGTTGATTTTATCAAGAAACTAGAAATTAGAGTCTAAACGCAATGTTTGTGGTGCGGTGCGATTTCTCGTTGCGGGAGAGAAAAATAAACATAATACAACGGAAGACGACGACGGAAATAGTTGACATTTTTTGTTTAAATTTTTATTAATTTTTTTGTGCATACATTTTTATCATGTTGTTTGTTTTCAATAATGTTGTGAACATAGCCAATTATTCAAAAACTATGGCAACATTAGAAATAGAACGAGTATCAAAAATTGAGAGACAATGCGAATTAAATACGCCTTGTTAAGAGAGAAAGAAAGTCCACAATGAAAACAAAATAGATTTTAATTTTATGCCGTTCCGCACTGCGGTTTTTTCCTTCAAAATCGTATGAAAACCCGTAACGTTATATATTATCGTTACATTGTGTTTAGACTCTTAGAAAGAAAAAGTTATAAGGATTGATTTACTTACCCGTATTACACCTTACAGAATGATAAAACACCAATATCTTGCCCGATATGGTTTTTATTTTATGTACTTATTTAACTAAAATATAAACTAAATGAGAATCGAGAGCTCAAATTTATTTTTTAACCCTAAGTGGTGCACATGACTCTCGTCAGGCCTTTTTTCAATGTGTATAGAAAATTAAAACATGCGTAAGCCGGAGGGTTAAACACAACAAAAAGTTGTATCTTTTTTTTTACTTGATTTAAGAATTTCATACTTATTTCAAGAAATTCCGGGATTGATTTTCGAAAGTAATCCCATTTAAGATTATTTCGAGTACGTTTTAGTGTTATTTGTACTTGAATTTTTGAGTACGACTCGTACTTAAAGTAATCATAAAAAACTTGATTTATGCCGAGAGTTTTTCTTTCTGTGTAGCTAATAATAGATAACAATGGAGAGTCTATGTTCCTGATGGAGTATAACAATAAATAATAATTATTTTCCCAACTTGATAATTACCGATAAAGCCCATTTCTAGGAGCAGCTTAACAGCGACAATAACACCCACTTAATTTTCAAAAGTTTATATAATATATGGTAAGAAGCGCTTGTATGTACGTGCGAAGCAGAATATGGTCACCACGTACAGAATATCAATTTTATAAGCTAATAAAATATAAGTTATACACAATTTAAACATGTAGCTCATTCTGCGCCATCCTGTATAAATTCGTAAATAGTAAGCTTACCTTAATATTAAAGTCAACTTTTGTTTTGAGTAGTTAATAAAATTTTGGATAATTCTGATAATTTTTCTATTTAAAATCGAATTTCGATTCCGGCAACACTGTTTTTAAATAAAGGCAATAAAGTGAGAGAAAAAGAGAGAGTGTGTGTTTGTGAAAAAAATCGATGTGTGTTGTTTACAAAAATCATTCCTAGAAAAGCAATAACAACAATACGATAATTATGAGTGCTAAGTTAATTATCGTTATTGTAATTATCTCTGATCAAGTTGATTTTTATACCCTCCACCACATTTAGTTGTGATGAGGGTATACTAAGTTTGTCATTCCGTGTGAAACTTTTTTAAATAATAATCTAAGACCGCATAAAGTATATACATATATTCTGGTTCCATGAGTTATTCCAAATCCGTCTGTCTGTCCGTCCGTCTGTATATTTGTCTGTCCGTCTGCTGAAATCACGCTCACCTTCGAATGACTCAAAAGATAAGAACAATATTGGTGTACAATTTTTTCTTGGTCTCCTAAGCAGTTTGGCATTGAAATCCATGAAATCCAAATCGCTTCAGTAGGAAACGAGTTATAAGTCAAAATGTGGCACAAAAAACCCTAAAAAATTTACCATTTTGTTACAAAAACTAGCGAAATGCATATATTGATGTAACATTTTGCACAAATCCGTTCTATGGGACTAACACAGATCCGTTCTATGGGACTAAATAATCATACCACGAAAATTCGTAAAGACCGGTCCATTCCATAGCCCCATATTAAGCCCACTCTTTTAAAAAAAAATATTTAGTACGCCTAAGGCCGTAACTAATAATACTATTGTTACAAATTTTAATGTGTCACAGATCTATATGACTAGAAATCTCACAGATACCGTAGAATTTCATTAAGATCGGTCCAAATATTACAAAGGCACCATATAAACCGTGCTCTCGAAAAACATTTTAGTATGCGTAAAGTCGTTACGAGTAATGCCTGCACGAGAAATATTCTAACTGTAGGTGGAGGGTATCAAAGATTCGGCACAGTCGAATACAGCACTTTAACTTGTTAGTATTGTTTTTATATTTTTTTACCTGCTTCAGAGCAAATCACTACTACATTATTTTTAAAACAATAACAAACTCAACAAAAATCATTAATTTGAGGACCCATTAACAGTTTGCGGTCAGTCATCAATTGACTGTTGAGACGTAAAGATCGATTTTAGTCAAACTTAGTTGTGGAATATAATACTCGTTTAACTTTAGTGTGTTAATTTAGCCGGTAAATATCTAATTAACGGCCAGAGAGATGCGTCGGACGTTCTGTCTCGCCATTTGCTTAATGCAAATCTTTGCTTACGCGATAGCTAATGAGAGGTAAGTTCAGTTTGAATTGCTTAGGTAAAAAATTATTTTAAAGAAATAAGTGTTGATAATCACTTGTTGTTGGAAATTTATAAGTTAATAGTTTAAATGATTAATCGAGATTTCCCACTGATTTCTTTCGAAAATCAACAACATAATAATAAAGTAATTTTGGCATGTAATTGTTAATATTATATTTAAACAAATTATACAAAAGACCTTTAAAATATTTGAAGCAAATTTTTCCAATATGTAGTGAGAACAGATGTGGCCAAAAAGTTTCTTATAAAAAGTGAAGATTTCAAAAAAAAAACCAATTTAAGCAAAATTAACTTCTAGAACGTTTTAAAAACTTTTTTATAGAAAAAGCCATAAGTATATAAAAAAAATTTTACAAAAATAGAAAATTTTTGTATAAGAAAACAAAAAAATCAAAACTTTAAGAAACTGATAATTTTTATAAAAATGGAAAATTTCCATAACAATGAAAAATATTGAAAAAATTTTTTTACAACTTTTTTTCCAAAATACAAATTTTTTTAATAATCGTTTTTTAAAAATTGAAAATGTTTGGAAATTTTTGTTTTTAGAAACAGAAAAATGTTTTCGTAGAAACAGAAAATGTTTAAAAGTTCTTATGCAAATAGTCAATTTTTAAAAAATTTTTTCGAAATAGTTAATTGTTTTAAAATATTTCTTGAATTTAAAAAAAAAAATCCTACATAAATAAGAAAGAAGTCTTTCAAAAATAGCATATTTTTTAAAAATAGCAAATTTTATAAAAATAACAAATTTGGAAAAAACTTCGCATAAAAATAGCAAATATTGGAAAAAATTCCTTTAAAAATACCAAACTTCCCATAAAATTAGTAAAGTTTCTATAAAAATAGCATATTACTGAAAAGTTTCCTATAAAAATGCCAAATTTGAAAAAAAATCCTCTAAAAAAATTTCGTATAAAAACAGCAAGTTTTTGATAAAGATTTCATAAAAATAGCAATTTTTTAAACCACTTTATATAAAAATAGCAAATTTAAAAAAATTGGTCCCATAAAATAGCAAATTTCTGTATAATTGCCAATAACAATAGCAAATTTCTAAAAAATTTCCTTAAAAATATCTTAAAAATTATCAAAGTAATTTTTGGGAATACAAAATTTACAAGATTTTGTTAGTCGTGCTTAATTCCCAATTTATATTATTGATAAAAACACTGGAATTTATTGTTGAAGGGATAAACTGAAAACTTTTCTATAAGAATTTAAAATGTGTTAAAAATTCCCTTAAAAATTACCAATTTCCTATAAAAATAGCAAGTTTTTTAAAAACTTTCTGCAGAGTGTTCTGAAAAAACTTTCTGTAAAAATGTCAACTTTTTAAAAAAAATTGCAAATTTTAAAAAAATAACTATAAAAATATAAAGTTTTGAAAAAACGTTCTAAGAAAGTGTTAAATTTGTGGAAAAAAATTTCTAAAAAAATGTTGAATTTCTGAAAAATTCCAAATTCCAAGCAATGCCAAATTTCGGAAAGATTTCCTGTAAAATTAGCAAATATTTAAAAAACTTCCTATAAAAATAGCAAAAAAAAAATACTTAAAATTTTTAACTAATTTCCTATAAAAACTGCATATTCTTTAAAAATGTCCTATAAAATTAGCAAATTTCCTAAAGAAATAAAATGTTTAAAAAATATATATTTTTTAAAACTTCTGCTGGAATTTAAAATCATATTTATTAAAAAATTAAATATGTATGTATATTTTAAGAAACATTTTAAGACATTGTGTTAAAGAAGTCGTCTAGTACTGTCTGCAAATCTCTCTAATTTTTTTTAGTATAATTCTTCTCTAAATCTATCTTAATTTAAATATTTAGGTCATGATCATTAAAATTTTTTGTTAAGTCATTTGAAATTCAAAATTTATTAATCTTTGTAATTAAGTCAAAAATAATAAGTCATCATACTAAACAAAATGTTTACTGTATATCCAAGTACTTGTCTGGAAACACTTGTTGGGTGCCATTGGGCTTACTTCCACTTAGTTTTTTGCTTGGATTTAATTTATTTTTAGGCAATTAAATTCAGGGGTTTTTACTAACATGCATATTTCCTAGAATTTCAAGTGCAAGTTTGAAACCATTTAGCAAATATGTGTCATGCTTTTCTCTTAATTACTATAAAGTTCAAGTAAATAATTGCTATAATTTGTTGACAAAAAAATAACTTTTATTTGCATATCGTGTGGGCACAAATGGGTTAATTAGTGAGCTGAGCTTGAATTTAAGTTAAATGGGAGTGCTTAACTTTTTTATACCGATTTTTTTTTTTTGCTAGTTTAAAGTAATAAACAATTTTAAAGTCAACAAACGAGTAGACATCAAAAAAAATGGTGGTCAATGTTATTACCCTGGCACGTGATTTATTTTAAAAACGTATACAAATCCGATAAAATAAATACAAAAGATAAAAACATAAATCAAGCATAAAGCACTAAAAAGTCTATCGATTTGAATTTTGAGTGAAATATGTAAATTCAAATTAACAATTATTTAAATCAAATATTTTAACCGCAAAATTTTTTTTTCTTTTTTTTAATTTGAAAAGAAGAAAAAAATGCTGTTTATATATTTCTAGCAAAATTTTTTTTAATCATATATTTTAAGCAAAAATTTTTTAATATAAAAATTTCAGCAAAATCTTCTATAGTTAGAAAATTATAGCAAAATTATCAATTATTATAAAATTTGCAAGATATACTAAAAATGACATATTTTAGCAAAATTTCTTATAATAAGCACATTATAGCACAAAAACCTATAATAAGCAAAATATAGCAAAATTTCCTATAAAAAATTTCTGACAAAATTTTCAATAGCAAATGTTTGGCAAAATTTCCGATTTTGGCAAAATATCCTATAAATAGCAAAGTTTCCTATAATTAGCAAAATTTGCTATAATTATCAAATTTTAGCAAAAACTCCTATTATTAGCAAATTAAAGTAAAATTTCGATGAAGCCCGACCATACGACAGAGACAAAATTTCGAAAGTATACCCTATGGCCGTCTGGTCGTGAGCTTTTAGGAGAGAAGAAAAAAAGAGTGGAATTTATTTTCCTCTCTCTCTCTCTCTCTCACTCTCTTAAGCAATCAAGACTTGTCGGATAAAACTTGAAGAGTATGAACCAGCACTTAACACTACTGTTCCTGACACAATGTTGACCCACTTGTTCAGGTATAGCATATCAGAGTTATAGCTAAGCGGAAGAAAACGCTCCGCTCTCCGCTCTTGCTTAGGTATGGCTGTTAGAAAATAAATTTCTTTTATAATTTAATTAAACAAAAGCAACTTATTTTATCGTTTTGCCACTAATATTTTAATGCATTCTTTTGTGAAAAGATTGTCTTAAGCCATTTTTACGGCCTTATGCTTCTTAAAGGACTTAAGGGCTTCAATATATAGATATTGTATTTATATTTATTTAGTCATTATTATTATTGAAGAATTGGCAATACTGTTTTACAGATTATTTGGATCATATGATTATTTCATTTAGCAAATTGTTTTCAAAGCCCATTAAATTGTCAAACATTTTTTTTTTTTTGTTGAATATACAATTTAAAGTTTTTATTCGTTTTGTTAATTAAAATTCTGAATAGAAATTTTAAATCAAATAAATATAATTAAAACAAATAATAAAAAATGTTTGTATTTATTTTAATGATTTTAAATTCCAAGTTCAAGGCAGAGTTCATCATCCATCCATCTTCAATGGTGTTTATAATTTTGAAATTTATAATGGTTTTGAGTGGTTTGGTTTATGAAATTGTGTGCTAACAACAAATAGCAAAGAACAATAAACCAACAAAAAAAAAAAAAACAATATAAATCATACAAAAAAAAGTTTTAACAAATTTGTGCTGCTTTTTGAATTTTATTACATGTTACGGATTTTCGGGGAGATTTAACAATTCTCGGTACTTAATTTATGATGATGATGTATTAACAGATTTTATTTATTTATATTTTTTTAAACTTCAAAAGCTTGTTTGTTGTTTTTTAACGTGTATTCATAAATTGTTGTAGTAAATGAGGGGGTTTTTTTTTGTGTTTCATGTTTTTTTTGGGTTTTTAACAAATTTATCATGTTTTAACACTTTTAACACAATGAGGGATTTTTTTATTGTCACTTTGTTTTATCCATTTAAACAATTGCCTGTAAGAGATTCGGTGTGAATCTGAGTGTAAGTGTGAGTGTTTGGATCTGTGTCTGTTTAAAACATTAATAAATTAATATTTATGAGGATGCAGCTTTAAAAATTATCATGTTTTTTTATGTCAATTTTTCTCAATTTTGCTTTATTTTCTGTGTGTTTTGGTCCAAAATGGATTATTGGTTCATTTCGCATCTCATGTTTTTTTGCTCTCGTAATTTTTGTTTAAATCTTTTTTAAAATTTATTTATTTATGCATTCATTCGGCAGCGGTCTTATTTAGTATTTTTTTTTTCATTCATTTTAAATGTATTTAAGATTCTGTTAAACCGCCAATTGTGTCACAAATTAAAAAAAAATCAACTTGAAAAATATCTCGATAGGAAATCAGGTTTAAAGTCATAAATATATTGGGGTCTCTTTGTTAAGTATTAAATGGTGATTGTTTTGTTCAACAAAAAAAATTAAAATCACATAATTTTTTAATATAGCAAAATTTTTTTCTTAAAAAGAAATTTAATTTTAAATTTAAGCAAACGATTTTATTTTTATATAATTTCTTTTATTAAATAGAAAAATATATATAAATCTCTAGGAATCAAAAATCATTAATAGATTGGAATAAAAATATTAAAAAAATTAATAAATGATTTTAAATTAAACTAGTCTTGAATGAAAAACAATCCCCAAAAATTTTAGTTGATATTAACGAAACAATAAAAAAAAAATTGTCATCGCCTTTTAATAACTTTCAAAAAAAATCCTGTTTCCCATTTTCAACGATTTTGAAATGTTCCCAATCAAGACACATTCACAAGGTATATGAATGATGCATAAACCTTGTGAATGTGCCTTGATTGATGCATTATGAATCAAAACGACTTGTGCAGGCTGTCAATTTTTTTAACCAACACCACAATTGTGGAGAAGGCATTATGCGTTTGTGCTGGTGTGTGTAACACTAAAAAATATGGTCAACATAATTTGGTTTTGCCGGGTCCATTATTGGCAATGGGTTTCAAATAGGATACAATATCGAACAATTTCTCTATATATACTGTGTTGTAGGGTGTCAAATGGTCGGTCTTTTTTAACTTGCTTCTTAAAGGCTTGTTTAACTTGTTGTATGGCATTTAAAATAACATAACAACGATCAGTTGAGCAGATGCTCATACTGGTTTAGGGTCTTAAATATAATTTGACAATTTTTAGGTAATTTTTGGTTGAGCTTCATTTTTTTTTTTAATTAAAATATTAATTACCTTTTTAAAACGTGTGTACAAATTTAAAGCAAAAAACAAACAAAAATTATTTAATGAATACTAAACAATAAAATGAAATTAGATAAAAAAAAAATCACCAAAAAAGTTGCCATTGAACTGGTTACAACCGGAAATTTTAATTGCTAAATTGTTTAACAGCTTTTTACTAAAGATATTTTAAGCATGGGGTAAATAGATTTTTTTTTAATTCTAATTTGCTTTCTGGAAATGAGAAAAATATCCCAATATGTATAATTTTTTTTTTTTTTTTTTTTTTGATAAGTACTTTATCTCTCAAATCTTATGTTTTTTTTTGAAAACTCTTCTAAGCCTAACAAATTGTTGGCCTTTTAAAAATTTAGTAGAACAAATATGTACATATACTACATTTTTAAAGTGCAAAATAACTATGAACTATTGTAGGAATGAAAAATCTTTTATCATTTCAAATAAATTATAACAACTTTTAAAACACAATTTTAGTAATCAGCAAAACAATTTTTTTAAGATTCTACGCACTAGTAACAATCTTGTAAACAAGATTTTATCATACATTTACTACAATCAATTAAATATTTCTTTACAATTTCATCAAAAACGTTTCCTAAAATAAGTTTTTTTTATCAAAAATAACATGTTAGATTGTTATATTCGGCTGTAACGAATCTTTGATAGCCTCCATCGACAGTTAGAATATTTCTGAAGCGGGCTTTGTATAGGACCTACCCAATAAAAAATGAAGCTTCCAATGAAGCAGGTTTGTAAGGGAAAAACGTAAAAGCATCGCTTGCCATATCACTTACGGCAGACCTGAATTTTATATGGCGTGTTCTCACTTTAAAGCAATAGACTTTTGACACAGAAAGCGCTTTATTCAGCGCATCTTAAAATTGGTGAATGTAACGATCAGCCTTACACACCGAATTTTTTCTTGGTACCGTTATTCTTTAATATGCTCCTTTACAAACCTGTTTCTTGGTAAGGGAATGTCGTGGCTCTTCAAATGTTTTATTTTTTCTCTTCAAATGTTTTATTTTTTTTTTAATTTTTTAAGAATTCGTTAACTTACCTTATTGATTCTCTGTATGTCTAATTGCGTAGCGCATAAATGTGCGCGTACTTTAAAAAATTAACTATTAGTGCTTCGCCAAACAGGAATATTTTTATTGGGTATAATAAATTATGGGCCGATATTCACGAAATTTGACAAAGTGATTTATAGTCTTATAAAACTACGACTGACGAAATATTATTATGATCACGTTTTTCGTTATGGTTTTATGCGTACTCCGAGAGTAGGTTAACCTATGGTTAACGAAAGCTGACACTGTGATTTCTAGTCAAAGAAAACTGCGGCAGACCAAAATTTACTATAATAGCGTTTTTGGTTACGGTTTTATGCATACTAAAGTGTTTTCCGAGAGTAGGCTTTATATGGGGCCTATTATATATTATCGACCGATTTCCACAAAATTATGTGGTTTGATTTCTAGTCAATATGTTGATCCGCCTCTATGTTGATCCGCCTCTATTTATGTTAGTTTTTGTAACAGAATTACCATTTTTTGGGGTAGTGGTTCCACATTTGGATTCACAACTCTTACTATACCTAGCCGATTTTGTTGGATTTTAAACCCAAACTGCTTAGGTAAACGAGAATCAATTTGACACCAATATTGTTATTTTCTTTTGAGTTTTTCAAAAGTGCGCGTGTTTTCTACAGACGGACAGACAGGCAGACATGGCTAAATCGAATTACAATTACTCAAAGACCCAGAGTGTGTATGAGGTCATAAATTAATATTAAAAATGTTTCACATGGAAAAAAAACTTAGTATGTCATCTTAACATCTAGTTGTGGAAAAGAATAAAAAAATGTGATAAGACGAAATACACATAAACACGCAGAGAAAAAGCGAAAGCGTTTTTTTTTTAACAACCGAAAAGACTAAACAAATAATAGACAAAAAGTAAATATTTTACACTTAATAAATGATAAGACTGACCTTTTCACTTACTATCAAAATAACCTAAATAAACATTCCAAAAAAAAGAAATAAATATGTATAAATTAAAATGTTTTCCAATTATCTATCTAATTCCAGCAAATATACTGTTATCGCGCCTGGCACCATACACTCCAATGATAAATATACCGCAGCTGTAGCTGTCCATCATGTCAGCCAACCCTGTCAAATTAAAGTTGGCATCACAGGTCCCTCATACAATGAAACCAAACAGGTTGAAGTATCGGAAAACGAAGTTAAAAATGTCGAATTTGATTTGCCAACCCTGGAAAAGGGCGATTACAATTTAACGGCCGAGGGTGTTAATTGTTTGAATAATTTCAAAAACACCACCCGACTGATTCATAATAAATTCAGTAATCACGTAAGAATACAAACGGATAAGGGCCTTTATAAGCCCGGAGATGAAATTAACTTCAGGGTGTTATTTATGGATAAAGACCTCAAGCCGGCTCAGCCAGAAACAGATGCTGTTATATGGTTTGAAGATGGAAAACGTAATAGAATAAAGGAAATTTCGGATTTTAAGACTGTCAAGGGTGTTTACACGGGTAAATTTAAGATTTCTGAATTTCCGGTAACCGGAGGATGGCGTTTGGGTGTTAAAAATGGTGCCCGATTTGATCGTACGGTATACTTTGATGTTAACCACTATGTTTTACCCAAATATATGGTCAAGGTCGAGGCCACAGAATCGGTATCAGTTAAGGATGGTGATATGCAGATTATTGTTAGAGCCAAGTAGGTTTTTCTTTTGTCAAAACCCAAAAATATTTTATTATATTTACTAAAAATTTGTTTCCTTAGCTACACCTATGGCAAACCTTTGGATGGCAAGGCTACTGTCATATTATCTTTGGGCTCCCACCACTACTACTACGACTCTAGCCTTAATTCGGATATGACCGAGGAAAAGAAAGAACCTCCAACTCTTATCAGAACTGCCGATATGGTTAAAGGCAAAGCTAAAATAGATTTAAATATTAAGGAATATGATGCCTATTTGCCCTTTAAAAACTCTGCTTCCTACATGAGCATTTTAGCCACTGTAGAAGAACAATTTACTGGTGTCAAAATCAATGGCACTTCATCCACCACTGTCTATCCCTATCGTTATACAATGAGCTGCATTAGCTACGACACCTGTTCCACCTTTGAAGTGGGCAAGGAAAAGGATGTACTCTTTCAAATTACTTATATAGATGGCTCTAATCTTAAGGATACCAAATCGCTTATTGAACTGACTTACAAAGAAGTTTTACGTAAAAATCATTGGTGGCATCATGAACGTACTTTAAATGATGATGATGATGACTCTGTAGTAGTTACCACCATGGAACCTCCAGTAGCAGAAAATCGTACTCTCTCCTTCAAGGGACATATGAACGAGACCGGTTTTGTTCACTTTAAGGTTTCTTTGCCTGATTTGTATGAATATGAGGGCTATTCTCATTATTATTCTTTGGAATTGAAATATCTGGATGAGCAACGTGAGCTTTTTACCACTTATCAGCATCGAGAACCAAAAAAGGTGGAAACCCCTAAGGAGGAGGATGAAAAGTCAAAGAAATACTTTATGTTATTGGATAAATACTATTTGGAGAAAAAGTAAGTTGTAGGCAATTAGTAATCAAATTGAAATTTGATCATATATATATATGATGTGGACTTAGGTGACGTTGCTTGATAAGAAGTGATCTTAAGACACTTGGTCTAATAAGCATTGTTCGAAAATAAACCAAACATAATTTAGCGTAAGATACACACACCCAGAAACGATATATATTTTTGTTTGTGCATTAGTACACAATTCTTAATACCGTTCATTACTATTTTCACGAAAGTAAGAAACATTATGTGGTGTTCTGTTTTAGCGAACACATCAAGAACAGTAGGTTTAAAAAATTAAGTCTAAAAATATGTAGACGTAGGCATAGCCGAGATATTCTTAGCATAAGCAGAGCTAATCTTAGTCTAAAAAGACATAATTTTAGTTGACAAATTCTACGATGACGTAGTATTTAAAGAAGACATACTGAAAAAGATAAAGACGTAGCTTAGAAAAGTTTAGTCTTACATATTAAACACTAAAATTAATCCTTAAAAATGTATTAAAAGACGAGTAGTATATATAAATTAGTTCCAAAACTAAAAAAAAAATGTTTAACTAATCAAAAACATCTTCCTTAATTTGAATCCTTTCCAGATTAAACATAAACAAAGCAGATGAATTTACGTTGAACTCCAGTCAACCTTTGTCCTATTTCGATTATAATGTTATTGGGCGTGGCAATATTTTGAAAAGCGGACGCGTTGATTTGCCCGACAAGCCCAAAGTTTATAATTTAACCTTGACCCCAGAGCTATCGTGGGCCCCCAATTTCGGCGTCTATGTCTACTATGTAGATGAAAATGGTGAATATCATTACGCCGAGCAGAGATATCATGTTGATTTTGAATTGCAAAATCAGGTAGCAATTTAAATTCTGTCCTTAGAAGTTTTGGAAATTAATCTGTATTTAAATTTTTGCAGATCAATGTAACTGCTGCCAAACAAGTTGAACCAGGTCAGGAGGTGGCTTTGAAAATCCAGACAACTCCTAATTCTTTTGTCGGTCTCATGGCTGTCGATCAAAGCGTTTTGCTTTTGAGATCCAACAATGACTTGAACTTCTACGAATTCAATTCGGTTTTGAGCTCCTACAGCACCAATACTCCTCACCAAGGTGGTTATTCTGAATATCCTGGAACGACTTCGGGTTGTGTTACCTTAACCAATGCTGACTATTTCTATAATTGGACTAAGCCGGATTATTTGTCAAGTGAGTTGTTGCGAGAGGCTATAGTACAGCAACATGTATCAACGGTAGGTTGTCATTTTTTTTATAATTTATAGGACCTTATTCTGCTGCAGATCGTGGTTTTATTAGTAATGATATTAATCTTAAGACTGCAGTAAAAGGAGCCTCTCCTATGGCACCCGGTGTTCAAGGTGCGTTTGGAATTTCTGGTGAGAGTGCAACTGTTGGAGGAGCTGTGGGCGTCAATAATCTGCAAGTTCGTAAAGACTTTTCCGAAACTTGGCTTTTTGACAATATCGAAAAGTAAGCAGGTTAAGCGTTTTTGTAAAGTCAAATGTTTTTATTTCTATTTTTCTTAATTCTAGCACCGAAAAAGCTGAATTTACTTGGTCTAAAAAAATTCCCGAAACTATTACATCCTGGGTTTTGACAGCCTTCTCTTTAAGCCCCACCAAGGGCTTGGGTGTTACAAGGGACCAAACTAAAATCAAGACTTTCTTGCCCTTCTTTATATCCATACGTTTACCATATTCAGTTAAAAGAGGTTTGTTATTGAAGAATTTTCGATTTTCTAGCGGTTTTAAATATTTTTGTCTTCCAGGCGAAGTTATTAACGTACCTGCCTTGGTCTTCAACTATTTGGACAAGGCCTTAGATGTTCAGGTCACTTTGGATAATAGTGATAATGATTATGAATTCACTGAATTCGACAATGAAGTAATCAGTGAAGAAAAACTTAATAAGAGCATACGTGTTCCCGCTAATGGAGCTGCTGGAGTTTCTTTCCTAATCCGGCCAAAAGTCATTGGTAACGTCATGTTGAAATTCACTGCCGTTTCACCAGTAGCTGGTGATGCCATACACAAGTCCATGAAGGTGGTTCCCGAGGGTGTTACCCAATACGCCAATCGTGCCTATTTAGTTAATCTAAAAAAAGACCCGGAAGTTAAGAATTCATTTGAATTGGAACTACCAGAGGATTTAGTAGCCGATTCTGAGCATGTCGAAGTAGGGGTAATGGGTGATATTTTGGGTCCAGTTTTGAATAATTTGGATAACTTAGTGCGTTTGCCTACCGGCTGTGGTGAACAAACCATGTCCGCTTTATTGCCCAACTATTTGGTAATGAAATACTTGCAGAACTCTAAACGATTGACTCCCAACATGGAAACGAAATTGCGTTACAATCTAGAGACAGGCTATCAAAACATGTTAAAGTATCGCCATAATGATGGTTCCTTCAGCAGCTTTGGTCCACCAGAAATGAAGGAGAAGCCTCGTAATGGTTCCACCTGGCTGACTGCTTATGTTGTAAGATCTTTACATCAAATCAAGAAGTACGTCAATGTCAACGAAAAAATTATTGAAGATGGCCTTGCTTACCTAAGCAAGCAACAAGCTCCTAACGGTACCTTTACCGAAAAGGGTGATTACTTCTACGCTTCGCAAAGAAATCATATAACACTCACTGGAGCAGCTATTTTAGCTATCCAGGAAAATGCCACTTATGCCGAGAAATACTCCCAAGAACTCAAAAAAGGTTTGGACTTTATCGCTCAGAATATAGACAAAGCCGATTCTCTACATGCCCAGGCCGTTGGCACTTACACCTTGAACAAGGCCAAGCATATTGCAGCCAAAGAAAAACTTGCCAACCTTAAATCTTTGGCCAAAACCGAATCAGATCGCATGTGGTGGTCTGCGGACAAAAAACCTGTTGTTGGTCCTAGATGGTGGTTCTATGTTTTCAGCAATGATGTCGAGATTACCTCATATGCGTTGTTGACCCTTTTGGACCAGGACTCTACTAAGGTGGATGATGTAGTGCCCATTATTAAGTGGCTGATAGCTCAACGTAATAGTTATGGCGGGTTTGCTTCAACCCAGGATACCGTTGTCGGTTTGACGGCTCTTATTAAATTTGCCAAATTTTCCGATTACGAGCCGGCTAAAATGAACATTGATATTGAGTCCAAGGATAAGAAGGAGACCGTTAAGTTGACTGAGGATAATGGCATTTTGTATCAAAATGTAGAGGTACGTTTTTAAAGATTATTATAGAATTTGGTCAGTTGAAGTGAAAGAAGCGAAAGAGTTTCTTAAAAAAAGGAGTCTGAAAAGAAATCTTATTTAATTAGACATTATCTTGAACTACTTAGTTAAAACAAATGTCGTAGGGAAACACGTAGCATATGTCTTAATTCTAAGAAAACGTAGTCCACGAACTAAAATTAAAATACGTATCCAATAAAGTTTCAGTCTGCAAAGTCAATATCTAAAAACATGAAAAGCTTCTTTTTCAAATTTATTAACAAGTTTTTCTTGTAATAGACCTAGTATCGCGAAGCCTAATACCTTGTCTGCAGGAGTAGCTTACAATGAGTTTATATCGCATTCCACACCATGATTTCTTTGCAACGAATGTGTATTATATTTTATGACTTGGCTCGTTTCAGCTCTGAGTCCTCCATATGTATACATTAATGTGTTGTTGTTGACATTGTTTTTACTGGTGTTGTTACTTGTGTTGTTACCTGTGTTGTTTCTGGTGTTGTAACATGTGCTGCTACTAGTATTGTTTAAAATGTAGTTACTGGTGATATTGCGTATATTGTTATTGGTGCTGTTACGACATTTTTAGCTTTATCGCTGTTGTTGTTGATGTTGTTATAAGTGGTTTCTAGTGTTTTACCTTGTTTTGTTACTAGTGTTGTTTCTAGTATTATTACTGATGTTGTTGGTTATGTTAATGTTGATGGTGTTGTTTTCAGCGTTGTTTCTGTTGTTGCTGCTAGTGTTGTTAATGTTGTTGTTGCCTGTGGTGTTTCTGGTGCTATAACTTGTGTTGTTACTGGTGTTGGTTAAAATGTGGTTACTGGTATTATTTTTTATGTTGTTATTGGTGCTGTTACGTTATTTCTGTTGTAATTTTTACTGTTGTGGTGCTGCTTCTGTTGTTTTTGCTAGAAAACGCAATCTAAGAAGCAACAAATACGTCTACAGAAGACAAAAAAGGCACAGTCAAAGAAGAAGTAATATAAGAATTAGTCTTATAAAAGTGATCTTAGGATACTAAGCTTAAGAATACATAGTTTAAGAAGGCGTAGTCTTAGAAGACAGAGTCTATGAAGACGTAGTCTAAGAACACGTGGCCTAGCCAGACGTTGGCTAAGAAGACGAAGTTTAGTAAAAAGTAGTCTAAGAAAATTTAGTTTGCTTTAACTAAGGGTTATAATGTAAAAATAAAGAAAACGTAGTTTAAAAACACCAAAATAGGAAGACATATGAATAGGAAAACATCCGATAAAAATACTTCTCCGATAAAAAGACTTACGCAAACAAGTTAGCTTCGCAAAATTTTTCGTGAAAAATTTTCTTACCATATAAATCTGTTTTTATTTCAGATGCCCCCTAAGACCAAATCAATTGAATTTACTGCCAAGGGCACCGGTACTGCTTTAGTGCAAATTTCCTATCAATACAACATTTTCGAAAAGGAACCCAAACCAAGTTTTACGATAAGGACAACAAAAATCGAAAACAAAAACAGACCATCCCACTTGGAAATGTTAACATGTGTCAATTATGTGGGTGAGGGTGAATCCTCTAACATGGCCATATTGGAGATCTCAACACCTTCCGGTTATGTAATTGATGATGAAAATCTCAAGGAAATTAAGGAAATAAAGAGAGTTAGTGTGAGTATTTTAAACTATAAAAATGTAAAAAAAAAAGACTTATTATTTGAATTTTTGTTTTTTCAGAACACTGAATTGAAAAACTCTGCCTCCATGTTGGTTGTCTACTTTGATCACTTGTTTAAGAACGATGAAACATGTTTGATGATTGCAGCCTTTAGAACTCATGCTGTGGCCATGCAAAGACCTGCACCCATTGTACTGTACGATTATTATGATACCAGCAAGAAGGTTACCGCCTTCTATGAAGTCGAGTCAAACTTATGTGATATTTGTGAAAGCGAAGAAGAGTGCAATAAATGCAAAAAATGAATAGTTTCTTTTCCTTTCTTTACTTAAACTATTTTTAATTTTTATTATTTTCTCTTTTTTGTAATTCAAAATTTCTATAGTTAAGATTTCTTAGCAAAACGCAAAACAAAAAATAAACAAACGAGCTTAAGTTTTTCTTGTAATTTTAAGATAATCATAAATTAAAATATAAATAATATAAAATAAAAGATTTTGTAAAGATAAAGAAAATTCCTTTCTTCATAAAAATAATTTAATGAACTTAAGCCTAATAAAAAATATTAAAAATTTGGATTAAAAACCACAAATAGTTCAACAAAATAACCACAATACTAATTATTGTTAAAGCTAAGGCACGAGCTTTATGTGTTCATTTGTCCTTCAAGTTGTGCTGAAAAAGGTCAACAAGAAAAAGAAAGACAAAAAAAAAAAACCAAAAAATGTACTTTGGACTTCAATGTAAAATCAATTAAAATGGATAATCATTCAAAAAAGCAAATTTCGATCTGGTTTAAGGATTGATGTTTGACTATTGACGTCAGCAGTCGTCGATGAATGCGAGTGTAAAACGGCAAATCCATCTGAGGAGATTGAGTGGTTGCGATCGAAACATGTCATGGTAACCTGCCGGCCGCGGTTCGAATCCCGGCCACGGTCAAGAATGAAAGATTATCAATAACAATTTTTATTAAAGGGGTTAAAAAATTTAAAATAAATCTTAATAATTGTTTGCTTTACAGATTTGTTTTCTAAGAAAAAAGGTTTAAAAAAAAGGTTTTTAATGTAAATTTGTATGCAGACAACCCTGCTCTTAAACTAATTCTATCTGGGTTATGTTTCTTCATTAGACTGCGCCTTTTTAGAACATGTCTTCTTAGAAACCATTTTTTTTTTTTTTTTTTTTTTTAACACATCTTCAAAGAAAACGTTTTCCTAGACTACGTTATTTAATACTAGGTCCTCTTGAAATACGTCTTCTAAGACAACATAGTTCAACAATATGTTTTCTTAACCTACATTTCCTTAGGCTATATCTGTTTAAACAATGAACGTTTTCACAGCCAAAATCTGTTTCGATTTCGTTTTCTTAGACTACGTCCTCTTAGACTTCGCTTTCTTAGACTACGTCCTTTTAGTCTTCTTAGACTTCGTCTTCTTAGACTACGTCTGCTTAGACTACGTCTTCTTAGACTACATCTTCTTAGACTACGTCTTCTTAGACTACGTATTCTTATACTGCGTCTTCTTGGACAACGTCTTGTTAGATTACGTCTTCTTAGACTACGTCTTCTTAGACTACGTCTTCTTATACTGCGTCTTCTTAGACAACGTCTTGTTAGATTACGTCTTCTTAGACTACATCTTCTTAGACTACGTCTCCTTAGACTACGTCCTCCTAGACTACGCCCTCCTAGACTACGTCTTCTAATACTGCGTCTTCTTACACAACGTTTTGTTAGACTACGTCCTCTTAGACTACGTCTTCTTAGACTAGGTCTTCTTAGACTACGTCTTCTTAGACTACGTCTTCTTAGACTACGTCTTCTTAGACTGCGTCTTCTAATAGTGCGTCTTCTAAGACTGAGTCTTCTTAGACAACGTCTTCTTAGACAACATCTTTTTTAATTTTGAAGGCCAAAGTGCTTTTTCTTTTATTTATTCTGTCTTCATAAGCAAAATTTTTTTAACAAAGCCTTTTAAGCTACGCTACGCATGCAATGTCTTCTTTGACTTAGAATTCGTTAGCTTAGAATGCGTCTAATTATATTACGACTGCTTGAACTACGACTTTTTTAATAACAACTTCTTCAACTTAGCTCTTAACACTGTACCCTACTTAATCCTGATTTACCTCTTCCGTAAGGGGCTAGCCGTTCCAAATGTACAACTTTCAAGTTGGCTCTTGGACATTTCTATTTCTGAATTTACCTTCATTACTTTTTTCCAAAATTACAATTTTCCATTTATTTTCCTCTCGCATTTTTAAACGTTTAACTTTTCTAAATATTTTAAAACCCATTAAATTTAAGCGCAATTAAATGTATTCCCCATATAACTTATTTAATCTTTCCAATGTCTTCCAGAGCTTTCGTATCTCCTGTTTCCCTTTTCTTATTACGTTACTACGGTTCACGACACCTTTTGTTTTTCTTCATAAAAATTACAGAAAATGAACATTATGTTCAGCTTGAACTCATTAAATTTATTTGCCACCACTTAGATACAAAAAATTATACTCCTGAGGGCAATTGTTACAAAAAAAAAAAAAAAAAAAAAAAAAAAAAACTTGCTATGCGTACAAGGGTGGTTGTTGGATGGTGGGAAAAACAAAGAAAAAAGGCAAAAATGTCATATCTTTTGCTACAAACAACATACATATGACTTTTTGTGTTTTGCTCTTTTTAGTTAATATGTTTTTTTTTTTAAATTTTGCTTTACATTTTTAAATATACTCTATCTATATGTGTATATACAGTGGTGGCAACACAATTAGATACAATGTTTTTTAAAAAAAAAACTATCGCAGTGTAACTTCTATGAAAACCTTTAATGTTACTTTACATTGCTGGTAATGCAAACCATGTAAAGTTTTGTTGCAGTTGAAAACGCTGGCGATATCTGCCTTTTATCGCACAATTGTAACCAAACTAAACTAAAAGTTGTCGAAATTGAAGCTGGCCTTAAGACAAATAAAAAAAAGAAAGCAAAGTGATGCGCTGCAACACCCAGATACATTGCGTTGAGCTAGAAAACCTGAAATCATTTTGCTATCTTGAAAGCATTTTAACTAATACGGTCGACTGCAGAGACGATGTAGCCTATCGAATTTCAAAGGTTTGCCAGTTTTTTGGTATTCTAGGTCCTTTATGGAAATCATCAGATATTTAAAAATGCACTGAAATCAGGATCTTCAATTCCTGCGTCAAATCTGTGCTTTTATACGCCTGTGAATCTTGGAACACGTTACCACACGACATAAATACGATCCAATGCAATATTTAGTAAACGATGTCTACGAAGGAACCTTAAGATATTTTTACCAAACGCTATAACCAACACGCAACTATGGCGACAAACAGATCAACGACCAATTCATATCGAAGTCCCAAGCCGCAAATGGCGTTGGATTGATCATACGCTGCGTAGACCTCAATGTCATACTGCGAGAGCTGTTATTGATGGGAAGTCTCAGCGCAACACTCGAAGAATTTGAATTTAATGGGCAATCTTGAATTTTACTGGTATTTGCGCTTAGTTTTGGGCTTTAGGTATTGCAAAATATGTATATAATTAATTTTTTTAGTCAACATTTTTGTAAAGAACTTTATGCCCGCCCTCCCCTTTTTCAGGGCGTTTCTTGCGATTTGTTAGAATCAAGCCAAAAACTACCGTTATGAGAGGCAGTTAGAGGGTTAACATGTTCCACGAATATATTTGCCATAATATTTTCTACAAAGTTGCTGAACATACCCTAGATGTAAAGGAAACATAGTATTATATACTGATATGCTGCAAGAACAGGCCAAGGCTGGGAAACTTTAACCGCCTCTAAAATAAAATTCCGATAGGATTTTTCAAAATATTTTGTTAATTTTGTCTTCTGTACCAGAATCAACAAGAAATTTTTTTACATGGTAATTTGAACTACACAAAAGGGTATGATAGAGTTTTTTGCGCATTGTTATTTTAATGAAAAATTGTCGGCTATAGCACAAAAGTTTGCTGATGAAAAGGAAAAGAAATGCTATTTGCCTCAATTCACTAGTATAAGAAGGAGCCTCGGGCACTAATTATCACTTTAACAGAAGATAGCGTTTTTTTGTAGGGCCAGTAAAAAAATCCTTTTTTATCTTCACTTGAAATAAAGGCTGAAATTGGACAGCAAATAAATGTTTGTAGAAATATCTACATGCACAATGAGAAGGCGATTAAATGAGTCGGGATTTCGTGCCTAAAAAACACCCGTCTCAAAAAAAAAATATTATTGCATGGGAAATGCTTGGAAAATATTCACGATACTGGAATAGCATTCTCTGGAGCGACGAATCCAAGCTTAACTTATTTCAATCTGATGTTATTAGTTTTAATATGTTAAACTAAGTTTTTAAAATAAAGTTGTATTTATATATGTATACGCTGCAAAGTCGTTTCTTTTTATGTGGCCACCACTGTACATATGTATTTTAAAATGAATATGTGTTTGTTTGTTTGTTTGTTTGTTCCCGATAGACTCTTTAACTACTTAACCAATTTTCCAAAAATTTGCACAGCAATTTCATGATTACCCGACAAAGGCTATAAGTATTTATAAGTTTTCAATTGGGCGTGGCATTTCCCATGCAAAACATTATAATTGCAGTGTATTAGGAGCACGGAACAGTGCTGCCAAAAACATAGTAATCAATACTCAACATAAGCCAAAAAGTAGGCAGAATTAAACAAGTAGGCGTGGCACTTCCCATACAAAGACAAGTTTTCGGTATAACTGGCGAACGGCTAAAGTAAAAGTTTTCAAATTTGAAACAAATAGTTTGTTTATCAAAACAAAACATCTGGAAAAACAAATGCGCTGAACTGGAAAATTGAACGGTAAACCTCCCAGAGAAGAACAATTAATTTGTCCATTTCACGACGTCGAAAGAATTCTTTCTTTCGTAAAACTACATTTGAAACAAAAACAAAGTTTTAGAAATTGCATTTGCTTTGAATAAAAATGTGCGAAAGAAAGAATTCTTTTGACAACGTGAAATGGCCAGTTAACCCTGGAAGGTTACTCTTAGTTTTAGTACTTTAAAGTTACTCTTCGTCAAATCGTTGGGCTATTTAAAAAACCTTCAAGCGTTTTTTTAAGTAAAAAACTCAATAAAAAAATTTTATAGTTAAGCATTTTATTAAAAATAAAATAAAGCATAAAAATTAAAAGGAATTTTTCTCTCTCAAAATTCGATACGAATTTGAACTCATTTTTTGGTTTTAAAATTTATTAACTTTTTTAAGCTTTCATCATCAGCTAACGTTGTTGGAAACAAGAGCGTTATTTGAATACATAAAAAAAGTTATTTGATAAAAAGTAAATGAGCTTCGAAGATTCGACGAACAGTTACCATCCAAGGTTAATGTCTAACAGCCTGGCCCACGACCTTTATCATTCGTTTGAATTTTCAACGACAAACGGCTGATTTAAGCTCCAGAAAAACTTTTCAGCGCGACAACGAAAGCGACCGATAACGCAACAGTTTTTATATAAATATGCGGCCCACTATAGTATATTATGCGACCACAAAGGACAAAATCAGTAACTTGTGTTGTGGTTGTGGACAGAGGAATTTTGTTGGAAAACTTAACAAAATTCTTTCCTTACACACCACGACTAAATATTTTTTAAATTATATTTTTTAAAAATAATTATATAGTTTTATTAAATATTTTTCACAAAATTCTATTTAAAACTTTAAGTTAAGTGCATTGTTTATTTTTTTTTTTCTTTTTTGTTAACTGTTTTGTTTGTTGCACAGAGTTGTATTTTTATGGCGTTTATTTTGTGAAATAGATATGGCAATATTGTCATTTGGCAATGAAAATATGTATCGGTTCGCACACGTCAAATTTGATTCGTCAAGCCTTGAGCTTTTAGGAGAGCAGGGAAAATAGACATGACATTTCTTTCACAAGACTTGACGAGTCAAACTAGAAGTGTTTGAACCGATACTAGAAACGTAAGACGACTGTCAAATGTGGGCCACTTAAGAAAACGACATAGTGGGCCAATTTGTTAGTCTCTGGAGAAGTATAACAGAAAAAGTATTTTAATTTGGAACACATTGCTTCGCTATCAATACACGAGCTTTGTTTTAATTTCACTTACTTTATTTCAAGCGGTAGCGAAGCGCACCGGTTTATACAATTTTTTTTTTGTACAAAGGGGAACATTTTTAAATTTAAATCGCGAACAATTCCAAAAGGGGGATTTTGGTTTAAAAATAGCTGAATATATTTTTTATGGTTAGGGGAAACTTTTTTTGTGTGCTGTTTTTTAATATTTTTAAAAAGAAGATGTTATTTGCAGTTGTAGTTTGCAAAGTGCTATTCCAAAAAAATATGTTTTTTAAACTAATGAGGGTAATATTGATATTGTTAAAAAAAAACATAAAAATGCATTTATTATTTATAGAATTGAATAGAAAAATTTTTTATAAAAAACCTTTCAAAAAAGAGAAAAAACTAAACAAAAAAATTAAAATTTTGTCTGGATTTAAAGCCAACTTATTCACACATATTTTTGGTATTTTAAATTGTTGTTTTAGAAGTTTAAGTATGATTGATAGTATTTTAAAACTTAAACGAACAGTTTTTCATTTTTGTTTTCCGTTTTTATGACCTTAACGTAAAATACATAAAAATACAATCAATCTATTAAAATTTTAGCAAAAAAAGAAACATCTGACAACAGTCATAAAACACCCAAAGAACTTTATACTCTTACTCCCTTAATAATAAAAACTTTTTTTTCTTATCAAATCTAACAAAGAATTCACAATCACTTAAAGATTTTTAATGCTGCAACTTGAAAAGAAAACTGATAACAAAAAAAATTAACTAAAAGCACATCATGACATAAAGTGCCACCAAAACTACTACATTCAACAATTTTTGTTCTATTTCAACAATGAACCAAAAAAAAATGTAGCTTGTTATAATAAGACTTCTTTGTAGGTTTGTATAACCAATATAAACGGTGGTTTAACATGAGGTACTTTTCAATTTAATAAATCGTATCAAATTACATTCACTTCATCGTTTTAGATTGCTTCGTCCTAATTTATATCTAGTAAATCGACATCATGTCTTTCGAGACTACCACATCTGCTTTACTACGTCTTTTAAGACTACGATTTATTGGACCAGATCTTCTTAGACAACGTTTTCTGTCATACTAATGGAGTGTACATGACTTTTTTAAATATACTTTGTCAAATCACTGTGCGTAAAAATCCATTTCCAAAATACGCGCTGTGTTCGCCAAACTTATAGAGCAATTCGTTTACCGTACACATAATCGTCCATATGAGCAGCTAAAACGCAACACTTTGCATCGATGCATGACCACATTTACTCTTTTGGATAATATATATTCAAATCGAGCCCGCCGCTGCACGCAGAGAAAAAAATATGGTTAAGCATGGTTACGGCAACTACACTATGTTTATTGTAACAATATATTGTTGTCGTACTTAAAAAATTGTTATTAGACTACGACTTCTGTCATTATGCTTTTTCACCTCTGCGTTTCACCAAAAAACTAAATCTATTTTTTCACCCACAAAATTAAGTACTTCCGTGAAATTCACCCAATTTAAAGATTGTTTCGCACAAAAAATTGAAGATAACTCAAATTGAATGCCAATAATGTCACAAAAAATAAGTATAAAATGAACAAAAATAAAAAAAGATATGAAAGCAAAAAATAAAAAAAGCCATAGAAACTATGGACAATGACAATCTTACACTCTTAGCTGGAATTGTATGGGAGCAACAATTACGGCAACAGCACAAATGAACAAAAGGACACAAATAAATAAACAGAAAAATGCCCGCTAGTTAAAAAAAAAACAACAACGACAACAATGATGCTACTTACTGTGAACATAAAAGGACCAATAAAATGCTACCAAAGAAAAAAAAAACAAAAAAATGAGCAATTTCTATGGCAACTAACAGAAGGAACAATGTATTTGAGAAACCTTATTTAAAAACTTTTAGAGTAAATTCGACTGGTAAAGACGGTATAAAACGCTAAACTGAGTAATAAAATCGCTAAGATCGGGGTATAAAAAAATAAAATTTATTCAAAATTTATCTAAAACAGAATTGAAAATCAATAAATTTACAATTTACATAAATCTTTACATTATGTAAATGCATAAAGTCTTATATTGTCATACTTATTAACAGTTGTTGACATTGTGTAATTAATTTATCTATCATTATTTTATGTATTATTTGGAAAAAACAACTTAAAATTTGCACGCTTTTTTAGTTTGTTTACCTTACACTACTTTAGTGCCAGAAATGTATTATTTTTTACATTATTGCTTAGATTAAGTAATAAATTGTTAATTCGGTATTTTCAATTAAAATAATTTAATATTAATAAAATATTAAAATTCCGGCTTATTAAGTTTACATTTTTATAAAATATTTTAAAAGAAAAGCAATTATTTACATTATGTAAATTTTCATTATATAAATATTTTTAATAGCCCTTAATTTTTAATAAAAAAATTTTATTGTCACTAAAACTTGCAATATTTGTTCAAATTTTTCAAAAATGTTTCACCTACTAAATATAAAAAAAAACAATTGTTGACATTGTGTAAATAATGCGTCTTTCTTTATTTTATATATTATTTAGAATATACAACTTAAAATTTTTGTATGACTCTTTTATTTTACATATGTACTTTACCCTACTTTAGTTCAAGAAATTTATTATTCTTTACATTATTGTTAACTTAAAGTAAAAATTGTATAGTCTACATTTTCAATTAGCATTAGTTCTAGGTAAAAATATAAAATTCTTGTTATTTAGTTTACATTTTTACATCACATTAAAAACCAATTATTTATGCTATGTAAATAATTATTGACGTTATGTAAATAATTGTTTAGCCCTAAATTTTTACTAAAAATTTTTTTATTTTGACTAAAAAATGGTAAAACTTTTGATATTTATTAAAATTGTATATTATTGACACTGTGTTATTAATGTATCCTTTATTCTTCTTTTCTTTAATTCTTAAATACTACTTTTGTGCAAGAAATGTTTTATTCTCCACATTATTTTTTAATTAAAAATTAGAGATTCCGCATTTTCACTCAATAACTGGTGGCTATTCTTGAAAACGCGTCGAAGGAGTGAAAACTTATTCAACTTAATGAAAACTGTTAAAATTGTTGCTTATTAAGTTCACATTTTAACAACATATTCAAAAAACAATTATTTACATTATTTCAATAATTGTTAAAATTATCTTAACAGTTTTTTACATTATGTAAATAATTGCTTGGTCCTTAATTTTAACTCAAAGTTCTTTTTTGTGACTGATAAAAAGTAAAACTTTTAATTTTTATTCAAATTTTACATACAGATTTTACTTAGTAAATAAAAAACAATTGTTGACATTGTGTAAATAATTGAAGTTATTCTGTATATAAGTTATATTTTTAACATTAATGTAGTTTTTTACGACTTTTATACATCTTTCTTAAACAAAACAATTTTTTACACTATGTAAATAACTATATACATATATATATATATATATATATATATATATATATATATATATAAGCTTGAATTCCAAACAAAAATTCTGCAATTTTTACTAAATATAAAAAAAATATTTAATAGTTAGTAAAATTTTAATTTTACCTTAAAAAACAATTGTTGACATTTTGTAAATAACTGAAAAAAACTTTGTTTTTAAGTAAAAATTTCGAAGTTTTTACAATTTGGATGCATATTTCACATAATGTCTAAAAAAAAATTGTTTACGCCTTGTAAACAATTATCAAACCCCAATATTTTAATAAAAATTGAAATTAAATTTACCCGCACCATGTAAACAATTAGAAATCTCTTAAAAACTTTGGAAATCTTATGTTCTATATTAAAATTTATAAATTTTCTCAAACTTAATAAAAAACTTAACCTGCTTGAGGTAAAAGTGTAGAGTAACGTAACAATAAAAACCAAGACTCCTACAAAATAAAATATATTTGGTATAAAAATTATATTCTTTTCTTAGTTTTGGTTTTCTATAGTTTTTGTTGCAGATAATGATCTTAACATACATTCAAGCAAAAGTGACATATGTATAGTAAATAATACACACACGCTGTTCTTTACACATAAACATGTAAAGATATACAATATGTTACAGTTTTATTATCATTTATAAGAAAAAATTTATACGTTAGCATGTCTTCTTTGGTCTTTATGACTTCTGTGAAAGGACTTTTTCATAGGACATGTGAAAGTTTCTTTGTTCTATAATATTTAACATTGTAGGAAGCACAAAAAAGGAGGACATGTGTTTCATATTGTAAAAAATAACACAATTTGTGACAACTATTGACACTTGTGTTATTAGCCCAAATATTTCTTTACATCTTTACAATATCTTATTATTTCTATTCATTTTTCGAAAACAGTTTTTTTTTATTTTTTTATTTGTTAAATATTTGATTTAAACAACAAGTGAAATGTCAGGAAATTGGATAAATAGAAATACGAAAAAAATTCTTTGGCATAATAATGACCTTAAATTGAAGCAAATTGCCGGTACTTTATTACAGTGAAAGCAATCCCAAACGTTATCACATTTTCTCTAGAATAAACGACATATTATTTTTCTATAGAAAAATTTACCTTCTTCAATATTTTTTTAAAAAAAATTTTCTATAGAAAAATTTACGTTATTGAAACTTTTTTATCATACAATAAAGTTATTGAAATCTTTCTTTTATTACGGTTTTTAAAGATTCTTCTCGAGAAAAAAAAAATTTTAAAAAATATCTTCTTGAAGAAAAGCAGCTGGTAATAGAAAAAGTAAACTTTTGTGCGAAAAGTAATTTTTGTAGAAGAAGTTTCTTTTTGTACGAAATTTATCTTTTATTAAAATTTATTATCGTTTTATAGGAAAAGTATCTTTTTGTATGAAAATTTTATTTTTTTGACGAAAAAAAATATTTTAATACGAAATGTAAAAAAAACAACTATCGTTTTATAGAAAAAGTATATTTTTGTACGAAAACTATCTTTTTTCGTCCACTGGACTTTTTTTGTTGGGATACGTGATGTTATTCGTGTACAGGAACACGTCAGCTACAATTCAAAGCCCTGGAAGACAACATACAGCTGCCATTAGTGAGATTCCGGCCGAAATGCTGGAAAAATACGACCAATTTTGCTAATATTGACACGAACTAATTTTTAAAAAGTAAGTAATGGCAGGCTTTTATTTATCGCTCTAAATAAGTATTTCCTTTACGGTTGCAAATATAACCCAAACAAATAAAATTCACCCGCTAATTTTTAAATAAAACTCTTTTTGTACAAAAATTATCTTTTAATAAAATATGAGACTCAGTCTCCCTTTTAATGATTGCTGTCGCAGCTGCAGAAAACCTGGAACAAAGGAGACAGTATTTAATTTCATATGCAATTGCCCATTGTTTAATTCAACACAACATGGATTATTTTAGAATGACGTACAAGGATTCTCTGAGATATCGCGGGTGAAACTCTTTAATTTGGTGAAATATCTCTACGCAACAAGCTGGCTCTAGCCACCTCAGTATTACCTTCTTGTCACGCTTGATTCGGGGTTCCTACTCTTGACGGGTTTAATAATATGAAAACGGGATCACAGTCGACTCTACTTGCACCATGGGTAGCCATTGTGCGTGGTACCACGTTAACCAACCAATCAACCAATTATAATAAAAACTTGTTTTAAAAAATAGTATCTCTTAATATGAAAAGTTACTACAAAAAATATGGCGGCGCTAAAAAACCCATCAAAATAAAACGCCACAAAAAAATAATGAAAAAATCCCCAAAAGTTTGTACAGAGATAAACAAAAATGATTTCTGGGAGGTTATTTCGTTTTTTTTGGGGTGTTATTTCATTTTATGAAATGAGAACTTAATATATTTTTTGGGGGATTATTTCATTTTAAATTTGTAATGAAAGCTGTTTTTGGATCCAAGGATTTTCTCCTTTTAGGTATAACAAACACTCGATTCGCTTACTAAAGCTTGAATAAAATAAGGCCCCGCACTTTGGGGGACATTTCATTATTTTTTTTGGAAGTTTATATTTTCGGGGTTATTTCATGCCGCCAAAAAATATTTTTTAAGCCAAAAAAATATGTTTTTGTATAAAAGATTATCCTCTGTATTCATGAACGATTATTAAATTTAGCAAACGTTTATTAAGGATAATTTTCATAGTAAATTTGTTCTTTTAACCTTTATTAAATTAAAAATTTTTTTATGAATACATATATTTTTATTTTAAATTCTTTTCATATAAAAGGACTTTTTGCAAAAAAAAAAAAAAAAGTTCCTTGGTTTTACAAAAAATTGTATTATCTATGAAATCTTAGGTAAATTATATAAAATGTTATTATAAACATACAGACTTAAAAAATACGCATTAATATTTCTGTTACTTGATTATTATTAAAAATCGTATGGGTGTGTTAAATGCCCTCAACTTTAATGCAACCATAAGACAAGGTCTTTTATTGTATTATCACTTTATGTAAACTAAATATACAAACATAAATAACACAAAAAAAAAACAAACAAAAAATGTTAATAAACACATATTTACATACAAAGTGTATAAATACATTTCAGAACTAAATGTCATTTAAAACGAAACTAAAAAAAAGTTTTTAGAAATCCTTGCAGTTAAATTCTATTAAATTTTAAAGGGAATTTATTGTATTAAAAAAATGACATTGCATAGTTATTTAAGTAAGTATGCCTTTAATAGACTTTGTTGTTGTTGTGTAGACACACATAGATTTAAGAGACCTTTTCAACCCGCTTTTGTTTAAAAGTGGAGTAGTAGAAAATATAATAACTTTTCCTGTCACTCCATACTTTTTTGTATAGAAATATGTTTGTATATAAACATACATCAATGTTACATTATGTGGGTTACCTGGCCATGTACTAACACATACACACTATACTCTTCAACCCGCCCTGTACTTCCCTTGAACAGGCATTTAGTTTAACACATACATCTACAAAATTTGCAATTATCATTACTTCTCGTGTTAACCATGATGCAGGGAATCATGGTTCTCAACTAAACAAGAAAGTTGCAAAAAATGTAAAAACAAAAATTTATAAAAAAAAACGAAACTCATGTGCCGTGATTTCCGTTTTGTTGCCCGTAGCGAACAAGAGTGAAAATACCAACCAACCAACGAACCCAGCAAAAAACACACAGAACGAACATAATCATGGCAAATTACAACTGTATCATGTTGGGATAATGTTTTGGCCATGGTCACTTTTGTAAGCCAAACATACACACACACATACATATTAATCACTCCTGCCACACAAATTTAATAATGAACCTCTAACAAATTACATTAAAATGTACTAAAAAGTGTTAAAAGTCATTGGACTTGGTTGAAAATAAATCACTTGTGATTTTCGAAAGTGAATATAAATTGGATGTCTATAGAATTTGTGTGTCTTTGAACAACACACAATGTTTTGAGATAATTAGGAGAAAGATTAGATGGGCTTTTTTAGGGAAAAGGGTAGCAGGTGAATAGATTTTTGCTATAAAGAAAATATAGGATATTTTAAATTAAATTTTTTTTAAGGAACTTTAAAAAAGAATTCCTTGCCTTCGTGTTAATGGCTTACCTTAAGTCTTAAAACCTTTTTACATTAACACTCTGTTTCTCAATGTCATTTTGTTTTCTATCTATTAAGTTTAGTCTTTTTCTAAGAACAATAAATCCCTTAAAACAACTTTCTTTGAAAAAAAACCGTTTTAACCAACCTCAAAGCTTCAAAGCTTCTTTTAAATTTTTTGTCACAAGTCACCAATAAAAATAAAACATAAAGCAAAATAAAAGAATAAAAAAAATAATACAGCAAATCACTAAATCTTCTAATGAAATATTATATGAGTTCTTAACCCATAACTTGCTCAGGCTCAAAATGATAAATAGACTAATAAAAATCATAAAAAAATATTATTGGCCATAAACATCCTAAAGCAGTAAAAGAAAAAAAAGAGTTTATTTAAGGCACAAGACACACAAAAAGATAAATAAAGAAAAACTTAGGAACTTAAAAGCAAGAAGGAGGAAAATGCAGAAGTCAAATTAACAAAGAAAGTGAGCTACACTTAAACTTAAAAAGACGGACAGAGAAACGGACGTAGGACGGACGGACGGACAGAAGGAAAAACAGATAAACATTTACCAGACAGGCAGTAGATTGACAAGAAAAACTCTATTAAAAAGCGTAGAGGAAAATTTACTTAATATAAAAATTGTTCTATAAAAAATATTTTTTTTATCAATTAACAAACATTTTTCTATAGAAAAACTGTCATATTACGTAAATTTTTCTAAAAAAAATCTGCTAAATAACTTACGTTACGTTTTTTCCATAGAAAATTTAGTAAATGAAGTAAATTATTAAATGACGTTAATTTTTTTTTTTAAAAAACATTTTTCTATGGAAAAATTATGAACTGACGTAAATTTTTTTATAGAAAAACTTATTAGCTGACATAAAATTTTCTATAGAAAAATTATTTACCAACGTAAATTCTTCTATAGAAAAATTATAAACTGACGTAAATTTTTCTATAGAATAACTTATTAGCTGACATAAAATTTTCTGTAGAAAAATTATTAGCTGACGTAAATTTTTCTATAGAAAAATTATAAACTGACGTAAATTTTTCTATAGAAAAACTTATTAGCTGACATAAAATTTTCTATAGAAAAATTATTAGCTTACGTAAATTTTTCTTTAGAAAAATTATTAGCTTACGTAAATTTTTCTTTAGAAAAATTATTTACTTACGTAAATTTTCCTATAGAAAAATTATTTACTAACGTTAATTTTTCTATAGAAAAATTATTTACTAACGTTAATTTTTCTATAGAAAAATTATTTACTAACGTTAATTTTTCTATAGAAAAATTATAAACTGACGTAAATTTTTCTATAGAAAAATTATAAACTGACGTAAATTTTTCTGTAGAAAAATAATTAGCTGACGTTAATTTTTCTATAGAAAAATTATTAACTACCGTAAATTATTTTATGGGAAAGTTATTAAGCAACGTAAATTGTTCTACAGAAAAATGGTTCAATAAGGTGAAATTGATAATAAACGTAATTATTTCTTTAAACAATTTATTGAACAACGTTAAAGATAACAGAAATGTTGCCTAAAAATTGTTAAGTTACGTAAACTTTTATAAAAAAAATTCATCCAATAAACGTACGTTATTCACGTATTTTTTATTACGTATATTTTTAAGAAAGTAAGAAAATGTATAGAAAAAAGTTGTAATTTCGTTTTTCTATAGAAAATTGCGAATACGATTTTGGAACAATTTTTTTGAAAAATTCAAATACGTTTTTAAAGTTTTTCTATAGAGAAATTGCAATGGTATTTTGGAATTTTCTGGCATATTTCTATTAAAAAATTATAATCTAAGGAATTTATTTTTTAAGAAAAATTTATTTTGAAATTTTTTCTAAGGAAATTGCTTTTTTAGAGCATATTAGCACAAAATTTACTTATTTTAAATCTTTTTTTAAATACCCTTCTTCTTTTTGGAATTTCCCTGTAAACAATTTTTTCTTAAACAAAGTGTCTTTTCGTTTGGATTAATAAATGCTCGATTATAGGGTGCTTTTTTTGTCTTAAAATATTTATGATTCATAAAAAAAAAAAATTTAATTAAGTGAAATTCTGTTTACAGTAAAATCAATGAGGAAAACAGGATGTGGAAACAGTTGTTTGTTCGAACTTTGAACACAAAATGTTTGAAATTTCTTTAAAAAAAACCCTGTTTATTCCAAACTTTTTTCCATTTTCTTTCAAAGGGGACACAGGAAATATAAAGGATTTCCAATTTCTATGCAAATTCAACAAATTTTTTGCAGAAAATGTATTTAAAACAAACTTTAACTTGTTGCTGTCTGTTTTCAATTGGTTTAAAAAAAAAGAGATTCTTGGTTATCTATTTGGTCTTGTTTAAAAACAAACGTAATTTTTTGTTAAAATATTTGCTTTAATTGAATAATTTTTGTTGCTTTTGATTTCTTAGCCAACAATTTTTTCAGTTTTCATTTAAAATTTTTTTTACAATCAAACTTTTTTTCGGTTTGAGCTGTGAAGTTTTATTGATTTTTGTTACGATTCGTTAAGTTGTTGGGTTTTATATCTCTGTTTAAGTTTTTCTGTTAAAATTGTTTTGACACTTTCGGTGTCAAAGTTCACATTTTGTTCCTTTTTTTTTTGAGTTGTTGATGCTTTAAGTGCTGTTTGTTTAGTTTTATTTGTCCTCTTCTTTCTTTGTCAACTTCTTTATTTTGTTAACAAGTGTTTTTGACAGATTTCTGGTTTTCTCTATGATTTCTCTATACATAAGCAATAAAATAATTTTTGGAAATCAAATTTCAAAATTGT
Organism: Pollenia griseotomentosa; assembly: GCA_963931875.1. Taxonomy (NCBI): domain Eukaryota; kingdom Metazoa; phylum Arthropoda; class Insecta; order Diptera; family Polleniidae; genus Pollenia; species Pollenia griseotomentosa. Next base: position 197,300,704 of record OZ007561.1, on the reverse strand, counting down.
AAAAATATATTAAAAAAATCCATTGAGCCAAAAATAAAAAAACGATGAATGTTTGTTACAAATTTAAATGTCATTTAAATCCAATTTTATTCACAAAATTATTAAAAAAAAAATATATAAAATTAAAGCATAAATTTAGGCTGTTAATATATTTCATCATCTCAAAACAAGTTAAAGAAGAAAGCTTTAAGTAATAAACGATTTTAAAAACATGATTTTTTTTAGAAAAATTTTAAAATCGCTGATTTTTTGCAAAACAACAAGCAAAATCATAAAATTTTCTTCAGAAAATTTTAATAACATATATTTTTCTTATAAAAAGCATCAATAATTTTCTTATGAAAAGTATCAGTAACGTAAATTTTTTTCAGAAAAATTTTCTATAGAAAACTTCCATCAACGTAAAATATTGTATAGAAAAATTCTATTAACTTAAATTTTTTAAATCTTTTAATTGAAAAATTCTAATATCGTAATTACGTACATTTTTTCTAAGACACATTTTAATTACGTAAATTATTTCATAGAAAATTTCTTATAACGCAAAGTTTTCTGAAGAAGAGTATAAATATCGTAAAGTTTTCCATAGAAAAAACTTTATAACGTAAATAGATAATAGAAAAATTTTAATAACGTAAATTTTTCTAAAGAAAAATTCTAATGACGTTAAGTTTTCTATAGAAATATTCAAATAACGTAAGGGTTCCTATAGAAAATCGTAAATTTTCCTATAGCAAAATTTTAATTACGAAAAGTTTTGTTTGAACATATTCTAATATCGTAAAGAAATCCATAGAAAATTTCTAATAACGCAAAGTTTTTTAAAGAAAAGATCTGATAACTTACATTTTTGTATAGAAAACTTCTACCAAAGTTAATTTTTCCATAGGAATATACAAATAACGTAAGGTTTGCTATGGAATAATTCGGATATCTTGAATTTTCCTATTGAAAAATTCTAATTACTAATAGTTCTTATAAAGTATTCCATAGAAAATTTCTAATAACGCAAAGTTTTCTAAATTAGTTTTAATAACGTAAAGTTTTCTATACAAAAATTCTAATACAGTCAATTTTCTTTAGAAAAGATCTAATAACATAAGTTTTTGTATAGAAAAATTCTTACAACGTAAATTTTTCTTTTGAAATTACGTAAAGTTTTCTACAGAAATATTTAAATAGCGCAAGGGTTTCTACAGTAAAATTCTAATTTCGTAAATTTTCCTATAGCAAAATTCTAAGTACGAAAATTTTTGCTTGGACAAATTCTTATATCGTATAGTATTCCATAGAAAATTTCTAATTACGCAAAGTTTTAATAACGTAAAGTTTTCTATACAAAAATTCTAATAACGTGATTCTTTTTTTAGGAAAGATCTAATAACTAAATTTTTGCTATAGAAAAGTTCTAAAAACTAAAATTTTTCTGTAGAAAAATTCTAATTAAGTTAAGTTTTCTATAGAAATATTCAAATTACGTAAGGTAATTAAGGTTAAAGTTTTCTATAGAAACATTCTTTTATCGTTAATTTTTTTGAAGAAATAGTCTAATAACATACAATTTTTTATAGAAAAATTCTAATATCGTTTTCCACATACATATAGCATACTTTCCCATAATTTGCCAAAACTTTTCTATTTTTAGGAAATTTTGACCACATTTGCTGTTTAAAGTAAATTTTTAAAATCTTGCTCTTGAACGTTTTTTTTTTCTTATTGTAATTTTTTTTTTCTTAATACAATTACAACAGCAATTCTACTTTCATTGCTCATTTAGCTACACCACTAACTACTTATAATTAATTAAGTCTACAACTAATACTTCGCGACAAATCCTTTCAAAGGCCATTACAAAAACACAGTCATTACCAAGAACAATTTCCCAGAAACACCCACCGGCCAATATTCTGAATCCATTTTATCTGTCGCTTTAACAACCATTTGTCTTGTTTCTATGGCTTACATTTTCAACTCTTTACTTGAATGTTTCCTCACCTCACAAAACTGTCCCATTAACTTACTGTAATGACTTTACGACACAAGTAAAATACAAAAGAAGCAGAAAAGTAGAAAACTGTTGAAAAAAAAATATTTATTTTTTTTTCTTCCACATTATCAGCCTAATTTTTCTTTTTATTGCGTGTAAATCCCAGGCAATTGAAGGCGGCCAACAAAAGCCAGCAAGAAAAAAGGGTAATATAAAAATAAATTGCTTTTACTGGCAATACCCCTTATACCAAAACATTACAACCACAAAACCGATCCAAAAATACAGAAAAGTGAATGAGAAAAAGAAAACACGACAACTATTACGGTAAATATAACACCCACATTAACTACAACTAATACACAGTCTAATAGCAGCACATATAAACAGATAGTTTAACATTTTTGTGAATTTCCGTCTACAAGAAGGCTGGGTTGTTTTACAGAGATAATTACCCTTATACAGGTCGACAAATCAATTTACGAGTGTAAAAATGGCAAATGATGGTGTTTTTTCCTGGGTGTTCAATATGAAGCAGACTGTAATGTTGCTGGAGCGACGGCTGAAAAGATAACCTGCCTAATGAAGCTGGAAAAAACTCTTACTAAAATAAGCTAATTTATTGCCTAGAAATATTAGGGTTTATTTTTGCCAAAAAAAAAAAAAATCCAACAGAATATCAACCCAGAATAAAGAAGGAGAAAGTAAAAGAACACAAAATTACAAATCCAATAAAAAAATGTAATAGTTCTATTTAAGCCACCATATAACGGGTTAAACATTAAATATCAAATTAAATTTTAGGTAAATAAAACAGAACAGAGCTAGAACAGAATTAGAACATAACTAGAATAGAACTAGAAAAGAATTAAAACACAACTAGAATAGAACTAGAACAGAACTAGAACAGAAATAGAACAGACCTAGAATAGAACAAGAACCGAATTAGAACATAACTAGACTAGAACTAGAACAGAACTAGAACTAGAACAGAACTAGAACAGAACTAGAACAGAACTAGAACAGAACTTGAACAGAAATAGAACAGAACTAGAATAGAACAAGAACCGAATTAGAACATAACTAGACTAGAACTAGAACAGAACTAGAACATAACTAGACTAGAACTAGAACAGAACTAGAACAGAACTAGAACAGAACTAGAACAGAACTTGAACAGAAATAGAACAGAACTAGAACAGAACTAGAACAGAACTTGAACAGAAATAGAACAGAACTAGAAAAGAACTAGAGCAGAACTAGAACTAGACCAGAACTAGAACAGAACTCGAACAGAACTAGAACAGAACTAGAACTAGAACAGAACTAGAACAGAACTAGAACAGAACTAGAATAGAACTAGAACAGAACTAGAACAGAATTAGAACAGAACAGACCTAGAAAAGAAATAATTCACAACTAGACATAGCTAGAACAGCACTCTAACTGAACTAGAACAGAACTAGAACAGAATTCGAACAGAACTTTAACAGAACTAGAACAGAACTAAAACAGATCTAGAAAAGAACTAGAGCAGAACTAGAACTGAACTTAAACAGAACTAGAACAGAACTAGAACAGAACAGAACAGAACTAGAGCAGAATTAGAACAGAACTAGAACAGAACAGAACTAGAACTGAACTAGAAAAGAACTAGAACAAAACTTAGACAGAACTAGAACAGAGCTAAAACAGAACTAGAACATAAATAGAACAGAACAGAATTAGAACAAAACTAGAACATAGCTAGAACAGAGCTAGAAGAGAACTAGAACAAAGTTAGTATAGAACTTGACCAGAACGGAAATAAATTTATATAAAACAAGAACAGAACTTAAAGAAATTCTTATAAAAAAAACTCTTAAATAAAACCTACACTAGAACTCGATCAAAATTTTTAAATTACATCTAAAGTTTAAATTTTAACAAGGACAAAAACTAGAATTTTAACATAAATTTACAACAAAGTTTAAACTGACAACGGAACTATAAAACAAACTTAAAGCTTCAATCTTAACTAAAGGTTGTATAAAAGTCTGAAGTCAGGGCTAAACTTGAATCTGAATATTACAATATAATTTGGAAACTGAACTATAATCTAAATGGTCCCTTGAAAGCAGATTCTATACTTTATTCTTAACTGTGATCGAAAACTTACTTTCTCAGGACTTTTTTAAGGTAAAATTTAAATTCAAATCAGATCTGGAATCTGAATTAAAATACGTACTTGGTTTTATCTGGAATTGCTTCTGAATTTTGATAGAAACTGAAATCAAACTAAGAATATAAACCACAATGTTAACTTAAATATGATTCTGTTCTAGAACTAAGCCATGGTCTGTCCTAATATTTCAACTTTAAATTAGTCAAAAACTATATTGAAGTCTGTAAATTCACGTATTTGTATGCTAAAATAAAAAAAATAAACAATTCTTATAACGACAAAGATAACAATGTTTAAAATCAATTGCAACAAAACTGCATTAAAGTGTCTAAATGTCGCTTGTGTAAACTAATTTTGAATCGCTTATTGCACTTTTACTTCAAATAGGCTTAAACACCAATATCCTTTATTACTTTGCACTTAATTTTAATCCCTTTTTATTTACTAACTTTTGTTCAAATAATCCCACAAGTGTTCATTATTTCCACATGAAATGTTTAATACAAAATAACAGCTTACAAAATACTTCCATAGATTAATTTTCAACAAGCCATTTTCCTAGCCTACTTTTAGGATATTTTACAAAATTTATTTCTACTAATGTTGCTGTTGTTTTTAACAAAATCAAAGCATATTTGCAGGGTTCATTTAATTTAATGATGTTTAATTTCACGTAAACAAAACCCACTTCAAATGCACCTTTTTTGGTAGGAAAATATACGGACCATAAAACAAATGGATTTACAAATAAACAAAAATCTATTTTTAAAATAAATCTTTTTGATTCGATTCGATTCATTCATTCATTTACACTAACAAATAAAACAACAATATGGCTAACAATCAAATTTTATACAAATCATCTATAATAAAATTACAAACAACAATAACAAATAAAGCTCCTAATTCATTGAAGCATTTACATTTTTTTTAAGATTTGAGTATTTTTTTTTTTTTTTTTTTTTTTTTTTTTGATGGTATAAAATCCAACAACAACTGGGTTAAAACATAATGTAAAACAAAAATAATACAACTTAAACAAAAGAAAATTTCTACACAACCACAAAAACCAATACAACAACAAAGAACTAAAACAATGAAAAACCTAAAAAAAAAAACAATAAACTTGTAATAGAGACTAAACAAATAAACAAATAAACTCATAAAACAAAAATGAACGAATGAGAAAGAACGGAAATAAATATTCACACATACAAATTTGGTTGGATGTAGACAAGACGGAAAGACAGACAAACTAACAGACCAAAAAAGCGGGGATTTTATGGACTGCTAGTCAAAAGGGAAAGGAAGCCTTAAATAACTAAACTGAATTTAAAATCTGAACGAGAAACTTTACTTGCAATTAGATTTAAGCTAGAATATGAATTAGAATCTAAAAAATGCGAAGTAGTATCCGAGTTCGAATCTTAATTAGAATCTGAACTAGAAACTGAACATGAATCTCAGTTAGTGTTTAAACAAGAATCTACAGCACAACATGATAGTTAGAAGCTGAACAAGAATCTGAAGACAAAATTTAACAAGAATATGTACTAGAATTTGACATCAAACCTGATACTTAATTTGAACTAGACTCCGCACGAAACCTGATATTGAACTAGAAGTTAAACTAGACAGTGGACAAGAATATGTACTAGATTTTGAACCATACTCTGAAACTAAGACTGAACAAGAATCTGAACTCGAAACTAAACTTGAATCTCAGTTAAAATCTAGACCTCAATAAAAAATTTGAGCAAGAAACTGCACAATTTGTAGTAGAATCTGAACCAAACTCGGAATTAGAATCTGAACTTGATTCATAACAAAAATTTTAACTAGAATCTGGATCGCAACCTGATATTAAATTTGAACTAGAGCCTAGACAAGAATCTGAACTAGAAAATGGACAAGAATATGTAGTAGATCCTGAACCTCACTCTGAAGTTCAAGCTGAACAAGACAACTAAAATCTGAATTTCAATCTCTGAAATTAAAACTGAACTAGGATCTGATCTTGCTTGCATCTCAATTTAAATCTTAACTAAAATCTGGACCACAACCTGATATAAATTTGAACTAGAAACTGCACAGAAATCTGAACGCGAAATACTCTGAAATTTATTTTAACTAAATCTAAACTATAATCTTAATTTGAGTCTGAAATAGAATCTTAAATATAAAGTTGAATTTGGACTATTACCTGAACTAGAATCTAAAGCAGAACCTGTGCCACAACCTGGCAGAAAATTTTAACTAGAATCTGAACTTGAATCGGAATCAGAATTTAAACTTAAATTTTAGTACAAGTCTAAACCAGAATCTGAGTTAGAATCTGAAATCGAATCTGAAAAAGAAACCAAACTATAGTCTAAACTAATATTTCAACCAAGGTCTACACTGGAAGCTAAACTGGAATTCTAAATACAATCTTAATAAATATCGAAACTAGAGTCTGAATAAAATCTGAACTAAAACTAAGAAAGAATTAAGTCTGGGTTTACACTATGAAAGTTTTCTTTCAGAAAGTCTGAGTTTCTTAGTGAGAGGTGGTAGAAGAAGAATATCCTGTTCTCTTCCTCTCTTACCAACTAAGTCAGACTTTCTGAAAGAAAACTTTCATAGTATAAGCTCAGACTAAAGAAATCGTTTGGAGTTATCATTCTACAGTATTACAGCATTGTTACGTTTGTCCTTCATGAAACTCATTTGAGTCCTTTTTATTGCAAATCCAAATAAATACACACACTTATTTAACTTAACAAACTTTATTAAAATTAATTATTATGTTCACAAAATTTATCCAATTTTGCTAGTTACGAACTGAAGCATTTAATGTCTCAAAAGAAACTAAACTGAACTTTACGAGTCAGCCTGTATTTATAGTTCACAACAGGTAGAAGTTGTAGGGTAGTAGATTCAAGAACCTTATAGTCGATTCCATAGCATTCTGTTCGAATTCACGATTTTACAATCAAATCTAAAGTCTACAAAACAGTGGAGCAAATAAAAATCTAAACTAATACGACATAAATTATAATTTTCAAGATAACTTATAACTGAAACTATAAATAATTCTTAGATAAATCTAATTTCGTAACAGTATTTTTATACCATCCACCAATAGTTGGGAATGAGAGTATAGAAAGTCTGCCATTCCGTGTGGAATTTTTTAATATTCATCTTAGACCCCATAAAGTAAATATTTATATTCTGGATCCTTGAGTAATTCTAAGTCGATTAAGCCATATCCGTCTGCCTGTCTGTCTGGCCATCTGTTGAAACACGTTCCCTTTCGAAAGACTCAAAAGCGAAAATTTGGTGTCAAACTGTTTCTAGTTATCCTTAACAGTTTGAAAGATCGGTAGATAATTAACGATAGCCCCACCTTCCGAAAACACTTTATTTTAACTAAACACTGTAGCGAATTATAATTTCTCAAAATCGGATCGTTCAATTATTTACTATACGCCTCATATAAAAACGATTCCCGAAAACGTACTTTTGGAAGACGCCTAAAACCACGTCGTAACTTATAGCTTCCACATAAATTCCACTTCTAAAATATTCTCTCTCTTGGTGGAAAGTATCATGGATTCGACAGAGACGAATATAGCACTTTTAATTGTTTAAAACTAAAAAATCTTTTTTCAAAACCTGGTATATGGCATACCTTCCCCATTATTTGAATATTTTATTTTGCGTTACAAAAATCATTTAAACAAGTTTACGCACAAAATTATATGGAATTACTATTCCGTTTATGGTCCAAACATATTTTCTAGATGAATAAATAAGCATATTTTTATGTCTGTCTATATGTCTGTTCATCTCTCAAAATTAATATCTTTGTCGGGTCTATACAAGCTTTCCAAACTAAAATTTGCAAAAACATAAAAACCAAAAATCATCATAAAGACAAACATTTTATGTTGATGAAATGTAAATGTTTTAAAGTTGATTTAACAGTATAAATATAATAAAATTTAAGCTCTTCATATCCATCATTTTTCTTTGTTGCTTCCTTTCAACACAATCTGCCGGATATCATTAGATTTGTTATGATTCTTTGTACCAAATAGTTTGAAACTTTTTCTTATTTCTTTTAATATTGTATGTGGCATTTCATAACAATTGTATGAATGTCTGCATTTGAAGTAATTTTCATGAAATTGTCTTGTTAAAAAAGGAAATATTTGATAGTTTTACTAATTTTACTTAATTATAAAGCATATCTTAAGAGATTCATTAAATTATTTTATATTTTAAAATTGATATTGAATAATTGAGCGCTTAATAATATTGAGTAATATTGACAATTATTTGTATAAATTCGGTAAGCAATAATAATAAATATTAAGCTAAATAAGTAATAAATATAAATAATGTCTTATGAATCAAAAATCAGTAGTAGCTATATTTTAGTTTAGTACCAGCATTTAACCCGCTACTTCGTTAGCGTCTTTGTGGGCACATTAATAGAACAAAGTTTATGTTTCTAGGTTTTAACAAAAAAAGGACCAACTTTTTTATATTATATATGTTTCTATGTTTAATATTAACGAACATTCAAAAAGTACCATGTACATGTAGATCAGAGAACTAAAATAAAGTAATCTTGTTTCCCGTATTTCTCCTTTCTTCCCATTGAAGTATCAAAAATTTCAATATTGTAGTGGGAGCCCATAATTTAATACGTATGTATATGTCATTGAATGAAGAAAAATATTTGGTAGAAAAATACCAAAAGTAGGCAGGATTTTTGCCCCTTAAACGTTAGAATTCAGAAAAAGTACCAAAATTATATTTCTATTTTTTAGATAAGTAACGAATGTGATATCATTTTTTTTTTTTTTTTTTTTTCCTTAAAAAGATAGACGGTGACAAAACAGTTCCAAAATACAGGTTTTACCCGTTGACTCCCCAAAAGGGCCGAATTTAAGAAAGTTCAGACACCTGTCCGCTAATTTTTTTAATGAACAAAGATAAGTATTGAATTTTGTGTATTTCTTTTAGTTAAGAAGATATGAGGTAAGCAAATTTACTTTTTCCCTAAACATAAGAATTTCCAAAAATCCCGCTCTGGTGAATCGACTTGGCAAACCTCCGGTCCAAATTTTAACATTTTAGCTTCAGGCGTTTAGGCTATGTGACAATGAATCAGTCAGTGTCGGTACAATTTTAAATATATAGATAGATTGTCGTTCAGATTTGTTTTCAGTTTTTAGTTCAGTTTGTAGAACAGATTATAGTTCAGATTATATTTCACATTCAAGCTTAGATCAGTTCTAGTTTGGAGTTTAGTATTACTTCAGATTTTGGTTCTGTTCTAGCTCAGATCTTATTTAATTCTAGTTTAGTTTAAGTATAATTCTAGTTCAGTTCCAGTTCAGTTCTAGTTCAGTTCTAGTTCAGTTCTAGTTCAGTTCTAGTTCAGTTCTAGTTCAGTTCTAGTTCAGCTCTAGTTCAGTTCTAGTTCAGTTCTAGTTCAGTTCTAGTTCAGTTCTAGTTCAGTTCTAGTTCAGTTCTAGTTCAGTTCTAGTTCAGTTCTAGTTCAGTTCTAGTTCAGTTCTAGTTCAGTTCTAGTTCAGTTCTAGTTCAGTTCTAGTTCAGTTCTAGTTCAGTTCTAGTTCAGTTCTAGTTCAGTTCTAGTTCAGTTCTAGTTCAGTTCTAGTTCAGTTCTAGTTCAGTTCTAGTTCAGTTCTAGTTCAGTTCTAGTTCAGTTCTAGTTCAGTTCTAGTTCAGTTCTAGTTCAGTTCTAGTTCAGTTCTAGTTCAGTTCTAGTTCAGTTCTAGTTCAGTTCTAGTTCAGTTCTAGTTCAGTTCTAGTTCAGCTCTAGTTCAGTTCTAGCTCAGTTCTAGTTAAGTTCTTGTTCAGTTATTATTTAGTTCTGTTTAAGTTCCATTTTAGTTCTCATTCAATATTAATTAAGTGCTAGTTCAGTTCTAGTTTTCGTTAGCTTTAATATTTTTTGTTATTTAAGGTTACTATTTTATACAAAAAAATTTCATAGTTTTTATTTAAATTAAAATTTTAAATAAACAAGGTTATATTTAATTACCACTTGAATAAAATTGCATTTTTTTGTTTGTTTGTAAAATTTTCTTTATAAAACCCCCTAAAAGAAGGCTTTTATTTAAATAAGTTTGCATAAAGCCCTAATGTATGCTTTACAAATTTTTGGTGTTTGTTTTTATTCAAAAGTTTCCGTACAAAAATACAGTGTTTTTATTACAAGAAAAAAAAAACACAACTACATTCATTTTATGTTGTAGCTTTTGGTTGGTATCTTTTTTGTTGTTCTTTTTTTTAGTTAGTTTTATTTACGTGTTTTTTGTAACCCCTAAAAGTATGCTTTAATTTTATTTAAACCTTTAACCTTTTCTTACTTTTAAAAGGTTTATGTTTTCTGCGATTTTTAACGAAATTTTTTTTTATTCTAAGGCAACATTTTATTTATATAAAAATATAAATTGTTTAAAATTTTCATTTCTGATTTTTAGGGATTGTTGTTGCTGCTGTTGTCTTCATGTTTTTTGCTCAAAACTTTTCCACTTAATTTAACCTATTTTCTTCGGAAAAAGAAAAGCTTAAGAAATAAAGGAACCATTTTTATTGTTTTTGTTAGAAAATGTTGCTTGTTAAGAACAATTCCTCTTAATTTTAACAATTTCTGTTTACATGTTAGTTGAAGTATTTTAAACGACTTTATGAAAGTTAATTTTTTCTTCAATAAAGTTAAGAAGAGTAAAGCAGTTTCACAGCAGGATAAATTTGAAGAAAATTTAAACAATTTTTTGTTTTAGTATTTCATTTTATTTTCATTGCTTTAAATTTAAGGTAAAAACATTTGAAGAAGGGAATGGAGAAAGAAAGATAATTTAATTCTTAACTCAATTGTAGTTTTTGTTAAGGTTTCTATTTTGAATTCAATTTTAAGTCCAATGGAGCTAGATCTACCCAATAAGGTGCGCGACGAAGCAGTTTGAACTTTAATTCATTTGGCCAACGCAATATCGGATGTGTGAACTGGTGCATTGCCTAGATGAATGAGCAAATGCGACACCCATCTTACGCACAGCTTTAAGATTTCCTGCTTTTCGGTTATTATGCGAGTGTTATTCATCCGGTTGGAAAAGCCTTTCATTTGAGATAGCTCTAACCAATACCATTTGGTTAGTTTTCTTGACCGTTTCTGGAGTGAACAACTTAATTGATCGAACACTATGTCATTCATCTTAGCAGCTCGTACGACCTCGTTTAAACTCTGCACCCAATATTTAATAGTCGTAAACGAAACAACAGACATCCCCAAAGCAGCATCTAGCTTGGCTTTAATATAACGATACTCCACAACCCCTCTTGCGAAACTCGAATGGAAGTAAGGCAAGAAATGACGTTGAAAAAAGAATCATGTGCCCATGTTCTGTAACTCCCGCGTCTAGAAAATTTTCGATTGAAATGTGAGAAATATAACAATAATGCCATAAATTGAAATAAACAATTTTTTTCCCACATCAAAGTGACTGTAACAATGGCCTGTATATAATTTAAAAAAAAAACAATATCGCATTTGATCAAAATTTTCAGTAGAAGCTAAACAATTTTTAATTTAACATTAAAGGTATATGAAAAAGAATTTTTCATTAAGACAAAGTAGGCAAAATAGCATGATATTTTTGCAGCTGGTAGATATAAATATAACACGTCGATTTTCTCCAAAAAGTGAATAAATAAAAGTTTTAAGTTAATATCCTCTTGTTGATCAAGTGCGATATATAAAAATGTTCTTTTATCCTGTAATTGTAAGGGGCATTAACATTCGTCGGAAACGAATAAGAGTTGGCACTCTCACTTGTTTATATTTTGGTTGCTGTTTCCTCAAAAACCTCATCTCTGTGCTTTGTACAGTGTTAATCAAAAGTCATTAATTTTTTTTTTTTATTTGCTCAGACTATAAACTTTCACAAACAAGTTTCTTATTTCCACAACAGCAACTTTGTATTTATCTACTTAGTGAAATTCTCGCTTTTCCACTTTCCCCTTTGGAAAATGTGAATTTTACAGTCACTTGAAAAATTAACGATTAAACATCCTGCCTTTTGAACAATCTTCACGTATGAATACAAAAGCAGGTGTAAAAATGTTCGTGTGAATTCTGGTGCAGGCAAATCGGGTAACTATAGAAGTTTGTCTATGTATCTGTTTTGAAAACTATAAATTTTACGTTGCTGAGAAACTCTCTAGTGGAAAAAAAAACATGTTTATGTGTGTTATGACTGCACTTATATTCAGGTGTCTCTTCTGCATTTGTGTGTGTGTGTGTGTGTGTGATAATGTTTTAGTGTATGTGTGCGTGTGAAAACTTGTATGTGTGTAAGTTAAACAGTAAAGTAAATACTTGTGTACAAACAAAATAACATTACAATATTCAAGTTATATTGCCTTGAGTACCAGCACAATTGCAATTACTTTTGCTTTCTCTTGTTTCATTTTTTGCACTTTTTGTTGTTTGTATGATGGTTGTTATCTCGGTTGGTGGTAAAACAACAGCAACTACACACAAATTAACTTTGTTGAATTTTTCCTATATTCTAAGTCAGTTTAATTAGTTCTGCTGCCTTTTTCTATGACCGTTACTTGTATATCCAAGTAGGGTGCATAAATTAGTTGTTTTGAAAAAAATATCTTGCTGCTGCTGTAGAATTATATTCTATAAAGTATTTTGTTAAAGGAAATAAAGGCAGCGTTTTTTAATTACTCTTGAATTTCATTGTTGTTGGGAAGTTTTGAGATATTTAAAGCAGTGTTCGAAAATGAATACTAAATATTGCACCTTAGTGTTCGGTTCGGTAGATTTGTGGAAAACACAAACGCTAATAGTGTTTGTGTGGAAAATAATTTAAAAAAATTAGGTTTCCTGTTTGTCATCTTTCGAACACAAAAATTATAGCTGCTCTTATCCAACTCAACAAAAAGATGAGAATATCTAGATCGCCGTTTAACGAGGAAAAGCCATATTGAGGCAAAATTAACTCAAATGAAACTAAAAGCCATCTAAATTCATTGGCTTATTGGAAGAAACTCTGTCCTTAGTCTCGACTGCAAGCTTCTACTTTATAACTCCATCTTAAAGCCAATATGGTGCTTTGGTATTCAGTTATGGGGCAATGCCTCGGCCTCTAATAGCAAAAAAATTTAAAGGCTCCAAAAAAAACTTCTTCGAATAATTACAGCAGCCCCTTGGTATTTTAAAAACTCAAATATCCACGAGGATCTCAATGTGATTACGAAATATAGTTTAAAATAGTTAAAAAGGCTGGAATTGCATCCGAACCCACAAGCTCGAAATATTTTAAATGAATGCGCTTAAGGAGGAGAGACACTGCAGCACTTACCCATTTAGATAAGCGATAAATATGTGAGCAGAACCCGTGATGAAGAAAATTTTTGTCTTTCACTGGCAGGACATAAAATAAACTATAAGCATAATATTTGAATTATTATTGTTAGTTCATATTTAATATATGAAGATAATGAAAATGAATAATGAAAAAAAAACATTTAATTCCATTCGGTTTTTTTAAAAAACTACAACCTTCATTGTGTTCGGTTCAGCTCATCAATATTCGTTCGTTTCTGTTGTGCGTAGTGCTCTTTTGGTTGGTAAAAAAATTAAACAATTTTTACAAAAAACAAAATACAAATACGAAAAAATGCCAGCAATATTGTGGTCGTTGCTTAAATTTTTTGTTTGTTCATTTTTTCACCAATGTGAAAAAATAAACATTATAAAACATTAAAATATAATGTTTGTCTACAGTATCACTGCAATTGTTCTGTTTTTTAACGAAGAACACAACACTATATAATGTTCGGATCTTTCTTGAAAATAGTTACGAACGTTATTAAGGCTTGTGTTCATCTAAACAAACACTAAAAAAATAGATATCGTTCCTGGGTTTGTGATCCGAACGCTAAATAATGTTCTGTTAATTTTCGAACACTGATTTAAATTAATAAAATTTGAACTGGACAGAAGAAAGTGAAGTAGAAGGAAGAAGGTAGAACTGGACTTGAATTGAATTCAACTAGAACTGAACTAGAAATGAACAATAACTGAACTAGAACTTAACTAGAACTGAGCTAGAACTGAACTAGAACAGAACTAGAACTGAACTAGAACTGAACTAGAACTGAACCAGAACTGAACTAGAACTGAACTGTAACTGAACTAGAACTGAACTAGAACCGAACTAGAACTGAACCAGAACTGAACTAGAACTGAACTAGAACTGAACCAGAACTGAACCAGAACTGAACTGGAACTGAACTAGAACTGAACCAGAACTGAACTAGAACTGAACTAGAACCGAACTAGAACTGAACTAGAACTGAACTAGAGCTGAACTAAAACTGAACTAGAACTAAACTAAAACTGAACTAGAACTGAGCTATAACTGCATTTTAAAAATTTTAGCCACAATCTGAACTACAATCTTTATCAGACTCCCATCCGAACTATGATCTAACCCAGAAATGTTGTGGCACTGAGTTTAAATTTCTTCAATTATTATCAAAGTAATTTTTGGGAATACAAAATTTTATAATTAATAAGCCCGACAATTCTTGATAAGAACACTGATATTTATTGCTAAAGTCAAAGATATCAGAGTGAATGGGTATTGCAAGCATTAGAAAAGTCTTATATGCAAAGATTTCAAAGCTTAAACAATATACCAACAAAAAACAGTGAGCTTAAGAAAAAACAAAATAAAAACCAAAACAAATTGCTTTATGGTTTTCGCAAGAAAATCAGAACAAAGCAACTTGCCAGTTCAGTTTTTTTTTAAATTATGTAAGGATTTTTTTGGGTTGTTTAGGGAAGGGTGGTTATCAAGTTATATGGCTATTTAGTTATAATCACAATAACAAAATACATTTAATTAAATTTGTTTGTTTTTAAATATAAATATAATATAACTTCATAACCATATAACCTGATAATCCGCCTTTCGAAACAATTCGTTTCTCTATTAAAATTAAGATTATTTCATTTTTATTTTTTAGGTTCTATTTTCTGTTTTAGTTTTTTTTAATATCTAAATTTTATATCGCTTCTAGCTTTATTGGCTTAAATTTACATTTTCAATAAATGTTATACGTGACGTATGATTTATATTAATAAAGCACTAATAATAACCAAAAAGAAATTATGAATAAACTTTTAATGTAATTCAAAACATACAAAATTATGCATTAAATTAACATTTTAAACTGTAAATTGTGGTAAACAACATTTCATAATTCATGGTTTCTCAAAAAAAGTTTGAAGGAAAACAAACAGGTGTTGATAAAAAAAAAACTAAATTCATTTAGAGCAAATTTTTATTTAATTTTTTTTTTTTAACTGTTTCTATTTGAATTTAAAATAAGGCAACTGATTTTTTATAGATCCTTATTTCTAAAAATATTGTTATTATGCGAAATGGTAATAATTTGTACTGATTTTTTGTTGGATTCTTTTTTTATTTTTCTGAAAATAAAATGATAATACTTATGTTTAAATCATGTCTAATACCCTTAAGCCATTGGAAAATAGAATGTTTGCAACATGTGTTTTGTTCGTCCGCCCATAAGCGAAAGCTGCTGTATACAATAGTATCGCTTTCCCAGCGAATTAAAAGTGAGAGGCAATCTTTGGTAACTGATCGTAATGAGAAATTTTATTGCTGAAGAAATAAAATAAAAAATTTTTGTATTTTTTATACTGCAGACTATGAGACTAAGTTCATTTAAAAATCTGGCATATAAATTTTACATATTCCAATTGATTTTAAGGGGCTAATAAGAAGTTGTTAATTCTAGAAATTAAAAGAAGAAGGATAGTAAAGACTTTAATCAAAAAAGAAAAATTTTAAAAAATAGTTACTTCTTTTTATCAACCATAAGTTCTACTATACAAATATTTATTATTTACGTCGTAAAGAATACAAGTATCTTATTTTTGTAACTACTTTTTATTTTGTATCCTTGCCATTCTTTGCACCTCACTTTTTCCCTTGATTGACCTTTTGCATTAATAAAATACCCATAATTGCCTGCAATTAAAATGTCATGAAATTCAATATTATCATTAAGTTTGCCTTTAATTTGTTTTTTTCGAAATTTTTTATTACAAAAAAAAAACAGCAGGATATTTTTTAATATCCCATTCACATGCCAGGCAGCTTTAAAACTACATCCAAGCCAGCTAAAATATTTAAAACCTTAAAAAATAAACAGACGAAATTTAAAAAGTAATTATTTAAAGTTGGTTTTTTACAATATATTTTTTGTTGTTTTAGTTTCTTTTTTATAAGAAACAACAATCGAATTTTTATCATCTCAATTAAATTTTTATCGCAGGCGAAATACAACACACAAACACGCATACTGCTAGTAGATAATCACAGTCAAGCACAAATGTTTTCAGACATATAAAAATGTTGACGAAGTGAAAAAATAATATCTTTAAAATAAAAACTTTTCGCAATAAATTTCGTTATGAAAATTGCAGAGAATTTCCCATATATTTCCTCACTATCAGTTTTGCGTTATTTGTATAAAAAACCAAGATATCTTAAGAGCCACTGCACGCATTTTGTTGAACTTTTGGTAGTAGGATCTTCTGAGCCCCAAAATTAAAATAAAACAGCAGCGTTGGAAGTGGTACCCTCCATAGGGCACCAATGTTTAATATCGCATATCTTAGGAACTGCTATATTGAGAATGTTCAAACTTTGAAGAAGTCACTCTTATGGTATACTACACTTTTGAAAATAAGAATAAAGCGGGTAGGCGCAAGGGGGGAAATACCTCCTATAGGATGTATATATTAAATATCTCTCAACTGAAGAACTATTAAAGGGAGAGTCTTCAAACGTGGTTAAAGTAACTATTATGGTAAACTATAAATTTCAATACAAAAATGGGCGGGATTGACAGAGGAGAAGCAGTACCCCTCATAGATAGAAATATTAATAAGAGCCGCTGCACGCATTTTGTTGCAGTTATACCAAAACAAACTAAAAGTTTCCGTGTTTTAGTCGTTTATTGAAAAATCGGCATTTTTTGAGCAAAAATCGGCAAATCGGCATTTTGATAATTTAGAGGCAAAAAAACGGCAAAATGCCGATAAATCGGCAAATATGGCAGGCCTGGTTTGTTATAGTTTTGTTGTACTGACCCCGTTGTTTACAGAGGAACTCTCAATTACAAGACAGCAGCAGCATGACCGATATGGTTTCGCAATTATGTTACTTTAAAAATTTGATGTATTTAACTAAATAATTTTAACAAATAGAAAATGGGAACTAAAAATTTATTTTTGGTAGTTAAATTGTATAAAATAACTTAATATTCCTTTGTTTTTTAGCGAATATGTAGTTAATTGTTTGACAATTAATTTATATAAAATAACCCATTTGTTTTTACGGAATTCGCGGTTGAATTTTTGACATTAAAAATTAAATAAACTTTTCGTTATTTTAAATTACAAAAAAATTTAATTAAATTAAACTTAATCAACGGACATATTAACTGCAACTGAATATCCGTATAAATATGCATTTAGTTTTTTGAAAAAATTTAAGAATCAGTAAAAAATAAATTTGCTTGGAATTTTAAATGTTTATTTATTTAAAAATTACTGAACGGAATACTTCTTAAATAAATTACATTCCGTTACCGTTTTAAATTGTTCCTCAAAGAATATATTTTTTATTTTTTAATTTTGTTCTTATTATTTTGGTGTAAAACGCAATTTAGTGAAAGAGTGTGCTTTGAGGAGACGTAACGTGAGTGACGGAAGTGCCCTGTCGTGCTTCCAGTTTATTTTAAGGTGCTTCCAGTTTATTTTAAAGTAACATCTAATTAACCTTTATAATATCTTGTTTCTTCTTTGAGATATCGTTAACTGAAATTCGAAAAAATCCGATTTTTCGCTTTATTCATGGTATTTTCGTAATTCTAAGTTTTAGCGCAACTCAAACATTTAGAAAAGAGTACTACGGTCCATGGGTTGAAAATATGTTGACCTATCTTATAGGAGATAGAATTATGTAAATTCATTAACTGGACTAAAATCCTTAATGATATTTAACCAGGAATCCGTAACAGAATTAGGAATTTTTTTTTGGGACCCGAAATTTTTTTCGAATTTAGCAATTTGTTAAAAGTATTTTTTGGCGATTTTTAGTAGAATTTAAAACATTTCTTGACTTCAGCGCTGCTTGTTACGTCTAATTTGCATTTGGTTTAATCATAGATTTCTTTTTAGATTTTTAGAATTTTTTTGTTTTTGAACCAGCAAATATCCATATTTGTTATCTTTAGACTTTCGAAAAAATGTAAAATGTAAAACAACAAATTTTTGAAATTACAACTCAATATCTTGTTATTTATAAATCTTCCAACTTAAAATTATGTCAGTTACATTATTATTTTGGTATTTGGCTTAAGACCAGATTGTCCGACAACATAAAATATCGTATGAATTTATTTGGAATGTAATGTCATTTTTTTGTGTGCTTGTGTATACTCGTATGTGTGTTAAACTACATGTGTGTAATTGTAAATTTAAGTAAAAAGACGCCGTAATATACTCTAAAAGCGAGGGTAAACTGAGAAGTTTAAAAAATATTTTTTATATACTAGAATCTGAAATAGATAATTCGATATACGTAATTGTAACTTAAATCTTAACTTGAATTTGAAACAAAATTAGATTTCAAGCCATGATTTATTTATTTATTGTCAAAGGATTTTTCCTTACAGGTGTTTTACAAATTTAAATTTGCACTTAAAATAAAAAGACTATTTGATTTTATAACATTAATTTTACTATCAGTTAAACATTATATGGGGAATATGGTAAATAATGAGCTGATTTTCGATACATTTTCTACTGTAAGTTAAAGCCTTATGAAACAACCAAAGACCATATTCTGCTTCAAAAACATTATTTGTTACGGGTTAAGTCATCCTAAACTGTTTGCTGAGAGCTGGCTTTATATGGTACCTCTGATAATTTGTGGACTAATCTTCACGGAATTAAACAATATGATTTCTAGTCATATATTACAAATTTGTACAAAATCTTATATCCATTCGTGCATTAAATCACCATTTATGTTAAATTTTAAATTTTTTTTTGGCAGGTGGTTCCACATTTGAACTCATAACTCTCATCCTACAATGCCGATTTTGTTGGATTTAAATCCCAAACTGCTTACTAGAACTGGATAACTAGAAGCAATTTAGAATCAACATTGTCCTTTTCTTTTAAGATTTACGAAAGTGAGCGTGTTTTCAACAAACAGACAGACAGACGGACATGATTTAATCGCTTTACAATTACTCAGGGAACCAAAATATATATTTTATGGAGTCTTAGATGAATAATGAATTCCACCTAGAAATCATAGCAATCAAGATGCTTTTCCTAAAATTTAAAGTACTGTTCACACTGGTATCTTACACTTAAAGCCACTAGAAGCCTTTAAAATTGAAAATGTTTAATTGCAAAATGCTTTTGCATCTGTAAATGCATATGAACATATGTGTGTGTGTTTGTGCTTAAATTTAAATCAGATGAATACTTATTGGAAAATTTCCGAATATTTGTATTAATTTTCATAAAAAATCATAAACAAACGCATTTAAATATTGTTTACTTTTAATGTCGATTTCAATATGAAAATGTTAACATTATTTTATATGTTAAGGTAAGACTTTATTTGTGAGAGTATGTGTCAGTATGTGAAAGTATAAGGATATGTTTAAGCATATACCCTGTAGGAAATGTCAATAGTGAAATTGTACTGATTAACTTTTGACTTTGTCGCCAGTTCCACTAGCCAACAGCAGACCATCGTTACAGCTCGCAAAATATGTATCTTTTCCTCCAAGGCATATAAAAGTGTAGACGCTGTGTTGACTGTGTCACCAAAAAAGTTGACAAAAGCGGCGACTTAGAGACACTTGATCGCAGGTTTCCTGCAGAGCATTTACAAGTATGTGCAGCAGCATATTTGTAAGTATAATTTGTGTATGAATATTAAAAAATATTTATGTGCAGGTGAGTCCTGTGGTTTAACTGTTTGTGTGAGTGTGAGTGCTGGTATTTGTGTTGCAAGTTGCTGTGTCTGTATCTACAATTTATTGTAAAGGTTATTATTAAAGTTAATAGAACAATAACACTGCAGGCTATTGAATTTTCATGAAGAAAATCCAATTTTTCGTTTTTACTTAATTAAATTTAAATTTTCTAGACAATTTTATGTTTTAAAATACAAAATGTTTCTTATATATCTTTGACGTTAGGCAACCCGTTATTAAGTCAAAACAATTATATTTTCAGTTTTTTATTATGTTTAACCCAATTTTTTTACTACTCTTTCGTTGAGTATCAATAACTCAAATCTAGCACAAGATCTTTTAATCGCGATCATCTGCTCTTTAGGAAATAAATCAATTAAATAGTTTTAAATTTAACGTAACGAAAAACTACAGTTTCTGACTTAAGACATTTTTGCTTAACTTCAAACAAAATTTGTTCTTCGCCTTGTTTTTATTTACCACGAATATCTAATAAATTTTATTTAATTCCCAATAAAATTTCAGCACCTTTTTTCCTTTTCCTTAAACAAATCCAAACATAAATCTCTGATATTGTTAACATAATTATTTGCTAATGATATTTTAACACTTGTTTAGTTTAAGATGAAAACAAAAAGGCAAAAATATTAACCAAAAAAAAAACCCTCAAACAAATAATCTCAACTAAGCCCCACTTATCCTTCTATATTATGTTAATCTACACAAATATTTTCAGCCATACAATCCTCAAATACATAAACAAAATCATAAAAATGTTTCCTTTTCCGTTCTTCGTTTGGTTTTTGTTCCTTTTGCGGCAAAATGAACCTTTTATTCTCGCATTTAACTACAAAAAGCCAACAGAGAAAAAAACAAAAAGAACAATGAACAGATTTCTCTTGTTAAGTGTCAGTTTTTGGTATGTAAAGCACCATGTTATACACATACACTTATACAATCATTAACATTCATCCAAACCACTT
Source organism: Pollenia griseotomentosa (assembly GCA_963931875.1). Classification (NCBI taxonomy): domain Eukaryota; kingdom Metazoa; phylum Arthropoda; class Insecta; order Diptera; family Polleniidae; genus Pollenia; species Pollenia griseotomentosa. Next base: position 197,279,430 of record OZ007561.1, on the reverse strand, counting down.
TCACTTTTGTTTAACATACACACAAATACACTTAAAACGGTAAAAATATATTCGCACAAACACTCACGCAAACACTCTTAAAATGTACAAACACTTGTAAACGCAACACTCAGTAATTTTTGTAGCCAAATACTCTCTCATATTCGCAGTCGTATATATTTAACAGACTACTTCAAAAGCTATTGCACAGTGGGGGCAAAATTGAGTAAACGTAAAACAAATTCTAAGATTAAGACATATCCGGCGCTTAATTTTTTATTATTTATTTTCTTAGACTTATTTCATAGTCAAAGTCATGTTCATATTTTTTCTAATTGTTCATCTACTTACTTTCGTTTAAAGGAATAAAAACTATGGCATAAGGTTTATTTTCCAGTTCATTGTCTATTTTATGTTTTAGTTTATAGTCCATTTTATAAAATAGTTTAATAACTCGTAAATAGCCAAAATTAGACTTAAACTTTTAAGGCCCAACCAGAATGTGATTAACGTGGCTTAAGCAACTGAGCAAATACATGTAAATCATATGTGTCAAACCATATTGAACTTTAGGTAACTTAATGTTAAGTTTTATAAAACTGTCATTTGCTTAAGCAAGGTGCGAAACTAATCGCTCATTCCGTACGGAATCAATGTTTTTTTATTTTGTTTTTGTTATTTAAAATGCATTTGAGAGGCTTTTTGTTTTCTTTTTGACAGTAGCTTAAGTTTGTTTATGCACCTTCTGGTTGGGCCTTTAGTCTAATTAGCGTAGTTTTTACTTTGATTAGCACTATAGTTTATAGCATAGATCATATTTTACCGTCTAATTAATCGACTAACTGATTGCTTGCTTTACAGGTTGGTTCAAAAACTTATCTATAGTCTAATTAAAACTCGTATTTATCTTATAAACAAGTAAAGAGGCATATTTCGGTCCAGAATACGCCGCAGTATTTACCAGGGTTTTATGAACTGCAGTCGAAACCAAAAACTGTCGAACAAAAAACCAACATTTGTGTACAACTTTTCGCTTTTTGAGTTGGTTTGACAGCGACTGTTTACATTTATTGAATCGGAAGTAAAAGCAACAAAAGATATGGCAGCTTTTTTTTAATTTGAATGCAGTTTTTTAAACTCTGGTATTTACTTAAGAGCCACATAAACCAAACAAATTGCTTGACAAACATGTCAAAATTTTACCTTTGTACAAATATATTGTGTTGTTAAATGAAGTCTTTGCTGTTTCGAAAAATATTTAAAGTATGTTTTTAAAAATATTTAAAATTTGAATGAAGACGTTGAAGAAGAAGAAGTTGGAATAACAGAGTCTTTTAGAGACATAGTAAATAAAGGAGAAACAAGTATACTAGTATCATTGGGCCTATCTAAGGCCTTTGATCGTGTTAATCATTTAAAAAAAAACGAGTTCATGTTTTCAGGCTCAGCATGTTCACTGATTAGTTCCTATTTGTCGGATCGGGAACAGTTTGTATCATTTGGTGGTCGTGAATCACAGCTACGAAAAAATAAGATCTGGAGTCGCACAAGGGTCAGTTCTTGCGCCATTATTGTTTTCAATGTACCTAAATAACTTTAGGGGGTGCTTTAAAGTCATGCGAAATAAGGCCATGATGGCTTTATATCTCATTCAATAGGGAGATAAAGCCTTTTGTTTTTTTCCCCCATTTGAATGGGAGATAAAGCCATCATGGCCTTAGCTCAAATTAGCGATATTAGAAAATGGCTTTATCTCTCATTTCAGTTTTGAAGAACTTTTGCATTTTACATTGATTAATAGTTTTCTTATTTTTATAATTAAGAGTCTTCCCGGAGACACAAAAGTTTAGTATTGAAATCTGGCTTCGCATACTAAAGTTTTTCTGCGTGGCGGCCTGCGCCCGCGCTTAAGGGTTTTCTCCTCCAGTAGGACACGGCAGGTGGCTTCGCTGAATAAAGTTTTCCTGCGTGCGTCACAACAATAAAAAAATGACTTTTCCCGGAAACACTAAAGTAAAGTAACAATATTCTGGAAAAAAATATAACTTTATCTCACATTTGCGAAAAAAAATATGGCTATATCTCTCATTTCGCAAAATTTTAAATATGACCTTATCTCTCAATGATTGTCCAATAAGGCCATCATGGCTTTATCTCCCATTCAATTGAGCAATAAAGCCATCATGGCCTTATTTCGCATGACTTTAAAGCACCCCCCCCCCCCCCCCCCCCCCCAATAACTTATTTAACGAAGTTGAATCTGAAATGTGTTTGGTTTATGCATTCGCGGATGACATACAATTGTTATTCCGTGGGAATCATTTCAGGGAAGAATTACAGTCAGGAATAGATAATACGTTAGCAAGAGTTGAATCTGAATTACAGTCAGGAATAGATAATACGTTAGCAAGAGTTGAATCTTGAATGTCTCGAAAACTAAAGTAATAAGATTTGTTTTATCACGTTTGCACGATATTACGGTGCGAATAGGAGATAGAATTTGTAGACAGAATAAAAATTTCGAGTGTTATAATTGACGAAAAACTTAGTTATTCATATCATATTGACAATGTTTACTCAAGAGTATGCTTTACTCTTCGTCGGTTATATCATCTCAACAAGTATTTACCAAATCGAGCAAGATGTAAAGTGGCACATGCTCTATTAATGTCTCAAATATCCTATTGTATGGAAATATATTTATGAACATCGTCCGGTAACATTAATAGGATAAGGCTTTTAGTCAACAAAGTTGTAAGATTTATTTTTGGTATAAGGCTCTGTAATCGAAATTTGATTCAAAATGGTAATCAGCATAACTTATACAATCATATATCACCACATGTGAATCGTTTTTGAAGATGTTCTTTTAAAAAATTTGTAATACAACACCACAGTTTTTGTAACGCCGTTTTAGATTTACGGATTCCACCAGGAATGTTCAAATTTTAGCCCCCAGAATATAAATATAACTCATTGTTTGAAAAATCTTTTCTTATTACTGTTGCACGTAATTGGAATTATCGTCCTCTGCATTATTTGAAAACAAAACAAAATTGAAAAGTTTATGTTTCTACGAAATATCCCAGTAAAACTAATAGCTTCTTTCACTCATTATTTAGTATATTTTTTCTATAACAACTTCTACAACTACTTTTCTCTGGATGTATGTAAGAAAAAAAATAATGACTTTCTTTCCAAGGTGGTCATTTTGGGACATCCCTTGTAAAATTCATTGGTTCTTTCAGTAGCATTGTAAGAAGTGCTTTTATGTGTTTCTGATTACTCAACAAATTATTTTGAATGCGAAGTTTTTAGTGGGATGTTTGTGTTGTTTATTGGTAAATAGTCTAGTTCATGTTTTAATTTTCAATCTAATTAAAAAAAAAATTATTTCCGAGAATAATTATTTTGCTAATTTATAATCTAGTGAACAATTTATAGGTAGTTTGCTTTAAGACTTTTTGTCTAGTGAATGGTCTTATATTTCGTTAAAACCTATTAAATAGTTCCAATCATGCTTTAAGCTTCGTACAGACGATGGTTAGATCTTACAACATTGTAAGCAGGCGTTGCCAACAGCAATATTTTTCTGACAATGATGCGATTGTCAGATGCATTAATTTTGCACTTCCGAAAATATAAATGAGCTTACAATGTTCACACAGTTGTAAGACATTTTAGCCAATTTTAATGCAATTTAAGCAACGCTGCTTACCAATATTGTAAGATCTTACCATCGTCTGTACCTTAATGGGTTTTTAAGATCTTTGTTAAACTAGGTTTAGTTAATCTGAAAACAGATTTGTGTCGCCATTACCAAGTTTGTATACAAAATTTTAACGGAACAGCTTAGTTTTGCTTAAAATGGTCGTCTTTAATAAGATAATAATAAAAGATCCCATTTCAGACTACGTTAAGACTACGAGTTTCAGACTACGTTAAACTAAGTTTAATCTTAATTCAAATCTCAAAAACCGTGTCTAAATCAAACTATAAATTTAAAGCAGTTCACATAAAAAAACTTATTTCCGTATTTTATACGTTATTTTCCACTACTTTTTGCCTAACCAGCCCCACTGTTCTTTGTATTTGTGTCACAGTTTGTTCATTCAAGTGTCTGTCTGTTGCTTTTTTGTATTAAAAACACTCATGTGCCAAATTAAGTGTAATTTTTAATATATTTACAACCATTTTTTCTGTACTTTTTTGTTTTTGCCTCTTGTAATATTATTCAAAAAAAAAATATAATAATAATTTCCATATTTTGATAAATGTCAAGTGTTGCTCACGTTGTGCTCTTGTTATTGTTGCTATTGTTAGTATTTTTATTGTTGCTGATTTATTGTTGATTGTTGTCATAAATTGTGATGGTGATTTTTAAAGTGGCAGGGAGGTATTTGAAGCCCACTAGAAGGACACACTCAGCTAAATAGTGTTAAAATTTTGTAAGTGAGGGAAATGTTAAAAGAAATACATATTTAGGTCAGGAACAGTCTAAGGTGATATTTTAGTCGTATTCTTAGACAGATTTATAGTAAAAATCGTGGTAATAGGCTGAGTGCCAAAACATTATAACCAGGGAAATCGGAAATAAGCACTAAAAACCATTTTATATTATTTGCATATAATAAACAATTAAAATGGAAAGTCAATCAAGCCTACGCCTGAGTATTTGCAGACAGGTTTTCGAGTGCTCCGCTTTAGGGCCCATTGGACAGTACACAAATAAAAATACAAATTGATTTCAACTAAAAAATTTGTGATATTAATTATAAAGTTAATTGTATTTGCACCAGTAAACAGGGTAATAGTATCAACTAAATGTTTAATTCATTTGATTAAACGCTTAGTTCACTTGATTAAACGTTTAATTTACTTAGTTAAATTTTTAAATTAAAACTGATTTTATTTTTGATTAATGTTTTAATTGAAAAAATGTTACTGAGAATATTTTCTGTGAATTGGACCAACCAGCATAAAATTATGTTATGAGAATAAGCTTCATATTAGAGTTATTTGTGCTTAAAAAAAATATATGAACAAACATGTTCACATGTTCGACTGAATTAAGAAAGTTGAAGGGCTAAGAACACTTTTATATTATTGCTTTTGTAAAGTTTTTTGCTTATCCTTTAATAAAAAGAAAAGTGTAATTTCTTTCGTTTTAATTTAAGGTGGCGATATGTAGTTAAGTTTTTAATTTAGCTCATATTTTGTTTCATACTCCTATTCTATACCGATTCAGTGTATATTTTATATTCTAGTTTACAGAAAACATTAAATTGTTCCTCTCTCCCATTTTCTTCTGCAAACTGTGACCACCCCAAATTGCTATTTGCACAAAAACAAAAAAAATCACAAATTATGTATGTTTCATATTATTTTCATAAAAAAGGCATAAATTTGTTTTAGCAAAAATTATGTATGAATAATTTATAAGGCAATAAAGAAAATTTTAACAAGAGTACAATCATAAAAAGGGGAGTTAACGAGTAGAAAATGAATTTTTAATGATTTGTAAGATTCAGCCTAAAGGTCGCCAGATAGCAATTATAAATAATTAATTTATAACTAAAAACTCGAAAAAAAGTAAATGAAAATATAATAAAAACTAAAGAAAAATTTAAATTAAAATTTAAACAAAAAGATTTTCTGCCGCGTTCATAAAAATATTTTAAATTTAATAAAGGTTTACAAAACAAATTTTCTATGAAAATTTTTCCAAAATAAACGTTTGTTCAACTTAATAAACGTTTATGAATACGGGAGCTTAGCTTTAATTAAATTTTATTTAAATCCCACGTAGTTTTTCAAATGTCAACAATTTCATATTACATTGTTTTTTCCAATTTTCTAATTTTATTTCAATTATTTTCCCTAATATGTACATATTTGTCATTTATTTTTCAAATATGTATGTAAATTTTATTAGTTTAGCAAAAACTTTATGTTTATAAATTAATTTTAGTTTTATTTTATTTACAGCAATAATTAAAAATAAAATTTCGTTAAATATTCATTACGCAAAACAATGACACTAACATATTTTTATGAAAAATATGAGTGTTTGTACGGTTCATAAATATAAAATGCTTTATATGGTCGTTAGGAAATATAGATTTTAAAATCAAAGTTAAGCATACTTATGTAAAAGCTGTATCTACATTATAAAAGTAATATTCATATTTATCAATAACCAATGGTTAACCCTCTGTAACCTGTAGTGTAGACCTCTCAGGTGATGTATACTGAAGTATAAACTCCAGTGCAAAAAAGCATTAGCTGGCTCTTTTTTATTGTTTTAAATTTTACGATCCTATTACAAATTCAGTAATTTTAAAGACTGCGAATATTTTAAAATAAATAATAAGGGTTTTCACGATGGGTTGTGCAAAATTACACACATTTGCACAACACTACAACAAAATGAACACAATTTGCTTTATTTTACTTCGTTTGCACTAAAAAAAACCCAGAGCAAAAATAGTAGTGCATAATTTCTCAGTTGCAAACATATGTAAACAATAACATTTGACATATTTAGCGCCATATTGTTTTTAAACCAAACTAATAAATTGAATCAGCGAGGGGACCAGTGAACAGGACCACTTGTGGAAATAAAGATGTTACAAAATTGATTTTGCATTTAATCGATTGTTAAGCGCGCTGTATGGCAAGTTGCGCCGTCATGTTGGAACCAAATGACGCTGTTGTTAAGCTGATTTATTTGTTCAAACGAAAAATCAGTTTGCTCGATGCCGCTGGGCATTCACCGTAACGGCAGCTCCTTGTTCATTTGAAAAGAGCGTGTAATACAACAAACAATCAATTTAAATGGATATAATGGTGATTCGTTAAAGGCTTGAGGATTGTTGCTTATTGACATAGCGATTGAGTCAGTAATGAGTTTTGTAAAGTCGAAGTGCTCTATGAACCTTACAAACAGATTTTTTTTCAAATTAAATTTCCACAATTTGGGAGCTTTGTTCTAGCATTAAATGCTTCATTATGACTTGCCAAGCCTTACTGAACAGAAATGTAAACTCAGTTTGACATTCTCAGCTGTCAAACAATTGTTATTGATATCGAAAGCTCTCATGCAGCTAAAAAAAATCACCCATACATGACAAACAAAAAAATGTCCCAAAGTTTTAATAATGGGTGATTTTAAAAGCGTAGTTTCTTAAAAATCTAATAACACACTAAAGTTTGCATCATATATTCAAAATTTTTATAGGAATCGATTAATTGGTCATTGCCATTTACTTTTTAAAAATAACTTTATGTAAATGTTGCGCTCCGGTTCAAATGGTCCATTCTTAAGGTGCAATTTTGCACCACTTTTTCGAGCATTTCGGCCTGTATTCCATGAATAACACGTGTTATGTTATACTCTAAGGCTTCAATCGTGTTTGGCTTGTCCACATAGACCAACGAATTCACATAACCCCACAAGAAATAGTCAAGAGGCGTCGAATCACATGATCTTGGCGGCCACCTCACAGGGCCATTTCGAGAGATAAACTGCTCACCAAATTCATCCTTCAATATTTTCATTGGTTCACGAGCTGTGTGGCATGAGGCACCGTCTTGTTGAAACCACATATTAACCAAGTCCAACTCAGCCAATTGGGGCAAACAAAAATCGCGTATCATGGCTCGATATCGTTCGCCGTTGACGGTAAAGTTTCTTCTTCGGTCGTCTTTGAAGAAAAATGGACCGATGATGCCACCAGCCCATAAACCACACCAAACTGTCGTTTTTTCGGGATGCATCGGTAACTCTTGTACGGCATGTGGCTGTTCTTCACCCCAGAGGCGGCAGTTTTGCTTGTTTGCGTATCCATTTAGCCAAAAATGAGCCTCATCGCTGAACACAATTTTTCGATAAAACAGTGGGTTTCCATCGAGGTGTTGTAAGGCCCATTCACCAATATAAATTTCAACGATTTGCAGTCATTGCTCGTTTGTGAGTTTCTCCATGATGAAATGGCAGAGTATACTGAACACTTTTCACTTTCACAGATTTAGTTTGGACACAATTACCAACCAGTGCTGCCAGCCCGAAAAACTTAATTCATAAAAAATCACCCTTTATTAACAAAACTTTCGAACAATTTCCAAGACAGGATTAAGGTTTTTTGATAATACACAGCCCTTTCTTGATCTTTTTGAAAACCCTTTAAATTATGACGTAACTAAGTAAGGAGTTTGATACACAAATGGAACTAAAAATACTTCGAAGCGAATTTTAACCTACATAGAGTCGACTTAGCACACTCAAAACATAAATCAATCTATCCGTACTCAAATCAATTCAAAGCGGTATTATCAGTACGGTTAGTACGGATTTTCTTGAATCAAGAACAGAAAGATTGATTCATGTTCGGATTTTCAATCGCGAAATACTTAACTTATCCCTATTCAATCCCGAATTCGTACTTGAAATAATCCGAAAATGAGATGGATTTAAGTAAAACTAGGATTGAATCGATATCAAAATGCGCTTGATTAAAGAATTATAAAGTTGATTCAATCCCGAATTCGTACATGAAAGAAACCAAAAGTGGTATGATAAGGAGAATTTTATTGTGTTTGATTAACTTACCCGTTTTACACCTTACAGAATTTCAATTATAAAGCACTTGCATCATTCCCGATATGGTTTTTACTTAAAAACCTTTATATACATAACGGAAAATATAAACTAAATTAGAAGCACGAGCTCTCAATTTTACTAATTAAACATGAAAATAATGTTATCAAAGTTATTTACGGGAATACAAAATTTATCATTAATACGATTTCTGTATGACGTGCTAAATTCCCAATTTTTCATATTTGATAAATACACTGAAATTTATTGTTGAGGGAAAGCTAGCTAGTGTATTTAGAAAATAATGTGTTTTCGCCTTGTTCTGTAGTTTTTGTTGTTTCTACACACAACAAGCAAATCGTTTTTAATAGTTTGTGTTGTTGTAGTGTCTGCAACAAACTTTAATAAGTTAAATGAGATTAAAACGCTCACTTTGTTATTTTACTCTCAGAATGACACTACCAACAAAAATTTTAATCATTTCTTTACTTGATTTAAGATTTAATGCTTATTTTAAGAAATTCCGGGACTTATTTTCGAAATCTGGGGTTGACATTTTAGTGTTAATCGTACTTGAATTTTTGAGTACGACTCGTACTTAAAGTAAGTATAAAACACTTAATTTATTCCGATTGTTTTTCTTTCTGTGCATGTTTTGAAATTGAGCCGTCGATATGTTTTGCTTTGTTTATTGGTGTGTTTGCCAATTGCCGTCGATATGTTTTACGTTGCTTATTGGTGTTTTTGCTGTTCGTACAAAGATTTCAAGCATGCTTGTAGAAATATCAACAATTTTAAATGTTTGCCAGACATGTTGGATATATTTCAAACTTTTTGTGGTACCTGGGACTAAGTGTACCCACTTCAGTGAGAAGTTTGCTGAAAAACGAATTAGATGAAGAAGCATTAAAGTCGTTTTCTGCCGCAAAATCTAATTTTGCATTGCAGGTCATACACTACACAAGTTCAGCGGTCAAGTCTAGCACTGTACAGTGCATTTGTGTAGTGTATGACGGTATTGTTTGCTATTTACGCAGTGAACTGAGTAAAAAAACCAAACGATTTTTAAATTTGCTCAAGTTGGTAAAACTTGTGTAGTGTATGTAAAAATGTTCAGTTCTGTCACGGTTTATTAAGAAACGACAACAAAACATGTTAAACAGTGTTCCAAAAATTATGCAAGAGGCTAATGAACAGGGAAACCAGAAATATGCTTTTAAAAACGCCCCGAAAATTGTTAAAAATATGCCCTAAAAAATTAAAAAATTGCTAATTTTAAAACAAAATCTTCAACAATTTAATAACAGTTCCTAAAATTATAATCGGGAATTAGTATTGTGGTTATTTTGTTGAACTATTTATGGCTCGAATCCCGGCCACGGTCAAGAATGAGAGATTATCAATAACAATTTTAATTAATTTTCATGTTGTAAAATTCCTTTCTTCATAAGAATAATTTAATGAAAATTAAATTTAATGAACCTAAGACTAATTAAAAATATTAAAAATTTGGATTAAAAATTTAAAAGGAATTTATGGGGAATTTAAAGCTATTTATAGATGGGAGCCTTGGGCAAATGTGAACCGATTCGAAAAGAGTTTAATTTGTAGTAAAATATTTTTGGAGAGCATTTGATATTAAAACCAACATAAGTACATGGTTTACGGACACAAAGAGTCTTATTTGTAAAGAAGATTTTATGGGGATTATATGAAACTATAGACCGATTTTAACCATTTACATTCATAGACTTCATCCTTAGTAAAATTTAAATATATTTACCAATTTTGATCAAATTATCTACAGGATTGCAACTTGTACCTTGCGAACAAGGTTAACATGGGCAGACAACCAGCCAGACGTACGGATGGACATCGCTTAATAACTTTAAAAAGTGATTTTGAGTATCGGTATACTAAAAGATTGGTGCTTAATTTTTACTTATATAAAATTTTAAAATTTAAAATAACATTTAACTTTAATGACAACCTGCTTTGTCTAACAATTTTCGAGTAAAAATTAGATGTAGATAGCGAAATTAAAGTAACACGTTGATACCCAACAGATGGAATTAAAATGGAAATTTCGCAAAAAAGAATTTTTGTATTTGCTAAGAACACAGATATTCAATTCAAACAATTTATTTCGTTTATTGAAAGAAAAACACTGATTTTTTCAAACAAATAATTTTACTGAATCAAACAAAAAGTTTTCTAAAATTCATATAAATTTCTCATATTTCACATAAAAAAGTGTTGCTAACGATCAAATAAAAAAAATGAAAAAAAACGAAAACATTAAAGAGCGTTAAAAATTGCATACAAAATTATGAAAACTAAATTTGAATAGTTGTCAACATTTTTGTTGGTTAAATAAAAATCAAACAAAAATATTTATTGAATCAGTAAAAAAATTTGTAGAAATTAAAAAAATTTTCAAACAAGCGTTTGAAAAAACCGGATAAATAAAAGATATTGTTTTGCTTTTTTTCAGTTGCATATTTTTGCATTTTGCAAATATTGCACGGTTATCAAAGTCTTTCTTGGGATTCAAAAAATTAATTAACAAGGTTTCGTTTAAATGTGCTAAATTCCCATTTCATACTATTGATAAACTGAAATTTATTGTTGAAGGGATAAGCTATTCCTATACGCATTTTACTGGTTGCTTAGGCCAGATCGTCAGGAAACTTCATCCAAAGATTTAAGAAAAACTAAAGATACTATACAAATAAAACTGTTAAGCGAATAACAATTATAAGCTCCAGTTTTACTTGTAACAATATCAAAGCTTAAACAAAAACAACAACAATAAAAAGTGAGTTTATCTTTTCTTGCAGTCCCGACTACAATTGGTTGATTTTTTGTCAACTCTAAATGTAGTTGTAAGTGGGGAGTTTACTTGTATAGTGTGTGTCACAAGTTCTGCTTACGCAGTGCCGCAGCACAATTTTCATTTGCATTCATTCCAAGCAAAAATGAAAAAAATGGATTTTATTGAGAATGAAATCAATTATCTTTTATTTACATTAAATTAATGACCTTAAAAGCCTGCATATAGGAAACTATATAAACTATTAACAGTAATAAAAAAAGGTTGATCAACACTTATAAATGAAAAATTTATGTTTGTACAAAAATATAACCCGTTATTTCATAGTTTAGGGAACATTTTAAGGTTCCTTGTTTAGTTTGCACTCTAGTTCAAAGTCAAGTCATTACTTTTAGTTTTCATTCGAAATCTGTCCATTTCCTTGAAATTCCTATGGGCCCTCCTTAAAATTTTCCATATTATTTTAATATTCATTTCATTTATTAACAAAAATATTCATATAATAACAAAAATAATAATTATTAAAATAATCATCAATATGAAAGCAGCATGTTGATGATTGCAATTATCAACACATCATAAAAACCGCAAACAAACATGTTCGAGTACATCAAACATTAAATGCTTTTAAATAAAGGACTATAAAAGCAGAGATTTAATAATGGATTCGAAAGAAAAAAATTTTAATAATTTAATATGTTCTTTTAATATGGAATTAATCAAGAGGCGCTTTGTATGAAGGAGAGAACTGAGAGGAAAAATTCTTGAAATTAAAAATTAGTTTTCAAATGGAGTGGGGATTTTATTTTTTTCCTTTCATTTTTGGATTTAAAATTTATTCCGTTTTTTATAAGTCTTAAAATTGAGAAATTCAACTTACCATTATTCACAGAACTTGAAACTGAAGATGCTGAACCACCAGCTGACACACCCTGTAATTTAGTTGTATGCCAAATAATGAACAAAGACCAACTAAGTGCCAGAAAGATGTGATACATGGAGAAGCTGTTGTTATAGTTTAAAGGATTTTTGCAAGTTATGTACATTTTTTTAAACATTATATTTTTGTTAAAAAAAACGTATTATTTCTTTCTAAAATTTATTAGATTTCAACAAAAAAGATTTACTTCATTTAACAATTTCTATTAATTTCCTCCGTTTGGTTCTATTTTTTTTTTTTTTTTCTTTTTTTTATTAATAATTATTTATTTTTGTTGCTTTTATTTAATAAGGCTTTATTTAAATTTGTTTTTTATTACATTTTTCAGATTTTTCCCATTTTTGCAATTATTTTCAAATGGCCAATTTGTCATTTTAACACATTTCACTTTTATGGTGCCTTTATTGGTTTTTATTTCATAAAATAATTATAATTAATAATGTTGTTGTTTCGTTAAAAAAAAAAATAATCCAATTTTATCAATTAATTAACACTTTTGCTTTTTGTATCAGTGTGTGCGTGCCTCTGTTATTTATTTGTCTTTTTTTTCATTAAAATCAAACAAAAATATTTGTCAATTTAACACACACATACACTTAGGTAACACTAACAAACAGCCATTTTGCTTTTCATTTGGATTGCCGACTGCGTCATGCATTTGTTCATGCATTCTTTTTATACGTTGGGTAACCAACATACGCCATTTGCAACACCATCTGGTGCTGGTATTTGTTGTTTTACTGGTTGCTTTTGGCTTCAAATTTTGTTTGTTATTGTTGCTGTTGTTGTCATTAATCTGTAAAAAAAAATGTGAAAAAGTTAATTTAATATTATTTTAATTATTTAATAATGAAATTATTATGTGGTCTATGCGAAGAAAAAAACTCACACACACGCACACTCAAGGGAAAGAGAAAAAGATTTTTGCTGCAACGATGAACTTTGATAGCGAACGCAAAATAAAGGGTGTTTTTTAAGCCTGATTGATTTTACAAAAGATAAAGCTGTCAAGCAATGTTTCATACCGCGCCTACTTTTTGGCATTTTTAATCACTTTAATCATTATTTATTTATTTATTTAGATATTTATTATAATTAAAATTACAATAAATCTTAAAGCTAAAGCACTAGCAACTTAGGCTATCGGCTTGTGTTATATATACAAAATAAATTACATACAAAAGGATTAGTATAATGTACTTATGCGAATGTTAAATTTTATTTTGTAACTGAAGATGTTGTAAGAAATCATATGTTTTGTTTATATTATCCTCTGAGGGACATTTGAGCATATCTATAATACTATGAGAGTTGAGTATTCTTAACCGGGTGTTATAAAGAGCCTGACATTCTACTAGCAGATGAATTGTTGTTAATGTTGCGTTGTTGCAAAAAACGCAAACAGGTTGTGAATCTTTTGATATCAAGTATTGGTGTGTGAGCCTAGTGTGTGTTAGGCGAAGTCTTGTAAAGCATTTATTTTTATGACAGTTTGTTGAATTTGGAAGGATGACTGGCATTCTATTTGGGTTTATTGTTTGGTAAAGATGACTGTATCTGCTCCATTTTCGGAGAATGGTGGATTCTAAATTCTTTATCGCGGATCTTGAGATATAATTTTTTGTCTGGGGTATGTAAAGGTATGTTGGTTGTATACAAGTATTTTTTGCGGCATTGTCTGCAGCCTCGTTCCCTAGTATACCAATATGACTTGGTACCCATATAATTTTTACCATATTTTTCAGTTGTATTAGCATCTGCTGTATAGTGACAATTTTTTCATTTCTACTTCGGATATTAAGCGCGGCGTCAAAAACAGAGCGGCTATCAGTGCAGATAACGTTTTTCGTTCGGTTGGATTTACAAATTTTTAGAGCTTCTATAACAGCTTCCGCTTCGGCTTCGAATATGTTTGCGTTATGTGGTAGTATTCCGGTTATTAGTGTTGAGCCGGTTTCGTTGGTAACAGCAAATCCAACATGATTTGTTGTTTTAGAACCATCTGTGAAGACAAATTGCCAATTCTCGTTTTTTAACGTTGTATACACTTCGTTGAAAAGAGATTTATAAATATGAGGTGTTGTATTGGTTTTATTGAAAATTTGTAGATTTTTCAAAAAAACACTTTCATCCCATTTTAAAAATATGTGCTAGCGTTGATGGGTATTTGAGCTCGTTTTTTCTTTTTTTTAATAAAGAGATATGTTTGTGGAGCAGAGAGGATTTGGTGCAAAATATTTTATGTATTAATCGTAATTTAAGTTTGTTTGCATGAATTTGAAGCGGTTCAAATCCACCTTCAGCTAGAAGATTTTTAATAGGCGTTGTTCTAAAGCTCTTAGGCTGGTTCTAATAGCGCCATGGAGTATGGTTTCAATAGGCTTAAAAATTGATTTAACAGCTTTGCTATAAATAACCAAACCGTAGTCAATTTTGCCCAGGATGGTTGATTTAACTAGCCTTAGTAGACTGTTGGTGTGCATGTGGCTCTTTGCAGATGATAGATACTTGATGATGTTTAATCTATTAGTTAAGTTCTTTTTAAGATAAATACAATGATTTTTAAAACTATATTTACGATCAATTAGTAAACCTAAAATTTTACAGCTATCAACATTTTTAATACTATTATTATTAAAAATCAAATCTATATTATTACAGTTATGTTTTTTACAAATGTGCAGGTGATTCGTTTTTTCAAACGAAACATCTGCACCTGAGTTTTTGGACCAGTTGTCAATAGCGATTAAAGTCTGTGAAAAGGCTTCTTTAATTTTATCATTTGATTGTTTTTTAGCTATAACATAGAGGTCGTCTGCGTAAATGCAGTGATCTACACTCTTATTTGCGCTAATAATGCGACTTAAGTCGTCAAAAGCAATGATAAAAAGTGTTACTGATAGTGGCGATCCCTGAGGGATTCCATTGTACAGAGAGAAAACATTTGAAAAGTTATTGTTTATGCGAACAGAAAATTTTCTGTTTATAAGAAAAGATTTAATTATTTTAAACATTTTTGGGCCTATGGACCAATTTTAATCATTTAACATAACAATACTTTGAAAATCTGCCATCGATTCGCGCATTTTCTTGACTTTTAAAGCGCACAGCTTGTTTTTGGCTTAGCGGTTTTTAAATAAACAATATTGCCACATATGAAGTGAGACAAATACAAAACAGACTCTACACGCTGGTGACATCATCGGCCCTTATTTATTCAAAAATAAAAATGGGGGTCATGCTATGGTTAATGGAGATTGTAAGCGAACCTCGATCAATAATTTTTTTTTTGTTTGAAAGTATGATTGACATTGATCCGTCCAAAATGTGCTTTCAACAGGATGGAAACCAAGTGTAATACGGCAACTCCAACCATTGACGTATTGAAATCAAAATTTCATGACAACTTTATTTCGATAACACTGTGCAACAAAAAAAAACAGCCTTATATTTGCAATGCGAAATGAGACTAGACAATTGATAGAGCAAATCTGCCAGAGGGTTTCGAAAAGTTAGCTCGGGTTTGTAAAATATACTTAATGTACTTCTGAGCTAAGAAATAATTTTAAATGTCTACAGTAGAATTGTAAGGCGATTCTTTTCGTAGGACATATTAACCCTCTTAAGCTACGGTCACACTTATTAAATATTTGATCAAATAAGCGTAACCCCTACTTTTGTTAATAGTTAGTGAGATTTAAAATGGCCTTTATATTACAAAATAAACTAATTATACTACTAGACATAGCAAAAAACAGTTTTTTGTAAGATGTGGTATTTTAATCAAAATAAATATTGATATTAAGCGAAATGATTTTTTAGTTTGGTTGTTGTTCCCGTTTTTTTCGTCAATTATTTGATAAGTCTGACCGTAGCTTTACTCTCATTGTAAGTGGTCACTTTTGTCCTTATTTCCAACTTCAGCATAAAAGTATACTAAAACGGCACTTTAGAGGGTTAAAATGTTCCATGAATTTTTTCTGCATTAAATTTTACTAGGAATCATCTAAGACCAAAAACTCGTATAATGTGTTTAAAACGCTTAATAAAGGAAAATTGTAAAGTAGCATATATTTTATTTTTTACAATAGTAGTGGTAATTAAAGGCCCAATCATAATATGCATAGGCCAGCTTAACCTTCTGTCATAAATTAACAAATAGTCTCTCAAATGTATTTAAGAAAATAAAAACAAAATCAAAAAACATTTGATGCCGTACGGAATGTGCGATCAGTTTCGCACTTTGCTTAAGCAAATGACAGTTTAATAAAACTTAACAAGAAGTTTCCTTAAGTTCAATATGGTTTGGCTCATATGATTAACATTCGCACATTTGCTTAAGCCAACTTAAGCACACTATGGTTGGGCCTTAAGTCAAACTGTGTTTACTGTATATTCGGATTTATAAAATAATCTTATGTAATTTTTTTTAGAATAATTAACCCTATATTTTAATTTTATGGGGTCTTAATTGCCCTATTTAAAAAAATACTTAAAATAAAAATAATAAGTTCTCTGGTTTATGCTGATATTTATGACTTCGATGCCAACATTATTTGTGTAATTCGTGACATACGCACAGTAAAAAACGTTTCGAAGAATTACTTAACAAAAAAGTTTTAAGACGTAAAGATTACCGCCATAAGATTTTATAGCTTCGTAGATTAAGTTGTCGCTTTTTTTATATTTGGTGAAACATATATTCAGAAATATTATTTTTGATATGAAAATGGCTAGAACTTTCCACCGTGTTACGGTCAGCAATGCTCAAAAAAGTGGCCTAAAATTGGACGTCCAGAATGCGCAGTGTCAAGAACAGCGGCGGTACCCATATGACCGAAATCATTTTCATATATTAATGCCATGTATAAGGTTTTGGTGGTATCGACTTTAAAAAAACACCCTATTTTAAATACTTAATAATTCGTATTAAAAAAAATTAATACAAATTTAAATAAATAATTAAATACTTAAATTTAAACAAGTATTTTTAAGTCTTTTTTACTTAAAATGTTTGATTCGATTCAAATAATTAAAAAAAAAAAAGATTAATTGGGGCTGCCAATAGAACATCCTAAGGATGTTCAACTTCGGTTCTAGTCTGACTATTCCCTGCAGGAAATTTGTGTCAATTGTTCTTAAAGCACTTATCCCGTGACCAGTGCATAAAATATTATAATAAAAAGAAACGAACTGTGATGAGTGTAAACAAGACCTTTCACTTAACTGGTGATAATGTTTTTAAAGTGTAGTTGCTCTAAAGGAAAGGTAATTAAGTTTTTTCAGTGACCTGTTACAAACTCTCAAAAAGGTGCCTATTAACCTCCTCTTAGGACATAGACATGTTAAAGAGACAAGTCCCCTTCATGTAATAGGTGCGATCCCGTACTTTTTAGGTCAAGTTCGGGTAAACTAACATGTCTCTCCCTAAAGCCTGGTACTCTGTTCAACATTTCACGTGAAATGCTGTCAAAACGCATATGAAAAAAACTTGTGCGGAATATCTATGTAATAATGTTGATAGAGTTGTACTCTGTTCATTTTGTGAAAAAGTTCCGAAATGTTTCTGGCAACATTTTTTTACAACTGCGAAATAATGTAAGCTGCACTTATTTCACGTGGAATTTTAAGCAGAAGCAAAAAAATATGAACTGATTATTTAATAAGAAATAAAAAATTAATATAACACAACCGGTAACAGTTTTTTATCCATATTGACTTTCTTTTTTATTAAAAAAAATAAATTTTAGTAAAATACATGTGGGATTTGTTTACATACGCAAAACAATGTCGCATACTTTACAGGAATTAAAACGTCAAATTGTACAAACTCGCAAGATAGGTAACATTGATACATGTCAAAATTTTCGTGTGAAATAATAAATGTTGCTAATCATTTTTCACAAATTTGAACAGAGTACTAGGCTTAATAGACATAAATATACAAAAGTACGGGAACAATAAAAGCCAAACTTCTAGACCAGAACAAAACGTTACTATGAAAACGTTCAAATAAATACATAAATGACACATTAGCATGTATAAAAGTAAAATTCAAGCATGTACTTACATTTTTTAACATTTTAAATATTGTATTTTAATTATCTTGGTAATACTTGCTTGTAGTTTTTTATTGTTTTTTTTCTGACACAGCTGATTGTTTAACAGTTTTCCCAATCAGCCCAAAGAAAAATTACGGGCTACTTCGTGCAAGAAGAAGAAGAATATTTTTCACTTAAAAGCTCTCACACTTTACCAAACTTTGAGTACGGTAAAAGTTTTTGGTAAGATTGGGATCCCGCGGGCTCCCAACGTTGAGTACGGGGTCACACCTAATTTGTTATAACTAGAACCGGTCCCTTCCACTTTAGAACTGTCACGTGACAAGTTTGGTGTTAGTTTCCTTTCCCGTAGGGTTGGTAAAGATCCTTCGGCGATCTCTTGGTAGTTGTGGCTTAACCCACAGCCGCGGAAAGGGAGATCTAAAAAAGTCGGCTTTAATTGCTAATTTTCCACTTTAAGAGAAAGATTGGCTGCTGGCATTTCTCCCTAGGAAAAAATTCATAATTAAAAAATTCATGTTACAATTTTTAGCAAAATGGAAAAATAAAAATTTTCAAAATATGACCTTGACCGAATTAAATTTGTTTTCTTTGAAATTAATTTTTTCTAAAAATCTTTTCAAATTAAAGAGCTACTAACTAACTAAGTAGGTCTTTTTATTTAAATGAAATACTTTTCTATTACTTTATTATATTCTTTTTAAATTAATTAATTTAATTTTTTTGTTGCTGCTTTACACCGAACAATTAAAAATTTAAACGTAAATTTTAAAACTTCATTAAAAAATAACGATTCTTGGAAAAGTTTTAGTATTATAAAAATTGCCGTATACTTAATAATTAATACCGTCAGTGCGTACAATTAATAACATTTATTTATTTCACACAACAGTTAAACGCCTCTATGACTTCAAGGAAATTTTCATTTGTGAACAATTTTTGAATAATTCAAAAGAAAAAAAGCACTAATAAGCTTAAAATTAATTTTATCGAATAAAACATTATTGAACAAAACATTTATTACATTGAAATAAACATTTATTTAATAATAAATTTCACAAGCAATTTTCTTTATGATTGTCGTTTAAGCAATAAGAGTATTAAATTTCAAATACTGATTAATCATCAATTAAGCGGCTCATACACTTGCAATAAAATTTTTCAATTTTACGTGTTGCACAATTATATCGCCAATGTGTATCTGATATTCGAAGGTGGTACAATATATTGGCAACAATCAAAAGACTTTTGAATTTTTTTGCACGACGAAAAGAAAGTGAAATGTGTTGGCAACATTGTACAATGCTGCTTATGTTATTCCTATAGGTTATGCTCACCTTTTTATTGAATTAATGAAACCATTGTGCGTCTTATTGCATAATTTAGGACAAAATGAAAATAATATGGCGAATATCATAGACAATAATATTGCTAGTGTATGGGCCGCTTTAGTTCATTTATCAAAAAATTTTCATAAACAAATAAATTTAAGCATTTTCTTCTCACAAGCTTTTTAATATATTGGGGGAATTATGTATGGAAAATTTAGAGTGTTACTCTAGGGCTTACAATGTTTTCTTAATTTTCCCCATAAAATTTAAAAGTTTTTAAAGTACCAAGAATATCCCTACAACACTCAAAATAGTTAAAAATTTGTTACTCATAATGATATTTTCTAGTAAAAATTAACACAGAAAAAATTCCAATTAATAAAACAATTAAAGCATTAATTAAAAATAAAATCAGTTTTTATTAAAAATTTAATCAAGTGCATTAAATTTTTAATCAAGTGAATTAAACGTTTGATCAAGTGAATTAAACTTTTAATTCATACTATTGATTTGTTTACTGGTGCAAATTTTATTAATTTTTTGATTAATATTACAAATTGTTTACTTGAAACCAATTTTTTATTTTTTCTATGTACCAAATAAATTCCCCTCTTTACACTACTTTTATCCCCTTTTCTTGTACAATTAAATTTTTATGCTTTACTGTAATTGACTTATGCAGGGTTTAAAAAACTGGAGTCGAAACGAAAACTGTCGAACAAAAAACGAAAATTTGTCTACAATTTTTCGCTTTTTGATTTGGTTTGACAGCGACAGTTTACATTTAATGAATAAGAAGTAAAAGCAAAAGTTTTTTTTTGGTCAATGGCAAATGAAGAAGTGGAAGAAATGGCAGTTTTTCTACTTTGACTGCAGGTTTTTAAACGCTGGATTTATGTATGTATTTCTTCTAATTCGTAATGTATTTCAGTCATAGTTGAAGTTGCCGTAAACTTATTAAAAAAAAAGTACCAAATGTACACATTTTTGCAACTTTTTGGCCCTTAAAAATTGCATTTTTAGAAAAAATGTTTTACTTTTTTAGAGCGCCATTTTACAGTGAAAAATTTTTTTTCGCTGCAACTATGTCTTAATGGACAAGGGGGGAGAGTGAAATTAAAAGTGGTGCGTGAACTCTTCCATTTGTTTTGTTCTCTCATTTGGCAAAAAATGTATTTAAATTCGGACGCAAAACGGCAATTCATGTAAACATTAGGGTATTGAATTATTCGATTTTAATGTTGTTCGATTATTCAAATTACTCGAATAATTCAAATAATTATCCAATGGGAAAAAACATATGTACATCTCTATTTGAATTGAAATTTTAATATATTTTGTGAAAAAAAACAATAAAAACAAAATGTAGTTGAACAACAAACAATAAAATATTAAAGATAGAACTCATAGGTAGTAGCCAAAAGTTGCAGCGACAAAAATCGCTCAGTGTGAACGGACACTAACAAAAAGCTTTTCCCCCGAATTCATAAACGATTATTTATTTAAAACCTTTATTAAATTAAAAATATTTTTATAAATACAAGCATTTATTTTAAAATTTTTTTATTATTTATTTAACCTTTAAGTCACCCTTGTGTGAAAAACCACACAAAAGGAATCATTTTTACACGATTAACAAAAAAATTGTTGGTGTAAAGTGAGTGCTTTTTAAAATGCACAAAGCTTTGTATGGTTTGTTGTTGATTACCAACATTAATACATCATTAATGTTATGTAAATTATGACTTTAATAACAAACGTACTATGGCGCCACAGTAAAGAAGACAGACATTGTATATGTGTGAAAAACCACATATGAAGGTAACTAACGTAAGTTTTTTGAGGGTGATTTGAGGGTTAAAGCTTTGAAACAAGATAAAATCTAAGCTCCGCTATTTTGAAAATACATAAGTGGAAAACAGTCTTCGTTGCAATATATGAACGGGTAGTTTGCAACGAAGAGTGATCTTCGCTATTGCTTTTATCGCCGCTTTTGTAACATTTGGCCAAGCCTTGTAATGATGAATTTCGGTCAATGGTCTCTTCCAACGAATCGTTTGGCTTTAAGGTTATTAAAGACACAAAACTGGTTTTAGAGTAAAACGCCAACTGTTGGCAATCTAGCAATTTTCCGTTAAATTTCAAAAACTCTGAATTCCTTTTTTGAACTCTTATCCCGTTTAGTTATTTCTAACATCCGGCAGTTAAAAGAATTTTATATATAAAATTCTTTCAGTTTTCTTTTCCTATCTGCTTAAAATCTCTCCTAAATTTTACTTTAACACACCTTAAATCCAGTTTTTGTTTGTTTCAAATTGTATCCTGACATTGACAAAACACCATAAAAAAATCATCTGCAAAAAAACAAGTTTTTCACAAAACAATCGTAAATTTTTTATTACTGTCATTTGATTTTTTTTTTTTTTTTTATATTTCGAAATATTTTTTTTCTCTATTTATTAAAGTTTACAAACGAGTAGATTTGTGTAAATCGTCATGCAATATTACACATTTACAATAAATCTACTTTTCAATGCAGACATGAGAGAATTTTTATTTTTTCTTTTTTTACTATTTTAAAAAACGTTTATGACCTTCTTTTTTTTGTAGGATTCATGTTGACAACTGTTTTGACAAACACTTAAATTTTGATTTTTTATAGATATTGTTTTTTTATGGCGGGAAGGGGGGGGGGGGGTGAAATTTAACAGTTTTAAATACTTTTTTTTATATTATTTAAATTAAACATCCGATTCATACGATAATTTTTTTCATATTTTTTAAAACGCGATTTTTTTGTTGTTTGTATGCAAACAGTGTAACGAAGCAAAAGAAAAAAAACTACAATTTCTGTTTTCGGTGTTTTTCATACTCTTCTTTACACACTATTAAAGTTTTCTTTCAGAAAGTCTGAGTTTTTTGGCGAGAGGGGAGAGAATAATCTTACTCACTAATAAACTCAGACTTTCTAAAGGAAACTTTCATAGTGTAAATCCAGTTCTTATGTTGCTTCATTTCATTTTTTATGTCTATACAATAGATAAGGATATTAAATTTTTTCAATTATCATCAGGAAAATCGTTAAAATTTGTAGGGTTT
Source organism: Pollenia griseotomentosa (assembly GCA_963931875.1). Classification (NCBI taxonomy): domain Eukaryota; kingdom Metazoa; phylum Arthropoda; class Insecta; order Diptera; family Polleniidae; genus Pollenia; species Pollenia griseotomentosa. The sequence goes on along the minus strand of OZ007561.1, from coordinate 197,256,587 downwards.
TTAGAAGTTGCCTTAAAATAGAATTAAAGCTAAAACGTGATTTTGAAATCATCGTATGAATTGGGCATTATTGTGTAATAAAAATTATAAAATTCAGATATTTTAAATGATTTGAAAATTATTTTGAAATTGTAGTAATATTTTAATATCCAGCCGTCGGAAGTGGAAGATGCAGTGCACTTAAATAAGACTAATGGTCAGGGGCTAATTCCACAACTTAAGAAATCGAGGTGAGTACTACCAGTTGTGACCACAGGTTGCGGGTAGTGGAAGGTGGGTGCAGCTACTAAAGCAACTACAGACAATCAGAGGTTCCAAGTGGAATCTATAATATTTAAAATTCTCATAAAGTACCTTTTTAAAATGTAATTTTTTATTTCAAACGAGAACCTTTTGCTATTTAGCTTTAACTTAAAGTCTCAATCATTCAAAAATTTTTTTTTTGTTGCTTCCTAAACCTTTCAACTTTAAATGCAAATCTTTGAGTTTTTTTCATTCTACGAAAAAAACTAGAAAAAAAAATTGACACAATTTTGGGTAGCATATTTTTTCGCTCGTTTTACTTTTACTTAAAAAACTGCCATCAGTTTTAACAGCACGTAGGTTTTTTCGAATATTTTACTACCATTTCTGTGCTCTGCAAACAATTTAAACATCAAAGAGTTGCAAGTTTAGTTGCATGTATTATTACAGTCATTTAAGTTTTTTTTTTTAAATTTCAACACTTTTTATTTCCAGTACAATGTTGGCAATAAAACCACAAAGTCGCATAAATTATGACTTTAAACTAAACTTTTGTACATTCGTTTTCACACCCATATGAATGTGAATGCTACAGAGAGCTGCAAAAAAAAACACCACATTCACATAAAAACACACACAGAAACAATCATGCCACCTAGATATGAATAGAAATTACTCTTAACTTTAAAATAGAGTAAAAGTCACTCTCTGATGACTTATACGAGTAAAAAAAAAAAGAAACACACAAATGTTGCACTAACCCTGCAAGCATTTAGAATTTGTTCTCTTCTTCTGGGTTATTGAAAGAAGATTCATTACATTTAACAAAAACAAAGTTCATTGCAATCAAAATTTCAGCAACTTTTACCTTCCTAAGGATATTTCTCCTTTTGGTATTACATCGTCTAGGGATATCAGGTGAACCATTACTTCCAATTCGGCAGAATTAAAAATTGGCAGATCTCTCTTAGACCGCGGCTGACAGTGGGCCCAGTTGGTACGGCACTGGTCTGACTAATGGTTGAAGTACAATCAGGGATCACGTGGTATTTCTGGTCTATAATCAAAGTCGCGGGAAGGGAGATTCTAATACATAATTTATTATCAAGCTATGATTTTCGACCACTTGGTGTTGGTGGCTTTTCCTAAATCCGCGAAGGTTGCAGAGTTCCGGCTTCTAAACCACAGGCGAGTGTATAATTCTGCTGGACAGTATACTTAAAATTGCTACCAGGGAGTGTGTGTTGCTGGCACTCACACACAGGGGCGATTGGCGAATTTTTTTATATCCAGTTCATGTTCATGTTAATCGTATCTACTGCCCAGTTCATTTGAAAAATTTAAACGCATTGTTTGTCACCTGGTGATAAGAGCACCGTGTAGTAGGTCACCGTAATCGCACCATCATCTGATGGTAGACTGTTTCGTCCCTTTTCGCCACTAAGATAAGAGGCTCTATCCTATTTATAGCAGCAGATGGACATATTGTTTTCGCAAAATAAAAATCGAAAAATTTCACTAAGCTTTTTGATATTTGGGAAAAAGCGAACTTTGCAGACTTATTTTCTTTTAGTTATGATTTTATAAATAGAGGGGTGTGAAAATGCATCATTTAGAAAGCATATTTTTAATTTTTCTAATCCTGTTATTTTAGTCACTTCTCAGAGACACTTAAACGTCCCTTGTGGAAGTTTATTATTCGTCTCCTCTAAAAGAGTTTTATTCATATCCTGAAGACGACGCTTTAACTGCGAACAACCCTTTAGTCAATATTTGACGTCCAATAACTTTTTGTTTTTAAAAATTCTTTTAAATGCTTGCTAGGTATACATATACATATATATATGCATTTCGATTCCATACATTTATACAAAAAGTTATGATGACAAATGTCTTTTGACACAGTAAAATGGAGAAAGCAAGCCTTAGGATTTTATAAACTAAGCAGTGATACTCATACAAAAACATAAAACAGTAAATACAACAACATTACTTTAAGCTAGATTACGGTAAGGTGTAAGAGCGAGAGAACAAAGATGATAAAAAACAAAGTTAATGCAGTTTCACAGGTATAAAGTAAAGTGTACTGGGTAAAGAAACAATGACATTACATTAGAGAAGTAGAGTAAACATATGTATGAAAGGTCCTGCATATGTATTAAAGTGTTTATATAGTAAAAGCCTAGTGGTATGCTTAAAAAAATTATATATATGCACTTCAGTTGTTAAAGTGACAAAGCAACAAAAGAAGACACAGTGTTGCCAGAAGTAGAAAAATTTTCATTCCTATCGGTCTTGTTTTAAATAACAAAATCGAGTGAAATTTAAATCAAAGGAAATTTTCAGTTGAATTTTTTTAATGATCGCAGTTGTTGTTGCGGATTTTAATGGTAGTTCCGGTAAACTTTTAAGACAGGAAAGTTTTTTAAATTTGTACGATTTCAACTGCACTCGATTTCGATTTTCAGAAAATTGCTGTAAATTTTGTTTATTTTTTTCTTTACAATAATAATCGAGTAGGAAAAAATCGAGCAGGGGGCAAATTATGGCATTCGATATCGAACGAAATTTCCATTCAAGTTTCGATCGATATAGAATGGCGTCATTCGCCCCCAAAAATTTTTATTTTATGTTATTATTTTTAGTTGCTTTTTTAATTAAGCATTTTTATACGAAAAAAATGCTATAAAATAGACGTTTTTGTAATTTTCCCAGAAAAGCAACTCGAAGAAAAATATTATTCTTAACATAATTTTTGTAAATTTTTTTAATAGTATTTTCGGCTTTTTTGTTAATCTTTAGAAAATTGAGTCAAAATAATAGTTATATTATTTTGAATTTTTCCACCGAAATCTTTGAAATATACCAAAATTTGTCAATTAAAAAAAAAGCTAAAGAAACAAACTACATAGTATAGGCTTGGATAATTCCGTTTGAACATACATTAAAATCATAAAAAAAAATCAAACTCTATACTGAAGGGTCGCTGTCCCAAACAAATACTAAAGAGAAGTGTAAATTACGAACTAACGTAAGTGTGTAAACGTGTAGAAGCAAAAAAATTAATGCTTTGTTAAAATTAAAGTGCGGGTATAAAAAATACCCTCAAAATTAACAAGGGAATTAAAAATACACGCAGCAAGGAAAGGGGGAACAAAACATACATACATTCTTTCATAATCACAATAGTGGAGAGTGTATTATGCGTTTGTGCTAATGTTTGTCGAATCAGAATCACACAAACCTAATATAAATGAAGATATCTAAATTATAGTTAGCACGAAAAACTTTTACATGAATCTTAACCTTATGACATAATTTTTGTTCTGGCGAATCCATTGTTGCCAATGAGTCACAAATAGAGTACACTCTAGAAAAGTAGTCTTAACAGACTTTGGTGCTGGGTATCGAATGGTCGGGCTGGACCGACTATGCTTCTTACTTGTTTCTTTTTGACCGCATAGATATTTTTGAAAAAAAAAACTTTCTGGCAACACTGAGTTGGCAAGAGAATTATATGCTTTAAGTTTGATAAAAAGTATAATTATAAGCATATTGTTGCTAGAAAATTTAAGATATTTAAGTAATTGGAGATGTATTCAAAGTAATTTGCTTCGATTAAATGTTTTGGAGAATTAACGCATGTCAAAAAAAATCTACTTGTGTACCGATTTTTTTGATTTAAATTTAATGGAATGTGTGGAGAAATATTAATTAAAATTAATTTAAAATGAAAATTATCAATGAATTTTAATAAAATTCCTTCCTTCAGTAAAAATAATTTAATAAAAATTAAATTTGATGAACTCAAGCATAACTAAAAAATTTCAAAAATTAACTTTGAATTTCATGACAATACCGATATAAAGCAAATGATAAAATGCTGGTATGTTGGTATTTTTGCGCGTTAATAGACTAAATAAGGATTCTTGTGATGTTGCCGCCATAAAAGTGGGCGGGTCAAAATATATATTGTTTTGTTTACAACTTGAAATAAAACCTGGTTAAAGAAAAGTTTTAATAATTTAAAAATCCTGGCAGTGAAAGATTTCATAAATATATATCGAATAAATCTAATCGATTTATATACAAGATTTTGTGGCATTAAAATTATTCGTTGCAAAGCCTAAGCCTTTTTCAACTTTAAATTTATTTTTCTTAAGTTTATTTTTCTTAGCAAAAGAAAACAAAAAAGTAGATCTTCTCAGTAAAACATTCGAATAAAAGTTATCGCTTTAAAGCCTGAATGAATATAAATCGAATAAAATTAATCGATTAATACTCGTTATTTTTATTTTTTAGTAATATTAATTAAGAAACGATAACTTCATTTATGGAAATCCCTAATAGAAATTAATCGATTAAAAACTTTAATTAATTTTATACAAACAAAAAAAGATTTTTGATAAAATTTTAGAGAAAAATTATAAAGTATATTTATTCGATTAATATCTTTAAAGAACATTATTCGAGTTAAAAAAATAAATAAATAATCAAATCATGTGTTGGTTTTAGTTTAAAAAAAAAAAAACTTAAAAGGAATTATTCGATTCAAACAAAAGAACATTCCCAATGCAATATCAGATTAAAATTTTTAAATTTTAAAACCTAAAAAAAATGTATTCAAATAAAAATTAAATTTATTAATCGGAGTGCAAAGTTTAAAACTATTTCTTAGACATTTTATATAAAAAGAAATTTGAAACTAAAATTATTCGATTAAATCTTAGACATGAATAATTTAAATTAAATTTTGTTCTCCTTTTAAACGAATTATTGTTTTCCGATTTTTTTTTTCTTAACCTCTTTAAACTGTCACTTGTTCGTTTCTAAACAATTTCTTTAATTGTTTGAAAAAATCTGTAAAAATGCAAGACAAACAACCCAACAAATAACAACTTTTTTTTGCAAATAACCTTGACTTTATAATACAAATTTGTAGCCAAAATAACACTAAATATTGTAGCCAAAATGCCAAAAAGTTGCATTTAGAATAGAAAATGCAAAATATTGTGAAAGTACCGAAAACAGAAACACAACCAAATAGAAAACCACAAACATAATTCATGACTTATGTACAAGTTTACGAATGTATAAACTCTATAATACTCTTAACATTTTATTTCAATTTCAATATGGGTAAAAGTGGAAAAAAATATTTTTTAAAAAATTAAAAATATAAAAAAAAACTCAAACCAAATTGAGTGCCAAATTTTGCATAAAAATATTATTAAGCAAAAAAGGAAAAAAAAACATACACACACAAAACATAAATTAAAAATTTAGTAGAAAACAAGGAAGAGAGATATATTTAAAAGTTTGGCATACAGAATACCCTACACATCTCGATATAAATAAAAATACTGTAAAATATTTCAAACTATAGAAACACAAGCATTTTTATATTTCTGTGGCTTGGAGCTAAAAGAGCTAATGTCACTTTTTTGCTCTTTTGAGTTAATCATTGCATTTGATTTGTTTTCTTGCTCTCTTTCATTATGGTTAAACAGCTTAAGTCATACTTAACCCAGAACAGGTTCACAAATAAAATGCTGGCCAATGTCACTATGAAAGCATCTATAAATACCTACAATTCCAATTTTCTCAAAAGTGAACATTTTGACATTGGTCCTTTTAGCTCCAAGCCACAGATTTTTTCTAAAAAAGACAAAAAACTATTGTTTTTGAAAACAAAATATATATCAATTATTTGAAAAAAAAAACCAAATAAAAATTATTATTTTTTCCCCCTAAGCTAACCCCGCGAAGCTTTACGCTTGTCTGCAGGAGACTTAAGTCTCTGGCGGGAATCGAACCCGCAACCCTTGCACTGACAGACTAGCTCACTACCAGTAGGCCTACCGGGGCAATCAAAAATATTTTATTTTAACAAACAGTTAAATATTTTTAAACTTTAAGGTTTCTCAAATCATAAAAAAAAATAATTTATAAAATGTTATTCGAATAAAAACTAGATTAAATATTCGATTAAAACCCCGAATAAGATTTATTCAAAAGAAATAAAATCTTTTTTATGTTTTAAAATAAATACAAAATTATTATACACACAATTTAACTTTTAGAATATAAAAAAGCGAATAAAAATTATTTGATTAAGACCCTGAATAAAGTATAAAAAAAACAAAGGTATATCGATTCACTCTTCTTAACAATATCGCAATATTTTTGTTCTCCTTAAAAACCAAAAAGAAATTAAAAAAAGAGAAAACGTATTCTAATTAAAATTATTCGATTAAAGACCGAATAAAAATTATTCGATTAAAAACTCAAAAAAATTTTCTTAAAACAAACAGTAAATTAATTTTACACTTTTAGATTTCTTAAAAATATCGAAAAAAAAGTTTTACTCCCTTATATTTCGAAAAGAAATTAAAAAAGGTCTATTCTGAAAATCACTTTAATTCAAATCACGTGTGATGTTCCGTTTTTGTGTTTTTCGGTGTGATTTTCAGTTGCCAAAAGCACACCGAGAAACACATAAACGGTATGATTTTTAGAACACCACAAAATCACACGAGTGATTTTAAAAGCAAGTGATTTGAACAACAGGCCTGTATATAATATTGTTTTATTTAAGACCGAATAAAACTTAAACGAAAAAAGTAAATGAATAAAATTAATAAAAAATGCAGAAAAAGTAATTTATACAAAAAAAAAATTATTCGAATAAAACTTTTTCGTTTAATACCCAACATTTTTGGTAAGCAAGCTTTTGATTTTCTTGAAAAAGTCAAAAAGCACCAAAAAAAAAAGATGAAAATATAAAATAAAATTTACTCATTTAAAAACTCGAACAAATTTTGTTTTAATTATCTACTTACTTTTTGTTATACCATTTAAATTTTGAAACCGAATAAAAAATTCAAAAATAAATTTTAAAAATACTTAAATTTAAAAAATAAAAACTAAAAAGAAATTCTTTTGAAAAATAATTCGATAATAAACTGAAAGAAAAATATAATAAAATTTTGCAAAACAAAACCTTGTTAATTAAAATAATATGTCCTCCCGAATATATATGATAATAAAATAAAAATTTAAAAAAATATATTAATATTATATTACCCTGTACGACACGATTTTTCACCCATGATCAAATTGACCAGTGGGGTAATTCTCTAACTTTTTACCGACAAAAATTTGTCGTTAAGTAGAAAATTTCAAGTAAAAATTTTAAAAATTTACTACTTAACGACAAATTTTTGTCGTTAAAAAGTTACAGAATTACCCCACAGATTCTGAAAATATAGCTTAAAAAATACACGTGTCTCTCAGTTTTTCTAGATCAAGTCATTTCGCGTTTTAACGAGCAATTTAATTTGTAATGTGAATCCACCTGTCTATCACTTGGGAAAGTTTCGATTACACCCACACCAGTTGATCGAGATGCCAAATTGTTCTCAGATGAAAAGTGTAAAAAATTAGCACAATCGGGCAACGGGTTCAAAGATTATGATCACATTTCTTAAATTTTAATACAATTTCATATATTGTTACCCTAAAATAATAAAAATATAAGAAATTGTATTAAAATTTATTCGAGAACTTTTATTTAAACTGACCGAATAAATATTATTCGATTTACAAAAATTACGAAAATTAATTCGAATAAGAAATTTAAAAAGAACTAACAGAAACTACAAGCTATAAAATGAGAATTTTCCGTTTAGAAAATGTCTTAAAAGTTATTCCATTAAAAATTTAAATGAATATTATTCGAATCAAAGTTATTAGAAAAAAAATTTATTAAGTATCTTTTATTTACTAAAATTGATTCGAGAATAAACATCCATTAATTAAATTAACAATACTTTTTACTTTAGCAATAAAATTCGTATAAAGATTGAATAACAATCGAATAAAAACGAAACGAAAATTTATTCGAATAAAAATTAAAATAAAATCTAATCAAAACAAAAAATATGGAACGAGTTTTTTTTTTTTTTTTTTTTTTTGGTTAGAAAAAATGCAAATTTTCTCTTCTAAATACCAGAATGAAAATATTTCGATAAAAAATTTAAATAAATACTAATTAAAACAAAATAATATGAAAGGAGATTTTTTGGTTAGAAAATATGCAAATTTGTTTCTTCTAAATACCAGATTAAAAATTATTCGAAAATAAACTTTCGTTTATTATATGCTTCGCATAGAAATAAACTAAACAGAATGTTGTACTTGAAGAAAGGAACAGGTTTTAAGACATTTACATATTCCTCACTGTCTTACTGTAGAGTACATGAATGGAGAAGTGAAGAGTGAGAGAAAAAGAGAAAAAAGTGAATTATAAAATATTTTGTTACATTTAGAATCGCTGTAAAACGAGCAAGAGCACAACCAAATGCAAAAAACAGTTATTGCATGTTGTTATAAAAATTATTGAAAAAAATTCAATTTTAGTTATTATTTGATTTAAAAATGGTTGATTGAAAAGCAATTTGTTTGAAATGAACAGACAAATTTTAAGGAAAGGAAAACTCTTAAACAAATTTAAAGTATAGTTTTAGATTATTTAACTTTTATTAAACCATGAAAAAACTCTAAAGTAAAAAATTAAAATCAATCCAATTATAAATGAAAAATCCTTCGAAATTATTTCCCTTTTTCCCATTTTTACCATTGAATTTAAATAGGAAATATGGAAGAAAAGAAAAAACTCCCGAGTTAGTTTTATTCCTTATAAGAACGAACATATTTTTCAAACTTGAGCTTGAATTGAGAAATATTATAAAGGAAACTTAAACTTTACAAATATTAAAAATTTGATTAATTAATCCCATAATCTTACTCAATTATTTTACCTAATGAGGTGGCCAATTTTCAAAGCCCGTAATTCAGGCTGCATTAAAGCAGTTTCTTTAAAACTTAAATTTTATAAAAGCTTTACTTCTTATCTGAAACTCTTATAAGCCATTTTTTGAACCCATATAATTTATTTGATATATGTAGTGCATATAGCATATTTTTACATAAACCAATTTCAAATTAAAAATAATCATACGCTTAGTAGGCCACTTTTGATATAATTCAAAATATAAATATTAAACTAATGACACGATTTCCTTGATTCTTAAAATATTAGTAGAGAATATGTATAAGTCTTTAAAGATTTCCTTAAACATGCTTTAATTTTACAACAGAAAAAGTTTCAGTGGGTCAAAACTTGTCAAAAGTTTAGGGCAAAAACTATATAAACTAAATTGAAAAGTTTAGATACTTAAATTTTAAACTAATCAAACGATTTAAATGAAATAAACTGTAATTCGAAGCTCAGGACTTATACTTTAGTACTTAATACAAAAATTACAATTTAAAAAAACTAATTTTTTGGTTGTTTTTGCACGGATGTTTTTACTTTGAATTATATTTTGATTTATTTTAAATTACTTTAAAATTACTTTTAAAAATTGCTTCAAATATCCCGAAATTTTTTGTTGAATATTATTTCTTTAAAGAAATATCTTTCAGACGATTTCTAAAAGAAGTGCAAAATTGTTATACAGTTAATTCTACAGTGGGCCCAACTGGCCTATTTGGAAGAAGAAAATCCATAAGAAAATGTTTCAAGTTAAAAAAATCCTACGATTTCTCATTATTAACAAGTTTTTTGTTTTTCAAAATTCATATTTAAGGTTTCAATTAACTTTACTTTAAATTTATTAACTTTTGAATTTATTTTTGTACAGTTAACCACCAAAGCTTTAAAAAAATAATGAAATCAATTCTTGTATACTTTTATGTTGAAGAGAACAATGCCAACAAGTTAAATAAAAAACTTGTTAATACAAAAAAATTTAAAATAAAAACTAACCTTGAGCACTCTTGTTACAATGAAAACAAGTTGGAGGAGATGAATCTCAACCTTTACTACGTCAACAATGTTACTTACAGCTTTTTCAAAAAAAAAAAAAAAATTCATTTAACAAAAAACAAACTATAACATTAACCGTTGACTTTTGTTGCTTTTTATAAAAATTCTTTGAGGCATAGAATAAACTTTAGTTTAGTTGAGTTTTTGCAGTTACAGATTTTTCTAGCATCTACTCGAAAACTAAAGCAAACAATACAAAAAGATTGTTTGAAAAAAGAATTAGTATTTAATAAAAACAAAAAACACAAAACGGATCTAAGTAAATTCATCAAGGAAATTTAAACTAACAAATACTATGAAAGACTAAAAAACTTAAAAAAACTTACTTACACAACTATAAAAATCACAATGTCTAACAATTACAAAAGCAAATTACTGCATATTCATTTATACACTCAGACTCATTTCAAATCTTCTATAATAAAAGTTATTGTTATCTTAATACAGCACAGCACAGTGGCGTTATTTAAAAAAAATTACTAAAATATGAAATTTATAAGCTACTTAAGCGATTGGAATAACAGTTATAATTGAAAATTAAAAAAATATACAAAAAAATTGTTAAGAAAGTTACTTTTTATTCATTATAATTAAATAAAATTTCTTTTAAAATGTTAATTATATATGTTAATTATATGTCTATATGTCTATTTGTCTTTTTTTATACTGATAGACAGATTTTTCTATTTCATCTTAAGTCGTTAGGGCCTAAAAGTATGCTACATTATTTAAAATACCCAGCTCTCACTACTACCCTGCAAATAATAGGACTAGTCCAAACACGCGTGAAAAGTGTAGCCCACAAGAGACTAGGGCAAGTCCAAAAGTAACCCAAACGTATGGAAAAAACATGGTCTATTTAACATTACGATGTCCTAGGGCAGGACCATATAACCCAGGTTTGGAGTACACAGGAGTAGTCTTAAAACTACTCCATTGTATACAAAAGAGGATTAGTTTTTACTTCGTTTAAAAACGAAAACATGTCGTTAAAAACCGAAGACATGTCGTCTTACTACAAACACTTTTTAACAATGACATGGTCCATGCTTGCATTACATCGGACCAGTCCATGGAGTAGTTCATTTAATCAAAATGGAACAGGTGGTCCAATATTATTTGCAGGGTACAAAAGAATTCCAGGTTCACACTATGAAAGTTTTCTTTCAGAAAGACTTAGTTAATTGATAAGAGGGAAAGAAAACATGCAAGTTTTGCAAACTTTTGGTTTTTTTTTTATATAGTGCCGCCATTGAAAGGAACTGTTAAAAGCGAAGAAGATGTTTCTCGTGCCACGGTGTTTGTAATTGAACTCTTCCGAAACGGCTTGACAGATTTTTATGAAATTTTTTATGTGTATTTGTTAGGTATGCGAATAGGTTGTAAGGTTTATTTCATATCGCTAGAGGGCGTAAAATAGGGAAAACTGGAAAAAGTTCTCCCTTCCTATATCTTCTTAACTTATGAACCAGTTTTCTTAAAATTCCCCCTCCCTATTTCATCTAAACTAATCAACCGATTTTCTTAAAATTTGGCAGGCAAATAATGTACATCTGGAAAGAACTATAGCCTACAATTCTTTAATCTAGGTCGTGAAACAGGGTACGAGGGGTAAAAGTTCCCCCTCCCTATATTTTCTTAACTAATCAACCGTTTTTCTTAAACTTTAGCATGCAAACAGGGTAATATCGGAAAGGAAAGAGGGAATACAGTATAAAATAGAATATAAACTATAGCCTATAATTTTTACTATTTATGGCGTGAAATACGGTAAGAGGGGTAAAAACACCCCCTCCTTACATCTTGTTAACTAATCAACCGGTTTTTTTAAAATTTGGCATGCAGGCACTGTAACATCTGAAAGGAATAAGTTATATTGCAAAACAACGTTTGCCTGGTCAGATGATATTCTATAAAAACTGTTATAAACTGTTATAACTAACCAAAATTTTTCATTGATTCTGATGCATTGCATTACAAAGAAATTTTAAATCCAAAATTACCGATTTTAAAAAAAAAAACTTACGGATCTATCTACCAAAGATAATATCATAAACGCTATAAGACCTTACTAACAGTTTGCATAGTATGCAACATTGTCAATTGTCAAAACAGCTGGTAGGTTTTACAAGAAAAATAAAATACAAACAGTTTAAGGCAATTTATCAATTTACTATTTGAAATAGTTTTTTGCTTCTCCTATAAAATTTTCAAAATGTTAGTTAGATTTTTCAACCGTTGTACAACAAAACATTTGAAAAAAAATCCATTACAATAGATAATATTTTATAAAACAAAACTTTGCTACAAGCAATAACATTTTCTATAGAATAGTTAAGGTCTTTATTTCACACAAATCGGCTAAAAAGCTTTTTAAAATTCCAAAAAGCACAGCTTTATTTTTAATTTCTAGCCACTGTGTACAAATCTACAGGTTTACTGTGCAAGATATAACAAAGAAGAAGACCATAAAGCCATGAGAGGTTAAACACAGTTATTAGTATATAAAAAAGGGTCATATAATTGTAGACATAATACTTTGTATTATGTTAACTAATTGTCTGTGCAAGTGTGTGTTTAGGAAATGTAAATACACTTTACAATTAATATCAAGGCTAACATTACCCTACACTCTTTCTCTTTATTTAGCAACAAAAAAAATCTTAAACAAAATAAATAAAAGTCTTCCTTTATAATAAAAATAAAAGAGAGAGAAACTGTTTTTTTTTCTTCTTCTTTTTTTGTATTTTATCCATTTATTATCACTACAAAGTGTCACAGAGTAATAATTTTCTTTTTTGTTAAGGAAAACAATTTACGGTCAATTAATTGAATATTTGCTGAACAATTATTTCCCTACTCTAATATTTTATACAACAAGTCTTCCTTTTATTATAAAACATTGTTTAATTTCCTTTGTTTAACAAAAATTATAAACTTTTTTTAAGTTTTTTCTCATTTTCCAAACTCAATTGTTATTTTTAAATTAATTGTTTTTAAAAAGATTTTTTATGGTTCTCATTGTAATAAGTTTTTTTTTGGGGAGATAAAATGAGCAAATTAAAGTCAAACAAGAAAATTAAACTTAAAACAAATTTACTGAAATAACTTTTTGATAGAAAAATTATGAAAAATGAGAACAAATTTTTATTTAATCTTACTTTAAATACAAAATGTAGATAATTCTATGCAGTATAAGAGAGTTTGCAGAAAATTTAAATGTTTTAAAGATTTTTTTTAATTAATGTTATTGCGTAAAGTTTAAATAGAAAATGTTGCCTTGTATTAAAATTCCTTTCGCACATTATAGGAAAAAAATTTGTAGAAGATATTTAATTGGATATATAACGATGCATAAGAGTTTATATAGAAAAAATGTAGTTTAAGAGTTTATATAGAATAATGTTATAACGTATAACAGTTTAAGTAAAACATTATGAAGTATAAACGTTTTATAACAGTAAATATTATTCAGTACAAAAGCTTTTATTCTGTAAAACAGTTTCTTAAGAAAACGTTAACCCTTTAAAACAGTTTTTTTTATAAAAAAATTTTGTGTTGCCCTAAGTTTCTTTAGAAAATATTATCGTTTATAACAGTTGTTAAAGAATATGTTATCGTTTATAACAGTCACTAAAAATTATTTAATTTATTGTTTAAAATTATACTTTTTCCTTTAGAAACGATACTTTTTCCTATAAGGTCGATTCACCCATGCGTTCCGAACAATATTTTTGACCGGACAATAATTTTTTTACAGAGAGTGTTCTGCAGAACGATTAACCCATCTCGGAAAATTTGTCCGGACAAACAAAGCTACCATATGGCTTACAGATGTAAACGATTATACAAAGTGGCAGCACAGTTAGCAAACTATTAGTTTTTTTTATAAAAGTGTTTTAAGAAAATGGACGAAAGAAGAAAACTAATTTTATTATTTTAGTTTTAGGGCAATATTTTCTTTAACATCCATCTTTTGTTTAATTTTTTTTTTAATTATTCAGCACAAAACGAAAAATGTAATATGTGGCAGCTCAATTCAACTCTTATGTACAAATTGAAAAAAAGTGGGCATCTCAGTTCATTTTGTTCGGCACAAGAATTAAAATTAAACCAATTCAAGAAAAAACGTGCCGAACAAAATCTTTGCTCTCTCTCTCAAAAGTAAAACGTCAAACTCAATATAAAAAAAATTTTGTCCGGACAAAAATTTTGTTCGGAACGCATGGGTGAATCGAGCTATAGAGACAGGAAAAAGTATCGTTTAGAAATGTTTCTATTTATAAAAAAATAATATTATCGTTTATAACAGCTTCTTAAAAATTAAAGCTATTGTTTATAGAAGTAACGTTATAAAAGCATATTTAGACTGTTCACGAAAGGCGGTTTATCAGGTTATATGTAGTTATATTAACAGCAGCAAAATATATTTAAAAAATAATTTAAATAAATGTATTTGTTGTTGTGAACATAATTAAATAACCATATAACCTGATAAACCCAATGGTTTATTACAGCTTGTGTAATTTTCTATAGCGTTTTCTATTTAAATGTTATTGTTTCTAAAAGTTTTAATAAACAATTATATCGCTTATTGTAGTTTCTATAGAAAATATATGGGTTATAACAGTTATTACTTCTATAAAAAGTGCTTTTCTTTATAAAAGTTTCTATAGAAAACATGATTGTTTATTACAGTTCCTCTAGTAAATGATTTTGGTTATTAAGGTTCCTATACAAAATTTTTATTGTTTCTTACAATTTCTATAGAAAAATGTTATCGTTGATAGCAGTTTCTTTAAAAAAATATTAACGTATATTACAGTTTTTATAGAAAAGTTTATCCTTTACAACAGTTTTTGTTTACAGAAAATGTTTCTTTTTATTACCATTTCTTTAGAACATTTTACGGTTTTTAACAGTTGCTATAGAAAAAATTATCGTTTGTTACAGTTTTTATTGAAAAGTTTATCCTTTACAATAGTTTCTATAGAATATGCTTTTGTTTATAACAGTTTAATTGAAAATCTTATTGTTTATTACAATTCCATTAAAAATTGTTTTGTTTATTACAGCTTCTATAGAAAATTTAATTGCTTACTACAGTTTCAGTAAAAACTATTATCGCTTATTATAGTCTCTATAAAAAATATCGTGTATTACGGCTTTAATAGAAATGTTTATCGCTTTCAACAGTTTCTATAGAGAATGCTTTCAGTTTATAACAGTTTCAATTGAAAATGTTAGTGTTTATAAAAGTTATAATAAAAAAAGTTTTTTTTATTACAAATTCTATAGAAAATTTCGTTGTTTTACAGTTCATATACAGAAAAAAATGAAAATTGATTGGAGTTTAAAATTTGTGATATTGATATTCTTTAATTAGCCTCGGGTTCATCAAATTTAATTTTTAAATTAAATTATTTTCACTGAGGAAGGAATTTTACAACTTGGAATTTTTTTATTAAAATTTATTTTTAATTTTTCCTGGCAGCAAATTTCGAACCACCAGTACTACTGGTTAAAAGATTGATGTTTGACTGTTGGCTGGCGGGCACCGCAGTGGTGCAGTGGTTAGAACTCAAAGATTTTCTGAAGATAGAATGTGTTGATTCTTGAAACATGTAAAAATCAACCCGGGTTCAAATCCCAGCTCAGCCAAGAAAAATTATCAATAAATTTTAATAAAAAAAAAATTCCAAGTTGTAAAATTCCTTCCTCAGTGAAAATAATTAAATGAAAATTAAATTTGATGAACTAGAGCCTAATTAAAAATAACAAAAAATTTAAAATTAACAGTTCAACTAAAAATGAAAAATTTGTGATATTAATTAAAATATTAATTAAATTTGCACCAGTAAACAATTGAATAGTACCAATTAAACGTTTAATTCACTTGATTAAGAGTTTTTTCTGTGTATAGAAAACGGTTATCCTGTTTAACAGTTTTTATAGGAAACAATTCTTATAAAAACAAATTCCATTATATTTAAAACAGCGATATGCAAATTCAGGCACTGCGCCTTTTGTTTTATCTTTTATTGCATACGTGTGCACACACATTGTTGAAAGTTTAACATCATTGACAACCACATATCGCTCACTCACTTCAATAGTGACATAACTCAAAAAATAAAAATGCAGTAATGTTCGCTTTGTTTTTCTTTATATTTTGTATGAAATTCAACTTAATATATTTTATACTTTCCCCGTTTGAAGTGCAAATTAAAAACTTTATACGCGTTTAACTCGAAATGGATTTTTTCGAGTTATGTCACTATTGAAGTAAATAAGCGAAATGAAAAATGTTTACAACACATATAATCGCAAAATGTTATAGGAATAGCGTATCGCTAATTTAAAATTTCTTTATTTATAAATCATACGCCCCCATACTTCAAGTTCATTTCATGAGTCTGGCCCTTAACACAGTTTTTCCTTTGGTCTTCATAATCATGATCTTAAAAAATCACAAAGGTTTCATAGTAATATTCTTTTGCTATTAATAAGTCTTAAAAAAAAATAAAAGTTGCACTTATTGTGATTCATTGCATTTCTTCTTCATTCTATATCGAGTTGAAAATGGAACGACAAAGAAGTGGAAATTATTTCATAAAAAGAGAAGATAAAGCAATAATTAATAAATCCACAAAAGTTTGTAGAGTGGGGAAAAAATATACAAAGAAAAAGAAGCTAAAAGATAATTATTAAAGTTGAGTTTTTTTTCTTTTATTAATATTTTGCGAGCTTTCTTAAATTGAAATAAGGAGAAAGAAATAAACCATTTTAAAGAAACATTAAAAATGTTAAACATCAAAGAAAATTAATTTTGAAAGTTATTTAATTAATTTTTGCTCAATATTCTCGTTCAACTGTTCCACCTGTTTAAAAAAAGAATGAAAATCCTTGAAAAATCCCTAAAATATACAACATATTTTTATGCCAATAATGTTCTAAATCTATTCAATTTTCATGCTTAATAACACAATTTTCTAGCACTTATATAATATTTTTTGCCACAGAGTGTTTTCAAATTTTTCATTTAAATAAATTTGTACAATAACTTTTCACCTTTTTCTATTTTATTTGAAATATTTTTCTTGTTTGCTCTTACATAATCCGCTTTAAAATGCATATAGAAATAATTATCTTTCACTCTCTAACACAATAAAAAAAATCATAATTCGTTTTAAAATAAAAAATGTGGTATAAAATGAAAACTTTTTTATCAAACCATCAGAGCTTGTCGGAATAGTGAAGAGATGTTAAAAAAATATATAAAATAAATTTAAAGGACTTGAAAAAAGATAAAACTTATAATTGAATAAATGAAAACGATTGATCATTTTAATCAATAGAAAATTTAATAAAACTGTTATAAATCTTTAATTTTTTTGTTGGAAAATCACATAAAATTAGCTGAAATCAAAAATATTTTTCTCTAGACACTTCGATTCCAGACAGCATTTCCGATAGCAACTTTTGTATTTTCCCTTGTCATCATCATATTTTTTGCACTTCGTAAAAATGGTTTACTTATTAAAAATTTATTCTTTAAAAATTTCAATACCACACAGAAAAAATTCTCCAAAAAGTTTTACCAAATAAAGCATTAATCAAAAATATAACCAGTTTTAATTAAAAATTCAATCAAGTGAATTAAACGTTTAATCAAGTGAATTAAACGCTTAATTAATACTATTAACTGGTTTAATTGATGCTATCGATTTGTTTACTGGTGCAAATTTAATTAATTTTTTTAATTAATATCACAAATGTTTTAACTTAAATCATTTTTATTTTTTTCTGTGTATTAAATATTTTTTTTAAAATCGTTAATACATTTTGAAAATAATACAGTTTACATTTAACCTAGAAACTGTTCTACGAACAACCCTTTTCTAAACAAAATTCAATATGAGATAACATTTTGCACAAAATCTTATAAAACAAATAAATTTGAAAAAAAAAATCGTTTTATGCGATCGAATGCCAAAAGAAGTTGTCATCGGTTATACAGATACTACACAGAAAAAAATAAAAATTGATTTCAATTAAAAAATTTTTGATATCAATTAAAAAATTAATTT
Source organism: Pollenia griseotomentosa (assembly GCA_963931875.1). Lineage (NCBI taxonomy): Eukaryota > Metazoa > Arthropoda > Insecta > Diptera > Polleniidae > Pollenia > Pollenia griseotomentosa. The sequence goes on along the minus strand of OZ007561.1, from coordinate 197,238,362 downwards.
AATTTCCGCCAGAACACAAATTAACAGTATCAATTAAACGTTTAATTCACTTAATTAAACGTTCAATTCACTTGATTAAACGTTTAATTTACTTGATTAAATGTTTAATTCACTTGATTAAATTTATAGTTATTTAATTTTATTTCTGATTAATGCCTTAAAAAATTTTTCGAGAATTTTTTCTGTGTATATAACATATTAAAAAGAAATTATTATTCTAAGATGTTTTTTTTTATTTCTTTTAAGCGATAAAAATTTTTTAGGAAAATTTTTAAAACGATAATATTTTCTGATGAAACTGTTCTAAACAGTAACATTTTTTAATGAAATTGTTGTAAACGATAACATATTGTATAGAAACTATTATAGAGGCTTAAATTCTCTATAAACACTGTTATAAACAATAATATTTTCTATAAAAAAACGCTATAAAAAATTTCCTATATAAACTGTTATACAAGAAAACACGTTCTATAAAAACAATTATGCATAAACAGTAAAAATTTTTATCGAAAATATTTTATATTGAAATTGTGAGAAACTACAAAATTTTCAATAAAACCCGTTATGCACTAATATTTTTTTTTTAACTTTTCTACTGGTTCACGTTTTTTATCGAAACTATTTTAAGTTATTACAAACCTGGAACCTGTTACAATTTCTTATAGAAACTGTTATAAACAATAACGTTGCAAGCAATAACTGTTAAAACTGTTAAATGATAACATATTTTTTAGAAACAGGTAGAAACGACAGCACTTAATAAAGTTACTGTTATAAACGATAATATCTTCTTATAATCGTTGTAAACGATAGTATTTTCTTTTTGACTGTTATAAATAATCACATTTTCTATTTTAACTGTTATAAGCCATAAAATAATCATATTTTCTATTGTTACTGTTATAAACCATACAATTTTCTATAGAAACTTTTAGGATTCTTTTAGAAACATTAAGAAGCAATAACAATGTCTAAAGAAGCTGTTATAATGTTAATATTATCTAATAACCGTTATAACGATATTTTTTTTAACTGTTATAAACATTCATTCATCTTATAGAAACTGCTAAAAACAAGAACATTTTCTATAGAAATTGCTGAAAACTTTTTACTTCTATATTTTCAGTTAACTCCCTTAATTATTTTAATTATTTTTTCTCTTATAGAAATTTATCTAACATTTTATTTAATCAAACTCATTTGTTAAATACTTACTAAACAAATACTAAAGAAAATATCCTTAATATCCGTTTCCTTAAGAGCTACAATTTCTGAACAACAAAAAGAAAGCAAATAAATTAATGCCAAAAATATAAAACGCCAATAAAAAAGGGGCTCAAGAAACAGAGAGTTAAATGCAAAAACAAATAATTACAAAAAAAAAACAAAAAAACTTATACACTTCAACTTATCAATCAATAATTAATTAAACCCATTAGATTAACACACACACACACACACATACACCCTCTCACTTACAAAAGGAAAACTAGACAAAGAACAACAACTACTTAAACTAACAGCAAAAACTACAACAACTTTAAGAGCTGAATCATTTACATTTGTTTTTGTTTTTAATAAAAACAACAAGAAAACACAGGAAAAAGCACTGAATTACTTAAGAGACTGAAAAGAATGAAAACAAAACTGTAATGAAAAATTATGGAAAGCTTAATGGGAGAGGGAAAAATGAATAATAGTGGGTGGCGTGGAAGCTATATGATTTGGTAAACAGTTAAACAAGAAGTATGCGCACATTATGGCCAACAAATGCGACATTCACTGGAAAAAAAAATGAAATAAAGCAAATACAGACAGAATGCACATAATCACAAGCTTTGATGAATATGAACTTTGTAGATCTCATAAAATTCTCCGAGGAAATTTATGCAAATAAGTGGGTCTCTCTTATGCAAAAAGGGATAAAAAAAATATATAATCAAAATGAATTTTACTAATATAATTTCAAACTTGGCAAATAAAATGTTTGCAAAAATTATTTTGGTATATTAATAGTAGGATACTCTTATAAACGATGTAATTTTCCAAATAAACTCTAATTAGCAATAAGTATTTCTACAGATATATTTATATATGGGCATTTCCATGTCATCTTACGTGACATTTGTACGCCTTCAGAAAAATAGAAATTTTGCAAAAATAGTTTTAACCGGAAAATTTTTTTATCATTATGTTTCATTTAGAGGGAACTATATGTGAACCTTGTTGTCCAAAATATTGAGCAAAATAAGTGCATATCGTACGTGACATAAAACGGAAGCGATTTTGGGGTGAATGTAAAGAGATACGAAGATCTGCGAATTGTGGGAGTTTTTTCTTCTTTTTTTTAATTTTATACATTATGCCACATATTTTTCCTTTATAATCCGTAATTGGAAAAAAAAATTTTTTGGATGGTTTTATAGTGAACAAAATGTAATATCGTTCGTGACATACTGTACGTGACAGATTTTTCTCTTATAGTATTTACAAGGCATGAAATATATTTTTTTTAAATAAAGGGTCCGCCAAATAACTTTTTTTTTTGAAAATGCTATAAAAAAAACTACTAAATATTTTCTCAAATTTCTTTTTTTATTTGAAAGTACAATCCTTCCGGTTAATAATGAAAAATAATTTCATTCAAATGGCTGCCTCGGCTGGCCATGCAGTAGCCTACACGATTGGTCCAACTTTTAAGCACATTATCGATTGTGTGCAGCTGTATTTAACCAATGGCTTAACGAATATTGTCCTTTAAAGCGTCAATTGTCTCTGGCTTGTCGGCGTAACACTTATGATAATGCGATCTTCAAAAACAGGGCGCAAAACATCGAGTGTAGCTTCGGCTGTGTGGCACGTAGCGCCGTCCTGTTGAAACCAAATGTTGCCAATGTCCTCCTCTTTAATTTTTGTGAACAAAAATTCGTTCAACATGGCCCGATAACGATCGCCATTGACTGTAACGGCCACTCCTTGCTCATTTTCGAAGAAAAATGGCCCAATTATGCCTCTGGACCAAAATCCGCACCAAACAGTGACTCGTTTTGGGTGCATCGGCTTTTCAATGCATGCGTGCGGGTTTTCTGTGCCACAAATGCGACAATTTTGCTTGTTTACATACCCGCCAAGATCAAAATGAGCTTCATCTGAAAAGGTGTTTTGTTTGCTGGCAAAACGGCATCTTAAGTCGATCGCAGGCCAACTTAGCTAAGCGAAAACGCATTGGATGGTCAGTTGGCTTCAACTCCTGAACCAATTGGACTTTGTATGGCGTCATAACAATTTCTTTATGCAAAATGCGTCTCAATGATGTCTCCGAAATGTTCAATTGTTGAGAAAGACGGTGAATTGATGTTGATGGCGCTTCACACACACAGCAGCAATATTCTCGGGTGTACGCACTGATTTTGGCTTTTCACGCTTTGGTTTATCGATGAGGATGCCAGTTTCTTTCACTTTTTTCACAAGATAACGAACATACGGAGCTGACGGTGCTTCTCTTCTTCCAAAATCCGTACGCAATTTTCGCACACATTCTGCAACATTATCATGATTTTCAAAGTAATATCGCAATATTTCCCAGCGTTGTTCAAGCGTATACACAACCATATTCGTTCAGCGGAAGGATAAAACTAATTATCTGTCAAATCAGACATGAGCTAAGTGTTACCATTCACGAAGTAAACACTAGTTGAAAAAAAAAAAACGTTAGATGGCGGACCCGTAATATGTATGTATGTAAAAACCTTAAGGCCCGTTTTCACAACTTACCGATAGCTAAAAGTAGACTTTAACCGGCCTTAAAAAAAGTGTTCCATTATTCAAACATTACTTTAATCTAAAGTGAGCGATAAAGAAAATTAAAGTTCATCCTTTCTGGTAGGTTAGAGTAAAGTTTTAAAAATGGAACACTCTTATACGGCCGATAAAATCCTACCTTTAGTTATCGGTAAGTTGTGAAAACGGGCGTAAAACTAACAAGTAAAAAAGTATAGTCGGTCAAGCCCGACCATATGATAACCTACACTAGAATATTTAAAAAAAAAAATTTGGTGAGTGTACCCTATTTTGGACCCATGGCCAATCAAGATCGCCAGAACAGAATTATGGTTTGAGGTTAAGAACTATATAAAAGTTATTTGTGCCGAATATTATTTAGTTATCTCCATCTATACGAGGTTTGTTTGTCCCTAGCCGATTTAAGGAAGGGGGGTTTATATGGGAACTATGGTTAATTTTGGACCTACCCGCACAACATTTTGTCATGACATAGTACTTATCGTAAAAGTCATTGTCGCCAATTTTTATGTAAATACCAACATTTATAAGAAAGTTATGGCATAAAAAGGAGTAAAACTTGTATGGGAGCTATGGTCAAATATGGACCGATTCCAAAAAAATTTGTAGGATGATTTTGATTGTAATAAAATAAGGTTTGACTAGATTTAAACTAAATAACAACATAATGCGATGATGCATTAAGTTGCATTTTAGTACTGAAAATATCGTACGTTACGAGCTTTAAAAGCTTATAAAATTTGTATTATACCAATTTAAAAAAAAATTCCGATCAATATTTTTTTGCAAGACTGATCCATTTCAAATGACAAAGACGAATGATGTTTTCGCACCACGTACGTGACATTATAATAGCATCCAAAACAAACACAAAAATATGCCGCTAATCGAACTATATATTTGGTCTTCCCTCACGGATCTTGTTAATTGCTGTTGTGACAGTAATTTAAAAGCATAATTCCAGGGTTGCCATTATCTGTATTTAATCGGCAGAAAATATAGAATTGTTAATTGCAGTTACTAAAAATGAATCAAAGAGAAAGACAGTTTAAACTTTTATTTTTTGCTTTTCAAAAATTGTAATAAGCTGTAAGTAGCCCGGCATAGTAAAGTTTGGGCGTTTTTTTTTTTCCTTTCTACCATATTTTAAAAAAAGTTTCAAGCGTTTTAATTTTTTGAGTCGTGGTTGGCATTCTCATGGAAATGCCCATATGATAAGTAATTCTATAGATACCATTTTAATAAAACTTTTATACGCTTTAAAATCTCTATAATAACACACTCTTAAAGTAAACTCTTATAAGCAATAATTTTTCTAAAAAAAAACTCTTATAAAGCATAATAGTATATAACTCTTGTAAAGTCCAAGCATAATAATGAGCTTAAGTTGGCTTTAGAAAATGTACGAATTTTCGTTAATCATATGAGGCAAACCTTATTGAGCTTGAGGAAAATTTTTGTTAAGTTTTACGAAACTGTCATTTGCTTAAGCAAAGTGCGAAATTGATGGACCATTCCGTACGGAATCAAATGTTTTTTGATTTTGTTTTTTTCATTTGAGAGACATTTTTTTAATTCATGACAGTAGGCTAAGCAGGACTATGCATGTTATGCTTGGGCCCTAAGAATATCTACGGAAAATTTTATATATGAAAAGTATTTCTATAGAAACTCTAATACACGATAAGAATTTCTTAAGAAAATCTTATGTACTCTTTTTATAAAAATTCTTATACATGATTAAAGTAGGCAAAAATATTTCATTAAAATCCTCATAAAGCTTATTAATATATAACTCTTATAAATGATAAGAATTTTTAATAGAAAGTTTTATACACTTAAGGAATTTTTATAGAAACTCTAACATACCGAAAAAAAATTCTTTGGAAACTGTTAAGCACGATAAGAATTTCATTAGAAATTCTTCACACGATTAAAAAAAATACTTCGATCAAACTCTTATACACAATGAGATTTTTAATATAAACTTTTACGTACAATAAGACTTTCTATAAAAATTCTAATAAACGATAAAAAAAATAGCTTTAAAAACTCGTTAAAGCCATAAGAATTTATTGAAACTCGTATTAAAATGTACTTTGATTTCCATTTAAAAAAAATTATAACAACTTCAATAAAAACTTGTATAAAATCGTTTGGAGTTTCAATGAAAATAGTTGTTATCAAAGAGAATTTATCTACAAAAATTTTTAATCAGTAAAGTAAAGAGTTTTAAGACCAACTTTTTGCCGCTTTTAATCTCATATCTTTATTTAAAAATGTCATAATTGACACAGGCTTTTATTAACGAATTTAAGTTGTTAGAAAGTAAATTCAATGATAAATCGTACAATTAAATTTTTAAAATTACAAATGCTAACCAGTTTTGGCACACAGTAAGAAGCTTAAAAATGGCTTTTAATAAACTATTGTACCTTAATTTAATATGTACTATGATTTCCATTTAAAAAAATTATAACAACTTCAATAAAAACTTGTATAAAATCGATTGGAGTTTCAATGAAAATAGTTGTTATCAAAGAGAATTTATCTACAAAAATTTTTAATCAGTAAGATTTTCTATTAAAAAAGTCTTCTTTTAATCGTTAAAAATTTCAGAAAATCGCAAACAATTGTCAATGGAAACTTTTATACCAGGTAACATCCTTTACAGATACTCTTATATTGCATTTTGATTAAGATCTTTTATCGAAACTGTTGTACCCAATATACTTTTTGGAGAACCCTCTTAATTTTTCCTTTCCACTTATAAAATTTATACATTTCAACCAAATAAAACTTCTGTTTTATTTCAAATACTCTCCAAATACGCCTTGGGAGTACAGTAAGCGAGTGCATTGAGTTCATTCTTACTCATGAATGCTAAAATAAGTTGTTTTTGTTGTAGTTGCTGATTTTTAAATTAAACTCCTCGTACGCATACGAAGTGAAACCACGAAAGGCACGCACTTGAGTGCGCACCACACTCATACGAATTATTCATTATTGTTATGATTGCCGAGCGAATTCTCTAGTGATTAAAATAACTCACACATACCCACACACACGCTTAAAATAAGTAAATCAGACATCTACACGTTTATATTATAAGCATCTGTAAGTGCAGGGCGAGTAGTTGAAGTTGAGAAAAAAAATCTTATTTTATTTCTGATTTCTGTTTTTGTTTTGATTATGAATTCTCTATAGAACTGAAAATTTTATTTGTTTTGTGTTTTATTGTTGTTATTTAAAAATTCCGTTTTTACATCTTAATGAAAGAAAAACAATGAAGATGATGCATCGCGGTGTGTTAGTAATACATTGAAGGAGGGTTTATTCCATGGATATTAAAGAAAATGACAGAGAAAAATTTGCAATTATTTCAACAAAAGGGAAAGCTTAAAATCAAATCAAGGAAAAAGAGAAAAACTGAAAAGTACCCAGCAAATGTTCTTACGAAGTAACGTATGTATGTACTTATGTATGTATGTATATGGTAATGCACTTTTCAAGTGCAATAACTCTTTAGCCCAATTTACAATCTAAATTTTACACGTTTATTATCAATTGTGAATGACCTCTTTGGTTAAGTTTAATTTTCTGTAGAATATTATGGTAGCCTTAAAACTTTCTATAGAAAATCTAAGTAGACTTGACATTTGTTCGGATAATCTTAGACATCCTTTAAATTATCTTAATTAAAACTTAAAAGCATGAAGATCTTTTTTTTTTCTTAAAATTTTCCATTATAAGAAAATCTTAGAATAAATAAGTAGCAGTAAAATTTTTTGCAGATCTTTCAGGCAGTGATTTTATTGAAAAAATTTTGGTAGCCGTTAGATTTTCTATACAAAATTTTAATAACTGTAATCTTTTCTGTTTATTGTCATGATAGTTCTATGATTTTGTATATAAAAACTTGTTGGACCGTTTAATTTTTTATAGCAAATCTTAGTAGCCATTAGATTTATATGTCAGACCCACAGTACAATAGTAAAATAAAAAAGTGTATTCAAACACATACACACACACACAATGCTTTTGCAATTTTGCTGTCATAATATATTTTTTTTTAAATCAAGTTTAAAACATAATTTCATGCAAATTTGTATGTATGATATTTTGTAGAAATTTTCGGTAGCCTTGCGATTTTCTGTACAAATTTTAAGTAGCGCTGTGCTTGAAATAAAAAATCTTGGTAGCCTATGGATTTGTTAAATCTAACAACAAAATACACAGAGTTTCCGTTAGACTTCATTAAATTGCAACGATATTTAGGATTTGCTCTTTTGCAAGCCTTAAACTGAACTCTGCTACTATATCATTTTGCAAATGCTACGATGCAAGACAACTTGCACAAGATTGTGAATATGGAATAGTTTTGTACGTAAAAGATAAAACATCGCTGTTTTTGTTGTGTTTGCCCATTTTCCGTAATTTAACGCTAACTTCAAAGTTAGCCCTCGTATTCGTGATTAAAAATTTTACAGAAGCTGTAATGCAAATTTCTTTTTTATTTTGACTTTGCAATTAATTTAAATCAATTAAAAAATTGCACTAAAATATTTTTTCAATTCAAAGAGTTGAATTGATTCAAATTAAACAATGATCCCAAGAGTATAAAACATATAGTTTTGTGGTACACAAGTGTAATCGCGAAAACGAGCGCTTACTTTGATAAACGGCTACTTAATCCAACGAACTCGAATTAGCTTTAGCAGTAGGGTGCCCAGCTTGCTAAAATTTGCAACATTCACAGTATAATCGATAACACTTATAGTACTTTGTAAAATCGATAAGATTTTTCAAACGAACTGTTATAGCCGATTAGATTTTCTATTGAGACCGTTATAATATCTATTGAAACTGCTATAACTGTTAATATTTTTTATAGAAACTCTAACAACCGATAATATTATTTGTGGAAACTGTTATAACCTATAATATTTTTTATAGATACTGTTATAACCGATCAAATTTTCTATTGAAACTGTTATAACTGTTTATATTTTCTTAAGAAACTGTTTTAACCGGTAATATTTTCTGTAGAAACTGTAATAACCGATAATATTTTCTTAAGAAACTGTTATAAAAAATAATATTTTCTATAGAAACTGTTATAACCGATCAAATTTTTTATAGTTACTGTTATAATCGATAACATTTTCTATAGAAATTGCTATAACCGATAATATTTTCTATAGAAACTGTTAAAACCGGTTATATTTTCTGTAGAAACTGTTATAAAAAATAATATTTTCTATAGAAACTGTTATAACGGTAATATATTCTGTAGAAACTGTTATAAAAAAAATATTTTCTATAGAAACTGTTGTAACCGACCAAATTTTTTATAGAAACTGTTAATATATAAAATTTTCTATAGAAAATGTTATAACAAATCAAATTTTCTAAAGAAACTGTTACCACCGACAATATTTTCTACAGAAACTATTATAACTGATAAAATTTTCTACAGTAACTGTTATAACCGATAAAAATTTCTATTAAAACTGTTATAACCGATAATATTTTCTTAAGAAACTGTAATTACCGATAATATTTTCTTAAGAAACTGTTATAACCGTTAATATTTTCTATAGAAACTTTTATAACTGATAATATTTTCTTTAAAAACTGTTATAACCGATAATATTTTCTTAAGTAACTGTTATAACCGTTAACATTTTCTATAGAAACTGTAATAACCGATAAAATTGTCAATGGAAACTGTTATAACCGCCAATATTTTCTTAAGCAGCTGGTATAACCCATAATATTTTCTATAGTAACTGTTATAATTGATAAAATTTTCAATAAAAACTTCTTTAATCGATATCATTTTCTATTCACACGGTTGCAAACTGTAACATATTTGTAAAAGCTATTGTAACTATTAACATTTTCCATTAAAACTGTTATAATCGATACAATTTACTGAAAACCCTAATTTTATTTTTGAAATATTCTTTAAAAATAGTTGTAATTGATAAGATTTGCGGAGTCCAGTTTTAATTAAAGTATCAACGAATCTAAACTTTGTGTTAAGTTGTTTTGTGTATGAGCGCTTTCATTATTAATTATAAAATTTGATTTTTTTACAAATCGTAATTTCAGCAATTAATAGATAAAATATTTTGAGGGTTTTTCGGGGTTGCAGTCTGATGTTTTTAAATAAAAATTATTTAGGATTTTTTGTTTTGTTTTGTGAAAATTTGAAAACTTTTGAAGAGGTGCGCGCATATTTCTATTTGTATTGAAAATATTAGTAAACCCTTGATTTCTAGGGTATACTAATTTTGTCATTTTGTTTGAAACTTTTTTAATATTCATCTTAGTACAAGTATAAAGTATATAAGTATATCTGGGTCCTTGAGTAATTCTGAGTAGATTTTGCCATGTCCATCTGTCCATCTATTGAAAACACACTCACTTCCGACTCAACAGAGAAAACATTTTTGATGGCAAATAGTTTCTGGTTACCCTAAACGGTTTCAGCACAACCGGTGCAGTAGAAAAAGTGTTGTTGGCTCAAATGTGGAACAAACGTAAATATCCGCACACAAGTTACCATAGGCCTGGTATAAAGACCATTCTCGGAGAACACTTTAGAACGCCTCAATATAACATTTAATACTATTGTAGAAAAATTTGATATGTAAGCTTTCATGGTGGTCGGTCATTAATTTACCATAGGTTTCTAATAAAGTCAATTTCCGAAAACTTACTTTTAGACTATGCCTGAAACCGCAATGAATTTTAGTACTGAGAGGTCAGGTTTAATAGGATTGGTTCACGATTTATACATTTCATATAAATCCCACTTCTGTAACATTCTTACTCGGGGTGGAGGGTATCAAAGATTCGGTAGAACCAAATAAATCAATTGTATTTGTTTTATGTTCTGTTTCTTATTTGAGTCGTTTTTAAATATTATTTCAACCAAATCCCATTATCATTTCTTTGTGTTCATTTAAGCACGTAGCCGTTATACACGAAATTAATTTTAACAAATGCATAACATTTTTAACGTTGCATATTCTGTAGCTTTCTTTTGTTGGAAAATCAGAAAAATTAAAAAGTTTATTAAAATTTTTGACAATTTAAATTTGTATTAGGTAGAAGATTTTTTTAAATAAATCCAAAAAGAAAACAATTATGTTGAGCTCAAGGCCAAAAATGTTTAAGTTTAAATTTATAAAATTGTACCAATTTATAATAATACGAGTCAATACTATTTTCTCAATAATTTGCAAACTTTAGTCGAAAGATTCAGTTTCTTAATTATTTTCAAGTCTATTTTGTTATTTCAATATTCAGTTGATTTTGCACAAAAACTTTTATACCCAATAACAGTTTTTGAAACTATTAATAGCCAACTAGTATCAAACTGTTGACTTTTATATTTTAAATTTAAGAAACAAATGAAATATTGAAAACATTTTATGAAAAACTTAACGAATATTCCATTACCTAGCGGGAAAAAGAAGCAGTAAAGAGGCCCTAAAAAAGGCTTTTTTGCAAACATAAGGCCTCCCAGCCGCATTTCAACGTCATTTTTAATTTACACAGCGTGTAAAGCCAAGGCCTTGGCTTCCCGCTTCAACTTTGAAGACTTCTAGAAGGTTTTTAAATTAAGTAAGAATTAAGCTTTATCCCACCATAGTTGTTAATTTTAACAATATGAAGTGAGTAAATTTATTAATGTAGAGTATTTTTTAAAAATTTAAGAAGTAACTTCTACACATTAGAACAAAAGAACTAAGGCGGGGTTTTCGAGATGCGGATGCAGTTTAAACTTAGTTTAACGTACTCTAAAACTAGGATTTTTCCGGCGAAATGTGGTTTTTCTCTTACTGTTCCATTAATTTTTTTTTTTGCAAACTTGGTATGGGCGGCATTAATCAATTTTTAAGTATAACTTAACCTAGTTTAACTTAGATCAGCCCGTCTTAGTGGATGAGGCCTGTCAAGATTAAACTTAGAATGAAAATTTTAATTTGTAAAATATTTTATAAAAGACATTCTAAAAGACCTTTTCGAAGAAGGCAGAGTGGAATGAGTAAAAGTTCAACAAGAGTGCGTTTTTAGACCTTATTAAAGGCTTGAAAAATTAAAGCACTTGCAATTTCTTCCACTGCGATATCTCGATAGAAAATATTGAGTTTCAAACATCTAAAGTATTTCGACTTATTTTCGCTTTACATATGGAAATTTGCTTAATATCGAAATAGAGCTTTATATCAATGAAATTATCCAAGAAACGATTTACTTTCAATACAAATGTGTTTTATATTACTTAAAGGATTATATTGTTCTTATTAATGGAATATAATTAAGCCTGTTTTAAAAGTATTTTTTTTTTGAAAACCCACCTTTTTTTATTCCAAAATTTGATTCCGACTTATTTTTTTGTGAATCACAGAAATTGTTTTTTAAAAGAAATTACAAGCTTTAAACACGACAACTTTATAAAATATTATTATTTTTAATAATTTTGTTAAACAAATTATAAATTTTTTTGTATATTTTTTATTATTTTTTTTTTTAACACAATTTTCAAATTTAAGGAAATTTTTAAAAAAAATTTTATTTAAAACAAATGGAAAATTTTATTGAATTTATTGAAATTTTACAAAAAATTTTAGTTTTTTATTAAACATTTTACGACCACGTTTAAAAAAAAAGTTTTAATTAATCGGTTTTCTTTTAATAAATAGCTTTTTTTGAAGTTTTTAAAAGGGGTTCCAAAGTTTATTTCAATAATCAAAATTTGTTTAAATAACTTTTCCGCAATTTTTGTTTTTCTTTTATTTCCTTTAATTAATATTTTCTATTAATTTTTCGTTAAACTGTTTAATTAAAGCATAAACCCACAATATTTACTATATATTATTATTAAAACACAAAAACTTTATGATAAACACTTCCGTTTCCTGTTTTCATTTGGGTTTAAATATTTCTCCGTGTTTAAACAACCACGTTCGCCAGCGCTCGTTTTATTACTGAAATGTTTTTTATTTGCAACCAGAGGAAGTCTTTCTTTGTCTTGTACAATATCGTCGTCATCAACTTTGCAATCGTCTACAATGTAGCAAAAACTACACACATCCATTTTAACGTGTACATGTGCATGTAAACATGTTTTCCATTTTTTTTAAAGCCACATTGTCATTATTAACATCAAATGTTAAATGTAAAAAACAACAATAACAGTAAAAAGAAAAACCAACAGCAAAAATAACAACAACATGGCACAGCATGGACCAAAAATCAAAACATCATACACGAACAACAACAAATATAATTCAAACATGTAACGGTATATTTTCCAATAACAGTATTTTTCTCTGTTTATTATTGTGGTTTTACTTTGTTATAAGAAAGAGAGAGAGAGCGTGAGAAAGAGGGAGGAAAACAAAGAGTAATAATGTTGTTTAACAGTTAAATGTTAAAAAGCCGCTTATTGCTTGAATTAGCACGTGTTTTTTACAGTAATACGTTGTGGTTGTTGTTATTTTAAACTATTGAGAGAAATTAAAAGACTTAAGAGTAAATTTTAGAAATAGTAACTTAATACCAAACAAACATTACAGAAACGCAATTTTCCCCAACACATCACAGCCGTATCTAAATAAAGGCGGCACGCGTTTTCTGGTTGTCAAAAATTGGTATGCCCATACAATTTATATGAGGAATCCCTTAATAGCGCGGAATCAATGCTTTGCAATTGGAATATCCGATTTTGGCAATGCGTTTAATAGTGAAGTTGGCCGCCATTGTTAACCCTGCACGGCTCATTTATATTTTATCATATAAGTTTTTATGTGTATTCAAATTACGCTCTTCTTTTATAAACGCTAGCTTATGACGAAAGCTAAAAATAAATAATTAATTTGAATACACAAAAAAGTGCTTAAATTCGTAAAAAATTTAGAGATAGATGAAAAACTTTTATTTTTTATGTTTTATTTAAGTTTATTTTTTAATAAAATACTTAACTAAAGAAGTGTTTGTTAATTTTTTACTTTTAAAGTCGTTCCGCTTGAATTTTTTTTAAAAGTTCGTCGATTCGACGAAGAGTAACCTTTCAGGGTTAATAAATAATGACAATTTAGATATTTTTTGGTCAATATCTAAATTTGTAACTTCCATTATGTGGGTTTACTAAAAAAAGAAAGTTAACAATACTGTTAGTGATATAATGTTAACGCTTTTGTTGAGGTATGGCATATCAGCGTAAAAACTAAGCGGAAGAAAACGTTCCGCTTTTCGCTCTGGTTTACGTGCGGCTGTAAGGGAAATAAATGTACAATGTAATGCCTTTTTATCATTTCTATAAGTTGTACTCTATTTGGAAACCTTGGACACTTCGTCAGTTCATTATTAGTTTGGCGTATATCATGGTGAGATTCCCATGATATACGCCAAACTAGTAATGAGCTGGCGAATTATGGACCCGAAAAAAAATTAAGATTATGTTTGAAAGTTAAGATTAATTTTAGAGCCAAATATTCGTATTATCTAGATACTTAAATACATACATCTATTTATATATATTAGATTTTCTCGAGTAAAGGTGATTTTAGGGAGTTGGCTTATATCGGGCCTATAGTTGGGTGAGGCCCAAAAGGCAGATTACACGAGGACTGCTCGTTTGGATCCTTATAGCGGTCCCTTTGTAATACCGTGAGCCAGTGGCCAAAGTCAGCCAGTATCCACCAGATTATTACCCAGACATCACTGCAGCCTCGAACCACCTCAACTCCCTGCAAAACAGAGAGACCGACCTCAGTCCTACACTAGACACTTCGCCCAAATATGGAAATTTTGGTCTCCCAAAATTCCTCAGCCTAATAGCCATGAGGCCGGGGCATTGGCAGAGAAGATGAAACACCGTTTCCTCCTCCTCCACTTCATGATAACTTCAACTGTAGTCATAATAACCCAGACACTTCCTCCTTGCATGGACGCCAGAGCCAAGTGTTCGGCCATTATATCAACTGGCAACCAAATCAACATAGTGCGCAGTGCCATCGTAACCTACTTTACCATCCCCTAGCCATGGCAGGCCACCAAACTATGACCCTATAGAAGCAAATCGGTTGTACCATATCCTAGGCCTAGGATCCCGTTCCTGCCCACAGATCTCCTTCAGGTGTAAAAGGCCACAATGGCTCTATCAATACTGGAAGAAACATTTAGTTCCCAAGATAAATTACAAAGGAGAATCACGCCCAGGTATTTAGCATTATTTGCGATTATCAGCTCCATGCCATTTAGCCAAGGAAGCCTAAATTTACCAACCTGATAAAAAGTACCAACTCAGTTTTCAGTGAAATGACACCAAGTCCACAGATTTGTCCTTTTTAACGTGATCATCGTCCTAAGTGGTGTTTTTAACACCAAGTCCACAGGAGATACTCCAGGAGCTTAGAATCTGTAATGCAGATTCCATACATTGGCAAAATGTGTCTAGCTGTTTACTCATGACAGCCACCGCCACGTCACGGTTATGCAACTGTTTTTATCCCTAATCTGTCAAACTGACTCAACAGAGCTCTTATAGGGTTCACCGATCTTCGAACATTGGTAGCGCCCATCGTAGATTCAATAATCCTGTTATCGAGTAGTATTCAATAAATCTACAAATGATATCTTTAACACTCAACTCCTTCATAGACCCCAAAAGGAGTCAGATTTGACATTATTAAAAGCTCATCTGCCATAGTTTTGATAACTGGAAATCACACTGCCAAATAACGTGAAGGACGAACCATAATTTACCATATGCCCTATTAAAAAGTCCACGCTTAGAAAACACTTAAGTACGTCTTAAACTGTAACTGTAACGATTAAAGTAAAATTTGGAATCTAGTAGTTTTATAAGACTAAAAATAACACTACCAATTTACATGAAGATCAGTCCATAATTTACAATAGGTCCTGCATAAAATCACTTTAATACACCTCAAGTTAAAACAAATTAAAATATTGTATATAATATGGTATAAACTTAGCTCATTATGACAGATATACACGTAAAACTTTGTGATACTCAGTCCATAATTTACACAGGTCCCATATTTAAAGTACTGTCGGAATTTTACTTCAACTGGGGCTCATAATTTATCATAGATCCCATATAAATATTTATATGGACAAAAATTTTGCACAAAAAATGGTAAAATGGGTGGGCCTTATTTGAAACGCTTTTCTCGTTTTCATTAAAAGAATGGTTAAGTAGTTCATAAAATAAACACATAAATTTGAAAATAAAATCTGTTTTCGCGTGATTTAAAGTGTTATAAATAAATATTTTTTTTAGTGTAAGACTGTCTGTTATATGTTAAAACCAAAGAACGAAAATGCTTGTTACACTTACTTTATACAAAATTACGTGTCGGTTTTGCTTACTGGCGCTGTTTCACATTAAGCAACTATGAATTTCACAGAGTACGAGAGTAAATTTATAACGTTTTTAAATTATTTAATTTTATTACATATTTTCCATATCAAATATATGGAAAATAATACTTCTTATAATTTATTATTAATTGTTTGTGGTTGTCCGCAGTTTTGTGTCTTGAACGTTATTCTTTTAAGGTATGCTTCATTATTCAGTTTAATTTCTGAAATCTCATTAAATATATCAAAGTTTTGTGAATTTATGAAATAATGTTATAATGGTTGTATCCTAAAAAATTTATTGAGTGTTATCAAAATTAAAATTATTATTGAAAATTATTATTGTATAATTCATAACTTTATGTGAAAACGCAACGAAAATTATACACCATAATTATTAAAAGTTCAACACATAGTTTGTTTTGTGAAAAAATATGATATTCGTACAAAAATGTGTTGTGCGTTACATTGACAAAAATTTTTTATATATAACTTGTCTGCAAGTTTTAGGAAGGCGCAAAAAATAATGCTAATAAAAAGCCCGAAAAGACATATTTTTTTGTTTATAAAAGTGAACTACGTTAATGTTTTTTTTTTTTTTAAATTTCTCTTTAAATTTATAATAAAAATAATTTCTGTGCTTGGACGCTTAGATGTTGTTGTACCCACACCACAGTAGCGGAGAGGGTATAATACTTTTCTGCTGATCTGTGTTACACAACAAAATATTGGCTCTATAACCACCTTTTAGTATACCGATCTACTCAGAATCATTTTCTGAGTCCATCTTACGATGTTCGTCCGTCCGGCTGGCCGACTGTCCATGTAACCTTGTACGCTAAGTACAGGTCACAGTTTGAAGATAATTGGATGAAATTTGTTATATACGTCTTTATCGTCATAGCTTTTATAATACCTACTACGTCAATGTTGTACTGATAGCCCCAAAATTTACCATATGTCCTGTATAAACCTCCTTTCTAAAATCGCTTTAAAAAGAACAAAACTCATATATATAGAGATTGATATTAGAACTCTTAAATGAAATTTAACCATGGGTCCGAAAAAGCACACAGTCTCGAAAATTTGTCTTAACATACTGTGGTGTAGAGTAGCAAATGGTCGGACTTGATCATTTAGAAAAGAAAATTCCATTACTATCGGTAAAGGGCATTAAAGACTCGGCACAGTCAACTAAAGCACCTTTACTTGTTTCTTAAACACGTTTAATGTTCTTACAAAAACACATTTTTATGAAAAAGTTACGAAAATACAATAGCTATAAAAAAAAACCTTTACACTTTTTCTAGAAAAAGTTTTGATTTCTTAAAAAATTTCAATTACCCATGCGCTTTATCAAAAAAGAAAAACATTGCGATTTAGAACAGTAATTAATTTGAAAAGAAACGGTCATAAATAAAATATCCTTACTTAACGAAAAACAAAAAATTCCCCATAATTTACAAAATAAGCTCTATTGAAAAGTAAAAGCTTTTATTTAAGAAATACGCTCTCTTTCTTCGTTTGCTCTTGCTTTTTTTATTATTAATTTCATTGCGTTTTTCTCTTATATATTGTGCATATGTATTTGTTTGCGTGTGTGTATCTTATTGCCCTAATCTGTGTAAATAGAGCTTTTTTTGTCCTGTCTCTGCTAATATGTTTTGTTGTTGTTTTTTTTTTCCTAAAGAATACATTTAGGAGCATTTTATATACGTATGCCTCTATTTAGTTGGTGTTATCATGGCATTTACATCTTTTTACACAAACAAATCACACAAACAAATAATTTAAACAAAAAAGCTTAACTTTTTATTTATTTATGGCAAAAAAACAAGAAAAAAATAACAAAATACAAATACAGTTTACTGTAAAAAAATAAATCTTGCAACCAATCAACGGTGGTCTTGGTTTGACTTTTTTCATTTCTTCATTTTTAATGACAAAACAAAAAAAATTTTAAATAAATAAAAGCTTTTTGCCAAACGATAAATTATAAAAAAAAAAAAACAAAAACAAATATGGACTAAACAAACCCACATCCTGTGGCTAATGAAGGCGCATGTATGACTTTTTGATTTTGATCCTTAAAAGTCCTTACAAAGAATCACCCCAATGTGTTTTTAATTGAGTAGGTTGTGTTTTAGTTTACGAGTATTAGTGTTAATGTATTAAAGTCACATTTTTTTCTTTATGAGGTCTTTTAGCAAAAACTGTAAAGAAAAACAAATTTTTAAATAAAAACGCCTAGAGCTTAAAAAAGCTTTAAACGCAAAAATAATACAGAAGTGCTACAAACAAAATACAGGTAGGATGTATTGATAAATTGTTTCAGATAAATTAGAAGAAAAAAAAGTTGGAAAAGGGAAAAAAAAAATTGTTCAATCAAGTTAATGATCGAAATTTAATTTAGGAGGGTGATTTTATTAGTTGAAGGCAGTGTTGCCAGAATATTTTAAAATACCCACGCATTCAACTATGAATGCTTTCAACAAATATCCCGATAGATTTCGTACAAAAAAGTTTGACTTGAAATTAAAATTTTATTTAATCACTTTTATTATTTACTACCTGGCCGCCCCGGCTTCGCTCGGTGACTGATTACTAATGATCGATGGAGCCGTTTTCTGATTTTAGGTAAATCAAAAAAAATAGGCGTAAAAGTGGGCGGGGAAAAATTTTATTTTCGTAAAAACCTAAGTTGGACCATCGTCCGAATCGGTCCAGCCATTCTCAAGTTATGCGCTTAATAGAAAAAGTGGACGTAAAAGTAGGCGTGGTAAATTTTTCTTTCTATGATGATAAAATGGAATAATACGAACATTTGAAAGAAAAATTAGTCAAATCGATGGAGCCGTTTTCTAATTTTAGGTAAATCGTAAAAAGTGGGCGGGGAAAATTTTTCTTTCCGTACAAACCTAAGTTGGACCATGGCGATCATTTTAAAGAAAAAAATCGTCCAAATCGGCCGTTCTCAAGTTACGCGATCAGCAACACACAACATTTCATTTTTATTACATAGAATTTTCAAAAAATTCCTTGGAATAATTTAAAACAAAAAGCTATGTTGTAGAAATCGAGTTCGCGTACAAGTGACAACCAGCAAACTACAAAAACGACCCAATTAAAAACAAGTAAGAGTGTTATATATTTTGCTATGCCGAATCTTATATGCCTTTCATTATGGTTCGATAAAAACATCGGGTTATATAAATTCCGTTCTTTTTCGGATATTGTCTATTGATAACCCAAATCCTTGATCCTAATTTGGTAACTTTGGCATTTGCCGCTGTTTTTCAGATGTACAGAAACTATAATGTCTGTGTACGGGAGGTGCCACGGCCACTTCTCTAATCCCGCCGATCTGGAGAGGTTGTGGATCGTTTCTCTATTCTTCTAAAAGCCCATTATAAAGGACAGACGGACATCGTTAAGTCAACTTCACTCTTCGCCAAGACGGATATCCTTAAATTGAATACAGAATGCTTGATTCAAGTACGGATTATTCAAGAGCCCGTACTTAAAATAATCCGAAAACGAGATAGACTTAAGTAATATTGAGATAAAAATTTATCTCAAACTGTGCTTGATTCAAATTGGCTTAACCTTTGATCAGGCGCATGGGGTCAGGAGAAATTCAAATTGAAAAATGTATACGTTAAAATTTTTGGAGCTAACTTGTTTTTTCTTTAGCTTCATACATTAAAAAAGAGAACACAAATAAGTTGCGATTATATCGTTAAAGCGTACACACGTGTCACTTTACTAATAATTGTTGACCCAAGCGACTAATGGTGTTCCAAGCAAATTACTTTTTAACTAGTTCTAACATTTATTCAAAAAAGTAAGTGCATATTAATACCGATTTTCAGTTGCAGTTATTATTGTCCGTTGATTAAGTTAAATTTTTCTTTATGTAAAATTAAATGAAAATGAAATTTAAAATAACGAAAAGTCCATTTAATTTTTACTATCAAAAATTCAACCGCGAATTTCGTAAAAACACATGAATATTCAGTTATTTTATATTATTTAACTACCAAAAATAAATTTTTAGTTATCTATAATAAAAGAATTGCTTGTTTTGTGAAAGCAATTCCCAATTTCTATTTGTTAAAACTATTTAGTTAAATACATCAAATTTTTAAATAAAGTAATTGCGAAACCATATCGGTCATGCTGCTGGTGTCTTATAATTGAGAGTTCTTCTGTAAACAACGGGGTCAGTACAACAAAAGTATAACAAACATGTGTAACGGGGTAAATGAATAATAATTATATGCTCTCTCTTTGTCTCATTAGAAATTTTTTAGAAACTCGGCTCTTTTGTGGAGTAAACGAAAATAACTGAATTAATTAAAATAACTCAATATGCCTTTGTTTTTACGGATTATGTAGTTAATTTTTTGATACTTAATTTATATAAAATAACTGAAAATTCATTTGTTTTTACGGAGCATGGCGCTAAATTTTTAACAGTAAAAATTAAATGCACTTTTCGTTAAAAATAAATGAAAAATAAGTAGACCGGTTTTTAACTGAATTTTGATTTATTTTATATTACTCTTATTTTATTTTATTTTACGCACAGAATATTGTGAGTGTAGTTGTAAGAAACCAGCACTGAATTTTATTTATGTTTAATATTTTTAAATGAAAAAATTGCTGTTTTTGTAAATATTTAACAAAACATAATCATTTTTTTTCTGTAATACAATACTTGCAATAGACTTTGCGCCTAATTAAAGGTTAATCCCAAATTCGTACTTAAATTAATACGAAAGAGGATTTTTAATGATTCATACCAAAACACTTACCCAAGTGTTCATCACACATGTTTCTTTCACCACTGATTTATTGCCCCATTGTTTAGAACAGTCATAACCACTCCATAGACTCGCGAGCCAGTCTATAATCGTATTTTTCACACAGACACGGTCGGCAATTCACATGTATACAACAATTTGGTTCGTTTCAAAACATCAGTCTATCATCAGCCTCTGCTCAAGCTTTGTGAAAGCAACACCACGCACGCTTGTTTGGCATTGTTTTTGTTTTTTTTTTCGTAATCAACACAAAAGCACACAGAGCAACAAAGTTTATACTGATGTTTTTTTAAATAAATATTTTACACTAGCTGGCCCGGTTACCCGGCGTTGCACGGGATCCAATAATTTTATTAAAAAAAAAAAATATTGAAATAAAAAAAACAAAAATAATTGACAAAAAATGTATATAAAAAAAAAAAATTATGGGAGGTACCACGCCCCTTTGTCCAATCTTGACCTAATATAGCATACTTGTCCTTCTTGGTCGACAGTACATACTGTGAAAATTTCATGAAGATCGGGTCAGTAGTTTAGACGCCTATACGGAACAAAGATATATACATTCAATTTTATATATTAGATTGTTACACAGTGTAGAATTCGGCAGCAACCGCAGCTTCTGTTTGCGACCGCACACAAGCACATAATATCTTTGTGTACGTGCGTTCGGGGCTTGTTTAACACTGGTTTAGAAAAGAACACTCAACTATAAAACACCAGCAGCATGCCCAATATGGCATTCGTATTTAACTCAGTAATTTCAACAAATATAATCCAGGAATTTTTGCTTCTTTTTTATTTTTTTCCTGTAGTGTTTTTATTGTTTCTATAATAAACTTTTACACGCACGCATATAGAATATATAGTGGCACGACTTTTATTTACATGATTTCATAGTTTTACACTTATTTAGAGAAATTCGGGGTTTGCTTTTCGAAAGTAATCCCATTTTGGATTGTTTTAAATACTTTCGTACTAAAATTTTTAAGTACGACTCGTACTAAAGTAAGTGGAAAAAACGTATAAACGAAAAATTCAAAATAAAAAAATCGAAGCACATCAAGTCTATTAAAATTTGGGAAAATGCCCACAATTGAAAAAATGCTAGAAATTTGTCAAATTTTCCCTTCGCTATTTTTTTTATGAGAAAAAAGCCCCGACTTCTGGCAACACTGGTTATCGCTTACGTCCTCTTAACAATTCAATTCCCCAATAAATTTTTTAAGCCTGATTCACACTATGCTACAAAGCCATGCAACAATATTCGTAATTTGTTTTGGTGTCTTGGACAACACATACACGTTACGTTTTTTGTTGCCGACCACAAGCCACAATTTGACGTCTCACTGTTGCTTGATTTTCTATTACGCGCTATATAGTTAACCCGGCATGCTTCTCTACATGTGTTGTCCCTAATCTTTTGCACATAAAATATATTTCGTACTTTTAAATAAAAAAGTACATAAAAAGTTTGATAGAGAAAGATCCATTTTGTAAAAAGTACACAGTTTAAAAGTACATTTCACAAATTTTGTGTGAAACTTTAAGCAGACATATTTGCGAGAAAGTGAAATTAAAAAACACCGTTTGTTTTGCGGAAAAAATAACGTTTCAAAAATTATGTACGAATGTGTGAGATTTTGTAAAAAAAATTTATTAAAAGGGACTTTTCTCGAAAAAGGGAATTTTCGAAATTAAACCAGTGTTGCCAATTAAGCCACTTGCGGCTAATAAATCACTCATGGCTTAAACGCTGGTTTAGTTGAACTAAACTTGAATTTATGTGTAGTTTAAACTAAGCAACTATAAATCAGTTTCCCATGTATTATATGTAGTTAAAAATATAACATGTGGCAGCACTACAATAAATCTTATCAAATTCATATGGTCTGTGTTGGTAGTTTAAACGCCCAATTTTATGCGTTTAAAAATGGTTTAAATGTTTAGTGATTTATAGATTTGTTGGCTTAATGAAATGAATGAATGAAACTTCGTTCGCTTAACTTAAATGTAAGACAACAAGAGTATTTTATAATTAGTTTTTGTTTAAAATGTAAGTTAAGCGTTCGAAATCGAGGAACAGACCATTAGCCATGTTTCCTCTCGTTAAGCCATTAAAAAAGAATTTTGTCATAATTCATTTTTATTAAGCCAAATTTTCTTCAAGCTTTTAAAATTTTTAAGCCAAAAAAATTTTTAAATGCAGCAGATAAAATTTGGGACATAGGTTCTTATTGGCACAAGGACCAAGCCTATTGAAATTGGGTATATAGGGGGAAATTTCTTCCTCTCAGAAACTATCAAACCGATTTTAATGAAATTTAAAATATAGATAGAACCATATCTATATGGACACATAAGCTTTACAGTTTTTCAAAAATAGGACCACAAGAGGAGGTATGGGGCAATTTCTGCCTCTCACAAACTTTCAAACCGATTTTATTGAAGTTTATAAACATAGATAAATCCATATTTATATGGACACATAAGCATGATGTGTTTGATGTAGGGTATCATATGGTCGGGCTTGACCGACTTTACTTTCTTACTTGTTTTTATCTGCGATTTCAGTGTAATAAATAAATTTTTTAAGTTTTTTATTAATATCCCAGTAAAAACTTCGCTTACTTTTTCAAAATGAATAGCTTCTCTCACTCATTATTTAGTAGCTTTCTTCTGTAAATGCTTCTATAACAACTTCTAAAACTACTTATTTCTGGATGTATGTAGGTAAAAATATAATGACTTGCTTTTTAATGCGTTCATTTTGGGGCGTCCCTTGTAAAATTCATCGGTTCTTTCAGTAGAATTGTATGTAGTGCTTTTAAGTTTTTCTGATTACTTAACACATTATTTTGTAGGCGAAGTTTTTACTGGGATTGTAATAAAATCTAGATAAGCCCATTTTTTAGCCATTGTTTACTAAAAATTTAGCCATTTTTAGTAGTAAAGAGTTGGCATTACTGAATTAAACCAATTTATTTAGTAAAAACAACTAATTTTTGCAAAAAAACAAAACTAATTTTTTGTGAATCAAGTAAACCTGCGTTATGCGCTTTGCCAAATCTAGTCTTATGGAACTGTTACAGACCAAATTTGACTACAATGGCGTCCTTCGTAACCCTTTAAGACGTACTAAAGTGTTTTCCAAGAGTAGGCTTTATATGAGGACTACTGTTAATTATGAGCCGATCTTCACAAAGTTCGGTGTTATTGTTTTTAGTGCTATAGAACCATGACTCACCAAGTTTCACTGGAATAACATTCTCTGTTACTGATTGAGGCGAACTAAAATGTTTTTCGAAAGTGGGAATTATATGGGGTCTTTAGTAAATAAGTATAGTATATTATTATATTATTCAGTTGTATTCAAGAGTGTCTGCAAAATTTAATAACAATCAGTGCATTCCACTACAAATTTTTGCTAGTTTTTGTAACAGTTTTTTGGGCAGTTCTTCCACATTTGCGACTGTTTTCCTACTGAATTGATTTGCTTAGATTCAATTCCAAACTGCTTAGAATAACTAGAAACAATTGGACGCCAAAATTGTCCTTTTATTTTAAGTGCTCACCAGTCATTTGGAAGTGAGAGTGTTTTCAACAGACAGACAAAATGATTAATAATTTAAAAAAAAATTTTAATTTTTGTGCAACACGAACTATTTGCAAAACAAAAAGTTTGATTTTATGAAAAAAATAGAAATTTTGCAAAAAAAAAAATTTTTTTTTTTTTTTTGAAAAATGGACTTTTCTTGAAAAACTACGTTTTCCAAGAATTTGAACTAGAAATTAGAGTAAGATTAAAATTAAATATAATCTGAGCTTTAATATGAACTATAATCTTAACTAGTACTAAACTAGAGCTGAGCTTAAGCTCAACTTGAAATAATCTTGAAATGAAATGACACTTAATTTGAGTTTGAAATAGTATCCCAACATAAATTTGGTCCTAAAATCTGAACTTGATTCTTAAATGAAATATAAGCTTTAATTTGAAAAAAATTAAAACTAAAATTTGCTTTGAATTCTGAATTAGAATCTGAAATTGAATCTATAATAAACCTAAACTTGACTTTGAATTTGAACTACAATCTAGAATTTAATCCTACCTTCAGTTTTAACTTAAATTTTAACAAGAAAAAACCGAAACTGAAGTCTAAACTAAATTCCAAGCTAAGGTGTTAACTGGTGTCTGAACTAAGATTCGAAGAAAAATCTTTACTAAAATTTGCACTTTGCATGTGAAAAATTCTACCTTCTTAGCAAATGTCTAACAAATATGCCCTGAAAGCTTTACTTCCCTTGAAGCTGTTAGAAAGCTTTCAAGGTAGGGATATTTGCTAACACATTTCAGCAGAACAAACATTAAAGCTTTTAAAGCTTTTTAGTCTTAAACTAAGCGCGAAAAAGTTTTCCAAGCTTTAATGTTAGTAATAAAAGCTTTATGTTAGCTTTTTAAACAAGCAGATTAACAGTTAAGTAAACTTTAGTTATCGAAAAAGTAACCCCTAAAGACTAAATAAATACAAGAATTAAGGTTCAAAAGACAATCGAAAAAAATAATAAACTTTTGCAAATGACAAACAGCTGTTCAGTGATTTCTTGACACATAACGGTTGTTAAAGTTGTTAAAGACAGAGAGAAAGAAAGAGAGAGTTGGAAAAGAGCGTGTAAGAGGCAATAAGCAATAGTTAGTTGTAGTACAATTGCATATGCCAGTATAAGTACAAACAACCGCCATAGTTAGACAGGAGTCATAGAGAAGTCCTCATACGTCATTGACTTTCAAATGAACACAAAGAAGCGGAAAATATTGTAAAAATTACAAATACTTGTGATGGAAAGGAAAAGCTAAGAAAAAATTAATATAAATGGAAAGTGGACATGCAAATTTAACTCGCACAAGTAAACAAAGGAAAAATAATGATTTATACAGCGAAATTTAACAAAAAAATCATTGAAAATGAAAAAAAAAATATATAATAATTATTAGAAAAATTTGTATAACAAATAATTAAATTGAGAGTAAAGAAAATCCAAAATATTAAAGAAAGAAGTTCGTCCCTAAAATCTGGTGAAAAGTGAAAGTTTTATGCAAAACAAAATACACAAAAAAAAATTAAAGAAATTTGAAGTTTTTTCTCCCATTTTAAAGGAAAAAATCCTTGACCTATTGCGGGGTGTTTTTGTAGTTTGTTGTTCCTGTACTACATTATTGGTAGTTGTAAATTTAATTGTTGTTGTTTTTGTTTTTATTTTGTAATCTTCTTCCTTTGACAATTAAAGTTTTTTGTGCAGTAGTCCTTTCTTTTTTTTGTTTTATTTCATTTGTATACTTTTCGGTAAAAAATCAAGGTTATCTTGCAAAAAAAAAACGGACAATAAAGTTTGTTTGGATCCTTCATGAACATGGTTTATGGTTCAAAGGATTTTGATTAAACAAATATTAACCAGAAAAAAAAAATTTGCAATTGTGTGTTTTTTAAAGTGCACGAGTGGGTTCACAGACAAAATCATTAAGGAGAGTCACCAACAACACAAAAATTATATACATTATGTACACTTTTCTAGGAACAATATGTGAATGTTACTTATGAGTTGGTTGGAAACAAACAAAGAAAAACAAAGAATTTTTAATAAAATTTTATGATCATGGGTTCCTGTCTGGGTAGAAACTCTTCAAATAGACTCAACTCAAAAACGAGTGCAACGAGTTTAATGTCATCATGTTTGGGGTAAGTGGAGTTTATATTATTATTTCAAATATTATAATAATTTTTTTTGTTTTAATTACAACCTTAATTTAAAACTGAAGTTTCTTAATTTATAAAGTTCGTAATCTTTTTCAATTTCTTGCTCGGATTCTAGTTTTGATTGTAACTAAGAGACATACTTATTTAGGAGACAAATCTAGTAGTTCCATAGAAATTTTAATACATTCAAATGCAAGCTCCGATTAATATCGAATGCCGTAGTTTGACTTTAGATTTAAGTTTATATTTTAATTCCAGTTAAATTGCTAGTCCAATATTTCAGATAGACTCAATGTACCGATTTTCGTTCAGATTTCAGCTTGGATCTCAACTCAAATTCTGGTTTAGATTTTTGCACAGATAACTATTTAAAATCTATTATAGACTTAAGTTTAGATTCCAGTGTAAGTCTAGGTTCGATACCTGCTAAGATTTTTGCTCTGATTCCAATTTAGATTATAGTATAAATACCCAGCGGTACGTATTGAAAGGACCGCAAGTGGCAGGCCTTTTTGAATGCCTCTATACTCCTTTCTAAAAGATTCGCTTCGTATGATATCCTGCCTTCAAGAGTATGCCTTTTAGGAGGTATAAATTTCTTTTTGAAAGACCTGTACAAATATTCAGTACGCATTCGCTTCTCCCTTCTTTAAGAAGGGAGAAAGAAAGTTGTTAAATTTTATTTGCTTTTTATTTTTAGTGACGTTCCTTACTTCCTTCTTTGGGAAGGGAGCGAAGTTTTTACTAAAAGAGGTGTGTAAAAAAATAAGAATAGATTGTGTCTGTTAAATAAGGCATTATATTAGGCCGCTTTACTCATTCTAGTTACCGTTGGGTATAAATTGAAATTATAATTCAAAATCTACTTCAGATTCAATAATAGTTCAGATTCCAGCTTCCCCGACATGCTAGCTGGTAGTGAGCTAGTCTATCAGCGCCGGGGTTGTGCGTTCGATTACCGCTAGAGACTCTGGTTTCTTTTCTGCATTCAAGCGTAGAGCTTCGCGGGGATTAGTTAAGGGAGTTAAAAAAATAATAAAAAAAAGATTCCAGCTCTAATTTCAGTACAGGTTATAGTTTAGATTCTATTAAAGTTCCTATTAACAATTCGAGTTGAGAATTTGTTTGAGATACCAGTTAAGACTCTTGTTTTGATTCTAGTTGAGTTTCTAGTTTTACTTCTACTTCACTTTCTACTTCAGTTCTGGTGTACATTTCAGTTTAGAGTTCAACATAATTTCTGTTTTAAGTTTTAGTTAAGATTCTTGTCTAGATTCTATATAAGATTATAGTATAGTTTTCAGTATAGTTTCTATAGATTCCCAATAAAATTTTAGTTATAATTATATTGAGGACCCTAGTTTAAACTTAAGTTCAGTTTTCAATTAAGTTTAAGTTCAGTTTTAGATTTGATTTTAGGCAAGAATCTAGTTGAAATAGTTCAGGTTCCAGTTCTAATTTAAGTCGAGAGTCTAGTTCAGTTTTGCGTTAAGGTTCTTAACAATTTTCTAGTTCAGTTTTTAGTTAAAATTCAAGTTTAATTTTTTGTTCAAGTTCCAGTTGTTTTTTTTTTTTAATTTTATAACAGTTTGTTTGCATAAAAAAGTCCAGGTTTTTCACTAGGTTTTAGTTGAAGTTCTAGTTTTGTTTCTAGTCTAGTCTCTAGTTTAAATTATTTAATTTAGATTATGATAAAAATTCAAGTTAAAATCCTAGTTCAATTAATTTTACTTCAGGTTCTTATTCTGATTCTAGTTTAGATTTTAGTTAAGATTCATGTTCAGATTCTAACTTAGATTCTAGTTTTAAGTTGAAATTCTCTTTCTAGTTCTAGTTCAATTCATTATACCCGCACTACAAGATTGAAGAGGGTATTATGCGTTTGTGTTGATGTGTGTAAGACATAAAATTATTGGTCCGAAGCCCACCTTCTACAACACCGATAAACTCATAATCACTTTCAGAGTCGAGCTCACGAAGTCCTTCCTTTTGACTGCCTGGTTGTATATCCATTAGTGAGATCCAAAAGAGCATCAAAGGCTCAAGCCCTTATTCTGATGAACGAGGTGTGGCATTGGTTAACATTAACATCACTGTAAAAACTTCTGAAATTGGTTTTCAGAACTTATTTCAGGGCAAAGAACTACATCATAAAAACCCCAATAAATGATTTTTTAACAAAGCAAAACAATACTTTGGATTTCAAAATATTTGTTGGGTATGATTGGTAAACTGACTAAAACAGCTTATAATAACCATGGTTGGGGGTAGTGCACTAAATATTGATTTAAATCAGCAGTGCACAAACACTTAATAAAACTTCAAAAAAATTTATTTGCACTCTTTTTACCAGCTTTAGTGATAATGTTTGTTACTTTTTTAACTACTACTAAAAAAATTTAGTGATATTGCAAATTTTTTCACTATCACTAAACGCAGATTGAATGCAAAAGTCTGCACTCAATTAAAATAGTGAAAAATTTCAACTTGCAATCAAAAAAGCTGCATACAAATATTGTCCCACTAAAATTTAAAAAATGTAACTTTGTATGTGCATGGTTTTTGATTTTTTTAGGGATGTGCATAAGCCAAGAACTTTAAACAATATGAAATTTTGTCAATAACAGTATCTTTGGTTTTAAATTTAGTGCAACATTTTTAGTTGCACTCCAATGAGTGAAGAAAACAAAAGTTGCAATAGACTGATGACTGCTTTTTTTTAAATCAAACATTTTTTTTTTTTTTTTTTGACTGCAAAACTTTTAACATCACTATCACTCATGTTTAGGGAGGCTGCGAATTTTCAATTCGTCACTCAACAACAAAAAAATGATTGCAATATTTTTGCACTTTTACGGAGTGTGAGTTGAAACTGCAAAATGAGTGCACTACCCCCATCTATGATAACACTGAAAAAAATTATTTGCATATTTGAATACGAAAATCGCATATTTGATTACAAAAATTTTTGAGTTTTCTGCGATGACGATTTTTGCGGTATTGATAAAAAAGTTTGTATGTATAATTGTTAAATTTTTAGTCAACAACCACGTTTATTGAGTCTATTGGGTTTATTGAGTATAAAAAAAGTTGTTGCCCAAAATAATTTTTTTCAACAAAATGTTTACTTAATTTGTTAAAATAAATTGTTGAAAATGTTGAATAAATCAAACAAAATGTTAATCGAATCTTTATTTTTTTATTTATTAATGATGATGTCATAAACTTTCAATTTTTATATTTTTATAAAAACACTAAAATTTATTATGCGGGGATAAGTAAGTTCCTATGTGCATTTCACTGGTTGCTTAGGCCAGATCATCAGGAAACCTTTTCCAAAGACTTTGGCAAGAC
The DNA here is from genome assembly GCA_963931875.1 of Pollenia griseotomentosa. NCBI lineage: Eukaryota > Metazoa > Arthropoda > Insecta > Diptera > Polleniidae > Pollenia > Pollenia griseotomentosa. The sequence goes on along the minus strand of OZ007561.1, from coordinate 197,208,214 downwards.
TAAATATATTATTCAAATAAAACTGTAAAACAAATGAGAATTATGAGCTATTTAAAAATGGACAAGAGTTGTTAAAATACTGTCTTTACTTCGATTCAAATATTTTTTTTTTGTGAATATGAAGAAATATTTAATTATTTTATTATTAAATATGTTTTATTTAGTGCTATTTTGCAAAGTGTCAATTTGATAAATTTTTTCTTTGAATCAAACAAAAAGTTTGTTGACCTAAAATTTAATTTTTAACAAACTGTGTTGTTAAAAATTTTCTTGAGTTATTTTTTTCTGTGAATAACATCATAAACTGGATACAAAGCTTAAAGCCAGTATAACTCAGGAACGGCAAAAGCAAATTCAAAAATTATTGTTTCTAAAATTAATTGATGTTTCAAACTGCATTGTTAGGTTTTTTTCATTTTCATAAAAATGTTAAAAGTTTATAAGCGTTATTTATAAAATTTATGAAAAAATTACGAAAAATTGTAATGTATGGTACCTTAATGAGCAAATTCATTTCAAAAACTTTTAGTCTTTTCACACAACAATGAAGCTTGGAAATTTTTCATTTAAATTGTTTCCTCAAAAGTAAAGAAAATCGTGGTTTTTGACAAAGTTATGAAGAAAACTCAAAAAACGATCGGCAAACCCTATTTTTGTCAAAAATTTGACTTGTGCGACCTCTAAACCTCTTCCGAAAAATCACCCGAGAAAATCAAAAAAATTATTTCTGGAACACACAAGTTTCCATGTAACCTTGTGCGTAGAGTAAAGATGGCACAGAGATATTTAAAATTTTTGTAAAAACGTTTCAATTATAAGGACGATTCCTTTTTAAAATGGTAAGAATCGGTAAATTTTTTACATGACTCCTGCCACTAAATTATCTCACTATGTTGGTACTAAAATTAATTTTGGTCCAATTTTTTTTTTTAATCGGCATTGACATTGTTCTCATACAAATAACACTCCCTTAAGTAGCTCTTAATGCCATAACTTCTTTAAAAATTTTGGTATTTATATAAAATTTGGCAACGATAACAAAATTTTATAAACCCAGATTCCAAAATCGCTTTAAGACAAGCAATCCCACATAGCTGTTGATTTTTAGATAATATTCGGCACAAAAACCCTCATAATGAGATAATGAGCTTTTAATTATCACAAGTTCCCTTTAATCTAAAAGTGAAGGATAAGCTAAAGAGAGGAACGTTCTACCTTTAACTTTTGTCGTAAGGTTTAGATTTGAGATTGCCATATTATATTCACATATTTTTTATATATGGCAACTCTAATTATTCGTATATTTTGTATATGTAAAAAAAGTACGTAGTTGCCAGTTTGTATTTTTATTTTGGCAAAAATAATCGGTATTTTCTTTAGTATTGCCACATTTTCAAAAATGTTAAGTTTATTTAATACAGAAGTGGTGAAAACGAAAAATAGTTGAAGGTAACTTTATTCCTCACTAGTGCTAAAGGTACCGTTTACTATTTCGAACTTTATAGGTAAGTCGTGAAAACGGGCCTAAGAGTCTTATATTGCAGTACAGAACTAAGTACTAGCAAAAATTTGTAATGTTTAATCTTAAAACTAGTTACAAAAATCAACAATTTATAGTATGTAATAAAGAAATAAATTAAAAAGAAATACATTTATAAGATTAATCAAAAAAGTATTTAATTTTAACAAAGTCAAATAATAATTATTATTAATCAATTAGATGTGGAAAACAAATTAATTATTGACTTTTTGAACTCTAGTGCGTTACATAAAAGTTGAGAACAATATGGAGTCCTTACTTCAAAATACAATTTTTTTTTTGTTGGGTCCATTTTTAGCAGTGGGTACAAGTTGGAAAATTTGTCTTTATAAACTGTGATGTAGGATATGAAATAGTCGGGCTTTACCAACTATACTTTCTTATTTGTTCACTTTAGATTGCAGTTCTGATTCTAGTTTAGTTCTAGTTTCAATTCTAGTTTAGATCTAAGTTTAAATTCTGTTTCAAACTCTTTTTTTAATTCTAGTTCAAATTCTAATTAAAATTTTATTTCACGTTTAAATTTATGATTTAATTCAGATCCTACTTCAATTCGTGTAAAGTTCTAGTAAAGAATAGTTCTCTCTTTCTGTCTGCAATGACTTTAAATGTTTTCCATACAAACAAACCAAATTATCAAACCTGAAAATTAATTTGAACAAACTAATTTATTGATTGATTGATTGATTGCTTTTAAGCAACATCGTGATAGATAGTTCACTTGTAAACAGCCTTAAGTAGCTTTTTATTTATTTTTAAATATCTCCTTTTATGGGGTTTTATCCTTCTAAGTTTGTTAGAATCATTTGCATTGGCTACCTAAAACTATGCTTTGAATTTTTTTAACTAAAAATATTTAAATATTTTTTTAAATTCATGACTTACTTATTGTTTTTGTTGCTATTAATTTTTTATTTATTTTCTTATTTCTTGGGGATGTTCATTTGAACTACACTTAATTAAATTAAATGTAAAATAAAAACTAAATTAGAAATGCTTTTATTGTGTGGCCCTCTTTTCTAAGACCCCTTTAGCTACTAAGCACATACACCAACATACACATACTTCTACGAACATAGACTTGAATACACACTTGTACAAACGCCTACAAACTCCCAACATACGCCAATTGCCTTTTGAACACAAATAAGTACAACAAGCAGAGAGAGTACGGCAAAATGCTTTTCAATATGTGAACAGCAGTGGAATCGAAAACAAATTGAGACAAGTCTCTAAAGGTTTTCCAACCTGCCCCCCCCCCCCCCCATTATACAGAATAGAAGGTTAAAACTCAAAGTGATTGACTCAAAAGCAATACGCCACAAAAAGTGGAAATAGCAACATTTAATGGCAACAAATACGAACTGTAATAAATAACAAAGAAATTATTTCCAAAACCAGTCTTGTTGCAGTCCAAGCAGATGAACAGAGTGTCGATAAAAATAGATTTTTGGAAAAATTTTGTTAGGGATTTGGGCGGGGAATCAATTAGAAACAGATTGATTTCAGGGATGATTGGATGCAACTACAGGGGCTAAGTAATAGATTTGTTGTGTTTTAGTAGTTAAAGTATTAATGAGCAAAAACTATATATTAAAGAAAATTTATTACTTAAAATTTAATTTTGTATTAAATTTAGAGGGTTTGCATTATTATTTTGTAAATCCCTTTACTTTGTGTTGAAAATTATTTCATACGAAAAAATAAAAATATTTTTTAAGTGGGGTAAAGTGTTTTACAAAAAGGAAGGTAAAAATTTTTTTAATTTCTTTTCTTTTTAAATATTACTTTTAGGTTTAGTTCAGTAGTAGTTCAGTTCTAGTTCAGTTCTAGTTCAGTTTTAGTTCAAATCTAGTTCAGTTCTAGTTAAGTTCTAGTTCTGTTTTAGTTCAGTTCTAGTTCAATTCTAGTTCAGTTCTAGTTCAGTTCTAGTTAAGTTCTAGTTTATTTCCAGTTTAGTTCTAGTTCAGTTCTAGTTCAGTTCTAGTTCAGTTCTAGTTCAGTTCTAGTTCAGTTCTAGTTCAGTTCTAGTTCAGTTCTAGTTCAGTTCTAGTTCAGTTCTAGTTCAGTTCTAGTTCAGTTCTAGTTCAGTTCTAGTTCCGATTTAGTTCAGTTCTAGTTCAGTTCTAGTTCAGTTCTAGTTCAGTTCTAGTTCAGTTCTAGCTCCGTTCTAGTTCAGTTCTAGCTCAGTTCTAGTTCATTTAAAGGTTAGTTCCAGCTCTACTTTGCCCTCACCCTAGTTACACAATGCGCTGGCTTTCAGAAAGCATTATGAAAGAGTCATAAAACTTGCATTTAAGGCCTTCTGAAAGATCCTCGTCATCATGATCTTAGAGCGTTACAGCTCGGGTTGAGCTTTATATTGATCCTATATTCTTCTCCATTCTGACCTATTTTCGGTTATCTGTTGCCAGTTACGCCCTCTTCGCCGGCGTCATATAATAAAGTAGTTTAAAATTGCCGTAAGGGTTCTGGTTCAAAAAAAAATGAGCGCAGCATGACAGTTTGCAGTTGGACAGGTTACAATAGATACTATGACATGGAAATTTCGCAATGGTAGGTCCAGAATTGGCTTATTTTGTTTTCCCGGGTCCATGACTGGCCATGTGTCCAAAATAGGGTACATTCTCATAAATTTGTCCGTATGTACCACAATGTAGTGTATCGAATGGTCGAGCTTAACCAACTTTACTTTTTTACTTGTTTTTATAAAATTTTTTTGCTGCAATTTTCATTTTTATGCCTTGAAAGTATTCTTTAATTTGGTTATCATAATATAAGACCTAAATATATACCATTTATTTTAAAAATTCAAACACTTCATTAAGTATTTATATTATGAAAATCGTTTGTATTTAGATGAATAAATAACTTACGAATAGAAATATTTTTTCTTCTTTTTTAAACCAGATTCTTAAACACTCAAAGTATTCACTTATTTCGACATTTGATAAATTTTATGTTTTTAGCAAGAAATTTCTATTTTTAGATTTTATCCAACTAACTTTGTGTTTGAAATTCTCCTAACAAATGTTTTGTGAATTGATATTTCAAAGATTTGACAAGGTTGAATGACATTTCTACTAAAAATATGCTACAGTTTTAATTAAAATTTAGTCACTCATACAAATTAAGTGTCTAAAATTTTGTATTTATCTAAGAAATAGTAAAATTCTTAAGAATATAATTATTTATAAATGTTAAAGTTAAACTTTAATTTTATAAAAAATTTAAAATTAAGTAAAAATCTTGTTTACCATTTTTTTTCGTATAAAAAAGGCAAAATTTAGTTTTTCTTTTACTTTAATATAGTTTATTATTTATATAAGTTTAATATTATGGTGAACTCTTAACCCCTTAAACAAGGCAAGCATTTGTTACAAATTAGTTGTATAGTACCTAAACTCTTACAAGTTTTTGTTGTTTTTGGTTTGTTTTTTTTTTTTTTGTTTTTTGTTTTATTTTTAAAAGTACTTGTAATTGTAGTAATTTTTTTTTTCTTTGTGTATTTTCTCTCTTAATTTCAAGTATTTTCACAACTTTAAGGAATTTACAACCTCCAGCTGAGCATGCAAACTACAGCAATATACTACTACATAAAAGAAATTCTATAACAACCCCTAGAAATATGCTACAAAAATAGCATGGTAGATAAGTGGTAGCAAAAGTACACACACACGTTATGCACAAACAATGCAACAAATGTGACCAAAAAGCAAACCGCAATATTGGAGTAAAACAAAAATGCTAGACTATTAAAAAACCAAACAAAAATAGCCTAAAAGTAGGCTATACAGAAAATTCAAAATATATACTAAAGTTTAGCAAATACACTTAATTTCAAACCTTTTTTATAATTTTTTTAAGATATGTTACTGAAACTATAAAAAATATTCTTTATTTCACTGTCTTAAACAAAAAAGTTTAACATTGTTTAAAATTTATAAATATTTAAATTCTCCTAAAAGTATGTTTGTATACTACGGAATCTTATAATAGAAATAAAAAAAACTTTAGTGAATTTTATGCGACTTATACAAAAAAAAAATATTAAGCATGAAACAAAAACAAAAAGAATTTCTCTCTCTTTACCACTTTTAATATATTCTAGCATATGCCAAGGGATTTTATTTAAAAAAAAAAGAAACAACCTAAATAATGTTGCAGCTTTACAAGAACAAAAAATTTCTTTAAAATTTTATGTTAAATTATCACACTTTTTTTGTCGTATTAACAAAACAAATGTAAAGTACAAAAAATATAGAACAACGTACAAATCTTAGTTCTATTTTGGTTTTTAAAAACTTTTACACTGTACGACTTTAAGTAGTCATAACTCAAAAAGTATGCAACAATTTGCATAACAAAATATAAATAAAAAAAATGGATTAAGTCAAAGCCGCATAAAAAATAAAAATATATTACAAAAAAAAAGGACAGAGCAACTTGAAAATAAACAAAAAAGTTTTAAAAAAATGTTAAATGGAAAAAGGCTTTAACAGGAAAAGATGTTTAGCAGTCAATAACAAAATAGGTACAAATGGGAATTAAAAGACATAATTTGGTATATAGAAAACACTTCAAAGTTCTCGAGCGCAAAAATCTTTTTTCCAGAAAGACTACTTTCAATAGAATACTTTCAATACTAAACTAATTCACTACTAAACCGGAAAACTGTTACAGCAAAAAAAGTTTCCTAAGGTCTCCTGCAATTATTTTCAATGAACATAATCAATATATGTACGGATATCCCAGTTTGAGTTGGTAACACTTGAAATTTATAACAAAAATTTTTATAAGTGTCAACTTTTAGGATTTTTATTTTAATGCAAATAATGAAGTAATTCTTTTTATTATTTCATTGAAATTAAATAAGCAATAGTTCCACTTAATCCATACTCAATAAACAAGCCAAATTCTTAAATCAACTGCATACTTTCAATTGAGCTCCAATCTAAAGTATACTCTTAGGCAAAAGGATAAAATTGTTGGCAACAAAATTTCGTGAAGACCGGTTTATAAGTTACCATAGACCCCATATAAAGCCCACTCTCGACAAAGACTTGAGTACGCCTTCAACTGTAAAGAATAATGCTATTGAAATAAATTTTGTCCTGTAACAGTTTTATATGAAGAGAAAGCACACTGTCAAATTTCGGGAAGATCGGTCCATAATTTATCATAAGCCCCATATTGGGCTTCATATGGGGCTTATGATATGAAAATTACTTTAGCGCGCCTAAAACCATAACAAGTAGCGCTATTGCTATGAATTTTGGTCTGCCGCAGTTTTATATGAGTGGGAATCACAATAAAAAATTTTAAAAAATTGATTGCTGAAAAAGATCTGACCATAACTTACCATAGACCCTAAAGAAATTTTACTCTCGGAAAACCATTAAGTACGCGTAAAACCGTTATGAATAATGGTTTTGTAACAAATTTTGGCCAGTCACAAAATTAAATTTTGTAAAAAATGTGATATTTTAAAAAAAGTTTTGTTTTCTAAAAAATGTAACATTATATGAAAAATTTAACATTTTGTGAAAAAATTTAGCACTTTGTGAACAATTAAACATTTTGTTAAAAATTTAAAATTTTTAAGAAAAAGTGAAAGTTTTTATAAAAAAAAGTAATATTTTGTAAACATGTTACATTTTGTGAAAATGTGACATATTATAAAAAATTTAACATTTTGTATTAAGTGTGACATTTTGTAAAATATGTTGCATTTTCTAAAAAAAAAATGTGACATGTGAAAATAAAGAGGTTTCGAAGGAAAATAGTGCTCTTGATTTAATAAAAACACATTTTGTGCAAAATGGAATGACCACTTTAAAAAAATGGGCCGTTTTAAGTAAAAATTTAAGCCATGAAAAAAGTATGAATTTTTTAATCCTTTTACTTTGCCTTAAGAAATTTTTAATAGAAAGTTTTTTTTTCATTTATACCATTTTTATGGAAATATTTTTAAAGTATATTTTTGTTTAAGAAAACACAGGGCTAAATTTCATGTTAAGATTTAATTTATTTTCATAACATTTTTTTTAAATGTTTTTGAATATTGAAAATGTTTTCTTTGCTAATAGTTTTTGCTTTACTTTTTTTTTTGCTAAACCTCTTAAAAAACTTTATAAGATAAAAGTTTATCTTGAATTTGATATAACAATTTTCCCAGAACTTTCATGTACATACTTATTTATATGTAATTTTTTATATTCTAACACGTCCTCCTCTTACTACTGCTATAAATCTTTTTTAAAAATTAAAAAAAATATTGCATACTTAAAAGGATGTATAAATGTAATTTTAATCTTAGCAATACCAAGTTCTCTGATAACAAGGATTTACATGATAAAAATAAAATATGTTTTTTTAAGCTTAAGTATTTTAGGTTTGCAATAAATTTAAAAATTATGCAAGAATTTAAAAAAAAAACCTAATAAAATTTGCTCTTAATTAAGCTTTTCAAATTTCATTAAAAAATGCATTGTATGCTATATTTGGTGGCCTAGTTTTAGACGTTAATTAAAACAATTTTGTCGAATAAAATTTCTTTTACATATTTTTACGAATTTATAATGGCCAGCTTTTTTATTTATGGTCACCATTTGGATAGCAGAGAGTTATTCAAAACAACTGTTGCATACTTACTGCTGCTTATTTGTGGTTTGTATAAATGTAGAGAAAAAACTTTAAACATAAAGCATACTTTATGGCTTACAAAAATCCATTTGCAGTTTTTTTCTGTTGTTTTTGCCCGTTTTTTACAATTATGTGAACATTTTATTTCGCTTGTTTTTTTGTTAAACATGCAGCATATTGTTCAGCCAGCCGTTTATTTCGCATATATTCATCTACATTTTTTCGCTTTCATTTATGATTTTAAGCTTCTAGTTATTTTTTCTCCCTTTTTTGCAGCAATTAAATTTTGCCTACATTAAGGGGCATAGCAGAAATTAAATAAAAAAAAGTTTTTTGTTTCATTGTTCTTTTATTTAATTTTTTTTTTAATGAACAACGTACATTAATTTCTTTATTTATATTTGCTGGCAAAAAGAATAATAATTTCGTTCCTGTTTATTTAAAAATTCACGCCTGAATGGCAAAAAAATGTGCCATAAATGTTTTTGCATTTTTGGAATTATGGTGGTTCGCGAAAACCATCTTGTCTATAAATCACTAGATAAAATGTTTTTATGAATAATGCCTCTTAAGCAGGTCATCCAGAGCTTAAAATAGCCAAAGAAAAAAACAAATTTTTAAGGCAACAGATAATTAATATTGGTAAGAAGAAGAAACAAAAACAAGCGACTAAAAAAATATTTAAAGAAAATATAAGCTTAAAGCAAAAAAATATATAAATTTGAAGGCCGATACAAAAATTTTAGCTCATTCTAAAACAAATAATGGCAGAAGTTAACGAAAGTATTTAAAAGAGATTTTCTTAAAGATCAACTTTTATGAAAAGTTTTATATTATAAAAATGTGGAATTTTTTTTGATGTTTGGTAAAAAAAAGTCATGATGCTTTATAAAACAAAGGCAAAAAAACTACTAGGCTTTTTTTACCAAAGTCAGGAAATTTTTTGTAAATAAAGTCATGAAACTTAAAGTCATAAACGTTCTGTTAAAAAAGTCATTATCTTTTTTTTTTGTTATTTTTGTTTAAAAAAGTGAACACTTGTGCAAACTAGGATTTTTTGTAAGATAGTGTTCAATTTGTGCAAAATGGGACTTGAAAAAAAAATTTAAAATTAGTTAAAAATTGAATTTTTGTTAAAAAAAAAGTTTACAATTAGTGTAAAACAGGACTTTATGTAAAAAAAATTGGCCAAACTATGCTAAGTGAGACATTTTGTAGAATTAAGTGTATGTTTTGCGCAAATTAGGAACTTTTGTGAAAATCGAAACATTTTGTAAAAAAAAATGGAACATTTTGTAAAAAAAAAATGGAACATTTTGTAAAAAAAAACAAGATAGAGTGCTATATTCGGCTGTGCCGAGTCTTTGAAACCCTCCACCGACAGTTCAATATATTAGGGTTGTATCTACATGATATCTACTTATTATTAATTTATCTTTATAAAAACAGACATCAGCGTTAAAATTGGTTGGGGCTCAGATATACATATATTAAATTATTGACCGACAATAAGAAAGTTTTATGCTTTTGTTTAGCAGTTTTAACTAGCTTTAATAAAATGTCATGATTCATAACAGATTAAGCCGAATTTATATTAGAACCATGGTAAGTTATGAACCAATCATCCTAAAATTCTGCAGAGTGATTTCTGGTATTAAAAACATAAATTTAAATATATTTCAAAACAACGGTGGAATTAGTTGTAGCGTTCACAGTAAATTTCAGAAGGCTGCTAAATATGAGATCTAAGATAAATTATTGACCGTATACCACAAAATTCATAACATTTTTTCTGGCCATATGAAACTTAAGTGGAAGAAATTTTACTACAATAAATATATCTGCTACGGTTTTAGGCGTATTTAATTAATTTACCAGAGTGGGGCTTTATATGAGGCTTATAGTGAATTATGGACCGATCTTCACGAAACTTCACAATGTCATTTCTAGTCCTAAAAAACTGTGATGTGCTAAATTTTCTTATGATAGCATTAATAATTACGGTTTTAGGCGTACTGAACTGTTTTCCGGGAGTAGGGTTTATGTGGGGCCGAAATTTTACAGTGTGATTTCCAGTCGAATAAAACGAATTTTTGCAAAATCTCATATCATTCCGTGCATTGTTCCACCATTTATGTTAGTTTTTGTAACAAAATTATCAATTTTTTAAAGTGGTGGTTCCACATTTTGAATCATAGCTCTGATCCTACTGAACCGATTTTGCTGGATTTCCCAATCCCAAACTGCTAAGGATAACTACAAGCAATTTGACACCAAGTTTGTTTATTTATTTTGAAAGTGATCGTGTTTTCAACAGACGGTTAGACAGACGGACATGGCTAAATCGTCTTAGAATTACTCAAATAGTCAGAATATATATACTTTATGGGGTCTGAGAAGAATAATAAAAAAGTTTCAAACGGAATGACAAACTTAGTATACCCTCTTCACAACTTATTGTGGTGGAGGGTATAAAAATAGAACATTTTGTAAATAAAATTGTACATTTTGTAAAAAAATGGAATATTTTGTAAAAAAAAATTGAACATTTTGCAAAAAAAATGGAACATTTTGTAAAAAAAAAAATGGAACAATTTTTAAATAAAATTTAACATTTTGTGCAAAATGGGAAACGAGACATAAGGAAACAAGTAATGAGACATATTCTTTGTTTTAAATATACCTTTATAAAACATTTTCTATATTTTAAAATATTGCTCACATATTAATTTTAATTTTTTACCCTTTACATTTAATTAATTTTCATTATATCATTATATATTGAATTATATATTGAAACTGCTAAAATTTTAAGCTAATTAAAAACTATTGCCTACTTAAAGGCATATTTACACAAATAATATGAATTGTTTTTTTCGCTTAAGCAAATCTCTAATTGTAAATTCTTTTCATTATTTGCACACTTGGAAAATACTTAAACGTTTTCTTCCTTTCTGCCTGCCTATACAAATCAAAAACCATTGTTTTAAGCATGCTTAGCTAATTAAAGAAAGTACATAGCAACAGCAGCAGCAGCATTCATTTAGGCATTGTTTAATTACAATGCAGAAATAAAATCTATCTCTACGTCTTATTTTGTTTTCCCAAAACAGTTTGTTGAAATGCCTTAAACATTCCCCACTTAGAAAACTTTTCTTATACTCGTACATTTTCATTTCTCTGCTTTAATCCTTAAAATATGCTTTTAAGTTATTTCTCTTTAAGGTTTTTTTTTAGCAGTTGTTTTGGGGTGTCTTGTGGGTTTTCTTTTACAACTCAACGCCAGTAAAATTGTACATAATACACTCATAATTCTGCAAGCAGCTTTACTTAATGCCGAAGATTTGCCAATAAATTAGGTCAAACCAAACATTAAGCCAATAAAAAAAGGCAATAAGAAATCATCATGGTATTTACTAATACTTAAAGACTACTTACAGCGTAACTAGGTATAATCAAATGGCTTTTTCCCCCTTTCACACCCACCCATTAATATCCCGGTCTTTTAAAAACTGCATTCCATGCTCAGCGAGGTGTGTAAATTATTGCTCAAAAATAATTTTGGCTTTTAGCCTAATTGTATATCAAAAATAAAGGCAAATATAATTTCCTTTAGATTAAAGCTGACGGACGGAGTGACTTTTGGTGGAAGTTGGTGGCAGAGAAAATTATACAGCATGATGAATAACAATTTAGTAGTAGTCGTTTTAGTTAAATCATGCTTTAGCTGTAGAGTTTTTCAATGAATGCCCTATTGACATTTAAACACACTTTTATGATTATTACACATTTTAAAGAAAAAAGTTAAAAATGTACGAAATAAATACAGGGTTAGCTATTAGTTTATATTTAAAATTTTGTTGTGGCAGTTAAAAACTGCTATTTTAAAACAAGTAAGAGTGTTATATTCGGCTGTGTCGACTCATTGATACCCTCCACCGAGAGTTCGAATATTGCAGTAAGCGGAACGGCCGGACATCTTTAGATCGACTAAGAAAGCGATTCTGAGTCGATCGACATACTCAAAGATAATACCCTCTCCACTATTGTATGTGTGAGTATAAAAAGTAACTAGTTACTTTTTTCATGTAACCAGTACTTCAAAGATTTTAAAATAAATTATTTTTTACGAAGTAACCGTTAAAGGGAAGTCGATCAGTAAAAAGTTAGATTACTCTTTTAAGTAACCGATTACTTTTGGCACAATGTTTAATTTATAATTAGGATTATAAAAATTAAGACAAAGCAAATGCAAACAACAACTAGATTATAAAAACATATTAGGTAACCGATTATTTATTTTTAAAATGCGAAGTAACCGATTACATTTTTTAAAAAAATCCCTAAACGAGTTCATAAATCATATAAAATGTTTATTATTTAAAACTTTAAATCGAAAAGAGTTATTTATATCAAAAAGAAATCGCTTATTAATTTAAATGTCCAATTGCAATAACCGGAAAAAGTAAAAGTTTCCTTTTTTGTTGGTGGTCGTCCAGAAAAATGCAACCAAGATAATTATTGGAAAAAATGTTTTTAGTATTTTTTGAATAAAAATAACCGGTGCACAAAATATTATGATTAAAAAAGTAAAAAAGTAATAAAAATCTTATTTTTTGATTACTTTCACAATTAACCGAATAGTTTTTTTGAATTTTAGTCGAAAAAAAGGAAATAACTAATGATAAAAATTAAAAAAATTTCAACAAAGTAATAATTGCTTACTTTTTTGAATACTCTTTTATTTTTTACTAGCATTTAACCTGCTACTTCGTTAGCGTCTGAGTTCAATATTATAGAAAATTTAAAAATTAAGAACACAAAAGCAAATGAAAGAAAGTTTATTTCCCGCGTTATCCTTTTTGCATCTTGAATTTTATATTTCGAGGTCCAATACTTACAGAAATTCAAAAAAGTACCAGTTAAAGAACAAAAAAGTACCAAAAAGTTCCCTCATAGATTCGTATCCACTCAGGACATTGCATGTTGAATTTTATGCTTTAAGGTCCAATACAAACGGAAATTCAAAAAGTACCAGAAAAAGAACAAAAAAGTACCAAAAAGTTCCGCAATAGATCTTAGGTTTTAAGGTCCAATATTAACGATAATTAAAAAAATACCAGTTGTAGAACCAAAAAGCGAAAGAAAAATATCAAATTTCACGTATTTCCTTTTTTTTGGTACTATTTTTTCCCCCCATTAAAGTATCAAAAATTTCAGTATTGAAGTGGGAGCCCATAATTTAGTACGAATATGTCAATGAATGGAGAAAAATGTTTTGTAAAAAAAGTACCAAAAATAGTTACGATTTTCACCCCTTAAATGTTCGAATTTCGAAAAAGTACCAAATTCATATTCGTATTTTTTTGATAAGTTTCGAATGTGGTATATACCTTGTTTCTATATTTATTGGTTCAAAAGATAGATGGGGTGTCAAAAAAGTACTAAAATTCAGATTTTACCTGTTTACTCCCTAATAGGGCCGAATTTCAAAAAAGTACCAGACACCTGTCCGCTTATTTTTCTAAAGAACAACGATAGGTATTAAATTTTTTTTGTATCTCTTTTAGTTTTGAAGATATAAGGTTACCGAATTTTCCCGTTTTTACCCTTTTTTACCCTCTAAACATTCGAATTTCCGAAAATCCCGTCTTAGTGGATCGATTTGGGGAGTGACCAATCTCTGGTCCAAATTTCAAGTGTTTAGCTTCAGGCGTTTAGGCTGTGCGGTGATGAATCAGTCAGTCAGTCAGTCAGTAACGTTACAATTTTATATATATAGAAACCTATAATATATTTGTATTTTGTACTTAAAGAAACTTTTTAAAAACTCAATTTTCGTTTTCGAGTAACCGGTTACTCTTATTGAAAACATTTAAATTTTGTATATTTAATAACTAAGCGATTATTGGGTGAGAACAGAAATAATTGTGGTTATTCCAAAATACGCGTCGAAGAAGTGAACATTTACATGAAAACAAAAACAAAACCAAACCAAAGTGACGAAAATTGTTTTTGTTATCTATACACTTCTAAAATAAAATTAACGCGAGAGTTATAACGCGTTTCTTTCTCTTTTAAAAACTGTTAGTTTTGTATGATAAACAAAAACAATTTTTGTCAATTTGGTTTTGTTGTTGTTTTAGTTTTTATGTAAATGTTAACTTCTTCGACGCGTATTTTGAAATAACCACGAATACCTAAAGAAAACTATATTTTTAGAGAAAAAAATACGACTTCTTACAAGTAACCGATTCATATATCTAATAGACAAATGATGTTTACATTTTTTTTAGATTAAGTTACTTGAGGCAAAAAAGGAATAATATGAGTTATATTTTAACAAAAATTGTAATTGTTGTATTTTAAATTCAATATTAGTTGATTTGCTCAAAACATCAGCAAACTTTTCTTAACCCTCTTTTTCCCTCCAGCCATGTATTTAGCACATATTTGCTTTTTTAAACAACTTACGACAAGTTTAACAACCAACAATATTTATGGTTGCAAAAAATAGTTTTAAAAAAACTTAAAATCATAAATTTTTACTAAAAGATAAATACCATGAAACATGCAACTGAGAATTTAGAATTAAGTATATAAAGTATACCACAAATGTGAGGTCAATAGCCTAAAAGTATGCTGGCTTTTTTTTTGCACATTCACGTTTTACTTACCTTCAAGCAAAATTGTGTTGTTTCTTTGAAATGAAAATAAGCAACAAAAAAAAAGTGCAAATGTCTAGGGTATACAACAACAATAACAAACATAAAATACTTGTACAACAAATAAACTGCATGTTTAACAAACGACACGACACACATGCATAAATAAAACCTAATAACAACAATTTTCTTTGTTTTCTCAATGTTGTTTGAGTGCAAATATTATTTCTTTTCACTTCTATTTTGTTTTTTTTTTTTTTTTTGTGTGTCTCTTATACCTTAATATTTTATTAAAAATCTCAATGTGTTTGCTCTACTTTCAGGCGTCAATCAACAGATGATCAGGATTTGGATTTAGTCTCAAACTCAAGTGATTCACATAGAAAACACAACATAATATTTCGCATATGGAATTTCAAAAGAAAGGTAATTACTAAATGATTTATTCAGGCTTCAGGAGTAGGGCAAGTTAATTATTTTGTGCTTTTATTTTAGAAAAAATCTTCACACTATTTGGATAAGTTTTGGCAGCATCAAGATACAAATTATGCCAAATTAAATAATGGAAATCAAGTTGAAAGGTAAAAAGAAAATGGAAAAAATAATAAAATATTTTTTAGCCATAATCGGTTTCTTTTTAAGTCTACAGGCCAAATTAAATAAAATAATAGAAATCAAGTTGAAAGGTAAAAAAGAATGAAAACAATGGTTTTTACCGTAACCGGTTACTTTTTCAAGTGACTTGTTAACCGAGCTATCGCACAGTCTAGTCCAACATCTTGTTTATAGTCTGCTTAATAGTCTTAACTATAGGCTTATTTATAGTCTTACCTATCGTCTCGTCCAAAGTCTTGAATATAGTCTCGCCTACAGGCGAGCTTTTTTTCTCATCTATATATAAGTATATATGTTCCCGTCTTTCCTTTAAGGAACATAGGGCTAAAGTCTAATCGATAAACTGGTTTAAGTCTTATCTACAAACTCGTCTATACTCTCGCTTTTAATCTCGTCTATAGTCTTGCCCATGGTCTCGTCTATTTAATATTCTATAGTTCTGTCCATAGTTTGGTCAATTGTCTCTTTCGCCCAAAATCTCGTCTGAAATCTCTTTTATAGTCCCGTCTAGAGTCCTGTCAATAGTATTGTCAAAAGTATTGTTAATAGCCTTGTCAATCGGCTTTTTAATAGTCTTGACTATTGTTTCGGCTATACACTCGTTTAACTGCCATAATCTAGAGTCGCCTTTATAATCTCGTCTAGAGTCTTGTCAAAAATCTTGCTCTTCTCTCGCTTATAAATAGTATAGTCTTTAGTCCGACTATTGTCTTGACTTAACTCTCGTTGTGTATCTCTTTTACAATCGAATCTTGTATATTCAATATTCTTCTCTATAGTTTCGACTATAATCTGTGTTCTCGTATATAGTCTCCACTAATTTCTCGTCCATGTATCATCTATAGTCCCTTCTATACTCTATAATAGTCCATATTCGAAATTATTTTTTATTTTAAAATTCATACATTTTATTTTCTTTCAGTTACTCCGACATACAATTACAAAATCTGGACGTCAACAATCTTCTCCTAACATCCGGCCATACGAAAGAGACAGCCGTTAACTATGTATCTAGTAGAGTACCCAGTTCTCGCGCCAGTTCTTCTCTCGATCTAGAATGGGAACATGAATACAGTCAAATAAGGCATTTTAACCAACAGCTACTTAAACAAAAATCCCAAAGCCAACCGCCACAAAACTACAATCAATTGATTATGATGGCCAGCACCACAAAAGATGAAACATCTGCCGATGAGTCTTGGCAATATATGAATCAAGATGAAGATCAATCGATGGCCTCGTTAAGTTCTCTGGGACCCGCCACAGACTCGATATGTGCAACGAACAAAAATAAAGAACGCTTAAACGAGAAACGAAGTTTATTAAAATCGAATAGTCGCTTCATACGAACCGGCTCCATAACACGCAACTCTTCTCATAATTCCTGGTCGCATATTTCAACGCCCGAATCTCTGGAATGGGATATAGATGAGGACCAACAACAACAATTGAAAATGGAAGATGACAACTTGGATCATGAAACTTTAAAGCTGCTGCATCAAATAGAACAATTGAAAAATCGTGTTTTATACGAAACGGGAGAGGGTTTGTACAATATACTAGATAATGGAGAATTTGGTTACGTTGGAAATACCGGAACAATATTGACCACAGGTGGATTATTAGCCAATACAAACTGTTTTCAATTGGGTGATAGTGATGGAGAGAATGCCAATTATAGTTGATTAGTGAGTTTCGAACTAGGAAAGGATAACAAAAATTGAAATATTTTAAATGTTTTTCAAAATTTTTACTTTTCTTAATGAGTTTTTAAGTAAAATTAATGGAAACCATAAACAGAACTTACATTTGTATGTATGTGTGTGTGTGTTTATGTATATTATTGTTAAGCCTAGATGGAAAAAGAATATAAGAAACATAACCCCAAAGAAAAATTATACAAGTGCCTCGTTCCAGATAAAAAAAAATCTTTTTTATTTTAATTATTTTAAGTAAATTTATTTTTTCAATGCTGCTTTTTTGTATGATGTCTGTTTTTAATATTTAAAATAATATTTTGCTAATATTTTTTTTGTTTTGAATCAAAACTTCTAGTTGAGATTAATAAACTTTTGCAATAGGAAGCACTGTTAAAGCCATAGAAAATTGACTAGAACAGAAAGAGAGAGAGAAAAAAGTACATAACTCAAATGTCAAAAAAAACTTACATATTTATTAAATTACTGTAATTAGTATTAGTAGTAATAAATGAGCTGGCTTTATTGTTGTAATTTTACACACACGAAACCTTAATGCTACTGGAACGAACGACGAATTTTTGGTCGCGTATATGCGCCGCTAAAAATAAAACTTAATTGTGTATATGAAAATACATACAGTCATGGCGCTGGCTGAAATACGCTAAACGCGGCGATCTCGGCAATAGATTTATTTCCTTCGCCGTCTAACACAAAGTTATAAGCAGGGTTCGAAAATAAACAGAACATTATTTAGCGTTCGGCTCCCACACCTAGGAACGATATCTATTTTTTTAATTGTTTGTGAAGACGAACACATTCCTTAATACCGTTCGTAACTATTTTCAAGAAAGAGCCGAACATTATATAGAGTTCTGTCCTTCGTTAAAAAACAGAACAATTGTAGTGATACTGTAGTCAAACATTATATTTTAATGTTTCTTTTTTTACATGGACCCGGGAAATTATCAAACAAAAAATTTTAGCAACGACCGCAGCACAAACGGCTTGCGTGTGGAAATTATTTGGCTGGCTTTTTGTTTTTTTTTTCGATTTTTACCAGCCGAAAGGGACGAACATTAATGAGCCGAACCGAACACAATGAAGTTTGTGTTTTTTTTTTTTTTTAAACCGAACGGAATTAAATGTTCTCATCTTTTGTTGAGTTGGATAAAAACAGTATTATTTTTGTGCTCGAAAGATGACAAACAGGGTAACGTTATTTTTTTTAATGATTTACTACACAAACGCTATTAGTGTTTATTTTCGAACACTGGTTATAAGGGTCTTAGTGAATCGTCTTAGTTTCGGATGCCTATTAAACCGACGCCGAAAAACAAATCAGTACCAGGTAACTATATTTATTTTTTTTTTTTTTTTTTTTAGAAATAAAGTTACATTTGTTACCCCCAATTTCAGCAAGTTCAGTAAAAACTAACTATTACTTTAACTTCCAGTTAACAATATGTTTTGACAGCTAGAACTGAAAGTTAAATTTAACTGAACTTGGTGAAATTGGCGGTTAATCTACGAAAAAGTTAACTATAAAAATTGTTTTTTGTTTTGTTAATTTTTTTAAGTATTATTCTCTCCTTAAACAAATAGTTAACACAGTTTCAGCAAAGGTCAGCTGACACGGTCTTAATAGCTTTTATATTTTTGCTGTTATCGTGATTCATACGAAGAATTTACACAAAGAATTCATCGTGTTGGGCAAAATTTGTCATTCGTCCAGTTGTGGTCCTAGTTTCCTAATGTTTAAAAAAAAACTACAACAGAAAGAGAAAGAAAAGTTAAATTACTCAGCTTTCAAAAAACCTAACTGAGCTTCCTTAATATGAGCGCAAACGTCAGTTTATACGAAATAAACCTTTAGAACGCGAATTTAACTCCACCTGGCTGGAAAATCTTATAAAAGATATATCGCGTGGTCGTTTTATTTTATTGAAAATGTATTGGCAATAGAATTTTCATGTTGAAAAAAAAGCTTAGCGCTATTGTTTAGGTAGCTCAGTAACTCTTTGATGGGATAAGCTAAAAATATGTTTACTTTGTTGTTTGTTGTCCTCTCACACGTGTGGAATCCCAGCGGTAAAAGGTAATCAACAGGAATCGAGAAAGTAATACATATCTTGTATAATATTTGATTGAAGAATTCATTATTCTTAACACAGACCATGTCCTAGGATTGTCATAAATTATTTTATTGTATCCTGCGAATGAATTAAATAATTCATCCTTGATAATAAATAAATAGTAGACGACATAAAAACAGCAAGAAATAATGGATTTTTATTAAGAAAATATGTAATAAAAAACACGAAAAATACTCACGAACGGAAACAATTCATTCCATGTTCTGCAAATGTGGGAATATACGTGGTAATCAATTCATAAATATTTTGTCTAATAAAATTACCTTCTCGATCCCAATGAATGCATTATTATTCTTTCAGAAATAATACATAATATTTTTAATTATTTGTGTAATCAATTCCTCATTTTCCCGCTGGGATATTGTAAAGAAATTTTTTTGATTTGCTTTAAGAGAGTTTCTGTTCAAGTCTTTTTCTATGGTTGAAGCATTAAATTTTTAAAAAATCATAAGAAATATAAGAGTGTTTAAAGCCTCTTTTATTTAATGATATATCTCACCATATTCTAGTCTATAATCTTTTGAATGCTCTGGCCGTTTTTATAATCTAGTCTATTTTAAAGGCTTTAATCTCGACTGTAGTCTGATCTTTAATATGATCTATAGTCTTATCGGTAGTCAAGTCTATAATCTAGTCTTTAGTCTAATCTATGGTCTACTAAAAAGTCCACTACATTTAGTACAAATTGTACTTCGTTATCTAGTCTGCTTCTAATTCTATAGCGTGGTATACATCCAAGAATATAGTCTCTACTATTCAATAATCAAGTTTGTATTGCGGTTGGAAGTCTGTAATCAAGTGTTATTAAGTCTAATCTGTAGTCTACCCATTAGTATTATCCATAGTCTAGCGTATAACACAGGGTCTAAACACCGCATTCGATATCGACTAATCTATCTTTTTTGTTCTGCATGCAAATGAAAACTCGAGAGATGTTATGTCTTTGGTTACTCGATACCGAATGCTATAAAAACAAATTACAATACACTTCACTCAATATCGCGTGTCATGATTCCAAAATAAAAAAATTTCGATAAATATCGCTCGATATCGTATGATTAGACCCTAGTTTTTAGCCAAGCCTTTAGATCAGTTTATATTCATGTCGATACATACTAAACAACAAACAAGCCTAAAGTACAATTTTGTTTATGGCAAGGGTATAGTTTATTCTGTACCCTCGCTATGTAACTTTGGTGAAAACTTCTCGCATCGAAAAGATGTGAAACAAAATATTCCACAGTTTCTCTTATGTTGAAACTATCAAAAGAGATTACGACGTAACGTTACAAATGTCGTAATATTCCACTCGAGGCCGATGTGACATTGCAGACGTTGAGAACGCCAATTACACATATCGTTGACGGCGACCAAAATTTATTAAACTTGAAAAATTTTCAGCGACGGCGGCGAAAATACAATCGTCGGCTATACCCAATCATGTAAAGTGTGACTTTAATGTGTATTGTTAACAAAATAACTTTGAAAACATTCGTATATTTTACAAAAATGTAAAAAGCAAAATAATTAAACAACGAAAAATCAGTCAAGAACAAAATACTTACATTACCTCTTCTGTGTTATAATTCATGGCATTTTGCATTTTTAATATATTTTTTAGTGTTGAAATTTTTTCTTAGCCCGTTTTTATTCGTGAATTTATTGGACAGTTCTAAACGCGGGAATTTCTCCCCAACATTTTACAGACACACTTTTTCTGTAAATTGGCACGTAATCACCTTACGTGACAGCTATTTATTGACAAAAATTTTACAGACACAGTTAAGTGAGAAAAACAGTGGTTTGTTTCAATTTATGGCATTTTTGTTTAATTTCTCACATTTCAATCGAAAAGTTTCTCGACGCGGGAGTTACAGAACATGAGCACTGTATTCCAATCTATATTCTTTTTTATAGTTAGTTTTTATACCAACATTTTATTTTAATCTCTTTAATTTTCTTACACTTCACATATCTCCCCAAGAAAATGATAAGAGTAACTAAACTTTGAAAATAGTTTTACTTGAAACAGAAATCACATTTACAAAACACTTTAACTTAACATACACTTAGGGGCTTTTACGAAATGTTAACTAAAGTAGGACCTTTTCTATAGAGAGGACATTTATATTATAACATTAAAATTTAGATTGTAATCTCCTTTAAAGTCCAAACAAAAGAAGTTGGAAATTCTTTAAAAGAAATATTGAAACAAATCGAGAAATTTTCAAATGATATTGTAATTATAATGTAAATTATTCAAAAAAAAAAATATATATATATATACACATATAAAAAGGAAATTAAATAAATGATATTGTTTATATTCATATAAAGAAATTATTTATAAAAACAAAAGAGAATATTAAATTAAATATATTGAAAAAGTAAATAAATAAATATTTTAGGTTAAAAATATTTGAGGTTTTAATGGGTTAAAGGGAGGAAAACGAAAATTAAAATTCAAATTGTAAAAGGAATATTTCTGATTAAAAAAAAAGAAATATTTTAATTAATGACATAAATTTTTTTTAACATGCAGAAGAAGTAACAATTTTCATCAAAATTGAGTGCTATCAAACAACGTGCATGGAAAGGCACAGTTGCCGTTATTGAGCAGTTTCTTGGCAACAAACGAGCTGCCAATTAAAAAAATACTGTCGCAGAAATGATTTCAGCATATGGCGAAATGGGCATATTAATGTCGCTAAAGATCCATTTCCTTCACAATCATTTAGATTTTCCCTGATGATTTAGGAGCTGTAGCGATGAGCATAGCGAAAGGTTCCATCAGGACATTGCGGCTATTGAAAAGCGATTTAAAGGACAAGACATTACGCATATGCTTGGCGAATACTGTTGGTCTATTTGTCGCGATACTGACACAAGTGCTTACAAACGCAAAAATAAAAGGCCTAAGTTTCTTCAAAAGCATTGAAATTTTTAATGTAACAATTTTTAATATTAGTATAACAAAATTAGTAAAAAAAATTCGGTTTTTTAAAGAACTGAAACCGTTACATAAAAACCGATAACCATTTTTTCAAAAAAAAATTCAGGAAAATCTGAGTATTGATAAAAATCTATTTTTTAAAAAATTTAACGTGATACAGACATTTCCACGAGTCTGCCTGCAAAAATTCAGCTCGATTGGATCACTGAAAAAGGGTTAAAATCGATCTAAAGTCCTTCACAC
This sequence comes from Pollenia griseotomentosa, assembly GCA_963931875.1. Lineage (NCBI taxonomy): Eukaryota > Metazoa > Arthropoda > Insecta > Diptera > Polleniidae > Pollenia > Pollenia griseotomentosa. Next base: position 197,185,700 of record OZ007561.1, on the reverse strand, counting down.
AGGCGGACAGACGGACACTACGTACATAAAAAAAAAGAAAAAAATTCTAACGTGTAAATGAAAATCGCCGATACACGTGTATTTTTATTTTTTCTCCCCTTTCCGAAGAAGTATATTTGGTTCATAGGACATAAAAAAGCTCGTTTTTGTAACGCGGTGTTATTAAATTATCATAAAATTTATTATTTTCTTAAATGTGTCAATTGTTTTCAAATGCACGCGCACTCAAAATTTCCAATTCCCAACCGTTCCATATGTAAAAAATAGAACTTTGTTTTTGTATAAAAAAATATAAAAAAAAACACAAACAGTACCCAAAAAGGAAATAATATAGAATATACTTCTTGAATACACGGATCAAGGTATTTTTATAGCAGGTAGTCTCGGAAAGCCAGCTGTTTATTTTTTATTTGCTTGTTTTGTGGTATGAACTGTCAAATGTTATATAGTAAACATGTAAACAAGATTTTTCTCTCTATCTTTTGTTGTTTTTGTCTCTTATCAACCCCTTTGCCTCTTGACAGTTCGTACCACATAACAACAATAAAAAGCCCTGTTGTTTGTTTTATTGTACAATTGTTGTAATCTCGCGGCTACCTGCTATAAATATACCTTGACACGGATAGAGCGACCACGGCGACCTTGTGTATTTACCACGTACACGGAGATCCCAGTTGTGACGGAGATAACATTTAGCGTGGATATTTTTTTAACGTTTCAAACGCCACTCGATTTGGAAAAGTAAATTTATTGTATTTACCATAATTCACCATTATTTTCCATGTATTTTCCCTCTTCAAGAGCCAGTTACACTACAAATCAAGGAGTTGGGATAATACTACATATACTAGCGTATAAAATCTTTGTTCTTGTACAAAACTTAATTTAGGTAATTTTCAACAAATATAAAATTGCCACATTTTGGTAGTTTTTCAAAATTTTTAAGTAATATTAACAAAATATTAAGATACCTTTTCGAACGTGGAAATTACCTAAGTTAATAGTTATATTTCCTATGAAACTAAGATACTGCCATGCTACCCTTGCGCTAAGTTAATTTTATACCACATTTTTAGGTCATTTTACCTATGAATTTTTTGTGTGTACTTATCTATAAAATTTTTTTTTGCTTTTTGTTTTTTTTGCAAAGTGGAATTTTATGAAAAAATTAATTACTTTGGCTAGTTATAAAATTTTGAAGTTGATTTTGGAACTTTTTGAAGAAAAACTTAAAAAAATAATTAAATAGAAACAAAATGAAGTCTATTTTATTTATTTATATACATAAATGAAATTGAATGCAAAACAAAATTAAATTTCATATCATTTTAACTTAAGCACATGAAACGCAATGAAAATGTGTGAGACGTTGTATTAATATAAAATATGTATGTAAAAAAAATATAAGAAAAAAAATTAAAACCCCTTTTGTTATTTTTTTTTAATATAATAATTATTTTATATTGATTTATTAATAATATACTTTTTTCATAAAAAAAAATTCGTTCGTTTCTTAATATTTCCAAAACAAAATAAAAATCCTTAAAATCTAAATTTAAACAAACAAAAAAAAAGAAAAATTAATTTAAATACCAAAAAAAAAAAAAAAAAAATTTAATTAAAATGGCGAAATGTCTTAAATTTATCTAAACATGGCATTAGTTTCCTTTTTTAGTTGATCAGTTGAACAACCGAAAAAGTTTTATACAAAGAGTCTTAAAGAGTATTTAAAGTTTGTTAAATAGAAGTTTACAAATTAGCCAAAGATTTTGTCCTTCAATCTGCCAAGGAAACCGCTATTCTCGGGTTCAGCTTGAACTTCGTGTTGCTAAGAAGAGAATCAGAATTAAAAAATAATCAAATTAAGAACACATTTTATTTTTCAAAAACTTACTGCAGTTTGATCTATTTGCTTCTCGCTTTGCACGGGCTGGCGATGGGTAAAAGTTCCGGTAAGATCTTCTACTTCAACTTGTTGCTGCTGTTGCTGACCAAACCCACCATGGCCATAACCATGACCATGACCATGATTACCATGTCCGTGGCCTCCATGGGTGTAAGAAGAGCTAGATGAAGAGGACGACGACTGCGAAGCAGAAGCTGAACCTCCAAATGTTCCTGCTAAATCTTCTACTTGAACTTGTTGACCATATTCATCATCCATTTGTACTTGTTGTTGACCATAATCATCGGCAGTCATAGCATAAGCTTGCATTTGATGTTGTGCAGAGCCACGATTGTGGTGCTGAGAGTAACTATAGCGGCCACCAGCACCATGGCTACCGGAACTTTGAGAAGGTTCCAATTTCATTTGAGCCAAAGGAGGAGAGGGCAATACATATTTAGAGCCAGCTACACCAGGTTCATCGTTATCCATATTTTCATCGAATACATTGGGTGGTTGATCACCACGATCCTTGGAGATTATGGGTTTGTTATAGGCAGTACGATTAGTAGTACCAGGACCGTTTTCCCACCCACCATAGCCTCCATAATGAAAAGGCAGACGGGCTTGACAAAGCAAATATAATTTACGGCGCCATTGGATGAGTTCCTCTCCACTCAAACCGCTCTTACGGTGCAAGACACCATAACGTTTGCTTTCATTGGCACCCCATTGTATGCGTTCTGGTTCCGAGGCGGTCTTCTTGTGCATGATATAGGTGATGAAACGCAACTCCTTTTCACGGAAATCTTGCAACTGGTTGAGATTCATTTGATAGTACTGGGCCAAGTTTTGTATGCGTTCGAATTCTTGGATTTGCCAATCTTTAAGTTCTTGGGCTGTTAGGCCATAATTGGCCGCTAAGCCATTGAATAACATTTCCTGTTTCTGCCAATTTCGCAAGTTTTCCAAAGTATAGCTCTTATCCTTAATAAAACTATACAAACGATCCCTTTCAACCTTTTGCCAAGGTTCAACCTTAAGCAAGACAGTTCTATCCAATAAACCTTCTCTGCTCATTATAGCGATTTGCACTTTCTGGAAGGGAGCCAATTCCTCCAAAGAACAACCATACATGCGGGTTAATTGCCGTTGGAAGTGGTCATCTTGGGCTATATATTCCAAGAATTCTTCTTCAGTTATTGAAAGTTCTGCCGCAATAGCTCTTAATCTTTGTCTTTCCAACTCCTTCCAGCCATTGTACTGGGCACCTGAGCTGGAGCCAGTTTGGTAGCCTTTAATTAAACCTAAATTAACCAAACGTTTAATTTCGTTTTTAATCCAGATCTCCACTTCCTCGATGGTTACATGATTTTGATCACAGATTCTGTTGAGGGTGGTTTGATCTCTAAGGATTTCCTGTTCCCATTGTTCTTGAGTTTTATAGGGTTTTCTGCTGATCAATTGGTATAAACGATTCTTTTCCCCCTTTTGCCACTCTGTGAGATTTTCGGTGACAATTCTTCTTTGATTTAATAACTTTTGCAGTTCCTGTCTATACCATTCAATGATTTGTTCCACGCTCAAATGATATTGCTGAGCCAAACGTTGCAAATATTCACGATCATTAATCAATTGTCTTTCCAATTCCTCAATGGACCATTGTTGTTGACGGCGCAATTTATCATTAATCAGTTGTTGGATATGGTTTTGTTCATGGGCTTCCCATTCTTCAACCATCACTTTGCCATGGATAAATCCCTGGGGCACCAATTCTTGGGCTGCCTGTCTTAACCATGTTTCAATTTCTTCCACGGTAATGTTATATTGTCGGGCAAATTGTTCCCAACGCATGCGTTCATTTATCAAGTATTGCTCAAACTCTTGCCAAGACATGGGCTTAACTTGAGCTACAGCTTGCAAATGGCCTTTAGTTTGTTCTTTCCAGATCTCTTCGTTGGTAAACATACCCTGATTGTTCCAGTTTTGGGGTTTGTGGGTGGAATAGGTTTCCAAGAATTCCCAGTCGGAGATTTTGTCATCAGGACCTTTAACCATGCCCAATAATTGCAACCTAGAACCTTCCTGTTCTACCCAGGATTCAATTTCCTCCACGGTAACATGATAATCTTGAGCAATGCGTTGTAATCTAGCCTTGTCACGTTTGATGAAAGCATCCAATTCCTCCGTGGTAGCAGCCTTATTCTGTTGCTTTAGCCAGTCCTGCAAACGCTCTCTTTCAATCTTTTGCCAGTAAGATAATTGTTCTACTTGCACCAATCCAGAGTTCTTTAATCGTTGCAATTCACCCTTCATCCATTGTTCGATTTGTTGTACGGAAACATTGTATTCAGTGGAAAGTTTTTGCAATCTTTCTCTATCTCTTCTCAATTGAGCCTCAAATTCTTCCTTAGTTATATCGCGTTGTTGTTGCAAACACAAGGCAATCAAACGTTTCTGTTCATCTTCTTGCCATTTCGTGAGATTTTCTACTTGTACTTCGCCAGTGGTCTTCAAATTCAACAATTGTTCCCTTAGCCATTGTTCAATTTCTACTACACTAACGGAGTATTGCTGGGAGAGTTGCTGCAAGTGATCCTTTTGTTTTTTTAATTCCACTTCAAATTGCACAAAGTTAAGGCGATTGTTTTCTCTAATCAACTGCTTCAGTCTTTCCACTTCAGCCACCTGCCAGGCAGAGAGTTTGGCAATTTGGTCACCAGTTTCTTTGCGCAATCTCAACAATTCTCTAATCATCCATTCTTCCACTTCCTTGACACTAACGCGATAGTAGTCGGCCAATTGGTTTAAATGATCACGATCGCTTCTTAATTTATCCTCGTATTCCTTAGTATTCCATTCGTTTTTGTGTTGCTTAATGAGATTTATAATGTAGTCACGTTCAGCTATTTGCCAGCCTTTCAATTGTTCCAATTCGAATTTGCCTTTTTCCTTTAAATCTTGTATGACCTTTTGAACATACTCTTCAACCTCGTTGACATTGACGTGATACTGTCTGGCTAAATTCATTAGGAAAGTTCTATCCTTTTGTACCTTAACTTCGAATTCTTCCACGGTAATGCTAGATTGTTGTTGCAAAAGATTAAAAATGCGTTGTTGTTGTTCCTTTTGCCATTGAGTCATCTTTTCGATATTCAGTTTACCTTGTTGTTGCAAACGATTTACCTCACTTTGTATCCATTTTTCAATTTCCTCTACGGAAGTGTGGTATTGGAAGGCAGTCTTTTGCATATGATCTCTATCTTGTCTCAACACCTGTTCAAATTCTTCCACAGACCATTGTTTATTTTGTTTTAATAAAGCATCTAAACGTTCTCTTTCGGCTATTTGCCAGGCTGTAAGATCATTTATTTGTAATTGGCCTTCATCTCGTAATCTAGACAATTCCTTCTTCATCCAAGATTCTATTTCTTCTACTTGTATCTGATAGTCTCTGGCTAATTTCTCCAATAATTCACGATCTTGTCTTAATCTTTGCTCCAATTGTTCGGTGGATTGGTATTGTTCCTGGGTGATACGCTCCAAGTAGCGTCTTTCAACCTCTTGCCAATTGGTTAGCTTCTCATTGGGTTTCAACAAGCCCATGGCTACAAATCTTTGTTCTTCATTCTTAACCCACTGTTCAATTTCCTCAATCTTGACATTGTGTTGCATGGCCAAAGCTTGCAATCTGGTACGATCTTCCAACAACCATTTGTGGAATTCTTCTACAGTAAAGTCACGTTCCTTTACCATGTTGGTTAAATTGCCTCTCCATTCTGTTTGCCAGTCCTTCAATTTCTCTAATTCTACCAAGCCCTCTGCTTGTAACCTTTGTATTTCCTTTTTGATCCAGTCTTCAATCTCCTCAACACGTACTTGATGTTGATGAGCCATGCTATACAAATGTGTTTGATCGTTTTTAATTTTTTCTTCCAATTCCTTAATGGACAGGTTATTTTGTTGAATCAAATTCATTATACGCTCACGTTCAATCTTTTGCCAGTTATTCAATTGTTCTTGGATTTGTAAAAGACCCAAGGCTTGCAAACGTTCACCTTCCATCTTAATCCAGGTTTCAATTTCAGTGGTCTTTACATTGTACATTTTAGCCAAATCGGCCAATTTTTGACGATCGTTCAACATTTTGCGTTCAAATTCGTCAATAGTTAACTTGTTGTTTTGTAGCAGGACGATGATTTGATCCCTTTCGGTCTTTTGCCATTCCTTAAGATCTTCAGCCTTAACTAAACCTTGCGATTGTAGACGCATAAGTTCATTTTTAAGCCATTCTTCGATTTCAGACACCTTTAACAAAAATCAGGTTATTTAATTATCATAATTAATTCATGAGCCAAACTTACCTTAATATTGTAGTTAGCAGCTAATTGGTTCAAATGGCTTTGATCGGTCTTAATTTTTAGTTCTAAGTCTTGCACTGTTGCCTGGCTTTGTTGGACAATAACCAATAAACGTTCTCTTTCTTTCTGTTGCCATTCTGTTAGTTCTTTCCTGACTTCATTCAAGAAACCTTCGTTCTTCAATTCCTTAATTTCCTTCCTCAACCATTCTTGTACTTCGTGAACTTGTACATTATAAGTACTGGCCAAGTTCTGCAATCTCTGGCGATCATTTACGATTTGGGTTTGGAATTCTTCCACAGTTAAATCATTTTGTGCAATAAGTTTCTTAAGATTTTCATGTTCTCTTTGTTGCCACTCCTTAATGCCCAACTCAATTTGCAATTGTCCCTCTTTTTGCAAGCGTTCCAATTCTTGTCTCTGCCATTTTTCCAACTCCTCAATGCTAACATGGTATTTACTGGCCAAAGTTTGCAAATAAATGCGATCCTTAGCCATTTGTTCATCAATGTCACCCACAGAACCACGATGATTCTTGACAATATTTTCTAAACGATCACGTTCAGATTTTTGCCATTCTGTTATGCGGGTCATTTCATTGCGTTGTTCGGTGATAAAACCACCCAAACGGGACAGTTCTCCCTTCAACCATTTTTCTAAATCTCCGACATTACCACGGTATTTTTGCGAAAGATCGGACAGTTTTTGTTGATCCAGTTTAATAGAGTTCTGCAATTGATCAATGGTTGCATTGTGTTGTCTAATCAATTCCTCCAAACGTTCTTGTTCGCTGGTACGAGTAAGAGATTCGGTATTGGGCCTGGAAATCATCGAGTTATTTTGATCATTGAAGTAAACATACAAACGATCCAACTCTTCAATTTGCCAGGTCTTCAATTCATCTACGGTAATGCGGTATTGGCGGGCAATTTGGGCCAACTTATCGGAATTTTCCTTTTGCCATCTCTCCAAATCTTCGCGTGTCAAGCTATTTTGATGGATCAGCCAATCCAAGCGACCACGTTCCATATTCTTCCAGGCAGTATCATCATTAGTTTGGGCACGATATTGACCCAACAACACACGATAACGTTCTAATTCTTTACGATGCCATTCCTGTATCTCCTCCAAGGTACAATGATAACGTTCTGCTAAAGCCAAAAGTCTTTCTTCCTGCTGTCTTTGCCAAGCTTCCAAACGTTGTGGAGAGATGTTACCCGAGGAAGTCAAGAACCAGAAGAAACGTTCACGTTCCTCTCGTTTCCATTCCTCATCGCGTGGTACCGACCATTCTCCGAAGGGACGTTCAGTATCATAAACCAATTTACCATCTACCCATTTCTTATGGCTCTCTGATCCAGAAACTACGGTTCCATCAGCATTAGTTATAATAGTCTTATTGTAACGTCTAACGGTAACAGTGGATCCAGGACGATAGCTGGGTTGATAAACTTGAGAACCGGTACTAAAAGTCTCAACTTCAGATTTTGCAGAGGTATCTACTGGAATGTGTACTGGTGGCTTGTACAAATTGGAGCTGCTGCCCCAATTTTTATCAACATTGACCACAGGACTATAACCCACAACACTTGGTTCCATATTTTGATTAACCCAATCGTAAACAGTCTTCTTGCGAGTTACAACAGTACTGCCGCCTGGAACATAAACCTGACCACCAGTTGTGTAACCAGTATTAGAGGAACCATAAGAACCAGTGCTATAAGTTCCCACACTAGGAGTGCTATAGCTGCCTGTGTATGCAGGTACAGTGTTAGTGGTTACCACGGTACGGTTTCTCTTAACAACAGTAATGTAGGGATTCTCATAAGTACCCTCACCGCCACTCTTATGAGCTTCAGTAACATTTTGATGAACCACAATGGTTTTGCCATCAACTACCTTAACTTCAGCAGGATAGTTATACGTTTTGACATCATCAAAGTTGGACAAGTCTAAGTCCAAAGTTTGCTGTTGACCATAATCCATACCAGTTGCTGCATACTTCTGCAAAATATCGCTTGACTTCCACTCAAAGAAATTAGGTTGGGCAATTAATGTGTTAACCAAGCCGTTGCGCATGTCATTAACCAATTGTTCACCTTGAAGACGGCAAATGGCATCCAATTCACCTGAAGTTTTACCAGTCAAACTGATAATACTCTCTGAAATTCAAAAAGTTTAAGAAAGTAAGAAATTTTTTGTTTTAATTTTAAAATTTTCGTTTTTTACCTGACCAAGGAGTGTAAGTCATACTATGACCCGAAGTAGAGCTAGTGAACATACTATTGTATTCTTGTCTCAAGCGATTGGCAAACTGTCTTAAATCGGCCAAATGGGCATAAGCCCAACTGTTTAAACTGCAGCAAGAACCATAGCCATGGGAAGATGAAGACGAGGAGGAAGAAGATGAGGAATATGAGGAAGCGTATTTAGCGTTACTGCCGGGAGTATAGGAGCAGGCACCATATGAACCACAGTCAACTGCAGCTCTATTATAAGCACTGTACCCACTGCTACATTGTGCCAATGCCACTAGCACTACAATAAGGCTAAGGCCTTTCATTTTTCGAGGTTCTTTCTTAATTATTGTGCTAATGGAAAATTTGGGTATCTAAAAAGAAAGATAAATGAAACAACTTAATATCCAGTAAGTTACGTATATAAAAAAAAAACTTAATGGTTAGAATACAAATTAAACTATGTTCACACCTATTAATTATTTGACGTCCTTAACGTAATCACTAGTTTTATTAAAAAATGATTTGCTTTTGCAAAACGTTTAGGTAGATTAAACATCATTTAACAGTTTTTAAATTACATTATTCAATTACCTTATTACAAATAAAGTTTAGCAAATTAATAGAAATTGTTCAAAATAAAGGAAAAGTTTGATCAATTTATTGGTCATGCTTTTTTTATTTTTTTCGTCAAATAGTTGTTTGGTCTGAACAAACTTTAATCTGCAGAGTATCAAACATGGCAACCTCACTGAAACAAAATTTTAGTTATTTGCGAAAAACAAAAACGATCAAAGTTTGAGACTTGAATCGAGCCTAATCAAACTTCACGGCACATAACCTTATTGCCTACCAACAAGTCACAGTATTTTTATATGGCGAAAAAAATAGATCAAGGGTGGATAAATTTTAAGGACCGATGTTGAATGTCAAGTTTTTTTTTTGCATTTCATTTGACATTTCTCAATTTCAGACTAACTCAATTTGAACCATGGAAAGATACACAATCGTGCAACGCGTGAAAGTTATTCAGGCTTTTTATGAAAATGAGCGTTCAAATCATAATGCATATCGTGCACTTCGTTGTTTTTTGGTCAATTTAATCGTCCAAATGTGCGTACAATCGGAAAAATCGTGCAAAAATTTGAGCAAACCGGGTCTGTAGGAGATGTGAAAACACCAGTGCATGCTCGTACTGCAGAAAATATTGCTACTGTTCGTGATAGTGTGACTGAAGAGCCGTCCACCTCAATCGTCGTCGTGCCCAACAATTGCACCTCTCTCGCTTGTCGTTGATGAACATTATGCATAAAGACTTGCATTTCCACGCTTACAAGGTGCATTTGACTCAAGAACTAAAGCCTCTTGACGATTCCAAACGCCGACAATGGTCAGAATGGTGGCAAGAAATGGCAACAGTGGGTAATAAATTTTCGAAGAATATCATCTTCAGCACATTTTCACCTCAGTAGATTCGTCAATAAGCAGAATGGGCGGCTTTGGGCGAATGATAATCCAAGAGTGATTGCCGAAAAACCAACGCACCCACAAGGAGTGACTGTTTGGTGCGGCATCATCGGGTCGTATTTTTTTGTCAGAACGAGGCCGGTGAGGCAGTTACTGTAAATAGTGTTCGCTATCGTGAAATGATAACGAACTTTTTATGGCCCGAATTGGAAGATATGGATGTGGACGATATGTGGTTTCAACAGGACGGTGCCACTTGCCACACAGCTAAAGAAACAATGGCCGTGTTAACTCACGTGGTGGCGATGTCAATTGGCCGCCGAGATCATGCGATTTGACACCGTTAAACTTATTTCTAAAGTCGAATTGAAATTTTTTCAACTTGTTTCCTTCAAAGATTCTCTTCTAGGTTATAATTTATATTCCAGAATTTCAAATAAAAAAACTCCTATTTTCTAAAATTTTTCTAATTTTAACCACAAAACTCATACATTTAATGCTCTTATTTCTTTTTAAAACATAAAAATCACTTTTATTTTCATTTTTCGTTTCTTTTTTTTTAATTTTCAAACAGATAAGAACTGAAGACTGAATAATAAGAAATATTTTTTCTTTCTTATTACGAATTTTAGAATACATTTGCGATTCTAACGTTAATAAAATGTTTAATTTCAATAAATAGAAAAAAATTATCAGTTTAAATACGTATTCGTATTAAAAAGTTCAAAAGGTGTTTCAAATAAATATCTGCAAAATACTAAAAACAACAAAAAAACGCCGTTTGATTTAAGTTTTTACGAAAAAAATAATTTAAATTTCTAGAGAATTATGACATAATTTTGAAAAAAAAAATTGAAAACAAAAACAATATGTATACATACAACTGCTTGGAAATATAATTGAAATAATTGGGGTGATATCCGGCAAAAAATATTAATATTCGAATTTAAAATAATCAGGTGATAAATAAAAATGTTGAATAAAAATATTATAAAATTTAAATTATTAAAAGTAAAAAAAATAAAAATAAAAAATTTGGATTAAAAACCATAAATAGTTCAACAAAATAACCACAATACTAATTAAAAATAAAAAAAAAAAATTTAACTTGCTTAAAGGCTCATTTAGTCTTTACTTTCCGTTTCTGTTCTGTTCCGTGCCGTTCTGTTACGAAATTGTTGCTGTTACTTTTTCTGTAGCAACTTATCAGCCATTTATGACAATTTTATTAGTTTTGCACCGTCCATTGTTTTATTTCAATAAATTTAATGCACATAAATTTGAAGAAATTAAATTTTATGAATTCTTAAAATCAAAAAATAGTTTATTTCAATATAAATATGTATTTTTTATTATTTATTTTGCTGTCACTTACAATTACTTAACAAGTTTTCTATTTTAACAAACTGAACCGCAACAGAACAGAGAAACTAATCAATTTCACAGGTTTCTTAATAACAAAAACAAATCAGCTGATTCGTAACAGAACAGAAAGTAAAGACTAACTGAGCCTTAAAACTGCCAAGGCGAACTTATGTACACGTTGTGTGCAATACAACAACAATACAAAAATATATACCCTCTTACCTTCGGTGAAGGGTATAACAAGAGAAATGACATAGCCTATTTCGGATGTGCAAAAGAATTCCATATTTTTTATTTATTTAAATGTAGTTGTACGAAAGAAAGAATTCCTTCGCACATCGGAAATAGGCAGTTAGTAGATTGTATTGAAATTATTGGAATAAAAAAAAACTAAAAATAATAAAAATTTGCAAGAAATTTCCAACATTTTTTATTTAAATTATTTAAAGTTCTTCTCGTTATTTAAAAAGTTTTCAAAATTCGAAAACTATTTCTTTTATCTCTTACCCTTGATTCTATTTGATTCTATTTAAAGAAACTATTTTTAGGTTCAACTTTCAAGACCCTCCTCCTGGAAAACTTTTGTAAATTTAGGTCATTTGAAATAAAATTTTTCGTTGAATGAAAACTCCAGCAATTCGTAAATTTGTATTTCAAACACAAATTTCTATACGTTTATTTAAAATTCAAATAAGTTTGTATGTAAATTTCCAATGACATCATTTTGTCTTTAAGTGCTATAGAAACTGTCAGTTAGTCAGACAAACAACCCACCGTCTTTCAGTGTGTGTGCGTATGTTTGATCAGTGTGACACTCATATGATGCACTTCTAATGTCATCATTCTCGTAGAAAATGCATCAATAATAGAAGCATGTGTCAAATATTTTACAAGTTTCTTTTTTTTAATGGGGTGTGTTTTTTAAAACACAACAAAAAGATTCTATAAAATGTTATTAAAAAGTTATTTTTAAAATTTATTGAATAAAACTAATTTTATTACAAAGAATAAACAATAAATTTCTATAAAAAAAACTTATAAATCCAATATGACAGTTTTTATAGAAAAATGTTTTTCACAAAAACATTTTTTTTCAAATCTCAAGTTTACCGTATTGAAATATTTTGCACATTTTATCTGTAATTAATTACAATTGATAATTGAACATTTATTTAAACAAATAATTTCAATTAGTGTCCGTTTTTTTTTATCAGAGCAAAAAACATAAAATATGTATAATTTATCATTTATTTAAATTGGTTTTAAATCGTGATGCTAAGTTTTAATTGAATTGAAGGATTTTTTTATTGTCGATAATAAGAAGCATAATTTATTTAGCCTTAAAACCATAAAATATTGATAATCATTGTAATTAATATAATTGAATTGAGGTTAATTAGATAAAATAACATAAGCTCAGTTTAAAGACAATATCACTTGTTTGCTCAAACACCGCTTGATGGATCAAACACCCAGTTTTAGCACAGGGTGCGAAAAAAGATGTCTAAAAACGAACACCTTAAAAAACAGCAATTCTACACGGAAAGAATTATTAACTAAATATGGCTTGAAGCAATAAAATTTTCTCGTCCAAGCCAAAAATTACTTATTCTTAATAAATCTGTGGCTTGGTAAAAGCAAAATTTTTCTTTATTTAAGGAAATTATACTAGATACGAAAAAGTTAAAATCAAGAAATTATTTTTAGAGCTTGGATTTTCTTGTTTTAAGAAGCGAAATTGTTAACTATAGCAAATAAACTTCTTTCCGTGTAAACGTGATAACATTTTTTCACATGTAAACCTTGTGCGCAAAGTACAAGTCGCAATTTTGGAGATAATTTGATGACATACATAAGTACATAGCTTATAATTGGCACAAGGACCAAGCCTATTGAAAATGAAGCGCATCGGTCCATAATTGCACATAGTTTCTTTGCATAAACTATCTTATTATATTGGTATTTGCAATCCAAATCATTTTACCAAATTTTATTGGAATCGGTTCATATTTGATCTTAGCTCCCATTAAAATACTACTCCCGAAAATAGCTTTTAAAGCCATAATTTGATTATAATAAGTTTCACGATAGCTACAATATCATGACAAAATGTTGTCCTGTTAGGTCCAAAATAAACCATAGGTCCCATAAAAACCCACACCATAAAATTTTATATAAGTAGATAAATATCTCTATTCTTAAATAATATTTGGCACAAAGAACTTTTGAGTAAATCTTAGCCTCATAACATAATTTTTTTTTTGTGATTTCCCATGGGTCCCAAATAGGGTACAGTAGCAAAAATTGTTATTATATACTGTGGTGTAGGGTATCATATTGTCGGGCTTGACCGGATATACTTTCTTACTTTTTTTTGTTGATTATTATTTGTTTTAAAACTTAAACTGGAAAAGACTTTTTTTTTTTATATTTTTTTATAATATAAAATGTACTTTCTTATGAAAATAATATTTACTTTAAAATAACTGCCACGATTTCACGTTGTCGAAAGACCACTTTCTGTCGCACAAATACATTTGAAACAAACACAAATGTTTAAGAATTTGTTTTACATGTAGTCGTACGAAAGAAAGTGTTCTTTCGAATTTAGTTCACCTTGATATGTGCCGGTTCACACACTTTAAGCTTGACTCGTCAAGTCTTGAGCTTTTAGGATGGAAGGGAAAAGAGAATGCCATTTCTTTTTCCCTCTCTCCTAAAAATTAAAGACTTGACGGGTCAAACTTGACTCATAAGAGGTTTGTTTTGGTACAACAATGTTTTCTTTACATAGCGTCTTCAACTGACAATTTTTTGTCATACCAAACGTCAAAGTCTATATACATAAAAAAAAACTCGATTATTTTTGTCAGCGTTTTTTAATATGAAGTTTGACGTTTGGTATGACAAAAAATTGTCAGTTGAAGACGCTATGTTACAAATGGTTGACATTTCGAACCGAAAAGACCACATCCACAAATGACATGAGTTGCTGTTAAAACATGATGTTAAGACATCATGTTAAAATTTTAATATCTTAATGGTGGATTGCCATAATCATGTTAATGTTAAGACTTGCCAAATAAAAATCGTGTTATCAAAGTAAAATAAGCAACAAAATGATTGTTGACAAGCTTAAGCGTCAAGTTTTAAAATCGTTGTTAAAACACATGTTTTAAAAAACTTATTAAAACATAAGAAAAACTCTATGATCAATCTATACGTAACGCTAACATCAGATTAGTGTTCGTGTTAAGGATTTCATCTAAGACAAATTCTGCGCTTGAATTTAACGTTTGCTGATATAAAAATCTTATATCTCAACTTCCTGTAGACACGGCTGCCAGATCTGACGATTTATCATCATTTGGGTACAAAAATTCTCTATTGACCTGACCCTTGGACGATTTATTTCCTAAATTTGACGATTTTTCAAATGACATGTCTTAGCTGTTCCTAATACAAAATACGATTTATTGTAGCACAATGCATATTTTTAAGAGTTCTATTTGATCAGTTAGTACTATTTTGGTACATCCATTTTACAATGCCTCTCTTGAGAAAAGAACTTATACTTTAAGAAAATGTCAGCTTTGAGAAAGCTACAGAGTGCCAAACGCGACCACCTCGATAATGAGGAATATAAGAGTTTGTATGTAGAAATAAGTTTTTCTTAATTTTTTTTATTATAAAACTAAATTTTGTTAAAATTCAAAGTTTTTTCAAATTTTTAGGTATTTCTCCAAAACTTGGAAATTGTCTAAAACTTTGGATTTTTGCAATTTAAACATTTATCTAGTTTTTCTAAAATTTTTTACCATTATACTGAGGTCTGAAATTTAAAGCTTTTGAAAAATGTTGAATTTTCTGAAAAAATTTATACATGGAATTTTTCTTAAATTTGTTTTTGTTTTGAATTCAAAATTCTGTTTTTTCTAACATTTTTTTAAATTAAAATATTGTTAATATTTCTAAAATTTATAATTTTTTAAAAATTTTAATTTTTTTTTAAATATATAAAAACCAATTTATCTAAAATTTTAAACTTAAGCTTTTAGTTTTTAAAATTTTATTATTGTCAATATATTATAAGTTTTATTTGCTTTTTTTTAATTCCAAATAATTTTTTAAATAATTTATTTAACCAAAAAAAAAGTTTGTTTTATTGTTTCGATACATTAAAAATTAATTTTAATTTTTAAATTTTGAATTTTAATAAGATTTTTTTCATAATATTTTGAATATCAATATGTTCTTAAAAATTTTTCACTTTTTTTCTAAAGAAAAACCAAGTTTTTCATCTTTGATTATACAACAGTCTGGTTATTTTTTTATAATTAATTTTTTGCATATCTTCCATTATAACACTCACTTTTTTATAATCTTTTCGACCAAGAAATTGTAATATTATTCCATTAAAAATTATTTATTTACACTAGAACAAGGATTTTGTTCGTGAAAATCCTTAAATCAATTTCACTAACAGAAACTGCAGGATATTGTTTTAAAAACAGACACACTAAAAACACCCCGGAATACCGTTTATTTTTTTGTCGCTTCAACTCAAAACTACTTAAAAAAAACGTGCGTACGCGATCAGAGCAAAAGCTCAACTAATTTAATGCAACATAAAATCCATCCAATATAAATGAAAATGTTCTGTTAAATAAATCGATGAATACAATCAATCGAATGGACACACAAGCACACACATACACGTGCATATGCAAAAGCTAATTAAAGAGGGTTTATTATTATTTTAATTCTCTTTTTCTATTTTCTTAAAGATTTTTGTTGAGCTCTTTTTTTTAATAAATCTTCATTTTAAATTTTAAAATTTAAAAGTAATTAAATATAGTGATCAGTGCTGCCATAAAACTTTTGGAGGGGAAGTTTGAATTTTAAAGTCCACAAAAATCGCCATTTCAAAATTTAAGTCCCCAATTTCATTAAAAACTTACTTTTTAATTATACATTTTAAATTAAATTTATCTATTTCTATTTATACCTCCACTAAAAGGAGAGTTTTTTTTTTAATTTTGTTCTAAAGAATGGGCATATATTTTGGCTCCTGAAGTTATTCTAAGTTTTTCGATCCACCATTATCATTGGTTAAAGATTGATGTTTGACTATAGACTGGCAGGCGCCGCAGTGGTGCAAACGGTAGAACGACAAAGAATTCTGATGAAGAGAATGTGGTTGTTTTCGAAACTAGTAAATTCCTGTGTTCAGTCAAGAATAAAATTATCAAAAATGTTTAGTTCATTTCATCTTTTAAATTGCTTTCTTCACTAAAAATAATTAAATGAAAACTAAATTTAATGAACTTAAGCCTAATTAAAATATCAAAATCACGCTCACTTTCAAACGTCTCAAAAGAAAGAACTATTTTGGTGTCAAATTGTTTTCAGTTATGATATTGATGTTCAGTTTAGTAGATTCTGTTTCATAAACTAGCCGCGGAATATACCGAACTCGTTTTATAAAATCGTACTACTAAATTTCGTGGATCCACCATCGCTCTCGGAAAACACTTGATTATGCCTAAAACCATAACAAATAACGCTCTTAAAGTTAAATTTAGTCAGCCACAGTTTTACAATACTGTTAATTACACCACCAAGTTTTTTGAAGATCGGTCCATAATTTTTTAAAAAAGCCCCATATAAAATCAACGCTCGGAAAACACTTTAGTAGTCTAAAAACGTAGTGAATATTATTGTAGAAAAATTTGGTTTCTCATAAACCCATAAGACAAGAAAGCACACAGCCCAATTACGCGAAGATCGGTCCATAATTTACCATAGGGGTCATCTAAAGCCAATTCCTGAAAAAACTGATATGGGTCTAATATACATTTTTTGTTACTTGAAATAAAAAGCTATAAAATAATGAAACTTTGTGAGGATCTACCCATCCTTATTCATTGCTCCCATGTAAAGGGTTCTTTTGGAAAAGATTTTAATACGCTGGAAATCGCAATGAATTTGAATACCGCGGAGTAAGTTTTTTATAAAAATTGCTTCATAATTTAGA
Organism: Pollenia griseotomentosa; assembly: GCA_963931875.1. NCBI lineage: Eukaryota > Metazoa > Arthropoda > Insecta > Diptera > Polleniidae > Pollenia > Pollenia griseotomentosa. The sequence goes on along the minus strand of OZ007561.1, from coordinate 197,168,348 downwards.
AATCCCATATAAAGCCCACTCCTGAAATATTCTTACTCTCGGCGAAAGGTATCAAAGATTCGACTTAGTCTTCGATTTCCGGAAATGAATATTTAATTTTTAAAACGACCTGAAAACGATATATTTCTACATTTTGCAAAAATCCCTAAATGTTACTCCTATAAAATCTGTGCCCAAATTAAAGTTGAAATGCCCAATTTCTGGCAACACTGCTAGGGATGAAGTTTTTTAAGCATCTTAAACAAGAGAGTGTTAGTTGAAGAAATAGGGACAGAGAGAGAGTGTAAATATTTTCATCTCTATATTATCAATTTTAATCGATTTTTTGTTGTATTTTTTATTTCGATTTTTAAGAAATTCATTCAGTTTTTGCTGGCGAGATTTTGGTGTACCAAAAAATTCTAAGAATAAATTTCTTAACACAAGTGTTTTTTTTTTTATTAAAAGTCATGTTTTTATGGAAACTGCGAATTGGTTTTCAAAAAATCTTGACCTTGTTCAATTTTTTCAGAACTCTTTAAAAAGGGAATATAACAAAACTAAAAACAAGTTTTTTTTGTCTATTTGTAAATACTGTATTCAACTAAATAAGTTTTAAAAATTTCTTAAGAAAACCGCAAAAACGGATTTACTTTTTTTTAATTAATTATTAAATAAATTCTGTGCTTAAAATGTTTAACGGAAATTCCCAAATATTCAAATGTAAAAGGAGTTTCTGTTTCGAATTTAAATTTTAAAACTTAAAACTTAAAAATATACGTTTAAGAAATTTGTGTTGACTTAAAATAAAGGGTGGTTAAATTGTAAGGGCCGATGTTGAATGTGAACCACACCTAAACGCCAAGTTTTTTTCCGAATTTTATTTGACATTTCGCTATTTCAGACTTACTCAATTTGAACCATGGAGAGATACATAATCCAACAACGTGTTAAAGTTATCCAGACTTATTATGAAAATGGGCGTTCAAATCAAAATGCATATCGTGCACTTCGTGATTTTTCGTTAGGCACATTTTCACCTCAGTGGATTCGTTAATAAGCCGAATTGCCGCATTTAGGCGAATGATAATCCAAGAGTGATTGTCGAAAAATCAATGCACCTACAAAGGGTGACGGTTTGGTGCGGTTTATGGGCTGGCGGCATCATCGGACCGTATTTTTCCGAAATGAGGCCGGTCAGGCTGTTACTGTAAATGGTGTTCGCTATCGTGAGAAGATTACAAACTTTTTATGCCCCGAATTGGAAGATATGGATGTGGACGATATGTGGTTTCAGCAGGACGGTGCCACTTGCCACACAGCTAACGAAACAATGGCTCTTTTGCGCAACAAATTCAATGGCCGTGTTATCTCACGTAATGGCGATGTCAATTGGCCGCCAAGATCATGTGATCTGACACCGTTGGACTTTTTTCTTTGGGGTTATTTGAAAGAAAAGGTGTACGTCGATAAGCCAGCAACAATTCAAGAGCTAAAGGATGAGATAATTCGGCACATTAACGGCATAGAACCTCCATTATGCCTCAGGGTCATCGAAAATTTGGACCATCGGATGGAGGTGTGCCGCCGTGGTCGCGATATTTTGTTCCATACATAATTGAGTAATACCAATATATCATAACAAAATAAAAATACAATAATTTCCTAAATAGTTTGTGTTTTATTCAAAATCAACATCGGCCCTTGAAATTTAACCACCCTTTATAAGTTTCAGTTCTTACGTACCTTAGTGAAGTGTATAGATAACTCGGAATATAGCACTCTTACTGGTTTTATTGTACATTTGTTGTAGCTTCGAGCGTACCTGTTAGATGAATTTACCATGGCTTTTACAGTCTTGAAAGAATATTTATTTGCCTTATTTATGGAATGCACACTTAATTATGATGGTGCAGAGATTAAAAAGATACAATTATAGGTTAGTTTAGAAGGGTAGCTCGCCCTATTGTGATACCTTAAAAAGCATGTAAATGGTAAAACCAATCCGTACGTCTAATCTTAAAAAAAAATCCGCTTATATTTAAAGAAAAAGGCAACAATTTAAGTTCTATATTTTTAGTTTCTTGTTATGCCCCTCCCTTAAAATACCAGTTATAGTGTGATCAACTGTAAATTCCCACAAAATGATTTAATTAACTGCTTAAAAGAGCACAACATCAACAGTTTAATAAATTTAATTGTTTTTTAAGAATATTCAATAAAAACAGTATTGAAATAAAATAAAGTCATAAATTATTTTAACATTAGATTAAATGAAATCATATTGAAATTGTTTTTAGAAAAAAATTAAAATAATTTTGAGGGGAAAAATAATAAAAAGAGTTTATTATTAATTATTTTACAAATATGTTAAAAAAAAAATATTAACATTTTTGTTAATAATATATGTGGTACTTGTCAAATGAATTTATGTTAGGCAAGTGTAAATAAATATTGGCAAAAGTGCACTTTAAAAAAAAAAAAATTGGACCCCCTCTGGAATAAAAAAAGAAAAAAACCAAAATTAAAATTTAAGGGGGCTGAGGCCCCTGGGACCCCATGGATCAAAAAAAGCGGCCCGCCCACTTAGTGGTATGTGTGGGTACTCAAATTAAAGGTAATTGTGTAAAAAATACGAAATTAATAAAATTTAGGTCGAGCGGGACTTCTGGGTCCCTCTGGGGGGTAAAAAAATTGCCCCTCCCACCCTTATAACTATGTGTGGGTACTCGAATGAAAGGTATTTTGCTTACGATTGTAAATATTTTGTTTTTATTTGGCTTTTTTAATGTTGTATAAAAATCGCGGGATTTTTTTATTTTTTTGTAACTAAAGCTTTTCTGTATAGACGGCCTTCGGCCGGGCGCAAGAATGGTATAACAAAGACCGGCTTCGCTAACTAAAGCTTTTCTGTATAGCCGGCCTTCGGCCGGGCGCAAGGATTTTCTCCTCTATGGTATAACAAAGACCGGCTTCGCTAACTAAAGCTTTTCTGTATAGCCAACCTTCGGCCGGACGCAAGGATTTTTTCCTCTATGGTATAACATAGACCGGCTTCCCTTACTAAAGCTTCTCTGCATAGCCGGCCTTCGGCCGGGCAAAAGGATTTTCTCCTCTATGGTATAACAAAGACCGGCTTCGCTTACTAAAGCTTGTCTGCATAGCCGGCTTCGGCCGGGCAAAAAGATTTTTTCCCCTATGGTATAGCAAAGACCGGCTTCGCTAACTAAAACTTCTCTGCATACCTATAAAAGATACATAAATTTACCTAGAGAGGAAAATATTAAACGAATACAAGAACAAAATACATATTGGCAATCGTGAGCAAATTACCTTTAATTTGAGTACCCACACAGATATACATAAGTGTTATGGGGGGGGAAACTTTTTTTGCCCCAGAGGGCCCTTGAAGTGCCGCCCACCCAAAATTTTATTATTTTCGTTTTTTTTGCACAATTACCTTTAATTTGAGTACCCACACATACCATTCAGTGGGCGGGGCGGTTTTTTGGACCCAGGGGTCCCCACGGGCCTCAGCCCCCTTAAATATTAATTTTGGTATTTTTTTTTTTAATTCTGGATCGGGTGGCATATTTTTTATATTTTTTTTTCGTACGCCCCGTAAAGTGCACTTCAGCCTAAATATTACAACGGTAATATAAAGAGAGGGATTGAAAATCTAACGCGAAATTTTAAAAAATATCCAGCCCGATGAACTGATTGTTTTAAGAAGAAAATATTGGAAAAAGTACTATTTTATCTAAAATTGATATTTTTAAAATTCGTCTTCGATAATTTTTATATGTAACCTTATTTATATATGCCTAATTTTACTAGTAAAACCTTTTGATTTTATTTGGTTTTTTTTTAATTTGTGTCTGGTTAAATTTTTTGAAAAGAACAAGAATACTTTTTTTTGCTATCGACTACTTAAAAAGTGCAATACTTAGTGATGGTTTTTTAATTTCCCATTCTCTTCATTAAATTCTTGTTACTCATACGCCAATGTTGCAGATACTTTTACGTTTGGTTGGAAGTAACTAAAACTAAAAATACGTAAACGTGTTAAAATGTGTTAAAAAGAAAACAGAAAATTTGTCAAAATTTATATTATTTACATATTTAAGCTTTTTTTATTTGTGCGTTTTGTAAAAAATATAAAAAAGCGTCGTGAACTTCAACGGAATATTCGCTTTATAAATCAACATAAACAATGACAAAATTCTTTATGATACGTAAAACGGAGACAAATTTTAATTTTATCAGGTTTATCCGCAACGTTACGTTTACGTAAGAGTACCTATTTATACATAATCTTGGTAAGGAAAACGAAACAGCGGCTCTGCACCGTATACGTTCATGTAAGAATAACGAGTTCTTTAGTTAATAATTTAGATAAATTTTAGTTGAGTTTATTCAAATAAAAATTAGCAAGTTCGTTTAACCATTAATTAACTTAACTAAGCATATGAATTTATGTATTTATATATTTGGTTTTTGCAAATTTTGAATACATATTTGCATTTAATTAATACAAAAATAGACAAGCCTCAAGAGTTGTTGACTTTTTTTTAATGATATATAAAAAATAGAAGAATGAAACTTGGGAATTACTCTAAAAAAAGATTTAAAAATGTAAAGCTAATTTTTGAAAAATTAATGAATTATACATAAATTTTTATAATAGCAAAACAAATAAATAAATTAACTACAAAAATACCAGTTTAAACTAACAAACAAACATTTAGAAAAAATTTTCAAAAATCAATAAAAGTTATTGGCATAAATTAAAACAAAAATATTATATATTAATGACTAATTTCTAGAATTTTAATACTTCAAAAATATTAAAAAAAAACAAATTTAAAAAACACATAAACTTTTATAAACTTTTATTTTTAGAAAAAATTAAAAAAAAAAAACTGATTCATATTTTTTCTTTATAATTTCGTTGGTTGCCTAAACTCCTCCATTTGTTGACAAAATGCTTTTCTTTATTGCATTTTAATTATATATGTATACATTTTTTAAGTTTTTTTACATGTTTGATTCAATTGTTATTCTGTCAGAATAATTTTTTACAGTGTAGGTGTAATTCTTTGCTGTACATCAATACATATTCATCTTGACATCTGTCAAACAGTTTTAAGAAGGCTTGTTTTTGTTGTTTATGTAATTCCACTTTCTCAGTTAAAAAAAAAAATGAGGTAATGAGGCAGTAAAAACAAGTTAAAATGGTTTACTCGGCTGCACCGATACTTTTATACCCTCCATCATTAATAAGAATAATATGTATGTATGTATGTCATCAATTTTCGAATATTAAAAATTTGAAATATTTACACGCACACATTTTGTTGTTGGTGTCAAACTGCTTGTGTCGTTTATTTAGCTCTTAAGTCCTAAGGAGCCCTGAAATGATATAAAGGAGCTTTTAGACATATTTCAGCCCCCACCTTAAGGACCAAAAAAAAACACATGTAGTTTGACCACAACAACAAGAAGTTTGTGTGAATATAAATAAATAAATTTTATTTTATATTGCATATTTATATTTTGAAGATATAAACGAAATATTTTTGGAAAAGATACATATGGGGGATTTGATGTAAAGTGACCCAATTTTTAAATCGATGTCTTCCGATTTGGATTAAATTTGCACCAAGGTAGTTCTATTAGATAGTAGCTTAGATACAAATTTTCAACAAGAATGGTCAAAAAGTTTCTGAGTTAAAGGGGGTCAAAGTTTGACATTTTGGCCACACTGGTGTTTTTTCTCATCCATGTAACTTATTACCTATTGGTGTTAACAAAATTTATCCCAAGTAGCTTCGATAGCTATTTGATCAATCTTTTGAAAAAAAAAATTTTTGGTTTTTTCAATTTAAAACTTTTTTTCTTTTTGTATCCCGAATGTTTTTTTTTCGCTCAAAAGAAAGCTTATGTCTTTTCCTTTAAAATAGTCTTGGTAGTTTGGATGCGAGTGGCTTATGTATAAAAAAAATAATTTCTAACTCAAGACGAGGGTTTTTAAATTTTTAGCATATTTAGCACTATTTGGAATTTTTTCCTAAAAGACCAGAACTAACTTAAAAGAAAAGAAAAGACATAAGCTTTCTTTTGAGCAAAAAAAACATTCGGGATAAAAAAAAAGTTAAATATAAAAAAAAAAATTAAAAAAACAAAAAAAAATTTTTTTCAAAAGATTGATCAAATAGCAATCGAAGCTACTTGGGACAAATTTTGCTAACACCAATAGGTAATAAGTTACAGGGATGAGAAAGAACACTGCATATAAATGGAAAAACCCTCGTCTAGAGTTAGAAACTATTTTTTTTTTATACATAAGCCACTCGCATCCAAACTACCAAGACTATTTTAAAGGGAAATACATAAGCTTTCTTTTGAGCAAAAAAAAAAACATTCCGGATAAAAATAAATTTAAAAAAATTAAGAAAATTTTTTACTTCGGACAAATTTTGCTAACACCAATAGGTAATAAATTACATGGATGAGAAAGAACACTTGTATTGCCAAAATGTCAAACTTTGACCCCCTATAACTCAGAAACTTTTTGACCGATCTTGTTGAAAATTTGTGTCTATGCTACTATTTAACAGGACTTAACCTTGGTGCAAATTATATCCAAATCGGAAGACATCGATTTAAAAATTGGGTCACTTGACATGAATCCCCCATATATAATTTAAGAGATTGGTTTTATATTTACATATTGGTTAATATCGTTCTACTGAACCATAGACTGGCTTTGCTTTATTAACATAAAATTTCAGAAGAACTTCACCTATGCACTTTATGGAGTCTTATTCGAATATTTTTGGGTATTACCAAAATATATGTAATGTATGTACATTAGCGTGGCCGTTAGCGGTTCAGTTTTATGTAAAAAAAAATACAAAAAAATTTCGTAGCGATAAGTTGTGTTTTAGGGAGGGCGTCCGCCCCTCAAAGTTTGCCATCAAGCCATTTATTCAAATGTAATTTGTTTGCGTATGACTATCTTCTAAAAACAACATTTTACAAGAATATGATATATGGCAATATTTTAGCTCTTCTAGTCAACAACATAAGCCTCCAAGAAAGTTTTTTGCGAAGACTAATATCTTAGAAAATAATTAAGAAAATAACAACAAAATACCAAACATTTTATATACGTTTTATATATATAAAAGGGGGATTTAATGTCAAGTGACCCAATTTTGAAATAGATGTCTTTCGATTTAAATGAAATTTTACTGTTAGATAGTAGCTTAGACACAAATTTTCAACAAGATCGGTCAAAAAGTTTCTGAGTTAGAGGGGGTCAAAGTTTGACATTTTGGCCATACAGGTGTTCTTTCTCATCCATGTAACTTATTACCTATTGGTGTAAGCAAAATTTCTCCCAAGTAGCTTAGATAGCTTTTTGATCAAACTTTTTAAAAAATTTTTTTTTGTTCTCTTTAAAAATTTTTAAAATTTTTTTTTTTAAATTTAACACTTGGCTAAAAAAAATAAAAAAAAAAGTTTTAAATTTAAAAAAAAAATTAAAAAATTTAAAAAAAAACAAAAAAATATTTTTAAAAAAGATTGATTAAATAGCTATCTAAGCTACTTGGGAAAAATTTTGCTAACACCAATAGGTAATGAATTACATGGATGAGAAAGAACACCTGTATGGCCAAAATGTCAAACTTTGACCCCCTCTAACTCAGAAACTTTTTGACCGATCTTGTTGAAAATTTGTGTCTAAGCTACTATCTAACAGTTTCATTTCATTTAAATCGAAAGACATCTATTTCAAAATTGGGTCACTTGACATTAAATCCCCCTTTTATATATATAAAACGTATATTAAATGTTTGGTATTTTGTTTTTATTTTCTTAATTATTTTCTAAAATATTGATTTTAGCAAAAAACTTTCTTAGAGGCTTATGTTGTTGACTAGAAGAGCTAAAATATTGCCATATATCATATTCTTGTCAAATGTTTTTTTTAGAAGATAGTCATACGCAAACAAATTACATTTGAATAAATGGCTTGATGGCAAACTTTGAGGAACGGACGCCCCCCTAAAACACAACTTATCGCTACGAAATTTTTTTGTATTTTTTTTACATAAAACTGAACCGATTTAGGGGGGGGAGAATATAAGAAATCAAAATAAAAAAAATAACGGCCACCCTAATGTACATAATATGATAAAACTATATTATTTGGTATTACACACAGAATGACAAGCCTTATATACCCTATTTCACCACTTGTAGTGGTGAGGGTATTTAAATGGTAAATAATTGTTATATTATGTTATATTTTGTACTTAGTACACAAACGGATTTAACACATAATGAATGGGAATAGATTATTAGATTGCGTGTGATTCATTGGAAATTCATTAAAATGTTAACCGTAATTCTTTTATTGTGTAATTTTAAAATCTTTATTCGTTTAAATGATAAATTCTTTAGGATTTTCTTTTTTTTTAAATTATAAGTTTTGTAATTGAAATTTGTTGTAATGCATTTCAATAAAATGAGGAAATTGATTAATTTAAAATCATTAAATCTTTAAACACTTTTCTAAGTACACAATTGTTTTAAAACCCGACACTTAACATAAATATGAATACAGTGAGTGGCAAGGAAAATGGAAGGAAACTAATCACTTTATTTGCATATTTAAAAACAATTTCCTTTTCAGTTTAAAGCTTCCCTAGAGGGAAGCTTGGTGAGGAGGATCAGTAGATTGGGGAGGGGCACTCCGTTTCATGCACTCTGCAATTTTGTTTTGTTATTCTCACACTTTTTAACTTGAAGTTAGCTGTATTTATATACAAGATATAACAAGGAGCAGAGGAAATACAAAAATTGCAAAACTCTAATTTCATAATCTGGACCATTATGCAATTTTTGAGCAGAATTATTAAAAACTGCAGCAACAAAAATTGCAAGTCCGAACGAAAGGCAACGCTTGAACGCGTTAGCGGGGTGTAATAAGCCATAAATTTTCTAACATTTAAACGTAATTTAAATTTTGGAATTTGCCTTTTATCCGATTTTTAAATTGTTTTCCAATATGCTTTGAACAAGCACTGACATCCCCTCTTTAAAAATAAATTTCCTACTTCTCTGCTAAATTACTAACTAAAAATTTTTGCTCGCTATTGCCAAAATTTTGTCGGCATTTAAACGTTTGATTAATAACAAATGTGACAGTTTAAGAGTGATAAACATCAGTTTAGTAAAAATATTATATAGTATCGGGTGTTTTTTCAGTGGTATAGAACTTCGAATTGAAATAAAACACAAGAAAATCGTTTTAATGACCATCAATTTGGCTTTATTGGAAGGATAATTTTATGCCATTAATGTTTAAATATGATTTCAGGTATGTGGCCGCCGCGGCTGGCTCGAATAAAGCCAATTCTACAGGTCCAATTTTCAACCACTTTTTCGAGCATATGGGGCCGTATGTCGGCAATAACGCCACGAATGTTGGCTTCCAATTCCCCTAACGTTTCTGGTTTGTTGGCGTAGACGAGCGACTTCACATATCCCCAAAGAAAATAATCCAATGGTGTCAAATCACACGATCTTGGTGGCCAATTGACAGGTCCATTCCGCGAAACTATGCGCTCATCGAATGTTTCCTTCAATAAATCGATTGTGGCGTGCGCTGCGTGGCATATAGCGCCGTCTTGTTGGAACCACAACTCATCCACATTCATGCCATCCAATTCGGAAACAAAATAGTCGGTTATCATGGCTCTATACCGGTCTCCATTAACGGTAACTGCCTCTCCAGCATTATTTCGGAAGAAGTATGGCCCAATGACTCCACCAGCCCATAGAGCACACCAAACAGTCAGTTTTTGTGGATGTAATGGCGTCTCAAGGGTCTCATGTGGATTCTCTTCACTCCAAATGCGGCAATTTTGCTTGTTGACGTAGCCATTCAACCAAAAATGAGCCTCATCACTGAACAAAATTTTGCGATGAAAATCAGCATCGAGATCAATCTCATTTTCGGCCCATACACCAAGCGTTGTTCTTTTGTCAACCTGTTCATGATGAAATGGCAAACCAAACTGAACATAAATGACATTAGAGTTGCCAGATTTGACCACAAAATGCCAGTTTTATCTCTATTCGAAAAACAAACCTGTAAAAAAAACACCCTATATAAATAAAATTAAGTATAAATTTTACAAACAACAAAATAAAAGTAATTTTTTTTATTTATAAAATAAGTAACTTATACATTAGTCACACGTGGGATAATTTTAAAAATAGAAAGTGTGAAAAGTTCAAAGTTTAAATATTGTTGAATGCAATAATTAGTATGTGGTAATTTTGTTGAACTGTTCATGGTTTTCAATCCAGATTTTAATATTTTTTAATCAGGCTTAAGTTCAAAAATGAAATTTTACAACATGAAATTAATTAAAATTTATTGATAATTTTTCATTCTTGACTGACCTTTGCTTTGATTTTTGAAACTAATGATGACAAAATAAAAAATATTAAAAATTATGGGTTTTAGATAAAACTTGTTAATTTTTAAATACAACAGAGGAATATTAAAAATGTTCTTTTTAATGTACATATGTGAATTTATTGCATAAATTTGAAAACAGACTTTATTCAAGTAATTTGTTTTTACTTCATTCATTTTTTTTTTTTTTTTCTTTCTGAAATTCTTTATTTCTCCTTAAAAAATTAAAATTATAATAAAAAAAATATACGTCTTTTTTTGAATTTAATTTATGTATTGTATTTTATTTTGAATGTTTAACAATGTTATTTAATAAACAAAAATAGAACAAATTTAACTTTAATTAAATTATGTACATATGTATTTTTTACAAGAACTGTTTTTAAAAATACATTTTTAAAATTTCACTTATCGCGAAACGCGTTCAAATTATAAATATTGGTTTTTGGCAATCAAATAACGTTTGACATCCAAAGACTTCTATTTATATGTCAGCCAATTTCATCCTTATAATTCGAATGGATAGGAATAATCCTGTGGAACTGGCTGCATACATGGATATTTTTTTGTTTTATATAACACTTAATCGAGTAATGCCCCTTAAAGTTTATATTCTTATTTTCGAACTTTTTTTAGAGTTTCTCATTCGTAGGGCCCATAATTTTCAAAATTTTTTTCTTTAAACAAATATAACTTATAAATTTATTTTAGGAACTACAACGTAATAATTGCAAACTTTTCCTCATAATAATTTTTTCAAAACGGATTGTACAAGCAAAAACAAAACAAATTTAAAAAAATATATATTAATCAAAAACAAAATAAACAAACAAAGCGACAGTTTGTTTCAGTTACTAAAAACAAGTTCGGCCAAATTACAATGACGTTTTATTCCTAAGTTTAAGCCAATTGAGACAACAAAATCATTCTTATCTCATGGGATTGTGCGTCATCATTATTTGAAACGACTAACGAGTCAACGAAATTTAAATACTCTATTATACTATATTTCGAACTAATTTTAAGGTCATCAATTTTGCTTTGTTTTCACACGAAAAAAATATATACATATGTACTTTTTTATTATTATTAATGAGAGTATTTATTTTTTTGCCAAATTATATTCAAAATTATTATCACGAAAATCATTGTTTCTTTCATTCATGTATTAATTGAAAACAACTGTAGACCAAAAATCGTTTATAATGGCTTTAACCGGCTTGTGATTCACATTGAATATTGTTTAAAATTCTAAACCCATTAGGTGTTTGATAAATTTTAAGATCATTAGACATGCTTTTTTACATTTTATGTTTTTTTATTTTATTTTATTAATGTTTATAAGACGTGATATTATTATTTGTCGCATGTGTTGTAGAAAAAATCCAGAATATAAAAAAATTAACAAATATTCCCAGAATTTTTTTTAGGCTGAGATCATTTTATTAAAAAAAAAAAATAAGATGGATATTTTATTGCTGACAATATTGCAAAAACCTTTAAAAAAGTTAAATATAGTGAATTATTAAAAAAAAAAAACAAATCTTTTATGGGATTACTCTAAAAAAAAGTAGAAGAAACGCAATAAAGCAGTAAATGCAAAAGGTTCTAAATCTGTCTTCTTAAAGATTTTGATTAAGCAATGCTCAAATGGACTCTTGCACATGTGGAAGATGTAATACAACTTAGTTATGTACATATCTTTTTATTTAAAACAAAATTGGAAAAATAATGAATTTATGTGTAATAAAATGTCTATACAATGAAGTGAATTTTTCGCCCCGTCCAGATTTATTACAGAGATGTTCCACAATACTGAAATCAAATTATTGAAACTTGAATAGAAAATAGACGCCAAAATCTCAAAAAGGTCCCAAGCTGGCAACATCTTACTTAATCTACAAATGAAACATGATATTTTTAGTCGCAATTTTGGATCTTTTTTACAACAAAAGTCTTTCTTACTATAGTCGTTATTACACATTAACATGAATTTTTTTGCACAGAAAAAATTAAAGATTCCTTATCAGTAGACATATTTAAATATTACCGTATTATATATTTCAAAAGAGTAACGGTTTATACTGTATTTAGTTAAATTTAGAAATGTCTGGCATCTCTCTATTATCGAAAACGATTGAATTTCTTATTTCCATCTCTAAGCAACAACAACAAGTACAATGATAACAAAACACAGCTGTTCCATCAAATTTTTTTAACTTCCTTCTCTTTCTCCCACACTATCAAAACAATTTCTACGATAGCAGCAAAAACTACACGTCAGTTTTGTTGTTAAGAAAAACAAGATTTTTGCAAAAATATTAAAAACTTTACAAAAATATTTTTAAATTTATTTTTAAAGTATTAAACTTAAAAGGAAATCGTTAAAGTAATAAAGTAAATAATAAAATGACTATGTTTAACAAAAATAAACAATAAAAACTAAACAAAGTGTTGTCTAACACGAAAAAAACTACAGAATTCCAAAAAAGCCAACATGACAAAGCAACGTAGACACTCTCATCGGGAAACAAGCAAAGAAGCAGCAAACATTTCATCAGATAAACGTCCCTCTTATGCCATGGAAATGAATGCTTTTTTGATTAAGGAGCCCAAAAAAGAGTTAGTTTTAAAATTGTCCTATTACCATTTGGCTTTTTTTCTATCAGTCATATTGGCAATATGTGTTTACTACCACTATCCTTGGTCCCGCGCCAATAGTAGACAATTACAACATTTGCCAGCGGACCATTTTTTGCAGATAAGAGATGATTTTGCTATTTATGCCCAAGTCATTGATCAGGATCAACAGCAGGCTTTAAAGGAGTTTTATGGTGAAAGTGGAGCTGCAGTTGCCAATTTACCTAAAGAAGATACTAATGCTAAGGAAGCTCTAGGCTCTTTGAAATTGGCCATGGATATGTTTAAAGCGGGTAAATTGGATAAGGCTCAAAAGTTGTTTGAACATGGGTTTGCCTTGGCACCCAAACATCCTGAAGTTTTGTTACGTTACGGCGAATTCTTGGAACATTCCCAAAGAGATATTGTGCTAGCAGATCAATATTATTTTCAGGTCAGTAAAGCTAATGGGGCTTGAAAAAGCTTTTGAAAAAAAAAGTAATAAATTGAGAGTATTGTTGATTCCAATCTTTGAAATTTTGACAAAACATCTCAAGTCAAATTTAAAAAGTTGAAAAAATGTTGTTAATCATACGAATTTTATTATTAATAAGATTTCTGTATGACGTGCTAAGTTCCCAATTTTTCGTATTTGATAAATAGACTGAGATTTATTATTTACGAATTTTTATTCGAAAAACATTTTTGTTTACGTTTTTAAAATTTTGTATTATAAACTAAATTATTCTTTAATTTTAGTTTATTTTATTATTTAATAAAAATGATTTTTTTTCACCGAGTTTTTTATTGAACTCTTTTGCTATCTTATCTCGACTTAAGATGTTTTGTCAAAATGCCACAGAAATGTTTTAATAAAATGAGTTTCTAATCACGTTAACGTCAAATTAAAACCTATTTTACTTTTTTCTACTTGGCTGAATTACTTTTTATTTTACTTCTATTATGTCCATATTGTTCATTAGTAATTTTCGGACATGTTCTAGAAATTGAAATAAAGTGTATTTGATATCAAGCACATTTTAAAAACGATATTATCGATATTTTGATTTCCTTTAGAAATCTTCTTCAGGATTTTCTTTCTTGTTTCTTAAAATTGCTTATTTATATAAAAATTCGAAGTGACCATAAGCTCGATAAATTATTTCAGAAGAAATATATGTAGGCAGTTCAAATTTTTTATAAATAATAATTGACTTCTTCGAAAAATGATTCTCACTGTAAAATATTATATTTCAATTATGATATCGTAGCTGTAATCAGAGCAAATTACATTTAATATCACCAAAGTGCATGAAATGATTAAGACTTACCTATAGTATATTCTTCTGAAATGAACCTTACCTTTTTTCAACATAACCACGCTTTTTCAGCATAACCCTACCTTTTCAATTATTATGTCTTTATTTTCTAAATCCCCAAGCCTAAGCTCAACTTACCTCACTTTCAACGGTCTAACCTTGCACTTTTTTCCTCACATTCTTTTTACGTCTAGGCCTTAACCATAAATCCTAGTTATTCCGAAGCCTTAGCAAATCGTCAACGAACTGCGGCCATTGTACAAACACTAGACGAAAGGCGTCTTATCGAATTGGATCGTAAACGCGATGCTTTATCGGGCATACATGAATCTAATGCCGCCTTAAGAAGAGCCAAAAAGGAAGCATATTTTCAACATATCTACCATTCAGTGGGTATTGAAGGCAATACCATGACTTTAGCACAAACAAGATCTATATTAGAAACACGCACAGCTGTCGATGGCAAATCCATTGATGAACATAATGAAATATTGGGTCTAGATTTGGCCATGAAATACATTAATGCCAGTTTGGTGAATAAGTAAGAAAATAAACAGCCCAATTATTAATAGAAATTCCCCGGGAGTTTTTCCCTATCCCATTTTTACAATTGAATTTACATAGGAAAAATGGGAGAAAGGAGAAAACTCCCGGGGAATTTTTATTTCTAATTGGGCTGAATTTTGAAAAAAAATAATTTATTTTTAGAATGGAAATAACTTTAAAAGACATTTTGGATATTCACCGTCGCGTGTTAGGTCATGTCGATCCCATAGAAGGAGGAGAATTTCGCCGTACTCAGGTTTATGTGGGAGGTCACGTTCCCCCGGGCCCAGGAGATTTATCAATATTAATGAGACATTTTGAAAATTGGTTAAATTCCGAGCAGGTGTTATCTATGCATCCAATCAAGTATGTTTTATACACAAAATGTTTAAAATTTGTATTTTTTAATTAAAAATGGTTCTTTGTAAACAGACATGCCGCCTTGGCCCATTACAAATTAGTGCACATTCACCCCTTTACCGATGGGAATGGTAGAACGTCTAGATTATTAATGAATGCTTTATTAATGAGGGCTGGCTATCCGCCAGTTATAATACCAAAGCAACAGAGGTGAGCTTAAAGAAAAATTAAAGAAAGGAAAACTTTTCATTAATTTAATTTCAGGCATAAATACTATCAATATTTACAGCTGGCAAATGAGGGCGATATACGACCTTTTGTACGTTTTATAGCAGGTTGCACGGAAAAGACTTTGGATTTGTATTTATGGGCCACTAGCGATTTACCTCAACAAATACCCATGTTAGAGAAAACAGAGCACACTTTGGCTAATATTGATAAATTATTAACACCTACCAGTTCAGCACAAACAGCAACAGCATCTTCAACTTCTTCCGAAACATCTGCAAATCACAAAGAGTTAATTGATGGTCAAGAATATTTTGCCTCAGAATCAGGTTCTGGAGAAATTTCCTAGCATTGGCTTTTTCTTAAGGAAGTAATAAAAAAGATGTTAATAATTTTAACAATCACAATAATCATTTTATTTTTAGTTTACTGTAAACTTTAAGTTTTAATTTATTTCTAAAAAAAAAAAACTAAAAAATAGTATTGAATTTTGTATATTTTATAGAATTTATTTATTTTTATAAATTTGAATTTTTGCAGAGACTTATAAAACAAATTTTTTTGTATGAAATTTGTTTTATTAAGGCATTATTTTGTAAATCCCTTCACCTTGCGTTGAGAAATTTTTTATATAAAATCTTTTCAAAAATTTGTATGAAACTATTTATGAAGTGCGGTGAATGAAGTACTTTAGAAAATAACTCCTTTAATTTCAAATAAATTCAAAATATAAATTATGTATAAAGCTGAATATATCTCTATAAGGTGCTTTAATTTTAAAATGATATCATCAAATTTTATTTTGACATTATGTATGACTGTGATTAATTTTAAATTAAACTAAACAAAAATCATATTAATTTTAAAAATAGTTTTGTATGATAATTAATGTAAATAGCCAAGTTGTTAAACCAAATATTTAAGAAATAACCAAGATTTTTATAATTAAGTTATTTATTCACTAAAAATAAAAACAATTTTAAATATAAAAATCATTTCTGTTTATGTCTCATATGAAAAGGAAATTAATTAAAAAAAGGGAAAAAAGCAGAAAATTGCTTTCGAATCCAAAACGTATTCGATCACGACCAAATCCTATGAATGTTTTAATTCTAACTGCCACAAATTGTAACGAATCGTGAAACTAGCTGGACAAGTCATAAATGTAAGCGTTTAAAAAAAATGTGGATTTCCGGATAGCCAAGAGCCTGCTCTAAAAGTACAGATAATTTTTTTTATTCATTTTTGATCAACTTGTCAAGCGAGAAATTGTACATATATTTGAATTGTTTATAAAAATTAAGTTATTATTGCTATGACATCGACGATTGCAAATTATTAAGGTATAAATGCTAAAGTATTTTAGCAATATATATTTATTTAAATTTGATAAGATTAATAGCATTTTTTTGCCTTTGAAGGAAGCTTCGTCCAAAATTGTGAACATTTTTAAAATATTTACAATCAGCCCAATTATGAATAAAAACTCCCCGGGAGTTTTCTCCCTTCCCATTTTCACCAAAATATGGAACAATATGAAAAAAATCGATGCCATTTTAATGCAAATTTAATTATTCGGAAAGACTATCGACAAAAAGCATTTGCATGGAAATCGCATTCCTAGTTATAACAATAATATATGTACATAATGAAAAAATCATACAATTTTTTTAAATTTTAATCGTGGCTGTTGTTGTGTTGTTTTACGTTACAATTCGTCACATGAGTTTACGTTACGCAATGTCACGTTAAGTTACGTTATTATATACAAATTTTTTTAATTTTTTTTTTTTCGTCTTTTGTTAAATACAAAACATTTTATGAGAAGAATTTCTGTATAACTGTAAAACTGTTTTTAAAATAACTTCAGTTTATCGCAACACAAGAAAATGATAATTAAGATAAGCTATTTATTACAATTATTAAATTAGCTATTCTTTAAAGCTTAACTTTAAGACATTTCTGTTGTTAAGACAACAATGAAAACAAAATATTAAATTGCTTATTTATAACAAAATTCTCGAATATAAACTTCGCGATACCTTTTTTTTAAATGATATAGAAATTTTTTAATAATTTTCCAAATTCAAAAATCATTCAAACATTTAAATCTAATGCGAGTATGTTAAAATTATATAAAAATTAAATTTACAATTCGAAATATGGAAACTCTATCGTATTTCGTTAAAAAATTAAGCAAGTATTTTTTAACCATACATGTTAAGTAATGATTAGCTAATGCTAATGATTGCTAATTAACATTGTTTTGTGAAATTCTCTAATTGATCAAACAATTAGAATTAGTTCAACTAATTCCCATTAGCTAATTGAAATTTTTATTCTAATGGAAAACTAATTGCAATTAGTTGCCATTAGCAAAAAAAAATTGGTTAACCTTTACAATTAGAAATCTAATTGACTTCTGATAATGCAATTAGATATTCAATTATTAAATTCAATTGATTCTAATTCGAGCTAATTGAATATCTAATTGCATTATCAGAAGTCAATTAGATTTCTAATTGTAAAGGTTAACCAATTTTTTTTTGCTAATGGCAACTAATTGCAATTAGTTTTCCATTAGAATAAAAATTTCAATTAGCTAATGGGAATTAGTTGAACTTATTCTAATTGTTTAATCAATTAGAAAATATAAACTAATTGCATCAATTACTAATTCTAATTGGAATTTAACATGTATGTTTTTAACTATTTTTTTCTAAGCATCAAAATATTTTGTCCAGCTAGATTCGGGATTCGTCCTATTTTAAGAAACATTTTAATGGAAATTATGTTTTTAAAGTCAAACGTTTGAAATTTAATTTATTTTTAAGAACACGGTATTAGCTTTTGGTTTTCGAAAGAATGTTAAATTTACCCATTTCAAACTTTTAAATAAACAACTGAACAAATATTGTATGTGATGAAACTGTGACTTCCTGTTCACGTTACTTATTTTTATTGCGAATAAAATCCGAAGGGTTGCGAAATATCAAATATTAATTATATAAGGCACTAAATAGCTGGCCTCGAGCTACTGAATCTTTATTTTTTTGGAATACAATAACGAAAGTTCGAAGTAATACCCATATAACAATTGAAAAACTTTTGTTGTTGATAAAAAAAACATTCTTTTATTAATCTTTGTTTTTTTTTTTTTATTTGTACAATAGTATCAAAAATAAACTTATAAAACTGAATCTTAAACAACATTTTTTGCACAATCGCCACCTAAAAATTGTATTTACTATGGATGTATGTATGTACATATGTATGTATGTATATGAAAGTAAACAAAAATTTAACAAAACCTTAAAAAGAAGAATTACATGATGAAAAATAACGAAATTTAATTTCAGCAGCCAAAAAAAAAAAACATTATAAACAAGTTAAGTGTAAGTTTGTGAAAAATTTTCTATTAAATTTCGCTGAAATTTCCAAGGTATGTATTTTTTAACAATTTTTTTTAAAAATGAAAACACCTCGATTTCCAAGTTTTTTTACATTTTTGCCTTTGGTATGTACTCTTTGTAAGTAACCTCACGCCACCATTCAGGACGTTCAAATACACCGGGGGCAGATAAAATAGCACGTTGTAAATGTGAGTAAATCTAAAAACGTCAGAAAAACATATAAAAATTTTTTCAAAATAATTGCCAAAACAAATTAAAGTCCCACTTACATTTCCATCACTCATGCCCAAAGGAGAATTCAAAATAAAATCAGTAGGAGCTATTGCATCCACCAAAGTAATTGCTTCATTTTTCAGTACTGGCAATAATTCTAGAATGGACTGTTGATACAATTCAATCTGTTCGTTGTTGCGGAAATAGCCACCTTGATAGAAAATGCCTACATGTTTGGTTATCAAATGTGCACCAAACATGATCAAGATTTTAAGTAGCACATTCTTTTCATTGGAATTGGGCAAATTCATGACAAATTTATAAAAAACATAGTATATGGTACGTTGACCATAGATTATAGCTAAAGGTTGGGCATTAAAAACTTGCATGTTGTTACGTGTTTCAAATGTATTAAGGCCTTGGCGTTTAAGGGCCTCTACACGTTTGACAGTAACATCCAGTTGGTACGCCACCAACCAGTTCAAAGCCTTGAGTAAATCTGAAAAGAAAATTTATTAAGAAAAATTACCAAATTCTTAACGATACTCTTAAATTCAAAATAATAATATTTTCTACAGAATAGAAAATTGCCAAAGCGACAATATTTTCTAATGAAAAATTCAAAAGTAATAAAATTTTATAGAAAGTTTTAAAAACGAAAATATTTTCTATAGAATATTTCAGAAAAAGCGAAAATTTTGTTCTATATAATTTTTTAATACATAATTTTAAAAGCGACAATATTGTCTTTAGAGAATTTTAAAAGCTGCAAGCTCTTTTATAGTAAATTTCATCGCCTAGTGATTTTCTGCAGAAAAACTTGTCGCCCAGAAAAGTAAAGGTAATCTTGTCGCCTGGCAAAATTTTATAGATAATTGTACACCTCAAAACTATAGTTCTTCACTATTTAATTTTTCGCTTACTGTGCGGACAAGCAGCTTCCTGAGGGGTTTTTTCTTCTCCCTTTTGTTTTAAAATCTGATCCATATCCTTTAAGAAAGTAACCGAATTCATTGGAGAAATTTCATCAAACTTAGCACGACCCATTCTCAAACTGACCAACCAATTGGATGCCTGTTGGATTAAGGTATTGTTTTCTCCCTCATAAGTACAGTTGGCATCATTGTCATTACGCAAATCTCCAATGCCTGCCGTTTTCAAATAACCATGACCGCCACAGGCCTCACGACACTCCTGAATACCATCACGAGCAGCCCAAGTGCATACCGGCTTAGCAGCTGAGGACAGAGCATGCAATTCCATACCCACGCTGGAGGTATCCTCACCCATCATAGAACGGGTAGTCATATTTACATTTTGAATACCCAACCACAAACTAAAAACACGCATAACATAAGTGGTGGCCAAATGAGGAAAAAGACGATACTGCTGGGACTGATATTCAATAACGGGCCATTCTTCAGCAGTCTCATCGGGACCAAATTGTCTACGAGCCGCTGAGTAACGAATGGCAATAACCATGGCTTTGCTAAGAGCTACGTAGCCCAAAATGCAAATGTTAACACGACCAGCTGACAAAGCTCCCAAAGAGGCACCCAAACGTTTACGATTATCTTTAATGGGACTGCTGTAGTTGCCTTGTTCATCGATATCACCAATCTTGGACAAGAGATTGTCTTTTGGAATGCGATAATTGTTGAACATGACAAAGCTTAAAGCGAATAAAATATAAAAATAACCAATTTTTAGTAAATATAAGGGAAAAACCAAACTCACCCATTATCTATACCATTTAGGCCCACCTTTTCACCTAAATCGCCCACTGTAACACCAGGGAAAGCCAACAACGTACGTTCATCTCTTATGGCCACCAAGAAAGCACTCAAGCCAACATAAGTATCGTCAGGAACATACAGTTGAGCATATACGACGGCATGCGTACATGTCTTACCCAAATTACCCACCCAACATTTGGCGGCCTCAAAGTCCGGTGTATGGATGATAAATTCCTGAGTCTTATTATCATAAGTGGCTCTAGTACGCATACCACGAGCATTAGTACCGTGAGCAATTTCCGTTAAAGCAAAAGCTCCGACAATTTCTCCTCTAGCAATTTTACCAGCATATTTACTTAAACGTTCTGTACCCAAAGTCAAAATTGTGCTTGGAAACATGCCATTAGAGAGGGAATACTTAACGGAAAAACTAAATTCATAACTGAACATGGCCTGAGCAACGGCCAAAGACAAATGCGGAGTGGAAATGTATTCATTTAAACCGTAAAACTGTTTGCTGTACAATATATGCTGACGTTTATTGGCCAATTGACGTTGGCGTTCGACGGAAGGAGTTTCAGGTTCATGTTGGAAATCGGCATTTTTTTCCATGAAGTTCCAAATATGGTGCTAGTAGGTTAGTAATAAAAAGTTATAAAATTACTCACTCTACACAATTAGTATATGTATCTATTCCCTTTTTTATATCAGTCATAAGCATTTTGTTGATAACATTGCCCCTCTTAACATACATACATACATGTAGATAGACTCCCCAAATATTTCAATTACGTTATTTTTAAAGATTTTAGAAATCTAATCCAAAATTTAAATTTCCCTTTTTTATTGGTACTGATAAACCAAACAATGGATAACACACGCGCATCAGATAGTTGAATTTTAAACTGTCAAAAGTAAATGGACTTTGATCTTTAAATACTTATTTTGTTCAAACTGGAAAAAATACAAGTGCCATAATCGGCTTTGCCCCTTCACAATATTAAAACCGTACCAAACCTAGAATTCGGGAGTACACTTGTATAACGGTCAGGTGAAATTATGGGTCGATTTGGCTGATTTTTTTTACTCTTTCTATATTATAAGATATACCTATCTGAGGAAAATTTGATCCTCCTATCTCATATGGAAAGAAAAAAGCAGTTGTTTATGAACCGATTTTGTTAATTTTAACAGACTGACGGACGGACTAGTTAAATCTAGCGGAGATAATACCTAATTCATAAAATATGTACTATGTAAATACATACATATGGGTCTAAGATCAATATTGTACAAATTTA
This sequence comes from Pollenia griseotomentosa, assembly GCA_963931875.1. NCBI lineage: Eukaryota > Metazoa > Arthropoda > Insecta > Diptera > Polleniidae > Pollenia > Pollenia griseotomentosa. The sequence goes on along the minus strand of OZ007561.1, from coordinate 197,146,136 downwards.
AATGGAAAGACAAACTTAACAAATATTTCATAATTGCAACTTACCTTGAGTCTTATATGTTCCTCGCCCTCCAAAATAACATTCATGCGTTTGTGACAAAAAGAAGATTTTTCACGGTATATTTTCAAAGGTCCAGATTTAAAATCGGGAAAGATAGTTTTATCATCTAAAATATTTTGCGACTTTTGAGACTCGCTTACATCAGTTAAATCACTGGAATTGTAATATTGTTCATACCAAGAAAGAAAATTATTTAAATTAGACATTTTTTACAAAAAACTAGAATTCACAAGACAAAAATTTAACTTTAGAAAAAGTCCTATGTTATTTTTATGAAGCAAAGTCCACCTTGCAACTCTGTTGCAGAAAAACAAAGCATTGTTTGCATGTCATTCACTTATTTGACAGGTTTTATTTGAAGTTCATCGATGTGAACAAAACATACTTTTTTAACATACTTTTTTTCAGAGTTGTAAAAAAAGGTATTTTGGACTTACTGCCAAATTTAGTAAAAAAAAAGTATGTATTTTCGTTTCCATGGCGTTTCTTGGTAAAAAAAAATGTGGAAAATAAACATAAGGCTGCCAGATTGGCAGAGTTATCGTAATTTCGACGATTTTTTTGTTCCAATATTAGCCAACTGCCGATGTTCTAATTTTTTTTCTTAAAGTGATGATTTTATTCAGTCTTTAAAATTAGACAATATTAGTTCATTTAAAAATATAAGGATTTAATACGTGTTATAAAAAAATTTATGAATTAAATTTTTAATTATATTTTGAATAGTGTATCTACAAAAAAATATTCTAGAAATTTCTACCAAGTGGTGCATAGGTAATTTATTTTTGTGTGAAAACAAAAACTAAGTTAAATGCCGCGACAATTGGTAATTTATACAATAAGAATTGTCTTAGCTTATTGTTAATACTTCAAATTGAGTTAGGTACCTTCTTCGAATTTTGTTTATTGTCAAAATGAATATTTTTTTGTGCAAAACCTTTTATATTAAATTTTATAAATAAGTAAAAATTGGTTTTTCTTATATATTATTACATATTGCACATGCTTTCAGTAACAGGAATTCAAACATAAATTAAATTCCTAGCAATTGCAGAGGTAAAATACTTAACTGTGTTTAACATATAAAACAAATATAAATAAAAACTTTATTGTATTTTCCATCAATGATACCTTTTATCTGTTTATGAACCAGTTGGGTAACTTGAAGTACAAGGTGTTGGAGATAATGGTGACAATCTTGTCTACCTATTCTTAAGTACATTCACCAGCACCTTATTTTTCATCATGGTTAATACATATGTATATATATTATATATATTGTTTAATAAATCTGTAGCCGTATGGAAAAACTAGATAACTCCATTTTTTGAAAACAAGAGAAAAACACACTTAAAGTTTTAAACATATTTCGTTTATTATTTAACATGAATTTATGTTACTTTGCATGCGCATTAAACAGAACAAAATTTTAAATGGTGTTAAAGATTTCTGGTTCCATTCTATTTATATGCCAAAGTTTATGTTTCTAGATTAAAAAGCGACCTGTTTTAAAAAAAAATAAAAAAAATCCAAACAGTTATTCTCATCCGTTCATAACATTGCATGATTAATTTTGTGTTTATAGGTGCAATATTAACGAAAATTGAAAAAAGTACCAGCCAAAGAACAAAAAAGTATGAAGAAGATACCTCCTACAGATCCTCATTCACTGAGGACCTTGCATGTTTAATTTTATTTTTTTAGGTACAATACTAACGGAAATTCAAAAAATACCCGTTAAAGAACAAAGAGTACCAAAAAATTTATTCACAGGTTCTTATTCACTCAGGACGTTGCATGTTGAATTTTATGTTTATATGTAAAATATTAACTACATATATTCAAAGAAAGTTTCACTTGTAAAACAAAAAGCTAAAGAAAGGAATTTAGTTTCCCGTTTTTTCCCCTTTTTGGAATTTTTTCTCCCTATTAAATTATCAGAAATTTCAATATTGTAGTGGGAGCTCAAAAATTAATGTTCGATTTCCAAAAAGCACTGAATTCGTATTTGAACTCAAATGTGATATTAACTTTATTTTTTATGTTTATTGGTAGATGATAGATGGGGTGACAAAAAAGTTCCAAAATACATGTTTCACCCGTTTACTCCCTAAGAGGGGGGAATTACAAAAAAGTACCTGACACCTGTCCGCTTATTTTTCTAAAGAACAACGATACCTTTTACAGTTTTTTGTATCTCTTTTGGTTCTGGAGATATTTCAAGTTTTTAGCTTCAGGCGCTTAGGCTGTGCGGTGATGAATTAGTTAGTAACGTTACAATTTTAAATTTATAGATAAGCCGAGTTTTTGTCTGTTTTTATGCATAAGCCTTTATGGCTTACCCTTCTTGATTTTATGAACCAAAACACTGTCTTATCTTTGCAACAGAGAAAAAAAAAATTACTTGGTAAGTCGAAAGATTTTTCAAAGTTACTGTACCCCAAAGAGTACGGTAGATCTTTATGGGCTAAAAACTATTACTCGGAAAGATTTCGGGTGTTTGGCAGTCGTATTCTATATATCAAGAGCTTCAGAAATGATATAATATTCTATATTCTATAATATTCTTTGATTTATCGGGACTGTCAAATTTTAGGTTTAAAATTTTGACCCAAAGAGCTTGTGACCCAAATTTTTTATATTTCGCTCTTTTTCTCTTAGTTATCGACACAAAGTCGTTTTTAACTTCTAATTTTTCTGTTTCTTAAGACAATGTGGAGTTACCTTGTTTTTTCAAAAAATGTATGGAGTTATCTAGTTTTTACATAAAAATTGGTATTTTTCTGATTTTTGTTTTTCAAATAACTTTTAAATGAGAAACTATATTAAAATATCGATCTGACAGAGTGATAGTAAATGAAACACGCTTTCTAGTTTTTTATGTTATTTCATTTTTCGCAAAAAGTGGAGTTAACTAGTTTTTCCATACGGCCACAGAAATATAAATAAAATACATGCAGTTCTTGTGTTTTTTGACGATTTGTAAATAAAAGTATTTTTGTTAGAAACAAAGTTTTTTTCAGAAGTTAAAAGGTTTTTGAATAAAAAAAAAAATAAACACTGATTGAGAATAAAATATGTCCCGAAATTAGTTTTCTTTTCCTTAAAAAATTTATGGGCAAATCAAAACTTTGAAGGGAAATTCTGTTCACTTTTAATTCACGATAGGCTTTATTATTTAATGTATTTTTTTATGTGATCAAATTACCTCATTCTTCTGCCAATGTAGAGAAACATTTTAGCCCAGTCAATTTTAATAAAATGGCAATAAAAGTGCTATATTTGGCTTTGCTGAATCTTTTATATCCTTCACCAAAACCTCGGTTTCGAGAGTACACTTGTATGGCGACCAAGTATTTAATACTTCTTAAAAATAAAAAAAAAAGCTTACGAGAGCACTATGAGCCAAACTGTTTCTTCGGGAAGAAAATTTATTTCAATTGAAAAAGAAGAAATAATAATTTTAAATAATATTTTATAAAAAGACTTCAAAAAGTAAAGATTTATACATAGCTACAAATTAGAGATTTAAGGGTACAAATTACTGGCAATCGTGTTTTTTTGTATATCTTAATTATTTTTAGGCCGATTAGACTGAATTTTAATAGCTCTTGCACTCATTTGTGTTTTTTTAATTAAAAAAAAAATAATAATAATAAATACAAATCAAAATTATGTAGAATAGCGCAATTTCAAATATTTTCATATGAATAAGGAACCAAGGAAATCAGAAAAAATCAACTCTTGACTAAAAAATATGGGGAAAATTCAACAAGTTTTTGGAAGTTTCTTTAAAAAATAAATCCAAAAAGGAATGTCTTTTCATTGTGAAAATTTGGTTCTAGACAAAATAATGTACGTATGCATAAAAAGGCTTAAATATAGTAAAAACCACCCACTCTTATTAAAAAATCACAGAATTTAAAATATTCAAAATTAAAAAATAAAAAAATTTTTAACATTAGCTCAAATTTTAGAAAGTCAAAATTTTTAAAATTTTCAAGAAATATATTCAATTAAAAATGGAAGACAGAAAAAAGACTAAAATCAATAAAACTCACAAAATTCTTTATGCAAAATAAGACATTTGAAAGAAAAAAGTTGCTACCACAAAATAAAAATCAATTTATATAATATTTTTTTTAATCTCAACATTTTACTCTAAATTGCTTGAATTTAACATTTCTATCGTATTTAAAATATTAAAAACCAAACAATTTTATTAAATAATCGCTTTAAACTACATAAAAGCATTAAAAATTACTTTCAAATAATTCCATTTGATGTTCAATTCCAATTGTACCTGTATCCATTTCTGCATATCTGGCAACTCTCAGCACAAAAAGTAAACAAATAGCAGAAGGAATAAAGCATGGCAAGTTTATTTATTACAATTATTTTAATAAATTTTCCATTTTCAGGTTTTTTAGAAGTTATGCGGACGTACAAAGTTAAGATTTAAAGGTAAATATATATGTATCGTTTTAATTGTATGGCTAATTTATAAATTAATGTCATTTGGTTTCTTTATTTCAGCTAAATCTCAATCAACAGAAAACACTGTGACTCGGGCGGGTGGTAGTGTTTCCAAAAGTAGCCCCACATTAAACATGTATTGTAATGCCGGTTTAGAGGTCTTAGCTTCACGTGTTCCTCCCGAAAGTGGTTTCCTTTATGTTACTCCACGCAAAAATACATACATACATTGGCGTATCATAGGGTAATGGGCCTTATTTCATTAAACTTTAAGGCCTTATGCCCCATACACGATTTAATTCAGTTGTCAACTTAAGCAGCCCATACACGATTCAATTCAATTGTCAACTGAGTCGTTTGTTGTCCAAATCAAAGCGTGTATGGCTTTGTCAATTGATAAGTTTGACGGTTGTCGAATTGGTTGAAGAAAAATCAAAAGATTTTGATTTTTTCAAGTTGACTACTAAGTCTTTCAATTCGATTGTACTGTGTGTGCCCAAGTCTCTTGATCAGCTGTCAAAATTAATTTTTGTTATTAAGTATTTTAAAAATTGTCTTTTATTTTATTAAATTTCAAAAAAAAATTAAAATCTTTCAATTCAGTTGATGAAGTTGTCAACTGAGTTGAAAGACTCAGTTGACAACTGAATTGATCCGTGTATGGGGCGCATTAGTCTTTCAACTGAATTTATGCTTGGCCACACACTTCATCAACTGAATTTAAAGATTTTAAATTAATTTTAAAAATTAATGAAATAAAATACAATTTTTAAAGTACATACTTAACTTTTTTTTACAAAAGAAAACTACAAACATATATTTTGACAGCTAATCAAGAGACTCGAGCACACACAGTACAATCGAATTGAAAGGCTTAGTAGGCACATTGAAAAAATTAAAATCTTTTGATTTTTCTTTAAACAAATCGACAACCGTCAAACTAATCAATTGACAAAGCCATACACGCTTCGATTTGAACAACAACCGACTCAGTTGACAACTGAATTGAATCGTGTATGGGCTGCTTTAATCATTTAATTTTCTGGTTTTTAAAAAATTTCCTATCAAAATCGGTTGTATACGGATGTGTTCTACATTCCACTCGAAAGTGGATTACTTCAGCATTTTTGGTGTTCTGCGTTTCACATCCACGTGTTTTTATTCGTTTTCGATAAGAGTAGTAAGAGGTTGGAGAAAGTAAAATGAAAATGTAAACATTAAAAAAAAATTCGGTTTTTAGTTTAAAATGTTTTTTAAAATGTTCGAACAAAAACTTCGAATTCACAAAAAAATTTTCGTTTTCAATTTGAGTCGAAACCTAGAACATATCTGATAAATCAGAAGCATTTTTTACATTTAAGAAAAAAATTTGTTTTCTTATTATGTAATGATAATAAATTCTGTTGGACATAACTTGCCAGCCCAAATATAAATAAAAATTCCCCCAGGGTTTTATTTCAATTTAATTTAAATAGGGAATAAAATGAGAGAAGGGAAAAATTCCCGGGATATATTTTTATTTATTATTGGTCTGTATAGTTTTTTTATTGTGTGACTATTATTTTTTTAAAGTATTAGACAATTTTTCGGTCCACATCTACTTCACTAATATACATACATATAAACATTAGAATTTACTGATGTGATGCATTTACGAACATACCCAAATAATACATAATAATTAAACCTTTTTTTACAATATTTCTGCGCATAGCTTATTCCATCAAAAATAAATTTCAGTGTTTTATCAAGAATAAATATTAGGAATTAAGCACGACATTCAAATTCTTGTTAATTGAAAATTTCTTAAACTGTAAAAAATACTTCTGATAATCTGTTTTATAAAGCGGAAATATTTTATTAATAAGGCCTTAAGGTTTTATGAAATAAGGCCCATTACCCTACGATAAGCAAATATACTGAACAAATTTGCGTAGAGGATCAGGGATGATAAAGTTAGAACAAGTGTACTTTTTTCAGTACTATTATCATTGCAAAAGTACTGAAGTACTCCAATAACATGTTTAGTACAATTTAAAAATTTCAAACATTCAATTGGAAAATTGAAAAATAAAATTAATAAAAATTTGTTTCCAAATATCAGTAGAATTGCCAAATGTATATTGTCTATACTACATTCGTCGGCGAGTGTGGAACATATTTTTTCATAACATAATTTATTAAAAACAAACCATAGAAATCTCTTTTATGTAAATACTGTATCGAATTTAATTCAGACAAAATATTTACTACAGTCTAATGAATCTTGTTGCTACACACAAAAAAATAATTTAGGTGATTTTACCAAGGCGTGAATAGGCAATTTATTTTTATATAAAAAGAAAAAACTAAGTTTTATTGTCTTAAATAATTGGTAATTTATACAATAAGTATTGCCTAAAATTTTTGTTAAAATTACTAATTGGGTTAGGTATCTTCTTCGAATTTTTTTCTAATATGTATGAATGTTTATTTTATTTTTCAATTGTGAAAAAAACATTCAAATATAAATTTGAATATAAAATTAAATTAAAAAATTTTCAATAAAGGATAAAAATAAAACGTATGTAAGTGAGTATTATTAACATAAGATAAAAACTCCGCTGAACTTTTTAAAAACAAGACAGAATATATTAACAATAAAACCAATAATTATTTATTACTTTTATTGAAGATTATTAATTTGGACGACACGATGCTGGATCAATATGGATTTTAAAGACAAGATTAGTTTTAATCCTTTGACCTCAAATGGGCACTAAAAACCGCCCGGAACTTTAAGAAACCTCAAAACAATTTTTTCAATGCCACTCTAATATACAACACAAAGTTTCAGTATATCATTAAATTAATTGGTGCACATATGAATTGATAAATAAAATACATATCGACCCCTTTGCGCGGAATTATCGTATGTTACAAAAACCAAATTGTACAGGACAGCCATTTTTCTACTTTTCTCTGCTTTCGCTTACATGAAAATATACATTCAATTTTTGGAGCACCGAAGTGGAATTCGCCTACAATATTTTGTCAGGTGACGTCTATTTGAATGTAGAACAAGATTGCATCAAAAACTCAATTTCAAAAAAATTGGTATATACGATAATTTCGCGCAAAGAGGTCGATATAATGAAATTAAAAAAGTTAAAAAAGTATATAAAGTTTATTTTAAAAATGCTTTTTTATTAAAAAAAAAGTAGTAAATTTACCTAAATTTTAACAACATCAATATTTCCTAAATCTTGGAAAGTAGCTCGGGTTGTTCCAATCCCAAAGTGTAGAAATGTTCGGACAATTGATGATCTTAGACCCATATCAATTCTCCCTTCTTTGTCCAAAGCTGTTGAGCACATATTAAAGGACCAAATATTAAATTCTGTTCGAAGGCTTATTGTTCCATCTCAATATGCTTTTCGTTGTAATCACAATACTACTTCTCTCTTGCTTGACATGACTGATGATATAAGGAGGAATCTAAATGATGGTGAGTTGGCTTTACTAGTATCTCTTGATTTAACTAAGGCCTTTAATTCAATAAATTATGCTATTATGATTAAGAAATTGAAAGAACTATTTAAATTTTCTATCACGGCTTGCAAGCTTATATTGTCTTATCTTACTGACAGATCTCAATTTGTAAATATCAATGATCAGAGTTCCAATTTACTTGCAATTACTTCCGGTGTACCTCAGGGTTCAGTCTTGGGACCACTTCTTTTTATCTTATATATTAATGACTTGCCAGCCCAATTGGATTCTGAGTGCTGCAGATCATTGTTATTTGCTGATGATGTTATGCTCCTGTTTAATAGCAACAGAAATGATGTTGACGCTTTTAGCTGTAAAATTAATTATTACCTTCGTCGCTTTTCATCTTGGTCATCTGCGAATTCTTTGGTTGTTAATACTACTAAAACGAAAGCCCTAGTATTTGGTTATGGTGAATTATATTTGCACAACCTACGTATTTCTATATCTGGTTCTTCAGTTGTATTTGTTGATAAACTTAAATGTTTAGGTATCTATATTGACAAACGTCTGACTTTTGAGAGCCATATTGACCACCTCTGTTGTAAAATTTCTGGAATATTACGTAAACTGTACTCAACAAACACCTACTTGCCTTTTCGTATAAGAAGTTGTCTTGCTCATTCTCTTTTAATTTCGAATATTCTATATGGTCTTGAGGTTTTTACGGGTACATTTTCCTATGTGATTTCTAAATTAAATAGGGTGGTTAATATGATCGTTCGATTTGTTTATAATATTCGAGTACGTGAACATATTTCTGAATATGTTAAACTCTTCCTTGGCTGTTCCTTCCACAATTTGATACGGCGTCGAAATTTGTTATTTTTTTACAGGGTAATTAAAACTGGGTTGCCTACACCACTTTGCTCTAAATTTAGCTTTTCTCGTTCTACTAGGAACCCGCAAGTTTTGATTCCGAGAATTAATAATGGATTCTTTGAACATTCGTTTATTGTGAGAACTGCGCGTAGTTGGAACTGGTTGCCTCTGGAACTTAAAATTTTTTCTCATTCTAACAATGCATTCCGCCTAAAACTTTTTAGAATACTTTGTAATTAACTTTAAGGTTAATTACTGACCATTTTATTAGATCGATATCTCACTTAATTATTTAAATAAAAATCATGTGTTTTTATATGCATTTGTTTGTATTAAATATGTATTTACAAATGTATAATAAAACTTTTTACACTGCTGGGATCTTTTGTTTTCTGTGTTTTTTCTTTTCTTTTTTATTGGTTGGGGAACCGAAAAAAAACTAAACTGGTTTGAGGAATAATTTAATTAATTAAAATAATAAAATCATTTTTTTTATTTTTTATTTTATTATGTACATATATTTTTAGTAAATTTTATATTATTAGTTAGTTTATAATGGTATTCAGGCAAACTGCTTTGTAATATATATTTTAATTGGCCAAGAGTGGCTTTTTATATTACATTTGATGAAATAAATAAATAAATAAATAAATAAAACCTATGTTCTTGTACAAAATTTAACTTAGATAACTTTTCTAAAATAAAAATATAAACTAACTTTGCTATCATTGCTAAATTTTCAAAGCTTCTTTGTAATTTTAACAAAATTATTAGATACTTTTTCGAACATAGAAATTACCTAAGTTAAACGTTTTATTACCTAAGAAACTTAGATACTGCCATGCTACCTTTGCGCTTAGTTAATTTTATACTATATTTTTAGGTAATTTTACCTATGATTTTTTTTGTGTGTATAGTTTTAAATTAACAAAAAACTTATCGTTACTTTAATTTATAGCCTTACGTTATGTACAAGTTTATCAAAAAACTGATTTGCTACATAAATAGGACTTTGATGTCCTTGAAAAATAATAAAATGATTATTGTGCTCCTTAAAACACTTCGTTTATATGGTATGAACTATATGAATACTTTATTATTGGATTCAGAGGAAGAATTTAGCTTGATTTTTTGAAGAACAATCAAACGCGGCATTAGGGCTTTTAGAATGATACCAAATCCAAAAGAAATTTAATTATGTATAATAATAAAAATATGTTTTTGGTTTTTGACTTTTTATTAAACAAAATTGGCAGAACATGAAATTATTCAATTATAGAATAAAATAAAAAAAAATTTAAATATAAAATATACATATCGCGCTTGTTCAACAATACTTTATTAAGTCACACTAAAAATTCTCAGTTGAAGCAAAACAATTTTCATTTTCAACTTTTCAATCGGTTTAACAAAGGTACACATAACAAATTTTCAATATTTTTAATAACTATTTGCAATGTAGTACGTTTTTTGTTACAGTTTCATTCGTTCCAGATATATAAATGCGAGTGGCAGTACTTAATAGAAGTTTAAAAAATATATATCTGGCAACGCTGCTCCATAGACATTTCAATTTTGCCCATTCCTACATTACTAAGAACTAAGTTACCATGGAAGCAGTCTATTTTTAATTGAAAAGAGATCTAAAATGTATTTTTTTAAAAAGAAGTAATTAAAAATAAAAAAAATTGTATACTGCAAAATATAAAAACTTCTGGTGTTCAGCATGTTGCTAAAACAATATTCTTCAATCAAACACCATTTCAGCTGCTACACACAATAGCGGTATGCAAAGAAATACAAAAGCTAGCCCGCTTGCGTGTGGTGGACAATAGTGATTGGGATAAAAAAGCCATGACCGGCGGTGGCCTTCAGGCTGTTTTAATTTTTACAATAATCGTGGAGTTGGAATTATTATGGAAAAAGTTTTGATTGCCTCTTGTTGGGCGTAAGCAAACACAAAAGCCAAAAATTTCTTAGCAACAATTTGGTATTTAAAGACGACCATGGAACTCCTTAAGGACTAGAATTCACGTCCCTGTAGACACTATATTGCTCACAGTACTTAATGGAAAGATTCAGGCTAAGGTTTGAAGTAATAATTATTGTTGCAATAAATATTATTGTTAATGATAAACTAAAAATTACAATGTTTGAAAATTACAGTCTTTAAATATGAACATATGTATATATTTGTACGAAATAAAATTAACTGTCTGTTTAACGATATCAAACGTTAACGTTCGCATAGAAAATTACATTTAAAACGAACGTTAATTCGGACGTTGACGTTCAAAATCGATGAACGGGCTGTAAGTAACATGAATACCAAACCAATTTAATTTTTATATATAGTATTTATATAGTAACAGGTTTTATATAGTAGCAAACTATGTAAATATTGAATTTTGATTTTTACACTTTTTTGGGTATACCCTATAAACGGCTAATTTCTCGAAAGTGACAACCCGTTATTTGGATTCCTAGGGTCTTTCTACATAGAATTACGTTTTCCAATTTTTGTCACCACGAAATTTATCGGTTTTATATAGTAACAAACTATGTAAATATTGAATTTTGATTTTTACACTTTTTTGGGTATACCCTATAAACGGCTAATTTCTCGAAAGTGACAACCCGTTATTTGGATTCCTAGGGTCTTTCTACATAGAATTACGTTTTCCAATTTTTGTCACCACGAAATTTATCGGTTTTATATAGTAACAAACTATGTAAATATTGAATTTTGATTTTTACACTTTTTTGGGTATACCCTATAAACGGCTAATTTCTCGAAAGTGACAACCCGTTATTTGGATTCCTAGGGTCTTTCTACATAGAATTACGTTTTCCAATTTTTGTCACCACGAAATTTATCGGTTTTATATAGTAACAAACTATGTAAATATTGAATTTTGATTTTTACACTTTTTTGGGTATACCCTATAAACGGCTAATTTCTCGAAAGTGACAACCCGTTATTTGGATTCCTAGGGTCTTTCTACATAGAATTACGTTTTCCAATTTTTGTCACCACGAAATTTATCGGTTTTATATAGTAACAAACTATGTAAATATTGAATTTTGATTTTTACACTTTTTTGGGTATACCCTATAAACGGCTAATTTCTCGAAAGTGACAACCCGTTATTTGGATTCCTAGGGTCTTTCTACATAGAATTACGTTTTCCAATTTTTGTCACCACGAAATTTATCGGTTTTATATAGTAACAAACTATGTAAATATTGAATTTTGATTTTTACACTTTTTTGGGTATACCCTATAAACGGCTAATTTCTCGAAAGTGACAACCCGTTATTTGGATTCCTAGGGTCTTTCTACATAGAATTACGTTTTCCAATTTTTGTCACCACGAAATTTATCGGTTTTATATAGTAACAAACTATGTAAATATTGAATTTTGATTTTTACACTTTTTTGGGTATACCCTATAAACGGCTAATTTCTCGAAAGTGACAACCCGTTATTTGGATTCCTAGGGTCTTTCTACATAGAATTACGTTTTCCAATTTTTGTCACCACGAAATTTATCGGTTTTATATAGTAACAAACTATGTAAATATTGAATTTTGATTTTTACACTTTTTTGGGTATACCCTATAAACGGCTAATTTCTCGAAAGTGACAACCCGTTATTTGGATTCCTAGGGTCTTTCTACATAGAATTACGTTTTCCAATTTTTGTCACCACGAAATTTATCGGTTTTATATAGTAACAAACTATGTAAATATTGAATTTTGATTTTTACACTTTTTTGGGTATACCCTATAAACGGCTAATTTCTCGAAAGTGACAACCCGTTATTTGGATTCCTAGGGTCTTTCTACATAGAATTACGTTTTCCAATTTTTGTCACCACGAAATTTATCGGTTTTATATAGTAACAAACTATGTAAATATTGAATTTTGATTTTTACACTTTTTTGGGTATACCCTATAAACGGCTAATTTCTCGAAAGTGACAACCCGTTATTTGGATTCCTAGGGTCTTTCTACATAGAATTACGTTTTCCAATTTTTGTCACCACGAAATTTATCGGTTTTATATAGTAACAAACTATGTAAATATTGAATTTTGATTTTTACACTTTTTTGGGTATACCCTATAAACGGCTAATTTCTCGAAAGTGACAACCCGTTATTTGGATTCCTAGGGTCTTTCTACATAGAATTACGTTTTCCAATTTTTGTCACCACGAAATTTATCGGTTTTATATAGTAACAAACTATGTAAATATTGAATTTTGATTTTTACACTTTTTTGGGTATACCCTATAAACGGCTAATTTCTCGAAAGTGACAACCCGTTATTTGGATTCCTAGGGTCTTTCTACATAGAATTACGTTTTCCAATTTTTGTCACCACGAAATTTATCGGTTTTATATAGTAACAAACTATGTAAATATTGAATTTTGATTTTTACACTTTTTTGGGTATACCCTATAAACGGCTAATTTCTCGAAAGTGACAACCCGTTATTTGGATTCCTAGGGTCTTTCTACATAGAATTACGTTTTCCAATTTTTGTCACCACGAAATTTATCGGTTTTATATAGTAACAAACTATGTAAATATTGAATTTTGATTTTTACACTTTTTTGGGTATACCCTATAAACGGCTAATTTCTCGAAAGTGACAACCCGTTATTTGGATTCCTAGGGTCTTTCTACATAGAATTACGTTTTCCAATTTTTGTCACCACGAAATTTATCGGTTTTATATAGTAACAAACTATGTAAATATTGAATTTTGATTTTTACACTTTTTTGGGTATACCCTATAAACGGCTAATTTCTCGAAAGTGACAACCCGTTATTTGGATTCCTAGGGTCTTTCTACATAGAATTACGTTTTCCAATTTTTGTCACCACGAAATTTATCGGTTTTATATAGTAACAAACTATGTAAATATTGAATTTTGATTTTTACACTTTTTTGGGTATACCCTATAAACGGCTAATTTCTCGAAAGTGACAACCCGTTATTTGGATTCCTAGGGTCTTTCTACATAGAATTACGTTTTCCAATTTTTGTCACCACGAAATTTATCGGTTTTATATAGTAACAAACTATGTAAATATTGAATTTTGATTTTTACACTTTTTTGGGTATACCCTATAAACGGCTAATTTCTCGAAAGTGACAACCCGTTATTTGGATTCCTAGGGTCTTTCTACATAGAATTACGTTTTCCAATTTTTGTCACCACGAAATTTATCGGTTTTATATAGTAACAAACTATGTAAATATTGAATTTTGATTTTTACACTTTTTTGGGTATACCCTATAAACGGCTAATTTCTCGAAAGTGACAACCCGTTATTTGGATTCCTAGGGTCTTTCTACATAGAATTACGTTTTCCAATTTTTGTCACCACGAAATTTATCGGTTTTATATAGTAACAAACTATGTAAATATTGAATTTTGATTTTTACACTTTTTTGGGTATACCCTATAAACGGCTAATTTCTCGAAAGTGACAACCCGTTATTTGGATTCCTAGGGTCTTTCTACATAGAATTACGTTTTCCAATTTTTGTCACCACGAAATTTATCGGTTTTATATAGTAACAAACTATGTAAATATTGAATTTTGATTTTTACACTTTTTTGGGTATACCCTATAAACGGCTAATTTCTCGAAAGTGACAACCCGTTATTTGGATTCCTAGGGTCTTTCTACATAGAATTACGTTTTCCAATTTTTGTCACCACGAAATTTATCGGTTTTATATAGTAACAAACTATGTAAATATTGAATTTTGATTTTTACACTTTTTTGGGTATACCCTATAAACGGCTAATTTCTCGAAAGTGACAACCCGTTATTTGGATTCCTAGGGTCTTTCTACATAGAATTACGTTTTCCAATTTTTGTCACCACGAAATTTATCGGTTTTATATAGTAACAAACTATGTAAATATTGAATTTTGATTTTTACACTTTTTTGGGTATACCCTATAAACGGCTAATTTCTCGAAAGTGACAACCCGTTATTTGGATTCCTAGGGTCTTTCTACATAGAATTACGTTTTCCAATTTTTGTCACCACGAAATTTATCGGTTTTATATAGTAACAAACTATGTAAATATTGAATTTTGATTTTTACACTTTTTTGGGTATACCCTATAAACGGCTAATTTCTCGAAAGTGACAACCCGTTATTTGGATTCCTAGGGTCTTTCTACATAGAATTACGTTTTCCAATTTTTGTCACCACGAAATTTATCGGTTTTATATAGTAACAAACTATGTAAATATTGAATTTTGATTTTTACACTTTTTTGGGTATACCCTATAAACGGCTAATTTCTCGAAAGTGACAACCCGTTATTTGGATTCCTAGGGTCTTTCTACATAGAATTACGTTTTCCAATTTTTGTCACCACGAAATTTATCGGTTTTATATAGTAACAAACTATGTAAATATTGAATTTTGATTTTTACACTTTTTTGGGTATACCCTATAAACGGCTAATTTCTCGAAAGTGACAACCCGTTATTTGGATTCCTAGGGTCTTTCTACATAGAATTACGTTTTCCAATTTTTGTCACCACGAAATTTATCGGTTTTATATAGTAACAAACTATGTAAATATTGAATTTTGATTTTTACACTTTTTTGGGTATACCCTATAAACGGCTAATTTCTCGAAAGTGACAACCCGTTATTTGGATTCCTAGGGTCTTTCTACATAGAATTACGTTTTCCAATTTTTGTCACCACGAAATTTATCGGTTTTATATAGTAACAAACTATGTAAATATTGAATTTTGATTTTTACACTTTTTTGGGTATACCCTATAAACGGCTAATTTCTCGAAAGTGACAACCCGTTATTTGGATTCCTAGGGTCTTTCTACATAGAATTACGTTTTCCAATTTTTGTCACCACGAAATTTATCGGTTTTATATAGTAACAAACTATGTAAATATTGAATTTTGATTTTTACACTTTTTTGGGTATACCCTATAAACGGCTAATTTCTCGAAAGTGACAACCCGTTATTTGGATTCCTAGGGTCTTTCTACATAGAATTACGTTTTCCAATTTTTGTCACCACGAAATTTATCGGTTTTATATAGTAACAAACTATGTAAATATTGAATTTTGATTTTTACACTTTTTTGGGTATACCCTATAAACGGCTAATTTCTCGAAAGTGACAACCCGTTATTTGGATTCCTAGGGTCTTTCTACATAGAATTACGTTTTCCAATTTTTGTCACCACGAAATTTATCGGTTTTATATAGTAACAAACTATGTAAATATTGAATTTTGATTTTTACACTTTTTTGGGTATACCCTATAAACGGCTAATTTCTCGAAAGTGACAACCCGTTATTTGGATTCCTAGGGTCTTTCTACATAGAATTACGTTTTCCAATTTTTGTCACCACGAAATTTATCGGTTTTATATAGTAACAAACTATGTAAATATTGAATTTTGATTTTTACACTTTTTTGGGTATACCCTATAAACGGCTAATTTCTCGAAAGTGACAACCCGTTATTTGGATTCCTAGGGTCTTTCTACATAGAATTACGTTTTCCAATTTTTGTCACCACGAAATTTATCGGTTTTATATAGTAACAAACTATGTAAATATTGAATTTTGATTTTTACACTTTTTTGGGTATACCCTATAAACGGCTAATTTCTCGAAAGTGACAACCCGTTATTTGGATTCCTAGGGTCTTTCTACATAGAATTACGTTTTCCAATTTTTGTCACCACGAAATTTATCGGTTTTATATAGTAACAAACTATGTAAATATTGAATTTTGATTTTTACACTTTTTTGGGTATACCCTATAAACGGCTAATTTCTCGAAAGTGACAACCCGTTATTTGGATTCCTAGGGTCTTTCTACATAGAATTACGTTTTCCAATTTTTGTCACCACGAAATTTATCGGTTTTATATAGTAACAAACTATGTAAATATTGAATTTTGATTTTTACACTTTTTTGGGTATACCCTATAAACGGCTAATTTCTCGAAAGTGACAACCCGTTATTTGGATTCCTAGGGTCTTTCTACATAGAATTACGTTTTCCAATTTTTGTCACCACGAAATTTATCGGTTTTATATAGTAACAAACTATGTAAATATTGAATTTTGATTTTTACACTTTTTTGGGTATACCCTATAAACGGCTAATTTCTCGAAAGTGACAACCCGTTATTTGGATTCCTAGGGTCTTTCTACATAGAATTACGTTTTCCAATTTTTGTCACCACGAAATTTATCGGTTTTATATAGTAACAAACCATATATGTGATTTTTCAAGTTAATTTTTAACTTTTGTTGTCATATTATTACTTGCGGACATCATGGAATTGAAATAACAAACTTTTTTTTTGTTGATGTTGTTTACAAAAACACGTGGAATTGAAATAACACACTTTTTTTTAGTTGAAAATAGTTGCAAAAACATGTACTTAAGTATGTTTTGCTCTCATACTATTTTTTTCAACTATTCAAAAAAAGTTTGTTTTCTCGGTATGATTTGTTCACGCACGTTTGAAGTTCATTCTTCCTTTCCTTGTGTAATTGTAGTTGGCAGCACTTACATGTCGATTTCGTTTAGTTGCACCATTTTTAGAACTTTATTTAATCTTTGTTCCGTCCTGTTTAAAGGTTTTATAGGAACTGTCTTTATTAACGAGCACTTTTTATTATATATTTTTTTTGTTTAATTTTGGTGTTTTATTTCAATCTAATCAATGGTGTTTGGTTTATCTCTTGATAACGTAAAACGGTAATTCTTGAACACGTTGAAGCAATTCAATGAAAGTTCGTTTACAAAAAAATATAAAATAAAACACTGGTTTCGTTTAATAATTTTTTTATGGCTTGATTACAATTTTGTGTTCTTTTTTAACAGCTGTGGGGTTTACTTTTTGCTCCTGTTTTTTAAGGCGAATTCATTACAGGTGGTCATCGGCAGGGTTGTCAGATTTGGCGATTTTCAAACATGTGTGGCGACTTAATTTCGATTTTGCGACATGTCAAGTTTTTGGCGATTAAGTTGTCCATTTGTAATGAGCACGGAAACCTTGAAAATATGCCCTGAAAGTTGTTAGAAATATGCCCCAAAAAATTCAAAAATTGCTAATTTGAAAACAAAATATTCAACAATTTAATTACAGTTCCACGTAATAAAAACAATCCTAAAAATATAATCAGGAGAGGCCAAACTCCAACTTATTTACAGACGAATTTTCGAGATGTTACCCTATGTAGAAACGATTGGCAGTAATCGGCTCACATAATCAAAGTTATGTAAAGAGGTTAAAATTCATATTAGAGTTATTTGTACCGAATATTATCTAGATATAAACATCCATATGTGATTTTTTGTCTTAAAGGGATTTAAAGGACGGTCGCTAAATTGTTTATTAATGTTAACTTTTTAAAGGCAGTTTAAGTGATTGAAGCTATATAGATGAAAACTTTGGGAAAATGTTAATTAAATTTGCAGTAAAATATTTTTGGGGTGAATTTAATGTAAACAACAACATATTTAGATGGTTTACGGACACAGAGTTTAATTTGGAAAGAAAATTTTATGGGTAATATGTGAAATTATAGATCGATTCTCTTTTCGTCCTTGGTACATTTAAAATGTATTTATTCATATATAAAATTTTAAAGCTTAAAATAACATTTGTCTTTAATGACAACCTGCTTTTTCTTAAAATTTTCCAGTAAAAATTAAATGCAGACGGCGAAATTGAAGCAACATGTTGGAATAAGTATTTAAAACAAAAGCCAAAATTCCGCAAAAAATAAATTATTTTTCGCTGCGAAAGCTCTTGTAGGCATCTAAAAAATTCAACGTGTATCAAAATATGCCTCAAAAAGGCAAAATATGCGTAAACTTTAAAAATGCTGCAAAAAGGATCTTTTAACTAAATTATGCAAAAAAATGCACTAACAAATCGATGCCAAAATTCATAAAAAGCTCTTTATCGGATTAATATATTGTTTCTGCATTCATTGGACGCACAAGAAAAAACATGCAATTCCATATTTATGGTTTCCCTGGTGATGAGCCATGAATTTGTTTTGAAACTCTTTAAATTCAAACCGAAAAAATTATATTATTATAGTATAGTAAATTATGTAATGTTGAAATGGCTGATGAAGATATTGAAAATATTCAAGAAAATTGTTTTTCATTTTTAAAAATGCTCCTGAACGAATTAATAAATTGAATTCCTTAAAACATGGTTATACGTTTTTAAAACTTACGAACATTTTTCAATTATAAAATGCGGCAATTTTTTATCAGAAGAAAAATTCGTTGTTGTTAAACACAATGGCAATAATTTCCGTTTGTTTATTGAAAAGAGTATTTAAATGATGATATTCCATCTTATTTAATCAGTTTTGTCCAAAATTTTTTATCTCTGGGTGTTTTTTATGCTGGTAATTTCAACTAGTAATGCCTGTGTTGAAAGAGTATTTTCAATAATGAACTCTACTATAACTAGCCTTCGGAGTAGAATGCAATACGAACTTCTTGACGCGTTATTACGAGTTATAAATTAAATGAATGTAAATGTTACATGTTGCACTTATTTTCTAACTTTGTTAAATAAATTAAATTGTACACCCTTAAAATGTATTCCAAAAAAGAAGACAGAAATGGAGTATAGTGTGTTTGATACATATATAATAGAACTCCAACTACATGCATGTGTATATTCAATATTTGTTCAATATTAGCTGCGTTCGAGAACACAAAAGTTTTTACTATTTTTTACTGAACAGTAGCTCGTTTCTGTATTTCTCGCAACGTAAAATTTCTTACATGAAGTGTGAAACAAAAAATTCCATCGTTTCTCGATTTATGAGATAAAAGTGTTTATGTATTTGAATGCGAAAACAGACACAACAAATTCTGTTTATACTGGAATACTTCCAGTAATTAAGTGTCAAATAAAAGCGAAACGTCAACAAAAGAAATAAATATAATAAAAACAGGGCTGCCAGATTTGACGAGTTATCGTCATCTTGACGATTTTTTGTTCCGATATTAACAAAGTGACGTTTTGATGATTTTTTCTAAAAAAGTGACGAAAGCAAAAACAAAATCAAAAATATTTTATAATTTTGTTGTTACTTCCTATAGAAATTCATCTTGAATTTTTAAATTTCAAACACTTCTATTTTGTGGCGTTGAAAATTGAAAAAAAAAAAATAATATGAATGTCTGTAGAAAGCAACAACAAATTTATAAAATATTTTTGATTTTATTTTTGCTTTTAATGAAATTGTTGGCGTTGCGTTTTACACTTTAAGACCCTTAGTCTTCGAAAAAAGATAATTGTAAATATTTTTATATGTTTGTTTATTAGAAAAAAAGATATCTTTAGAAACACGGCTGCTTAAATTTTTATATTTATCCCTATTGTGAAAATTGTCCTCGAAATTGTTTGTTTTTTCCCTAAAAAATGTATCGGCAAAAGCAAAATTTCGAGGGAAAGTAATGGACCGACTTGGCTTATTTTGAACATTTAATACTTCTTATATACATATACAAAATATGATTGATATTTGATATTCTTATCTTATATGTACACTTTTGTGCCAAAACCATTATTCCGGCAAGAAAGAAATTTGTTTGTCTCCCAGTAAAAACTTTTTCAAAATGGATAGCTTCTTTCACTCGTTATTAAGTAGCTTTCTTCTATAAGAACTTCGATAACTACTTTTTTCTGGATGTATTAAGATATAAAAAAATGACTTACTTTTGAATTTGTTCTTTTTGGCACAACCCTTGTAAAATTCATTAGTTTTTCAGTAGAATTGTATGTAGTGCTTTTATGTGTTTCTGATTACTTAACATATTATTTTGTAGGCGAAGATTTTACTGGGTCTTTAACCCGTTTATTTATGAACCGATTTTTTTAATTTTAACTACAAGGTATTCTACTAAGTCTATTTCAGGTAAAAAAGAAAAAGATTATAGGAATAGGTAAATTAAAGATTTATATCTCAATTATTAAATAATAATTATTAAATACCCATGAACTTTAACTATGTTTTTGTTTGATTATTTTTTAATAAAAGTCGAAACAAATTTGTTTAAAATTGATTTTAAATTGCACGATTTTTAAAACAAAAAAGACGATTTTTTTTATTTTTTCTCAGGAAATTGACGATTTTGACACAAATTTATCTGGCAGCACTGATTAAAACCAAAACAAGAAAAGGCTAACAAAAATTTAAACTAACAAAATATAACAATTCTTTTTTGTTTATTTTCATCATATATATTATGCATTTATCATTTATATTCCTTCTATTTTTTTATTTATTAAAAAAAAATAGTATATAAACATATTTTAAATTCAAAATATCTACATTTTGTTTTTCTCGCCACCAATTTCAAATGTGACTTATTTTGACAGTTCTTGAAAAAAACTTTTCGCAAAATATTGTTATAGAAACACTTTTTCTCGCATCCTTCCAATAATTGCTGGAAAATTATTTAAATGACAGATAATTCTCGCAAAAAAAAGATACAGAAACACTTGTGTGAGAAAAACCATTTTTTGTTTCATTTTTCACTGTTTCTGTCCCGATTCACTGGTTTCAGTCGGAAAATTTTACGATGCGAGAAATACAGAAACGGGCTACAGTAGCCTGAATGCAGTAAATGAGAACACAAATTGAGAGCGAAAAGTGACAGTTCTTAATAAAAATTAAACAAAATATATGTATATGTATTATGCCGATTTTTTTTAATTTTAGCGATTCGGAACTAATTTATTTTTTTAGGATTTTTAAAAAATATTTATAAATATATTTTACTTAAAAAACTAAAAAAGATAGGCTTTGGCAATTTTTGACATTGAATTTGGCGAAAAAGGTCAAACTTAATCTGACAACCCTTGTTTTAGGATTTAAATCAGTGTTCGAACATAAACATTAATGTTCGATAACACGCGATCTCTGAAACCGGTCCTAAGGGTCTATACTGATGGTTCCAAGATGGGCAGTAGTGTAGGTGGAGGTTTCTTTGGCAAGAAATTGGTCATAAGGGTCTCTTTTAGGCTGCCGGATGGCAGTAGTATACTTCAGACGAGAGATACATATGTATTTATATGTACGGTCAGCAAGGCTGCCATTGCAGCTCTGGCAGGTTTCTTCATGACATCTATGTTAACAGTGGAAAGCCGGATGTCTCTAATTGAGATCGCGGAACATACCAGGATAACGTTGACATAAGTACCAGGGCACAGCGGATGCCGAGGTAACCAAACAGCGGGCGGTCTGGTCTGGCCAGACAGGGCTGTACACATGCTCGTCCACGGCCTGATCGGCATTTCAATGGCTCGCTTGAAGACTCTCATCAGACGTGAGTCGTACAGAAGGGTCTCAAAGGAGGCGGCAGGGTTAGCATACCTGCTTGATGGCCAGGGGCCTGATTCTGGCAGTCGTGATCGAGTACTTTCTCGATTCGAAAGCAATTTAATATCTAATTATTTCAGTTAATACTGAACAAATCGGAATTATTTTTTCAGTTTTGTCCAGTATCGACTGAAAGAATTAGAAGTTAAATTGCTTTCGAATCGAGAAAGTACTCGATCACGACTGCCAGAATTAGGCTCCAGAACTTTATAGTCTGGCTACGACGCTTCGAGAACGCGCGTGCTACTTGGTCTCGGTTAAGGACAGTGATATCGGTCATTACGGGTCACTGGGTGATAGGGACTCATACGGGGAGAATGGGTCTTGATTATAATCGGGTGTGTTCTAGATTCCGAACCCACTCGAAAGTGGTTTACTTAAGCATTTTTTGTGTTCTGTATTTCACATCCACATGTTTTTATTCGTTTTCAATTAGAGTAGTAATGGGTTGGTGAAAGTAAAACAAATCGACTTTTATTCTAATATGTGATAACATTTTTAACAAAAAAATAAATTTTGATTTTAGCTTAAAATCTTCTTTATCGGATTTAATTAAAAATATATCATTATTTAAAACGCAAAAGGCCCTAACTAACCCTAAATTTAAAATCGACTTTTTCATTGATTTTGATGTAATTATAGCTAATTTTTTAACGAATTTTATGTTATTTTCCGACAATTTGTATTTTTTTTAATCGATTTAGCGGTCTCAAATTAGTTTTCGGGTTTGTTTCAAATTTTGCAATTTTTTGCGAATTTTAGCCATGTTTGCGATAGAAGCGATTTGTTCCTGTAAGTTTTCTGATTCTTTACAACTTTAACGATTTATCATGACGCTGTGCGAATTTCCGCGAATTTAGCAATTTTTACTGAATTATTGCCATTCCTTAAGTTTTAGGAACTTTTAATAAATTTTAGGGCAATTTTGCAATTGTTTTTGTTATTTTCCTACATTTTGTTTTTTTAAACCTATTTACCGATTTCAAATAAATTTAAGTGTTTGTTTAAAAGTTTGCTATTTTTTCGCGAATTTTAGCCATGTTCGCATTTCCTGTGATTCTTTACAGCTCTTACGATTTTTGAAAAATATAAGGCATTGCTGTCATGCTGCGGTTAGCAAATTAGCGATCTTTAGTGCAACAAAAGTTTTTTCGAACAAAAACTTCGAACACAAAAACATGCGGACTTGAGAACACCAATTTATGAATTATTCAAAAAATGTTTCGTTTTCAATTCGAGTCGAAACCTAGAACATAGCTGAATGACTACTGTTGAAGTTGTCATGATGATGAGCGGGAGGAGACGGGGATATTAGGGTTAGGAATTTTAGGAGAGCGGAATCGATCACTCTGATCTGCAGGCAGTCGGGGTGGTTTGAAGCAGAGAATGACAACAAGTACCCATAAGAATAATATACAGAGGTATTTACCCACGCTTTTCGTTATTGTGTATGCACATATTTATAACGCAAAAAGTATGGTTATTACTTATACTTATGCACGGCAATATCTTCACGCAACCATATTCAGTAAACAAAAATACATGAATGTTATGCAGATATTATTCAATAACCATGAATGTGTTTTGGGTATCTGCCATACATTTAAAATATCCATGTTAAAAAAAATACCTTCAGTATTTTTGGCACTTCTGTGTAAAAATGAAAAATTTTTTTTTTTAACAAAATTGTGCTTTGATCACTTGGCAGGTATGGGACTATGTAAATATTTTTTATGATACATAAAATAAATTTGTCATCAGCATTGCCTATGTTAAACTACACATAAGCTCTATATTTTTATAAAAAATAGGACCACGAGGGGTGGAAAGGGGCAATTTCTGCTCTCCGAAGCTATCTAACAGATTTTATTGAAATTTAAAACATTGATAGATCCATATTTATATGGACACATAAGCTTTGTATTTTTTAGAAAATAGGACTAGGAGGGAAGCTCGGGGGTATTTTCTGCCTCTGCAAAACCATCCAACAGATTTTAATTAAATTTAAAACATAGAAAAGGGCCTACTTATATGGACACATAAGCTATATAGTTTTTTAAAAAATAGAACTTTCTTAAAAATTTTAATGAAATTAAAAATATAGATACACAGTAGCTATGTATTTTTTTTTTCAAACTAAGACCACGAGGAGCAAATTACATGTACGTTTTGGATTGAATATTAAAAAAATTTTGTTAAACAGCAATTTTGACACACATGCAGAATAACATGTGACCTAAAAAGTTGACAAGTCAGATGTAAAAAACATGTCGCAAACGCTATAAAAACCAATGTAAATAAATGTATTGAGTGGTTGTTTCACTCTTTCTTATTAGCACAACATACAAATCCATACTTAGAAGCATACATTAAAAGCCATGTATGCCTTCTCGTGCCACTTATCTAGGCTTTGCGGGTGTGACAGCGACAAGTGCATGTGTATGGTAACTGGGTTTATATTTTAACAACTACAGTGTGTAAAATAAATTATGGTAAAATTAAAAAAAAACATAATTTTATTGGCTTTACAAAACTGTCATAAAAGCATACATGTAGAAGATTTTATTTGAGTTTTCTTTGATACAATTCTTGCTTTAATTTGCAAAACATTATAGCAGTTCACACTGAATTAAATTATTTTTTTAATTGATTTACCTAAAATAAGGAAATTTTTAATACATATTGCTTTAAAAAAATTTTTAAAGTCAAAGTTTTAAATCAGCTTAAAAAATTAAGTATGAAAATTTAATAGGTATGTTTTAAATTTATTTCCAGCCAAAACCATTTATTGTGATTAAATGTTAATAAAAATATTTGCGCTTAGTTTTTTGTGTTTGCTGTACTTTAAAATTCTCTGATCAGTACAGTTGCAAAATTTTTTTGACATCAATGTTGTAGATTCTATAGAAATTGTTGCATGCCCATGTCATACTCACACTTGTTTGTTTTACCGTTAAACATTAAGCAAAAACACAATTACACAAGCATGTGTATATCGTTAGCAAAAACGCAAAAAGTCGTAACTAACAAAAAATTAAAAATCAGCTTTTTGATTGATTATTATGAATGCCATTAAAATACATGTCTGGACACTTCTTCGATCAAAAGTGACGCTTTTATTAACAAAAAACAAAGGGACGTAACTACAAGTGTGTTTATTTTCTTAATGCAAAACCGCGTAATTACACATTTTTTTCTAACAAACTATGATGAAATAATGAAGTTTTGTTTGTTTTTTAAATTATTTTTTACTTTGCAATAAATTAACTTTAGTTATAAGAAGAATATTGATAACTTTGTTTTTTTTTTTAATTACTTTTTTTTTTTATTTTGCAATAAATGTTGTTTAGTTTTAAGAATAATAAATGAATGTATTACTATCTTCACTACACATTATTAAAAACATGATTGAATTAAAATTAAATTTACAAAAATAAAAATAGCCGTTTTTTATAAGTATTTTTTCCCTGGTCCATATAATATAATCCATATAAATATGGATCTATCAATGTTTTAAATATCATTAAAATCTGTTGGATAGTTTTCGAGAGGCAGAAAATACCCCCGAGCTTCCCTTGTGGTCCTATTTTTTAAAAAATATTTAGCTTATAGGTCCATATAAATATGGATCTATCAATGTTTTAAATTTCATTTAAATCTGTTAGATAGTTTTGGAGAGGCATAAATTGCCCCCTATTTCCCCTCGTTATCCTATTTTTTAAAATATATATAGCTTATGTGTTCATATAGAGGTGGATCTATCTATGTTTTAAATTTCATTAAAATCTGTTAGATAGTTTTGGAGAGGCATAAATTGCCCCCTATTTCCCCTCGTGATGATATTTTTTAAAAAATACATAGCTTATGTGTCTATATAAATATGGATCTATCTATGTTTTAAATGTCATAAAGATCTGTTAGATAGTTTCCTCGGTAAAAGTACCCTTTTCCGACGCATGTATTGGTTTGTAAATAGGTTGAGTAGTTCTCGAGTTATAAAACAGCTTAGTCAAATCTTAAAATGCTTTAAAATAATCTTGATATTTTTCTGAATAACAACACACAAAAACTTTTGCCTAGTTTCTAAATTTTTAAAATTGCATTTGCCATCTCTGCTCTCTATCGCGCTCTGTATATTTACGTTATACTTACGGTAATACACATACTTATATGGGTATTGCAGATAGCTAACAGAAATTTTATTTATATCTGCATGTACATTCAAAAAGAAGAATGAATATGCAAATACACATTGGCAGCGTATACCTATACATATTCAACTTTAGCTTGTTATAGGTATTGGTATGTGTGTGTATGGTTTTGATTTTTACTCATGCATGTCCATACATGTTTTTTCACTAATATTGAAAGAGTACTTAAAATGATACTTTTGTCATTCTCTGGTTTGAAGCTGCAGTGACCTCTGCGGAATAGTCTGGTGAATACTGGCTGACTCTTGTCACTGACTAAGGGTATCACAAAGGGACCACTATAAGGACCCATTGAACCTAACCTAACAGTGTAGTTTTCATTTATGTAATTTGTTTTCTTAACAGCCTGTTTTTAGAAAATCAAGGCAAAATTTCGGGGGGTGTGCTGGAAATCGCAAAACGCTAGAATTTTAAGGCTGTTTTTAATACACTTTTAATCTAATTTTTGTTAATAAAGTCTGTTTATAATAAAAATTCTTTTATTACAGAAATCTTACTAAAAAACGACTTTTAAAATTCTTGCGTTTTGCGTTGGCGATTTCCAGCACACCCCTGTTCGTGTGAGAAATTATACTGAAAACAAAAACAATTTTTCGTTTTTATTGTTGTTTTAAATATAAATTCTCACATGCAAATTTTGTTTTCATTTTCTAAAAACATTTGTTTAACTTTAAAAATAAAAAACAATTATTTTTTTCGTTTTTGCTTGATTTTTAGTTTATTACTTATACACTTAATTAACATGAAACATTTGATTAAAATTCTTATATATAATTGTATGTTTATCAATTTGCTATAGTTATTTTATTTGATTATTTTTTTGCTAAAATTTATATATTTATAATATTATACATTATTAAAATCATACAGAAAATGTAATAAATATTTTTGTTAAAATTGCAATGTTTGTTAATTCAAGTTTTATCTTTTTTTTAAATACTTTAAAATTATCTGAAATACTTGAAATATATTTTAAACATTTTCTATAATATTTTTAAAATTTCTTAATATAAGTCAGAACTGTTCAACTCCAGCAATTAAGAATTTTATTCGAAGAATTTATGAGATAAGTTTTGAGCATTCCAATATGTTCATACTTTAAAATTATATTTTAATGCATCTAAAATAAAAAATTCAAAAAAAGATTTTAGAATTGTAACAATTCGAATACTTTTTAAATATGAATGTAGATTTTGAAGACGTATGCAATTTTGAACCGTATTTGAATAATTCTGACATTTTAAATACTCTTAAAACAGAACTGCAAAAAAATCGAGGATTCAGATAATTTGCTACTTTTTAATTATATTCGAAAAAGATCTGGAAGATTCTGAACAATTGCAAAACGTTTGAAACCTTATAAAAGAGTTCTAAATCATAATTAAAGTAGTTTGTGGTATTTTAAAAAATTCAAATTTTCACAAAAACAATTAAAACTATCAAAAAAGTTTTTTTTTATTAAAAAAAACTTTTTTTTCATTTTGTACAAGTTTAATTTATAATAAATAATTTTATAAAAGAATATAGTTTTTTAAGATAAGTTAAATAAATATATGTAGCTCTGAAGTTGAGATTAGGTTTTGTATTTTTATAAACTTTAAAGCCTTTTATTAAAAATATAGCAACTTAAAATTAAATTCCTGATCTTAACGTTATTTGGATTTTTGTTAAATACTTTTTAAAATTTTCGTTTATATAAAATTAGTTTTATATAGAAAAAGCTTACAAAAGAAAGTTCAAAAAAGACTTAGCAAAAATTTTTTTATTTTCTCTTTCAATAACATTTTCATTAAATATTAATTCTTTAAAATTTGTTATAAATATTATGTTGTTTTTAATATTTACTAAAAGCATTTTATTTAAACTTTCAACAATTGACCTTTTTTATAAAATTATGCTTTCAAACTTAAATACATATTTGCCTTAACAAATTTTTTATCTATTTATTAAATGATTTGAAGTTTTTCAATAATTTTTTTAAATATGAGTGTAGCTGTTGGTCTTTCGTTTTAATTAAAAAAAAATTTAAATTAATTTTATAATAAATTAAAAATTTTTTAATACATCTTTAAACTTAAATCACATTTCATAAAACTAAATTGTGTAAATTTTTTTTAACAAAAGTTTTGAATATTAATCTAAAGTTTGTTTATAATTTAAATTCCATTTAAATTATTTATACATATGTTCGAACTTAATTAAGACTTTTTTCCATATAAGTCTCTGAATTAAGCTGATGTTCTGGCATTTGTTTAAAATCTAAATCTCCGTTGTTTTGATCCACATTATTGACCTCATATCATCGACTTTGCAAAGAGCTAGCTGCGGAATTTGAAGAGAATCCTGATTGTAAGCTGGTCATTGAACCACGATAATTGGCTGAACTTAAAACTTCATAGAAATAATTTAATTGGGCTGAGCCATTTGAACCGCAACTAGGGCTAAACCAGTGTAAAACGTAATTGTCTTTGTGATTCATAACATGGGAGCCCTGAAAGAAACAAATTAATCAATATTTTTTTTATTTTTCGTTAAAATTTCAAAATTGCAGAACTTACCTGCACACTCTCTTTATTGTGGCATATTAAACTAGGTTCCTCTTTGAAATAGTTGACCCCTTCTTGTAAATCCTCAGAATCAAAGAATGATACTGCTAAATCTGTAACAAAAACCCAATATATTATTTCTATTTATTTCCCTATTTGAAAAAGCTTTTATTTCCCCTCCACTTACCGTGTTTTTCCGACAAATCTTTGGTCACTCTATACAAAGTAAAATGTAAATCACTATTCAACACATCAAAATCCCAGGTCAAAACACTCTTTGGATCAGAGTTCCTAATCACCACCTCATGAGTATAACCGGTTTTTAATTCCACAGTTTTATAAAGATTCTGATGTAATTGATGCTGATTGGCGAAAGCTCCATTGCTATTTTCCAATTTAGTTTGGTGATCATTGTGGTCCTCTTCTTCCAAAGAATTCATTTTATACAGAGTTTTGGGCACCAAACCGCCTTCATGGACAAGCGTCTTCATAAGGGAAAGGAGGGAAAAATAAATACAGATAAATTGTTTAAGTATTTATAACGCTTAAAGCTTTAATTTAGAGCTTAATCTTTATATGAGAATTTAAGAAAGCTTTTGCTTGACACTAGCTTTTGGAGAAGATTTACAACAGTTTTAAAGGACGTTTACCTAAACTTTTAAGCATTACTACGTCAAACTTTAAATCAATAATAAGATAAATTCGAACTGTGGAAAGCACAAAAACACTTTTGGTTGACAAAAATTATAAAGTTATTAAACATTTAAAGCTTTAATGGATTAAACATAATCTGCAACAGAATGTGAAAAGACGTTTAAAAAGATTTTTAAATTGACATAAAGTTGGAAAATAGCTCAATAAAGTTTTTTGTAAAAATAAGATCGAAAACAATTTTAAAAGACTCTTACAAAGTTTTTAAATCTTAAAAAATCCAACATGAACTTTTACATAAAGCCTTTGCAATATAGTTTTACAGGCCTAATTAGGCTTTTTAAATTACTTACAATAATATTTTAATTCAACTTAATTACAGAAGTAATATTTATTAGGTAAAAGTTTTAAAAGCTTTATTTGTTTTTAACCAAAACTTGTGTACACCTAAAAGCTTTAAATTATAGCTTTACTTTAAATTAATATTTAAAAAAAATCGTTTTTCTAGAAACGAGCTTTAAGAAAAATCTACATCTGTTTTTACGATTAAAAATCCATTTAAGCTGAAACAGTTACACTTTGTATATAAACGAAATTTTATAAAAAGAATATAAGAATTATTTCGCACCTGAGCATAAAGAGGGTATTAACTAGGGTATTCATTCGGTTAACCGTCAATCGGTTAACCGATTAATTACTACCCGATTAACGGATCGGTTAATTTCAAATTGGCTTTTTTCGATTAACGATTAAACCGGTTAATTTCAGTCGATTAACCGATGTTATAAAATTTTTAATTTTTTGTAGTATTATAACATATTTTTTTGTGTTTTTAATTATTTGTTTCGTCTTACAAACAAAGGTGTTCAGTGATATTCATTTTAACCCATTTTCCGCCGACCGATTTCAATGTTCAATCAATAGGAATGTGGCGAAATGTTTGTTTCGCGTACTTTTTATACGTATGTGTTTAATAATTTGTTTCTTCTCATACCTTCTCATATCAGTCTTTTAAAATAATTAACCGAAACAATTAGAAGTGTTAAACATTTTTAAAAATTAAAACAGGACTCTAAGGGCATAATGGAATATTTTATATGTTTAGAGAAATCCTTAAAAAGGACTGAAAAATTAGATATTCATCTACGATAAGTGAAAGAATTTTTTCTAAGTCAAGTTTTGTCAAAACAAAAGAAAAGAATCGCTTTCCACTTTTTATGTTAATTGAGATTTTGATGAGGTGTGGTAGAGAAAGATACGCCTCGTCGACCAGCATGTATTTTTTCTTCTATTTAAGTCTTGAAGTGCGTAAAACTAATTGTATTTTTTATTTTGTTCTCAAGCTGCAAATAGAAAAAATAAAAAGTTTTTTGTCTCTCCTGTAAAATGTGTTTGAAGGAAGTTAGCAGGTTTGCATATTAAACCGACGATATGACTGTTGTGGGCTACCGCTTATAATTTATATTTCTACTGTGCAGTTATGACGGATCAATGAGCACAGCATTAAAATTTTTATTTTTATTTGAAACACAACAATATTTATTTTAAGCAATTGTAAAATATTATTTAGGAAATTATGACGATATGACTTGATAGCACACCTTGTGAATCCGCCAATTATGTATTAATTGAAAAATGCATGTTACATATTTATGAATTGTTTTTTTGTTTGCTCGTTTTAGTTCAAGAATTTTAATGTTTGGTATGTTATTGTTTTTTTACTAATAAACCACCAATAATAAATAATTAATGCATTTCTACACTCAAAATAAAAATCAATCCATCCGTACTCAAATCAATCCGAAGCGGTATTAATAGTACGGTGAGTACAGATTTTCTTGAATCAAGTACAGAAAGATTGATTCAAGTACGGATTTTCAATCGAAAAATACTTAAATTATCCATATTCAATCCCGTTTCGTACTTGAAATAACCCGAAAATGAGATTGAGTTAAGTAAAACTAAGGTTAAACACAACAAAAAGTTAAATTTTTTTTTTACTTGATTTAAGAATTTCATACTTATTTCAAGAAATTCCGGGATTGATTTTCGAAAGTAATCCCATTTAGGATTGTTTTAAGTACGTTTAAGTGTTATTCGGGACAACCAGGGTTCTACTGGGATTGGATAGGGTTGGTCTTAGAACACTTATAGGGTTCTTGACGGGTCACTGTCCTGTTAGGACTTGTACGAGCAAATGGGACAACACCATACCGGACTTCTGCAGGTTGTGCGGGGATGCAGAGGAGTTAGAGACGATCGAGCACGTACTGTGCCATTGTCCTAGGATACAGGGTCTCAGGCAGAAGTGGCTAGAAGATAGGTTTCACGACGAACTGGGGTGCATAGCTGGATGTAATCCGGCCGATCTACTGGGGTTTGTCAGGGAAATAACGCGGCTGTTTCTGTTGAGGGGACTGTAAGGGGGGTTATTGGTCCTACTTTCTAATTTTTTTCCGTCTATCGCATACTTCTTTTTCTCTACTTTTCACTTCTTATCCTATATCATATTTCTTTGAAGGGATTCACAATGGACTGTATTGGTCTCCGAGTGGAGGTGTGCCCGTGGGCGCACAATCCTTCTTAACCTAACCTAACCTAACCTAACCTAAGTGTTATTCGTACTTGAATTTTTGAGTACGACTCGTACTTAAAGTAATCATAAAAAACTTGATTTATCCCGAGTGTTTTTCTTTCTGTGTATATATTGAAATTACTTAATAGTATATGAAAAAAAAAAACTTTATTAATCGGTTAACCGATCAAAAACAAAATTAACCGATTATTGACCGATTAAACCAAAACCTCGGTTAATTAATCGAGCGATTAATCGATTAAAGCAAAAAGTCGATTAAATGAATACCCTAGTATTAACACAAAATTTTCATTGTTTCCATTTCTTTTAAATCGACTCGTAATATTCATATCTGCCCGCTGTTTTGTTTATTTTTTGGTATTGAAACGGTTGGTTAAAAAATTCTTGTTCATATGTCTTTAATATTAAATTGAAAATTGTTCTGCTTCTCCTGACAATTTTTAAAGTTTGTGTTAATACCCTCTGTATGATCAAGGGCAATTTGTTAATTAAAATCAATATTAAAAACAAGCTTCTGCTAGAAATTACAGCAAGTGTAGAACATACATTATGGACGTTTACAGAGCCTTTTAATACTTGACATTTTTAAAGAGCCTTATTACTTAGAAGATATTTTGCTGGAAACGAACTTTTTTACTACTTAAAGACAATTCACATTATATGTCTTGGACTTGTGAAGGTGGTTTAAAACAAAACATTTTAATAAGACAACATAAAAAAATTAAATTCCAGAATGTAGGATATGAAACTATAAAAGATAAACTATGATTTTTATAACAAAAGACACAAATAAAGATTTCAAAACAAAAATGATCAACAAAAATTGTAATTTTTTGAGAACAAAAAAACACTTAATTTACAAATAAAATATAATTTATCACTTCTAGTCCCTTACACAATCGCACTTGGCTAAATAGCAATAACGAAAATATTGATTATTAATCTGATCCACATACAAAAATGGAAACAGAGTTGGCTTTGATTTCGAATATAAAAATGTCCGTAAAAAATAGGAAAAGAGAAAGGTTTAAGTTATAAAAAAAATATTTACAAAATGTCTTAAAATTATGTAATTGTTAAAAAGAGTAAACAGCATTTTTAGAGAACTCATTGAAAAAGTACTCACCTTACAAGGTCCACCCAAGAAATCGGGAATTATATCATTATCTATGTACTGCTCTAAGCCATCTTGCATATGCAAACAGTCGGGGCCGCCATAGAATAAAAATTTCGAGCGGGTATTCTCATCTGAAAATAGCATGATATTTCAAAAAAAAAACTTTACTTTATTTCTAGCCAATTTCAACCTACAATTAAAGCTAAGTTTAGACTACTTGCAGCCACATAATTGTTGCCAATTTTATATTTTATTATATACTATATAATGAACTAAAATAATAAACTAAATAATAATAATGAACTAACTAAACTTGTTGCCAACTTCAGACTACATTTATATTTACATTTGTTGCTATTTTTAAAGAATATTTAGGCAGGTTTTAGGCTACATAAAGACACACTTATTTGATGCTAGATGTAGACCGTAAATGTGACTTTAGCTTAAGTTCCAAAACATCATAATACTTTCATTCAAAGTCAAAAATTTATCACAAAGTTTAACGATGCACCGTTTGCTTATTGTGTACGCATCGGTAATTTTTGTGGTGCATTCTACAGGGTTGTATTGTAGAATCAATTTAAAAAAGCGAGTTGCTTTGCAACTGACGTTTTGGAACTCAGACTTTAAAAAGACTCATGAATACAACATATGTATTTCAGAATTAAACCCCCTTGTTTTAATCATTTTTTTTTTGTTACAAAAATATTAAAGATAAGTCTAGACAATATTAAGACCTACATAGTACCATTTATTATCCATTTGTAAGACCTTAGACCCCTTATTGCAAATTCTATCCCGATATTTTAAGACAGAACAGGTAATTTACTATAATTCTATATTGTCTTAAAAAAATAATTTGCAGCTTTCGAGATACTTATTGCAATGTGTTTGTTTAAACAATCTACTCAAACTTTCACAGTTTCCCTTACCTATAAATGCCGACACTATAGTCCAGGCTATGGGAAATACTCTGGGGGCTCTTACCACCAGCACACGTCCCATTGTCTCAGGATAATTGCGTTCCACATTTTCAATAATATTAAGTAAAGCTTTAACTCCGGGACGCCATAAATGACGCATAGATAGACCCTCTAAGTCCACCAATAAACACCAGTCTAAAACAGGTTTACCTAAATGTTCAGCCGATTCGTTGATTTTTTGTATGCCCTCTTCGCAAATGTGTAAAGCCTTTAAAATAAAACAGATTTTTTTTGTAAAACTTTAATAAAATAAATGGTTTTCTTGAAAATACCAACCAGTTTTAAAAACCCTTCCGTGCCTATTGCCTTCAGCAAACCTTTAACATCCATATGACCCAATCTCAAAATATAAATAGGTCGACCATCTTTATCAAAATGATGCCAACCGCCTGGGAAATGATCCGTTACCACTGCCGGTGTTTTATAATCTGTTAATATAGAATCTATATTATGTTCGTGGCGCCATTTCAAAGAATCTTTTAGCATATTTAAAGCTTGATTAACATGCCAATCGCGAGCTCTAAGAAATCTTAAAATAGTTTGATAATCCGGTATTTTTTCTAAATCCTCTAAATCATCTAACAGCTTTCTTAATTCCAGTAATTTAGATTCTTGCATGGGTGTCAGTTGGCCTAAATGTTTAGCTATAAAATCTCCATCCAATAAAATATCATGTGTGACATCATTCTTTGCTTCCTCCTCTTCTCTTGATTTCGGTGATAGGGGAGCATCTGGAGGAGGTTGCCATCTTTCAATATCTGTAACACCCTCTTCTTTCAATTGCTCTATAAAATACTCTATTATTTCCTTGCCCTTTAAAGTGGTTTGGGTATATTGCTTCATGCCCATTTTCTCCATGGAATGTTCAAAGCCAAAGAAATTTTTTATATCTAGAGAGGCCGTCTGATCGAAACATGTCCATTCCGGATTATCAGGATGGGCATAATAACGACATCTTTCAAATATTTCAATTCTAGCGGAAAAACTCTCATTTGTGGCTTCAATACTCAAAGTGCGGTTGGTTAAATCAAGGTAATTATGTTGTATAAAATAGACTACATCTACACCGATTAATTTCTTAAATATATACGGGGCATCAACCGCCAATTTACAGCGACGGCTGGTATTACGTTTGCCACCATTTTCTAAAATTTCATCTTTGGTAATTTCACAATCGAGAACTATCGGCATTTGCGGGCATTTAGGAAAACGTTTTTCATAAGCCTGA
Source organism: Pollenia griseotomentosa (assembly GCA_963931875.1). Classification (NCBI taxonomy): domain Eukaryota; kingdom Metazoa; phylum Arthropoda; class Insecta; order Diptera; family Polleniidae; genus Pollenia; species Pollenia griseotomentosa. The sequence goes on along the minus strand of OZ007561.1, from coordinate 197,110,454 downwards.
AAAGAAAAAATTAAAAGTAATGTAAAATAAATTTGGAATTTTAGATTCGTTCTAGATTTATAAAAAACAAGTAAAAAAGTATAGTCGGTCAAGCCCGACCATATGATACCCTACACCACAGTATTTAAAAACACATCATGCTTATGTGTCTGTATTAATATGGATTTATATATGGGCAAATCCTGCGTGACGAACGCTACATTCGTACGCGTTCTCTGATTGATATATAAACCTTTTTGGCCTTTCAAAAGAGATAGCTTCAACTTATGTATAGTATTTAGTTGCGTTAATATGTACTTACGAATGGCATATGTCATAATTTCTTAGCAAGTATTTGTTGCGAAATAATCTATCACAAAGTTTTGTGACGTGGAAGTTACTTCCACTTTTTGTAGCGTGTGTTTTCCTAATTTTTAGCGAATTTTGCATCATAAGGTATACAAAATCGAATTCCTAAAAGAAAGATGACTATAAGAGAATTCTCAATGCACTTATTGCAGTCAAAAACTGTTGTGATTTTCTGACAAAAGCCGTGAACCCTTTGTGACGCACGCTACATAACGAACGCTACAGTTATTCCAGTAGTATTTTATTGTTAAATTTTATTTATTTTAACAAAACAAATTATATTTTTATGAATTGCATTTCTTAAACTAATTTCTTAACTAATGAATATCAATTTTTTTTTCAACGAAATTTATAGTTTGATGAGTCTGCTGTAAGTGCTATTTTAAGCACAAAAATCTCCTAAAATAATGCTAAATTTACGTATAACATTAATAAATCAGGGGTGGGGTAGTATTTGGTACAAATAATTGTATTAATGATCATCAAAATACATATTTTTTAATATAAAAATGAAATTATACATCTAATCTTATATTCCATCAAAAAAAATTCATTTGAAAAATTTTTGGTTGGTGGACTGTTTCTGGGATTTGCCCATATGTTTATAAACTTGATTAAATCGTTTTGAAAGTTTGTGAGAGGCAGAAATTGCCCCCTACCTCCCCTTGTGGTCCTATTTTTAGAAAACTGCATAGCTTATGTGTCCATATAAATATGTTTCTATCTATGATTTAAATTTCATTAAAATCGGTTTGATAGTTTCTGATAGGCAGAAATTTCCCCCTATCTTCCCTCGTGATCCTACGTTTCGGCCTATTTTTAATAGGCTTGGTCCTTGTGCCACTAAGAAAATATGCCCCAAATTTTATCAAATTATCTCCAAAATTGCGACCTGGACTTTGTTTGTGCACAAGAGTACATGAACAGCCAGCCAACCGGGCGGACATCGTTAGTTCGACTCAGAAAGTGATTCTAAGTCGATCGGTATACTTAAAGGTAGGTCTAGGACCAATATTTTAACTAATAATACGAACTTCTTACCGGAATAGTCGTTGTGCCCATAACTTTCTTATGATGTTAGTATTAAGATTTCATTTGGATTAAAAATATTTCCAACATAAATTGTCATACTAAATTTGTTTAACATCGCCCAATATATTTTTTGACCACGGCTCCTATACAAATACCACTCCTGAAAATAGCTTAAAATGCCATAACGTTCTTATAAATGTTGGTATTAATAAATACAATTTGGCGATGATAACTTTTTTAAAAGCTACTTAGTCATGACAAAACTTAGTACTAATAGGCCTAGCATTGACCCATATAAACCCCTCTCCAAAATCGCTTTTAGACCAACAAATCTCATATAGATATTTGTATTTAAATAATATTCGACACAAGAACCTGGGGCCAGATTCTGGCATTCATGATCGAGTACTTTCTCGATTCGAAAGCAATTTAATATCTAATTATTTCAGTCAATACTGAACGAATTTGAAATATTTTTTCGTTATTGTAAAGCATTCATTTGAGTTTCACAATACTGAAAAAAAATTTTGATTCGTTCAGTATTGACTGATATAAAATTGCTTTCGAATCGAGAAAGTACTCGATCACGAATGCGAGAATTAGGCCCCTGTTTATAAATCTTAAGCTTATAACAACATTTTGTTTTGCCGGGTCCATGATTGGCCATGGGTCCCAAATAGGATACACTTACGTAAATTTATCCTTATGTACTGTGGTGTAGGGTATCAAATGGCCGGGCTGGACCGACAATACTTTCTTATTTGTGTTATTTAAAATTTTTTAGTAAATAATTTTTTATTGTCTTTAAAACAAAATACCTATATAAAATGGTTTTTTTTAAGAATAATTTAAGTTTAATGTTTTCATAATTAAATATTTTCTACATATACATATGACTTTCTAATTATAAAATTTAATCCTATTGTTTATACATTGAACATAATTGTTTAAAAAACTGTAGGGTGTCGCAGAAAATTATGTTATTTTACAACCACAAACTACCAATCAGGCTGAAAGGAACAATTTTTAATTTTGAGGTAAAAAATTCAATTCTTTATTTCTCATGTTAAATATATAAATTAAATTATTTTAATGTAAACAAATTTTTATACCCTTAACAATTTTTTTTTTAATCCTTTTATTCCATTTTCCATTACATTCTTTTGCCTCACGATGTACGTAATAATTCTTTTTTTTTTTTGTAAAATTGGAAAAAATTACTCGTACGGTGAGAGACATAACAATAATTTACACAAAAATTATAAAATGTTTCAGTTGGAAATTAAAAAAAAAACTGGCTGCTAAATTTTAAGTTGCATTAAAAAAACTTGGCAAAAGAAATAAACAATATTATTGAACAACTTCGTTAAAAGAACTTTTACAAATTGTTTGAAAAAAACTGCATAAACGAGAGACCATAACCTTAATCTAGAAAAGTCAAGGTCAAAACTTAATAAAATGCATTCAGAAATAACCGAGACTTGGTTTCGAATATATAATTACTATATGGATTATTTTTAGAATTTTAGAGTGTTTTTTAAATGTATTTCCTATAATAAAGACAGGTATTATTTTTAATTTAAAATAATTTTTATTTTTTCAAATCTTTTGATTAAACACCACTAGCGCTTATTTACTGAACAAACACTTATAAACAAATAAACACAATGCAACTACAAGCGACAATCAACAAATGAAATATTGCAAAACTCACGAACTTATGTTTCTTTTAAAAAACTTCCTAGGCTTTTATCGCTAAAACCGAAATAACAATCCGAACATTTTTTTGAAATTTAACTCAAGATTCCAAGTCGGTATTTCCAACATTCAGTTTTTGCCTCCGAAGTACATATATATGTGACTGTAAAGTAGTTTACATTGCTGGTTACTGTAAAAAAAGCAATGTTAAAAAATGTGTTGTGTGTCTCGGCTAGTTAAATTAGAATTTGACTTTACACACATACAAAGTTATGGAAAAAGTTCAAGAATTTAAAGATGAGAAAAAAATCGTTAATTTTACGTAAATTTCAAACAATGAAAAATAAAACTTCAAGATGTTTATAGGAAAAAAAAAATCGCTGAAATGGATTGCTTTAACCAAGATGATGATGATCCACTAGGCAAATGACACATTAAGCATAGTTCTATGACTTTTTAAAGTAGGAAGTTTAATAAGAGCAAGTCGAGCAGCATATGAAGGCAAGTTCAAGGGGTTAAACGCAATCCACGAAGACAAAACAACAGGAATTGTTTTTAGACCGACTGAATGGATTTGGTAAATAGGGTCCCATATTATCGATCCATATTCAAGAATAGGTCGAACTAGTGTAATGAATAAAGTTTTACCAATATACGGATCATTAAACTCTTGGGCTACGTTGGGCTACGTTTTATATAACCCAGTGTACCCCTTGCTCTTTTTATTATAGTTGTTATATGCAGAGTAAAACTCAATTTAGGTACAAACAATATACCAAGATCCTGGAAGCTGCCAACTAATTCCACTTTATAATCACCCAAAAAAAATCAGCAGCAATCGGGTCTTTTCTTACAAAGCGCATTGATTTACATTTCTTTAAATTCACCTCCATAAAGTTGATGTTGCACCATTCATAAAAGTCCTTTTGAAGTCGATGTTGGTCTAAAAGTTGGTTATAGGTTAGATAAATTTTGACATCATCAGCATACATTAAAATATTCGAGAATTTTATACCATTAGGCAAGTCATTTATAAACAATGAGAAAAGCCAGCGGTCCAAGGTGGCTTCCTTGAGGTACTCCAGAAAGAACATTAATATTTTTAGAATAACTGCTGTTAAAGCAAACGGTTTGCGTCCTATCTGATAAATATGAGTAGGTATATCCATTTTATGCAATGTTTCGTAAAACCAATTAATTATAGTACAGGATGCAAATGATTTACTTTATCGAATGCTATGCTAAATGACATCGGTCTGATTTTTTTTGAAGAAATCCGCGGTTAACAGCGATAGTAAATTGTAAGAGATTTGTCATCGTAGAACTTCCTTTACGAAATCCATGCTGATAAGGAGATATTATATTTGCAACTTGATAACTCAAATGTTCGAAATAATTTTCTCAAAAAAAGTATTGAAATTTTTAGAAATTAAGAATGAAATCAATAAAAATGTAGCATTACAATTTTAAATAGTCTAAAGCAAACTTAGCAGCTGTTCCAACATTTAATTGTTTTTAAATATTTAAAATTGAATACCTCCAAAAAAAAAAACCTCCATACGAATACCTTGTACTAACCCTTTGCCTCACAAACTTTTAGGCCTAGTTAACAAGTCTGATGTAGTTATTAATCAACAATTAAATTTTAAGTGTGCCTTAAAAGCCCTCATGTTAAAACTCAAGGCTTTAAATATATGTACTTGCCACATGTTAAGCATTTTACCATGATACTTACTCGGTACCATGAAGTTTACCAAATTGCCTTCAACCATTTTACCTCGATTCTAACGAGTACAAATGGAAACTAAATAATTAATTAAGATGAAAGTTTTATATGTATTTTTTAAATGGAACAAATGACCTAAAAAAATCTTAACCTCCCAATAACAAGAGTTTACATGAAATATTAACCCCCATCCTCCCATTTAAAATGATACACTCGAAGAAACAAAAACACGTTGGCTGACACCCCAACACTTGTGTGGGAGCTAGAACAAAAGGATTTTGGAAAACATACAACTAACGACCAACAATTTATTAAAATTTCCCTAACACCTTTTAAGTACAAACATCGTAGTACGAGTAGTTAGAAAACAAAAGAAAAAGTATTTTCTTTTTCGGCATTGATTTATTTTTATGACCAATTGGCTTCTTAACACAGTTTGGTCAACCCAAACATCTTTCATTCTCTAAAGCCAAAAAAAATATATTTTTTTTTGCTAAATTTTGTTTTTCATTGTAAATTATTTCTTACAAATTAAAAAAAAAAAATTGTTTTTAGCATTTTTTTTTTTTTCACTGAAAATTTTCCTTGAACTTATCAACGAAACATGTTACTACATACAACACCCAAACACACAGTTATTTAGTTAAGGCTATAAAAATAGCACAATTTCTAAATTGTTTCATGTAGCTCTCTCGAATTGGCTGTCGTTTATTCAGTCTGTTTTGTAAAATCACGACGGAAGGAAATAGCGTTTCACGCCGATGCAAATGAGAAAGCTTTTTAAGCAAAATTTAAACTGACACTTATTTTAGTCCAAAAATTATCTTCAGCAATTATTTCTGGATGAATGGGTTCGTCAACAAACAAAAATGTCGAATTTGGGACGATACCAATTTACATGAGCTCCAATAGCGTCCATTCAATTTCGAAAAATTCACTGTTTGTTTTGAATTTTGGGCTTGCGTTCAGAAGCGCCAATCTAGCGTCGTAAAAATAAAAAAAAAAATGTTGAATTTAAAAAAAAACTCATCAAAAAGCATCAAAGCGGACAAATCAGTGTATTTAAACACAAAATTTATTTATCACTAAGTTACCTGGTTCGGAAAATATGGAATTTTAAACATTGAGAAAAATTCGAGTAATTTATTGAATTTGAAATAAAACTAGCTTAACCCGGTGCGCTTCACTTCCCCCGTTAAAATAAAATTAATTCAAACAGATGCCGTGTATTGATGACGAAATATTTTATACAAATTTAAAACCAAATAATTGGAAATTCGAATTCTATGTTGGTTGCGACACCTTTTGCGACCACTAATAGAATCATCTATAGATATTATTTTCAGTGTGCTGCAAGGAGATAGCGCCGACTGAGAACATTTTTTTTTTTTTTTTTAATTTCCAAAGCTAATTTTTTTGTCGAAAATTAATGCAAACTCCTATAGTAACTTTCCAAATTAGAAAAAAAGTTAATTTTTTGTAAATTTAGCTTATATCTTATTGAAATTGGCATGCTGAACACGAATAAAGATTTTGATATCCAATGGCAAGTTTTTGAGTTATGGTAATTTTAAACATTCTTTTTCTTATTTGACCTTTATTTATAATTATTTTCAATTATTTAAGCTTGAGGTCTTTTTTTATAAAATATTCTATTTATTTATATTTTCAATATTTCGCTAACCTTTGGTTAGCATCGTCAGGAATTTGTAAATTTCAAGCTTAAATAATTGAAAATAATTAGTAATTTTAAACATATAAGAACACTGTGGTTCGAACAAACAAAAATTGGTAATATACATAAGTATTAGTCTGAGTTTATACGGTTCATTCTTTACTGAAAAGATTGCTACTTTATAGGCGAGAGGGGCGAGTGGAAAAGAAACGAGTACATACCCCTCGCCTCTCTCGCCTATAAAGTAGCAATCTTTTCAGTAAAGAATGAACCGTATAAACTCAGACTTAGTAATTTTTATCCGATTGAAACCTTATGCATGGGGCGATTAAAGCCAATAATATAAACTTTCTAAACAAAAATTTTGGAGTGACCTTGTTACAATACAGAGTGAATTAGAGTTATTTTTTTGAAGAATATGTACAACAGCGCAATCAATTTTTTAAGTTATTTTGTTAAGTTATTATATTGTGGTATTATTGGTATACATATTTTTTGTTATTATACCCACACCACATTGGTGGAGAGGGTTTTATGCATTTGTAAATCCCTTTCTGAGTCGATCTAACGATGTCTGTCCGGCTGGCTGGCTGTCCTTGTAACCTTGTGCGCAAAGTACTGGTCGCAATATTCAAGATAATTTACTTTCTAACTTTTTTTCTAGTAGTTTTTTAATTTTAATTCTACCAATATTACAAATGTGAACATGTGTTAGTTTCTGGCTCAATCACGCGAAAACCGAATGGATTTGGATGAAATTTTTAAGACGGATAGCATATGGTGAAAAATTTTGTACTTTGGGGCTTTTTTTCTCCTTTGGATAAACTTAGTAAACAGATTACAAATGGTCCAGATTAAAATATAGGGTACTTTTAAAGTACCTATAAAACTGGGTTTTTTATGGGGTAAAAACGGAATAAAATTGGTGTATTTTTGCTGTTTTCGACAAATATAATATACACATATAAAAGCCTACATAAGCATACGATGTACTTTCTGGGGACCTGAAATGGTACTTTTTTTCTTTTCGAAAAATTTGATATAGAGATATCATATGGCCCAGATTAAAATAAAAGATACTTTTTGTCATGTAAAAAATTTGGTACTTTTGCTACTTTTTTGTGTGGTAAATTTGGTATACAGATTGCATATGGTTTAGTGGAAGGAAGGAATATTCATATTAAGACACCCCTTGCTTTTCATATGGACAGCTAAATGTCGGTTGCTCAAGAGTATCGAGTGCTCAAAACTTATATCTATTTCGAAAAATAATACTTCCAATAATGTTGTTTATAGAAATATTTTAACATAAAATAAGTATAGTACATGTAGAAAACTACATAACATTTCTGTAAATTTTTTATAGGGTAAAAAGAATTATCGCAGTTGCCATGAACTAGAGGCCAAATACAGAGTATGTTATTATATGTGGATGCCTAGCACTTCACTTCACTCGATATATAATATTAGACAAGCATATACTAGGCGACCTGTTGGAAATATCAACGATCAGTTTATGTGACCTGATCAGAAGATTCAAATTGAATATATTAACTTTTATGACTGATGTTTAGTCTTTGATGTTAGTGTTCATACCCTATTCGGTGGTGTAGGGTTGTAAAAACAGGGTCTTAATACTCTACTTTATTACTTGTTTGTTTCTTTACTGGCATCTTACAACTGCCCAACCAAAAATTATTTTAACTTAGAAAATTTTTCTAAAATAAACCAAAAATAAATCTTCCAATCGAAAAAAACGCAAATTCGCAGGCTAAACCGAAAAAAATTACAAACTGAAAAAAACCAGTGAAAAGAGCCTAAAATAAAAAAAAAAACAGACTAAATAAACAGGACCGTATAATCTAGTGTTCGAAAATAAACAGAACATTATTTAGCATTCGGCTCACACACCCAGCACAGAGCATACAGAGATGAAAAAAGTGACGTATGAAAAATGCCCAAATCATTTGTGAGGGCAGCTTGCGAAGAAAGAGAAAGAAAACGTTTTTTGGTAGTGAAGTGGCAATGTGTAAAAACAGGCCGTTGCAATCAACACAAATTGCGTGATCAAAACAAAAATGCAAAAAGGGCAGCTTTCGAAGAAAAAGACACATTATTTTCTGTCTCGTGACGCCTCTGTGTGCTCTGTGACACCCAGGAACGATATCTATTTGATAAGTGTTTATTTAGACGAACACAACCCTTCGTTTAAAAAAAAAACCGAACAATTGTAGTGATACTGTAGACCTACATAATGGCCCTTATCATGTAAAACGCAACGCCAAAGAATTACATTTAAAGCAAAAACAAAGTCATAAATATTTTGTAATTTTGTTGTTGCATTCTCCAGAAAATCATGTAGGTACCGTTTTAAAATTTTCTTTTCGAAACCCTACTTTCATGAAGCCTGGATATAATTTGTCAGCTTGCCTTACCCAGTTCACATTTTTTATAAATGCATTAGTTTATTACTTGTCTAAAATGCCCAAGATCAAAAAACTGGCCAACCAATAAAAAAAAGTTATAAATTATAATAGTTGCAAAAGTTTGCAAAATTCGTTTTATATGAATGAAAATCATACTACAAAATTTCGTGAAAAAGGCCCCATATTAAGCCCACTAACGGCAAACACTTTAGTACGCCTAAAACCAATATAATTCTATTTTAGTAAAATTTGGCCTGTAATAGTTTCATAAGATTAGAAATAACTATGCCAAATTTCGTAAAGATCGGTCCATAATTACCATTCCGTAAGGCCAATATAAAGCCCACTCTCGGATATCACTCTACCGAATTTTGTGATCCCTTATTTACGATCCTTAATTTACGATAGGTCTAAAATAAAATCCCTTCTGAAAACCACGTAGATACGCCTAAACATAACTCTGAAACAAATCATGATATAAGTCCAACGAATTATAATTATAATTTATAGATCCCATATAAAGCCGTTTCCTGAAAAATTCGAGCTCTCGGTGGAGGGTGTAAATGATTCGGCACAACCGAATACCTATAGCACTCCTACTTGTTTTTTTTTATTTGATTGTTTTAGCATTTCTAACACCACTTTACTTCGCATCATTAAACTAAAATCAAAGGTTTGCTATTGCGAAATAAGTATATTTCTTTAAACAGTTGTTATTAACTTTATATGTACATATACTCATTTTTTTCGCCACCAAAGACAGACAGCCTTCTCCGTATACGCAGAAACATTTTTCTATTGCTTCAACCTCTTCTAAATAGAAAAAAGCACCACAAAAACATAAAAACTGTAAAAAAATAACAAACAAGAAATTAATAGAAAGAAAGGCAAAGTATTTTTTGTACAAACAACAGGAATCAACAATGTTTATTTTTTATAATCCCCAAGGACACATAGAACAACTTAAAAAGGGTGAGGGGGGGCTTGAATACTTGAAAAATATAAAAAGAAAATGAAACCAAATGACAATTATAATGTCTGTGCGCTATTGCCATTTTGCCTGATAAAAATGTCTACGATGCTTTGCAAGAAGAGTGCGATAGAGTGAGAAGCTAAGCGAGTGGCAGAAAGAGAAAGGTGGAGAAAACCTTTTTCCAAACAATGCATGAAAAGCTCCCACGCAAATTTCCAATAAATATGGGTTTTTACGGGATGTTCCACGTGCACGTATGACTAGAAGTATAAACTTATGGATGTTGTAAACAACGATAAAAAAGTAACTAATATAAATATATTTATACGACGCCCACTCAAAAATGTGTTATTTTCTACATAAATTAATGAAAGAGAATCGCAATAATTGGATTCAGTGTGAACTTGTCGTGCTTGTGGAACTAAGATAGCTCATGTTAGGCAATTTTTTTTAGCTAGAAGGTTTTAGAGTGACAGGAATACTAGATAATATGTAAATTGTTTTATTTGGAAAGTGTAGTTTTTATTACAAGTTCTAATAAGGGAATAATTTATTTGAGGGGATTTTGTGAGTTTAAGGTAAATACCGGTTTAGCAGTAAAATTTATAATGAGACATGTTGGAAAAGGCATTATAATCAGTGTTGCCACTTTCTGGGTAATTACCCGGGGTGTAATTTTTAATGTCGTGGGTAGAGCGTGGGTAATTATAGGTGTAGATCTGGTGTAATTTGAAATTCTTTCGTAAAAAAAAACAAAAGATTTGATTAAAAACAAAAAAAAAATAATACCAATTTAAATATTGTTGATCCAAAAAAATGCACAGTCTTCTCTTATGAGAAATAAGTATAGATTTGCAAAAGCTGGATAATGGAAATGGCGCCAGATGGACTCTTAGATTTAAGAAACAGTCTGCTATCTGAAACCATAAAGGATATGTTTTAAGCCCATAAAACATTAAGTTGTAAAAGTAGAAAATATAAATTTTGTTTAAAAGATCAATACATGGCATTAATTAACATATAAAAATGTTTCGGGAATATGGACACCACGGCTGTGTTAAATTTTGGGCCACTTTTTCGAGTATTTCTGGTCGTATGACACGAATAACACGAACAATGTTGGCCTTTAAGGCGTAAACTGTTGCAGGTTTATCAGCATAAATCAGTGACTTCACGTAGCCCCATATGAAATAATCGAGAGGTGTCAAATCGCGCAACCTTCGAAGCTAATTAACAGTTCCTTTTTTCAAAATCAACTTTATGGCATCATTTTTCAAAAAAAGAGGTCCGATGATGCCAACAGCTGTAAACAGCAGTAAACGGTGCATTTTTCTAGATGTAATGGAATCTGTTAGGGATTGATTTCGCTCAATATGCGGAAGTTTTGTTCATTAACAAACCTGTAAGACGATTATGCGCGCTATAAAAATCAATGTCGCTTTTAAGTTGCGCGAATCGATTACTGATTTTAAAAATAAATTTGCATGATTTGGAAGCGTTTTTATAAAACAAAACGTTTATTTTATATCAGGTGTAATTTTTTTTAAATCGGGTAATTTTTCTTCTTATCAAGTGTAGTTTTGAATCATTCCTAGAATCAATAAAATAAAATTTACATTTACAGTTTTAATTGTGTTGCATATAGATTTTGTCTGTTAACAAACTAATTAAATACTATATAGCCTATAGAGAATAATATAAAAATGTATATTTTTCAAAACTTGAACTACACTGTAACTCAAATAAAATTATTTATGTCGAAAACTATCAAACAGGATTACGTCGTTTCGTTATAAATGTCATAATATTCCACTCGAAGCCGATGTGACATTGCAGACATTGAGAACGGCAGTCACACATATGGTTGACGGCAACCAAACTTTACTAAAATTAAAACTTTTCAACAACGGCGGCGAAAATATAACGGTATATCGGCTATACCAAATAATATTAAGTGTGACTTCAATGTTTATGCCTGTATTTATAAAAAAATTTTAAATTTAATAAAGGTTTACAAAACAAATTTTGTATTGAAATTCTCCTTAATAAACGTTTGTTAAATTTAATAATCGTTTATAAATACGGGAGTTATTGTTTACAAAAACTGCAGTCAAAGTAGAAAAACTGCCATTTCTTCCACTTCTTCATTTGTCATTGGCCAAAAAAACCTGTTGCTTTTACTTCTGATTCATTAAATGTAAACAGTCGATGTCAAACCAACTCAAAAAGCGAAAAGTTGTACACAAATTTTCTCACATTTCAATCGAAAAGTTTTTCAACGCGGGAGTTACACAACATTGGCACTGGTATCGTTTTAGCGCAATTCTAGCTTAATTTTAGCTAAATTCTAATTCGGTTCTTTTTTAGTTTTAGTTCAGATCTAGTTTTGTTCAAGATAAGTCTTAGTTAAGTTTTATTTAAATTTTAGTTCCAGTTTTATTCAGTCCTACTTTAGATCTGGTTCAATTATAGTTCAGTTATTTTTCAGGTCTAGACCAGGGCCCTGGTTTCAAAACTACAAGTTACAAATCTACAAGTAAAATACATTTGAAACAAAAACAAAAATTGTAAAATTGTTGTTTTTTAATGTATTTTACTTGTAGATTTGTCACTTTTAGTTTTAAGAAACAGGGCCCAGTTCTTACACAGGTCTTGCTTATTTTTTGTAAAAATCTTCTTCTGTCAGATGTATGTAAAATCCATATGTAATTGCGCATATCTGTCAAAATTAATAAATTCAGAAGGTTTATACTTTTTTGCATTGACACGTTCGTTTTTGGTTTCATCTGACATAAAATAATATCGTCCACAACAGTAAATTATATACTAATTTATATTTCTATGCACTTTTAATTTTATCTCAGTTAATAAAAAACTAGTTTTTTAACGAATATGTGTAAATAAATAGCTGAATTATGTTAATTCAATTGTAAAAATGGAAAAAGGGAAAAAACTCCCGGGGAATTTTTATTCGTAATTGAAACAAACAAATAACTTGCAAAGCTGATGATGTCAGTTCTTAATAGAACACGCTCCAATTGAAAATTTTTTACACTTCAAATTCGAGCTGACATTTTCAGAAGCAAATTTTTTTGCTTTTGCACGACATTTATGCATTTTGCAGTAGGAAACTTGTCAAGCACACGCTATATACACGCCGTCTAAAACCAACTTAAGTTGAAGATCTGGTAACGGATTTATTACAGTTCTACTTTAATTCTAGTTCGTTTTTAGTTCAATTCAAAACAAAACTTTAACTATTAAATATGTACATATTTAATTCTAAAAAAAAACCTTTAAAAACACTTTCATTGTTACTTAAATAAATATAACATTTGTAGCATTTTATCCATTTATTTATACATTCAAGAATAAGTTCAAGGTTATATGAAATATTGTTTTAAATTTATGTGTTTTGCTTATTTCTCTTATTTTTCATTTTGGCAAATTATAAATAAACCATAATAATAAAAAAATATTTAACATATTTTTTAAACATTTCTTTTTTGCATGTCATGAGTGCACAATTAAAGTTTTACACTGCTGAGGCGTCATCGGCTGCTGCTGTTCATGTCAATAAGTGCTAGTGAAAATATTGCGATTTATTTAAAAAAAAATTCGACCTCTATTTACATTTAAAATCGGTAGAAATAAATCTTTTAATAGTTCATTTAACTGCAGTGGCGTTATTGTAATAAGTAAAACTTGTCATATTCGATTTCGAATATTTAAGTTATTAAAGTCTAAAATTAAAATTTTTATTTTCCATTTAACAATTTTTACATCTAAGTGTCCGTTTATATTGTGCGATTTTTGTCACAGCACTTCTTATTCTGTGGGTGACTGGAGAGAGAGAGAGAGAGAGAGAGAGAAAGATAGAGGAATTAACCTGCATGTACTAGATTTGTTCCCTCATTTGATAAAGACTGTTTGAAGTTCAGTCGTAAGCAAATAATAGAAAATTTGCCGCGACAAAAATCGCACAATGTGAGCAGGTACCATTACCATTATAAACTAATTACGTCTTAAATTCCATATGCCGTGTATGTTCTCACCAGTGTGACCAGATCTTAAGATATTAACAGCTAATCTGACATCATAATGCTAAAAATTATTATAAAAAATACCAAAAAAATAGTAAATTTTTGGTTTGGTTAAAAATTTATTACCATGAAATTTTATTAAAGCGAAATTTAAATTAAAAGTAATATTAAAACAAGTGGGTAGATTTGGTTAAACATCAGATATAAATATGTGACGCAGGCAGTGGATTTTCGAGATTTTACCCTATTTGGAAAGGAATATTATCTAGATATTAACATCCATATAAGATCTTTTGTCTTAAAGAGATTTTAGGAACGGTAACTAAATTTTGTATTAATGTTTACATTTAAAAGAAAGTAAAAACTATTTAAGGATGGGAGCTTAAAACTAAAATGTATTTACCAAATTTAATCAAGTTATCTACAAGATCGTAACTTGTACTTTGCGCACAAGGTTAACATGAACAGACAGACAACCAGCTAGACGGACGGATGGAAATCGTTAGATCACTTTAAAAAGTGATTCTGAGTCGATTTATAAACTTATTTAATTGATCTCAGGAAATGTTATTTGTTCAAATAAACTAAATTAAATTTAAAATTTTGCATCGATTTGTATTGAGCGGGAGTTTCCGGGATCACGGGAAATCGAAAAATAAATTCCGCTTTCCCGGGAAATGAATAAGTCCGGGAAAAGAAAAACTCTAGTTATAACATAAAAAAAAATCCTTGCGGCCGGCTGAAGTCTATGTAGAGAAGCTTTTGTTAGCGAAGCGATTGTTCGTTTAGCATAAAGGAAAAAAACTTTATAATAAATCGAGATATAAAATTTTTTTATAGCTAGCCAGGGTTGTCCGATTTTTGAGCTCCATCGCCAAACTGGATGTCAGAAATCGTTTTCGTGACATTTTTTTTTATTTAAATTTTGCATACAAAAAAAGTTAGTACAATATTTCAGTCAAAAATCGCTAAAAACTAATCACTAAATACCAAAAAGTCGCCGAAAGTAAATTTTGTTTAGTTTCTGATATTTTTTTTAAATAACAAAATGGGTTTCATATAATCAGGTAAAAAAAAAACTAAAATTAAGTACACAAGTCTATAAGATCGTACACTTTAGCCTCATCGATTTCATTACCGGTGTTTGGACCTGCATACATACTATTAGAATTACATAGTGAAAAATGATAACAAAACAAAAATCATATCACAAAATATAATATAATATAATGGTAAAAATAGCCAAGTAAATCGCCAGTTATGTCAAAAATGCCAAAAAAACCGTCGCCAGTCGCCAAATGGAAAATCCCATCGCCAAACACGTTTCAAAATCGCCACGTTTGCGAGTAATCGCCATATCTGACAGCTTATTATTTTTCATAAGAAACATATATTTTTACTTTTTTAATGCAACTTCGAAATATGGAAAATCGCAAGAAAAGCGCGGCAGTTGCAGAAATGCAATTCACATGCGATTTGACAATCATGCGAGTTTTAGAACATACCCGAATCGGAACTCTCTCGATTGCTCCTTTAAATATATTATGAGTGCGTGTGTGTGTTTGTTTGCTTATTAAGGATTTTTGTATTGACTTTCTTTGAGGCACGCTACTGTTTATTTAAAATAATGTTTATACCGTTATATTTTAATTTTCCATTAAATGTTTTCATGGTACCATGATTGCTTGCATACTTTAAAGCTGTTGTTGTTGTTGTGATTGCATAACCTCAATTTGTTGGCAGTTTTCCAAAGAATGGCATGTGTAAAACTAAAAATTTAAGGAAGAACCACAACAGCAGGATTAAAACAACTACTACACATTTAAAGCTAGAAAAGAATCCAATTATTTGGAACAATTTGATTTACGCTGTTTTTAAAAACATGTGCACATATTGTAAATATTTTTATGGTTTAGCAGGTTAAACTGCAAGCCCATTGGAAGTAAATAAAAAGGAAAAGAAAAAAAAATTATACAAATTTAGTTGAATTTAAAAGAAAATCTAAATGGCGCGAACAATTAATGATTCATGAAACCGACAGGTTTCTCTTAAAAAGAATGCCCTTTTTTAAATATACCTACCCCCTTTTGCGAAATTATCGTTAGCGCCAGAATACGAATTTAAAAATCAAAAATGTTTTTATGCAGGATTTTCAATCTTTGTTTAAAACGTGACGAGTCAGTCAAACAGTTTTCATGTATGACCTGTCCAGGGACCTACTTATGGGTAACCAACTGCATCGCTGTCTCCTCCTGAGACATCCGACATTATTGGACAATTCTCGATGTGATAACCACATTCTCAGGGATCTTATGGCTGCTTTATTATCGGTAATAATGTGAATATCCCAGCCAGATATCTCACCAATGTGCCTTGCGGCTGTGAAGATGGCCTGGATTGGTTCAGGTGTGACGTGATCAACGTCCTACTGCCAATTTATCCCATACAGTATTTTAGCTTGTCCGATATTGTAATCTCTCGATGCTCTAGCGGCCCTTAGTTTTACCGCTGCGTTCTTCGCCAAGATGTTCTGTGATGACTAGTTCAAGATCGTAAAGAATGGATTAAAAGGGGTGGTTCTAATTGCACCTGTTACCGTTTTAACCACCTCATTACATTACAAAACTGCTGCGCAGTAGAATAGAATGGGTTCGATCACACATTTGCATAGCCAGTTTGCACACCTTGGGTTCATTCCCCATTTAAGGCCAACGGCCTTTTAACAGCAATATAGTGCAGTTGCTAACTTATTAGTACTGGAATAAATGAAATGTTAATAAAAAAAAAATGTAAATGAAAATTGTGCTGCAATTTAATTTATTTTAAAAGAAAAAAAAAAAAAATTGTGATCATCTTCCACAATATAGTACAGCTGCTAACTTATTAGTACTGGAAATTGTGATCATCTTCCATTTCAGTCTGCTGTCTCTAGTAACCCAAGGTATATGGCATTATCGGATAGTTTCAGTGTGACCCCATTTTTTTTTTTTTTTTTTGGGGTAAGAAAATGAGAAAATTTTGTACTTCCTTGTATAAAGAATTAGAACTTAACTAGATCTAACTTAAAACTGAACTTAAACTGAAATAGAACTATATTATAACTTTACTGGATTTAAACTTAAACTAGAAAATAACTTAATTAACAATTAAATGGAACTAAGGTAGAAATAAACTACAACTGAACTTAAACCGATCTTTAACTAACTAACTAATGAAATAAAACTGAACTTAAAGTGAACCAGACCTGAACTTGAACTAAACTAGAACTTATTTTAAATTAAGGTGACCTGCAGATGATTTAAAATTTTAAATGTACGCTCTTTTTATTGTATCTTATGTTCTGTTTAGTTACTTGTGATTTTTTGTTTTAACCTTTTAAACCTTTTTTTTACAGTTTTTTAATAACTAAAGGTTATTTTTTTTATAAATTATAAACTTTACAATGTGGGGTAAAGTTTTTTTTTGTCTATTAAAATAGAATCTTTATAATCTAAATGCCAGCTAAACCATGAAGTATTTCTTTTCGTAGTTTATTTTCGCTTTTCCTCTTTTTTTACTGCTAATAACTGTAAATTTATTTGTTTTGTTATAAATTAAAGCCAAAAAATAAGAAACAGGTTATTTTTAAACTTAAGTTACCTCGAACATAAAACCGCCACCACAATCACTTCTCGCTCAAAAAAACACAATTCAAACGTTTAAGAGAAAAATGGAATGTATAAATCTGAATGCCACTTAAAATGTCACAAAATTGTAACGTAATCATAACAATTAAAAATAAAATTCGGTAAATATGTTCAGATGTATGTTTGAAAAAATAAAAATAATAGAGATGAAAGTGGTGATACTTTTGAATAGAAGAAATCGGTGAATCAGAAACGAATTCGGCGAACTGTATATAAAAAAATCATGGGGTCATACCGCTTTAAACAAAGTACATAGCTCTAGAAATTTTATTTTGTTGTATTTTCCTTTCTTTTAAATGTATAATAACTTCAACTCTTTTAAATATTTTAACAATAATAAAATTGCAAATAGTATTTATATAGATCTGATTCTTCTACCAACCACAATTCATTTACCTATTATAATATGTAAATTATATAATGTATGTTTTTCGAACAACATACATACATACATAGGTGTTAATTTAAGTGTTTTCTGTTATAATATTTTTTTATTTTTTTGGCAATAAACATGAAATTTATTTCAATTAAAAATTTTTAAATTTCCGAGCATTTTTCAACACAATTGTAGATAAGCAATTTAAATAAAATAAATCATAACATTTGCTTTTTTCATTTTATTTAATAAAATAATATAAAAAATTATTTATCATTTGTTTAAAAGTGCGTTTGTCTGGTGCTTAGGGTTTCGACGCGGAAATTATTTCCCGGGAAAAATATTTTTGTGATTTCCGCGATTTTTTTTTTTTTTTTTTTTTTTGTTAAAAGATTTTGTATATATTAGAATAATCGCATGGTGTCAAATAATTTAAAGATAACCCAAGGGAACAAATTTAAAATTTTCCAAAATTCAACCATATCTCTGAAACCACAGGGCAAATGTAAGCACGACTTAAAGATAATACCGTTGCCGAGTTTCGGATTTTTTTGTTAACTGAATATGGTCCAACGTTTTCAAGTTATTCCAATATATGTAGTGAAAGTGCCTTAATTTTGGACATTACAGTATATCTCGAAAAGTAGAGCTGATAGAGAAAAATTGAGATTAGATTTGAAATCAGCGACCTCAAATTAGTAAAAATTTGCAATCAAATTCCCGGCCGCAAAACGTCTGTTCCGCAGTGTAATTAATGATTTTTATAGATATAAATTAAAAAAAAATGTTAATAGTTGGATTTAGGCACTAAATTCAAAACTGGGAATAATTTTTCAAATTTTTTTTTAGTTTTCTAGTTTCATAACTATTTTTTTAACTTTTCACAAAAGTCTTAACAGACTTATCGACAGATTAAGAACGATAAGTTGATTTCTGAAAGAAAATCGCGATAAAAACGACGCTAATGAAGAGAGTTTTTTCCATTTTTACACCTAATTAAAAATAGGTAGAATGGGAAGACACTCCTCAGAAAATTTTTATTCAAAATTGGGTTGTAAATCTTCTTTACTTTTTCGAGTAGGCATATTATTAAAATTTTGTAAACGGTAGGTGGTCTAAAAGCGCATACTTTGTATATAAGCTTTTCTACACTCTTCAGCTACAAAGTTTATTTTTTGCCTCTTTCTACAATCAAACGTGTTTTTATGGAATTTCAGTCTTACTCGTTATTCCTGATTCAAATTCATTTGCTTCTTAAGGCTCCAAAACGTTTAATTCAAAACAAAATATAGAAGTTCTTGGGAATGAAAAAAAATCCTAGGAATTGAAACCCTACTGGCATCCCATTTTTTTATTTTAATAGATATAAACAACAAAGCAGCCCAGTACAAACAAAAGCGTAGTTTTCAAAGGAAAAAATTAAACTTTCAACTTCCTACATTTAATTTTTAAATAGACAACAAAGCAGCCCAGCACAGAGGCGTCGTTTTTAAGGGAGAATTTTTCGCTGTGATATCATTATTTCTACAAAGTCCAGACTCTTTAAAACATAAATTAAAAATAAGTAATACAACGTTATTGTTTAAGTCCAGAAAAACCGTACACATGCAACTGCATGTTTTTCCTTGTGCGACCGACCAATGGAGGTAGAAACCATATATTTTTCCGTTTTAGAGCTTCTATGAATTTTGGCATCGATTTGTTAGTGCCTATGTTTGCGTATTTTACCCTTTGTACCATATTTTTGCATTATTTTAGTCAAAAGAGCATTTTTGCAGCTTTTCTATTTTGGTAGTTATTCGCCCTTATCGTAGAAAAAAGCGAACATTTTATTCCTTCAAAATTTTAAATGTCTTGTGAGTTATTTTTCCCTTTGAATTATTTGTGTACGTTCGAAATTTAACAGCCGTAAAAGTAAAAAAAACAATGGCTTTTCCACAATCAATTCTGGGTTCTCCGAGCCCCATATGCAACAATTTTGCTTGTTCACGTAACAAACGTGTGAGAAATGAGCCTTATCGCTAAATAAAAGTTTGGTATTATAACTAGCATTTAAAGCCTGTTACTCTAGCACCCATCAGCATTTCTACGGGGTTGTGAATGGTAAACCGGCTTTAATTGTTGCTTGAGTTGGACCTTATATGGATAGAAGTCAAATCCAAATGCAAAATACGCCATAGTGAGCCGTTAGAAAAGCCCAATTGCAGAGAACACCGACAATTTCGAATTATCCGTCATACTTTCACTAACAGCAGCGATATTTTTGGCAGTGCGCACATTGCGATGATGCACAGTTCTGCCAACATATGTAACGCTTCTAGTCTCTTCAAAATTATTTATAATCTTGTCAATTCCTTGTCCAGTAGGTCGATTGTGAAGACCAAAATCAACCCGTAATGCTCGAAAAGTGGTCACGTTTAAACACTACCTTTGTAATAAGTTTTAACTATTTTTATGCGTTCTTCGGTTGTTTATCGATCCATTTTCGTATATGGCAAAACCTTTCACTTAATAAATGACACTTCAGGTGACATATATCTGAGAGCTGACAGCCTTACCAGACCAGCGGCTTAGAAACCATTAAATGACGAACCCCGTATTCTTAAATTGTTGAATGTTTTGCTTTTTTGGTGTTTTAATTGCATATTTTTAACAATTTTTAGAGCATATTTTAAAGTTTCTACAGCATATTAAATGCTCATAAAACTTTTTAGCGCATATTTTCCGGTTACCCTGTTAATTAAATATCATAAATCAAATATATATTTTTTTATTTGCCGATTAAGGAATGTCTGCTAATGTTCGCTTTTTAAAGATTTTCAATACAGTTGAATTTCTATAACTCGAAACTCTATTATACCGACAAAAAAGTTCGACTTACAGAGACTTCAAGATAGAGAATTTTGTAATAAATGCACAACAAAAAATTAAATTCGTTCGGTATTCATGTTATATTTTACTTTGAGTTATAGAAAAATTCAAGATAAAGAAGTTCAAGAGTTCAAGTTATAAAAACAAAATCATGTGAATTGGCCTGTCCACCGCTATTGCCAAGAGATTCCCTTTGACTTTAAGAATTTTCGACTTACAGAAGTTCGACTTATAGAAGTTCAACTGTAGTTAATTAGATGTCTTAGAAGGTCAAATTGAAATGATAACAAAGGCTATTGGTTTTTCTTATTTATAAATATTAGCACAATTTCCATTTAATAATCAGCAAAGTAAAATAAATAAAGTTAAAAGACAATGGAAGTATACACATAATTAAAGAAAAAAAGAGCCTTAAATTTGTTTAAAATTGAACTAGATCTTAACTAGAACTCAACTAGTGCTGAGCTAGAACTAATTCACCAGAAGTGAACTAGAACTGAATTATGATTGACTTAAATCTGACTTTGAGCTAATACAAGACCCCAAAATATCCAAATTTTGCTACGCTTTTTGCCACCCTAACCAACGAGGTAATTTCCGCCAATCATGTGATCATACAATTTCTATGTTGAGTATATATATTTTTATCAGGAAATACTATTTAGTTTATCGTTTAAATAGTATTCAAGAAAGAAAGAACATACCTTTATAAATATCATTTATTTTATACAATAAAAAAACATACATGATCTTATAATGTAAGGTTTTTTTACACGAAAGCGTCATAAACAGATTTTTTTTCTTCGCTTGTGAAATTTTTTTTTCATGCGATAAATTAGAGACAAAATAAATATTATGTATTAATAAAAAAAAACACATTTTTAAATTGCAAGAGTATTAAATAGGCTTGCCAGACATAATGTTTTCAGCAGTACGCGTACTTTTTTTTAAAAGTACAATTGCGTACTGCTTTCTGCATAACCATTAAAGAAGTACGCAATTGTACATTTTTTTTAGCGTTGAAACTTCAAGTTGTACTTTTTTTGCCCAAAAATAAAACACGCTTTCTGCATATTGTATTTAAAGTGCAACAAACCAATTTTCAACAAATTTTCGACATCGACTAAAAAGACTGCAAATCTGAACGAAATGTTTGAATTTTGCAATTTGAATGTTCTGAAATGCTGCGTCATGTACCAACTCGATGGCGCCTGTAGTTAAAAGATTTTTAAAAAACTATTCAGCCGTAAAAGCTAACTTGTGGTTCCAAAACAGTTGTTCACCTGTTTAAGCTAATTTTTTTTAAATAAACTTGCTGAAGCAAACGTTAGCTTTGTACACAACATAGGAAGAGTACATACTTTCTTATTATTATGCCTTTAAAAAAAAAATTAGAGGATAATGGCAACCTAAAATTAATTGACATGTTCCATATAGCAAAACAACTTTGCGAAAAATTTAAACAACAACAGAATTAAAAATTTTATGGGTTCATAGCCGAACGTACAAATTAGCAACAGCTGCGATAATGAACAGGATAATTGCCTTTTTGAAAGCAAAAACAACTTCAAAAAATTTTATCATTTTGTTGTTGATATATATAGAAGTTCATATTGAACTTATAAATTTTAAACACTTCATATATTGTGGCGTTGAAAATTTTAAAACAAAATATGAATTTGGTTTGGCGCTGCGTTGCGTTTTTTTTAGAACAGATAACGGTAAAATATGGCATTGTTGACGAAGTACAAAAAAGTGATAAATATTTGGAATTTTTTAAATTTACAAAATAACTAAATTGTTAAATTAGAATAACTAATTGTTTAACTAACACATGGTATTGAAATGAAAATTAATATTATTATTTTACAAAATTAAAATGAACAAATTTTTTTTGTTTTAAACATTTAATTTGAAACATCTGACTAATTATAAGACTTCGCTGCATAAGTATAATATTAAATACCTACCTATGTATCTCTTATTTTGAGTTCTTTATGAATTGCTATCTATGCATTGAATTTGTTTATAGTTGCATTAATTATTTGTTCTATGTATTAAATATTAAGTTAATAAAATAAAAAACATTGTACTTCTTTTTACATTAATGAACTGCCGTTTTTTTCTCGATGTACTGTTTAATGGATTTCATATCTGGCAAGCCTAGTATGTATATATTATTTGCTACGAATAATTGACGGTATTTCACTATTTGCAGTGAAAAAATGTTTTTAATGCTGCTTTTATCTGCACTCTTCTACTGTCAGTTATCAAATAGATAATTTTTTTTTTTTGCATTATAAATAATTTCTGTTTTTCTTGTTTTTTTAACATAAATTAGCAAAAAAGAAAAACTCATTTAGATAATTCATTATCAAAGTTAAGGATAGCTTAATATATTTATTACGTAAATACCTACCTAAATAAGAATATGGAAATCTAATTTTATAATGGCGTATAAAAATTTGCAACTACATATATACCTAGCAAAGTAGTGCCCTATATTGTAATAAATCATATGTTTCTCTAAGAAATGATTGGTTGTAGCTACAACCGATTACCGTGGGTACGCTAAGAAATAGCAATTATGTTTAATTACCTTTTTTTTGTTAACTGTTCTTTTATGCTTTTTTAATTTCCTTAACCACCGTGCAACAGTTTAAAGTGTTTAGACTTCAAGCTTTTTAACCCAAATATTTACTTTGAAAAAAGAATTTGATAAAAACTTGTGTATAATAAAAATAAAACATTCGCTTAGAATCACATTCACCCATAGGGAAAACTATCAAACCTTAAATTCCTGTACTAACACGGAGGAGACATTTAATAATAACTTGCAACACACACACACTAAATAGACCAAATAAAAAGATATAAAAAAAAGAAAATCACGAGACCTAGTTTTAAAAGTAAATCAAATGAATTTTATTATAATTTCCCAAGGGAATATGGAAGAGAGAAAATAAAGGAACAAAAATACACAACACGGAAACTTTAAAAACTATTTTTAGGCAGAAATGGAAAGGTGGCAACTTTTTTGCTAGTATGTATTCAAAATATTAAAGGCGCATATAGACGACATGTTTTTGTCATCTGACATGTCAAATTTTCAAGTCACATGTAATTGTGCATGTCTGTCAAAATCGCTGTTTTACATAAGCTTTATAATATTCGGTCACAAACGTACATGTAATTTGCTTCTGACATTGTCTCTGTTTTTTCGCATTGTTATTGCAGAAACCAAAGTAGTGCTCGGTTTCAAAATAGCTTGCTGCCGCCATGAAAAGTATTATTCGCGCCGTAAAATAGTTCAGCCATCTTAACATTTTTTTTCTTTTAATTCAAAGATACCAATTTAGGATTTTATAATAAAACGGTTTTTATATATATATTCACATAAATTATATTCAATGGTAAGATGATCAAACATATCTCGGTATTGTAAAAAATTAACTTCAGCCGGCTAATGATTCCGTAAATAGTGGACGCCGCTGCCGGTTTCTTGCCGGCATAGCTTTCTGATGTCTGATGGTTTGTCAGAAGAAAATAGAGCACGCTCTAATTGAAATTTTGTCAGATGACTTTGCGTCTGACTTTTACAGAAGCAAAGTTAAAAAGGTAACACACGACATGTATGTGTTTTGCAGTGGAAAATTTGACATGTCAGATGACAAAAACATGTCGTGTACGGTCGCCTTAAGAGGACAATCGTTGAATTACTTATAGCGGGATTCTGATGGCCAGAGACACCCGTTTGTTTCACTACAACGGGCTGAAGGTCTACGTTTCTATTGCTCGGTTAATTAACCCAACAAACACGGAGGTTTGATTTCAAATTGAAAATGATTTGAAATCAAACGTTTGATAATGATTTGAAAATCATAGCATTCTCAACAAAAAGGGGAAATTATTTTCAAATTGAAAAATGCCTTTATTTTCAACTTGCTTTCAAACGTTATTCTCAAATGTTTTTCAAATGTGGATTATAATACAATGTGGAACATAAATTAAAATATTTTATTTTTTTAATATAAATTCATTATTTATGAAATAAACCGTGAAATAAACATTCTGCACCATAGCTAAAATATGAAATAATGTTCTTTCTGCCCTCTTATTCTTGGAAAAACGAAATACTTGGCATCCTTTTATTTTAAGGATTGTAGCACCGCGATCATAAAACGAACTTATAATTTCTTCACTTTTCCTTTTTATATTTTTTTTAATTCGTATTTTTAATCATTGTAACTACTCACAAATAATTTTTATTTTTCACAAGAAATAAATCGTTCACTTGTAAAACAAATTTAACCATGAAGTAAAAATTTAACTCATCGCCATTTTTATTGTTTACATTTATTGTATCGGATTTGGCGTTAGTTTTATAAATGAGTTTTAGGTGATTTTTAGCATCAGGAGTTTGGACAACAAACGTTGGAGACTTCAATTTAACCTCCAAAGGGTCTTCGGGTCAAATCTGACCCATTTTGAAATAAAAGTTAAATTTTTTCTAAGAGTGAGTGACTTATATTTTTTATATTTTAAGGCTTTTATTTATTTTTTAATGCCAACAACTACGTTAGGTTTTCAGAAAAAAATATTGGCGGAAAAAATATTTTTAATATGTTTTGCACTCAAGGTCTTTGGGTCATATTTGACCTGTGGCATAATTTTTGAAATTTCGAAATTTCCAGTTGTTATTTATTTTTTTTTTTCACCTCCTGTGACATGCGTTATTTTGAAGTTTACTAATAATGCAGGTAAATGTGTACATATTTGGTATTGATTGGACTGAAGTGACGACACCAAAATTTCGCTTTTATTGGTTCTCTAGTTAGCTGAATTGTATAGATAAAATAATGAAAGTACAGACAGTTCGTGAGATGTTGTGGAAGGAATCTTGCCGTCGAACAGATTAAAAAACCTTTCGAGAGTACTAAGATTTGACAACAAGGATACTCGCAGTGAACGCTAAATTTTAGAGAAGTTTGCGCCGATACGTGAGCTTTTAAATATGTGGGTTGATTAGATATGCGGGAATATACAAATAATATACCAAATAAATAGGAATTTTGCCTAAAATTAAACAAATGTATGCATGTAGTTCTTGATTTGACTGTTGGTTTGAAATATCACAGTATGTCTGCAGACAATTGTTTTACATTAGTAGTAGCTAAGTATATGTAAAAACAAGATTGAATTTCCACGAGAGCTTTTGGCAACTTAAGGCCATCATTAACATCAGCTAAACATGACTAAAACGAAAACTGTTTTGCCAAACGTCGACATTTAATAGAAAATTTAGGTTTTCAACTTGCAGCGACCTATATCAAGCAGCCAAAAAGCATTACCGAAAGAATAATTTTCACGAAAAATTGCAAAAAACTGCATGTAGTAGCTGAGCAGGAACAGCACCCGTCATCTTCAACCAAAACCTAGGAAAAAATATGTTAACCAGTCAAAAAAAGGGAGTTTTTAAACAAAATTTTCTATTTGGGTCAAATTTGACCCGAAGACCGTTAACGTCAGCAAATTTGAAGAACTTATGAAGGTTAAGACGATGTCATTAATACGCTAATTAAATTTGGAGATAAGTTGATTTCGAGAAATAGGCCTGTCAATTGTTTTCCATTACATACCACTTACTGGTAAGATTTTATCGGCCGTATAAACATTTTTTTTTTATTTGTGACATTGTAGTTTAAGTTGATCATTCCAATATAATGTGTGAGTATTATCGGTCGCTGAGAATTATGTTGTATAAGTCGTCTAATGAATGGCAAATTCCCACTACCTAGTCCATTTAGTAGATACATTATGTCCCAAATAGAGAAAAGGGAGTTTTACCTAACCGTAACTGATTACCATCACCTAAATTTAGAGTGTTAATTTGCGTTACATTGGAAAGTTTTTAAAACGCACTAAATTAATCAGATATTCTATTAATTGTATACATACTACTAGAATCAAAAACTGATACAAATTCTATGCATGCGTTTTATTGTCGGACAGGAGCTTTCTTTGGTTGCTGAACATGGTAGGAGTGGTATGCGCAGCTGTACTTTTATAATGTTGATACAGCAGTTAATTTGATTTTAAGTGAAAATGCAAGTATGCAATGTAATAATCAAATAATGTTTGAAATTTCTATTAAACTAGATAGAGTTTGTTGTTAAACGACATGTTTTCGATTTTAAACGACATGTCTTCGTCAAAACTAATCCACTGGGAGTGTATATGAACATGGAGTAATTTTAAGATTATTCCGTTGTTATATGGTCCAGCCCTAGGGCATCGTAATGTTTAATAGACCATGTTTTTTCAATACATTTGGGTTACCTTTGGACTAGTCCTAGTCCCATTTGGGCTATATTTTACATGCGTGTATGGACTAGTCGTTTTATTTGCAGGGAAGGAGGTGTCTAAGTTATTAACACTGCGCTAAAATATGACACTTTTTTCTTGCACGTAGGGCACCTGGCGGCTTAACCTAACTCGGGTTCGTTGAATACAGTGGTGCTAACAGGTTTTTTGGGTAAGTTTATTATAATAAACTAAAAAAAATTAAAAAAACGCAATACAATTACTTTTATGTAAGCAAAAACTTCTTTCTAATCTATAATTATGTTCGAATTTCGCTCACTGTTAAAACACTAGTAATATTTTAAGCCAAAAAAAACAAAATTTTATAAAAAGTTTTCTATATTTTATTCGATTAAACCAAATCTCGAAAAACACATGAGTACGACTTGAAATTTGAGGAATAATGCTATTGTGTTTAAATTGTGTATGCTATTGTTTTATAAGACTAGAAGATCAATCAATAACTTAACAAACCCACTCTCGGAAAACGCTATATTTCTTCTAAATACATAGTAAAGTTTGGTTTGTCATAGTTCCAAAAGACTAAAAATCGCTCAGCCAAAAATCGGTTCATAAGAAATAACACCATGCATTTTTATGAAAATCGGTCCATAATTCACTATATGTCCGATATAAAGTGGTCTTCCGAAACGTCTTTTTAACGCATATACCTACATATATATAATATTTGGTTGCATTCAGTTTTTCTAATACTAGAAACCACTCTTCTTAACTTTGTGATGATAAATTTAAATTAATTGTTTTTATTATAAATCCGTAACGGTACCTTGCGTGACCATAAAATTTAAAGGATTAATTTATTAAACAAAGGAAAATTAAAAATTGTGTCGCTTAAGCCATTATCGCGGTTAAAGCTCCATAATGTACTTTAGAACCTTATTTTAGACCCCAACTTAATAAAAAGGTTCTAACAAATGAGAATACCTATAGGAACCATTTTTCAATTTTTTGATGCAATTTTACAATTTATAATAGGTATTCAAATAACAATAATAAAATTAAAACAATAAGCAACAATTACCTTCATCACCAACTCGAAAGGATGTTTATAAACCCTGACGGGAGATTGAAATTTTTGAACCATTTTTAGGAAATTTTTTTGCAGCAATTTAATTTTAACAAAATAGGTGAATACCTTCTTTGTTTAATATTTTTTTTAACAATTTAACTAATATGTATAATTTAAATAGGTATTTTTATTTATAGGTAATGATGATTATTAGCACATTAAAATTTATTTAAATTGTTCGTTAAAAAAATTCTTCAGTAATTTCTTTATACATATTATTTTTTGTGTTTTTTTCTTAAGATACAATCAATAAATGTTGTTGTAGCAGTTGTTGTTGTTAAAAAAAATACATAAGCACGGGTATACACACGTTTATACCCAGTGTTATTTTTTTTATTTTCTATTGGTTTTTTTTTTTGTTGTGTTACACGGCAGTATGTATTTTTTTCTTTAACTTTTTCTATTACTTTTTCTCTTTTTGCCCCTCTAAACTTACTTTTTTTAAGTTAAACAATTTTGTTGTATTCTTTTTAGGTAGGTATGTTTATCTTTTTTAATTGTGTTGTTATTTTTTTTAGTAGGTAGTGTGGGAAAAAACTAGTTACAAATTTCTGTTGTAAAGAATTATTTTTTTTAAGTAATGGAAAAGTTAATTAATAGGTATTCATTTATAATATGTAAAAAAAATAATATTTTCTTTTTTTTATTATACACAAAAAACACTAAGAACAATTATTTATTATTTTAACAATTTTTCTTTCTTTTGCTTGCTATTTATGCAAAGAATATTCCACCCATCCGCATTAGAGATGTATCACTGAGTAGAGTTAAAATGCAACTGCGCTCTTTTCAAATTACTATACCAGAGATGGCGTTGGGTATTTTAAAAGTGTACCAATAACCTTTAAAATTGTACTTTATCGACCTGAATTGTACTAAAAAAATTTTTAGTTCAATTTGTTTCGTAGGTCCAAAACACAAGCAACTTTTGACATTTCTTGCTCTAAGAAAGAAAAAAAATAGCTCAGCTGTAATTTCAACGCCATCTGAAAAATAAATTCGCCTTGACTATGTATTTAGAAATAAGGTTTATAAAAAAAATCAGCATTTCACTCTGGATGGCGCCTAAAAAAGAAGTATACAACAAAAAACACAAATCTACCATTATTTCGCAATGGGACGTGATATGAATCATATCAATATTGTTTCCAATTATTTTTACGAGAATTACCACAAATATTGATAGTTTGAGAAAACATTCGCAGGCCTGTGTAATATTTGGCAAGAAGCGATTCTTCCCACATTTGCAGATGAATACGCAACTAATAAAAAGGTAGATAATATGCTTATAATTTATGATTTAACATCCATTTTTATCGCCCTAATGTATACCCAATAAACACGGAGCTTTGATTTTAAATTGTAAATAATTTGAAAAATGCCTCTATTTTCAACTTGCTTTCAAACGTAATTCTCAAATGTTTTTCAAATGTGGATTATAATACAATGTGGATAAAAAGAAAAATATCTTATTTTTATAATTTAAATTCATTATTTATTTAAATAAACTGTGAGATAAAAATTCGGCAACATAGCTAAAAGATGAAAAAATGTTCTTTCCGTCCTCTAATTCTTGCAAAGACGAAATTGGCTCCCTTTTATTTTGCGGATTGTAACACTGTGATCTTTCAACAAACTTTCTTCACTCTCCCGTTTTATTTTCCTTTTTTTCGTATATTTAATCATTGTTATTACTCAGAAATAATTTTAATTTTTCACAAGAAATAAACTGTTCACTTTAAATTAAAATCTATTTTTAATAGTAAAATACATGTAACCACAAAGTAAAAAATGAACTTTAATCGCCATTTTGAATGCATTTGCAGCAATATGATTGAAATGATGAGTTGCCATATGAAATTATTAAAAGTGGAAAGATTCCTTAATTGTACTAAATTCGCCATTGGTGTACCATTGTACTTTTCGAGTTTAATAATACCGAAAAAATTTCAAGTGTACCAATTTTGCCAACCCTGCCTATACTCTCTTTTTGAATAGAGGTAAGCAGGGTTGTCATATTTTTTTGAGCTCCATTGCAAGCAAGATGTCAGAAATCGCCAAAAATCGCCAAACGACAATTTTGTTCAGTTTACGTATTTTTTTTTTTTTTTAATTAAATTTGCATACAAAAAAAGCTATTATAATATATCAGTCAAAAATCACCAAAAACGGAGGAAAAATACAAAAAATCGCCGAAAGTAAGTTTTGTTGTTTCTGCTATTCATTTTTTTAAATAACATAAAATTAAGATCATATATTCAGTTAAAAAAAAACTAAGATTAACTACACAAGTCTATAAGATCATACACTTCAGCCTTATCGATTTCTTTACTGGTCTTTTAACCTGCATACATACCATAGATGGGGGTAGTGCACTCATTTTGCAGTTTCAACTCACACTTAGTGATAGTGCATACATATTGCAATCATTTTGTTGATGTTGAGTGATGAATTGCAAATTTGCAGCCACACTAAACATGAGTGATAGTGATGTTAAAAAATTTTGCACTCAAAAAAAATAGTTTCATTTAAGAAAAAGCAATCTTCAGCTTATTGCAACTTTTTTTTCTTCACTCATTTGAGTGCAACTTAAATTGTTGCACTAAATTTAAAATTAAAAACTTGTTTTTTCATGATTAGAGCCAATAATTATACCGTTATTGACAAAATTTCATTTTATTTAATGTTTTTTACTTATGCATATCCTCAAAAGAAATCAAAAGCCATGCACATATAAAGTTACATTTTTTAAATTTTAGTGAGACAATATTTGTATGCAGCTTTTTTGATTGCATGTCCAATTTTTGCACTATTTGATTTGAGTGCAGATTTTTGCATTCAAATTCGCGTTTAGTGATAGTGAAAAAATTTGCAATATAACTCAAAATTTTTTAGTGTTAGTTAAAAAATAACAATCATCACTAAAGCTGGTAAAAAAGAGTGCAAACTAATTTCTTTGCAGTTTTATTTAGTGATGGTG
This sequence comes from Pollenia griseotomentosa, assembly GCA_963931875.1. NCBI lineage: Eukaryota > Metazoa > Arthropoda > Insecta > Diptera > Polleniidae > Pollenia > Pollenia griseotomentosa. Next base: position 197,079,167 of record OZ007561.1, on the reverse strand, counting down.
AAATGCTGATTTAAATCAATATTTAGTGCACTAGTCCCAACTATGATACATACTATTAGAATTAAAGGCGCCCGTACACGACATGTTTTTGTCATCTGACATGTCAAATTTCCCACTGCAAAATACATACATGTCGTGTGTTACCTTTTTAACTTTGCTTCTGTAAAAGTCAGACGCAAAGTCATCTGTCAAAATTTCAATTAGAGCGTGCTCTATTTTCTTCTGACAAACCATCTGACATCAGAAAGCTATGCCGGGAAGAAACCGGCAGCGGCGTCCACTATTGACGGAATCATTAGCCGGCTGAAGTTAATTTTTTACAATACCGAGATATGTTTGATCATCTTACCATTGAAAAGAATTTATGTGAATATATATATATATAAAAACCGTTTTATTATAAAATCCTAAATTGGTATCTTTCAATTAAAAGACGAAAATGTGAAGATGGCTGAACTTTTTTACGGCGCAAATAAAATTTTCATGGCGGCAGCAAGCTATTTCGAAACCGAGCACTACTTTGGTTTCTGCAATAAAAATAAGAAAAAAACAGAGACAATGTCAGAAGAACATTACATGTACGTTTGTGACCGAATATTATAAAGCTTATGTAAAACAGCGATTTTGACAGACATGCACAATTACATGTGACTTGAAAATTTGACATGTCAGATGACAAAAACATGTCGTCTATATGCTCCTTAAATAGGGACTGAATATAAAATTCACTTAAAAAAGTTGCCATATGGCAAACTGTTAAAAAAAATCGCTAAAATGATATGAATGGTAAAAATAGCCAAGTAAATCGCCAGTTATATCAAAAATCGCCAGTCGCCAAATGGAAAATCCCACCGCCAAACTCGTTTCAAAATCGCCACGTTCGGCGAGAAATCGCCATATCTGACAGCCTTAGTTACGGTGTTTTGGATGTTTATTGACTAATTGCAATTCTTAGATAAAAAAAATCGGCAAATCAGCACTTTGATAAATTAGAGGCAAAAAATCGGCAAAATGCGGATAAATCGGCAAATATGGCAGGCCTGACTATCACTCCTTCTCTGCGTGAAAATAAAATACTTGGTGAATTAGGTATGTATATTTATAATTAAATACATATCTATGCATGAAGTATATTTAAAATCTTATTAATTATTACAAAAAATAAATATTTCTATAAAAAATATGTTTAAATAACAATAAATAATGTAGTTAATAACAAACACTGAGACTCCTTGTAATTTCCAAATTAAAATTTTTTTATAATTTGCCATAAACTGCAATTCTGAAAAATTATAATTTTTTTTATAAAAATTTAAAAAGAAATTATGTTTCTTAAGAAAAAAAAATCGATTTACAAAATTTTTTTTTTAGAATCAAACATAGTACTATACATAGTAACTACCATGGAAAATTAATTTTTTTATTTACCTATAAACACATGTATAATTAGGATGTCCTTGATTTGAATCGAATTGGAAATTTAGATATTGAAAACGTTCATTCGTTCGAATATTAAAATATTGTTGAGATTGTTTATTTTCAAACTTAAAAGAACCCAAGTGGAATTTATGATCATTGCTTAAAGCCTTAAACAAATTTTTAAATGTTTTTATATCCTTAAAACAAAGTTTTTAAAATTCTATTAACTTACAAAAATTTGAAAATCTTTTGGAGCCGAAGATATATCCTCGGTAGGGGATTGATTCTTTGTTATATGTTGCATCAAAATTTGATCTATCAAAATCTAAAACCAAACATTTTCCGATCCATAAAACAACAAATAAAATCTTTTTGAAACTCTTACCTTCCTGGCCAATTTAATAGTAACATCTGCCTTAGCATTTCTAAAACCAAAGCAGCTACCCGGTTCCATGCTAGAGCGTAACATAAAAATTGGGGGATTGGTATTAAACTCCATACCCAACCAAAATTTTAAAATGTTTGGTGGACATATGGGTTCAGCGTTAACATTTAAGACTTTGGCACCCAACTCTTCGGCCGCATAATTAACACGGTCTTCAAGTTTTGACACCTCCATTTTAGTCTGCGACTTAGAATTTTGCATAGCAGAACAATCTCTAGTTTTTATTTGTTTCTTAATGGAATACAAATCATCCCAAATGCCAGATAAACGCTTTTTGATAAAATTGTCTATTAAATCACTTAAATATTTTGATTCAGTTTTTCCATTATAGGGAGTTTGTAAAAGTAATTGCTAAGAACATTTTTTTAAAACTAATTGCAATTAAAATTAAAATTATGTATTCAAAATTTAAATTACCGCCATATCGTCCACTTCATCCCTTAATCTTGCAATTTTCCTCATATTTTGCAAATTATTGGAAAGGAGCGTGTAAACAAAAGTAGTAATTAAAAGGGTTGTTATTAAATAACAAATATAAATACGATTAAGCTGCATTTTATTAGAATTACTATAAAATAATATGGAAATAAAAAAAATATTTTTAAAATTTGATTGTAGTTTATTTAACTGACATTTTATTTATTACTTACTATTCACAATAGAATAAGTCAAATCAATTAAGGCCAGGGCTCGGATTTGTAAAAAAAAAGTGAAAAACATTGTGTAACCTAGAAATTTTCAGGTTTTCTGCTTATAATTATTCATCTTAGTTTCTATTGCGGCATTTATACGATGTCTCTTCAGACACGCCTGTTTTCTGCATTCTCTTTTAAATTTGATACCAAAAATCTTTTGAATTTTCATGATGTCTTTCCAAACATGACTAATCTTCTTTAAATGCATATTAGACCCCTTTCACACTCGGCAAGTCTGTTGCGCAACTCTTGGTTTGTAGACGTTAGCGGTAAGGTCGGGGTAAAGAAAAATAAATTTTTAACAGACTTTGTTGTTGTCGGCAAGTAACTTGCGCAACTAACTTGCCGAGTCTGAAAGGGGTCTTAATAAACATGAAAACTCATATTTACAAACATTTTTTTAAGTTTTCATTCGTTAAACCTTCTTACATCAAAGATCGCAAGTAAGCTTAGGTTTTAATTCCAAATGCTATTGCACACTGAAAAAAAATAAGCAAAAATTAATTTTGCTATAGCTTCTTGAAGAAATCGTACAAAATAATTGAAACTTTGTTCATGGGTACTTTTAAACATGACATAAACACAAGTTTTGCTTAAGACGACTTAAGCTTACTTCCCTTTTGCCACATATCTTTAAAATAATACCTTTTAAAGTTAAGAAAAAATCGATATACATATGTATTAAAATTATCAAATCGAACATTATTGTTCAAAAATAAGGCCAGATTCACATTAGCACTTGGTCTTACAAAAAAATTCTTTCTACCGTAAAACTTCAATTAAACAAATAGTATTTAAAAACTTTAATTTTGTGGAAAAAATTTTAATTTGCAAATGCCCAGACAAAAACTTTATATTCTAATTATATTTAAAACCGCTAGTTTTCCCGCTTACCGCAATGGGTACATAAAATCGCAGTGATGTTAATCCACATTTGTGTATTAAAATTTTCTTCGTAATAAATCGATTGTGCTTGATTTTAATACCTTATGAGAACTAGAAACAATTTGGCATCAAATTTGTTAATTTCTGTTGAGACGTTCAGAAGTTTTAAATAGACTCATATAGGTCAATCGATTTAGAATAATTAAAAGACCCAGAATATACAGTGAGCGTCAAAATACAGTATACCGCTTTATTTCCAATATAAAACCTAACCTAGTTATAAAAATTTAAATTTCTACTTTGCCACATTTGATTAGACTTCAAGCTGAAAAATAGGTTGCTCCAAAATTTGACGAAAGCAAGTTGGACAAACAAACGTGATAAAAGGTAGAAATGAGAAAATCAACGCAAAAAACATACAGTCAGGGGTGTCATAGAAACCAATCTTATCGGTATTGGATTTGAAACCGACAAAAAAAATACGTTGGTGTCATGAAATCCAATGTTGTCGGTTTTTTGTTCGAACTAAAATTATTGTCGGTTTTAGGTGTCACAGAAACCAATGATATCGGTTTTTTATTGAAAATAAACCAAGCAGCTTACAGCTCTTGTTTTTTTATTGGAAATAAATATAGTTGTTAAAAGCTTAATTTTTTATTTAATTTTTTACAACAGTTAGGTGTTTTCTACAGATAGAAGTAAATAAAATTGATAAATTGGTGAAATAGTATTTTTTGCATGTTCCATGTAGTCTCCGGCAGCGGGCTGCTGCAAATTTGCAAAAGTCTTCTTCTCACTTTTTCTGCTAACAGCAAATATGCAACAACAGCAGTTGTCATTTTACTTTTTTATAACGTTAAACAACAAATTTGTTTATATTTTTAATAAATTCGCTGTATACCTACATACATACATACATATTTTTACAAAACAATAAAATTACACAAATTAAAACAGCAAATGCAACGCAAGTAATACAACGATGGCATTTATTTTATATGTTTACTTTATTACCACTTCTTATTTTCTTTTCTATAATTAAAACACAGGTTTTAACAATATTTTAGCGTAAAAATCCTAATTTACAAAATTGTCAAACAAAAATTGCATTTAAAGATGTAAACACATGAGCCAAAACATTAAACAGCTGATTCGAATATCGGTTTTATTTGTATTCGAAAATAACAAATCCGACTTGTTTTCATGACACCAAATGAAACCAATATTGGTTTGCAAAACCGACAATGAGCAAAACCGACTTGGATTCTATGACACCCCTGAGTATCTATAGTGAAGCGTGGAGGACGTTTTACAAAAGCCAACCCGTAAAACGTCCTAAAACAGCTGGAGCAGCCCAATAGTCGCTCGATATCAACTCAACTAAGCATCTGGGAGCTTTTGGACAGACAAATTAAAAAAAAAACATAAGCAGCACACACTCTCTGAAGAAAATTCTGCAGGAAGATTGGCCAAAGATGTCTACTAAGCTAACTTTAAAATGGGTTGAATCGATGCCAAAGAGACAAGAAGCCGTCCTAAACTTAAAACTGTACATTTTTTTTAACGCGTTAAAAACGGAGTAAATTTGTTTTTTATTGCACTGTTTTTGTTGTTTTTGAAGTATTTAAAATTTTTAATTTTATATTGTAATCAGGGACCGAAAATAACAGTAATATTGGAATTTTAAAACAAAAAAAGCATCAAGAAGTAAATGTCGAAAAACTGATTCAAGTATACCACATTGATCCTTATAAACTTGATAAAATATATTGATTTGTATAGTTTTGATTTTTATTGTTTCGATCAAAATTAACAGTTATTTTTTGATTTTTATTTTTTTGAACAAAAATAACAGTTACAATCAGGGACCGTAACAGTTATTCCTTTCTTCATAAAAGTCAGATGAAAACAGTTAATTTTTGATTTTTATGTTTTTAAACAAAAATAACAGTTATATTTTGATTTTTATTTTTTTGAACAATAATAACAGTTATTTTAGGATTTTTATTTTTTTTGAACAATAATAACAGTTATTTTCATCTTATAAGATAGTTGTTATAAGATTTCTCATAACAACTGTCTCATAATATTTATTATAATATTAATATTAACACTATTTGAGAGTCCACACGTAAGATTGTTGACATTGGGCATGATGTGGTGAGCTGCCCATAAGTGGTGGTGGTGTAGGGCATCTGGGAAACTGGGCTTTGGGAAGAAAAGAAGAAAAACTTGACAGGAAATATAAAACCATTTGTTAAGTTGGTATTTAGATTGTACTTACCGTGTTGTTGTTATTGTCCTTGTGCAGGGTGTTCTTTGTTTCTTCAGTTGTTGTTCTGTTTTGTTGCTGTTGTAGTATAATGTGTTTTTTTATTATTTAATTAAATTATTTTACGCGTGTGAACAAATCAATATTTGAAATCAACCGCAAAATCAATATTTTGTTTATGTTAAACACGTGGTATTGTTATTGTTTTGAAAACAACAACACGTGCGCGACAAACAATAACAATACAACCAGAAATATATCAGGAAAACTTTCGATTGCTATATTAACCATAAAAAGTAAAGAAATTAATAAAAATATGAAAAAAATCTTAACACTTTGCGGCTTATAATGTTTGAAAAGTTTTCCAAAAAGTTGTTAGTTGAATAAAATCTGTAAATTTATATGTTTCTCAAATCTGATAAGTGAATTCGAAAGCCCTCAACCAGGGCTATAAAAGCCACCAGCTGTCACTTTCGGGAAATTAACAGTTTAGGGGGCGTTCTGTATTAAAGTAAAAAAATTCAAAAATTTTCCAAAAAGTTGTTAGTTGAATAAAATCTGTAAATTTATATGTTTCTCAAATCTGATAAGTGAATTCGAAAGCCCTCAACCAGGGCTATAAAAGCCACCAGCTGTCACTTTCGGGAAATTAACAGTTTAGGGGGCGTTCTGTATTAAAGTAAAAAAATTCAAAAATTTTCCAAAAAGTTGTTAGTTGAATAAAATCTGTAAATTTATATGTTTCTCAAATCTGATAAGTGAATTCGAAAGCCCTCAACCAGGGCTATAAAAGCCACCAGCTGTCACTTTCGGGAAATTAACAGTTTAGGGGGCGTTCTGTATTAAAGTAAAAAAATTCAAAAATTTTCCAAAAAGTTGTTAGTTGAATAAAATCTGTAAATTTATATGTTTCTCAAATCTGATAAGTGAATTCGAAAGCCCTCAACCAGGGCTATAAAAGCCACCAGCTGTCACTTTCGGGAAATTAACAGTTTAGGGGGCGTTCTGTATTAAAGTAAAAAAATTCAAAAATTTTCCAAAAAGTTGTTAGTTGAATAAAATCTGTAAATTTATATGTTTCTCAAATCTGATAAGTGAATTCGAAAGCCCTCAACCAGGGCTATAAAAGCCACCAGCTGTCACTTTCGGGAAATTAACAGTTTAGGGGGCGTTCTGTATTAAAGTAAAAAAATTCAAAAATTTTCCAAAAAGTTGTTAGTTGAATAAAATCTGTAAATTTATATGTTTCTCAAATCTGATAAGTGAATTCGAAAGCCCTCAACCAGGGCTATAAAAGCCACCAGCTGTCACTTTCGGGAAATTAACAGTTTAGGGGGCGTTCTGTATTAAAGTAAAAAAATTCAAAAATTTTCCAAAAAGTTGTTAGTTGAATAAAATCTGTAAATTTATATGTTTCTCAAATCTGATAAGTGAATTCGAAAGCCCTCAACCAGGGCTATAAAAGCCACCAGCTGTCACTTTCGGGAAATTAACAGTTTAGGGGGCGTTCTGTATTAAAGTAAAAAAATTCAAAAATTTTCCAAAAAGTTGTTAGTTGAATAAAATCTGTAAATTTATATGTTTCTCAAATCTGATAAGTGAATTCGAAAGCCCTCAACCAGGGCTATAAAAGCCACCAGCTGTCACTTTCGGGAAATTAACAGTTTAGGGGGCGTTCTGTATTAAAGTAAAAAAATTCAAAAATTTTCCAAAAAGTTGTTAGTTGAATAAAATCTGTAAATTTATATGTTTCTCAAATCTGATAAGTGAATTCGAAAGCCCTCAACCAGGGCTATAAAAGCCACCAGCTGTCACTTTCGGGAAATTAACAGTTTAGGGGGCGTTCTGTATTAAAGTAAAAAAATTCAAAAATTTTCCAAAAAGTTGTTAGTTGAATAAAATCTGTAAATTTATATGTTTCTCAAATCTGATAAGTGAATTCGAAAGCCCTCAACCAGGGCTATAAAAGCCACCAGCTGTCACTTTCGGGAAATTAACAGTTTAGGGGGCGTTCTGTATTAAAGTAAAAAAATTCAAAAATTTTCCAAAAAGTTGTTAGTTGAATAAAATCTGTAAATTTATATGTTTCTCAAATCTGATAAGTGAATTCGAAAGCCCTCAACCAGGGCTATAAAAGCCACCAGCTGTCACTTTCGGGAAATTAACAGTTAAGGGGGCGTTCTGTATTAAAGTAAAAAAATTCAAAAATTTTCCAAAAAGTTGTTAGTTGAATAAAATCTGTAAATTTATATGTTTCTCAAATCTGATAAGTGAATTCGAAAGCCCTCAACCAGGGCTATAAAAGCCACCAGCTGTCACTTTCGGGAAATTAACAGTTTAGGGGGCGTTCTGTATTAAAGTAAAAAAATTCAAAAATTTTCCAAAAAGTTGTTAGTTGAATAAAATCTGTAAATTTATATGTTTCTCAAATCTGATAAGTGAATTCGAAAGCCCTCAACCAGGGCTATAAAAGCCACCAGCTGTCACTTTCGGGAAATTAACAGTTTAGTGGGCGTTCTGTATTAAAGTAAAAAAATTCAAAAATTCAAAAGTTTTCTATGTAGTTTTCTAGTTGATTATTTTATTATTTTTCCACTTATTTTTTTCGGCACGTTTTTTTAACTTTAAATTAGTCTTATTTATTTAATATTTATATATTGTTATATTTTTCTTTTTTCGTATATTATTATTATAAAATGCTTTACCGTTTCTAAAAGTTGTATAAATTTTCTTCTCCCATATTATATTTGTTAAAATACATATTTTATTTTCAGTGTATTATATTGTTTCTATTCCATTCATTTTTTTAATTTATATGTGTCTGGCAGCACTATTTTTTAATTATTTTACGACGGAATTCCAAAAAACTTGAAAATTGAGGATTATATGATGTTTTGCACTCGGAAAAGAAATTAACTTTGGTTTTTGCGCACTGCGATCAGGATTTAAAGAAATACTTTGATAGTCTCAAGGTATATTTATAGCTATAAATATACCTTGGATAGTCTAAATGGAGAAATCGATTTTGTCATAGTCGCAATGTCTTGCATAGAGATTTGAAGCCACAAAATTTATTGATCAATAAAAATGGAGAACTCAAATTGGCTGATTTTGGTAAGTAGTGCTTTTGTTAATTTTATATAAAAATCTAATTTTAAGTATTGTTTTCAAGGTTTGGCTAGAGCTTTCGGCATACCTGTAAAATGTTATTCCGCTGAAGTGGTGACTTTGTGGTACCGTCCGCCCGATGTTTTGTTCGGGGCTAAATTGTACTCAACTAGTATAGATATGTGGTCTGCTGGATGTATCTTCGCGGAATTGGCAGATGCCGGTAGACCTTTGTTTCCTGGATCGGATGTTTTAGATCAATTAATGAAAATATTCAGAGTTTTGGGTACACCTACTGAAGATTCTTGGCCTGGTGTTACCCACTTGTCTGATTATGTAGCATTGCCGCGTAAGTTAAATTTACAATAAATAAAAAAAACATGGTATTTTAGACTTTCCCGCTATTTCATCTTGGAGTCAAATAGTACCACGCCTTAATTCTAAGGGCCGCGATTTGTTGCAAAAACTTTTAATATGTCGCCCCAATCAACGTATTAGCGCCGAACAAGCTATGCAGCAGCCATATTTTACTGATGGCCATTAGATAAAGTATGGTTAAAAGGGATTCCAAAAACTTGCATTAATTTTATTTTAGTTACGTGTCTGTTTAAGTCAAACGGAATTCTCCTGGTACCAAAAACAAATGTTTTTATTTTTCTGTTAATAGATATTTTGTTTCTGTTCCGTCTTTAATTCTTTAAGCAAAATACCTTTTTTAATTTTAATTTAGACTTAAAATGTAAATTTATGATATTAGTAATTTATGTTTATTTTAAAATTTAAGAACAATGTATTGAAATACATATGCATTTAAGTTTAAAAAGCATATACTAGTTAAATAAAAGCAGTAAAAATAAAATTTTTGTTTGTTTATAAAAAAATAGGATCTAGCATACAGAAGTTAATCTTTCATAACTAACGGCCAATTATACAAGTCAGTTATAATTAACTATCAGTTATAACAGTCAAAAACATATTCACCCTTATTCCATTTAACGTCGTCGTCATCGTCATCAATTGAATATCAAAATCAATTTTTATCGACATCGTCATCAATTCGATACAAAACTTGTATGCCATAACAGCAATGTAACGATGTCGATTGTTTATCGTTTTTTTAAGAACATCTCTAATAAGTTTTTATTAAAAATGTGCAATTTGATGTTCGTTTCTTATTAATGTTGTGCTCTCAAAGAGGGTAGCTTGTTTTATTCTAAAAAAATCACCCTTACTAATGCCATAAGGTATTGATTACACTTTTCGCCCCGTATAAATCGACAGTGTTGATAGTGCCCTGTAAAAAACAGAACGGTACGACGATTGCCGAAAAGAGCAACAAAAAGTTACGCGAAAATTGCATACATTCGGAAAATTTGCAAAAATAGCGAAAATTCGCGAAATTCTTTTTTATTTGAAACATGCCATAAAATTGACTTAAAGTCCCCAAAAACATAAGAATGGCAAAAATTCCATAAAAATGGCAAAATTAGTGGAAATTCGCAGAAATTTGATAAAAGCGGCATGAAAGAAAAATTTAATATGTATTAAAAATCGTTAAAACTGTAAAGAATCAGAAAACTCACAGGAAAAATTGCTTCTATCGCGAACATGGCTAAAATTCGGGAATTTGCGGTAATGTAGCGAATTTCATGGAATTTTTGCTATTCCTTATAGTTTTAGGAACTTTTAATCAATTTTTTGACTTGTTTGGAATACATAAAATTTTCGCGAATTTTCGCTATTTTTGCAAATTTTTGCAATTTTCCCGAAAGTTTGTTGCTATTTTTTAATTTTTTTAATTCAACATTATTATTTTTGAAAAATAAAAAAGAAAACAACTGTTTCGACACCAATAAGACTGACGACAAAAACAGAGTCAATTTAAATCGATGCCAACGTTAACGTTGCGTACGGCATACCAAAAATACATCGACGCTTATCGATAAAACTTGATATTGACAATGGGCATACCGATTTGCAACAATCGACATAAAACGATATCGTTTCGTATTGATAACGCTAAATGGAATAAGGGTGATTGTTAACTGGAAGTTAAAGTAATAATTCGTTTTAGTGAAATACTTTTGGTGAAATTGTTAATAAGTTAAATTTATTATATGTTATGATGTAGAGTTGTCAAAACCGGTTTCCGAAGTGTTTGAAAAATCGATTTTTTTCTATTTTTCCGGTTTTTTTAAACCGGTTGTTTAAAAGGGCCGGTTTTCGAAGTATTCAAGAAATCGGTTTTTTGGTGTCGAATAATCGGCTTTTTCTTATATTAAATAATTGAATTATCTTGCATTTGATGAAAATTTTTAGAAACCACTTTTATTATTCACAACAGTATTTTAATTGTTGTCACCATACATAACATATTTATCACAGGACCAAGCTTTTGAGCAAGCTATTGCAGAAGAATTCTCCTACACTAATTTTTTTGTAATTGCCAGCTGTATGAGTTAAGCGACAGTTCTAACTTTGGCTTTGGTTTCTGGTGTACAACCCAACTCAGTGGAGTTGAAATTTAAACAACTGCTAGTGATAAGTTGTAAATTTTTGATGCTTTTGTAAATCGCACTAAAAAGAGAGTTGAAACTCATAATACATATTTACAATATTTTCTGAATTACAATTGACGCTTTCTGAAACAACAATTGATAATTTCTGATTTACAATTTACGCTTTCTGAACTACAATTGACTAATCTAAATTACAATTGAAGCTTTCTGAATTACAACTGGAAAAGGTGTAGATAATTGTTTTTTATTTATTTTCTCTATTTTAAAGCTACTTCTTTTAAGCTTAAAAAATAGTGTAATTACACAAGTGTATGGTATGTTTTGAGGATTTTAAGGAATATCTAAGTAGGAAAATTTTTGCATTTGTAGCAGCTCTGGTAAAAACACGATGAGTTAATTTAAAAACCCGAAAACTTCGTAATTCAGGCAAACCAGTGCCCATCGGTCAGATATTTTTAAGTGTTACACACATCAGAACAAACTCATAATGCCCTCTCCACTATTGTGGTATGGGTATATAAAAACAAATATTTTTTGTTTTATTAAACTGATCTCTATTTAGATCTAACTTATTTTATGTAGTAATATACCTAACACGTATTATACGTTTTAGTTCTGAAGTACATATGTACCTTCAAATTGCTTGTTTTGTTTTAATTTGTATTAAATAAATAATTAAAAAAAAAACCGAAAACCCGATTATTCGAAACCGGGTTTTTGTTACAAAACCGAGAAACCGATTTTTTCAAAAGTCGGTTTTTTGAAGTATTCGAAAACCGGTTTTATGGAATAAACGAATATTTGACAACTCTATATATGATGTATATAAAAAATATCGTCGGCTTAATATGCAAGTTAGTTTTTGTCTAGTTGCTCTGTATTTTGCTCCCACAATGGTGAAGGGTATATAAGATTCGGCACTGCCGAATATAGCACTCTTACTTGTTATTATTAGGGGTGTTCTGGAAATCGAAAACGCAAGAATTTTAAGTGTACAGTGTAAATTCGATAATCCGGACTCCACTAATCCGGAATATTCGGTAATCCGGACAGAATTTTACAGCTCATTGCGTATTCTATAATCCGGATTGATTGCAACTATGTAGTCCGGATTGAATAACACCCGTTTCAATTTATTTTTATACCCTTCACCGAAGGTAAGAGGGTATATATAACTTTGTCATTCCGTTTGTATGTTCCAAAATATTGATCCTACACCCTATAAAGTATATATATTCTGGGTCCTTATGAAAAGCGAAGTTGATTTAACGATGTCCGTCTGTCCGTCTGTGTGTATGTTGAAATGGGTTTTCCGAAAACCCCAGAAATTATGTGGACTGGGTTGATGTATATTTATGTCACATATACTCCGTTTAAGTTTGCTATTGAAATTCAGCCAGATCGGTCAAAAAATGACGGAGATATGAGCAAAAAACCACGACTGCCTCTGATTTTGCCCAAAAAATCCCTTGTTGTTGTATTTTTTTATTTCTGTATATCTTGAGAACGGCAAGAGCCAAAGTTTCCAAATTAGGTACACACATTAACGTTATCAATACACAGCATCCCACAAAATGTGGGCGGGATTGAACAAGTGGGCGTGGTACCTCCCGTACAAAAAATATCAAAAATTGTATAAAAACCTGATTTTTTGGACTCTCATATGACCTATGGTTACGCCTTATATATCAAAAGATCGGAAATTTTTAATAGAAAATATTTTCTGAAAAACTCGGGAAAATCGGTTCAGATACGAAAAAGTTATGACCAAAATTAAATTTTTTTTTTTAAATACACATTTTCGGAACCCATAGGTCTTTCTGAGTCCAAGTTTTATCACCAAAGTAAATAGTAAATTTATTCCTTAAAACATCGGTATATAAATCTGTCAAATCGGTTAATAAATGGCTGAGTTATGTCCAAAGTACTGAAATCCAAAAAAAAGTCTTTTTATACCCTTCACCGAAGGTAAGAGGGTATATATAACTTTGTCATTCCGTTTGTATGTTCCAAAATATTGATCCTACACCCTATAAAGTATATATATTCTGGGTCCTTATGAAAAGCGAAGTTGATTTAACGATGTCCGTTTCTCCCCCCCCCCCCCCTCACATTTGTTTATATATACTAGCATAATGGTCAATATGATTTTCGTTATCAGCCTTCTTTAATATTTCATCTATTTAACGAAATAATTTTAACAAATAGAAACTAGGAATTTTTGTTTCGTTTTGCTTCTTAAAAACTCTCCAAGAAACATAAATCTACGCTATGACAACAGTGCCTATACAAAAGGAAACCAAACAAACACACATACATGGTACAAACTATTTTGGTGAATATAGGCCAGCTATTATGGTTCACAACTCAAATATGTGGTTGATTTATAATTTTGGTATTATGGTTTACAACTTTGCTTATTGTGATGAACTAAAACATCAAAAATAATTACAACTCAACTGTGTTGAGTTGTGAACTGTAAACTAATCATATTTACTTTTAATGATATTCGTAAAACGTTCCATCATGGTCCAGTTGTCTAGGGGGTTTGCTTAGGTTAAAAACTGTGAGTCCCTGGTTCGAATCTTGTTTTTTGAAAAATAAAATTTTTTTTTAATTTTTTTGTGTTCTGAAACGATTTAAAAAAATATTTACCAGTTTTAACTTTTTAAATTTAATTTATAATGAAGTTTTATGTATTGTTTATATGTACGTTTATGTCGAAATTATTTAGGTTTTGTCTAGTTGCTCTGTATTCTGCTCGCACAATGGTGAAGGGTATATAAGATTCGGCACAGCCGAATTTAGCACTCTTACTTGTTTTTATTCAAATCAAAGCATGCTTTGAAAAATACAGTCATTGCGTATTCTATAATCCGGATTGATTGCAACTCTATAATCCGGATTGAATAACACCCGTTTTTAATAATTTTTTTTATTCAAATCACAGCATGCTTTGTAAAATGCAGTTAGATTAGTGTAATATGAGAATGTTTGCACATGCGTTTTTTTGCTATGAATTATTATAATTTTTAATAAATACATACATGCGGTAATCCGGATAATTCGCTACTCCGGATTGGGGTCTGCAATCAATTATCCGGATTATCGAATTGTTACTGTATTAAAAACTTTTAATCTAATTTTTTTATAAAATTCATTTTAACAGAGAAATATTTGTTAAAAAATGTTTTTTTAATACAGAAATCTTATTGAAAAACCACGTTTAGTTAATTTGCAGGTCCTTAAAGGCCTGAACTGGAGTTCCTGCCTCTCTTTGAGGTGCCTCCGGCTCACTTTTGTTTGGAGCCTGTGCCTCCTGTTCTGGTGGAATTTGTGCCGACGGTGGGCGGTCACTGTTTCTAGGTGGTGGCTGGTAAAAAGACGGATAACCAACCGGTGCTTGCGGGAAATAATTGCTAGACATTGGTGGCTGGAAATAATTACCCATTGGTGGCTGGTAACAATTATTTACCATTGGTGGGTGAAAATAATTATTTGCCATTGGTAGCTGGAAATAATTACCCATTGGTGGCTGAAAACAATTATTTGGCATTGGTGGCTGAAAATATTATTTGGAAATCGAGATAACCAAGTGTGGGGCAAATGAACATTGTCAATTATATTTTTCTTTTTATTCCATTGACTTTCAGCAGGATTTGCGGCTGCCAATATAGAAGTTCGAGCGTTCAGCTGACAAATGATTCCAGCCTTTGCAATGCTTAAAGTTTGTTGTTCCATAACTTCGTGTAAAACACTACGCGTAGCGTCATTCATTTTATCGAATTCATCAATACAACACACACCATTATCAGCTAAAACTAGGGCACCACTACAAAGATGAACTTTTTATATATAATATAAATAATACAAATTTTGATTCCACTTACGTTTGCAGTACTAACTGTCTGGTTTCAGGATCTTTTGTAACATATGCTGTTAAGCCAACCGCTGAAGATCCACGACCCGATGTGTACTGAGAACGTGGTACTAAATTAAATACATATTGCAACATTTGTGACTTCGAAGTACCAGGATCTCCACAAAGCAAGAGATGAATTTCTGAACGAAAGTTCTGTCTTCCCAACGTAGAATGTTTTTTTTTTGTGCCACCAAACAATTGTAGAATGCCTTCTTTAATATCATCGTTTTCATAGATGGAAGGTGCAATAGCACGCGCCAGCCTATCGTATATATCTGGTTTTTGTGACAATACGTGTAACAATTCCACACGCTCCGGAGGAAAGATGTGATCTTTGCTAAAATCAAAATGTAAAAAATTGTACAAGCATAGAGGTTTGAAATAAATCATTTATCACATACCCCTCTTCTTCCTCATACACGCGTTTATTGTCAACCTTGCGGAAGTGGACAACGTCAACATGAGTTTTATAGACGCTCTTAACGCTGGATGAAGTATGACTATTTTTCATTGGCGTAGCTCGGTAAATGCCAGTCACAGTAACACGATCACCTGGCTGAACTTTGTCTACCAAATCATTGTGCGCATATAATAGAACATTGTGAGGCGTTTGTCCAGCCGCCATATCATCCGGTGACTCTTGCAATTTTACCAATTGTTTGTCCGTAAATTCCGAGCGGTTGTGCACCAAACGAAAGCAATGATTTGTATTGCAATTTGTACATAACGTGGGCTGTGCAATACGGCCGCGGTCAACCTCCACGGTTGTAACAAAATCACAAATAATGCATTTAAAGAACGTTTCTCGCATCTCTGGAATTACATTAGATGTTCGAATCACCATGCCACTTATACTTATCAGTTGATCCATATCCTCTGGATTAAGCGAACGCATATTTCGAGTTTTATCTGCATTAAAGGGTCGAACTTGAATTTGGTGTTCCAACACAGCAGCGGGGTATCGTTCAAAAAACATTTCGTTAATCGCCATATCAAAGCTTGGTATGGTCTCCTGAGGATAACAAATCAATTGGCGGTACAATGCTTCATCGAAAGTCTTTAAATGTGAACAATTTAAATTTAAGTAGGGCTCTTCGAGAGTATGAATTTCCTCCAGTTTTTGCAAATACAATGGTTGATTTACGTCAATGTTTTCGGATATTTCATCTTGCTCAGCCGTTGGGTCAATGTAACGCAGTAAAAATTGTTTGAATTTATTTTTACAATGATTTACGATAACATTTGTACCCCAAACCACCATTTGCGGAGCAGATGAAGCCTCCGACACTGGATCAGTTGTTTCCGAAACACGTTCTTGTATGGGTTCCAGCTAAGGAATATTTAAATTTAAATGAGCTTTCTTACATTTTGGTTATTATGAACTTACGCCAGCAACAGTTATCGCTACCTGACGCATTCTTTTGTCAGTGCGAATATCTGGCCTCGCTCGCAACGGCGTGCCACGAATACCTGAACGTGGAGTTCTTATAGATCCCATAGAACTTGGTGTCCCATAATTTAACGGAGAACTTAAATCAATTTCACTCATATTGACACCCAAACCTCTAGCCGGGCTAGTGGCTGGTAAACTAATATTACCCGGTGAAGTTGGAGGCAAACTTATGTTATCGGAAGGCTGGGCATGTTGGTTGGGTCCCATCCGCATAGGCGTTTCAGCATCTTGTACATTAATAGCTATTAGAAAAGAACAACTCAAACTATGGCCTAGACTGTTAATGTTTCCTATAACTTACAGCGTGTTGGTGTCTTTTAAACTTTAGAGGTTATGCCATTATTAGGAGTTCTCGCGGGACTTGACATTATTTACTTTTAATTGGCAAAACTTAACAAAAAATTACACAACACACAACAGTTGGATAAATAACAAATTTTCTGGCTTTTAGCACTACAAACAATCCAAGCGTCTTGAATGAATTACCAAATAAAATTCGCGCCAATAAAAGTACACGATGTTGCAACAAAGCAGTATTGCCAGAAGATTTTTTGAAAAATACCTACGCATACTAACCGCCCGTCTATACCAGAGATAAATATTGCAACATATCGTCAGCTCATTATTGGTATGGCGTATATGCCAAAAAGTCGTAGTGGAGAAAAGCCACAATAAAGGTTTACATGAAGTTTTCTGAAAATATACCCGATAGAATTTTTTGTATTTTCACTATTGCTTCTGGCATACGTTTTAAAGAAAAATTAACATTTTTTTGAACGTTCATTAACGAATATAGAAGTTAATAGTATTTTATTGATAATTATTGTTTTTAGCCACATACGTTTATTTGTTGGCATTTTATGTTGATTATTCTTTAAATTCTTTTTTCTTAATTTGTTTTCCTGTTGTCATTTTGTTTTGATTTCGCTTTAACTCCTTTTTGTCTTACGGTAATGAAGCAAAGCAAGACTTAAATTTATTTTGTACGTTTTTGTATGAGGGATTTTCTGCATTTTCTGCAATTTGGTGAAACTGGTTTTGGATTCAGAAACGGGGTATTTAATATATATATACGCCATACCTAACTCTATGTTTTTAAATTGATTGGTAGGTTACACCAACAATGAACTGACGATATTTATTGCCGGCTATTTACAGTCGCACAGAAAACTATACGTAACCCACCAAAATATGTGTTTTATGTAAAAATTCACATTATTATTCAACAAAAACAATTAATAAAAACCTTTAAATCAAACCTTTTAAATCAAAAATTTTAGGAAAACAAGATATTTATATAAAAATTTTATAAATTCAGTTTTTAATACACAGAAACTGATACATACCCCTACTCTTGGTCGACGGTATGTTACATTTTTCAAGGAACTTACACAAGTTTTGTCTCAACGTTATAACATAGCGTCTTTACCTGACAATTTTTTGTCATACCAAACGTCAAACTTCATATTAAAAAAACGCTGACAAAAATTTTCGAGTTTTTTTTATATAGACTTTGACGTTTGGTATGACAAAAAATTGTCAGTTGAAGACGCTATGTAATGGGAAACCATTGAGTAAAATTGTTGGAAACTCAAAGTCAAGCGTACAAGCTGTTTTCTAAAAGTACAAAAAGAACAACAGTGTTCAAAGTTTCCAACCTAGGGTGATAAAAATAAAAAAATATAAAGAGAAAGAAGAGGCGCAAACGTCTAAATTTTAAGTTATACAAACACTGGCTTCGCTAACTAAAGCAACGATTTCCTCCTCTATGGTATGACAAACAACAGCTTCGCTAACTAAATCTTTTCTCCATAGTAATTGTTATGTATACAAAAACTATTGTATTTTCGCAAACTCATACCCGCTTCTTAATGGGTTAAGAATTTTTAAATAAGTTTTGTTTATTCAGAAATATATATTCAAGAGCTTTAAACTAATACCTCCATAGATTCATAACGCGAAAACAATGCGAAAACACTTTTTTACTTTATTTTTTTCTTACTTTTCAATTTTATATCATCCTATGCACTTGGTTTTTTTATTTGGAGCTGCGTCGGTAAACTAGATTTAAGCTCTTTTTTATTTATAATTTTTATTTAATAAAAGAAAATAAAAAAAAATTTAAATTTACGATTTTTTGTTAAAATGTTTGTTTATTAAGATTTAATCAAATAAAATTCTGATATATTTAAATATTTTTAAAAAAAATTTACTATAAAAAAATAATTTTACTTTTTAATTTTTAGTAAGTTTGATTTTCAAAAATGTTCTATTATTCTTTTTATATTTAAATATAAAAATTCTGCGGCATTTTGACAAAACATCTTAAGTCGAGATAAGATAGCAAAAAACTTAAAAAAAGTCGGTGAAAAAATCATTTATATTAAGTTTAACCCTTCTGCATCCCTTGCATATGTGCCCTTCCTATGATCCTTTGGGTCAATATGACCCAACAATAAAATGTAAAAAACATTTCATATTTAAGTATAATAAAAAATAAAAGCGATTCTATTGATTGTTTGACCGAAAAAATTATTGATCGATGATTCTGAATGAAGATGAACTCAATTCAATTATATTCAATAGGAAAAAAAATTTTAAAGTGGAATAAAACTTGCAATATCGCTTGTTGGGTCGTATTGACCCAAAGGATATTAAATGTTTGTAAATCGTGTTTTTTGGAGGGGAGAGGAAAAATTTAAATTTTATTATTTTCATTTAAATTTATAATTTTCGTCCCGGATAAATTAAAGTTTCACGTCCATATCTTATATTTAAACGGACAAATTTTGCGCTTGAAAACCAAAATTGGGTCAAATTGACCCAAGGAGTGCAGAAGGGTTAAAAAAAAAAATTTAGGCCCTAAATTTGTAAAACGCAAAAGCAACGCCAAAAATTATATTGAAAGCAAAAACAAAATCGGAAATATTTCATATTTTTGTTGTTTTCTATAGAAATGAATATTGAATTTTTAAATTTTAAACGCTACATATCTTGTGGCGTTGATAATTTTTAAACGCAATATGTATTTCTGTAGAAAGCAACAACAAAATTTTGTAAGATTTTTGACATTGTTTTTGCTTTCAATGTTATTTTTGGGGTTACGTTGCGTTTTACAAATTCAGGGCCTAAAGAAAAATTCCCCTTTATAATAAAATCGTAAACAAAAATGTTTTTGAAGGAAAATTCGCACAACAGCATTTTTTTTTCAAATTTAACTTAAGATGTTTTGTCAAAAGGCCACAGATATATACATATCGTCACCTTAAAGATTTTAACGATTTGGTTTTAAACGACTGAAAATCACTTTAGCCCAAATCACATGATTTCAAATCACTTTTGCCTTTTTAAATCAGAAGTGTGATGTGTTGGTGTTCCGTTTGTTATTTTGGTGTGATATGCAATTGCCGAAAGCACACCAAGAAACACAAAAACGGTATGACTTCCACAACCCCACAAAATCACGCTCGTGATTTTAAAACAGTGATGTCCGAAATGTAATTTGTGGCTGTATTGCTTTATATAAGTATTAGTGAACAAAGAGACAAATATTCTTAATAATAATACAAAAAATATGTAAGCATCCGCCGCATGTGCACTCGTCGCTTGATAGTCGACGACTGAATTGTGTACTCTCGTGGACTAAATGAAAGAGCGTAAGAATGTGTGTGAATTAATTTCCACAATTGTGATATGGGCTGGACGCCAATGTTTTAAAAGCACGTGATTTAATACACTTTCAATCAAATGTTTATAATTTTTGTTATAAAATTCTGTTTAATAGATAAATATTCGTCATAAAATTGTTTAATTACAGAAATTTTTTAAAAAAACTACGCCAAAAGTGCACTTTACGGGGCGTACGAAAAAAAATAAAAAAAAATTGGACCCCCTCTAGAATAAAAAAACCAAAATTAAAGGGGGCTGAGGCCCGTAGGGCTCCCTGGAACTAAAAAACTGCCCCACTCACTTAGTGGTATGTGTGGGTACTCAAATTAAAGGTAATTGTGCAAGAAAAACGAATATAATAAAATTAATGTCGGGCGAGACTTCTGGGGCTAAAATAATTGCCCCTCCCACACTTACAACTATGTGTGGGTACTCATATCAATGGTATTTTGCTCAATATTGCAAATATTTTGTTTTTATTTTCTCTACTAAAGCTACTCTGCATAGCCGGCCTTCGGCCGGGCGCAAGGATTTTCTCCTCTATGGTATAACAAAGGCCGGCTTCGCTAACTAAAGCTTCTCTGAATATAAACGATACATAAATTAACCCAGTGAGGATAATATTTAACGAATGCAAAAACGAAATACATATTTGTAACAGTGAGCAAAATACCTTTCATTTGGGTACCCACACATAGTTGTAAGAGTGGGGGCAATTATTTTAGACCCAGATGTCCCGCCCGACATTAATTTTATTGTTTTCGTTTTTCTTGCACAATCACCTTTAATTTGAGTACCCATACATACCACTAAGTGGGTGGGGCAGTTTTTTAGTGCCAGGTGACCCTATGGGCCTCAGCCCCCTTTAATTTTTGTTTTTTTCTTTTTTCATTCTGAATCTGTTGGCATATGTTTTTCGTACGCCCCGTAAAGTGCACTTCAGCCAAAACTACTTTTTGATTTCCAGCACACCCTTGTTAAACCAAAAAAGCAAATATTTAATGGAGCAACTTTAAATAAATAGTTGTTGAAAGCTGGAAAGAAAAATATATTAATAATGTATTTAAAACAATTGGAACGACATATAGTTACCTATCCTATGTTGAAATTAGTGTCTAAAACTCCTGAAAATAAAAAAGGTATATGAAAAATTTACTTTACCAGCGTCCATTGTATGTATACATAGTTAGTTTTTTTTTGCAATAGGTAAACAGTGCTACCAGACAAATTATGGGATGAAATGAAATAAGAACAAATTACCATACACTGGAAAAAATTATTACAAAATTTGTTTTTATAAACTGAATATGGTTAAAACCAAAGTATAAAAAGAAAAAATTAACACAAATGTCACAAAATTTAAATTGAAAATGTTGAGTGAAAACACTAACTGTTATCACCATTTCAGTTGTTGTAACTAATTTGCATTTTTTGCATCACTTTTATTATAATTTTACTAGGAAAATGTTCTTAATTTTCACAAATCAAAAAAAAATATTTTTTATAAATTTTTTCCTATGGTGGATTTTAAGCTGAATGAACAATGTTATTCATGGCTATTCTAAAACACACGTCGAAGAAGTGGACGTTTACATGAAAACAAAAACAAATCAAATTTTAAACATTTTTATTAAACTCTGTATGTCTGGTGAAAACTAAAAAACAATTAATACATGTTTTTTTTCGCAAACATATTTGAGCTATGCACGACTAGGTACTTGCTGAGAGGGGTCGTCAAAGAGTCGAGTTACTTATTGTACTTTGGTAAAAATATTAATTGAAAGTTAGATTAACTTAAAAATATTTTAGTAGTTCACCATTTAACTATTTTTTTAAATAGTATGTAACTGTGTTGAAAACCAATACGCCTGCTAGTAGTGTAATAAAAATAAATTTCTTATTTTCTTTATTGACATAAAGTGATTATATTCGTAGTCGGTTAAAAGCCTCATAGTGGATAGTCCAAGATTTGGCTGCAACTACAGGATGTGCCTATAACCAAAAAGTAGTGTATTATGTTTAAAACAGAGTTACTATCTATATATTTTTTTTTTTAAAATTTTATATTCAAATTATAACTACAAACATCTTTGCTTATCGCATAATTAATCTTATATATATATTTAATTAATTTATATATGTGGCATTTTAACAAAACATCTTAAGTCAAATTTTAGAAGTTGAAAAAATTGTTGTTAATAATACGAATTTTGTATTAAAGGGGAATTTTTCTTTATTTTTGGTTTATTTTAAAATTTAATAAAAATTAAGATGTTTTGTCAAAATGTGACAAAATTTAGAAGATTTTTAGCATATATATATTATTTTGTACAAATTTAGCAAATTTTAAATATTAAACATTTTTTTCTTAGCATTTTATTGTTATGATTTTAAGCATATTTTCTTAATTTTAACATTTAGCAAATTTTTCTTCAAGTTCTTGCATAAACTCATAAAACAGCTATGGCAACACTGTTAATAATGTTTTTTTTATCTATACACGTGCTCAGCAATATTATTAATTGCGGTTGATTTACATAAACAAAAAAAAATGTTGTTAAAAAAAAGTTGTTTTGTTCACAGCGATAATTATTTTAATATATTTTTGGTTTTTGTTTCTTGTTAATGGTTTGGTTGTCTGATGTATTGTTGTTTATTTTGTTATGTCAAATCAAACTATGTCATGTCAGATTCAATCACAGTTGCTTATTATGGTAGTATACCCAGTAGCTACTAACACAGGGCGTTACCGATATGCAAAATTCCTAAGAGGGGTGAGTTTCTCCTTATATATATTAAAAGTTTAAAAAGCACAGGAAACGATCATTGACCTCTTAGGAAAAGTATTGCTGTATATAATGTTAAAGTTCTGTAGTTGTGGTTGTTTTTTTTTATTTAGGTTTTGTTCGTGTATTCTGACCGTTAAGTGTAGCTTAGCTAAAACTGACCTTAAGTTAGGTTGAAGTTAAATTGTGTAGGTTATTAGCAAAATATAAGTGTTTCAGTAAGCAAGTTCACGCAGTGTGTTTAAAAAGAAAATCAAAACAAGTAAAATTTAATAAGAACAAGTTAGAACATTCAAAGAGAATAGTACTAACGAGGAAATTATTGAGTTTCTGGTGAAATAAAATAAAGTGAGTGTTAGTGAATTTTGTTTGATAATGGACATTATTTGAGTCCTGAATCCTTATGTTTTGTTTTAGGAAGTTACCAGAGGAAGTTTAGAGTAAACTGGGGATTATAAAATTGTAATTAATTAAATTACATCGGTTCCGAAGATATTAATAAATCCAAGTAAGTAAGAAACAATGAAGTATAAGTGCTATTTTCTTAGTAGGGATGATAAAAGTGTTTAAAATAATTAAGCTTTGTACGCAATGATAGCAACAATTTCATTTGTCTTCCATCTTGGTTTTTTTTTCCAAAGTGATTTATATATTTTTATTTCATCTTTAGGGAGAAAAATCACAAAAGTTTTTGGTTTTTTTAAAGATGGAGTCTATTTGTGCTTAGCAACAATTTGTATAAAATTTTAAATAACTGTTGTGATAAATTTGGTTATGTTGAGTGATATTAACAATAAGTTTAAAGTAAGAAGAAATAATAATAAATAATGAAGATTGGTCAGTGTAAGAAAAATTGTTACTTTGTTGTGAACACCAAGTGTAATTGTTGCTGTCATTGTGAATTGAGCAGGAATTTTGGGGATTTTAAAAAGGAAATATTTCTTTAAATTATTCATAGATCTGTAATTTGAGGAGAAATATTTTGGAACAGGGAGGAAGATTAAACTTTCTCCAAGATTGGTCCCTGGTCTTACCGAGTAAGGAAAAAAAAAACTAAAGTAAAAGGTAACAAAGATTTTATTTTATTCGAAATATCTAATAAAAGAGGAAAAAGGAAATAAAAAGTGAGGTTATTGTTCGGTGGAGTTTATAAGTAGGGTTAAAAACCCTAAAGAAGAAAACCAAGTGTGGGGTATATAGCCTAGCCTCAATCCCACTAAAAATTTTATAGCGTATTTTAAATTTATGTACCCGGAGAAAAAGTAATTTCTGTATATTAAAAAAAATTTTATTTATTCAAAATATTGTTTAGTGTTAAGGAAAAAAATAATAGTTTGTTAAATTAGATTTAAGGTTGTTCATTTATGTTCGATTAGTGTTAGTTTTGTTAATTTTTAATCTAAAATTAAGAACCAGATGTTTGTTAGGAATTAACTATTTATAGGGTTATTTAGTAAGACCGCGAACTTAGAAACTTAAAAAAAAGGTTTCTAGAATTAAACACCTAAAGAGAGCTCTTGCAGGGTAGTTGTTATATCGGATTTTGAGGAAATATTTTTCTTTAACAATTTTTTTTTTTTTTAACCCAAACAATAGTTAGTTCTTGAGGTTTTTTGATTATTGCTAAAACTAAGAGATTTCTTAATATTAGATTCTAGTTTTTTTTATGTCAGATTAAGTTTTTTTTTGTTTTAATATCAAACTGTGTTTTGCTATTCAAAAATATGTTAGGTATGAATTAAGTTTTATTATATTTTATTTGTTTATTGTAGTTTATTTTATATTGTAATAAATGTCTTGAATATTGTATTTGAAAAATGTTTTGGTAATTGTCTTTTAAAGGATTTCAGATAGGGATTTTGGATGGCTGGGTAAATTGTTGGTGAGTATATTGATGGGATCATCTAGAACTTTATTAGATGATATAGGTTGGGTAAGGGCGGCGTGACAGGAAGCGGAGACCTTTTCCTGTAGTTTTTTTCTATTGTGGTTCGGGATGGTTTTTAGTCGTTATATTTTTATTTTTTTTTTGTTGTTTGAAAGTAGACTTTTGTTTTCGTTTGTTTTTTTTTATTGTGAGAAACCGGAAAGGTGAAGAAGGGTTGAGAAGACACGCCCGTTATTTTGAGCTAGTTAGGCGGGTTCACATTTCCTTAGTGGGGTTTCGTAACAGTAAATGGCGCCCAATCAAAATAGCATAGCAGAGTTAAATCCCTAACACAGCTATGAATAATTTCATGTGTTATCACCTATACATGTATCGAACGTACAATTTGAAGTTTTAATATGATTTTTTTTTAATTTTGTTTAACTAGTTAGTCTTGGGGGTTAATAAATCCTAAATAGCTGACTTAATAGCAAAACATTTTTTGTTTGTGGTAAAATAGATAAATTCTTTAGTCGTCTTAATTTGCAACTTATTAATTGCGATAAAGTACCGGATGTATGGAGTTTGTTTAGTAGTGGCCGACGTGACCGAACTAACATTGGTTTGAAGGCACGTCCGGACTACATAGGGTTGATGATGTCCTAACCGTATGGAATTAGTAGCATGATCAGAGTCGTTAACTTTTATTGATACGTTATTGCATAACCGTAGTTTACAAGGAACCTAATGTGGGGAAAAATCACTTAGCTGTCCTAATATGAGTTGAAGTAGTTTATAGGACCACAATATGATAAACTTTTTTTTTGGACACCGCATAAAGTTTACAACCAACACTTACCCACCAAATCCCAAAACGAAATCTGAAATCCGTATCCTTTACTTGTCATAAACTTGTTTTTTTTTAAATATACGTGATATTAAAATTTTTGTTTTGAATAATTGTAACTATTTTTTTTATAATTTTTTTTTTATTTACTCATTTTTTATATATTTATTTTATTACATACTTATTTGTATTTAATTAATTATTTTTTTTTTGAAGTAGTTTTATCTTTTAAGTTTTTTTATTTATTTAATTATTTATTTTTTTTGAAGTAGTTTTTATCTTTTAATTTTTTGTTTGTTTAATTGTTTTAGTCATTTTGTTGTATTTCTAAAATCCAATTTATTGCTTTGATTTGTTTACTTATGTTTATAATTTTGTCGTTGGTTTTATGTTGAATTGGTTAGTGAGTAACAGGCCCAGAAAATGTTTGTAGGTCGATCTGAGAAAAAGTCCCAAAAACCTGGGGAAAGGAATAATGAGAGTTTTGTAGTATTTATGTCTAACACTATAAATAATCCGAACACTTACGTTAGTGAGAATTTAACTAGTAACTCGCCGGTTACAATTACTGGTACCACGGGAACTATTCCCAAAACTGTTAGACATTCACAAGTCCCCAAATATGCTTTTCCACCACCACCACTTCCACGCCAGGATAATACCCAATCAGTTGGGAAAACTTCTGGAGAGTATGTTAGTCTTTTGCGGGGTATTATTAGGGAAACCAATATTGAGTATAGGTCCAATTTAGAGAGGGATATTGACCAGAAAATACAGGAGAGTTTAAAACTTGGTTTTGCTGAAATATTGAGTGAGATCCAGAAACTGAAAATTACGAACCAGTCATCTGAAGAAGCAGGAGCTGTTAATCTGGAAGAAAGATCAGGAAATATAAATGATTTTCCCAGAAATGGAAATAATGGGCAACATATATTGCCGCGAAGAATTGATTTTCAGAATATAACATCCAACAGTAATTTATCTTCTAGCGAACGCCCTTCTGACGAGATAATATACCATGGAAGGGAAAATAGGCAATTAGGGGGAAATAATTTACGTGTTGATAAATGGGATGTCATGTTTGATGGAAACACTGACAACCTTCTAATCGAAGATTTTATTTTTAGAGTGGAATATCTGCAAAAACAGCACTCCTATTCTTGGGAAGATATAATGGGTGAATTCCATCGTTTGTTGAAAGGTGAAGCCAAGGACTGGTATTGGTCAATTCTGCAGGAGAAAGAAATTCGCCGGTGGCCTGATTTAAAAGATGCTCTATTACAACAATATCGCTCAAATAGAAGTGAATACGAGTTCATGAGGGATTTCGAGGAACGTCGCCAGCGGCCGGGGGAATCCATTGAATCGTATTTTCAAGCCATGAGAAAACTTCGGTCTCGATTAAAAACTGCTTTGCCTGAACAGGAAGTAATTAGAATTATGAAAAGAAATCTAAAACCAAATATATCGCAAATTTTATATCCCATGAGAATTTATACAGTGGAGCAATTAAGGGATGAGTGTAGAGAAGTTGAAAGGAATTATTTCAAAAGAGAAGTAAATCCAAATACAACGCAAAATCGGTTTGTTCCCACCCGACGTCACGTTGAGGAGATTTTAGAGGAACCTGTTTACGAGGACAAGATAGAATTGGTAGACGAAATAAGGCCTTTTAAAAAAGGTGTTAAGTCAAACGCTGATTCGGGAAATAATTGCACTTTGGTTTGCTGGAATTGTCAAGCGCCAGGGCATTCATTTATGGACTGTCCGTCTGCACAAAGGAACCTATTTTGCTACCGATGCGGTTTAGTTGGCGTCATAACACCTAGATGTCCGTCGTGTTCGGGAAACCACATAAAGGGTGTGATGAGAACGGGAGAGTCACGCTCTACTCAAACTCCCGACGAAGCCTAAGGGATATAGGGGTACAGACGGTACACAGCAGCGAGGTTAACTCATGGAATAGGCAAATTCGTTTACTTAGGCGTGAAGGAAATGAAAATAGGTATATAGGTAAAAGAGTAAATAATGTAGAAAATCAGGGTAAAAGGAATAGTTCATATAGGGAAAGATTAGATAATTATACAAGGGTAAGAAAAAGGATTTTTAATGATGATTCAGGAAAAACAAATTTAGATAGAATTTTGAAAACGAGAAAGCGGTTTAAAGGGAAGAAAATGGAGGTTAAACAGGCGAGGGAGTCTGTTCGCAAATGCTGCGCCATATCGCCTGAATTTGATGGTGATATTGACCCAAGGGTATTTGCGGACATAAAAATAGGAGGTTTGAAAATTACTGGGTTATTAGATTCTGGAGCTTCTATTAGTTTATTAGGAAAAAATTGTCAGGAAATAATTGAGAAATTAGGATTGTTTATAACTCCTGTTTTTTCATCAGTAAGTACTGCCGGGGGCAAGGAATACAATATTTTAGGACGGATCGATGTGAGCGTGGAATTCAGGGATATAATTCGAAAATTTCGTTTTTATTTATGTCCTGATTTGGTACAAAGCGCGTACTTAGGGGTGGATTTTTTTAGGGAATTTGAATTGGCCCCTGAAATATTTAATATAAGTCAAATCGATGTCAGTAAATTATACGAAAATTTTCCATTAGATACGAAAGAAGTAGAAAAGCACTTATTAACAGTAGAGCAGGAGAGAGAGTTATTAAGAGTGAAGGAATGTTTTCGAACTTTTGAACAGCATGGCTTAGGAAAAACCAGTTTAGAGAACCACGAAATTATATTAATGGAGGGAGCTACCCCTATCAAAGACCGATACTACCCTGTGTCGCCTGCCGTCCAAGAGTTGATTTATGCTGAAGTCGATAACATGCTTAAATTGGGAGTTATTGAAGAAAGTTTAAGTCCCTGGAGTAGTCGAAGTACCCTGGTGAGAAAGCCGGGAAAGAACAGACTGTGCCTCGACGCCAGGAAATTAAATGAGAGAACCGTCAAGGACGCCTACCCCATACAAAGTATTGAAGGCATAATCAGTCGACTGGACGAAACCCATTTTATTAGCAGCGTCGACTTAAAATATGCCTTTTGGCAAATCCCGCTAGAGCAAAATTCGCGCGCATATACCGCTTTTACCATTCCGGGCCGGCCATTATACCAATATGCTGTCATGCCGTTCGGATTATGTAATGCGCCGCAAAGACTTTGCCGACTTATGGATAAAGTCATTCCCCAGGAGTTAAAATCAAACGTCTTTGTATACTTAGACGATTTGTTGATTATTTCGGCAACCTTCTCGAGTCATGTAAAACTTTTAGAAAAAGTAGCAGAATGCTTAAAAAAGGCCAATCTGACAATAGGTTTAAATAAATCTCGGTTTTGTTTCAGGGAATTGAGGTATTTAGGCTTTGTTATTGGGGGTGGTACTATGCGCACTGACCCACTTAAAATCGCCGCAATACAACAAATACCCCTTCCCAAATCGGTAAGAGAGGTTCGTAGTTTCTTAGGAACGGCGGGCTGGTATCGCCGCTTTATAAAAAACTTTTCAGAAATCTCTGCACCGCTTACGGATTTGATTAAAAAGGGCAAAACGTTCAAAATAACCGACGAAGCGATGAAAAGTTTTAATGAGCTGAAACAAGCCTTAACGTCAGCCCCAGTTTTAGCCCACCCTAACTTTGGTAAAAGATTTTTTATCCAATGTGATGCCTCTAATTATGGCATTGGCGCAGTCCTTTTTCAGAAGGACAATGATAATAACGAAAGACCAATTGCTTTTTTCTCCATGAAATTAAATCCCGCTCAAAAGAACTACAGCGTAACGGAAAAGGAATGTTTAGCTGCCGTATTAGCCATAAAACGATTTAGACCGTATATTGAACTTATGCCTTTCACAGTTATCACTGATCATGTCAGCTTGAAATGGCTAATGACTTTTAAGGACTTAAGCGGCAGATTGGCGCGATGGTCTCTACAGTTACAAAGCTACGATTTTGATATCGAACATCGAAAAGGTTCCGATAACATTGTGGCAGACACGTTATCGAGGTCTGTTGAAGAGCTAAACAAATCACCAGATGAAATTTTAGGATTTCAGACAACAGAATTTGAGTCAAGTGAATATAAAGAACTAAGAGAAACAATACAAAAACATAATGAAAAACTCCCAGATGTAAAAGTCGTTGGAAATCTAGTCTTCAAGAGAACTAACACCCCGTCTGAAGTGGAAGTGCTAGAGGAATATAAGTGGAAATTGTGGATACCTGAAAGCCTTACACATCAGTTAATACGAGAGGCACATGAATCAAAGGAAAAAGCTCATGGTGGGATACAAAAGACACTTTATTCACTTAGAACTAAATATTACTGGCCAAACATGTTAATTCAGGTTAAAAATTTTGTTAACAGTTGTGTTAAATGTAAAGAATGTAAATCAACGAACATTAGACTTATGCCAGAGATAGGAGCTGAGGTTGTTACAGATCGTCCGTTTCAAAAGATTTACATTGATTTCTTAGGAAAGTATCCGCGGTCAAAAAGTGGAAATGCCTATATATTTATTGTCTTAGACCATTTCACAAAATTCATCTTTCTTAAGGCCATGAAAGAGGCAACTGCTTCTAACGTGGTTAAATTCTTAGTTGAGGAAGTTTTTCATAATTTCGGAGTTCCCGAAATAATACATTCCGACAATGGAAAACAATTTGTTTCTAAAGAATTTTTAAGAATGACAGAGAACTACAAGGTAAGGCATATGAAAACCGCTGTGTATTCTCCGCAATCAAATGCAGCTGAAAGGGTTAATCAAAGCGTATTAACTGCTATAAGAACTTATTTAGAAAATGATCACCGCGAATGGGATCTAAATCTACCATTTATTGAATTGGCCCTGAGGAATTCAGTTCACTCAGCTATTGGTCTGACACCTTTTATGGCTTTGTTTGGTCATAACATGTTCACATCTGGTAGCGATTATAAGCTAGCTCGAGAATTAAAATCCCTTGAAGATGGTGAGTTTATAGTTTTAGAGGATCAAGACAGGATACGATTAATTAGGGAGAAAATAAGGGAAAACTTGCATAGGGCCTACGAAAAAAGCTCTTTGAGATATAATAAAAGAGCTAGACTAATTCGGTTTGTGCCAGGACAAGAAGTTTATAAGAGAAACTTTGTACTCAGCAACTTTCAGAATAATATAAATGCTAAATTCTGTAAAAAGTTTACAAAATGTAGAGTAGTACGAATATTGGGAAACAACATGTACGAGTTGGAAACCTTATCTGGTTCTCCTTTGGGTATATATCATTCTAAGGACATTAAGCAATAAACCGATACACATCCCTGGGGTTGGAAAAGGAAATTGTTAACCAACTTTAGGCGGTTAAATAAATAGAAAACACAATGAAATTCTTCATATAAAATAAACGTAAGTTTATTTTATTGAAATTGTGCAATATAAAACCCCAGTGCAATATGAGTTTAATTAGTTTAATTTGTTTTTATTTAAATTTGTTTTCATTAACTTACCTGTGCAATAGAAACTTTGTGCTATATTAGACTAGGTTGTATCAGTCCATCTGTGTGTAATTATTAGGGCCATATACACCCAACAAGTTTATTTATTCGTGTTGCTGTGTTGTTGTCCGTCCTTATATTTTTTTTTTGTACCTGAAAATACAAGACACAAAGTACCATTTCTTAATTTTTAAATTTGAATAACTTCCCTGATGTTGCTGAATAATTAGTTGCCCGGCTAACTCATCAAGTGGGTGTGGCCTACGTTGAGCGCCTGTATCAAAATTTTGTTTGAATAAAAACTCAATTGTATAGAAAAATATTTATACTTCTCTGAAGTTTTTTTGCTGATTTTTGTTATTCCCTTGTCACACTGTTGTTACTGCAATAATTTTGTAACCACAGAGTTTTGTTGACATTGGGCATGATGTGGTGAGCTGCCCATAAGTGGTGGTGGTGTAGGGCATCTGGGAAACTGGGCTTTGGGAAGAAAAGAAGAAAAACTTGACAGGAAATATAAAACCATTTGTTAAGTTGGTATTTAGATTGTACTTACCGTGTTGTTGTTATTGTCCTTGTGCAGGGTGTTCTTTGTTTCTTCAGTTGTTGTTCTGTTTTGTTGCTGTTGTAGTATAATGTGTTTTTTTATTATTTAATTAAATTATTTTAATATATTTTTGGTTTTTGTTTCTTGTTAATGGTTTGGTTGTCTGATGTATTGTTGTTTATTTTGTTATGTCAAATCAAACTATGTCATGTCAGATTCAATCACAGTTGCTTATTATGGTAGTATACCCAGTAGCTACTAACACAGGGCGTTACCGATATGCAAAATTCCTAAGAGGGGTGAGTTTCTCCTTATATATATTAAAAGTTTAAAAAGCACAGGAAACGATCATTGACCTCTTAGGAAAAGTATTGCTGTATATAATGTTAAAGTTCTGTAGTTGTGGTTGTTTTTTTTTATTTAGGTTTTGTTCGTGTATTCTGACCGTTAAGTGTAGCTTAGCTAAAACTGACCTTAAGTTAGGTTGAAGTTAAATTGTGTAGGTTATTAGCAAAATATAAGTGTTTCAGTAAGCAAGTTCACGCAGTGTGTTTAAAAAGAAAATCAAAACAAGTAAAATTTAATAAGAACAAGTTAGAACATTCAAAGAGAATAGTACTAACGAGGAAATTATTGAGTTTCTGGTGAAATAAAATAAAGTGAGTGTTAGTGAATTTTGTTTGATAATGGACATTATTTGAGTCCTGAATCCTTATGTTTTGTTTTAGGAAGTTACCAGAGGAAGTTTAGAGTAAACTGGGGATTATAAAATTGTAATTAATTAAATTACATCGGTTCCGAAGATATTAATAAATCCAAGTAAGTAAGAAACAATGAAGTATAAGTGCTATTTTCTTAGTAGGGATGATAAAAGTGTTTAAAATAATTAAGCTTTGTACGCAATGATAGCAACAATTTCATTTGTCTTCCATCTTGGTTTTTTTTTCCAAAGTGATTTATATATTTTTATTTCATCTTTAGGGAGAAAAATCACAAAAGTTTTTGGTTTTTTTAAAGATGGAGTCTATTTGTGCTTAGCAACAATTTGTATAAAATTTTAAATAACTGTTGTGATAAATTTGGTTATGTTGAGTGATATTAACAATAAGTTTAAAGTAAGAAGAAATAATAATAAATAATGAAGATTGGTCAGTGTAAGAAAAATTGTTACTTTGTTGTGAACACCAAGTGTAATTGTTGCTGTCATTGTGAATTGAGCAGGAATTTTGGGGATTTTAAAAAGGAAATATTTCTTTAAATTATTCATAGATCTGTAATTTGAGGAGAAATATTTTGGAACAGGGAGGAAGATTAAACTTTCTCCAAGATTGGTCCCTGGTCTTACCGAGTAAGGAAAAAAAAAACTAAAGTAAAAGGTAACAAAGATTTTATTTTATTCGAAATATCTAATAAAAGAGGAAAAAGGAAATAAAAAGTGAGGTTATTGTTCGGTGGAGTTTATAAGTAGGGTTAAAAACCCTAAAGAAGAAAACCAAGTGTGGGGTATATAGCCTAGCCTCAATCCCACTAAAAATTTTATAGCGTATTTTAAATTTATGTACCCGGAGAAAAAGTAATTTCTGTATATTAAAAAAAATTTTATTTATTCAAAATATTGTTTAGTGTTAAGGAAAAAAATAATAGTTTGTTAAATTAGATTTAAGGTTGTTCATTTATGTTCGATTAGTGTTAGTTTTGTTAATTTTTAATCTAAAATTAAGAACCAGATGTTTGTTAGGAATTAACTATTTATAGGGTTATTTAGTAAGACCGCGAACTTAGAAACTTAAAAAAAAGGTTTCTAGAATTAAACACCTAAAGAGAGCTCTTGCAGGGTAGTTGTTATATCGGATTTTGAGGAAATATTTTTCTTTAACAATTTTTTTTTTTTTTAACCCAAACAATAGTTAGTTCTTGAGGTTTTTTGATTATTGCTAAAACTAAGAGATTTCTTAATATTAGATTCTAGTTTTTTTTATGTCAGATTAAGTTTTTTTTTGTTTTAATATCAAACTGTGTTTTGCTATTCAAAAATATGTTAGGTATGAATTAAGTTTTATTATATTTTATTTGTTTATTGTAGTTTATTTTATATTGTAATAAATGTCTTGAATATTGTATTTGAAAAATGTTTTGGTAATTGTCTTTTAAAGGATTTCAGATAGGGATTTTGGATGGCTGGGTAAATTGTTGGTGAGTATATTGATGGGATCATCTAGAACTTTATTAGATGATATAGGTTGGGTAAGGGCGGCGTGACAGGAAGCGGAGACCTTTTCCTGTAGTTTTTTTCTATTGTGGTTCGGGATGGTTTTTAGTCGTTATATTTTTATTTTTTTTTTGTTGTTTGAAAGTAGACTTTTGTTTTCGTTTGTTTTTTTTTATTGTGAGAAACCGGAAAGGTGAAGAAGGGTTGAGAAGACACGCCCGTTATTTTGAGCTAGTTAGGCGGGTTCACATTTCCTTAGTGGGGTTTCGTAACAAGATAATACTCTCTGCGATTGAATTTGAAGTTTGCTGATATAAAAATCTTATATCTTATCCCAGGTGGAGACCCTATGTTAGATAAGATATAAGATTTTTATATCAGCAAACGTCAAATTCAATCGCAGAGAGTATTATCTTACGTGTAGACTCTCAAATAGTGTTAATATTAATATTATAATAAATATAATGAGACAGTTGTTATGAGAAATCTTATAACAACTATCTTATAAGATGAGCTGTCAAAAATACACATACATACATAAATATAAAACAATAATAAGACGCATTCTTTAAATTGTTAAATTTTTTACTGCAATTAGTGAAAATCTTGTGATAAGTGTTTAAAAAAACAATTTTTTAAACAAAAACAAAAGAAAAAACTAAAAAAAGAATAAAAACGATACAAGTTTACTGTATGAGAGTCACTCAATTATGAAATCTTATAAGATACGTGTTCCCCTTGTTTAAGATAAAGATTAACATGAGGAAATTTGTTCTCTCATTCTGCCGACGTTCTCTCACATATTATATCAGATATTATCTCAGGTGAAGACTCAGTGTAAGGTGGAGACCCTATGTTAGGGGTGGCAAACTTAGTGTACCCTCATTTACTCGTGGTATTAATACAGCTAAATAAAAAAAATAAATATAATTGGTAACGAGAGCCGAAATCTCTTAAACTAAAACAAGATTAATAGCTAAAATGTCTAGATTTATAAAAGGCTTATCATGCTTTTATAAGCCTGAAATAGGTCTAAGAGTATAAATCAACCCCTTTTTAATAAATCGTTAACGTTTCCGGTTTCTTTAAATACCACCCTGTCTTTTAAAAATCATATGATTGACAAGTCAACATTTTTATTCACAATAGATTATTTTGACACTTCGTAAGAAAAAAAAAAAAGAAAACACATATTTTTTAATAGGTGTTTGCGGCATTTTTACAATAAAAATTTAATTTTTTAACAAATTCCGCCTTATATATAAGATATTTAATTAAAATTAACTAGTTTAACAAAAAAGTTCTTAATAATTTACATAATTTTTTAAAAAATAAAATTTGCTTCGGAATAAAACTAAAAAAACGTGTAACATTTTTTGTGCTGAGACAAAATTATTACCAGGCAGTGTCTGTCAAATATAAATAACAATTGTAAACAAATCTTTAAAAAGAAAAAAATTGCCTAAAAATAATAGATCGTTTGGAAAATGCCTTGCTGGTATTATGATAAAAATGAATTACGTGATACACCCTCCGTACGCGATGGCATACCATTAGAAACTGAACGACGTTATCGCAAAGAGGGTGCTCGGTTTATTATGACCTGTGGCACACAAATGGGTTTGGGTCATAATACTATGGCCACTGGTGTTGTATATTTTCATAGATTCTACATGTTTCAATCGTTTAAACAATTTCCACGTTATGTGACAGCATGTTGTTGTTTGCTGTTGGCGGGCAAAGTGGAAGAGACACCAAAGAAATGTCGTGATATAATAATGATAGCAAGACAATTGCTAACAGATAATCATTTCTATTCGTTTGGCAAGGAACCAAAAGAGGTGAGTGAGACTTCGAGCAAACAAAACGATTAAGGAAATAAAAATAAATAATAAACAAATTATCAAAATTTAATTCCAAATAAAAAATGTTCTTTATGCAGTGAAAGTTTACATATATGCAAAAATTTTTATCTGTAAAGAAAAAAATATCAAAATTTAAATACGAAAAATGTTCGATACTTAATCTATTTGAATCATGAATTTCGAAAAGGGCGCAGTCAGGTAGAAAAATACAAAGTGTTCAGGAGACACAAAAAATGAAATATCTCTTAAACCCCTTGACTTTTTTGAAGCAGAGTTTTTTCCAAAAATTGTAAGCCTCTGTTTATGTTATAATAGTAAAAATTGTATTTATTTATTTATTTTTCACATTATCTATAACCTAGCCTTTAAAGGCTATTTTCATGGTTTTAGTAGCAAAATGTTATCTTGAGTGTATGCAAATTACTGAAACACAGATATTTAGATAATCTATAACGTTTAAATATATATATTGCAATATTAAGATAAGAAAAATCCCTTTGAAGATTCATTTTTAAACTGGAAAATTTTAATAAAAGTAGACAACAAATTTTAACAAAAAAATTATATTTTATACCTATGTATAATGAAAAATTATCGAAATTTTACGCTGAATAAATAAATATAACGCTAGGATTAGAATTTTGGAATGCATTTACAAAAAAATAAAAATTGTATTATATTATAGAAAATTTTACCCTACACAGAAAATATTAAGCAAAATTTGATTCTACATAAAAAAATTGGCAAAAATGTTCTCTATATGCATAGAATACATTTACAAAATCTTTAACTATACGCAAAGAGTACGTATCAAAATTTTTCAGTTTATTTTTATTTTACAAAAAAGCCCCCCAATTTTTTAATAAATCCAAATATATTCTTTTTATTTCACAGGAAGTTATAACTTTGGAACGTATTCTCTTACAAACTATTAAATTTGATCTACAAGTTGAACATCCTTATTCCTTCCTGCTACGCTATGCAAAATGTTTTAAGGGCGATCAACAGAAACTACAGAAAATGGTGCAAATGGCGTGGAATTTTGTAAATGATTCGCTTAGCACAGTAGTTTGTCTACAATGGGAACCGGAAATTATAGCTGTGGCCTTAATCTACTTGGCCTCAAAACTAAGCAAGTTTACTGTAGTCGACTGGGTTGGCAGGCAGCCTCAACATACACGCTGGTGGGATATGTTTGTCTCCGACGTTACCATGGATATTCTAGAAGATATATGTCATCAAGTGTTAGATTTATATCAATCAAATTCTAAAGATAGTACAGAAAGTAGTAGTCCTCCACAGAAACCACCAAGTAGAGCTGATAGCCCTACACCAATGAAAACATTGCCTATTGCAAATCATTCCGGTTCGCCGGCAGGCAAAACAAAAAACTCGTCTTCAATAAATTCAAATACCAATATCAGTGGTAGTAGTGAGCCCAATAATATACAAAGTATAAAAACTATTTCCTCAGGACCGGCCACAGCAACTACGGTACCGGCTCCTACGCCCATTGAACACCCACCTTCAACACATGGTAGTACTGCACCGGTCAGTTATCATCATGCCCATCATCATTCGGCTCATCACATGTACCCGGCTCCTCAACCTATTCCAAGTCATTCTATGCATGCTATGTATCAATCAGTTGCGCCGCCACCACCACCTGGCGGTGGCTATGTACATCCCCCAGGACCGTCAGTACCAGTTGCGAATACTGGCTCTGCTGTAATACCTCCACCTTTACCACCACCACCTTTGATGCCCTATGGCTCTTTACCACCCTTTGGTGGCCCCTCACATTATGCCAGTGCAGTACCTTCTATGCCTCCTGGTGTTTCACTTAGTGGTGGAGCACCGCCACCACCACCACCTGGTGTTGATGCAAATCCACAACCTACCAGCAGAGGTGCTGGATACTATCAACCTCCGCCACCGGGCAGTTACTCTGGAGGAGGCAGGCAACGTTATTAAAAGGTATCTAGGCCACATACTGAAACTCTTTGTTAAACAATATGTTGTATTTAAAATGAAACAATTTCATTAGCAGGACAATTTATTTCAAAATTTAGGAATAAACAAATTCTTAATTAAGATTATTTCGTTTTTCTTTTATATATATCTATGTATGTATATACTATAACAAACAAGTAATAAATTAAACAATATGTTGTAATAAAACTAAATTGGATTTTCTTGTAAATGTTTGTTGGAAAACCTTAATGAAATTTCCAAAGCGCAGTTGACAAGCGTAATGGGTCCGGCGCTCATTGGTTCAAGAGCGGCATTAATTCATTTTTTTCATGTTCGCCGATTTTGGATAATTTTTTGGTATTTTGTTAACAGATATATTTATTATTTGTTTGGCCAGACACGCTCAAAGTTCATATATGTTCGCTTGTTTAAAATAGCATGCAAATTTACAGTATATTCAATCTTTTGGTATAATCACAGTAAACTTATCATTTGCCTTTGTTGAATATTTTCGTAAGTAACAATTGTCATAGATGAGATTTGCATTAAAAAAAGTTGGAAAAAGTGCCATATAAAAAATTTCGTAGAACAAAATATAAGCAACATCAAAATTTCAATGTTCTTCAACTTCAGTGGACTGCATCTTTTTAGCGCTGTGGAGCGCTGTTTAACGAAAAATGTCAAATTACAACTTAAAGTCTCAGGCTGCTCATACCTGCTCCTTTCCGCAAAAAAAAACAGTAAAAACTATAAAATGATAAAGTAACAAAACATGAATTTTCGTTCATGCTAATGAAATATACATACTAGTCAATAGTGTTAATTGTTATACATATATTTCATTGTTGAAAAAAGCATAAGCTTCAATTGAATTTGAATTTATTTGTATCAGGTATGCTGTCCGAGGAAGCTCAGGAAGCGAGGAATAAAGACTATAGAACCTATAGATTACATAATTCGCGAAGAATAGGACGTGTATCCACTAATGAAGACGTAATACATAATTGTTTATTGTCTTCAGGCCCATTTGTAAATATATTTCGCTCACAGCTGCAAATCAAAAAATTGGAGTACGATAATGATGTTAAAAAAAATATTAAAAGACTGTGCTAAATTACTTATTCGTGTTTTTTCTATTTGTTTTTTCTTTGGGAGGTCGGGAAAGTAGGCGGATATTTTTCAAAGTTCACACAAATGATTATGAGTGTTTAAAAATGTTATGTGCCAAAAAACAATGCCGTAGGTCAAAATTTAATTTTCACTTTGTATGGGAGGTGGGCGTAAAAGTGGGCGGATCAGGTATATTTTTCAGGAGCCCATTCTACAATTATATTTATTTTTTGTGTAAATTGAGTTAATTCATTAAAAATCAAGGGAGTTATGCAACTTTTTCAATACAAGTTGTATGGGAAGTGGGCGGATATTTTTTAAAATTCACACAAATGATTATGAGTATTTTAAAATGCTATGTGCCAAAAAAATGCCGTAGGTCAAAATTTAATTTTTACTTTGTATGGGAGGTGGGCGTAGAAGTGGGCGGATCATTTTGATTTTTCCATTTTTTCTTGATTAAAACAAAAAATGCCTATGTGCCAAGTCTCATTATCCTTCGACAACTTCTTGTATTTTTTGCCGCTCGTTCTATGAACTTCAACCAATGTGCGGCGTGGCGTCACCAAAACGAGAAAATTTGCTGAAATTTGGCTAAAATCTAACGGATCTTTTTTACTCTGTTGAGCAAATTTAATGCAATTTAACTCATTAGCTGTGTTGATACGCTATCAGTAAAAACCTGAGATTTTTTCCTAGACGCCAAACAAATTTTATTCTTATAAATGACTCCTACAAATTTTGTAAAAAAAAGATTTAATTAAAAATTCAAATTTTTACCAAGAAAATAAATTTTCCAAAGCTTTTTCAAAAATCTCAAAATACTAATTATCAAAATCATACTGCCAGTGCAGTAATTCATTTGCACGACTAAAGTAATCGGTCTATCAAATCTTTTGTTTTACAGAACTCACTATTGAGTATTATTGTCCCCACCGTTAACGATTTCGAACGAGTACGAAATTTGTAATACACAGTATAAATTGTTCCAACTCGTATATTATTTCATTCGAAACAAAGCACGCGGTAACCCCCTAGAAATGTTCATTAAAATGCCTATAACTCATGAACAGGGAAACTGAAAATATCCTCTAACCAAATTTTTTTTTTTGCATTTTATATTAAGTAAAAAACTTGAAAATATGCCCTAAAAATTGTTTAAAATATGTCCCAAAAAACCAAGAATGACTTATTTGAAAAAAAAACATTCAATATTTTAATAATATTTGCATATGAAAAACCAGTCAAAATTAATAGTCATTAAAGCTTAATTATGCACCACAGGGTTAACAAACGAATTTTCGATATTGTATCCTATTTAGAACCCATGGGCAGTTATGGACCAAATCGCCATCTAAATTAGACTTTTTCGGACATCGTTATACTTAAAGATTAGTCTCAATTTCTATAATTTCTTATTCCATAATTTTTACTTATGTATAAATTTTTACAGTAATGAATAACATTTATCTTTGATGGCAACTGGCTTCGGCTTATAATTATAAATGACAACGAAATTTAGGTGTTGAAGCAACACGTTGGGTATACAGATTTGAAACAAAAATATCATCTGTTAACCAGAGTTTAAAACAATTTACTTTGTTTTGAGGCAAAATATTTTGTAAGCATTTAGCATTAGCTTGAAAAGGGTAAAAATGCTGCAATAAAAAAAGCTGCGAAGGGTAAAATATGCACTAAGAAGTCGATGCCAAAATTCATAAAAAAAGCTCTAAAACGGACAAAGGTATTGTTTCTGCCTTAATAGGCCGTGCAAGGAAAAACATGCATTTGTATACTTTCGGTTTCCCTACAAATAATGCGACTAGGGCATACACGCATGTAAAATGTAGCCCACAAGGGATTAGGATTCGTCCAAAGGTAACCCCAATGTATGGGAAAAACATGGTCTATTTAACATTACGATATCCTAGGACAGGACCATATAACCCAGCTTTGGATTACAAAGGAGTAGTCTTAACCCTACTCCATGGTATACTCCAGAGGATTAGTTTTAAAATCGTTTCAAAACGAAAACATGTCTTTAAAAAACGAAGACATGTCGTTTCACTACAAACTCTTTTTTAACAATGACATGTCCATTTTTAACAATGACTGGTCCATTATTGCATTACATCGGACCATGTTGCAAGTAGTCCATTTGATCAAAATGGATCAATTAGTCCAATATTATTTGCAGGGTTCTTATGAACCAATACACATACAAAGACCGTTTATAAATACATAACACTATTGGTATTGACATCACCTTTCATGGGAGATTTCTAGAACCAAAATCGGTTTACGCATAACAGAACATCAATATCAGAAAATACCAATTGAAAAACAAAAAAGTATCAAATAGTCTCCTATTATAGTTTTTCAATCTGCATGTTGAATTTTATGTTTCTAGGTTCAATGCTAACGGAAGTTCAAAAAGGACCAGTTGAAGAACAAAAAGTTCCCTCTTATATATTCTCATCCAATAAGGGCATTGTATGTTTACATAATTTTATGTTTCCATATCTAATATTGACGAGAATTGCTCAAAGTACCAGTTGAATAACAAAAATGTACCAAAATTTTTCATCTTATAGATTCTCATTCACTCAGGACCCTGCACCTATAGTATTATGTTTCTCAGTTGAAAATTCAAAAATTACCACATTCAGCACTTTTTTAATACTTTTTCACCCTATTGAGGTACGGTTGACAAACAAAGGAGCCAAGTGTTCTTAACTGGTTTGCCTTTGCCGATTTATATAGTCGAAATTATCAAAAATTGGTTTCTGAAAAATTTTGAATAATCTATCACCCTATTTTTTTTTAATATTTGATAGAAAAAACTTTGTGTAATTGGAAAAAAACAAACTTTTATTTACGTGTTTTGCATACATATGTGTTAGTAGCAAATTTTAACGCTTATAACTCGGAAAATAAAGAACAGATTTTAATAATATATATATATTTTGCACTTCAGTAAGTAAATACCTTTAAAATGGTGTATTTTTTGTTCTATTCGTTGGGCAAACAAAGGAGGAAAAACTGTTTGCCTTTGCCGATTTATATATAGATTTTATTTTAAAAAAGTATCAAAATTTTACACTATCGGGTATGTTCTGTAAATTAAAATAAAGTGGATTTAAAATCGAACAAATTTTGAAAACGAGCCTATAAAGAAAGCACATGCAAATATTCCTCTTTATAAACTTCATACTTTGAGTACCAACTATATTTACAAGAACAAATCTGAAAAACAGAAAAACTACATTGATTGATTGATTGGCAATGAATTTTAATAAAAATTCCAAGTTGTATCGGGTGTTTTTTTTACAGGTTTGTTTTTCGAATAGAGATAAAACTGGCATTTTGTGGTCAAATCTGGCAACTCTAATGTCATTTATGTTCAGTTTGGTTTGCCATTTCATCATGAACAGGTTGACAAAAGAACAACGCTTGCAAATCGTGCAAATTTATTTCGAAAATAACGGTTCAGTTCGCGAAGTTTACCGCAAGCTCCGTCCATTTTATGGTCGACATAATCGTCCATCAGAGCAATTAATTCGGTTAACCATGGATCGTTTTCGCACTACGTTTACTCTATGTGATAATACGCATCCGCAGAGACGTCGAACAGTGCGCACCGAAGAAACAATTGCCGCTGTAGAGCAAAGTGTTGAAGAGGACCCGAATGAATCGATTCGCCACCGTGCACAGCAATTGGAGCTTTGTCCATCAACTTTATGGAAGATTTTGCGCAAAGATCTTGGCTTGCGACCTTACAAGATCCAGCTTGTGCAAGAATTAAAGCCGCGAGACCATGCAATGCGTCGTGATTTTGGTGTATGGGCCGAAAATGAGATTGATCTCGATGCTGATTTTCATCGCAAAATTTTGTTCAGTGATGAGGCTCATTTTTGGTTGAATGGCTACGTCAACAAGCGAAATTGCCACATTTGGAGTGAAGAGAATCCACATGAGACCCTTGAGACGCCATTACATCCACAAAAACTGACTGTTTGGTGTGCTCTATGGGCTGGTGGAGTCATTGGGCCATACTTCTTCCGAAATAATGCTGGAGAGGCAGTTACCGTTAATGGAGACAGGTATAGAGCCATGACAACCGACTATTTTGTTCCCGAATTGGATGGCATGAATGTGGATGAGTTGTGGTTCCAACAAGACGGCGCTACATGCCACACAGCGCACGCCACAATCGATTTATTGAAGGAAACATTCGATGAGCGCATAATTTCGCGGAATGGACCTGTCAATTGGCCACCAAGATCGTGTGATTTGACACCATTGGATTATTTTCTTTGGGGATATGTGAAGTCGCTCGTCTACGCCAACAAACCAGAAACGTTAGGGGAATTGGAAGCCAACATTCGTGGCGTTATTGCCGACATACGGCCCCATATGCTCGAAAAAGTGGTTGAAAATTGGACCTGTAGAAATGGCTTTATTCGAGCCAGCCGCGGCGGCCACATGCCT
The DNA here is from genome assembly GCA_963931875.1 of Pollenia griseotomentosa. NCBI lineage: Eukaryota > Metazoa > Arthropoda > Insecta > Diptera > Polleniidae > Pollenia > Pollenia griseotomentosa. Next base: position 197,035,605 of record OZ007561.1, on the reverse strand, counting down.
GAAATCATATTTAAACATTAATGGCATAAAATGATCCTTCCAATAAAGCCAAATTGATGGTCATTAAAACGAGTTTTATTTCAATTCGAAGTTCTATACCACTGAAAAAAACACCCGATAAAATTCCTTCCTCAGTGAAAATAATTTAATGAAAATTAAATTTGATGAACTCGAGATCAAATTGAGAAAAATCAAAATTGTTTACATTGATTTTGTAAATAATTGAAATCAAAATCTCTTTCAATTTTAATTCCATTTCATTTCATTTCGATTTATAGAAATTGCCCATATATTTTAAGAAATTTAGTAAATATTTTCTTCTACCAGGTCTGTTCTGAAAATTACGTGATTTTGTGATGTTCTGAAAATCACAAAACGGAACACCACAATATCACAAGTGTGATTTTAGGAGACACGTGTGAGTTGAATTATAAAGTGATTTTTGGAACAAGCCTGTATATAATTGATCGAAATTAAACTTTATATTGAGAAAGTTGAACGAAATTTTACTCTAATTGGAAAATTTATTAAAAACTCTATTTAGAAAAAACTTTATAAAAATTTTACTTGAAATTTTACTTTATAGAACAAAAATTTTGAGATTTTACTTTTTAGAATACACATTTCGAAATTTTACTACCAATAGAAAAAAAAGTTATCGAAATTTAATTTCGAAGTCTAAACAGAATAACGGAGTTCAGTCTCAGGTGCGAATGGTCTTGCGAAAAAGCAATTGCAAAATATCGTAGCTCTTTTATGAAATCTAGCGGAAAGTCAGTGCATTCTGTTGTTGGACTTAATCAAAGAGCTACGATATTTTGCATTAGCTCTTTCGCAAGACAATTTGCAACGACTGAACTCCGCTATTCTGTTTAGACTAAAATTCGGATGAATTTGTTCTATATTATATAAAAAATAAATATCTCAGAAAAGCTAAAAATGCGTTTTAAAATTAAAAGAAAAACGTTGGTTCTTCTTGTTTTATATATTTAATATGAATTGATTTTTGTTTGTTTAAAGCGTACCAGGCTAATTAAAAATATTAATTATTTTAATATAATCATAATAGGTATGTATATATGTTTCAGAATAAGCTTTAAAAAAGTTTGGTAGTATTTATAAATATTTGTTTGTTTTTTGTTTATTAATTTGTTAATATTTATTTACTGTTAGATCTCGGTTATTTACTGACAGATCGGTTTATATTTTAATTAATATTTTTTTATAATTGTTATCATTGTTGTTGCAACACTTATTTTAAAAGTTTTTTAGAACACACCTATTAAAATTGTGCTACAAAGTGTGTTTTTGTTCGCTATTTCGATTGTTTTTTTTTATGAGTTTTATTTTTAAATACATAAATATAATTTCTAAGCTGTACTAATTACTACTAGTATTGTATTTTTTAATTTCTTGTTTTTATTCGTGCTGATATTCAAATCGCGAGTTTAACATTGTTTTGTTAATGTTAGAAAACCACTGGGATAATACTGTGGTATAGAAATAAATTCTGGTAGTGGTCTACGTGATGAACATGAAGAACGTAGATGAGCTTGTCTTATAATGTTAGCAATTTTGCCTATAAAATAGATTAAAAAATATTAAGAATTAAATTAAAATAAAAGAAAAAAACATAATTTTAAAGTTACCTAAAATATTAGTATCTTGATAACTTTTATCCATTTCTTTAATAATTTCCAAATTTTTATGTTGAGACCAATAATATAATATATCAGAGACTCTTACGTTAACCATTATCATATCGTTTATAGAAGGGTCCTAAAATTATTTTAATTATTCAAATTATCCGCTTAATTAACAAATACTTTACTCACCTTTTTAAATTGCACTAAAACTTGTTTTTGCGATACTTTCTCTATAATCCTCTTTAACTTTAAATAATTTCCCTCTCTCTTAGAAACATACATGAGAAAATCTTTAAGATTTTGAAATCCTTTTAAAGTTTTTGAAATATTCGTGGAGGAACTACTGAAATAATTAGCATTGAAGTTTTTAAAATATTTCCTTAAAAGCTCTTGATTATAAGTTATTTGTAATTTGTCCTGTTAGAAATGGAATTAATTAAACATTATAACGGAAAATCTCTAGCACCGCAGCAAGACTTACCAGTGCCTGCACAAGACAAGTTTCGGTTAGTTTGAGTGTGGGCACAGTAACGCTACAAGGATCGGGAGGTTTGAGATTTTTCGAAAGCTAAAAAAAGATAAAAGGAATTTTATCGAATTTTTTAAATAAACAGTAAAAATAATTAAAATAGAGAAAATCTATCGAAATATTATTTCACCTCTTTATTTTCATAAAAATTTTTGAAAATTAAAAAAGGCGCTTAATTTTTTTTGAGGTAGCTATCGAAATGTTAGTCTAATAAAAAGAAAATTTATCGAAATTTTATTTATTTATGCGGAATTTATCGAAGTTTTATTTTTAAGAAAATTTATTGAAATTTTAATCAATTGAAATAAAATTTGCCTTAAAATAAAAAAAAGTCTACCAAAACTTTACTCCATATGTATAGGGAAAACTTAACCATAATTTACAGTATAAATTAAAATTTTATTAAAATTTCACAGAAAAATTAATTAATATTTCTCTATGTTTAGATTAAGCTATCGAAATTTAATTGAAATGAATTCTTAATTAAAACGAATTTATCTAAACTATACATATTTTTTTTTTTTCAAATAAAACTTAAAATTTTCGTTTGGGAATTTTCATTAACTGTCTGTTTTGCACTCGTCATCAAAAAAAAAAAAAAACAGGCAGTAAAGCAACAATAACCGAGACCATTTTCGAAATTATACTTTAAATTTAAACAGGTAATACAAATTTATAATAAATAAGAGAAATTAATATAAAAAAAATTTCTTTTGGAGAAAAACTATCAAAATTTCACTCTATACAGAGAATATAAAAATAAAGAATATTTTTAACAAAATTGGAATAGAACTTACATCGTAATCTCATTCTATATTATTCTACAGAAAATTTTACTTTATAGAGAAATATAATTCTTTAATTTCAATATAAAATTAATCTAGAATTGAAAAATGAAAATGAAAATAAAATTTCGTGTGAGAACAAAAACAAAAATCTTATTTTATTTTTGTTTTCAATATAATTTCTCACACGAAAATTTGTTTTTATTTTCTCAAAACACGCAGTAAGAAAATAATTTAACATTTCCCTTTATATAAAAAATAATATACTGTAAGTTTCTTACCTTCGATTCTAGATTTTTTAAACTTTGGTTTAAATCCTTAACATCTATAACCGTTTTTGCCGGCTGTGTTTTCGTTGCTCCTATTGATGCTGTCGTTATTACCGAAGTTCCCTTACTAACAGCCAATACTTCACTCTCCTTATTTTCCAGCAAATAACTGTCCCATTCTTGCCTTTTGCGAGCCTGAGAATTTAAAAATTCACATGAAAACAGCCTTGATGTAGGAGAAGGTTGATCATTAAAGAAGAAAGTTGTAGTGGGAGAAGCACTTCTGCGATATTTTGAATGCTCTGTAGAGGATCTTGTTGTGTTGTAAAACGACAGATGTCCCAAACGTTTGCGACACTTTAAACATCCCTGGGGATCTAAAGTTTTACCAATAGTATTAGCCAGAAATTCTTTTTCCAAACAATCTAAACAAGTTTCATCGGTAAAAGCATTAAATTCAGGATGTAAAATAGCCGCTGTTGAGGGTGCTGTATGAGGCAAAGGTTGCTTGGAATTATTAATAGCTGTGGTTACAGAAAGATCACGTTCTGTACGAAACTCCGAACAACTGACTCTACGCTCATCAAAACTGCAGCTAGCACCCAGAGTGGACGCATGAAAAGCGGATCTTAAAGAATTGCGTGACTTTGAAGAATTTTTCGAAGATGTTGACGAAGTTGAAGAGAATGTTGACAAACGTTTAGGTTTAGCTCCGGTTATTTTAGAGGGTGATTTATGTTGCAGTGCAGTGTGCATTGGAGCAGCTAAAGCGCAGTCCTTAGAAGAATTAACTACAGCCGATTCTGAATTACATCTATTGGTAAAGTGTTCGTGTATAGTATTTGGCAGCGAATGACTGGTGCCGGCTGTTAAAACATTACTGGCAAATTCTTCCTCCAAAGGTCGCGATTCCAAGGCCGAATTTAATCTCTCTCTACCCTCATCACTTAAATCATCATTGTAGTCCTTTTGTATTTGATCTAAATGTAAAGAAATACGTGCAAAATTTTTAGTTAATAACGACTGGGCCTGCAAAGCCTTTGGTGCTGGCGGTAAATCATCTATTGGTGAAGAAAATAATTGGTGCCTTTGTGTTGGTGTTACCAAATGGCAATTATCCCTTTGCAAAATATATTGATCATTTTTATCGGCTGTGGAGTGGCGTATATCTTGGACATAATTGGCAGCCATTTGAGCTTGATTATATTCCAGTTCTGACAACGGATCTGGCTCGAAATCCATTTCTAAGAAATCAGTCTCTTCATCGGCTGCATTATTGCGAAGGGGTACACCAAAATTACGGCTTCCTTCTCCAGCCAAAGAAGGTAAAGGTAAATCATAGTCTGCCCCTTCTCCCCTATAGGCATAAATACAATCATCCGAGTTTAGCGAAAGTTCCTCAGCCTCTACATCTATGTCTTCCTCGAGTAATAAGAGATCATCACCGTAAAAATTATCACTTATATAACTAAGATTTTCGGTGGAATTATTTAGGGAAGTGCGATTCGAATGTCCACCACCAATACCGGCTCCGCCAGCCGCTGATATTGCAAAATTATCCTCTAAAAGAGGTGGGGATAACGAAACGGCACCACACATATCGAAAGCAACATAATCAGTCTCTGTTTGTAGAAAGGAAGCGGAAGCAGCCGCTATAGCGCCTGGCGTGTTAATATCACTGGCAGCAGAAGCTAAAGCAGAGCCATTATATGATATGGGAAGCTAAGAATAATTAAAGATGGAGAAAATAATATAAGAAAAGGATAATCATATTAAATAATAAAGGAATATATAAAAAAATTATTAGAGTTTTTAACCTTTTTTCAAATTACTTCAGTTTTATTCAGGTAAGTTCTATTTCAATTCAAGGATACTCTTAAGTTTTTTTTAGTTCAAATTAAGTTTATTTTTAGATCAGTTCTAGTTTAATTTGAAATGTAAATCACCTTTAATCTAGTTTTTGTCTAATTTTATTTTTTTCCAGTCAAATCAGTTTAGTTCTTTTTTAGATCAAGTTTACTTCGTCAGTTGTTTAAAACAACCTGTAGAAAATACAACTGGGACACCTTTTTTAAATTTAAATTTCAAAGTTTTTAGGCGAGTTTCTTATAATTTTTTTTTAAATATATTCCACATTGATGACAAAGATTTTTCTATATAAAATATATAGTTAACAAGAGAAATTTATTTAGATATTTATACTTAATAGTTATTTTGTCACATAGAAGTATAGATTTTAGATTATTAAATTATCCTTGTTTCTGCGCCAATTTCTTTAGCAAAATAACTTTTCCCCCAAAAAGAAATACCTTTTAAAAGGCCGTTTCCATAGGAAAGATTGTATTAAATATTTATTAGTCATTACATTTCGTTAAAAAAAAAACATAAAATTCCCTTACCCCCACCTTTTCTATTGTCATGCCGTCTGTACAACCACCTCCTTCATCCTCTTCATTTAACGATACTCTGGGTAAAGAAGACGACACATTCCGTGCTGTATCACCATTCTTTTGATAAGTCTCACAGCTATCACACTGCCAAGGTGCATTTGTGGTAGTTATTTTAGGCATATTTATAGGATTAACATTATGTTTGTGGAGATCCTGTTCTGGAAAAGATTTTTCCGAATTATTATTGTTATTGACATGCAAAGCAGCCAACCAGGTGGAAGTGTGTGCTGATACAGGAGGAGTATTGATCACTACACCGGTCGCCCCAGCACCACCCACAGCACCGGCACAACTTAAAGCCAAAGAATCTCGTTTGCACGAAGCCTCTGAGGAGGTTGAACATTTTGTTAAGTTTTCCATTATAGTTTAGCAAAAACTGTTTTCAATTGTCTTTTAACAAGATTTCTTTTGTTCAGTTCTACTTTATGCGTCGGCGATTTTTTCTATTAATTTTTATATTACAAGTTATCGTCCTCGTCGTCGTCACTTTTTTCTGTTCATTCATTCATACACACAATTCGACGCCTTTTTCTTTGTGGATTCTCTCGTTTTGACTTTTTAAAAATATATTATTAATCTTATTGTTCTCTTGGGTATTGTGCTCAACATTTTTTGATTGCTTTTTGATCAATTACTATTAACAAAAATTATTTTATAAATTTTTATTAAATAATATTTTGCTACAAAATTCACTTCAAGTAAAAAAAATCTTTTGTTTTCTCTTGTAACCAGTGTTGCCACTCTGTAGGTAATTACCCGAACTGGGAGTAATATTTACTGTTGTGGGTAGAGTGTGGGTAATTTCTTTTAGGTGGAGATCAGTTGAAATTTTAAATTCTTTTGTTGCTTGTATTTTTATCTTGTTTTGCTTTTTTTTTATTTTAAATACAAATACACCTACAGCCAACTTCAAGTTGAAAAGTTTAAGAATACCAAAAGACAACAGAATTGCAGAGTACATGAAACTGAGTACCACTCAGAAATCTTTTTACCCCTCTTATTAATAAACTTAATAATTGCTGCAAAAAAATTGCAAGTCTGGACGATGACTTGCTTTGCTTATGTGATATCTATACGAGACATTTTTTTTGTCATAATAAACGTCAAACTTCATATATAAAAAACTCTAAAATTTTCACCACCGTTTTTTATATATGAAGTTTGATGTTTATTATGACAAAAAATTGACTCGTGTTGACATCACATTATGTAAGTGCTGGTTCACACACGTCAAGTTAGACTCGTCAAGTTCTGAGTTTTTAGGAGAGAGGGGGAAAAGAATAGGCATTCTCTTTTCTCTTCTTTCCTAAAAGCTCAAGACTTGACATGTCAAAGTGTGAACCGGCACTAACAACCAAATTTGTTGTAGCAATAATTGTCAACGAAATTTAACAATTATTTTGCTGAATGTTATGATGTAATGAGTTCCAAAGTCTGATAGTTCAGGTGAAAAGACAAGAATTCGGTATCTCAAAGGAATTATCTTATTTCCTCTGTTGGATCTTGTAAATTATATTCGTTAATAAAAGTAGTTGGGTTCTTTCTCATATACAATTGTATGATTACAATTGAGGCTTCTAATTTTATGAAAATTTTCAAAAGTAACACCATCAAGTTTAGTTTGGGATTAATTTTCGTTCTTTAATAAATTGAAGTGAAAAACAACTTTTTACTTTAGTTTTCAAAAAGAAATGTTTCACTGTTTAAAGTTATATAAACATACTTGAAATAAGTAATATAGTAATGATTCCTGAAAAAATAAAATTGTTCTTTTTTTTAAATGTTGGATCCACGATCGAGTACGTTACCTCAATAAACGTTTAGAAATTCAAAAAGCCAAGCAAAACGAATAAGCCATAAAAAGGCTTGAAATAAAGCTGTTTGTAATCAGTTAGAGCCAAAAATTATCCAAAGTCGCTTTTTAGGATCACTGAATGTTTTTTTGAAAAGATATACATTTTCTTAAACAAGTCATTACAATGTATTACAGTAGTTCCAAAGTTGCTTTTTAGGATCACTGAATGTTTTTTTGAAAAGATATACATTTTCTTAAACAAGTCATTACAATGTTTTAAGTGCGCATTGAAATTGTTCAGTTTTCTACACATTTAAACGGGGATTAATTTAACCGATAACCCGGATAAATGCGCGATCAACGCATTTTTAAAAACATAATTTAAAAAACTAAATACATAATCATTTAAAAGCACTTTTTTAGTTAAAGGGAAAATAAAATTTATTATACCTAGTTCTCATACGAAATTAAATATAATATAAAAACTAAAACTAATTCAATAAACATTTTAACATAAATACATACATATGCACATACATATTTATTAAAAATATAAATACGTTTTGTATATAATATGTATTTAATTCGACTTTATTTATTCGACTTATTTAAACTTTAAATGTTTATTCGAACCAATATTTTGGCACTTCTTACAATTTTTAAATTTATAAAATAAGAAAAGAAGAACAAAACCCTGAAGAAGGCACTCAAAGAAGTGCCGAAATATTGGTTATAATAAACATTTAAAGTTTTAAAAAAAGACTCTTAATACTTGATAAATGTTTTTTATTAACAGAAACGAACAAACAAAAAATTTTAGCAACGACTGCAACACGAACAGCTTGTGTGTGAGACAAAGTTTGTAAGCGAGAGAGGAAAGAAGTAAGATGTGTCACGCATACAGCGTCGTCCATTTACAAACATACTTCGTCTGTCTGGTAAGAATGTCCACATTGCTGGCTTTTGCTGGTCGAAATGTCAAAAACACAAGTAACTTTTGACATTCCTCTCTCTTATTTAGAAAAAAGGAGCACAGCTGTGCTTTCAACGCCACCTGAAAAAAGAATTCGCCTTGAACGTGCCAATGTCTATTGAATAGGTCTGCGCAAGAAGCCTGATGATCATTGTTTATGTTCTTTTTAGCTGTCAAAAGTTGTTTACATTTTGCTTACATTTGCATGTATATGTTTGTTTACGTTTATTGTTTTTTCCCACACAAATTTAAGCGCCATTGATTTTATGTGTATTGTTGTTCATTTTTCCTTTTGCTTTGTGTATGTGGTAGTAAGTTTTTGACAGCTAAAAAGAAATTTTACACAAACAAAATACATGTCGTTTTTTGTTTTTGTACAAGTAAGCAGACCTATTCAATAGACCTTGGAACGTGCCATTTACGCCAGTATATTTGTTCTCGCGTGTGATGGCTCAATAATCGCCGGAAATAATTTTATCATAACGCCGTTATAGTTTAACCAAGTTCGACTCCGGGTTTTTGCAGCTTGTTTATTTGTAAGATAAAATTTATTAACTTTTTAGCACAGATTACTAAATTTACTTTAGTAATCTGTGCTTTTTAGATTAAAATTGTTGCAAATTTTTAAGAAAATGGTTTCTTATTCTTTTGAAGGAACTAAACGACTGTGGACAATTCGAGATGAGGAGGAAAATGAAAAAATTTTTAGCCAACAATCGAAGGTAAATGGCGCCAAATATACATAAGTACATATGTTCATACATACCGTTAGAATTCTAAAATCTTGTCTTATTGGGCATTTTATAGCCGACAGGTGTTAAAATTCCTCATGACATTAAGCCCACCTACTTGACAAATGCACAGAACAATGTGGAAAAGTGGCCTCTAATGCGTTTGTTAAGATTTTATGCAGCTCATCGTTGTCTGTGGGATGTTAATTGCAAAGACAACCGTAATCGTAAAATGAGGCAGGCTGCTATAGTGGATATTACAGCGGCTTTGGATACTGGTGTCACTAAGGAACAGGTAGTGCAAAAAATAAATATATTGAGGGCCACCTATCGCTATGAAAAAAAACGTATAAAGCAAAGAATACGTAGGGGGCTGGGAGCTCGCACCAAATTGAAATGGTTTGCTTTGGCAGATGCATTTTTAAGAAATGTACCCAAGAAGGTACAAAGGGAAGAAGTAAGTAAGGAATTTTTTTTAAGATATTTTTGAAAATTTAAGAGCAATTTGTCTTTTCTATAGACAAGTTGAGCTACCGTTAACTTTTGAATATAAAGTTCTATCTATAGATACGTTTTTTATAGAAATTATTGTCCTATAGAAAGGTTAAGTTCTAGCTAACTTTTCTCTACCAAATTTTAGTTCTTGTAGAATTGATGAGTTATCATTAAAGTTACTTTAAAAAAGTCAAGCTATCAATCCTTTTCGCTTACAAATATTTTTTGGATTATTTCAAGAAGTTATGGCCCCTATTACGGTTTACAACTCAACTCAGTTGAGTTTACAACTCAACTCAGTTGAGTTGTAATTAAGACAACTGGTTGTGATCAGTTGAAATTTTTATTATGTTTTTTGTTCACCGCAATATAGCAAAGTTGTAAACCATAATACAAAAATTAAGAAATTACAACTCAACTGAGTTGAGTTGTAAACCGTGATAGGGGCCTATATGTATGTAAATGGAGCAAGTTTATCTGATTAATGAAATAATTTAATTTCTTATATTTTAAGGACACTTCAAACTCAGACTCTGATTTAGAAGATACAATAGTTTTTACTATAAACCCAGAATCATTTATGCTTTCAGAACAAGAATTTTCAGCCGAAAATTCGGATAATTTTCAAGAAAATGAAGAAATTTCTTTAAAAAACAAACAAGAAATTGTAAAAGATTCACTTTCCAACTATGAAGTTAACAAAACAGAAAAAATGGAGGTTTTGAACTTTCCAGACAATAACGATTTACCAATTAAAATTAAATTGGAAGAAATAAAACAAGAAAATTATAAAAATCAAATCGAAGTGAAAGAAATTCAAAATTTTTCCGATAAAGAAAATCATTCAAACAAAAGCCAACATTGGACTTTGAAGGAAACATTAAAATTTTTACAATTACTGCAAAATCGCTTTATTTTCCTAGAAAGTTTCGAACAATTTAACGAAATTCACCAGGAAATATTAGAATCTATAGCCAAAGAAATGAATTATGCTTACAATGGCATAAAGAAACGTTGGGTTATCTTGGAAAATACCTACAAAGAAGAAAAACAAAACATCAAAGAGAATCCGCTTTATAAACCCAGATACAAATGGTGGCTAGAAGCTGAAAAACTGTTTAAATCATTAGAAATAAAAGAAACTAAAAATCTATCAGACAAAGAAGAAGATACAAAGTATGTACCCACGGAGTCCATATTTTTACCACTAAATGATAATCCATCTAGTAGTGACGACGAAGATTATAAAAATCGGTTTTTACAAAATCCCATACCTTCAGTAGCGCCTTTATCCAATATGAATGAAGAAATGGCTTCACTATTTCTGGCAAATAACCCAGATGAAAATATTTTCCAAGAATCCAATAAAAATCCTTTTTTTTCCAAAGAAAACGACTCTTTCAAATCCCCTAAATTTGTTTGGCAAGGCTTGGAAGATGATCTCCTAGAAGGTAAATGGTCTCTAAAACATTCTATAAAATTCTTAAGACTTTATGGAGTGCACCGTTGTTTATGGGATTTAAATGATTCTGACTATCGTTCAAGACCTTTGCGTAATGCTGCCATTGAAGACATTGCTGCATCAATGGGTCATGGTTTAACGGCTTCTTATGTTGCCAAGAAGATTAAAATATTTCGCATTACTTATATGCAACAAAGGAAACGCCTTTTAGAGGCCACTGAAAAGGGAGAAAAGCCTGAGATTTTATTAAAATGGTTTCCATTGGCAGATAGTTTTCTCCGGCCTCATATTGGTTTACGTTCCATTAAACCGGATGCCAAAGAAATGCCTCAATACGATTTTCAATATGTTTATTCAAATTTGAATTTAATTGATCCTGCTCTTCTGACAGATTTTTGCGGTAAGGGTACACAAAATGTCATAGAAATTGGTAAGGAGAGTGATATAATGGAAATGGAGGGACTGGAGGGTTGTGCTGAGGTAAGAAAACAACAAATTAAAATAGAGTAAATTTAATTTTAAAGCATCTTACAATGCTTGTTTTATATTTATTAAAGGTTTTATCAAGAAAACAAAAATAAATTTGGCAAATTTTTATTACAAATCAAGACTCAAGTCACATAAGAACACATAAGTGCTCAAATCATCATTACTTTATTATGTGTTGTGGTAAGTTTATTATTTTCTTTTGACTTTTAATTACTTTCAAAGTAGAAAATTTAGTTTTTTAAATAAAAGTTAAATGTACTCTATAGAAAAGTTATCGATAACTTCATTTTTTTTTAAGTTATCAATAACAACTTTTTATAGACAAGTTATCAGTGTTACAACCAGCAAAATTTAAAATTAAACTTGAGTAAAAGCAAAATGACCCGATGAAAATGAAATTACACCTGATATCAAATTAACGATTTATACATATTGTATATTTAAATTAAACACGCATTAAAATTTCAAGTTTTGTCTATTTGTCATAAATATAATTGAATATTGAGCTACTAAAAAGTAAAATTAAATTAAAAAAAATTAAATTTAAACAATTTTTAAAGAAATATACCAAATTAACCCGTCAAAATAAAGTCAACAGTCGCATTAGCGTTAAAAAAGAAATGCTCGTAAATGCAAAAATGTTGGCCAATTTTAAATAATTTTGTTTGTTTCTGATTATAACTGAAAAGTACCGTTTAAAATATTCGTCAATTTCAAAGTGAATGAAGAGTAAAAAATACTTTTAACATTAAATAGTCAAAAATAGAATATGGAAAAGCAAAATTAAATTTATGCTCGTAAAATCATAATAGATTTCAACAAAAAGGGGAAATCTCTGCGCACTTTTAAAAAAATTATAGACTAGTAAGCCAATTAAAAAACGGAGTAAACATTTTCCGCGTGGAAGGCAACAAAAGTGTTACAGATAAGAAAGTAAGCTTTATAGTTAGCAAAGAGAAAGTAAATGCGGCTTCTAGTGCAGTAAAAACAGCTGAACATATATTAGAAACTTCTGGAAATCCGGTAAGTAGAAAGAATACTTAAGTTGTTTTATAGAAAAGATATCGATTCTATAGAAAATATATCGATACTTAAGTTTTTTTAAAGAAAAGTTTTCGGTAACTTAAGTTTTCTATAGAAAAGTTATCGATATCTTAAGTTTTCTATAGAAAATTATCGATAACATAAGTTTTCTATAGAAAAAATATTGATAGCTTAAATTTTATATATGTACCAAACACGTTTGGAATATGGAGATACATAAATCATATGTTTCTAACATACTTATCCGCTATCTCCAAAATTTCGAAATTTTGCTAATAAATGATTTTTTTGCCAAGAAAAAAAATATGTTTATAAAATGCTGCGCAGATTAGAAAAAAGTTTAAGAAAGCATAGAGGTAATTTTATTGCGAAATTTTATTGCAACCTCCTCCATTTTCAAAATAACGTATTTATCGAAAACAAGTAGGAGTGCTATATTCGGCTATGCCGAATCTTATATACACCATGGTTGGGAAAGAACAGAAGTTTATATATACGTATATCTAAATATATGTATTTTTATATACATATATAATATTAATCGCTTAATGGCATTTAATTATTTGCACATGTTTGCTTGGTATTAAATATATTAAGAAACAAACTTAATTATAAAAAAAGAGTAATTTTTGGTATTTCAGTATTTTGGTTATAACTCAGCCATTTTTTAAACGATTAGAAAGATTTATGTACCAACGTGTTTACGAAGAAATTTACCGTTTACCTGGGTTATAAAACTTAGACTCGGGAAGATCAATGGTTCCTGAAAACGGGTATTAAAAAAAAATTATATTTTATTCATAACTTTTTTGTTTCTGAACCGATTTGTTTTTCGAAAAATTTTTCTTCTAAAGATTTCTGATCTTTTGATAAATAAGGCGTAACCATAGATCATATGACAGTTCAAAAATTCTGGTTTTAATACAATTTTTGTTATTTTTTGTACGGGAGGTACCACGCCCACTTCTCTGATCCCGCCCACATTTTGTGGGATGCTGTGTATTGATAACCTAAATGTGTGTACCTAATTTGGAAACTTTGTCTCTTGCCGTGCTCAGATATACAGAAAAAAGTAATAAAAATACAACAAGGGATTTTTGGAAAAAATTAGAGGTAGTCGTGGTTTTTTGCTCATATTTCAGCCATGTGTGGACCGATCTTGCTGAATTTCAATAGCAAGAAATGGTGGAATATATGTGACATAAATGTGAAATAACCTAGCCGCTATCATGTCTGGAGTTTCCGGAAAACACATGTCAAACGTAAGACGGACGGACAGGGCATCGTTAAATCAACTTCTCTCCTCATAAGGACCCAGAATATGTGTACTTTATAGGGTCTAAGATCAATATTGTAGAAATTACAAACGGAATGACAAACTTTATACCCGCTTCCACCTGTGGTGAAGGGTATAACAAGAGCTAACCTAAAAAAACGGTTACACCACTGAATTTTCCGTACTCGAATTAGGTTTACCCGCCGGGTGCCCAACTTGACAGTTTTTTCAACTAGCATGGAAATACATATATGGGGTATTCACAAGGTGTGCTATCATGTTTTATTGTCATAATGTTCTAACATTTTACAATGGTTTAAAAAAATTGTTGTTGATTTGTTAACAAAAAGTGTCTTAAATAAATAGAACTTTGTTTGCTATGTTTATTGTGCTGTCGTTATTAATCAGAAGAGACCTGCGCTGAGCGGCTGAGCCGAGCCGCATTAGTTTTTGTAACCGTCGCCGTTGATGGTATGGTTTTATCCGGCTAATATCCGAATTTAACCTGCGGCTAGCAATTTTTGCAACAAAACACTTGCGGCCTCAAATTATATCGGCTTAGGACTCTGATGTTTGGTAAACAAACAAAATAAAATTTATATATGATTTGCGTCTAAAAAATGGAAAATAGTCAGATAAGATCTAATTTAATTTATTAATTCCTGGATTAGAATTAAAAAATATTTTGATGTTAGGTAAATATTTATTTTTTATATTTGTTTTAAATCAGCTGATTTAAATTCAAAATAGCACACTGAATTATGAGGGGTTGTTCACAACAGTCGTATTTTTTCATGTTATTATTTTAAGACATATGACTATGACAGCTTGTGAATCCCCCAATAGCGTCTACATAAAATTCTTCATATAGGTAACGGAATTAAACAATTTTGCGATACTGGCTTTGAGCATTAATGTGACAAATATTAAAGCATAAACTTTGTTTCGTCAATATACGAAGCATGTTGAAAAAACGTCTGGAACAAAGTTGATCAATAGTAATAGCTTTCATTGTATAGAAACATTATCGATAACTTAACTTTTAACTTATCGAGATCTTAACTTTTCGTTATTGTAGTTATCGATAACTTACTTTTCTATAGAAAAGTTATCAATATCTAAATTTTTTTATGAAATAATATCGATAACTTAACTTTTCTAAAGAAAAGTCAGCTTTCCCCTACAATTGGTTGGTTTTTTTCCGACTCGAGTTGTAGTTGTAATTGGGTAAAAGAAAAAACCAAATTCAAAAACAAATTGCTTCATTTTATTGTTTTCTTGAGAAAACAAAAAAACCAATTTGCCAGTTGAGTTTTTTGCACGGGCACATGCAAATATATTATCAAAGTTATTTTTGGGAATGCAAAATTTTATATTGTTAATAAGATTCCCAATAATTCCCAAAATAACTTAAAATTTTGCACAAACAGCACAGATTTTTTTCTTATCAAAAAACAGTAAACAAAATGAATCAGCTGATTCTTATATTAGAAATGTGTGCTGTATTTTATTAACATTATCGATAAATAGTCAACGGCGTCATAATAGTCTTACAAAATACCAATTTAACATAGAATTGATGTTGTCTTTGATAAGAATTGCTATTGCCTTAAAATTGCCGTTGGTATTGCCGACGCCAAATAGAATAAGGGTAAATATCAAAGCTTAAACAAAACACCAACAATAAACAGTGAGTTTATCTTTTCTTACATTACCAGTGAAATGCGCATAGAAACTAGCTTTCCCTCAACAATAAATTTCAGTGTACATATTTATCAAACATTAAAATTAGAAATGTAGCACGTCATACAGAAATCTTATTAAAAATAAAAAAATTTGTGTCCCCAATAATAACTTTGCTAATAATTTAACGTTTTTGTAAAAAAGTTATCGATAACTTAATCTTTTTTTAGAAAATTTATCGATAACCTAACTTTTCTATAGAAGTGTTATCGATAACTTAACTTTTCTATAGAAGTGTTATCGATAACTTAACTTCTCTAGAAAATTCAATGATAACTTAATTTTTCTATGGACAAGTTATCGATAACTTAAGTTTTCTTTAGAAAAGCTATCGATAACTTCACATTTCTACAGAAAAGATATCGATAACTTTCTATAGAAAAGTTACCCATAACTTCAGTTTTCTATACAACAATTTAAAGAAAGATTAAAGATAATTAAAAAAAATAAACCAAAGATTTTCATAACTTTTTAAATTAAAAGAATTTTGGTATTTTCCATAGTACAATTTCTTTTTATACCCTGCACCGCCACCAGCGGTTAATTACCCTGTCGGACATTTCTTAAGTAGTGGTGGTTGACACTTGCACTACTTTTTTATGGAATTAACTCACTATTTTAATATTGCGATGTCCTAGGAAGTAGTCAATTGTCCGACTCTGCATTACTTTCAATTAACTTTAAAGTTAGCTACCTATCCGTTAACTTAAAGTTAACTTTTTGTAGCTAGCTATAAACTTACTACTTTAAGTTAAGTTAGTTTAAGTTAAAGCCGATTGTTATAAACTTAATATTTTTAAAAATAATGACAATAAAAAATTTGTTATAATGCAAAATTACAAGCAATGTTTCCACTTCGATTTAAATCACCTGTCGAAAGCGAAAAATTGTACTTAGTTATTTTTTTTAATTTTTTAATTATACTATAACCTGGCCATAACCGATTACCAATTTCTACTCCGTATATATGTTATAATGGCCCTAAATAAATTAAATCTTTTGTGGGTCTTGAAGCCGTTTGTTTGCCAATCGACTTGGCTCTCTCTACTTAAAATATACTATACTAATTTTGCATTGCGTAGTAGTTGGCTTTAAGTTAGTCTATACAAGCTAACTTAAAGTTGGTTTTTTTGTAGTTAGCTACTCATTTGACGGCACGGTAAGGATAGTTTACACTATTATACTTTGTATTAATACGTGTCAAAAACTCAAGTATCACTCAAATATGTAAAAGTCTGATAGTGTGAATGCATGTGTGATGAAAATGACAAGTATAATGAAAAAAAGTTTGACATATCATACGACTTCATCGTTTTTTGAAAAATTTCTAAACAATAATACTTTTCATTGGATCATGGTTGCATTTTATTTCATGTGTGAGTGTTTTACTTTGTGTGATGGTGTGAACACAAACTGTTATGTTACATTAGATATTTTGTCCGTCACAACAAAACTCATTAGATTTCTATCTCACAAAGTATGTATTATGGAATGGGTAAGACTTGTGAGATAGTGCAAACTAGCATTTAGTATATACTAATAGTGTTTTCTTTTCTACAAAAAAATGTGACATTTTATTTTGAAAAAAAATGCAATTTGGTGTCTGTTTCTTAAAAATTTTGCTCCCGAAAAGGGTAGCTTGTTTTTTTCTAAAAAACTTATCCTTTTCGGGAGCAAAATTTTTAAGAAACGGACACCAAATTGCATTTTTTTAAATAAAATGTCACACCATAAGTTTGCCATTCTGTGTAAAACGTACGCCTAAAACCGTAATGAATATTGATATTGTAATACAATTTGGTATGCCAAAGTTTTATAGGACTAAAATTCACTCAGTCAAATTTCGTAATGATCGGTCCATAACACTATGCTAGTTGAAAAAACTGACAAGCCGGGCACATGGCGTTTTAACATAATTCGGGGACGCTGAATCCAGTGGTGCCCGCGGTTTTTTCAGATTGGCTCTGGTTTTCGAGATATACCGTTATTTCGAAAATGGAGGAGGTTGCTCAACATATATTCGCGTAACTCAAAAATGGTTTAGTTTATTGAAATTACTAAAAAAAACCGAAACTCCGCAATAAAATTTCATTTCAGAAAAGTAAAACTCTTTTTCTAATATGAGTAGTCGTTATTGAAACATAATTTTTTTTTTGAAAAAAAAAATTAATTTTTTTATCAAAATTTCGAAATTTTTGTTTTTTAAAAATTCATAAAAAATTAAAAAATGCAGCTAGGCTTCTAATTTTCTGCAGACTTATAAAAAACGAAGCTACAAACAAAATAAGCCATAAATGATTAAAATCTGTTTGCAACTTTTGATTTTATTCACAAAAGTCGACAAATTTTTCATTAATTTAAGAATTTCCCTTAGGGAGCTCCCATACAAATATTGCGTTTTATGAAATTCTTAAATTAATTAAAATTGGTCGACTTTTGTGAATAAAATCAAAAGTTGCAAACAGATTTTAATCATTTATGGCTTATTTTGTTTGTAGCTTCGTTTTTTATAAGTCTGCAGAAAATTAGAAGCCTAGCTGCATTTTTTAATTTTTTATGAATTTTTAAAAAACAAAAATTTCGAAATTTTGATAAAAAAATTAATTTTTTTTTCAAAAAAAAAATTATGTTTCAATAACGACTACTCATATTAGAAAAAGAGTTTTACTTTTCTGAAATGAAATTTTATTGCGGAATTTCGGTTTTTTTAGTAATTTCAATAAACTAAACCATTTTTGAGTTACGCGAATATATGTTGAGCAACCTCCTCCATTTTCGAAATAACGGAATATCTCAAAAACCAGAGCCAATCTGAAAAAACCGCGGGCACCACTGGATTCAGCGTCCCCGAATTATATTAAAACGCCATGTGCCCGGCTTGTCACGAAAAAAAAGTGTCAATTTCATGCACAGTGTAATTTATCATAAGCCCGTTATAAACACCACGGTCGGAAAACACTTTAATAAGCCTTTAACTGTAACAAATAACGTTATTGTAGTAGAATTTGGTCTTTAGTAGTTTCATAAGACTTTAAATCACAGTAGAAAATGTTGTGAAGATGGGTCTATCTATAATTTACCATAGGCCCCATATAAGGCCCAATCTTGGAAATATTTTAAATACGCCTAAAACCGTAGCAGATAAAGTTATTGTAGTAAAACTTGTTCCATATAAAGCAGCCTATATAAAACGCTTAAATACATTTTACTACTGTTTAGAAATTCGTTATAATTAAGGGTTTTCAATACCAGAAAACACTACAGAATTTTGTAATGGTACATATTTTCCACTATAAATTCCCCTCCTAAAAATAATTTTACGAGTCACGATATTTTGCTGAAATTTTTTTAAATGAAGGTTTATATGACTAGAAATAAGAGCATAAGCCAGTCCAAAATTTGTCATAAGTCTAAACCGCAAGCAATTTTAATACTTACGTCCGTTTTTATAAAGATTAATTGTTAATTTAAAGTTCCCATATAAATTCCACGCCTTGCATATTCTAACTACCGGTGGAGGGTATCTAAGATTCGACACAGCCAAATCTAGCACTCTAAATTGTTTTTAATTTATAACACCTATTGTGAAAACTGTTTGTCCCATGAACACTTTTTTATCACAAGAGATTTATCAATTTTAACCTTATTTTAGGGACACTACAACACAATTTCAAGTGAAACTCAAATACAATTTTGAATAGTTTAAGTCGTAAATAAAAAGAAAATCAAGTAGAAAACCTAATAAATAAATGAAAGGGGAATAACTTAAATGCATTTGTTAAAAAGAAATTAAACAGCAACACACACCAGCTGTTTTAGACTTGGTCTTTCGAAAAAACAGCAAGTGGCTTAAAGATGAAACCATAATAAAACAAAATAAACTAAAGAAAAAGAAGAACGAATGAATTACAAAAGGTGTGAAAGCCTTGCAAACAAAATAAGTATGAATAAAAAAATTTCATTTAAAAGGTTTGTGCATACCATTTCTATACATGTGCTCGAAAAGGTAAATAACATTATTTACATAGTTTGTTTTTGTGTTATTCTTCAAGTTCAAAGAGCCAGCAGTGTCTTCTAATCGTGTTACTCAAGTGAAGTTTGTTTTCTAATTAAAGGTTTACACAAGTTTAATATAATTATTTCATATTCCTACAGATTCAGGCCATTTACCATTTTATCTAAAAATCAAAATGCGTAACGTGCAAATAGTTTTATTAATTTATTAAATAAAAAAACTGGCATTCGTGTAGTGAAACAAAAAAATAAATTGCATTAAATTTAATAGCCACTAGTTTCGAAATAAACGTTAAAAGCCATAAACGTCTAAAGGAAATACACTTGGATGTATTTGTACTATAATGGACAACATTGATAAAAACGTTGTTGCTGATGAAGATGATGATAATTTTTATCTTATTTTTTTAATTTGTTAAAGGCTTAATACTAGAAAAGACTAACAAAAAAAAAAGAAGAAAAAAAAAACAATAGCAACTAACAAACACCATTCTTTATTGAATAGACAAATAAATAAAAAAAAATTTAAACACTAGAATTCTTTTTTAATAAAGACGATCGTGTGTACAGTGGGATAAATTTAATATTTTTCAAAAATTAAAAACCTTATTTTTATATTTTCTAAGAGAAAGTTAACAATAATTTTTTTAATTCTTAAAGAAGCGGTTTTAAAAACTTTACTTAAGTAAGTTAAGCTAAGTAATCGATAACTAAACTTTTCATTTAAAAAGATATCGTTCACCTAACTTTTCGAAAGAAAAATTATCGATAACTTTTCTGAAAAATTGTAGATAACTTAAGTTTTTTTTAAGAAAACATATCGATAACTTAACTGTTTAAAAAAAAAAATAATCTTTTTTAAGATAATATGTATACAGATATTTTAATTTTTCTTAAGTAGTCCATTCTTATGTTCTTAAATTATCAATTTCTTAGCTTTTCTAAAGAATAATTAATATCGAAGTCTAAAAAAGGTTACTTTTTAATAAAATAAATGAATAAAAAGTTTTCTTCGATTAAAATGTTATCTGTTTTTTCAAAGTTTCTTTTACTGTATGTATGTATTTCATAAAAATGAATCCGCAGTAGTTTATTTCTGAATAGAAGAAAACAATCTTACAATAAATTATATTTAATGATCTTTTAACTGAAATATATCCAACATGTGGAAAACAATAGCCAAAACATCATCATTTTAACAAATCATATACAGCGTATTCACAAAACAAACAAAAAAAACTACAATAAGAAAATACTTATGTATATAAAATTATTTAACATAAAAACATTAGTAGTGAGTGCAAACAAAATTTGTTTTAAATCAAATGACCCTTAAGGCAGTAAGTTTTTTTCTCTTAGTCTAACAAAATACAGTTTAAAATTCTAATAACTATGTATGTTAAAAGCAGTTTTGTGTTTTCAACGAATAGTTGTTGGTCATTTCAAAGTTGTACAAAATATATAAAAAATAGTTTTAAATTTGAGGTAATCATAAATCTCAAGAAATCTATTAAGCAATATTTTTGTAAATGTTTTACCTGTTTGAAATGTAACGTCTAACTAATAAAACATTTTCTCCGGGGAATTTATGAACTATTTTTTACATCACATAGTATGTATAAGCATTATTCATTAGATCAAAGCTTGTATGTAATTGGCAGCTTAGAACGAAATTCTTTGAAACGTCATTAATAACGCGGATGGCACGAGTCTATTTTGGATTAATACTGGTCGTGCCATTATCGTTTCGGCCATAGTTTATGATAAGTTTCACATTGTTTGAATCACTTATTCAATCCTCTTAGTTCGATTAAGGTTAAAAGCATACCGAAAACGACCTCTCCACTGGATGAAACAAAATGGGTCTTTAATTAGCCTAAATCTTTAAGCGATTTGTTAATTAAAACTTAGATAAGCGAAACTTAAACGTCAAGACCTATAAGAACATTTTTAGTATATACATGATGATATATCAAAGTTTATTTACGTTTTAAGCAGAAGGATCTTGTTACCCGACCACAAGTAACAAAAGATCACAGATAATCTTTGTAAATCCCAATTTGTCATCAATTATGATACGAGCGCAATGAGATTATGTCTAAAAATCAATTGCAGATTAAGATTAAATTTGGAAAAACAGAAACAATACAACATTTAAGATATATCTTTCTGAAATACTTGTTATTGGGCCTTGGGTTTTTTTTTATCTTCTTCGCGATTGAGTAGTATTTTGAAATAAGATTTGTTTAATAATTTTTTAGTTATTTGGTTCTGCGATATTTAGTTTAAGAGGATTTCCGTTCTGGATTTGTTGCGATCTTTGTTACCCTACCCCAATGCTTTTACCTTAGTTCAATGTGGCTAATGTAAGTATTTTGGCTAAAAATCGCAGGGTTAATTAAGACAGCATTTATTGGTACCGATTACAAATTCCCCGGGTTTTTTGGGGAATTTAAGAAATTTTTAGGTCTGAATTATAACGACCTTTGTAACCTTATTCCAAGGGAGCTTACGAAGCTTTATTCCTAATAAATTTAGATCGTATTAAGAAAACGATTTCCATTTTATAAATATGACCTTTAAGACATTAAGCTTTAAAATACTTTACCGGCCCTAGATCCGGTATTGCTTTCAGTTTTTCCCCGAGTGATAAACCCACCTAAACTCATTTTAAAACGGATTTTTTTTTCCTGTTGAGCCACTTATTGCGCCATAATTTTTTATCTCTTTACATATTAATTAAATACTCTCAATAAAACAAAACGTTTATCGTTTTTAAGATCAGCAGCCGTATTCTGTAATTCGCTTAGCTAAAGCTAAATCTCGATCGCTAAAAAGCCTAAGAGAATACAAAATTTAAAAATCTTAGCGATGACATTAAACGCTTAAATTGCGACGAATAACATTTTTAAGGCATTGCCAAATTTAGCAATGCACGTTACAGAATTGCATTCGTAGCCAAAAATCTATAAAGTTGATTTAAACTTTATAGATTATTAGCGATAGAGATTTAGCTTTAGCGAATTACGGAATTCGGCTGCTGTATAACGAATAATCGTAAAAAAAAGTTTTAACCATTTGGGACCCAGTCTAAACACAAGCTTTGGAAATGAAGTGAATTTTACATACAAAAAATAAAGTAGACAATTAATAAATAGATATACTTTTTACATTTACAATTGTATTAACAAATAATTTACATTATAAAATCGACACTTTCTCATATCTTTCAACAATGATCTCCTTCAAGCTGTTCACAACATGTTTGTTTGCAACATGTTGTTTGGCTGGCTCCTTCTGCTAACATACTTCTCGTTTGAAACACGTTTCTTTGTATTGAAAAATAATTTTTGCTTGTTACTTTTTCTTTGTCACATTCTCTTACTTTTTATTAAAAAAAAAAACGTTCCGGAGGTTGGTCATTCCATTTTTACCTTTCTGCTTATGAAGTGTATTTTATTTTTCTTTAATTTACTGTACTCATAACACTATTTGGGTCAATTCTTTATGACTGACGTTAAATGTTTGTTTTTAAAAGAATAAAATTAGGTTTTTAATAATTATGTATGTTTTGCAAAAAATTCTTGGTTAATTGTTTTTATTATTATTTTTTGTTTAAAACAAATGTTAGCTTAATTCATAAAAAGTAAGTAGAAATGTTTTTGTTTATAAAGTCAATCAACAACTTTACTAGAAAAATTAAAGGGAAAATAGGGGTTTGGTTGTGTCATTATTATTGATTTCAAGGTGTTCTTTACACTGGGTAAAAATAATGCGTCTATTAGGTACCCCTTGTGCGGATATACATAAGTATGTACATCCGACAAGGTTTGATACATAATTGTCTGAATTTAGATTAGGAAATTCCAATGACTTTAAAGCCCTCACCGTCGGCATATTTTACCACTATCACCGTGTAAGCCCCGAAACTACTTAGTGACTCCAGTTTTAAATCTGGCAAACTGTAAGTTTTTAAAGATCTGCCAATTAGGGCTTCAGACAACCCATGGGTTCAACGCTAAGAACTAAGTACTCCTCAAAACGCATACACACACAACCCTCTGGTTAAAATTGGGATTTAGATTTTAACTTTTCTTGAAAATTTTCCTTAAAAAAATTAAGATTTAAAACATTTCTAAAAAAACAATCCAGTATTACTCCACAAATCCTGTAAACAATTTTTTTCAATAAATCTACTTCAAATCACTAAAAGCTTTTTTTCTAAAAGCATGTCTGACTATTTTTAAATCTTCTACCCACGTATTCCATCTTTTGAACATTATCTCTTTCTGGTTTCTTTGCAACCAATGAAAAAAAAACAATTATTGTTGTTTTTCTGCAGAAAAAAAATTAACATAAGAGGACAAACTGTTAAAAAAAAATTATAAGTCAGTCTTTTTCTTTTCCATTCGTCCAACAATAAGATCATGTTAAAACATGTTTTTTTATCAAGCATTTAACATGCCACTAACATATAAGTATGTATGTACTCGTATGAGCTTAGGAGGGGAGTCAGGCCAAATCACACTTGTGTATGTGACTGAGTATCTTCTCTAAGTAGACAATCAACGAACTTCCCTGTACAAATTATACCGGCTTATTGTTGCCCATTTCATTCGCTTTACTTTGTCAGCGTTATTAATTTTATGTTCATTACACTGAAACGTACGAAGGAGGTGGGTAAAAGTGTCTAATTAATATTTAGATCAGCTAATGCTTTATAAAATCAAAAATTTTAAGCATTTAGAAAAATTATTTCACTTGGTTAAGTTATATTCGGTTAAATTGCTATTCAGAGGTAATCAGAGTTATATCCCAGTAACCCACCGCAGAATTTATTCGAGCTGTCTCTAAGCTTTAAGTGCTCTCCAATTAAATATCTGAAACTTGGGATAGTTTCTCGAATACAACAGATCCTTTAATAGTTGTTCGCTTTTTCACTTCGAAATAGTGGTATAAAGAGTACGGTATTCTATCGCCCTGATTATGAGCATCATAGCTATGCAAATCTTAAAAAAAAAGCTAAGAGATGAATGTCATTGCTTGCGAAAAGTTGCTATACTTAACTATATATTCGGTCATGTTCTACAAATCGAAATTGAAATCAAACTAGATTTGAGGTTCAATTATTTACAAAATGACCGTAGTTTCTTTGTTTGTTTAAAGAGATGTTCCTGTAAAGCTAATTGGTACTCAAAAAATTATAAACATACATAGATAAAATGGAATATTTTTTTGAACTTTCAGTACAGGGTCGTTTTTAAAATTGGTTCCATTTTACATCGATTTCTATAACATGCCCAATTGTTAGCGGCACATATATTGGCAATCTTCTCTATATAAGACTTGTCCCGTCCTTATATTCTTCTAAATACCCCATTAATTAAAGAAACTTTTAACAACCAAAGTTTGATTTTTAAACTTAGAAACAGGCCTTCAAAACGGGAAGACTATTTTTATGAATTTTTTCTTGCGAAAACTGGAATATCTGTTAACGCTTCTTAGAGTATCTCAATGTAACTGTTTAGCTTCTGGAAGGCACGGCAACAATATGTTACCAGTATGTATTAAAGGCCTTTTACAAGACATGTAATTTCAATTCATTGAACTTGTTTCAATTCATTCGCTTTTTATTTCTTTCAACACATCGCCAGTTCATTATTGGCTTGGCGCATATGCCAACGTCGGGAAAAAGAAAAACGACAACGACGGTTAATATCAAGTTTTCTGAAAATATACCCGGTAGAATTTTTTTGTACTTTCACCACTGCTTCCGGCATATGTTTCC
The DNA here is from genome assembly GCA_963931875.1 of Pollenia griseotomentosa. Taxonomy (NCBI): domain Eukaryota; kingdom Metazoa; phylum Arthropoda; class Insecta; order Diptera; family Polleniidae; genus Pollenia; species Pollenia griseotomentosa. The sequence continues at coordinate 197,010,116 of OZ007561.1, read as the reverse complement.
TAATATTTGGCCTGCGTAAATGGATAGTATTTATTACTTATTTGGAAAAGATTGCTAAAAAATCACACAAATCAACTGCTCAAAGTACAATAAGACCTGCAGTCCCCTGGGTTTTAGGGGTTTTAATTGATTATTGTAAGGCTCTTTAGCAACCAGAAAGTAGGCGTGGTTTTAAAATCAAGGGAAGAAGAGTAAGATCTTTCTTCCTAAAGGTAATTTTAAGGTTAGAAGCTGCATTTCAAGGAGATATTGTAAAAAAAGATCAGGGTGTCAAATTGACTATCTCTGTATGTTTGATCAACTTCTTTTAAGACGCGAGCGACGCATATAAAATTAGAAAGAAATCCAACTTCCTCCGTTCAATACATACGTGTTCTATGCATTTTCTGTGAAACTTGTTAATACAATTTTACATTGATTACGCCTTTTTGACAGCTGCATAAACGCATTAAACGCATGGTGTGGACCTCCAGCTTTAACGTTACACTCACAAGAGATTTAGGTAATTAAAATCAATCTCGTCTGCGACTTTTAGCGACATATTGCTAAAGACTAGATTACACTATCTCACAAGTCTTACGTGTTCCATAATACTTTGTGAGATAGAAATCTAATGAGTTTTGTTGCGACTGTCAAAAAATCTAATTTAACATGACAGTTTGTGTTCACACCATCACACAAAGTATAAACACTCACACATGAAATAAAATGCAACCCTGATCCAATATTTAGAAAATTTTCAAAAAACGATGAAGTCGTATGGGATGTCAAACTTTTTTCATAATACTTGTCATTTTCGTGACACATTGCATTCACACTATCACATATTACTTGAGTTTTTGACATGCATTAATACAAAGTATAATAGTGTAATCTAGCCTTAAGGGAATGTAACTGATCAATGTCCAATCTGAATTACGGGAAGTAGTCTGAGCTTAGGGAAACCGAAATAGGGTGTAGAAAGGCATGAAGTGTAGATAAGTATTTCTACAGACTTCGACTACAACTTTCAAACTCATGACTGTTCTCGAAAACAAAAACTGTATAATGACAATGTTCCAACAATGTTCTGCGTTGGAAGTTGGTAGATGATTTATATTCACCCGTTTAGAGTAACGGAGTATAATCCAAGGTAATTTATAATGGCATAACATTCCTTAATAATTTTTTTCTGTAAGTGTAGTACACATTTTTGCGTGAACAAGTCGGTGAATATTCCAGCAACAACTTTGCAACAAGATTTGTTTCTTCCCTTTCTTGTTAACAAGTAAGAGCGCTTATTCGAATCTTTAATACCCTTCACATAAAATCAACTAACACACATTATCAAAGAGAATTAAAAAAAAATCGCAATAGCAAGAAGTTTGGCGACTTTAAATTGCAAAAGTATTCTGAAGGGAACTTGAATATTTGTAAGAAACTATGGCAGATCGCAAACTACATAAATCGTAAAATAAAGTTCGCGTTGTGCGATTTTAAATCTAGCGATTGTCAGAACATGGGCGTATATGTCATATAAATATATAACAAAATAATCCCCATCATATCTTGGCTCTTCGAAAAACCCTTTTTAACGGACAGACGGATATCGTTAAATCAACTTCGCTATTCATAGGGGCTCAGAACATACTTATGTATATACTTTATTGGATCTAACATCTATATTGTAGAAATTACAAACTGAATGACAAACTTATATATGTATACCCTTTCTATATGTGGTAAAGGGTATACCAAGAGAATATGTTTCTATAGGTGTTAAAATCTTTGTATATGCTATATCGTCGGCTTAGAGTGTAAACCTGCTAACTCCCTTTTAACATGTTTTACAGGAGAGACAAAAAACTTTTTATTTTACCTCTTTGCTGCTTGAGAGGAAAACCAAAAATATTGTTGATTTGACACACTTCAGGACTCAAATTGAAGAAAAACTACATGCTGGTCGACGAGGCATATCTTTCTTTACCTTACGGCATTAAAATCTCAATTTTCTTAAAAAGTGGATTTAGCAGGTTTACGCTCTAAGCCGACGATATGTATGTATGTAGCCATGCACCCGGTCTGTTTTTAGAACACGCTGTGTCAAACAAGCGACCAGTTAGTCAGTCATTCCCTCTCGTTGTAGTTGGCCAAGACAACTGCAAACAAAAATATAAAAAGAACTGCTGAAAAAAGTAGTTTTGCAATCAGTTTTTGTATTTCTTTTATTTTTTTGTGATTTTTACTTAAAGCAAGGTAGTTTATTATTAATAACTTGGCTTCTTTTTTTTTAACTCTCCACACATTGATATGTAAGTGAGAAATAATGTATGTAGATATTTATGATTAAGTGTATGTTTAATTTTATTCGTAAACAATTTTAATACACAAAGTATTCATACTCCAACCATTTGGGTTGGAGTAAAAATACTTTGTTTTTTCTTCATACATAAAATTTACGGTTTATGTATGTGAAATTGAATTAAAGAAAGAAACAAATAATAAAACTTGTCTTTTAGTAGCTTAAAAAGCCGGGTTGTTGCTTTTACCATTAATTTTTTTCTTAGTTTTCTTTTTTTTTCTTTCTTTTTCGCAAAAAAGAACAATGACACAAGCAAAATACTTGTATATGGTAAAGTAGGAATATAACCTGTATTTATTTACAAGGTGGTTGGTTTACATATAATTTTACATAGCTAGGTAAATATGTACCTATGTATTTGCAATATGTTTGTTCTAAATATTTTTTTAACAAATACTCGTATGGTGGAAATATTAATAAACTATTTTTCTTGTTTTGTGTAATAACGCCACGAAACAACTAAAAAATGCCAACACAAATACTGTTCAAGGTAATGGCAACATGCTTGGGCCAGTAATTGGAACGAACATACTGGCTGTTTGAAACTACATACATATAGGTATAATTGAGAATTTTTCTCATGAGATTAAAGTTGATTATATTTTGTACATATGTATGTATGTCTATTATGAATTTTCAATTAAAACAAATACCAACATTGCTTGGAATCTAACGACTTGAATTAAGAAGATTGAGATGCTTAGAAAGCAGTAGGCACTTATATCCTCGGCCTGATTACGGTTGGCGTAAACGCTTCTGTCGTTTTTTTTGTAATAGATTTAAGTAACACACAGCCTGTGTTCTTTAGTCTACTACAAAAAAATGCTTTAGGCGTTTACGCCAACCGTAATCAGCAGCCGTATTCTGTAATTCGCTAAAAATCTATAAAGTTGATTTAGCGATTTTTGGCTACTAATGCAATTCTGTATCGTGCATTGCTAAATTTGGCAATGCATACAAATTTAATTCGCCGCAATTTTAGCTTTTATTGTCATCTCTAAAATTTATAAATTTTGTATTATCTAAGGCATTTTAGCGATCAATATTTAGCTTTAGCTAAGCGAATTACAGTATACGGCTGCAGGCTGCTTATCTGGAGATTTCTTAACATTTTCGAAAACTTTATATTTTTTACATTTTTGTGGAAATTATTCTCCTTCTAAATGTGTATAAACCGATGTTCAAAAACTCTAGTCTGAACCAATTAAGATCGCTTAGGTTAACTGTCGCAAAAGTCAATGCTGTTCAAAAAGTTTTACATAAAAAAAAAATTTCAAAAAAAAGCGGAATCTAAAATTTTCAGCTTGAACCATTTGTGATCGAATGATTAGACATATGATAATCCATGTTTTCTAAAAGATACGAAAAGCATTTCGACAGAAAACCGGGAGATTATTCTCCCTTCACAAGACGTAGACGTTTAAAAAAGACTTAAAAGCTTTTTGCGCCGACTTCCGGAAGATAATACTTTCGCTAGACTGATTATGGTGAACTGTCAATGCTGTTTTAAAAGTGTTGGATAATGTTCAACATTTTCCCCAGTTTAAGTCCCAAAATAAAAAAAGAACTGATTTCTGTAAGAGATTACGGTTCTCCATCTAAACCATATGTGTGCAATAACGACAACAGTTATCAGATAAAGTTTTAATGTGTGGTTATCGATGTTATCCGAAAGATATAAAAATCTTTTCAACGGCAGTTCGTCGGTAGATTAAACTCTTTCAAAATTTGTGTGTAGATATAAGAACAAAATTTCTTTAATCTTAAAACAGGCTGTCATATAATAACACTGTGCCAAAATTCGAAAACCTGTGTAAGCTGAAACCAGTGGTGCTAGCCATTTTTAGGTTAGCTTTTATTTTCGAGATATACCGTTATTTCGAAAATACAGGAGGTTGCACAATATATATTCGCGTTACTCAAAATCGGCTTAGTTTACTGAATAGACTAAAAAAAACCGAAATTCCGTAATTAAATTTCATTTAGGTAAGGCAAAACTTTTTTCTTATCTGCACAGTTATTTTAGAAACATATTTTGCTAGAATATATCGCACTGCTTCCTCTAAAAAGCGTCAACTCAAAATTTTTCAATTTTCACTTTTCGTAAGAAATCGATGTACAGTGGTCATATCTACGCACTGTAAAAATCTTAGATCAGTTTCCTTAGTATTTTGCAAAAAAAAAAAAAAAAAAATATAATTGTATCCCCTTTGTAGTATAAGAGTACATATAAAAAGAAAACAGTTTTTTGTCTCTACTGAAAATATATAAATTTTGAGTTAACCCCCTCTAGAGGAAGCAGTGCGATATGTTGTGCAACTTCCACTATTTTCGAAATAAAAAGTGTTCACATAAAAATCGGTTAGCACCATTGAATGGTTTTTCAACTATTACAGTGTAATAGATCTATCGATTTTAATACCGAATTTTTGGATTTTTTTTTTGCTAGATGATTGTATTGTTTTTAGCACTGTCTTGTCAGGTACTAGCATCTAGAACACTTGTAATTGATAACGTGATCCATAATCGATCGGTTGTCCCCTTTTTACTTTTAATTTCTGAAGATTATCGATAACCAATATAGTCCAAAAAGTGTAGGATATTGCCTAGATTTTCTCGAATTACTTGCGAAAAGTTTATACAATTTTAGTTATTTCAATCATAATCGCTTCTACAACTGCAGCTAAAATCAGTGTTGCTGTGACTTCCTTGTCAGGAGATTATACTCTTTCAATTAGAACAGTCGCTATCGACACCAACGTTTTTTGAATTCCCTTCTTTTATATATTTTATTGGTTTAACTCCAAATCTTAACCTTGTGTGGCCGCCGTAATTGGAGATTATAACGCAGAGATCTTTTTTTTTTTTTTAAATTTCCTAAGCTAATCCCGTGAAGCTCTATGCTTGTCTGCAGGTAAGAAACCAGAGTCTCTGACGGGAATCGAACCCGCAACCTCGGCGCTGATAGACTAGCTCGCCTACCGAGGCACTCTGTTGACAAAGTCTTGCTGCTTGTTGTTGATTTTAAAGGACGTGAATTAAGTTTCGCATCCATAAAACAGCACAGAGAGCGTTGCTATTGAAGAGGAAATTTCAAAATTTGTTTCTGTTTTACCCAACAAACACGGAGTTTTGATTTCAAATTGAAATTGATTTAAAATCAAACGTTTTCTCAAACGACAAACGTTTGATAATGATTTCGAAATCATTTGAAAATCAGAGCATTCTTAACAAAAAGGAGAAATTATTTTCAAATTGAAAAATGCCTTTATATTCAACTTGCTTTCAAACGTAATTCTGAAATGTTTTTCAAATGTGGATTATAATACAATGTGGAACATAAATAAAAATATTTTATTTTTTTTAATTAAATTAATTATTTATTTTAATAAACTGTGAGATAAACATTCTGCAAAATAGCTTAAAGATAAAATAATGTTCTTTCCGTCCTCTAATTCTTGCAAAGACAAAATTGGCTCCGATCGTTCAACCAACTTTCTTCACTTTCCCGTTTTTTTCCCCTTTTTTTTCGTATTCTAAATGATTGTAATTACTCACAAATAATTTTTATTTTATAAAAAATAAAGGCTGACTTCCTAAACGTATATTAACAACGTATCAATACAGTATTTAAACCGAGTTGATACATTGTGTAGTAACTTTTTTAATACGTTGCATATTAATACTTTGCAACACTGAAATCGTTTAGGAACATTTATATGCATTGTATCATTCATAATAAAGCGAACAATGGGGGAAGAACATATTTTATTGGAAAATGTCTTAGATTTGTGCGAACAGGGAAACTCCAGCCTCAAAATTGCTGTAAACATTATAAAAAGAAAACATAAACGATTTGCTGTTTTGCTGAAAGAATCACGGGTATCAAAAAGAATACCAAAAACAAAAGGCTTTGTGGAAACCATTGTTGAAATGCCAGACGATGTTTTTTACATTTTTAAAATTATGCGTCCATTTTTTACTGTAATAAAAAGAAAAAATAAAACTGAATAGAGAAATATAATAAATTATAACAAAAAAATGCTTACTTATCTTCCTGCGTCGCCATCGTATTTTGTCTTGCATTCGCTTTGCATCTACTTTTATTTGGATGCCTTTGTTGCTTTTCCTTGCGTATTAACTACAACAGTGTTGCAAAAGGGAACAAAATACATTGTAAAAATGTTCAGGGTTGCATTTACGAACACGCTGCAATGTATTACTACAAAGCAACATGCGTTTAGGAAGTCAGCCAAACTGTTCACTTTATATTAAAATTTTTTTTTTTAATAGTAACCACAAAGTTAAAAATGTAACTTTGATCGCCGTTTTTAATGCTTACATTTATTTTGCTTCCAAGTTTATTTTTGATTTGAATTTGACATTTGACATCAAGAATCAAGATAGAGTGATTTCATATCAAAGGTTTGACTTCCTGTTTCTTGGGTAAATGTTAGTTAAACGAGTCACTTTTGCGCTCGAATTTTTGCTATTGCGCTGATTTGATTAGATCGCCAAATTGAATAAAGGGTAGCAAAAGCGGTTTTAGCCTTCTTAATTCTGTGAGGTATAATAACCCGCGTGGTGTAATTTGACTGCCTAGGTAGGTGAAATCTGTGACTGATTCGATTTTCTGCCCATACAGAGTAAGTGGTTCTTTGTGTACTACATTTCTATTCAACGATTTTGTTTTGTCCTTATTGATCTTAACGCCATATTTAATTGACATCGACACAACATCGATGTCGCTTATTTTACTTTGAATATCAGATTAAAGTTCAGATATTAGAACAACGTCATCAGCATATACGAGGTCATTCATATTTTTCATCCGTAGTCGTTGCCACAATATTCTCTTCTTTTAGACAGAATAATTGTTAGCAACTTTTGCATGAACTGACCAGAACTTGCTCAATTTCAGCATGAGGAATTTTGGAAACTACAAATGTCAACTAGTAATGAATGTGATACCACGCAAATTGGGAACTCTAGGAAAATTAACGGATTAATTATATGGACCCTTTCGTTATTACCTGATGGCTGTGGTTTAAACCTGAAAAAAGCACGGGAAAGAGTTTTTAAAAGCTTGAGGCATTTGCTCGTGCAACGAATAAGTTTGGAATAACACCGGAAGTTGGCTTTAGTCTTGAATTGGCAAATTGCTAAAATAACGCTGCTATCCCAGAGTGTTTTGGCCTGCCGACGGATCCCTTTCTATGCTGTTTCTATCCTGTAGTAAGTGGAGACAGGTAGCCATGTGCTATATTTTTCTCATATGTAGACGCATATTTTTTACCCGGTGGTAAATGGATTTTTAAAGGTCTTTTCAAGTGCTGTCAGTATTAATCTTTCCTGATAGTTTGTTTTAGAATTCAACTATAAATTCTACAGCCTAAATTTCTCTACTCAAACGTTTCAATTTAACTGTTACTTTTTTTTATTTTTTTTTTTACATTTAGGGCTCCAAAATTGACATTTAATACATTTACCTTTACACTTAACATGTTTATGGTACGTGTTTTGAATTTTTTTTTTATCTATTTTTAAAAGTTTATTTTTTTTCTTTTTGCTTGATTTGTGCAACATTAAAATGTCAGATATGTTAAAGTCATAAATTCGGAAAATGTCTTAAATCGGGTTAAGTTAATAAATTCTTAAAAACAACAACAGACATTTTACATTTTTAAAATAAATAACAAAATACAAGGAATTAAACATCAAGAAACTAAACAAGCCACCAAGTAATTGAGAGAGACTCCAGCAACTTAATATTTTCAACCAAAAGTTCATTGCAAGTAGGCGACAACGCTGAACACGATGTGAAATAAATACAAATTTTTTATTTTGTTTCTGAAATACCTAAGTTGCTTTAAAATTTTAATGAGATCTTCTTCTAGTCGGCTGCATAGACGGCAAAGAGACAAACAAACAGACTATTCGCCTGATACAAATACAAACGTTTAAATGCAAAAACGTCTGTTGCATTAACAATAAGTATGTGTGGTAAAGAAGCTTTATTAGCGTTTTTTTCTTCTCTATTTCTTGTGTGTTTTTTATCTTCTTTTAAGCCTGGCTCGTTAAAAAAAAAATACAATAACAACAATTTCTTACATGGTAAGAAAACCAACAAACGTGAAAAAGAATTTTTAACCAGTTTCTTTTTTTTTTAACAGTTTAATACTTCTTCAGTTTGTTTTGCTTTGTTTTGGCTTTTGTTTGGTTGTTTGTATAAAAAGAGATTTACACCTTTAAATTGAGTGTAAAAAATCTTTGGATAAAAATAGAGAAAACATATTAATGAGATAAACAATGATGCCAAATGGTTTTTCTACAAAATACTGTTAAAAGCCGATATTCACTATCCTACATAATTGTACGATTGATTTACACGAAAACCTGGCAGAATTCTGTGCGACATAAAAAAATCAATATCACACTATCACATTAAAAATATGCAATAACATATTGCTCCTTTATTGCAACATAGTCATATCTCCAAAAATCAAAAATTTCAAGCTTCTAAAGCAAAAGTGGTCCTTCAACCTTCTTTATATGTACAAAAAAATCAGTATTATATCGTAAACTGAACCTGAGTTATAGCAAAATATAACTTGTAAGAAACTTGGCATTACCTTCATGTGTCAAAAGTTTTTTATGCAGTGATGCCGCAGTTCTGCAGCAAATATTAGAAATTATTGCATCAGTTAATTTTCTGATGCAATAACTTTTAACATTTAAGAAATCGTTTTATTTTTCTTTTTTGGTGCTTTTTCTTGTAATTTATAAGGAAACTATAACTTTTGGTTAAATATTTTCAATAAAATTTGCCATCGCGATTGTTGATAACTTATTTTTTTAAAATTTTATGTTCGCTCATTAAACTTTTAAAATTTAGCTTGTGTTCAAAAATTCAAACTTTGCACAGCTGTTGTGCAGTAAAAAAGCATCACAAGTGCAACTGGTGATCACGCATCAGCAACAAAATTTTGCATCACTGCAGCAGTGATGCACAGTTTTGATGCATTTGAAAACTTGAATCGCATTTTGCCAAGTTTGATTTTTTTTTAAGATATGACGACTATGTTGCAATAAAGGAGCGATATGACTTAACAAAAAAATGCAATTTTGATCTCATACAATCTAATTTTTTGAAAATTTTCATAAATATTTGCAACAGAACTAGATTTGAACTGAACTTAAAATAAACTAGAACCTCACTTTAACTAATGAAACTAAATGAAATTTAATTATACAGGGATGATTTGGAAAGAACTGAATTTAAACTAAAGAACTAGATCTGAAATAGAACCTATCTAGAACTCAAATTAAACTTAAATAAAACTTAACTACATAGACATATACTGGACCAAAACTTAACTTTAACTGAAATAAAAATTAACAAGAATAATAATATAAATGAACTCGATATGAACTTGATTTGAACTTAAATATAAAATTACTAGAAATGTTCCGAATTTGAACTAAAGAACTAGAATTGAACTAGATCTAAATTAGAACTTAACTAGAACTCAACTTGAACTTAAATAAAACTGAACTAGATCTATACTGAAAAAAACTCAACTTGAACTGAAATAAAATTGAACGAGAATTGTACTAGAACTGAACACGAACTAAGCTAAAATTAAACAAGACTACTAACTAACATTACATTATAACTTATTGACTCCAATTAGCTATTTTATTAATTTTTTTTTTATTTGAAATTTTTTTTTTTCAAAATTCTAAACGCTTTTTAGTTGTGATCATTGTTTTTTGTTTGCTTACTAAGTGTTTGAGAGTTTTTTGCGCTCTATCGATCACTTCCAACATGTTGTTAGGTTCGATGTTGGTTTTATGGTTTAAAGCCAAAAACCTGTGTTTGTAATTTAAATGCTGGTTTGATGTTAAATTTGTTTTTTAACTCAAAACAGGTAATAAACTATTGTTTGATTTAGTTACTTTTAACGTTTTAAGATGAAAGGTGCAAATAGTAAATAAGACGTAATTTTAACGGCGGTTTAAGAAAATTTGTGTTTTTTTTATACGTTTAATCATCTTTGAAAGTAACAAGTTAAGAAAGAAAACAAAAGATTAGGATTTCTAAGTAAAGAATGGAAAAAATATTAAAAATTATAGAAGAAATAAGTAAAGATAAAAGAAAAAAGAAGATGTGAAATGTACATTTAAAGTAAAATTTTAAAACAAAAAAAAGGTGGATTAAGAAAATTTAAAAAAAATTATTTCATATAAAAATAAGAAAATATAACAAAAGTTAAAAAAATTATCAATATTTTAAGTAAAATAGTGTAAAAAATTAATAAAAACCTTAAAAGAAAATTAATAAAATAAAAAGTAAATTGTCTTTTGAAAAGAAAATTTTATAAAGTACAAAAAAATATCAAAAGTATTTGAAAATCACAGAAATTATAAAAAATACTTGTTGAAATTTAAAAAAAAATCGAAACCCAAACATAATTCATTTGATTTTACAGTGCAGTTTAAAATAGGTGCTACCCCCTTTTTTTTGAAACATTAACAACTTAGCGTTTTTTTTTAAATGCAATATTTTTATACTCTCTTTGCGGTTAAATTCTCTACATCATCAAAACGCGCTCTCTTAATAATTAACATCAAAATACTCTACTTTATGAATTTCCTTATTGGTTCCTTAATTAAAGAATTTAAAATAAAGGAATACATTTTATGTGGATTTACTAACAACATTAACCAAATCAACTCTTATACATATTTTCATCGCTACTTCAATTTTCCTGTCCTGCTCTCTTTTTATCTCTAAATATCTCGAGGTTTGGTTTTAACGTCTTATCAACATTTATAAAATATTTTTTGGATAAAAGAGCTTAATTACCCAGTAAAAGGATATTTTTTACATTATATATAATTGGATAATGTTTAAATAAGTAAGTTTTTTGTTGTTTTGCTTTTATTTTTAAATTATTTTATAAACTAATTTTAGACTGTATTATTAAGTGATGAACACCATAAATGACTAATTTAACGTGATTTATAAATCATGAGCAGTTGAGGTTAGGTAACTAGCATACTTGGGTTGATAATATACAGCTTTAAAATTTCCTTTGATTTTTTTACATTAACTTTTTTATACTAGAAACAAAAGTGGGTCGTACGTCGTAAGAACGTTAAAATTTCTAAAACCACGCTTCATTTACTCACAATTTCGCAGGAAATGTATTTTGTTTTCAATATTCAATTTGTAAACACAAAAATAATTTTATTTTATATTATTTTTCGATGACAATGTCGGCGTATAAAATAGAATTAGATCTAAGACCACGTACCGGTCACGGATTAAAAAATTCAAAATAACCGGTTGGTGTGTATTGATAACCAAGATGCTTGTACCTTATTTGGAAACTTTGGGTCTTGCCGTTGTATTGATATACACAAATCTATAACGTCCAATTTTCCAATGCCGGACATATTTTAAGAGTGCTTGTGTATTAATTACCCAGCTATGTGTACCAAAGGTTTTTCTTACCGTTCTTTAGATAGAAAGAAAAAATCTATTTTTTGCCACGCCCACTTCTCCAATCCAGACCACATTATGTCGGAGAAAATGTGAAACAAGCATTTTCCAGTGTTATAATGTTCTGGAGTAAAATGAACTATGTTATAAGGAATATTTTTAAATGATTACTTTACTGAATTTTTTCACAGGAAAACAAAAGCATTCCAAATGTTTTCCGTGATGTTATCGTGAGAAAAATTGCTTGTTCTTCGGAAAAATCAAGTTTTAGCCAAAATATATATAAAATTCAAACAGCAGCTCAACTTCTTAGTTGCGATAAGTATACTTCGAGAAATTCCACAGGAGAAGGAGTTGTACTGTGTAAGCAGAGCGAGAAGATCTCTTCAAGTTTCTTTTAATATATCATGCATTTCAGCTATATTTTTCAATTTATTGCCGATAGATGATGTTCTTTCTTCAACCCCCCGCGTCGAACCCATTTTATTTTTCTGTAATTGTATTGAAATTATCTGGATATTTAATTGACCCATTTAGATTAAATTGTGTATAAACTTATTTTTTTGCAATCTAAACAAATACAAATGTCAAAAAATAGCTGAATACTCAGCATTTCGATTACGAACACGAATATTCGTAACATCAGTAATATGAATATAGAAAAATGTGTATAAAATCAAAGTCATCTTTTAATAGTAGTCCTAAATTCTTACTATTACTAGATAGTATTACATAATATATGAATGCTTTAATGTAATTTTATTTTTCGCCGTAATTGCATTTTTCAGTATAGGGTATTCAATAAATCGATGTTTTGTATTAATCGATTAATCGCGCGAATAACACTGTTTTAGTTTTTGACCCGAAAAAAAATTAAATTCGATGAATCCTTTTCGAACTATTAGTGGGGAGTCCCCTGAGTGGGAAAGTACATTTGAGAAATCGGTATATATCAATTTTTCATGGATATAGCTAAGTCTGCGCTATTAAAAAAAATATTATTCGACTGTATTAGTTTACTCAGTTACGTCACTTTTGATCGACATTAATGGTTCAAATTACGTGAAATTTTGAAAGAAAGTCAAAACATTCCGTAAAAGAAAGTTAAGAAGGCAAAAAAAAATAGTACAATCGAATAAAATTTTTTTAAATAGCACATACTTAGTTATATCCATGAAAAATGGATATATACCGATTTCTCAAAAACTGGAGCCAATATGACACATTGAAATGTACTTTCGCATTTAGGGGACCCCTAACAAACACCGTCTTCGCTAAGTTAAGCTCCTTAATTTGTTCTTGCGCTAGGCCTAAGGCCGCCTATGCAGAAAAGCTTTAATTAGCGAAGCCGGTATTTGTTATACAGTAGAGGAGAAAATCCTTGCGGCCGGCCGAAGGCCGGCTATGCAGGGAGATTTAGTTAGCGAAGCCAGTGTTTGTTATACCGTAGAGGAGAAAATTCTTGCGCCCGGCCAAAGGCTGGCTATACAGAAGAGCTTTAGTTATCGAAGCCGATGATTGGCATATCATAGAGGAGAAAATCCTTGCGCTTGGCCGAAGTCTGTACAATTAATGTATTATAATATTGGGGTCTTATTTCATTCCAGAATTTGGGGTCTTATTTCATATGAAATAAGCCCCAAAACATTAGGGTATTATTTCATTTCGTTGGTAGTTTATTTCATTTTCAAAATTGGGGGTTTATTGCATATGAAATAAGGCCCCACACTTTTGGGGGTTATTTCATTATTGTTTTGGGGGTTTTTTCATGCCGCCGTTGTTGCGAAAGAAAATGGTACCAAATCTAGTGATTGGTAATCTTCTGTCTTTCGCATCTTTTTATTTTATTTAAATTTTAAATTTATTGTATATATTTTTTACATATCATTGCTGTTAATCTGCGCCATCTTTAATATATATTGCCAGTGTCGCTTCATTTTCAAAAAATTTTGCGAAAGTGATAGAGAGTACATAGAAATTGCATTCGCATTGCAATAGAGAGTTGCCCCCAGAATATGTGTAGTGTATGGCCGTCATTACAGACCAGGGGCCTGATTCTGGCAGTCGTGATCGAGTAATTTCTCGATTCGAAAGCAATTTAATATCTAATTATTTCAGTCAATATCGAACGAATTGGAATTACTTTTTTCAGTGTTGTAAAGCATTAATTTGAGTTTCACAATACTAAAAAAATAATTTCGATTCGTTCAGTATCGACTGAAATAAAATTGCTTTCGAATCGAGAAAATACTCGATCACGACTGCCAGAATTAGGCCCCAGATTTGATCTAATTCACCAATGTTTTGACTTTTGTCTTAAGCACTTAACTATTTTGTTTGTTTTACAACTTTTTAATGCTCATATACAACCCTTCTGCATCTGGCATCCTTGCAATCATAGATAAATACACTAACACGTGAAGTTGTCACATAAAATATAACAATAATGTTTTTATCTACTTATTTTTCGTGGGTAGGACCATAAAATAAAGTATTTTTTTAAATTTTTACTATTTATTTAACATTTTTCGGCTTACAACTTTCCATACACAACATTTTCATAATGTAATCGAACTGAAATCTGAAGTGTTTTTTCTGTTTACTTTCTATTCAATTCAGCATTAAATTTTGAAGAAAAAAAAAAAGAATTAAAATTAATTACCACCATTTTAAACCTTATGTCATCTATACATACATAAGTATATATGCCGTTACCTAAAACGCAAAAGGTCCTAACTAACAAAAAATTAAAAATCGGCAATATTTTTATTTAATCTGAACACAAATGTCTACAAAAAATTTTGGAATCTTTTGACCACCAGCAGCGATTTTATTGACAAAAATCAAACAACCTTATCTACAAAAGATTTTATAGAGCCCTTACCGCAAAAAAGCTTAAGCGACATAATTTTCAGTTATCGTTTTTTTTTTAATAACTGACTTAACTGGCAACACTTGCATCGTCTCCTAAAATATCATGGTCACATTTTATAGCAAAAACAATTTTATCTCGAGCGACAACCTTTATACAACATTTTTATGAAATAAAATAAAAAAAAACTGCTCCTGAAAAAATTTTGTTTGTCGCTTAAGATTTTTTTTTCGGTTATGGCTCGATAATTGTCAAAACAACTGGCTGGTTTAACAATAAAAATAGAAGAAAAATTAATTATAAACAGTTGAATGCAATTTATAAATTTATCATATTTAATACTTCTCCTGTAAAATTTTCAAAATGTTAGATAGTGCCTTTTGCGTTTTAGGTGACGATATGTAGATACATACCATGTATTATTATTCCAATAAATTGTATTATTTTTTCTTTAACATTTTGTTATAAACAAATCAGTATGTATTTTTTAATAAAACTTTTCTTAACGCCTCATCAATCACCTTCTTTTATTATTCGTTTTTTTTTTCAATAGTTAAAATTGGTCTATTGTTCGATTGTGAATTGAAAAACATTAGTCATACTCCAATTTCTTAATGGCAACTTTCATTTGTTAGAGTCTTATAATTTCTTTTCCTAAAGATTCTATTTGAATTTTATTTATCATAATTTTTAATTATTCTAACGTTTTTTATTACATTTTTTTTAATATTTTAATAATTTTTTTTCGTATAATTATCGTTTTTTACTTTTATTTCATTAAGAAATAATATAAACTTTTTAAAAAAAAAAAAAAAATAGAAGAACATGTAGGCACATATAATAAAAAACAAACTACAAATTGACCTCATTTCATATTTCTAGTAATTAAAATTTTATTTTGTTGGTCCATTTTTAAATTTTACAACTTTATTTTTATATTCTGACGTTCGTTCTTAATTTTTTTTTCTATAATATACAAACGTGTTAAAGAAATATTATTAATTTTATGAATTTAAACTAATTTCAATTACATTTCTACATCAGTTCTAGTTTGGTTCTAGTTTAATTCTCGTTTAGTTCTAGTTTATGTCTAGTTCAATTCTAGTTCCGTTATAGTTTGATTTTAGTTAAGTTCCAGTTAATCAAATATTTAAGCACTTCATCCATTTTAGCTTCGTTCTAGTTCAGGTTTAGCTCAGTTCTACTTTATTTCTAGTTCAGTTTTAGCTCAGTGCTTGTTCTAGTTTAGTTGAAGTTCAGTTCTTGTTCCATTCTAATTCAGTTCTAGATCAGTTCTGGTTTAGTTCAAGTTCACTGCCAGTTTAATTCTAGTGCGATTGCAGTTCAATTCTAGTTTGTTTTTAGTTCAATTCTAGCTCAGAATAATTGAAAGAATTGTAAGTCCTGATTTTTTTAAAAAATACACATATTAAAACTCCGTCTAAATTATTTCCATTTTATTCAATTCTTTGATTTAAACTTCACATCTGTTTTTTTATACCCTCCACCACAATTAGTTGTGAAGAGGGTATACTAAGTTTGTCATTCCGTGTGAAACTTTTTTATTATTCATCTCAGACCCCATAAAGTATATATATTCTGGCTGCTTGAGTAATTCTAAGTCGATTTAGCCATGTCCGTCTGTCTGTCCGTCTGTCCGTCTGTTGAAAACACGCTCACTTTCGAAAAACTCAAAAGAAATAAACAAACTAGGTGTCAAATTGCTTGTAGTTATCCTAAGCAGTTTGGGATTGAATTTCAGCAAAATCGGTTCAGTAGGACCAGAGCTATGAATCAAAATGTGGAACCACCACCTTCAAAAACTTGATAATTTTGTTACAAAAACTAACATAAATGATGCAAAAATGCACGGAATGACATAAGATTTTGCACAAGTCCGTTTTATTCGACTAGAAATTACACTGTAAAATTTCGCGAAGGTCGGTCCATAATATACCCTAAGCCCCATATAAACACTACTCCCGGAAAACAGTTTAGTACGCCTAAAACCGTAAAAAATAATGCAATCATAACAAATTTTGGCTCGTCACAATTTTATAGGACTATAAATGATACTGTGAAATTTCGTGAAGATCGGTACATAATTTACCCTAGGCCCCATATATGCCCTACTCCCGGAAAACAGTTTAGTCTCCTAAAACCATAATTAATAACAAATCGTCACAGTTTAAGATAATAATAATAAAAAGACATCATACAGATATTACTCCTTAAACATTCGAACTGTCGGTGGAGGGTATCAAAGATTCGGCACAGCCGAATATAGCACTCTAACTTGTTTTTTCTAAAAATTATTTGTTTTCTCAAGTTATGCCATGCACTTGAAGTTTCTTATTACAACCTGGCGTTTAAATTAGTGTGACTTTTTTTTGTTATTTCTCAGATTTTGTGTCATTACTAGAGTGTTATAAATTAGTTTGTTTTTATCTCGTATTATATTAATTTGCCACTTAATTATTAGATTTATATTAAATTACTTTATAAAATTAATATGAGCTTTAAATGTTTTACATTTTTTATTTTAAATCACCTAAATTTTTGTGCAAAATGCAGTTAAATAAAAAAAAACAAATTTTTAAGTGGGTGGTTAAAAAAGCGGAAGTGTAGGTTTCGCCAAGCCATAAAAATTCCAAATAAAAATATAAAATAACAGGTGCTTTTGTTGAGTTACATATTTGCAATTAAATATGCATTTTTTTGAAATATACATATCAAGATGATTTAGTTTTATGATTAGCAAGAAACCATTTTTAAGTTATTTAAAAAACTTGCTGTAAAAAAACGCTAAAAATTCAACATTAAACAAGTTTATTTTTGGCCGCTCAATGTCTTTTTAGAATTCTGCCGCCAGAGGGCAATTTAGTCAGTTAGATTTTAGCTAGTTATTTAAGGTCCAAATAAACCACACAAACTGTAACACAAACATATGAAAAGAGTATGTTTGTGTGAATATTTAAAATTATCTTATTTAGTTTCTCAGTTAAGCTTTAGCTCTTTTGGTTTAGTTTTTAACACATTTTTTCGCCTTTTTACTAAATAACCCTTTAGAAATTTATTATATTTTTTCAATTATATCTCGCTAACCTTTCCCATTATTTTTAACCAAACAAATCAAGTTTTCATATTTCCTTTTTTTACTTTGTCTACTTTTTCCTTCCCAAGAACAATTCGAAGGTATTACATTTTTATGAACCAACCCATAATAAACATGACCATAATTGGCGCATATTAACTTGTTCATCATCTACAACTGCTGACTACACTGCAATTTCAGCAGCAACAAATCTTTGTCTTTTTTTAATGACAGGAAATAGGAAATTGTATTTTAAATAATTTAAATGATGTTTTAAATTTTATAGCAACTTGCTAAATTGGGAATGGAAGCTAAATACAAGAAATGAAGATAGATGATTTGTTCTTTTTTTTAACAAGGATGTTACTATTCCCGTTTAAAAATGATGATTAAAATGCTGACTTTTCTCATAATTATTAGTTGTCATTGATTGTTTTGCTTTTCAAATTATGACTTGTCTATGACTAGTCTTTGTGGGTATAAAATATTTATTGTTTTCTTATCGACATAAAGATTTTAATTTTTCGTTTACTCATAGTTTGTAACAAAGTAAATTAAAAAAATTTTAATATTTTTATTATAAAGTATTGGGATTCACACTATAAAATTTTTCTTTCCGAAAGTCTGAGTTTATTGGTGAGAGGGGAAGTAAATATGCTATTCTTCTCTCCCCTCTCACCATTTAAATCAGGCTTTCTGAAATGTAACTTTCGTAGTGTAGATCCAGACTTTAAAACAAAAATATGATTTGATTTTTTTTCACATGTGGGAACCTTATTTCCTTTCAACAGCTGATTAGTGTCAAAAGGTTAAATCAAGTGCAGTTAATTTTTATCTCAAATCAAGTGCCAAAACTAGATTGACAAAGTTAAAGACAATAATTATCATTTTTTTATATTTTTAATTGAACAACATTTTTAAAGCGACTTGACGAACAATTTTAAACAAAACACTAATAAAACAATTACAAATTTTATGTGAATAATAAATGATTTTTTTTTGCAATTATTTAAAAAAAAAAAAAAAACAATATGACAAAACAAAAATATTATTCTATACCTTAACATTACTTGCATTACAGTAAAGTTAAGTTAAAACAAACAAACAACAACAGTTTACCATTTTCATATCCAGTTCAGCTTTAGTTGAGTTATAGCTTAGTTCTATTTCAGTTTGAGATCAGGTTTGAGTTAACTTCTAGTTGAGAAAACGATGCACTGCAGAATTTATCCGATTAGAAGAGCCCTAAACACCAATTTAAACGAAAACCGTGATTAGGAGAATTTTTGTCGGGCAGGATGAAAACTTAAAAATTATAATATGATTTGATTAATTATTCTTAGATCATATTTTAATATTTGTGTTCACAAGCAATAACCGCCTAAGTCGAAATAGTTTTTGAGAGACGCACTTTATATTTATGCTTGCGTTTCTGAAAAAATTAATTGCATCTGAAAAAGCGTAATTCAGATTCTTTAAAATAAAAAAAATTATTTATTTCATAATATTTAAAAAAATATAAACTCAGTTGTTTCTTAAGTTGACTTTGGTGGTTATCGCTTGTGACCACAGATATATGAAGATCCAATCAATAAACACATAAAAAAAATTCTAGTCCAGTATAAGTTAAGTTTGAGTTTAAATTCAGTGCAGTTCTGGTTTACGTTTGTGTCTGTTCTGCTTCAGTTCTAGTTTTGTTTGAGCTTAGATATAATTTGGCGTTACACCCAAGGAAAAAATATGTTTAAATAAGGTCACCTCCAACAAAACTATTTTTAAAAAAATTTTTAAACATATGTATTATGATTTATTTAACAATATTATTTTCACCGACAACAATATTATGGTTGAATTAGTCTACCATCAAGAAGCCACAACCATATTGTGGTTGCCTCCGAACATGTTATGGTTAAAAACAACTTAAACATGCTTAACACTTATAATAGCATGGTTGGTTTTCAACCATTGCATGTTGCTCTTGAAAAAGAGGAAAATACTATTGTTAATTTATAAACAAACTATTGTCATATATAACCATAACATGTTAAGAGGCAACCATAATACGGTTGTGGCTTCTTGATGGTGGACTAATTCATCCATAATATGGTTGTAGATGACAATAATATGATTGTATTAACCATAATATGTTTAAATTTTTTATTTAAAATAGTTTTGTTGGAGGTGACCATATTTAAACATGTTTTTTCTCTGCGTGTAGTTAAATTCTAGTGCAATACTATTTAAATTTAATTTCTAGTTCAGTTCTAAACTAGTTTAAGTTCACTGCTCCATTTTTTCTAACAACTTGGTTACTTCTAATTCAGTTCTATTTAAATCCAAATTTAATTCTAGAACAGTTTTGGTTAAGTTTAATTCCAGTTCAGTTCT
The DNA here is from genome assembly GCA_963931875.1 of Pollenia griseotomentosa. NCBI lineage: Eukaryota > Metazoa > Arthropoda > Insecta > Diptera > Polleniidae > Pollenia > Pollenia griseotomentosa. Next base: position 196,989,913 of record OZ007561.1, on the reverse strand, counting down.
AGTTTTGTTCAAGTTCACAGTTTAGGTTAGTTTAATGCCAATTCTAGTTTGGTTCTAATTGTGCAACAGTTTAAGTTCATTTATGTTCCAATTTACTATTAGTTCGTTATAACTGAAATCTACTCTTTTTGATATTAACTTGCTTGTATAACTTTAAGTAGCTTTAGTAAGTGTTATTTTCAACTGCACTGTATTTACAAATCTGTTACTTCTTTTGTTTAGAGATTTTTGCTGTTGTTGTATTTTTTCATTAAACAATTCTCACGATTTTTTTTAATGTTTATTATAATTTTTTTTTTTATTGTATAGCATTATTGAAATTGTATATGACTGGCGTTTAAATTTGCCTTCAAAGGTATGACTACATGAGAGAAAAAAAAAACCTAATAATGTCTTACACATAAATTTACTACCACAAATAGTTATGCGTATGAATCATGGTCTCCCAATAATATGTTGAATAAAAAAAGATATAAAAAATGCTATTTTGTCTGTGTTATTCTACACATTTAACATTTTACAAGTCTAGGTTTACACGCTTCAGCTTTTGATGCTCAACTTTCGAGTTTTTAGGTGAGGGAAGAAAGAAGGAAGGGGCTTGGTACGAAAATGCTTTGTGTTTTTATTCATAGGTGTATGCACACAGACGGCGGGCGGCATGTACATTTTTATCTTTTCTTTTTCTCTTTGATTTGTTGTGAAACAAAAATTGTTGTTCTTTTGAAAAAAGCTGAAACAGATTGCTGCATCTGGCCATATTGGTAAATTTAAAAGGGAATTGAACAGATGTTGAGCAGCAAAAGTAACGGCGTGTAAGCCTAGATTAACCCCCAATTTCACCAAGTTCAGTTAAAACTAACTATTACTTTAACTTTCAGTTAGCAATATGTTTTGACTGCTATAACTGGTAGTTAATTATAACTGAACTTGGTTTTAAATTAAAATTAAGGAAAAAATATTTCAAAAATGTGTAAAAATGATTGTGCAAATATGTGAATTAAATTTAAAATTAATATTGTGTAATAACAGGAATGTTTATAACACAAAAACAAAAAATAACAATTGAATAATAGTTTGTTAATTAACATTACAATAATGTATGACCACTGTAAATCGTGATGACATTCAAGCATCTTAGATGACACACAAAACCGGAAGTTAGAGAAAAGAGAAATAAAAAGGAAGGGCAACCATCTTTTAGTATACACACTAATAAAGGGGGGTTCAGACGATAATACAAGTCGTAAGTTTTATTTTTAAAATCACCACATCATTTGGATGATTTATAAATTATTGAAATATTTTTTTAAAAACACTCCCACTTATATTATAATATAATATATATAGTGTACGAGTGAATTAAAAATAATAGAAAACAAATATTTACAACAAGTGTTTAAATTAATTACAAATAAAATGCCATATTGATCAAGCCGTTTGCTTAAACAGTTGCATATTTTATTATTTATATAGAAAAACTATTGTAAGTTAAGTAAACAAAAAATAACTTATGTTCTAGTTTAATAAAACGATCGATCATAGAGTTAAAAAAAAGCTTGAAAAAAACTTGAAATTTAAAATAATAAACTTAATCCGGCATTAGAGATAAACATACTGGCACTTAAAATGTAAGACAGACAAACAAAACGGATTGCATGACCTTTAAAAGTAGAATGATAGAGTTAAATGTTGAAAAACAGAATAGGAAATTTTAATTACCTTGGAAACGTGATTAGAACAAACCCTTTTGGTTGGAGAGGAATTTGAAGAAAAATGTTTAGTTTTTTTTTATTTAAAAATATTAATTTTAGTTGCAGTTAATTTCAAGGCAAATTCTGCTATAGTTCTAGTTCAATGAGATATATTTTTTATCTAAATCAGAACAGCTTAAAAACATAATATGTTGCTTCATGTTAAAACCCGAAAAATTGTAACTCGGTAGAGTTGATACAAAGCAAAACCATTACCATTAAAGGCACGGAAGGGAGACAAACAAGGATGACCCGAATGCACTTAATAAAAGGTAATTCCAATGGCGCGCGAGCTTCTTCCCCGCAGAAAGCAATTTTACGAATGCTATTTCATTTAAAAGTTTTCGGTTTTTTCCCCAAAAACCATATGGTAACAGTGTTCAATTTTTTTAAATGAACCCACAAAAAATATCGTTTGCAATCTAAATTATTTCTAATGAATACGGCAGTTAAAGTTTAAGCGGTTTAAGAGGCATTTAGCAGATTAAACGAGTGCCACTTATGTAACTTTACACTTACATATTTTACGATTTATAGATATTTTGAGAGACTTAAGTTGCCCAAATTTTATAAAATTTCCGAGATCCCGGCAAACTAACCACAAAATACTCTAATTCTGCTTTAATCCTAGTTCAGTTTTGGTTTCAACCTTGTTCTAGTTAAAATATAAGTTTTTTTTTTAGATTTAAATTTTGTAATTTTAATTTTTCTTGACCTTTTCCTTTATTTTTAAATTGACCATTAAATTGTTTAAATCCGTATAAATAATTTACCTATTTACCATAATTATAATTATTGCTATAAATTTTGCCTTTAAATAAATACCCACAATTAATAATTAACCATTATTTCTTATTATAACTCTACCTTCGACTAACAATTAACTGTAATCGTTAAAAAAAACAAAAGAAAATTTTAAATTTGTTTTACAAAAGGAAAATAAGTCATAATTATTTTATACACGTATCTCTATGAGACATTAAAATTTGCATTATTTAATACAATTTTTTTTATAAATTATTTTTCTATAATTTGCATTGTCTGCCAGCCACACACTAGTATTCATAAAAATAATTGAGTAGACATTTGCAAGTCTTTTAAGCGTTTAATTTTCTTGTTTTCTTTTGGGGGAAAACTGCAGCCAGCTGGTTTATTTTGTTATGAACGACTGAAATGAGTCAATATTATTGATAAAAAGAAATAGATTGTACTTATATAGTCTATCTTTTACTGGTTTATGTCAATTTCAATACACTGTTAAAATAAGTTTTAATCGACAGCTGTTTGTTAAGAAAGAAAAAAAACGTTTCGTGTTTGACAGCAGAAAAGTAAAAGAGTTAATAGTTACAGCGCTTTCTATACCCACACCACAATAGTGGAAGGAGTATTATCACTTTCTGAGTCGATCTAACAGTATCCTTCCCCTGCAAATAATATTAGACTAACTGCTCCATTTTTATCAAATGGACTTCTCCCTGGACTGGTCCGATGTAATGCAAACATGGACCATGTCATTGTTAAAAAGTGTTTGTAGTCCCTACAGATAATATTGAACTACGTGGTCCATTGTGGCTTAAATGGACTACTTACAACATAGTCCAATGTACTGTAATATGGACCATGTTATAAGAAATTAACATGCAGTACTGCCAACAACTGCATGATGTATTCTTTTCTATGGTTTATTACACATTGGTAGCCCTGATGGTGTCTATTATTAATTGTTTATTTAAAAGTGAAAGAGGAAAGTTTTTTAAATTTGTGAAAATACTATATTTTGGTTATTAGGTTTTTTTTTCTAAAACGACAAATTAATTAATTTAACTTAGGTTTTTTTATAAGAATAATTTTAAAAAAATTTAACACTAATTTTTTTAATTAAATAAACCTTTTCTTCAAAATAACACTATATGCAAACTTAAGTCCTTCACCGTATACATATATAAATATATTATGTGGGTGAAAAAAGGATTGTTTTTATTATTATTTTATTTTTAATAAACAAAAATAAAAAAGCTTACTCGTAAAGTTATTTTTAGTCTTTCATTCAGGCAAGAAGTAGTTTTCAAACTACCCCTTTTTTCCACTTCATTCCGTAGTGGCATGGAGTAGTTTTAAAACTAACCCTATTAGTTAATCCATGCAGAGTGACATGGAGTAGTTCTGAAACTACCCGTTTAGTGCACTCCATTCAGTAGTGACATGGAGTACTTTTGAAACTACCCCCTTAGTGTACTGCATACTGTAGTGACATGGAGTACTTTTTAAACTAACCCACTTTAGTACTCCATGGAGTAGTTTAGGGACTACTTCGGTGGGTTATATGGTCCCCTCCTAGGACATCGAAATGTTAAATGGACAACCTTTTACTCATATATTTGGAGAAGTTTTGGAGTACTCCTACTCCTTTCTGCACTACTCTTTACATGCATGTATGGACTAGTCTCGTTATCTGCAGGGGTGAGACGACATGTCTTCGTTTTTTAACGACATGTTTTCATTTTTAAACGACTTCAAAACTAATCCTCTTGAGTATACCATGAAATAGTTTTAAGACTACTCGTTTGTAATCCGAAGCTGGGTTTAATGGTGCTGTTAAATATACCATGTTTTTTTCCATACGTTTGGGTTACTTTTGGACTAGTCCTAGTCTGTTTTTACACGCGTGTTTGGACTAGTTCTATTATTTGCAGGGTCTGTCCGGCTGGCTGGCTATCCATGTAAACTTTGTGTGCAAAGTAGTGCTAAGAAACTATCGATAGTCTTAATATATCGAAACTATCGATATTATTATTTAAAATACAGCTATGAAAACACGTAACAGCAGCTATAATCACAGTTTTTCGCCGCAAGCTTACTTGCTAATAATTCGCGCTGAATGACAGCTATTGATAGCTCTGCTGTGCTTTTTTGTACAGCTAATTAAAGGCTCTTTTGTCAAAATTTGTATATGTTTACATAGGGTCTGAAGTGCCAAATGATTTTCTAATGTTGTAAAAAAATGCAAATGCAATTGCGAGCATAAGGCAATACAATGAATGACCATATGTGCAGAAGTCCTCTAGACCGAATGCCTTTTGGGTGGATAATCAAAACTAATTTATAGTCTACATGTTTTTATTTAAATGTTCAAAAATTAGTATTTTACTATTTTTTAGCACAATTGTTCTTTAATCTGTAAGAAATCACTATGCCAAGAATCAGCTTTTTACGTTTCTTAAGCTTCGTACAGATGGTGGTCAGATCTTACAATGTTGTCATTTTTCTGACAAGGAGGCCATTGTCAGATGTATTAATTTTACACATCTGCCAAATGAAACTGAGCTAACAATGTTCACACAGTTGCAAGACATTTTTAAGGACAACATTGTAAGATCTGACCACCATCTGTACGAAGCTTAAGAAACGTAAAAAGTCTGTACGAAGCTTAAATTGCTATTTTCAACAGAAGATTAATTTCGTTTAGATTCTTTAGCAATTATTGAATTTTCCTCTCTTCTGTTACAAAATGTTTGCAAATTATTTGCAACAGATTAAAATTCATAGATAATAATTAAAAAAACGCTTGTTTGCTTAAACAAAAAAATTACAAAGCAAAAGTTAATTTTTTTTTTTATTTATTATTGCCAAAAACTTTTTAGAAAATAATAATTTTGTTTATTTTTCATCTCAACAAAAACACTTAATTAACTTTGTTCAGTTTTGAAGCAAAATAAAATTGTATATTATATTTGCTACGTGTATTTAAATATATAAGACAATAAACAAATTTCAGAAAACGCGGGATGTTTTAACAAAATAATCTTACAAACAAAAAAAAAAAAACAAAATAATTCACCATAAAACATTAAAAAAACAACATTAATTAGAAAAATCACAGTGGGAACAAGGTCAAACAATTCCAAGCAAAAAATGTTCAATCAAATTTAATTTTATTTCTTGTTTTCTTGCAAAAAAAAAAAAGAAAAAAAAATCATAAAAATAATTTATTATTTTAATGCCACCGTCATCACACTTACCTCTTGCGGTTACACATACAGCTGGTTAGTTGCACTAGCCACGATAAGTATGTAGTACAAAAGCTCAAAATTGGTGGCTACATTTAAAATTATCAGTAATATGGAAAGTTTTCAATAAAAATCCAAGTAGCCAGAAATTATTCTAAAAAAATAGTTTTATCCACAAGATTTTCCATAAGGAATCGTGGCAGCGGCATAATTTTCTGTAGGAAGTCGTAATAGCCGCAAGAATTCTTAAAAGATCTTGGTAGCCTTAAGATGTTTTATAGCAAATAATAGTAGCCCAAAGTTTTTATATAGAAAAACTTGGTAGCCGCAAGATTTTAAACGGAAAAAAATAGCCGCAAAAGTTTACTATAAAAAATCTAAGTAACCTTAAGATTTTTTATAGAACATCTTACCAGTTTAACGTTTTTTTAACCGTAATGAATGGTTATAGAAAATCTTAGTAGCCTTATCATTTTCTATTGAAAATTTATGTAGCCGTTAGATTTCTTTCGCGACAGGAACTAAGTAGTCGCATGATTGTTTATAGAACAGAATATTTTTAGAAATTCAAAGTAGCCGCATATTGTTTTTTAGAGTAAGATTTTTAATAAAAAATTTAATATTTTACTAAGATTTTAGTAGCCTTATAACCTTTATTAAAAATTCTAGTAACCCACAGATTTTCTACAGAAAATATTGGTATTATAATGAGTTCCTAATGCTTATAGCTAAAAGAAAGAAAAAAAAAAAAATTTTGTCAAATCTTAAGTAGCCTTAAGATATTTTATTGAAATCTTGGTAATTAAATATTTTTTAATAGAAAGCTTCTTACCCCTCAGATTTTCTGTAGAAATCTAGGTAGCCTTTAGCTTTTTTTAAAGAAAACCTATGTAACCTAAAGATTTTCTTTAAAAATCTAGGTAGACTTCAGATATTCTATAAAAATCTTTGTAGCCTTAAGCTTTTCTATAGAAAATCATAGTAGCGTAATATTTTGTATAGATAATCTTGGTAGCCTTAAAAATGTTTATATAAAATCTATTTATTTATTTATTTATTTATTTATATATTATCTTGCTATAAGATTTTTTTTATATAAAATTGCAGTATTTTCCGGATTTTTTTTTTGACTTGCTAGAAGGAAATCTTGCTAGAAGGAAATCTTAGTAGATACAATATTAATTAGTTTCTGTTATTATACTGCAATTAAAATTTAAAAATTTTAAACTCTTGCTTAATCACTTTCTCATTACACCTTGGAAAAAATACATTTAACACCACAAATTTAAAATTATTTTGGAATAACTTAAAGAAATTTTAAAATGTTGATGACGTCACTTGCTCTTTAAAAAAAAAAAAAAATTATAATCAATATATACATACTAGTATCTTAAACATAAAAAGTAAAAAAATAGTCAGTCATGTTTTTTTCATTCAGTAATGAAACGTAATTGTTTCGAAAGACGGTATGAGCCTAATAATCATTTTTGGGAGTTTCTTTTAATACGGTTCATTAAACTTTAGTTTTATTTCTTTTACTATTATATCTTTCTTTTAATTTTGTATAAACATCTTCTCTATATTGTGATGTGTTTTTTTTTCTTCTTTTAATTTTCCTGGCAGATGATTTTTTTAGCTCTTTTTTGTTTTGTTTTGTTGAGTAGATATTTGACCCTCACCTTTTTCTCTTTTTGAACGGATTTGTTTAATTTTAAGCGTGCTCCATTAAAATTTTTTTAGCAATTTATTTTGATTTACATTATTTTTTATTGAATTTGATTGTCTTTTTTTAATTTTATTACAAATATGGTTAAAGATTACTTTTAATACACGATAATATTATTAAAAACGTATATGGCTTTGGCATGCCGGCACAATTAGTATATATTGGTGCAGCTTTTTGTTAATGTTCCTTCATTTTTAACACTATAAAGGGTCAGAAATAAATAACGTTTTTGAATTAGGACTGTAAATACAGTAAAAATTTAATTGTCTCTAGAAACTCTTGGTAGCCGAATGACTCTTAAGAGAAAAGTCGTTAGTTTTGCTATCGAAAATCTTAGTAGCCAAAATAATTTCTTAAGCAAATCTTAATAGCCCTCAGATTTTCTATAGAAAAATCTTAATTTCCAATGAATAAAAAACATAATAGCCAGCAGATTTTCAATAGAAAACCTTAGTAGCCAGCAGATTTTCTATAAAAAACTTTAGTAGCCAGAAAATTTTCCTTAGAAAACCTTAGAGGCTAGTAGATTTTCTTTAGAAAACCTTAGCAGCCAAGGATTTTCTCTAGAAAGTTTTAGTAGCCAAAAGTCTTGTGTCCAAAAGGTGTTCTTAAGATTTTTTTTAAGAAATCGTAGTAGCTCAATATCTTCAATAGGAAATTATAATAGCTGCAAGGTTTACGAAAAAATATCATAGTAGCCACATGCTTTTTTGGCAGAAATTATTAAAATCTTTATGATTTTCTAATAAAAATCTGAGTAGTCAGTGTTGCCTATTTAGCCATTTAGTAGCTAGATTAAGTCATTTTTATTAAACCAAAAGCCATTTTTTTTTAGCCAAGCTTTTGAAATTATTAGAATTAAAAAATTGTGCATAAGTTGTGTTGTAACGTTGAGTTTTTCGTTATAAGTTAACTCAAATTACTTTTACAATTAAAAATCAAATTTATCCATAATTTGAACTTTTCAATATTCAAAGATTTTTCTTAAGTTTAGTTTATTGTTACTATAAATGTACTAATGCAAACAAAATAATCTCTTATCTGCCATTTTAAAGTAGTTAATAAATTTTGTAAGTTTTTTGTTAATAGGTACTGATTCTTTTCTTTTTTGTAATAAAATCTTGTTTACCCATGTTTTAGCCGTTTCTTACTAAACATTTTTGCCATTGTTAGTAGTGAAGAGTTGACTTCACTTTTAGACACATATTTTTGAGTAGCCATTTGATTTCCTAAAGAATGATTTTTTTACAGCCATTCCAAATAGCCACTTAATTTTCTATGAAATATCTTAGATACCCGAGGTTCTTCAGGCTACAAAATTTTCTTTAGGAAAAAGGTGACTATTTACATGTGTTTCCTCTTCAATTCTATAGAAAATTCTAATGCTCAAAAAGTTTATATACAAAATCTTAGCAGCATTTTGAATTTCTCAAAGTAGCTAAAATATTAAAAAAAATTCTAGCATATGCTAGATTTTCAATATCATTCCTCATAGGGTTAATACAATTTTTTTTTCCAAAAACATTTTGTTAATGTTATTGGATTTTTAACCAAAATAATATTGTATTTCACTCGAATTCTTTACACAATTCCAAAGAAATTTTAACCGTAAAAAACATTTTAAGCAAACTTTGCTGCGTGATTTTGTTGAAATAAAAAAAATACTACAAGTTTATTAAACCATTCAGGAATTTAATAAATGGCGTTTTCGGCATCGTGTTTATGGTTTTTGTTATGATTTTCGTGGGTGAGCGAAGTGTGGTAAAGATTTTAAATATTTTTTTGGTAAATAGGTACTATATTTTATTTACATTTTTCTGATTTATAAATTAACCTAAAGAGTTTCAAATAGAAATGTTTATAAAGCCGATAATGAGTTTTGTGTTAAATGTATGTAATTAAAACATATTTCTAGAAATTAATATTTTATAGCGTTGCGATTACATATTAAGCAGTACATTTGGCAGCCATTTGTTAACCTTCCTATAAAAGTGTTATTTGAGGTTGCCATACTAGAAATTTTGTAAACACAACACTGTTTTGTATCTTTTGCATTACATTTTCCATTGTTTACACACACTATAATTAAATTATGAAATTTACTGTTAATTTATTAAAACAAAATTATTACCTCACATTTGAGAAGTTTCCCATGAACATAATTATCATCATGTTAAAACTTACCTACATACATAATTATTTCAATGCACATATTTAAATAATTATTATTCAAAAAGTGTTTGTTATAATAATAAAGTAAACTTTACACATACATCAACAATAAACAACTTTATGTACAACAATGTCAATATTTGTAACGTCAAATTAGCGTCAAACAATAGTTCGCATAGTTCAAATGCCCGATAAACATGGAAATCATAAGAGTAAAAGAGAGAAGCAGTAATATTTAAAGGGTTTAAAAAACTCATTAATTTTTAATATTTTTATAAATAAAAGTCTACTAGAAAAACGAGTATTTACATGAAAAAAGTACTTTAAACTATTCAAAGATAAAATATTTAATTTTATTTAAAGGGAAGAGATAATAAAATTTTTTAGTACAAATTCATGATACATTTTTATTAGTCGCAATGCTTTTTTTTATAGAGAAGCTAAGTTCATATTCGTAAAATATTCTTTATGAAATCTCTACAGAAAATCTTAGATTTTGTAAAAAATGTCTTAGCAGTCGCAAGCTATTCTATAGAAAATCATAGTAGCCACAAGAACTTAAAATAAAAATCAAAGTAGCCCGAAGATTTTTTTAAATCATAGTAGCCACAAGTATTTTTATAGAAAACCAATGTAGCTACAATATTTTTTTTTTTTAGAAAATCGAAGAAGCTAGAAATTTTTTTCTTAGAAAGAAAACCAAATAGCTGAAGATTTTTTAATAAAAATCAAAGTAGAAACAATATTTTTTTTAGAAAATCCAAGTAGAAATAAGATTTTGTATAAAAATCTTACGTAACCAAAAGATTTTTTTTAAATCAAAGTAGCCTCAAGACTTTTAATCATAGCAGCCACAAATATTATGTCTTCTTGCGTACACATATTTTGCATCATTTTGTGAAAAATGTTGCAAAATATTACAAAATGTTGTCTGTGTACTCCAAATCTCTTGCAGCGAGAGAGCCAAAAAGAGAATTTTTTGACAGTTGGAAGTTAGAGAACTTACAAAATGTTACTGGAGAAATTTCCTCTTGCAAGATTTTGCAACTAGTTTGAACAGCTGTTTTATTACGTGTGCCAAGATAGCGTCGAGTTTGGGAATATAAAAACCGGGAAAACCAAATACCCAAATTATGGTCTTTTGCAGAATAACAACAAAAAGTTAGCGTCGAATTTAGGGGGATTTCCAAAAGTAAAAAAAAGTTAGCGTCGAATTTGGGAATTTAAAATGGGGAAGTAAAAATAACTAATATTTTTAATAAAAATACAAAAAATAGTTAGCACAAATAAAAAAAATACACATTTAGGAACAAAATAAGCAATGCGTGCAAAAAATCGTTCGGTTAGTTCCCGAGATATTTGGGTGCATCCAAAATGGTCAGTACAAAGCTTTACTGATTTATCCCTTGGAACACAAGCTTTTGCACGGTATAACTGTATATATTCTGCAAAAAATCGAACCCAGAAATCTCGGGAACGGAACGAACGATTTTTTGCACGCATCGCTCATTTTGTTCCAAAAAGTTAATTTTTTTTAACTATTTTTTGTATTTTTGTTAAAAATATAAAATATTTATACTTCCCCTTTTAAATTCCTAAATTCGACGCTAACTTTTTGATTTCATTCGGTAAATCCCATTATTTGGGTATTTTTGTTTCCCGGTTTTTAAATTCCCAAAAGTCGCTATTTCGTCGACGCTATCTTTTGAGATATTTTTAGCCGACAGAGTAAAATTGGTCTTACTCTCCCAAAAAAATTTACTGAGTATTTGCTACTGGAAAAGTACGCAGACAGACCTATTGTTATAGAAAATCTTAATAGCTACAAGATTTTTTTTAGAAAATCAAAGTAGCTAGAACATTATATTAGCCACAATAACTATTATAGAAAACCTAAAAAGCTACAAGATTTTTTAAAGAAAATCAAAGTAAAAACTTTTTTTATTAAAAAGTCAAACTAGAAACAATATTTTGTATAAAAACCCTACGTAAACAAAAGATTTTTTTAGAAAATCATATGTAGCCTCAAGAATTTTTTATAGAAAAAAATTAGAAGCTATAAGAATTTTTTAAAAAACAAAGCAACATTTTTTTAGAAAATTTGATAAGCTACAAGAATTATTATGGAAAACCGAAGTAGCTACTAAATTTTCTAAAGTTAAAATACTTATGCAAAATTATTTATCTAGAAAATCAGAGCAGAAACAACATTTTTTATAAAAAACCTACGTAACCAAGAGATTTTTTTTAGAAAATCAAAGAAGCTACAAGATCAAAAAAATCAAAGAAGATGCAAGTATTTTTATAGAAATTCTAAGGAGCTACACGATATTTTAAAGTAGTTTTAAGTTTAAGCCCAAGTTAACAGTATTTTCTATAAAAAACCTTAACATCCGTAATATTTTCTATTGAGAACCTTAGAAAGCTCCAAGCTTTCCTATTAAAAGTCTCATAAGCTGCAAGATTTTAGTAAGTAAAAGATTTTTTTATAGAAAATAGGCTTAATAGGTTATCAATTTGAAATTTAACTTCAACCTTTTTAAATTATTTTGTTTAACTGATGTTAGCTAGCCTTCATTACCGATACATTCACATTTAAACTTTTACTTAATTATTTTTATCATTTTTGTTGACATTTCGTTTTTAAAACTTTTGCTTTCTTTTCATCTGTCTGTTTAGTGTCTTTGTTTATTTTTGTTTTCTTTTTTTTTAAAAACAATCAAGTCATTAATTTTTTTCAAGCATTCAAATTTTTGCTTATTTCCCACATTTTCACCCAAAAAATATAAAAAAATCATTTGATTTAAATGAAAAATATATAAATTTTAACATTTTTTCTTGTAATTTTTTTTTAAAATTTTTTTTGTAAAACTATTTAATGTTTAAGTAGCGAAAAATAAGATTTCACTTTATGATGTTATTATACAATTAACTTTCCTTAAAGCAGACACATTTTTTCATAACGTCTTTATGACTTTTTGAAATAAACGAAAGAAAATAACATTTTATTTAACAATTTATGAATTTCCATTTTTTCTATTTTTGTAATTTTATAAAATTAATTGCAAATAATTGTTTTTTAAATTGTTTAATTAATAATTTTCTTGTAAAATAAAAAAGTAGTTTTTCTTGGCAAAATATTGAAGTGATACCAAAGTGTACATAATGGTACCAAATTGTAATAAGTGTTTTTATTAAGGGTATTCAACTTTGATTCAAGTTTTTGTCTGAAAACTTAGTAGCTAAAAAATTTTTTATAAAAACTTAAGAAGCCAAAAGATTTTCTTTGGAATAGATTAGTAGACAGACGATTTTCTTCGTAAGACCTTAGTATCCAAAAGATTTTCTATCGAAAACTTTAGTAGCCAAAAGATTTTCTATAGAAAACCTTTGTAGCCCAATAATATTCTTAAGAAAACCTTAGTAGCCGTATGATTTTTTCAAAACCTAAGTAAACTAAAGAATTTTTATAGAAACAATAAGAAGCCGATAGATTGTTTAATGATAACCTTTGTGACAGAATGCCTTTTTTAAAAACTTAAGTAGCCATAAGATTTTTTTTGGAAAAGATTAGTAGACAGAAGATTTTCCTTGGAAAAACTTAGTAGCCAGAAGATTTTCTATAGAAAACCTTAGTAGCCACAAGATTTTCTATAGAAAACCTTAGTAGCCAAAATATTTTCTATAGAAAACCTTAGTAGCCAAAATATTTTCTATAGAAAACCTTTGCAGCCCAATGATATTCTTAAGAAAACCTTGGTAGCCGAATGATTTTCTTAAAACCTCAGTAACCTGAAGATTTTTTATGGAAAAGAAAAGAAGAAGCCGATAGATTGTTTAATGATAACCTTAGTGACAGAATGCCTTTTTTTTGAAACTTAAGTAGCCAAAAGATTTTTTTCGGAATAGATTAGTAGAAAGAAGATTTTCCTTGGAAAACCTTAGTAGCCAGAAGATTTTTTTTTGGAAAACCTTGGTATCCAGAAGATTTTTTTATAGAAAATCTTAGTAGCCAAAAGATTTTCTATAGAAAACCTTTGTAGCCCAATGATATTCTTAAGAAAACCTTAGTAGCCGAATGATGTTCTTAAAACCTGAGTAACCGAAAGATTTCTTATGGAAAAGAAAAGAAGAAGCCGGTAGATTTTTTAATAATAACCTAAGTAGGAGAATGGCTTTTTATGAAAACTTAAGTAGCCCAAACATTTTTTATAGAAAATCAAGAAGTAAATTTTCTTAAACAAAACCTAAGGAGCTGGGAGATGTTTTAAAGAAAACCTAAGAAGACGCATGATAATTTGTAGGAAATTTTAGTAACTGTAAATTCTAAGTAGCCTTGAAAAAATCAAACTTTTCTATAGAATATCTTAGCAGCCGCTGGTTTGACTTAAAAAATGGTTTAATCTAGGATCTCTGCATACAACAAGACTTATCTCTCAATTACTCTCATTAATTGCTGAGTTGTTTGTTTACATATGTTTCTACAAAAAGTTGTTTTTAACCAGTGTTGCCAATGTAGTGATTTTGTTTTTAAATTAACTTAGTAAAATATTTAATGAAACTAAAAAAGAATTTTAGATATTACATTTTTAATGAAAAACTTGTAATAAACCTTTTATAAATTTAAACCATGTTTCATAAATATTATATATTTATTATATATTATATTAATATATTTTTTGTTATAATTATTTATTAAACCTTTTTATGTTAAACTAATATGTTGCATGTTTGCTGTCTTTAAAAGAAAAACAAATGTTGGCAAAGTTTACAATGTGCAATTTTAATTTGTTTTTTTTTATGTATAAAACAAAAGAAAACAAAACTAACACAACAACCACAAAAATAATTGCATTTGCTTTGATTTTTTTTTATTTAAAAATGCAACAAGTACTAGAGTAATACGAAATATTAAAACAAAAACCTTCTGTCATGCGTAACATAGTTTTTTTTACAGAAAACAAAATTTAAACAAAAAAAAAAAAAAAATAATAAATTATAAAGAAAATATAATTCGTTGAAATATAAGCAAAATTTTCCATTATTTTCCAATGACGTTTTTATTGAAGGTAATGGAGTCAATGAATTTTGATTTTTTACAAATTAGAAATAAATCAAAAATTAAACAAAATTAAGAAATAAATATTCAAAACTATGCTCTTAAAAGAACTGTAAAATCTTGTAAGATTCAAGATTTTTCATTTCCACATTTTAACTTTAAAGTCCCAATTAATCTACCAACAGAAAACCAATTAATTTTACACAATCTCTAAAATGACTTCCAGCTTCTATTTCATTTTTTTCTATTTATTTTTTGTTTCAAAAATTAGGCAAATAAAAAAGATCGCCAAAAGCCGCAACCCACAAAATAATTGCATAAATAAACAATAATTTTTTATTGCTCTTATAAAAAATCTGTAAAAAAACATAGATAGCGAAAAATTAAAGTTTTTTTTGTGTGTTTCAACGCCTAAAGTAGAAGTTTGTTAATAAATTACAAAAATTATAGAATTCGCCTACTAAAACGAAATAGTGGTCGCTTTCAAAGCTCAACTAAATACATAGATGCAAGGTTTTTTAAGTAAAATCTTAGTAGAAGCAAGATTTTTAATAAGGCTATCAAAATTTTCTATAAAAAAATATAAAGTTTACCAAGATTTTCTATAGAAAATTTAAACACTACTTACATTTTTTTTATCAAACATCTGAAAGCTACCAGATGTTTCAAGAAAATCTGTAAGTTTTTTAATCGTTATTTTCTATGCAAAACTTCATGACACCTACGAATTTTTTTTAGGATAGAGAGAGTCTTAGTTTCTATCGAAAATTGTGTGCCCACTAAGATTTTATATTGAAAATTATATTGCTACTGTGAAAAATTATGTGGCTGCTGAGATATCTTATTACTTTTTTTTATAAAAAATTGTGTAGCTACTGAGATTTTTTTTAAAAATTGTTTGTACTAAGGTGTTAACGGGAAATTGTTTGGCTACTAGGATTTTCTATAAAAAAATTTATGGCTACTAAGAGTTCATATTGAAAATTATATGGCAACTAAGTATTATTGTAGAGAATTATGTGCCTACTAAAATTTTCTATAAACAATTGTGTTTTTACTAAGATATTTTAAAGAAAATTGTGTTGCAGTTTGGTAGTCATAAGATCTATTTATAGTAGCCTAAGGATTTTCTAAAGAAAACCTCGGTGGCTGCAATATTGTCTATAGAAAATCCTAGTAGCCTTAAGGTAGAAGTACATAACACGCGTTAGTGCGCGCGCGCTATGTAGACTTCTGTCAAAAAAAAGTTAAACTAGTGTATTTTCATAGAACAAGCTACATGCAAAATATTTTGACGCGTTTGCGCCAGAAAGTTGGTTAACTTTGAACTTTTTAACGCGTTGTATATTTTTCACAAGTAATCAGCTGACAAAAAAGAAAAATTTAACAAATTTGTGAGTCATGAAAGAAAAACTTATTGAAGAGCTTAAAAAACATACAATATTTATATAAAAAGAATAAATTCAATAATATAACAAAATCTTGATATACTTTCGAATCCGTTTTCAATGCACAAATAAGTTAACAAATAAAATACAGCTGACAGGAATGGCTTTTGTAACGCGCGATGTGTAACTTGCAATTTTTCATGCGCTAAGGTTTTTAAACGCACGACACACGCAGACGAATAGACGCGTGTTATGTACTTCTACCTTTAGGAATAAAAATCTTTTCCATTGAAAATAACATTGCTACTTAGATTTCCTGTGGGCAATTATGTGGCTACTAAGATATTCTGTAGAAAATTGTGTACCTTTATTCTTGTATAAGCAATTGTGTTGCGACTAAAAATTTTTTAAGAAAATCGTGTTGCAGTTTGGAAGACATAAGATTTATTTTTAGCCTAAGGATTTTCCGAAGAAAATCTTGGTAGCTGCAATACTGCTATAGATCTAGAAGCCATAGGAATTCTTATAAAACTTTTTTATATTGAAAATTTTATGGCTACAAAGCTTTCTTGTGGAAAATGATGTGGCTACTAAGATATTTTGTAGAAAACTGTGTACCTTTTACTTTTTTCTACTGAAAATTGTGTAGCCATTGATATTATTTCTGAAAACTGGTTGGCTACCAATATTTGTTACGGGAAATTGTTCGTTTACTAATATTTTTTTTAAAAACTACATGGCTACTAAGTATTTCTGTAGAAAGTTAAGTCGCTACTAAAATTTTCTTTAAACAATTGTGTTTCTACTGTAATATTTTAAAGAAAATGATGGGGTTGCATAGATTAGTGTGACAGTTTGGTTGTCAAAGTTTTTTTTGTTAGCCTGATTATTTTCTAAAGAAAACCTTGTTGGGTGCAGTATTGTTTATAAAAAATCCTAGCAGCCATAGGAATGTCTATTAAAATAAGTCTTCTTAGCCTTATTTTTCATTAGAAAATTTAGCTAGCTGTATAATTATCTATAGGAAATTGTGCTTACCTTATGATTTTCAATAGGAAATCATGGTAGCCAATAGTTTATTCATACAAATATTTTATTACCTGCATAAATTATGTATAGAATATTAAAAAAAAAACAAGGTGAAATAGTAAATAATTACGATAATTTACATGATGGACAGTTATAAATTAATTATCAAGGGTGTTTTTAAGGCTGATTGAGCGTAAAATTATAAAAAATAACACAAAAAATTAAATTTTAATCAAAAAAATAATTAATAAAGACCAATTGACAGGCCAATTTCTCGAAATTAACTTATCGTTAAATTCATATTTCAATTAGTCTACGGTTGCGTCGCTGTTTTGGACGTAGCATCATCCTGTTGAAACCACATCTCGTTTAGATCGATTTCATGCATATTCTATAGTAAAATATTATTGTACTTGGTGCGATAGGAAAAATTTGGTGGCGTTATTCATCATAAATGTCAAAAAGTAAGCGCAATATGAATTTTCGTTTTATAGCTAGCATTTCCCTAAGCTCTCATTTTATTTAATTTAATTTAGAAAAATGTACATATACAGTAGACTCGCGGTAAGGTGAACTATTAAAACCTAAGAGTGTTCACGTTTGCGAAGTTGTTCATGTTTTCGAAGGTGTAATTTTTTACATCTTAAAAATAAAATAGACATATATTTAACTTAAATTCATATATTTTTTTTATTAATTCATATTCGTATTTGTTTTGTTAAGAAAAACAATTTACATTAAAATTATTTAAAAAAATGGGTTATCTTTTTTTGGATTTTTTTTTTTTGCAAAAAGCTGAACACCGCTAGTCACGCTTGATCTTTTTTTTATTTTTTCTATTACATCCACTTTTTCCTTTAAAGTTAAAAAATTTTTTAGTTTTTGCGACATTTTTCACGACACACTTTATATCAACCTAAAAACAAACTAAGCAAATCAACAGCTCGCGTTACACAAAATGCCAGAATATATTCATAAGCAATCATTTACGGGGATTCCCAGTTTTTAAAGAAGTAGTGATTGCTTAAAAATGTTCAAAAGAAAACAACTTTTTCTATGTTCCATGAATTTTACATTTGTTCACGTTATAGGGATTTCTTACTGTGTTCACGCTACAGAGTAGTCAGTGTAAAAAAAATTATGTTCATGCTAGCCGGTGTTCACGTAAGAAAAATCTATCTGTGTCCAAAAAAGTTTCGAAATTTCTTTGATTAAATGGGCTTCCCGTCGCTTTTAATTAAAAATCTTTCCAAAATACATAATTGCAGTGCAACAGAAGATTTGAAAAGATAACAACACATTTCTTTAAATACAAAAATTTACGCCTTCATGGTTTAACAAAGTTTTAAAAACATTTGGGACTTTGATTTACAATTGCTTATATTTTTTTTCTAAAAATTCAAACACCTTATTTTTTTAAATATTGCTTTAAGTAGTTAATTAATAAATTTAAAAAAATACTCAATTGCATTGCACTCTTTACGATTTCTGGTTTAAATAATTAAAATAAAGCATAAAAACTATATTTTTCCATTAAAGTAATTTCAAGATTTTTGCAACGATTTGCAAGAATCATAAAAACACCGAATAGAAACGATTTTTTTTAATTTTGAATTTGTAATATTTCATTACATTTTGTGTGTTTGTGAATTTAAAACTCCGTTAGTAGTTTTAAACTTGTTTAATAAAAAATTTAACAATGAATTTTTAACAAAAGGTTTATACAAATAAAATTATTATGCGCTGAAGGAAGCAGTAATCATACAATCATATGAATTTTAAATGCTCGTAGTTTATTACAAATCGCATTCGTTTTGAATTAAAAAAAAAACACCAATAGATCTTGTATGTATATGAAGTCTCAAAGTAATAAAGAAGGTTTAAAAGATATTTGATTTTGTAATTTATGATTTTTGAGTTTGGACGATTACTTTCTTAAAAAAATTTATGGTTACCTAAATATAGCATCATATGTATTAAAGAAATGAAAAATTTTATAAAATTTAAAAAAATTCACGTTGGTTTTAGATTTTAAAATTGGTTACTAGAAACAAATAACCGGTCGTTTATAATCAAAATTTAAGTCATTGACATTTTTGGAGCAATATCATGATTTATTTTATTACCTTAAGATAAAATACGTGTTATTATATGTTTTTTAATATGGTTAAATGAAAAAAAGTAACCGGTATCTAAAAAAATAAACGATTCCTTTTGAGCTTTTTCCTATTTGTAAAGTCCAGAACTTTTTATCATTTTTTTTGTACATTTACTTATGAAAAAGATTGAATACTTAATGGTTACTCAAAATAAGTAACCATTTATTTCATTTTAAAGTATAAGTCATTGATAGTTTTGGGCTTATTTCATTATATTCTATTGGGGGATTCACTAGGTGTGCTAATAAGTCATATCTTCATAATGTCCTAAATAATATTTTACAATTGTTTAAAAAAAATACTGTAGCTGTACAGTAAAAACCTAAATTATAAGCGGTTGCCCACAGCAGTCATATATATTTCTTGTAATTATTATAAGACGTATGACTTTACAACTTTATGACTACCTTGTGAATCCCCCCATATATGTATTAATAATTAAATCCATATTGTATGCTAAGCTTTGCTATGGTTTCTACAGAAAGCAACCGTCTACTTTAAGCTTAAAATTATCTATCCTTTGCGTTATTTTAGTCATTCAGAGTATATAGCACATCGAGTGAGTGGTACCTTTAATGCGTTTGCACATTTGTCGTTCGCATTTTTTATTGCTTTTCCCAAATCATCACTTTTTGGCCCCTATTACGGTTTACAACTCAACTCAGTTGAGTTGTAATTAAGACAACTGGTTGTGATCAGTTGTAATTTTTGTTATGTTTTTGTTCACCGCAACATAGCAAAGCTGTAAACCATAATACAAAAATTAAGAAATAACAACTCAAAATTTTTAAACAGAAACACGTAAAGCGGCTTAACTTTTTCATAATTTCATTAATGTCAATCTGCGCCATCTTTAATATTTATTGTCAGTGTTGCTTCGTTTAAAAAAAAATACGTAAGATCTTGCCAAATCGATAGAGAGTATCAAATTGGCCTCTTATCGCATTAAGCTTTCGTACCGAAATTGCATTCGCATCGCAAAAGACAGTGGCTCCCGTTTCTGAAGTTTTTTTATATGGTTATTCGGAAAAAGGTACATTGTTGACGGTTACAAATGGAATCAATTGACAATTTTTAGTTAAAACTATTGAGTTGAATATGTGCTTATATTATATATAACTCTATGGTTACTTTAAAACTAACCGGCTGGCTACTCTTTCCTAATATTTGAAATTTGGCATTTTCTATTAAGAATTTTTAAATAAAACATTAAAATAACTAAGCTTGAGGTCTTTTTTTTATATTAAAAATATATTAAATTTATTAAACCAATATAGGCATTTAGTTTATAAAAATATAAACGGAAGTTAAAAATTTATTTATAATGTAATAGATTAGTTTTTAAATTGGAAACCCTTTTTTTTATTTAATTGAAAATTGTTTTTTTGATTTTTTGTTATATATATTTAATTTGTTAAAAATTGTTAATTTTGTCAAAAATTCAAGAAAAACCCTGAAGAAGGCACACAACGGAGTGCCGAAATATTGGTTTAATAAATTTAATATATTTTTAATATAAAAAAAGACCTCAAGCTTAATTAAATAATAATAATAAATTTTGTAAAGGTCGAATAAAAGTCTATTTACATTAAAATAACTTTAGCTTGTGATTTGTTCACTAAATTTGATAACTTAATTAAAGTAACCGATCAGTAATCGATTGCTTTAAAATAAGCCCATCACAAGGAGTTTTTTAAAAATATATATATATATAGATTTTTTTATTTCATTTATAGTTTTTCTTATGTTGACTCGTTTGGTTGTCAATAATACTAACTTTGCCAAATATTTTGTTTGTTTTTAGTGCATTTAAACCTGAATTGACATATTTTTTTCTCCATAACTTAAAACTGCTTTTAACAAAACTAAATTTTTAATATTTAAAATAGTTACTTAACAAAAGTAACTGTCAGTTTTATTAAAACCCGGTTTATTATTAATTTTACTAATATGTATGGCATTTTATATACCAAATTTTTAAATTTTATTTTAAATTTGTTATACATACCCATGTTTTGATATGGTTACTTAACAAACCGGCTACTTTTTTCTTAAACCCGTTCTATTAAGCTTTAACTTACATATTAACTGGAAAATTAATAACAATAATTGTTTATATCAAAGTTGAGTTTTTTTTTTTTGTTATTGTAACATGAGTTCTAAACAAAAGTAACCGATTTCTTTAAAATTTCTTTTCTACCAAAACTTTAAGTTTTTTTTGCAAAGTTTTCGAAATTTTATAAGAAATAATACGAGAATAATACACTTTTTAATATTTTGCTATATCTACTAAACAAAAATAGCCGATTACTTTTAAAATAACCGATTTAATTTCTACCAAACTAAAAATCTTTTAGCCAAAATTAAAATTGTTTCATTATTCCACTTATTTTTTGTATTAAATACTTATTTTTTATAATAATTACTTAATAAAAGTAGTTGGTTTCTTTTTAAGTAACCTCTTTATTATACATTAAAATTAGAATTCTATATTTTGTATTTAAATTATAATTTTTGATGTTTTACTACGGTTACTTAATAAAAGTAACCGGCTAGTTTCTTAAATAAACGATTATTTTTCCATTAAGTTTTGTTATTTAAGCATTTTGTTATTTAAGCATGTTATTTTTTTATTTTCTGTTATTTTTTATACAAAAAAAAATAATCCCGACAGCTTAACAAAATGTCTCGTTCAAACTCAATATAATCTGCATAATGACCCTAATTCTATCTTCTATTAACCGTCAACTTTTGCTTTGACATTTTCCAACATCTCTGTCAAGTTTCAAGTAGTGATTTGGCTCTAAAAACTTTCACCTTTTATTTTATTTAAAAACTACCTTGATCGAATAACTTCCAAAAAAAAAATCATTGCTTAAAACTTCAAATTTGATTAAAAACAAACATTTTGAATACTTTTCGGTCAGTTAGATAGAGCGAAAGAGAGATTATAAATATAACAAAAATTGCTTTCTTTGGTTTTGTTTATTTTTTATACGTAACAGCGCACTCTCACTTAAGAAAAAACTACCTAAAAGGTGTAATACGATATAAAAAAAATTATTTAAATTTTCAAAGATCTTTTAAAGTTGTTACACTTTATTTCTGTTTATTTCTTTTAATAAACTAAACACTTGGGTTTCATTTTTGGCGAATTTGTGTGGGCGTTTTTTTAAGTTTATTTTTCTCGCTTTTATATTGAACTTATCACAACAACTAACAATAAACAGTAACCGGTTCGTTGAAAAGACGTAATAGTTCGTTTTAGCACCAATTGCTGTCTCAATTCTGAAGATGTGTGAATTATGACTTTTGTATAATTTAACATACTTTTTTATGTTAATTTCTTGGCTAAACAAACAAAACTATTTCTTAAACTAAGTTAATGGTTAAAAATTTTTATAGTTCATATTTTTCTTCGGATATTATTGTTCAAAATTTTGTAAACATTAATTAACAAGTTTTTTTTATGGAAACATTTATTGCCATTTTTGTGGGATTATTGTTGATTTAAAATTAATGTTGATAAATTTGACAAAGACTTTTAACATGTCAATAAGGAGTCATTAAAATCGATTAATGTTAATCAATTTAATGATGGGGTTTCAGTAGAAAAGTCAAACAAGTAAGAAAGTATAGATGGTCAAGCCCGACCGTATGATACCCTACACTAAAGAATTTAGAGACAAACTTTAGATAGTCTACCCTAATTGGAACCTGTTGGAAATCCTAAACCCGCTAGGAAAAAATCATGTTATAAAGTTAAGGGTCATGGCAAAGTTTCGAATATTATTTAACTATCATCTATATTAAATTTTGTTTTTCAGTGATTTTAGGGAGCGGGGCTTATATAGAACCCACGTTTAATTTGTCATTTTAAAAGTGTACCGCGAACTTTTTAGCCAATTTTTTTTTTAATTATGCCCAATATCTTATTAATTTTTAATTAAAATTATCAAAAACTTTAATAAAACAAACACACTAATCACAACGTGGGCAACATAAACGTACTTTTGACATAAGATTGGACAAACAATACAAGAGAAAGAAATCATCATCTGGCGAAGAAATGCCACTTGTTTATTTCATAATGCATAATACCAAATGAAAAGTCGTACGATTTGCTATTTCGGCCGCAGTCGAATATCGAATTATTTTTGTAAACGATGCAACATTATAAAAGTTCTATAACCCGTAAATGTGCTAACAAATTTGTAAGTTATGTAAAAGTAATCGGTTACTTTTTTTAAGTAACCATAACAAAAACCAACAAAAGCTAAAAAATCATTATTAATTTATTTTAAATGTGTAAAAAATATCGAAACAAATAGATAAGATTTTAACACAAGTAACCGATTACTTTTTGTAGCTATGCAATATATGTATTTTTATGAAAAAATCGTTTTTTAGTACAAAAATATTTGTGCTTAGAAATAAACGTCCTTTTTTGGTTTTTTCACATTTCTCTACGGAAAAATCGATTTTTAGTAAAAAATAAAAGTGATCACAGATAAACTTTTTTTCTATTGAAACTTTATTAAAGAAACTACAGCCATTTTTAGTTTTTTTTTTTTAAAATAAAAACTTGAGCAATTTTGTTTTTAAATTTCTTATTTTCGCATGTCATTCAATTCCCCTGGAGTGGATGTTTTTCTTCTTGTCATAGTTTTATCTAAAGCAATGTTGCGTGTCTTTAGCGCCAAATCTTATAAATAAAATTTTTATAAAAAACAACACTTTCACTTTGTTTTTGATCCCGATCTTTTTTTTTTTTTAATTTTTCGGCGAATATTATTAAATTTATTATGGGAATCATTTTTGTATAAGGCATTGTTTTGAATGTTTAGAAAAATGTTGCGTTTATTTTATGATCATGATGATGAGTTTATTTTGGGAATTTTTTTAATGTCTGATGGGAATTAAAATCATCATCATTATTTTGTTGTAGTTTTTGATTAACATTTTCGTCAGAGATTTTGAAATTTTGTTGGTTTCATATCTTTTATTTTGTTGTATTTGGTGGGATTTTTTTTTTATTTTTTGCAAAATATTTTTAATCGTGTTTTTTTTTGCATACAATTTTATTTATTGTGTATTGTTTAGATTTTTTGTAAAATATTTTTTTTGTACAAAATTTTGGTTGTAAAGTGTTAATAAAATATAAGAAGAAAAAAGCAACAATTTACAAACACGATTACATATATTCAAATGCGGAACGGAAATATGGTAAAGAGTTGCAAAAGTAAAAAACTTAAAAAATTCGTTCATAGTACTTTTTTGTGCTTACAATTTCTTTTAATTAAACGATTACTTAAAGACAGTTTAAATTTTTTATACAAAACAAAAAAATATTATAATTTTTACATTCCATATGATTACTAAGCAAACAAAAGTTACTGGTTACTTACAAGAAAGTAACTGGCTACTCACAAAAAGCAGCCGGTTACTTAAAATAGCTGCACAAATAACTATTTCAAATTATTTTGACGAAAATATGGTTTAAATTACTTTTTTATATTTGAAAACAATAGTTTGTCAGAAACATGGCCCAATTATTACAATTATTTAATTTTAATTTTATTTTTACCAAAAAAGAGAACAATTTATAACAACCAAAAATCATATTAAAAACGTAAACAATTTACAAAAATATAAACAACTTTTGACATTTTTCCCATTTATGCCTATGTATTGAGGATTGAAAACACAACTCTGCAAGAAATCAGCAGGCGTTTTACGCAGACCTACCAATTGGGCCAGAAATATACAAAAAACTTTTTTAAAGTTCTCAATATTTTGAAAAAAAGTTTACCCAATTCCTTAATAAGTTTGTATGCAGCAGTAACCGATTACTTTTCTAAACGAATTATTTTGACATTTGTAGTTATGATTTAAAACTTTTTTTTAAAATTACAAAATTTATCGTGAAAATATCGAAAAATTCTTCCATATTTTTTTTCACAAATAATCACCGGTTAAGGCTAAAGTAACCAATTACTTTTGTACGGCTTACTGAAGAAAGTAATCACTTTTTTATATATAAATTACTTGCATTATTCTTTGTTTATACTAAATTAAACCTAGTTTGTTTTACCTTAACTATTATATTCGAATAAAAAAACCGACTAATTTTTAATCGATTAACTTTTTTTTACAAATTTCTTATTTTTTAGTTTTACTTTAGCTTTTTGTGTATTGTGAATAATATTGCTAATTTTTTAAAAGTAACCGGTTACTTTAGAAAATAACCTCTTGCTTTAAATTAGAAATAACGATTTATATATCCAATTCCTCCTTTATAAAACTTGTATGCAATTTCTTTCTCTCTTGCTGTAAAATTTCTTTTGCAACAGAAAACTATTTTTTAAGTCATTTCCTTTAAATTGACTTAAAAAAACTCTTTCACGTTTTCAAAATAGAAATTAAAATATTTTTTCCTTTTCCTTGTTATTGTTATTTAAATTTGTAACAATTTTTTTTTTATTCGTTTTATTTTAAACAATTTTTAATTTGGTATTTGTACGTTTTAGTTTTGTTTTTGTATTTTTTCTTAAGGAAGTTTGTAACTGGCATTTTAAAATTTAAATAATTTTTTTTTTTTTTGCTATTCAAATCTTTTCGTGATGTTGCCTGTTTTAAATTTGTATTGAGGTTTAAAACAAAAGTTTATTATTTTTGTTTTGTGTTAAAGCTTTCAAAAGACTTTGTTATTAATTACTTTAATTATCTTCGATTCGTGTTGAAACACACCTCTTCAATTTGAATTGCTGCTTTTTTACATATGCAAATTTAATTTAAAAAAATATTTATTTTTGGAGCAAACTTATTTCAAACCTTGAATTCGAAACTGTATTCATTAAGAAAAAAACAATTATTTTTTTCATATATCAGTACTTTGGTAGTGTTATATTTAAAGTAACCACTGTAATATCCATAAAGATAAAAGTTTTTTATATATATGTAACTTGTGTTCAGATAACAGTCAATTTTTTTTCTAAAAAATTTTAAAACAAAAAGTTTTTTAGTCGTATCTAATAAAACGATTTTTTTTTCTTCTTTCAGGTACGTATTATTGCTAAATCTAAATAATTGTGTAAGTTTTCTTATAAAAAACGTTAAAAAAAAATTGCAATGCAATGCTTATGAATTTAACGCTGGTTTAGTTGAACTAAACTTGAATTTATATGTAGTTTAAACTCAACAACTAACATTCAGTGACCCATGTGCTATATTATATTTACGATAAACCTTATCAAATTTATATGGTCTGTATTGGTAGTTCAAACGCCCAATTTTAATCGTTTAAAGATGGTTTATATGTTCAGCGATTTACAGATTTGTTGGTTTAAACACATTTTAAATCAAAAAGAGAGTTAAACTTGCTTTGATTTTTCAGCCCTAAGTAACTGAAATTTAAAAATAATTCTTGAAACCGTAAAAAAACTTTAAAAATTTCATAACTATTACAAACTCCCGTTGACTTTTTATTCAATGAAAACCAAAAACAAATTAAAAAAAAATCGATTACGCATAAAAGTAACCAATTATGTACTTGTGTTTTTATAGCTATAATATCATAAAAATTTATTTACATTTAAATTAATTGAAAAATTTTTTGGTATATTTACACAACTTTTCTACAAATAATAAATTTTTATAAAAAAAACCCGGTTACTTTTATGTTTCTGATAAAAAGAGGCAATTGTATAAGTTTAATTTTAAAAAATTCTAGAAAAATTAATAAAAATGTTTCAAAGGATATAATCGGCTGCCTTTAAAGAAAAGTAGTTGGTATTGTAAGCCATTTATTTCCCTTTTACAGGAAAAAAAAAAATTTTAAAAAAATAATTTCTACATAATGCAACATTATTGCAAATCGATTACTTTTTTACGGCGTTTAAAAAACTGCAGTCAAAGTAGAAAACCCGCCATTTCTTCCACCTCTTCATTTGTCATTAACAAAAAAAAACTCTTGCTTTTTCTTTTCATTCATTAAATGTAAACAGCGACTGTCAAACCAACTCAAAAGCGAAAAGTCGACAGTTTTTGGTTTCGACTGCAGCTTTTTTATTACTTTTGGGTAATAAGCTAGCAAAAAAAAGATAATCAGTTACTTTAACGGGTTATACTTAATAATTCTTTTTTATAAGCACACATTTTACTCAAACGTTAAAAAAAGATTTAAAATGTGTCTTTAAAAATAATTTCGTTCTGTGTTTTTAGAGTAAAACTATCAACATCAACAAACATCCTACACGTGACCACTAGTTTTATTAAACACTTATTTGCGTTTGCAAAACGTTGTAAAACATGTTACAGTTTCTAAATTTTGTTGTACGATATTCTTCTCACAAATAAAGTTAAGAAATGGTCGAAAATAAAGCTAAAGTTTGACAAGGCTTTTTTTAATTTTTTCGTCAAATATTTGCAATGTTAGAACAATCCTTAACACATACGGTTAAATTTCGGACATTTTTTCATAAGTTTTGAAAAAATTTCGTTAAATGGGAGCTTAAAAAACTAGTAACTGCTTATTTTTATTAAGTAACTGTTTTACAAATACCTTAAAATTGAATACATTAAGGAAATGCAATAGTTTAATTTACATCTTTTAAAAAAAATCAATTGCAATTTAAAGAAACCGGTAATCGAACTATTTTGGCTCAACCATTTTTAAAACACTTAAAAATGTTTAATTTCTAAACGTCTTTACAATTTTTTTAACTGAAATTTAATTTTTTTTAAAAAGAAAATTCTTACAAAAAGTAACCCTTTTTTGACTAGCCACTAAAAAAAACAAAAAATATATACATAGCTTATTGAAATTGATAATATGTAATATAATATAAACGAAATAACTTGGAATATTGTTTTTCAAAATTGAAATCAGTTTTTTTTTCAAGTAACCGTTATAGAAAAAGTAACCGTAATTTTCAAAAAAATAGGAATTTTTTTTGAAATTTTTTTTTTTAACGTAAACATTAAAAATACATAGTAAAAATAATTGTGAATTATTATGTATTCAAATTTGTATTGCTGGATTAATTATAAATTTACTTCGTGCTTTTGTGTTGCCTCTCCTTAATCCTTATAAATAAAAAGACTTTATTATATTTCCTTGATCTATATATTTCGAACTAGCAGTTCATCTTCAGGATCTATACGAATTACAATAATAAGTCTTATTATTTAATATACATAAGTATTATAAGAATTTTTAACAATTTTAAAAAATTTACCTTCTTTATATATAATTGAGAAATGATTATTCAAAAAATTATATTTAAATAAAATGAAAAATTCATAAATTTTTTCAAAATTACATTTAAATCAAATAAACCTACGTTAAAACATATATACTATTTACTTTTTCAAAGGAGTTATTAAATTACAAGTTCATGAAGTAAATCAAATTGTTAGGTATGAGCAAAATGCATGTAATTACAAGAGTGATAAAAAAGATTATATTAATGCATATTGTAATTTAATAACTCCTTTGAAAAAGTAAATAGTATATATGTTTTAACGTAGGTTTATTTGATTTAAATGTAATTTTGAAAAAATTTATGAATTTTTCATTTTATTTAAATATAATTTTTTGAATAATCATTTCTCAATTATATATAAAGAAGGTAAATTTTTTAAAATTGTTAAAAATTCTTATAATACTTATGTATATTAAATAATAAGACTTATTATTGTAATTCGTATAGATCCTGAAGATGAACTGCTAGTTCGAAATATATAGATCAAGGAAATATAATAAAGTCTTTTTATTTATAAGGATTAAGGAGAGGCAACACAAAAGCACGAAGTAATTGTGAATTAGTTCAATTTAAAATTATTGACAAGTTTTCTAACAATTACCTTACAGAAGTAACCGGTTACTTTTTATAAAAATAGAGCTTTTGTTGGAAAAATCTGTCAAATGACGTTATATTGCTTAAAAAAAGCATTAAAATTTGAAATTTTAGTATTTTTTTTATAGGTTACTGGTAACATTTTTAGAATATTTCTTTTAATAAAAAAATTTAACTTATTTGTTTAAAATCAAAATATGTAATATACAATTTTTTGTCAATTTTTTTAACGACTGCTTACAAATGTAACACATTTTTTTTGCCATGCAAAAAGTGGCTAAAGTATTTTTATTAAGTTTATGTTGTATAAATCTATTTTACGTTATTTTAGGTGGTTACGAAAAAAAGTAACCGTTTACTTTTCACAAAACATATCTTTTTTTCTAGCACAATTTCTTCAAAATTAAAGGTAGAAGTACATAACACGCGTTAGTGCGCGCGCGCTCTGAAGACTTCTGTCAAAAAAAGTTTAACTAGTGTATTTTCATAGAACAAGCTACATGCAAAATATTTTGACGCGTTTGCGCCAGAAAGTTGGTTAACTTTGAACTTTTTAACGCGTTGTGTGTTTTTGACAAGTTATCAGCTGACAATAAAAAGAATAATTTATCAAAATTCAATATATAAATAAAAAGAATAAATTCAATAAAATAAAAAAATCTTGATATACTTTTGAATCCGTTTTCAATGTACAAACAAGTAAACAAATAAAAAACAGCTGACACAAATGGCTTTTGTAACGCGAGTTGTGTAACTTGCAATTTTTCATGCGCTAAAGTTTTTAAACGCACGATACTTGTCGACGAATCCGTTTCAATGTACAAATAAGTAAACAAATAAAAAACAGCTGACACAAATGGCTTTTGTAACGCGCGTTGTGTAACTTGCAATTTTTCATGCGCTAAAGTTTTTAAACGCACGATACTTGTCGACGAATTAACGCGTGTTATGTACTTCTTTCTACCTTTACTTAAAAAAGTAAGAGATTACTTTTTCTTAAAAATTGCAGAAACAATATTTAAGTCAAGGTATATATTTATAACAGGTAGCCGCGAGATTACAACAATTGTACAATAAAACAAACAACAGTGCTTTTTATTGTTGTTATGTGGTACGAACTGTCAAACAGCAAAGGGGTTGATAAGAGACAAAAAAGACAAAAGATAAAGACAAAAAACTTGTTTACTTGTTTTCTATACAACATTTGACAGTTCGTACCACAAAACAAGCAAATAAAAAATAAACAGCTGGCTTTCCGAGACTACCTGCTATAAATATACATACCTTGATTTAAGTTATGTTTATTTCTTAGGGTTTTTTTTTATTAAAAATAAAATGTTTTCGCTTCTTAACGCGTTTTTAATGTGATTTTTTTTTTTAAATATTCTGAGCAAAATTGAAAAACCCCTTTTTTGCCATTTAATCGATGACTAATACTTATTAAAATAAATTAATAATTTGTTTATGTTGCTTGTAGTTCTCTCTCTCTCTCTCTCTCTCTCTTAAAAATCAAGCAAATTTAAGTCAATGCAAATTCTCTCCAAAAGAATTATGAATTTAATGAAAATTTTTCTATAATTTAATGCACTTAAATGAGTCTCATAAAAAAGCCATGTGCCGAATAAAGCTTTTATCTCTTTATTTTTATTTTCAATATAATTATCTGACGCCCTATGAAAATACGAAATAGCAACAAAAAGAAAAAAATTGAAAACTTATAAAAAATTATTGTTATTGTTTTGATTTGTTTTGTTTTTTTTTTTCAAGCAGTTTGTGTCATTGTTTACACTTTTTTGCTTGTTTATTGTTTTCTTTTTAATAATATTATTTATTTAAAAAAAAGAACACTTTGGTAATGATGACGATCAGTACCTAAATTCACCTCTGAGAATGCGGTGGTGGCAATTAATATAATTTTTATTTTTTATTATTATTTTTTAATACTTTTCAAACGAGCCCTGCACGACGATTATTTAAGTAACGATAACTTGCGAAACGGTTTTTTAAAAAAGAGGCGTTTCTTCTGCCTATTTAAAAAAAAACAATTGCAAAAGTTTTTTGCATTTCAGTGATTTACAAAAGATTTATATGATTTTGCATTAATAAATATTTATTGTTTTATTACATTTCTTTGTATGTATCTGGTTTTATTTTTGTATTCAATAATCGGTTACTTGAAAATCAGTGTATGTGTTGTTGTTGTGTATATAAAAAGAATACAGATGATTTTTGAAACTAATTGATTTCAAATATTGATTAGTGTGAGACAAAACAAAAAAAAGGTCATTTGAATGTTCAACGAAAACGAAATTTTTTTATTAAATAAGAAACACTTAACGAAAATTTATTTTAAGGTATGTTTCTGTAATAAATTTCATATGATTTAATAAAAAATCTGTTAATTGTAATATAAAAAGTTACAGTTTAGATTTACGAGTATGTCAAAAAAAAGTTAGCAACACTGTTAATAATACAACAGCAATATTACATTAGGTCTGCTTCTTTATACTAGTAGCACGTTTCTGTACTTTAAAGGCTTAGTTAGCCGCGAGTAGCAGTTACGTTGCAAATCAGCTGCTTCATTTTGTTGTAAAGCAATTAGAACGATTGTAGTTAGCAGTAAGATGTTACGTCTCAATCTGTAAGAAATAGATTAGTCTTGCTTTTTTACGGTAAGGTTAAGTTACTATTACTCCTGGCTAACTGAGCCTTAAATTTGTTTTAATGAGAGCGGTTTTGAGGGAATATAATTTTTCTTCTTCTTGAATGAAACAGCCCAGACTTTTTCATCGTGCGAATCAGTGATGCGTTTTTTCTTTTTTCGGCCAAGTTGATGATTAAAAAAAGGCCAAAATATCTGATAGGACCAAAATTTTGCACGTTCTAAATATTTCTTTAAGCGTTTATTGTCTAAGAGTTGGCATCATTGCATATTTCAAATTCCTCATTAAAATGGCGTCCTTTACTTGTTTACATTTCTTAACACAATTGTAGCCCACTACTCTCTTTATCGTGTTTAAATCCCAGCGGGGAAATAAGGAATTGATTACAAATGTAATTAGTTAAAAAAATAATGCATTATTTTCGAAAGAAAAATTTAGCATTTCTTGGAATCGAGATGCTAATTTTATCTGACACAATAAAATAATTTATTACAATCCTAGGACATGTTCTGTTAAGAGTAATGAATTCTGAAATCAAATATAATACAAGATATGTATGTACACAGAAAAAATGAAAAACCAACTTTCCAAAAAAAAGTTTAAAAAAAAGAGCAAAAGAGGCTATCAACACAGTTAATAAAAACCATAAAAAAAAATTGTTTGAAACTTTAAAATATTTTGAAGTTTGTTTGTTTGTTTTAATATTTTCAAATATGCACACAAACATTATGTATTTTTTCTTCAATTAAGGCAAATTAATTGGAACAATTAAATAAATTGTTCGAAATAGCATAATTGAATTAATTGAAAAAATTTTTCTGTGTAGGTACTACATTTTCTATTTCTATTGATTAAATTTTCCTGCTGGAATTTCTCATTTAAACAGTAACCCAGCAGGAAAATGTAATTCATACATATCTTGTTTAATATTTAATTCCAGAATTCATTACTCTTGCCCTTACTGATCAAAATTTAAATTATAACTTTTGCTTGGAAATCAGTTTTGTTTCTCATGTTTATTTATGCTCAGATATGTATATTCCAAACTAATATTTTGTCCATTTTAAGTCGTTAATTTGACTCGAAATAAAAACACTTAAAATCAGTGTTCGAAAATAAACACTAAATATCGTTCCTTAGTGTTCGGTTCGGTAGATTTGTGGAAAACACAAACGCTAAAAGTGTTTCTGTAGGAAATCATTAAAAAATAACGTTTCCCTGTTTGTCATCTTTCGAACACAAAAATAATACTGTTTTTATCCAACTCACAAGCATTTCGTGGTGCGTTCGTTGCTTAAATTTTTTATTTGTTCATTTCGTTATCAATGTAAAAAAGAAACATTATAGAACATAAAAATATAATGTTTGGCTACAGTATCACTACAATTGTTCTGTTTTTTAACGAAGAACAGAACACTATATAATGTTCGGTTCTTTCTTGAAAATAGTTACGAACGTTATTAAAGGTTGTGTTCGTCTACACAAACACTAAAAAAATAGATATCGTTGCTGGGTGTGTGAGTCGAGCGCTTAATAATATACTGTTTATTTTCGAACACTGCTTAAAATGCATTACTGTGCTAGTTTATTAACTAATGAGAATATTTTTTTTTGTATAAATTTGTTTAAACAATTACAGTTTTTCATCGTTTTCGCATTTTTTTATATCGATTTTTGCAACAAATTGTTACTAAAATTTTGTATAATACATATTTTATTTTACAACAAACACATTTAAATTGGCAATGTTATATTATCTGTTTCTAGATAACAGTATCAGATTTGAAAAACATGTCTAACATGACTTTCATTATCAGCAGTAATGTCAACTGACTGTTTTCTTCTACAAAAAAAAAAAAAAAAATACTTATGCGCGGTTTTCACAATAGAAGTGATTGAACGTGTAGAAAAGAACGAGTATTGTATTGTGGAAACCGCACATTAATCACAGAAAATTGTTAAAAATTACTGTAAATAATAGCTTTTGGCATTTACACATGGCTTATTTGTTGCAAATAAACTTCTCTTTTTAGTTCAATTTCGACCTTTTTGTAATTTCTTTTCAAATCGATATATAGGTAATTCCAAAGTGTTGAACGTGACAGTCGTACGCATCAAAAATGCAATAACATTTTAAACAACAAATATTTCTACGTTCTTTTAACCCTTAAATTATAGCACTTAGAAAGCACTATTATCTATGCTAAAGTTTATGGGGGGCGCGATTCTAGGTCAAGATAAGAGCAAAAGAAGTACCGGTTCGAACGTGAAAAAAATAGAAGTAGTTCTTGTGGCCATGTATAAAAAGGTGTAATTCAGCGAAACCTGGCACAATTTTTTAGTGAAACTACTTTCAGAATTTAACGTAGCAAATTAACAATAAAATGTCTTTGGTTTGATTCCAAAATCTTCTGTATTTTTTTTTTTGTTAAGCAAAAATCTGGTTCGATACGTGACAATTTGAACGTGAAATTTTTTCCATAATACTTTGACGGAATAATGATTAAAAACCGTTAACCCGAATAACATGTTTCTCTTCGAACTCTTCCTTAGATTACAGACCATGTAAGAAAATTTTTTTAGAATAATTTTCATCAAATATCACCTCTTTTAAGGAAGATAATATTAAAGAAAACATACAAATAAGAAATTACGTTTGCACAACTTTGCAGTCTGATTGTTTATCTAAGTTAACAAATTTATTGGTAAATGTATAAAATTAGTAAGATCTCAATATTTCTCTATAACAATATCGTAAAATAATCAGCTTTTAATAACTTATAAATTTTCGCTCACGGTGGACCTTTTGACGGAAATGCCCATATATGTAGTTTTTTTTTTTTTTTTTTGATTCAACACGAAATTAAAGTTGGCTTCAATAATGTTTTTTTAATAAATGATAACTAAAGAGCTATTTTTTTATTAGAAATTGTTGTCAACATTCTTTTTTAAATTGCCAATACTTTTCAAATACTGCGTCTTATCGCAACAAAAAAACAAACAAAATCTAGACATAAAAGTACTTTTATTTTTAATATATTTTTTAAACAGTTACTAAAAAAGTAACCGCTTAAGTTTCTGTAAAAATTTAGTTTTCAGAACAAAATCTCTGTGTTAAACTATAAGTATTGACTCGGTAACTTTTTATGAAAATATAATTTAATATAAAAAAAAAAACTATAAATTTAATTCTAAGAAGTATTAAAATGTTTAAAAAAAGCTTGTTAAAATTTAACTATTTATGTAATTTTAAATGGCTACTCAAAAAACAACCGGTTACGTTGTGTAAAATTTGTGTTTTTGTAAGAATCTTAAAGCTAAGTCTTAAGCTTAAGACTGTTAATGAGGTTTGAATTACTTAACATATAAGTTAATATGTTGTTATAAACTGTAACTCTTAAAAAAATAACCGGTTACGGTTTTTGAAAAATTTGTTTTTTTTTTCAAATCACTTTATTCTGAACCATAAGGATTTGTTTTTGTGCATATCTAAAAATATGAAGTTTCTAAAATATTTTTAAAACGATTACTAAAATACTAAATTGCTTCAAGAAAAATATTGCAAAATCTTTTACTTAAAGTAAACTTTAAATTCAAAACTAAGGGCCTGGCCTATTTTACCAATTTTATTTAAATATCAATTCATATTAAAATATAGTTTTTCAAATAACTTAATTTTTATTTGACATGAAAAACTAATTAAAACATAAATTGAGATTTAAATAGAATTGGCGAAATAGGCCATTCGTATCTACCATGATACTGGGTTTTTCTACAAAACTACCGGTTAATTTTGCATTTCTTTGTTTTGATTTATTTATTTATTAAATGTTGCAAATCGTTACTTTAATATAGAAAAGCCCTAACTAACATGTTCCTTACTTTACAGGAGAAGGAAAAACTTAATAAAAATTATAGTCTTGTAGTCGCGATTTTTATTAAGTCTTTTCCTTCTCCTGTAAAGTAAGGAGAATGTTAGTTAGGGCTTTTCTATATTAAAGTAACGAAATACTCTTATTAATGTTTACTTCGAGCTACAAATACAATTACAAATTATATGCTTACTTAATTAACCGAGTAATAGTAACTTAGACTTCAGCCCGTTGTAGTGAAATAGACCAGGGTCTCTGGCGGGAATCGAACCCTCATCCCCCGCACTGATAAACTAGCTCACTACCAAATAACCTACCGGATCACCCACTATTATATAATAATTAAATTTGCCGAAAAATAGGAACAAAGACCTTTAGGGTATTGAACGCGTAATTATTACATTTATAGTAGGGTTTTTCATACGGGATTTCCTGGGACAAAAATCTCGGGAGAGCGCAAATTTTTCGGAGAAACCCCTGCGAAAGAACAATATCTATTGGGGTAAAATTCTTTTTTGTTTTCCTAGGCAGTAGGAAAAAAGTTCTCAAACCATAAATTGATGACAGAATGCAGCGACTCTCATTAAATTTTGCACGAATTCGTTATGTATGACTGGAAATCGTACTAGTAAATTCTGTAATGATCGATTCATAATTAACCATAGGCCCCATATAAGGCTCAGTCTCGAAAAACACTTTAGTACGCCTAAAACCGTAACAAAAATATATATTGTGGTAAAATTTGGTCTGATTCAGCTTGTTTAGAAATAACAACAACATGTAATTTTGTGATATAAAGTGGCCTTCCGAAAAGCAATTTAAAAAAAACATTAAATTCAAAAAATATGTATTACTATTGAAAGTTGATCTAATTGAGCTTTTTTCAATACTAGAAATCACTACCGAATTTTTTAATGAACGATCTATAATTTACAACAGGTCCAATATAAAATCTTCTTCTGAAAATCACTTTAATACGCCTTATTATATTTCTAAAATAAAACATGATATCTCATTTAAAAGAGGCAACGAATTATAATACAGTGAAGTCAGGTGTTATAAAGATTGGCTTATAACTTAAAGATCCCATATAAATCCCATTTCAAAAATAACCGAGCTCTCGGTAGAGGGTATTAAAGGTTCGGCACAGCCGAATACAGCACTCTTTCTGGTTTTGTTTAATATGTATTTTTATATTAATTGAATTAGAAAGTGCTAAAATATTAAAGCTTAGGGCTTGTTAATTTCATAATCACCTACATGTGTATACCTGTTATCTGCTTTATTTTCCATTGTTTATGGCAAGAAATATTTGCCAATGACGCACAAAAATGCAAAGAAATATTTGTTTTCTATTTATTCCACAAGAAAACAAAAATAATACATAATAAAAATAAACATTGATTAGAAACGTCCACATTTAACCATAAACAATTTGTGGTCGATGGAGAAAAATAAAAAGAATTCGATTTCAAAATGAAATATTTAGTTAGACAAGCACAGAACTCGTGGACATAGAAAAGAAATAAAAAAATATTTTTGTACAACAAAAAAAATAAAAAAATTACAAAATTGGCAAAATTAGCATGTAAAAGTAAACACAGAAATTTTTGTAATCCCTCAACAAATTTTCCCCATTTGGTTGTATAATTTTTTGGAAGCGCTTAGTCTGTTAACACCAAAGGAATAATGTGTAATTTTTTTTCTAGCGAATACCCAGTGGCTTAAATTTGTGTGTGATTTTCAAAGGGTAGGTTAGGTTATAAGGGTCGCCTTTAATTGCGAATACACTTGGGGGCTCTTCGGCCCATTGTGGTACCCTCAAAAGGCATGAACATTTAAACATCAAAAGTAGATTCGACCAGGGACCGTAACAGTTATTCCTTTTTTCATAAAAGTCAGATAAAAACAGTTATTTTTTGATTTTTATTTTTTTGAACAAAAATAACAGTTATTTCTTGATTTTTATTTTTTTGAACAAAAATAACTGTTATTTTTTGATATTTATTTTTTCGATCAAAAATTAGCGTTATTTTTTGATTTTTAATTTTCTGAACAAAAACAGTTATTTTTTGATTTTTATTTTTTCGAACAAAAATAAAAATTTTTTCTTTAAAGAAATGCACGTGTAATAATAATTTAGTTGACATTAAATATTTTTTTTTAAATGTGCATAAGAAATCCCAATAAAGATACATAACACATTAAAATAAACATTTAAACTCAACTAAATTATTATTACACGTACATTTCTTTAAAGAATAACTTTTATTTATGAACATTGAGATCCTTATGAATGTTTGAGTTTTTAACATACCAGGGAGCGGCTGTGATAAGTCGAAGAAGTTTATTTTGTCGCCTTTGATTTTTTTCTATATTAGAGGCAGTGCCACATAGTTGAATGCCGTATCACCAGATATATATGAACTTGATTCAGTTTTTCGACATTTACTTTTCTGCTTTTTTTTTAAATTCCAATATAACTGTTATTTTCGCTCCCTGGATTCGACACATACATAAATAAAACTGCTTTCTTGTTGGCGAAATGGAAACTCCTGACAAACCCATTTAGATCTGCCAAAAACACATTTCTATAACAGTCAAATTCATTAAAGAGTTGCATTCTGAGGTGTCTGTCTATGCGCTCCCTAATATTTAATTTAAAGTCTATGGACAAATTCCTTACAAACTGTCATAATGTGATAAAATAGTAATGTAGTTAATAGCAGGACATTCACAAAGAAGGTGTTGCACAGATTTATCTTCTTATTCGTCTAAACAACCCTTACAGTAATTGTTGCGAGGGTAACCCATAATTACTGACATACACATGTTCGTCTAATCATACAGTGCCCTGTAAGAATACAACAGTAGTTCCGATTTCTGTTAAGAGAATAGAAATCTTGACATTTTCTCTTCCAGGGACGGGCAGAGCATTCTGGATATCTTATAATTGGTGATCAACGACCATCTTTATGCCGTCTTATCGTTTGACCTTCTATCAATTTTAAAACAAAATATTATTTTTCTTTAATTTTTTTGTAATACTTTTTTACATCTTTTTCTTAATTCTTATCAAAGAATTATTTTTTATTTATGTATTTTCTTCTATCATTTTGTTTGTTCTAAAATTAAATTTGAACTTTTTTTCTTGCTTTCATGCTCGTGCATGCTTTGCATTAAATACAAAAAAAAAAATCAAAACAAAAAACCACATGGCCCACTAATGTACAAATTAGCCCGCATTTCACCCAGAAACTGAAATATTTATTTAAATTTCCGCATTTAGTACAAATGATTTTTTGTGCGTTAATTTCAATAGTTTTTTTTTGCAATTAAGCTAAAATGTTAAACTGTTTGAAAAATTAAGCAAAAAATATTCAGAAGAAGAAAGAAAAACTTGTTCGAAATAGAAGAGGGCAAAACCACACCTTTTTAATAGAAAAAAAAAGATTTTAAGTAACATTTTTTTTTGTTTTTTTTTAAATAGTTGACCGAAAAATGACGCATTTAGCCTGGCATACAAATCAATAGGCAGACAGACGTTAAAAAAATGGCAATTAAACTGTGAGAATTATTTTAATATTAAACTAATTTAATTAGGGCTAAATTGTTAGATGGATAAAGAGTATAAAGAAAAAATATTAACGCTATTTAAATTAGAGACCATTTAAAATTTTTTTTTATCTAAAACCAAAATATTACATTAATAAGATTTTTTTTGTTGTGATTAATTCCCAATTTTCATTCTTGATAAATACACTGAAATTTATTGTTGGAGGAATATTAATTTTTTTTCGTAATGATGTGCTGATTTTAGACACTTTCCTTATTTTGTTGTATTAAAATCTGTATTTCCAGTTTTTCAATTTTTCTCAATCAATTTTTCTTATTTCAAGGTCAAGTAAATAAAATTTTTTTATATACAATTTTCGGATCTTTTTTTTATTTTTCCAGACGAACGAAACACAGCCTACAGATCTTCATATCGTCAGCTCATTGTTGGTTTGGCGCATATGCCAAAATGTCGTAGTGGAGAAAAACGACAATGAAGGTGTTTACATAAAGTTTTCTGACAATATACCATGTAGTTTAGAACTTTTTTCACCACTGCTTATATGTTTTGCGGCATATGTTTTGAGGAAAAATTTAAATTTTTGTGAACGTTCATAAAAGAAATTAGAAGTTATTAGAATTTTATTGTGAAAAATTTTTTTTATGCCGCATACGCCACCTCTCTAAATTTATTTCCTAAAAGTAGCTTTTTGTGCTGCAAACGCGAACTTCAGCTGTATATTGAGTTGTTGCCATTTTATTTTGCTTTAATTACTTATCTTCTTACGGAAATGCAGCAAATCGAGAGTAAAATTTATTTTGTACGTTTTTGTATGAGGAATTTGCAGAATTTGCCGAACAGTGGCGTGTAGAGCAAAACAATACTTTATTTACTTAAAAAAAAGTTAATATGGAGCAAAATTAATGCTTAATATTTTAGAAACGAAAAAAATTTCGCAAAATATGTATCTTTTAAATTCAGAAGGTGGTATTCAAAATATATATACCCCATACCTAACAAAAAATTATTTTCAAATGGTCGGTAATTCAAACCAATAATAAGCTGACGATATGTATGTATATTTATTTAACAGACATATTATCAATACAAAAAAATCAAAATGTTTGTTTGAGCAAAAAGTTGTGTGAAATTTTACGAAATTTAAATGAAGTTTTTGTAAACAAAATAATTACACTTGTATGTATACGAGTATTTTAATGTACTTTAAGTATAACATAATCAGCCCAATTATGAATAAAAATTCCCCGGGAGTTTTTGCCCTTTTCCCAATTTTACAATTGAATTAACATAGGAAAAATGGGAGAAGGGAGAAAACTCCCGGGGAATTTTTATTTATAATTGGGCTGAATAACTAACAAATTTGAATTTGTTAAAAATAAAACAAATATTTTAAGAATGTTTAATAAATTTAAGATTATGTATGTATATTAATATTTAAAATATATATTGAAGGAAAACGAAGTGCAAGTGTCTCGAAGTCACCAGTCTTGTGGACTATTTTGATGACATTGTCAACGAGTTGACTACATTTGCCACTATATTTGGCTTTAATACGAAAAATTTATAAAAGTTGAAGAAATAATAAAAAAAGATTGTTATGATTTCGCATTCGTACCAAAAATGTAGTTCCAATGTCTACATATGTTCAGGGCTGGGCAGTATTTGAAATACATGTATTTGAAATACGTATTTAAAATACAAATACGTATTTTGTATTTGTATTTTAAATACATGACGTGCAAGTATTTTGTATTTTGTATTTTAAATACATATCCAGCAAGTATTTTGTATTTTGTATTTTAAATACATACAATAAATATAAGTAGTTTGTATTTTGTATTTTAAATACATAAAAAATGGGAGTATTTTGTATTTTAAAAACGTAGTTTACAAAATATATTCTGTCAGTTTATTGATGGTTGATTGCATTTTAATCTACCAAAATATAAAAAAATGTGGTGTCACTTTTCATCTTTCGTGAAAAATGTTTCCGCACCGAAGCGTTGAAGTTTCGTTTTTATTTTTTATTTTCATCATTAAATCAGTGGCTCTTGTCTTAAATAAGTTCGTTTTTGTTTAAATTCATATATAATCTTCAACATTAAACCATTTTTCATAAGTCTTATGCAAAATCAAAAGGTTTTCAATTTCCAAAAATAAAATTTACACATAATATGGAGTTTTAGGAATCGCTTACGGTGCGGAAACTTTTTTCACCGAATCAGCTTAAAAAACAGTTTTTTATTATCAAAACAAAATTCCCCACATGGCGCTGGTATTTTGCACTCAAAAAAAAGTTATAACCTTAATGTACATGACGTGGAAGTATTTTGTATTTTGTATTTGAAATACGTTCAATAAATGGAAGTATTTTGTATTTTGTATTTTAAATACATACAGGATGTGTAAGTATTTTGTATTTTGTATTTTAAATACATAACCTGAAAGTATTTTGTATTTTGTATTTTAAATACATGACCAGCAAGTATTTTGTATTTTGTATTTTAAATACCGCAAACCATGTATTTTGCCCAACACTGCATATGTTCCCAAAGGAACTACCTAGTCAGTAGTACCAACGTCAGTACTAGATTTCCAAGCACACGCACATGTTAAATGTCTATAGTAAATAACATTGTCTGGGGTATAATAAGTCACTAGTACTGGTGAATCAAACGCGTTTATAGTGCAATAAACCGATTAACAATATGTACTGTTTTTTTTTCACAAAAAAAAGAGATAACAATAACAGTTATTCACCCCTATTCTGCGTTTCGATTC
Source organism: Pollenia griseotomentosa (assembly GCA_963931875.1). Classification (NCBI taxonomy): domain Eukaryota; kingdom Metazoa; phylum Arthropoda; class Insecta; order Diptera; family Polleniidae; genus Pollenia; species Pollenia griseotomentosa. The sequence continues at coordinate 196,947,869 of OZ007561.1, read as the reverse complement.
GGATCGAAATTTTCTCCGTTTTTGGCAACTTTGGTGTTTTGTGCCAATGTTCTGTAACTCCCGCGTTGAGAAACTTTTCGATTGAAATGTGAGAAATGAAACAAAAATACCATAAGTTGAAACAAACATGTTTTTCTCACTTAACTGTTACTGTATCATTTTTGGTGTGTAATAGCTGTAACGTAAGGAAATTTAATCAGTAGAAATCGAGAATGTAATACATATCTTGTACAACATTTAATTCCAAAATTCATTACTCTTAAGTAGAACATTTCTTAGGATTGTAATAAATAAATTATTATAATGTATCCTGCGAGTAAATTAAATAATTTTTCCTCTACAATAAAAATTAATAGGCTTTTGTCAATGCTATTTTTTCGTTTTTTGTAAATATTTTTTAAAGTATATATTGAAGTATGTTATTTTTTTCGTTTTCTATTAATAAAACCAGATTTCAAACAAACCTGCATCATGACTTTTTTTCATAATGCTTTTGGTCTCGTCAGGTGGACAAAAGTCTACATACGACCCGTATGTAGACTTTTGTCGGCCACTGTAAATGCATTCAACTTTTTTATTTCTGTGGCAAAAAGAAATTACTTAAGCCGACCGTACACGACATGTTTTTGTCATCTGACATGTCAAATTTCCCACTGCAAAATACATACATGTCGTGTGTTACCTTTTTAACTTGCCTTCTGTAAAAGTCAGATGCAAAGTCATCTGACAAAATTTCAATTTGAGCGTACTCTATTTTCTTCTGACAAACCATCTGACATCAGAAATCTATGCCGAGAAGAAACCTGCAGCGGCGTCATTAGCCGGCTGAAATTAATATTTTACAATACCGAGATGTGTATGATCATTTCACCATTGAATAGAATTTATATACATATATATATAAAAACCGTTATATAATTATATCCTAAATTGGTATTTTTGAATTAAAAGAAAAATATGTTAAGAAGGCTAAACTATTTTACGGCGTAAATAAAAATTTTCGTGGCGGTATTTTTATTTTGGTTTTTGCAATAACTATGCGAAAAAAACAGAGACAATGTCAGAAGCAAATTACATGTACGTTTGTGACCGAATATTATAAACCTTCTGTAAAACAGCAATTTTGACAGACATGCACAATTACATGTGACTTGAAAAGTTGACAAGTCAGATGTAAAAAACTTGTCGTCTACATGCACCTTTAATGGCACCTTAAGATCTTCCTTCATCTTCAAAAGTACACATGGGCAAAATTTTAATTATTTTGTAGGATTTTTTAAGGAATGCAGCTGCTCCGCATAAAAATCATAAAACAACTTTTTTTTGGTTTTTATAGAATAAATCTGCGTCTTTAAACAAATTAAAAATTCTGTATATTTTTACTCTTCTTCTTTCGAAATTTCAGTGCATTAAACATTGCCTTACTTATCGGATATGAATTGACATCTCTTTGGCGTTTGGCAAAAATGACTTAAGTCAAAAACTGTAGTTTTTCGTTGTGTTAATTTGAAAAATATTTATTTGGTGTATTTCATAGACTTTTTTCCTAAGAGCAGATGATAACGATTAGAAGAAGTTGTGCTAGTCTAAAGTGATTTAAGCCAACAAAAGAGAGAACAAAATTTTTTTGGTTTAAGATCATTTTGCTTAACGGCTAAGATCTATTTGATACCACAACTTATTTACAATTATATCAGCAGTAAAGTTGCCATAATTAAATAAAAAATCCTGGAAATTCCCGCAAAAATTTCCCGGGATTTATTTCCCGTAAACTGTGGGGGATCCCAGGAAATTCCGTATGAAAAACACTAGTGGTAATTAATGCATATTTATTGTGTCTGAGAACATTACCTTTCGATTCCCCTGAATGCGTTATTATTTAAAAAAAAAATACATTATTTTTTTAATTATTTGTAATCAATCTATTATTTTCCCTGGGAACTTACACCTCACGTAAAGAAATAGATATTTTTCGTAAAATAGAAAAAATTAAGCACTTTGTGTAAAAATTTCTATGGTTTTACATAAAATTTAGTATTTTTATTTTAAACAATAGATTTAGAAATGTTATGTAAAAAATTCTTTCTCAATTCATTTCTTTCTTTTTTCTTATCATTTCCAGATATCATTTTGCTAACGAATATTTAAATAGGATTAATAAAATTGTTTATAATCCTTTTATCGATGAATAAAGAGAAAAAACAAACCAAAAAAAAAAAAACGCTAAATTACAAAACATAAACAAAATCAACCAAACTAATAAAATCACATTAAATATAGTCCCAGCAAACTGACAACAATTTGTAAAGGTGCTTTTAATAACAACAAATACCTCTATAGGAAACAATTAAATACTTGTTCATAAATCAGCCAACCAACAGTAATAGAAATTTCGAGATAAGAGTTTTTCGAAAAAATAAGAAAACGCCGAAATTTAATTTTAGTGACTAAAGTTTATTGACGTTTGGTGCATTTCAATTAAATTGTATACCAAAAGGAATTAATTTGCTACGGAATTAAAATTTTTAATGGAAATTATTGCCAGTCTTAACTAAAGTAAATTAAAGATGGATCATTTGGATTTAGCTGGAGTATTGACGACACCACCGCAATGGAATTTACCGGCTTTCGAACAACAAGGTAATTTAAAAAAAAAAAAATTTATTACATTAACCAGAATTTTTAAAACACGATTTAGAGAGGGAGTCAGAATTTTAATCTAAAAGTCAGGAACCTACTGGAAAAATTCATAATATTATTTAAAGGTCTCACACCGATCTTATTTACAAAAAAGTCTGAATATATTCATTTTTAGTTAAGTGGATAGTTAATCTAAAATGGGTTCTTTCTAAAAGTTGTCAAATGTTCGACATTTTTCAAAAATAGATTTTCGAAAAGTTCAAAAAACCGCAATTTTTCAGAAACCGGATTTCGATTTTTTTATTTAATAAGTCCACATTTACATTATACGATTTTTGTCGTTGCGAATATTGTCGTTTCTTCTTTCAAGCGAACAGAACGAATCGAAGAGTACACTCGCTTGTGTACCCTTTTAATTCCCCTCTCCCTTCTTGCATATAAGGTAAGAATCGCAAGGACAAAAAACGTATAATTTAAATGGGGTCTAATCGGTACGAACTACCGTTGTTTTCCCAAATAACTTTTTTATTTGTTTACCTTTTCCTTTTAAGCAAAAAAGAAATTTATATTTGGACGCATTTCAGTATCATCGTTAAATTGGATTAAATTAAAAAGTGGTGAAAAGTCAGCCCTTTATTGGGATTATTAGGATAACCCTTCCGCCACTTTGGAATACATTTTAGCACAATATTGAAATTTTTAATACTTCAATGGGGAGAAAAAAAGTATCAAAAGGGGAAATACAGGATATTAACTGCCTATTTCACGATGTCACTCTAACGTTTACGTTCGCACAAATAACATATAAAACAAAAACAAAATTCAAAAAATTGTTTTTGTTTTATATGTTATTTGTGCGAACGTAAACGTTCGAGTGACATCGTGAAATAGGCAGTAAATTTCTTTCTTTAGCTTTTTGGTAATTTTTCGTTCTACAACTGGTACTTTTTTTATTTATCGTTAATATTGGAACTGGCAACATAAAATTCAACATGCAATGTCCTGAGTGGAAGATGATCTATGTATAAGAGGGAACTTTTTGGTATTTTCTTTTTTTGTTCATTAACTGGGTGTTTTTTAATTTCCGTTAGTATTGGACCTAGAAACATAAAATTAAACATTGCATCCTGAGTGAATGAGAATATTAGAATATGTAAGAGGGATCATTTTCGCACTTTTTCGTCCTTTAACTGGTACTTCTTTTAATATTGGACCTAGAAACATAAAATTAAACATGTAAGGTCCTAAATAAATGAGAATCTGTAAGGGAAAATTTTTTTTTGTACTTTTTCGTTATCTAACCGGTAGTTTTTTTCAATTAAACTGGTACTTTTTTTTAATTTAATACTTATGTTGTCCGGTACTTTTTTTGAAATTTAGCCCTTTTAGGGAGTAAACGGGTATCTTTCAAACCAATAAACAGAGAAAAAGAAATTGTATCACATACGTAACGCATCTAAAAAATACAAATTTAGTACTTTTGGAAATTCGAATGTTAAAGGAATGAAAATCGTTGGTTTTTTGGTACTTGTTTTACAAACATTTTTCTCCAGTCATTGACCATATATGTACCTATCAATTTTGGGCTCCTTCTACAATATTAAAATTTTCGATACTTTAATGAAGACAAAAAGTACCGAAGAGAGAAATAATGGATATTAAATTTCCCTTTGGTATTCTACATGTGGTTCTTTTTGAACCTTCTATAATATCGAACTAAGCCACATAAAATTATAGGAGCAGGGTCCTGAAGGAATATGAACCTTTAAGATAAGAAATGTTGGAACTTTTTTTTTTAAACCTAGATATGGAAACTTCGGCAAATAAATATGTCCACGAAAGAAAGAGAAACGCTAACCAAGTAGCGGGTTAAATAATAGTGTTTAATAATTTTCTTTTTGTTTTGTTTTGTTTTGTTTTGTATATTCAGTTTTATATTTCTAAAAGTTTCTCGACCACCCAAAAAATAAAGCTTTACATAGGTAAATACTTACTACATAGACACATACTTACATATGTATGTAAGTATGTATGTACATTAGAGCGACTCAAAAAAGTGATTTTGTTACCCCTCTAAAAATGAAGCTTGATATGTTTTATGATGATTCCCAAAATATTTTGGTTCTAGCGTTGACCATCCGTGAGCTGGACCATTTTTAAAAAAGGTATTTTTTCAGTTTATCCAATTTTTTTGTACTTTACTCCAAGACAACATCATCGAAAAAAGTTTTTGAAGCAGCAGCCAGTGATATATAAAACTTGACCATTTGCGACCTACTAATTGAGATATTTAACTAAATACATATTTTCGTTTCGGGTTTTTATACAAATTCTACGTATGTGGAAATAATGCTCTGCTTTTCAAATTGAATCTGTTTTAAAATAATGTTACTTTATTTATTTTATTTTTGTAATTATTCACATAAAACGCGAAAAACGCGATATATCTTATCTTTTTTCATATATGTATAGGCAATATGGGTAAAATATTTTTTCATTTTAAAAAATTTGATACCCATATTACGGATGGTCAACGCTAAAACCAAAATATTTTGGGAATCATCATCAAACATATCAAGCTTCATTTTCAGAGGCATAACAAAATCACTTTTTTCGGCTCTAATCGGTCAAATGTACATACATCTGCATGTGTATAATATACCTTAATGTAATTCTTTAAATTTATTCAAATCTTATACAATTTGTTTGTCCTAAAAACAATTCCAACCAAATTTTAGAATTTTTTTTTTTTTTTATTTTCTTAATTCTTCTAGTTGTTTTTTAGTTTGTTTTAGTTTCGTTAAATTCTTTTCCTTTAATTCATAGAAAATAATTTCCGTCGTTTATGTTTTGATCGCATATTTCTTATATCTATAATATAGATATAAGTAATATAGATTCTATATTACTCTTTAAGGCAGCCTACTCCTCTTTAAAGGAGCCACATGCGTTATTCTCAAGTGCAGCAGCAGGAATGGATAAGTTTACTTGAGGTGGTTTCAAACGACATGTATTTAGCAGTGTGCTTGTTAAATTTCCCACTGTAAAACGCATACATGTGTAAAGACAAAACAAATTTTGTTTCTCGAATTTGCAGTGTACAATGTTGAATTATAGCAAGGCCTATCCAATAGGTCTGCTTACCTCTACAACAATAAAACAAAACAAACAAAAAAAAAACAGGCATTTTGTTTTTGTAAAATTCTTCGCCGTTGTCAAAATCTTACTACTACATAGGGAAAACAAAAGGAAAAATGTGTTCTGTGTGCATGTATGTATGTCTGGCAAAAAACCAAAAACGTAAACAAAAATATATATGTATAAGCAAAATGTAAACAACTTTTGACATCGTTAAGGAATAAACCAAATAAACATCTGGCTTTTTGCGCAGACCTATTGGATTGTCCTTAAATAAGAGCGTGTTCTATTTTAAACTGACAAACCATCCGACATCAGCAGTTTTGCAATTCATTTGTTTGTGCCTGCAAATATAAAATAAAATCTTTTTATTTACACATATTCTTTAATATATGTACTTACATAGATAAAGTAATGGTCCATTCCAACTACCTCTTTGAGCCTAGCAGGCTTTTTTGAAACTTGAATGCAGTTAATTAGGATCAAGATTTGAATAGGTACATATTGTAATTTTCTACAAGAAAAATTCAATAATAATAATAATAAAAAAAAATATTCTATAAAGAAACTTTAATGTACATAGAAATATAAATTAGTATATAATTTGCTGTTGTAGACGATATTATTTTATGTCAGATTAAACCAAAAACGAACGTGTGTAATCCAAAATTATAAACTTTCTGTATTTCGTAGTTTTGACAGACACGTGCAATTACATATGGATTTTACATTTGACAAAGCCGCTGCAAAATACATGTCGTCTAAAAATACCTTAACACATACCTCCATATTTACATCTCGTACTTACATGGAGAAGAAGAACTAGAATTATTTTGCTTTAAATAACAAACGAAAACTTATACAAATATCCCTTTTATATACATAATTGTGTTTACAATGTTAAGTGTTGCCAGAAAGTGGATTTCAAAAAAGTGCTAAAATGTCCAACAAATTATATATTTAACAGAAGTTATTACCTATAGCAGTTTTCTAAATTTTTAAAAAATTCAAACAAAATAAATACTTACTCTCCTATTAAAAACTAAAAATATGTTTTTCTGCTAATTTACAACACCAATAAAGTTTGAATATTTATAACAAATAGAATTATGCTAAAAAAGCATTTAAAAATCTTATTGAAATCAAAGTTTTAAATCTAGCACTAAAAATGCAAAAATGGCATCACTGGTTTACATAAAGTACTAAATGGAGACTCTAAAAAAAGATGAACTCGTGCATTATTTTTTTGTTCTTAAATTAATAAATTAATTGCAAAGACAGCTTGCGGCATCAGTAGCAGCGCAACAATAAATGAAACTCGTAAATATAGAAAAACACAACTGCTGCATCATCACTATCTCTATCTTCGTAATCATGTTCATTATGATGATCAGTTTTGTTACGTAGTATAGCGATCATGCTCATTATCGTCATGTACACGGCATCATCAACGAAAAACCCAGACAAAAACACTACAGAAACTGTTGGAGATGAATAAGGGATTGATTGCTTTTAAAGTAGAGGAAGGCTGTTTGTGCAATGAAGAAGAATAACAGAGCATAAGGTCGGGGGAAGTTCAACGAAGTCACAGAAATGGGAAAAAGAAACCAATTCCAAATTAGCACTATAGATCGAGTTAGATAAGCTAATTATGAATTTTTATTGAAAATCTCAAAAATTTAATAAAAAAGAATTTAAGATTTTACAAAAATTGTTAATTAAAAGAAATACCGTATCTTAAACTAAAACATTTTTGAAATATAAGAAAAAAATTGAGGAAGAAATAAAATCATAGCAACTGCAAAATTCATAAGAATTCTAAAACCAAAAATTATCCTTAATATCCCGTTTACATTACAACGAAATCAAGTAGGTCTTCCAAAAATTTATATATTCTACTTTTTTGACATTAGCGAATTTTTGTTTTCATAACAAAAACAGATGACTGAAAGTGTAATGTGTAACATACATACACACACATTAAAAGAAATAGGCATTTCCTTCATTTACTTTATGGATATTCACCCTAATCGTGGTTGGAGAATTTAAAATACGCCTGCGACTGTTTGGTAATTAAGGAAATAAGTTTGCGTTCTCTTTCATCTATTACCAAAAAGCCGCAGTCGTATTTCAAATTCGCCAACCACGATAAGTGTGATTATTTACCTATTCCATTTTTTTTTTGCAAATTTTTTAAATTCTTGTACAGGGAAGTATTTTTAAGTACTATATGTCAGAAGCTAAAAGGCCTAGCTCCACAAGATAAAAGTTAGAGTAAATTAGTGATGTTTGAAATATTGATTTCCAAAATTAAGGATGCTACAAAAAAGAAGTTGCCGAACATGCGAAGTTCTGTAATTCATATTACAGCAATATATTATGCCCTAAGTTTGTTATGTAAATTTTCCTATTATCTGGCTGGTAGCTTCTAAAAAAAATATAAAATTCAACCCCTATTCCGGGCTTTAATTTTTTTAATAGAAATCATTTTAAACAGAAGAACAAAATATTTTTTAAAGATCTCACAACCAATTAAGTATATAGTAATATGTATAACAAAATTAAAAAAATTTTCTAAAAGTAGAGTTAGGCTTTTTAGCTTCTGACACATCCATATGGAGACGCTCAAGCTGCGACACTGAGTACTACTAGATTTTGAATAGATTTCGTCGAAATCTTGTCACAAAGTTGATTAGAAATTAAAATGGTTTTGATTTTTTTGAGAGCTAGTTCAGATAAACTAACGATAAATATTATCAAATTTGGAGATGATAGTACATTTTTCCAGTTTCGCAGCCTGTTTCAAAATGAAACGACCTGTTATCAAAATTGAAGATAATAGTAAATTTTTTCCTGATTCGCATCATGTTTCAAAATGAAACGACCTGTTTGGCTCTCAAAATTTTGTTTGGCAAAACATGTTGTTTTAATCATGTTTGGGGCGCAAAACAGGAATGGGAGAGCGAAACACGAATATTGCTGTCCGTGTGAACATTTTGATAACATTTATCGTTAGTTTATCTGAACTAGCTCTCAAAAAAATCAAAACAAACAAAAAAACAAAATAAAAATTTATGTTTATTAAAATAAAGTGATAATTATAACATAAAAATATTAAATAAAGTATTAAATAATATAATTTTAAATTTTATTTACTTCTTTATCTATTAAAAAAAATTACACTAACAACACAAAAAAAATGTCAAAATGAAACAAAAATGAATCGTATGAACAGCATGTTTGGCAAACTAGTTTCAAAGAGCGAAACGAGTGGTTTATATCGTCGTATGGACATAGCATATATTTTGCTTGAAATTTTTGCAGTGTAAACGGGCTATAAATCACGAAAAATCATGGTTATCTTTTTGAAAAAGAAAATTTAAAAAAATGATTTAAACTCTAACAAATTAAAATTTTTTATTTAGTGAAAATCGCTGATTGTTTTATTAATATCTCAAAATTTAAGTAAAAATATGTACTAAAAAAAAGCTTAAAATAAAAAACGATTTTTGAACAATCTCTTGTATATAGAGTTAAAATCCTATTTCGACAATAATGTTCAAGATTAACAAGAAAAATCAATGACAATAACGGTTAGTTTTTCGTTTGCTTACATTTTGCAAAAGAAAGTACGCATTGCAAAAAGAAAGAAATGGAATAGTAAAAATAAAGGTAGAGACAGAAATGGGATAGTAAAAATAACGATATAACATCAATGGTTGATGTTATTTATTAGCAAATAAAATTTTATATTTTTATTTAAAAGGTTTATCATTTATTGATTGTCTATCAGGTTCTCTATGCTTCAAATTAATAAAAAAATGCAATCTCATCTTAATCTTATTACAAATTACAATGTTGCCACTTAATTGCTAATTACAATGTTGTCAACTATAAATAATCTTAATAACTACTTATTACAAACGGTAAATAAAAAGATTTGGTTTTTATTCTTAATGGCAGTTATTAAAAAAGAAAACAAAAAAAAAAAACTGTTAGTGAAACATGTCGTAACGTAAGATATTAAAAAGTGGGTTAAATTTATTATATATATATTTTTTTTTAAATGTTTACGTTTTTCAATAACATTTTTCAATAGAATCCTTCCCAATTTTATGCTGCCAATGTTATTAGAATGAATGAAAATTTAAAAAACCATAGTGAATCATACATATTCAAATATGAGTTCGAAAGCAAAATTACAAAAATAAAACAAACTTAACGTCATAATAATTGCTTAGATAACTAACAATCATATAAAAAATAAATAATGAACACTTAACCAGCAAATAGAGAATAAGATAAAAATGCAAAAAATATATGTACATATATACATATGTATGGGCATATATTGTAAAAGTTGTAGTGCAATATCTAGGAATGAGAAAAATTTTAACGATAGTTTAAAAACAAGATCACATTAAGAAGGTTCAAACTTATTAAATAAATGCGTAAGCAGAGGATTGCACAATCAGTAAAAAGTGGGAGGATGTTTTTTTAAAGATTCTTTTTTTAAAAATAAAAAAAATTAATCAAATATTTCTCTGTCACTTTATTGCAGATGCCATTTATTTGTCTTCTTCAAGGCAAATGTTGGAACCCATTATGGAAGAGACTTCAGAAGATGAAGAATATGCTTTAAATTCCTGGCAACAATATGATCAACAAAGCAGTGATGCCGAGTGTGGTGCTACTACAGAAGGTGAATCAGTTTGTGGTGGCGCAGGAGGTGCTGGAGGGGCTAGTTTCTGGAGTTCTGCGGAATCGGACACGGGTTCGGTAATAAGAATTGAAGTAACTAAGGGTAAGTAATTATTAATTTTTTAAATATTGAAAAAAAAAAAAATATTAACATTTTATTCAATTATTTTTTTTAGATAACGATTCTACCTCTGAAAGAGATTTCCTGTGTCCGGCTAAACGTCCCCGCCGATGTGAAGAGTCTTTGGGTCAAAGTTTACCTGAAGAAGAGGTGATTTTAAGACGTCCTTTATATGGAGACTTGAAAAATAACAGTTTAGAGCGGTTTTTAAATTATGAAAATTTTTCGCGTGATTCTTGGGGTACTAATAGTCAACAGCGCAGCAGTGTGGGCAGTCGCAGAGGATTTGATGATTTCTACTCGGATTCAGATTCCTTGTCTTATAATTCCTTAAGTCGATCTTCTAGTCTCATACAATTTGAGTCTTTGGAGAGACAATTGTTAATTCAAGAACAACATGCCAGTATGAATAGTTTAGGTAACTCATCGCCTTCCTTGTTGAGTTTTGAAAACAATGACGAGAGTGCGGTTAAAACTAATAACAATTCTGGTAATAGTTCCGCCAATAACAGCCGTAGAGGTTCACAATCTTCTTTGCTAAAAAAATATGAGTCATTAGATGGCCGTTTGCATCAAACTTATTTTGATTTGGACAAATTGAATTTCGATGATATGGATAATGTCAATAATGAAAATTTTTGTAGAGCAAACAACTTAAAAATAACACCCCATATGGCTGAATTAAGATCTGATTCCGAATCTTCTTCTGAGGGTTCCGAAGGCTCCTCCAGACCCCAAAGTGTGCTTTCACCAAGTGATTTGCGTGATAACGAATTTCTAATAAAACAGTTGAACAAGACTAATTCTCAACAAAGTAAAAAGGGCAAAAATTCAGCGGAAAATTTATCTGAAGATTCAGGTTATTGTGAGCCTTCTTTGGGTTTTGGCTTAAGACGCTCAAAATCCCAAAGTTTGTTAAAAAATTATGAAAAATTTTCCGAAGAGGAAGAAGAAATGGAAAATAAGTCTCTCATACATAACAACACCAAGCCACAAATGTTTAATGAACTAAATGGCGAGCAACATACCAACAGCAGCAAACATTCCATTTTAAATGAATTTAAAAATACTACCACTACACAAGAAATCATTATATCACCACCTCTATCTCCCCACCTAGAGTTCATACGCCATAAACAGCGCACAGAGGCTCATTCGCCATCGCCGGTATCGTCAGAAGTGTCGACATCATCCTCAAACTCTACACACAGCAATAGTTCAGGCAGTTCATCTTCACCATCGTCTTCTTCATCAGCATCATCTACATCATCGGCTACGACATGCGCATCAAAGGCCTCTTTTACTTGGCTAATGCCCTCCGCCGCTACTAGCGTCAGACAATCTTGTTCGTTAAGACTTCAGGCCGAAGAGGAAAATCCACCATTACAAATTAGTTTAAACGATCTACGTGAACTGCAAACATCTAACGAGGAAAACGTTGAAAATTTCAGCGGAAAATTAAAAAAAAATTTTGTAGAATTTCCTTCCTCCTCTTTAAACCCGCCACATAAGAGTATTGAATACATACAATTTGAAAATGAGTGCTTAGAGTGTAAAAATATCTTAGAATATGAGCTAAACGAGTGTCAAAATTGTCGTAAATGTGGTAAAAAATTATATAGAAAATTATTTTCTAGACAAGATTATTTAAGCTGCCAAAAATGTAAAGAAAATATAAAATGTAAAATTAATAATAGTGAAATTTTCGAGGAAAATAGTGAATATATAAAAAATTGTGAAAATTGTGGTGAAAATAATTTAGAGAGCTTAAAACTCACCTCTGAAACAAATGAGGAAAAAGTGAGAAAAAAGTTAAGAGAACAACAACTAGAACTGCAGGCATCTGATAAACAAAAGAAAAATTGTTTAACAGATTGTGATTCTTTTAATTCTACTCCCGATTCTTCTAAAAATTTAAGAAGTTTTAAAAATTTAAATAGTTCCTGTTTATCCAGTCCCGAAACTTTGTCGAAATTTAATCCGCAAACTTGTTTTCTAAGTTTTGTTGGTGCAGCCAGTTCCGATAGTGATTATTCTCCCTTGAGATTGCGCAAACAATTCCATAATTTAATGCCGAGTTGGCCAGTAAAAACCGCTAGCGTGCCAAATGAATTAAATACCATAGGACGCAAGAAAAAACTTAAAAAAGTCAAAACTTCCAATAACAGTTGTAAACCTTCTTCAAATAATTTTTCTTTGGAACTCTCAACTGATAATGATTCCTTAAATAATTCCGAAACCAGTAACGAGCACTTAGACTTAAATTCTTTAAACATTAAACGAAGTTTAAGTTGGTGTTTTCAACAAAATTTGTTCACCGAAAGCCCTTCCTCAAGTGTGGAAGCAAAAAATCTTGGCTTACTGCATCAATCTTATCACAATTTGGCTTTATTAGATTTGGATTCGGATCTTAAAACGTCTGAAACTGGAAAAATGTCAGAAAGAAGAATTTCTTCAGATTATGAAACGGAAATTGTTTGTAAAAATAATTTTCTCTTAGATGAACTCTCAGCTCACTTTGATCGTACGGCCTCAATACTAAATGACAAGCCCGCAGATCTAGTGGACTCGGATATAAAGCCGCCAAAAGTTCCTCAAAGATCAAGCAATCGAAAAACTTCTAATTCCAGTTGTTCGGCCAATGAGGACAGTGAGGCTGAACAAGTGCAACATGTTTCTTTGGTCATTCGCAAGCCTCCGGCCAGACAAAAGCGTGATAAGGCAGCAGAGGAAAAGGCAAATAGTTTAACCCAAGATTATAGTTTTGCCAGTATTATGCAAAGTGGCGTTAAAACTTTTGATCAGGATCCCACAATTTTAAGAACCAGCTATGCCCAAAGTTTGGAAAAATGCAATTTTGATTGCAAGGAATTGTCTAACCATGATTTAAGTAAAACTCGGGCAATACCGAAACGCAGATTCCACTCCCAGGCAAATAGTGCGAAAAAGAAAAGTTTAGTATCCTCTACCCCGAATTTAAATGCTTATGATTTTAATCATCAAGATGATATCGAGGATGACATGTTCATTTCCAGTGCACATACATCGATGCATCAATTACCCTTGTCGCAAACCCAAAAACCTTTGGGCATTCTATTGCCCGCAGGTTCTAGAACATCATTTGGCAAAGAAGTCAGTTTTTGCCCGGTAGTTTCTAAATATTGCTGGCAAGAACAATCTTCAGAAGAGTGTAATGATGGGCATGAGGAAACGTTTGACGGTGGTGAGGAAGAAAGTGAAGATGAACTATTGGATAATGCTGATGCCACGGTCATTTATAATACCAAAGAGAATGAAAATATAGCTAGTAAATATAACGAAGAGTTTTTAAATAGTAAACAAGAGGTTAACAATCAAGAGCCAAGTAATGAAGATGAATTAATCAAAGAGAAAGCTGTTTTAAAAGAGATCAATGTTAAACAACAGGTAGATAATGTTTTACTCTTAAAAGAGAACAAAGAAAGAGAAGAGGTACAAAAAGATAACGAAACAGAGGAATTAACGAAAAATGAAACACAACAAAGAGAAAAAGAAACCTCAAACAGCACAATTAAACAACAACTAAATGAAAAAGAAGACCGTAAAGAACTGGAGGAGGAACGAACAGAATTGACATCGCAATCAACGCCATGCAGCAATGAATTAGCAAAAACAACATTTAGTTTAACAACGAACGTAAACAATGAAACATTAAAACCTCAAACGGAAAAAGAAAATAGCGAACAAAACAAACGCGTTAATATTCAAACGAACACAGATACAAAACCTACCGTTGTTGTAGCGCGACCTTTAAGCATACAATTACCTATATTAAGTGAACCTCCCATTAATAGGGCCCATCATATACTCTATGCCTCACAGCAAATGTTGGATAATTTCCAGAGGCAACAACAAAACGAGGAAAACGAACATTTTAAATCTCAATCCACACAAAATTTAAGCAGAATGTCGGGAAAAACTTCAGATGTAACGCAACAACCCTCTTCAAATTGTAAATTAAATAATAACAATGAAATCATGAAGTCAAAATTTAAACACGAAGAAAAACATCCTAATTCTAAGGGTTTCCTTTCCAGATTTGCTAATGGTTTTAGATTTTCATTGAGGCGTAATAAGAAAAAATTGCAACAAAAAGAAAATCAAGAAATGGAAAAGGGTGACATACCGGAACAAAATAAATCTAATGGTTTAACTAAGCAAAATAAATCGAATTCTTTACCTGTCACCAATAAACAAGTCGATTTTATACATATACCATTAAAGGGACCTTTGCCGGAAAGTAGAAATGGCAATACTAAAGCTCAAACAAACGGCAGTTTTGCAAATAATGGCAATGCCAAAAATACAACCGTTTTTTTGAAACAAAAAGGCGCTAAAACTAAAGAAGGTAGTGATAAACAACAAAAAGTAACTGGAAAACCACCCATACCACCCCAGCAACAGCAACAATTACAAAAAATGCAAAGCGCACAATCCTCTCAGCAACAACAACCATTAGTTGAAGTTGGTCTAAGTCGTTTTTACACAGAAGCCGACCCCACCGCACCCCATCCCCAATCCAAAACTCATTTACTCACGCAAGATTTTCTTACCAGTGAACGAGGTTTGTACAATGAAAATAACAACCAACTGCAGCAACAACAACAACAATTTACTACTGGTACCAGTAGTCAGTCGTGTGCCAACGCTCAACTATTAACAAGTGAAATAGAAAATGCTACAAATATGACGGCCGTAAATACAAATAATACCGCTACTTACGAATTTAACTCGCCCTCGCGTGCAACCGTCTCACAAAAAACTCAAATGTTCAATAATCTATCGCGTAAATCGGATCAACCAAAAATCGGTTTAATTGAAACTAATCTGGATACACACGAGACAATAATAACGGGTAAAACACGTTCACTAATCAATATCGGTCCTAATCAACAGCACCAGCAACGTTATGCCGGTAACAAACGTTTGCATACCAACACAAATTCGCATAATCATCAGCAATATAATCGTCATCATCGTGATGGCAATGAGGCTGATGACGATGATTATGATGATAATGATGATGATGAGGTAGTAGTACGTCCCGATGGTACTGTTGTGGTTATAAAAAATGCCGGCACAAATGGATCTTCATCATCGCAAGCAGCACAAATTGTTTCAGTACGTCGTCCTCACAAGAGTATGGAATTTTTATTGGATAAAGAGAATCAAAAGGATGTAATGGTAAGTTTAAAGGAATTTTTGTTTGATTTTAATGAGGGTTAGTTACATATTCATCTATTCAAAACAAAAATTTAGTTATTACATATCCCCTGATTAAGGATTTCTTATTCAAAGCACTTTTTAATAAACTATAATTATCGAATGATTTAATTTAAACCCAAATTAACTGCTGTCAATTTACGATTTCTGTCAATTGAATTTAACTAAAACAGAGATGTTTAATTTTTTCTTAGTCTTTATTTAAAAGTGTTTCAAATAAAATCATAACTAAATAGTGATAAAGGGGTGGCCTTTTCAAATGTTAACTTTTCGACATTTTTATCTAAATATCAAGGGCTTGTGGTTTAATAGTAACAGTAACTTGTTGAAATATTTTGTATTATTATTACATGACAAATTAGTTTTGTACACAACTCCAGTTCTTTTGCCAACCGAAGGTTTAAGTTAAACCCGATAAAAGTAAATTCATAAATGTGCCATCATAATTCAAAGTAGTGTTGAACAATTTTATCAGAATTCAACTTTTATTTTTAAGAACCAGTCATACTAAAAAATTTGAGAATACAATTTCGAGTCTTAAGAGTTGTTTTACCCAAGATATAGGTAATAAGGCTAGAATAAGATTGTATTTGCAAACGAGCAATCTTGTTTTTTTCCTATTTTTTTCCGTTATTATGAAAAGTGTTTTCAATTTTAAAAATAAGTTCTCTAAAGTTTTATATTAATGCAAGTTGGACGGATTTTGTAACACCTACAACTAGGTTTAAATTTTCTGAAAAATTTGGTTTCTTTCAAAATTTTTTACTTTCGGACTACTTTAACTTGCTTTTGTAAAAAAAACTCAAAACATTTAATTTTAAAGTCAAAATGGGTTAAGCTTTTTATAGAATTTGAAGAATTACATTTTTTAATGGATTTTGAACCTGGAACTGTAACAAATTCCAAGTTGCATAAAAAGAACTAGTTAAAGTCTTCTATACTTTCAATTTGAAGAGTATTAACCAGTAATTTTTTTCATATACGACTTTTTCTTTGCTACCTATATGCTTTTGTTTTTAGGAAATACGACTAGTAAGGTTAGAAATTCAGAAATAAATTCTTAAAAAACATTCCAATCCTTCTAGTTATTTCAATCTTTTCTGTATAAATTCTTAATTGATTAAAATGATTTTAATTTGAAATATGATGAAAATAAGTCAGGTTCAATGATAATTTCTATTATCTATTATAATTTCTCTGCGTTATGCCTTTATGTATCTAGTTTTTGTAAAACATTAACAAATTTGTTTCAAAAAAGGATAAAAAAAGTTTTTCAAATAATATTTTAATATTTATTTTGCGAAAATAGTAATGAATTCTTTTTATTGTACAAGTTTTGTTTAAAATTTTTTTAATAATAATACCAAATTTCTTTTAATTCAAGTTGTGACTAAATGTTAATTTCTTTTAACCATTTTTTTCTCTTCAAAAATGTTTACCTATGATCTAAAAAACTTTTCAAGTTATTTTGAAGAGACTTTAAAATAGTCTCATTATTCCTTAATTAATTAATAGGTATTTACATTTTAATCACATACCTTTGTATTCAATTCAATTAACATTTTTTTATTTATGTACATATTTTTATATTAATAATACAAATGGTTGTATGTATGTATGTATAAATCTTAAAATCACTTGAAAATTTTTATTTAAAAAAAAAATGCCTATACAAAGAAATAATTCTATTCTTATTTTATAAGAAAATCCCTTAAAAATCATTTAATTTCATTAAATTGTTTACTTGATTTAAATGACAAGTAGGTATTAAAAGTTTTTCCCAAAAAGTCAACAGAAATTTAAATACCTACACAATCGTACTCATTTACTCTTCTACACACCCAAAATCCTAGCAAAAACAACTATACAAAAACAAAAATCTTAAAGCAGCAAAAATATAAACAGGGACACCACAACAAAAAATTCTTTTTGTTTTAATTTGAGAGAAGAAAAACAACCTTAAAAAATAACAATATTCAGATATGCCGAATCTTTTATACTCTTCACAATGGTGCGATAAAAGCAGAAAGTTATACATATAAACACATTTTTATGTTTACATCTTTATCGGCCATGTTCTGGAAATCGAAATCACGTGAAATTGAAATCGATGAAGATTTTCAATTGAATTTTTGTAAAAATGAAAGTAGTTTTTCCTGTTTTCAAAAGTAGTGTAAGTGGAGAAAAGTGGTCCTCAAAGTATGAGGTTTGCAAAAGGAAATATTTTTATGAACTTTTAACACTGAGAAGTTTTCCAAATTAGTTCGATTTCAATTTGACGTGATTTCGAGTTACAGAACTTGCCCGATACGGGTAGAAAGCGTTTCTAATGCAGAACCTGAGACCAGCCAGCCTCTAACGAACAGTGCCATACAGTGTTCCCATGTTAGCATATTTTCTGCTAAATTTAAAATATTGAGTTGGGAAATTTTCAAAAAAAAATATGCTAATTGCTTAGCATATTTCCCTGTCTAAAAGCAGATTTTGAAGCATATTTTTACTTAAGAAAAGCAGATTTTTTTTTAGCAAATTTTGTTTCAAACAGACACCATACATATTTTCAAATAATTTCACATTCAAATTATTACTAACTTTTTGTTTTTCGCATTATTAATATGATACAAGTGGTCCCAGCCAGGCCCATGTGGCAAATTGTGCCATACAAATTAGGTGTCTACTTAAAGGTTAATAAACATATCTCTATTGAAGCGGCAAATCTTGTATGCACATAAATATGTTTGTATGTGTTTGTTAGGTGTTAAAATATACAAAAAAAAAAAAAAAATCAAAACATTAAAATAAAAAAAAACAACAACAAAGGATTTTTTTGGGTAAAAATTAGAGGAAGTCGTGTTTTTTCTTCTCATATCGCAGCCGATTTGGCTAGATTTCAATAGTAAACAATTCCGGACTATATGTATGTGATATAAATATTTAATAACCTAGTCCCCGTCAAAACTGGGGTCTTCGGAAAACGGACAGACGGTCAGACGGACATCGTTAAATCAACTTCGCTACTCATATGGTCCCAGAATATGCATGTATGTTTATTTTATAGGGTCTATCATCAAGACAAACTTGCAAATCTGTAGAAAGACAAACTTGCAAATCGGTAGATGTATGTATACCCTTTCCACCTGTAGTGAAGGTTATAACAACAAACACTAGGTAAAATAAAAACAAAACCAAAACAACAAGTTTTGCTCGTAAACTAACTACAGGGTTTGTCATTATTAAACAGTTTTAAACGACAAATTAGACTTAATTTAAAAAAAAAGCCTTGAAAATTTTTTTAATCATTGTTGAAGGCCAACATATTATTTTTTTTTTCAATTAATTTAACAGATTAAATAACAAAATTATTAAAATAAATTAATAAAACAAACTAAAAAACGAGTTTTTCACAAAAATATCATAACTTAATTTTTAAGCCCCAACTTAATGGAAGTTTATCAACTAGTTAGCATCTCTTTTTGTTACGATGTTTTGGGTTCGTATATTTTTGGTTGAACTCATTACTTGTGCTAAAATAATTATTCACTTTGGCACACAAACAGTTTTTCAGTCTTGTTAAAAAAAGATTACATAAACATTTTGGGTCTGTCAAAACAAACCCTTAATGGATTGATGTTTGTTAAATGATGTTTGTTGGTTTTTGTTAACCCCAGTTGCCGTGATAATAACTTAATTATTTATTAAGGAAAAGGAAAATAATGACTGATAACATTTAAATGAGTTAAATTTATGTTAAATTTTGTTTGGGTAAAAAAAAAATTAAAATGCAAAAAGACATTTGAAGACATAAGAAGGGAAAATTTTAATTTTAAAGAAAATTTTTTAGAAAAAAAAAAAAATTGAATATAATAAAAGGAAATTTAATCGAAATTAGAGTTGAACTCTATTTGGGATCATTATCTTGCTTTCAAAACCCAAGTTCTAAACCGATGGTTTCAAATTACATATATTCCAAAATTTATTTTAACTATATCGGCCCCATTGTGCCTTCAATATAAACTGATGATGCCATGGCTTCCCAATCCATAATACTGCCACCTCCATATTCGACTGTGGGCAAAGAAGTCTTACAATTGACTTTATTGGGTCTTCTCCAAACTTTGGAACGGTCATCGCTTTCAAAATTAGACTCGTTTCAAGAAGTTCGTAGCCTTTTTTATAACTGTGGCATTTTGACAAAATATCTTAAGTTGAGATAAGATAGCAAAAAAGTTTTTTTAAAAAAACTTGGTGAAAATAATCTTTTTATCAAATTATAAAATAAACCAAAATTAACCAAAAATAAATTAAAATTAAACAAAAAAGTTTTTTAATAAAAATTTGACCGATTAATAAAATTTTTTTTGAACTTTTTAAATTTGACTTAGGATACTTTGCAGGGTTGGCTGCCTACTGGGTAACCCAGAAAAACCCACCCGAGTTTTAATGGGTATTTTGTTTAAAAAAACCCAAGTGGGTTTTTTCTTTATATTCATTTAAACAAAAATGGTATAATTTTAACGTTTTATTTACGGAAAAATAGAAGAAAATGATAATAAAATTCATACAATTTATTTTTATGCCCATTTTTGGGAATGTACACTTAATGTTAGTGGGCTTTTCTCTATTTTTTAATTTAAACTAAATAGTATACTGCATACAGATTTTTAACTTTGAATTCGGCCATTTCCAAGTCAAATAAATGTTTAAAAACAAATTAACCTTTTTTCAATTCAAATTCGACATTTTAATTATTAAAATTAGGCTTTTTAAAATGAATTTGATTTAAATAATGCTGATTTTTAAAGTTTAAAGTGTTAAATTTTATTTGAAAAATGCTGAATATGATTTGTTAACTACTTAATTTGATTTTGAAAAAGTTAAAATAAATAATTTTAAAGGCCAAACAGTGTGCAAAAAATGAAGGGTGCTTTTGACTTATTCGTTCTTGTGCTATTTTTTCGTTATCTTGTTTCCATGTGATTTCTTTTTATCACTGCAAATAATCTTCTATGTCTAATTACATTCTTGCATTTTTCATAATTCTCAATCAGTCTAATTAATAGTATTTCTTTCTCGTGTGTAAATGCCTAAAAAACATTTTAATCAAAAATTTAACTACAGCGCTGCTTAGTTATTATGTTATAAAATAAAGAATGTACAGTGTAATCTCTCTTAAGCGGATAATTACTTTCGACGGCAACTGCGTCTCATAAAGAAGGCATTAAGTTCTAATGAAAGAAAATACCTGTCGGTGTCCGTTTATAAGAGGTTCCACTGTATTTAAAATTGAAAATATTTCATAAATTTTTTTTTTATTATTTTTAAAAAAGTAGCGATTTCAATTATTGGAAAAGAAATTTATAAGGCAAGAACAAAAGGATTTTTTTACGGTTCAAAAAGTGTGGGTACTTTTTTGCTGGCACTTCTTTATTGTTGTTTTGTTTATAATTTATTGAGAACAAAACAAATAGCAACACAGCAAGAACAAAAACCTCCAATGGCACTCAAATTTTTGTCAGCACATATGCTTATGTAGTTGTTGTTTTTGTTGATAGTGATGTGTGAACAATATTTAAAGCCACTCGAACAGAAGTGACAATAAACAATGAATGACAATAATAAATGGCAACAAAACCTACAGCCAAACACTACTGTTTACTGTTGTTGTCGTATATACTTGTATGTAAACAAAAGGTCAATTTGTGTTTAAATGAGGATCTACAAAGCTTGTTTGTATTTTGTTGTTGTTTCGGGTTGCTGCTGTTTGTTGGTGGAAATTTTAATTGAAAAAAGTAATAAAAAATACTTATGTAAAAAAATAATAAAAAGTGAAAATTAAAGATTTATTAAGATTTTAAGGTAACATTTTTGAAGCGAACATACATTAAAATATTTTAGTCACTGATTTTTTAGACGTGGGATAGGTATGTACATACATATATGTATGTATATAAATATTTTTGAGTGAGTGAGAGTTGTCATCATAATAAGACAAAACGCTGACTAGGTTAAAAAGATTGAAATTTTTTTTATTTCTAAAATATTTTTCTTCAAAACCAAGTTTAGCAACTTTAAATGTATTTATGCAATTTTGATTCACATAAAATAGTTTTATTCTTAATTCTAATGAAATCAATCAAGTAATTTGCGGTGTTTATAAGCGAGCATAGTTACATTTCTCGTTTAAAAGCACCAAAAGCGAGCAAATTAAGGCTCAGTTAGCCGGGAGTAACAGTAACAGTAACCTTACCGTAAAAAAGTAAGACCAATTTATTTCTTACAGATTGAGACCATAACATCTTACTGCTAACAATAATCGTTCTAATTGCTTTACTTACAACAAAAAAACCATTGCATTTTTTTCTACTAAAAAAAAGCACATTTTTATCTAAAAACATCGCCTACATATTTTTTATAAAAAAAGATTGCATAATTTTTTTGTATAGAAAATCATCGCATATTTTATATATAATGTAAATTTTTTCTTTTTCTTTCTTTTGAGATCCTATTAAGAAAAGGTCGAATAAAAAACCATTTTTTATTAAAAAAAACATCTTTTTATTTTTTCTTTTTATTTAAAAAAACATCGCACAATTTTTATGATGTTAAAATTTTTCGTTTTTTTTAATTTTAATTTAAAGAAAATATTTTTTTTCTTTCTTCTTATTTTTAATTCAAGCTCAAGGTCAGGTTATGCAAAAAAATATTTATTTAAAGTTTATCCAATATTTCGCTGCCACAATGGACAGCTTCTTCAGGGATCTTTGGTTTATAAATTTCAAACAAATTTTTAAAAAACAAACAAAATTTAAATTAAATAACAATAATAATAATAATAATAAATAAATATTTTTTTGCATAACCTGACCTTGAGCTTGAATTAAAAATAAGAAGAAATAAAATTAAAAGGTCGAAGAATATAGACTAAATAATTTTAGAAAATATTTTTTTGTAAAATATCACTTTTTATTAAAAAACATCGCATATTTTTTATAGGTATATAAAAACAAACGAACTCATATTTTTCTATTAAAAAAAAAAAAATAAAAATAGAAATATTTCTCTATAAAAATTTGTTGCCTGCTTAAAAATTTTCTAAAATAAAAAATTGTCGCTATCTTAAAAGTTTTCGTTTTTGGAAGCTATTGAGTTATCGGTTAAAAATTTAGCACTTAAAAATTTTTATCTAAAGATTTTCTATTATTAAATTTCTATTCTATTTCTATTAAAAACTTTCTCCAGCTTTTAAATTTTCTATCAAAACTTATTTGGTAACTTGAAGTTTTTGATATTTAGTTAAGCATCAAATTAAATTTTCATTAAATTATTTTACTGAAGCAACGAATTTTACAACATGAAAATATTAAAATTTATTGATAATTTTTATTCTTGGCTGAGCTGGGGATCGAACTCGGTTTGAATTTACGTGTCGAGAAAAACAAAATTCTCATCATCGAAATTCTTTGCAGTTCTACCCCAGCTAAGCCAAGAATAAAAATTATCAATAAATTTTAATTAATTTCATTTTGTAAAATTCCATCGTTCAGTAAAATAATTTAATGAAAATTTAATTTGATGAACTCAAGCCTAACTAAATATCAAAAATTTCAAATTAAAAATTGACAGTTCGACAAAAAAATCACAATTATTCTTATTTAGTAACTTTTAAATTTTAAACCAAAAATGTGACGCTTACCTTATAATTTTTTGCAAGCTTAATTTGTTTTTATTTCTATTAAAAATTTGTTGGTAGCTTCAAAATTTTCTGTGAAAAATTATTCGCTAACTTTAAATTTTCTACCAAAATTTTGCCGTTTACTTTAAAATTTGTCGCTAGTTTCAAAATTTTTCTACAAAAAATTTGTTGCTAGTTTCAGAATTTTCTTCCAAAAATTTTCGATAGCTACAAAATTTTAGTGGCTCTTTAAAAGTGCTTGTAAGTGTTATTGCAAGTTATTAACTTCGTATTTATATATATATTTAGCAAATGTTTATTTAAATTTAAGTTGTATTAAGTTTTTAAGTGCTACTTGATTAATCTTATTTAATTAAAGTAAAAATATGGTAGCACTGCTAAGGGTGAGTTTTTAACATGGAGATTAGAGATTTAGTCATTTTTAATCTGTGTTTTTGGTTTTTAAGATGAGGATTAATTTCTTTTATTTGCCAGTTTAAGCGGCAATTGTTGGTGGTTTAAACTTAATCATTAAATGTCAACACCTACACATGTATAACAAAAGCAGCTGTTAATTATTTTTTTTTAGAAAACAGAAAAATGGATTTTTCTAGTAAATACGAAGACTTTAGTGATTCTGAAACATATGAAAACCTAAATAAAATAATTAATTTTCTTTTTATAAGAATTAAAAGGGCGAAAATTCTTCTTCTTCTCTATAAAATGCTAAGTGGATTGATAAAAAGTTGCCATTTTTAAATATGTTGTTTTAAATTTGTTGTTATTCAGTATGGCAATGCTGCGAGGTTTAAACTACCTTTTAAAAACGGCAAACACAGTTAGTACTCAATTAAATTTATTCTCAGATTAATTAATCATAGTTTGCCGATGTTAAAAACCCACTCTAAATATCAAAAAAATATCATAATAAAGGTCACAAAGAAACAGCTGATTGTTTTTGCTATGCCTGTTTATATTGTTGTGATAATAAAGCCAACTTGTCAAATAAATTCATCATGTAAAACTAGCCCTTAGTTTTAATTTTGTCAATCCAAATTCGCTAAATTGCTTTTTAAGTGAGACTTTTCTGCTCATAATCTCATTAGGGATTGACATAATTTTTTTTTGTCTTCTAACAGCTAAATACTTGTTTTGCACATTGCCACAGTTTTCTGTGTCTGTGTCATTAAAAAAATCTATTTTGTGTCAAGAGATTTTTAAGTGGGCTTCAAATTTTGTTGAAGGCCGTCTACATTTATGACCATTTTTATGCGGCAAAATAGAAATAATCTACAACAATTTATTATAATGTGCTCCAAGTAGCAAATGGAAGTTTGTAAGATGAAATAATTCACATAGAACTTACATATGTAGGTATTTCTTTATGAAGTAAAACAGTCCGTTGAAAAATTTGTTTGTAAAGGTCAAAGGTTAAATTTTGAAAAAAAAATAATTGATGTTATTCTTAAGGGTTGATGACTTTTAATATTTTATTTTGAATTTGATTTATAAATGATTGTTTATGCATTTTCGCGGATGTCAAATTATTTTTATTTTTAATATTTAAAATACATCATTTTGACAAGACAATGAAATAAAAAAGAAAACAGGTATACAAATGTTTATTTTTGTGGATTAAACAAAAATTTTCAGAATTTCTACGCATTTGGAAAAAGTTAATTGACCTTTGGCAGAAAAAGTCGCTTATCCGAAAAGTTGATAAAAAATTTTTTGGCACCGTTGTGATAATAATTGGAAAAATACCAAAGCTTATTAAATAATGATAACAAAAGCTGTTAAACTGACAAGTAAACGCCAAATTTTTAGCGGCGGCGTCAACATATACATAGGTCGGCGGCTTGTTGTTTTTACACGTTATTTTACAAAAATATTTTAACCGACCGTAAAACTCTTTTCATATCAAATAAAGAATGCTTAACGGAAATATTAAAATACCTTAGTTTTCTTTATACCAATTAAATTTTTATACATTTAACATAATTTACCTACATTTTCTAAAACTATTGTTTTAAAACATTTTCGAAGCAAAACAAATTTTCTCTAATTCTCTTACCTTTTGTTAACCTTTTTTTTCTGATTTGTTTCTTTTTTTTGTTGCTATTTCAAGCGTGTTTGAAATTTTTAATTACCAATTACTTTTAATTTGTTAACTTTACTTAAGGTGAAACCTGCTAGAAAACACACACAATATTAAAATAATTAAATTTCATTTATTGCAGACAACATGTTTGGTGAAAGATTGATATTGTATATCCGTAATTGTCTTTTGTTTTTAAAGAATTTTACTTAAATATATTGTGTTTAATTAGAAAAAAGAGGAAGTTGTCAAATAATTGTTGTCAAAATCACACACTTTCTAAAAAGGGTCTTTAAATACTTGAAATGTATAAAAAATATTACAATAAAAGTGGACTCTATACTAATTTGAAAGAATTATTATACAACTTTTTTATTAAAATTTCTAAAGAAATTAAAAAGTGAAGGACAAATTTTATATGGGAAATAAGAAGCTAGCGACGAATTCTAATAGGGAATTTTTTTTTTAAAGATAGATTAATAGAAAATTTTAAGCTAGCGACAAATTTTTATAGAAAATTTTAAGCTAGCGACAAATTTTTATAGAAAATTTTAAGCTAGCGACAAATTTTTATAGAAAATTTTAAGCTAGCGACAAATTTTTATAGAAAATTTTAAGCTAGCGACAAATTTTTATAGAAAATTTTAAGCTAGCGACAAATTTTTATAGAAAATTTTAAGCTAGCGACAAATTTTTATAGAAAATTTTAAGCTAGCGACAAATTTTTATAGAAAATTTTAAGCTAGCGACAAATTTTTATAGAAAATTTTAAGCTAGCGACAAATTTTTATAGAAAATTTTAAGCTAGCGACAAATTTTTATAGAAAATTTTAAGCTAGCGACAAATTTTTATAGAAAATTTTAAGCTAGCGACAAATTTTTATAGAAAATTTTAAGCTAGCGACAAATTTTTATAGAAAATTTTAAGCTAGCGACAAATTTTTATAGAAAATTTTAAGCTAGCGACAAATTTTTATAGAAAATTTTAAGCTAGCGACAAATTTTTATAGAAAATTTTAAGCTAGCGACAAATTTTTATAGAAAATTTTAAGCTAGCGACAAATTTTTATAGAAAATTTTAAGCTAGCGACAAATTTTTATAGAAAATTTTAAGCTAGCGACAAATTTTTATAGAAAATTTTAAGCTAGCGACAAATTTTTATAGAAAATTTTAAGCTAGCTACAAAATTTTATAAGAAATTTTAAGCTAGCTACAAATTTTTATAGAAAATTTTAAGCTAGCGATAGATTTTTATAGAAAATTTTAAGCTAGCGATAAATTTTTATAGAAAATTTTCAATCTAGCGATACATTTTTATAGAAAATTTTCAATCTAGCGATACATTTTTATAGAAAATTTTCAATCTAGCGATACATTTTTATAGAAAATTTTCAATCTAGCGATACATTTTTATAGAAAATTTTCAATCTAGCGATACATTCTTAGAAAATGTTCAGGCTAGCGACAAATTTTTATAGAATATTTTAAGCTAGCGACAAACTTTTATAGAAAATTTTAAGCTAGCGAGACAAATTTCGTTCGATAAACCTTTGCTCGAATTCGCTTCCACCTCAAATGAAGCGGTCCGCAGGGAAGACCACAAGGATGCCACTGCCGCAACAATAGGATCAGCATGCTGATCTACGAGTCGACTTGAAATGGCTTAGTAAGGAAAATGTAAATACTATAGCTCATGCTTCTCATAATAAAGAAAAATATGAAAAGCCGTAATATGTGTCGTTAAGTAATTTTACCTTTTACACACCCATGTTCCCCTTTACAAATGATAAGGCTTCAAAATATTCGTTCAACTGAAGGATTTGAAAATGGCAAAATAAAATTTATTATTTTTTTGTAATTTTGGAAAAATTTCATTCCCCATGTTACTTTTTAGTTTAAATCACAGAATACCACAGAACTGTAAAAAGTGACGTGTGAAAAAGGCCCAAATCAGTTGCGAGGGCAGCTTTCGATGAAAAATACAGAAAGCTTTTTTTTGGTAGTGAAGTGGCAATGTGTAAAAACAGGCAGCAACAATCAACACAAATGGCATGATCAAAACAAAAATAACAAAACACAGACCACGTTAAAAAAATGCATTAGTTCAACAAACGTTGTGTTTTGTGCAAAAAAAATGTATTTATTAATATTTTTTTGTTTTATAATGTTACATATTTATTTACTTAAATATTATTTACTTGTGTTGTGGTAAACTTAAAAGTTAATTTTTACAAAAGCTTTGCAAATAAATCTCAACTAAATAAATTTGTGTTCACTGTATTGCGGCATAAAAGATGATGCAAAGAGAAATGCAAAAAGGGCAGCTTTCTTAAAAAGAGACAAAAAAAAAAAAACGCAAAATCTTCCGTCCCGTGACAGTTTTGTAGTATTCTGTGGTTTAAATACCTTTCGTCAATAAAAATCTTAATCTAAGAGTCCATGCTGGCGATAAAAAAGCTTTTGCAAATCTATATTTAACGATTTAAAACTTTTCTTAAAGGCCCAAATACACTTGTCAAATGCTTGTCCAGCCGGCGAATTCAACGTGTACGTGTGCTGGACGTAATATTCGCCGTCATATCTAAATTTTTTATTTTTCATCAAGCGTTGTCGGTGTCACACATACAAACACATTTTCACTAATACTTCCACAATGCTTGATGAGTATTTTGATCAATGTATTTTGGCCTTAAGAATAAACTGACTTCGGTTGAGAATACTTTGCATTTTTTGGATCAACAATATCTTAAATTTAAATGTACATCTGATAAAAAAAATAAATGACGACAGTAAAACTTACACCCAATTCGGGTAATTTTCTAGGAAGTGGCAACACTGCTCTTAACTTTGCTGCTCTCTTATCATTGTTTGACAGGATGGCACCTGCAGTGCTGCCAATTGTCGGATTTCTCAGTGATTTTAAAATGATGTTAATGATTTAAATTTATATTTTGCAACAAATACTAATATATTTTTAATATTTTTCCTGGAAACCTTTTATAATATTAACTATTAAATTATTATAATCCCCTTTGAGTGTTTTTTAAATAAATCCTTTATTTTAAGGCCAATTCTCTATAATCTATTAAGTTTAAAATGTTTCTTCTGCTAATGGCTTAAGGAATAATAGACTCAATTTGTGACGGCCCAATAGCGCAAGTATTTAACGAAATTTGTTAAAACAAATTCCTTTTAAAATATGTATTTACTAACAATAACACAAAAAGGAAGGCAATAAAAGTAGGTAGTTAAGGAATGAATGAACAAATTTACACCAGCCATTATCTGTTAAATAAGTTTTACAACCCAAAACCAACCACACACCGGCAAAATAATTAATTATCATGAAAAACATTTTTGCAACCATTTTTAACACCACCATTATCAGGCAGCAGTAGCAGCAAGTAGCAATATTTAAAAGCTTTAGCAGCTGCTGGAAGGAAATGGGGTTGGCTGTGGCACAGTTGTCGCCGTTTGGTCGTCGTTCGGTCGGCTGGCGTTTTAAAATAATGAAACAAGTGTATTTTGTTGTGTAAGTTGTTGTATTTATAAGGATCATCAACAGGACGTTTCATATCTTAGTATATACTTGTAATATGTCTAAATATGTTTTTGTGTTTGTTGGAAAAGTGGCACACCCAAGTGCATTAATGTCTTTGTGGTTTGTCGCTCGCTCCCTGATTATTTAAGTATTGAATGTTTTTTTTATTCAAGCAACAGAAAACAAATTTATTAAAGTTCATTTAATATGCAAGTAAGGGAATTGAGGCAGAATGTTTGCATGCTTTTGTCTTTAGTTTGCACTTAAATGGATTAAAATGTAACAATTTATAATTAATTTACAATTGTTTAGGTAAATTTAGAACTTTTTTAAAGGAGAGTCTTTTTTTATGTCATGATTTTTCCGTAGAAATATTGTTGCCAAAAATTAGTAAAGGAAAGCTAGAAAAAAAATTAAAAAAAGCAATTTTAAGTAATTTTAAAGCTAGCGGCAAAATGTTAGGATAGTTCTTTGCATTTCTATAAAAAATTCATCAACATATTTAAAATAGCGAGGAAGAATAGTGAGGAAGAAACATGTAAAAATAAAAAAAAAGATAATTAATTTCAGCGGTAATGTGAAACTGCAAGGAACTCTGATGATCAGAAAGTGGTTTTTCTCGAAACAGTGCTGTAAGTTCAACCCCGGTTTCAGTCAAGAAAAAATATTATCAAAAAATTTTTATTTCCCTTTTTCATTTTAAAAATAATTTAATGATAATTAAATTTTATTTAAAAATAAAATCAACTTTGGTTTAAAACCATAAACAGTTTCAGTAACCACAAGATAAAAAATAATAAAAAAAATTATTAAAAATGTTATGCTCGACCATTTTCATTAGAAGTTTTCAAGGACCACGTTTTTTGGTTGGAAATTTTGAATAACAGACCAACCTAAATAAAGCCTAAATAAAATAAAAAATCGTGGTAAACTTTTTCTATCTGTCAAATACAAATAACGCAGCCTTAACCTCTTCAATTGGAAACTCGTATTTTGCCAACGTGTTCAGCAGTAAAGTTGACTGCTATTGCAAAAAAGAAATGGCAATTTAGATATTTTTGGTCAACCTATTTTTTTATCTCCATTTAAATACCCTTCAACGAAGGTACAAAGATATATGTATACAAATTTGACTTTCCGTTTGTAATTTCTACAATTTCTATTGAAGATTGTCGCTTTCATACAATTTTCTAGGAAGGAAATTTGTAGCTTTCGTAGTATAAAAAAATTGTAGTTTGCCTACAAGTTTAAAAAAAAAAGCAATATGTCCCTTGTTTTTCTATAAAAATTTGTTTCTACCTTAAAATTTTTTATAAAAGTTTCTTTCTGCCTTAAAGTTTCTTATGCTCGATTCACCCATGCGTTCTGATAAATATTTTTGTCCGGACAAAATTTTTTTATGTTGAGTTTGACTTGACGTCTTACTTTTGAGAGAGAGAGAGAAATTATTTTGCTCGGTAAGTTTTTCTTGAATTGGTTTAATTTTTGTTCAGAACAAAATTAACTGAGTTGCTACTTTTTTTATTTGTATATAAAAGTTGAAATTATTGTTTTTTTGCTGAATATTAAAAAAAAATAATAATATAATTAAAAATAATAAAATCACTTTCCTTTTTTCGTTGATTTTCTTTAACACACTTTTAGAAAACAATTTAAAATAAGTGGTTAGCTAGTTGTGCTGCCATTTTGTATAATTGTTTACATCTGTAAACCATATGGTAGCTTTATTTTCCGGACAAACTTTGCGTAATGGGTGAATCGTTCTGCAGAACACTCTGAGTAAAAAAAATTATTCTCCGGACAAAAATATTTTTCGGAACGCATGGATGAATCCACCTTTAGTGTCTTAAAGGTTTTATTAAATACATAATTATTGCTGTTTTGAAATTTTCTTTAAAAAGTTGCCACTTGCTTAATATTTCTACATGACATTTCTTCGCTTCTTTTGTATTTAATGTGTCGACAAATTGTTGTTATTTTTATTTGGTTTTGCTTCTGAATCAAAACTTTAAGTTTATTTTGTGTTAAAATTAAAACCTCAAACTAAATCTAGATAAACTTAAAGTTTTTTCGTAACAATTTGGATCTACACTTAAAACACACAAAAAGAAATTACAAAAACACACACAAAAAAAAATTACAAAAACCCAGAGGGCATGCACGTTTTGGTCGAAAAACTGCAGAAAAAAAAAATAAACTATATAAAAAAAACTGAAATGAAATCATTGTAAATTAAACATTAAAACAAATGCACTATTTCATTCAGCTTTTTTTTTTATGAAACAAAAGAAATCTTTAACAGATCTTGTGTTATTTTTCTTAGTATTTAAAAGGGCAGATTAAGAGTTTACCATATGAATCGTGTCTTTTTAAAAATTTTATAAATACAGCTGCATTTCTCGCCAACCAACATCTCATATTTACATGTGTCAGTTAGAACGTGTTGTTATAATGCAAAACAACAAATATCAATCTTTTTTGTTTATTAATTCAAAACTTTAAAGGTTTTGTTTTATAGCTTCTAAATAAAAAAAATTTTTTTAACCACAAAACTTTATTCAGATAACAATATTTATGTTGTTATCAAGTCTGTACATAAAAATTCAAGACCAAGAAAAAACTTGATTTCCGTTAAACCAAAAATGTTTTTATATAAATGTTTAAATTTACCTTTAAACAAATATGTACTTTGGTATACATACATGTTTTATTCTAAAATACTCCCTCCAATTTAACAAATTGATAATGAATATTACACTGTTTTATTTGTTAATTAAGTGTTAGTTCAACACTCTAGGAATGAAATGAAAATGAAACATTAGAACTCTTAACCAGTGTTACCAGTAAAATTTTGAGAAAGATACATTTTAGTTTCCAAAAAGATACACTTTTTCCCAAAAAGATACGTTTTGAAAAAAATTTGAAAATCCATTTTTAACGTTTAATATTCTCTAACATAACATTTTTATTTCATATTTAAATGCATATTGTAAAGAAAATGATTTCGTATAAATTAATTTTTATATTTATTTTAGTGATAAATATTAGGTACATATGTAATTTTTAAAAATACAGTAAGCAAACTTTAAAATTAATTATATGTAATTCAAATTCAAATTCATTTTTGTAAAAATTAATATACGAGTTAAGGCGTTTATACTAAGGCGATTATATCAACGTTGATATAAATTTCCTGAAAATAAAAAAAGATGTTCATATTTCCTCAGACCAACTTCGCACTACTAGTAATCATCGATTTAGGTGGATCGTATGTTGGAACCCCTTACTGTTTTTTTTAACCATTATTAAAGCTGCTATCAAGACGAATTGACTAGAAGGTGGGGTCAAGTCAACATATGGTGTTTTTTTTCTGTGGCAAACTAAATTTTGATGTAAACTAAAGCTTCGTACAGACGATGGTCAGATCTTACAATGTTGTCATTTTTCTGACAATGGTGCCATTGTCAGATGCATTAATTTAACACATCTGCCAAATGAAAATAGCGTACAATGTTCACTCAGTTGGAAGACATTTTTAGTCAATTTTGTTGACAACATTGTAAGATCTTACCACCGTCTGTACGAAGCTTAACCTTTTTTACTAGCAATATTTTTGACAATCCGACCACAGAAGCAGTGTTGTTGTGTAGTTGACCTCACCTTTTAGTCAATGCGCATTGGCTGCTATTGTATTAGTATAAAGTCGGTTACGATAAACAAAAATAAGAAAAAGAACATGGTTTAGGGAATAGTGAAAAGAAAGCAGTGTCTAGTCTAGAACTGAAATCGACCTCTCTGCTTTGCAGGGAGTCAGGGTGGTTCAAGGATGCAGTCATGTTCGGGGAATAGTATGGTGGATACTGGCTCTGGTCACTGGCGCATTTTTTCACAAAGGCACCCAAGTGAGCCGTTCTCATCTCGGCTGCCCATTAAACCTAATTTAACAAATTTTTATAAAAAGCGACGAACATTTCTAGAAATTTTAAGGCCAGCGACGAATTTGTGTAGACATTTTAATGTAAGCGACAAATTTTTGTAGACATATTAAAGATAGCGACAAATTTGTTAAACCTAGCGCCAGATTTTTATATAAAATTTTAAGCCAGCGACAAATCTTTATAGAAGACTATAGCGACAAATTTTTATGGAAATTTTAAATCTAGCGATAAAATTTTTAGAAATTTTAAAGCCAGCTTCAAAATTATAGACATTTTAACGCAAGCGAATACTTTTTATAGAAATTTTAAACCAAGCGCCAGATTTGTATAGAAAATTTTAAGCTAGCGTCAAATTTTAGTAGAAGATTTGAAGTTAGCGACAAATTTTTATAGAAATTTTAAACCTAGCGTCGGATTTTGAAAGAAATTTATAAGCTACGCCAGGTTTTTATAGACCTATTAAAGCTAGCGACAAATTTTTAGAGAGATTTTAAAGCTAGCGCCAAATTTTTATAAAAATTTTAAAGCTAGTGATAAATTTTTATTGAAAATTTAAATCTAGCGACAAATTTGTATAGAAATTTTTAACCTCTGACGCTAGGTTTAGAATTTTTTAAGCTAGCGACAAATTTTTATAGAAATTTTAAACCTAGCGTCAGAGTTTTTAAGACATTTTTAAGCTACGCCAAGTTTTTATAATTTTAATTCCCTAAGCTAAAATTTTAAAGCTAGCGACAAATTTTGTACAGAAACTTTTAAGCTATCGACAAAATTTGAGAAAAATTTAGAAGCCTGTGCCCAATTTTTAAAGGACTTTTGGTATTAACAAGGCCTTTTTATAACGACTGATTTTTAAAGATATTTGAGTGCCATTGAATAATGTTTGTATAAATTTTATTTTTAACAATTTAATTTTGTTATTATCAACTAAAACTTTTTTAGTTTACAGTGATAAAAGAAATTAACGTCAGCAACTAATTCTAAAGCAGTTTTAAAGGCAGCGACATAACTGTGTAAAAATTTCGATGCCAGCAACTAATTGGTACAAAAATTTTCATGTCGCCAACAAATTTATGTAATTGTTTACAGCGATAAACTTATTTAGAAATTATTGATGGCAGCGACAACTCTTTAATTACAAAATTTTATGTGGGCAAGAAATTCTTATCCTGAATAGCGACAAATTTCTATAGAATATAAATGACCAGTTGTAAATCAGATTTGTTTCTTGCTGTGTATTTTTAAGTAAAGAGAACTCTCTTTTGGTTTAAATTTTCTCTTCTGTTTTTATTATTCTCTTCAGTCAGGGGAATGTTTTCTTTTGATTAAAAAAATTTGTAAACAAAGATCAAATTGCTTTGTTCTCTTTTTGTTTACATCTCTCTTTAATGTTGTAAACATATGGAACATGTCAAAAACGAAACACATTGGGTAGACTACGACTCTACAAAATTATTGCACACTTTTATTAAAAATTTGATTTTATTTTCTGTAAAGAGTTTTAGGAGTAAATTTGAAAAAGATCTTATTATGCGAATTTTATAAAATTCAACTGTTTCTCTTTATTTAGCTTCAAAAATTTTGTATGTACCATTTCCTTAGGGTTTGTTGAAAATAATTGTTATTTGCTGGTAAAATATTATAGAGTAATGGTTTTGTAAAAAATTGCTTACCGCCTGTGGTGAGACAAAAATGTTTTTTTTTTATCTTACATATATTTTTCTTTCCACATTTAAGTTGGCATAAATAATTGTTTTAACACATTTTTTGTTGTTGTTCGCACAACTTCACAATTTCCCATAAATTACTAAAGGAAATACAATACAATTTGAAAAAGAAACCTAAAATTGCGTGCAATTTTGTTTTTTCTCATACCATTCCATTCACTATTTCAAATATTTGTCTTCAATTGTGTATTTTTAGTTGAAATACTTTATTTGTCTAAACATTTAATAACAATTTATACCTGTTTACTGTCACTATTTTTAAATCTATAGAGTTCATTTTATGGTGTAGCCAACTTCTGCTTATACCGTGTTGTCTATTAAACGTACTCACACTTAACATATTATTTCTTAAAAGTCAATATAATTAAACGACTTTTTTTAGCTTGATGAACAAAATTTTTAATAATATACATATACCTATACATAGTTAAATTTATACCTATTTGCTTACTATTTTTTTTGTAGATTTTAAATTATGATTCAATAGCTGCTTTGTGTTTGAAAAATGCTTTTTGTATATGGAATTTTAATATTATTTGCGACTTTTTTTGAAATGATTTATTTGTACGAGTGTTCGCCTAATGGTCAAAATTCGACCATACATTTTTAGGTTCATATGAAGACACTACATCTAAGCATATGTATATGAATTTACATGTTTTGAGCATTCATTTTTTCCATTTTAGTGGATTGATTTGGCAAGGGACCAACCTCTGGTTCATATTCTATCTTCTACTATAAAAAATATCAGAAAATATTAATTGAAAAACAAAAAAGTATCATAAAATCTCCTTTGTAAATTGTATTCTACTCAGGACATTGCATTTAATTTTTTTTTTATATCTAATATTAACGAAAATTAATCAAAAAACCAGATGTTGAACGAAAAAGTACCAAAAAGCTCCCCTTACATGTTCTTATTCATTTTTCATCTTAAAGGTTTTAATTCACTCAGGACCCTGCACCTATAATAGGTATTATGTTTCTAAGTTAAATAAATCACCACATGCAGCACGGAAAAGTAAAATAAAGAAACTTAATTTCCCGAAAACCGGTTTCTTAAAAATGTCGAATAATCGAGCACCCTATTTTTTTATTATTTGATAATTGAAAAAAAAAACAAATTTTGTATTTTGTACATATGTGTTAGTAGCTAGTTTGAACGCTTATTTCTCCGAAAATATTGAAAAGATTTTAATATGTTGTGCACTTCTGTAAGTAAATATCTTTCAAATGGTGTGTGTTTTTTTCAAATCGGTTGACATACAGAGGAGAAAAGTGGTCTTAACAGTTTTGCCTTAGCCGATTTATATATAGATGTAGATATTTTAATTTTTTGAAATGTACCTACCTATACCATATTGGTAAACAGCGAAAAAAAGTCGTGAAAAAATGTATAAAATTTGTTTATTTCTTAAAGAATTTAAAATAGCGACCAAATTTTATAGACAATTTTAAGCTAGCAATAAAGTTTTATGGAAAATTTTAAGCTAGCAATAAATTTTTATAGAAAATTTAAAGCTAGCGATAAATTTTTATAGAAAATTTTAAGCTAGCGACAAATTTTTATAGAAATTTTTAAGCATGATGTGTTTTTAAATACTGTGGTGTAGGGTATCATACGGTCAGGCTTGACCTACTATACTTTCTTACTTGTTTCTATTAAATTTGTGTTATTTTAAAAAAAATTATGTCATGTTTTGTTTTTGCCGTTAGAAATATACAAATCCGTAATTGATTTTTAATTTTGAGCTTATTTGTTTATTTTTTAATTAAATTGGTTTGAGTTTTGCAAAGCAAATTCAGAGTAACTTTATATTTACCTTGGAATTTAAAAACAATTACATATTTATAAATTTTAAATTGAATTATTTGAAAATTAATTGGTAAAATTATGTAAAATTTCCTTAAAAAACAACTTTAATCCCCAATTTCACCAAGTTCGGTTATAATTAATTATCAGTTATAGTTGTCATAACATAACTGGAAGTTAAAGTAATAATTAGTTTTAACTGAGCTTGGTGAAATTCGGGGTGAATTTGAAAAAAAAAATTAAACGGTTTTGTAAAATGAAAAAACTTTTTTAAAAGACATTAAAATTTTTTCCAATTTTATAAGATTGCTAAAGTTCCTATGCCATTTCAAGGTCCCGATTAAATTCCTTGGAATATTAAAGTTTTTGTGTTCGTCGCTTTTTTAAGTTGTTTGATGTTGCAGGGCGAATAAAGCCCAGCTGATTTTTTTATTATGGGGTTAACGTTTTGTTTCTGGCAGTGATGTTTATTTGATAACATTTTGTACTTGTTTTTGACAGTGCCAGATTCGATTTTTCCTATGAATTCACCTTTGCGGCCACCTTATACTAATTCGCCTTAAATAGTTGTTTACTCTTGTAATTTCCCCGCGGAACTTGGCTTGTTAAAATAAATTTGAATGTTAACTTCACACCTCAATGTGTTTTTCTAGGATTTTCTCTTTAATATTTAATTCGGCTAGTTAATTAAATTAACGGCCAATTTCACATAGTTCAGTTAAAAATTACTATTAACTGGAAGTTAAAGTAATAGTTAGTTTTAACTGAACTTGGAGAAATTGGCCGTAAGGTACATATGCATATAATTCTAAAACTTTTTTTTTATTATTGTAACTAAATTTTACGATTCTTTAGCTTTGTTTTAAGTTTTCTTTCTTTTTATTAAAATGATTTTATTTGTTTCCTTTAGTTTGTTTTTCTTTTTTTGAATTTTTTCTCGTCATTAATTTATCCAAATGTCTTTTTTGGGGAAACTTTACTGTCATCGTTAGCAAAGGGCTGTAAAATGAAGTACATTTTAAGTAAAATTGTTTGGAATTTAAAATGACATTAACATTTTTCCAACTTAAAAGAGAAATATGGCGGTACCCACTTAAGAAAATAAAAAAACAATGTTGTTAGTTTGAAATAAAGTTTTATTAAAGATGCAAGTGAACATTTTTTAAACGAGTTTAAATTATTTTAAACTTTTAAGAGATTTTCTAAAATTAGTTTTATTTTACTAACTTAACCCGAAGCGCTTCGCTGGCATGAGTATAGTAAAATTAATTCAATTTTCTTAATCTTAATTGAAGGGATTAATGTTATGCCACAAAAAATTATTTTGAGTAAATCGACCTTGGAGTTAAAGAAAAAAAATAAAAATATTAAAATGCATTGAAATTAGAAACGAAATTTAAAATTGCTTTAATTTTTTGCG
This sequence comes from Pollenia griseotomentosa, assembly GCA_963931875.1. NCBI lineage: Eukaryota > Metazoa > Arthropoda > Insecta > Diptera > Polleniidae > Pollenia > Pollenia griseotomentosa. The sequence goes on along the minus strand of OZ007561.1, from coordinate 196,909,797 downwards.
GGGATGCTGGTATGGTTTAAATCAATAGGATTAACCTATTTTTTTTAATTCGGGTGGCTTATGTTGCATTTGAATTAAATTCTTTGTCTATGAATTTTTAGGTACAGTGAGCGTCAAAATAAAGTGTACAGCTTGTTTTCCAATGTAAAAAGTGTTGTAAGTTGTAAAAAAGGTAAAATTTCTACTTTGCCAAATTTGATCAGACTTCAAGCTTGTTGGCATCTGTGAAAAATACGTTGCTCCAAAAATTGACGAAAGCAAGTTGGACAAAAAAAAAAAAAGGTAGAAATAAGAAATTCAACGGAAAAAATACAGTATCTATAGAGAAGCGTGATAGTGTTGGCGTTTGTAATACGTCCTAACACAGATGGATCAGCTCAATAGTCGCTCGATATCAACTCAACTAAACATTTGGGAACATTTGGACAGACAAATTAAAAAAAAAACATACGGGCCTGTTCTGAAAATCACGTGTTTTTGAAACCACGAGCGTGATTATGTGGTGTTCTGAAAGTCATACCGTTTTTGTGTTTCTCTGTGTGCTTTTGGCAATTGAACATGACACCAAAACACACAAAAACGGGACACTCAAATTTTACACGTGTGATTTTAGTAGGCACATGTGATTTGAAATCACGTGATTTGAGTAAAAGTGATTTGCAGAACAGGCCTGATAAGCAGCAAGCACTATGCAGAAAAATCTGCAGGAAGAGTAGCCAAAATTGTCTACTGCGCTAACTTTAAAATAGGTGGAATCGATACCAAAGAAACTAGAAGCTAGAAACTAGAAATCAAATAAAGTATTAGCCACACAGTATTAAACAAACACAGACACTTAATCTTCTTTATATACTTACTAGCCATTTGAAACCATTGAAATAAAATACATACCTACATAAGTAAAATTTATTTAAAACTTCTCGTGTATTGATAGCAAACAATTTGTACAAGTTTCTTCTTCAGGTATTTAGACATTTATATTGTCTTTGTATGGGCGGTTTCACGCTCACTTTTCCAGTTCAGCTCGGTAATTTTTTACTGTTCTGTAAAAATCTGATCAAATAGTTTGGTATTTACCGTGCTGCTATCTACACAGAATAAATTCTAGCCCATTTTTTTAATTAAACCATAAATCAAAAGAAAAATCATCGTCGTGTAAATTAGAAATAAAGTTGGAATGCGGCTGGGAGGCCTTATGTCTGTAAAAAGCCTTTTAGAAGGCCTCTCTGCTAGTTCGTATTCCCGCTGGGATGCTAAACAAACACATAAAAAACGTATTTTCAGTTTTATACCTATACATACATATGTTTGTTTGGAAGTGTACACACATGTATGTATGTACATAGATGTACCATACTTATACAGAAAGTAAAAGATAGATACAAAAAATAACAAAAACTATTTTTCTTTACTAAAAGAATTGAATTAAAATCAAATTGCGTAAATCTTTATTTTCATTGTGCTAACGGTAAATACTTCATCTGACTCACAAATGTTTTTGTTTACATTTCAGCGTGTGTGAAGTTAACAACACAAATCAACAAATGTTTTGCATAATAAACACACGCTATTGTGAATTAATTGATGATAGATTTATTAAATAACATAAATTTTGAGTTTTCTAAAGCTTTTTAAAAGTAAAAATTAAAAAAAAAAAAAAAATCAATTTAATTTCAAAACACGACCTCAACTGTTTCGAATAACAAAAAAAAAAAAAAAAAAAAACTATTGCTTACTTATTCCATAAAAAAATGGCTATTTAAATTTGCAAGATCAAACAAAACGTGTAAACAATTTTAAAAATTGTATGTATGGAACAAATATTCAACAAGTTTCTCACATTAATCATTGTACCTATAGTAGAATATCTCTTTAACGGACTTCGAAGGGACCATTAATAAATGTCCCTACAAGGGGAATGTTCTCTCAAAAGAACTCAATGCCTTCCTTTCGAACGCTGTTCCTAAGAAAAGTGTCCGTTAAGGGAGCTTTCACTGTATAGGTATTTTTTTTTATAAACAAAAAAGCCAATTGCAAAATAAAAATAAATTTGATTTAACATTTATTTGTTAAAAGTCTAAAACTTGTCTTTATTATAGCAAAAAATAAATTAGTAAATGTTTATTAAAAAACCTGCTTTCAACTTCATAAGGTGACATCAGCTTTCTATAAAATACTAAATAGTTTATAAAAACATGTAATTAAATGAATTAATTTTTAATGAAAATTTAAGAAAGTGGTAGAAATATCTTCTATTAAAAAGGAGAAAAGGTGAAAAATTTGATTTTTATAGAAAGTATGTATATAGCTAGCGAAACATATTTATAGAAAACTTAAATCTAAAAATAAGTTTTTACTTAAATCTAGAAGAATCTAAAGCAAACTAATTTTTTATAAAAAATTTTGAGCTGAAGACAAATTTTGATGAAAATTAGTAAAAATTTTAAGCTAATATTTAAACAAATAAAGGCAAGCGACATTGGTTGCAAAGAATTTTAATAAAAATAATTTTTGATCTACCAATATTTTTTTTATAGAAATTAGTAAATATTTGACAAAAAGTTGTTATTGTGTTTTTATTCAAAATATCCCAAATTCATTTTTAAAAAGTTTTTAGTTGGGAAATTTTTCTTAATGCAAAAAAGAGCTGTACCTATTTACTTTATTTGAAATATTTTAAAGCTAACATTTAACACTAAAATTAAGATTAAACTCGATAATTATTTCAAACAAAAATTTAATTTTTTTAAACATATTGCAGTTAAATTCCTTAATACCTACATACTTCTATAAATTTCAATAAGCTTAACAAATTTTTCTCATTATCATTAAGTTTTAAATTTTAATTCCATACAAACTTTTGTTTTCCATGAAAACACCCAAAAGCACTTAAAATATAAACAAAATTCAATGGAATTTTTATAAAAACTATGAATTCCTTTGACTTTTTGCAGAAAAAAATATGAATAAATAATAATAAAAAAACAACTTAAAACAATAATGAACTTTTTCAAACAACACCCTCTATTTATAAAATGATTGCTGCAGAATTTCCCATATACTGCAGAAGCAGCCATTTTATGCAGCTCTGCTCTCTGTTTAACACTAAAATGAGCAGAGCTGTTAAAGGGGTATTTACACTATCACACAAGTCTTACGTGTTTTGAGGAAAATACAACCCAGTCATGATAAGTTGCTATTGTTTTTTTTTTTAGAATTTTCAAACAATTGGGGGATTCACAAGGTGTCATCAAATCATATTTCTTAAAATAATAACATGAAAAACGACTGTTGTGAACAACCCCTCATAATTTAGTGCGCTATTTTGAATTTAAGTCAGCTGATTTGAAACAAATATAAAAAAAATTAATATTTACCTAAAATCAAAATGTTTTTTAATTCTAATCCATGAATTTATAAATTAAATTAGATCTTTCCTGACTATTTTCCATTTTTCAGACGCAAACCACAAATATTTTATTTTGACCTAGGCCGATCCAATTTGACGCCGCAAGTGTTTTGTTGCAAAAAATGCTAGCCGCAGGTTAAATTCGGATGTTAGCCGGATAAAACAATACCATCAACGGCGACGGCTACAAATTCAAAGCCGCTCGGCTCAGTTGCTCGGCGCAGGTCTCTTCTGATTAATTACGACAACACGACAGCACAATAAACATAGCAAGCAAAGTTTTATTCATTTAAGACACTTTTTGTTTACAAAGCAACAACAATATTTTTAAACTATTGTAAAATGTTAGAACATTATGAAAATACAACATGATAGCACACCTTGTGAATACCCCAAATAATTAGATAAAGGAAGTATTTTTGTCAAAATATGTAAGACTTGTGTGATAGTGCAACGTACCCTTAATCAATAATTTTAAATGTTAAGCTCCACAATGCCCTTACAGTGCTGAAGCAGTCATGTCATGGCTGAATATAGAATTCGACTCACTGTTTTGATGATGAAGTAAGCAGACCTGCTTTTCATTGTTGTTGTTGTTATTATTAAAAATATTTGTTACACATGTTTTCAATACATAATTCCTTTGTGAATTGAGCAGTGTTGCCGAATTCCAATAATCAACATTTCTTTCGGTGTTTTAAAATGGGCAACTCCATTTTGTTATACATATAATGTTATTTGCAAATAATATTGAAGCGATGATACCAGACAACAATTTATTCCTCATGTCAGTTTTTGTTAATTCAAATTTGTTATAAATTCTTAACTGAACAGTTTAAAAGTGGCATAATAAGAAGAAAAGTTTATTTAGTTTTCAAATTAGGAGACAGATGATAACCAAGACAGGTTTTGATCTTTCCACATTGAAGCTGTCGTTTTTTGCTCCGTCAAACCGATACATACTTATTTCACTTTGTGGAACAACAAATTTACTATTTGCTTTTAAAACTAAAAAATTTTACTTGTAGGTATATGAAATTATTTTTAAGGCGAAATTACACAATAATTTTCTGATCCACAAATAGTCCAAGCAAAAGATTTTTGTCCCATTTTTGGATAATTACACAGAAATGGGCACGCCGGCTGCTATACAATGCTTATACATATGCATACATACGTATGTGTGTATACGAACAAACTTAATTCATTTAGTCACTGAATGACTAAATTTTAGTGGGAGTGAGAAAGGAGGGAGCATTATAATCGTCATTAAAACAAATGCAAGAAGAAAATATATTTAGAGAATTTACAGTTTTCCAAATGAACATATACAAATACATACATACATACATACATACTATTTAACAAAATACCCTGCAAATAATATTGGACCACCTGATCCATTTTGATTAAATGGACTACTCCATGGACTGGTCCGATGTAATGCAAGCATGGACCATGCCATTTTTAAAAAAGTGTTTGTAGTGCGACGACATGTCTTTGTTTTTCAACGACATGTTTTCGTTTTTAAACGAAGTTTAAACTAATCCTCTTGTGTATACAAAGAAGTACATAGTTTTAAGACTACTCCTTTGTACTCCAAAGCTGGGTTTTATGGTCCTGCCCTAGGACATCGTAATGTTAAATTGACCATGTTTTTCCACACGTTTGAGTTACTTTTGGACTAGTCCCTTGTGGGCTAGACGTTGCACGCGTGTTTGGACTAGTCCTATTATTTGCAGGGTAATTATGAATAGCAAAAAAATAACATTGTAAAAATATGTGTTTTTGTTGTATTCTTAGTACCATGAGCATTGAGAGTTTTTAGTAAAAGTATGTACATCATACTAGGGTGGGTCAATAAGTCCGTGACGTTTTGAATTTCCCGCTTCTTAACTGAAACTACAACACTTCTCTTGTCAACAGACAGTTGACTCCAAACAAAACTTTATTAAGCTGCGTCACTTAGTTTGAATAAGAGTTTTTCTTTTCCCGTACTTTTTTATAATCCCGGAAAAGCGGGATTTATTTTTCAATTTCCTGGGAATTCCCGCTTAATATAAAGGGTGCAAAATATAATTTAATGTTATTATTTAAAAAAAGTATACAAATAAAAATTCATGACATCTTTTGAACAAGTTTATCAATGCATTAAACGCTTGTAAAAAAATAAAACAATTCAGTCCTTTATATGCAGAGCATTGACATAAAACCAAAATCGTTAAATTATTTAAACAAAATATTTTTTTAAAAATACTATTTAAGTACAGACTAAGCATTTATTTAATAGTCTGACAGTCTTATATTAAATTTCAATCAAGAAGAGGTTTTTGCGAAAACAACAAAGCAATTTGCCAGTTCAGTTTTTAATACACGGGCACTTGCAAATTTATTATCAAAGTAATTCTTGGGAATGCATAACTTTAAATTAATAAGTTTTTTTTTGTTGTGATTAATTCCAAATTTTCATTCCTGATAAATACACCGAAATTTATTTTTGGAGGATATAATTTTCTTTAAAAAAGAATAACAAGAGATTATAAAATGTTCTTTTGACTATAAAGGCAATCATCCGTAGAAAGAGAACGTGTTTTCTCATTGATAGAATTCTTCTGTTTTTTCTTTACCCAGAATTCCAAATTATTTTCTTTATATTAAATCACTATTTAATTTACTAATTACTGCAATCAACATTTCTTTTAATGATAATTTTTCACTTTTGTAATCATCACTTACAGAAAAACATTTACTAGATTTTCAGAATCTAATCCACAAAAGTCTGATATGCATATAAAATTATTAAATTTTATATAAATTTTTCATATTATTCGAATGTGTATTCTATGTCAAATACAATCCTCAAAAGCTTTTATACTTTAATAGCCTCATTCCTTCAATATTTCACAGGAATATTTTCTATGCACTATCAGAATTTTTGTTTTGTATATTTCTGTTACGAAGCTTACCTTAGCTATCCTTTGGTTAGCAATGAAGTAAATTGTAAAGAAAATTTATACAACTATTAGATACCAGCAGAATGTAATGCATTTTCTGGCCCGCTACGGCCTTCGTCAGCATTCTTTGTATCTTATAACTGGATAGTGCCTATTGTAAATTTTATGTATTTAACTTAATTATTTTAACAAATAGAATCTGGGAATTTATTCCTCATGGTGAGTTACATTTTATTATATAAATTTTTCATATTATTCGAATGTGAATAATATGAAAAATTTATATAATAAAATGTAACTCACCATGAGGAATAAATTCCCAGATTCTATTTGTTAAAATTATTAAATTTTTTGAAACAAGTGGGAACAACTTTTTTTGTTTTTATCAAATTATTTTGGGTTTTTAAAAAAATTTTAAGTGTGCACATTTCTTTCACTAGTTCTCTTCTTTCACTTGTTCACGAAAGTTCTGAGCATCAACTTACTTATTGGAATTGAATTTACATCTATTTCTTGACACAATTTATTTGCTATTATATCAGCAGTAAAGTTGCCATAATTAAATGAATTAGGCTCGGGAATTCCCGCTTAAATTCCGCAGGACTTTTTCCCGAAAAATGTGCTCGGCGTAAAAAGATTGGACTGCAACCATGAAATCATATCATAAACAAATATGAAACTGTTTTGATAATTTGACAAATCTTTTTTTTTGGAGAAAGGTTTAGAGCTTAAAGGAGACTACGTTAATTTACTAATTACTGCAATCAACATTTCTTTTAATGATAATTTTTCACTTTTGTAATCATCACTTACAGAAAAACATTTACTAGATTTTCAGAATCTAATCCAAAAAAGTCTGATATGCAACTGATATGCATATAAAATTATCAAATTTTTTGAAGCAAGTGGGAACAACTTTTTTTGTTTTTATCAAATTATTTTGGGTTTTTAAAAAAAATTAAAGTTGTGCACATTTCTTTCACTAGTTCTCTTCTTTCACTTGTTCACGAAAGTTCTGAGCATCAACTTACTTATTGGAATTGAATTTACATCTATTTCTTGACACAATTTATTTGCTATTATATCAGCAGTAAAGTTGCCATAATTAAATGAATTAGGCTCGGGAATTCCCGCATAAATTCCGCAGGACTTTTTCCCGAAAAATGTGCTGAATCCCGTATGAAAAACACTAGTTTGAATGTAATTTCGTGTGCTCTCTTCAGTCGTTCCATGACAAAAAACCGGATCGCTCCCTGATCCGTCCTATTTTCCGAGGACTTTTTTTTGTTTCCAAACTTAAAAAAATGGATCGGCGTAAAAAGATTGGACTGCAACGATGAAATCATATCATAAATAAATATGAACCTGTTTTGATAATTTGACAAATCCTTTTTTTTTTGGAGAAAGGTTTAGAGCTTAAAGGAGACTACGTTAAAAAGAATATGATTTTTTCTATCTTAAACCTGTGTTTGATTTAAAAAGTCACCGACATACTGACCCACCCCCGTATAAATTCTTTGTTATTACTTCGAAATTTGTATGTATAAACAAAAAAAAAAAAAAAAAATAAATTATTTGTTGTTGTTGTTTATTTTTCTTCATTATGATATTGTTTATGAGCAACAGTTTTTCAATTTTCCTATTAAAATGTTTTTTTTTTTCTTTCGAAAAAGGAAAAAAAATATACTTAATAAAAGCAAAAATATTATTTTTAAACATGGCCGGTTCGTGTGAACATGGACGGAGGAGGCTGCTGTATTGTGTGTGTTTTTTTTTTATTTTTTTGATAGATGATAATGATGACTCAGTAATAGAAGAAAAAGTGTTTATTATTAAAATGGAATCTGTAGAAATTACTTTGAAAACGTTAAAAACTTTTAATAAAGTGGACAATTCTGAATAAAACTGAAATAATTTTATGGTTTTAAAAAGGAAAAAAAAAATAATAATATTAACCAAAATGCATTTAAGAAATTATTGTGAAATTTGACTATTCAACAGGAATAACATTTGTTAACATGGTTAAAATCCATTGAATAGGAATCAAAAAGACAAGCCCATACATATTTCTTATTTTATTGTTGCCACATTTTAGTGTAAATAACGTCTTGCCAGATAAAGAAATGGAAGATTTCGTCCCTATTATTTTTTCTAACACTTTTTATAAGATATACCTAACATATATGTACATAGGTATATTATTTAAAATTAAACATTCAAAATAATTATTAATTAATTTTTCTTTTAATTTTAGGTATGTACCTATTTGTTGGAAATATGAAAACATTCTGCAAACTGTTATGATTTTTAAGATAAGTATGACAATTATTAAGTGGAGTTGTGAAATTCAATATCTGTGATATATCATATCTGATCAAGAAAATATGAACATACCTACCTATTTGATATTTATGTTTGCCACAATTTAAACACCATTATTAATGTAAAAAATGTCCAGCCATTTATCTTCTTTATTCTTTTAATTTTTAACTTTTTGACCCTTTTCATCCCAAAATCAATCACAGTTGTTGTAACCTTGCTTAGTCTAGACACCTACTTATAGCGCAAATTTTTTTTCGTTCCTTTTTTAAACCCTCAAGCGATTTAAATTAAATTGCTGTGTAAATTATTCAATATTTAGTTTTCAATGCAGAAATATTCCATAGCAAAAAATTACATATTGCACAATTTCATTATACAATTTAAGCTTGTCATTGTTAATATTTTTGTTAAATAAAAAAAAAAAAAAAACGGTTTTCACAAAAGACTTAAAACTCAATGATGCATTTAATATGATTTATTATTTGCACTCTGTGTTCACACATTCGTCTTTAATGAGCGCCAGTGTGAACTAAAGCAGACCCCGTCCTTTGTACTCAGCTGCAGTTCTACAATTTAATGAATTTACCACAGATTTCTAGTCGGTTTGTTGTTTGCACTTGTATAAATTTGTAATAAATATTAAAAGGCATTCACATGAGTACATGCATACTTGTTGAGGGTATTAGTGCAGTGTGAATTGTAATTTTTTTTTGTTTGTTTCTAAGACTCTGTTGTATGTCACATTGCACATATTGTTTTTGTAATTATTAAGGTTCAGGGCTGAGATTCATAGTTCCAAAAAAGCTATTAATTTTTGTTGTTTCTCTAAATAAATTAAAAAAATTTTTTAATATTTAAAGGTTTTTTTTCTCTTGCAAAATATTCTTTTATATGCATATTTAATAGAAAATGGTATTTTAAAATTTATAAAAAGAATTTCTTTAATTATTCTTTTATAGCCTTAAGTCAGGTGTTGATAGTGGTCATGTTGTTTTTGTGGTTTTGTTTTCTTTTTTTTATTTTATTGTGGTCTTTGGATTCTTTTTTTTTGTGGCTTATGGCAGATGTGCTAATTTTGTGTTTTTCATTTCATTGAGTTGGGTTTTCTACGGAAAAACCCCATTGTACAATAAAAAGCTTAAAAAACCAACATAATATATTTCATGAGGGTGTTTGTCTAAAAAATAGTATTAAAGCAAAATACTTTAAAACAACTTTAGAGGAAAGTATGTACTGGATATGACAATTGTTTTAATAAAATAATTGGGGGATTCACAAGGTGTCATAAATAAAAACATGAAAAAATACGACTGTTGTGAACAACCCCTCATAATTCAGTGTGCTATTTTGAATTTAATTCAGCTGATTTAAAATATTTATAAAAAATAAATATTTACCTAAAATAAAAATATTTTTTATTCTAATCCATGAATTGATAAATTAAATTAGATCTTACCTGGCTATTTTCCATTTTTCAGATGCAAATCACAAATAAACTTTATTTTGTTTGTTTACCAAACAACAGAGTACTAAGCTGTTCTAAGTTGACGCCGCAAGTGCTTTGTTGCAGAAATTGCTAGCCGCAGCTTAAATTCGGACGGCAACGGCTTACAAAAACTAGCGAATCGGCTCAGGCGCTCAGCGCAGCAGGTCTCTTCTGATTAATTACGACAGCGCAATAAACATAGCAAGCAAAGTTCTATTAATTTAAGACACTTTTTGTTAACAAAGCAACAACAATATTTTTTAACCATTGTAAAATGTTAGAACATTATGACAATACAACATAAAAGCACACCTAGTGAATACCCCAAATGTCTTCAATACGATGTTAAACATAAAAAATTGATTAAAAATATAAAACTTTAAAATTTTTTTTAAACTATTAAAAAATTGTAACTGGACTACATAAAACTACAGAACAACTGCACTAGAACTGAATTTATACTGAACTAAACTATAGTTTTTTAAGAACTGAACCAAAACAGAACCAGAACTGACAACGAATAGAGCTGTACTGGAACGTAACTATATCTGAATTAGAACTGACCTTAAACAAAACTAAAACTGAGTTAGGATATAAATTTAAACAGAACTTAAACAGATAAAATAAAAGAAATGAAATAGAGTTGAACAAGAGCTGAACTAGAACTGATGTAGCACAAAACTAGAACTAAATTAAAAATGATCTAAAACTAAACTAGAATTGCAGAATAATTGAACCAGAACTGAACTAAACTAAACATTTTTCTTGTTTCGCTGCCAAACTATTTTTTTTAGTTTCCTTTCTGTCTTTCTAATTTTATTTGCTCATTGTGCAAAATTTTTCTCTAATCCAAATTAATGTTATTTGTGATTTTCCCCATTAAGTTGTCTACAAGTTCGTATATAACTTTTGGTCTGTATTTTTTTTCGTACGGTTACCTAAAACCATTATTTCCCCTTTAATCTCTTGATGGTTTCGTTTTTTGTTGCCTTGGCTTTTTTTTATTCTATTTGTGATTTAGTTGTGTGCAGAGCTCCCTTTCAATCACTTTGATTTCAAAAGTAGTAAAGTAAATATAAATTGGAGCATACGTGATGCCAAGCACGTACTTGAGAATATTTTATAGAAAAATCCCCATCTAGAGGCACAGGAACAGATAGAAACTAAAGCCTGTTTAGAAAACTGAAGACAAGTACATATAAGACAAAGAGAGTTGAACAAGATTTTAAAGCAAACGAGAGGATTAAAAGTTGTTAAATTTTTTTATAAAAATAACTTATTTAATTTAAAGTATCTATCTCAAATAGAATGTTTGGTTTGAAGAATTGAATAGGGGATAAAAAACTTAAAGCCAGAAAATATTATTAACTTGGAAGTTTTGTTTGACTAAAAGCAAAATTTAATAATCGTCTTACTCTTCCGCAGAATAATTCCTTGAATTGAAACTTGCTTTCAATTCAAACCTGGCGCCTAATTCTGGCAGTCGTGATCGAGTACTTTCTCGATTCGAAAGCAATTTTATTTCAGTCGATACTGAACGAATCGATATTATTTTTTCAGTATTGTGAAACTCAAATTAATGCTTTACAACACTGAAAAAATAATTCCGATTCGTTCAGTATTGACTGAAATAATTAGATTTTAAATTGCTTTCGAATCGAGAAAGTACTCGATCACGAATGCCAGAATTAGGCCCCTGTTCTAGTTTTTATTTTCAGTCTTAATTGTTTTATAATTCTCTTTTAACTTCCTGTAATTTTATCACCCTTTTTAAACAACTTAAAAACAAGCTCTTTCCGTTTCTATTTCTAAATCACAAATTTAAATGCTTGGAACAAATGACTGCATTTTAGCAAAACTTTAGCTTAAAACAAGCAAAAAAAATCCTTATTACAAACTCCTGTTAGATATTAAAAGCTAAAGTCTTGTTAAATACGATGAGTTTTTTATATCAACTTTTTTTAGTGCTGGTACAATCGACCAACGAAAAAAAAAAACCAAAAGTCAAAAGGTCTGCTTCACCCTCTTTTTTACTGACTTAATTCTTTAAAGATTTTTTTGTTTTTCAGTTTTTTTTTTTTGTAAACTGGCCTTTTACCCCGAGATGTGTGTTCATTCTACTCAGTTTATTTATGGTATAATAAGCAAACACATAAATTTTTGTTTGTATTTAAACACTTAAATGTAGGAAAATGTCTGTAAAAATGGCAAGGATTAAACAAAAAGGACACACAAATAAAAGTCTAGTGGAAAAAACAGTTTGAAACGAATTTTAAACAAACTACAGATAAACAAACAGTGGAGGAAAGAGTAAAACTGCAAAGAACTCTGATGGTGAATGTGGTTATTCTTGAAACATATAAGTTCGACCTAAGTTCAATCCCCCGTTCAGCCAAGAATAAAAAATTATCAATAAATTTTAGCTAATCACATGCTGCTAATTTTCTTCCTTTATTGAAATAATTTAGTACAAATTTAATTTGATGAACTTGGGCCCGACTTAAAATAAAAAAAAATTTGGATTTAAAACCATAAACAGTTCGACTAACCACAAAGAAACTAATTATTTTTATAATTCAACGTTTTTCATTTTTTCGAATTTATTCTATGAGCTAAATTTCAGTTATGTATTTTATAGAATAAATTCGAAAAAATGAAAAATGTTGAATATAATGTAAAGTAACCTTCGGAAGGAAATAATTCCCAGTTTCTATTTTTATAATTTTTAAAAGAGTCTTTCTTTTAATTTCTACACCTACAAATGGGCATTTCCATATCAACGTACGTGACATTTGTACGCCTTCGAAGAGGTAAATAGGAAAAATAGTAGTAACTTTTTTAAAATTATTTTTCATTTAGAGGGTACGATGTTTGAAAAAATTATAGATTCGGATCCTTGTCTAAAATATCTAGCAAAATATTGTACGTGGCATTTTCAATTTTGACAATTTTGACATTGACAATTTCTTACATAAACCAAATATTTTTCGTTTATAAGCCGTAACTTAAAGAAATTAATTATTTTTTAATGATTTTATAATGAACAAAATTTAATATCGTTCGTGACATATCGTACGTGACAGATTTTTCTTAATAATATCCCTGCACCATGGTGCGATAAAAGCAGAAAGTTATAAAAATTCCGTTTTTTTAAGATATAAATTAATCTATTTTGTGTCACTCCCTTTTCTCCAATTCTGTCCACGTTTTGTCGGATGATGTATAGTGATAACCAAGATGCTTGTACCTAAGTTTGACACTTTATCTCTTGCCGTTCTCCAGATATACAGAAATTAATAATGTCTTTGTACGAAAGGCGCCACGCCTACTTCTCCAATGACGCCCATATTTTAAGAGAGGTTGTGCATTGGTTACCCACCTATGAATACCAAATTTGGACAATTTTTTTCTCACCATTACTTAGATATAAATAAATCTATTCCATTTAATTAATCCAGGTAAAGAACTCGACATGCATTGTTTTGACTATGTATACCATTTTGCCTAATATCAAAGGTATACATACATTTGATCTTACCTCATGCATCCTGTTCACTGTTGTTGTAATTTTAATTTTAAAGAATAATTACCAAAACTTGAATTTAATTATTAGAAAAGTGAAAATAGTTGATTGCAATTTCTTCAATAAATCAAAGATATAGTCAGTTTAAACTTTAATTTTTGCTCTTTTAAAGCGTTCCAACAATAGAAAAAACAACACGCATTTTGTTTGTTTAAAAAATAATAAAGATGTCAAGAACAAAAGCAATTGTTTGTGTAAAAAATTATAGAAATGAGTACCCCGGTAGGCTAGCTGGTAGTGAGCTAGTCTATCAACGCCGGGGTTGCGGGTTCGACTCCCGCCAGACTCTGGTTTATTTTCTGCTGACAAGCGTAGAGCTTCACGGCGATAAGCTTAAGGAATTAAAAAAAAAAATGCTAAAAAAAAAAATCCACGTAAAACACACAGCTCTGCAAAAAATCCGCAGGGGTTTCGAGCAGACCTACTAATTGGACCATGCACTAAAGTTTGAGTTATTTTTTCCATTTTACCTTTTTTAAAAATATTTAAGGGTTTTTGAGTTTTGCCTGACTACTAATGGAAATGCCCATATATCAGTCTGAAATGTTTAACATTTTGCCATGTATGAAATATGTATGTCAGCTTCTCTAAATGTTATGACAGCTGTCAGTCATGATTTGCCTCTTATATTTAACTTTATATTTATTCCACATTTCGCCATCACATGAGAGTATTCTTAACATAAAATCTATGTCATCCCATAAAAACTCTCTAAATTACCGTCCGCAAAACATTTTTGCTGTGTGCCCAATACAATAAGCTAACGAACATGCTCACTCTCGTGGGCGTAATGTAAAATAATGCGAATCCTAACAATTCATTAAGAGTGGTTTTTACAGTCCCACATTCAGAGAACATACATACTCACTCGCATTCATGGGAACACCCATTCAATATTAAAAAAAAACACAAGAAAAAAAAAAAAACGAAACGTTTACAATATTTAAAAAAGTCCTGTAAATCCTGCATGAGCTTTTCTCCCCTTTGGAGAAAAAAAATTAAAAGAGGGTACTTTAACCTCTTGTTTGTATACACAAATACTTCCGTATTTGTTATTACACACACTCACACAAAGAATGTTAAAAACTCTTTCAATAAAATGATGAAATAGTTAAAGGATACAGAAGAAATAAAGGAATATTTGTAACAATTTCTGTTTGGTTCGCTGCAAGTTTCACAGGCTGAACGCAAACTTGTGGCGTTGATGATGTAAAAAAAAGAATGAAAACAATGTGGGATATTATTTTAAATTAAAATATGTCCTTGCTCGAGTGGGCTTTTGTTTTCTATGTGTGATGTGGATGGTGGTACTTGAGCGAATAAAAATAGTATGATAATGTGTCATTGGGTTAAATTATATTTGTTTCAGTCAGTCAGTCAGTTATTTATTCGTATTTTTCTTTTACATTAAAAATTTGAAAGGTTTCTTTCTGTTGTAGAAATGTGTGTAGTGGAGGCAATTTAAATAAAAGTTTACAGAAATTTTGTTTAAAAAAAATTAACCAGACGGTTACTGCAGACATACATTGAGCTTTCAAAGAGTTATGGAAGGTAAAAAGAAAGAAACATAAGTTCAGACCGACAAACAAATAAAAAAGCTTTTTAAATTCTTCGCCTAAAAATCCACATTAAGATATCTCTCTATCTCTTTATCTCCTAGTGCTGGTTCTCACTCTTCAAGCTTAAACCGGCAAGTTTTGAGTTTTTAGGAGAGAGATGAAATGAAATGGCATCTCCTTTTCCTTTCTCTCCTAAAAGATCAAGACTTGACGACTAAACTTGAAGAGTGTGAACCAGCACAAGGAGATAAAGAGATAGAGATATCTTAATGTGGATTTGTAAAAAGCTCACATTCTAATAAGCATAAATTTGAAAAAATTGCTCTATAATTGTAAGAAATCGATTTAAATTTAAATTAAGTTGAGTTGAGTTTATTTGTAGTTCTGTTCTGTCTAGTTTGGTTTAAGTGAAATTTCGATCGATATCGAACGTGATAGTTTGCCTCCAGGGGGCTTTCTCACCATTGCGTTGCGAAAGAAGAGCGGTAGCACATTTTCAAACTTATATAAATGTCTTAACTTAACTTTACTTTTCTTTTTATTTTAACATATTTTGACATTTCTTTACTGTTAGTCTGCGCCATCTTTAAGTTTTATTGCCAGTGTTGCTTTGTTTTCAAAAATTTTGTGCAAGCGATAGAGAGTATCAAATTGGCCTCTTATTGCATTTAGCTTTCGTATCGAAATTCCATATGCATCGCAATAAAGAGCAGCCCCCCAGTTCTAGTTAGTTTAAGTCTAGTTCAGCTCTAGATCAGTTCTAATTCGGTTCAAGTTCAGGTTTAGTTCAGTTCTAAGTCAGTTCTATTTGGTTCTAGTTCAGTTCTGGTTTAGTTGTAGTTCAATTCTAGTTCTGTTCTAGTTAAGGTCTGGTTTAGTTCTTCTAAAGTTCTGGTTCATATTTTGAAACTAATTGGTCGATTACGGATGACAAGACAATTGAAGTTGAGTTGCCAGCAGAGAAATCAGGTAACGACACTAATTTTAAAATTTACAAAATTTTTTTTATTTTATATTTTAAAATGAGCCGCGAAGCCTGATTTCGCTGAGGGCAACTCTATTTCAGTTCAATTGTCATCCGTAATCGACCCATAACTTCCTCTTTAACCATCAAGAAATATTTTTGTTGTAAAAAGTAATAAACATACAAATACTTCTCCCATCCAGGAGCTCTTTTGTCTAATTACAAAAAAATGTTCTTTTCTTTTACAAAGAATTTTTTTTCTTTTGCATCATTTAAATTATTCCCAGTTGGTTTTATAAACAAATTTTGTTTTTTATTTTTCATTGCTGCTGGTATGAATGATATTTTGTATCAGCCACACGCAGGGCTGCCAGATTTGACGATTTATCGTCATTTTGACGATTTTTTGTTCCGAAATTAGCAAAGTGCCGATTTGCTGATTTTTTTAAAAAAAGTGACGATTTTTTTCTGTCTCCAAATTCTGAATAAAACATTACAATTTCTGACAATTTCGTTTTTTAATCTTGGAATGTTTAACAGCCCTACCTTAACAAGAGCGGGAGGCGGAACGTTTTCTTTCGCTTGGCTTTTACGCTGATATGTCATACCAAGAAAGAGCGTTAACTTTATGTCACGAGCAGTAGTGATAGCTAATAGCTAAATATAGCTAAAATCTAAATAAAAATAGAGATAAAAACGCTAGATTGACCAAAAAATAGCTAAATTGCCATTATTAATTAAAAAAAGTGGCAAAATTCACTTTTAAACGAGCTGTCAAAATCGGCTTTTCCAATTGCAAAGCGGTCAGGCCACTCTATTCAAAAACTAGGGAACGCGTGCCGCTTTTTTTAGGTACGGCTGTAATATGAAATTCTTAAGAAAATCTTGGATTATTTTCTATTCTCATACGATTCTTGACATGAAAGTCTCGTTAGATTATCTTTACCCACGTCTTGAACGATTCCCACAAAGATTGAAGAAGCGTCTTTCGCTGTGCTATGGAAGAATCTCACTCGTGGACGGTTTTTTGAAACGATAAAGGCGATTTTTTTATTTTTTCTCAGGAAACTGACGATTTCCTCACAAATTTATCTGGCAGGCCTGGCCACACGTTCAAGCAATTCCAAGCAAAATCAAACAAGCACAGTCATGAAACATTTACTATATTTTACACAAAGATGTTTTTTTTTTTGTAATATTTTCCTAAAAGCTATCTTCTTGAAATTTTGAAATGTGTATATGTAAATTTTTTCTTCTCTTGACGGTTCATTACTGGTTTTAGTTATTTTTCTGTTCTTAATTTTTATTAGATGTGTAAAAATAAACAAATTCTATTTTAAGTACAGAATTTATTTTTATGTAAATCTAAAAAAAAAAATATATAAACACCTGCTGGATATTAAGATTTACTTGCCTCGTACCCTTTTTTTACTCAGACGTAATTTTAAATAATTTGAATAGGGTTTCGCAGTAATGATTACACACGTAAACAGCCATTTAGCGTTCATATTTAAACACATGTTGCATACACATAGACCTAGAAAAACGGATCAAAATGGTTATCTTCGTTTGAATCGTGATATAATTTGAGATAACTGCTCTTGGAACTATTATAAAATAAATTAAAAAAATTTTTAATTTTCTTAACTGTTTTTTATGATCTAGAATTATAAATATCTTCTTTTAAGCCGCTTAAAGAGCTCTAAGTGTCTTTCTCACAAGTATTTACTTTTTCACACATATATGCGTTTATTTTTTGTTCAGTCTATTTTTCTTTTCGTTTTTATATATACATACATAAAAACATACATACATATATTTTTTTATGTTTAATGACATGATGTTTGCTTAGATTCGAGCTGCTGCTTTTGATGTATGTAACTGCCACACAGTTTATGTGTGTTTTAACGCAACACTAATGTGCACTTCCGTTTTCCGTTTTGAAATTCAAATATTTCTGTGTCTCATGTGTGCATGTGAGTTCTTTTGGATTAATATTAAAACCACTTTATATGCACATGAGATCTACCCTAATTTGAAGAAAAAAGTAAACAAAAATAAAATATTTTGAATATGGCTGCAACGAAATTCAAGTACCCTTTACAATATTCATTTTAGGTCTACATAGTTCGGTTCTAGTAATAATTAGTAACTAATACAAGTTCCGATTCTAAGTTAAGTTCTTTTTCGAATAAAAATTTCGACTGTAGTTACATTCTAATTAAGACTGAAGTTGATGGTCTAATTCAGTCGTAGTCTGATTTTACACACACGAATTTTACTTGCAGCAAGTCTCTTCAATTCGCTTTTCAAACTGCCCGTTTGTTTACACTCAAATATCAAAAGAGAATCAAAAAATATTATCGGTACAAGCAAGTATTTACCCTTCTACTTTCCTCTCTCTATCTCCAGTAAACTCAAACTGGATTCAAGAAAAATTATTGAGTGTTAAAGCAGTTCTAGCTTAATTTTAGCTCAGTGTTAGTTAAGTACCAGTTGAGTTTTAAATAAGTTCTATTTAAGTTTAAGTTCTTGTGTTGTTCTAGTTAAGTCCAAGTTCTGTTCTAGTTCAGTTCTAAATCAGTTCTATATTCACTTATAAATCAGTTCAAGTTCAATTTTATTACAATTCAAGTTTAGTTCTAGTTCAGTTCTAGTTTTGTTCTGGTTCACTTTTTGTTGAGTTCTTGTTTAGTTAAAGTTTAGTTTTAATTGAGTTCTAGTTAAGTTCCATTTTATATCTAGTTTAGTTTTGGATCAGTTTTAATTCAGTTCTAATTTAATTCTAGTTCAGTTCTTGTTCAGTTTAGCTTCAGTTCTAGCTTAGTGCTAATTCTGTTCCCAATTTTCTTGCAATTTTTAATTCAATAAATATGAAACAAAAGTTTAATTCTAGTTCATTACGAGTTCGCGTTCAATTAAAGTTCTGTTTTAGTTAAGTTCTTGCTTAGTGCTAGTTCAGAGTGGGCTTAGTTTGACTTTAGTTCCAGTATACGTTTTTTTAAAGTTAGCGTTTTTTTCTTCTTTTTTTTTAGCGATTTTTATTCAATGACATCAATCTCACCCTTTTTATTGTTCGTTATTTTGCAATTACGTTTTTATATATTTTATAACAATTTAGCAAATAAATAATAATTTATTTCTGTTTACTTATTGTATTCATATCTCACATGTTTGTACAATTGTTGTTGCTTTTTTTCTAACACAACTCTACTAATTAGTACAACCTTTTGCCAACGAAACCCCATAAAAGAGTGCATGTAACAGTTGGTTGTTGTTTGTGGCAGTCAGCAATCATAATATCAAACAAATGCAATAACAAAAAAAATATTTTTTATTTATTTTAAAATTTTACTGCAATTGTTGCTAATTTCTTTTGCCATTTGCAAACAAAACAAATAAATGAGTGTTTGGAAGTCTATACACAATATTTGTGTCAATTACTCAACCATTATAACGATTGTGTAATAGAAAATAAGTTTTTTAGCAAAAAAAAAAACAAAGAAAAACATTTCTAGTTCAAATTACTGTTTGACAACATTATTTAGCCTGATTGGAAAAACATTTTTTAGTTTTCAACAAGTCAAGGTGTCTGCCACAAACAGAAGCAAACTAAAATGAACTTATGTCTCAAAGACGTTCAATGTAAATCTTGGCGTTTGTTCTGTGTTTTCGTTGTAAAAAGTTAGAGGGTTTCGTTTCAAATATATTTATGTAATTTGCAAGCCAAAAGATTAGAAACAAGGTTGTCTATATTCAACGTCAGCGGGGGCTTAGGGCGAAGTAACTGTGCGCTTTTATTTTATGTGGGTTGGTGTTTGGTATTCAAAATGTTTCTTGAACTCAAAAGAAATATTTAGAAATCAATAGGTATGCATTGGCTTGTAAGAGGCCAAGCAAACGAACTGTAAGTAATTTATAATTTTTCGATAGAAAATCTACCGTTACTTAGATTTTGTATTAAAAATCTTTTGGCTACTAAAATTTTGTTTACAAAATTTTTCGTCTACTAAGATTTCATAGAAAACCTTGGTCTGAGTTCATACGGATCTTTCTTTATTGAAAAGATTCTTCCTTTTTCTTCTTTGAACATGAATTGGTGTTCAAATGATTCATGTCATGTCGACGCCATGTTTTTTATTTTGTATAGTCGTGCGTATGAAAACAAAAACAAAATTAAACAACGAATAAGAAAGCAAAACGTAAAGACAGTACAGGCACGTGTGTACTCGTTTCTTTTCCCTTCGCCCCTCTCGCCTATAAAGTAGCAATCTTTTCAATAAAGAAAGAGCCGTATGAACTCAGACTTGTTTTTACTTTGACTACTAGGATTTTGTATAGAAAATTTTTTTATTACTAAGATTTTCTATAAGAAATCTTTTGGAGTTTAAGATTTTGTATGGAAAATCTTATGGCTACTAAGATTTTTTATAGAAGAACTTTCGGCTACTAAGATTTTCTATAGAAATACGTTCGGCTCCTACTTCTTTATATATAAAATCTTTTGGCTGTTATGATTTTTTATAGAAAATTTTAAGTCTACTTATTTTCCTATCTTAATTATTAAATAATTAAAATCTCTCTAAAAAATCACAACATTTTTTAAAAAATTCTTTGTAGATACTTCATTTTCTATAGAAAATTTTAGTAGACAATAAATTTTTGATTTTTCGATTGAAAATCTAAGTAGCCTAAATTTTCTATAATAAATTTAGAAGCCCATAAATTTTCTGTAGAAACCCTTAGTAGCTAGTAAATTTTATATAGAAAAATCTATGTAGCCCTCAAATTTTGTATAGACTATTTTAGTAGCCATTCATTTTTCTGTAAGAAATCTAAGTAGCCACTTGAGTTTTTTTTATAGAAAATTATAGTAGACACTAAATGTTCAGTAGCAAATACAGTAGCTACAATATTTCGCTAACTTAAATATTATGTACTAATTAGTAAATTTTGAATAGAAAATCGTGGTAGCCGATTTTCTATTTTAGTAGCATTTTGATAGAAATTCTTAATAGCCACTAAATTTACGACATAAAATCTTAGTAAATAGAAAATCTAAGTAGCTACTTATTTTCAGAGACTACTTTGTTTAAGTAGCTACTAAATTTTCTGTATAAAATAAAGTTGCCTTAATATTTTCTATTGAAAAACTTAATAGCCTGAGACTTTCAATAAAAATCTTAAGCAGCCTCATAATTTTCTATAAAAGGTTCTAGTAGCCTAAGAATTTTTTTTAAAAATTTAAGTGGTTAAAATATTTTTATAAAAAATCTTAAGTAGGCTAAAGATTTTCTGTAGAAAATCTAAGTAGCCCATACATTTTTGATAGAAAATCCTAATGGCCACTTAATTTGCGATAGTAAATCTCAGAGGCTACTAAGTTTTGTATATAAAATATAGTAACCTGAATATTTGCCATTAAAAAACTTAATAGCCTGAAGATATTTAATAGAAAATTTAAGTAGCTTAATAATTTTCCATAGATGGTGCTAGTAGAAAATCTTGTAGCCTTAAAACGTTTCAATATAAAATACTGTAGGGCTAAAGACTTTTATGGAAATTCTTGGTAGCCTTATGGTTTTTACTCGATAATCTTGATAGGATTTCTATAGAAATTCAAAGTTGAAGAAAGGCTAAGCATTAAAAACCTCTAACTTTTTCGTCAAATAAATAAACTTTTATTAGCATTTTTAAGTTTTTGTCTTCTAATGTTTTTTGTCGAATTTTTAATGAATTACTTTTCAACATGCAACAATTTAAATTATTATTTATTGTCATCGCTCTTCCCCCTTTTAGTTTAACAGTTGTTTTTGTACAACCTGCATTTTTGCTTTTTCAAAAAAAAAAAAAAAATAATAAAAAAATTTTTAAAACGTTGGTCAGACTTTAACTTTATCATAAAGAAAGATTAATGTTATTTTCTACAATCAAGTAAACTTTCTAAGGGTGAAGTTCAAAGTAAATTTTTATTGACGGCACGAACGAATTATATGACACATAACCCAGCAAAACATTTTAACCTTAAACTTAATTTTAATAATTCTTCTTAATCCAGAACATTAATCAATTAATTCCACTAATTCTCCGAATTTGAACAAAAATGTTTTTGTTTTAATTTCTTTACCAAATTTCTAAAATTGTTCACTGGGTTATTAACCACTTTATTTTCCCTAAACTTACAAAAACAAATTTTCCATATGCTTACAACTCCTTTCATATGTGTACCCTCATAAACCTTAACGAAAATATTTAAACAATTATTTTTTGTTTTGACTCAATTGTACATATATGAATTTTAAACATGCAACATTTAGTGGCAAGAAAAATGCATTCATAGTGAAAACTTTGAACTTAATAGAAATGACCTTTGCTCGAAAGTGCAACGACCGGCTTTATGAACTCTATTTTTTTTTTTGTTTCCATTAATTTTATATGAATTTTAGCCTTTTCATTTAATGCTATAAATATAGTTTTTATAGGAAACTTTCATAAATGAATATGATTTATAATGAAGTTTATGCTTCATTGAATTTTTCGCTAAATGAGGAAGACATACACAAATAGATTAGTAAATTAAAAAGCTGAAGGGGTGACTAAAATGGGAAATAAATAATTGAAAATTAATAAAATGTAGGTAGCCGAGAGATTTTGTATAAGTAACTAAATTAAAAAAAGTAACTGAAAAATTTTAAACAGAAAATTTTAGTAGCCAAAGGAAGGACTATTATAAAAATTATTATAAGTTAAAGCAATTCCTAAAAAAAAAGCCGAAATATTTTTATAAAGGCAAAAGTTTATGAACAAAAGTCTAATAGCCACAAGATTTACTGAAAGAAATGTTGGTAGCAGGATTTTCTAAAGAAAATCTTTTAAAAAATTTCTTCTTATTAAAAAATTTAAGTAGCCGTGCAATTTTCTGGCGGCACGAACGAAGGCCCCAATGAACTAAGACCCCAAAACGAAAATGAACTAAGGCCCTAAAAAGGGGGCATTAGTTCATAATGAAGTAAAACCCCAACGATGGTATGAATTAAGCTCCCAAAATGGGAATGAACTAAGCCCCCATTAATGGGGACTTAATTCATTATGAATCAAAACCCTAATGTTATTATGAAGTCCCAAAGTAAGAATGAACAAAGTCCCCAATAAAAAAATTCAAAAATAAAGTGACTCTTGTTTTGTTTTAAATATTCAAAACACTTATGATACACATAATTTCAAAAACATTACATAGTTAAAAACTAAATGCTAAAAACTGTAAGTCCTCACATAAAGTTATTATGTATAAGGCATTACTAACCAGCATCCTATAAGATTTGCTTTTGGATAAACCGACTTTACAGCACTTCTCAACGCCTCTTCGTAGTCGCTTATAAACGTTGAGGGGTCTAAATCAAATATATTGTGGGACCTTAGTTCTTTTTTACAAACTGGGGTTTTATTTCATTATGAAAACCACAAAATAATGAACTATTTCCCCAAAAACCGTTGTTGTTGTTCCCTGTACAAATATTTGGGGCCTTAGTTCATTTTCGTTTTGGGGTCTTAGTTCATTGGGGCCTTCGTTCGTGCCGCCCAATTTTCTATATAAAAATAAATAAGCAGAGCAAATTTTCTACAAAAAAAGCAAAGTTGACAAAATATTTTCTAGTCAAAAACCAAGCAGCCGCTCGATTATCTTATCGGTTTTCTATACAAAAATAAATAAGCGGAAAATTTTGTCTACAAGAGAGCAAAGCAACCGCCTTATTTTCTGATAAAATCTTTGTAGCCTTGAAGTTTTCCATAGAAAACAGTAATTGTTATAAAATAATCTTTTAAAAACCTTGCGCTTAGAGTGTAATGTGGCCAATAGGCAACAAGAGGTTAAGTTTTCTGAAAAAAAAAAAAAATACTATCCGAAAAATGTCAACGGAAAATATAGTAGCCGCAAGATAGTAGCTCCTCGATAATTTTTTTAAAAATCTTAGTAGCCGTAAGTTTTTCTAAAAAAAAAAAATAATAAATAAATGTTTGTTCTATAGAAATTTTAGTAGCCAAGAAATTCACTGTAGTAAATCTTAGTGGTCGCAAGATAAACTATTGAAAATCTTAGTGGTCGCAAGATATTCTATTGAAAACCTTAGTGGTCGCAAGATATTCTATTGAAAATCTTAGTATTCTCAAGATTTTTGGTAGAAAACCTTGATAGCTACATGATTTTTTATGGAACATTTTTAAAACTTTAAGATTTTGTACAGAAACCCTAATAGAGGTAAGATTTACTATAGTAAATCTAAGAAGCTATTAGATATTTTGTTCAAAATGTTAGTAGCTACATACAAGATTTTTTATAGCAAATTTTAACAATCTTAATAGTTGTAAGATTTTTAGAAAATCTGTAGCCGGAAGAACTACGTTTCTTATTATCAGTAGCCGTGTGATATTCTATAGAAAGTCTTAGTAGCCAAAAAAAAGTTTTAAGCTACGGTCACACTCTTCAAATATTTGACGAAAAAAAACGGGACCAACAAGCAAACAAAATAATCATTTCCTTTAATTCAAATATTTATTTTGATTATAATACCACATCTTACAAAAAACAGTTTTTTGCTATGTCTAGTAGTAGTATAATTAGTTAATTTTTTCATATCAAGAAAATGTTAAATCTCACTAAATATTAACAAAAGTAGTGGTTACGCTTATTTGGTCAAATATTTAATAAGTGTGACCATAGCTTTAGTAATATCAAGATTTTTTATGTTTTTCTTTGGAAAATATTAGTTGCCGCTAGGCTTTTAATAGAAAATTTTAGTAGCCCTAAGATGTTTTATAGAAAACTTTAGTAGCCCTAATAATACCTTTCGAAAATCAAAGTAGGTATTAGATATATTTAATAAAATATTACTAGGCATAAGGTTTTCTATGGAAGATTTAAATGGAAAATTTTATTCATTAAGTCTAATATTTAGTTCGTCTAAGTTGTTATCATTTCTGCTTTTTATAAAAATAATAATTTTTTTATTAACCCTATAATTGTTTTCTTTTTTGCTATTAGCTTTTTAAAAATAAAAGGTTTTTGCATGTTCTTTATGGCTTAACAGTAAATTCTTTGTTTCACGATTTCCCTCTCCCAATTGTCTGTCTAGTTTATTTAGTTATTTTCTTCTATTCTTGTTCTATTTGTAACTATTAAAAAATGTCTTTAAGGTTTGTTATAATCAGGAAATGGCAATTATCGTAATTATATGGTAAAACTTTATTTAGTAACAATAGCGGTTGTTTGTGTAATAAAAGAGAACAAAATTGAAAATAAATTACAAGCCAAGTTATTTTTTCCTTTCTTTTTTTTTTTTGTAATTTTAATTAAAGATCAAAGTACAATAAAAAACGAATGTAAGAAAAAAGTTAGAATAAAGTAAAGTTTTAATTAAAGATCAAATTTTTTTTTTTTTTTTTTTTTTTTTTCATTATTTATTTATTGAATCTTCATATATTAAATATGAACTAACAATAATTAATCAAATCTTATCCTAATAATTTATTTTATGTCCTGCCAGTGCCAGACAAAAATTTTCTTCATACGGGTTCTGTTCACATATGTAGGTGTCTATCGCTCATCTTAATGGGTAAGTGCTGCAGTGTCTCTTCTTCTTAAGCGAGTGTGGCCACTATCATTTAAAATATTTCGAGCTAGTGGATTAGGGTGCAACTCTAGCCTTTTTAAATATTTTACCGCATACTTCGTAATAATAGTCCTTACCAGTGGCACATTGAGATCCTTGTGGATATTTGAGTTTTTAACATACCAAGGGGCAGCTGTGATTATTCGAAGAAGTTTATTTTGGCGCCTTTGAATTTTTTCGATATTTGAAGCCGAGGCAGTGCCCCAAAGTTGAATACCGTAGCACCATATTGGCTTTAAAATAGAGTTGTAAAGTAGTAGTTTGCAATCGAGACTAAGAACAGAATTTCTTCCAATAAGCCAGTTAATTTGAATTGCTGTTAGTTTCATTTGGGTTAATTTTGCTTCTATATGGCATTTCCATGTTAAACGACGATCTAGATGAATACCGAGATATTTGACATGCGATTGTTGAGGCACTAGTTGATTATTGATTTTAATAGGGGGGCAAGTTTCCCGACGCAAGGTGAATGTTATATGTACGCATTTTTGCTCATTGACCTTTATTCTCCATTGTTTTAACCACAGTTCTAGTTGAAATATATGATCCTGCAGGTATCGAGATGCTTCTCGACTGTTCTCGTGTACGCTTAGAAAAGCTGTATCATCAGCAAAAGTTGAGGTTAGGGTGTAATTATTTGTTGGCATGTCCGAGGTATATATAAGGTAAAAAAGTGGGCCCAGGATGCTTCCCTGAGGCACTCCAGCTTCAATTGGCTGAGGAGAACTTAAAAAATCACCTTCTTTAATAATAAATTTTCGACCGACCAAGTAGCTTTCTAGCAGCTTGTGTGTGTTAACCGGTAGGTTTAGCTTCAATTTATGTAACAAGCCTACATGCCAGACTTTATCAAAAGCTTGAGAAACATCGATGAAGAGAGCGGAGCAATATTTTCTTTCTTCAAAGGCTTTTCTTATGGCGTTTACTATTCGATGGGTTTGTTCAATTGTGCTATGTTCTCTTCTGAAGCCGAATTGATGGTTAGGTATACACCCATTATCATTTAGAATTGGGGTTAATTTTGACGCTAAGAGCTTCTCAAATAGCTTTGATATATTAGACAATAAGCTAATAGGCCTATATGACTCAACTTTTGTGTGATCTTTTCCTGGCTTTGGTATCATCTTTACTAAGGAGACCTTCCATTCTTGAGGGTAGTATTCAAGGCGTAAAATAGCATTAAAAATATAAAGAATAATTTTCTTTGCTATGCGAGGTAGCTCCAGAAGCATTTTGTTGCTTATCTTATCAAAACCAGGGGCTTTCTTGGGGTTTAAGTTACAAATAGCCTTTTCGATTTCTCTCATCTCAAATCTTAGGGGAACAGCTGCTCTAGCAGCAACAGGTGGTAACTCGTCCGCTATGTCGTCAGATATGTTTGGGGTAAATACGTTTTTCAAATGATTTACAAACAGGTTTCCTTTCTCATTATCATTTCTTGCCCAACTTCCATTCAGGTTTCTTAATGGTGGTTTCATGATAACTGGCCTTTTTAGATTTCTGGCTGCACGCCATAATGAGTATTCTGATTGTGGTGTTGCATCCAGGTCCTTAAGATATTTTTCCACGGAAGCCGTTTTCCGGGACTGCAGTAATTTTCTTAGCTTTTTTGTGCACTCTTTTAATAAGTTCTTAAGTTGGGGGGATCTGTGCAATTGCCACTCCCTTCTCACTCTCCTTTTTTCATTCAAGAGGCGCTCGACATCTGTAGAATATATATTATTATTATAAGTTTTTTTGCGGGTATTGCAGGAATGTTGAACCGCTAGTTTAATATAACTGTCAAAATTGGCAATAGAAAGATCCACATTCTCCGGTGTGCTAAGCGGAATATTTTCTGTGCAATGAGTACTGAGATATTTTTTATATTTTAGCCAATTTATTTGTGTAGCTGACGTCGCTATGTAACTAGAGGGAGATACAATTCTATTGGTGTTTGTTATAGTAACAATTGTAGGTGTGTGATCAGAGGATAATTCTAATGAGGCTTCAACGTGAATCGTTTCTGTGGGGATGTTTTTAACCACGCCGAAATCGATGACATCTGGAATTTTTTGTGGATCAGCAGGCCAATATGTTGGTTGTCCGCTCGCGACAACATTTAAATTCATTTTAGAGATTGTATTAAACAAAACACGACCCTTTGGTGTTATAAGTCGTGACCCCCAGAAGGTATGTTTAGCGTTATAATCGCCAGCGGCCAGGAAACAGGGTCCTAGGGATTTATAATATTCACAATATTGGCTTTCTGATATTGAAAATCTAGGTGGAGAGTATAAAGATGAAATTACTATGTTTCGATTAAGCTCTTCAACACGAATATTTGTTGCTTGCAGATAATCCTCACGATGATCACACATTAAGTAGTGTTTGACTCGGGTTTTTATCAAAATGGCAGAACCTCCACAAGCTCTATCTCGAGGGTCCTTGGTATCATATAGTATATAACCATTGATTTTAAACGTATTTCTTGAGGTCAGATGAGTTTCAGAAACCATCATAACATCAATTTGATTATTTTTGAGAAAGTATTCTAGTTCATTTTTATGTTGGCGGATGCCGTTTGCGTTCCAAAAACAAATTTTTAAACAGTTCATGGCTTGTTAAGTACAGCTTGCAATAACATCGATTGCATTCTTAGAATTTCCTGTAACATATTACCCATTGTGTTTGTAAAATTATTTACTGTTTGCACTAATGTTTCCATTGTTTTTTCTAGCCGACTAAGATTAGAAACTGGAGTTTCGTCATTACTTGTCGAAGGGCCTTGCATTGGTATATTGTTTGATTTTAAGACGTTAGCATAAGAAATTATGTTACTACTAGGCTGGGGGGCCTGATGGTCATTACTGTTTACTTGATTTGTTACCTGAGAGGGATTAGTTTTCGGTCCAACCGACTGCTTGACGATAGTATATACAGGGCATCCTCTATAATTGGCAGTGTGATTGCCACCACAGTTGCTGCATTTTTTTACGTTGGGGTCGGTTTTAGACTTGTCGCAAAGAACTGTACCATGTAATTCGCCACATACTACGCAAACAGGGGGTAAGTAGCAGTATGCCTTAGTATGGCCAAATTCTTGGCAGTTCAGACATTGAACGGGACCACCTCTTTTGTGCGGCTCCTCTATAGTTACTTTTCTGTACAGAATGTATTTTAAGTTATAGATGGGATGCGTTTCATTTTTTTTAAGTTTAACGTCGCCGGGTTCAAACTCCACTCGAAAAAGTGGTTGGGGAATTTTTTCTCTATTTTTAATGTTTAATACATGTTTTACCTTGAAGCCTTTTTCTTCAAGGAATGTTTTTACCTCTTCTGGGTCCACACATGAGTCAATACCCTTAATCACTACCTGAAGGCCTTTACTGCTTTTCAGTTGGTATGTATAAAAATTTTTTTTGAGTGCCTCAAAGTTGCTTACAATTTTTCGAAAATCATTCTCATGATTGATTTGTATTTTTGTTTCGTTTATACTACCACGCTTGATAGCAGCTACGTAAAACGAATTTTCACCAATAACCGATATCAAACTCTTTATGAGCTCATTAGAATTTCGCTCCCTCAGATATATCGGGGGAGGCTTGGACGATTTTATGACGTTTTGTGCTTCAGAGGATTCATCCTCCAGAATTGCAAAACGATTTTGAGAATTTATTTTATCAAAAGATGGTACTTTTGAGGCCGAAGCAACTGCTGCAGAGGTAGGGCTGCGTCCCCGTTTAAGCACTGTTATGTACCTGTCCATACCAACTTGTACTGTAGGCTTTTGAGAAGTTTTTACTTGAGTTATTGAGTTGTCCATAGCGGCTGTTTTTGGGTTAACCGTTTCATCACTTATTAAAGTTTTTTTTTGCTCTGTGGCAACGCTTGCAGTTAATAAATTTGTTATTGTATTACGATCGACCGTATTTTTAAACAAAGAGGGTGAGAGAGAACGCGTTCGAGTAATAGGTTTAGCCGTTAAATAATTGCTATCATCGATTCTTTTTCCTACGTTTGTTTCGTCAACACTCAATGTAACATACGCATTTCTTTCGTTATGCTTTATTGTTTTTGCATTATATGCATTCATAAGAGTTTTTTTTATATATTACTGTTTGTTTTATTGTGCTCTTCTTTTTATTTGTTGTTTAAAAACCCCGAGAATAAAAAAAAAAGAATAAAGAAAACAAGAAATGTTTTTGCTTAAAATGTATGTACGTATATGTATGTGTGTACATACATATATTTTTGTTAATTGTAATTTTTAATATTTGTATTAAAAATTTTATGTTCACTTATTAAAAATTATTTTAAAGCGTCTATTCATTCGCTGATCTTATATTATTAAAAAAAAAATAATATTATTATATCATAAATATACACTTATTTATGTTAAAAAAAAAAACCGTAAGCCGAGTTAAAAAAACACGTCTGCATTCAACGAGCACGCACGCCGTGAAAGATCAAATGATTTTATAAAATGATGCAAACTAAAGACAATATCCTGTTAAATTGGCATTACTGTAATTTGGTTTATGAACTTGCTAAATTAAAAAACATCAAAGATCAATATGACAATAACTGTATTTATTTATAATGTATAAACTTAAGTTGATACCTACATTCCTCGATATAATATTTATTGTAAAATTTTGAATGCACATTTCAAATACAATTTAAATACTTATGTAATACATACCATCCTTTCCAAATTAGAAATTTTATTTTTCAATTCGGCTTTTATGTCAATTTAAATTTTTCAATTAAAACATTTTATATTTCTAAACCTACTTTCTTTTTGATTTGAATATTAAATATAATTTGCCTCTAACAATTGTCTCTTTATTAGTCTTGCTTGCCATATTTGCAACATAAATAAAAAAACTATACACACCTAAAATAAAATAAAAATTCAATTCCACATATAAACAGAAATTTACGTTCGTTGTTTTTAATAAATAATTACGCTATAATTTTTTTATTTAGAGTGTGTCTGTTTTTGCCATAAAAAAAGATAAAATAAATTATATATAATTTGCAAAAGAAAGTGTTGTTTGTGGTGTGGTTTGGTGTTGTATTTGAAATAATTATTTAGGGTTTGTCATTAAATGACTGACATTTGTATCACAAATTTATTGTAAACAGTTAGAGCAAAACTACTCGTTGGTATTGTGGTTGTTATTGGAAATTCTAGTTTAAAATACAATTCTGTTTATGAGAGCTGTTGGGCTGAGTTTAGCCTGCATATTCACATCACAATAGTGAAAAGGGCATTATGCGTTTATGCTGATGTTTGAAATACCTTAAAATAGTGGTCCTACCTTTTTGAATCGATCTAAAGATATCCGTAAAAGTCTATGTAAACATTTTTCGCAAAGTAAAGGTCGCAGTTCGGGAGAAAATTTGATGAAGTTTAGTACATGGTTCTTATTGCCACAAAGACCAAGCCTATTGAGAATCGGTCCATCATTATACCAAATTTTATAAGAATCGGTCCATATTTGACCATGGCTGCCATACACAAGCTACTTTCGAAAATAGCTTTAATTGTCATAACTTCCTTATAAATATCGGGATTGACATACAAATTGGCTATAATAACTTTAATGGCCGTTTACACATTACGCGATTATCTTTTTTCCCAACGAAAAACTGCACATTAAATAAATTTGGTTTTCTCAATGTCTCATTTGCTTCCATTTTGTCGCAAAACTAACCAGCACTCATCTGCCAATTATTTATTTTCCTTTTATTTGCCGTAAAGAAATAAACCAGCTGACTCCTAACTTTAACATGTATTTTTAGCGGTGCTGCCAACTGAAAACGAATGTTTTTTGTCGGTATATTGAGAAAACCAAAATCGTTAACGGACAGTTTATCGGTCTAATCAATTTATGTAGACATAAGGTAACAGATAGTTTGTCGATACATTGAGAAAATAACAAAAACTATAGCTTATACGCAGGGCTGCCACAATTTTACGAAACGTGAAAGACGATTTTTTAATTTTTTCTCAGGAAATTGACGATTTCCTCACAAATTTATCTGGCAGCCCTGCTTATATGTACTGACAAAATGTACCAAAATTAGCCATATAAAACCCCCTTCCTAAAATCATTTGAAGGACAACAAATTTCATAAAAATGAAGATATCTAAATAATATTTGGCACAAAGCACTTTTTCATGAATCTTAACCTTTTTACATAATTTTTTTCTGGCGGATCCATGATTGCCCATGGCACTGTTGCCAATTTAGCTATTTTCTCGTCAAATCTAGCGATTTTTAATCAAACTTTACAGAAAAAAGTTTTGACGGCTATTTGCAGGATATTTAGCGATTTTTATTCTTTTTTTTTTTGTTCGTTTTTAATACTATTTTTACAACATTGTTAAAGAGTTGCTTTGAAAAAAAAAACTAACTGGCCAAATAAACCACACAATCGGTTACACAAACATTTAAAAAAAGTAAGGAGCATGTTTGCGTGAATCTTAAACAATTTTTAATATTCACACAAACATCTTGCTGTTGTTGTTGTCAATTTGCTTGTGTCGCTAAATTGGCCCTTAAAAACCAAGACGAACGGACTCACTTTTCTCACTTTTTTATTGTTGTACTTTATGTAGTTTTCCCGCTACCTATATTTGCTTGCCAAGAACCTTAAATTTAAATAAAACTCATAGTAATTCATACGTCATATTATTTTTTTCTAAAATATAAACATACATACATATATTGACTTTTAAGCCTCCTCATTCACAATGGAAGCAGCCATTTCGTTTTTCATCATATGCCTCATTCTTTTC
The DNA here is from genome assembly GCA_963931875.1 of Pollenia griseotomentosa. Classification (NCBI taxonomy): domain Eukaryota; kingdom Metazoa; phylum Arthropoda; class Insecta; order Diptera; family Polleniidae; genus Pollenia; species Pollenia griseotomentosa. Next base: position 196,877,062 of record OZ007561.1, on the reverse strand, counting down.
CAAAGTGTTTGATATAAATTTGATTTAATTTTAAGTACAAAAATTTAAATTTTGCAAAATGGAGTCTGCTTTTACAACAGCGACAATTTATATGAAGTTGTTAATGACTAGGGTATTCATTTAATCGGGCTTTTGCTTTAATCGGTTAATCGCTCGATTAATTAACCGAGGTTTTGGTTCAATCGGTTAATAATCGGTTAATTTTGTTATTGATCGGTTAACCGATTAATAAAGTTTTGTTATAAATTTAGTAATTTCAATTAATAAAAATGCAAAAATTATTTATTATTGGAGTCCATTAGTAAAAAACACAATAACATAACGAACGAAACAATTCTTGAACTAAAACGAGCAAACAAAAAAGTAATTCATAAATACATATGATAATAATGTTTAATAAAAAATTAAAAAATAAACCGTGAGATTTTTTTTATTAATTATTTTAATAGTTTAAGATCTTATTAAATAATCTTTTGGAAAAATAATTTGGTTTAAATGTTTAGGATTTAAGCGATTCTTTTCTTTAGTTTTGATAAAATTTGACTTGGAAAAAATTCTTTCACTTATCGAAGATGTTGGAGAAATCGGAGCAACCCATAATACAGGTTCATAAATGATAAAAACAAGATTACGCATTGCACATGTTTACACAATTCAACTGTTTAAAATGACGTCACTTTAGCATATTAAACACATGTTTGTTTGCTTGTGTTTCTATATTTTAGCTGCACTTATACGCTGATGAGACGTAGATGCGCAGAAACATTTCATTTTTAAAATCTGAATGCGTTATCTTGATTTCTTTGTATCATGATACAGATTATCTTATTTCTCAGTCCTTTTTCAGGATTTCTCTCAACATATAAAATCTTCCATTATGCCATTATTTCGGCTAATTTTGTTAAAGATTGTTTGTGTTACAATCGAGAGTTTCTTCTATTATCAGGTCATCATCTGAATCATCCTGGCAAAGCTCAGCACCGAACATTCTGCAAAAAAATGTATTTCCGAACCCCAAGTTTCTGTTTTTGTACTGCATTTTAAGAATGTATTGCTCGAAGAAAATAAATTGTATGAAAAAATATTTTCTAAACATAAACCTTTTTTATATGAGACGAAACAAATAATTAAAAACACAAAAAAATATGTAATAATACTACAAAAAAAATAAAAAAATTTGTTACATCGGTTAATCGGTTAATCGACTGAAATTAACCGGTTTAATCGTTAATCGAAAATTGCCAATTTAAAATTAACCGAATGAATACCCTATTAATGACGTTTATATAAATTTTTTACTGTTTTCAAATTTTGAACTGAAACTAAATATTACTAGAATTGAATTAAAACTAAAGCTGAAGTAGAACTGAAGAAGAACTAAAACTGAACTAGACCTCAATATTAAAATAAAATTTTTAATTTCAGTTAGAAATTTCTTAATTTCAATGAAAAATGGTGTAGAGCTGAACTGGACTAAACTTAAATTAAACTAGAACTAAACTACAACCAAACTAGAACTAAACTTAACCTGATCTATGTATGAACAACATAAAACTAAAATAAAACTGGACTAACATAGAACTGAAAAACAACTGAGCTAAACTTAGTCTGAAATAAACTTTAACTATCATTGATCCGAAAATAAACTTAAATTAGGGCCTGTTCGTCGATTTCGAACGAAGACTTCGTTCACTTAAATTACATTTAAAACAAAAACAAATTATAAAATATTGTTTTTGCTTTAAACGTATGTAAGAGGGAGTTTACACGGTGTCTTTTCAGACATGTCTAACAAACACGTCTGTTTTGTTTGTAGCCGATCGGGGTAGAGAAGAAAGAGGGGTTGCCAAACAGACACGAAATGAGCTCTCATGTTTGTTTATATGAATGTTCATGTTTTCAATTTGTATGTATATGTAAATTAGACTATTAGATATGAAAACAGACATGTTTGGAACGACATCGTGAAAAGACAAAAGGTTTTTGGTAGCATGTTCAAAAGAGAATGTCAAAAACAGACATGTCTGGAAAGACACCGTGTAAATGTCCCCTAAGTTAAGCGAACGAAGTCTTCATTCGATATCAACGAACAGGTCATTAAGCTAAAATTCGGTATTGAAAATGTATTGAAATTTGTTTTCAATGACTTAATTCTATTCTTTGTTATCTTGTCAAAAAATCTTTTAAATAATTTTGTTTTTTTAAATTATTCAAATGTCATATTTTTTATTGATTTCTTTTAATTACATACATTTTTACATTCAATTATATTCATTCATAGTTTTGTGTAGGAATGATATAATTTCCTTTCGTTACGCTATATGATTATTATAATTGCGGGCAAAATTATAAATGTATAAATGCTAGACAAAAATTTTTTAATAAAATTACAAAAAAAATATGTCAGATTATAAATAATGTCGCACGTAAATTGAATGAAAATAAAAATTTAAAACATAGAGTTCTAAAAAAAGTGTAATAAAATTTTTATATTAAAATTTTTTACCGTCATCTTTGCATATTTAAATTATCTGCATTATTTTCTCCTCTACTGTATAATAGTAATTGTTAAAAAACAAACATTATATTTGACTATTAAACGAGCTTAAAACATGCAAAAATTATTATTAATAGAGAAAAATATTTCAAATTCTACACATTTTTATCTTTGAATTTCGTTCGAAAAGAAAACTTATCATTCATTAAAAAACGATTTAAATTTATTTTAAAGGTCGGTCAGTTTTATTAATAAACTCTTTAACTTCTAAAGCAGATACTTAAAATATTTCATAATTAAATGGATGCTGCTTAATTGATTTATGCATTTTGAATACAATGTTGGGGGGTTTTGAAAAACTTTACAAAACGTATTTAAATTTTTATTAATGTGTTGAAATGTTTGGAGAGTTTTTATTTATACACTTATAATAAATTTAAATTATTATTAAGAAAATGACGGGATAAATAAATTCATCGTCTATTTATAACTTTGCTTCACAAGTGTTTAAAGCAAAAGAAGAGAGACAAAAGAGGGTGGTTCTATGAATTGTAGTATTTTAACTTCATCAGTCACTACTGGGTTACAAATTGATTTTTAATTAATGCTTAATTGCAGTAACGTTATAAATTAACAACAGCAATAACAATTGCTTCATAAGACGACGTAAATAGAAATTTATATAAGAAAAATATAATTAACTGAATTAAACCTAAAACGAACTAAAACTGAAGCAGAAATAATCCCGAACTGAAACTAAAAAAGAACCCAATTAGAAATAAACTTGAACTGAACCAATACTTATCTAGAACTACTTAGCTAGAATTGAACTTTTATTGAAGTAGAAATGATAAGGAACTTAACTAGAACTGCAGGAGAAGAGAACTATAACGGAACTGGGGGGCTACTCTCTATTGGGATGCGAAAGAAAATTGTAGCAAATCTAGCGATTAGTACTCTTTAATACGTTTGTGCATATGTCTTTCGTATCTTTTAATTTTTTTTTTCTTTTCTTATAGCCTTTTCACACTTGTCAACATTTAACATCAACTTGCGAAAATGTTGGAATTTTCCCGTAAAAAATATATAGGACTAAAAATTAAAATTTTTCAACATCTTTACAGAATGGTACTATCTCATTTTGTTCCCTTTTACATTTTGCGATTCTTTTAGTGTCATCACTAGAAAAGTGGCAATAAATTCTATTTTTATTGTGGCATCACTGGCAAAATGGAAGTTGCTTTGAAAGCAGCGTTACCATTTCTCAAGTTTTTATTTTTTTTCAAGCCTTATTTTGCTTAATTTTGCTAAAATTATTAAACTAAATGATTGAGAAATACATTTTGGTGTTATCTTTTAAAATGTTGGCACTTTTGTAGAAAAAAAGTATTTAAAAAAAATAAAAGTTTTTTTTTCGGAAATGGTGACATTTTTTATTAATGGTAGATGTTAGATGTTTCAAGTGTGAACGCGTATTTCACATTTTCAACATCTTCCATGCGTTCCTCCGAAATGTATGCAAGTGTACAAAGGGTATTAAATCATTAATTATTTTTATTTCAATTTTCCAATTTCAAATATTTTTACACACTTTGGCTGTAAATCCGTGCCATGTTTAATTTTTTTTGCCACTTTTGCTTTATTTTCAGACAATTTTGCGAAAGTGATAGAGAGTACAAAGTTGGCATTTAGGTTTCGCATCGAAATTGTTTTCGCATCGCAATAGAGAGAAGACTCCCTGAACTATAATAAAACTGAACTAGAAGTAGGACTGAACTAGAAATAAAACTGAACTAGGTATAGAATTGTACAGAAGGAGGAGAAGAACTGATGTAGAACTAAACAAGAAATATAACTAAACTAGAACCAAACTTATGGTGAACCAGAACAGAGCCAAAACTTATCTAGAGTTGAACTTGAAAAATAACTTAAAAGATTTTGTAATTCGTGCTTGATTCCCAATTTTTATTCTTGATAAAAACACTGAAATTTATTGTTGATGGGATAAGCTATTCCTATGCGCATTTCACTCGTTGCTTAGGCCAGATCATCAGAAAACTTCATCCATAAAGATTTTAGAAAAACTAAAGATATTAAACCAAATAAAACTGTTAAGCGCATAAGAATCATAAGCAACAGTTCTACTTGTAACAATATCAAAGTTTAAACAAAAACAAAAACAACAGACAGTATGTTTATCTTTTCTTACATTCCCCACTACAATTGATTGGAATTCTTCCAACATTATTTGTAGTTGTAAGTGGGTCAAGAAAAAACAAAATGCAAAAAAACAACTTGCAAAAGCATGTTGCCAGTTAAGTTTTAAGGGCCGTGCACTTGCCGCCAGTTTATTATCAAAAGTAATTTTTGGGAATACAAAATTTTTAATTAAAAAAATATTGTTATTCGTGCTTAATTCCCAATTTTTATTCTTGATAAAAACACTGAAACTTATTGTTGATGGGATAAGCTATTCCTATGCGCATTTCACTGGTTGCTTAGGCCAGATCATCAGCCTGTACCAAAACTGAAGGGGATCTGAACTAGAACTGAAGAAGAAACGAACTAGATCTGAACCAAAACTGATTTAGAATTAAACTGATACTGAACTAGAGCTGAACTCGGACTGAACCAAAACTAAATTACAACATAATTAGAAGTTAACTTTAACTAAAAAGAAATAAATTATTTCGGTTATTATTCGTATCATGTCTTTTTTAGAATTATTACACTTTAATTACGTTAAAAGCCCTATGTTTCTTATAGGAACGACGGGAGTTTATATTTAATATTGTATCCAATAACGCTTATTCCTTATTTAGTTATAACTAATTTCCAAAAAAATTTTCTAACTTCATTTCTCGTTTATTTCTTTTCAGGTATGTACACATTTTTAAAATTTTTAGAAGATCTGTAAGTAGATATTTGTTATTTAAAATTAAATATTTGCTTAATTATCAAAGTTATTTGCTTAATTTTAAAAAATTATATACATTTTTATATCATTTATTGGATATTTGATAAACTTAATTTAAAATTTTTTTTTAAATCTGGAGTTTTTTTTTTGTTACTTTAGAATATTTATTCACTTTAGAAATTACATTAAACACCATAATAGTTTTTATAATCTTCCCATAATATTTTCACTTTAAAGTTTTGTTTTTAATACCTATTAGAAACATAAACGACTTAGGCGTTTGTTCTATTTTCTTTTATATTGTCTGAAACCAACCAAAACTTTTAACTTTAAGTAAAAAAAAAAAAAAAAATAACTACCAGGAAAACTTTGTTGAACATATTTAGTCTTCTGTAGAAAAATAAAATCTGTAGACAAAATGTTTGTTTCGCTCTCATCATTTTCCCCATCGCACAGATGTTGTGGCTCTGGTTACTTTATGTTTAAAAAATATACTTATTTTAGCTACAAAAACTTAGGTTTCTAATTTTGATGTTTTGGCTGTCTGTCTGTCTGTCTGTTTATTATGGCCAGCCAACGAACTAAACAGCCACCAACGAACCCACCAACCACGGGAAAATGTAGGTTGTCATGAGAAAAAAACTTTTTTTTTTGCCTCTTCTGGGGTCTATTGTTTAGTCATGTGGCATTTATTTTAAATAGAAATAACAATGTTTTAAAAGAAAGAAAAAAATCGGATTTCTTAAAGAAACAAATTTGTTTAAAGAAAAAAATTAAATATGAGTCATTTAAAATTTGTGACAATTTAAAGCAACTCTTTAAGGAAATGGAAAATGTTTAAATAATTATAAATAATTCGACAATAATTAAAAAACTATTTTTGAATAAAAACTTTAAATTTATTAAAAATGTTTTCAACACCCTGCCACAAGTAGAGTTGTTTTGTTCATGAACACTCAACATTTTACTGAGCGCATTTCGCTCAGTGATGCATCGTTGAATTTTATATGGAGATTGATGCCTTCAATTTTTTTTATCGCTCAGACAAATTTTCATAGAAAATCCTTTAAAAAAACCTTTTTATTTTTTATAAAAAATTTATAAGCAACAGTACCTATAAAGAGGAACATCAAATTGATGTTTTAAGATTTCGTGCTGCATTGTTTAACCCGCAAGCGTCCTACAACCTTCGTCACAATCTACTGTTTTATAAAATATTTCTGTGCGATAGTATCGCAAGTGTGAAACAGTTCTTATTCACAAAAATTCTATTCTTTTTTAATTTTTAAATTTATTGCTTTTTTAATCTAATATTATTAATTTAACCGTCCATATAAATTAAATAAATTATTTTTTTTTTATTATAAATTATGTAAATTTTTGTTGTATTTTTTCATCAGTTTAATTTCAATTAGTTTTTTTTATTATGGCTGGTTGAAAAAACAACAAATTAATTCCAATTTAATTTTATTAAATAGTTTCTTAATTAAATTATCATATCAAGGTCAGGATGGGGTTAATATTTATGACTGGCTGGAAATATTTGGTGGTTTTTTTTTTTTCACTTACAAACGGTTTCTTACGTGCAGTTCTACTGATGACTTCATTCTTTCGAAAAATTCTTCGGATGGTTTCAGGGTTACAGCTTATATTAAAATGTTGTTCGATCCTATCTCGTAGTTTTGGTGCACTCAGTCTTGGCTCAATCTTCATTTGGATGACAATCCATATTTTTGCCCTCTGAAAAAAGCTTCTCCCAGCACAAATCAGCTAATATAGCTGGGAAGCTCTCACCATGGTTATCAGATGCGGCAACAAGATTTTCTGAAAAAAAAAAAAAATAAGTTCTTGTACAAGTTCTTTGTTATTTGCAGCTCTTATATTTCTAAGAAAACCGTCATATAATTGGTGATTTTTTAAGCGTAGTTTTTTTAAAAATCTAATAAAACACTTAAATTTGCATCATATATTCAAAATTTTTATTGGAATCGATAAATTGGTCTTTGCCATTTACTTTTTAAAAATAACTTCATGTTGCAAATTCATTTTCCAATATGTCCATTGTTTCGCGAGCTGTGTGGCATGTGGCACCGTCTTGTTGAAACCACATATCAACCAAGTCCAACTCAGGCAATTGGGGCAACAAAAAGTCGCGTATCATGGCTCGATATCATTCGCCGTTGACGGTAACATTTCTTCCACGGTCGTCTTTGAAGAAAAATGGACCGATGATGCCACCAGCCCATAAACCACACCAAAATGTCGTTTTTTCGGGATGCATCGGTAACTCTTGTACGGCATGTGGCTGTTCTTCACCCCAGATCCGGCAGTTTTCTTGTTAACGTATCCATTTAGCCAAAAATGAGCCTCATCGCTGAACACAATTTTTCGATAAAACAGTGGACAGTTGTAAGGCCCATTCACCAAAATAAATTTCAACGATTTGCAGTCATTGCTCGTTTGTGAGTTTCTAAATGATGAAATGGCAGAGTATACTCAACACTTTTCACTTTCACAGATTTAGTTTGGACACAATTACCAACCAACAAAAAGTGCTGCCAGCCCGAAAAACTTAATTCATAAAAAATCACCCTTTATTTAGAAAATATATATTTAGTGATTGAAGTCTTTTCTTAAAAAGAAACCGAGAATTTGGTTCAGAAGACTGTGCATTTTTAAGCAACAATATTTAAAATGAAATAAATGTCATCACTGAAATCGAATCTTGATTTTATTGTATCTTAAGTAAGAATTTCAAATTACGCCTAAGCGAAATTACCCACGCTCTACCCACGACAGTAAAAATTATACCAAATTCGGGTAATTACCCACAAAGTGACAACACTGGGTGGAGGGTATAAAAAGAAAAATTATTAGTTCCATACATTTATTTTTCCGATGACCAAGAAGGAGTGAACGTAGGATCGGTTGGGCAGTTATAATACGCTAGAATCACTGTTGGTAATTATAAACAAATTTTCTTGCTTTAGGGCATATATTGTCTTCTCATAGATGATGCGCCAAACTTCTTGTAATTGCAATTTACGGAACACCTATTATCTGATTTAAAGTCAGAATCGCAAACGTTATGCGTTTTGCGATGGTCAGAACCTGTATATTCTATTTTCATTGTGATAGTTTAGATGCGAAATGTAATAAAAAAGATTTTCTATTTGACCTTTTGATAACCAGACCAAAAATCATTGGATTTTTTGAGAGCTGAAATCTCGAGACTTTAAGAATAGTGTTAAAGGGGCTTAAATGGCATCTTAAAATATTTAAACGGCTTTACATCTGTATAGGTACCTAGTTAACATTTATTCCTTAATTTGCTTAAATTTATTAATTCCTTAAACCATTTAATTTTTCAAAAATTATTTTAATTTATTAAGTGTTTAATTTGAATTAAAATTAAAACAAAAACTTTTTAGCACACATTTTAAACATTCATTTAACCCATTTAGTTTTTTTTTGTTTTTATTTATGCTGTGTGCAGTGTGACCATATTAGCTTTTTTCGAGCTAAATTTAGCTTTATTTTTTTGGATTTAGCTTGATATATTTCATTTAGCTTTAAGCTTTTTTTTAAGCTTTTTTAAAAAATGAATTTGGCTTTTTCTAGCCTTTTTTTCTATTTGTATTCCAATGATTTTATGATATGTACATAATAAAAAAAGAAAGTTCAATAAAATAAAGATATATTGGTAACCTTATAAACTAGTCTCAAACAGCTAAAATCTGGCATCACAGAAACAATAAGTCAGCAAGTAATTCTTTAAAGTTAAACAAGGTGGTAGTAGGAGATTTGCAGTTATTTTTTCACTATTGTTTTTGACAGCTTGATGATCTACACACATATATGAAAACAATGCAATGTTTCAATATCTGCTATAATCTGTTTTGAAATGTACTTTTGTACACATCTTGTTTTCTTCTTTTATTGTGAACTACATGTAACTGTTTTTTCGTATTTGGCTTCTTAAATTCATACTTTATACCTACCTATTAAATTAAAAAATTAATAAAAAGGAAAATGGAAAGGTCAGTAGTATTAATATAAAACTATAAGTAAGGTGTATTATTTTTAATTACTTATACATATAGATTCTTAAAAAGAAATGAGTCCAAAATAAGCAAATTGTGCATAGCTGTAGTAGTGATACAGAAGATGAATTTTCACCTAGTTCTAGCAAAAGGTAGTTTTAATATTGAAAAGAAAAGTATAAGGAATTAAGTATCGTTTTATATTCTAGAAAATACACGCAAAAATTGAGAAAAAGCTGGTTCAATGATTCGAGACTTTCGAAGTGGATTGTTGAAGTAAATGACAAACAGGTAAAATGTAAATACTGTCATTACTTATGCTGGCATAAGAATTACAAAAAATTATTTTATAATCATTATTATTATACGAGCATACATACATGAATATGTGCTTGAATTTAATGCTCATCAAGATATTTTTGTTCCATAACTATACATAGTTTGATTTGGTTACTGATTAAAAACATATTTTACTTAAATTTTGACTAAAAAAAAGGTTTTTACATAGTATGTGTTATTTATAATACGAATAATGAATTAATATTATTAAAAAGCAATATAAAAATTTAGCTTTATTTTTTGGCTTTTATTTATTTATTTTTAGCCTTTTTTAGCTCTATTTTTAACCTGATTTAGCTCTATATTTTTTTAAAATCTGGTCACACTGGCTGTGTGTGAGAAAGTGTTTAATTTCTCTTGCTATTATTACTGTTACAAAAAAATTACAACAACAATAATAAAACAAAAAAAAAAGAAAAAGTTCATTGAACGCCATGTTTGCTTAAAAACAACAACTATGCAGACCAATTTATTACCGACACAACTATGTATTTAATTTTATTTTTACAAAAAAAAAAAAAAATTCAAAAAGCCATGAAATCGCACAAAGAAACCGAATGAACGAACGCCTTTTTATGCCAATTATTTTTTATTTGTAAAAAAAAAGAATACAATAAATAAAACAAATGTGTGTTACATTACAGAACATGTACATGATGATTTTACTCATGTACATAATGATTATGCTCATCATTGTGATTGGTAATGATCTTATTTATGTTACTATTGTAATAATGATGTTGTGCGTTAAGCTGCCAAACTCTTTTAAGAGCAAAAAACAACAGTTAGATCATCATGGTTGCTAAAAAACGCATTAATTTCATATGTATTACATTTCTCAGTTATGAGATCACATAATTTTTCTAAACTATTTTTAAATGCAGATTCTGTTTGAAAAAATTAAATAAATGTATGCTTTGAAAAAATAAACAACAAAGGAAATTTATGTTTTAAATAATGTTTGCTGTATTTATACTATATTTCTTCATACATCTTTAAAAAACTTTTGTTTTTGATCATTAAGAAATTGAGTTTGCTGGATGTGGATGTGTATAATGTGTAATTTGTAGATTTTTTTTACAAGTTTATTAAGTTTTTGTAGAAGTTTTCATCAAATCTTTTTTTTGTTTAAAATAAAAAAATTATGTGCCGATTATGTATGGCAACCGAACTTGAGTTGTGTTATCAGTTGTCAACAGAAAAGTGTACATACATATATTTATTATTTAATAAGTATATGTGTATAATAAACAAGCAAGAGTGCTGTGCCGGGCCCTTAATACCCTCCACTATTTTAGAGCTCGAATATTTCAGGAGTGGGCTCTATACGGTCCTTTGATAAATTTGGACCGATTTTCACTCAAATATTCGGAGTGGTTTCTGAACTATGACAGACCAAATTTTACTGCAATATCATGATTTATTACGGTTTTAGGCGTACTAAACTGTTTTCCGTTCTTCACGAAGTTTTGTGCTATGATTTCTAGACATAAAGAATGAATTTATACAAAATCTTACTCCTCCACTATTTATGCTAGTTTTTGTTACAAATTTACTTTTTGGGTGGTTGTTCAACTTTTTATAACCACAACTAGTTGTGGTGGAATGGTATTATCCCATTATCAAATATAACTGAAGGTAAGATATGGAACATATTTGCCATTCATTTGTGCAACATGCTTAGAAAGGAAAACGACAACTTGTCACATTTTTGCATACATTTTTAGAATGAAACAATAACCCGCGTCCAGAATATATACTTTATAGGGTTAGAACAATATTGTAGAAACTGCAAACGGAATGACCATCATGTGTATGTATATAAAAAGCAAACTTTCCATCTGTAGTTAAGGGTATGATAACAAAAATTTCTAAAATCTAGCATTATTTTTTAGTTCTTTAACCTTAACCTGACTCCCATTTCATAAAACTTTCATTGTTCTTCTTTCGCTTGAATTTCCTTGATTATTTCTTTATTATGATTTATGAAATATGAGTAAAAATAAATATTTTTATAAATTTATTTATTTTGATTTCAGCTTTTTCGTTATCAAGCACGTTTTGCTGTAAGAAAAAGTAATTTTTGTATAATTTTATTTATGACGATGTTGATTTTTACACTCGTATTTTTAGAAATCTTAAGGAGTCAGCATAAAAATACTATTTACAATAATACTTTATACAAGTACATTTATGCTGCATTGGCTTGCATTTTTGTTAAATGTTTTGCTTTAGTTCTTCGAGCTATAAATTTCAGTTTAATAAAGAGAGAGAGAGGTGTAGAATACATATAATTGTGAAAACAAAAAACAAATATGTAAAAATTCTTGTTTCATATCTTTTTTACTTTAGAAACTTCATCAATTTTTTAAATTGTTCGCCATTAAAATAATTACAAAAATGTATAATAACATTTTCTACTTTTAATAATAAAAAAGTTAAAGTTTTTCATTATAAATGTAAAAAAAATTTAAACTAAATGTTAAAAGTTTCTTATTTGGTACTCTCAGCTAAACTTAACAGTAAATAACTAAAGAGCTACCATATTTTCTTTATAGATTAACTGATAATTTAAAAAAATCTGTTTTTGTGATCCTTGGAAAAAATTTAAAATATATTTTTATTTATTTATTTATTTATTTAATTAGTCTATGGATTAACTCCCTTCAGACAAAAATTACAAAATATTACAAAATTTTAAAAACATATTTAACATCATCTATTTAAATATAAAATTAAATTCTGTTTGATAGTATTAATATCCAAAGTTATATCAATAATACTGTACAGATCATTAAAGTTTACACATGCTCGACGAAAAGGGTCGGCATTTGCATAATTTTGTTGAAAGTATTTAATTGATAACGGCTGGTAATAACGTGATAAAACCATATCTGTGTATTTTTAATTCATTTTTTTATATCTGTGTATTTTTAATTCATTTTTTTAAGCCAATGAAACAAAAATTGTTTCTATTTTATTGCGACCTTATGAGAAGCGAAATTGATTTAATGATGTCCGTCTGTCCGTGTGTTTGTTGAAATGGGTTTTCCGAAGATCCCAGATATGCTGGGGACTTGGTAGTAAGGAAGAACATGTAAATCAATTAAAATAGATTTACATCATTCAAAATAAATTTCTATATATCAAAGTTAAAGTACCATTTGGTTTAAAGATGGTATTACTATTGACTTCCACCCGTCGTCAATGGCGGTAAGTGTTAAACGGCAAACCCCTCTGAAGTGGTAACAATTGAAACATGTAAGGACAACCTGACCGTGAAAACCTGGGTTCGATTCTCAGCTCAGTTAAGAATGAAAAATTATCAATAAATTTAGGTTCATTTCTTGTTGTAAAATTCCTTTTTTCATAAAAATAATTTAATGAAAATTAACAGCCAGGCCCACGATGTCACACGTTAACGTTCGCATAGGAAATTACATTTAAAACAAAAACAAATTTTAGAAATTGTTTTTGTTTTAAATGTTTAATATGTGACATCGTGGGCCTGGCTGTAAATTCAATGAACTTAAGCCTGATTAAAATATTAAAATTTGGATTAAAAAGTTATATAACTTTTATAATTATTATTGTGGTTATTTTGTTGAACTATTTATGGTTTTTAATCCAAATTTTAATATTGTTTTAATTAGGTTTAAGTTCATCAAATTTAATTTTCATTCAATTATTTTTATGAAGAAAGGAATTTTACAACATGATAATTAATTAAAATTGTTATTGATAATCTTTCATGTTATTGATAATCTTTCATTTAAATTGTATTTTAACCTTTGGTAGATCGAAATTTGATTTTTTGAATGATTATCCATTTTAATTGATTTTACATGTTTTTCCTTACTTCTGTTTTTTCCGTACTTTTGTCAAGAATTCTTCTTGAAGTCCAAAGTACATTTTTTTGTTTTTTTATTTTTGTCTTTCTTTTTCTTGTTGACCCTATTTATGTCACACATAGTCCGGATTTTTTGATATCGAAACTTAGCCTGATCGGTCCACAAATGACTGAGATATGAGCAAAAAACTACTGCCTCTAATTTTACCCAAAAATCCCTTGTTGTTGTATCATTATTTTATTTTTATGTATATCTGGTGAACGCAGGAGTCGAACGTTTTCAAAGTAGGTACACGCATCTTGGTTATCAAAACACAACATCAGTCAAAATGTGGAAGGGATTGGATAAGTGGGCGTGGCACTTTCCATCATAGACATTATAGGATCTGGAGAACGGCTTGAGCTAAAATATCCAAACTAGGTACAAGCAACTTGGCTAGCAATACACAACATCCAACAAAAAAAAGTTGATTTATTTATAACTAAAGCACGGTATTTATACAACTTTTTGTTATTATCGCACAATGGTGAAGGGTATATAAGGTTTGGCAAAGCACTCTTACAGTTTGCACTAAATGTGATGTACATTTTTTCTTTTAAAAGAGAGTACAAGTTGCAACGCTGTTGCATTAGAATAAATGATTGACAATCATGTTAATAATTAAATGGCTCTTGGTATGATTCGAATAAAATTAAAAACACTGCAGTGATTAAAAAAACTGTTTCTTGAAGTCATAATCTGCACATTTGGTAACGCGGTTACACAAACATGAAAAAGGTATGGAGCATGTTTGTGTGAAAATTATTTAATATTCATTTAAACATCTTGTTGTTGTTGTCATATTGCTTGTGTCGTTTATTTGTCCCTTAACAAAAAATTGTATTACAAAAAATCAATAATATTTTTGTATTAATTATGACGATCTGGCATATCTGTAGTATTCCTCTTTCTCTTTCCTTTTCAATCTACCAAAAATTAACGGTATACAACTGATCTACACTGAACAAAATGAATAAAATGATCATAATGTTATGTAGAATTAATTGCCATTCAAATTTCAGTTTTATTACGCAAAATAACACAAAAGTGTAGGTTTTATTTGCAAAAAGAATTAAATAAACTGTTTCAAGTGGGTTACCGGCTATAAAGTAGACAAAAACGCAAAAAAATGTGTACAAAAAGTAAATAAAACCAATTGAAAAATTACTTGTGTGTGAATTTAACAACAAAAATATAAATAAAATTTAAGTTTATAGGTATATGTATGTACATTAGGGGTATAACCAAATTTTGGCCCTAGCACAACGCGATAGCGAATATTGTGTTAACAATTTGTTTGGTTTCTAAAATCCCTAAAGAAAAAAATTTCATAAAAAAATTTCAAATATTTTATTAATAAATGAAAAAAAGTTAAAAAGTTTCTTAATTATTAAAGGACATGAATTTCAAAAAAATTGATAGGGCAATTCCCTTATAATTTTATAAACTAATGTAAGTTTTTGGCTAGATGTATAAGTACAAATAAAAATAAGAAAAAATAATTTTCCAACTTTACCGCGTTTTGTGGGTGACCTTTTTTGAAAACCGCAAAAAATTAATATCATTTTTTTTAATAGTTTTCAATGGGCTATTCGACTATGCCTGTGCCATTTTGATATTTGCAAAAAATGGGAATTAGTTATACCCTAATGTACATACTTACCTATAATTTTTTCTTTATAAAAGATGAGTGAATGCATATTTACATAAATTATAATACATAGAATTATATTTGGCATAGAAACACACATTTTGCAAAAACAGGAAAGTGTGGGCTGATGTTGACTAATGAAAATTAATAAAATATAAAAACGTTTTTTATAAAAATAGTAGAAAAAATTTTATTTATGAATAATAAAGTGGGAAATTTTAAAACAAGATCATTGTTTTATTTTTCTACTTGAAATATCATTTTGAATTTAAGAACAAAGATTGGACTTTTTAATTTAATAAATGTTTTTTTTTTTAATTGTCGCTTTTTGTAAATAAAAAATTTTAGACGAGGGTAGGTCACTAGATAAATTTAAAGCAATTTGGATTGAAGCCGAATTCGTACTTTATTTTAACGTACAATACAAGTTGTAATTTAGAATTTATTGTGAGCAGGACTTTTCATCCTACGATTGTAAATGGACCTTAATCTAATTTACTTTGAAGCTAAAATCAGACTTTTTAAGCTGAAACCAAACTTTTATTAAGTCTTTTTTATAAGTTACAGTTAAATATGATATTGGACTTAATCAAGACGTACATAAAATAAAATCTTATATGGGACAGTGCATCACATATGATACACGGACCAATATTTCAACTACTTATTATTAAAGCGTTCTACGCATCGCATACGATTTATGCCATTTTTATTCTTTACTTTCTATCAATTTGATTTTCGGTATTGTTTTAGCACTGAAACAAATACGCGTGTAGAGTAAAATATCGGGAATCTCTTTTTCGCAATCGTCTTGCTATACAACATAGAATATTTTCTCTATAAGTATCAATTTATTAGTGAAGTATGGATCCATTATCATTTTACGGTAGAAAATGATAATTCAGATTATGGAAATGAAATTGGCATACATGATAACAGTTCAGACAGGACTGCTCTGCAGGTAGTGATGATAACTACATTTGCAACATTCCATTGTTTCTTGTAAAGCTTGTAAAAAACTTTTTGTGTGATAGATATTTTTGCGTTTCTGTAGGAAATTCCTTTTCTGATTTAAACAGCATTCCAGCAGGTGTACCGCAGGGCTCTGTTCTTGGACCAATTTTATATAATATCTATTGTGCTGACATGCCCTCAATTAGGCCATGTAAATTCGCTGCTTATGCAGATGACATGGCAATTTACTATACTCATGAACTCAGTCAGAATATTTTGATTGAAATTCAATGCTCATTAAACCGATTGGAGGAGTATTATACTGGAGGATAAAAATCAATCCAAATAAGACACAAGCCATCTTTTTCACAAGGAAAAGAAAACCTTGGTATCTACCTAGTAGTAATCTCACTCTTTCTGGCTGCAGCATTAATTAGTCTAACAATATTAAATATCTAGGAATTTGTTTAGATACTAAACTAACTTTTAACTCCCATATATGTCATATTATTGATAAAGTCAATGTATATAAAAGAATATTATACCCACTTATTAGCAGAAATTCCATTCTTAGTAACTGCAATAAGATGTTGATAATTAAAACAATATTTCAGGCTATTATATTTTACGGTTGTCCTGTGTGGGGTAACTGTGCTAAAACCCACATTAAACGTCTTCAAATAGCGCAAAACAAAATATTGAAAATGGCTCTAAAATTACCATGGCATTTCTCTACCATACGATTACATCTTATCAGTAAAACCAACACCGTTTCAGAAGGTATTGAGATCTTTAAGTCTCGTTTTGAAAGAAAATGTGGATTTTCCGAAAATCCACTTATTTGTGCATTTTACTAAAATTTATTATTTGTTGATATTCTTTGTTATTTGTATATCTTTGTTTTCTTCATATTGAAGGTTTTTGCTAATAGTTTTCCTTCAAAATTATAAATTATTTATAAATATACTTGAATTTTTGTTATTAACCTGTTAATATTTTAGATATAAGGCAAAGCCATTTCTGTGCAATATTTGTTTCCCTAGAATGAAAGAAATTATGTAACTTACTATTAAATAAATGAAAAATGAGTAAATCGTTGGAGAGATTGTCGAAGATCGCCTCTACATCGAGATTGTCTGTTCAGCAGGAGTGGAGCAATGATTTTGAAGAAGCTCAAAAAATTCCTTTTATTGGCAAACATGTTCTAAAAAGGCGTCTTGTAATTGAAGATGGAGTGCCTTTGCCAATCAATATATTTTTAGCAATTTTTTGACTACGAGATCTTTGAGCTGATGGTATTAGAAACAAACAAATATGCTGAACCGTTTATAGAATCCCATCAGGCTCGTCGTAACTAGGGTTTTTTCACGGGATTTCCCGTCCCGGGAATTAATAAAGTACATTAATTCAAAATAAGATGCAGGCAGTAAAGTTTCATTGTCCATGAACAAGTCTTAAAAATAGGAGATACCTAAACATATCGCCGCTCCTTTATTGCAACATCGTCATATCCACAAAAACAAACGATCTTGGCAAAATGCGATTAAAGTTTTCAAAATGTACCGATTTCAAGATATATTTTGCTATAACTCCGGTTCAGTTTGAGATATAATACGAGAAGGTATGAAGGAAAACTTTGCTAAAGTTACTTCATATTTTGAGATATGACTATGATACAATGAAGGAGCGATATTTTTATTGGGTGATAAACACAAATTTTCAATTTCAATTTGTGTTGGTTTATATACCCATGAAGTGCGGGGAAACCGAAATAAAATAACATTTTGGAAACTCGTGTAAGTTACTACAACATACAACTTGAAAAACACATTGTCCTAAAGATAACAAATGGACCTATTGAAATGAAAAGGTTTGTAAGAAGCAGTCCGGTTGATGCTTTTTTGCATAAACATTGATATACATTTGACTGATATAGACGTTGTTTATAAAAAAGAAAAAATTGCTTCTGATTGTGAATCCGAAGCATGCACTTTTAACTATTTGTCCAACCTCGGTAAAAAATGAACGAAATTTTTCGGAAACATGATAATTAGTAAATAAAATCAGGAATATACTTTTTGACGACTTACTAAGCGCTTTGAGTGTGTCAGAAAGTTATTTCCTAAGCCGTTAAAAAATTTTATATATTTCTTTAAAATATTTTATCTATTTTATTAATTAACTTTTTTAACTCATATCTTGAGTACCTCAATTTTTATTTTGTTTTTATTATTGCTTTATGAATTAAATTGTTATGTTTATGTTATCTTTTTATCTTGTATCCAGAGCATAATAATACTGAATAAAAGCATAATAATAGGGAATAAGGGCGTGAGGTAATAATAATTGAAGTTCCTATTTCAATCTTCAATTATAAAGTTTTTTTCATTAATTAATAACAAAATTTACTTTGTATTATTTATATGGAGCGGGATCCCGGGATCCCGGGAAATTTAAAAAAGTTTCCCGCTTTCCCGGGAATCGAAAAAGTCCGGGAAAAAAAAACTCTAGTCGTAACTTTCGCATGAAGAAGATGGTCAAATATCACACATACAGAAATGAAAAAGTTTATCGGTGTGACAGTTACTACAGGTATAATTAAATTTCCTAATATTGAAGACTATTGGAGAATGGATCCATTATTTTATCATCCGTTGTTCCACAATATTGGCTTATTTTCTTTGCAAAAAAATATTTTTGTCGCTATATATCCTGAAAATATGCAGTTTTCTCCCATTCAAATATTCAGGTCTGATATAAAAAAAAAAACATTGTCTACACGCCCAGAGCGTTAAATAACTTTACTTCTGATAAGTTCATACAAAACATTGTTAAAGAAAATAAGAAAAATTGTCATCATATGTGATACATTGGACAGTCAAAGGGTTAATAATTTAGCGCCAATTTAAAAAACTCTTTCGTATTAAAACAAATTTAAAGATTTATTTTTATATTATTTTTGGCTAAAAGTCATTTTCGCCTTTCACATCTTTTATTTTATTTGAAAATTGTTTTTCTTCGTATATTTTTGAATACATATGGAGTTATTTTTATATTTATTTGTGAAATTTTTGTTTATATTCTCATTTTTTTTTTATTAAATTCAAAGCCAAGGCCATTTTAATTATTACACGATTGTTTATTTGTTTTTTCATTTAACAGAATTTTTTGATAAAATAAGAAAGATATTTTTTTTTTTTTTTTAATTTTGTATTACTGTGGTATTTTTATGGCCAATAGTTGAAGATAAGTTATCAGACTACTTTTTAGTAAATAACATTTTTTAGATAATTGAAATATACATACATATATATTTATTAGCGTGGCCGTCAGCTGTATGGAGAACTTTATTTTTTTTTTGATTTCTTATATTCTCCCCCCCAAATCGGTTCAGTTTTATGTAAAAAAAAAATACAAAAAAATTTCGTAGCATTAAATTGTGTTTTATTGCCTTCAAGCCATTTATTGAAATGTAATTTGTTTGCATATGACTATCTTTTAAAAACAACATTTTACAAGAATATGATATATGGCAATATTTTAGCCCTTCTTCTCAACAACATTAGCCTCGAAGAAAGTTTTTTGCTAAAATTAATATTTTAGAAAATAATTAAGAAAATAACAACAAAATACCAAAAATTTTATATTCGTTTTATATATATAAAAGGGGGATTTAATGTCAAGTGACCCAATTTTGAAATCGATATAAGAAATAAAAAAAAAAAAAAAATAAAGGCCACCCTAATATATATATTACAAAATTATCTTTTTTACTAAAAAATGATATCAATTAATTGTTGATTCTATGTCAAAAAGAAATAAAATCTATGAATTTTTCCGGATTTTCAATTTAATTTTCTAGTATAACTCTGTAAGCTGCAAAATTTAATTTCCAGCAATTTCTAAGTAAAAGTAATTTATGGTAATCTACAGAAACAAAACAAAAACAGTAGGATATTTTGTCCATACAGTTTCCCTTTTTTCTTTAGTCTGTCGCAATTTAGAAATTCAGACTACAAAAACAATAATGTTACACTATCACCCCTATCGTGAATAATTTTTCCCTCGTAATTATTCCCCTTTTCACATATTTGCGATCATGAAAAACTCCCATGAAAAAAATATAATTCAAATTAGAATAATAACGTGAAAAAATGTTCACGGGAAAAAATTCCCCTTATCGTGAAAAGATTTTTCCCTCATAATTTGTTCACATTTCCCTTAGATTTTTTCACTTTATTTTTGCTAGGGAACAGAACATGTATTTAAGTAGTTCCTCCTATAAATCGAATATTAAGGGCTATTTCCGTTAATAAGGCACAAACCGATATATTGGTCAACAAAATGTAAAACAACAGGTCGATTACCTGTGGATTTGTGAAGCTTTTGAAGGCAGAATTTTGGAAAATATTTAACTACATAAAATTTAAAAAGTGCAAAAAACTAACGTTGTAATCAAACCAATACTTAATATTTTGCTTAATTATTTTAAATTTTCTTTAAATTATATAAGTGAATATTTTTGAACAAAAATTTCATTGATTTTTAATTTTTTTTAATCTTTCTTCTTTTTTACATTCACTGGAACTGATAGCGTGAAAACATTTTTCACATGAGATTCACGATTGCTTTTTTCCCTTCGAGGGGAATGAACATTTCATGGGAACAAAAATTCCACATGTTATTCACGATAGGGGTGTATGTTTATCTTTCGTCAAACGATCATCGAATGAACCTTTTACGACTCTCTGTATAAATCATATATTTAACAATTATCAATCAAAATCACAATCACAAGTTGTAAGATAATATCTACATGAGTCTTATACGATTCTTGACATGAAAAACTCGTTAGATAATCTTTACCCACGTTTTAAACTATTCCCACAACGTTTGAAGAAGCGTCTTTTGTTGTGCTATGGAAGAATCTCGCTCGTGTTACAGTTTTTCCCGTTGAAGGAATCTTCTACGATTAAAAAATGCGGTCATCGACGATCAAAGGCGCTCTTCATGAGATTCCCGGTAGCTCTTACACGATTAAAAGCGCTAGCTGGGTATGAAGTAATTATGTTTTTGTTTGAATGTTTTTTTTTTTTTATAAAAATCGAATAAAAATTGTTAAAAAAAACCAAATTTTAAGTTGTACGATTTTCTGACGATTTTTCGAATAGTTAAAGATGATTTTTTTATTTTTTTCTCAGGAAATTGACGATTTCCTTAAAAATTTATCTGGCAGCCCTACCTTCAAGCCATTTTTTCAAATGTAATTTATTTGCATATGACTATAGCTGCGTTCGTTTACCCCAAAATTTGTACAAATTTGTACTGGATTTTACTGAAATGCGTTCGCGTACACATAAACTTGCAAAATTTTCATATTACTCACCTACTGGATTTTACTGGGATTTTACTGGAAACGAACTACATTATCTTTTAAAAACAACATTTTACAGGAATATGATAAATGGCAATATTTTAGCCCTTCTTGTCAACAACATTAGCCTCGAAGAAAGTTTTTTGCTAAAATTAATATTTTGAAAATAATTAAAAAAATAACAACAAAATACCAAACATTTTATATACGTTTTATATATGTATATAAAAGGGGGATTTAATGTCATGGGTCACTTGACATGTCTTCCGATCTGGATGAAATTTGCAAATTTACAAAAAAAAAAAAAAAAAATATCGGCCACCCTTATATGTATAAGTTATCTTTTTTACTAAAAAAATGATAGCAATTCATTGCTGATTCTATGTAATAAAGAAATAAAATCTATGAAATTTTCCGGATTTTCAATTTAATTTTCTTGTATAACTTGTTAAGCTGCATAATATAATTTAAAAATTTCCAGCAATTTCTAAGTAAAAGTGATTTATGGTATTCTACAGAAACAAAACAAAAACAGTAGGATATTTTGTCCATACAGTTTCCCTTTTTTCTTTAGTCTGTCACAATTTAGAAACCATAACACAGGTAAACAAAAGTATAATTGCAAGTGTAGCAAATTTTAAGCGACAGGATATTATTTTTAGCTCATTAGAGTTTAAAAGATCAGAAGATATACATAGTACTGTAAAACATTTAATTGGATTTTTTTCCAGTTGTTCTGTTAAGAATTTTCCATGGCTTTTCAAAACTAACAGAAACGACTTTAATTTGAAGGGCATTAAAAAAGACAATTTGTTTTATATTGCAGCTGAAGCAATTCTAAGCAGTAAGAGTTTTATAATTTTTACCAAACTCAACACGAATTTAAATCCAATAATACTTAAAAAAAAACAGTGTCATTATACTCTTTGTCGTTGTTTTTAAATACATGAAATCACTCTTTAACTTTGCTTTCCGATCAATCGATTCGTATCAGCAGCTGATATCTTTGAAATTAAGGTTGTTTAGCATGACTGCCTGTGAAGAAAAGAAGAGAGCAATCAAGTTGAGCTTTAAGGATATGATTGCTAAAAGTTAAGACTAAACGTTAATCACATAAAGATAATAGATCCAACCTGTGAGGCCCAAGATTTTGATCAGGTTACCTAAGCTTATCGTCGAAACTTCCAAAAGGTCGCCCAGTATATGATTTCACAGAAGTATGTAACTAATCAAGAGAAGTGCTGGACATTCTCAGATAAGATAAAAAAAACTGTCAGCTGGCCATAGGTGAAGGCCCGGTTAACGCCGATATTAATAATTAAATATATGGTCTGTAGTATTTCAGTAATTGTGACGAACGCTTTTCGTTAAACCTGGGCCACAATATCCTACCTATTCTGCATGTGCACAGTCTGCATGTATCAATAAAAATAAAATTTTACTTGTCAAAATCAGCTGATTTGTTCGAACGCTGCTAAGGACGCTTACAAAAGTAGTAAGTAAACTTAATTTTCCTATTCACCGCCTCAAGGCATCCTACCCTTTTATGAATGTAATTGGCTACGTTAAACAATACCGATTCTACTTTTTTAACAAATGCGTAGGATGCGAAAAGGCTTAAACGCCTGAATCTAAAAAGTTAAAATTAAGACCGGAGCTTGGTCTCTCGCTAAATCGATTCACTTAAACTCGATTTTTGGAAGTTCAAATGTTTAGGGTGTAAAAAGGCTTACAACGTGGCAATGCGCTAACCTCACATCTCCTTTACTTAAGATATTAAAAAAAACAAAACTTACGTTGTATAATAAATTAAGTCTGGGTTCACACTATTAAAGTTTTCTTTTGGAAAGTATGAGAGTTTATTGATGAGAGGGGAGACAATAATAGCATGTTCTCTTTCCCTCTCACCTACAAACTCAGACTTTCTGAAAGAAAACTTTCATAGTGTGAACCAGGGATGATAAATGAGAAAATCAATATCGTACCAACGAACTTTTAAAGTCGTACCTTTTCGAACCCAAAGAAAAACAGGGGTGTGATGGAAAACAGAAACGTAAAACGCAAGAATTTGGAAGTCGTTTTTACTACACTTTTAATAAAAATTTTTATAAAATTCTGTTAAGTAGAGAAATATTTGTATAATATTTGTCATAAAATTCTTATATTACAGAAATCTTATTAAAAACCGACATTTAAAATTTTTGCGTTTTTCGATTACGATTTCCAGCACACCCCTGTATGTCTTTTGTTTGAAACCGCATGGTATTTTGGCATCTTTCTACATTCACCGAAGAGTCTGGAATGGAAAATAGTTCTTTGGATAATCTACTTAGCTCTGGAAACATTAACTGATATAATTAATTTTTTATTGTTGTCACTTTGGACCAAAAAACCATACAAAATAAACATTAAAAAGATTGAAAGCAGGTTAAATATAAATAAATATATGTATATCGGTCTCATGTAGAAAGGCCCTAACTTACATAATTGCATATTTAGAAGAGAAGCAAAAAATCTAATAGAAACTGTACGTTATTTTTAATTGCATTAAATTTTTGTGACGAGGTGTATTTGGAATAAAAAAAAAAAAAAACAATCATGTCGATTTCGAACGAACTTTATGTAAAACAAAAACCATATTTTATAATTTGTTTGTGTGATTACTAATGATCAATGAAGCAATTTTCTGATTTTAGGTAAATCGAAAAAGTAGGCGTAAAAGTGGGCGGGGCAAAATGTTCTTTTTGAAAAACCTAAGTTGGACCATGGCGATCATAGGAAAGAGTCGTCCAAATCGGTCCAGCCGTTCTCAAGTTATGCGATTAGCAACACACAACATTTAATTTTTATTATATAGATATAAGTTAAGCAAACGAAGTCTTCGTTCGAAATCGACGAACAGGCCATGAACAGCGTTGCCACAACAAAAAAAAAATTTGTAACCAAAATGTAAAAATAAAGTAACCAAAAGCGAAAAAAAATAACCAAAATTATTTTGTTTCAAAAGTACTATTCAGTTTAAAAATATGTCTAAAGAAGAAATTGTTTTTAAATCTTGTAGGCTCATAAGCCTCTGGTCCTATTTTTATAAAGTTTTGACAGTATATTACCGAAATTTTTAGTGGAGGTGGCACCTCCTATACAAAGTTAACACTTATTTTCATCAATTTTAAAAGCGTTATGAGCTAGAGCTTTCAACCTTTTTATATATAGAGCTCTTACAAGTAAAACTTTTAAGGTTTTTCTGTGTTTTAGTATCAAAGTGCGAAATTAAGCTAAATTATGCGGTTGATTTGTTGCACATATATGCCCGGTGGAAATAAAATAATAGTACACGTGTGGGATCGGAAGGCTCTTTGACCTTATCCTTTATCTAGAAAAGTGTTTCAGTTAGACCTATGAAGCATTAAGAGTAGCAGATAATGGCCATCTACACTTCAAAGTATATACCTTATATGGTTAAGTTGATATTCT
The DNA here is from genome assembly GCA_963931875.1 of Pollenia griseotomentosa. Lineage (NCBI taxonomy): Eukaryota > Metazoa > Arthropoda > Insecta > Diptera > Polleniidae > Pollenia > Pollenia griseotomentosa. The sequence goes on along the minus strand of OZ007561.1, from coordinate 196,851,923 downwards.
GTTAAAGTTCAAGCTTCTAAAAAATTAATTTTTAAGTAGATGAAAAAAGTATTGGTTTTAGATGCACATATACCACACGCAATTTTTAAGGGTCAAAAAAGCGGAGCGTGAAGTGCTTGTTCCAAAATAAAAAATTGGTTATTTTTGTGTTGAAAAAAAGTAACCAAAATCGAAAAAAGGTACACAAGTACACATTCGAAAAAAAAGTAACCAATTTTAGTTAAAAGTAACCAAAACGGCAACGCTGGCCATGAATTGTAAAAAAGAGGTGCCATATTATTTTGTAATACTCTTAACAAAATGTTTTTTTTATTTTTGTATTAATTAAAAAATTTTTCTTCTTTTCTTTGCAGGTATGTTTTATTTGATTTATTGCGACTATGTATTTTAAACAAAAATACGTGAGTTTTTTATTTTTATATTTTTTAGTCTTAAGAAATATTTATTAATTAGTTATGTTGAAAAATATTTTTAAATCCTTTTAGGTTAAATCCTTATATTAATATAGTATAAGATTAATGGGTAGATTACGGATGGCAACACAACTAAAGTTGAGTTTCCAGCAACGAAATCAGGCAACGCCGCTCATGTAAAAATATTACATTTTTTTATTTTATATTTTAACATGTGCGGCGTTGCCTGATTTCGTTACTGGCAACTCAACTTTAGTTCAGTTGCCAGCCGCAATCGTCATTTTTTATTTTTCTCAGTCAAGCTAATTTATTTTAGTTTTGTTGTTTGGAGCAAAACAAGAAACACCCACAACAATGTCTTAAAACTTACACCCAAAAAAGAACAGAAATCCTTTCAAAATTATTTCTTATAACTTTTACTGTAAGATTTTGAGATTATCTTAAAGAATTTTAAACAAAACATTTCTATGTGAAACAACCCCCACATAAAAATTTTTTGAAGCACAATCTTCTAGTAGCCATAGTTTAATTTTAAATTTAAATACAAAACAATGCATCTTTTGTGTTTATAAATATACTTGAAGTCTTCTTTTTTTCTACTACGAGTAAAATGCATTTTTTTTGCATTTTTAAAACACAAACGATTTGCATTTTTCGTGTTTTTTTCCTTCTCTTTTAATCTCGTTTTTTGTTTTAAAAATTACTATTGTGTGTGTTATTTTGCAGTCCATTCTGTTTTAAGGGTCATATAAAGTATGCAGTTTTTATACATTGTAAGTCTACTACAGCTACCGACACTCTGCTTTTTTATTTCTTATTTAAATCTTCAAATTCTTGTGAGCTCTTAAATGCAGCCATACATAAACCATAAAACCAAGAACCATTTAAATTTCAATTAATGCCAATAAGATTAAACAATTATTCAATAGAATCAGTCAGTCAGTTGGATAAAAACAACAACTTTAAAATTTTATACATCCATAAATTTAAAAAACATGTAGAGGGAGGGGGTGGGGTGTAGGCAAAACGCCTTTAATTGATTTAAGTGTTTGTTTAAAATTTTGCTTTTCTCTTTTGTTCTTAAGAAATCTATAAGAGGTCTTAAGTTCATTTTATTTTGCAATTCGAAACATTTCAAAAGAATTTCTTTAAGAATTCTTTAGGTTTAATAATAAACACATTTTTTGAAGTGCTATTGTGAATAGCGTATAGTAAATAATAAAGAGGCGGCATCGAAAAGAGAGTTTTAATCATATTTCTACAATCTGGGGGAACTTGTAAAAAAAAACTCAATAGACAAAGCAGTGCTTATTTGCACTACAATCTGGCATCACTTAAAATTAAGTGGTCATACACACGCCTTAAGTTTGTGTCGTCAAGACTTGACCGCATGAATTAAATAAAGAAGATTACGCATTGCGCAGATCCGTAATGTTGTTAATAGCAAGGCGATCTCAATTTTCAGGTGGTGCTGAAGGCATAGCTGAGCTCCTTTTTTCTTACTTTGAGAGCGGAATGTCAAAAGTTGCTTGTTGTTTTGACATATCGACCAACGAAAGCAATAAATAAAATACAATGTTGTGTTTTTGGTGTTGTACTTGTTGAAGTATTGCCACTACCATTTACATAAATTCGCCTTGGTAAATGGTTTGTGTGACGTAGAAAAAGAATATTGTGCTTTGCTTTAAAAGCAAATTCGCATTAAGTTTTGTCTTTTGTGACATCATTTTGACGTAAAGCGCAGTAAAAAGTTAAATATTTAGAAAACAGAAATGCACCATCTGTGTTTGTTGCTTCATGGAGTTGACCATGCCCGACAGTTTTCTTTTTTCCTTTTGTTTTAATATTCGTAGTTTACTATAATGTTAAAATTTAAGTTAAAGAAACGGAAACTTGATGAGCATTGAAGAAAAACTGATCAGCAACACCTGATGCGTCTGAATAAACGCTAAGTCTAGGTTTACACGTTTGAATTTTAAAATTTTTAGGATAGAAAAAAGAAGAAAAGGGGTTGGTACGGTGATGCATATTCTCGTCAGTATGCTTTGGGTTTTTATTCTTAACTATATGCACAAAGATGGCTTCATTTGAATTTTTTTTCTGCTTAATTCGTTTTGAAGCATTTAAATCCGAAAAAATTTAACAAGATTGCTGCGTGTGATCAAATTTGCAACTTTGAAAGAGAGTTGAAAAGAAATTGAGCAACAAAAGTTAAAGCGTAAAGACTAAGTAATCAATGTAACAAATAACAATAACAATCTGGTGCCTCTTGTCAACATATAATAGCTGCGTTTACACTGGAATAGCATAAAATGTAAAAAAAAATGTTGTAACATGATTATGACCGAAAAGTTTTCTTTATTTTGCCTTTCGTTGTACAAGATATTAAAAATATTTAAATAAGTATTCCCTACATTTCTCACAATTATGATATCAACTAAGGCCCCTATTACGGTTCACAACTCAACTCATTTGAGTTGTAATTTTTTACATTTTGTATCCTGGTTTACAGGTTTGCTATATTGCGGCGAACAAAAACATCAAAAAATTACAACTCAACACAACCAGTTGTCTGATTTACAACTCAGCTGAGTTGAGTTGTGAACCGTGATAAGGGCCTAAAAAATAAATTGGCATACCTAAAAATCTTTATAAAAAAAAAAGACAGCTGACAAATATTTTTAATAACATATTTTAAATATTAACTTAAAGTTAGTTTACACTATCACACCATTCTTACGTATTCCATAATACTTCGTGAGATAGAAATCTTATGAGTTTTTTTGCGACTGTCAAAAAATCTAATTTAACAATACAGTGTATTCACACTATCTCGCATGAACATGCTTTTGTTAAAATGCAAACCTGAGCAAATGAAAAGTATTTCTGTTTAGAAAAATTTCAAAAAACGATGAAGTCGTATGGGATGTATTTTTTTTTTTTTTTTCAATACTTGTCATTTTCATAACACATTACATTCACTCTTTTACACGTTTTTTTGAGTTTTTGACACGTATTAGTGTAAATTAGTCTTTAAGGATTCTTTACACTATCACACAAGTCTTACGTATTTTGACGAAAATACAACTCTGTCTTGATAAGTTGTTATTGTTTTTCTTTTAAAAATTTTCCAACAATAGTTAGATAAGGAAACGATTTTCGTGAAAATACTTAAAATTTGTGTGATTGTGACAAAAACGGCCTTTAATTGTCATAGATATATAACAACAATATGCCAAAAATTAAACAAAACAAAACAAAAAAAAAAAAAAACACAAAAAAAATATATATAGTTACCCAACGGTAACCAGAATGAGTAAAGAGGCCTAATAGAAGGCCTTATTTAGCAGTCACAAGGCCTTCTCGCCGCATTCCATACTTATTTATTTTTTACACAGGTTGTCATTGGGTGCAAGGCCTTCCACACTTCCTTTAATAACAACTTCGATCCCTTCCCAAAGAAGGGAGTTAGGAAGGTCACTAAAAATAAAAAATAAATAAAACGGAACAACTTCCTTTCTCCTTTCGTAAAGAAGGAAGTAGCGAATGTTTACTGAATATTTTAGAAGGTCTTTTAAAAAGAAGTAAATACCTTCTAGAAGACATACTTCTGAAGGTAGGATATCATGCGAATGAATTATAGAGGCCTTCAAAAAGGCCTGCCACTTGCGGTCCTCTCAATATTTACCGCTGGGTATAAGTACAAGTATGTTTACATATTCATTTCTCTCATATAAAATTTATTTGTAATTTAGTTAAGTAAATAAATATAAACAGAATCTAACACTTGACAGGCCAAAATGAACAAATGAAACGAATCCGAAAACTCAAACAAAAATAAATAATTTTCTTACAGACTATTTTAAAACTAATATAAAATAAAAGCCTAACCCCAATTATGGTCAACTATCCAAATGTCAATTAAATGTGACAGCTATTATTGTAATTATTTTTTGTATTGCAAAATAATCGAATTTTTCAAAACCAGTGGAAACAAAAAAAGCAATTAAATTAATGTTTTCAAATAAAAAATATTATATGTAAATTCTATAATAAATGTAACAAATGCTATGCAAATCGAAGAATACTGTGATAAAATAAGACCGCATTAATTTAAGTTTAATGGCTAATTGAAAAAATGCCGCCCACTTTTATTTAAAATAAAAATAAACACAAGCACAAAAGTAAACATAACATTCAATTAGAGTGATGCCAGATTTTATGTTTGGGACACTTTCTTCAATTTTCTGGCAGCATTTTTGCTTTAGAAGATTGCTTATATTTTAAAACTATCGGCAATTATTGCTGTAATGAAAAAAAAATCGATCACTTAAAACTCCAAAAAAAAAAAAATCTACATGCCCAATAATTTTTTATCAACAACTAGTGGTAAAAAAGTTAGAAAACTTAGGGCTCGTATAAGATTTTATTGTATTCTTCTCTGCGGGCTACTGGAAATCTGAAATGAAGGGCTTCACGTATGTCTTTTTATAAACCATTGATTTATTGTAACTAAGTTAAGTTAACAAAGTTAATTTCTTGTCAAAAAACCCTTAGAAAATTTTACAAAAACCCTAGTGTTTTGAATAAAAAATTCCAGAAAAACAAGCATTTTGGCAAATACTATTCAAAAAATATAAGCCTGAACAACAACTTTTTACTTGCGGACTTATGTAAACAAGAGCGGCAAGCGTTTTTTAAATATGAAAAGTCGATTTCCAATATATTTTTAAGAAAACAAACCCAAGTATTTATATATCAGATCAGATCAAGTTTTTTCATTAAAAACGCTTGAAGCACTTATTTAGGTTGAGCTGTTAGTAATTTTTTCAATCGTTAATTTTAACAAAAACTGTCATTGTGATTTAACACGCATATCTCCAATTTAATCAGGTTCTTGTCTTGAATCATCTGGCATCTCTGTAATGTATAAAACAACTAAAAAAATACAACAAATAACTATTGTTTTTTTTTATTTTGAAACATCTTTTTTATTATGGCGTCAAAATTATGACAGTTTACTGTATAAAAATAATAATAGAAACAATTTCATCTTCATTATGTCAATTATTTAAAATATATAAAAAGATATGATAAAGATACGTTAAAAGGAAGGAAAAAAAAGAATTATTTTCTTCCTTCCTATTAAAGGTAGCATAGTTTTGTCTGTATTTTCGTTAGTGTTTTTGTCTGGCATACATATGTATGTTTCTGTTTATGTCGACTTTAAGTATTGATGGGTTGGTTGACTCCCAGGGAGAGGGTTTATTTACTATTGCACCACTCAGTATGAAAGGGGAAGTAGGAAAAAAATGTCATGCTTTGTGGTTAATGTAACATGTTGTTTTTCTTGATTTTCACAAAGTTTTTGTTGTTGTTAATGCAACAGTTAACATTATGATGATGACTAGACAATACTACACAACTTGTCAAAGTAATAAATAAAACAGAGAAACACACTCACACAAGCACAGTTTAAATTTGTATAAGTACTTATGTATGTATAAAATTTAGCATTATTTGTAGTCACAGACAATACCCATTAAAGAAAGCAGCAGCTCCTTTGACGTTTTTAGCTGAAGGTTATTGAGTTTTAAGGATTTTGATTTATCTAAGGATAATGAAATTGATAAATGAAGTGTAAATTTTTGTAGTTACAGAAACTTTTGTTCCTTTTTTTTTTTTTTTTGTTATTGACAAGACAAGTAAGATCTTCGATAGAGACAAGAATAACAAACTGTCGTCATCTAGTAATTGAGAAAAATGAACACTAGGGGCTTTAAAAATGACCCAGAATTTAAATTTAAAGAGTTTCTTTTAGATAAAATAAAAAGCAAATAAAAAATGGTATACAAAATGAACAATGGATGTCGATTTTATATTTTGTTACAAAACATTTAAAGAGAATTGAAATTAATTTTTTTTTTTGAAAATAAAAGGGTTAAAAATTAGATTGTTTTGAAAAATATTTGAAAAATTTTAAAAGTTTGCATACAAAAAAAAGAAAAGAAACATTTAGTTTTGAACTAAATAAAATTTCTGCAAAACAAATAAAAAAAATCGTTCCTTCAAATTTAAAGGAATTTTTTAAACGCTTTTCTTTTGGAAGATAAAAAGTCTTAGGCCCGTTTTCACCACTTACCTTTAAAGTTCGATATAGTTAACGCTACCTTTAGCACTAGTGAGGAATAAAGTTACCTTCAACTATTTTTCGTTTTCACAACTTCTGTATAAATAAACTTAACATTTTTAAAAAAGTGGCAATACTAAAGAAAATACCGATTATTTTTGCCAAAATAAAAATACGAACTGGCAACTACGTACTTTTTTTACATTTACAAAATATACGTTTAATTGGAGTTGCCATATATAAAAAATATGTGAATATAATATGGCAATCTCAAATCTAAACCTTACGACAAAAGTTAAAGGTAGAACGTTCCTCTCTTTAGCTTATCCTTCACTTTTAGGTTAAAGAGAACTTGTGATAATTAAAAACTCATTATCTGTTCGATAACTTCCTACATTTAGCTATCGTTAAGTCGTGAAAACGGGCCTTAGAATTTTATTATAATTTTCTTACAAATCCGGAAAGTTGTTTGTTCTGATGAGTTGTCAACACTGCTGCAATGTGGCTTTAGCAAAATCGTAAGATTGGCAATCTGGCAATGCCATAACCCGTAAATATTATCACCTTTGGAGTAACACCCCTACAAGAAATTGCTGGTTGAAATTAACACATACAAAACTTATAAACTAACACACTTGCAATGTTGTATTAAATTCACGTATACACCCTGCCGTCAAATGAGTAGCTAACTACAAAAAAACCCAACTTTAAGTTAGCTTGTATAGACTAACTTAAAGCCAACTACTACGCAATGCAACATTTACATTAACCAAAGTGTATACAAACACTGTGTTGTATATTTTAAGTAGTGAGAGCCAAGTCGTTTGCAAAAAAAATCAACGCTGTTATTGTTGTTATGTTATGACAATTTAATCTCATATTTACGCTCTTAATTGAGTAATGGCAAAAAACATAGTTTTTTTATTCAAAAACTAGACTGCCCTAGTAGGCTAGCTGGTAGTGAGCAAGTCTATCAGCGCCGAGGTTGCGGGATCGATTCCCGCCAGCGACTGGTTAAAAAAAAAGTTGAATAAAACAACTTGGATTAATAAAATAAAATAAAATAAATAAAAGAAAATAAAATAAAAAAATTAAATTTTTTTATTTTTTTGAAAGTATTCATCCAATGAATAACATTCATAGATCGGCCTTAACTTAAACTAACTTAACTTAAAGCTAACTTAAAGTAGTAAGTTTATAGCTAGCTACAAAAAGTTAACTTAAAGTTAATTAAAAGTAATGCAGAGTCGGACAATTGACTACTTCCTAGGACATCGCAATGTTAAAATAGTTAGTAAATTACATATAAAATAAATCCAAGTGTCAACCACCACTAGGTGAAAAATAGTTAGCTTTCAGTTAATTTAAAGTTAACTGAATGTCCGACAGGGCATATATATTAAAGTTCACAAGTATGAGTGGGAAAAAATGTCACACGTACACGAATGTTTACATCAGTTTTTTAATATTGCCCTTAATAAAATGATAGAAACTTCTGATGTTCAAGATTTTTACAAATGACCTGATGAACATAACATTTAATGGTCATCTTTTCATGTTTGCTGATGATATTTGCCTACTTTACCGTTACAAACATTAGCGTGTGTTACAAACTCAAGTGGAGTATGATTCATCAATATTAGCTGTATATTTAAGATTAAATAAGCTTATTTTGAATACTGATAAAACTAAATTAATCAGATTTAGACCGTATAATTTAGAGAGAGATCAATCTATGACGGTACATATTGATGGTGTTCCAATATAGGAGTCGGAGTCGCTAACCTATCTAGGAATGCATTTTTGCAGAAACTTACATTGCGATAATCACATTGAAGCAGTTAAAAGTAAAATAGCATCTGCTGTGGGCATCCTATGCTAATTTATGAAAGTTTGATTCACAGTCATTTGTCTTACCTTCCAATAATATATGGAAGTAGGAAAAGTTCTTCTTTAAGAGGTATTCAATCTGCACAAAACAAGGCTTTGAAACTTGTTTTTAACCTACCCATAAGATTTCATACACTGGACCTGTTTAGACGTTATGCAAACAATATTCTACCCATAAATGGAATGTACAAAATGCAGTTATTAAAATTCGTATTTAAATCTATAAAAGGTCTTGGAAATTATGCAATTCAGTTTTTACAAAATGCCCTGGTCACAAATCGGAATACAAGACAAGGTCAAAACCTCTCTGTAACAAGATGTCGTCTTGAACTGACGAAAACATAAATTTTTTGTTTGAACTCAAAGACCCCAAAAAATGACCTTTGACCTCTTCTTAAAAAAAAAACACAATATGCATATCATTTTAAAGGGTGCACTTTCACCTTTAAAACGCTACCAAAAAAACGAAATTATCTTGCATAGTTCAAAAGTTGATCCCCTTTTGTAAGGAGACTTTTGCGATTTTTTAACATTTTTCACATCTTTTATGACGTCATATTTCGGAAGCCGAAAGAATCTGGGGTCTGAAAATTTATGTTTTGTTAAAGTCCAATAACATACAACATTTGTGTGATTGTGCGGAGATGATTGATGATGCCGAACGACATGATGGTTTGACATGGATTCACCCTGTTTTCAAATTGAAATAAACCATTTTCACGCTTTTTAAAAAGCTAGGAAATAGTTTATATTATTTTTATATTGAATTATTAGAAAAATAAAATTTTTGAATTCTTAATTCTTAAAACTCTTGATTTAATATATTTTAGAAAATTTTCAACAAAATGTTCTTCAAAAAATCTTAATATTATTTATTTTGGCTAAATGAATACCCAAACAAACTAATGTCTTAATTTTAAGAAATTATTTGTACAATTTTTTATTTTCTACCAACATATTACACTTTTTTCTTTTAAAATATATTTATTACCATTTTCTTTGTTAAGGCATACGTGACTAAATGTAATTTTGACACGTGTTAATTAGCGTTACCGAAACGCCAGAAAATGCGCCATATGTTTTCAAATGAGAGTAATAAAACTTATACAAAAAGGACCTAAAAATTACGGTAATGAATGGAAAATCCCATTTTAATTATACCAATTTGCAAGCTGCATTTATTAAGTACAATTTCTAGAAAGTGAATTTTAAAACTGTCCAAAAAGAAATCGGCCATAAAATTTTTGTTAGTGTAAAGGAGAAATTTCAATCTAACGACAAAGGTAACAGTTTGAGAAAAAGAGCAAAAAGAATATTGAAATATTGAAATCAATACCGGATTGACTAAAAGGATTTTCCCAAAAACGGATTAAAATATTCTTATACTTATACACACACTACACTAAGCATTAGTGTGCAAATTCTCCTTGTTGTGCATTAAAATGATCTTAAAAAGAGGCCAATAACTAGAAAAAAAGATTTAGCAACAGGTATAAAGTAAAAATCTCAAATCAAATTACTGAAAAACGAGAGGTGACTAGTGGATTATGGATTAAGTCATCATGATTTAAACTACCTGTCAAAAGAAGGCCTGCAAAAAAGGTTACAGCTCAAATTAGTATAAAACCTAACGGCACTTGTGTACAAAGTATTAGTTGTTATTCAGCAAACCTTAAAACAACATTCCAGACTTATTCTAAAGTAAACAATTTAATAAATTTTTAAACAAATTATATAAATTTTTTAAAATATAATAAAATTAAACAAATTTTAAACTATGGACAATACCGCAAATTTCAATCTAACTCTCATGGAAGCCTCGAAATTTAAAATCAATACTCAATATTTTTCTCCCCACGATTTGTCTCTATTCATAGAGAGCTTAGAGACCATAACACGTTTGACTCGAGAGAAAGAGGAGCGCAAAGAACTAAACAAAGTGAAAAATCTTAATAATATAAGCAAGAAATTCTGCATCTTGCCACGCATAAGTTCGCTATCAACTTTAGATTCTTCCTCCACTGGAGATGAGACCGATGAAGAGCTTTTGCTTTTGGAAAACAAAAAGCTACCCCAAACTCCCGATAGCCAAAGATCAGAAGATGATGAAACTTATTTCTCGGCTCCAAGCAGTGCTCAATCTTCACCACGCAACAGTGTTATCTATCAACAACAATTGTCGAAAAATAACAGCCGATCTACTCTATCCATTATCACTACTTCGGACTCTGAAGAATCAGGAGTCTTCCCTATTGGCTCTTCACAACAAGACCTTTACGAACCGGTTACCGGCACCTTTAGACCACGCTCTAAGGTCATAACAAAATCAAGATCTTTATCAACGAAATCCCGTTTAATTGGTTTGGTAATGAAAAAAGAAATGATCAAAGTGCCCTCAGTGGAACTTATTTCCTGCCGAGCTCTAGATGAATATGAAACATTGGAAAAGTATGAACAGCAGCAGCAGCAAATCTTACAACGGGATATGGTACAAGAATCTGAAAAATTGGCTAGATTCTCTACTTTGCATTTTAAGAAAAAGTCACGACAAGGATTTGCCTTTCCAGATGGTTCATCGGAAGAAAAATTTCTAGACAAAGCTTTGCGCTATTTAACTTTGTAGATGATTCTTTTCTGGGTAAACTAAATTGAATTTAATTCCATTTCTTTAAAAGTCTAGGCTAAGCTTTTCTATTGGAAGCTTTGATCAACAAGACTTTATTGGTTGTTGCCCTAAAAAAAGCTTAATTGAATTCTTTGTTTTTTGATATATAGAATTTTGAAAAATGCAGTTTTTTCAAAGTGTATATAGGATTAGTTAAGTGTTTAATTATAAGTTAATAAAAATGTCTAACATTTCTTAACATTTTGTAATAAAAACAATAAAAATTTTAAATAAAAACATAAATTTTTTTATTAGAAATCAATAACTTATAAAATAAAACTTGTTTTAGTGTGTTTAAGTTTAAAGCTGAAATATGAAGTTCAATTTAGTAAACTTTATATATTTAAGTAGATTAATGTAAAAAAAAAAAGAAACTGTTTGCAGAGTTTGAACTTTTAAAAGCTTAAGCCATAATTTAGCTTTGTATCAGCGTTGCCAGAATGAAGATTTTTCCTTATTTTTGAAGATTTTTTGACTAAAATGAGATTTAAAGATCTTTTTTCTCAAATTAAAATTTTTTTTTTTTAGAAATAAAAATTCTTAACTTTCAGTTTGTACAACTTACATAATTTTTTGCAGTTTTTTAAACAGTCAGTTTTTAAAACAATGAGGTTTTTATCAGCTTGTTGTCTATTGGATATGCATACTTTTGTACCCATTGTCTAGTTTATACAAAAATTAGCGGTTGTTCATTTTGGGAATATTGATGAAAAAAAATTATTTGAAAAAAGAAAACCCGTATTTTTATAAAGTTTAATATATTAAAGAACAAAAAAGTTCATATATTGAGTACCAAAAGGTAAAATTAATGGAACTTTGTGTTTTGCAATTATTGCAATTTTTCGAATATAACAAAAAAAAAAAAAAAAAAAAACAGGGGCATCTATAAATGTTGTGTGCTGAATCGAATGAAACTAATTTGGATTTGATTGGAGCAAGATTAGTGGGGCGAAATTCTATTTTTATGTAAAAGTCTTTGAAATTACCCTCTGGGACGGACCAAATTTTTTGCAATATTTTTCATATAGAACAATATATCAAAAAAACAGAAAGGTAAATTTTATAAATGATATGTTGTGAACTGAATGAATCAAGTTCGAATTAAATCAGAAAACTACGGCCCGTTATGAGCTAAGTATAATTTAACTACAAAAACCAAGCGGAAAACTCGTTTCACTCAGTTGCGAAAAAGCAATGTGCAAAATAAGGAACTACATATTCGATGACTTGCATGAAAATAAAATAATAAAATTATGTAATAAATTCGTATACAGGGGTGTCCTTTAAATCGAAAAGGCAAACATTTTAAACGTCGTTTTTAATAAGATTTCTGTGATAAATAAATAAATTAAACAGAATTTAATACAAACATTATACAAATTTTATTAAAAGTGTATTAAAAACAACTTCCAAATTCTTGTGTTTTCGATTTCCAGAACACTCCTGCTTGTCTAAAATAATAATTTAATAAAAAATATATTTATTTACTTTTTATTTAATTGGGGTTTTTTTAGCTGTTCTAATTGGGGTCAGGCCTGACCAAAATTCCACATTCCATGTTTTTGATAATTATTAAATAAAGTGTATGTATATACATTAGTGCTTTACAATGTCTTTTCAAAGGTGTACATTATTTTAATAACAATTCCATTAGGAATATATTAAGGAAAATCCATATAATCCATATATTTTCAAATGCCTTCGATACAACAACGGTATCAAATATAATACTAAATTGAGAACCCTTTAAACTTCATATGATGTATGATCTTCTTGCCCAAAATTTATATATCTCTAATTTTAGAATTTAATTACTTCCAAAGAAACTTCTTTATTTATATGAACTTTTTTACGTTCTTATTTACAGTAGACGCTCGCAAATAAGAACCGCTTTGTTTTTGAGGCAATTCTAATTTCTGAATTATTCTAATTTCTGGACGTTTTTATTTCGAATAAAATATAAAAATTACTTAAATTTTTTTTAATTCAATTTTATTTGATAAAAACAAGAAAACAAAACGTAATTCACTCCAATACATTAAATGTATTTTTTAAAATTAAAAATACCGTGTCGTTTCTTATCCATTGCTTCCACGAATTCATTTTCATCTTTATAGGGATATTCCTCTCTAAATATTTTTTTAGCTTTCTCTTTAAACCACTCATTCAGACGACTTACCTACCATATTTGGGTATTCAGCGCTATGCAAAGATTTATTGCTTGCTTCCTGATATGTGTTGAAAACAGCATTTAATATTGCTGTTCTATGTGATTTGATATAGCTGATTGAAGATGTCGTAACATTAATATTCCCTTCAAACCCTTTGTCAAGCTTTTCTAAAATTTTGACCTTCTTTTCCAATCACAAAGTGTTTTTTTACGTTTATTTTACATTTCGAATGATACACTTTCACTTTTTAATAGATACTTCCAAAATATGTGCACATGTTTCGAATTTCACAAATAAACTAGCCACAAATATATATAAATGCGACAAAAAAACAACAAATAAGGAAACACATCTAAAATTTGGTAATCCCCCTTTTTAGTTTTACATGTTCAAACAGAATAAAAATAAATTGCGGATTTCTTGTGTTCAAATAACAAAAAAAAAAACGCTCTGAAATTAGAACTATAAATTCGAATTTTAAAGCGTTTAATGTATTGCAAACACTGATTCTAATTACTGGACGTTCGAATTACTGAAAGCTCTAATTTGTGAGCGTCTACTGTATTAGAAAACAAATGGATTTAAAGTATATTTTTAGAAATAATTTTATGGAAAATATAACTAAAAACACAATTTAAGCCTTCAATCTAATTTTGTATAAATACCGCAATTATGTATTTCAATTTAAATAGTTTCCATAATAAGATGTATTTCCTTTTAAAAAATTAATAATTTTTACTTCTTTGCCCTTGTTATTAAAAATTTCAAGATTTTCCTCTTCAAAATAAGATTTTTTTTGCCCATATGAATTTTTTCCTTCCAATTCTTCTGGCAACGCTGCTTTCTATGCTACTGGAGGTTAATTTTTATACGCTTGTGCCAGCTTTTAGTGTTTTTACGATACAACTTTAAAAAGCTTGAGATTTATTAAAAGCTTTTTAAGGCTTTATAAAAGAAAAACCGATCAGATATTAAATGAGGTAAAATCCTTAGTTCCTTGAACACGTTTGTTTGCAAAGTATAAAAAATAAATTCTAGTTTATACTACATTTACACCTACGCAAAATCCAGTACTTACGAAATTTCGAGCAAATCTAGTTGTTTTTGACTACATTTCCCATACAAAATAAAATCTACTTCGTAACTAGATTTTGACGAAATCTACTCAATATCTAGTACAGTAGACGCTCACAAATTAGAGCTTTCAGTAATTCGAACGTCCAGAAATTAGAATCAGTGTTTGCAATACATTTAACGCTCTAAAATTCGAATTTATAGTTCTAATTTCAGAGCGTTTTTTTTTTTTTTTGTTATTTGAACACAAGAAATCCGCAATTTATTTTTATTCTGTTTGAACATGTAAAAAAGGGGAATTACCAAATTTTAGATGTGTTTCCTTATTTGTTGTTTTTTTGTCGCATTTATATATATTTGTGGCTAGTTTATTTGTGAAATTCGAAACATGTGTACATATTTTGGAAGTCTCTATTAAAAAGTGAAAGTGTATCATTCGAAATGTCAAATAAACGTAAAAAAAAACTTTATCATTGGAAACAAAGGTCAAAATATTAGAAAAGCTTGACAAAGGGTTTGAAGGGAATATTAATGTTACGACATCTTCAATCAGCTATATCAAATCACATAGAACAGCAATATTAAATGCTGTTTTCAACACATATCAGGAAGCAAGCAATAAATCTTTGCACAGCGCTGAATACCCAAATATGGTAAGTCGTCTGTATGAGTGGTTTAAAGAGAAAGCTAAAAAAATATTTAGAGAGGAATATCCCTATAAAGATGAAAATGCATTCCGTGGAAGCAATGGATAGTTTTCCAAATATAAGAAACGACACGGTATTTTTAATTTTAAAAAATACATTTAATGTCAATCAAATAAAATTGAATTAAAAAAAATTTAAGTAATTTTTATTTTTTATTCGAAATAAAAACGTCCAGAAATTAGAATAATTCAGAAATTGGAATTGCCTCAAAAACAAAGCGGTTCTAATTTGCGAGCGTCTACTGTAGTACTTAATGATGCGACTATGGTTTTTTCAATATAGCACTAAAAAATACTTCCCTGCACAAGAAGAAATGACATTTAAAAAAAAACAAAAATTGTTAAAAAAAAATTAAAAAGTTTTATAAAAATTGTAAAAAAATAAAAAAGAAGAATAATATTGATAAAATAAATATCGTTGATTATTAGTAAAAGGTAATGCAAATTGTTTAATGTATATTTCTTTTTGGGTTTGTGTGTATGTGCAATGTTATAAAAACAAAATCTCGCTAATGTCAAAAAAGTGTAATGTAAACGCACTAGATTTCGAAGAAGATTTAAAATCAAATCTACAAGATTTCGGCCTAATGTAAATGTAGTATTATTTGATCCCCCTCAACTTTGAAGTTTTCTTAAATAAGTAGAGAAGTAAGATTCATCCCAGAGGCGAATCAATGGCTTTTCTTGCGAACATAAACATTTAGCGAAATCTATTTTAACATTATCTATGACATGAATGCCAAATTAAAATTGCCGTTGTGTTGGTGAGTTATTGTTGTTGATATTGTTGTCAAGTCTTGAGTTATTTGGAAAGAGGGAAAAGAGAATTGAAAGGGGTACAGACTTGATAGTATTCGTTATATTTAAGATATGGAACAATTGTGATTTTAAGTTGAACTGTTAATTTTTAATTTTTGATATTTTTAGTTAGGCTTGAGTTCTTCAAATTTAATATTCATTAAATTATTTTTACTGAAGGAAGGAATTTTACAACATGAAATTTATTAAAATTTATTGATAATTTTTATTCCTGGCTGAGCTGGGGATCGAACTCGGGTTGAATTTACATGTTTCAAGAATAACCACATTCTTTCATCAAAATTCTTAGAAGTTCCAACCTCTGCACCACTGCGGTGCCTGCCAGCCAACAGTCAAACATCAATCTTTAACCAGTTGTACTGGTGGTTCGAAATTTGCTGTAATTATCATTTTCAATTTTATTTACATGTTGCTTCGTTTCTTCCTTATCAATAAATTTTAATAAATCTCATGTTGTAAAATTCCTTCCTTCAGTAAAAATAATTTAATGAAAATTTAATTTGATGAACTTAAGCTTAACTAAAAATATCAAAAATTATTTAAGATATGTTTAAGTTTAAGGCAAATTAACAAATTAAGCCATTGTAAATTGTACACACCCGCTAAGAATATGCATTCGTCGAAAGAGCGTGAGAATAAAAACGTATAAATTTTGTCTTGCACAATTGTGCAATAATCGTGCACTCATTAGTCACCAGTGATCTAGGATATTATCTGAGCTTTATGTAAAAAATTTAGCTAAAGGTTGGCAGTGTCAGAAATCGTTTAAGATCTTAATGCCTTTCGAATTATAAAAATACTTAAAGGCGATGTCCGTACGATTAAGTAAAATATTTTCCAAAAAAAAATCGACTACCAAATAATAAACTTTGATCAAATTTCATTGGTTATCCGCACTACATCCAACTTTGCTCAGAAGTGTTAGAGTAAATTTAAAATAAACTTAAACCAAATCCTATTTACATTTTGGAAACCGAATCGACCAGACATGAACTCTTACTTTTTTTTTTTAATTCCCTCTGCTAATCCCGCGAAGCTTTACGCTTGTCTGCAGGAACCAGAGTCTCTGGCGCGAGTCGAACCCGCAACCCCGGCGCTGCCTAAGTGATTTATGTTATAGTTTCAAGTCAACGTTTTAAGTTTTTTTAAAAAAAAAATCGGCCTCTTGAGCCATGTTTTTTAGTTGCATGTTTAGCATGTTGTTTATTTTTAGAACCAGAGGGCAAATTACGCCATTAAATATCGATCGAAATTTCCATTTTAATTTAATTGTGATTTCGATCGATATCGAATGCCGTAATTTGCACCCAGAAGCGCCTTAAGATTCCGATTGACTACAGCTACCGATTGTTTTCCTTGTCGGGAGATTTTGAAAGAAAGTGTGAACATAAATAAACCACAAAACATACCTCAACTAACAAAAATATTCGGAAAGATAATCGAGCGATAGATCTGGAAAAACTAACAAAACTTGAAAAACCTCTTAGAAGGAGTCTGCCTTAAGTTTATATGTAATTATCAGGGCCAGTTTAACTGCACAAAAATGCTTAAAATATTCATGAAATTATTTTAAAAAAATTTATAAATTTGCACGCGGAAATAACAAATTAACAATTATTAATTATTAAAGGTCAAATAAGAAAAAAGAACAATTATTAATTTGTTTTATTTAAACAAATGTTTATTACAAAATATAATCATACATTTTTTAAGTTTTCAAATTGAAACTATCTTCGGTTGTCACAGAAAAACCTAGAATATATTAAAAACAAACGTTCAATAAGAAGTCAATATTACTGGCGCACACTTAAATAATATTAGTTCACATGGAGAATAGTGTGTCAATATATTCATCGGTTTCGATTTTACTTATATGTTGATTTTTGACTTGGTCAAGTTTGAGGACCAACATTTCGATTAAAAACTTTGTTGAGTTTTTTAATAAATATTTTAATCTTAATATTTTGAACTTTTTCTTTTACGTCTTTAGTGATGGATAAAATTTCATATAAAGCACACACATTTATTTTCATTATGCAAGCATTAGTCTTTTTTCAAACTAACCCGATGTAATTTCTTTTAGTTCTTGTTAAAAATGCATAGGAAAGAAAAGAACCGATATATTTTTATTTTGCAATTGCACCAGATTGACTCAAAAGCAATTCTTTTGTTAAAAACGGCTGCCAGCCTCTGGGTAATATACAAATTTATGCAAAATAAATCATAAATGATTTTTGAAAAAAAAAAAAAAAAAAAAAAACAATTCTGTACCGCCTTAATAGTTTTCTCGAAAGAGTTTAAAACTTTTTTAATCCTATTTTGTAGATTCTAAAAAAGTCGATGAACTAAATTGGAAAGCTTTCTAAAGAAGAGATTAACACAATGTTTTAAGGGAACAAACGACAATTGAAATTGTTATTTAAAGAACTTGATCTTTATTTACTTTATAGAGCTCTCTAAAGGCACATTTTGTTTACAAAAAAGTCTTAAATGTGCCGATTCTATATTGCATTTCTAAGTTAGTCACAGTTTCAACCGAAAACTTAATTGAGACTTGTTCTTTCAAGACTCTTCATACGATGATTTTCAAGACACGTCTTTTTTATTTGTATACAAATTCGGAGGAAAATAAAGTGGGGTACAAAAAAAGACTAGATTTCTGTTCTTCGTGTTTTTTTTATAATTTTCTTAAATTTTTTTTTGTTTACAAATGAGCTAACAGAAGGTATCAACAAATTCTAAGTAAAAAATCAACCCTTCAAAAGATTTTTAAAAACAACAATAAAATAAGCCATGGCTCAAAAGTCATCATGTAAATATAAAAAGATTTTGGTAGCAGCTTTGAATAAAATTTAAAAAAAGACGTGTTTTAAAATAGTTTTAATGCCGCCTTAGAGTTTATGCAAAAGTAGCAACTTCTTAAGCGACAAGTCTTTGGGGCTAACTTAAACTAAAATAAAATTTAAATTTCTTATTTAATTAGTTTCCGCTTTGCAATTTCCGCCATCTTTTAAAACATAAATATCCGTTGTGTCTGTCTATCTAATTGCAATATGTTTAAGTAAAACTTTTCCAACAACTACGGACAATTGTCTACTTTTAGACGACTTTCTGTAAAGTCTCAAATACGCACACATTTCGTTAATTTCTGCTCATTTGTTTATTAGGAAAATGTTTCTTAGAATAAATCCTCTTTTTATTATGATCAGGACGTTATAATAAATGCATTTTACACATGCGAATATAACGGGTACCTGTCCAGCTCAAAAAGTGTCAGGTAAGTGATTCAAGCGTAATAAAAGCATAAGGGATTTTTTGGTTAGCGAAAAATGTTGCTGATATTCCCGAAAATAACCAAACTACCTACTTGGTATTTAATGTATTGGAAAACAAACTAAAAGCATCAGTTCAGCAACAACTTTCAAAGGATAACAACGTAATAGCTTTGAAATTGTGACAATTTTTTGTTAAAGTAAAAATAATTCCTTTCGATATGAGTGATATTTACGATTATGCATATATGCACGTTATGCGTCATCAAACTGAAATCAACAAATACACCGAAGCACCTACGGACGATTCAATCTCGGAAAATATTGTTAATACACAGGACTTCTCACCCAGAGACTTGCAACTGTTCGTAGACAGCATGGAGGCCATAGCACGTTTGGAGAAATCGAAATATGAACGCCGTCAAAGACGCAAAATTAAAAGTCATCAAAAGTCATTTGAATATTCTAAGAAGATCATCACCTGTTTGGATTCATCAATAGCGGGTACTTCATGCGATGAAGATGCCAAAAGTACATATACTTCCGAATCAGATTATATCTATGACGAAACCTACTTCGGCATGCCTTATCAAGGTCGGAGCACCGCAACTTACTCCAATCTTACGGTGGGCTCTTTGAAATCCTTCTCTTCTGAATCCGAAGAATCTGGCGTATTCCTTAACCAGACCGAAGATGATCACTTATATGAAAATATTGATCCCATACGTCCTAGATCCAACGTTATTGCACATCCAAAATGTAAATCACTTAAATCTAGACTCATTTCCTTGATCATGAAAAAACAGTATGTACAGCCTGAAGCCCCCGCTGTGGACTTGCTTTCCTCTACGACGTACGGCGACGATACGGAAGAAAGTGAAATTTATGATCGTGTTTTAGATGATGTTATACAGCAGCAGTACGCTAAGAATCCCAAAAAGGGCAAGAGAAAGTACTGTGCTTCGAATAGCCAATCCGAATCTGTTAGCGCCGAAGAAAGTTTTTTGAATAAAGCCATGCGTTTATTAACTTTATGAAGGTAAAGGAAACTAGAGAACAGCAAACTGGAATTTATCCTTTGACACAAAATTTAAGGAAAGATCAAGGTGATACTTAAAAAATTATTTTAGTTAATAAGTTCTTAAAATAATGAAAGGTAAAAATTTAATTTTGTAATAGTTTTAAAGAAAAATGTTTAACATTTTTAAGTTGAAGATTAAAAAAAATTATTAAAGTTTAAAATAAAAAAGATATGAATTTAAAGTAAAATTTAAGTTGTTTTAATAAATTTTCATGTTTGGTTGGTAGAAAACAATTCTTTCTATCTAAAAAACTTATATTTACAAAAGCAAAACATAACCAATTGGTACAAATACAATATTCCAAACTATGCTTTGAATTTTCAAAAGATCCACGTAACACCCAAGTTGCAATCCGATGTAAAATACTTATCTTGTGATATCGTTAAAGCAGGGCTTTTGATCTTCTGATCGGTTTTCAACATTGTCCGGCGTAAAAAGTTACTAAATTGTCTTGTTTTGAAAGAATTCAAAGTGCTTTAAATCGGTTGAAATAACCTGTTTTGTTCGCACGGATCTTTATCGGAGTAAACATGTTTGTTAAGGGTCTTTTTGCTGTATATTAAACATTGTTGACTTTTTTTAAACTCAACTAAACTAAACTCTCAATTGCGTGAATGGTTTTATATCACATTTGTTTTTTTTTTTTTTATACTTAACAATTAGTTTTTTTGTAACTTTTTCTGTAAAATTTTTTTAATATTTGATGCCTTCATCTGGCATCACTGTAATAAAAAATTATTGCTTTTTTACATAAATACTTCTCTAACGGTAAACATTTTTGTTTAAATATGTAATTTGTATACAACAGTAGAGTAACCAGGAATTTTTCCGCCATTTTTTGATCGAATAATCAAAATAGCCAATTTCGAATAAGGAATAACTCGAACAATTTATGTCAATTAATCGATTAATATGAATATCTTTAAAAAATCTTCTTTTTGTGATATAAAAATATTTGTTTTTTAGATTTCTAACTGTTTAATTTTATTTAAAACTCAATAACATGTTCTTAACTTCTACATTTATTTAAATCACACAAACTTTTGAGAATATATCAGACCCTTTTTAGATGTAATTGTGTGATAGACAAATTATGTATGTATATCATTATAAACGTCAAATTCCATACTTTAGAAATTTGGTACTTTAATAGCACATTTTTCGTATATAGTTTGACATTTATCGTAAAAAAATGTGTAAAGCAAAGGAGTGTACAAAAATTTATATAAGTTATCATTGAAATTGAAATCAAAGTATGTAATTTTAGAAACTAAAGAGTATAAAAACAATTATAAAAATTAGGTGATTTTTAAAAGAATGTCCATCGACTTCAATTTCACTCGATTTCTAGGAATAATAAATTATTTTTAAAAGTTTTTCATCACTAACTGGCACCTTTCACAAAATGTGCTAAAAAAATATGAGCTCAAGCCTATATTTAATAAGCAGGCGGGACAGAATTGCAAATTATAAACCAATACAAGTTATTAGTTCCCGGCTGCTGGAAAACATGCCTGTACAAACTTTGGCTTTCAGATCATTTTATAGTCTGTAAAGGGCCAAATACACATTTCAAATGCTTGTCCAGCAGACAAATTCACTCGTGTACGTGTCTAAATTTTTTGATTTTCCATCCAGCATCGTAATGTATAAAAACTGTATTTTTTGCAGCCGGGTTTTTTGATTTTTTAAATTATTTATTTAATTTAGAAGTTTTAAAACTATCTACACAGCACATATTGCTCCTTTATTGCAACATAGTCATATCTCAAAAAATAAAATTTGTCAAAATGCGATTAAAGTTTTCAAAATAATTTCAAAAAATTTCAAAAAATTCAAAATAAAAATAATAATTTTTAACAAATACTACCCCACCCCTGATCTCTTAATGTTATACATGAATTTAACATTAGTTTAGGTGCTTTATATGAATAAAATAGCACTTACAACAGACTCATCGAAATATAAATTTCGTTAAAAATAATTGATATTCATTCATACATTCACAGAATTAGTTTAAGAAATGCAATTCATAAAAATATAATTTGTTTTGTTTAAATAAATAAAATTGGGTTTATTATATACTACTGGAAAAACTGTAGCGTGTTCTGAGGCGTGCGTCACAAAGGATTTACGGCTTATGTAAAAAAATCACAAAATTTTTTGGGTGCGAATAAGTGATTTTAGAATTCTCTTATATTCATCTTTCTTTAAGGAATTAGATTTTGTATACCTTATGATGCAAAGTTACTTCCACTTTTTTTGGCGTGCGTCACAAAATTTGTGATCAAATATTTCGCAACAAATACTTGCTAAGAAATTATGATATATGCCTCTCGTAGGTACATATTAATGTCACTAGATACTATATATAAGTTCAAGCTATCTCTTTTGAAAGACCAAAAAATTGTTTTATATCAATCAGAAAACGCGTGCGAATGTTGCGTTCGTTACGCAGGATTTTCCCATATGCTAATATTACAGATCCTAATCGAATAGTCTCTAATGTTAGATTCTTTAACTTTGGTAGCCTTTTGGGACTTAGAACATCCTGAACAACACACAACAAGCAAAGTCATCTATTGACAAGTTTCGATAATTAATTTATGCATATTACCAATGTGTCAAATATTTTCCTGTTTTTGAATTCAAAAACAAAACAAAAATCGAGTTTTCTGTACAACGCTAACTGCTCTTATTAAGCTTGGCCTGTAAAAAAGGTTAAAACTTGAATACATAATTAGTGAGAGAGAGAAAATAACTCTTTTCATTTTCAAAGATTTTGTGATAAAAGGAATATGTATAGAGGTATTTGACTTTTTTTATTTATTTTTTGTTTCAATTGAACCAATCTAAAAATAGCTTAACATTTTCAGAAATTTAAAAAAGTTAATGTAATTAAACAACAATAACGATTTATGTTACAGTTTAACATTGAAAGCGCCGGAACTTACTACTCTTCTAAAACCTCCGCCGTGACATTTTAGTGCCGCACGCGAGTTGCCCATTTTATCTGGCAACTATGCCTACCAAAACAAATTACTTTTTTCAACGACTCTCTCAATGCAACACCTCTCAATAACAAATTACTTTTTTCAACGACTCTCTCAATGCAACACCTCTCAATAAAGTAAAGCGGCCCATACACTTGCATTATTATTGTATATGATATTCACCATATTATTTCCATTTTGTCCTATATTATGCAATAAGTTGCACAATGGTTTCATTCATTCAATAAAAAGGTGAACATAACTTACAGCATTGCACAATGTTGCCAATACATTTCACTTTCTTTTCGTTGTGCAATAAAAATCAAAAGTCTTTTGATTGTTGCCAATATATTGTGCCACCTTCGAATATCACATACATATTGGCGATATGATTGTACAATACGCTAAATTGAACAATTTTTTTGCAAGTGTATGAGCCGCTTATTCACTTATTTTTGCTGTTTTTGTTTAATTTTTGTTGTTGTTCTGTTTTAATCAACAAATGTCATGTATCATGTCATGTTTAACACAAACACTATTTAAACCACTTAAAAGTGTTTCTATTTTCTAAATTCTTTGTGAAAGACTGTGAAATTCGATTAGAGAAAAATTAAAATTGATTTGCTTATAAAAAAAAACACTCAAAAGAAAATGGCAAAGTCTGTTATATAAAAATAGGACAACAAAACAATTAAAATGTTAATTTTTTGTTAAGGAGTAGCAAGGTTTTGATTTGATAACTTTTCATTTTAAACCATTTTCTAAACAATATTACGTATGTATTTAAATTGCATTGCTAAGTGGTCAACTTGAAAGAGCTTATTTGAACAAAGTATGTAAGTAAGTAAACATCTAAATATTTTGTTTGTCTATTAGTTGCTTTAACACTTTTTAAAGGTTTTTTTTTTTTTTTTTTTTTTTTGCAATAGCAGTTTTTGTAATTGATACCTAGTAAAAAAAATCATCAAATTCTTAGTGTATAAAATTACAGTAAAAAAAAAACTGGAGTATTCTTTTAGGTTGTTGAATAAATTAGTGTGAAATAAATAAGGGGTTCCTATTTCGTGTTTAATTTTGAGTTAATGTATGAAATTTGGATTGCTAACAAATTAATACCTTAATAAAATCGAGTTAAAAAATACACAGTAACATGAAATTCATGAAATTTTAACATTTTAAAATATATTGTATCTATGAAACTTATAAAATTTTGGTATTTCTTAATAAAGCAAACGATTTTCTCCATTTTTGGTATTTTAATTATTATTATTGTTATTATCATTATACTTTAATTTTTAATAGCACTTATGGGTTTTTGTATTTTTTCTGATTTTTTGTGATCTTTTTCATAAAAAAAAAATATAAACATTTCAGTAAATTTCAAAAGATTTTGTTATTCGTGCTTAATTCCCAGTTTTTATTATTGATAAAAACACTTGAAATTTATTGTTGATGGGATAAGCTATTCCTATGCGCATTTCACTGGTTGCTTAGGCCAGATCATCAGGAAACTTCATCCATAAAGATTTTAGAAAAACTAAAGATATTAAACCAAATAAAACTGTTAAGAGTATAAGACTTATAGCAACAGTTCTACTTGTAATAATATCAAAGCTTAAACAAAACACATCAACAATAAACAACTACAATTAATGTTGAGAGAATTTCAACTAATTGTAGTGGGGAATGTAAGATGAGATAAACCCACTGTTTATTGTTGATGTGTTTTGTTTAAACTTTGATATTATTACAAGTAGAACTGTTGCTATAAGTCTTATACGCTTAACAGTTTTATTTGGTTTAATATCTTTAGTTTTTCTAAAATCTTTATGGATGAAGTTTCCTGATGATCTGGCCTAAGCAACCAGTGAAATGCGCATAGGAATAGCTTATCCCATCAACAATAAATTTCAAGTGTTTTTATCAATAATAAAAACTGGGAATTAAGCACGAATAACAAAATCTTTTGAAATTAAAATTTTGTATTCCCAAAAATTGAAATTACTTTTTTCATTTCAGTAAATTTTAAAAAATTTATTAATTTTTATTTTGAAATTTTAAGATTTTGGGTCTTTTTTATTTAGTAAAATGTATCTAGGACATGCATACTTATTAAAATTCACTTAAAATTATAAATTTTAATAATTAGTATTGTGGTTATTTTGTTGAACTATTTATGGTTTTTAATCCAAATTTTTAATATTTTTAATCAGGCTTAAGTTCATTAAATTTAATTTTCATTAAATTATTTTTATGAAGAAAGGAATTTTACAACATGAAAATTAATTAATTAATTCCTTTCTTCATAAAAATAATTTAATGAAAATTAAATTTAATGAACTTAAGCCTGATTAAAAATATTAAAAATTTGGATTAAAAATTTTAATAATTTTTAAATTAAAAATTTTTATCATTTTTAGTTATAATTTCAACTTTTTGTAAATGGCCATATTTTTAAATAATTACTAATTCCTAAATTTTTTAGATATAAAATTTGCTATGACAAATTTTTCCAAAAGGCTTTCTTTACAAATATTTTCTTTCAAATTTTTTAAAACTCAAAAAATTGTATAAGATAAATTTCTAAAAACAAATTAAAGGGATTTACAAAATAGCCCCCTTAATGTTTAGTTTCTTTGTTATTTCATGATTATTATAAACTTAAAGATTTCTTTGTAAATTTTGTATACATTTTAGTTTAATTAAATTTTCTTCTATTTTCAGGTATGTTTCAATATTTTTCATTGTATAATTAGTAAGTAAATTATTATTTTAAGTTATTTTAACTAAAAGAGTCGAATTTAACCCCATTTACAACATTAAAAACCTTTTTAAGGTTAATTTATAAAAGCATTTCGTAAATAAACAAAAGCTTTTTCATTTACAAAAGCTTTTCATTTCTATTAGTTCTTTCTTATTTAATTTGACATTTATCTTTTGTTACTACTTTTGTGCCCACTTTCAAATCTAATTAAAAGCTTTCTCATAATGTTTTTAATAATCATTCTCTTTTCTTTCTCTCTTATTTGTCGAATATTCTCATTCTCTATTTTCATATATTGGTAACAATACACTTATACATTCCTTCGAGGAGTCTCCTATTTATTAACGGTAAAAAGTCCTTACTCAATAGCAAGTTGTAGTTGTTGGCTACGAAAATTTTTAGCAAAAGGTAAAAGCCAAAGAATTGAAGAATATTAAGTTAAATCGAAAAAAAGGAAAAAAACTTCATACTCGTAGTTTTATTAAAGCGCCATATATTCACTCACTCACTGACAAGCCAGCAACTTGATATTATATACACAAAAGTACACAACCAATATATGTTCTACTAGCGAACAAACGAGTATCTATCATAGATTTGTAAAAAAAATATAAATTTATTCAAAATAATACCAAAAATAATGAAATTAAATTAAATATAATAAATAAATGCAAATTAAAGAAATGCTTAGAAAAAGTGCTAAAGAATATAATAAATTTTCAAAAAATTGTGTTTAAAAAAGTAAAAAAAAAAAATTAAAGAAAATCTTAAAAAAATGTTTCTATATGCAAAAAATGTTGGAGAAAATTTTGTTAAAACGGATATAAAACGCTTTTCCGTTGCCTTAGGCGTGTGTGTGTGTTTAAAATTATGTATTTTATAGCGTTGTGTATGAATAAAGAGAAAAAAGAGTATATTTTTAGGATGATGATTATTTTTGGTCTTTACTCAATATGATAACATTTGCTGTTTTGGTTGTTGTTTCTTAATACTACTCTCTAGTACAGAGTCTTGCATATAAAATTCAGGAGTAGTTGAGTGTGTGCATGTGTGCAATAGTAATATAATAAAAGTTGGGAAACAATAAAATATATATGCCATTTTCACAACAACAACAACAACTAATTTTTGTGAATAGTATGCGTTTTCATTTCATATAAAATATACAAACAAATGTATTCATATATTAATATAGCAGCATATAATAAAAACAGGGCTATACAGTTTAATACCATTGTAAATTAGTTACTAAATTTCTGTATTAGAACAGGCTGGTTTTTAGAATGCGAGCTCAAAAGTGACAAATTTGGAAATTTTGCTTCACATGTTTGTTAAACGAGTCACTGTTGAGCTCGCGTTCTAAAAACAGGCAGATAGTATTATTTTTTTTTTGTATTACAATAAACAATAAAAAACATGTTAAGATCTCTGGGGTGTATTCAAAGAAAACAATTTCAAATGAATTAGGGCTTACGGATTACAGAACAAATTTTCTATTGAAATTATACCTAATAAACATTTGGTAATAATATTATTACTCGTTTTTTAATAAGGCTTAGCTATAAAGCTCATCAATATTAAAAAAAATAATTAACTTACTGCCCTTGGATCCCAAACAAAAAATAGAGTTTAGTTTAGTTTTCTCAACCGGAAATTAAAATGTTAACCGCTAAGGAAAACAAGTAAGAAAGTATTCAATCTCGACCTGTTGATACCCCACACACAGTACATAAAGACATATTTTTGAGAGTGTACCCTACAGAACCCATGGCCAATCATGGACCTGGCAAAATAATGTTATTCATACAAGAGTTATTTGTGCCAAATATTATTAAGGTTCTTCGATCAAACACCATCCTTACCAAATTTCATCAAGGAAATTTATTTTATCAAATTAGTATATATTAGTACTTTCCACACAAGGTTACATGAGCAGACAGCCAGCCGAACAAACGGACATTAATAGACCGACTCAGAAAGTGATTCTTAAATGATTGGTATACTTAAAAGTGTGACCAATATTTCTTAGTGTTACACACTTTAGCCAAACGCATAATACCTGCTCCACTATTGTGGTGTGGGTATAAAAATGTTTAGTACAATTAAAAATAACAGAATTTAAATATTTTCTTAGATTTCTATAAATCCAGATCCACAATGAAAGCAACATTTTCACTTGGTGTTCGCATTATTTTTTTCATAAGCTCACACATTTTTAAACAAGAACACGTTTGCAAATTTTTTTTTCTAAATTTCCAGAAACAAATTTTAAGTTTTTGAAGATTGCAATAAAAAATTTTATTACGAAGACTGTTTAAAATCTTTTATAAGCTTTATTTGATCTAAAAAGCATTTATTTTCCTATTTTTCCTTAACATACAAAATTTTTGTTAAACTTTAATGGCCTTATTCCGTAAAACGCAACGCAACGCCTAAAATTTCATTAAAGGAAAAACAAATTCAAAAATATTTTATAATTTTGTTGTTGCTTTCTATAGAAATTTATATTTTGTTTTTAAATTTTCAACGCCACAGTATACGAAGTGTTTGAAATTTTAAAATCCAATATGAATTTCTGTAGGAATCAACAACAAAATTATAAAATACTTTTCAATTTGTTTTTGCTTTCAATGAAATTTTAGGCGTTGCGTTGTGTTTTACGGAATTAGTCCCTAAGTTATTTAACTTTAAATCTGACAAAATATGAGTTTGATTAAAAAAAAAAAAATTTTGTAAAGTTGTAAAAACGATAAACAAATCTTTTTAATTGTCCTTAGAGGACAAAGAACTTAACAAAGTTTTGTTTTATTATTTATAAGCTGCATTTGATGTTTTATTAATATGTACATAAATTTGCCATCATTCCATTTGCCTCGGTAGGCTAGCTGGTAGCGAGCTAGTCTATCAGCGTCGAGGCTGCGGGTTCGATTCCCGCCAGAGACTCTGGTTTCTTTCCTGTAGACAAGCATAGAGCTTCGCGGGATTAGCTTAGGAAATTAAAAAAAAAAAAAAAAAAATTTTAAATGTTTTAAAAATCCGAGATTTCAAAGAAAATATTTATAATTGAGCTATTTTCTACTACATATTTGCATTTATTTTGTCCATTTTATTTATCGGCTTGCTGCTCTAATTTATCTTCATTAGTAGTACCTATTTCTCTTTACAAAAGGCGGTCTCTTTATATTTTTCTTGACCATGCAATTTACCATCTCTGTTCTATTTGGCATGTATATTTGGAAAGAGCAAAAGAGAGAGAGAGAGAGAGTTCCCGTTTCTAAGACTTCCTGTTTTATATATTTTATTACGATTTCATTTTTATTTATTAGTGGGTCGTTCGTTTATGTTTTGTTGTTTTTATTAAATTTCGCTTATTGTTGTTTTTTTTGTGGCTTTGTTTAGTTGCATTTGAAAAACAAACGTTTACACTGTGCAAAAATATATAAACAAATGTATGTGACAGTTTGTTAACAGTATTGGTGGTGTGTGTTCTTGTTGCTACTTCTGTTCTTTGACGACTTTTTAAGGTCACTGTAAAACAACAACAAATTTCACAAAAAAAAAAAAAAAAAAAAGAAAAAATATAAGACACAACTTTAAAAATTAACATACATACATATTTTTTAATTGACAAAATATTAAGAAATTGACAGCTTTAAAAAAAGTTTAATTAAACTCTTAAAAAATAAATAAATTATAATTACAGAAAAAAAGCAAAATTATTTAAAAAATCCCTTTGACCTTTAAACCTTATAAAGTATATTAACCTCATTTTTTTTATTTTCTAACGCTTTTTCTTTTTATTTTCTTTTAAAAAAGTAATTTCTTGTTTTTTTTTTTTGTTGTTGCTGTGGGTGTGTATTAATGTGACACTAATTAAATTATGTGTATATTTTTGTTCCTTCCATACTTAAGGGTGTACAAAAAGGGAATACAATTGTGAAAAGGGAATCATTGTGAAAAGTCCTTTAAAAGCGTTTGTGCAAAAAATGGAATGTAGAGCATTAATGGATGAAGAAATATGGGAAATTTATGAAATTAAATATAAAATAAACTACTGAAAAGTTATAGAAAATGATTTGTGACACAGTTTA
This sequence comes from Pollenia griseotomentosa, assembly GCA_963931875.1. Lineage (NCBI taxonomy): Eukaryota > Metazoa > Arthropoda > Insecta > Diptera > Polleniidae > Pollenia > Pollenia griseotomentosa. The sequence goes on along the minus strand of OZ007561.1, from coordinate 196,821,853 downwards.
AAATAAAAGTGGAGTAAAGTTTTTATTATTTAGAGATACTCTTACTGAAATTTTTTCAAAATTAAAAGTTTATTATGGCATATTAAAGGCTTAATTAACTGCAAGTCGATTTAGAATATCTGCAATATCTCTGACTAGAAAATAAACAAATTTGTTGGTTATTGAAAATAATTTTAGCAACGTTTTAAAAACGAACAGTGTCTTAACCATTGTCTTGAGAATAATTCCGCAACGGTTAGAACAGTTTTGTATTTACAAGATTTTAAGTGTTTGGTTAGGCTCTAACGCAACTATTCTACCATTGTTTTTCTCTTTAGATGTATTTTTCCTATAGAAATAAGGTTGTGTTTAAATAATATTTTAAATGAAATGAAAATTTAAATTAAAAATTTTTAAATACTTATTTCAAGTAATATAAAAAGTGCTTACCAAATTTATGATTACAACGTAAAAATAACAATCATTTTGATAAAAAAAAAAAAAATTCAACAAAATAATGAGTACGCAAAACTAACAACACAAAGCAAACACCAGTTAGCAAAACTAAAAACAACACTACAGGTTGCCTCAAAAATTAAACAGCAACAAAAATGTTGGAATGTAAACAGGTAAATGGCAAACGATTATAAATTTTCTTTAAAATAAATGTTTAAAAATCTTAATGACATTTTTTTAAGTCAATAATTTCTTTTAAAAATGTGGGTATTTTTTAGTTTTAATTATAAGAAAAGCCTAATTATCCAACTTCTTTTGGGATGTCTTAAACAATATAAAACTCTTACCCTCTTCTTCATAAAAAACAAAACAGCTTTATAAAAGGTTTATTAAAAAATGTTTATAGAAAATTCGTTTCATAAACCTTTAATTAACCTGTATTATTTTATATGAAATAGGCCGTTAATATTTAATTTAAACAAACAAATTTCAGTTATTTCAACTAAAATTTTTACTTTCGTTTATTTTATTTTATACAATGTTTGTCTTTTCCTTTCTTTATACTTAAATATTTTGTGACCTTAATTTTGCATTTTTATTTATATATTTAATACAGTTTTTCAATGATTTTGCAGCAGAAGATTATTATTATTTTTTTTTTTTTTTCAGTAGTAATGCTAATTTTTTTAGAGGAATTTCAAGAATGAACAATACGAAAACATGCTCTTGAAATTTTGTTAACGTGTATTCTTTTGTAAATAGCATGATGGATATTAGAAAACTTGTAGTATGTACTTAAGAAATGTTTGGCTTGTTGAAACTATAGCGAAATGCTAAGAGGGAAGGATTATTGAAAATTGTAGGGACTAGAAAATTTCCAAGATTTTAATGAGACTTTTTAGACAGAGTTAGAGGTTGTAAGAAATATTTAATATTATTTAAAGAGAAATTTTTGAATTTCCCGCCTTTAACTAAAAGGGCAACACTTCTCTAGTCAAAAGACATATTTCAGTTGACTCCTATCGTAGCCATTGAAAGCAGACTACTATCTCTTGATTTGAGGAAAATATTGAAAAAAGTGAATTAATAGAAATATTCGTATTCTATTCTCCGAATTGATGGTTAAAAATTATACTTGACATAACCATACAAAACAGCTGTTTAAACAGCACTTATGGGCAACACTGTATTTGATAGTAGGTGACTCGCCATAACCGTAGAAAATTAATTTTGGTTTTTTGCCATAATCATAAACAGCTGTTATCGATATAGCATTATGGTACGGTACGTATAATTTAAGCTTCGAATAAAAGCAAATAATTGAAACCTTAACACAAATATGTTGGGCAAATATGCTTTGAATTTCATAACCATAAAAGAAATCGAGTATTTTTCTATTTTAGCTAAATATCACTTTTTGATTTCGTTCGCTGCTTTTGAAGTCTTCGTAATTTGGTAGAAATTCGGTAAAAAAGACTATGTTGATGAATGCAAAATACCAATCAATTGAATAAAATTAAAAAGGATCGTCCTAACCCAAATGTTTCACTAATTAGATTTTCTTGATTCTTTCGCTTCCTACTATGTCTACGCATAAATATTCGTTCTAAAAACTTTTCTTTTTTTCGTCAAAAAAAAAAAAAAATGTATATTTTCTTTTGCAAAACTCAAAAATTTGCCTTTAACTACGCACAACATTTCTTTAGTAAATTTTATTAGTTTATTGCCAAATAATAACTAAACTCTGAAAAGTTTTACAAATATTTGCATTTATGACAAAGAAAAATCCCTTAAAAATCCAAAGTATTCTTAATTATACCACGAATTTCGAAAGCAGCTGCCATTGTTTCGAAATCACGAAACAGTAGCTTAAAGATTGCATCTCAACAAAAGCAGGTATAAATCACAGCATCACGAAATACCTTTAAGGAAACACCATTGCTTATGAGAAACACACCAAAAAGGATCAAATTGTCATTAAGAATTTCTATATGCGATCGTGGGATTAAGCGTGTGTGACAGAGACCACTTAACAACTCTTGAAATTCAAGGTTTTTTTGGTTTGCAAATTATTTGTTATTACCTGTCAATGGTATCATATTACTTTAATTTAGTATAAAAGTTTTATGTTTCGCGCAAGGCAGCACTAGTTGCACTTTAAAAGGTCTAACGTTAACAGCCAACCGTCAAAATTTATCCCACCGTAGAAAAAATTCTAAACATGGTTCTGAATTCAACCGTGAAGTCTATTAATGCCAACGAAGAAGCTAATCAGCTGCAATCTCCCCAATTGGTCATTAACACTTATAATTTCAAAGATAAGGACTTGGAAGAATTTATTAATATTTCGGAAGAAATAGAGAGAACCACTCGTGAACGTCGTTCTCAAAGAAGACGTTCTAGGTCTCGCTCTAATGCCATGGTTGCCACCATGACCCGAGAAGAGATATTTGAGTCGACCAACATTGATGATGACCAATTCCTTAAGGCTATGGAGCATCAGACTTCGTATGAAACGGGCAAAGTTCAAGCTGCTTTGGTTTCAAGCATTGAAAATCTTATGAAGTATTTTGATGAAGACGTTAATGTAAAGGATGAAAGTTTGATTAAGAATTCTCCGGTCAAGAAATTTACTAGAGGAAAAGTAGCCACGGCAGTGGCTTCATTCCGCAGCAGGTGCGGCTTGACGCACTCGCCCTTATGCAAACGTAGAAAGCAGCAGCCTGAGGTGAAATCTAATATTCAGGAGCTTAGAAAGAAATATGAAACCTCAACGGAGAGTGAGGCCAGCCCTTCTCCTAAGTGTACGAAAACCAGAAGTCCTAAGCTGTCACGCAAAACCAAGGTAAAACAAATGGCCTTATTGTTTAATAATAAAATCAATTCAATTATAAGAAGCTACTCTCCGGAACCACAAACTCCACCGCCAATTTCACCAGGCATAGAGTCAATAGCTTCACCAAATTTTACCTCCACCCTGAAGTCGAAGTCGCCTAAATTTAAAGCAAAGTTTCCGACTTTTGTAGCTAAATTGCCAAGTCCTAAACCCAGTCCACTGTTCAAGAGGAAGCTACTACAAAAGTCCCCCAGTATAACCTCGCTGACTAAAAGTCCTGTAGTGAAACGCAAACAACAATTACAAAAACAACCTAGTACAACTTGCTTAGTAGCCGAAAGTGTTTTCTCTCAACTTTCGGTTAAGGATAAGGCTTTACTTTACAACAAGTTCATAGCCGATATGTCCAAACAACATCCCCAATTCAGCAAACATGCCGAAATATTGGAATCTAATGTCAAGAAGGAAGTACAAAAAGGAGAAGTGGTTTTTGAAAAACAGAACTCTGTTAAACATCTCAGAGACTCTTTGGAAGCCAAAATTACTCCCACAAAAACTTGGTCGAAAACTCTGCAAAGATTTAAAAGATCTACCACAAAACTGTCTTTGGATGCTACCCCGAAATCCAGGGAATATGAAGACATATTACAAAGCGATATTTCCAGTTCTCGTTTTGAAGATGATTCGCAAGATCTGTTGCATGTTAGTACTCTAACTGTAGTTTTGAAATCTAGCCCTGAATCTATGAAATCCTTTGGCAAAAACAAAAGTCTTCGTAAAAAGAAGGACGTTACTTTTTCGAAAGATACCAGCATTATAGATAAAGAACCTTCTTTTAAAAGAACCCAAAATATGATACGTTCTTCTTTTCGTGTGGAGCCGTTTGCACCACCCAAAAAAATAAGGCGCACTCGACACGAACGCTTGGCTCCTAAGATGTTTTTTCAGAACCCATATTTGGAAAAACTTTTTTATCACTGGCTGAGGGAAAAGAATGGAGTAACCTTTGACATTACCCAGTTCAATAATAAGAACGATATAGTTGAAATAGTTCCCAAAAATTCTAGGGACAATGTGTTACCTCCTCAAGAATTAGAACAAATTTTAGAGGCTGCCATTAACAAGCTAGAATCGACAAAAAAAGACGAGAGTCCTCAAAAGGTCCAGAAAGAAGATGCCATATCTTTAATAAAAAATATCATAGAAGGTGAAAATTGCCTGGAAAAGTCAGTCATCGAAGTGGAATTACCTTTGGAGCTGGAAATTCCCAGTGCAGAATCTAAAGAAATTGAAACTGAAGATAGTGATTTGGGCTTGACTAGTATAACCAAGGTAAGTTTTCTTAACAAATTGTTTAAGGAAAAAAATAATAATTTTCTTTTCGATTTTGTTCAACAGACTACTAGCGAAGATTCCCAAACAGAATTAAAATGCCATGAAGTTTCAAATATTTTCGCAAAACCTTTGCGCAAAAAGAAATTACGCCGATCTTTGACTTTAAGAAAGGAAAACTCTATGGAGCCTGCTACCATATTCTCTACCGATTCCGAATCGGATTGCAAAACATCACAAAACATAAAACTTCAGAGCAGCACTTTGCCTAAATCCAAAAATTGTTCAAACTATGTTAAGAAGCTTATCTTCAAGTCTCTCAATTCCTCAGAGCCATCAGAACAATCCAGTATGCTTAACAATGAGCTTAGTATTTTGGAGCTGGATAGATCATTAATAAGACAAGTAAATTCTCCCTCCAAGATTAAGAACGCCTATACCTTAACCATCATGTCATCACCTTCACCACATTCGGAAAGTGATTTCTATGATTCGGATCTACCTAAAACTCCTATTAAAGAAGTCTCAAAATCATGGCCTTCTTTATTGGATGCTGGGTTAGATGAAGATACTTTAAGTCTTTTGAAAGACAAGTCTGCTAGTACCGAATTTACAGATTTGGTCAAAAGTAAATTGGATCAGGAGCAAGAAAAACTTTTAATAGATAGTTTTATTGACCAAGGTTTTGAAACGGGTTCCAATGATCTGGAGTCCCCCTTAAGAATGCCAAGAAAAACAGCCTTGGATATGAATAAATCATTAACAAAATGTGAGAATCCTAAGAACTTCTCCACTCCTTTTAAAGATAAACCTGTACAACATGTTTTTACCGCTCAACAAGGATCAACACAAGCCCATACCATTAGTCCTATAGCATCAAGTTGTGCGCCAAGGAAACCTGCATCTCTTACCATGACAGTTATTAAGGAAGATACTTCAATAGAAGATAACTCAGAGAAGTTGAATTATACTCCAAGTTCCTTAAATGAAAGCTCCTCATTTTTTAGCCAAGAGTCGCTTAACAATTCTCCTTTGAATGTTACGCACAAAGTGGACTCCTCACAATTTTGGATAACATCCGGAGACTTTACAGCGGCCATTACCATACACTACTATGAATCTGAAAGACTAATGCTCCTAAGCAATATTTATGCCCAAAAAAGCTTGGAAACTCGAGAAATGAATTTTGGCATAGATGACCAGAAATTTGGTTTAGATAGTTCCACTTCACTAGATGACATTATTAAAAAAGTGCCTAAGGAAGATAAATGTTCCCAATACTGGTTTTCCAGCGGAGAAGTGTTGATACCCTTCACTGGCAAACAAATGTCCACCAAGAAAATACAAAGTTTTTTTAAATATATACGTGAATTCATGAATGAATCGGGTTTCTTAAGATTTGGTATAGATAGTTATGAATTTTCTAATATCTGTCAACAAACTTCAAACATAACCACTCCATTCAGTGGTACTACTTGGACTCAGGCTGTTTCACCGCTTAAAACCAGCGATTTGGATCAATCTGATACAGATGAAAGTCAGCATTCGGATACCGCTTCTTTAAAAAGCGACGTCCTCATTTATCCCCAGCAAGCCAGTTTCAAAAATCAAAAGTCTTCTGGTTCACTTGAATATACTGTGCCCGAAATGCTAAAGACTCTACAAAATCAACAAACTAAATTAAAATCTTTAGAAGAACGTATGTTAAGCTGTACAGAATCTCCAGGCTCTCAAAAGATAATCGTTATAAATGAGTCTCCCGACTATATGCACAAATTAAGATCAATTATTTCTGCCATAGATGACATTGATCGCGGTAATGGTTTTAATGCTTGCTCCCTAGAACAGTTGGAGAGTTTTATGTTCTTTTTAAGTCGTTATGCCGACTTGTGTTTGGCCAATTGCACTGCCCATATAGAAAAGATTTTAAATGTCGTAATGAACCAACGTTCATGTCACGTTTAAAATGGGTTAACTAAAATTTCAACTTTTTTTTTTTTTAAAGTAACTTAAAGTATCTTCCAAGTTCATTATATTTATTAAGTTAGTAATAGTAAATCATTCCATTTGATAATAATGACTACAGCTTTTAAAAAAGCTTTGGTTTTCCAATTTCTTAGTTTTAAGTTTCATTTCACTAATTTTGTAAATAGTTGTAAGAATACATATTTTATAAAAAAAGTCTTATGAAGACATTTAGAGTTACTTAAATAGTAAATTTAAGTTGAAACTAATAAAAAAAGCACTTCGGAAAAAAATTGTTAATGTTTTTTATTTACCTCTTAATGTTTTGCGGCCGATTTCACCAAGTTCAGTTTAAACTAACTATTACTTTAACTTCCAGTTAACATAATGTTATTGACAGTTATAACTGATAGTTAATTATAACTGGACTTGGTGAAATTGGCCGTTAAGGTCACAAAATAGTGTGTAATTTAGGGGTTTAATTGTTTTCATTTGTTTTCTATGGTTGATAATGGGTTTTACATAAGGAAAGCGTTGAACACTTTTTATGTTCTGCATTGTAGAGCTGCAAAACTATCGATTGTCAGCTTATTCGATAGTTTAGCTTAAAAACTATCGATACTATCGACATTTTAATTATGTTCCACTTCTGTGAGTAGAGTAGTGAATGTACCTGGGAAAAAGTATATCAGTCCAATTATGAATACAAATTCCCCGGGAGTTTTTTTCCCCTTTTCCCATTTTTACAATTGAATTTACATAGGAAAAATGGGAGAAGGGAGAAAATTCCGGGGGAATTTTTAATTCATAGTTGGGCTGTATAAACTTTAATTTAGTAACATCTATAGTTAATATAGAAATCTAGGAGGTTAGTCAGCAGCAGAATTGCCATATTTTTCACCTTCGTCGCCAAAATATTCACCTTAAATTACAAAAATTAATTTTCTTAAGATTTTTGATAAGACAAAAATTAAAAGCAGGTTAAAAAATTGCCATATTTGGCGAGAAATTGCCAAGTCGAACAAACGTGGCTGGCAGTCGTTGCTTAAGCCCTTATGACACTACATTTTTCATTCATTGAATTGATATAGAATTGATAGAAAGAAACAGTAAATGTTAGAAAGAGTAAACTATAAAAAATGTAAACAAAGTTTTTTCTTTTATTATGGTTTTGTTTATTTTATGAAATGTTGTCAACTTTTTGTTTATGAGAAACATAAAAATAAAATAAACAAAAAGCGGTAAATAACAGAATTTGCCCATAAACCGCTGATTCAGCAACACTTTTAACATTTCAAGCTTGAAATGTCAATTTTAAGTTGAACAATTTTACATTTTTTTTTGACATAACTTCATTTTTTTACCGATAACTTAAGTAAATTTTTTAACAGTTTGCCATTTATCTTAATACATCTTAACTCTATGCACTTGGTAAATTTTCTATAACATTATATTTCTGTGGCCGTATGGAAAAACCAGTTAACTCCACTTTTTGCGAAAATGTAGAGGACAAAAAACTAATTGAGGTCAGTCATACATTTTATCCACCTAGAAGCGATTCCTTGACAGTTATGGGGCTTTTTCTTCAATATATTTCTAGTCTGTATTGGCCCCTATTATGGTTTACAACTCAACTCAGTTGAGTTGTAATTAATTTTTTTTGTTATGTTTTTGTTCACCGCAAAATAGCAAAGTTGTAAACCATAATACAAAAATTAAGAAATTACAACTCAACTGCGTTAAGTTGTAAACCGTAATAGGGGCCATTGACAATTTTCTATGGGAGCCCCCTTTAAAAAAAAGTATAGCGATTAGGTATGTTAGAAACAAATGGTATACGTTTGACTATTTACGCGCACAAATATTGAAGCTGAATTGACGTGTGTAAGAAAAAATAGTTCTAAAAAAAATTCGCATCAATGCTGCTGTTTGCTCTTTATTTTAGTTACGTTTTGTTAAATGTGAGATATAGAGAAAACTTGTTAAGACAAAAGTTGTTGGAGACTTAGTAAGCGATTTTTATGTAAAATTAATTTTTCCAAGTTATGAGGCATAAGAGTCCGACTTTACGGTTTTTCTCAAACTTTGGCGGGTGTGAGGAACGGCTAAGCAAGCCTTCTTTGATTGTCCTAAAAAATTTGTTGTCATCATTTTTTATCAATACCCACCGGAGGGGGGTTAGAGCATGGAAAAATAGAAAACAAATATGCTCCATACATTTAACGACCACCTTAAATGCATAAAAGGAAAAAAATATTTTTTGGAAAAACTGGGTAACTCTATTTTTTTCGTAAAAAAAAACCGGGTAAATTAACGTACTGAGTCAAATAGTTAATGTTTTTCCACAAATCATTACTTGTGTTGCCTTAATTCCGTAAAATATTAAAATAAATTGAAAAAAAAAAACGTTTTTTCGGAAAAACTAGATAACTCCATTTTTCGAAAAAACAAGATAACTGACATTGATTTTCGGTTTTAATGTCCAAAAATTAGTTAAATGGAACCAGAAATCTTTGATATTATTTAAAATAATGCTTTGTTTAATGCGCATGCATAGTCAAATAAATTTATATTAAATAATTAGCGAAATATGTTTAAAACTTTAAGTGTGTTTTTCTCGTGTTTTCGAAAAATGGAGTTATCTAGTTTTTCCATACGACCACAGATTTGTACTGTTCACCAAAACTTGAAGAATTCCAGGAAAAACTTTTTCATTTTTAGTAATAGGTGGTAGTTACTTCATACGTTACCTTGTAAGTAGTTGCCATAACAATTGTCATTATTCTGAAAACTTCAAGAAGTAGTTACTAGTAATGACCTTAGCAACTACTTATTACTTCTATTATTTTCACTACTGAACATTTGCTTACTAATAATCAGCTCTATAACTACTTATTAGTTGTGTTGTTTTCAGTACTGAATTTTACCTACTGGTAACGTACTCAATAACAACTTATTAGATCTATTAACTAGTGATTTTTTGGCTTCTAGTAAGTATATTGTAAGTACTTAGAATTCAACTCACTCGTAGTTAAATAATAACTAGATATTTTTTGAATTCTAGTAAGTGTATTGTAAGAACTGAATTCTGTGGATACCTCGAACAAAAATTCAGCCGAAAATTAAGTAGTTTTTATATTCACCAACATTACTTGCTAACTTACTAGGTAAGCAAAGTTTTTGCTGGGATGCATTAAAAATGTAGTGTCATAAAGGCTTTAGTCACAGCCGATGGATTTTTTTCTATTTGTACATTAGAACATAATTATACTGTTGTAAATAAATTATATATTGGCCAAGTTTTTCACGTAATAATGCAATTTAAGACTATTTAATCAATTCGATTGGACAAACGAGTTATCTAGCCCAATCACGAATATTACCAAGAAATTTTTTTTCTCACGAAAAGTACTTTTCTCGAAAAAATTCTCCAATTATAAATTCCGCTGGAACACAAAAAAAAGAAATAATAAGTGGCATCAAATTAAAAAATTAAAAACGAATAAAATAGCCGTGCAAGTTCCTAATAGAATTTTTTTTGTGGCAGGTTTACGGTTAAACTTATCCGCCTTACCGGCACAGCTTCGACGGTTGATATTATTATTCCTGTGTACTTGATTAATCAATTTATTTTTAAAATATTAACAACAGCTATGTAGTTAAGCTCGTTTTCAGCATCCCTCCAAAAAGCTTACTTTAGCTACGGTCACACTTGGCAAATAGTAGACGAAGAAGACGTAGCGAACAGTCAAGCTAAAATATAATTTCCTCTAATTGCAATATTTATTTTGATTATAATACTACATCATACAAAAAGAGTTTTTTTGCTGTGAGGGGCAGCATAATTAGTTTTATTTTGTGATATTAAAGCTACTACGGTCACACTTGTCAAGTATGTGACGAAAAACACGGGACCAACAAGCAAACTAAATAATCATCTCCTTTAGTTCCAATATTTTTTTTGATTATAATACCACATCTTACAAAAAACGGTTTTTTGATCTGTCTAGTAGTATAATTCGTGTATTTTGTGATATTTATTAAGACCATGTTAAATCTCACTAACTATTAACAAAAGTAGGGGCTACGCTTATTTGGTCAAATCTTAAGACTTTGTTAAATCGTACTAAAAAACAGGTTTATAAAAGATTTTAAAACAGGTTTAAAAAAGATTTAGGAAACTGATTTTCTATGAACATTTTTTCAATTAACTTTTTTTATATATTCAAGATAAATACACAGCGTACGACGTAGATACGTTGTCAAAAGGCACATAATAGCTGGCGTAAACGTAAAAGCGTTTATACGTCTGTCGCCATATGTAGATACAATTCTATATCATATGCCGGTTACGACCGTATTGTCATACAAAAAGAAAAATTAAAATTTTCAAATTTAATTATTCTTGTGTTTTCAAATTGAATAAGTTGAATAAATTTGGATTTTTTTCAATATTATTTTCAAAAGAAAGCAAAATAAGTTTACGACGGTATTGTGATCAAGTAAAGCGTGTTTCTAAAAATTTACGACGTTACGTCCCATGTTCATACGACGTACGACTCAATTGTGTTCTAAGCAAACATTTTCTTGAAAGTCTATTCAGCGTAGATTTATAATTCAAAATTACTTAGAGTTTGCTCTAAAAAAAGAATATAGTCCCGATACTAATTGCTGGCGTAAAAGAAAAGGCACAGTATTTTTTTTAAATATTTACCTTTGAAATCTGAACAGAGGACACTTTACGGCATTCGATATCGATTGAAATTTGAATTAAATTTTATTTAAATGTATATTTAAATGTACGAATTTCGAAGTTTTTCAACAAACTTCAGTATCAAAATTTAATTCAAATTCGAAAACTGTATGTTAAAATAATATTCGAAAATTGTAAATTTAGTTGCGAGTTTAGGAAACCCAATTACGTTTTAAGTTAAGTTATAGTAAAACTTTCGAATTATTTTCAATGTTAAAATGAAGTTAAAAATTATATTATTAATTATCTGAAAACGATTCTTTGGCAAAGTAAATTACTAAAAGTCTTCATTGAATATCTTTATTGGATTTATAATCAGCTTTGACATATCAGAGATATTAGATTCATTTAGCAGCCGTTATTTTTTTTTTTTTAATCTTAAACTGTTAAATCGATCTTATAAAATTTTACTGGCAGTACATACAAGGTACAAAAAAGTGGTTCGAAATATATTACGAACTAGTAAGATAATAACTCTTAAGAATCCAAAATATTTGAAAACCTTCTAATATGTTAATATTTTGAAATAAAATAAATTCAAAATAAAATATGGGCTGGTTCGTAAACACACTTTTTTGTGATTCTTCGAAACTCTATTTTAAAACAACCTTCTTGGTAAATATATTTTCCAAATCTGAAAACAAGCATTTGCAAATCTTTAAATTTACAATATTTATTCTTAAGAACTTTTTGATATATTTATACTACACATATACATACATACTTTGTATAATTTTCATCCTAAAACTTTTCATATTTTCTAAAAAAAAAAAAAAATTCAATTTAAACTATAACACATTTGCAATTTCAAATCACAATAAAAGTTTTCCCAAAAACCATCACTAAGTAATAAAAACATTCCAAACTCAATGCAAAATTTCCAAGAAACTAGACAGCTGCATAGAATTTTGCATAAAATACCGCTATAATCTCATCAGGTAGCTTAAGGCACCCCTTAATGTGTGTTAAATTTAAACGCGAATAATTAGGAAATTCGCGAAAAAGGTAATGGGTAAGTAAGTAAGTCGTTACCTAACGCCATCCCAAAAGGACGTTAGACAATCCCTTTACCTCTGTTAATATTTTTGTGTGCGTTGATTTTAAGTATATAAACAGAAGCGAAATTTGAATTCTTTATTAGTTTTAAACTGTAACGTCTAACGTTAAACACACTTTAAGCAAGAAAATTCAAAATTTTTAAAATTAATTTGAAAAAAAAAAAACTAAATATTTAACATGATGACTGTTGCTACAACTGTCACAAAGTCATCATCACCAATTGCTTCTCGCAAAAAGTATCCTGCACCTCATCGTCCATCGATTGAGGAACTTAAGAAGAAATATGAATCTAATCTTGAAGCGGCCCAAGGAAATTCAAAGCCTGCAGCCCAACTGTCAACTTCCAAGGTGATAAAAAAATCGAAAGTTAAGCAAATGGCTTCGATGTTTAACTCTAAAATTTCTCAAATTATGCGGCGTGAATCCGCAGACGGCAAGTGTTTTTCCTTAATCAATGAACTGTCACCAGAAGCCAAACCTCAACCGAAGGCTTGTCTACCAAAACCCTTGGCAATGCCCAGAATACGTTATAACAAGGAAAAAGCTCCCATTCCTAGTCCTCGCACCAAATCAAAGGCCAAGGCTCAGCAAAAATCAATGCACTTTTTATCCGAAGACAACTTTGCCAAGTTGACCGTAAAGGACAAGGCTCAATTGTATACCCAATTCATTAACGACATGTCTAAAAAGAATCCCAAATTTGGCAAGCATGCTGAATTATTGGAAGCTAATGTCGAGAAGGAAGTGGCCAGAGGTGAAGTGATTAATGAAAAACAAGAATCGGTAAAACATTTGCTAGAAGAACTTGAAGCTAGATGCGCCTTTTCGAAACAAACTGTTTTTCCAATGGCTTTGCAAAAAATTAACTCTGTTAAAAAAGGTGCTACGAAACCAAAATCTGCAGCAAATAATTCTATTAAGTCCAAAGAATTTGAAGACATACTTGAGAAGAAAGTTTCTCATATATCAACTCTAACGGTGACTTTGCAACCCTCCATTGATACTGAAGTAAAGAAAAAGAGAAGATCTAGATCCTTGCCACGTCAAAGAAGAGCTCATGAAGATGCGCTTAAGGAATTGGGTATTATTGAACCTTCACACAAAAGAAATAACGACGAAATGCGTTCATTCTTGCCTTTTGAAGCTTATGCTCCTCCCAAGAAGATAAGGCGCACTAGAGCTGAAAGATTAGCTCCTCAAATGTTCTTTCAAAATCAACAGCTGGAAAATTTGTTCTTTACTTGGTTGAGAGAAAGACAGGTTGAGGAACAGCAAAGCAAAACTCTTAAGGAAAAAGTCAAACCAAAGTCAACAATAGAAAAGCTTTTGGAAGAAGCCATTATCAAATTAGAAACTGTGGAAATCAAACAAGTAGAAACTTGTATTGCAGAAAAAAAGAAAATTGATATCGAAGCCAAGAAACTTGAAAACTATAACGAGACTACACCTAAATTAACACCACGCAAAAAGAAAGCAGCTCCTCCAGTACCAGTTAAAGTAAATAAATTGAGTACAAACAGCTCTGAAGTATCCAACTCTTCTTCAGCCAAACAGTCGGAATGCGAAGAAAGTGAATCGGGTTTATCTCTTCTACCCAAAGTAAGTTTAAATAAATAAACACATTTTGCACACACATGTGCTAATAATGTGACCTTTTTTTTGTTATAGATTACAAGCGAAGAATCTCAGGGAAAAGAAAGCGAAAACTCTGAAAAGGATACCGAATTCGCGAAACCTACTAAACCTTTACGCAAAAAAAAATTGCGTCGTACTTTAGCCTGGAAGAAGGATACTTTTATAGAAGAAGCTCCACCAATTGTATCTACAGACTCGGACACCGAATGCAAAACAAATAAATCCAAAAATAAAAATAAAACGTGTTATTTGCAACCCCAAACTTCAGATGAATTTTGTACAACTACAGTGGATTCCCCACCAGAACCGAGTATCTCGGAAATAGATAAATCCTTAATGCGAGATTTAAACTCACCACGCAAAATTAAATTAGCCTACACATTGTCTGTCTTCTCACCAACTCACTGCCATGAAGACCAAAGAAATAAAAATTTGAATACTAGCGAATGTATTAAACATGAATCTGATCTTAGGACAGATAATATGGCTCAATCTTCAGATTTAACAGTTGAACTAACAATTAGCGAACCTAGATCTTTTGCCGATAGTTTTATAGATCAAGGTTTTGAAACGGGATCGAATGATATGGATAGTCCCGTAAGAGCCCCTAAGAGATCTAATCTAAAAAGACTAGATGCTAAAGTATCTGGTCCTTTGTTTTTGAAACTAGGTTTGGAATCTCAGCCTGACAACAATGCAGCAGAAAACCCTTCAGGATTCTCCACACCCATTAAAGGTCATCCGCAACAACCTGCCTATTCTCCCAACAGCTCTGCTGATCAACAGCTATTTAGTCCCATTAAAATGCCTTTGAAAAATCGTCGTCGATCCATTTATGATGCAGAATCCCGACGCAGTTCTTTGGCCATGCAAGTAATACGTGAAGATCATCCTTTGGAACATCACGAAATGACCTCACCACGCAATCTAAATAACACAGAACAAGTCTTCTTTGCCAATGCGCCTACTCTGGATATGTCAAGCGATTTGTCTGCTACTAATACTGACAAAATTTCACAATTTTGGATTAAATCTGGTGACTTCTCAGTTTCCCTCGATATCTACTACACTGAGACGGAAAAAGTTCGCTTGCTTTATGAAATCTTCAGCCAAAGAAGTTGTGATACCAAGGATTTACATTTCGGCATTGATGATCAAAAGTTTTCGGTACATAATCCCCATGATCAGGAGGATATTACGAAACTTTTGCCAGCCAATAAAGATTGTTCGTATTATTGGTTTTCCACAGGAGACTTTGCTATACCTTTCAGCGGTAAACTTTTGTCGTTGATAAAAATTCAAAGACTTTATGAATTCATTAAGGCTTCTGTAGAGGAAACTGGTATCTTGCGATTTGGTGTTGATGCTGTAGAATTCTCAAATGTTTCCGAATTTTGGAATCAGTCACCCAAATTCTCTATGGAAAGTAATTATAGCATGTTAGTGGGCTTACAATCTGGCAACAGTAATGGCTTGGAAGGACGCAGCAAATTCGCTTGGCCCAACACTAAACCTGTGAGAATAAGTGATTTAGATCAATCGGACTATGAGTGTGAAGAATTTGAGGATAATGATTCCTCTCGCCTATCATTCTCACCTTTTGGCAGTAATAATTTTGATTTAACTGCTTTGGGTTCCGAGGAACTATCTATGCCACGTAACAGTGAAGCCATGATGAATAGCGAGTCGTTTGGTTATGAATATGAAAATGAATCATTAGATCGGTTATTTGACGACAAATGCAATGTCAAACCAATGCCAGCTTATGAACCACCGATTAAAATTACACCTGTGCCCGAAATGTTGAATACATTGAAAACTCAGCAAGAACGTTTGAGTTTGGTTCAAGAAAAATTATCAACTTATAACAATCCCGCTAATCTTTCCAGTGATGCTTTGGATGCCCTTAAAGGAACCACACAATATCTCAATAAATTAAGAAATATTGTGGCCGAAATTACCAGCAAAGGCAGTATCAATAATTTTAAGGATTGCTCCATCCAACAATTGGAGAGTTATATGTTTTTTTTGAGCCGCTACACTGACATTTGTCTGCATAGTTGCAGTGATCATATGGAAAAGGTTTTGGATGCTTTACTGGATCACAGAGCCGAAGTAGTTTAAATTTTAATAGTTAAGTTTACGATTATTTTTGTATATAGAATTTAGTTTGAGAGTCCTTTAAAGACATTAAACTTATTGAGCTTCTACTATTTGAATAATAAAATGAAATTAATGTTAAAACAATTTATTATTTGAAGTTTGAAGGGGAATTTATTAAAAACAAATACTACTCTTATAAAATACTTGATAGATTCCAATTTTCAAGTCTTACGCTTTGTTCACACCTTTTAAATATTTGACGTCCTACACGTAATTGCTAGTTTCATTAAAAAATTATTTGCTTTTGCAAAATTTTGGCTAGATCAAACATTATTTAACATGTTCACACCTATTAAATATTTGACGTCCTACACGTGACCACTAGTTTTCTTAAAGAATTGTTTGCTTTTGCAAAACGTTTGGCTAGGGCAAACATTATTTAACAGTTTCTAAATTACATTATACAATGATCATTTTAAAATTAAAGTTTTGTAAATAAATAGAAATTGTTAAAAATAAAGCTTAAGTTTGATCAATTTACTGGCAACGCTTTTTTGGATTTTATTGTCAAATATTTGTTAGGTCTGAACATACCTTAAATTACATTATACAATTATCTATTTGTAAGAACAAACAAAGTTAAGTTAATCAATAGAAATTGTTAAAAATAAATCTAAACTTTGATCAATTTACTTGTCACGTTTTTTTTTTAATTTTTCGTCAAATATATCTTAGGTCTAAACATACCTTTAGTTAATCTTAAGATTACTGGGAGTCTATTGCATTTTGTCTAAAGAATTCTTCAAATAAACTGCAAAACAATTTTGTTGTTACAAGGTTCTAAATATTGCAAATCATCGGAGTTAAGCCAGTAGTTATTAAAATGTTTTAAACAAGTTTTTGTTAAGATAATTTATTTTCCTGAAACCTTAGGTCGAATGTGCAAAAAGTACGAATACAAAAAGATTTGGAAAAAAAAATAAAAAATGTTTTTAGAATAAACGAATACCGTTGGACTCAAATACCAGAAACAGATTGAAAAAAATTAGTTAAACTGCTTATTAAATAAGACGAACGAAAAGGGCCAGTCGTGAAATTATACTTAAAGCTTATTTTCTTTCATTATTTTCATAAAAGTGAAGACAATCGTGGTTTTTGACAAAAACGATTTTTGGTAAAAATTTGACTTGAGCGGCCTGTAAACCTCTTTCGAAAAATCTGAAAACAATCTCGAAAATACTTTTACCTATAAGCTTTAAAATTATGCTTGACTATAATTTTTTTTTTTTTTTTTTTTTTTGACGCACTAATGTACATACAAACATTTATTTTTCCCTCTACTATTGTAAGCTTATACAGGTTGTCATTAAAGATAAATGTCAAATGTTTTTTATAAGCAAAAGTTATGGAAAAAGTTTTTATATACATAGAAATCTAGACCCATCTTCAAGTATACCGATCGACACAGATTTTTTTTTTTTAAATTTTATTATAAAATATAACAATATTTCAATTTCACCTCAGCGCCAGATTGGCATTATAGAGGCTTGTTGGCAAAATTGAAACAAAGGTATTTCAATATATTTATAATAAATTTTAATTTACGATATCCATTCGTCCGTCTGGCTTGTTATCTCTCCATATAAAATTGCTTTTTATAGATAATATGATAAAAGTTTGTAAATACTTTTTAATTTCACATAGTCCCATACTTCTATCCGAAATAAACTCTTTGTGACACAAATCATCTACTTATGTTCGTATTTAGATTAAATTTGCCCCCAAAAATATTTTACTGCAAATTAAAGTGCCCCGGTAGGCTAGTTGGCAGTGAGCTAGTCTATCAGCACCGGGGTTGCGGGCTCGATTCCTGCCAGATAATCTGTTTTCTTTCCTGCAGACAAGCGTAGAGCTTCGCGGGATTAGCTTAGGGAATTTTAAAAAAAAATGTTTTTGGAATCGGTTCACATTTGAACACAGCTCCCATTCGTAAATAGCTTGAACTTCCTTTTAAACTTTAATATTAATAAAAATTTTAGAGACTTTGCTTTAAGTTCATTTAAGACAAAAAAATCTCTTATAGATGAAGTATCAAGATAATCAGCCTTATTATGAAAGTCGTTGCCATGGTCGATTTCCAAGTCGTTGACGTTTGAAATGCTTGTAGTTATCATTTTATTTTCACAACAACATAATAAAAATCTCATAGAAAGTTTGTCGTATTTATGTCGTTTACGTCAATAATCAAAATAACAATTTCTTATAACGACTGGTTTTCGACTACGACAACGAATCAGGATATTTCATTTTATTGTACAAAAATCAATAGTTGCCCATCGATTTTCATGAAATGAAGCTTGTTTATTTGGAATATATGTCCCAGCAAAAACTTTACTTACAATCCTACTTTTAATGACTTCAAGAATTCATTACTTTGTAGCTTTATTCGCCACTTTTTGGATTATTAGTTATATATTAAATAATAACTTTATTATATCTTAAATATACAGAAAAATTTGTATTTTCATTATGACAATAAAAATGTCATTATAGTCATAAAACATAGTTTTTTAATGCAAAAACTACGCTGCTCCGGTAGACTAGCTGGTAGAGAGCTAGTCTATCATCACCGAGGTTGCGGGATCAAATCCCGCCAGAGACAGAAAAAAAAAAATAAAAAATAAAATAAAGTAAAATAGAATAAGAAAAAATAAAAATAAAATAATTAAAAAAAAAAACAAAAAAAAAAAATTAAAAAAAAATAAAAAATTTTTTACTTTATTGACTTTGTGTAACTATATATTTTTATAAAAATTTTAAGTATAAAAAAAACATATTATTTTTTAGATTATAATAGGCTAAATTATAAGGGATTACTTTTGGGACATCTCGAACAAAAATAAGTACTTCTTCTAGTAGAAAAATAAGTAGTCTGTTCGTCAAGTTCTCATTATTTTTCTACTTATTTTGTAAGCAAAGTTTTTGCTGGGGTAGTACGTAGTTTTAAGATAATCGGGTGTGTGATGAAAATCGATCGCTTTCAAAATGATCGTTTTTAGCGGGTGTGATGAATTTCGGCCGATTTTAAAATCCATTTTTGAATTATTGCCTTAATTGTTTGTTCAAAATACAGTTCAATCAATTAACATATATAATAATTTTAATCATTTAAAAGAATATAGTCAGGAAAAAAGAGGAAATGTATTAGAAATCAATTTTTAAAGATACTGATAATCAGGGAAATTAGAAGTATGCTATGAAATATGAAATATGCAGTAAAAACTTAAAAAAATATTCCCTGAAAATTGTTAAAAATATGCCCCAAAAAATAATTTGAAAACAAAATATTCAACAATTTTATAACAGTTTCAGTTAATAAAAACAATCCTAAAATTATAATCAATAATAGACGAATTTTCAGATTTTATCCTACAATTAAAATGTGTTTACCAAATTTGATTGAATTATCTGCAAAATTGCAACTTGTACTTTGCGCACAATGTTTACATGGACAGACAACCAATCAGACGGACAGATAGACATCGTTAGATCACTTTAAAAAGTGATTCTGAGTCGATCGGAATACCAAAAGATTGGTCCAGATTTCTTTGCATTACACACATCACCAAAAAATGTATATAATTTTGATGTTTCCTTAATTTTTGCTTACATGTATATAAAATTTTAAAGTTTAAAATAACATTTATCTCTAATGCAGTGTTGCCCTACATGTAGGTATATTTGATACTAAAAAAGAAGGGTAGGGAAAATCGGACAGATTTTTCATAATCTCCAAAATGTAGGGATTTTTCGTCATATCGTATTATTTATGAAATAAATGCTGAAAAAAACATTTTTTTTATGATATTTTATTGTCCAAAACGGTTGAAAAAATGTTTTCCCCTAAAAAAACTTTAAAATATATTTCCAGTGCTGTTTGTGGCTTAAAAAGTTGGCGACACAAATATGTATGTATATGTTTTTCTCAGTTATTATTTAATAGGTGTGATCCCGTACTTTTTGGTTAAAGTTCGGTAAAATGATAGTAAACAAAAATTTCTCTCACTAATAGACAAAAATGTACTAGACTACGGGAACAATAAAAACCAAATTTCTGATCCAAAAGAAAACATTAATATGAAATATGTTTAAATAAAATTTAAAAAATACGTAAATGACACATTTAAGTGCATAAAATTAAAATTCAAGCATTAACTTACATTTTTCAACATTTTCTATTGTTTATTTTATAAATATTTCTTATATTAACTATTTTGGTTAACTTGCTTGCAGTTTTTTTTTTATTTATTTTTAACACAGCTGATTGTTTAACAATTTTATCGATTTGCCCAAAGAAAAAGTTCGGGCTACTTCGTGCAAGAAGAATAATGTTATTCTCTTAAAAGCTCTCCCACTTTACCAAACTTTGATTACGGGAACAGTTTTCGGTAAGATTTGGATCCGGGGGCTCCCAACGTTGAATACGGAATCACACCTATTGTTGAAAGACTTAATTGAATTTAATTAAAAGTACATACATACATATGCATGTATTATTTTTTTTTTTTTAGTTTTGTACATACATATTGGAATAAATTTATTTTTTATAACTAATGTTTTTCTTCTATTTTAATGATAATAATGCGTAGGGATTTTTGTTGGGGAAATTTTTTCAACGTGTAGGGAAAAATCGGATTTTATTTACCATGTGTAGGTATTTTTTCGAAAAATCCACTGGCAACACTGCTCTAATGAAAACTTTGTCTTACAAATTACAAAGCTTTGTCTTACAATTTCCGAGTAAAAATTAAATGTAGATGGCGGAATTGAAGCAACATACAAGTTGGGTATACAGATGGATATTTAAAACAGAAAAGCCAAATTTTCGAAAAAAAAATTTTTTTTATTTGCTGCAAAAGCTCTTGTAGGCATATAAAAAAAATTGAATATGTATCAAAATATTCCTGAAAAAGGCAAAATATGCGCTAAAAACTTAAAAAAATGCTGCAAAAAGGGTTTTTAAAGTAAATTATGAAAAAAAAATGCCGCAAACGGTAAAATATGCAATAATATGCACTAACAAATCGATGCCAGAATTCATAAAAAGCTCTAAAACGGATAAATATAATGTTAATGCTTGCATATTTACGGTTTTCCTGTTCATAACAAAATTATTTTGATCACTTACGGGTCTCAAATACGGTAAACTCTGGAAAATTTGTTTGTGAAGACATGGCGTGAGGAATATCAGGCGTGACCTACTATTTTTAACTATTATTAATGGTTTTTCTTCAATTACTTTTTTTCTTTTTAAGACCTTTTTACTGCTGAGTTCTATTAATATTAATTTAGGATTTTTCTTAAATATTTGCTCTACAAACAAATGAGCCCTGTTTGTCATTAGCCGATAAAGACACACATTTGGTGTTTTCTGAAATTTTTAGCAAAGATTTATCTTGGCCTAAGAACAAGGGCCTTAAAAATTTTTAATTTCAGTCATATACACAGAACATAATAATAATTGATTTCAATTAAAAAATTTAAAAAAATTAAAATAGTATCAATTAAATATATTTTTTCATTAAATAAATAAAAAAATATTAATATTTAATATTTTAATATTAACAACATTTTGTGCAGTAGATTTGTTGATATAAGTAAACGATTAATTTATTTGATTAAATTTTTAAATATAACTATTTTAATTTTGATTAATAGTTTAGTTGAAAAAAAAAATTGGGGAGCATTTTTTCTGTGGCATATAAAAGTTCACTTTCACCAAGGTTGCTGATGGAAAAGGTTTAAGGCCCAACCATAATGTGCTTAAGTTGGCTTAAGCAAATGTACGAATAAATGCAAATCATATGAGGCAAACCATATTGAACTTAAGGAAACTTTTTGTTAAATTTTATGAAACTGTCATTTGCTTAAGCAAAGTGCGAAACTGATCGCACATTCCGTACGGAATCAAATGTTTGTTGATTTTAATTTTGTTTTTATAAGTACATTTGAGAGACTTTTTGTAAATTTTTGACAGTAAGTTAAGCAAGGCTATGCATATTATGGTTGGGCCTTTAGGCTTTTGTAAAAATTTGTTTGTTTGGTGAAGCATACTTTTTTCAACTATTTCGAAACTAATTGCCATTTCTTAACTGTACCATTTTTGGAACAGATAATTGCAACTTTTATGTTTTTTTTTTTTTATTAACTGTTGATCAAAAGTTTGATAACGAATTTATATATGATGATTATTTGGCTCGTAACAATTTAGTTTAGAATAAATTTTATTTTGGTAATAAACCGACAACTTATTTAAATTTAGAAATATGTTTCATTAATTAGTAAAAAATCGCATTCCATAGACTTAAACTAAATTATATAACTTTTTGTTCAACTGATTACATAAATTTTTATGTTGTATTATCATCGTCCCATTTTTACAATTGATTACGATTAAATAATACATAGGCCTAATTCACTTGTAAAAATTTATTTGTTGTTAATTAATTTTTGGGAATTTTAAAATATATATTGTCAAGATAATTTTAAGCACTTTAAAACATACAAATTTGCAAACAGCTGCTTAATGATCGAGCTATAAAATCTGCAAAATTCCCAATTTATTTTTAAGAATTTTCAACTAGCTCACGTTCCTAATATTACATTGTAATAACCACCTGATTTAAAAAGGTTTCCTTTAAGAAGCTAAAATTAATTCGCCTATTACGGTTAACAACACACCTCTACTTCAGTTGAAATTTACACAAACCCTGTGTTAGTGCGGTTGACAAAAACATTAAACATTTACGACTCATGACCAGCTGTTGTTAAGTTAAGATTTTAAATTTCAACTTAACTGAGTTGAGTTGTAAACCGTAATAAATTTAACAATCGCCTGGATATAAATATAACATGTGTATAAAAGATTAAAATTTCTTGAGAAAAACGCGTGTGCAACGGATTAAATAAAAACTCTGTTTAACCCAATAAGAAGCGCAGGTACTTGCAATACCTGTTCCCAAAATCTAAAGAACATTTAGTAACACTAAATACTTAGTAAGTTGGCACGAAAAGGATCCTTAAGTAAATTCTACCTACCTGTAACATAAGAGTCCTTAGGGTATATATACGCTGTGTTTTCAAGCAGACAGCATCAGTTTTAAACTGCAACGTCTAACGTTAACAACGCTATCTGAAAAAGTATTGCCTTAAACACGAAATTATTAAAAACATTATTGACATGATGTCTAACGCCAAAGTGTCTAAACAATCATCACCCGTTAACAACCGCCGTTCCATTGAGGAATTAAAAATGAAGTATGAATCTTCAAACGTTTTAGGAGCTCCCAAGATGCCTACTAAACCAAAATCGCCTAAGATGTTGAAAAAATCAAAAGTTAAGCAAATTGCTCTGATGTTTAACTCTAAAATATCGCAAATTATTAAACGTGATGCCGAAGTTGGAAAGTACGCCGAATTAATCAACGAATTTTCGCCAGAGCCCAAACCTCAGCCACAGTCTAGGTCTCGTTTTACTAAACCTAAAGCCCCAGTTGCTAGTCCTAGAATCCAGTTATTGGTAAATATTCAAGAAAAGCCCTCATCCTGTTTTGTTGCTGAAGATGTTTTTGCCAAGTTATCGGTTAAAGATAAGGCTCAATTATATACCCAGTTTGTGGAGGAAATGTACAAAAAGAATCCTAAATTTGGTTTATTGGAAGAAAGCAGCAGAAAGTTGGAAATTAAAAGAGAAGTTCTTGAGGAAAAACAACCCACTGTTAAAGATTTGCTGGAGGAACTGGAATTTAATACTGTCTTCTCAAAACCTACAGCCACAGGAGTCAAGGCTTTGCAAAGAATGGATTCAATGAAAAGAGCTTGTGCTGCTCGCAAAAAATCACACATTCAGAAATCCAAGGAATTTGAAGACAACTTTGTAAAGAAAGCACAATCACACCAACAACAAATTAAATCTCTACCACGCTTTCAAAATGCCTCAACGAACTCTTTGTTCCAAAATCAACAATTAGAAAACTTGTTCTTCTCTTGGTTGAAGGAAAAACAAGATATTGATAATAAAATTGGGGAAATGACAAATAATACAGAAATAGACGAAGAAAAGCAAAAATCTGCCATTGATCGGCTATTGGAAGAAGCCATTGCCAAATTGGAAACTATAGAAGCTAAACAAAATTCTGATGTACCCAAAGCAATGCCTCGCAAAAAGGCCACCTTCGAGAATAAATCCATCACTTTCTCAGTTAAACCTTCTGAAGCTGAGGAAAGTGAATCGGGGTTATCTTCCTTGCCTAAGATTACCAGCGAAGAGTCTCAGCCAGAAAGTCATCAAAGTAAAGCTGAGAACTCTGAAAATAACTACGAATTTGCCAAACCTCTTAAGTCTTTGCGTAAAAAAAAATTGCGCCGAAATGCTGTATTGAAGAAGGAAGCAAACAATCAGTTGACATCTACAGATTCTGAATCAGATGTCAAAAAAGCGGAAGCTATGCTAAAAAATAAAAAAATTGTCCAATTCTTTCAAGACGAAACCACAAACCAACCTGAACCAAGTTTTGTGGAATTGAATAAATCTTTAATGAAAGAAGTAAACTCACCACGTAAAATAAAGTCCGCCTACACCTTGACAGTAAATGATTTGGAAACGCCTCTGTGTACCCCACGGGCTTCTATGAACTTTGCTAAACATTCCCCACTCATCAAAAGTAAAAATAAAAACGGTCCAGCGAGATGTTTAACCGATAGCCTAACGGATCAAGGTTTTGAAACAGCCACAAATGATGCTGATAGTCCTTTGAAAAGATCTGAAGTAACGCAGTCACCAGCTTCATCATCTTTAAATTTCTCCAAAGGCAGTTTTGGGTTTTCAACGCCAATTAAAACTCAGGAACACCATTCATTTGGAACCACTAGCTCTGCAAAACAACTATTTAGTCCCATCTCTAAGCCCATTAAAAATCGACGCAGGTCTGTTTATGAAGTGGAATCCCGGCGTAACTCATTGGCAATGCAAGTAATAAGAGAAGATCAACCTTTGGAGCCTCATGAAATCTACTCCAGCAATCTCTATAGCCAAAGCGAACAAAAATTCTTTGCCAATGCTCCAACCATAGAAATAACTACTGAATTGCCCAAGGAGAAAACTTCTCAATTTTGGATTAAATGTGGTGACTTTGAAGTAAATTTGGAAATCAATAACAACGACAAGGAAAGAGTTCGCCTCTTGTACGAAATCTTTAGTCAAACCAGCTGTGATACCAAGGATTTGCATTTTGGCATTGATGATCATAAGTTTTCTGTTCACGGACCCATGGATATGGATAATATTTCAACACGTGTATCAGCTTCTAATGGTTGTTCTCACTATTGGTTCTCTACCGGGAGCTTGACTATACCTTTTAGTGGAAGGTATTTAGCCTCACATAAAATTCAACGCCTTTTCCGTGTTATTAAGGAAACTGTGGAGGAAACCGGTATTCTACGTTTTGGCGTGGATGAAGTGGAGTTTTCCAATGTTCCGGAATTTTGGCATCAACCCGCAAAATTTTCGGAGGAAAGTCAATATAGTATGCTAGTAGGTTTGCAATCGGGTGATAGTAATGGCTTAGAAGGACGCAGTAAATATGCTTGGCCTCATAGCAAACCTGTCATGATTTCAGACTTGGATCACTCTGACAACGAAGCCAATAACTTTAAGGAAATTGAATGCGGCCGTTTATCATTCTCACCCTTTGGCAGCAATCATTATGATCTGGCTTCTTTAGACAATGAAGAACTCTCCATGCCACGCAACAGTCTAGCCATGATGAGTTTAGAATCCTTTTGCGGGGAATACGAAAGTGAACCATTGGATCAATTGTTTGACGATCGTAAACAAGAATGGAAGCAAACACAAAATATGTCCTTACCCGAAATGGTGAATACGGTGCAAAATGAGCAACAGCGCTTAAGTGCTGTACATGAACATCTGTCTAACAATGTTAAACCTTCATACATAGCCAAGGATTCTTTAGATGTCCTCAAAGGTACCCCTGAGTATGTAGCGCAACTTAAGAGCATTGTTTCCGACATTAGCAACATTGGTTGCAGCAACAACTTTAAAGAATGCTCTGTGGATGAATTGGAAAGTTATATGCATTTCTTGAGCCGTTATGCTGAAATCTGTTTGGGCAGCTGCAGCAAGCATATGACAACAGTTTTAGATGCATTGGTTGATTATAAAGCTGTAGTAGTTTAAGTTTTGTATAAAGTATTTTATAAAATAGATTTTAAGTTGATTTTTTGTATTGCACATATTGACAGTCTTAGGAAGACTTTAAATTAAATTTATTATTTTTAAAACTTATTTTAGAAAAAAATAAAAACTATTTGGAAAAAAGAAACAAAAAAAGAGTATTTTTTAACTTCACAAAGAAAATGTATGGGTTATAATTTAAAATTTAATCAATATATATAAAAATAAGTTGTCCTATGTTCGTCATTTTACAACTCGAGAACCACTCAACCGATTTTCAAACGAGTGCATCCAACAATTTCTACGAATATGCGTTATACGCGCACTTTTATGATGGTGTGTTTTCCCTATAAAAAATTAATTTTTTTCCTAATGAGAATTACATTTTGTCTAGAAAATTTAATTTTTAGTTCAAAGGCGTAAACGTATGTTGTTGTATTGTCCAGCAACGCGGGCAGGGTTTCTCTTGTATATTATAATTTATTTTGATTTATTTTTGAGGTAGTCTTTATAAAATTGCATATAAAATTTATTATTACAGAATTAAAATCTGCTACCACATTTGTTTTATAACTCATTATACTGCAAGTGTTGCATACATCTGTTAGGTATATTATAAAAAAAAACTGAAATTTAATTGGTATAATTCGGTAAATTGCTATCATATTTTGTTATAATGCAGCTATTATTTGTATAAAATAATAAATTTAAAACGTATTTAATTGATTTTAACATGTTATAATTTATTACATTGTTTTCTATTATGTTAAAATTATTATAATAGAACTAATATAGATAATTTAGTATAAGGGGTTTATAATTTTTATAACTCATTAGAAGCAATGCATTGGAATGGGATAATAATGTCTATTTACACTTTAGTTTAAACAATTTTTATTTCAAAAAAAAAAAAAAAAAAAAAAAAAAAATGAATAAAATATTTCCTAATTTTCCGCTTTTTTCTCTTTCTCTTTTTAGCCCCCCGAAAATGAGCTTCAAAAATCCCACGATCACAATCCGGCCGCCTTAAGTGAACATCAACTGCGTATACAAGCCTCATTGCAACGCCTCAACATACCCGACTGGTTCCGGCAATATAATCAAAATCAAAAATCTCCCGATGGTAGTGGCGCAGGTGCTTCAACCTACAAGCCCGGTAACTTTACGCGTAAACGTACACAGGATTCTGGCCGATGGGTGGGTCTGAATTCCAAAACCACCTCACTAAGCTCTTTGGGCTCACAGAGATCCGATCGTAGTCCTTTATTATTGAGTCCATCGGCTCATAGTCATCATGGTGGCCAGAGTGCACAACATGCAGGACAACATGGCCATACAACTGGTACTGGGACAGCTGCAAGTGGTGGGGCATTTTCTAGATGGTCTACCTCACATTTGAATTCATCACAAACATCACCCAGTGTTTCACAAAGAGGGTCATTTTCCCGCGGAGGTCCGATTAATTCTAGTTTTATGTCGGTAAACAGTGGCCACAGTGTGATACGAAACTCAATGCGTCAGCCCTATATGGGTTGGCGTAGTCAAGAGAAATTGTCACAAAGAACTGCGCATGAGAGGTAGGCAACAGACAATTTGTATCAGAGAAGTTTTATATAAATCTCAAATTCTATTTTACAGATTGGCATCTTCCCTATTGTCTCAACAGCAACGCACATCACCCACAACCCAAACAGTTCCGGCTAACCATGATAAATTACAACCTGTTACACCCGAGATTCAGTCCTCCATTAAAGAGGTCACCTCGGCTATTGTACATTATGTTAACGATCAAACAAATCAACAGCGCAGTAGATCAACGAGTCCAAATTCGAGGTAGGCTGGTTAATAAAATACCAGCTTTAAATAGCTTTCCCTCAAAAGAAAACAAAATCCTCGTTATTAATTTTTTTCCGTAAAATATCCTAAATTTATTATTTATGTAGTGTGTTTATTTAGCAAAAAGGGAGGTTTAAAGCCCCCCTTTTATTAATTGTGTTTTTTCTATGTACAGCACTTTAGTTTTTTTTATGTGTATGTGCACCAAAACCTTCTCCAAAAATATTTTGTGTTTAGTCCTGTAATTTGTTTAATTGCACAAATTTTATTTAATTCTCTTTTTTTAATATTTACTTTATTTATTCTTTTCGTTTAGCTACTTATGAATCCCCCTTTCATTCATCCATTTATGGCAATTCAATATAAAATATTTTATATTTTCAATTTTCTATTAAGCACAATTTAATCAAAACTCTTTTAAATCAAACTTTTGAGTTACGTATTTTACATCATCCTTTATTTCCCGAAACATACCACAACACTGTTGATTTGATTTTCTATTTGATTGTTGTTTGAAAAAAACAAAACCAAAACCAAAAAAAATACTTCCTTGGGATGCATCATCATCATAATTTTGTTGTGAGCATCTTTCTGTTGTTGTACATATAAAAAGCCGTATTATCATTTCCTTTTTTCATTTTCGTTAAAATTTAAGGTAAGTTTTTTTCAATATTAAGCTTATTTATTATTTTGAATTTTTAGAATTGTTTTAAGATTAGATACATAATTTATTTTGGTATAATAATATTCCTTTTAAATTATGTTTGTATGTGGTTTATGTCTTAGATAATGTCGTATGAATTTGAGTTTTATTATATGTATATAATTAGCCAATTCACAGAGTGTTCTAAAGTTCTAAAGTACTATATTAAGCTAAACAGGGCTTTTGCGGGCAGCCTGTTCTATTATCATATGATAAATTACGCTAAACGTCAAACTTAACTGCCTGTCTCCAGATTTCGAACGAAGACTTCGCTTGCTTAATTTACATTTAGAACAAAAAAAAAAAAAAATTATTACCAGCCTGTTCAACGATTCCGAACGTTAACGTTTGCATAGAAAATTACATTTAAAACAAAATTAAGAATTTTGTAAACGTTGACGTTCGAAATCGTTAAACAGGCAGTAAATATTCTTTAGTTTTAAATGTTTTTTTTTTGTTTTAAAGCGAACAAAATTTTCGTTAGAAATCGAGGGACCGGCAGTAAATGACTAAAAAATATAATTTTTATTAAATACGTGTAATAAAAAAAAATAATAACTTAACGCTCCTATTAAGGTTCACAACTCAACTCTAGTTCATTTAAAATTTTGCAATTTTGGTCGTTGTTTGTTGAACTCCAATCGTTCTAGTGCGTAGAACCGATTGTCGTGGGAACGTATTGTAATTGTACTGTAATTTCGATCGATATCGAATGCTGTAATTTGTAAATTGGTTTTGAGTTTCTTAAAATTAAATTTTAGTTTTTTGGGGCAGCAAAATACGTAATTACTTTCACTTTCGATTGGAAGTTGATTGAATTCTGTGACAGGCGTGGATATTTTAATATTTAAAAAAAAAAAAAAAAATTAAATAAAAATTTATGACAGTCGCTAAATTAAAGCAAATACAACCAATATGACACAATAGAACACTTTGTGATTAGCCTAAATATTTTTAAATTTGAATGCTAATTAGTTGTTGTTTAAACTATATCTGTAATAAATTTTAAATTAAAACAGTTTTTTGATATAAAGAATAAGTATGTATGTATTTGTTCAAGAATATTTAAAATTTACTTTGAAGTGTATATGTAGATGAATTAATAATTTAATTTATTATATTACAAAGACTTTTCTAAAACAGATTAAAGGCCTAATTATAATATGCTTAAGTTGACTTCAGCAATTGTGCCAATACATGTGATTCATATGTGTCGAACCATATTGAACTTAAGAAGACTTTTTGTTTAATTTAATGAAACTGGCATATGCTTAAGCAAAGTGCGAAACAGATCGCACTTTCCGTACGGAATACATTTTTTATTTTTGTTTTTTTAAATGATTTTGAGAGGCTTTTTGTTATTATTGACAGAAGCTTAAGCCAGCTTATGCATATTATAGTTGAGCTTAAAAGTTTCTATTCGGGAAAAAATTCCCGATAAAAATGTGTATGTATTTTTGAAATTTTTAGACTGGAAATTTTAAAAAATTTTCCCCAAAGTTTTTGAATTAATTTATGGGCGATTCTATTCTGACGGGTACAACATTTAGACGCTTTAAACGTCTTTTACTAATAGAAAGAAACACATTTGCAATTAAGTTATTTCTAGAAGGGGTAACATTTTTTTATATCCTATTGTTATCTATTTACAAGAATTTATATGAAACGATCAAATAGCCATGAGAGAGCTTTAAAGTGCATGACGGGTGCAACCAAATTGGCCAACTTTCGTAAGATCATACCACAAAAACAAAAACTCTGTTAAAAGTTTATATTGTATTATTTTTTTTATTGAGAAAGATGAGATATCAGACGATGATTATCAAATCAAACATCGTAGAGAAATATAATCCAATAATAAGAAATTTGCTCTTTAAGCCATGACGGGTGCAGCATGCAATGAATTTTCTGTTCGCGCCAAATCTATGAATCTTAATGCTTCGAAGTGCACAACTAATTTTTATTTAAGCTTACGTCTACAAAAAATTATATTATTATAAAATATAGATATTTTACTTTAAATTGGCATCAAAAAAGTATCAAATAGTGTTATTTGAAAATTGATGTTCAAAAATGTCTAGAATAGAATCGTCCTTATGATTTGTGGCACTTAATGCGACTAA
Organism: Pollenia griseotomentosa; assembly: GCA_963931875.1. Taxonomy (NCBI): domain Eukaryota; kingdom Metazoa; phylum Arthropoda; class Insecta; order Diptera; family Polleniidae; genus Pollenia; species Pollenia griseotomentosa. The sequence goes on along the minus strand of OZ007561.1, from coordinate 196,790,821 downwards.
CTGCTAACAATGTTGTAAAAAATAAAAGAACATTTTCCGACCAGAGAAAATGATAACACATCTGACCGCTATTTGAGAAATTTCTTGTTTTTGACAGAATTTGAAAAATATTCAAAGTTTAATCTTTTGAAAGATGAAGAAAGAAAAACGTATAATTTTGGAAAAAAAAATCTTAAAACTATTTCAACGTCTTGAACTTTTTTTATACAAGTGCCAAAATTAAAAAAAAAAAAACAAAAAAATATATTTGAAATTCATTTTGTTTAAAAATTAAACAAAAAAAACATTCGAAAAAACTTGACAAATAATAACGTTGCTTTCAAGACACACTTCATTTTGTCAGTGATGCTATAATAAAACTTATTGCTACTGTTCTAATAATGACACTAAAATAATCGAAAGATGTAAAATGGAATAAAATAAGTTAGGAACAACTTGTAAAGATGTCGAAACATGTTGATTTTTAGCCCTATTTATTTCTTATGGGAAGATGTTAACATCTTCGAAAATTTATGGTAGATGTAATAAACTATTGTCACGCGATGAGGAGATTTGAGAATACAATGCCAAGTGGCAAAGCTGAGTCACTTTTTCTGAGCTTTAACATCTGAAATATATTCCAAACAATACAAACGATTCAGTTTTTACTACACAGAAATTGATTTCGCACCTATTACCTAATTGTTACTAAGAATTGTAACAATTGAAAATGTTGAATTTTTTTTTTTTGCAATAAATGCTAGTTTTAATTAAAATTAAAAAATTATCAAAAAACTATGCCATTTCAAAAAATGTGTTAATTGATTTGATTAAGTATAGCTCAGGTTTTGACAATTCGCAACAACAATTCTACGAGTTTAAATTATTTTATTTTAAACAAAAAAATCAGTCAAGATTTTTTGTTGTTTAATTAATATTTTAAATGAAAATATATTTATAAAGGGTAATCACGATGGTCATTGTGCAAATTTGCAATGTGTAAATTTGCAGTGCATATTATGATTGATCGTGAGCATACCACTTTTATTTTTTGTGCAAATGTGCTCTTTTTCTAAAAATTTATTCTGGCAGCACTAAAAACTTCTGGCAGCACTGTAAAAAATCTGCATTTGTTTACAATTATACACAAGCAAATCAAAATAAATATTTTCTTTTTAATTAATTTAAATTTAATTCTCTATTTAATATTAAAAACCACGAAAATGTTCAATTTATAAGTTTCCTTAAAAACAATATGATGCTTTATATGTCAAATGTTGTTGTTTACATTTGTTTGCAACGGAGCAAATATGCACTACTAATCTTGCTCATGGTTTTTTTAGTGCAAACGAAGTAAAATAGAGCAAATTGCAAATACGTACATTTTGTTGTTTTATTGTGCAAACGTGTGTATTTTTGCACGCATTTGCATCGTTTGCACACTTTGCACTACCCATCGTGATTTCCCTTATAATGTTTATTAAATCCAAATTATTTTTAAAATTTTTTTTTCCACTAAAAAAATAATTGATTAAACATTAATTAAATTGAAATACTTTTCAAATATTTTTTTAATTAATAAAAAAACCTACAGAAAATTTTTTCTGTGTAGTAAAACACATTTTACTGCCTTTAATTGTCAATAATTGATTACAATTTATTTACGTTTTCATAAATTCTTAACAAGAAATTTCTCGAGATCGAAAGAAAATTTTTCTGCGCTCCCGGGAATGGTAAAAGTTTATCAATTTGAAATCCTAATTGGAACCTAAAATTATTAGAAACTATACTTGAACAAAAAAAGTATTTATAAGTAATTAAATTTTTCAGTTTTTGTAAAAATTTTGGCATTAAAAAATTATTAAAGCATCCAATAAAATGTTAAAGAATTGAAATTTCGTACGTAACTATCGTTCTAATGAGATATAAAAGACAAAATTTGGTTAAAAAATGTTAAAGTTGTTTAAAATTTACCAGGCCATAATGGGAAATGTAGAAAAAAAGATTAACATCATTTGGGAAATATTTGAATAGGAGCTAATTTTTACTTAAATATACCCGTATTGATTTTTATATAAGTTTTTGTCTTCGTAGGATACCGTTAACCTATGCACAGGTATGACCAAAACAAATTTTTTTTAACGGCAGTTTCAAAAATACATTTTAAAATTTGTAGAAATTTTGTTAACCAAATTTCAAATTTTTTTTGACCAATACATTGAGATTTATTGAGGATATAATAGGGAATAAAAATACGTAAAAATTATATCAATATGTTTTCGCACCTGCGATTTAAATTTTGAGATTTTCGGGGTAGACTAATGTTTTGCCATATTTTGGCGAATGAGCCCAAATTCCTCACTGTTTTAAAATATAAGTAAACATTATTCAGAAAATTATAGTCTGTATATATACTGTGAAGGTTTTAATAAAATCGGAAAACTTAATACTAAAATCATGAAGGTCAAAGGTTAAATTTTGACATATTTTGAATTTCTAAATACATATTTTATATTTATATGCCGATTTTAATGAAACTGTGGAAAAATTTATTCTAAAATCATACGAAGACAAAACTGTGCAAAAAAGGATTAACCTTAAATGCACTTGAGGTCAAAATGACCCCAAATCTGTCAATTTAAATGGTGCTACAGCTCATTTGATGTATGTTGATATCATTAATTTTAGAGTTTTACAAGAGACCACAAGTATCTTAATGTTTAATTGTTTCCTCCTTCTAGCATACCCTGGCTCTTTGCCTTTGTGAATTTGCCATATTTTTAAATTTAATTGCAAAAATAAGCAATTTATTTTATTACAATTATTTTATTAAATATCTTTACCGCAAAAACCAAACAATTCTAAAGGTACTTTTATTCTACTACTACTATTTCAATATCCCAGACTTGTTGTTTGTGGCCATACCGCCACACACTTTAAAACAATTCCTAGTTTGCATGTTAACATTGGCAGGATACATAAGTCCTGTTTTAACATTTAATAAACAAAATGTTCAATATTAAAGTTAGTTGGCAGTTAAAACAACATTGTATTACTTTATTCTGACATTTTACACAGTGGTTTAGGGGAGTGGGTTTAGGAAAAAATTACAAAGGACAACACAGGATATACAAATTCAACAAAATTTCGTATTGTTCAATGTAAAAAATTTGCAATGCAACAACAAATAAAATTTAATTGCAAATAATATTTATGCAACAAACATTTTTACAATACAACCAACGAACATGCCATTGAAATTGCAACAAAAATAATAGAACGAATATTTAATTTCTATAAAAACATTTTGTTTTTAATGTTCTTTAACGAAACAAAAGAAAATGAATTAAAACACAATAACATATCAGTGTATGTATGCATACATATATGTGTGAGTGTATTATTTAAAAGGGGGCGTTTGTTGTTGGTTATCCTAAAGTACATTTTTCCGATTTGGCCAACAGAAAAATTCATTTAAAACATGTGGCCTGGATTTATTATTGCAATCGATTTATATAAAATGTTTTTTCTTTTCTTTTTGAGTGCGAAAAGGATTTAATCAGTTTAAGATATAATTGCTTAATTTTGTTGCAGTATTTAAAGATTGCAATTTAATTTGGCTAAAAAAAAACCGCAAACACAAAATATTTTAAAACAGGGATGACAAAGAATGTTTTGAAAACTTGCTTTTAAAGTTGTACTTTTTTTAGCTTAATTGTACCAAAAATAATTTTTTATGATATTTTGTAATATAAACGGAATGTGTGTTAACGAATTTAAACCTTAATTATTCCGGAATGATGTATATCTCCTGATATACAGAAATCTATAATGTCTTTGATTGGGTGCAATGTTCACTAATTCAATTCCGTCGAATTTTTTTTTTACAGATATTTTGTATTAATGACCAAACTTTTTGTTTTCAATTTGAACAGTTTTAGTCTTACGTTCTATATGAAGAAATTTACTTTGTGTCTCGCTCACTTTTTGTCAGATATCATGTATTGACATAGAAGCTATATTTGTTCTAAATTTTGACATTTTTACTATTTTCTAGACATACTGTAATTTATTCTGTATTTGTATGCGATGCACAGAGGGGTGAACAGTACTAAAAACGAGGATTAATTAAAAAATAAAGTTAATTTTTCGTATATGTATTTTGTACGATATAAAAGTAGATAAAATTCAACACGAATAACTGTAAAAATTGTGGATCTATGTTGTTTACTTTTTTTGTTATACGCTGCCAAAGTTGAATAATATTTTATAATTAGGAAATATTTGTTAACAAATGAAAATCAAGATATTTTAATTGCGGTTTGAGAGAATTGTTTCTAAGAAAACACTATTTTTTTTAAATGGATCCATCAACTTCAGGTATTTAAATAATTTATTAATAAATTTTTGTAAAGAAAAATATTGAGAAAGTATTTTTAATTTTTTTTTAAATTGGTCAACAAAAATGAGTTTTTTTTAAGGAAATGTTGATTTTCAAAATGTTTGTGAGAATACTTGGGCAAAACATTTTATATATTCTTAAAATATGGTGTTTCAACTTGCATAATCAAAAAAAAAAAAATCGTGCCCGTTTTTGTCCCATTTGAAAATATATGAGATTTCGTGAAACACATTAACTTGTTTTTTCTGCTTTGTTTCGTTTAAATGATTACACTACGTCACAAAATTTCAACAAAGTCGTGACTAAATAAATCTGACAGCTAATCTTTATGTAAAATTTTCCCCTGAATCCGAATATGAAATCAGAATTGTTAAATAGCCGTTATTTGTGTTTTTAAAAAAGATGATGGACTGAAATGCAAATATCTTCAAAAACTTTAAACGGATTATTCTTTTTAGTGAAAGGTTATGAAATTTCTAAAATAACCATGGATTTCTAGTGAAGATTGGTCAAGAAATGACAAAGTTACAGGGGACAAAAGTTCAAGCTTCATTGAAAATTTTATGATTTTGTTAAATTTTGCTCTTTTCAAGTTATTTTTTTAAACCAATGATTTAAAAATGTTAATGTTTTATTGCATGCGACATTAGATTATTTTAATATGAACATTTTACGCCCAACAATACATAGATTTATACAAAAATTAAAAAGCTACAAGAGGTTAAGTAAATTATGTTAAAAAACTACATAATTAAAATTTACCACAAACAGCACATGATTTGCTTATTCTGCTTAATATTTCCGATGTTGATGATGACAACATGAAGATTATGATTTTGAAGAAGGTGAAGATGATTTTTAATTCCATATTTTAGCAATGAATGTGCCTAAATTTTACAACAAAAGTTTTTTTTATTAATCAATATACACAGAATCCAAAAAAAAATTGTTGTCATAAGGTACAGGCTTCCCTGAATTAATCCTCGTTTTGCATATGTTTTACCCCACTGTGCGATGTACCGTTTTACAGATATAAAGAAAATAATATTGTGCCACGCCCCATTTCTCTTATGGCGCCCATGTTTTGTCATACATCGAGTAGTGACATTCAAGTTGTTTGTATTAATTATCAAAAAAATGTGGAAATTTTAACTACTTATTACCGTTCCCCAGATATACAGAAATCTATATTTAGGGGTGTTCTGGAAATCGAAAACGCAAAACGCTAGAATTTGGAAGTTGTTTTTAATGCATTTCTAATCTAATTTTTATACTTTTTGTTACAAAATTCTGTTTAATTGAGAAATACATATGTATTTGTATAATATTTGTCATAAAATTCTTTTATCACGAAAATCTGATTAAAAAACGACGTTTAAAATTCTTTCGTTTTGCGTTTTCAATTTCCAGAACATCCCTGATTGCCTTTGTATGGGAGGTGACACACCGCTTAAAATTCGACTTTACTTTTTTTTTTAAACTTTGTGTAGCAATAAGGAATAAATCCGCAGTAGCAAGTACCCAATTTGGTCCAGTCGTTTTTAGGTTTTAAGTATCCGAACAAACTGCGGTACATTTTTATATAAATATGTAGATTACAATTTATTTTTCTTAAAACGTTTTGAAAAATTTATGTTTAAATTTCCAACGTTTAGAAAAATAAAGATAACAATTATTACTAAAAGGTACAAATTTGTACTTTTTTGATATGTTTGCTATTTTTTGTAAAATAAAGTAATTTTGATACTTTTTGTAAAGTTTAAGGTACTAAATAAGGCATTTCTTTGTGCAATGCATAAAATTAAAGTAGATACTTTTATTAAAAACAGTTTTTATTCCGGTCTTAAATTTTTATTTTGTGTTCACACCTTCTGTAAATAAAACTTCATAATTCAATTGTTCATTTTTTACTATTCCCTTTTCACATTAAATTTTCTGCAAAAAATGCAATTTACTTCGCCATTTTGTTGATTACAACCTAAAATGTTGGAAAAAAGTATGTGTACTTGCTTTTAATAGTCATAAGTTTAACTTTAGTGCCATAATTTACCTTCTACCATTTGACTAATAGCTTAGACAAGGAAAAATGAATAAAAAAAAACTAAGTGGATGCTATATAGTAAAGTAAATGGGTTGGAATTATGGAACCAAATGAGACTTTAAAATAAAAGAAAACTTAAACTATAAAGAATTTAAAAAATTCAGCACTTTTTACTTAAAGCAGAAATTTTATTATTAAATATCTTTTACTGGCTAAAAGTTATTATAGCTTATTAAAAATATTGTCTTCAACTTGACGTAAATCAAACATTTTATTTTTCTATCAGTATACAACATTGAACAGAAATTTAATTGCATTAAACTAAGTTCTAAGAAAAAAAAAATGGAAATGCCTGCAATACATTAAACATTTTGTAAAAAATACTTATAAATCTTTAAAATAATATCAATGTTGTTGCAACCACCCCCCACCCCAATCCCACTCTATACGGCAGAAATACTGAAAATTGTATTATTGCTTACCAAGTAATGAAAGAAAATGTGATTAAAGACTACTTGCACACTGTTAACAGTCGATATGTAATTGGTTTTAGTTTCATTTGCTTTAGTCATATAATAAAATTATCGATTTATTTGCATTTTTCCAACATTTTTTCTTTCACACCAAGAAGGGGGTGGTCCTTTAATTACTTTACAACATTCATTTCAAAATTGCATACATACATACATACATGTATGTATTTCATAGTGAAAGCAAATAACAGGCAATTGCTTTATGTTTTCATTCTTATATGAAACATGTCGAATGCCAAACTTTCCCTACAGGAAATGTTTGACAGAAGGCAAACGTATTGTCCGGGGACTTGAATTGAAAATGCTGTAGAAATCTTCATATGACACAAAATAATTTATTATAATGGCTTTAAAAGAAAGGCATGTTTGTGACATTAGAAGGGCAAGTTTAAAAGCAACATTTTGATAAGATTACTTAAGCTTTGGTCACACTAAACAAACGGCGACATGAAATAAGGCCCAATAAAGAACATGAAATAAAACCCAATGAACTAATTGCCAAAAAAATAAAATAAATCCAAAGTAAAAAAAATTAAATAACACTAAATTTTTATGAATACACCCCCAATTGAATAAATTATTGACGCTCCACGTAACAATAGTAGAGAGGGCAATGTGCGTTTGTGCTGATGTGTGTAACCCTTAGAAATATTGCATCTAGACCCACCTCTTAGCATCACTTTCTTAAACTTTTACTTTCTATCACTATCCATCCGGTTTCCTGGTTGTCTGTCCATGTAACCTAGTTCACGCACTCCCGTTGCAAATTTTGAAGATAATTTTATTAAATTTTGGGCTTTTTCATGAATGATTTTGTATGTGAAAGAGGTCGATGATACAGAACGCGTACGGTAAGAGAACACTTCACGTTCTGTAAAACAAGATCGGTACGTTATATATATTTAAGTATTTGTGTTCGTTAGCTCAATAGTTGTGTACCGTATTTTTTGTGTACAAATTCACAAACACAAAAATTTTTATTTTGTATAGGAAATACATATATGTGTACTTTGTATGTCACAATACGGTACGGCACGTAAGTGTACGTACCTAAGTATTTTTTTTTTACTCTGTTTTTAGTCTCCGTCTAGTTTAGTGATTTTTTTCAAAAATATCTACTATTATAGGATAAATTTGAATAATTCACAATTACCCATAATTAGCAAAGAATTTCTAAAATCGAAGTAAGTTTGGAAAAACACGTCAAATTTTACACAATACAATCGCTCGACTGCAACCAAGTTTTACATTTTTGGAAAATTTTTTGTTTTTTCCGCTTCAGCGTAATATATTAATTAAGTACTAATTTCCAAAAGCAGCCAGTATAGAATAAATTTTAATAAATCAAAACTGCATAAAAGTAAAATTGAGTTTCTAAAATCGAAAACATTGCAAATTTTACAAAGTTAAATCTCAAAGCTGAAGCCAAGTTTTAAGTTTGATAGAAAATTTTTTAATGCTTATTCAGTGTTAATTTCCAAAAACAATCTGCTAAAATATTTCTTATTTAAAACTTAAAATTGCTACCCTTCCTTTAGTACAAGGAACTTTAATTTCAAAATTATAATTCCTCAAACACCATATGGGAAACATATTTGTATGCACTTTTTTTAAGAATTTCTGTACCTCAAACATAGTTTGTTTTCTCCCCTTCACAACTCTAAAAATACAATTTTGAAGACAAAGATACCAAAAATAAATATAAAGAAAAAAAAAAAAATTATATACTTAAAAACACAACCATTTTTCAACTGCAATTTCTTTTAGTTCGTGCAGCAATATGAATTTTTTATATTTAAACTCCCCACCGGAAACCTGAAAACAACGACCCCCGTTACATTTGATTTTTTTTTTTGTTTTGTGTTCGCATAACAGCCACCTCATATCAAAAAGTATGACTAGGACACTCTGTTTTGTAGATACAAATAGACGGGACCATTATGGCGCCTGCATATGGCCATATATGAACCAGATTGTGTGTATGTTTCTTAAATGGGCTAAAACACCACCCTCTGGTTATTCCAAATCATTAAAGCTAAACTGCAACCTCACCCCTTTGAGTTTTTTTATTTCGTAAATTTAATGTTTTAGTGGCTTGATGTTTGTTGCACTTTTTTCTGTTGAAACAAAATTTACTAGTCGTATAAAAGAACTTGTATGTATATTTTTGGCCATTGACAGCATTCAAGTTAACAAATACTAACAGCCGATTGTTGTTTTTCTTTTTCGGGGTTCTGTTATACACACACACACACACAAGGATTTATTTAGGCATACGAGTTTTATAAAAACAACGAGACAAACAACGACGACTTTTAGTCTGAAATAACAACAACTGAAAATAAAAATTAACCCTAAATGATGTAAGAGAATTTTCAAGGGGCGATTTTATACGTCATAGGCATAAAAAACTTTGTGCAAAACTGTTATAACACAGTTATCGACGTACATTAAAATTGTTCAACATGAATAATAACTGTTTAACTGTTATACAATAGAAAAAGAATTGTAGACAATTGAATTTCTGCATAACTGTTATACAATATTAATTTTTCTATTACAGATAAAACAATTGCCACACATTCGTGGTAAAATATAACTGTTATACAAGATTGCGTTGCTTTAATTTTTTTATATAAAAGCGGAAACCCCTTTTTACATATCATAAAGCTTCAAGGGCAGATCCAGTTTTCAGAGAGGCGAAAATCTTACACAAAATTTATTTCTCATATGTATATATTAAAAATCAAGTGCAAAGATAGTAACTGTTATACTTAATTATACAAAAATATACAAACATTTAAACCGTCATAAAAAACTGTTTAAAAAGCGAAAACTTAAACCTAAAAAATAATCAGGCTTAATAAAAGATATAGGTACTGTTCTAAAATGCATCACTGCGATGCATCTGATGCGCAGCGCGTTTGTAAAAGTATCACTGCAAATGTTCGAGAACAGCTGACATTTGCAGTGATACTTTGCAAACAAAAGCAGGTGATGCGCAAACAAATCTAAAACACGCATCACAAAAATGACTGATGCATACATATTGTGTTGAAAAATAAAACAAAGCTGCGCAGCAAACAAGCTGATGCCGAGCTGATTTGCATGAGCATTTCCAAACAGGCCCACAGGAAAAAGCAAAACGGATTCTAATGTTTCAAAATTCAAATATAAACGATAAAAAATGATATGACTGGTGTTTGTTGGTAATGTTTGCGAATTGCAACGCATTTAAAATTTTTAAAATATTTCTGCAGAATACACCTTTTTACATTTCTATGACAAGTTATAAAACGAAAAAATCTACAGTACCTACAAAGAACCTCAAATAACCATAAAATGTCTTATTGTTCTGAAACATTTTAAAATTTAGGTCATTTAAAAGATATTTAACTCCAGTAAAAAAAAAAAACCCAAAATTATTTTTTTTAAGATCATAAGCAACCAAATTCCTTTTAAAAAATTTAACACGTGCCTCGCAAAACATTCATCTCTCTCTAGGGTTAACAATATTCGTACACTCAAGCTCAGTACTACGTACAACTACAGTCAACCCAGTCAGTCAGCCAGCCAGGTCAGGTCAAACACTGCGTTTATAATACTGTAGTTTTCTTTGAACTATTTCATTGGTTTTCGCAGCGTGCTACCATACAGACGTATTGAAAAATATTTTATTTTGGTTTAAAAATTAAATAAATTAAAATAAAAATCAAGTGTTTAAATAAATCAAAATCGTTTTAGAAATTAACAGTGAAAAATCAGCAATTTTTTCCATTTTGCTAATTTGTTTGTAGGCTTAACGAAAAAAAAAAACAGTTTTAATTAAATTATACAATTTACTTCAAAGAGCCGCAAAAGTTTTCTATTCAGTGCTGAAACGCGAAAAAAACTAAGAAAAAATTGTGTGTGTGTTTTGTTTTATTTAATTAAGCATTTAATTCAATAAAACAAAAGTTAAAAGAAAAATATGTTCCACAAATTCATTGTATTGTAACCTAAAAGTTACACGGAAAACAAATATAGAATAATAAAATAAAGTTGGTTTTTTGTGGAAAAAAAAATTAAAATTATTTTATAAAGGTAATTGTTGCATAAATTAAATTTACTTTAAATGCCATAAAACTAAATAGGAAATTAAATTACAACCTTAAATAAATGAGTCCAAAAATTAAAAAATTTATCTCGTTTTTCTCGAGATGCTGTAACAATTTTCGTAACCCCCAGCAACACTGAGTCAATGAGATATGATTCATTAAAATGTAGATATAAAAATTGTTAAACATTTATTTCTTAGAGATATCTAAGTAATTGGCAACATTAGGTACTTTTTTTGGAACTGACAAAACTTTATAAAAAAAATAAATTCATAAATTTTATTGATAACTCCCAAAAAAGTTGGTCATATTCCAAAATTTTTTTTTTATAATAAAGATAAATATCTGAAATTTTTCTAAAAACATTTAAGTCTTAGCTCCCATTTATAATGTTTTTTTTTTTTTAACAAATCAAAATCCAATAAATTATTATTTAAACTTTGCATAAATATTTATATAAAAAGGGACTTTTAGTTTTAGTTTGCAGTTGAGGCTTTATAGCAGTGTTTAAAAAACTGCAGTCGAAACCCAAAACTTTCAAGCAAAAAACGAAAATTTGTGTACAACTTTTCGGATTTTAGATCGGTTTGACTGCGACTGTTTACATTTAATCTATCAGAATTAAAAGCAACATTCGTTTTTTTTTTTTGCTAATGACGAATGAAGAAGTATAAGAAATATTAGTTTTTCTACTTTGACTGCAGTTTTTTAAACGCTGCTTTATAGTTCTAAAAGAAAAATTGTCATAAGGACGAAGCCAAATTAAAATGGTGATACTCGGTCCATAACTTTACGCGGCCGCACATAAACTTTTTTTAAAACATATTTTTTGCAACATTGGCCATAGCTCCCATACAAATAGCACTCCCGAAAATAGCTTAAAAGGCCTTAACTGTATTAGAAATGTTGGTATTGATATAAAATTTGACGACAATATCTTTTATAATAACTACTATGTCAAAATTTTGTTTTTTTAGGTCCAGAATTGCCCATAGGTCCCTTATAAACTCCCTCTGCCAAATCTAAAACCACACCAAATACAATATGGTTAAAATTAAGCATTATTTGGTCGAAATAAATCATAATTTGGAAAGTTAATTTCCCTACGCAACGACAAAAATCGCACAGTGTAATCGCGCACTTAATAAGTCACGAAAACAATTTGCAAATAAAATTTGTGATGCTGACACGTTTTTTGTTTACTATATTTGTGTTACCACATGAAATAAGATTGCCACTTTCAAAAGTTTTTAACAATAGTTTTTGGCTTAAAACGAGTAAAATTTGAAAAAAGAAACTCATAGTTTAGTCATCACTGCAAAGCCAATTTATAAATCGTTGGCCCTAACTCGGCTTTTTCGAAATTGGGAGTTTTAGTGATTTCAATACATACATACAGAAATACACATCGTCATAAAAAGTTAATGTTCTAGTATTAAAACGGGTTTATAAGCATTTTTACATTATGTTTCATACAGTTTCTATTAAGTTTTATCCTTATCCTTTAAAGTTGCAATTATATGGCTTAGGGCCGTTCTACATGAGGCCAACGATGTATCAATATGATCTATTTGCATAAAATCAAATTTTTGAGTTCCGTATTTTGGACTTAAAAATATTTTCACCGTATGTATAGATAACTCTTACAATTTATCATGCCGTTTTAATAGTTTTTATAAACAAATAGCATCCCACAAATATTTCCTTTTGACATTTGTTTTTTTTTTTTTTTGAAATGTTCACTCAAAAGTGTTTTCAAAGTACACTCAGCTGGGGCCAGATTCTGGCAGTCGTGATCGAGTACTTTCTCGATTCGAAAGCAATTTAATATCTAATTATTTCAGTCAATACTGAGTTTCACAATACTGAAAAAATAATTTCGATTAGTTCAGTATTGACTGAAATAAAATTGTTTTCGTATCGAGAAAGTACTCGATCACGAATGCCAGAATTAGGCCTCAGGTCTCGTTTTATGCGGATTCAAATTTATGCGATTTTTTAATTAACGATTTTTATTAAATTTTTACGGTTTTTGAAATTTTAGATGTTTGTTTAGCTTTTTTACCTTTTTTTAAATTAAACCAAGTTTGCATCACTGATATAATCGTTATAGTTTGTTTTATTTTGTGTTTTTTTAAAGCATAGCCGATATGTTTGTATGAGTGATTTTAAACTAATGAAGAGCACATAATATTAGTTTTACAACGAAGGCTAATTTTGGTAAAAATAGAATCAAAAATTAGGTGGAAGTTAGAAAAATTTCAATTTAAACTCGCTCTTTTCTGTCTTTTACTGTACAGCATTGTAATAACCACATGTACGAGTGTAAAGAAATTTGCATACCTTTTAAACTTATAGAGGTCCCATAATAAAACTTTTACATTATGATAAGGTCACTAAAGGCCAATTTAGATTAAAAAATAAAAAAAAAAAAAAAATAAGACCTAAGTTAGAGAAAATTTGATTTAAATTGGTCATTTCCGGTTTTGCAGATGAAAAAAATTTTTTTTTTTCAAATGAATTTTTTTTTTTTATTTAAAGATCAATCGATTTTCTATAAGAATCACTTAAAATTTTTTTTCGTTTGATTTGTTTTTAGTTTGAAATAATAATTTTAAAAAACATTTTTTTGAAAACGGCAACACTTTAACTCGACAAAAAAAAACATCATAAAAAATAAATATTTCGCACTTATTCATATCTACTAGAACTATAGTTATGCCAAATATAAAGGAATTCCAACAAAATATTTTTATTGGGTTGCCCGCTTCATATTTGTTGGTTTTTATAAGTTGTAAAATAATTAAATTTATCTAAACAAACCAACAAAAGATATTTTTTAAATATGCAAAGAAAGGAGAAACCTTTCTCTCTGTATTCTTTAAATATGTAACAAGGATTAACTTTTAGTTTCGATTTAAACTATTTCCTAAGAAATCGTTCTCTTTGCAATTTATTAATTAAAACACTCCACAAAACTTACAAAAACAAGAAACTTTCTATGATAATGCAATATTTTCTATTTACTATCGCTAAAAAGTTCTTAAATTAAGATTCTTTTCTGGATAAATCTATTGTTTTCCGCAGTTTTCTTGTATTCATGTTTAGTTTAACAATTTTTTGCGAAGGCGATGGGATGATGATTTCACTTTTTAACCTTATGCTCTAATTTTTAAACTAGTTTATATATGTAGGTATGTATGTATGTATATGAGAGTAAGGCTATTTGTTAATATACATTTAGATATATTTACAAAAATTTCTTTTATAGTACATGTATAATAAATACTACAATTATTTACAAGAGTTTTATGGGCATGATAATATCAACACTTACTATTGCACGACAAAAAGAAAGGACTAAAAAGTAGATAAAGTGTAAGAGAACAGAAAAAAATATAATAAAACGTGTCATTTTAAATAAATGTTGTCTTAGGTTATGTAATATAATAAAAAAAAAGAAATATATACAAAGATGTTTGTATGCAAGTCGAATATTCACAAAACCAGCGAAATTTTTGTATGGATGTTAAAGAGACAGGGTTATAACGCCTTGAATTGCTAATAACGAAAATCAGTCTTGTAGAATAATTTCAATCAGAGTTCAATTTTGAAATAGAAGCTTGATAAAATTAATAATAAGATTTCTGTATGACTTGCTAAATTCCAAATTTTTCATATCAACAATAAATTTCAAATATGAAAAATTGGGAATTTAGCACGTCATACAGAAATCTTATTAATAATAAATTTTGTATTCCAAAAAGGTAACTTTGATGATAAAATTAAGTTCTGCTTTAATTTAAGTTTAGTTCTATTTCAATTATAGTTAAATTATGTTTCTAGCTTAGTTCTAGTTAAGTTCTAGGTTAGTACCGTCCTTAGTCAGGCCTTGTTCAGTTCTAGTTAAGTTTTAGTTTAGCTATAGCTAAGTTATATTCTTTTTTTCCATTTCGCCCTTTGGGAGCAAATGGGTCCCACAAAGCATCTCCATTTTACACGATTGGTTGCAGTTGTTTTCGCGTCTTCCCCTGTAAGATTTCACTGTACTTGTTCTTGGAGTATCGATTCATTCAGTTTCGTTAATCGGTTGTTGTTCCAGCTTAGTAGATGATTGTTCTGATGTTGCAGGTCAGATAATGGGGATGCCATATTTCATTGCCTAGAAACAACGTCCTTCATGTATTTGGTGAAGTGGGAAACCTTGCTTATATTTTCCATGGGGTGGAGGCTGCCTGACCTTTGCCATTATGTTATCCTCTTTTTCAGGGAAATGGGAGGTCATGGATTGTTTGGCGGGGGGTTAAAGCCATTTAATTTTTAAAATTTGAAAACCATGGAGAACATTGGTCTTCATCGGAACGAGCCTGGTTTTGTAGACAAGTCCTTTTACCACGCCGCCACTACTATTTAAATTGATTTACCTTTTAGGTCAGTTCTTATTTACTTAAAATTAGGATCAAGTTCAATTTTAGTTAAGTTCTATTTCAGTTTTATTATAGTTCTAATTCAGTTTACGATAAATTCAAGTTCAGTTCCAGTTTAGTTTTAATTTAATTTTAGTTCACTTCTAGTTAAGGTCTTGTTCAGTTTTAGTCTAATTATATTTTAGTTATATTTCTAATTAAGATCTCCTTATTTTACCTTTAAGTTTAGTTGAAGTACAGGGGGGTAAATTACGGCATTCGTTATCGATCAAAATTTCCATTTAAATTGTATTGTAATTTCAATCGGTATCGAATGCGGTAATTTGTTCTGATTTCTAGTTTTGTTCTTATTTAGTTAGAGTTCAAGTCTAGTTTAGTTGAAATTTTGCAGTTTTGAATTATTATTTATAACCCTGTGTTAGTGCGTTAAACAAAAACAATAAACATTTACAACTCATCACTAGCAGTTGAGAAGTTCAGTTGCATAAGTTTAAACTCACTGAGTTGAGTTTTGAGTCGTAATAGGGGCATTAGTTATAGTACAGTCCTTGTTTATTTATTGTTCAGTCCTAATTAATTTCTGGTTTAGTTGTATTTAAACTCTAATTGATATCAAGTTTAGTTATAGTTCAGATGTGAGTTCTCTTTTAGGTTAGTTCTTATTTAGTTCTAGTTCAATTCTAGTTTAGGTTTAGTTTAATCTAGTGCTAAAAAAATACTTGTTATTACTTAATAATAATTCTCAATACATTTTATTTGGGTACTCAATATTTCCAACGGTTCCAAACACTTCTTTTTTATACATTTTAATACCTTTTTTATAAAATTTTTTTACAACCAGTATTTTCATTGTAAGTTTGTTTTGAACTGTGAGTTAGATTTTAAAGATGTATTGTTAGGAGGTGTACTTGAAAGAAAGCCACTAAACGTTCCATTGAACTTTGTTGAAAATATACAATTTTAAAAGTACAGAACTATTTTTTAATATTGAGAACTCATAAAAAATGCAAATACTCGGCACCCACTGAATTCTTAGCCAGCGCTAGCTTAGTAAAATTTAGCTCTAAAATAGGTTTCTAATTTTTTTTTAAATCAATAACTGATTAAATCTTTATCTTACAAATTGGCGTGCAAATCTTAAAAAAGTTTTACTGGGTTTTCTTTGTAAATACTACAAAAATACATACATATGTATGTGACAAACATTTACAAACAAACATTTTTTTTAGATAGTTTCACATGAGTCATCAAAAATACTTAAAATCTAAGCTAAAAGAAATATAAAAAATAAAAACATTAGGTACATAATAAGAATACATACATACAAATAAATGAGATGCTTGAGTAGAATACGAAAATATAAAGTAAATTTATTCATATAAAGTTTCTCAAACAAAAAACTATCATATTGATTTTTCTTTTCACAAAAAAATAATTTTTTTGTTTTCCTTTCTTAAAAAAATTCTAGAAAATGTTGGCTTGAATCATCATTCGTGGGTACACGTCCCTTGGACTCACCACAGACACCAATTATTGAAAATACACCCTTAATAACAGCTGCCGAAGCTGCTGCTTTAGCATCGTCATCATCATCAACACTAAGGTCCTCCTCCTTATTGAACAACAATAACAACAATATCAATAATAACAATAATAATTTACAATACCCCAATCATCATAATATTGATGGAAGCTTGAATTTGTCGACATTGACAGGAAATGAGATACAATTAACCCGTATGAACGGTGGTCTTAATAACGGTACTAGTAGTAGTAGTGCCGGTGGTGTTAATTTAGAAGTTGGTGAGTTAAAAAGAAAACATCTTTTTCACCTCAAACAAATACAAGAGTGCTAAAATATAATTTTGATAAAATACACTATTTTTTTAAACAAAATGGACACCTATAATAAGTTTTTGCAATTTTTTTAATTTAGTATTTAGTTTTAAATGAAGTAAAAAAAATAAAGCTTTTATTTTTTTATTTAGAAATTTTTAGAAAAAAGTAGTTTTTAAAGCACTTGGCAATATAATTTTAATTTTTGTATAAAATGTTTACAAACCCAAACGAGATTTCAGAAGTTAAATTTTTGAAGAAAAAGCTTTTTCATTATAATTTTGAAAGTAAACAAAAAATTTAAACATTGGAAAGTTTTTATGTTGAGAGCTTTTTTAAATTGTGGAGATTTTGTTACAAAAAATTTTTTTGTAAAATCATCAAAAGCTTTAGTTTTTTCAAAAATTTTTTTTTAATATTTAAAAAGTTTTCTTCAATTTTTTTTTTGAATTGCTATATTTTTTATTTTGCTTTAAAGTTTTAATGCACCACCTTTTGTTATTTTTTAAAAATTTTGCTTGTATTAATTTAAGAAAAATTTGCCTTTTTTTATTATAATTTTGTAAATTTATTTTTATGAAAATAAAGAAAACTTAAAATATAGTGATGACATTACTTTTTAATCTTTTTTTCTCTTTTATTTAATATTTTTATTCGTTTGTTTTAATTCAAAGCGCTTTGTTTTAAGTAAGATGATTAACAAATAATTAGAATTAAGAAAAATGCTTTAAGCTCTTAGTAAAAGTATCTTTAAATTTTTAAAAAAATTTAAATTTTTTGTTAAAAATATTTGGCTAAAATCATAAAGAAATCAAAAAGCTTTCCTACAATTGTGTAAATAAAGCTCTAATATTTTATTTTAGTAATAAATGGGTAAAATATTATTGATTTTTAAAGCTAGTCTTAAACAAAATCTGACAAAATTTCAAAGCTTTCTCTGATAAGGCTTATTAAGATTTGCACCAACTATTGTTAAAATTTTTAATAGTTTAAGAGAATGTTTGCAGTTCTTAAAGCTTTAGCTAGTTATGTTTTTAATATAATACTTCAAGCTGAAAATAATGTAAAATTCTTTCTTAAGATTTCTTTTCTGAAACAATTAAAGTTGGTTTTTAACAGGGACCGAAAATAACAGTTATATTGGAATTTTAAAACAAAAAAAGCATCAAGAAGTAAATGTCGATCCTTATAAACTTATCTATGATAAAATATATTGATTTTTTTAATTTCGATCAAAGTTAACAGTTATTTTTTGATTTTTATTTTTTGGAAAAAAATAACAGTTAATTTTTGATTTTTATTTTTTTGAACAAAAATAACAGTTATTTTTTGATTTTTATTTTTTTGAACAATAATAACAGTTATTCTTTGATTTTTATTATTTCAATCAAAAATAACAGTTATTTTTTGATTTTTATTTTTTCGAGCAAATATTAAAGTTATTCTTTAAAGAAATGTACGTGTAATAATAATTTTGTTGACTAAATATTTATTTTAATGTGCATATGAAATCCCAATGTTGATAACACATTAAAATAAACATTTAAAGTCAACAAAATTATTATAACACGTACATTTCTTTAAAGAATAACTTTTATTTTTGCTCGAAAAAATAAAAATCAAAAAATAACTGTTATTTTTGATTGAAAAAATCAAAATCAAAAAATAACTGTTATTTTTGTTCAAAAAAATAACTGTTATTTTTGTTCAAAAAAATAAAAATCAAAAAATAACAGTTATTTTTGTTCAAAAAAATAAAAATCAAAAAATAATTGTTTTCATCTGACTTTTATGAAAAAAGGAATAACTGTTACGGTTCCTGGTTTTTAATAAAAATTCAAGCTTGAGGTCATTTTTTCTTTGATGTTTTTCTGAAACTTTTAAAAAATTTAAAAAAAGTTTTTAAAAAATAAAAATGTTACTTGGGAACTAAAAACTTTTGTGTATTTTTCATGTTTTTAATATTTTCGAAAGTTTTTGCGTTTTAGAAAAAACCGGTTATAAAAATCTCAGCAGGGAAACTGAAAGCTTTTATTTTGAAATTATTTTTTATATTCTTTAGCTTTAACGAACCTTTTTTGTAATGCTTTTTATAATAAAAACACTTGTTCCCATGTTAAGCTTTTGATAAAGATTTCAAATACAAATTTTTACAAGATTTTATACAACTTTTTTTAAATATTTTAATTAAAGCTTTCAATATTTAAAAATTTTTTTTAATATACCTTTTTATACAATTTTTTAAAATGTCTTTAATAAAAAATTGAATTGAAAACGCTTTTCAGTAGATTTTAAAATATTTTAAATGTGCTTAAGCTCTTTAGAAAAAGGTTTTGTAATTGCAAAATAATTGAATTTAAAAAAAAAAAGCTTGAAGTATGAAATAAGGCTTAAAGCTTAAGAGTTTCAATATAAACAGAAATTGGAAATCAAGACTAAAACTTTTATATTTTCTTTAGTTTTAGATAAAAAAAAGAAAACTTTTAATAAAACAACCTTACCACATCAAGAGCTTTTAAATTTACATGATTTTTTTTTTAAATAAAAATCAGAGTAGGTAACAACCATTTTAATTCAATTTTTTTAGAAAATCTTTTAAATTTCTCGAGTTTTTTAGCCAAATTTATAAACTTAGGAAAACTTGTTTTTTATTAAAATTTTATTAAATAGGGTTTTCCTAGGGTTTACTTTTTAAACTTTACATGTCTCTTTTAAATTGGAAATTTTTTTGTCATTCGGTTACATCTTTCAAGACAAAAAATTTGGTAGAATTTTCTATTTAGGCTTGTTTTTAAATTAGAACAATTCACCTAAATTTAGAAACAAAATTAAACGAAAAACGAATCTTTTAATAAAACAAAGTGCTTTTAAATAAAATAAAAAAAAACTAATACATATTATCACTTCATATTTTATATTAAATTTGTCATAAATTGTTTTTGTTTCTTTGTTAATGTTAAAATTTAACTTGAAATTTTATTTAAAATTTATAAATTTCAAATAGAAACTGGGAATTATTTCCTTTCGCAGGTTACTTTATATTATATTCAACATTTTTTATTTTTCGAATTTATTCTATGAGTTAAAAGTCATTCCTAAAAATTTAAGGAATAGAACTATTACAAAAAAGCTTTATAAAATACATAACTGAAATTTAACTCATAGAATAAATTCGAAAAATAAAAAATGTTGATTTATAAATTTCTCTTACAAAACTAC
The DNA here is from genome assembly GCA_963931875.1 of Pollenia griseotomentosa. Lineage (NCBI taxonomy): Eukaryota > Metazoa > Arthropoda > Insecta > Diptera > Polleniidae > Pollenia > Pollenia griseotomentosa. The sequence goes on along the minus strand of OZ007561.1, from coordinate 196,770,287 downwards.
TGCTAATTTGAGGACAATAATATCTTAAAACTTCTATTTTATTTTTTTGAGTGTATTTAATACAAGAAAATATATATTATTTTATATATAAAATTTTAATATATTAGTTTGCACTTCGTGTTGTAGTTTTAAATAAAAATTAATTTTAATTTCTTTATTTTGCCTGCTTATCATTTTTTTTTTAAATTGTTTTTGTACAACAATTTCTTTATCTTATATCATTGTATTTATTTTACAATTTTACTACAAATATATATTATACATACATACATACTTTTAAATTATATATCATTGATATAATCACAATATTTTCTATTTTTTTTTTTAATTAATACATTTTTAATAATTAAAAAATAAATTAACAATGAAAATTACAACATTATGATACGAATTTTATTTTATAAGTTGTTTTATTTTTTAATAAAAACGATAAATATTTGTATGTTAAAAACTAAATTTTTGATTTGTTTATTTTTTTAGTTATAAATTTTTCAAAGTCGCCCAAGAAAAAGGTTTCCTAAAAATAGGACTTTCAAAAGCTCACTTATAAAATGTTGATACCGAAAAAATATAAACCGATTTTTTGCCGATATAAGTTCATATAAATGTAGTTGTTTTCAATAATGTCAATTCATTATATTTAAATATTTAGAATGAGATGGTTATGTGGTCTTAGATTGGTTTTCGGATATCTTTAGTTTTAGCTTCAAAAGTTTAATTTAACTCTTACGGATTTAACTTGTACATATTTAAAACTGTTTTAATAAAAAAAACGATAGGGGCGAATAAATTTTACATTGAACTTCTACTGATAAAACTTACTGTAATTTTTTTTTTTAATTCTGGAAAATAAGATTGGGACCTATAAATCGACAAATAAGCAGGTAATGTGGCAAAAGTGCAAGAAGCATAGTACTCAATTAGCCCGGATACGAACAAAAAATACGAAACAAACATACTTTTTCATTGAAACGATAATCTTTTGTAAATCAAATAATTGACCACAAAAAAAAAAAAAAGTAAGAGTACTATATTCGGCTATGCCGAATCTTATATACCCTTCACCATTTTGCGAGCAGAATACAGAGCAACTAGACAAAAACAAAATAATTTTTACATATACATACGTATTTACAATACTAAAAACTTCATTATAAGTTAAATTTAAAAAGCGAAAACTGGTTCATATTTTTTAAAATCGTTTGTGAACATTAAAACTAAAAAAAAAAATTATGTTTTTGAAAAACCAAGATTCGAACCAGCGGACTCACAGTTTCTAACCTTAACAAACTCCCTACACAACTGAACCATGAAGGAACGTTGTTTGAATATCATTTAAATAAAATATGGCCCGTTTTATTGTTCACCACAATATAGCAAAGTTGTAAACCATTATACAAAAATTAAAAATCAACTTATTTGAGTTGTGAACCGTAAATTTTATGAGTATTTTACTCATAACTTGCCCATTTTTTTATCCGATTTGACAGATTTATATACGGTCGTGTTAAATTTCCATTAATTTTAACTACATATAAAAGTTGGACTAGAGAAGATCTATGGTTCCCGATAGAGCGTATTTTAAAAAAAAATTTTATTTTGGCCATAACTTTTCCGTATCTGGACCGATTTTTCTACTAAAGATTTTCGATCTGTTGATATATAAGGCGTAACCATAGGTCATATAACAGTCCAAAAATCCAGGTTTTTATACAATTTTTGATATTTTTTGTACGGGAGGTACCACGCCCACTTCTCCAGTCCAGCCCACATTTTGTGGGATGGTGTGTATTGATAACCTTAATGTTTGTAACTTATTTGGAAACTTTGGCTCTTGTCGTTCTCCAGATATACTCATACAGAAAAAGTAATAAAAATACAACTACAACAAGGGATTTTTGGAAAAAATTAGAGGTAGTCGCGAGTTTTTGCTCATATCTTAGCCATTTTTGGACCGATCTTGCTGAATTTCAATAGCAAAATTATAGTAAGAATACCAGACAGAAATATACACCAACCAAGTCCCCATCATTTCTGGGGGCTTCGGAAAACCCATTTCAACAGACAGACGAACGGACAACCGGATTTGAACTTCACTTTTCATAAGGACCCAGAATATATATACTTTATAGGATGTAGGATCAATATTGTAGAAATTTCAAACGGAATGACGAAGTTATATATACCCTTTTACATGTATGCATACCTACAATATTTTTTAACTGTTGTTTTTTTTTCCTTTGCATTACGAATTGTAAGAGGCAGCAGCCAATTATTAAGAGGTTAAATAGATTTTTTTATAAAAAAAAAACCCTAATGAACGAGGATTTTTCAAGGGGCCAATAGTTTGTTACGAATTATTGATATTTTTTATTTAACAGGACACGAATTTTCGGGATTCTTTATATTAAAAATTTTATGTGTCCCTATTATTTTTTCCGACAATGTATGTATGTGGATTCGATATTGGTTCTGGTTTGAAAATTTCCTTCCTGATCGGACTATTATGGGTCGATTACGGATGACGACTGAATTAAGTTAAATTGCCAGCAGCGAAATCAGGCAACGCCGCTTATGTTTAAATATAAAAAAAAAATATGTTTTAACATAAGCGACATTGCCTAATTTCGCTGCTGGCAACTCAACTTCAGAAGAGAAGAAGCAACCTTAGTACTATCTTAGATAGATCATCCAAACACTAGTTTTCCCTGGTATCTCTCCCTAATGTCCCGAATTTTAGAACTTTTACACAGAAAATTAAACACAGTTTCCTCTTCCTCCTCGTCAGGACAACTTCGAAGTAGTCATTAAATTCCAGACCCATTCTTTTCATAATGACCAGTGTCCAGTTATCACTGAGATCACTGTTCGCTATTGAACCTAATTAGACAGTATGCCCTCCGTTCATCACAGCCAGGCCAGAATGTACTGCATGTGGAGCAGGTGAATTCACGAGTCCACCCCAACTGTTCAACTCTTTTAGACTCGGTTTCAAAAGTCAAGGTAATTAAATCACACATAAAGCTTTTTTTTAATTTCGATGAAATTGTTATTTTATTAAAATACTTGGACCTTGCCATTACATACGAAATGTCATTGAATGACCGTCTCTAGATTGGTTGCAGCAGTCGATCATTTTTTCGAACACTTTTTCGCATATTTCTGGCGGTATCTTACCGATAACTTCACGAATGTTGGTTTTCAATTGTTTCATTTCATGTAGAAACGGCCTACAAAAAATCTAACGACGTTAAATCGCATGATCGCATAATCTTGGTGGCGTGAAATTACGCGTTAAGGAAAGCCAAAATCGTTCGAGTTATGTGGTTCTTCTGATACTTTCGGCAATGCGCATATTGCATCTTGCACCGGCCTGACCACATTTGTAACGCGTCGAGTCTCTTCAAATTGCTTTATAATCTTGCCGATAATTACCCCGCATAAAAATTGGCCACGTTTGAACCACCAGATTTTTTGTAAGTTTTAATCTATTTTTACGCAAACGTTGTAAAACGATCCATATTCGTAAAGGAAGACCTTTCACTAAATAACTGACATTTCAGATGACAGATATTAAACAGCTGATAGCCTGCCAGACCGGCGGTATCGAAAATACTAAATGGATAGCCTGTAACTTCGTCTTTCGCTTTTCAAAATACTCTCCTTGTTATCAAATACAGATTCTATAAAAAAACGTTTGCTCAGTATAAATATTTTACAAACACAGAATTAATCTAGTCTTTAGTCTAGTTTGGTTCGGCGAACGTGTTAAAAATTTGAATGTGAAAAAACCGTCTACAAGGGGCCTGTACAAAAGCACGTTCGTTATAAAATTGTTAGCTCGATGGGGATTTTTCAACGGTTCTTCCGGAAATTTGGAAATTTTCAAAAAAAAAAAAAATATAATTTTATATAGTTCATACTTTGAGTTCCACTTATCTTTACCAGAACTACTCTTAAAATTAGGAAAAATTTAACTGAAAATCTACATCGATTTCCAGAACTTGGCCAATATTTTTAAAAGTTTACTTCAAATATTAGTATTAATAGTCAGTTTATCAGTTTACGATTTCATCAAGGCCCATCACAAACGTAAATATAAGCAAAACTCTAATTTTCTCCTGAACAATGAAGTGTAGCTTATTCTCAGATTCCAAAAAAAATTTAAAATGCGGTGTTTTCAAGACCAATGCGATTTCTCATTACGGCGTAACCTCATGGTAGAAAAGATGCCTCTACTTAAGCCGCCGTGTGTGGACAACAACACACAAAGGACAATTGAGTGAATGCATGTCTAGACCGTGTACTTATCCAATTCTCAGGCGCTGGAGATAACTAACCTAGCAAAAGCACACACATTAATCTGCCAATCCACCCAAGGTGACACAGTAAAGGTCCACACGTGGCATTTTTAAGACCTCACTACGCAATTTGAGCCACCACATAATCACGGAAGGGGTCTTAGCAAAAGCCAGTACATGCCCTATCTTACTCGCTGGAGGGCTACTGTTTAAAAGGTTACTGTTATACTAGATAGGACTCAGGTGAGCAGCGATCTTAGGGCTGCACATACATATATCCCACGGGAATGGGATGTCAGGAAGTCCAACATCCGATGGGATCTAAGAAACTATGACAACTTTCATTAAGAAACAGTGTTTTTGAGCTGACTATTGTAAAACCTTAATCAATATTCAGCTGGTTGTCTAGCGCAAGCATTTATTTTATAAAAGGTAGAATGGAAACTTTCTTTAATTTTTTTTATTTTTATTTATTACTTACATTATTTTTTTTATTAAAAAATAACACAGATTTATAAAAGGTTTATGAAACGGATTTTTTATAAATATATAAACTCATAAAACTTGCACAAGAAAACTTGCTGTGTGTAAATTGGCCATAAGTTTCATATTTTCTTATTTCATCAGCACTTAATATCGACAACAGCTTGACACTTAAAATTTTTTTTCGTTTTTATATTTTTAACTTAAACGATTTAAAATAAACTTAAAATAAATTATATTCTCAGTGTAATTTTAACATAATTTTTTGTGCGCTTTAATGTGACCTTTTTTTTATTGGATATGCAAAATTTTTATTGTAAAATCTTTGAATAAGCAATTTTTTACAAAACCTGCAAAATAAACAATTAATAAAAGATGAACATTATTTTTTTTTCTTTTTTCCTACTTTAATTTCTTTTTTGCAAAAAAAAAAAAAAAAATCTAAAATATTTTGTGATTTTTTTTGTAATAATTTTCCCCAAAAACAAAAAAAAAAAAATGGCAATCCAGAACGTTCCCTGAGTAACGCATCGCTAGAAGATGTTTTAGCCTCCCTTTTAGGATTGCCAACACATCAAACTGGAGCCAACGCAAGTGATGCATATGCTAGGTCCAGCACAGGTATGCACCTGTAAGTTTTTGTTCCACAAAGCGTAAAAAAAATAAATATTAATATGAAAAAAAAACAAAAAAATAATTAAAAAAGAGAAAAAAATAGCAACTTAAAGCAATGCTAAAAAAGTAAATGTATTTAAAATTTTTTTTGTCTAACAAAGTGGGAACAGAAATATTATGAAAAAAATAACTTATTTTTATACAAAATACTTTTTAAATATTATTTAAAATTTTTTTCAAGGCGAATTCATCTATCCGGTGGTGGCAATACTACAACAAGTACAAAAATAAAAAAACAATATTGTATTTTTATTGTTGTATTCGTTGTTCCGAGGCACATTTTACAAGGTGAACTCGTTGCTCTCTTAATTTTTTTTTGTGTTAACAGAAAGTTCCAAATTGTCAAAATTGTCTCCATATAAAATAACCCAGTTGGCGAAATTGTCGTTGGCGAAATTGTCGTTGACGACATCGTCGTCGATGATGCATGCACGAGTGTTCCCCTATCGCTTAGGTTTTCTGGAAGATAATTTAGCGGATATCGTCGTGTACGACAGTATTAGCAACAACGTCTTCGTTTGGGTCACCTATCAAACTTAATAAAGGGCAGGATGAGCGACATTGTCTTCTTAGTTGTCTTCTATCAAACTCTATGTGGGATAGTACAAGCGACACTGTCTTCTAAGTTGTCTTCCATCATAATCTATGCGGTATAAAAATTGTGACATTGTCTTCTTTCAAACGCTTTGTGGGACATTATAAAAGACATTGTCTCAAAGTTGTTGTGTATTTAAAGCTATTGACGACAATATGAAAGTCAAAGTTTTCTTCTTCCGTAGTTAAATGCTTTTTAATTTCATGCTTGGTTTGCTTAAAGTTCTCACATGCGGCTCTGTCGTAGTTTTGACGTCATCACACAACACACAATGACCATTGGACCTTTGTAATGACTTCAAAATTACGTCAGAAGCACATGCGCATGTGGCTTTTCGCATTCGGTGTACTCTAGGGTTAAGACCGAAAATATGCTATGAAGGTAGTCGCGTTTATGCAGTTTATACTTCACTGTCAATTTAAGGATTGCCTATAAATGTCAAATGTATAACATGTAACAGAAATAAAAATTACAGCTATATTAAAAAATAGCACATGGAAAAATTGTCTGAAAAAAATAACCATATAATATTATGTTTAATATTGGTCATATTATTTACAATTTTTGTCATGGACGACAAAATATACGACATTGTTAGGCATGGAGTCGTTGACGACAAAGCAGGTGACATTGTCGTTTATGTAATCATTTGTATCGAATGAACGACAAGAAGAGCGACATTCTCTTGCTTTGTGTCGTGCACGATTGTCGTGCCACTTTCTCGAAAACGTCATTTACGATTTCTTCTGGCTGTACCCGCCTTCGAGAATGTCTTACACACGTGGCCAACTGGGGAAGAAAATTTAACGCACACATGCTCATTCTTTGGCTTTTACATACAAAATAAAAACAACTTTTGACAATTTGAAATTATGAATACGTCTCGCTGTCTCTAATGTACGTATTTATGAATGTACTAGAGTTGTGTCGTTCCGGAACGACCTAGTTCAATTGAACGATTCCCTAAAAGGAACGGTGCGGACTTTTTCAATAGTTCCTTTTTTGTCGTTCTTCGTTCCGCAATTGCAGTCCGTTGTATGATTACATGTATTTTTGTAGGTTCATTTTTTGTGTTCATTCATTGTTCAAAGTAAAAAGCCGGAACGATGAACGAAAGGAACGACCTAGTTCCTTTGATCTTTCGGATCGGTCTGAACGATTCCACAAAAGGAATGATTTTGCCCAACTCTTGAATGTGCCTTGAGTTGGTCGATATGTCAAAGACGCAAGCAACTTTTGACATTTCTCTCTAAGTAAGAAAAAAGTGGGCCAGATTGAAAATACAACGCCACCTGAAAGCTGAATTTTGCCTTGGTTTTATTATTACAGTAACGTTTTTTTAATTATATAAAAAATATATATATAAACTTATATACCATACAATATTTCTACTAAAATTTATATATAAATGTATTATAAACTTTCAAGCGTTTTTAAGCTTTTGTTAAGTTTCTTTTACACAATTTTATGAATTCCAATTTTGCTTATAAATTTAGTTTCTTATAATTAATAAGTAGTTAACTTTTAGAAATAAAGCTATAATAGTTTAGTCTAAATTTAAAATGAAATAATTTAAATTATTTTAGAAGTGACATTACAAAAAAGTCTCCGCATATAACCATACTTTTGCGGAGAGTATGTAGCATGTTACGTCGAGTTGACACTTGGTCCTAACTAACTCACTTAAATCTGTTAAGCCTATAAAAATATATCACTAATCAGAACTTCTACATTATAACCCATCCAAACAACGTACAAAGTTCAAAAACTACTCAAGTCAATGCCAGAAACAGTGTTTTAAATGCTACATTTTATATACCTACTGCTCTTAGAACTGTTTTGTAGCAAAGCAATAGCATTATAATGCTTTGTTGTTGTGGAATTATTATTATTGTTACAGAATGTTAAAAAAATTAATTCAACATATAGCAATACTAATAGAACAGCAGTGGTTTCATCATTTGCTAATCTTTCGCGAGAGTTTTTAGAGTTTTCTACTTTTAGAATTTTTGTTTAAGTAGTGAAAAATCGCTGTTTTTCCCTAATTTATGCTCAATGCGACACGTGCTGGCGTTATCCGATTGGGCTTAAACTTTGTCAATCAGATTTTCTAGGCTATAAGCACATTTTAGATGGAAAATCCAATATTGATTTCATGTAACCACCCTAATGTACATATGTACATCGTTTCCGCCTAATTGCATTGACATATTACTCTGTAAAACCTCACAAGAAATGGCATTGAGTTAAGCCATTCAATCTCAAAAGTTAGTTAATGTTACCACCGCAAAAGATATCGTAAACTTTAAAGGCTCATGCTGAATATCCATTACACGCCTGTACGGGAAAATGTTAAATAAGTTAGTTATAATTGATCACACTGTTATGCCCGTAATTTCTTCAAAAAGAAATCTAGCTGTGCATAGAAGCTTAATAAATATTGAAATAGGTGAAGATAACTGTTAGGTATGAACACTACCAGCTTTCTTTTTGTATAAATTACGGGCATTGAGGCTCAGTTAGCCGGGAATAACAGTAACAGTAACCTTACCGTAAAAAGCGAGACCACTCTATTTCTTACAGATTGAGACGTAACATCTTACTGCTAACTATTATCGTTCTAATTGCTTTACATACAACAAAATGAAGCAGCTGATTTGCAACGTTACTGTTACTCAAGGCTAACTGAGCCTTTAGTCTTTTAAGCCTCTTCTTTTACGTTCGTTGGCAGTGCCATTTATTTGACGCTTTTTCGGAGGCATACAAAAAAAACTCGTCAATCAGCAGTGAAATTTTTATTTCTGAAGATTTATTGTTATTGGCAGTATTGCCACTTTCTAAATAATTATTCAAACACTATAAAGATTATGAATTTTTGTGTAGTTGTAAATTAATTGCAGAAATAAATCCTTTAAAAACCCATTTTTTTTTTAAATTTTCCGCAATTTTTTCTGCATCAAAATTAGGTATCTTTACACATGTTTCTAGCACACTGCACATTAAAACATCATATGATTTTAAGCAACTTAAACCGAACAGCCTGTAACTTTTTTATTCGATGGCGGTAACACTGCGGCAAACAAAAAGCAAATTAATTTTTTTTGTCATGCGCAGCAAATGATGAGGAGACGATCAAATAACCTGCCGTCTAATAAAAATAAATCAAAACTTTTTGATTTTCATCAATCATTGCCGACAATGCGTACGTGTAGCAAAAAACGGGTGCACGCACACAACTGTCTAATTGATGAAATAATTTGATAGTCTCCAGGGCCTTTAACGTTTGTACTAATAAACAATTATTAAAATAATACATATTCGTAAATTTTTGACAAAGGCTGTTTGTTTGAAGATTATGTCGGGTATCTGACGAGTAACAAAAACAAAAACATCTAAATTTTTTTTTTTATTTATTACACTCACAATACATATGCTGTACGTAAAATTAACTGAAATTGTAATATAAAATAAATGAAAGTTCAATTAAAAACCGGTCTACCTATTTTTCATTTATTTTTAACAAAAAGTTCATTTAATTTTTACTGTCAAAAATTCAACACCATATTCCGTAAAATCAAATAAATATTCAGTTATTTTGTAACATTTTACCGTCAAAAATTCAACACTATATTCAGTAAAAACGATTAAATATTCAGTTATTTATTAAAATTTTACTGTCAAAAAATTGACCCCATATTCAGTAAAAACAATTAAATATTCAGTTATTTTTTTAAATTTTCGTCCGTTACTGTAATAATATTGTGAGTGTACTTTTTTTTAAATTTTTTGACACGCTCGTCTTTTAATCTTAGAATGAACCTTTTGCGACTCTCTGTAAGATTACAATAACTGAGCTACCTAATAAATAAGAGCGTTTTGAAATATGACAATAGTCAATACAATTTCAATAAAACAAACCGAACTAAGGAACTGTGGTAAAGGATTTTCCGATAGGATAGTGTTGATTCCGCGACCTTAAGGTTTGTTTCATAAAAGTTGTATGAAAATTAGAAGTTTAAACATGAAAAATACGCTTGATGCCCCTTTTTAGGTAGCTCAGTTATACAACTGAGCATTTCCGGAGGTGTAAATTAATCCCTACATGAGTCTCATACGACTCTTGGCATGCTTTTTGAAAGGCTCGTTAGATAACCCCTACATACACCATAAACGATTCCCTTTACGATCAATATAAGCGTCTTTCGCTGCGTTATGGAAGAATCTCTCCTACGAATCAGCACGTGTAACCGTTTCTCCAGTGCGAGGAATCGTCTTCAATTAAAAAATGAGCTCGCCGACGGTCAAAAACACTCTATGTGAGATTCCCAGTAGACTCCTAGACGATTGAAAATGCTAGCTGGGAAACTACTTTTTTAAATATGTAGATATATTATAAGGCAGTGAAAAAATTTAAAATCTTTTTCTGTTATCTTATGTAACGGCTATAAGTTTATATGTATTGACAGCGTTTTTTTAGTCGGAAACACTGTTTTCTAAGTCTTCTAGGTTTTACTTTATTGATATAAATTTCAACCAAAGCCCAGAAGGTTTGGGAAGAAATGTCCCTAGTTATATTTGAAAGAAAGGAACATTCATATAAAATCGGTTATCCTCTATTATAAAAAAATTCAAATAAATTATCAGGTATTTGATGAAAATCGATCGATTTCAAAACTATAGTTTTTAGCAGGTGTGATGAATTTCGAGTGATTTTAAAATCCATTTCTGAATTAAAGTCTTATTATTTTTTGCGCAAAATACAATTCAATTAACACAAACATACAATATAAACTTCTATAGAATGTACATTGGCAGAAAAAAGAAGAAACATCTATTAGAAATCAATTTTTAACGATACTGAAAACGACATAAGCGATTTCAAATAGTTTTGTTTGCAAAATGGATATTTTATAAATATAGAGCTCAAAATTAGTTTATTTTAGATATAGTTATTTTAGTTATTTTTTAATCGATTTATGTAGAAAAAATTTAACCAATTAGCTTAAATATCATTAGGAATAAGTATTTTTGTATAAGTATTTATATTAATACATAAACAAAAACATAAATTACACTGAGAAAATTTATACATAAAAAATAAAACAAAACAAAATTTAGTTAATTAAAAAAAAAAAAAAAAAAAAACATGTATTTAATACTAACACAAATTTTTGTTCCTTTTGCTTGCTTTAGCTAAAACACAGCAAATGGTTGTAAATTAAGCCAAATTTTTTTAAACGCGTTAATGTTTCATTAAATTAAGTTTCATTTCAAACAAACGTTTTAGCATGCTAAACAACTTTATAAATTTCATAATAAGAAAACAATATAATTTTTAGTACAATAAAAAGGGAATGCTTGATGTTGTGTAGAACATTTGTTAACAAATTTGTAATTATAATAAGAAAGAAATTATTATAGAACAAAAATTAAACTACTTTCTTTTTCTTTAAACCTATTATTCAAACCACAAAACAGGAGGCGTTTTAGTTAGTGAGTCACAAACACCAGCCAAAGAAAACCAACAACAAAAACTCCAACATCATATGCCCCAAAATCTAAAACCTTTCCAACAATTAAAAAACCAACAACAGCTAGAAAAAGAAAATTTTCTTGTTATTTCCAAAGAAGAACAACAACGTTTGCGACGACGCAGCGAAGGAGATGCGGCAACTAAACAGAAACAGCAACAGCAGCAACAACAAGAGCAACAACAGCAACAATTCGAGCAAAAGTCCCAACATTATGCTACAAATGCCAAAACGTATGCAAGTGATACAATCACCACCATCACCAACACCAATACGACGGCAAATGGCCATGCAGGTGGAACGACCGCATTCCTGCCTCCCCGGCGTGTATCGCTCGGTGACTCCTCAGAATCGAATAATCGAACAGCCAGCGCCTCTGGTGAGCTGCAGATCAAGTGCCGCAATAACAAGTGCGATCGCACTTCCACGCCCACCGACGCCAAAAAGTATTACAAGTCATGCCACAATTGTACCTATTTATATTGTTCGCGTGAATGTCGCCGAGCCCATTGGGAGAAACATCGTAAAGCGTGTCTGCACTCCCGTGTCTCAAATCTGTGCCGCCAAGTGTTAGCCTCCTGCAAGGATGACAGCGATTCTTTGCGCCATTTAAGTTTGCTAGCGCGTAAAGGATTCTTGTCTCAAGGGCGTGGTGTTGTCAGGATTCTATTTCGTTCTCCGGAATCGGCTGAGGGTTTCATTAAGAATGGTTTTCAGTGTATGGGTGAGGCTTCCTATGTACGCTGGCCCGACCTAATGCCAGCAGAAATGGGCCTTGAACTTTATTCGGAATTGTTGAAACTAAGCACTGAATACCGACCTGATTCCAAAATGTTGGTATATGTAGCGGTGTGTGTGGTATCGGAAGCTCCAGGCATGGGCCAAGCCCCCGTACGTTGGGAACGCCAGCTTGTTTCACGTTGTGCCAAATTGAAACTATGCAAAACTGTCTTAGTCGAGTTAGAACAACAGCAACAGCCTTTACCCCATCCGGTTACCGTGGTGGCTGTACCCGAACCCACCACAGAAGTTCTTATACTAACCTTTAATCCCCAACTGCGTATTTCTACCGCTCAAAGAGAATTAGTTCTATCAAACATACTCGATATCCTCTCCCGACGTGGTGTCATATTGCGCAAACACTATCCCGAAATCTTTCAACGCCTTCAGACCTATACCGAAGGTCAAACAGATAAATTCAATCCTGTCACTTTACATCCGCGAGATTCTCATACTGGCCAAAATTTCGTCTGCATTATAATGCCCGTACAGTCTGAAACTGAAATTATTAAATTGCCTTCCATAGCTGATGGCGGTAATCGTGTGACAACCATCGATGTTGGTTCTTCGGCCGCCTTGGCCCAATTGGATGACGATGAGCTCTTGACCCGCAGTACAACAATGCAGAATGCAAGTTGATTAAAATCGTCTACACGTAGGGGTCATAGAAAATCTAGCTCAAATTCCAGTAGTAAAAGTAGAAACTCATCTTCACCGCAATCAGTGTCACCGGTGACTACATCGGCCGTTGCTGGATTTAATTTGGAAAGTACTCGAATGTAAATGCTAGTTAAATATATCTTATTTGCCTCTAAACTCTCTCACTAACCCTTTATCTATTCTATCTATTCTAATTACCAATAGAGCTTGTTATATAGTGCCATTTCATAATACTTACTATTTAACTTATTAATAAATAAAAAACGTATCATAATACCAACATTTTAAACTTAAGATTTAAAAAAATACAAAGACAAAAAAAGCTTTTCAAAGTAAAGCTTGAGTCGAAAAAATCAATCTTAAACAGCTTTCTTATAAATATCGTACTTTTAACATTCACAGTATATTTACTCTACACATGAACATTTTACTCGATAAAAAGGCTTTGTAGAAAAATCTTTTTAATGAAAGCAATCTACAAAAGCTTTTAAACCAGAAAAAGCTTATTTCTTAGTTAACCCTTTTACATGTAGAGGGAATAATTTTCCCACCAACTTTTCTTCATTGGTAAGGTAACTGATCAGTCGCAGTTGTTTTTTTTTTGATTTGGCAACATTAATTGAAAGGAATAAAGTATGTTTTCTTAACATTGTATGTGACAGATTATAAATATTTTTTTTGAGACGGTTCTTCTGTAAATTGAAAACAGGTGTTTTTGCAACTGCGAACGAAATCGGTATATATCTTCGAAATCTCGTGGTGATATATGGTAAGTTCTTCTACGTTTTATAGATTTATATTTAATATCTTAGAAAAGAGACATATCTTTTACTTATCTTCCACATTGCTTTCCTTGTGGGATTTTTCTTGGTGGGAAGAATATTCCCTCTAACCATGTTTGTTTTTTTTTAATACTATAGGTTGTCTGAAAATGAGCAAGAAAGTACTAAAAGAATATGAAATAGAGTTGGTGCTGAATGAGTTATACGGTTTACCATCAGATCCAGAGCAGTCTGAAGACTCAGGAATCGGACGAGGAAGAAATTGAACAATATATAAAAAGTGGACATGGTATTACTTTACCCGGTGGAGGCAGAGGGAATATATTTACCACCAATCAAAAACTAAAAAAAAAAAATTTTTTTTTTTATTTTATATTTTTAGTCATCAATAGTAACCCTAAATCAAAACCAGATTTTATTTATCCTATTCCGATCGCTATGACCGTAAAAGGGTTAATATGTAGTATTAATGACATAAAGTGTTGGTTTATTTAGTTACTATAAGCCAAATAAACTTCTGCAAATACAATAAGCTTTTTATGGCAGGATGCATCATAGCTAATGGTTAAATTTTACGTGACATAACCGCAACCATACTAAACAGTTGTTCGAGCCAACCTTATCGGCAATAATGTATTGGCTTATAGCAGACTTGCCATAACCATAGAAACCAATTAAACTATGGTTTTTTTGACATAATCAAAAACAGCTGTTACGTCTACGGAATTATATTAAGTCACGTATAATTTGAGCTTAAATCATATATATGTATTAAGACGTAAACGAATCTTATTGAATTCATTGAGGCATTTTAATTTTGGGCTTGGTTATCCGACTATAATTGAAGAAACCCCAAGCTTTTGAAAATACAAAAGAACAAGTGCTTCTGATAACTTTCGTTCTTCCAGATGAGTTAATCGTTTTTAAAAAGTGGGCCGATCTCTCAATTCAATGCACACAGTATTTAAGTATTACACAAACTTTCATTATAAAGATATATTTTATAAAGCCTTCCTTGCTCTTCTATCTTCCCTTAATCTATGTGTGCGAAAATAATGATTTGTAACTGATAAGACACATATTTGTGTCGACATGCTTTGGTTTCTGGGTTTCTTATATGTATCTTATATGTATATGCGATTCATGTCTGCTATATATACATGACCTTTATTATTGGATATCATGAGATGGTACAAATAAAATATGTAATTCTATATTGAGAAAACGTTGACAAGTTGTCTTATATGTTTTTAAAATTATTTTGTTTTGTTCCTAATGGGAGCAATTTTTTATTTATTACGAATATAGAAGTGGTAAGTTGGTGTCTATTGATCTACTGATTATTGGTTCTATGTTCTAAGAATTAAAGAAAAGGTATTTAAAAAACAATTTTGCCATTTTACCGGCATTTGCAATTCTGCTTTTTAATTTTTTGAATTGTTTTACAGTTTGCAAACATGTTTTCTGTTCTTAAAAAAATTTTAGTGTTTGAAAACACTTATTTGAGTTTTCTCAACACTGGAATAATAATTTCGATTCGTTCAGTATCGACTGAATAGAAATAAGACCACTTCTGAAAGTGCTTTCGAATCAAAAGCAATTTCAATCACAACTACTAGAATTAGCACCCTCTTCATTATATCGTTTGTCAAAAACTAAGTGGACTTTTTTAAGCAACATCGATTATCTAGATTTGTGTTAAACAGTTTTGATGCAGTTAAAATTGTTATGTCCCATGTTGTGAAATTTAAAAGGTTATACATTTTTGCTTATGGTGTTTTAATTGACGTACCAATTAACACTACAGTATCCTTTCAGTTCTAGAGATAAAAGGAAATAGACAAAACTATAACGATGAATATGCAAGGTTGGTTCTGTCGTAAACACTATCTATTGGTTAAAAATTCTAAAAGAGAACTGGAAAAATCAAGATCTTTGATTATGACCTGTAAAATACCATAATTTCTTAGGCAAAACAACGTCAAAACTTTGGAAAGACGTTCTGATAGTTTTTTGTGAGATTATGTTTTTACCTTCGACCATGTCGAATAGAACAGAAATTCTACTGAACTTTGGTAAAAATTCTAACGGGCTTCTAAGGGTCACTGTAGGAGTATATATATGGAGAAACATCCGCCATGTAGAACCTGAAGGTTTAAAGGATTTGGGCTAATGCTTATGATACAATCTGTTTTCTTCAAACAAAGTGTCAAATTCCATTTTGAATTCACTTTTTTACGATTTTTACGTCTCTCATTAACAATCACAAGCAAAAAAAAAAAAAAAAAAAAAAAAAAAAAAAAAAAAAAAAAAAAAAAACTTAAGAAATCATTTAAACACTAAACTATATAACATTCAGCTTCCATTAAATAAATACAAATAAATAAATATTAAAAACATTAACTGTTAAGATAAGAAGTATATAAAAATGATTCAAAAGCTTAAATACAAGGTGGAATCATAAACATTTTTGAAATTTGTAAACTCATCACCAAAAAGATGGAAGAGTTGTATATTGACTTTGTCATTCCGTTTGTAACACATCGAAATAATAATCGGAGACCCCATAAATTATATATATGTACATATTTTGGACCCTTGTATATTTCCAAGGCGACCTAGCCATGTCCGTCCGCCTGTTAGTAGAAAGATATAGGTCTAAATAACCGACGTAGAAAACCTAAATTTGGTAAGACCAACACAGACGTAGAAAAACTAAATTTGGTTTAAAACCCTCATACAAAAGTACTCCCGGGATAAGTCTTTTGCAACAAAATTAAGCACAAATACTTATTTTACACAAGATATTTTTGGTAGCAAAAATGTGCCAATTAGGTCTAGCGCACCCAAACAAATTTTAAATTTCTAAAAGTTAAATATTTCCTTTGTGTTCTATAATTTAATGTTGTTTTATGTGAACTAATGGTGGTGGGTATCGTAGATTCGGCACGGCCGAATTAGCCTTGTCTTGTTTTCTTTATTCCCTTGAGACAACACATAACATTTTTTAACATGATAACAAACGCAAGATAAATAGAAAATATCAAAAATTAAAATAAACGTTATAAAAAGTATAATAATGATAATAAAAGTTTAAAAAAGTAAAATTTAATTTATAACTAAAATTATATTTAATTAATATTTGTATTTAAATGTTAATGTATATTTAATATTTTAGTATTCATAAACGATTATTAAATTTAACAAACGCTTATTAAGGAAAATTTTCATAGAAAACTTGTTTTGTCAGCCTTTATTAAATTTAAAAATTCATTTATGAATACAGGCATAAAATTTAAAACATTTATAAGTGTCTAATTTTTAGGATTAAATGATTAAGTTAAATTCTTTTGTTAACAAAAAAAAAAAAAAAAAAAAAAAAATATCAAAATGTAAGAAATGCCTTATTATTTTTTTAATTCAATAAAAAATATTATAATTTCGTAGTTAACAAATTTATTGCTTTAGATGTTATTTAAATTTATATTTAGATTTAAATTTTCTTAAAAACTGAACCTAAATAACTAAATTGATAATTCCTATTTAGTAAAAATAATTTTTTATTAAATTCAAATAAATTTATTTTAGAGAAATTAAAAGATTAGTTTTATAATGTAAAAGTAAACTAAGTTAAAAAATTTACGTATAAGAAATTTATAAATTTATTTTAAGAAATTAAAAAAAAAAAAACTTATAGAAAAGAGCACAATTTTTTGAGGAAATTCAGAATTTTTATTCAAAAATCTTGGTGCTATATATCAAGAAATTTCGAAATTTGGTTTGAAAATGATTCGAGGTCTAGAAAAAGCTTTAAAGCTTTACAGTGAATGCATGGTGGTGCAAAGTTTAAATTTTTATCAAAATCTTTCGAATTTGCCATTAAATTCACTAAATTTCAGCTGCCTGATTATTGATTATTTTTTTTTTTATACCCTCCACCACAATTAGTTGTGAAGAGGGTATACTAAGTTTGTCATTCCGTGTGAAACTTTTTTATTATTCATCTCAGACCCCATAAAGTATATATGTATATTCTGGCTGCTTGAGTAATTCTAAGTCGATTTAGCCATGTCCGTCTGTTGAAAACACGCTCACTTTCGAAAAACTCAAAAGAAATAAACAAACTAGGTGTCAAATTGCTTGTAGTTATCCTAAGCAGTTTGGGATTGAATTTCAGCAAAATCGGTTCAGTAGGACCAGAGCTATGAATCAAAATGTGGAACCACCACCTTCAAAAACTTGATAATTTTGTTACAAAAACTAACATAAATGATGCAAAAATGCACGGAATGACATAAGATTTTGCACAAGTCCGTTTCATTCGACTAGAAATGACACTGTAAAATTTCTTGAAGATCGGTACATAATTTACCCTAGGCCCCATATATGCCCTACTCCCGGAAAACAGTTTAGTCTCCTAAAACCATAATTAATAACAAATCGTCACAGTTTAAGATAATAATAATAAAAAGACATCATACAGATATTACTCCTTAAACATTCGAAATGTCGGTGGAGGGTATCATAGATTCGGCACAGCCGAATATAGCACTCTAACTTGTTTTTTTTGATTTTAAAATTTTTTTGGCTAACTATCTTGAGTTATATTGCCAGGGTATCACACAGTTTTTGGAGCTTGAACCACAAGTACTCGTTCGACCTAAACCTTCATATAGGAAGGCGAGAGCTTCCAGAATCCGCTCCAGAGTATTTTGGTCTCCACCAGTAAACGTCTGAGTTATTTCCTTGGTACTCCACCAGTAAAACGTCTGAGTTTTATATGGTTCTCCACCAGTCACGTTGAGTTATTTTTGGTTCTCCACCAGACAACACATTAAAACATTGAGGTTAAAAACGATTGCATATAGTTAATGTGGAAGCCGCAAAAACTGTAACTCGGTACAGTTATACGACGCCGAACCACTAACCAATGCGGGGTGACAACGCAAAACGCACGAAAAGCAGACAAACAAGAACGACCTGTTTGTCCTTAAGAAATAATGACAAAAAGCGCGAGCTGCTTCTCCACTCAGAGCAGTTTTACGAGTGGATTATTGATTAAAAATAAAGTTTTTAAAGCTGTTTTCACCCGCAAGATAAACAATTTTTAACAGTGGTGGTTAACAAATTTTTTATTTTTTTTTTTAAATTTGTCTTTGAATTAGCTTGACTGCAAATATTTTGTTCATATTTTTATTTAAATAAGTTTGTTTTGAATTAAATTCAATTAAAATTTAACTGCCTAACTGATGGATGGTCTTGATCGCGAAAGACTACTAAACGTTTTTATAAAATCTTGTTAGACTTGACACATAAAACCTGAAGCGTGTGAATCAGCACTCATTGTTGATCAAATTTTTATAATTTCCATAAATATTTCATTCATTCTTTCAACATGTTTCTAAGTTAGGGGTTTAACATTAGTTTATAACATTTTTGTTCTTTTTTAAATAAATCAAAACTTTCCAAATTGTATGGGTTAAAAAAAAAAAAAAAAAAATTAAATAAAATAAAATCCTTTTAGACAAATACATTATAAAAATTAAACAACATCATAAAAACTTCAAGCAATAGTTTAATATCAAATACTTAATAATAAACTTAAATCAGTTTTACTAAAAAAAAATCTTTCACTTTCACTAACAAACTTTGCTTTAACAAATAGAAAATAACTATAATTAAGAACAAAAGAAGTATTTCCTTTATACAAAAAAATCAGACAAAATCATTTAACATGTATTGAAATCATTAAAAAGAATTCAACAAAAATATTATATTAACCTAAACAAAAAAAAAAAAAAATACATAACTGAACTTATATAAAAAATGCAAAATTAAGAAAAAATATACATTAAAAACTTGTTTGCCTATAATTATTATTAAAAAATAAAAAAAAATCATCTAAACAAAAGTAAAATAAATTAAAAGAATTAATCATTAAATAATGATTTATTTTCTTTTATGTTAAGAAAATGAAACAAATATTAAATAAACAGAAATTGAAATAAAATTAAAACAATTGTTTTAATTATAATCAAAAATTCGAAACACGAATCCCTACAGAAAAAATAATCAGGGCTGTCCAAGTCGGTTTTGGTTTCATTTGGTGTTATAAATTTATGTAAGTCGATTTGGGTATTTTTAAATGCAAATAGAACTGATATTCGAATCAGCTGTTGTTTGAAATTGTACATTTGCTTAAAATTTTATTAAGGATTTTCACGATGGGTAGTGCAAATGTGTACAAAAATACACAAATTTGCACAACACAACAACGAAATGTACATATTTGTCAGTAGCAAACAAATGTTAAAATAACATTTGGCACAATTAGCGCAATTTTGTTTATTAAGAAAACGCATAGAATTAAATTTTTCGTGGGTTTTAATATAAAATAGAAACTTAAATTTTTATTATTTAAAAAGAAAAAAAATATTTTAATCAGGTATGTGATGAAAATCGAACGATTTCCACACTATCGTTTTTAGCAGGTGTGATGAATTTCGGGTGATTTTAAAATCCATTTCTAGATTAAAGTCTCAAATCAAAATACAGTTCAATTAACACATACAACATAAAATTCCAAAGAGTATAGACAGAAAAAAGGTGAAAAATTTATTAGAAATCAAATTTTAAAGATACTGAAAACGACATTGTTTTCCATCATATACATACCTGTGTTTACATATTTGTAAAAAATTTTTGACAGTGCTCCCAGACATTTTTTGTGTTGCCAGTATAAATTTTAAGAAAAATAGTACTTTGCACTGCAAATTTGGAATTTGTAAATTTGCAGTTTTGACTATTGTGAAAACTCTTATTGTTATTTAAATATTATTAAAAGTTGTTGTAGTTTTGCTAAAATATCACTACTGCTTTTGTTGCGCTCAGAAAAGGCAATTAAATGAATTTTGCGAGATCGCATTACAGACACACTGTTTTCTCACTTTTCGGGATACAATGGAATATTTTGTTTCACATCTTTTCGATGCGAGAAGTTGTCACTAAAGTTACAGAACAGATTAGATTGGGTACAGATTAGTTAAAAAACATGCTTCGTTTCTGCAATAAATTTTTTTTCCAAATTTGAAGACCAGTGTTATTAATGCCAACTGTTTATTTAGATATGAAGTTCTGCTTCGCACTTGGTAACTACAATTTATAAGGAACTTCCACTTGACTGTGTAAACATTCATGCAACTAGTAACTAGCGATTATTTCTTCGACATTTTCAATGTTAATACGAATACTCTACTTGCATGTGTAAAGTTAGGATAAATTAATTTAATTTTTGTCGCTAAAACTTTTGTAATATCTTCTTTAAAGTTGCTTTTGCTTGTGTACTCCTCTTAATTTCTCTCTCGCCCATAAAGTAGGAGTTGCAGCGACAAAAATATAAACGGGCACAAAGAAAGCATTCGTATAAAATAAGAAAAATGGTAAAAAAAAATTTTTAAGGTAACAATTTTAATTTACAACGTGGTTATATCCAATATTATTGTTTTGTGGCATACAAATGTCAAACTTTAAAAATATTTAAAAAAAACACGAAAGTTGCTAAAAAAAAGTTTTCGTGTGTGAACATAAAAGGTCAAAAGAAAATTGAGACAAGGTTGATCATTTAAAACAAAATTAATGATTAATGAAATATTAGTGATACCACTTTATTCGTTTTTTTTACGGATTCGATAATGTGTAATTTGGACTGAAAACATTTGAATTCTAGTTAAAATTTGTAATGAAGAAGAAACTTTTTTTTGTTTTTTATTGTTTTATTTTTTTAAGATTTTCTTTTTTTAATAAATTTATTTACACATTTATTATTGGCTTTTTTATTTAAATTTAATAATTTTTAAATATTAAATATGTTATACAAAATCGTTGCTTAAAGTAGTTGGTTTGTTTTAATTAATTAACTAGAAGATTCTTAACAAAAATATATGTATGTAGATGCTATTTTATTAAAAAATATATTGCTTTTTCTTACAATTCTGAAGAAAAAAGTAACCAATTTTATTATTGAAAGGAAATCATCAATTTCTTTAAATCTAAAAAAAGCTCTTTAAGGGAAATTTATTATCTAAACAAAAAAAAAAAAAGGTTTTTTTTATAAAATATTATTTATATTTCATCAAATTTATGTAAACATTAGAAAAGCAATCATTTGATTAAAAAGAGGGGAGTGTTCTTTTAATTCTAAAATTTTCTAGGAAAATTGTTTGCAAATTATTTTAATTTATACATTTTAAGGATTCAAAACTTAATTAAATGGTTTAATGTTAATTAATTATTGAAGGTTTTATGATGTATGCGTGTTATTTTTATTATGTTACTTAGTTTTACTGAAGTTTTGGTTGTCAAGCAACACATGTTTCTGTTTTTTTTTGTATAAATTACTTAATTAATTTCTTAGTTATCTAAAAAAAAAATTAAAATTTATAACAAGAGCATAGTGTAAGGGAAAAAGCTAAGCTTAAATTAAAAAATTTTCAAAAATGTATTGAAAGTGCAGCGGCCTGCTAAAATTAAATGTCTATGCTTATTAGTAAGTACTACTTAAAATGTAGTACTAAATAGTTTTTTATTTTTTAATTTATTTATATTTGCTAAAAGGAAAAAAAGGTTTTGAACATATAACAAGTCGTTGGAAGAAAACCGGCAAGAGCACCTTATGGCATAAAACCATCATCGAATTGGGGAGGCCAAGGGTGTTAAAACAATAAAAAAAAAAAATAGGTAAACCAGACTGAAAAAGAGAAATAAATTTGAAGATATTACATATATAAGAAATTTACTGTTAAAGAAAAATGATTTAAATATGTCATGGACTTATAGTTAATGAGTTTTTTTATGCAAAAATAAAAGAAGAAAAAAATAAATAAATAAACGAGAAGCTATAAAAAGTTAAAATAATTTCAATAAGTTCAAATACCGGATAATCATACCGACTTCGCCAATTCTTAACATAAAACTAAACATAAATATGCCAAATTCCCACGCTTGAATGCCAAAACACAAATTCCGTTTTCCTTTAACCTGGGGGACATTTAGAGTGGGGCAATGTAAGGTAATAAATCAACATCGAAAAACTAACTTTATATATAAAAAACATTTTCGTCAAGTATCCTTGCTGTAGAGAAGCTAAATGAAATACTGAATCGATTTCGCATATTTCAATTCAAAACATTACTCGAAAAAAAAAAATGATTTAAGACAAATGTTATTGCACAATCTTGTTCCTTTTGACAGCTTTTCACATGCGTCGATAAAATGTTCGCTTTATATTAAACATAAAATTATCAGCTGATACGTAAAAAGGGAGAAAAATTTTAATAATATCACGTTAATCTGAAACGTAACGTTACGTTTATGCTCAAACTTGGTAAGAAAAAAACGGATCTGCTGATTCGCAAATTATATGTAAGAGTAACGAGGCACTTAGTTTTATTCGAGTGGAATTTGCAAGGGGGTTAGATGAAATCAAAAAAATCATTTGTGGCAAACTTTTTACCTTTTATTAATCCGTCGGGCTGTTATATAAATATTTTTATTTCGGGTGGATGTTTTGTTATTTGTTATATCTACTTTAAAAACAAACGAATCCTTCATAATTACAAAAAGTATTAAAGCCAAAATGTGTTTGCCGTGTAGCCGCTATAGTTAAAAAACCAAGTTTCATAAAAATTGCTCCTTTGATTTATTTCTTATTTCAAAATGTCGCAAATAATTTGCTTAGTTTCCAAACTAAAAGTTTTTTTAATACAAAAGCATGAGTTTTTAAATTAAATTTTTTCCAACAGCCAAAGGAGGCAAGTGTTTGGTATTTTTTTTAAAATGTTTATATTTTAAAGAGTTTAACATACTATTATTTGGGCCTTTTATTAGAATTTGAATCATTTTTGGTGAGAAATTTCTAACATAAAATTTGTCTATGATATTCTTTATACCAAAGGGTATCATTTTTTTTTGTTTGTTTGTTACATCACAAGGGGAAGGGGATAAAAGTATCAAGAAGGGAATTTATGTAAAAAGTATTTAATTTAGGGGGCAAATGATGGCATTCGATATCTTTTAAAATTTCTATTTAAATTGTTATCTTAATTGCCCTAGATTGTGCAAAATGTCTAGCTAAAGCCAACAGACTAAATTGCTCAGACTATTCAAATAATTTGTTGTTTGTGATATATCACTAAAAAAAAAACGACGGTACGCATAAACTTTTTTTTATAAAATGCACAATTGATTGAAGAGCTCAAATTTACGACCCGAAATTATAAGGCAAATTTACGAAGTTTCTGTAAATGAATTTTCATACATTTTTTACTGTTCATTTGCAAGGACGTTAAAATTCACATATTGCGCGACCTTTAAGCTATATTATGAAGACCCTTTAAATTTTTAAGAAGAATTCACTATTAGGAAACAGTCTGCGTGAAAACTATAATACATATTTTTAAATTCTTAGTCTTAAAACTGCTTAGATGTGATTTTCATAATTGCTTGCGTGAAGAGGCTTGACATAACGTTTTAAATAAAAAATAAAAAAAATAATGAATGAATAAATTAAACATAATGTTATTGAATAAATAATATCTTACATTTTCTAAAAACTCACCATATTTTTTTTATCAGCTATCTCCTTCCACAGCATAAAGACAAATTATTATTTAAATAATTACCGCTTATTGACCAAAGGTGTTAAAATTGTATTTGAAGTTCCAGAATTAATAGAGATCACCTCTGTAATATTAGCCACATTGTCATTATTACTCGTTTGAGATTGATTATGATAGTATACAGGCGGTGTTTCAGTGTGTTGTAAAGGATGATAATTATGCAAATATGAGGCAGTTGTTGATGACATTGAAGAGGTGTTCGTTGGTGTAGCAATCTGTGATGATAGTTGTTGTTGTGGTTGCTGCGGGTTGTGATGTTGATATGTTCTCGTATATATATCACCACCTCCTCCTGTAGAGTTTGTCTATAAACCAGATATTATAACTTCATGTTGAGCATCATCATCCATATCGGGTATTTCTTGTTTTTGTATAACAACCTGTTGACGGTCACTACCATTATCAGGTTGATGTGATTGTGGCACCTGTGCCGGTTGTCTGGGAGCAGTTTGTCCATATTTCTCATGAATGCCTCGGTGGCGTTTTAAAGCAAAACGATCTGCAAATGCTGCAGAACAGATATCACATTTAAATGGTTTTTCTCCAGAATGAACTTTGGCATGATTTTTTAAATGTGCGGCCTGTGAGAATGCCGAACCACAAATATCACATTTATAGGGTTTTTCACCGGTATGAATACGCCTGTGATTCCATAAGGTGGCATGACGAGCGAAGCCTTTATCACACACTTCACACACGTAGGGTCTTTCACCACTGTGGGTACGTTCATGATTTTTCAAGTGGGGAGATTGGGAGAACTGCATACCGCAGGTTTGACATCTAAGGGTTACGAGATTAGGAAAATTATGTCAAGTTATTAATTTTATTTAACTTTTATGAAACTTACTTGTAGGGTTTTTCTCCGGTGTGTATGCGAGCATGATTTTTTAAATATACTGCCTTGGCAAAGGCTAAACCACATATACTGCATTTATAGTTCTTTTCCCCACTGTGAAGTTTTTTATGTGACCATAAACTTGAATAGCGGGAAAACGTTCCACCACAGATATTGCATGTGAAAGGTTTAGGATTTCTAGAAAGAAAAATTTTTTTTTTTTATTAAACAATTTATTTGCAATTAAAATTTAGCAAAAACTTGGAAAAAATAGTTTTCTGTGATAATTTCGATGGGAATAAAGTTCAACTAAAAACTTTCGTTGAAATCATTTTCAGCCAAAACTTCCGGTAGAATAAATTTTTATTGAAAATTTTCGGTTAAATCATTTATCAGCGAAAATTAATTGATTAAATCAATTTTTAGACAAAATTTTCGGTTAAATCAATTTTCTGGCAAATCAATTTTCGGTAAAAATTTTTGGTGAATTCTATTCAAACAAATGTTATTCTGAAAATTTTTGTAAGAAAAACTTCAATTTTTATTTTAGAAGAGAATTTTTTCGAAATAAATTTTGGAAAACTAAACTTTTTTGTGAAAATTTTGTGATAAAAAAAATTTAAGTTAAAATTTTTTAATTAAAACGTGTATTTTTAAGTAGGAATTTAGGGCTTTGCCCACACTTAAATTTTTTTTATATGTACAATGTATAAAAAAGTTGTAATAATGGAACACTTTATATACGCAAGATAAAATCCTAGCTTAAGCTATCGGTTAGTTGTGAAAACGGGGATTAGAAAATTATTTGGATTATTCTAAGAAAAATTTTAAATTAAACAGCTTAATATCATCTCAAAAGCCATACAACATTTCGTGAAACAGGTTTTGGATTCAGAAAGGGGTATTCAAAAAACTATATTTTTTTAAAAAGGTCTATAGGTCAAATAATTATTGAGCTGATTTAAGTTACCATTTATTAAAAAAAAAAAAAAAAAAAAAAAAAAAAAAAAAAAAAAGTCCTGGGATATTTATTTTATCTAAAAATTCTTTGTTAAATTTAAACTCTTCACGTTTCGCAATGCTCTGAATGACATTTGTAAGAGATTTTTGGTTTGGTTTATAAGTTCATTAAAAAGTCATTGATTTTATGTTTAAGAAAACATAAATTAAATACGTCAAAAAGCAGATTTGTAGCATTTTCTACAATATTGTTAGATATCAATAACATCGTTCTTGGCTAAATGATTTTTGCCTTGTTGTTAAAAAAATAAAGGCAGCTCAAAATCAAGTGACTCTACTGAAGTTTCATTATACTCATCATTTATACTTATATTTTCTTTTAGAGGATCGACGAAGACTCTCATATTTTTTTTACTACTCTTCGACGTTTGATGTGTTGAACCAAGTAAATATGAACCAAATTTTTTGTAAGGGAACGCACACTAATACAATCACCCTTATCGTGGTTGGCGTAGGCGTATTTAGACGGAAATTTGTACCTATATGCAACACAGTTGCGATTTAAAACTCAACGACAGTTTTTGCAACAAATACGCCAACCACGATCACCTTTTTTGTAAAAGATTTGTAAACAGTGTCGTATTTGTTATCATTTTTGCTAACCACGATACCATTTTTTAAAAATGTCTTACTTTTGCCACAAAATCGCCAACCACGATAAAGGTGATTATTTATTTCATAACTCAAAAAATGTATTTTTCTAACAAATATTTAAAAGACTTTTAAATTTCGAAGTTAGTAATTTAGAACATAACATAAAATACTTTTCACTAGAATTTAAAATAAACTTCAATTATTCTAACAAATTTTTAAAATTTATATTGTAGAATAAAAACCAAAATATTGGAAAGTATGGCAATTTCAAAGTAATTAATTTATAATTTTTCGTTAAATTATTTTATTAACATAAAAAAAGAAAAAAAAAAAAAATACAAAAGATTAGATCCAAAATTATGCGTTATTTTAGGAAAATAAAATTTACTTATAAAATAATTTCGTAAAATACAACAAATTTTCTAATATTTTTCATAATATTTTCTTTAGTTTCGTTAAATATATGTACACATATGCGGTACTTAACAAAAGTTATTTTGTAAAACATAAATTTTTGTAATACATATTAAAGAAAAATATGACTACGAAAGAATTCGTTACTTTCGTAAAATTTAAATACATCAACTTATTTTCGTATTTTATACGAGTTTCTTTCTTAAAATGTTGGTCGGGGTTTTTGAGTGTACATACATACAAACATTGTTTTATCAAATACTATCTATATATCTATCTATAGTTTTGCAGCCCTAGATCTTTTCTCTCAGGCAAAAATAACATTTTCTGTTTCGTTTGGTATCAATGACTTAAGTCTAGCACAACTGCTCCCAACCTTAATCATCTGCTCTTTGTGAAAAAAAGTTTATGAAACAAACAAAATAAATAAATACTCAATTTAACATAACGAAAAACTACAATTTCTGACCTTCTTGCCCAACACCAAAGATATTTTATACTAACATTAAAATAGAATGAATATATAACTTTCTGTTGTTTTCTTACTCTGTCTTCACTGTTGATTGCGACGAACACTGTTGCTTGGAGGCTGGTGCTCCTGAACCCGCAAACACTACTCCCGAGCCATTGCACTTATTACATTTTGTCACTTTTGGTTGTGTATACTTTTTCTTAGTCGGTTGTGATGAATTGCCGCCATGAGAATTTTCCCTTTTTATATTTGTTGTACTAACAGTGGAGGATGTTGAAGCATTCCCCTGTTGACTAACAATCTGTACTTGCTGGCCTTGGGCATTTGTTGAAATTATTTGTACTGGCTGCAAATGATTTTGTAGCATATTTTGCGCATTTAAAGAATCCATAGAAGATTCTGAGTTTCCATTTTGTAACTCATTCATTTCAAATTTAATTTCTCCATCGGGTGCTACAAAAATTTGTGTGGGAGTTACTTGTTGTGCCGCTGCCATTGCAGCCTGTTGAGCCTGATCATTTTGTAGGCAGGTATCACATCGTGTAATTTTAGGTCCTTTACGTTTTACAGGTTGTAAAATTTGTACACCGCATGTTGTACATTTACTATGTTCTAGTTTAAGAGGTTTTCCTAATGAAGTTGTATTGTTGGTAATTTGTACCTCATTAGATTGTTGTTGTTGTTGCTGTTGATTTTGTTGTTGTTGCAGTTGTTGTTGCTGCTGCTGTTGTTGTTGCTGTTGTTGTTGTTGTTGTAGTACTGTTGTCGGCTCTAATGGTTCTGTGGCTACAATTTGAATTTGTCCCATTTGTCCATTATCGGTTATAATATTTTGAGTCTGCACTAAACCTTGAGCATTTACTACAATTGCTTCTTGTTGTTGAGGTTGTTGATGCTGTTGTTCACTACCATCTTGAGCGTGTATACGTTTGTGATGATTCAATAAAGCCAAATGAGAAAACATTAAACCACATACATCACATTTAAAACTTATATTGGATATAGTGTTCTGAATGGGAGATATTGTTTGTAAGGACTGCTGCAAAATTTTGGAAATAAGTAAACATTTTCTGTAGTATTTAAATTTAAATATATTATGCAAAACTTACAGCTGCTATAGGTTTATTTTGATTGACTATTTGCAGTCTGCCCTGTGAATCTAAAGTTGCTATACCAATGGTACCACCTTGATTCAGTTGATTTAATTGCATGCCATTAACTAAGTAATTATAGCCTTCGACCGATTGAGCAATATAACAGGTTTTGTTATTGTCCGTAGCCAATTGGGCTAAATTTACGGTGGCTCCATTACCCTAGAGAAGAATAATAAATTTATTTTAAGATCAGTTGTTTAAATTTCGAATTTGTATTGCTGTTTTTCTAAATGCTTATTGCATTGTAGTGTATACATGCCAACATGTTCTTAAATAAAACCCTAAAAATGTTGACAAGGAATTTTGTTCCTAAATGCAACTTTGTAGTTGCCCCTTAGCAGAGAAAAGCAGTTAAAAAATTGCAATCGCAAAACATATACGTATACAATACAATACAATTTAACTGAACAAAACATCAACACGTTGTGTCAATAATGTATTTATACGTTTAAGAAAGCAGCCTATTTGTCTAAAACTTACACTAGTTGTGGTGTAGTAAAATGTTGGTTGTTCTTTCTGTCCTTCAATTTTGGGCTGCTTCAAAATAGTACCATCTGCAGTTTGGTATTGTATAGGCTGTACATTTGCACCTAGGGCATTTGTAAATATTATATTTTTAGTAATATCTTCCATCATTTGGAGGCTTAGTTTTTAAGCTAAAAAAGAAACAATAATGATTAACAGAAATATTCAAAGTTCAAATATTTTTTAATATCGTTATAATTATAAAAATAAAATACATCCAGAACTAAATTAAATTGTACTGATCGCCAAACATTTAAAATGTTCCTAAACAAATACACATAATTTTAGAATCGATCAATATAAAATTATAGCTCGATTTATAAGAGAAATTTTAATTTAAGCTTCACAATGGGAAAGTTTTTTAACGATGAAAATTTGTATGAAATTGAAAATGACGTTTACAATAATTTTATTTAGTTAAGAATGAAAATTTTAACAAAATAGAATGTGAGAATAATTTTTATAAGTTATTTTTTTATTATATCGAGGCATTAGATACTGCAAAAAGAGCTTAAGCGACATCATTTTCAATTTTCGTTTTTTTTTTTTAACAAATGACTTTATTGGCAACACTAGCATCATCTCCACATAAGGGACCATTTCGATTTTATAGCAAAAATAATTTTATCTTAAGAGACATCCTTCATACAAAATGTTTATAAAATAAACGGGCATGTTCTAGAAATCGAAATGAAGTGAAATTGAAATCGAACGAGTTTTTAAGTTCCATTTCTTTCAAAATGACCTAAGATTCTTCTGGTTTTAAGACTTGTTATTGTAAAAATAACTGGTACTCAAAGAAAGAAGTAAAATAAATATTTTTACTTTCATTACAGGGTTCTTTTTAAAATTTTCTCGATTTTAAATCCACTTCATTTCGATTTCTAAAACATGCCCGCAAATAAAAAAAACCTCATGTAAAATTTGTTTATTTGGTTTTGTCGCTTAAGATTTTTTTTGGGGGAATGACTCAATATTAAACATTTTTATTTTTCGAATATGTTCATGATTCAAATTTCAATTTATAAAGATTTCTTGTTTTATCTATGTTATTTAATTTAATTGGTAAATCAGATTAAATCCCAAATTTGTTATGAATGATTTTAAGATCGATCAAAAAGTAGAAAATTGATTTTTGAATCTATTTACCATTCCCTAATTGGGAGTTTTAATTAACAGATATTCAATGTATTTTTAGTTTTAAGAAGCTTTTAAAATAAAATTATGTTTCGTTTTTCTATATTACACTATAAAATAAATTGTTTACATCTTTAACCAAAAAAATTGACCTAGTTAAACACAACGTAAACAAATCTATTAAAATATGTCCGGCAACACTTAAAGGCAAAATAAAAACAAAACGGTACGGCCAACTCGCGCGCTTTTTGCGTAAAAGAAAAGGCACTAGTATACCTTACACAAGTTAAAAGAACCAAACGAATGATGAAATAAAACAACAAAAAAGGAGATGGAAAAATATAAAGGCAAATTAAATATGGCGACGACAGAGACACAAAATCCGAAGTTACAAAAAAAAAAAAAAAAAAATACGAAAGAAAAAACTAATGTTTTGGAAATAAAATTCCAGAGAATTCAGGAATAAAAATAAACTAATAAATATTAATTTTTTATATGTATAGACAAGTTATTTTTGCATGTTTTCTTTACCTTTTTAACTTTAAATTATTTTCAATTTGTACAGTATGTCAGCCAATCTATTTCTATACTTATTTTTATAACCTACGTATAGCCGAGCACTATCTATTTACCTGTATTCAATGTTTACGCAATAATCCCAATTTTCTGGATGTGTAATAAATTTTCTGGCACAATTTTTTATAAAGGAAGAAATTCCTTTACACTTTTTTAAAAGTATTTTGATTGTTGTTATTGTAATTAGTAGGTTTATTTGGTTTTTAGCAACACCATATAAAATTCTTTTATTATTGTTTTTTCTTTTTCTAACAAATTTAATTGAAAATACAACACATGAGATGCACTGTAAAACGAAACAGACGAATTTCTTTTAATTTTACCAACGTTACGACGAACGAGTGAACGATAGCAAATTTTTTTCTTCGTTTCGCTTTTTTTTTGTCACACACACGCTTATACATAAGCTATATGTATTTAAAACACTCCCTTCACTACTTGCACTAGTCAAAAAATAGACACGCACCAACATACACTAGATTATCAAAACTTTTTTATTCGTTTGTATGCCGATTTTCGATAAAATAGACAAGCAGTATGGCGAAGCCGAAATTTTAAGAGATTTTTTTAATTAAATTGAATATTTTAGCACGCTTATCTTATAGAAAATTGTTATTCAATATTAGATTAATTAAAATTTTTACACAATTCATTAAATTGCCTTTAAAATTCTTTTATATTTCTGACCGTATATTCTCTATACCGTTCACTCTTGTCCACTGTACATTCTGTGCAACTATTTAAATAAGACTGCGACACAACATTTCTGTCATCACTTAATTGAAGTGTTGCCTATTTAAATGAGTTTTACGAAGGAATGAAAGAGATAGGTAGTGTAGTATTGTTGAAGAGATGGTAGTTTGCTTGTCTTGTTCAGTTTGAATTCGCCTGGGTCTTGTTCTTTTATAAACGAAACCAGTAATGCCAGATCAGAACAATGTATATTTGAATACATTTTTAGTTAAAATTTCTTTAAGTTTCAGTAATTTTTAAGGTTTTAAGCCATAAAATGTATAATTTATTTTTAACAAGCTTTTATCTTACCTAAATCCGTCAAGTTAGCTTAAAACAAATACATGCCATTTGTTATATTAATGATTAGTCAATATTAAACCTGGCAATGATGTGTTCGTTTAACAGTAATAAAAATGTTGCATATGTTAAGGCGTAAAATTATTGACAAGCATCGGAAGATGAAGTGTAAGCGTTTTGAAGGAATTTGAATTGCATTTAATTTATTAAATGATGCATATTTCTATAGAAATCAAAAAATTATTGGTGTGAGTTCCTAAAGAAACAAAAATCGTAATTATCCTTAATATTAAAGTCTTTGAAATCTTTGCCCAAAGTATTTTAAATTTAAATTCAGCTCTTTACATTCTAGCATATAAATTAAAACTTTAAAACGTCACAACAATGTTGCTAATTGCTATTTTGTTTGCCAGCATTCTAAATCCATTCCATCCAATTTAAATTAAATCAGCTTGAATGCAGCTAAAAAACGTTTTTCCTTAATACCTTCTGGAAAATCAGGGCCATAAATCAAACACAGACTTAAGTGTATGATATAAAATTGTCGACTTAAATAGAAAAAAAATAATAACCCAAACTAAAAAGTAACATAAACCCACTTATTTTTTATTGTGGTTTGTTTTTAAAATTTAAACTCCAGAGTGTAGAAAAAGAAAAAAAAACTTAACTTGTTGAAAAAATGTTAAAAATACACACAGTCATATAAAATTTTTATGAAAAAGGAACCACTTATTACTTTTTACAGTTACTGTTGCTGCTGTTGTAATAATGTTTACAAAGTAGCAATATTGGGGAAAATAAAAGAAGTTCCTTTCAAACCCACAATAAATATCTTTCTTGCCAAAGTTTGGTTTTTTTTTTTAATTGATAAATTTCAAATTTATGCTTTTAAATACATGACTAACATCGCAAGTTTTAAGTCTAAATTTTGTATTTAGTAGAAATTTCAGAAATTCAGCAAGCTCTACAGTAAATTCAGCTAACGTGTTAAGAAAATTGTTGTAAAATTTTCAAAATTATTTAGGTTTAAAGTAATTCAGTTTGCCAATATCGTCAAGGTAACATTCTTTTTATGTACTATACGAGTTTTGTTAAGTTTAAAGTAATTCAGCTAGCTGTGGTTACCATTTGTTTTTGTATATAATAAAAAAATTTTAATTTATAAAGTTGACGTTTTAGTGAATTTTTTATAGTTTTCAAAAGTTTTGGTTATTTTATAATAGTTCGAATTGATTTAGAAAGTTTTATTAAAATAATTGTTTACTCATTTTTAATTAATTTAAATATGTAATTCAGTTGACATGATTTTGTTAGAGATCAAAAGTTAGTGCAAAAATATAATTCAGCTAACATTAATAATAAAGAAAGTATTAATAATAAAGAAAGCCTTATTTGTAATTCAGCTACAAATTTTCTTTATATTGTTAATGTTATAGTCAATTAGATTACCAAATTAAAAATCAAGTGTTCTGCTGTTAATCTAGCTTTGCTTTTAATTCAGCTTTTATTATTTAAACTGATGTGATAGTTTTGTACATCCGTAAACATTTATGGTTATGTGTTAAGAGGTCTTAAAGTTTTTTTACGTGATGATTCAATTCAAAGTAATTCAGCAGGCCGCCAAAATAATTCAGCGAACGTCTTTTAAAAGTAATGTATGCTTTTATTTAGTGTTTATGTATTTAAAGGTAATTGCTTGGCAAGTTTTTTTTAATTCAGCAAACGTTTAACTTTATTAAAGCTTCACAAACATAAATTATCAAGCTTTCTTTAAGCTTTTATATGAATTAATAAAGCTTAAACTAATTAAGCAAACTGCTTTTAAGTATTTTTACTAAGTTAAAGAAAATTTTGAAAGCTGTATCTATGTGTCTCTCCTAAGTTTAAAAGTAATTCAGCAAGCTGCCAAAGTAATTCATCAAGGTGCAGAAGTAATTTAGCTAAAATATTTTTTTAGAAGCTACATATGTGCATTGTTTTCAGCAGTTGTTTGTTTTTACTAAGTATATATTAGGTAATTCAACATGCTGAATTTTCAAGTTAGCTAATATCTTATGAAAATTAATGTGCTTTTTGCTTATTCAGCAATTGTTTGCTACTTTTTTTCAATAATTTTCTTAGTTTATAAAATTTTAGTGCACTTAAGCTAATTGTTTAGATATTAAGCAAGCTTTTTTAATAATTCAGCTAAAGTTTTTTACAAATATCTTCAAGATTTAAAGAAAATATTTCATATTTTTTATTTACAAAAACTATAAAATATTTCTCAAATTGTTGCCAAATGAAGACGATACTTGTTCAAGATTAGGAAGCTAAAATTTTTTTATTAAATTGTACAACTTTTAGACTTGAAAATGTGTGTTCACATGCTAAAAATAAATTTAGGATATACAAAAAAAAAAAACTAGTAACAATTTCACTTTCATGAAGCAACTGCTTATAAAATTTTCCTTACATTGTAACCACAATACAAAATGAAGAAAACTTTTTACTAAAAAAAAAAAAAAAATAAATGATGTTCCTTGTAGCCGAAATAGACAAGATCATGATCATGTACATGTGAAATAAAAACTTGTCTCTTCTTTTTTTGTTTTTGTGGATTAAACAATAAAAGTGGAAGTAACATTAATTTTATAGGACAACATCAAACAAACAACATTTGGTGTTCATGTGTTCATATAAAAGAAATTTAACAAAATTGTTTTCCTACTTTTTTTGTTTACTTTTTAAATAGATTTTCGAAGTTTTTCTCAAAAAATTTTAGTACATATTTTCTATTTATTTCTTTGTTAAGTATCTTTACACAGGCAATATGGAAATTAAATGCCAGTTTATTAACAAGAAGAATGTATGTATGTACAAACACAAAACGCCAACTTATCACTTATTTACCCGAACCATAAGAAATTATTTGAAAAAATGCGGAAAACTTTAGAAAGTAATTGATGTTGTTGAAGTTGAAAATATATATATTTTCAGGTAATTAAATTTACTATAAAAGGTAAGTTTTCTTAAATATACAAACAACAAATACGTAAACTTTTTGCTTTAATACTTTTAGAAAACAAAAAACAATGTTTAAGAAATAAAATCAAAAGACTTAAGACCAATACTTAGTTTTAAATTTAAATGTAAACAAATAATGGAAAAGAGTCCTATTTTCCTTTAAATGTGTTTTTCGATTTCGGGTTTTCTTAAAAAATATTTAATGATGGACTATACAAAATTTTACAGGGATGGGAATAATCATATTTTATTAACTTATTTCTTATATTTTATCTATATGACTATTATTATATTTAAACTTAAGAATTTAAAATATGTAACTTACAAAAACCCTTAAGTGTAGGAAAAAAGATAGAAATATTTTATAAGAAAATTACATTAAGCAAAACTTATTTACTTCGCTCAAAAATTATAAAAACCATTAGCTGAATTTGATATTCAGCTTGCTGAATTGCATTATTTTTGGCTGACTCTCATTAACGTTTGAAAAAATGTAAATTTTATGTTAAACAAGTTAGCTGAATTGCATTTTTATCCTGCTAAATTGCTGAAAACTTAGAAAATAAATAAACATGTTCCAAAAAGTTCCATTAATTGCACCAAGTTGTTTAAAACCTACTTAAACTTTGTTTAACATCAATCCTATTATATTTATTTTAAAGTATTTTTGTACAAATTTTCCTTCAATTTGGTTTTTTATGTTGTTTTATTGGAATGGGAATAATAATATTTTATTTACATTATTTCTTATATTTTATGTATATTTTGCTGCAATACTATTATTATATTTAAACTTAAAAATTTTATATATGTAACTTACAAAAACCCTTTGCTGAATTTTTTAAATTTAGGAAAAAACAAGAAATATTTTATAAAGCATTTACATTTAGCTTAAACTTATTTAAATCTAGCTAGATGAATTGCATTTTACTTAATCTCATTAACTTTGGAACAACTGTAAATTTCATGTCAAAAATGT
Organism: Pollenia griseotomentosa; assembly: GCA_963931875.1. Classification (NCBI taxonomy): domain Eukaryota; kingdom Metazoa; phylum Arthropoda; class Insecta; order Diptera; family Polleniidae; genus Pollenia; species Pollenia griseotomentosa. Next base: position 196,734,060 of record OZ007561.1, on the reverse strand, counting down.
TAGCTGAATTACATTTTTATTCTGCTTTTAGTAATTAAGCAGAAAATTTAAATAAATGTGTCCAAAAAAATTTTATTAATTGCACCAAGTTGTCTAAAACCTACAAGTAATTTTATTAAAACTTTGTTTATCATCAATCCTATTTTGTTTTACTTAAAACTTTTTAGTACAAACTTTCTTTTAATTTTGTTTTTTTTTTTTTTATTATTTACACAAGGGAACAAGGTTTTTGTTGATTAAGAACTGAATGTTGTTTTTAAGGTTATTTGGGGTGCTAAACCCAAATCTGCACTTAGTATTTTTTTCTATCAGCTCGACTTTTCGCGATATACCGTTATGTCCAAAATTACGGCACTTTCGCTACGTTTATTGGAATAACTTGAAAACGGTTCACCATATTCATTAACAAAAAAAAAAAAAAAAAAAAAAAAAAATTGTCAGCAATATTATTTTTAAGCCGTGCTTACATCGCTTTTAAATTTGCCCAGTAGTTTCAGAGATATCGTTGAGGATAATTAGTATTGTGGTTATTTTGTTGAACTATTTATGGTTTTTCCAAATCCAAATTTTTAATATGTATTTTTAATTAGGCTTTAGTCATCAAATTTAATTTTCATTAAATTATTTTTATGAAGAAAGGAATTTTACAACATGAAAATTAATTAAAATGGTTATTGATAATCTTTCATTCTTGACCGTGGCCGGGGCTCGAACCGCGGCCGGCAGGTTACCATGACATGTTTCGATCGCAACCACTCGATCTCATCAGATGGATTTGCCGTCTTACACTCGCAGCCATCAATTCAAATGGATAATCATTCAAAAAAGCAAATTTCGATCTAACAAAGGTTAAAATACAATATGGTTTAAGGTTTGATGTTTGACTATTGACGTCAGCAGTTGTCGATGGCTGCGAGTGTAAGACGGCAAATCCATCTGAGGAGATCGAGTGGTTGCGATCGAATCATGTAATGGTAACCTGCCGGTCGCGGTTCGAATCCCGGCCACGGTCAAGAATGAAAGATTATCAATAACAATTTTAATTAATTTTCATGTTGTAAAATTCCTTTCTTCATAAAAAAAATTTAATGAAAATTAAATTTAATGAACTTAAGCCTAATTAAAGATATCGTTGAAGTTTAGAAAAAAAGAACAATTCAAAAAACTAAATGAAAATTCTTAAAACCAAAAACCACAGTTTTGGTATAAAAACATTTAGTTAAATATATTTCGAGTGAAATGAGATCTATTTCATTGTAATCGGTGCACAAATTGATAAAAAGGGGGGGTGCTTTGATACCATGGTAGATAAAGAAAATGGCTTTATCTCTCATTTCAGTCCCGGAGACACTAAAGTTAAGTATTGAAATCTGGCTTCGCATATGGCTTTATCTCTCATTTCAGTCCCGGAGACACTAAAGTTAAGTATTGAAATCTGGCTTCGCATACTAAAGTTTTTCTGCGTGGCGGCCTGCGGCCGCGCTTAGGGGTTTTTTCCTCCAGTAGGACGCGGCAGGTGGCTTCGCTGAATAAAGTTTTCCTGCGTGCGTCTCAAGAATAAAAAAATGTTTTTCAATGATAACTAAGGATTTTCCCTTTTACAGAATGTTTACACCATGCATAACAATTTTCTGAAAAAATATGGCTTTATCTCTCATTTCGCAAAATTTTAAATATAACCTTACCTCTCAATGATTGGACAATAAGGCCATTATGGCTTTATCTCCCATTCAATTGAGCAATAATGCCATCATGGCCTTATCTACCATGGTTTTAAAGCACCCCCCCGATAAAAATCGCGATTTCCATACAAAAATCATATTTTTTAATGTGTGTGTTTGCTGCTGATCTATTGATGGACGTTTTTTCCTTTACTTAAAAATAGGGTACCTTCACTTAATTGTGAATAAAAGCGAAACGCTTTCATCGATTTTTATGATCTATGTATTATTTTGTTCATAGGTGATGTGACTTTACGTAAAAGTAATTAGTTTTTAACTTTTCCCCGTTTTGGATTTTTAATTTGATTTTTAAATATACAAAATTTGTAATATTTTTTTTTTACGTAAACAACCATTATTTAGCCATTTTTTTCTGGGGATTTTCAAAAATTTTATTCTTTTTAAATTTTTAAAATCGCTTTAAAATTTTTTTTTGAAGTTTTAATTTTTGGAAAAAAGTCAAAAATACGATTAGTACCTTAAACTTAAAAATGCGAGATGAAGGAGAAAAACGGAGATTAAATTTGAAATCAGCGACCTCAAATTAGTAAAAAATTGCATCAAACTTCCAATTAACACAAAAAAAGTTTGTTCCCTTGTGTTATTATATATTATAATTTTTTTTTATTAAGATTTCAATTGTTTTATTTTTTTTTATAAATTTTTCAAAGAAATGCCAAATAAATATAAATCTTCACAAGAAAAAAAAAATACCAAACATAAAAAAAGAGAAATATAGCAGTGACATTTAATAAAATTAATGGCTTCATAGAGACATAAAAATTAATTACGTTTTTGCACTTTAAAAAACATATACTGATGAAATAATGTTAACTAAATGAAAAAAATGGCAAATTAAATAGCACATTAATAAATATTTATAAGAAAAAGAAATTCGCGGTGTTGATAAATAAGAAAAATTTCAAATAAAAAGTTTAAGTTCACATTAGTTAACCAACACATTAAGCCCAGCAAAAGTGTATGGGTTTTTATGTGTTGGTTAACTAATGTCAACTTCAACTTTTTTTGCATAAGGAGGTTATTAAATATTAAGATTGCTGAATTACTTTTAAATTAGCTAAAGGACATAAAAACTAGGGATGTAACGATACGCCTTAGTGCCGATGTCGAGACTAAAAACGGAATATCCGCAAAACCGATTCCGATCGATGCACATATTAAATTTGAATTCAAGTTAAAATGAACAAAACTCAAGTAGAGTAAATTTTTTATTATGCAGAATGATGCGTAAGTATAAAATTTATATTAAGGTGGTTATGCTTTTGCACTTTTGCTTTTTCGCAGAGTGCAAATTGTGACCTTATTAATAAGATAAAAAACCAATTGAATTTGAGTTTATGGTAAAATTAACAAAAAAAAAAAATTTTTTTTTTTACACAAAAAATAAAAGGTGTAAGAGATTACAAATGAGTGAGTGAATGTAAAACGGCAAAGATTTCTGAAGAGATAGTGTGTTTAGTGTTTATCTAAACATGGCAAATCAACCTGTGCGTGAACGTGGGTTCGATTCCCCGGTCAGTCAAGAATAAAAAATTATCAATAAATTTTAATTCATTTTATATTGTAAGATTCCTTTTTTCATAAAAATAGTTTAATTAAAATTAAATTTAATAAACTTTAGCCTAATTAAATATGAAAATTTGGATTAAAAACCACAAACAGTTCAATAAAATAACCACAATACTAATTATTAAGATTACAAATGTTTAAAGTTGGTACTAATAAGATTTTTGTTTAAAAAACAAAGTACATATTCTCAACTTTTGCGGAGAAAGATGATTTAACAAATCCGTTTAAACCAGACCTGTGCCCATGCTCTGTAACTCTCGCATCGAGAAACTTTTCAAATGAAGTGTGTGAAATGAAACAAAAATGCCATATATTGAAACAAACATCTGTTTTTCTCACTAAACTGTGTCTTTAATTTTTTTTTTGGCGAGTACTAGCTGTCACGTAATGAAATTACTCGCCAATTTACAGAAAAAGTGTGTCTGTAACATTTTTGTGAGAAATGTCCCCACTTTGAACTGTCAAATAAACTCACGAATAAAAATGGGGCGAGAAAAATTTTAACACTAAAAAAATAATTAAAAATGAAAAATACAAAATACAAAGAATAATAATAATAATATCTTGTTATTGTCACATTTTTTTTATTGTTTAATTATTTTCTTTTAACATTATTATAAAATATACGAATGTTTTCAAAGCTCGTTTGCAAACAACAAACATTAGAGTCGCACTTTACATTATTTGGCATGGCCGACAGTTGTATTTTCGCCGCCGTCGTTGAAAATTTTTTAATTTAAGCAAATTTTGGTCGCCGTCAACTATATGTGTGACTGGCGTCCTCAACGTTTGCAATGTCACATCGGCTTCGAGTGCAATGTTATGACATTTATTACGCAACGACGTAATCTTTTTTGATGGTTTTCGACAAAAGTTACAGACACACTTTTTTCTCACTTTTCGAAAAACGATGGAATATTTTGTTTCACATCTTTTCGATGCGAGAAGTACTCACTAAAATTACAGAACATGGGTACTACAGTGGAAAATAGTCTCACAGATGCGACAGAAATAATTTGAAAACTTAAGTATTTCTGCGCCATTACATACAATATTTAACATTGAGAAAACATTTTACTACCACGCACAGTGGAAGATTTTGGCCAAAACCATATAACTTTTTCATTTCTTTTCGTAAAGCAATAAAACTTAGTACATGTGAAGTAGCTGAAGGCCGTTTTATTAATGTTTTAAATTATTTTTCTTTTTTTTTTGAGATTTGTTCGATATCTTCGATCATAACTGTTAAAATTTGTAAAAAGAGCGGTCACTTAAAGGATAACAGCTTAATAAACTTAGCATTACTTGGTTGTGAAGCGCATAGCACTTACTTGTGAGTTTTTATACTATTCTTTGGTAAAGCATTTAAACATCTGAAAACTTCTAAAAAAAACCGCAGCATACTAAACTTTGTACTTTTTAATTGTTGTTATATTATTTTTAGAAAATTTTTTTACCAGCAGTTTTATATGAACGATGAGGTAAGAATTATCAAAAATAATTTCGTTGACTCAAAAGAGTGTCAGTTTTTAAAGACCGAAGAAAAAATTTAATTTATATGACAGATATCACAAATTACGTTACCCCGATTTCGTTGTTCAAAAAGCCAAATACATTTAGGTCTCGTTTTATGCGGATTTTTTTTATACAGATTCAAATTTATGCGATTTTTAAATAATCGATTTTTTTAGAATTTCAACCGATTTTAAAATCTTAGATGTTTTTTTTTTTGCCGTTTTTAAATAAATCCAAGTTTGTTTTATTTTGAGTTTTTTCTATGCATAGCCGGTACGTATGTATGAGTGTTTTCAAACTTATGTAGAGCACATAATACAATTTTTACAATGTAATAGGTACGCCGAAGGCTATTTTCGGTAAAAATAAAATCAAAAAATTAGGTCGGAGTTAGAAAAATTTCAATTTAAACTCGTTCTTTCCTGTCTTTTAAGGTACAACATTGCAATAACCACATGTACGAGTGTAAAGAAATTGGCATAACTTTTCAACTAATAGAGGTCCCATAATAAGACTTTAACAATATAATAATGACACTATAGACTTATTGAGGTTAAAAAATAAAAAAATAGAACTAAGTTAGAAAAATTTTGATTTAAATTGGTCATTTCCGATTTTACAAATGAATTTTTTTTTAAATTATTTTTTTTTTTTAAGATCATTCTATTTTCTATAAGAATCACTTAAAATGTCGACAAATAAACATCATAGAAAAAAATATTTCGCACCCTTATTATTATTATTAGGTTGTCCGCTTCACAAATAATGTCCTAAATATATTTTTGTTGATTTTTTTATGCGATTTTGTTTTGATTTTTAATTTTACCCTTCACCACAGGTGGTGAATAGGGTATATATAAGATTGTCATTCCGTTTGTAATTTCTATAAAATTGATGTTAGACCCTATAAAGTATATATTCTGGGTCCTTATGAGGAGCGAAGTTGATTTAACGATGTCCGTCTGTCCGTTGAAATGGATTTTCCGAAGACCCCATATATGATGGGGGCCAGGTTATTAAACATTTATGTCAAAAATGGTCCGGAATTGTTTGCTATTGAAATTCAGCAAGATCGGTCCACAAATGGCTGAGATATGAATAAAAAACCACGACTGACTCAAATTTTTTGCTTTAAAGGTCCAATTAGACGTGACATTACCATACCAACACTGTATTACCAAAACGATTTTGGTTTCTACGGTCATACAGTGGCTATGGTAATACAGTGTTGGTAATGTGTTTTTTTGTCGTTTTTTTATACCCTTCTCTACAAGTGGTGGATTTTCTTTGTAATGTGTTTAATTTTACGCATCCACATACACATTAATGCATGTATATGATATGCTGCTCAAATAAAGAAACAAACTCATAGACTCAATATATTTTAATTTAACGCTTCTTCAGTAAAAGCATTCGTAGCCGAGTTGTTAAGTTCTCTCCTGAGATTGCCAGTTCGAATCCCAAAAAGATTTTTTTTTTCATTTTTTTTATTTAATTTTTTTATGATCTTAAAAATGATTTTAAGATTATAAAACGGATTTCAAACATCAACTTTGGCAAAAGAGGAAATACCTATCTAAAGGACGTTATTTATGTATATAACTTTTTGTTCTTATCTCATCATGGTGAAGGGTATATAAGATTCGGCATAGCCGAATATAGCACTGTTACTTGTTTTTTATTAAAATTTTAATTCATGCGGTTTTTCAGAATTTTGGAACGAATTATAAGTTTTTATATGATTTTTATATGCGATTTTTTATGGAACGCATCTATCGCATAAAATGAGACCTGAGTGTAATCAAAATTATATTGTTACGAAGGTAACTTAAGTTTAAGAATTAGATTAATTTATGATGTCTATTTATTATTAATTTATCTTTATAAAAATAGACATCAGCATTAAAATTGGTTGCGGCTTAGAACTTTATTAAATTATTTACCGAAAATCTTGAATAAAATATCTTGATTCGTAACAGTTAACTTAAATGATTTTCCGGAGGGGGATTTATATTGGAGCCATGGTAAATTATGAACCAATCATTACAAAATTCCTCAGAGGTATTTCTGGTATTAAAAAACATAAATCTCAATACAGCGGTGAAATTAGTTTTAGCGTTTACAGTAAATTTCAGAAGGCTGCAAGATATGGGATCTTAGGTAAATTATGGACCGTATATCACAAAATTGCATGACATTTTTTCTGGCCATATGAAACTAATTTAAAATAAATTTTACCACAATAAATATATCTGCTACGTTTTTAGGCGTATTTAATTAATTTACCAGAGTGGGCTTTATATGGAGCATATAGTAAATTATGGGCCGATCATCACGAAAATTTGTAGTGCTATTTATAGTCCTATAAAACTGTGAAGTATTCAATTTTATTCTGATACCATTATAAATTACAGTTTTAGGCGTACTAAACTGTTTTTCGGTAGTAGGGTTTATATGGGCCCTAGGGTAAATTATGGACCGATCTTCACGAAATTTCAGTGTCATTTCTAGTCCTAAAAAAACTGTGACGTGCCAAATTTTGGTATGATAGCGTTATTAATTACGGTTTAAGGCGTACTAAGCTGTTTTCCGGGAGTAGGGTTTATATGGGGCCTAGGGTTAATTATGGACCGATCTTCATGCATTGCTCAATTCAACAAACAAAATTACAAAATATTTATAACTTTGTTTTTGCTTTCAATGTAGTTCTTTGGCGTTGAGTTGCATTGATTTATCGGTATTCGTTACGTCTCTTATAAAAACTTTAAACATATTTGAAGGAAATATAAAAAGTGGTAGTTAACTTTTGTTTTAAGCTTTCTAAATTACAAAAAAAATCAGCCAATTTTATTTTATTTTACTTTTTGTCTTTCTTTAAAGTGAGGCCATTTTTTAGCCTAATGTTCTAAAATTACCCCCCACCTCCCCCCTTGCTTTTCTATCACAATCCAAAATTTAAACTAAATTATATTGAGCGTAAAGAAAAGGCTTAAAATTAAAATATTGTAAATATTGTAATAAACAGTGTCTTGCTCGTTTAACTTTTGTTTAAGGTCATTTACATTTTTGTTAGTTTTGTTTTTTTTTTTTTAATTTTTTTTTGGTTTTATTAGTGCTTTACAATCAGAAATATTATACATAAAGTAAATTTGATTTCACTTTTTTTTTTTTGAAATTGTTTTTATTTTTTTTTTTTTTTTTTTTTTTTTAGTAATTTTTGTGGATGTTTTTTAATGAGCTGTATTGTTTTCATACATTTAATTGTTTTATTTATATTTTGTTTGTTTTTTTTTTTTGCAATAATTTTCTGAAAGTTTAATACCATGAACTTAATTACGTTTTAAGCAAAATGTAAAAAATAGTAAATGTAAAAACATAAACTGTAAAATTAGTACTTAAACGGCAACAAAAGCTTGATTTTGTTAAAAAATCATATTTAAAAGTTTTTTTTTTGCAAAATATAAATAAACAAATATTAAAGCTATTTTCAGTTAACGAAATAATTTAACAACGCATTTCTCAATCCGAATAAAATTTAATGTTGTATCTACATTTGAATTTCGCTAAAATTGTAGTTATTTAAACAAAAAGTAAAAAAAAAAAGTTTACTTAATTATGAAAATGCTGTTAAGAAGTTGTTGCTGCAGTAGCAGGTGTATTTATGAAAAAAACCTCTTAAAGAAAAAACAACATATGTTGCACACACATGCTAAAATGCAATCAAGTGCATCTAAGCGTGCCTTATGAACATGAGTCTGTATGTTGTTGCCTTTTTCTTTCTTTTAGGTGCATTAAAAACTGCTAAATCCATAGCCAAAGTACTTAAAGAACAATGAACTAAATTTGTATGTGATTTACACAAAACTTTATGAAATCATTAAGAAATTGAATTTGCTAACAGAGGATTTATGGCTTATAAAAAATATTTTCAAATATTGAGTATTTAGCTATATTTTTATATGATTAAAAAATTTAGTTGAATACATATCAATTTTATATTCTTAATTTGTTATCTAGTATCAGGGCAAGTTTTAATAGACTTAACCCTGGATGGCTACTGTTCGTCGAATCAACGAAGCTCATTTACTTTTTATCATATAACTTTTTATGAGTGTTCAAATCAGGGCTGTGGAGTCGGAGTCGGAGTCGGAGTTGAGGAGTCGGAGTTGAGGTTTTTGTACCGGAGTCGGAGTCGGAGTCGAAGTACCCACAAAAACTAGCGACTCCGACTCCGACTTATTTGCATTACAATTTTTCTAATATTTTTTAAAATAAAAAATGTTAATGACCAATTTCTCCAATTCTTTTTAAATATCAATTCATATTCAAATATAATTTTTCTAATAATTTTATTTTTATTTGACATAAAAAAAACAAATTTTAAACATAAATTGATATTTAGATAAATTAGTGGAATTGGCCATAAGAGGGTCTGCTTTTTGAAATTGTGAAGTCTGAAAATAAGGACCAGTATACTTTTCATATGAGTAGGTGAGTTTCAAAAATTAAAAAATTGAGATAACATCTTATTTTGACAATTTATAAGAATAGTTATATAGATTGTATCAAAGCATGTCCTTTTCTATGTTTTAATGTGACCTCAAATTTCTGTAACAAAAACCAGCGGGTTCACTATTTGAATTTCGCCAAGATATCGTTAATGAAATAGAGCCGAATTAAGGAATTTAAAAATTAAATTTGTAAAGATGTTGTTTTTTATTTATCGTATATTAACAAATATATAGCCATATAGCCAAAAATAGCCATGTTCATAAATATGACTTGAAATCTGCTGTAGCTCCTGTGGTGAAAGCATTAAGTGAACTACATTTGAAGTTCCAACCTTCAAGGTGAATTATAATAGAATAAAAGGAAAAGGAACTCGGAAAAATACATGACATTGTTCCAGATATAATTCCCATCAATGTGGGAAAAATGATTTGAGAATACTTTTATCTACTCACTTTAGGGAAAATTGGAGAGATAATAAAGACTTGCAATTTCAAATTTCGGTCTTGGACAATAATAATATTGAATTAGGAACGGAAAAATGAAATGGCGAGTACACTGAAGAAAAAGATTTAAATTTAGCAGTTTAAAAATTCACATTTTTTTTAACTCTGCAGGTGGGAGATAAACTACATCAAGCCACATTTTGAAAACTTTACAGGAGACCGCGCAAACATGTTGATAATCGCAAATGATGTTTATGTTATAAAAATGTGCATTTGTACGAATATTTTATATGATCCTAACATATTTTTTTATGTCGATGATATACTTAAAAAATTACGTCCTAAAAGGTTCGTTACCTTCTATGGTACTGTTCCATGCCTTGAGACAAACAGCACCAAGTCCAACAACAAAAGGGGTACTATTTCCCAAAAATAATAGAAGGCTAACAACATTTTTTTACGTTACATTTCTCTTCAAAATGTGTTATATAAATTGTAGAACTAACATCTGAAGGCGCATATGCATGTTTTAATAAACTTTATAAAATTTTCCTGAGAATGATTTGACTTAATAAATAAAATGTATATTAAAAACAAAAGACCTCACTTCACAATTTGCAAAAAAGGACTGTCCTTTGCCTCTATTAATATTGTGGTAAACAACACTAAGTACACTTGATTCCTTTAACGTCTAAGCCAATTGGACTTGCTGTTGTTTTCAACTTTTCTATCTCGAAAGCTACATTAGATAGGACTTATGGAAATTCACACATCTATAAATTCCAACAGTATAAAAAACGTTATTTGAAAAAGATGTGAATTGGTGTAGTTTATATCTCCCCTACAGAACTATTTTTACATTTTTTTGCACTGTTTGCATAATTTTAATAAATTAATATAACCTTTAAAATATACTAAAGTTCAATGATCCCATACGGATTAAAGCAAAACTCGTTTCATTCGAAAGATCGTAACAAAACTCGTTCGTTCCAAAATTAAATCCATTATTTTTCTATATTTCAGTTGGTTTAAATTTCTCAACTGTTAAGTTATAAGTCAAGAATGTCATAACACTTTAGAATTGAAAAAAGGTTCAACTCATTTGGTCTATTTAATCGGGCACTATATGTTTTTTGCATTTTTTCCAAAATCCAAATAAAATATTTTGCAGCTTTCCTACTCATATATTAGTAACTAGTATGTTAAAGCTCAATGCGCGGCACGTTAGAATTAAAATATCGATTTGAAATTTTTACAGAATCATTTTCTTGCTATATTTAACCATTTAACAGGTACTAAATTAAAAAAGAGTTTAAAGTCAAAAAAAAACTAGTCTCTTAAATAATGCTAGGTTAGAGTAGGAGTCGGAGTCGGAGTTGGAGTCGGAGTCGGAGTCGTGCTTAAAAAATTTCACCAAAAGGAGTCGGAGTCGGAGTTATAACTTTTTCTTAACGACTCCACAGCCCTGGTTCAAATAACGCCCTTTTTGTCAACAGCGTTGCTGATGCCAAAAGCTTGAAATGAGTGTGCGTCCACTGGATCTGGATCCTCATTTTTTCCAAGTTGAAATTCAGAGGTGTGTACTCGTTGCAACGACGAAGAGTATATTATTAGAGTACGGTTTTGTGTCTATTTTTTGGAATTTTTAATATTAATTTTGTCAGCAGCTACGTCATATATACTCACAATATGTTCCATAAAGATCGAAAATCCCAAAACCGACGACAGTACCTGAAAAATCTTCATTAACCTCTCGTGGGCCCTTATTTATGAGGTAGATACGAGACACCTATCTTGCAGGCCTTAATGAAAGAAGAAATTCAAAACAAAATACCTAATCGACAAGAATACGTCGAAAATGTTGTCAAAGGACCAAAAGAGGGTAAAATTTGTCACCTCAGTCCCTAAAGCAAACTCAGAATGACGAGAAGTAGAAAAGCATCCGTTGTGAACATAAAATTGAACTTAGTGTCTCATGCGTAAAATAAGGGTAATAACTAAATAGTTTTTTTCTTTTGTATTATTTGACCGATTATCTTTAAAAGCTGAGTAAGAAAAAAATAATTCTTTTTACCTTTTTAGTTTTTGTTGTTTTAAAATTTGAAAAACAAAAAAAAAAGAGTTCAAATTCGTATCGAATTTTAGAGATAAAAAGACTTTTTATTTTTTATTTCTTAATAAAACGCTTAACTAAAACAGATTTTTGTTTTTTTTTTTTTTACTTTAAAATTCGTTCCGCTAGAATTAAGTTTTTAAATACGTAGTTTTTCGATTCGACGACGAGTAACCTTAATGTTCTAAAATGAAGAGTAACCTTCCAGGGTTAAGCATTTTTTTAAAAATCCCCAAGCTTAAAAAGAAAGAAAAAAAATTAAAAATATGCACAAAAAAAAAACAATTTTTTTACTCAATTCACAATTCAATTGATTGTAAAACTTTCTTCTTCTTTTATTTGCATATTCGATTTTCTAATTTAAGCGATCATACAATTGTTTAATTTACATACCAAAAATATTTTATTATATCTTATCTATTATGTATTATTCGACAGAATCGATCTTAATCCCTTGCGATTTTTATGACGATCTCTGTGCTGTCATATCGAGTGCATTGTTGTATATTCTCCATCCATGCCATCTCCTTTCTGCCTTTTCGTTTAATTTCGTTCGAAGAATTGTTGGAGTAGTTTATATTTAGAGATTTTTATCACATATGTATATGACTTAAGTATGCGGTTTTTCGTCTTTTTTTTTTTGATTGATAAATTCTCGTCTTTGGTTTATTCTTTTCAAGATCTCGTCATTAGATTTGTAAGATGTCCTTTAGGGCACTTATGGCGCGTTCTATCTCATTGTCTGTAATGTAAGTTTCTGTTAATTTTTGAGATCTTTAGTTGAAATAGCATGATCTGCTGTTGTCGGAGAATATTTGTTGGATATATTCTCTACATATCGTCGCCTTTTCTGTTGTCTCAAATACTTCTTCATTATTATTTTTGTAAGGTATTGAAGAAATTTTTGACAATAGACTACGTACCGGACTATGGACTAATATATAAATTTGATTATAGACTTGATTATGGACTAGACTTTGACTTAGGCTGAATTGAACAATGGTTTGGATTATGGATTGAATGTGGATAAAAATAGCATGATATATAAAGTAAAAATATTTCTTAAAAAAACTATTAACTGGACTATAGGTTTATGTGTTAATTAGAATAAGAACCAGGTTATGGACTGTACTACGAGCTAGACTGACTGATTTAAACTGCTTATTTATTTTTCATTATACAGTTTTTAATTCATTTTTTTTTTTCAGTTAATAAACAATGTAATAAAGTTTTCGGAAACATGTAAATGAATTGAAAAATGATAATTAATTACAGCAAATTTCGAAAAACCAATAATACCATTGGTTAAATATTGATGTTTGACTGTTTGCTGAGAGGCACCGATGATGAGAATGTGGTTAATTTCGAAACGTTAATTCAACCCGAGTTTGATACCCAGCTCATCCAAAAATAAAAAATTATCAATAAATTTTAATTAATTTCATGTTGTAAAATAATTTAATAAAAATTAAATTTGACGAACTAAAGCCTCACTAAATATAAAAATTTAAAGTTTTATAAATAACTTTGATAATAAACTTGCAAGTGCACGGCTAAAAAAACTAAACTGGCAACATACTTTATTTTTTGCGAGAGCAATAGAGAAAGTTGTTTTTGTTTTCATTTTGTTTTTTCTTAACCTACTTACAACTACAATTAGTGTTGGAAGAATTCCAACCAATTGTAGTAAGGAATGTAAGAAAAGATAAACTCACTGTTTATTGTTGTTGCTTTTGTTTAAGCTTTGATATGGTTACAAGTAAGACTGTTGCTTATAATTCTTATTCGCTTAACAGTTTTATTTGTTCAATATCTTTAGTTTTTCTGAAATCTTTGGATGAATTTTCCTGATGATCTGGCCTAAGCAACCAGTGAAATGCGCATAGGTATAGCTTATCAGGAATAAAAATTTGGAATTAGGCACGATTAACATAATCTTGTAAATTAAAAATTGTATAATAACAATTATTAGTATTGTGGTTATTTTGTTGAACTATTTATGGTTTTTAATCCAAATTTTTTTTTAATATTCTTAATTAGGCTTAAGTTTATTAAATTTCGCGGTTCGAATCCCGGCCACGGTCAAGAATGAAAGATTATCAATGACAATTTTAATTAGTTTTCATGTTGTAAAATTCATTTCTTCATAAAAATAATTTAACGAAAATAAAATTTAATGAACTTAAGCCTAATTAAGAATATTAAAAAAAAAAGTTGTATAATAACATAATACTCAATGCAAGAACTTTAAAAAATTGTTAAATTTTATTATGCAACAAGTTCCAGTGTTAACATGCTTGATTACCCGTTTTGAGAAGCAGGTTTCAGTAGCTAATGAGCCGCAAAGAACTGTTGCTCGACATGTTTGCACTGGGGAAGATGTGGATGCTGTACGAGAAAGTGTCCACATGGATCCATCTCTGTCTACTCGTCGACGTGCTACTCAATTGGAAATCTCTAGAACTGTATAGGGATGTTTCCATATAAAATTCAACTGGCTTAAGAATTATTGCCTAATGATGCATCCCAACAGCTGCAATATGGCAGTCAAAGTTGGCCCACAAAGTCACCCCTATCGCATTTTTTTATTTTGTATTGTGAATGCTTCCCATAACAAATTTTTTGGGAATGAATTTCCAAACCTTAAAAATTTGGCATCGCCAATGTTTACTCCCGGGAGTATTTTTACTAAACAAATTCCCAACAAGTGTTAATGTGAACGAGAAGGGAACATGTAAATTTTAATTTTTTTCCTAAAGTAGGACTAAACTAAATTACTTTTTCCTTTTATTGAAGGAGTGTTAATAAAGAAAATGAAGATAAACTAGAGTTTGCTAAAAACCGTAAAAATGTGAAACCGCGGTTTCGGTTTTAAAATGATTAAAACCGGTCGGTTTCGGTTCGGTTTTCGGTTTTGAAAATATCCCAATAAAACTACATAAACCTGTATATATGGGGCAATCCAAGTCAAATCGGACAGTTTGGAAAAAAACATTTTTTGATTTCCTTTATATTTTACTGTGTTGATGTTCCCTCTCAACAGCACGTTTCTGCAAATTTTCAGATTTTTGGCTTATGGTTACAGAGATATCGAATATTAAAAAAATCGGGTTATAAGAAAACTATGTTCAAATAAATTCTTATAACTCTTTCAATATTAGTCCAAATAGAATAATTTTTTCTTTGTATTTTTTTCTTTTTGTGTCTGCTTTCCAATAAAAAATAGAAAAAAATTTGCACAATGGGCTTGGATGCGATTTTCGGGATTTTATATTTTAAATAAATTTTTTTCCCTGTTTGTACTCTTTGATTTTCTTGAATTTTTTTTTTTTTGTATTAAATTATGATTTTTTTCTTAAATTTTAAGACACTTTTGGTTGTGGGATTCAAAAAACTACTTTTTTTCTGATTTTTTGAAATTTGTTAAAATAAAATATTCGATTAAACCACTGTGAACATTTATTTGTTTATTAAAAACACCATGATTATTTTTTTTATTTTATTAGTGTATTTTTTTTTTAAATTTTTACAAGCATTTTCATTTTTTCATGAAGAAAACTTTTTGGCTATTTTTTATTGGATAGTAGACAAAAAAAGAAAAAATATTCTTCTTGGACTAATATTGAAAAAGTAAGGAGTATTTATTTGAACATAGTTTTCTTATAACGCGAATATTTTAATATTCGATATCTCTGTAACTATAAGCCAAAAAAATCTGAAAATTTGCTTAAATGTGCTGTTGAGAAGGAACATCAACACAGTAAAAAATAAAGGAAGTCAAAAAATATTTTTCTTCAAACTGTCCGATTTGACTTGGATTGCCCCATATATATTTTGTATGTTATACAATTTTTTTGTAAAAATTACCTAAATGAGTTTTCTCAGATCACTTTGGATGATTACAAACTGATTTATCACTTGAGGGATTGAAAATGCATTTATATGTGATTCAAACATATGAAATGAAAAAAGGAATCAGATAATTGTATCCCAATTGATTCTTTGAGGTGGTTCATTTTCTCACAACGAGTGTATCATTTATTATCGAAAATTGAGCTCATATGCATTTATTTTGTTCGTGAAGCTGAGTCCTTAAAGATTTAACCATGATACAATTTTAATCATCGAGTCTTTTTGACTCTTCAGCGCGATTAAAAAATCATTTATTATCGAAAATTGAGCTCATATGCATTTATTTTGTTCGTGAAGCTGAGTCCTTAAAGATTTAACCATGATACAATTTTAATCATCGAGTCTTTTTGACTCTTCAGCGCGATTAAAAAATCAGAATATGCGCTCAATTTCTGATTGTAAAAGATACAATTTCTTTAAGCATAAATTTATTTTTAAAGTAAGAGCTTAAAACCGAGGTTTTTTTGTCGGTTTTCGGTTTCGGTTTTTAGGCATTGAAAACCGCGGTTTCGATTTCGGTTAAAACCGAACAGCAATCCCTAAGATAAACACTATTCATTGTTTATTTTATTATGTTTTTATTAGTATTATATTTTGTATATTTTTCTTTCACAATACAAGCAAGTTATTCACAATAGAGCCTTTTGTTTATAAGGCACTGACAAATAATTCACAATAGAGATTTTTACTCCAAAAATATTTGCGATACCGATTTGTTGGGGATGGGAACATAGGTTTGCTCCCATATAACATATTCCCAAAACATTCGCGATAGGGGTGATTATATAGATTATGGCTTAGACTATTTATTTAATTACAAACTACGGCTAGACTCTTTAAACTGACTGCCGACTGGTCTATATACCATTAATTATACTTTAACCCAGACAATAAGAATACTGTGGAGTATAAAATAAATTAAACTATTTAGAGACTATAGACAAGCTTAGTCTGCTTTCACACGTTTCATATTTGATGCTCAACTCTTATGTTTTTAGGTGAGGGAAGAAAGAAGAAAGGGGGCTAGTACGGAGATGCCTGCACTCGGTCAGTACGCTTTGCGGTTTTATTCGTAACGATGGCTGCATTTAATTTTTTTCTTTTCTTTTTCTCTTTGATTTGCTGTTATTAAAATTATTGTTGTTTTAAACCGAAAAAAGTTGAAAACGGTTGCTGCGTGTGATTATATTGGCATCTTTAAAAGGGAATTGAAAAGAAGTTGAGCATCAAAAGATGAAACGTGTAAATTCAGACTTATTAAACTAAGCACTTTATTCAAAATTCCAAATTTCCTATAAATCGTAAGTTTTTGGTTAATTTTCTAATTTAAAAAAAAGTGGATAGTTTGGTATAAATTGTGAATTTTTGTTAAAATTTCCTATAAATTTATTTATGGACTCTGCTTTAATTACGTTACAAAAATCAATTTTCTTGCCAAATTTCTATTATTCAACTAAAGAACCTTCAGTGCTAAGAATACAAATTGAAGAATATTTTAATTTCCTTTCAAAAATCAATTTTAAATTTCAAATTAAATTCAATAACTCAGCAAAAAAATCTATTGTATGTATAAGCTAAATTTTCCAGTGCATGCAATTTTTTTTTACATAAAAATTAGTTTAAGAAAATTATAGTTTAATCATTAATGTATTTTCATTTCCCAAAAAGAAGATAATGAACTTTGTCCACTCCAAAGTACTTGTAGCCACCAGCACCTTCTTCAACGCATTCTTCAACGTCTTTAAAACTCTCACAACCTTGTGTGTATGTATGTGTCTTAAGTCTTTTGTTTGTAAGTCATATTCACACGCAATCTGCAAAATGTATTTTTTTCTACTTGTTCGTCATTAATTTATTTCAAAATTCAATTAATTGTCATTACAAAGCATTACATATACATATACATTTCAAGACTTTGGTTAGAGTTGTTGCTTTTGTGTCTTCGGCATTTTGGTAGCATCCCAAAAATAGTGTTTTATATTAATTTTTATGCAATTTGGCGACAAAATGTAAAACACGGGTAATAAAATGCAGGCATTAAAAATAATTTGTTTCTTTCTTCCACCGTTACTAATGCAGATGATGCTGCTGACTTAAAACAATACCTTTTTCCCCGTTCGCGGGCAGATTTAAGTTAATTTAATTTCAGCAAAAATAAAGTTTGTTTAAATTTGCTGTTTTGTTATTTGGATGGGGAATTGTTATAAATAATTTTATGTTTTTTTTTTTTTTTTTGTGGGTGTATGTGAGTGTGATTGTGTACATCAGCTTTCTGGGGACTTGTTAACAATAGATTTGAAATAATGGTCTTGAGAAAATACGGTACTGATTTTACATTGATCGCAAATGTTACAAACCAAAATATGTACATATATAAACTGTAATGTTACATATGTTCACTCAATGTTGGTTGATGAAGATGATAATAATGTTTTTTTCAAATGACTATAAAAATTTCCATAATAATGATGATATGGAATAACACTGTTTTCAAAAAAAAAAAAAAACATATAAACCATAGAAAATTACTGCTAACTAGATTTACTGCTTATTTAACAATTTTAGATCTTATGGTTCGCATACAAAATTTCAATGATAAATTCAGTTTATCAATAGTATGAAATGGGAATGTAGCACATTTAAACGAAACCTTAATAAACATTCAGGTTTGAAAATATGTTGCAAAGAATATTCTATCCGAACTTTCAAACTTGTAAAACAGACGAATATGCCATTGATTTACATGAACGCTTGCTATATGGCCTTAACTCATAGTGAGTCTAAGACACTGGGTGATAAGCTAAACATTTACCAAACGCCCCAATGTGTGCTTTGGCTAGCGTACACACACAGGATGCATTTAAGTGTATAATCCGCTAAAAATTCGAACTCAACCCCTTGATTAGGAGCCGAAACTATCTAACCTACGCTGCTTAAGGAATAGTCAGCAGCATCTGCTGAACACCAGCAGCACACAGGTCGTAACTTTCATCACAACTCGAAACCTCCAATTGCAATTCAGGAACACTCTTCCCGCAATCTTTCCTATTCAACGAGAGCCACAACGTGATCGTCCAAGGGAAAATTCCCTTGAGAAAAGCACTTTTTGTCAATAATTATCATTTTGTGAAAACTACACTCTGTGGACCCTCTTCCACCTCCAGGCTTTCGACTGTAGATACGATGTATTTAATGTGTATACATATATTATTTACAATTGATTTGCTTTTAGTTGAACCCATTTCTTGATGTCGATCGCGCATAAATAAGAAAACATTAAGCAACCAGTGAAATGCGCATAGGAATAGCTTATCCCATCAACAATAAATTTCAGTTTATCAATAGTATAAAATGGGAATTTAGCACATTTAAACGAAACCTTGTTAATTAATTTTTGAATCCCAAGAAAAACTTTGACAATTAATGTCGTTAATATGGTATTTATTTTTAAATTGCCAACCCTGGTCTAGAACTAAAATTTATGAGCTGGTTTTTAGACAAATTTATGGACTAGATAAATAAATAAACTATGAGCTAGATATTAACGGCCAATTTTTAAAATCGTTTTTAATACAAAATTCTGTTCTTCACTAAGCACTTAAATGTTACTTAATTCACCAGGCTGTTACATTTAAATTCAACTTAAGTTTCCGTTGTAATTACTTCGCGAAGAAGCCTCAATATCACAACAGTACAACAGCAACTTTTACAGTCAGCTATTTTTTGAGATCCCCTTGTTAATAAATACACTTTTTTATTCTACTTTACTTTTATCCTTATTAAATAGGACTTTTCAAATAAAACACAAAAAACTAAACCGTATTTAAATACGATTTAATGTTATATGGAAATTAACATAAAATAGATTTAAATACTATCCTGAAAACTGGACAAAAACTTTGATAACTCTTACCTCCCTACTTTAAAAACCTCAACAGATCAAAATAAACGGCTGGTCCTTTTAGTAAAACTACTTAATTCGAATCCTCCTATAATTCTAAAAAAGCCGTCGGCTCTTTCTAATACGAATGATCGGGATTTGTATGCCGTCTTTCCTTTACTGCTTTTTTATCATTGATATATGAATAAAAATACACCTACAACCAACTTCAAGTTAAAAAGTAAGAATTACAAAACAAAACATAATTGCAGAGTACATGAAATTGTGTTCCCCTCCCCAAAATTGTAAGTCTGGACAGGGACTTATGACCGTATTCATAAAAAATATTTCAACTTTAATAAAGGTTTACAAAACAAATTTTTTCTTAATAAAAGCTTCTTAAATTTAATAATCGTTTATGAATAAGGGGGTTAGACTACAAACTAAAAGTTTTCTTTTTTTTAACTTTTTTAAAAACCAACTACCTTAAATATTCTTTTAATGAATTAAATAGTTTCAATTTCCGTTTTCTTTTTTTTTTTTGCAAATGTATTTTAAGTTTTATGAAAACCTATAGGCAACGGTGTAGTTAAAAATGAGAAGCTTTTTTATTTTCATTTTTATTTCTTAAACATGAACATTGTTCACTCATTTTATTGTTTGTTAAGACAATTTTTTCGTTTTATTTTTTTTTTTTTGTTGGCTTTTTCTTCATGTAAAACATGCCGTCTTATTAGACAATAAATAATTGTAATTTTATTGCATTTTTATGTAAAACTACAAAGAAATAATTTGAAATTTATACTTATTTGTTGTATTATTTTTTTATTACAATTGTTTTAAGATTTATACTCTTAGTTTCTTTAGTAAAAAAAGAGAAGATAATTTATAATTTGTTTTGTAATCGTTCATCCTCCCTTTTAAAAAATAGAGTCAATGAATTATTACAAAATTTTTGTAAATATATCGCAAGGTCAGGTTAATATATCTTAAGACAAGGTCTAAACAAAAAACTTAAGAGGTAAACTATGGATTAGACTTTATACTTAACTAATGCCCAATTTTAAGGATTGATATTTAAACACATTTATGTTTAAAATCGTTTTAAATACAAAATTCTTTTCTTCACTAAACACTTAAATGTAACTTAATTCCCCGATGTGGTATATTTAAATTCATTTTAAGTTTCTATTGGAAAAAACTTTGCAAGGTGGTCTCAATATTAAAACAATACAACAACAACAGGCAAAGGAATAGCAGTCAGCTGTTTTTTGATAACAACTTGCAAATAATTACTCTTTTTATTATACTTTTTTGTATTTAGCAGTGCTACCATACTTTTATCTTAATTAAATAAGACTTATAAAAAACACAAAAAATCAATGTTAAATACACACGATTTATGGTTATATAATTTATATAATATAAATACAATCCTAAAAATTGGGCATATGAATTACACAATTGACTAAATAATTGTCTTGATGAAAACTCAATTGCCTTCTTGATGAAGGCCATTGACTATTCCACAAAAAAACGACTATGGGTTAAAGTAGCATATTGACCGTAAACTAGACTGCGGACTAGACTATAATAAGGAACTGTAGTAATTATTAAATTTAATACTAAACTACAAAATAAATTATAGATAAGATAAGACTGAGAACATAACTAGAGCATAAACTATGCACTAAAACGTTAACTACAGGAGTTTAGGAGTTTAAATTACCATCGACTAAAATAAGAAAAGCAGCGACAACATTAAAAAAATTTTTCAATTTAAACAAAAAATTTGTAGAATCAAAACATTTTTTTTTTCAAACAATTTATTTTGCATTTCGTTTACTTAAAAAAAAAATCGTATTTTTTCAAACAAATAATTGTTAAATGTTTAAATTTGTTTTGAAATGAAAAAAAAATTTCAAACAAATAATTTTGCTGAACCCAACAAAAAATTTTACTGAAATTGATATAAATCAAGCAAAAAAGTTTACTATATTTGCTTTATTACCAAGCCACGAGCAACGGCGCGCACCCAGCAACAGTGAAGAGAAGGCAGCGGGCTTTGAGACACATTTCTATTTTGAAATAATTTCTTAACTTTCTTATTGCCTGCTTCGTTATACTTAATGTTTTTGTCATCATTCTACGCTGAAAAATTTGATGTACGTAACTAAATAATTTTAACAAATAGCATTCGGGAATTTTTGCTGCTTATATTATATTTTAAACATGAAAATAATGTATGTTTTCCCTTTTGTAGTGTTGTTGTTGTTTCTATGCAAAGCAAATAAATCGTTTTTACCTACTTATTTTTGTAGTGTTGTTGTTTTACAAATTAGTCACGATATTTTATCTTCTTTCTTATTGTTGTACTTTTTTAAAGCGTGTAAAAAAAGACTGTGTGTTTTTTCTTTTGTTCTTCATATTTTTTTACACAAAGAAGAGTTGCTTACGATAAAATACTAAATTGCAAAAAAAAAACGACTAGATTTAAGTGCGTTAAGTATATAAAAGTTATGTCTTCAAATTCGGCCATGACGATTCACCAAAGCGCCCAACGTGTTTGCATATGGTAGATGCAGATGTCTTTAAATGCCCTAGATTCCAGGATCTTAGACATGTCGTGGAAACTGAAGTGGAATATACTATTTCTACCTAGAATATCCCAGACATAATGCTACACCCAGAGCCAAAATGGCTGTTAATTTGGAATTTTGTGACTCGGATAAATTTAATGTTAAGAAATGAGTTAGAAAGATGAAAATAATAAAGAGCGTTACAGACAAATACAGGTAAAGCATAAACATTAACCAGCCCTGCAACGTAAAATTAAAAGCAGCCCCGTGGGAAGAATGGTCGAATATGGGAAGGCGGTTCAGTCAGTAGTCGAATTTCGAATTTTGCCGAATTTAACGTAATGTAGATCCCGGTCTGGATTTTAGACAAGACTATAAATAAAAGTTTAAGTTAAATTAAGAAACTATGATCTGAAACATAAACTAGAATTTTAAATCTTCAATGAAAACAAAAAAAATCAATTTTGTTTTACTTAGATACAACCATATTGAATTAATTTTTTAATTGTAACTAATAATTGTCAAATATTGGGAATACTTTCTTACGATTTTAACACTATCTCGTTTTCTTTCCTCTTTGCAAAAACCAAGTGTCATTACTTTCCGTGTTTTATATATTTAAAAAAACTATTCAACTCATTTTTAAACATATCAATTAAGCATAAAACTTATCACATCTCTACATCAATCTAAATGGCATTTGCTTATAAAGTACATTATTAAACAGAAATAATTAAATTTAAAAAAAACTACTCAAATGACCGAGTCTTATGTACTTCCTTGAACAATAAACTGCTATATTTTTCTTTTAAAAATTATTTTTTTTTTTTTTTACAAAATTGTCTTGAATATTTGAAACAAACATTTATCAAACATAATGCATGGAAAGGCAAATAAATAGAAAATACTACAAAAAAACTAACACACATTTTCTAACATGATCTTGACATTAATGAAAAATATTAAATGAAAAAAAAAATCAATTTAACGCTTAAGACAAGCATGAAAAAAACACTAATTGAGGAAAGAAAATGAAAATGCTTAAAGACGATGCATGCAGAAAATGTTTCAAATAATGAAAATGTTGCAGTTAAAACAAGCCCCAATCCGGCTTTTATAGAAATGAAAAGTCTTCAGCACTCATCACAAACGATTACATACAATCAACAACATTTTCATTATCAACATAGAAATTAGTTAAGATCATAAAAATGAAAATCACATTAAATAATGCCATCACCATCACCAGCAGCAGCACCAATAACTCCAATATCCTCTAATACACAAAATACAGGCCCAACGCCGACACTAGTCTTTTGAAAACATGTAATATTTGCATTAAAATTGTTGCAACAAATGAAAAATCTTCAACAGCATCATCTCATCGTGATCATCATCCTTAACACATAAACACAAGATCATGGGAACTAACACCCATTTGGAACAAAACAACAACATGTTGAATATTGATTTGATTTTTATTAACCTTGCAACATAATTTCTCTTTCAAACACATACTCTTTGAATAATTCGATGACTGACTGACTGACTGAATGGCTGATTGGACGGTTGGTTGGAGTTTTTGTATCATAAACAACACAATCTTGATTTTTTTTTTTTTTTTAAATTTATCGTCGCTTGGGAATATCTGCCAGTTCCTTATTACCATTTGCGAGTTTTTTTTTCCTTTTTTTTTAAATTGGTCTTTTATTGATATAAACTTTCAAGAATAATTTCAAATTGTTTCGTTGTTTAGCTTGTATTGTGTTGGTTTTATTTTTGCTTGTCTTCTCTATTAAAGCTCTTAATAAAATTTGTATTTATTGAAAGCCATTTAAAATGCCACCACCATTGTAGCAAATAGACAGACGAATGCTTTGACAGCAATGCAATTCAGCGTCGGCCGCCAATCGACCACTACTTTCTAATCTAACCCACAAGTATATTGAGCAGCTAAATTCAATTGAAATATAGTTGGAGCAAAATAAACAGTGGTGCAAGGAAAGGAGAATTGGTTAAAAACAAATTATAGAACTATGGCTGGACTACTGAATAGACTTTCGACTAAACTATGAACTATAGAATATATTATGAACAAAACTACGGACAAGACTAAGACATGTATCGTCGCGTTTCTTCCTTAATCACGTAAGCGCCATTTTTTCGAAATTGACTTTTTTGGTTTTTATGGTAGAAAATAACATTTGCTACCAGATTGCATTCTCATCTTGACATTTCGAAAACCTAGTGCAAAATAGAATGGTTTTTATACATATGGAGGATTTCATGTCAAGTGACTCAATTTTTAAATCGAATTTTGCTACATAAGCCACTCGTATCCCAAAAAGCGACCAAAACTACCTTAAAGGAAAAGATATAAACTTTCTTTTGAAAAAAATAACTCCCGCTAAAAAAAAAAACAATAAAAAACAGTTTTAAATTAAAAAAAAAAAAGTTTAAAAATTTTTTTTTAAAAAACAAAAAAATTTTTTACGAAAGATTGATCAAATAGCTATTGAAGCTACTTGGGACAAATTTTGCTAACACCAATAGGTTATAAGTTATATGGATTAGAAAGAACACCTGTTTGGCCAAAATGTAAAATTTTGACCCCCTCAAACTCATAAACTTTTTGACCGATCTTGTTGAAAATTTGTGTCTAAACTACTATCCAATAGGACCTTGGTGCAAATTTCATCCAAATCGGAAGACATCGATTTAAAAATTGGGCCACTTGACATGAACGTGGAAATAAAAACACTCGGAATAAATTAAGTTTTTTATACTTACTTTAAGTACGAGTCGTACTCAAACATTCAAGTTCGAATAACACTAAAACGTACATAAAACTATTCTAAATGGGATAACCTCCAAAAATCAATCCCGGAATTTCTTAAAATAAGTACAAAATTCATAAACCAAGTAAAAAAAAGATTAAACTTTTCGTTGGTAGTGTCACTTTGAGAGTTAAATTAGAAAGTGAGTGTTTTAATCTCATTTAACTTATCAAAATTTGTTGTAGACACTACAACAACACCACACAAGCAGTTAAAAAACGATTTTCTTGTTGTGATTAGAAACAACAAAAACAACAGAAGAAGACGAAAACACATTATTTTCATGTTTAAAAGTAAAATTGAGAACTCTTGATTATCATTTAGTTTATATTTTCCGTTAAATGTGTACATTAAGTTTTTAAAGTCAAAACCATATCGAGAATGATGCTGGTGTTTAAAAATTGAAATTATGTAATGTGTAAAACGGGTAAGTAAATCAATCATAATCCTTTAATTTAACTTCTGGTTTATTTCAAGTACGAATTTTAGAATTGAATTAATTTTATAATACGTGAATCAAGCGCATTCAATCTTAGTTTTACTTAAATCAATTTTATTTTCGAATTATTTTGCGATTGAATATCTCCACTTGAATCAATCTTTCTGTGCTCACCGTACTATTAATACCACTGCGGATTGATTTGAGTAAGAATGGCTCGATTATTTTCTTTTGAGTGCAGCAACTTCACACAGAAAAAAATACCAATGTAAAATTAACATGGAAAAATGTTGATTGAGAATCATAGTAAATTTCTGCAAAAGAATACCCTTTTTTTAAATTTATCATTATTTCATAATAATTTTAAATAAAATAACCTTAAATCATGTTTATTTAATATTATTCACTATTAAAATAAAAAAAAAAAAAATATTAAAATATAAATAAATATGGATTCAATATTGAATCCATGAAAACCGGTTTTATATTAAAATCAAAAGTGTATCTTGTTAAATTAACATGCATACATACTTAAGTATGTTAATTTTTTATTTTCATTCTTAAAATATGTTATAAAAAGAGGACAATTCCCGTATTCTTTTAATTAAAATTAGTTAGTTAAATAGTGCATCAAGTTTTCAAAGTATATTGATGACGAAATCCATATCAGGCGATACTGATGCTTCTGTTGACAAAGGAGAACTCAAAATAAGTGAAACATGTGTTACAAGGGTAAGTGTATTCAATTATTCTTAAATAAATGCATATGTTGTCTCTGAGGCTTCTTCACACTGTTATAACACACTCAAACCAATTTGATTCTACATGAAATTCACGTTGTTTCAACTTGAAATAACTTTCATTCAACGTGATTCGGATTGTTATTTCAATATAAATTACATTTTGCTCTAACTTTACTGCAATGTTAAATTAACATGAATTATAGTTATTTTAAAAGAAAACAAATGTTGTTCGCAGTTATTGTAAAACCAGGTTGAATTAACATGAAAGACGTATAAAGCAAAATCACCACCGAAAAATTTTAAATCAACCTTGTTTTCTACGTTTTTAACTTGATTTTTTTCTGTGTGTTCGGTAAAAACGACACTTTTCGTGAAGTAACTCCAAAACTATTTAACCTATATAGCACAAATGTTCCTTAAGCCCCTATTATTTTAATAAAATGCAATTTTTTTTCTGTATGCCAAACCTTTATCTCGAGATATAAACATGGCTCCCATACAAAAAACGTTCTGGCCCGAAATTCGACCCTTAGGTGTTAACGCGTGTCCATAGGGGTTTTATTTCTAAGACCGACCCAACTATTATCTTAAAACCAACATTTCTTTTAAAGAATTCAAAGCTCTATGTCTGCTCCTTATAGTAGATCCCGTAAAATGTATGGAAACCCCATAAAGTTTGTCGAATATGAGTTATTTTTAAAATTTTTCGAAAACGAAAATTCTTACGGTGCGACGCATAAAACATAATTTTTTTTAAGATATAGATACTGGGGTGGGTACCTGATTAAAATTTTTAACAAATATAATAAAATTAAAAGTTTAATTAAATTGCAAATTGCCGTTGGCGCCAAAAACACGTAAGCGACAAAATTGGCTCCAGTTACTTGTGAGTAAAATTTTTTTTCAAAAAATGTTTCTACAACCTTCAGAGAATCGCAAAGCCATATTTTGTAAAAAAAATGTTGTTCCAAAACTTATATTTAAAGCGTTACTAATGGTGTTTTCTTTTCTACAAAAAATGTGACATTTTATTTTAAAAAAATTGCAATATAGTGTCTGTTTCTTAAAAATTTTGCTCCCAAAAAGGGTAACTTGTTTTATTCTAAAAAACTCATCATTTTCGGGAGCAAAATTTTTATTAAACAGACACCAAATTGCATTTTTTTTAAATAAAATGTCACATTTTTTGTAGAAAAGAAAACACCATAAGTAAGTTTTTTTTCGATTTCTAAAAAAATTAGTTGTTGCCGCTTACGTGGTTAAGGAAGAAACGCGGCGATATATATTATAGAATAGACTTGGATATGGGCTGAACTTTAGACTGGATTATAGAGTACACTAAGGACTAGACTATAGCTATGACAGGACAATGAACTATAATGGATAATGGAAAACTACATATGAGACTATGGACAATCCTGTGAGAATTATCATAAACATAAAGAGACCAAGGACAAGACACACCTAGACTATGTACTATTAAATATATTATGTACCACATTATAGAATGAATTATGGGCTAAACTATTTATAAAGTAAAGAACTAGATTACTACACTGCAAAATAGTAATCGAATATACTATGAACTGCATTACGAATGACTACAACGAAAACTTTAGACAAGACTGAGAATAAGATTTAAGTAAGACTATGAGAACAAAACTTGTCTCTCTGATATTGATTTAAACAGAATCCACACCTTCATTGAATTAACCAGCTTAGCGGGAATATTAGAAGACAGGTAACATAGGACCCTTAGGAGACGGTGAAACATGGTAGCACAGCGGGAACTAATTAATGGACCCATGTGAGCTGTGCTTGATTGCGGCTGCTAATGGAACCTAACCTAAGACTATGCGCTACTGTATAAAGAAAAAACTATTCTGGGCTGTAGACTTTTGGAAAGAATAACAATGAAATACTTCATACAAGAATTTAGGCTAAGCTTTAGACTAAGCTATTAACAAGATTAGGTAATAAATTTTAATCTTGACTACGAAGTGGACTAATAATCGACTTAAGTATACAGAAAAAAATTACGACAAATCAATTGTCATATTGAATACCAAATTCGTTAATATAATTAATTTTTTAATTGAAAAGGCACCAACAACCGAATTTGTAAATATAAAAAATACTTTTGTTAATTCAAATTGTTGATATTCAACAAAAATTTTTAACAACGCAATTGTAATATTGAATAAAATAATTGTTAATACGTATATACAAATTTTAATTACGAGTTTGTCATATTAATAAAATATTTTTTAGCTTATTGGCTTTTGAAAGAAAAATTATTATAATTATAAACTATTTATTTGATTAATTTTTATTGAAATGTATATTAAAAACTACATCACAAACACCATAAACAATTATTTTAGCATACATATTCACCTTTAGAACTGGATGCACAATAATGTTTTAACATCTGCATAAAAGGGAATCTTGACACAATAATCGACTAGTATTTGAAAACTAAAATAAACGAAAAAACCGTTAAAATCTATTAATTATTCAAACCACAACTTTACTTACCCCAAAGAATGATTCTGTTTTTCAATAATCTGCCTATCTTTTGGACTTTTAGTTATTTAAGCTCAAAATATTGAAAATTTTTTTCATATTGATTTTTTTTTTTTTTGACAGAAAATAAATTTTAATGATGAAACAGAATTGAGTCTTCAACTTCAGGCAAAAATTCTAAAGCCCATAATTAAAACGTCGGCAGTAACTTCAAATTCTCTCTCATTTCTTTCTTTTTCTTTTGTTCTTATTTTTCTTTGTTTACAAAATGTATGAAATTGAATGAAAGTATGGTAGCATTGTTAAGAGAATAAGTGTCTATATGTGAGAGCATTAGAAAAAACGTCCTCAAAATAAAATTGATTCTATTTTCTCGACCGCATTCTCTGGCATAATTTTATGTCAAACTGTATGAAAAACAACGTTCAGCCCCAGTTCTGTTTCATCATTTATTGTGTGTATTTATTTTTAAACTGAAACAAATTGTTAATAGCTGCGTTCGTTTACCCCAACATTTGTACAAATTTGTACTGGATTTTACTGAAATGCGTTCGCGTACACATAAATTTGTTAAAATTTTCATATAACTCACCTACTGGATTTTACTGGGATTTTACTGGAAAAGTAAACGAACGCACATAATATGTATGACAATTTACAAACATGTTAATTAAGAAAATTGGTAAATATATTTGAAAAACTTTAAAAATTTTCATTTATTACTTAATAACTGTTTTTATTTTTTTTTGTGTATAGACTAGAGAAAGAAAAAAACTTTTGACTTTATGCAAGACTATGAACAAATTTACTAGACCTTAGACTGGACTATGCAATACGCTATGGTTGAGACAATAGATAAGACTATGAGTTGAAAAACGAACTAGAATATTGACAAGTCTATAGACTACGAGAAGGACTTTGAACTAAACTTTGAACGAAACTGAGGACTAGACAGTAAGCTCGATAACAAACAAAAATACAGCCAAAAGACAATCATGTGAACAATACTAAACACTAGACAGTAGACTGACTTTCGATAAGAATATGGACTCGATTTTAAAGCATAATAAACGGGCATGTTCTAGAAATCGAAATGAAATGAAATCGAACGGGTTTTTAAGTTCAGTTACTTTCAAAACTTGCTAAGATTCTTCTGTTTTTAAGAGTTGTTATTATAAAAAGAAAGAAGCAACTAAAAAGAAATATTTTTATGAACTTTCATTACAGAGTCCATTTTAAAATTTGGTCGATTTCTAGAACATGCCCGATAGACTAGCAAATAATCTAAACTATAGAATAGAAAACAAACAAGTCTCTGGGTTAAACTATTGGCTAAATTAAATATGACCCAGACAATGGACTAGAGTATGTAGACTATGGAGTAGATAATGAAAAATACTATTGGCTAGAATATGGTCTAGACTATAGTCTATAGGTTACGGAATATTAACAAGACTCTGGATAATTCTATTGAGTAAAGTAAAGAGTATCTACAAAAACAATACTGGTCGTGTTCGAACCTATCAGTTATCTTTACCTATTTCAACGCTTATGTGAACGCTTTTAAAATATGGCAGCTTTTACGCCATAGATTTCTATGCACAGCTAGATTTCTTTTTGTATAAATTACGAGCATAAATTATAAGCTAGACTATGGGCTAGAATGCTGGTTTGGCTATGGACTAGATTATGCACTGAACGATGCACTATATTACGAACAAAACTATAGATTATACCAAGTCATTTTCGCAAAAAAAAAGCTTAAGCGACAAAAACAAAAACAAAACTAAAAAATGTCATAAAAATTCTGCATTAAGGTTGCCGCTTAAGATAAAACTTTCTTTGCTATAAAATAGTAACGGTACCTTATGTGACTGTGATATTTTAGGAGATGATGCGAGATAAAAAAAAAAACGAATTTCGCTTAAGCTTTATTTTGCGGTAAGGGCTCGATAATATGGCCTTTACTATGAGCAAGACCATAGACTAAGTATTAGACGAAATTTTGGACTACACTCTGTAGATAACTATGGAGACGAGGGCAGACTGCAATATGGCATATGGAATTCCTTTCGACTGCAGGCAATGGTTTTGATTATGGATTATGCTCAACAGTAGGAACTTGCCTGTGAACTAGGCAATGACTTAAATATTGTATGTAAGCAATTTTTGTTTTCTACTAATTTAGTTTTTAATTCAAAACCACTGTGGCTCATCTTAAGTTGATGCGAGTGCTATTGCAATTACCAAAGCATGCAATTGATGCTGGTTTATTTAAAGAAGTGTAATATTATTTTATTTTATTTTTTTTGTTTTCCTCTTTCTACAAAAGCAAGATAATTTTTCTTTAAACTTTTATTTTTTTCATTCTACAACTACATAAATACTTTATTGGTTTTCCAGCACTTGCACTCACACATGCACACTGCAACATCGCAATGTGCCAGCGAATGTCCCAGCAAACACGAAGTCAAAACTTTGACATAAAATGACTTAATATTTTGATATCAAGTACAATTTTAAAAACTTTTTCAACGGTTTGATTTTATCATTTGAAAATCAAATTACTTAACCCTCTTATGCCTAAGAGTGCCTCAAGGCATGCTTTACAAAATTTCTACTGACGTGTAATATATATAAATAAATTTTATGAATTTCCACTTTTTTACTATTGCTTAGAGATCTAGAAAAATATTTGTAGAAGCTTCGAAAGCTCTTAAAGCATTGTAAACAATCTCGAACACAAATTGTTTTTTTTTTTTTGGTTATCATAAACAAAACCAAATTTTTTAAATTTGTTTCATTACTTTTTATTTTCAATACAAAATAACAAACAGAATTCTCAAAAATTAAATGTGTTTTTATTACTGGATACCCAAGGGTGCCTCAAGGGTACTCCTAGATGTTTTCTCACCAGGAACGTAAGCACAATGCTTTATCAATTTATTATCAATTTAAGAAAAATAACATACAAAAATGGTTTGTCGGTGAAAAAATATTAAATAATTTGTAAGTAAAAAGTTATTTCCTATGAGTAAAGCTACGGTCACACTTATTAAATATTTGATCAAATAAGCGTAACCCCTACTTTAGTTAATAGTTAGTGAGATTTAAAATGGTCTTAATATTACAAAATAAACTAACTATACTACTAGACATAGCAAAAAACAGTTTTTTGTAAGATGTGGTATTTTAATCAAAATAAATATTGATATTAAGCGAAATGATTTTTTAGTTTGGTTGTTGGTCCCGTTTTTTTCGTCAAATATTTGATAAGTCTGACCGTAGCTTAAGAATGTGAATAAGAGAAAAAAAATAAACGGGAAAGAGACTTAATCGTGGTGTTAAGAAGACTGTCCTGAAAATAAAAATGTGGAAAATAAAGGTGAGAAGGCGTGGTAAAAAACTTGAATCTATACGCTGCAGCTGTTGTTTGTTTCTATTCAGCTTGCAGATAAACAAATACGCTTTTTATTTTTAATTGTTAATTCAACCGTATTAATTAATTTAACTAATTTTCAATTTCTAGAAGTTGATGTTACTGCTGCAGACGCCAAGATACAAAAGAGCTGATCAAACGATTGACGCTAGAATCCCTGTCTGCAGTGTTGCCAACAGCTCCAATTTTTATTAATTAGTCTTAGGTCCAGAGTTACGAATATTAATTTAATATTATTTATTGATGACCATTGATGTTAATGTCAATGGTTAGATAATTGTTTGTCTCAACAGCAGCGATGGTGCCGATTGCTTAACTGACAGTTTGTTTTAGTAAATAATGAATTTAAATAAAAATTAAAAAAAAAAAATTAGACAGAATAAAAAAAATTTAAAAAGCATTTGAAAATAAAGTTTAAAATCAAGTTGAAAATAAATGAATTTCATAATTTTCCCCTCTCGTTGGGGATTCTATGTTTTACAAATTATTTTCAAATCATTTTTTAATATTTGTTGTTCGAAAAAGGGCTTGATTCCAAATAATTTTTAACTTAAAATCAAACCTTTGTGTTTGTTGGGATATCGATTTTTTTTAATGTTTGTGTGAATGTGTGTAATTGTGTGTGGCATGTTTCTTCACGTACATAAATTGTAATGATCTTGATACCAAGCAAAAAAAATAAGTTTGGGTCTGTGCCATAGTCTAGTCTTCAACGTGTAGCCTTTTTTATTATTATTATTTTCTATGGATTTTGAGAAAATTATTTCCACTTTCCAATAAAATGTGCTTGCTATACATAAAAAATTGTTTCTTTATTTTGTGTATATGTAATAGGCTTTTGGCCATCAAAAAAGTCTTAAGTTATTTTTTTTTTTTTTTTCTTAAAATTTTGTTTCTAGTTGCTGTTTTCAGTTTCACAGAAAGAAAAAGTGAAGTTGATTTTTGTAACATAAATTTTAGGATGAATAAAAAAAAAAAATTTCTAAAGACAAACTTAACTCTTTCCGATAAATAAAATAAAATTTATTTAAATACATTGTTGAGGTTAATAAGTGCGGCATGAGGTCGCATTCGAATAATAAGGGCAATAATTACGAAACAAAATAATGAATATAGTCTGGAAATAGTCTAGTACAAAATCTACTCCATTGTTAAGTGTCTATTTTAGTATTATTAAAGTCTATTACACTGTCTTGTCCTCAGTAAAGTTCACTGTCTAGACTAATTGAAAGCCCATAGTCTAGAAAATAGTGTTGTTAACAGAGTTGTAAATAGTTCTTTACACAGCATTTTCTATAGACCAGCCTTTACTTTATAATATTGTGGGTTGGTGCTAAAAGGACCAATTTTTCTATTTTAATTTAATCGTTGCAGTAGTTATCTGTTTCTTACTCTATTTTATTTTTCTGAAACAGCCAATTTGACCCAAAACAGCTTCATAAAAGTTTTGCTAGCCAAACTCTCTAAAAAAGAACTTTTCTAAAAAAATAAACTTTAATGTAAATTTTCTCAAAAGTGAATATTTTGGCATTGGCCCTTTTAGCACCAAGCCACGGATATTGTCTAAAATAAAAATTATGGAATGTTATTGTTTAGAGTCTACTTTATTGAGTTGTTTTTAGTTTAGAAAATATATTATCTTGTTGTCTTTTTCATAGTGTGATTCAATACAATAACTTATATAATTTACAGACAAGTCCATATTCTCGGTGGTTTTATCGACAGTCCATATTCTTTTAAAATTCATAGCCTAGTCTATAATTTATTTTACTGCTTAGTTTTTGGTTTAATCTGATTTATAGTTAACAATATAGTTTATCGTTTTATCTAGTCAATATTTAAGTTCTTAGCATAATAAATTATCTTTCCCACGCTCTATTTTGTAGTATAGCCTAGTTTTTAGCCTTGTCCAAAATTTTGACAGAACAGATTAGTTTTGCTGGTGTTGGTCTTTAATGAAATAATAAAAAAAGTCGCGTTTGGCCGGAAAAATCCGACATTCAGACTACGTTAAACTAAGTTTAAACTTAATCCACATCTAAAAAATCCAGCCTAAAAGTTTTTTTAAGCTAAGCAAAGAGAATATTATTTAAAAGTAAATACAACCTTCAGGCTAAATACATCAAACCAGCATCTAGATTCAGTTTCTAGTCTTAAAAAACTTTAACTGATGAACTCAACATTTAAATTTAAATTTCAAATAACATTTCCTCAATTTAATTGATGTGTGTTTTATGCGATGTTTATGTTACATGTTGGATGCTTTAACACAAAAAAGACATAATTCTTAATAAAAATAATTACAATGATTAAAGAAAGTGAATTAAAAAAAAAAAATACTTTTGTTTTCAAGATAAGAAAATATTTCTTTCAAGACATGCATTTTAGTTTCTAATGTGTTTTTAAATACCTAATAAATTTATGTTTATTTTTGGAATTTTTTCTTTCCTAAGTTTTAGATAAAAGTGGTTTTTTAACTTTTACTTCTTAAAAGTCTATAAAAAGATGTTTCCAAAGTTTTTCTGTGATAGTAAAGAGAGAAAGAAAGTGGTTCTGGTAAGACGGTAATTCATTTCGTTAATAAAGCGGCCTGCTTGCAGGGGGGAGTTGCTAGCCAGGTTGTCAAATGGCTTCACAGTCTCTCTATAATTTTGTGTGTAATAATGAAAATGACATTTAACAAAATACCGGCTCGTGTTTAAATAATTTTTGCAGAGAAAAACACCAAACTTAATAGCTTACGAGTTAAACACTTTTGCTTTTTATTAAAGAATTTTTTCTTTTAATGTTTTAAAGATATTTTTTGTTAAAATAATAGAAATTTCAAATCTTGTTTTTTTTAAGTGTTTCTTTTTAAAAGTTTCTTTTTTGCACTTTAAATTATTATATATTTTTTCGTTTCTTTTTTTTAATATTATTTTTACTTTTTGGTTTAAGTTTCATAATTTTTTTTTTTTTTTTTTGGTCTTTTAACTTAATGGTCTAGTGATTTAGTTTGATTTTAACTAATTTAAAATAAATTCAGAAACTAAATTACTTTTGTTGCGATTTAAATCAATCTGTTTGAAATTTCCGTTGTTAATAATTAATTAGAAATTTAATTTACGAGTTTAGACAATAACAAATAAAATAATTAGAGTAAGAGATTGCTTTAAAGAAACAGTGAAGGTCGAAATAAAGGGAAACTTTAAAGAAGATTAAATAAATATAATAACTTTTGCATTTAAAGTAAATTTTTATATATATTATGAAAAATAATTAGTATTGTGGTTATTATGAAAAATATTTACAAGAGCTGCTGCTATATGGCTTTATCTTATTCAATTACAAATGGAACTCGAGTGTGCGAAGCACTTTCATAACCAGGTAGCAATTTGAGTGCATAACCGGCAAGATGACACAGTCGCCCCTTACTTAAGAGCTGGAGCTAAGTAACCTCTGCTGATTTTGAAAAAATTCCAGCAGCTTCGTCTGAATAAAAGCGAACCTAGGGAAGATCAGACCAACAGGACGAACTTTTTCACAAGTGGTAAAAAATCAGTCCTTTAGTGCGATTTTCAGAAAAGCATTTCCTGCAAGAAGCATATCGAAGGCCTCAACCAACAGACCGTGTGGTGCCCTGTCACCGCAAGCTACTGACTCAAGTGGTACCAGATAATATCTCTAGTTAGCTGCAATGCAAGAAATCGTGAAGATCTCTTGAGATCTGTCAATTTTGGATTTTTCCCAGGTACGTAACACCAAAAGGTGAAATATATGATCCCAACACATCCGCTGAGGAAAAATGCAACAACATCAAAGTCTTTTCTTATTTAAGATTGAATTAAAATGTCACAAATTGCGGCCAGCACAGTAATAGGCACCTAGGGCTAAGGAAAGGAAGAGGCCATTAACGTGTTTTAGGCCACTTGAAGAAAATATGTAGGAACAAAATTAATGGCCTGCTCGTCGATTTCGAACAAGGAATTCGTTCACTTAACTTAAATGTAAAACATAAGCAATATGTATTTTAAAATTTGTTTTTGTTTTAAATGTAAGTTAAGCGAA
Source organism: Pollenia griseotomentosa (assembly GCA_963931875.1). Classification (NCBI taxonomy): domain Eukaryota; kingdom Metazoa; phylum Arthropoda; class Insecta; order Diptera; family Polleniidae; genus Pollenia; species Pollenia griseotomentosa. The sequence goes on along the minus strand of OZ007561.1, from coordinate 196,697,764 downwards.
TGAAGTCTTTGTATGACACCGTAAACCTATTCACAGGTATGACCCAAAAAAATAATTTTTTAACGGCAGTTTTTAAGCATTATTTTCAAATTTTTAAAAATTTTGTTAAACAAATTTTCGAATTTTTTGATCATCACATTGTGATTTATTAAGAATATATTGGTCCCTAATTTGGGAACCACTTAAATTATATATTTATTTCGTTAAAACAAAATTATAAACTGAAAGTGTTTTTATTTATATCTAAAACGCCACAAATTTAAACAAAATAATGCTAAATTAAAACTACCAACTTTGTATTTAAAGAAGGCACTGCTTTAAATTTTTTAACAATAAAAAAATGTTTCTTTCTTAAAGCTTTTGTTTTGCAAAAACTACATTCATACAAAAGTTTCATAATTTTTGTGTGAATTTTTATTGTTGGGATTTCTGTGTTGATTTCTTGAATTTTTTTTTATTTTTTATTAAGGAAATTCAAATGTTATAACAACATTTAATAACAAATAACTGTTGCCTTTTGTTTTAACCCACCCAAACAATTTTAAATGTCTGTATTATAAATTGAAACTTTTTTGTAATTCAAAAAAGCTAGAGTATTTCTGTAAGCGGTTTTGGTTGTAGTGCATTAGGAAATTTGTTGTTGGTTATTTGATTTTTTGGTAACATCATCTAAGTGTAACACCCGCATATAATGAAGTTGTTTTCTATATTTTTATTAAAATCTTGATAAAATAGATATAATTTTTGTGTAAGGTTTAGTTTTTTTTTTTTTTTTGTCTTAATATAACATTTTAAACATCATGAGCTTTAATTTTATGACTCTTAGCCCACAAAACGATGTATTTGTCATTTTTAAATTTGTTGGCTTCACCATTAGCAAAAATAAAAAAAGAATGCTACTTTGAAACACTTTTATTAGTTTAAATTACAACAAAACATTTCCGGGCTGTTAGATATGTATTTAAAAAAAAAAGAACTACAACTGAAACTGAATTAGATCTGCACTGGGACTTAACTAGAATTGAACAATAAATAAACTAGAACTGAACTAAAACTGAACGAGAACTGAGCTAGAACTGAAAGAGAACTAGAAATGAAATAGAACTAAACTAAAACTGAACTAGAACTAAGCTATAACTGAACTAGAACTGAACTAGAACTAAAACTAGAACTGAACTAGAACTGAACTAGAACTGAACTAGAACTAGAACTGAACTAGAACTGAAATAGAACTAAACTTGAACTGAACTAGAACTAAAACTAGAACTGAGCTAGAACTTAACTAGAATTGAACTTAAACTAAACTAGAACTGAACTTAAGCTAAACTAGAACTGAACTAGAACTGAACTAGAACTGAACTAGAACTGAACTAGAACTGAACTAGAACTAGAACTGAACTAGAACTGAACTAGAACTGAACTAGAACTAGAACTGAACTAGAACTGAACTAGAACTGAACTAGAACCGAACTAGAACTTAGCTAGAACTGAACTAGAACTAAACTAGAACTGAACTAGAACTAAGCTAAAACTCTACTTTACCTGACCACGAACTGGTAGAGTTTGTTGGTAAATTCTGCTACCTGGGAAGTATTGTTTCATCAGACGATAGCGCAAAATCAGACATTCCAAGCAGAATTGGTAAGGCAAACAGTGCGTTCGTCCAGCTTCAAAATATTTGGAAATCAGTCAAAACTAAAATTAACATATTCAAGCCTAACGTCCCACCAATTTTGTTATAAATTGCTGACAACAATATCATTGAACTGTATACTAGAGGGCTTTACAAATCGTAGCTTGCTTTACTTTAGTGTTGCCAATTTAGTTATTTCGTGGCTGTATTTAGCCATGAAAAAATCAAGCTAAAGTAAAAATTCGATAATCCGGATAATTGATTGCAGACCCCAATCCGGAGTAGCGAATTATCCGGATTACCGCATGTATGTATTTATTAAAAATTATAATAATTCATAGCAAGAAAACGCATGTGCAAACATACTCATATCACACTAATCTAACTGCATTTTACAAAGCATGCTGTGATTTGAATAAAAAAATAAAAAAAACGGGTGCTATTCAATCCGGATTATAGAGTTGCAATCAATCCGGATTATAGAATACGCAATGACTGTATTTTTCAAAGCATGCTTTGATTTGAATAAAAAAAATAAATTAAAACGGGTGTTATTCAATCCGGACTACATAGTTGCAATCAATCCGGATTATAGAATACGCAGTGAGCTGCAAAATTCTGTCCGGATTACCGAATATTCCGGATTAGTGGAGTCCGGATTATCGAATTTACACTGTATTATTATTATTTCAAACCAAATATTTTACAAATGCAGCATTAGTTGTGTTGTAACGTTGAACTTGTTTTAATTAGTTAACGCAAATGACTTTTACAACAAAAAAAAATCAGTTTTACTAAAAATGTATTTAAATAGCCTCTTATGTGTAATTTCAGTGTAGAAAATATATGGTGTAAATATTTTTTTTATTAATATTGATGTGTTTTTTGGAATAAAATTTGTACTTAAGCAATTTTTTACTAAACATTTTTAGTAGTGGGAAGTTGGCATCACTGTTCTACATATTGAAAATTTGGTGGCCAAACGCCATACACAATGCCAATATTAATTTTAAACAAAGAAAATGTAAACGGATCGGACAAACTTTTAGGAAGAATACAGATGAAATAAGCCGTCAAGCTCTAAAGTGGAGTCCACAAAAGAGTAGAAGAAGAGGTCGGCCAAAGACCACTTGGAAAAGAAGTTTGCTTAAAGACATTGAAACCAGCGGAAAAAGTTGGAGATAATTTGAAGAGGTTTTTTGCACCCTCCACAAGAGGTAAAGTGGAATAGAACTAGAAACAGAACTACCAGAACCAAAATGAACTAAGAATAGAACAAGAACTTTACTAAAATTGATCTTAAATAGAATTGAAAAACTAGATGGAGCTAGAAATAAACTGCAAATAAGAAAAAAATTAATAAGACCTGCTCAAGATTTTCCATAAAAAGAACTAAGCAATTTTGTTTTTTTTTTTTGGTTAGCTCCACTGTGTCAAGTTTTTGCTTTTTTTTGGCTGGGTGTTTGGTTCATAATTATGTTTTAACCAAGAAACCTTATTAAACAAACAAAATGTTACGCCTTTCTGATTTTTTTTTTTCTAATTTTTCAGACTACTTTTTTTTAAATTTAACTTTTAATATGTGTTACGGAAATATTCATAGAAATTATGATTTAAGAAAAATTATGCAAAAAAATATACGAAACAAAAAGCCAACATGTAATGTAATAAAAAAATACCTGAAATGTAAAATAGCCAACAGAAAATGATTTAAGGCAAAAACAGTTACAAATAATAACGAGTCATTGTCTAAAGAAAATATTACGTTATAAAACTTCCGTTGTTTGTAAAAACTTAAAAGTAAGAATTAAAAAAAAAAAAAAAACTATACAAAGTTTGTTGAAATAGTCAAAATTTTGCTTCAAGTCGGTATTTACATAAAATTACGTTTTCTTAAATAAAACTTTTACTTTGTGGGAATGATGGAAGGGAGAGAGGTAAATGAGAAAATCTTAAATTTGTCATCTCAAAATAGAGCAATAATAATTCCCGATAGAGAACTAGTTTAACATAAATGAAACAATGCAGTTTTCCTAAAAGAAGAATTAAATGTTTCTAAACTTTTGAACAACGTCATATCTAAATAATCCTTTTAATCCCTTTACCATTTTCTCAAATACTACAAAACACCCATCTATAAATTGTTTATTATAAATTGACACATAACATGACACTCTATATGCCTGTACAAAATATGACAGGTGATATCTAAAATCCTAAAAACAAAAGAAAGGGAAAAACCTTTGAATAAAAATGATAGGATAATTGCTAATCAAAAGGTATTCACGTCGTCTTCCTAACAACGTTTGTATGCAGAGTAAAAAAATATTTATAATAAAAGCGCTTATAGGACTAGAAGTATAAATATGATACCAAAGCACAGGTGTTCGTTCATTCCTTCTAAGTACGAGTATAAAAATACCAGGAATACCTAAAGGAAGACAAACACCAGAAAAAAGCGCAGAAAACTTACAAAAAAAAACACACATTAGAACGCTTATAAACGTGTAATTTGAGGTGGTGCACAAATATAGAAAATACAAAATACAAAAGCAAAAACGTATTTAAGAAAAATGCATATTTTCCAGCTAATAATTTGTGAAATACTAAGTCTGGGTACGGCAATGGTAATATTAGAACCAGAAATGAATATCTCTGATGTGTCTATAGGTAAATTCAAAGTGAAAACCATAATAAATATGTTTGTTTAAATAATGTGTTGGACAGTAAAAAGGAATTTCGTTGTTGGAAAAGGTGATTGATCACAGAGAAAAGGAAATTTCAAATATAAACATATGGCAATTAAAGACAAGTGAAATTCGAGTTAATGAAGTTGAAAAGTGTAAAAAGCAAATATAAATAAAAGAGAAGTTAAACGATTCATTCAGTCCTAGTCGGATGAAAAGCCATGGCCATAAGCATTTCAGGACTGTAAGTGCTATGTCCAGATTTAATTTCAGATCGGAGTTATATATTTCTGAAAATTGAAAATTTTAGAATTTTGGTAGGTACTTGTAAAAAATTGTAGAAAACTGTAGAAAAAGGGGCAAAGTTCAAATTGTGGGCAAATCAGTCCTAATAGGATGAAAAGCCATGGCCATAAGCATTTCACAACTGTAAGTGCTATGTCCAGATTTAGTTTCAGATCGGAGTTATATAGTTCTGAAAATTGAAAATTTTTGAATTTTGGTAGGTACTTGTAAAAAATTGTAGAAAACTGTAGAAAAAGGGGCAAAGTTCAAATTGTGGGCAAATCAGTCCTAATAGGATGAAAAGCCATGGCCATAAGCATTTCACACCTGTAAGTGCTATGTCCAGATTTAGTTTCAGATCGGAGTTATATAGTTCTGAAAATTGAAAATTTTAGAATTTTGGTAGGTACTTGTAAAAAATTGTAGAAAACTGTAGAAAAAGGGGCAAAGTTCAAATTGTGGGCAAATCAGTCCTAATAGGATGAAAAGCCATGGCCATAAGCATTTTACAACTGTAAGTGCTATGTCCAGATTTAATTTCAGATCGGAGTTATATAGTTCTGAAAATTGAAAATTTTAGAATTTTGGTAGGTACTTGTAAAAAATTGTAGAAAAAGGGTCAAAGTTCAAATTGTGGGCAAATCAGTCCTAATAGGATGAAAAGCCATGGCCATAAGCATTTCAGGACTGTAAGTGCTATGTCCAGATTTAATTTCAGATCGGAGTTATATAGTTCTGAAAATTTAAAATTTTAGAATTTTGGTAGGTACTTGTAAAAAATTGTAGAAAACTGTAGAAAAAGGGGCAAAGTTCAAATTGTGGGCAAATCAGTCCTAATAGGATGAAAAGCCATGGCCATAAGCATTTCAGGACTGTAAGTGCTATGTCCAGATTTAATTTCAGATCGGAGTTATATAGTTCTGAAAATTTAAAATTTTAGAATTTTGGTAGGTACTTGTAAAAAATTGTAGAAAACTGTAGAAAAAGGGGCAAAGTTCAAATTGTGGGCAAATCAGTCCTAATAGGATGAAAAGCCATGGCCATAAGCATTTCAGGACTGTAAGTGCTATGTCCAGATTTAATTTCAGATCGGAGTTATATAGTTCTGAAAATTTAAAATTTTAGAATTTTGGTAGGTACTTGTAAAAAATTGTAGAAAACTGTAGAAAAAGGGGCAAAGTTCAAATTGTGGGCAAATCAGTCCTAATAGGATGAAAAGCCATGGCCATAAGCATTTCACAACTGTAAGTGCTATGTCCAGATTTAGTTTCAGATCGGAGTTATATAGTTCTGAAAATTGAAAATTTTAGAATTTTGGTAGGTACTTGTAAAAAATTGTAGAAAACTGTAGAAAAAGGGGCAAAGTTCAAATTGTGGGCAAATCAGTCCTAATAGGATGAAAAGCCATGGCCATAAGCATTTTACAACTGTAAGTGCTATGTCCAGATTTAATTTCAGATCGGAGTTATATAGTTCTGAAAATTGAAAATTTTAGAATTTTGGTAGGTACTTGTAAAAAATTGTAGAAAAAGGGTCAAAGTTCAAATTGTGGGCAAATCAGTCCTAATAGGATGAAAAGCCATGGCCATAAGCATTTCAGGACTGTAAGTGCTATGTCCAGATTTAATTTCAGATCGGAGTTATATAGTTCTGAAAATTTAAAATTTTAGAATTTTGGTAGGTACTTGTAAAAAATTGTAGAAAACTGTAGAAAAAGGGGCAAAGTTCAAATTGTGGGCAAATCAGTCCTAATAGGATGAAAAGCCATGGCCATAAGCATTTCAGGACTGTAAGTGCTATGTCCAGATTTAATTTCAGATCGGAGTTATATAGTTCTGAAAATTTAAAATTTTAGAATTTTGGTAGGTACTTGTAAAAAATTGTAGAAAACTGTAGAAAAAGGGGCAAAGTTCAAATTGTGGGCAAATCATTCCTAATAGGATGAAAAGCCATGGCCATAAGCATTTCAGGACTGTAAGTGCTATGTCCAGATTTAATTTCAGATCGGAGTTATATAGTTCTGAAAATTTAAAATTTTAGAATTTTGGTAGGTACTTGTAAAAAATTGTAGAAAACTGTAGAAAAAGGGGCAAAGTTCAAATTGTGGGCAAATCAGTCCTAATAGGATGAAAAGCCATGGCCATAAGCATTTCAGGACTGTAAGTGCTATGTCCAGATTTAATTTCAGATCGGAGTTATATAGTTCTGAAAATTTAAAATTTTAGAATTTTGGTAGGTACTTGTAAAAAATTGTAGAAAACTGTAGAAAAAGGGGCAAAGTTCAAATTGTGGGCAAATCAGTCCTAATAGGATGAAAAGCCATGGCCATAAGCATTTCAGGACTGTAAGTGCTATGTCCAGATTTAATTTCAGATCGGAGTTATATAGTTCTGAAAATTTAAAATTTTAGAATTTTGGTAGGTACTTGTAAAAAATTGTAGAAAACTGTAGAAAAAGGGGCAAAGTTCAAATTGTGGGCAAATCAGTCCTAATAGGATGAAAAGCCATGGCCATAAGCATTTCAGGACTGTAAGTGCTATGTCCAGATTTAATTTCAGATCGGAGTTATATAGTTCTGAAAATTTAAAATTTTAGAATTTTGGTAGGTACTTGTAAAAAATTGTAGAAAACTGTAGAAAAAGGGGCAAAGTTCAAATTGTGGGCAAATCAGTCCTAATAGGATGAAAAGCCATGGCCATAAGCATTTCAGGACTGTAAGTGCTATGTCCAGATTTAATTTCAGATCGGAGTTATATAGTTCTGAAAATTTAAAATTTTAGAATTTTGGTAGGTACTTGTAAAAAATTGTAGAAAACTGTAGAAAAAGGGGCAAAGTTCAAATTGTGGGCAAATCAGTCCTAATAGGATGAAAAGCCATGGCCATAAGCATTTCAGGACTGTAAGTGCTATGTCCAGATTTAATTTCAGATCGGAGTTATATAGTTCTGAAAATTTAAAATTTTAGAATTTTGGTAGGTACTTGTAAAAAATTGTAGAAAACTGTAGAAAAAGGGGCAAAGTTCAAATTGTGGGCAAATCAGTCCTAATAGGATGAAAAGCCATGGCCATAAGCATTTCAGGACTGTAAGTGCTATGTCCAGATTTAATTTCAGATCGGAGTTATATAGTTCTGAAAATTTAAAATTTTAGAATTTTGGTAGGTACTTGTAAAAAATTGTAGAAAACTGTAGAAAAAGGGGCAAAGTTCAAATTGTGGCCAAATCAGTCCTAATAGGATGAAAAGCCATGGCCATAAGCATTTCAGGACTGTAAGTGCTATGTCCAGATTTAATTTCAGATCGGAGTTATATAGTTCTGAAAATTTAAAATTTTAGAATTTTGGTAGGTACTTGTAAAAAATTGTAGAAAACTGTAGAAAAAGGGGCAAAGTTCAAATTGTGGGCAAATCAGTCCTAATAGGATGAAAAGCCATGGCCATAAGCATTTCAGAACTGTAAGTGCTATGTCCAGATTTAATTTCAGATCGGAGTTATATAGTTCTGAAAATTGAAAATTTTAGAATTTTGGTAGGTACTTGTAAAAAATTGTAGAAAACTGTAGAAAAAGGGGCAAAGTTCAAATTGTGGGCAAATCAGTCCTAATAGGATGAAAAGCCATGGCCATAAGCATTTCAGGACTGTAAGTGCTATGTCCAGATTTAATTTCAGATCGGAGTTATATAGTTCTGAAAATTTAAAATTTTAGAATTTTGGTAGGTACTTGTAAAAAATTGTAGAAAACTGTAGAAAAAGGGGCAAAGTTCAAATTGTGGGCAAATCAGTCCTAATAGGATGAAAAGCCATGGCCATAAGCATTTCAGAACTGTAAGTGCTATGTCCAGATTTAATTTCAGATCGGAGTTATATAGTTCTGAAAATTGAAAATTTTAGAATTTTGGTAGGTACTTGTAAAAAATTGTAGAAAACTGTAGAAAAAGGGGCAAAGTTCAAATTGTGGGCAAATCAGTCCTAAAAGGATGAAAAGCCATGGCCATAAGCATTTCAGGACTGTAAGTGCTATGTCCAGATTTAATTTCAGATCGGAGTTATTTTGGTAGGTACTTGTAAAAAATTGTAGAAAACTGTAGAAAAAGGGGCAAAGTTCAAATTGTGGGCAAATCAGTCCTAATAGGATGAAAAGCCATGGCCATAAGCATTTCAGGACTGTAAGTGCTATGTCCAGATTTAATTTCAGATCGGAGTTATATAGTTCTGAAAATTTAAAATTTTAGAATTTTGGTAGGTACTTGTAAAAAATTGTAGAAAACTGTAGAAAAAGGGGCAAAGTTCAAATTGTGGGCAAATCAGTCCTAATAGGATGAAAAGCCATGGCCATAAGCATTTCAGAACTGTAAGTGCTATGTCCAGATTTAATTTCAGATCGGAGTTATATAGTTCTGAAAATTGAAAATTTTAGAATTTTGGTAGGTACTTGTAAAAAATTGTAGAAAACTGTAGAAAAAGGGGCAAAGTTCAAATTGTGGGCAAATCAGTCCTAATAGGATGAAAAGCCATGGCCATAAGCATTTCAGGACTGTAAGTGCTATGTCCAGATTTAATTTCAGATCGGAGTTATATAGTTCTGAAAATTTAAAATTTTAGAATTTTGGTAGGTACTTGTAAAAAATTGTAGAAAACTGTAGAAAAAGGGGCAAAGTTCAAATTGTGGGCAAATCAGTCCTAATAGGATGAAAAGCCATGGCCATAAGCATTTCAGAACTGTAAGTGCTATGTCCAGATTTAATTTCAGATCGGAGTTATATAGTTCTGAAAATTGAAAATTTTAGAATTTTGGTAGGTACTTGTAAAAAATTGTAGAAAACTGTAGAAAAAGGGGCAAAGTTCAAATTGTGGGCAAATCAGTCCTAATAGGATGAAAAGCCATGGCCATAAGCATTTCAGGACTGTAAGTGCTATGTCCAGATTTAATTTCAGATCGGAGTTATATAGTTCTGAAAATTTAAAATTTTAGAATTTTGGTAGGTACTTGTAAAAAATTGTAGAAAACTGTAGAAAAAGGGGCAAAGTTCAAATTGTGGGCAAATCAGTCCTAAAAGGATGAAAAGCCATGGCCATAAGCATTTCAGGACTGTAAGTGCTATGTCCAGATTTAATTTCAGATCGGAGTTATTTTGGTAGGTACTTGTAAAAAATTGTAGAAAACTGTAGAAAAAGGGGCAAAGTTCAAATTGTGGGCAAATCAGTCCTAATAGGATGAAAAGCCATGGCCATAAGCATTTCAGGACTGTAAGTGCTATGTCCAGATTTAATTTCAGATCGGAGTTATATAGTTCTGAAAATTTAAAATTTTAGAATTTTGGTAGGTACTTGTAAAAAATTGTAGAAAACTGTAGAAAAAGGGGCAAAGTTCAAATTGTGGGCAAATCAGTCCTAATAGGATGAAAAGCCATGGCAATAAGCATTTCAGAACTGTAAGTGCTATGTCCAGATTTAATTTCAGATCGGAGTTATATAGTTCTGAAAATTGAAAATTTTAGAATTTTGGTAGGTACTTGTAAAAAATTGTAGAAAACTGTAGAAAAAGGGGCAAAGTTCAAATTGTGGGCAAATCAGTCCTAATAGGATGAAAAGCCATGGCCATAAGCATTTCAGGACTGTAAGTGCTATGTCCAGATTTAATTTCAGATCGGAGTTATATAGTTCTGAAAATTTAAAATTTTAGAATTTTGGTAGGTACTTGTAAAAAATTGTAGAAAACTGTAGAAAAAGGGGCAAAGTTCAAATTGTGGGCAAATCAGTCCTAATAGGATGAAAAGCCATGGCCATAAGCATTTCAGAACTGTAAGTGCTATGTCCAGATTTAATTTCAGATCGGAGTTATATAGTTCTGAAAATTTAAAATTTTAGAATTTTGGTAGGTACTTGTAAAAAATTGTAGAAAACTGTAGAAAAAGGGGCAAAGTTCAAATTGTGGGCAAATCAGTCCTAATAGGATGAAAAGCCATGGCCATAAGCATTTCAGAACTGTAAGTGCTATGTCCAGATTTAATTTCAGATCGGAGTTATATATTTCTGAAAATTAAAAATTTTAGAATTTTGGTAGGTACTTGTAAAAAATTGTAGAAAACTGTAGAAAAAGGGGCAAAGTTCAAATTGTGGGCAAATCAGTCCTAATAGGATGAAAAGCCATGGCCATAAGCATTTCAGAACTGTAAGTGCTATGTCCAGATTTAATTTCAGATCGGAGTTATATAGTTCTGAAAATTTAAAATTTTACAATTTTGGTAGGTACTTGTAAAAAATTGTAGAAAACTGTAGAAAAAGGGGCAAAGTTCAAATTGTGGGCAAATCAGTCCTAATAGGATGAAAAGCCATGGCCATAAGCATTTCAGAACTGTAAGTGCTATGTCCAGATTTAATTTCAGATCGGAGTTATATAGTTCTGAAAATTTAAAATTTTAGAATTTTGGTAGGTACTTGTAAAAAATTGTAGAAAACTGTAGAAAAAGGGGCAAAGTTCAAATTGTGGGCAAATCAGTCCTAATAGGATTAAAAGCCATGGCCATAAGCATTTCAGGACTGTAAGTGCTGATCGGAGTTATATAGTTCTGAAAATTTAAAATTTTAGAATTTTGGTAGGTACTTGTAAAAAATTGTAGAAAACTGTAGAAAAAGGGGCAAAGTTCAAATTGTGGGCAAATCAGTCCTAATAGGATGAAAAGCCATGGCCATAAGCATTTCAGAACTGTAAGTGCTATGTCCAGATTTAATTTCAGATCGGAGTTATATAGTTCTGAAAATTGAAAATTTTAGAATTTTGGTAGGTACTTGTAAAAAATTGTAGAAAACTGTAGAAAAAGGGGCAAAGTTCAAATTGTGGGCAAATCAGTCCTAATAGGATGAAAAGCCATGGCCATAAGCATTTCAGAACTGTAAGTGCTATGTCCAGATTTAATTTCAGATCGGAGTTATATAGTTCTGAAAATTGAAAATTTTAGAATTTTGGTAGGTACTTGTAAAAAATTGTAGAAAACTGTAGAAAAAGGGGCAAAGTTCAAATTGTGGGCAAATCAGTCCTAATAGGATGAAAAGCCATGGCCATAAGCATTTCAGGACTGTAAGTGCTATGTCCAGATTTAATTTCAGATCGGAGTTATATAGTTCTGAAAATTGAAAATTTTAGAATTTTGGTAGGTACTTGTAAAAAATTGTAGAAAACTGTAGAAAAAGGGGCAAAGTTCAAATTGTGGGCAAATCAGTCCTAATAGGATGAAAAGCCATGGCCATAAGCATTTCAGGACTGTAAGTGCTATGTCCAGATTTAATTTCAGATCGGAGTTATATAGTTCTGAAAATTTAAAATTTTAGAATTTTGGTAGGTACTTGTAAAAAATTGTAGAAAACTGTAGAAAAAGGGGCAAAGTTCAAATTGTGGGCAAATCAGTCCTAATAGGATGAAAAGCCATGGCCATAAGCATTTCAGAACTGTAAGTGCTATGTCCAGATTTAATTTCAGATCGGAGTTATATATTTCTGAAAATTGAAAATTTTAGAATTTTGGTAGGTACTTGTAAAAAATTGTAGAAAACTGTAGAAAAAGGGGCAAAGTTCAAATTGTGGGCAAATCAGTCCTAATAGGATGAAAAGCCATGGCCATAAGCATTTCAGGACTGTAAGTGCTATGTCCAGATTTAATTTCAGATCGGAGTTATATAGTTCTGAAAATTTAAAATTTTAGAATTTTGGTAGGTACTTGTAAAAAATTGTAGAAAACTGTAGAAAAAGGGGCAAAGTTCAAATTGTGGGCAAATCAGTCCTAATAGGATGAAAAGCCATGGCCATAAGCATTTCAGAACTGTAAGTGCTATGTCCAGATTTAATTTCAGATCGGAGTTATATAGTTCTGAAAATTTAAAATTTTAGAATTTTGGTAGGTACTTGTAAAAAATTGTAGAAAACTGTAGAAAAAGGGGCAAAGTTCAAATTGTGGGCAAATCAGTCCTAATAGGATGAAAAGCCATGGCCATAAGCATTTCAGAACTGTAAGTGCTATGTCCAGATTTAATTTCAGATCGGAGTTATATAGTTCTGAAAATTTAAAATTTTAGAATTTTGGTAGGTACTTGTAAAAAATTGTAGAAAACTGTAGAAAAAGGGGCAAAGTTCAAATTGTGGGCAAATCAGTCCTAATAGGATGAAAAGCCATGGCCATAAGCATTTCAGGACTGTAAGTGCTATGTCCAGATTTAATTTCAGATCGGAGTTATATAGTTCTGAAAATTTAAAATTTTAGAATTTTGGTAGGTACTTGTAAAAAATTGTAGAAACCTGTAGAAAAAGGGGCAAAGTTCAAATTGTGGGCAAATCAGTCCTAATAGGATGAAAAGCCATGGCCATAAGCATTTCAGGACTGTAAGTGCTATGTCCAGATTTAATTTCAGATCGGAGTTATATAGTTCTGAAAATTTAAAATTTTAGAATTTTGGTAGGTACTTGTAAAAAATTGTAGAAAACTGTAGAAAAAGGGGCAAAGTTCAAATTGTGGGCAAATCAGTCCTAATAGGATGAAAAGCCATGGCCATAAGCATTTCAGAACTGTAAGTGCTATGTCCAGATTTAATTTCAGATCGGAGTTATATAGTTCTGAAAATTGAAAATTTTAGAATTTTGGTAGGTACTTGTAAAAAATTGTAGAAAACTGTAGAAAAAGGGGCAAAGTTCAAATTGTGGGCAAATCAGTCCTAATAGGATGAAAAGCCATGGCCATAAGCATTTCAGGACTGTAAGTGCTATGTCCAGATTTAATTTCAGATCGGAGTTATATAGTTCTGAAAATTTAAAATTTTAGAATTTTGGTAGGTACTTGTAAAAAATTGTAGAAAACTGTAGAAAAAGGGGCAAAGTTCAAATTGTGGGCAAATCAGTCCTAATAGGATGAAAAGCCATGGCCATAAGCATTTCAGAACTGTAAGTGCTATGTCCAGATTTAATTTCAGATCGGAGTTATATATTTCTGAAAATTTAAAATTTTAGAATTTTGGTAGGTACTTGTAAAAAATTGTAGAAAACTGTAGAAAAAGGGGCAAAGTTCAAATTGTGGGCAAATCAGTCCTAATAGGATGAAAAGCCATGGCCATAAGCATTTCAGGACTGTAAGTGCTATGTCCAGATTTAATTTCAGATCGGAGTTATATAGTTCTGAAAATTTAAAATTTTAGAATTTTGGTAGGTACTTGTAAAAAATTGTAGAAAACTGTAGAAAAAGGGGCAAAGTTCAAATTGTGGGCAAATCAGTCCTAATAGGATGAAAAGCCATGGCCATAAGCATTTCAGGACTGTAAGTGCTATGTCCAGATTTAATTTCAGATCGGAGTTATATAGTTCTGAAAATTTAAAATTTTAGAATTTTGGTAGGTACTTGTAAAAAATTGTAGAAAACTGTAGAAAAAGGGGCAAAGTTCAAATTGTGGGCAAATCAGTCCTAATAGGATGAAAAGCCATGGCCATAAGCATTTCAGAACTGTAAGTGCTATGTCCAGATTTAATTTCAGATCGGAGTTATATAGTTCTGAAAATTTAAAATTTTAGAATTTTGGTAGGTACTTGTAAAAAATTGTAGAAAACTGTAGAAAAAGGGGCAAAGTTCAAATTGTGGGCAAATCAGTCCTAATAGGATGAAAAGCCATGGCCATAAGCATTTCAGAACTGTAAGTGCTATGTCCAGATTTAATTTCAGATCGGAGTTATATATTTCTGAAAATTGAAAATTTTAGAATTTTGGTAGGTACTTGTAAAAAATTGTAGAAAACTGTAGAAAAAGGGGCAAAGTTCAAATTGTGGGCAAATCAGTCCTAATAGGATTAAAAGCCATGGCCATAAGCATTTCAGGACTGTAAGTGCTATGTCCAGATTTAATTTCAGATCGGAGTTATATAGTTCTGAAAATTTAAAATTTTAGAATTTTGGTAGGTACTTGTAAAAAATTGTAGAAAACTGTAGAAAAAGGGGCAAAGTTCAAATTGTGGGCAAATCAGTCCTAATAGGATTAAAAGCCATGGCCATAAGCATTTCAGGACTGTAAGTGCTATGTCCAGATTTAATTTCAGATCGGAGTTATATAGTTCTGAAAATTGAAAATTTTAGAATTTTGGTAGGTACTTGTAAAAAATTGTAGAAAACTGTAGAAAAAGGGGCAAAGTTCAAATTGTGGGCAAATCAGTCCTAATAGGATGAAAAGCCATGGCCATAAGCATTTCAGGACTGTAAGTGCTATGTCCAGATTTAATTTCAGATCGGAGTTATATAGTTCTGAAAATTTAAAATTTTAGAATTTTGGTAGGTACTTGTAAAAAATTGTAGAAAACTGTAGAAAAAGGGGCAAAGTTCAAATTGTGGGCAAATCAGTCCTAATAGGATGAAAAGCCATGGCCATAAGCATTTCAGAACTGTAAGTGCTATGTCCAGATTTAATTTCAGATCGGAGTTATATATTTCTGAAAATTGAAAATTTTAGAATTTTGGTAGGTACTTGTAAAAAATTGTAGAAAACTGTAGAAAAAGGGGCAAAGTTCAAATTGTGGGCAAATCAGTCCTAATAGGATGAAAAGCCATGGCCATAAGCATTTCAGGACTGTAAGTGCTATGTCCAGATTTAATTTCAGATCGGAGTTATATAGTTCTGAAAATTTAAAATTTTAGAATTTTGGTAGGTACTTGTAAACAATTGTAGAAAACTGTAGAAAAAGGGGCAAAGTTCAAATTGTGGGCAAATCAGTCCTAATAGGATGAAAAGCCATGGCCATAAGCATTTCAGGACTGTAAGTGCTATGTCCAGATTTAATTTCAGATCGGAGTTATATAGTTCTGAAAATTTAAAATTTTAGAATTTTGGTAGGTACTTGTAAAAAATTGTAGAAAACTGTAGAAAAAGGGGCAAAGTTCAAATTGTGGGCAAATCAGTCCTAATAGGATGAAAAGCCATGGCCATAAGCATTTCAGAACTGTAAGTGCTATGTCCAGATTTAATTTCAGATCGGAGTTATATAGTTCTGAAAATTTAAAATTTTAGAATTTTGGTAGGTACTTGTAAAAAATTGTAGAAAACTGTAGAAAAAGGGGCAAAGTTCAAATTGTGGGCAAATCAGTCCTAATAGGATTAAAAGCCATGGCCATAAGCATTTCAGGACTGTAAGTGCTATGTCCAGATTTAATTTCAGATCGGAGTTATATAGTTCTGAAAATTTAAAATTTTAGAATTTTGGTAGGTACTTGTAAAAAATTGTAGAAAACTGTAGAAAAAGGGGCAAAGTTCAAATTGTGGGCAAATCAGTCCTAATAGGATGAAAAGCCATGGCCATAAGCATTTCAGAACTGTAAGTGCTATGTCCAGATTTAATTTCAGATCGGAGTTATATAGTTCTGAAAATTGAAAATTTTAGAATTTTGGTAGGTACTTGTAAAAAATTGTAGAAAACTGTAGAAAAAGGGGCAAAGTTCAAATTGTGGGCAAATCAGTCCTAATAGGATGAAAAGCCATGGCCATAAGCATTTCAGGACTGTAAGTGCTATGTCCAGATTTAATTTCAGATCGGAGTTATATAGTTCTGAAAATTTAAAATTTTAGAATTTTGGTAGGTACTTGTAAAAAATTGTAGAAAACTGTAGAAAAAGGGGCAAAGTTCAAATTGTGGGCAAATCAGTCCTAATAGGATGAAAAGCCATGGCCATAAGCATTTCAGGACTGTAAGTGCTATGTCCAGATTTAATTTCAGATCGGAGTTATATAGTTCTGAAAATTTAAAATTTTAGAATTTTGGTAGGTACTTGTAAAAAATTGTAGAAAACTGTAGAAAAAGGGGCAAAGTTCAAATTGTGGGCAAATCAGTCCTAATAGGATGAAAAGCCATGGCCATAAGCATTTCAGAACTGTAAGTGCTATGTCCAGATTTAATTTCAGATCGGAGTTATATAGTTCTGAAAATTGAAAATTTTAGAATTTTGGTAGGTACTTGTAAAAAATTGTAGAAAACTGTAGAAAAAGGGGCAAAGTTCAAATTGTGGGCAAATCAGTCCTAATAGGATGAAAAGCCATGGCCATAAGCATTTCAGGACTGTAAGTGCTATGTCCTAATTTAATTGTAGATCGGAGTTATATAGTTCTGAAAATTTAAAATTTTAGAATTTTGGTAGGTACTTGTAAAAAATTGTAGAAAACTGTAGAAAAAGGGGCAAAGTTCAAATTGTGGGCAAATCAGTCCTAATAGGATGAAAAGCCATGGCCATAAGCATTTCAGAACTGTAAGTGCTATGTCCAGATTTAATTTCAGATCGGAGTTATATAGTTCTGAAAATTGAAAATTTTAGAATTTTGGTAGGTACTTGTAAAAAATTGTAGAAAACTGTAGAAAAAGGGGCAAAGTTCAAATTGTGGGCAAATCAGTCCTAAAAGGATGAAAAGCCATGGCCATAAGCATTTCAGGACTGTAAGTGCTATGTCCAGATTTAATTTCAGATCGGAGTTATTTTGGTAGGTACTTGTAAAAAATTGTAGAAAACTGTAGAAAAAGGGGCAAAGTTCAAATTGTGGGCAAATCAGTCCTAATAGGATGAAAAGCCATGGCCATAAGCATTTCAGGACTGTAAGTGCTATGTCCAGATTTAATTTCAGATCGGAGTTATATAGTTCTGAAAATTTAAAATTTTAGAATTTTGGTAGGTACTTGTAAAAAATTGTAGAAAACTGTAGAAAAAGGGGCAAAGTTCAAATTGTGGGCAAATCAGTCCTAATAGGATGAAAAGCCATGGCCATAAGCATTTCAGAACTGTAAGTGCTATGTCCAGATTTAATTTCAGATCGGAGTTATATAGTTCTGAAAATTGAAAATTTTAGAATTTTGGTAGGTACTTGTAAAAAATTGTAGAAAACTGTAGAAAAAGGGGCAAAGTTCAAATTGTGGGCAAATCAGTCCTAATAGGATGAAAAGCCATGGCCATAAGCATTTCAGGACTGTAAGTGCTATGTCCAGATTTAATTTCAGATCGGAGTTATATAGTTCTGAAAATTGAAAATTTTAGAATTTTGGTAGGTACTTGTAAAAAATTGTAGAAAACTGTAGAAAAAGGGGCAAAGTTCAAATTGTGGGCAAATCAGTCCTAATAGGATGAAAAGCCATGGCCATAAGCATTTCAGGACTGTAAGTGCTATGTCCAGATTTAATTTCAGATCGGAGTTATATAGTTCTGAAAATTTAAAATTTTAGAATTTTGGTAGGTACTTGTAAAAAATTGTAGAAAACTGTAGAAAAAGGGGCAAAGTTCAAATTGTGGGCAAATCAGTCCTAATAGGATGAAAAGCCATGGCCATAAGCATTTCAGGACTGTAAGTGCTATGTCCAGATTTAATTTCAGATCGGAGTTATATAGTTCTGAAAATTTAAAATTTTAGAATTTTGGTAGGTACTTGTAAAAAATTGTAGAAAACTGTAGAAAAAGGGGCAAAGTTCAAATTGTGGGCAAATCAGTCCTAATAGGATGAAAAGCCATGGCCATAAGCATTTCAGGACTGTAAGTGCTATGTCCAGATTTAATTTCAGATCGGAGTTATATAGTTCTGAAAATTTAAAATTTTAGAATTTTGGTAGGTACTTGTAAAAAATTGTAGAAAACTGTAGAAAAAGGGGCAAAGTTCAAATTGTGGGCAAATCAGTCCTAATAGGATGAAAAGCCATGGCCATAAGCATTTCAGAACTGTAAGTGCTATGTCCAGATTTAATTTCAGATCGGAGTTATATAGTTCTGAAAATTGAAAATTTTAGAATTTTGGTAGGTACTTGTAAAAAATTGTAGAAAACTGTAGAAAAAGGGGCAAAGTTCAAATTGTGGGCAAATCAGTCCTAATAGGATGAAAAGCCATGGCCATAAGCATTTCAGGACTGTAAGTGCTATGTCCAGATTTAATTTCAGATCGGAGTTATATAGTTCTGAAAATTGAAAATTTTAGAATTTTGGTAGGTACTTGTAAAAAATTGTAGAAAACTGTAGAAAAAGGGGCAAAGTTCAAATTGTGGGCAAATCAGTCCTAATAGGATGAAAAGCCATGGCCATAAGCATTTCAGAACTGTAAGTGCTATGTCCAGATTTAATTTCAGATCGGAGTTATATAGTTCTGAAAATTGAAAATTTTAGAATTTTGGTAGGTACTTGTAAAAAATTTTAGAAAACTGTAGAAAAAGGGGCAAAGTTCAAATTGTGGGCAAATCAGTCCTAAAAGGATGAAAAGCCATGGCCATAAGCATTTCAGGACTGTAAGTGCTATGTCCAGATTTAATTTCAGATCGGAGTTATTTTGGTAGGTACTTGTAAAAAATTGTAGAAAACTGTAGAAAAAGGGGCAAAGTTCAAATTGTGGGCAAATCAGTCCTAATAGGATGAAAAGCCATGGCCATAAGCATTTCAGGACTGTAAGTGCTATGTCCAGATTTAATTTCAGATCGGAGTTATATAGTTCTGAAAATTTAAAATTTTAGAATTTTGGGTAGGTACTTGTAAAAAATTGTAGAAAACTGTAGAAAAAGGGGCAAAGTTCAAATTGTGGGCAAATCAGTCCTAATAGGATGAAAAGCCATGGCCATAAGCATTTCAGGACTGTAAGTGCTATGTCCAGATTTAATTTCAGATCGGAGTTATATAGTTCTGAAAATTGAAAATTTTAGAATTTTGGTAGGTACTTGTAAAAAATTGTAGAAAACTGTAGAAAAAGGGGCAAAGTTCAAATTGTGGGCAAATCAGTCCTAATAGGATGAAAAGCCATGGCCATAAGCATTTCAGGACTGTAAGTGCTATGTCCAGATTTAATTTCAGATCGGAGTTATATAGTTCTGAAAATTTAAAATTTTAGAATTTTGGTAGGTACTTGTAAAAAATTGTAGAAAACTGTAGAAAAAGGGGCAAAGTTCAAATTGTGGGCAAATCAGTCCTAATAGGATGAAAAGCCATGGCCATAAGCATTTCAGAACTGTAAGTGCTATGTCCAGATTTAATTTCAGATCGGAGTTATATAGTTCTGAAAATTTAAAATTTTACAATTTTGGTAGGTACTTGTAAAAAATTGTAGAAAACTGTAGAAAAAGGGGCAAAGTTCAAATTGTGGGCAAATCAGTCCTAATAGGATGAAAAGCCATGGCCATAAGCATTTCAGGACTGTAAGTGCTATGTCCAGATTTAATTTCAGATCGGAGTTATATAGTTCTGAAAATTTAAAATTTTAGAATTTTGGTAGGTACTTGTAAAAAATTGTAGAAAACTGTAGAAAAAGGGGCAAAGTTCAAATTGTGGGCAAATCAGTCCTAATAGGATGAAAAGCCATGGCCATAAGCATTTCAGAACTGTAAGTGCTATGTCCAGATTTAATTTCAGATCGGAGTTATATAGTTCTGAAAATTTAAAATTTTACAATTTTGGTAGGTACTTGTAAAAAATTGTAGAAAACTGTAGAAAAAGGGGCAAAGTTCAAATTGTGGGCAAATCAGTCCTAATAGGATGAAAAGCCATGGCCATAAGCATTTCAGGACTGTAAGTGCTATGTCCAGATTTAATTTCAGATCGGAGTTATATAGTTCTGAAAATTTAAAATTTTAGAATTTTGGTAGGTACTTGTAAAAAATTGTAGAAAACTGTAGAAAAAGGGGCAAAGTTCAAATTGTGGGCAAATCAGTCCTAATAGGATGAAAAGCCATGGCCATAAGCATTTCAGAACTGTAAGTGCTATGTCCAGATTTAATTTCAGATCGGAGTTATATAGTTCTGAAAATTTAAAATTTTACAATTTTGGTAGGTACTTGTAAAAAATTGTAGAAAACTGTAGAAAAAGGGGCAAAGTTCAAATTGTGGGCAAATCAGTCCTAATAGGATGAAAAGCCATGGCCATAAGCATTTCAGGACTGTAAGTGCTATGTCCAGATTTAATTTCAGATCGGAGTTATATAGTTCTGAAAATTTAAAATTTTAGAATTTTGGTAGGTACTTGTAAAAAATTGTAGAAAACTGTAGAAAAAGGGGCAAAGTTCAAATTGTGGGCAAATCAGTCCTAATAGGATGAAAAGCCATGGCCATAAGCATTTCAGAACTGTAAGTGCTATGTCCAGATTTAATTTCAGATCGGAGTTATATAGTTCTGAAAATTTAAAATTTTACAATTTTGGTAGGTACTTGTAAAAAATTGTAGAAAACTGTAGAAAAAGGGGCAAAGTTCAAATTGTGGGCAAATCAGTCCTAATAGGATGAAAAGCCATGGCCATAAGCATTTCAGGACTGTAAGTGCTATGTCCAGATTTAATTTCAGATCGGAGTTATATAGTTCTGAAAATTTAAAATTTTAGAATTTTGGTAGGTACTTGTAAAAAATTGTAGAAAACTGTAGAAAAAGGGGCAAAGTTCAAATTGTGGGCAAATCAGTCCTAATAGGATGAAAAGCCATGGCCATAAGCATTTCAGAACTGTAAGTGCTATGTCCAGATTTAATTTCAGATCGGAGTTATATAGTTCTGAAAATTTAAAATTTTACAATTTTGGTAGGTACTTGTAAAAAATTGTAGAAAACTGTAGAAAAAGGGGCAAAGTTCAAATTGTGGGCAAATCAGTCCTAATAGGATGAAAAGCCATGGCCATAAGCATTTCAGGACTGTAAGTGCTATGTCCAGATTTAATTTCAGATCGGAGTTATATAGTTCTGAAAATTTAAAATTTTAGAATTTTGGTAGGTACTTGTAAAAAATTGTAGAAAACTGTAGAAAAAGGGGCAAAGTTCAAATTGTGGGCAAATCAGTCCTAATAGGATGAAAAGCCATGGCCATAAGCATTTCAGAACTGTAAGTGCTATGTCCAGATTTAATTTCAGATCGGAGTTATATAGTTCTGAAAATTTAAAATTTTACAATTTTGGTAGGTACTTGTAAAAAATTGTAGAAAACTGTAGAAAAAGGGGCAAAGTTCAAATTGTGGGCAAATCAGTCCTAATAGGATGAAAAGCCATGGCCATAAGCATTTCAGAACTGTAAGTGCTATGTCCAGATTTAATTTCAGATCGGAGTTATATAGTTCTGAAAATTTAAAATTTTAGAATTTTGGTAGGTACTTGTAAAAAATTGTAGAAAACTGTAGAAAAAGGGGCAAAGTTCAAATTGTGGGCAAATCATTCCTAATAGGATGAAAAGCCATGGCCATAAGCATTTCAGGACTGTAAGTGCTATGTCCAGATTTAATTTCAGATCGGAGTTATATAGTTCTGAAAATTTAAAATTTTAGAATTTTGGTAGGTACTTGTAAAAAATTGTAGAAAACTGTAGAAAAAGGGGCAAAGTTCAAATTGTGGGCAAATCAGTCCTAATAGGATGAAAAGCCATGGCCATAAGCATTTCAGAACTGTAAGTGCTATGTCCAGATTTAATTTCAGATCGGAGTTATATAGTTCTGAAAATTGAAAATTTTAGAATTTTGGTAGGTACTTGTAAAAAATTGTAGAAAACTGTAGAAAAAGGGGCAAAGTTCAAATTGTGGGCAAATCAGTCCTAATAGGATGAAAAGCCATGGCCATAAGCATTTCAGAACTGTAAGTGCTATGTCCAGATTTAATTTCAGATCGGAGTTATATAGTTCTGAAAATTGAAAATTTTAGAGTTTTGGTAGGTACTTGTAAAAAATTGTAGAAAACTGTAGAAAAAGGGGCAAAGTTCAAATTGTGGGCAAATCAGTCCTAATAGGATGAAAAGCCATGGTCATAAGCATTTCAGGACTGTAAGTGCTATGTCCAGATTTAATTTCAGATCGGAGTTATATAGTTCTGAAAATTTAAAATTTTAGAATTTTGGTAGGTACTTGTAAAAAATTGTAGAAAACTGTAGAAAAAGGGGCAAAGTTCAAATTGTGGGCAAATCAGTCCTAATAAGATGAAAAGCCATGGCCATAAGCATTTCAGGACTGTAAGTGCTATGTCCAGATTTAATTTCAGATCGGAGTTATATAGTTCTGAAAATTTAAAATTTTAGAATTTTGGTAGGTACTTGTAAAAAATTGTAGAAAACTGTAGAAAAAGGGGCAAAGTTCAAATTGTGGGTAAATCAGTCCTAATAGGATGAAAAGCCATGGCCATAAGCATTTCAGAACTGTAAGTGCTATGTCCAGATTTAATTTCAGATCGGAGTTATATAGTTCTGAAAATTGAAAATTTTAGAATTTTGGTAGGTACTTGTAAAAAATTGTAGAAAACTGTAGAAAAAGGGGCAAAGTTCAAATTGTGGGCAAATCAGTCCTAATAGGATGAAAAGCCATGGCCATAAGCATTTCAGGACTGTAAGTGCTATGTCCAGATTTAATTTCAGATCGGAGTTATATAGTTCTGAAAATTTAAAATTTTAGAATTTTGGTAGGTACTTGTAAAAAATTGTAGAAAACTGTAGAAAAAGGGGCAAAGTTCAAATTGTGGGCAAATCAGTCCTAATAGGATGAAAAGCCATGGCCATAAGCATTTCAGAACTGTAAGTGCTATGTCCAGATTTAATTTCAGATCGGAGTTATATAGTTCTGAAAATTTAAAATTTTAGAATTTTGGTAGGTACTTGTAAAAAATTGTAGAAAACTGTAGAAAAAGGGGCAAAGTTCAAATTGTGGGCAAATCAGTCCTAATAGGATGAAAAGCCATGGCCATAAGCATTTCAGAACTGTAAGTGCTATGTCCAGATTTAATTTCAGATCGGAGTTATATAGTTCTGAAAATTTAAAATTTTAGAATTTTGGTAGGTACTTGTAAAAAATTGTAGAAAACTGTAGAAAAAGGGGCAAAGTTCAAATTGTGGGCAAATCAGTCCTAATAGGATGAAAAGCCATGGCCATAAGCATTTCAGAACTGTAAGTGCTATGTCCAGATTTAATTTCAGATCGGAGTTATAAGTTCTGAAAATTTAAAATTTTAGAATTTTGGTAGGTACTTGTAAAAAATTGTAGAAAACTGTAGAAAAAGGGGCAAAGTTCAAATTGTGGGCAAATCAGTCCTAATAGGATGAAAAGCCATGGCCATAAGCATTTCAGAACTGTAAGTGCTATGTCCAGATTTAATTTCAGATCGGAGTTATATAGTTCTGAAAATTTAAAATTTTAGAATTTTGGTAGGTACTTGTAAAAAATTGTAGAAAACTGTAGAAAAAGGGGCAAAGTTCAAATTGTGGGCAAATCAGTCCTAATAGGATGAAAAGCCATGGCCATAAGCATTTCAGAACTGTAAGTGCTATGTCCAGATTTAATTTCAGATCGGAGTTATATATTTCTGAAAATTGAAAATTTTAGAATTTTGGTAGGTACTTGTAAAAAAATTGTAGAAAACTGTAGAAAAAGGGGCAAAGTTCAAATTGTGGGCAAATCAGTCCTAATAGGATGAAAAGCCATGGCCATAAGCATTTCAGGACTGTAAGTGCTATGTCCAGATTTAATTTCAGATCGGAGTCATATAGTTCTGAAAATTGAAAATTTTAGAATTTTGGTAGGTACTTGTAAAAAATTGTAGAAAACTGTAGAAAAAGGGGCAAAGTTCAAATTGTGGGCAAATCAGTCCTAATAGGATGAAAAGCCATGGCCATAAGCATTTCAGGACTGTAAGTGCTATGTCCAGATTTAATTTCAGATCGGAGTTATATAGTTCTGAAAATTTAAAATTTTAGAATTTTGGTAGGTACTTGTAAAAAATTGTAGAAAACTGTAGAAAAAGGGGCAAAGTTCAAATTGTGGGCAAATCAGTCCTAATAGGATGAAAAGCCATGGATATAAGCATTTCAGGACTGTAAGTGCTATGTCCAGATTTAATTTCAGATCGGAGTTATATATTTCTGAAAATTTAAAATTTTAGAATTTTGGTAGGTACTTGTAAAAAATTGTAGAAAACTGTAGAAAAAGGGGCAAAGTTCAAATTGTGGGCAAATCAGTCCTAATAGGATGAAAAGCCATGGCCATAAGCATTTCAGGACTGTAAGTGCTATGTCCAGATTTAATTTCAGATCGGAGTTATATAGTTCTGAAAATTGAAAATTTTAGAATTTTGGTAGGTACTTGTAAAAAATTGTAGAAAACTGTAGAAAAAGGGGCAAAGTTCAAATTGTGGGCAAATCAGTCCTAATAGGATGAAAAGCCATGGCCATAAGCATTTCAGGACTGTAAGTGCTATGTCCAGATTTAATTTCAGATCGGAGTTATATATTTCTGAATATTTAAAATTTTAGAATTTTGGTAGGTACTTGTAAAAAATTTTAGAAAACTGTAGAAAAAGGGGCAAAGTTCAAATTGTGGGCAAATCAGTCCTAATAGGATGAAAAGCCATGGCCATAAGCATTTCAGAACTGTAAGTGCTATGTCCAGATTTAATTTCAGATCGGAGTTATATATTTCTGAAAATTGAAAATTTTAGAATTTTGGTAGGTACTTGTAAAAAATTGTAGAAAACTGTAGAAAAAGGGGCAAAGTTCAAATTGTGGGCAAATCAGTCCTAATAGGATGAAAAGCCATGGCCATAAGCATTTCAGGACTGTAAGTGCTATGTCCAGATTTAATTTCAGATCGGAGTTATATAGTTCTGAAAATTTAAAATTTTAGAATTTTGGTAGGTACTTGTAAAAAATTGTAGAAAACTGTAGAAAAAGGGGCAAAGTTCAAATTGTGGGCAAATCAGTCCTAATAGTATGAAAAGCCATGGCCATAAGCATTTCAGAACTGTAAGTGCTATGTCCAGATTTAATTTCAGATCGGAGTTATATAGTTCTGAAAATTTAAAATTTTAGAATTTTGGTAGGTACTTGTAAAAAATTGTAGAAAACTGTAGAAAAAGGGGCAAAGTTCAAATTGTGGGCAAATCAGTCCTCATAGGATGAAAAGCCATGGCCATAAGCATTTCAGAACTGTAAGTGCTATGTCCAGATTTAATTTCAGATCGGAGTTGTATAGTTCTGAAAATTTAAAATTTTAGAATTTTGGTAGGTACTTGTAAAAAATTGTAGAAAACTGTAGAAAAAGGGGCAAAGTTCAAATTGTGGGCAAATCAGTCCTAATAGGATGAAAAGCCATGGCCATAAGCATTTCAGAACTGTAAGTGCTATGTCCAGATTTAATTTCAGATCGGAGTTATATATTTCTGAAAATTGAAAATTTTAGAATTTTGGTAGGTACTTGTAAAAAATTGTAGAAAACTGTAGAAAAAGGGGCAAAGTTCAAATTGTGGGCAAATCAGTCCTAATAGGATGAAAAGCCATGGCCATAAGCATTTCAGGACTGTAAGTGCTATGTCCAGATTTAATCTCAGATCGGAGTTATATAGTTCTGAAAATTTAAAATTTTAGAATTTTGGTAGGTACTTGTAAAAAATTGTAGAAAACTGTAGAAAAAGGGGCAAAGTTCAAATTGTGGGCAAATCAGTCCTAATAGGATGAAAAGCCATGGCCATAAGCATTTCAGAACTGTAAGTGCTATGTCCAGATTTAATTTCAGATCGGAGTTATATAGTTCTGAAAATTTAAAATTTTAGAATTTTGGTAGGTACTTGTAAAAAATTGTAGAAAACTGTAGAAAAAGGGGCAAAGTTCAAATTGTGGGCAAATCAGTCCTAATAGGATGAAAAGCCATGGCCATAAGCATTTCAGAACTGTAAGTGCTATGTCCAGATTTAATTTCAGATCGGAGTTATATTTTTCTGAAAATTGAAAATTTTAGAATTTTGGTAGGTACTTGTAAAAAATTGTAGAAAACTGTAGAAAAAGGGGCAAAGTTCAAATTGTGGGCAAATCAGTCCTAATAGGATGAAAAGCCATGGCCATAAGCATTTCAGGACTGTAAGTGCTATGTCCAGATTTAATTTCAGATCGGAGTTATATAGTTCTGAAAATTGAAAATTTTAGAATTTTGGTAGGTACTTGTAAAAAATTGTAGAAAACTGTAGAAAAAGGGGCAAAGTTCAAATTGTGGGCAAATCAGTCCTAATAGGATGAAAAGCCATGGCCATAAGCATTTCAGGACTGTAAGTGCTATGTCCAGATTTAATTTCAGATCGGAGTTATATATTTCTGAATATTTAAAATTTTAGAATTTTGGTAGGTACTTGTAAAAAATTTTAGAAAACTGTAGAAAAAGGGGCAAAGTTCAAATTGTGGGCAAATCAGTCCTAATAGGATGAAAAGCCATGGCCATAAGCATTTCAGAACTGTAAGTGCTATGTCCAGATTTAATTTCAGATCGGAGTTATATATTTCTGAAAATTGAAAATTTTAGAATTTTGGTAGGTACTTGTAAAAAATTGTAGAAAACTGTAGAAAAAGGGGCAAAGTTCAAATTGTGGGCAAATCAGTCCTAATAGGATGAAAAGCCATGGCCATAAGCATTTCAGGACTGTAAGTGCTATGTCCAGATTTAATTTCAGATCGGAGTTATATATTTCTGAAAATTGAAAATTTTAGAATTTTGGTAGGTACTTGTAAAAAATTGTAGAAAACTGTAGAAAAAGGGGCAAAGTTCAAATTGTGGGCAAATCAGTCCTAATAGGATGAAAAGCCATGGCCATAAGCATTTCAGGACTGTAAGTGCTATGTCCAGATTTAATTTCAGATCGGAGTTATATATTTCTGAATATTTAAAATTTTAGAATTTTGGTAGGTACTTGTAAAAAATTTTAGAAAACTGTAGAAAAAGGGGCAAAGTTCAAATTGTGGGCAAATCAGTCCTAATAGGATGAAAAGCCATGGCCATAAGCATTTCAGAACTGTAAGTGCTATGTCCAGATTTAATTTCAGATCGGAGTTATATATTTCTGAAAATTGAAAATTTTAGAATTTTGGTAGGTACTTGTAAAAAATTGTAGAAAACTGTAGAAAAAGGGGCAAAGTTCAAATTGTGGGCAAATCAGTCCTAATAGGATGAAAAGCCATGGCCATAAGCATTTCAGGACTGTAAGTGCTATGTCCAGATTTAATTTCAGATCGGAGTTATATATTTCTGAAAATTGAAAATTTTAGAATTTTGGTAGGTACTTGTAAAAAATTGTAGAAAACTGTAGAAAAAGGGGCAAAGTTCAAATTGTGGGCAAATCAGTCCTAATAGGATGAAAAGCCATGGCCATAAGCATTTCAGGACTGTAAGTGCTATGTCCAGATTTAATTTCAGATCGGAGTTATATAGTTCTGAAAATTTAAAATTTTAGAATTTTGGTAGGTACTTGTAAAAAATTGTAGAAAACTGTAGAAAAAGGGGCAAAGTTCAAATTGTGGGCAAATCAGTCCTAATAGTATGAAAAGCCATGGCCATAAGCATTTCAGAACTGTAAGTGCTATGTCCAGATTTAATTTCAGATCGGAGTTATATAGTTCTGAAAATTTAAAATTTTAGAATTTTGGTAGGTACTTGTAAAAAATTGTAGAAAACTGTAGAAAAAGGGGCAAAGTTCAAATTGTGGGCAAATCAGTCCTCATAGGATGAAAAGCCATGGCCATAAGCATTTCAGAACTGTAAGTGCTATGTCCAGATTTAATTTCAGATCGGAGTTGTATAGTTCTGAAAATTTAAAATTTTAGAATTTTGGTAGGTACTTGTAAAAAATTGTAGAAAACTGTAGAAAAAGGGGCAAAGTTCAAATTGTGGGCAAATCAGTCCTAATAGGATGAAAAGCCATGGCCATAAGCATTTCAGAACTGTAAGTGCTATGTCCAGATTTAATTTCAGATCGGAGTTATATATTTCTGAAAATTGAAAATTTTAGAATTTTGGTAGGTACTTGTAAAAAATTGTAGAAAACTGTAGAAAAAGGGGCAAAGTTCAAATTGTGGGCAAATCAGTCCTAATAGGATGAAAAGCCATGGCCATAAGCATTTCAGGACTGTAAGTGCTATGTCCAGATTTAATCTCAGATCGGAGTTATATAGTTCTGAAAATTTAAAATTTTAGAATTTTGGTAGGTACTTGTAAAAAATTGTAGAAAACTGTAGAAAAAGGGGCAAAGTTCAAATTGTGGGCAAATCAGTCCTAATAGGATGAAAAGCCATGGCCATAAGCATTTCAGAACTGTAAGTGCTATGTCCAGATTTAATTTCAGATCGGAGTTATATAGTTCTGAAAATTTAAAATTTTAGAATTTTGGTAGGTACTTGTAAAAAATTGTAGAAAACTGTAGAAAAAGGGGCAAAGTTCAAATTGTGGGCAAATCAGTCCTAATAGGATGAAAAGCCATGGCCATAAGCATTTCAGAACTGTAAGTGCTATGTCCAGATTTAATTTCAGATCGGAGTTATATTTTTCTGAAAATTGAAAATTTTAGAATTTTGGTAGGTACTTGTAAAAAATTGTAGAAAACTGTAGAAAAAGGGGCAAAGTTCAAATTGTGGGCAAATCAGTCCTAATAGGATGAAAAGCCATGGCCATAAGCATTTCAGGACTGTAAGTGCTATGTCCAGATTTAATTTCAGATCGGAGTTATATAGTTCTGAAAATTTAAAATTTTAGAATTTTGGTAGGTACTTGTAAAAAATTGTAGAAAACTGTAGAAAAAGGGGCAAAGTTCAAATTGTGGGCAAATCAGTCCTAATAGGATGAAAAGGCATGGCCATAAGCATTTCAGAACTGTAAGTGCTATGGCCAGATTTAATTTCAGATCGGAGTTATATAGTTCTAAAAATTTTTAATTTTAGAATTTTGGTAGGTACTTGTAAAAAATTGTAGAAAACTGTAGAAAAAGGGGCAATGTTCAAATTGTGGGCAAATGAGTCCTAATAGGATGAAAAGCCATGGCCATAAGCATTTCAGAACTGTAAGTGCTATGTCCAGATTTAATTTCAGATCGGAGTTATATAGTTCTGAAAATTGAAAATTTTAGAATTTTGGTAGGTACTTGTAAAAAATTGTAGAAAACTGTAGAAAAAGGGGCAAAGTTCAAATTGTGGGCAAATCAGTCCTAATAGGATGAAAAGCCATGGCCATAAGCATTTCAGGACTGTAAGTGCTATGTCCAGATTTAATTTCAGATCGGAGTTATATAGTTCTGAAAATTTAAAATTTTAGAATTTTGGTAGGTACTTGTAAAAAATTGTAGAAAACTGTAGAAAAAGGGGCAAAGTTCAAAATGTGGGTAAATCAGTCCTAATAGGATGAAAAGCCATGGCCATAAGCATTTCAGGACTGTAAGTGCTATGTCCAGATTTAATTTCAGATCGGAGTTTTATAGTTCTGAAAATTTAAAATTTTAGAATTTTGGTAGGTACTTGTAAAAAATTGTAGAAAACTATAGAAAAAGGGGCAAAGTTCAAAATGTGGGTAAATCAGTCCTAATAGGATGAAAAGCCATGGCCATAAGCATTTCAGGACTGTAAGTGCTATGTCCAGATTTAATTTCAGATCGGAGTTATATAGTTCTGAAAATTTAAAATTTTAGAATTTTGGTAGGTACTTGTAAAAAATTGTAGAAAACTGTAGAAAAAGGGGCAAAGTTCAAATTGTGGGCAAATCAGTCCTAATAGGATGAAAAGCCATGGCCATAAGCATTTCAGAACTGTAAGTGCTATGTCCAGATTTAATTTCAGATCGGAGTTATATAGTTCTGAAAATTTAAAATTTTAGAATTTTGGTAGGTACTTGTAAAAAATTGTAGAAAACTGTAGAAAAAGGGGCAAAGTTCAAATTGTGGGCAAATCAGTCCTAATAGGATGAAAAGCCATGGCCATAAGCATTTCAGAACTGTAAGTGCTATGTCCAGATTTAATTTCAGATCGGAGTTATATAGTTCTGAAAATTTAAAATTTTAGAATTTTGGTAGGTACTTGTAAAAAATTGTAGAAAACTGTAGAAAAAGGGGCAAAGTTCAAATTGTGGGCAAATCAGTCCTAATAGGATGAAAAGCCATGGCCATAAGCATTTCAGAACTGTAAGTGCTATGTCCAGATTTAATTTCAGATCGGAGTTATATAGTTCTGAAAATTTAAAATTTTAGAATTTTGGTAGGTACTTGTAAAAAATTGTAGAAAACTGTAGAAAAAGGGGCAAAGTTCAAATTGTGGGCAAATCAGTCCTAATAGGATGAAAAGCCATGGCCATAAGCATTTCAGAACTGTAAGTGCTATGTCCAGATTTAATTTCAGATCGGAGTTATATATTTCTGAAAATTGAAAATTTTAGAATTTTGGTAGGTACTTGTAAAAAATTGTAGAAAACTGTAGAAAAAGGGGCAAAGTTTAAATTGTGGGCAAATCAGTCCTAATAGGATGAAAAGCCATGGCCATAAGCATTTCAGAACTGTAAGTGCTATGTCCAGATTTAATTTCAGATCGGAGTTATATAGTTCTGAAAATTTAAAATTTTAGAATTTTGGTAGGTACTTGTAAAAAATTGTAGAAAACTGTAGAAAAAGGGGCAAAGTTCAAATTGTGGGCAAATCAGTCCTAATAGGATGAAAAGCCATGGCCATAAGCATTTCAGAACTGTAAGTGCTATGTCCAGATTTAATTTCAGATCGGAGTTATATATTTCTGAAAATTGAAAATTTTAGAATTTTGGTAGGTACTTGTAAAAAATTGTAGAAAACTGTAGAAAAAGGGGCAAAGTTCAAATTGTGGGCAAATCAGTCCTAATAGGATGAAAAGCCATGGCCATAAGCATTTCAGGACTGTAAGTGCTATGTCCAGATTTAATTTCAGATCGGAGTTATATAGTTCTGAAAATTTAAAATTTTAGAATTTTGGTAGGTACTTGTAAAAAATTGTAGAAAACTGTAGAAAAAAGGGCAATGTTCAAAATGTGGGTAAATCAGTCCTAATAGGATGAAAAGCCATAGCCATAAGCATTTCAGAACTGTTAGTGCTATGTCCAGATTTAATTTCAGATCGGAGTTATATAGTTCTGAAAATTGAAAATTTTAGAATTTTGGTAGGTACTTGTAAAAAATTTTAGAAAACTGTAGAAAAAGGGGCAAAGTTCAAATTGTGGGCAAATCAGACCTAATAGGATGAAAAGCCATGGCCATAAGCATTTCAGAACTGTAAGTGCTATGTCCAGATTTAATTTCAGATCGGAGTTATATAGTTCTGAAAATTGAAAATTTTAGAATTTTGGTAGGTACTTGTAAAAAATTTTAGAAAACTGTAGAAAAAGGGGCAAAGTTCAAATTGTGGGCAAATCAGTCCTAATAGGATGAAAAGCCATGGCCATAAGCATTTCAGGACTGTAAGTGCTATGTCCAGATTTAATTTCAGATCGGAGTTATATATTTCTGAAAATTGAAAATTTTAGAATTTTGGTAGGTACTTGTAAAAAATTTTAGAAAACTGTAGAAAAAGGGGCAAAGTTCAAATTGTGGGCAAATCAGTCCTAATAGGATGAAAAGCCATGGCCATAAGCATTTCAGGACTGTAAGTGCTATGTCCAGATTTAATTTCAGATCGGAGTTATATATTTCTGAAAATTGAAAATTTTAGAATTTTGGTAGGTACTTGTAAAAAATTTTAGAAAACTGTAGAAAAAGGGGCAAAGTTCAAATTGTGGGCAAATCAGTCCTAATAGGATGAAAAGCCATGGCCATAAGCATTTCAGGACTGTAAGTGCTATGTCCAGATTTAATTTCAGATCGGAGTTATATAGTTATGAAAATTGAAAATTTTAGAATTTTGGTAGGTACTTGTAAAAAATTGTAGAAAAAGGGGCAAAGTTCAAATTGTGGGCAAATCAGTCCTAATAGGATTTTCATCCATGGCCATAAGCATTTCAGAACTGTAAGTGATATGTCCAGATTTCATTTCAGATCGGAGTTATATAGTTATGAAAATTGAAAATTTTAGAATTTTGGTAGGTACTTGTAAAAAATTGTAGAAAAAGGGGCAAAGTTCAAATTGTGGGCAAATCAGTCCTAATAGGATTTTCATCCATGGCCATAAGCATTTCAGAACTGTAAGTGATATGTCCAGATTTAATTTCAGATCGGAGTTATATAGTTATGAAAATTGAAAATTTTAGAATTTTGGTAGGTACTTGTAAAAATTGTAGAAAATTGTCGAAAAAACGGCAAAGTTCAAATTGTGGGCGAATCAGTCCTAATGGTGTGAAACTAGAATTGAACTAGAACTGAACTAAAGCTAAACTAGAACTAGAACTGAACTAAGACTGAATTAAGAAATAAACATAAAACTGAAACAAAACTTCACTTTAACTTGTCGTCAACTAAAACTGATTTACCTCTGTAAATGAAGATTTTATTCTTTAATTCCTTCTTTAAGGCCTCTCTCAAATTGTTAAAAGCATTCATCCTAATCAACTGGCTATTTTGGTAAAACACTCCGATGCCTTTAATGCTTCATTAGAAGAATATTGTTTGCTAGAAGAAGAAAATCAAAATTTGCAATTGCATATCGATGAATTTCTTCAAAATTTACATAAACTAAATTTTAAATCTGTTATTTTCTACGAAGCTGAGTTATTTTTTAAATTTATTGAGTCCAGTCTACATGGATCAATAGAGAGTGTAAATTTGATTTTCTGCAAACCCTACGATTTGATGCAAAAAATACGTGAACGTAAACTGGCACATCGTTTGAGCTTATTTATATTTTACTGGGGTGCTAAATATCCGCCTAAAAGGGCGGAAGTAAGTTTTCGAGAACCCATGAGGGCGGTTGTGATAACAAGACCAAGAAAGAAAGCGTGAGTTTTCCGCCATACAATTAAAATAAAAATATATATTTTATCTGAAAGTACATGAACATTTTTCTAGTTTTCGTATTTACTATAATCAAGCTTATCCCGATAGTTTGGGAAGGTTAACTTTGGTCAGTTGGTATGATGGTGATAATTTGGGCCTTAGTAAAGAACCTCTATTGCCTTCGGCTCAAACTGTCTACTCCAATTTCCAGGGTCGAGTATTTCGGGTACCAGTATTTCATGTGAGTAAATAAAAAAATAAACAATTAAATGTGGTTCTAAATAATAATATTAATATTTTTTTAAGTCTCCGCCCTGGTTTTGGGTTAATTACGATAATGATTCCTACACCAACAATTCCCTGGAGTTTAATATATCCGAGGAAAATTCTTTTACTGATGATATTTTAGAATTTAAGGAAGTTAATGTTACTGGCGGAAGAGACCATCGCCTTTTGCAGTTATTGGCTCAGCATATGAATTTTGAATTTGTCTATATAGAAGCCCATGGCAGGACTCAGGGCTCATTGAGAAACGACAATGATGAAAATGATACATTTACCGGAGGTATAGGAATGCTACAAATTGGAGTAAGCTTTGAAATACTTTTAGGAAATAAAATTCATATTTCAATATTTAGATAGCTGATTTTTTTCTGGGTGATGTTTCCCTGAGCTGGGAGCGCCGCAAAGCTATTGAATTTTCCTTTTTCACTTTAGCTGATTCTGGAGCATTTGCTACTCATGCCCCGAGACGCTTGAATGAGGCTTTAGCGGTTTTAAGACCCTTTAAAGCCGATGTTTGGCCTTATTTAATTTTGACAGTTATAGTATCCGGTCCAGCATTTTATTTCGTTATAGCTACTCCCTACCTTTGGCATACCACCAATGTCAAAAAGTTGACTAAGAAAATTTCAAAACATGGAACCTTTCATATGTGCTACATTAAAGAAATCACCCGCTTAGATACACAATTTCAAAGACGATTGGCTAGAATGGAACAGCATTTTTGTTTCACAAATGAAGTGAAAGAATTGCCTCCCAAACTTTTCAACCGTTGTATTTGGTTTACTGTTCAACTTTTTCTAAAACAATGTGAGTTTGGACTTATAAAGCAAAAGAGTTTGAGAGAACATTTTTTTTTATTTTAGCATGTAAAGAACTATATCATGGCTACAGAGCCAAATTCTTAATGACAGTTTATTGGATTGCGGCTACTTATGTTTTGGCCGATGTCTACTCGGCTCAATTGACTTCACAATTTGCTCGACCGGCTCGTGAAAGACCAATCAATACTTTGCAACGTCTACAAAGTGTTATGATCCATGATGGCTATCAATTGTTTGTGGAAAAGGAAAGCACTTCATTGGAAATGTTGGAGGTGGTATTATTGTGTCATTTCCCAGAAAATTTTATTTAATTTATTTATTGTAGAATGGCACTGAAATCTTTCGCCAGCTATATGCCTTGATGAAATTACAAAGTCCAGATGAGGAGGGTTATTTAATTGATTCAGTTGAGGCGGGCATACAACTAATCGCCGATGGTTTTGAAAATAAGGCGGTGTTGGGTGGCAGAGAAACCTTATTTTTTAATATACAACAACATGGTATGACATATGGACTAGTAGCTCAAGGACTAAAGTTTAGACTTGATGACAAAACTATAGTTGAAAATTTTGACTAAACTCTGAGTTTCAGTTCAGGCTAGACTTAAGCCTTAAACAGGAAAAAGACTTTTTACTTGGCTATTAACTACCTATAATAAGAAAAGGAATATGGTTATGGAATAGACTTAAGACTATAGAAACAGTTATAGACTTGACTGTAAACCAGATATATACAATATTATATGGATTAGATTACGGTTCTAACTTATAGCTAAGCTGTATGATTTAATAAACTGTCAAATGTAACTCTATATCAGATTATTAACTAGACCATAGATCTGACTATAGATTATACAATAGATTAGATTTTCGTCTAAATTATTTTCAAAATTGTGGAATAGTCTATTAAATAAAGCGTAAAACTATGGATTAGGCTATGGACTATAAACAAGATATTTGATTAAACTTTGGACTATACTATTCCAGCCATAACCGCAAAAAAGCTTAAGCGACAAAAACAAAATTTTTTAGGAGAAGGGTTTTTTTATTTTACACTCAAAATATTATGTAGTTAAATTCAAACGAAAATTCATTTTAAACAACTTAAAATTCATTTAAAAAACGGATCATTTACATTTAATTTAAAACAAATGATTTTTACATTAATTTTTAAATTTTTTTATTTATTAAACTGCATATTTCTTAAAATTTAATAGTTTTTACTTTTAAAAAATTAATTTTAATCGACAAAAATCAAACTACATACCAAAATAAATACGGAAAAAATATAATTTTTTGGTAGTTTGTTTTTTGAATAACAAACATAAATGTTAAAAAATAAAATTATTCGTAAAATAACTATATTTTTATTAAATTTTAACAGTACGGAAATCGAATTTAATAACCCACAATCAGTTACTGTAATAATTTTATAAGTGTGTTTCATATAAATGTTATATGAAGGTTGTTGCTAACGATAATTTATTTTTTTTTTTTTTATATAAAAACGTAACGGTAAATTATGTGACCATGACATTTTAGGAGATGATGCAAGTGTTGCCAATTATAAAAAAAAACGAAAATTTAAAAAAATGTCGCTAAGCTTTTTTTGCGGTTATGCCTCGAATTGTTCCGACTATATGCTAAACTATAAATCAAACTATAGACTATAGTATTAATTTGATATTAAATAAGACTATTGATTAGTCTACGGACTAAATTAGCCAATTTGTGGATTGTTCAAAATATTGTCTAAACTATGTTTGAGACTATAAACTAGAACGTGGATCAGTCCACGGACTTTAGTATAAGTCAGATTATAGAAAGACAAAAGATCAGACAGTGGCCTCGTCTAAAGACTAAAATATCCAATAGACTATTAAAAGACTAGACTATGAATTAGATATGGAATTATAGAATAAGTTCGGTTAAGAACAGACTTTACACAATTTTATATATAATTATATATATGTGTTCCCATCGATCCTATAAGGAGCATAGGGCCTCACACAAGTTTATGGTCTAGGCTTTAAACTAGACTAGACTAGACCAATATTATGCAATAGACTATGGATTAAAATTTATACTAGACGATGGACAATATAATTA
Source organism: Pollenia griseotomentosa (assembly GCA_963931875.1). Taxonomy (NCBI): domain Eukaryota; kingdom Metazoa; phylum Arthropoda; class Insecta; order Diptera; family Polleniidae; genus Pollenia; species Pollenia griseotomentosa. The sequence goes on along the minus strand of OZ007561.1, from coordinate 196,661,292 downwards.
TATCTAGACTATGAACGAAAAACTCTACTTTGAAATAAGATATTGTTTTAACTGTAGACCAGTGATGTTATGCGTAGGGAAAAATCCCTATTCGTAGATATTTTCTTTTAAAAAAAATCGCCGTAGGGAAAAGAAGGACAGATTTTTTAAATCATTAAAATGTAGGGACTTTTCAAAAATGAGGCAAAACTATATATATTTGGCCTTTTTTGTCGATTTGGGATTAATAGGGATCATTACTGCTCTAGACTGAACTGTTAATTAGTCTATGGACTTAAATATGTTTTAAAGACGGCATCAGACTATGAAACAAACTAAGAACTAAATTATGAAATAAATAATAAATCAGACTATAGAGTAGATCATAACCTGACCGTGTACGAGCCTGTGGACTAGTGAAATTATGCTACAATGAATCATACTATGGGCTCAACTTTTATACTGAACTATGGACTAAACTACGGACTTAATAACAAACCAAAATATAGATCGGACTAAAGGAAAGTCTTTGAATGAAATTACGGGCTAGACTATGATCTACAAATATAATCGAATTATTGACTAAAATATTTGTGCGAATATTTATTTGATTGAATAAGTATACTAAAGTCAGGGCTGCCACACTTGGGGATTTCAAAAAAAGTCATTTGGGGATTGGGGATTTTTTGGGGATTTAAAAAAACTCGGGGTTTTTTGAGGATTTTACACATTTTTAATATATTGTATTTTACCTTTTATTATTTACGCTTATTTTTCTTTGTTTCGTATATAATATCAAAAAAAAAAAAAAAATTGCAAAACTTTTATCAACAACGAATACGGCGTAAACGGTCCTAAACAAGATTGTCATTTTTGTTAAGTGTGCAAAAGGTACTTAATAAAAAAATCTAAGACCTTTGACATTACATAAAATTTTTGATAAGCAATTTTTAAGCAAATATGTATTCTCCAAAAATAAGTAAATATGAAGGACATTATTATAAAGTTTGGGAAAAAGAATGCATCAAATTATTAAATAATTGACGGATATATTTTTTGTATTGTTGATTTTAAGGATGGCTAAAACCGATTGAACAAGCTCTAAATTTTTATAAATTAGCTCATTCGTCTTCAAAAACAGCATATTGTTCTGCTTGTAATTCTTCACTGAAATCGCATAAAAAGAATTTAAAAAAAAAATACCGAAACCAGTCGCTACAAACAAAATAAAATAACATTTTTATTTGGGGATTTCTTTTTATAATTTTTCTTATTATTTTTGAAAAAAATTTGAAATTTGGTCAGAAAAAAAACACAAAAAAAAAATATATTAACTTTTTAAGGTTTTGTTTTTTAATTTGGGGATTTTTTTTATGTTTTGGGGGACAAGGAAAAAAGTACCTGGCAGCCCCGTCTAAAGTGTCGACTAGGCTATGGCAAGACTATTAGCTTATGGACTAAATTTACTTACATTTGTAACAAGGCTATTGACTAGACTAGTGAAATTGTGGTTAAGACTATAGACCAGATTTAAAACAGCCTAGATTAGATTATGAAATGGACTACGAGCTCATCTATGAATTGTTCTATGAACTAGTTATAATCTAAGCCAAGCTACGAATAATACAATAGCTTAGACTGTAAACTATCGCCAAGACTATGAACTCGACTGTGGCTATAAAAGTGTTACATCACTTTCTTTAGTTTTCACTAGCACATTAAAAAAATTAATTTTTTGTATATTCCAGGTTCTAAAACCTTTCAATTAAGCCAAAAACTCTACACCCGCTACTCTGCCGTAGCTGTACAAATTGGTTGTCCTTTTCTGGACAGTTTAAATGATGTGTAAGTTTTTTTTTTTTTAAGATCATAGTTTTATATAAAATAAATCTAAAAAAAATGCCAAATATTTAGCCTCATTCACCTCTTCGAGGGTGGCATTTTAGATAAAATGACCACAGCTGAATATGAAATACAATCACGCATGATTGGCAAGGATTTGAATAAGAAAAAGAAAGCATTAAAAAAAAGTCCCACCGAATTGGCTACAAGTCCTGAAACTGAACCCAACACTTCAAGTGAGGTAAATGGTAAAAGTGCAGATAATGCCGAGATGAAGAAACCACAGGATACACAAATCATACAGCCCATTAATCTTTGCATGCTACAGGGAGCCTTTATAGTCCTTTTAGTGGGGTTTTCTTTGGCAGGTATGTAAGTGGAAAAACAAACACTTTGAACATATTAAAAAAAAAATTTAATTGTTTGAGCATTGAGGTGAAATTTCGTTTTTTTTTTCTTTTTTAATTTTTATTTGTTGTTCCGTTGTGTTTTAATGATTGAATTTTCTTTTTTTTTTCTTTCTCTTAATTTCTTTTTTGTTGTAGGTTTAATGCTTTTTCTTGAATTATTTTGTCATGGTATGAATTGGAATATAATCAGAGTATGCAAAACTAATTTGCATAAAGAGTTGAAATATTTAAAAAGAAAACTAAGAAAAACTCTTCGACGGTTGGCTGTGCGCTTTAAATAAATGAAGAAAATTTTAAGAATGATGTAAAAATAACAAAAAAAAAAAAAGAAATTTTCGGAAATAATTATGACTTTAAATGTTTATGAAAAAAAATTGCTAAAAATAAAAAAATGCTTTAAATGTTGTAGCTAAATAAAGAAAACTGTTTTATTTTTTTTTCTTTTTTTAATAAAAAAAAAACGGGAAAAGAAAACAGACAAAAATAACCGTTTGTTTAAAAAAAACACTTAAAAGCAAACTCGTCTTGAACATCATTCATAAATTTTGTCGAACGTATTTTAAACAAGTTCTTCTCTAAATTTTACATTAATTTTATTATTTTTATTTTATTGTTTTACAAAAATTAACAATATTGGGGTATCTTTGTTGTTTAAAAACCCGCTAGATTTGTTTCCCCTTTTTTATAAACATAAATGTTCATTGTTATTTGATTATCAAAATAAATTCTTATCGCAAAATGTGCTTAAATTATATAGAACATATGAATTTAGCAATAGACACCAAAACAAAATGAAATTAAGAACAACTTATTTTTATGTTATGCTAAGTTCACACTTAGGTTTTTAAACGCGTTTAAGCAAAATGTTGATTTAGTTAATCAAAGCCGTTCACATTACATTTGAGATGATTTAGATGACAGATGATTAAGAAAAAAAACACAACAAACAAATTTATATTTCTTTAAAGTATTAAAAATGGATAAAAACACTTTTATAAAGTTATCAGAAGATTATTTTAATCATTTTAATGATGAAATTGTGAAAATTTATGAATTATTTAAGGAAAAAAATAAAAACATTAAGCAGAAATCTTGGCCGGTTGTACACGATCATGTTGGCGGTTCTACATTTGAGGTATGTTCAGTGGATTCTATGTGATTTATGAAGTGATTTAGTTGTAATCACTTTAATGTATGGGTAATCATCTCGATTTTTCAGTGATTAGAGCTTAATCACGTTCGAACTGCTTAAACGCGCTTAAGAAGCCAAATGTGAACATACTATAACAAGCAAACTCAAAATCGATTTTCTATGCAACATGACTTTTTTTTACTAAATTGAACTATCAAAGAAATTATAGCAATAAAATCAGAGAAAGAACGCAATAGAGTTTGGGTTTAAGAGGTTACTTAAAAAAAGTGTATAAAAAAATTAGGTAAAAACGATTTTAATGTGCTCTATTTGTGCTTCTGTTATTTATAATTAGCAGGAATATCCCAAAACATTAAGTTATGGAAAAAAATCGTTTAAAAATTGACAAATTAAAGAGAATTTTGTTTTTAAAAAAAGAACACTTTTGAAGAAAATTCTGCAAATACCTTTTAAGGCCTTACAAAAATTTTCTATTTAAAACAATTTTTTTTTAGGTTTAGCTATTTTTAGTGAATTTCAATATTCCACTATTAGACGGATATTTATAAAGAATAATTCGAATATTTACTTTTTAGAGTGAATTTTCCGAAATATTTATTGATCTTTGTAAATTTTCAATTTAGGAAGAAATTTTAAAAAAATGCTCTGTTCTAATATTTTTTTAACCTTCACCGAATGTAAGTTTGTCATTCCGTTTGTAATTTCTACAATAATGATTTTAGACCCTATAAAGGATATATACTCTGGATCCTTATGATAAGCGAAGCTGATTTAACGCTGTCCGTGTGTATGTTGAAATGGGTTTTTCGAAGACCCCAGAAATGATGGGAACAATGTTGTTATATTTATATGTTACATATACTCCGTTAAAGTTTGCTATTGAGATTCAGCGACATCGGTCCATAAATTACTCAGATATGAACAAAAAGCCACGACTGCCTCTAATTTTACCAATAAATCCCCTGTAATTGTTTTTTTTTTAATTTCTTTTTTCTGTAAATCAGGAGAAGCGCAAGAGCCCGGGTTTCCAAATATTGGTTATCAATACACAACCTTTCAACAAAAATTTGTGAATTTTCCGAAATATTTATTGATCTTTGCTAAATTTTCAATTTAGGGAGAAATTTTCAAAAATGCTCTGTTCTAATATTTTTATAACCTTCACCGAATGTAAGTGTGTCATTCTGTTTGTAATTTCTACAATATTGATTTTAGACCCTATAAAGGATATATACTATGGATCCTTATGATAAGCGAAGCTGATTTAACGCTGTCCGTGTGTATGTTGAAATGGGTTTTTTGAAGACCCCAGAAATGATGGGAACAATGTTGTTATATTTATATGTTACATATACTCCGTTAAAGTTTGCTATTGAGATTCAGCGACATCGGTCCATAAATTACTCAGATATGAACAAAAAGCCACGACTGCCTCTAATTTTACCAATAAATCCCCTGTAATTGTTTTTTTTTTAATTTCTTTTTTCTGTAAATCAGGAGAAGCGCAAGAGCCCGGGTTTCCAAATATTGGTTATCAATACACAACCTTTCAACAAAAATTTGGCGGGATTAGAGAAGTGGGCGCGGCACTTCCCATACAAACACATTATATATTTCTTTATATCGGGAGAACGGAAAGAGCAAAAGTTTTCAAATTAGGTACAAATATCTCGGTTAGCAACGCCTAACGTCCCACAAAATGTACAGAAGTAGGCGTGGCGCAAAATAGCTTTTTTACATCTTAAAAATGCTAAGAGAAATACTGTCAAAATTTGGTACACATATCTGGGTTATTAATACACAACAACTCTAAAAATATTGCGGGGATTGGAGAAGTGAACTAGGCACCTCACGTGCAAAGAGATTATAGATTTCGGTAAATCTGAAGAACGGCAGGAGCCATAGCTTTCAATTCGGGTACAAGCATCTTGGTTATTAATACACAACATTCGACAATATATTACACGTAAGATATGTTCTTAGTTCAAAATAAACAAAAGGGGAGTGACGTTATTTGCATTTAAGGGTTAAAGTAAAACTTTTCAAAATTCCCATTTAGTGCAAGTTTTTAGAAAATTAAAATTTAATTTGGGTTTTTAATATATATATTTTTTTTTGGAAAACTTAAATTTTTCGTCAAATTTTTTCGAAAAGTCGCTTTTTACGGCGAATTTTGCGCAAATTCACTTTTCATGAAAAATTTTAGGTTTAAGCAAATTCACTTTTCATGAGAAATTTTAAGCAAATTCACTTTTCATAAGAAGCAAAATCACTTTTAATTTTACGAAATTTGCAAAAAAACAAGTCCAGAATTATCAGAAACCCTACTTTAATCCTCTTGAAAAACTTATAAAAAGCTAGAAATTTGTTTTCCCTTTACAACTGAATGTACAGTAGCCAATTAATTCATTTTTCAAATGTAAATGTCATCGAAACTTTAACACATCCATATATCATACACAGATTTATGTTACTTTTTTTTAATCTTTACAATAATCTTTGAGACTTATAACTAGCTATTTAGTGTAGGGTACAGCAAGGAAACATAAAAATTAAATTTGATAAATGTTTATAAAGCAAAGCATTGACATTAGATTTTTAATACATTAGATATCGACAGAAACATCGATATCAAAAAAAAAAAAAAATAAAATAAAATTAACTGAACAAATGAACAAAAATGACAAAAACACCTTTTGCTTGATTAAATTTTAATAGGTGAAGAAAAAGAAAATAAAATAAAAATAAACTCACATGTAGGAATTAATGTCAACGTTGGATGGTTCACATGTCTGTCGTCTGATATGCCAAGTGATAAACAGCTTCGCCACAATAAAGATTGCGTTTGAATTTTCTGTTTTTTTTATGTCTTTTCCTCTTGTCTTAAGGTATTGTCGTATACTGATGTCATGTCTGGGCAAGAAAAAATAAATAAAAACAAAAAATAGAAGAAGCAGCCTTTGGTTTTAGTAAAAAAAAAAAAACTTTAGAAAAAAATCTAGAGAAAAAAAGTCTTAACATAATTTATCGTTAGATGTCTAATGATTTGAAAATTAAACAAGCTGTGATTAGAAATAAATTTTTAAAGAATTCTGATATTAAACCATTTTAATTAGATAATGAATGAAAAAAAATGGAATAAAACAGAGACAAATGACACTTGTTTGACTTAAATTTAAATGAAAATAGAAGTTTAATTAGAGCTTGAAAGTCTAGCTTTAACTGGTCTGGGAAACACCCAAAAAAACAAGTTTGTTCCCTAAATCTTTTGTTTTTCGTAAAAATTGGATTTAATAAGAAAATTAATAAAAAAAATCTCTTTTAATCTGGAAAGAAGTTCGCATAGAATTTTATATGGAAAATCTTTTGTTTTTAGTAAAAATTTAATTAAATAAAAAATGAATAAACAAATCTCTTTTAATCTGAAAAAAAAGTTATTTTAAGTAAAAAAGTAAATTTTCGTAAAATTTTATTGTTTTTGATAAACTTTTTTTCTGCCTGTTCAACAATTTCGAACGTAAACGTTCGCATAGAATTTTATATGGAAAATATTTTTAAAACTAACTGTTTTTAATACAAATGCGAACGTTAACGTTCGAAATTGTTGAATAAGCAGTTAATTCACTTTTTGGCAACATTTTTTTAATAATTTACTTTAAAGAAAACATTTTTAGAAAAGTCCCTTTTTAGAGAAAAAAATTCTATAAAATCAAAATTTTTTAAGTTAATTTTTCTTGAATTCGCTTTTTGTAGAATTTTTTTATTTCCAACAATTACTTTTTAAAATTAAAAATTTGGATAATCACTTCAGAGTCAGTTTTTATAATACATTTCGAATAAAGTAGTTTTTAAGAGCCGATTTTAATCAAAATTTAGGTTTCAGAGTAAATTATTCAAAATTTCCTTTTTAGCAAAGATTTCTTTTTTCTAATCGCTTTTAGGAATAAAGTTTATGAGACTCACTTTTTTCGAAAATTTTTTTTGGCAGAGTACATGTTTTGAAAATTCGCTTCTAAGAAAAAAATTTTCGAAACCAACGTTTTTGAATTTTTTGGAAATTTTTTTCGAAAATTTGAATTTTAGAGGAAAATTCACTAATTTAGTGAATACTTGGAAAAAATAAATTTTTTTCTTTTTGTTTTATTTACTTTTAGAATAATGGGGCGATTACGGAAGGCAACTCTCAGCTTCAATTCAGTTGCCATCAGCGAAATCAGGCAACGCCGCTCATGTTAAATTATACAAAATTTTTTTATTTATATCATATTTTAACATGAGCGACGTTGCCTGATTTCGCTGCTGGCAACCCAACTTCAGTTTAGAAAAGTAAATTTTCCAAAATAAACCTTCTGAAACGATTTTTTAAAAATTAGCTTACAGAGTGAATTTTTCAAAAGTTTCACTTCTAAGAGTGAACTTTTTGAAAATTCACTTTTTTCGAGTGAATTTTTCAAAAATTCACTTTATAAAGAAAATATTTTTAATATCTTATATTTTAGAAAGATTTTTTTAAAAATACCACTTTACAATTTAGTCAAAAATTTTGCAAAAATTCATTTTAAAAACGAAATTCATCACAAATTCCTTTTTCAAAAAAAATTTTTTTAAAAATTTATTTTTTAAAGGAAATTTTTCAAAAATTAATTTTGGAAAGGAATTTTTTTAAAAATTTATTTTCAAGGGAAATTTTTTTAAAAAATTTATTTTTCAAAGGAAATTTTTTTTAAAATTTATTTTTATAAGAAATTTTTTTTAAAAATCTATTTTTCAAGTAAAAATTTTTAAAAATTAATTTTTCAAAGGAAATTTTTTTAAAAATTTAATTTTCAAAGGAAATATTTTAAAAATTTATTCTTGAGAGAAAATATTTTTAAAAATTTATTTTTTAAAGGAAATTTTTTAAAAAATTATTTTTCAAGGAAAGTTTTTTTAAAAATTTATTTTTTATAGAGTTAATTTTTGAAAATTTTCATTTAAAAGCAATATTTTTTGAAAAATTTACTTTTTTTAATGAATTTGTCAAAAATTCACTTTTTAGCTACATTTTTTTAAAAAAATTACATGTTAGATTAATTTTTAAAAAATTTAAATTTTGCAAAAATATATTTTTAAAATTTAATTTTTCGAAAATCATCTTTTCAAAGAAAACTTTTTTTAAAATTCTTTTTTTAGAATAAATTTTCTAAAAAGTTTACTTAATAGAAAAGTTAACATTTTGCATAATGAATTTGGCTTAACTGCACTTTCTGTAGAATATTTAGCGAAATAATTTGGCAAACATTCACCTGCTACAGGGAATTTGGCAAACCTGCTACAGGGAGTTTAAATAAAATTCACTATGTATTGCGAATTTGGCAAAAAGTCAAAAATTTACATTTTCTAAGAAAACTTGTAAAAATATAATTTTAATAGAGGATTTTGTTAAAGTTCGTTTTTTATACAAAATTGAAAATGGCGAAAATCACTTCCAATAAAAATTTTACAAAAACTCACTTTTCATAAGGAATTTTTAATAACTTTTTTTTTACAAAACATTGGCGAATATTAACCTTTTTGCCACTTAACCTTTAAGTATTTTGAATTTTTGTTGCTTTTTACCAGATTATATCATTTTTTGCATTTTTTAAATAAATTTCCCAGAATCATTGCCATCATATCTCTGTTGCAGAAGAAAATAAGCAATATATTTTTTTTAGTCAATATTTTTGTCGTTATTTTCTTTATGTATTTCTCTTAAGCATTTTCTTTAAAAATGTAGTTTTCGTTTTTCTTGTTGGTAAGTTGTTTGGTTTTTTGTTAATTTTTACTAGGACACAAAACATTGACAACTTGTTAAACTTCAAACTGTCTGCAAATGTGACATAGACTGATAAAATACTCTCAAACATACCAAGTGATTGTAGAAATATAGGGGTTCCATACTAACCAACTAAAGAAAAACAAGCAGCATCAACAACAACTACAACAATCAACCAATATTCATCCAACTAACCAACCAACCAAACAACATATGTATGACCAGAAAATATTACTCCTAACGAAACCCACTGTAGGAAAAGTTACAAAAACAAGGCAGACACAACACAAACTATTTACTAGGAATAAAGTCAAAATACACAGCAGCTTTAAAAATCTACGCGAACATTTTTTAATAAATAAACAAAACATTAAAAAAAAATCTAGTGAAAAAACAACAACAACAATAACACCAACAAACAAACTCACAAAATAATAATGACGAAGGCGACATATACACACACTCACGCTTTCAGTCACTTACAACGCTCACAGATACGAATCGCTAAAATACCCAAAGAAAAACAAACAAAACAACCCAAAGAAGTCGCATATGGGGGCTTAAATGATGATGATCATCATTATATGATTATAATGACGATGAAGTCTGAGATGGGGCTGCATAGGATGAAGATAATAATGAGAATGTTTTTTGTAGTTGTCGCGAGTAGTGTCGTATAAAATTAGCACTATGGGGCCAATGTTAACAACATTTTTCGTTATTTCACGACTTAAAAATTTTTTTTATTTTTGAAAATTTACATTAAATTTTTTAAAACCTCACTTTTTAGACGGAATTTTTCGAGAATGTACTTTTTCTTCAAATATTCCCTTTTTTAAGAAAATTTTTCAACAATTCTCTTTGAAAACGTCATGGTCACTGCGATCGAACAGGCTTTAACTGATCTAGATGTACAGAAATACAACACTAAATGGTTAGTAAGCATGTGTAGAGCAAGGACCATTATATCATGTCTTGGTAACAGCGTGAAGTCAAAAAGGTGTTAGAAGGGGTAACCCCAAGGTTAAATGATCACTCCTCTACTTTGGCTTGTTATTGCTCACTTGATTCTTACCAGCCTGGATAATAAGGGCGTTAAGGTAGTAGCTTACACAGATGACGTGTTTGATTCGGATGAGTTTTTGGATGTGATGAGTGACATTATGTCTAGTGCTTTGGGGGCTACATTGCACCTTATTCCCAAAGATTTGCACCTAATGGCCATATGCGTCAACAGTGCGGTGAGGCTCTCGGCATCGGGATGTTGAAAAACGAGAACGTATAGTCATGCAAGCATCTTACTGAATCAACTCAGATTTCTGTAACGATCATCGCACTACATGATTGCCGACAGACTTTGAGAAGAAATTCAAGATCATGTTTTCGTCAAGGTGGGAAAGGTTTGGAGAGTCTCAACGAATAAATACACCACTAGAGCTTATAACGATGCGACAAAGATGACCTGCGGTGTCGGCTCTGGTGTCTTCTCGAAGGAGTTGCAAATAAATCTCTCATTTTTTTAAATAAAAAAATAAGTTATATAAAAGAAATGAAAATTCCCACATCCAAAAAAAAATATATTTTTTAACTAAATATTTCGTTTTGAATAAAAAGTGCCTCTTTGGGACAAAAATTGCTTTTATTAACAAAAAAGTAATTTGTTAAAAAACAGGACTTTTTGTTCGTACCAAAAACAAAAAGGTTTGTTTTTGTTTGAAGAAAAAGAACAATAACATGTTTCTTGAACATTAAAAATAATTTTTTAATTTCTTTTCCATTGTGTTTCATTGTTGTTAAGCCTTTACAGCAATGATAGCATCTGGGTAAGAGGATCTACTAGGATGATGTTTGATATTGTTGCTTTTTTTTTTTTTTGTTTATTGAATTGTTGAGGTAGTAGAGCGCAAAAATAAACACGCCAACACTTAAACATAAAACAATAATACCAAAACCAACAGTAACAAAAAATAGTTAGTTTTTTGTTTCATCTTATTATTTTACTTACGTGGAGTACCCCGACTTGATATCCGTCCATATGCTGGTCTGTCTGTTTATTTATATGTCTTGCCAGCTTTAAATGTAGGCACTCGTATGTGTATAGTGTTGCAATAAACCACTTTCATTGACCGGTATGTATGAACGTTAAGCCTGCAAAAAAGGCTAGATGATAAAAACAACAACAAAAACTGCAATAAGAGACAGCCAACTTAAGTTTTATGTAAAAATTTTAAAATTTGTTACTGTATGTTTTTGTTGTTGTTTTCATGTGTGTTTTTTTCGTCTTTTGTAGTGGTAGTAGTTCAAGAGTAAAGATCACGTTTTAATACGGTTGCCTTTGGTGGATGTAAAAGATTTAAGACAGCTTAAGTGGATTTGTGATCATGTACAATTTAAATGGTATATATGTTGATTTGTACGCCTGTCTATGCAATCAACTAGCCAGCCGCCTTTTCAACTCCCCTCTGCTCCCGCTTGGCAAGAGATAAAAAAGTATCCTGCACTTTGTTTTGTTTCAATACTTGGACCATCATTATTATTGAGTGGTATCTGCGTTTTTTGTTTGTGTTCGTAAATTTTTGCATTGAGCTAAAAATAGCCTACAACATCAGTTGCATTATCAGGAACAATAACAACTAGCAGCATCAGCCGCATTAGCAACAGCATTGCAGCAGCTTGTAGTCAGTCGTTTTTTTTATTTATTTTCAAGAAGCTTAGCAACAATAATGCGAGTAATAAGATGAATGTGGGTTTTTAGTCACATAATAAACAATTATAAACACATCATTTTAAACACGGATGCATTTATAACGTAAAATGCTCTCGTAAAAAACAGCAAACAGATCTATATTTATCAAGGAGGTGGTTTTAATGAAATTGAAAATAAATAAATATTGATTTCTTTTGTTTTTTGTTTTTGCAGTTTAAATTTTGTAGGCAGATTTGATTTTGGGTTAAGTTTAAGATAAATAAACTTAATATAAAAGTTAAGTGATTATGGAGACTAAGAGCAAGCAGTTGTTGTGGTTCAGTTTTTGTATCAATCTCTCAGGTTGAGAGTTCGTGCCTTAAGTCTTTTGTTTTCAACAGGAAATTGCTTATATTTTTGTTTTTTTTCCATGTGTTTATTAATTTATCATTTGTTGCTTAATTAACTAAGCATAATATTGCGCTGATATTGCCAAAGGAAATGGGATATTTTTTTAAACACTGAATACTAAAAAGTCTACAAATACTAAGGAAATTACGGTTTTTGTGAACATACAATGTTGCAAATGTAACAATACAAGGATGTGAATGAAAATTAAAAAGTTAAACAAATTTATTGAAAAAAAAAAAAAATATTGATGAAGGTAACATTTTATAGCTTTGTTCTGTTAAGGTGGAAAAGGCAATTTATATTAAAAATAGTACTCCTAGTTAAAAGATGTAAAGGGTGTTTTTTTTTAAGCTAGATAGAACTTTAAATTGTAAAAAGTAACACAAAAAATTAAATTTTGATGAAATATTTTTTTTATCGTTTCAGTATACTCTGACAAATCATCATGAATAGACTCACGCTTGAACAACGCTACGAAATTATCCAAATTTACTTTGAAAATCAGTCGTCGATTCGCGCAACTTATATCGCAAAATTGTGTTCAGCGATGAGGCGCATTTTTGGGTTAACGGGTTTGTTAATAAGCAAAATTGCCGCATATGGAGCGAGACCAATCCACAAGAGACCCTACAGACTCCATTACATCCAGCATTGTTCGTGTTATTCGTAACATACGGCCAGCAGTGCTCGAAAAAGTGGCCCAAAATTGGACGTCCAGAATGCGCGTCGCCAAGAACAGCCGCGGTGCCCATATGCCCGAAATCATTTTCAAATGTTAATGTCACGTATTGATCTTTTGAATAAAAAATAAAAAAAATAAAAAATTTTGATTACAATTTAATTTTTTGTCTTATTTTTTACAATTTCAAGTTCTATCGGGCTTAAAAAAACACCCTTTACTTCTGGTAAAAAAAAGGATAATTTTTGGGGAAAAACTTACTTTTTGGTAACAAAATTTATTTTTGTAAAAGAGAAAAATTATTTTATGAAAAAAATGCCCGTATTACGGTTCACAACTCAACTTTAGTTCAGTTGAAATTTTGCATTTTTTTATTATGGTTTACAACTCTTTTCTAGTGCGGTTAACAAGCAGCTCAACTGAGTTTAATTGTAAACCTTAATAGTGGCATAAATACAAATGATGTTACGAATATAAATATTTTTTATTCGCGAATAAGAATATCTGCGTCAATATTCGCCGAATACGAATATCCAATCTGAAATTAAGCGCCACTCGATATTTCAAATTTAAATGAAAAAAAACTCCCGTTTGCGTCGTTAACAATAAATGAAAAAAATATTTCACACCGCTAAATGTATTCAACATTATTATGACATTTCGATGGCTGAATTTAAAATGACCAACTTCGCACCTGAATGCCACTACACCCAGAGAAAAAACATGTTTTCCCGGGATTTCCCGTCCCGGGAATTTCCATTATTTTATTTCCCGTTTTCCCGGGATTTTTCATGCGGGATCCCGGGAAATAAAAAATTCCTCATAATTTCAGTAAATAGCTATTTATACTTTGAAATTTAGATTTCAATTCTCTAAAAATCTGCATCTGTGGATGTGTTGTGGATTAGATCAATTGCAAGAAGTGAGTACATGTATTTAAATCAATGTCTCCTGATGCAATAAATCTACTAAAAGCAGAATGGGCAGTGAAACAGTTGATAATTATTACATTAAGTGAAGTGAAGAGTTAATAAAGTACATTTATTCAAAATAAGATGCAGGCAGTATAGTTTCATTGTCCACGTACAAGTCTTAAAAATAGGAGAAACCTAAACATATCGCTCTTTTATTGCAACATAGTCATATCTACAAAAACAAACGATCTTGGCAAAATGAGATTAAAGTTTTAAAAATGTACCGATTTAAAGATATATTTTGGTATAACTTGGGTTCAGTTTGAGATATAATACGAGAAGGTATGAAGGAAAACTTTGCTAAAGTTACTTCAAATTTTGGGATATGACTATGATGCAATGAAGGAGCGATATGTTTATTAGGTGATAAACACAAATTTTCAATTTGTGTTGGTTTATATACCCGTGAAGTGCGGGGAAACCGAAATAAAATAACATTTTGGAAACTCGTGTAAGATACTACAACATACAACTTGAAAAAGACATTGTCCTAAAAATTACAAATGGACCTATTGAAATGAAAAGGTTTGTAAGAAGCAGTCCGGTTGATGCTATTTTTGCATCAACCCTGACATATATTTGACTGATATAGACGTTGTTTATAAAAAAAAAAAAATTGCTTCTTATTGTGAATCAGAAGCATTCTACAACGGTGCACTTTTAACTATTTGTCCAACCTCGGTATAAAATGAACGAAATTTTTCGGAAACATGATAATTAGTAAATAAAATCAGGAATATACTTTTTGACGACTTACAAAGCGCTTTGAGTGTGTCAGAAAGTTATTTCCTAAGTCGTTAAAAAAATGTTTGTATTTCTTTAAAGTATTTTATCTATTTTATTAATTAACTTTTTGATTTCATATCTTGAGTACCTTAATTTTTATTTTGTTTTTATTATTGTTTTATGAATTATCCAGAGCATAATAATACTGAATAAAAGCAAAATAATAGGGAATAAAGGCGTGAGGTAATAATAATTCAAGTTCCTATTTCAATCTTTAGTTAATTTTTTAGTATTGAACCATTTCATTTACTTTCTTTGTAAACAAGTTCCCTTACCTTTTTTATAAAAGTTTTTTTTCATTAATTAATACCAAAATTTACTTTGTATTATTTATATGGAGCGGGATCCCGGGATCCCGGGAAATTTAAAAAAATTTCCCGCTTTCCCGGGAATCGAAAAAGTCCGGGAAAAAAACTCTATTCACAACTCTAAGGCAACTGGTTGTGATCAGTTGTAATTTTTGTTATGTTTTTGTTCACCGCAATATAGCAAAGTTGTAAATCATAATACAAACATTAAGAAATTACAACTCAACTGAGTTAAGTTGTGAACCGTAATAGGGGCCTAAATATGGTCAGCTCCAACAAAACAATTTTTAAAAGAGATTTTAAACATATTTTGTTTAATTTAACCATATTATTGTCACCGACAACCATATTATGGTTAAATTTGGCCTCCATCAAGAAGCCATAACCATATTATGCTTGCCTTTCGAACATGTTATGGTTAGTAATAACTAAAATATGTTTAACATTTATAATAGCATGGTTGGTTTTCAACCACAACATGTTGCTATTGGAAAAGAGGAAAATACTATTGTTAGTTTAGAAACTATTGTAATATTCAACCATAAAATGTTAAGAGGCAACCATAATATGGTTGGGGATTATTGATGAAGGACTAATTGAATCATAATATGATTGTCGGTGACGGTTTCTTTACTTTACTAAAAAAAGATTATTATTTTCAAATATATTCGCGAAATATTCGTTTAATTTTGGCGAATACGAATGTCATGATATTCGACGATACAAATGCGAGTACGAATCTTCGTTGCATCACTAATACATTTGTTCGTAATTTTTATTCGAAAGGTGATTATTTCAATAACGTACTGTACCTTCTGTACAGTAAAAGTTTTCGACCCGATAGTTTCTTTTTGTTTTAAATGGTACTTATTGTTTAAAAAAATATATATAAAAGCTACATATTGTTAAAATAATACCGAATAAAATTAATTTTTGTTTGAAATTAACTTTTCTTTAAAAGGTTTATTGTTTTAAAATTAACTATTCTTTAAAAAGGGACTTTTTATAAAAAAAGATTCTTTTATGTAGAGTTTTTGTTCAGAAAGTTACCATTGCTTAAAGCCACATTTTTTTAAAAAGAGTTTATTTTATTAAAAAAGGTAAATTTTTTTATTTAAAATGTTTCTTGTTTAAAAAGAACTTTATGTTTGGTCATTGCATTTTGCAAAAAAAAAACCCCCCGTCTTACTCAATTAGGTACTTTTTATTTAAATAGATTATTTTTTCGTACCTTTTTTGAAGAAAGATACAAGTATTTTTTTGTTAGCACAGTCCTATCGGTTAAAAAATAGCTATACATTTTGTTAATTGGTACTTTTTTTATAATGAATAATTAAAAAATTGTGGTTATTCTGTTGAACTATTTATGGTTTTTAATCCAAATTTTTAATATTTTTAATTAGGCTTAAGTTCATTAAATTTAATTTTTCATTAAATTATTTTTATGAAGAAAGGTGTTTTACAACATGAAAATTAATTAAAATTGTCATTGATAATCCTTCATTTTTTTGACCGTGGCTGGGATTCGAACCGCAGCCGGCAGGTTACCATGACATGTTTCGATCGCAACCACTCGATCTTCCCAAATGGATTTGCCGTTTTACACTCGCAGCCATCGAAGGCTGCTGACGTCAATAGTCAAACATCAATCCTTAAACCAAATTGTATTTAAGCCTTTGGTAGATCGAAGTTTGCTTTTTTGAATGATTATCTATTTTAATTGATTTTACATGTTCTTCCTTACTTCTGTTTTTTCGTACTTTTGTCAAGAATTTTTCCTGAAGTCCAAAGTACATTTTTTGTTTTTTCATTTTTGTCCTTCTTTTTCCTGTTGACCTTTTTCAGCACAACTTGAAGGACAAATGAACACATAGAGCTCGTGCCTTAGCTTTCAACAACTTTTTTGCTAAAAAAAAATTAAATACCAGAAAAAGCCTTTCAAAGAAAATTTTTTGTATAACTAATTTTTTGGTGTCCATACTTAGTGTTAGGTTCCTAACTATATAAGAAAAATAGTAGTTTTTAAACTCCAACTTTAAAATAATTTTTAGCATTTTTCGGCCATGTCTAATGCCAGATTTAGCTGTAAAAAATTTTAAGATCTGTTCACACTGCTTCTTAATGAATTTAATTGGAGTTTTTTCATTTTTGGAAGTTTGTGTCTTGACTCTTTTGTTTTCTTACAGTTTACATTAATTTTACTCGGTAAATAAGGGCTAATAAATCAGTGCAAGCTAAACTGTGTTTAGACCAGAAAATTTATAAATCAGTTAACATATAAACCTTCTCTATACGCATAAAGTTGGGCGTTTAAACTACAAATACACACCACATTTATCATAGTGTTGCCACAATATTGTTTATTAAATTACATAAACTACATATAAATTTAAGTTTAGTTCAACTAAACCAGCGTCTTAACATTCACCGATTTGTTAGCCATAGGTGTATTAAAATTTGATTTGTGTTCATTTAATTTATAAGATTATGTCATAATAATTTTAAGTGATTTATTTATTTCATTATTAAAAAACAAACACGAAATAAAAAACGTTCTTGTTTAATTGGACGTTATCTCACTTTTATTGTTTTGCATTAATGATTTTGAAAGAACCAAAAATTAAATGTTGTTGTACATTTAAAAAAACGCGAATAAAATAAACAAACGACTAAATAAAAACTATAAACAAAAACTGTTTAAAGCTGTAAAACAAAAAATATATATATAATTTTTTTTTTTATTTTTTTTTTTTTTTTTTTTGAAGGCCATTTACTTAAGAATGGACAGAAAGGTCAATGATTTTTGCTTTTTTTTAATGAAGAATATTAATTATTGTTAAACAACGACAGCATTAAAAGAAAAATTGTTAACAATTTGGCTAAAAGCGGTAATATTTTTTTTAATTAAACTCTTTATTTTTTTTAATTCTCAAAAATTATCACATGCAATAGATCTTTTTTTTTTTGCCAGTGGTTTTAAATTTCCTTAATAAACTGTCAGTTTTAGATGGAAATCACTTAAGAAAATTATTCATTTGTGTAATTTTTCTTTTGAAGTCGGAATATAATGTCAACACATTAGAGATAAATATCATGATGAACATCAGCAAACACTATCATTAACATTATCATAATAACAATGCATTGACACGTAAATATTTTTGGAAAATATGGATGGTATTGTATTGTCAATTGTGTGATGTAATATTACAACATAATTCACATGAAAGAGATTCTTTGAATAGATGTTGAAAGAAATCTCAAGTTCTTTGACACGCTACAACATGATGTCAATGCAAACACTTTGATTGTGGTAAGAATTTTTCTTTAGTTTTATTTTAAAAGATTTTTTTTTTTTTGTTCTCCCTCTCTTCTTAAGCATAATAAGTCATATTTTTTTAAGGGTTTTTAAAAGATTGGTTAAAAGATCTTAAATTTATTTGCCGCATATGTTTTGTCAGCTATTGAAAGACCTAAATAAATTGTTTATTGATCCTTTTTCTTCATCTAGTCGCTATCCCGTAGGCCGTAGATTTATTTAGTTCCCCTTTTTTTTCTTGTTACTTTAAATATGCAAGTATGTGTATGTGTCTGCCTGTGTTTTTTCTTTATTTAGAAGTTTGTTACAATTTTATGATAAGCAGCCTTTTCACTTTTTCCTTTTATGTTTTTTTTTTTTTTTTTTTTTGAAATTCAAGTGGTTGTCAAATATTTGAAGAGGATTGGTAATTAATGATAAGCTGAGTCTATTTACACAAATAACATTTGCCGAAAGAGTTTTGAATTTAGGTAGATTTTTGTTGCACTTTATTGATTTTGTTTTTTTTATAAAAAAGGAACAAGGATTTGACAAGAAAATCGAACTGATTTGAATAAAAAAGGAAGGAAATTTAGAACAAAAAAATACAACTTTTGTTTGCAAATTAATTTTTTTGAAGCAAAATAAGATTTTTTCCTCTATTTTTTAATAATTTTTGTTTGGTTCCTAAACCTTTTTTGTATGTATTAAGTATCTTCTAGGGAGATCGATTATTCGACTTTATATAAAAAAAGGGTTTTCGGTTATTCCGAATCGATATCGGAGATATTTTACTGGCGATACGACGATACTTTTTTTATAGTTTTTATGGAAAAAAACGTTTAATTTCCAATGCTTATTTTTTGCATTACAGGAGCAATAATATATTCAAAAACAGAGCAAGAAATCAAATAGAATAATAAAAAGTTTCTTTGTGCTTTTTATTCATAGGCTGGAGGTCCACACCTCGCGTTCTACGTGTATATGAATTTTTTGACCTTTTTTAAGACGCATGCTAAAGTAGAATGTAATCCTAATTTATGCTTTCGATACGTATGGCCATTCTACGTGTATTCTGTGTATCTTGTTAATACAAATTTACTCTACTACTTTTTGGACAGATGAATAAACGCATTGAACGCTTGGTGTGGACTAAAGATGAAATCTGGATATACCTTTGATCTTCTAATTTTTTTTATAGAGACATATCCGTCCGTTTGTTTACTGGCGGAATAAAATGTTTACCCAACATTTAAGAACATGGCGCATAAATATTTAAGAAGTACTGCAGGATTTGCAAAATCATCTATCTCTGCAAAAGTTGAGAATACTTTGTTTTTTAAACAAAAATCTTATTTATATTAATTTTAAATATTAATAATCTCTTACGATGTAGTTTTGTATAGTAAAAAAAAAATTACTCTTCTGGAGTCTTGTTGATTTTACCTTGAATTTAAATTTTATATTAGTATCGCCGATATTTCTTTTTGAGTATCGGCAAAAAGGCGCATCGTTACAACCCTAAATTAAAATAAGTCGGTTTTCGGTTAAGAATTCAAAAAAAATTATTATTGAAATTAAAAGTTTCTTTGAATAAGAAAAAAATAATTCTTAAAGTAAGGAACCAATAAAATATTTTGTTATCACTTTGAGTTTTTAAAGAATTTTGGTTATAAAAATTTTAAGAAATTTATTAAATTAGTATTGTGGTTAATTGATTGAACTGTTTATGGTTTTTAATCCAAATTTTGATATTTTAATCAGGCATTTCAATCAGTTCATCGAATATAATCTTCATTAAATTATTCTTATGAAGAAAGGAATTTTACAACATGAAATGAAGCAAAATTTACTGATAATTTTTCGTTCTTGACTGAGCTGGGACTGAGCTTGACTGAGTGCTCCGGTAGGCTAGCTGGTTGTGAGCTAGTCTATCAGCGCCGGGGTTGCGGGTTCGATTCCCGCCAGAGACTTTGGTTTCTTCCCTGCAGACAAGCGTAGAGCTTCGCGGGGTTTAGCTTAGGAAATTAAAAAAAAAACCGAAACCAGGTTTTCATGGACAGGTTGCCCTTACGTTTCGATTGTAACCATACAATCTCTTCAGAAGGTTTTGCCGCTTAATACTCATCGCCATTGACGTCGGCTGGCAGAAAATTTAATTCAACTGTATGTAGCCTGATTAAAATATCAAAATTTGGCTTAGAAATTTATTATTTGACATTGTCTCCCAAAAATAACCGGTTAAAACCGGTCGAACATCAAAGGTTAGATGTCCCTAATTGTGCTAACTGTATTGTAATTTCGATCGATATCGAATGGTGTATTTTGGTCTTTTTTTCTTTTTTCAATAAAATAATCAAGTTTGAGTCTTAAGTCTTTTAATTTATCGATGTTTATAAAAAGTTTGTTTTTTAAGTCTTTAAAAATAAAACCACTCATTCTCGCTTTCTCAACTGCCATTTAAGCAGTGCACGAAAATAAACATTAACTGCCTGTTTTTAGAAAACGTAAACAAGTGAGTGAGTGAGAAATTAAATTGAAAACAAAAACAAATTTTTGGTTTTTATTGTTGTTTTCAATATAATTTCTCACTCACTCACTTGTTTACGTTTTCTAAAAACAGGCAGTAATGGTTTATTTCACGAATTTATTTATATATCTATTTATGTTTATAATTCGTTTTTAATGTCAAATAAAAATAAAATTATATGAAAAACTACATATCGTTACTTTAATATAGAAAAGCCCTAACAAACGTTTTCCTTACTTTACAGGAGAAGGAAAAAACTTTATAAAAATTATAGTCTTGTAGTCGCGATTTTTTTTTAACGCAGTTTTTTTATTAAATTTTCTAAGCAATTCAATGAAAGATTGCATTAAAGAAAAAATCGCGACTACAAGACTATAATTTTTATTAAGTTTTTTCCTTCTCCTGTAAAGTAAGGAAAACGTTAGTTAGGGCTTTTCTATATTAAAGCAACGATATATTTAAATATGAATTAATATTAAAATAGAATTGGTGCAATTGGCATAAGTATTGTTCTTTAATGTTCGGTACGGTGGAAATATGAAAAACACGAACGCTAAAAGTGTTAAAATTGCGATACGCAGATAGTTAACAATAAATACTTAAACTTGTTGTAGGCAGTGCTGGGCAAAATACATGGTTTGCGGTATTTAAAATACAAAATACAAAATACTTGCTGGTCATGTATTTAAAATACAAAATACAAAATACTTTCAGGTTATGTATTTAAAATACAAAATACAAAATACTTACACATCCTGTATGTATTTAAAATACAAAATACAAAATACTTACACATCCTGTATGTATTTAAAATACAAAATACAAAATACTTCCATTTATTGTACGTATTTCAAATACAAAATACAAAATACTTCCACGTCATGTACATTAAGTTTATAACTTTTTTTTGAGTGCAAAATACCACTCCAGCGCCATGTGGGGAATTTTGTTCTGATAATAAAAAACTGTTTTTTAAGCTGATTCGGTGAAAAAAGTTTCCGCACCGTAAGCGATTCCTAAAACTCCATATTATGTGTAAATTTTATTTTTGGAAATTGAAACCCTTTTGATTTTGCATTAGACTTATGAAAAATGGTTTAATGTTGAAGATTATATATAATTTTAAACAAAAACGAACTTATTGAAGACAAGATCCACTGATTTAATGATGAAAATAAAAAATAAAAACAAAACTTCAACGCTTTCGGTGCGGAAACTTTTTTCACGAAAGATGAAAAGTGACACCATATTTTTTTATATTTTGGTAGATTAAAATGGAATCAACCATCAATAAACTGACAGAATATATTTTGTAAACTATGTTTTTAAAATACAAAATACTCCCATTTTTTTATGTATTTAAAATACAAAATACAAACTACTTATATTTATTGTATGTATTTAAAATACAAAATACAAAATACTTGCTGGATATGTATTTAAAATACAAAATACAAAATACTTGCACGTCATGTATTTAAAATACAAATACAAAATACGTATTTGTATTTTAAATACGTATTTCAAATACATGTATTTCAAATACTGCCCAGCCCTGGTTGTAGGATATCCGATAATGGAAATTGACTTTCTTACTTGTTTTTTTTTATTTCCCCCAAAGATTCTTAAATGATCTTTTAAAATTGCACACTCTTTTGTAGAGCATGCCAATGCCTCACACAAAAAAATATTTAACGTTATTTAGTGGCGGCATTAAATGTTTTTCAAAAGTTTAACAAAACTCATAAACTACAATGTTTATTACACAAACTTCAATGTGGACCTTTAAAATTCTAAAGAAATTTCTTAAAAAAAAAAAAACAAAAAACTAATTAAAATACAACGTATTTTATGTCAGTTTTTGTTTAAATTTTGTTAATTTTTCAGTTTCCGGATGCTGATTTTTTTAGGGATTTTTTTAATGTTTTCTGCTGATAACATGACGTCAGCTAAAAAACAAACTGGAAAATATTAAAGCAGACTGATAATATTTGAGTGTGAGTTTTTCTTTTAAAAAAATCTAGTAGACCTTAAAATAAATACAGGCTTTAAAACCTTAAAATAATTCATTTAGTAAAGGTACTGAAAGAAAATCCATTAAATATCAAAAATCACACTTTAATCAAAAAAAGAAATGCAGCCAGAAGCCGCCGGTCTACTAACTAATGGATTTTACACAAACAAATAAAAACACAAGCACACACATCCACACACAAGCACGCACGTTTAAAAAAAAATAGCATTTTAACGACTACTGAATTGAAATGCTTGAAAACGTGTTAAAAAAAGTAAATAACAAAAAAGTGTAAAGCGTGAAGTTTTAAACGCTTGTGGTTTTAATAATATAAAATCAAAATAAGACTAAGAAATTAAAAAAAAAAAAATAATTGTTAAAGAAAAATTGTTCTAAAATGATTCTTCATTTTGAAAAAACCATGGAAAATTAAATTTTATTATTAAGACAACATACATGTTCTTTTTAAATTTCTATAAAAGGGTTTATCATTAATTCACTCAGGCTTAATCAAGGTTCAGGGTTAAACTCTATTAATGGAAAATTATAATGTTAAAAAAAAATTGGAAAATGAAAAATAACTCTAAATCACGTTTTTCTTAATATGAGTCATAAGGAAAAATTGTTTGTGTTTTTCAAAAGCATTTTCTTCAAAACTCATACTAACTAAAGGGTGTTTTTTAAGCCCGACAGAATTTGAAATTGTTAAAGAAACACAAAAAATTCAATTTTAAGCAAACAATTTTTTTGCTTTAAAAGATCAATACACGGATGGCGTTAAAATTTGAAAATTATTTCGGGCAAATGGTCACCACACAGCGGCTGTTCTTGATTCTGGAAGTTGAAATTTGGGCACTTTATTGAGCCTTAAATAAATATTTTTTTTTTGTTAATAAAAAACTTTGTCTTGTTTTTTTCTGTAAGAAGCCCTTTTTGCGACCCCTTCATTGGTAAATACCGTTTATAAAAACCCGACTCTTTGAAATACTAATTTTATGATAAGTATTTTTAACAAAGCATCTTTTGTGACACTTGTAGAACATTTTCAGCGGCAACGCACATACCGCCTGTTACGAAGAGTGCAAACCTTAACTTGCGTTGCATTTTTCTGGATGTAATATAATCAGTAGGGAGGGTCTGTTGGGTTTTGATCTCACTTGATTTGCGGTAGTTTTTCTTACTTATAAACCCGTTTAATAGGGGCGTTAGTTGTATTTATATGGAAGCTGTATTTATATGGGAGCTATGCTCAAATATGGACCGATGCCAATTAAATTTGGCTAGATGATTTAGATTCTCTAAATACCAACACAAGCAGATGGATAATGGGCACAAAAACTCTATCCTGGAAATAAGCTTCAAATGGGAGCTTTCTGAAATAATGGACCGATTCTCACCAATTTCGATAAGATAGGGTCTTATGAGTATTAAAACTTACATACAAAATTTAAGTAAGTTACCTTGATTGGTCCCTGTAACAAAATTCAACAAAGTACGCTCACAATATTATGTATGTAAAATTAACTGAAATTGTATTATAAAATAAATGAAAATTCAGTTAAAAACCGGTCTACTTATTTTTCATTTATTTTTAACGAAAAGTAGATTTAATTTTTACTGTCAACAATTCAACCCCGTGTTTCGTAAAAACAAATGAATTTTTAGTTATTTGATATAAATTAACTATCAAAAAATTAACTATATATTCCGTAAAAACAAAGGAATATTCAGTTATTTTATTAAATTCAGTAATTTTCTTTTACTCCACAAAAGAGCTGAATTTCTAAAAAAAATACCAGATAGACACTTGTCCTCTTGTTTTCCTAATAAGAGAGAGAGAATATTATTATTTACTTACCCCGTTACACACGTTTGTTTTACTTTTGTTGTACTGGCCCCGTTGTTTACAGAAGAACTCTCAATTATAAGACACCAGCAGCATGACCGATATGGTGTCGCAATTATTTTACTTTAAAAATTTGGTGTATTTAACTAAATAGTTTTAACAAATAGAAAATGGGAATTTTTTACATAAAACAAGAAAATTGTTTTTTATAGATAACTAAAAATTTATTTTTATATTCTGTGTTTTGACAAAACATCTTAAGTCGAGATAAGATGGCAAAAAGGTTTTGAAAAAAACTGGGTGAAAAAAGCATTTTATGCAAAAAAATAAAATAAACCAAAATTAAAGAAAAATTTCTTAAATAATACTTAATTTTTTTTGAGTGAAAATTCGTATGATTAACAACATTTTTTTCAACTTTTTACATTTGACTTAAGATGTTTTGTCAAAATGCCACAGATATAAAATAACTGAATATTCCTTTGTTTTTTATGGAATATGTAGTTAATTTTTTGATAGTTAATTTATATAAAATAATTGAATATTCCTTTGTTTTTTATGGAATATGTAGTTAATTTTTTGATAGTTAATTTATATAAAATAACTGAATATTCCTTTGTTTTTTTATGGAATATGTAGTTAATTTTTTGATAGTTAATTTATATAAAATAACTGAATATTCCTTTGTTTTTTTATGGAATATGTAGTTAATTTTTTGATAGTTAATTCATATAAAATAACTAAATATTAATTTATTTTTACGGAATTCGCGGTTGAATTTTTGACAGTAAAAATTAAATGAACTTTTCGTTTTTTTTTTTAATTATTTTAAAATAATTTTCCATAAAGAAGATTTTAACTTAATCAACGGGCAATATTAACTGCAACTGAAAATCCGTGTTTATATGCACTCAGTTTTTTGAATACGTGTTAGAATCATTTAAAAATAAATTTTCTTGAAATTTTTAATGTTTATTTATTTAAAAATTACTAAACGGAATACTTCTTAAATAAACTACAGTCCGTTGCTGTAATATTATCTACCTGTACTTTGCGCACAAAAGTTTATATAGACAAATAGCCATCCTGACAGTCAGCCAGCCTGTGGAATAGCATCATTAGATTGATTCAAAAAGTGATTCCAAGCCGATCGGTATAATTAAAGGTCTAAGACCATTATTTTAAGGTGTTACAACCATCAGCACAAACGCATACTACCTTCTCCATTATTGTTGGTGCAGAAATGAGAAAAATGAGAAAGATCCCGGGAAGTTTTCAGTCATAATTAAGTTGGAAGTAAATTTTGATTATTTGGGAACGTTGTTTAAGCTTAAATCCATTCTTTATCATTTGCAAGAAGATTCTTTTTATGAATTTCAAAAAGTGAGAGCAGTGAGTTCTAGCGGACTTAAAATAACACCCTTTAGAAGTTTTATCATGAATTTTCTTGTTCTTTTTCCTGCTGTTGAAAAGTTATGGATTCTTTTCTTTCAAATATTTAGAATTTTGTAGTGCTGAGTAATAATTGTTTGAGATGAAATCTTATGAGAACAAGTAAAAGTTTTTCGATTAAGAGTGACGCATTTTTTTTTTTTGTGTTTTGTTATAGAAATTTTTTATCTCAAAGGAAAGTACAATCTATACCCACATTTGTGGAATAGAACAATGTTCAAATTTTGCCGGGTCTCACAGACTTTACCAACTTGAACCCGCGCTAAGAGCTTTAACCAATAAAGATCCGTGTTAAGTATAACAATAACTTGCAGAACAACACAAAAAACTATTTTCTTTCATTTGATATACTAGGATTCCTTCAAATGGAAGTAATTTGGAGGCAAACAAACATACTGACAAAAGTTTCAAAACGAAAAAATGTTTCCATCATATAGTGACTGTTGTGAAAAATAAAAATTGTATTACGTATGTAAAGCTTAAAAGCAAGTTAGAATATTCATTGCGCTGCGATGAAAATAAAAGGATGCTTTTCCTGGGCCTTTTCACTTTCTCGAAAACAATTTTGAATTTCCCGGGATTCCAGGAATGACCGATTGAATTGCAATTTATAAACTGCAAGTGTTCGTAAACGAGCAAAGCTGGTTTAATTTGTGACAGCAACAAACGAATTTAAAAAAAATTTAAGTTTTTTTGTGTTAAAGTACACACTTAAGGGGAATGGAAAGCAAAACAAAATGATTATGCAAACACCGTATTTTATGACAGTACAGTGAGTGGCAAAAGTAATGAATTTCTTAACATATCAAACAGAACAGGAACTTTAGTAGGGGTCATAGCAGAAGACACAGTAACAGCCAAAATATGTTGGCGAATCGGTTTTAAATAGAATCACTAGCAAAAACTATCCCCCTTTTGCCAAAAAGTACCATAATACTCTTTCATCTATTACAAACACTCTCTACCAAATTTTAATTAATATGCATATGGAACTCTTTACTCAATTTTTTTCTCAAATCTTTCACACAAGATTTAGAGATAAACAAAACAAAAATCCATATAAAAATATATTTCTCACCTGAAAACAAATTTTAAGAACTAGAGATTTAAAAAAAAGCAAAAACAAAAGAGCTAGAGAGCGCAAGAGATAAGGTGAAAAAAACAACAAAATATAACAAAAGCATTAAAATAAAACAAACGATTAAAAGTAAAATAAGATACGACGAGCAGCAGCATGTTTAAAATAAATGAATGTGGAAACAGAAACAAAAAATTTTTAATGAAAACCGTGAAGAACTTATTAACACACAACGAAACTCATAAACAGCTCTGAGGACAAAGCAATGCAAATGCAATATGAGTTCAAAAAAGTATTGCAGACGTTGGATAAGAAGTAACGTTAAACTCAGGTGAGAGAGCTTAAAATGAGAAATATACTTTTAACAAAAAGTAAAAAAAAGAAATACAACTTAAAAAATGTACTAAAATTTTAAAGATACTCTTAGTACTTAAATGCAGATAAAAAGTGTTGACGATAAAGTAAAAGAAAAAGCGCTAAACACGTAACTATTGAATTTTGAAGATTTAAGTAAAATAAAAATATCTTTTCAGATTTGGATGCTCCGGTAGGCTAGTTGTAAGGGTTGCTGGTTCGATTCCCGGCAAAGACTCTGGTCTCTTTTGCTCGGTTTATAAAGTTACAATATAATTTGAAATTGTATTCGGAAATCTTAAGCTTTGCTTACAATCAGAGCAAAAATTTCGTTTTTTCTTCTATCGTATTTCTTCCCAAAGTACTTCATGTATTTTCCTTTCATTTTATAAAAAAAAATGTAAGACCCCTTTCACACTCGGCAAGTTACTTGCGCAAGTCTCTTGCGCAACTCTTGGTTTGTAGACGTTAGCGGTAAGGTCGGGGTAAAGAAAAATAAATTTTGTACAGACTTTGTTGTTGTCGGCAAGTAACTTGCGCAACTAACTTGCTGAGTCTGAAAGGGGTCTAACTAAAGTTTTTTAAAAAAATTGATTCAACTAGAACTTCAGCAAAAATTTGTATGAAATTGTTTCTGACGTTTAAAATAATTTTATTTAGTTTTCAATGAAAATTTTAATATAATGTTGTAAAAAATAATAATAAATGCACAATATTGTTGTGGCTAATATTTGCAAGCGATATTATAGTTATTATTAACTATAACATGTTCGGAAGCAACAATAATATGGTTATAGCTTCTTAATGAAAGTCTGATTTAACCACAATAAAGTTGCTGGTGACAATAATATGGTTATATTTCGTTTCGTTTAAAATATTTTTTTGGATGTAGCCATATCGAAAAATGTGGTTTCTTAGCGTGTAATTGCTGATTGCGGGTAATTACTTTTAAATTTAGTCGTTCGTATGTCAAAAAAAATCGTTTGTGCTCCAGATTCTTTGCAATCATAGTTGAAAGTAGCTAAGTCATATGTTCTCGCGTCTTTTTGTGTGAGAATGTGGCTTTACCTTTTTTTTGTCGGACAGATCTTTGTTTAAATAAATATTACGATTTTGTAGGATAGTGAATACTGGCCTTTAGTAGCATTAAATTTAAAGAAATTTGGTACATAGGTTGTCATAAGTATTCGCTTTGCATACCCCCAATGAATTCGTTAAGAGACAGCTAACATTGCTAAGCGATTTAGATTGTGTTAACATAATGAATGTTATGTTCGTGTTTTTTCTAAGCCAATTCATTAAAAGATATTTTATATCTCAACTCTGCGTAGTTAAATTTAAGTTATTCCTGATAGAGATATATTAACTGTATTAAGAATTAAAGTTCCGCCAAAAACGCTTTTATTATATTCAGCTACACTGACATTACTAACCGTGTAACTAGTACATGTGTAAGCGGTTAAGTACACAGGTAACTATGTCTGTGTATAAGTGAGAGAGTGGTTAAAAGGTTTTGGTAAATGAGTAAGACGAAAACCAATGGTCGTTTCGTAAGTTTCAAGACGAAAGAAAAGAAAGCGATTTAGTTCTTCAACGACTGCTGAACGAGTTGGTGGTGGTTTAAAAACGTTTTAAATATTAAGTTAAAAAAAAAAAACAAATTAAAACAAAATAAATTAAAAAAAAAAACATAAAATATGAAAAACAACGAGGCGGTTTATTTTAATATTAACGGTTTTTAAAGTTAAGTTTAATAATAAAGTTTTTTTTTTCTTAAGAAACTAAAGAAAAATGTGTAAAGAATTTTTTAAGAAATTAAAAAAAGTTAAACAAGTAAAAGGTTCTTAATAAGAATTTTGAAAATATAAAAGAATTTTGTTTAAGGAAAATAATTTTTTTTAAAATTAATAAAAAATACCTATATATACCGGAATAATTCTTGTAAATTTAAGAAAAAAACAACGTTTCTTGCAAAGAATTGCAAACAAAAAAAATTAAGTATTATGCAAAAAGATAAAAAAAAAAAATAGAAAAAAGTCACTGAAAACAAGTTTCCTTCCAAAGCAAAAAAAAAGTTTTGCAAAAGAAAATGAAATAAATAAATAAAACATATTAAAGTGATATTTAAAAAAATAGTTAAAACAAATTTACAATTTCTACAAATAAAAGAAAATATTACAATAAATTGTAAATTTTCCATTAAAACCCTTGTAAAACTTTTGTTCTAAGATAACCATTTTCTCTTCAAACTTTGATGGATTATTATATTTAATTAAAATATTTGGTAAAAATTTATTATTTTTCTTAAAAGTTATATGTCTACACTTTAAGGTGAGTTAATAAAACCTATTTTTATATCAAATTTATTGCTTGTTTCTAACTGTATCTTTTTTATTTTATTTATTTGCAACAAAAACCTACCAGCTGTATCTATATATTAGATGTATTTGTTTACTTTTTTTCTTTCTATAATTCTCTTATGCCTCCTTCTTACTATTGCTGTTGTCTCTCAAAGATCAATTGTATTTAAATAACAAAAAACTTACAAAATAACATACAAATGTCTAGAGGGAAAAAGTAACAGAAAAAATAATTAAACTCAAATATTTGCCTCAAAAATCATAAAACAAAACTAAAATTTTAGTTTAAGAAAAATTATAAAAAATTAACATAAATTTTGTTGTTGTATTAAGAATTTAGTATTATGTACTATCTTTTCATTATCTAGAAAATATACAGTATCGTTCAAAACAAAACCAACCCCTTGTTGTGGGTTTCTTCAATCGCTAAGTTTTTTGAAACAAAAAATGTTAAAACGCGTTAAGTTCTTAAACTCTTATATTTCTATTGTGTAATTAAAAAAAAAAAATTTTACACTTTTGTATTTAAAAAAAACTTAAGATAAATTTTAGCTTAAACAAAGCTTTCATAGTTTTCATAGAAAATTAATACAGAAACTATTTGAAACTTTATGCTAGTTAAGGGTACTTTCCACTATCACACAAGTCTTACGTATTTTAAGGTAAATTCAACACTTTAATGATACTTTGTTATTGTTTTCTGAGAATTTTCAAACAATAATTAGATCAAAGATGAATTTTCGTCAAAATACGTAAAGCTACGGTCACACTTATTAAATATTTGATCAAATAAGCGTAACCCCTACTTTTTTTTAATAGTTAGTGACATTTAAAATGGTCTTAATATTACAAAATAAACTAATTATACTACTAGACATAGCAAAAAACAGTTTTTTGTATTTTTATCAAAATAAATATTGATATTAAGCGAAATGATTTTTTAGTTTGGTTGTTGGTCCCGTTTTTTTCGTCAAATATTTGATAAGTCTGACCGTAGCTTAAGACTTGCGTGATAGTGTAAAACGGACCTTAGCGGTATTTTTAAAAAAATTTGTTGTAAATTCTTTGGAACAAATTTCACGGGAGTTTCAACTGTTTTTCAAATATTTTGTACACTTATAAAATTATTACAGTAACTGATTGTGGGTTATTAAATTCGTTTTCCTTACTGTTAAAGTTTAATAAAAATATAGTTATTTTACGAATAATTTTATTTTTTAACATTTATGTTGGTTATTCAAAAAACAAACTACCAGAAAATAATGTTTTTCCGTACTTATTTTGTTATGTAGTTTGATTTTTGTCGGTTAAAATATATTTTTTTAAAGTAAAAACTATTCAATTTTAAGGAATATACAGTTTAATTAATAAAAAATTCAAAAATGAATGTAAAAATCATTTGTTTTAAATGAAATGTAAATTATCCGGTTTTTTAATGAATTTTAAGTTATTTAAAATGAATTTTCGTTTGAATTTAACTACATAATATTTTGAGAGTACAGTAAAATCAATACCCACTTACAACTTAAAGTCAGCGAAAGAAAAGAAGAAGAGCAGTTCTGAAGGCGGGTTATTCAGTAGGTGTTCAGCATGAAAACCCTTTTTTACCAAAGAATCAGAAAGTCCTACAGCCATTTGCCCAGGCACACCTTAACTAAACTGTTAAAAAAATGGAAGACATTTTTGTTTTCTAGTGAATAAAAATGTGATTTAAAAGACTCCGATGGTATCAGACGCCTAAGGAAGTCAACTCGATGTATTGTAAGGCAACTATAAAATTTGGAGGTGGTAACATTATAGTCTGCGGTTGATTTTCTAAAGCGGAATAAGTCCATTTCATTACATAGAAGGTATTATGGGTCGCTTAACCTTCTAATACTCTTAAATTCTTTTGAATAAAATTTCGTTAGTGCAAAGCTGAAATTAAGTTGGTTTTATTTGTTGAATATTTACTTAAAAAAAAATAAATTAGTCTAAAAACTTAACAAATTTTAATTTTTTTTTATTTAAAATTCACGATAAAAGGATCAGTTACAAAGAAAGTGCTTTATATTTGACCGATACTTTATGTTTAATAACAATTGTACCAAAAATAAAATGTGCGCAGAATTAAAGAAGAAAAAAATGTATCAATTAGTAAAAAATTTTTAATTTTAATAAAAAAAAATTTTTTAATACAATTTTTAGAAAAATACTTAGCTTTCAGAATATGCAACTTGTAATCACTTTGTTGTACAACAAAACCAATAACAGGTTGTCAAAGCTTAATACCTTAAAAGGTGTTTCAGTTACCAACTTTACAAATCTTTCAAACAAATACAATCAAAAAACTTTTTATATAAAGATTTAAGCAAATATTCTAAACTTTTAGAATATTTAACTTTAAATTAGTTTATATAACAACAACATGAACTACAGGGTGTCAAAGTTCATTACCTCAATTTTTTTATTGTTGGAAAAGCTTAATTTTTATTACAAATGAAACTATAAAGTAAATGAGAATTACAAACATTTAAGTCTTATTTGCAACGATATCAAAGCGTAGACAAAACACAAAAAATAAACAGCTAGTTTATCTTTTCTTAAATACCCTACTACAATTGGTTGGCTTTTTCCGACTTGTATAAATTGTTAGAATTTAAAAACCTTTTTAGGTATTTAAAGAAAACAAACTTTTTAATTGTTGTAGGTATAACTTTTGAACTATAAATATGATTAAAACCCTCTTCTCACAAAAATTATAGACAAAGACATAAGCTTTCATTAAATATATCACATAACAGCCTTAATGCCACATAAGACACAGTGTGTCAAAATTGTGCCAATTGTGTAATAACCAAAATCAGTTTGGCAAACGCAAAATTTTACAAACGAAGAGGGGGACGGTTCCCGCTTTAAGAGTAGAAATAGAGAAGGAATAGGGTGAATTTAAACCTAAAATTTAAACTGCAAAAGAATGGTATTAGGATGGTATTAGCTGTAATATTGTCATTATATTCTTTAAATTTTGTTTAAAACTCCCGTTTTCTAAAAAATTCTTTTTAATTTTCGAAAATTTCGGAAACTGTTTAATTTGTTTTTAATTAATAGTGAAGCCCTCTAAAATAAAGCACAAAAGCAGCAGCATTATCATCATCGCACACTTTCTTTTAAACAATTATTGTTTTATTATATTTTCTATAGATATTTTTCCCTCCAGCATTTTGTTTTTTATTTGATCTAAATGCACATTGTTTATTTAAAAAACACACACACAAACCTCCAAATAAAACAAAAAGAATAAATCAAGAATCTTCAACACAAAACCCACAAAATCATAATTTGATCATGAAAAAAATTGTTGAAACTTAAACACGAAATACAAAAATAAGACCTTTAAAGTATATATGAAATTTAAAAAACTTTCTAAAGAAATTTTCTTGTACAAAAGGGTAATTATAGCACAAAATAAAGAAAAAACTAAAAAAATTTATCAAAAAAACAAAAAAAATTGCCTTAATTTTAAGCTACAAACCAAAAACATCATAAAGAATTGTCGACTGAAAACTGAAAGTACTTGTCATTTTAATCAAAAAGACATTAAAATACTGAAAAGACCAAAAAAAAAAAGTAAAAAAGTAACATGTATCATTTTAATATTGAAACAGTTAAAATAACAGTTAACTGCACACATGTAGCCACACCTGTGTACACACACACATGCGTAAGCGTGTGAGAGATGTGAACAAGTGTCTTTTATAAAAAAAATTCTGTTATACATATGACAGCAGCTTTTATAAACTGTTTAAGCGGCTTTTAGTTTCTTTGTTTTCTTTTTTTTTTTAAATGCTGGAGAAAATTATTATAAAAAAATTGCAAAAAAACCCAATAAATATTTTCATAACGTTTGGAAGACATGTCTGGGTATTTGCTATGGGAAGTACTATTGTGTGGTTGGTTTGCCAAACAGAGAGCTTTTGAAAAAGAGATCGAGTACATTTTATAGCTCATTTTATAATACTAAATACCTACTTTTGTAAATTGTCCTTATAGAAGAAGCCATTTGACTTAAATCTTCAAAAAGAAAAAAAAATTGACAGTAATCATGGTACACATATAGGATTTACATTATAAAAAAATATTAAATTATAAAAAAAGTCTTTAAATTTAAATGATCAGTTATTGAACAGATAAAAAAATTTTGGATCATTTAGACCCCAAGCGTAATTTAGCGTTAATCTCTATTTTTACACTGTTTTAGCTTCGTATGACTTAAGGGTATGTTTTTCTTCAGTTTCATAAAAATCAGGCACCAAAATATACAATATTTCACTATCTTTCCAATAGAAATTCCCAATATGTAAAAATTTGTCCTTTGACCTTCATAATTTTAGGGTTAATGTATTCCAATTTTAGTAAAACCTTCAGTGTGTATTTAAAACTATCTAGACTATAAAATACCTTAAATACCTAACATTCATTATAGTAAGGAAATTGGGCTCATTCGCCAAAATATGGCCAACAAATGAGATTTTCCCGAAAATCACAAAAATTTAAACGCAGTTACGGAAAAATTATGAGAGGTATTGACAACATTTTTTTATATTTTTATTCGCTATTATATCCTCAATAAATCACAATGTTATGATCAAAAAATTCTAAAATTTGTTACACAAAATTTTTAAAAATTTAAAAATATAGTTTTGACAAAAAAGCTTTTAAAAAAATTTCGGTGAAAAAATCATTTTTGTCAAATAAAAAAATAAGCCAAAATTAAAAAAACTTCGTTTATAATTCAAAATTTTAAAACCGTAAACAAAACTGTTTTTTTAATGAAAACTCGTATGATTAACAGCATTTTTTTAAACTTTTTTAATTTGACTTAAGATGTTTTGTCACAGATATATTAATTTTAGTTATAAAATAGGGGAAGCTATATCCAAACATCCACTATTGAGTCGCAGATTGTAGTAAAAAGGAATACATTTCCAGATATTGACCTGCTTATATGTATTTCATAATTTCTATTTAATAAACATAATCGACAAAGTTCAAAAATTTTTAACACAAAACCTCCGGACTTTAGACCTTAGATCTTTATAATAGAACGTAAACTTAGAAGAGTTGTAAAGTTGTTGTATTTTTAGATTTTCTTTTGCAGGCTTTTTAGTTTGTATCTCTGGTTCTTAAGTTTTCATCTGCTTTTTTTTACAATATTCCATAATTCAGCATAAAATCATTTCTTAATTAAAGTCTGATTAATGAAATCTTTTAATACCATTCATTTCATAACTGATTTTAATGTACAATTTTTTTTCTTATGGCTTTAAAACAACAATTTGAAACGCTCGAAATCGTTGAAATGTGAAGATCTTAATTTAGAGTGTGTGTGTGTGTGTCTTAATGGAGAGTGTGGCTGATTTGTTGTTATAGTTGGTCTTTAGTGATAAAGACCAATAAATAGTGAATAAAGTTACATTAAGCTTGTCATAACGTGTGTAACACCAAAATAATATATCAAAGACCTTAAAAATAATAAATATTACGGGTTCTTAAGTATTTCCAGGGTGATTTAGTCAAAACCATCTTATGAAACCGCATACATTTTCAAAAGTCTTAACATAAAAAAAAATATTATGATATCAGATTGTTTCTACTTTCTTAGCCCTAGATAAAAGTAATTTGAAAAAACAAAACAGTGTTCAAATTCGTATTAAATTTTGAGAGAGAAGAAGAGCTTTTCCTTTTTATGCTCTATTTTACGCTTAACTAAAAATTTTTTTGTCGATTTTTTACTTTAAAAGTCGTTCCGCTAGAATTTTTTTAAACAGTACGTCGATCCGACGAAGTGTAACCTTATAAAATCAAGAGTAACCTTTCAGTTTTAAGCAGTATTGAAAATTAGGAAAACTGGTCTAGTTTGAAATCTATTATAAAGCGAAATAAGAATTAACTACTCCCCAAAAAACTGGTCTATTTCGCATAGTTCTATTCTGTTTACATAAAAACAAATTAGGTTTATACGTATCAGTCTAAAATTTTGTAATGGGGAAACAAAAAACATTTTGACACTCCCAAAACCGCATTGAATGAATTTTGCGATGAAATTTGCTACAGTTGAGTTTTTCATAACTAGAAATAACACTTCAAAATGTTGTGATCAGGGTTACCGTTGGAAATTTTCGAAAAGGGTCACAAAAAGGGGATTTTCCAGAAAAAGGGGTCAAAAAAAGGGTATTTCAATAAAAAAAAGGGTCAAGTTTTTTATAAGCAGTATTTCTCATTTTAATGAATATAATAAGACCAAAAAATATTTATTTCAGGTAGGAAGTGCTCAAAAAACATAATTTTTTTATGGAATGCCCATTCCTGTTTTTTACACCTGACAAAAAGTTGGTTCTTTATAATTATAGCTAATTTTTTAATGTTATTTTCCAATATATATACTTTTTTTTCACCGATTTAGCGATTTCAAATAAATTTTAGGGTTTGTTTTAAATTTTGCAATCGTTCGCGAATTGTAGCCATGTACGCGATGAAGTGATTTTTTTCTCGTAAGTTTTCTGATTTAAAGCTTTTACGATTTGTAATAAATTTTAGACTTTGCTATCATACCGCTGTTACCAAATATTTGGGAATTTCTGCCAATTTAGCAATTTTTACCGAATGTTTTCATTCCTGTTAGTTTTAGGGCCTTTTTTCAATTTTATGGCGCTATTTTTGCAAACTTTTCCGAGTTTTTAAATTTTAGCGTAGCTTTGTTTCTTTTTGAGGCAATAGTCGCCGTTTTAAAAATAGCCCCATTCATAAACCGAACACACCTATTTTACAGGGCAATCTCAAAAGTGTTGATTAAAAAAAGGGCGAAAAGTTCAATACCTTATGCCATTATTAAGGGTGAATTTTGTTAGAATAAAACATGCTACTCTTTAAGAGAGCAAAACAATTTTAAGAAACGAACAGCAAATTGCATTTTTTAAATAAAATGTCATATTTTTTTTTTTTTTTAAGAAACCACTTTATTATCGAAAATCTTATTTATAAGTCTGAAAAAATCTTTCAACACAAACTTTTTAGGAATGCTAACTACTTTTTAGGAATACGCGTTCTATATTATGCTATTAAATCTTCACTTGAAGTCCATTCCTCCATCTCCGCTTTAAACATATTAGGAGAAGAAAGCATGGAATTGTAAGTTTCTACTTTGAGTCTGTTCCATATCAAGCAATGCTTATTTCGAAAACATTTGTTGAGCACTACTGTTCCGCAGTGTCGACAAAAAACTAAATGTGAGTACTATTTCCAAAAAAGGGTCAAAAAGTGTCACAAAATAGGTGAAAATGATACAAAAGTATAATTTAAAAAAAGGGTTATAAAAGGTATCACGACCGTCGAAAAAGGGTCAAATTGATACTTTAGTATCACAACGGTAACGCTGGTTGTAATAACAGGTCCATAAATTGCCACAGGTCAGTCATAAGAAAACTCCCGAACCTTAATGGGCATAAAAACGTTGTGGATTAAGATTATTTAGGGCAATTTTGTTGTCGATGATAAGAAGTAACATTTAGACATTTTTTAATAAACGGTCTATAATCTACCATATCTCCCGACCTTATGGATCATAGCTTCCATAAAATCCCACTTCCGAAAGCCACTTACATACATAATAGTGCCACATGAGTACCTGCCGTGTCGGGCTAACCTCATGGTGGATTCTAAGCACTGAGGACCGTCATGTTAAGTGTATAATCTGGCACAGTTATTTACTCGCCCCTTCTAACCTCCACTGCTTTTTGAAAAATGCTAGCAGCTTCTGTTATGTTGAATAGCAGCAGTACCTGAGAATGCCTCCTTCAGGTCGCACTTTCCCACAAGTGGAGAAGAAGTATACTAATGGAGGTCGGCTCACCGAGGGCTACTGACTATCTTGGTACCAGATAGGATCTTTGGTCAGCCCCGATCTCAAGAGATTTGTCAATTTTTGATTTTGGCCGAATACCAGGTATTGGCTTTTCCTTTAAATGATCTCTAAATTCCCCTGGGGGGAATATCGATACAGTTATGAAATTTGATAAAAAAAAAAAAAAATAACTGTTAGATGACGTGAAAATATTATACCAGAATGAATTTACTGCCGTATTTAGAAAAAATAGTACAGATTTTAAACGTATTTAAAATAGATTTCAAATCGAATTAAGAGTTTTTATAAATAGGGCACTTATGGTCTATCTCACCAAAACTTTTTATATATAAATTGATGTTTAAAATTCGTTTTTATGGCAAATTAAAATTAAATTATATTAAAAATTATATTTCAATATGAATTGATATTTGAATAGAATTGGTAGAATAGGCCATTAGTCACAAATGAACTTCATATTGTGAAAAGATATGGTTATAAATTTTGTTAACTTTCATCCAATTGTGCTAGGATTAACGCTATTACCTGCCATTTTAGCCTAAGCCCCCGGTGCTCTCAACACTGATGGAAAGCAATGAGTGTATCCACGCCCCTATGTATTTTCAGTTTTCAATCCGGCAGCTGGACTAATCTAAAACATCTAAACAGCTGGTCGAACTTTCCCACAAGTGGTTGGAAAAATCAGCTATTTATCACGACTTTTTAAGATCTCCCTTCCCTTGATTTGGGATTTAAGACACAGTCACTAGGTGATGTCCGAGCCTTACCAATTACCAGTCCAGTACTAAAGTCTACCATCTACCGGTTATCGGGTATTTGCTGCATTTTAAATATTTTTCAAATTTAAGGTGAAGGGTACCGAAGATTCGGCACAGCCGATTAGAGAATTTTGACTTCTTTTTTTTTTGTGTTGCCTTCACGTTTTTATCGTAATTTAGCGGAACCCTGTGAAGTGTGTGGCATCCGTAAGAAACCTGACCTTTTTTTAACTGCTGATTTTGTTTTACAGGATTTTGTGATTTGTATTTTGATTTGAATTTTGTATTGAAATTAAAAAAAAAAACGATCAACTACAGGAACTGTGCTAGTTTTTAGTTTGTTTTGATTTTTTTTATTTTTATGTTTGTAAGAAATCATTAATGTTAAAATTTCATAGGTTTTTTTTCTTTAAAATCTATTTTATCTTATTTTATATTGTCAGGCTTCTTGAAAAAGCAACCAAAAGATATTTAAGAAAAGAAAAAAAAACGTTTATTTTTTTAAGTTTTTCTTGAGAATTGCAAACAGGTTGCGAGGAGTTTTTTTTTGTTGCTTTTGGATTCGCTTTGAGTTTTGGCTGGGTTTTTTTTTTTTTTTTTTTTTTTTTTTTTTTTTTTTTAAGTGAATGAGGATGTTGAGGTTCTTTATAACTCCGAAGAATAATCGAAAAGAGGTTTTTAAAGCAGCAGCTCTGAAGTTGATGATTTTGGTAGTTTATTTTAAAATTCGTTTTGCCATGGCCTTCTTTAACTTCTTTTACTTCTTCAACTTCGACTACTGTTTTTCTTCTTTGTGTTTGTTAATTTTCTTAAGCCAATTCTTTGTTTTTCAAATTCATCAGTTTTGTTTTGCTTAAATAATTTTTTTTTTTTTTTTTAAGTTTTTTCTTAAAGTTTTTAAACAGGTTTTCAATTTATCTCTTTTGCTTAATATAACAATTTTATATGTTTTATTTTAATTTTTGTGAATTTCAGCTTAAATTTATACCGCCTTGATTTAATTACGTATAAAAATTATTTATTAGTTTAAAATTTTATGGAAATTTTATATTTTTTTTAATTTAAAATTTTCAAAATAAATCTTGATTTTTTTAAATTTTTTTTTTTCAAATCAGTTTAAACTGCCTCGTTTAATGTTTAAATCTCGTGTTTAAGTTTTAGTCACGTTTTTTGCTCATTTAAGTCGTTTTGTTAAGTTATTAATTTATTCTATTTATACTATAAAAATACAAGAAAAGAAAAAAAAACTCCACTTAATATTGCTCAATATGCCTCTGTCCGTAAATAAATGAAAGCAAAACTGGTTACAGATTGTCGCCAGAGTTAAATGATTTAATGGTTCAAAATTTTTTATAATCAGAGATAAATTTATTAAGAAATAAGCAACTGAATTGAAAATTTCAATTCAACAATAAATTTAATGTATTTATCAAATATGAAAAATTGGGAATTTAGCACGTCATACAGAAATCTTATTATTAAAATATTTTATTATTTGCAACAAGTAAGTTGTTTAAAAACTATAATTGAGTTTAGGCCATAAGAATTCCAAAATTGTTCTTTTGAACACAACAATTTTTTTATTTAATTGGCCGAGAAAGTGCAGTTTCGTATCTTGCTTTTCTCCATTCTGACATCTCCTACAGTACCCATTATCATTATGGACCAGTCTAATTGCATGAGTCTCCATGAATTTTGATATTTGGTTCCTTTCAAACCTAACCTAACCTAACCTGCTATGTCTTCCCCTTATCATATCTATGCCATAGAATTCTGTCCTGCTTGAGCAGAAATGTGCGCCTGCAGGATGCAGCTGTTAACCGGCAGCGTAAAAGAGACTTTTTTATTCAGTTTCTCAATTAAGAATCCTTCACCGTCTTAACCCCGTATCTCGCAGGCCAAACTAAATCAGAGCGTCAAGCGTTAAATTTTTTAGCGCTTAGATTTATTTAACTTATGTCTTACACAGAAAAAACTTTTTAGGCCAGTAAATGAATTAATCAAAAATAAAATCAGTTTTTATAAAATATTTAATCAGGTGAATTAAACTTTTAATCAAGTGAATTAAACTTTTAATTGAAATATTGTCAATTAAACATTTTATACACTTGATTAAAAAGTTTAATTCACCTTATTAAATATTTAATTAAAACTGATTTTATTTTTGATTAATTCTTTTACTGGCCTAAAAAAATTTTTCTGTGTAACTTATGCCGCACGAAACAG
The DNA here is from genome assembly GCA_963931875.1 of Pollenia griseotomentosa. Classification (NCBI taxonomy): domain Eukaryota; kingdom Metazoa; phylum Arthropoda; class Insecta; order Diptera; family Polleniidae; genus Pollenia; species Pollenia griseotomentosa. The sequence continues at coordinate 196,620,448 of OZ007561.1, read as the reverse complement.
AAATAAAAATGGAGATTAAACCGGCACACAGTAAAAATTCTCCAAAATTGTTCACCAATTATAGCATCAATCAAAAATAAAATCAGTTTTAATTAAACATTTAATCAAAAGCATTAAACGTTTAATCGTTTAATCAAGTGATTTAAACGTTTATTAAAGTGGATGAAACGTTTAATCAAAGTAACTAAAAGTTTAATTGATACAATAGTATCAAATTTAATTAATTTGTTAATTATGTAATCTCACAAAATTTTTTATTTAAATAAATTTTTATTTTTTTCTGTGTAAATTGAATAAATTGATTGGAATACAGTGCTCTAGTCCTTTAGGGTCACCCGAAATGTGTAGATGGATTTTGGTGTGAATAAAGCTCCGGGTGGACACAGCGCCGGTTAAGCCATCGGTTAAGCCATAAGATTAAGCGGCCGCAAATGGTAAAAAAAAGCCCTTTGTCGGTAAAGAACGAAGCGATCCTGTGATTATTAACCCATATAACCAATTAACTCTTTCAAGCCATTAACAGTACTGAGATGGCAGAATTTAAAAAATTTGGTAAACATTTTCATTTGTTCTACTTAGACCGGGTTTTTGTAATGTGGATTAAGTTTAAACTTAGTTTAACGTAGTCTGAAACTCAAAATGTGATTTCTTTTATTATTTTCTTAAAGACTAACATTTTAAACAAAACTAAGCTGTTCCGTCAAAATTATGTATACAATCTTGGTAATAACGGCACAAATCTGTTTTCATATTAACTAAACCTAGTTTAACTGAGATCTCAAAAAACCCAGTCTTAGTTTTCATAATTCAATAGTTATATGTACAAAATGCAAGAATATTATAGTAATAATAGTTATTAATTACATTCATATGTAACTATTTTTTTAAAACGCCATTTAACTAAAAAAAAAATGATTTTATTATAAAAGTTCTGTTTGTTATAACGTAACTTTTTTAATTTCTCTACGCCGTTTCTCCGCCATTTTTCTAAACAGATTTAAAATTTTTTTTTTACGTTTTTATTTCTTGTTTTGAGTTCATCGACAGATTTTTATTAAAATTTACATAAGAAAGAAATTTTTGTTTATTATTTAATTTCATATTATTGTGTAATTTTTAATTTTTCTTCAAAGATATATAAAATTGTTCCTATTGTTAGAATTTAGTCATTGATCGATGATTTAAATGGGAAATAATAGACAAAAAATGTTAAAAGTGGCAATGACAAATGTTTGAAATGTTTTCAATTTTAGTTTAACAAAAAAAAAAAAAAAACTGAAGTTATGTTAATTTTTGTAAAAATTACATTTTAGTAATTAGCAAAAAAAAAAATTAGTTAAGTAAAGAGAAAATTTGTTAAAAAATATCAATGATTTTTAAAAGATGAAAACAATTAATGATCTTTTTAAGATTAACTGCATTTTTAGCAAAGGTTAAAAGCCAGATTGGCAGATTAACACACGGGGAAACCGAAAATATGGCCTAAAAAAATATGCGAAAAAGTTTGGAATATATAAAATCCTAATTATAGTCCTCGAGGCGCTATACATGTAAAAGAAATGGAACAATTAGTCGAGATGGTTTTGCAGTGGTCCTTCGAACCAATAAATTAGTCAAGATGGTTCTGCGCGGTCCTTCGAACCACTTAATTTAATATTAAAAGATTTTTTCTTTAAAGCTTTATCTTGTTATCTCGTTCAAGGGTTCAATCTTCAAAACTTTTCTTTCGTATAAAGGGTGTCCAAAATTAAGGTATGATCGGTCAATGTAAATCGCTAAAATAATCCAAACTGCAGTCGAAACCAAAAACTGTCGAGCAACAACTTTTCGCTTTTTGAGTTGGTTTGATAGCGACTGTTTACATTTAATGAATCCAAATTAAAAGCAACCTTTTTTTTTTGCTGATGACAAATACAGAAGTGGGAAAAATAGCAGTTTTTCACTTTAACTGCAGTTCTTGAACGCTAAAAAAAAAGTTTTATGCGCATTAAATCTGCAGTATATGCCCTAAAAATTGATAAAAAAAATATATGTCCTAAAGAAACAGAAATGGCTTAATAATATTTGTATGTATATAGTAAACTAGTAAAGGTGGTCCAAAAATTGAGGTATCATTTTAATTTTAATAAAAAAAAAGTTTTTTGGAGATATTAAACATGTTTTTATTTCAGTTTATTACAATTAGGTTTTGCTTAAAAATTAAAATTATGTTGGTCAAGTGACGCCCCTACTGACTAGGCAGATGTCCAAAATTTTACAAAAATTCTTAATCATGTTTGTCAACAAGCTGTTGTCAGTGGTTAACATCTACTAGGTAATGTTTTTTTTAAGCCCTAAACCTGTTGTGGGAATATTGTTGTACACGTACAAGGTGTAAAATCGCACAATATTGGTGGCTTAAGCACACCTCCTCTACGGTAAATAATGCGGTTTTTAAACTATTCTTTCAAAAGATCTATTGTATTTTTGCTGTGTCGCAAGTGGCACCATCCTGTTGAAACCACATATTCTATACGTGTAAGACATCAATTTTCCGCAACTAAAAGCTCAAATTTGGACACCCTTTAAAAAAAGTTTGTTTAGAGACTACGTCCTTACACAGAAAAAATTATTGCCGAATTATTTTCAAACAACCGCTTGTTTGAAAATTTTTTTAATTTCTATAAATATTTTTACTGATTCAATCAATATTTTTGTTTGATTTTTATTTAACCAACAAAAATGTGGACAACTCTGCAAAAATAAAATAAACGCGTTATTGGTGTCAAGTTTTCATAATTTTGTATGAAATATTTAACGCTCTTTAATGTTGTCGTCTTTTTGCATTTTTTTATTTGATCGTAAGCAACACTTCTTTATGTGAAATATAAGAACAACAACAAAAAAACACACACAGTCTATTTTTGGACGCTTTAAAAAAGTGCAACTATAAGAAAAACAATAGCAGACACGACATTATAAGAAACAAAATCCCGTATTCAATTTTTTAAAACTGTTTGGTTAAATACATCAAATACAAAAATAGAATGATGACGAAAAACATATCGAGTCGGTCTGCTGCCGTTTTTGGTTACATTTCTTCTTTAGCAAAGGATACAGCAACAGAGAGTGATAAAGAAAAACATTGTGTTGTGTGTATAAATAAGACTTCGCTCAAAAATTATTCCAACAAAAAAATGTGTTTCAAAGCCAGTCGGCGGCTCTGCTTTGCCGTCTCCTTCTCATACAGTGCTTACTTGTGTGCGCGTCATTGCTTGTGCAAAAACTTTTTTTTTTTTTGATTTTGAATTTCAGTAAACTTTTTGTTTGATTCAGTTAAATTATTTGTTTGAAAAAATTAGTGTTTTTTTTCAGTAAACAAAATGCAAATAAATTGTTTGAATATGCAAATTTGTTTGTAGGACCGATTTCAGACAAAAAATTGTTTGATTCTACAAATTTTTTGTTTGAATTGGAAAAATAATTTTTTCTGTGTACCATTTACATAGCCTTTTTACTTATGACAAATAAAACGTTTGTACCAGATCTGTAAAAGACTGCAATCAAGATTTCCTCTAGTTTGGATTTCATTCTTTGATTTCAAAAAAATTTAAGTTTTGCAATAATTGTAATTACAAAATTGCAAACAGTTGATATGTTGTATGCAATTTGCGAGCTGCAGCCACCACAAGCTTTCATTATTTTCTAAATTTGGTTTACTAATGAAGACCAGTTTTTCTATCGATTACCGCTCCATTCATACTAACCCTAAAGCCGGAATGTAAAAAGCCACATTCGTATGTGGTTTGACGTAATTTTGACGTCATCACACATCAGGAACTTGCTATTGTGGCTTTGCAGTGACGTCAAAATTGCGTCAGAACCACATGCGCATGAGGCTTTTTTTATATTCCGTGTACTGTAGGCTTAACACTTTACTGCCCAAATGGCGACAAACTCAAGTCTTACGTTAATTTTGGGACACTATTAATATTTAACATGTATCAAAATATGCTTTAGAAGATTAGGTTACGAGCTATAAGCCTAAGAAAATGCCGCAAAAATGCTCTTTTAACTCAAATATGCAAACAAATGCTGCAAAGGGTAAAATATTCAAACATACCCAAAAATATGAACTGTACAAGTCGATGCCAAAATTCATAAAAAGCTCCAAAACGGATAAATATTTATAAAGTTTCTGCTGCCATTGGTCGCACATGGAAAAACATGCAATTGCATATTTGCGGTTATCCTGTTTATATATGTCTTATGGCGATTTCTATTCTGAGAAAAAAATGCTACAATATATGCATGTAACACTTTTTCATGTTACCTATAATCACTCGAAGTGTTACATGTTGTACAACTTCAATCGAACAGAATTAGCTGCCTTTATTTACAACTATTACACTTTTATTATTAATGTAGTTCATTAGCGATTTTTAAAACTATTCGACTATTTGCTGCACACTTACTTTACGGTTTGGAAACAGACATTGACATCACTTATTGCTTGAACAAATTAACAACGATAATAAATACATAGAATTTTCCACCAAAATAAAAAAAACGATTTAATTCAAAATGAAGTATGCCGTCGAAGAATATTTAGATGTAGAATTCTTTTGACAAAACTTTTAAAATATTATGACAAACAAAATAAAATATTGGTTGTACAAACAAAGTAGTAAGTACCAAAGTTGTAAAACAGGGCAGTATGAACCCTTAAGTAAAAGTAAGGGTAAAACATGTAACATGTTTTGCATGTTTTTCATCAACATTTTCACAAAAGAACTTGAAAATTTTTCCCACAGTTGTATTTTTTGTACAAACGAACACAAAATGTAGAACATGTAACATTAATGCAACATTTTTCTCAGAAAAGAAATCGCCATTAGTTGTGCTAAATTTGTTCGTTATTATTGCACCATGAATCAAATAGACAACGCGTAACCGCTTCACAGGTTCGTAATGTTGTTGATGGTTTGTCTGATGTAGAAAAAGTGTTTTGTTTTGAAATCTAAATCTTATACAGTTTTGTGCTTTGTGACGTCATGCGCTGTAACAAAGTTATTTTGAAAAGAGGAATGCGGCATCTGTATTAATTGCATTATGTTATTGCACAATATTTCAGTTTTCTACATATTAAAAAAATGTTTTTTTTTTAACATTTCAGCTTTTGAAAAAACTTAAGATTTCCCACTTATTTATTAGCTTTTTTATATTTCTCCTCTTAACCGCTTTAGCAACAACAAAAAGGTTTTGCAAAATAGAAAAAACTGAACTACAATTTCTAGGTCACTATTAAAACCAACCTTGACTACAAACGTAATAAATGTTAAAAACATTCGAATCAAAATCCAATAAAAAACAAATCCTCATGTAAGAAATACAAATTAAAATTGACTTAGTGGTACAAAAAAAAAAGGTTTTTGTAAACAATTGTGTTGATACTCATGCAATAAACTACAAACAATTACTAACAAAGCTAAAAAAAAAAATTAATTTCATTAAGTTAAAACCCTTCCTAAAAAACTTAACACAAAAACATTGAAATGAGATTTTTATTTAATGATCTACAGTAAATGGCCAACAAAATTGGGACAAAAAGAAAATGGCAAAATGTTGTTTTTTTTCAATTAAAAACCGTATAATCTAAACTTTGCTATAAAAAATCAATTTCAACTGGAATTAATTCAATATTATCAATTTCTTTTTTATAAAAAATCTAATTTTTAATATTTTTGAAAATTTTTAAAGTTTTAAAAATTCCTCATGTCATTGTAAACCATTTGGAGGAGAAATGGTTTCCACAAAACCATGCAACATGCCATACATACAGCATGTGAAACCATCTGTTGAGCCAAACGTTTGGTAACCGAATTATCTCAAGAAATTATCTTGTGAATTGGCCACCTCGTTCGTGTCATTGGAAACTGTTGGACTACTTTTTGTGGAAATGCATCAAATCTATGGTCTATGCTGGTAAAAAAGCAATTTGCTGCACTATTGCCGAAATAGGACCGAATATGCTTGAAAAGGGGTGAAAAACTGGACAATATGGCGTTCATAAGGCGCAATGCCATGAAATTTAGAGGCTTATTAAGATAAAATTTTGATTATTCCATTGAAAACTTATTAATTAAAAATTATTTATTCCCAAAAATTACTTTGATAACAAACTTGCAAGTGCACGGCATACAAAAACTGAACTGGCAAGCTGCTTAGTTTGGATTTTCTTGCGAAAACAACAAAGAATAAAAATTTGGAACTAAGCACGACAAACAAAATCTTATTAATTAATAATTTCAAGGTTTTCAAAGTTCTATAAAATTAGAATTTTTAAAAATTGCAAAATTTTTCTTCAAAAAATAACAGTTATTAATTTGGTATATTACCATAAGCATTAAACATTTTTCTGAATTTTTCTTGACTTCCTCATAAGAAAACACCCGAACAATTTCCTTTAAATTCATCTTTAAAAAACCTCCATTTAATGGTCAAGACTCTCCCTCTAAACCAGACTTTAAAAATAAAAACCTTAATGATTTCTTTCCTATATGAAACAATAAAATGGGTTTGGCTTTTTGCCAAACCAAACAAATAATAATAAAAAATAATTCATAATTTTTTCTAAAAAAAAAAAACTCAATTACTAAAATATCTAAAAAAAAATTGTTTGGTGCGGTCTATGCGGATAAAGATACTTGTTCACCTACAAAAAACCAAAAAAAAAAACTATAATACTTTAATGAAAGTTGTCTTAAATTTTATGACTTATTGTTGGTTTTTATGATTATGTTTAATAGTAATAGACAGTGGAGAGAAATAAACGTAAATGACCCTGGTCAATAGGAACTGATACGTTTTTTTTTATTATTATTTTATATTATTTCGAATACTTGCTGTGTTTTTTTTATTATCTTTTAAGAATAAAGGTAAATACATATGTACATAAAAAAATAATCATAATAAACAATTTATTTTAATAGTTGTTTATAATAATTATAGATTATCGTTTACAATTTTCATAACAAAGGATTAAAAGGGTCAGATAAGGAAAGAAAATATGTTTGGGAACATTAAAATTTATTAAAAAAGTTAAGAATGTTATATTCGCCTGTGCCGAGCCATTGTTACCCTACATTCAGAACTAAAACAATATGGCTACTCCGACTCAAAATACCAGATAAAAACAAAAATTTATTTCAATTAAAAAATTTGTGATATTACTTAAAAAATAATTAAACTTGTGCCAGTAAACAAATTGATAGTATCAATTAAATATTTTTTAATTTTAACAACATTTGTCGATGTCGATTATTTACCGCAAATCTTTAAAAAATCCAAAATCTAAATTTTCCTAAACAGCGTCTAGTAAGAACAAATAACAGATGTTTACCTTCCAACATGCCATATATATATTTAAGTTATTGAAGACACAAACCATGTGTAAAAGATACGCCGACTATAGTGAAAACCTCGTTTTTTAAGTTATGCACCGAACAGATGTAAATATAAATCGTGGTGTTACAAACGGAATTCCAAACTTAATACATACAACCTTATTCAACAATTGTGATAACAAAGAAAATTAGCCAAACTATTTAAATGCTTTTGTTTTTCATATTTATTAAAAACATGCTTTTATAAGAAAAATATGAAAAAAAAAAAAATTATGAAAAAAAAATAATAAAAGAACTAGAAGAAAATTGTTTCTAGTTATTATACAATAGAATTTTCAGGTTTTTTTATTGAATAGTTAAAAATATGTTTTTATAAGCAGAAATATGTTTTGAGACTATCAGCCCAATTATGAATACAAATTCCGCGGGAGTTTTTTCTCTTTTCCCATTTTTACAATTGAATTAACATAGGAAAAATGGGAGAAGGGAGAAAACTCCCGGGGAATTTTTATTCATAATTGGGCTGTATATGAATTTAATTTGCGCAGATAAATAAAAAATGTTAAAACCCTTAGCACATAGACAGGCCTTTTCCAATTAAGCGATATTAATGCTATTTTGGTGAATAATAGTTAAATATTCGCTTTAATAAGCAAACATATGCTCTCATGCTCATGCTCATGCTGTATGACTTTATCTAAGGCAATCAAATCAGCAAAAAACTGTTACAAAGCATAAATAATAAGAGTTTTTGGTCATATTTCTAACAACATTTTTTGATAAGCCGCTTTAATATGTCGCTAAAAATATAAATTTTCAATATATGCAATTATATGCAAAAATATGCTTCAATAAAAATATAAGTTTTTTGTAAAAAAAAAATATTTAAGTCCGTTTAAACATATTTAAAATGGTTTATAGCATTTTTGTGTGCAATAGATCGGAAAAAGCTAACAAAAAAATATCATATTATAATTTTTATATTTATTTATTTTCATTTTATTCTTAATAATTAAACAGCTGTTTTTGTTTTAACTCCAAACATTTTAAAATAAATATTTTATGTAAGCATTAAAAGCTCATCAACAAAAGAAATGTAACTACTTATTTAAAGTTGTTTGAAATAAGTAAATATAAAATATTTAAAAAGCATTGACATATTTTAAAAACGTAAGAACTTTTGTACTTAATTCTTTAGAAAATTAACAAGAAGTACAATCATATACAACAATGTTCATACATAAGCAACACTTGTTTAAATATCTTGTAAAAAACAGCAGATCTAATACAGTGTATTCACCCTTAACGGACACCTTCCTTAAGCGGATACCCCCTTTCTACGCGCACTGAGTCCTAGTCCCGACATCGTTCTTAAGAAAAGCATTTTAATTTCTTTTGAAAGGATATTTATCTTGTACGGGCACATTTCTTCGGTGTCTGGCTATGAGGTATGCCACTGTTATTGTGACTTACTGCCTGTTCATCTATTTACGAACGGAGACTTCGATCGCTTAACTTACATGTTAAACAAAAACAAATAATAAAATATTGTTTTTGTTTTACGTGTAAGTTAAGCGATCAAAGTCTTCGTTCGTAAATAGATGAACAGGCAGTTAGAGTTTTGAATTAAAGACAAATAGTTTGTTTAATAGCAATTTTTTAAGTAAAAAATAGCAGTATTTAAAAGCAAAATATTCCAGAAATAAGTGTTTAAAGGGAAGAACCCGGGTTTCAGACTACGTTAAAACTTAGTTTAAACTTAATCCACATCTGAAAAACCTCGGCCTTACTAAAATGCCTAAACTATTATTTTTTTTTTTTTTAAGTAATCTTTTATTATTCAAATTTCATTACACATTTTTATTTTTTTCTTGTTGTTTATCTAAATTGTAAGAACAGATATCATTTTCAGATTTAGTTGTTTAACAAATGTTTCTTTTTCTTGTTGGTGTCATTTAATTCTTAAAAAAAAAAAAACCAAAAAATTTATATTAAAAATGTGATGCGGTCATAAAATCTTCAAGCACTTTAATAGAGATAAGAACACATCTTTAGCCTAAACTTGTGTGTGATAGATGTTTTTTTATTCTTTCAAAGGTATCCGATGACTTGTGCAGTTAAATTTTAAAATATACATGTACCTTTAATAAATTTAATAAAAGTTTTATATTTAATTCTAGATTTGAAAAAAAAAATTATGAAAAGCTAAAGAGCTACAGAGTAAAATGCCAAAATATGAGTTAATATGCAAAGCTTTACTGCTAAAGACACCTGCACGACTACAACACGGACGGTTAGAGACATTTTCTATTAAAAGTTTTTGTATTAACCAATTTTTTATAAAACGTTTTTCTGTATAAGACTATTTTCTATTATTAATTAGTATTGTGGTTATTTTCTATTTTCTATTCAATATTTACTGTATAAGGCTATTTTAAATAAAAAAATCGGTATAAGACTATTTTCTATAGAAAAAATTCTATATAAGACTATAATCTATAGAAAATATTCCGTATAAGACTTTTTTCTATAGAAAAACTGCATTTATAGACAAATTTCTTTATACGATTTTTATACATACATATATGAAAAAATTTCTGTAAAGAATTTTATGTATTTTCTATAGAAAATTTTGTGCATACGACTACTTTCTATAAAGAGACTATTTTTATACAACACGGTCTGTATAAAAAGCTTTATGTAGACGGTTCTTATGTAACAGTCTATTTTCTATTGAGAATTTTCTCTATAAGACTTATATTGACATATATTTAAATATATATATATATTTTACTTATAAGACTATTTTCTGCTAATAATATTCTGTATAAGACTTTTTCTAAACAAAACGGAATAAGACTGCTTTATATAGAAAGTGTTCTATATAATATTGTTTTCTATTGAGCAATTTCTATAAAAACTAGACTTTTTTCCACAGAAAACTTTTCCTATAAGTCTATATTTCTTATGAAACATTGTCCGTATCAATATATTTTGAATAGAAAATGCATTGCATAAAAATTAATTTTTAATAGAAAATTTACTGTATCTTCAATAGAAATTTTTCGTAAAAACGTATTTAAAAGAAAATTAAGTAAAAGATGACTTTTTCAAAAGAAGTTGCCATAGAAGATTTAATTTTAAAGAAAATAATAAAAATTATAGAAAATTGCCTGTCTACGAATTTTTTCTATAGAAAATTTTCTGTATACGAATTTGTTCTATAGAAAATTTTCTGTATATGAATTTTTTCTATAGACAATTTTCTGTATAAGATTTTATAATAAAAAATTTTGTTTTTTTAGAAAATTTTTGTATAAGACTATTTTCTAAGAAAAATTTTCTGTATAAGGCTATTTTCTAATGAAAACTATTTTTTTATAGAAAACTTTTGGTGTAAGACTACAGGTATCCCTCGATTTACGCGGTATGTTGGGACCGAGAAAAGACCGCGTAATTCAAAACCGCGTAAATAAAGGTTCTAAATCAGTACAAAATTCTATTTTGGGACCAAAAATATAATAAACCGCACAAATTGAAACACTAACTTTATACGAAATTCAAATTTGGGACCGGAAATTCGTGTAAAACAAGCATATTAATAATATAATGCAAATTAAACCTTTATTTGTACTTCTCAGTATTTAAAAGAAAATATTATTTGTAAAAATAATACTTTTAAACAAGTTTTGAAAAAGAAATTTAAATTTTGTAGATTCTATTGAAGCATCTCGGGTATAGAATGTACGTTTTGCAGTATCAAAAGCTCCAGCACAAACACTTGTTCGAATTTTTTTATCATTTTTTTTGATTGTTCTTACTGTTGATTCATTTAAGCTCAGAGATTTTGCTACGGATGCTACCTTTTCTCCTTTCTGCAAACAATTCAAAATACAGGTATCCCTCGATTTACGCGGTACTTTATTTGCGCGGTTTTGATTTAACGCGGTTCAATAACAGCAACCATTTTTTTATATAACGCGTTTTTTTTACGCGATTTTACTTTAACGCGATTTGAAAATAGTGGCAGCCCTCGAATTGCGCGGTTTACAACACTAATTTTGTAAACATTATCAGCTGTTTAAAAAAAAGAACAGGTTAAATTAGCTCTGTTCCACATGCATAACGAAACAGTCCGAACTTGCCCAAAGTTACCCAAAAGCGTTCCACATAACAATTTTTGTTCAATTATGAGAGTAATTGAGAGAGTAATTTTTTTCATTTCCTGTACAAATTTGCACGAACTTTTTCTTTGGGTAAGTTCGGACAAGAATTTAACAATCAGCTGTTTTTTGTTTACATATGAAACTGAAAATTAATCAAAAAATTTGCAGGCAAAAGAAAAAGTTTAGTTTTTGTTAAAAAATATATTAAAAAGCTAATGGAAGGTTTTAATGGAAAAGTTAAAGTGGTAAATACATTAGTGAATAGATATCTCCCTTGTTCTTTAAAATAAAAAATGCTTTTACAGATCAGTGAAGAATTTATGGAATTTTTTAAATTATTTTTAACATCTGTTGGCAATGATGCAAATGTTTTGTTTTTATAATGTTATTGCTTTTAAGTGTCTAAAATCACGTAAATAGATTTTAATTTAAAAAGTAAGCACCATTAGTATTACAAGAAGTGCAAAAATGGTTTTTTGCGTTCCAGCTATTTTGGGTAGTTTTCGCAAATTTAGAGAGTAATTTTAATTTTACTCTCATTAGTCCGAACTTGCCCGAGATCTTGTGGAACACACCTATTTAATTTTCAGTGGAAAACAACTTTAAAGGTAGTAAAATAAACTATTTGCTGTCGTTTTGTGTTATTAATTTTATTATTTTAGAAATGCCACCAGGAAAATCAAATTTAAATCCAAAAAGGAAGGTTTTGTCATTGTTAGATAAAATAAATATTTTGAATTGTTTGCAGAAAGGAGAAAAGGTAGCATCCGTAGCAAAATCTCTGAGCTTAAATGAATCAACAGTAAGAACAATCAAAAAAAATGATAAAAAAATTCGAACAAGTGTTTGTGCTGGAGCTTTTGATACTGCAAAACGTACATTCTATACCCGAGATGCTTCAATAGAATCTACAAAATTTAAATTTCTTTTTCAAAACTTGTTTAAAAGTATTATTTTTACAAATAATATTTTCTTTTAAATACTGAGAAGTACAAATAAAGGTTTAATTTGCATTATATTATTAATATGCTTGTTTTACACGAATTTCCGGTCCCAAATTTGAATTTCGTATAAAGTTAGTGTTTCAATTTGTGCGGTTTATTATATTTTTGGTCCCAAAATAGAATTTTGTACTGATTTAGAACCTTTATTTACGCGGTTTTGAATTACGCGGTCTTTTCTCGGTCCCAACATACCGCGTAAATCGAGGGATACCTGTATTTATTTTATCTAACAATGACAAAACCTTCCTTTTTGGATTTAAATTTGATTTTCCTGGTGGCATTTCTAAAATAATAAAATTAATAACACAAAACGACAGCAAATAGTTTATTTTACTACCTTTAAAGTTGTTTTCCACTGAAAATTAAATAGGTGTGTTCCACAAGATCTCGGGCAAGTTCGGACTAATGAGAGTAAAATTAAAATTACTCTCTAAATTTGCGAAAACTACCCAAAATAGCTGGAACGCAAAAAACCATTTTTGCACTTCTTGTAATACTAATGGTGCTTACTTTTTAAATTAAAATCTATTTACGTGATTTTAGACACTTAAAAGCAATAACATTATAAAAACAAAACATTTGCATCATTGCCAACAGATGTTAAAAATAATTTAAAAAATTCCATAAATTCTTCACTGATCTGTAAAAGCATTTTTTATTTTAAAGAACAAGGGAGATATCTATTCACTAATGTATTTACCACTTTAACTTTTCCATTAAAACCTTCCATTAGCTTTTTAATATATTTTTTAACAAAAACTAAACTTTTTCTTTTGCTTGCAAATTTTTTGATTAATTTTCAGTTTCATATGTAAACAAAAAACAGCTGATTGTTAAATTCTTGTCCGAACTTACCCAAAGAAAAAGTTCGTGCAAATTTGTACAGGAAATGAAAAAAATTACTCTCTCAATTACTCTCATAATTGAACAAAAATTGTTATGTGGAACGCTTTTGGGTAACTTTGGGCAAGTTCGGACTGTTTCGTTATGCATGTGGAACAGAGCTAATTTAACCTGTTCTTTTTTTTAAACAGCTGATAATGTTTACAAAATTAGTGTTGTAAACCGCGCAATTCGAGGGCTGCCACTATTTTCAAATCGCGTTAAAGTAAAATCGCGTAAAAAAAAACGCGTTATATAAAAAAATGGTTGCTGTTATTGAACCGCGTTAAATCAAAACCGCGCAAATAAAGTACCGCGTAAATCGAGGGATACCTGTATTTATTTTCTATAGAAACTTTTCTATGTAAAACTATTTTTTTAGGACAATTTTTTAGACAATTTTCTCTAGAACATATTCCGGTATGATACTATTTTTTTAATGAAAATTTTCTGTAATACACTATTTTATATAAAATATAACCCGTATAAGACTATTTTGTTTAAAAAAAATTTCTGTATAAGACTTTTTTCTATAGAAAATTTTATTTAAAAGACTATTTTCTGTATCGAAAATATTCTATAAAGTACTATTTTCAATAGAATATTTTGTATATAAGACGACTTTTTGTAGAATATTTTCTTTAAAAAATTTTCTTTTTTGCACTATTTTCTGTTTAGAAATATTTTCTTTAAAAATGTTTCTGTGTTAGTCTTTTTTTATATAAAAGTATATACTTTTTAATGTTCGAAGTGTTACATGTTGCGCAACTTCAATCGAACAAAATTAGCTGCTTTTTTACAACTATTATATGTTTCCATTAATGTACTGCATTAGAGATTTTGAAAACTATTTTAGCCGTTTCTGCACACTATTACGGGTTGAAAAGAAACATTGACACTACACAGAAAAAATTTTCACCAAAATTTTTTCAATTAATTCAATAATGCTGTTTTAAACAATTTTTTTAATTGTTCCAATTAATTTGCCTTAATTGAAAACAAAAACTATAATGTTTGTGTGTGTATTTGCAAATATGAAAACATACACACAAACTTCAAAATATTTTAAATTCTCAAACAATTTTTTAATTGTTGCAATTAACTGTGTTGATTGAAAAAAATATTTTGATTTGTGTTTACGTTTTATATAGTCTCTTTTACTGGTGGTCAAATTTCAATTAAACCTATTGATTGAAACTGAACAGCAAGAAAAGCTCAAACTTACAAATGCGTTAATTGATATGATCAATTTGTTTGCAGGCGGAAAATCAGTAAAGAATTTAATTAATAGTACAAATTTCTAGCAAATGCGTTAATTGAAGTTGGTTTTTTATTTTTTCTGTGTACTGATTGCTTAAAAAAAAGATAGAATTTTTTAAATTTTGATCTGTAAACATTTTTATATTTTGTTTTTAAACAATCTTTTCACAAAATTACGTATTATGATAAAAAAAAAATATGTAAAACCTTGGTTGTACAAACAAAGAAATAAGAACCAAAGTTGTTAAACAGGGCAGTGTGAATACCTTAAATAAATGTGAATGAAAAATATGCAACATGTTTTGCATGTTTTTTCTCAACATTTTTACAAAAGAACTTGAAAATTTTTCTCGCTGTTGTATTTTTCGTACAAACGAACACGAAAATGTAGAACTTTTAACAAATTACTCAGAAAAGAAGTCGCCATAAATCTACCAACTAGGCGAACATAGACTACTACACTAGAAAATAGATGTTTGTACATATTTACAATTAAATTTAAAAAAATATCAATAATTTTCCATACTTATTGGAAATTTTTGGCAAATTCCCACAAAATTTCAAGAAAATTCCAATTTGCCACAAATGAAAATATTTTTTTTTAATTTAAGCCCATATGGAAACGTATTATACGTATATGGTGATCAATGAAAATGTTGCTTCTTTCCTTAAGAAAAAATTTACCTCTAATCTGGAAAATTTTCAGGTAACTAAAACCTATATTTAATGACCTTTTTCTTTGCATTTGGATAATAAAACTATGGTTTAAGCATTTCATATTAAATTTATTACCTTCTTTTTTGGTTTAACAACTTATTTGTTTAAAAAACCCCTTAGGGCGGGATTGTAAACTTAAACATATGATGGGCACGCGTCGTATTGTAAATTTTAAGCCGTAAACGTGTTTATTTGAACTTTGAAATCCCATTAGAATGAAAATAACTAAGAAGTTGGTTGTAATGATTGATTGAATTTTCAAAGAGGCGAGAAGGAAAAAAACCAAATATGTATTTATTTTTATGACAGTTTGTGTTTTGTTAAGGGCAGTTTTTTTATACTCTAACATTTAGCATATGTTTGCTAATGTGTCTTTGGTTTTTATGTTTCTAGGTTTTTATTGCATTTTATTTGCTTTAGAAAACAAAGCAAAAATCTAGTTTGTTTAATTTTTGTTTTTCAAACCAAATGCAAAAAAGTATTGGCAACAAAAAGCTCCACCATAATGTGCTGTAAAATCGATTTAAAACCTTAAGTGGCGCCAAGAGAATATTTTTCGAAACAATCACAAATGTTCTTTTCTATACAAATAATAAGAATAATTATAGTTAAAGGCGCTCCTTGAAATAATTTGTATTGTTTTGTGTCTAGTATTGTAGTTTATTTTTTTTTTAAATCACCGCTATTTAAAATTTAATTTATTTTATGCCAAGTCATTATTTAAAACCAAAAAAAAAACAAGCGAATTAAGAAATATGTATTTGAATAAGAAATAAAAAAGAAACATAATTAATTATTGATTTTTGTGGGATATATAAGTATCGAGTTTAATTGTAGTTTGAACAAAAATAATAAATGTTTGCTTAAATGTCAATTTAATTAAAATTTTTGCTATAGAAAATAAAAAAAATATTTAACTTTTAAAAGTTCTTTCTTGGAGCTGTTAAGATTAAGAAATTAGTTATCTTCAATAAGACAATTTTCTATAAAAGACTTTCTGTATAAGTCTTGTTATAGAAAATGTTCTTTATAGAACTATTAAAAAAAGTATTCTGTATAAGACCATATTCTATTGGAAATTTTTTGCATAAAGCCTAGTATGTCGTTCAAATTTCAAATATTGAGCAACATTTTTTATTTCATACGAAAAGTTTAACGTTTTTTTTTATAGAAAATTTTGAATATTGAAGTTTTTTCTATAAAGAAAATTCTATACAAAATTGTCCGTAAAGACTTTTTTCTATGGAAATTTTTTGGTATAAGAATATTTTCTATTGAAATTAGTCTTATTTCAATAGAAAATTTTCTGTATAAGACTATTATTAATAGAACCTTTTCTGCATAAAACTATTGTTTATTGACATTTTTTGGACTGAAATTTTTTCTATAAAAAATTTTCTGTATAAGACTTTTTTATATAGAAAATGTTTGATATAAGATTATTTTATATTGCAATTATTCGGATAAGACTATATTCTATGGCAACTTTTCGGTAAAAGACTATTTTCTAAGGAACATTTTCGGTATAGGTATATTTTCTTAGGAAAATTTTCGGTATAAGAATATTTTCTAAGGAAAATTTTTGATATAAGAATATTTTCTATAGAAAAATTTTCGGTATAAAAATATTTTCGATAGAAAAATTTTCGATATTAGACTTCTTTTTATAAAAAAAATTCGGTATAAAACTTTGCTATAAAAATACTTCTGCATCATTTTATCATAGAAAACATTCTGTTTAAAGCTATTTTCTATATAAAAAATTTCTGTATAAAACAATTTTCCAACATACACTTTCGAAATACATACAAGACTATTTGCTAAAAAAAATGTGTCTGCATAACAGTTTTTTATGCATAAAACAATTTTCTAGAAGCAATTCTTCTGTATTTATCTTTTTTGCATAAAAAATTTTCTGAATAAGAAAATTTTCTATTAAAAGTATTCTGCAAAAACCATTTGCGATAGAAAACTTTTTGTGTAAGACTATTCAATTCAGAAATTTGTCTGTATAAAAATATAAATTTTCTGTGCATATAACAAAAATTCTGTATAAGACTATTTATATATAAGACAATATTGCCTTAGAAAAGTTAAACTTTTTTTTAACCCAAAAACTAGAAAAATTATTTAAACTTACGAATGCGCTTAAAACATTTCTTTTCATTTTCTAAAGTCTGTATAAGAAAATATTTTTCACAATAAAACATAAATTAGAAAAAATTATTTAAAAAAATCTTAAGCGAAAGTGTATTTTTTTTTTCTTCAAATAAACAAAACGGAAATGTTTTGAACAACACGCACGCACTCGCTTTTATAGACCTCTATGCTGGGAAAAAGCCAATTTATACTTCCTGCCATAAAAACATATAAAACACACAAAAATATTGTAGAGTTTTTTTAGACAAATAACATAAAATTTTAACTAGATCAGACAAGCAGACATAAGAATGCTACAAATACATATTCGTGTTAATTATCAGATAATTTGAATAATTTTTTATATAAAGAGAAAGTAAAAGGAAACTAAGTTCTAAATAACTTTTTTTTGAAAATATAATAAATTATAAATGTATTATAAAAAGACTAAATTAATAACAGGTAATTAATTTATAACAAGATTTCGTGTTTAAATGTGAAAACAGAGATGATAGTTAACCCTTTTACACATTTTATTGTTGGGAGTTCAATATCTATATAAACACATGTCGACTTTAAATTTTTATGCAACGTTCGCCTATCATTTTATAAGTACAGCATCGGTAAAACGCTATTTTTATAAGACTATTTTTTAAAGAAAAATTTCTGTATGAGTCTGTTTTCTACAAAACTAATAACGTAAAACTATTTTCTAAAGAATTTTTTCTGCTTTGATTATTTTTTTTTATAGAAACTGTACTATCTAAAGAAAATTTTTTATTTAAGTCTATTTCTTATAGAAAAGTTTCTGTATGATCTTTTTTTAGAACATTTTCTGTATAATACTGTTGAAAATGTTTCCCTGTATAAGACTATATTCTATGGAGAATTTTCTGTATAAGACTGTTAAAAAAATTATCTGTAGACGACTACTTTCAAGATACAGTTTCTGTACAAGACTATTTTTTATAAAATATTTAGTATAAGACTTTTTTCAAGAAAAGTTTCTGGTAGGAGACTATTTACTAAACATTGTCTGCTAAGATTATTTTCAGTAGAAAATTTTCTGTATGAGACTCTTTTCTTTAGAAAATATTTGTATATATATAAAGTCTTGTACAAAAATTTATAAATGTATATTATAAAACATCTTCTGTATAATACAATTTTTTTTACCGATGTTTTGTATAAGACTCATTTCAATAGAAAATTTTCTGTATACGACTATTTTCTATAAAATAATTAGTATTAAACTTTTTCTAAAAAAAATTGCTGGTAGAAGACTAAGACTCTTAACTAAAGAACTTTGTCTGCTAAGATTATTTTCTATAGAAAATTTTCTGTATGAAATTTTTTTTCTATAGAAAATGTTTTATATGAAATTTCTTTTTCTATAGAAAATTTTCTGTATAAAATATTTTCCTATAGAAAATTTTCCGTATGAAATTTTTTCCTATAGAAAATTTTCTGTATGAAATTTTTTCCTATAGAAAATTTTCGGTAAGAAATTCTTTCCTGGTAAGATTTTTTTCTATAGAAAATTTTCTGTTAAGACTATTTTCTAAAGAAAATTTATGTATAAATATACAAAGTCTTGAACAAAAATGTATATATGTATCTATATTACAAAAAAAATGTTTAAAGAAAATGTTCTGTATAAGACTATATTTTATAGAAAATTTTCTGTATACGACTATTTATTATACAAAAATTTTCTGTATAATACGATTTTTTAGAGAAAATACAATTTAACGGGTGTATTTACTATTTGTTATAAAAAATTTTCTGTATAAAGCTATTTTCAATGGAAATTTTATTGTATAAGACTATTTTCAATAAACATTTCTCTCTATAAGGTTATTATTTATAGAAAAATTTCTGTTTATGACAACTTTTTGTGAATAAATATTGTTATAACACTGTTTGTAACTTGAGAATTTCGTTTTAGACAATTTTCAGTGTTCGATTTTCTGTTAAACTTCAATTTATTTTGTGGTTTTTCCACTTGTATTTTGTAATTTATTAATGAAACTAATTTTTATGCATATTTAGCACATTTCTTTATTTTTGTATTAAAAGTATCTACAAAATATTTGGTTTATTTATAAAAGTTTTTCATTTTATTTTTTTGTTCGTGTATTTTATTTTTTCTGGTTTTTTTTTATAACTGAAAACCCCAACATATTTGGTGTTTGATACCAATATTTCAGTTAAATATTTTTTTTTTTTATTTTAAACTTAATTATTAGTTAAGGCACGTTTTAGAGTTCAATTGACACTTGAGTGTTTCAGTTTTTTGACCAGTGCTTTATGATTTTGACGGTAAATTGTTGCTTGTTTTTTTATAAATGGGTCACACACGAATTTGTGTTAGTTTTTGTATATAGATCATTTCATTGTATATCGTATATCATAAAGATCTTAAATGTAAAATATTCAACATTTTAAAAATAGTTTTTATGATTGAATTATAAAAATAATATTTAAAAGTTAACAAAGTCGTGTTGATTTTAAACTCACGATTTTGTAAAAGAACTACAAAGAATCAAATAAAATAAACCTTTAAATTTTATGGTTGATTTAGTAAGGATACAACTATAAAATTGAAACCAAATATGTTTGTTTTTAATATATTTTTAAATTAAGAACGTAAAAGTTAACGGGTAACCAGTACTATATTCGGCTGTGCCGAATCTTAAATAATCTCTACCGAGAGTTCGACTATTTCCGGAGTTGGCTTTATATGGGATCTAAAAATTAACAGCCAATCTTAATAAAACCGGACTTCACAGTATATAAATCTATGCCTTATTTAAATTTAATATCTTGATATGTTTTAGAAATATTACTAGACGTATTAAAGTGATATTCAGGAGGGTATTTTTTATTGGACCGATCGTAGATTATGGATCGTTTATCACAAAATTCGCTAGAGTTATTTCTAGTATAAAAAAACCTAAATAAGACCAAATTTCCATTCAGCAATACAATTTCGTTTAGCATTTTATACATCTTAAAGCGCTTTTCGAATGGCCGCTTTATATTGGACCTATGGTAAATTATGGACCGATTTTCACGAAATTACATGGAGTTGCATATTTTTAGCCTTTAATACTAAATTGGATAAAATTTTACTGAAATATTTATATTTGTTACTGTTTTAGTCGTACTTAAATGATTTCCCAGAGTTGGATTTATAGGAGGGCTATAGTAAATTACGGACCGATCTTCCCGAAATTCGGCAAATTCATTTCTAATCCAAATTTAAATTTTAAAACTATGATAGACTACACTCATAAAATTATTACAGGAACTGATTGTAGGTTATTAAATTCGTTTTCCGTACTGTTAAAATTTAATAAAAATATAGTTATTTTACGAATAATTTTATTTTTCAACATTTATGTTTGTTATTCAAAAAACAAACTACCAAAATATAATGTTTTTCCGTATTTATTTTGCTATGTAGTTTGATTTATGTCAGTTAAAATATATTTTTTAAAAGTAAAAACTATTCAATTTTAAGGAATAGGTTGTTTAATAAATAAAAAATTTAAAAATGAATGTAAAAATCATTTGTTTTAAATGAAATGTAAATGATCCGTTTTTTAAATGAATTTTTAGTTGTTTAAAATGAATTTTCGTTTGAATTTAACTACATAATATTTTGAGTGTATGTTTTACTAAGATATCATTATTCATAGTGTGTTTTCCAAGAGAAACGTTAGAGCTGGATTTCAATAACATACTGCTTAGGAGTATTAAAAATAATTTGACAACAATATTGTTCTTTTCTGGCGGACAGACAGACAGACAGACGGTCATGGCTAAATCGACTGAGAATTGCTCAAGGACCTAGAATACATAAACATTTTATTGGGCTTAGATGAATATTACAAAAGTTTCACACGAAAATGACAAACTTAGTACATCTTCGTTCAGCACTACTGATGGAAGGTATAAAAACGCTACATTAGCATTATTAGCTTCTCAAAAATACCAAAATGAAACGTGCTATTTGTAATATATTTCATTATTTTGTCTAGAAATAGTTAAATCATTTAACTGCACATAAAATTGCAATGATTTAAATGTAGTTTCAAATTTAAGAAGAAAAAAATAACCATTAACCAAAAATTATGATAATTTTAAACTTTGGCAATTATTTGAAAGGAATATGACACACGCTTTAAAAAAACAAGGTCACTTAAGTTTACCAAACACTTTTTAAGGGAACTAAAGCTATAAATACTATTTTCCCACAAAAAAAAAACTCGCCTGACAGTGACAACAAAGTGTCAAGTTTTATGACCACAAAAACCAAAAAATATTCAAGTGTAAACGTATGCATAAATTACAGACCGCTATTTAAAACAGTAAATGGTTATAAAGTTTTACTTTAAACAATTTTACGTTAAACTGTTTATTGTAATTAATTTAACTTGTTTTTTTTTTTGTATTACTCTAAATGACTTTAAAAAAATTGTTGTGACTAAACTGGAGTTGTATTCGTACATTTAAAATTAAAATTCAAGATTTCAAATTTTATCTTTTTTTTTTTTTTTGTTAATATTGAGTAAAATTTACAAGTATTTTTTATTTTTTAACGAATTTTATGTCTGCTTGTGGTATTTGTAATTTAATTTAACTTCATGACACATTTTTGTTGTGAGTTATTTTTGTTCAGATAAGACTGCAATTGAAGACAAAGAAAATTTAAATAAGCCAGTTTATTTAGTGTTTTTTTTTTTAATATTTGTTTTGTTTTATTTTAACTGTATTTTTCTTCTGGTGTAATCTAAAAATTTATTCAATGTTAATTTAATCTAGTTTTAAAAAAAATGTAAAAGGGCCTTCAAAGTAACAAAAAATTCTAGTATAAAACAAATTATCGACGAAACAATTTTAGTATAAGACCCTTTTTTTTGAAAAATTTCCATGTGGAAATTGTTTTACATAAGACTATTTTCTATAGAAAGATTTCTGCATAAAACTATTATCTATGGAAAATTTTCTGCAGAACAATATTTTCTATAGAAACTTATTTGTGTAAGACTTATTTCTTCAAAAACTTTCTGTATAAGACTATATTTTAAAGATATACTTTAGTTAAAAAAATGTTCTGTATAAGACTATTTTCTATTGAATATTTTCTATATAAGACAATTTTCTATAGAAATTTTTTTTATAAGATTATTTTTTAAGAAAAATTCTGGTATAAGACTATTTGCTACAAAAATTTGTCTGCACGAGATTCATTTATAAACGGTTTTTTGTTTGCATATTTTCCATAGAAAGTATTAAGAATAATTTTAGAATATGGATATTGTTCTATATGAGACTATTTTCTATAGAAAGATTTTTGTAAAAAACTTTTTTGTGTGAAAAATTTTCTGCATAACAATATTTTCTATAGAAACTTATCTGTGTTAGGCTTTTTTATACAAAAACTTTTTTTTATAAAGCTTAATTCTATAGGAAGATTTCATTTAAAAAAAAATTTTTTCTATAAGAAATTTTCAGTTTAAAACTATTTTCTATTAAAATTTTTCTGTATAAAACAATTTTCTATAGAAATTTGTTTGTATAAGACTATTTGCTCTATAATACTGTTTTTGTTTGTATATTTTCTATAGAAAGTTTTAAAAATAGGACTATTTTTGTATAAAACCATTTTCTATAAATCTGTATATCTGTAGAAAATTTTTTGTATTACATTAAAATTTCTCTGTAAAGAAATTTTTCTGTGTAAGACTATTTTTAATAAAAAATTTGTTGGCATTTTACTATTTTCTATATCAAGCAATTTTTTTAAATGTCCGTATAAGTCTTCTTTATATAAAAAATGATATGTATGAGTTTATTTTATATAGAAAACTATCTTTCCATAGAAAATTTTCGGTATAAGGCTATATTTTTATATAAGATTTGTAATAAGAGAATTAGAAAGTTTTCTGTAGAAAGTTTCTTTTTTTGCAGAAATTTTTAGAAGATTGTCTTTTGATTATCCTTTTAACTACTAAATAGAGATTTTTTGGATTCTTCATTTTTAATAAGAGATGTATGTTTTCTGTAGAAAGTTTTTTAAATATAACTTTTTTCTGCAGAAAATTATAAAAGATTATTTGTATTTTCTATACAATATTCTCTGTATAAAACTATTTTCTTTAGAATAAAAAACTTTAACTTACTTTACTTACTTTTTGATAAAAAATGTTCTGCATAGCAAATAGTCTTATTTGTTATAGAAAATTTTTTCGTATCAGAAAAATTTTAAATAGAAAATATTCTGGATTAAGAATATAAAAAAATAGTTCCATACATTAAAAAAGTTTCTAAAATTTTTTGGATTAAACAAAACTTGGCTTGTTCAAGGAAGGCGGATTGACAGGTTATATGGGTATGTAGTAATATCAACAGCAACAAAATATCTTAAGAAAAATTTAATAAATGTATTTCGTTGTTGTTAATATGACTAAATAACCATATAACCTGATAATCAGCATTCCGTAAACAACCCAACTATAAAAAATTGTCTGAACATGACTATTTTCTCCAACCTTTTTTTTTAGAGAAAATTTGTTGTATAAGACTAATTTCTATAGAAATTTTCCTGTATAATAATATTTTGCTTATATGTACCTACTTTCAACAAGAAATATTCTTTTCAATTGCCTTAATAAATATTTCCAATCCCGGATTTCATTGGTAAACTTTTTTTCCACTATTTTACGAGAATGAAAAATTTCTTTAGACAACAAAAACTATAATAAAAATCTATTCGAAACCATTAAGTGATGAGAAGAAAATAGTAAAAAAAAAACAATATGAAAAAAGAAAGTGAAGTGGTTTTTTAACATGCTGGGTATTTAATTTAAAATTCAATCATAGAATACAAAAACGAATACAACAATTAAATTTGCCCCCTTGTCTAAATTAAAAATAAAACATTTTTAGTTTTCTTGAAAGATTGTCGTTTTCTTTTGTTTTTCTTTTATTGAACTCTTCTACTTCACATTTCTTTTGAAATGACAGCAGCAGCATTAAATTCTTGACATGTTTAGAAACTAATTACCCGAATGTACTCAACACTCGTAATTCGCGTTGTTGTTGTTCTATAAATCGTAATTGTAATTGTAATACTCTATTGTTGTTGTTGCCAATGTTTTATTATACTCTTATACTACTAACTCGTATTCCATTAATATCTTGAAAACTAGTTTGAATTTGTTTTAGTACTCACGAGTTGAGTACATGACTGCGATAATAACGATCACCATCGTGATGAATTTTCAAAATGTTTTTGGTTTTTATTTGAAATTATTTCAAAGTGACATTTGTTTGTCAAATCGTGCGTTTGCTGCTTAAAGAAGAATATGTAAAAAAATACGGTTTCATTTTGTAGGCTTTAAAATGTTACAATCAATCGATCAAAGCACTAGAAAAAAAGAAGAAGAGTGTAAAAAAAGATGTTAAAAAATGAGGTTAGATATTGTAAGTGAAATGAGGAATTACACTGTTTTTTATGTAAAAAAAAACTGATAAAAATAAATTAAAATTCATGACATTTACTGAAATACGACGAATGGATTTCAATTGAAATACATTTTAATTTGTATCAAAAAACAAAAAACATTTTGAATGTTACTTTTGTCAAGCTAATAGGGCCTAAATTTCTTCAATGTAAATAAAATTCAATTTTTAATTACAATATTTTGTTCCCGACGTTTCGTCGATTGTTTGTCGACTTTTTCAAGGGATTGTAATATGAAATTTAATCACATTAAAAAGTTTTAAATGTACCCAGGAGCATACAAATATAAAACATTATTTTAATATTTAAATACATACTACTTTAAACTTTAAATATGTATATCACAGCTCAAGTTTTAGCTGTGGTGTAATTAAGTTTTGTTGAGTTTTTTTTAGGAAAGTGATAAAGATAGGAACTGAATTAAACAAGTAAAAGTGTTGTGATTTTGTAATTTCCATTGATAAATCAAAAATGAAAATTAAATATTTTTAGAACAATTGACAATATCGCGACTTGATGATAAAGAGGGAATTAACTCAAAAGTTTTATTTTTTCACTTTTAAGAAAAAATCGACACTTAATATTCATATCTACCCGCTGCTACAATATCGTGTGCTATTTTGTCTACTTTTTGGTAATGAAAGCCGTCTAGCTGGCTTGGCTGGTTGTCCATTGGATAGATAGGTTTTAATTGGCACAAGAACCAAGCCTGTTGAAAATGGAGCACATCGGTCCATAATTTCACAAAGCCCCCAAGCAAGCTTGTTTCCGGAATACGTTCTTTGTGTCCATAAGCCATCTTATTATGCTGATATTTAGATTTAATTTGGTCCAAACTTAATCAGAATCATCTTACTAAATTTTATTTGAATCAGTCCATAATAAGCCATGGCTCCCATACAAATAATACTCCCGACAATAGCTTTAATACCATAACTTCCTTATAAATGTTGTTTATAACATAAAAATAATAACTTTTACGATAGCTACTATGCTATGACAAAATGTTGTCGTGGTAGGTCCAAAATTAACAATAGGTCCCATACAACCCCCATCCTTAATCTCATATAGATGAAGATACCTAAATTATATTTGGCACAAAGAACTTTTACATGAACCTTAACCTCATAACATAATTTTATTCAGGCAGCTACATTAATGCCCATGGGTCCCAAATAGGGTACTCTAGCAAAAATGTGTTTTTATATACTGTGGTGTAGGGTATCATATAGTGGGGCTTGACCGACTATTCTTTCTTAATTGTTTATACTTGTCTATTGAAAAGCCTACTGACTAGTCTCTCTTACCTTGTTTATTGAGTAGTCCAGCAAATAGTTTATAGACTAGAATATATACCACTCTTTTAATTAGTGTATTATCAACACCATTGACTACTATGAGGATCTCTGTTGGCTACTCTACTGTAATAACACAGTGCAACACGAAAAAAATAACCATATACGGACAACTCTGCGTGATAAAAGGTCAACAAAATAGACCCGTGTCTCCCAGTTTTGCCCAAAGTTATGCACTTTTTTTTATGGGCCCCCAAAAAAGTGATCATTTTCTCAGGCTCATATCTTGCAAACCGTTCGGAACTTGTTTTACCCTCTGAAACAAAGTTGTAGCTCTTGCCATAAAGAACAAAAATTGTGTACATATAAAATCAAAAAACTTCATCTTCAAGATCAAAATCGCAAAAAACTTCAAAAAATTCGATTTTTTGACCTTTTTCCCTGTTCAGGTCGATAGTTTGCAAACGCATAATAGAAAAGACCACATAAAGAGAGAACAAGCAAGTGTGTTTTTTTTAAAGGAGAACATTTATTTGTTCATTACTTAGTACATACTAAATGTAGATAGGTATGTACATATTATAGAAAGCTAAAAACATTGAAAGTTTTTGTTTCATTACTATAATGACATTTTTCATTGTCATAATGAAAATTTAAATTTATGAAGGCATGCTTTTTCGAAATATTTTTATACTTTTAATTACTGAGACTATAGAGTTATTTGAAATTTAAAAATATTTTTTTTTTTTTCAATTATTGAAATATGTTGCTTTTATAATTAAATCTTACATTTTTTAATTAACAATTAAACATATTTTTAAGGAAACTATAATTTTGTATTAATTTATGAATATAGTTATGTTTGTATATTGTTTTTTATGTTCCCAATTAAAATTTTTTGTTTAACTTGGACAAACTTTAGTTTTCATGTATCCAATGAAAATTTTAACGTAATTACGAAATCCAATGAATCGATTTTAACGAAAATACTTCATTATAACTAGGAAATTCCATTTGGACAATGAAAATTTTCATTTAACCAGTGAAATCTTTTTTATATAAACGATTCATTAAATATATGAAGCATTTTTATTTCAGTGTGAGTAGTCTATTTATTATTGTATTAACTAATCTCTACTCTATTATTTTTTTGTTTACTCTATAGCATCTCGAATTAAAATCTAGTATCAAACATTTTGCTCAACTTTTTTTTTTAACGATTTAGACTTTTTTTAATTTTAGCATAAAGTTAATTTATTTGTATTTTATTTAAACATCAGGCCACGATTTGCCTCAAAAGTTATTTATTAAATGAATACAAAAACTCCACAGTGGCGCAACAGTTTAACCAATAATTTGTCTAAGTTTTGTAAATTTAATTTAGAAGCCACAGAAACCATAATTTAGTATAAACACAAACTATGAATAATAATACAATATATTTTTAGAAAAATTAACAAAACACTAGAAAATAACAATATAACAACAATTATAATAAACTAAACTATTTTATAAAAAAAAAAACACTTCAAACTGACAAGATTTTATTTTTTTTTTTATCTTTGATTTTAACAAAGAAACTAGTTTTCGGAATCAATAAATTTTATTTGTTTAGAAAAAACCATAGTTGGTTCAATAAAACATTAATTATAAATAAATAGCAACAAAAACTATTTATAAAAAAAGCATTAATTTTAATCACCTTTAAGAAAAAAATAATAAAGGTCACCCAACAAATTAAGAATAAACTCAGTAATATGAAATATAATTTTGTTTAGAATGAATTCGCTGGATTTGTATCTCAATTACGAATTCAATAAAAAAAAAAATTACTGAAAGATTAAGGTCTTAAGTTTAGATTGTATTGAAAAAGCAAAATATGAAATCAGAACAATAGAAAACTAAAAATATTTATAATTGTTTAAAGTTAATTCTAGCATTATAATTATCTCGTGGGCTTTTAGATTGCAATCTCTTTTCAAGCATTGAGAAAAATTATTGGGACACAGGTAATTTAGAATTTTTTTATAGTTTTTCGGGTGTCTTTAAATTAACTTTCTACAAAATTTTCTTTTAAAATTTAGGTCAAAGTCATGGGTTTATAACTTTCCCTTAAACATTTTACTATTGTGTGATTTTAATCTCAATTTATGTTTCCATTTTTTTTTTCTTTGGTAAAAAAAATAAAAAAAAAATATTTATAATTGAAGGTTTGTTTTCTTTTATTTTTGGAGGTTTTTTTATTTTGTTTATTTTTTTTTTTGTTTAAAATGGTTAAATTTTTCACGCTTAATTTACTTTGAAAAGAAAGTTTAAAGGTTAAAATTTGAGCCAGTGACAATTGAATGCATTCTGTCAGTCTTCTGTTCGGCATTTAAGTAGTTTAAAGAACAACATCTGCTGGTAGATTAAAATGTTTTTCTTTATTTAGTGTTCACAAAACGTGCTTTTAAATTATTATTGTAGTTTGAAAATAACAAAATATATAGTTTTAAGCAGATTAATTATTAAAGAAAAAGAAATTTAAAGAAGCACTTTTAAGGTCAAAATTTATAAAAAAAATTTTTTGGAAATCGAAGTTAGAATCAATGAAAATTTTTAGTATAATTTTTTAGAAATAGACCGTAATTTTTCCTTTTTTAGAAAGGAAGTCCAGAAAAAATTGTTGGAACTCGAAGCATGAAAAACATAAAATGGTTTTTAAAATCCTTCAAAACAAGATCGTTTTCAAAATTTGATTTAGATTTCAATTCCACTCGAATTCGATTTTCAGAACTTGGCTGTATAGTCTGATTAAGTAAAAAAATTTGATTATTGTCATATACTCCACCCATAGTGGTAAAGTAGATTTAGCCATGTCCGTCTGAAAACACTCTTAACTTTACACTTACGACTGGCTCAACAGCAAAGAACAATTTTGGTATTAAATTCTCTTTATCATCAGTCTGCGACTGAAATTCAGCAATTCACAATCTGTTTAGTAGGAAAATAGTTATGAACCTTTTCTTCAACATATCGGGGCATTACCTCAAAAAAAAGCTTAAGCGACATTATTTTCAACCTTCGTTTTTTTAATAAATGACTTTATTGGCAACACTTGCACCATCTCCTAAAATGTCATGGTCACATAAGGAACCGGTCAATTTTATAGCAAAAACAATTTTTTAATTCAGGCAAAAAATATATTGCAGAAAACCCCGATAACTGCTAAGATGTCGCCCATAGGGGGATGGAATCTATAATCGACCTCCATTAGTTTTTTGTTCTTAACATTTGTTTGCCCTTGCTCTTTATCACCACCCCACCCCTTATGGGGGCTCCCATACAAATATGGCGTTTTATGAAATTCTTAAATTTAATAAACATTTTTCATCTTTTGTGAATAAAATTAAAATTTGTATACGTTAAAAAAAATTAGAAGCATATCCGCATTTTTCAATTTTTTTATGAAAAGCTAGCCTTAAAAAAAACGGTTAGCACCACTGGATTTAGCGTACCCGAATTAGGTGAAAACGCCAGGTGCCCGCTTGTCAGTTTTTTCAACCAGCGCAGTGTGGCTGACTTCCAAAACGTACTTAAACAAACTTTGTATACAGTTTTACTACTGTATTCTAACCAAGTACATGTACAAAGTACCAAAACAATGCAACTATGTGCTTTGTTTATTTAAACGTTTTGAAATTTAAGTGATGCAATGCATAATATTAATCTGTATTGTTGGAAATTATATGTTAAATGTCACAAAGCATCAACCTTAAAACCGATGCTTTGATTGCTTTTTTGCTGCCGTACTAATACTTAACAGTGATATTTTGGAAGGGTTTGTATTGTATATATGTATATTGTACTGCGGCGTTATGAAACAATATACTTTGTTCTAACATAAAGCAAATAACGTTTTGGAAGTCAGCCTGTTATTAACGTCAATATCATAATTAATGTAGTACTAAGGGTGTGTATGAAACGGTAGCAAAGTTCTATGGTGAATTAAAATTGTCAAGAATTTCTACGCTAATGTCAAAATTTATACTAGTCCATAGGGCCAGTGAAATTTTATTCACCTCAACCGTCTCAAAATATTACTTCCATGAGTACTCACACACACATAGTAAAATATATGGAAAAATATTACAATTTATCATAGTAAAAACCCAAGTCTAAGTTGCAATTTATATACAAATTTCCTATTCAGTCCAATCGCCCTAGTCTGTACTTTAATCGCCCTCGGTTCACCTATCACATTTTTCAAGCCGCTATTCCAAAGGCTTCTTTTCCAGTTACTTCTTTAATTAATTTCAGCAACCACGAATGAAACATGTAAATAAATGTAAATCCTACATGTCTTTTATGTTCGTTTTAAAACTAATAACTTCCGCTTTTTATTTTATTACCTGTTTTATTATTGTACTTCGTATTCTGGAAATCTTACAAAACAAAAACTAAACAAAAAAAAAAAATATATAATTTCATTCTGTTCTTTCATTTCGATGTTGGCTAATTTTAGTTCTTGTAAGTAGAAACTAAATGACTGTTAGCAGAATGTTGTTGCATTTGGCCAGACAAGAGTGATATATTTTGTTTTATAGACATTTTTAAAGCCTACAACTCGTACTACTATGTAGAAACATAAGTTGCATACAAATTAGCACAAGGAAAAAGAATGATATGAAATAAAATGCTAGAACTATTTTTTTAGTTTATTTTGTTTGTCTGCGTCATTTTATTTTTTCGTTTTCGCAAAACCCCGATTAACCCATTCTAGGGTTATTTAAATATTGGTTACATTTTTTGTTTGGCTGCTTGGTTAACTGAAATAGAACATTGTTGTCATATCGGCGGTTGTCTTTTATTATATTTTTTTTTTTTGAGTATAGAATTTTGCATATTCTACAGGCAGCAAAATAGCAGGCGTAACAAATCATCATGGCTTAAACTTAATTTTTACTAAAGGTAAATTTTCTGAATCACACTGTTTCCTAAGGTTAACCAAAATAATTAAACTAGATAAAATGCTAAACAAATTTTGTTTTTTCTTTTATAGGTTAGTCTATATATCGAGTCATAACCGCAACAAAAGCTTAAGCGACAAAACAAAATTTTACAGAAGCTTTTTTTTTATTTTATTTCATATAAATTTTGTATGAAGGTAGTCGCTTGCGATAAATTTTTTTTTTTTTTGCTATAAAATCATAACGGTACCTTATGTGACCATGACATTTTAGGAGATGATTTTAGTGTTGCCAATAAAGTCATTTATAAAAAAAACGAAAATTGAAAATGATGTCACTTGAGCTTTTTTACGGTAAGGCCTCGTATGTATAGTCTTATTCTAATCGATAGCATACCCATAGTACACACCACAGTCAAGTCCATAGTTTGGATCATCTATTTTATAGTTTACTGCTTATCAAGGTCATGGCATAGTCGATAATCTTGATCATAATTAATGAAATAAATTCTAGTCTATAGTCAAGTCCATAGTTTAATTCATAGTATAGTCCATCATATAGTCGGCTTCTATTTCATGGGCTATTTATCTTCTAGATCAGAAGAGGCTTACTTAGACTATAGCCTATTCAAAGTGTTAAATACGGTTTAGTTTAGATAATTAAGCTTGTAGCCTCTTCTAGAATTTCTTAGTCTAGATCATAGCATATTTCATAGTTTCATAGTACAGATTACAGTCTAATTTATAGCATAGCACATAATATCGTTTACAGTTAAGTCGATAGTCTACCGTATAGTCTTAATATGTTATATATACTTTATTTAGGCCAGCTTTTAATTTATTCTATTTATGGTTTATAGCGTAGCCCATTCCCTAATTTTTACAACAGTACAGATTGCAATCTAGTTTACAGCCCAGGGGTCTAATCACCGCCTTCGATATCGAGTAAACTATCGTATCATTTAAGCTATCGTATTTTTCTGCATACGATAGCCACTGATGTTTCGAAGTAAAACTCGAGAGATGTAATGTCTTTCGATACTTTGATACTGCTATCATCTCAAATTACGATATACATCATTCGATATCTAGTGTCATGATACCAAAATAAAAAATTTCGATAAATTTAGCTTGATATCGTATGCGGTCTATAGTTTAGACTATAGTCTTGAATACGGGTTAGTTATATACATATGTAGTTCAGATTGCAGTATATTCTTTATAATTTATTTTATAAACTTATTCATATTTTATCAAAAGCTCAGATCATATACTGTATATAGCCTAGTCCATAGCTTATTCAACAGCCTGTAGTATTTATAAAAAATAGCCTAGTTTAAAGCTTGAGCCATAGTCTAATCCATAGGACTTTGAATAAAACTATGGCTTTATATATTAGAAATTTACAAAGTTATGCATGTTTAGAGGCAACCATAATATGGTTATGGCTTCTTGATGGAGGACTAATTTAACCATACTCTAGTTGTCGGTGTCAATTATATGGTTATATTAAACATAAAATGTTTAAAATTTTCAAATTATACATTTCTACATATCAGTGCTTAGATGGCTTTAGAAAACAGTATTTTTATGTTAAATGAGTCTGAAGATTAACGAACATTCTATTTACATGTGTTTTGCTATTTTTTTTTTCCAAAGAATATTTTGCTTAAAATGCATATTTTTAGCATATTAATAATTCGTCTTTATTTTTTCAATGTTTTCAGACTTAATGTTACCTGCAGGGAATAATTTTTGTTTGTAAAAAAAAACATTATTTCACTAAGAGATTTCAATTAAGGTAAGTGACATTTTTTAAATACATATTCATATATTTTTTTTTCCAATTCTTAACAGAAATAAACCAGTTACATTGTTTGTTTAAGAAAAGCCACGTTAAGTATTAATTTACTTTTAGAAAGAAAGAAATTTAAAAAAAATCATATGTACATTCATTATTTAACTAACCTTAATAGAGTTATGTTGATTTAGGGTTTTCTTTACAAACATCTTGGATATAATTTACCTAAAGCTGCAACACCTTTTTTTTTCTTTTACGATTTTTTTATGTCTAGTAACTGGGTGTAAAGTTTTAATTACATGTTACCACTAAGTTTTGACATTTCATATGACAGCTGCTAACGTTACATACTGTCTCTCTCTCGAAGCAGACACATTTTTCTTCTTAATTTTTTTTTTTTTTTTTTTTGAAGAATGTTAAAGAAGAAGTTGTGAAAATTACGTATATGAAAAAAATACATTTTATAATTCAAGAAACTTTCCTTACAAGTTGTTTTTGAAAAAAAAGAGAATTCATTGAAATGAAGTGAAATATTTTCCACTTACATTTACAGATAAAACTTTCTATACAAATATTTTGTTTAAATACAGAAAAAATAAAAGCACTTTTATGAAAAAAAAAACTATGTATATGACTCTGCAACAAAACAAACAATGAACAAGAAAACCTATGAATAAATGAATTATAAATATGAGAGAATTGAGTTTTTTGTAAAAGATAATTTTAAACCAACAATTGTTTTTTTAGGTGAGGGAGACTAAAAGATGAGAATTTACAAAAGGCAATAAAATATTGATGAAACTGAAAAATACGAAAAGAAATTAAAAAAGTTAAATCAAAATTTTAAAGCATATTAGTTAAAGATTGGTAGGAATATAAAAAAGCATGTTTCTAGACAAACTAACGTAAAATGCATATTATGGCATATATTGTCATATGCTTAAATTGAGTATATTACTTTGTTAAAAGAAAGTTTTTTTTGAAAAAAAAAAACATATTTTTGCATATGTTTATTTTTAAAATGCATATCGCGGTTCTAGAACAAGAAGGTTATATTTGCACTTACACTTCTTTTAAGGAAACTAAGATTGAATATTAATCGCTTAACTTATTCCCTTTCCAATTAACTTAAAAACAGTGTTTGAATGGATTGAATTTAGTTTTGAAATATTAATATGTTTTTAAAAGCATTCAAAATCTTCACAAATCTAGTCTCAGGTGTACAGAGTTGGGCAAAATGGTTCTAAGTATATAACAGAACTTTGTGTGATGATAGGAAATAAGTTTTTGCCATACAACCAAGTAAAAGTATAAAGCCAATTGTTCTTAAAGAACTTATCCCGTGACCATTGTATTCACTGGTATATATCCTTAGGGGAAAGGGAACTATCGCCTAACTTGTCACATGACAGTTTTAAACTGATAGGTACCGATTCTAGTTCTAACACTTTATATGAAAGGGGACTTGTAACTTTGACATGGTGATGTCCTAAAAGGGTGTTGATTTAACCCTTTTTGACACTTTGTAACAGGTCACTGAAATATCCTAAATAAACACATTTAATTTCGGTTAAAATAATGACTATCGCAGATATTGTCCCGAGTGAACCATGTTAATATGATAGATCTACTTCATATAAAGTAATAGAAACAAATATAATCAGCCACTACCCGCACACAATTCAATCACAAGACTAGTTTTGTATCAATTACCCTTCCTTTGTAGTAACTACACTTTAAACACATTATCACTAGTTAAATTATATGTCATGTTTTCACCTTTCACAATTCGTTCGTTTTGATTATAGTATTGTTTTCACTGGTCATGGAATAAGTGCTTTAAAAAAAATTGGCCCAACTTTCCCGCAGGGATGGATTTTTCTTCAGAAACTTTGTCTACAAAAATTCGTTTTAAGGATTTAAACCCCTTATCGCATCTTTAAGCTATACCAGTTAAATAATTTATCTTTGAATGGGCGTTAAAAACTGGTTTTTGGGGAAATTGCAAAAGTTCCAAGCCGAAATAGTTTACAAAAGCGAATCATGTTTCCTACAAAGAAGATAAAATATTAGCGATATTGCTTTTCCAAGACACTTTCTACTATGAAGTATGATTTCCAAATATAATTTGGTTTCCTTCTTGATGTAAGAAGTAAAAAAGAGCTTGGAGAAGCTTCCCCTGCTTGGTGTTTTCTTTATCGCACGTTTCGTTTCCAAGATTTTGGGATATTTTTGGTTCATTCTCCAATACTATTCTAATGGTTTCCAAATTACTTACATGTTCATCCTCAGTAACTGCGTGTTCCAAACAAATAAAATTTTCAATAAAGAATCTGAGCGCCATCCCAATAAAAAATGGTTTTATTTCGTGAAGAAAAATTAAAAACGTAGCATTTATGCACTACACAACGAATTCTTAAAGGGTAGTTTACACGATTACACAAGTCTTACGTAGTTTGAGGAAAATACAACATATTTTCATTTTTAAGCTGTTCTCTATAACCGTTTGCGCTCAAAAAGCATATTTGTCATCCCAACATCTTATCCATCTTTTAAGGTACGGCTTCTGTTTTGCCCTAAAATCTTTGAAACCCAGTTTTTCAAGTCAAAAGTGTTTAATAAAATTTAACCCTTTAAATGTTTTAACACATAAATTTCTTTTGTTTAACAAAATATTTTTGGCTTATAACAAATTTATTTTTATTGTTTTTAAAAACAATTTCTTACATATTTAATGGTGTTATTGCGACCTATCAATACCTCGCCAAAAACTTGTTTCTTAAAAATTGTTTTAATTTAATTATTATAAACAAATTAAAACAGTAGGAAACAAAACAAAAGAAAAGCTGTTGAAACAAATTTTAAGTTTTTCTCTAAAGGTAGTTTTTCAGAAATATTAGATTTATTTTATTATTATCTAACAAAAACTGCTAGTACATAATGACCTTTAACCTTTTGGTAAATAAATTTTTTCTTAAAAAAGTTTTGAACTCTGAAATTCAAGGTTTTTGAATTTTTTATTTTATTCTCTTAAAAGAAATTTTGATAATCGATGGTGACCTTTAAAATCACTTAAAGGCAAACACACCTCATGAAGATAATAATATTCGGCCCAAACAACTTGTATATGAATATTAACCTCATAACATAATTTTGTTCTAGCGGGTCCATGATTGCCCACGGGTCCCAAATATGGTACAGTCTTGAAATTTTGTTTTTAAATACTTTATCGGGCTTCACCGACTATACTTTCTGACTTGAATTTTATTTTTTAATTCTCTTAAAGGAAATTTTAATAGTTAATGATGAACTTCTAACTTTCAACCAAATAAATTTTAAACTTTTGTTAAATACCATCCAGGAGCTTTTAACTTACAATACATTATTTTAATAGAGTTTCTTATTCAGAAGTGTCAAAAGCTTCAATTTTTTTTTTACATTTTTCATTAACTTTGACAATTTTAAAAACCTTATTCCTTATTTGTCCTTTACTGTTTGTACTAAACGAATTATTGACTTGGATTTTTTTATGGTTATTTTATTTGAAGACTTCCCTGTATAAATAATTGAATAAAACTCTTTAAAATACATTCACTTCATGTAATTTGTAAGCAATTTTGTTTTTGTATATTTTTTAAACTCCTTTTTGATTTTTTGCCAATTAATAAAATATTTTGTGGTTTTCAGGTCTGGCACATGAATATTTATTTTTTTTTTTTTTTGCAAAAAAATTTGCAATATTGGCATTTATTTAAGCCAAAAAAAAAAAACACAAGTAAAAATTATTGGAATTTAATTCTCTGGCAGACATTAAATTGTAATGAAATGGTTATTTTTAAATTAAAATACAAAAAATATGTTATGAGCATTTAAAGCTAAAGTACGTTTTTCAAGGGCTTTACAAATGTTTTTTAAAAAAAGTACAAAAACCTTTTTACGATTATTTCCGGTAATTTATTTACCGGAATACCGTAATCGGCTGTGTTGAATTTTGAAATACCCTCCATCAAGAATATGAATAATATTTATTTTAAATACAAAAACATGCATTTAAATCGGAGCAATTACCAAAATTATGGTGACATTAAACCAATTAAAAAATGTTGGTTTTTCATTAAAAATACATTTTAAAATGCGCGATTCACAACAGATGGCGTATCCTTTACATATGGTTTGTGTCTTTAATAACTTATATGGGATTTTGGAGGATAAACATTAGCCATTCTTATTTTTTCACTTAGTCTGGGTTCACACTTTGAAAGTCTTCTTACATAAAATCTCAGTTTATTTTGTAGAGGGGAAGAGAACATGCTATTTTTCTATATCATCAATAAACTCTGACTTTCTGTGAACCCAGACTTAGACCTGGAACAGAATAAAGTAGATGTAGGAGTAGCCGAAACTAACGAATGTTCTGTAGCACAACAAAGTTAAAAATTTCGAATTTAACTACTTTGAAGCCGCCGTTTTTAATTTTTGACAGCTTGCAGCGCTATTCGTAACGTTGTACTGCATCGACTATTCTGTTTCCCACTTAAGTCCTTGAACGAAATATTCTAAAATGTCGAATTTTGTATCAAGAAAGCATTATTGCGATGCTGCTTTGATTTTTGAAAAGTGTAGCTAAAGGGGTTCGGTTGTTCACCAAAGTTTATTCTAAATATATTCTCGATGTCAATGTGCTAGAGATAGCTTGTGCTGCTTAAAAGTGGTGATTTCGACATGAAATACTAAAACCCCCCAGATCAGAAGAAAAAATACAAAGGCAATGATTTATTTGTAAAACTAAAAAAAGTTCAAACTCATTAGAAGCTACTCTAACAGCAGGATTCGTTCGAATGCAAGGATATTGGTTACTATACAAGTTGAAGACGTTGAATGATAAATGTGGAAACAGATTTACTTGAGAACCTGCTATATGGCCTAATTTTATGGTAGATCTTAACCACTGGGTGAACATTTATGCATTTACCAAATGTCCCTAGTGTGCACGGATACTTTACACACAGGTTGAGTTTTTTATCCGATATAAATTATTCACTCGCCCCTTGTTTAGGAGACGGAGCAAGCTAACCTCCACTGCTTTATAACAAATGCAGCAGCTTCTGTTGTTACACAGCTAGTGCCCTCATTAAGTGGATAGTTCTCCTGACGGTTTGCGACACCCATCCCTCCCCGCGGGCTTGGATCTCCGAAAGTATCCTTTCGTCAGAAAAAACTGCCCTTCGTTGAACCCATCACTGCGAGTTTATGCCTTGAAAAAGGCATTCCGCCACTGAACGGAGAAAAATTCGTGAAAAACAACCTTCTATCAGAAAAGTAAAGCTTCTGCAAAGACAATCATCCTGAAAGGCAGAAAGCATTTCCCGCAAGAAACATACTAACAAAGGACTCAACCAATAGTCAGACTGGTGCCTGCTCACCTGCGGCTACTGACTCCCTCGGCCCTAGTGAGAGAAAGTACTCTGGTATTACTTCGAACTCGAGAACACCTGATTTTCCCGAGAGGATGTTACACCAAAAGGTGAAATATCCTTGGTGTAATCACTACATCCCCGGGACATTAGAAGACAATGCGCTACTTAAAAGCCATAAATATGAGAAACAATTCAACGCCAAAGCTATTAACAAAAGCTTTTAAAAAGACCAGATATTGCCCTGTTTCGTTAAACACGGAATGAAAAACTTAAAAATTACCTTTATTACCACTTTTCTTGGTAAAAGTTATAAAAAAGTTTTATAAAAATGTATAATAAAAGTTAACAAAAACGCCATAAAAGTTTTTAATTCTTGAAATAGTTACATTTGTATACATACCTACATGCAACTATACATACATATTCATAGTATACATATGATTTTTATTTTTAAAGACGGGTTAAAAACACACGTGTTTTACTCCCCTTCCACCTAAATTATCTTTTCAAATAAATTTTATTTATATTTCTAAGCTTTCAACAAAATAAAAAATTTCCATTTTTCCACGGTTCTCATGTATCACCTGGTAAGTGCGTGTTCTATAAACATATTTTCCTAATAAAATAAAGTTTGAAATTCAATTGTAATTGAAAAATATTGTCGGTTTGACTCATAAACTTTGACAAGCCTCTTTTGAAATGTGAACGTTCAATTTAGTTGTTGTTTCTTGGTTTGTTTGTTAAGAAAATCAGGTAAAACTACATTTTATTCAATTGTTAAAAAATCGGGCACCAGTTTTGCTGGTAAAGTAAATGACTTTTTTTTAACAAGACAACAACCAATAAAAAGCTGCAAAAAAAGCGCCATACAAAGTACAAAATGTAGTACAGAATGAGTCATACTAGATATAATATTTGCTTTATAAAGTCCTAAAAGGAATTGTTAATTTCATAATTAGCAATTTCACAATCAATAAAAATTATTGAAAAGAACAGATTTGAGTTTAAAGTTATGAAAGGTTTTTAACAAAATTGAAAGTTTTTAATAGAGAAAATTTCTTAAAATTATATTGACGCTGATGCATCTTAGTATAAGTCTGGCTTATACTATAGTATACTAATGGCTTATTAAAAACTTTAATCGTTCATTAATGGTGTCATAGACTATTCTCTGTGATAAAATCTTTAAAGCAGTTATTTTATATCCAAAGCTTTCATCATTCTGTGTGTAAGTCTTTTTGATTATTGACTAAGCTCGTAGAAAGTTGTACTGTATTAAAAACTTTTGTAGATTTTTATTATAAAGAATCAATTAAAGTGAGCTTATAAAAACTTTAAGCTATCAAAGAATTAATTGAAAATTGTATGTTCTTTATCTGATGCTTTTATAGATTTATGTCTTCGATAAGCCCCTAATAATAGTTCTGCTTAAATCGTTTTCACACTATGTATAATACAAGTCTAAGGTATTTTGACGAAAATACTTCCCTGATCTAACTATTGTTTGAATATTTTATAATATTGTAAAACTGCCTTTAGAAATAGTTTTAAATTGAATCTTTAAGATTTCATAGAGATAACATTGGATTTTAAGGTTTCGCCGGGAATTTAAGCAAAAAGCTTCTGACAATACTTAAGCTATATTTAGTTTTTAAAAAGGTTGTTAGTTTAAAGCATTTATAAAACCTTAAAATAATTAAAAGACTTTTTACAGTTTTCCTGTAATTATTATGTTTTTATGTTACTTACAAAAAACTAATTTTTTACAGAGCATGTTCTATATCTTAAGCTTAAATAAAGCTTAAGCTTTTATTATACTTAAAGCTCTATAACCGTTACCGTTTTATTAAATGAATTTATAGCTTCAAAAGTGTATGTAACTTTAAGGTCACAACTCTAATCGATATTCTTCTTAAATTATTTTAAAAAAAATTTTTACAAATTAATATAATAAGCATTAAGCTTTCTAAAATTATTTTCAATATTCGAAGCTTTTTCTTGGCTAAAGCTTTTATACTCCATTGCCTTAATTAATTGAATGATAAAAACTTTTTCCAAATTAAAACTTTAACATAAACATAAACCA
This sequence comes from Pollenia griseotomentosa, assembly GCA_963931875.1. Classification (NCBI taxonomy): domain Eukaryota; kingdom Metazoa; phylum Arthropoda; class Insecta; order Diptera; family Polleniidae; genus Pollenia; species Pollenia griseotomentosa. Next base: position 196,579,814 of record OZ007561.1, on the reverse strand, counting down.
CCTTTTTAAGCTATAAAGCTTTTTTTAATTAACAGATTTGATTTATTTTTTCTACTTTGAAGCGGACAGCTTTTTACAGTTTACAGGCTTAACAGATAAAACTTTTCATATTATAATTTTCTTTAATTTTTTTCCCAAATATTTCAGGAATAGAACTATTACAAAAAAGCTTTATAAAATACATAACTAAAATTTAGCTCATAGAATAAATTCAAAAAATAAAAAAATGTTGAATAAAAACTTTTTATTTATTTTTAAGTTAAAATGCTTTTCTATTATTTGTTATTTACTCTTTAAGCATTTATACGTTTTCAAAGCTAATCCTTTACTTTTTCTAAGTTAACTTTAAAAAAAAAGATCAAGCCTTAGTAAAAGCTAAAAATTTGCTTTATAAAAACTCTTCAACTTATCAAGCGCACGGAAGCATTTATTTTATGTTTGAAATTTATAATTATGTAATTTTTTTGTGAAATACCATTTTAGTAATCATCAAAAAATCAAAACGAAGATGTTATCATAATCAGACAACATTTCCGTTGATAACAATACAAAACTCAACATGATCGTACATGTCATTTAATTGTCAGCAAAATTTTCGTTTTGTAGCTGTCGTTTTTTGATTTGACTAGATGAATGGAGTTTAATGAATAAGTCGTTTTTTACGATATTCATCTTTACAGTTGAAATTAGCTTCAGACAACGTTTGCGATAGATATCATATCATTGAGGTTTGTTTTTAATTTCTTTTTTTTATTATTTATTATTATTTTAACAATGAAAAGAACGTGAAATATGAGACATTTTTTTTTTATAAATAGCATAATTACTATTTTTGCTGTTTGGCTAGAAATTTTTTTTCCGAAAAAGAACTTATCTAAGCAAAAATACCACATAATCATAAATAAAAAAGAAATAAAATTTACTGTGAATTAACAAAACAGTAAAGAATGTTTTTGTTAACAAATCAAGAAATGACATTGACATTTAAGTAATTAAAATGAAATAAATGTTTCTGCAAAAGAACTGGTTAAGAAATGAAGCAATATTATAATATAAACAAATATGAAAACTAAAGTTATTTTAAATGTAATACCTGTAAATTAAAGACATTATAAACAGTGTCAGGGCATATTAACAGTTTTAAGTAGTAAAATGCTTTCAAAAACAGTTTGTATAACATATACCGCTGCACGACATTAAGCTTTTTTAAATTAAAGCTTATAATCAGGGAAAGTAGTTATATGTTGAACTAGTTTTAAACATTTAAGCAAAAAAGCTTAAAACTAAGAAATATGCTTAAAGGTATGCAAAGAAAAGCTTAAATATGCATACCAAAAAGCTTAACAAAAAGTGTTTTTTTTTTTTTTTTTTTTTTTGAGATTATTGTTGACTAAAAATATATAAAACGATTTTAACAAGTTTATTAAGTTAAATTATTAATTATTAAACAGATCAATATATCGAAAAATATCAAGAAAACCCCGAAAATATTGACTTAATTTTTATAATAACTTCGATTATCCTCTGATAATTGAAATAGTTGTTTTAAGATCCCAATAAAGTCGTTAATGGCGAAAATTATTTTGCATAATAAATATGCATAAACTTATTTTTTCCAGAAAAAAGTTTAACAAATTTGTCCTGCTTATTATGACTGTGAATAGCAGCTGTAAACCGTTTCATTAATAGCATATTATCAGCTTTTATAAAAGCATATTTTTTAGGTTAATAAGACGACTAGAAATGAAAATAAAAATAACAAAGAAACGACGACGAATTACCTTATGGAAAGGTATTTATTTATATAACTTAAAGGCGTATTTAAAGCATAAAATATTCTTTGAAAGAGCTAGTTAAATCAAGAGCATATTATTGCATAAAAAGGCATATTTTCCGAATGCTTAGTTAACTCATAAGGCCACCTTAAGGTACACTCTTGTGGCCTTTTGTTCCTCTTAGGAACCACAGAACATACAAAAAATAAATACATATAAAAAGCTACTCGTTAAAATGAACCCCTGAATTCGGTCTAGCTTTTAATCCCACTTTAAACTAATTGGTACTTTTTACAAAAATCATACCGTCTTCTTTGTATAGTACTACTTACTAAAGATTCGTACAGACGGTGGTCAGATCTTACAATGTTGTCAGTAAAATTGCCTAAAAATGTCTTTCAACTGTGTGAACATTGTAAGCTCATTTTTATTTGGCAGATGTGTAAAATTAATGCATCCGACAATGGCACCATTGTCAGAAAAATGACAACATTGTAAGATCTGACCACCGTCTGTAGGATGCTTAAGCATTTATCATGATTAGCGTTTGGTGTTCTTTTAAAAGCTTAAAGCTTTCGTGGACACTTAGAAAAAAAATCCTAAAGGGCATTTTGCTTCTCTATTATTTCGAATCTTATAAAACTGGTTTAAAAATGATCGGATTTAAAAGTACTTATAAGGTAAATGAAGAACTACGAGGCTCTTTCTAGGTTAACAAAAAATTGGTATTTACTCAAAGAAAAGAATAGATATTTAGCCAAGGTAGTCCGCTTGCATTTTAAAAGACAAGGCTCTATTTTCATTCCTCTCAATATTTTCAGCAAATTTATTGCCATCATGTTTCACCAATTAAAGCATTAATCAAAAATAAAATCAGTTTTAATTAAAAATTTAGTCAAGTGAATTAAACGTTTAATTCAGTTGTGTATCTTCAAAACCAGATAGAAATGACTGGCTGGTTTTAGAATTCGATCTTCCACAGAAATGCTTTTTCGTTTTTGCTAACAATTCGAAAACTGATAAAGGTGCAAGCTCTAAATACAACATAGGCTATCAAGCACCTTAGATATATGCTAGATCTTAAACCAAAACATACCAGTATCAACCGTCAGGTTTTTTTTTTTTTGACAGTATGGCGCTGACCATATGCCATAGGATCTTATTTTATAAAATCTAGATCTCGTACTTTATTGTTTTCGCTCTCTAGCCTAACTAAAGAATTATCTGGTCAAATTGATTGGGTTCCAGGTATGACGAAGGAACGAAAGAATGAATGACATTCTATCACAATTCGCTATGCTAAAGTTTAGACTAGATTCTTGATCTTAGCTTACCGACATCGATCAGCCGGTTTCAAATTACAGGATTCGATACTGATCAAACGTGCCCATTTAAATTAAATTATATTTTCGATCGATACTGAATGTCGTAAGTTGGCCCCAGCTTTTGGTCGTACAGTTAGGCTGCAATCAATACCATTGGATATAGTTTTGTGAAATCGGAGCGTTTCTAACTGGCCCAATCAAGAGACACAGGGTCAACATTATATGGATTTTTTTACACGCAGAGAAAAAACATTTTTATATATGGTCACCTTCAAAAAAAACTATTTTAAACGATAAATTATTAACCATATTATGGCTACTTTAACCATATTATTGTCACTGTACACTATTTTAGTCCCACCACAACCATATTATGGTTGCCTCGGTATATGTTTTCGTTAATAATAACCATTATTGTTTACCGATAAAATTTACTTGTATCGTTTGTAAATAACAATATGTAATATTCTTCTCCTTTTCAGGAGCAACATGTTATGGTTAAAAAACAATCATACAATTATTAGCGGTAAACATATTAATGTTATTATTAACTATAGCATATTGCAAGGCACCCATAACATGGTTGTGGCTTCTTGATAGTGGATCAATTTAACCATTATATGGTTGCTGGTAACAATACTAGGTTTGAAAATTTTTCTTTGAAAATAATTTGGTTGGAGGTGATCATATAGAAATGTGTGTAGGACCTTTTTGTAGGCTTTACGATCAAGCACTGTAAGATTGAATAAATATCTAAAATATGGGTTGGTTACCTACGTAGTGATTACTGTTGTTACCTACGTAGTGATTACTGTACCTAACTACAATTTTAATATTTTAATTATCCAATCTACAGAATGGATAATTGACTTTTCTATGAAAGTGAATTAAATCGAAAGCTTTCATTTTTTTTTTTTTTTTTTTTTTTTGATAAATCAATAATAAATAATAATATAATAAATAAAATTTATTATCAAAATTTTTTTTACGACTGTTATTTTTAATAAATTTTCACACTATAAACTTGAAGACCAAATTAAGAAGAAATAAAAATCCAAATCATCAAAAAATCCTCTTGAAAAAAATGTTTTTTTTAATTTTTAACAAGCTAGTAAAACAAAAAAAGTGAAAGTTTTCAAATTTACACACGTAAAGAAGTTTAAAAAAAGATGGTTTGTTACTTTGTGGTTGGTGGTTAGTTTCTTGTTACAATAAGAAGCTGTTTAGATAATTTACGAAATGTTTAATTTTGTTAAAGTATTTTACTTAAAAAAAAAAACAAAAACCTCAAAACATCTGTTCGCCTACGATGACTCATTAAAATATTCCAGACTTTGTAAGTTTTCAAACATGTGTTTTGGGGCTTTTTTAAATTTAAATTTCGTAAATAACGCCCCCATAAGGTCGTATATGTCGTTTTAAAAGATTTTAATACATTATTTCACTTTTTACAAAATGGTATTTAAAAATTTTTTCTAACTTAAATTGTTTTGTGAATGTTTTTTTTATTTGCATTTTTGCTTTTAATAAAGTGTTTTTGTCAAAACTTTTTGTAAACACAAAGTTTTTAAATATTTTTTTTTTAAAACTTGCAGTTTTTTTTTTATTTGGGTTTTTTTTTGTACTAAATCCAATGTGTAAATGTGTTTTAATTTTTTCGGCTTTAAACTTTTACCATGACTTGGTGAATTCCTGGTCATTAATAAAATGACCTTTATAAAAATGATTTACTACCGCTTTTTTAAAGGTGAATGAATATGAATAATGAAAGTGAATTTAAAAACGATTTGGCTTTTTATAAACAATAACTTAGAGAGACTCTTTTGGAAAGGCAAAAGACTTAAATAAGTAAGACTTAAGCAAAAAAATAAAAAAAGGAGTTAAAAGTAAGAAAAACGTTAAATGTGAAACAATAACATTTATATGTAGTACAGCGATATCTAAATACGCTTAAATATGCCTTAATTTTAAATATAATATAGCTCATTTAACAAAAATTAATTTATTTGGCATTTATTTTTTTCTTATTAGGCTAAAAACAAATAAATAAACTTGCAAAACATACAAAATATAGCAATATGCTTTTATATGCAAAAATATGCTTTTAGAAAAATTACATATTTCTCTACAAAAATTTTTTATTTTTTAAAATTACATTTAAATAAAGCATTTTGGTTTAATATTTATATGCATTTATATGCAAAAATATATGTTCATTAAAAATCGATATTTGAAAAAAAAAATAAAAAAATCAATATTTTGTTAAATTGATCAAATAATTATAAATTAAAAATCTATGTTTAACAAAACCAAAATTTTTTTAAGCAAGAATCTAAGAAAGTTTCCAACATTAAAAAAATTTTATGAAAATTATTATTATTTTTTTATGTCAAAATGTGTTTAAAAAAAAAGCTTGAAAAACGTACTTTAAATATTTGATATAGCTAAAAGCTATTTAATTTACACATAAAAACATGAATTTAAGTAAACAATATGTAAAATTTGGAAATATGCGATTATATGCAAAAATATATTTTCACAAGGAATCTATATTTTGCTACAAAAAAATCCAATATTTAGAAAACTATATGCCTAAATTTATTATTTTGCTAAATATTTTGACGTTTTTAACCAAATTTTGAAAATTATCCCAATAAGCATTTATATGTAAAAACATGCGTTTATAAAAAAAGATATTTTACAAAATAAATATTTTTTTCATATTAATTTACTGAATATTCATATATTGTATGAACTAACCGTAATTAATCAAATCTTATTCTTAAGTTTGGGTCCTGCCAATGACAATTCTCCTAATTACAAAATAAATAAAATATAAGCTAATTTAATAAAAAAGTATGCAAAAGAAAGATTCCAAAATTTTAAATTTTTTGCAAATGTTTTTCAAGCGATAAAATTTTTTTTAAGCGTGTAAATCTGCAAAATACAGAATATAATGGGTTATCCATTTTGCGGTTTTAAAAGTAAACGTAAATAAAACAGATATAAAATATTTTTTTGCATGATATTTCATTTTTATTATAAAGTTTGAACATTGACATTATGAGTGAAACACTATATCATTTACATGACCACCACGCGAAGTGTTGCAAGCATACTACAAAAATGGTGATTCTGGCACAGCCACATATCGTGCTTTAAGAGGAGATTATGGTTTACCTAATCGTCCAACTACGCAAGCAATTGGCAAAATTGTGAAGAAATTTGAAGAGACTGGAGCGGTTACAGATATTGTAAGGCCAGTGCATCATCGTTTCGCTCGTTCCGCTGAAAATATCGCTGCTGTAAGTGAAAGTGTTGCCGAAGACCCGAATGTGTCGTTTCCTCGTCCTTTTTTTTTGCCTGCTATTGAAGAATACGACTTGGAGAATAAGTGGTTTCAACAAGACGGTGCCACATGCCACACAACTCGAGCGAATATGGCTTTATGGCCGTGTAATTTCTCGTCGTGGCGACATCAACTGACCACCAAGATCATGCGATTTGACACCATTAGACTTTTTTTGTGGGGCTACGCGAAAGACCGTGTTTATGCAGATAAACCTTTAACTCTTGAGCACTTAAGAACCAACATTCGTCAAGTTATGGCTGAGATACCGTCCAATATGTGTCAAAAAGTGGTCCAAAATTACCTCAAAAGAATCAATGCTTGCAACACTTCGCGTGGTGGTCATTTAAATGATATAGTGTTTCACACAAAATGTCAACGTTCAAACTTTACAATAAAAAAAAATATTTTATATGTGTTTTATTTACGTTTACTTTTGAAACCGCAAAATGGACAACCCGTTAGTAAGTAAGGAATTATTTCTTTTAATTTATATTGAAACAACATGCAAAATATGGCAATATGTGATTATATGCAAAAATATGCTTTTACAAAAAATTGGTATATTTACCTACCAAAAATCCAAAAAGCAACAAAATTTTTAAAACTTACTGGCTTAATAAATAAAATTACTAAGTATTTTTTGGTTGTAATAAATATTTTAGAAAATAGCCCATTAAGCATTTATATGCCAAAATATGTTTTTGCTAGGGTTGATATTTTCGCTTCATAAATGGCTGGATTTAGTAAAGTTCTTATTAATTTTTTTTGTTATAAACTAAACTAAAAAAAAGAACAAGTAAGTGTGGTTATTCGGCATTACTACCTCCTTCACCTAACGTTATGCAGATCTTTAAAAAATAAAAAATATATTATGTTAATTTTTTCGTCAAAAATACATTTATCTATTTAAGCGACGTATCATGTTTGTTTTTTTTTTATAAAATTTTATTTATTAAAAATTATAAAAATGAATATATAAATATAAATAAAAAAAACAACAACAGGGGATTTAATGACAAAAATTTGTGTCAATCGTGGTTTTTTGGTAATATCTTATTTATGGACATTTATGGACCGATTTTGCTGATTTCAATAGCAAATCAAACGGAGCATATATATGTGATATAAATATATAACAACCTTGTTCTCATCATTTCGCGGGTCCTCGGAAAACAGACAAAAGGGACATCGTTAAATCTACTTCTTTTCTTATAGGGTCTAAGATTAATACTGTAGAAATTACAAACTGAAGGACAAACTTATATATACCCCTTTTAGGAATTATATGCAAAAAATATGCTTTGCCTAAATAAATTAAAAATACGGAAATTTCTTTACGAAAATTCTTAATTTGACTAAGCTCCAGTAAACATAAATGTTAAATTTTCTAGGCGTAACTTTTTCTTAGCTAAAATATTATTCCATATAGCGTCATTTAATTACTTAAGACCAAACCCCAACTTTGTTTTTAAAATCAAATAACAAAACATTCTTACTACTTTCCAACTAATTTCTAAAACAAATAACTCATACTATAGAATGATTACTACCTAGAGTAACAAAAAAACTTAACCAAGATTTAAATTTTCTTATAGCAATAGTTTTAGTAGTAACAGGAAATAACTATTTAATTAAGCAATTCACACATAAAACGCGTTACTTCTTATTATTTTTCACTGTTTGTTTTTTTTTCATAGTGTTTAAATAGGAAATTCAGGTCGTCTTTTCCGTTCTAAGCGTCAAAATTCTAATAACTAACAAATGGCTAACATGTAGAAATGTTAGTAAATGTTAAACTGACCAGAACAATAAGAATAGAACATAAATACGTATATCCAATAGTTAATATTTAAAGTTTAAATGAGTTTCTATTTGTGTGTCAATAGCTGAAAAGCAATATAAGTTTTATATTAAAATTTTTTAAATAAATATTAAAAAGTTACGTAGTTTAACAATTTATTTAAAGAGTTAATAGTTACATGCATATGAAAGGAAATTAATTAAGAAAATATTGTAAGAGTAAAAAAAATTAAAAGAAAATTTCCTAAATCAGTGCCCATGTTCTGTTACTCCCGCGTCGAGAAACATTTTCATTGAATATGTGAAATGAAACAAAAATTGAAAGAAACAGCTGTTTTTCTTACTAAGCTCTGTCTGTAATATTTTTGGCGAGTAAAAGCCGTCACGTAAATCATCGTCCACAATTGCAATTTTGTAAAATTTTGCTTTGAACTTGCATTAGTGTCCAGGGGCCTGTTTCTCCAAACTACAAGTAAAATACATTTAAACAGACAACAATTTTACAATTTTTGTTTTTCTTTCAAATATATTTTACCTGTAGATTTGTAACTTGTAGTTTTGAGAAACTGGGTCCAGATTATAAAATTTAAAGTTTTGTGGTTTTTGTATTTTTATCTTGTCTTTCCCCTACCTACACACAAATGCAAGTCAAAATAGTAGATATTAAGGTTTTTAAACTTATAGCTTTAGTCACTGAATAATTTTGTAAAAATTTAAAAGTTGTATCTATGATTTTTTTGGAAATCCGATATTTAGATGGATAGATCATTATAAAAAAATTCTTTAGGTAGCTAATTTTTATTTAAGTTTAATTTTTAACTGAGATATAATACAAATTAAAAATTCCGATTTTATTCTTCTTAACCCAAATATTTTTTTTTTTTAACAATGTCTATCCTAAAATAAATACATACATAGGTACCGTTAATTATTCATTTTTTGCTCAATTCCATTCCATGCCTTTGTTCTTTTCAAAAAATCTTTTCTTTCAAAAATTAAACAAAAAAAAATCCCCAACCTTCAGTTTTTTTACACGGATTTTGCTTCGATTTTTTTTTTTTTTTTTTTTGTTATCACCAACTACAAAAGCAAACTTCCTTTTTGGAATTCCGCCTGCCATTAATTTCTTTGTTGAACTGTATAAAAAATATTTTAAATACAAAACAATAACAATTCATTTATAACAAAACATCTCGACTGTTATTTAAAAAACAAATACAAAAAAATAAGCCAGTTAACATTTGCTGCCTTACAAGTATCATATTTTCTTTTAATAAATAAATTATAAAAAAAAATAAAATACAATTATAGAGTTTAAAATACATGACCATTTTAGGAAACTCTAAAAGACTACTTAACAAAGCGCTGCTGAAGTAAAATAAAAAACGTACAAAAGCAATTCTAGATACTAATTGTATTTTGTTTCAGTTCTTAACATCTCTTGTCAAGATTTGAGATAAATTCCAGTATGAGTGCTACATTCGGCTTTGCCGAATCTTATATACCCTTCACCGCCAACAAAACAACTTTTAACGAAAAATGTTTAAGCAAATTATTGTCACCAATAACCAAATTATGCTTAAATAAGTCCTCCATCAAGAAGCCACGACCACATTATGGTTGCCTCGAAATATGTTATAGTTAATAATAATGTTAAAATCTATCTTTAACACCAATAATAGTATAATTGTTTTTTTAACCATAACATTTCGCCCTTGGAAAAGAAAAAAATATTATTATTTACGAACCATACAATTATTAATGGTAAACAAATTATTAATATTAATAACCATAATATGTTTGGAGAAAATCATAGCGTGGTTATGGGTTCTTGATAGAGGACTAATTTAACCATAATATGGTTGCCGGTGAGAATAATATGGTTAAAGTAACCATAACATGCTTAACAATTTTTCGTTAAAAATAGTTTTGTTGAAGGTGGACCATATAAAAAATGTGTTTTCTCTGCATGAGGGGACCAGGTAAAATAATAACGCGATTTTGCTCATTTATAACACTAAATACTTGTTATATATAAAAAAATATCTGAGCCAAATTTGCTTCTCCTATTTCAAAGATCATTATTTTAAAATCTAAAAAAGGCAGTTTTTTGTCTCCTACTCAGGCATTTTCAGTACCAGTAATTTCGTAAGCTTTTTTAAGGTGAAAATAAAACAGAAAGTTCATAAGTTATAAGGACACTTCAAAAAGTAAATGTTTATTAAATTCGAGGCAGTCGTGGTTTTTGTGCTCATACATCAGCCATTTGTCAACTTATTTGGCTTAATTACGGACTATATGCGATATAACTGTATAATATCCTAATCCCCATTTCAACGAATACCCGGATGCACGGACATTGTTAAATTAACTTCACTTTTAATAAGAATCTATAATATAAGGATCTAAGATTAATATTGTAAAAATTACAAACGCAATGACAAACTTTCCGCCTGTGTATGCCTTAAAACTGAGAAAGTTACAACCATCTACGAATGGTTTGTGTCTTTAATAACTTTTATGGCATGTTGAGTGTACACGTATGTCAATTTTTCTCAGTTAGTCCCGGAGCAAAATAGTCTAAGCAAAAAAGTCCTTTTTTCTTTAACAATGTGCGTACAAAGCATCATTGCGGGAAATATCGGATTACCTTTTTAATTTGGAAACAGTGCTCACCGAAGCATATCCTTATCGAAAACATAGTTTGTGCAGTTCAGAAGTATTGATTTTCGACACGGAAACCGCCCAATTCAATAAACGATTTTCGATTATGATGGACTGGAACTTGCAAAATCATTAGGAGTCATTAAAGCAGCTATTATACGACATAGAAAAAATTATTTTGCTTTGAAAAATTTTAATCTTCCGGAAACCCTAAGTGCACAAGATATCTAGTTTACAGCCATACCAAACAACTAAACCAAAGTCAAAGCCGAATATCCATGGTTCTTAGGTAATACTCTGCCGTTGGTGTACCAGAAGAGCCCCATTTACGAGAACGGGCCACTAAGTCCGTGAGTTATTCCATTTTTTGAGCTGTTGAAATTGGGCTAGACGGGCACAGGGGACCGAATGAAACTTACTCTTTTGAAGCGAGCATTGTCCGGCATATGCGGAAATGGAAAGATCATAGCTAACTAAGTCCAATACTTTAATTGGACCAATCTTTCTCAATAAACTCTTCAAATTGGCCAAAATAGTCGAATATGTAAGTTACACATCCAATAGTTAAATTTTGTTGTTGGTTTATCATATAAAAAGTGATTTGATTTTGTTTTTTTTTTATTTTTAAAGTGCTGCTCATTTTTAATTCATTTTTTATATTTAAGTCTTATTGATTATAATTTTCTGTGTATAAAATATTATGGACGATTTAGCTACAAAATTATATTTGATAACCTTTTCTGTTGGTAAATTTATGTAAACTTTTGTAATTAATTGCAATATAAACTTTTATAGCAAATTTTCTCTTTTGATTTGTTTAGCTTATGATTAAAAAAAATAAGTTTAGGTTTGTCTCTAAAGATGTGTAGGCGTTAAAACAAATACATAAGCGCTTAAGATATTTTAAAATTTCACCACATTGATATAACACAAGCCAATATGCTTTCTATTTATGCTAATTTATAACCTTAAGTAAAAATTTCCTAATTTAATTTTTTGCATCAATATTTAGATATAAAATTGTCTTCTAAGTTTAGCATTAGAAAATGTTTCTTATTGAGTTTAATAGAGAAATGTGCCAAAAGGCTTTTTCATGATAAAATGAACAGAAAAACCATTAATATTGTAACCTTAAAGTCTGCAGATGATATGGACTTACGATTTTTAAATTGGAACTTTCAAAATCTTTATTCCAGAAATATATATTTTAAAGGCTAGGTTAAATAAAAAATCATAACATATATTTATAGGTACAAAAACTTGTATATTCCTAGCTCGTTCTTAAGGAAATAAATTTCTTATACAGAACATTTTTACAAAGTCCAGGTGAAAGAATAGGCTTCTTTGTTCCATTAAAAATACAAAAAAAAAAACATAATATGTACATATCTATAACATATTTAGTTCATATTCACCTAAGTCGTCTTGGTCACAGAAAACGAAAAAACGAAAATTGGGGAACCGTTAGGCGTAACCCCACGGTAATCTCAGCACTGGTGGTAAACAATGGGCTTAATAACGCCCCTATATGTTATTTTATTTTAAAATCAACATTTGCATAAAGATTTTTATAAATGTTCATATTTTTTGCTAAAATATTTAAAAATTATTATATATGAAGTTTGAATATTCCGTAATCAAATCACTTTCTTTTTGATATTGACCATTAAAAGAAACGCTTTAGTTTTAATTTCATAGAAAATGAAATTAAATATTATTAAAAATTTCTTATAAATAATAAAGAAAACAACAACAGCAGCTTTAAATTTAACACAAAAACGTATTCATTATTATTTAATTATTATTCATCAAGCATAATGAACCGGTAAAAGCGTTTAGCGTACAGGTATTTTTTGTCTAAGCAAAAACATAAACAAAACGTTGGCGTTAAAGCGTCAACGTCAAAGAAATAAATATCGCTTATTATTTAAACAAATAATTAATTAAAAAAAAAAAAAAAAACGGTCAATGGCCATTAAAGTGTTCTGTATTTTTTTGCTAAAATTATAAAAACAAAACACTTTAACCCTGCACTTAACACTAAAAAACTCGCAATTTTTTTTGCAGAATTTAAATTAACTTATGTACCTAATTTGTTTATATTTAAGCCATAATTTTTTAAGCAAATGTTTACAAAATGGCATTTATTTTTTCCAAGCTTAAAAATATTTTTGGAAATTATGCCGTTTCTTCGTTTCTGGCAGATTGTTAAAATAATCAACCATAAGATTTGTTTATCAAAACAAATAAAAAAATAGATAATAAAAATATTGATTTTATTAATATTATTTGTTATTAAACACCTACAAAATAAAAACATCATAAATGCAAAAAAAGAAAAGTAAACACATGTTCGTAATACATGATTATCAAAATAAACAACAACAGCTGGGTGCGAAAGTTTCAATTAAAATTAACAAGGCCTTGTTTACAATGAGAGGAAAAGTGTTGACAAAGTAATAAAAAGTACACAGTGATTTTAATTGGAATTAAGCAAGCTTGGATATATGATAAATAATTTAACAATATTTGTAAAGAAAATGGAAATACGGAGGGATAGCACGATAATTAAGGATAAAGGAGCCTAAGGTTATTATATGTAATTGTTATGACGGCGTCCTCACCAAGGTGCTTTCAGCTTGGACTTAAATCAACCCCGATCTTTTGGAGATCTGTTAAGACCAAGAGAAGAGCTTAGTAGTAATTTTAGCATATGACTTCCTTAACCATATTCTTAACCCGCCAAAGGAGCTACAGCAAACTTCACCGAAGATTATGGATACATATTTTAAAACATCTTTAAGATCTACTTTTTTGCGTTTTTGGGTGTAAACAGAGAAACTTCTTAATCTTAAAACAATAATAGTCATGGACCTACTTTCCTGGGGTTAATGATCAGGTACTATCAATTGGATATCCGCCAATTTTTGCGCCAAAAGCTTCTTACAACTAAAGGATTAGTAAAATGACAACTTAATAGATATATATATAAATATTTTTCAAAAATATAAATCTACTTGAAACAACTCTTTTGAATGTCGGCTTAGATTGTAAAACTGATAAATCCATTTTTTCTATTACATGACATTTTGATACCGAAGGATAAAAATAAAGAGACGCAGCATCGACTAAGAAAAACATGTACATCAATTTGGGACTCTATAGAATATCAGAAAATTAGCCAAATAAATATAGGGTTTGCTTCTTAAGCTAGAAATAGAAAATAGAAGTTAGTAAGCAGGTTTACACTCAAAGGCGACGATTTATCTTGGCTTCCTTTTTAGATGCCAAATATTTTCGTCATCCAGTTTTAGATCCAAAAAGATAGTTTTTAATATACTTAAAATTTTTATTAATCCCGAGCGAGGAAGAAACCACTACTATAATTTCTGTGATAAGTCATAATAGAAAAAAAATAGCAAACAAAATTTCAGCGTGTAAATCTTGTGTAGAAAATGTCCCGTGTGATGGTCTGGACCTGTTAGAGCACCATATAATAGATATAACACTTCTAATCCCATCTAATCTAATTACCTTGGTGCATAGGATATTCTACTTATTGGTCGGAGCTTTTTATATGATTTGTTTCGCTTTTTTTAAAATCGCTGCTTTAATAGCATCCAAAATAAAATATTTTGAACCTTTTTATTTTGTTACATGTTGAAAACTCACTACTTCTAAACCGCACAAATTCACCCCTATCGTGAATAACAAGTGGAATTTTTGTTCCCATGAAATTTTTATTCCCCTCGAAGGGAAAAATCAATCGTGAAACTCCTGTGAAAAATTGTTCACGCTATCAGTTCCAGTAAATGTAAAAAAAGAAGAAAAATTAAAAAAAATAATAATCAATGAAATATAAAAAAAATATAAAAATAAAGCAACATATTTACTTTTGGAGGCAAAGTTTGATAACAACGTTGGTTTTTTTCACCTTTTAAATTTTATGTAGGTACTAAAATATTGTCCTATTATTCTGCCACCACGTCTTTCAAAAGCTTAACAAATCCACAGGTATATATCAGTTTGTGCCTTATTAATATTTGAATTATAAGAATTACTTACATATGGGGGATTTTTTGTCAAGTGACCCAATTTTTAAATCGATGTCTTCCGATTTGGATGAAATTTGCTCCAAGGTTAGTCCTATTGGAACTATTTTTCACGTCATTGTTCTCCTTTGAATTACCTATAAAAAATTTTTTATGGGAGTTATGATCGCAAATATGGGCATTTCCGTCAAAAGGTCCACCGTGACCGAAAACTTAAAAGTTATTAAAAGCTGATTATTTTACGGTATTGTTATAGAGAAATATTTAGATCTTACAAATTTTATAAATTTACACGTAAATTTGTTCACTTAGATGAACAGTCAGACTGCAAAGTTGTGCAAACGTAATTTCTTATTTGTGAGAATGTTTTATTGCATGTTTTCTTTAATATTATCTTCCTTAAAAGAGATGATATTTGATGAAAATTATTCCAAAAAAATTTTCTTACATGGTCCGTAATCTGAGGAATAGTTCGAAGAGAAATATGTAATTCGGATTAACGGTAAATTTTTATTTTTTTTAAATCATTATTCAGTTAAATTATTATGGAAAAAATGTCACGTTCGAAATGTCACGTATCGAACCAGATTTTGGCTTAAACAAAAAAAAATATAGAAGATTTTTGAATCAAACCAAAGACATTTAAATGTTACATTGCTACGTAAAATTCTGAAAGTGGTTTGACTAAAAAATTGTGCCAGGTTTCGCTGAATCACCCCTTTTTATACATGGCCACAAAAACTACTTCTATTTTTTTCACGTTCGAACCGCTACTTCTTATGCCATTATCTTTGACCTAGAACCGCGCTCCCCATAAACTTAAGCATATATAATAGTGCTTTCTTAGTGCTATAATTTAAGGGTTAAAAGAACGTAAAAGTATTTGTTGTTTAAAATGTTATTGCATTTTTGATGCGTACGACTGTCACGTTCAACACTTTGGAATTACCCATATGTGAAAAGGAAAAAAATTACGAGGGAAACATTATTTACGATAGGGGTCATTATCCCTCGCACCTTTAGGACCATCTTCATTGAGCAATCGATGTGCTTCTTTTGGTTTGCTCTATATATCGTTTATTGCCTAAGTGAGAAAACCCGTGTATAAAAGATACGCCATCCGTTGTAAATCCCGCATTTTTACACTTCCTACATGCCTAACAGAAATAGTGGTAAGGCCGTTTTTTTATTTATATAATTAAACGAAAAACACAAGCAATCATTTTAAATCACAGCTTAAAAATTTGCCATTTTCGTTTTAAATGTTATTTTTTATTTCTTATTTAATATTTATTTCCCAATAAAATCCCACATAAATCATGTTTATTATTATTTTTTGTTTAAATTCCCACAATTTTTTTTTCTTTGGGTAAATAGGTCATAATAAATTTTAAACTCTTTTTTGAAATACACCGCTGTTTTTTTGTTATTATTTCTTTTAAATAACAAAAGAAGTTCCCAGTCATTTTGGTTTGGTTTGAATTTGTTTATAAATTAAACTTTAATTTGCATATTTTTTTTAAAACCTCCTACAAAATGTTAATTTGGATCAATTTTCTATGTTTAAAATTTTATGATTATAGTTTCAGAAGCATTTAAATTTTTAACAAATTTTTTTTAACAGCGGAAATAGAAATTACATAATTTGAGTTTGTATTACACATAAATATTGTTGTAGAATTGTATTTGATACGATTTTAAATACAAATAAAAGCTAAACAGGATAATTTTCCTTAAGATATCTTCGCAATCAAACGTTAAATGGAAAAGTCCTTAGGTCTCGATGGCTGTTTGAATTGTGTAAACCAGTTCGATTTTTGTAATGTTGAACTGATGTTGAACTATTTCCCCAAAGTGTCTTATCTAAGGAGATTAAAAGATGGACATACGATGAGACGGTACACAGGAATTCGTCAATTACCACTTGTAGAATATCCAGAATGCTCTGATCTCTCCCTTGTTAGGAATTCTATCAAGACTCCCGAAGGTATTATTACAGGCCAATGTATGTTATGGCTTACCCTCGTATAAGTTGATGTTTATAGAAGTTGTGTAGACAAAGATGAATTTTAACAATAACTTTTTTGTGGATGTTCTACTCTACGTAAGCATAGACTAGGGCACCTCGGTGAGCAACTCTTTCATGACTTGGACTTTCTAAAGATCTTTGTTAGATCAGGAATCGGAGAATCTTCTGGATAAGGGAGGATATTTTGGTTTTTATTAGATGTTAAATCCATTCATTTAAGCTATCGAGTGAACTCGCAATTGCGAGAGACCTTTACCTTTAATAATGCTAATATAGAAACTAGAGTAGAACAGGGTTGTCGATTTAGTGGTTTCAAAACCGCCGATCTGGCAAGGCTGCCAGCTGTTAAATATCTGTCCTCTGTAGTATCATTTATTTAGTGAAAGGTTTTTCATTTACGAATAGGACAACCCAAGAACGCGTAAAAATAGTAAAAACTTATTACAAAGTTGGTGGTTCAAACGTGGCCACTTTAAGAGCATTACGGGGTGATTTTGGTCGTCATAATCGACTTTCTGTGCAAGGAATTGCATCGTCGCAATGTGCACACTGCCGAAAATATCGCTTCTGTTAGTGAAAGTATGGCAGGTAATCCGAATTCTCCGATACCACGGCGTGCTCAGCAATTGGGCCAACCTTGCGGCTCATTATGGAATATTATGAACTGCACGATATGTTGTATTAACAAGACGGTGCCACGAGCCATACAACACGACCGATTTTGGCTTTATCGCATGGGAAGTTTCCAGGCGGTCATTCAAATGAAATTGTATTTCGTACGTCCAAGCATCATAATGAAATAAAAGTTTCATCAAAATCAAAGCTTTAGGTGTGATTTATTTATCTTGAATTTTGAAAACGCAAAGTGGATACATAACCCGTTGTTATATAAATTCTGAAATAAGTTCTTAAAACTCATCTGTGCCCTCTAATACTCCTTATGATTTAATTTAATTACTACAAAAAAGTCACACAAAAAAGTCCCGTGGCTTAAGAACTCTCATAAATTCTCTAACACGGCATGAAATTAGGTCGTCTTTTACAAACAAAAAAAGTAGGAAAGATGTGAATCTTAAAAGAAAAAATGTATTAATATCTGTTTGCTTTCATTTCTTAAATAATGAACTAGATTCTTTTGTAGGTAAAAATAATAGTTTTAAATAAACAAAAAAGGAACGTGTTTGAAACAAAAAGGATTAACTATAGAAATACAAACGGAACATGTCTGCAAGTAAAATACATGACACTTTTAAAACCAGGTCGGAGGTCATGAAACGTAAGAATGAAAAAAGAAATGTAGATTAAATGAAAGATAGTATGAAAAATTCTTGAAGTAAAATGAAAAAAAAAATTATATTCTAAAAAACAAATTGGGTGGCCGTTTTCAAAAACAAAAAACAAAAATCTTTTAAGAAATATTAATCTAAAAAACTTGACCTTTGGAACTTACATGTAGTTTAATTCATAAGGTTTTTAGTTAACATTTAGCAACTTAGCAAAAATTCTGACCTGTTAAAGGTTTTTTTACCTTAACAGGTAGTCTTAAAATATATTTTTAAGAAATCTCTTGTGCAATTTATCTCTTTCATTTTCTTTTATTCTTTTCGGCTTAGAAAATTCAATTATTTTCAAGGTTTTGTGGATTTCTTTGATTTCATGTTGCGCAAATATTTTTGTTTCTTTTCAAAATCTGTCGGAATTTCTAATGAATTTTTCGTATGTTTGTTTGCCGTTCAATAGTTTGAAGTAGGCGTAGTTAATAAAATTAATTGTGGTGTTATTGTCTTGTTAAAAAGGCCATGTGTAGTTTTTATTGTTCGAAATTGAAAATTGACACCTGTTGAGAAATGTTCGTACAAAAATGTTAGTTGTTTTTAATAAGGTGTTTGAAAAAACATTAATCAATGTTAGAAAGTTGTCACTAATTCGTTTAAAAAAGCTATTTGTTTCTCTTAAACAAACAATAAAAGAATTGGCTAAAATTAAACCATTCAGAGATTTTTTGGGTGTTTAGAGAGAAAGTTAAAAAACCCATTTAAATACAAATTTCTAAATAAACTAAAGAAATAAGAATGCGTTTAAACTTTATAAAAAAAAGGATAAAAATGCACCGCAATCTAAACTATCAAAAATAGTTTTGGGCTTAATTTGACAGTGTGTAATGAATTTAACAACGTTTTGTGGTTAATTCAACTAGAATTACTATTTATCTTTTGTGCTTAGCTGTTTGAACAACACAAGTTTGTTTATATATACAATATATTGTACTTATTTCGACAAACTACTGAAAAATAATTTACACATTGTAAAGTCAACCAGCCAATCGCTGCGATGGTATTTTTTATCGAATTTTTTCTTGAAAATTATAACATAGAGACATTTTGACCTCCTAAATCCGAAAATGACAATAAAAATGTTGTACGATTTACCGTTTACCTGCTGTTAGGTGGTACCATATGGTACCGACGCAGTGACACCTTATAAAATGATTAAAATCTACTTTACCTGTATTTTGTAAGAAAATTCTATTTATTTCAGGAGATTATGAAAGTAACATATTTAATTCACAGTTATTTAAGATTGAGTATGTATAAAAGTAAGAAAAAAAAAAATAAATGTATGAATGTACGATTCTCTAGAAATCAATCAATCACTTTTCTTGACTGAAAATGTGATATGTTTTGAAACATGGATAAATGCATAGAGCCACATCACATTTTTCACACTTCACACGCGATCTACGAGTGCAATTTAATCCTTGGCATCGCCTTTTGGTACTTTCGCACGGATAGTGCTCTTCTCCATCGAAGCGATCACACGCTGGTATGTTTTGACGTGGCACAATTGTGTTTGACACACGAATCGAAACAGAATTGCAATAATGCATAGCAATGTTTCGTCGAAACTGCAGTTGCGTGATATTATTTCCTGCTTTTCTTTGCAGTAACCAAGCATTTTGCAGTGATGCATCCAACAACCATGTGAATATAGACCACCACCATTTATTTTTCCGTACGCCTGGAGAAATAAAAAAGATTTTATCCTGCTCTGATTGAACTTGAGATTGCTGAGAAATAAGAACTTACCACATCTGTAATTTGCAATGTTTTGGTCCATTCGATCCGTACCGCCCATATATTTATTATATTTTTCAACCGAATTTGGTCGATCTAGCTGCACACGTTGTCTCACCTCTCGGTTGAATCTCGTAGCCTTACCAACAGGATCTTTACCATATAATGTCGAGGCAACACATACACATTTATTGTCGCGCCACTTGGTGATAGAGATGTTGTGATCTTTTAGGACAATGCTTTCAATTTTTCCTCGATCACCTTTATTTAATTCTTGGTTGCTCGGTAGCGGGCAATTGTGAGGAATTCGCATTTCTCTAATAGTTCCTGTAGCGGAGTGACCAATTTTCTTCAAGTATTGAAGCACTGGAATACCAGTAAATAAATTATCAAAGTAAAATGAATATTTTAATTGGTTCATGTGACCGGGAAACTCCTGAATCATTTGCAATAATGGCGCGACACATTTTCCGTAATTTTTTTCCAACCCTGGATTGATACGAGGATTTCTACCTTGGTAAATTTCGTAATTTATCAAATATCCTTCAGGAGTATTTAAACACCAAACTTTGTAACCGAAACGCAGCGGTTTCCCCTTGATAAATTGCTTGCAACTATGGCGACCGAAATATTTGATCATAGATTCATCGTACGACAGATTTTCTTCCGGGTGAAAGTTTTTCATAAAGTTTTGCTTCAGTTTATCTGTGAGTGGTCGTAATTTCCACATTTTATCGTTTGCATCAAAACTATTTTTAGAAGCAAAATGAATGCATCGTTCAATTTGATGAAATCGATCTCGAGACATAGCCATGGAGATCATTTCATTATAAAGATCACTATCTCGACTCCAGTAGGATTGTTTACATGGAACATGATTGTAGCCTGTTACAATCATTATGCCAATAAAAATTCTTAGTTCGTCCTTTGTAATATTTGGATTTTTTTGTGAAATAAGCACTCCATATTCATTACTTTCATCGCAAATCATTTGCAAAATCTCATCGTCAAAGAATTGTTCGAATAAAACATGCGCTTCTTTGGCACAATCCAAATAATTCGGTGCTGGAAAAATCGGCTTTGTAGCGTGAAATGCGGACTTAGACCATTTAAATTTGTCCTTCAAATGCGGCACAGACGACGGAATTTTCATTTCTGGACCAACATATCGCCATGAAACCGAAGGCATCAGTGGAACCCGTGAGATATTCGAATTTTCGGCATCACCTACTGCTTCTTCGATGGATTGATCTTTTCCCTCTTCGAATAAAACACCATCACAATTTGATCCGCCAACAAATTCAATTTCTGCCACCTGACATAACTGATTGTGATGTAAATCAATAATCGACCCACCTTCATTTTCATCTGCATCATCTTCAGCTGAATCATAGGCGGGATCCGGTGGCTGCAAATATACGGCAGCAATTTCTTCCTCTCCTGAATCATCTTCAAGCAAAGACTGTAAATAGTCTTGTATTTCATGCAGTTTCATACTTAAAATAAAACACGATAATTGAAAAAATCATAAAAACCTTGCATTCGTAATCAAAATGAAGAAAAACTATATAAAAAACGAGTTTCATATAGATAATTGACGTAAAACATAATAAATATTGTAGTGGTCAATTTGTAAGAAATCACTGCGGCGGTACCATATGGAACCGCTTTAATTCAACAAACGTTTTGAAAACCAACAACACTTTTTTTCATATCAAAATATTATCCACTTTGCAGCTTATTTATTCTAGTTTCATTATATATTAAGGTTTCACTGAAATTAATTACAATATATATTTAATTTGTACTTACGTCTTGCGAGAACTCATTTTTTCACTTTTGTGTAGACCTTTTTTTTAATTCACTTTGTGCGAGCTTTTAAAACGGAATTTGCAACTTAAATGACCAAAACAAAAGACACACATGTTTTGTGGCATTCATTTACCGTTAGAGAAAAATGTATAATAATGTTAGAGTTACCGTGTTGTATTTTAATCGCTTAAAGCGCAAAACGCTAAAAGTGGTTCCATATGGAACCGTCGCAGAGATTGGGTTAACCCAGCAGGACTGTGGAGCCGTCAAAAATAGTTTTAACTCCAACTCCAACCGCTAAATTGTTTTAAGTCCGGCTTTACCTCCAACTCCGACTCCTACTTTTACATTGAAAGCTAAATGTATATGAGACTGGTTCTTTTTGACTTTAAACTCTTTTTTTAATGCACTACATTTTAAATGGTTAAATAAAGCAGGACAATTTTTCTGTAAAAATTTCTAATCGATACTTTTAATATTGCATAGCCAATTTCAAAGAATTTTTATTTTGGAAAATATTAAAAAATTGTTTATGCCGAAAACTGTTTGAGTCGAAGCCGCGAGTTTTTGTTGATACTTCGACTTCGACTCCGACTCCACAGCCCTGATTAAAAGCTACACTATATTCATTAATTTATAAATGTATCGTGCGATGAACAACACAAGTTAACATTATGAAATTTTTTATTCTCGATTTGACAACATTTTGTTCTTGACTTGACAACGAGTGGTATTATTTATTTACTTTTACACTTACACCACAATAGTGGACAGGGTATTATGCGTTTGTGCAGATTTTTGTTATGACCTAAAATATTGGTCCTACTCGCACTTTAAAGTGCACCGATCGAATAAGAATCTCTTTTTTAATCGGTCTAACGATGTCCGTCCGTCTGTCTGGCTGTCCATGTAAACCTTGTGCGCAAAGTACAGGTCGCAATTTTTGGGATAATTTGATGAATAAAGGTTCTGTCAAAAGCCTTTTGACTTAGTATAAGAAAATGCTACAGGTGGTGTCGGAACTACAACAATCGAAAAACAACAAAAGCAACATAGGGTTTTGGCATTGCATTGTTAATGTTAACGGATCGAAATTAAATGTCAACCATTTCTAACAAAACACTAACAAATCAAAACAAATTGGTACGAACTGTCAAAATCAGATGGCGTTTCGACACCACCTGTAGTTGATTCGCCTTGGTTATAGCCTGTTGGACTATATTCAATGCAGTTGGTCGAATATGGGGATATTTAAAATCGCAGCCTAATCTGAGTAAGTGAGTCCAGTCCGTATACGTTTGATTTCTTGGCTGAACGTTTAGGGACGATCGAGAATCGGAGCTTTTTGGATTGCATTATATCGGAGTCGATCATTTACCTGTGAACTGGACTCAAGATCGTTTGAATTGTACCATTAAACGGAAGTCAATCGTCAACGTTTAAAAAAATGGCTTAAAAATGTTTTAACGATCTCACAATAGGTTACCAGTGGGAAGTAATATTTCACTTCAAATATTCTCATACCTGTAGGGCTTTTTTGTTGCTTATTTATAAAAAATTTTAAATAACACCTAATTTTTCAAAGATTTATTTTTTTAATAATTACCTATCTGCTATAAACAATTTACCTTGTTTATATTGGACTTTAAATCATAACTTTATATTTAAGCAGCCATGAGTTTCAAAAAACTACGCTATTACAAAATCATTACACAAGGTCTAACAAGATAATGCCGGGAGGGCTTCATTTAAGAATACAATTATTCTTGTGTAATTAGACTCTTATAATATTTTTAAATAATGTAATTAAACAAAGGAATTAAATAATGATAAATAAACAATAATAAAGTTGTTAGATACAAAGATAAAAGGTGGCAATACGTTATTTATTTGTTTAGGTTTTCTTTAAAGATGCTCAAATTTGAACCAAGCAAATGAGTTTTTGATTCAAAAATTTGTTTAAGTTTATATTTTTTTTTTTTTTAATTAAAGATTGTTTACAATGTTTTCTTTAATTACATTTGACGGTGAAGGTTATTGAAGATTAAAGCAAAGCGCTTTGTAATTTTTTACATATATTTTTGTCAACTTAAAGATTTTTTTTTTGTTTGTTTTACGGCTTCAAATTTTTGTAGTTGACATTGCCGTTCTAATTTTAGCTTAAACCAATTTGGCAATTTGTTTCTCAATTAAATTTTTAGCAAAATTTTGATTTCTTGTTATTATTTTCGATTTAATTTTTCTAATAAATAAATATTTATTTTGTTGGCAAAGCGGTTTCAAACTAAAAACTTAATATTGACAAAACATATACATATATGGGGGATTTCATGTCAAGTGACCCAATTTTTAAATCGATGTCTTCCGATTTGGATGAAACTAAGGTTAGTCCTATTGGATAGTAGTTTAGACACAAATTTTGAACAAGATCGGTCAAAACGTTTCTGAGTTGGAGGGGGTCAAAATTTGACATTTTGGCCATACAGGTGTTCTTTTTTATCCTTGTAACTTATTACCTATTGGTGTTAGCAAAATTTGTCCCAAGTAGTTTCGATAGCTATTTGATCAATCTTTCGAAAAAATTTTTAAAAATGTTTTTTTTTTAATTTAAAACCTTTTTTATAATTTTTTTTTCGGAATGTTTTTTTTTTTTTGCTCAAAAGAAAGCTTATGTCTTTTCCTTTAAGGTAGTTCTGGTATTTTAGAAAAAAATTCAAAATAGTGCTGCATATGCTAAAAATTTAAAAACCCTCGTCTGGAGTTAGAAATTATTTTTTTTTTATACATAAGCCATTTGCATCCAAAAAAGCGACCAAAGCTACCTTAAAGGAAAAGACATAAGCTTTCTTTTGAGCAAAAAAAAAACATTCCGGATAAAAAAAAAATTTTAAATATAAAAAAAAAAAATTTTTAAAAATTTAAAAAAAAAAACAAAAAAAATATTTTCGAAAGATTGATCAAATAGCTATTGAAGCTACTTGGGACAAATTTTGACCCCCTCTAACTCAGAAACATTTTGACCGACCTTGTTGAAAATTTGTGCCTAAGCTACTATCTAATAGGACTAACCTTGGTGCAAATTTCATCCAAAGCGGAAGACATCGATTTAAAAATTGGGTCACTTGACATGAAATCCCCCATATATAAAATGATTTTTTAAAGATAATTTGTTTTCATTGTTTTATTTGTTACATCCGTTTTACACCTAAGATTTTCTTCAGTTGGCAAAGCGGTTCTTAATTTAAGCTGAGTCTGATGGGTCAATGACTAAAGCGCCCTATACATTCACTATATTATTTCAATTTTGCCATATATTATGCAATAAGTGGCACTTTGGTTTCAATTAAAATCTGGCGCAATTTTTATTAAAAAAATCATAACCTATAAGTAGTACAAGCATAGTACAATGTTGCCAACACATTTAAGAGCTGTGCAATAAAAATCAAAAGTTATTTTATTGTTGCCAATATATTGTGGTAATTATATTACAAGTGTATGTGCCGCTTTAATTTTCTAGCTTTTAGAAATATGATTTGTCTTGTCCCATTTAATATAATTGTTAGTTTCCATTTCGGCTTTTTCTTGCCAAAAAAAGTTTTCTAGTTGGCAAGTCAGTTCCTAACTAAAACGCATGCTTATGCTTTAAAATTTAGTTTAAATAGAGCGTTTTTTATCTATTAATT
Organism: Pollenia griseotomentosa; assembly: GCA_963931875.1. Taxonomy (NCBI): domain Eukaryota; kingdom Metazoa; phylum Arthropoda; class Insecta; order Diptera; family Polleniidae; genus Pollenia; species Pollenia griseotomentosa. The sequence continues at coordinate 196,554,248 of OZ007561.1, read as the reverse complement.
TTCAGTGTCTATTAAGTGGGCAGAAGGGTTTCTAACGTTTTAATAGGCAATTCCATTATTTATTTTCACAATTGCGTTTTAAAATATGTCCTAATATATTTTCAATTTTAATTCCCCTATGGTGATGGTATAATAAAACAATTTGAAACTGTCTGCGCAGATTTAGTTGTGGGTTTATATTACACAAATGTCAAATTCTGATTTAAAAAATGTTGTTATTTCAATACTTCAATATACTACGTTTTATAGTATATACATTAGGGGTATAGCTTATTCCCATTTTTTGCAAATATCAAAATGGCCCTAGCATAGGCGACTAGTCCATTAAAACCTATTAAAAAAAATTAGATTGTTTTTTAATTTTGTTCGGCATTAGGTCATGAGTTAAAACAATTTTTAAATAAAAAATATAAACATATTTTGTTTAAAAATTATATTTTATTTAGTTCCCAATATTTCGGTCAACTTTGTTGACCATCTTCAGGGGTTCTTAAAAAATATAAATAAACGAAAACAAAAAATTAAAAATGTAAACAAAAATGTGACAAAAGCTTACGGCTCCAGCAAGTTATTTTTGTTTACATTTTTAATTTTTTGTTTTCGTTTATTTATATTTTTTAATAACCCCTGAAGATGGTCAACAAAGGGAACTAAATAAAATATAATTTTTAAACAAAATATGTTTATATTTTTTATTTTAAAATTGTTTTAACTCATGACCTAATGCCGAACAAAATTAAAAAACAACAAAATTAAAGGTCAACAATTCACAACTTTAAACAAAAAATTAGATTAATTTTTCGCGGTTCTCAAAAAAGGTCACCCACAAAACGCGGTAAAGTTGGAAAATTATTTTTTTTTATTTTTATTTGTACTTATACATTTAGCCAAAATCTTGAGCAAAACAACGCGCACATTAAATTTGAAATTCATGTCCTTTAATAATAAAGAAACTTTTAAACTTTTTTTTCATTTATTAATAAAATATTTAAAATTTTTTATAAAATTTTTTTCTATAGGGATTTTAGAAAATCGCTTTTGTGGGTGAGGTTTTTATTTTCAAACGACCCAAACAAATTGTTTTCGTAAATAACACAATATTCGCTATCGCGTAGTGCTAGGGCCAAAATTTGGTTGTTCCCCTAATATACATATGTATATATACATATATATATGATGATATTTATATCAAAGTATATTTTGCCACAATTAATGGAGTGTGGCCAACCATTTCAACTAAGAGTAGACGGACGGTTCACAATGAAAGTTTTAAGCTGACACAATGTTTCCACATTAAAGTTTTAAGATACTAATTGTGAATTCCCATGTTATTTTCTTTGTTTTAATTAACATACTACATAATTCCTAATTTAAAAAGGTTGTTACTTAATTTAGAATTTTTTTTTAATTTCATTTTAAACTACTGGTTCAACACTAAATTTAAACTCATTGTGTGTTCCAATTTCTATAATTGGCAAAGCGATTCTAAATGTTTAAAAACTTTGTCAGGTATTGCTTAAGATTTTTTGTCTATTTCTAAATCTATCATTTTCTAAACACTCTACAAATAAATGAATGGAAAATAATGAATGACTTACAATTAAATTTGATACTTTTTTTTGAAAAGTGTCATGTCTACGCTCTAAAAAAAAGAAAAATTTTACATAACGAATTCATAACTATTACAGTGAAATTTGATAAACACTATAAAACTTATACCACAACTATTGTATAAAAAAAAATACAACACAAATCTATTGTTTACAATTATGACTTATTGTCTGTCTTTTCATACACTTAAAGTATGACAGACAAACCTACACAGGGTAAATTGAAGAAGCGATCAGGTAACGGTTACCATATTTTTCCAAACCAAAATCACAATTAAACCAACTACAACATTATTGACACCTTACTGGCTGCCATTTATAAACACGTGTCAAATCAATGGAAATTTAGTTGTTAAAATGCTACAGTTACTAGATTTCAAATATGTATTGTTGAATTATGGATAACATTTTTAGATTTAGAAGATAAAGTGGAAAATGAAGAATCTTTTTATTCGAATTTACAAAGAACAGGTAGATTTGTATAAAAGATAAACTGTTCAAAGACAGTGAACAGAAAATTAAAAACATTATTTGTTAGCGTGAGGTTGTTAACCGTTATGTAAATGAAATTCGGAAGTTAGTTTCCTTCAAAGTAATGTTTAACTTTATTTTAAATAAAAATTCTGTTCTTTTTTTATAAAATTTAAATTATGGAAAATCTTACTTTATATACTAAAAAAAAAAATTTTAAAAAAAATTTTTAGAATTTGTTTTTGTTTTAAATGTAATTGTTCGAAAGAAAGAATTCTTTCGCACATCGAAAATAGGCAGTAATTCTAAGAAAGTTGGTAACTTTTTGGATACTCTACTTAAAATTTTTCAAAAGTCTCACTTTGATTTTTGAAAAGATTCCTGGAAATGTTTCTCTTTTTTAATCTATTTCCGGCTCTAAGTACTGGGTAAGTCAAAAGTCAGTGGACAACGTAATTTTTTTATAGTGACTATAGTGCGTTGGAGAAGGCTGACATTTTAAGCTGTGCTCGCCTCTTTAAGATTATTACCTACATAAAATGATTACAAATAAATTGAAGTCAATGTTGAACTTTAAACAGTCATCCCAAACAGTCATGCTCTCTTTTAGATTTCTATACATCCAGAAATAACACAAAAATAAAATAAATTAAAGCTTCTGTTCGTTATGAACTAAAAAACTTACAAAGTCTTGAAAACTTAAAATTATATCTTAAAATTAAGCCTTATACAGTCTTATGCAAAAAAAGTTTAAGTTAACGTCAGTAAACCGCTAAGCTAAGCTAAGGTTTAGTTTGTCGGTTAACTAATGTTAACTTTTACTTTTTTATTGCATAAGAGAGATGTTCTCTTAATGTCAAATTTTATGTTAAAAAAATACCAGCCAGAATAAATAACTCTCTCTTGATCAAATTAAATTGATTTTTAGATCGGAAAGAAGGACGCCTATAACTTCAAAATTCTAAAAACCTAATTATTGTTTTATTTTATTTTTAAACTAAAAAATTCTTCTGCAGCATCTCACAAATGTTTCCAAATCATTCATCATTTTTTTTTTAATTAAAGAACGACCACTTTTTCTTTCACTTTTAAGCTAACGGCATAAAAGAGTTTTATTATTTCCCTCAATCATAAAATCGACCATTTAAATAATCCATTACCTCTAAGAAAATGTGTAAAAGTCCTAAACTCATTAAAAAAAGAAAAAAAAACTTGGTAACTTTATTTCATATATAGGTCAGCCTGTCAACATGAATTTAATTTGTTAAGAAACAAAAGTGTAACTGTATTCTTTAACCCTTTTGCTTACAGAAAAAAGCCACATGACGAAAGGTCAACAAGAGTTTAATGGATTTTTTTCTCATTATCTCATGAACATTTGAATAAACTGAGAACAATGTGTTGATTAAGAATATAATAAAATTTTAATGAAATCATTGTTAGAGTTATTGTAATTACAGTCGAAATGCTTTCTCTGACATTTATTTTAAGAAACATTGAAATTTGTTGAACAAAGAAAATTCTTGTTGTCTTTTACAAACCACAACTTGATTTTTTTTTTTTTTTTTTTTTTTTTGAAAAGAACTCAACAATTTCTATTGTATTGAAAATCATTTTTTAAATTTTTTCTAAATAAATTTGTACATTTTAATGAAAAGAAAAATTCGTTTGACACTGACAAGTCAATATTTAAATTTTTAATACATTTTTAAGGTTTAAAACGAGTTTCCACTTAAAAGAAACAAAAAGTCATGCATATATCGTCTTCTTGGGTTTCTTTGTTCTTTTAGAGTTGTAAATTTAATTGTTTTTTTTTAAGAATTTTATTTTTCAGGCCTTGTGAAAAAAAATCTCATATTTAAGTATTTACATTTATAATTATGTAAACCAGTCAATTTTAATAAAACATCAGCTGGATCTCCATAAATTGTTAAAATAATTATAAAAACTTTATAGACAGTTTTATTTTCGTTGTTTATTTTAATACTTCTTGTTTAACAATTTTAAGAAATTTAATAAAAAAAAACCCATCACTAAATCTTAAAACATTTAATAAAAACTGCCTATTGTCTTCGATTTACAGAAAATTTTATAGATTTATACCATTAAGAACATTAAAAGTAACCTAATAGTTTAACTATTTTAGTTAAACTTAATTTAAACTTTAAGTTAAAACTGCAAAGAGTTTGAAAAATAGACTATAGGTTAATTGATTGTTTAAATATGTTTCTTAAACTTTATAATAACTTTAATTTAAAATGCCAAGAGAGTGACAGAAAGTGTAGATAACAAATTTAGAATTGATCCTCTGAAATAGAGAAAATATCGGGCTAACACCTTTAATGGTACTTGCTGTCGGCCAGAAAGGGTTAATAGCCAATATTAAAGGATGCTCCCTCAAACTGTAGTTTTTTTCTAATCTAATGTCAAGTTCCTCAAAAACTTTTGCTAAACCGACCCTTATTAAACATTAATTAAAAGCTTCAGTACTTTAAATGATGGTTGATTCTACAAAACACTAATCATTAGATGAAAATAATGTATAGGTGCCACTTCTTCCCAAGGATTGTATAGATCATGAAATTAAAGCCTTACTTAGAATCCCGAACCGAGCTTTCCCTGTAAACGCAAGGACTCACCCACAGACCGAACTGAGAAACAGAACACAGGTTGTGTCGTTATCAGACCGATTTCGAAGGAGCACACAGAGCGACCATTTAACCGGCCGGTATAAAACTTAGACGCCCATAGGTTATGAAGCAACTTTAAATTTCAGCAGTGATTATGCTTTCTGTAGTGCCATACTGAAGAGAAGTCAACAGCAATCTGTCAATTTTAAGATTTAGATGATTTTGAGATATTAGCCGCACCTTTATATCTCGAGAATGAAACACCAAGACGCTAACGCACAGCAAATTCAGAATTTTGCCGTAATAAAGCAACCATATGAAGTTTTTAAGGGTTAAGCAAGCCATTTTTCTTATCGGAGTATTACTTAGAACATCTATGAATATACAATCTATGAATATATAATTGGTTCACGGAAGGCTGGTTATCAGGTTAACTGGAGATTTAGTTATACATATTTCCAACAACAAAATACATTTATTTAAAATTTTTTTAAACATATTTTGTTGCTGTTAATATAACTACATAACCATATAACCTGATAGTCCACCTTTTTTGAACAACCAAAATATTTAGTTTACGGTAAATTGTTGTCTTTTTGTGACGTATGTAGATGCACAGAAACATTTCATTATCAAAAAAAAATTGAATGCGCTATCTTGGTTTCTTCGTATTATGGTGTTTTGTACTATGAGCTGCTAAAACATGGTCTATCACAAGAGAGCTTCGTTTAGAGAAAGCAATCAAGAGAGCTAAAGCATCCAGAGCAAAACTTCTGTTTAAAGTTCACTTTTTTCACAAGGCGAATTGACTAGAAGGTGGGGTCAAGTCAACATACGGTGTTTTTTTCGATGGTCGACTTGACAAAGTTTTTTATGTAAACAAACCAATTTTTTTTATTAGCAATTTTTTTGACAACCCGACCACAGAAGCAGTGTTGTTGTAGAGTTGACCTCACCTTCTAGTCAATTCGCCTTGCTTTTTTCGCATACCCAACACGAATGTCAAAAACATTAATCAGTAGTTAATTAGCAACTTTTAAGCGAAAAGCACGATATCGATTCAGAACAAATTATTAAATTAAATTATAACAAATTGAATTGATTTTTTTTGCTGCAAAAATACTCGTATATCTAAATTATGAACAAAAATGCTGCAAACAGTAAAATATGCAAAAATATGCACTAACAAATCAATGCCAAAATTCATAAAAGGCTCCAAAACTGATAAATATATCGTTTGTGCCTTCATTGGTCGCACAAGGAAAAACATGCAATTGCATATTTTTGGTTTCCCTGGTTTTAACTAACAAGGGTCTCACTTCCATGATAAAAAGAAACCCCGATAACGCATTCAGCTTTTAAAAATTAAATGTTTCTGCGCATCTACGTCACATCAGCGTATAAGTACAACTAAAATATAGAAACACAAGCAAACTAACATGTATATAATTTGCTGATCTGACGTCATATTAAACAGTTGAATTTTGTAAACTTGCGCAATGCGTAGTCTTGTTCATATCATTCTTGTGTCAGCTCTACTTTAAAGTTGACCATCAATTTCAAACCTTAAACTCCCAAGTTTTAAACAAATCTTTATTTTTTCAAATTAAACCCTCCCAATTTTTACTTTTGTCTTAATTAGAACAAAAAAACCCTGTATTTTAACTCGCCCTCTTTTGTTTAAATAACAATTTATTTAATATAAATTTCTTCAAAAATTTTGTCATGCTTTTACTAAATATTTATTTACAGAACTAATTTGATGACCGTAAAAAATACATTCTTTTAAGATTTATCTAATCTGTTAAAACAAAGAGAACGCCTTAAATATTTGAATCTTTCTTTTTTTAGGACTTTCCTAAATGGACAAGTTTTAGTACCTGTCTTAAGACAAACACAATGTAAGGGACTATAGGGACTTTTCAAATAACCAGTAGCTTAAGAAAATTTCAATAAAAATGTGGTTTAAAGGTAAAATAGAAACAAAAAAAAAAAGAAAATATTTCAACATTCAAGTAGAAGTAAAATTTTAAGAGAAAGTTGAAATAGAGCTTAAGAAAGGGAGAAACTACGTAAGAAAGATTAAGGGAATTTTGTAGAGAAACATATTTTTTTCATGTGGTTAGAGGATCTTCATATGTGTATTAAAATATGAACTTACAATAAATAGCACTGTGGTCGAATTTGACACTTTTCTTAAAAGTTGGGCCAATCCTTCTAAAAATTCCATCGTTCCCACGGCAATCGGTGCTACGCACCGAAACAACTCGGAGTTCAACCAACAACGGCCAAGGATTGTCAATTCTGCATCACCTGTCTCAACATTTCAGGTCGCGTTGCTACCCCCACCGCTGAACTTCAACCTAACTTAAAACGAAGGCACTCCCGTGCCTATGTTCTGTAACTCCCGCTTCGAGAAACTTTTCGATTGAAACCTGAGGAATGAAACACTATAAATTGAAACAAACAACTGTTTTTCGTGGCTACCTATATGACAGTGTCCCGTGATAAAAGATACCAAAAGTGATACATCCCCCTTGGTCAGCGATAGTAGATACATGGTTGACCCGTCATCCATGCGGGGCCACGATTGTCTGAATCCAGTGTTCGCGGCCCATCTTTCTTAAGCAATATCGAAAGCCGATCTCCGAAGTTCAAGTTTGCAGAAGAGCAGAGGCACGCCAACGCCTTCTAAATCTAGTGGAAACCCTTAGGTAGTGCCAAGTCTAGTAAGCTCATATGCCCTTAAATTCCAGAGTATATCCCCTTGCCCGCCACAATTTACAAAGTAAAATTAAAAATGTATTAAAAGCAAAATGTCTGATTTGACTAAGGAAGAAATTGTGGACCTTACCGTTGAAACTCAAGATTTAGTTACGGAAAATATTGAAATTTAATTATAATTACGTGCTACTTCTACTACCGCGCAAACTGCTCTCACTAGCCGCCAACAAACACGAGTCGCAGGCGACGAGTAGCAGCGATATGACCCTTAACGTTAACAGCCTCTTGCAAGCCCAAGTGTGAAATGTTGTCTATAGGCAACAATAAGGCCTAACCCTGTATTTTTGTTCCGGAATTTTGCCTTTTTTCGGAAATAATTCTAAAACTAAATTTAATTTTAAACGAAAACCGAAACCGTTTAAAGCATTTTTCAATTAATTGACTTTAAAATACAAAAAACATTTTGTTTTTCTTAAAAAGTGGTTTGCCAACATTTTGCTTATAAACAAGTTAATAAAAATTTCTTTTAAAAACTTGTCACTGAATTAATTTTTAAATTAATTTGGCTACACTTTTATTTAGTGTTATTTTAATTCAATTTAAAAAAATGGAAAGAGTAGTGTTTCAAATTGTAAATATGTAATTTATTTTTTTTTTTTTTAATTAAAATATTGAAAAAGTAAAAAGCACTAACCTTGTTAATCATGTAACGCTTGATCTGAAAAAGTTAAAGAGAATAAATATTTGATTAAATTTAAGAGAATACCAATTTGCAACGCCACAAAATTAGAAGTGTTTGAAATTAAATAATTCAATATGAATTCATATAAAAAACAAAATTATAAAATATTTTTGAATTTGTTTTTGCTTTCAATGAAATTTTTGGCGTTGCGTTACGTTTTACACCATTAGGCCCTAAAACTAATGTGTTGTTTCCAGGTGACAAGAAATTGATTGTGTAGTAAAATTTATATGAAAAGCTCTCAAAAAACTGAGTGATTTTCATATAAATTTTTTTACACAATCAATTGTTTGTCACCTGGAAACTGCACATAAGTTAGAAAATTGATTGCCATTCCCAATTTATACTTCCATCTATTATATTAATTAGCTTTACATTTTTATTGTTTATTCAATAAAATACTTTCTAAATAACCTACTTTACATTTTTCAATGAAACTCAATAATTTTACTTCCCATATTTACTTCCTACATACTGAACACACTTCCCTAAAAACCCAGACTTTGATTATGCAAACAAATTAATAAATAATGTTAAAAATAATAATAAACTATAGCAAATGTTAATAAAAATGATCTAGTTATTTACATAATAATTAAATATCAAATGTCTATAAAAAAATATTTGCACAATAAAACAAGTGGAGCAAATAAAATAAATTTAAAGAAAAAGTAATAAATAAAATGAAACCAAGGAAAATGAAACTAAAAAGAAAAAAAACAAATTTTATAGAAACAAAATTAATTAAATTAAGATAAGCTTCAAAATTAATTAAATTAAGATAAACTTGCTTCATTTTTTTAATTAAATAATATTTTCTGTAAAAAATTTCTTTGTTTCTTTCTTTGCAGAATCTTAATTTTATACAAGAAAAATACAACTATGGCAACCTTATATTATAAATACAACTCTGCATATGTTTCCTTTTAAACTAAGAAACGAGCCCACTCTAAACAAATTCGTTCAACAGAAATTCAAAAATATTAAAAACTTCAGAGCCTTCATTTTGTTCAATTTCAAAGACCTTTCAAGTAATGTTTGGTCTTTTGAATACGACACAAATCTATGGCATACAGCAAAATCAAGAACATGACACCCATCTACAAATCATAAACTCCACCTTAGCCACGCCCACTTCAACTACACCAACATCGTCGATTAACCCCACACAATCACATCGCCGAAGTCATTCTTCAGTCTCCGATACCGGTAATAGATTTTTTGCTTCTCTAACCTCTAAAAATTCTACAAATTTTATAGAGAAATTTCTTAAAACCGATCTCCTAAGTACCTATGATACCATAAAGAATTATCGCAATTATCCAACCGCCTCCCAAAATCATTCGAATAACTCCAATAAACGTAACTCAGAACCTTTGAACTTGGAGAGTGGTGGCAAATTATCTTCTTTCAATTGTTTGCATGGCAGTTATCGTCATAGTTTTGATGGTGACTTCTATGATCGGGTGAAAGTAAATAGTAGAAATAATAGCAAGGATACTTCCCCGCAGGATTTTCAAAAAAAGACTGACATGACTATTAAGTGTTCTAAGAATTTATTAGCTGTTGATCCAGTCGAACAGGGCCCAGCCACTTTACAAAATTATCAAAAAATACCAGAAAGTGAACATGATTTAATGGTGGATTCTTTAGTGGCTTCGAGTGGTGCCAGTTCGGGTGAATTTAATAGTAGCAGTGATGCCACCAACACCACATCTAGCAGTAATGGTATCTCATCATCATTGTCTTCATCGAATCTTTATAAAAGACTTTCTTTTGGCGGACGAAATTCCCAGAATACTAAGCAAGAGAAAAGTGTAGATAACAATGCGCAGGCGCAACAGCAAAAAGATGGGGTAAGTAAAAAAGTATATTAATCTTGCAACGCTTTTAATAGGGTATACAAAGCAACTTTCTAAAAAAAAAAATTTATAGTTTATACTCAGGGCGGGGAGGCAGCTCGCGAGTCGTTGCAATTATTTTTTAATGCTAATGGCTTGGCCTCTTACAACTGTACTTACTGAGTTTCAGTTTTTACGCTTTTCACCATTAACCATATGCAATCGTTTTCAACCTTAATTTTCTAACATGTTTGTCTGGTGACAATTGAACTGAAACGTGTATGGAGCGCATTAATGAAAATCAGTCCCGGTGTACAAATTTTAAAACCTACAATCACTGACTGACGGTGCCCACCTTATTATTGCATCATGCTCAGTCCAAAACTGCAGCCGGATTTTAAAGTCACATTGAGCAAGTTTTTATTCTGAAATTTTCGTATTTATTTTCTTGAATATCAAAATTAAACACATTCCCTGTCTCTTTCCTTCTTCTTTACAAATAGATTTGAAGCAAGAAATATTGCCTAATGTAACTTAGTCTAAAACTCTCACGAACAATTGCAATGCTTTGAAAATGTTTATCAAGTTAAAAATCAATTCTATTAAATAATTTCAATGCCAAAACCTGTGTTATACGAAAAATATGGTAAAGTAAAGGGTTTCCCGTTATTAAACCAGATAACCGTTACTGCTTTTAAGGGTTTAACAAAATAAATTTCACTTCTAGTAATTTTTCTTTTTACTTTGTTTATTTAATAACATTTTTTTTTATTGCCAAAAACGTATTGTTAATTAGGGTTAAACAAAAAAATTACATGTATTTGTTGGCTAAAATTTATTAAAAAGTTGTTTCATACAAGTATGTATCTTTATTTTGCCATTTTTTGCTATTTGATGCTAAATTTGCATATTTCATTTTTTATTAATTTCTTTTTTATTCAAATTAAGCCAATAATTTATAAAACAGTAGTAATAACAATAATTTAGAAGAATTAATAAAATCAAAAAATTTCTTTGTGAAATTGGCATCGCTGATGGTAAAAGTTTGCTTAGAGTCGACTTACATTTAATCCCCCCGCATTTACACAAAGACTTTTTATTGCTGCAACAGTTATTGGATTTTTCGATATTTAATTGATCAATGCTTCTTATTCTATATATTATATTGGTAGGTTGATAATCCTTGGTCGGTACGGTTATTTGTAGCAGTGTCGCCATAAAGCAACTAACTCTTAGTTTGGGATATGAAGAATTAATAATATGCTTAATAGGCAATACTGACAACAATTTATATATGCATATACTTTATAGCGAAAGTAAAAACTTTTTGAAAGAAAAATGCTTGATTTAACCAAGGAAAAATTATTGAAGAAATTGTGGACCTAACTGAAATGGCTGTCGAAACTTTATATTTAGAACATGCTGAAAATATAAAATTTGGCAACAGTGCTCATACGTAACAAAACAAAAATACGACAGAAAGAAATACGTACAACTTTCCGGATTTGCAAAATATGTTTTGTTTTTTAAAAAAAATTTTTAATGGCAAATCGTTTATTTACTTCATTGTTATGTCTTATTTGGGCAACACTGTGGTTCAAGATTTCCCACACAAGGTGATCTTCGCATAAAAATTTTCTAAATAACTTGACTTAACACAATAACTTGACTAAGACTTAACTATGGCATGACTTTTACATAATTTGACTTAAAATTTACTTGACTTAACTATGACTTGCCTTTGACTTGATTTTAACTTAACTAAGACCCGACTTTAATATGCTTGAATGGACTATGACATGACTTGAATATACTTTCCAGCTTGAGATTTTCTACATAATTTACCTAGAATAGAAAACATTAGAAGTATTTTGACTGCTTTTAAAATTTGCTAGAAGTCAGTTAGCAAGTTCACACTCTAAGGCGACGATAGATATATCTCAAACTAAACCATAAACAGTCACAATTTAAAATAAAAAATGTTCAGGAGAGGCAAAAAACATGGTTGGAATTTTTTACTCCAATTGAATTCAACAAAAAACGTTAAAGAATACAGTAAGGCAAACGAAATTTTCGTGTTTTTTTTTATTTTGTGGGGTAACTTGGGGTAAAGAAGTTAAATACAAAACAAGTAAGAAAGTATAGTCGGTCAAGCCCGACCATATGATACCTAGCACCACAGTACTTAAAAACACATCATGCTTATGTGTCCATATAAATATGGATTTCTCTATGTTTAAAAACTTCATTAAAATCGGTTTGAAAGTTTGTGAGAGGCAGAAATTGCCCCCTACATCCCCTTGTGGTCCTATTTTTGAAAAACTGTACAGCTTATGTGTCCATATAGATATGGATCTATCTATGTTTTAAATTTCATTAAAATCGGTTTGAGAGACAAAAATTGCCCTTATCACCCCTTGTGGTCCTATTTTTTTAAAACTGTATAGCTTATGTGTCCATATAGATATGGATCTATCCATGTTTTAAATTTCATTAAAATCGGTTTAATAGTTTCTGAGAGGAAGAAATTTCCCCCTATCTTCCCTCGTGATTTGGCCCATTTTCAATAGGCTTGGTCCTTGTGCCAATAAGAATCTATGATCCAAATTTTATCAAGTTATCTCCAAAGTTGCGACCTGTACTTTGCGCACAAGGTTACATGGACAGCCAGCAAGCCGGACGGACATCGTTAGTTCGACTCAGAAAGTGATTCTGAGTAGATCGGTATACTTTAAGGTGGGTCTAGGACCACTATTTTAAGGCGTTACACACATCAGCACAAATGCATAATACCCTCTCCACTATTGTAGTGTGGGTATAAAAAGATCTACATACACGCAGAGAAAAACATGTTTTGTTATGGTCACAACCAACAAAACTATTCTTAAAGAAACTAATTTAACCATAATATGGTTGTCGGTGACAATGATTTGTTTAAATTAAACATAATATGGTTAAACATTTTTTAAAAATGGTTTTGCTGCTTTTTCTCTGGGTATATATATTAAATATACAACGAAAACACTTTTGGTATAACAAATACCGGCTTCGCTAACTAAAGATTATCTGCACAAACGGCCTTCGGCCGGGCGCAAGACTTTTCTCGTATATGGTATAACAAACACCTGCTTCGCTAACTAAAGCTTCTCTGTATAGCCGGCTTTTGGCCGGGCGCATGGGTTTTCTTCTCTATGGTATAACAAAAACCGGCTTCGCTTACTTAAGCTTCTCTGCATGGCCGGCCTTTGGCCGGTCGCAAGGATTTTCTCCTTTATGGTATAACAAAGACCGGTTTAGCTAAGTAAAGCTTCTAAAATCTGCCTTGTTTCCGAACGAAGACTGATTACGCAGAGAGGCTTTAGTTAGCGAAGCCGGTCTTTGTTATACCATAGAGGAGAAAATTCTTGCGCCCGGTTGTGCAGAGAAGCTTTAGTTAGCGAAGCCGGTCTTTGTTATACCATAGAGGAGAAATCCTATGCAGAGAAGCTTTAGTTAGCGAAGCCGGTTTTTGTTATACCACAGAGGAGAAAATCCATGCGCACGGCCGAAGGCCGGCTATACAGAGATGCTTTAGTTAACGTCCGCGGACGTTATGACACTGCTCTGATGGACATGCCATCTTATGACATGCCACCTAATTAATATTTTTGAATATTTGGCATTCGCGTTTTTTGACACTTTAAAATTAATATGTAGTTACTTATTTTAAACCGGTTTAGCAATTTCAAATAAATTTTAGGGTTTGTTTCCAATTTTTCATTTTTTTTTTTTTTTTTTTTTTTTGCTGTAAGTTTTTTGATTCTTCACAGCTTTAATGATTTTTAAAAGAAATATTGGACTTTGCTATCATGCCGCTTTTAGCTAATTTTTGCGAATTTCCGGAAATTTTGTAATTTTTATGGAATTATCGACATTCTTTATAGTTTAAAGAACTTTAAATAAATTTTATGGCTTGTTTGAAATACTAAAAATGTTCGCGAATTTTCGCTATTTTTGCAAACTTTTTCAAATTTTTGAGTTATAAAAAGTTTTAAAAATATCCTGAAGTCACTTATTTAACAGGGCACTATTTTAAAATAAAATGTCATATTTTTTTTGTACAAAAGTAAACACCATAAGTGATTTGGAGTCCTTATTATATCAACAATTGAAAATCAAAGTTTTTTAAATACAATCTTATCAATTTAAAGTAATATCAGATCTCAAGCCAATAATCATTTATTAATCAGTGATCAGTGCTACCGTTAGGAATTTTTGAAAAGTCGGACAAAAGGTCGTTTTTTTAAAATAAATTTATTAATAAAAAATAAAACTATTCTTTGAAACTTTGCGAAAATTTTTTACTTGACAAAGTTGCAAAAAAATAATAAAATTGTTCCCAAAGGAACAATAATCTGTTAAATGCTTTTAAATTTTGACGACGTTTTTTTGACGATTTTTTTAATATAAATAATAAGTACATTTATAATTTACTGCAAATTAAATGTTTTTTGTGAGAAATTTTACAAAAAAATGGTAAAAATTAAAAAAGTCGGTGATAAAAAAAAGTCTCACAATAAGTCGCAGTCCGCTAAAAAGGGTCAACTTGCGACTTTAGTCGGGCGAACGGTAACCCTGTCAGTGATTAAGTTAATTTACTTTTATTGATTGATTGAAATCGAAACTTAATCAACGCAACTTAAACGATGATACGCGATTTATTGCAAAATTCTTATTATAAATTCAATTTAAATCGATTTTAGTATTTTAAAAAACGATTAAATTAAGATAAGAAGATATATTAGTCTAAATTTACACGTTTCATCTTTTGATGCTCAACTTTTTTTGCAATTCCCTTTTAAAGATGCCAATATAATCACACGCAGCAATCGGTTTCAACTTTTTTCGGTTCAAAACAACAACAATTTTTTTTACAGCGAATCAAAGAGAAAAAAAAAAAGAAAAAAATTACATGCAGCCATTGTTGTGCATATATCAACGAATAAAAACACAAAGCGTACTGGCCGAGTACAGGCATCTCCGTACTAACCCCCTTTCTTCTTTCTTCTCTCACCTAAAAACATAAGAGTTGAGCATCAAAAGATGAAACGTGTGAAAGCAGACTTACGAAGAGTCGGTGAAAAGGAAAAAAGAAATGGCTGAAAAGCAAAGGGTGTTTTGTTAAGCCCGATAGAACTTACCAAAGGCCTAGCTGTCACAATGCGCTCCTTCTAGGACATTAATGATCAGTAGACAACGATACCAAAAAAATTCAAATTTACTTCGAAAATCAGTCATCAATTCGTGCCACTTATAGACAGATTTTTATGGTACATTAATGGGTTTGTTAATAAACAAAATTAACGCTAATAAACAACAGATCCTCTAATCTATTACATGCACCGTTTAGTGCTGTTTACACGCTTCGTGACTTTTGGCTAACCGTGCTCGTAAAACTGACCCAAAATGCGTTTCTACAAGCCCGGTGCCCATATGCCCGAAATCAATTTCAGTTTTAATGCCATGTACTGATCTATCGAAAAAAAATTTTCTTTTTATTAAAATTCTTCTTACTACATATTCAACTTTGCTAGCAACTTATCATGTCATTACTAAACCCATATAAACTTTCCCACCAACCACTAATATCAGTTATATAACAACATGCATATGTATGTGCATATAAGTTTGTTGCCTAGGTGTCTGGTTCCATAAATCCAAAATAAACTATGATAAAATGTACATTTAAACAAATTCCTACTGCATAAAATAAATGACTAAATACAAGCAAGAGATAAGAGTAGACAAACCCCACCATATTATACAGCTATGGAAACCCCCTTATGTTCTTTTTGCAATACCAAACTAAGGGGTAAATTTCAATCAACTTTTAAGCGTATAAAAAACTTTTTGCAATTCAGTTATCAACAAAACGTCAATGGTAAAAGGTTGAAATTTAAAAATTCGTTACAACTTTTTTTGTGTTACTACCAAAATAAAAATCAATATCTTTTCATAAAACAATATCAAACCGTCAGTCACACAATACAAAGAATAGATAACAAATAGTAAGAAAAAAATAAACGTTAACAAAATAAACATTTTCAATTAAAAAACAATTAAAATTCCTTAAAATGAAATATTTTCTTTTATTTCTACTTATTTACAGGTTACTGATAACTCAATTACACTCAATTTATCGTCATCATCAATTATTTCCACTTTAAAAGTAATCGATCTACAACGCAGCAGTTCATCAACTTCATCCTCGGGAGATTTTCTCAGCAAAAGAGAGCGTAAAAAAGGCGCCATGACACCTCAACCAGAGAAGACGCCTCTTGCAAATCTACTCTCACCCTCATCAACATCTTCTCATAATACCTCGCAGATCTCTCCAGAAAAGGCTCAAAGACGTAGGCTACTGCAAGTCCTAACGAGTTATGATCAACAAAATAAACTTTTGCAAAGAGAATTGGCCAAAGAGAAGCGCAGACGCACTGAGGAATTGGCCTGTGTGGTAAAATCTTTAATATGTTTCGAGTCTAAACTCAAAACCGATATGAAATCGGTTAATCAACGTTTGCAAGAAAAAGATGGTGAAATTTGTCGTTTGGTTAGACAAAATAGAGCTTTGCGCAAAAAATTATCGAAATTGCAGAAGGAGGCAAGAGAATGCGCTCAGGATGAGGGTGTGGTAGAGGATGGCGACAATGAAGAAAATAATATGGAGACAAAGGATTTACTCGAAGACTGTTTAGTTTTGGAAGCCTTACAATGCATTAATTGTCGGAAGCAATTCTATGACATTGAAGTAACAGATAACTGCACACAAACAGGAGTGGGAAACGGCTCCCTTAAGGATGGAAATGGCAGTAGAAATAATGGTAAGTTTAAAAAATCTCCAACACCATTATTGGTAGTTTTCTTCATTCCTGAGGACTTTCGTCCGATAAAACATTTTAGAAGAATTTTTAAACAATACCAGTAGATCTTATATGTATATAACTGCTTAAGGCCGTTTTACACTATCAGACAAGTCTTAAGTATTTTGATGAAAATGCTTCCTTCCCTGATCTAATTATTGTTCGAACATTTAAAAAAAAAAACCTATAACAACTTATCATGCCAGGGTTGCATTTTTCTTAAGATTTAATCGAGTTTGATACATTTTAATTTAGACGTACAGAATGCAGATCAATTTTTATTAATCAATTTTAACATCGAAATAGTATTTGCAGTATAAAAATGATTTCCTTTTATTACTTTTTACTTGGAACTACTCTAAACTTTTATGAGTATGTATAGCAAAAACATTTTTCTTTTAATTTCTTTTTACTTGCAACAAATGCTTAAAATTGTATGCGTAACTGCTTACTTTTGCTAGCGACCTCAGGTTTTCTGCTTTTCTTAGGTAGTATTATAATTTTTTCTTTGAATTTCGTTTTAGTTTTTACTAATATTAATTTATTTTCTCCTTTCAGATGATCCCACAACTGAGCACGGCTCTTCGAGTGATGATACAGTCTCATCATCGTTTTTTGGAGCCAGACGCAGTGTACGCTATACAAGCAAACGAACCTCGGGAACATTTCGTGATTATATGCGATCCCGAGCCATGAACATTGACGATCCAGCCTTAGAAGCCGATATAAACTCTGAAGAATACCATACCACCATAAGTCGTGCTGACTCACAAGTTAGCTATGAAAAACTTAATATTTATTCTAGGACTATGGAACGTATGCATGGTGTAAAAAGTGAAAGTGAACGTGATTCGGAACAAAGTGGTTTAGAGACTTTATCTTCAATGACTCGTTCAAACTCAAGAGCCAGTACAAAAAGTTCTAAAAGTACAATTAGTACTGCCACCAGCAAGGCCAGTGAAATGAGTCAGAATTTAGAAGAAGATGATGGCATATTTTCACCTACACAAGACGAAGACTTTGAAGAAGAAATGGAGGGCAAATTGAAAATAGTGAGAGGCAGGACTTTAGAAGCTTTTTCAGAGGCTTCTCCGAAACAAATATATGAAACCTCAACAGATGATTGGTATGCTAGTGCTTCGGATCAAGAGGAAATACCAGGTTCAGTAAGTGCTAAATTATATGGCCAGGGTGCTGTTAATCCCGTGCTAGAATGTGTCAATCAAATACTTTTGCAACAAAGTATGGAAGGTGTAGAAGAAAGATCTCAAACTCCCAAAAATTCGACCACACTACCCAGACGCAGTTCTTTAAGTGATCGACGCAATCCAAGAAGCAACAGTCGAGCTAGTAATGGTGCTACACCCAGTTCTAGAAATGGTACCCTAACGCGCAAACGTGTGCATTTTTCCACAAAAAATAGTATGGTGCATGTTCCACGAAATGATGAAACCGAAGAAGATGAAGATGATGGAGTAACTGAACTTAAAACGCAAAATATGATCTCAAACTATCAAGGTATGATGGGTTATATAACACATTCTCCTGCCTTAGACGTCAGCGGACAAAATGAACGTTTGGAGACTTTTAATTATGAAAGTATTTACAGTAATGAGTATGAGCCCATAGGTTCAGAGTTAAACTCTTCCAACTTATATGTGGATATGGATTCAACCAATAAATCTGTTAACATTTTGGCAGAGATTTCTAGTAAATGTACTAAATTGCCACCAGCCTTGCCACCTAAACCAGCTAATTTGCTAAAATTTAAAAAGTCTCTGCAGCAACTCGATGAATCTCCGGATGAACTTTTAGAAGCCCACAACTGTGAGGTAATGGTAGAGCCCGATTACTGTTCTATATCCGAGGTCAATCTGGGCATTACCAGTGTTCAGATTAGGGCTGATATACATCGAGCTCCTTTGTCGGAGCGTGATTTAGAATCTGTTATAGAACAGGAAAATGATTTAGATGCTGCCACGGTTGTTTCAGAGGCAGCCTCACAAAAGACTGAAGAAATTGAAGAGATTTTTGCTGATATACCAAAGTTACCCAATGTGGAGGCCATTATAGCTCCTAAGTCGTCATTAAAACAAAATGATTATTTAATAATGACACCCAAAACCGATTCCAGCATAATGGGTCCTATGGGCTTATCGCCTAATGCTGCAAGTTCCCCTAATGCAACTCTTAAATTACATACATCGACTACAAACACACCTGATCGAAGTTCTTTGAAACTAAATATAACTCCCATTAATGGTATTCTTGCTAATAACTTAAAGTCCTCCAAAGTGGAAGCGAGCGTTTTGAGAGCCCAAATAAGCTCCGCCAACTACCAACAACAGTATAAACGTAAACATATGCCAAATATCTTACAAGAAATCAATAAAAGATTAAGTCTGCCCAATTCTCCCATTACGCCTTCTACGCCCAAATCCTCTGTTTACGGCAAATCTTCAAACGAATCAGAATCTCTAACCAGTTTACCTTTACAGGCAGAATTTGATTGGTACAACTTAGATGCGGAGTATGGAAAAAATTCCCAATCCGACTTGCCCAAAATTAATGAAGCCCTCAATACCGTTTTGCCCACACTTTTGGCCGATATTAAAGAAGATGGTGAAAGTTTAATAACCACAGCCGATGAATACAATTTAGATGAGGAGTATAGCAATGAAATCGAACAGGACCACAGCGAGTTAATAAAGTCTCCAAAACTGTTTATCGATTCGGAATTAATATGTGAAGCCATTAATCCCTCCTCCTCGATTAAAGCCAAGAAAATTAAAAAGAATTTAGCCAATTTTGAAAAGTTCATTGAAAATACTTCGTTGACTAACAAACCATTGCCCACAAAACGTAAAATCTATTTTGCGGGACCATTTGTGTGATAAATTTATAGAGAGAATCAGTAGAAATATTGTTAAGCAAAAAAATTTGCAACATTTTTTTAAAAAAAAAAAAACATATAATTCACTTTTTTATTTTATAGTATTTTTTGTTATTATTTTATAGATTATTTAAAGATTTTTATGCTTTTGATAACAATTATTTAAGGTTTTTTAAGAAAATCCTAAATTTTTTTTAATTTTTAATAACTTTACTTTTAAACAAGACACACAACTTCCTAGTATTTCTGAAATTTACGGAATACCCTAAACAAAAACACATGATTTCTAGATTGTAGAAAACAAAATTTGTATACTACTTTAGTTTGAACTAAAAAAAATTTTAGAAAAATTAAATAAAAATTTATTAATAAAAAATAATTGTAAAAAAAATATTCAAAACTTACATAAAATAATTTAATTAATAAGATTTTGTTTGTCGTACTTAATTCCCAATTTTAATTCTCGATAAATACACTGAAATTTATCGTTGGAAGATAAACTACATAGTTTCTATGCGCATTGCACTGGTTGCTGTATTTAGCAGTGTACTTGTCAAATTTCCCACTGCAAAATCATACATGTCGTGTAACCGCAAAAAAAATTTGCTTCTGTAAATGTCAGATGGAATTAGCAGTGTAAAATAGGTGCGTTTGAGTACTTCTACAGTAAAATGCAGTAAATGAGAAAATTGTAAAATTTGCTCTCACAAAAAGCTGTTGTCCAAAAAAGTACGCGAACGCAAATTTTGTAAAAATTCGTAAAATAAAGGCAACAGCTGATGACAAATAGTTGAAGTGTTGAAAAATGTTAACACTTTTGACTACTTAACTCGTTTTCTAATCGGTACTCGATTAAATACTTTTTATAACACAAACATTTTTGGAAAATACAAACAAATTATTTTATGTAATCTTTCATATTTGTTTGTTTTTTATTTTATTTGATGTTACTAATTTGTGGCGGGTTTATTTATTCAAAAAAACATGAATAGTTTTTTGCTATTGATTACTTAAGTACCCAAGTACTTAGCACTTTTACAACTCTAAAAAATTAACATAACAAAAAAGTTTCAAATGTTGGTATTTAGCCCAGCAAATGATTCACAAACAAGTTTAATTAATTATTATTTATTCACATTTTGTTTTGCTTAATTTTTATTTCAACTTTTCGTTTATTTAACAATTTTTTCACAATTTGTAAGCATTTTGTTTGTTACTTTTGTTTGTTTACCTTTTAAAACATATGTTTTTTTGTTTTACTAAATTTTACTGCAAAAATTTCTGCAGTAAAAATTTGTAAATACTCAGACAAGAACTGTCACTTCTCGCTCTCAATTTGTGTTCTCATTTACTGGATTTTGTGTACTCGAACGCAATTTCGTAAAATGCAGTAAAGTTCAGTAAAAAATAGTAAAAACTTTTGTGTTCTCGAACGCAGCTAATGTTTCAATTAGAGCGTGTTCTATTTTGATCTGACAAACCATCTGACATCAGCTGTTTTTCAAGTCATTTGATTGTGGCGGTATATATTAATTTTTATTTACATATTTATTTACACATATTCTTTAAAAAAACAACGTTTTTAATTAACTGATATAAAATTAAAAGTGAATAAATATGTAAATAATTCGCTGTTATGAACGATTTTAGGTTATGTCTGATGAAACTAAAAACGAACGTGTGAAAGCAAAAATTATAAACCTTCTGTATTTGTCAATTTTGACAGACATGTGCAATTACATATGGATTTTACATCTGACAAAACCACGGACAAATACAGATCGTGTAAAAGCACCTTTAGGGCAGATCATCAGGAAACATTCTCCCAATTTTCCAAAATTTTAGAGAAGCCAAAGATATAAGCAAACAAAACTGCAGAGTGTATGAAATTGCCAACACTCAAAAAATCTTATTTGCAACATTATCAGAGTTTAACCAAAATACCAACAATAAACAGTGAGTTTATCTTTTCTTACATTCCTTACTAAAATTGGTTGGAATTCTTCCAACATTAATTGTAGTACAACTACAGGGTTAAGAAAAAACAAAACAAATTGCTTCATCAAAATAAAGCAATTTGCCAGTTCAGTTTTTTATGCCGTGCACTTTTAAATTTGCTATCAAAATAATTTTTGGGATTATAAAAGTACTGGTTGAGACCAAAATACTCTGGAGCGGATTCTGAAAGCTATCTCCATCCTATACGAAGATTTAGGTCGACCGAGGACTTGTGGATGAGGCTCCAAAAACTCGAAAATCCTAGTGATATGACTTAAATAGTTAACCAAAAACTTACTTAGTTTTTAAAATTAAATAAAATTAAAAAACTTCCGAATATTATATAGTTCACCTCCAGTCTTGTTGAGTTTTTTCTTTTGATTCTCCACCAGATAAACACGTTACAAATGTTAGGTTATACAAGATTGCATATGATTAATGTTTAAAACCGAAAAAACTGTAACTCGGTACAGTTATGCGATGCCAAGCCACAAGCCAAAGCGAGGTGAAACTTAAAACGCACGAATAGCAAACAAACAAATACGGCTTTTAAAGATAAAGACAAACAGCCATATTCATAAAAAGTTTATAGTATGTAATAACTATTAAACGCTTTTTGTCTTATAAACCTCTTTTAAAAATTTGTATTCATAAACGTACAATAACATCTTTTTTACTATTTACTGTTTGCAGCGATTTTCTGTTTAAGTATGGCAACTTTCCTTATATTTGGCTGCAATTTTATTGTAAGTGATGCACGAAACTTCTATTCGGTTTACATGATATTCTATATTTTAATTTTTTTTATAATTTTTTTTTAATTGTAGACCTTCAAAATTATTCTTATCAAATAAAACTACATATTATTTTAGTTTCTGAACAAAATGTTTTCGAAAGGTATCATAAAAACTCTTGTTTGAACCTTTTTTTAATATACGATAAGAAAGTAATCGAATAAAAAGTTTGTTTACTTTTTATTAACATCACAATTATTATGATTTGTTTATTTTATTTTTTCTTTATATTTTTGAACAATAATTTGTTGTTTTAAACAAAAAAAAAACAACTAGTTGCAATAATTTAATAAATAATTAAGGAGAATATCTGCATTTGCCCCTGAACATATTCATTTAAATCATATAAATTTTTTTAATAATTATCAATATAACTTTAAATTGGCTGTCTAAAATAAAAAAAAAATTAGAAAAATGTATTTTACATGTCCGTTGTAATAAATAAAACATTTTTGTCATTATTTTTCAACATATTTCACAAAAATATCATAAAATGCAAATACCTTTTAAAATGTCATTTTATTTTTGGGTTAAAGAAGGGCAAATCCAACAATAAATTTTTTATTTTATGAATGGTTTATTAAAGGTTCATTAGACTATTTTTCGTTTATGAATACAACTTTAGCAATTTTTGCTTTAAAACGGTTAATTAATCATCAATAAGTTTTTATGAATACGGCTGAAAGACTGTCAAGCTGCTTCCCCAACCAGAGCAGTTTTACGAATGGGGCGAAAAATATTGTACAACTATAAAAATTTTAATCTTTATGTATGCCACTGTAAACACAGGGTGTTTTGTTTATATTTAAATGTGTATAATTTATATTATGCTACAGACCGCCATGGCGCGCCAGTGGTATCATGTTTGTGATTAGCCAATTCACGAACCTTTTGTAAAGACGACTGAACTATTAGAAACCTACATAATTTTATTCGAATTTTCGACGGAAGCCGAAGTTCGATAGCTTTTTAATAAAAAAAATATTTTTATCGGCGATATTTCACCTTCGATGCGTAGATACTTTTAATTTTTAAAAATTTTGTGGTATAGAAAAATTGATTTTTTTAATTAAAAATCCATTATTTGACTGTAGAAATTAAATTTTTCTAAAAATAAAACAAATGGGAAATAAAAACAAGAGGGCTAAATTCGGCAATGCCGAATCTTCTATACCCTTCACCATGTTGCGATAAGAACGGAAAGTTATATAAATAACGTTCTTTAGACATAAATAAATCCATTTTTTGTTACACCCACATCTCGAATAACACATTTTGTCGGATGTGGTGTATTAATAAGCAAGGTGCTACGATAACCAAGATGCTACTGCTACGATTCTCAAGATATACAGAAATCTATTTTTATATCTATATATGGGGGGTGCTGCTCCCATTTCTCCAATCCCTGCCATTTTTTTTTTAAGAGATTGTGTGTTTATAACCCAGCCATGTGTACACAAATGGGACAATTTTTCTCTTACCGTTCTTTATATATAAATAAATCTATTTTGTGCCACGCCCATTTCTGCGCTCCCGCACACATTTTTCGGATGTTGTCTATTAAAGTGTTTTTCAGGAGTGGCTTTAATATCTTAACATCTCTGTTAAAAAACTTCCAGCAAAGTCTAGTGGTAAGACAATTTGCTAAAAATAAAAACTTTATCAAAGACTGGAAAAAATTACACAAAAAAACTTATAAGTTCTCCGGAAATAAAACTCCATTGATGTCCGCGCTTTGTTTAGTACAGTAAATATTTTTTTATTATATAAGCAAAAAAAAATAAATGGGTGTTAGTGACATTAATAGAGAAAATTAAATAAAAACAAAACACACACATTACAAATTGTATGAGGAATGTTATAAACAAAAAATTGAAATTACTTAAGCTTCCACTTGCTCTAAGAAAACTGTTAAAGTATTTTTTATATAATCACTTGCTAAGGATTTCTTATTTAGGGTTTCCTTTAAAGCAAACTGGCATGCTTTCATGTTATAGGCAGAATTAAATTTCATTTCACAGCGCATAAGACCCAATTGTATAAGCAGATAGTTTAAGACGCGACGTTCCTGCTTAGTTTTGACAGCATAGTCAATGCATTCTTTAAACAACGACATGGCCAAATCTAGAGCTGCTGTAGATGACTGAGATAAATGGCCACATTTGAGGGCGGTGAAAATGAGTAAAAGTAGGTAGTTGTCGTCGGAAAATTGCTGGAAATAGGGATTTTTTTAAATTTTCATGGTGATTATTTTGTATAAAAATGTACCTCTATTATGCTTTTAAATGCCTGCAGTTTATCAGTTTCTGTTAATGACTCAAACATTTCTAAAGTGCAGGGGCTTCGGCTGAGACAGAAAGTTTCAGCTGTGGTTCTTATATTGGTGGCTGTAGTATCAAATGTTACACTTTTATTTGATAAAAATGACTCATTGGCATTAAGCAACTGTTAATAAGTATTGAAGAAAGTATTTATTTTGTTGCTTTATATGTTTCATTTCTTTCTCACCTTTGTTGTAAATGCCTGTGTAGTGGTATAAGCTGTTTCCTCAGCAGCATTTTCACCATAATCATCCTCATCTGCCTCCTCTGTGGTATCATTGTGATGATCATCATAAACTTCCTCTTCCTCGTCAACTTCCTCATCAACGGTATCGTCTTCATCTTCCTCTTCTTCTTCATCTTCACCTTCTTCGTCGTCCTCAGCCTCCGATTGATCTTCTTCCATCTCTTCAAGAGCATTAGGATTGGCACTGCAGTGAATTGCCTCTTTTATACGTTCACGTCCTTCGAAACCAAACTGAGAATTTGGATTTTATTATAAATATTCGAAAATATCCTAAGATTTGCGTTGATTTCTCTTTGGGAATTATCTTGAACTTACTTGATTTCCATCCAAATTAACTCTTTTCAAGTTGGGTTTATTTTGTAGAGCTGTCGCTAAAACTAAACCACCATCGGCTCCAATATCGTTAAAACCCAAATCTACAACTTCCAAATCAAGATGATTTTCCTCTAAGGCTTCAGCAAGATGATATGCACCATTGGTTTTAAGCAAACAATCACCGAAATTTATTTCACGTAATCTGTATTTGTTAACACAAACGCACAAAGAAAAATAATAAAAACGTTTACAGAAAAAAATTTCGAGGAAAATAAATTCCGTCAAGTATTAGGAAGATGCGTAGACGAAAATTGCATGCAACAAACATTTACAAATTTGGGTATGCCGAATGTTATTGTACCGTTCAATTTAGTTATCGATAAAATTTTACTTCAACATGAAATTTGCAAAAAAAAAAAAATACTTTTTGGTGCAAAGGCGATAACATGAACTAATTAAAACTGCAAGTGCTCACGTTTCGAATGCCCTAAAACTAAAGAACAAAATTGAATAGATATGGCTGGCGTTTTTTACAAGAACTATTACTGAGGACTTTTCTATTAAATTTTCATTCGTACATTAAAATTTTGATAAGTATGTATTTAAGTATGTACAGCATGTAACATCATGCTTTTTTTATGTCAGATGATTACACCTAGTTAATTTTTATTTATATTTTTTTAAGCGAAAATAACTTATTTTGTATTAATTTTTATTTTTGGAGTAAAAAAGGTTATTTTTAGATTTTTATTTTTCATGCGAAAATAAAAGTTTAATCCGCGAGTGCACTTGTATTAAAATTATTTATTCCTAAAAAAATCAATTTTTATTGGTGAAAAAATACTTTTTTGTGAATATTTTAATTAAAAATGTTTAATGAAAAATTAATTTTTAGTCAAAAATAAATTTTTAATTAAATACCTATTCGATATTGGGGAAAAGAGTTGATTTCAAGTGAGAGTTTCGATATTTAGTGATATGTTTGTATGTGAAAAATTTATGTGCTGTTTTCACAACACAAGTGACTGAACGTTTAGTGAAATTTATATAAAAAGCACTCAGTTTTTTGAGTGATTTCCATATAAATTTTACTACACGTTCAGTCACTTGTGTTGTGAAAACAGCACATTAATTTTCAGTAAAAATAAAATTTTCAGTGAAAAATAAAACTAAATACCTATGTATGTATGAGTGAAAATTCGATATTTGAAAAAAAAATCGATTTTGAGTAAAATTAAGATTTCTAGCGACAAATTCAAAAAAATAAATTCGCAGCAAAAAATTAAAAGAAAAATCAAAATTTACTCACTTTGGCATATGAGCTAAGGCTTCTGCTATATGTGCCGCTCCCTTGCTTGTCAGTGTATTATCGTTTAAATTCAATACCTTCAAATTTGTATTCTGCTTGAAACCTTCAGCCAAAGCTGCAATACCTTCATGGTATATGGAATTTTGGGGCATAACAATTTCCTCTAAAGTCTTAATTGTTGAAAACATTTTAGCTATAGCCTTGGCACCCTCGTTCTCCAAACGATTACGACCACCAATAAAAACTCTCAATTTCAGGGGTGTACCAGCAGCAGTACTGTTGCAATGACAATCGATTATAGCATTGGAAAACATACGACCACCATAGATGCCTAAGCCACAATTGTTCATATGTAATTCCTGCAGACTGAAGCATACGGAAGAACGCAGCAATTCTTCCAAGCCCGCCATGCCATGTGGCCCAATGGCATTGTCACTTAAATCTAGAACAGTTAATTTGGCACCGGCGATAGTCATGCCATTGCCTAAAAGCCTTAAAGCTTCAGGAATTTCGGTTTTTAAACGACTGGTAAACATATTTTTCCATAAAGCTTTGCAAAACTCAGGATGCTTTTCCAAGGCCCTGCCAATAGCAGCGGCAGCATCAACGCCCAAAGTATTACCATCTAATTTTAAATAGTGTACTACCTTTTGATTTTCCAGGGCTCGAACAACATCTTCAACTTTAAAACAAATATATAAAATTATTGATAAATTATTTAAAATCCAAATTCTGTAACAAACCATCAGCTGCAGAATCCCATTTAAGTTGTTTGTCAGCAAAACTAATTCCTTCTTCCGATAATTCATTGGCTAATTTAATAAAACTAAAATTGGCAGCCATTTCTTTTACGAATTAATAAAATTTTGTTCAATATAGATATTTAATTTATTGCAAAAATAAATGCAATTTTTCTTTTTTTCACACACAATAACCTCAAACTTCGCCGCCGTTTTCTGCGTTTTTGTTAATATGCAGCAGCTGCAAATGCCGGCATTTACAAATTAGCATTCACAGAGGATGATTGACACCAAAATAGCAAGAAACAATTTAACCGCTTTTGAAATCAGCCACTGTTTTGTTGTTTTTTTACAACGAAATTCATATTTGACATTTTAGTCAATAGAAAAATATTCCCCCACGAAAATTGTGTATTTTTCTCACGTAATTTTTGTTATTTTAGTCAAAACATATTTTAATAAAAAATTTATTTTTACCAAAAATTAGTACAGCAACTACACATAAACATGGATATTGTCTAGCCCACTATTTAATTAAAAAAACATGTGTAAACTAATACAGAAAAGACAAGCCAAGTTTATAAAATTGTAAAAACCTCAACAAAAAAGATCACAACTGAAGTCGTAGAAAAACTCAACGAATTTCTTGAGAGTTTGTCTATAGATGACTCAATGCACAACAGACTTGGCCGTAAAATGTTGTTGACTAAGAAACATTGGATATTTCTTATGGGTGTTTTGTGCCTGATGGTTTGTATAGGCTACTGGCTGATAGGTTCTGAAGTGAAAATTGACGGTAAGGTAACAATATGTTTTAAATTTGTTACATTTATTTAATTCTCTTCTCTTATAGACATTAAACCTTACACCAAACTTAATGCGCAATCTTCCAAAAATGGGGATTCTTCCTCAGAACTCTTGTCGCCTTTGGATAATTTTGATTATGAGGAGCAATTGGTGGTGCTGTATAATCGTGTACCCAAAACGGGCTCAACAAGTTTTGTAAATATTGCCTATGACTTATGTAAGAAGAATCGTTTTCATGTTTTGCATATCAATATTACGGCAAATAACCATGTTTTATCATTGCCGAATCAGGTGAGTTCTAAAATTTAAACCATTTCTAAAACTAGGTATTTTTTTAAATATAAATTTTTTTTACAGATCTCTTTTGTACGTAATGTCACTAAGTGGCATGAGATGAAACCGGCCCTTTATCATGGTCATTTGGCATATTTGGATTTCTCAAAGTAAGAACTGCAACAAAATATATTATCGACAAAAATTAAATATATTTTACCGTAAAAAGATAATGATTTTGTGCAGACACATTATATCGATAGCAAATTTATAAAGGCAACTTTTATTGGTAATAAATTACCTGTTTTAAGAACACGAGCGAACAATTTATTCGCTTAACTTACATTTAAAATAAAAAACTATTTAATTTTTGTTTTGAATGGAAGTTAAGTGTTCGAGTTATGCGATAGTGTTCTGAAAACAGCCAGTAAATATGTGAAATAAATCTTATATCGGTAACAAATTTAAAAAAAAAAAATTTATAATAATTTCAAGTGAAAATTTTGCTATCAATAACAATTCTGTAAAAAAATTTAGGCGACTTCGTTCGCTTAACTTACATGTAAAGCAAAAACAATATTTTATAATTTGTTTTTTTTTTTTTAATATAAGTTAGGCAAACGAAATCTTCGTTCAGAAATAGATGAACAGAAAGTAAATATTGATTTAAAATATCGAGAAAATACCTACCTACTCATTTAAAAATTTTATCTTGATAACTAAGAGTTTTTAGCCATATCTGCGATAATATCCTTAGCGACAATGCAAATAGGGCTCAATTTATTCTTAACAATATCGAATAGAAATTTTGTAAAGCAATTTTATTTTTCACTTTTATTTGAAATAATTAAAACAAAAAAAAAAATATTCAATTAGTGCGTCCATTCGCTTGTAAATTGATATTATAAAAACAAATTTATGTTAAAAAAAGATCGTATGCGGAGTTAAAAAACACGTCTGTTTTCAACGAGCACGATTTTAGAAAAGCTACATCAGCATGACGGAAAAAATTACATGTATAAAATCGGCATTTTTAGTGTAATATGAATAAATACAACAAAAATTTCAAAAAAAGGGATTTTTACCAAATTAAAATTTAATTTTGGAATACGTATACGCCAACCTGAATACTTTGGAGCAAAAAAATCATTTTAGGGATACTTAGGTCTACCGCATAAAAGCCCTAAGGGTATATACATAATTAAGCTTTTATGCTATTATATTTTTGCAAAGTGTTAAAAGTAAGGAAATGATTGTATGACTTTTAAAGTCTACTATGGGTTAAACCCTGGCAATGCCGGGCTTTAACAGCTTTTTTCGTTTATTTATATGTTTTTTTTACTGATTTGTAATGAAATTCTTTTAGAAATTTTGTTTTTATTATTCATATGAAATCGGTTGTGAATGTTGTTAAGAAAATTAAGCCTGAATTCTTTTTTCTCGTACTTTTCTAGATTTCAAATCGCCCATAAACCAATTTATATTAATATAGTCCGTAAGCCATTGGATAGACTTGTTTCCTACTATTATTTTTTACGTTACGGAGATAATTATCGTCCAAATTTAGTGCGCAAAAAGGCGGGTAATAAAATTGTAAGTCTATTTTTTAAATATTCCAGAATTGTTGTTATACCCTTTTTTTATATTTGGTATATTTTCAAGACATTCGATGAATGTGTGGAGTTAGAGCAACCGGACTGTGATCCAAAAAATATGTGGCTGCAAATACCCTTCTTTTGTGGTCATGCAGCTGAATGCTGGGAACCCGGCAGTCAATGGGCTTTAGAACGGGCCAAACAGAATTTAGTCAATGAATATTTTCTAGTGGGCGTAACAGAACAAATGGAAGATTTTGTAGACTTATTAGAAAAATCATTGCCCAGGTAAGCAAGCATTTGTTTAGTTTACTTTTTATTATATGGTTTACAAATTTCTTTGCTTTCAGAATGTTTCAAGGTTTTACCGAATACTATAGACATTCGAATAAATCCCACTTAAGGCATACGACTTACAAAAAACTTCCCAGCGAAGAAACCGTGGCCACCATAATGAAATCAAAAGTTTGGCAAATGGAAACGGAGTTGTACAATTTTGCTTTGACACAATTTGAGTTTAATAAACGTAGACTGGTCCAAACGGATAAAAAACAAATACAAAAGTTTATGTATGAAAAAATTAAACCAAAATAAGTTTTTTAGTGTTAAAAGCGCCATCTACTTAAAAGCTTAAAGGCGGCTCAATTTAAACAAAAAGTAAAAGACCTGTATATAGCATTGTTTTTCTTAAAAAAAATGTACTTAATTTATGTTTAATTAATTTTTAATTTAATTTGTTTAAAACACCATCCCCATAAACCCCTTCCTCTCATCCACACACACACACTCACACACATTTGCCTTATTCTGTTTTAGAATAAGAAAATATTGAATGTATTTCGTTGAAAACAAAGATATTTTTATTATTAATCATTAAATAATTATTATTAGTAGAAGCAATATTTAGTAAACAAATTAAATTGTAATATAAAAAACCAACACTGTAGTAAATTGTAACATATCATTTTTAATTTATAAAATTAAAACAACTAAGATTCCTTAATGATTTTAATTTTTTATTGCAAAATGTTTTTCATTTTTAATATTACATATTTTCTTATTTATACAAAAAATTACATACTCTATGTTTTTTTAATAACTAACAAGGAAAAGAAAATCTTACAATTAACATTTTATACCTATGGACAATACTAAAAAAAAAATACATAATTAAAAACAAAAATTATAAAATATAAACAAAAAAAATCCCATAAATAGTTTAGCTAAATAAAAAAAGAATTTATAATATAAAAAGATTAAGCAAAAAAAAACAACTAGAGAAAATTAAAAATAAATTAAATGTAATAGTATTAATATCTTAAATCTGATAAGAAAAGCCATTTAAATTGAAAATAAATATTTAGGGCCTATTTTACCAATTATATTTAAATAATAATTCACATTTAACTACAGGTTTTCATATAATTTTATTTTTATTTGACATGAAAAACGAATTTTAAACATGAATTGTTTTTTAAATAGAATTGAAGAAAAAACCCTTTAAAACAAAAAATTTTAAATTAACAGAGTTTGCGTTTAGTTTGAGAGTTTATTACCAACGAAAATTCTTAAATAAAGTTTTTAATCAACAATTACACAGGGCAACACACCAAAAGTTTTGTGATTTCGGTTAACTGTTTTTGGTTAAATTGAGGGCGTTGACTACGATTGCATAATTACTTTTCTTTCTAGCAGCTTTGGTTTAAAATATATAGTGACATTAACATAATTTACATCATATATTGTATTATTCGCTTAAACAGGTAAGCGATGGATATCTGTTTCAATAACTAAACGAATTAAAATCGATAAAATCGTTTTCAGAATCATTAACGCGACATGGCCACACAGCAAACTGGATCATCAAAGTCTCATTTTTGTAATTGTGTTAGTATTAAAAAAAAAATCACACGTATGGTTTGATGTGAATTTGATGATAATCAAAATGCTTAAGATTTTCATAAAAATTTAACGTCAGTTTGATGTGCGCACCTTATCTCTTCAGATTTTGAATAAAAATATTTCGTTAGAAAAGATTTTCAATAATTTTTTTTTTTACGATTTTTACGAAAAGTTTTCGTTAAGGATTTTCAATAAAACGGTTTCGTTAAGAAAGATTTAAAATACAAGATTTTGAGCAAAAGCTTTATTTTAAAAAAAAGAGTTTAAATGAAAATTTTTCGTTAAGAAATATTTTGAATGAAAGTTTTTTGTTAAGAAAGATTTTGAGCAAAAACGTTTTTTCAAACAAGATTTTTAATAAATATTTTTTGTTAAAAAAATTTAAATATTTGGTTAAGAAAGATTTTCAATATAATTTTTTTTTTTTAAGAAAATTGCTCACTGAAATTTTGAAAAACAAAAATTTTTCAACAAAAATGTTTCGACCAAAAACAATTTTAATCGAAGTTGTTACCCAAAACAAAATGTATCGTTAGAAAACATTATGTGCGTTTGTTTACTTTTCCAGTAAATAAGTAGTATAAAAATTTTACAAATTTATGTGTACGCGAACGCATTTCAGTAAAATCCAGTACAAATTTGTATAAATTTTGGGGTAAACGAACGCAGCTATTTTAAATGAAAATATTTCTTTCAAAACATTTATAATAAAATTGTTTATTTGAAAACATTTCAATAAACAGGCATGTTCTGAAAATCACTTTTAGTGAAAGTGCTTTAAAATCAGAAGAAAGGTGTTCTGAACAAAAATCTTTTTTCATAATTGTGGTTGTAAACCTGTCAGCTAAGTGGCCGCCGTCTTAAAATTTCTAGCTTTTTTTCACCATTTAAACCCAAGTTAAAACTTTTGTTGTTTTCAGTACACCCTTAAATCACAAGTGATTTTAAATTTTGTAATTTTCAGAACAATTTTCAGGCATGAATGTTTAATTGAAAACATTTCAATAAAGTTTCTTTGAAAACATTTAAAATTTTTTTTTTTTTTCTTAAGATAACATTTTCAATAAAAATGTTTCGTTAAAAACTACTTTCAGTTAAGAAGTTCTTTCAAAAAAAAATTCATGCAAAATGTTTCGTTGAAAATGCCTCTTTTAGTATTTTCATTTAAACAACTTTGTTTAAAATAGACTAATGCCTTAAAAAGTTTTTCTATAAAAAAAACAAATTGCACTTTGATTTTTTTTTTTTTCAAATATAACAACAAGTAAAATTTAAATACAAAAATATTAAATGTCATGTTTTAAACATTTTCTTCTTTTTAGTTTAGCTAATGGCAGTTTTAGAGAATAGACTGAGACGTAAAGACCGTCGCAGAATGTGTTCGAAAAAATGCCTCAAATGGAAACTGAAATGTATACGGCGTAAAATAAAATTTATACTGACATTGTTGGGTCTAAGGAGGAATCGAAAAAATATCTTTCAGCCACACCGAACTTACTAAATAAAAATTTTCAACAAAGTGGTTTGATTTTGATTGTAATATAGCAAAATATTGAATAAAAAATTTTTTAAATAACACAATACATTTCTCAAACTGTTTCATTTAAATGAAAAAAAGTCGAATTTGTTTTATTTAAATAACCGACCATAGGTCAATATGAGCTGTGAAAGTGTTTGAATGTAAAATTGTGAGAATGAAGTAAAGGCCGGATTCACTATCGTACACAATCGAACGATTCATTTACACAAAAATGTGACATAATTTTATACGACATACAAAATAAAATCGGTTGTCAATGCACTATCACACGAAAAAGATGCAAAATTATATGTTTCTGCTGCCTTAAATTTAACTCTGATCGCATAGAATCATTAATTTTTGAAAATTTTCATAAACATTTTCAAGTCGCATTTTTAGGTTTTTTATTTGACAGATCGTTTCGTGCGACTGAATAGGGTAGTGAATCACCGGATTAAAAATGTAGGAATTTTTCACCATAAATTGCGCTTTTATAAAAAGTTTAATCACACTCTTTTTTTTAATTAATTTTTTCCAAAAAGAATGTGGGAATTGTTTTTTCCCTAAATTATTTTATTATATTTCGAATTTGCTTCTATGAGTCAAATTTCAACTAATAAAGAGACTTTGCAAAAGTCGTACTACCTCAATATTTCACGTACTTTTTATTACACTAAGTGCCTATTTCACCAATTGTTTATATCAAAACAAAAACAAAATTATATGAAAATCTAAATTTAAATATGAATTGATATTTAAATACAGTTCGCCGTTCGTAAATTATTGTGTCATATATGGTTATAGTTTACATATATTATTGAACACAATAATTTACGAACGACGAGTTGGTGAAATTGACCCTAAGAAATGATTCTATACAAATA
This sequence comes from Pollenia griseotomentosa, assembly GCA_963931875.1. Classification (NCBI taxonomy): domain Eukaryota; kingdom Metazoa; phylum Arthropoda; class Insecta; order Diptera; family Polleniidae; genus Pollenia; species Pollenia griseotomentosa. The sequence goes on along the minus strand of OZ007561.1, from coordinate 196,519,731 downwards.
CAATTTACTTCATTGTAACATAGAAAATCCTTGAAGATGCGATCGTCCAAGGAAATCGTTGACGACTTTTTCACACAAGTGTACGGAAAATCGTTCCCGACTCTTGAGCGACATTATCGCTCATATGTCATTCACGATCATATTTGCGACACTGTCGTTGACGTTCATATGAGCAACGCTGTCGTTGACGATATATGGGCGACAATATCGCTTATTATGTTGTTGACAATATCGCTCAGATTGCCGATTTAAAGAAGTTGTTATTCCTAAATCAAAATTTTAGTTCCCCTTAAAAATAACAATTAAACGTAAGTTTTTATATTTTTAAAATTTGTTTCGTTAATGCACATATCGCTCATTTGCTGCAAGACCGACATAACTCAAAAAATGAAATTTCGCTTTGTTTTTCTTTATATTGTATATTAAATTCATCTTTATATCTTTTATACTTTCCCAGTTTGAAGAGAGTGTCTTCTTTTTTTCTAAGTAGTAAGAGCAAATCAAAAACTTTAAATGCGTTTATCTCGAAATTGATTTTTTTGAGTTATGCCGGTCTTGCAGCAAATGAGCTATATGTTTTTTAAATTTTGTATTAGCGGTGTTCAATATTAAACTTGCAAGAGAGCGAATGTAAAATATCGTAGCACTTTAATGAAATCTATCGGAAACTCTGTGTTTTGTTGTTGGATTAACCAAAAGAGCTACGATATTTTGCATTTGAACTTTTGCAATACTAATTCTGTACTTCGCTATTATAATCTTTGATAGCATGTCTTTGGAAGATTTAATGGTCTTCCAAAAACTTCGAGTAATTGTGTGCAATAAATATTTCATGTAAAAAAACGCAATCAAAAATGTCACACTTTTTTCGTTAAAACCATGAATATTTTATTTAATAAAAAGTACCAACATGTTTTACTTACATACATTTGCAGCAACCTCAGTTTTTGCAACGCCCTAAGTTTCTATTAGTTTCGTTAACCAAGGTTACACTGTTTCCGTTAACGACGGAATTGTGGGTGAATAGAACAAGTTTTGAGAAATTAACGTCGTTACGTTCTTACGACGAGCGACCCAATTGTGCTCCTAGAGCAATATGTAAACATGTTATAAAAATTATAAATTGGGTTGTTCACGGAAGGCGGATAATCAGGTTATACGGTTATGTAGTTATATAACTTAACAAACTGCGTTGCGTGAACAACCCAAATGCATTTCAAATTAGATAGTTGTTTTAGTAAACCATCTACATATTGAATAATGAAAACTTTTAACTTTTTTTCATTACCTTCGTTTATAAAACTACATTCTTTTAAAATCATATTCTTAAAAAATATGATTGATTTAAAAGAGGTTTAATTAACAGATTTCCATAGTAAATTCGTTTAATAGCCTGTTATTAACCTGAAATACTTTTTATGAATAAGGCCTTTATTTAAATAACGTTTTATTAATTACTTTTTTTGTTAAAAAATTTTTTTGTGTATAAAGTTTTAAAGATAAAAGCATTCCAGGATCGATTAACTCTCCTAAAGTTTTATTTTGTTTATAGATTTTACAAACTTCCCTTTGGATGATCGACGAAGACATCTTGACTCTAATATTTTTACAACACATTGACGTTTGATCTATTGAACCACGTAAATGGAAAGCAAAACGTATTTTAAGCTACCGAACGCGCTACTACTTGCTATATTGCATGACTCGTATTTGCACTGAAAACACTGGTCGGCAAAAAACAAAAAAGTCGGAAGCAAGAACATTGTTATGCGATCCAAATCTGTTCACAGATGAATTCTATCGCGTCTAGTTTTTTATGGGCTAGACTAAAGGGGATTTCTTTTCTAAGAAAAATATGTTACAGTGATAAATGTGACACTTTTTAATGTTACCTGTAATCACTCGAAGTGTTACGTGTTGTGCAACTTTAATCGACCAAAATCAGCTGCTTTTATTTACAACTATTACACTTTTATCATTAATGTACTTCAACCTTTTTTGGGTGTAATATTAGTCAACCCCATAAAAAACTAGACATGGTAGAAAAAAAATTAAAAAAGGATTGGAATTTAGCGTTTTAAAATCGTTATTCTACTAATATTATAAATGTCAAAGTTTGAATTTTTGGATGTTTGTTAGTTTGTGGCTCAGTCACGGGAAACCCGCTTAATGTATTTGGATGAAATTTGGTAGAAGGATAGCATATGACCCAGATTCAAATATTGGGTAATTTTTAAGAATACAATCGGGGAAAAATTGGTACATTTTAAGGGATAAAATTGGTAATTTTGTGAGGGGAAAAACGGAATAAAATTGGTATTTTTCCTTTTTAATGAATTGATATACATACAGATCAGATTGTAGCCTCCATTCACATACAGTGTATTTCCTGGGACCCTAAATAAGGAACAGTTGCCGGCGGGCCCGCCACTACATGCTTACAAACTCCAAAGCATAGCCGGCATTCGGCCGGGCGCATGGATTTTCTCCTCTATGGTATAACCAGTACCGGCTTCGCTAACTAAAGCTTCTAAAATCAGCCTTGTTTCCGAACGAAGCACGGCTATGCAGAGAAGCTTTAGTTAATCCTTGCGTCCAAAAGTGTTTTCGTTATATTTTTAATATATACACCCAGAGTAAAAACAACAAAACAATTTTTAAATAAATTAGAATTATATTAAAAGAAAAAAATTTAAATGGGAAATAAGGCTTGTGTATGGCTTTATTTCACTCCTTACATGGAAATAAATCCATATGGCTTTATTGCACGGCGCGCCGCGGCGTCCACATGGCCCAGATTAAAATATAGGGTACTTTTTAAGATGTAAAAACGGAAAATATTGGTAATTTTGGTACATTTTCTCTTTTTGATAAATTTGGAATGCAGACCACACATGATCCAGTTGAAGGAATATACATATGTACATATTTAGAGACCCCTTGATTTGGTATGGAAAGTTAAATGTCGGTTTCCAAGAGTATCGAGTGCTCAAAACTTGTATATATGTATGTGTTGGCGAAAAATAATCATTTCTTTATATTGTTTATTTAAATATTATAAAGTTACATACGTAGGTATAGATAGATGTAGAAAAATACATACAATTTCTTTAATTTTTTTTAAGATTAGCCATTTTCTTTAAATTTTACTCTAATTTTGAACGTAGTCTCGGACAAAAGCTAGTATTCAATATATTTTTATTAAAAACAATTTTTTGCCGACCAGTGTAAACAATTTTTTTAATTTTAATAAATGTGTACCTACTTTATATAATTTCGCAGTTTGTTCAAACCAGACATTTACAAAATATGTAACCCAATATAAATTAAAAACTAGATTTGAAATAAACTTATACTATTTTACATAATTTAAAAAAGTTTTGCATTCACATATTTTGTAGACCTTTAAACTTATTTTATTTATTTATTTTTTTTTTTTTTTTTTGTTAAAATATTTTATTGTACAAAAAAACAAATTTAAATAAAAAATTTAATTTAAAATTATACGTTATTTTACGAAAATATGAACTCCTTACAAAATTATTTTGTAAAGTACAAAAATTTTCTTGGATTTTACAAAATAAAGAGGAGTGTAAACAATTTTTTTAATTTTAATAAATGTGTACCTACTTTATATAATTTCGCAGTTTGTTCAAACAAGACATTTACAAAATAACCCAATTTAAATTAAAAACTAGATTTGAAATAAACTTATACTATTTTACATAATTTAAAAAAGTTTTGCATTCACATATTTTGTAGACCTTTAAACTTATTTTATTTATTTATTTTTTTTTTTTTTTTGTTAAAATATTTTATTGTACAAAAAAACAAATTTAAATAAAAAATTTAATTTAAAATTATACGTTATTTTACGAAAATATGAACTCCTTACAAAATTATTTTGTAAAGTACAAAAATTTTCTTGGATTTTACAAAATAAATTTGCTTAAAATATTTTTTTCAGTTCCTTAAACAAAACAACACATGCGTATTTTTCGAAAGGTTTTTTTTTTGTAAAACATGAAAAATTTTGTATGTACATTTGAGTGCCCATTAACAATATGGGGTTTTTTTATTAGCATAAAAGTTCAGGGGTACCCGTTTATTTTTTTCCATTGGACTTAAATACAACTCAGTTGTTATTTTACGCCCCTACGACCACGCCTTTTTGCGGCCCTTTGTTCCTACTAGGAACCACAGGACATAATATATATATATATACGACCACGCCTTCCCTAAGCGACGGGACCTTTAAGAGTGGAATACGCGTTTTTTCATTATCGGGATGTTTTTGGATTAACCAATTTCTTTGTTGTTTATTTTTATAATAAATAAGAGAATAAGAAAGAACGGCCACAACTTCTTTTCAATCAGAGAAAAAATAAAATTATTATTAAAATAATTTGAAACGATAAGAAGGTCACCAAAGCCAACCAAAGCTACTATCCAATTTGTTGATTTGTGTTTATCTTTTGTTTGCATCTAATAAGAAATTATTTAAACAGTCAAACACAACATCAACAAAAACTAAGAAAGGGGTTTCCCCGAAAACCGCAGAAAACAAAATTTAACAGAATATTTTAAGCGTGTAAAAAATTTAAATCTGTTAAAAAGTTTGTGGTAAAAAATTAGTAATGTCGCAAGATTTAAGTGGCAGTAAACAATAAGGTTTATTTAATTGGAAATGTTAACTTCCTTCTAACCGACAAGTGCTTGCTGTTTTGTTTTATAATATTCGCCAAGGAAAATAAACCCCGCAAGAATATGATAATGAAAAAAATGTATAATTTTCTGGGAAAAAGCTCGAATACCAACTAAAATATTAAGAAATAGTGTGGAAAAATTAGTTAAATTACACCGAGTTTCGCAAAATTTGCAAAAACATTTAAAGAAGAGCACCCAAGTGCTCAAAGATAAGGAAAATTTGTTTGTACATACATTGGATGATCTTTTTGTCATAGCGCACGGCACTGATGGGATTTGTGGTACAATTGTACCATATTTGGTACAATCGAAACTTTATTGGTACACTGGTACAATTCATCCCTTTTTGGTACAATTAAAAAAAAACAATACCCACGAAGTCTTATCATTTCTTTGAGGTGGATTAAGGAGTTACACTTTTCTTTTCGTTTTGTATTATTGTTAATTAATGTTCGTATATTATACTAACATATAGAGTATATACATACATACATAAGTATATGTACTCGTATCCCTGTAGAAGCCTTGAATTAAGTGTCTCCAAATCGCCACTTTTGTCTATTGTTTTTATGACACTGTCAACGAAGTGTCTATATTTTTCGCTGCCTTTGAAAGAAAAAAAGAGAAATAGACAAATTTTTGCTTCTTCTTAATTTTTATACCCACACCACAATAGTGGAGAGGGTACTATGCAATTGTGCTGATGTGTGTAAATCTACAAAATAACACTTTCTAAAACGATTTAAGGATGTCCCTCCATCCGGCTGGCTGACTGGTTGCCTTTTCATGTAACCTTGTGCGTAAAGTACAGGCAATTTTTAAGGTAATTCAATGAAATTTTAAACATAGGTTTCAATTCATAAGTTCAAAACCTACTAAAAATGGTGAGAATCGGTCTATTATTTCACATGTTTCTTTACAAACTTCTTCCCGGAATAATGTTAGTACCTACAAAACCATCCTATTACGTTGGTATTTAGATTAAATTTGGACCAGACCTTTTTTATTGCAATCTTATTCATCTTACCATTTTTTATTGGAATCGGTTCGTATACGACTACCTTATTAAAACATAAAACACATAAAGGTAAAGAAATCTCATATAGATGAAGATATCTTAATAATAGTCTACACAAAAACTTTTACATAAATCTTAACCTCGTAACATAATTTTGTTCTGGCGGGCCCATTATTGCCCATGGCACTCAATCTCGAAAAATTTGTCTGCATTTACAATGGTGTAGAATATCAAATGCTAGGGCTTGACGGACTATAATTTCTTACTTGTTTTGTTTTTGATTTTATCAAATAAAAAAGTGTAATGAATTCTTACTGTGTATGCTTTTTAATTTCATAGCGAAATTTTGGTACAATTTATGCCAATTTGGTACCATTTTGCCATTATGACGGTACAATTTAAGAATTGTCAGATCCCAACAGTGGCGCACGCTGGTGTCTTAAAGATAATAAAAATCAATGAAGACAAACTTTTTTTGCAAAAACAGCGGTAACCTGGTAGACCGGGCTCTTTGACAGGAGTGGATTATAATTTATGGCGAAGAGAAGAAAGAACGAAATTGCGGTTATTAGCAAAAAGAAACAGGCAGCTAAATAAAACTAAAACACCAGTCTTATCACCATATTCAAGTTTCGCATCAGATTTGTCATCCATCAATTTCGTTGAAAATCACCAAGATCATAGTCAACAGATTTCGGAAGAAAATGTATTGCATTTGCAACAAAAAGCAATTCGTGACTCCGTGTATATTCTGGAAGCAACTCTTGAACACTTGAGAAGAATGTAGACAAATTTATAATAAATAAATCTACCATGCAAAGAAAAATAGCACAGATGAGAAAAGAACGTGCCGAAAAAATAAAAGCAGATTTTGAAAATAATGTTCCTGAAATGGTCACTATTCATTGGGATGGGAAATTATTGCATCCAATTAATGCAAAAAATGTTAAAGAAGAGAGACTTCCAATTGTAATCGCGTATGAAAATAAAGAGAAACTTATTGCAGTACCTAAATTAGATCATGCAAGTGGAAAAGAGCAGGCTGCAGCTATATTGAATGCAATAAATGAATGGCGTCTCTCCGATAAAGTTCAAATTATGTGCTGTGACACCACAGCCTCTAACACGGGTCGCTTTAATGTTACATGTGCGCTACTGGAGCAATCACTAGAAATATAACTTATTTTATTTCGATGCAGTTAGCGTGTACGAGTTAGTGTTGAATACTGTATTTAAAACCAAGATCCCTCAAGTCTCGGTTAGCGCTGATGTAACGCTCTTTAAAAAGTTAAAAAACAATTGGCACAATATTAATCATACCAATTTCTATTTCAAACCAGCATTTTCAACCATCGCAGATTGTGAAATTGATTAGCTTTTATCTCTCTGAAATCGAAAAACCAATTGTGAGAGGTGATTACCGTGAATTGATCGAGCTTTCGATATTACTTTTGAATGGAAACTATAATAAAAAATTTCAAATAAAACCCCCTGGGGCTTTGCATCAAGCACGGTGGATGGCGAGAGCTAATTGTGCAATAAAAATGTTTTTGTATCGCGATCAGCTTAATTTGACCGCAAAAGAAAACGAAGGGTTACAAGAAGTTTCTCTATTCATTGTCACAACTTACGTAAAACCATGGATGCAATGCAACTTAGCCATAAAGGCTCCCCACCAATATTTGTGTGTTATAAAAGCTGCTAAGAGCTACAAATGTGTTGACTATAAAATTGCACATGCTGTTTTAAAAAATTTTTGCCAACATCTTTATTATTTAAGTGAGGAAGTCGTTATTTTGTCCCTTTTTTATGAAATGGTTGATATTGAGACAAAAAATAATATTGTGGCAAGTTTAACAAAAGAAATTAAAATTGAAAATTCTAAGCGATATGTTCAGTCGAAAGAAGAATACGTTCTTCATTGTTTGGTAAGTATTTTCTACATACCGTAGCAATATACATACATACATAATGAGAAAAGAACGAGAATGAGTAAAGAGGCCTAATAGAAGGCCTTATGTAGCAGTCACAAGCCCTTCTCGCTGCATTCCATACTTATTTATTTTTTAACACAGGTTGTCACTGCCTTAAATTTCAACCTTGATCCCTTCCCAAAGAAGGAAGTAAGGAAGGTCACCAAAAAAAAAAAAAAGTTAATAAAACTAAACAACTTTCTTTCTCCTTTCTTAAAGAAGGGAGTAGCGAACGTGTGCTAAATATTTTAGAAGGTCTTTCAAAAATAAATTTAAACCTTCTCGAAGGCAGGATATCATGCGAAGCGAATCTTTTAGAAAGGAGTATAGAGGCCTTCAAAAAGGCCTGCCACTTGCGGCCCTTTCAATATTTACCGCTGGGTTTGTTTACAACATTTAAAAGTTATTCAACTACATTTGTATATGTAAATTTGTATAAATGCATGTGTATGTAATAACATAAATTATAAAATAAAAGCTCATTAACATCAATAAAAAGTTTCAGTTTATTAAAAAATTTTTAGCAGTTTGTTAGTTACAAAAAATTGACTTAAAATGTCTCCTGAATTTAAATGTGGTGAAAGAATTTTAAAACTTGAAACGTGCAAGCCCTGTGAAGGCCTGCGAAAAAAAGCTTTATTGGAGTTAAGAGAAACCCCTGAAAATATTGAAAATGGTTTAAAAGAATTAAAAAGATTATTAGAAGGTTAAACAAGTTATCCAAATTTTTTTTATACATTTTTTTAACATAAAATTTTGGTTATTATATTAACAGCTGAAACGGATTTATTTGTACCCATCACTGAAGAATGGTGGATGATGATTTTTTTAAGAACTTGTAAATTTTATCCAGAAAGTGCACGAGATTTGGTAAGTCAACAAAAAAAATATATAATCTATCGAGATCTTTTCCGAATGTTTATTTGATTTTAATAATATTTTAATTTTATTCCAGATCAAGGGATACTACAACATTCGGCGTAAATATTCCGAAATAACAACATGTTTATATCCAAAAAGATTAAAACATGTGTTCGATGCCAATTTGGTTTCAATTCTACCTCAGCGAGATCAACATGGGCGCCGTATTATTTTAACACTATGCGGCAGTAAGTTTTAACCAGTGTAGGCAGAAGTAGGAAAAAAAACCTACATCACTAAAACAGTTCAGTAGGAAAAATCGTAGACATTTTTTAAATTCTTTAAATTGTAGGCAGTTTTAATTTTAATAATGGACAAAGTTTTTCTATCTAATCAGTATTTTGCCTCACGTTTTCTTTATTAATGCTGGGTGCACACAATGCTATGCATTTACGCAATCTAGCAAATTAAATTCATTTTTCATAAATTCCAGACTGCATCAACATCAAAACATATTGATATTTTGAGATTGCATTGATGTAGATTGCACTGTGTGTACCCAGTATAAAATTGGTATTTTTTTGTTAAAATAAGAAAATTCGTTAAAGAAAATTTAGTACGGTAAAACTTTTTTGAGGTGCACTATAGGAAATTTTTCCTATTTTTTGGCCAGCATTAATCTAAGCCAAACGAGTGGGCCAAATTAAATGATCTGTTAGATTCGGTCTTTGGAAGTCTACCATCCTCTTAAAGCCCAAAAATGTGCGTAACGGCGAAAAAAGTTTGCCACGCTCGCTCACCCACTCTCATGGATAAGTTTTTTTTTTTGTTCACACTCGCGCTCACATTCTTGCAAACAAAATTTTTGATCACGAGCAACAATTATCTATTTTAACTAGCTGTGATCTATAAAATTTGTGTCCTCTTTTTGTCATCTTTTTTCATAATCTGCCATCATTGTCATCTTTATTTAAAAAAGCATGATCAATATTTGTTTTTGTTTTTATAAATTAAAATAAATTTTATTTTAGGGTGGTTAATTTCACTTGTATACATATTATGTATTAAAGAATTCAATTTCGAAATTATTGTCCATGTTTTAATTATTAAAATCTATAAATTTTTATTATGAAAACTTTTATTAGAAATTATCACAAAATTAAATGTACTCGATCGTTATTAATAACTAATTTAGAAATCGCAAGCAAAACAACTGATAACGTAACAGAAAATCAGTTTTGTCGGAAATTATAAAAAGATATGTAGGTATACCTTATTAATAGGGATGCGATTTCCATGCAAATGCATGTTTTCTGTCGTTAGTCTAAAGGTACGTTCAGACTAATGAAATATTTGACAAAAATATTTGTTCTGATATTTGCTTCAAACTATGTGAAACAAAAAAATATTTTGTTTAATGTTCAAACTAAGTTCAAATATTTGACAATTTTTGTTTGTTAAAACAGTTGGCAAATAGTGTCAAATAAAATAAATTAATTCATGTTTTCCATGCGTTCAGACTAAAACAAATATTTGCATCAAATAATTATTTAATAAAAGTGTCTAAAAATAAAAATATATTTCCCAAATAGTAAAAATGACCGCAGAAGCTATTTTATTTGTTTTATTCTGTGGAGCAGCGTCTCTTATAGTGTTAAAGGAAAAAAAACTGGAAGACAATGGGTAACGGGAACATGGCTAAAATTTGCGAAAAATTGCAAACTTGGAAACAAAGCCGAAAATATATTTGAATTCGCTAAATCGGTTAAAAAACAAAATGTCGGGAAAAAAGAAAAAAAAAATTTAAATAAAAAGCGAAAATTCGCGAAAAATTTAGATATTTCAAACAAGCCATAAAATTTATTAAAAGCGCCTAAAATTGTAAGGAATGGCAAAAATTCGATAAAAATTGCTAAATTAGCGGAAATTCGCAGAAATTTGCTAATAGCGGTATGATAGCAAATCCTAATAATTATTAAAAATCGTTAAAGCTGTAAAGATTCACAGGGAAAAATCACTTTTTCGCGAGCATGGTTAAAATTCGCGAAAAATTGCAAACTTGGAAACAAACCCTGAAATTGATTTGAAATCGGTTAAAAAAACAAATTGTTGGAAAATAACAAAAATTCGGTAAAATTGCTAAAATAGCGAAAATTTGCAAAAATTTGCTAATAGCGGCATCATAGCAAAGTTTAATAATTATTAAAAATCGTTCAAACTGCAAAGAATCACATGAAGAAATCACTTCTATCGCGAAAATGGCTAAAAATTTTAAAAAATTGCAAACTTGGAAACAAACTTAAACCTATAATTTATTTAAAATCGCTAAATCGATTAAAAAACAAAAAAAAAAAAGTTGCAAAAAATATCGAAAATTCGCAAACCATTTTAATATTTTCAACGAGCCATAAAATTGATTTAAAGTCCCTAAAATTATAAGGAATATCATAAATTCGACAAAAATTGCTAAATTAACGGAAATTCGCAAAAACTTGCTAATAGCGGCATGATAGCAAAGTCTAATAATTATTTAAAATCTTCAAAACTGTAAAGAATCCGAAAACTTACAGGAAAAATTGCTTCTATCGGCTTAAATTATTTGTCGTTGTTTGCTCTTACAATTTTTTTGTAAAATCAAATAAATGTTTGCTCAAAAATAACTAAAATATTTCATATTTTGTGTTCACACTATGTTCACATTGGACAAACATTTGTTTGCCGGCAAATACTTTTATTTGATCAAAATCAGCTTTTATTTTATTTGACACTCAAAAATATTTTGTGTTCAGACTACGTTAATGAAATATTTGATGTTTGCTTTCAAATATTTGATCAGTCTGAACGTACCTTAAGAACGATGTCGAGCAATTATCTTTCTGAACCATTAAATTTGCAATAAAATGGTATCGATTTGTTTTGCATATTGGGGCATATTTCGGTGAAAATGCATATTTTTGCATATTTAGGGTTTTAATACACATTTTTGCATATACATATTGACATTTTTAAGTGATTTTTTTTTAATTTCCATATTATAAAAAAAGTTCTTAAAAATTTTTAAATACACAAAAAAAACCTTCAAAAAAATTTTTTAAATTAATAAATAAATACTTTTGGAGCTTTGCTTTAAATACAAGATTTTCAAGAATTCGACAAAAGATCCTTCTATTTTAAAATGATGCAGCACCTTACATGGTTTCAAAATATTTTAGTAGTAACAAGATGGGGCCTGGCCAGATGCTTCAAAATTCCATTCAAAAAACTTCGATTAATTTAAGAATGTTGGAAGAGCTTGTTGATACCGATGATGTTGCAATGAAAAATAAGTAAAAGAAATATTTAATTAAAATAACTTCAAAAGTCAATTAGCATTTGTATTTGCTAACTCCGGATATATTGGAGAACAATAACTAATTAGGAGGGATTTGGTTAACTTAATACTCAAGTCAAATCTATGGATGTTGCAGAAAGTAAAATAAACAATGTGGAAGAATAGCCTGACAAATTAAAAAAAAGTCCAAAACGTTTTGCAAAAAAAAAAAAAAAATTAGGATTTAAAAAAATAGAATAAATTAAAAATATTTTTGATCTGAAGTGGAATCAAAGTGGGATATGAAAATAAAAATTTTAAAAATGCCATTTTTACTTATTTATTTAAACAAACAAAAATTTAATTTAAGCTATGTTCACACCTATTAAATATTTGACGTCCTATACGTAAGCACAAGTTTTATTGAAAAAATATTTGCTTTTGCAAAACGTTTGGCTAGATCAAACATCATTTTCTAAATTACATTATAAAATTATTTTCTTACAAATAATTTTAGTAAATCAATAGAAATAGTTGAAAAAAATGCAAAAATTTGATCAATTTACTAGTCACTTTATTTTGAATATTTTAGTCAAATATTTGTTAGGTCTGAACATACCTTTATCTAAGTTTATTTGAAGATATTTGAATAACAATAGACAGAGTTTTTTATATTTTTGTTTTTAGTAAAATTAAAAAACGATTTTATATGGAAATTTTCAAGTTTTTAGTGCATATTTTAACCGCATATTTTCGATTTTTAAGTGCATGAAAATCTCATCCCTACTTATTAATTTTAATAAAAAATTTCTTACAACACTGGTGTTGGTTGACCCGAATAAAAAAAGGAGAATAATTAATTATTTACATATGTATGAACTACTTTTTTCAGAAGCCTGGGATTATAAAGTCATACATCAAGATGATGTTTATAGCAGTGGCACCTTGTGCACGGAGCTTGTTAATAAAGAACCGGAAACCCAAATAAGTGGTATCGTTTATATATTAGATCTGGAGGGTTTAACATTTGGACAAGTTTTAACATTTTCCCCGTACTTCTTAAAACGTTGTACTGACTACTTACAAAATAATCTACCCCTACGTTTCAAGGCATTTCATATTATTCATCAACCGAAAATTTTTCAACCCATTTTGACATTCGTTAAACCATTCTTGACTCCTAAAATTGCAAAACGTTTACATTTACATGGTTACGATTATAAATCGCTGCACCAGCATATCTCACCCGAATGCCTACCAAAATATTATGGCGGTACATTGGATTGTAAACAGATGTATAGTGGAGAATCGTACGAATTGTTGGCACATTATGAAAAACATTTTGAAAATTTACAGAACTATGGATATAAAACACAATAGTTTTAAAATAAGTTTTTTTTTATAAAATAAATTTACAAAAATAAAACTTTAATTAAAAACTATAAGAATGTTAATTTTTTTTCAAAGTGTTTATACCCTGCACCACAGGTGGAAAGAGTATTCGTTGTCAATAATTATATTCTCAGTCAATCTCAAATATAATGATTAAGATCAAAATTAAACAATTCCACATCAATGCAATGAAAAAAGTAATTCGGAATATCAGTAAAAAGTGAGGGGTATCAAAAAATAAGTATATCTAGGTTCACACGATGAAAGTTTTCTTTCAGAAAGTCGGAGTTTATTGGTGAAAGGGGAAGATAACATGCTATTCTTTTCTCACTTTGCACCGATACACTCAGAATTTGAAAAAAAAAAACTTTCATAGTGTGAATCCAGACTATATATCGTTACCTAAAACGCAAAATGCCCTCACTAACAAAAAATTAAAAATCGACTTTTTCATTGAATCTGATGAATTGCATAAACACAAATGTCGACAAAAAATTTTGGAATGTTTCTACCACAAAAGGCGATTTTATTGACAAAAAAAAAACAAATGGCCCTATCTACAAAAGATTATTTGGTAAACGCTTAAAGACCAAGCTAACAGTTTGCATAATGTGCAACATTGTCCATTCGTCAGGTGATTATTGTTTTAGCCTACACGCCACGCCATTTTTGAAAAATGGCCATTTTTTGAAAAATGGCGTGTAGGAATGGATTATATATGGCATCAATGTTCTCTTTCATATTCCAAAATCCATTTTTTGATATCTCGTATAGAATCTGAGATATTCAGCATCGACTTTGGTCTACATCCACATTTTTTAGATTAATTGAACATCATATTGCTACGTATGACAATTTTTTGCATATGAAGCAAATTTTGCATACAAACATAACAAAATTATACTTTACTATTGCTTTGCGCCATTCGAATAATAAACAACGTAGGTCAAAATAAACCGTCGCAATAGTTAAAATTTATTGGACACAATGTGAAACTTGAGATGAATATTGAGCCCACAACAAAACTAATTGTTGAATATTGATTTGCGCTAGCTAACATATATTCTATAATTACTTTTAATTATTTAAGCTTGAGGTCTTTTTATTTATAAAATAATCTATTTATTTAACTCAATATTTCGCTAACCTTTGGTTAGCATCGTCAGGAAATTAAAATTAAAAAATTTTAATACACAAAACCATAACAAAATTATTAAAAAACTTTTGTCAAAAAATTAAATTCAAAAACCTATTTGTCTTGGAACAAGAGGGTTCAATTTATACCTAAATTAAATGAAAATTAGGACCTTTTTGTCCTTAGGTCACGATATACATATTAGTTTGTAAGAATAAAAATAAGTTTAAATATGTATGTAAGATAATATAAAAATAAGTTTTAAAATTTTTTATGTTATAGGAATTTTCATTAGCCAAAATATTTTTTTATTATTGGAAATATGGTTTTTGTATTAGGTTTTTAGATAGGAAATTTTTTCAGTTTATATGAATTGTTATACTTTAGTTATATTTTATTTTTTGTTATTATGGTTTTTGAAAAAAAAAATTTATGACAAATAGGTTTTTGAATATAATTTTTTGACAAAAGTTTTTTAATAATTTTGTTATCTTTTTTGTATTAAAATTTGTAAATTTAATTTCCTGACGATGCTAACCAAAGGTTAGCGAAATATTGAGTTAAATAAATAGATTGTTTTATAAATAAAAAGACCTCAAGCTTAAATAATTAAAAATAATTATAAAAATAAAGGTCAAATAACAATAAATAACATTTTAACATATGTATATTTTCTTTCCTTATTATGTTGCATCTGCAGTTCGGGGCTTATAGGAGTGGGTTTAGCAATTATTACCATTCTAAAACATACCAACCTGTCCTTATAAATCTCTATTAACTATCAACTTCATGGTTTTTGCCATAGACGACTTACTTTGCTCCACGTCAAAGAAAACATAATAATACGAAATAAAATTTGATATGGAGCACAAAACGACAAAATGTTAATTTAGAAAAATTATTAAAACTTTGGATTTATTGCATGTAAATTCACGAAAATGAATGTTTTGTGAAAAACATACGTAGCAATCAATTAAGAGCTTTAAAAAAAATCTATCGAGTAGTTTTTGAAAAAATTGATTGTAAACCTATTTTATAGTTTTCTCAAAACCGACTTGATAACTGATAGGCTAATAACCTGACGAATTGTCTTCTTTAATTGTACTATCACGTTCCCCTTTTATTTTCTTCAACTTAAATTCGTTTAAAATATGTATTAATAAATTATTTACTTGATAGCACTGTGTCACAAATTTTCAACAAATGAATCTGACACTTAATCTTTATGTAAAATTATCCGTTGAAACCGAATATAAAGTCAGAATGGTCAAAATTGATATTGCAAAACTACCATTATTTGCGTTTTTAATAAAAGTATTTTCAAAAAAAAGCTAAATAGATTTATTTCTTTTTTATTGAAAGATAATAGGTAGTATTACTAAAAAAACAACGGTAAAAATTGTTCAAGTAATGACGGAATTGCAGGGGACCAAAGATCAAATTTCACAAAAAGTTTAATGATTTTTTGCAATTTTGTTCCTACATATGTATGAATGAATGACTTAAGTGAAAGCCAGCTTGTTGCTGCTGGGCTTAAAATTTTATGGTTACTTGAAAATATTTTTGAAATGTACCAAAAGTTACAAATATTTGGCTATTTATAATAAAATTAGATATTTTTCGCGAATAAATATGTTAATACGATATTATTTTTTCCCCAAACTTATAAAATAAAATTGACACGACATATCCCAGCAAGCATTTGGGTGATCTTTTTTGTAAAAATTGCCTCTTTTCAGATCAATTTTGATGATTAAAAACTGATTTATGACTTGAGTGATTGGAAAAGGTTTCATATATGATTCATTCATATTTTCAAAAAATTATTGCTAAAAGTTTTGAATTTAACACTGATTTATCAGTACAGCGATTAGAAAAGGGTTCACATATAATTCATTTGTAAGATCAAAAATGAATCCGAAAATTGTACCACAAATGATTCTTTAAAATAATTCATCGGTAGGGTACCATTTTCTTACAACGAAAGTATCATTTATGATTGAAAAATGAGTTCATATGCGGTTATTTTGCTCGTGAAGCTGATTCCTGAAAGATTTGATTTTGATACAACATGCTAGCTGGGATATAATGACTTTTATTTGAAAAACAAAGAGTATAGTACTCAGCAAATACACAATTAATACTCTTTGTTTTTAGATTTTTTTTGCATATCATGTTCAATGTGCACATTCATTGTTTCTTTATTACTTTTTAGTTAATATTTACAATTCTAAGCATTTGCAACTGAAATTTTAAAAGAAAAATAAATTGTTTTAAAAAGATTATAAAAGTTTGTAACACAAATTTGAAAATAGAAAAGTACCTATTTAAACAAAACAAGTAAGTTTGGATTAAAAGGATGACAATTGCTAATATATAATCTAAGACAAACAAATAGAAATACATAGTTAATATTGATTTATTTTTATGACATCATAAAAGGTACTAGATGCAAAAATACATACATAAAAGTAAATAAATATTCTGTTTAATTGTACTTGACTTTGATACCTAAGCAAACGTAAAGATTTTATACGTTATTAATAACGAATCTTAAATTAAATTCTTTAAAATTAGATATTGTGATTTACTTATTAAATAAAAAAATTCTTTGCAGTCTACAAAATCAATTTAATTTTAAGTAAAAAATAACTACATTTTTCAAACCTGTGTATTTTTTAAACAGCTTTTAAAATAGAAAACACTGGCTTAAGAAAAAAGTCCTGAAACTGTCTGGCAACACTATGGAAATTTTTATGTGCAAGTTCTCGAATATAAGACATACAGCCACGTTACAGAGTACAATTCCGTTCGAAAACGGAATTCATTCCGTATTTTGGTGCTTCAAAAAATGACGAAAAAAAATTTCGGGATGAACCATTTTTGTTTTCATAAACAGAATGGGTGTTTTCTGTATCTGAAAGGCCAAAAAACTATCCAAATTCACTTTTTTATCAATAAACAAAAAAGTTTTCTTCGATTTCGAAAGGAATTGTGATCTGTGATCTGTGACATGGCCGATAAACACATTTTCTCAAGTTTCGTCTTAAAGCTCATATTAACCATTCAAACCAATTTAATTTTGGTGTCTATGTTTATCGTTACGGCTTTGGCATAATGTTAACGTCACGTCTAGTTTGACCTTAAAATAGAATAAATTATTTTATATTTTTAACCTACGAAAGCCACTGTGCTTAGCTCGTGCGATACTTTGTGTACAACAACACAAAACAACACGTAAACAAAACATTTTTGTTTACAATTGCAAAATATACTCTTGTACGTGCACCAGTGTTGCCAGTAAAATTTCGAGAAAGATACATTTTAGTTTCCAAAAAGATACATTTTTCCCCAAAAAGATACGTTTTGAAAAAAATTTGAAAATCCATTTTTAACGTTTAACATTAATTAACATAACATTTTTATTTCATATTTAAATGAATATTGAAAAGAAAAAATTTCGTATAAATTCATTTTTATATTTATTTAAGTCATAAATATTAAGTACATATGTAATTTTTAAAAAATACAGTAAGCAAACTTTTAAATTTATTATATGTAACTATCTTTGGATGTTATCAAAACAAATTCATTTTTGTAAAAATTAATATACGAGTTAAGGCGTTTATACTAAGGCGATTATATTAAAAAGTTCATATAAATTTCCTAAAAAATAAATAGATGTTCATGTTTCCTCAGAACATCTTCGCACTACTAGTAATCATCGATTTAGGTGGATCGTATGTTGCAACCCCTTAATGTTTTCTTTCACCATTATTAAAGTTGCTATCTGTCTGGAGAGCCATTTTAATGATTTAAATACGTGTATCTTTGGTGGACCATCACTGAGCGTGTTGGTATTGGTTTCATTTGAAAGCGACACATCTCATGACGTGTTGGTCAACCTTGAAAACGCGCGTAGGTCGTCCCTACCTCTTGTTTTATGTAGTTGGTTTTTACTGTTCCTTTTACCTTACTGGTCCCTTTCTCTATGCGCTGTCACATATGGTGTTTTTTTCGGTGGTCGACTTGTCAAAGTGTGTATGCAAACTAATTTTTTATGTAAACTAACCTTTTTTACTAGCAATATTTTTGACAATCCGACCACAGAAGCAGTGTTGTTGTAGAGTTGACCTCACCTTCTAGTCAATGCACCTTGGCTGCTATTGTATTAGTATTGAGTCGGTTACGATGATCAATCTTAATAAGTTTTAGTTGGCTAAAAATTCTCGAACGTTTTGTTTCTGTACATTTTGCGTACAGATTCAAAAGATACGAAAAATGTCAGAAGTATACATGATACCTAAAGTAGTCAAAAGATACGACAAATGTATCTTTCGTATCCTAACGGCAACACTGACGTGCACTCTAGTCAGAATTGCCAGATAAGGAAATTTGTCCCCAAGATGGGAATGTTAACATTAATTTAGGAACAGATTTTCGTGGGAAATGTTTTGGGGGTTTTTGTATATTATTAAAAAAAAATAACATATTCATTCTTGGAAATCCAAGGAGTTTAATATAAAGCCTTAATGGGAAACAATATTATTTTTTTTAAGGTTGTAAGGCATTAATTTAAGTTTCACAATAAAGAAAAAATAATTTCGATTCGTTCAGTAACGAGTGAAATAAAATTGCTTCGAATCGAGAAAGTACTCGATCACGACTGCCAGAATAAGGCCCCAGGATTTTGATTTGATAAGCATGACCTGTAAGAGGGTCCTGTACAATTGTACAGTTATATACGATTATGAGCTGCTGTGGCTGTTTACGTCGAAGAATTTAAAGCATTATTTTTTAGATTTTTTAATTATTTCAATTTAATTATTTTAAAACGTTTGGTAATAATTCTTGGTCTTCGGTTATTTAATTAAGTTTTGAACTAGATTTTGAGCTGATGTTCGTATACTAGAACTATTTTTGATAAGACAATGCAATAATTGAATATTGTCAATAATTTAAAAAGGTTTTTAATTAAATATTATTTTCATTTCTATTTCCGCTTACAAATTGATTTTCTTTTTCCAAGTACAAAATTGGATTTATATATTGTAATCGTAGAAATGAGAGGATAGAAAATTGTGATCACATCTGTTACTTAGGACTCATTTATAAGATCAAGAAGTGGCTGCCTCCGAACCCTCACAAGTTTTTTGAAAGCTACATACTTTATCGAAAATTTTGTATTAAAGAGAATAACTTTGTGGGCTCACCACATAATATTTATGCTGGTGTGCCTTAGGATAGTGTATGGGATATATTTCTGGATATTTTCTAAACGTCGGAATCCACCGCAATGGCAAATATGTATGCTTTTACATCGCCATTATGAACATTTGGAAGAATGGTTGAATAATTGTAGATTTAAGTAAACATAAATAAAAAAGTGTATTCGTGTAACTGCACTGAAAAAAAAATGCTTCATATATTTAATGAATCGTTTTCATAAAAAAAATTCACTGGTTAAATGAAAATTTTCATTGTCCAAATGAAATTTCGTAGTTATAATGAAGTATTTTCGTTAAAATCGATTCATTGAATTTCGTAATTACGTTAAAAAGTTTGTCCAAGTAAAACAAAAAATTTTAATTGGGAACATAAAAAACAATATACAAACATAACTATATTCATAAATTAATACAAAATTATAGTTTCCTTAAAATATGTTTAATTGTTAATTAAAAAATTTAAGATTTAATTATTTCATACATCTAATGTAATATGCCATTTAATTTATGAAATCAAAAATTTTTTTATAAAAGCAACATATTTCAATAATTGAAAAAAAAAATATTTTTAACATTCAAATAACTCTATAGTCTCAATAATTAAAAGTATAAAAATATTTCGAAAAAGCATGCCTTCATAAATTTAAATTTTCATTATGACAATGAAAAATGTCATTATAGTAATGAAACAAAAACTTTCAATCCATAAATACGTATGTTTTTAGTTTTCTTTAATATGTACATACATACCTGCATTTAGGATGTAATAAGTAGTGAGCAAACAAATGTTCTCCTTTATAAAAAACACACTCTTATTTTAAACTGTTGTCAACCAAATGATGTATACGAAAAAGCTTATTCTCTCTTTATGTGGTCTTTTTTTATTATGCGTTAGCAAAAAAAAATCAACGTTGTTATTGTTGTTATGTTTGATTATATTGAGTAATGGCAAAAAACATGGTTTTTTTATTCAAAACTACACTGCCCCAGTAGGCTAGCTGGTAGTGAGTGAGCTAGTCTATAAGCGCTGAGGTTGCGGGATCGATTCCCGCCAGCGACTCTGGTTAAAAAAAAAGTTGAATAAGAACAACTTTGATTATAAAAAAAAAAAAATCAAAAAAATTTAAAAAAAATAAAATAAAAAAAGTCTATCAGCGCCGAGGTTGCGGGATCGATTCTCGACAGCGACTCTGGTTAAAAAAAAAAAGTTGAATAAGAACAACTTTGATTATAAAAAAAAAATTCAAAAAAATTAAAAAAAAATAAAAAAAAAAGTCTATCAGCGCCGAGGTTGCGGGATCGATTCTCGACAGCGACTCTGGTTACAACAACTTGGATTAAAAAAAAAAAATAATAAAAAAAATTTTTTTTTTACTTTTTTGAAAGTATTTATCCAATGAATTACATTCATTGATCTAATGTAATGTTTCATTAAATACATTTTAATAAAACAGGTTTCATTGATCCAACGAAGCGCTGCATAGGTTCTTTTTTAATGCAATTTTTCATGGGATTAATGTCAAAATTCATTGGTATTCTGAAGAAAATTCTTTCAGTGTGTTACTCTCAGAAAGTAAACTTCCTCAACGATGTCAAAAGTTGTTTACATTTCCCTTATACATGTATATTTTTGTTTACGTTTTTGGTTTTTTGCCACACATACATGCACACAAATCACATTTTTTTCTTTTGTTTTCCCTATGCAGTAGTAAGATTTTGACAACGGCGGGGAATTTTACACAAACAAACTGCCTGTTGTTTTTTGTATTGTTGCATTGTTGTAGAAGTAAGCAGACCTATTGGATAGACCTTGAGCGAGAAATACCTATGAATATTTTCAATTATATTTAAATTCCCGCTTTCCCGGGAATTAATTACGGTATTCCCGGAAAATTTGAAGAAGAGCTGACATATGCTTTAATTTTGTTTGTCTCCTCTACCAGAATCCATTGTCAAAACCGAGTTATTTTGGAAAATGTTGAAAAATTTTTGTACAGTGTAATTATACTTATAACTAGTGCGAAAATTCCATTTTAAAATTTAAAAAAATGTTTCTTATACTATTGCGGGTTTGACTTAGCGGTTGCACTAAAGTTTTCCAATGGCAACATGTTTTATTTATTATGAAAACTAGTAGAGTTTTTTTATATTGAATTTTATTTTGCGCATAACAATATTTTTTATAACTCTGTAAATACAAAAAAAAAGAAGAAAAACATGTTTTGGTCACAATTACACCAAGCAAAACTTCTATTTTACACGTGAATGCATGTTTTGTATAAGCTCATAATTACATTTAACAGATACGAAAAGAAAAGAAGAAAGAAGAAAAATAAAATTCAAAACGTCAAATTAATAACAGTGGCGAAGACTTACACCAGGGGATTTTCATAAAACTCTTAAAATTTTTTGTCATAATAGACGACAAGCTTCATTTATTAAATTGCTCACAAAAATATTAGAGCGTTTTTATATAGACTTTGACGTTTGTTATAACAAAAAATTGTCCGGTGAAGACCCCATATTTATAGATGGGAAAAGTGTAAACTAAATCGATATACTACGGCTTATTGTAGTTTCAGTGCAATTTAACTAGCTTTTTAATATTTAAAGACTTGTGTTAAAAAACGAAAAGTAATTTAAAATTAAATTAAATTTATTGACAGTTAATGATTGCCATATTTATTCGTGTTTTATAAATACCCAAATAAATTTCCAAAACAGAAATATACCTAGTAGTTACCCGGTATTTACCCAGACATTAGGTAAATACCCGGAAGAGTCCCATCTATACCGATGTTATGAACAAATTACTACATATCAAATTTAACATAGTTTTTATTTAAGCATCAACTATAGTCTATACTGCCGTGCTGAGGAAAAAGGCAGTAAAATTCACGTACAGTGTACTCGCGATAATATGAACTAATTAAAACAAAGCCAGTTCACTTATGAAAGATTGTTCGTATTTGCGAATGACATCTTATTTCTCTTCAAAAACGTTTTTGTCATAAAAATAAAAGTTTCTAATGTTAAATTTGTTTTATTTATTGTTCATTGGATTTAAAAAACTATTGATTTTTAAAAAAGAAGAACAAACTTAATTCAATCAGTTTAAAAACGCCCCGCTCTCTTAAAAAACTCCAGATATTTTCCTTGTCCGCTAACAGTGACCTTTTTGTTTCTCATTTTCAAAAACCATAGATGCATGCATTTTCCATTTTTTGGGTATTCGGAAGACAGAACATTTTTCTTTTTCCAAGTCAAATAAACGTATTGTTAGAACATTAAAAAAAAACTATTCGCTAAATTAGTAATACCTTTTCCTAAATGTTCTAAATTTTCAAACATTTCTGATTTTTCTTTGTAAAGTTCAAAACTTATGCTTTTTTTAATTCATATTTAAGAACTTTTTACGTAAAATTTATATTTAAAAATGTGTTTAGAATTTTATGTTAATGTGAGAACTAACTAAAAAGTGTATGCAAAACATTTTGATTAACAACTGAAGATAATTTTAAAGCAGATAGCTAGCGAAATCCCCAAGTTATTATGCAGTTGAATAAAAATTGATTTTGATTTTAACACTGTGTAGGTAGATAAAAACCGTTCAAAATACAACTATAAGTTGTTCATATTTTAAAGCTTTTGTACAAGTTCATATTTTAGAGCAGTCAATGGAAGAAAATAAGTGTTCATATTTTGGGGTGTTCATATTTTAGGGTGTTCATATTAACGCGAGTGCACTGTACTGTCTTTTTTTTAATTTTGATGCCAATAAATTCCTTTAATAATTTTCTAATAATTAGAGGTATATAAAAAAATCATTAAAAATGTTATTTCAAAGTAAGAGCAATTTTTTAAATTTGTAAAATATTTTAAACTAATAAAATGACCCCTATTCTGCGTTTCGATTCGGATCGAAATTTTCTCCGTTTTTGGCAACTTTGGTATTCTGTGCCCATATTCTGTAACTCCCGCGTTGAAAAACTTTTCGATTGAAATGTGAGAACTGAAACAAAAATACCATAAATTGAAACAAACATGTTTTTCTCACTATAGTTTAGCCCATACCCACACGTACTACAGTGTAGTATATTAATACTACAGACTATTGTACAGTCTATATTTCAGACAACAGTCTAGTATATGTATATTCCAGCCTATAACGTAGTCTTTATTAAAGACTTTAGTATAGCCTTTACTATAGACTATAGTATTTTCAAAACTTCAGAATATTGTCTAGTCTATTCTCCAGGCTAAAGCGAGGTCTAAACACTAGAATAAAGTTTATTCTTAACTTCAGACTCCAGTGTAGTCGTTACTGTAGTCGTGACTACAGTTCTACTCCAGTTTATAGTCAAGCCTATACTACCAGGATTATTCTGATCTATTATAATTCAGTATTCATTCCACACTACAGTCTAGTACATTGTCCACTTTATTTTATTGTCTATGAACTTATTTGACTGTAGTCTTATAGTCTTGTTAGTCTTAAGTAAATTTCGAGTATAATCTTTTAAAAGAAATTATTTCCATTTCTTAAAATACATTATAGTTTTTAAGATGAACACTTATGTGTGTAATTGTAGACCTGTTTTCAACAACCTTGTATTCGTTTACACATTGAACACTGAACCCTTTCAACCCAAAAAAATGCTCTCCAAGTAAATATTGAAACTTCCCTTCAGTAATTCAGTTTCAAGTAATGTCGTAATTAAACTAACAAGTCAAAAAGGTCATTGTCTCAGTTACAATACCAGCTGGTTTGTAACTACTACTTCAGCATACTCTTGAATTTAACACTAGCTTAAAATTCTCTTAACACATGATAACTCTCTTAGCAAGTAAAATTATTGATCTCTGATCCAAGAAAAGCCAGACTAAGCAATTATTGTACAGAAGATTGTTATTGTTGTACTTAGTAAATGCCTCATTGAAGTAGAACTCAAACTTCACGTGTATGTATTAATTTCAAAATACATACAACAAAATTTTTAATAATATTTTTTGCTATCATGTTTTTTTCGTAAAATTTTGTTAAATAAAATCTGTGTAGTTTTTAAAATACTTAAACAGTTTCATCTCTACTTTGACGCTTAAAACATATACGGTCTTTGTTGTCAGTGTTTTCAAGTTTAAGTTCGAGTTTTTTTATTTTTATTTTAATTAAAATTTGAATTGTGCGGTGTTTAAAAAAACAAGTTTTTTAAAACGGTATCTTAAACTAACAACTTCCGACAAACGGACCTTTAAAAAAAAATAGTATTTTCCCATAATATTTATTAAATTTCGCGTGTTGAAAAACTCAAGAAAAAAATTGTATGAATGAGTGTTTAAAAGAAATTTGATTTAAATTGCATTGTCGTTTATTTACTCACTTACTTTAATTTGTTATACTGCTATTTAATTCCATTTTAATTCATTAAAAAAAATAAATTATCGCAAATCATATGGAAAATTTAAAGCAAATGATTTAGCAAAACTATGTGCTGTCCCGCAATTTCATTTAGAAAAATAACATCATCAATAAATTTGTGCATTTATGAAAAAAAAAAAAACAAATTAAAAATAAAATTTATTTAAAAAAATAATAAAGTTCTTTGAAATCCTTCTGATCTCATGAGAAATTTTCTATAGAAAATCCTTTTCAATGCATGGAAAATTTTCTATAGAAAATCCATTTCATTTTATGAGCAATTTTCTAATGAAAATCCGTATTTTCTATAAAATTTCCTTATCTTTTCATAAGAAATTTCCTTATAATTTCATGAGAAATTTTCCATAGAAAATCCGTCTGATTTCATGAGAAGTTTTTAATAGAAAATCCTACGCATTTCATGAGAACTTTTCCATAGAAAATCCTGAGAAATTCATCAGAAATTTCCCATAGAAAATCCTGAGACATTCCTTATTTTCTAAAGAAAATTCCTTTTTTCTATAGCAATTCCTTATCTTTTCATGAGAAATTTCTTTATCATTTTATGAGAAATTTTCTATAGAAAATCCTTATCATTTCATGAGAAATTTTCTATGGAAAAGCCTAATCATTTCATGAGGAATTTTCTGTAGAAAATCCTTATCATTTAATGAGAAATTTTCTATAGAAAATCCTTATCATTTCATAAGAAATTTTCTACAGAAAATCCTTATCAGTTCATGAGAAATTTTCTATAGGAAATCCATATCATTTCATGAGAAATGTTCTATAGAAAATCCTTATAATTTCATGAGAAATTTTCTTTAGAAAATCCTTATCATGATTTCATGAGAAATGTTCTATAGTTAATGAGAAATTTTCGTCAGAACATTCTTTTCATTTAATGGGAAATTTTCTGTAGGAAATCCTTTTCATACCTTTCATTTTATTAAATAGCTTATACTAATATAAGGAAGTGCTTTACAATTCCAGATCGAAATATTTTTTAAAACTGTTCTTAATTTATATTCCACAGCATTTCAAGTCTTAAGTACTAGACTTGATTACTTGGGGAAAGCAACATTTTAAATAAAAGCTTAAAATACTTGTTCGTAATTCCATTTAATTAATATAAAGGTTATTGGATATCAGTTAAAATAATTCTACATTAATTTACATTTTAATTAAAAAATAAAAAATTTTGTTTAATCAAGGTTTTATTATGTAATTATTTAACCAGCTTTCATTAAATTTTTTAATAAATGCACAAATCTATTCAATCTTCTTCATTTTATGATAATTTTTTTTTTTTTTTTTTATTATTAAATTTAATAAAAATATAATTACATCAAAATTTCAACAGAAAATACAACAATATTCAAAATATTAAGAATTGATTACAGCAACACAGATATTTTAATTAAATAAAACACAAATTTAAAATTTTTTTAATAAACAACACACAAATTACAAATTACACTGAACAAAATGAGTAAGTAAATAACCAAATTTAAAATTTTGCATATACTTTATAATAATTTTAAGTTTTTTTTTTGTTTTAAATTTTTCTTGGTCAGATTTTAGGGTAAATTAATATCTTTTAAACTTTAATTCAGAAAACAAATCTCTCCTCCATGCAAAATGTTCCTTATAAAAATTTAAAAAAAAAAAAACAGCGAGAAATCGTCTTTTCGAATTAGATAAAAATATACTATAGTTAATCGTAGAAGAGATTTGTCTTAGGAAATTTTGCTTTAGGAAATCTCTCACAATAGCCATTTTTTATAAAGAATGTAAATAATTTTTTTTTTAGCGCTTATTTTTTTCTTCGCTATGAAAATAACGCACAACATCTCTGAAACATATCTGTAAATTTATGTTTTAAGATATGTACGTGTTTGCCACCTCAAGATATGAGCTTGAACATTAGCAATTTGACGCAGTTATTCTGCCGGTGTTATTGCTTGTGTTAAGACATCACAAATTGCTGTGTTGGTCAGGGGGTTAGAGTGACATTGTATATTATTTTGATTTCCAAAGTTACCAATTAGAAAGTATAATAATTAATTTAAAAATGACAAACAGTTGAAAGGCATGATTATTAGTTATTTTTACAGATTGCAATTAATTTCATATGTGTGTAAATAATTGATTTTGTTTACCCGTTTAACAAGTGAGCACTGCACACTGTGCAGTAAGCAGTAGTACCATACAATGATTTCATTAACAATTGGTAATGCAATCAATCAAATGAACGTATTTTGAACTACTGAAAGATAATAACAGATAATTAAAGGCGAATGTTAAAAGATCAAATATAATTTCCGATTTTTAACATTTGTTAATAAGAATCCAACAATTATAGGTATAATGGCAATAAAATTACATTAGTTAGATTTCAATAAGGGCCATAATTTGATTGTTTTTATAGGAATAAATTGCTTTGAGTTTTAATTAAGGTACAGTACTAAAGCCATGGTTACACTAAGCAAATATTTGACGAAAAACGTGACCAACAGGCAAACTAGTAATTTATGTATATTTATTGTTATTATTAAATTTTAATAATTTTAAAATGATACCACATCTATTAAAAATAAAATAAAAACCGATTTTTTTCTATATCTAGAAGTAGGGTAGGAGGGGGACCATTCGCCACTTTTTTTTTTAAACTGCTCTCTTCTCAAAACTGCAATTGATATTTGGAAACTTATTTTGTTTTTAAAGACTTACATATGTTGACTTTAATTTGAGTCCTTTTCGTCCTCGATGTACCTCCTCTTATATGTTTTTTTTTACCAATTTCTGCAGTGATAAAAAACGGTGATGCCACCCCACCTATGGGGTGAATTCGCCATGGGGGTGGGGCAGAAACGACAGAAGTAAAATAAAACTAAAATTTGTCGTTATATGACTGTTTTTTTATTGTTATACTGTAATTTAGGAAACAAACTAAAAATAAGGCAAATAAATTACGTTCTACGTAAAGTAAATAAAAATTTGTTAAAATACTTGAGATCAAAAGGCGGTCACTTTCCACAAAATTAAAAATAATTTTTTTCTTAAATTTAATAACACTACAAAGTTACTTTACGTTGTACTGCGACATATCAACATCAAATAAATATCTTGTTACAGATCGGGAAGTTCCTGGAGGATGAGTTGGGTCCGGTAATCGTAAAACAATATCAGTTTTAAGAACGTAGCAAATGTCAGGAATATCGGGCTCGATGAAAGTCCACAAATTACTTTTTTTTCTCAGAAAATCAACCTTTACCGAAGTTGGATTTTTGATATTATTTTGCCAACATAAAACTTATCTGTTTCTCCAGAAAATCGAGCTAGTACAAAGTTTCCTTCCATATAGCTATCATCTACAGCAAAATAACCAACATATTTATCAGAATCGGCGTAACTTATATCCGACAGATCAGACGAGGAAGATGTTGCAGCATAGTATTTAGGATTTCTTTTAGGGACTGTTTTTTTTTGCGCAAATCCTCTTTTTCTTCGGATTTGTGTGCTTCTGAATTCTTTCTTTTTCTTCCTTCTCTTCTTTAGATGGAGTGGATGTTAATATTTTTGATTTTCCCTTTCTGTTATTCGAATTTGACTTTTGAATCTTGGGAAGTGGACGAACTTGTTCTGGTGTTTTCAGTAGAGCTGGAGTTGTGACAGGTCGTTCAATGATTTGATGGTCAATTTCGTTTTGTTGAAGGCTTGGTTCATTATCAGTGTCAGCAGTTGGATGTTCGTCACGTGGTTCGTTTACGAAATCTGATTCAGGAAATATATGTCTATTGAATGGGCTAATTCCAGCTTTTTCAAACCCCTTGCATATATTTTCAACAACAAAAGCCTTCCGGAATGGAATGTTAGACAACGTCGGTATATCGTAAATTGTAATAATTCGTCCAGGATTAGATACAAGAAAATCATTGAATGAAGGTGCCAAGTACTTTTAAAATGGACCAAATATCGATATATTCAACGGCTGCAGCTTGTGTGACGTGTGTGGTGGAAAAGTAACCATATGAATACCATTTTCTCTGCAAACGATTATAGCTGCTAAGCTGCAGTGGGAAATGTGATTGTCTAAGAATAATACTATTTGGTTCTCCTTAGAGCACCTTGTGTTTACTTTGATATGTTCTAAAACATTTAAGAAGCCGTGAGTTGTCATCCATCCACTTTTGTCTGTTATTCCCAGGCAGCCACTAGGACCCCCATTTACAAAGTGTTCTTTAAAACGTACCCGAGGAAATACATAGACAGGTGGCAGAGAATTTCCTGCAGCATTCACTATTCCCACAAGTGAACCTCTTTCTGCAGAAGCAACTTAAGCAACAGCCCGTTTTCCTTTTGTAGAAATTACCTAATAAATATAAAATATGGTAAGTTTAAGAATGTTGGTAGGATACAAATTTAAAGGCGATAAATTACCTTTGGCGATTGAAGCACAGTAGTAATACCTGTTTCGTCTAAGTTATAAATATCACATGGAGAAAATCGCATCTTCTCAAACAGGGTCTGGACATTATTAAAAAATTCCATTACTGCATCTTTTCTAAATGCAGTAAGTCGCGATATACTAGTATTTTCAGGTTTTCGCAAACTTAAGTCCTGATTTCGCTTCATAAAACCTTGAACCCAGTCAATTCCTGCTGTTTGTGGCATATTCAAATACAAATTTTCGTGCCATGGTATAAGAAAACCCGTGCTGAAGGTTAGAACATGTTTTAAAGTATTCACATATGTCTCTCTCTTGATTTTTCGTGAAAACTTGATTTGATGTGTATTTCGACGTATACTGTTGTTCATCTTCGGAGGATTGCCCTGAGTCATCCATTGCATTAAGCTTAGATTTGTTCAACTTCTTCTTCTAGGGGGGACATTTGCCACTGGCTAAGCTACCCCAGGGGGGACATTCGCCGGCGAAATAACCCCACCAGAGGTCTGGCGAATGCGCCCCAGGAGGTGTCTTGTGCACGAATGTTTATTTTTGTCACACTTTTAATGAATTTATTAAAAGAACAGTTTTCAATTCTTTTTCACTAACATCAAGTTTATAACACTAAACAATATCTCTATTCAATCGCAAATATTAAGAATTTTGTCACAAATATACTTACATCAAAAATTTTTTCGCGGGTTTCAAAAAAACAAATAATTACGTCTGTCTTCGATCATAAGTAAACTGAAACTGTCAATGTTTGAGGGATGAGAGATCATCGATAAAGGAACAGAATAACGATTAAAGTAACACAAACAATAACTTCGTTTTTAAGATAATCGTTGTTGGCAGATGTGCCCCTATGGCGAATGGTCCCCCTTCTACCCTATAGTGGATTTTATTTTGTGATACAAATAACTATGTTAAGTGTTAATGGCCACATAGCTTAACACTTCGAACTAATAAAATACATACAGATCAAACGCTTTCAATTCTAATCAAACTATCAAAAGTTTTAAAAGCTTAAGATATTTTTAATTAATTAGATTTGAAGCAATAAATCACATATAAGGGCTTTTCAAACTAATTTATGTTTGATACGCTTGTTCAGTTCTATTTATATTATCGAAGATTATAGTAAAATTTGGACAGCTTTAAGGTCTACAGGTTAATTGAATATTGAACTATAAATCGATTTATGTTCCTTTTTGGGTTTTTTTTAGATTTAACAATAGTTTAGTTAAACCTATTATCTTAATAAACTGCTATAGGGCAAAATGAACCACCACACAAATTGCTTGGCAAGCAACCACTTTGTGATGGTTCACACTCTTCAAGACTTAGCCGTCAAGTCTTGAGTTGTTAATAGAGAGAGGAAAAGAAATGACATTCTCTTTTCCCTTCTTTTATAAAAGCTTAATGCTATAAACACAATCAAGTCCACCGACCATCGACTACAAGATGTCAAAAATAGAATACATGCGTGCTTATGAGAATAATTCTTTTAGCCGCTACACGACTATCGACTACACGGCTACTTTTGTAGCCCGTATCCAACTTAGGCTAATTTCTATTTTTCTTGGCTACCAAAAACGTGCTGCCAGTACAATAAATGCATGAAATGGTGGTTTTAAAAACGCAATACATTAAATATCGGTATTAAAAACGCGAAAAACTATTATAGTGGCACCATTGAAAAATAAAAATCTTCTGTTCATTTGTTTACATTTTTCATTTACTTTTTATTTGATAAAATCCTTCTTCATCTCGCGTTATATTTACTGGCCGGACCCACCATCTTCGGTTACTTTTGTTCTGATGTTTTTTATACACTTCATACACTAAAGTCGTTGTTTCCACTATTTTAGCAATAGTACTTATAAAGTTAATTAAATTTTCTTGAGACATTTGAAAATGTTTTTTTTTCACACAAATTCACTTAAAAAAATCAAGTTTGTTTTGTTTTGGTTAACTTTAATACATATGTATGTCAAAACAGATGTTTATTTTTTGTAGTTAGTGGTCGGTAGTCGTTAAAAGAATTAAGTAGCTGGCGACTTGGCTATTTTTGTAGCCAGCTACTTTTGTAGTCGGTAGTCGATGGTCGGTAGCCTTTGATTGTGTTTATAGCATAAGACTTGAAGAGTGTGAACCAGCTCTTTGTTTCTGTTTTTGTTTGCAAATAAACAACACAAGCCTTATTCGTACAAACATAAATTTTTCATTTTTGTTTTGTTTTTCAATGAATGTAGACGACGATAGTAGCCGGCAATTTTGCTTGCTATAGCAATGCTACTTAAAAAATTAGGATTTACGACTGAAAATGATTTTAATGCTTCTGCTGCTACTTCGTCAATCTGCAAATTTTTCACGCCACAAAAATTCAACATGTCTGCAAAATATTAAAAAGTTTTAATATTTCTACAAACATGCTTCAAATGTTTGTCCAGACAGCAAATACCCTAATTAACAATTTAAAATAAAATCAATTTGTGTGGCTATTTGTTTTGCTCTTAAGGAAATGTATCAAAATTATAAAAATATTTTTGGTTTGTACTCTTGTATAAAGGGTTAATATAATAAATAGTCTTTAAAACAAATTTAAGTTTAGTTAAACTTTTTGTGCTGTTTGAACTAGTGCTGGGATACTATCGATATTTTCTACTATCGATATTTATCGATAGTTCAGATTTCACTATCGATATATCGATATTACTATCGACTGAATGTTTGTACTTAAGTAGGAAAACTTTAACTAGCTTTTTATCAGGCTACAGTTCGTTGCTTTTATCACTTTATTGAACGTATGAGACGAATGTATGTACGCACGTTATTTTAGATGACAGGTTTAAAAAATTGTGATGCTGATAAGCACCTTTCTGAAGGAACCAAAGTAACAGGGACTATAAGATATTTTATTGCAACTTTAGATAATGTTCTAATTTGATATGATTCTCAACCCAAAAGGTAATCAATCTAGCGGACTTTTCTTTAATGGCCGTTCATTGTTTTATTCTATGCTCGCAATTGCATTTTTTTTTTTTTTTTTTCTTACAACATTATAAAACTATCTGACATTTCAGTCCCTTTGTAAACATACATATAAAAATTTCGGCATAAAGGACTTAAGTTATTAGTAAAACAGCACAGGTAAGCAATCCATACCACCTGCCATTCTTGTTGTTGTTTGTATTCATTGCTGTAATTCTGCGCGAATTAATAATATCAAGTAAAAACTTGCGGCAAAAAACTGTGTGTGTATAGCTGCTGTAACAAGTCTTCATAGCTGTATTTTAAATAATAATAATATCGATATTGATATTTTTCCTATCGATATTTGAGATAGTTTCAGACTATCGATAGTTTCCCAGCACTAGTGTGAACTCAAAAAAACATTTTGAATGAAGGATGAATTGCTGATTCAAGTTTGGTCAAACATTTTGTTTATTTCTTATAAAACTGCAAACGAAATGTAAGGAAGAGTTTTATTGAAATTTTTTAAATTAAGTTCTTTTTAAAGTATGCACTTTTTTTAATTGTTTATTTTCAACATTTACCATACAATATCTGATATATTTATTATAAACAATACATATTCAATTTGATTATTCATTAAACTTTTTACAATTATTTTACCAAAATTAACCGTTACATCTAAGTTATTTCAAATTTTGAAAAATTTTCCTATTTTCCTTTTACAGAGATCCCTACCATGATTACTGAAATCGAAGATGTACCTGCCATTATGGTGGGTGACTATAAATTACAATTTGAGTTAGGTGAACCAAGTGAACGTACCAAAGAAGTTGCATTGCGTGAATTGCGCGAAACTCCTGAAAATATTAAAAAAGCCACTGAAGAATTAAAAAGGTTATTAGACGGTAAGTAATTGGCGATTAAACAAATTTAAGGGAACTTTTATTTAAAAAAAAACACATTTAACAAGGTTACATTAGAAATAATTCTGGAAACTTTAAAGCACGAATTCGAGCATGACTCAAATATGTGCTTTTTTCTTAGATTGAGAAAGTTTTTTTAATTAAAATCAGATTTTTATTACAGAATACTTTGTTAGCACTTCTATTCTTAAGAATTGTTAATAAATTATTTATATTTTTAATTAATTTTCTTTTAAAATAACAATTTGTTGACAATTGTGTTAAACTTACATGCTAATTATATCGAATGCAGATAAAATAAATCATTTAACACAATTTCTTGTTTTATATTTTTTCTAAGAAATGTGTGATCTAAAGAAATTAACATTATTTTATTATATTTTCCCCTTTTAACTTGTACTCGGAAATATTACTAATTCATTTTGACTGTAAGTGCAATTGCATTTTAAACGCGTTTTATTTTTAATTGTAAATATTAATTTTAGCTTTAGAAGAAAAAAATAATAACAATTATCATATGAATCATAACTTTATTACAACCAATGTTACAAAAAACTTGTTAAGGTTAACAAAATCATTGGGGAAATACTTGGAAATTAAACAGCTTAAGGGATTTGTATACCATTCAGCAGAGTTGAAAGGCTATACATTAGTTTGTCATTCCGTTCGTAATTTCTGTATTATTGATCTTAGACACTACCAAATATATATTTTAGATCCTTATTTAAAGAGAAGTTCATTGAAGAAGTTAAGATAGCCGGACAAGAGTCTTGAAAAGGGGTTTCCAAAGACGCCAGATATTGTGGGAACTAGGTTAGTATATATTTATATCACATATCGTCCTGAATAGTTTTCTCTTGAAATTGGTCCGCAAATGGCTAAGATGTGAGCAAAAACCACGACTGCCTCTACATTTTACTAATAATCCTTAAATTTTTACCCAAAAGCGACTAGAAAAGAAAAATAAAGTGGTTTTAATTTAACTTAAATATTTTCTATATAAAAAGTTTTGAATTGTTTAGTAATTATAATGAACCCATTATTAGGTATATTATTTGATCTAGCCCACATGCAAATGTCCTCAAAATACCGATTATATCCAATAAATCGATTTGCTGTATTTGCTATATATTTAACTAAATGGAGAAAATACTATTGTTTATTTAAAAACAAATCGAGCCCTAACCGCGAAAATAACGTAAGCGATATCATTTTCAATTTTCGATGGCTGGACTAGAGAAGCACCTTCCATACGAAGACTACATAAACTTCTGTATTTTACTTATTTTATATCAATGGGGGTAGCGAAGCTCATTGGGTTTATTATAAAATTAAAAGTTTCTCAAGAATATAAAAATGCATTATGTATTAGCGTTTTCTAGTAATGTATAACAATTAGAGTTGCTGTCATTGTTAATAGAAGTTGTTCGTAATTTACGTTACTATTAATTTTATTTCACTTTTATTATAATTTTAATGAAATAAATAAGGTTTCATGATAACGTGAAGCAATAAATAATTTTAATACAATAAATTATTTTAAAAAAAGTTTTAAGAAACAAAAAAAATCTACATAGAAAAATTTGTTTTGAATTATTTTAAAGCTTATGATAATTTTAAGCATATAGATCTGTTCAATTACTAAAAATTATTGCTTATTTGTAATACTTGTTACTACTAAAACTTCACGTACTCGAAAAACTTGCAGCGATAGAGTGAAAAAGAGCGTAAAAAATTGGGAGAGAAACATTTTTAGTGAAAATTTCTGCAAGTAAAATGTTTACAAAAATTATTTAAACAGCTGTTTTTGTTAACAAAGCAAACTTTTAAAAATTTGTAAACAAATAAGTTTCATTACTTTTTTTTTAATTATTAGTTTTTAAACGATAAATAAAACTATGAATAAGGTAAGGTTCAATGGGCAGCCGACACGAGGAGACGGCGCACTTGGGGCCTTATAGCGGTCCCCTTTGTTATACCCTCAGTCAGTGACCAGAGTCAAGCTAGTATTCAACAGGTTATTCTCCAGGCATATGTAACTGCAGCCTCGAACCATTCCGACTCCCTGCAGAAAAGAATGATCGATCTTAGTCCTGCATTAGATAGAGCATACAAGCACGACAATTCTTGTCTCTCAAAATACTTATTCGAATAGCAACGATTCTGGGACATTACCAGAGAAAGTGAAACAACATTTTCTCCTCCTTATCATCATGACAACTTTTGCAGCAGTCATTATAACCTAGGCTTATCCTTATCCCATGGGTCCCTATAAGTGACCCGTATCGACGGATATCGCCATCCCAATCTGGTACCTAGGAAACTCAAGTGGCACGAGGCTTATCCCCGCATTATAGCCAGGCCATCGAGCAGATATTTTCTCCCTGTTATCTCTCCTGAGCCTGTACGACTCACGTTTAATGAGAGTTCTACAGCGAGCCAACTAAATGCCGATTAGGCCGTCAACGAAAATATAGCCTACGAGACAGCCTAGTTTGGCCACACTGTTTGTAGTTTGTTTACCCTGGCAACCACTGTGCCCTGAAACCCATGTCAGCGTTACCGTAGAATATTTCGCAATCTCATTTGGAGACATCCTGCATTCCACTGTTAACTTACAGCTGAATACTTTAACTTGCTAGTTTTGGATAGTAAAATTTTGTGCAATTCATATTTCCACATTATATTAAATTTTAATAAAAAATTAGATTTGTTTTGCTTAGTATTGAAAACGGGTTCAAACGCATTATTTTTTCAGCTTACAAATTTAATTTGGAACTGAAACGGCCAAATAAGATAAAATGGTTGGAAATCGGCTAAAAATAATTACTATTAATATATGTATACGTATATACTTCAAGTTACTCGGAGAAAATTATATCTGTTGACTATTTTTTTTTCATGTATATCTTTTCGTTAACATACATATTTACAAGTCTTATGTTTAGACTTTGAGTATAACAATTAAAAAATCCTAAAAGTCTCAAAAAAGGGTCATTACACGTACGTAAACGTAATCAACACTTTAATAACGGCATAACTTAAAGAGCGAGTGCATACATACATAGAAAGATAAAAGTTTAAATAATTTTTTTTTTTTTAATTTAACAAAAATTTCTATTTAATTGTATGTAGCCATTTAAGGTCTAATCATTCTAAAACAATTTAAAAGTAAAAAAAAAACAAACAAACAAAAAGCAAGTTTATAAATTTTAGTAATCAACTTTTTGTAATAATAAAATCTAATTAGCATTAAGTTAGAAAGAAAAAGTTTACTTACAAATATTAAATAAATAGACTTTTATTCGACCTTTACAAAATTTATTATTACAAATATTAAGAAATTTAATTGTTTAGTACATGTCGTTTACTTAACAAAAGTACAACATTTAGTCAAATTTTAAACTTAAAACTTTATGTCTGTTCACACATTTGACGAAAAAAACGGAAACACTAAATAAATCTACTTTTAACTGTTTAACACTTTTTGTTGATTTACTAAACTTTATTTCCAAAAAAAGGAAAGAGTATGTAATTAAAATACTTTTAAATGCATTTAGATCCAGAAAACGTTTATGCAAAACCAAACAAATGAATAATAAAAGAATGGTTACGTTTAGGACGTTAAATGTTTGTTAAGTGTGACCATAGCTTATGGCTATATTTTAGCTTAAAATAATTTCTTTCTCATCATTAAAAATGAATTTTATTTAAAACAAGTATTCGTTTTATATCTAAAATGAAATAATTTAAGTGTTATATTAAGTTCAAGGTTGGTAAAATTAACCACAACAACAAAAATAAGTAAGATTGCTATATTCGACTATGCCGAATCTAATATACCCTTCACGATGGTATAATAAGAACAGAAAGTTATATAAATATATGTACTAGCTTAACCCGGCGCGCTTTACTCATTTTTTTCGGATGTCTTGTATTGGTATCAAAGCTATTTGTACTAAGTTTTGTAACTTTTACTGTAACTTATCAATTTTGTATTTGCATCGAAGGTGCCACGCCCACTAATCCCATGATTACCACTTTTGTGTATTGACGACCTATCTGCTATGTGTCATTTGGACAATTTTTCTGCTACCGTGCGACGCCCACTTCTCCAATCCCTCCCATTTGAAAATCCAGCTATGTAAAGGGTTTTTTTTATAGGGTGATACAAGTTTAAATCATAATAAAACATAGATATATATTTTTATATCAATGAAACGGTCTTTATTGGATAAAAAATTTTATGACATTAATGCTTAAATATGATTTCGGCCATATGGCCGCCACGGCTGGCTCGTGAAGGTGCAATCTGGAACACCAATTTTAAACATCTTTTAGCATTATGACCATCATTGTTTTTAAAGACATACAGGCCAATGACTCTGCCAGCCCATTAAGCGCACCAAACAGTAATTTTCTGAGGATGTAATGGTGTTTCGACAAAACCTTGTAGATTCTTCTTACTACAAATGCGACAATTCTGCTTATTCACCTACCAATTCAACCAGAAGTGGGCTTCATCGGAAAATAAAATTTTGAATGGAAATTTTAAATCAATATCAATTTGTGCTTCCGCCCATTCGCCTAATTATTTTGATTTAAAATTTCCACAATTTGCACGCGTTGCTCTGGTGTAAGTCGATCCATAATAAAATGTCGAAGCAAACTAAACAAAAAGCAACTTGCAGCTGTTAGATGGGTGGTCAAATAACACTTTTCCCCACATTTTGTCGGAGGGTGTGTATTGTTAACCAATATGCTTGTACCCACTTTGGAAACTTTTGCTCTTGATGTGTTATATTCGGCTATGCCGAATTTTATATATATATATACCCTTCATCATGGGGCGATTTGAACAGAATGTTGTATAAATTCCGTTTAAAAGATATAGGTAAATAAATCTATTTTGTGCCACGCTCACTAATCCAATTCCGCTTCATTTTGTCGGATATTGTGTATTGACAACCACGATGCTTTGGAAACTATGGCTCTTTCCGTTCTCCAGATATACAGAAATTTATAATGTCTTTGTATGGAAAGGCCACGCTTACTTTTCCCATCCCGCCCATTTTTTAGAGAGGTTGTGTATTGATAAGCATGTTGCTTGTACCTAATTTGGAAACTTTGGCTCTTGCCGTTCTCGAGATATATAAAAACAAGGAATAAATGTCATTTATGGACCGATCTGGCTGAATTTCAATATATGATACATACATATACATATATAACAACCCATTTAAAATACAGGCGGACATAGTTACATCAACTTCGCTACTTATAAAGACCCAGCATACACATATGTATATACTTAATTGGGTCTTATGCCGGCCACTCACGTACAACTTTAACTGTTCAGTACAGTTTTAACTGAACGTACAGCTTTAACTGAACGTACAGCTTTAACTGTTTAGTACTGTTTTAACTGAACGTACAGTTTTAACTGTTTAGTACAGTTATAACTGTTCAGTTAAAACTGTACGTATGTGGGAATTAACTGACAGTTCAACTCAACGGTTCAGTTTACTTGAGAAATATAAATTTTTTATATTTTTAACTGACAGTTTCAACTGAAGTGAACGTGTGTGGGGGTTCTACTGTACCGTTCTCGGTTCAATTTGTGTCGAGCGAGAGTGCGTATATGGCCAAACCGTCCTGCTGTTTCGAATCCATGTTAAAAATTGAAGTATTGAACTGCACGTGTGTGTACATCTCAGTTAACAGTTAAGTCTGTCAGTTTTAACTAAAAAGTTGAAACTGACAGTTAAAACTGTACGTGAGTGCCCGGCCTAAGATCAATATTGTTGATATTACAAAAGGAATGATAAACTTATAGGTATATACCCCTCACCACAAGTGTAAATATTTGTGTATACATATTTACAATTTTTAGTAGTGAAGTTTTGTCCACTAGAATCTGAAATGAAATCTAAATTTTTAACATTCTGGTTTTTGTCAATGCGGAACAGTTTACATTATTTATTTGTTAAGACATTAACGGTAAATAAGTATATATACATATACATACATACAATCTTTAAAATAAAGATTCAAAACAGAAAATAAAAAATATGATGAATTTGGTTTAGTTGTTTTATTAACTTTTTTGCATTAAATATTAAGATTGATATTTTTATTTTTGCAACGTTTTGTTTTGTATTTCGCTTAATAATTTATTTAACGATTTTTTTTTATTGAAGTAAATAAAAAAACAAGGTAGTTTACTTTTGTTGAGTTTTTCTTAGTTCTTTTTGTTAAGAACTGCAAGATCTTGTATTTTTTCTATAAATATAAGTTCAGGGTTGCACGAAATTTTAGCATGATGCTTCTTTAATGTTGCATCTTTTATGCACTTTTTAAACTCATTTGTCTCAAAACCAGATTTTATGGAATTAACCTTAAACGAACGACCTTAAATTATAACAAAAAAAAACCTTATAGTTCTTTTAAACTAAAAGCTATTTTTTTATAAAATTGAAATTGAGGTTGATTTTAAGGTTGCAAGATAATACAAAAAAACAAGTAAGAAAGTATAGTCGGTCAAGCCCGACCATATTAAAGTGTAGGGTACCACAAAATATAAATTTATATTTTTTTTGGGAGTGTTCCCTATTTGGAGCCCATTTGTTTGGAGGTTAATATTCATGTGGAAGTGCCGAAGATTATTTAGATATCTTCATATTTATTAAATTTGTTTGCCTTTGAGTGATTTTAGGAAGGGGGTTTATATGGGACCTACGGTTGATGTTGGACCCACCAGCACAACATTTTGTCATGTCATAGTAGCTAATGCAAAAATTGTTATTGCCAATTTGTATGTTAATACCAACATTTAAAAAGAAGTTATGTCATCAAAAGCTGTTTTTGTGATCAGTATGTGAGCTATGGTCATATATGTACCGATTTCAATGAAATGTTGTAAGATGATTTTTATTGCAAAAAAATTAGTTTGGACCAAATTTAATCTTAATACCAACATAAAAAGATGGTTTATGAACACAAAGAGCCTATTCCGGAAAGAAGCTTATATGAGGACTATGTGAAATTTTAGAACGATTCCTTGTGCCAATTAGAACCTTAGTGCCAAATTTCATCAAATTTACTCCAAAATTGCGATCAGTACTTTGCACACAAAGTTTACAGCCAGTCGGGCGGACATCGTTAGATCGGCTCAAAAAGGGATTCTGAGTCGATCGGTATACTTAAGGGTGGGTCCTAGGGCCAATATTTTAAGGTATTACAAACATCAGCACAAATGCATAATACCCTCTCCACTATTGTGTTGTCGGTATGAAAACAAGTGATGATGTTCCGCTATTCTCCAGCTTGGGAGCAATCGACCTCAATTAGAGACTTTCGTCGAGTTCGGTCGGGGTTATTTTTACAACCTCGTTCCAACTGAATTTTGATGACGCTAGTTGGTTTAACGATGAACGCCAGGTTGTCATTGGGCGTCCGCGACTGCGGACTGTGTTTGCCGATTTGACCGTTAGGCCAATCCGAGTTTTGCCTTAAGATGTTATGGTGGATTAGTGTCTGCCTTGTCGTGTAAAGAAGCTCAGAGTTGCTGATCGTGTTTGGCCAACAAATTTTAAAATGGCTTTGGAAAAATTTTAATACGAGATTTTTTGTTATTATTTCTTTTTAGCTGAAGCCGATTTAAAATGTCCCCGTGATGACTTGTTCCTATTAAGATTTTTAAGAGTTTGCAAATTTTATCCCGAAAGCGCCTTAAAATTGGTTGGTCTTTATTTTTTTTTAATTATTTATCAGCTCTTAAACAAAATTCAAATTTTCATCTACAGATTAAAAACTACTATTCCTTTAAAATCAAACATGCCGATGTCTATAACAACTTATTGCCCAGCAATGAGAAAAATGTATTTGATCATAATATTATTATAGTATTTCCCAATAGAGATCAACTGGGTAGAAGAGTGGCGGTATTGGAATTAGGAAGCAAGTATTTTTAATATATTTAAAAACATTCATTTTTTTAATTTTTTGCAATATTTTTTAACAGAGAACTGGAAACATAAGAAAGTTTGTTTGGATGAGGTCTTTAAAGCAGCCGTTTTATATTTGGAGGCAGCCATGTGGGAGGCCGAAACTCAAATCAATGGTGTAGTAGTTATTTTCGACATGGATGGCTTAAGTTTACAACAAACTTGGCAGTTTACACCTGCCTTTGCCAAGCGTATAGTAGATTGGCTTCAGGATGCTGTTCCTTTGCGTATCAAGGCCATACACATTATCAATCAACCCAAAATCTTTAATGTAGTATTTTCGTTGTTCAAGCCCTTCTTAAGAGAAAAATTACGTAATCGCATTATATTCCATGGCACCGATCGTGAATCTTTGTACAAATATATGTCACCCGAATGTTTGCCTGCCTGTTATGGGGGCACACGTAAAGAGCCCCGCATAGATGGTGATGAATGGTATAAGTTGCTGTTACAGTGTGAAAAGGAATATAAGGCCATTAATTCCTATGGATATCAAAAGTAACAAGGTGATTGTATCCAGATCATTTGTAAAATATCACATCCATATTATTGCCAATTTATTACAAACAAAAAGAAGCACCCTACATTTATTTGTTAACTATTAGTTTTTAAGATTTTTTTTAATTTGTTTTATCCCTAACAAAATTTTGTTAAAGTTTTAAATTTAATTTCTTTTTTTGTAACAAACTCTGGCAGTTTGTTTTTTTCCGTTAAATTTGTCAAACTGATTTAAAATTTCCCTTAAAATAAATTTATTTTTTAAATTCACGTTTAATTTCTTGTGTATATTCTTTTGTTATTATTTTTTGAATTAATAATTGTTTGACTTGAATTAAGTACCTTAAAAATAGAATATATTGGGGGCTGTCAATATCATTTAAGCTAAGGTTTATGTTTTATTTTTACGTTAGCATTATTGTTATAAGGGGTTACGTTTTAAGATTGAAATTTTTAATATTTTTAATATTTAAATATAAAACTATGAAGAAAATTTGTAAGCGCTTATTTATGAAAAGAAAAAATAAAAAATTCTTAACAAGAAACCAAATGTTTTTAAAAAACATAAAAAGTAATTATATAATCATATGATATACATAAGATAGATCACACGGCGCAATGTACAAATTTTCGTTGCATTCAATTCAATGTGCCGATCAAGGTATATTTATAGCAGGTAGTCTCGGAAAGCCAGCTGTTTATTTTTTTTTTGCTTGTTTTGCGATACGAACTGTTAAATGTTGTATAGTAAACAAGTTTTTTGTCTTTATCTTTT
This sequence comes from Pollenia griseotomentosa, assembly GCA_963931875.1. Taxonomy (NCBI): domain Eukaryota; kingdom Metazoa; phylum Arthropoda; class Insecta; order Diptera; family Polleniidae; genus Pollenia; species Pollenia griseotomentosa. The sequence continues at coordinate 196,477,057 of OZ007561.1, read as the reverse complement.
ATCTCTTCCCTGCAGATAACGAGACTAGTCCATACATGCATGTAAAGAGTAGTTCATAAAGGAGTAGGAGTACTCCAAAACTACTCGAAATATATGGGTAAAAGGTGGTCCATTTAACATTACGATGTCCTAGGAGGGGACCATATAACCCACCGAAGTAGTCCCTAAACTACTCCATGGAGTACTTAAGTGGGTTAGTTTTAAAGTTAGTTTGTTTTTCATTTTTTACTTATCGCCTTTTATGGCGTGCCCTGTAGTCTATTATTGCTATTATTAAATATATTTACTTGGTATTTTTAATTTGTTTACCTTTTTTTTCTCAAATTTCATAAACTTTCACTTTAAAATTTTTTTTTTTTAAATTGGACACCATCAGAGGGCTACCAATGTGTAATACTGTAAACTATAGAAAAGTATACATCATGCAGTTGTTGGCAGCACTGCATGTTAATTTCTTTTAACATGGTCCATATTACAGTAGATTGGACCATGCTGTAAGTAATTTATTTAAGCCACAATGGACCACGTAACCCAATATTATCTGTAGGGTTATTAACCCCTTTGCTGTTTGACAGTTCGTATCCCATAACAACAATAAAAAGCCCTGTTGTTTGTTTTATTGTACAATTGTTGTAATCTCGCGGCTACCTGCTATAAATATATGTACCTTGGTGCCGATAATGTGAACGCACGAATTTTTGAATATAAGACAATCTGCGCCGAAATTGTGCAAACTTTGGACCATGGTGAAATAATAAAAGTGGCAGCACTACGCCTGATGACCATTTTTTTGCTCTTGCGTGTTTGTCTAGTCTTATGTCAAAGTTTTGTTTATATTTATCAAAAGTCCAAGTCTTGTGCTGTGATTATTGTATTTTATTATAGTTTTTGATAATTTTGAATTAAAATAAATAAGATATTGACCATAATTAAATAAAAATTGGATAAAAATTTATTTATTTCATTACGTTCAGGTGCACACTTTGATTTTTGTTTAAAGTATTTTTTGACTTAAGCTGGGATTTAATTTCCATTTTTGTTGTAATGTTGTATTTGTTGCCGTAACGATGCCACCTGCTTATTCCACCATGCTTTGGACCATTAAAAGCAACCTGGATCTACCACCGATAATGTAAACACTCTTTAGCACAATGTTCAGCAATCAAAACGTTATTAATGCGCCGATATAAGCGAACAACCGTTTGCTAAACAAATAAAAACATCAACGTGAAAACTATAGGAATTTTTACTAAATAAATTTTTTAATTAAAATAACCCATTTATAAGAAATATTTCAAGTATTTACAATTCAAGGGGAAATTTGGTTAAAATTTACTTTTTTTTTTTGGAAATTTTGTTAAAATTTTACTAGTTACGAAAATTTTGCTTAAAAATAAAGTTTTTTTCATAAAATTTTGTTGAATTTTACTTTACTATTTAAAGGAAATCATGCCAAAATTTATTTTTATTTTAAATAAAATTTTGGTTAAAATTTACTTCTATAAGAAATTTTGTTAAAATTTACCTTAGAGGAAATTTTGTTAAAATTTTTATTTATATTGGAAATTTGTTAAAAATTTTTTATATTAACTTTTAATAGGAAATTTTATTAACATTTACTTTTATAATGAAATTTTGTTAAAATTGACTTTTGATAGATAATTTTACAACAATTTACTTTTAATATGAAATTTTGTTAAAATTTATTTTTTATATGAAATTTTGTTAAACATATACATATGCATGTACCTATACCGTTATGAAAGTTTCTGTACCGGTATACCGATATCGAAACAACAAATACATGGGGGAATTCACGTCACAAGTTGCACCCTTGCGAAAAAGCAAAAGTGCAAAAATATAACAACAACCACACAGACAATTTGTTGTGCGTAAATAATTGTCTTTGTGGTTGTTGTTATGTTTTTGCACTTTTGCTTTTTTGCAAGGGGGAACTTGTGACGTGAATACCTTTATAGTTTAATACCGATATCGAAACAACAATAGAAATTCTTTTCGATGGCCTACCTTGTAAATTTCACAACAAAACTGGTTAATTTTATGAGAATTTGTTAATATTTATTACTTAAAATCTTTCATTTCACCAAGACTTTTATTTAACTTAAAATTTTACATTCGTGTACAACTCGAAAATCTTAACAAATTCTCTTTATTGTAAAATTTAGAAAAGATCTCAAATTGAAAAAAGCGGTTATTCAACGGAAATCAATTTGATATTTTTTATACAACATTTTATATTTCCGAAAAATCGTAAATTTTAAAAAATCTTGTAATCAGAGAAACCGGAAATATGCATTAAAAACAATTTTATGATATTTTCATATAATAAAAAGGTAAAGTCGGTCAAGCCTACCCCAAAGTATTGACAGACAAATTTTTAAGTGTTCGTCTTTAGGGCCCATGGGCAGGCAGTAATGGACCAACCAGAATAAAATTATGTTATTAGGTTAAGATTATAAGTACAAAAATTGTTTGTGCATATAAAAAAAAATTTCATAAGTGTACAAAAATTCTTCAAATGGTGGAATATACAATAAGGGTGTTCAGCTCAGTTTTTTTTTTTATGGCAAAAATGCAACTTTTACAACAAGCACAAGGAAAAAAGTTTTACACTTAAAGTTGCAATTTAAAAAACTTTAACCAAGTGTAAAAAATTAGGTTTAAAAGTTGCAACATTGCAATATAAAAAAATTTTCTTTATTTACTACATAAAAAGGCACATCAAATCTTGGTGATACATAAAATTTTTTTGTAAATTTTTCAGAGATCCTATTTTGTTCGAAATATTTATACATATGTACATTCGACCGTACCCCAAAAAAAAAATTTGCAAAGTTTCGAAAAAAAAATTGTTTTAGGGAACGTAGTGGTCACCTTTTTAAATTTTTCGTTATCTAAAGATATTACGAATAATAAAAATAAAGCCCGATCTTAAAAAAAATGATATATCAAGGTTTTTGTCTGGAGAAGGCCAATGTAAAGACCAAATTATATTACAATAGTGTTATTCGTTACGGTTTTAGGAGTGCTTTATTTAAGGCCTATGATAAACTATGGACCAATCTTCACCATGAATTAAAGAATCAAGATTGCGCATTGCGCAGGTCCGTTATTTTTGTGTGTGACGTAGAAATAGACTTTGTGTATGTGCATTTGTGTGTGTCTTACATTTTTTACAACAAACACTCATATTTAGTCTTAGATGACGAAGGTGCGCAGTAGAAAATTTTTTGTACGGCTGAGTGCGCAATCTTGTTTTTTTGGTTCATGGATCTTCATGGTATTTGATAGTTTAATTTCTAATTTTATAAAACTGTTGCAAACCAGTCATCTCAAGATCCGACTGTAAATGCCAAAGATATTGAGGCAAATTTAAAAAGGCGACCCCTACGTTCGGCAAATAAAAAAACTTTTTCGAAACCGTTGAAAGGCGATACTATATGTACTTTATATTAGGGGGTGTACGGCGCACCCTTTTTTTTGCTTGTAACGTGGTACGCTCTAATGAACTTTTTTTGTCTGTATGTAAAAATTAAAGGCTCAACCATAATGTGCATAAGTTACAAATTTACAACTCTTCTGCAAACTCTTCGTTATGATTTATACCATAAAATATAGTTTTGCCCTTAGTATAGGCCCATGCCATACGCTTTGAAGTCCAATAAATGCCAATTTGTCCCTTGGCATCTATAGTAATAGCTCCTGCAGTACCAATTATACGTTCAGTCATTTCTTTGCAGGCCTCTTCTGTTGCCTGTTGGGCAGTCTTTTTATCATAACGAATTTTTGCCAATATTTGTTGAGCTAAATTAAAACGCATAATAGTCTCGCCATGACCAGTGGTCGAAACGCCCCCAATTGTATTATCTGCATATGTGCCACAACCCAGCAAAGGAGTATCACCAATGCGTCCAGGCACTTTTCCAGTAATGCCGCCTGTAGAGGTGGCAACTGCTATGTTACCTTTAGAATCTATTGCCACCGCTCCCACCGTACCTGGCTCTCCGGGAGCATCCAATTCAGTGCGTGCATAAGTCGTATCTCGGCCTTGAAGTTGTAAGTCTTTAAATTCTTGTAATGCCAATTGGGCATCTTTGGTAACCAGGGAACCATCTGAATTTTTAAAAGCATTTTAGATTACATAAATAAATTCTTAATACAATTCGCTAATATTTACCCTCCAGTTGTTTAAAACCTTGATCTAAAGCAAATTTCTGTGCTGCTGCTCCGCCCAAAAATGTGTGCTTAGTTTTGTCCATTACTCGTCTTGCAACCGATATAGGATGTAAAATATCATGCAAAAGTGTTACACAGCCAGCTTTTAACTGCTGGCCTTCCATAATACTAGCCTCAACTTCGGCTTTGCCCTCTAGATTCAAACAAGCACCATAACCAGCATTAAAATTGGCATCTTCTTCCATTTTGCATACAGCGGCCTCAACTGCGTTTAAAGCACTTCCTTCTTTTCCATTAGAAGGCCAAAGATGTTCCTTTGCAGCTCTTAAGGCCGTTTTCATGCCATCCAGTTTCCCTTTGACTCTTGCATCAGTAATATCACCCGCTCCACCATGTATCAATATAATAGGTTCCATCGTTATTTTCAAATACATAAATACAAAAACATGAAGAAGTTTTTATATTTCTACTTGTACTTTTGGCCGATCAGCTGCTGCTGCTTGTACTTTATCTTGAACAAATAATTAGCAACTGGTTTATTCCATTCGAAAACATTAGGATGGCTACATTTATGGAAAGAAAAGGAATAAAATCTCAGTGTGGTTTGTGAAAATACATAATCATCCCAATTATGAATAAAAATTCCGCGGGAGTTTTCTCCCTTCTCTCATTTTTCCTATGTTAATTCAATTGTAAAAGTCTCCCGGGGAATTTTTATTCATGATTGGGCTGAATATGTACATACATATGTATATGTAAAGATTTCTTAAAATTTTGTTGCAGAAGGTATGTACATAATGCTTTTAATGCTTTATATCAACGAACATCGAAATTAAAAAAAGGGCAATAGAAAATTTGGAAATAAAAAATTGAAAAAGTCATGGAAATGCATCGTTTTCGACTGATAGACCTCTGAAATTTTCATATACAATATAGGTATATGCGCTTCTTCACTACAGTTCTCAACATGCATACATACATATGTGCCGTATGACCAATATTGGTATTATTTGAAATCTTTAAAATAGATCTTTCTGGGTATAAAAAATGTATTTAAAACTATGGAAGTGGGGATGAGTTTGCGAAAATACAATAAGATATTTTCACAATGTAAAACATTTTCTTGACAGACAGTATTTATGTATGTACCTAGTATATATGAAAACTTAATTACATACTCAAAAACTATGTGTTTCCGAGACTTTTTTACTTTAATATTTTCTTCTTATTTTTCAATTTTCTATCGCCGTATGTTTATTTAATTTTATTCAACAAATACAAGATATAAATATTTTTTTTTAAATCAAATTAAAGAATTGATGAATGAATGAGAAATATCAATAAAAACTCCTAATGCTCATATACATATGTAGGTACATATTTATTATGTACCTACTTGTTTTTAATAATTTCTTTTTTCATTTTTGTCAACGAAAAAGAAAGACAAAAAGGGAAAAACAGAAAAAATATTGTTTGGACTTCAAGAAGAATTCTTGACAAAAAGTATGTAAAACAGAAGTAAGGAAAAACATGTACATATGTATGTAAAACAATTAAAATAGATAATCATTCACAGCAACAAATTTCGATCCAAGAAGTAAAAATACCATTTGGTTTAAAGATTGATGTTTGACTATTGACTGTCAGCCGTCATCAACACTGTTAAGCAGCAAAGATTTCTGAGGAGATAGTGTGGTTACTATCAAAACATGTCAAATCGACCTGCGAGTGAACGTGGGTTCGATCCGCCGGTCAGTCACGAATGAAAAATTATTAATAAATTTTAATTCATTTCTTGCTGTAAAATTCCTTTCTTCATAAAAATAATTTAATTTTTAATTTAAAAATTAAATTTGATGAACTTTAGCCTGGGGCCAAATTACGGCATTAGATATCGATCGGAATTCCAATTAAAATTATATTGTAATTTCGATCGATATCGAAAGCGGTAATTTGGCCCCATGGAAATGTTATAAAAAAAATCAATTGATGCAAAAAAAATCACTTCTTTTATTACACTTTTAATTAAAGTTCGAATAGCTAGTTTGTCGAAATTGATAAATCGGAACCATCCTAATGCATACATACATATCTTTTTTTATTTTGTAAGAACATGCTTACCAAACGAACTACTTTCTTATCATTAATATTTTTACTTTTAATGCGGGTTTGTTTACATTTTAAAACGTATATCAAGCCGAAATGTAAAAGAACCATTATCTGCAATAAATCGTCGAATGGTTACTGGGGCCTGATTCTGGCAGCCGTGATCGAGTACTTTCTCGATTCAAAAGCAATTTAATTTATAATTCTTTCAGTCGATACTAAACGAATCGGAATTATTTTTTCAGTGTTGTAAAGCATTAATTTGAGTTTCACAATACTAAAAAAATAATTTCAATTCGTTCAGTATCGACTAAAAGAATTAGAAATAAAATTGCTTTCGAGACGAGAAAGTACTCGATCACGACTGCCAGAATCAGGTCCCTGGTTTGCCGTACGAAACAAAAATATTTTTTCTAGAAAAATAATAAAGAATGTTTTGACTAATTTTATATGTATATAAACTGCACGAAAGATTTTTTTTGTTAAAAATAACGTGGGTCGGTACATATGTATGCTTTCTATTGAAACTTAAAGTCGTTATAACATTATGCACCAAATAAGAAAAGTTATCAAGATTTAACTAAAATAATACAAACCTGTTTTGTGTCCCATATACCATTTATTAAACTAATATTTTTAAATATATTTCAACACAAAATTGAAACCACATAGTGTATCGTCGGGTGTTTACTGGTTGGACGCACGGAACAAAAATTATTTGATCTACATTCTTTAAATAGCCCATGCAGCATAACAATTACAAACAATAATATTTTTACTTTTACATTGGAAATTTGCTTTATAGCTCAAAAAGAGAGGAATGAAGCAAAACAATGTTTAGGGAACCTAAAACTGTGGATATGAGGCAATGTTAGGGCTCGATATCTTCTTATATATTCGAGATATCAAAAAATGGATTAAGGGTATAAATAAAAAGGCACATTTACTATATAGAATTGATTTATTACTCATTTTTTGTAAAATGACGTTATGCATCATTTTAAATCAATTCATGCTACTTTTTGATTTTGTTCTATTTTGTCTTATTAGCTTGTCAAAAAATTGTATACATTAATTTTGACAAATAAACTAGATATTTTTGAAAGAGAATTTGGTTGAGTCTACCTGTTACAAATTTGCCTTGATTCACACGCTTTGGGTTTCAGAAGTCAATCTAACCTCATAATCATTTAAGTTCTTATTTTTTTATTTAAATTCTTTTTGTAAAATTCGATAATTAAACATTTTATACGTGTTACTAAAATATTTAAGAAAAAATATTATATGAATTATTTCAGTTATTCGCTTTGTCCTTAAAGGCTTTTTGTATTACAAACAATAAATAATAAAATAAAAATATGTTTTTTTTTTAATTTTGTTATTTTTAATATTTTTTATTTTTAATACTCTTTTCTATTTTTATTGCCCTTCGCATTCGTAATAAGGCATTTTTCGTTAAATTAATTAAAAAAAACTTCAGATTTTTGAGTTCGAAGGACCAGTTTTTAATATTTTTCCTCTTAAATAAAAAATTGTTCCCTTTTTAATACATTTTCGTTATCTTTATTTAATAATTTTTAAATATGTGCTCTTAAGGACTAAATGTTAATAGTTCTTAAGACATATTTTCTTTGTTTTATTAATTCCTCGGTTTCATTTTAAAAAATTTTACACATTTTCTTAAAAAATTATAAATTTTTCTTAAAACTTTAAAAGTTTATTTTTTAAATGAGTATGTAGAGTGTAGATTTCAGAAATACTTTTTTTTAATGATTACATGACAAAATTACTAAATATTAGATACTTGTAAAAAGCTGCCTTTTAAAACTTTATAATGCAAGCAAATTAGTTATAAAAAAAATTAATATACTATAAAAATTAGTAAAAATAAGGTTAGAATTAATAGAAGTTATAAACAGTTTTATATAAAGGTATAAATGTAATTAGAGTTTAACTCAATATGAATTTTAACTATATAAATTTCTTTAATTATTAAAAAATTTTAAATAAATTTTACGTATTTTTATCAATTTTAAAGAAACTTAGGCCCTAATTGTGTAAAACGCAGCGCAACTCAAAAAAAAACATCTCATAATTTGTTCTTACTTTGTACAGAAATTCATATTGCGTTTTTTAATTTCCAACGCCACAAGATATGCAACGTTCAAAATTACAAAATATTTTTTACTTTGTTTTTGCTTTCAATGTAGTTCTTGGCGTTGCGTTTTACACAATTAGGGCCTTAAACTTTTGATAAAAAAGGCACTAGAAATTATTGTTTAACAAGTCAAAATTTTTTATTTTAAATTTGTATGATTTTAAACAAATTCGAATTTGTCAAGCATTTGCTAACTTGAAGGTTACACGATCAAGTTTCGCCTTTCAAGTTTTTATACACTCAAACTTTTTTTACCAATACACTTATACTTCTAAAAATTAAAACGAACTTGCCTTTAAAATTCTCTTTCAAGTTGAATATTTCAATTCATGTTCAAGAAAACAGCTGTTTACAAGTTTAGTGAGTAAATTTTTCGTTTGTCTTTATAAATTGTTTTCTTGATGACATCTTCAAAATAAATTGCTTAAAAATTGCGTGCAGCCTACGAAAAATCAAATTTTTTTCTCGAATTAAATTTCAAGGTGACGTAATTTACTGTTGAAAAAAAATTGTAACAGATTTGAACGTTTTCTTATATTAAATTGTGACATACAGGCATTTTCTGGAAATCGAATTTGAGTAAGAAGGAAATCGAACAAATTTTTAATCCTTACTTGTTTTGAAAGTTCTCACATATGTTGCCTTTTATATACTTCATACTTTGTATACCACTTATCTCTTTCTTAATCTGAATCAGTTTCAATTTCCAGAAAATGGACGATAAATCTGTTACTGCTTTCTTACAGAAAATTTAACATATTTCTGTCATTGTTTTTCTGTTGAAAATTGAGACAGATTTTATTCATAGCTTTCCTAAAGAAAGTTTTGACAGATATTTACCATTGTTTTCCTGTAGAAAAACGTGACTGTTCATTAACTGTTTTCCTAGAGAAAATTTTGACAAATTTTCGCCGCTTAAAAAAAAATTGTGAAAGATTTCTATTGTTTTCATACATAAAAAGTCTTGCGACAGATTTCTGCAGTTACTCTCAAATTTATAAATATTTAACAATTTCTCTGCTAAAATTATCATTAAGAAATAATTGACAGTTTCTTTCAGGTAAAGGCCCAGCTATAATATGCATAAGCTTGCTTAAGAAAACTACTACGATAATATGCCTACGCTGGCTTAAGCAACTGTGCGAATACATGTGATTCATCTGTGTCGAACCGTATTGAACTTAAGAAGACTTTTTGGTTAATTTTATGAAACTGGCATTTGCTTAAGCAAGGTGCGAAACAGATCGCACTTTCCGTAAGGAATAAAATATTTTTTTGGTTTTTTAAATGCTTTTTTTGTTTATTTTTGACAGTTGCTTAAGCCAGCTTATGCATATTATAGTTGGGCCTTAAGTTTTTACTACGAAAATTTGTGACAGTTTTATTTTAGTAATTCTGATCTTTAGAATATTTATTAATTTATGTTGAAACTTTTTCCAAGGAAAAGTTAACAGATTTTTAAAATTGTGTGTTTGAAACTAAATCTAAGGAATTTTTGGTGCACGTTTCGTAGGTAAAGCTTAAATATTAAAAAAAAATATAAAATAACTGGGATTTTCCCTTACAAGGTTCTAAAAAAGAAAGGTTTTTTTCTTTAAAATTAAGGAAATTAAATAAAAACAAATGGAATGTTTTAAATAAATTTGTGCATTTCAATTTTGATATACAAAGGAATGTTTGTTTTAGAAATGAGAGATTCTTTGCGATTAAAATCAAAGATCGGCAAGGATTTGTAAAGGTGCCATACATTTGCAAGATTATTGTTCAATAATGGATACTGTACAGTTAAATTGGCTGTGTGTATATCGTATTAGTACGTAACACAATTAAAAGTCTTTTGATTTATATTGCGCAAAAATAAATATATGTGGTGACAGCATTGTGCAATACGCACAAGTGTGCTTTGGTTTTGCTTAATTTTTTATGTATTCAAGAAAAAATTGCGCAAATGTATGGGTACCTTTAGTAGTAAATTTCGTACTAATTTTTTATAAAAAGAATTATTTAAATCAGATTACAAAATAAATTAAAAAAATCTTACAAAAAGTATATGTATTTTTTTTTTTTTTTTGGTAATTACAACCAACCGTACTTTAGAATGTTATTTAAAAACTACTTTTTCTTTTTTTTCTCACTAACTTGCTTAAAGTTTAAAAAAGAACACTTTTTTAAAACTTTTACGCCACTTAAAGCTGATAATGTGTTTCCTGTGGCTTCGTTGAACGTTTACCAAATCGTCGAGGTGATGGTGTGTGCATAGATTCATCTTCCGACTCTAAATTTGCACCAACAGTTGAGGAATTAGAGGCCGTACTGCCACCACCCGTACAACAGAAACGATTTTGTGCTAAACGTATTGTTTTGGTCAAATCAATTGTATCATTTTGTTTTAGTTCAATCTCTGCTATACGTTCCATATGTTTCCATTGGCGTACAGCCAATGTAAAAGCGTCATTAACATTTGTAGCAGTTTTTGAAGAAGTTTCGATGTGACTGCGTATTTGAAAAGAATCACACCATTGTTTGAGTTCATCCGTGGCCACCTGGCGGCATTGTTGGGCTAGATCGTTCTTTATTTACGGATAAAAAAAGCATTTTATATACAAACATTTGTACAGTTTTGATTTTTAAAAGCAATGTTCTTTCTTACCTTATTGCCCACCACTATAAAAGGAAATTTATTTGCCTTAACATCGGCGTAATGTAGGAATTCTTCGCGCCATTGTTTTAGGCCACGAAAGCTATCATAATCATCGATGGCATAGCAAAGTAAACAAACATCGGAACCTCTATAGAAAGGGGTACGTAAAGCGCGAAAACGTTCCTGACCAGCAGTGTCCCAGATCTAAAACAAATTTTAGCAAAAATTTAATTAATATTTCGACAGATTTTTAGAAAAAATATTGTTAAACATTTCCATCATTAAGTATTTACATATCGCTTATTTACTATTACAACGTCATAACTCAAAAATGAAATATTGGGGTTAAAAATGCAGAATTGTACTCTATTTTTCAACTGCGATTATCTCGAAATGGAATTTTTTTGAGTAATGACGTTCTATTAGTAAATGAGCGATATGTATATTGAAAATTTTGTCAACTACAACTACAGTAGTTGAATTCGGCTTGGTCTTTATGTTTTCTTATAGCAAATCTGGTTAAAGTTTTCTACCATACTGTTTTCTTAAAAAAAAAAAATTAATTTATTCAAGTCGTTTCTATTCTACTTTTCCACTTATAAATACAAATGCGTTTTTTCGAGCCTCAAGGCCAGAATTAAAAATTATTTTTTTTTTATTTTACGCCGATATAATCATCTGGGCTTGGGTGTATTTATTTATATTTATCTATATATATCGTCGTTCGTAAATTATTGTGTTCTATAGAACACAATGGCCCCTATTATGAGTTACATTCGTCAAACGATTTTCGCTGGCTATCGAACATCGACTATCGAATGTACATTTTGTATTATGACTTGTCGAATATTTCGTTGTGGATCGCATTTTTCAACGAACACAAATTTGCTTTCGACGGTGCAAATAAATGTAACAAACTTGTTAGTATACCAAATACCAGATTCTTTATCAGTTTTGTTCATTTTATGCAAGTCCAACGTCGTAAACAGTAATTGGAAATGATTTGCAGCAAAGATCAGCATGTAAAACAGTGGGATAAAACCCCACTGAAGCTAAATTATTTGAAAACAACCATAATTCCGCCGTTGTCACGTTTAACTTTTATTTTATTTTTCAAATTTGTAAACAAAATTTTTTTTATTTAAGTGACAGCTGATCGAAAATGTACTACTGTGAATAAACAAAATCACAATACATAGTAAATTTTTATCGAATGCGCGCCATAATACCAAATGAAAATTCGTTCGATCAGCTTATTCGACTGCTGTCGAAAATCGAATTAAGTTCATAATAGGCACCAATAATTTTCGAACGACGATATTTGTATAACCTAGAATAGGAGTAACAGACATGAAATGCTTAACATTAACACTAATGTGACTTTAGTGTTAACAGCCTGTCATGTTGTAGACTAGGTGTTAAGAAAATTCGGAGAGATTTGTGTCTGTCTTTTTTAGATAAGGTTTGCAGATTTCTTCTATTGTTTTCTTCTTTTAGAAAATTCTGCAAGATTGTTATCATTGTTTGCTGTTACACCGTCTTGACTAGCCATTATTTTGTGGGCACATAAACAAAACGTTGTCAGAATTGCCAACATACAATTGTTCATGTTCTTTGATGTGCGAAAAACGTATGGCAAGACAACCCATATTAAAAGCAACATTAAAAGCGATTTTCACTGTAGTTAACTTACTAACATTAACAACACCGCAACAACAAAATGTATTTAACATTTATCAACTACACTGTGATTCAAAAATCACACAAAAAGCTGTAGTAAACATCTCTGGTAAATCTACAAGTACAAAACAGTTGAGGAAACTCTATCTATCTCTCAGCAGATTTTTTATATTACGATACATACGAAAATAGCACTCACGCTTTGTAGAATAAAATCTTACTAAATATAACAGAGTTCTGCACTTAACACAAATAGTGAAAATCGCTAATAATTACAATGGCATTAATTTCTATGTCAATACTGCAGTGATGTTAAAACGTCATTGAGCGAAAAAATGTTTGAACAGCGCTGTTTGAACAAGAATAAAACATCGACAAGAGCAGCCTTCAAGATTCAAATTCATGTTTGCACATAAAATTTTTGTTATTGCTTTTTTATTAAAAAAGTTGTGACAAACTACTATCAAAATTATATTATAGAAAGTTTTTGCAGACCTCTGTTAATATTTGTTCCCATTTTTGTAGAAAATGGTGAAATATTTTTAAAATTTACTAAAGTTTAGTATTATCATTAACAGCAATTAAAACTACCACTTACATATTTTGGTTGCCTACTTGTTATTTGTAATAACTGAATTGTTTACAAAAATCTTTCTTTATACTATGATTAATACATTTTTTCAACGACCTTCATAATGATGGTGAATGTTAGATAAAAGCAAAAATATTTTTTAAAATTGTATTCTCAAATGTGATTTAGCGTTAAAAATTCATACAAAGAATATAACTTTTTCCTCAAACGATAATTGTAGCATGAAAAATTTTGTTATAAATAATTCATAAAATTTTATTGATTTCATCCATGGTACAATAAGTACAAGGTATAGTCATTAGAAATTTTGTTCTCAATTTTAAAACCCATATAACGTCAAACAAAAGAAAATATGGAAAAAATTAAAACAAGCGTCAAAAATTAAATAAATTAATTTAACATTACATGGGTAAATAATGAAAACTCTTCCTAATGAACATACCTGGTACTTATTATACTATGGATTTCATCTATATTTGTATATCGTCATCTAAAATGCAAAAGGGGGTAACAACAAAAAAATTTTAAATCGAGTTTTTGATTGATTATGATGCACTAGACTAATTACATGTCCCTAAATAAGGAAGATTTATGGGCAACAGCACAAAGAGCTTGGTATCGGATGCCACCTGAAACTGATTGGTTCTATGCCTCGCTGTTGTTTGGCATTTATGCAAAATAACGGGGTTTCAACGAAGTAATAATAAATAACCCAATTTCTGAAAATTTTATAGTTATAAATTATAACTTTTATCCTTAATTTATTATCCTAATATTTATTTGCTCGAGTAAATTAATGAATTTTCTATTTTTTTTTTTTAACAAAGCCTTTAATTTGAGTATATTAAAATGCTTGTTATGTATTATTAAAGCTTAGTATGTAACCTTTTGATAAACGTATATCCCTCAAACAATTATTTTTTTTTTTAATAGTTACCATGTGAACTTATTTATCAGCTAGTAACTGTATATAAAATTGTAACGTTACTGACTGATTGATTCATCATCGCACAGCCTAAATGCTTAAAAATACAAATATAAATTTGATACTTTTTCAAAATCGCACGTCAAAGGACTGAAAATCTAACCTTTTTTGGGTACTTTTTTTACAAAACATTTTTTTCCATTCATTGACATATACGTCTTAAATTATGGGATCCCACTGAAATATTGAAACTTTTGATACTTAAATGTGTAGGATAAAAATATCAAAAAGGGGAAATACGGAAAATTAACCCAACAAGAAATGAATGAGCGAATAGTCACATTTTTCACGTTGGTGTTAAAAAAATTATAGAAAGAAATGACCAAATCAAGTTTTCTGTCATTTCTTTCTATCACTTTCTGCACACCAACGTGAAAAATGTGACAATTCGCTCATTCATTTCTTGAAAAGGAAATTTCTGCCTAAATTTTTTTTTAATATTGAACACAGAAACATAAAATTACAAGTGCAGTGTTCTAATTGAATGAGAACCTATAAATGAAAAATGTTGATGAAAAACTTTGGCATATAAATATGTCCATGAGAGAAAAGGAGACAGAGGCTTACGAAGTAGCGGGCTAGTCTATATACATACATATATAATTGCTTAGTATGTCCGGATGTATGTGCTATTTTCTTTTCGTAACGGAGCAGTTTTTTTTTTATTTTCGTTCTGTGTGCGGAGAAACAGTGTTAAAATTTCGTTAAAAATTCGTAGTTTGGTACTTTTTGTAAATATGTTTTTTCAAAATTTTTTTACGCGAACTTAAAACCTATGTTCTTTAAGGCCGTAAATAAATAAAGTACTTTTGTTAACACCTTTTTAAAATAATTTTACGCAAACTTAAAAACTATGTTCTTTAACATTAAGACAACAAACAAGTAAAGTACTTTTGAAGGACAAGACAGGGTAAAAATTCGTACTTTTTGTAGAAAGAGAGGCGGAAGTAATATAAATGGTCGTATGTTTACTCTAAGTGTATCTAAAGGTGAAAGGTACTACCTTAAGGCCCAACCATAATATGCATAACCTTTCTTAACCTACTGTCAAAAATTAACAAAAAGTCTCTCACATTTTAAAAACAAAAATAAAATCAACAAACATGTGATTCCGTACGGAATATGCGATCAGTTTCGCACTTTGCTTAAACAAATGACAGTTTCATAAAATTTAACAAAAAGTTTCCTTAAGTACATTATGGTTGGGCCTTCAGTCCCTGTTTGGATTGACTCTTAAAGAAGCAATAGAACTAAGCATGCCAACTTCACTCAGATAACTTTTTGCTTACATCTGTGTATTTACATTCACGAAAACTTTGGGATAAATACCTTCAATATTTTTTAGAAAACTTAGAAAGCCGTCACAAATGTCAATTACAGCGCTGCGAGACTTGCGAACATTTTGCCCTACAGCAAGTGCAAAATATTTTGATTTTACATAGAGACAAGCGCAGTAGGGTGGTTCAAAATTTTTTTTTTCTCGTACCGAATTCTAATAGCGTAAAAATCTTGTATTTTTGTCTGCATAAGACCACTGTAAAATATTATTAATTTATTTTTAGTGAAAGAGCCCGCGCTGTGACCTTAAATTTTCTTAAATTTTGAATATAACAACATAGCATTGTATGGCAGAAAAGCATATTACTGTATTTTTACAACTTTTAAGTTCGTGAAAATAGTGTCAGAAGCATCCATGACTCTATGGGTGCCCCGGAAGGCTAGTTGGTAGTGAGCAAGTCTATCAGTCCGACGGTTGCGGGTTAGATTCCCGGCAGAGACTCTGGTCTGTTTCGCTACAACGGTCTGAAGGTCTACGTTACTATTGCTCTGTTAATTAAGTTAGAATATAATTTGTAATTGTATTTGTAACTCTTATTAACTAAATAAATAAATTTAAGCCTCTATGCAATAAAAAATCAAGAGAAGGTTTAATATAGACGAAACTTGAATCAAGACTAGAGATGCCCAAATTTGGCAGTAAACAAGATTTTATGACCAAAAAATGATTTTATGGTTTTATGTTGTATAAGAACCAAACTTTTATTTTTTTAAGTTTAATTAAAAATGTTTTCAGTTTATATTAATAATTATTAAATATAAAAAAAAACTATACGCAAAATTAAAAAAATGCACAAAAACCGAATTTTATTTCCTTAACAAATCAAATAAAGTCATAAGTTTTATTTGTTGTTAGACAATAAAACCGCATTGTTTTAAAAACGACAGATTTTATTATTTAAACGTCACTTTTTTAACTGCATTTTTTTGTTTTTTTTTTTTAATTGTATTGATTTAATGATAAGATTCGTTTTGTATTGTGTTTAAATCGCAAAGTACCAACAATTTGTCATTGTAATTCAAGTGATATTAATCTGATGTTGTTTTTTTGGATTTGCTTTGAAAAATTAACATTTGTCGTCCAAAATTGGCATGACAAGTTGTCAATGGTTTAACGCAATATGGTTTTTTGTTGTTGTCTGTGCATAAAAAACAATAGTCAATAGGTGTTAAACTGTTATGACCATATAGAAACTATGTATATGTATGAATGTAGTTTTAATAAAGGTAATTAACATGTGTTAAAAATTGGTCAGGTCAGGAGATAAAAAGAAATGAATACAATTTTGTAAAAATAAAGCTTAAAGAAAAGGTGCTCAAGAAATTCATACAATTTATTTTTATCTTATTTTCTATAAAAAAAAAACAGTGGGACAGAAAATTGTAGTAGGATTTTCTATAAGAAAGCATTGTGAAAAAAAATGTTGCAAAATTGTTTATAAGCAAACATAATAACAATAACCTGTCACAACACTTTCTATAAAAAAACGTTGTTAGAAACATACGCCTTCAAATTTTCTATTGTAAAACATTATGATAGAAAACTATCAGATGATTCTCGATTAAAGAATATTTTGACCGATCTCAAGATCTTTAACTCAATTTTCTATTGGGGAACATTGTGACAGAAATCTGTCACACGGTTTTTTGTTTTGAAACATTCTAATAGCTATCTGTCACATGATTTTCTATAAGAAAACAATGTTAAAGAAAAAAAATTCATATTACATATTTATTAAAAATTTCATTCCATTAAGGAATACATTTTTTACTGTGGTTTTACCTGCAATGTATATTTCTCACCATCTACTTCAATGTCTTTGTTCATGAACTCTACACCGATTGTATGAAAATTATTTTCATCATAACGATTGGAGACGAAACGATTCATTAGACATGATTTTCCGACGCCGCCATCGCCCAAAATAACGACTTTTAACAAAGTCGATTTGTTTGGAGGTCGCATATTGGTCATGGTGGTGACTTCAATGGTTGGTTGGTAAAGATGGTGGTCAATAAAAACAAAACAAATAAATTTAACAGCAACACAAACCACTCAAGGCGAGTCTTCTAACTGGATTTCAAGACAAATTAGGCTGATATTGCTAAAATGTTTAGGAAAAAATGAATTGAATTGTGATTTAGATTTTATAACTGTTTACTAGAATTTACCTTATTTTTAAAACTTTTTTAAAATAATTCAAGCCAGTTGTTTAATTAACACAATTCTAAGCAGGTATAAAGAATCTGCTTTTGTTTTTTAGTTTAACTTATGCGATTTCTGATTTGTTTTACTTTTGTTAGCTGATTTTTGTAAAGTTATTGTATTTTGTTAATAACCTTTTAAAAACTTATAGTTGAAAAGTATTTTTTGTTTATAACTTTAAAATTTTTAAAACAATTTTTTTTTTTTACTTTTGCCTTATCTAGTACATATTTATTTTGCTTGTATTATTCTTTGATATTTGTTTTTTTCTTTTTACTAACACCACCAACTTTATATTTACTTTGTGACAAAATATTTAATATTTTTTGCTTTTTGCGAAGTATAAATAACAGCAACAACAAAAACTTTAATAATAATTAATTTTAGTAACCACGCACCCCACAATTGTGAATTTAACTAAAAATGTTGTGAGCTGCTCAGGGATTTTTTTGAGAATGAATTAAAATTTATTTAACTCATCAGCTGTTTTTTTCAATTTATTTTCTCATCATAATTCTTGCTTGGCTTGTTTTAATCAGTAATACCAACTTAGCGTGTTTCCGCTAGATTTAGCACGTTTTTACATTCACATCGCGCTTTTTTTCGTCATAGCGCGTTTTTTATAAAAAAAAAATAGCGCGTTCGTAGTAAAGAAAATACAACCGCTTAAATTCAACATAAGAAATTATGCACCCCATACACGGTTCAATTCAGTTGTCAACTGAGTCTTTCAACTCAGTTGACAACTTCATCAACTGAATTGAAAGATTTTAAATTTATTTTAAAATTTTATGAAATAAAAGACAATTTTTAAAATACTTAACTACAAAAATTAATTTTGACAGCTAATCAAGAGACTCGAGCACACACAGTACAAACGAATTGAAAGACTTAGTAGTCAACTTGAAAAAATCAAAATCTTTGGATTTTTCTTCAACCAACTCGACAACCGTCAAACTAATCAATTGACAAAGCCATACACGCTTTGATTTGGAGAACAACCGACTCAGTTGACAATTGAATTGAATCGTGTATGGTCTGCTTTAAGCGGCCCATACACTTGCAATATTATTGTAAATGATATTCACCATACCATTTCCAGTTTGTCCTATATTATGCAATAAGTCGTACAATGGTTTCATTCATTCAATAAAAAGGTGAACATAACCTATAGGAACAAATAAACAACATTGTTCATTGTTGCTAACACATTTCACTTTCTTTTCGTTGTGCAATAAAAATCAAAAGTCTTTTGATTGTTGTCAATATATTGTGTCACATTCGAATATCACATACACATTAGCGATATAATTGCACAATACGTAAAATTGAAAAATTTTATTGCAAGTGTATGAGCCGCTTTTCTTTTTTGCGTACCAAAAGTGTCTTAACAAAAAAATTTTTTCAGTAAAAAGAATTTTGGAAAATACAAAAGTTCTGTTAATAAAAATCCTTTTTTTAAGCTGTCTTCATTTGCTTAAAACTTATTTCCTTTTTTGCCTTTTTAAATTGCATGAGTTGGTCAAGACAAAAATAACACAGTTAATTCTTTAAAACACATTTGGGGGATTCACAAGGTGTCCTAAAGTCATATGTCTTATAAATGCTAAAATATTGTGACAATATAACATGATAGCACATCTTGTGAATACCCCAATTAAATATGACCTTTGGTCGAAAAACAAAGTCATATAACAATTCGAAGTATTACATACAATTGGTTTTTTTTTCCAGAAGATGTGCCAGATGGTTAAAATAAAAGTTTTTTTTAATGTCGGTGATCAATCCCAATTTCACTTTCATAACTTATTTTTATGATATTT
This sequence comes from Pollenia griseotomentosa, assembly GCA_963931875.1. Taxonomy (NCBI): domain Eukaryota; kingdom Metazoa; phylum Arthropoda; class Insecta; order Diptera; family Polleniidae; genus Pollenia; species Pollenia griseotomentosa. The sequence goes on along the minus strand of OZ007561.1, from coordinate 196,457,331 downwards.
ATTTATATTTTTTTAAATAAAACGCAAACCATTTGAGATATTTCCAAAACTTTATAATCGACTTGAAATGCAATCAAAACATTTATGAATGGAACTCGACTTCGCTCATAAGGCCACCGCAGGCACGTCGGCAGCGGTTGATTCGTTGGACACAATTTTTGATGACTCGGTCACACATTTCGGTCGTAACTGCCGTTATTTCGCGTTCAATGTTGGCTCTGAGTTCTTCCAACGTCTTTGGCTTGTTGGCCAATTTTTTCGTATTGTTGTCTTATTTATTACAAATTGCTATCATTAGATATTCGGTTTAAATATTCTAATATATTTCAGCCAATACGAATGCAAATTCGAATACCAAAAGAATATATTAAGTTTTTTATCGTTTCAAGATTTACAAATTTTTTAAATAGTTCGTAATACATTCTTTTTGTACCTAAGTTAAATTTAAAATCAAGTTAAATAAATATTGCATTTTTCTTAGTTGAAATTTTCACTTTGGTAACGTGACCATTCGTACTCTTTTTTAGAGGACAATCATTTATTTCAACTGGCTGTCATCTTTACATTTTGTGTCCTCTTTTTTCATAATCTGTCATCTTTATTTTTAAAGCGGCCCATACACTTGCAATATTATTGTATATAACATTCGCCATATTATTAACATTTTGTCCTATATTATGCAATAAGTCGCACAATGGTTTTAATTAATATATTGCTCAACTTTCATTCAATAAAAAGGTGAACATAACCTATAGGAAAAACATAACCAGCATTTTACAATGTTGCCAACACATTTCATTCTTTTCGTTGTGCAATAAAAATCAAAAGTCTTTTGATTGTTGGGAATATATTGTGCCACCTACGAATATCACATACACATTGGCGATATAATTGTACAATACGTAAAATGTAACAATTTTATTGCAAGAGTATGAGCAGCTTAAAAGTATGATCAATATTTGTTTTTATTTTTATAAATTAAAATAAATTTTATTGCACAGCGGTTTCTGGTTTTTCTGTCAAATTGTATGGAAAATGTCGTGCCCGTGAAATTTTTTATAAGTTAATGCAATGAATTTTTTTAACTTTGTCTGTAAAATATGTAAAAAATGTTGAAATCAAAAAAAAATTGTTGCTTTTTTCTTTATGTCCTCTATTTTTATTTTCAAAATCTGGTTGCCTTAACTACGGACAGAATATATGTATGTATCGATTTTTATTAAAATTTAATTTAGCGCGCTTAACATACATAGCGCGTTTTGTTTTTAAATGTTTGCCAAAGCTTTGATTTAGCGCGTTTTGAGAAAGGGAATAGCGCGTTTTGGTTGTAAAAAGTTGACAGCGCTGGTTTTAATCAGTGCTTTGCAGTGTTACCAGCAGCAAAATTCAAAATTACACGAGAAGAAAAAAAATTACCAGACTTCAAAAATATATGTTTATTGCAAAGCAATTTCACGTAATCTCCAGCAAAATAATCAGCAATTATTGCGCCATCGTTCTGCAGACTTTTTTGCTTGCGCTTAGCAAAAAAATTGCTATGTGGAGACCACTGAGCACACAGAGGCGTCACGAAACAGAAAATATTGTATTTTTTCCGTCTTTTTCTTCGAAAGCTGCCCTCTTTGCATTTTTTGTTTTTATTACGCAGTTTGTGTTGATAGTAGCGGCCTGTTCTTACACATTGCCACTTCACTACCATAAACGTTTTCTTTCTCTTTCTTCGAAAGCTGCCCTCGCAAATGATGTAGGCATTTTTTATACGTCACTTTTTTCATCTCTGTATGCTTTGTGGCGGAGACACAGCGTAAGCAAAATAAAATAAAAAATAAAGAAAATTTTTCAAAAAATTCCAAATTTAGAAGAAGCGTTTACGATCATAAACTTGCTTGAAAATTACAAGCGTTACAACAAAAATTTACAAAATTGGGGAAAAAACCCACAACGTGGCAGCACTGGTGTTTTGTAAACATTTCCTCATGGTGAAATTACTACTACATACTACAATACATTTCCTGTTGTTGTTTTTTGCCGTTTTTGAGAAATTCACCTTCGTTGATGGTTACATGGCGTTTACATTTGCCAGTACTGGCAAACAAGTAGCAATTCATTCAAACTTTTTCACTAATACATAAACACTTTTACAGCTATTTTGTTTTTGCATTGTTTTGCCAACTAATATGTATATGCTCACTGTCTTGCCAGTACTGACAAATGTAAACGCTGTGTTAAAAAATGTAAATAAGGGTTACCGTATACCGCAATTGAACTATATGATCGTAGTAACACAGGTTCTCCACCTGAGATAAAATATAAGATTTTTATATCAGCAAACGTAAAATTCAATCGCAGAGAGTATTATCTCACGTGTAGACTCTCAAATAGTGTTAGTATTAACATTAAAATAAATATTATGAGACAGTTGTTATGAGAAATCTTATAACAACTATCTTTAAAGATGAGCTGTCAAAAATACACATACATACATACATATAAAACAATAATAAGACGCATTCATTAAATTGTTTAATATTTAGTGCAACTAGTTAAAATCTTGTGGTAAGTGTTTAAAAAAACAATATTTTTTACTAAAAAAAAAAGAAAAAAAGAATAAAAACGGTACAAGTTTACTGTACGAGAATCATTCGATTGTGAAATCTTATACCATACGTGTTCCTCTTTTTTAAGATTAAGATTAACATTAAGAAATTTGTTCTCTCATTCTGCCGACGTTCTCTCACATATTATATCAGATATTATCTCAGGTGAAGACTTAGTGTGAGTGCCTTGAGGCGATCAAAAAAACCTGTCAAGCAGTACGTATAGTGAGAGGAATATAAAATCCATCGTACTTTGTACGTCGCCTTTTTTTAAAGGCTAGTTAACATCGTAATACAATGTATTACGACTTTGTAGAATCGAAATAATATGAAATTCTCCCCGTTTTTAAAAGAAAAAAAGCAGATGGTTACAGTTTTACAATTTTAACAAAAAAAAAAAACATGAAAATTTCCTGAGTTGATTTTAGTTATTTTTGTAATTGTATAAAAATGTTACCACCTTCAATATATTCTGTTAAAATACACCTCTGGTATGATGAAAATACATAAGTTTCTAAAATGGTTAAAAAAAAAAACATTTGCTGATCGCTTGTCAGATTTTGTATTCGTATTCTCTCTTACACAATACATTTTATTCCATGTCGTAATACATTGTATAACCGTATAAACTAGCCTTTTTTCCATGTCGTAATACATTGTATTACCGTGTAAACTAGCCTTATCTGACACCAACGTAACAACGGAAGAAAGGCACACAATGAATACTTGATGACGGAAATTTAGTCAGCCGTTTTCAAGCCAAAATATAAATATAGTTTTTTTTATTATACTTTATAAAGCTCAGACGAGCCTTGATGTAATGGATAAATGTCGAAGATGGCCAGACTGCTATATCAAGACTGAGACAAAAGGTTTGTTCTCCATTTATTTATTTTATTTTTGTTGACACACAACACGCAAACCAAAAAACAAATTCATAGCTTTTAATAGCTTAAACTACGTTAAAAGTTGTCCATTTTTAATACTGTGCGTTAACGGAGATATACGATATCGGACAAAGCTCTGTGTGACTTGACCTTATGTATAAGTGTCGATTCTTGTAGCTTTTAAGAAAACGTGCATATAAGCACGTCAATCACCATTTGTATCTTGCGTTCGTAGGGTTCCAAACAGTTTTGGTAATTTTCAATTAAACGCAACATAAACTTTTTTTGTTTGCGCACTTTTTCATTATTAGCAAAAATCACAAGGAAACTGATTTTTGTTTGTCAATCAAAGTTGGAGACGTAAACAAAATATCAAATAAAAACTTTATGATTTCTATCAACTATTACCGACAAATATGATTGATGTGTAAATTTGGTCGTTTCCAGGGTCTTTTAGACAAATCGTCCACTAACGCACATTACCAATCAACATAACAAATTGCCAAAGGACCCAGAATATATATACTTTGTAGGGTCTAAGATCAATAATGCAGAAATTACAAAAGGAATGACAAAGTTATATATACCCTTTGATTCCACCTGTGGTGAAGCATACAAAAATATCCTAAAGCTTTACAAATACCATAAATATTTCGTAATATAACTTTTGCAGGCTAGGTGAATAAATAAAAATAATTATAAATACCAATCCCCTTTTACAATAAATAGCCTTCGGACCCAAAAAATGTTTATTGATAACCAAAATTGTATTAAACTATTGACAAAAGCTTTATATGAAGATACAGACAGCCAAACAAAAAAAATATATTTAAAAATTGTGCATGAAATTTAATAAATTCAATTATGTGTACTATACATTTTCTATAAATATGTTATTTGAACATCCCAGCACTGTAACACTTTTTATAATTTTTCTTGTATCAGCGTTGCCGTATATTATTTTAAGACTTTTTATTTCTGAAAAAAAAATTTTCTACAAGAGTGTCAAAATTGACTTCATTCCATTCGTTTTTTTGTGGGAAAAGAATTAATTAAAAATTTGCTAATGTGCATGAATGATTCGCGAATTAATTAAAAAATAAATGGTGGTATGTAACTAAAGTTTTTTAAACGAAATTAGTCTACACCTACTTCAGCAAGAATTTTTATAAAATTTTAACGTATATAATAATTTTATTTAATTTTATATGAACATTTTAACAAAATGTTTTAAAAAGTACGTAATATTGTTCTTGGCAAAATTTGCAAATGTTTTCTTAATTGAAAATGTGTGTGAATGTGAAAAAAGTTGTAAAAAAAGTATACAACACACATACAAACATATTTTCACTAAGCTACCACAATGCTTGATGAGTATTTTGATCAATGTATTTGGGCCTTTATGCTGGGTACAGACAGTGCAATCTGCATGCAATCTACATCAATGCAATCTCAAAATATCAATACGTTTTGATGCTGATGCAATTTGGAATGAATGAAACCTAATGAAAATGAATCTAATTTCCTAGATTGCGTATATGCATTGCATCGTGTGTACCCAGCACTAAGTTTATTTCTTCCTCTTTAGATAACTTATATGAATCTAGTGTTTACAATACTTTAGCACCTAAAAAAATACATATGTTTGGTATCTTTGAGGAAGAAAGGAATGAACGCTGTTGCAATATAACAGAGAAAATATAAGATCGTTAATTGCATAAAAACATCGATTTATATTTTCTATTGGATGAAAATAATTCAAATTTTTTATTATGTATTTATAAAAACTTTAAAAAACTTGCTATATATTTTAAGCTTTTTGCATCCTAAAAAAACTGCAAAAAAAAGGGGAAACTTGATAAACGGCAACGCTGCTTCGTAACAAAATTTTAAATCTCTTTTAAGTTCTCTTACATTAAACTAAACCAATATTAGCTCTTTTACTAGAGCTCCAATATTTGTTCACTAAAATTTAGTGTGATTTTAGACGTCGTTGTTAGTGGTTGTTTGGTAACGGTAAAAATACGGTGGATGATTTTTTTTTATTGTTTGAAACGAATGTGTGTTTTTGTGAGTGTGTACAAAAGCAATAAGAAAAAAACTTGAAAGAGAGCGTCTTATAACAAAAATTTAATACAATTTATTTTTTACCCACAAAACAAGTGAGAACTTAAAGGAAATTAAAAAATGTTCCCAAAAAATTGTATAAAACAAACAAGTTTATTAAAAATAAATGAAAAATTAATAAGTTTCTAAAATTTCTAACTATAAGAAAAGTAAAGTTCTAATTTTTTAAGTACCTATACAAAAAATTTTCTATATTTTTTTATGTAAAGGTCATTTAAGTAAAAGAAAGAAGCAGCATTAAAAAAATGAAAAGATATAAAGTGTAAAGAAAGAAATAAAGGATAAAAGAAGTTAAAAAGAAATAAAGAGTGTGGGTTCCATAACAAATTTTTGTACACCAAAAAGTTTTATTTTTTTGAAATAAAATAATTTTCTTATTCAAATTTTTATAATTAATTTAGAGGCTATAAATATTTTGTTAAAAAGGTAATATTTTTTATAAAATTATTTGTTTTTTATGATAAAATTTAATGAAAGTCACCAAAATTGAAGGTTATTTTAACATGTTTACTCTTGTTTTTACTCACTTTTCTTGCTCTCTCTTTCTTTGTTAAAGAGTTTGTTTTGAATTCGAATGTAAACAAAAAAGCAAGTGTTTTTAATATGAATGCAATGTTTTGCTTTAAGTAAATTCAGTAAGTGTAAGTGGAAAAGAGATAACTATATGCGTTATACTAATAAGAGTTTAAATAACAAGTATTTTTCCCAGGTTTTTATAACTCTCTTCGTGTTAATTGATGAGGTGTATATGTGTATGGATGTGCGCGTGTGTTTTTTAGGGAAAAATCACCATTTCTTTTCAATAGTTGCTGCGGCCTTTTCTTTTTGTCAGTGATTTTGTGAACATCATTTTAGTTTTGTTGTTTCTTTTTTTCTTGTAGTAATTTCATTTGAAATGTCAATAAACTCCAATGTAGTGTTGTGTTCTATGGTGTTATTGTTGTTGGCGTTGTTGAGTATATTTGGCTGTTTTCTTTATTTTGTTTTGTGTTTGAAAAGGTAAAATAAATAAAATTTTGCCAAAAGAACCTCAGTGTTGCCATTTTTTAGGAAAACTGACAATTTCCAATCAAACAAAGGTGCTTCCTAATATAAAAAATATAATTTATAAAACCAAATATGTATATGCATATGTACAGTTTAAGAAAAAAAGTCTAAATACACCCCACAGTTCTGCGATTTTAGTTATAACGATAATGAGAAAAATTAGCTATAATAAAAATTATAATACCTACCTAACATAAACATTAAAAATCGACAGAAAAAGTCTACATACAGTGTGGTAACTCCATGCAGTAAGTAGAAAATTAAGAACAGAAAGGGAAAAAACCGTTGCTTTATTTATTTGGTCTTAAAATCAATATGTATCTTCAATTCATTTTACAAATTCAATTGGAAGAAGTAAAATATTTGTAATTTTAACCATAAAAATGGAAGGTAGAAAAGAGGTACCGATCTCTATTAGAAAATGTGGTCAGTAGCCGAAAGGAAGGCAAATCTTATGGTGAAATTTCCAAAATAGTAAAGCTTAATAGCAGAGTGCCCCGAAAAAAACACTAATTTCTGCGAAAAATCGTAAGCTTCGGCTTGAATTTGCTCGGGCACATCTTAACAAAGAAGATGACTTTTGGAAGCGTGTGATAGGTATTTACTGATAAAAATAAGTTCAACATTTTCGAAAATGATGTAATATCAAACGTTTGGAAGAATTCTAACACTGAACTGGATCAAGAAAATATTATACCAACAGTTAATCATGGTGGCAGCTGTGTTATGTTTTGGGGCGCTATGCCAACATCTGGAGTGGATCGGTTAGTCTTTGTTGAAGGTAATATGTATCGCTTGCAATATTAGAACATATTGGAATGAAATCTGGAGGCATCTGTTAATAGCGTAGGCCTTGGTAATCAATGGATTTTCCAACAAGACAACGAAGCAAAGCATACCGCTCATGTTGTACGAGACTGGTTTTTTTTATAATGCCCCGAGGCAATTTAATTCCCAATCCAAATCACCTGATTTAAACCCTATTTGGCATATCTGCGGTATTTTAGAGAAAATGGTACGAAAATATGAAAAGCAGTCGTGAAACCCTTTAAACTACTCTTATTTGAGCATGGAGCGAAGTTATGCCTGATATAACTGAAATGAAAATTTAAAAAAGTTCAATACCCCGTCGCCACCAAGCAGTAATTGACGCCCAGGGCGGACCGACAAAATATTGAAAATGAGTTTTTTTTTTATATTTATGTTTGATTTAATTGCTTTTTTCCTATGAATTTTGGACATTTTTGTTGTTATTATTGTAACAGTACATAGGTATGAACTACTTTTGGCTGAAGTGCACTTTACGGGGCGTACGAAAAAAAAATATAAAAAATATGCCACCCGATCCAGAATTAAAAAAAAAAAAAACCAAAATTAATTTTTAAGGGGGCTGAGGCCCGTGGGGACCCCTGGGTCCAAAAAACCGCCCCGCCCACTGAATGGTATGTGTGGGTACTCAAATTAAAGGTAATTGTGCAACAAAAACGAAAATACTAAAATTTTGGGTGGGCGGCACTTCAAGGGCCCTCTGGGGCAAAAAAAGTTACCCCCCATAACACTTATGTATATCTGTGTGGGTACTCAAATTAAAGGTAATTTGCTCACGATTGCCAATATGTATTTTGTTTTTGTATTCGTTTAATATTTTCCTCTCTAGGTTGATTTATGTATCTTTTATAGGTGTGCACAGAAGTTTTAGTTAGCGAAAGCGGTCTTTGTTATACCATAGAGGAGAAAATCCTTTTGCCCGGCCGACGGCCGGCTATGCAGAGAAGCTTTAGTAAGCGAAGCCGGTCTTTGTTATACCATAGAGGAGAAAATCCTTGCGTCCGGCCGAAGGCCGGCTATACAGAGAAGCTTTAGTTAGCGAAGCCGGTCTTTGTTATACCATAGAGGAGAAAATCCTTGCGCCCGGCCGAAGGCCGGCTATACAGAAAAGCTTTAGTAAGCGAAGCCGGTCTTTGTTATACCATAGAGGAGAAAATCCTTGCGCCCGGCCGAAGGCCGGCTATACAGAAAAGCTTTAGTTAGCGAAGCCGGTCTTTGTTATACCATAAAGGAGAAAATCCTTGCGCCCGGCCGAAGGCCGGCTATACAGAAAAGCTTTAGTTACAAAAAAATAAAAAAATGCCGCGATTTTTATACAACATTAAAAAAGCCAAATAAAAACAAAATATTTACAATCGTAAGCAAAATACCTTTCATTCGAGTACCCACACATAGTTATAAGGGTGGGAGGGGCAATTTGTTTACCCCCCAGAGGGACTCAGAAGTCCCGCTCGACCTAAATTTTATTAATTTCGTATTTTTTACACAATTACCTTTAATTTGAGTACCCACACATACCACTAAGTGGGCGGGCCGCTTTTTTTGATCCATGGGGTCCCAGGGGCCTCAGCCCCCTTAAATTTTAATTTTGGTTTTTTTCTTTTTTTATTCCAGAGGGGGTCCAATTTTTTTTTTTTTTTTTTCGTACGCCCCGTAAAGTGCACTTTTGCCCTACTTTTTTATTTTTTACATAAATAAAGCTATTGGTGCCTTAAATATTACTGTAAACACATTTACTATACATCCGAAATTGAGGGGTGTATATAGACTTTTTTCTTTACCTGTGTGTGTATGTATATGTATTTTGACACAAATATTGTGTGTTAAGAAATTCTTAAATTAATTAAAATTTTTCGTCCTTTGTGAATAAAATCAAAAGTTGTTAATCATTTATGGCTTGTTTTGTTTGCATCTTTATTTTTTATATGTCTGGAAAAAATTAGAAGCATACTTTCATTTTCCAATTTTTTATACATTTTTAACAAACAAAAATTTCGAAGAGTTGCTAAAAAATTATGTTTTTGTCAAAAAAAATTTTGCTTCTAAAACGACTGATCATATTAGAAAAAAGTATAACTTTACTTAAACGGAATGTTGTTGCGGAATTTGGGGTTTTTTTTTTAACTTTCAATAAACTAATCATTTTTGAGTTACGCGTATATGTTGTGCATCCTCTTCTATTTTTGAAATAACGGTATATCTCGAAAACCTGAGCTTACCTAAAAAAGCGGTTAGCACCATTGGATTCAGCGTATGCAAATTATGTTAAAACGCCAAGTGCTCAAAAAAAATTTTTTTTCAAATTCTAGCTTTGTACTATTCGAAGAAAGTTGAAAAACCTGCAGTGATTCAAAAAGCTACATATTTTTTAAAAAAAAAATCTGCAAAACTACAGAAACTTTAAAAAAATTGCAAAAAACAGATAAATTTGCACATTGGCATCGCTGCCAGTGTTGCCACCTCACGTGTAATTACACATATCATGTGCAATTTCTTTTTTCATGTGTAGCCCATGTGTAATTGACTCCATGTGTAATTCATGTGTAATTTAAAATTTTAACGTTTTGTTGCACTGATTTTTGTTATTATTTTTTCACAAGAAGTAAAACGGTTTATCATTCTTAGCAAAACTTAAAAATGTTATTAAAAGAATGGAAGCGTTAAAAGAGCTGAACTAAAAATGGTTGGATCATTAACTACTAACCATTTGGCACTTAGATAGCTTTTGCCACAATTTTTTATAACGACGAAACTTCCTGGGTACATTATTCTTTTTTATTATTTAAAAGAGAGTCGATCATCGACTGCCAACGAACAATTATAAACCACAATTATAGAAAAAGGGATTCTTTTTGAAAATATAGTTGGATTTGCATCAGATGCAGGTAATGTTATATTTGGACAGTATAATTCAGAAGTTAAGTTGCTTAAAGACGAAAAGCCAGTTATTATTTTGATAAAATGCTCGTGCCACCTAATACATTTCGTAGCGTCGAAGGCCTGTCTGAATCTTCCAACATATTTGAAAGTTTTACTTAGTACTATTAGATCTTGTTTTATTAGAAGTAATGCCTCGCAGATAAAACTTAAGGAGTTTCAAGAATATTTTCGCGACAACATGCACTCTTAAATTTTGAAAAATTTTAGCTTCATAGTAATTTGAAGGCAGAATATTATTGAAAAAAAGGTTTTTGAAATAAAAATTCCTTTGGAGACAGATTATTTCCTACTTTGCAAATAGTTATTTTTGTTTTAATTTTTTAAATAGTAAAATGAAAATATTATTTTTTTGCATTAAATATAGCAACGATACGATTGTTGTAAACAAAAATGCAAATAAAGAGACATTTGAAAAAAATGTTTGTGATCCAATGTTGCAGCAATAGAGGAACTGAATTAACATTCCGTTGAAAAATTGAGTCGACGACACTTGAAGGATGCATCAGATCATTTATCATACCCAAATAAAGTGTAAGTTATATATTGTCACCTAAAATGCAAAATGGCTTAGCAACAAAAAAAATTCGATATAAGAGTTTTTGATTGAGTTTTGTTCGTTTATTAAAAAAAAAAAAATTTTAGATCAAAAATGGCGACTTTATTAAAGAAATTCAAGCGCCAACTATACCTTGTTGTTATTGATTTTGTAAAGTTTTTTGCTTCTCCTGTAACAAAATAAAAAGTGTCGTTACGCCCTTTTGCATTTTAGGTGGCGATATTTATGTTTATTTGTTTGCAAACAAAAATTCTATACATTAGTATTATCGCTTTTAGAGTCAAAATTTTTTAGGGGTTTGTACAAAATAAAAAGGTGGCAATAATAAGTTTTTTTGTTATATATGCTGCTTAAAATATCAATTCCACTTAGAAAATTGAAATTGGTTTACGTTTTATGAAGAAGCCAAATACGATTTTAGTTCCACTTTTGATCGAAATTTGTTTCTGAGACATGCGTAAAAAGATAGCATGTGTAATTCGTATTTTCATGTGTAATTTTGGCATGATCCATGTGTAATTTAGCCTTTCGTTGGTGGCAACACTGATCGCTACTCACGGCAGCAACAAAAACCAAGAGATAAAGCAAACAAACGACTGCACAAATTGTATTCAGAGCAGGGCTGCCAGGTTTGACGATTTTTTTTCCGAAATTAGCAAAGTGCCGATTTGCTGATTTTTTTCTAAAAAGTGACGATTTTTTTAGTCTCCAAAGTCTGAATAAGACATTACATCTCTGACACGTTCGTTTTTTAATCTTGGTACGATTAACAGCCAAACCTTAACAAGAGCGGAAGGCGGAACGTTTTCTTTCGCTTAGCTTTTACGCTGTCACGAACAGTAGTGATAGCTTTCTTGTTTAATTAAGCCCACATATTATAAATAAAAATGGAGATAAAAACGCTGGATTGACCAAAAAATAACTAAATTGCCATTATTAATTAACAATAGCGGCCAACTTCACTATTAACCGATCTGTCGAAATCGGGTGTTCCAATTGCAAAGCGTTGACGCCGCTCAATTTAGGTATGTTTCATACAAATTTTATTGGCATGACACATATTGAAAACTAGAAAACGCGTGCCGCTTTTGTTTAGGTACGTCTGTAATATGAAAGTCTTAAGAAAATCTTTAAAGTGGTTATTTTCAGAGTACAAAAAACTACAATGCTTTTCTTTTGTAAAACCATTATCGAATGAACTTTTTATGACTCTTTGTATGAATCATATTTTCAACAATTATAGGGCAAACATTTCAGGAATTGTAAGATAAAATTTACATAAGTCTCATGCGATTCTTGACATGAAAGACTCGTTAGATAATCTTTACCCACGTCTTTATCGATTCCCACAACGATTGAAGAAGCGTCTTTCGCTGTGCTATGGAAGAATCTCACTCGTGTTACAATTTTTCCGGTGTAAGGAATCTTCTACGGTAAAAAAATGCGGTCATCGACTATCAAAGACGCTTTTTATGAGACTCCCAGTAGTAATCATGCCCATTTTTACCTTTAAAAATTGTAGTATTTACTTTTAAAACTAGTTTTTAAGTTAATAAAATAACGATTTTTTTGTTGCTATCTCACAGTATTTTAGCCTAATAAAAAAACAAAAAGACCGCTTTATTGTTTTTCGTCTCTTTTTCAATATTTATATTGTTGGTATATTTTTTCATCTTAATTTTTATGCATTTGACCTACAAAATCAAGGGACTTAAAAAAAATAATAACACATAAAAATATTGCATTTAATGATTTTTTGCGGTTTTTCTGTTTATAATGACACGAATGTGGCGATAAAATTAATGATGAAAAGTAGACAAAAAAAAAAAAAAAATACACTAAGTTAATGAAAAATAAGCACAAGATAAACGCAAAAAACGTTAAAACACTTCAACAACTTAAGAAACACTTAAATTATGACGATGATATTTTTGATGATTAATAATATTTTGGTCAGGCGTCAGAAAGACATGAAATAAAAACCTTTTTTTTTGTGTTAAGGGATTTTTTTGGAGTTTTCAATGAAGGCTATTTAATAATGGTTTTTTTAATTTATAAATTAAATTTTTAATACAAAATCAAGGCAGAAAGAAATTTAAGAGAATTATGAAAACTTTGCTTAAGGCCATAATTGTTTTTCCAGAACTAGCTTTTCTTCCTATAACTATTTTATAAATCATGGAAAAAATTCTAACCTTATTAACACAAAACATTGTAATGTTTATTAATTTACAACACCATTCTGCAAACTTTATAAAAACTCACAATTCAATCAATAGAATTAAAAAATCTTTTTATACTTCGTTATATATCTTTATTTTTTTGTATCTGAATAGAAGCACAAAAAGTGAAGGTAAAAAAATCATCTAATTAATATATGTATTCATAAGAATTGTCTAAGATGGTTAACCTAGCAAAGGTTGCTCATAAATAAACGGAAATTTTGCATTTAACCAAAGAATAAAGTTCCATGAACTCTTTTGAGGGTCTAGTATACTATAAATAATATAGAATATACAATAAATTTTAATATACCATAGAAAATAATATAAAAAATTATCGAATAAAACTGTTATGAATAAAATTAAATTCTAAGGAACATGTTGCCAGAGCAATATTTCAGGTAAATTAAACAAAAGATCTTAATTGTTTTATCATATTTAAAAATCAAAGTTAAAAATAACAACATAATATTGCCCAAAAGTTGTTGAAACAATAAAATTATGTAGATTTGTTTCTAGCAGCATGTTGCTATATCTAAGCAAACTTTTTCAATAACTTTTAATGAAAATTTACGGTATATTCCTTTTTTTACTCAAATTTCACTTTTGGAACTGGTATTCTTTTTAACATTAAAGCCTGGTACTCTGTTCAACATTTCACGTGAAATGCTGTCAAATCGCATATAAAAAAAACCTGTACGGAATATCTATGAAATAATGTTGATAGAGTTGTACTCCGTTCATTTTGTGAAAAAGTTCCGAAATCTTTCTGCCAACATTTTTTTACAACTGCGAAATAATGTAAGCTGCACTTATTTCACGTGGAATTTTTAGCAAAAGCAAAAAAATATGAACTGATTATTTAATATGAAATAAAAGATTAATATAACAGTTTTTTATCCATATTGTTTATCCATATTGTTTTAGTAAAATACATGTGGGATTTGTTTACAATGTCGCATACTTTACAGGAATTAAAACGTCAAATTGTACAAACTCGCAAGATAGGTAACATTGATACATGTCAAAATTTTCGTGTGAAATAATAAATGTTGCTCATCATTTTTCACAAATTTGAACAGAGTACTAGGCTTAATACATGACAAATTTTTAATATGAAAAAATAAATGTTGCTCAATTTTTTTTTTTTTTTTTTTCAAATTTGAATAGAGTATTATGCCCATATTCATAAAAAATTTTTAAATTTAATAAAGGTTTACAGAACAAATTTACTGCGAAAATTATCATTTACAAACGTTTGTAAAATTTAATAATCGTTTATGAATACGGAAGTTAGTCTTTTAACGATGTTTCCAAAGAAGATCCTTCACAAAATATTCTCATTTTAACAACATTTTGACATCAAAGTTAAAAATTACAAGAAAATATTGAAAATAATGTATTAAAACAAAATTTTAAAATTATAACGCTAAATGTACTTTAGCAACATCATGGTCAGCATATGCAAACTGCTTTTATAACATTTTGTGAATTTTGCATTTTGTACTATTTTTTTAAACCATAATTTAGCTTTAAACAAAAAAAAAAAAAATTAAAAAACATGTTGCTGAAAAGAAGACTTATAATATGTTGGTAAAATCCTTATGTTATGAAACCTTATTAATATATTTTAAAACTATGTATTTTGTTTTCAATTTTTTCATAATTTTTTTTAACTTTGATTTCACTTTTATCAAAAAAATATTTTGCTATGCATATTTCCAAACAATGGCATGCTTGCCATAAATTGTCGAAAACGAAAACAAGTTTTAAAATCATATTTTATTTTGTATTCATATAAATAAGTCCTCAAGCCGTAGAAAATATTTTACTTAACTCTCAGCAACATGTAGCTAAACATTTATTGCAACATGATGTTCGCCATCATAAACATTTCCAGCAAGATTTTTTAAAAATGTCATTATTTTTTATCTTAAAAAAATTTCCTTTTAAAACTGAAAACAATTTTGAAAAATATGTAGCACATTTGTTTACTAGCACTTTATAAAAAATTATATTTATATCAAATAACATTAGTAGAAAGAAGTACTAAAAGTTGACAACATTAATAAAATTATATGTACATATTTTATTTTCAAAACAACTTTTGTTATGTGCAAACATTTACAAAACTTATTTAACACAGGAAAAGCTTAGTTAAATATTAACCAAAATAATGCCTATAAGGCTGATTTCCATTTTTTGGCATCAAACGTTGCTAAGCAACTTTTCTATTTTTTTCTAAAAAGCAATTTTGTGTACTTTGCTGATATAATTATATTATTTGCTAGCAAACTGTTGGTTAACAAATTTTTTAATTCCTAATTAAAATTTTTAATTTTAGAACAAAACTGTCGATTAACACGTTAACAAAACCAAAAACAATCTATTCTAAATTTTTAATCAACATGTTGCTACGTAGATTTTATTTTAAAATTTGCTCTTAAACATGTTACTGAAATCAACAATCATAACAAAGATTATTTCATAAATTAAATGTAATGTTGGTTGTTATACAAAAGTAAATTATCTATCAATGACATGTTGCTTAACCTGGTTTTTTGTTAATGGTTAAAACAGCAATAAATGTTCAACAAATTTTTAAATTTTGCTAAGCATGTTATGAAAAAAAGGATGTCTAAACATTTTTATGCTAGCAATATGTTGCAGAAAAATTAGTTTTAAAACCTAAAAATGCTAAAAAAAGTTGTTTTAGTCGTTTAATTTTTTTACCTACAAATTAAAAGTTATAAATGAGTAGCCATTCTCTAAATTTCTTAGACTTTTCACTTATTTTCAAACAGATTAATCTGTCTATACCACAGCCTTATTTTATTTTAATATTATTTTCAATATAAATTTTTTAAACAAATTTGTAGAAATTTTTGTATGACAGCTAAATCATGACAAAATAAATTTTGCTTTAAACGACTACGTCGTTTTTTAAATGGTTTTTTTATGTGCCAAAAATGCCACCTCCGTCATAATAAAAAGCTAGGAGACTTTGATCACACGTTTTTTAAAGTAAAATAAGTTTGTTTTATTTATGCTTTGTTATTTTATTTCATTTTTTTCTTGCTAATTAAACTTTTGCAAATAATTTTTTATTACTCTGTTTTTTTTTTTTTGTTAATTATTTGGTAAGCTTATCTTTTTTTTCTTTGGAGGCATACAAATTGGGTCATATAATCTATCGAATGTAGGTGAAATTAGTTTCATTTATTAAGCAATTTTGTAGTCAGTTTTATTAATAACAAATAACAAAAGATTTATTTGTTTGAATCAAAAACATGTGGCGTTAATTTAATCAAGTTAAAATGGTTTTTAAGATTTAGATATTTAAGCAAATTTTGTTGGATTTTTCTTATGAGTTTTATATTAAAAATGTGTACTAAACTTATGCAACATGTTATTTTGTGCGACGTTAAGTTAGGCTGAAAATTGCAGAAAATTATAAAAAAAAGGTTTAGCAACATGTTGCTAAGTTTCTTATAATAATTTTATAGCTGTATACATGTGACAAGTTCGTTGTTGCAATATGTTGTACTGATTTGATTTATATGTATTATCAACATGATGAATTACATACATATTCGGGCTATTCACAAGGTGTGCTATCAATTCATATCGTCATAATGTCCTATGTAATATTTTACAATTGTTTAAAAAAAATATTGTTGTGTTTGAAACAAAATAAAAATTTTAATGCTGTGTTCATTATTTCGTCGTAACTGTACATAAGAAATCTAAATTATAAGCGCTTGCCCACAGCAGTCATATATATTTCTAGTAATTATTTTAAGACATATGACTTTATAACTTGATGACTACCTTGTGAATAGCCCAATTGTGTACTTACTTTCAAAATACTTTTTTTTGTTTTTGTTTATAAAAGTTTAATTTTAACATTTACCGATACTGTTACTGCAGAATATTATTAAGCTTTTATAAAATTGTAGAATAGGAAGGCTTAATTTATTTGCACGATGAAATGCAAAACGAATGTATAACTTTTTTTTTTTTTGAAAATGCTATAAAAAAAAACTACTGAATATTTTCTCAAATTTCTTTTTTTTATTTGAAAGTACAATCCTTCCGGTTAATAATGGAAAATAATTTCATTCAAATGGCTGCCAATTTTTAAGCACATTATCGATTGTGTGCAGCTGTATTTCACCAATGGCTTCACGAATATTGTCCTTTAAAGCGACAATTGTCTCTGGCTTATCGGCGTAAAACTTATCTTTGACGGCGCACCACAAATAAAAGTCCAACGGTGTCAAATCGCAGCTCCTAGGTGGCCAAACGACATCAGCTCTGCGGCTGATATTGCGATCTTCAAAAACAGGGCGCAAAACATCGAGTGTAGCTTCGGCTGTGTGGCACGTAGCGCCGTCCTGTTGAAACCAAATGTTGCCAATATCCTCCTCATCAATTTTTGAGAACAAAAATGCGTTCAACATGGCCCGATAACGATCGCGATTGACTGTAACGGCCACTCCTTGCTCATTTTCGAAGAAAAATGGCCCAATTATGCCTCTGGACCAAAACAGCACCAAACAGTGACTCGTTTTGGGTGCATCGGCTTTTCGATGTATGCGTGCGGGTTTTCTGTGCCCCAAATTCGACAATTTTGCTTGATTACATACCCGCCAATATCAAAATATGCTTCATCTGAAAAGATGATTTTTTTGGCTAAATCGGCATCTTCTGTAAGTCGATCGCAGGCCCACTTAGCGAAGCGAAAACGCATTGGATATTCAGTTGGCTTCAACACCTGAACCAATTGGACTTTGTATGGCGTCATACCAAGGTCTTTATGCAAAATTCGTCTCAATGATGTCTCCGAAATGTTCAATTGTTGAGAACGACGGTGAATTGATGTTGATGACTTTCTGCCACAGCAGCAATATTCTCGGGTGTACGCACTGTTTTTGGCTTTTCACGCTTTGGTTTATCGATGAGGATGCCAGTTTCTTTCACTTTTTTCACAAGATAACGAACACACGGAGCTGAAGGTGCTTCTCTTCTTCCAAAATCCGTACGCAATTTTCGCACACATTCTGCAACATTACCATGGTTTTCAAAGTAATGTCGCAATATTTCCCAGCGTTGTTCAAGCGTATACACAACCATATTCGTTCAGCGGAAGGATAAAACTAATTATCTGTCAAATCAGACATGAGCTAAGTGTTACCATTCACGAAATAAGCACTAGTTGAAAAAAAACGTTAGATGGCGGACCCGTTATAAAACTTAGGGCTGTAAAACTAAGCAACATGTTGCTGAGCTTCTGTCTTACTTTTAGCTAAAAAACCTAATTTAACCATATACCCGCGTCCGGTCTCGAAAGTTTAAACCCCTGTTTCATTGTTTTGTTTAAACAAAGCTTAAAGAGATATTTTTTTTTAAAATTAAAGATATGATAAAAAAAACTAAAAAACTATGCATTAAATTCATTTTCATAAAGCTTATTGATTTTGAATCTTATACAAAACAAAAACAAAACTAAAACATATTTTCCTCAAAAAAAAAAAAAAACAAAAATTAACTTTTGCAACTTTAAAAACATTACATATACAATATATACATATATAAAAATTTGTGTTAGCAACATGTTGCTGAGAACCTAAAGTTGTACAAAAGCAATTTTTTTTAAATATGTGATGTTTAGGAAAAGAATTAAAGTTAACCCAAGTAAACTTTTGTTGCAATATCTACTCAGACACTCTTTTGTTATAAAAGTAAATTTTATTTAAACATTCTATTTTGGCACTTATAACCATTAAATTTTTTACTGCAGAGAAAAACCCTGACTATTTGAATATTTACAAACAAGAGCATTAAGAAAAAGCTGTCGTAAGTTATCAAAACTGATAAGTTCTAAACAAAAAAAAAAAAAAAAAAAATTAAATAAACTTAAAGATAGTGACTGAGTGTTTGAAGTCTAGAGTATATTGATTTTAACAAAAAAAAATTTATTTAATTAATTATGGTTGAAAAACTATTTTTTTTAATTTTAAAAAAGCAAAACAAAGACAACCACAAAAATTTAATTACACAAATTAGAAAAAAAGCAACAATTACAAAAAATAGCAATAGCACTTGAAATTATACAACAAACAAGTTTAGCACAAGTCATTTTCTAACAGCAGCTACACAGGCTTTCAACCAACGAACCAGCCAGTCAACCACTCTTTGGACTCTTTTTGTCTAACTCTTTTCTTTAGATCATTTCGAGCATAAGACTTTATTTTCTAACTAAAACACGTTTGGCATTTTTGTTTGCTGTCTGCTATATACATATATATTTGCTATTCAGCTTCTGTTGCTGGCAAAAAAAGATTTAGCAACTTGGAGCAACAAAAAAATAAAGAAAAAACCTTTAATGGGTTTAATGTTGTCATGTTTATGAACACAAAAAACAGAACAGCATGAAGAGGTAAAAGCCAGAAAGCAGGAGATACAAACAACAACTAGAATAAAAAAAAATTATTAGTCATCAAAAGAGTAGCTATTGATTTGGGTAAAAAAAAAAATAGTTTAAGATAGAGAAATGGAAGCGAAAATAGTTTAGTAATAAAGAATTTTTTTGCGATTAGCTTAATTTTAAATTTTAAGGTAACATTTTGATGAACTTAAGTGAGGTTGGGGACATGCTGCAGAGCTTGAAAACTTAATCAAACATTTTTTACAAGCTTGTTTTTATTCAAAATGTTGTGCGAGATGTTGCTTAGACTTAATTACCATGTTGATGAATTTTAGTTGGATTGGAAACATGTTGCAGAACTTAGAAGCCTAATTAATAATTTCTTAAAATCGAAACTGCCTGATAAATAGAAAAAATATTGTACAAAATTCTTAAACAAAAATGTTAAGTTCATACTTAAGCAACATTTTCGGTTATGTTACAATTACTCTGTTCAAATTTGTGAAAAATGTTGAGCAACATTAATTTTTTTTCAAGAAAATTTTGACATGTATCAATATTACCTATTATGCGAGTTTGTACAATTTGACGTTTTGTTTTGCTTATGTAAACAAACCCCACATGTATGTATTTTAGTAAAAATAATTTTTTTAAATATGGATAAAAACCGTTACCGGTTGTGTTATTTTCATTTTTTAGTTCTTATTTAATAATCAGTTCATACTTTTTTGCTTTTGCTTAAAATTCCACGTGAAATAAGTGCAGCTTTCATTATTTGGCAGTTGTAAAAAAATGTTGCCAGAAACATTTCGGAACTTTTTCACATAATGAACAGAGTACAACTCTATTACCATTATTTCATAGATATTCCGCACAAGTTTTTTTCATATGCTTTTTGACAGCACTTTACGTGAAATGTTAAACAGAGTACCAGGCTTTACTCTGTTAAAATTTGTGAAAAATGTTGAGCAAAATTTATTTTTTAATACGAAAAATTAAACAAACTTTATCTGTCTCGCGTGTTTGCATAATTTGACTTTTTTTTAAAGTATGTATGCGACAATGTTTTGCGTATGTAAACCATATGTTTTCTTATATTGTCATCTGAAAAAAAGTAATTTACTAAACAGCAATTTTTTATAAAAAACAAGAAAGAAAGTCGGTTAAGCTCGACCAAATGATGCCCTGCATTCCAATAAAATTTGGTAAGATGATTCTGATTGCATTAAAATAAGTTTGGAGCAAATTTAATCTAACTACCAACATAATATGATGCTTTATGGGCGCAAAGACCCTATTCCGGAAAGAAGCTTGTATTAAAGAAATATCTATTTAAACTATTTGGGACACATTTTGCAAGGAACAATGGGTCATAACTTACATGAATAAAAAAACACCTGTTTGGCCAAAATGTTAAATTTTGACCCCCTCTAACTCAGAGAGTTCTTCACCGATCTTGTTAAAAACTACTATCCAATAGGACTAACCTTAGACCAAATTCGAAAGATATCTGTTTCAAAAGTTGCGTCCCTTGCGATGAAATGCCCCATATACATACATATATACTTTAATTATACCTGACCTCTACCTTGACTGCTGTCATATTGCTATGAAGGATACACTCCAGACAAAGGGAAGAATTTCTTCCAATTTTTATTACCTTCGCCACAGGTGGTGAATAGGGTATATATAAGTTTGTCATTCCGTTTGTAATTTCTATAATATTGATGTTAGACCCTATAAAGTATATATATTCTGGGTCCTTATGAGGAGCGAAGTTGATTTAACGATGTCCGTCTGTCCGAAAGACCCCATATATGATGGGGGCCAGGTTATTATACATTTATGTCACATATGGTCCGGAATTGTTTGCTATTGAAATTCAGCAAGATCGGTCCACAAATGGCTGAGATATGAATAAAAAACCACGACTACCTCAAATTTTTTCCTTTAAAGGTCCAATTAGACGTGACATTACCATACAAACCAATTCAATTTTGGTTTCTACGGTCATACAGTGGCTATGGTAATACAGTGTTGGTAATGTGTTTTTCTTGTTGTTTTTTTATATCCTTCACTACAAGTGGTGGATTTTATTTGTAATGTGTTTAATTTTACGCATACACATACACATTAATCCATGTATATGATATGCCGCTCAAACCCAGCGGGAAAAAGAAGGAGTAGGAAGGCCTTCTAGAATTCCTCTGTACCCCTTCTTTTGGATGTACAAGGCCTTCTTGCTCCATTCCATACTCATATCTTTTTTACATACGTTGTCATTGCGGAGAAGGCCTTCCGCTCTCGCTTCTTCAGCAGGTACATAAGAAGGGTAACGGGACCAAACAAAATTGATTTTGCTTTTGCTTGTGCAAAAAAACAATACAAAAAATGTTACTCCTTTTCTACTCCCTTCTCATAGAAGCGAGTGTGGAAGGTGTATCTTGTCTTTTATACGAAAGAGCCGAGGCCTTCTATGAGGCCTTCTTAAGCAGTTAGATAAGAATAGTAATTGAATCAAAAAATCTTTTAAGCAGGCCTTTAAAAAGGCCTGAAGTAAGAAGGTCTTCTGAGTTTTCCCGCTGGGAATAAAGAAACAAACTCATAGACTCAATATATTTTAATTTAACGCTTCTTCAGTAAAAGCATTCGTAGCCGAGTTGTTAAGTTCTCTCCTGAGACTGATGATATTGCCAGTTCGAATCCCAAAAAGAATTTTTTAAAATTTTTTTTATTTAATTTTTTTATGTTCTAAAACACGATTTTAAGATTATAAAACGAATTTCAAACATCAACTTTGGCAAAAGAGGAAACGGGCTTATGTACATATATACATTTTTTGTTTTTTTTTTTATATTCTTCGGTATGGCGAAATGAAAAGTTGGCGTGGCTCAATTAATATTTATTTATACCTATCTAAAGAACGTTATTTATGTATATAACTTTTTGTTCTTATCTCATCATGGTGAAGGGTATATAAGAATCGGCATAGCCGAATATAGCACTCTTACTTGTTTAAGTTAAATTTAAGTTAGTTTTGCCTCTATGTGTATCAATTATGGTATTCATTCGGTTAAACGTTAATCGGTTAACAGATTAATTACTACCCGATTTTTAATTGTTTGTTTCGTCTCATATAAAAAAAGGTATATATATTCGAGCAATACATTCTTAAAATACAGTACAAAAACAGAAACTATGGGTTCGGAAACACATTTTTTTTAGTTTGTTCGGTGCTGAGCTTTGCCAGGATGAGTCAGATGATGACCTTACAATAGAAGAAACTCTCGATTGTAACACAAACTATTTTTAACAACATTAGCCGAAATAATGGCATAATGGAAAATGTTATATGTTGAGAGAAATCCTGGAAAAGGACTGAGAAATTAGATAATCTGTATCATGATACAAAGAAACCAAGATAACGCATTCAGCTTTTAAAAATGAAATGTTTGTGCGCATCTACGTCACATCAGCGTATAAGTGCAGCTAAAATATAGAAACACAAGCAAACAAACATGTGTGTAATATGCTCAAGTGACGTCATATTAAAAAGTTTAATTTTGTAAACATGTGCAATGCGTAATCTTAAATCTGTATTATGGGTTGCTTCCGATTTCTCAAACATCTTCGATAAGTGAAAGAATTGTTTCCAAATCAAGTTTTATCAAAACTAAAGAAAAGAATCGCTTAAATTCTAAACATTTAAACCAAATTATTTTTCCAAAGGATTATTTTATAAAATCTCAAACTATTGAAATAATTAATAAAAAAATCTCAGTTAATTTTTTAATAAATACATGAAAATATTATGTATTAACTATAAAACATGTTTTTCATATTTATGAATTACTTTTTTGTTTGCTCGTTTTAGTTCAAGAATTGTTTTGTTCGTTATGTTATTGTTTTTTTTTTTTTTTACTTAAAGACTCCAATAATAAATAATCTTTGCATTTTTATTAATTTTAATTTATAACAAAACTTTATTAATCGGTTTCCGATCAATAACAAAATTAACCGATTATTAACCGATTAAACCAAAACCTCGGTTAATTAATCGAGCGATTAACCGATTAAAGCGAAACCCCGATTAAATGAATACCCTAGTATCAATACATATTTTGACGAAAAATCAAATTTTTTTCTTTAGTTTTGAATTAAGAATTATTATTCTTTATTTATTCAAAATTATTTACATCCCAGTAAAAACTTTGCCTACAAAATAATGTGTTGAGTAATAAGAAAAACATAAGAGCACTACTTACAATTCTACTGAAAGATCCAATGAATTTTACAAGGGATGTCCCAAAATGAACGCATTTAAAAGCAAGTCATTATCTTTTTACTTTAATACATCCAGAAAAAGTAGTTATAGAAGTTATAAAAGATGTAGTTATAGAAGAAAGCTACTAAATAATGAGTTAAAGAAGCTATTCCTTTTGAAAAAGTAAGCGAAGGTTTTACTGGGATTAAAGGTTTAGTAAAATACTACTGAACAAATAGTCGTTTAAAATTTTGTATATCAACATGTTGCTAAAACTTATTGTAATTTAAAATATTTAAAATTTTTTTTTTACCATTTTAATGATGACTCATCATTATTGTGCGCAATCTTAATAATTTTTTCACAATTTCTGTTATGATTTTTGTGTGTTTGTCAAATATTAAATGCAATGACAATAAATTTTAAATGTAAATTTAATGCAAAAGTGTAAAACAATTTTATTTATTTTTATTATTTTTGTTTCTGCAGTTGTAAATATTTCCTCATTGTTTCTTTCATAAGGATCCATTGTAAGAGATGAACACAACCAATACAATAAATCCACAAGCTCTAAAATAAAACATAACAGTTTTTGTGTTGCATTTCAGTTGTAATGAATAATGTTGCCTGACACTAAAATAATGCCAAAGTAACAAAAAAAGTTGCACACGAATGGTTGATTTCCAACTTCATTTCGACTTCAATATGACTGTGGCATTAGAGTTGTTTCGAGCAATTTGTTGTGATTTTTTTACATTTTTTTGTGTCTTATAACAAACACGCATTTGTGTAAGTGAACTGAATTGTAATAATATGAAGAATAAACTAAAGAATCGGTGGTAAAAAAACTGGCTGACTGGTTGGCAAAGTGTAACTTTTTCGCTAAATATACAAAAAAAGAACTTTGTAAAGTTGTTGTCTTGCACTGTATAAATGCAATTGTTTTTTTGTTTTCTGAATAACTGTTTATTTTGTTGTTTTACTTTTCATGTTAGTTTCCTCTTTTTGCGCTACTTTTTTCACTTTGTTCAAACAGCGTCGTCATACTTACCAAAAAGAGTATAAAAACTGGTTTATAAATAAAAAGAAACCTTAGCTTACGTTTAATATTATGTTTGTTTTAATTTGTCAGAGGTGTGCAACATGTTGCGAATATGTTGTTGGTGGTTGTAATGGAAAATTTTTGAAAATAAAAAATAAGGAAATTTGGAAAAAATTTGTCATGACTTCTAACCCAGATTTTTAATATGCATACAGATTTTTTTTATATTTCCCTTAGCTAATCCCGCAAAGCTCTACGCTTTCTGACGGGAATTGAACCCGCAACCCCGCACTGATAGTCTAGCACACTACCAGGGCCCTGTTTCTTTAAACTAAAAGTATAAATATTAAAAGAATCAACAATTTTACAATTTTTGTTTCAAATATACTTTACTTGTAGATTTGTAACATGAAGTTTTGAGAAACAGGTCCCAGCTAGCGTACCGGGGCACCCAATTAATTAAAACTTATCAACATGTCGCTTTAGCAAAGTTGTCGGAAATGTCTCAAACAATTAACTAATTTAAGCTTTTCAAGCTTTTAATAAAAATAATAAAAAACTTTATTTTAGCTAAAGATTAAAAAAAAAATAATTAAATTGAAATTGTTTTTTTTTAATATATAACTTTAAATTAATTTTATAATTTGAAGTCTTTGCCAACATGTTAAAAATAGCTTAGTTAGCTTCATCAACATGTTTATTGGAAAAACCAAGATTGTGCAACATGCCGCTGTACAACATTTGTTTACGTTTGTTCTTAAGGGTAGTACTCTGTTTAAATTTGTGAAAAATGTTGAACAACATTGATTATTTCACACGAAAATTTTGGAATGCATCAATGTTACCCATCTTGCGAGTTTCTAGAATTTAATGTTTTTATTCATGCAAAGTATGTGACATTGTTTTGCGTATGTAAACAAACCCCACATGTTTTTTTCTAAAAATATTTTTTTTTTAATACAAATTTAATAATAAAGAAAATAAATATGGAGAAAACACTGTTACCGTTTGTGCTTTTCAAATTTTTTATTTCTTATTTAATAATCAGTTCATACATTTTTGCTAAAATTCCACGTGAAATAAGTGCAACTTACATTATTTCGCAGTTTAAAAAAAAAATGTTGCTAGAAACATTTCGAAACTTTTTCCCAAATGAATAGATTACAACTCTGTCAAAATTATTAAATAGATATTCCGCACAAGTTTTTTTCATATGCGTTTTGACAGCATTTCACGTGAAATGATGAACAGTGTACCAGGCTTAACCTTCAACAAAAAAACATTTTTGAGGTTGTAATAAATATCAAATTATATTATACTTAAACTACACACAAAATGTTTAATACAGCATCAATTTTTACAGCAACTTATTGCCAAACTTTTGACAAGTTTACGTAATTGTTTTAATTTGATTTGGTGTCTTGAAATAACTTTTATTTTTAAAAAATTTTATATTTTTAAAGATTTTTCTCAAATATTTTCTTAGCAACATGTTGCCAAGGAAACATTTATTTACTTTTAATTTAAAAATGTTTGATAAGAATAACACTTTTGCTGTTGTTATTTTAAAATTTAGTAATAATTTTAATTAATCGGGCTTAATTCCCAGTTTTTATACTTGACAAAAACACTTGAAATTTATTGTTGATGGGATAAGCTATTCCTATGCGCATTTCACTGGTTGCTTAGTCCAGATCATCAGGAAACTTCATCCACAAAGATTTTAGAAAAACTAAAGATATTAAACCAAATAAAACTGTTAAGCGTAAAAGAATCATAAGCAACAGTTCTACTTGTAACAATCACCCCTATCGTGAATAACAATTGGAATTTTTGTTCCCATGAAATTTTCATTCCCCTCGAAGGGCAATAATCAATCGTGAATCTCATGTGAAAAATTTTTCACGCTATCAGTTCCAGTGAATGTAAAAAAGAAGAAAGATTAAAAAAATTAAAAATCAATGAAATTTTTGTTCAAAATATACACGTATATGTTTTAAAAAAAAGTTAAATAATAAAGCAAAATATTTAGTATTGCAGGGATAGTTTTATTACAACGTTAGTTTTTTGCAATTTTTAAATTTTATGTACATAGTAAAATATTTTTCAAAATTCTGCCACCACGTCTTTCGAAAGCTTCACAAATCCGCACGCAATCGACTTGTTGTTTTGCATTTTGTTAACCAATATATCGGTTTGTGTCTTATTAACGGATTTATAGGAGGAACTACTTACATACATCTCTGTTCCCTAGCAAAAATAAAGTGAGAACATCTAAGGGAAATGTGAACAAATTACGAGGGAAAAATCTTTTCACGATAAGGGGAATTATTTCCCGTGAACATTTTTTCACGTTATTATTCTCATTTGAATTACCTTTTTTTCATGGGAGTTTTTCATGATCGCAAATATATGAAAAGGGGAATAACTACGAGGGAAAAATTATTCACGATAGGGGTGAATATCAAAGTTTAAACAAAAACATCAACAATAAACAGTGAGTTCATCTCTTCTAACATTCCCCACTAAAATTGATTGGAATTCTTCCAACATTAATTGAAGTTGTAAGTAGGTTAAGAAAAAACAAAATGCAAAAAAGAACTTGCAAAAGCATGTTGATAGGTAAGTTTTTTTTTTAGGCCGTGCACTTGCCAGCTAAGCAACCAGTGAAATGCGCATAGGAATATCTTATCCCATCAACAATAAATTTCAAGTGTTTTTATCAAGAATAAAAACTGGGAATTAAGCATTTAGTAATAATATTTAAAAATTGGAAAATGTTTCTAAAGGCTAGTTTACACTATTATACTCTGTATTAATACATGTCAAAAACTCAAGTAATATGACAAAGTGTGATAGTGTGAATGCAATGTGTCACGAAAATGACAAGTATTATGAAAAAAGTTTGCCATCCCATACGACTTCATCGTTTTTTGAAAAATTTCTAAACAATAATACTTATCATTGGATCAGGGTTGCATTTTATTTCATGTGTGAGTCTTTATACTTTGTGTGGTGGTGTGAAAACAAACTGTCATGTTAAATAAGATTTTTTGACAGTCGCAACAAAACTCATTAGATTTCTATCTCACAAAGTATTATGGAATACGTAAGACTTGTGAGATAGTGTAAACTAGCCTTTAGCAACATGAAGCAAAACAAAATCTACTCTACTTTTTTGTAACCAATTGTTTTAATTTCCAATTTTTCGACTTTATTTTAATTAGCAATGACATTGACTTTGTTTTGTTCTAAATTTATTTTTGTGTTTCTATACTAAACTTCTTAACTATCCCCTTGTAAAATAACAACCAGCAGTCAGTAGAATAAAGAAAGCTATAATTAAACAGTAACAACAATATACTTTATAATAATGATGTCAATGTCATTGCACTACTTTTATAGAAAATACAAAAAAAAAAAAAAAAAATTTATATTATAAAGAAAAATAACAAAAAAAGGCCAACAATCTCTTGATCATCAACAGTATCAGTAAGAAACAATAAAAGCATTAAAATTATGTTGTTATTTGATACATTCAGCCACTTAAACACACAGATACACAAACACTTGCTTACAACTTACATGTAGCTAAAACAAATGGCCCTTTTTTATTGTCGTTGTTGTTTTTCTGATGCACACACACTCAAAAGTGAACACTCATGCACATACTCGCTCTTTGATTATCTATAAATATGTATGTATACAGACGTTTTCTTATGCCTTTAATAGACCTGGGGAACATGGAGTTAAAAAAGACAACAGCTAAAAGCATTAATATTGTAAAATAAAAACATTGCAAATGAAGATGAATAAGAAATAAGAGAAAAGCAAAAGCAGATAAAAAAAACAAATAAACAAATAAAGTGTTTTTTTTTGGAGTGATACAACTTTGAGTTGGCAGCACTGCTTTATTTGACCACCCATTTAACAGCTGATAGTTGCTTTTTGTATAGTTTGCTTTGACATTTCATTATGGATCGACTTAAATAGCGTCTTCAACTGACAATTTTTTGTCATACCAAGCGTTTTTTTAATATGAAGTTTGACGTTTGGTATGACCAAAAATTGTCGGGTAAAGACGCTATGTTACACCAGAGCAACGCGTGCAAATTCTTGAAATTTTTAATCAAAATAATTCGGCGAATGGGCTGAAGCACAAATTGTTATTAATTTTGAATTTCCATTTAAAATTTTAAAAATTTGCCAATCATAGAAATGGGGCAGACATTTTCTAAAGAGAATTTGCAGATCCCAGAAATGGGTTGGAAAGTTCGAAGAAAATTTGTTGAGCCCAAGAAAAATGCTCAAAAATGGAGCAAACATTTAATCTAGATTATTTTCTAATCCCAGGAATAGGCCAGACATTATTAATAAACAGTTCGTTAACCCCAAGAATTAGACAATTTGCAAAGCCCCAGAAACAGCCCAGATAGACAATTTGTTATAAAATAGGGCTGACAATTTCTATAGATTATTTTTCTATTAATTTTTTTTAAGTACATTTTTAATTAATCTCATATTAATTAAAAAGCTGACTAATGCTTATAATAAAATGTTGAACAACAAACAAAAAATATGCGAACTAAAAATAAAAAGTTCATCATCAAATAACCTTGAAACTATTTCTAAAACACGAAATAAAACTTAATGTATCTCGCTTTCTCGAGAATCTTCAAATATTTTTTTTTTGTCTTCTTAACAAAGTTTTTTTCTAAAGTCTTTTATTATTATTTTTTGCCTAAAAATAACTCATATCTATAGAAGGCATTGAAAAGAACAAACTAAGACATAAATCCTTGAAATTGATTTCTTTTGCTTCGCTAAATTTCTTGTGAAAAAAGCGCAAATGTATAAAAAATCGTTTTTTGTTCTTTAGTTTAGCATTTACGATCAAGAATATTGATTGTACGTTAAAAGAGTTGTAGATGAAGAAACAAAACCACAACATACAAAAATTGTATCAACAAAAGCGGCAGCAATATTACCAACAAGCTGGAGAGAATGTGAAATCATTGATCATTTTTAACGATGTTCGAAATATAAAAAAAAATTATTTATGGTTAATTTAATGTTGCCTAACATAAAGATCTGGTTTTTTATTTTAATGTTTATTTAAAATAATTACACAAGGGTTTCCCTTACAAAGAAGCTAAATTCTCAAAATAACACAGGCTCTCCCTGTGTTCTTCAGAGTGGGACAGACATTTTTTTATCCTCTAAAGGAACGAAAATTTGAATAGAAAAAGTTTTGTTTGCCTCTCTCTACAGACAATTTGTTGTTTACTTAAAAACGGACGAAAATATTATACCTATAGACATATTTTTGTCTTCACAAAAGGAACGAAAATTTTTCTTCTATTTTATAAAGCTTGTCCCTTTTAAAGCAGCGAACATTTTATTCAGAAAATTTTTGTTCCTCCTTAAAGAGACCAACATTTTCTATAGAACATTATTGTCGCCCCATAAAAGCTGCTTTCCGGAATAGGGTCTGGGCACTAGAATCGAACCAATTTTTATGAAATTGAAGACAAAGATAGATCTATATTTAAATGAACACATAAGCTATGCATTTTTTTTTAAATAGGACCACAAGGGAGATATTAGGCAATTTCTTTCTCTCTGAATCTATTTAACAGATTTTAATGAAATTTAAAACATAGATAGATCCATGTTTACATGGACACATAAGCTATTCATTTATTTTAAAAATAGGACCACGAGGAGCAATAGGGGGCAATTTCTGCCTCTCCGCACCTTTGTTACAGATTTTAATGAAATTTAAAACATAGATATTTCCATATTCTTATAGCCATTCACTCTCGAAAATTTGTTTTTAAATACTGTGGAGTAGGGTATCATGTGGTCGGGCTTGACCGACTATACTTTCTTACTCTTATAGTTTTAATTGCTTTCCCTTCCAAAAGGAGCAAACATTTCCTATCAACAATTTGTTGTACTCGCAAAATTTTTTATCCTCCCAAAAAAACGGAATTTTAATGAAGATCGTTTTATTGTTCCCTTAAAAAAACGCAATTTTCCTAGAAAATCTTGTTGTCATTTTAAAAGGATAGGCATTATCTTTTAAACATTTTATTGTCCCCAGAAAGGGGGCCTAATTTTTCCGTAATCAAAAAATAAGAATACATTTTACATTTACTTTTTGTTAGCACAAAGAGCGAATGACAAGACAAGACATATTTTGGCCTAAATACATTTCTTGTTAACAAACACTTTAAAACTCGTTATAACTAAAGAAAAGAAAGCCAACATCAAACAAACACATAGGTACACACGTTTCATAAAGTACCAAACAAGACAGAATAATAGTAAATGAAGAAGCGAATGAAACTAAAGAAGAAGAGGTTATTTGCGGTTATTGACTTTGTCTCGTTTAAATGACCTTGCCCGAAAAATAGCGTGAATACTACTCTTATAAAAAAACAAACACAAAAACACATGCAAACATACCTATACATACATAGGTACATATTCTCCAAAAAAAAGAGCTCTCACACTCTTTTCTCTTAGTGAAATATACTTCACTAACATATGTTTTGTTTAAATTTGTTTATTTTGGAAAAACGGGAAATTTTCTTTCTTATTATTTTGTTGTTGTATGGGGAACTGCTTGTTTGTTGTCAAAAAGTGCCAAGAAAAGAATTGTGTTTAAAGAACAAAATCTAGTTAGGAAAAGCAAGTAGAGATAAGAACTGAAAAGAAATTGTATAAAAAACCAACACAAATTTACAGCTTACAAATTTTCTGCCCCATTCCTATCTAAAACAAATTTTCTAAAGAAAATGTCTGCTCCATTACTTGGTTCTACAAATTTTCTTTAGAAAATGTTCGTCCTATTTCTAGACCTACTGCCTGTTTGTAGAAAGCGAGCTCAAGACTAGTTCGTTTAACTTACATTTAAAACAAAAACAAAATTTCAAAATTTGTTTTTAATGTAAGTTAAGCGAACGAGTCTTGCGCTCGTGTTCTATAAACAGGCAGTTAGCTGATTTTCTAAAGAAAATGTCCGTCCAATTCCTGAGTTCAACAAAGTTTCTATAAAAATGTTTGTCGCCTTCCTGTAGCTCAAGAAATTTTGCCCCATTCCTTGTGCTCAACTTGTCAAAATGGTATCTTAAGACTCTACATGATTGCTGGCTTATTTCTGTGTTAACGTGGGTGCCGTTAACCAATCTGGTGCTGAACTTATTTCTATTGAAAATTTCTGCCGCATTGCAGGTGTTACCAAATTTTCTATAGATTCATTCTTAAGGACTCAAATAATTTGCTATTGAAAACTTTTACAATCGTGGGGCTAAAAAATTTTTTATAGAAAATGTATGCTCCAGTTTAGGGGCCTAATACATTTTCTTTGGAAAAATTCTGCTCATTTGTTGGGCTCGACAAGTTTTATATAGAAAATGGCTTCCTCATTCATAGGAGCTTAAAAAATTGTCTACAGAAAAATTTACTCTATTTCTGGTTTTGAAAAATTTTCTATGGAAAAATTCTGACCCATTCCTGAATGTTTTTAACATTTTGTATTATAAAATACAGGCTATTTTTGGGACTCAAGAACAATTCTATAAAAATCTCTTCCTCTTATCCTGGGAGACAACAAATTTTCTTTCGGAAATTGTTTGTTCTATCCAAATTTCCGCCCTGTTCTAGAATCAAACAGTTTTCTCTAGACTTGTTGCCTTTGTTTTTCTGTTATTTGAACTGTGATGGTGTAGTTAAAAAAAAACAATGTTGCCCCGTCATTACCAACCATGCAATAGAGCATGCAAAGCAGGTTGTGAACTCAAATAAGCACCCGCCTCTCCCCTTTGGAACTTAAAACACCTTCACTAAAGCCTGTTAGTAATTAACAGTTTTTTTTTTAAAGAAGTTTTTAAATGCAACCAACTGCAACGTTTATTTTTTAATAAAACAAACTTACCCGGGGCCTTCATACCCTCCTCTACAATGAAAATTGACTTTAGCTCTGTTTCTACCAGTGTTGCCGTTAGGATACGAAAGATACATTTGTCGTATCTTTTGACTACTTTAGGTATCATGTATAATCCTGACATTTTTCGTATCTTTGGAATCTGTACGCAAAATGTACAGAAACAAAACGTTCGAGAATTTTTAGCCAACTAAAACTTATTAAGATTGATCATCGTAACCGACTCAATACTAATACAATAGCAGCCAAGGTGCATTGACTAGAAGGTGAGGTCAACTCTACAACAACACTGCTTCTGTGGTCGGATTGTCAAAAATATTGCTAGTAAAAAAGGTTAGTTTACATAAAAAATTAGTTTGCATACACACTTTGACAAGTCGACCACCGAAAAAAACACCATATGTGACAGCGCATAGAGAAAGGGACCAGTAAGGTAAAAGGAACAGTAAAAACCAACTACATAAAACAAGAGGTAGGGACGACCTACGCGCGTTTTCAAGGTTGACCAACACGTCATGAGATGTGTCGCTTTCAAATGAAACTAATACCAACACGCTCAGTGATGGTACACCAAAGATACACGTATTTAAATCTTTAAAATGGCTCTCCAGACCAAAACCCTTAGGTTCCTTTCTATTTTGCGCCTCACATATGTTGACTTGACCCTTCCTTGAATTCGCGTTGATAGCAACTTTAATAATGGTGAAAGAAAACATTAAGGGGTTGCAACATACGATCCACCTAAATCGATGATTACTAGTAGTGCGAAGTTGTTCTGAGGAAACATGAACATCTATTTAATTTTTAGGAAATTTATAATATGAACTTTTCAATATAATCGCCTTAGTATAAACGCCTTAACTCGTATATTAATTTTTACAAAAATGAATTTGTTTTAATAACATCCAAAGATAGTTACATATAATTAATTTAAAAGTTTGCTTACTGTATTTTTTAAAAATTACATATGTACTTAATATTTATAACTTAAATAAATATAAAAATGAATTTATACCAAATTTTTTCTTTTCAATATTCATTTAAATATGAAATAAAAATGTTATGTTAATTAATGTTAAACGTTAAAAATGGATGTTCAAATTTTTTTCAAAACGTATCTTTTTGGGGAAAAATGTATCTTTTTGGAAACTAAAATGTATCTTTCTCGAAATTTTACTGGCAACACTGGCTTCTACTCACACTGACTTCGAGTTTAAATCACGCATGCGTAACATTTCTTTCATTTTTAGGTTTCCGTCAGTGCGCATGCGTTTGCAAACAACTAGCAACTATTTTTTGTTCAAAAGACACCCGGACAGACCAAGAGGCAGGGATTAAACATTATGGTAAGACCAACTAAACGAACTAACAACCAGTATTGTCTTGTTGAATAAAAACTGGTTAATAAAAATATTGCAATGGGTGGCTTTTTCATATGTTGTTCCACTAGGGCTGCTGCTATGGCTGCAGCTGCTGCACTCACTCACTCACTCACAGTTTTACTCCACTTTGGCCAATTTCGTTGTTTCTGGCTGCTGTTATTTTAAATTGTAGTTTATTATTATTTTGCTTCTCTTGTGCATTTTACAATAGTTGCGATATGCAGTCATGTCTGAACTCAGTTACATATGAAAAAATAAACCTTTATTTCATTTGTTGCTAGATGTTGCAGTCCATTTGTTGATGTTGCTGTTATGTACCTACAAATACAACATTGTACTGTAATTCGTTTACTTAAACGTATTTCATAAATTTCAAGTAGTTGCGTGTCTTTAATTAAAAAAAAACTGCATTAAAATTGCTGCAATTCAAAAAAAAAGTTGTTTTGGGACAAGGTTATTTTGGCAGATTTTTAATGTTGGCTTATAGTGTGCAATTCAAGCATTTTTTATAAGGTTTGCATTTTAAAACTATTATTTTTATCAATGCGTTAATTATTTGAGAATTATAATTTTTGTAAAGTGAAATTTTTTTGGTTTTAGTCACTATTGTTGTTTTAAAATTTAGAAGGTCAAAGTCTTTTGTACAAATTTTAAAGCTCAAAATGACCTTAAAATATGTATAAAAACGTTTTTTAAAACTATAGAAAGCTTAGAAATATACGAGTTATAGCTTAGCAACATAATTCTGTCAAAATTTTTTTCTTAGTTTATTAAAAATGTCTTGTTTTTGTTATAAAAACATGTCGCTAGCGACATTGAAAGTTTAATTTTTAATATATGTTTTTTTTTTTGTAGCAGAACAAAAACAAATTTGACAAAATTGACTAACGAAAAAAATTAAAAAAAACAACCTTAAATGCTCAAAAGAATTGTCAAAAGCATGTTGCCAGCAACATGTTTCTGTTGCTGGCGACATGCTTTCCTTACTCAGACATATTTACAATAATTTATTTAATATAACTAAAAATAAAACATTTATACAAAAGCACCTCTAAAAACCACAGCAACATATATTCCAAATAGAGTTTTTATTTGTTTTTTGTTTAAATCTTTATTTTTATTAAAAAAAAATCAATATACATTACAAAAATGTAAAAAAAAAAAAAATTTATTTGCAACATGTTGCCAGGAACTTAAAGTTTATCAAACAATGAAAACAAATTTTCGATTTTACTTTTTTTATATTTATTAGTATCTAAATTCTAAACTTTTTTAAATTTTTAAATATTTTCTTCCTTTCAGATGTTTCCTAATAAAACGTTGGTATAAAATTTTTGGAAAAACTTTAATGCTTCCAAGTAACAATAGACTAGAGGTGAGAAAAAAGTGTTAAAAACTATATTTAAAAAAATGATGTACGTACAAAATAAAAAACAAAACTGTGAACTTAAACCTTAAAAAATAAAATTTTTGATAAAAAAAATAATTTTAAATATTACTATAACAATGAACAAAGAAATTGTTAAAATTATAATTCTTTCAAAAGTTCGTGCAATATTTTTAAAATCGTGTTGTAACCGCTTAAGCATATTTTAAACATTTAAGATATAATTAATGTTGCTGCAGCATGTTGCCAATTTAATATTTATGTAAATAGTTGATGTTTTAAGCCTAAAGCCTAGTACTCTGTTCGAACTTGTCATGTATCAATATTATCTATCTCGAAATTTTTAAAACATAACGGTTTTATTAGTTACAAGTATACAAAATTATTTTTTGAAGGTAAACAAAAACCATAGTTGGGGGTAGTGCACTAAATATTGATTGCACTCTCACTAAATAAAACTGCAAAAAAATAAGTTATTACTATTTTTTACCAGCTTTGCTATTTGCTATTTTTTTTTTATTGGTATTGCAAATTTTTTCACTATCACTAAATGTGATTGAATGCATAAAATCTTTAATAAATCCAAATATGTATATATGTAGTTCAAAATTTGAACTTGCAATCAAAAAGCTGTACACAAATCTAATAATGTCACTAAAGTTTAAAAAATGTAATTTTGTATGTGAATGGTTTTGGATTTTTCTGATGATATTTAAAGGGTTTTTAAATTTTAAGGGCCGATGTTGAATGTGAACCAACCACACCTAAAAGTCAAGTTTTTTTCTGCATTTCAATTGCCATTTCTCAATTTCAGACTAACTCAATTTGAACCATGGAAAGATGCACAATTGAGCAACGCGTTAAAGTTATTCAGGATTATTATTAAAATTTTCGTAGAAAATTATCTTCAGTGATGAGGCACATTTTCACCACAGTGGATTCGTCAATAAGCAGAATTGTCTGATTTTGGGCGAATGATAATCCAAGAGTGATTGTCGAAAAGCCAATGCACCCACAAAGAGTGACTGTTTGGTGCGGTTGATGGTCTGGCGGCATTATCGGGCGGTATTTTTTCCCAAAATGAGGCCGGTCAGGCAGTTACTGTGAATGGTGTTCGCTATCGTGAGATGGTAACGAACTTTTTTGGCCCGAATTGGAAGATATGGATGTGGACGATATGTGGTTTCAACAGGACGGTGCCACTTGTCACACAGCTAACGAAACAATGGCTCTTTTGCGCGACAAATTCAATGGCCGTGTTATCTTACGTGGTGGCGATGTCAATTGGCCGTCAAGATCATATGATTTGACACTGTTAGACTTCTTTCTTTGGGGTTATTTAAAAGAAAAGGTGTACGTATATAAGACAGCAACAATTAAATAAAAAAGAAAATAAAATAATCGTTGTTGCTACATGATTTTCACTTGATTGCTAATTTACTTAATAGCTATCTTACTAAGGGTGTGTGTGAAACGATAGCAAAGTGCTTATGGAAGCAAAATTTTGACACTAGAAATATGACAGATTTCCTTAAATTTTTTCTTCTTATGAACTATTTCCTTTTTTTACTATAAAATTTAATATAAATTAAATAAGCTTATAATTTGCTTTGCAACATTTTGCCTATAATTTTTTTTTTTAGAAATTTTAGTGAAATTTGGTTTTTAATGTATTTCTATTTTAAATAGAAACACAACAAACAAATTTTTTAAGACATAACTTTGTGGAATTTTATTGACTTTATCCGCCAGCGTGTCCATGTCTGTTTATGTACGTTTCACTTTATGCATGTGTCACTATTCTATGTCCCACCTACTGCAATCGAGAATTTCTGAAAAGTTTTTTTTTTTTTTAACTTCTATGGAGTTAATAGAAGTTAGATAAAACTTGCAGTTTATAAAATTTTATTAGATACATTTGTTTATTTTCTAGTTGTGGTCGTTGGTGTTTTTCTATTCTATTTTTGTTCAAGAAACAAAAAAACATGTATTTCAACAGGTGCGTCCATTATGGTCAAATCAAGTTTCCACATTTTAAACTTCGCAAAACTCACACACTTAACTAACATATTCAATACACTCATAGAGTTTTTTATTAAACCAAATATGTTTGCATTTGAGATGTGTCTCCTCTTAATAGAATTAAGAACATAAAAAAATGGATGGCGCAACCTTTCTTAGTTTCTTGTTCTAATGTTATAGAGAGGAGTTTCTAACATGCAAGAAGTAAAAAGCAAGTGTAGAGTTAAGCTGCAGACAAAACAAGGAAGTTATTGGGAGATTTCAGGCTGTTGAAGTTGAAGTCATTAGTTGCTATAACAGTAACATTTCGTGCCTTGGCAACATGCTGCTAAGCTAACATTTTTATAAAAACGTCATTTAACATTCCTAGCACCTCTTTTGCAAGATTTTTTAGGAGGTTTAAAATTTAAAATGAAGGAACATTTTTTATTTGCTTAAAATTAATAATTAAATTTACCTAAATCATGTTTCAACCCTTAAATTTTTATGCCGCAACAATTTTGTAATGTATTTTTGACATTTAAAACAAAAATTTTTACTAACATGGTTTAAGAAAAAGATTTTGTGCAGCATGTTGCTAGCAATATACACATCTATGTATATGTGAGTTTTAAGTTTTTTGAGTTTTTTACCAAAACCCACTAAATTTTAACAATCCTTTAAAAAAAGTATAATTTGCAACGTGTTTCTCATAAACATATTTGTAAAATTTTCATAGCACATTTTCCACTTATACAGATAAATTTATCAAATTTGTAAAGGTGATTCTTTAATATTTATAAAAGATTTTTCCATAACAAAATTTTTTAAATTATGCTGTTGTAGAAACCAGAATTTTTAAACATATTTTGTTGCAACATGTTGCTTTCAACATATTTATTTATTTTATCAGGACTCCTCCAAATTCCATTGAGACTTGTAAGTTTCTATTTATTTTAAAAGTTTATTACACCAGCAACATGTTGCTAAGCCAAATACTTTGTGAACAACTCATGTAGACTACAAACAAAATTTCCTAACATAAATGTTAAGTATTTTTTACGATATTCTAGGAAAATATTGTAAAAACCAAAGTGTCTTCAAATATTTTCTGCAATTCTGCTAGTATTTTTTTTTTATTTATTTTATACAGGACTTTTAATGATATTTTTAATGTTGTCAGATAAACAAAATTAAATATTTAAAAACTTTGTTTTATGACAGAAATAAATTAAAAAAAATTTTTTAATTAAAGCCTAGCACTCTGTTCAAATTTTTTAAAAATGTTGAGCAACATTAATTATTTCACACGAAAATTTTGACATGTATCAATGTTACCTATCTTGCGAGTTTGTACAATATGACGTTTTTATTCCTTTAAGGTATGCGACATTGTTTTGCGTATGTTAGCAAACCCCACATGTATTTTACTATTTTTTTAATACATAAAAAATTTATTAAAAAAGAAAGTAAATATGGATAAAAAATTTTTTATTTCTTATTAAATCAGTTCATAATTTTTTGCTTTTGCTTCAAATTTAACGTGAAATAAATGCAGTTTACATTATTTCGCAGTTGTATAAAAATGTTGCCAGAAACATTTCGGAACTTTTTCACAAAATGAGCAGAGTACTACTCTATCAACATTATTTCATAGATATTCCGCACAAGTTTTTTTCATATGCGTTTTGACAGCATTTCACATGAAATGTTGAACAGAGTACTAGGCTTAACCTGCAAATATTTCATTTTTAATGAAAATATTTACCAGGTATGGCATTTCTGTGTCTCTAGTTATGAAAACCCCCGCCACAATTTCAAAAGACTTTTCATATTTAATAACAAAATAATTCTGCCAGTTTTAAAACTTGATGTTTTTCCTCTACAGTATTCTTAACCATTTGTTTCTAGAATGCCATTTAAGTCCAGTTTTATCACGTTTTCAGATTATTGACACTTGAAAAAGATTATATGTATGTATATGCGAGTAGAACTGCATTTATTCAATATTTTTTGGCTCGTTTCTGCATAAAGTGGGTGTGGTAAAACAACAGTGGCTGTTTTTTTTATATCAATGCAGTTTTTTTGTTTCTACTGTTTTTTTTTTATAAAGATAAACAAAAGTTTTTTTTGTTGTGCTATTAAGTTTAAATTCATTTAAATTTATTATTTGAATATTTATTTACTTATCTTAGAATTATATGTAGATAATACCCTCATGTAAAGTTTTTATAAAAATTTGTCTGCGGTATAAAATGTTTTGTTGTAGGTATTTTTGTATGATTTGTTTTTTGGTATTCAAGTCAAGGTCTTCCTGTTTTTGCTTTTAGCATTTTGCAATGTTTTTTTTTTTCAGTGGCTAGTGAGATTTTGTAAAAATTGGTTAATATAAGTGATATTTATTTATTAAATATTAAAGACTATTGCCTGTATTTATAAAAAATTTTTAAATTTAATAAAGGCTTACAAATCAAATTTTGTATGAAAATTTGGCTTAATAAACGTTTGTTAAATTTAATAATCGTTTATAAATACGGGGGTATGAAAAAAGGCAACATATTAGAGTTTTAAACAAATTATATGAAATAAAATGCTTACAAACATGTTGCAGAAAAAAATGTTTTTACTTTAACAAAAGCAGTTTGTCAGATACACATCAAAATCGTTATAAAAGGAAGCTATATTGAAAATGTTAATGTTTTTTTAAAATTTATCTTAATTTATTAATTACATGTTGAATGGATTTAAAAAGTTTCAACGTTAAAATGTAAGACAAATCTACCTACCTGTTTGGAAAAAATATTTCTAGCAACATTGCTGCCGATATAGAAATCTGGACATAAATTTTAAAACATTCATGTTTTGGCAGCATTTTGCTAAACATAAACTGCTTATGATTTTGTGTCAAAAAGTAATTGAAATATTAAAATAAAAATCTTTTCTAGAGACATGTTGGAATACATGTTTTTTTATTTAAAAAATTCAGATAATATTCAGTTTAGTATTCAAGAAAGTTTTGTCATGTGCTGAGCAACATTTAGATTTTGTACAATAAAGCGTGGTACTCTGTTCAACATTTCACGTGAAATGCTGTAAAAACGCATATGAAAAAAACTTGTGCAGAATATCTACGAAATAATGTTGATAGAGTTGTACTCTGTTCATTTTTGGGAAAAAGTTCCGAAATGTTTTTAGCAACATTTTTTTACAACTGCGAAATAATGTAAGTTGCACTTATTTCACGTGGAATTTTAAGCAAAATCAAAAAAGTATGAACTTATTATTAAATAAGAAATAAAAAATTAAAATAACACAACCTGTAACAGGTTTTTATTCATATTTACTTTCTTTTTTATAAAATTTTTAATTTAAAAAAATATTTTTTAGTACAATACACCATGTCGCATACTTTGAAGGAATAAAAACGTCAAATTGTTCAAACTCGCAAGATGGGTAACACTGGTACAAGTCAAAATTTTCGTGTGAAATAATCAATGTTGCTCAACATTTTTCACAAATTTGAACAGAGTACTAGGCTTAACTGTGAAAAATTAAGATAAGATATAGTTTGCAACATGTGTCTGGAGATTATTTTAGTTTAAATATATTTTTGTAGCATATTTTAAACTTTTCAGTACATTTTTTACTTGTTTTTTAAATTTGTAAATCTATTTGTTAAATTGTTAAAAACTCACTGAAGGTTTTTCTAACTTCTTTGCTTATTTTTTTAAAATTTTTTTTTTTACAATAAACTTTTATTCTCCTTGTGACTTTGCTTTCCGTTTCTACAAATGTCAATGTCATCTATTCTAACAATCTGAAACAATAAAAATGAGAACAAAATCTTTAAATGTATCAAAACCCATAAAGTTATTGACATTACAAAACTCGTGTAACTGAAAAGGGGTATTGTTTCTATACTTCCTTTTCATCTGTTCGTAACCACTTTAGACTTAAATTTTCAAAAGAAACAGTAGCAGGAGAAAACGCAAAATAATCGATAATAAACTTTATCAAGGGGCAGTATGAAAGAAAAATGCACAATATACAATTTCAGTGTTAAACGATTTTGAACACCCCCTTTTAAAAGAATTGAATTTGACAACAAAAGTATGAAAAGGATTGATATGTTTACGAGAATACATCGTCATTCTTGAACACGAAGTTTTTAAGGAACACAGATGTTAAAAGCCTCATAAAATCGTTTAAATTCGGTTTTTGCTTTAAGTATTAAAAAAGAAAAGTGGTTGAACGCAATTAAATCAATATTTATTTAACTTTTTTCGGTAATTGAAAGTTAAACCCTTTTTAAAGGGAAGTTTTAATGAACTATCAAAAAAGTACCGGTATGGGTGCGTTGAAAACTTTTGTTTGCTCAACAATATTTTGGCATTGATTTAAAAATAAATAATTCATAATAATTTATTATTTATTTAAGTAAAAAAAAAAACTAATACTAATATTTGTTTATTTAGTTTAAATAGTGATAATATTAACAAGGTCGTTCTCATAAAAAAAAAAATAAAAATTTATCAACAAAGAAAACGATTTATAAATGTTTAAAATACAAAATAAATCAACTCATTTAACTAAAATAAGATTTATATTTGTTTTTTTTACGGAAGGCTGGTTATCAGGTTATATGTTTATTTAGTTATATTCGCAACAACAAAATATTGTTGGTGTTTTGTCTAAGTTTTGATATGGTTGCAAATAAGACTTGAGTGTTTGTAATTCTCATTCGCTTTGCAGTTTTATTTGTATAATATCTTTAGCCTTTCCATGGAAAAGGTTTCCTGATGATATGGCCCAAGCAACCAGTGAAATGCGCATAGGAACTAGCTTATCCCCAAACAATATATTTCAGTGCATCAATCAAGAATAATAGTTAGGAATTAAGCACTACAAACAAAATCTTATTAATTAATAATATTAATAAAAAAAACTCAATTGCATAAATTTTCCAACAGAAATTGTAAACTGTTGCTTTATTAGTTTTTAGTACCGACATTGCTATTTAACCATAAGCATTTTTATTGTTATTAAAGTTACCGAAAACATTTGAAAAACCTCAAATTTAATATATGTATGTTCAAGCAACATGTTGCTAACAAAATTAAAAACCTCCAAAGATTTTTAATATCCTCCAATCGCAGCTATTTATACTGTCTGCTTATGGAAATCGTAGCTTTTAATATTTTCTCAGCTAAGCTCTTACTGCAGCTATTATATTGTTTAAACAAAATTGTCTTATAGCCTTTTTTACACTGATCAACATCTATCACCTACAATCAATTTGCGAAATGTTAGCGTCTTCCCATAAGAAATACATAGGGATAATAGTCTTTTCACACTTGTCAACATTTACCATCTACCATCAATTTGCGAATATGTTGAAGCGTTCCTATAAGAAATACATAGTTCTAAAAATCCAAATTTTTCAACATCTTTCCCTGTTGCATCTTTCGATTTTTTTAGTGTTTTCAAAACATTTTCTTTCAAAAGTGGTGACAGTTTTGTTTGATGGTAGATGTTAGATGTGAGCAATGTAAATGAGTGTTTCACATTTTCTATATCTTTGATGGTAGATGGTAGATGTTAGATGTTGATCAGTGTAAAAAGCCTATTAGTGTCATCACTAGCAAAGTGGCAATAAATTCTGTAATTATT
This sequence comes from Pollenia griseotomentosa, assembly GCA_963931875.1. Classification (NCBI taxonomy): domain Eukaryota; kingdom Metazoa; phylum Arthropoda; class Insecta; order Diptera; family Polleniidae; genus Pollenia; species Pollenia griseotomentosa. The sequence goes on along the minus strand of OZ007561.1, from coordinate 196,414,000 downwards.
GTGGCATCACTGACAAAATGCTTTGAAAGCAGCGTTACCAGTTTTTCCTTTTTTGCAAGCCTTATTTTGCCTAATTGTGCTAAAATTATTAAACAAAATGAATTAGAAATACATTTTGGTGTTATCTTTTAAAATGTTGGCACTTTTGTAGAAAAAAAGTATTTAAAAAAATAAAAGCTTTTTTTTTCAGAAATGGTGACATTTTTTATTGATAGTAGATGTTAGATGTCTCAAGTGTGAACGCGTATTTCACATTTTCAACATCTTCCATGCGTTCCTCCGAAATGTATGCAAGTGTAGACGGGCAGTTACAAGTCGTTCCTATCTCGCTTTGTTCCTTTCTACATCTTTCGATTATTTTCGTGTCATTACTGGAAAAGTGGCAATAAATTCTATCATATTCTAGCATCACTGAAAAAATGACGTTTGTTGGAAGCAGCGTTACCATTTGTCCCTTTTTGCAATGTTTGTTTAATATTTTCTACATATTAAAAAAAAAAATCAATTTCAAATAAACTTCTGCGTTTTCTATTAAAATTTTTCAACTTTTGTAAAAAAATTTTGTTAAAAAATTAATTTTTTTTTCGGAAATGGTGAAATTTTTTTGATGGTAGATGTAAGACGTGAACAATGTAAACGAGTGTTTTTCTACATCTTTAACGCGTTTACCGATATGTTGATTAGTGGCTATTAGACTTTATTTATAGTTCTTCAATTAAGCTATGTTCACACCTATTAAATATTTGACGTGCAGAACGTAACCCCTGGATTTAATAAAAAAAAATATTTGCTTTTGCAAAACGTTTGGTTAGATCAAACATCATTTTACAATTTCCAAATAACATTTATCAATTATGTTCTTAGAAAGAATGATTATTAAATCAATAGAAATTATTAAAAATGAAGCTAAAGTTTGATAAAATTACTGGTTACGCTTTTTTTTTTGATTTTTTAGTCAAATATTTGTTAGGTCTGAAAATAGTTTTAGTTTGTTTGCAATGACTAGAGTTAGCCACGTTTATAAACAATTTCTTTCGTATAGTTTAAAAAAAATCTATTTTTCCTTAGAATTATTAGTTAAACCATAAATATCTTATCAATTATAATTCCCGATTAATTTCAAACCAACCTGTCATGTTTGTGTGTTATACATTTGTTTCTTTAAACAAACTCTTTTGCACTTTAGGGTTTAAACAAACAACTTTTTTTTTCCTATAAAATGTTTAAATTTTACATGAATTTGTCTTACTTTTTTTGAAATTTATTCAAAATGCAATTTCTAAGTTTATTTATTTAAGTAAATAGTTTTGCCTTGGTGTTTTGCATAAATAGTTTTGAGTATGACAAATGATTTTCTAATGTGAATTTCGTGCTACGATCGTGTCTTGTATTTTTATAATATGCATTTCAATACAAAGTTCATTTTATTATGTCAATAAGCAAAGTATGTTAAATTTTTTTTCTATTCAGTACAACTTGTCGAACATTCGTATAAGCAGCATTTTTTTATGCAAAAGTACTCAACAGGAAATGTAAGTTTAGTACTAACTTGCTCACTATATGCACCTCAATGGTTGGATGGACGGGACAGACGTAATGACAGACAGACAGACAGACAGACAGACAGACGGACGTACCAACTATCTTATTTATAGTTGTCAAGTTTTACAAAACACAAATCGCATGGTAAAAACTAATTGAAAATCAAGCTTAAGAAATAAATAATAAAATAAAATTTTTTAAATAATAAAAAAAAAATTAAAATCAAACAAGTATTTTGTGTTCTTTTTTTGCATTTAACCAACTTAAAGTTAAGAACGAACAATGAGTTATTTCGTTAGACAGACAGACCGACAGTCATTCATATAAATACATATGTACATATGTACATATAAGAATGTATAGACGACCATATAGTTTGGCTTGAGTCTTTACTGATTTGCTACATACTTTTGTAAAAATTTAGATTTTTTTCTTTTAAAAAAACCCGCAATTAAAATGCAAATAAAAAGCAAAATACCAAAAAAAAAACAGCCTGCAAAAAGACACACCTTGTGGCAGAGAGCTTTTAAAACATTTGATAAGAGTTTGAAAAGTATTTAAAAAAGTTGTTAGGGGACATTTTTTAAAGGTTTTAAAGAAATCAAAAAGTAATTTCAATTTTGGGAATACAAAATTTTAATTTCAAAAGATTTTGTTATTCGTGCTTAATTCCCAGTTTTTATTATTGATAAAAACACTTGAAATTTATTGTTGATGGGATAAGCTATTCCTATGCGCATTTCACTGGTTGCTTAGGCCAGATCATCAGGAAACTTCATCCATAAAGAAATTTTAAAATGCTTAGAAAATTTCTGATAAATTCCAATTGTAGCTAACATTTGTTTAGAAGCTCTATGTGTGGTTATACTTTTTTGTTTAGCCATAGTTTAGCATCAATTGTAGCTACTTAAGTTTTTTGTGTTGGATTTTATCCAAGTTCTTCATATAGTTTTAGTATAACTTTAATCGTTGCTTCTTGTTAAGACTCAGTATAGCTCCATTTGTAGATCTTTATAGAGCTTAAGCTTAGTTTTTTCACCACAATAGTGGAGAGGGTATTATGCATTTCTGCTGATGTGTGTAACGCCTTAAAATATTGGTCCTAGACCCGCCTTAAAGTATACCGATTGACTTAGAATCACTTTCTGAGTCGAACTAACGATGTCCGTCCGGCTGGCTGGCAGTCCATGTATCCTTGTGCGCAAAGTACAGGTCGCAATTTTGAAGTTAATTTGATAAAATACATAGGCTCTTTTTGGCACAAGGACTAAGCCTTTTGAAAATGGGCCACATCGTAGGACCACGAGGGAAGATAGGGGGAAATTTTTGCCTCTCAGAAACTATCAAACCGATTTTAATAAAATTTAAATCATATATCGAAATATATTTATATGGACATATAAGCTATGTAGGTTTTCAAAAATAGGACCACAAGGGGAGGTAGGGGGCAATTTCTGCCTCTCACAAACTTTCAAACCGATCTTATCGAAGTTTACAAACATAGATAAATCCATATTAATGTAGAAACATAAGCATGATGTGTTTTTAAATACTGTGGTGTAAGGTATCATATGGTCGGGCTTGACCGACTATACCTTCTTACTTGTTTAGTCTAAGTTCCAATTTTAGTTATTTAATTGAATCAGCTTAGCTCCAGTTGTGGCTCTTTATATAGTCCTAGTTAAGCTCCAAGTATGATTCTTTATTTATGTAGCTAGTGTGTCTGTAACAGTAGCTCGTTTATAGTTTAGTTTAGCTCGAAACTTTGCTTTTGCGATTTTGTACGAAAAACTTTTAATGAAAATTGTGATTTTTATAAATATGTATGTATATTTAAAGTTTAAACTCCACATTTATAAAATGTTTTTGATTAAAAAAGGTTTATTGAACAAATTTTCTATGAAAATATGAGTGTAAATTTTTAGTTTAAAAATGTTAAATGTTTCATAAAAATTTAGTTTTTGTTTTTTTATAAATTTTTAGCTTTCTATGAAAATTATTAATTTCACTATGCTAGTTGAAAAAACTGACAAGCCGGGCACATGGCGTTTTAACATAATTCGGGGACGCTGAATCCAGTGGTGCCCGCGGTTTTTTCAGATTGGCTCTGGTTTTCGAGATATACCGTGGAGGAGGTTGCACAACATATATTCGCGTAACTCAAAAACGGTTTAGTTTATTGAAATTACTAAAAAAACCGAAATTCCGCAATAAAATTTCATTTCAGAAAAGTAAAACTCTTTTTCTAATATGAGTAGTCGTTATTGAAACATAATTTTTTTTTGAAAAAAAAATTAATTTTTTTATCAAAATTTCGAAATTTTTGTTTTTTAAAAATTCATACAAAATTAAAAAATGCAGCTAGGCTTCTAATTTTTTGCAGACTTATAAAAAACGAAGCTACAAACAAAACAAGCCATAAATGATTGAAATCTGTTTGCAACTTTTGATTTTATTCACAAAAGTCGACAAATTTTATTTAATTTAAGAATTTCATAAAACGCAATATTTGTATGGGAGCCCCCTAAGGGAAATTCTTAAATTAATGAAAAATTTGCCAATCTGAAAAAACCGCGGGCACCACTGGATTCAGCGTCCCCGAATTATGTTAAAACGCCATGTGCCCGGCTTGTCACGAAAAAAAGTGTCAATTTCATGCACAGTGTTTTCTATCAAAATTTAAAATTTTCTTTAAAAAATTTAACTTTTTTTTAGATTTTCAATTTTGTATAAAGGTTTTTTTATGAAAATTTTTCATTTCTAGTTTTTACTTAAATTTTTAATATTTATAAAATTAATAAATATTTTTGATATTCTTTTAAAAAATTTAATTTTCTAAAGAAAATATCGTTTCTTGTTCGTTATTTAGAAAGGTTTCTACAAAAATGATCAATGTTTTATAAAAATGTTTGATTTTTTATGAATATTTTTTTGGTTTTCAATAAAAATTTTCGATATATTACACAAATTTTTTAAAAACTTAAATTTTTTTTAAATTTTGGATTTTTTTTAAAAATTTTATTTAAAATTTTAAGTTTTTAATGTTCTATGTGTAGGTAGGAAAATTTAAAATGTTGTATTAATTTGTTGGCTTCATCCTGTTGGAGCCACAGATTGTCCAGGTCAATATCGAAGAAGTACAATCCGACGACTCCGCCAGCCTATAAACGCTGAAACAAAGAAATGTCAAATAAAGTTGGGCAAAAAACTTTACGTTAAAATGTGACTAACAATTAAGATCGTGCATTATGGTTGGACCACCCTTTATTAAAATTCCAATTTTCTATAAAAATTTAGATTTTCTGTGAAAATTGCATTGTCTCTACAAACTTTGTTTTTAATTTTCATTGTTCTTTCCCAGCTCTCCAATCTTTTTTTATATTTTACACTTTTATTCTTGGGGCTTAACGTCTATTAATTTTCAAATACTATCACTTAAATACACACACACAGCAAAAAGAACCTGAGAGAATTTATACCACAATTACCTCTCGTCATTTTTACCTGTTTCTTACTGCTGCTAAAGCGAAAAGAAGTGGAAATACAATATTGTTGTTGTATAAGTATTCTTAAACTAGTTTCACCACTTGTCTTGATGGTTTTTTTGTTTATTTTTAACATGATTTCCAATACCAATACGAAACTGAATCTAAAAAATGACTTGTTTTAACACCTTTTTTATGTAAAACTATTATGACGCATAGTGTGAAAGAGTGTGATTTTTATTAAGAGTACTTGAATAAGAGAGAAAGATACATATTAAATTTTAAATGAGCAGCAGTGTTGCCATTTTGACTTTTGATTATGAGATTTTTTTTGTTGTTTTTACCCTTTTATTTTAAAAACGGATTTTTTAAGGCTTGTTTTAATTTTTGTAGTGCTTTTTCATACAAAATTCGTTTTATAAATCTTTTATTATAAACCTTTTACTAACCCGAAATATGTTTTATGAAAAGGGCCTTAAATCTATTTTTTAAATTTTAACAATAATAACTAAAAACTAAAAAAATTGTCTATTTACATTTTTTATTCGTGCAATCGCTTAATGCTAGGAACACAACTGGGACGAAAATTCGTCGCCAAAAATAAAACATATTTGTATATATGAAAATACACACAATCATGGCGTCGGCCATGTGTCATACGCTGCGACTTTGCAATAGATTTATTTCTATTTCATACGCCGGCGAACGACGAACAAATCAGTAACAGGTGACCATGTTTGATTTTAGTTTTCAAGTATTTTAGTATATAAAGTTACTTTTTTACTTTAATAATTGTTTTGTATTATTTTATCGCATTTACTATATTTTTAAGTTTTGGTTTTGTTAATGTTTGTGGTTTTCTAAGTAATTTTTTTTTTATATGGTCACACTATTGTTATATCTTTGCACAAACAGCAAACAACTTTCTAAGTAAGTAAACCCTACAAGATAAGATTGAGCGAGTTGTCACTTTTTTCACGTTGGTGTTAAGAAAATGATAGAATGAAATGACCGAAATCAAGTTTTCTGTCATTTCTTTCTATCATTTTCTTAACACCAACGTGAAAAAAGTGACTACTCGCTCATTCACTTCTTGTATGGAAAGCTATTAATTATTCGTCGTTATTGTGTTACATTCGAATTTTCAGCGAATTTTTATTAGGGCGAAATTCGTCGTTCGTCCCAGTTGTGTTCCTAGCATAAAACTTCCCATTTCTGCATTTGTTTGTTAAAGTACTCTTGATTTTTACCAATTTTCTCTCTTAAATGGAATGCAATTGTTTAACTTGCTGGTTTTTTCTACTAATAATTATTTTATTTTGTGTTTTTGTTTTATACATTATTTTCATTAAATTTTGTTTTGTTCAAATCTCCTTTATTTGTTTTTTTTTTTTTTTTTTGAAACAAAAAAATAGAAAACCAATTTCAAGAAAAAAATATTCTTTTGTTTTAATTCTTCCCTTAATTTATATATTTCTATCTCTCTCACTCACTCCCCCTAAAATAGCCATTGTATTTGGTTCTTATTGTACATAAATTTCAAATTCTAGAGAGCCGAGTCGACGTCGTCTTTATTTCGTTGTTCGTGGTTATATTTGATTGAGTGCTTATGCATGTGTGTGTGTGTTTTGTGTGAGTGTTTTTGTTTCCTTAGCAAGGTCGTTTGCGTACACAAATTCAACATTACTTGAAGGTCGTCCTTTTTTGTGTCTGACTGATGATATTATTTTTGCTGTTGGTGTTGTATTATGCCTTGCTCGTTTGTCTTGACTCGTTTTTGTTTTCTTTAATAAGTAGAGGAAAAGAGACGACGTAAAAAGAAATAGCAGCAACAACAACAATTGCATGATGACGATGTTTTTTTTAGTTGGTTTCGTAGATGATGACGATTTTTGCGGTGGTGTTGGATGGCTGGTTGACTGATGTCGTTTTGTATTTTCTTTTCGTTTGTTTAGTCTGTTATAATTTTTGTTATGTATGTATGTAGATAGGTACATATGAATAGGTTTATTTTTGTTTTGATTCTTTGTAGGTATGTATGTATGTACATCAGGGTGACCGTTAAAATCTAAAGTTGAATTTCTTTAGGAAAAATTATATTTTACATGATATCTGACTTTTATGTTTCATAACTTAGAATATATTAATTTTGAAGAATACATACCTAGTTGTTAACAAGTTTTTCTTTAATCTCTTATTAAAAAAATAAACCGAAAAATATCGAATAAGCCACTAAAAAAGAAATTTTTTTTTATTTATTTAAAAAACGTACCTAGGTATTTTCTATGAATCACGTAGGCAACTTTAATTTTGTTGAAAACATTTTTATTATTTATTAAAAAAAGAAACCGACCAGCCGGGCACCTGGCATTTAACCTAATTCGGGTACGCTAAATCCAGTGATGGTGACCGTTCTTTAATTTTAGCTCTTGTTTTTGGGTAGGCTTTACGGTTGAGTGTATTGAATAAACTAAAAACCCGAAATTCCGCAATAAAACTACCTTTAAGGTTAAAGTTTTTTCTATAATGCACAGTCGTTTTAGTCGTTCTTGGCATAAAAAAGAAATAGGATGATTGGTATGCGTTTTAGTATTTTTTTAAGCAAACACACACATACACAAATATTGAAGCTGAATTGACGTGTTTAAGAAAAATGGAATTGACGCGTTGAAGAAAAAATAGATCTAAAGAAAAAATTCGCATCAATGCTGCTGTTTGCTTTTTATTTAGATTTAGAGAAAACTTGTTAAGACAAAAGTTTTTGAAAACTTCACTAATAACAACTTCATAGCAAACGGTTTTTATGTAAAATTAATATCTTCCAAGTAATGAGGCATAAAAGTCGGGCTTTACCATTTTTCTCAAACTTTGGCGGGCGTGAGGAACGGCTTAATCTTTGCCGATTGGTCTAAATTTTTTTGGCGTCGTTTTTCTCTATAGAGCATTGATGCCCAAGGTAGTAGTATTGGTGAGAGTGACGAAATAACACTGGAAGAAATTAATTTGCTATTCATTTTATTTAGTCGTCAACGAGATTGCGACGAAAGCACATGTGTGGCGGGTGTTGTAATTTTTTTTCTGTTTAACAAAAGGGAAATGTAAAATTAATGAATGTACATATTTTAGTAATACTCTTGGTGAATGTATTTATTAATTTATTTATTTGCAAATAATTCATGTCTTTGTGAACATCTTCAAAATGTTTTTTTAAATTATATTTCTTAGTTTTTTTAAATGCCTTATGACAAATAAGACATTGCATGCCATCAAAAGCATTTTGTAACATAAAATAATTTTCGACTGACATCATTAATAAATCGCAATAATTTCAATTTATGTGTTAACTCACAGCAGTCTCGATGACGATTAAAATGTAAAATAAGACACAGAAGTTCTGCAAGTGTAGTTTGTCTCTCCCACTCAACATGCTGATTTCCTATTGGTTGATTGACGATCAAGCAAAAGAGCGTAAGTATACGTGTGAGTTTAATTTGCTGATATCAGCCACTACTGGGCATCTTTGCTATAGACTCTATAGTATAGAGCATGGAAAAATAGAAAACAAATATGCTACATTCAGTTGCATATCTGCCATTGTTGTTGTTGCTATTTAGACGAGCATACCTACATATTTTTAAACTTTTAAGAAAAAGTAGTTTTTGTCAATTAAGTTTTCTTTATGCACTTGCTATTGTTTTGCAGTTTTTTCTAAAATTATTTTTGTTGTTGTACCTACCCGTATGCAACATACCTATTTGTTATTTTAATAAAAATCTACTTAATTGCAAAAGGTACTAGATACATATGTACATAAGACGGCCATTTTTATTGAAAGTTGTCACATTTGTAGCTATTATTACACAGGGTCTCCACCTGAGATAAGATATAAGATTTTTATATCAGCAAACGTAAAATTCAATCGCAGAGAGTATTATCTTACGTGTGGACTCTCAAATAGTGTTAGTATTAATATTATAATAAATTTTATGAGACAGTTGTTATGAGAAATCTTATAACAACTATCTTATAAGATGAGCTTTCAAAAATACACATACATTCATACATATAAAACAATAATAAGACGCATTCATTAAATTGTTTAATTTTTTAGTGCAAATAGTGAAAATCTTGTGATAAGTGTTTAAAAAAACAACGAAAAAGAATAAAATTTACTGAATTTACTGTACGAGAATCATTCGATTATGAAATCTTATAAGATATGTGTTCACCTTGTTTAAGATTAAGATTAACATGAAGAAATGTGTTCTCTCATTCTGCCGACGTTCTCTCAGATATTATTTTAGGTGAAGACTCCATGTTATAACTTGGCGTTAGCTGTTATCGGGCAGATAACAGACCCTTTTTGACAGATAACACATTAATCATAACTTTAGCTAACGTTAAGTTGTAATAATGGCCCTTAGTTTGGATTTTTTAAAATCTAAGTTTTAAATTTATTATCTTTATGTATATAGGTATGTATGTATATATAAAACACTTGTGCCGTGTATGTGCTCCTAAAACTCAAGAACCGCTGGAACGATTTTTATTTATTTATTTAATTAAATTGCTCCATACACAAGGCTTAGAGTCTTATTTTGCAGTATGGAACTGAGAATGTGTAATATTATAAATCATTAGTTAATTAACAACTTAATTACTAATTATGTACAATTTTATATATAAAGCAAAACCAATTAAAATCAAACAAAATTGAATAAATAATTTAATAATATAAAGTTTAATCTCAAATAATTATGTTTCAAATTGTTGTTCTAAAAACAGTTTAAAAATATTATCCTTAAATTTTCGTGCGTTATTTAAATGTTGAAAGCTATGGGGTATAGAATTTCAGAGAGATACTGAGAATATGTAGAAATGCCACTCCGAAATTAAACTTTTGTATCCAAACGATCTAATTCTTTTTCCCCTGCTTATATCTGGAATACAAAGTTTGCCGTACAGATGATCAGGTTTGTGGGTATATATTATTTTATGTCACCAAACTTGGACAATAAATTATTTTAGTCAGAAGCCAGGTTTCTCTTAAGTTTAGTCCTGGTAGGTGGTATTTAAATTTTTTTTATTTATGGTACGATTTGGCTGAAATTCACAAAATATATTTACTAAACAAAAACAAGTTTCCTCATAAAATTCCCGGTAGATAGCGCTGGGGTCAAGTTATTAACAAAATACCCCAGTATTAAAGTTTTTATTTAGAAAATCCCGAACAGCGCCGGCACCAAACAGCTTGCAAATTAATAAAATCCTCTAGCTTTTGCTTAATTCATATTTATAATAATTCGCTTAAGCTCGTAAAACTGTTGCTTAATTTGGTAAATTTTGATAAAACTTTATCAAAATTATCGGAGATTTTGAGAAGATATCACAATTGTTGTTCGTTTGCTGGAAATAAAAGTTGTTTGTTTCTTAAGTTATTTGGAACGCTGAATTCAAATCTGCACTCTATTTTTTCATCAGCTCTAGTTTTCGCAATATAGCGTTATGTGAAAACTAAAGGCACTTTCACCATATACATACATACACATGGGTGTGTCAGAAGCTAAAAGGCCTAACTACCTTTCGAAAATTTCTAAATTTAAGCTCTTTGCAAATTATTTTGTTTTTTTATTATTTAAATACGTTCCATTTAAAACTATAAACAATCGGTATAGAATTTGAAACTTATTTGAATTTTTTCAGAAGCAATTTTTTAAACATCACCAGGTATTTTACTTTACTTTTTATTTTGTGGAGTAAGGCCTTTTAGCTTTTTACACATCCATATGTATGTAAGTAAGTATACATAGTAGCATAACTTGAGAATTCAATAAAAAAATAGGAATTTTGTTTAGGCAAACATTGTTTCTAAATTTGCTCAAAAGTTTGAGAGATATCATAAAATAAATTTAATATTTTTTATAAAAAAAAACCTCAAGTTTAATAAAAGAAATGATCGTATATTTTGACTTAATTATTTATTATGTTATTTATTTTTAATTAGATTTAAATTTAATTTAAACCAACGGGAAGCAAAATATTGTAAATAATTAATGGTGTTTTCTTTTCTACAAAAAAATGTGACATTTTATTTTAAAAAAATGCAATTTGGTGCCTGTTTCTAAAAAATTTTGTTCCCGAAAGGGGTGACTTGTTTTATTTTAATAAACTCATCCTTTTCGGGAGCAAAATTTTTAAGAAACAGACACCAAATTGCATTTTTCTAAATAAAATGTCACACTTTTTTGTAGAATAGAAAACACCATAAATAAATAAATATGTACCTGTTTTAATTTTCATAAAAAAGACCTAGAGCTTAAATAAAAATATGCGATTGTTATATTAAGGCCAAATAAAACTTAATATAAAAAAAGATTTAATAGGTTTAAAAATTTTATAAAAAAATTTAAATATTTTTGTTTTTAATAATTAATAAAAGAATCAATCGTTAGCAAAAAGCAAAAAGGCGTAACTAACAAGTATATAATTTTACAGGAAAAGCAAAAAACTTTGTACAATGAAAACTATAAACATGTCAGAAAAACATGCATTGTTCAAACAATTTTCAAAGAAAACCATTTCACTGTATTTTGTTAGAAAAAATGTGTAAGTATGTATGTACATATTTACATCCCTTTGAGTTTTGTAATAAAAGCGATAGCAGAAGTGTAAAATTTTGTCACGACATGTAGTTAAATGGCATTCATAATAATCCATCAAAAACTTAATTTTGAATTTTTTGTTAGTTAAACATTTTTGCATTTTAGCTAACGATATGTATATACCTATACAACAACGAGTTTATTTTTGGTCTAGTAGCTTGCAGCTTAATGTCCTTGGGTCCTTTTTCTCTAAATTGTGAATAAAATCAAAAGTTATGCACCTAGTCCAATGAAAAAGAGCTAAATTCCTTTGTAATATATTTACCTCCTAGATACTACTGGACAAACAACTGGTTCGGTGTTGTATTTTTATTTTTTATAAAGATTGAAAAAGGAAAATGTTAAAAAATTTTATAATTTTTTTTTTCGCAAAATTTTATGATATCTCTGAAACTACTGAGCAAACTAAGATATGGGTAATTCCAAAGTGTTGAACATGACAGTCGTACGCATCAAAAATGCAATAACATTTTAAACAACAAATACTTTTACATTCTTTTAATCCTTAAATTATAATGTGTGTGAAGATAAATACGTATTTAACTAGCGGAGACATCCACCACAATTTCTTAACAGCAACTCTTTGCAGTTAACATTGCACTTAACAGTGCTGCTATAATAGAATAAAGTGTATTTAGGACGAATGGAACCGGTTGCACATAAGAATACAGTTCTTTAGAGGATTCTGGTAGTGGGATGGATATCTGAAATAATTTTGGAATTTCAGAAATTCAGATTTGAAAAATTTCGTTTTTTGCGAAAATTTCTGGAGAGGATTAGTGACCATATATGTTATATTGTTACCCATCACCATTTCTCCAAATTGTCCAATGTCCATAAAGTCCACTTTTAACATTTTTCAAAATGCACTTTTTTAAAATTAAATTTTCCTAATTTTCAGAATTATTTCAGATATACCATGAATAGGGTCTCAAAGAGGACTCCTTGGAGCACCATTTCCATATAGTTTGTTGCTATTACCATTCCTTATTTTTCCATAATGGTCACTAATCCTCTCCAGAAATTTTCGCAAAAAACGAAATTTTTCAAATCTGAATTTCTGAAATTCCAAAATTATTTTAGATATCCCACTACCAGAATCCTCTTTAGGACTCTCTTCTCCCCCATTCCTATATGGTGTTATATTGTTACCCATCACCATTTCTCCAAATTGTCCAATGTCCATAAAGTCCACTTTTAACATTTTTCAAAATGCACTTTTTTAAAATTAAATTTTCCTAATTTTCAGAATTATTTCAGATATACCATGAATAGGGTCTTAAAGAGTACTCCTTGGAGCACCATTTCCATATAGTTTGTTGCTATTACCATTCCTTATTTTTCCATAATGGTCACTAATCCTCTCCAGAAATTTTCGCAAAAAACGAAATTTTTCAAATCTGAATTTCTGAAATTCCAAAATTATTTCAGATATCCCACTACCAGAATCCTCTTTAGGACTCTCTTCTCCCCCATTCCTATATGGTGTTATATTGTTACCCATCACCATTTCTCCAAATTGTCCAATGTCCATAAAGTCCACTTTTAACATTTTTCAAAATTCACTTTTTTAAAATTAAATTTTCCTAATTTTCAGAATTATTTCAGATATACCATGAATAGGGTCTTAAAGAGGACTCCTTGGAGCACCATTTCCATATAGTTTGTTGCTATTACCATTCCTTATTTTTCCATAATGGTCACTAATCCTCTCCAGAAATTTTCGCAAAAAACGAAATTTTTCAAATCTGAATTTCTGAAATTCCAAAATTATTTCAGATATCCATCCCACTACCAGAATCCTCTAAAGAACTGTATTCTTATGTGCAACCGGTTCCATTCGTCCTAAATACACTTTATTCTATTATAGCAGCACTGTTAAGTGCAATGTTAACTGCAAAGAGTTGCTGTTAAGAAATTGTGGTGGATGTCTCCGCTAGTTAAATACGTATTTATCTTCACACACATTAAATTATAGCACTAAGAAAGCACTATTATCTATGCTAAAGTTTATGGGGTGCGCGATTCTAGGTTAAAGATAATGGCAAAGGAAGTAGCGGTTCGAACGTGAAAAAAATAGAAGTAGTTTTTTTGGTCATGTATAAAAAGGCGTAATTCAGCGAAACCTGGCACAATTTTTAGTCAAACTACTTTCAGAATTTTACGTACCAATGTAACATTTAAATGTCTTTGGTTTGATTCCAAAATCTTCTGTATTTTTTTTTTTTTACGCCAACATCTGGTTCGATACGTGACATTTTTTCCATAATAATTTAACTGATTAATGATTAAAAAAAATAAAAATTTACCGTTAATCAGAATAACATATTTCTCTTCGAACTCTTCCTTAGATTACAGACCATGTAAGGAAGATAATATTAAAGAAAACATGCAATAAAACATTCTCACAAATTCTCACGTTTGCACAACTTTGCAGTCTGATTGTTTATTTAAGTGAACAAATTTATGAGTAAATTTATAAAATTAGTAAAATCTAAATATTTCTCTATAACAATATCGTAAAATAATAAGCTTTTAATAAATTTTAAATTTTCGGTCACGGTGGACCTTTTGACGGAAATGCCCATATACATAATCGTTTTACGTCTTATAGATAATTTTGTTGTTTAATTTCGAATTTATTTATTTAACTGAATAGAGCAAAGCCTTCTCAAGTTGTGCTAAAACCTATATCGTTTTCTGTGGTAAACTTAACAGATCCATCGATCTGCGCAATCCCCAAGTCTTTTTTTCTAATAGAACTTCCCTCCTGGCTTGTTTTTTCAAAGTTGATGTTTTAAGTTGGAAATTGGCCACTGTGATGTAATTGAATTAATATTTTCATTTAAAAGGTTATAGTCCAACCAATTAAAAGCCCAACTAGATTCTACTTTGGGGGAGTCCGCCCCTTTGTTAACGACTAATATATATCAGGTGGCAGGTTTTAAAAAAGTCAGCACAAACTGCTTAAACACCGATAAACCAATTGAGGTTTCTACTCCAGAAACGGTTTAAAAAAAACCTCAAAATGGGATTGGATGATAGTCATTTAAAGGTGTGTGAGCTAGCAGAAATGATAGGCATTTCAAAAAGTGCTTTACGTCTCATATTCACAGAAAATTCAAGGATGAGAAAGTTGTACGCTAGACAGATGCCACGTTTGCTCAATCATCAAGACAATGCAGCAGTTTACACCTTCCACTATTGCGATGACCAAAACTAAAGAGTTAAAGTTTGAGTTATTTCATCAGGCACCTAATTCTCCAGATTAGCGCTCTAGATTTATCTTCTTTATCTAGATGTGAAGAAATAAATAGCTCGGTGTTAAAAATTTGCCAACAATGAAGAGATGAAGTCTACGGTTCATGTCTATTTTAAAAAGGTAGGCAGTTTTTATTGTAAGCATGGTATCAAAGCTATTTGAATATAGCTGGAGAAAGTGTATCGAGCTTAACGAAGAATATGTTGAGAAATAAAGATAATGTTTCCTAAATTGTTTTTTTTTCTTTGTTAGGTCGGGTAATTTTGAGGCCACCTTTGTAAAATCAATATTTTAAAAGTGGTTTCATTATAAATATTTATTTAAATATTTTTAATTAGGCTTAAGTTCATCAAATTTATTTTTCATCAATCCTTAAACCAAATTGTATTTTAACCTTTGGTAGATCGAAATTTGCTTTTTTGAATGATTATCCCGGCCACGGTCAAGAATGAAAGATTTTCAATAACAATTTTAATTAATTTTCATGTTGTTAAATTCCTTTTTCATAAAAATAATTTAATGAAAATTAAATTTGAAGCCTAATTAAAAATATTAAAAATTTGGATTAAAAACCATAAATAGGTCAACAAAATAACCACAATACTAATTATTTATTTAAAGTCTACAAAGTAACTAGTCAGTCGTATTTAGAATATTCGTTGAGAAATTTGCTAAAGAATTTCGCTTTTCCATTTCATCAAAAAAAAAAAAATCGATTTTAAATTTTAAAAAATGCTAAAAATTCTTTTTTTGATAACTAGACACTCTTTAAAATACTTCCAATACCTATTTATGTAAATATGTAAAAAGTGTCCCTGTTAAATTCTTTATAAATATGTACTTTCATCCGTCCCTGTTGTATATATTAAAATACTATTTCAACAAAACCCTCAACTAACACGCCAAAATAATCGAATAAATAAAAAAGAAAAAAATGTCAACGACCTGAAAAAACAGCCAACAAACAAAAAAAAATATAAATGTAAAAATTTGTATACCAAAATAAAATTATATATATGTATGTATAAAAAAAAAGAACAGTTGGAAAAAACAGCATAATAATGAATTAAAATACAAATAAATTAAAGGTACAATAACCTTAACCGAATTTCGTATAATCGTATAAAAAAAAATATCATGAATACTTGCACATATACACGTACGACTTTGAAGTGTTAAGTGTAGGGTGAGCCGTAAAATAACCAGAACTCTTAGCGAATAATATTTTAAGTTATTAATTTATTTTTGTTTATAATATTCTTTATTATACTTAATTTGTTTTAGTAACGAATCGGTTAATTCTAATTTAGATTCTAGTTCAGCGAGAATCTATTTCGGATTTAAGTTCACTTCTTGTCCATATTCCAGTCAAGATTATAGCTCAGACATTAGTCAGATTTTTGTTCCTATTCTTCTATATCATGAATACTTGCACATATACACGTACGACTTTGAAGTGTTAAGTGTAGGGTGAGCCGTAAAATAACCAGAACTCTTAGCGAATAATATTTTAAGTTATTAATTTATTTTTGTTTATAATATTCTTTATTATACTTAATTTGTTTTAGTAACGAATCGGTTAATTCTAATTTAGATTCTAGTTCAGCGAGAATCTATTTCGGATTTAAGTTCACTTCTTGTCCATATTCCAGTCAAGATTATAGCTCAGACATTAGTCAGATTTTTGTTCCTATTCTTCTATATCATGAATACTTGCACATATACACGTACGACTTTGAAGTGTTAAGTGTAGGGTGAGCCGTAAAATAACCAGAACTCTTAGCGAATAATATTTTAAGTTATTAATTTATTTTTGTTTATAATATTCTTTATTATACTTAATTTGTTTTAGTAACGAATCGGTTAATTCTAATTTAGATTCTAGTTCAGCGAGAATCTATTTCGGATTTAAGTTCACTTCTTGTCCATATTCCAGTCAAGATTATAGCTCAGACATTAGTCAGATTTTTGTGTCTATTCTTGTTTCTATTCTATTTCAGATTCAAGTTCAGTTCTAGTTTAATTCTAGTTCGAATTTAGATCTAGTTTAGTTCAACCTTAATTATAGTTCAGTTCTAGTTTTGTTCAGGGGTCAAATTAAGACATTCGATATCGATCGAAATTCCCATTTAAATTGTATTGTAATTTCGATCGATATCGAATGCCGTAATTTATCCTTAGTTCCACCTCAGTTCTAGTTTAGTTTTAGTTCAGTTTAGTTTGGATGAAATCTTAATACAGCTGCAGTTTATTTTTACTAGTTTTGTTTTCGATGTTGAAATTCTTTTTTAATTTTCTGAAAATTAGAACAAATTTTTTTTTGCACAGATATTAACACGATTACTTAAAGAAGTAATGTTGATTTCTTAAGTAAAGCTGAAATATTATTTTTGTAAGTTACTAAAAATTTCCAAATATTTTGTTTCATCATCATCATCTATCAGCCGCTAGCGTCCACTGTTGGACATAGGCCTCCACTGCTTTCAATTTGTTCGTTCTTTCGCTACATTCATCCAGTTACCAGATATTCTTTTGATATCATCGCTCCACCTCGTGGGTGATTTACCCTAATTTCTTATATCTTGTCTTGGTCTCCATTCCAATTATCTATGTGGTTATCAGACATACGAGCTACGTGTTCAGCCCATCGCAACTTCGCTTCTGTGACACTTTGTACGATGTCAGCTACTTTTGTTTTTCTCTTAATGCTTTGTTTGTAAGGCGATCTCTTCTCGATACATCCAGCATTGCTATTTGTGCTTCTAAGGCTGGGTTTTTGAGATCTCAGCTAAACTTGGTTTAGTTAATCTGAAAATTTATTTGTGCCGCCATTACCGAGTTTTTATACAAAAAATTTGACGGAACAGCTTAGTTTTGCTGAAAATGTTGGTCTTTAAAAAAATAATAAAAAAAAAATCACATTTCGCCGAAAAAAATCCAAGTTTCATACTACGATTAACCCGGCCTTAAAGTTTAACTATTGTGTGTTATTGTTGTTATAACTGGCAGTACACATTAGTCATAAACTTTTCTTTTGAGGCATATTGGCATATTTACTTTAACCACATGTATAAATTTTACAACAGCAGTCCACCCTTGTCTAATTCTCCGTGAGATTTTACCTGTTTGAATATCTCTACCGATTCCTTTTCATGAACCTGCTCGTCTTCTTGAATCCCATTTATTTGTTATAACCAGACCAACGTTACATTTCGTTTGCTTCATTTCCATTAGCATTTGTTGAGCATTGCCTAAGTTGTCCGTGATTAAGACAATGGCATCAGCTAAACATAGATGATTTAAATATGTATTCTCCGTCGATGTTTATGCCCTTGGCACCCCAAAATAAGGACTTAAAAAGTTTGTGCTATCACTGTAATAAATAGCTTAGGGGATATGGTGTCACCCTGTCTTATTCCTCGCTGTATTTCAAATTTCTCGGTTTTATCATGTAGCAAGACACATGCAGTGGCTGTCTCCTGAATGTTTTTAAATAAATTGATATATCTGGAGTCAATTCTGCATTCTTGTAGTGCATTTATTATAGCTGGGTGCTCTACGGTGTCAAATGCTATCTTTAAATCAATAAATACAAGTACAAGTGTTCTGTAGTATTCAACCGTTTTTTCTTATGGATCTCAGGTGTCTGTAAGGGATCATTTGTACCATACCCGTTTCGGTTGATAGAAGTCTAACTTATTTTCTAGCCGTTTTGAATGAATCCCAAATTATTTGTAGAGGTAGAATAAAATACTTATTGGCCCATAGTTCTCTAAGCTTGTTACATCACCTTTTTTGTGGATTAAAACTGTAATTGATTGCATTGTGCCAGCTTGATTGAATTTTTTAATTTTAATTTTTTAGGCAAAGATTGAAAAGCTTAACAATTGCTTGAATGAGCTGTTTTCCACCTATATTTTAATTTACCGATTAGTTACTGGTTACTTTTTAGAATACTCTCCCAAATAATTGTGTCAAAATTCATTAAAGTTTTTCCAAATTCATAGATGAATACATATTTAAGTACTTTGTTTGTTATATTAAAGAATAGGGAATAATAACAGAAAAATACCAAAATAGTAATCATGGTACAATTATTAAGGTTACCCTTGTTCTACAATAAATACAAACCAAGGTACACTTACACAAGGTAGACTCATAACAATAATAATACAAAAACCATTTTCAAGCACACATGCGCATGTTTTGGCAAATTTGACAATTATCTGTCCGCTAATGTGTCTACCTTGTGTTAATGTACCTTGGGCAAAACCAACATGTATTTTGCTGGTAGAAAACCCTGATAGATTGCCAAAAAATATGTGTATTTCTAGCATCAATAAATATTCTTATTTGTAAACAAACAAAATTGTAAACCAATTGTGACATACTGCAAGGTTTGTAAACAATAGTCAGCTGGGCTACTGGGATTACCTTATTAATTGTACCTGAAAGAAATCATAAAAAAATACATATACATACATATCGCACTTAATCAACAAGAGGGTATTAACTCTAAATTTAAAAATTTTTAGTGGAAACAAAACCATTTTTAATCTTACATACAATCGAAAAATATTTTTAAACCGACCTTTTCATTACCAAAAAGTAGACAAACTAGCACGATCTTTTTACAGAGGTAGATATGAATATTACGTGTCGATTTCTTCCAAAAAGTGAAAAAATAAAAATTTTGAGTTAATACCCTCTTGTTGATCAAGTGCGATATTTAATGCAAATAAATTTTGGAACAATTCCGAAGCCACACAAAATATTTTGAAACTAGATAAGAAAGTTTTTAATAAATTTTTAAATTTATAAGCCTTTTTGAACAAAAAAAAAAAAAAAAAAAAAAATTACGAAATACAACACGTGCTTTGTAGGTGTCTTTAAACTTTCTTTCGACTAACACAAAATATGCTAATTTCATTACAAATAAATATTTTTGTGCCTACTTTTCCCATTACTTTCGTCATTTAAAGGTCGTTTTATAAAAAAAAACAAATTTTTGCGATAAAAATTTTACATTAAAATTAATTAAAGGTTCTCTTGACATTTGAAAATAACTTTCTTTCTTGGTCATGTTAAACAAAAGTGATTGGGAATTGTTTTAATTAAAGAGATCTAGTCGAGTTTAATCTGGTCCTACGAGAATTTTAAAAAAGGTGGGATCTCTTAAGGAAAGATAAGGATAAATACCTTTGAAATATTGGATAAAAGTCCTATTTTTGTCTTGTACATTGTAACAAAGTCCGACCTGGGCTGTCTGTATGTTGTCGCTAAAGGCTTCTTTATGCTAAGTTCACACTTAGGTTTTTAAGCGCGTTTAAGCAAAATGTTGATTTAGCTAATCAAAGCCGTTCAAATTACATTTGAGATGATTAAGATGACAGATGAATAAGAAAAAAACACAACAAACAAATTTTTATTTCTTTAAAGTATTAAAAATAGATAAAAACACGTTTATAAAGTTATCAGAAGATTATTTTAATAATTTTAATGATGAAATTGTGAAAATGTATGAATTATTTAAGGAAAAAAATAAAAACATTAAGCAGAAATCTTGGCCGGTTGTACACGATCATGTTGGCGATTCTAAATTTGAGGTATGTTCAGTGGATTCTATGTGATTTATGAAGTGATTTAGTTGTAATCATGTCAATTTGAAGTGATCAACAAATCACTTTAATGTATGGGTAATCATCTCGATTTTGAAGTGATTAGAGCTTAATCACGTTCGAACTGCTTAAACGCGTTTAAGAAGCCAAATGTGAACATACTATTAAACGCGTTTAAGAAGCCAAATGTGAACATACTATTACACTATGGATGATTTCCAAAACATCAAAACACATTGCAATGATGCGGGTTTTTTACTATTTCGATACAAAGTAACTTGCTGTTTTGTTTACTTTGTATCAACAAAGCAACAACAAAATTATTAATGCACAGTTTACCTTTTCTTTGCGCATCGATAACTGTTATTATACATTTGATACGTATGACAAAGTCAATTTTTAAATGGTTGCGTTCAGGAATGCATGACTTTGTTCGGTTGTATTGCAAATGACGTTTTGGAATTCACCCTTTCACACAAATCATAAGCTTTTTAATGAAAATGCATTTCTGATCTAATAATTGTTTAAACAATTTTCCTATTAGATTCAAAATATTCAAATATGTGCTCATGACACTAAGTAGTTCTTTCACTTGAGTACTGTAGTTTCTTGACCCTGTTATATAAAGGAAAACATTTATTAAAAAAGACAGAAGTTTAGATGGTGCTCGAGAGTTTAATAGATAATTAGTCTGGGGCAAATTACGGCATTCGATATCGATCGAAATATCCATTTAAACTCTATTGTATTTTTGATCGATATACATATGTATGTACAATGCCATAATATGCCCCCTGGGGCCTAATTCTAGCAGTCGTGATCGAGTACTTTCTCGATTTGAAAGCTTATTTATTTAAGTCGAATCTGAACGAATCGAAACTATTTTTTTAGTATTGTGAAACTCAAATTAATGCTTTACAACACTGAACAAATAATTCCGATTTGTTCAGTATTGACTGAAATAATTAAATATTAAATTGCTTTCGAATCGAGAAATTACTCGATCACGACAGCCAGAATTAGGCCCCTGATTTTTATATTAAGTGAGTTACTTAATAAGAGCGGCAAGCGTTTTTTGTATGTCAAAACTTCTCATTTGCATACAATTTATACGAAACAAACCTTGAGAATGCGAATTAGGCACCACCCGGATGAAAAATTTTTGTTGACAGATCGATTTGTCGGTTTGTTTTATTGAAATTGTATTTGAAATAGAATTTTTTGTTTAAAAAAAACGCTTTCCGCTCTTGTTAAGGTAGCGCAGTAAGAATAAACTTTTTATTATTTTTTTTATTACATTCCTTTTCCTCTCGTTCTTTTTTCAGCAATTTCAACAACATGATACTACATCAACGACATCTATCCAATTTTTATAAGAAATTTTTGCACAATCACAATAATAACAACTAAAAAGACTTTAAATTTTCCTCCAAAAGGGAAAACTAAACATACAACAACATAATCTAGAGGGCGTGGATCGCCCTCTTTTAAAAAAAGACTACAAGAGACTTAAAATAGAAGCATAAAAATACAAAGACTCATTTTTTTTAAAAGAACATCATTTTCAACCTTAAACAAAAAACATGTCAACCATTAAAACAGAAAATGTAGCTGGAGCATCAGTAGTGACCACTACTACTACAGGTGGCACTAGCTTTCAATTACCCATTAATATGAGCAATACAGCAGGAGGAGGAGGATTGGGTAATGGAGGTGCAGGTATAACCACTACAACTTGTACTACCACCACAACCAGAAATAACGTTTCTGTAACAAATATTAAATGTGAAGTGGATGAGGGAGGTAATTCTTCGTCCTCTACAAATGGCAATATTGTTTCGGTGGGCTTTTATAATGGTTCTAGAGGCATTAGCGGGACAAGTGTAATAACAGCAGGTCATGGTATAAGAATACCTGTGACCAAAGCAGAGGATTCAGATTCTGAAACGGAGCTGACTAATATTGAAAACTTAAAAGTGACCCGAAGAGTGGCTAGTTCATCAAGCTCCGCCAACAATCATCATAATGGCCCTAGGCCCATGTCTTGGGAGGGAGAGTTATCGGAGAATGAAGACACTAGAGAAGCTGAATTAATGGATACTGATACCAGCATGAGTAATGGTGGTCTACAGGAATCCTCCAATGCAGTGGCAGTTATAAAAAGTGAAGCAACTACCACCACTCCTTCCACAACGGGAGTGGGCGGTACTTTAATTAAAACCGATGCCGAACAATTAATGTTAGACGTTCATCATGCGGCAGCTGCAGGTTGTATTTATCATCCTAAACTCAAGTTAGCACCTACTCAAAGTGATCCCATCAATTTGAAATATGAGCCACCTGATCACTCGGCTTTAGTAAATTCACCTTTAATGGTTCGCCAAAAATCCACTACAGCTTTGCCTCATTTACCTGCCAATCCCAGTCCAGATTCTGCCATACATTCCGTTTACACGCACAGCTCACCCTCCCAATCTCCTTTGACATCACGGCATGCTCCCTACACTCCTTCCCTCTCACGCAATAATAGTGATGCTTCTCATAGTTCTTGCTATTCCTATTCTTCGGAATTTAGTCCCACCCATTCACCTATACAAGGCAGACACCCAGCACCTCATGGGGTATATGGTAGTTTTAATGGAGCAACGGCCAATAGCTTACAACATTCCGCTTTACTCTATAGGCCCATGATGGGTTCAGCGCCTTCGGCACAATCAGCAAAATTGGATGCGGCAGCAGGGGAGGTTCAGAATTTATCTATGGATGCCTCCTCTTCTTCAGCATCCTTTACTATGACTAGTGATTCCTCTGGCTTACCAGCTTCTCCAGCAGCTGGCATATCCCGCCAGCAATTAATCAATTCCCCTTGTCCCATATGCGGTGACAAAATATCCGGCTTTCACTATGGTATCTTTTCGTGTGAATCATGTAAAGGTTTTTTCAAACGTACCGTCCAAAATCGTAAGAATTATGTTTGCGTGCGGGGAGGACCCTGTACGGTAAGCATTACTACTCGTAAAAAATGCCCAGCCTGTCGATTCGATAAGTGCCTGCAGAAAGGCATGAAATTGGAAGCAATAAGAGAAGATCGCACTCGTGGAGGCCGTTCTACTTATCAATGCTCTTATACTCTGCCCAATTCAATAATGAGTCCTCTGCTGTCCCCCGAACAGCAGCAACAACAAAACCCAACACAAAACCTAATGGCCGGACAACAACATTCACAATTACAGCATCAGCTACAACAAAGGTTAAATCCCCCCCTGCAATCTCCTCATCAATCAAATGGTTATGGTTCACAAAACTCTAATTCCTCAACTGCAACCACTCCTACAATTAAAACCGAACAAACAGATCCTTATTCAAAAAATCTGCCTTCAGCTCATTCACCTTCATTAAATGGTTTGAATTCTTCATCACGTTCACATTCTCATATTGCTAATAGTACTTCCTCCTGCTCCTCTGCCTCTTTAAATTCTGTGCATCAGAACAGTATTCCCCAACTTTTGCAAGAAATTATGGATGTAGAACATCTTTGGCAATATACAGATGCCGAACTGGCACGCCTAAATCAACCGTTGACCTCTTCGTCCAGTTCGGCTTCACTTAATTCAAATTCGACGGATTCTTCTGCTGCTGCCAATCAAATGACCAATCCACTGCTGGCCAGTGCTGGTCTTTCGTCTAGCACCAATCCCGATTTGATCGCACATCTGTGTAAGGTGGCCGATCATCGTTTGTACAAGATTGTAAAGTGGTGCAAGAGTTTACCCTTATTTAAGAACATATCGGTAAGTTAAATTGTAGATTTATATATTTCAAATGAGGTTTGCTTGTTGGTTAATATAGATCATAGTTGGCATAGGCATTTATAGCTCATTGAATTTATATTTGACAATAAATTCTAGTAGTAAACAAGGCTAATTCACTTTTCAGATGGCATTGCAAACACAGCTGAGCTAATTTTTTTTTCTTACTTAGGACCGTTTTTTCAACTTACCGATAGCTAAAGGTAGGATTTTATCGCCCGTATAAAAAGTGTTCCATTTTTACAACTTTACTTTAACCTTCCAGGTAGGACGAACCTTAATTTACTTTATCGCTCACCTTAGGATAAAGTAAAGTTTTAATAATGGAACAATTTTTATAAGGCCGGTTAAAGTCTACTTTAAGCTATCGGTTAGTTGTGAAAACGGGTCTTAGAGAGAGAAATGTCAGAAGTTGCTTGTGTTTTTAACATATCGACCAATGAAAGCAACAATAAAATATACAATTGTTATGCTATTAAAGGTGCATGTAGACGACATGTTTTTTACATCTGACTTGTCAACTTTTCAAGTCACATGTAATTGTGCATGTCTGTCAAAATTGCTGTTTTACAGAAGGTTTATAATATTCGGTCACAAACGTACATGTAATTTGCTTCTGACATTGTCTCTGTTTTGTTCGCATAGTTATTGCAAAAACCAAAATAAAAATACCGCCACGAAAATTTTTATTTACGCCGTAAAATAGTTTAGCCATCTTAACATATTTTTCTTTTAATTCAAAGACATCTCGGTATTGTAAAATATTAACTTCAGTCGGCTAATGATTCCGTCAATAGTGAACGCCGCTGCCGGTTTCTTCTCGGCATAGATTTCTGATGTCAGATGGTTTGTCAGAAGAAAATAGAGCACGCTCTAATTGAAATTTTGTCAGATGACTTTGCATCAGACTTTTACAGAAGCAAAGTTAAAGAGGTAACACACGACATGTATGTATTTTGCAGTGGAAAATTTGACATGTCAGATGACAAAAACATGTCGTGTACGGTCGCCTTAAGTAAAGAACATTGAACAAAATGAAATGTTGTTAATAACGGTATAATTATTGGCTTTAATCATGGAAAAACAAGTTTTTAATTTTAAAATTAGTGCAACAATTTAAGTTGGACTCAAATGAGTGAAGATGGTCGCTTTTTTTATATCAAACTACTTTTTTTTTGAGTGCAAAATTTTTTAGCATCACTATCACTCATGTCGAGTGAGGCTGCAAATGTTCAATTCATAACTTAACATCAACAAAATGATTGCAATATTTTTGCAGTATCACTAAGTGTAAGTTGAAACTGCAAAATTAGTGCACTACCCCCATCTATGATATAGATCAGAACTAATTTTAATTTTAATGCCTGTATTCACAAAAATTTTTTTAATTAAATAAATTTAATTAAATTAAAGAACAAATTTACTATGAAAATTATCCCTAATAAGCGTTTGTTAAATTTAATAATCGTTTATGAATACGAGGGTTAGTCTTTATGTAGAAGATCCAATCGTTGGTAAATTTAGTGTTAAACTTGATCCCTTCGTAGGCTTTTATGTACTGAAAATCGAGATCCAATCGTAGATATATATACTATAATGCCTTTGAATCGATATTAAACTAAATCCAACCATTTTTTCTAATACTATCCAAATTTAGCTTAGGTTGGGGGTGTCAAATTATCGAGATCTTGGTCAAATTCAATGCTAAAATATAGGCGAAAGTTAGCTTTAATCTTTAGTTGTTATATAGCCTTAACTTATAAACTAACTAGCTTCAATCGTATCGTTTCCAATCGGTTGTATATAAACCCGATGCGACCATGGGGTTTATATAGTATTTTCAACAAATAAATTTTATAAGAGTTCATATAGTCCGAGTTTTACTTTAAGTTTTTCGTAAATATCAATAAACTTTTCTATTCTATTAAAGATTGACGATCAAATTTGCCTACTTATCAACTCGTGGTGTGAACTTTTACTTTTCTCCTGTTGCTATCGTTCAATCGATACACCGGGAGAAATTAAAATGTCTCTGGGCAAAACAATAACACTTCCACAAGCTAAACTTACTGGTTTTCAGGTGAGATCGTGTACAAATTATTAAAACAGAAAAAAAAGACTTTATAATGCTAAATATCTTTCGTAACAATATTGTAGCCCTGCATTGAACGAATGCTGAATCTGACAGATCATTTAAGACGCTTACGAGTTGATCGTTATGAGTATGTCGCTATGAAAGTCATTGTGCTGCTGCAATCAGGTAAGATCTGAATACGTGTTTTTATATTTAATCTTGTTGAGTATCTTTATATTGTTTTAATTTAGACACTTCGGAATTACAAGAACCCGTTAAGGTTAGAGAGTGTCAGGAGAAGGCTTTGCAAAGTTTACAGGCCTATACATTGGCCCGCTATCCCGATTGTCCATCGAAATTTGGTGAATTATTGCTGCGCATACCCGATCTACAGCGAACGTGTCAGGTGAGGTTTTTTGTTTTGATCAACTGAAATTGTTGCTTAGGCCAGGTCATCATTTTTGTTCAAAAAAATCAAAATCAAAAAAATTACTGTTATCATCTGACAAAATGAAAATTTTTAATTGCTTTATTTAAATGATTTATTTCCTTAAGAGCAAGTGATTACGATTACAAGCATTTACGCTAGATTTAGGTTATTGACACCAAACGAAAGAGTTAAAAAAATGTGTTAAACCTAATCAAAAACTCAAAATGTTTTTTTTGACTTTACACCGTGTTGCCTCACGTCAAAGAGCTTTTAAACAAGCTTCGTTGCCATGACAAAAATTGATGATGGTAGGGTCCAAACTGATCATAGGTTTCATAAAAACCCCGTCCCTAAAATCAAGGAAAAATTTCATATAGAAGATAATATCAAGATAATATTCGTCACAAACTACTCTTACATAAATTTAAAACTAACAACATAATTTTGTGTTTTAGCGAATCCATGACTATCCCATGGGTCACTACTCAGAGGGTAAAATCTTAAAAATTTGTCTGTTAATAATGAAGTGTAGGGCACCGGGTTTGACTGACTACACATTCTTATTTTTTTTCTAATTAAAGAAATTCGGTGAATATTAAACAAAATTTCTAAAAATCCTTATTCCGGGAGTATATTTGTATGGATGTTTGGTGAAATAACAAGTCGATTTAGCTGATTTTTACAACTAAATACATCTCATATCTTAAGAGCATTTTAGCTCAATTTTATCAACCTAGTTATCTGGTTTTGTATGGACCCTATTGTACCAAAAGCCTTTTTTCGCGGGGTGAAATA
This sequence comes from Pollenia griseotomentosa, assembly GCA_963931875.1. Lineage (NCBI taxonomy): Eukaryota > Metazoa > Arthropoda > Insecta > Diptera > Polleniidae > Pollenia > Pollenia griseotomentosa. The sequence goes on along the minus strand of OZ007561.1, from coordinate 196,386,323 downwards.
ATGGAATGATTTGGCTCGTTTTTAATATTTAATACTCTTGATAATTAAGAAATATTTAAGCCCAGTTGGATCCTCTTAGCTCATATTGTATGGGCGCTATTGTGCCCAAACCATTGAATAAAAAAAAATAATTGTTAAAATTTTTTTATATAAACAGTTTATTTGTTAAAATAAAAAAAATTTCATTAAAATTTTGGTTAAAGTAAAAAAAGAGTAAATTTGGCTTAAAATGTTTTCATGTTTAAATTTTTTCTTCTAGTTGGGCAAAGAAATGCTGTCGATTAAATCCCGTGACGGTGGTGATTTTAATCTATTAATGGAACTTTTAAGAGGAGAACATTGACAAATGCCTTCAATAATAATTTTAAGCACAACAACAATTACAATTTATATAGAAATTACCATTTTGAATTGGTATGCTTATTCTCTCTTCCTCACTCACTTCATTACTCTCTTTTAAAAAAACATTTAAAAACATGTTTTGTTTTTAATTTAGTATTTTTTTTTTAATTAAGTTTTATTAAATTTTAGTTAAAGAAAAAATAAGTTTTTTTTCTCTCATAAATTAAATAAGTTTTAAATAAAAATAAGTTTAATTATAATAAAATAATTATAATATAAAGAAAAAAATGTGCCTAATAAAAAAGAACTTAAAAAAACTGATTTAATATTTAAAAAAAAATTTTTATAAAAATACACAATTTTTGAAGACATTTTTGCCAAAATTTTTTTAATAAAAAAAAAATTTTTTTTAAGGGAAACAAAAAAAAAAAACTTAAATAAAAAATAATCCTCGAAGAGACTTGATTTTTTTATATAAATAAATTTAAATAGAAACACTAATATTTAACCAATAAATAAAAATTTAATAAGAAATATATATGTATAAAATTATTTTGTATTGATTGATAATAAAAAATACCCTCGTATTCATAAATGATTATTAAATTTAACAAGCGTTTATTAAAGAAAATTTTCATAGTAAATTTGTTTTGTAAATTTTTATTAAATTTAAAATATATTTATGAATACGGCAGTTGGGTTTTTAAATAGTATTTTTATAATAATCAGCTATAAAACTAAAATCAGTAATTACACTAAAATTATTTCAACATTAATTTGAAATCCATAATAAGTTTTCTTATGAAAAACTCTTTAAAAAGTAAAAAATAAATTATCTTTAACAATCATTATTATAGTCTAATATTATAAATATGTTTTTAATTATACGTCTATTTTTTTTTATTTTTTTTACATACAAAAAATTTAATTTTAAGCTAAAAAAAATTAAAAAAAAAACTCAATTTTATTAAAAAAAAGTTAGAGCATTTTTTTTTTATTTTTTAAAATTATAAATTTTACTTTTTTTTATTTTAACTCTAAATTGTTAAAATTGTAAATAATTATAAACAAACATTTTTTTAAGTTTTAAATTAAACAAAAAACAATTCCAAACATCTGGGCAGCTTATTTTTATAAAAGAAAAAAAAAAAAAAAACAATAGAAATACCAAGTTAAAAAAAACAGTCAATTTCAATTTTACTCGATTTTGATTTCCAAAACATTGTTGAAAGTTTTCAGTTTGTGATAAAAATGAGTGGAGATCAATCAAACTTTTACCTCAAAAGTTAAAAAAAAGATCTGGGTGCTAATTTTGGCAGTCGTGTTTGAATACTTTTCGATTCGAAAGCAATTTTATTTCAGTCGATACTGAACGAATCAGAAATAAAATTGCTTTCGAATCGAAAAAGTATTTGATTACGACTGCCATAATTAGCCCCTGTTTTAACCAAATTTTTAATATGAAAAAATCAAAATTTTTTTTTTTTTAAAAAACAAAATTTCTCAAAATTTTATTAAAAAGAAGCTCTTTACATTATTCTTAAATTAAAAAAACGCACATCGACATTTTGTTGAAATTAAAAAAGTGTTGTTAAAATTTTGGTAAAATTACAAAAATTTCATAAAAAATTTGTTAAAATAAAAAAAAAATTCCAACAAAATTTTCTTAAAATTAAAAAGAATTTTGTCAAAATCTTGTTGAAATAAAAAAATATTCACCCTTAATATGGTTGGCGAATTTAAAATACGCCGTTTGGTTAGAATTTTAAAAAAGTTATAGAAATTTGCAATATTTTTAAAAATTAATAAAATTTTGAAAAGTTCATTAAATTTTTTTCTTAAGTGAAATTTTTCGTAAAAAGAATTTAGAAGAATTTTGTTAAGTTGAACAATTTTTTTCCCAAATCTTATTTAATCAAGAAAATTTAAAAAAAAATTTTAAATAAATCAAGTTTTTCAAAGAAGCAAGAAAACTTGTCAATTTTTTTTTTAAACAAGAACATCTTTCAAAAGTTATTCAATAAAAAAATTTCAGAAGCTTTAACCAATTTTGGCAAATATTTCATTTTAAATTGAATAACATTTTGTAAACTTCTATAAATTTTCATTGAAATTAAATTAAAAAGGTAAAATAAAAAAAATTGTATCAAAATTTTTTTTCAAATAAAGAAATAAGTAAATTCACCCCAGGTTCGAGCCCCAGCTCAGCCAAGAAAATTATCAATAAATTTTAATAAAATTCCAAGTTGTAAAATTCCTTCCTTCAGTTAAAAATAATTTAATGAAAATTAAATTTGATGAACTCGAGCCTAACTAAAAAAAAATATCAAAATTAAAAAAAAATTGTTTCAAAATTTTGTTTCAAATAAAGAAGTTTTATTAAAATTTTGTTGGTAAAAGGGGGAAAAAATTATCAAAAATTTGATGATTAAAAAATTTGATTGATTTATTAAAATTTCAAGAAATTTTTAAAACAATCTGAAAACTCTTGTAATCTCCATATTTTTTTTTATATAAATTCAGTTTAAAAATTTCCTTTGTAATGAATTATAATTTAAATTAAATATAAAAAATATACCTAATAAAACCATTCAATCCTTTCCCCTTCCTCTGTCCACGATTCAAGAAGAACAACAACAATAGCGTATAATTTTAGTGCAATTATAGTAAAAAAACCACAACTTAATAAATATAAAGAAAATTTTATATGATAAAAAAACAATAAAATATAAAATGAAAAAATTTTAAGTAAAAATATTCCAGTGTTTTTTAAATAAAAAGATAAATCTAATTTTAAATTTATTAAAATTAAAAAATCTTTTCAAACTTTTTATAAAATTATGAAAAAAGACTTACAACCGTATTCATAACAAAAAATTAGCCACAGTTTGTACACTACGTGCAACGGGCTGCTAACTAGAATGCCAATTAAGCTTAGCAGCTTGTTAGCACAGAGTTAATTCATAACAAACTTTTGTGCATCTGCCATCTTTTAATAAATCAACTCTGTATTAATCATCGTCGGCTTTGTCATATAATTTTTTTATTTGCTTTTCCCTCCACATATAAGGATTTTAAGAAGTTTTAACAATAAAATTAATTAAAAAAAGAAAGCGAATTCAAAAACAGCCATTAAATTAAAAAAACCAACAAAATTTTTTGAAGTAAACGGCTGTTTTTTACAAGTTGTCAAACGTTTGGCAGCTCGTTAGCCAGAGTTTGGTTTTATATTATGAATAAACTTTGTGCCAATTTCATGCCAAATTTTCATTATGAATACGGCTGTTAAATTTTAATGAATTTAAACCGATTGTAAATAGTGACAATTTTTTGTTTAAATCAAATCCTGTTGCAGGTTTAAAAAAAAAAGTATTTTAAAAAATTTTCTGTTTAATGTTTTCGTTTTTTTTTTTTTTTAATTAAAACATTTTAATTTTATATAATTTTAAATTAAAAAATATTTAATAGAAAAGGGAAAACCCACCATTTTAATTAAAATAAAATTATTAAATATCAATCAAAATACTCGATTTTACTTTGATGTTTTATTAAATACACGTTTGTATAGGATATTGGCGTTCTAATGTGGCAAAGTGGTCGTAGTGCTTACCAACCTTATTGTAGGTTAAAAAAAGTGCTCTGCTTGACTTTTAAACAAGTCTAAAATGAAACTTTAAGAAGAGTTCTGATCGATTGGCAGAACCTTTAGAAGACCTATAATGGTGATGGACGTTTAAGTATATCAATACTCAGAATCATCTTACGTTCATGTGCACAAAGTACAGGTCGTTATTTTAAAGTTACCCAGCAAAAAAAGCGTTGAAAAAGATGTTATTAAATCACCACAACCCGCAAACCCGAAGTACTTCAAATTCGGGTGAAGAAGCTATGAATTTAACATAAGCATGTCATTGGAAAAATTATGTTCATTTTCTATTACTTTTAACTGCATATACATATTCCACGTTTCTAGTACTTTTACAGTTCCGATATTTGAATGTCATTTATAAGTAGGGGAAAAAATGTATACTTAAATAACTCTTAAGATGCTAATCAAAAGTAGTGCTGCATTAGTAATGAAATTGTCGATTTAAGAAGTGATATTAATGCAGTGATTTTAAAATGCAACTTTATCGCTTTAAAACCCCTTTAATTAATTAAAAAGCATCACTTTTATAGGAATAAATATAAAAACAAGCTCTAGAAACGCAAATAAAAAATTCAGTTAATTTCCAGAACAAACAAATATTTTTTAGAAATGCAATCCTTCTTAAAAATGTCCGGGCCAACTACATTCTATGCAATTATTTAAGAACAAAGGTGCAATTTAAAATCTTATTTCATATTTGTACTTCAAAACTACTTCTTTAAAGCTGAAAAGTAGCATTAGCTACTTTGGATGTATTTCTTTTTTGCTGGGTAATTGCATAAAATTGTATATTCATAAATATTTTTGGACCAATTCTGTAAATGGTAAAAATCGCTTCATTGTATCAATATATATATAAATTCCTGGGATTCCTAGTTGGAACAAAGGGCCAGAAATGTATCAATAAGCTTCATACAAACAATTCTCTGATCGAATAAAAAGTTTCTATAGTATTTTTTTTTTTAAATTCTTATCAAGTATAAGAGTTTCTTATTAAGTCAAGAGTTTCTTTAGAAAATTTTATCGAGTTAAAGGGTTTCTATAGAAATTCTAATGAAGTACAACAGTTACTTTAAAAATTATTTTAAGTATACGAATTTCTTTATAAATTATAATAAAGTATGAGAGTTTCTAAAGAAATTTTTCTCGAATATAAGAGTTTTTTTTTAGAATCTTTTAGAGTATAAGAGTTGATGTAGAAATTCTTATAAAATATAAGAAAAATATACAATATTTCGCCATCTTTCCTTTAGAAATTCCAAATAGGTCAACATTTGACGTTTGACCTTTATGATTTTGGGGTTAATGTTTTCCGAGCTTAGTAAAACTTTCAGTGTATATTCAAAATTATCTGGACTAATGTTCTAGTTTTAGGTTTTACTTAAAATTCATTACAGTAAGGAAATTGAGATCATTCGCCTAAATATGGCCAAAAATTGATTTTTTCCTGAATACCGCTTTATATCGCAGATGCGGTAAAACTAAAAGAGGTATTGACAAAATTTTTCTATATTTATATTCCCTATTATATCCTTAAAAAAAAATCCAATGTGACGATCAAAAAATTCTAAAACTTGTTTAACAAAATTTTTAACATTTGAAAATGGAATTTTGAAACTGCCGTTAAAAAATTATTTTTTTGTTTGGTCATACTTGCGAATAGGTTGCGGTATCCTACGAAGGCAAAAACTCATAAACAAGTAAATACGGGTATATTTTAAGTAAAAGTAAGCTCTAATTCAAATATTTACAAAATATATTAATTTTTTTCTATATTTCTTGTTTAAGTGGCCCGAGACACGTCAATTGTCTGGGAAAATTTTAATAACTTTAACACTTTTTAGCCAAATTATGTTTTTTACATATATCTTATAAGAACGATAATTACGTAAACATTTCAATTCTTTAACATTTAATTGCAAAAGTTATTATTTAATAGCAAAATTTTTACAAAAACTGTAAAAAAATATATTTTTTCCCCTTGTAAATGCATCTTCAAACTTCAGCCTCGTAGCGGCGCCAATTAATGTTTTACACAAAGTGTATCTACAATACATAGAACAGTTCTCGGGGGTGGACTGCATGTGTCTTGATATTATTTCGTCCATAATATTTGGGAGCATTCTATCATTACCTTAAATACAAAAGCGCTTAACTAACCACAAAATAAAAAATCGACTTTTTCATTGATTCTGATGTTTTGCATCAACACAAATGTACACAAAAACTTTTGGAATCTTTCGAACAAAATTTGCGATTTAATAAGCAAAAAACAAACGATAATATGGTAAGCGCTTAGAGCCACTTTTTGGGTAAGAGATTAGCGATTAAATTAACTTTAATCTCCGTACATATTTACTTTTTGAGTTATATTTTTTTCAATTTTTTTTGGCTAGGGCCAATGTTGGTGGTTTAAGCCTAAACTTAAAATGTCAACAAACAAATGTTTAACATATACAGCTGTTGCAAAAATATAAACATAAAATAATTTTTAATAAAAAATGATATACTGCTGAGCACTTTTACATAATTTTTCTATATATTTTCTTTAATATATTTTTCCTTTAAACACAAAAAATTTCTACATTAGCTGCGTTCGTTTACCCCAAAATTTGTACAAATTTGTACTGGATTTTACTGAAATGCGTTCGCGTACACATAAATTTGTAAAATTTTCATATAACTCACCTACTGGATTTTACTGGAAAAGTAAACGAACGCACATATTGTAAACAATGTTAAATTCGCTTAATTTCTTCTTCTTCTTTGAAAACATTCAAATTGTTTCGATAAAAAGCTGACATTTGCAAAAAAATGTTGCCATTTATTTGTGCTCAGTATGGTTTAAGCCATCACCCAAAAATATCAAATCCAACTAGATTAACTTAATTCTCAGATTAGCTAATTATAGAATTAAATTAACTTTAATCTCAAACCCAAAAAGTGACTCTTAAAGGCCTAACAACAGTTTGCATAATGTGCGTTCGTTTACTTTTCCAGTAAAATCCAGTAGCTGAGTAATATGAAAATTTAACAAATGTATGTGTACGCGAACGCATTTCAGTAAAATCCAGTACAAATTTGTACAAATTTTGGGGTAAACGAACGCAGCTATAATATGCAACATTGTCAATTGTCAAAACAGCTGGTAGGTTTTACAAAAAAATAGAAGAAAACTTAATTATAAATAGTTTAAGGCGATTTATCATTTTAAATAGTTTTTGCTTCTCCTACAAAATTTTCAAAGTGTTAATAGGGTCTTTCGCGTTTAAGGTGACGATATACATGTGCATTAACATATATTTTTATATTAAAATGAATTAACTTTTTAGTTTAATGCATTTTAGTTTTTTTTAACTTATTTTTCAATAAAAAATATGTTTTATACAAAGTACCAAAATGTTGAATAAAGTATCTACTCTTTTGCTTGGTGATCAGTACCATCTCAATTTTTAAATTTCCCATCACCGATGTCACCGTTTTATAGTTGGGCCTTAATAGTTTCTTCAATAATCCTCTATCCCGTATAACATTTTCCTAAAAAAACTCTTATCATGTTTAACTGTTTCTAGACTTGCCACACACTCGGTTTCATCTTTATTGGGAGTTTAGTTCTGTTTAGTTAAACTTTTTTTTATCCTCTTTTTTTTATTTTGTTAATTTTGAATAAAATATCTTTCAAAACCTATTTTTTTTTTAACAAAATCTAAAGTTTCTATTAAAACATTAACGAAAATGACTGATATTACTTTATTGCGCTAAACAATTTTGTAAGAAACAAAAATTAAAATAATTTTGATAACTTCCTAAATATTAAAATTTAAGAAAAAAGGAATATTTTATAACAGCAATTTTTTTGTATAGAAAATATAAAGAAAATACAAAATTTTTGTAGTAAATTTGATATGGAAATCATTGAAACTTAAATAAAAAACTAAATGTTGTGAAAAATTAACAAAATGGAGTTTTCTTTCCTTTACTTTTCGTAAGATGAAGTGAGCATTTTTTCATTTATACACATAATTACCGAAATTTAAGACTTTACCAAACAAACAACTTCACTGTAAACGTGCTGTCAAAATCTGATTTTCCGATTGCAAAGCGTTGACGCCGCGTATGCTTCATACGAGTTGTGCATATCTTGTTTAGGTACAGATGTAAGAGTTTCTATATAAAATATTTAAGTTTATATTGTGTTTAGGAATTTCTGCTTAACGTTTTATTAAAAAAGAGACTGTTTGTAGAAAATCTTTTATGGAAATCTTTATCGAGTATTAGAGTTTTTAAAGAAAATATTATTGCTTATAGGAGTTTCTATAAAAAATAATTATTTTATAAATATAATGAGAGTTTGTTTGTATTGAAACTTTTATAGTTTAAAAGAGTTTTTTTTTAGAAAATCTTATTCTTTATAAGAATTTATATAGAGCTTATATAGAAAGTCTTCTGGTTTATTAGGGTTCCATTAGACAATCTTAACGTTTTAAGAGTTCGTATAGAAAATCTTATCGTTTATAAGAGTTTCTGTAGTAAATCTTATCGTTTATCTTTAGAAAATCGTATCGGTAATAATAGTTTCTGCAGAAAATCTTATCAGTAATAACAGTTTCTGTAGGAATCTTATCCTGTATAAGAGTTTAAAAGTAACATTGCGGTCAAACATTCATACACATTCTTTGGCAAGTATAGAACTCGCATCCCTATCAGTAAAAAAGTGGACAAGCTCATTACCAACTGGACAACCGGGGCACGCAATATGTATTTAACTTAAATTTTTGCATACATGAAAAATTACTATATTTTTTAAATCTTTTCGTTTTTTTTTTTTTGTTTTGTTTTATTTCATTCTTTCTTTTCTTTTACTTTTAGTCTTCAATTTTTAATTTTTTCAAATAGAATTTCAAACATCCAGGATAATTAAAATTATTTTCCTTTCTTAACCATCTAGGTACACAATAGTAGCCATTTTTTCTGGGAGGAGCCGGTAGGGCAGAAGGCTCTATAATGACAAAATCACTTTCTTTACGTAAATATGAAATTTCACTTAAATTGTAGAACAATTCTCGAGGCATAGATATTTGATAAAATGTTTCCAAATTCTTGTGCAGCGTTAAACGAAATGTTAGTTGCATTAAGCCCTTATGACACTACATTTTTTATTCATTAATTGATATAGAATTGATAGAAAGAAACAGTAAATGTTAGAAAGAGCTAACTATACATAATGTAAATAAAGATTTTTGTTTTTTTTTTTCTCTTGTTATGGTTTTGTTTCAGGGATGGCGTTGAGAATTTTTAAAATTGTACCAACAACCTTTAAAACTTTTACTTTTTTACCCTAATTGTACTAAAAGATTTTTTTAGTTGAAATTAATTTTATTTATGTTCATAAAAAACACCAAAAAAAGGTATTATAAATCTTAGTTTAAATAGTATCAACAAAAAAGTACAATTGAAACAACTTAGCCATCCCTGTTTTGTTTATTTTATTAAGTGCTGCCAACTTTTTGTTTACGAGAAACCTAAAAAAAGAAAGCGGTAAATCGCTGAATTTGCCCAAAAACCGCTGATTCAGCAACACTTTTAATATTTCAAGCTGGAAATGTCAATTTTAAGTTAAACAATTTTACATTTTTTTTGACATAACTTCATTTTTTATCGATAACTTTAGTAAAATTTTTGACGTTTTGCAATTTATCTGAATACAGCTTAACAAAGAGTTAAGCTTGAAATATTAAAAGTGTTGCTGAATCAGCGGTTTATGGGCAAATTCAGCGATTTACTGCTTTTTGTTTTTAGCTTTCTCATAAACAAGAAGTTGGCAACATTTAACAAAATAAACAAAACAGGGATGGCTAAGTTGTTTCAATTGTACTTTTTTGTTGATACTTTTTAAACTAAGATTTATAATACCTTTTTGTGGTGTTTTTTATGAACAAAAATAAAATTAATTTCAACTAAAAAAATCTTTTAGTACAATTAGGGTAAAAAAGTAAAATTTTTAAAGGTTGTTGGTAAAATTTTAAAAATTCTTAACCCCATCCCTGAAACAAAACCATAACAAGAGAAAAAAAAAATAAAAAACTTTGTTTACATTTTTTTATAGTTTGCTCTTTCTAACATTTACTGTTTCTTTCTATCAATTCTATATCAATTAATGAATAAAAAATGTAGTGTCATAAGGGCTTTAGGAAACAAAATGTTGCTGTAGTGACCTTCATGGTGGTTGAACTGAAAGTGAACTAAGGATTTATATTTTCAATAATGAGAATTAATTTTAGTCCAATTATTTTTTATAACTTTATGGCGCATATAAAGGACTTTAATAACTAGAGAAAATGTAATGAACTTTGTCACGTTAACTGATATGTTTAAATTAAGGGTTAAAGCTTCGTTCACAATGGCAGGCACATTTTCACTTGGTGTTTACAATAAAGCAACAGTTTTTTCGCAACCACACACATTTTCAATTAAGAAAACGTTTGCAAGTTTTGCCCAGAACAATACTGAGATAAATATGTAATATACAAGTTGCACATGGAATGACAAACTTAGTAAACCGTCATTCACCACTAGTGTAGGTTTCCGCGGCAATTGGATCTACGTAACGGAAGCAATGATTGTCGACCCAGCAACACCAATACAAGTCGAGCTGTTACAACAACAACAACTAGTGTAGGAGGAGGGTATAATAATATTATAGAATTTGAAAATTTTGTGTAGAAAATTGTGAATTTTATAAAAAAAATCAAGCATTTAGTTTAATTTCTTCTACCTTTTTAATTTTATTTATTCGTAATAAATCTTCAATAAATTTTTTTTAAACAAAACTTTTTTTAATAGAATTTTTTAGGTTTATAACAAAATCTAATAATTAATTTAATTTCTATTTTATTTAATTTATATTTAAATACTTTTAATAAGCACCCAGTTTTAAAGCATCCAACTGTTCCGTTCAACATTGTAACTTTTTTTTTTACTTAGAATCAGTGTGACGAGATTATAAAATTTTTAATTCGACATTTTGAACTTTTTTGCGCTACAGAGCATTCGTCAGTTTCAGCTTATACTGCAACCAGTGATGCCAGAAGTGCAGATTTATCTGCTTTTGCAGATTTTATACCTCAAAATTGCCAAAATGCAGTTTTGAAGATTTTTGGTTTAAAATTGAAGATATTTTTAGCTCGGTTGTCATTGTCACTTATGTTTGTACTATTTCTAATTCTTGCATTGATAAACGAAATAAAGGGTGATTTTTTATCAATTAAGTTTTTGTGTCCAAACTACATCTGTGAAAATGAAAAGTGTTCATTATACTCTGCCATTTCATCATGGAGAAACTCACAAACGAGCAACGACTGCAAATCGTTGAAATTTATTATCAAAATTCGTGCTCTGTGAGAAATGTTTATCGTGGAAGAAACGTTACCGTCAACGGCGAAGGATATCGAGCCATGATACGCGACTTTTTTTGCCCTAATTGGCTGAGTTGGACTTGGTTGACTTTTAATTTGTTGTTGAAAATAACAAAGATGTTGTTAATCTTTACTCAGCCTGGGTATAATATTTTTAGCTTTTCTAGAATCTTTGGAAAAGGTTTCCTGACGATCTGGCGTAAGCAACCAGTGAAATGCGCATGTAAGCTAGCTTTCCCTCAACAATAAATTTCAGTGTATTTATCAAATGTGAAAAATTGGGAATTAAGCACGTCTTACAGAAATCTGGGTAATTAAATTTGGATAGATATTTTAAATGTAAAAATATCCAAAAATTATCAGCCATGTTATGTAAATCGCATTCAAGTGAAATTTAAATCGTAAAAATTTTTAAAACTTTTCTGTGTTGAAAGTTTAAAAAAATATCCTTTTATATAACTCGTACTTCGAGGACCACTTATAGATATTAACCAGAGCTACTTTTAAAACTACCATCGATTCCAAATTCCAGAACATTGGCCGTATATTTTGAAATAATAATATTTTTCTAAATAAACTACATACAAAATGTAATAAATGTGTTTTGAAGATTTTTCAAATCTTGGCGCAGATTTTGCAGATTTCTTATGAAAAATTATGATTTTTTGCTGATTTTACCTCTTAAATTCTGACATCACTAACTGCAACTACTTTATTCTGTTCCAGGCCTAAAAGCTGCTGCGACATGAACGTTTTTACTACATACATACTTACAAAAGCTGTAAAGGCTGCCAAAAACACAAAATGCTAGTTTTTTTCCAAAAAGGTTCAAAAAGTGACACGAAATTGTTAAAAATTATACAAAAGGGTTATTAAAAAAAAGTCACAAAAGGCATCAATAGCGGCGAAAAAGGGTTAAATTGATATCACAGCGACAACGCTTATTGCAATTTTGCAATTAATCCCTCCCTCTCTCTCTGAGAATAAAAAAAAAGTAAAAATCTCGAGCAATTTATAAATAAGAATAGGCTGAAAAAAAAACTAGAATCTTCATAAAAATCACATCGAGTGCCTTTAAAACTAAACTTAAAGGCGAATTTCATACAATAACTCTATTCCAATCCATAACCAAAATCACTAATGTTGAAGGCAACTTGTGCTGATTACTCGTATTATTGCCTTTGACCCGTACTCTAAAATGAAATAATTCTAAAATTAGTTAAAAGAAATACTATTTTCTTTAAAAATCTTCTGTAAAAAGTATTAAAATACTAATTTTTTTTTTATTAATTTACCTTTGAGTTATTAAACTTTTGGTTTATGACTCATTTTTTATTGCGTTTGGGTTCTTTTTACTTATGTAATTTGCCGGCAACATTTGCTGATTAATTTTATTTGCACAGAGGTGCTAATTTTTAAAATAAATTACAAGATGTATAAAAGTTTTCTTCCTTTTAAAAACTATGTATTATTAAAAATAAAATGATAAAATCAGTTGTAATTTAAGTTATATTTGCCACTTGTTATATTTTTCTGGTTTATTGGCCCTTAAGGGATTAAAAACTCAAGTAAATAAATAAATAAATAGTTTTTTTTAGATAATTAACGGAATAACTATAAAATTGTTTAAACTTTTGTTTACTTTCATTTATTTGGGGATTAGGTGAAATAATGGACAAGTTAGTTCGTTTTAAATACTACACTGAAAATAATCCTTGCGACATTTTACAAAAGAAACTTTCGCAGCTACTTTTTTGTACTATTTACAAAAGTTTTAGAAATTTTTAAGTTTCTGGGAATTCTGCCAATTTTTTTCATTATTTTTTAAAAATTTACAAAAGTTTTCTAGGAATTCTGTGTTTTTTTTTGCAATTGAGAAAGATTACAGTTTTTCCAGCCATAGAAACATTGTGCGCTTATATTTTTCTGGACTGTGTGGGAGAAATACATCCTTTGAATCATATTAAAAAAGAAACATTTTTTATGATTTCCTAAATAAATATTAAAGCAAAAACACGTACAGAACTATTTAACCATTTCTCTAAATTGAAGTTTATATTTTGTTCTACTACTTTCGACAACATTTTTTTTTGTTGAATAGCGAGAAAACGTCTTCAATTTCAATAATGAAAACTATAGTTTCACTTAATTTGCTTGCTTTTAAAGTCTATTCTATCGTTAATGGAAAGCAAAAGCAACGTTTAATTAGAGTCATGAAAATTAAAGCATACTACAAGGAGCTTATGTACCCAAGCAAATCATGACAAAAGCAGTTGTGGCAGGCTTTTGATTAAGAATTTTAATATACAAAGCTTTGAAATAGATATAAAATTTCTTTTTTTTATATCATTATTTGTTGTTTTCTTTAACATTTAAATAAACTCATCATTTAGAAAATGTTTGTGAAATGTCTGTGTTCTTAAAAGAGAAATAGCAACAATAAAAGGGAAATCTTTGATTAACATAAAATATACCAATTAGAAATTAGAATTGTAGAATTCTTTGGTTGTTTGGAAAAAATAGCAATAATGATGTAATCATTTTTTATTAGGAGGTGCTAAAACATAAAAGTAAAGCATTCCTTTGGGAGTTGTATGTAAATTTAAGATAAACTAATTAGTTTTAGCTAGTCAAGGTGATTTGTTGAGTGAAAGAGACAGAAATTTAATTAGAGCAAACTTTTAAGATGCAATAAAAGTAAAAAAGTTGTTGCATATTTTAAGTGTAATGTAATCAAGAATAAAAATTTTGTAATTTAATTGGGATTTAAGTTAAGAAAAAGAAAACATACTTTTAATAAACAATTTCCTTTAGTTAAAGCTTACAAGCATTTACTTTTATTTATTAATTAGAAGTATGCAAAACTTTTATTTTAAGTTTAAGCATTTGCCCTTTTAATTAGTAGCATAATTTTAGGAAAGATTTTAAGCATAGAATAGTTAAAGGTTTTCCTAAAAATTTTAGAATTCACTCTTGAAATAAGATAATTTTCGTAATAATTATGTAAGAAAATGAAATAAGTGTTACACCGTATTTTTTTGTTAAAACTTAGATGCCAAAAGTTATTTTCAATCAAATTGAAAATAAGTTTAATTACACTAGCTCAAAAAATTCTGAAAATCGGTGGGCCCTAAAAAAGGTGTCATCAGTTTTTCCCCAACAGCTAATTCCTACTTCGTGTTACAGCTCAACTATATATATGGCGATAATATAGCTAAGAATCCGTGGAACAATTTTTGTTAACATTTTTTTTTGCCAACAAATTTTTTTTCGTGCACTTAAAAAAAAAAATATCGAAAAAAAAATTGGTTTCCCCTTTTTTTTCATGGACTTTAAATATTTCATAAAACGAAAATAAAAATAAAAAAATTAAAATGAGTTGGCGCTTTAAGACTGTTCGTTGCTTTGTTTTATATAAACTAGCGCATTTTAAAGTAAATTATGTTTCAATAAACCGGTGTTTCGGTAAAGTGAACAAAAGTGCTTTGAAATTGGCCCAAACTTATGAATAAGAATATCTAATTTCAATTAACCGATTTTTGCCATTAAACAGCGTGCACTTATTCGAATTCGACTTTACATATAAGTTTCAAAAACTGTTGCATACTTAATGTGATTTCAAAAATTTGTTCATAAATACAGTAATTTACTATATACATATACACGTATGGGTCTTGGTGTATATGGCATTCTACATATCTATCTATGTATAATCTTTTTTTAAATTGTTTTTCGGAAACATTTTTTGTAAATTTAGTATTGCTATTTTTCATTTAAATATATATATATGTATGTACTTAGCTGTTTAAAAATGAAAAAGTCTAAATAATTAAAGTTGATTTTAATAATAAATCTGTTCTATTTATAAGTCTACTTCACTAATTTTTTATCTGCAAAAAAGTACTAAAAACTTTTTTTTAAAAAAACTAAAGCCAACTTTAAGGATTGCTTATAGGATTAACTGATTTTTTTCAAGAATTAAAAATTGTTTTTATTTTAAAAGCCATATTTACCAACTTTAAATCACAAATCTTTTTTTTAGATTTAACAAAATTTAGTTTGAGTGGGTACTTAAAGCCCTTTTTTTGGTTTTTTGAAAAAAATCGCATAGATGTACATATATTTTTTTAAATTCTTTATAATATATTGTAATTGCTATCAATTGCTTAACACTCTTCTCAACATAAATGCAACTTTCTGAGCTTTATATTTAAATAGTTAGTTTCATTTTACAGTGATTTTGGTTAAATAAGCATACAGAATGAGTATTTTACAACAAAAAAAAACTTTTATGTTTTCCACATGTTACGAGTGGATGGCAGGGAATTAAATGCTAAAGATGTATGCAAATAAATGAGTAAAAGTCAAAATATTAAACGGAAAAGCAGTAAAAAGGATAAAAGGAGCCTGAAAGTATGCTTAAGGTTTTAAAAACTAAAAATTGAAGACATTAAAAAGATAAAAAACATATTTTTGTAAAAAAATAAAAGAAATTGAAAGCTAAGGTTTGGAAGAGCCTGTTTAATTTGTGAACTATAATAAACAAAAATGCAAATCTGACATATTCAAATTGCTTTAAAATCTGTTTACGGTAAATATATTTTGAGATCAGGTTTAATCCTTTTAAGAGCTCATTTATATCTTTTTTTTTATATTAATTCTTTTAATTCAGTTGTCTGAACCTTGCTAAATCGTTTTAGTTTACTTAAACGCCGTTTAATTTTCATTGCCTACTTTTAGGTACTGAATTTAATAAAATTTATATTTAAGACTGTTTATATAGTATGTGTTTACAATAGTTGTATTTCCCTTTTTTTCTATAAATTTATTTCCTTTCTCTATTTCCTTTAACTTTTGCTTTTTGTGTTTACTGCAAACAATACTACATAATAATTCTATACTACAAATTACACTTTAAAATTATTTCCGTTTTCCTTTTTAACAACGTTCGTTCATTCCAAAGCACACATATTCAAACAAAAAAGCACTGAAAATCAAGCATACAAACAATTGCATACAAATAACAAACACGACACACATACAAACAAAAAAAAAAGCTTTCACTTTTTTAATAATGCATTTTTGTATGCTTTAGCATACTCAAACAATCGCATACTTTTGGGAATAACAAAAAAAACAAAAAAAAAAAAAAAAAATGTATAAAACTACTATAGTTGTTTTATAAAAAAAGGCATAATTTGCAAAGCAAAACATGCCATGGCGTTCCAAGGCATGCAACGCATAAAATGGAAAAAATCTTCAAACACACACACATTCAAACAAATAAAAGTAAAAATGTAGTTAGTTTTTTAGTAGTGGTTTTAAGCACTTTTGTTGTATTTAAATTAATCTCTTTAAGTAGGCAGCAGTCTTATGAAAATTTTAAACAAAGAAGATGGTTGCATATGCATGCACAACAATACTTTAAATTTACTTATGCTTCTAGTGCATTTTGAAAAAAACAAGTCGTAAAATCTGTTTTTGAGATTGAAGATTTGTTAAAAAATCAACAATAAACTTGATTTAATTCAACGAGCCTAAAGATATGCCTTGAAATTGAAAACCATAAAACCATTTTCGAAATAAAGATTTTGTTTAACAAAGCGAGACTGCTATTGTTAGTTTACTTTTCAAGTATGTATAGCTTTAAAGGATTTCTGGAATATGACGGCGATAGTATCATAGACAAATGATTCCCAAATGTGACAAATTTGCAGGGGATCCGTTTGGGAGTGCACAAAAAATTTACTTCTTCTATATTTAAAAAATTTTTTTATTTAAACTTTTATCGTCAACTCCTTAAAAACTAATATTAAAAATGAAAAACAATGGCTGAAAACAGTGGTTAAGTCTATTCTGACGAATATTGCTTTATAACTTTTGCAACTAATTTACGTTAGGAGTGCCTCAAGGAGTCCGGAAAAAAAATCTGTGGGAATCCCTGCTATACACTTTATATATAAATATAAACTTATTTTTTTTCAATAGACTTTAAATTAGAACATTGTTAAGAAAGCTATGGGTTAGACTTCAGATTATAATATGAACTTGATAAAGAGTTTTGACTAGACTATGACCAGACTATGGCTTGAATATGACTCGGTTATGACTAGACAATGGCTCGACTATGACTACACTTTGGCTAGACTATGACTAGACCATGACTGGACTTTGACTAGAAGATGAGTATGACTAGACAATGACTAGAATACGACTATACTATGAATTGGCTATGGCTTGACTATAACTAGACTTTGCCAAGAATATGACTATGACTTGACAATGAGTATACTATGGGGAGACTTTGAAGAGATAACTATAACTGTTGGGACTACCGCTTATTAAACAGCTTATGACTATCGTGTGATAATTATCGTTTTAAGTTTTCGTATAGAATTATCTTTCTTTATATGTATGTAATACATATATCCCAATGGCATCCCAAAATCCTTTGGTTTGGGTTTTACTATGTGTTTTAAATGTTTGCTTTAAAGCATATTTAAATATTTTTTTTTGACATGCGGAGACAAAATTTTTTTAAACTCTTTAAATTATGCAAAACAACATATTTTGTGTTGACTAAAAATATGCTTCAATTATTAAAATATTTTATTCAGTATCAAAGTTTTTTGGTGTAATTTTTGAGTTTGAGTATGTACAATATTTTTTTTTTTGCTTAAAATAACAGGAAGGAAAATTGTAAATAAAAATTCTACTGCATTGTCTGTCACTCCCCTTCATTTTTGCTTTTTATTTTTGTATGTTTGATTTTTAAATTTTTTGTTATTTACGTGATTTTTTTTTTTGTATTTTGTTGAACTAAACTAACCAACATTGCCATCTGTTTACCTCAGCATTTGTTTAGCGCATTGCAGACAAAAATGGCACTACAGGGAAACAAAAAATTTAAGCAAAAAACAAGATCTATCTGATAGGATTTACAAATAAAAAAAAAAAGTCCGCCAGACAAGGCAAATATTAAATTCTTTTACATGTGCCAGCTGTATAGGTTTTCTGTGTTATATTTTTTTTTTTTTTTGTTGCAGAATTTTTTTCTACCAAAAATGAAAAAATCATTGATTTGTTTGTGTTAGTTGAACAATATGTTGTTACTAAAAAGCATCCCATAACATTTTATGACAGGCCTAACAAAAAAAAGTCATAGTACAAATGTCTGGACTATTTTTAGGCAGTAGTCAATTTTGATGATATTTATAGCATAATTTTTGGGGTTTTTAAAGCAAGACTGATGAAGATTTTTTTAAAAAGACTTGTGTAAAAAACAAATATGACTACCCTCTAAAACTGGAAAGTAAAATTTGTTGTCTACTTTTCCTGCTGTGGATTAAATTATTTATTAAATTAGACCTTTTTAGTTTCGCAAATATAATATATAAGGATTTAGGAATAAAAGAAGTAAAATTTTATACAAATCATATTTTTTCTTTAAGTACGCTTTAACCTCGTTTAAAAAATTAGATGAAATTATGTTAAAATAATAACTTCTAAATGTTGCTAGAAATTGCGTCCTAATTTTTTACGACCCCTTAATATGAGCTTAACAATTTGCTTGTCAAAAATATCTCCCAAATTTGTGCTATAATTTATTAAAATTTCTAATATTTTTGCTATACATGCATAAATTGATTTCAATGGTGTGATAGTAATTTTTGCTAAAAAAAATATGTTTCATTAAAGTTTCTTTCACTTTTCCTGCTATTCCACAACATAACTCTGGCATGCGAAATAACGTAAAATCAACATAAATTATGCAAATTTTAATTAAGCACTTTTTTCCAACCAAAGCCATGAAAAACTGAAATCAACGGATGTGTGAGGAAGAACGTAAAAGAGAGAGTTGGCAGGCATTTACAAACGAACCCCCAAACAATTGACCAACAAGTCTGCAATTAATAATCATCCCTTTGTTTTTTAAAATTTTTTTATTTTAAAGGCAGTTTTTCTTGTTTGTGTAAAAGGAAAATTTATTCTAGATATATATCAAAGAAGAAAAAAAAACAAGGAAAATTAAGGGAACTGTTTAACAAATAAAACTAAACAGATTATAATTGTGAAATTTAATATAATTTATTTATTAATTAAATATGTATATGAACGTATACTTTCAGGAATATATAAAGATATAAAAAAAAATTCTTTGCAAGGTCTTGAAGAAAATTTTGAGTTGATTTAATTTGTTTTTGTAACTGTCTAGTCTATGGCGGGTCTTTGATTAGAGTATGACTAGACTTTAACTTGATTATAACTAGGCTTTGACTTGACTATGACCAGACTATGACAAGACTATGACTAGACTATGACTAGACTATGACTACACTATGACTAGACTATGACTAGACTATGACTAGACTATTACTAGACTATGACTAGACTATGACTAGACTATGACTAGACTATGACTAGACTATTACTAGACTATGACTTACCACAGGGATCCGTGCTGGGCCCCTTCCTGTGGAACATAATGTATGATGGTCTATTGAACATGAAACTACAAGCAGGTGCAAAAATAATAGGGTACGCAGACGATATTGCCCTCGTTGTATCTCAAAGAAAACCAGAACTACTAGAAATAATAACAAACGACAGTCTTATTCGCTGTAGCAGATGGTTAAAGACAAATGGATTGGAACTAGCAGTGGAAAAAACTGAGGCAATCCTGGTAACGGATCGAAGAGCATTTAAACCGCCAAAGATCTTCCTAGAAGGCAGTGAAGTACACTTTCAACGGAGTTTGCGTTATCTTGGTGTAAAACTTGACGATAGACTTAACTTTGGTCAACACGTACTTATGATACGAAAAAAATCCATGCAAACGGCAACGTCACTGGCGAGGATAATGCCAAATTGTGGGGGTCCTAAGCCATACATAAGAAGGCTTATAAATAGTGTAATACACTCCCAGCTACTTTACGCTGCCCCGATATTTGCCACGTCGATGAGCATAAAGGAAAGAATAAGGGAAATGCAGAAGCCACAGAGACTAAGTGCACTTAGAATTATATCGGCATACCGTACGGTGCCTACAAGTGCGGCACTAGTTCTTGCGGGACTACCACCAATGGACTTACTAGTGTTAGAAAAGGATGAGATTTATAAGGAGACAAAACGTATAAAATGTGAACAATCCAGCTTGATGGAACAAAAACAAAAAATTCTTGAAATAAAGGAGAATGCAAGAAGAACCCTAATAACCAAATGGCAAGATCGTTGGAATATGGAGGAAAATGGGAGGTGGACATACAAACTAATCCCCGATATTAGAGTCTGGATAGAAAGAAAACATGGTAGCATGGGATACTTTCTCACACAGGTGATGACTAATCATGGTAGTTTTAACGGATACCTGCACAGGTTTAAGCTCCGGGATGCTGGCAACTGTGAGACATGCGTGACTCTCGTGGAAGACGCAAATCACATGCTTTTTGAATGTGAGAGATGGGCAGATAAACGACAAGAACTTTATGATGAACTGGATACAACATTGACACCGGAAAATATGGTGAACAAAATGTTAGAGTCTGAGAGAGTGTGGATGTGCTGTGAACGTTTCATAAACTCCATAATGAAGATGCGCTGTACGGATGTTCCGAACCTCCTACCCTTGGGATAGGAAGGAGGATGTAGGACTCGTACAAGGAAAAAAAAATATATATATATAATAAAAAAAAAAAAGACTATGACTAGACTATGACTAGACTATGACTAGACTATGACTAGACTATGACTAGACTATGACTAGACTATGACTAGACTATGACTAGACTATGACTAGACTATGACTAGACTATGACTAGACTATGACTAGACTATGACTAGACTATGACTAGACTATGACTAGACTATGACTAGACTATGACTAGACTATGACTAGACTATGACTAGACTATGACTAGACTATGACTAGACTATGACTAGACTATGACTAGACTATGACTAGACTATGACTAGACTATGACTAGACTATGACTAGACTATGACTAGACTATGACTAGACTATGACTAGACTATGACTAGACTATGACTAGACTATGACTAGACTATGACTAGACTATGACTAGACTATGACTAGACTATGACTAGACTATGACTAGACTATGACTAGACTATGACTAGACTATGACTAGACTATGACTAGACTATGACTATGACTAGACTATGACTAGACTAATGGAAAAAAAAACTAGACTATGACTAGACTACGACTGGACTATCAATAGACTATAACTAGACTATGACTAGACTATGACTAGACTAGACCATGACTAGACTTTGACTTAAATAAACAACCTATCTATTATATATAGCTTTAAACTGTATACTTAAAGTCATATTATAATTACATAGTCTTTTACTTTAATATATTCCCATTTTTAAGCCCGAAAGAAATTCTAATAAAAAATGTTTTTATTCCAAAGTTCAATACATGATATTAAGATTTCAAAATAATTTCGGACATACATATGTATAAACATTGCTGTTCTAGACACAGCACACTCACCACCAGCGTCAAAACCACACCAAACGTAAAATTTTTCTGGATATTATGGAGTTTGTAAGGTCTGATGTGGACACACATTTAAAAAAAAAATATGTAATTATGAACCGTGCACCATAAAAATCACGAAGTTGTCTTTTAGTTTGGCAGGTAAGTGACAAAATTTTAAAGTTAATTAGGATAATTTGGTAGCGTTGTTCAAGCGTGAATCAACTCAAGATGATTTGCCTGGATATACTGATTATAAATGCCAAAAAGTAAGCGTTAAACATATATATAATTACTTAAAATTTTTACAAATAGAAACTGATAATTATCTCCTTTCGTAGGTTACTTTATATTATATTCAACATAGGAATAGAACTATTACAAAAAAGCTTTATAAAATACATAACTGAAATGTAACAGATAGAATAAATTCGAAAAATAGGAAATGTTGAATATTAAAATTTTTACTTAATCCACTTTTTCAACAAAGTTCTAATCGAAAATCTATGAACATTTCTATCACTAAACATGTATCAAGACTTGAAATATGCAAATTAAACTCATATATTAAATGTATACTTAATGGCAGTAAAGGAAAACAGGTAATTCAGCATTGATTATAAAATTGCTTAAACATGTGCTTTTAAAGTTCGTTATACACTATCCCACAAAGTCTTAAGTATTTTATGAAAATGCTTCCCTGATCTAATTACAGTTTAAAAATTTTCAAAAAACAATAACAATTTATCATGACAGGGTTGTATTTTTCTCAAAATACGTTAGACTTGTGTGATAGTGTAAAACAGCCTTAATTCAAATTTAAAACAATAATACTTTTTTTAACAAATTTTAAACAATAATACATTTTTATAAAAAATGTTATAAATTAAAAAAAAAAACATAATGTAACGTTTATTATATACATAAGTATGTGTGTACAGTGTACGATACATACGTTTACATACACAGAAAACAATGAAGAGATGTACCCTTGTAAAAGAAAAAAAAATTAAAAATACATAACAAGCAAGAAGATATAGTCGGTCAAGCCCGAACGTATGATACCCCTCACCACAGTATTTAAAACCAAAATTTTTGAGAGTGAACCCTATTTGAGACCCATAGGAAATCATGGACAAAACAAAATTATATTAAGAGGTTAAGATTCATCTAAGAGTTCTTTGTGCCGAATAGGAGGATCGATTATTCGACTTTTTTTAACAGTCAGTTTATTAATATTCCGAATAGTTGCTATTTTATAAAAACTCGGGTTTTGGTTAAGCATTCAAAAAATAACCGTTCAACCGGGTTTAATCGAATTAATAACAACACAAAATCAAATTAGTTTTTTAATTAAAAAAGCACTCTAATTAAAAAAAGAAAACAATTCACAAAGGCAAGGAATCAACAAAATAAATACAGTCAAAATAAACCAAACAAATGATTTAAATGCTTCTTCATCAACGGGTTAATTCCGCAAAGTTTTCGCTGAAATTATTACATTTAGCACTAGACCCTACAAACAATTTGACAAATATCCAACATGTCTGCCAGATATTAAAAATTTTCAATAGCTCTACAAACATGCTTCAAATGTTTGTTCAAACAGCAAACACCCCAATTAACAACACAAAATATTTGTACAAACTTTAAATTTTGCATGTTTGCCCATTTTTAGCATTACAGAAACATAAATATCTATCCATTCTTCGACCACAATTAAAAAATTTCCATAACTTTGTTTGATTTCTTAAATTGTGTTTTTTAGTTCTGAGGCATTTTTTTCCCATATCGTTGATTCTCCCAAATTGTTGTAGTTTTTAGCATGAAAATCTGCTAGAGCTGATTAAAAATTTTGAGTGCCTTAACACATTTATGAAAAGCTTGTGGTATACTTTAAGGTAATTAATAAGTCGTGACGTCGAAGAACGTTTGCAACTTATCGTTTTAGGGCACTTAAGACACCTTACTTTGTCTTTTTATTTCCATTCAAAATATCTTCAGAGACGGCATCTGTAACAAAATAAATCTAATACTTAGAATACTCTCGCACAAATTACTATTGATTGACCCTTTTAACAAAACACTTTTTTATAAGCGATTTGTATTTACATCGTTATTTTATGTTCATTGACTCTTGTTACATTTTGTTTTGACATTCTTCAGTTTTTAAAGTTGTCCAATATTGCAATTATAAAAATACTTAAATATATAAACAACAAATTATAAAAATATCCGGTTTATTATACATACGATATTCGAAAAATGGGCATTTAACAATAACCGGCTTAAGTTTAGAACGAAACTTAATCTAAATACTGACAAATTATGTTGGTTTATGGCCACAAAGACTCCGATTCTCACTTCTTTATGTGAGCCCCAGTGACATTTAGTACCTATCTTCAAAATTGCATCAAATTATCTCCAAAATTGCGACAGCCAGCCAGACTGCCCACATCGTTAGATTGACTCAAAAAGTGATTTTGAGTTGATCGGTATACTAAAAGGTGCGTATAAGACCAATAGTTTAAGGTGTTACAAACATCAGCTTAAATGCATAATGCCCTCTGCACTATTGTGGTGTGGCTAGAAAAACACTAAGAGCAATCATGTGCAGTCAACCTAATATAACCGTACCATGACAGAAACCATGCTCTCTAATGGGAAAGATGGTGGTTTATAGAGTAGAGTATATAAGAAAATACACATATAAAGTACATGTATGAAGAAAAAACCAAAGATTGGTTATAAACCAAAAAAAGAACGATACACACAAATTTAATCTACACTACAAGCCGAAACAAAGACAGATTATAATAATTTAATTCATGCAAACCAACAGTTATTGTGAGATATTCCAATGGCAGTAATAGTAACAGCCAGTAACAACATTATGGTTACCATAAGTAGACACACACACACCCTCATTTAACTATCATTACCAATGCAGTCCTCATTGTCAGCAAAACATCACTACAGCATGTTAGTGTTTTACTATGGCCAGTAAAAAAGACTATAATGTATTAAAAGTTACTTTTTATCGTTATGTGAGAAATACAATTATCCATATTTTAAAGACAAGTCTTATATCTAGTCATACTAAAGGTATACTCTATTAGTAGAGTAGTCAAAGTCTAGTCATAGTATAGTTAAGTCAAAGTCTTATCATAGTCTATTCAAAGTCTAGTCATAGTCTAGAGTAGTCATAGTCTAGTCGTGGTCTAGTGATAGTCTAGTCATAGTCTAGTCATGGTCTAGTCATAGTCTAGTCATAGCCTAGTCGTGGTCTAGTCATAGTCTAGTCTGAATTTAGTCATAGTCTAGTCATAGTTTAGGCATATTCTAGTCATATTTTATAAACTATAATATTCATAGTCTAGTCATAGTCTAGTCGTGGTCTAGTCATAGTCTAGTCTTAGTTTAGTCATAGTCTAGTCATAGTCTAGTGATAGTCTAGTTATAGTCTAGTCATAGTCTAGTCATAGTCTAGTCATATTCTAGTCATAGTCTAGTCTTAGTTTAGTCATAGTCTAGCCATAGTCTAGTCATAGTTTAGGCATAGTCTAGTCATATTTTATAAACTATAATATTCATAGTCTAGTCATAGTAAATCTCATTGTCTATTTAATATTCAAATACATGGCCTTTGATCTAATCAATTTTTTAGTCCATAGATTAAACGATAACCAAGTCCGTAGCTGAGCAAAATCTAGTTAAAAGTCTATAGCTTTATTGTCTTTTCCGTATTTTAACACAAAGCCCAGTCTAAATTCTAGTGCATAAAATAAATTACTTGGTTATTCTTAAATCAAATTGATATTTTTCATGGTTTAACCCGCATTTTAATATAATAATAAAATATAGTCTCAAATGCAGTTCAAAGTATGTTATCGAGTTCGTTGTCTAGTCAATGATTTAATTGGCATTTTAACCAATATTATATTCTTTTAGTATTTCTGGTAAGTATTTGATTTAAAAACGAAAATGCTTTCCAACCCGCCCTAAAAGTATGCAGATGTTTTTTTTAAATAAAATAAATAACTATTCAAAATCTCATACACTTAAAAGTGCTACTGTAAAATATAAAATTGCATAATGTTTTTTATTTAATTTTTTTTTTGTTATTCTTCATCTGTATTTTGTTTTCATATTAATCCCATCTTTTGTATTCATGTGTTTGTGGAAAAAAATAAGAACAATATAATTTCAATGTTATATATTTACCATACAAAACACAGACTGTAAACAAAATAAAAATCCAAATCCATTCATATATGTATATATATGTATATAAAAACCAGTGCTAAGCAAAGCATCCGAAAAGAAAAACACATTGAATTTTATCCATTACGTATATTTTGGGGATACTGCTTTGATGTGGGTGGAGGACGACAACATTTTCCATTCAAAAGATGTTTTTTTTTACAAACAAACCAAAGGACCAACGCAAAAAGTTTACATTGTCTGGAGCACGTTTTTTTCTCTAGACTAAAGATAAGTACAAAAAATTGAAAACTTGCCTGAAACTGTATCATTAAAAAAATTTTAAAGTATGAATTCTGTTGGGCACAATTTTACCTTTAAAGTGAAAATTAAAATTGACTTTAAAGAAGAATGGAAAAATTCGCAATTATAGACATAGATAGACTTAAAATAAAATGAAGCAAAAATTAAGTGAAAAATATTTAAAAGATTATATATAAATAACTTAAACTAAAATAATTTATTTAAGCCCTAACAAGTATGCTTTACAAATTTAATTTATTATATCTCCATATAAAAAACAAAATACATAACCTGAAAAGCACTCGAATTCACCATTATTATGATATACAATCGTAAATAATGCATACTTTTTGGTTTATTAAAACATCATAAATGCTGCATACTTTTAGTCTTTCAAAGATATGGCAAATGTAAAAACAAGTTTTATAGTCTTTTAATCTTTGTAATTACATTTTATAAATAATAAAATCCCTTGTGTTTTGAAAATGTATTTTAAAAGAAAATATCCTTCTTAAAAAAATTATAAAAAAAACACAAAAAAAGCATTAAAAATTAATTTATGTATAAAAACTTACAACAGGTTTTCTTGTTAAACAATATTTAAATTTTTCTTCTTCAAAAGAAATAAACCTTTTAAAAAGAAATCAATACAAAAGGACGAATTTGTGCTTCCACTACTTTCAAGTGTTTGAATCTCGAACACACAATATCCTCATCATCATCATCATCGCCATCATATTGGCAGGATGCCATTAAAAATATAAAATCTAATAACAATAGAAACTCTACTTGATTTAACCACAATTCATTGAACGCCATTGCACAGCATAAATAATGGAAGCAGAAATTGCTTCTACCTCTACAGGGATTTGAATATGTTAAAAGGTTTTGCTATTTAGATATTAAAATTTTTCCTTATAGTTTTAGTCTTAAGGCCTCGTTACTCTTACGTAAATGTTGCGGATACGTAAACGTTGCGGTTGACTTCAATAGTTGGTATTTACTTAAAATATGTAAACGATGTCATATAGTGTTGAAGTGTGTTAAAAAAAAATTAAAATAAAAGTCTTTGTAAATATAATTTTTAAGTAAAGGAAGTTATCAGTAAAAAGTGATACTAACTACCTGTTTAGTCCCGTTGTTGGCCGGGGTGAAACCATTTAAATAACGGTAAAACAATGTGTTCACAAAAAGTACCAAAAGAACAAATTTTAACCCAGTGCTGCCCCTCAAATTTATGTTAAAGAATATAAGTTTCAAATTTAAATAAAATTATTTAAAAAAACCGTGTTAACAATATGTACTAAAAGTACGAATTTTTACCCTGTTTTGCCCTTAATTGTACTTTATTTGTTTGCTACCTATTTGAAAATGAAATAGGTTTCAAGTTTGCTTAAAACTATTTTGAGAAAAACGTGCTAAAAAAAAACAATTTTTATCCTTTTTTGTCCCTTTAATAAAATATGTGTGTCCCTGGTGATTACTTAAGCATAAGTATAATTAAACTTTTACAATTTTGCAGTTTCAATGCGGTTGATCAAAATGTACCTAAAATTCTCCTTTTTAACCACTTTTACCCACAAAGGACGATTTTCGAAAAGTACTTTTTGTGACATGCAAAGTAGCTACAAAAATTCGTAGGAAAAAATATTGGATTTAATTTGCAGGGTTACTTAAAAAAATCGGTTCCCGTTTTTTTAAATTTTTGACCATTTTATCAATCCATGTTCCGAAATTCCGGAAAAAATTTAGCAATTTCGTTTTAACATTCGATCTTCTTACTAAGTTTCATAAAAATCGAACAAACAAACAAACTATACCTCATTTTTATAATATACTAGCGGATACCTGGCGTGTGCTACTACGTCCCTTCTTTTGAAAACATTTATAGCTTATGTGTCTATCTAAATAGGAATCTATCTATGTTTTAAATTTGTAAAGGCAGATATTTCGCCCTACCTCCCCTCGCAATCCTATTTATATATCTAATGTGTACAAATAAGTAGGGATCTATCTATGTTTTAAATTTCATTAAAGTCTGTTGGATAGTTTTGGAGAGGCAGAAATTGCCCCTCACTTTCCTCGCGGTCCTAGTTTTTAAAAAAATCAATTGCCTAAGACCATCTTTACAGAATTGCATTTCTAATAGAGCACATCAGTTGGATGGTTTCATAGTCTATAACGGCCATAGGTAGAAACGGTGTTTTTTATTTATATGTTTTTTATTTATATAAGTTGATGTTTGGAAGAGAATCCCATTACACTCAGGTCTCGTTTTATGCGATAGATGCGTTCCAAAAAAAATCGCATAAATTGAATTCGCATAAAACGATACTCTAGCTTCATATAAAAACTAATGATTCAAATTTTAATTAAAAATCAAAACAAAATCGCATAAATAAAAATCGACAAATATGTTTATGTGAAGCGGACAATCCCATAAAAATATTTTGTTGGAAGTCCTTTCTTTATATTTGACACAACATAGTTCTAGTAGATATGAATAAGTGTGCGAAATATTTTTTTTCTATGATGTTTATTTGTCGAATTACGGGATTGTAAAGTGTTGCCGTTTAAAAAAAAATGTTTTTTTAAATTATTATTATTTCAAACTAAAAACTAATCAAACCAAAAAAAATTTTAGGTGATTCTTATAGCAAATCGATTGATCTTTAAATAAAAAAATTTAATTGAAAAAAAAATTTTTATCTGCAAAACCGGAAATGACCAAATTAAATAAAAATTTTTCTAACTTAGTTCTATTTTTTCTTTTTAATCGAAATCGCCCTTTAGTGTCCTTATCATATTATAAAAATTTTATTATGGGACCTCTATTAGTTTAAAAGGTATGTAAATTTCTTTACACTCGTAAATGTGGTTATTACAATGTTGTACCGTAAAAGAACGATTATATCACTGATGCAAATTTGATTTCCAAAATTTCCAAAACCGTAAAAATTTGGAAAAAAATCGTTAATTTAAAAATCGCATAAATTTGAATTCGCATAAAAAAAATCCGCAAAAAACGAGACTTGAGTGTAATAAAATATTAAAGTAAACCGCCGGTTAATTATTTTTGTTGACAACACTGCTTGAAAACCAAAATAAAATTTTTAACAGCTGATACGTAAAAACAGTGAAAATGAACGCAACGTTACACTTACGTAAGAGTACCTGTTAATAAACAAGCTTGGTAAAAAAAACGGAAGAGCTGATCCGCAACGTAAACGTTTCCGTAAGAGCATCGAGGCATTTATACTTAGGCCAGTTTTCACAATTTTGCTCTGGCTAAATGTAGGATGTTATCGAACAGATAATTAGTTTCCTTTAATCACAAGTTTTCTTTAATCTTAAAGTGACCGATAAGCTAAAGAGAGGAACGTTCTACCTTTAACTTTTGTCGTAAGGTTTCGATTTAAAGTTGCCATTGCTCATGTATACCAGTGCAACCACCAGCAAAATTAAAAACCGCACTGAGGATGAAGAAAAATTATCCGATTTAAATGAAATTACACCTGCGTATCAAATTAATATGTTATTTTAATAATTGGGGGATTCACAAGGTAGTCATAAAGTTGTAAAGTCATATGTCTTAAAAAAATTACAAGAAATATATATGACTGCTGTGGACAACAGCTAATAATTTAGATTTCTACTTTACATTTATGACGAATCAATGAACACAGCATTACAATTTTTATTTTGTTTCAAACACAACAATATATTTGTTAAACAATGGTAAAATATTATTTAGGACATTATGACGATATGACTTGATAGCACACCTTGTGAATCCCCCAAATATAAAAAATAAGCGAATTATTCCAAGGAATAACTTAAATAAGTTTTTATAAATGACACTTTCTCCATGGTTTTAATGATTTCTACACAAACACTATTAGCGTTTGTGTTTTCCACAAATCTACCGAATCGAACACTAAGAAGCGATATTAAGTGTTTATTTTCGAACACTGCTTTAAACTAGTTGATGAGGTAGGCCATATTTTTGTCCATAGTATTGTTTAAAGTCTAACATAGTAAAGGGTAAAGGGTTAACATTCTACATTTTAAAGTACTATTTAAATAACATAACCGAATTTCAAATTACCTCTTGTACCAAAATTACCTTCGAAAAGTCCAGCACAGAGACATCCTTTCATTCTTATTTGTTCACCATATCAGAGTTTAAAACAATACCGAGAATTAACAATAAACTCAGACACATGCTCTCTGTTTATTGGCAGTTGTATGCCACACAATTTAGTTCAGTTGGTTGCCGTAGTATTACAACTATAATTCGCATTAATGTTTTAAGTGCTATAGTAGTAGAAAATAAATAATAAAGTGTAAATGTAGTAGTATGATATATCCTTGTAAGGTGTCATCATAATCATTTCAAACACTTAAACTAACGTACCAACAGTCTCTTTTTACACACAAATACAAATTTGTATACCCTTCACAACAGGTGGGAAGGGTAAATATAAGTTTGTCATTCCATTTGTAATTTCTAAAATATTGAACTATGACCATAAAAATATATATGTTCTGGGTTATGTTAGTAGCGAAGTTGATTTAACGATGTCCATGTGTCCGTGTGTGCTTTGAAATAGGGTTTCCGAAGACCCCTGAAAGGATGGGGACGAGTTGGTTTTATATTTATGTCATATAAGCTCCGCTAAAAATGCCTATTAAAATTCATCCTAGTCGCTTCAAAAATAGCTGAGATATGAAGAGGAAAACCACGACTGGCACTAATTTAACCCATAAATCCATTGTTGCTGTTTTTTTTAATTGTATTTTCCTGTTTATCTGGAGAACGGCTGGAGCCAAAGGTTTAAAATAAGGTAAAAGCATCCGACAAAATGTGGGCGGAATTGGAGAAGGGGTCGTGGCACTTCCCATACAAAGACATTATAGATTTCTGTATATCTAAAGAAGGGCAAGAGCCATACTTTCCAAACTAGGTACAAGCGTGTTGGTTATTAATCGACAACACTTGACGAAATGGTTGTGGGAGTAAAGAAGTGACTGACGAAATGTTTGTGGGAGTGAAGAAGTGACCGACGAAATGTTTGTGGGAGTGAAGAAGTAACCGTGGCACAAAATAGATTGATTTGTACCTAAAGAACGGTATTTTTATAACTGCCTGTTCTTATCGCATCATGGTGAAGGGTGTATAAGATTCGGCATAGCCTTATACAGCACTCTTACTTGTTATTTATACACATGTTTGTATTTTGCTATCGAGAAGACACAAGTATGATATTTCTAAATCAAGTGGTATATTGACATTGGCTCATGATGTGGCAGGGAAAATTGATTTTATTTCAAAATCAAATACTTTAGAAGGGCGCAGAGTAATGCAATGAGAATATAAAGTGCATATTGAAAACTTAACGTAGCAGTTTTAGTTTAACATACCCAAAAGGGAAATGGATAAAAAGGGTTTGGATAAAAGAGATTTTATTTTTGAAAGCTTAAACAAGTTTATTGAGTTAAAAAAAGCTGAATATATTAAATGTTTTGACGAGTTACCTTCCTTTAAGAAGATGTTAAAGAAAATTTTGTTTGTTTATCTTACATTTAAAACAAAACCTTATTTTAAAATGAGTTATTCTTTTAAATATAAGTAAAGAGATAAAGAAGAACATTATTTTAAATACTTTATTTTTGCAGCACCCTTTACATATGCTATGCATTCCTTTTTTTTAGTATAATAGCGAGTGAGTGAGTGTGACGTTTAAGTAAATAAATGTTAGAAAAACAGGAAGCAACTATGGAAATATTTCCTGTGCAAATGGCTGTTCATTAAAAGTTTTCATAACGGAATTTCAACAACATCAAGTTTATAAAAACCTCAAAATGTTTGGTTATTATCAAGGGAATTCAATTTTAATAGATTTATCCTGAATAAAATAAACACACTCAAAATTTTTTAAGTAATTTAAAATGAGAAATAAAGTTGAAATAAAAAAAGAAAATATTAGAAAATTTAATATTTAAATTTCTCAAAAAAGTTTGTATCTAAATGATAAACAATTAAAAATGGCAATTATAAAGATAATTGATATTTTTTACATTAGGAAAATAATGTACTCTTAAAAGTAACTAACTAATCTTTCATAACTAAAAGGACAGCCCTTTTGACACCTCGAAGTTAATAAATAAAAATAAGTTGTGGATTAGGAAACATATCGGACTTCTTGATTACAATTAAAACACATAAAGCCGTATTTATAATGCAAATTTGGCATGAAGTTAGCACAAAGTTTATTTATAATACACTTACCAAACTCTGGCTAACGATTTGCTAAACTCTTGTTAACTAGCTGCTAAACGTTTGCCAACTTGTAAAAAACAGCTGTTTAATATTAAACAATTTGGTTGGTTTTATTTTAATTACTGTTTTATTTTGTTTCTTTCTAGTTAGCAGCTCGTTGTACGTAGTGTACAAACTGTGGCTAACTTTTTGTTATGAATACGGCAGATAGCTTTTAAGTTGTAATAATACAACACTTTTTATACCGCCGATAAAATTCTATCTTTAGCTTTCGGTAAGTTGTGAAAAGAAGCCTTAAAGTTAACGATAAAACAGTTGATTCTCTTTCCTGTTAAATCGTAATTTTGCAGATAACACTTTTTGAATGTAAGCTTTCGATATATTCAATAGAGCTAAGAAATAAATTTTTTTGAAAAATTGCGAAAAATTAAATTTCCTCAAAAAAAAAAAAAGTTCATTCGATATTGAGGGACAAGCAGTTAGTTTTGTTATTTTGTTTTTTTAAGTTTAAGTTATAGTTTTAAGGTTTAGTTTGAAGTATATTTATAGCAGAGAAAACTCTACGACCGACAGAAAGAGCGGGGAGCAAGCCCTGTTTGTATATATTTAAATATTGTTCAAATTAATTTTGCAATATGATTATTTTTTTTAATATAGATAAGCAAGACGAATAAAATTTTAATTAAAATAATACTCTCTAAAAATTTCATGTTGGCAAATCTGATAAAGGGTGGTAATATTTTAAGGGCCGATGTTGATTTTGAATAAAACACAAATTATTTAGGAAATTATTGTCATTTCTTGTTATTATAATAATATTGGTATGGTTCAATTACACAGAAAAAAAAAAAAAACTTGATTTCAATTAAAAAATTTGTGATATTAATTAAAATATTAATTAAATTTGCAACAGTAAATAAATAAATAGTATCAATTAAACCAGTTAATAGTAATAATTAAACATTTAATTCACTTGATTAAACGTTTTATTCACTTGATTATATTTTTAATTAAAACTGATTATATTTTTGATTAATGCTTTAATTGGTGAACAATTTTTGAAGAATTTTTTCTGTGTATGTATGGAACAAAATATCGGCCAAATGGCCGCCGCGACCTCGGCGGCACACCTCCATCCGATGGTCCAAATTTGCGATGAAGCTGAGGCATAATTGAGTTTCTATGCCGACGTTCACCTTTTCTTTCAAATAAGCTTAAAGAAAGAAGTCTCATGGTGTCAAATCACATGATCTTGGCGGCTAATTGACATCGCCACCACGCGAGATAACACGTTTTGTTAAGGCCATAAAAAGTTCGTTATCATCTCACGATAGCAAACACCATTCAAACTAACTGCCTGACCGGCCTCATTTTGGAAAAAATACGGCCCGATGATGCCGCCAGCCCATAAACCGCAACCAAACAGTCACTCTTTGTGGGTGCATTGGTTTTTCGACAATAACTTTTGGATTATCAATTGCCCAAATGCGGCAATTCTGCTTATTGACGAATCCACTCAGGTGATAGTCTGCCTCGTCTCTGAAGATAAAGTGGCCGAAATGCATTTTTATTTGAACGCCCATTTTCATATTAAGCCTGAATAACTTTAACGCGTTGCTCGATTGTGTATCTTTCCATGGTTCAAATTGAGTAAGTCTGAAATTGAGAAATGTCAAATGAAATACAGAAAAAAACTTGACGTTTAGGTGTGGTTCACATTCAACATCGGCCCTTAAAATTTAACCACCGTTATTATGGAAAAATGAAGTCTCAGTACAGTTAAGTAACTAACTTATATTTAAAGCCCTCAAGAGTATGCTTTACGTGTCTTATCTTTAATAACAAAAAAAATTTTGATCCATTTATGTTTGCAAAAACAAATTGATATATTTTTAAATTTATTAAAAGAAACAGTTTATGCCAGCCCTTAACTATGCTTCACATATTTCACCTTAAATATCAACTACAAGTATGCTTCAAAATATGTTTGCTTAAACATCTATTTAACATCTTTTTGACATGTTTTCTTGAATTTTTGAAACATTGATAATTTTTACAATATTTTACATTTTTTTCTGTGCTTACACTTAAAACATAAATATCTTTATTGTAGTAGATTAAATGCGTCTATGTGATGCGTACATACGTGCTAGTGTCACTGTCAATGTGCCAAAACGTGATGGATTTTGACAATGAAAAAGTAGTCATTTCATTTTTCTGTTGTGTTTTCTTTAAGGCTCTATAGCACATTTCAACTATGACCAGTTTACATATATCGTAAAAAAGAGTAAGAAAATCTAAGCATTTAATAAAACTGCTGCTGTTTGTTATTTTTAACCAATATCATTTTTTTTTTGTTTTCATTTTTGGCCATCATCAATAAAGATTTGTATCTTCTTCAATGTAAAATGGCTTTGCAACTCATTTGTTATCACACTTTAAGCATTTTACTTTTAAACGATTGCAATCAATTAAATGTGTAGCTGCAAAGTTATTGACTGGCTGTATTGAGGCATTAACATCAATCTTGGCGATAAGGACATGGCCAAAGGAAAAAAAAAAATTTTAATCAATGTGATAATTTTTTTGTCGAAAAGAGAAAATATAGCATTTTTTATTTATAACTTTTAAAAGAAGGCAATATTTTTAATGTTTTTATTGGTTACTCCTAACTGTAGGCAATATTTTTGAAATATTGTATTTAAAAAAAAATCAGTTTAAAGTTATAAAATCTCAAAAAAAAAAACTAAACAACTCGTTTTTTGTCCTTAAAGTAAGCAATAACAAAAAACAACAGTTTTTGTAAAAAAAATTAAACTTTTTTATTTTTAAATACCGAATTCGTACTTGACATAATCTGGAAGTAAGATTTTTTCTTTTGGCAGACTTTTAAAGACTGTAAATATTTAGGAAACACTCATAATTTTGGACGAAATTTTAAAGGCAACAAAAAAAAATTAATTAATCTTATCAAATCTTATAGGTATATATCGGGTGATTTTTCAGCTATTATCTTTTTGGCAACACTGGCTTAAGCAGCTGACGCACGTTTCGTGTTTTGTTTCACTGTCAAACATCTTCAGTTTGGTCTATAATTATCAAAAAATTTATAGAAAAATTGTGTTCAGCGACGAAGCTCATTTTTGGCTCAATGGGTACGTTAATAAGCAGAATTGTCGATTTTGAAGTGAAGATCAGCCAGAAGCATTGCAAGAGCTTCTAATGCATCCAGAAAAATTCACAGTTAAAATTACAAAACATTTTTTATGTTATTATGGGAAAAAATAATACTAAATAAGAAGAGTATGATAAAAGAGTAATCAATTTAATTTCCAACGCTCATACGCTCACGAAACTACACTTTCATACGAACTTTTAAGTTCTTTACAGTTATTTAAGAATATACATTACATATATACCCTGATGTTTATTTACATCTTAGTATTGTTGTTGTTGTTATCTTCTTCTGTACATATTTGTTCTCTTCAAATGAAAATAAGTCTTAATCGTTTCAAGAACTTTAAGAAGATTTCTAAGTACTTGAATAAAGTTCTTTTAAGGCATTTTAGCAATGTTATGTATTTCCCTTTACACTTCCCTAAAACCAGGTGGGATGAGTCTTAAAAGGCATTTAAAGTATGTCTGTATTGAAAGTACCCCTGATAACATCTTTCAGATTACGAATCAGTTTTTCCAAACTACCGTCGCTTGTGTGTATTCATTTAATAAATATTTCGTCACCTAAAACGCAAAAGGTCCTATCTAACATTTTGAAAATTTCACAGGAGAAGCAAAAACTATTTAAAATGATAAATAGGTAAATCGCTCTTAATTTATAATTTATTTTTTTCTCTTTTTCTTGTAAAACCTACTAGTTGCATTGACAATTGACAATGTTGCATGTTATGCAAACCGTTAGTTAGGGTTCTTATATTGTGGACATTTGTGTTGATCCAATACATCAGAATCACAGAAAAAGTAGATTTTGAATTTTTGTTTAGTTAGGCCCTTGTGCGTTTCAGGTAACGATATGTATATAATTAACTTAATGGAATGCATGCTGTAATTATATTTTAATTGTTATTATAACAGAATATTGGCTTGTAATATTATTTTATATGCTAACTAGCTGAGCCCGGTGCGAATCGGTAAAAACTACAGTTTTCGTCGAGAAATTCAAAAATTAAAAAAACTATTTTTTTAAGATACTTTTTTAAAAATATATTATTCAAAAAAAACTTTTTTCGGCAAAGAAAATAATTTTTAACCAAAAAAGTCACTTTTGTTCATAATACTATGCTTTTTCATGTGTCAAATTTTGTTGTTTTTTAAATTATGTATTGCACTCATTTCTGTGCGTTTTTTGTTGCAGATTAAACTACATTCAATTTATGGTCACATATGCTGCTTAATAAATGATTTATTGCCTCATAATAATAATAATGTAATGAACAATAGATTTTATATCAGCATAAATGCAAATCAAAGAAAAACTATGGATTTTAGTACAATTTCTATATAATTTATTGAGATTCTTAAGCTACGGTCACGGCCGTCAGCCAGATGGAGACACAGGGGGACTAACACGCATCTTTGTGATCGTGCCGTAACTGTGACTCACTTCTGGAAGTGCGACTATACCCTCCACGTGGGGACGGCTGGTAACAGATCCTCAGCACGGTCATGTCTCTGCTGTGGATGCTGGCTAATGGTAGTCGGGCGGAGAGAAGACAACTCTACAAAAAATCACCCCAATCCAAGGTGGAACAGCTTACGCCGATGGATGCATGGCCAGAGGGGAGTTTGGTCGTTAGTAAGCGGACTCTGGATACAGGTCGACCTCCAGTTTAAACTTAGACTTCCCATGGTACACGGGCTCTGCCATGGGTGACCATATCCATCCCTTCATTAAAACAAGAAAAAATTATGGATACAACTTTTAACGAAAAAAATGAGTTGGATGAGACTCTAAAACCATCAACCACCAACATTAGCGGAGCCATTGGGCACGTTAACGCTGGTACCAAACTTCAAGAAGCGAACAGATGGTTCGTGAATGAAGGAGCTGAGGAAATGACCTCAGCAGTTGGAAATCCGCAGCAAGGGGTACTGTCTTCTAGCTCGGTGAACCCAACAAGTAACCTGACAACCGACAACAATGGCAGCGCCACTGGGCAAGCAGTTGAAGGTACCAACCTGGAGGCGGAGGACAAAAGGTCCAAGGAGGCGGCAACTTGTGCCACGACCGAAATGCCTAGAACAACACTAGAGGAGATAATGTCCTCTAGCTCTGACACCGAAGTCGCTGAGCAGGATGATGCTTGCAGCTTGAACTCGGTGAAGTCTGGCAGCACAGTGCGAGGCGTAAATTTACAGGGGCTCAGCCTGGAATCCGGAATGGGATTCGTTAAGCTCAACTCTAGGGAGCGGCGGTTATTTAAAGCTGCTTTAAAAAAAGGACTGTCGAGGGAAGACGCCTTAAGGGACGCCACAAGGGCTCCGGCAGTCGCAACACTAAAGAGGGAACGATCAGAAAA
This sequence comes from Pollenia griseotomentosa, assembly GCA_963931875.1. NCBI lineage: Eukaryota > Metazoa > Arthropoda > Insecta > Diptera > Polleniidae > Pollenia > Pollenia griseotomentosa. The sequence goes on along the minus strand of OZ007561.1, from coordinate 196,348,084 downwards.
CTCTCCCTCTACTGGAGCTCCGGCAAAGCGTGCATGTGCGAGACAGACATATGCCCAAAAGGTCCAGACGCCAAAGGGCGTTAGACTGGGTTTTGTCTCAGCAACTGAGGCTCCGTCACTAACTGCCGACCAGATTGAAAGAATCAAAAATACGATTCTTCAGGCGGTTATTGAAAAAGCGGGAACTTTCAAACCACAGTTTGAAAGCTGTCTACGGCGCACCGACTGGTTGATGCTTGTGTGCGTCAACAATGAGACGGCGGAATGGACTAAGTCCAACCTTGCTTACATCAAGGAAAAATCAGGGGTGGAATGTAAGATCGTCCTTGAAGAAGAATTCCCCCGCACGCACTTTGTGAGAGGATACTTCCCACATAGTCTCGAGCTGCCTAATGAAAGGGTCCTGGCCTTCATAGCAGCTCAGAATGACTTGGCTGCAACTCATTGGGCAGTGGCTCAGAGACAAGTACATGGCGAATTCCTCCATCTTCGTCTGGCAGTGGATACTTGCTCCTACCAGAAGCTTGTGAAGATGGGAGGCAAGGTCAGCTACTGCTTTGGGCAGGTGAGACTGCACCTTAAGAACAATGGTTCAAAGGATGGTGGCAAGGAAAAAGACGAAAAGCCGGCGGAGGATGCGGCGAAAAAAGCTGGCAAATCGTCGCCAATCAGAGGAAAGGAACCCGCCCTTGATGATGGCCCGTCTACCAGCAGGGCAGCTTATGCTCGCGGGAATAAACGGGCAGACAAGGGAAGTGTGGCGAAAATCGTCCGAAGGCCTCAACCCCCGGCCAAAAGCAGCACACCCAACCCTGGGGAAAGATTAGAGAAACCGACCAAAGGGTCGCGAGGGAAGGGACCCCGACGTAACCGGTTGGGGGATTTAGTGCAGCGGTCCATTAGGGATAGCGATGGGCACCATTAGGGTGCTACAGGCAAACCTGCACCACGCCAAAGGGGCGTCGGCCACGCTGTGCAGGATCTTTGCCGAAGAAAACATCGGTCTTGCGCTTTTGCAGGAGCCATGGATCAATAGTGGCCGGATCCGGGGACTACAATCCCAATCAAGTAAGCTGATTTATGATCGGTCAGTGGACAAGCCGCGCGCAGCGTTGCTTGTCGACAATTGTGTTGACATAATTCCATTGACTAATTTTATTTTCAGAGATCTAGTGGCAGCACAGATGATTATACCCACTGAACGGGGGTCGTCGGAAATCGTCGTTGCGACGGCCTATTTCCCCGGCGAAGAAGATCTAGCCCCACCAAAAGAGGTGGCGGACCTGGTGATGTACTGCGGTGTGCATGGAAAGCAGCTTATCCTGGGCTGCGATGCCAATGCCCATCACACCGTTTGGGGTAGCAGCAACATCAACAAAAGAGGTGAGTTACTACTGGAATATCTGGTAGGTACGAACTTAGACATAGCCAATGTCGGCTGTAAGCCGACCTTTATTAATGCGATCAGGGAGGAGGTATTAGACCTTACACTGGTTAGCGGCGCTTTGCGCGATTCAATTCGTAACTGGAGGGTTACGGATGAGGCCTCGCTGTCGGACCATCAACATATTAAGTTTGACATACCGGGGGGGGAGGATTTGCGTAGAGGCGCTTACAATCCCAGACGAACGGACTGGAATGAGTTCAGGTCCCTTGTGAATCGGAAGGCTGGGCTCCTTATGACAGATATCAGGTCTGTTGATGATATTGAGCTAGCAGCCAACCTTGTTGAAGAAACATTGCTCTCCTCCTTTCGAGGGAGTACGACATTGCGACCCTTAAGCTCCAGCCGTAGGACTCCATGGTGGAATGAGACGCTCGAGCAGAAGCGGAGGCATGTCAGAAGGTTATTCAACAAGGCAAAACGGACCAAAAACTGGCAGGAGTACAAAGGTGCCCTAACGGAATATAACAAATCCTTACGTAAATCTAAACGGGATTCATGGAGGAACTTTTGCAGTAGTGTCGCGGGCCTTCCTAGCGCGGCAAGACTTCACAGGGTAATGACCAAGGGACACTCAAATGGAGTGGGTCTGGTGGAGGGAACAGATGGTTCCTTCACGACAAACCGCAGGGGGACATTGGAAACCTTGCTAAAAGTACACTTTCCGGGCTCGACTATTGTGGATGATACTGGACCTACAAATGTCGAGGCGGCAATTCCGGGGACTCGCCGGGCTAATGGGTTAGCCGGTAGGATTTTCGATGAGGATAGGGTACGGTGGGCAGTTGGCTCGTTCGGCCCATTCAAATCACCAGGAGGTGACGGAATCTTTCCTGTATTATTACAGGAGAGTCTTGATATGATAGTAGGGCCTCTGATTGGTCTTTTTAGGGCAAGCTTCACCTGGGGATATATTCCGACCACTTGGCGCACGGTCAGGGTTGTATTTATTCCCAAAGCTGGCAACAGGCCGCTGGAGAAGCCGAAATCCTATCGACCTATCAGCCTTACTTCATTTTTGCTCAAGACTGTTGAGCGGCTACTGGACCTGCACATCAGGGAGAAACTGCAGGCTTCCACGCCACTGCACCGAACGCAGTTTGCTTATCAAAAGGGTAAGTCAACTGAGGTGGCATTGCATCATTTGGTTGCGCAGATAGAAAAGGCACAACGTAATGGGGAGATCGCATTGTGTGCATTTCTTGACGTGGAGGGTGCCTTTGACAACACGAGCTACGGTTCTATCACGGATGCTCTGGCGCGGAAGCGGATAGACGAGCTCACGATCAACTGGATCGGGGCGATGTTGAGGGGAAGAAAAATCACTGCCTCCTGGAATGACACTAGTGTCAGCATCAGTGCTGTTAAGGGTTGTCCACAGGGGGGGGTGCTATCACCTTTATTATGGTGCCTGGTGATTGATGATCTGCTGGTCAAGCTCGAGGGATATGGCCTTCGGGCCATTGGCTATGCGGACGACCTGGCAATAGTGGTGACTGGAAAATTTGAGAGCACCATCACGGAGGTGATGCAGGGTGCTCTCAATAGGGTTCTTGGATGGTGCCATGAAAGGGGGTTGAATATCAACCCTAACAAGGCGGTCGTGATACCGTTCACGAGGAGGTACAACTACAGGCTTGAGAAGCTAGTAGTGGACGGAATTGAGGTTGAGTATTCCAATGAGGTCAAATATCTGGGAATAATTCTGGACAGACGGCTCAATTGGAACTCGCACTTGGATCAAACCCTCGGAAAGGCGGTAAGGGCCTTCTGGGCATGCAGGGGCTTCTTTGGGAGAACTTGGGGCTTTAGTCCAAGTATGGTAAGGTGGCTATACTTTATGATGGTTAGACCTATAATTACCTACGGATCATTGGTATGGTGGCCTAAGATTCGGCAGGAGACTGCAAGGAGGAAGTGCAACAGGCTGCAGCGGATGGTGTGTCTTGCCCTGACGGGGGTAATGCGCACATGTCCCACAGCAGCACTTGAGGTTATAGTGGGCATATTGCCACTACACATCCATATAAGGAAGACTGCGATGTCCGGTCTCCTTAGGATCAAGCTAACTTCGGGACTTGCTGAGGTCCAGGGGCATGCTGGCTTGATGGACATGGCTCCGGGTCTATCTGTCTGTACGAGGGCAGACATAATGACCACGGAACTGGTCTTCAACAGACGGTTCAAGGCAATCGTTCCGGACGAAAGGTCCTGGAGTGATGGGAATCCATGTCGGGGAAACCATGAATTGCACTGGTATACTGACGGGTCAAAATCGGAGCACGGAGTGGGTGCAGGGGTTTTTGGACCTAATACACGACTCTCGATGGCAATGGGCGAATCGCCGAGTGTTTTTCAGGCCGAGATTTGCGCCATTGATGTGTGTTGCGGCAACATTCTGAATACGGGAATGGTTGGCGGCAGTAATGTGATTTTCACTGATAGCCAAGCGGCCATTAAAGCACTCTCTTCTTGGAGAATGTCCTCGAGGCTGGTGGCGGAGTGCCGTGAAAAGCTACAGGAGCTGGGAACAAGGGGCAGATTGACGCTCTGCTGGGTGCCAGGGCACTCAGGGATCCCGGGTAACAAAATGGCTGATGAGCTGGCCAGGGCTGGTTCCAACGCGCGGATGATAGGTCCCGAGCCCTTCTGTGGACTAAGTTGGGCAGGGGTCCAGTCCGTCATGGAGGACTGGGCTCTGGACGAACATAGGGGATACTGGGTATCGCTTCCGGGAATGCGTCAGGCAAGAAGATTTATCTCTCCCGGGAATGTAATGAGGACGAATGGTCTCGGCAGACGGGATCTGCGACTGCTGGTGGCCTATTTGACTGGTCACCATACGATCAAATACCATCTTTATCGGATGGGCCTGGCTGAGGATCAGGAATGCAGACTATGTCTGGACGGGGACGAGACGACGGAGCATGTACTGTGTGACTGCCCGGCGCTGGCATGGGCCAGGAGGAGGCACTTGGGGCATGGTATAATGTGTGCGTCCCGAATCGGTAAGATATCGGCAAAGGCCCTGGTTGGGTTCCTATGGGAAGCGGAGGGACTTTTGGCCAGCTAGGGGGAGTGGGTACAATAGACCTGACTTGGTCGCGGTACCTGTCACTGTGGGGAAACCTCCCCGCTCTAATGTGGAAAAAAAAAAAAAAAAAAAAAAAGCTACGGTCACACTTGTCAGATATTTGACGAAAAAAACGGGACCAACAAGCAAACTTAATAATCATTTACTTTAATTCCAATATTTATTTTGATTTTAATACCGCATCTTACAAAAAACAGTATTTTGTTGCGTCTAGTAATATTAATAATTTATTTGATTATATTAAGACCATGTTAAATCTCATTTACTATTAACAAAAGTAGGGGTTATTTGGTCCAATATTTAATCAGTGTGAGTAGCTTTAAACGAACAAGAAAATGGATAAATTAAAGAAACAGTTTTAGCAAAAGCTATTTCTAAGTTTTATTAAAAAATGTTGGTAAAAAAATTCTCTATCCAAAATTCTTTGAGAAATAATGCGCAAATACATCTAATCATGACTTTTATTGACTATTACTTAAAAAGAAGACATTTATTAATTTATGCCTTTTACAATTGTTTCCATTTTAATTAATATCCATGATTAATTAGCATTTCAAACAATTAACTTTAACTGAAAATTTGCAATTAGTAGTAAAAACAATTTAAATTTAAATTCAAATTAAAAAAAAACAAACAAAAAAAAAAAAAAAATGTTCTAACGCCATAAAACAACTTATTGTAAGAGAAAATTTCATTAAGAATGAGAAACTCGACAAATTATGAAAACAAATAAATATCTGACAGCTGAATGAATACACAGAGGCATTCCAATAGAGTTAACAACAGAACTATTTTTTCGCTGGTTTGTTGGTTTACAATGTCTGACCTTTGCCAATGTAAAAACAACAATAAATTTTACAATCCGACAAAAAAATTAAACCACCTGCTTAGATATTTATTTAGATTTTGATTTTAAAAATCATTTATGTTTATAATAAAAAACATTTGAAAACAACAAAATAATCCATTAAAAAACAAACGCAAAATTTGTTACTAAATAGAGATTTTCTTTTGTGAAAAAAATTGGGAAACTAGTCAAAAAATCAAAACAAGAAATTTTTGAGTGCAAAAAGTGATTTTTTGTAGAAAAAGTGATTGTTCAATTGAAAAGCAAGACTAGTCGAAAATGGGAATTTCTAGTAAATAGTCAAATTTTAATAAAAAAGTCACTTTTTCAAGAGTGCAATATTCGGTTTTGCCAAATCTTTAGTACCCTTCAACTAACGTTATGCAGCATATATGACCCCTCACCCACTACACACATTTTCACACAGAATTAAAACAAAGAGCGCTATATTCGGCTATACCGAATCTTATTTACTATTCACCATGGTGCGATAAAAACCGAAAGTTATTTCAATATCGTTCTTTAGATATAGAAAAATCTATTTTGAGTTACGCCCACTTCTCCAAATCCCGCCAAGACTTTGCCGGACGTTGTGTATTTATGCTTGTAGATACTTTGAAAACTTTGGCTCCTGCCGTTCTTTAGATATACAGAACTTATTATTTTATTTTTTTTAGAGGAGAATGTGCATTAATAACTCCGCTTTGGGCACTAAATTTGGACAATTTTTCTCTTACCGTTCTTTAGATAAAAATACATCTATTTTGTGCCACGCCCACTTATCCACTCCCACCTGTATTTTGGTGGATGTTGAATATTGATAACACAGATGCTTGTACTTAGTTCGGAAACTTTAGCTCTTGCCGTTATCTAGATATACAGAAATCTATAATGGCTTTGTATGGAAAGTGCCACGCCTACTTCTTCAATCCCGGACGCATTTTGTCGGATGTTTTGAAGTCTATTGATAACAAAGATATGTGTACCTAATTTAGGGATAAAGTAATTTTTTATTGTGAAAAAGTGAAATTTTTGTAATAAAATGACTTTTTTTTTTAGTAAAAAATAAGCTTTTTAGTAAAAAAGTACTTTTTTTTTTAATGAAAAAGTGACTTTTTGGTATAATAATCGTGACTTTCAAGACAATTAATTATTTAATGAAAAAAACTGTATTTTTTAGTGAAAAGGTAATTTATTTTTGCAAAAAGTAAATTTTTATTGGACAAAACAAAGTTTCAGTAAAACAAGTCAATATAAATACATATGAAAAATAGAGAAAAAATAACTTCTATGAAAAAAATACTTTTTTGCAAAAAAGATAACATTTTGTAAAAAATGGTTCGATAGCGATTTTTTCTCCCACTCCCATATTATTTTATTAGTTCCTAATTATTTATGCGTTTAATAAAAGAAAGAACCAATAACACATTTATCCCATTCATTCCTTTTTACGTCATTTCATCAATATTCTTTGGCCAGACTTTTCCTTTGAATTTAATTGCTGTTAGCGCTTCGTCTTGGACTATTTTATGCATAAATCAATTGAGTTTCTTTTATTTTTCTGCGTTATTTTGAATGGTAATTAGTTTTAAGGAGACGCCATTCCTGATCATTGTAAATTCATGATAAATGTTGTTTTAATGGCTGACATGTGCCAGGCATGTAAATGGGGAAAATAAGACTTTAATTATGCACATTTCACGTTGTAGTGCGTCACAATGTTTGTTCGGCTCATTTCGGGGAATTATTAAAGAGTATAATAAACTAAAATAACATTTATTGGGAAATCGATGCAAATAAAATAAACATTTATGCCGAACAAAAAAAATAATACGCAACATTGTAGACATGTGATCAATTTGCAAACAAAAAACTTATACATATTCTTTTCCTTTAATGCAATATTTACACTCAGAAAATGTATTTACGAAGGAATTTAAGTAACAAATTAAACTTTTACCGACAGCCATGGGAGAACGCTTAAGCTCAAATTATATTTTTTTAACTTGTTGCTTTCAACTTCTATAAAGAGCTTAGGGTCGTGCCCGAATTGGACGTGACTAACCTTTAACCATAAAAACAGCTGTTTGAATCAACCTTATTTGATTAAAGGTGACTTTCCACAACCATACAAACCAATTGAATTTTAGTGTAAGGGTCATCTTTACGGCTATGACATTATATTTATGACACGTCTAATTGGACCTAAAAATGTGGGGATGTGGAATGAAAGAGGAAGGGACTTTTCTACAAGAAACTATTGTTAGTAACGCATTTAACACATTCACGACAGCCGCCTACCGACTTTAATATGTCAAAAGTAAAATACATTTATTTATATGAAAATGTATATTTTGACAATTACAAGGCAACACGACTGCAGGTTGTTGCCCATGCTGCTTTTATCGTTGTAGTCGAATAAAACTAATTACTATTTTTGTCAGCTACAATTAATTAGTATTTATAATTTTACAGGCTTAAATTAAGTTTGTGTACAAGTCTGCAGTTGTGCATGTTGTTCCATTTGGTACAATCGACACTTTATTGGTACACTGGTACCATTCATTCTTTTTTGGTAAAATTTAAATAAAATACCCACGAAGTTTTATCATTTCTTTGAGGTGAATTAACTCACTTTTCGTTTCATTAAAAAATTTTCTAATAACATATCTCCACCCCTGGCCAACATAATTTTGTTCTGGCGGGTCAATAATTGCCCATGGGTCCCCAATGGGGTACACTAAAGAAAATTTGTCTCTATATACTGTGGTGTTTGGAATAAATGGACGGGTTTGACCGACTATACTTTCTTGTTTGTTTTTTTTTTGTTCAATAAAAAAGTGTTATGAATTTTTACTTTGTATGCCTTTTTTATTTTGCAAAATTTTTGGTACAATTTTTGCCAATTTAGTACAATTTTGCTTTTTCAGATCCCAACAGTGGTATGCACACAAATTATCTTCTATTCTTTTTCTCATTCGCTCTGTTCTTCCCACTCAGCTGGATCAAGGCTCAGAAGCCGAGCTACCTCAAGTGGGCGTGTCAATAAGTACAAGGTTTCTAGCTGTGTTAGATTTGCACTGCACTCGAATAGGTGTCGTACGTCGAGCGGGCCAATTCAACATTCAGGGCAAAGGTAATGGATGTTGCTGTTGATTCTAGACCAGTAAGAGTTTAGACGGTTGAACTATCCTGACCTCGGTTGTGCCAATACATATCTGGGAGGCTACTCTCTATTACAATGCGAATGCAATTTCGATTCTTAGGCTAAGTGCAATAAAAAAACCAACTTGGTACTCTCTATCGCCATCGCAAACTCTTTCGCAAATTTTTTAAAAGACGAAGCAAAACTTGCAATCATAATTGTAGATGACGCAGATTGATGGCAATAAAATACCAAATAAAATAAGAAAGGAAAGTAAAGCCGCTTAACGGGGTTTTGTTTAAAATTTTAAATAAAATAAATAGTGATGCTTTGCAAAAAAAACCCGAAAGACAAATGCGCAAACGCATTAAAGAGCACCAATCACTTGATTTGCTACCAATTTTCTTTCGCATCGCAATAGAGAGTTTCCCCCCTGGTTCGACGTGGTAGGTTACGTTCATTGTACAAAAAATGTTTCGTAAAAAAAGTATTTTTTTTTAAAGTATCTTGTGAAAAATTTTGACCCATTGGCTTGTAAACTAAAGCATTATTTAAATAAATAAACAAAATTTACAATATTGCGAAGTTGTACCTTTTGATTAAAATTTTCCTACTGTTTGAAGTTGTTACATTTTCGTTTTCAAATTTATCGCTCCCATAATCAACCTTAACCTATTGTTATAATTTTATCACTTGTTTAATTACTTTGCACATCTGTTTAAAATAATCTTTTTAAAACATTATTTTATCATTATTTTTAATGTTGATTGTAAGGAGGGAGGATGATGACACATCTAAATATGTTGCCTTAAGTAAAATTTCCCAAAGAAACGAACCTACACTAACACCCTCTGGCTAATTAAAGCCTTCTGTTGAATGTATGTGAGAGAACTTCTTTCTGTATTTCTGCAGCAGTTTATTTAAATAATTGCGCACTGATGAATTTGTAAAAAGTTCCACTTCCTACCCCGAAGAATAACCACTGCATACTTTTTGTTAGTGATATCATTTGTTTTGAGTGTTACATATTTGCTTTAATAACTGTTGGGCGTTTTTAACTTTTTTGTGTTTGTAAGTGGAATTAATATTTTCATTAGAGAATGGTAATTGTAAGCAATTTTCCAACATCGTTAGAAAAACTCACTGATTTTGTTTCTTTATGGCAGTTCCTTAATCTTATTTGATGTAAATTAACAAAAGTCACGGATCTTAAGAAGACTAAATAAAAAAAAATCTTTAAAAAGAAAAACTTTTTCTACTTTTCTGCAAGAAATAAGTTGTATATTATTTTTACTTATTAGTTTGTTATTTTTAATTTCTTATAATAACATTTAATGTTTATGTAAAAAAAACTTTTAACCAAAATCAGGTTTAGTCTAAGCGTTAACTATGATATTGTTTGAAGATATTAATAAATTATGTCGTAATATAAACTCAAAGCGCCAATAAGTCGGCTTTCAAAGTTAAGTCCTCCTTTTTTCATTCTAGCATAAGTTACTTAGTAAATACTTCTTATGTTAACACATTTCTATAAATAATTTTAAATAAATTATTCTAAGAAAAAAAATAAAAAAATAAATAATATTATAATCTACAAATATTTTGAGGTTTGGGCAACGACCAGATATTAAAATTCAATGCCAACTTGTGCCAAAAAAATTTTTAAGTGGCAAAACTTTTTTTTAGTAAAAAGTTAATTTTTAGAGAATAGTGATTTAAACGTGCAAGAGTTAATTTAAAGTGAGAATTAATTTTTTAGTGAAAATAAAAATTTGTATTATAAAACTTAGTTTTTAAGTAAAAAAGCGGATTTTTAGTGAAAACAGTGACTTTTTTAAAAATGTGACTTTTTTTAAAAAAGTGACTTTACAGTGAAAACACTTTTTAATGAAAAAAGAGACTTTATAGTAAAAAGGGCTTTGAATTTTAGTGAAAAAATTTACGTTTTTTTTAATAAAAAGTGGAAATTTCTTAAGTGTTTTTAAAAGGTATCATGAGGTAGTTTATGTTTTTATAATTTTCGCTAACCAAAAATATGACCCTAGAAATGTTCCATATTTTGGCTCTTATTTATTCAGCCCATAAGTAGGCTATAACCATAACTAAGCCATTTATGACTTTATCGTTTTTACTTATTTAGACTGTTTATTAAACACATTTTCTACTACATACTTGTTTTTTTCTAGTTTTTCCAACAACAGCAAACAAAAAAAGAAACACTTTCATTTAACTTTATCTTGTCTAGAAAAAGAAAAACAAAAACACTTAATATTTACTCGTACATTCTTTTATTGATTGTATGAGTTGCATACTCTTGGAAGGCTTGAATTATTCTGGTCTTGCTTGTCTTTTTTTTTTGCTTGAAACTCATGTTGTTTTTGTTGGTAGGTATGTACTGCTACTGCAGATGTTGTTGCTGTTTGTTCTGGTGCAGTTCCAAACTATTTTTGAGGTCAAAAACAATCGATTTTTGTTTTGGGTTTCGGTTTTTCTTGCTCGTTTGCCACACTGTACTGAGAAGAAGAAATATTTTTACAAGTTATTTTTGTTAGTGAATATTACATTTCTTGCATTTTTTTCTGTCTTTTTTTTTTGGCCAAGTTGTAGAAAATATTTATTTTGTTTGTTTATTTAAACCGGAAAAATAAAAATGAACGAAAAAAATAAAAATGTTTTTGTTAAAAATAAGAAAAGTATTTGTGGTTAAAAATATTTTTAAAAGAAATGAAAAATTTAAAAGATACTTCTTTTTAATATTTGTTTATAAAAAACAATTTAAGAACATTTTAAATAACCTACAAAATAGCGTCAAAATAAAAAAAATATAAACATATATTTAAATTTTTAAAAGCAAGAAATCAATCAGGGCTTAACTAGAGCTAATCGAGATTTGAAGTAGAACTTAAATTTAACTGAACTTGAACTGAACCAGCACTGAACTTTAATTGAGCTAGCAATCAACTGAACTAGAACTGAACTGAACTGAACCAGATGGAAACTAGAACTAACCCAAAATCTACAACTGAACTGAACTAGAACTAAACTGTACTAGAAATGAACCTGAACTAAGGTATTTATTTTCTTATTATTGTGGGCCAGGCAGTTATATTTGATTAAGTATTAGTAAATTGATACAAAACTCATCCACGGTAACACTGTTTCTTAATTTGTCATTTTAATTGCTGCAAGTGTCAAAAATAGTCAACTTAGTCATTGTTTAGATTTGCAGAGTTTTAAAAAATTGCAGCAATAAAAAGTGCAAGTCTGGACGATGACTAAGTGCCCGTTTATTTTGTGCGATTCTTACTTTATGGTCGAGAGGGGAGAGGGGAACGCAAGCGAGTGTACTCTGCGATACATTTTATTCACTCATTCGTTCTCCCATTAGACGGAAAATGTATTTAAGTACTACGGTCGTACAGAAAAAGTTGTTGCGATAAAAATTGCACAGTGCAAACGCAAAATTGCTGCGACAAAAATCGTATAATTTAAATGGGCACCGAAAGGCGAATTCTCCTGCAAGTTGTGATGGTGCTAGTGAAAAAGTGTGAGTGTGTTAAGTTTTTCGAACTTGCATTTGAAATTTAATTTATATTTTTGTATTAAATTGATTAACAAATCTAATATTTTCTTCTTAAAAGTATTCCCCCAGAAATCTTGAAAAAAAAACTAATGATGCTGAAATTTTTAATTATTTTTCTAAACAACGAAACCCAAAGAAATTTTTAAGAATTTCTGTTTAATTACAGATTTTTTAAGTGTTTTAAACTTATAATTTGGTGCATTACAAGCATTTTTTTCGGTTATGATTTCATTTAAAACAATCATTCGTGTTACTCTAATGTCAAATTTTTAATATTGGGTTTTGTAGTTAAAGTTGGTTGGATTTTGTTTCTTTTATTTCAATTTAATTCTTCTCTTACTAGTAATTTTTTTTATTATACAAAAGAATAATGGTGCAAGTGCTGGGTGGGATATCAGACTATTTGGTTGGGTTAGTCTGTTACGGGTTTGTTTTTTTTTATACCCTCCACCACAATTAGTTGTGAAGAGGGTATACTAAGTTTGTCTTTCCGTGTGAAACTTTTTTATTATTCATTTCAGACCCCATAAAGTATATATATTCTGGCTGCTTGAGTAATTCAAAGTCGATTTAGCCATGTCCGTCTGTCTGTCCGTCTGTTGAAAACACGCTCACTTTCGGAAAACTCAAAAGAAATAAACAAACTAGGTGTCAAACTGCTTGTAGTTATCCTAAGCAGTTTGGGATTGAATTTCAGCAAAATCGGTTCAGTAGGACCAGAGCTATGAATCAAAATGTGGAACCACCACCTTCAAAAACTTGATCATTTTGTTACAAAAACTAACATAAATGATGCAAAAATGCACGGAATGACATAAGATTTTGCACAAGTCCGTTTTATTCGACTAGAAATTACACTGTAAAATTTCGCGAAGGTCGGTCCATAATTTACCCTAGGCCCCATATAAACCCTACTCTCGGAAAACAGTTTTGTCCGCCTAAAACCGTAACTGATAATGCTATCATAACAGAATTTGACACGTCACAGTTTTATGGGACTGGAAATGACACTGTGAAATTTCGTGAAAATCGGTCTATAATTTACCCTAGACCCCACATAAACCCTACTCCCGGAAAACAGTTTAGTCTCCTAAAACCATAATTAATAACAAATCGTCACAGTTTAAGATAATAATAATAAAAAGACATCATACAGATATTACTCCTTAAACATTCGAACTGTCGGTGGAGGGTATCAAAGATTCGGCACAGCCGAATATAGCACTCTAACTTGTTTTTTTGTTAGTTTGTTTTTCATTCATGTTTTTTCAATTCATCCATCCATCCATTCGCCTTATTGTTGGCTTTTGCTTTAAAACGACTCGAGTATCTTTTTTGAAATACTTTGATTTTATGGCCTGTGGCTTTTCAAGTGTTGAATTTTATTACTAGAAATATTTATTTCTTTTAACATTATTATATACTTTTTTCTTCCACATTTATTTGCAAGTCTTTAGATATTTTTTTGTTTTGTTAGAATCACTTTGTTGTTCAAATTATTTTTCTTTTAATCGTTGTAAATATAAAAATCATTTTCAAGGATCATTATGAAAAAGGAAGTAAATTTTATTAAATCAGTAAGTCTTTATTTTTCTTCTTCAATTTATTTGCAACTCTTGGGTAAATAACTAACAAAATTTAATGGCAGCATTGCAAGTGACATGTAACTTTATTATAATGGCATTGTGTCACATTAGAAAATGAGGCAATATTTGTCAGCAGGAATATTGTTTTTTATTAAATTAAAAACGTTTCTTCATTTTTCAGGTTTTTAAGGCGGTAAATTGTTTTTGTTGCGAAGAATTAATGGGTCGACTACAGATGAAGACTGAACTGAAGTTGAGTTGCCCGCAGCGAAATCAGGCAACGCCGCTCATGAAAATAATAAAAAAAATTCTATATTTCGCTGCTGGCAACTGAGTTGTGTTGCTATCCGAAATCGACCTATAAGTTTTTTTTCATAAGAACTTTATACTGCAGATACACGTTTAAGTTTTTCTTGATAGTCTTTTACACATAATGCTTGTCAAAACTCACAAGATTCGAAAGCTGTGAGGTAGACTGCACGCAATTTCAAGGCAATTTACATTGAAGATATCATCAAGAAAACAATTTATAAACACAAAAGAAACAATTTGCTCATCAAAATTGGAATCAGCTGTTCTTTTGACTGTAAATTAAAACACACTGATGGTTTTTTGTAACAATCCCGGTCTTTTAAAACCGTTATTTTTGATCTTAATTAAGAATTGAACTAGAATTTAACTAATATTGAAAAACTAGAAATGAATAGAACTAGAACTGAATTAGAATAGAATTTTAACGAGAACGGTACTAGAACTGATTTAGAATATAATTAAACTAGAGCTGAACTGGTACTGTTCTAGAACTGAAGTAGGTCTACACTAGAACTGAACTTTTAAATGAATATCAAAAACGTTTCACACGGAACGAAAAACTTAAGGTATGTTCGGACCCAACAAATATTTGACGAAAAAATACAGATCATTTATCAAGCATTTACTAAACTTTATAAGTAAGAAGATAATTGTATAATGTAATTTAGAAACTGTTAAACGATGTTTGTTCTAGAAACATTTTGCAAAAGCAGGCAATTTTTAAATAAAACTAGTGGTTACGTGTATAACGTTAAATATTTGATAGGTGTGAACATAGCTTCTCTCATTTACTACTACTTTTAGGTAACCCGCTTTATATTGCAAATCATGCTCTTTATTACCTCTAGTTTCTCGATCGATTTTTTTTGCCAAAAAGATTGAAAAAATTAAATAATCAAAAACTCTTTTTAAAAACTAATACTTTTTTTGAGAGACTTGAAAAAAAGAATTTTTAATTTATAAAATTCGTTAATTTTAAAAAAATTAAAAACATGTAATTTTTTTAAGCTTAGTTTCAGTAGTTTATCTACTATTGATAGATACCAGCCTTTCATCTTTACTTTAAGCCTTTTTCTTTTTATATTGCCTCTTATTCTAATTGACCTTCCCTAATTAATTAAAAATAAATCACCCTATTGGGAGCAAAAGAAATTCCAATTACTAATTTTATGCTACATTAACATTATACCATACTTAAAATGTTTCTAAGAATTTTATTTTAATAACATTCTATAATGTTAATCAGGGATGGAAAAGCCAGATCACGAAAAACTACCAATTTTGGAGAGTACTCATAAATACTAAGCTTTTGTACTCCTATTTACCAGAAAAATATTTAATTTATCGACTCCAACATATTTTTAAATGTTTAACATTATCAAGCCTAATTTAGGAGTACTTTTTACGCAATTTTCAACTTTTTTTTAGATATTTTACGTTATGCTCATAAAGATAATCCCATCACAAGCTCTAGATACTTTAAAGGTCTCTTTTGGAGTTAGTTCAGGGCCATCCTAAGCACGGGATGACATGCATCCACATTTCTGCTGGATATTGTGTATTTAACTTTTGTTCCGAGTGGTAGATTGCTGGTTTGTATTATCACTGTTAATACCATATTCTCATTAAAAGGTCTTCATTAAAGTAACGACACGAATATATAGGGCCCAACCATAACATGCACGAGCTAGCTGAACCTACTGTCAAAAATTAACGAAATTTTTGGATTTTTATTACAATTGGCCCTAACAACAACAATCAATACTCACTTTTGAAAAAAATTAACCCTAAATGTGTTTTTGGACTGTATCCATATGGATACATATTTCGGTTATGGGAAAGAAATCTTGTTTTAAAAAAACTAACATAAATAGTGGAATAATGCACGGAATGCTATAAGATTTTGCAAAAATTCGTTCTATTCGAGCTGAAATCACACTGTAAAATTTCGTGAAAATCGGACCATAGTTTACTTTTAGACCCATATAAGCCATACTCCCGGAAAACAGTCTATTACGCCTAAAACCGTAATAAATAATGCTATCAGAATACAATTTAAAAGACTAGAAATCACACCAAAAAATTTTGTGATGATCGGTTCATAATTTGCAATAGGCCCCATATAAAAACCACTGAGCAGCATCAAACGTAACAATATCTTATATGTATTGTAGGTAAATTATTCAACACCATAACTTGCGTTTGTATCCATATGGATATACCCGATAAAAAATTGAGCTTCCAACGAAGCAGGTTTGTAAGGGAGAAACATAAAAGTTTCGCTTACCATTGCGCTTATGGAAGACATGAATTTTATATGGCGAGTTCCCACTTTGAAGAAATACATTTTGACACATAAAGCGCATTATTCAGCGCATATAAAAATTGCTGGATGTAACGATCAGCTTTACACATTGAATGTTTTGATACAGTTATTTTTTAGTATTCTCCCTTACAGACCTGCTTCGCAGTAAGGGTATGCCGTAGCACTTGAAATGTTATTTTTTTTTTAAAAAGTTGTTGAGAGTTCTTTCACTTACTTTACTGCATTTCTGTATGTCTTATTGCGTAGCGCATAATTGTGCGCTTATTTTCTTACATGTACCTTTAGTGCTTCGCAAAATGAAAAAATTTTTTATTGGGTACATAAAATGTTTAAAAAATCTGCACAGCTTTTTTCCGGCAAAAAGTGAAAATAAACCTTTTTCTTTATGTTGGATGTGTTTTATATATACATATATAGAGCAATTCCATATGAAAACGATCAAAATTGGCAAATTTTTGGACGACCCCTCTCCGATTTTAAAATAAATAGTCTCAATCGATTGCCCAGCAAAAAATAATGTACCTACATATTTTTTTTTTTTTATAGTGACTGGTTTAGTGGTGGTGTACACCACTGTCATGTGACAAAATTGAAGAATTCTTCATAAGGGACCTCATTGAAAGTTGTTTTTAAAGCGATCGCAACGAGTGATAGCTCGTTGGAAAGGTATTGAATCAGGCTTTAATTGAAAAATAAAATTTTCCTAATTTTTCTTAGAAATATACCTTTAAATTTTCCCATGAAAATTAAATTTTCCGATTTTCCACAGAAGCTCCTAAATTTTCCGGCTAATTTTTTTTTTTTGATTCCTCATAATTTTTGCTTTAAGAATCAGCAATAAAAAAATGGGCCCCGACTTCTTGTTTGGACAGGAGAAGAGCATTTAAGAGACCACCTTGTTAAAAATACATTTTAAAAATTATTTTACAGTTAAAAATACATTTATGAAGAAAAAATCAATTTATTTTTTAAGAGCCCTATACCTATTTTTTACCAAAAAATAAATATAAATACTTCACACACTCTGAGTCAAATTTCAGTTGAATACTAAACGTGAAAGTGTTAAAGTGTTTTTTTTTTGTAAAGTAAAGAGTGAAGCTGTAAAGACAATTTAAAGTAAAATGAATAAATTTTGCTGCAATCCGTTTAACAAGAGTGGACATCGTTCGAAAAAGATAAAAGTATTAAAATTAACTGGTGTTTCGAAGCGATACATGAATGAATTAAATATACAATACGGTGAAGAAGCAGAATTCATTTGCCCCAAGTGTAAAATCGATTTGTCTCAACAAGCAAATGCATTGAAATAAATGCAGCCACAATCCGAGAGTGAAATGACAAGTGAACAAAATGTTTCATCTGATAGTGAGGCAGACATTCCGATGGTCAATATGTCTTTGAGTCCTTTGAATGAGGCTATTACCACTTTAGGTGAAACGCCTATTAGAAAAAGAAAGTTGCGAAGTGAAACATACAGGAAAGAGAAAAAAGGCAAGGTTATGAGTGCAATCGCGACAATATTTGATGAAGGCTCTGATAACGAATGCAGTCAAGCAGATGACGTTGATGACGGCAAACAAATGATTGAGCAGTTGAAAAGAAAATTCAATTTAGCGACCACTTTTCCGGAGAAATATCTCATTTTATCTGTGCTGCCTCAATCATGGTCTATACGCAAGATTTCTGAACAGTTTCAACCATCTTTTTACATCGCGAGAAGAAGCAAAGAATTAGTTCGACAGAAGGGCATATTGGCGACTCCCACCAAGAAATTTGGCTCAAGGACCCTCAGCGAAGCAACGGTGAAATTGATTCAAGATTTTTACTGCAATGATGACAACAGCCGCGCCTGCCCAGGTACACGTGACTATGTTATCATACGTGAAGATGGAGAAAAAGTACACAAGCAGCGCAGATTATTATTATGTAATCTATCCGAAGCATACCATCAGTTCAATGAGAAATACCCAGCAGAAAAAGTGGGATTTTCTAAGTTTGCCATCCTACGACCAAAAGAATGCGTGCTGGCATTAGACAGGCACGGAACGCATTCAGTCTGCGTTTGCATGTTTCATCAAAACATCAAATTAATTTTCTTTCCATGCAAGAAATTGAAAGTATTTCACGGTGAAATTGAAACATATAGGGGCCTCCTGTCGAAGTCGCTGTGCGCATACCACACGGAAAATTGTCATCTGTCCAAATGCGACAATTGTCCGAAGATTGACGAGCTAGAGCAATATTTGGCGGAAAAGTTTGAACAGCTGTTAATTCAGGAGGTGCATTTCAAACAGTGGATAATTAGCAGCGGCAGATGTTCCCTTGAGACCGTGGTAAAGCAGATTCCGGAATTCATCGAGGAATTCGGATTCAAGTTGAATGAACTGAAGGCGCACCATTTCATATCCGAGATGCAATCGAAATTTCTAAAGGAAAGTAAGGAGAAATTAGCCCAAAATGAATTCATTGTGATAAGCGACTTTGCCGAGAATTACACTTTTCTCGTTCAGGATGAAATTCAGGCTTATCACTGGGCAAACGACCAGTGCACGGTGCATCCTTTTTGCATTTATTTCAAAAACGAAGATAACGAACTACAGACCGTAAGCCTTGTTGTTGTCGCGGAGAGTTTAGCTCATAATTATGTGTCCGTTTATTTATTTCAAATGAAACTGTTTGAATTCTTAAGATCAAAATTCGATGCAATCGACAAAGTAACGTTTTTCTCAGACGGCGCGGCTTCTCAGTACAAGAATAAAAAAAATTTTTAAAAAAAAAATTTTTAGTTTCATTGCTTCATACCAAATATTTCTGATATGTCAATTAATGTAAAGCGGTACTCTTCGTCTGCCGACGTGCTAAATTTAAAGTTACTTTAATTTTATAATGATGCCAAGACAATTGAAATTTTTAATAAATATTGTAATTAAGTATAAGCAGCAAAATAAGAAAGATTTTTTCTTCATAAATGTATTTTTAACTGTAAAATAATTTTTAAAATGTATTTTTAACAAGGTGGTCTCTTAAATGCTCTTCTCCTGTCCAAACAAGGAGTCGGGGCCCATTTTTTTATTGCTGATTCTTAAAGCAAAAATTATGAGGAATCCAAAAAAAAAAAATTAGCCGGAAAATTTAGGAGCTTCTGTGGAAAATCGGAAAATTTAATTTTTATGGGAAAATTTAAAGGTAAATTTCTAAAAAAAATTAGGAAAATTTTATTTTTCAATTAAAGCCTGATTCAATACCTTTCCAACGAGCTATCACTCGTTGCGATCGCTTTAGTAGTTTTTTTTAAAAACAACTTTCAATGAGGTCCCTTATGAAGAATTCTTCAATTTTGTCACATGACAGTGGTGTACACCACCACTAAACCAGTCACTATAAAAAAAAAAAAAATATGTAGGTACATTATTTTTTGCTGGGCAATCGATTGAGACTATTTATTTTAAAATCGGAGAGGGGTCGTCCAAAAGGTGATCGCTTTCATATGGAATTGCTCTATATATATATATGTGTTATTTGAAAGATAAAAAAAACCTTTAAAAAAAAATTAAATATAAAAAGACTTTTTTTTAAAATGCTATATTTTTCTCAATTTTGTAAAAATTCAAGAGTTTTTCATTCAAAATGATTCATAAGATCTTAAAAAAACAATAACATGCCGATATCTAAGCCAATTCTTTGACCTGGAGATTGTCAGATGCCTCCAAAGCTGAGTGTATCCATATGGATACAATATAGCGAAAGGGTTAAGCGGCTCATACACTTGCAATAACATTGTTCAATTTTACGTAGTGTACAATTCTATCGCCAATGTATATGATATATTCGAAGGTGGCGCAATATATTGGCAACAATCAAAAGACTTTTGATTTTTATTGCACAACGAAAAGAAAGTGAAATGTATTGGCAACATTGTACAATGCTGTTTATGTTATTCCTAAAGGTTATGTTCACCTTTTTATTGAATGAGTGAAACCATTGTGCGACTTATTGCATAATATAGGACTAAATGGAAATAATATGCCGAATATGTATGGGCCGCTTTAACGAAAAGTTTCCTTTTGCTATGTTCACACTTGGGGTTTTAAATGCGTTTAAGCAATATGTTGATTAATTTAATCAAAGCCGTTCACGTTACATTTGAGATGATTAAGATGACAGATGATTAAAAAAAAAACACAACAAACAAATTTGTATTTATTTAAAGTATTAAAAATAGATAGAAATACTTTTATAAAGTTATCAGAAGATTATTTTAATCATTTTAATGATGAAATTGTGAAAATTTATGAATTATTTAAGGACAAAAATTAAAACATTAAGCAGAAATCTCTGAAACTAAAGGCCAAATTTAAAAATAATGTAAGCACGGCTTAGATATAATACTGTTGCCGAGTTTCGGATTTTTTTGTTAACTGAATATGGTCCACCGTTTTCAAGTTATTCCAATATATGTAGTAAGTGCCTTAATTTTGGACATAACGGTATATCTCGTAAAGTAGAGCTGATAGAGAAAAATGGAGAATAGATCAGCGACCTCAAATTAGTAAAAATTTGCATTCAAATTCCTGACCGCAAAATGTCTATTCCGCAGTGTTATTAATGGTTTCTTTGTTTAGATATACATATAAAATAAAATTATATTTTACACTGTTTTATATTAAGCGGAAATTCCTGGGAAATTGAAAAATAAATCCCGCTTTTCCGAGAAATGAAAAAATCCAGTGAAAGAAAACCTTTAAATACCATTATAATTTCCATATCTGATGTCAATTCGAATCACTGTTATTTAGTACAGCTTTTAAAAGAACATGTTATAATAAATAAAAATTGCCGTTGTGGGGTAGCAGCTGTAAAATCAACATTCAATGTATAATGTTAATAGCAACACTGTTTTTACTTAGTTAAATTTTTAACATGGTGCAGCGATAAAACAGAGAAACGAAATGAAAATGAATACACTGCAAACTAGTAACAGCTGTTTGGGGCCATTTTATATTAAGCAGGTTGCATAAATTATAAAGAGAAAATACCTAGAATTTGTGGAACATTTGGGTTTAAAATAGCGTTATTACTTAATTTCTTTATAAATAAAATTATAAATTTGTAATATATAAAAAAATCTTTATGATAATTTTTTTTATAATTGGATTTTTATGTAAATTTGTACCTATTTACTTAAAAAACATGGTGGCTTGCTTTGTTTGCTTGTGCTTCTTGCTCACCCTTTCTGGCTTTGTGCTTAAGCATGAGTACTTTTTGTTTTGCTTAATTTAATAAAAACAACAAGTGTATGTTTGAGTGTGTGTGGGTATTTTTTGGGGTCTAT
The DNA here is from genome assembly GCA_963931875.1 of Pollenia griseotomentosa. NCBI lineage: Eukaryota > Metazoa > Arthropoda > Insecta > Diptera > Polleniidae > Pollenia > Pollenia griseotomentosa. The sequence goes on along the minus strand of OZ007561.1, from coordinate 196,326,415 downwards.
CATTTCAATTCCATTAAGTTTCTTGTATGGAGAGGGGGCTTTATTTATGTTTTTACTAAATGAGAGAGAATATAATTTCAGAAACAAAGAGCTAGTGAGAGTTTTTAGTAGCTTACTAGAGAGCATAATCCATGAATGTTTGCTTGAAAGAATTTCATTAAGCAATTATTATTCATTTTTACATAAAAACTCACACAACTTGTTCGTGTTTCAAGTCAGTTGCAATTGATACACCCAACGGAGCAGGTGATGGAATACGCGAATTAATATAAAAAATCGAACATCGTAAAAATGTGTCTCTTAATCGTGCAATAACGTACATTTTTCTACTTCTTGTGTTTCTTTTTGTTTTATTTTAGTTTTTGGTCACACAAATGCCAACAATTTGAAGAAGAAAAAAAAAAAAAAAGAAATAGATTAAAATTTTCTTACGCAAAAAATTGTTGCAAATAAAAGTCGGATAAAATGGATTAAGAAAAAATATCTAGTAGGTAATCATTGTTTAAAAAAACAAATAGGTAAATGGAGAAAAAAATTAAAAGTTGTAATAAAGTATAATAAGAGTGTAATAAGAGAATTTTCAAGAATTGTAATACCTACATAAGCTACATAGTTTTAACAATAAAATTTCGTGTTTTGTTGAACAAATAGAAAAATAAAGCGGAATTTATGAAAAAATAATACTTCTGTGTTAATTTTTTAAGTCAAAATTTTGTTTGCTCTTTTTTTGCTATTTTCTTGTATAAAAGAGGAAAAAATACAATTCCATTAAAAAGTGTACTTTATGAGAGCGAAAAAAAGAAATAGAGCTAAAACAAGTTATTTCAGTTTTACAAGAGAGAGGGAGCGAGAGCGATTGAACAATAAATGAGGCCGTTATTTAAAGAAAAACCAAAAGTAACAGCTTGCGAATTGCATTTGCAAAAGAAAAATAACAAAAATCAGCTGTAAAAAATTGTGTGAAACTTAATTTTGCTTAAAAATTTTATATATAAAAAAATTTAAAAAACATAAAAAATGTTCTTTAAATAGACGAAAAACAAGAAAGGTTATACAAATTTTATAAAATTCTGCGTTTTTTTTTAATATTTATTATATATGTATGTATGTACCTATCCATGGGTGATAACATTTTTAGCAAATAGGTACCTACATACCTACCTGAGAATGTATTTTTAATTTAGTGTACAATAAACCAGTTAATAGAAGAATTTTTAAGCTGTCTAAAAATTTTTTTCTTGTTACTTTTTTCGGAATCGCTTTTAAAGTTTAACTCGTTTTTTTTTAATGAATTTATGATTTCTTTCCAAGAACCTAAAGGAAAAAGCCCATAAAAATATAAAATTTGTAATTAATATTGTACCTAGCTAGATAGGTATTATTAAACAAGTAAATATTAACAAACTTATATTCTTTAATGACCAAAAAAAACACGAACATATAAAAAAAATTAAACAAAACTTCCCTGTCCGCACTTCAAAAAAAAAAAAAAAATAAATAAATAATAAAGTACAACAAACACACACAACGCAACAACATTTTTTTAAAAGTGTGACATACTACCTACTACAACAACTAAAAAACATAACAAAACATAATCAAATTTTGTTGTTATTATTTTTCTACTTATCACCTCGTGTTATTTTTTTGTTGCGTCCACTTTTTTAAAAGAAGCAAATTTTTTGGTTGGGTTTCATCGTGTCGTTGTTGGTTTCTTAAGCTTAATTGTGATGTAAGTATTATTATTATTATAATTTATTATAAATTTTTTATAATACACCAATACCCCGGTTTGCATCGTTTTCGTCTTTTTAAAATTTCTGTGATTTCGAAGTTGCGTCGATTTTGTTTGAATTGGCGTCGCATGGCTTCGAAGTTGTGTCGCTAGTGCTTCGATTTGCGTTTTTAATATAAAAATGTTTGTACAAAGCTTAAACGGAAAAAGGGGATTTCCCGTTTAAGTCTAATGCAATTATGTATGTGAAGGCTGTCTTACCCATAAAAGATTGTTGATATTGAGAGAAACCTTGAACTAGTAACTTCAACAATAAAATCCATTTGCTGTTCCAGTGACGCAGATAAAATTAAGAAATTTGTTGAAACAAGAACATGCCCTTAAAACAAATGATTATTCAAAAGAAAGATTTAACTTTATTTGAAGATCCAAAATTAAATAATCGGTTATAAAGTCTATCAAATCAAAATTCATTTTTTCAGCTAAAATTATGAATCTCGGAACCAAATAAATGAAAATCAAATCAAATGTATGGAAAATCGTGCTTCAGTTTGCGTCGTTTCGGTTTGCGTCGAGTTTTTTCGGTCCCAATTAACGACGCAAACCAGGGTATTGGTTTATAATAATTATTGCTGTTGTTATTTCTAAAGTTCAATCATACAGTGAAAGGCGAAAGTCTACATACATTCTACTATTTCGCGATTTTACGAAAACGTAACACGCAAATAACAATCTTTTAACAAATTATACCTATGTAGGACTAAAGTCTACACACAACGTGACTACTTCTAGGAAAATTAAAAAGATACAAAACTAAACTTGGTTATCCCATTCTTTTAGCTGATATTCTATGTACATATGGGCTTTTCCGTCAAAAGGTCCACCGTGACCTAAAATTTTAAAGTTATTAAAAGCTTATTATTTTACGATAATGTTATAGAGAAATATTTAGATTTTACTAATTTTGTAAATTTACCCATAAATTTGTTCACTTAGATAAACAATCAGACTGCAAAGTTGTGCAAACGTAATTTCTTATTTGTGAGAATGTTTTATTGTAAGTTTTCTTTAATATTATCTTCCTTAAAAGAGGTGATATTTGATGAAAATTATTCCAAAAAAATTTTCTTACATGGTCTGTAATTTAAGGAAGAGTTCGAAGAGAAATATGTTATTCGGATTAACGGTAAATTTTTATTGTTTTAAATCATTATTCAGTTAAATTATTATGGAAAAAATGTCACGTTCGAAATGTCACGTATCGAACCAGATTTTGTCTTAAACAAAAAAAAAAAAATATGGAAGATTTTGGAATCAAACCAAAGACATTTAAATGTTACATTGCTACGTAAAATTCTGAAAGTAGTTTGACTAAAAAATTGTGCCAGGTTTCGCTTAACCCTAGAAAGATAACGTTATTTTTTTGTACTGAAAAGATAACGACACGTCTGAAAGACGTATGCTTGTTTCTATCCTTTAAAGGATACCACCGAAAATAATATTGATCAATTTTATTGTTGAAAACATTTATTTATTCTATTTCTTTTAAAAAAATATAATTTTTAAACAGAAAATTGTAATAAAAATAAAATTAAAAATAAAACTCAATTAGCATTATCAAAAATTAAAGAGTTTTTATAAAGGACTTCAGTTCGGTTCTAAAAACTTAAATAAATATTTTCTTTGTCTTTGTGTAAATAATGTTATCTGTATTAACTTATGAAAACAAAAAAAAAATAATTTGAATAATATTGTGTGCAAGATTTACCAATTTAAGTTTTGTGGTCGCCACAAACAGGTATACCGCATTAATTTCTGATGGACAGAAGCCACCGTATTATCTCTTTTTTGATTCACGCTGTTCTCCACTACAACCTCAATCATAGGTTACTGCATCTTGAAAATTTTTTTCAATGTTGTCGGTCAAAGTTTTCGATAAAATAGGAATTTCAAGCATTAAAATTGAAAAATTTTTGGAAATTTCGGCACTGGTCCATTAAACAATTTCCGAATTATTTCGGTAGTAAAAATATAGAAGCATGAAATTGGGTCGTACAGTGATTTGCATTCCCGAGTTGGTCCTCTTGTCGTACGAACTATATTCATTGAAGAAACTCGGCCATCACTTGACCCTTCGATGTAGCCCACTTACTTTTACTTCTTAAAGTGGGTCGAGATATCGTAATAACGCAGCTATCGGAAGAATTAGTAAATAAATTTCAAGTGTTTTTATTAATAATAAAAACTGGGAATTAAGCACGAATAACAAAATCTTTTGAAATTAAAATTTTGTATTCCCAAAAATTGAAATTACTTTTTGATAATAAACAGGCAAGTGCACGGCCTAAAAAACACTTAATTGACAACATCTTTTGTAAAGTTGTTGTTGTTTTTATTTTGTTTTTCTTAACCTACTTACAACTACAATTAATGTTGAGAGAATTTCAACTAATTGTAGTGGGGAATGTAAGATGAGATAAACCCACTGTGTATTGCTGATGTGTTTTGTTTAAACTTTGATATTATTACAAGTAGAACTGTAGCTATAACAGTTTTATTTGGTTTAATATCTTTAGTTTTTCTAAAATCTTTATGGATGAAGTTTCCTGATGATCTGGCCTAAGCAACCAGTGAAATGCGCATAGGAATAGCTTATCCCATCAACAATAAATTTCAAGTGTTTTTATTAATAATAAAAACTGGGAATTAAGCACGAATAACAAAATCTTTTGAAATTAAAATTTTGTATTTCCAAAAATTGAAATTACTTTTTGATAATAAACAGGCAAGTGCACGGCCTAAAAAACACTTAATTGACAACATCTTTTGTAAAGTTGTTGTTGTTTTTATTTTGTTTTTCTTAACCTACTTACAACTACAATTAATGTTGAGAGAATTTCAACTAATTGTAGTGGGGAATGTAAGATGAGATAAACCCACTGTGTATTGTTGATGTGTTTTGTTTAAACTTTGATATTATTACAAGTAGAACTGTTGCTATAAGTCTTATACGCTTAACAGTTTTATTTGGTTTAATATCTTTAGTTTTTCTAAAATCTTTATGGATGAAGTTTCCTGATGATCTGGCCTAAGCAACCAGTGAAATGCGCATACGCATAGGAATAGCTTATCCCATCAACAATAAATTTCAAGTGTTTTTATTAATAATAAAAACTGGGAATTAAGCACGAATAACAAAATCTTTTGAAATTAGTAAAATGTTCAGGTTCTTGAGGATTTTCCTTAATCGGTGGTATATTCTCGTCAGGTTCAAGGATGTCAAAAGCTATTCTTCTGGATCACTTTGAAGCCTATCCTCCAATAATTTATCTTCCAATTCGCTCACATTTTCCGGTGAAACCGAGTCCTCCAACACGCCTTTCAAAACAGCGCCAATTTTTGCGTCGTCCAAGCCGCGCTTACAACACATTTTTAAAACAATACCTTAAAATTCAACCAAAATACAAAGTTATCTTCGCTGCAAAAGTAACACTAAAGATAACGATACGTCTCTCAGACATATGTTGTGTTTATTTGTGTTTATTTCTCAAAAAATACATAACTTACAACATAAAAACTGCCACCACCAACTAGGTGCTGCTAACAACTGAGATTATTGAACGTGAGAAAGTTGTATGTTAACAAATGTGAAAGTAAGAGCACAAAATTGAAAATGCGTACGTCTTGCAGACGTACCGTATCTTTCTAGGGTTAATTACGCCTTTTTATACATGGCCACAAAAACTACTTCTATTTTTTTTTCACGTTCGAACCGCTACTTCTTTTGGCATTATCTTTGACCTAGAATCGCGCCCCCCATAAACTTTAGCATAGATAATAGTGCTTTCTTAGTGCTATAATTTAAGGGTTAAAAGAACATAAAAATATTTGTTGTTTAAAATGTTATTGCATTTTTGATGCGTACGACTGTCACGTTCAACACTTTGGAATTACCCATTTCTAACAATGTTTTAGGGGGAAAAAGCCACAAAATATGAAAAAAGCAGCCGTGAGAGTCTAAAAGCTGCTGTAAACAAATCTAAGGCCGAAACAACTCCGGAAATCACAGAAAATTTTGTTACTTCAATATAATTTTTTTAATATAATTTTCAATTATATTTTTCGTTTGTTACTGTATAAACAATTTTGTACTTTGTAATTTTTATGTTATTGCTATTATTGCTATGTATATGAATTCCTTTTTTTTTTGTAATAAATAAAAGTATTTAATAATGCCTTAATTATTGGCATGCAATTTTTTTCAATATCGTTACCAGTTCCCAAAAATCGTAAAGTAGTAGCGGGTATGAAGACTTTAGTCTTTCACTGTATACATACATACATACTCGGTTTTAGTTATTGTTCATTTAGCTTAAAAATTTATTTCTTTTTTTTTATCAATAAAAGAGTATTTTTTTCAAACAAAAACGGCTACTGCTACAGCAAAGGCAGGCGGCTGCTGTTGTAGTTTGATTTTTTTTAATAAAATATCAGTTTTAAATAAAAATTGTGTAAGCGTAGAAACAGTTTTTTAATGATTTTTTATAATTGTATTTGTTGGGGTAAAAATATTTAAGTGAATATCTTCCAAATCTAAAAAAACTATTTAAATGTGAAGTGAAGGAAAATACATATGTATATTCATAGAGTTTCATTTATATGTATCTTTGAACCCAAAGTGCTTAAGATAAAAAATTTCCTAAAAAGAAGTGCATCATTAAGCAGTGTAATATAATTTTTCAGCGTAATTTTATGCAGCAATTCAAAAACATTTAATATCATGGAAAAAGTGGCAGTACGGATAAGTTCTTAAACGTCAGTTGCAAAGAAACTAGTCTCGTATTCTAACATACAACCGTTTGGAATTTTACATTGGGCACATTCATAAGACGTAACTGTTGCGCAACCGTTGAATGTTTTTCATACAAAAACACGCAGCAGTTGCTCAACAGTTTCGTCTTATGAATGCAACCATTGGTATCTGTCTCAAAATGCACCAAAAAAGTTGTCTATGCTTACACATAAAGCAAAATGTGCATCCTTTCTTAAATTTGGCCCATGCAGCGCGTAGGATGCTCCTAGATGGGTCAAATGTATGAGCAACCACACTTTATTTTTCATCTACATCATTTATTTCTTATAAAGGGTGGTTAAATTTCAAGGGCCGATGTTGATTTTGAATAAAACACAAACTATTTAGGAAATTATTGTAATTTTATTTTATTATGATATATTGGTATTACTCAATTATGTATGGAACAAAATATCGGCCAAATGGGCGCCGCGACCACGGCGGCACACCTCCATCCGATGGTCCAAGTTTTCGATGACCCTGAGGCATAATGGAGGTTCTATGCCGTTAATGTGCCGCATTATCTCATCCCTTAGGTCTTGAATTGTTGGTGGCTTATCGACGTACACATTTTCTTTCAAATAACCCCAAAGAAAAAAGTCCAACGGTGTCAAATCACATGATCTTGGCGGCCAATTGACATCGCCATTACGTGAGATAACACGGCCATTGAATTTGTTGCGCAAAAGAGCCATTGTTTTGTTAGCTGTGTGGCAAGTGGCACCGTCCTGTCGAAACCACATATCGTCCACATCCATATCTTCCAATTCGGGCCATAAAAAGTTCGTTATCATCTCACGATAGCGAACACCATTCACAGTAACTGCCTGACCGGCCTCATTTTGGAAAAAATACGGCCCGATGATGCCGCCAGCCCATTAACCGCACCAAACAGTCACTCTTTGTGGGTGCATTGGTTTTTCGACAATCACTCTTGGATTATCATTCGCCCAAATGCGGCAATTCTCTTTATTGACGAATCCACCGAGGTGAAAATGTGGCTCATCACTAAAGATGATTTTCTTCGAAAATCACATTTTCCCATTCGTCCATTTTCATAATAAGTCTGGATAACTTTAACACGTTGTTGGATTGTGTATCTCTCCATGGTTCAAATTGAGTAAGTCTGACATAGAGAAATGTCAAATAAAATTCGGAAAAAAACTTGGCGTTTAGGTGTGGTTCACATTCAACATCGGCCCTTACAATTTAACCACCCTTTATATGTACCTAACCGCTATCTTTATTCCCTAAGGGGGCTTTCATACAAAAAGTCGCATTTAGGGGGGCGCCATACAAATGTGGCGTTTTATGAAATTCTTAAGTTCAATATGAAAATTTTTAATCTTTTGTGAATAAAATGAAAAGTTTTAGACAGATTTTAATCATTTATGGTTTGCACCGTCTCTGATAAAACCCAGACTGTCAACCAGTGCTGCCGCTAGAGAAAAATTAAGTGAAGTAGATTTTGGAAAAAAGTGGAGTAGATTGAATAAAATTGAAGTAGTATACATTTTTGAAAACAAAACAATATAATTCATTTTATTTAATAAGAAAAACAAAAAAATGACATTTCATATTAAATATAGATACATATAATAAAATAAACATACAAATAATAATATAAATCACATTTCGTTACTATGATAAGTACATGTATGTATACAAATATGTTAAAATAATTTTAAATTTTAATTGGTCTTAATTTTTTGGTATTTATTTATGATTTCTTTGGGTGGAACCCAGTTTTCAAATTAAAGGGTTGCTATTCCAGCGATGAAAAATAGCGTTTGCATATGTTCAGTGATTAAAACCACTATTTTCATCGTAATTAAGGGAATATGAAAAACAATTAGGTAATATAGGGAAAAAATTTTAAAACTTGAAGCAGAACAAAAAGTGAAGCAGATTTTTGGAAGAAGGAGTGACGAAGTAAATTTTGTGAAAATGAAGCAAAATACTTCGATTGAAGTAGTAGCGGCAGCACTGCTGTCAACTGTTCTTCAGGAATTATAGAAATACTTCTTAGTAAAACAATAATGATTTTTTGCGAGCTTTAATTTTCTAATACAATTTCAAAATGTTTCTGTTGGAATAACGAATTACTTCTTTAGCAAAAGTTTTATATTTTCATGCGAGCTTTAAGTTTCTGATATTAGGGTTGTGCAAGCAGAAATCTGACTTGAGGTCTTCTCGAGACAAAAACATTGACATATCATACTTCAAGATTGGAGTGCTAATGCCTAAGATATAACTAAAATATTAAAAAGGTAACCCCTACGTTTTTTTTTCGAAAACTCCTAGCAAAAATACTTTATATTAGAGGGTGTACGGCGCACTTTTTTCTTTGCAAGGTGGAATGCTCTAATGAACATACATACTTATTTAGTAACCCTGCAGCCACACGATCAAGTCTTATTTGATAGTCTTTTATATGTACTGTTTGTCAAAATTCCAAAAGCAGAAAGCTGAGACGTATTACTTTCAAGATTTCATCCAGAAAACAATTTATAAATACAAACTTGTAATCAGCTGTTAAATTGAACGTTAAATTGCTAAACAAAAGGAAAGGTGAAATTGATAGCAATCTCGTGGTCAATTTAAAAAGTGTGAGTGCCTTAGTAAAAAAGTGAGAGTGTATTGCAAATTGAAAGGCAAAACTTGATCGTCTGGCCTCCAGGTAAAGGAAAAATATCTATACATATATGATATTTAATTTTTTGAGAATTGGAGGCAACAATGAAATCAAAAATAAAAAAACCTTTTAAGCCCAATTAATAAAGTGTTCGTGATTGGCAGGTGATAGTTTATGATTAGATAGATAGTTTAAGATAGATCAGTGAATGGGTTATTGAACATCAACAAGTGGATTATGAATCCTAAACAATGAAAAACATTTCCCCCTTCGATGGCATTATTAATTGCCAAAATTATACAAATTGCCACATTGGAGATTCAGAAAACCAATATGAGATTGTTGGAAAACGAATGACACTATTTTGGACTAAACGATTATTGCAGCAGTGATTTTTTACCGGGTTTCGAGGCTGTGCATTAATAACCCAGCGTTATGTACCAAATTTTTCTCTTACCGTTCTTTAGATATAAACTAATATATTAAGTGCCACGGCCACTTCTCCACTCCCACAAACATTTTGTCGGGCGTTGTAGATTAATAACTAAGATACTTGTAACTAATTTGGAAACTTTGGCTTTTGTTGTTCTCCAGACATACAGACATACAGAAATCCATAATGTCTTTGTATGGGAGGTGCCACGCCTACTTCTTCTATTCCGCCCAAATTTTGTCGAATGTTCTTTATTGATAACAAAGATGCTTGTTCGTAATTTGGAAACCTTGTCTTTTGCCGTTCTCTATATATAAAAACAACAGCAACAAGGGATTTATGGGCAAAACTGCAGGCAGTCGTGTTTTTGCTCATATATCTGCCACTTGTACACCGATCAGTTTGAATTTCAATAGCAAAATGTTATATAGCATATGCGATATATACATATATATTTCAACCAAGTACCCATAATTTCTGGGGTCTTCGGAAAGCCCATTTCAACAGACAGACGGACATTTATAAATCAACTTCGCTACTTATCTAAGATCCATATTGTAGAAATTACAAACGGAATGACAAACTTATATCTACCCTTTCCACCTGTAGTGAAGGGTATACAAACATTTTAGTCAGGTTTATACAAAGAAATTACTATCGATGACATAATGTTTGGAATATGTGTAACGTAGTGCAACTGTCATCGCTGGGCTGCGCACATTCAAAATGCACAATTTTTAATAGCTTTGGCCCATAAATCAGGTTGAAATTTACCAATAGCTTGTAATATTGGCTTTGAAGGATGCCGTAGATTGTTGCTTAATAAGTTCACATCATCTCCACGTTCAGAATGTCCAATGTGACATAAGCTGTGTGGCACGCTGCGCCTGTTTAAATGTCGTTGGTGTTTTTATCATCAATGTTCATATATCCAATTTGGCAAACAACAACCCTTAGCGGTCACCGTTGACAATGACGGCCTAAACAACGACGTTCTCTCAGAAGTATGTATCCATGACGTCGTTAGAATAAATTCACACCAAAGGGTTACTTTTTCGGGATGCATTGGACGCTTTTGAATTTTAGTTGGGCTAATATCGTGCCAAATTCGACAATTTAGTTTGCTGATAAAACAATTTAAACACTATGCACCGCTGCTGGACGTCCAATGATTCCTAACGTGCTGGCCGTATGTGACGAATAACACAAACTGTTGTTGCCCTATGGAGGCCAATTCACAGGTCTGTTTCTCGAAATCAACTTGACGCCAAATTGTGATTTTAATAAGTCGAGGTTGCGATGCTACTGGCATGTAATTCGCAAATTGACTATGGCAGTGTTGCTTTCATAGTATTGTAAAAGTAAATAACTACTTTGACAACAACTACCAAAAAGTCTGCTCAGACGTTTTATAGTTCAGAGGCTGCGAGGTTGCGATGCTACTAGCATGTAATTCGCAAATTGACTATGGCAGTGTTGCTTTCATAGTATTGTAAAAGTAAATAACTACTTTGACAACAACTACCAAAAAGTCTGCTCAGACGTTTTATAGTTCAGAGGCTGCTGTAACCGAGATATTTTGGAGTTGCGATTTTTCGCGTTCCACTTTAGCTTAAGATACTGATCGGTCGTATAAATATATTTTTTGAACATTTTAAGCCAAACTTAGCTTTATTGAACCTAAATTTGATACTGAGATTTTAAATGAGTTCAAGAAATAGGAATCAGCAGAATCCAAGGAAAAATAAGAACAAATACCTTTCGACAGCTTTTTATGCAACCACTGGCCACGTAAAGGTTATATCAAGGACTGATTTCATCAGCCGGATACCTTTTGGGAATTTGTTTTTATTCAATCATGTTTTTACAGAAAAAAAACAATACAACAGAATTTAATTCAAAAAATGGATAATGGTGGTAAAAACCAAACGAGAAACTACAACATTGTTATGGGTGCGCGATTGAATGCGAACGAAAAGAAAATCGTATTCATCGAAAACTGATGACCAAGGAGTTCATTTTAATTAATTATGATTGAAGATTTGTTTGCGCAGCGGATGGCTCGGGTGCACTGTATACTTTTGTTCTAAGTTTTAGCTAATTTTTCGAGCATTTGAGTCATTTATTGTGTAATGGCCAACACAATGTCATTTTGCAAGATTTGTTAGCCTTACAAATGACCACAGGTACCACAGGTACCACAGAGAAAATAATCCAGATCGATTTACCTTGGTGCCTACTTGACCTAAACCTTTCGAGCAATAATGCCTTTGCATCGTTTAGGTAAATAAACACATTTGTCGGCGATTTGTCCCATTTAGCGAAAACTTCACAAACTGTGTGTAATCACAATTTTTTTTTTAAATTAATTACCAATTATAGTAGACCAAAATCTGAAAAAAAGATATCTAAATGAGCTTTTGCTTACCATTTTTGAATTTAAATATCGTATTGCTTATTAAAGGCTAGGTTGCACTATCACACAAGAATTGCGTATTCCATATTACCTAGTGAGATACAAATCTAATGAGTTTTGTTGCAAATGTCAAAAAATCTTATTTAACATTACAGCTTGTATTCACACTACCACACATGAATATGTTTTTGTTAAAATGCAATCCTGGGGCCTAATTCTGGCAATCGTGATCGAATTCTTTCTCGATTCGAAAGCAATTTTATTTCAGTCAATACTGAACGAATCAAAATTATTTTTTCAGTATTGTGAAACTTAAATGAATGCTTTACAATAACGAAAAATAAAAAAAATAAAAAAAATTTTAAGAAACGCTTTTCTTTACCTTAATATATTGATCAGTTGTGAACACAGAATAAATATGAATACCAAAAAAATCGACTAAAAGTCAAAAAATAACAACATTTCAAACAACATAAACTTTTAAATCAAAATGGAAAACAACTCACACATCCCTTAAAGAAAAGCGTGGGGCGCGTTGTTATGAAACAAAATGCTCAATTATTGAAAATTGGTAGCTTTAAACATGATTGGTTGTATTTCTTTCGGTCTGAAATATTAAAATGTACTCACGGCAGTCATGTTTTTTTTTAAGTTTAGGTTGGTATGGGCTCCCCACGCTTTTCTTTAAGGGATGTGTGAGTTGTTTTCCATTTTGATTTAAAAGTTTATGTTGTTTGAAATGTTGTTATTTTTTGACTTTTAGTCGATTTTTTTGGTATTCATATTTATTCTGTGTTCACAACTGATCAATATATTAAGGTAAAGAAAAGCGTTTCTTAAAATTTTTTTTATTTTTTTTTATTTTTTACTTTTTAGTAACGAATAGCTTTAATTAATACATTACAATTTACATTTACATTTACGAAAATAGTTTTAAATTTAAATGAAAATATTTTTAATATTTAGGGGTAAAAACTGCAGTAAGTAAGGAATTCATTAGAAAATTTTTTTTTAGCCAGGATGAAATCTACGGGGGGCAGAATTTTTTTTGTAAAATGCTTTTTTTAGCCGCCTTTTACTTAACGCAAATGGATGCAAGATTTGATGCTGCGAAGTGAATGTAAAGAAAAGCATTTCACAAAAAAAAATTCTGCCCCCCTAGATTTAATCCTAGCTACGCTCATGTATTCGTGTATTGTCATCGGAAATATGTATGCCTGCAAAGATTCATCCATTTGCATTGAGTAAAAGGCGGTCAAAAAAGCATTTTATCAAAAAAAAATTTTTGCCCCCCCTAGATTTTTTCCTGGCTACGCTCATGTATTCGTGTATAACCATCGGGAGTATGAATGCCTGCAAAGTTTTATGCATTTGCATTGAGTAGAAGGCAGTCAAAAAAGCATTTTACCAAAAAAAATTTTGCCCCCCCCCCCCTAGATTTTATCCTGGCTACGCCCATGTATTCATGTATTGTCATCGGGAATATGTATGTCTGGAAAGTTTCATCCATCTGCATTGAGTAAAAGGCGGTTAAATTAACGTTACAAGATTTGATTTTCCGAAGTGAAGCTAAAGAAAAGGTTTTAAACCCCCTCCCCTAGATTTTATCCTGGCTACGCCCATGGATTCATGTATTGTCATCGGGAATATGTATGCGTGCAAAGTTTCATCCATCTGCATTGAGTAAAAGGCAGTTAAATTAACGTTACAAGATTTGATTTTCCAAAGTGAAGCTAATAAAAAGCATTTAAAAAAATTGTGCCTCCCCCTTGATTTTATCCTGGCTACGCCCATGAATTCGTGTTTTGTTATCGGGAATATGTATGCCTGCAAAGTTTCATCCATTTGCTTTGAGTAAAAGGCTGTCAAAAAAGCAATTTACCAAAAAAAAAATGTTGCCCCCCCTAGATTTTATCCTGGCTACGCCCATGTATTCGTGTATTGTCATCGGGAATATGTATGCCTGCAAAGTTTCATCCATTTGCATTGAGTATAAGGCGGTTAAATTAACGTTACAAAATTTGATTTTCCGAAGTGAAGCTAAAGAAAAGGTTTTAATAATTCCAATTCGTTCAATATTGAATTAAATTGCTTTCGAATCGAGAAAGTACTCGATCACGACTGCCAGAATCTGGCCCCTGATCAAATACAAAGTATTATTGTTTAGAAAAATTTCAAAAAACGATAAAGTCGTATGGGATGTCAAATTTTTTTTCTTAATACATACTTGTAATTTTTATAACGTATTGTAGTCATACTATCCCACTTTTATATATTACAGGAGTTTTTGACATGTATTATTACAATGTATAATAGTGTAAACTAGCCTTTATGAATTAGTTACGTAGAGAATTTAAAATGACCTGCAAAAATATGAAAATAAAATATACAACTTTCGTCCGAAAACAAAAGGGACTGAATTTTCTTAAAATTACAATTTCTATTTAAGCCGAATTTGACCCGGTTTAAAAAAATCAGCCTGATTACGGTTGGCGTTGGCGTATACGCCAAATTCTTTTTTTGTAGCAGAATGAAGAACACAGGCCAAAGCCAACCGTAATCATGCTGAATATAATACAAATAATGTTCCACATTCTTCCATGAGACTTAGTGAAAAAACTTGTTTCTTAACTTGTAGTTTAAAAAACAAAGTTTTCAGACCAACTAAGCACTTTTGTCCTACGCTGTATATTTCTTAGTTTAATTTAAAAAACTAAAGTCATTGCAATAATTTTTTTGTTGTATGATAAAAAATAAACACATGTAGACCTATTAGAGAGTGATGGCTTCCGAGTAAATAGAAATCTAATGTTTATTTTAACTGCAGAGATAAAAGCGTAACAGTTTCTGAGCTAATAGAACACATTTAAGTTAATTTTTACTGCAGAGATAACATTTTCTTATCAAAAAAAAAAAAAAAAAACCACACACATTACAAATAAGAACAGGTATTATGACCTTGAAAATTAATCAATGACTAATTTTCGAAAATATACGAAATGTTCAAGTTAAACGATATCAATGAAAATTAAAATAGGTGTTGTTGATATAAAGGGGGAGCTTTAGAAACCCCCTTTTTGGCTTGCTATATATGTAATAGCCAGATCTGTCTTAACAGCTTTAAAATGGTTACAGCTAAATGTGGTTATCTCTCGAGAAGAGCTTATGGATAGGGATGCAACATCGTTCTAAAAAACATCGATGTTTAAAAACGTCGATGTTTCCACGATAAGCATCGATACTAAAAAACATCGGTAAAAATACGATACATCGATGTTTCAACATCGATGTTATAAACTATATATATATGTGTTCCTCTAACTCCCATTCGAGCATAGGGCGCCAATAACAGCTGATCGCCAGCGGACCCGATTTTGTGCCGTTGATCTTAACTCGTTCCAAGATAGGCCAAGACTGTTCATCTCAGTTTCGGTGGAACGTCGCCACGTTGTACGTGGTCTGCCAGGTTGCCGGCCAGATTGTTGAAATGGGTTCCATCGAAGTGCCTGTTTGGCGACGTTGTCGTTGTTTCGTCGTAGTGTATGACCAATCCATTGGCACTTGCGCTTCCGTATTTCAATTTCTATCGGAATCTGTCTTGACTGCACTAACAGGTCGGCATTAGAGACTGTCCGAGGCCAGAAAATGCGAAGAATTCTTCTGAGACAGCGGTTGACAAATGTTTGTAGGCGGTGGGTAATAATATTCGTAACTTTCCAGGTTGTGCATCCGTAGAGAAGTACCGATTTGACATTTGATTCGAAAATTCTAAGCTTAGTGCGAGGACTTATTTTGTTGTTTTGCCATATTGGGGCTAATATGCCAAAGGATGATCTTGCCTTGTTTATTCTACTCTCTACATCTAAGTCGGCACCTCCATTTCCGTCAATCTCACAACCCAAGTAGCAAAAGTTGGACGTGTAGTCGTAAATTTGGTCGCCTATATTTAGTGTTGATGGAGAGTCAACTCCTACACTCAGTGCCTTTGTTTTTCCGGTATTAATTTTAAGACCTGTACAGCGCAGTTTGTCTTGAAAATTTAGTGTTGTCTGTTTTAGATCACAAAGTCTGTGCGAAAGTAAGCATATGTCATCTGCGTATGCCAAGTAGTTCAGGTATTTGTTGTTGATTTGCCACTGTATACCATGACTGCTATTTTCTATGTAACTTAGAACATCTTCTATCACGACAAGGAATAACAAAGGAGATAATATACATCCCTGGCGAACTCCACTTTGCACCATAAATGGGTCAGATAGCTTCCCCTTGTGAAGAACGAAACATCTGGCTTGGTTATAACTTTCCTTGATCAGCGATATAAGTTTTTCCGGTATACCTCTTCTTTGCAAAGCTAACCATATGAACTCCCGGTTAATACTATCGAAAGCTTTTTCAAAATCAATAAAAAGAAGATGGAGCTTGGAGTTGAATTCCACACACTGCTCTGTGATTATTCGTAAGGTGTTGATATGATCCGCACAGGAATATCCACTGCGAAAACCGGCTTGGCATGAGCTGATGGTATTTTCCAGGTGCTCTTTTATATGTTATAAACTACTTTGCAGCTATACTTATGGGTTGTTCAAATTCGTGTTTGTTACTGAAAATCTTAAGGCCCAACTATAATATGCATAAGATTGCTTAAGCTTCCGTTAAAAATTAACAAAAAACCTGTCAAATGCATTTAAATACACAAAAACAAAATAAAAAACATTTGATTCCGTACAGAAAGTGCAATCAGTTTCACATCTTGCTTAAGCAAATTACAGAAAGTTTTCTTCAGCACAATATGATTTGACGCATATTATAGTTGGGGCTTTACACTTGCAGTCTCGAAAATTGTTTTAACATTTCTTGAAATTATAAAAGAAGCTACACCTTATTACATAAAGCTATGCAATGCATTGTATGTACATATCTACATATGTATGTGCCGTGCCTACTTTGTACTGCTATGCTTTGAAATACACTTTTGTTATTTTTAAAGTTAGGGTTTAGTGGAA
Organism: Pollenia griseotomentosa; assembly: GCA_963931875.1. NCBI lineage: Eukaryota > Metazoa > Arthropoda > Insecta > Diptera > Polleniidae > Pollenia > Pollenia griseotomentosa. Next base: position 196,309,341 of record OZ007561.1, on the reverse strand, counting down.
AAAATTAATAAAATTTAAATTAAAAATGGTTAAAATATTATTAAAAAAAATTTTAATAAATGAAAATATTAAATGGACGATGTCGATGTTTTTTAGTTTTGATGTCGATGTATCGCCGATATATCGTCCATCAAAACATCGATGTTTATGAACGATACATCGATGTTTTCTAAACATCGATGTATCGTTTGCATCCCTACTTATGGATGACCGTTGTTGCTTTTTTTTAGTAAGATATACTAATTTTTGCTATTTTTTATTTTTGTTTAAAGCTGTAGGTGACCCGTACCGTTAGCGTTTGTTTTTAACATTTCCCTGTAACTTCTTTCTCTTAGCCCATCAGTTATTTTTTTTTAATTTAGTCAGAAAAAAAAATTTAATTAATTATTCTTACCAGCTTCAGCATTAAATATGGCATTGACATTAAATAGGTATTAAGTGTATGAGCTAAATAATAACACAGCACATGGTTAAACGAATAAGTAAGTATAGTCGGCCAAGTTAAATACCCTACACGACTGACTTGCTCATATTTAAAAATTAATGGGAATTATGGACATACTGGCACAACATTTTGTAATGACGTTAAGATTTTTTTATTTTGTTTAAATACCAAAATCTATATCAGATATATTAGTTTTATTGGAGGGTATCCATATATGGGGTTCATGGCAGAGCTGTTAATGAATCATTCATTTTTGAATTAATTCGTGTATCATTCATGCACTGAATTAGCAAATTTTACATTAATTCTTTTCCCACAAAAAAATGAATTGAGTAAATTTGAGTTAATAACAAAAATTTGGTAAAAATGAATTGCAATTCATTTCCAATTCATTTAAATTGAATTAAATGAAATTTGAATTTATTTTGTATTGGAATGGAATTGCCAGGTAGCGTCAGAAAAGGAATTAAATTATTTGGTATAGGCGAAAATCCTATTCAAATCAGGGTTTAAAAAACTGTAGTCGAAACCAAAAACTGTCAAACAAAAAACGAAAATTGTGTACACCTTTTTGCTTTTTGAGTTGGCTTGACAGCGACTGTTTATATTTAATGAATTAGAAGTAAAAGCAACAGTTTTTTTTTTGGCCAATGACAAATAAAGAAGTGGAAGAAATGGCAGTTTTTCTACTTTGACTGCAGTTTTTTGAACGCTGATTCAAATAGAAAAATTTAGTTTATTTGCTAAAAGAAACTTACATTTTTATTTTTATCAAACAGTGTAAAAATATTATTAAAGGCGTGTTTAACATTAATTTTCCAGCAGTAATAAAAATAGTAAATTATAGTAATTCCTCCTAGATCTGCTCTTGGATTTGATTGATTGCAACTCATTTTTGATTTTATTCATTTGAATTGCAATTCATTTGAGTTCATCAATTCAATTAAATTCAATTCAAACAATTCACTTTAACAAATCCATTTGAATGGGAAACGAATTTCAATTCATTGTACATGTTCATTTGAATTGAAAACGAATTGCAACTCATTCTACAAATTCATTTGAATTGGAAACGAATTGAAATTAATTTCTGGCTAATTCGTTTAAATTGATTCAATTCTATATTTAAGTTTTTATCGACCTTTTCCTTATTTTATTATTGGTTTGCTTAGAAAATTCAAAATTCTTTTTGTTTTGAAAATAATTAATTCGAAAGTAAGCTAATTCGTAACGAATTAAAATCAAAAAAGAACGACTCATACAGCTCTGGTTCATGGTAAATTTTGGATCTACAGTCACAAACTTTTTTTTTTTTTTTAAAATATACTGTATAATTTTATTACCATACAAACATTTATAAGAAATTTATGGCCGTAAAAGCAAATTTTTGGAGTACTTTTTTAGAAGCTCCCATTAAATTTTGTAATGTGATTACGTTTGAAATAAGAAATTTTCGTAATGAATTTTGTTACAATTGAAAGGTATACGATCAGAAAAGCCTTGGTCTGGTAGGACATTTGTTTGTGAGCTATAAGTCTTTAAGCTCACGACCCAACGGACGAGTACGTTCGACCCAAAAGGTGATTCCGACTCAGTTTTTGTGTGTTACATGCATCAGCACAAACGCATAATCCCCCTTTCCATATGTGCAGGCGAAGGGTATAAAATATGTCAATATAGAGCATATTAGATTTGAAATTTATAGTTCCAACACAGAATGTTAAATCTATGAACACTATCTTTTGAGTGTGTGTTTTACAGCGAAAAAAGTTTTGCAGTTAAAACACTTTAAAAGGCAGTTTATTTTGAAAAAATATTTGCTTAATCCTCAGAACAAACATAAAGAATTTTCATAATAATACTTTTTTTTTTTTTTTTTGTGTATGAATAAAATAAAATATAGATATTAAATTTTTTGTATTTTTTATACAAAACTTTCTTAATGTTTTTCGTTTCTTTTTTTTTTTTTTTAATTTGCATTTATCAGCTGGCCTGGCTATTCATAGAGAACCGGAAATATTTATTCTTTATTTGAGCCAAAAATTAAAAATTTGATCTATAAATTCCAATTGCTTGTATACAATGTGTACATACAATAAAAAAAATATACAGTATCTGTATCTGCTTTATTAAAACAAAAAATAATTCTTAGAATTCGCAAAAATATTGTTCTTATTTTTCTGTACATAAAATTCAAGTTAATCTGTACAAAGAATTATGTTCCCAATACAAAAACTTATAAATTTACATGTACATTTAAAATGTATTTTGTTTATCAGTTAATAAACTTTATTGTTTTGTTATAAAGAGGGTTGTTTTAAAAATTTTGTAAAAATACGATTAGTTAGTAAGAATAAATCATTTCTAATCGTTTAGAACATGTCTGTCTTTGCTTGTGATCGTCTAATAAAGTTTGTCATTCACCTTTCGCTTGTAATGTTCAATTCAAGAAATTTTCATTTAACGCATTTGGTCTAGGAAATCAATTTTTGAAGGGAATCCAATTAATTTAGTATAACAGTATACCTTCCACCACTAGTGATCATCCAAGATCCCCAGTAATTTCAAGTCGATTTAGCCATTTCCGTCTGTTTAAATCACGGAATGTTTTTTTTATTGAAATAAGGTCCAATTCAGTTTTACATGACTAGAAATAAAATCATAAAAATTTGTTGTAAACTAACCATAATTCGCATTTAAAGCGTACTCTTGGAATGTAATTAAATACGACTTAAATCGCAACAAATGCCAATAAAGCTTCCAGAAATATTTTAACTCTCGGTGGAGGGTATCAAAAATTCGGCAAAGCCGAAAACTTGCTTATGGGTCAAATCTGCGATCTATATTTACTTTAGAGTATGAAACGTTTTTAAATAGTGAAGAAAATTGCTTTTTGCTTTTCTTAGTACCGAAACGCACAGGAACTATACCCTAATCCAAAGTTATTAAGACACATGTGGGAATTCGCATACATTTTTATTCTATACTCCCACTGCTTAGTTAGGAACCGGAGTTATCTAAGTGTCACTTCGTTTATTTGATTAATGAATTCTCACAGGTATATTCAGCATCAGATTGAACTGCACACCAGGTTACAGGCAAATATTAGCTTCTATTATCACGGACAGTAATAATTATACCTTTTTTCATAAAAGTTGGATGAAAACAGTTAGTTTTTACTTCATATTTTTTGAGCAAAAATTAAAGTTGTATTTTGATTTTTTTCGAGCACAATTAACAGTTATTTTTTGAAAAAAATAATTTTGAATAACACTGCGCTAGAATTTGACACTTGTTTTCGAGATAAAACACTTTTTCGAAAATTAAGGACGTTGCACAACATTCGTATATTCGCGTAACACAAAAACGGTTTAGTTTATTGAACATACCGAAATTCCGAAATTTTTTAGCTTATTCAGCAAACTAAACTGTTTTTTTAGTAACGCGAATATATGTTGTGCAACCTTGTCCATTTTTCAAATAATGGTATACTCGAAAGGAGAGGTAAAAAAAAAAAAAAAACAGTTATCACCTCAGGACTCAGTGTATTCGAATTAAGTTTACCCGCTGGGTGATCCGCTTGTCGGTTTTTTAACTAGCACAGTGTAATAATTTAGTAGACCTTAAATATTTATTTAAATGTGTGATCACAATGGGGATTTCTTATGCACATCAAAATAAATATATATAAAGTCAACTAGATTATTATATCACGTACATTTCTTTAAAAAAATCTATATTTTTGCTTAAAAAAATTAAAATAAAAAAAAAACTGTAATTTTTGCTCGAAAAAAATGAAAATGAAAAATTATTAACAAGACTACGAAGATTAACGACGTGTAAAATTTCCAACTTTTATATTTGATAAATACACTGAAATTTATTGTTGAGGGAAAGCTAGTTTCTATGCGCATTTCACTGATTGCTTAGGCCAGATCATCAGGAAACATTTCTCCAAAGATTTAATAAAAGCTAAAAATATTATACAATTAAAACTGTAAAGCTAATAGGAATTATAGACACTTAAAATTCTACCTGTAACAATATCAAAGCTTAAACAAAAATAATTGTTAACAAGGTTTCGTTTAAATGTGCTAAATTCCCATTTCATACTATTGATAAACTGAAATTTATTGATGATTGGAATAGCTATTCCTATGCGCATTTCGCTGGTTGCTTAGGCCAGATCGTCAAACAAATTACTTTATTCTATTTTGCCAGTTCCGTTTAATTTACACTGCCACATGAATATTAGTTATCAAAGTTTTTCTTGGGATTCAAAAAATTAATTAACAAGGTTTCGTTTTAATGTGCTAAATTCCCATTTCATACTATTGTTAAACTGAATTTTTATTTTTGCTCAAACAATTACAAATAAAAAAAATAACTTAAACTTTTGCTCGAAAATCTAGTACACAAAGTTCAATATGGTATACTTAAATCAGTTTTCCGACATTTATGTACTTTTATATGCTTTTTTATTTTAAAATTTAGGAAAAAAAAAACGTTATTTCGGTGTCTGGCTATTATACTTTAAATTCTCAACAAAGTATATGGGATTTCCCGTATAACTAATTCTGTAAAAAGTGTCAAAGTAAGCAGGAAGTGCAGAATGGGATGGTTCATTAAACTGCAATAACAAAAGAATAAATTCACACTCCATATTTGGATTAGCAAGTCATTACCTAAACAAGTTGATCCGCAACATTATAAAGAATGGGTTTGCGAGATTTAATTACAAATAGAAACTGGGAATTATTTCCTTCCGAAGGTTACTTTATATTATATTCAACATTTTTCATTTTTTCGATTCTATGAGCTAAATTTCAGTTATGTATTTTATAAAGCTTTTTTTGTAATAGTTCTATTCCTTCAATTTTTCAGAAATGACTTTATACACTACCAGACTATTATATTGTATTTTCTTGGTACATTTTACCTTAGCTTTCCTTTGGAAAGCAATGAGGTATATTTTATGTACAGAAAAATTTACAATTATTAGACACCAGCAGAATGTAATGCATAGTCTGGTAGTGTATAAAGTCATTTCTGAAAAATTGAAGGAATAGAACTATTACAAAAAAAGCTTTATAAAATACATAACTGAAATTTAGCTCATAGAATAAATTCGAAAAAATGAAAAATGTTGAGATTTAATTACAAAAATAGCTTTCAGTAAAAGGTTTTCATTGCCTTCATTTAAGGAAAATACGACAAGCGTAGAATTCCGAAAAGCAATAATACTTGTTACAGAATAAACTAAAAGATCCACTTAAAAAACAATAGTCCTGATTGACCGTTCGAATGATAGTTACTATTCACATGAAAATATCAAGTCATTGTTTCAATAAAATATTTATTAACTAAATGCTTACAGACTAACAAATACTAACAGAAAAGCGTATACTTTCTACGGAACAACCCTCGCATGCTTAAGTTGTTGCTTCTTTTCTTTCAATAATTCCCTATTCCGATTAATGTAGGTCTTGGATTTTTGTGGTTTACATTCCTTTTTAAAATTTTTTTTAATTAAATTCAAAATAAATTTTATTATTTGTTGAACATGTTTTATTATTCAGCAAAAATCGTGATTGCAGCAAACATTTTATGAAACGTGTTGAATGAGTTGGGCGCTAAATAAATAAAAATAGCTACACCCCATATCGCTTACTCACAACTTTCAGGCGAAGCATGTAGGCAACAAAAATTATTTTAAAATTTACTGTTACTTAATTCGGTGTTGATTTAGTTTATATGAAATATAAAGCACGACAAACAAAATCTTGTTAATTAAAAATTCTGTCTTTCCAAAAATTACTTCAATAATATTTATTGGATCTCATAATTTAAAATAAATTTTTCGCTTTTTATGTTTTTACCGAGTTGTTTATGATTTCATTGTTTTTTAATGATAAGAATTAAAAAAATAATAATAAAAATTCGCCTTTATTTTCACCTTTGACGACGAGTGGGACACATATGTCCCATCATACTTTCGGATCTATCGAGAAAACTATAGAACCAATTTCAAATGCGTTAATCAATAAATTTTCATAGCGCATTAGCGCATATAACACTAAAAGTTTATCAACAGTAATAATTATTGCCCGAGATATTGGCAAACTTAAATGCCAAAAAAATAAATTCGAATTTCTGACTTTAAGAAACCCTTAAGCTCAGTTGACACAACAAAATCTTATCGTTAGCAGTAATACTAAAGAAAGCATTTGTTTTTTTTTATCGAACAACACGAATTAGATTAAAATCCATTCGAAAATGTAGATGAAATGACGAAAAACTAAATGGGACATATGTGTCCCATTCGTCGTCAAAGGGTTAAATTCAAAATAAATTTTATTATTTGTTGAACATGTTTTAATATTCAGCAGAAATTGTGAGTTGGGCGCTAAATAATTCTAGCTCATTTAAAATATTTCAATGTTTGTGTTTTTTTTTGTTTGTTTGTTGTTACACAAGTTACGAAACTGAAGTTTAAAAATAAATTTGTAAAAATCTCTTTGAAAACTTTGTATTTTAACACTTTTTGTAAATTGTAAGCTCGCACTATATGATATAAAGTTTTTAGGAATGTTTCTCTATTTGAAAAGCTGATAATTGGAAAAAATCTCATAATAGTCATTACCGGAGACATGAAACTATTTTCCTTTTCAATATAAAAAGCTTACAAGCTACTGATTTTAATTTTTGCTTCTTTTTTGCATGTTTTTAAAGAATTTTGTTGACATTCAAGTTGTGTAGGTAAAAATATACGAGAACCTTTGCAACCTCAGCAATATAAACCAAGACGACTGCTTTGGATTATCTGAGTACCGTCATTTCATCCTACCTCAAGTTGGTTTACTAATTAATTGAATACATTGCGTCTGCTAACAGATCGGCATATAGTAATAATTTTATTACATACAAACCGTAACAATACACAGCAGCTTTTATTTAATAACAACAGCGCACAGGAACACCCGCTAGCTTCTCTTAAAGTAACGGACAAAACTCAATCCCTAACTTGGGATTTTTAAAATTTCCTTTACAAGATTAACTCCCTAAGTAGCCACCATGTGACTACCGATTTTACCAGCTCAGTTATCAAATAAGCTTTAAGGATTAGCTACACCTCATATCGCTTACTCACAACTTTCAGGCGAAGCATGTGGGCTTAGCAACCCCGCAACTTAATAGTTTGGTGAAGAATATTTCGAATTCGTTAAGATCTACTCTTTCCAAAATTTAAATACCACAGCAGCCATATTTTAAATAATTTCCCAAGTTGCGTTATTTATTTGTGCGAGAATCAAAGACTTTTATTTTCTCTTAATCTTTTACATTTACTAAAATAAATATTTGTTATTTTTTTATACTAGCAAATGCTAAACAAATACAAACACATAAGTTAATTTATAAGTAATAAGCCCCTATATGAATGTTTTATAAAGCAGTTTGATAAAAAATAATAACAATGTTTTTTTAAGATAACACACTCTTCCAAGTAAGTGGTGTTATCTAATTAAATGAATGCATTATTATAAAAAAAACAACAAGAAAATATTCTGCAATGCGCCACATGTCTGAAATATTTTAAATCAGAATAACGACAATTTTAAAGAATGATTTTGACTATGACTTTGATTTTTTGCTTCGGGGAACAAGTATTAAGACCCAGTTAGGCACCGTACTGTAAGCACGTGGGTGCACTTATAGAACATTTAAAAACGTGTCATTTGTTTTTCCAATACATAAACAAAAAGCAATAGTATACTTAAAACCATACACACAGTGATAAGAATCAAAAAGGTTTAAATGGTGACCGCTGTGCAAAAAAAGTACCAATAGATTTAAATGGTATAAAAACAGTATTTTGTGCATGTAAAAAACGTTAATAATTTAATATTTATATTATATATTTACAATAAACCAATTTGCATATACATATGTATATTTTTACCATACATATGTATATTGTATTGTGGTGTATGCACCAAACAAGGTTTTGCCACCATTTAAAGCCTTTTATTTGTTCCACATTTCCATTGTATGTGTATATGTATTTGTTTATTTTTTACATCTAAACATATATATGTATATATTTGTTTATATTGAAATATGTTGTATTTTAAGTTATTTTGTCGCAATTCTATCGCTTTACTGAAAAAAGTACAAACAAAAAGAGCAAAAATACCCGCATTCAATGCAACATACAAGCCGCCCATCACTGTTTTACAAATGTCACGTAACAACGGTTTAAAATTCTATTTTATACAGAATGGTACGTTGCAACTACGGTACATTACATTTCGGTAAGCTTTTGTATTGCTTTTCATATAACAAAAAACGAACAGCTGATTGATACTAAAGATAACTAAAGGCTCAGTAAGGCAAACGTTGCTGTATCCGTAATGTACCGCACCGTACTGTAAGCACGTTGGTGCACTTATAGAACGTTTAAAAACGTGTCATATGTTTTTCCCATACATAAACAAAAAGCAATACAGTAGAATCTCACAAATTAGAACCACTTTGTGCACCGGGCAGTTCGAATTTCTGAAAAGTTCGAATTTCTGGACATTTTTTTTTGTACAGAAAATGATGAAATTATAATGAAATAGTGATAGATAATGAATATTTGTGTTAGCGTTATTTTAACTCTAAACAGTTTTTATTTAATAAAATTTAATTAATTGAAAATATTAAATTCATAGAAAAACTTTTAAAAAGTTTATTTAATTATTAGGTACTTATTGGTCTTTAAAATAAAATAAGTAATACTTGTTTTTTCTGATTTATTAAAACTGGATACAACGATATCGTTACGGACGTTCAAAAGGTTAGACATGTGTTTACTGGAATATATATAACTGGTTTTGCACCATTTTATAACATTATTGATCCCTTCAAGGACTTTTAAATGAGGAATAGCTGGCATTATAGAGCGTTTAATTTTTCTCCTATTAAGTTCAAAATCATAAAAAAAAAATTTTTCTAGTAGAAATAAAAACAAAAAAAAAAAAAACACTTCCAGGAATTAGAACCTGTGGGTCTAATTTCAGAGCGTCCAATACATTAAAATGGCCGGTTCTAATTTCTGGACGGTTCGAATTTGTGACGGTTCTAATTTGTGAGATTCTACTGTAGTATACATATCACAATGCACACAGTGATGGGAATCGAAGATGTTTAAATGGTGACCGCTGTGCAGAAAAAGTACCAAATGATTTAAATGGTATTTAAACAGTATTTTGTGTATGAATAAAACGTTAATAACTTAATATTTATAATATAGATTTACAATAAACAAATTTGTATTTCAGCATATATATTTTAGCAAACATATATTGTAAATATGCATACACCAAACAAGGTTTTGATACCATTTAAAGCCTTTTATATATTTCACATTTCCATTTTATGTGCATATGCATTTGTTTATTTCATACATCTAAACATACGTATATACATAAGTATATTTGGAAATATGTTGAACTGTAAAGCTACGGTCAGACTTATCAAATATTTGACGAAAAAAACGGGACCAACAACCAAACTAAAAAAACATTTCGCTTAATATCAAAATTTATTTTTATTAAAATACCACATCTTACAAAAAACGGTTTTTTGCTACGTCTGGTAGAATAATTAGTTTATTGTGTAATATTAAGACCATTTTAAATCTCACTTACTATTAACAAAAGAAGGGGTTACGCTTATTTGATCAAATATTTAATAAGTGTGACCGTAGCTTAAGTTGTTTTGTCGCAATTCCATAGTTATACTGAAAAAAGTACCAAAAAAAAAAGAGCAAAAATACCCGCATTCAATATAACAAACAAGCCGCCCATCACTGTTTTACAAATGTCGCGTAACAACGGTATGAAATTCTATTTTATACAGAATGGTACGTTGCAACTACGGTACATTACATTTCGGTAAGCTTTTGTATTGCTTTTCAAATAACAAAAAACGAACAGCTGATTGATACAGTACAGATACGGTACAGCAACGTTCGCCTAACTGAGTCTTAAGCCTTTACTTTGAATATTTGTGGAAATGTATGCAGAGTTTCCTTGTCTATGTATTTGCTCAATATCGATTCAATGACATCGCAACCCCAAAACGTTCACCAATAATAACACAAGAAAAATTTTAAGGTTCAACATATTAGAATCGATTTACTTATGCCCGGTTAGACGCTGCGAAATGTGGTCCAGAAAATATGGTCCAAAAAAGCTAATTAACCAGGCAATTCTCAGTGTGACCTATAGGTAATGAAGATTAGCGATAATGGTAATACTACAGGCTGGAGATGACCCTGGCGACATCATACCGTACCCTCTTGTGGTTGGGGAGGTAACCTATGAAGAGTAGGACACAAAAATAGCCGAATGTTAAAAATGTTTAATTTGATTTTTTACTTATATTATTTGAAAGAAAAATCAGTTTTGTTTTCATTACTGAAGGTATGGGAATTGTCGGGTTAACATTTACCAAAACTTAGGGATCTAAACGTACACCTTGTTAAAGATGAAAAAAAAAAAATTTTTTGCCAAATATACTAGCCCTGAATTTACTTAATAGCAGTGGCCATCTGAGGTTAAGGAGGAGGCACACTGCTGACTTGGCCCACTCGTGAGAATATAAATTTAAATAAAAACATGAAATTTTGTCTGGCATTGGCTGGACTTGATACTTTTATTTAGTCTTAAGATTTGAATACTTATTGTTAGTTCACAATTATTAAGTGAAGATTCAATAATTAAATAAAATGTTAAAAAAAAAAATGTCATTATGCAAAGTAACTTAATAGTTTTATTGAAATGTCACCCCAAAATAATGAAAAAAAGCCCTAAAAATAGAATGAATATGGCCCTTAATTTAGGACAATTCTTCTTTACTAAAAATCACCCTAAATTTGTAAATCAATATTTACCCCAAAAAGTTAAAATGAAATATAACACACACACAGAAAGTTATATTAGAAATTTGGGTTGTGTGCCGTTGTATAAAATATTATACATTTTAATTTGACAACGTATCTACATCGTACTCTACTACATTCATACGGTGCAGTCGTGTTCCTACGGTAAAACTTTTTCCACGTAATTATTAATTAAAATTTGTAGGAAGTTAAATTATGAACAAGTAACATTTTGAACTAATTATTTCATCAGCGGCCCCGGACCAGACGTTTTTCGAAACGAGTACTGTGAACAGCGAGCGATACAGAGCCATTCTCAACGGCTTTCATCTACCTCAACAGGACGAATCAGGACAGAAGGAGGGAGCAACGGCGCATACTGCATAACATACAATCAAAATTATCAAGTCTGCATTTCCAGGTTGTATAATCTCTGGTTTTAGTGATTTGCACTGACCTGCAATACCTCTCTATTTATCCGATCTAGACTTCTTATGGTGTCTCAAAATCTAGAAGTAGAAAAGGGATTTAAAATAATATAAAACGGTTATAAATTCTGGATGCGGCCATTGCATTCTTTCTACTTAATGAAAAAACAAAAAAAAAAAAAAAAAAAATGGACATAAAAATGCACAATCCAAAAGCAAAAAAAAAAAAAAATTACAACCAATGAACATCATGTGAAAACATTTGCGCCACTGGTGACAGGTTTGTTTTATGACTGTCTGGACTTTGTACTTAGTCTTACTTAGGAGCTGTGCTGTGGTGAATAGTACCGCGATTTGAATAAAAACCAAAGCTAGATCTAAAACCAGTACATTACTAAACAATGTTTTACGGATCTGCTTATTTTAAGCCCCTAAATATTTTGTACCTTGTTTTTGAGAGTCACGTCTAGTTAACGAGTAAAGAATAGTGTGGGTTTCATTCCATTTTTATCATTTTGTATAAACTTAATATTGAATATGTATTTTGTCTTAAATCTATAATAAAGGGTTATTAGATATTGTATTTAATGTTTGTTTTTACTTTGCAATAATTAAACTTTAAACTCTTATCGAATGTCAAAAAAATTTTAGAATAAATGGTTCCTAATATATAATAGGTGTTGTTTTATCATATCATAGGTTTTAATTTCGTTAAATTTAAGAATTTGCTTATACCTTTCTATTACAACCTCTTTAAATATTTTTTCTGCATTACTTAAAAAGAAAATATGTACCTTAAACATGTTAAAACTACCCAATTTTTCTCAACTTAACAATCCCTACTACATACTTTCTATTTATGAATAAACTTTCACATATGATCCGTCCAAACCCACTCACGAACGTAAAATTTATATGTTTTGTGCCTTTTGATTTAAAATCCCCTTAAAGTAGGCTTTATGTATTTTTTGTTTGTATGTAAATTCTATTAATCGAAAATGTAAATAAGTATTGCCTACACTTTAGGGGATTTAAAATTGAATGGTATGTCAACAATGTTGATACATTATTTTAGGGATACACTTAACAAAAAAAAAAAAAAACACTAACGACAATGAACGTCCAACAATGTTTGAAAAAAAAATCGATAAATTTATTGAACTGTTAAATAAGCTCAATTACCAAAATCAAACCTAGTCCTTTTTTTTTGATAAAAAAGGAAAGTAAATGAAACGTGCCTCAAACGCTTTACATTTCAGTGGATTTTTAACACAGTTGTTTTTAATGCCCTTCGTGTTTAAATGCTGAATGTATGTAGGAGTTTTTTTTTTTAAAGTAATGAACCTGAACGAAAGTGAATGTCTTTCTCAGAAAAAAACGAAAAATATTAAAAAAACAACAATTTATTTTTAGTTCAGTTATACTTGAGTAGTATAGTTCTAGTTATTTCTAGCTTAGTAAAGTTCTAGTTCATTTCAAGTTCAGCTTTAGTTCAAATCTTGTTTAGTTCTAGTTCAGTTTTGTTCAGTTCTAGCTTTGTTCTAGTTAAGTTCTAAACTAGATATTTCAGTTTGAATATAGTTCAATTAGTATGTTTGTATTTTAACATACATATTTCGATTCTATCAATAGTTAATTTTCTATAAATCCTTAAAATATGCTTTACAAAAAATGCTGACCTGTTAAAACTATAATCTTGTTAAGAAGCTTTTCATTTTTTTAATAAATTAAAATTGTTATATTGTCGAAAAGTATACTTTAATTTGATAAGAATTAAATAAAAACTCTAATGTGTAGTAGGCTCTTATATAATATTAATTAAGTTTTCGTGTGAGAATTAATTAAACTGAAACTATTGTTGTGTTAAAATTCACCAACGACCACCCTTAAAGTCTGCTTTAAATGAAATACTAATAGAATTGTTATATATTTTATTGTATAAATTTAGGAATTATTTAATGTATAATGATATGAATGTTAGGTTTCCTTGTTTAATGTTTAAGAAATCTATAAATACTTTAATTAATGATAATAAATCTCTGAATACATTTAGACATTTGTTATTTTGTATTTCTCTGGACTTTGTTTAATTAAATTTCAAACACATGTGCATGAAAACATGATTCATTGAATATTTATTTATTTATTTATTGTTGAAAATTGAGCAATAATAATGTAATTGCCCCATATAATTCAAAGAGAAAAATAAACAAGAGCGTTAAGTAAACAAAAAATTTTAGGTTTCCACAAGTGTTTTTCATACGGGATAAAAATCCCGGGATCACGCACATTTTTCGAGGGGAAAAAATCCCGTGAAATTTGTGCGGGAATTCCGTGGATTTTTTTGTTTAATTATGATATAATTGTAAATAGGTTATGTCAAGAAATATGTAGATGCAAATTAAAATCCGTTATGCACATTGCCTTACATTATTGATACTGTAAAATTTCAAACTAGTAAAAGAAGAGATTTAAATACAATTTAAAATTTTTTAAAGGCCCAGATTTATTTTGTATAACCAAAAAAAAGTTGTTCCCACTTGCTTTAAAAAATGTAATGATTAAATATGCAGAGCAGCTGCATAAAGGATTTTTTTGAATTCCGCGAAATTGAAAAAGAAATCCCGCTTTCCCGGGAAATGAAAAAGGATAGGAAAAGAAAAACTCTAGTATGTACCTGAAATTTCATTTAAAAAATTCTATAGTATAATTTTAGGAATTTTCTTTTGATTATTTGTCTATATAAAACACTACGTTTTCCTTTGAATTCTACTTCAACCAAAATTGTGAACAAGAATGAATTGAGAAATATGTGTATGTACATGAATGAATAAATTTTGTTTCTAAATATCTTTTTATTATTTCTATTTTAACAATATAATCAATGTAACAATTGGGAATACATACATAATTTATAATAATAACATTAAAAATAACAGTAACAACTACAAGTATACAAGCAATTAAAACAGACTCAGACAGTCTCGGGCAAATGACACAAAATTTAGGATTTTCCTTATTTGGCATTTGAATTAACTATTAAAATCTTTATTAACAGAGTAAATCAATAATTAAAATAACTGTTAAACATTAGAAATAGCTTTTGAATATTTGAACTTATATAATTTTTGATAATACTTAATATGTACTTTGGCAAAAGTGTTTAAAATTGTTAAATGCGAGCGACCGACACGCCTCTATCTAAAGTTGCTTGCGATTTTGTTATTAAAAAAAACAAAATTTGGGTCATCGCCGCCCGCCAGCCTCAATTCTTGCAACGCGAAATGAAACTAGAATATTGGTAGAGCAAATCTGCCAAAGGGTTTTGAATTTTTTAAAAAGGCGTTTGGTATAAGTCAAAAAATATATACTAAATGTACTTCTGAGCTAAAATTCTATTTCAGATGTCTAAAGTAGAATTGTATGGCGATTCTTTTCGAAGAATATATTAACCCGCTAACACTAATTTTAAGGGGTAATTTTTGTCCTTTTTTTTACTTCCACACAAAAGTATACTAAAACGGCACTTTAGAGGGTTAAAATGTTCGACGAATATTTTATGCATCAAATTTGACTTGGGGTCTTTTAAGACCAAAAAATCATGCAATGTATGTAAAACGGGTTTTCGAAAAATTTCAAGGCCCGGAATTTCATAAATCCGTTTTACAGAAATTGCAAGATTTTTTTGTCTTAAAAGACCCCTAGTGAAATCTGATGCATAAAATATTTTAACCCTCTAAAGTGCTGTGGAAGTTAAAAAAAGGACAAAAATTACCCCTTAAAATGAGTGTTAGAAGGTTAATATATTCTAAGAAAAGAATCACCATACAATTCTACTTTAGACATCTGCAATAGTATTTTAGCTCAGAAGTACATTAAGTATATATTTTTTAACTTATACCAAACGCCTTTTCAAAAAATTCAAAAACTTAAGTGACTTATATTTCGGGAACCCGAGCTAACTTTTCAAAGCCCTTTGGCAAATTTGCTCTACCAATAGTCTAGTTTCATTTCACGTTGCAAGTATTGAGGCTAATTTTTTTTGTTGCACAGTGTTATTTATCGAGATAATTAATTATTTTGTTAAAGGTAATGATTCACTTTCTAGGCCGATCTAACGATGTCCTTTATTTACATTTATTTCAATTCAGATCGACTTCACTTTAGTTCTACAGCAGTTCTGTTTAAGTTCTTGTTAGAATTCTACTTCTGTTAAGTTCAGTCTCTATGCAACTAAACTTACATAGAAAAATATACAGACTATGCAACTAAACTTACATAGAAAAATATATTACAAAGTTGAAAAAAAAGTTAATAATTGGAATAAATATGTACATATATAAAATTTATAAAATACTCAAAAGAAATAACTTAAAATTATCTTTTGATGTGCAAAATTCAATATGCTGTTCTATGTGGTTTAACAGAATATCTCGAATTATAAAAATTAGAAGGTGTAGCTCATAAGATTAAAACTGCGGGGTTTTTTCCGAAAACCGGCCAAATAGTTTAGATGTACCATAGTGTTTTAATTAACCTTTGTTGTCTGTATATAATCCTCTTGTTTATTAAAAAAGGCATTAGCCTTTTTAAACCCATATCTAAAACTATTTCTTTTTTTCTGTATCTTTTCAGTTTTTAATGATATAAAACAAATTAGGTAAGTCTTTTCTAAGCCAAAATCTTAACTCTGTGCTCTTAACTTTTTTACTTTAACTAACTTAATTTAATTTAACTGGTTTTTGGCCACACCTATTGCCAAGCAACTACAAAATGAAATCAAATACATCTTTCTTAAAAATATAGCAAACTAACAAAAAAAAACCCCTAATAAGTTTCTAACCATGACTAAAAAAATGTCGTACCCAGGACAAAAAAAAAAAAGCTAAATTAAATTCAGTGTTTATGTTATGATGACATATAAAATTCGGTCAAGGACTCTAAAGACAAAACTCATTTAAGTTTTTGCGTTTTTTTTATAAAACTTTTTTTCTCCCTTTGTGTTATCAGGCAGTTTTTAATGTTTGTTTGGCCGTGCAATTATCGTAAATTGGTTACATGACAAACATAATTTTACTAAGCCGCACATTAATTTTAACATTTTTTCTAGGTAAAAAAAAAGAAATATTTGCTAAAATAACCGTTTTTTTAATACAAATAAAATGTCTTACTTTACTCTAGTACATTTAAATACCAACCCAGAATCCTCTTCTATTTAGAAAATTAAAAAAATTTTGTGTTCTATTTCTTTGTTTTTTTTTTTATCTCCTGAAGAATCCATTTCAAAAAATTTTCAAATTAAGCTTAAAGAAAAAGAAAATGAGAATAAACTACAGGGGCTGTTCAGAAAAAAAGAGTCTGCAGACTAAAAACAAACAATACAAAGTGGTAACATAAATAACTACATCCGTTTCCTGTTAAAACAATACAGCCATTCGTACAATTCATAACTAGCACTCACTGCAACAGCACACAAATACTTACAACTACATACAACTTTTTTCTAGAACAACAATTAAACAAACAGTGGACCGAAATAAAAAAAAAATTTGAAAATAAAGGACTTTAAAGTTTTAATTTAGAAAGAATAAAACTTCTATTTCTTCTAAACAAGTATTTTAGATTTCTTAAATCTTAAATTTCCATTAGGCCCACTGTTAGGAAATACACACCAAGAGATGCTGTTTACTCAGCATACTTTTTTTTATTTAGGTTGTTTAAGTTAAAAACAAGCAGAAATACTGACACAAACACGCAAACACAAGACAAATAATAAATTTACCTTTTGCTGTTTTGGACTTTAATGAAAAATTAGCAGTTTGGAAAGAATGAACAGGAAAAATGGGAGAAAGAATAAAGAAATACATACATACTTGTAAAAGAATTTTTAAAACAAAAATTAAAACAATTGTAACATACTTTTTAGATTAAATGGCAAATGTAATTGTATTGCATATCTTAAGGCTGACAAAATGTTTTAAAATTATTAATGCTTACTAAAAAAAAAAAATTTAAAAAATGTAATATAATTTTAGGCTGGAAGAAATTTAAAACAAACAATTTTAAGCCAGTATTGAAAGAAAATTTCAAGTATTCTATAAAGTTTTTTAACGTTAAAGGGTACTGTTTGTGAAGATTCAAGTTGTTTTCATTTTAAGTTTACTTGTTATTTTCATCTTAAAATATTACTATATTTTATAAAATGGCTGTATAATTTATTGCACTTGAGGTTTTTTTTGTATACATTTTTTATTAAAAATAACACGGTCAAGAATGAAAGATTATCAATAACAATTTTAATTAATTTTCATGTTGTAAAATTCCTTTCTTCATAAAAATAATTTAATGAAAATTAAATTTGATCAACTTAAGCCTAATTAAAAATATTGAGTTTGGTTTAAAATTTTTTAACATTTATTTTATAACTCCAATATTTCAATACAGCAATGTGTATCATCATTAGGGGAAAAAATTAAACCATTAAACTAACGTTTTTTTTTAAAGAAAAACCTCAAGCTCCATAAATTACACATCAATTAAATAAGAAACAAAGGTTGAATAAATAAAAAAATCAGGGTGCTAATTCGGGCAGTCGTGATCGAATACTTGTTCGATTCAAAAGCAATCTTATTTTTAATTATCCCAGTCAATATTGAACGAATACAAATTATTTTTTCAGTTTTTCAAGTGCTTTACAACACTGAAATATTAATTTAGATTCGTTTAGTATCGACTGGCAGAAATTGCTTTCGAATCTAAAAACATTCGATCACGACTGCTTTATTCAAAGCTGCACATTTGCCGTTACTTTAAATCAAAATAGGCAGTTTGGCATAAAATGTTTTGTGAAAGAGCAAACGAAAATAAATTCAGGCTTAAAAGATTTGAGGCAATATTTCATCTGATGACACTCAAATGAAAAGAAAATTTAGTGGAAACTTTGACACCAGCCTGATACGGAGAAGTCATAACATATATTAAATATTTGCTTGCTAAATTTATACCAAAAAGAGCTGAGTTGGCAACGTTGCTTTGTCCAATTATTATATCATTACACAAAAAACAATAAAGCGCAAGGCAAATCCCGCTGGGTTGGTTTTCTTTAAAAAAAACTCCGTGTTTTTCCAATCCTGCTAGGAAGGCTTTGTTCTTAGAAAGAATTTCCTTTTTTTATTTCCTTTAAGATTACAAATATTTTTCTCTTAGCACAAGTGTTAAAATTTTTTAATATTTTCTTACACGTTGTAAAATTTTTAAATTATTTCTTAATACCGGTATGACACCGGTATTAGGGAAACAGTATACATGTATACGTATACCGATATTTTACGCAAAATAACTTAAAATACGCCTGCGACTGTTTGGTAAAAAATTTAAGAGAACATGAACCTATTTCCTTCAATCTACTACCACAAAGTCGCAGGCGTATTTTACATTCGCCAACCACGGTAAGGATGAATTATTTCGGTATCGGTATCAATACCGGTATTAAATTTAAACGGTATTTGTATCGGTTGGCAACCTAACAAGAAAATCTTTATTAAAGAACAGTTGATTTTTTGTTTTGTAAAAAACTGTGCCCATGTTATGTAACTCTCGCGTCGAGAAACTTTTCGATTGAAATGTGTGAAATGAAACAAAAATGCCAAATTTTAAAACAAGCAGCTCTTTTTTTCACTAAACTGTTTCTGTAACTTTTTTTGGGCGAGTACTAGCTGACACGTAAGGAAATAACTTGCCAATTTTGAGAAAAAGTGTGTCTGTAACATTTTTGTGAGAAAAGTTCCCGCTTTGAACTGTCAAATAAACTCACGAATAAAAATGGGGCGAGAAAAAAAATTTAAACATTAAAAAACAATTAAAAATGCAAAATTCAAAGAATAATAATAATAATATTTTGTTCTGGACACATTTTTTTATTGTTTAATTTGCTTTTAACATTTTTATAAAACATACGAATTTTTTAAAGCTCGTTTGGTCGCCGTCAACGATATGTAGAAAACTCAAAATGTTACACACATGTAGAACGGAAAAGTAAATGAAATAAATTAAATTTCCCGTGTTTTTCCTTTTTGATAAATTTTTCTCCCCATTGAAGCATCAAAAATTCCAATATTGTAGTGGGAGCCCTTAATTTAAAAGAACTAAAAATAGAAACTGGGAATTATTTCCCCCTTTAAACGTTTGAACTCCGAAAAAGTACCATATTCATATTTTTCAGATTATCTACGAATTATGTACTCCCCAAAAGGGTAAAATTTCAAAAAAGTACCAGACTAATTTTTCTTACGAACAACGATAAGTATTAAACTTTTTTATCTCTATTAGTTTTAGAGACATGAGGTTACCAAATTTTTTTTATTATTTTTTTATAGATTTTTTGTAAAAACTTCAATTGTAATTTTCTCAAAAGTGAATATTTTGGCATTGGCCCTTTTAGCAATAAGCCACAGATATTCAGCAACGTCACATAGTAAAATTCCGTGTTTTGGTGCTTCAGAAAATGACGAAAAAGTTTTTCGGAATAAAACAATTTTTGTGTTCATGAACGCAATCGGAGTTTTCTGTATCTGAAAGGCCAAAAAACTATCAAAATACACCTTCTATCAATAAACAAATATGTTTTTTTCAATCCCGAACGGAATTGTACTCTTGTACTCATGGCCCATTATATCAATATACATTGATATTGGTTTTGGGTTATATTTCCATGTACATACATATTTTAATTAATTGAATTTGTGTACAATATTTCTTTGCTATTGGCTCTATAAAAAAATTATGTCATATCGATTTACCACCAAGAGACCCTTAAGTGTTAGTCGATAAACTCTTATTTCGTAATATAGTTAATTTTCTATTTTCATGAATTATTTTAACTTAAATTCAAATTTTCTTTTAGTATTCTTCTATTTTTGACCATATAAAAATTATTACTTTTAAGGTTTAATCAAAATTTTTTTCATATACATACTAAATTATGTTTGTATGTTATTTATTCTTTCCCCGAAAAATAATAAAATTTCGTAATAAAATTTATTGAAAAAATATTTGCTTTTAAATACCTTGTATTTGGAAAATTTATTATATTTGCAAGCCGCCAATAAAACCGTTATAGTATATAAAAGCAAAGAAGAGAAAGACTGTGAGAGAGTGTTGTTTATGGAGTAGGAAAGGGAAATATGAGTAGAAATATTTCCGTAATATATTGTTTTGTTTACTACTAGCGCTACTAATACTTTTACAATAATTGTGTTATTATTACACATATCTAAAAGGGTTTTCTGTGGCTTGAAGTCTGCAAGTGTGTGGGTTGATCAAAATAAAAAAAAAAAAATTAAATAAAATAAAAGAAATATAGAAAAAGAAAAGAAAAACATTTTGTGTATTGAAACGTTTTGCAAGGTATACAACACAAACAGCTGACATTTAATTAAAGGTACATTTACATTCACATGCAATCAAACAAATTTGTGTGTAAATGATAATAATAAAATAATTACACGTGCTTATCCCAGTTAAGTTTTTTGCATGTTCTGTCGTACTCTCATACAAAATTTAACAACAACAAACTACAATAATACTTTAGTTGTAAACCAGATACGGAAAATTCAGAATTTTAAGTAGTACCGAAACACTGGCAAAAAGTACTTTTCGGGGAATAATAATACTAAAATCTAACTTTGACAATTTTAAAATGACTTTTTGTTTGCGCTCATATTTTTAGAGTAGCTTAATATTCCCAAACTCAGTGGGAAAAATTTGACTTCCTTGGCCAACATTTTGCAAGCAGAATTACGTTGTCTAACCACGAACGCCAAGAAGTTTACAATGTGATTGTTACTAATCTAGATCATGCACTATGCTATTATTATTCTCATCTCTGATAGTCAAGATATTTTGCAAATGGATTAAATAATATTTAATGTCTGCATACATACATTCATGTAAAAACACTTTTAAAGATTAACGTGGGTAGCAACCAGGCCCCTTTTAGACCTTAATGCTGACATTTCTAAGATCTCCCCACTTACACCATGTGATTTCCTAAGTTGCATCATCAAAAGCCACTCCATGACCGAAGTTCTAGGGGTACTGGTTTCCGCGATTTCAGCTAAAGATCGCTGGTCAGTTTTGATGCCAGAAGCAATTTTAACCCTGCCGTGCCAAGGTATTGGCTGCAGTATTAACATGGGACTTGATCCGATATTTGTCTATATTATACTTTTTGTACCACAAAAAGAGAAAGTAAAGTGGCTTTTGATCTTACTATTTATGAAAATGGAGTAGTACAGTAAATTGACTAGCTTAAAGAATGCAATCATGGATTAATTAATTATTTCTAGTGGCAATAATATGTAACTCGTCTTTACCTTAACACCTGATCTACGAGCGGGCTACTTGCGATCTTTAGAACACATGCGGTAAAAGGTGTCCAAGGATGTATTAAATTCCTTTACTACAAGTGAATTTAAAAAGGTAATCAAAACAAGTTCTTTTAAAAACTACTGCCAGAATGAAGTTTTTAAGGAACTGTCCGGACTTAAATCAAAGTTTTTTTCGTGTGTTTAAATTAAGTACTTGTCGCATCTCCTCGTAACATCTACCTAAGGATGTGTGTGATGTTTGTATGTACTATGTGTGTCTTTATAAGAATAAATTTCTTTGCCACAAATTGAATTTATGCAAATTTTTTATTGTTATTCTTCAACATTTTTAAGTTTTTTTTTTGCACCAACAATTTTTTCTTTTGCCTTTGTAGTATGTAGAGGAAAAATACAGAAAAAATCAATTTTAATTCTGTTTGATCTTTAATAAATAATAATAAGAAGAAAAATAAATAATTGTGCTTTGTGTTGTGTTTGTTATTCTTTAATTTGCTTCTTCTTTATGTTGTTTAATATTTTTTATTTTCACGGTCAATTTTATTTCTTAACGACCTTAACAAATTGTTTAATAAATTATTATTTAATATAAAAAAAAACTTGAGTGCAGTTGTTGTTGTGTGTATTAAACACAGTTTAAATTCATTGAATATGTTAATTTATTGTTAAGTATTTGAAATCAAAACTTATTCGGTTATTAAGGCAGCAGTTAAAAACTTATAAGAGTAAAGTTTAACTACAGAAAGAAATACAGTACTAATAATATTAATAAAATAGAATTACACTAATACTCTGCTTACTACTAAGGGACAATAAAGAAACCATGGACATGACAAAGATAACGCACCGGTTTTTCTAAAGATGGTTAACTGAAAATTAACACATTTTTAGTAAAAAAAATTTCATTGTTTATTATGTACTCTTACTTATAACACTGCACATTGCCCATGTATACGTTATTACTTTAGGTGATGTGTATAAAAAAAACAATGACATGGGATTCTGTGAAAAAAATTAGAGGCAGTTGTGGTTTTTGGTGCATATATCGGCCATATCGGCGATCTGGCTGAATGTCAATGACAAAATGTAACGGAGCAGATGTGACAGAAATATGTAACAACCAATTCCCCATCATTCTGACATGATCAAACGAAAAGAAACTCTAGTTTGCAGCTGGGAACTTTAGACTCCCTCTTATAACAGAAAAGAATTAAAGTTGACAACTATTTGAAAATTAAGAGGCAGTGATTGTGACTTGATTTTAAAGATTTTGTAGTTTAAAGTACTCTGTTTTAAACAATAACTGCATGGTTTTAAAGTTCGCCACATTAGGTCTGTACTTTCAACTTCTGCAAATGTAAACGTATTTCAACAAATATCTCTCAGTTGACTCCTGTCAAAATTTTTCTTCATTTAGCTCCGAGTCAAAAAAAAAAGTGCCAAATCTTTAAAAAAAAATACCAAAATGTAGTAGGAATTAATTTTATTTAAAGATATAAAAAAAATTAAATATAAAATATTTTACAAGGAACAACAATAATAACAATACATAAAATAAAGTTCATTTGGGAGATCTTTCTTTTCTTGGGACTAAAACAATATAAAAAATTTTATTTAAAAATAGGCATAAATATTTTATATTAGCTCTGTTTCTTTATTCTACTTTGGGATCCCTCGGGTTCCCAATTTGCACTAAAAGCGTTCCCGTACTTTTAATTTGTGTAAATGAGAGTGGATTTGAGAGAATACAATTCTTCTTCTTCTTGAACGAAACAGCCCAGACTTTTTCTTCGTGCAAATTGTCAATGTTAGTTATTGTAAAAGTGTTTGTTTTGTTAAATTTTTGGTAAAATTAGTTTATTTCCACAGACAATATACAATTCTTCAAAAGTGGCATAAACTTTTATTGTTTTGTAAGAACTGTCAAAACAATGAGTTTTTATTTTGTGCTTAAAATTTGGTTTTTTCTGTTCCCGTATTTTTGTGTAATTTTGTCTCTTTGTGAGAGAAATTTATGCTTGCTCTCATTTTCACGAACTTTACCCAAAAAGTAAAGAAACAGAGCTATTCTTACCATTTTTTGTTAAATATTTATCCATGTTTTTTAAATGTCTTCCGCACTATAAAGGTAACTACAAACTGTCAATGTATAAAAACGAACTAGTTTTACTTACAGGTAGTTTACAAAATTGAACACTGTTGTACTAATAAAGGAGTATGAAAATATAAAATCTTTTAATTGTTTAAAAACATCATTTATGTAATATTTTTATCCAATAAACTGCAAATTTTAAGTTATGTATTTATAAAAAACTGCAAAAACTTTATGTATTTATAAAAAACTTGAAAAACTTTATATATTTATAAAAAACTTGAAAAAACTTTAAATAAATTAAAAACTTTTTAGCATCTCAAAAAAAGGGAAATCTTGACAAATGGCAACGCTGCTCCGAGTGACTTTTTCTTGTTGCAAAAACTGAACAAATGGCTCGGCGGAAAGAGATTTTACTCCAACGATGAAATCATCCCAAGAAAGTATACAGCATTACATAGATAATAATACAGATTTTTGTTTTGTAATAATTTAAGTAATCTATTTTACCTGGACATGAAAGTCATAACTCATAGAAAAACTGTATTTTTTGTATATTATTGCGCCTATGTGTATGCTTCTTTATTTAATATGTGCATTACTAAACCGTAATGGGAACGTTAACCAAAACGAGCAATTTTTTCCATAAAATGTGACTTTAGGCCTATTTATTGTAAATAGATTTTACCAGCTGGGACGGTTAAAAATACTGGACAGGAATTCTGAAAGTTTACTCTCTTATTATGAATTTTTGATTCTTTTTAGTTCGAAGACATTGCATGTTATTATAGACAAAATACAATTTTTATTGATACAAAACAGACAAACAGTTTATTACCTATTAACCTCTATTTTTTTCGCCACTCAACAAAATCTTTAAAACCCGCCCCCTTAAGTATGCTTTGTGTTATCGGGTGTTAATCTTACAAGTGTTGAACCTGTTGTTTGTAGCAATTATTGTGGGTTGCCGCAATATCTGTTGTAATTCGCTTTCAGACATGGTTCTAATGTACGAGTAATAACTAATATCTTTTTTTGTTTGTTGTTTGTTGTTTTATTTTTTTTTCTTTACAAATATTGCGTTATTTTTGTTTTCAATTCTTAATAATATTTTATGCCTGAAGACGTCGTTTCTTTGGCGTTAAATGTTGTTGGTTTCATTTTGGACTCGTCCATAAGTGTCGTTGACAAGTTCATCAATCACTCTTGACCTGGTTTGATGTCGTAGTGACATAAAAGCTTTTTTTATTCCGATTTTTTTGTATTTTTTAATTTGCAAGTAGTATTTGATAAATTCAATAATGATTGCAAAAATAAATGGTAAATATTTTTTTAATTTAAAATTAAAAAAAAAAAACATTAAATAGAGTTTATAATTTGAAAATAGGTGGCAGAAGAAGCTTTTAAGAGCTGGATAAATGAGTATAAAATAAATAGTTATCAACGAGAAATTAAGTATTATAAGATATTAAATATTTGCTTTTTAATCCAAATTTTGATATTTTAATTAGGCTAAACTTCATCAAATTTAATTTTTATTACATTATTTTTATTAAGAAAAGAAATTTTACAACATGATATTAATTAAAATTTATTGATAATTTTTCATTCTTGACTGCTTTAACACATTTGAACGAAAGAAAGGGAAAGAAATTAAGAGGACCGATCTGCGGAAGAGAAGTTAAGCTTTTATAATAGTGTCAAAAGGCTTCAACATTTTTTAAATAGGGGCGTTATGGCACATTAGTAGTACAAAGCACTATTTATTACTGGGCTTGTTCTTAACCGATTTTGGAAAACATAATAGCATTTTTATTTCGATTAATTTATCATTTAGAATAAAACTTTTACGACATTTAAAAATTTAACAAAAGCAAAGCTTGTTGTTTCTATTTTTAATTTCTTGTTTATTATCTGATTTACAAAGACTATCGTTCTAATGAAAAATTGTTTTCTTTTTTTATTTGTTTGTTCGTTCTAATACATAAATAGAAATACCTTGTTAATTATTTTTTTAACGTTAAATCGACAATCACTGTAATTCGTTAAAAATGGCTGAACACTTGCGATTACGAAATATCGGAATTCTACTGTACTTATATATTTTCAGCTGCCATTTTAAAAAATTTTTATTGAAATTTTTAAAACTTTCATTAATGTGATTAAATTTGCCTTAGCAAATAAATTTAATTTTCTGAAACTTCATTACTAGAGTTGTAAACCGATTAAGAATAATTCGATTAATCGATTAAACAAAAACAAACTCTTGTTCGAATAATTTTAAAATGGCGATTTTCGAATAACGAACAAATCGATAAAATAATGTCGATTAATCGAACATTTTTTTTTATTAAAAAATAAATGAATAATAAAAGACTAATAAGAAATAAAAGCTTCGAATTTGATTTATTCTCATAAGTTTTTAGCGATTTCATACAAAATGTAGAAAAGGTAAAAAATATAGCCCTGATTGTAATTAATCTCAATGTTTAGTAAGCAAAAATCGTGTTAAGTATTCATAGTATTTCAAAAATGTATTTTATGTTCTTTTAAACAAATCTTTGACAAACAATTGTAACAGCTGGTTTTTATTTAAATCAAACGTTAGCAATTTTCAAGAAATGGGATCTTTCACTCTCGGGCGAAAATTTAGAAATAAACAAAAAGCTAAAAAATAAAGAATTGATTTATAGACGTATACACGTGAGGGGTACGTTCATGGTGATCGATTCTATATTATACTCCGTTTGAGGTATGTTCAGAGGATTCGAAGGGAATCTCTTGGCAATAGCGGTCGGTGGACAGGCCAATTCACATAGTTTTTTTTCTATGACTTGAACCCTTGAACTTCTATATCTTGAATTTTTTTATAACTCAAAGTAAAATATTTGCACCACGCGTGGCCACACTTCCACAAGTCGAATTTTTTTCCAAAAATTTTTTGCCATCTTAAATTTTTGTTCTATTTTAAACTAATTAGCATTTAAAATATGACGTTTTTCTTCAGTAAAATTAAATTTGATAAATCTAAATGCAATAATTCTAAGGTTTTTAAATTTTGCATGTAAACAAATCTTTATATATGTACATTAGGGTTGGAATAGTGTTATATGGAAATTCTAAGCAGCAATATTTCGATACACTAGAACCCCCAATTTTGTGAACTTTGTTAAAAAAAAAAACGCATGAGCCAAAAAATTAGGGGGGTAGGATGGGGGTAAATGGGTCCTCATCGGGGTCAATGCTAGGGGAAAACGATACAAAAGCCAAAAAAACTTCAGAACTCTCCCTGAGTCGTTCCCAGAGGGGTAATATGTAAGACTGACTTCCACTTATATATCTCCCCCTACGTTTTATTAACATACTAACCCCCTATCTGTGCTCCTTAAGGGGGCTCCTATACTAAATATTATTTTTTATAAAATTACCCGCCACCGCCCTAACTAGCCCCGGAGTGCCCCTAGAGGAGTCAAATATATGACGGACCCCAATATTTTTGCCACCCGAGCAATTTTGCAGAACATACCTAGTCTCCATCTTTAATCATGAGGGTGGTCCCAATACAAAAATTTCGAAACTAGAGGAGTTGCACAACATATGTTCGCATAACTCAAAAACGCTTTAGCTTATTGAAAAAACTGAAATTCCGCGATAAAATTTCCTTTGAGAAAAGTAATTTTTTTTAAATATGCGCAGTCGTTTTAGAAACATAATTTTTTTTTTTGTGGAAAAAATTTTTTATGAATTTTTAAAAAACAAAAATTTCGAAATTTTAATAAAAAAATTATTTTTTTTCAAAAAAAAAAAAATTATGTTTCTAAAACGACTGCTGGAAGGTCTGCAAACGTCTTTCGAAAATCCAAAGTTGTATCGGATTATTTAAGAATTAGGGATTTTACGATTCCTTTAAGTGATACAACGATATGGAGTAAAGATGAAAAGTTGTACGCATCAAAAAAGAAGAAGTCATAGTGGATTTCAGAAAAAATAAAGAAGAAAATGGAAGATTTTCCATAATTGTAAATTACTGGACGGATGTATCTTATTTAAAATATGTATTTTTTTTAAATAATTTTTTATTCGTTATTCTCATCGATTACTCGAATAATTTTACAGATTTAATAGTTTGATCGAACGAACAAAAACAATTATTTGAATTATTCGAACAAAGCTGAAAGGCGAATAATTGACAACTCTATTCATTACGTCAAGTGCTAAAAAATTTCTCTATTTTCTTTAAATAACTAAAATAAGTTCTGCCATGTATTTCTTTTAACAAGATACAAGTTATATTCAAATACATACATACATAATATGTATAATATATATTATATATGTTTGTATTTACTCAATTGTCTTAAAAAAACACTTCAAATATTTAAATGAATATAAAAAATTAGGCCGTTGATGATAAAAAATTGTAGAAGAAAAAAAAAAACATCATCATACACTTAGACATATGTAAACCTAAAAATGTGTTTAATTATAATTAATAAATATTTTTGCTATTTCATCATTATTCAACATCAGTAAATATTTTATGTCTTGTAAAATGAACAGAAAAACCAGTAGGTTTCATGTTTAAAAATGGTCAATACAAATATTGGTAAAAATGGCTATAGACAAATAGTTACCCAGATTATGATAAAAAAAAATAAAGAAAAATAAAAACAAAAAATCAATATAATTTACGTCTTTATTCTGGGGTTTTTGTTCGTTTTTATTTCTTCCATTATTTGAATATCATTTGTATACAAAAATGTATGTATGTATGTATTACTTTTAGTTTGTGAAAAAAGAAGATAGTTGATAAAATTTTAGTTATCCGTTTTTTTTTTAATAAAAAAAACTTTTAAAAATTAAATTTTTTGTTTTTCTATGCTTATAACTAGGGCAACAAAAAATAGCACTAAAAAATCTGTTTTAAGCTCTTAAAAAAAGCGTTTAAAAACATGAAAGTAAGCTGTTAAAATTAAAAAAAAAAAAACAATATACGATACGTTGTCACAGTAAATTATAAATTGATGCGGTAAATTTTCGAAAAAAAAAACTCTGTCTATTTGGAGTCAGCACGTTCTTGTACATAGAACCCTTGAACTTCTATATCTTGAATTTTTTTATAACTCAAAGTAAAATATTTGCACCACGCGTGGCCACACTTCCACAAGTCGAATTTTTTTCCAAAAATGTTTTGCCATCTTAAATTTTTGTTCTATTTTAAACTAATTAGCATTTAAAATATGACGTTTTTCTTCAGTTAAATTAAATTTGATAAATCTAAGTTTTTTAAATTTTGCATGTTAACAAATCTTTATATATGTACATTAGGGTTGGAATAGTGTTATATGGAAATTCTAAGCAGCAATATTTCGATACGCTAGAACCCCCAATTTTGTGAACTTTGTGAAAAAAAAACGCATGAGCCAAAAAATTAGGGGGGTAGGATGGGGGTAAATGGCTCCTCATCGGGGTCAAAGCTAGGGGAAAACGATACAAAAGCCAAAAAAGAACTCTCCCTGAGTCGCTCCCAGAGGGGTAAAATTTAAGACTGACTCCCACTAATATATATCCCCCTACGTTTTATTAACATACTAACCACCTATCTGTGCTCCTTAAGGGGGCTCCTATACTAAATATTATTTTTTATAAAATTACCCGCCACCGCCCTAACTAGCCCCGGAGTGCCCCTAGAGGAGTCAAATATATGACGGACCCCAATATTTTTGCCACCCGAGCAATTTTTCAGAACATACCTAGTCTCCATATTTAATCATGAGGGCGGTCCCAATACAAAAATTTCGAAACTAGAGGAGTTGCACAACATATGTTCGCATAACTCAAAAACGCTTTAGCTTATTGAAAAAACTGAAATTCCGCGATAAAATTTCCATTGAGAAAAGTAATTTTTTTTTAAATATGCGCAGTCGTTTTAGAAACATAATTTTTTTTTTTGGAAAAAATTTTTTATGAATTTTTAAAAAACAAAAATTTCGAAATTTTAATAAAAAAATTATTTTTTTTCCAAAAAAAAAAAAAAAATTATGTTTCTAAAACGACTGCTGGAAGGTCTGCAAACGTCTTTCGAAAATCCAAAGTTGTATCGGATTATTTAAGAATTAGGGATTTTACGATTCCTTTAAGTAATACAACGATATGAAGTAAAGATGAAAAGTTGTACGCATCAAAAAAGAAGAAGTCATAGTGGATTTCAGAAAAAATAAAGAAGAAAATGGAAGATTTTCCAAAATTGTAAATTACTGGACGGATGTATCTTATTTAAAATATGTATTTTTTTTTAATTAATTTTTTATTCGTTATTCTCATCGAACGAACAAAAACAATTATTTGAATTATTCGAACAAAGCTGAAAGGCGAATAATTGACAACTCTATTCATTACGTAAAGTGCTAAAAAATTTCTTTATTTTCTTTAAATAATTAAAATAAGTTCTGCCATGTGGGTGAAGATAAATATGTCGAAATATGTCTTAATATTTATGACAAACTATTATATACATATGTTTTCGTATTTGTGACATATTTAAAATATCAAATTATTAAATATCTTCGTATTTTTTACATATTTAATGAAATTTGAAAGAAATTAAGAATTTTATTATAAATGCAGATTCTCTGAGGGATTTTTGGAAACTGTGGACAAACTGGAAGACCTTACAGGATGGCAAATACCTCATTTTAAAGATAATTACGCCCACTTTTGTAATCTGTTTCGGTTTTTGAGAAAAAAACCTCTGGGCTATTTTTAAAAAATGTTTGAAATTCTCAGATGTACTAGTACTGATTCTCTGAGGGATTTTTGGAAATTGTGGACAAACTGGAAGACCCTGCAGGATGGCAAATACCTCATTTTAAAGATAATTACGCCCACTTTTGTAAGTTATTTCGGTTTTTGAGAAAAAAACCTCTGGTCTATTATTACTGCCACTGTCTTATATACACTTGTAGGGTTGTCAAAGTTGTAAACGCTGTGCTTTTTGAACCGATTTAGTGCTTCCAAGGCGAATTCATATAAACGGTGGAAGCGATACTACTTAAAGTACAACACCAACACACAACATTGTATTTAACAGTATTCCACAGATAATTACCTCGCCAAAAAAAAAAACAATGTTTTTGGGTACTTACCAATTAATCGGATAATTGCCGATTGAATTACCACATTACCGTTCAATATAAACAAGCAGACCGATACAACTTCGGAGTGATTTGCTGCCAATTCGCAGAATGCGTTCTACAACTTTAAATATGAACCATAAATAAGAATAAACAATTTTCTTTTTTATGCAAAAATTTTATGTAAAAATAGCCCAGAGGTTTTTTTCTCCAAAACCGAAATAGATTACAAAAGTGGGCGTAATTATCTTTAAGATGAGGTATTTGCCATCCTGTAGGGTCTTCCAGTTTGTCCACAATCTCCAAAAATCCCTCAGAGAATCTGCATTTATAATAAAATTCTTAATTTCTTTCAAATTTCATTAAATATGTAAAAAATACGAAGATATTTAATAATTTGATATTTTAAATATGTCACAAATACGAAAACATATGTATATAATAGTTTGTCATAAATATTAAAACATATTTGGAAAATTGTCCCAAATACGAAAAACATATTTTAAATATGTGAAGACGTAAGATGTTACGTCAAAACATATTTAGTTCGACATATTTATCTTCACCCACATAGTTCTGCCATGTATTTCTTTTAGCAAGATACAAGTTATATTCAAATACATACATGCATAATATGTATATCTATTATATATGTTTGTATTTACTCAACTGTCTTAAAAAACACTTTAAATATTTAAATGAATATAAAAAATTAGGCCATTGGTGATAAAAAATCTGTTTTAAGCTCTTAGAAAAAGCGTTTAAAAACATGAAAGTAAGCTGTTAAAATTAAAAACAATATAAATTTATGGTTTATTTTCCACGTAATTCGTTTAATACGTTGTCACAGTTAATTATAAATTGATGTGTCAGCACGTTCTTGTACATAGAAAAGGTTTTTTCTAAGTCTACAGATGTTAAGAAAGCATATTTAAAATCGATTATTTGCGCTGCAGTATATATTTTTTTTTTATTTATTTAATAGATATATTATACATATTTTACAAAAATGAAACTAAATTTATTTACAAAATTCATTTGACTATATTTAAATATCTATTACTGGCGTAACTTTATAGTTGTAAGCCAGGTTGGCAAACTGATTGCTGTTAAAATACATGAGAAAAGTAATTAAGAACCACATTACACAAATGTTATTATTATAGGGAATGATCTAAAGCTATACAAATTCATGAAGTAACAATTTTCTGTATTTTAAACAGGAGTCTAAATAATTCACGAGACTGTTATAATTGCAGGACTGACCATTAAGGATGCTTAAGACTTCTGATAAGCTTAGGATGTTTTTGTTGAAGTATTTACGTCTGTATCCTTTAAAAATCGGACAAATTCCAATAAAATGAAGTGTACTTTCTGTTGCATCAAGGTTACAAAGTGTGCATAAACCGACCGTTGTACTTCTGAAAGGTCTAGAATTTATGTCTAGCAGACCTCCTCTTGCTCTTATTAGGATACTTATAGCACGAGATGTGAGATTAGAGATAGCAATTTGCAATGGAGAGTAATTTAACTGTGAGTATAACTCGTGGAACTGAGAATTTCTTGCTGCAGTGATTAATTCTTGCTTTTCATAGGAAACGACGAGGGGAAGAATTGACTTGCAGTGTTTGCTGAGTATATCGGAAGTATTTGCCGGAACAAAGTTAATTTTACTACACAAAATCGACCAATCTTCAGCCCAAAAAGTATGTTTGTCAATTATTTTTTCAGCAAGTTGGCGAGGTAATCTACTAAAAGGCATATTCAGTACTTTGTTTATATAATTAAAATGCAGATTTAATGTATCGACATATAAAGAGTTTAATCCAGTTTCTAATAATAGCATGTAGTTTGGGGTATTGATAGGTAAAATTAACATTTTTTTAATGAAAAAACGAAGCAGTTTTTCGACTATGTGGTATTTTTTGTAGCCCCATATTTGGGCACCGTAAAACATAATTGAACGCGAAGCAGCACTGAAGATTTTTAGTTTATTTGTATTAGATATTTTTGGGTGGTTTATGTATTTAGACCACGAAGAACACATAGCCAGTTTTGATGTTGATAATTTGCTTGATAAATGTTTATTAAACGATAAATTGTAACTAAGTTCAATTCCAAGATACTTATATGAATTTACAATTTCCACCACATTTTCTCCAAAATTTGGATTTTGGATTTCGTCAAATTGACTTTTAGATGCCATAAGTTACAGTACACGTAAAGAGAGTCAATCATAGTTTGCAGACCACACGGCGAGTCAGATAGTATGACAATGTCGTCAGCATAAAGCAAAATTTTTATCTCGATGTTGTCAACACTTATTCCACCAGGGAGTATATCGGCAAGGTCATTAAGGTATAGCGCAAACAGTATTGGGCTTAATATGCACCCTTGCTTGACACCTAGGTTAACGTCAAAGGAATCAGAGAACGTATTTCCAAACAATATCTTGCTAGTAGTCCTATCATATGAGAGCTGAAGTATTCTTATTAATTTTGAGGACAATCCCATACAAGATAATTTGTAAAATAAAGAATTCCTGGGAATCGAATCAAATGCGCATGAAAAATCGACGAAGAATGCATAGGTATATTTGCCATTTAATTTTTTTTAAATGAACAATATTGACAAGGTTGAAAATATTGTCGATGGTAGAATATTGTTTCCTGAAACCCGCTTGGTTTTAATTTAAAATATTATTTTTATTGATCCAATCGGTAATACGGTTCAAAAGGATGCTGTTGAAAATTTTGCATAAAGTATCTATTAAAGATAATCCACGGTAGTTAGAGGGACAGTTAGGATCTCCTTTTTTTAATAATGGGATGAGAATTGCAGTTTTGAAAGTAGACGGTATATTTTCTTTAAGAAATATAATATTTAGAACATATAGCACCTCTTTAATAAAATTAACTGGAGCATATTTATAAAACTCGTAACTAATGCCATCCGAGCCAGGAGATTTGTTGTCTTTTAAGCCTTTTAAACCCGAAAAGAGTTCACATAGTTCACATGCAGTATATTTAATACGATTGGACTCACAATTCCGCTTGCCTCCCAAAATAACCCCAATATCTTTAAGTACCGAAAATCTTTTAATTTTTAATAAAACTGATTTGAATTTTTTATTGACTTTGTCTCCTATATCCTGGAACACCGGACATTTTTCTAACTGTGTCCATAACTATTTTCACTTGGGTAATTAATAAAAAAATTTTTGTTTCCAATTTTGTTACAACTTTGTGTAAAAACCCAAAATTTGCAGAATTGAACAATATTTGGTTTCGCAAATCACTTTGATTCCAATATATACAGCGAAATTCTTAATAGCTAAACTATGTATATTAAAAAAGCAAAAAAAAGTACTGTAATGCAACGTTACGTTACAAAATATGATGGTAAAAAGACGTTACAGAAAGAGTGTAATTGTATGAAGTGACAGTGTGACTGAGGAATTTGATCGTTAGAATACAACTATGGAATTTTCGAGAGAAAAGAACTTAAGCAAGCAAATAATAAAATACATTGATAAAAAGACTTAATACTTAAACACATACAAAATATAAGCAACAATATAAAAAGTACGTTACAGTACCGCTAAGACAGAGTAACATAAAAATCAAGTAAGAAAGTATTTAAAAACAATTTTTCGAGAGTGTATGGCTATATAAAAAGGGATCTATCTATGTTTTAAATATCATTAAAATCGGTTTAATAGTTTCTGATAGGCAGAAGTTGCCCCCTATCTCCCCTTGTGGTCCTGTTTTTAAAACAATGCATAACTAATGTGTCCATATAAATATGGATCTATCTACAAATGTTTTAAATTTCATTAAAATTGTTTTGATAGTGGGCACAGAGACCCTATTCCGGACAGCAGCTTGTATTGGGGCTACATGAAATTATGGACCGTTTCGCCCGTGTGACAGCCAGCCAGCCAGACGGATATCGTTAGATCGAAAGAAAGTTATTCTGAGTCGATCGGTATAATTTAGGACCAATATTTTAAGGTGTTGCACACATCAGCACAAATGCACTCTCCACTCTTGTGGCGTTGGTACAACAACATACAGAGATACACAATATAGGTTGTTGAGATGATATCGTACAAGGGAAACACAAAATATTACCATAACGTTAAACGATTTATTTGAACCAGAGTCGTTACAGCACAAAAAAATTGATTTTTTTAGTATTTATAAAAAAGTTGCACATCAAAAAAAAAGAAAAAGATTTTTGCAAAAATTCATTAAATAATTTTTTTTTCGTATGAAAAAATTAAAAATTATCCTAAACAAGCAAAATAAGTAAAAAAAAGCCGATATTGCAAAAATAACTAAAAAAAAGCTGATATTGCCAAAATAAGCAAAAAAAATCCCTAACAAATATAGCTCATTTTTCTTGTTTTTTTATGATCGGAATTTGTGCTCAATCAAAAACAATCTATCTTGTAAACCAAAAAATAAGCATTTGCTTTTTTTTTTGCTGCCCTACTTTTAACTAATTCCTGTAATGGACATTAAATGACCAAAATAACAACGAAATATAAAAACTCATTAGTTTGTTTTATAACAAAATTTCTACTTTATTTTTAGACAGAAATCAGAAAAAGTTTTCTAAATAATTCTGGCAAATATCAGAGTTTATTTTTTCAAACAAACTTAAATTTATAAATAAAAGGATTATTCTTCCTTTTTATGCATACACAAAAGAAGAATAATCCTAAATAATAAAGTTTTTAAAATGAATTATTTCTCTAGAGCTTTATTTTTGTTAATGCAAAAGAGAGAAAGTTTGTTTTTATACTTTTCACCATAGGTGAAAAGGGTATACATATATTAGAGTATCCACTCGATGAATGGTCTAGGAATTTATTGTTTTATATGGGAAATATAGTCAAAAACAATTAGATTTTGTTCTCGTAAGTACTAGATTTCATTGTTTTGTAAATGGGCTATACGAGAAATTAAAAGGGGATTACAAAAAAATAATTAATGAATAATAAATAAAACAATTTTGTATTCCGAAAATATTGGAACTGGCAAATTGCTTCATTTTAATGTTCTTGCAAAAACAATAAAATAAAACAATTTGTTTTTAATTTAATTTTACCCACTTAAAAGTACAATTTGAGTCGGAAAAACCAACTAATAAGGGAAATGTAAGAAAAAATAAACTCCCTGTTTATTGCTGGTGTTTTGTCTAAGCTTTAATATCGTGGCAAATAAAGCTTGAGTGTTTGTTATTCTCATTCGCTTTACAGTCTTATTTGTATAATAACTTTAGCTTTTCCAAAGTATTTGGAAAAAGGTTTCCTGATGATCTGACCAAAGCAACCAGTGAAATGAGCATAGGAACTAGCTTTTCCACCAATAATAAATTTCAGTGGATTAATTAATAAATAGTGGGAATTTAGAACATAATTAATAATTAATGAATAATAAATAAAAAATTTTGTGTTCCCGAAAATAATGTTGACAAATAAGTTTAATTGAAATCGAACAAATTTTGAAAACGAACCTGTTTTAAAGTTTATTAAAAATATTCCTTTTATAAAAATCAGGAAAAAAGAACAGTGATTTTTAAAAAAAATTTAACTGAGGATTTTCAACGATTTCAATTTTCCTCGACTTCCTCAATTTTGATTAGAATAGCCGCATTAAGTAAAACATGCATGTGGCACAGTTGCAAAATATAAACTGAAATAAGATTTAAATACTATCCAGGAAATTGGACATTAATCTTCTTTCGATACTTAAACTTTTTTTTTTGCAGTATCAAATCAAATAAACATGTATTTTTCCCCATTGGATAAAATTATTTGAATTATTCCAATTTAAAACACTTATTCGAATAATCGAGAAATTTAAAAACCGATTAATTACTTACCTGAACTATTCCAAAAGTCAAATTATGTACACTCTAGTATATATGAGGCTGTCAGCACAGAAGTGGTGTAACCCATAATTTAATTTGGTTACGGTTCTGGTGTAAGATATGTTCTTTGCACTGTTCTTTACAGTGCAATAGTCGAGTAAGCCAACTATTTGTATAAAAACAGAAGGCGCTAGAAACATAGTTTTTGCACGGGCCGTTACAACCAAGTACTATAGTGCAAGAGTAGTGTAAACTCCTCACTATCTCATAATAAGTAGTCTGGGGTTACACCACTTCTGCGCTGATAGCCTCATATAACTTTGTAATTCCGTTTTTTATTTCTACACTATTGATCTTAGGCGCTATAAAAAATATATATTCTATTTCTTTTTTAAGGAGGGAAGTTGATTAAACATTGTCCGCCTGACCGTATGTGCGTTTGGCTATTGAAATGCGGTTTCAGAAGACCACAGAAGTTATGGGAACTTGATTGTTGTATACTTCTCTCACATATGCTTCCTTAATTTTTGCTATTGAAACTCGGAGAGCTCGGTCCATAAATGACTGAGATATAAGCAAATAACCACGATTGCCACTAATTTTTGTCAAAAAATCCTCTGTTGTAGCTTGTTTTATTTCTTTTTTTTTTACACAAAACAAATACAAACATGATTTTCCGCTTAAATAGAGAAAAATGTACTTAATCTATTTGTTTTTTTAAATTATGTTTAAATGGTGTTAATGGATTAGTGGACTAACATGCTGGATGAAGGGTATTAAAGTTTAGGCACATACGAATGTGTCAATCTTACCTGTTTGAATTAATTTAGCTTTTTAAAAAAATCCTGTAAATAATTTTGTTTACCTCCCTTAAGTATACAATTATTTTAAGTGCTTTGTATTATTCATCCTTAATGTTTGCAACACAAAATCTGTTCAAGGTTGTTTTTTTAGTATTAACAACTTTCTGTTGTTTGTTTTTGATTCATTTTTCCAGCATTCATTTTTGCAAATAAATCAAATTTAAAATCAATAAAATCGGAATTGTTAGAAAAAGTTTTATTTAAGGCTACACCTGAAAGCATGCAATAGAATAAAAAAATAAAATTAACACTTTAGCAAAAAAAAGTCTGTTATAGTTGTTGTTCTGGTTTAGGGGAAAGAATTTATTTTAGATGATTGCTTAACTTTTTTGATTGGTAATCAATCACTCTATTTTATTAAAAATTTATTTTAAAATAATACAAGTATTAAGTATTGGGAAAAATGAAACAAAAAAATCACTTTTTCTGAATAAATTTTTCGACTGAAAACCTTCTTTAAAGTTTTTTTTTATGCCGTACGTTGTTATAGAAAGTTTTATAGAGCTACACCTAAATTTATGCATCAAAATCGAAAAAAAGTTAACATCGCTGCTAAAAGAGAAGGTGTAATAGGCAAGAAAGTAACAAATTCAGGAGAAGTATAGAGTACTTTTTTGACGTGTGGTCTTCTTTGGAATAAGTTTTAATGAAGCTTACACTTAAAAGTATCCCCCGGATGTTGTGTGTTAGCATCTTCAGAATAATATACTTCTTGGCGTTGCACTCTCGAGTAAAAATTAGGAAGCCAATACCAAATAGAAGCTCAAAGTTGGCTTAGCTGCCTTTTTTCACGGGAACCAGTGACACTCACCGAGTTAAATAGGCTTTGAGAAGAAACCAGTGTGGTAAAAGATAAAACATAGATTTTTTTTCAGTTACTTTTAGATTGTACATAATTGATTCCAGTTTTTCAATCAGAATGGTGTCCGGTACGACACAAGGTGGTCCTAATAACATTTCTAGCACAGTGAAAGAACTAACCTCATTTTGTTTTAGTTTTGAAATGACTTAATACATCTGCAAAATCATTTTATAAATATTAGCCTACTTCACCTATAACGCCCAATTTTGGCACAAAGAATACTTTCAACAAGAAATACAAAGATTTAAAATGTTTGCAACAATGTGCGTCGGTCCCAAATATTAAAGATAGTTTTTTTTTTTTGCAAAACAGCCTTCTCACCAGTCCAGTTCAATTCTCACTTCACAATAATTTTCTGTTTATTAATCAAAAAAGCTGTTTTTTCCTTATAAAATACAAAAATTGGTCTTTAATTAACAAACTTTTGCCTTTTGTCCCTAACAAAATTAAGATTCATTTTTTTACTAGTCGTTTGGAAAAATCCTTTTTTACCACTAACTCTTCTTAAAAAAAGCTTCATAAACTAAGCAACATAAGTGATTGATTGATGGCATTTTTTTAACATTTTTAATCCCACTTATTTCTCAACATCACAGCCTCAATAGTGCTCTTAAGTGCAAAGAAATGGAAAACTAATTACAAATGAAATATTTTTTTAACCTAAAAAGAATTTAGAAAAACCAATTTCATGAGAAAATTCCATTAAAAAAAAATAAGGTTAAATATACAAAAAAAAAAAAAAGTTCAAAATTGCGGCAGGCTTAACCCATTTAAGCCCAAACAAATACTACCGGACAAAAAATAAAATATTGTTTATTTTATTATTTAATTCATTACATATAAACAAAAAACAAAAAAAATTTTTTTTGATGTTATAGAAATTTCTGAAATTTAAGTTTATCAATGAGGTAAACATATATTGAATAATGTCAAAAACTTTGTCATAAGCCGGAAATAATGAAGTGTTCCCAAATTGGCACAGCGGGCGTAAATGGGTTAATATAATAGCAAACATAAGTAAGTATACTTTTAGGAGCAGAAATAGTAGACCCCTAAGCCTAAAGAGTAAACATATAACAAAAGCTCAAATTAAACTAGGTATGCAAACACAATTAGTTTTCTTTATTTTATGCCATAAATATTGCCTATATAAAGGCTTAACCTTATATGCATAACTGTAGTAGGAGGTAAAAATGCCAACAGTAAGCATACTTTTGGGCATACATTAAATAATAATATTTCATGATATACCTTAAAGGATAAAGACCCTAAAAGAAAAGGTAAAGAAATAAAAACATATGGCCAAAAATCAACCAACCAACATAAAACTGAATTGCTGACACTGCAGTAAAATTTGGTATCAGACATAACTTTTTTCACAAAAAAAGTAAAAAAATTACTATAAATAAAAGTAAAATGCCCGTAATTTGCTAACAATGATTAACCCTATAGAATATAAAGTTAAATTTAAATAGATAT
Source organism: Pollenia griseotomentosa (assembly GCA_963931875.1). Taxonomy (NCBI): domain Eukaryota; kingdom Metazoa; phylum Arthropoda; class Insecta; order Diptera; family Polleniidae; genus Pollenia; species Pollenia griseotomentosa. The sequence continues at coordinate 196,268,847 of OZ007561.1, read as the reverse complement.
CTGTCTATGTACATAATTTTCTAATATAAATTCCAGACAAGTCTCCCCTTTCCTCTCGGTTTCTTGTGGAAGGTCATAAAGAAATTACATTATTTTGAAGAAAAACTTTGTCTTTGATTAAAAATGTTTATAATATATTATTTAATTAAAATGTAAACTTGTTTTACCCTTCACCGAAGGTACGTTTGTTATTCCGTTTGTAATTTCTTGAATATTTATCTAAGACGGATTGCATAAGATTTTACAAAAATTCGTTTTATATGACTAGAAATCATACTACATACTAAGTTTCGTAGTGATCAGTTCATATTTTACCTAAGGCCCCATACAAAGCCCAATTGAGGATAGCACTTTAGTACGCCTTAAGCTGTAACGAATAATGCTACTGTGGTAAAATGTGGTCTGTCAAAGTTTCATAAGATTAGAAATTACACAATTTAATTTTGCGAAGTTTGGTCTATAATTGACCATAGGCTCCATGAAAAGCCCACTCCCTAAATAGTCTAACTTTCGGTGAAGGGAATGAAAGATTCGGCATAGACGAATAAAGCAGTCTTACTTGTTTTTCTATAAAAAGTATTTTCAGTAAAAAAGTATTTTTGCACTAAGTAATCACTTTTTCATAAAAAATTTAGTTTTTTATCGGGGGGTTTTTTAGCTATTATCTTTTTGAAAACACTGGTTTAAACAGCTGACGCACGTTTCGTGTTTGGTTTCACTGTCAAACATCTTCAGTTTGGTCTATAATTTAACCATGAATCGTCTTACAAACGAACAACGCTTGCAAATTATTGAATTTTATTATCAAAAATGATCAAAATGTGTTCAGCGACGAAGCTCATTTTTGGCTCAATGGGTACGTTAATAACCAGAATTGTCGATTTTGGAGTGAAGATCAGCCAGAAGCATTGCAAGAGCTACCAATGCATCCAGAAAAAGTCACAGTTTGGTGCGGTTTATGGGCTGGTGGCATCATTGGACCGTACTTCTTCAAAGATGATGCGAATCGTAACGTAACTGTAAATGGTGAGCGCTACCGTGAGATGATATCCAACTTTTTTTTGTCCAAAATGCCAGAGCTTGACTTGCATGACATGTGGTTTCAACAAGACGGTGCCACATGCCACACAGCACGCTTAAAAATGGACTTATTGAGAGGCGAGTTCGGTGAACATTTTATTTCACGTTCGGGACTGGTCAATTGGCCGCCTAGATTGTGCGATTTAACGCCTTAAGACTATTTTTTGTGGGGCTATGTTAAAGCTCACATGTCCGCTTCAATTGATGCATTGGAAGACAACATTGAAGCATTTATTCATGAGATACCGGCCGAAATGTTGGAAAGAGTATGCCAAAATTGGACTAAGCGGATGGACCATTTGAGTCACGGTCAACATTTGCAAGAAACAATCTTCAAACATTAAATTATATGGACTGTACTATCGATTCAAATAAAGATTTCATGAATTTTTCTGAATTTTATGTGTTTTTTTTTTAAATTTTCCTATAGCTCTTAAAAAATTACCCCTTATACAAATTTAAAGCTAAAAAGTAAATTTTTCATAATAAATAAAAATAAAGTCGTAGCTGTGGGTCATGTCGACTAAGTCGATTTAGCATGTTTTTAATTTTTTGCATTTTTTAATTGAGTATCGTCAATTTAAATTCTGTAAAATTGTGGTGTTAATTAACTTATTCAATCCCAAGTTATGCACAAAAAAGTAACTTAGAATACAACTGAATCTTGTATCACCCGTAAACTTTAAGCGCTTCTCTTGCAAAACTCACTTTTTCGTCTTAGCATGTTTTGGAATTTATCTGTCGATATGTCTAATCCATCCTTGATACAACAGACACCGTATACCCAGTTGTTTGTTACCTTTTGCACAAAATTGCACTTTTGCCCAAAAATGCACATTTTTAGAAAAAAGTCACTTTATATTAAAAAATAATGTTTCACCTAAAAAGCACTTTTGACTTAAAAGTAATTTTTCACTTAAATTTCAATAAGAAAATAATTTTTCTTTTCGCAAAAAGTCACTTTTTTTATAACACTGCTTGAATAAAAATCACTTTTTAGAATTTAAATTCATAAATAGTTTTCCTTTTAAACAATATTTATTATACATGTGTAAACATTTTCATGATTCCTTGTTGTATGTATAAGTAGAATTTATAATTTAAAGAGTCCGGAAACTATTTTCTTATAATTTATGTATTGTTGACCTTTGAAGTGCCATCATCATCATCAACAGCAGCAGTAGTGCAAGCTTTAACCTATTAAACATACAGATATGTATAAATGTATATTATATAATCATACTGAGAAACACTAGGACAAAAAAACATAACTATACCTTAACACTTACACAAGTTTGTGGGTTTTTGTTTGTCTTAGGAACACCAGGTGGGGAATGTTGAAAAATAAAATTCTCCAAATATGCATGTATGTTTAAGTAAAACACTCATAGGCCTCATAAAACCAAATGTTATTGTTTAACAAAGTCAACTAGAAGTAGAAACATTGTAGTACACTCTATTGCAATTCATATGCAGATATTTTACATTCATACACACACAATTGCACTTGCTAAATATATGTATATGGACCTGCATATTAAAACAATGCTACGTGCATATAAATGCAATTTAAAGCATTTAAAGCGAGTGTGGTGGCATATATATATACATGCATGTATGTGTTAAAGTATTTTGAAGTGCATTATAGCACATATACTGTAACAGAAAATTCACTGCACTCAATTGCACACTTACTCTTCGTCCTCTTAGGAATTTGTCATACAACAAATACTTACTATTCTTAAACTCTCATACAATCTTTACTTCTTATTATAAAAATACACACAACGGTGCACAGTGTCGTGTTTTCATATAACGAGTGCTCAAAAACATATGCACACATATATGATCTTATTTTTACTTTAAATCTCTCTCTCTCTCTCTCTTTCATTCTCTTAAACCAGGGTAGTGGAAAAAACAGGAAGTTGAAACTCTATTAGTGGGTGCCATAAAGAAAAGTCAAGTGTTTTTTTGTATGTGAATGTATTAGTAACAAGTTTACACTAAAAAGTTGTCATACAGTAATTTTGACTTAGCTGCACAATCTCCTTTGCACGATTTTTTGTGCAGGTAAATCAAAAAAGCAGCTATCTTAAATGTATTTAGCTGCCTAAATGTGCAGGTACGAAATTATGGTTACCTGCATAAAAGTGCAGCTAAAGTAAAGTGTTTGAAAAAAGAGTATCAAACGTTCAAACAACCGGTAGTCATTTGTTATGCATTTTTATAAAGAAAGAGATAACCAAATTGTTAATAATAAAGTGCGGGACAGAAAAGTCGCTGTAGTACAACGTTAAGAATAGCGCTGCAAGCTGTCAAAAGTTAAAAACGGCAGTTTCAAAGTAGTGTCAACAGAATACGTAGTTGTAGTAGTCGTTGCCGTTGAAGCGCAAAATTCGAAATTTTGAACTTTGTTGCGCTACAGAGAATTCGTCAGCTTCAAAAACTACTACAACTACGTTATTCTGTTCCAGACCTAAGATTTGCTATTCCTTTCATATAGTCGTGGTAAAGTTGCTGTAACCACAACCCATATGCATAAACGTAGGTACATGCAAACAAAATAAATGAATTATAATGATACCAATTTGACTTGTTTGCGATTTTTGTTTTTATAAACACCTAAAATTGGATATTAATGTGAAAAAGTGGCCACCACATTTTGTCATGTGTGCAGCTATCTTTGATGTTTTATATGAAAATATTTTAAAGCTGCCCAAAATTATGAAAAATGTGCAGGTATACAAAATGCACTTAAGCAAGGATTTTGAAGAATAATTACAGACAATATGTATTTTGGGCAGTTAAGTCAAAGTGCAGCTAAGTTGAATTTTTTGTATGAAAATAATTTTAAAATGCCAAAAATTTTGGGCTCTTATCTTAAATGTGCAGCTAAAGAAAGTGCACTTAAAAAAGGAATTTGTATGGGATTATAAAGAATAATGCCAAAAATTATCAATTTTGTGCAGTTAAGTCAAAAGTGCACGTAAATAAAAGGCAGCTAAGTCAAAACTACTGTATTTTCCTTCATACGAATGTGTAAAGGTATAAGACTGCAACAGTGAAAACGTTATGAACGGTTTGCTTTTTACAGTTTAACAAAAAAATTTTTCTGACATCTAGAAAATTATAATTTTAAATAAGGATTTAAAAAGTTACTTGTTTACTACCATAATTTTTCCCTTAAAGTTTACTTTTTCACTAAAAAGTTACTTTTTCAATAAAACGTAAATTTTTTCACAAAAACCGAAATTTTTTAAAACAATGAATTCAATTTTTATTGTCAAAAACTTTAACAATAATATAAGTTATAAAACGGAGTAATTAGAAGAATAAACTCGTGGTTGCCTAATCACGGCAATGCCAATATGTATACAATGAGTGTATTACACTATAAGTGTATTCAAACGATTTTTAATGCTGTAATTCACTCAATGCTACTTGACTTTATCGTTTTTGTTCCCAAAGAAGAATTCATAAAATTCCACTAAACGAAAAATTTTTTCATCATAAACTCACTTTTTTCAACTAAACCTCTTCACTAAAAAGTTACTTTATCACTTAATGCTAGGTTCACACTTAGGGTTTTAAACGCGTTTAAGCAAAATGTTGATTTAGCTAATCAAAACCGTTCACATTACATTTGAGATGATTAAGATGACAGATGATTAAGAAAAAAAAAACACAACAAACAAATTTATATTTCTTTAAAGTAGTAAAAATGGATAAAAAAACACTTTTATAAAGTTATTAGAAGATTATTTTAATCATTTTAATGATGAAATTGTGAAAATTTTAGAATTATTGAAAAAAAAATAAAAACATTAAGCAGAAATCTTGGCCGGTTGTACACGATCATGTTGGCGATTCTACATTTGAGGTATGTTCAGTGGATTCTATGTGATTTATGAAGTGATTTAGTTGTAATCATGTCAATTTGAAGTGATTAACAAATCACTTCAATGTATGGGTAATCATCTCGATTTTGAAGTGATTAGAGCTTAATCAACGTTCGAACTGCTTAAACGCGTTTAAGAAGCCAAATGTGAACATACTATAAAGGTTAATTTTCACTAAAACTTCACTTTTTAACTACAACGTCACTCTTTCACGTTACATTTTCACTAAAAAAAAAAAAAATGAAGTCACTTTTACGCAAACAAAATTTTTATTTAAACTAAAAACTTCCTTTTTCACTAAAAAACACGTTTATAATAAATAAGTCACTTTATCGCCAAAAGTCACCAATTCACGGTTAATGTCTTATTTATTAAAAAGTCACTTTAAAAAAAAAAAACTTTTTTCAGCGACCGTATTTTTTGCAAACATTTCTTGAACCTTCCAGATGTCTGTATTAGTACATATATCAACACAGAGGTGCAAGGAGCAAAATACAAATGTATTAAAATTGCCGATGGTGGAAAATGTTAAGTTTTGTGGCATGTTCATATGTGGTATGCAAGATTCATACTTTTTCTACGTGTATGGAAATTAAGTAGATTTTTCATAAGAATTTCTCTTTTATTATTTTATGGCCTCCATACACTTGTTAAGTATTGAATAACTTTTTAAGAGTTTAAACGTTTTCAATTTCTATTGTTGTTTTTCAAAATACTGTAGCTCGTTTCTGTATTTCTCGCATCGTAAAATTTCTTGCATGAAGTGTGAAACAAAAAATTCCATCGTTTCTCGATTTATGAGATAAAAGTGTTTCTGTATTTGAATGCGAAAACAGACACAACAAATTCTGTTTATACTGGAATATTTCCAGTACTTAAGTGTCAAATAAAAGCGAAACGTCAACAAAAGAAATAAATATAATAAAAACAGGGCTGCCAGATTTGACGAGTTATCGTCATCTTGACGATTTTTTGTTCCGATATTAACAAAGTGACGTTTTGATGATTTTTTCTAAAAAAGTGACGAAAGCAAAAACAAAATCAAAAATATTTTATAATTTTGTTGTTACTTTCTATAGAAATTCATCTTGAATTTTTAAATTTCAAACACTTCTATTTTGTGGCGTTGAAAATTGAAAAAAAAAAAAAATAATATGAATGTCTGTAGAAAGCAAAAACAAATTTATAAAATATTTTTGATTTTATTTTTGCTTTTAAAGAAATTGTTGGCGTTGCGTTTTACACTATAAGCCCCTTAGTCTTCCAAATAAGATAATTGTAAATATTTTTATATGTTTGTTTATTAGAAAAAAAGATATCTTTAGAAACAAGGCTGCTTAAATTTTTATATTTATCCCTATTGTGAAAATTGTCCTCGAAAATTGTTTGTTTCTTCCCCAAAAAATGTATCGGCAAAAGCAAAATTTCGAGGGAAAGTAATGGACCGACTTGGCTTATTTTGAACATTTAATACTTTTTATATACATATACAAAATATGATTGACTTTTTTCTGGATGTATTAAGATAAAACAAATGACTTACTTTTGAATTTGTTCTTTTTGGCACAACCCTTGTAAAATTCATTAGTTTTTCAGTAGAATTGTATGTAGTGCTTTTATGTGTTTCTGATTACTTAACATATTATTTTGTAGGCGAAGATTTTACTGGGTCTTTAACCCGTTTATTTATGAACCGATTTTTTTAATTTTAACTACAAGGTATTCTACTAAGTCTATTTCAGGTAAAAAAGAAAAAGATTATAGGAATAGGTAAATTCAAGATTTATATCTCAATTATTAAATAATAATTATTAAATACCCATGAACTTTAACTATGTTTTTGTTTGATTATTTTTTAATAAAAGTCGAAACAAATTTGTTTAAAATTGATTTTAAATTGCACGATTTTTAAAACAAAAAAGACGATCTTTTTTATTTTTTTCTCAGGAAATTGACGATTTTGACACAAATTTATCTGGCAGCACTGATTAAAACCAAAACAAGAAAAAGCTAAAAAAAATTTAAACTAACAAAATATAACAATTGTTTTTTGTTTATTTTCATCATATAAATTATGCATTTATCATTTATATTCCTTCTATTTTTTTATTTATTTAAAAAAAATAGTATATAAACATATTTTAAATTCAAAATATCTATATTTTGTTTTTCTCGCCACCAATTTCAAATGTGACTTATTTTGACAGTTCTTGAAAGAAACTTTTCGCAAAATATTGTTATAGAAACACTTTTTCTCGCATCCTTCCAATAATTGCTGGAAAATTATTTAAATGACAGATAATTCTCGCAAAAAAAAGATACAGAAACACTTGTGTGAGAAAAACCATTTTTTGTTTCATTTCACACCATTTTTGTTGCAATTCACACGTTTCATGCGAAGAGTTTTACGATGCGAGATATACAGAAACGGGCTACTGGATGGGGTGCGAGAAAGAAGGAAAACTGCCTTGAGGTTAGAATATATCAAAAACACTATATAAGTTAAAAGAAACTATTGTTATTGAGTTTTATGTTATAAAGATGTTAGTTAGTTGAAGAGAATTTAGTTTCGAGAAGATTTTATTAAATAAAGGCAAACAAAATTAAATTGTTTAGATATGGGATATTTTGATTGTGAAGGATATGAACATTTACAGCGAAAAGTCTACATTTTGTAACGTAATGCCAGCAAGCAAAAAAGCCTGTATTTTGGGCCCATGTTGCTCAAATGCTATCCCTTTTGTTACTAAAAGTAGAGCTAGTTGCGCTTTACACTGAAATATATAAAAGTAAATAATACATATAAAATTTTTTGAGAAACAATTTTAATTACTTTCTGTCGTTACGTTACTAAAAGTAGGCTTTTCGCTGGTAATGCCCATATATAGACGTCATAGTCGAAAATAGTACTCTTGCTTGCTTTCTTTATAATTGTAAATATTACTACATATGTATATAAAAACCTAAGGCCTACCATAAATTTCAAAACTAATGCCCATAAAACACACTACCACTGAGTCAAGTAAAACAAAAAAAAAAAAAAACTATTAGTTGCAGAAAAATACAAACAATAAACGCATTTCTATTATCTTAGTTCTCTTGTATTTGTACAGTTTCATGTACTTTAATTACAATAATTTACAAAACATCATATTGATAAATAAATATTAATAACACTTACATAACATACACATGGGCTTTCAAAATACAACACTTCTTGTGGCATACTTTTAGGCTTCCTTCTCGTTTATTTAGATATAACATTAAATTCCACTTAGCTATACTCACAGCAATTAAACCTATTTTTAATATAAAAATATATATATTTTTATAGAATATAATTATAATTTATAGTATATTACATGACCTTATATTTTAAACTCTTTATATTTATTCCTGTTCGATATTTTGGTTTTTTTTCCATGGAATTTTGGAAAAGCTTAAACCTTAAATAATGCTCATACTTATAAACTTTAGGTATAATTAAAGCCAAATGTCACCAGTTTAATTACTCTACTCTAAGTTGGCGAGAACACAAAAAAAAGAATAAACTGAAATAAACGCAAAAATTTAACCACTAAACAACACAGATGGTGGTTGCATGTTTTGGTATGAGTTTGTTTATATTTTGTATCTGTATATGCTAAAAATTATGAGAGGGTGTTAGTAAAGTTCTAGATATTGTTTATAGTCTGAGTTTGTGTACATGAGTGCTTTTAATTGCCCATTTTTTATATAGTTGCACTTAAATGCTTTCCACAACCAGCCAACTGCTGCAAATATATTTTGTAATAATGTAAAATATATGACTGTAGTTACCAAAGCTTTACATACATATATGTATATGAGTTTATATACACATACACTAAGGGAAAAACGTGCTAAAATCAAGATTTTACGTCCAAAATCAAATCATTTCAATCTTAATAGTCTGTTAAATGTGAAAAATTCTTAATTCAAGAACAAACTCTTAATTTTTTTAAGATTATAATCTTGAAGATCGAATTAAAGAATTTGTTCATATTACAAATCTTAAATCAAGAATTAATTCTTAATGAAATTCTTCTTTCAAGATCGATTTAAAGAATTTATTCTTGAAAATAGTCTTATTTTTATTCATTTATACTAATGTATTAAAAAAAAGGAAACCGCAATGATAATGTAATACTTACAAGTACATAAATACTTATATTAACTTAGGTCTAACATATGTCTTTCCATTACACAGTGCAACACGAAAAAAATAAACATATACGGACACCACTACGTGATAAAAGACCCGTGTCTCCCAGTTTTGCCCAAAGTCATGCACCTTTTTTCGGAAATTTTTCGGGAAAATTTTCACATTTGCGGCTACCTAAACGGTGCTAAGAATCATTCCTAGAAAGTTCGTATGTTCTAGAAAGTCGTTTGTTGAGATCTTAGGTACATTTTTATAATTGATTGTGTCCTTGAATTTTGAACGGTTTGCTACATAGAAACCTTAACGGGGGGAAAAAGGTAAAAAAATCGAATTTTTTTTTTAAGATTTTTGCGATTTTGATCTTGAAGATGAAGTTTTTTGATTTTATATGTTCTTTATGACAAGAGCTACAACTTTGTTTCAGAGGGTAAATCAAAATTCCGAACGGTTTGCAAGATAACAGCCTGAGAAAATTATCACTTTCTTGCAAAAATTACACAAAGCCCCCAAATCGTTGGGGGGGCCCATAAAAAAAGTGCATTACTTTGGGCAAAACTGGGAGACACGGGTCTTTTTTTTTGGTCTTTAATCACGTAGTGGTGTCCGTATATTGTTATTTTTCAATGGCTTAAAAAATTACACACAATGTTATTAATTGGATATATGTAAATGTAAAGGAAAATAGTAAAATCCGAAATTTCAATTATACATGTTTCATTAAGTAAAGAACCAATTTCATAAGACTAAAAGTGCATTTACTTGGAATATCTGGAACTCCATTCTTAGCTCCAGAGAAGGAATCGCTTTTTTATGACTTCCTTCTTCATGTACTGCAAACTTTAAAAAGTCACTTTTTAGTCTGAAACAAATAAATTTAATGTCAAATAACAGGTGGTGAAATAAATCTATGTATTTAAACAATTTTTTAATTGCACATATAAAAAAGAAGGAGTACTTACCCTTGAGATACTTAAAACTCTTGAAGAAAGTTTTTTTTAGCAATGCGGCATGCTGATTACATCATATTGTCCATAAGTCGTCACTTGTTGGTATGGTTATGATCATTCATCTGTGTTCTGATTTTCCATTTTTAATTGCCTTTCCCAATAATTCAATATTTCTTTTTAATTTTTTTTTTCTTAAAATTAAGATTACGATCTTGATTTCTAGAATGCATTCTAAAAATTTAGAATTTAACATTTGAGAATGTCAATCTTACTGACCAAACTTCAAGATTGAAATCTGAAGATTTCTGCAATCTTAGTTCAAGAATTTTGTTCTTAAATTTAGATCGGCATTTTTCTCTTAGTGTACACCATTATCATAAGGGCCTAAATAAAATTACATTGTAGTGAAAAAGTTTTTAGTAAATATTAGAAATTTAACTTAAGCTGCATGTACACGACAAGTTTTTACATCTGACTTGTCATATTTTCCACTGAAAATACATACATGTCGTGTTTTACCTTTATAAAATTGATTCTGTAAAAGTCAGGTACGAAGTCATCTGACAAAATTTCAATTAGAGAGGGCTCTATATTCTGCTGACAAACCATCTGACATCAGATGTGTCAGAAATCTATGTCGGTATTCAACCGTCGCACACTGGTTCATATTTTGAGAAGGCGGCCAAAATTATTTTTTTTTTGTTCTCCGATTTTAAAATTTTTTTATTCATGTGAAAGTAAATACTAGTGAACCTCGAGAGCCAAAAAATTTCAACCCTATTTCAACTATTTCATTGAGAACAGGGTGGTCCGAAATGGACTTTCTCAATATTTGGTTATAGTTTTGAATTTCTGAGTCAATTTGTGAAGTTGAAATGCTCATAACTTTTTTGTTTTTTAAGATTTTTTGACAGAATAAGTTTTGTGTATTAGTTTATTTTATTAGCTATACGTGGTTTAAAGCATTAAACTCTGCGACCTCTAGAACTATTTAATTTATTTTTTTTTTTAATGTCAAAATTTCCCGGAAATTTCCTACTTTATAGAGCATAAGTCCTGAGCGTCAAAATGCGTCAAAAAAAGATCTATACTTTCTTGTAGTCCAGAATCTAACCTACATTTTTATACCCCATTGTACACACATCTGGATACGGCCTTGCGAACTACAGCAATTTCTGTGACCCAAGGTAAGATATTCGGTTCAAAAAATAAGTCCTGCAAGGAAACATTACTGAAATTAAAGAAGGTGAATCTTAAAGAATTTTCGACAAATAAAGCAGTTCAGGCCACATAAATTATCTAGCACGTCAGGTTATCAATTAATTTGGAGAAGGTAAAGGTATTGCCATTGTTATGAACTTATTGTGGGTGAACGGATGCTGCAAAACGAATAGGCGACATAAATAGACTAACACGTTAGATTTCTGAGTAAGTTAAAAGGTTAAACATTAGTAAATAGCCGCAACATAAACTACATAGTTTAATTACCTGAAAATTGCAACTTAATTTAAAATATGAAAGAGCAGGTAAATGGTAAAAAACTAGCACGCAGTTATATTTTACGTGAAAATTACCTACATGTTACCTGTTAATTTATTGCCGGTATGTTATCCTTTTATAAAGTGTGAAAACAGGGGTTTTTATGTTTGAAAGAAATGCTAATAAAAGATTAAATTTGTATTTAAAAAAGAGTTTTTATGTTTTAAAGAAGTAGTAACAGAAGATCATTTAAAAAAACTTCTATCAAGAGTATAAAAGTGCATGCATTCATAATTTTACCTTCATTATTGTTTAAACAATGGCTAAGTTCAGTTATAAAGTTCTCGCAGATATATATTTTCAACAGAAAGATGAAAAAGATTTTGTGTTACACATAATGAATAATCCATTCTTTAAATTATGCAACGAACAAGAAATCAAAATTCATAAGATAAAAATTAAAAATTTTTCATTAACATTAAGAAAACGGTACCTTAAATGTTCTAGAAACAAGAAAACGTTTTACTTACGCAACGAAAAATGACTAACAAATTATCTGATTTTTAAGAAGCTGTCAATAACCGCTAAGGAAACTGGAAAAGTGGGTCGGCCCGCAAAACAAATTGACAATTGCAGTAAAAGATCACGAAGACGCAAGCTTGCAAATATCAATGAAGAAATTTCTCATAGTATGATAAAGGATTCATTTCTGCATCAAATTCAACCAACGCAAAATAAGAAATCAAAAATTGCAATAATTGAAAAAAAAAGTGGAAGCTAGCCCTAAACGCCCAAAGAGGATTTTAAAAAGTATGCCTACACCAACTGAAGAAATGAAATTTACTCCAGAAGAAGCATTTGCACTATTTTTGGATTTAAAACTGACAAAAAATCAGTATACAGAACTGCGAAAGCGAACCAATGAAAAAAATTGTGGAATCTTTCTAGGATATCGAGATTTAGTTTTTGTCAAAAAAGAGTGCTTATCTTCACAAACGGCTATTAGTGTAACTTTAAGTTCAGCAGAAGTAAAATTGCAGGCTCTTCTCGAACACACTGCAGAACGATTATTAAATACACTTGATGCTGACCGTTTAAAAAAACTTAAAAATTGCAGCATCACTTTATTTTCTAAATGGGGATGTGATGAAAGCTCTGGTCAGAAACAATACAAGCAATGTTATTCAGAAAACTCATCTGATGAAAATGAAGGAAAATGAAACCCAAAGCTATTTAGAAAAAATGTTTACTAATATTGTTTAATTTAAAATAGTTTATAGATTATAATTTGTTTTTGATTTAAGTATACATTTGTATTAATATATAAAAATAAAATACACATACATCTCAAACCAAAAATAAAAGTTGAATTACCTAAAATGTTATCGATAGCCAAGAATGCTATTTGGGCATTTTTCAAAATATTCCTTTTCAGTTTTATCCTTATAACAACTCGTCTTTCTCAAAAAAGCCAACCTTTGGCCCCTGTGAATATTGGGACTAAAAAATTTACAGGGGCCAAATATTGGCATTTTCTGACAGGATCTAAGTTCGACAATAAAAAATAAGTATCAGTTGTAAAATACAAGAGAAATAATGATAAATTTTAAAAAAATCATATTTGAAATATTCAACTTTTACACCGAAACTCAACAGAAAAATGAAAATGCATTTTGAACTCCCCATAACTTTTGCTCCTATCAGTCGAATTTTACGTTTTATAGCGCAAATTAAAGCCTAACATCGCACCTATCGAGCAAAAAAAATCGCATAAAAAAATACCGATCCAGTCAAAAGTTATGGAATTTTGACCGCCTTCTCGTAAAATTTCCCACTGTACGTCGGCTGAAGTTAATATTTTACAATACCGATATATGCATGATCATTTCATCATTAAATACACATTAAGTACATATATATAAAAAAAGAAGTTTCAATATTATATTCTAAATTGGTATCTTCGAATTTGAAGTAAAAAAATTCAAGATGGCTGAACTCTTTTACGGCGCAAATAAAAAGTTTTGTGGCTGCAGTACGCTATTTAGAAACCGAGAACTACTTTAGTTTCTGCAATAACTACGCTAAAAAAAAAAAACAGAGAAAATGTCAGAAGCAAATTACATGAACGTTTGTAACCGAATATTATAAACCTGCTGTAAAACAGCAATTTTGACAGACATCCACAATTACATGTGACTTGAAAAGTTGACATGTCGTGCACATTAGGGCAATAACTTTTTCAAAACGGCATAGTATAGTCGTGTAGTACATTAAAAGTTATTAATAAAAAATATGATAATTTTTCGGATTGTTAAAAAAATTCACGCAGGGATCGGGTTGAAACTTGAAAACAACCGTTTTTATCTCACGGAATTTTGACAAAATATACACCTGATATTTGTATATATTCCTATATGTATCACTTAAATGCTATTTTGGAATTTATCCACTGCTTTAGTTTTAAATATTTTCCAATGGCTTACGATTCATCGCGGTTCAAAATTTCTTAAAAGGTTTTAGAAATTTGCTTCCCTGCGTGAGTTTTTTTTTTCGCAAAACGACGGGAGACAGGTGTTTTCATTACTAAAACATTCTTGGCCACTCCGTGAAACAATGCCAAAAATTATCCCTAGCGTACATGTACCTTTATTAGAGAACAAGTCACTATCTTGTTGAATTTTTTCTGCTTTAATGGAATAACAACTTTTTAAAAGAACTTAAGGTGTTTGGTACAGGTCCCATGTAATCGTCCAGCCAGATTTCAGCAGCACGTTATATACTTTATATGGTTGTCGAAGTCAATTTTTATTGCCAAAAATCATTCGATGTAAGACGTCTGTCGGCCTCAACTTGTTCGCACAAGACCTAGAAAATCCTATAAGGGTTATTAAAAAAAATATACACCATATTAGAGAGCTGCACAAGCACAAGAAATATTGCTTACAAGCAATTTCATTAAATTTAGAAAGTGTGTGTATATTACTCTCTCATTAGAAAACACATACTTCCAAAAACAATTGTTTTGCTTTACAATCAAAATATAAAAGAATAGAACAAAACTGCACTAGAACAATGCTAAACTAGAATAAAGCTGAATTAGAACAAAGATGAAGTAGAACATTAAAACAGAAAAAGAACATTCCAAGCATGTTTGAATGTTTTGAAAAAGCTTAAAAAAGTTTATAGTTAATATTAATTTTTATTTGCAAAAATTTATTGTTTATTATTTACATACACACATATACATATATGAAGGTTAAGGTCTAATATTTAAATAAAATTAAGAAAAATTCATTATTTTCATTGAAATAAAAAATAAAAACATATGTAATACATAAAATGGTGTGTTTTTGCAAGAATTTTTTTCCGCAGTCTCCAAATGGAATTCTGTTTTATAGGATTTTATGTTTTAAAAAAAATTTTTGTTTCACAATTTTTTGGTAAAATTGATAACAACAAAATATTAATAATTATTTAACTATTGTAATTCAAAAACATAATTTTAGATACATTTTCGGTATTGCCACCCAATGCACTTCTTTTATCAGTTAATAAGCTTCGCGCTGCAGAAAAAACTCTTTCTGAAGATGCGCTTGACGCAGGAATAGCGAGTATCCTGAGACTGGTTTTATATAATAACGGAAATTGATTTTTATTTGTTTCCCACCATTTTAATGCATCGAAGTTATCATAAAAATGTATGATAGTGTTTTCATACATCATCAGTTCTTCTGTAACAGTGTCCGTGGAACTTGTTTGGTTTTGCTGAGAAACAAATCTACCAAACAATTCGCTATTGCTTAGAGAAAGTGTTGTTATGTTGTTATAATATAAAATTAAAGGTCGACTAAAATAAAATATAAATTTAGGAAATAATTCAAAAAAATCAATTTTGCTTACATTTAATGCATCCATTTCTGTTATAAGCTAAGATCACTTTAAATTTTTTAAATTCCTAGTAACGTTTTTTTAATGTTCTAGTGCACTCGATCAGCGTTGCCAGAAGATTTGGAAGGAAAATCTTCATTTGGCGAAAAACAAATCTTATTTTAAAGAGAAAAATCTTGAAAATTTTTATAACAAAGGCAAAAAAGTAAAAATTATTAATTTTTTTAAAAGAAACTACTTATTATGGAAACTATTTAAATTGAAATACGTATTTGCGGTATTTATACAAAATAAGCTTGTATGTTTAAAATTGTGTTTTAAGTTATATTTTCCATAAGAATACATTTTAAATGCATTTAATTTCTAATAAATAAGAACGTAAAAAAGTCCATCTAAATTAAGAAGTATCATCGCAAATAATTAAATGCTAATATTACAGATGTATAAATTTTGGGCAAACAAATTTTAGTTTGGGAGCTACGAAGCTCATACATTATTTGAGATCTTAAGGGTTCTCAATTTAATATTATATTTTTTGATACCGTTGTTATATCGAAGGCATTTTGAGAAAATTGCATTTAAAAAAAGCTCATTGAAAAAACTTGGATTTTTCAAAATATATTCCTAATGGTGTTTTTATTAAAATAATGTTTTAAAATTATCATAATCATGGAATGTGGAATTTTCAAACCAAAAGGTTCTTAACCCTAGGATTCTCGGTAACTTTTTACCACTTAGTTCTCCTCTTGGTCTGGGCAGACCACAATTAAAACAGCTAAAAACCCAATTAAATAAAAAGTAAATAAATATATTTTTTATTCAACGTATGCTTATTATGCTAGATTATACGAGTTTATTATTTTATTTTACATTCAAGTCATCGAATGTGTAGTCCTTAATTTTTCACATTGCTTTTTCGCATCTACCACACATTTGATTAAAATTTGATTCACGTTTCTGTTTTTTTTTTTTGATATTTTGTCCTATTTGAAAAATATTGCAAGAAAACACAAATTTGGTCTGGCCAGACCAAGACGGTAATCCAATGGTTAAATTCCATTAATTTTACCTTTTGGTACTAAATACATGAACTTTTTTGTTCTTTAATAAATTAATCTTTATAAAAATAAATTTTTTCTGTTCAAAAATAATATTTTTTCATTAATATTCCCAAAATGAACAACCGCGAATCTATGATGCTTTTTTAATGATTTGTATGCCCAAAAAGAATGATAAATTTTCGTTCAAAAGTACAAAAGTGTGCAAAACCATTAGATAACAAACTGATATAAAACCTCATTGTTTTAAAAATTTACTGTTTAAAAAACTGTTTTATAAACTTAAAGTTAAAAATCTTAATTTCTAAAAATAAAAATCTTAATTTGAGAAAAAAAATATTCAAAAATAAGATAAAATCTTAATTCTGGCAACATTGCACTCGATGCTTTTACTATAATTTACCGTTTCTTTATTTCATTGTCTGTTTTTGTGTTGATATTCTGTTTGTTTTGATAATACAAGCACTAACAAAGCAGAAGAGAAAAACTTTTCAAGTTATGCTTGTTTTGTTTTGGTGGGAGTAATGTGTTGTTATGTTTGTTTTGCTCTGTATGTTTACAGTGAAATAATATGATTGATAGTTGTGTGAAGTAGAACACAGAACATTAAGAATATTTTGCGCAGCCCTTTACACCATATATATAAAAAATGCCCCATCTGTTATTAATCTCCTTTTTTTATGTTATACACTCAATAATACTTTGAAAACAAAACACTCTGTATTGTATAATTTTTTGTATGCCAACATTCCTTTTTTTTAAAGTGTCTTAGTTTTATTAACATTTAAAAAAAATGTCTTTATATTACGCCGACAAAATGAACATATAGAACACCACAGGTCAAATTGTACAAACATATCCCATAAATACATACGAAGGTGATAGTAACACTCATATGACACCATCTGTGTCCCGTACATAGACCTGTATACACAATGCCCTGTAGGTTACAAGATTGTTTCTGCAAAGCACTTACCTTAATAGACAAATAGTAAAACATATATTATATTTTTTTAGTCTTTTAACATTCGAGGAACAGATACAAAAGTGACTTTACTAGTTTAGTTTTTCACTAAGTTCAGTTTTAGTTCAGTCTTAGCTCAGTTCTAGTTTAGTTTATATTCAGTAGTAGTTCAATTCTAATGCAATTTTAGTTCAGTTCTAGTTCAAGTTAAGTTTTAATTCAGTTTCAGTTTGATTCAAGTTTAGTTTTAGTTAAGTTCTAGTTTAATTTCGGTTCAAGTCTAGTTCAGTTCTATTTCAGTTCTAGGCTATTTCTAGCTTAGTTCTATTTCAATTCTTCTTTATTTCCACTTATGTTCTGGTAAAGCTCTATCTCCATTCTAGGTTCGCGTTCAGTTCGTTTTCAATCTTATCTCATGTTTTGTACATTTCTAGTTAAAATCTGATTTAGTTAATCTAATATTTTGTAATTTTTTATTTCATAATATTTATTAATATTTTGCAACCAAATTCTTATTACAACTGTCTGGTTATATATTTTTAACAAAATTCGCAGTCTGTTAAACATGTTCGCTTAATAACAGTATTAAACATTGTATTTTGCAGTATGGATTGTATCTGTGTGTGACAGGATTTGTTGGAGCTTGAATGTGCAAGTTAGTGAAAGAATAAATGAGTGTGTTTTTAGATGATTAAAATTGTTGTTTATGATCTTTTAAGTCTTTTTTTTTTTCTTAATGGTAACTCGTATTTTAGTTCTTTGGGGGAACAAAAAAGTATTGTGCAAAAATAAAACTTAACGTCATTTTTAGTGCAGGCAGGCATTAAATGGAATTTGAAAACATTTTCTAGAGAAGAAAATGACGGAAAGAAATGGTTGCACATTTCTTGTAGCGAAAGTAGGAGTTTTATAGGGAATTTGTTTAAAAAATTTGTGTGAACTAGCAGCTTTAAACAATTAAAGCATACATATGTTTCGCCGTTACTTCATTCTAATTTGAAAAAGGTACACGTTTTATAAAAAAAAAAACTCAATTTTGGTACTAATGAAAGAGTTTTGTTGGATCACAAACTGCCTGTTTTTCAAATAAAAATAAAAAAATTTCGTTTGGGAATTTGCGAAAAACAAAACAAACTGAAATTTTTTTGTTTGCAATATAAATTTTTAAACGAAAATTTTTATTTTAATTTGAAAAACAGGCAGTTAGACTAATATCTATTTTTTTAAAAAATTTTTCTTAATTTCCTTTTAGATTTTTAATATCGATGTTTATGTCATTATGTTATTCGTGCCGAAATCAGGCACTACTAACTAGGATTACATTCCTTTAAAACTTTGCCATTTGTAGTTGAGTTGTATCGTGGAATTTATTAAACGGCTTTGACATTTCCCTGCATTTAAAAAATCTTTATCTTGTTGTCTTTTTTTTTGATAATTTTCATTTTGTTTTTTATTGTCCAATTCCTTTATGGTTTTTTATGTACAAACGAAATTGTGTGGGTTATTTTAATTATTTATTTATTTAATTTCTACGTTATTTATGTGTTAATTAATGCTGATTTAAATATTTATACATTTTTCGCAACACATAATTTCAGTATTGTTGTGACTTTTTAATCTGTTGTCTTATGAGGGCATCATTAATGGTATTATAACATCAAGGACTACACTTGTGGTTTAAAAGAAGACAGAAAATCCTATATGTATTTATAAATGTGAAAGTTTGTTTGTTTGTTAGTTTGTGGATCAATCACGCAAAAACCGCTCCATGGGTTTGAATGAAATTTGGTAGAGGGATATCATATGGCCCAGATTCAAATATAAGGTACTTGTAAAGAGAGGGGGGAAAAATTAGTACTTTGGTTCTTACTCAGACTTAAATAAAGTATACGTTTTAAGGGATAAAATCGATTCTCTTTTCAAAAATTTTGGTGTACATACATATTAGAGACTACATTAAAATACAGTGTACTTTATGTAAGCTTAAAATTAGGATAAGCTGATGCTCTGGTACTCTTTTACTTTTGGTACTTTTTCTTTTTCCGAAAAATTTGGTGTAGAGATAGCAGATTTAAATATAGGATACTTTTTATGAAGTACGAAAGAAATTATATTTTTGGTACTTTTTCCTTCTTGATAAATTTGGTATACAGATTACATATGGTCCAGTGGCCGGAATATACATATTTAGGAACTTATCATTTGGACAATCAAATATCAGTTACTCAAGAGTATTGAGTGGAGAAAAATAATAAATTCGATGCTTTTTATTGAAATATTTAAACACAAAATAAGTAAAGATGTAGAAAACTACATAAAATGTCTGTAAATGATAAACCCTTTTCTATAAATTTTCCTAATAATACATATCTGTTCTTTATTGCAACGTCGTCACATCTGAAAAAAATCAAACTTACCAAAATGCGATTAAAGTTTTCAGAACATATCTTTTTTGTATACTGATTTTATAAAATGCTATAGCTTCGGTTCAGTTTGAGATATAATACTGATTTTTTGCAATAAAGGAGCGATATGTTAAAAAAAAGGATTTATATAGATAGCTATCTATATATAGAAAATAATAAGGTTTATTATCAGGCGAAAGGATTTACGTTACAATATGTAAAGTACAATTTAAGGGGTTTTTGAAAAAATAAAAAAAGTATAATTAAAGGCTGTTAAAAATTTAACTTAAATCAATCAATAAATACAATAAATTTCAACTAAAATAGAAAAAATTAAATAAAAAAATTTTTATTGAAGGTTTTTATGTACATTTCCCGTCTCTAAATTTCTATGTTTTAAATAATGGTGTTTTCTTTTCTACAAAAAAAATACCACATTTTAAAAGGTGCATATATAAAATGTCTTTCCTAACATGTAATAATACAATTTTTTATTTGACGAGAACAAAACACAAAATTGGATCGCCCGGTTTTTAACAGCTGACAAAAATTTTGTTCTTCAATATACATATAAAAAAAATATGTACATAAATCAAAAAGTATGTTCTTAAAAATATAAAAAAATATACATAAACCCAAATTTGTTAATAGATTGATATTAAATAAATGAACAAAATGAATGACCAAATTCCAATTTCTTTAGTTTGTTTTTCATAAAATATGTAAACAAGAAAATACCTTTGCCAGATTGCGAATTTATTAACACCAAGTTTTTACGATTTCTTGATTTGACGTTTTTTTTTTTCAAAAACAATTTTATAACACCGAATCCATTTAAATTTTATATCTCTGACAACCTACCATTAACAATGCTTTCTTTTGTTTTTACTATAAAATAATAAAAAAAATTACTATTAGAACTTAATATTTTTACTGTCCTGATTAGAGGCGATTTTTCCCAAGTTCGTCTGGTAACCCTATATATGAACAGAAGCCATCTTTTTACAGGGCATTATCAACACTCTCGATTTATACGGGGCGTAAAGTGCAATTGCCTTATGACATTTAAGGGTGAATTTTTTTAGAATAAAACACGCTGCCCTTTTAGAGAGCAAAGCATTTTTGAGAAACGAACACCAAATTGCATTTTTTTTATATAAAATGTGACATTTTTTGTAGAAAAGAAAACACCATAAGTATTATCCTTTGTGGTCCAATTATGAAAAATATAGATGTACGGTATTTTAACCATTTCTCTTAATGTCTCTTACTCTTTATGTAAAACAACAAATCAATAAAAATAAATAAATAGTTTTAATCTAGTTTTTGGTTATCAAATGCCAAATTTTTATTTTTAAAATTTTTCTATCAATAGTAATTATTTTTGCAGATTTCCTGAAACATTTTATTTTCTCCAAATTTTTATGTGTTTCTTTTTATTGCAGATATCAATCAATGTTATTGAAAAAGTGTTCTACCAAAATTTCTTAACACATCCAAAGTGCTGTTATCCCTGGATTTAAAACTTAAGGTGAGTTAAAATCAAATTTTTTATATGGGCATTTCCACCGAAAATAAGCCAGCAAGCAAATAAGCTTGTGTTTAAGGTAGGGTTACCACATTTGTTCTTTGGAATTAAAGTACATTTTGTTATTTAAGGTTAAGAAAAAAGTACACAGTATCAAAATAAAGTACAATTTATTTTTCTTTATTGTTATATTTAAAAACGTATTTTTTATTGATTTTCGCAAGTTTAATCAAATAATTATCATTTCTAAACAATTAAACAGCATCTTTACAGAATAAATTTAACTCAAAGTAAATAATTATCTCATTTTTTATTTGATCCAGAGACACTTTGTTTTTTTCGTCTTGCCATTGTTAGGTGTTGAGGCCTTAAGAAAAAGTCGACAGTCATATAAAAAGGGTCAACAAATCGCTATTTGGAAAAAAAACGTTTTATCCCGTTCATACCGCCCTGAATAAAATAAACCGAATCTGTTTTAAATTCTAGATAAATAAATAAAGTATTTTCGCTTACTTTATTGTTCTCATAAAGTAGAGAGCAAAATTACCAGAAATAACGTACATCACCCTATTATAAAGTACGGCTGGCAACCCTGGCCGTAGGCCATTGTTATTAAAATGTTTCCCATTTTTGTTACGAAATGTAGAGCTAGTTGCGCTTTACACCAAAATACAAAAAAGCAAATAATCCATATAAAACTTTTTGAGAAACAATTTAAATTGCTTGCTGGCGTGACGTTACTAAAAGTAGACTTTTTTCTAGAAATTCCTATATGTCTCTATAATTTAGCTCAAAAATTACTGTAACATATTTCAATACTCTTAGAGCCACATCTCTTCGTTTCTAAACGTTTTCAAAACTAATCCTCTGGAGTATACCATGGAGTAGTTTCAAAACTAATCCACTGGGAGTATGTATAAACATGAAGTAGTTTTAAGACTTCTGCGTTCTAATGCCAAGATGGGTTATATGATCCAGCCCTAGGACATCGTAATGTTAAATAGACCATGTTTTTTTAATACATTTGGGTTACCTTTGGACTAACCCTAGTCCCTTATGGGCTATATTTTACATGCGTGTATGGACTAGTCGTGTTATTTCCAGGGTCGTTTAAAACTGCCATACATAACAGCCCCTATAACGGTTTACAACTAAACTCAGTTGAGTTGAAACTGGACAACTTAACATTACAACTGCTAGTAGTTTATTGTAAATATTTTATTTTTTTGTTAATAGTTAAACAAAAAAATTGTTAATTCATATTGCAAAACTTTAATCCTTTACTCAAAACCTTAAAAGATGATTACATGTAAATTAATTTTATTATAAGATTAACTAATCTGTTAATCCTGGTTTAAACTTAAAGTCAAAAACTCACTCTCAAAGTAAAATGAATGCAAAGAACATAGAAAACGACTTAAACAGAAAGTGAGAAAAAACCTCACTCGGTTGAAAAAAAATCCTAATTCCATGTTTGTGTAAGTAGAAACATGTTTTGTTTTTATTGTTGTAAGTTAACATGTACTAAATTTTGAACTAAAAAAAAACTTTTATCTTATTAACAGTTCCTCAAACAAACGTGACACAATTTTATTTTTTAACTCACACCCTTAGCAAATACATTATGCGGGGGTAAATTCGAAAAACAAACGAATTTTTTCCTGCCATAATTTACAATACAAAGTATAATTTTTTTCCATTTGTAGCAGGTGGAAAGTGGGAGGAACAACCTCTTGAGCATTTGAATTCCAAAAAAATATAATGTTTTGTAATAAATGGAATTTGTTCTTGTTTGAAAAGGGAGTGAAATTTTATTATGAATAACATTCACATGTGATTTCAGTATATCTCTAAAATTTTTGTTTTTATTGTAATTCTTAACGATAAGAAGATTCTATCTAGCTCAGCTTCTAGTTTAGATTCTACTTCAGCTTTTAGTTTAGATTTAAGATAAGTTCTAGTTAAGTTCTAAATTTAATTCGGCTCAGTTCTAGCTTAGTTTAAGTTCAGTTCTAGTTTGGTTTTAGTTCAGTTCTAGTTTAGTTTTAGTTCAGTTTAAGTTTCATTCTAATGCAGTTCTAGTTTAGTTCTAGTTTATATCTTGTTTAGTTTTAGTTCAGTTCTAGGTCACTTCTAGTTAAATTCTAGTTCAGTTCTAGTTGAATGTTAATTCAGTTCTAGGGATGTTCCAGTTTAGTTATAGTTCTGTGGTTTTCATGGGTAATCGCGTATGTCTTTAAATCAAATTCTTCAGTATTCAGTGCCGTAAAACCATTCTAGATTAAACTATGGTATAGGTATTGAACTTTTTGGAATTGGTAATTACGTTAAACAATCGGAATTGATTCATTATTTTTCAGAAATTTTAAGAACCATGTAAAGAGCGTTAAAAATTAAGCAATATGGCATCAACGTCTCAAGGTCGAAACAAATGGACATACGCGGTTACCCATCAAAACCAAAGAGTTAGTTCTAGTAAAGCTCTATGACAGTTGTCGTCATAATAAAATAAAAATGATGATAAAAATGAATTGATCTGGCAACTCAATTTTAAGGTTTTTTTATTGCACAAAGTATTCTCAATATTCAGTAAATGCAATGAACATTTTCTCCTAAGACAATCAGCCTTCAGAGGCTTAATTTAAAAGAACTTGTTATTTCTGCATTATACGTTTAATGGTGCATGCAACATAATAATAATACATTAAATGATGGTGTTGTTATTGTTGTGATTTTATATTGCGTGCAATATGTTGTCATTTATCTGGCGTGTGTTAGTTGGATGGAATTAGGAGTCGTCATCGGCAGAATCAACATCATCGTCATCAGCAACACAGGTTCTCAGAAGTGTTGTATTGGTAATCTCGTATTTGTGGGCTGAATGTTGCCGACGTTTGAGAGTTTAACATGCAACTCGTCTATTACACTTCTTTCCACGGGGTTCTTTGGGGTTTTATGCTATTTTTTCCTCAGCAATATGTTTTGTTTCTCCTTGTCAGGCTGAAAGTATAAGAGTGAATCTGTGTTTTTTTTTCTTTTATGTATTCAAAAACAGCTGCTGGAAATATGTATTTGTGTCACATACAGAATCTATAAATTATCATAGTTTCGCACAAATTTACCTACTAGTACAAACATTTACTTGAATTTGAATATAAACACACACACATCCATCTGCATAAGCCCCAACATGCACACGTACACTGGGATAAATACTATTACAATTCAAGTTAAACTAGAAATTTTAATCAATTTCTTAAGCACAAGTGCATTTGAAATTTTAACGAGTTTTTGTTCTTGTTTTATTTTTATGCATTTTTTTTTCGTTATTGCTACTAAAATTCTCTTTGTTGTTGCTGTTGTTATTGTTGCACTATTTGTACGTTTGTATGATACACGTTTGTAACCGATCAATCGTTTCGTACTCTTGCACAATAGGTAATATTCAAAAATTTCTTAAGCCTTTTTCTTTGCTGTATTAAAAGAAATCGCATGTGCTGCAAAAGTCACAATTTTAACAGGATTTTTTTTTAGTTGCCATAAGATTCAAAGTAGTGAATTATATAAGCAATCAAATTTTCCATAGAAAATATTCGAAGTCACATTATTTCTATAAGAAACAAGGCAGATTGCAATATTCGGCTGTGCCGCATCTTTGATACCCTTCACGATACCACTCATCCACCAACGAACATTCTTAAGCAGAATTAAAAAAAATTCTGTTGAGTACATTTTTTGGTTTAAAACACATTTCTCTACTTAAGCGGCGAATCATGAATGTATTCGTTATGCTTAAAAAATGGAAAAAGCAATTATTAAAAATAAAATGAAAAACAACAACAACAAGTAAGAGTGCTATGTTCAGCTAAGCCGAATCTTATATACCCTAACCCATGATACGATAAGAACAGAAAGTTTTAGAAATTACATTCTTTAGACACAAATAAAATTATTGTGTGCCACGCCACGCCTTCTTCAATCTGGGCCACATTTTGTAAGATTTTGCGCATTGATAACCAAGATGCTTTGTACCTAATTTGGAAACTTTTGCTCTTGTCGTTCGTTAGATATACAGAAATCTACAATGTTCTTTAGCTATTAAAAAATTTAAATAAACCAACATGTTTCATGTACCTTATTCTAAAAATTTTCCTCTGACTGTTCTCTAGATAGATATAAAAAAAAACCACAACAAAGGATTTATGCGTAAAATTACAAGCAGTCGGGTAGCTCATGTCTTAGCCATTTATGGATAGATCTGACTGAATTTCAATAGCAAACTTAAACCGACCATATGTGATATAGATTTATAACAACCTAGCTCCCATCATTTCTGGGATGATCGAAAAAGCCATTTCAACATACAAACGGGCAGACGCACAGGCGGACATCATTAAATCAACTTATAAGAGTTTAAGATCATATATATATAGAAACTACAAACGGAATGACAAGCTTACATAGTTCATAATTCGGTTTTAACGCTATAGAACGTTCCTCGAAAACTCATGTAAAGAAAGATGGAGTATCCATATAAAATGTAGAGATTGGTTCAACGTACGTTTTCAGTGTCAGGTAAAATTAGATAAATATGAAATTCAAATAAGCGTTGCTTTTACAAATATTTTATTTTAACAAAAAACAATTAAAAATACAAAAAGGAAAAACAACATATATTTTAATGGTAGAAAAACCTGATAGATTGTCAAAAAATATAAGTGTATTTCTATAAATCAAGGTATATTTACACAAGGTAGACTCGTTGGCCCATATGTTTGTCAGCTGTTTGCCCCAGTTGGAACCCAAACGTCAAATTTCGTGTATATGAGCCAAAATTTGTACATGTGTGCGTAAAATTGTTTTTGTTTTATATGAAGACAATTTTGACAACTCGGTTCTTTTCATAGAACAGCATGTCTACACTCCCAAATGAGTCTACCTTGTGTTGATGTACCTTGCTAGAAATAATAAATATTCTTATTTGTAAACAAACAAAATTGTAAGCCAATTGTGACAAACAATATTCAGCTGTGCTACTAGGGTTACCTTATTAATTGTACCATGTTTGATACAGTCCAGAATAGAAAATTTCCTCCACGCATCTTCGACTTTTAAATTTTTATCATTCATTAAAATATCCTAAATGTGTGTATTAACCTAAATGTTTGCAACATAAAGTAGATCTTCAAAGGTGCAGTAGTTCCATGATTCAGTGGCTGTAAAGGCAAAAACAAAATTGGACAGATATGGTTTTGATTTACATGAGCACCGCCATTATGGATCCCAGCTGTGTGAGTACGGGTTCATTTGTACCCACAGGTAGCAATTCTTGAGTATATAGACCCGCCAAAGAATATACACTCAGCCCTTGTTTAAGGGAGGGGAGCTATCTAGCCTCCGCTCCTTTTTTTATGAATTCAGGCAGCATCTGTGGAGTAGGAACAGCACCTAGGGATCCCTTCAAGAAATTCAACTACAAAGTAAAAGATTAGTCTTTACAAAGACTACCCGCGATTTTAAGTTCAAACCGCAGACCACCAAGTGCTTTACTGAATAGTATCCCTTCCATCAGAAAGGCAATGCATCCGCAAAGACAATCAACCTGAAAGACAGAAAGTGTTTCTCGCAAGAAGCATACTAAACGGAGCCTTCGGCAGTAGTCATACCGGCTTACGCCGGGGCCCACTGACTCCCTTAGCACCATCAGTTTATAGCTTTGAGGCACAGCATCGAGTTAAGTGAAGTTCAGTGGACCCCAATGAACACTTGCTTTCGGTAGTCTCATTGGCGCTACCAAGTAGCATTTTTTTCTATTAAAGAGTATAAGATTCCAAAGAATGCCGGTACACTTCGTACCTTCGAGGTTAAATACATAACCAAGGCAGAATAGGTCAATTGTCTCCTTTTGTTTCCAGGATCGACCTCAACTTCATTTGGCCTGGAGATGTAACACCAGAAGGTGAAATATTCTTAATGTGATGCCTACATCACCCGGGGGGAACAAAATTGGACAGTCGGATGCTTTAAATGTGGATGACCTGTCTACATTGTCTACAATCCACAGAACTTTAAAATCAAGTCCTTTATCGCCCATAAAGCGCAGAACTTCCGGTACAATATATATATATAATATGTATATATGTTTTCATGTAGGCATTTTTTAGCCGCCTAGTAAACGGGTAATGTGTGCATACGTACGTCTTTCATGGTCCGTTTTCCGGAAGCATTAAAGCAGAATAAAAAGGTCACACAAACTTTGGAAACTTTAAATCCACTAGCGGTTTTATGGGTTTTAACTACATATGTTCTATAGAAAATTTAAGTAGCAAGACAATTTGCTATAGAACATAAAAGTAGCCAACGATTTTCTATAAAAAAAAATCTTAGTAGCAATTAGATAAGATTAGAAGACTTTAATAGCAAAGAGATTTTCTATAGAATACCTAAGTAGCAATAAGATTTGCTATATTAATCTAAGTAGCCATTCGATTTTCTTTATCAAATCTTTTTTTGCCAAAACTTATTAAAAATCTGTTTAAAACAAAATAAAACAAAAAAATAAAATAATTAAACTAATATGAAAACCGATACAAAATTTATGTCCACATTTTCAAGTTTTAGTATTTTTTTTTTACAAAAATATTAATTTTATTTTAAACAAAATTTCATAACGCTTTTGTGTGACTTCGTCTATGAAATTATAATATTACTTTCCATAGAAAATCTTAATAGTCACCTCAGTAGTCTATAAAAGCTCAGTATATAAAATCAATTTATCATCAATCAATTTATATAGACAAACTACGATTTTCAATAGAGCATATTAGTAGCACTAAAAATTTGTGTGAATCATTTAGGTAACGGTTGGGTTTTTTAAATAATATGTAAGTAATCTTAAGATTTTCTATATAAAATTTTAGTAGCCACTATCTTTTCTATCCAATGTCTTGATAGCCTTTTTATTTTCAATATAAAACCTTGGTAGCCAGTAAATGTTCTTAAGAAAATCTGAGTAGATTTGCTTGTCAAACCCACTATGCAATAATAAATTAAAATGAACGCCATTTACATACACAAAGTCTTACCAATTTTGCCTTATAAAAATAGATTTTTAAAATCAAGTTCAAAACATACATTTATGCAAGTTTGTAAATATTTGTATGTAAAAGTAGACAGTTGTTTGTCAAAAGATGAAATTTTAGATTAAGAAAAATTAAATTTTCTGTATGAAAATAAAAATTTGTTGGTATATTTGACATAATGAAAAGGGATTTCTTTGGTAAGAACTTCTAAAAACTTCTTACCATGAAGTTAGTTAATGTAACATAGTTTTGAATTTTTTTTTTCTAATAAAGTTTTTTAAATCCATTTTTAGCCGCATTCCTGTTAATTGAAATTAAAGATAATAACGAAATAAGATTCTTAGTAACTAATTGAAAAAAAAAAAACAGTAAGAGTGCTGGGACCTGATTCTGGCAGTCGTGATCGAGTACTTTCTCAATTCGAAAGCAATTTAATATCTAATTAAATGGAACTATTTTTTCAGTGTTGTAAAGCGTTAATTTAAGTTTCACAATACTGAAAAAAAAAAAAAAATTTCGATTCGTTCAGTATCGACTAAAAGAATTAAAAATAAATTTGCTTTCGAATCGAGAAAGTACTCGATCACGACTGCCGGAATTAAGCCACTGGTAATTTTAACACCAGTCGGCGAAAAATTGGTTTAATTTATTTCTGCCAGCATAATTCATCAACTAAATTAAGACAGATATATAAATTTTTATGACTGTTGTTTTAACTTTTTAATTAAAAAATATCTGGATTTTTTTTTTTTTTTGCAAAAGTTGCCATAAAATAAACTTAAACACAATTTCATAAAGAAAAAAATAACATTTTTTAAATTAATTATAATTTGTTTTAGAGTACGTTACCTGTTCTTGTTCGTTAAATTTGCAAACATTAAGCTCTGTTTTCCAATGCTTTATACAGATAACGGTGGTGGCAATATTTTCCCCCTCCTCTACCCAAGATCTGCCCAATAAACTGCAACGACCACCAAATACTTA
Source organism: Pollenia griseotomentosa (assembly GCA_963931875.1). NCBI lineage: Eukaryota > Metazoa > Arthropoda > Insecta > Diptera > Polleniidae > Pollenia > Pollenia griseotomentosa. The sequence continues at coordinate 196,239,350 of OZ007561.1, read as the reverse complement.
AGTTAGATCGAACACGTATGTATGTTCGTTTGAAATGTTGTTACATTTAGCATTGCTCGTTTTGGCTCTTGTATCGAAAATGCTGCAGCAAACACTAGACAAATGCATAAATACCTGGTTGCCACAGTTAAAGTATTACTTTCCTACCTTGACCATGATCAGTTATGGAAAATGCAACCATATCTTAATACTCATGGTCATTTTAATTTCAAAGCATAAATAACAAATCTTCATTATCATCATTAGCAGCAGTATTACAATTATCATCATGCACATCAGACCTGATTTCAAATACTTTTTCTATATTTTCATTTTAATTTTATCTGTAGCTATTTTTATTTACATTTTGATGAAGTTCGTCTTAAAACCAAGACAAAAAAAAATTAAAAGAAAACAATGAGCTTTGTCGCTAGAAAAAAATCTTGGAGTCATTATGGGATTAATTTCGTGTAAATCTAATATGGCCGAGACGCAACAACAACAGAAAAGAGTAAGAAAAAATAACTCAACCGAATAACTTCCGGTTAAAGTAGTTTGTTTTGAATAGATTTAACCGTTAATTATTAATGAGATGTATATTTTTTTAATGGCAACCAGAAATTTGAGACTCTACGATGTCTGATATTGATGTCGAAAAGTTTTTAGTAAAACTTTTTTATTTTAGAAAAATTCAAATGTATTCTAGTAATATAACAAAAAAAATGTTGGTAGCCGTAACTATAAGCTTTTCTTATCTATTTCTTTAAGCTTTTGTTATACATATATTTTCTATTATCATGATAGTTCTATGGTTTTGTATATAAAAGCTTGTTGGGCCGTTTAATTTTTTATAGCAAATCTTAGTAGCCGTTAGATCTGTGTGTCAGGCCCACAGTACAATAATAAAATAAAAAAGTGTATTCGCACACACACACACACACCCACAAAGTTTTTGCAATTTTGCTTTATCACAATATACTTTTTTAAAATCAAGTTTAAAACATAATTTCATGCAAATTTGTATATATTTGTATGTATGATATTTTGTAGAAATTTTCGGTAGCCCTGCGATTTTCTGTAAAAATTTTAAGTAGTACGGTAGCTTCAAATAAAAATCTTGGTAGCCTGTGGATTTTTGATAGAAAGCCTTAGTAGTTTTATGATTTGGGATAAACATTTTACGAGCTAAAAGATTGAGTTTGGAAAATTTTGCTAGCCTTAAGATATTCGATAGAAAAATCTAAGTAGCTTAAGACGTTCTTTAGAAAATCGCAGCAGCCTTATAATTTTTATTAAAAAATCTTAGTAGCATTATGATTTTTAAAAAGAACTTAAACAGGCTTATAACTTTTTGTGGAAAGTCGTAGTGGTTATTTTGTATACAGTTTGTTTCAAAAATTTCTGTTTTGTTTAAAAATTATACTATGAAATAGTTTTATTGTTTAACTCAAATTTGTACATCTTAAAAAGTCACCCTTTATTTGTAATTTGCTATAAACAATTTTAAGCTACAAAATTGCTTATACTCAAAATGTTGTAGAGTTTAACTTTGTTCATTTGTTTGAGTTTATTATTTAATTTTAATATTTATACATCATTTTAATAAAAAATGTACATCTAATAAAATTTGTACATCTTAAAAAGTCACCCTTTATTTGTTATTTGCTAAAAACAATTTTAAGCTACAAAATTGCTTAAACTCAAAATGTTGTAGAGTTTATCCTTGTTCATTTGTTATTTGTTTGAGTTTATTTTTTAAATATTTATATCTACATCATTTTAATAAAACATGTTTGCCACTTGTACTGATATTTAAAACAAATAATAAAATTAAATTACCTAAACACACTAAATTGAATTTATTGTAAAAAAGACAAATATTTGTTTTTAATTATAACTACAAAAAACTAACAGTCGTTCGTTTAAATCAAACAAAAACTAACTTTTTAAAAGTCATTTGATGAACACATTAAAAAATTGGTTTAAAGTTGTCAACGAGTGGATTTGACAAAAAGAAGAAACAACAACATTTTCTGCTGACTTGCCATCTTAAAGACTTTTCAAAACTTGAGGTTTTTCTGCTGGGATGTGGTGACATCAAAACCACAATTATTTGTGGTAAAAATAAATTTTTTTATGTTGTAGTTTTTGGACATACAGAACATTTTCAATGCTATTATGTAAAATTTTTTTAAATTACTTAAATGACTTGCAGATTATTTTTTTAATTTCCTATTGTGGTGTGACTTACAAAATGGTTTAAAAGAATGTGGTTTTTGGAAGGAATAACAGACACAAATGGTAGTTAATTTAATGAATTGGGAAATGTTGAAAGTTGTTTCAGTATTAAGAAGGAAATAAAATTTGTCTAAGATAAAAATTTTAAGTTCAATTTAAGTTACTGTAGTTTTTTAACTAAATATATAATTTTTTATTTTTCAAAAAATGCTACATTTCCTCTTTGGTCATCAGTTCCCATCAGTTATTAAAAAAAAACTGAAGTACAAACAACCACAGTACTTGCTGCGTTCAAATAAAAAACAAACAAGAAATGACGCGAAAAATAAATGCACGCGTTGAAATACGATAAGAAAGCGAAGGAATTGCACGCATGCAGTTAGTAACACGATAGATTGCATCTTACTGCAACAACAATACTGTATAGTAAAAAAAAACAACTAAAACAATAAAAAAAAAACGCATAATTGATGGCATAAACATTTTAAGCACACAAACAATGCGAGAGTTGTGCCATAAGATTCTTTGCAAACTTTTAAGAGCCATAAAATTCTTCAAATAAAACTAGGATGCCACAAATTTTTTTTAGAAACTTGAGAGTCATACAATTTTTTATAGAAAGTAGCCATTAGATTTTCTAAAAAAAATTTTAAGAGCCATATGATTTAAAATACCTTGAGAGTCACAAGATTTTCTTTAAAAACCTTCAGAGCCATAGAATATTCTAAAAAAAATTATGAGCTACATGCGAATTATCAAAATTGTAATAGGAAATCTTGATAAACTCAAGTTAATCTAACAACATGATTTTGTTTAGAAAGCATAAGCAGCAAAATAATTTTCTCTTGAAAATCTTAGAACTTAAATGATTTGCTATAAAAAATGCTAATAGCTTTACGATTTTCTTAGAAGCCAAAAATATTTCAAGATAATACTTTCAAAAGCCAAACATTTTTTTTATTAAAAACTTAAATAAGAGACATAAGAATTTTTTATTGAAAGACTCAATCAAACAGCCGAACATTTTATATTCGAAAATCATAGATTTTACTCTAAACAACAAAAGTAGCCAGAAAATTACTAAATGTTTTTAGAATGCTAACGGCATCTACAAACATAAAAAAAACACGAATACTTTCTCAATAACAAACAAATTGATGTTATGATGGTTTCTGAAACTCATTTGACCTCAAAAAAAACTCGATTAAAATTCATGGTTAAGCCTTTGAGGAAAAAAAAAATATTGCTCAGCACTCTTTATCGATGTTTCGCAAGCTCTTGATAGAGTCTGGCATAAAAGATGATAACATAAATTAAAGCCGCCCCTGGTATGTTAAAAACTGAAATATTTACAAGGAGCTCAATGTGACATTAATAAAAACTATGGTAACGAAATAACGGTCTAAAAAAGCGGTTAGCATCACTGGATTAAGCGTACTCAAATAAGGTTTACCCGCCTGCTGCGCCGCTTAACAGAAAAAAGTGTCAAATTCGAGAACAGTGTAATGCCGTCTTGACTAGCCATCGCTATGTTAAAACAACAAACAATTTCTTGTGAACACAAAAATTTTAATAGTGAAGACTTCTTTTGACGCTGTTTTGTTCTTGTTAAAACAATTGTTTACACAACGATGCCTCACATCACTGCAGTATTGCCATATAAAAAATCGCCATCTTGATTGTTATTGTTGCTTTTTATATGGGCTTTTTTGCGATACGATTTCCCAATATCGAAGAACATAAACAATTATGCGTCGCGAATTCTGCCAAGGTCTAGACCGCGCGGCGCGTTAATATATAAAAATTTAATAAAAAACAAAAATAAATATTAAGACTCCAAGATTTTATATATTAAACATTGAGAACCGTACAATTTTCTATAAAAAGTTGTGAGAGCCGCAAGATTTCCTATGAAAAACTGGAAAATCTCCAAGATTTTCTGTGAAAATCCTAAAGAATTTCTATGGAAAACTTTAAAATCAAATAGAGAACAGTAAGGGAACAAAGATTGTTAATAGAAACATGCTACGTATTTTCACATTCTAGTTAATGCTTATTGTTAAAAAAGTGGACTGCCTGCTTTAGCATGCAACTTCAGAATTTTAAAATGAAGTTCTTAATGTTTAAAATTTTCTACAATGCTTTAAGTTTAATCTTTGATGTTTTTTCTTTTTTCTTACGATTATCTTTTCTTTTTAAAACTTTTTCTGTCAGTTTGCCAAGGAGTTAACAATCAGCTGCCTAAGTGTTCATAAAGGTCATGGCAAAAGGTGTTTCCCAGTAATGGGCCATGGCTGATGTTGAATCTACAATAGATTTGAGAAAATAAAGCTATAATGGTAATAGTGTTTTAGTAGTTTTTAAGTCCTGCTAAAATATCTGTTTAGTGCGTATGTTTAAAAGAAGAATCCACATGTATTTTTGTATGTAGAAGTAGAAAAAAATTAAAACTTAACATCAGGTGGCGCCACCTTGACAGTTAATATTTAACTTATGACTTCCCCACTTTATGCTAACAAGACTTTTTTTAAATGTGTGTAAATTGTGTTTAAAAGCCTAGAGATCATTTATGTGCCTGAGATTTTACTTAGAGACCTTGTTAGCAATAATTCACACATAAATTTTAAAACAAAGAAATATGAGTAATAAACCCCTCAATATGATGATTTTTTATGGGTTTTAATGTTTCTTTAAAAAATAAATCTTTTATTTTTATTTGCTAATTTGTTCATAAATATTTGACTAACCATTAACTTAAACCATAAATTTAAAAAAAAAAAAAATTATGTATTTGTGTAAATTTTGTACATTAATTTTGAGTCATGATTATGACGAATATTATTAATTTGTACATGCAAATGAAGTGTTTCATCATATTAAAGAAATTTTCTTTGTTTATTTAAACATTTTTTATTTTTCGAATTTATTCTATGAGTTAAATTTCAGTTATGTATTTTATAAAGCTTTTTTGTAATAGTCTTATTCCTTCAATTTTTCAGTAACCTACGAAAGGAAATAATTCCCAGTTTCTATTTGTTTATTTAATTAATGTTTTTCTTAAAAGTAATAATACGAGTATTCTATTGATGTTTGTCTCTCAATTTTTAATAATTATCAATTAAATTTGATTTTTCACAAAACAAAATTTTGCGGTTAGAGTCTAAACACAATGTTTGCGGTGCAATGCGATATCTCGTTGCGAGAAGAAAAAAAAAAACATAATACAACGGAAGACGGCGACGGCAATAGTTGCCATTGTTTGTTTACATTTTTATTAATTTATTTGTGCATACATTTTTATCATGTTTTTAGTTTACAATAATGTTGTGAACATCGTGAATTATTCAAAAACTATGGCAACATCAAAAAGAGAACGAGTATCAAAAATTGAGAGAGAAAGAAAGTTCGCAATGAAAATAAAATAGATTTTAATTTTATGCCGTTCCGCACTGCTGTTTTTTTTACTTCAAAATCGTATGAAAAACCGCACCGCAATAAATTATCGTTACAATGTGTTCAGACTCTTACTTTGATTTTCTGTAAAAATCCTTCAGCTACTTAAATTTTTTAAAAAATGTATATCGGCTACTTTGAATTTTTTATAGGAAATCTTGCATTTACTTTAATTATTTTTTTAAATTGTCTTTAAAAAATTATTGCAGCTAATTTAAGTTTCTATAAAAAATCATACAGCTACTTTAATTTTCTATATGAACTCCCTAGGCTACTTGGAGTTTTTATAGAAAATCTTTTGCTACTTTGATTTTGTATAGCAAATATGGCGTATACTTTGATTTTCTATTAAAAATCTTGCAGCTACTTAGATGTTATATAGAAAATATTGCTACTACTTTGATTTCCTTTAGATAATCTTGCTAATACCATGAATTTCTATAAGAATTCTTGCGGCTACTCTTATTTGCTATGACAAATTTAGCGGAAACCATGATCATCGATAGAAAATATTGCGAGTACCAGCATTTTCTGTAAAAAATCTTGCGGCAACCATAAATTTTTAATAGAAAATATTGCGTCTACCATGATTTTGTTTTTAAATCTTGCGGCTACTATAATTTTTTTGAAGAAGATCTTGCTCCTACCATTATAGCTACTTTGGTTTTTGTAATACCGTTCTCGTTTTTTTTAACAGATACTGCTTTGGGTTACTTTGATTTTCTAAAGAAAATCTAGTGGCTACTATCTTTTACTTAAAGGGAGTTTAGTAAAAATTTTATCATATTTAGTCATTTTTATTCATCAAATTTGTAATAAATTTTTTCTATTATTACTTGTTATTTTTCTCCATTAAATTGTGTTAGCAAATTTTATTGAAGCGCCAGTCAGTTCTACGTTTTTAGTACGATTTAATTCATTTATAAATACATGAGTGACATTATGACATTTCATTAAAGCTGTTAAAAAAATTGTAAATTAATATTATTATTTCCACAATCAGACAAACCCATGTCATTCATTCATCTCAACTCTTTCGCTTTTGTTGTAACATGTCAATAAATATTTCACATTTTTATTTTTGCTAAAAATGTTCTATTTATTTTTATCAATGAATGTTATTTAATACAGGAAACATTAAACGAACAAAAAAGTGTTATGAAAAACTATGTACATATTTGCGAATTTAACAAAAGGTAGAAAAAATTAAAATGCGTGACGTATTGAATTTAGCAATAATGTTTCTGGCAAAAATTAATTAGTAAAATGTTAAAATGTTTAAAATTAATACAATTTTAAAATTAATAAAGTATCTGAATAATGTTTAAACACAAAATTTGTATATTAAAGCTTTTTATCTATTAATAAATCTTAAGGCTACTAAAATGTTTAATAAAAAATTATTTGGCTACTAAAATTTTTTATAAAAAATTATTTTGCTACTAAGATTTTTTATAGGAACACTTTTAGCTATTAAAATGTGCCGTTGAATATCTGTCTACTACTTTTAATCTACTCATATTTTTAAAGAAAATTCTTTAGCTACTCAGAAATTCTATAGAAAAATTATAATTTATCATCAAAAATATTATATCTGCTACTTAAATTTGCGATAGGAAATCTATTGGCTACTAAGATTTGGTAATAAAAATCTATAAGATACTTAGATTTTCTTAAGAAAGTATTAGAAAAAGGAAACTTATACGTCTAATAAGATTTTCTAAAGACAATCATGCGGATATAAACATTTTTAATTAAAAATTATGCGCCTGCTAAGATTTTCTCTAAAAAAACCTTTTAAATATTAAGATACATATCGCTCATTTGCTGCAAGACCGGCATAACTCAAAAAATTAAATTTTGGAGTTAGAGATGCAGAATTGTTCGCTATGTTTTTCTTTATATTGTGTATTAAATTCATCTTTATATCTTTTATACTTTCCCAGTTTGAAGAGAATGTGTCTTCTTTTTTTCTGAGTAGTTAGAGCAAATCAAAAACGTTAAATGCGTTTATATCGAAATGGATTTAATTGAGTTATGCCGGTCTTGCATCAAATTTGCGATATGTTCTAGAGTTTGCTAAAAACCGTAAAAATATTAAACCGCGGTTTCGGTTCGGTGTTCGGTTTTGAAAATATCCAAGTAAAACAACACACATATATGTATATTTTTTGTATGTAATACAATTTTTTTATTTGTTTCAATTCAGGTACTTTTGCTAGAAAAGAAACATATGTTTCTTAAATTTAAAAAATTTGGAAATATATAACTTGCCATTGTTTCAGGCTGTAATGCATAAAGTTTTTTTTTGAATGAAGTACGAGAATTATGTTTAATTTCCAATTTCTTTTAGCATAAATATATGTATATTTAAAGTAAAAGCTAAAACTGAGGTTTTTTGGTCGGTTTTCGATTTCGGTTTTAAGGTATAAAAACCTCGGTTTCGATTTCGGTTAAAACCGAACAGCAAACCCTTATATGTTCCCATTAAGACTTACCATAAAAAATCATAACCTTACTTAGGTCTTTTCTAAAAAAAATCTTTAAACTACTATAGAAAATGTTGAGCTATTAAAATTTTTATAGAAAATCTTACAGCTACTAAGATTTTTAACAAAAAAATCCTTTGTCAAAGATTTTTGGCTACCAAAATGTTCTATAGAAAATCTTTTTGCTACCAAGATTTTATTCAACAAGTCATCTCGATTTTAAATAGAAAATCATTTAATTAGTATTGGATCTTATAGAAATTAATGCGGCCACTAAGATTTTCTATAGAAAATATGCGTCTACTAAGACTTTTCATAGAAAACCTTAAGACTATTAAGATTTTCTATTAAAAACCTAGAAAATCTAGTGGCTAATAAGTTTTCTAAAAAAAAAAGATTTTCTTAAAAAATTTTTAAAAAAAATCTTTCAGTTTCAAAGATTTTCTATCGAAAATATGGCTACTAAGATTTTTATATAAAATTATACAGCTACCAAGATTTTTTAATAGAAAACCTTTCGTCTACTTGGGTTTTTTATAGAATTTTAGGCGACTACTAACATTTATTTAAAAGCATTAATATTTTTTAGTTTCTGTTTAAGTAATTTTACAAAACTTTTTAAATAAATCTCTTTAAGGTATTTTTTATTTTTAATTTATTTCCAATTAAAAATGTCTAATAAATTTAATCAACTAATAATTTTTAAACAATTATTTAATTTAATTTGCATAGTCTTTACTGTGTTTTGCAATAAATCAAAAAAGTTTTAACTAAAATACTTAAAAAATAACAACAAATTCTACTTAATTTGATTGGCCAGAGAAATTTCATCAATTAATTTACTACCAGCACAAAAAAAGTGAAGAAATATGTAGAAAACCAAGTTGCTTGTAAAAGTTTTAAGGCAGTTTGACTAAAATTTTAATTTCTTAATTTAGTTTTACTTGTTGTTGTACTCGTTCTGTTTGTTTAATACTATCTTTAAAACTGAGTCGAGAAATAAGAACCAAACAACACTACACACAAATTCAATTACATTTTAAAAGTTGTAAAAAAAAAAAATAAGAAACTGAAATAAAACGACCCAAGAGGGAATTTATTGAAAGAGTTATGACTGAATTATTCACTTCTCTAACCTAAAAACCAGTTTTCAGACTCATATTAGTATTTAGTACCTTTTCGCTTTACTTTCCTAACAAATTGGACGTTTGCATATATATATGTACATAGTTTATCAACTGATTTCAAGGCAAAATCGGCTGTTGGTCAGTGCGAAAAAAGTCCTATAAGATATTTCACAATTTTCAGGCTTCCATCTAAGAATCAATGTCTAAAGGCTCAGTTAGCCGGGAGTAAAAGTAACAGTAACCTTACCGTAAAAAAGTAAGACCAATCTATTTCTTACAGATTGAGACGTAACATCTTGCTGCTAACTATAATCGTTCTAATTGCTTTACATACAACAAAATGAATCAGCTGATTTGCAACGTTACTGTTACTCCAGGCTAACTGAGCCTTAAGAATCTTAGAATCACTGTCGAAATTTACTTAATTTTTTTTTTCTACTGGGTGTATTTTTTCTTATACATACTATATGACTATTTTGTGTAGAATTTGTTTAAGTAAAATTGTTTTTATGTTGATTTTATTCATACAAACTAATTAGTAGAAGCCTTAAAATCAAGAAGAATAGTAAGACCTCAAGTAGAAAAGTCTTTGTATTTTGTAGTTTGAATTGCCTACTTACTGCTGGTGCTGCTCTCGGCTGAACATCCAATTTTCAAGGTAACTAAAGTTCACACAATAGACAGACACCAACAAAAATTAATTAAAACAAGTTTTTATATTTTTTGGCTTGAATAAAGTGGTTATTTCTTTTTGCAATAATAAATTTCAAAGGATGCTTCTAAGATTCTAAGTAAATTTATATGCTATTGAGATTTTTAATAGGTTAACTTAAGCAACAAAGACATTGTAGGTACTGGATTTTTTTTATAAAATATTTATATTATTATTACCAAGTTTTTTTTATACAACATCTTATAGCAAATAAGATTTTGTACACAAATTCATGAGGCTACTTGAATTTTCAAGAGGAAATCCTGTACCGTTTGGATTGTCTATAAAAAAGTTTTCGGCTGCAAGTTTATTTTTGGAAAAGCTGTAGGCTATTTTATATTGAACATTCTGAGACTACGCTCTGATCTCTTGCGGCTACTTAGATTTTGCTATAGAAAACATAACAGCTACATGCATTTTTTATAGAAAATCTTTTACCTGCCTAGATTTTTCGCTACTTAGAATTTTTATAGTTTTTTGTAAAAAAATATATTTTGTCGGAAATCATACCGAGATACCAAGTTCTTTTTTAAAGTCTTGAAAATTTTTACAGAAATGTATCTTGCAGCTACTAAGAATTTCTATAGAAAATATAGTGGCTACTTTAAATTTCCATAGAAGAGATATTGTAGTTACTTGGAATTTCTACAATTATTAAAATTTTTCATAGAAATTCTTCTCAGCTACCATGTTTTTTTAACAGGAAATTTTAACGAAAAAGTCTTTTCCCGTAAAGCATATAAATATTTTGTAAAAAAGTTGCACGACGCATAAAAGTTTTTAATAAAAAAATTGCGGTTTCTTAGATTTTTTGTGGCTCCCCAATTTTTATTAAAGCTTACGGCTTTTATAGTTTTTTATAGAAAATCTTGTTGCTTTCATGTTATTTTTATAGAAAATGGCTCTCATAGAGAATCTTGCTGCCGTTTCTTTGGTAGATCTATAGAAAATCTTGTAGCTGTTATGGTTTACTATAGAAAATTTTGCGGAATTCATGTTTTTTTTTTATAAAAAAAATCTTGGCTTTTTAATTGACTTCATAGCAAAACTTGCGGCTCTCATGGTTTTATTTGGGAAATCTTGCGGCTTTAAGGGTTTTTTATAGAGAATTTTGCTACTCTCATAGATTTCAAAAAATTCTTACGGCTCTCATGGTTTTTTAAAAAAAAAGTCTTTCGTGGTTTTCTATTAGAAAGTGTTTGTAGTTCGTAGGGGTTTCTAAAGAAAATCTTTGCGGTTCTTAGAGTTGTCTTTAGAAAATAATTGTGGGGTTTTGAGTTGTCTACAAAAAGCAGTAAGCACTTTTGTTTATGAGTTTGAAACAATTAAAACAATAATTAATGGTTTTTTTTTATATATAAACGCATAAATTTTTATGAAAACAAAGAAAAAAAATCATTGTAAAGTTTTAACTCCTCTTTTCTTCATTTTAAGTTTTATCTATATTTGTATAAACGGCACAACAAATTGTTAATGCTTTTCAGTTTTTTTTTTAACACAAAACATAAACAAATTCAGGAAATTAATTAATTTTATTATAATAAAACACTTTTTTACTATACAATATTTTATTGTTGTGGAAAGTTCCATTAATTTGGTTTAACTCACAAAACTTAAAAAATTAAAACATATCGCACTTGGTTATAAAGAGGGTATTAACTCAAAATTAAAAAATTGTCAGTGGAAGCAAAACAGTGTTTAATTAAATACTAAAGGAATTAAATAACTTTTGAACCAACCGTTTCATTACCAAAAAGTAGGCAGACAAAACAGCACAGATATGAATATTACGTGTCGATTTTCCACAAAAAGTGCAAAATAAAAATGTTGAGTTAATACCCTCTTTATGATCAAGAGCGATATAAAAAAACAACGATACTTTTTACTAAAATCAATTTTTTTATAAAAGGTTCCCTTTAGTTACTTTAATAAACATGTTCAAATTTCCAAAGAGACATTGATAGATACTTCCTTTTAATTTATTTCTGTTAAGCAGGAACATTTTTCTTTTAATCTTCAATCAATATCGTTCCCATTAAGAAACTCCCCATTCATTTTTAATATTTTTGACCCTCCAGAAAAAAGGGCACAATTTCCTTTATTAAGAAAACAATTTCCTGTAAAGATTGCGTTAATGTGTGACAACATTACAATTAGATTTATCCATCAAACCCAACAAACATCTTAATCAGTCGTATTCAATTCTCTTTCATCGTTAAACTAATGTATTATGGAGTTGATGGAATGATTTTTAATGATTTTAAAAATTAAAAAAAAAATAATCACTTCTCTTTTTTATTATTTTGTTTGATTTATGTTTAAGCCATAAACTTGTATTTAGATTTAAAAGCATGTTAAGAAAAGGATATGACAGTAATTTTTAATGCAAATGGAAAAACAAACAAAAAAAGCAATTATAATAAAAAATGCAATAAATTTTACAAACACGCAGATGTTTGCGATAAAATTAAAAAGGGTTTCTCTTTAGAAAAATAAATGCAAAAATGTCATCAAATTACTTAAAAAAATTCTTTGAACAACCTTAACAACACAAAAATTTCTAGCTTAAAACTTAAAAATCACCCAAACTTTTCCAAAAATTGTGCATGGGACCCCCTTTTTCAAATAAATTTTATTTGCAAATAAAAAAAAAAAAATAAATATACATAAACATTTTTTTCTTACGGTTCAACAAGTATAAACGAAATAATTAACATAAAGTTTTTACAAAGAATCTTTCATAATCGAATTCAAAAAGAATAAATACTTTATGTACGTATTCGAAAAATTCTATTAAATATTTAATGCATGTGGTCTTAATTATTTACCTTCTAACAACATTTTTTTTAACAGAAAAATAAAAAAAATTAAAGGAATATAGCGAAAAGCATTTTAAATATTATACGCAGGGATTATTTAGATTTTAACCAAATTTGTTTTTTTATTTTCGTTAAAAAAAACCAAAATCAAACTAATCTTTACCAAAAAGGGAAAAATATGTAATTTGTAGTTTTCTATAAAACGTCTCCAAAAGGAATTTTTGATTTTGAGCTTTTCTACAGAAAATCATAAAGCTCTAATTGTATTTTACAGCAAACCATGTAGCTCTTAAGTTCTTCATTGAAAATTTACGGCTTCTGAGATTTTGTGAAGAAAATCTTACGGCTACTTAGATTAAAAAAAAAATCTGTCGGCTACTTAGAATTTCTGCGACTACTTTGTTTATTTAAAGAAAATGTTACGACCACCCAGAAAATCGTACGGAGAGAATCATGCAGCTACTGAGATTTTGTATACAAAATCGTATGTCTACTTAGATTCTTAATAGAAAATCTTGCAGCTAATTTTATTTTTTATTTAGAGAATTTTACTAAGATTTTTTATAGAAAAAGGTTATGGCTACTCAGCTTCTTTTATAAAAAATGTAATCTGTGGCCACTTAGATTTTCTCTATAAAATCTGAGGCTACAAAGATTTCCTATTAAAATCATGCGGCTACTTAAATTTTCGTGGCCGAAGGACTAGTGTTTTTCATACGGGCATTCCCGGGATTCCGCACATTTTTCGGAAAATAAATCCCGGGAAATTTGTGCGGGAATTCCCGTGATTTTTTTTTTATTTAGTTAGCAACTTTTAACCGTTAGGCAAAAAGGTCTTAGGTCAAAAAAACTTATTTTGAATTTTTGATTGGCTTTAATTCAATCTTTTTAATTCTCTTTTGTTTGGTTTAAATCACTTTAGTCTACCACAACTCCAACCGTTATCATCTGCTCTTAAAAAAAAGTCAATGAAATACACCAAATAAATATTTTTCAATTTAACATAACGAAAAACTACAGTTTTTGAGTTAAGACAGTTTTGCCATACGCCAAAGAGATGTCACACTTAAATAGCGTCTTTCACTCATTATTTAATTTAGTAGCTTTCTTCTTTAACTACTTCTACAACAACTTCTATAACTACTTTTTTCTGGATGTATGTCGTTAAAAAAAAATAATGACTTACTTTTAAATGCGTTCATTTTGGGACATCCCTTGTAGAATTCATTGGTTCTTTCAGTAGAATTGTAAGTAGTGCTGTTATGTTTTTCTGATTACACAACACAGTATTTTGTAGGCGAAGTTTTTACTGGGTTCATAGCCGAAAAGTAAGGCAATGTTTAATGCTCTGAAATTTCGATAAAGAGTGCGAAAATGTACAGCATTTTTTATTTGTTTAAAGACCCATATTTAATTTATAAAAACGAAAAAATGTTGTTCCCACTTGCTTCAAAAAAATTTGATGAGCAGCTGCATAAAAGATTTTCGGATTAGATTCTGTAAGAGATGATGACAAAAGTTATTAATAAAGAAAACGCTTATTCGAAAAACGAATTACAAGTTTTGAAGGAAATGCTTAGAAAATTTAAAGTGTCTTAAGATTATATAATGTTCCTTCGGCTATAAAGGAAACCATCCGTAGAAGGGAAATGTGTTTTCTCATTAAAATCTTCTTGATTAAAATTAGAAAAAGGCTTTCAAACGATTCTGTAAATGCTTATTGTGAACTTAAATACTATTTTAAAAGAAATGATTTGTTTAAATAATTAAATTTTTTTGGTTTTATATAATGCTGTTGTCTTTGAATAAATTATGTGGCAATAAGTGCTTAAGTCTTTTGGTTTAGTTTTATAGGAGAACAATTTTTGGAAATTTTATCCGAATTTAATATAATCATCAGTTCTCTGCGGTTATAGTTTTTAAGTTTTTATTCCTAAACACTCCTAATGTCACAGATCGGAAGTTTTTATTATTTCAAATGTTATTGCACATTGAAAAAAGATAACCAAAAAGTAATTTTGCTATAACTTCCTCAAAAATCCTACAAAATAATTGAAATATTGCCAATGTGTACTTTTGAACATAAATTTCTTAAGGTGCCTTTAACCACTATTCCTTTTTGCAACAGAAATAAAACAGTTTAATGCATTTTTAAACTTATTTAATTGATTTCAGGAAATGTTGTTTGTTCAAATAAATTAAATTAAATATTGAAAAATAAATCCCGCTTTCCCGGGAAATGAAAAAGTCTGGGAAAAGAAAAATTTTACACAGGACATAGTATATCGCCCATGTTCTGAAAAGCGCAAAACGCTTAAACCAAACAGGTGTTCTGAAAAACGAAAACGCTTGAAATTTGGCGTTTTCAAACCGCTAGTGTATACTTAAGCGATCTGGTCTATTTTATTAAAACTGCACTTTAAAGAGAAAAGGAAATGGCCCACAATTTCAATTTAATATGTTTTCTTTTTATTTAAGGAAAAACTTGGTAACATTTTTTCACGATTTTAATTAAAAAAATGCAATTTAAAAATTAGCTTTGAGTTTGTCAATTGTTTGTCGCAGTAGTTTACTTATGAACATGTAAGAACGCTGTAGGCATTTTAATTTTTAATTTATTTCAAAGCAAAACGCTAGCAAATCGCCTGGTTTTCAGAACATGCTGAAATGCGTTTTTCAAATCGTAAGCGATTTAAAAACGCTGCGTTTTCCAGAACATGGACGTATACCAAGTCGGATTATTTACAAAAATTTAGAAGCTACTTAGATTTTTTGTATGCAAAGTCTTGTGCGTTCTCAGATTTTTATAAAAAATTTTGCGGCTACTTACAGTTTTTGCAGAAAATTTTTTTCGAGTTTTTTATAGCACTCAATTCATTTACTTTAAGTTTCCATCATTCGTCTGTATACGTTTTCTATTGGCTACTTAGTGTTTTATAAAAAAAAAATCGGTTATTACTAATTTGACTACTTAAGTTTTTTACACAAAATCTTTGGGCCGCTTAGGTTTTCTATAAAACATTTTTGGGCTCTTTTGGTTTTCTGAAAAAAAAAAAAAAAAAAAAAAAAAACGAATTTCATAATTTTCTTTTATCTTTTTTTGTATAAAATCTTGGTGATTTTAGATTTGTTGTTTTTTTTTTTTTTTGTTAATTCTATTTGCTTTCAAGAGCTATTAATTATTTTGTTACAGATCCGCAATCTTAATTCGCTCATATAGCAGGTGAAAAAGTCAGCTTGAATGTAAAAATATTATGTATTTCCGTATGTTTTACATAAAAGCTTAGGACAATTTAGGGTGGGTGGTCTTTTTTTGTAAATTTATTTTTGTTTTGTTTACTGCTCTTGTCTAATTTACCCCCAATAAACCTTATCGAAATGTTTTTTTTACTTTTCGCTATATTACAAATTTTTTGTATGACTACTTAACATAGTTGAATATATAAATTCATTATACATACTTTCAAACAGCTTGGAAATAGACGTCTGTTTGTAAGTGACCTTAAACAGGTACTGTCATGCCCTATGACTAATAATGCAAAAATTTTTTTTTTTTTGCTGCAGAATAGAATTTTTTTAAGAGGTTTTTGTTAAGCTAAGGTTTTTCTTTTGAATACTTTAATTATTAACTTCTATTTTTATCTGTTTAACTCTTCTTTTAAAAAAAACCTAATAAAATTGCGAAAAAAATAAATAATCAAACATCAATTGTACCGACTTTATAAGTACGTTTGTTTACCTTATTGATTTCTCATCAGTAGCCGTCAAATAGCTTGTCTGACTTTAGCATTGTTAAATACTGAGTGCTGTTTTTATTATTATTAATTAAACACTTGGTTTTTATAACTTTTGCAAATAGTATCTATGGAAACATAATAAATGTAAGAATTTCATATGTGTTTTTATATATTTAACTATAAGTCTATAGAATATCTTGCGGCTACTTAGATTTGCAATAAACAAATTTGTGGCTACTTATATTTTTAATAGAAAATTTTAAATAGAAAACTTAGGCTACTTAAATTTGTTCGACCATTCCAATGTTTTTAACAATAAATTTAGACTACTTTATATTAAACAAATGTTGTTGGTTTATTTTATTTGTCGTCAGGTAACTTTGCGTGTTATTTTAAGTTGTTGTTATTTATATTAAAAAGTGGTATGTTTACTACCAGTTTTTTATATGTATATAAAACAATTTTTAAAAAATATACGAGCATTTGTTATAATTTTTGCCATACATATTTTATTTCAACATTTGGCGCTTAGCGTGCCAAAGTACCAGAAGCTTACACAAATCAAGCCAACACGTATAAAAAACCGAAAAGGCAGCCAGAGTGTGTTTTTTACATCTTTTGTTTTTTATTTTACGTATTTTGAGGTCAAAAACAATCGATTTTTTCAACTGTTTAAATAGCTTTTTTTTATTTTATTTTCAACTATTTAGGTTTTAAGCGCATTATGCTTAATGTAAAAGAAAATGTGCTCATATAGATATGCTTTTAAAGAGTGGGTTAATTCAATTGCTTGTTAGTAGCAATTTAAAGAAAAAATTTTTTATACAAATCTTAAGTAGCCATGTGATTTTTCAATTAAAAACTTTAGTGTCCGCAAGAATTCCTATAGGAAACCTTAATAGCCGCAAGACTTTTTAAAGAAAACTTTAGTAGCCGAAAGATTTTTTTTTAAGAAAACATTGGTAGGGGCATAATTTTGAATATAAAACTGCAGTAGTCGCAAGATTTTTTGTAGAAAACCTTAGTAACCGTAAGATTTTCTATAGGTAACCTTTGTAGCTGCTAGACTTTCTATTGAAAATCTTAGTAGCAGCCTGATTATTTATGAAATAGCTCAATAGACGCCAGGATTTCTGTAAAAAATTTGAGTATACCCAAGATTTTCAATAGAAAACTTTAGAGGCCGCAATAGTTTCTATAGACAACTTTGGTAGCTCTAACATTTTCTATATAAAAACTTATGCTGGGTACACACTATGCAATGCATTTACGCAATCTAGCAAATCAAATTCATTTTCATTCATTTTTAATTCATTCCAGATTGCATCAACATCAAAACGCTTTGATATCTTGAGGTTGCATTGAAATAGATTGCATGTAGATTGCACTGTCTGTACCCAGCATTAGTATCAACATGATTTCCTGTAGAAAATCTAAGCAGCCGTAAGATTTTCTATAGAAAATCTTATTGGTCTTGAGATTTTTCTTTAAAAACCTTAGTAGACATAAGATTTTTTAAAGATTCTAAGGTTTTAAAAAAAACCTTAATTGCTGTAAGATTTTTTTATAGAAAACTTTGAGATCACCAAGTTTTCTTATAAAAATAACCTTCAGAATCATAGGGTTTCGTGCAGAAATCAAAATAATCAGAATATATTCCATTGGAAATAGTTATCTTTCAGAGCTTTAGTCTTGTTTTAATTGTATGTGTTCAAAATTAGTGCATTTAATATACATATTCAATAACTTCTCTATTTTAAAAATGTTTATTTCATTAATTGATTTTTTTGTTTAAATGCTATGTGTATTTTGCCCCTAATTACTGTAGCATGACTACAAAACTGAACTATAAATAATGTTCAACATTTCTATTATTTTCTCCCCCCGTTTTCTAAGTTTTTGATGCAGTCCATTTTAAATTTATTCTTAATTATTTATTTATGAAAGAAAATAATAAAAGAAAAAAAGCTTTAAACATCAACATCCACCATCTGCTAAAGCAAAGTTCTACTAAATCTTTTAGCTATGGAAACAGTAAAATTATTAAAATAAAAATTAAAAAAAAAGCTAATCTTTATAATTAAAACTCCTTTTTTTTAAAAACTATGTATGTATTTAAGCGATATTAAATATATAGCTTGCACGATACTACGAAATTGGATGATGCATGGAGGAAACCTAAAAGCCATTGATTGCATTTTTAATATTTCTTTAAAAACTTAATAAATATTTTGCTGTTCATTAAAAAAATTATGCATTACAAAACTTTTTCTAAATGTGTCATGTTTCCTGATGTTAAAGATCTGGCTATAGCTGATTTATTTGAGCATTAAACCAGTTCATGTTTCACTTACTACAAAAACCGCTAGAGTTTTAGCGAAACTTAATTTTTTGCAAATAATTAAATCTAAAAACTTCTCATGCCAGTGTGCTGGTACTTGAAAATTAAGAGTTTATTTTTCATTTGCTTTTCTCCTCCTCATCATTTTTCATTCATTTAGCTTTGGCTTTATGATAATTTAAAATGGTCGATAAGCTCGAAAATCAGAAGTCAGTTAACGTTGTTCAGTCATGTCAGTTCAGAGCACCAGAGCAGCTTAAGCAAGAAGAAGTTGTACATTTTTAGCTAAATGAGAGGAAGATGTTGGAAAAAAATATAGAAGAAAAATAATGTAAAAGTGATGATACTGTTGTCTGAAAATACTTATTATCTTTAATTAGGTACTACAAGTAGTAGTTTTTATTTTTTTCTTGATTATGTAGCAGCCAGTTTGTTGCATGCGGCAGCAGCAGTTTCACTTATACATACTACTAGTTGCTGTAATTTAAAAAACTAAGCAAAAAAATTAAATTGTGTTGGTCAAAAATATATATGTATGTATATAAAAGTCGTTGCAAATAAGTTCCATCTGTAATTTTCTTAAGCAAAAAAACAATGTCTTAAAAATACTAAAAAAAAGCACATTTATTGAATGAAAAAAAGTAACAAAATTGTTTCTAAAAAGTTCTTTGGAATTTATTTGGTCTTCTTAATTTTGCTGAATATCAATTCTTAAATAAAAATTTTTTTAATCAAGCTAAGCAGGAAATCATGAACTTCTTCTTAAGGCTAGAAATATGTATAAATATTTGGTATAAATTTTGCTGCTGCACAGTATATCAAACACAGAAATAAAAAAGTGCTTTTTCTTTAAATCACATTTAAATATCTTAGAGCTAAACTAGTTTGAATACGTGATAAAAATTTACGGCAATTTAATTTTTTTTTAACAAAGACTATGGGGCTACTAAGATTTTCTAAAAAAAAAATATTGCGGCTACCAAGAATTTTTATAGAAAATATTGCGGCAACTAAGATTTTCGAAGTCTTAAAAAATGCAACTCTACTATGATTTTCTATAAGAAACTATAGGGCTACTAAGATTTCTCTATAAAAAACATAGCGGCTGCCAAGAATTTTCATAGAATATATTACAGCTACTAAGTCTAAATTTACACGTTTCATCTTTTGATGCTCAACTTCTTTTCAATTCCCTTTTGAAGATGCCAATATATTCACACGTAGCAATCGGTTTCAACTTTTTTCGGTTCAAAACAAAAACAATTTTATTAACAGCGAATCAAAGAGAATAAGAAAAGAAAAAAATTACATACAGCCATCCTTGTGCATATGCCAACGAATAAAAAAACACAAAGCGTACTGACCGAATACAGGCATCTCCGTACCAACCCCCTTTCTTCTTTCTTCCCTCACCTAAAAACATAAGAGTTGAGCATCAAAAGATGAAACGTGTGAAAGCAGACTAAGATTTTCTATAGAAATTAAAAAAAATATCAGCGGCTATTAAGATTTTCCATAAAAAATTATGGGACTACTAAAATTTCTCTATAAAAATTAGCGTTTAACAATAATTTTTATAGAAAAGATTCCGGCTACTAAGATTTATCATAAAAAATTATGTATATAGATTTTTTTAGATAAAACATACAGAATACTTAATCTCAATACAAAATTTTAGTGGCTACTAAGATTTACTACATAAAACATACGGAGCTTCTTTGATTTTGTTAGAAAATCTTAAGTCTACTAGGATTTTTCATAGAAATTAATGCTGCTACTGTGTTTTTCTCTAGAAAATAATGCGGCTACAAAATCTTGATAAAAAACAAAACGGTTATTCTAATTTTTACAAAAAAGCTAGCGGCAATTAAATTTATTTAAATTTTTTTTATAGACATTTTTAAAAATATTCTGCATTTACTAAAATTTTTTATAGAAAATTTTACTATGATTTTCTTTAAGCTACTATGATTTTCAAAAAAAAAAAAATTAACGGCTACAAAAATTTTTTTAACCATTTTTTAACTGCTTAAATTTGTTTATAAAAAAACTTGAGGCCAGCTCTCAATCTTACCTTTTTTAATTTGTATACAATATCTAATATTTGCGTGTTTATCTTGGTTTTTTTAATATACTTTCTCTACTTTTCATTTTTCTTTAATTTTGCGTGTTTGTTACAATAAAAATAC
The DNA here is from genome assembly GCA_963931875.1 of Pollenia griseotomentosa. Lineage (NCBI taxonomy): Eukaryota > Metazoa > Arthropoda > Insecta > Diptera > Polleniidae > Pollenia > Pollenia griseotomentosa. Next base: position 196,218,266 of record OZ007561.1, on the reverse strand, counting down.
AAACATGTTCAAAAACTAAAATTAAAATTGAAAGTAACTCTCAAAATTGTTAGTCTACATAAATTTAACTATATGGTTTAGAAAGAAAAACTCATATGACCAACTTCACTGTTGCTTTTTCTATGTTGTATTTTTTTTTTGACGAGTAAATAAAGACTCTACTATATCGTCATAAATTTAAATAATTAAAAGTAATTAAAGGCTGACTTCTAAGCAAAGTTTTTATGGATTGAAAGGATAATAAAGGACATTTGTAATTTAGATGCGAAATGATGTCAGTATATAAAGCAAAAGGAAAAAAGGTTTAATATTTTAAGAATTTTAAAAAAAAGTAGAATATATTTAAAACTTTTCCAATTTATGATGCTACTTTTCATATAAAAAACCTTGAAGGTACATAGATTATCTTCAAAAAATCTTGTGGCTACAAAGTTTTTCTGTAGAAAAGCTTTTAGTTTCTAAGATTTTAAAATATTAAAGCAACTAACTTTTTCTATAGAAAATTTTAAGACTAAATCTTAATTTTTATTGTTTCTTTTCTACTGATAAAGATTTTCTGCCTTCTAAATTTTTCAAAAATCTTGTGCTTACCGAGATATTCTCTAGATGATTTTTCGTCTAGTAAGATTTTCTTTAAAAAATCTATTGGCTACTAAGTTTTTCTAGAAAAATCTTGCGGTTTCTAAGATTTGAGGCTTCTAAGAGATTTCTATAAAAAATCTTGCGGCTACTGATCTTTTCTTTAAAACATCTTGCAGCTACTAAGATTTTATAATAAATTTTACGAATACTTTGTTTTATGTAGGAGGGCGGCTTAATTTTGTTTAAAGAAAAGCCGCTACTTTAATTTTTTACAGGAAGTTATATTTTTACTGAAATATTGGGATCTTTAGGACTTTCTATAGAAAAGCTTGGTGCTACTCTCATTTTTTTTATGAAAATCTTAATCTTTATGTAAGACTTCTAAGATTTTGTTCTGAAAAACTTTATTTTACTAAAATTTTCTGTCAAAAATCCTGGGGCTACAAAATTTTTCTATAAAAAATGTTAAAGCTGCTTTTATTTTTTGTAACAAATCTACGTTTTATTGCTAAATAATCTTCATTTTGCAATACATTTTTATGATGTTTAAAAAAATACGTTTACACTTTTTATGATAATATACATAAATCATTTATAATTATCATTTTGCTATTTTCTCTGTATTATGTATCAACAATTAGCTTTTTTATTTATTTATCTAGACTTGTACCTTTCAATTTTTGTGCTCATTAATATTTTTTTAGGTAAATTATTTCTTTTTTTAACTGCCCAGAAAACAATTCAAATTATAACAAACTCTGATAATTTATTTGTCGAAGAAAAGTTTTTTTTTCTTATCATGCATAATCAAATAAAAAATGAAAATAGTTTGTGATAACTTTTTTTTTTGGAGACTAACTTTTAACAATTATTATTATGTAAATTTTAATTACATAGAATATGTTGGCAGCCGTTTAGTTTTCTTAGGAACATCTAGGTAGCCCTATGGTATAGATTTTTATAAAAAACTTGGTAGCCTTAAAGTTTGCTATAGAAAATCCTGGTAGCTGGAAAAATTTTATTAGCTGCTTATCTTCGAAAAAATATGTAGTGCCCTTATAATTTTTTTTATAGAAAATTTTATATAGAAAATCTAAACAGCGGAAGGGCTTTTTCCTAGTTGTCATAGGTTTGCTTTAGAAAATCTAAAAAGCATTAAGATTCTCTCGAAAATTTAAGCAGCCATATGATCTTTTGTTATTACTAGGGATGCGATTTCCATGCAAATGCATGTTTTTTGTCGATAGTCTAAGAACGATGTCGACCAATTATCTTTCCTAATCATTAAATTTGCGTTAAAATGGCATCGATTTGTTTTTGGATATTGTTGCATATTTTGGTTAAAATGTATATTTTTGCATATTTCGGTTTTAAATGCATATTTTTGCATATTTTGACAGTTTTGAGTGATTTTTTTTGTTAATTTCCATATTATAAAAAAAGTTCTTAAACAAATTTTTAAATACACAAAAAACCTTAAAAAAATTTTTGTAATTAATAAATAAATTCTTTTGGAGCTTTGCTTTAAATACAATATTTTTAAGATTTCTACAAAAGATGCTACTTTTTTCAACCGATGCAGAACTTTACATGGTTAAGGCTTCCAATGGGTTTGACATATTCTATCCTAAACTGTTCACAAGTTAATTGCTTGGCACATGGGCTATACCAAGTTGCGGATAATTTATAATGAAATGTATCCCATGATTCCTCTTCCACCGCAGCCAGTAGTAACAAGATGGGGGCCTGGCTAGATGCTTAAGAATTCTATTAAAAAAATTTTGATAAATTTAAGAATGTTAGAAGAGCTTGCTGATACCAATGATTATGCAATTAAAAAAGGAAAAGAAATATTAAATTTGTATTTTCCAATTACGGATATATTGGTGAAACAATAACTACAAGTACAAGAGAAAGTTTTACTTTTAATAATAATAATTTTTGATTTTAGTAAAATTAAAAAACGATTTTTTATGGAAAGTATTTAAGTTTTTAGTGCATAATTTTTATTTTTTTAGTGCATATTTTGGATTTTTTAGTGCATATTTTATTCAAATATTTTTGATTTTTTAGTGCATAGAAATCTCATCCCTAGTTATTATTAATTTTATAACTTTCTATAGTATTTCTAATCGTGTAAGAGTCTACCGGGAATTTCATGAAGAGCATTTTTGATCGTCGACGAGCGCATATTTTAATCGAAAAAGATTCCTCGCGTGGGAGAAGTTGTTACACCAGCCGAATCCTCTGTGAGATTCTTCCATAACACAGTGAAGTACGCTTTTATAAATCGTAAAGGGAATCATTTAAGATGTGTAGTATTTCAAAAGGTATGTCAATAATTGTATGAGACTCATGTAGGGATTATCTTACAACTCGTGAAATACTCAACCGTATAAATTATTTTATGATTAATATGTAGGGTCGCAAAAGATTCATTCGATACAAAAAGACAAGCGTGTCAAAAAATAAATAAGAAACTAACAGGGACCGTAAATAACAGTTATCCGGAAAATTTTAACATAAAAACTCTTCATGTTAGCGCTAACGGAGACTTATAGTGTCATATACCAATAGATTCGAACTGACGAGCTCTTTCTTAAAAAAAAAGAGTTTTATGTTTTCCGTCAAAAATAAAACTCATTTTAGGAGTTTTATTTTTTCCATCAAAAATAAAACTCATTTTAGGAGTTTTATTTTTTCGTCTAAAATAAAACTTATCTGAGGAGTTTTATTTTTTCCGTCTAAAATAAAACTTATCTGTGGAGTTTTATTTTATCCGTCTAAAATAAAACTCATTTCAGGAGTTTTATTTTTTCCGTCTAAAATAAAACTTATCTGTGGAGTTTTATTTTATCCGTCTAAAGTAAAACTCATTTTACGAGTATTTTTTCGTCTTAAATAAAACTCATTTCGCCTTCATAAAATAAAACTCTTTTGAAGAGATTAATTTTTTTGTCTTAATTAAAATTCATTTGTTTACTTTTTTTTTAACATACCTTGTACTTATTTCACTATGAGTAAAACATAACTAAATTCAAAAAGGAAACAAAAGTTGCCAAATTAACGAAAATATAGCGGACCAATCTGCTGGTGTTTGATAATTGAAAATTTATTTGCTTGAAAATATTTTTAAATGTCAAAAACAAATTAATTAATTGAAAAATCAGATTTTTGCAATGAACTGATTGCAAAATAAATTGTATTAATATGCAAAATTGTTTCGTACGGAAAAAATAAGACTCAAACGAGACGGAAAAAATAAAACTCAAAAAATAAAACTCCTAAAATGATTTTTATTTTAGACGGAAAAAATAAAACTTTAAAAATGAGTTTTACTTCAGACGGAAAAAATAAAACTCCTAAAATGAGTTTTATTTTAGACGGAAAAAATAAAACTCCAAAAGTGGGTTTTATTAAAGACAGAAATATAAAACTGCTAAATGAGTTTTATTTTTTGATGGCAAAATAAAACTCCATTTTTAAGAGTTTATTCGAACTTTTATTTTTACGTTGAAAAATAATTGTTAAAGATTGAGTTTTTTTTTTAATTCTTAAAATAACTGTTAAAAAATAACTTTTTTGATATCACTTATAACCGTTACGGTCCCTGGAAACTAATAATTAAAAAAAGTGGATGTTTTTGTTATTGTTTCTCGTCAGATCATCATCAGAAGATTATTTAAGGAGTTGTATATATATTAAACACAATGGTGTTATCAACAGCCTTTGAACTGGGTTTCGGTAGCCGCAACTTTTTTTGTAAAAATATGTAGTGCCAATAAGATATTATTTTTTATTATATACGGAAGCAAGTTTTAAGATTTTTGCATTATTTCTTAAAATTATACAGCAGTTCCCTCTAGAAGTTCTTTTTAAACAAATTCCTTTGGCAACATAAGAGTTTTCTAATTTTCTTTTTCTTATTTATCAAACATTTCCTTTAATGTTTTTTAATATATATGTAAATACATATGTATGTATATGTATATTTTAACATTTTAAATATTGACTTGAATCAATTTTTAACTTCATAAATTATTTTCTCTTTATATTTTACTAGTGGTTGAATATAAATAAATACAAAATTTCCTAAAAAATGTCATCTTATAATAAACATTTTTTTTTTATCAAACAAACTCTAGCTGTCATACGATCTCTTATACGCTTACAATGACAATGATAAAATATCTAGCTTGTGTATTCTAGGGATTGATATTTGAATGCTGTATGTTTAAATCTGAACCGATTTAAGCATATTTTATTTGCAGTAAGATATTTTGGGCCAAATTTAATTTAAATACAAACATGATTCAACGGTTAATGAATATAAAAAAAGTTTGCATGGGGACTATGTGATATTAAAGACCGATTTTCACAATTAACACACGTTTCGTTTTTATGACAATTAAAACGTATTTACCAAATTATCTTAAAATTGCAATTTGTACTTTGCGTACAAGCCTTACATGGACTGACAACCAGGCAGATGGACGGACGGACATAATAAAAACTCTTTAAAAACGGACATAATAAAATCTCTTTGAAAAGTGTTTCGGAGTCGATCGGTATACTAAAAGATGCGTCTCGATTTCTATGTATCAGCACAAATTTACATATTTGCTCTAGAACGGATAAATATATTGTTTCTGCCTTCATTGGTCGCACAAGAAAAAACACGCGATTGCATATTTACGGGTTTCCTGATCATAGGCTTGTATGTATGAGTACGCTTTTGTTAGTAGGATATGACAGGACATCCCAAAAAGCATTACAGAAAAAATGTAAGATAGCAAATCCTACTGTTTTTTATTGCTATCTCTTAAGATTAGCTGATACATGTAAAAATTCCTATGTCTTAACATTTTTTCATACATCAAAGTTAAGGTATCTTGTAAATAAATACGTTTAATTACCTCACTGAGGTATTTAAACGTATTCGCTTAGTTACCTCAATGAGGTAGTTAAACGTATTCTTATAATTACCTAAACGAGGTAGTTAAGCGTATTCGTTTAAATGCTTTCCCCGCATAATTACCCGAAAATACTAGCATTTTTGGCGAGGTAATTAATTATCCGTGGAATGTAGTGTCTAATAGCCTTTTCACACTTGTCAACATTTAACATTTAACATCAATTTGCGAAGATGTTAAAATTTTCCCATACGAAATACATAGGGCTAAAAATCAAAATTTTTCAACATCTTTACAGAATGTTACTGTCTCATTTTGTTCCCTTTTACATTTTTCGATTCTTTTAGTGTCATCACTAGAAAAGTGGCCATAAATTCTATTATTATTGTGGCATCACTGACAAAATGGAAGTTGCTTTGAAAGCAGCGTTACCATTTCTCAAGTTTTTACTTTTTTGCAAGCCCTATTTGCTTAATTTTGCTTAAATTATTAAACAAAATGAATGAGAAAAACATTTTGGTGTTATCTTTTAGAATGTTGGCACTTTTGACGAAAAAAAGTATTTAAAAAAAATAAAAGTTTTTTTTTTCAGAAATGGTGACATATTTTATTAATGGTAGATGTTAGATGTTTCAAGTGTGAACGCGAATTTCACATTTTCTACATCTTCCATGCGTTCCTGCGAAATGTATGCAAGTGTACAAAGGGTATAAGTAAAGTAAACATTAATATCAAGGTACATGAGCACAAGGTAGACTCGTTGGCCCATATGTTTGTCAGCTGTTTACCCCAGTTAGAACCCAATTGTCAAATTTCGTGTATATGAGCCAAAATTTGTACATGTGTGTGTTAAATTGTTTTTGTTTTATATGAAGACAATTTTGACAAGTCCGTTTTTTAAAGAGCAGCATGTCTACACTCCCAAATGAGTCTACCTTGTGTTAATGTACCTTGATTTATATAAAACTAAAACTAAACAAAAGGGGAAAAATATGTTAGAATTTTGTTAGTAACAGAATGATTTTGAATTTCGACTTTTACAACATTATAAAGTTGACATCTGATTAAAAAATTAGGGGCTAATAGTTACGTTAATTCAATATGTGTGTTGTTCGACCTTTTGTTGTAATTTTAATGTGAATAATTAGTGGAGCTCAAGGTCAGTTTTTTTATTTTTTTATTTATTTAAAAAATGTTTCCAATATTTCGAGATCCACTGGATCTCATCTTCAGGGTACTACAATTATAGTTAACATAATAAAATAAATAAATAATATAAATAATAAAAATATATATATATTTTTTGTTAACTATAATTGTAGTACCCTGAAGATGAGATCCAGTGGATCTCGAAATATTGGAAACATTTTTTAAATAAATAAAAAAATAAAAAAACTGACCTTGAGCTCCACTAATTATTCACATTAAAGTTACGTTAATGTTTAACAAATAATAATTTGAAAATAAAAACAGTGAAAATAAAAAAAAAATTTCCTTTAAGATAACATTTCATTCGTCTTTGGATAAAAAAATAAGTAAAAAGTATAGTCGATTGAGTCCGACAATTTGATATCCTTCAGCACAGTAACTGCAGAAAAGATTTCGATATTGTAACCTATTTGGGACCTATATGCAATGGTGAACCAGGCAAAATGAAGTTACATATGTTATCATTTAAAGGCTTTTTTGTTATCATTTAAGATGTTTTTTTCGTCTAAAATGATTTTAGGGAGGGGGTTTATACGAGTATTTTGGTCAATTCTGTACTTACCATCGCGGAAGTTGGCCATAACTGTAAGTATCTGTTATTTTTGCCATATATTTTTTTTTTTTTGTTAATAAATAAAAATAAAAAGAAACAAGTTACAAATTTGAAAGTTTTTTTCAAAACTAGTATTTGCATGAGAGCTTTACCAGTCAAATATAAAAATTGGTTAAGTGATTTAGTTTACAATCACATAATTTTAAGCTAAACTTTACCTAAACTCCTACAAAATAAGAAGATTTCTTATAAGCACAAAGCTTATTTTCCGGAAAAAGTTTATATGGGTCCTATGTATAATTATTTTTGGTCAAATGATAATCAAAGGCTTTGTCCCTTTGTCTATAAAAAAAAGATATAAGCCAAAATTCATCAGATTATCTCTAAAATTGTGACCTGTACTTTACGTTCAAGGTGTTATTGAACATACAACCTGCGAGCCGGCCAGGCAGACGGACATCGTAATCTCGATAAAAAAGTGATTTTAAGCCGATCGGTAAAGTTGTTTTTTTTTTTACATACATTAGCACAAACGCATGGTGGTAAGGGGTGTAAAAAGTGATAAATATAGTTTGCTTACTTATGATTCGTCCAAAAAATTGCTACATTGACCTCACTTTTTTACTATAGCAACTAACTTAACGCGCTCTCAAATTCGAATTTTCTTATTACAAAAACTTGACGCCGCGCTATTTGGCTTTGTGCTTCATACCTTTTGTAGGTACATGAGAAGATGATTTCGGTTGATCTGTAACTGAACAAATATTATAAAAAGTTGCCAGATTTAACAATCATACAATTGCGAAAATTCAACTTGTACACTTACCATATTTTAGCTAAAGAGTATTTTATAAATATTTATATAATATCAGTTTTAATATAAATATTTAAGGCCTTAAGGAGTGTTTGAAACGGTAGCAAAGTACTATTGTAAGTAAAATTATGGCCCTTCTGAGGTGAATAAAGTTATGATTCGTCCAAAAGTAGAATTTTTGACACAGCCAACAAAAAATGTTTTTTACCATAATACTTTTGCTAGTCTTTTTACACACGCACTTGTCAATAAAAAATACATTTCTTAAGAATATTATTTCATGATTTAAGTTTAAACCTTAGCCAACGCGAAATAATTGAAATGGCCTCACTAAAATTTTAAGATTTTGTTAAGCCCTTTTTTTTGGGATACTAGATTCGATTTTAGTCAAACCTGATCTGCCTACTTAGACCCCTAAACATGCTTGAGGTACAAACTTAACCCATAACCCAAATATTTCTAAGATTATTTTTTGATTTCAATCAATCATAGAAATAGTTGAATTATTTTACAATAATCTCGCAATTAGTTTTTAATTATTTGTAGTCGTAATCAATAAGTAAGTAACAATTTAATACAATTCGTTTTAACAAATAATCTGATTGATTACTTATCGTAATAAAACAGCTGTCTTTAGTTTAAACTTTAAATTAATTCTTATGGCTTTTAGATTAGATAATGTTTAAACGCCAAACTAAAATTTATATGCAGTTTAAACTCAACAGCTGGCAATTAGTGACCCATGTATTACATACAGTTTTAAAAATAATAATGTGGAAGCCCTACGATAAATGCCATCAAATTCATATGTTTTTTATTGGTAGTTTAAACGCCCAATTTTATGCGTTTACAGATGGTTTAGTTGTTTACCTATTTAAAGATTTGCTGGTTGCAACACATTTTAAACCAAAAAGAGAGTTTAACTTGTACTGTTTTATTAGCCCTTAACCATAACTTAACCATACTTTTATTAACAGCTCATTAACTGAGAAAAATTAAAGATATTTAAAAATCTTAAATAAAATCTAACTAAAAAAACTTTTTACATATTTATTTTATTTTATTTGGAACATTTCTTTGGAAATGGGTTATAGTTAAAAATAAAATTCTCAAGATTGCTTTATTAAAAATTCTATACTTCGGTTAGAGTACATTGACCTCAATTAAAGATTTTTGTTAATTTAAATGTTAGCGGAGTGTTTGGTTTTAATTTTTTTTCGATTTTATATTTAACATAAAATATTTTTTTTTTTTTACAAATAATAAGAGGTTGTTGATGCAAATGGTCTTGCAAAAGAACAAAAGCAAATTGACGTAGGTCTAGCCCGACCATTTGTTACCCTACACCACAGTATATACAGACAAATTTTTGAGAGTGTACCCTATATAAGTGAAATAAGATTAATGTATGCAGTGTTGCCAATTTAGCCATTTAGTGGCTAGATTTAGCCATTTTTCACCCTGTTAAGCCATTAAAAAATGAGTTTAGCCATTAGCCATTTTTTTTAGCCATTTTTCAAATTGTTTAGCCATAAAATATTTGTCGTTTTTCTTTTAAAAGAATAATTTTTATTTTATTATAAAAATTTATAAAAGTAAAATAAACATTTTTAACAATTTAAACGCCTTTAATTTAAATCACAACTTTTATAAATGTTGAAAATCGCTATAAACTATGATGATGAAAATATTAAATTTATAAATGGATCAACACAAGTAATGCTTTAAACACATTCGAGACAGCAGGCTACCGACTTCAATATGTCAAAAATAGAAAGCATGTGTGTTTATGAAAATGATTATTTTGAGGACGACACGACTACATGGCTGCAGGTTGTTGTCTGTGCTTATTTTGTCGTTGTAGTCAAATTAAACTAATTTCTATTTTTGTCCACTACAAAACAGAAAAAGTGATGCTAATATAAAAAAATATTTTAAGAATAAGTGCTTAAAATTTTTTTTGTTTAACAGAAAAGAATCGGCTTGAAATAAGAATATTAACTCGGCTTAACACCAAATTGATATTTAAATAATTTTTTAGTATCCTTGAAAGAAGTTCTATAGGAAGATGTTTTTCGCTCCAACGCTATTAGTTTAGGAGTTATAGGTCATAACTTTATCCATATCTCTTTAGGTATAAAATGAATCTATAAAATATGAGAATTTTTAGAAAATGCTTCAAAGTGAGTTTCACGTGATATTTGAAACATACCGATTAACCAATTAACAGGTAATTTCTTATATTCATACTCCGGCCTTATCTATTTATTATTTCGATATACCAATAATTATTAAAGCCTTAAGCTTCGTACAGGCGATGGTCAGATCTTAAAATATTGGTAAAATTGGAAATTTTGTTTTTGTTTTAAATATAATTTGAAAGGACGAGTATGGCGCTCGTGTTCTATAAACCACACCTTAATAAATTTTTAATTTAATATGATGAAGTTACTAAAAATATGGCATTTAAAGGAGTGAAGTGTTCTTCCCTTAACATATATTAACAAAATTTTAAGTTTTGTATAAAAATCTTTCAAGAAATATATATTTCTGAAATTGGCTCTTAACGGGCTAATAAATCGGAATTTTTAGTACATCATAAGAAAGATATTTCAAAGTTGTTTCTTTTAATACCAATACTTCTTAGATACAGTTTTTACCTTAAAAGTTATTGATAAAGGGTTCGTTCGTAAATGCAGTTGTTGGGTACCAGTTGCGCAGAAGTAAAGTTTAATGTTCGTAAAAGCATCACTCTCATAAGTCAAAAGTTTTTAGGCAGTAATGCCGCATCTCTGCAGCAAACTTTGGCAATTATTGCTTCCGTTAATTTTCTGAAGCAATATCTTTTGACACAAAAAAGAAATCGTTTAATTTTCTTGTCATTTATAAGAAAACTGTTACTTTTTGGTTCAATATTTTCAATTAAATTTGTCATCTTTATTGTAAAAACCATTTTTATTATTATTTAATGTTTTCTTATTAAACTTTTGAAATTTCAAATATTCAAACTTTGCAAAGCTGTTGTGCAAAGTATCAGCAACACAACTGGAACTGGTAATCACGCATCAGCAACAGCATTTTGCATCACTGCAGCAGTGATAGATAGTTTTTATGCATTTACGTACGCACCCAAAGTGTTCTGAAACTTTTACGAACTATACCACGTGTGTTGACGGAAAAATTTTTTTAATTTTAATAGCATTTTAAATGTATTTTTTGTTTAATCTGCCGTTAAAATTATATTGTTTATTAGTTACAAGAACAAAAAAATTAAAATATTTTAATTTTTTTTTAATAAATTCATTTGTTGATAATCTTAAATTAAGTTTGAATTATGCATGTTTTTCCATTTTATAAAAGAAAAAAAAAATAAAAAAATTATAGTGGCACCACTGAAATATAAAGACATAGTAAACAAAAACAGCTGTTTGTATTTTTTCAATTGTAGCTGCCGTCTTCAATATAATTCAGTAGCTGACTACACGACTAAAATTTCAGCCAGCACCATTTGTAGTATGGTGTTCGTGTAGCATGCTGTCTCGAATGTGTTTAATGCATAACGCTGTTTTTTTCTGGTTGCAAGTATTTCAATAAAGAGATGCAAGCGGCAACAAAATTTTTTTTAGAAATTATAGAATTGACCTTAAAATTGCTCTCTCTTCCATGGTCTAATGCTGAATTAGAGAGGGTATTTTGCCAAGTAAACATCGTTAAAAGTAATTTATGAAATAGGTTACATTAAGCAACCGTTAATTCGATTTTTTTTAATTAGGTAAATAAAATGTTTTTACCAACTCCACAATAGTGGAGAGGGTACTATGCGTTTGTGGTGATGTTTGTAACCCTTTAAAATATTGATACTTAGCCAACCTTTACGTATACCGATTGACTCGGAATCACTTTCTGAGTCGAATTAACGATGTTTGTCCGGCTGGCTGGCTGGCTGTCCATGTACACCTTGTGCGCAAAGTACAGGTCGCAGATTTGCAGATAATTTAATAAAATTTGGTACATAGGTTATAATGTGGTGTAGGGTATCATCTAGTCGGGGTTGACCGACTATACTTTTTTACTTGTTTTTTATTGTAAATCTGGACTCAAAGGGTTGGGTTACTGTTGTCGTGATTATGATTTTCCTTCAAATTATTTTAAACTAATAGATTTAATTTTTTTAAATATAAATCAAATTATTAATTTACGTTTATTCTTATTTAAAAAATTGATCTTAACTTACAATTTCATCGTAAACAACTTTAAATGAATTATTTCTGTTTTGTTATTGAATTTTAATGTGTTTTTATTTAAAAAAGCTTTAGCCATTTTTTAGCCCATTTTTAGCCATTTTTTTCCGTTAATTTAGCCATTTTTGTTCACCAAGTTTTGGCAACACTGAATGTATGAGATGCCGCATATTATTAGAAAGCAATGCTTTGGAAATAGAAATTGGGTGAAATCATAAAAAGTCTAAAACAATATTCAAAATTATGTGTTAAAATTGGTATTGCAGTAAATATTTAGAATATCTAATAATGGCGTCGGCCTGTCGGTTAAAGTATTTAATGAAAGGCTAAAATTTTTTAAAATAATTAACTCCGATATCGGATTGTATCTGGGCGTGGGTTATGTTCATGGAAACAGCTAGTCCTAGGATACTTCCACTCTTTCCGTAACCCGATTCATGCCCATTAAACCCATTAGACGTGAGTAAGGTGTAACAAAAAAACTCCTTTCAACTATATACATATTTTTTTTTTTTTGGCAAGAATCAAAACAAAACTGACTACATTTTTGACGCTTTACATTTACATTTACTTTGACAACGGAACCTTTTAATTTTGCTCATAGTTTAATAAGTACCAGGTATGTTCATTATGGGTTTTGAAATTGAGAACAAAATTTCTATTGACTATACCTTGTACTTATTCTACCATGATTTTGCTTAAACTTTTATTTTGCTTGTTATATAGTACTCCAACATTGGTAAATGAGAGAGACTTTGCGAGAAAATAATTCTTCTTACTCTTAAACAAAACAGCTTACACTTTTTAATTATATACCTAGATTGGTTAATTGTCTGTTTCAAAATTTTTTTAATCAAAATAAAATTTGTGTCACAATTCGTATAGTGCTAATAAAAAAGTGTTATTTAAAGAAAAAATTAAGAAAAAGTAGTAAAAAACGGTTATTTAAAGAAAAAATAAAGAAAAAGTACTAAACTGATTTTTGGGCTAGAAATTTGGCTTTTAGCGTTCCCGTACTTTTTTGCCTTTTTGAAGAGTAATTTTTGCTTAGATAGATTTTTTCAGAGTTTAGCTCCAGGGGTATTACTAAAAAGCAACCAAGGCTATATAAAATAAACCGCATTTGAAGAAAAAATAATTGTATATATTTATACAATCACTTTAACAACAATACTAAAAGCACCAAAATTGCTTATTTAAAAAGCTAAAAATTCATTTGATACTGAAAATTTGATTCATTACCAGGGAAACCAGAAATGTGCTCTAAAAACTTGAAAATATGCCCTGAAAATTGTTAAAAAGTATGACCAAAAACTTTAAAAATTTGTAATTTGAAAATAAAATATTCAGCAATTCAATAACAGTTCCATTTAATAAAAAAAAGTCTAAAATTATAATCGGTAACGCCCATTCACCATAATATTTACTAACGAATTTTCGAGATTTTACCCTATTTGGAAACGATGGGTAGGTAGTCATCGGCTCACAAAAACAAAGTTATGTTAAGAGGTTAAAATTCATATAAGAGTTATTTGTGCCGAATATTATCTAGATATTAACATCGATATGAGATTTTTTGTTTTAAAGGGATTTTAGGGACGGTCGCTAAACTGTTTATTAATGTTAACATTTAAAAGAAAGTTAAAGCTATTTATTGATGTAAGCTTTGGGCAAATGTGAACTGATTCGAAAAGAATTTAATTTGCATTAAAATGTTTTTGGGGCGAATTTAATCTAAATTTAAGGACGCAACGAGTCTAATTTGAAAAGAAGTTTTTATGGGGTATATTGAAATTCATATACCGATTTTGACCATTTACACAGAATTCGTCCTAAGTACAATTAAAATGTATTAACCGAATTTGATCAACTTATCAACAAGATTGCAATTTGTTCTTTGTGCACAAAATTAACATGGACAGGCAACCAGCCAGACGGACGGATGGTTATCAATATATCACTTTAAAAAGTAATTCTAAATCGATCGGTATACTAAAAGATTGGTCGAGATTTCTATGTCTTACACACATCGCCAAAAACGTATTTAATTGCATTATTTTGCACTAACAAATCGATAACAAAATTCGTAAAAAGGTCTTAAAGTGATAAATATATTGGTTCTGTCTTCATAAGTCGCGCAAAGAAAAAGATGCAATTGCGTATTTATGATTTCTCTGTTAATTACCATTTTTTCTTCTTCTTATAAGAACATTTTTGTGTCTTCTGTACTCCTGTCTTTAGTTTTGCAGTATTTTAAGTATTTTTTATGCCTTCTCACTTTCTTCTTGTTCCTCTCAATATGTTTAACTCACAAAAACTTCACAAAGAAGCAAAGTACACTTTTCCATTTGTCTTTCCCCTTTCACCAAAAAAACTTAAGCGGCTCATACACTTGCAATAAGATTGTTCAATTTTACGTTTTATACAATTATATCGCAAATGTGTATGTCATATTCGAAGGTGGCACAATATTGGCAACAATCAAAAGACTTTTGATTTTTATTGCACAACGAAAAGAAAGTGAAGTGTGTTGGCAACATTGTACAATGCCGTTTATGTTATTCCTATAGGTAATGTTCACTTTTTTATTGAATGAATGAAACCATTGTACGACTTATTGCATAATATAGGACAAAATGGAAATAATATGGCGAATATCATACACAATAATATTGCAAGTGTATGGGCCGCTTTAAATGTTCCGGAACAATTGTTTAATGGTATGAACAGGGACTTATTCTATGGAGCATGTTTGTATGAAAAGCTTAGCAATAAAGAGGTTTTTTCAGGGGACTTACTATAAAATTCTTTATTAGGCCTGTTCTGAACATCATCCCTTAATTTCAAATGACGTGCGTTTAACATCCCACGTGTGAATTTGTGGTGTTTTGAAAATCACACCGTTTTGTGTGTGATTTTGGCAATTGAAATCATACCAAAAAACAAAAAACCGAAATATGTACCACAATATCACACTTGTTATTTCAAAAGGCACATGTAATTTGAAATCAAGTGATTTTCAGAACAGGCCTGTATAATGAGTTTTTTGCAGTTCGTAATGCCGAAGTTTCACGGTATATAATAATTTTAAATATTTTTAAATTATGCAACATATTAGAAATAAGAAAAAAAAATCAAATATAATAAACAAGGTAATGCAAAGAGCTGTATGTAAGATTACAAAGTAATGCGTACAAAAATCATATACCATTAAAATTAGGCATAACATTTGTGCTATTACGTATTTAAATCATATTAATTTACGTTAAAAATTTAAAAAAAAAATTTATTTCATGTAAAAATGTATGTTTAAAGTATTGTCTGTATGTATTTATTACTTTTTTTAGTCAAGTTTTTTGAATTTAGTTAAATATTCTTTAGCATCAATTTTATTACATTTTTATGATCTCTGCTTTTGAGGAATTTTAATAAATAATTTCCTATTTATTTTACCTTTATGTCTGCCAAAAAAAAAAAAACACCCAAATAAATTTATTTGTATACCCTATACTAGATGACAATGGAATTATGCGTTTGTTCTGGTATTTGTAACACATAGAAATATTAATTGATCTTTTGTACAGATTAACTCAGAATCTTTCTACCAAAACATCAGGCAAGTCTATTTACAAAATCTCTATTAAGTAAATGTCGATAGAACTTATTTGGGACCCAGACCAAGTGGACCCATTTTAAAAGAATTATAATTGGGGCAAGCAATTTTACTTTAAGATATATAATTCATTAAACAAAATTAGTCTCTAACGAGGCCAAGTTCAGTATGATGGATAATTTTTACGTAAACATAAACAACAAGATTTCCCTAGAATAGTTTCTAACTTATATTTATAACTTTGAGACTTTTAAAATAGTTTTCGATTTAAAAAATTCTTAATAGGGATATTTAGTTCTATTCTGGACAAGTGCCCTCATGTTTATACATCAAGAGTGGTGAAGGGCCACATGTGCTCGGTTAAGTTCGTATTCAGTTCGATTTTGCACAAATACCCTCATCTTTATACACCAAAGCGTTAAAGGGTATCATGTGGTCATCCATGTCCCAATAATAGTTCGTAATTAGCTTGATGTTGGTGAAGTTGTGTAGGGTATCATGTATGTGGTCGGCCCAGTTTCGACTATAGTTCGTATTCAGTTCGATTTTTGGTAAATGTCCTGATTTTTATACACCAAAGTGGCAAGAGGTATGATATGGTCGGTAAAGTTATGACTATAAATTCGTATCCAATTCGGTTATGGACAAATGCCCCCATTTTTAAAGACCAAAATGGTGAAGGGTATCGTGTGGTCGATCCAGTTCCGACTATACTTTCTTAATGGCTTCTATTTTATTCTACATTGCGTGCAAAATATTTTTCAAAGCTACCAAAAATTTTATATTTTGTGCTCTAATGGGATATTTAAGATAATAAAGTACAATAGCAGAGTATAAAATTATTGTAAGCACTTTGGTTTTTTTATTTTAACCGAAATTGTTATTATAATTATTTTTTACGTTTTGCTACTTTATTTTTAAATATTACACTTATTTATATTTTTAACAAAAATTTATATAAAGAAACAGCCTTAAGCAAAATATTCATACTTCAAAGGAAAAGAGAAATAAAAGAAAAATAAATAAAAATTTTTACATGTGCCAGAAATTAACCTTAATATATGTAGTGTTATAATAATGATGCCAAAGAACTGGAAAAAATATTTTTGTACTGGGCCAGAGATAAAATTGTTAGTGGTTTTTTTAAGAATTTTTTTCACAAGGTGTTATAGAACTTATATGAAATTTGGTGTGAATTATATGAATATGTTTTATAAAATTATGCTAATTACGGTTTTTTTTTTTTAAACTTATCTTATTTATTTATTTATTTTACCTATTTCATTTTTAACCACATTTGCTTAATGTTTCCTTTTTCCGTTGTGGGTTTGTTCCGCAGTTTCCTTTTGTACGACTTAAATTAAATGTTTGTTCCTCACGTTGTATGTTCGTTTTTAATTTTTTTCTTAACTTTTTATTTCCTTTTACATTTTTTGTTTGCGAAATCATCAAATGTACCCATGTAATATGTAACGTGATGTTATTCTTTAATATAAAATATTTGCATAAGTTAATGTTCTTTCACCATATTGTAGAATTGGGGAAAATGTTAAGTAACATTTTTCCAGGGTATAAAAAACTGCAGTCGAAACCAAAAACTGCCAAAAAAAAAAACGAAAATTTGTGTACAACTTTTTGATTTTTGAGTTGGTTTGACATCGACTATTTACGTTTAATGAACCAGCAGTAAAAGCAATATTTTTTTTTTTTGCCAATGACAAATGAAGAATTGGAAGAAATGGCAGTTTTTCTACTTTGCAGTTTTTTAAATGCTTAATTTTTCACCGTAAAAAACATGGTATACTCTATTTTTGGGTAAAAATAGGGTTTTTTTTAAAAATATGCTTTTTTATGTAAAAAAAGTACTTTTTGATCAAAAACCCCTTTTCAATAAGTTAATTTTTGTTTTCTATTTTACTTTTCGTTCAGTGTTACCATTTTAGCATATTTTGGGTTATATTTAGCAGATTGAGTTGGGGAATTCCATATTTCTTTTGACAAAATATGCCAACTGCTTTTAAGCATATTTCCTTGACAAAAAACAGATATTTTAAGGCAGATTTTCAGCATAAACTTTTTTATGAATTATATATCAGCCATGTTCCGGAAATAAAACGGAATATTTTTATGGACCTTTTAAACAGTATCGTTTTTAAAATATTATCGATTTCGAAATCAAAATATCGGTCGATTTTAAATTCAATGCAAAATTTTGTGATGAAATATCCATAATTTGCAATAGGTCCAATATAAATCCCCTCCTTTAATATATAAAAGGTGTTTAGTAAATCGTATGTATGTATATCAAAAATGATTTTTTTTATGTACATACTTAAAAATGTGCAAAATCATATTCATCATATAAAAAACTTGGCCTGTTTATAAATACATACCCCATACATACATAACCATGTCCTTGGAATCCAAGTTTTCTTCCCTTTTCCCTTAAAACTCCACATTCCTTTGTGTCAGTTCTGTGTGTCATTAAAACATTTATTATACATACATATATTTTTATTTTTTCCGGTAAACCTTAAATTTATTTAGCGGTTGAAGAACAAAAAAAAAAAAAAAAAAAAAAAAATACATCTAAATAAATGAAAATGTATTTATGCCCATTTTAAATGAACAAACACGATGACAAAGGCCATTTGCGAAAAAAGTGATTAAGTGAGTTGGTTTTTTGAAACAATGATAATGATTTTCTGCTTTTTTGTTATAAAACTTTTAAAAACTTTAATAAAATACACAGAAATACATACAATACACTTTTTTTTTGGGTAAAAACATTGAAAATGTTTACCCTACACCCTTTTTCCGGCAAAAAACTACTAATGCAATATTAAAAAAAAATATTCTTTCATTATTTAAATTTGCAAACAATGATTTTATGCATCATATGTATGTGTTTGGTTTTATAGTATTAAAAAAAAAGAGATAGAGGTTAATGAACAATATGAATCATGATTTGTGGTAAATGCACTTTTTGCCAATAAAATGTGGCTTCCCTTACACAAAATAATATTTTTATGCGAGTTGAAATGCATGTAATTTTTTTTTGAGAAGAAAAAAAGGTAATAACATTATTTTAAATAACTTTAAAATTTTGCTCCCTTTCAAAACTCTTAAGTTCTGAGTTTTAAAATAATATGGGTTTTCATACTTTTAAAACTCTGCCAACCAACAAATTTAAGCATTTTTTTTTATATATTGTAAAACATTTTTAGGGGGATTTAAAATGAATGCATGCATATGCGAAAAGTCATAAATTTATTATTAATAATAAAAGTATTTAGCAGGAAAAATATTAATTATTCAAATTAATAACTAAGTCATTAATATTATATTATTTATGTACATACATATAAAGATTTAAAAATGTACGCATAGATAATTTCTGTTTTGGTGCATTAGACAATATAAAATTAAGTATTACTTTTGAAAACAAAAGTCAATTAGCAATTTAATATGTGTACATTAATTTTTCTAAAACAAAAAAACTATTTAAATAATCCGATAATTTTATAATTTAAGTATATATGTATAAATATAAACAAAACTCATGGTTAAGTAAACAAGGTATTTTCATTAGGGAGAGTTGCGAATATCTACCTATTGAATACCAAAAAAAAACATAATCTTACTAAACTGCAAATACATATATGAATTTTTTACTAATTTCGAAATTTTTAGATATTAAAAACTTACTTTTATATAGTTTTTTATATTTTTATATTGAAATTGATTTTTGGTTGATATTTGATGTCACAAAATATTTAAATTTAGAAAAATTTTTTAATATATAATCTTAATTTACAAATATTTGTTTTTTTTTTTTTAATTATGTTTTAAAAATTAAGAAATTTTTTCTAATACAGCTGACTTCTGCTTGTTATGGCAAAACTCATAATTTTCCACCAATTTTCTTTTTTTTATCATTTAATTTTTCATAAAAAGCAAATTTAAAATTAACGATTATTTTGCAAAAATACAACCCTATTTTGTTAAACATCCACTTTTGCATATCTCACTGTTTGTAGTCATTGTTTCATTCCATTTCATTCCTCGTCGTCATAACAACAATTGCGGCATCTTGTTGACAGAGACCTGCGCCGACAGATTTTATCGGCGGCGGCGGCTCGTATGAAAATTATCGGCGGCGGCTCAAAATCGGCTGTCAGCCGGCTTACACTTTGTTGTATTCAAAACAATATCAAAGATTTTTTTCATATTTATATACATATGTATACAAATATGTACATATCATACTTGTTTAACAATACTTGTACTGACTCAAATTTTTCTGTAGAACCAAAACACTTTTTAATTTAATATTAAAGGCATATGAAAAAGAATTTTTAAATCAACCGTTTCATTGCCAAAAAGTAGAAAGATGGCACAATATTTTTTCAGCGGGTAGATATCAATTTTTTCCAAAAAGTGAAAAAATTAAAAGTTTAAGTTAATACACCATTGTTCAACAAGTTCGATATGTATATTTAAATAACTTAAAACCTTAAATAAAAAATTACACTTTAAGGGTATTTTAATTTAAAAAAAAAACAAAAATACATTTTTTACTTGAATTCAGAGTTTATTTTTTATATATGTATGTATAAACATTAATAAAGCCTTCCACACTAAATTTGTTTAAAAAAAATGTGTAATATACACACAATACTAAAAAAGCATTATCGAATCTACTATGTGTATACCATTATTTAGTTCTGTGTGTGGGCATTATGAATTCAAGAGTTAAAAATTAAAAAAAATTACATTGATAAATTAAATATATACATAAAATTAAATTAAAAAAAAATCAAAACGGCGGCTGATTTTAAGCCGACATAAGCCGAAAATTTTTCGGCGGCGGCGGCTATTCAAAATTTTCGGCGGCTCGGCTCAGCCGGCTTTCAGCCGATCGGCGCAGGTCTCTGCTTGTTGACGAAACAAAAACATTGCAAGAGCAATTTGTCAAATTTATAGAAAAATATAAGCACATCAGCTTAAAATGAGTTCTACAAAATTAAAAGAAGATTTATCAAATTGCCTCATAAATTTCGATCGGCGTGTTTTAATTACTGAGCTATTAGATGAATACAAAATAAACTATGAGCAAGTCAACGAAGTTGTGCAGGATTATTTAATGGAACAGGAAAAGAAAGAAAAATGTAAATATGAAAAAAGATTTCTAGTGCATGGTATGCAGGAGGGAGAACAGAAAAAGGAAATTTATAAAATTGTGGAGGAAGCTAAACTAAATGAATGGCGAATGAAATTGAAAAATGTGGAGTGTTCTTTGTACTCCGTAGAAGTGACTGGGGGAGCCAAAGCTGCAGCTCCAGTATTTAAGCCCATGAGAATAGCGGAAGATGTCGAACTTAAAGCAAGAAGATATACTAAATCTGCAGCTACAAATAATGCAACAGAAACTTCAAAATCAGTTACAGAAAACAAAGAAGTTAAACAGGAAAATAACGCCAGAAAAGACTCACCCAAAAAAACCATTACAGCAAAACCAGATTCTATTGTTAAGAAAACTTCTCCTAAAAGCGAGAGTTCAGCCACAGATAAGAAAGCAGCAGACAAAAAGACAGCTGCTAAAAAAGGTATAAATAATTTTTTTGCTCCTGCCTCTACTATTTCTAAAAAGTCAGAAAACACAAAAGATTCTAAAGCATGTGCCGTTAAACCTCCCACACCTAAAAAAATGCAAGATTTCTTTAAAAAACAAGCTGAAAAACCAAAAACTTCCACAGAAGTTTTAAACAAAACTGCTGCCAACACCTCAGTACAACTTTTCGATAATGAGGAGGAAGAAACAGAAGAAATATCTTCTGACGAAGAAGAAAAACTGGAAGCCTTGAAGAGGGATATAATTTCTTCTGATGTAGAAATGGAGGCAGAAGATGAAGATAAACCTGCAGCCTTAGGCAAAAGAAGACGTATTTTAGATTCCGATGATGAAGAAGAAGATCCTCCCGTTAAACAAGAAAAATTAGATGTTAAAGAAGAAACAAGAGAGGCCGAAGAAGAAGCTGTAGCAGAAACATACTTAGATGAATATGGGTTTGTTATTACTAAAAAACCCAAGCAAAAGGCAAGTAACAAATCACCTTCTACTACAAAGACTCCACCGGTAACTATTAAAGCTTCTCCAAAGGAAACGAAGAAGACCAGCTCTACTTCAACTAATAATACAAAGGTGGCCACAAATGCAGCAGCTAAAACTAAACAAGCGCAAATTATGAATTTCTTTAGCAAAAAGTGAAAGTCATAATTAAATTTAAATCAATAAGATCTTGTACCTTTTGTTGAAGTTAACATGTGTTTAAAAAATGAATGTAAAAAATTATGTTTCTTATGATTAAATAACTACACCATGAAAAGGGTTTCAATTTTAAGTGGTAAAAATAAAGTATTTAAAAATGTTAATATTCTTAAGTTGTACGTTTTATTTTTATATATGTACCCGTAAAAACAAATAAAAAGAAAAAAAATATACAACATTTGCTTCAAATTTTACTATTCGAAAAACAATTGTAATAAATTTTGCATTACCGTGTTTAAAGAATATTCATGCTTAAAATAAGGATCAAAATATTTGAAAAATATGCAGTTTACGAAAACAACTGACATTTTAAGATTTCTATTTCTATACTATGATTCTTACTAACTAATTATTTCGTAATCTAATATTTTTTAATTTTTTCCATTTCAGTTATTTAATTTTCTCTTATATTTATTTAGTAAATTTTCTTAAAGTTTTGAAATAGTATTCAAAACTTTACAAATCGCTTTTTAAAACGAGGTCTACAATAAAAGCTTCAAAATTGCTTACAACAGCTTAACAACATCAACAACAAAAAAAAACGCATTTAAAATGCGTTTCGAACCATTTGGACAAAAAATGTTTACACGACGCAATTGGCTGCTAAGATGCAGTATATTGATAAATATTGCTGTGATTTTATACATATGCAGTCATGTTATGATTGGCAACCGATATACCTTTACGGGCTCACAATTTTTTATACAGGAACAGCAGACACAGAGTCAAACACAACAACAGCAACAACAGGGTACAACAAGAGAAACTTTAGGGAAAAGTGTAAGTTACTCTTGTCTTTTCTTAAAAATTTAAAGAAATTATTAATTTTTAATTAGCAGGAACAACAATTAACTTCTCATGGTGAAGACAAAGCTCCAGCTGCTGGCCTAAGTGATAGCGCTAATCTGCGCACAGATTTACAGCAATCTAATAAAGATACTGATGCTCCTGAAATGGATCCAAATATAGGTGACCCATCTGCAGTTATTGGTAATATTGCCCCTGGGGGTAATACTTATCTTAATAATACACAAAATGAGGCCGGTGGAAATTATATAGGTAATGACGATGAAAATGACTTTGATGAACGTTTACGTAGCATATTAAAGTGCTGTGACAAACCCTACGAACCAGAAATTCTACAACGTGGAGATTTTTGGGTATTGAAAAATTATGTTCGTGCTGAACATGGTGATCTCAAGTGCCATGAATCTATTACCTATACAACACATGCGGATTACACATTTTTAGATAATCTAATTCCCCTTTTAGAAAGGTATTTGGAAATATTTAATTATTTCCTTTAAAAATATTTTTTAAATTATTATTTGTTATACACTTTGACAGATGGAATGCTCCTATTAGCATAGCTATGCATGCCCCCGGTACTGACTTCCAACCCACTATAGATTCCATCAAATATTTAAGAGACTGTTTACCCGAAAGTAATTTGGTGCGCTCCTATGCCACATTTCACATATACTTTAGTACTAAACATATGCCAAAATCAATACCCACATCAGAGAATGCTTTAAAATCCGGTTACAATTGTTCACTGCCCGCTCCTTATGTAAATATAACATCGGGTCATTTGTATAAGGCTCAGAAAAAACTATTGTACCCGGTTAATGTTGGTCGTAATATTGCCCGTGATGCGGCTACAACACATTTTATATTGGCTTCCGATATTGAATTGTATCCAAATCCAGGGTTGGTGAAAAAATTCCTAGAAATGATTGCAAGAAACGAGCCATTTTTACAGAGGAATGCACCACGGTAAGTGAATTTAGTAAATTTTTTATTTTGTTTAGGAAATTTTACTTGATTGATTTCATTATTTTTTCCCAAAATTTTCTGTTTATATGTAATGGATACAGTTTGCAAAATATTTGATTATAGTAAATTTTTCGCAAATTTTCTGTTCTAGTTAATTTCAAGAAAAATTACTATTTATTACTTTTCTTTATTAGTGTCTTCCCCCTCTCCATTTTTGAAGTGGAGGAAAATAGTCCAGTACCTCGTGATAAAACAGAGTTACAAGAGTTCCTGCGCTCGGGCAAAGCGATAACATTTCACAAGCGTGTTTGTGCTAGTTGTCATGGAGTGCCCAAATCCGAAGAATGGATGACCGCTAATGAAACTGACGAGTTAAGTGTCTTCCATATTGGAAAAAGAACGGGTTATTATGTGCATTGGGAACCCATTTTTATAGGAACCAATGCAGAGCCACACTATGATGAGCGTTTAAGTTGGGAGGGTAAAATGGATAAAATGACACAGGTTAATTTTAAATAAACAAATTTATAGACCAATATGATTATTTATGTTTGTTTTTCTTTCTTTTTTTTAGGGCTATGCCTTATGTGTTTTAGATTATGAATTTCACATATTAGACAATGCCTTTTTAGTGCATAGACCGGGCATAAAGGTATTGAAGAGAGATATCCGACGCGACATGCTATCGGGTAAAACAAATCAACTAATACGAAAAATAATCTATCCGGAATTGAATGTTATGTACGGCACGCGTAAGGGATGTAAAGTATAGTGGTTGTTTAGGCATAAAAGTTGAAAAACTTTTCATGCTAAATGTAATTTAATGACGCGTTGTTTAACCCTTAAAAACTAAAATTTATCACGGTAAATCACATAGTGTTATTTTCTATATATATATTTTTTTTTTTTCAATTTTTGTACTTTAGTTAAGAAGTAAATTTTAATTAAGTAGTTTTGATTAGATAATTTAAGAGGGATTTATGATTTGAAATGAAACTCCAAGAAAGATTTCAAAGATTTCATGTTTTTCTTACGAATTTTTAATTCTTGTTACTGAATTTGACAATCTTCGGTGTTTAAAATGGCTGTTACTTTTAAGAAATTAAAATTTTCTCTAAGAAAATTTAGTAGTTTTGATTTTTTTTTTTTCAAGTTTTAGCCAAACACTGAAAGTAAAACTGTTTTGCAAATCAAATTTTTTTAAGGGGTTTAATTAATTAATATAATTTGAAGATTTTAACACAAAAAAGACTATAAAGTAATTTAAAATAAAATAAAGACAAAAAAAATTTTAAAAATTTAAATAGTTAAAACAAAAACAATAACTAAAAAAAATTTAAAAATATATAAAAAAAAATATTTTTGTAAAAACTTCAAGGTTTTAAGCCAAAACAAAACCTTTTAAAACTTAAATTTAGTAAACAAAAAAATAAAAATGGATTTGATTTTTATTTAAAAAAAAAAAAAAATTAAATCGTAAATTAAAAAAAAAGAATGACCATATATTTTTAAAAGCTTTGAAAGCAATATTATTTTAATTTTAAACCCATTTGTTTTTATTTAGTTTTTATTTAAACTTTTTAAGACATTAAAGTAATCACGACGTTAAAGAAATTTATTTAACATTTCTTGATTATCATTCGAATTTTTTTTTTTTTTTTGTTAGTTCGTATTATTCTTGAAAGAATAAAGTCAATGCATTTCTATTAAATTTAAAAACTTAAACTATATTTAAAAAAAAAATAATAACATCACTTAAAAAAAATAAGACTTAGTTTTTTATATGTATAATTAACTACAACATAAAAATTAACTTAACTACCATCACAATATAAAAGTATTTTATCACAGAAAAATGCTAATTAAATTGCATATTATTATTTATTATTAAAAAAAAGATAATATTTGAAATCTTATTTGGTTTCTTTTTAACTTCAAGGCACATTGTTATAAATTTTTTTATTACTATTCACTATTTCAGTATTTTCTATATTTACAAACAACAATTAAAAAAAAAAAACTGCCATTTAAGAAACTACAAATAAGCAGAACTGACTAAATAAATCAGTTGTGTTTGGAAGAGAAAAAAAGTTTCTTTTTAAGATTCTTTGGAGCTTTTTTTCAAGCAAAAGGAGGAAAGATCCTTACAATTCTTATAGTTCTTAAACTTTACAAAAGCATTTTTATAAGGGTATTCACATCAAAAGTAGCAAAAGAGCAAATTTGCAATAACATAACAACAACTACAAAGACGAGTGTTTCGCACAAACAATTGTTTTTTTTTTAGCTAGAGTACAACTTTTGACGTGAATATTTTTTATATATTCTTTTTTCTGAAGTTTTGTGTTTCAAACTTAAAAAATTGAATATGCTAAATACGCCTTTTGTAAACTAAAGTAGAGATATGCACAGCCTATTTTAAAAAAGAAAACATGCATACAGTTGAAATTTCCTAAAACCTAGTATTTGGTTTATTTTCATTTACAAATATAATTTAGTTTAAGACACTTTTATTATTGATTTTATTTTAAATTTAAAATTTTCTTTTAATTTATAAAACATAAATTCCATGGTGTAATTATTAAGAGGCGGCCTCGATAAGCCTGCTGTTTATTGTTTGATTGTATGTGTTTATGTATACAGTTTATTGAAGTTGGTATATTATGCACGACACTATGGTGTGTTAAGATTGTCAAACTGCATATGAAAAAAATGCACAAAACGTTTTCGTTGTAATACCGAGGCTACCTTAAGAAAATACACCATGATAAATTCAAAACTTGCATTGACGTTAAAAAATCAAAAAATATTTTGTTAAATGGTTTATGAACAGTGTTTAAATTTATCATTTAAACAGTCTTATAACTGCATTTGAAAGCGACCTAAGAAGTTAAAGTAAATTACAACACTTATAATGAATTCTAACAAATGCTATAGCAACCTAAACTTTGCAACAACGCATTAAAATAACTTTAAAAATGTAATATAACAAAGTTATAAGCAATCCAACTTTCTTCCATTTTAAATTCATTTGGTAAAAAATGGGTCGAGGAAAATACTCTAGATGAGTATTTATTTATTATTAGGTTAAATATTCTACAACATGTTCTGAAAAACTCATATCGCTTAAAGCGCACCATCCATTAACAATCAGCCTGATTACGGTTGGAGTTGGCGTATATGCCTGAGTCGTTTTTTTTTTTTTTGTAGTAGATTAAAGAATACAGGTTGTGTGTCACATTCATTGTTTGAATGTATTTACAAATTTTTGCTGCAGAAATTTTTGCAGTAAAATTTAGTAAAACAAAAAAATATGTTTCAAAAGGAAAACAAACAAAATGCTTACAAATTGTGAAAAAATTGTTAAATAAAAGAAAAGTTAAAATAAAAATTAAACATAAACAAAATGGGAATAAATATAAATTAATAAAACTTGTTTGTGAAGCATTTATTTGGCTAAATACCAACATTTGAAACTTTTTTTGTTATGTTAATTTTTTAGAGTTGTAAAAGTGTTAAGTACTTGGGTACTTAAGTAATCAATAGCAAAAAATTATTCATGTTCTTTTGAATAAATTAACCCTCCACAAATTAGTAACATCAAATAAAATAAAAAACAAACAAATATGAAATATTACATAAAATAATTTGTTTGAATTTTCCGTGTTATAAAAAGTATTTAATCGAGTACCGATAGGAAAACGAGTTAAGTAGTCTAAAGTGTAAACATTTTTCAACACTTCAATTATTTGTCATCAGCTGTTGCCTTTATTTTACGAATTTTTACAAAATTTGCGTTCGCGTACTTTTTTGGACAACAGCTTTTTGTGAGAGCAAATTTTACAATTTTCTCATTTACTGCACTTTACTGTAGAAGTACTCAAACGCACCTAATATGCAATGCTTGGAGGAGAAAACGTGTGGTGTAGACATCTAGCTTAAGCTATTTGAAAACGCTGTATTTTTCAGAACATGAGCGAGTAAATTAACAATTCTGTGGCATTTTGAAAAAACATCTTTAGTTGAGATAAGATTTGTTATCTTTATAGTTAAAAAAAAACTCGGTAAACAAATTATTTTTATCAAATAATAAAATAAACCAAAATTAAAAAAAATTTCGTTAATAATACAAAATTTTAAAAACGTAAACAAAAATATTTTTTTTTTTAATGCAAATTCGTATGATTAACATTTTTTTCAACTTATTAAATTTGACTTAAGATGTTTTGTCAAAATGCCACATAATTGTATTGTATTTAATAAAATTTAAATTTGTTATAATGCCTCAAAACTTAATTATTTACTGTTGAAACTTCTTTATTGCTTGCTATTGCAATGTTAAAATGAATTAAAACAGTGTTATAATCACCCTTATTGTGTTTGGCGTATTTAAGATACGCCTACGACTGTTTGGTAATAGAATAAAGATAACGTGAACTTTTTTCCTTTAATCTATTACTAAATAGTCGTAGGCGTATTTTAAATACGCCAAACACAATAAGGGTGAATATATGTATGTACATATAATAATGTAATAAAATGTTGAAATCCATTGTAAAGGTGTTATAATAAATTATAATCTTCTCTTAAGGACTTTTAATGGAGTTATTGTAATCATTTTTATAACCAATAAGAAAAGATTAATCATATTTATCAGTAAGATAATAATTATCCTTTCAAAACTCTCCTTTTTTTTTGTTTGAAAACTCAAAACAAAAACATTTACAACCTAACGATTTTGTATTAGTATTTATTTATTTGTTTATCTTTAATTTAAATTAATTTCTTTAACAGAAAAATAAATGTATACATATTAAAAAAAAAAACTTAATAAAAATTACGATTTTAAGCTGTAAAACCGTGATATTTGTACTAGTAATTGTTTAATTATCTTAAAAACTTTAAATAAATTATAAAAAAAAAAACAAAGCAAACAACTTAAAACTTAATAAAAAAAAAAACTAATTTTAATATTAAGAACTTTAGTTTTAAGTTTAAAACAACAATGCACATGTATAGTATACTTTACTTTAAAACAAAATAGTTATGTAAATTAAACCAAAACACACACATTTGTATATAACAAAACTTATTAAAAATTACAAATTTTCAAACTCTAAATTTAAAAAAAAAAAAAAATCTAAAAAAACCCTACTAAGAGTAATAGGCTTTTTTCCATTTTAAATTCTTTTTAAATAAATCATAACTATAATTCTTTTAAAGAATTAAAACAAACATTTAATAAAAAGACAATGGCTTTTTTTTAAATCACTTTAAAGACTTGAAATTTCCACTTTTATTGTCCCTTTCAATTTTTAGGTGCCTAGTTTTTATATATTTGTCAAAAACAAAAGTTAATAATAAAAAAAAATTAATAATAGCAAGAAACAATTCTAAAAACTAAGAGACCTAAATAAAAAACTTACGCATTAATAGAAATAACAGAAATACTAATGTAAAAAAACAAAAAAATTTCCTAGAAATAAAACAAAATTGTGAATGAAATAGAAACTAGTTGCGAGAAAAAAAAATTAATTAGTAAGAAATAGGAAAAAGGGTTATTTATAACTTCATAAAATCAAAGAAAAAAAATAAAAAAAATTTAAAATGGAAGTTATTAATCAGAGAATTGTTTAAAATTGGTTGAATTTTAACGTTTTATAAAAATTATTTTAAATTCTATTCCTTCGACATTTTTTTTTTATTAATTAACAATAAAAAGCATTTTCAAGCTTGAGGCCAATTATTTGTAAAAAATATGTGTATTCTTTATTCATTTATTTTTTCCAAAATGTATTTCGATATCCATCGGATAACATTATTAAGAAATGAGCTACAAATCTGTGGCATTTTGATAAAACATCTTAAGTCAAATTTAAAAAGTTGAAAAAAATGTTGTTAATCGTACGAATTTTTATTCAAAAAACATGTTTCTTTCATTTTAAAAATTTTGTATTATAAACGAAATTTTTCTTTAATTGTGGTTTATTTAATTTTTTAATAAAAATGATTTTTTTCACCAAGTTTTTTTTTTTTTGGAAAACTTTTTTGATATCTTTGATATCTCGACTTAAGATGTTTTGTCAAAAATACAATAATAGCACCACAATATTGAATGTTGAGATGGTCATACGTCTCTTACAAATACATATATTTGTAACTCATTTCTTGATAATGATATCCGATGGATATCGAAATATGTATTGGAGAAAATAAATGAGTAAATAATACACTTTTTTTTACAAATAATTGGCTTCGAGGTCAAAAATGCGTTTTATTGTTAAGTTCTATAAAAATGTTATAAAGTATTATAATGTAATATAGCAATGGTACAAGGTGTTGCAATTACTTATAACAATGTAACATTATGTTATAAATAAGTATAACAATAACAATTATAACAAAAGGTACATTGGTAGTTTAGTTGTTTGTGAGCTAGTCTATAAGTTTAAAGGTTGCGCGTTCGATTGCCACCAGAGACTCTGCTATGTTTCACTGGAAAATAAGATCAATGGAGCGATGGAAAATCACATCTTCTAAGCTTATATTCTGATTCACTATAAATGTATGGATGAATTTTAGAAAAGGATGTAGGCTATAAGCTCTGTAGATAAAAGGCAGCTATTTTTAATACAGTGGGCGCTTAAATTGTTATATATAGATCCTCCATGGTTAATTCTATATACATACAGGGGTGTGCTGGAAATCGAAAACGTAAAACGCAAATATTTTAAAAGTCGTTTTTTAATAAGATTTTTGTGATAAAAGAATTTTATGACCAATATTATACAAATATTCCTCTATTAAACAGAATTCTATGACAAAAATTATAAAAATTACATTAAAGTGAATTTAAAACAACTTCCAAATTCTTGAGTTTTACGTTTTCGATTTCCAGCACACCCCTGATAATAAAAATGAAATGTTGTGTGTTGCTAATTGCATAACTTGAGAACGGCTTGACCGATTTGGACCATTTTTTCTTTAAAATTATCGCCATGGTCTAAATTAGGTTTGTACGGAAAGAAAATCTTGCCCCGCCCACTTTTACGCCTACTTTTTTCGATTTACCCAAAATCAGAAAACGGCTCCATCGATCATTAGTGATCAGCTACTGGGCGAAGCCGGGGCGGCCAGCTAGTAAATAATATATATATTTTTTACAAATAATTGGCCTCGAGCTGGAAAAAACTAGTTATTTTTATTAAAAAAAAGGTCGAAGGAATAAAATTTAATTTAAAAATATAATAACCGTAATTACAACTGTTTTATAATTTTTTTAAATGATAAAAAAAGCGTATCTTGTAGCAATGTTATAATAACATTCATTAAATAACTGCATCGTTTTAACAATGTTATAATAATATTGATTGTAAGTTGCTCCCATTATAATAACTTATTATAACTCTGTTATTATTATTCATAACCTTATTATAATTCCTTATAGTGGCATTATCATTCCCACACATTGATGTTTTTACTAATTATACTGGTTTATATGACTGATATACATATTACCTTGTAAAAGTATTATAATGCATTATAACTGTAGTCGATTACTATATTATCGCATTATAACCTTTTAAAGATTTAATATCGTTTAAATTTTAATTTTTTTTTTTTTTTACTTTAATTTATTTAAAATTATTACCAATTCTCTGATTGTGAGCTAATTTTATTTATGTCAACGATTGCAATTTCAAAGTTAAATCAAGTTTTTTTTTTCTTTTTAAGTAGCCTAAGATAAATATAATAAATATACAACAAATAAAAAATAACAAAAACACGCGCAAATAATATTCAATAAATATAATACAAATTAAAACAATATAAATATTAAAATCAAGTTTACAAATTTGTAACTGGTTAATAATAAAAAAAAAAACAATTCAGTTTTAACTATAAAACTATAATATAAATTATTTTAAAAGTGCCTTAGATAAAAGAAAATTAAATTTAATATTAAAATAAGAAAAAGGAAACACAAATGAAATCCAAAAAATATGTTTAAAATTATAAAGAAAATTCTTAAAGAATTTCTAAAAAAATAAAACAAAAAAAATCTAAACACTAGTTTATTTCAGAGAGAAAAGCAAAAAATTTTAAAAAAGAACAACGTTCCACTTAAAATTACGCAAAACTTAAAAAAAAATATTTAATTCCATTTAATTTTTTGGACTGAAACAGATTAAAATAAATGAAATCCTTCAAGTCTTCATAAATTTGTAAAATATTAAAGAAAAATTAACAGAACTTATTATTATTATTATTATTTTTTTTTTTGTTTTATATTCTTTATAAAAGAAAATTAACATTTACATATTTTATTTTTTAAATAAAGAATTTAAGTCATTTAAATTAAGCTTTTATTTTGTATCTTTATTATTTTATTTTATTTTTTTTATTTAAAAAAAAAACGGAACTTGTCTTTCATTAAATCTAGCAATTAATATTACAAATACAAAAAAAAAAAATTGTTTTAAAATAAAGTACTTCTATTCCTATTAATTTAATTAAATAAATTACAACAATACAGCAAAATGAATTTTTTTTAATTTTCTTTTTTGTATAAATTTCTAAATAATCGTAAATAGTATTTTCAATTAAACAAAATAAAAGATGAAATAAATTGTATATAGATTGATATGCGAAAATTCAATAAAATTTAACAAAAAAGGAAAATAAATTGTAACGAAAACATAAATTTTGAAAAGATTATTTTTTTTTTTTTTTAGAAATTGTAACTAAAATCAATGACTTTTTGAGCTCAATAAAATTTTAAAAATCTAGCAACACTGCTTATGCCATAATTTTAGGTTCTAAATGTAATAAGCACGATTTTTATACTAACACCACTAATGAAGTAACTTAAAATATTAGTTCTCGACCCACCTTAAAATACATATATCAATCGACTTAGAATCACTTTGGGTACGTTCGTAAATGCAGTTGTTGAGCATCAGTTGCGCATTAGTAAAGTTGAATGGTTGTAAATGCATCACTTGTAAGAAACTTGGCATTACTTTCATTAGTCAAAAGTATTTTTAATGCAGTGATGCCGCAGCTATGCAGCAAATATTGGCAGTTATTGCATCAGTTAATTTTCTGATGAAATAACTTTTAACATAAAAGAAATCCCTTTATTTTTCTTTTTTGATGCTTTTTCTTGCAATTTATAAGAAAACTATTACTTTTGGTTAAATGTTTTCAATAAAATTTGCCATCGCTATTGTCGATAACATATTTTTTTATTATTTTATGTTCTCTCATAAAACTTTTAAAATTTATCTCGTGTTCAAAAATTCAAACTTTTCACAGCTGTTGTGCAGTAAAAAAGCATCAGTATCACAAGTGTAACTGGTGATCTCGCATCAGCAACAAAATTTTGCATCACTGCAGCAGTGATGCACCGTTTTAATGCATTTACGAACGTACCCTTTTTTAATCGATCGATGTCCGTCGTTCCGGCAAAGTGCAGGGTTGACATGGACCATGATGAAATTTGGTACAAAAGTTTTATTTGTCACAAGGACGAACCCTGTTGAAAATGGTGAGAATCGGCCCATACTAGGGATGCCAAACGGGATCGATTTTTACAAATCCCGGGATCCCGGAATTTTTCGGGATCAATTTGCTTTTTAAATATACAACTTTTTTTAAAAAAACAACAACACTATTTATTTATGTTTGAATTTTCAAAAAAGAAAACTTTACAAAACAATACATAAGCAACTATTTCTAAATTAACTAAATTTTATTTATTTTTGAATTTTTAAAAAAGAAAACTTAACAAAACAATTCTGTGGACTTTTGACAAAACATCTTAAGTGCAATTTACAAAATTTTCAGGAAAGTGAAAAACTGTTTAATTGCCTGCTAATTACGGTTTTGTTTGTATTTAAAGAATTTTGAAAATTTTGTATTATGAAACAAATTTTTTTTTTAATTTTGGTTTATGTTTATGGGCGTTTCTACGTTAAGAGGTACTATCTACGGCTACATTAAAAAGTCATATATAATTAAAAATTTTTTGGAAATATCAAACGTGTTTAATAACAAATAAAGTAAACTTTTTTGACAATAAATTGCAATACCTAAATTACCTTAGTTTAGTCATAACTTCGTGTTTACCTAGAAAAAAGTATCTGCCCTGGCCTGTCCCTTTACTATTCTGTAACAAAATCTTTGAAATTTAACACATTACTTATTCATTAAACAACTAATCGTTATTTACTACATAAAGTAGTATAAATAACAATAAAAGTCGTTTAAATAAACTTTCAAATTACTTTCATATTCTATTAAAAAAAATTACATAGTTTTTGTCCCTCGTATTTTAAGTCTCCTCCCCTGCACATTTTTCGACCGTTTAAAAATGCCGCTAAAATGCGTTGACGCTGCAAATTTAAATTGCAGAACATTTGTTTCGAAGTGAATTTAACAATAAAAATCGAGGGAGCCATTAGCGTACTCTTATTGGGCCGATAATTCGACCACACCACTCGGATCGCTCGCACGTGTCAGTGCTTGATGTAACTCCCCTGGTGAGTTTTATTCGCTTGTTATTTGTGGCTTAAGTTTGTTTGTAATATTTATTTATTTTAATTTCAGTATAATTTACTGTGTTAGTTTGTTTTTTTGTTACGATACATATTTTTCTGATTGTGCTAGTTTTTTAATGAAAAAATCTCTCCCCTGCCGTATTTCCCCTGCTTCATCTGATGCCAGGGTAGAGATTTTGCGTCCAGGGTAGATAAGGACGTGAGATATTACTTCTTTCTTAGTATTTCATGTATATTATTTTACGTTAAACCAACACATATCCACTATATACGTTATAAGTGTTTTAACGCTTTAAAAATGTATGTATGCCTTATTTAATATAAAAAAATTATAATATATCGTGCTAACCAACTTTTTACTATCATCAATCGTTATATTTTTTAATGTTTGTTTTTATAAGTAAAAGTTCTTTTTTAAGTTTAAAGTTTTTATTGGAGCATAGATGCTCTATATGTTTTTGTTACCATATATTTCAAAATATATGCAATTAAATAATTTACTTTTTTTCGACTACGTTTATGTAAGCAGATACTAAGTATTTTGGTTTTCTATGTTACATAAAAGAAGACTGTATGCACAGCAGTGCATATATTTATGAGCAGGCCCTTAATTTGGTCCAAAAAAATCATATTGCAAAGTTAATCGTCTTACTTAATTTGTTTTAAAATCGGTCAAAATTTGACCATAGCTCCCATAAAAATACCAGTTTCGAAAATAGATAAAAATGCCATAACTTCCATATAAATGTTGGAATTGACATCAAAATTGGCGACAATAACTTTTAAGATAGCTTTTATATAATGACAACACGTTGTGATGGTAGGTTTAAAACTAACAAT
This sequence comes from Pollenia griseotomentosa, assembly GCA_963931875.1. Lineage (NCBI taxonomy): Eukaryota > Metazoa > Arthropoda > Insecta > Diptera > Polleniidae > Pollenia > Pollenia griseotomentosa. The sequence goes on along the minus strand of OZ007561.1, from coordinate 196,182,832 downwards.
AGATCGCATACAAATCCCCTTTCTAAAATCACTTAAAGGCATGAAGGATGAAGATGTCAAAATTATATTCAATACAAAGAATCTTAGGCCCCTGTTATGGTTTGCTTTCGATTAACGATTGTCCCTGGCTATGGAATATCGTAATGAAATTTTGTATTATGAGTTGACAGCAATGTCGAAAATTTCATTGTGCGTCCCATTTTTTAACGAAAACAATTTTGCTTTCGATGCTGCAAATAAATTTAAAAAACTTGTTGAAAATGTAAAAATTTGTAAATTTGTTTGTTTTCGTATACCAAATTAACACATTCTTAATTATTTTTGCTAATTTTATGCAAGTCGAATTCCTATGTTAATTTATTTCGTTTTTCTTATGAAAGAAAATTCTTTTAAGGCAAAAAGGATTTAGATTAAAGTTCATCCTGTAAAATGTGCTACTGTGAATAAACTAAATCACAATACATAGTTCTTTTTTATCGAATGTGCGCCATAATACCAAGTGAAAAATCGTTCGATCAGCCAATTCTACTGCGGTCGAAAATCGAATTTAGTTCATAATAGGCACCCTAAACTTAAGGATTACAGATTTTATAGAGAGCACAATACCGGAAAATATCATGAAATTTTGTATATTATTGGCAACGTCAGATCCTCTTATCTCTAGCCTTCGAAATGAATGGAAAGTAGAACGTCGGGACTAACTTTATGGTTCAAATTCTTTTTAAATATATTTATTTTTTTTGCTTTCTTCGTAGAATTTTGTGAAAAGACTCGGAGAACTTATTATGAATAACTATACAATTGAATGAAACTAATTACTCCCGAAATTTGCAAAAAGTTGTGAAAAATATGCTAAAAAGAGCGCGTATGTGTGAAACAAAAAATGGGCATCACTTAGTCTGGGTTCACACTATGAAAGTTTTCTTTCAGAAAGTCGGAGTTTATAGATGAGAGAGGATGGAAACGTGCTATTTTTCTCTCCCTCTCATCAATAAACTCAGACTTTTTGAAAGAAAACTTTCATAGTGTGAACTCAGACTTACAAGATATAATTAATAATAATAGTCGCATAAAAAAAAAGTTGTAAGCCATATAGCTCATTATGCGCCACCCTGTAGAGGACAGAAATAATACAGAACTAAATATGGAATATTTGCAAGCAAAAAACCGTAAAGAATAACGCTATCGTAATAAAATTTGGTCCGTCGAAGTTTCATATGACTAAAAATCACACTGCCAAATTTCGTAAAGATCGGTGCATAATTTATCATAGACTGCATATAAAGCCCACTCTTGGAAAATACTTTAGTACACGTAAAACCGTAACGAATGCCGCTGTTATAAATTATTTTGACTGGTGGACATTTTTTTTTTATTTTTTGTTTGTTTGTTGTTGTTCATTTTATTCGTGAAATAAGGCCTGCCTAAAATCGTTCGCCTAAAATTAGACGTCTACACTGAAAGAAAAATGCTTCATATATTTAATGAATCGTTTTCATTGGTTAAATGAAAATTTTCATTGTCCAAATGGAATTTCGTTGTTATAATGAAGTATTTTCGTTAAAATCGATTAATTGGATTTCGTAATTACGTTAAAAATTTTCATTGGATATATGAAAACTAAAGTTTGTCCAAGTTAAACAAACAATTTTAATTGGGAACATAAAAAACAATATACAAACATAACTACATTCATAAATTAATACAAAATTATAGTTTCCTTAAAAATATGTTTAATTGTTAATTAAAAAATGTAAGATTAAATTATTTCATACATCTAATGTAATATGCCATTAAATTTATGAAATCAAAAATTTTTTATAAAAGCAACATATTTCAATAATTGAAAAAAAAAAAAATTATTTTTAACATTCAAATAACTCTAGTCTCAATAATTAAAAGTATAAAAATATTTCGAAAAAGCATGCCTTCATAAATTTAAATTTTCATTATGACAGTGAAAATGTCATTATAGTAAAGAAACAAAAAAAAAAAAGTTGAATAAGAACAACTTTGATTATAAAAAAAAATCAAAAAAAATTAAAAAAAAAATAAAATAAAAAAAAAGTCTATCAGCGCCGAGGTTGCGTGATCGATTCCCGCCAGCGACTCTGGTTAAAAAAAAAAAAAGTTGAATAAGAACAACTTTGATTAAAAAAAAAAAAAAAAATTAAAAAATAAAATAAAAAAATTCTTTTTATTTTTCTCAAAGTATTCATCCAATGAATAACATTCATAGATCTAATGTAATGTTTCATTAAATACATTTTAATGAAACAGGTTTCATTGATCCAACAAAGCGCTGCATTGGTTCCTTTTTAATGCAATTTTTCATGGGATTAATGTCAAAATTCATTGGTATTCTGAAGAAAATTCTTTCAGTGTAGAGAGCGCTCATTCATTTTCTCATTTTCTTATGTTAATGCCATGCATTGATCTTTCGGAAAATTATTATTATTATTATTTTTTTTTTTTAATTCCCTAAGCTAATCCTGCGAAGCTCTACGCTTGTCTGCAGGAAACCAGAGTCTCTGGCGGGAATCGAACCCGCAACCCCGGCGCTGATAGACTAGCTCACTACCAGCTAGCCTACCGGGGTACTCAAAGGAGATTTTACATAATAAGCCCGTTAATTATCTTAGAATGTTCAAGTAATTGGGACATTTTTAATTTAAAATAGCTTTTAAATCTGGTTTCAAACTTATTTCAAGGTTTTTCCATACAACTAGTTCTATAAATGCCAATTTCAATAAAAAAATTTTGTCGTTTTGTAAACAAATTGAATGAAGAATGAAAGCTAAGACCCTTGACTTTCTTTTGTCATTTCTAGAACAACTTCTTATTTCATTATTTTTTTGTTTGTTTTGAATATAATTTCTCTTACTTTAGCTTTATAGTTTCTTATTGTAAAAATAATGAAATAATTTTTTGATTTTTTTTTAATACAGATATTTATATTAATTCTTGTATATGGGCATTTTCCCAGAATAATCTACTAGGATGAAAAAATAAAATGTTGATAATCATCGTCTTTTATTGTTTATTATTATTTAAGTCTATGTTTTTATAAAAGAATGGTTTCATAGCATATCTCAGCTGTTTTAATTGGGAAATTGGGCTGGAAACGTTTGTATTTTCTTCTTTTAAAGCCATTTTTATATAATTATTTTTTATGCAAAAATATCTTATCAATTCAAAATTGAGTATTAAGTTTAATGTTAAGGAAATTTTAAGATATTTATGGGAAAATGCATGGTGATAATAATAAAAAACATATGGACAAATCGTACGTTCGCGACCGGTACTTAAGCCAATTAAACAAAACCCAATAAAGATATTTTATACTGGATAGAGACCTACATTAATACACTTTTAAAATAAATTAATCGCTTTTGAATATTCCGTTGCATTACGCAGATTTTTACATTTCACTTCTGTCAGCCAAAGTTGACTTCTACTTTCCGTACGTTCGTGACCACATGTTTATAACTATCATTATAAAAACTTAAACTCGAAGAATCCATCTTTTGCACTAAACATAGAGCTAACCAAATGCTATCGAATCGCAAAAAAAAATGCTAGGAAAAGTTTTGTTTCCTAAATTATTTGTACATCAAAAGCGTACGAACGTGACCCCAGGACATGCCCATATTTTATTACTTAAACATTTATCTGATAGCAAAATCTTTTATGATTCATAATTAGCACGTTTATTTCGTTTGCAGTTTTAAGAAGAATTATTCGTTTAACCAGTTAGACCCAGAGATAAAATCAAACAAACAAAATTCTTGTTAAAATAAATTTAAAACAAAAACAAATATTAGTTTAAAGGCTTGGTACCGCCTGGTGACAATAAAAAACAAGAAGAAAAGACGCACAAAAGCCTTGACATTTAGAAAAAAAAAATTCAAGAAAAACAATAAAGGGAATTAATGATGATGATATTTTTTATATTTATTTAAGCTAAACCATCAAACGTCTTAACATAAAAAAAATTATTATATTTTGGCTACAGAACAGGTTATAGATGGACAACTAAAAAGGTTTTAAGAGTTATCACAAATTTAAGCAAAAGTAAGAAAATCGTTGAAAAGGAAAATTATTATTTTTAAATTAATTAATATTTATGTATATTTTGCTAATATGTAGTTGAATCATAAAATGAATACATTTCAAAATTAGACACTTGACTGTTGCAACGATTCAACTCATTGATATTTAATAAAATACCCGAAAACATTAAAGCTTTTGCTTTCAAATAAAACAAAAACTGCAAAATTAATTAACATAACTAAAATAAAGTTAGCATTTTAGAAAAAAATTACAACAGAAGATTTTAAAAAACATGTTTAGTTACGCATTTAAAGCTTCTTCTAAAGTATTTCGAAAAAAGGTGTCTACAAAAACCTGTGTGTAGTTAACAAGTCTTCTTCTTTTTCTTTTTTGTTAATTTTTCAAAATTATTCAGCTGTCTTATAGCGGGCGTTTTTCACACAGCATCAGTTTTCAATTTAAACTCGTCGCATAAACAACGTGCACTTTAAAAAGCGCTTCTTTTTTTCTGAGGCAAAAAGCGCAAAGAGGACGTTAAAGGATTTAAATAAACAAACACAAATTAAGACAAGTGAAAATAAAAATGGCTAAAATTATAATAAGTGCTGTTGTGTGTTTAGCCATGTTTGGCTCAATGGGTTAGTATTTTTTAATAAAAGCAAATATTATTCTAAAAAAATTTATGTAAAATATCAACAAAATTAAAATATTTCAAGAAAAAACAAAAGACTTAAGAAACAAACTTAAAAAAAGGATATCTTTTTAAAGAAAAAGTTAAAATTTTAAAATATTGTGTGATTTTTAAAAGACAATGTCGAAAATTTTAAAACAAACCCATTAAATTGCATAACTCAAGTAAAAACAAAAGACTTAAGAAACAAACTTAAAACAAATGAATTATACTCAGAGAAAACAAAAGACTTAAGAGACAAACTTGAAAATATCTTAAGTGAATTTTAACAAAAAAAAAAAAAAAAAAAAAAATACAGAATTTTAACAAAAAAAAAAGGCAAATTAGAAATTTTTATTAAAAAAATATATTCAATTTTAAAATTAAGAATTAAAAAGGCATGTGAAGAAAATCGATCGATTTCAAAACGATGGTTTTTAAAGGTGCAATAAATTTTGAGCAATTTTAAAACCCATTTCTGAAAAAAAGTCTTACTTCATACTTACTTATTCATAAAAAATATTTTTGATTTATAAAAGGTTTATTGAAATTTTGTATGAATATTTGTTCAATAAACCTTTTTTAAATCAAAAATTTTTTTTATGAATACAATTGAAATAATACCTATTTCAGAATATGCGACATATCGTTGCAACCCTGTCCCTTCGAAAACTCTTATACGGTCAGACGTTACGTTTTTTGTTGCATGCTACAAGCCACAATTTACCGTTTAAGTCTTAAATTCAAATTCAAATTCAGATTTAAGTATTTAATTAAACTAATGTTTTTAATACACCGTGGCTTGATTTTCTATACACCGTTCGCTCTCAATCTTCGGTTTCATGAACTATTTCAGTGCGACATGTTGCATAGTTTGAATCAGGTATAACAAGTCGTAGGCCTAATATGCCAACCTGCTAACTCCCTTTCAGCACATTTTACATGAGAGACAAAAAACTTTTTATATTTCATTTTTGCAGCTTGAGAGGAAAACCAAAAATATAGTCGGTTCTACACACTTCAAGACTCAAATTGAAGAAAAACTACATGCTGGTCGACAAGGCGTATCATTCTCTGCCACACGGCATCAAAATCTAAATTTACTTAAAAAGTGGATTCAGCAGGTTTGCATATTACGATATATAACAAAAAATTTTATAGAATATAGACAGAAAATAAGACAAAAACGTATTAGAAATACATTTTTAAAAATTGTATTAAAAACGAAATTTTCGGTTTTAAATCGTTTCGGGTTTAAAATTGATTTTCATAACATAACTGGATGCTTTTGAAAAATTAAGAATATGTTGCTTAAAATCTAACTAGATAAATGAGTTCAAGGTGAGACCCGGGGTATTGTAGCGTTGCTGCTAATAATACAGCTAATAAATTGGCACGCACTGGATCGGCACTAGATAATTCCGCAGGTGTAGAATGGGTAAGACTGGCGATAGTCTTCTTTTTAGGAAAGATTAGAGAGCGTATCGAGAGTAGAGCCAATCATGCATTCACGTAATAATTCGTTTTTTAATTAACAATAGTATTTTCTTTCCTCTTTTTCAAGAGCAACATGCTATGGTTTCAAAACAACTACGCTATTATAGGTGTTAAACATATTTTAGTTATTTTTAATTATAACATGTTCGGAGGCAGCCATTATATGGTTGTGGATTCTTGATGGGGGACTAATTTAACCATAATATGGTTGTCGGTGACAAAAATATAGCTAAATTATGCTTAATGTTTAAAACTTTCGTTTAAAATAGTTTTATTGGAGGTGACCATATTTAAACATGTTTTTTCTCTGGGTGTGGTTAAGAAGAGAGAAATGTAGTGTTTCAAAGCTCGTATGGCGAGAACTCATAAACACAGACTCCGAACTATTCATTAGCAGGAACAGGATAAATCTACGGATTTTAATAGGAATGTTAGTGATATGGGTTGCAGGCACATCGGAGTTTTGTAGAATGTGTGGGGATGTAGTGGAACTTTAATCAATGCAACAAGTACTATGTATGTCATTGTCCAAGGTTACAAAGGTAAAGCTTATATAATGACTGGGTATACAATTTCTTGATGAACTTGGTGAAATCTCTAGACTTAAGCTAGAGTTTTTAAGCGGGTTTGTAATGGCCATCGAGTGGTTAAAGGACAATCTTTAAAGGGCCTTATTATACTTCTTTCTGAATTCATACTAGTAGGATTCCTAAGTATCATTTTGCGAAGGGATTTTCAATATACCTGATGGTCTCCTAATAGATTAGTTATAACACTGACCTTGCTGACATACCTTAGCAGTATTTACAAAGTAAAGAGCAAATTTTTTTTATTAACTATAGAGTTTATGAAAGAACAACGAATGAGCTGCCCTTAAATTTCATAATATTAATTTTTTATTCATTAAGTTTTCAAGCATCACTGAGCAGGAAGCGTCAAAGTTGTCTGATTATCAAAAACGTTTTTAAATTAAGTAATTTAATAGACCTCAGTCCATTAAAGTTGTTGATATAGTTTTTAATTTTATAAAATTTATAGTCAAGTTCAGAAATCGCTTGTTTAAATTTGTTTAGTTGATTGATAACAGTAACCTTGTTGAAAATTAGAGAGCTATACGTAAGATTAAGAAACAAAATCATTATGAAATCATTATGAAAACTATACTAATGAGTGAAAAATGTCTTAAACTATACATATAGAATAAATACAATTATACTAAATTTATACACATGACTTTTTTCCCGGGAAAAAGGCATGGCTTAAACGGCTTCTAAATTTCTGCAATTTTCTATATTGTCAGAATCTTAAAAAATAATGGGTGTATAGTCAAGTTAGTCTTCAGCACCCGCATATATAAGGTATAGCTTTTTGGAATTAAATATATAAACAAACTAAGATTATGTAGATCCAAAGAATATTATATCAACCGGGCTAAAAGATGCAGCCAATACTTGTTATTTTGCAGAAGCAAAATTGATAAGTGGCTGTTATCCTAAACGTGTGTTCACAATTTATCAATACCGTGTTGATGCATTGTGTACTTAAATTTTAGCTTTTGTTGTATTGTAGATGAATGTGGTTTGCATCGACATTATTATACCCTCCACCACAATTAGTTGTGAAGAGGGTATACTAAGTTTGTCATTCCGTGTGAAACTTTTTTATTATTCATCTCAGACCCCATAAAGTATATATATTCTGGCTGCTTGAGTAATTCTAAGTCGATTTAGCCATGTCCGTCTGTCTGTCCGTCTGTCCGTCTGTTGAAAACACGCTCACTTTCGAAAAACTCAGAAATAAACAAACTAGGTGTCAAATTGCTTGTAGTTATCCTAAGCAGTTTGGGATTGAATTTCAGCAAAATCGGTTCAGTAGGACCAGAGCTATGAATCAAAATGTAGAACCACCACCTTCAAAAACTTGAAAATTTTGTTACAAAAACTAACATAAATGATGCAAAAATGCACGGAATGACATAAGATTTTGCACAAGTCCGTTTTATTCGACTAGAAATGACACTGTTAAATTTCGTGAAGATCGGTACATAATTTACCCTAGGCCCCATATATGCCCTACTCCCGGAAAACAGTTTAGTCTCCTAAAACCATAATTAATAACAAATCGTCACAGTTTAAGATAATAATAATAAAAAGACATCATACAGATATTGCTCCTTAAACATTCGAACTGTCGGTGGAGGGTATCAAAGATTCGGCACAGCCGAATATAGCACTCTAACTTGTTTTAACTGCTTTTAGGGCTAATGTTCCATTACTTGTGGGAAAGTTCGGCATGCTGACGGATCTTTAAAAATTCTGTTGATAACTAACAGATTCCGCTTGCATTTCAGCAGTGGAGGTTATAATTTTGCCGAGTTATACACTTAAATTGCCACCTATGTGTGTTGGTTGTGTTTGTAGTATAAACTTTTTGGCCCAAGTCAAAAATAAAGTCGACTTTTTTTAAAGTTTAAAACAATGGTGTTCGCATGCATTTAAAAGCCGGTTTCAGTTTTAAGTATAGATTATTTTGACTATGATTATGGCCCCTGATGTAAAATTATACATAAAAGCGTTGATAAGCGTTTTCCCACTAGTGTTTAGAGCAGCGTGGGGTAAGGCTGACGCGATCTATCTGTTCAAAATAACTATTACAGAATGACATTTAGTTTTATTTGGATTTATAAAAAGCTTTTCTCACCCATCTTATTTAGTATATACGTACAACAAACATCATGGTAAAGTGTTCCGTGTAGTTAAAAAAACTTTGCCCTCATTTTACTTAATTCATAATTAGTGTAGCTTTATCCTTTAGTAGTTTGAATAGCACTAATGAAAAAAGTACAATTTTACCGACTTTGCCAATCGTGTTGATAATTCCATTTGTTCTCTTTTTTCCGCTTGTTTCTATTAATTTAAGAATTGCGGATTACAACTTGATTGGTTGTTAAGGTCTTTTTTCTTAAAAATAAAAGAAAACAAAATGTTGTCATTAACATTAAATTTATAATTCAATTTATGCCAAAATGACCTTTAAAAACATCAAAGTCTTAAAGAGTGAGTGAAAAAGAGATAGAGAAAAAGGCATAATAAATCTAAAGATGGAAATTTTGATACAAAATAAATTTCCATATATTGTTATCAAAACAACAACAATTCTACATGCTTTAAATTGTTTTGTTATTGTGCTCAATTATTTGATGGCAGTCGATGCAGAAGTTCCATTTAAATATTTTTTATTTAATTCTAATGCAAACAAAAGACTTAAGCTACAAACTTGTTTGGTATTTGTGATTTGTTTGTGTGTTTCAGTGTCTTTTTCATCTCGTTTTTTTTTATTTTTATTAATTTTGTTTCTACTTCAAGGTCATTAAGCATCTTTATTTATTTTATTATATTATTTCTTTTTTTATCATTATTATTCTGTGATATTTATTTTTTATTGTGTATTTATCTTTAAGTTTATTTATTGTATGCCAGTGTTTTGTACAAGTTTGTTAAACAAAAACAAATCGTAACATTTAAATGTTAATTTTTTTCTTATTGCATAATTTATAGACACGTTGTGGTCAAACGCGTTTATTTTTAGTGTTTTTGTTGGTTTCTTTTGTTTTTTTTTTTTATTGATTCGGCAATTTTTGGAGTACTTTAAATATTTTGCTTCAAGTTTGCAAGCTGGTTTTTTGTGTGGATTTCAAGAGAATTATGAGAATTTTTTAAATGTTAATGTATTTAAAATTATTTTGTTTTGCGTTAAATATTTGAAAATTTAATTATACTTAGTTGAGACGTGACAAATATAATAGTCAGAGGAATTTAAACTGAAAAGTGTAATTAAAGGTGTTTTTTAACAATAGAACTTGAAATTGTAAAAAATAACACAAAAGGTTGATTAAAAAAAAAATTTTATTTGAAAGTTTAATACATTTAAAAATGGCGTATACGCACACCGCGGTTGTTTTTGGCAAAGCGCATTCAAAACGAAAAATTAGCCATCGCAAACTTTAGCTTACGCCTGGAAATAAATTGCAAAACTGTTAAACACATGGAGATCCCACCGTAGGAAATTACGCCTTAAAAAAAAAAAACAAAAATATTGGGGCTAAGTTAGAAATAATTCTATTGAATTGGTCACTTCCGGTCTTGCAGTGCGACAAATATGGACCCATCTTTTAAGATATCATATAATCTTAATTTAAAACGTGTACTCTAGGCTAATTTAGGATTAAAAAAAAAAAAAAAAATTGGAGCCAAGTTTTAGTTGAAAATTATCACTACTGGTATTGATTCAATACTTCAATACTATTGAAGCGCGTTACGCGTTTAAAGAAATTGGTATAGCTTTTAAACTTATGGAGATCACATTTCCAGACTTTTACAACATAAAAATGATACTTAGGCTAAATTCTCTTAAAATATTATTTTCGGTTTTGAAGATGAAATTTTTTTTCAAATTAATTTTTTTTTTAAAGATCAAACGCTTTCCTATAAAAATCATAAACATCTTAAAAAAATATTTCGCACACACATTCTCATCTACTCGAAGTTTTGTTATGCCAAATATAAAACAGTTTCCAAAAGTTTTCTTGGGAGTCAGGTTAGGTTAAGAAGGGTTATGTGCCCAAGCGCACACTTCCACTCGGAAACCATTGCGGTCCATTGTCAATCCCTTCAATGAAGAGGTAGAGAAAGAGAAAAGTGAAGAAAAGAAATAAGAGATAGATAGAATTAAGAAAATTAGTAGGTACCACGTCCCCTCAACAGAAAAAACCGCACTATTTCCCTGACAAACGCCAGTAGATCAACTGGATTACAACCAGGGATACACCCCAGTTCCTGCATCCTAGGACAGTGGCATAGTACATGCCCAATCGTCTCTAGCTCCTCAGAATCATCGTACAATCTGCAGAAGTCCGGTATGGTATTGTCTTGGGAGTCAAGTTTCGCCAAAATATTTTTTTGGGTTGTCCGCTTCACGAATAATGCCTGATATAAAACGTATTTTGACTTACAATCTTACTGGAACAATATATACAGTGATTTTTTTCTTACTGATCCAAATTACCAAATTACAAATAAGATAACTTATCACTAAAACTACAAAAAAATCTTAACCAATTTTAATTCTGTAACAATATTAACAAAACTCTTACAAAAACCATTTTTCAATAACAATTCATTTCTCTACCTTTTTTTTCTGAAAAACTTTCTTAAAGTATAAGAGTTTTTCTTCCTACTAAAAACTTCCGACAATATAATTGCTTAGATTCAATTAAAACCATTAATCGATTAACCTTCAAGTTAAATGTTCACAAACACTAATTATTCGATTCTAAACACAATTGACACCTTCATTTAAAAATGCATATTTAAGAGATTAAAGTTAATTTACTCGTTATGCAAAACTAAAATAGTAATTATTTGTTTTGTAATTGAGCTGTTTTTAATTTGTTTTTTAATTTCACATACGATACGATCACTTAAAAATCATTAATAATAAACCGGTAGTAGCTCATTCCATTCTCAGGGCTAGAATTTGATATCAAATTTCAATAGAATATTATAACTACTGAATTATTGAACTATTGTTTTATTTTACATATTTAGTAATGAAAAAAGTTCATTGGCTGTCTAACATATTTCAGACAAATGTTATGATTATGAAAAAAAAAAATATTTTTTTAAAAACGGCCAATTTTTAAATCCATCACGATGATCTAAGTTTAAGGAAAACAATAATTTGGTAATCATTGGTTCCTTAATGGGGAATCAGGTTCTATATTGGGTTTCTAAACAACACTTTTGACTGTTTCCATCCCATTTGTTAAAGTCGTTGTCGATGTTGATGTAAATTTTAAGTTGTTGTCACATCAAGTCTACGTCTACATCACTTCGACATTAATTTGGTATTTTCTAAGAATGTTGTGTTGATGTCGACTATTTATCTCTTATAATTTTTTTCATCTGATATTTAGTGTATTTATTGTTTTTGTTTTCTATATACATAAAGCAAAGTCGAGTGCACGTAGAGAAAAAATATGTTTAAATATGGTCACCTCCAACAAAACTATTTTTAAAGAAAAATTTAAACATATTTTGTTAAATTTAACCATATTATTGTCACCGACAACCATATTATGATTAAATAAGTCCTCCATCAAGAAGCCACAACCATATTATTTAAGCACGTTATAGTTAAGTATGACAATAATATGTTTTTAAATTACCAATAGTATTTTCCTCTTTTATAAGAGCAACATGGTATGGTTGAAAACTAACTACGCTATTATAAGTGTTAAACATATTTTAGTTATTATTAACCATAACATGTTTGCAGGCAACCATAATATGATTGTGGTTTTTTGGTGAAGGACTACTTTAATTATAAAAAGGTTGTCGGTGACAATAATATGGTTAAATTAAACAAAATATGTTTAAATCTTTCTTTAAAAATAGTTTTGTTGGAGGTGACCATATTTAAACATGTTTTTTCTCCGGGTGTGTGTTACACCATTTATAACTTAAGAACGGCTGGACAAATTTCGATAATTTATGATTGGTGGGCTTTGTCATCGAATAGGAGAATAGATATTAAAATATCGAAACGTAAGTAAGTAAGAAAGTAAGCGTTGCACAAAACAGATTACTGCTGTCGACTAAAACAGATTCAATTCGCCTCGATGATGTTACATCCTCTGGGGAAACAGGTTTAACCAATAGCTGGATTTCGGCAGAATTCAAAAATAGACATAACTCTTGAGATCGCGGATGACCAGTGATCCTATCTGGTACTATGCGAGTCAGTATACCCTGGTCTCACTATTGGTAGAGGTCCCTTCGGGGAACACGTGACAATTATGGCTTGGACCATAAGTCGCGGAAAGGGACATCTTAAAAAGTCTACTTCGAGGGCTGATTTATCACCACTTGTGGGAAAGTTTCTCCTGTTGGCAGTTCTCCCTAAGTGTTCTTACTATTCAACAGATGCCGCCGACTATTCTAATGCAGTGAAGTTTAGATAGTTCCAGCTCCCTAACTTGAGGCGAGTGTGTAATTTTGCCGGATTGCACATGCAACATGTGTATGCTGGCTGTTTTCTCACATACAGGCGGTTAAGACCACCTTGAGATTCGGCCAACACGGCAGATGCTCAAGTAAATCTTTTGTAGTCATACATACCGCCTTACCGCCTGTGGTATAGAGTATAAAAAGTTTAATATAATTAAAAATTTCAGAGAAAACCATTGATCCCATTTTTGAAACCTGTGTAGCTGTATATTTTTTATAATTTATACGGCCATGTTCTGGAAATAGAAATCACGTGGAATTAAAATCGATGGATATATTTAATAAATTTTTTTTAAACTTAACTTAGCTTTTCGTGATTTTAAAAGTAGTTCCGATAAGTGGTCCCCAAAGTATGAGGTATATAAAATGAAATATTTTTTAAACTTTAAATACAGAATAGCTTTTAAAGTTTGTCGATTTTAATTTTACACGAATTCAATTTTGAAAACATGGCTTATAGTTTTTCTATCTCTCGGCTTTTAATAGTCGTCTTTCTCTCTGCTTTTTGAGTTTAGAGACAAAAAAGGATTCAACGTAAGTAGGACAATGATACATAGTCAAAAAATATTTTCGAACAAAGATTTCATTTAAAACATTTTAAACAAATTATGAAATATTGTTTTTGTTTAACATGTTAGTTAAGCCAACGAAATCTTCGTTCGAAATCGATGGAATTTTTTAAACTAAAAAATTTTTAATTAACAAGGTTTCGTTTAAATGTGCTACATTCCCATTTCATACTATTGATAAACTGAAATTTATTGCTGAAGGGATAAGCTATTCCTATGCGCATTTCACTGATTGCTTAGGCCAGATCGTCAGGAAACTTGATCCAAAGATTTTAGAAAAACTAAAGATAGTACACATATTTTTCGATTTAATTCTACGAATTTTTATAATTTAAATGTAATTTAAAAGACTATTTTTCCTATAAAGTGATTTTCTAATTTTCCCAACTTCAAAATAAATACAATCATACATATTTCTGTAGGTAAGCTTAACTTTATTAAATTTATTAATTTTGCTTTTTATTTCTCTTTCTTTTGATTTTACTTACAGCCCTGGCTGCCGGTTCCTGCCCCCAAGCTAATGGCACATACCCTGTGTCTGGTTCTTGTGATGCCTACATTGAATGCCACAATGGTGTTGCCGAGGAAAAATTGTGCCCTGATGGTTTATTGTTCGATGAGAAATCCACCGGTTACCCTTGTGGCTATCCCATTGATGTGGAATGCACTCAAGGCCAGGCCCGTTTGCAATCAGCCCAGCCTACCGATGACTGTCCCCATCAATTTGGTTACTATCGTATGGGTGATGCCAAAAGCTGTGGTCAATTCAAAAATTGTGCTTCTGGTCGTGGTTACATTATCGATTGTCCTGATGGCTTAGCCTGGAATCCAGCTACTTACAGATGTGACTGGCCCGATCAGGTAGAGGACTGTGATGCTGAAGCTTTCTTGGGTTTCAAATGTCCCCCCTTGCCAGCCAGATCATCCCTGTTGGGAGAACCTGAAGAGGAATATACTTTCCATTCCAACAGCAATAATTGCCAACAATACTACTTGTGTATTGAAGGTCGTCCAAGGCGTATTTCTTGCGGTGAAGATCAAGCTTTTAATGAAGAAGTGAGACAATGTGATGATATTGAAAATGTTAGTACCTGTAGCTCTGATATTAAACAACGTGGTATTGAAATTAAAAATGCCCGTTTGGCTGCTGCTTCCGCAAAAGCCGGACAAAAGAAACGTTTTTAAAGTGGAAATGGACATAAAAATATAAATCATTGTTGAGTTTATTTTATATGTATAATATTTTTCTAGTCCTTAGTAAAAATGTGTAATAATTACGATTTTATTCTGTTAAATAAAAAAAATTGGCTCAAATGAAAAATGGAGATAATAAAGAATTTTATTTTTAAAATCCAAATTTAACCTTAAAATGATTTTTTTTATTCTCCTTATATTTTTAAACTAATAAAGTATAAATCCTTTTTTATTTCTTTAGCTTTAGCCTTTACTTGCCCTGAACCAAATGGCCGTTTTGCCACCGGCGATCAGTGTGATGCCTACATACA
Source organism: Pollenia griseotomentosa (assembly GCA_963931875.1). Lineage (NCBI taxonomy): Eukaryota > Metazoa > Arthropoda > Insecta > Diptera > Polleniidae > Pollenia > Pollenia griseotomentosa. Next base: position 196,167,471 of record OZ007561.1, on the reverse strand, counting down.
ATGCCAAGATGGTGTAGCAGAAGAAAAACTTTGCCCAGATGGCTTGGTGTTCCAACAACGTTCGAAACATGCAGGTGATTGCACCTATGCTCCGTTCGCTTCCTGCAAGGAAAGAGCCCGCCTTCAACCAGCCAATGCCACCGAAGAGTGTCCCCGTCAATTCGGTTTCTATCCCACTGAGGACTCCGCCAATTGTGGTGTTTACCGTAACTGCGCTCATGGTGTGTCTACCCTCACCAAATGTCCCGAAGGTTTAGCTTTTAATGTCGATAGTTACCAATGCGATTGGCCCGATCTAGTCAAGGATTGTAATGCTGAAGCTTTCTTGGGTTTCACTTGCCCACCTCCTGAAGAAGTCGATGGTGTTCAGGTGAATGTTGATGTTACGCCCGAAGGTGATTTGCAATATTTCCGTCATCCTAATAGCTGTAAGAAATATTTCGTTTGTGTCAATGGTCATCCTCGTTTGTACAATTGTGGCCGCTATTTGGCTTTCAATCCTGAAACAAAATTGTGTGATTTCTATCGTAATATTCCAGAGTGTTATGCTCGTTTGAAGGACAAGAAGGAAAGGAGAAACTGAGAATTGCAGTTAAATATATCTGTTAACAAATTGTTGTAAATACGTATTTTTTTTTTTAATAAAGATGAAACTATACCAAAATTTAAAAGAAAAAAATATTTTTTGTTTTATTATTAATGCCGAGCCATTTAAGTCTCAAAGTAAAAAAAAAGTGCATTAAAAGTCAATCGAGTGCAACGGAAGTCAAACTCCTTCTAAGCCGCTAAACCTTGAAATTAGCAAGGCGACATTTGTATAAGAGCAAGGTAGAATATTCGACATATTCGATCCATTTATTATACCAAACATACATTCAAAACCTAGAGAAAACACATTTTTCCCACTATACTTATAGGTAGGGATGAGATTTTCATGCACTAAAAAATTAAAAATATGCGCTTAAAATATGCACTAAAAAATCTAAAATGTGCACTAAAAAAATTAAAAATATGCACTAGAAACTTAAAAAAATTTCCATAAAAACTAATTTTTTAATTTCACTAAAAACAAAAATATAAGAAATTGAGTATATTATTATTCAAATATCTTTAAAAAACTTAAAAAAAAATTTTGTATTCCCAAAAATTACTTTAATAATAAACTTAAATAACTAATTTAAATTTTTGTTTGTTTAAATAAATAAGTACTGTTTTATTAAAAGTAAAACTTTGTCTTGTACTTGAAGAATGGTACATAATGCATTTTAAAAATAATATTCCAGATCAGATCAAAAATATTTGAAATTTATTTTATTTTTTGAAATCCTAAATTTTTTTGCAAAACGTTTTAGATTTTTTTTTTATTAGTCGGGCTATTCTTCCTTCCACATTGTTAATATAAATCATCGGTATCAACAAGCTCTTCTAGCACTCTTAAATTACTCAAAGTTTTTTTGAATAGAATCCTGAAGCATATAGCCAGGCCGCCATCTTGTTACTTCTGAATGGAGTGGAAGGGGAATCAAGGGAAACATTGGAAATTTTTCCAACGTAAGGTGCTGCATCGTTTTAAAACATTGCATTTTAAGCAAGTTCCAAAAAAATTTATTTATTGATTTCAAAATTTTTTTGGAAGGTTTTTTGTGTGTTTAAAATTTTTTAAGAACTTTTTTTATAATATGAAAATTAAAAAAAAAAAACACTCAAAAATGTCAAAATATGCAAAAATATACATTTAAAACCTAAATATGCATAATGGATTTGGAATGGAGTTTCATTGATTTTTAATATTGAAAAACCTTATTTATAAAAATATTTCCAGTTTGTAGTGTGCTAAGAAGATACTAACAATGAGAGCGCTTTGGGTTCTATTTCCGCCAATGACTCTTGTCTGTTTTACTGCAACGGGCTAAAGGTCTACTTTACTTTTGGTCGGCAATTTAAGTTATTAGAATGTAATTTGTTATTATATTTGTAAGACCCCAGCTAGCATTTGCGTGATCATTTTTTGAAAACAAACACCGAAATAAGTCTTTTCAGATCACTCTTGATGATTAAAAAGTGATTTATTACTTGAGCGATTGGAAAAGGATTCACATATGATTCATTCATTCATATGCTCAAATTGGAATCAGAAAATTATAGCAAAAATGATTCTTTGAGATGATTCATCGGTAGGGTACCATTTTATTACAATGATTGTATTATTTATGATCGAAAATGAGCTCATATGCGGTTAGTTTGCTCTTGAAGCTGATTCCTTAAAGATTCGATTATGATACAAAATGATAGCTGGAAGCAAAATTGAAAATGATGAATTTAAATTCGTTAGTATTGGTTTGACAAGACGGACTGACAGATCAACCTAAAGCAGCACGTCAAGCGTAAGGTTTTATGGTGCCTACCTTTAACTCTGAAATTGCATACTAAAATAAGGGCATCAACCAAGAGCATGATCACTTATCTTGTTTAATTAAACCCACATAACAAAAATAAAAATGGGCATAAGCCACTAGATTGACCTAAATTGCCATTACTTTTTAACTATAGCTGCCAACGTAACTACTAAACGCGCTGTCAAAATCAAATTTTCTAATTGAAAAGCGTTGACGCCGCTCTATGTGGGTTTGCTTCATACATTTTGTATGAACATGAGAATGACTTTTAAGCGGGCTTTACACGGTCATACTTGGTGTGTCAGCATGTTATGATTACATACCAACATACTCGTGTAAGTGTGAAATTCGCATTTATCACTTTGGTATGATGGTTTTAAATTTTTTTGATATTTAGTCTCGTGGAATAGCTTTTCTGTCATACACAGTGCATATTTAATTTTTGAGCAAAAGTGTGAAGATGGTTTGGTTGCAATGAAATATTTTTTTTATTTGAACGCCTTTTTTAGTACAGAGAACCTTTCATTCAGTTATGTCACAGAATTTGTACGAAAGTGAAAATTTTCACATTTTTGAATTCGAACCGTTTTTGGTTTGCTTCTTCAGCTATTGTTCGCTTTCATAAATCAGAAAAAAATCAAAACATTGTTTTTTTGTTATTTAATATGATATCATTATTAAACAGCTTCTTTGTAAACATAAAAAATAGAAATGATAGTGGGTGTTTCGAAAATAAATTAAAAAATTTGTTAAAAATTAAATTTTATCCCTGAAAAATTGCTAAATATCAATAAGTTCGGAGTTTCAATAATTGCAGCAATGATAGAAAGCAGAAAAGAACAAAAATATAAGTCAATACTTTTTTTTGTTTATTTTCATATTTTTTTTTTTTTTTTTTTTTTTGTTAAATTTGTAAACTGTCAGAAATATAAAAAATTTGTTACCTAAACCATGGTAGAATAAGTACAAGGTGTAGTCATTAGAAATTTTGTTCTCAATTTAAAAACCCATATAACGTCAAACAAAAGAAAATAAGGAAAAAAATTAAAACAAGCGTCAAAAATCAAATAAATTAATTTGAAATTACATGGGTAAATAATTACAACTCTCCCAAGTGAACCTACCTGTTACTTATTCTACCATGATCTTAACAGGGTTTGTCTATTTTTCAAGACACAACTTAAGAAACAACAGGATTCTCTATCATTTAAACTATTTTTTGAACATTTCTTTTATATTAGTGCTCCCAAATTAGTAATTACATCTCCCTATTTTGAAACGAATTTAAAACGAAAAATTTTTGCGTTTTTCGTTTTCTAGAGAAGGTTCATTTTCACTGTCGTATATAGTATATACAGTTACTTGAAGATAAGGAACAGTTGGCTAAAATTTGATCACAGGTCTATACTCGTTGGTCTTAAATCATTCTCACTACGCTACGTACGTATCTGACTGTTACATGTTTGTACAAAAATTTCACTGAACAGTACATGTTCAAGGATTTTTATTTATTTGTAATTTTTTTGTTCTTTTTTTCCGGTGCAAATATTTGTCTTTTTTGATTATTAACTTGGAAACCAAAGCCATTCTGCAACAGTTGTAAATTCAGCATTTTAACTTAAGCAACGTTTTTGCTTTCCTCTCATTCGACAAATTTTTCTTTTTCGATAATTTACTTAAAATCCGACACGTTATTTGAATTGATAAAAAAACCAAGGCTCCATCATAAGGTATGTATATGCATCAGAGATAGAGAATTATGCTGGCTGTTATTATTATTTTTTTTTTTATAAGGTTTTGACATTTAGAACAGTGATGCAAAGTGGGGCACAATTGGGATATTTGTGACAATTTTGAATGTTTAATGGCCTTGCGGTACCTATCTAATCTATTTTGACTAACTACTCTAAGCCGTTCAGTTCACACTTATTTTAATCTAATTTTCTGACTGTTTCGAACATTAATTTATATACAGCCACACAAGCGGTTTGATCAATGATATAAAAAATCTTTGAAACATATTTTTACGAAAATCTCAAATTTGTTATTTATCTGGTTGTTGTTATCAACCCGCTTGTGTAGTATATTTGGCCCTTTAAAGAATAAACTCTTTACTTTTGTTTGAAAATTTTTTGATTGACTTGTAATATCCGCTTCACCAGAAGTTAACCATTCGGGTCTTGAGAAGTTCCTAACTCTTGGTCGAAGGATATACATAGATGTAGCCAAAACTTTAGGCTTGTCTAGTGCTTAAAACTGACAAAGCTTAAATAAATTGCTACCGACCGATACTACCAGAACCTCAAGACCCCAATATGTTTTGGACTGCTTCTTGATAAGGATCCTTCAAAGTTAATTATGTGGCTGTTACCTTAAGTATAAGTTAGTTTACGCGGGTAATGCTTTTGTACAGTCAAAGAAGGTACGAGACTTAAGTTAAAGGAGGGGGTGGGGTGTCAGAGGTCACATAGTGAAAATTCGGGACAATGTCCACAATTTATTTCTGATTTTAGTATACCAGTGCTCGCTCGTCTAGCCCAGAGGGGGTTGTGTTATCCACTTGGATTCGCGTTTGTGCACAATGGGGTACTAAAAAAAAATTGGGTTCAGTTGCGGTAGTGTGGTGTTTTTAAACGGATTATAAAAATTATAAAAATTTAAAAATTTTATAAAAATCGACATATTCATAGTTATACAAGATTGTTTCATCTTTAAATTGGTCAGGTTTTTCATAATTAAGAATGACAATGAACTTAACTGTTACATTAAAAAAGTTGTAATGACAAATTATAGCTGTCTTAGATTTAAAACCTATAAGAAAGCATAAGACGTATTGACTCCGCATGCTTTTTCTTAGAACATTATAAATATACTCTATTTTTATGTTTAAATCATGCGTCAGCGACGTGTCAGATCAATAAATAAAACGAGTTAATTTTTGTTTTTTATTATAATTTTTTATATGCATATTTTTTGTTTTTTTCTTGTTTTTGGATTTATCTTAATTAAATTTTTTTTATTTGTTTGGTTTTCTTGTTTCGGTTTTATATGTATTAATATTATTTGTTATAATTTGATTTTTTTCTTTTTTTTATATTTGCTTTTATAGAATAATGAATATTAATCATATACTCGTATTTTAATAAGTTTTTGTTGTTGGTTGAATTTTTTTACACATGTAGTTTATTTTATGTTCAGTGATAAGAGTTTTTAGTTTATCTTAAAGCCTTAAGCTACGGTCACACTTATTTAATATTTGACCAAATAACCACTACTTTTGTTAAGAGTTAATTATATTAAACATGGTCTTATTATCACAAAATAAAACTAATTATATACTGCAAAAAAATCTTTTGGTTGTATGATGTAGTATTATAACCAAAATAAATACATTAATAAAAGAAAATTATACTTTAGTTTGCTTGTTGATTACGCCTTTGTCGTCAAATATTTGCTAAGTGTGACCGCAGCTTTATTCATAAAGAAAATTGCAATTTTATGTTTTAAAGAAATTTCCAAATTTTCTTTAGGAATACGGCCCTTAATATAATTTTTGATACTTTTGTTTTCAAAATAATAGTGAATGTATTTTTATTATTAAAACTTTATTATTTTGCTTGTGTTTTTATATTTTAAATAAAGTATTTTTTGTTTTATACAAAGTATTTTGTTATTTCATTACGATTTTTCAGTTAAATAGAGATCCATTTTATTAAAACATTTTTTAAAACAAATTTCATAAAAATTTTGTAATTAAGTTTTAAGCTCGAAAGTTGTTGTTGTTAAAAGAAGAATAACAGAAAACAAAAAATGTAAACATTTTGAAAAAATAATATTTTCCAGCAAGTTTCACACAAAAAAAAAAAAAAAAAAAAAAAAAAAAAAAAATCAAAATAACCTTAAAAGACTTTAAAAAGTTTCTCATACTCCAACTTTGATAGGCTAATTTTTATTATACCCTTCACCGAAGGTAAAAGGGTATATATAAGTTTGTCATTCCGTTTGTAATTTCTACAATATTGATACTACACCCTATAAAGTATATATATTCTGGGTCCTTATGAAAAGCGAAGTTGATTTAACGATATCCGTCCGTCTGTCCGTCCGTCTGTCCGTCTTACGTTTGATATGTGTTTTCCGGAGACTCCAGACATGATAGCGGCTAGGTTGTTTCACACTTATGTCACATATAGTCCACCATTTCTTGCTATTGAAATTCAGCCACATCGGTCCAAAAATGGCTGAGATATGAGCAAAAAACCACGACTACCTCTAATTTTTTCCAAAAATCTCTTGTTGTTGTTGTATTTTTATTACTTTTTTGTGTATATCTGGAGAACGGCAAGAGCCAAAGTTTCCAAATTAGGTACACACATTAAGGTTATCAATATACAGCATTCCACAAAATGTGGGCGGGATTGAACAAGTGGGCGTGGTACCTCCCGTGCAAAAAATATCAAAAATTGTATAAAACCCTGCTTTTTTGGACTGTCATATGACGGTTACGCGTTATATATCAAAAGATCGGAAATTTTTAGTAGAAAATATTTTCTGAAAATTTCGGAAAAATCGGTTCAGATACAAAAAAGTTATGACCAAAATATAATTTTTTTTTTGGAAAATACCCATTTTCGGACACAATAGATCTTCCCGAGTCCAAGGTTTATAACTCAAGTAAATGGTAAATTTCTTCTTTAACACGTCAGTATATAAATCTGTCAAATCGGTTAAAAAATGGCTGAGATATAACCGAAATACTGAATTCCCAAAAATTACTCTGTATATGTAAAATTATTTTGTTTTTCTCTAGTTGCTTTGGTATCTGCTCGCACAATGGTGAAGGGTATATAAGATTCGGCACAGCCGAATATAGCACTCTTACTTGTTTTTATTATATTTTTCCAGACTTTCAACGGCAAAACCAATGAAGAGGAAATTTTTTATTTGTTATTGTAGCTTTAATATCGGTTGTCGTGTAAAACACGAATGTTTTGTTGGCTCGTCAAGGCGGTGGTGTTACAAAAGTAAAAAAGTTTATCTGTCTTCCTAATTTTGACATTTTTGGAAATTTTCTTTTAACTTTAAGAGATTTAAGAAAAAACTTGCTAGATTTTTAAATAAAATTCTTAAAAAATTTAAAAATATAATTTGATATTTTAGGAAAACTATATAATTTATAATTGTTTCTTGTTTATACTTTATATTGATTAGTAATATATTTATAAATATAGTAATTTATTAATATTTATACTTAAATTATTTAAAACTTAAAATTAAAAATTAAATTTTTTGGCTATAAAAATTAAAGAATTAATTTAGGTTATTTAAGTTTTTTTTTAAATATATTTTTGACATCTTTTTTTTGAAAAAGATGTTTAATTTTTTTTTTGTTTAAAAGTTTGAACTATTTTTTGCATATCAATTCATGTGATTTAAAAAAAATTTATTTTTTTGAACAAATAATATACATACAAAAATAAATAAGTTTGTTATTTAATTTATTTTTTATAAAATAAAAAAATGATTTTTATTTAAACTTCTTTTTTTTTTTTGAAAATAAAAATATTTTTCTATTTTCTTAATTTTTTAAAAATATAAACTAAAAAATTCAGCTACAGTTTTCACCTTTTTTAAATAAAATTTTCAAAATATAAAAAATATTTTTTTTTTTTTTTGTTTTACAATAAATAACAGATTCAGTCTTTCAGTACTTTTTTATATTTTCTTTTATGTTTTTTGCTATTAAAAAAAAATTTAATAAATTAATTTAATTAATTTATTAAAAATTTTTCTTTCAACTAAAATTGTTTATTATCAAAGTTATTTACGGGAATACAAAATTTATCATTAATACGATTTCTGTATGACGTGCTAAATTCCCAATTTTCCATATTTGATAAATACACTGAAATTTATTGTTGAGGGAAAGCTAGCTTCTATGCGCATTTCACTGGTTGCTTAGGCCAGCTCATCAGGAAACCTTTTCCTAAGATTTTAGAAAAGCTAAAAATATTATACGAATAAAACCCGAAAGCGAATAAGAATTTTAAACACTCAAAGTCTTACTCGTAAGTAACAATATCAAAGCTTAAACAAAACACCAACAATAAACAGTGAGTTTATCTTTTCTTACATCCCTCTACAATTGGTTGGGTTCTTTCCGACTCGAATTGTAGTTATAAGTGGGTAAAAAGAAAAAACAAAATTAAAAAACAAATTGTTTCATTCTATTGCCTTCGTAAGAAAACAACAAAAAAACCAATTTGCCAATTCAGTTTTCTGCACGGGCACATGCGAGTATATTATCAAAGTTATTTACGGGAATACAAAATTTATCATTAATACGATTTCTGTATGACGTGCTAAATTCCCAATTTTCCATATTTGATAAATACACTGAAATTTATTGTTGAGGGAAAGCTAGCTTCTATGCGCATTTCACTGGTTGCTTAGGCCAGCTCATCAGGAAACCTTTTCCTAAGATTTTAGAAAAGCTAAAAATATTATACGAATAAAACCCGAAAGCGAATAAGAATTTTAAACACTCAAAGTCTTACTCGTAAGTAACAATATCAAAGCTTAAACAAAACACCAACAATAAACAGTGAGTTTATCTTTTCTTACATCCCTCTACAATTGGTTGGGTTCTTTCCGACTCGAATTGTAGTTATAAGTGGGTAAAAGTGGGTTTATTTTAATAAAAAATTAAAAATAATTTATGTAACTAAAAACTTAAAAAAAAATTTTTTGGTTGGTTTGGTTGTAAGAAAAAAAAAATGGTTTTATATTATTTTTTTTTTTAATATACTCAGCCCATTTTTTCTTTTTGGTTTCATTATTGCACTGTAAAATTTTGAAAACTATTGCTGTTTATGTGGTTAGTTTTCTTAATGTTTTATAGCCAAAAATGTTTAGAGGTTTCCTCTTTTTTTTTAATATCTATACTTATATGCCGAAATAATTTAAGCCAAAAAGTTGTTAATAAATAAATTTTGAATTTAGAAAAATTTGTTTTTTTTTAAATGCCAAAAATGTTGTTTGAGATTTGTTTTAAATCTCCTTGTATGTATGATGTTTGCCGAAAAGTTTGCGTTGCCATACCAAAATATTCTTTTTTTATATAATATTTGGTTATAGTTTTTTTTTTATATTAATTACATATATATGTATATACATATGTATACACATATATATGTGTTTGTATTAGTTATTAACTTAACGTTTAACATGTCAAGTTTGCTTAAAGCAAATACAAAAGAAAGAAATTTTTTAATAAAAAGAAATAAATTTTTCATATACAATATTCTTTAATGATTTTGTTTTAATTTAAAATTAACCCCTCCATTAAAGGGTAGTTTACACGATCACACAAGTCGTACGTATTTTGAGGAAAATGCCAGCCTGTCAGTGACGACGATGTATCAAAATACCTACGACTTGATTAGTCTAAATCTTCCCTTAAATAGTTAATTTTTGTTAAAGTAGTGTAGACAGATGTATTGAATGTTATGAAGTTCTGGTACTAAGAACAAAGCAGTACTGAATCCTTCACACCCCATCCACAACAGACATTAAATGTTTAAAATTACCTCTTATATGATTTAAGTGTTGCCATGCTAGTTGTTTTTAATGTTTTAACACGGTTGTTAAAACCGTGAGGAAGGTACTCCAACATTAAGTTATTAAAAATGTTGCATAAAGTCATAACATCATGATTTAACAGCCACTTATGCCACTTGAAAAACTGTCTTCTGCGACAGCTAAAGCATCTCACACACGACATGTTTTTTACATCTAATTTGTCAACGTTTAAACTCACATGTTATTCTGCATTTCACTCAAAATTGTTGTTTGGCTGTTTTTTTTTTTGCATAGGTTTGCATACACCAAAGTCATTCTCAGTTTTAAAATGGCTTGCTGCCGCCATGACCTTGTTTGTTTGCACCGTAAGAGAATTCAGTCATCTTAGAGATATTTTCTTCAAATTCGTAGGTACCAATTAAGGATATGATAATGAAACGTTATTTATATGTATGAACATAATTGCTATTAAATATTAAATATCGGTATTGTAAAATATCAACTTCAGCTGGATAATGAATCTGTCAACAGTAGACCGTCGCTACCTGTTTTCTCACGGCATAGATTTCTGACAAATTATTTTCATAATAAAAACAGATGATGTCAGATGGTTTTTTCAAAAGAAAATACAGCACGATCTAAAGGCTAGATTACACTATTATACTTTGTATTTATACAGGTCAAAAACTCAAGTAATATGACTAATATGAATGCAATGTGTCACGAAAATGACAAGTATTATGAAAAAAGTTTGACATGTCATACGACTTCATCGTTTTTTGAAAAATTTCTAACCAATAATACTTTTCATTGGATCAGGGTTGCATTTTATTTTATGTGTGCGTGTTTATACTTTGTGTGATGATGTGAACACAAGCTGTCATGTTAAATTAGATTTTTTGACAGTCGCAACAAAACTCTTTAGATTTCTATCTCACAAAGTATTATGGAATACGTAAGACTTGTGAGATAGTGTAATCTAGCCTTAATTGATATTTTGTTACAGAAGCAATGTTATAAAGGTAATACACGACATGGGCCTGTTCGGAAACACATCACTGTCCTGTATCTGATGCGCTTCTGTGATTAGTTTTTGCTGCACAGTTTGGTTATATTTTTGAAAACAATATGCATCAGCTTTTTTTGTGATGCAAGTTTTAGATCGGTTTGTGCATAATCTGCTTTTGTTATGTATTTTGACTGTGTCGTTTTATTTCCCTTATCCTTCTTGTACTTATTAGCGAGAATGTTCTGACACCCACACGATTAAAAAATCGCTAGTGAGATTTGACTCTTTTTTGGAAAGATATTTGATTAGAAGCAGAGCAAGTGGTTTTAAAATTAGAGAATTTAGGAGAGAGTTAGCAATAATATACAAAATAATGATTTGCATGTTTTAGAGATATCTTAGGTATGTAAGGAACAGGAAGTTGGCATTTCTTAACGTTATATCTATTGAACCTCGCAGGGTACTTACAGATTATGTCTAGGAAAATTGAAAACCAAACTGCAGTTTCGCTGTTATCCTAAACATATATTTTGCAACTAAGTTTTTTTAACTGCATTGTTGAAATTGCTTTGAGAAAAACAGCATTTTTTTATTTATATTTTGTCTACTACTTTTGGTTTTTATCACTTTAATGGAGGGTATAAAAGATTCGGCAAAGCCAAACTTCTATTAACTTTGTTTTAATTCAGTTTATTTTATCTGGACGTTCGAAATTGTAATTTTCTTCTTTATGTTATAATATATTTAATTTACAGTAAAGAACAAAATAAATTACAAATAAGTAATAATTATTTGTTAATACTTTGCCTCTTTATTGTTAAATAGAAATTTCGATATATCCTCCACCATTTAAAAAACTAAACTGCTATTAATTTTCCAGTTCAAAGTGTATTTATGTTCGAAATCTAATGTATGACTTTTTTGTAGTATTATTTTTTATTATTTATAAATAAAAAAAAAACTATTAACAATATTGATATTTTCCTATCAATTCTATAGTTGCCGATCAAAATTTTATTGAGCAGATTGGAAGAAAGTTTGTTTTGAATATTCTAATAAAAAACATGTTGACCTAAGGTCGACCTCGCTTTTCTGCAGGGAATCGAAATGGGTCGGGGCTGCAGTGATGTCTGGGAAATAATTTGGTGAGCACTGACCTGACTCTGGTAACGGGCCCGGGTTATCACAAAAGGGCCGCTATAAGAACCCAAGTAAGCCCATCTCGCTTAGGCTTCGTATTTAAACTCACCTATTATTCCGAATAGGTTTCCAGGTTTTAATAGTTGTATTGGTTGTTAAATTTTATACAGTTCGCTAATAAATGCGTTTTCCTATGTGATGTAAAGAGCGAAAATGTGTTTAACTGCCTGTTTTTATAAAACGTAAACAAGTGAGTGAGTGAGAAATTATATTGAAAACAACAATAAAAAATGAAAATTTGATTTTGTTTTCAATATTATTTCTCACTCACTCACTTGTTTACGTTTTCTAAAAACATGCAGTAAATATTGTATTGAACAACAAAATACATTTATTAAAACTTTTTTTAAATATTTTGTTGTTGTAAATAAGAGTTTGCTAAAATCTGTAAAAATGTGAAACCGCGGATTCGGTTTTAAAATGATTAAAACCGGTCGGTTTCGGTTCGGTTTCGGTGTAATACAATTTTTTTATTTGTTTCAATTCAGGTACTTTTATTAAATTTAAAGAATTTTGGAATACCTTGCCATCGTTTCATGCTGTTATGTATAACGTTTTTTTAATGAAGTACGAGTATTATGTATGTATAATTTGCCATTTATTTTAGCATAAATATATATTTAAAGTAAAAGCTAAAACCGAGGGTTTTTGGTCGGTTTTCGGTTTCGGTTTTTAGGCTTTGTAAATATAGCTACATAAGCATAAAACCTGATAATCCGCTATTCGTGAACAACCCAACTGTTCATTTTCCAAATATTTTATGTTTTAATTAAAGCCCTAATATTAACTTTTTAAATACTAGTAAAAACTTCTATAATAATAAATTTTAATATGATAATAAAAACTTCTGAAAAAATCTAAAATTCAAATAGAAAATTCTGAAACAAAAAATTTGTGAAATAGTTTAAGAAAGCTGTTATTGTTGTTGTAAAACTGCGTCTGAAGTTTAATAGACCCTAAGACAGTGCAAGCCGTTTGACAAACATATTAAAAACGTTTGTCCAAATAAATGAACACCACAATCAACAATCCATTTCCCCGAAAATCTCTTCTACCAACCAGAATGACTAAGAGTTCAACGACCAACTCACACAGAAAAAATTATTGCCGAATTATTTTCAAACAAACGCTTGTTTGAAAATTTTTTTAATTTCTATAAATTTTTTTACTGATTCAATCAATATTTTTGTTTGATTTTTATTTAACCAACAAAAATGTGGACAACTCTTCAAAAATATAATAAACGCGTTATTGGTGTCAAGTTTTCATAATTTTGTATGAAATATTTAACGCTCTTTAATGTTGTCGTCTTTTTGTATTTTTTTATTTGATCGTAAGCAACACTTCTTTATGTGAAATATAAAAACAACAACAAAAAACACACACAGTCTATTTTTGGACGCTTTAAAAAAGTGCAACTATAAGAAAAACAATAGCAGAAACAACATTATAAGAAACAAAATCCCGTATTCAATTTTTTAAAACTGTTTGGTTAAATACATCAAATACGACAATAAAATGATGATGATAAACATGTCGAGTCGGTCTGCTGCCAAGGAAAGCATACAGCAACAGTGAGTGAAGAAGAAAAAAAAGCATTGTGTGTATAAATTATTCCAACAAAAAAATGTGTCTCAAAGCCAGGCGCCGGCCGCTCTGCTCTGCTTTGCCTTTACCTTCTACAGTGCTTGCTTGTGTGCGCGTGCGTCATTGCTTGTGCAAAAAAAAAACTTTTTTGTTTTTGTTATACCTATGATTTTCAGTAAACTATTTGTTTGATTCAGTTAAATTATTTGTTTGAAAAAATCAGTGTTTTTTTTCAATAAACGAAATGCAAATAAATTGTTTGAATATGCAAATTTGTTTGTAGGACCGATTTCAGACAAAAAATGTTTTGATTCTACAAATTTTTTGTTTGAAATAACAACATTAACATTAACAATGCAAGTGTTGTACAAGCCTAAAAATTTGGTTTGTTTGTCAAGCCGTTTGTGAAGTTTAGTTGGCTTTTATTGTATTTGCAAATAAAATTGTGAACCACTAATGCAAACGTTGTTTCCATTGTGCGAACGCTGACGTTATTGCTTTAAAAGTTTGCAATACAACTTATACTTTTCGAATATTTTCCATTATTTCGATAAACAATCAAGTCGAAAAGCTTAAAATATTTCGACTAACTTTCGCCTTGAAAACCACACATAGAAATACACGCGTTTTTTTTTTTATCTGAAAAGGGCCGTCCGTCCTTTTTTGTCTGCCTTCCATGCAAGGCTTGACGTCGTATAACTGTACCGAGTTCAACTTTCGATTTTAAACTTTACCTACATGCAACTGTTCTAACTTTGTATCTGATGCAAAAGCAAATAAATCTCGGGATCGACTTGGACTTGAATTACAGCTAAAGTACCATGTAACACTCAAAATATTTTCCAGACTCCTCCGATAATCTAAGAAATTCCAAATTTGTTCCTGGAGAGCTAAAAAGTCTGGGAATAAAAAACCCCTTAATTTTTCTTAAATCAGAAAACTATTTTTCTTTTTTAAACTAGTAGAGGATACAATCGATATTTGTTAAACATATTTTAACAAACTTTGTTTAATTTTCATTAAGTTAATTAAAAATTTTCATAATCTTAATTTTAAAATGTTTGCTTAAAATTTTTTTTTGTTAGTATATTTCAAAAGTATAGTTAGTTTTTTTTTCAGTTGTTTTTAGGAGTTTTTCTTATTTCTTTTTTAATATTTTTATTATTCTTAAAAAAAAAATATTTAAACTATATTAATTAAATCGTTTCGAGTTATAAAAATTTTAACCCCAGTTTCAAAATATGTCTTTATATTTTATACAAAAAGTTTTAAATACAATTTTCGTTTCATTTAATTGTAATTTTTGGGTGGGGACTTTAGTTTTTCTTTTTGTCTTACTTTTTGCTTTATTTAAAAAAAGTTTCAAATTAAAAAATTTTAACTAAAAATTTTGTTTTATAAATAAATAAGTTTCTTGTTTTATTTACTTGGTATACCAGTTTATTTTTGTTAAATATTTTTATAAACTTTTTTTTTGGTTTAATAAAATTTTATGGTTTTGCTTTTGTTTCATTTAAAAATATTTGTTTTTAATATAATTTATTATTACTTTAGGTTTCTTTTTTTTTTATAAATCTTTTACTTTTGTTGAATTTGTTTTAAATTTATTTGTTTTTCTTGTATAATAAGGCAACTGCAATTTATTTTTTATGTTATTTGTTTTTTGGTATTTTGTATACTTGTAGTGATTTTGTTTTATTTTTCATAAATGTTTTCTTTAACTTTTTTGTAAAAATTTTGTTAATTTTACATTTTGTGCTTTTTGTTCGTTTGAATTTTAAAAATTTCTTCTTTAAAATTCTTTTATTTTTTTTTTTAATTTTGTTAAACTGCATTGTTGTAGTGTTAAGAGTTTGTGTTTTGTTGCCAAAGTTTGTTCTTTTTTTTCAATTCAAACAAAAGATTTTTTTTATTTTTATTAAAATTTTTCTTTTTTTGACTCCTAAAAACAACATAATATATTTAAAATTTATTTAATATTAAAAATTTTTATATCGAAATTTCTTTTAATTTTTTTTTTTTTTTATTAATAATTTACAATTTAGTTAATTTCCTTTTAATAAATTCAAAAACAAAAAATGTGTTTTCATTAACAAACCAATTTGTGTTTTAGATTTATTTATTCAAAAATTTGTGTTCATTTTTAAAATTTCTTTTTTTAAATAGTAGTATGTAATTTTGCTGCCGAAATGTAATGCAGTTTATTGCGAGTATATATATTATTATTTGTATTAAATTAAAAAAGGGGACAAATTAAAAAAAAAAATAATAATTTAATAATTTTAGTAAAATTATAAAAAATGTATTTGATGATTTTTCTTAGCTTTCAATTCAATATTTACAAGATTTTTTTTAACACATTGAGTTCTACGTCTTACGTTTTTCTATGACACCTAAAACTTTCTGGGGAGCCAAGTCATACGTTTTTGGTCGACAGAGGCTGCTGCACACAGGGTTGTTAGATGTGACGATTTTTTGTCATTTTGACGATTTTTTTTTTTTTGAGAAAATACAGTTAAATGACGATTGACGATTTTTTTACTAAAAGTAAGTGTTATGACGATTTTCTGGCATCAATAAAACACTTACAAGAAATATTTTCAATTATGTATATTGGGAACAGTTCAAAACGTAAAAATCATTTTTTCGAAATACAAAAATTATTGGAAATTAAACAAAAAAAATTCTTCCCCCAGGTGGCTTTTATTAGAAACATTAGTAAATCGAATTCTTCAATTATATGAATACCATCGATACTGCAAAATATATACACTAGAGCCCCGATTTGCGTCGATCCTATTTGTGTCGCTTTTCAAAAATTGGTTTTTAATTCTTTTACGTAAGTTATTCTAAGTATAGTTGCGTGTTAGGATGTAAGAAGTTAGTTCTTAATAAGAAGTTGTGTAGAAAAATGAGTGCAAAAAGAAGAAAATGCATTAGTTTGAAACTAAAATTGGACGTAATAAAACGTTTCAAGTCTGGTGAAAAGGCAGTTGATATAGACAGAACCCTTGGTTTAGCACCTTCAACAGTAAAAAATTTTGCAATAGTGATAGCGTTAAAAATTAATCGAGTTTATAGCAAATGAGATATTATTTTTTTTTAATGGTTTTGTGAATATGGATAATTGAAATAAATAACTTTTTCATATGTTTTTATGAAAATATATTTTCTTATGTATTTCTTTTCAAATGATAAATATATTTCAGCCCACTTGCTGAAATAAATAGAATGAACATTAACCATAACACTGTCTTTATCATTAATAGAATTTTTTGCTAAAATTTATATTTTTGAACCGATCAATGCAATAAATTGTGTCTGATTTGTAAAATTTAAATATTTGACGATTTGTTGACGATTTTGTTAAATGTTTGTGACGATTGTGACGAATTTTGTTAAAACTTTTGACGATTTTTTAAGAAAAAAGCCTAACAGCCCTGGCTGCACATTAAAGATTTTTGTTGTTAATTTTTGTGTTTTTAGCGTAGACAATCATTTGGTGAACTTTTCTTTCAAAAATGCATTGCCCTGCTTTGAATTTTGATTCTTAGGTAAAGAAAATAAATGTGATGCTGAGTGCCATGTCATTCAAAAATGAACGACACAAAAAGCGGTCATAAAACCAACAGGCAGCAACACCACTTTAAATGGCTTGGCCATTCGGTGATGGTCTTATTCAAAATGACATGGCACCCAAAAAACTGTAAGTTTCAAAAATTCGGCTACGCAAAATCATTAATACCCTTCACTAAAGTATTGAAAAGCAAATTTTTCCAGATCATATGGTATTGGCGCTTTCGTGTCAATATCTTTATTCCTGATTCATATACATAAATATGGGCGCTAGGTAAAACAATAAGTAGATTTTGATGATTTGTAAAACGAAACAAACCTCATATATATATGTAAAACATTTGACTCATTCTTGTTTTCTTTGGACCCTAAGAACCAAAATACAAAATTCGGGGGGAGGTCAGGTGAAATAATCGATCGATAGTTCTTTTAAAATTATGCAGTACTCTTTATATTTAAGAAATATTTGAAAACAATTTTGACCTTCTAGCTAACATGGTGTAGTCGCTATTATAATATTTGATCATGGCTCCAATACACATACATATTATGTAGATCCCCCATCAAAAACCTCTTTAGCATAATTCCTTGAAAAACTGTTTTTCCAAAAAACCTTTTTAATGTAAATATTAACGATCCCAAAAATTTCGTTTCGATAGGTCCATAATTTATCAGAACGTTCATATAGATTCCTTTGTCGAAAATCGCTTAAACCAGCAGAAATCTTTTAAAATAGTGAATATCGAGAAAGAGTTTTGCATGCATAAGTTTAATGTTGCCAGAAGTAGGGGAAAATCCCTACATGTAGGTACTTTTGATACTTATATAGAAGCGTAGGGAAAATCGGACAGATTTTTTATAATCTCCAAAATGTAACAATTTTTCGTCATACATATCGGATTATTTTTGAAATAAATCCATAAATACACGTTTTTTTAGTGATATTTTCTTGTCCAAAAAATTTCTTTTTCCTAAAATCGCTTAAAAATATATTTCCAGAGTTGTTTATGGTTGAAAAAGTTGGCGACACTAATATGTATATATATGTTTTTTTTTTTTTTAAGATATTGAGAGTACATACATATGACATGAAATCCCCCATATATGTATTATTAAAATAGAAAAAAAGCATTAGTTAAAAAAAATAAATTTTATTCGAATATGTATATTAAAGCTTTGACATTAAATAAGTAAAAACTAAAAAAATAATACATGTGTATGTACTTTTAATTAAATGCAGTTAAGTCTTTCAACATCAGGTGTGATCCCGTACTCAACGTTGAGAGCACGCGGGATCCCAATCTTACCGAAAACTGTTCCCGTAATCAAAGTTTGGTAAGGTGGAGCTTTTAAGAGAAAAATATTCTTCTTCTTGCACGAAGTTCCAAAAATAAATGAACAGTAGAAAATGTTAGAATATGTAGGTAAATGCTTGAGTTTTAATTTTATGCACCTTAATGTGTCATTTATGTATTTATTTAAACATATTTCATATTTACGTTTTCTTTTTGATCAGAAATTTGGTTTTTATTGATCCCGTACTTTTGTACATTTTTGTCTATTAGTGAGAGAAATTTTTGTTTACTCTCATTTTACCGAACTTTACCCAAAAAGTACGGGATGACACCTATTGAATGATAATTTAGAAAAAACATATACATACATAAGGCTAGCTTACACGGTAAAACATTGTATTTTTTCTAAACCATTTTAGATTTTATGTATTCTCATCACACCAGAGGTGTATTTTAACAGAGTATATTGAAGGTGGTAGCAGTATTTTATAATTACAAAAACAACTAAAATCAACTCAGGAAATGTTCATGTTGTTTTTGTAAAAATTGCAAAACTGTAACCATCTGCTTTTTTGTTATTATTTTTGATTTTACTTATACCATCTGTGTAAACATGAAAAATACATACAAAAGACTTATATTTTTTTCTTTTAAACACTTTTCATAATATTCTGATTCTACAAAGTCGTAATACATTGAATGACCGTGTAAACTGGCCTATATTAGTGTCGCCAACTTTTTAAACCACAAACAACTCTGGAAATATATTTTGAATTGATTTTAGGGGAAACATTTTTTCAAACGTTTTGGACAATAACATATCATTAAAAAAGCGTTTTTTCAGCATTTATTTGTAAATAATACGATATGACGAAAAATCCCTACGTTTTGGAGATTATGAAAAATCTGTCCGATTTTCCCTACGCTCCTATTTAAGTATCAAAAATACCTACATGTAGGGATTTTCCCCTACTTCTGGCAACACTGATTGTAGGGAAAATTTTTCCAACGTGTAGGGAAAAATCGGATTTTATTTTAGTATGTGTAGGTATTTTTTCGAAAGCTCCACTGGCTACACTGCTATAGATACTACACCAAAGTTCGTTTAGATAGGCACATAACTTAATATAGATCTCATATAGATTACAAGCACACAAATCGCTTTAATTCAAAAAATATGGTGAAAATGTTGGTACCGAAACTAAATGCCAAGAGAAGCCCTTGTGCACTGTTGCCAATTTGAGGTTTTTCCCGAGATTCTAGCGACTTTGATGTGCCCATCCAGGAAAATCTAGCTTTTTAATATCATTAGGGATAACATTTTTGTCTAGGTATTTGAAAATTTCAAATTTTTTTCACAAAATACATATTAATTTTTTTTGTTCAATCGATTATAATGCATGGGAGATTTACACAAGGTATGCATTTACATATCGTTTTAAAATCGTTTTTTATCACATACCTGTATATGTAGTTCTAAAACGGACGTTTTGGTGTGATGAAAAACGGACGCGTTTTGGAAACGGATTAAAACAGATTATATGAGGAGGTCCATAACAAAACGCAATAATTACACCATAACATTTTTTTGGATAAACGACAAAATGTAATTTAAGTAAGTAGCACATAATTTTTTTTTTAAACAATTATTGAGGTATTATTGTCTACAAAAAATAATATTAATCACAAATTAATTATTTTTTTTGACAATTTGTTTTAAAGTTATTAAGATAGCAAATTTGGAATTATTGCGTTTTCCGAATCAGAGTATTTATTTCATTTTGCTTTGAACTGTATGAAAATATTGGGTTTTGATCTGAACTGGAACTGGAATTTCTGCTTTTTACTGAAAACACTTTTTTATGTGTAATTATTGCATTTTGCTCTGAACCCATTATATTTGATATTGAATTGCAGTCTAGTTATTGAGTTTTAGAACGCTTCATAATAAAGGTAATATAGATTTTAATGTGTAGAATAGGGTTCAATCATAAAATCAAAAAACTTGAAAAATGTTAGACCCCTTTCAGACTCGGCAAGTTAGTTGCGCAAGTTACTTGCCGACAACAACAGTCTGTACAAAATTTTTTTTTTTACCCCGACCTTACCGATAACGTCTACAAACCAAGAGTTGCGCAAGTAACTTGCCGAGTGTGAAAGAGGTATAATTATTGCGTTTTGTTATGGACCTCCTCATATATAAAACTGGAAAGTTTTATATGACAAATGAAATTTTTAAGACAAAAATCGTATTTGATTTATTAATGGTGTTTTCTTTTCTAAAAGAACTGTGACATTTTATTTTAAAAAAATGCAATTTGGTGTCTATTTCCTAAAAATTTTGCTCCCGAAAAGGATGAGTTTTTTAGAATAAAACAAGCCACCCTTTTTGGAAGCAAAATTTTTAAGAAACAGACACCAAATTGCATTTTTTTTTTAAATAAAATGTCACATTTTTTTGTAGAAAAGAAAACACATAAGTAAAATTTTTAAAGATATTTTAAAAATAAAAAAATTTCATTTGTAAATATTTTTACAATAATAGGTTTCCTTTATTAAACAAATAATATTGAGTTCAAAATATAAACTATGTAAATTAAATCAAACTTAAACGAAAATATGTTTAAAATAAATGAAATTTAACAAGGTAAAAGGATTTAAATGGTAATTAAACTTAATAAAAACGAAACGGAAGGGATGAGTAAAAAATTTTCAAAAAAGGTTTCAACTAAAAATTAGGGGATATTAAAAGGATTTAAATAAAATACTCTCGTGATTTTTTTTTTTTTATAAATCGAAATTTTTTAAAATATAAGGGAGTATTTTTTAAATTGATGTTTTATAAAATCATTACAAATCCTAATTGATTAGCATATTTTAAAGAAATCATTAAAAATCCTAATTGATTAGCACAGTTTTATGGAGCTAAAGTAATTAAAACTTTAAAAACTTTTATATTTAACTTTATATTGGCTTAAAACCTTAAAAGTTTTAGAAAATGATTAGTTTTTGTAAGAGTATTTTGAAACATAATTAAAAAATATATTTTCTTTTAACCATGAGAGTTTTTTAATCCCTTTTTTCTGTTTCTACAAGAAATGTTTCTTAATTAAAACTTAAAATTTGCTGAAATATTTACTGAATTATGCTGCTATTTGTTGGTTGTCTTAAAATTGTATGTTTTTATGTTTCTTGTTTGTATTATCATTTTTTTTTTTTTTAATAAAAATTCTTTTAAAATTACTTAATTATTAAAAAAAAATGTTTTAAATTTTTTTACTTCTCAGTGGTTATCCCGGGGGAGTTTTTTCCGTTTGAAAGAGGCAAAAAGAAAAGTTTAATGGAATTTACGTTTTTTGCTACCTTTCTTTTTGCCTTTACCGCCCTTGGCTTTACGTTTTTTACTCGAGCCACCTAAAGAATCACCACGTAGGGAGGCATCACGATTAATTTCACCTAAAATTTCATCACCCAAAGTGCCTAAAAGGTAAAAAAATATTTTTTTTAGATTTTTTTTCTGTAAAGGGTGTTTTTCAAAAACGAAAGTGAAATGAATCGAAGGTGAAATGAAGCGTGTTGTTAAAATAAAAAAATTCGGGAGTTTATTAAATGATTTCTGTATTCACTTACCCAATGTGGTGAGTTTACGTTGGCGATGTTTTTCCGCTTTTGTAACCGGCAGACGTGTAAGGTAGGTTTCTTCATATTCTTGTTTTTCCTTTTGGGCCTTCGATAATATTTGTTGGGCTCTAGAGCCCGAAGAGATTTCAGTGGGTGCATCTAGATATTCTTCTTTCAAATCTTGTAACATGGAATTTCTGTAGTAAAAATAATAAATTAGTTTTCTAATTTTTTTGTATAAAAAACAATATTTACGTTATTGCACGTTTTTTGGCTCTTTCTAATAATTTCTTTTCCTTATCCTCGGATTTCTCATCGCCATCATAGTAAACAGGCTTAATCTTGGGCGGCACATAAATACCAGGTTTACCTGCTGTGGCGGCTTTTTTAGGTTTCTTAACACCCTTTTCTTCATCATCATCTTCCTCCTCTTCTTCTGACTCCGAAGCACTGTCATCATCATCTTCTTCGGCATTAGTTAACATGTTTTCAGGATTAGGCTTCAATTAAAAAAAAAATATATATATACCAATAAATTTCATACTAAAAAGGACTGAAAATGTTTACCTTATATAAAATAGGATCCGAGGCTGACGATACTCCTGTTGTGGCCGTTTTCACCAATTTATCTATTTGATAGCGCAACTTATAATCGATTGGTCGTATTTTCTCTAACACTGTACGTATTTCTATTAAACGTTCTATGGATGGATCACCTTCGATTGTTTCGCCGGAACATTTACGCAATACCACATACGTCAGATTGATAAGATAGTCGAGCAGCATGTGATATTTAACTTCCAAAAAACTTAAACCATATTCTGTAGTCAATTCGCCGCGTTTAACTCTTTGCAACATGCCCTCAACCAGATCTGTTACTTGTTTAACATTGCTGTTCATTTCGCCCAGCAATTGAATGGCCTGGGGTATGTCCTGTTGTTCCTGAACCTCACAATCATAATCAAGAGCCTGAATATTAAAAAAAAAACAAATAACAATACAATTTTAATTACATTTTAATTTGAAATATAAATAAATTAAAAATAGAACTGTCATAAAAACGTTTTTTTATACGAAAAATGCCATAAATAATACTCTAATTAATACTGAAATAATTTGCAAATGGAATTAATTAATATTAAAATAAAAATGTTGATATTATACTGGCTTTAGCAAAAAAAAATCTACAGCCTTTTATAAAAGTTTTGCATAAATTAATAAAAACTAATAGCCACATAAAATGAAATATGCGAATTTAAATAAAATAAAAAAAAAAAAATCCAATTAAATTTCAACAGTCTGAAATGCTTTAAATCACACAAGTAACAAAAATGTTGCAACTTCCGTTGACTACAGTATAGAACTGACTAGACTGTAGAGTAAGCTAAAGGCAAAATAGAACATAAAGTAGATTTAAAATTAGGCTAGATAGAGTAGATAGAATCTATAGACTAGGGTATAGTGTAAACAATTGATTAGACTTAATTGTAAACTCAAGACTAGGCTTTAGAGTAATACAAAGCAAACTATAGAATGGGCAGAAGAGTTGTATATAGACAAGACTGCAGAGTAGACTACAGAATTGGCTATTAAGTAATATATTGACTATGATATGGTGTCAACGGCCCTATGCTCCTTATAGAAACAAATATGATACGGTGGAAACTATTGGCCAGCCTTTAATGTAAACTAATGACAAGGCTATAGTAAACTATCGAATAGGCTGTAGAAGAGTAGCTTAAAGGCAGCGCTATAGAGTAAACTTTAGACATAGCTAAGTCTAAGCAGTTAACTATAGACTAGGATATAGAGTTAACTAAAGACAAGGTTAAGGAGAAAATTAAGATATTGCGTTCTGAATCGAAGAAAGCATATTTGTTTATTGATAGAAAGTGTATTTTGATAGTTTTTTGGCTTTTCAGATACAGAAAACTCCCATTTCGTTCATGAAAACAAAAATTGTTTCATTCTGAAAAAATTTTATCATTATCTGAAGCACCAACATACGGAATGAACACCGTTTCCGAACGGAATTGTACTCTGTGACATGGCTGATAAAGTAGACTCTAGACCAGACAATAAAACGGACTACTGAAAAACTCAATGGTGAAACTTAAGGTTAGAATATAAATCAGACTACGGAGTAGACTTCAAAATATAATATAGATTAAATTAAAAAGCAAACTGTATAGTAAACTAAAGATTTGATTGAAAAAAAGAACAGATCACTTAAGACTCGAATTTACTCAAAGACTGGACTATAAACTCAATTATCAACTGGACTATAAATGTACATATATGTATGTATGTACTAGAATTAAGTCAAGACTATAACCTTAAATAAAGCCAATAATATAAATTAAAATGTAGCCTAGACTATAACCAAAAATGAAATTAAGGCCATAACCAAACCAATGACAAAAACATAGACGATAGCCATAGCCAAAGCCTAGATAGTATCGTTCAATTTGACCATGCCTATAGGCAAGCATATATCTTATGCTATAGGTCAGCCGACAAAGAATAGTGCAGTTTACACTTTAGCTTTTTATTTCAAATCTAGTTAACTGTATATCACATTCGCCTGTAAGCAATAAAATAAATAAAGTATTTATGCCCGAAAATTGCATAATAAATTTTTCAGAAAAAAAAAAACAAAAAAAAAACTGTTTACTGAATTATAAACAACAAATATTGTAAAAACCAAATAATACCCCTGGTGGGTAATAAAATTTTCTAAAACTACATAAAAAAACTGCAACAAAAAAAACCACAAATACACAGATATTAATGCAAATAATGTATACGTTTATGAACAAAAAAATAAATTATATTAAAGCATATACCGCAGGGACAAATGACTGTCATAAACACAAGCATAGTTTTAGGGTAAACTAAAAACGCCTACGAGTGTGTGGGTATGATTTAACAAACTAACCATAATAATATAACAATAATTATAAATATTATTATAGAGAAAAAAAAATACACTTCTATTTGACAATTATAAAATATGTTATTATTGTTTTCAAATATTTTTTGTCCATTTTTTTTTTCATTCATGTATGTGTCCGTGCTTTCTGACCACGGAAACCATCACAAATATAAAATTTTATGCAGGAAGGACACAAAAGTAATTTAAAATTTTCTGTTTTTTTTTTTTAATTTGCATAAAATAGCAAACAGCTAAAAACTTTCTAGTTACAAAAACGAATGTTGGCAAATATTATTAATATTTATTGAAAAATTAATTTAAAATTTTTTTACTCGTATTTACATTTTTCAAATAGGTTTTTAATTGGAAACCATAGAAAGAAAAACAAATAGCTTTTTTTTTATTAAAATTAAATATAAATTATAAAAAAGTAAATAAAAAAAATAAAACGTTTGTTTTTAAAGTACTTGCACGAGATAATTTGGTAAGATGGAAAAATCCTATATATGAAGAAGAATAACTAGCGGTTTTGTAGAAAATTTTCTATAAGAGATATTTCTTTAGAAGTTTGTACAATTAGTGAATCGCTGACGTCTTTAACGTATGTTCGTTTGCAGTGCAAGAATGTCAAATGTTCCAAACGCAACCGTGCAAATTTTGACAAAGTATGCCATTCCTAAAGCCATCTGTTTTGCAGCTGATATGCAAATAAGTGTAACTTAAATGGACGACGCTTTTGCAAAATCTAAACACTGGGGTCTAATCACCGCATTCGATATCGAGTAAAATATCGTATTTTTCGGGATACGATAGACACAGACGAATCGAATAAAATGTCTTTGTTTACTCGATATCGAATGCTATCATCTCAAATTACAATACATTTCATTCGATATCGTGTGTCATGATACCAAAATAAAAAATTTCGATCAATTTGGCTCGATATCGTATGCGGTGATTAATTAGACCCCGGCTTTATCAATGGGCATGTTTAAAATGACTGCGCTCAATCTAATGCGCATCTGCGATTAGTTTGTGAAGCTCTGCGCTGTTTGGTTATATTTTTTAACACAATATGCTTCAATCAGTTTTTGTGAATGTGGGCCAAGATAGCGTCGACGAAATAGCGTCGTTCATGGGAATTTAAAATCCGGGAAACCAAACAACCCAAATAATGGATATTTGCAGAATAAGAACAAAAAGTAAGCCTAGAATTTAAGAATTTAAAAAGGAGAAGTTAAAATATTTGATGTTTTTGTTTAAACTTTGATATTGTTACAAGTAGAACTGTTGCTTATGATTATTATACGCTTAACAGTTTTATTTGGTTTAATATCTTTAGTTTTTCTAAAATCTTTTTGGGTGAAGTTTCCTGATGATCTGGCCTAAGCAACCAGTGAAATGCGCATATAAATAGCTTATCCCATCAACAATAAATTTCAGTGTTTTTATCAAGAATAAAAATTGGGAATTAAGCACGAATAACAAAATCTTACTTTTGATAATATTTAATATTTTTAATAAAAATACAAAAAATAGTTAAAACAGATTAAAAAATAAACTTTTTGGAACAAAATGAGCGAGTCGTGCTTAAAATCGTTCGGCCTGTTCCCGATAAATCTCGGTTCATCCAAAATTGTCCGAAAAAACCCTTGGTGATTTATGGCATGGACCACAGGCTTTTTTGTAACGTAAAAAGTTTTCTGGACAAAATAAAATTCCTAAAATCGACGCTATTTTTGCTCTTAACCTGCAAATCCCCATAATTAGGGTATTTTGGTTGCCCGGTTTTTAAATTCCCAAAATCGACCCTATCTTGGCCCACGTTTATTGCGATGCTTGTTTTATATTTGTTTGAGCATTATCTGCTTTTGTTATGTATTTTCGAACAGCTAACATTTGGAATGATGCCATATGATGCTTTTACATGATGCATTTCCGAACAGGTGTTGT
The DNA here is from genome assembly GCA_963931875.1 of Pollenia griseotomentosa. Taxonomy (NCBI): domain Eukaryota; kingdom Metazoa; phylum Arthropoda; class Insecta; order Diptera; family Polleniidae; genus Pollenia; species Pollenia griseotomentosa. The sequence continues at coordinate 196,140,318 of OZ007561.1, read as the reverse complement.
TTTTTTTTTTAAGGTAAACTCTTAATAAATTATAATTCTATTTCTTCGACCTTTTTTATTATTGTCAAATTTAATTTTATTATAAAAATTTCCTGAAGAAGATTTTCAACGGAAATCGAAATATTGAAAATAAAAATTAAAATATTTTAATTAATTTTTTAAAAAAAGTGACCTTAAGCTTGAGTAATTTATTAAGAATAATATTTGTTAAACTCTTAAATAAAATAATATACGGAGACTACATAATTTCAATAAAAAACTGTATGATAATTGTGTTTAAACAAGATTTTCGGCATTTTGTTCTAGTTGGCCATTAAATAGTTTGGGACCGTATCAAGTTTAAAAATATTATAAACAATATTATTTTCAAAGACTTCCAAGGTTACTGAGTTGTACGCATTAGATTTGAACCCATTGACATTTAAATGGCTAATTTACAGAAGAACTTCGGAAATATTTTTCAAAATGTTTTCTAAAGTAAAATCATTGTTTGACAATGACTGTATGACATGTGGCCACTTCATGTTGGAAAAAAAACTATCGTTAGCAAACACCAATTAAGATGGAGGCCTCAGAAAAATTATATTTTTGGTTTTGCACTCATGGCACTTGAATAACGTTCTAAGATGGAAAAAAGAATTCAAATAAAAGGTAAAATTCAATAATTGCACAATTTGAAGTTTCAGAATTAAATATCATGACCAGCGTTTAAAAAACTGCAGTCAGAGTAGAAAAACTGCCATTTCTACCAGTTGTTCATTTGTCATTGGCAAAACTAATTATTGCTTTTACTTCTGATTCATTAAATGTAAACATTCGCTGTCAAACCAACTCAAAAAGCAAAAAATTTGTACACAAATTTTCGTTTTTTGTTCGACATTTTTTGGTTTCGACTGCAGTTTTTTAAACCCTCATCATGACTCTTTTCTTCCACCTTTTATTTCTCTTTGTTCCTTTTTTTTAAATAAGTAAATAAAGCTTACGAATACAACATATTATTTGCCACCAAACGTCTACCTATTTCCAATTTATTTTTCATAGCAACATTTATTATGCAATACTGATGTTAATTTTTCCTCCAATACTTTTTTTATGCTTAGTTATGCAAATTTTTTATTCTACCATTTAAATATTTAATAAGTTTGCTATTAACAACTATACAATAGAATTTGTTTTGAGTGCATTTCATATGCAATAATTACATTTTGAGTGGTCACTTAAAATATATTATTCACATAAAAAACAATAAATAAATAAATAGTAGAAAGAAAATAAAAAAGTACAACAAAGTAAAGACAGCCCAGTTGTATTGGCCCCATTATAACCAGAGAATAGGACTAGCTAGTGAGTCCTGACCAGCATTAAATACTTGTAATTAAATGCAAACATTTGTAGTCTTTTAATACATAAAAAGCTAATGCATTTACAATATAAATTGTATATAACAAATCAACATACATTTAACAAACTAATTACGCATGTTATGTGCATGTATTAATGTCTATGTGATTATGTTTGTGACTGCAGTCAAACTAATACAAACGCCCACTCAACCTTTTTACAACAACAAGGAATATTTTATTTCAATGTAGCTGGTATTTGCTGATCACTGTATTTAAGTGCGGTTGTGGGGGGGTGTGTGTTTGTATGCGTGTGTGAAATTAAAATGGGAACACACGCATTTATTCAAGCCTAAATAAATAAGGCCCCGCTAAATATGCAACGATAGTTAACAAAACACTTGCTTAAAGGGAGTACAAGCAAATATGTTGAATATATAGGTAGAGGGAGTGAGAGGAGTTACTAACACGAGGGGAAATAAACACTCATGCATTTTTAAATGTATTTATCTGAACAGTTCATGTGGTTTTTTTAGTTTCTAGTTTTTTTGCATTCGTATGCGTATATTTTTGTAATATAGGGTGTTTTTCTTAAGCTCGCTAGAACTTGAAATAATAAAATTAAAAAAATTCAAATTTATTAAAAATAGCAATAAATGGAATTATTAAAGTAATTTTTGGTAATACAAAATTTTAATTTAAAAGATGTTGTTATTCGTGCTTAATTCCCAATATTTATTCTTGATAAAAACACTGAAATTTATTGTTGAAGGGATAAGCTATTCCTATGCGCATTTCACTGGTTGCTAGGAAACTTCATCCAAAGATTTTAGAAAAACTAAAGGCTCAGTTAGCCGGGAGTAACAGTAACGTTACAAATCGGCTGATTCATTTTGTTGTATGTGAAGCAATTAGAACGATTACAGTTAGCAGTAAGATTTTACGTCTCAATCTGTAAGAAATAGATTGGTCTTACTTTTTTACGGTAAGGTTACTGTTACTGTTACTCCCGGCTAACTGAGCCTTAAAGATATTAAAGAAGTAAGAACTGTTAAGCGAATAAGAATTACTTATAAACAAAAGTCTTACTTGTAGTCATATCAAAGCTTTAACAAAAACAACAACAATAAACAGTGAGTTTATCTTCACTTACATTCCCCACTACAATTGGTTGGAATTCTTCGAATATTAATTGTCGGGATCATCCATTTTCTCAAACAAAAAAATCAATATTCATTAAGCGGCTACGATCGTCAATGACCGTAAAGAGAAGAGCTCCGACTTTATTTTGAAAGACATAAGGTTAAATGATGTGTAAACCGCACAAAACAGTGAGTTTTTCGGATGTGATAGTCTGTCTGTAGGGTTTGTTGTGAATTTAACTCACTCCATTTCAAGCATTTTTGTTCATTAACAAACCCGTTAAGCCCAAAATGAGCCTCATCGCTTAACAACAATTTTGTCGTCTACAAGTTGCGCGAATCGATGACTGATTCTCAACGTAAATTTGGATAATTTGGTTGCTACTCATGATCATTTGCCCGACTGTATTGATCATAAATGTCAAAAAGTGATCGCTGTATGAATGTTTGTTTAACAGCTAAACCTTTCGTAAGTTAAATCGGTCCAAAAAAAAAACACGCTCTCCATGTGTTTGCGAATGATTTGCTTAACAAAAGCGCAGAAATTATTATTGTGGTTATTGTTAGATGTCGATTGCACAAAGTGCATGTACATTAATGCACAAAAACACATAGCCGCACAAATTCTAGCATATACACGAGTGTGTAACTATTTATGAGTACATTTTTGAAAACTTGCAACATTTTTTGCCTAGGAAATGAAATTTTCTATGCAAAATGCATAAATAAATATGTTTTATTTTTTTTTTCTTGTTTAGTTGTTATTGTAAATGTATAGAATATATAATAAAAACACATACCTACAATAAACATAAGCCGGGGTGGGGTATATGAGTCCATATCCTGCCATGAGTTTAATATGGTTTTTGTTATTTCTAACCAATACAATTTATAATCAGCATAAAAACGAACATTCATGATTGGTGGCTTTTAATTATTTATTTGTATACAAATTTTAATATTTTTTCAAGCGAAAACGCGAAAAAATATATGTTGAGGTTTTTATAAGCTTAAATTCTGTTTCTAATTTTATTTCATTGCAAGGATATATGTTTATATATATATATTTTTTTTTTTCAATTAAAATAACTCAGCAAAAAAGTGCTAACAAGGGTTTTAATAATATTTATTTGAAAATTATAACACCAGAGTTGCCAAGGCAACTTTTGGGTTAGTCGTTATAAAATTAGCAAGGTAAAAATATATTTAATGGAAATTGGAATCAACAATATAAAAATATACATGAAGCAGATGTTTTTATAAGCTAAAAATTTTCAAGTGGAATCCTTCATTAACTTGAAGTTTACAGGTTGAAGTTGTATTCAGGGTTTAAGAAGTTGCAGTCAAAATCAAAAAATTGCTTTTTCTTCCACTTTCTGATTTTTTATTGGGCAAAAATGAGCTGTTGTCTTTAGTTCTGATTCATTCAATGAAAACAGTCGTAGTTCAGGCAAAAGCAAAAAACGAAAAGTTACAGCACAATCTTATGATTTTCACTATCTCAACTGCAGCTTTTTAAACATTGGTTGTATTTACAAAAAATAATTTTTACAAGTTTCATATATTAGCAAGGGTTTCTAAAGAAATGTTTATAATAAAGAGGTGCACTAGCACAAAAAATTGCTTACAAGCAATCTCATTAAATTAAAAGAAGTGTGTGTATATATGTAACTCTCTCTTTACAAAACACATAATTCCAATAATATTTGCTTTGCCCTACGATAAAAGTATTGAAGAATAGAACAAAACTGCAATAGAACAATTTTGGAATAAAAATAAAGCTGAATCAGAACAAAGATAATATAGAACATTTATACTGAAATAGAACATTCAAAACATGTTTGAATGTTTTGATTGTAGACATAGACCAAAGACAAATTTGCAAATAGAGTGTGGAATTTTTATGAATATCCTCAAATGAATTGATAAATATTACCAAATATTAATGCTTATAAGAAAGATTCTACTTTTTAAACTTAAACTGCGTACAGACGGTGGTCAGATCTTACAATGTTGTCATTTTTCTGACAATGGTGCCATTGTCAGATGCATTAATTTTACATATCTGCCAAACGAAAATGAGCTTACAATGTTCGTACAGTTGCAAGACATTTTTAGGCAATTTTAATGACAACATTGTAAGATCTGACCACCGTCTGTACGAAGCTTTAGGGCAGTGTATTAAATTACATCTCTGCTACATATTTTAACGTTTTCTTTTTAGTTTCTTTTATTTCACTGCCAGTTTTTTTTTTTTGTTAATATTCTAGTTGTTTTAAAAACACAAGCACTAACAAAGCTGTACAAAAAACCTTTTCGAATGATGCTGGATTTATTTTGGTGAGTCATGTTTTGTTGTTTACGTTTATATTAAGATACAAGATTGGAAATAGTGTGAAATAGAATACATTACTTTTAAAATATTTTGCGCAGCTCTCTAGTATATACATATCGTCAGGTCATTATTGGTTTGACCTACCGACCATTTTTAAAAAAATTGAGTTGAATCCAAATAAGAATCCAAATGAGTTGAATCCAAATAAGAATTGTTTTGCTACACGCCACTGTTTGGCGAATGCAGCAAATTCCTTATACAAAAACGTACAACATAAATTTGACGCTTGCTTTGCTTTATTGCCGTAAGAAAGTAGTTAAAGCGAAATCAAAACAATGTGACAACAATAAAAAAAATTTCACTCATGCTTCGCTTCATTGCCGTTAGAAAAAAAGCAATTTAAAGCAAAAGCAAATGTCAACAAAAAGTTACTTTTTAAAAAGAAATTTAGAAAAGTTGCGAATGCGGCACAAAACAATAATTTTCACTTTCAATAAAATGCTATTATCTTCTATGTTCGTTAATGAACGTTCAAAAAAATTTTCATTTTTCTTCAAAACATATGCCAGAAACAGTTTTGAAAATACAAACAAATTCTAACGGGTATATTTTGAGAGAACTTTATGTAAATCTTCATTGTTGTTTTTCTCCACTACGTTTTTTTGGCATATGCGCCAAACCAATAATGAGCTTACGATATGTCGTGGGTATATTACTAAATCAAAATCTTTTTAAGATTTTGTCTATTTCAATGTAAAATTCTAAACATAAACTTATTCATACAGGGTGGCCCAAATAAGATCTACCAATGTTAAACACGTATAACTTTTTTATTTTGTAATATATTTTTTTCTTTTTGCAGGTTTAAACTGAATTCTTGGAAATTTATAATAAATGCATACAGTTCACAACAAGGCGTTTAAATGATAGAATTTTTCTGTTTTTGTCAACTATCAATTGTCAATTTTTAAATTCAATACTATCTCCCACAGCCTTCATGAGAATAGGAATTGAGTCGGCAGTTTTGAGTATCGGTGTTCAGTTACAACCATTAAGATGTTATGGCCAGAAAAATTATCGGCCCATATTTCTACGAGAATGAGGTTTCCGTGACTTGTTTACAAAGTAATCGTCGACAAATTTGTGCTGGCAATTGTAGAGCAGTACCCTAGCTTGTGGTTCCGACTAGACGGAGCGACAGCATCCTTCACCAGATTTAACTGTCCCAGACGTCTTTATTTTTTTTTTTTTTTTTTTTTTTTTTTTTGAGGATATTTAGAAGACAAAGTGTATTTTAATAAGCCAGAGACTATTAGATAGCTGAAGCTAAATATACGAGATGAAATACGGCGCCTGCAACCAGAAACATTACGTGGTGTAATGTACCGAGCATGAAGGTGGACATTTGTCTGATATCATATTTTACACATAGTGCCTTTAAATTGCCAGAAAATGTTTTTAATATACATCAAAAAAAATAAAAACAAATGAATCTTACAAGAGTAGTACGTGTTTTACATTTGGGCAACACTGTAGTTCAAGATATCCCACACAAGGTGACCTTCGCATAAAAATTTTCTAAATAACTTGACTTAACACAATAACTTGACTAAGACTTAACTATGGCATGACTTACATAATTTGACTTAATATTGACTTGACTTAACTATGACTTGCTTTTGACTTGATTTTAACTTGACTAAGACCCAACTTCACTGTGCTTGACTGGACTATGGCAGGAAAACTTTCTAGCTTAAGATTTTCTACATAATTTACCTAGAAGTAGAAAACATTAGAAGTTTTTTGACTGCTTTTAAAATTTGCTAGAAGTCAGTTAGCAAGTTCACACTCTAAGGCAATGTAGATATATCGCAAACTAAATCATAAACAGTTACAACTTAAAATAAAAAATGTTCAGAAACGCAAAAACATGGTTGGAAAAACGTTAAAGAAGACAGTGAGGCCAACGAAATTTTCGTGGTAATTTTAGATTGGATTTGTGAACTGGTTTCTGAAAAAATAACGTTTTTTAAAAATGTTGTGTTCTGACTGTTCATGATTTAGTGTGCGATATTTACATACTTTATGTTACTTATCAAAACTAAAGACATTCGAATTTAAGCTCTAGTCAAATATTAATTTGACACGCGTCATGCAAAAATTTTCTCGTTTAATTTAGAACTGTTAATTATGCATTCGGGATTTATTATGCAAAAACTAATTATCGATACATGCAAAACAGATGCGCCACTTAATAAAACGAATAGCAACAACAAAAATAAAAAAACATGGCATTTTGAGCAACAAAGGCGATATTAGATGTGACATCAGACAAAGAGGCAGGAACAACAAACAAACATTATTTAATTATAACGATGCCACTGTAGCAAAATTAAACAAAACAAAAACGTTTTGATGACCAATAAATATGCAACTAATTGCAGCAGCAACTTAAAGTATGCAACACAAAAAAGGGGAGATTTTTTTTAGCCAACTTAAGTATTAATGACCATAAACGTATATTTTACGGTTAAAGAATGTTTCAAACTTTAAATTTAAGGAAAATAAAACCAATAAAAAGTTACGCGTTAAAATGAAAATAAGGAAATGACTTTAAGATAAAAACTAGTGTTTATTTTTAATGTGAACAATCAGCGACAAATGCAAGATAAAAACGAAAGAAAAAAAAAACAATCACCAACAACTGTGTGCGTGTGTGTTACTAAATAACAAAACATTAGAACTGTCGACATCTATACATATGCACTCGTACTTTGTTTTTTTTTTGCATGTACTTTTGCTAAGTACATAAAAAAAGAACGTGTTAATATATTGTATAGCCTACATTTAGGCGCAGTATGAGACTAAATTTTAAACTAAGAGCATTTTAGGCTAAAACGAAGCCAGTTCACTCAAATACTTACACATAACCATGCACGTTTATGTTGCACTACAAAATGCAGTTGCCAACATAAAAAAGTGTCTGCTAATGTCATTATTTATGTGTATGTATGAGCGGGTGTGCTAATGTGTCTGTATAAAATGCGTGTTTCCATACGATACAGGCGGAAGTTAGTCTGCATATACACAGGCAGTTGGTATGGAGTTTGGTTAGTTACTCATATGCGAGAGTCAGAAATAAGTAGGAGTAGTGTTGAAAATATGCGGGTGAATTTATAAAGCCGATAACAGTGGATGGCCAAAAGTAAATTGTTTTTAATGTGTCTATTGAAATTTATCAATATGCGAAATTTTCTTTATAAACTTTTTCTTGTGGAATTTGTCCAACGATTTTCTCTAGAAAGACTTAACGAGCCCGAAATTTAAAACATAGAAAACCTTTATGAGCTCAACAAAATAAAACTCTTAACGACTTAAAACCCTTAAAAGCTTAAGTTTCTTTTTATTACAACCTTAATGAGCTTAAGATTTGCTTAAGAATTCTTTATGAACTCAATATTTTTTATAGAAGCCATTTAAGAGCTTTAGATTTTTTATTAAAACTTTCATGAGCTCAAGATTTTTTATAGAAAGATTTAACGATCTTAATATTTTCTATAGAAATCCTCCACGAACTCAAGATGTTCCGCAGAAACCCTTAACAAGCTCCAGATTTTGCATAAAACCCACCAGAAAGCCAAGATTTTATATAAGACACCTTCATAAGCTTTTTAAAAACGAACTTAAGGTTTTCTATTGAAAACCATTATGAGTTCAAACTCCGGATTTTTTATCGAAATCTTTACTGAGCTTTAGAGTTTATATAAAATATTTTATGAAGTTTAAGATTTTCCATCGATATTATTGGTTAGCTAAAGACCATGGATATTCTACTGCAAGCGTATACGAGCTTGAGATTTTCTTAAGAAATCTTTACAAAAAAACCCAAGATTTTGGCGAGCAGAGGATTTTGTATAGAAATCTTTCGTAAGCAGCTAATTTTAACTCGAAAATTCTTCGCGATCGCGAACGAAAGGTTTTGTACATACATTTTTCGTGAGAAGAAGATTTTGTACAGAAATTATTAACGAACAGAATGTTTTCTATGTAACAAATTTCTAGGTTATCTGTGATGAAGTCAATTGCATTAATTTCATCATTCACTGTATCGCATGTAGTCGATAATTTTAAATATATGCATGTGTAAAAGTTTTCATTTTCTATATTCAAATTACCAATACAATAACACATTAGAATTTCAAATTATTCGTTGTTTGTTATTGGCATGTGTGTGTATCTGCTAAAACGTTTTTTAAGCAACTGTAAAAACTTATATAATAATATTTCGTATGAAATTTGCAGGGTCTGACTGTATTTTCATGAGGGAAAAGTGGTTTAGAATGGGTTCCTTTTTTATATGAATGTATGTACGTATGTTTAGATAGGTATACAGGACTAGTACCAAAATGCAAAAACAAACTCACATTTATATTTTAACAGTATTTCGCGAACTGCATAAATATTATGCGATTGAGAAAACAACAACGACATAAACTTATAATTGAAACCACCACTCTTCATATACACAATACACAACCAGCTTCAAAGAGGATAAATTGCAAAAAATATATAAAACACACACTCTTCGTTTATTGTAGATTAAATTAATTTAGGAAAACGTTAGAAAATTTTATGCAAAATAACAAGATCGATATTTTTAATTGTTCATATTGTGTATGATGATGTTCAACATGACAGGTTGTTAAAATAGGGATAGTAAACGTTAAAGTTCAAATGATTTAAAAGATTTTCTGGGTTAAAACAAAAGTCAAGGGGGGATCTAAATTCCTTTAAGTGCTTTAAAAATTTAAAAAATAGGCAAAATCATTTAAATTGTTTTTAGTAAGGAAAAAACTGATCTTAAAGAGAAATGTTTTGCCAACTTTAAAATAGTTTGTGAAGCAATTTGTGGGTATGTGATTTAGAGCAATTTGTAAAAAGGTATTACAGGAATTTTATTGCTACTCATTATGATCTCTGTATAGATGGTTATAAAAAATTTATATTAGTCGGTGTAATTTTTATGGCTCATATCTGTGGTCACAAGTCATAGCAGCCTAAATCTGTTTTTCTATATTTTCTGGTGTACTAGTTTAAAGTTTGGTATCTTCACTGAAAATCAGTAGACGTCTTTTTTTGGAAAACTTTGCTACAGATTCCAAAGAAACGAATTTCTTTACTTATTTGTTAAAAAAAATAATTGTTTATTCTCGTAGTCAAAAGATATTACCGAAAAAGACACTTAGGCTTTTATGAATTATTGAACGAAAGAAAGTCAAAAAGTTTAAGTTGAGTTAGGCTATTATTCCAGATAAAATAAAAAAACTTTCAGTGTGCCTAAGTTGACATAAATTATTATTCTATGCCAAATTTTTTAGATTCGATCTCTCATGTTGAGTTAGGTTGTTATTACTATATAATAATTCATAAAGTTTTAAGAATAACGACATAAGTTGTTTTAGGCAATAATAAAAAATAATGTTTATATATTTTGTAAACCTGAATTGACTTAGGCGGTTACGACACAACAATAATTTAGAAAAATAACTTAGGCTTTTGATTTTTAAGGGTTATTGCCTTCCTATAACAGACACAAAAATGAACATTTATAGCAATTTGATTTAGACACGCTAAATACTAATAACTCAATTGTGTCCTAACTCGAGATAGTCTGTAATGTGTTGTGACCACAGATATGGGCACTGCACTATCGTTTATTATGGACTTCCCTGCGGGAAATTTGTGTCAATTGTTCCTAAAGCACTTACCCCGCGACCAATGAACAAATTATTATTAAGTGGACTGGATTGTCATAGGTGTAAACAAGACATATCACTGTACTGGTGATAAAGTGTTTGCATTGTAGTTACTCCAGACGAAAGGAATGTTACTACAGAGGTTCACTCGGGACAATATCTGCGATAGACATTATTTTACCAGAAATTGAATGTGTCCTTTTAGGTTATTTCAGTGACCTGTTACAAAGTGACAAAAAGGTGTCCTCCTATTACATCGTCATGTTAAACTGGCAAGTCCTCTTCATATAAAGTGTTAGAGCTAGAACCGGTCCCTACCACTTTTAAGCTGTCACGTGACAAGTTTGAAGCCAGTTCTCTTTCCTCTAGGGTTACTACCTTCCTCGAAATTTTGTGGTTTAAACTTACATTATATTAAAATTTATTTGTATGGGTATTTTCATTTAAATTTTTTGTTGTTTAAGTAATTTTCAGAATAAATGTTTTTATAGGACCTTTTGATTCTTATGGACTTACCGCGCTCTTGGGTATACACCACAACCACCACGTAATCCCCGAAATTATCCCTTCGTCAGAAAAAGCACTTTATTTGAATACCGTACGTAAAGGTACGTAAGCTCAGCCTATTGGAAGTGCTAATTATCAGAAAGGTAAATCATCTGCAAAGACAATCATCTAGAAAGACAGGAAGCATTTCTCGCCAAAAGCATACCAACGGATGCGTCAACCAATAGACACCCCAGTATCTTGCTTACCTAGGGCTACTGACTTCCATGGCACCAGAAAGATCGGTTGTATTTTCGCCGCCGTCGTTGAAATTTGTATCAATTTTAGTAAATTTTGTTCGCCGTCAAAGATATTTTTGATTAGTGTTCTCAACGTCTGCAATTTCACATCGGCTTCGAGTTAAATATTATGGCATATCTAACGTGCCGGCGTAATAACTTTTAATTATTTTCGACATGAGTTACAGACAACATTTTTTCACTTTTCGAGAAACGTGGAATGCACAACTCTTTGAAGTAGACTTTGAAATACAAAATATAAGGTTTTATACTTTTTTTAAAAGCATTCAAGTTTAAAAATCTAGTAAAACACAAGTTTGGTAAAGTTTTTAAAGACAGACCTTAGTACGGTTTAATTCGTACGGAATTGAGTTGCCCGTTAAACATTAACAATTCCCCCCAAACCGAAAAATCGTTGACAAGACTTTTAATTACTATTTGTATGTATATATGCCACATCCGCTCTATTAATATGTAAATATTTGTAATTAAAATAGAATTTATTTTAATTTTTTTTACCATTCAATTTCATTTAAGATAGAAAAAATCCAATTAAATAATTTTAATTATTAAAATTGCTTTGTCAAAAACAACAACATTAAGGGAATAAACTGATGTTTGGAAATGGCCAGCAGGAAGCAATGAGGTGAAAATTGCAATGATTGTAAAACAACTGCAACAAAAAAAAAAAAAAAAAATTAACTGCATTTAAACAATTTTGAAAAACCGCGCATTATAAAAAAACTACATACTCAACATTCTATTTTATTAAAAGATTAAAGTGAATGAGAGAGAAAGAGTGATACGTATATAAAATTTGATTAAAAAACAGCAAATAATAATGGAATAAAATATTAGAAGGGAAGGGTTGGGTTGTGCAAAACACTTTGAATATTTTACTATTTGTGTACATTTGTTTATGTACACTCGTATGTATAAGTTTAAAAGGGTTTGTTTAAATGTATTTGTATTTTAAAATTAAACAAGTGCATATTTTATCAACCAAAATGCAATCGAATATATAAAACTAAACAAGCAATACTCTTAATAACAGTTTCTACAAATAAAATTATAACAACAGTCAGGACAATATTGAACATTTGGCGGAAATAAAAAAAAAAAAAAAAAAAAAAACAAACTAAAGTGTATACAAAATTTATACACACATTGAAATGCAGACAACAGCTACTTCCTCTCTAACACTTCCGCTACAAATACTACTCTAATGCAAATACACATATTTATTTACATACATTTGGTGGACTTAAATCTAAACGAAAAATCTGTATAAAGGATTATATATTTTTAGTTAGCAGTTTTTTGTTCAATTTTTTATTTAAATAAATCTTAAATTTCCAAAAAATATTCTCACGTTAAATATTTTATAAAATTTTTAATTGCCTGGACATTTTTTTATTTCCAGTAACGCTAACATTCCCGGAAAATACCGGGAGTTTTGTTTACAACAAAGGTTTTAATCTATATAAAGGGTGGTTAAATTGTAAGGGCCGATGTTGAATGTGAACCACACCTAAACGCCAAGTTTTTTTTCCGAAATTTATTTGACATTTCTCTATTTCAGACTTACTCAATTTGAACCATGGAGAGATAGACAATCCAACAACGTGTTAAAGTTATCCAGACTTATTATGAAAATGGGCGTTCAAACAAAATGCATATCGAAGAAAATCATCTTCAGTGATGAGGCACATTTTCACCTCAGTGGATTCGTCAATAAACAGAATTGCCGCATTTGGGCGAATGAGAATCCAAGAGTGATTATCGAAAAACCAATGCACCCACAAAGAGTGACTGTTTGGTGCGGTTTATGGGCTGGCGGCATCATCGGGCCGTATTTTTTCCAAAATGAGGCCGGTCAGGCAGTTACTGTGAATGGTGTTCGCTATCGTGAGATGATAACGAACTTTTTATGGCCCGAATTGGAAGATATGGATGTGGACGATATGTGGTTTCAGCAGGACGGTGCCACTTGCCACACAGCTAACGAAACAATGGCTCTTTTGCGCAACAAATTCAATGGCCGTGTTATCTCACGTAATGGCGATGTCAATTGGCCGCCAAGATCATGTGATTTGATTTGGACTTTTTTCTTTGGGGTTATTTGAAAGAAAAGGTGTACGTCGATAAGCCAGCAACAATTCAAGAGCTAAAGGATGAGATAATTCGGCACATTAACGGCATAGAACCTCCATTATGCCTCAGGGTCATCGAAAATTTGGACCATCGGATGGAGGTGTGCGGCCGTGTACGCGGCGCCCATTTGGCCGATATTTTGTTCCATACATAATTGAGTAATACCAATATATCATAATAAAATAAAATTATATAAATTTATATAAAAACGTTTGTGCCGTGTATGTGCTCCTTAGACTCAGGAACCGCTGGACCGATTGACACCAAACTTGGACAAAAAGCCAGGTTTCTTTTAAGTTTAATCTCGATAGGTGGCGCTGTTGTCGTGATATTAAATTTTTTTTTTATGGTACGATTTCGCTAAAATTCCCATATTTATGAAAAAAAAAAAAGTTTCCTGATTTAATCAAAGTTACTTACTAACAAAATTCTCCAGTATTTTTTTTTATTTCTATTTAGAAAATCCCAAGCGACGCTGGGATCAAACAGCTAGTTTAAATATAAAAGAGCCAGTTTTGACTTCGTATTACATAAAAAATTAAGATAAAAATTTATTTAGTTTGATTATTTAAGTTTTCATAGTATATTGACTTAACAAGCTGGCCTTAGTATCACAACAATACAAAAACAACAGCCAAAGCAAAAAAAACAAAATCAGCTGTTTCCTCGAAGCCACCTTGTACAACTTTCTTAAAGTTTCTTTGATTTGGTCAAACAGATGTTTTTTGATAATATTTTTATTTTCTGTGTACTAGTGCTTCCATACTTTTATCTTAATTTAAAAGGATTAATCAAGCGGCACTTAAAAACTAAAAATTGCATTTAAACACACTTTGAATTTAAATAAAAATTTACTAAATACGAAGTAAAAAACTGACCATAAGAGTTTAAAGATTCTAAATTTCTACAAAAGCTAAAAATATATTTAAACAGTTAGTTTTGAGCTTCTTTATTAAGGGTACTCTTATCAAAACGCACGATGTCAATTGTAAATAAAACAAAAAGTTTTCAGAGAATTATCTTAATATTTTTTATAATGATAGAAAAATGTGTGAAACAAAATATCGGCCAAATGTTTGCTAAGGTTTCGGTGGCATACCTTTTTCCGATGGTCCATATTTTTAGTGACTTTGAGACATAATTGAGGTTTAATGTCGTTAATGTGCCGAATTATCTTATCCTTTAGCTCTTGAATTGTTCTTGGATTATTAACGTACACTTTTTTTTTAATATCCCTAAAGAAAGAAGACCAACGGTATTTAGTCGCATGATCGTGAAGTCCAGTAAACATTGGCTGTGTGGCTCCATCCTGTTGGAACCACATATTGTCCAGGTTCATAACCTCAATTTCTGGCCCTAAGAAGTCAGTTATCATCTTGATATAGCGAATACCATTCACGGTATCTGCTTGGCCGACCTCATTTTTAGAAAAAGTACGGCTTGCTGAAATTTGCGCACAATTCTCCCGATTGTGGACACATTTGGTCGATTATGCTGACCAAAAAAAAGCACGAAGGGCATGAAGAGTATTTTGATTTGAACGCCCATTTTCGTAAAAGGCTTCAACAATCTTAACGCGCTGCTCAATTGTGTACCTCTCCATGGTTGAATTTGTCAAAAAAACACGGAAACAAAGAAATGCCAAATTAAGTTAGGCAAAAAATTTGACGTCAAGGTGTGGCTCAAAACATCGTGCATTATGTTTGGCCCACCCTTTATATTGTCTTCCGAGGTTTTTAGTTATTTTACATTAAAGCAATGAATGAAGCAACTCTAGAAAGAACGTTGATTGGCATGATTAGCCTCAGCAATTATTCGTCCTTTTCTGTAAACCAGTTTGTGAATGGTTCAAAAAACCGCACAACTTCAGAACCCGGCTTTTGGGTTTTTATTTAATAGCCGGTTCAAATAACTGGGTATTTCGATTTTTCCTTCATTTATTAAAAATATTTAACTATTTTGATTTTTTTAGAAACCGGTTTTCGGTTTTGTTTATTTAATAACCGGTTCGAATAACAGGGGTTTTTGGTTTTTTCTTATTAATAAAAATATATCAAATTTTTTTTAACATTTTATTTTAACCAAAAACAAATTCAAGAGGAACCGGTTTTCGGTTTTGTTTATTTAATAACTGCTTTGTATAACAGTGTTTTTTGGTTTTTTCTTAGTAATAAAAATATATTGAACTTTTTTTTACATTTTACATATTTTAACCAAAAAACCAATTCATATTTGGACGCTTTTAGTCTCCAAGAGCAAACCGAGGCCAAATTACGGCATTCGATATCGATTAAAATTCGCATTTAAGTTGTATTGCGCCTGGATTAAATTTAAAATTAAAACCATGAAAGAAACCCGTCTAAATAATTAAAAACCGTTTTTCGAATATTTCGACTTTCGGTTGCGATCTTGGTTTCTGTAAACAAACGAGCAATTTTAGCCGATTTTGAACCATTCCAAAAACATGACTTCAAATGCTTAAAAAAAATTTTACATCAATTGAAATTCCAAAAAAAAAAAAAAAAAACCTGACATCCCAAATTAGTAACCTTTAATTAGCCCTTTGTTAAGTGGATTTATTAATGAAGACAATTTGCTGAAATAACGCTTTAAGTGTTTGCAAAAGAAGTTAAAAATAACCTTCAGAAATTCGCTATACCCACCAAGCAATTAATGTTGTATTTTAGACCCATGTTGTTAAAATTTTTCTTCGCTTTCACTAAATTGCGCTTTACGCCAAAATACAAAAAAAGTTAAATAATATATAAATTATTCTTTGAGAAACTATTTAAAATGCTTTGTGGCGTAACGTAACAAGAAAGTAGACTTTCCTGTGGAAATACCCATATCCGAACAGAACTTCTAACCCTGAAGTAAAACAAATAAGTAAAAAATGAACTAGATCTTCTTGGATAGTTTATACTCAAGTCGATCTTTCCCCTCCTCAAAGAAGATTTCTACGCAAAACATAATTTTTTAAACGAATTCTAATAATTTCTATTATTTTTTAATTTTACAATTCATTGCTTGTAATTCTTTTTACTTAAGGCTATAATTATAAAACATTTTAACCAACTGACAGAAACATGGAAACTACTTTCTAAAACACACAAATAAAAATGCTTTAAGATTTTAAGCATCCAAAAGCCCTTAAAAATATGCAACATAACTCCAGCACAGCAAACCTACGTCATCATTGATATCAGTAATTTGTTCGATTATTTGGTTAATAAAAAAAAGAAAAAAGCTATACTAAATCCGTTTACATAAAAAACAACTATCAGGTTATGCTACAAGTAAACAATTATATACCTGAAGTCAAAATTAGTTTATGTATCTGTCTCTACGCAAAAAAAGTTGTTCATTGCAGTTAAAATTTCGCGGCATACACATATTTTACTAGGAACATTTACATACCTAAAAAATGATATAGCCAAAAATAGGTCCATATATTGTATATTTTTCCAATACTCTCTCTCTTTTACTCACTCTATTTCGCTCTCTGGCTTTATACCAATAACCGAAAATATTGATTAGAGATTATAAGCCAAAAATTTAACACAGCTTTTAGAGCCATGTTGTTGCATATGATTTCATTTCTAAACCAAATACGAAATGAATCAATACCCCCCATCCTAAAGAACCACCCGAAAAATTGGGAAAATCTAAAAGAGCTCATCAGTTGAAAAATTTGCAACGAGAGTGTGCACATACATACATATATAAAATATGACGAATGTGCACAATTGCCATTGAAGTATTAGTGTGGTTGAGTTAATGCTTTTTTTCTTCCTATTTTTGTATTTACCACAAAACGACATTTGTATTTTGGAAACAAGAAATTGTTCATTGCAACGTCAAAATAGTTAGTAGTTCCAACTACGCATTTCTAACGACAGTAGGGTGGCTACAAACCGATTTGCTACCTTTAATTAATCTAGAATAATATAAGCCCAGTTAAATCGCTAAAAATTAACGCACCAAAAGGCTCCACAAACTTTTACATATAAAAACCTAACGATTGAAGCGGCAAAATAGAAAAATAGAATAGATAGAAAAAAATTAAATACAAGCTAGAAGAGTATAAAACCAGCTAAAAAGGCATTCGCAAAGCCTAGAAAGACTCAAGCTGTAGGTCCCCCAAACGCATTCTATGCTTTTGTTACATTCTGGACCTTTTTTCAAGACGCAATCAAAGGAGAAAATAAAATAAATTCATGCGTTCGATTCGTTGGTATATGCATTATAACACGCATCAACGCACTGAACACGTAGTGTGGCCCTCCAGCTTAAAAGGAACAGTAAGCTGTCAAATTAATCAAGCTCGTGTACGTTTGCTGAATTTAATATCGATATTGCTTTGATTTTCCATCCAGCATCGTCGGTGTCGCACATACAAGCAACTTTTCACTTATATAGGGTGTTTTTGTTAGACGTAGAGAACTTCCGATAGTGATAACTGTAAACTAGATGTCAAGCTAATGAAGTGCAAGAATGATAAAAACAAGATTACGCATTGCGCATGTTTACAAAATTCAACTGTTTAATATGACGTCACATCAGCGTATTATACACATATTTATTTGCTTGTGTTTCTATAATTAAGCTGTACTTATGCTCTGCTGTGACGTAGATGCGCAGAAACATTTAATTTTTCAAAGCTGAATGCGTTATCTTGTTTTCTTTGTATCATGAATGAAGTGTGTTTGAGTTTTTTCAGTATACTTTGGCAAATCACCATGCAGACTTACACCAGAACAACGTTAACAAATTGTGGAAATTTATTGGCGCTGTCTTCGCCAAACTTAAAGAGAACTTCGTCAAGTTTGCGGTGCGCATAATCGACCATCTAAGCAGCTAACACGCAATACTATGGATCAATTCATGACCTCATTTACTCTTTTGAATAATATTTATCCAAGTCGAGCTCGTACCGTGCATACAGAAAAAGCCATTGCCGCTGTAGACGTGATTGTGACTGAGGACTCGAATTCATCGATCCGACGTCGTTCTCAGCAACACGGTCTCTGCCCGTCCACTACTTGGAAAATTTTGAGAAAAGATCTTGGCCTGCATCATTATTTACAAGGTTTTTTAAGGACAATGTCAATTTATATAAATATGGCGTAATTGTTTGTGTTTCAAAAACCAAGTCAATGAGATCAAAAATCCAGATTACACAACATCTATCAATGGACTAGCAAAATGTAGAAAAAGTACTCTTTTTACTACCTCGGGAGCGTTATATATAAAACTGCCGGCAAAGTAGAATTAGGCCAGGCGGGACCACCATTTAGCCAACTCAACGAACATTAATATGCTGAACCGAACACAACGAAGTTTGTGTTTTTTTACGAAAAACAGAACGCAATGAATTTTTGCTCATCTTTACGTTAAGTTGGATTAGTACAGTAGTTTTAGTGTACGAAGAGCACAAACATAAAAAGGTTTTTTTTAAGGTATTTACTCCACAAATACTATTAGTGTTTGTGTTTCCATATTTCTACCGTACAGAACACTAAAGTACAGTATATAAGCTTTATTTTCGAATACTGGTTCAAACACTATCAGCAACCACCAGTTGTGGGCATTTACTGGTCACATTTCTATTCATATCAAATTAAGAGAAATATTGGCACTGGATTGGGCATTACAAAGTCCTCATGATAGTATATATCTAGAAGCTACATTGATTGGAACCCACAAAACAGTCGAAGAAGAAGACAATGGCATTAAACAAAACCGAGTGGAATACATTCGTTAATTCGTTTTCATAAAAACGAAACGATGTGTAGTTATCTACATATCGTTAAAAATGTCCTTAGGTCAAAATTTTGACCTTCATTAAGTGCTAAATCTGTATTTATTTACATTCTAATGTTTTGTGAGTTAAAGCATTTTAACTAATGTCGCTTGATTTTTATTTGGAAAAATAGATTACAAACTAAACCTAAATTTCCCTGGAGTACAAATCAACAGCAAATTAATATAAAGTTTCTAAGCTTAAAGGCTGCTGCACATGTTGTAGAGAATAGGGTCGCCATTTTTCTAACAAAAAACCAGTACCCCTAATAAACATAACTACATACATCAAAAGTTTGCTAATATATAGAAAAAGTGCGTAACACGTAACACAATTTCTAAACTGGGTGTGTATGAGTAGGGTTCCTATTCATAAAAAAAATCAAAATTTCCGGGGAAAAATATTTTTAAAATTAGCGGATTTAAGTTATGAAATTTCCCTGCAAAATCCTTAACCCAAACTTAAGATTTTGTGACATTAAACGCTTTTGTAACATTAACCGATGTCGAAAAAAGTTCTTCAAGAAAAACTTTTGGTTTGGAAAAACGACTTAATTTTGCAAAAAGAAAAAAAAAACATCTAAAAACTATGACAACGATTTTTTAACGAAGATTAACACATTACTTGCGAAAACATAATGAAATATATTTCAAAACATTTTGGAGAACTTTAAATCCGCGATTTCTAGTTGATACTTAGTGGTGACTCACAAGCATCAGCTGATTTGTTTTTGTTAATTTTTTTACCTGTGTTTACGTTCATACACAAACAGTTTGTTTCGTTAATTTTTCTTTTCCTTAAACTTTTACTCATGTAGAATACTACAATTACGAAAACAAAAGGAAAAAAGAAAATTGACCAGTACGGCCAAACCTTTACCCCTATCTTCTAAAAATTAAAGACTTGACGACAAAAACATGACGTGTGTGAATCAGAACTTAACCATCCACTTGAATTTCTGTCAGGACGATGCAAGCAACGCGAGCGCATTCAAGACGATTTTATAACAAAACAAAATTATTACCTGAAAAAATCGCTCAGTTTTTTTATTGACTCTATTTAATTCCATAATTATAAATATTATGTATTACAAATCTTTTATACTATTTTACACATTTTGCTCCCACGGGAACGAAAGAAAAATTTTCTACATTCCCGGAAACGCAAAGTCGGGAAAATAAGAAACTCTAAGATGACTGCCTATATAGAGAAAAAGGTTTTTAGAACTAAAATACAAAACATGTTTTAAAAATTCCCTTAATGCAAACTAACACAATAACAGACACGCACATGCATTTGTATATAAGCATACACACACACATCTCTATACAGATTCATAGAAAATTGCATACTGTGGTCAACCGGATATGCCTATGCTTGTTTACAGCAGTAGCAACAACAAAAACAACAAGGAATTGGTACTTTAGCACAATGGCGGCATATATAAAAAAGAGTAGGAAGGTGAGTGTATGTTAGTTAAATAAAATGTAGACTTATGTATACGTAGTTATGTAAAAAAATTAGCGTAATTTTCCCCTATTTTATTTTCTAGCCACTCTGTTAACAATTAACAAATGCATTTGCACTCAGAAAAATGTAAATGTATTAATTTTTTTCTATTAATAAAAAAAAAAAAAATAAATAAATGGGAAACGTAAGCGTAAAATACAAAAACCTAGCTGTTAAAAAAAATAGTATTCATATGATGGCGAGAGAATTGTAAAACGATTGCTTTTGGAAGAAGTGTTTTGCATCAAAAACTATTCAAAAGGGGTTACAAATATCTATTGATTTTTATATTTTTTCTTTGATACAAAATTCAATTAGCGATGATGACAAAGTATGTAGTTGTAATGTAATTCTAAAGATGTTGATTAGTCGAACTTCTCCGCGCCCAATTGTTTGGACTGATTTTTATGATACAAACAATTCTTTATGAAATTGCAAAAAGTCTATTTGATTTTAAATAAAAAAAAAAAAAAATTATAAAATATCTCAAAATGCTTCTGAAAAAAAAAAATCGGTCAAAATAAAAAATTAAACAAGATAGTCGGTCAAGCACCACCATTTGATATCCTTCCTTCACCACAGTTTATATAGAAACGGTTTCTGAAAAATATCGAACAATCGATCACCCTACTTTTAACACAAATTTGACTAATTTTGCATACCAGGTCCTTTTTTAAGGATCTTCTTTAGACGACCTTACTTCTCAGTTTTTCTTTTATTTTTACGTCTTTTCTTTTAACTTATGACTTCCTTTGAAAAAACTTAACTGCAAATAGAGACCAGCAAAAAAAACTGTAACATTTCTCAACATCAACAAAAGCTAATTAGATTTTGTTGATTGTCTTTTATGAATTCACTTTTAAAAAAGTAAAAAGAAAATATTCACAGGACATATATTTCACTGTTTTCTAAGACTGAAGTATTTATCTTTGACACAGAGAACAAGGCTCAAACCAAAATAGAGTAAGAAACTAAATTTACGCATTATTTCACAATAAGGAAAATATGTTTTTAAACAAAGAACAAAATCTTGATTTATAAGCACAAAAAAATAAAAAAAAAATTAAAGGAAGTGGAAATGTTTTTTACTTCAAATAAACCAACTCTGACTACTGCAGTTAAGAATAGAGCTCTTGTGTTTAATGTCTGATGCTATTGCCACTCTTTCTCGCTCACTCACTCCTCGTTTGGTCAATAGTGCTTGAAGCTTGATTTTTGTAGTTTTTAGTCTGTAAATTTAAATTGTGTTGCATTTGTTTTTATGTTTTCCTTTTTAAGGACAACAAGTGTATCATCATAAAGTATTTTTTAGTTTATGAGAAGTTTTTATTCGTCGCTTTCACTGTCTTCTTTTTCTTTGCTTTTTTAATCATTTATTTATTCATAAATGAGAACATGGTGTTTGATGTAGAAGAAAAAAAAAAAGTTTTTATTCCCTTTTTTTTAAACAGGCCTACAAGTGACCCTGGTTGTTCTGCCTCAAGTATTCAGCCTCCAATTTATTTTGTAACGCAAAACCGTGTTTGGAGGTTGCAGTGTTGCAACACTTATACGCAACATATGATTGTCAATAACTGTGTAAAGTTTTATTTCCTTTGTGTATTTTTTTTTTTTCTTTGTTAGCGGCCAGTTTTTTTTACACAGTTCAAAAATAGTTGTAATGGAGAAAGAGTGTAGAGTACACTGTTGCCAATTTAGAGATTTTCCCGCTAAATCTAGCGTTTTTGAAATGTCAATCGCGGGAAAAAATACGTTTTAGCGGTAAGCGGCAAATCTAGCGATTTTCAAACAACTCTCAGCGGCTTATTTTCGCTACAAAAACCTTTCTCAAATTTAAAATTTACAGATTTTTTACTTTTTCTTTTTCTTGCTAAAAACTACTTATTTATGTTCACGGTTTTAATTACTTTTGAAGTTTTAGTAAACTGAAGATTGTAACGGATGGTTAAAAAAAAGGGCCGATGTTGAATGAGAACCACACCTAAACGTCAAGTTTTTTTCTGCATTTCATTCTTTGGAAAAGGTATACGTCGATAAGCAAGCAACAATTCAAGCGCTAAAGAATGAGATAATTTGACACATTAACGGCATAGAACCTCAATTATGCCTCAGCGTCATCGAAAATTTGGACCATCTGATGGACGTGTTCCGCCGAGGTCGCGGCGGCCATTTGGCCGATATTTTGTTCCATGCCTAATTGAACCATACCAATATTATTAAATAAACAGAAATGACAATAATTTCCTAAATAATTTGTGTTTTATTCAAAATCGATATCGGCTCTTAAAACTTTACCATCCTTTATACACTGAAAGAATTTTATTCACATATCCAATGGATTTTGACATTAATCCAATAAAAAATTACATTAAAATTCAACCTATGTAACGTTTTATTGGATTAATGAAGAATGTTACACTAGCCCCTCGTTAATGAAATGTTTCATAAAATCGATAAAAATTTTAATTGGTTTAATGACATTAATTCATTAAATTACTGATTAAATTTGGTCATTTTTATGACCATATATATATTTATGTTTATTTATTTAAGCCATTTCAATGTGCGTTTTGAGTTGTTGTAAATTTTATTTTTTTCCTGTTTCAAATCATCAAGTTATATCTAATTGCTTAAAATGGCAAATAAAAACCAAAAATAGCTCAAATGTTATAAACTTTTTTGCGTTTATGTGCTTAAGTACTAAGTTTGTCATGCCGAGTGAAACTGTTTTTAAATTCATCAAAGACCCCAAAAAGTGTAGATTTTCTGAGTCCTTAAGCCATGTCCGACTGTCTATGCGTCTGTTGAAATCACGCCCACTTTCAAACGACTCAAAAGGAAATATAAATATTAAACAACCACCCTTAAAAGTTTATCATTTTGTTACAAAAACTAGCATAACTAGTGGCGGCATGCACATATTGATATAAGATTTTGCAAAAATTCGTTCTATATGACTAAAAATCATGCTGTTAGATTTCGTGAAGATCGCTCAATAATTAACGATAGGCCTCATATAAAGCCCACTCCAAAAAAAAAAAACTTTTAGTAAGTAACAATAATGCTATTGTAATAAATTTGCTCCGCCACAGTTTTATATGACTAGTAATCACGCTGTCAATTTTTGTGATTATCAGTCTATAACTTACCATTGGTCTCATATAAACCCTACTCTCGGAAAAAGCTTTAGTACGCCTAAAACCGTAAAGCTCTCAATCTGTGTTCTATTATAATAACAATTGGTCAGTCATAGTTTTATAAGACACTAAATTGCTTGTTCAAATTTCGTGAAGATCGGCCCATAATTTGCCGGAGGGTAAAAAAGATTCGTCACAGCTGAATGCACAACTCTAACATATTTTTGTTATGGGAATAAAATAGATGAGTATGTAACGTAATTTGAGAATCGTATACCTTTGAAAAAGTCACATATATCTAGATTTATATAAAACCTTTAAAAATGTTTTTGTTTTAGCGGTATTTTTAAAAAAATTCCCGCTAAATTAAATATTTAGCGGTTTCTAGCGGTTTTGAAGTCCGATTTGGCGGGAAATGTTCAAAAAAAGTTGGCAACAGTGGTAGAGTATGATGTTATTGTGTGTGTTTTTTGCTTTCTCTAGATAGCAGACATGTTGTTTGTATGTGTGTTTTTTTTTCGTAATGTCATTTAACATCCGTCTATAGGTTCCGTTTGATGTCCAGATGACAGTTTGTTTGTCTGTTTATATTGTCAGGGTTGGGGTTTTTTGTGTTTCAAAACATAACATTTAAAAGAAGCGCAACAAAAAAACTCCAGATGTCTGTTTACTTTTTGTATAATTGTTGTCAATATATGACAACTGTTTTGAAATGTTTGTTAAAGTTAAATGAAATAAAGAAATATTGGAAATTAAATATTTAAGTTAGAAGAAATTGATTGGAGCTGAAAAAATTTAAGTCAGATAAGATTAATTGAAGCTTAAAAAAAATGGTTTTGAAGGTTGGAAACGACAAAAATATTACAAAAAAAAATATTGAAACGACATTATTACAAAAAAAACTACTCCAGGAGTGAAAAAGAGGTTTTTTTTCTTGAAAAGAAGTTTTCTTTCAAGGAAAGGAAGTTTTTTTGATATCTTGTTTTTTTTAGGAAAAGACATTTTTTAACATACAATTTTTTTTTTTATTAAGTTTTTAAAGAAAATCCGTTTTTTGTAAAGAGATGAGAAGGACGCTTTTCAATTTAAAAAAAATTTTTTTTTTTTTTTTTCAATAATAGAAAAGATGTTTTTCTATGCTTAAGAAACGTTTGTTTTTTTAAGTTGTTCTTCTTTTTATATAAATTTTGATGTAAAGATGTTTGTTGAAGATGGAAACACGTTTTTGCAATGAAAAGACGTTAGACATTTTGATTTTTTTTTTTGTAAAAAGACGTTTCTTGTATGAACTGCGACTTTCTACTGTCATTCACTTTCAAGTAATCAGAAATGAATCCTCTGCCAGACTTTCCAAGCAGCTTACTGTTACCGTCATCAACGAAGTAGTTCCTGAGCAATGGATTGTTTGCTGAAGCATGAATGCAACGTGAGATTGTTCACACAGATAGCAGCCCATCACCAATTTTGAAGAGAAGGCCAGCAACCCACCTTCTGAAATCAACAATGCTAACGATTAGCTCAGGCAGCCTCTGCTCCAATAGAAGTTACAGAAATATTGAGCGCTAACCGAGAATATAACGTAAGCGCAAAAAATCAAATTTTACAGGAGAGAGTTTTTAATATTTTATTTCATATACATTCTTTATTAAATTTGTCGCTTACGATAAAATTGTACCTTATGTGACCAAGGCATTTTAGGAGATGATGCAAGTGTTGCCAAAGAAGTCATTTATTAAAAAAACAAAAACTTAAAATTATGTCGGTTACGTTATTTTCGCGGATATGGCTCGATATATATTTTTTTGCTGAAAATACATATGTTTTTCTTAACTAAAAAGAACTTTTTTTTATGAAAAGACCTTTTGTTTTCTTATAAAAAAGAAACTCTGTTTTTATAAAGAAACGCTGTTTCGATAAAAATGCTTTTTCAATAAAAAAACGTGTTTTGAAAAAAAGGTTTTCAAAAAAAGACGTTTTTCGATAAAATGTGTAATAAAACAAAATGAGAGAACTAACTTTAAATACTTTTCGCTTTTTATTCTTTGTTTTAATTAAATTTATTAATAACTCCAAATATAACTTATGAATTTACTGCTGCTCTTAAATAGTTTTCAACCCCTTTTTCTCATATATAAAATTAAATAACATTTTTGTTTTTATTACTTTTAATTTGAATTGAACATAAAATATTTACAATATAAATTTAACAATCATGTATATATTGATGCGATTATTTTTACTCTTTTCGAAATTGTATTTACATGTTTCAACATGAGGACGTCTACGTATTTGTTTGCCGAACCCCCCCAATTTGATAAAAAAAATAACCAATATTGACACTTTTTTTAAAGGAAATTTATAACAACAAAAGTATGAATTTTTATTTACAATATCAACAAAAAAATATGAGGGCTGGTTAAAGGGGGAGTTATTCAACCAAACCCTTAAAAGCGTTCCCCACATTTGAAAGGTGAAAAAAAAATCATATTACATTTATTTTTTAAATACATTTTTAGTATATAACAACGTATGTTTGTTATGTTAGATATACAAACCAATATTTTATATAAAATAGTAAATATTTAAAAATATTTATATGAGTTTGTGTAATAAATTTGCGAAATTATTGCTGAATTTTATTTTATATAAATATAAATATTTTTTTTTGTTTTGTAATTAAAGGCTGAAATGTTTCAATATTCATACCACAAAAGTCTTTTACTACACTCATACCCATTATGCCAGTTACATAAACAGTGATGTAGAGTTAACGAATAATGTTTTAAATCATTGAAAAGCTATTGAGTAATCTTTTATATTTGAATTCACTGAAAATTCTAATCACATCCATAAGAGGTAACAAATATAATCAAAGACTTAGAATTATCCAATTTCTAATTGGCAACACAAAATATTAAAAATATTTTAATAAAATATATATAATTTTTTTAAAATATTACATAATTTTAATATTTTATAAATATGAAAAAAGAATTTATCATAAATTTAAAACCCCCCGACTAAAACTGACATTTTTTAATAAATAACAACTTCAAATTCTCATAGATATTCGTTTAACAAATTATTATAAACCATTTTTTTTTTAAACTCATACTATTTTTGACGTTTTTTGTTTGTTTGTAGCGGATATATTGCGAATCAGAAATGAATTTGAAAATAATTTAATTGTAAAACAACAAAAAATATACATCAAAAAAACTAAGAGCAGCAAAAAAAAAAAATAAATCAAAAATATAAACAACCCCACAAATACGAACAAGATTTAAAGAACCCAACCTCTTTTTTATATCCTTTGCCGAAGATAAAAGAGTATACATAAGTTTGTCATTCCGTTTGTAATTTCAACAATATTGGTCTTAGACCCTATAAAGTATATAAATTCTGGGTCCTTATAAGGGGGATGGGGCTTTTCACAGAGGTGCACTTGTGCGGAAAGCTTTATGTCTGTCATCCACTTGGGGATGACAAGAAGCGATTCCTTTGTCTGAAATTCCCAAGCAGCTCACTACTTCCGGTTTTATACCAAGTATCCCCTGGTAATGCCGTTTGGTCGCTCGTCTGACGGCAGCTAAAGTGAGAAGGCGTACAGCTGAGTAACCTGAATGGCATGTCATGATTATTGCGTCTCAGGTAAGTAGGTGTAATCCACTGAAACTCAACTGTTTCCCACCTGCCTAGAGGTTGTTGGCAGCCCCAACGCTAGGATCGGGTAAGGTGGCCCAATCAGTCGCTTTGCCTTAAACTCAATTTATTAACGAAACCACAACTAATAATGATTATTACCAACCGATCCCCCCGATGACGACCTTCAGCATGAAAAAAATTTCTCGAATTGGAACATGGAACGTGCGCACACTCTTAGATCCATCTAAACTGGCCCAAGTATGCAGAGAGTTTGCGAACTACAACCTGCTGCTTTTAGGTTTGTGCGAAACAAGATGGCCAGAATCAGGAGAACTCAATACCTCCGAAAACCTAAAATTTATCTATTCCGGAAAGCCGGATGACCAGCCAAGGTCAAGCGGTGTCGGATTTCTGCTGTCGAAAGAAGCATATGATGCAATGATTAATTGGAAGCCATATGGAGACAGAATAATAACTGCAAGATTTCGTTCAAGAGCTCGAAATCTTACCTGTGTGCAATGCTATGCACCGACTGAAACGTCAGAATCAACACTGAAGGAAAGTTTTTACAGCCATTTAAATCGTGTGCTATCCGCAATTCCCCGCGGTGACATCGTTCTAATGATGGGCGATTTCAATGCACAGGTTGGCCCCGATAATATAGGTCGAGAGCATATAATGGGCAAACACGCAATTGGAAGGCTTACTGAAAATGGTAGGCTCTTTGCTGAGGCATGTGGCAACGCTAATCTTGTAATAGGGGGCACCTTATTTCCTCACAGAAGAGTACACAAGGCGACATGGGTATCGCCCGACAATGAGACAGAAAACCAAATCGACCACATAGCTATTAGCAAAACCTGGCGAAGTAGCCTCCTGGATGTGCGATCTAGGCGCGGTGCCGATTGCAACTCAGATCACCATCTCGTTGTTGGTAGCTTACGTATAAAAGTTGCTGCTATTCGTAAACCTGAGGCTGTAGCACGTAAATACGACGTAGTAAAGCTAAAAAATCCACAAACTCTTAACAGCTACGTACAAGAGCTGAGAAGTGGATTAGCTGTGCAACAACCCCATCCTACCTCTGAGTGGCTCTTAATTAAAAAAAGTTTTGTTGATGCTGCAAAGAAACATATTGGTCCCAAAGTACCTAAGAAAACCCATTGGATGTCTGATTTAACCTGGAACCTCATTCTTGAGAGGAAAGACCTAAAAGACGAACTTAACGCAGCCAAAACTCTCGGTGAAAAGTCGTCGCGTAAAAAGGCATACACACAACATGATAAGCTGGTCAAACGTAGCGCCAGAAACGACAAAAGAATGTGGTATAATAAGCTTGCATCGGATGCACAAAAAGCCTCAGCCGAGCATAGATCGAAGGACCTTTATAGCATCACAAAAAAACTCGCTGGGAAAAACATCTCAAACACAAGACCGCTAAGAAACGCCCAAGGTGACCTCACAACATCCGCGCAAGATCAGCTAGAAATATGGAAGCAACATTATTCCAATATGCTTTCCACTACAACTCCCACCCACCCAAATATGTGTACCTGCGACTCTCACTTAATACGGCATGATATTTCCATTGAATGCCCAGATGTAGCAGAAGTTGTTGATGGAGTTGATTCCTTAAAAGCGAATAAGGCCCCTGGGGCCGACAATATATCGCCCGAAATGCTTAAAGCCGACTCTCAAACCACAGCCAACATATTGCTTCCCCTTATCCAGAACTTCTGGCGCACACAAGAACTTGACTCGAAGCTAAAAGAAGGCCTTATCGTAAATATTCCAAAAAAAGGTGACCTGAAAAACTGTAAGAACTGGCGGGGCATCACCATCCTTAGCGCAACCAATAAAGTTATTGCACAAATTATTAACAAGAGAATATCTGACACTGTACTAAAGGACCTAAGACCCGAACAAGCCGGCTTCTGACCCCAAAAATCTTGTATAGACCACATCAATAGTCTCCGAATAATCATAGAACAATCGAAAGAACTTCGTTCTCCGCTCTACCTGTTGTTTATAGATTTTGAAAAAGCTTTTGATACCCTGAATCAAAACGCAATATGGAGTGCTCTAGCTTGCAAAGGGGTCCCACCCAAAATCATAAGCCTTACTCAGGAGCTGTACCGTAATGTTAAATGTCGTGTTGTCCACAATAATGCTCTGAGCAACAGTTTAGATGTTGTAGCTGGTGTTCGCCAGGGTTGTGTACTGTCTCCCTTGCTGTTTAACATCGTTCTAGATGTTATAGTTCGCAATGCTACTAAAGTAAAGAGAGGTATCAACTGGGGTCTTAACCAACAGCTCGAGAGCCTAGAATATGCTGATGATATCTGCCTGCTTGCACACAGTTATAAAGATATGACATCTAAGTTGAAATGCATCGAAACAGAAGCTGCAAAAGCTGGCTTAAAAATAAACATAGGCAAGAGCAAAGTGATGCGCTGCAATACAACAAACACCAACAAATTCTGCATAGGAAATACCGACCTGGAAGAAGTTACGTCTTTTTGCTACCTCGGCAGCATCATTACAAACACAGGTGGTTCTAGTAATGATGTCACGTACCGAATCTCTAAAGCTAACCAAGCATTTGGTACCCTTCGGTCAGTATGGAAATCTTCAGCCATATCCAAGGACACTAAGATTCGTATTTTTAACTCTTGTGTTAAGTCTGTGCTCCTTTATGCATGTGAGACATGGAATACAACAGATCACGACGTAAACACTCTACAAGTGTTTGTTAATCGATGTCTTCGACGCATCCTAAAGGTTTTTTGGCCCAACACCATCTCCAATATGGAACTTTGGAGTCAAACAAATCAGCAGCCAATCCATACTGACATACTTAACCGCAAATGGCGCTGGATTGGCCATACGCTACGTAGGCCTCCAAATGACACAGCAAAAATTGCCATTGATTGGAATCCACATGGGACATCCCGCAGATTAGGCAGACCATCTCACACCTGGCGTCGACAATTGAACATCGAAATTAGACGCATCGATCTCAGCTGGGGAGAAATAAAACGTATATCATCAAACCGGACCGAATGGAATAGATTCGTTGTGGCCCTTTGTTCCGAATAGGAACCACAGGACATTATATATATATATAAGGAGCGAAGTTGATTTACCGATGTCCATCTGTCCGGGATTTCCGAAGACCCCTAATATGATGAGGACTTGAAAGTTTTATATTTATGTCAAGCATAGTCCGGAATTGTTTGCTTTTGAAACTCAGCCTGATCGGTCCACAAATGAGTGAGATATGAGCAAAAAACCACGACTGCCTATAATTTTACCCAAAAATCCCTAGTTGTTGTTTTGATTTAAATTTTATGTGTATCAGGAAAAGGGCGGGGGCCAAAGTTTCCAAATTAGGTTCAAGCATCTTAGTTATCAATTCAAAACATCCGCAAAAATGCGGGCGGAATTGGACAAGTAGGCGTGGCACAAAGTTTATTTATATATAACGCACAATGCTAAAGGGTATATAATATTCGGTATAGCCGGATGTAGCACTCTTACTTGTTTTTTTTAACAATAAAATCGAAAAAGTGTGAATGATAAGAGTTTAAACAAATTAATGAAAACAATTATTTTTTAAATACAAATAACTTTGGACTAGGACATCTATACGATAAAAAGAAGTTTTGAAGTGAAAAAGACGTTTTTTTTTTTATAAAAATACATTTTTTTTGATGCAAAGATGTTTTTCGATAAAAACACGTTTTTTTTTTTTTTTTTTTTTGATAAAAATACGTTTTTATTTATGAAAAGAGGTTTTTTTTTTTTTGACATAAAAAAAAAGATTTATTATGAAAAGGCGTTTTCTTGATGAAATGCCCGTTTTAAGTGAAAAGACATATTTTGATAAAAAATACATTTTTGCCGATAATTAAATGTTTTTGCGATGAAACCCTTTTTCAGTAAAAAAAAAGTTTTTTGATGAAATAAAATTTTTTCCGATGAAAGAATGTTTTCAAGAGGAAAAAATGTAAAGACGTATTTTGTTACAAATACGTTTTTTGATGAAAATAATTTTTTTTTTTTGACAAAAGGACGTTTTTTCGGTTGACAAAAACTCGTTTTTACGATGAAAGGTTGTCTATAAATTTTTTTCGCTGATAAGACGTTTTAACGATTTAAAAACGTTTTTTTTTTGTTTTGATTAAGACTTTTTTCCGATGGAAAACGATGAAAGGTGTTATTTTATTAATTTAATTTGTTTTAAGTCGACCTTTTCATATATATATGTATAATTAAAAATGATTTTATTTCAAGCTCGTGTTATTTTATATAAGCAAAAAAAATGAATTTTATGAAAATAATTTTATTAATAAAAATAAGTTTTTGATGAAAAAAACATTTTTTCCGAAAATACGTTTCTTGAGAAAAAAATTTTATTTCGATGATAGACATTTTAACGATTAAAACACGTTTTTGGATGATGATTTTTTTGATGCAAAGACTTCACGTTTTTTTTCTTTTTTTTATATCGCAAAAACTTTTTTGTTAAAAATATTAACCTCTTCGAGTAAAAAGTATATTTTTGAACCAAACTTCTTTTTAACAAAATTTCTTATTTTGACCGGATTTCAAACTTTAGAATAATAAATACACTTTTCAATCAAAAGAACTTATATATAAATTTAAATTTTGTCAATCTTTTAGTTTTATATTCAAACTAGTTGTTAAGCCTAACCCTGCCAGCCAGGAAGAAAAACTACTTTAAGGTAAGCCCCAACGTCAGTGCCATATGCTTAGCAAAAATTGGTCTTTAGGGGGCTTTTAAATTAGTTGAAATGTAAAATTACACACTTTTGCAACACCCCGTAATCCAAAAATCTTATATCCGACTACGTTAGGAGTTGGCCTATGTGTTACTTATGCTATTCTATTTATCAGTGGGCTTCAAAAAGCTCTGAATAGACAAAAAAAGAGAAACACAGAAAAAAGAAAATTATATACATATATACATTAGCGTGGCCGTTAGTTGTATGGAGAACTTTTTTTTTTGATTTCTTATACTCTCCCCCTCCAAATCGGTTCAGTTTTATGTAAAAAAAAAAATACAAAAAAATTTCGTTGCGATAAGTTGTGTTTTAGGGAGGGCGTCCGCCCCTCAAAGTTTGCCATCAAGCCATTTATTCAAATGTAATTTGTTTGCGTATGACTATCTTCTAAAAACAACATTTAACAAGAATATGATATTTGGCAATATTTTAGCTCTTCTAGTCAACAACATAAGCCTCTAAGAAAGCTTTTTGCTAAAATCAATATTTTAGAAAATAATTAAGAAAATAAAAACAAAATACCAAACATTTTATATACGTTTTATATATATAAAAGGGGGATTTAATGTCAAGTGACCCAATTTTAAAATAGATGTCTTTCGATTTAAATGAAATTTACACCAATTTTAGTACTGTTAGATAGTAGCTTAGACACAAATTTTCAACAAGATCGGTCAAAATGTTTCAGAGGCAGAGGGGGTCAAAGTTTGCAATACAGGTGTTCTTTCTCATCCATGTAATTAATTACCTATTGGTGTTAGCAAAATTTGTCCCAAGTAGCTTAGATAGCTATTTAATCAATCTTTTTTAAAAATATTTTTTTTTTTTTTTTTTTAATTTTTAAATTTTTTTTTTTAAATTTAAAACTTTTTTTTTTATTTTTTTTTAGCCAAGTGTTAAATTTAAAAAAAAAAAATTTTAAAAATTTTTTAAAAAAACAAAAAAAATTTTTTTAAAAATTTTGATCAAAAAGCTATCTAAGCTACTTGGGACAAATTTTGCTTACACCAATAGGTAATAAGTTACATGGATGAGAAAGAACACCTGTATGGCCAAAATGTCAAACTTTGACCCCCTCTAACTCAGAAACTTTTTGACCGATCTTGTTGAAAATTTGTGTCTAAGCTACTATCTAACAGTACTAAAATTGGTGTAAATTTCATTTAAATCGAAAGACATTTATTTTAAAATTGGGTCACTTGACATTAAATCCCCCTTTTATATATATAAAACGTATATAAAATGTTTGGTATTTTGTTTTTATTTTCTTAATTATTTTCTAAAATATTGATTTTAGCAAAAAACTTTCTTAGAGGCTTATGTTGTTGACTAGAAGAGCGAAAATATTGCCATATATCATATTCTTGTAAAATGTTGTTTTTAGAAGATAGTCATACGCAAACAAATTACATTTGAATAAATGGCTTGATGGCAAACTTTGAGGGACGGACGCCCCCCTAAAACACAACTTATCGCTACGAAATTTTTTTGTATTTTTTTTTTACATAAAACTGAACCGATTTAGGGGGGGAGAATATAAGAAATCAAAATAAAAAAAATAACGGCCACCCTAATATACATATATGGGCTATCATGTTATATTGTCATAATGATCTAACATTTTACAAAACATATTGTTGTTGCTTTGTAAATAAAAAGTGCTTAAATAAATAGAACTGTGCTTGCTATGTTTATTGTGCTGTCGTAATTAATCCGAAGAGACCTGCGCTGAACGGCATGAGCCGAGCAACATTAGTTTTTGTAAGCCGTCGACGTTGATGGTAAAATTATATCCGGCTAACATAAGAATTTAGCCTGCGGCTAGCAATTTTTGCAACAAACTACTTGCGGCGTCAAATTAGATCAGCTTAGGACTCTGCTGTTAGATAAACAAACAAAATAAAATTTATTTCTGATTTGCGTCTGAAAAATGGAAAATAGTCAGGTAAGATCTAATTTAATTTATTAATTCGTGGATTAGAATTAAAAAATATTTTTATTTTTGGTAAATATTAATTTTTTTATATCAGATGGTTTACATTCAAAATAGCACACTGAATTATGAGGGGTTGTTCACAACAGTCGTATTTTTTCATGTTATTATTATTTTAAAACATATGACTTTATGAAACTTGTGGATCCCCCAATAAATACATATGTGCTATATCGTTTAAAATTTTTTATTTTTGCCAAACAAAATCATTTTCACTGAAATGAAAGCTTTTGAACAAAACAACTTATTTCAGATAAAAGTACCTTTTAAAGCAAAAAAGTATATTTTTAAATTTAACAAAAAAAAAAAAAAAAATGGGATTTTAAATGCAAAAAAAGTACGTCTGTACTAAAAATTTTTAAAAATATTGTCACCCTGTCTTTATTTATATACAAATATGCAGATATCCGAGTATATTGACATAAAATCCACTTAACCATAGCAATGTTGTGCTTTTTTTAGCGAAAATTTTTGTGGGGGGAGGGCGGATTAACAAAAAAATTTATATTATTTTTTTAAAGCACATAAAAAAAAATTTTTTTTTTTGCTGGTTAGTATTTTTTATCACATGTCTCGTTATAAAGACAAACAAGAGCGCATTCCATACCTCGATATACGTAAATTTGTATATAGAATACTTCTTTTTTTTTTGTTTTGTTTATTGGTGTGACCGAATACTGAATATTTACACTCGCAAACACACACGCACACACATTCATATGATTGTGTCATACACACACTCACTTCCTATTAAACTGAACCGAACAAGCAAAAAAAAAAAAAAAAATGGATGGTCAAAAATGTTGCATATTTCACGATGGATGTTAAAAAAAAAAAAATAGAAATTTTCTAGTGGGCCAACGTTGGTTCAAAATTTCATTAAATCCAGAGTGTGAGTGCGCATACGCTGTAAATGGAGAAATTGCAGTTAAAATTGAAATAAGAATAAACTGGACAGAGGACACAATTTAAATGCAAGTGTAGTGTTGCGAAAAAATTGAATGTCGATTCTATGGCTGAGTGTTGCTTGGTATGTGTGTAAAAAAATGGATGTTTATGTACATATGTATTTATTATTATTTATTAAAAAAAACACACATATTATTCACAACTGAAGCTCTTTCTCTCATTCCCTCTTATTTAGTGATGCGTTAAAAATCTGTTTTAAAATTGTGTTTTATTAGTGTAATTTTGGTGTATTTGTATTGATGCTTTCAAAAGAAAAACAAAAAATATTTATTTATTTATAAGTACTTTTTGGATTTTAAAAATTTGTTTTATATGATTTTGCATATCCATTTTCATATATTTATTTAAATATGTTAAATGAGAGATGGGGTCGGTTATGGGGGAAAGGATGGTATAAAAGTACAGTTATTTCAAAAGTATTTATAGATAGATTTTAATTAAAACAATAACCACATATTTGAAAAGGGGTTTATATTTAAAGAATTTGTTTAAAATATTTAAATGACATAGGAACAATTTACATTCAACTCTGCTAATTTTAAAATTGATTTATATACTAAAAAGGCCTTATTAATAAAAAATAAAACCGGTTTATAAAAGGTTTATGAAACGGATTTTCTATGTTTTATATTTTTATATTTTATAAATGAGAGAATTAAAATATTGGATTAAAAATATGACTCGAAACAATGTTAGCATATCGAGGGTTTACATTCTTATCAGTTCTTATCAGTTGTTAAAGAGTTTTATGTTTGTTTATGTTTTGTTGTTAGAGCGAACATTCTGTAGACTTTCCTTTTATATTTTTTTAAACAAAACGCATAAATAACATGAGCTTAGATTTATGAATTCTTTGCTTTAAATCATCGTTATAAATTTGACGATTTTTTAACAAATTTAAATCCTGTATGACACGTTTACGTTTTTTTTAGTTTAGTTGAATGCAAACGCATCGTTTACGTGTCCGCAACATTTACGTATGTATAAGTAACGAGGCCTTAATTTAGATTTTCACGTTAATTTTTATACGCACACTACAATAGTGAAGAGGATAATATGCGTTTATGCTGATGTGTGTAACAATAAAAAAAATATTGGTCCTAGCTAGACCCACCTTTTTGTATACCGATGGATTTATTTCCACTTTCAAAGTCGATCTTTCGATGTCCGTCCGTCAGGCTTATATAAAGTGTATTATCTTAATCCGTTACTTTTACAACTAATACTTAGCAACAACTTTCTAACTTTAATCTTATCAGAAAATGCCAAACTTTGGCCCCGTAAACTTTTTAGTCCTAGGGGTCAATGGTTTCAGTCGTATGTATTTTTTTATTATTTTTTTTTCCTTTCATTAATTGAAAAAAATTTTTAAATCAAGAACAGCTTGTTATCTAAATATTTATATATTTAAAAACCAGTTAAACTTCATCTATTCCGAGCGAAGACTTCCAAGGCAAATTTAAATTTAAAAAGTGCAACTCTACAACTTCGTTCGCTTATCTTACATTTAAAACAAAAACAAATTACAACATATTGTTATAGTTTTACATGTTAGTTACGCGAACGAAGTCGTCGGTCGAAATCGATGAACAGCCCATTAGTGTCGTAGAATGAGTTGAAATGGGTGCTCTTCGGGCTCAAAGTGGGGGCAAAAGGAAAAATTGACAACAAAAAACTCCACAGTTGCCAAGGAGTCACCCATAGAAGGGTAAAATGTGAAATCAATCCCACCTTAGTTTTCTTTCCTGAAATTTTTTCCGAGCATACTTACCCCTTATCACCATTCATTAAGGGGGCTCCTAAAGGTGTCAAGAGTAATGGTGTTTTCTTTTCTACAAAAAAGAAACCTTGTTAAAAGGTGCAGGTATAAAATGTCTTGCCAACCCTGTAACAACACAATTTGTTATTTGACCAGAACTAAACACATGTTATGAAAAAGTGGAATGCCCTGTTTTTAACAGCTTCAAAATACAAAAATGGCAGCGGTAATATCAATATAATATTTTATCTTAAAATGTTTAAACATTTTCTTTAGTTTGTTTTTTATAAAATATGTAAACAAGAAACTACCTTTTGCAGATTGCCGAAGTTTTTAAGAGTTTTTAATTTGACGATTTGTTTTTAGAACAATTTTATAACACCGAATCCACTTAAATTAACTAATACTTTCTTATGTTTTTACTATAAAATAATAAAAAAAAATAACTATTTAAATTTAACATTTTTACTGTCCTGATTATAGACGATTTTTTCCAACTTCGTATAGTATTCCTATATACATATAAACAAGTCAACTGTTTTACAGGGCATTTTCAAGACTGTCGATTTATACGGGGTGTAAAGTGCAATGCCATATGCCATAAGTAAGGGTGAATTGTTTAAAATAAAACAAGCCGCCCTTTTAGAGAGCAAAGCAAATAAAAATTATTTGCGATTAACTAACTTACTGTTTATATGTCAATGTTCTTATTTTTAAGTGATGCCAAATGGAAAATTTATTTATTTAGAAGCACTATATGCGCATAAACTTTTTATTTTTTAAATGAAAAGGGTCAAAACTTTTTGTTTATTTTTAAATTTATTTGCACATTTTTGATTTAATTGAACTTTTGTTGTCATATGAATGTGCCACATCGAAATAAAAACGTAACGATTTAAAGTGTGGCAATGCTGAAAATCTTATTTGCAAATAGTATCGTTAATCAGGAATTATTTTCATGTGTTAGCTATTCGCAAATAAAAATTCAATTCACTGTTTATGCGTCATTATACTCTACTTGCAATATATTTTTTTGCGAATAAGTGGTGCATATTACAACATATTACTTGAGTTTTTGACATGTATTAAAACAAAGTATAGAAGTGTAAAATAGCCTTAAGTGATATTTAAATATTTCTTTGTTTTAAATTTAAGTAAATTCAAAATGTTTTCAAGTTGGATTTAGCATCACCATTTAAGATTTCGTAAACAAACTTTATATTTAAATAAATCCCATTTCCTCTCTACTGCCAATTTTTTTTTTTTTTTTTTTTTTTTTTTTTTTTTAACTGTAAACAAAAAATCTATTTGTGTCCCGTAGTGCGTATACTTGATTTTTTTCGACAATTTCCGTTTGTCTAAAGCTTTGACTAGGGATTTCATAAGTGCTATCGTATTTTTTCTCTTTTTTTGAGGACACTACAAAAAAAGGACAAAATATGTATATATTTTTTGTTATGTTGTTAGATGCAGTGATTCCTTGATACTCAAACACAAGCAATTTTTTTTTATACAGAAAAATATGATGGACTAGGAAATAAAAAATGAAATCCCGTTGACGTTTGTTATAAAATGTGTTTTCAGCAAAAATATATTTTTTTCTGCTCATTTTTTTTGCAATATATAAAGTCTATCCTGTTTTTGGATATTAAAAAAATCCTTTATCATGGGTTTGTTTTGTTAGCAATGAAATTGTAATGAAGTTTATTTTTCTTTTTTGCTAAGCGAAAAAATACACACAACTGAAAAATAAAAACAAAACCAACCGTAATTTTCCGGTAATGTTGTTTTTCATAAAGTTAATGTGTGTATTTAATTTATGAAATTTATATCATTCTAATCATTAGATCAGTCTTTTCTCTAACCACCCGCCCACACAAAAAAATAATAAACTTTGTACTTACCATAAATAGAATAAAGTTGGTTGTTATGGGGAATTAAAAAAAAAATAAGAAACTGGATAAAAATCCTTTATTTTTTGAATTTTTTGCTGTATGTCCCGTATTAATAAGCAAAAATTTGATTAATAAATTATAACAATTGTTACGGAGAATATGTTTGTATGTGGTTATTACTTATTATTTATTTATTTTTTTTTTCATAAAAGATTAAAAATTCCACTTGGTTAAATTTTGTATTTCGAAAGTGAATATAAAAAAGGATTTTAAAAATGTCTGATTAAAATTTGAAAAAAAAAAATATTTTGGAAACTTTAATATTTTAAAGGAAAATTCATCAACAAATTTATTAAACGAAGCGGCATAGCCACACATCAAACTGTCTGCTAAAACTCAAATTTTTGTGATTATGGTAGTAAAAAAAAACTCACACGTAAAGTTTGATGTCAGTTTGACAAAAATCAAAATACTTTTGATTTTTACAAAAATTTGAAGTCAGTTTGATGTGTGTAAACGGAATTAATTAAAATTTTAAAAAAACATTATTTTTTTTAATAAAAAATATAATTTGAATTATAATAAAATATTTTTCTTGAAGATTTTGATGATAAAAGTTTTATGTGTGAATGTGCTAAGAAAATCAAAATATTACCAACACATACGTAAAATTGATGAAGCAGTTTGATGTGCGACCACAGCGATTACTATAAAAAGTTATCGATTACTTTACAAAGCCATTTAAAAATTATCGACTTTATTAAACTATCGTTATCGATAACTTTATTAAGCTAAGAAATAACTTTATCAAACTCATAGAAATTTACTGATAACTTTAGTTACCTATAAAAAAAGTTATCAACGGTATGAATAAAGTAAAACAAATTATTGATGACTTTACTAAACTATGAATTAAACTTAAATAAGTTATCGATAACTTTATTAAATTATAAAATTGAACAAAAACTTAATAAGACTGTAAAAAAGTTGCTTAAAACTTTATTAAACCAAAAAATAGTTACTTTATTAAACTATCAAAAATTTGTCGATAACTTCATTAAACTATGAAATAAATTCTGAATAACTTTACTTTTACTTTATAAAAAAGTTATCGATAATTTTAATAAACTATAAAAAACGTTAGTGATAGCTTTATTAAACTATAAAAAAGTTAGTGCTTACTTTATTAAACTATAAAAAATGTATCGATAACTTAATTAAACTATAAGGAAGTTATCGATAACCTTTATTAACCTAAAATTTTTAAAACTAATTAACAGTTACCGATAACATACTTTGTGAAAACATAAAAATGTTATTAAAAAAACTATTTATAATTTCACCATTCTAAAGAAAAATATCGATTACTTTATTATATTCATAAAAGTTTTCGACTTCTTTAATATTCTATCGAAACGTTTTGAATAACTTTATTATTTGGTGTATAACTTAAAAATCATTGGTATTCACAAAAAATTATTTTTATTAAATGGTTTGTGTCTTTAATATATAATATGGTAGCTGTCTTAAGCAAAATTCAGTTAAAGGTAGCTTACGACGGCTAATACTTCAAATAAGTTTATATTGCACCAACGTTTCACAAAAAACGCTCAGGGACACTTCTTATATTTTTATAAAAACGTCATCGATATCTTTTCTGAACTATACGGGCCTGTTCTGAAATCACGAGCATAATTTTATAGTGTTCTGAAAGTCATTCCGTTTTTGGGACACTAAAATATCACACGTGTGATTTTAGTAGGACCCTTGTAATATAAAATCACGTGATTTGAGTAAAAGTGATTTGCAGAACAGGCCTGATAGAATATAATATTTAACGTTACTATTTGATACAAAAGTTATTCATAACTTCATTATTATATTTGAATTTTTTTGTTAAATTGAATTAAATTTTAAAAATTTGCAAAATGTTTTCTGTTTTTAATATGTCTGTTTGCAAAGCAAATAAAACCGAAAAAATTGATATTTAACCAATTTTATACTACGAGTATAACAATGAAATAAAGTTAGTTTTTCTATTCAAAGCCTTCTGATTTTTTAATGATACTTATACGACTACTATGAGTAGTACCACAACAGAAGGCTGCTGCAGTGCAGCCCGCACTAGCTTGTATGTGTCTAACATTTTTTTCCAGCTCTTCGTTGTTTGAATTTTTACATTTGTATTTCGATTTCTTTTTTCGTTGTTTCGTTACCAATATTGACAATTTCGTATGGCCATGTTGTTAGATGGGCTGACTAGAGGAATGAATGAGTGAATGAATGAATGAATAAGTAGATTGTAACTCATTCCTATTTTTAAGGGCGAACAACAACGAAAAAATGGAAAAAACAATGACAATAACAACAACATCATGTAAAATAGTAAAAACTGGGGGGGAAATATGATTGTTACTTGCAAAAACAGAAAAACACAGCAAAAGAAATAACGAAATGTTTGTAAGATTAAAACAACAAACTCGAGAACAATTGTATAAACCAGCCATCAAATACATTTCCATTAAACATTTATACGTAAAAAAAAACAAAATGGAAAGTACTTTATTCAAAGGGGGGGGGGACATATGAAGAGAAAGGGGTTTAAGGGGTTTTGGAAAATCATGTTAAATGGCGATATTGCCATTAGCTATAACACAAGCAATTTAAGTAAAAATTTAACTTGAATTGTACCTTGAAGTTTTTCAGTTTTATCTTTTGATGACTTTTGATTTTTAACCGGAACTTACTATTATGAAATATTAAGTTTCAATAGTACTTTTTATACAAAAAGGTACTTTCGGTGAAAAAAGTTTTTTTTAACATGGATTTATTCAATAAATATACATTAAATAGAAAAAAAAAGATAATTTTTTATGGACAAACAGGTTTTTCACGTATTCAAAACAGTACTATTTTTTAAAAAGGTACCTTTTATGTTCTTTATTAAAGTCAAACTTAAATTTTCTTGAAAAATCGTACTTTTTGTTTAAAAGGTAGTTTTTGTAAGAAAGGAAGTATTTGTAAAACAAAGGTATTTTTTGTAAAAAAAGGTACTTTTTGTAAAAAAAGGTACTCTTTGTAGAAAAATTTAAATTTTGAACGATGTGTCTGAATTTCAATAGCAAACTATTTCGGTCTGTAAGCGATATAAATATAAAACCACGTTGTTCCTATCATACTTTGCGCACGGGGTTTACATGCACAGCCAGCCAGCCGGGCGGACAAAAATCTTCAGATCTACTCAAAAAGTTAATCGGTGTATTTAAAGGCGTTACAAACATCAGCAGAAATATCTAATACCCTCTCCTCCATAGTCGTGTGGGTATAAAAATGGGTAATTTTTGAGTTAAAACTATTGGACCTGTTCGAAAATGCATCATTGCGCTGCATCTAATGTGCAACACGTTCTTAAAAGCATAATCTCGCTTCACTACAAATGTTAACTCTTCGTAAATACATAAGCAGATGACGCTCAAAAAAATCTTAAACACGCATCACAAAAATGGCTGAGGCATATTGAGTTAAAAAATACAACCAAACTGCATCGGCATCAGTTGATTTGCATGAGCATCACAAAACAATCACAGATTCGCATCAGATTTAGCGCAGTAAAGCATTTCCACAGGCCCATTATTTTTAAGTGAAAAAGTTGCGTTCTCGTAAATAATTTTTTGTTTTTAAACAGAAGCATTTTGTGTTAATTTAGATATATTTTAATCAAATAGGTTAAAAAGTTGGGTTACAATCAGGATTTGTTTGCAGGTTTCTAAATTTAATTACAATTTGGTTTTACTATAGAGCCTTTTAAAGTGTGTTATCGACTTTTATATTCAAAATTTAGCTAAACAAAAACAGTTTTCATATATTTAACAATCGTTACCAAGTCGTGTACGTCGTTACTAACCCATTTCGTCAAACAAAATACTAATCTGTCAAAATTTATAGGATGAGTTTTACAACCACGAGATCGACAAAAAAAAAAAAAAAGCAAAGCATTATGTCCACTTTGTTTTGGCTCATACTTTTAGCGTTTTTTTAACCCCCATTAATACCCAGAGACCCCTCCACATCGTCTTAAACTACAAACATTTGACTGCTGCCAATAATGTGACATTCCATTGCCATTATGTATCATAGAGTCAGTTAGGTGTACATAAGTATAAACATACTTTTTTTTGTCATGCCATGATTTTATATTTTAAGTTGTACTACAAAGTTCAGTTGGAAAATTGCCTTTATAAAAAACAAAGCTTAACAAAAATGTGTTTTTACTTTTTTTTAACTCGAGAGTTTGTAGCTGTAAATTCGCGATATATTTCTGTACAAACCATCTGACCAGCAACTCTGTGTCAAATGTTTGGCAACCTCTTATTTTATTTTTTGCTTTTTATTGCTCTTGTTGCAGTTGTTTATGAAAAAAGGGGGGAAATCGAATGATTTTTTATGCTTTCTTTTTGCCAGTAAACAACATTTGTCTAGCATTAGTAGTACTCCGTTTTTTCCATTTAGAGTTAAAGAAATTTAGAGGAACTTTTAGCCACCCATACCTTGAAGTGTTTCTACCAGAGGTCATCGAAATCAACTCACTTTCGCGCACAAATAAAAAATCCCCACTTTTACTTGGTGGTGGCAGTGTTTGTTACGAAAAAATATAACAAAAGAGAAAAAAAAGCAGATTTGAAAAATAAAATCGCGAAATTCCTTTTACGATGAACAGAACATAGAACATAAAAATGTTTTACGTTTTTTTTTTTTTTTTTTGTTATTTT
The DNA here is from genome assembly GCA_963931875.1 of Pollenia griseotomentosa. Classification (NCBI taxonomy): domain Eukaryota; kingdom Metazoa; phylum Arthropoda; class Insecta; order Diptera; family Polleniidae; genus Pollenia; species Pollenia griseotomentosa. Next base: position 196,096,519 of record OZ007561.1, on the reverse strand, counting down.
GTTATACGATGTTGACACAAAGTACAAATATGGCATCAGTTTTAAAGGATAAAAAGGAAAACAGAGAGACACAAGCAAAAACTGAATTCTTGATGCATTTTTAGTTTAGATTTTAGTTTAGGTTACATCTCTGATTTCAGTTAAGTTTTAATACAAACTAAATTTTAATGTATTGAAATACCAATTAGAACCAATTCCGTTTTAGTTAAGCTCTAGTTTAGTTCTAGTTCAGATCTAGTTGAGTTCTAGTTTAGTTCTTGTTTAGTTTTGAATCAGCTCAAGTTCAGTTCTAGCTTAATTTAAATTAAGTTTTAGTTCAGTTCTTTTTCAGTCTAGTTCAGTTTATATTGAACTGGTTTAAAAGTTACCTGTAAAAAAGATCGCACTGTGTTAAAATAGACAATGAATTGAGAAATAAAGTGCCTTATGATTGTGGAGCGCCCCACGTCATAGTGTCAGAATTTGTCAAAAGTTTGTCATTCCGTTTGTAATTTCTACAATATTGATCTTAGATCCTATAAACTATATTATGGGTCCTAATGAGTAGCGAAGATTATTTAACGATGTCCGGCTGTCCGTGTGTATGTTCAAATGGTTTTTACGAAGACCACAGAATAACGGCGACTGGTTTGTTATACATATGTATATTTATGTCACATAAACTCATTTAAAGTATTCTATTAAATATCAGCCAGATCGGTCCAAAAATGGCTGAGTTAATTAAATATTACCCATAAATCCCTTGTTGTTGCTGTTGTTTTTTCTTTCTTTCCTTTTCTATATATCTGGAGATGGGCAGCAGCCAAAGTTTTCAAATTAGGCACATTTTGGATATCAATATACAACAGCTCTAAAAAATGGGCGATATTTAGGAAGTAGGCGTGGCACTTCCCATACAGAGACATTATTTTTGTTTAATTAGGATTACTTTCTGCTTTAGCATGCATGAAACGCGTGGTGTGGACCGACTTCCAGATTTATTATTCTTTTTGATTTTTTGCTCTGCTTTTGATGTGTTATTGCTCTTAGTTGCTATGCAAAAAATAAGCATTGATAATTAAATAGTTTGTTCGAAAAACTATAAAAGAGTATCGTCGTATTGCCAGTAAAATATCGCCGATACCGATATATCGGCAAACTCGAAGTATCGCCGATATATCGGTATTGGTTTTTGTTACATCCCTAGTTAAAATTTGTTTGTACTAATTAAGCAATTAAATAAATACCTGTAAATATCTTGACATGGTAGTTTATAACTCACCTGAAAAAAAAGTTACAAAAAATTTTTAATTAATTTAAAATGTATCTTTTATTATAAATATGTTGTTTTGTTCACAAAAATTTTAACATGAATATACAATAAAATAACTTTAATTAAAAATAAAAATTCCAAGGGTTTCCATGATTGAATTAACCAAGGCAATGCTTATTAAAAACTGGCAGTTAACTTTATGTAAAAAATAAACTTTATACAATTTATTAATTAATAAAAATAAATTAAAATTTGCACATAATGCAAAACGGATGGAGACAAAATGAAACAAACATGTTTTTTTTTTTTTTTTAACAGCAAAGATAAGGATGATCTCCAAAATAAAAAATAAAAAATAAAATAATAGAGAAAAAACGCCCCAAAATTTTTTATCTTAATATAAAAGAAGAGAAAAGGCTTCAATTCATCATACAAAATTTTTAAATAAATATCCAGCTTAAAAAAACATTAAAAAAAATCGTAAAGAATTTTCCGCTACCGGACACAAAAAGAAAAAAAAACATAATTTTTATATACAAAAAACCCACACACATGTTAAAAACAACAATGAAAAAAAAAATAAATTAAAAGACTCAACTTCGCATCTGATTGCATATATAATGATGTGCCTGCATCATTTTAAATACGCTTATGGCTCATCCAATTTACCACCCATCCAAACATAAACAATAATTTTTTTTTCGTGGGACAGCTCGGCAACCGTGGCAAGAACCAAAGTATGAGGCAGCTTGCTTATACTTGCCACACATGCAAATAAATCCTTCATTAATATGGTTGTATGGCCCCATCAAAAATATTTTTTATTTTTATTTTGTTTAACCAGGTTTAAAGCTACTTCAATAAAACAACAACTGCAAAATATATCCCATTTTAAAAATGCAATGATATGCCAAAAAAAAGGAAATAAAACAAAAAAAAAATTTTTTTAATGGATTTTTTCATATAAAGTGGCATAAAGAATGTGCATGGTGGGTAAAAACAAATATATAAAAATTCATAAAAAAGTGTCCGAAAAAAGGGCGGTGTTTTTAATAAAAACTACATTAACCCAACCATAAAAGGATTAAAAAAAATATACTGAATTAAAATAATTCTTCTCTCTCATCCTACAGGCTAGACAAATAATAAACCTAAAAGGGTGCATTTTTACGCGCTTGTTAAACATGAATGATTAAAACCAAAAATGGAATTGAGAGACTGATGAGCACTGCAGCAAGTGTCCCATCACAAATGAGTGTTGTATAATGGCTAAACAGGCGACAGAAAGATGTTAAACTTTATACGGAAATTAAACTTGCTCGATATTGAATTGAAAATGTTGCAGTAAATTGAAAAGTTAGATATATCAACACCTTTACATTAGGCCTATAAATTACATAAAAGCACATATTAATCATAAATGCAGGCTTAAACTTGAACAATCAATCGGCGAATCCTAAGCATGGAATTACTTTGGACATGACTGGTAGATGGATCTTCAGGCTTGGACTATGCTGATGACATTTGTCTATTATCAGACAATCAGCCAATACTTAATACCATCACAGCTAAAGCATTGATCGACGGGCTGTTAATAAACGGCATGAAAAGAAACAATCCAAAATGAGATAACTTTTGAAAACCAAGTTTGTTGTTAGAACAAAAACAATACTATAAGAAAAAAAATACAAGAAGTAAAATACAGATTATTTTCAGGTTTAAAAAGTTAAATAAGAAGCAATAATTCTCATATTCTTTTTTTTAATTATTAAGTTAAATATATCAAATTTCAAAAGTAAAATGATTACGGAAACCATATTGGGCTTGCTGCTGGTGTCTTACAATTCAGAATTCTTCTGTAAACAAAGGGCGGAATAAAACAAAAGTAAAACAAACAAACATGTATAGCGGGTAAGTAAAATAATAAAATTCTCTCCGATTCTGTGGGGTAAGTGTTTAGGTTAGAATCAATCTAATCTCACTTCCGAATTATTTCAAGTACGAATCGCGGTAAAACCATCTTGAAATTCTTGAATCAAGCACAGTTTAAGATTAATTTTATCTCACTTTTAATTAAGTCAATGCTATTTTCGGATTATTTTGATTACGAATTCGGCATTAAATATGGATAAGTTAAGTTTTTGTACCTGTATAATCCGTACAGAATACTTGGTTTAAGGAAATCCGTACTTACCGTATTATTGACACCGCTTCGGCTTGATTTGAGTACGGACGGATTGATTGGTTTTTTCAGTGTTTTTCACTGTTAAAACCTGACAGATCGGTCCATAAATGGCTGAGATATGCGCAAAAAACAACGTTTACCTCTAATTTTTACCCAAAAAATTCCGTGTTTTCATGGGGTTTTTTAGCACATAACAAATACATAAATTTGCTTTAAACGAACTATACTCAATGTATTTCATGGCTGGGTGGTCTAAAATGCTGCATTAGACACGCTTTCTACTGGTTCTTAGTTCAAATATACATTTGTACATATATCCATTTATTATGTAAATTTCTGTTCTTTTCACACTATGGTATTAGATTCAGCAAAGCCAAATATAGCACACTTACTTGCTATTATATAAAATTAAAATGCTAAAACTGTCTGTTGTATTGTAAAAAAACAACTACTACTACTAATTAAAAAAATATTTTGTCTAAATTTTCATTTAAATCACAACAAAATCCACATTATCGTCCGTAGAAGAAAATAAAATTGCATACACTTTAAATTTGTTGTGCACTATTAAAATATAGACAATATATTGCATTGACCATAGAGTTTGTAATATATTTTTAGATTTAAAAGAAACAGAAATGTAAATAGTCACTGTGTTAAAGCAAATTCAAATTTCTAATTGTAATAAACGCCATAATTTTCTAGAACATAATTTTTACAATTTTGTTCAATATTATTTTCATTCAGCTGAAGAAGGGTGTATGACATTTACACAACTGTTATTTTTTCTGAGTCCTTTTAACAGGAACAGGAACGAATACGAGGCAGTGAAGTGATTTTGTATGATATACAAGTGCAATAACAATGAATTTAAACAAAAGTGCCAAAGGTGGATGGATGGACTACATCCACTTTTGTTTATCATGTTTTCGTTTTTTCTGCTTTGCTTTAGAGGAAACAAATCTCAATTTTCAGATTTTTTCATTACCAAATTTTAAGGATTTTTTTATTTTTTGTTTTGTAATTGTGTTAAAATTTGTTTTTTTTTTTATAAATCCAACCAGAATCCAGTTAACTGCATACATACATATGTATGAATGTATGTATGAACATTTGATATAACCCAGCGGTAAATATTGAAAGGACCGCAAATGGCAAGCCTTTTTGAAGGTTTCTACACTCCTTTCTAAAAGATTCGCTTCGTATGATATCCTGCCTTCAGAAGTAGAAGGTATAAATTTCTTTTTGAAAGACGTTCCAAAATATGTAATACACATTCGCTACTCCCTTCTTTGAGAAGGGTGAAAGGAAGATTTTCAGTTTTATTTTATTTTATTTTTAGTACCATTCCTTACTCTCTTCTTTGGGAAGGGAACAAAGTTGTTATTAAATTGAGTGTGGAAAGGCCTGGTCCCAATGACAACCTGTATATAAAATAAATAAGGATGGAAAGCGGCGAGGGCTTGTGTCTGCTTAATAAGGCCTTCTATTAGGCCTCTTTACTTATTCAAGTTACCGCTGGGAAGTAAATACATTTGAATGTAAAGGAGGCATTTGGTTAAGAGGGGGCTTTTCCCTCCCTAAGATTTTTTCTAAGTAAAGTGGGAAACAATTCTTTACTTTCCGAATACTCCACTTTAAGGAAAATTAACGAAATTAGTTTATATTTTTTGAAAAATCTTTAAGACTTTGAATGTATTTGGCCGGTTTGTTGAATCACATGTTCGAAAAATTTAGTCGGTAACGGATTCAATATGATATCGATAAAAGATGTGCATTACGAAAGTGAGTCAAAATATTGAAAATATTCGAGGAAAAAGTTTTTTCTGATCTCTTTTTTTCAAACGTCATTTTGTCAGTGATGCCACAATAATAATAAAATTAATTTCCACTTTTCTACAACAAACACATGAAAAACATATTCACGGTAACAAGACACACACGCAAATAATAACAGCCACGTCAACAACATCCAAAATACTAACAGCATCAACACTCATGCGTTAGCAATAACCCGGTGGCGTTTATGAGCGACATTGTCATTATGACATTTTGATCGATGAATAATCGCACCACAGTCAGTAACAAGTTGATATTTAGGGAGTTATGCATGACAACGGCTTTGCAATGTCACTATTCCCTTAAAAGGAAAAACTAAGCGACATTGTCTGTTATGAATAGATCACGAAGTGATCGCTGCACGACTTTGTCTGCTACATGTCTCCGTCAATGAATAAATCAGAAATAACGGACCCTTTCATTGACATATGACAGTTTGGACAAATACTTTAAAAATTCATATATGACAGCAAAGTAAAATCAACACTTGTCATCGATGATTTAATATTGTCAGCGTTTGTCACGCTGAATCACTATGCCGTTCGCCACCGGGAACTCCCATGTAAACAACACACATCAACAAAACTCACGTACACATCAACCAAAATGTTAACAACCCACATGTTAACAACAACAATACGATTGTAAGCAATCAAGTAAACAACAACCAAACCGTTGATAACTCACACGTTTACAACTACAATACAATCGTAAGAAATATCAACGGTAACAATAACCAACACGTGAACAACAAATGGAAACAAAATCCAAAATTATAACAATAACCTTCATGTATCCAACAACACATACGTCAACAACACTAATGTAAACAGAAATCAACTACCCAGCGGGAAAACTCAGAAGACCTTCTTACTTCAGGCCTTTTTAAAGGCTTACTTAAAAGATTTTTTGATTCAATTACTATTCTTATCTAACTGCTAAAGAAGGCCTCATAGAAGGCCTCGGCTCTTTCGTATAAAAGATAAGATACACCTTCCACACTCGCTTCTATGAGAAGGGAGTAGAAAATGAGTAACATTTTTTGTATTGTTTTTTTGCACAAGCAAAAGCAAATCAATTTTTTTTTTGGTCCCGTTACCCTTCTTATGTACCTGCTGAAGAAGCGAGAGCGGAAGGCCTTCTCCGCAATGACAACGTGTGTAAAAAAGATATGAGTATGGAATGGAGCAAGAAGGCCTTGTACATCCAAAAGAAGGGGTACAGAGGCCTTCCTACTCCTTCTTTTTCCCGCTGGGTAGTTAATAACAACACACTCGTAATCAACAACACGGGCGTCCTGAACAATTACATTTATAACCACCCAGATGTTAACAACATGAATGCTAACAACCTCGTTGTTAACGATAACATAAATGTTAATAATAACATACACCTTGGCATATACACACATGTTAACAATAACGGCAGCAAAACTCGACCACACTTAAGCAACAACGCCGATACCATTAACGTTCACAACACTCGCATAAACAACGTCACAACAGTAAACAAGAAATTTTTAATTTAATAAATTTTTTCTAGTTACATTATTATTTTTATATTTTATTCAATATTGGTATAGAAATAATCCTGCAGATAAGCCCCATAGCTTCGCGGGACTAGACGTTAAGTATGTACACATTATTTGAAAATGTAAATAAATGAATGAAATGAAAACAACTCTAGTTCAGTTCTTATTCAGTCCAAGTTCCATTCTAATTCTGTTCTAGTTCAGCATTACTTCATATCCAATTCATTCCTTTCATTTCTAGTTTATTTCTAGTAAAAATCTAGTTCATTTAAAGTTAAATTAAATTTTAGTTTAGTATTTGAAATCATTTAGTATTTCTTAATTTTTTAATTGAACAACTTTACTTCCTTAAATTTAATTGTAATTTGTATTTGCTTTTTAGCTATTTTTAAAAGTTCTTAAATAGGGCTGCTTTTCACTAGGGCATGAAAATATTTCAAATGGTCTCAGCAGTGAAATTGTTGGTTTGGTTTCCACCTGTAACATATTATTCCATAGCATATTTGTAAAAGCCGCATTGCCATACTGGCTAAAATGAAAACAATCAATGGCGAAATATCTCATATCCGTTTGACCATTTTCTAAAGTTCTCAGACTCTGGTTGACCAAAAGAATTTGAGGCACAACGGCAAATTCTTCTAATTGAAATTCTGGAAGTGAAGCAATTTCAACGTCAATTTCTTGAAAACGTTTTAAGATGTTCTGTCTCTCCTTTAGTTGCATTGAGTTTATAGAATTTCCAATTAAACAGTGACAACTGAATTTATGTAAAGCAATGCATTGAGCATAGACACCGTTCAGTGCGCTCAAGATGTTGCTTATATCTGGTATAGGAATGATATTAACTATTAAACGTGGTATATTGTCTCTAAGAATTGAAAGAGTTCTATAGAAATCTTTGCGATGGCTTTCTAGAAAATCTTCCAGCTTGTCATAGTGACACATTTCATTGCAAATATCGTTGGATCCAATAAATATCGAAACCATTTTCCAGTGTTGAGTCATATTTACTTTCGGATCATTTTTCATACGTTTTACTAAAACTTCCGCCATATAGGGCATATCTTGAGTGAGGGCAAAAGGCTCGGCAACATTAAAGCGAGCTTCACGAAACTTCGCCAAAGTATTGGCAATTGAATAACCATATAAATTGGGATTAAATATTTTCAGTATATTGGGTAGAGTTAAAAATGTGCGCCAATCTTTTAGTCCTCCTCCCAAAGTTGTTTGACCACGAAATTCGATTATTATTTGTTGAAAGGTTTTTGACATCATGGCCGTACCAGCTGTTAGAGAATCACCCATGGCACCGACTATATCAATATCGCCCGGTCTTAAGCGATGAACGCTGCTCGGGGGCTCTGGTGAGCGAGTATTATTCATGCCACAAGGGAACGGGACATCTGGACGAATTTGTTTCTGCACTCTGCCGGTATCGACAATATATTTAAAGTTTGCTTTGTAGTCACTGTTATATAATCGGGTAAACAATAGTTTTGTTGAGGCATATAAATCACGAAATCGTTCCATATTTGAGGTGATTAATTGACCATTTTGGGCCGTTTGCAATGAGAATGGTTTAATTTGAATTTGTGTTTTATTAAGGAAATATTTTGTGGCTTGGGTTTGTTGGGCAATTAGTTCTGAAGTTAAGTTCAGATAAATGAGAAGAGAAAATAGTGGTAGACATTGTAGAACCTTCATTTCTGAATTAAGGCTTGGAGGAACACTTTTCGGCAAATGATTTTTAAATTTTTTATTTACAAAATTGACTTAAACTTTTTCCAATAATAAGTCTTGTGGTTAATTTATTGAACTGTTTATTGTTTTTAATCCAAATTTTGATATTTTAATCAGGCTAAAGTTCATTGAATTTAATTTTCATTAAATTAATTATTTTTATTGAGAAAGGAATTTTACAACATGAAATTTTCCTTAATTTTAAATGTTTTTTTTCCGTTTAATAGTTTTAAACTCTATAACGTTTTGTAAGCAACTGACAGCATCTCATTACAAAAGTTTCAAAACCTCGATTTATTCTAATTAAAATTTTACTTCTAGTGGAAATAAATTCTTAATGTAATTAATATTTGTGAACAACATTAAAGTAGTTGTTACGTTGAAAATCAATAAAAAAAACAAGTTTTATTTTTTTTTTTATTTACATTCGTGAAGTTCAAGTTCAAATGAAAAATTATAGAAAACTGCACGATGTTTAGGTAAGAATATATTTAATGGAGTGTTAATTGATAAATATAAATATAATGCACCGCTTTGCCTTCGCTAAATAATTGCATAAGTTTTGTTCCGACATAACTGTTGAGTAGTTATTCCAGTAGGTCAAGATTATAACCAAGATGTGTGCAAAGAATGTACACGAAATAAGTTTTTTCAGTTCTACTTTAGCTTAGAATTCGTTTATTTACATTAAAGTTTTGTTTTAGTTTTGCTCGAATAAAGTTCTAGTTCTGATCTAGTTTAATAACAGATCAAAAATAGACCGTGAAACTGTACGTTCAATGAAGAATGGTTTTATTTGAATTTATGTTTTCTTTACGAAGTTTTTCGATGCTTAGGCTAAGGCTTAGGTGCTATAGAGATGAATAAGAAAAAAACAGTAGATAATCGCGCCTGTCGTTAATAAAATGTAAAGTTTTTTCCCTCGAAATTTTCATTTTCCCCAAGGGAAATTTTATTCTCAAATTTATTAACAAATTTAAATAACAACCCCCACGATGACAACTTTCGGCTTTAAACAACGGTATAAAGGACATTTAAGTCGACACTGTGTCATCAATATAAAAAACCGCGAGTTAAAAAGTCAAATTGACTTAAGAAATGCAAAAAAGTTAAATTATATTAAAACTAAACTTTTAATTTATAAATTTTTCCTATTAAACATCACCTAAAAATTGTGCCAATCAAAATAACACAGTTGTCAGCAGCTTATTACAAATGTCTCAATATTCCTAAATATTGCAATTAATAGTCGAATTTAATTTGAAAACTTTGAATTTCGAAAATTGCAAATAATACTTGTAAGCAATATTAAAAAAGTTGTACGAATGAAAATAATTAAAAAACTAGTTTTAATTTTCTCAATCTCATTAGAAAAGTTCAAGTTTAAAATAAAAACTGTAATATACTGCATAGTGTTTTAATTGAAATAAATATATATTAACGGTCTAATTTATAAAAAATAAAACCGGTTAATAAAGGCTTTATGAAACGGATTTTCATACAAAATCCGTTTAATAAAACCTTTATTAACATGTTTTAATTTTTATAAATAAGGCAGTAAGTGTATAAACTGAGAGCTGAGAACTATTTTAAAAACAAATTAATATGAAATCGTTAAACAAAGTTATTTCATTATTTTTTGTTTAGTTTTGTTTTCACAAAACTGTCGCTTTAAATAATCGTTATTAGTTCAGTGAGTCAAAGTTTAATTCAAATGGGTGTACGCGAAAAACAAATAACAAATTTGAAAGCAGAATAGAACTGGATCTGAACTTCAACCTAAAATACGAACCGAAAATAGCTAAACTTAAACCTGATTTTTTGCGCCCAGTTCTTAGGTAACGCTAATTGGGATAACCGGCCACACTGATAGCTGTTGTAATCAAATAACAAGGTAGATGACAGGTTTACAAACAACCTATTTGACATTCTAATCTAATGACTCACTGCAAATTACTTATTCAATGCAAGTCTTTTAGACTCTATAGACTCTATATATGAGGAGCCGCAGAACAAAACGTACTATTTCGCATTTTTTGACAAATTGGTTTTTTGATATTTTTATAATATTTGGGTTAAAATCTTTATGAAAACATCTTGTTAGCATATTTTTTTCTTTTTTTTACCAAGAAAATGGGTTCTAAAAAAATTGGTGCATAACAAAACGTACTTTTTTAATTTTTTTTTTTTTTCAAAACGTGCTTTTTTATTGTTTTTGCCATTTCTTCGTGAAGTTGTTTTAATAACAAATCATTTCTTAATGTTCTTAATTTGTTTGACGTTTATTTATGTCGTTACATTTTCGTTAAAAATAACTGTTAAATAATGGTGACTATTCTTGAAAACGCGTCGAAAAAGTAAAAATTTTCAGTAAAACAAAAACAAAGTTAAAGAAATTGTTTTTGGTTTGTCATACAATTTACCGTTTTTTAAAGAGAGAGAAACGAGTCAAAATTCTCACGTTTATTTAATTTTAGAAATGTATGATAAACAAAAAGTATTTTTTTAACTTTTCTTTTGTTTTAATGTGAATTTGTTCGACGAGTTTTCAAGAATAGCCTCCAATAATTGCAATAATTTAATTATTGTTTGGTGAATGAGTGTTATGAAAACAATAATTAATGCAATAGTATAATTAAACAAGGAATAATTACAAGAATCTGTAGAAAATTTAAATATTTTTTTAAACAAAACGTACTTTTTTCATTTTTTTTTAGCAAAACGTACTTTTTTCGATATAAAATTGGTTTGATATTAAATATCCTTGACATCTAATGTGTTGACTTACGGCAGTTTGATTCATCTTTTGGTAAGCAAAAAACTTGTTTCCATTTCCAGGTTCATACAGTTTTTTAAGGGGTCGAAAAAAATAAACCTCAATTTCCCAAAAATTTTAAATATGGGGGATTTCATGTCAAGTGACCCAATTTTGAAATCGATGTCTTCCGATTTGGATGAAATTTGCACCAAGGTTAGTCCTATTGGATAGTAGTTTAGACACAAATTTTCAACAAGATCGGTCTAAAAGTTTCTGAGTTAGTGGGGGTCAAAATTTGACATTTTGGCCATACAGGTGTTCTTTCTTATCCATGTAACTTATTACCTATTGGTGTTAGCAAAATTTGTCCCAAGTAGCTTCGATAGCTATTTGATCCATCTTTTGAAAAAAATTTTTTTTGTTTTTTTAAAAAATTTTTTTTATTTTTTTTTTTTAAATTTAAAATTTTTTTTATTTTTTTTTTTAGCGGGTATGTTTTTTTTTTTTTTTTTTTTGTTCAAAAGAAAGCTTATGTCTTTTCCTTTAAGGTAGTTTTGGTCCCTTTTTGGGATGCGAGCGGCTTATGTATAAAAAAAAATAATTTCTAACTCTAGACAAGGGTTTTTCAATTTTTAGCATATGCAGTGTTCTTTCTCATCCATTTAACTTATTAGCTATTAGTGTTAGCAGAATTTGTCCCAAGTAGCTTCGATAGCTATTTGATCAATATTCTGAAAAATTTTTTTTTTGTTTTTTTAAAACTTTTTTTTTTAAATTTAAAATTTTTTTTTTAAATGTAAAATTTTTTTTTTATATTTTTTTTTATCCGGAATGTTTTTTTTTTTTTTTTTTTTTTTGTTCAAAAGAAAGCTTATGTCTTACCCTTTAAGGTAGTTTTGGTCGCTTTTTGGGATGCGAGTGGCTTATGTATAAAAAAAATTATTTCTAACTCTAGACGAGGGTTTTTAAATTTTTAGCATATGCACTATTTTGAATTTTTTCCTATTTGTGTTTAAGTGTTTCTAAAGCCTTAAAAATAAAACGTTTGCAAAGAAACTAGACAAATTAACCTTTCCGACGGTATGTTACAAACCCAATTACTATTTTATACCTTCGATACTATAATGCCCACGATATGTTAATCCCAGGAATAAAATCACTTTTTTCTGTAGAAATGTTGACAAATAATTCATTTTTTAATTTTTCCTACATAAATTTTATTAAATTTTTTTAATCCAAATTTTTAATAATTTTAATTAGGCTTAAGTTCATTAAATTTAATTTTCATTAAATTATTTTTATGAAGAAAGGAATTTTACAACATGAAAATTAATTAAAATTGTTATTGATAATCTTTCATTAATGAAAATTAAATTTAATGATCTTAAGCCTAATTAAAATTATTAAAAATTTGGATTAAAAACCATAAATAGTTCAACAAAATAACCACAATACTAATTATTTTATTAAATTATTTATCTTTATATTTTTATTATTATTATTAGAAATTATTATTATAATTATATATTAATTTAATTATTATTACAAATTAATAAAAAGAATTTAATTTGTCAACATTTCTACAGAAAAAAAGTGATTTTATTCCTGGGATTAACATATTGTGGGCATTATAGTATCGAAGGTATAAAATAGTAATTGGGTTTGTAACATACCGTCGGAAAGGTTAATTTGTCTAGTTTCTTTGCAAACGTTTTATTTTTAAGGCTTTAGAAACACTTAAACACAAATAGGAAAAAATTCAAAATAGTGCATATGCTAAAAATTTAAAAACCCTCGTCTAGAGTTAGAAATAATTTTTTTTATACATAAGCCACTCGCATCCCAAAAAGCGACCAAAACTACCTTAAAGGGTAAGACATAAGCTTTCTTTTGAACAAAAAAAAAAAAAAAAAAAAAAAACATTCCGGATAAAAAAAAATATAAAAAAAAAATTTTACATTTAAAAAAAAAATTTTAAATTTAAAAAAAAAAGTTTTAAAAAAACAAAAAAAAAATTTTTCAGAATATTGATCAAATAGCTATCGAAGCTACTTGGGACAAATTCTGCTAACACTAATAGCTAATAAGTTAAATGGATGAGAAAGAACACTGCATATGCTAAAAATTGAAAAACCCTTGTCTAGAGTTAGAAATTATTTTTTTTTATACATAAGCCGCTCGCATCCCAAAAAGGGACCAAAACTACCTTAAAGGAAAAGACATAAGCTTTCTTTTGAACAAAAAAAAAAAAAAAAAAAACATACCCGCTAAAAAAAAAATAAAAAAAAGTTTTAAATTTAAAAAAAAAAATAAAAAAAATTTTTTAAAAAAACAAAAAAAATTTTTTTCAAAAGATGGATCAAATAGCTATCGAAGCTACTTGGGACAAATTTTGCTAACACCAATAGGTAATAAGTTACATGGATAAGAAAGAACACCTGTATGGCCAAAATGTCAAATTTTGACCCCCACTAACTCAGAAACTTTTAGACCGATCTTGTTGAAAATTTGTGTCTAAACTACTATCCAATAGGACTAACCTTGGTGCAAATTTCATCCAAATCGGAAGACATCGATTTCAAAATTGGGTCACTTGACATGAAATCCCCCATATGTGAAAAAGTACGTTTTGTTCTGCGGCTCCTCATATATGGCCGCCTAGCTATGATATATGTAAAACAAAAATTGCTTAAATTAACTTTTTAAAGCAAATTTTATTAAAATACGCTAATTATAGGAACATTTGCCAAAATTTTTTTTTTATAGAAAAATTTGTAAAAATTTACTTTGTATAGGAAATTTTGTGAAAATTTAAATTTTATAGGAAAATTTGGTAAAATTTACTTTGTATTGGAAATTGTGCTAAAATTTACCTTTTATACAGGAAATTTTGCTAAAATTTACTTTTTATTGGAAATTTTGCTAAAATTTACTATTTGTAGGAAATTTTGTTTAAATTTACTTTTTATAGGAAATTTTGTTAAATTTTACTTTTTATAGGAAATTTTTTTAAAATTTACTATTTAAAGGAAGTTTTGTTAAAATTTAATATTCATAGGAAATTTTGTTAAAATTTACTACTTTAAGGAAATTTTTTTAAAATTTACTTTTTATAGGAAATTTTGTTAAAATTTACTATTTATAGGAAACTTTGTTAAAATTTACTACTTATAGGAAATTTTGTTAGAAATTTACTTTTTATAGGAAATTTTGTTAAAATTTACTTTTTATAGGAAATTTTTTTAAAATTTACTATTTAAGGAAAGTTTTGTTAAAATTTGCTATTTAAAGGAAATTTTGTTAAAATTTACTACTTTTAGGAAATTTTGTTCAAATTTGCTACTTATAGGAAATTTCGTTGAAATTTGCTGTTTTTATTTATAGGAAATTTTGTTCAAATTTACTACAAATTTATAGAAAATGGTGTTCAAATTTACTATGTATTTATAGGAAATTTTGTTCAAATTTACTATTTATAGGAAATTCTGTTAAAATTTACTATTTATAGAATATTTTGCTAAAATTTACTATTTATAGAAAATTTTGTTAAAATTTAATATTTTTAGGATATTTTGTTAAGATTTACTAATAATAGGAACTTTTGCCAAAATTTATTTTTTATAGATGGAAAATTTTGTAAAAATTTACTTTGTGTAGGAAATTTTGTGAAAATTTAAATTTTATAGGAAATTTTTATAAAATTTGCTTTTTATTGGAAATTTTGCTAAACTTTACTTTTTATATAGGAAATTTTTGCAAAATTTTACTTTTATAGAAAATATTTGCTAAATTTTACTTTTTATAGAAAATGTTTGTTTTTTTATAAAAAACTATTGCTAAAATTAACTTTTTATGGGCAACTTTACTAAAATTTACTAGTTTTAGAAAATTTTGCAAAAATAAATTTTTTCACAATAGGCGACGATAATGTGTCTGTCCACTTAAAAATTAATTGAACAATTTCTAGAAATGTGTGCCGAAAAAGCAGGATCTCTTCGTGGATTGTGCTATGTGACAGGCTTGACAGGGACTAGATTAAAACAGTGACTTCAGTAATTACTTGACACACTGGCCATAAGAAAATGTAGGAGTTGTCATGATAAAAAGGAGAAGAAACTTTAATTCCTTTTTCGTGTTAACGTCCTGGTATACGAGATATAAGGAATAAATACTTTGGGACGCCAGAGCTGTCTTGCCTAGATATTTTGTATAAAAGTTAAGGAACTTTTTTTCATAAGGGAAAAGAAATACATATGTAGTTAAATTCAGCAGTGATGCCTACGGCGAGGCTGTGCTAAGGAACAGGCCATTGGCTAAGCGTATAACAAAGGCTCCAATGTGGGTCCCAAAGAAGCTATTTCCGAAATGGCTGCTTATGAAACCTAATCTAAACCTGATTTCAACTGAAACCTAACTAAAGGTTACCTAGAATTAAACTAAAACTGAATTTAAGCTGAGCCTTAACTGAATTAGAATTGAACTATAAACGAACTAGAAATAAATTTGAGCTTATCTTCAACTGAACTTATGCTCAACTACAACTTAACTAGTTCTAAACAAGAATTGAATTACATAGAACTGTACTAGAATTAAGCTAGCGAATATTCTGTAGACAATTGCAAAATTTCATTCCTAAAATCATTAATTAACTCTTTAAATATTTTTCCTTTATTCAACTTAGTTTTCCTTTTTTAAATTCTTGCAACTTTCTGCAAATCTCTTTATATATTATTTGTATTTAAGTATGTGCATACGTATTAAATACATTTTAATTAATCTTTGTCTGCCCTGTTTTTTGATTTTATTCTTATTTGTCTTTAAACAAGAAAAAGTAGAGCATTAGGTTAAAGATTTTAAATATACTCGAACAAACTTGCAATACACCAGACAAGTCAAGTTATAAAAATTCACCCCATTTACAAAGGCAACACACAAACAAAAACATCACAGCCTTCTTAGCCCCTTTGGAACTAACCCCATTTTTTTTATTAACAGATGCATTTTAAATGTACATCTACACATTTACAAAATTGTCTTCCTTTTTATAAGTCTTGTTATTTTATGCAGACAAATGCGGTTTTTAACCTTGAATATTAAGAGCAGAGGAATTGAAAGTTGCTGAGATGCTGCTGCCAACAGCTATAACAAGAAGTTACTAACACCACAACTGACGTTCCGTGTGGTGCTTCTGATATTTAGTATTGCATTCTACTATGTATGATTCTATGCCATTCAACTTTTGTCTATAGATTTTAAAATACATAATAAAATATACAGGACAGACAACGAGTTTGAGTATATTTTATCCTTACCCGACTGTGTTATTGTGTCTATACTAAATGATTGTTGAGGGTTGCCAAATAAAATAAAAATATGAACTTTTTTTGGCAATGTAAAATTTTTTTATATTGGAAATCATTTCTCTATAGAATATTGTTTATATTCTCAATAGAATAGTCAATATTCTTTATATTTTATAAATATTCTCTAAAAAAATAAAATATGTTAATATTCTCTATGGAATATTGTTCTATTTTCTATACGGTATTATTATTATTCTCTTGGATAAAATATTGGTAATATTTTCTATAGAACATCGTTGATATTTTGAATAGATTATTGTCAATATTTTCTATATAATGTTATATAGAATATTGTCAATGTTCTCTATAGAATGTTATTAATATTCGTTAATATTCTCTATAGAATACCGTTAATCGCAATAAATTATTGCTGGAGAATATTAACAATAGAATTTTTTTAGAATATTGTTTAATATCTCTTTAGAAAATTTTTATTATTCTCTATGATATAGTAAAGATTCTTAATATAATGATGTTAATATTCTCAATAGAATGCTGTTTATATTCTCTATAGGTTAATGCCAATATTCTCATTAGAACATTGTAAATATTCTTTATAGAGTATTGTTAATATTCTTTGTAGAATACTGTTTACATGTTCTACAGAATATTGTCAATATTTCCTAATGAATGTTGTTTGAAATATTTAAAAATTTTTCAAATTTTCTTTAATTTTTTATAACTGAAAATTTTCCGATAAGTTCCTTTAAAGATACCTATAAACAATTCTTTCACACTTAATCAAAAAAAAAAAAAACTTTAATTTGGCATCTCCAAATTAACTTCCTTTTCCTTTCTCCGGCATTTTTACACTCAAAATACATTCGTTTGCATTTACAATCTAACACACAAACAAATTAGTACGTTCTTGCACTTATCCGTTCGTTTCTCATTCGTTTTTTTTTTTATTTAGTTTGTTTTTACTTTTTTTTTCTAAAGAAAATATTCTCCACACAATCTAGATTAATATTTATATATGTACTTGTATGTGTGAATGTTTATATTTAAATGGCTGCCAAGTTTACTTGCGGGAATTAACACCAATTTATACATAAAACCCATTATATACACATACAAATGCATACAATATTTGCATATAGATTTTGTTTTTATGTTGTTGGCATAGAGCATGGTTGTGTAGAGAATTTCTTTTTCTTTGTTAAAGAAAGAGAGTGATTCAGAGGGAGTGGGTGGGTGAGTAAATTATTTTGTATTGAATGGTGAGAATGTTTGTTTAACCTGTAAGTTCCTCAATATATGTATGTGTGTTATTTTGTAAAGATATTTTCTTACATACATATGTACATATATGCTTACAGAGATGTTTGTGTGTGTAAAGGAAAGCTGATGCTGCATTTTCTTTTATTTTTACTTCCTTTTTACTTTTTTTGTTTGTTTTTGTTGTTGTTTTAAACTTTATATTTTAATGTTTTGGAGTATGAGAGTATTCTAGGTTAAGGTGATATTTTTTTATATATGTACATACAGAAGTATTTTTCAAAATAAAACTTTGGTATGTATGAAAGTATTTGTGGATACATGTGTTACGTTTCTAAATGTATGTGAGTGTCTCTATATGTGTGTGCACAATTGTACTTAAGTTTTGTGTTTTTGTTGCAAAAATTGTGTGGTTGTTTAAGTTAAAAGAACACACATATTTTTTGACTTGAATGAATTTGATTTTCTTTTTGTTTTATTTGTTAAGAAAGGTCAAGTCCAAGTTTTTTTCAAGTTTATAAAAAGTGAAAGTGTGTTAAAAAGAAATAAAATTTATTATGAAAGAAAATTATGACATTAAAAAGAGAAGCATTTAAAGACTAAAGGCCCAACCATAAGGTGCTTAAGTTGGCTTAAGCAACTGTGCGAGTACATGTTAATTGTATGAGGCATACCATATTAAACTTAAGGAAACTTTTTGCTAAGTTTAATGAAATTGTCATTTGCTTAAGCAAGGTGCGAATCGAATCGCACATTCCGTACGGAATTTAATGTTTTTTATTTTGTTTTTGTTTTTTAAATATATTTGAGAGACTTTTTGTTAATGTTTGACACTAGTTTAAGCAAGGCTATGCATATTAGAAATTCTTAGTTTTTGAAAGAAATTTTTTTATTTTTTTGCAAAATGTTTACTTTCTACAAAAGCTTTTTAAAATTCTTTAAAAAAAATAAAGGATATTTTTTATAATTAGTATTATGGTTATTTGGTTGAACTATTTATGGTTTTTAATCCAAATATAAATGTTTTTAATTAGGCTTAAGTTCATCAAATTTAGGCCCATATTACGGTTCACAACTCAACTCAGTTGAGTTGTAATTTCTTAATTTTTGTATTATGGTTTACAACTTTGCTTTATTGCGGTGAACAAAAACATAACAAATATTAAAACTGATCACAACCAGTTGTCTTAATTACAACTCAACTAAGTTGAGTTGTGAACCGTAATAGGGGTCCTTAATTTTCATTAAATTATTTTTATGAAGAAAGGAATTTTACAACATGAAAATTAATTAAAATTGTTATTGATAATTTTTCATTCTTGACTGTAGCTGTATTTTATAAATACGAACATATTACAAAAAATTGTTTTAATAAAAATGTAAATTCTTAAATTTTTTTTAGAATATTACCAAATCTAAAAATATTTTTAGAAAATTTATAAAATCTATAATTTTATAATTTTGAAAAACCATAAATAGTTCAACAAAATAACCACAATACTAATTATTTATAATTTTCTAGAAAATTTTGTTTAAAAATCAAAAATAAAATGTATCAACATTTTTAAATTTTCTATAAAAATGAGCCAAAAACAAGCCCTAACTGATCTGGATGTCCGCTCTTACCAGCCCAGATGATAAGGGCGTCAAAGTAGTTGCGTACTATGTAGCTCTAAAATTTTCGAAATTACAAAATTTTTTTAATAGAAAATTTCGAATTTAAAAATTTTCTTAATAGAAAATTTCAAAATTTTTAAAATATTCTTAATAAAAATTTTCCAAAATTTTTAAGTTTTCTTTATAAAAATTAAAATATTCGATATTTTAAAATTTTTGTTAAAGAAAATTTTTTAAAGTTTCTTCTTTTTTTTCAAGATTTTAAAATGGTCGTTACAAAAATAAAAAATTTTTAAAATCTCTCAGTTTTCTTTATTAAAATTCAATAAATGATAATCCTCTTTCTTCGACCTTTTTTATTAAATATTACACTTTAATAAATTATCCAAGCTTAAGGTCACTTTTTTATAAAATTAATTAAAATAGTTTTATTTTCGATATTTCGATTTCCGTGGAAATCTTCTTCAGGAAATTTTTTAAATAAAACAAAATAACAAAATTGTGTTTGACAATAAATATATATATATATATATATGTTCCTCTTACTCCCATTGGAGCATAGGGCGCCAAAATTGACAATAAATGGTAAAATAAAAAATGGAAAAATAAATTTTAAAATTTCAATTAACAAAATTATCATAACACATTCAAAAATTCCATTCTACAAACTTTAAACAAAAAGACAAACAAACAAACTCAAAGGATTAATTTTAAGAAAGATAATCGAAAATAAAACTATTTTAATTAATTTTATAAAAAAGTGACCTTAAGCTTGGATAATTTACCAAAGTGTAATATTTATTAAAATTCCAAACTTTCGAAATTCGAATATGTATTACAAAATTTTTCTTATAAAAATAAAGAATTTTTAAAATTCTTGACTTTTCGTTAAAAAAGTTAAAAAATTTTCGAAATTTTTTTAATTTTCTTTAATTAAATCAAAAGTTGTTGTTATTTAAAGTTTTGAAGTTCCCGGCCACGGTCAAGAATGAAAAGATTATCAATAACAATTTTAATTAATTTTCATGTTGTAAAATTCCTTTCTTCATAAAAATAATTTAATGGAAATTAAATTTAATGGACTTAAGCCTAATTAAAATTATTGAAAATTTGGATTAAAAGATCTTAAAGTTTCTTACTAGATTTTTTAATTTCAAATGTTCTTTATTAAACAATATCAAATACAAAAGTTTTTAGAAATTTTTTCTAAGGAAAATTTTTGATATAACGAAATTTTTATTTTATGGTTTTTTCTCCATATCAAAATAATTACCTTAAAAATATTTCACTATCAATTCGCTTACCTGAAATTAAATAAAAATTAAAAAAAATATTAAAATTGCATTAAATAAATTTTAAATTATTGTGTTAATATTATGGAAACCCCTATATATATGTACATTATTTTTTGAATGCATGTGTGATATTTTTAACATTTCATTCGTTTTTCTGGCAACTTTCAAAAATTGCATTTTGCTCGTTATGTAGATAAATACATACAAAATGTTGTGGTTTATTTGTTACACTGCTGCAGTTTGTGGACAACAAATACAGGCAAAACCCTTTAAAGCCCTGCAAGTTAAGACAACTTCATCATCATATTCAACTTGCATTTCTTTGTATTGGATTTTTTTGAGGGTCTAGTACTGCTAAACAGCCCCCCAATTTGTTGCAACTAACAGCAGCAACAACAAATGTACACACAAATGTGTGTATGTAGTCTGTAATGAGTACAATGGCAAACACACATAGAAAATACTGTCTGTCCAGTATGCTAAAATGCATCGAACAGATACAATTGAGCGTTATGAGAGGACCAGGCTCGAAATAAGAGGCAGTAGCAACTGCATGTTAGAGGGTGTTTTTGTGGTTTCTGCTTTGTTAACATAATTCTTCTCCATACGAAATGCAAACGATAAAGAGAGACATTTGAATGCAAATTTCTTGGGGAGTTTCTTCAGTTTTGAAAAAGAAAATTATTTAAAGGAAAATAATTTAAAGTCCAAACAAGAAATTGTTTTTAGATATTCCTAAAAAGAAATAAAATGTTCATTTAAATAACTTTAATTGACTTTTACTTAAAACTAACATAATTTATTTGTGTTAAAGTTTATTCTCAAATGCCTTCCTTCAAATGTGCGTAATAAATTTAATTTTAAATAATCAGATTCCATTAAAATAAAAAGCAATTTCTGCTCTAAAGTTATTAAATAATTTAAAGGTGTACCTACAGAGTTTAAATATTAATTAAATCAAAACTAAATATACAAAAAACTTGTAACCACATGATGATAAAAATGTTTATAAGCATTGTTGCTGATAAATGTTGCAGAGCTTAAATATTTACAATATATATTGTATGAGCATGACATACTAACAAAGCTTTACTGACGATCTTTTAAAAAAGCTTTAATTGAATGTTGCTTTTGAAAAAGCTTTTGCTTAGTCAATGAAGTTGCCAAATCAAATTACAAAAAAAAAACGCTTAAATAATTTTTATATTATAATTTTTATTATTAAACAATAAGAAATTTTATATTTGTGAAAAAAATTAATATTATCCTAATTGCATATAAACTAATACTATGAATAGACTTTCCCCTTTTTCCTTAAAATGAATTTTGATTTCTAAAAGGTTTATTCAACAAATGTTCTGAATATCACAAGATATAAAATCCCATGTGATTTTAAAAGCACAATTGTGATTTAAGGGTGTTTTGAAAACCACAAAAGTTTTAACTTGGTTTAAAATGGTAGAAAAAAGGAATCAAGTAGTTTGAAATCGGCGGACACTTATGGCGATTTCTTTTCTGAGAAAAATGTTGCATTAATGTTACATGTTCTACATTTTGTGCAACCAATATTTTATTTTGTTTGTCAAAATATTTTAAAAGTTTTGTCAAAAGAATTCTACATCTAAATGGTATACTCCATTTTGAATTAAATCGTTTTTTTATTTTGGTGGAAAATTCTATGTATTTATTATCGTTTTAAATTTGTTCAAGCAATAAGTGATGTCAATGTCTGTTTCCAAACCGTAAAGTAAGTGTGCAGCAAATAGTCGAATAGTTTTAAAAATCGCTAATGAACTACATTAATAATAAAAGTGTTAGTTGTAAATAAAGGCAGCTAATTCTGTTCGATTGAAGTTGTACAACATGTAACACTACGAGTGATTATAGGTAACATGAAAAAGTGTTACATGCATATACTGTAGCATTTTTTTCTCAGAATAGAAATCGCCATTAGTTGACCGGTTTAAAATCACAATTATGAAAAAAGTTTTTTGTCCAGAACACCTTTCTTGTGATTTCAAATCACGTTGACAAAAAGTGATTTTCAGAACATGCCAGTATATATCTGAAATATTTTTTATGAATAAGGTTTATACTTTGCCTACCAACTTAGTTTGCCGCCTTCAAAATACACTACTTACTTATGTTTTAGATAGTGTTTTATACTAAAGAGACAGATTTATACCTTGCTGCCGTCTTATACTCAGACTATAGAAGTATAAAAAATTATACTTAGATTAAAAACTGAGATTAGTTAGTATATTTTTCAATAATTTAAAGAAAAACTACCGTTTGTTAATTATAATATAGTCTATTAAGTATGCCATCTTTAAAGCACATTATATTATACTTAGAATACTGTACTCAGAATTTTACTTACACTGCGTCTTAAACCTAGGCTGCTCTTCTATATCTGATGCTGGTATTTTTCTTATACTCACACTTTCGCTTTATATTCAAACTACCACCTAGCACCAGGCAGATTTAGTTTTAGCTTTTGTCCTGGTTACTTAATCGTCCGAATTACCGTAAAAAAATTATTTTCTCTCATTTTTCGGTCCATAAATTAACTCTGGAAAAACTTTCACATTCTCAGATACGTTCAAAGAACTTTAAAGGTCTTTATTATTTTTATTTGCAGTAACCGATTGAACTATACCTTCATCAGAGAAATCGAAAGCGTATTTTTGTTTGCCGCATGCCGAAATATTGTTTCCAAAATTGTATCTGTGTCTCTTACTGAGCTGACCAAGAGGTACGCGGACTTTATCTTTCTTTTCACTTTCAACCAAAAGCTTTGCCATCAACTTTGGCCAACTTACATCAATATTAGTTAGTTCTAGTAATAATTTGCCATTCAGAGTTTAGTAAAACATTAAAGATTACAGAAATTAGTAAGTAAGTAAGATAAATCTGTCTTTAGATATCTTTCTACTTGTAGCAGAGTTCTCGCCTCTATGAACCCATGTTGTAGTTTAAAGGGTTATGAAGAAAAAACGCTTGCCCGGAGTACGGAGGAAACATTTTTTTGCTAACTGTTGACATTTATTTATTTAGCGTATGGAATAATACAAAAGAAAAGAGTCTAAATTGTTTACAAATTTAATGAGTTTAACCATGAAACTGTGTCTGTCGTCCAAGTGTGGATATCGCTCAATGATCCTTTGTAGGGTATGATGTTATCGGTTTTTTGACGGGGGACTCCACATGGACATTTGGGATCATCTACCGGTACCAGTTCGCAATCTGTTCAGGTTACACCATGCTTTCCTCGGTAATTGAAGGTCAAATGTTTTGATGCGTAGGTGCTTGGCGAGGTCTCGTGGAGCATGTCTGGACTGCAGCCTTTTGCTGGGTGGGTTACGTAAGTCGTTTTTAAGAGGAATTTGATTATTGCTTTGTATCTTGTTGTACTATCGTAACAACGCCTATCTTTACAAAAGTCGCATACACAAGGTTAAGGCCCGTTTTCACAACTTACCAATAGCTAAAAGTAGACTTTAAAAGGGCTTATAAAAAGTGTTCTATTATTAAAACTTTACTTTAACCTAAAGTGAGCAATAAAGTAAATTAAGGTTCATCCTACCTGGTAGGTTAAAATTAAGTTGTAATAATGGAAAACTTTATACGGCCGATAAAATCCTACCTTTAGCTATCGGTAAGTTGTGATAACGGGCCTAAGTCAGAAAAACTATTTAAACAACTATTTAGAAATCTAAAAAACTAAACTCAAGCGAAATTCCTACTTTAAAGCAAAAGTTGTATTCTCCAATAAAAGTCTAGTACACAACAAAACAAAATCCTGAATCAAAAACTTACACTTAAATAAA
This sequence comes from Pollenia griseotomentosa, assembly GCA_963931875.1. Classification (NCBI taxonomy): domain Eukaryota; kingdom Metazoa; phylum Arthropoda; class Insecta; order Diptera; family Polleniidae; genus Pollenia; species Pollenia griseotomentosa. The sequence continues at coordinate 196,071,891 of OZ007561.1, read as the reverse complement.
AGCTGTATACTTGACTTATATTTGTAGAAAGGTTATAATGTTTTGATGGTTATAATAGTTACATAGCATGAGTTGATCAAATAAATAATATTTTATTTATATTATATTACTTTGGAAAAGTAAAGTGACATTTTCCATTTAATTAGTTTTTTTTTTTTTTTTGTTTTAAATATTTTCTTACCATAGTTTTGCTACTAGTTTATTAAGAGCCTTGATACACTTTGCTTTTTTTAATAAAGTCAAGAAACTTAAAAATATTCGATAACATTTTAAATACGTAGTTGGAATTTATAATTCTTCAATCGTCTATAAAACAATCATAGTCAAAACATAAAATTTTAATAATTATTCTTTATTACGTCATACATTTCATGTTAGCAACATCAAAATATTGTAAATGTAAAATAATCAGTGAATAAAAGGAAAACCCAAGTTATGTACTGAACGCACTCAAAGCTTTTTTGTAAAACCATAATAGGATCGCGCGCACTTTTTTATTAAGAGTGGTTTTAAGTTTTTTCAAATCTGTTTTTGTATTTAGAATTCAAAACAATTACCAAGTACGCACGTGCCTTGAACAAAAACGAAAACAAAAAGTAATAATAATAATAAAAAAAATACAGAGAACCTAAATGGATTTTTTAAATATTTAAGTATTTTATTAACGCTTTGAAAACGCTGAAGTTAAAGCCAAACAATCAGTTAATGAAGACCTTTACAAGCAGTGTTGCCAGAAATCTTTTAACTTATGCCCCCAAGTTAAAGTTAAAAGTCCCCAAAAAACCCCGCCTTTCAAAATTTTAAAATTCAAAAATTTGCCCAAAAATGTTTAATTATTTTGAAATAAATTAATTAACTTTTAATTTTACCCACACCACAACAGTGTAGAAGGTAATTTGCGTGTGTAACAGCTTAAAATATTAGTATACCGATATACTTAGCATTACTTTTTGAATCGATCTGACAATGTCCGTCCGTCCGTCCGTCCGGCAATATATCTGTCCCAGCGCACAAAGTACATGTCGCAATTTTGGACTTAATATCAAGCCTAAGGATAAAGCCTGTTGAAAACGGGAAGAATCGGTTCATAATTTCACATAGCTCCCATACAAGCTTCTTTCCGAAAAAGAGACTTTGTGACATCTTATTATGTGGGTATTTGATTTAAATTTGGTTAAAATTTGTTTTAATGCAGTCTAAATTATCTTACAAAATTTTATTGAAATCATTTTATACCATAGCTCCCAAGCAAATACTACTTCCGAAAATAGCTTTTAAAGCTTGGCGACAATAACTTTTACAGCGATAGCTACTATGTCATGACAAAATGTTGTGCTGGTAAATCCAAAATTTACCATAGGTCTCATATAAAACCCCGTCCTAAAATCAGTTAAAGACAAACAAATCTCATAAAGTTGAAGGATAACTAAACAATATTCGGTAAAAAAATCTTTTACATGAATCTTATCCCCATAACATAATATTGTTCTGGCGGGTCCAATATTGCCATGGATACAATCTGGAAATTTATTTTCTTAGTTCGGTGGTCTAGGGCATCAAATCATTTTCAAATTAAAACCAACCTCCGTGTTTGTTGGGATGCTTAGCAATCCCAAAACTGTGTAACATTTTTCTATATATAAAATTACTGTGATTTTTCGAAAAAAAAGACAGTACAATATTTTATTTTCGAAAATTATATACGGAATCTAGGAATTATTTCTTTTAATAAGTTACTTTATTATATTCAGCATTTTTTATTTGTCGAATTTATTCTATGCGCTAAATAATAGTTATGTACTTTATAAGGTGTGACACAAATAATGGTGACAAAGGCCGTAGCGGGCCAGATAATGCATTACATTCTGCTAGTGTCTAATAATTTTAAATTTTTCTGTTCACTCAATATACTTTATTGCTATCCAAAGGAAAGCTAAGGTAAAATGTAATAAGAAGATACAAGATAATAGACTGGTAGTGTATAAAATCATTCCTAAAAAATTTTGAAGGAATAGGACTATTAAAAAAAGCTTTATAAAATACATAACTGAAACTTAGCTCATAGAATAAATTCGAAAAATAAAAAATGTTAAAAATTATATACGTAAATAAATTGTAATATCCCGCCATTTTGAAAAAATTCCCCAATCTGTTCAAAAAAAAAGAATTTTTTTAAATTCCCACCTTCAACTGACAACACCGTTCAACAGGCTCACAACCAGTCTGTTTAAAAGTTTAGGCATGTGCAAAAGCTTTAATCAGGGATGGAAAATAGATTTTCAGATTTTGTACAACTTTTTAAGCAAAATGTACTTTTTGTATATCCTCCACTAGAGGTAGAGTGCCCTTGTAGGCTAGCTGGTAGGGAGCTAGTCTATCAGCGCCGGGGTTGCGGGTTCGATTCTCGCCAGAGACTATGGTTTCTTTCCTGCAGACAAACGTATAGTTTCGCGTGAATAGCTTAGGGAATAAAATAATTAAAAAAAAAATAGATAAGCCGACCTGATAAGTAGGAATAGTTTGAAAGAAATTACTTCAATAAAAAGTGGAAACCTTACAAAACATATACAGCCCAATTAAGAATAAAAATTCCCCGGGAGTTTTCTCCCTTCTGCCATTTTTCCTATGTTAATTCAATTGTAAAAATGGGAAACGGGAAAAACACCCGGGGAATTTTTATTAATAATTGGGGTGATATTTTAAATCTCGGGTCACTATATTCTATAATATACTCTGGCGAAGACTGCACCTCTTTCGTTTACGGCTGTAAAATATTGGGTGATAGAAACTGCCTTCCGAAATGCATGTTGCTTTGCACTGAAACAATTCTACGTGTGTATCTCTAAACGCAACTCTTCAAACTTTGACAAAGTATGGCATTCCTAAAGTGTTCTGTTTTGCAGAGCTGATATGCAAACAACAATAAATAGCACATTATTAAAATTGAAGATGATTTTGCAAAATGACCATGCATTTGATTTGCGGTGTTGTAAAGTAGAATTGCTAGATTTATACACTGGCAGCCAGTCTTTAAACGAGGCCTTAAGAGCTGCGAAAACGAACACGGTTGTGGTCAAAATGATAGTCGGCTAACGGTCCGTGGCTAGCTGAATAAAAACAAGCTTTTCAAAAGTGCTATACATCGCATATTACACAAAAATTTAAAGATGTTAAAGCTGTGCGTAATAGCATATACTCCATGCAAGTAGTGGGATAAACTTTGGCTAAAAAATGTTTTGTGCATACTGAAAATCAACCCAATTAGGCGTTTTTTTTTTTTACTGATGTCATCATTTTGTCCGTACAAAATTTTTATGCTGACAAAAATTTTGTTATATGTATGTATGTTTTTTACAACACTCTTTTTAAGAGGGAGAACAATTTTTTGCAAACCACTCTCAGCTTAAATTGGTTTAGTTTTATACTTTGTCCGGACAAACTTAGTTCAAAGTTGCCAATATGTTACATTTTTTTTAAACAAAGTTTGTGTTTGTGAAATTAAATTTTAACACACAATCTTTGAAAATAATTTAAAATTATTGGTTTGACACCACAAAAATCGAAGCAAAATATAATAAGTCGCTGAAGAAATAGCAGCTTGTAAAAGCAATAGATTTTGTTTACATATGGCAGCTTTGATTTTCCGGGCAAATTTGTCATGCTGCAGAAAACTTTCAACAAAAAACCTTTTGTCCGGACAAAGTTTTGGGTGAATCCACCTTAAATTACTTTATAGCCGGTTTATGATTTCTATGGAAAAAAAAATTTTAAGCCAGAAAATAAACTTGTTTTGTTACATAAAGTCACTTCTAATCTGTTTATGTGTTTTGTTATTGTTGTTAAAAAAATAAAAAACAAAATAAAAAACTCTATTTCATTATTGAACAACAACAAACGTTCTCTATGTATAATTTATCTGAAAAATAATTAAAAAACAAACCATTTTAATAAAACTTATTATTAAATTGATAAAAACAAAACAGCTGTGTTTTATTAGTGAACCATAACAAACACCATTTTGGTGTTTTCTTTTCTACAAAAAAATGTGACATTTTATTTTAAAAAAATGCAATTTGGTGTCTGTTTCTTAAAAATTTTGCTCCCGAAAAGGGTGGCTTGTTTTATTCTAAAAAACTCATCCTTTTCGGGAGCAACAATTTTAGGAAACGGAGAGTAAATTGCATTTTTTTAAAATAAAATGTCACATTTTTTGTAGAAAAGAAAGCACCATAAGTACACCTTTACTGTAAATAATTAAAAAACATATAATTTAATGAAAACTTATTATTAAATCAATATAGTATTTGTAGTTTTTTTAAATGAATTTCGCAATAAAAGTTTCTGTTAAATTTTGTTTTTGTTTGATTTACTTCTTTTGTATATTTTTGTTGATGATCATAAAAAAAAATTAAGTTATTTTAAGTAAAAAAAAAACTTGTTATTCAAATGGATAAAATAAATAAAAGAGATGAAATAATACAACATTCAAAATAAGCAACTATTTCCTTGCAAAAAAAAGGCTGTGCATATATGATGCGAAAGATAAACTGAAAAATCGTTTCGGCCAAACCTTATGTTAGTCTTAGCACCGGGTGGCAAACAAAGCGTTTAACAACCGCCCCTGTATGTGAGCGCCACCATCACACACAGGTAACAATTTGATTGATAGTTCAGCAGAATTATTCACTTGCCCCTTATTTAGAAGCTGAAGCTGTATAACTGCGCTGCATTTGTGAGGTAAGCAACAAGCCACATCTGTTGAATTGCAACAGCACCTAGGGATATCCACCAGTAGCAGAACATTCCTTCAAAGTGGAAATGGCGACTTTTTAAAATCGCCTTTCCCGCGACTTTGGACTTAAGGCGCAACAACCACGTGATCCTCGAAGATGTGTTAACCAATAGTAAGTCTGGAATCGAAGTACCACGGGCCACTTACTCTCGTGGAACCAGATAGGATCTCTTGTAAGCCGCAATCTTAAGAGATCTGTCAATTCCAAACGTTGCCGAATTTCAGAACTGCATGTTATTTCCCCGGAGGATGCAACACCATAAGATAAAATATCCTTAGGATGAATAACCCCAGGGGATAAGGAACTAGATAGGAGAATTTATACATTATTAAGAGAGGGAAGAATACATATAGTCTATAGATAGTTTATAGTGAAAAAAAAATTTACTGCTAAGAAGTAAATCAATCCCTTCACCTTGCAGTAAGAAATTTTTACTATAAAATTTTTCGACAAGAAAATGTCTAACGGTGTCAAATCGCACGACCTCGCTGGACTATTCACATCACTTCAACGAGAGATGGCCATGCTTTCAAATTACTTGAGCAGAATATCGGATACGGCATGAGCTGTGCGTCACATAGTGCCGTCCTGTTAAAACCACATGCCGTTGTTGTCCATATTATCCAATTCAGGTAAAAAGAAGTTTATAATCGTCGACCTATAGCGCTCGCCGTTAACGCTGACGGCTGTTCTTTAAGATATACAGACGGAGAACGCCAACTGCCCCTCAAGTTTGACAATTTTGTTTGTTGACATACCCATTTATCCAGAAACCGGCCTCTTTGCTAAAGTTGACTTTTAGATGAAAACTAGGGTAATTTGAAAGCTTGTATTCTTGAAAGCTTTATCTGTCCATGGTAATTGTGCAAGACAGCCTGAATTAACGAGATCAAGTTCGACAGATGTAGATACCCTGCGGGAAATTTGTGTCAACTGGTCCAACAGACTAGTCCTGGGATTTGTGAAAATAGAACAAGTACAAAAAGAAAGGACTCATGACCAGTGAAAGAAGAACCAATCCCTTAACTGGTTTATGAAGAACAAAAAAAGTAGAAAAAGTAATGAATTTCAGTACAGTCTTCACCGGTGCTGTGACACATTTTTTGGAACTTCACCGGTGCTGTGACACATATTTTGGAACTTTCTTAAATTTGGTTCTTGAATTTAATTCTAGGACTTGTTTTATTGAAATAATACTACATTTTAGTAATTGACACTAAGCACGTTCATTGAGAATAGATCAGTTCGCTTGCCTCTAGGGTAGCTTCAACAATATGGTCGCTATCAACTGTCTACGTTTAGAAGTTCCTTTTGGAAGACCCTTAAGTTAGTCTGTGTTACAGAATACAACAGATAGAAGAATATCACTACTGACTAAAAAAACGCTTTTGCTTTTTTTAAAATGTACCAATAAAACATGCACAATTATATTACGATTTCCATCCCTGACTGTAATTGTAGAAGCTATAAAATGTACTCTTTTTTTAAATATGAATGAAGAAAAAACAGTCAAACCATTCATAAAGCAGAGAGAAATTATGCAATATTTTTACCAAAAACTAAAACGTTTATCGTACAACGACCGACCAGTGCTTAACTCGCCTCTCTCTCCTCTTCTGCATTCGAGCTGGTTATTGAAATCACTGTATTTTTTTTTTTTTTTTTTCAATTTTATTAAAAATTTAAAAACAAAAAAATCTAGAAAAAATTTTACGATTAAAACTAAAACTACTTTTATACTAACATGCATGTTAAAAGACAAAAACAAAAACAAAAAAATGTTTAAAACATCAAGGTCGGTCAGTCAAAATTTTTTTATTTTTTCAGTATGTTGCACAGTGGGTTTTAGTTTATTGACATTTACACAAAAAACAATGCTGTAATGACCTAATTTATTAAGACAAAAAAAAATTAACACAAAATTTTTGAAAATTTAAATAAAATTAGCAACATTTTTTAAGACATAATGGTGCTATGCAAATTAGATTAAATTTAATTTTTTATCTGCTGAACATTTTATAAGTTGTTGTTAAAATTTTTAAGCAACTCTACTTGAGAAACTTGCTTTTACTTTTTATTGTAAAATTTATGAGTCCTAAGTAGTCTAGGGAGTAGTCAGATGATCTTTTATAAGTCTCCATCGTGTAAGGTAAAGCCCTAGTCTATAACTTTTTTGCTTTAATATTTTTTTTTTTTTTTTTTTTAATTTTTTCCGATTAATGTAAAAAAGACTTTGAAAATGGAAAATTTAACATGGGCAACGGAAAATGCTAGGGCAGTTCATTAGCGCAATTTTACTCATTTAAGTGTTCAGATTGGTGAGAAAAATATTCTGCAAGGATTATTGACCATATTTCTTTGGACATAAAGCCGATAATGCAGATACTATCGTTGCAGCCTAATACCGTACCGTATTGGCAAAGTTATAGAGGTCAGTTATGAAGTAACACCCTTAAAATGTGGTTTCAACAAAATAGAGCCACAGCGAGGCAAACAAAGCATTTGTTTTCTTCAGTTCATTAAGTAATTAAAAATTACATAGATTCAATGTTTGCATTTTTAGATTAAAAACTAACCTAAAATACACTTTCTGAAAATTTTTATTTTTACATTCAATTTTCCATGTGAAAGCAAGGGGTCTCTTAATATGTATATTCCGGCCACTGGACCATATGTAATATGTATACCAAATCAATTTAAAAAAAAGTACCAAAAGTACCATATCTGGGCCATATGCTAAATCTATATACCAAATTTTTCGAAAAGGGAAAAAGTACCAAAGGTAAAAGAGTACCAAAAGTGCTAAGAGTGCTAAGAGTACCAGCTCATTTTAGGCCTCGAGACAATTCATTGTATGTTAAGGTAGGCTATAATTTGTTTATATATTAAATATATGTATATCGAGAACAAATACGAATTTTTTCAGTTTTTTACCCCTTAAAAAGTATCAATTTTATCTTTTAAATAGTAGCCTAAATTTTAATCTGGATCATATGCAAACTGCACACCAAATTTACCCACCAAAAAAAAAAAGTACCAAGTAGTGCTGGGAAACTATCGAAAGTACTATCGATATTATCGATAGTCTTAAAATATCGAAAATATCGATAGGAAACATATCAATATCGATATTATTATTATGATTATTTAAAATACAGCTATTATTAATTCGCGCGGAATTACAGCAATAAATACAAACAACAAGAATGGCAAATGGTATGGATTGCTTAGCTGTACTTTTTCCTGCTGATTAAAGGCCTTTAAGTCGAAATTTGTACATGTTTATATAGGGACTGAAATTTTAAATATTTTTGTAATGTTGTAAAAAAAAATGCAAATCCAAATGCAATTGCAATTGCGAGCATAGGACAAAACAATGAACGAGCATTAGAGTATAAGTCCGCTAGATTGATTACCTTTTTGGGTTGAGAATCAAAACCAATTTAGAAAATTATTTAAAGTTGCAATAGAATATCTTATAGTCCCTGCTACTTCGGTTCCTTCAGAAAGGTACTTATCAATTTTTAAAAAACTGTCATCTAAAATAACGTGCGTACATACATACGTCTCATACGTTCAATAAAGTGATAAAAACAACGAACTGTAGCCTGATAAAAACTATTTAAACTTTTCCTGCATAAGTACAAACATTCAGTCGATAGTAATATCGATATATCGATAGTGAAATCTGAACTATCGATAAATATCGATAGTAGAAAATATCGATAGTATCCCAGCACTAGTACCAAGGTAACATTTTTCCCCCATCCATTAAGCGGTTTTCGCGTAATTGAGCCACAAACTAGCAAACATCTAAACATACAAACTTTCACATTTATAATAAAACATAATAGTTTTTGGGGAACAATCATGACATAAATATTTGCTAGGCGAAGAGTGTAAAAAAGGCATGCATGTTCATAAGCCTTTTTACAAGCTTTGCCTACCTACATTATTCAAAGTCATGCCTGTTCAGCCAAGCAAAAAAGACATACATAATTAAAATTCAGTCCAATGCCGGCCATACACTTCACTAGTTCAGTGACCAAGTCTGGCACTGTACAGTGTGTTTGTATAGTGTATGGCGATGCTTTTGCTATTTACAAATGGACAGAGTTAAAGTCAAAACGTGTTGCAATATTTGCTCAAGTTTTTTAAACTGCACGATGAATTTGTGTTTGGTATGTTAAAAACGTTCAGTTCTGTCACGGTTTTCGGAGTTGACAATAAAAAATTAGTACTTAAAAAATATTATGGAAAGAGTGCATAATGCAAAGAATCGTCTGAATTATGGCGCATTTAAATCAGCAATAGTCTTATAAAAGTCGATTCTTACGAAAAAAAAAAACGTATAAAAATGGTAATGAACAATTAAAAAGGTGATTTTTTTTTTTTGCGCAAGATGTCTTCTGCGCCCGTATGTTTAAAATAAAAAATCGCACAATTTTCTTCTAGTGTGAGTCACATGTGTAGTGTATGGCCGGCATAAGATTAAAATTTAGATTTCGTTTTTAAATATTTATATATTTTAGTATTAGGCCCCTATGACGGTTCACGACTCAACTCAGTTGAGTTGTAATTTCTAAATTGTTGTATTACGGTGTACAACTTTGCTATATTGCGGCTAACAAAAACATAACAAAAATTACAACTGATCACAACCAGTTGTCTTAATTACTACTCAACTGAGTTGATATGTAATGTTGCTTACATAAATCTAAGTTTATAATTATTTTCTGCGTTTAAAACAGTTGTATTTTGAAAATCTGGATAATGGTTTAGATTAGCACAATGAGTCGATATATGTAGCTGTTTTTTGTGATGAAATATTTCTATATTTTTGAAAAAAGACCTCAAGCTCGACAATTTATTAATACTTGAAAATAATAAAGGTCGAACAAAATAGATATTATATGTATATACATATTGATATATAAGTCAATAATTTTATGCTGTAGGAACAGATGGCTTTTCTGTTACATATATTTTGTGGCTTTTTTAAACTTACTTGCGAGCCCCGGTTTGCTAGCTGGTAGTGAGCTACTCCTTTATTGCGGGTTAGATTCCCGCCAGAGGCTCTGGTCTGTTTCTCTACAATTGGGTATTGCTCAATTAATTAAGTAAGAATATCAATTGCAAAATTGTATAAAAAGAAAATAAATATATGTATATAACTTATTTGGTATTTTGGAGGTCAAAGTCTGTTATATATTCTTCTCACCTCAAGTCGTTGAACAAAATAGTGTAAACAACGAAGTTTTTTTTTTGTATCAGCACATTATTTGCGGGAAATGTTGCTTAACTTCTGTAATTTGAAAAAAAGAGGGCAGCTGATGCACATTAATTGCCCACTGAACCTTATCACAAATATTTTTCCTCGATTTCAACGTGCGAAGAAGTGGTAATTTGGACACGGAAAACAAAGAATGCCTAGGTCAGCCAAAAAAATTTGAATGATGATAATAAATTAGAGGCGTTAAACTATGAAGATTGTTATCAAACTCTAAAAGAACTTGCAAGGTCATTGGTAGTCACTCAAGCAGCAAGTGAACAACGCTTACAAACAGTGAGATTAATGCAAAATAACGAAATTGGTTACCACGCGAGTTGAAGCCGACAACCGATGAAAGGTGATGTCACACGTACTGCTTGAACGCCATAATTAAATGTTATTTTTGCATTCAATCGTTACTAGCAATACAAATTGATCCATTAAGACGGGAGAAGCGTTATAAGTGAATTAAATGTAAAGTATTAACTTTATATTTTATTTACCGATTAGCGGTTAGCAAAGGGTTAAGAAAAGAAAATTATTAGCGTTTTAGTCACATTAGCAATATGTCCCAACAGCGTTGTTAGGCTTTTTTCTTCAAAAATCGTCAAAATTTTTAACAAAATTCGTCAAAATCGTCACGAACTTTTTACAAAATCGTCAACAAATCGTCAAATATTTAAATTTTGCAAATTAAAGACAATTTATTGCATTGAGTGGTTCAAAAATATAAATTTTTACCAAGAAATTCTATTTATAATAGAGAAAGTGATTTGGTTAAGTTTTATTCTATTTATTTCAACAAAATATATCATTTGAAAAGAAATACATAAGAAAAAATATATTTTTATCAAAACATAACAAAAATTTGTTTATTTCATTTATCCATATTCATAAAAACATTAAATAAAAAATAAAATCTCATTTGCTATTAACTCGAGCTATCTTTGAATGATTAATTTTTAGCGCTACATATCACTATTGCAAATTGTTTTTACTGTTGAAGATGCTACACCAGGGGTTTTGTCTATATCAACACACTTTTTACCCAACTTGAAACGTTTTATTACGTCCAATTTTAGTTCCATTCCAAACTTATGCATTTTCTTCTCTTTGCACTCATTTTTCTACACAACTTCTTATTAAGAACTAACTTTTTACTTCCTAACACGCAACTATACTTAGAATAACTTACCTAACAGAATTAAATGTGTTTTCGCCTTTTTACACGCAAATAGAAAAATTCTTCACATGTGATTAAGACTTCAGCGAAAAAATGCAATCGTATGTAGCGACGCAAATCGAAATCATAAAAACGCAAAGCGGATTTAACCAATTTTTAAAAATCGAACCAAATAGAACAGACGCAAATCGGGGCTCTAGTGTATATTTTTTGCTGTATCGATGGCATTCATATAATTGTAGAATTCGAATTACTAATGCTTCTAATGAAAGCCACCTGGTTTGTGATGGGGGAAGAATTTTTTTTGTTTAATTTCCAATAATTTTTGTATTTCGAAATATTGATTTTTACGTTTTGAACTGTTCCCAATATAATTGTAAATATTTCTTGTGTTTTATTGATGCCAGAAAATCGTCATAACACCATTACGTTAAGTAAAAAATCGTCAATCGTCATTTTACTGTATTTTCTCAAAAAAATCGTCAAAATGACGAAAAATCGTCACATCTAACAACCCTGTGTCCCAAGCTCCTTTTCGTTTTCGAGGCCACAAACCATATAAAAGAACTTCCAATTAAATCGTTTAATTTTTGTCATCAATTCTCCATTCGAAAAAAATTAGTTTTTGTTTTGGTATCAGAGATGAAATATTTTTTATTATTTTAACTAAATTTTATACAGTATGTATGTATTCGAATTCGATTATATGCCTCATAGTGGCATACGTGTGAATTAAGCATATAGTAACATTTACGATATAGTTTACGATGTCGGTGCAACTAAAGGATGTGACAATAAGCAAAAATTTACATGGCATCAAGATAGTCAGCCTTATTTCGTTTGTCGTTGTCGTAATCGATCAAGTCGTTTTTTGTAAGAGATTAAAGAACACTGGTTGTGAATTACTTTAATCTCTTATAAAAAACGACTTGATCGATTACGACAATGACAACCGGAATAAGGATGAATACTATGTATTTGGTGGGACTGAAATCCGGAAGGAGAATCACAACGGACCACTAACGAACACAATTGTTACGGTTGAACACAATTTTTTCGGGAAGCCATGCAGCCGTAATATTCCATCAAGACCAGATCAAAAATAGCGGATTGGAAGTTTTCTTCAAGTGTTCACGGCTTCAAAAAGAAAGCAGTTCTTTTAGCGCGGAACCTATTCGTTGCCAGAAAGATGGGAAAAGGCCATAGCTGGCGATGGTCTTTAAAATTTACTAAAAAAAAATGTCCCCCTTTTTTAGGCTTAAAATTTTAAAAACAAGTAACAAAATTCAATATTTTTTTTAGAAAACAAAATTAAATCGAAACAGAATAAAACTGTTTTATTGTCTATGATTCACCAATTCTATTTAAATAACAATCCATAGTTAAATATAGCTTTTCATATAATTTTATTTTAATTTGACATGAAAAATTAATTTTAAACCAGTGTTCGAAAATAAACAGAAAATTATTTAGCGTTCGGCTAACACACCCAGGAACGATATCTATTTTTTAGTGTTTGTGTAGACGAACACAACCCTTAATACCGTTCGTAACTATTTTCAAGAAAGAGCCGAACATTATATAGTGTTCTGTTCTTCCTTAAAAAAAAACAGAACAATTTTAGTGGTACTGTAGACAAACATTATATTTAAATGTTCTATAATGTTTCTTTTTTTACAGTGATAAAGAAATGAACAAGCAACATATTTTAGCAACGACCACAGAAGGAACAGCTTTTGTGTGAATTGTGTATTTCACATGTCAAGTGACCCAATTTTTAAATCGATGTCTTCCGATTTAGATGAAATTTGCACCAAGGTTAGTCCTATTGGATAGTAGTTTAGACACAAATTTAGACACAAGATCGGTCAAAAAGTTCTGAGTTAGAGGAGGTCAAAGTTTGGCATGAAATCCCCCATATGTTTTTTTGTGTAAAATTATTTTGCTGGCTTTCTGTTTTTTTTTCGTATGTGTATTTTGTCTTTGTAAAAAATTTTTGGTTTTTTTAACCAGCTAAAAGGGCGCTACGTGCAACAGAATCAAACGAACAATAATGAGTTGAACCGAACACAATAAAGTTTGTGGCCGAACGGTATTTAATGTTCTCATATGTTTGTTGAGCTGGATAAGAACAGTATTATTTTTGTGTTCAAAAGATGACAAAAAGGGAAACGTTATTTTTTTAATTATTTTCTACACAAACACTGTTAGCGTTTGTGTTTTTCAAAAATCTACCGAACCGAACACTAAGGAGCGATATTTAATGTTTTTTTTCGAACACTGTTTTAAACATAAATTGATATTTGGGTGCCCCCGTAGGCTAGTTGGTAGTGACCTAGTCATCAGTGCGGTGGTTGCGGGTTCGATTTCCGCCAGAGACTATGATCTGTTTCACTACAACGGGCTGAAGGTTTACGTTAGTAATTCTCGGTTAATTAAGTTAGAATATAATTTGTAATTGTAACTCTTATTAAATAAACAAATAAAATAAAAAAAATTGATATTTAAATAAATTGGTGAAATCGGCCATAAGAGAAGAATATATTTCGAAATATTTGTTTTTAATATTATTTCTTAAAAGCTTGACGGCCATTTTAATTATAGTCTTATTTTGCTTTGCATATAACAAATGTGGCATATTTTATTATTTATTTATTTATTATATCTCATTATTTACTTTGTTATTTTTTTAAAACATTTTTCTAATTAAAAATTGTTTTCCTTTACAATTAGTTAACAATTGTTGAACAATAGTTTATTAAATGTAAAAAAAAAACATTAATAAACAAATATTTAGTTACTTCAAGCTCATGTTTAAGTATTATTAGCAAATATTTGTTATACGAGATTGTATCTATCTAATTTAGTTGAAATTTACATGAATGCATTGTTTTTAAAGCCTTTAAATTAAAAAAAAAAATAAAATTACTTGAGTTTCTATGAGGGGTTGTTTTTTTTTTTTTTTTGCAAAATAATTGCGACATAATTAGTACATTAAATAATTTAAAGTATGAAAAAAGATTTCAAACAATAAAACGGCATCGTAAAAAAATCACTGAAAATGATCCAATAACCATTAAAACGTTTTTGCTTATGATCCCAGAAGAAACCGACTGGCTAAATTCAACAGCAACAAAAATAAGCGACTTTTTTAGAGGGATTTCAACTCAAACCATTTTAAACTTTGATCTCAATCATTGTAATGCTGTAACAAAAAACATGCATAAAGCGAAGAAAAACAAAATAAAAGAGCAACCTAAAACTTTTAATGCATGAGAAAAAATATTAAAAAATAAACCCATTCGCACAATACACTTGTGCGAATCGATAGATGATGATGATGATATAGCGATGCTGCTGACTTTATTTTTGTATGGCGCGCTAAAGTTTAAATCGCATAATAATCCTACTGACACAAACACATGCTCAAAAACTGACAGAAAGTCAATCAGTCAGTCTGTGTATGTCTGTTTATGCAAAGTACACATTGGCCAGACTAACGTACTTTAAAGTTTAAACGATGGTGAGATATTGTTGAGATATTGATGTTGCTGGCAATGTTTGTTTTATCAGCGTAATAACGCAATTCCAATTTTTTTATTTTTTTTCTTTTTTTTTGTGTTATATTTTTGTTAAATGGGTTATAACCGGCACAAGAGATTGACCGTTTATCAGTATTTTGCTTTACTTTTAAGCTTTAACAGCTTACAGTTCAAATATTAGAGTTTTTGTTGCTGCTGCTGCTAATGCTATTACAATCTATGCTCTTTAATAGTCAACCATTGACATACTCTCGAGCTCAGCAGCATTTTACGTTTATACTGAAGTTTGTAACTTCCAGAAAGGTAGGTAGTAGAGCCAATTTTTAAAACATATACAACTCGAC
Organism: Pollenia griseotomentosa; assembly: GCA_963931875.1. NCBI lineage: Eukaryota > Metazoa > Arthropoda > Insecta > Diptera > Polleniidae > Pollenia > Pollenia griseotomentosa. The sequence goes on along the minus strand of OZ007561.1, from coordinate 196,056,757 downwards.
TAAGAACTTGATCATTTTAGCCATTCCACAATAGCGGAGAGGGTGTTATGAGTTTGTGCTGATCTTTGTAACAAATCAAAATATTGGCTCTACAGGCGCCTTCTAACAATGTCTGTCCGGTTGGCTGAAAGAATTATTTACTAAATCACCAGAAAATATTGCTTGGACCAAAAAATCCAACTCAAGATCCAAGTCAAAAATTACTTATTCTTAATATATGTGTGGATTGGTTAAAGCTAATGTTTTAAGAAAATTTGACTAAATACGAAGGAAATACAGTGTAAGTTCGATAATCCGGACTCCACTAATCCGGAATATTCGGTAATCCGGACAGAATTTTGCAGCTCATTGCGTATTCTATTATCCGGATTGATTGCAACTCTGTAGTCCGGATTGAATAACACCCGTTTTTATTTATTTGTTTTATTCAAATCACAGCATGCTTTGAAAAATACAGTTAGAAGGGTGTAATATGAGTATGTTTGCACATGCGTTTTTAGTTAAGTATTGATGCAAGATGCCTTCACTGAAGATTGCACACAAGACTGTTTCTATTGTAGATAAAGTAAAAATTTTTGAAATTGTATTTGTTTTTTTAAACCGAACTGTAGAAATTAATATTTATGTTTTTATGTTTAATTTTGCTATGAATTATAATAATCTTTAATAAATACATTCATTCGGTACTCCGGCTTGGGGTCTGCAATCAATTATCCGGATTATCGAATTTAACTGTATGTTAAAATCAAGAAATTATTATTTATTTTTTTTTAAGAAACAAATTGATTACTTTAGAAAATAAACTTTCATGAAATTTGGTTCATAATTTTACATACAAGCTTCTTTCACATACAAGCTTCTTTCCGGATTTAAATATTTGTGCCCATAAACCGTCCTAGTTAAAACTTCGCCTACAGAATAATGTGTTGAGTAATCAGAAAAACATAAGAGCACTACTTACAATTCTACTGAAAGAACCAATGAATTTAACAAGGGATGTCCCAAAATTAACGTATTTAATTAAAAGTAAGTCATTATTTTTTTACCTATATACAGCCACAAAAAAGTAGTTACAGAAGTTGTTGTAGTAGTAGTTATAGAAGAAATAATGAGTGAAAGAAGCTTTTCACTTTGAAAAAGTAAGCGAAGTTTTTACTGGGATGTTATTATATTAATATTAAGACTGAATTTGGCTCAAAATTATTTTACTGCAACCTTAATCATCTAACCAAATTTTATTGGCCTGACGGATCCATTATTTCCCATTTGTCCCAAACTCTAGAAAATTTATTTTTCATTATTGGCTGAAGGGTATTACATGGGCGAGATTGAAACTTAATGAATGATGCTTTATTACTAGGTTATTCAATTAATCGATGTTTTGTATTAATCAATTAATCGAGTGAATAATTATTCGAGGTAACAATTTAATCGAATAAAAATCGAACAATTTAATATTGTTCGGTTAAACGAACAATTTTAATTTTGTCTATTTTAAAAGTTATAAAATAACAAAAAAAAATTTATTAAAGACATAAACTAAAAACGAATATTGCTACTTCTCCAAAACTTTATGGTTTTCCAAAAATCCACAAGGTTGGTTTTCCTTTGAGACCAATATGTTCTTTTATTAACTCACCTTCTTATGAATTGTGTAGATATTTAACGAATATTTTAAAAAGAATAACTGAACATTCTATATATAATGTTAAAGATTCAGTGCAATTTAAAGAGAAGTTAAGTAATCATTTTATACAGACAAATGAAAAGTTAATTTCATTAGATGTGGTATCGCTATTTCCGAGTGTACCAGTCACTTTGGCACTTGAAATAATAGAGCAAAAATGGAACATAATAGAGCAATATACGAAAATTGACAAGGGATTGTTTTTAAGAATTTTGAAATTTTGTATAGAGCACAACAGATAGTTTATTTGTAATGGGAAAGTATATACACAACTGAAGGGACTTCCAATGGGATCTCCTGCTTCTCCAATTGTAGCAGATATTGTAATGGAAAGGTTACTTGATACATCTATTGAAAAACTAAATATTAAACCTAAAATAATGATAAAATATGTTGATGACATATTCTGCATTATTAATGAATGTGGAGTAAAAAACTTGTTAGATACATTTAATGAGTTTAATAGTAATATTAAATTCACTTTGGAACTGGAAGGTAGCTCAAAATTACCTTTCTTGGATACTTTAATAATAAGAAAGGGAAATAATTTGTTAATAGATTGGTATCAAAAACCAACAGCATCAGGCAGACTTATAAATTATTATTCTGGACACAGTAAAGGGATTATTATAAATACTGCTAGAAATTTAATTAATAGGGTACTAACAATTAGTGACAAGGTTTATCACAGGAAAAACATAATTAAAATTAGAAATATATTAAGGGAAAATAATTTTCCAAATAGCTTAAGTAATGGGTTAATTAATCAATATAAAGATAGGAGTAATAGGAATATAAGGATTACGAGAACAATAGAACCAATGATATATAAATCATTATCATACATAGCCAATGTTTCGGAAAGAATAAAAGAGTCGGGAATCTTTGACACTAACAAATATAAGGTAGCATTCAAAGCTTATAACACATTGAATTGTTTATTTAGCAAGACAAAAGATAGAACTAGTAAATGGGATATGTCAAACATTATTTACAAAATTCCTTGTAAGGGAAATCATAATGAAAGATGCAACCAGGTTTACATAGGTACAACGAAGAACAAATTAAGGACTAGAATTGCGGGACATAAATCCGATCAAAAATATAGGGACATTAATTCTAAAAAGACAGCATTAAGCCATCATTGTCATCAATCTAATCATTATCCAAATTTTGAAGAAGCATCGGTTTTAAACACTGAAACTAACTACAAACGCAGATATATTTTGGAAATGTTACACATAATTAATACACCAACTGCACAGAGAATAAATTTTAAATCAGACACAGAACATATAGCGAATAATTATAGGAATTTAGTTATTAGGAGATAGAAGATAAGATATATTAATATAAATATACCTATCACAGCCTTGGAACAAGAGAGTTCACTTTGCAATTAAATTACATGAAAATTATGACTTTCTTGTCCTTAGGTCACGATACACATATTAGTTTGTAAGAATAAATATAAGGATAATTAAAATGTTTTTATAAGTATGTAAGATAAGAATAAGTATAGTTTAAAAATTTTTATATGTTATAGGAATTTTCTTTAGCCAGAATATTTATTATTATTGTACATACGGTTCTTGAATTAGTTTTATAGATAGGAAATTTTTTCAGTTTATATGAATTGTTATACTTTAGTTATATTTTATTTTTGTTATTATGGTTTTTGAAAAAATTTTTTATGACAAATAGGTTTTTGAATTAATTTTATGACAAAAAATTTTTTCATAATTTTGTTATCGTTTTTTGTTATTTTTATTCAAATTTGTAAATTTCCTGACGATGCTAACCAAAGGTTAGCGAAATATTGAAAATATAAATAAATAGAATATTTTATAAAAAAAGACCTCAAGCTTAAATAATTGAAAATAATTAAAAGAGAAAAACTTTTTTAATAAAAATAGCATCAAAATGTAAGCTTATCTTCTTGATTTATAAAAGCTTATTTTACTTATTGTTGACGTTGGAGAAATTGAAAGTAAAGCGTTATAAGGCATCTCCAATTTCTCTGTTCTTTTTTTCGTCTTTTCTAAAAATTGGTAGTCTTCCATTATACATTTTGAATCTTTTATTGATGTTTTAACAATTTTAATAGTCTTGTTAAGGTCTGGTAGAAGGTGGTTTTTATTGCTCTCAAAAATCATCTTCTTTATCTGAAACATTGTGGTAAAAGTCTGTATTAAACATTCTTAAAAATAAATTATTCCCAAACTCATTGGTTGCAGTCTTTGTACTTTATTTTGAAAAATTGTTAATACTGTGAAAAAAAAAATTTCGACTAACGATTAATCGACATAAATTATTCGAATTATTCGTTAATCGGATATAAGCAATTTTAAATTATTCGAACAGTTAATCGTTTGACTACCCTATTTATTACCTTCAAAAATGTTATATAAGTTATTAAAGACACAAACCATGTGTAAAAAAATACGCCATGTGTTGTGAACCCCGCTTTTTTAAATTATACACCAAATAGAAGCATATACAGTGGTATCCCGGCTTAACGTATACTCAGTTTAACGAATTCGCGATTTAACGTACGGTCATATTTTTTTCATTGAGTACCTTATATTACGAACAAACAGCAATTTTTTGTACTCTATATAACGAATTTTCACAAAAAAATTTGAAAAAAAAACATATTTGCATCCATTCTCTTTAAGATTTTTGCATTATTAAACAAAAGTTTGTTTTTTTTCAAATTTTACGTAATTTTTGTGAAGTTTTTGTAAAGTTGACGTCAAAATGCCCAAAAGAAAACGTCTAATTCTTAAAGGAAAATTAAACAATTTTGACGACTATGAAAAGGGCCTGCGACTAAGTGCTTTATCTAATAAATATCAGCTGCCAAAGTCATCCATATGCACAATTATAAAATTAAAACGGAAACTTTTTAACTAATTTCGGATCAAAGAATAGAAGGGCCTTTAAAACAGGTGAGTTTCCAAGAATGGAAACAGAATTGTTTAATTGGTTTCAAAACAAGAGGAAGGCAAACATTCCTATTAGTGGTCCTATATTAAAAGCAAAAGCCCTAGATATACACAAACTTTGAAACTTTGAACAGTGTAGTAAATGGGGAGATGAACACAATATCGAAACGTCAAAAAAAAATTGTGCTAAGAGAGCTCGAGCAAAAAGCAGTTCAATGCTTGATTAAAGCACTTCGAAAACAGACAAATATACAAGATTATTTTAAATAACTTGAACATGTTTTACGTTTTTTAAGTTCATTATTATTAATCTTGTTCTCCACTATGTACTCATTTAATTGAAAATGATATGAAGTATTTATTTTTTTGTTGGTGTTATGAATGGAAATAAACGAATTTACTTTGTTTTATTAAAATATTATTGTTTTATTTATAAAAATGTATTTAAAAAAACTTCGGTATTTAACGAATTTTTCGATATAACGAAAGGGCCTGACAATATATAATTCGTTAAGCCGGGATACCATTGTATTTCTTTTTTTCCTGTACATAGCCCTGTAATATCTCGATAACATCAATCGACATTTTAACACTTTTTAAAAGTTTAAAACTTATTTTAAATGAACCACCACTTGACTTTGGATGCCGGCTGAAAGAGAAGTATACAGCGAAAAACACAAATGTACCGCTATCTGATAAATGTGACATGATGGGAGAAAAATGAGTATATATTCGGCGTCAGCACGTAAAAAAACATAAGAATCAGTTGGAATGATTAGAAAACTTTTTCAATATCGACTTGTGTTACAGATAACAAACAAATTATTTAAGACGTATGTTCAACTACAATCATTTTTATGTAGAGCAGGTTATTATTAAGTCGACTTTGAACGACTTTATATTTATGCTTGTTTTTAATTCTCATTTTTTCTAATTTGTATGTGTGTGTGTGTATGTTTCAATGATGTTAAGATATTCAATCTCAATTGGTCAGCAGCCCGCCACTTGACAGTAGACATCATAATTTTCAGTTGCTATCAATTTCTAAGCGATGCAAGTCATTAATTCATTAATTGCCAGGAGACTTTTGGCTATTGTACCCAATTAAGTTTAAAGCCCCAAAATTATCCTTCTTAGAACTAAAATCTTAGATTTTGTGCCAAAATTTTTAATCAAGGCATCAATAATGAAATTAAAATTAAATATATTATAAAGTAAAATTTTCACATAAAATATTGACATTAGCGATATAAAAGTCGAATCCACGGTGAAATATCGACGTAAGTACTTGTTCACGGGAGATTAACGATGGCATTTTTTCCTTCGAGGAGAATAAACATTTTATGGGAACAAAAATTTCACTTGTTTTTCATGATTTGGGTAAACATGTTATAATACCCCCATTTAACAAAAAAAAACGCCAAATCCCTTCCCCGGATGACGTGTCATCAAAAAAATTAAATCTCTAATTTTAGCACAAATTTTTTCATCTGGTAACACTGATTCAGCCACACATCTCAATTAACAAGATGCGTAAAAAATGTCTTTTTTTTATGAGTGTATGTGACGACTGCTCTTATGCAAAGAATAAAAATAAATTCATGGTCATGTTTGCTTTTTGTAAACTTAAATTAAAAAAAATTAAAAAAAAAAAACAAACAAGCCCATGAAAAAACCTAAATAAATATTTGAACTTTTAAACGATTTTTTTTATTTTCATTTAATATTGATCAGATCATCGATCATTTTTTTTAAGTTAAAAATTGTAAATGATACAGCACAAAATTGTAGGAAGCAAGTTTTATAGCAACAGAAATAAATCAACAACAAAATACTTGAACAATCACTTGAAAGAATTTTTTATTGTTTATTTTGTGATATAATTTTATTAAGATATGTTCAATAAGTGGAATTAAAAAAAATAATATAAGGACACGATTCTAGTAGCAACCCCCCCTTAATTAAAAAAACCTAACCATCCCGAAAAGTTTGAACAAATTATATGACAAAGTATTTTAACCAGGGGCCTGATTCTGGCAGTCATGTTCGAGTACTTTCTCGATTAAAAAGCAATTATATATCTAATTATTTCAGTCAATACTGAACGAATCGGAATTATTTTTCAGTGTTGTAAAGCATTAATTTGAGTTTCGCAATACTGAAAAAAAAAAATTTCGATCGACTGAAATAAAATTGCTTTTGAATCGAGAAAGTACTTGATCACGACTGCCAGAATTAGGCCCCAGTGTTCGAAAATAAACACTAAATATCTCTTCTTAGTGTTTGGTTCGGTAGATTTTTGAAAAACACAAACGCTAATAGTGTTTGTGTAGAAAATCATTAAAAAATAACGTTTCCCTATATGTCATCTTTTGAACACAAAAACAGTTCTGTTCTTATCCAACTCAACATAAAGATAAGAACATTTAATTCCGTTCGGTTTTTTTTTAACCACACACTTCATCGTCTTTGATTCAGCTCATTCAGCGCCCTTTTGGCTGGTAAAATAAACCAAATATATTTTACAAAAACAAAATACACATACGAAAAAAAGCCAGCAAAATAATTTTACACAAACAAAACATATACATAATACACACACAAACTGTAAAATTTTTTTGTTTGTTCATTTTTTAATCTATATAAAAAAAGAAGCATTTTAGAACATTAAAACATAATGTTTGTCTACAGTATCACTACAATTGTTCTGTTTTTTAACGAAGAATAGAACACTATATAATTTTCGGCTCTTTCTTGAAAATAGTTACGAACGGTATTAAGGGCTGTGTTTGTTTACACAAACACTATAAAAAATAGATATCGTTCGTGGGTGTGTGAGCCGTACGCTAAATAATGTTCTGTTTATTTTCGAACACTGATTTTAACAAATGCTTCTGGATAAAAAGACATGTATTTTTGTTTACTGGTGGAAATTTAAAGTCCAAAGATCTCAAATAATTTTCCAGACCATTTTTAAATATTTAATATCAGCGTTCGAAAATAAACAGAACATTATTTAGCGTACGGCTGTTGCTCGTTATAAAGCAGAATAACTGTAGTGGTTCTGTAGATATTCATTACATTTTAGTGCTCTATGGTGTCTCTTACATTGTTCTTTACATTAATAAGGAAATGAGTAAACAAAAAATTTTAGCAACGACCACAGTGTGCATTGTGTACATGTTTTTTTGCTGGCTGTTCGTTTCTTCGACTTGACCCCGTTAGACTTTTTTCTATGGGATTTTCTTAAGTCGCAAGAGTTTCAGAATAAGCAGACCTTAAAGCCAACATAACTCATGGCATTTTGTAAAATGTAGCCTGATTAATGCGCCGAGTCATGAGAAATTTAGCATTTCGGTTTTTTGAAGCGAGAAAATTTCTAGATAAATATATACTTTTTTATTTATTTTTTAAAAACAACACATTAAATCTGTTATGGCAACTTCCTTTTAAAGTTTTTATATTGTTAATATTAAACAATTGTCAACAAGAACTATCCTTAAAGCCAAAATTTTATACAATCATATTTAATAGGTAATAATTAATTAATGAGGCAATAAAAAAATTGTTTAGAATAGAATAAAAAGGAACTATGTAAATATTTTAATACCTGTTGATTATTTAGCTTTTCAACATCTGTGACATCTGGTGACATTTTAAACAACGTGGTAAATTTTATTTCATGTAAATACGATCTCAAGAAAATTTCAAATGTTAATTATTTGTTGGACTTTAATTGAACTGATTGTAGTGCCAAAGCAACAGCAGCGGATCTACCACTAAAAACCGATCTTTCTTGTTACTCACTTTAGAGTCCCCCCAGAAAGAAAAAAAATATTCTCTCAAGAGCGTTTAAGACTTTAAGCAGAGATAAACGACTAGAGTAGACACTCTGTCAAAACAAACTGCACTCTAAAAATTTCGTTCGTGTGACGTAACAACAACAAGGCTAACAGATTTCTTAGGTTTTTTTGACAGCTGACTAAGGTTTTTTCTCTCTCTTTCTGCTCTAGTCGTTTTCTATGATTAGACCATTAAACAAGATAAGAGTTAGACTCTGCACTGTTAAGCAGCGGCATAATGATAACGCTCTGGACGAGCTTTTAAACTCTTAGTGCAAGACTCAATTGAGTGGTGGAGCATTGAAGTGTATTTTTAAAGTGTTAGTGTAATTTTTTTACGAAATAAATAGTTTTTATGTTTTAGTTAAAGTGTATAAGTGTTTGTAAATTGTTTTTTATCTGTTGTTGAAGCTTGTAAGCCAAGTTTATGAAAAAGTAAAATTTAGTTTGATTATTCAGCTTGAACGCGTCACTTGAGTATTTGTAATAAACGGTGCGAAAGCCGCTAATTTCTGTTTTGGTAGTGGAGTAAAATTTATTAAAATCATCTGGTTTTTTGTGGTACGATTTTATTAAAAAAAAAAAAATTGCAAAATAAAAAAAAGGAAAAGATAATTCTTAATGTTATTATATGGAAAAAAAAATTCAAAAAGGATTTATGTAGTGATTTTTTTAAAATTAAAAATATTATAAAAAAAAGGACAACAATTTTAAAAAATTAAAAAAAAATGTCTAAAAATATATTAAATGTTGTAACAAAGAAAGGGAGAAAAAATAGTAAAGCGTTAATTTAGTTTGCTGTAATTTTAAATTAAACATGCAACAAAAGAAAGTAAATTATTAGAAAACTTTAAGACAAAATTATTTTCAAATACGGAATTTTTTAAAAAAAAAAGTTAAAAACTTAAAATTCTTAAGAACTTGAAAGAACTCTAAAAGGACTTTATGTATATTATACATATTTTGTTGTTGTAATTTTTGTAATTAAAAAAATTTAGTTTTATTTTAAAAAATTTTGACTACTTTTCATTCAAAATTTAAAAAAAAAAAAAATGCCAAGCGTCCGTTGAAGGGATTGACTGCCAATTTGACCGAGATCCGTTAAAACTAACTATTACTTTAAATTCCAGTTAACAGGCTAGTTTTGACAGTTATAACTGATAGTTAATTATAACCGAACTTGATGAAATTGCCAGCAACAATATAAAACAAAATTTTAAGTAAAATTTTAAATTTTATGAAAAAATATACGAAATATATTGTCAAATTAAGCATTTTATGCGAAAATATGCAAAATCTATTAGCCCTATTCACAATATTGTACAAATGTCCTGGCATCGTAGCATTTGCAAAATGGTATAGAATTTTTTTATTCTACACCAACAAATGCACTTTCTACTTTTTTGCTAATAAGCAACACCTCAAGCCAAGAGTTTATATTTACTCGATTTATACAAGCAACACTTAATTGCAAGCCGGCAGCAGCCACTCAGTGAACCAGTTATGTATCAATCAGATTGGATTTGCGTGTTTTGCAACAAGCATTGTAAACTAAACCAAAGAGGTCATTCACAATTGATAGAAAATATTTATAATTGCATAAATTTGCAATATCAAATGTACAAGACTGTGAATAGGGCTACTGTTTTATTAATAATAGTTTTATGTCAAAATATTTTACTAAAATAAAAATTTAATATGTACCACAATTTATTATAAAAAAAATTTGTATTTTATACGAAAATATGAATTTCAAGATGAAATAAGCAAGTTATCCTAAAATATGCATTTGCAACAAGATAATCCTTACATGTCAAAAATTAAAAGCCTATGCAAAAACATGCATTTGATTCTAAAATTAACTTTTTATATCAAATATGCATTAAGAGACAAAAAAATGTGTTTCCTAAAATATAATAATGAAGCAAAAATATGCATTAATACCAAAATTTGCAATTAATGGCAAACAACGTACTTTTTTTTTGGAAAATATGTATTTGATCGCTAAATAAGAAAAGTTTATCCAAATAGGCGTTGTATGTAGACATATGCACTTCATTCTTAAATAAGCCAGCTTTTTTGAAATCATTAAAATGTTGGGACTTTTCAAAAATGTGACAAAACTATATATATTTGCCAATCGATTTATGTTATAAAATTCTGTTTAATAGAGAAATGTTTGTATAAAATTTGTCATAAAATTCTTTTATTAGAGAAATCTTACTAAAAACGACTTTTAAAATTCTTGCGTTTTGCGTTTGCGATTGCCAGCACACCCCTGAATATTACAGCTCTACACCCACATGGCGATATAAAGCCTTAATTACCAATTTTTTTAGAGTGCAGTTCAAAATCCATATGTTAATGTTTTTTTTAACGCGTTGTTTTATTAAATGATTATCCGTCATGAATATGCGACTTAAAGTCTTTGGATTAATTTCTCTGGGTAACTTAAAGTCAAAAGAAAACCAAATGTACCCCACCTAAATGACAACACTATACGATAGACATTGAATAATTATTGTAGTCAAATTCTGGGCTTAAATGTTCTTTAACATTTTTTACACTTATGGCGTAAAGGTTTTAAAGTTAAAAAAATCAGGCGTTTTGCGATTTCAAATCGTGCGATTGTCAGAAAATTTTAATAAAATTTTTAACTATTTTTTTATAAAACATTTTTTAACGAGATAATAATATTTAGGTCGTGGAATTTCTTGCAAATGCATGTTTTTTCTCCAGGGTTGGCAACGTTTAGAATTTTTTTTTTACACAAAAACTTTATTAATTTGAGGGATTTCAAATCGTGCGATTGTCAGAAAATTTTAATAAAATTTTTAACGATTTTTTTATAAAACATTTTTTAACGAGATAATAATATTTAGGTCGTGGAATTTCTTGCAAATGCATGTTTTTCCTGCAGGGTTGGCAACGTTATGGAATTTTTTTTTTTACACAAAAATTAAATTAATTTGAGGGAAGTTAAGCAAGATTTGATAAAAAATTAGAAAAGCTAGTTAGTTAAAAAACAATTGTTTGTATAAAAGTTGGCAACTAAATTTCTTAATTTTAACATTTTAGAACAAGAGTTAAAAACCTTGTTAAAACTTAAAAAAAAAAAATCGTTTTAAATTAAATTTGTTGGCATTGTTTTTAAAATGCTGTAAAAGTTCGCAACTCGATATTTCTATTTTTTACATTTTAGATCTTAAATTTATTAAGAGAACTTACACAACGTTTTAATGTCATAAAATCTTTTAAAATAAATTTATTTCTAACGTTTACATACATACATATGTGTGTATGTTGGCAACGCGATGGATGTTTTTTATTAAAATATAAAAAGTTTAAGCCTGAATAAAAGTGAAAAAATTCGTGAGCATTTTAAAAAAATCGTTTTAAATACAATTTGTGATTAATGCTTTTGTTTGGGGCAGCGTTTTAAATATATATGCTGGCAACTCGATTTAGTTATTTTTTTCATTTTATAACTAACATTAATTAAGAGAACCTACAAAAAAGTTTTAATGTTATAAAACCATTTAATATTTATTTCATTTAAACGTTTACATGCATATGTATGTCTTTTGGCAATGCTATAAGTATTTTTCATTAAAATAAAGAATATTTAGGCATAAACTAATGAAATGTTGGGAAAAGTTAATATAGTTAGTTAAACTAAAAAAAATTGTTTTTTTTTATTGAAATATGTATTCGATTTTTGAATTTCTTTCATTCAACATTTAGGGTACTATTTAATCGCTAAAGATGTAATTTTTGGCGAAAATAAATTTTGGTTGGCAGCGTTTTTGAGGTTTTTTAAAAAATTTTCATAGTAATTCAGGGGAAGTTTTTACATATATTAAGCTAAAAAAATATTTTTTTTTAAATACATACATACTTTAAAAGTTGGCAACTCGATTTTTTTTTTTTTTTTTTTTTTAATTTTAGAACTAAAACTAGTTCGGAGGGCTTTTTAAAACATTTTATGATATGAAATCGTATAAATTTTATTTATTGTAGAATTTTTATTTGTTGGCAACACTTAGAATACTTTTTAGAGTAATTTGTTACAGAATTTTATCATTAATTGACATGAAACAATGGGAAAATCTGTATACAAACTATTTAATCGTAAAAATATGTCATTTTTGCGAAACTAAATTTTGGTTGGTTCAGAGGTTTTTTATAAAACTATATTTTCATAGTAATTCAGGAGGTTATATTAAGTTAATTTTTTTTTTATTTACATACATGTCTGTATACAATAGAAGTTGGAAACTCGATTTGATTTTTTTTTTAATTTAAGAGCTAAAACCAGTGAAAACTTTTATGAAATGATAAATTTTATTTATTGTAGAATTTTTATTTGTTGGCAACGCTATGAATATTTTGCAAACCAAGATAGAATATTTTTTAGAGAAATTAAGCTATAATTGCCAACAAAAAACGGGGAAATATGCATACATAGCTTAGTAAACAAATTTTTAATCAAACTACGGAAAAAGTTGGCAACCCCTTTATTCGATTTATACATTTTAGAACTGAAATTTTTTTGGTAAATTTATTAAAACATTTAAGCCGTTTTAAAATCATTTTAGTTCCATTTTTACGGATAACGATTACGTAATCGACCCATTCATTTTTGCATAGGTTGGCAACTTGACCGTTTTAATAAAGATTTTAAAAAATTGTGGAGTAATTTAACACAAGCTTCAAGAGTTAAATAGATAAATAATTGGCAGCACTTTAGTTTAGTGGCTTTGATGTAATAATTTTCGACAGCAACTTGTGGACGACCATTTATTTTGTATTAAAATTTAAAAGAAATCTCAAGGATTTGATTTGAAAACTATTAGTTTTATTGCTCTTTACACATGGTCTTAATAATTTGTCATTTATTTGTTAATTCAATGTTTTTTTTAACAATTATATTTTTAGCTTAATAATTGCTAAAAAAAAGAGCAATAAAATTTATTTCGTAAAGAATATGCAATTAATTTTTTTTTTTATTTTTTTACGAACAGTTACGAAAAAAAGTGCAATAAAAAAGCACACACAAAAAAAATATTTAACAAAAGTTTTAATAACACAAACCAGCAACAACTTGAACAATTATAAAAAACAAAAATAATAAAGAAAAATAAGAAAAAAACTTAAATGGAAATTGCTTAATTTAATAATTAAACAAATATTTAAATGAAGAAAAAAGGCACAATGACGAATCAAGTTTAAAAAAAATTTCAATAAGCTAATAAAAAAAAGTAATTAACAGAAGTGTGGTAAAGTTTAAACAAAATAAATTAAAGAAATAGCAAAATATAACAAAAATTATAATAAAACTACAATAATAAAACATTAACAAATTAACCGAAAGACAAAAGACTTAAGAAACGAATTTGAGTGGTAAAAAGTCGTTTGCCAAAAAATAAAACCTTCAAACTTGTTTAAATTTTTTAAACAAGATTAATTTTTTTTAACAAGCTTTTTTTAATAAACTTTAAGAATAATAAAATTTTTAAAAAAATAAAAATGTAATTTAAAATGTAACGAAAAATTGTAAAATTAAAAAAAAGACTTGAGTAAAGCTTTTTTGCCATTTCATTTCGACGACTGGGGGGATAGAAGGGCAGACAAGTGTTAATGAATTAAGCAACTAGTATTTTACTGGCGTAAACAGTATGGTTTTTTTTTATTTTATTTTTGTTTACTTTTTTGCTGTTTCGTTACCTTTTGCAAAAAGAGCATTTAAACGTAACATTAAAACGTGTACAGAGGAAATATAATTAAATAATAGAAAGAGAGAGAAAAAATAAATAAATAAATAAAAACTAAAAACATGTTACAATAAATAAAAATAAATAAGACAGAAACAAAATAAGAAAAAAAGTCAAACATAAAACCAACCATCCGTTTAACCTTTTAGGAAACGTTGAAGGTCTAATAGAATTATTCAAAATCTTTATAAGCTGCGCACGCTAACAGCAGCCGATAGTGCATAGCTAAGTAAATAACCTCCCAAGCCAATGAGCCCATTTGAATATCTATTTATTTTATGCAAGAAAAAGTCTCCAACTCAACAAAAGATGAGAACATTTAATTCCGTTCCGTTTTTTTTTTAAACCACAAACTTCACTGGGTTCGGTTTAGCTCATTAATGTTCGTCCCTTTTGGCTCGTGAAAAAACATATATTTTTTACAAAAACAAAATGCACATACGAAAAAAGCCAGCATAATACCCCTTTTCATTCTCTTTTCCCTACTCTCCAAAAAGCTTAAGACTTGACGAGTTAAACTGGATGTGTGCGAAGCTCGACCCGAGCTTCAAAACTGATTTTCTACCATCTCAAAAGCGTAGGTCATTTTAAATGTGCTTAAAAGCCGCCAAATTAATATTGGTGGGGTTAACTGCCAGACTTGGAACAAATTCACAATTATATACCTATAATCATTATAAACCGATCCTAAAAAATTCTCCTTATATGAGTTACAGTTAATTAGAGATTATTAAGCTAAACGGAACTTAATTTTAAAGATAAGAATGATTTAACATTTGTAAAAAGCGTTTTGAAAAAAAATAGTTTTTAAATAATTCTGTTGATCTTTCGCCTCGTTAAAGGTTTTTAGACTTTTTTAATTTCAAGGCCATAATCCAAAGGTTTTAAGTGTGGAATTAATTGTAACTTTCTCAACGTTTTAATAATTGTATAATAAAAAAAATTTTATATTTATGAATATGATACAACTTAATTAAAACTTTTTTCTTGCATATTAAATTACAAACTTAAATAATTAAAGTTGCATTAAACTTTTATAATAAATAATTCATTTATTAGATAAAGTAGTATTTTTGCACTTAAAAGTGGATTAGAAAATTGAATTATTAAAATTGTTATTTTTTTACAATGTTACGAATTTAAATTTAACTAAGAAAAATGTGCAGTTTTAGGAATTAAATATCTTTTAAGTTTAATTGTAAAGCTAGAGATTCACACCACCCGTTCTTTGCGTTTCACACTTTCTGGTCCTTTTTTTAAGGCGCATGAGACGAATGCAAAAGAAGAAACAAGTAAACATTCTTTATACGTTCGATACGTATAGTCATTCTTCATGTTTGTTGTGAAGCTTTTCCATAAGAAATTAAAACGCAGCGACATTTGACAATTGCTATGTTGCCAATTTGCAATTTTGTTTGAACACCATAATGCACCATTCATAGTAATTTATTCATAATGCAAAAGTAGTGCATTAAATGGCATACATAGTGGTAGTTATTTATATACTAATGCACTACCTGGATAAAAAAATAATGTAGTGCAAAAATCAATCAATATCGATCAATGCACTAGCTTATTTAATGCTTTTGTCCCAGGTCTAATTAATATTGGAATGTTATGCATAATTGTAAAGTAAACACTACTTTACAGATTGTTTCAGAATGTTATGGCAAAGAATACGTTGCGTTAAGAGGTGAAAATGGGAAAAAATTGGTACTTTGGTACTATTTCTCTTTTCGATAAATTTGGTATACATACAGGTTAAAGCCTACATTAACATACAGTACACATTCTGTGGACCCAAAATTAGGACAGGCTGGTACATTTGGTACTTTTTACCTTTGGTACTTTTTACCTTTGGTACTTTTTCTTTTTTTTTTTCGATAAATTTGGAATTGAGATAGCAGATTAAAATATAGGCTACTATTTATGAGGTAAAAACGAAAAAATGGGTACTGTTGGCACTTTTTCACTTTTTGAAAAATTTTGTATACAATATATTTAGACACCCACTTTGCACAGCTGAATGTCCTTAATGTTGTTTAAAGAAAAATTTTAACAAAAAATAAGTATATAGATGTAGAAAACTAAGTAAAATATCTGTAAATTTTGTATAGGATAACCTCTTTCTTTAAATCTGGCTCCAATTGTCATGTGAACGAAGTGACGGGTAAAATCTTATAGTATATAAAACAGGAAATCAAGGACGAAGTGTACAGAGACGCTTGTGGGGAAAACAATGTCGCAGGAAATGTAAAATCAAGCATTAATTTGATTGATGTTTCTCTTTAACATGTTTCGTAAACATTTTTGAAATTTAAACGTCAAATTGTAGCTTAAGGCTTGCAACAAAAAACTTAACTTCTAAAAACGTATACCAGTTTTCTAACAGAAATCTAAATGAAAATACGAATATTGTTGCAGGGTTATGTCAGATAGTCTTGAACAGGTATTTGTTTATGTTGTTATTTTTTTATTTGCAATTAAAAGAACTCAAAGGTTTATTATAATGGAAATTAAGCCAACACGCGTTTCTAATAGATAAAAACGTAACAATATAAAAATAATTTAAAGCCCATTATTTATATTGTGTACAAAATAATTAAGTACATTTTAAGTTTTTTTTTTTTTTTTTTTTTTGATGATTTTATTTAGAAGTTTACTGCTAAAATTCCAAACGATCGAGTTACAATTTGCATATGTTTCTTTACAAAAACTAAATTATAGACTTTTTACTTTTTTATATTTGACAAAAATCTCGTAATAGAAAAAAGAAAAATTCAATTGTTTTTATAAAGTCCAGATTGAAATTTATGCATAAAGGTGTTCATTAAACGATATCCACGTGTCCAATTATGTTGGTTGAAATAAACTTTTCAAAGACCCCAGATATATTATATTACAAATATCCTTGAGAAATTTGCTATTGAAATTTAATAAGAACGATACAATACCACGATGGCCTTTACATTTTTTTCACAGAACTCTTTTTTTAATATTTCTGTATAATATATTTATTATTATATAATTACCAATTATATTCCGATTTTAATTACCGAGCAATAGTAACCGTTTATCTTCAGCCTGTTTAAGAAAATCAGATCAAAAACTTTGGTAGCAATCGAACTGCAACCTTCTAGACTAGCTCACTGCTTAAAACGCTAGCGGGGAACACAGTTCTAGTTTAATTTATAGACTTTAATGCCTAACAAAAACATTATGGTAGAAAAAATAGTGTTCATGGAAGACCACAGATATGTTGGACAGTAGATTGTTATATGTGTATTTATATTATAAAAATTACATAGACCTTTAGCCCATAGTTGTGAATCGAACCCTCAACACTTGCACTGATAGACAACCTCCCTACTCTCATTAACGATCTATAAAAATAAAGTTGCTTTTATTTCCCTATTATTTTCATTAAAAAGTCCCCACTGTGTAGTGGATTTCGTTGAATTTTTTAATAAATTAAGTTAATATTCTTTTTTCGGTACAAGCAAAAAAATTCCTTCAATTGTTGTTTTTTTTTAACACAAAATTCTTTCAATAAAATATTAACAAATAATCTCTTTTAACAATTAATGGATACGTGATCAAAAACCATTTGAAATTTTTTTTCTTTTATAAAATTTTTTTTAATAATTGTATTTTGTTTAAGCAAAATTTTGTATTAAATTAAAAAAAAATTACAGCTCCTTCTCAAAATCGGTATTATATAATCCACAATCAATGACCACTATGACGCAGCTAACAAAGAAAAGAAAAAAGAAAAACAAACCAGCTGGACACATTTGTTTAATTTAAAATTGCTGTGTGGAACCTGTTGCAAAATCTCTGTATTTTTTTTTACATTTTTCTGTTTTAATTTTCATCACAGGGATGGAAAACAGGGTTTGAAGTTTGATAAAATGTACCTTTGAGACGGTACCGTATATTAAAGCAACATTAATTTGTTTGTTAAGGCTTAATATCTTATAGAATTTTAGAAAGGCTACAGTTAGAAAATCCGTTGATAAATGTGGAATAGAAAAATTTCTTTGCACATGCAGCTTCTCACACTATAAGTGGGACACATAAAAAGTCTTATGCTGCTATTTTTGGAACTCAAACTTAAAGCATTGGTGTAGTTTAAGAATTTTCCTTAATTGTATCTGAATTCAATTAACTATACCATTTTAATTCAGACCTAAAGAAAATATGTAAGCTAGGTCTATTTATGAGGTGTCCCACTTATAGTGTGAGAAGCTTTTATATTTAAATATCTAAAAACAACCCAGTATGCAAGATTTCGGGTTAACAAAAAGCAATTATTGATTTATGATAATAAAATTCTCAAGCCGTATTTCGACGTATTTCTGCACGTTGATGACAGTGCGTTGGCTTATACATATTTTTAGAAGAATTGCCGTCTGCAGTCAGTACTACGACACAATTTTTCTCATACTTTCAATTTTTAACACTTTTTTGCAACTAACATTAAGTAAAAAGCCAAAACAATTAAAGCTTCGTAAACAAAACTAATAACAGCAAATTTGTATGTAGTTGTTGGTCGTTGCGGTTTTTTTTTATGCAGTCGACACCTGCAAAACTATTAATAATGTTGCTTCTCGTTCATTCTGTATTTCAGTATATTTCAGTTTGTATTTGGTACTTTTTGTAAACGTTTTTTTAAGAGCTTAAAAATCAATAAGTATTCAAGATTTCGCTTTGTTTAGTTGGGTATTTCTATTTTCAAGGGCCTTTTCAATTAAACTTCATAACATGTGCTCACTTTTGCTCGCTACCGTTTTTCCTTCGAAGAATATACAAAAAATTAATCTTTTTCTTTTCATTATCAAGTCTTTATTTGTAATTTTAATTTTCAAAAATTCCATTTAAGTTATTAAAGACACAAATCATATGTATACGAAACGCCATCTGTAGTTGTTGACATCTAAAACTATTTTAAAATTGAGCGCAGAACTTTTTTGAACTTAACTTAATTTTAATTAACAAGTTGTTTTTGATGCAAATTGAAAATTTCGAATTGTAACCAGTGTTCGAAAATAAACACTAAATGTCGCTCCTTAGTGTTCGGTTTGGTAGATTTGTGGAAAACACAAACGCTAATAGTGTTTGTGTAGAAAATCATAAATAATAACGTTTCCCTATTAGTCATCTTCCGAACACAAAAATACACTGTTTTTATCAAACTCAACAAAATATGAGAACATTTATTTCCGTTTTGTTTTTTTTTTTTAATCCACAAACTTCATTATGTTCGATTCGGCTCATTAATGTTCGCCCCTTTTGGCTGGTAAATAAACCAAAAATTGTTAACAAAAACAAAATACACATACGAAAAAAGAACAAAAACCCAGCAAAATAATTTTACACACACAAAACATATACACAATACACATCGTGGCTAAAATTTTTTGTTTGTTCATTTCAAAAAAAAAAAAAACATTATAGAACATTTAAATATAATGTTTGTCTAAGTATCAGTACAATTGTTCTGTTTTTTACCGAAGAACAGAACTATATATAATGTTCGGTTCTTTCTTGAAAATAGTTACGAACAGTGTTAAGGGTTGTGTTCGTGATTTCCATCCCTGTTTTATCATCATCGTCATAATGTTGTATTGTACTCGTTTTTTAACAGAAAATTATGTTTTTTTTTACTTTTGTTTTGTTTATATTAACTTGTTAAATAAACGTGCAACATGTAATACAAACTTACTACCTTTTGCCACACATAATACAACAAATACAAAATAAATTAATACAATTTTTTATATACTTTTTATTTACTTTTATATATGTAGTTTTTAGTATATTTAACCAATTTTAGAGGAAGTGTTACAAAAAAAAAAATGAAAAACTATAACAAATACCCAATTTTATTTCTTGTTTTTTACTGTGTCTTTCTTTTCGATGACGAGGAAAGAAAAGCCCACTTTTTTTCTGTTTTCTTTGGTCTTTCTTTAAAATTTTTCTTTCATTTTGAGCTCTATAAACTATGACTGGTAGTAGTTTTTTTTTTTTTTTTTAAGTATTAACAAATACTACAACTAAATGAGAAAATAAAAATTGTAACTAGTCATGCATAAACTTTAAACCACATAATGACGCCATCAGTATGTCTGTATGTTGCAATAGCAAATTTTCTGTTTCTTTATGTGAAAATTTAAAATGCGGAGAAGGAAAACTCATTTGTAATCATCAGGGCAAGTTTTTATTTATATGCATAAAAAAAAGCTTGAAAAAATTTCAAAAATTATGAGTTAAAATATGCAAAAATAACAAGATTGCGGAATTTGATATTAAATTAAAATTTAATTTAAATGGAAATTTCGATCGAAAGCGGTAATTTGGCCTTTTGAGAGCGAATTAAGAAGAAAAGGTCGCTGATATTGTTAAGAAATAATGACAATTAAGCAATTTTTAGGTCAATCTAAGGGTTTAATCTCCATTCTTTTTAAAACAAAAACACGTGTTTTTTCACAATTATAACGCGTTGTTCTTTCATTAAGCGCTTCATTATTAATAATCGAAATACAAATATGTGACTAGTGACAAATTTCAGAGTTGCCACTTAACAAAAAATATTACACTAAATTTAAAAAGTGCACTTTTACTGAGACACCCTTTATTTTGATGGTTTTATTAAACATGATAAGTTAACATTACTGTTTATGACACGAAGTTGACACTCCTTGATGCCATATAAGTTATTAAAGACTCGAACCCTGTTAAAAGAGATACGCCAAAAAAAAAATAGTCCGAAATATTAGGAATGCAAGAAAAAAATTTTAAGCGCCAACTTCACCAAGTTAAGGTAAACTTATTATAACTTAAACTTTCAGTTAACATAATGATTTTGACAGCAATAACTGGTAGTTATTTATAACTGAACTTGGTGAAATTGGCCGTAAGAATAAATTTAGGATTGTTAAGTGGTTTTAAAACTGCTTAATTTTTTTTTTAGTGTTTTAAGCCTGTGACCACCGGTGGTTCACATGGCACTCTATGAATAGAGTTTTACAGTAATGCCATGTGTACCACCGGTGGGCACACATGTATTAAGGTTTTTATTTTTTATTTTTCATTTTTGTACTTATTTGTTATTTGTTTTTACTTTTTATTTTAGAAAATTAAAATGTCCGAAATTAAAATGTCCGAAACTGAATTTAAAATAATAAATAGTCAAATAAAATGAAAAATAAAATAAACTAAAATCAGTGCTAAAAATTCAACTTGTGTGAGCAGAGCCCTAAAAAAAATTTATACAGTAAAAAGAATATAGTTTTACAAAGGTGCCAAAGCATAAAACTTTACTCTTTCATTACCAGACCAAAAATTATTTGATGAACAAATAAAGTATACATGGGCACCACCGGTGGTACACATGGCCTCATAGAAAAAAAAAATGTGACCCACCGGTGGGTCACATGGCAGCCAACGTGTTAAGAAAAAATATTAACAGCCTTTTCAACGATTTCGAACGTTAACGTTCGCATAGAAAAATACATTTAAAGCAAAAGCAAATTGTCGAATAATGTTTTTGTTTTAAATGTAATTTTCTATGCGAACGTTAACGTTCGAAATCGTTGAACAGGCTGTAAATGCCTGTTAAACAATTTCGAACGTTAACGTTCGCAAAGAAAAGTTATATAAAAAACCCTCACTGCCTCGTTAACGATTTCGAGCGTTGAGTTTAAAAAATATTTTATGCAAACTTTTACGTTCGAAATTATTGAACAGGCGGTAATAATTTTTATAATTTCTAAGTAAAAATTATTCAACAAGCTTTTCTTAGTTG
This sequence comes from Pollenia griseotomentosa, assembly GCA_963931875.1. NCBI lineage: Eukaryota > Metazoa > Arthropoda > Insecta > Diptera > Polleniidae > Pollenia > Pollenia griseotomentosa. Next base: position 196,034,699 of record OZ007561.1, on the reverse strand, counting down.
CTGCAGACTGCAGCTCTTGGTAGAAACATTCATTTAAATCATTTCAAATGAGGTTAATTATTGTTAAAATAAATATACATATTAATGTTGTTGTAAAGTTAATATTTTTCTAATAAAATAACGTTGTTGTTGTTTATAACGTTTATTTACAGTGCATGTCTTTCTGTATGTCTGTCTGTCTGTGTGTTTAATAACTATGAATGTATGTCTTGGAAAGGTCATACGCCTTTAAGTAGATTTCAATGATGATGAATAGTTTTAATACATTAATTTTGTTGTTGTCATTTTTTATTATAACAAAAAAAAATAATGTTTTCTATCAGTTTTATTTTTTATAAAAGTTTAGAGAGACACACACCGTTTGTTTGTTACAGTATTTCAAAGGTGTTTTGTTAGCTTTTAACAAAAAAAACTGAAATGCTAAATTTTGCATTCATTATTTGAAACGTTTGTAGTGTTGACACGTACTAGTGACATTTTCTGTAAATGACTGATAAATGACGTTATAACTTTAGTTTGTTTATTTTATTATTATTTTAAAAACCTTATATATTTTTTTTAAGTATACATTTGTCCTTCCTGTTTCGTTGTTTTTAAGAAAATCATTGAGGTTTTATTTTTATTTCCATTTAAGCGGGTTAAGAGTGTTTTTATTTGTTTATTTAATTTTTTGTTTTTTTTTTGTTTTTTTTTTGTTTTTTTTTCGATAAATAATTACATATCACATTGTAAACACTTGCTTATTAATAATAATAATAAATCAATCCAACAAATTGTGATCTCAACAAAGATAAAGATGACATTTGTCAGACTCCCTACACTGAAAATAATCCATGCAAGATTTTACAAACACACCTTTGCTAGCTAAATTTTTCGTATTGTTTACAAAAATTTAGTATATAAAATGGAAAAAGCTGATTCTAGCCTTTTAAATTTTAACGAAACTAACTAATTCGTTTGTAAAGGGTCGGCCAAATAACTTCTTTTTTTTTTTGAAAATGCCATTAAAAAAAAAACTACTGAATATTTTCTCAAATCTCTTTTTTTATTTGAAAGTACAATCCTTCCGGTTAATAATGGAAAATAATTTCATTCAAATGGCTGCCTCGGCTGGCCATGCAGTAGCCTACACGATCGGTCCAATTTCACCAATGGCTGTATTTCACCAATGGCTTCACGAATATTGTCCTTTAAAGCGTCAATTGTCTCTGGCTTGTCGGCGTTACACTTATCTTTGACGCACCATCTCTGCGGCTGATAATGCGATCTTCAAAAACAGGGCGCAAAACATCGAGTGTAGCTTCGGCTGTGTGGCACGTAGCGCCGTCCTGTTGAAACCAAATGTTGCCAATATCCTCTTCTTCAATTTTTTGTGAACAAAAATTCGTTCAACATGGCCCGATTACGATCGCCATTGACAGTAACGGCCACTCCTTGCTCATTTTCGAAGAAAAATGGCCCAATTATGCCTCTGGACCAAAATCCGCACCAAAAAATTACTCGTTTTGGGTGCATCGGCTTTTCAATGTATGCGTGCGGGTTTACTGTGCCCCAAATGCGACAATTTAGCTTGTTTACATACCCGCCAAAATCAAAATGAGCTTCATCTGAAAAGATGATTTTTTTGGCAAAATCGGCATCTTCTGTAAGTCGATCGCAGGCCCACTTCGAAGCGAAAACGCATTGGATGTTAAGTTGGCTTCAACTCCAGAACCAATTGGACTTTGTATGGCGTCATACCAAGGTCTTTATGCAAAATTCGTCTCAGTGATGTCTCCGAAATGTTCAATTGTTGAGAACGACGGTGAATTGATGTTGATGGCGCTTCACGCACACTTTCTGCCACAGCAGCAATATTCTCGGGCACTGTTTTTGGCTTTTCACGCTTTGGTTTATCGATGAGGATGCCAGTTTCTTTCACTTTTTTCACAAGATAACGAGCATACGGAGCTGACGGTGCTTCTCTTCTTCCAAAATCCGTACGCAATTTTCGCACACATTCTGCAACATTACCATGATTTTCAAAGTAATGTCGCAATATTTCCCAGCGTTGTTCAAGCGTATACACAACCATATTCGTTCAGCGGAAAGATAAAACTAATTGTTGAGCTCCAAGAGCTCGTTATGAATTGTTTCTAGGCCAACAAATCTATTTCCTCCTAAGGGATGAGGAACTCGAGTTAATACCTCTGTATTAACACTTTCACAGGTCTATGCTGTGATTATATTAGTGTACCAAGTAAAAAAAGAAAACCAGCCGTAAGCTTCTGAAGGGTTTGAAATTCAACTTTACAATGATTTATTAAAAAGAAAAACAAAAAACTTAAACTAATTGGATATTCCAATACAAAAAATGGAAATGAGTGAGATCTATTCATATTTAAATCAAAGCAAATTCATTAAGACAAATTGAGGTACACTTAGAGAAAAAAAAGTAAATAAAAAGTAGAAAATACATATATATAAAATATAATATACAAAACCTGTTGAACTGGGTTCAACATATTCCCCCGGAAGGATGGCAATGGCACCCAGTCCAGTTACCGGAGATTACCCATCCCATCTTCGATAGCTGCACCAGTGGTAAGGTTTCGTCGTGTACGGATATGGGCTTCATTATCTTGGAAATAATTTCCTTACTAAGAACGCCATCAATTTCTCGCCAAGTGTTGAAAAATGGATGTGCCCAGGGCTCGTATTTTTTAAAATGGTGCAGTAGACCGGGGTCCACTATTGGTTCTGGGACTTTGCTAGGTGGGCATGATTTGACAGTCAAGTAGACTCTTTCCCGCTCTTCAGGGTGATGGGGAAAAGCTGGTTCTAAGACGAATAAAGCAGCCATTGGGTGGCCGTCGTTGTTGGGTTTAAAATTGGGGAACCATTTAGCTACTTCCAGCTGGATGTAAGACTGAACCGCCTTCGGATCCAATAGAAACGTGGTATACATCTTTTGACCTCCATAATTCAGGTTTATGCGTACAATTGGTGGAATGAATACGGAAGTATTTTCAGGAACGATAAATTCGGGCCCATTGTCATCTTTTTTATCGACGAGAACAGGTGGTTGAGAGTCTACCTTAGTTTGGACACCTTGACTGACTAGCATCTTTCTTACAGGAGAAGTCTGAGTGGCCGTGTCCACTAAGGCGGGATGAGAACCCGCTTGTGCACGTTGGGTTTTAGAGCATTTATCTCTTGGAGAATCGTTAATAACGTCCGAGCTTCTAGGAGAAGGTGGAATAGCGTTAGCTATTGCTTCTGGTGCTGAGATTTTTAAGTAAGGACGAAATATTGGGAGGACATCTTCTTCGTCACTTTCTGGGAACCAGCAGTTTTGTACTTCGTTACTGGACGACAGTGGATCCCCATTTTCCCGGTGTAATAGAGTGTGATGCTTGGCATTGCAAAACACGTTTGCCCGATATTCAAAATTGCATCGTTTTCTTGAAGTACACCATGTCCGTTCATGATCATATGCCAAGCAATTAAGGCAGTAACGTTTATTTTTAAGGGTCAAACGTCGTACTTCGACACTCCATTCCTTAAATTGAGGGCAATACTTGAGTGGATGATTTCTGCGGCAAACGTAGCAACGTGGCTTATCCATCTATTGTTAATAAACGAAAGAAAAACAAGGGAAAGGTATACATACAATGTTAATAAATGTTATTTGCAACTGAAATTCAATAGGATTTGCATAGAAATTAGAATTGTGGTGGATTTGGTTTTTTGATTATTAAGTTACAGAGGGGTTTTAAGTGGTAAGTTTTGTCGGCAGACGATCATCAGTGGGCAATAGGCATAGTTTTACCACAGGTCGCTTAATCGTGCCATTAGACGTAAATATTTCTGCCACTCTCACTTTGTTATCTTTGCCGTATATAACCTCAGTTACACGTCCTAAGCGCCACTCGGTGGGTGGTAGTAGGTCATCTTTAATTAAAACGATGTCGTCCTTTTTTAAATTCTCCTTCTCTCGTTGCCATTTAAAACGCCTTTGAAGTTCTGTTATATATTCATTCTTCCATCTTCTCGCGAACAGGTGTTGCAAAGCTTTCAATCTCTCCCAACGTTTCATAGAAGAAATATTTTGTACCGGAATCTCGGCCTGGACTTCTGGTCGCGCTGTAATAGCTGCTCCGCGTAAGAGGTGTCCCGGAGTTAATGGCAAAATTTCATTCGGGTTCTCTGTGAGCGGTGATAGTGGTCTAGAATTTAATACTGCTTCAATTCTGATAAGCAGTGTGGTAAATTCCTCAAACGTAAATGTTAGGTTGTTGGTGAGTTTTTTTAAGTGGGACTTCATACTTTTTACGGCGGCCTCCCACAGGCCGCCCATGTGAGGGGCGTATGGTGGTATGAACGACCAAGTAAATCCCCAGGTTGCGTACTTTTTAACCATAGCCATTTCGGTTGTTTTAAGAAAATCGTTATGGCTTTTAAGAAGTGCGTAGTTTGCGCCAAGAAAGTTTCGTCCGTTGTCGGAGAATAGTGTCTTAGGAAGGCCTCGACGCCCAATAAATCTATCAAAGCAGGCGAGAAAAACTTCGGTGGATAGGTCGGAGCACACTTCTAGGTGAACCGCTCGAGTTGCAAAGCATACAAATACAGCTGCATAACCTTTTAATATTTTGGCATTTCGTAAAGGGGATGATTTAATGCTAAAAGGCCCCGCAAAATCGACGCCAGTATATGTAAACGGCAGGGAAAAGTTTACTCGTTCTGCGGGGAGGGATGCCATTATCTGCTGCTGAAACTTATGCTTGTATACAGTACATGACTTGCAATTCCGAATGCATTTTCTTATCAGGTTCTTTAATCTTGGAATGTAGAAACCTTGTCTGATCGCTCGGAGCATGATATGGTGCTCGGAATGAAGCAGAATTCGATGTGTAAGATCCACTAGACGTGTAGCAAATCTGGACTTTTCTGGAATTATTATGGGGTGCCGTTCTTCATAGCTTAGTCCTGAATTGACTAGACGTCCACCCACGCGTAGGAGATTGTCCTTGTCTATAAAAGGACTTAAAGACAGCAATCTGCTTTTCCTGCTTAATGGCTTCTTTTCTTTAATATACTCATACTCCTTATAAAAATGTTGTTTTTGAGCAAGAATCATAAGCTGTATTTTTGCAAAGTCGATTTCATTAGAAGTGATAAATTCTGCTGTGGCATGAGATTTTTGTCGAGCGTGATTTATAAAACGAAAAATGTAAGATATTACTCGAAGCGCTCGATCTAGCGATGAGAAATTTTCTAAAATATCAACGGGGTCATTAATTTTTAAATGGTAATTTTGACACTTTTTTTCTTCCAAATCTGTTGGTTCAAATGTTCGAGGCGTTGGCCATAAAGCAGTAGGTTTGTCTAGCCAGGGCGGACCATTCCACCAGAGCTGGTTTTCACAAAGTTCTTGCGGCGAGCAACCACGCGTTCCCAAATCAGCTGGGTTATGCTCCGTTTTAATATGCCTCCAAGCACAAATGTTAGTGACTTTCAGAATTTGCGTTATGCGATTCGCCACAAACGTTTTTAATTTCGTCGGTGATTTTTGTAGCCAGCCAAGCACAATTGAGGAGTCTGTCCATAAATAGAGTTCGTACGGAAAATTTAAATTTAATATTTGGGCTTGTATTAGCTTAGTAAGCAAAAGAGCTCCACATAACTCGAGCTTAGGGATAGTAGTCCTCTTAATTGGTGCTACTTTAGTTTTGGCTACTAACAAATGAGTTTTAGTATTGCCTTCTGAATCTTCTGTTCTAATGTAAATTGCTCCGCAATACGCCTTTTCTGAGGCATCACAAAACCCATGAATTTGTATTTTGTATTCTGGTGAAAAATTTACCCATCTTGGGATTTTCAGCTTAGAAATGAGCGGTAGGTTCTTAAGAAAAGCATTCCATTTGGTAAGTATAAGTACTGAAACCCCTTCATCCCAATCACATTTTGATTCCCATAGCTCTTGCATCAAAAGTTTAGCAATTATCACGACAGGTCCCAGCCAACCGAGTGGGTCAAACAGCCTTGCAATAACCGATAAGATTTTTCTCTTAGTAGCCGCATCGGATATTTCCATCGGTTCAACAATGTAATAAAAATGATCTGAAAAGGCATTCCAACAAATGCCCAATGTTTTTAGAGTACTGGAGTCAACAAATTCAAAAAAATCTTCGTTTAGAAGATCCTCCCGGGGCAAATTCTGTAGCAAACACCTGTTATTAGCCGTTATCTTTTTCAGCGGAAATCTAGCAGATGCTAATGCTTTAATGATTTCACTCTGTTTATTTTTTGCCTCATCTAGAGTATGACCCCCTGTAAGAATGTCGTCTACATATATTTCGCTTTTCAAGATTTTAGATGCCTCGGGATATACTGTCTCACAGTCTTTACTTAGCTGCAAAAGAGTTCTAATAGCCAGAAAGGGCGCACAGTTTATTCCGAAGGTGACCGTTTTTAATTGAAATGTACCAACGGCACCTTTAAGATTTTTGCGAAATATAAGTCGCTGATACGGACAATCATCTTCGTGAACTAAAATTTGTCTGTACATTTTTTGTATGTCTCCCGTAAATACATACTTATAATTCCGCCATCTTAGTATAATTTTCATTATATCAGCCTGAAGCGTTGGTCCTTGGTATAACACATCATTAAGTGAGAACCCTGTCTTCGTTTTCTTTGATGCGTTGAATACCACCCGAACTTTGGTCGTTCGGCTCTCGGGTTTTACTACAGCATGGTGGGGTAGAAAAAAGGAAAAATGCTTTATATTTTCAGTTTCATGATGCACAACTTCCTCCATGTGATCTAATTTCAAGTATTCTTCTAGAACATCTGCATACTGTGCTTTTAGTTCTGGAGTCTTGCTTAGAGTCTTCTCCATTCTGTGGTATTGAGCAAGAGCCATGTTTTTTGATGGGCCCAAAAATATTTCTGTCGGATACTCCTTTCGAAATGGTAATCGTACCTTGTATCGACCTTCCGTGTCTCTACTTGTAGTTTGAGTAAAATAATTTTCACAGAATAAATCACCTTCATTTTCTGGAAGTCGTTTTTCCGCCTCTTCAATTTCCCAGAAATGTTTAAGTTGCTCATTTAGAAGTAAATCATTATGAGCTGAAACTATTGTTGTAAAAGATGTAACTTGTCGTGGCACTTCAGTTCCAGTTAAATACCATCCAAATCGTGATTCTCTAGCCTCTATGCTATGTTCATTGCAAAATTTAACACCTTCTAAATTAATAAATGGTAAGTAATTGCTACCAATTATAATGTCGATGGGACCTGGCTTGTCAAAGAATGGATCGGCAAGATTCAACCTTTTTATCACCTCTAAATTTCGAACTTTTATTGGCCTAGATGGCAGAAAGTGTGACAACTTTGACAACACAATTGCTTTAATTTGTATATTAAAATCAGAATTCTTCGAACGCAAAATTACGCTGCATCTAGATTTTGAGTTTGCTACAACTGTTTCTCCCAGCCCTGAAATTTTAGTGTTGTATGCTTCTAGTGGAAGTGAGAGACTCTGCTGAATACGCTTTGAAATAAAACTTTTCTCCGACCCAGAGTCTAATAATGCTCTTGCATTAAATAATTCGCCTAAGTGTTCTATCTGAACTAAAGCAGTGGGCAGGATAGTTGTTCCCTCATGCTGTGAAAAATGTGATTGTACTGTATCAACTTCTACAACATTATTAACGGTATCTGCCATTTGATTATGCATTGCATTAACTTCATTTTGAGTGCCCGAACCAGACGGCTCATTATCTTGTACTTGTCTCAAAGTACTTGTACTATTTTGGGATTTATTTTCCGTTTTCTCAGATTTTTCCAAATGTAACAGGGTATGATGCTTCCGATTACACTTAAGGCACGCGTATGTACTCTTGCAATTTGACTTAAAATGATTTGAAGATAAACAATTTACACAATATTTATTGTTATACACGAATTTTATTCTGTCGCTCGGGGTTAAGGACTTAAAATAATTACAAGATCTAAGAGGATGATTTTGCTTGCACTTTTTGCAGCTAAATTTTGTTGTTTCAATGTTTGATTGTGAATGAAATGATTGATTTTTCTGAACCTGGTTCTCTTTTGTTAAGGGCTTACGCAAATTCTGAAGGGCCTCCAACATTTCTATTCTGTTAGTAAGAAAATCGCTCATTTGTTGCCAAGTAGGCAGAATTTTGTGAGTCACAAGGTGGCAATCTGAATCTAGCAACATTTCTATTTAACACTTCCACTCTATTTCCCTCAGAATTTTCCTTAATAATTCTAATAAGATTAGACTTTATGTTATCATATTTAACATTAGCCTCCTCATATCGCATCGACAGATCATCCTTGAAGTCCTCAGTTGTTCCCTTATCTTCTTCCATAACATAATTGTCGTAAGATTCTGTTAACTTTCCCCACCTCTTATCTAACTCCTCTTTCTTTAACTCAAGTAGAGCAACATTATTTTCCTCATTTAAAATTGACTCACAGCTTTCACAATATGTAACAAGGTGGTGAAGATCTAATTTACACTTTCTTCTTAAAGCCATTTTTTATTTTGCGCACTTGACCAGGAATAAATTCTAGCAGAACAATTGTGAATTTAATTCACAGTACTCAAATTAATTTTAAATTGCCCAAACTATAAAATCAGCAATTAACCTTATAAAGTGTTATTAAATCAATTTACTTAAATAATTTTTCAGAAATAATATTTCCACTCGCAGTTTTGCTTGCCACTGTACCGGCAAAATTATTTATGTACATACATGTGCAGCTATGTATGTATGTCTACCACCAAATTCTTTTATTTAAATAAAATTTGCCACTCACCCTTTCTATATTAGGTAAAAAATGCACTTTATTTTCACAGTATTAATTTGTTTAATGTATGTAATGCCTTTTTTTCTTTTTATAAATAAATAAATATAAATTTGTGCTTTAATTTAGAAATTCTCCTTTTGATTTTTTAAATTATTTCTTTTAATTCACTTCACTCTTCTTTACTTTTGTTGACTGTGCGTTAAAATTGCAGTACCAAAAGTCAGCAAACTGTTCGTTTCTTATTTGTTCCTATGTTCTTACATAGAAGGATCGGGTAAATTGAAACGTTTTTGTAAGTTAAATACGTATGACAAAGAGAGTATAAGCTAGTGCGCATGACAATGAAAAAAATTCTGTTACTTTTTCCTTATATATTTACCAGTGATGGTACTTTAAATTATTGATGGGTTTATTTCTTTTCCAGTGATGGTTGGAAAAATACCGCTGCTATTTTTATTTTATGTATTTATCGGTGATGAGCGTTTTACCAGTGCTGGTATTTTCCAAATTAATTATGGCCAAAGAATTATTTCAAGGTTATGTAAACCTTTAATAACACAGTACAACAGCCAATCTGGGGGGTGAGAAATTCCAAGTCAGGGTGATGGTACTAGGTCAGTATAGTAAAACCCTCAAAGGGTTTGGCGTTCGTATGTGTCAGTTTTTTTTTATGACATTTTAAATTTTTTCCTTATCTTGATGTTTTTTTGTTTAACATAACTCGAGAACCACTTGTCCGATTTTGCTAAAACAAACTCAAAAGAATTTAGAATTACAATTTCTTTAATTTAATTCATATATCGTTTTTCTTTATAATCAACAGTTTTGCCGGTTAAATTAATTTGTGGAGAAAAATAATATTTGTTTGCCTAAAAATAGGCAATATTTATTAAAATAAATTTTAATTTTTAGGCAAAAAAATATTTTTTTTTCTCCACAAATTTATTTTTACCGGCAAAACTGTTGATTATAAAGAAAAACGTTATATGAACGGATTAAAGAAATTGTAATTCTAAATTTTTTTGAGTTTGTTTTAGCAAAATCGGACAAGTGGTTCTCGAGTTATGTTAAACAAAAAAACATCAAGATAAGGAAAAAATTTAAAATGTCATAAAAAAAAACTGACACATACGAACGCCAAACCCTTTGAGGGTTTTACTATACTGACCTAGTACCATCACCCTGACTTGGAATTTCTCACCCCCCAGACAATAATTCCAAAAATGTTCCATAGTGTAATTTTTATTTTTTATTAATATGGAATTTCCATTCTTGTGGGTTTTTTAACCATATGCCTTTATTTCATAAGTTGCACATAACATAAATTAAACATTGTACATACCCAATATTGTTTTTCTTTATTGTTGAGAACCGTCTAGTAGATCAATGCAGTTTTTTCTTCTTCTCATGCCCTTTATCTCTTCTACTTGAAAGGCTGATCGTATGGTGATGTGGTTGTTGCCAAATGTGGAGATAAATCTTCTAAATGTTGAGGTGTATTTCCGCTAGAACATCCTAGTCTGGCATGACTAAGAACCAAAAAATTATATTCAAATCCAACCTAAGCTCCTCTTAGGTTTCTCGAAGGACCAAATGTTGAGCTCCAAGAGCTCGTTATGAATTGTTTCTAGGCCAACAAATCTATTTCCTCCTAAGGGATGAGGAACTCGAGTTAATACCTCTGTATTAACACTTTCACAGGTCTATGCTGTGATTATATTAGTGTACCAAGTAAAAAAAGAAAACCAGCCGTAAGCTTCTGAAGGGTTTGAAATTCAACTTTACAATGATTTATTAAAAAGAAAAACAAAAAACTTAAACTAATTGGATATTCCAATACAAAAAATGGAAATGAGTGAGATCTATTCATATTTAAATCAAAGCAAATTCATTAAGACAAATTGAGGTACACTTAGAGAAAAAAAAGTAAATAAAAAGTAGAAAATACATATATATAAAATATAATATACAAAACCTGTTGAACTGGGTTCAACACTAATTATCTGTCAAATCAGACATGAGCTAAGTGTTACCATTCACGAAATAAGCACTAGTTAAAAAAAAAAAACGTTAGATGGCGGACCCGTTATATGATTTGAAATTATTCGTTTACTATTTGAAATAGTAAACAAAATTAAGAACTAATGAATAGGAGATTCACAACAGAAGGCGAAACTTTTACATATTGTTTGTGTCCTTAATACTCGTAACTTGTATGGCATTTTGGAGAGTAAATATCTGTTATTTACTCTCCAATAGTCTTTAAACCAAATTTTTTTCTTTTTTTCTTAAAAATGTAAAATTTTCTGTCAACAAATCGTTATTTATGGGAAGTTTTGCATAATTTCTTCAATTGGGAAAAAAATAAAAAATTTTTGCTGGAGCACAGCGATTGCCCATTTAAGCTATTCCGAATATGTTTCATCGACTTCAACGCGGGAACTATCATGTGTACTATTAAAAAGTGCTGATTTAGACATAGAAGACAAAGACAGCCCAAAGAGTGCCCAAAGAGTGCCTCGGTAGGCTAGCTGGTAGCGAGCTAGTCTATCAGCGCCGAGGTTGCGGGTTCGATTCCCGCCAGAGACTCTGGTTTCTTTCCTGCAGACAAGCATAGAGCTTCGCGGGATTAGCTTAGGAAATTAAAAAAAAAAAAAAAAAAAAAAAGGTCAGCCAAAAATTATCGAAGATCATGAAGTACTCAAATTTAAATTGAGGTCAAACCACTACAGCAGCAAATTAAAAATAATAACGTATGGAAGCAGCAGGACATTTTTGTAAGCTAGAAAATTTGTTACCAGTTAAACCCGAGAGAGGTTAAAAGACGAGTTTGCATGTCCGAAATGCTGCTTACATAAAAGTAATTTTTCCAACGATTTTATTTATTTATTAAGAGTTGCAAATACAATTCTGAACTAACGGGTATGTTCTGTAAATCGAAATGAAGTGGATTTAAAACCAAACAAATTTTGAAAACGAGCCTGTAAAGAATGTTCATATAAATATTCCTTTATATATACTTCATACTTTGAGTACCACACACAAAAAAAAAATATCGTGATGCCAAATAATTTGATCATTTGAAGATTATGCTGTTGGGGTAAACAAAAACTTGTTGTCGTAAATGAAAACCTTTTGTCGCAAGAAAATTTCCAACAAAATTTTATTTTACCGCAACAACATGAAAGTATTTGAAGTTTTTCAACAGCAAAATTATTTGTTGCAAATAAAATATCTATTATTTTTATCTAAAGGTTTTCCTCTGAAATAAAAGCACATTGAAAATTGCTGTTGACGTAAATGATTTGCATTTGCAGGAAATAACAATTTTTGTTGCCATTAAATATTTATTTTTTGAATCAAATAATATTACTGTTGTCGTAAAAAAATTGTATTTGAACAATGAATTTACACTTTGGGACAAAAGAAACAGACTTGTTGCTACAAATGCAAAATCTTGTTGGGCACAATCCGAATGTTAATTCTATTTGAATCAAAATCAATTTCTTTTGGCATAACAGTCCTTTTTTTTGTGTGCAATTATATTTACAAGAACAGTTCTAAAAACAGGAAAAACTACAGTATTTTTGTCAATAATTCAAATCAAAATTTCGTTGGATTTCAATTCCACTTCATTTCGATTTGTAGAACATGCCCGTATATGCTTACTTTATTGACCGACTAATAGTCAAATAAGCATAAAAATACTTAAATAAATTGTTCACGAAGAACATAGGGCGTCAAGGAAATGTTATTCAGGCACCCGTGTGATGACAGCTAAAGTGAGAAGGCGTACAGAACTGAGTATCCTGAGTGCAGGCTTACGCCGACGCGTCTCAGGAAAATAGGGGACAACTGATAACATTTAGTCACTGAAACTCACCTGTATTAAACCGGCCTAGCGGTGTTGGCAGCCCCAACTCTAGGATCGGAGGCTTTGGCCTAATCAGTCAATCTTCCTAACCTCGTATGATTACAGAAACGTCAACAAATTTAAATAATAACGATCCCCCCCGATGACGACTTTTGGCTTTAAACAACGGTTTATGATTGGCACATGGAATATAAGAACTCTCTCTGAAACATCGAGACTCGAGCAAGTGCGTAAGGAAATGGTCTCATACAAACTAGACATTCTGGGGTTAAGTGAAGTTCGTTGGCTGAACAGTGGCACAACGCAGTTGCCTTCTGGTCACCGTTTCATTTATTCCGGAAACACCACCCACAAGATTAACGGAGTCGGCCTGTTGCTGTCACCAAAGGCCAGGGATGCCCTATTAGAATACCGGGCAGTCTCCGAACGTATACTAACTGCAAGGTTCAACTGTAAATTTCGTAAAATTTCCATTGTGCAATGCTACGCACCAACCGACCCTGACGACGAGAGTGTTAAGGATGATTTTTATGGGCAACTTGATTATGCGGTTAGCTCTTTGCCCGCAGGAGATATTAAGATATTTTTGGGTGACTTCAATGGCAAAGTAGGAAACAACAACGACAACCTACAGGCGGTAATGGGCAAGCATGGCCTGGGATCCTCACGGAATAATAATGGTGACAGACTGGTTGATTTCTGCGCACGTAATCGACTTTTTATTGGCGGAACCAAATTTCCACACAAAAATATCCATAAGTATACATGGGAATCTCCAAATGGTCAAACTTTTAACCAAATTGACCATATTATTGTCAGTAGGCTTTTCTTGGGCTCTCTTATGGATGTTAAAGCTAGGCAAGGTGCCGACGTTGCCAGCGACCACTCCTTACTCGTAGGTGTTTTCCGTCTTCGACCTGCGGCCGTAACTGGTGCAAGAGAAAAAGTCGATAAATACAACATATCGCGCCTTCACGACCCAGTAGTCTCAACCGTATTTAATCAAAACTTAAGATCCAACCTGGCACAAAACGACCAACATACGTGGTCAGGCGTAGTTACAGCCTGCAAGAATACCGCAAAATCAACTCTTGGGCTTAAACAGAATAAAATTAAACCGAGGATCAGCTCCGAATCATGGGATGAGATTGAAACCTGCAAACGTCTTCGTAATGCACGAATGCAAGCTAAATCTGCTAATGCAAAAGAACAAGCAAAATTAGAATACCGCCAGTCTGCTCGAAAAGTAAACTACAAGCCGAAAAAGCATCAAATACAGGCAATCTGCGCGGAGTTTACTCTGCTATAAAACAGATGAGTGAGGTCGAGATAAGATAGCAAAAAAGTTTTTAAAAAAACTCGATGAAAAAAAAAATTTTATAAAATATTTCTTCTTATTTTTAAATCAAGCTCAAGGTCAGGTTATGCAAAAAATATTTATTTAAAGTTTATCCAATATTTCGCTTTAAAAATAAGAAGAAATAAAATTAAAAGGTCGAAGAATATAGACTAGATAATTTAATTAAATAATAAAATAAACCAAAATTAAAGAAAAATGTCCTTATACATAATACTAAATTTTAAAAACGTAAACAAAAATGTGTTTTGAATCAATATTAACAACATTTTTTTCAATTTTTTACATTTGACTTAAGATGTTTTGTCAAAATGCCACAGATATAGATTACAGGACTGTTCAAATATATTTGTATTCGAAAAGTATACGTGTAGTGGAACACTTACTTGAAGTGTCATAACAACGAACAGAAACAATTTTTCAAAACAACCAATTTGTCGAATAAGACTAGTTGTGGTATTTCTAGGGTCCGTCCGATTAATCGGCTTCGGTATCGGCCAATAATGGGTATTTGCCATTAGTTTAGCCGATTTTTGACGAAGACTGAACTTTTTTATGTTACAAAACCATGAAAAAATAATCAACTAAAAATTCTTGACAAAAAGTACGAAAAATGAAAGTAAGTGCATTTTAAAAAATTAGAAACATATTTATGTTTCTTTTAAGCCTTAATCGTGACTTAAATTTTTACATAGCCTGATTGAAAAAAAATTCGTAACATTAACAACTCACAGAAATGTAAAAAAATATGCGTATGAAAAATTTCATTCTGCTTATGTAAACCTCGTCGCTATTATGAATTTTTTTATGACATAAAATAAACTTTTCATTTAACTAATGAAACGGTTTCAACGTAATCGTTTCGTTCCCGGTACGAAATGTTTTTTTTTTCAGTGTGTAAATCAATTAAAATAGATGCTTATTCACAACAACAAATTTTCGATCCACCAAGTAAAAATACAATTTAAAAGATTGATGTTTGACTGTTGACTGCCAGCAGTCATCAATGGCGGTGAGTGTTAAACGGCAAAGATATCTAAAGAGATGGTTACTATCGAACATGTTAAATCGACCTGTCCGTGAACGTGGGTTCGATTCCCCGGTCAGTCAAGAATGAAAAATTACCAATAAAATATTAATTCATTTCACGTTGTAAAAATCCTTTCTACATAAAAATAATTTAATGAAACTTAAATTTACTGAACTTTAGTTAAAATATAACCATTGGAATTAAAAACCATAAACACTTCATCAATAAAATAAGCAAAATACTAATTATTGTAAAACTTGTTTTCCAAATTCGATTGTGGTAAATTATATTGTTTCTAAAAAAGGCAAACAAGCAAGCAATATCGGATGAAAAATAAAGGGAAAAATATTAAAGCTTCTATATGGGAAAAGTAGAACTTAATTGTTCACACCGCAGTAGAAGAAAATAATAAAATATTCTCGAAAAGGAATAACGAATTTATGTATAAGCCCATAGGCATTTATTAAAAGCATCAGCAATGAGATATCTGTAAGGCCCCTTTCAGACTCGGCAAGTTAGTTGCGCAAGTTACTTGCCGAGTACAACAAAGTCTGTACAAATTTTTTTTTCCTTACCCCGACCTTACCGCTGACGTCTACAAGCCAAGAGTTGCGCAAGAGATTTGCCGGGTGTGAAAGGGGTCTAAGCGCCACCAACTAGTGTTGCCAGAGAGCAATTTTTTAGTGCAGCCGGGCAGTTTTACTCCAAACGCAAAAGTAACCTTATTGTTATCGATGCATTGAGATTACTGTTCTGTCATCAAGACATAAAACTTTTGAATATTAATCAATATGTAGCACATAACGCTCCATTATTGCAACGAAGTCATAACTCGAAAAAATCAAACTTAAAACTAATTTACATGTTTCGGAAATAAGCACATTCCCATCATCAGAATTCTTTGCATTTCTCAAAAACTTTATAATCATATTTAACTGTGGCAACTCCAGCCAAATTGAAAAATAAAGCATTACCCAAGAACTGGTAGTTTTGAACTATTATTTACTAAACTAGTTTTAAACTGGTAGCAAACAATCTAACTGTTGAAAGAGAAAAAATAAAATATGAAGCTTTAAACTACTTTTGCCCCTATTATGGTTTACAACTCAACTCAGTTGAGTTGTAATTTCTTAATTTTTGTATTATGGTTTACAACTTTGCTATTTTGCGGTGAACAAAAACATAACAAAAATTACAACTGATCACAACCAGTTGTCTTAATTACAACTCAACTGAGTTGAGTTGTAAACCATAATAGGGGCCTTTATTTATTTGTATTGATATATTTTTTATTATATATATTTAGCTGGTGAGGCCTAACTCCATTTGTGAAAATAAAAATGAAAAATTTTTTTATTTCAATTTTCCCGACGTTTCGTGAATTTTATGTTCACTTCTTCAGGGGATTCGTCTATTAATATATAACATCTAAAACCGACACTACTAATTCCAATTAGAACAAAAAAAAAAAAAAAAACGATAACATTGGACGTATTTTTTGTCGGTTTCAGATTCAATTCCGATAAGATTGACTTCTATGACACCCCTATATATAATTTATTTAATGATTTGTTTATAAAAGAAAAAAACACCTGTGTTTTGTTTGTAAACAATATCTAAGATTTTTAAAATACATATTAAAAAAACAACACAACTTCAATAACCGTTCATTTTAATAAAAATATTACAGTTTTCTTTTCTTTAAATTTTAACCTCCAATTTTTTTTTTGTTAAATTTTGTTTATTTGATTGGTTTATTTGTTATCTTATTTTAAGTTGAAATATAAAACTGTTGGTAAAATAAATAAACAAACAAAAATAAATAGGGTTGGTAGTTAACTGGGTGCCCCGGTAGGCAAGTTGGTAGTGAGGTAGTCTATTAGAGCCATAGATGGGGGTAGTGCACTCATTTCGCAGTTTCAACTCACACTTAGTGATAGTGCAAAAATATTGCAATCATTTTGTTGATGTTGAGTGATGAATTGAAAATTTGCAGCCTCACTTAACATGAGTGATAGTGATGTTAAAAAATTTTGCACTCAAAAAAAAAGTAGTTTGATTAAAAAAAAGCAAGCATCAGCTTATTGCAACTTTTTTTTTCTTCACTCATTTGAGTGCAACTAAAATTGTTGCACTCAATTTAAAATCAAAAACTTGTTTTTTCATGATTAAAGCTAATAACTATACCGTTATTGAACATATTTCATTTTGTTTAATATTCTTTGCTTATGTATTACCTCCAAAACAAATCAAAAGCCATCCATGCACATGAAAAGTTAAATTTTTTTAATTTTAGTGATACAATATTTGTATGCAGCTTTTTTGATTGCAAGTCCAAATTTTGCACTATTTGAATTGAGTGCAGATTTTTGCATTCAATCTGCGTTTAGTGATAGTGAAAAAAATTGCAATATCACTCAAATTTTTTTAGTGGTAGTTAAAAAATAACATTCATCACTAAAGCTGTTAAAAAGGAGAGCAAACTAATTTCTTTGCAGTTTTATTTAGTGATAGTGGTAGTGCAATATTTAGTGCACTACCCCCAACTATGATTAGAGCAGGTGTTCGATTCTTGATATTAAAATAGAATAAGTGAAAAAGGGGATAACACACGTAAACACACACTAGAATATTTAATTTGTAAAAATGCCTACAAAAGTTAACAGCTGATTTTACCAGTAATCCGCCAAATACTCTGCTGAATAGTGGGTGTTTTTTGGGGATTTTAACAATTTTTAATATATTTCCCTTTTTTATTATTTACGCTTATTTTTCTTTGTTTGGTATACATATAAAATATCAAAAAAGTAGCAACACTTTTATCTTACTCTTATCAACAACTAATACGGTGTAAAAAGTCCTGATTAAGATTACCATTTTTGTTAAGTGTGTAAAACTTATGTTATTATTCTTGAGTGAGTGTTTTAATAAAGTTTGGAAAAAAGAATGCTGGACTGTTGGTAATTATTTATGATGCATCGAAGTATAAAATAAATGGCGGATATATGTTTTTTTTACAGTTGATTTAAGGGATGGCTAAACCGATTGAACATTATCCAAATTCTTATAAATTGGCTCATTCGTCTTTAAAATAGTATTTTGTTTTGTTCAGTTTCTACAAACAAAATAAAATAATTTTTTTTACTAAACATTTTTATTTGAGGATTTTTGGGGATTTCTTATTATAATTTTTCTTATTATTTAAAAAAAAAAAAATTAATTTGTTCAGAAAAAAACCAAAAAAAAAATGATATTAACTTTTTAAAGTTTTCTTTTTTAATTTGGTGATGTTTGGGGATTTAATTTTTACTTTTTTGGGACAAGGAAAAAAGTACCTGGCAGCCCTGCGTATAACCTAGAAATGATCGAACACTTGGAAGTTAAAATTCGACTCGTTATTGCCGAAATACGGCCTGATTTGTTTTGGAAATTGGATCTCAATGTTTGGACGAGGCTTCGCAATTAAAACATATGAAAAACTACTGAAGTGGCCACGCAATAAGCGGCATTACTGAGGAATAAAACTTGTTTTAAATTTTTTAGTTGTTTTCTGAGCGGCAAAGAATAAACATCGCAAAAGTGAATGTGGAGCTTATAATTTCATCTGTACAAAGCCGACCGCTTTTATGGCAATACAGATTAACAAATTTTAAAAATAAATATATGTATAACCGAGAAATTATGGAGTGAATCAAAGGATTTCATAGACATACGGCAGTATTGCCAAAATCTGTCTGGAAATTTGCGTAGATTTGTAAATAAATGGTTACATTCGCTGTAATGTCGCTTTGCTTGATTTATAGGATAAACACCAAATCTTTCTTTTTCTAAAACGAATTAACATTTATTATTTATTTATTTATTTATAACATTTAAAACAAAATTCGACAATTTGTTTTTATTTTAAATGTAATTTTCTATGCGAACGTAAACGTTCGAAATCGTTGAACAGGAAGTAAATTCTTAGAAATATGAATACGATTTTCGCGTAATAACATTAAACAAACCTCTTTTGACAATGGCATTTTAACAACTACCGCTCAGAAATGGCGCTCAGTAATAAGCCACATGCCGCTCAGACGCGCCGCTCAGACGCGCCGCTCTGCTTTTCACCGCCCCCACTTTGCCACTCATTGCGTGGCCTCGGCCTAACGCCATGTACGTGCTAGCAGCGCCGTCCATATGCCTGAAATCTTATTTAAAAGTAAATAGGGGGGTTTTCTCTATGAACTTTTGATTTAATGTGCTCCGCCTCTAACAGAAAAAAACACCCGTTACAAGTGTATGTCTGTGTTATGGGGCCAGTTTATTATTATCATTTTTTTGATTTTTGTTGTTCATACCCCAAAAAACGACAACCTGTTGTTTGTTACCACATTTAATGTAACATTTTTGTTTTTGTAGTTATTGTTGTTAATTGTCGAAGTAAAAAACATAAAAAGTTGTTGCATTTGCCGCTAGTAAATATCCAAGGTTGCCACCAACTGGTTTTAGTACACTATTAACGGTTTAAGTTGTTCAAAAAAAAAAAAAAAAAAAAAAAAAAAAAAAAAAAAAAAAAAAAAAAGACAAAAGTAACAATCGAAAAAATTAAAGCAAATATAAATGTTACCTAAAAAGACTGAGATCTCTTAACAATAAGAGAGAAAACCTGATCTAGAATTGAACTAGAACTTAGCTAAAACATAGCTCGAACGGATCTAGCACTGAACTAGACCTGAACTAGAACTGAACTAGAACCGAACTAGAGCTAAACTAGAACTGAACTTGAACTAAAATATAGAACTGAACTAGAACTGAACTCGAACTAGAACTGAACTAGAACTCAACTAGAACTGAACTAGAAAGGAACTAGAACTAAACTAAAACTGAATTAGAACTGAGCTAGAACTGAACTAAAACTGAACTAAAACTGAACTTGAACTGAACTAGAACATAACTCCAACTTAGCTAAAATTGAACTAGAACTAAACGAGCCATTTTTCAGTGATTTTATATTTTTTTTGAACTGCTTTTACTGTGAGTTTCTGTAAAAGAAGATATTATTGCCAATAGTTTACACAAAAAACAAGTCATCATTCCTTCCACTCGGTTCAAAGATCAAAACAATGCAACTTACATACAGCTACTGACTACTTGTTATTCTTTTAATGTAAAATAAAACTTGCCTCGCCAAAATTTTAAAAACTTTAAGCTGCTAAAACTCAGACAAAGAATTTTCGAAATGATTTTAAAAACCAGTTTGTCGTAAAACGTTTACAAATGCTGTCATGCAAATAGAACAATGCTTTAAAATACAAGATCGAGATCAATGCACGCAAAAAATTTATAACAAAATAAAAAAATATTTTTATACTAAAATACAAATGAAAATTAAATTTTAATTATAAAATAAATTAAAACAACAATACTACAATACAAGTATTAACAAGTTTTAGTCGCACGAATAACAGAAGCACTTATGCAAATACTGTTTGGCTGAATGTGGTTTTATGGCTAACAGATTTTTAAGCGTAGTGCACATAAATTTAAAATTGATTTTGTTGACAAAAAAAAGTATTATTTTATTCAAATACCAAAGAAAAGCAATATGAAAAATACGTTATTAATAACGACAAATAAACAATATGTGGCTTGGGACTCATTGAAGATTAAAAAAAAATTTATTGTTCGCATATAGAATTTAATACAATTGTTAACGTCTCAAGAAGACGTGGCACAAAAATAAGAAAAAACAATAATTTGATGATATAAAAAATAAAATTCAAAATTCTCAAATCGTTATGCAAAACAATAAGAGACAAAACATGCTAATGAAATGTATGGGCTTAATAATTTTATAATTAGTATTGTGGTTATTTTATTGAACTGTTTATGGTTTTTAAATAAAATTTTGATATTTTAATCAGGCTAAAGTTCATTGGATTTAACTGCCATTAAATAATTTTTATGCTTAAATGAATTTTACAACATAAAATGAATTAAAATTTATTGATAATTTTTAATTCCTGACTGCCGCGGGAATCGAACCCACGTTCACGGATAGGTTAATAATTTTATTGTGTAAAGAAGAGGAAAGAATTTTAAAAGCAATACTAGTCATTCTTGGCAGTGAAGGAGAATTATATTACAGCAAAGACGTACATTTAGGTCCAAATAAGCTAGACCATATATATATATAAAAAATTAAAATTCAACTAAAATTAAACTAGAACCAAATTATAGCTGAACAAAAACTCAACTTGAGTGGTTTTACAACTGAACTAAAACTAAAAATAAAACTAAAAACGAACTATAACTAAACCAGAACTTAACTAGCGCTGAACCAGATTGAAACTAGTACGAGATGAGATAGGTCTGAACTGGTGCTGAACTAGAACTGAACTGGACTAGAACTCAATAAGAGCTTACTAAGAATCGAAGTGGAGCTGAGATAAATTAAAATTTAAACTGAAGTCTTCAAATTTTTAATTTGTAAGGCTTTTCATTTATTACATGTGGCAAATACAATCGTCCTTATTGTGTTAAGGTGGATTCAACCATGCGATAGTAATTTTTTTAATGAGAGTGTTCAGCAGAACAAAAATTCACCCATTTCGAAAAATTTGTCCGGTTTATGTTTAATGGTTTACAGATGTAAACAATTAAACAAAATGGCAGCATAACTAGCAAACTACTTAAATTCAAATTGTTTTCTAAAAGTGTGTTAAAGAAAATGAACGAAAAGAGAAAAGTGATTTTATAATTTTACATTATAATCCTATACTAATAGATAAGCTGGAGGCCTGGAATTGAAAATTTAAAGGTCGAATTAACATAAAAATATTTCGAATAATATTTTTTTTTTTTTTTTTTTTAAATAATTCAGTAAAAAAAACAATTCTTGTAATAGAAATGCAAAATCACTATATAAAGTGGCAGCTCAATTCAACTTTATGTACAAATTAAAAAAGTGGCATCTCAGTTCGTCTTGTTATGAACAAGAATTAAAATTAAGCCAACTCAAGAAAAAACTAAATAAGTTCTCTCTTACACAAGATTAAGACGCCAAACTCAATATATAAAAAAAAAATCCACACAAAAATACTGTTCGAAACGCATGCGAGAATCGAGCTTAGGACGTTGTCGTTAACAAGTGAGTCGTTTTTTGTAATAGATTAAAGAACACGCCTTACACAATCAGGCCGAGCATTAAATTATATTCTCACTTAATTTACCGACAATTAATAGACCTTAAGCTCGTTGTAGTGAAACAAGCCAGTCTCTGGGAGGGATATAACCCTCAAATTTATAGGCTAGCTTACTAACAATTAGCCTACCGCAGCACCCTATTTTATAATTTAAATTTGTAATTCATATTTAAATATCTTTAGCCATTATTCATTAATTATGAATATTTTTTGAAAAAAACACTGAAACTTACTGTTGGCGGATAAGCTAGTTCCTATGCGCATTTCACTGGTTGCTTAGGCCAGATCATCACGAAACTTTTTCCAAATACTTTGGAAAAGCTAAAGCTATTATACAAATAAAACTGTAATTCGAATGAGAATTACAAACACTCAAGTCTTATTTGCCACGACATCAAAGTTTAGACAAAACACCAACAATAAACAGTGAGTTTAACTTTTCTTATATTTCCGTACAATTGAATTGTTTGGTTTTTTCCGACTCAAATTGTAGTTACAAGTGGGCAAAAAGAAAAAAACAAAATTAAAAACAAATTGCTTATTATCTTCGCAAGAAAATCAGAATAAAGAAATTTGCCAGTTCAGTCCACATAACCACATTTAAATTCTATTTTCAATTTGATCACAATTTAAAATAAACTTCTACCAGTTTTAATTTATTTCTACTTATCTCGTTGTTAAGTACATAATTGCAAGCAGATCTCATTTAAGAAAAGTATATTATAATTAAGTGTAAAACATAATGTTAAATGCAAACTTATACATTTTAACTACTCATTTTATTTTTACTTTTCCTATTAGTAATATTAAAAAAAAGTGATTAACATTTACAGTCTATGCAGTGTGATTCCTTTATTGTATATTTTTTGTATTTATTTTTCTAATTTACATAAAATATATTTAAAATTCATATATAGAATTGTGCAATACAAAGTTTTCATTTATATATTTCTGTGCAATTGAGTTTTCAGAATAATATAGTCTATTTTACTCATGCGATACTCGTGTTAAGTTAATTAAATCAAATAACGATTTAATGAGTTATAAAAACAACAGTTAATTAATTGTAGAAAAAAATCAAAGCATCGAATAACTAAAGTGAAAATTAATTAATATGTTAAATTAATTACAATATTCTCAATTAATTTATTTTAAATTTGTAGTTAATTTTAAGCTAAAATTTAGTACAAGTTAAGTTCATTATCAATTGTAAATTAGTGCCAGTAAGTTCTAGCTTTATACTAGTTCATTTAAGTTTATTTCAAGTTAAACTCCTACTGTCTTATGCAAAAAAAAAAAAATTAAAGTGCACAATACATTAAGCCCATACACTTTTGATGGAGTAAATGTGTTGGTTAACCAATGTGAACTTTAACTTTTTGTGCATGAGGGGTTAGAGTTTCTACTAGATTTATTTTTAACTTCATCTTATCATTAATAAATCCTTTTTTTTAATTAAAATATTACGTATCCCATCAAATGACATCATTAAATTTTAAGAATTCCAAACCCCAAATAAAAACAAATAAATTAAATTTATATAGCAATGAGGCGACTCAACTAGAATCTAAATCCTTTTCCTTTCGTTTTCAAAAAGCTAACGTACAAATACACATTTACATAAATGAAACAAGTTGTCAATGTTGCGCCTTATAAAAATTAATAAATATTATTGATAAATCTATAAAGACAATCATGAATTTTAATTTAATTTTTTTTCTACTTTATTTCTCCCTCCCATCTAGCTTCTCGAAAACTTATTGCAAAAAATAAAAACTCAAATATATGTTCAAACTTAACTAAGAGAGACAGAGAGAGAGAGAGAGAAAGCAGAGCGCAGAGAACAACGAAAAACTTTTCGAAGTTTTTTGTATTTTCAACACAACAAAAACCAGATCGAGATTTTAAAATAGAAACAGCAACAGTAATAAAACGGCGGACGGACAGTTTGGGACGAAAACAATCACACAGGTTACTAAAAAGGATAAAACTTTAACAATTCTAAGAAAAAAACAAAAAACACCCAAAAGAAGCAACAAATACAACTCTAATCCAAAAGGGGGTTTAGAATACCCAGAGGCTTAAAAGTCTAACAATACAATTTGTTAACATCTTTAGCAAATAAACGGCGAGACGGCGGTATCGATTTAAAGACAAAAACGAAGTCGCAGGCGATTTATATTTTTCACATTTTAATTTACAATGGCGCAAGCAGTAGAAGTACGAAATGGCTATAAATATTATGGAAGCAAATCGAAACCAAAAATTATACTTAATTATCTGAGTATGAATGTACAACGAGGATCCATGTGAGTAGAATAAAATCAAATTAATTATGGAAATAAAAAGCGAAATTGAAATGATTGGGACTTTAAATAGAAAAAGAAGATTATTATTCAAAAGAATGTGATTAGAATTAATAAAACCGCATAAAAGCGATATAAATAAAAACCTAGAGAATTTATTGAAATAAAAAAAAAATTGTAATTCATTCCAATTCTTTTGATTTAGATATGGTTTATTGGGTGCTTCTGGCTGTGGTAAGACCACTTTGCTCTCCTGCTTAGTCGGTCAAAGAGAATTTAATAGTGGTGAAGTGCGTGTATTGGGTTTAAAGCCCGGTGCTCCTGGTAGTGGTATACCTGGATCCCGTATCGGCTATATGCCTCAGGTAAATTAGTTTGTAGCTAAATTTTATTGCATTACCCCCAGTGATTTTATGTTTTTTTTGTAGGAAATTGCTTTGGTCGAGGAAATGACTGTCAAAGAGACAATTTATTATTTTGGCCGCATTTATGGTATGACAGATGAAAAGACCCGTGAAAAATTTAAAATTTTACGTGATCTTTTACAGCTGCCACCAGCAAAGCAATTAATAAAAAAATGTAGTGGCGGTCAACAAAGACGTGTATCGTTTGCCTGTGCAATGATACACGATCCCGAATTGCTAATATTAGATGAGCCCACAGTGGGCTTGGATCCAATGTTGAGAGAGAAGTGAGTACAAAAAATAAAATATATAACTTGAAAATGTAGATGTATATATTATGTTTTAGTTCTTGTTACATATTAATTAAGTTAAGATTCTCGAATTTCTGTTATTAGCTTTAGTTCAGTTTTAGTGTTTAATTCTAGTTCAATTTAATTCTAGCTAGTTCTAGCTCAATTCTGGTGCAGTTCTTGTTCAGCTTTCTTTCAGTTGAATTGGAGTTTCAGTTCAGTTCTAGTTGAGTTGTAATTTAGAACTAGTTTAGTGCTGGTTTATTTATAGTTCAGTTCTAGTTTAGTTTTAGGTTCATTTTGGGTTACTTATAGTTAGTTCAGTTCTAGTATAGTTCTGTTCTAGGTCAACTTTAGGGGGCTAATTCTGGCAGTCGTGATCGAAAACTTTTCGATTCGAAAGCAATTTTATATCGAATTATTTCAGCCGATACTGAACGAACCGAAATTATTTTTTCAGCGATGTTTAGCATTTATTTGAAATTTCATAAACAATTATTACATTTAACAAACGTATTAAGGAAATTTTTCATGTAAAATCTGTTTTGTCAACCTTTATTAAATTTAAAATATTTTTATGAATACAGACACAATTTAATCAAAAGTACGTACAATTATTTTTATTACTTATTTTTGGTGTTAAAGCTATAATGTATGTACATATGCAAATAAAATTATTTTTTTCATAACTTTTATTGTTTTTTCTTAGATTTTAATGACTTAAATACTTTAAGCGTGTAGGGAAAATCGGATTTTTTTTAGTATGCGTAGGTATTGTCTGAAAAATCTTCTTGCAACACTAGTTCAGATCTGGTTTAGCTCCACTTCAGTTGTAGTTTAATTTCAGGTCAGTTCTAGTTCATAGTTAGTATAATTTTATTTTAGCTCAATTTCAAGTCCAGCAGCCATATTCCGTAATTCGCTAAAGCTAAATCTCTATCGCTTAAAATCTATAAATTTGATTTAGCTATGTTTGGCTACGAATGCAATTCTGTAACGTTCATTGCTAAATTTGGCAATGCCATTAAATTTTAATTCGCCGCAATTTTAGCTTTTAACGTCATTGCTTAAATTTTGTTTCTCTAAGGCTTTCTAGCGCTAAACGCTAAATCTCTATAGCTTTAGCTAAGCGAATTACAGAATACGGCTGCAGTTTAGTCTTAGTTTAGTGGTTAAAAGGCTTAAGTTAGTTTTTGAAAACATAATTTAGAAATCGTAAACAGAGTTTGAAAATAGACATTAAGAACTGTTCTTTAGTGTTTGGTACGATAGAAATATGGAAAACGCAACTACCTTTAAAAAAAACTTTTCTCTGTTTGTGATCTTTGTACACAATAAAAATATTGTACTAATCCAACATTTCATTGTGTTCAGTTTTTTATAAAAAAACCACAATCAATGTTGTGTTCGGTTCAGCACATTAATGTTCGTTCGTTAAGGTTGTGCTCAGCGCCCGGTTGTTTATAAAAACCAATTATGTATACAATACACAGTGTACTACACACTAAGGTAATCGGTTTTCGGTTAAGCATTTTAAAAATTACCGGTTAACCGGTTTAAATTCGGATATATTAAAATACAAGAATCAAATTAGTTTTTGTAATAAAAAGTTAATTTGATTAAAAACAAAACAATTCACGAAGGGTAAGGTATGTTCAGACCTTACAAATATTTGACGATAAAATCAAAAAAAAAAGAGTAACTTTATTTTTAACAATTTCTATTTATTTGCTAAACTTTATGTCTAAGATGATAATTGTATTTATGCATAATGTAGTAAAGAAACCGTTAAATAATGTTTGCTCTAGCCAAACGTTTTGCAAAAGCAAACAATTCTTTAAGAAAACTAGTGGTTACGTGTAGGAAATCAAGGAAATATTTAATAGATGTGAACATAGCTGTAAAAATATTGAAGAACTTTGGTTTTAAAAAATTAAAGGAATTAAATAAATTTATTATATGAGATATTCGCAGAAATTAATTTTGAATAAGTGAATTTGTTGGTGGCTAAGCATGTCTATATGAATCAGTAAACTTCAGCCATATTTTTGAGAAGTTGCAAACAAAACCTCTTAGCCAGGATTATTTATTTCAAATTATTTTGTTTCAGCATTATATAAACAATAAATTCGTCGATCACAATTTAAACCCTTCCACGAGATTGTTTGATTCCTTTTATTTGTTTTAAGTTCTTGGTAATTTAATAAATAAAACTGAAGAATTTTTCATATCGTTGATTTCGCCGGTATGGTGTAGTTTTAAGCATGCAGATTTGCTAGAACTACTTAAGAGTTGTTAATTCATTATTGGCAGCGTATTTTAGTAAAGTATTATTTGCAGTCTCTTAAAAACTACTTGGAACAGAGTCAAGTTTTTTCGGCGTATATTTATGTCAAGCTTGTAGACTAATTAAAAGTGATTAATAAGTCGTGACATTGAAGAGCCCTTGCAACTTATCATTTTAGGGCCGTTTAAGCACCATTGTCTTTTAAATCAGTTCGATATGTCACCAGAGATGACATCTTTATAAAGATATATATAATATTTAGAATACTGTCAAAGTGCTAACTACTTTTTAAGCTGAACTTTTTTTGTAGTATTTTGAATTGTTTTTGGTTATATAAGCGATTTGTATTTACATTGCCCATAATGCTTTTTTGACTTTTGTTACATTTTGTTTTGAAATTCTTTGTAAAAAGTTTAAGTTTGAAAAATATTCAATTAGAAAAACACTTAAATTACGGGTACATTTATAACAAAAGTAAGGAAAACGTATATAAATTACACATTACTAAAATAACCGGTTTATTTTACTTAAATAACCGGTTTATTCGATATTCGAAAAATTGACATTTTAATATATTCGACTTGGGCAAAACTAAAATAACCGGTTGAAACCGGTCGAATACTATTCGATCGATCTCCCTACTACACCCACAGGCTATACAATACTAGTAAGAAGCGTAACTAAAATTTTTGTTTGCTCATTCCTTCATCAATGTTAAAAACAACACTAAACAACATTAATATATAATGTATGTAGATACAAAATCACTAAAATTGTTTTGTTTTATAACAAAAACAGAACACTACATAATGTTTTTTACTCTTTTGTGATATAGGTATGAACGTTTTTTAGGGTTGTGTACTTAACTACACTTTGACACTTAAAAAATAGATATCGTTTCTGGCTGTTTGTACCGTACCGTACGCTAACTAAGGTTCGGTTTATTTTCGAATACTGATAGTAAACTTACTTTGGGGTTTCCAAAAACATAGTTGTTTTATTTAGTTATAAATGTTTTCATCATATTTACCTGAAAAGAATAACAAAAAATGTTTATAAGTTTAATAAAATAAGAATTGTTGCAAAATAACTTAATTCATTTTTGCTACTTTACATTCTCAGAATCTGGGATTTTTTAGTAGAATCTACCAGAAATAGTAATATGGCTGTGATTATTACAACACATTATATAGAAGAAGCTAAACAGGCCAATTATGTAAGTACATTTTTAAATCTAAAATAATAATTAAATAAAAAACAACTAAAACTTTTAAAAACAGATTGGTCTAATGCGTAAAGGTGTTCTACTGGCTGAAGATACACCGGAAAATATTATGTTAAGATTTAAAGTAAATTCCATAGAAGACGCTTTTCTTATATTGAGTCAAAAACAAGGAAATAATGATATTGTTGAAGCTTGTTTAGCCCAACTGCCTTCCAATCAACATCATGCCTCTAACGTTATATGCAACGGCGTTGAAGTAATCGATGCCTCCAATGTAACACAACCAACCGAAAAAGCCAACATTAAATCTGATATGGAAAAACCATATATAGAAAATATCGTGTCACTGGAAGAAAATGACAATCAAAAAAAATGTTTTTTTACCACCAAGGGAAGAATAAAAGCGTTAATGACCAAAAATTTTGTGCAATTATTTCGGCAACCAAGGTTGGCTTAAAAAATTAAAGACAAAAACAAAAGAATAAATTTTAAATATGTTTTTTTATTACAGTGGAATTATTTTTATGTTAATGTTTCCTTTAATACAATTATCATGTTTTTATATGGCCATTGGTAAAACTCCCAATAATATGAGGTTGGGTATTGTCAGTAATGAGATTTCAACATGGGATACTTGTTATGATCCCAACTTGAAAACTGTATCGGTGCTAAATGACACTTGTAATTTTAGTACGATCTCATGTCGATTCGCAACCAGTTTGGAGGATAATGATCATATAAAAAAGGTTAGCTTTTACTCTTTGATATCTTAAATGCTTTTATGTATTTATTTCATCCTTATTTTAGGTTTTCTATGACAATGTAGAAGATGCCCATCGCGATGCAAAAAGCACCGATATTTTGGGATATATTTACTTTCCTAGAAATTTCTCCACTTCTATGCAAACTATAATGGAAGATGGTCGTTATGCAGATGACTATGCTGTCGATAATGCTGAGCTGGTTGTCCATATGGATATGACGGGTGAGTTTAAGCAAAAAATTTAATTTAATCGTTCAACGGTTTGTTTTTCAAAAAGCTAAAAGTTGTACACAAATTTTCGGTTTTTGTTCGATAGTTTTTGGTTGCAACTGCAGTTTTTTAAACCCTGGTTTTAAACTCCTTTTGAGCAAAAGTTTTTCTGATATTGCATCGCACCCTGACGTGGCACTGCCAGGCGATATAGTTCAGCCTTTGCATCAAATTTCATAGATCTCACCTTGAAGGATTAGTGTTAAGGCTAGTGGTCTGAAACAATCGATAGCACTATCGACACTATCGGTTAATTTTTTACTATCTTATTATAGTTTTTGAATATCTCAAGTAACTGCTTTTTGATAAACCTTTAGCGTTGAACAACGTCTGCTACATTCTTCACATTATTTATTAAGAACAAAAATAAATTGACCTGTAAACATAACGGGTGCAGCGAATATAGGTTTAGGTATTTGCGAATGCGATTGGTTATACTTACAATTGCTTAAGGCTAGTTTACACTTTTATGTACTTTGTATTAATACATGTCAAAAACTTAAGTAATATGACAAAGTGTGATAGTGTGAATGCAATGTGTCACGAAAATTACAAGTATTATGAAAAAAGTTTGACATCCCATACGACTTCATCATTTTTTGAAAAAATTTCTAAACAATAATACTTTTCATTGGATCTGGGTTGCATTTTATTTCATGTGTTACTGTTTATACTTTGTGTGATGGTGTGAACCCAAACTGTCATGTTAAATTAGATTTTTTGACAGTCGCAACAAAACTCATTAGATTTCTATCTCACAATGTATTATGGAATACGTAAGACTTGTGAGATAGTGAAAACTAGCCTTTAACGATGGCAACATATCGGTCTTTCGCTTTATTTTCCAGTTGGTAATGCCAAGCAACCTCATGGCTTCGCCCACCTGATCCTTCTATCAGAGATTTGCCCGTCCTACTTTTCATCTTTCCTCAAGTATGTCTTCAAAAACTTTTCGAGCTGTTTTATCTTTATCCACTCTGCTGACATGGCCTAGACAGCATAATTTCGTTTTGTTGATCTGCTTGACTATGTCAATTTCGGGATATATGTCAAATTTATTGTGGTTAATAACATCGTCGATACTCGCCTTTGCTCACTATGGGCCCATATTTGTTTGCTCTCGAAGACTCCTAATGCTGTTTCGTATACTTGCTATAACAAAGACAGGCTTTAGAGTCTGATAGCTGAATTTTTGTATATCCAGAGAGGGACTTTCTCTCTCTTAATTTCCAAAGTAACATATGTTTGCAAGCACAATTCTGCGCTTAATCTCAAGGCTGACGTTAATGTTTTTATTAACGGCAGATCCGAGATCACTACCTCGAAATTATAACGGTTGGCAACGTTCGCACTTTGGGCTATTTGCGTAGTGGCTCTACTCGTCTTGTCATCATTCACAATTAAGACAACTTTTTCCGATTCCTTCAAGATTCTCAAAAATATCGCAGTATCTTCGCGCACAGGCATACGCAAGCAGCATGTGAATTTTCCTGGTTAAGGAGATCGCATGGGAGGGTAACGTCCAGTCTGTTGAACGGTATTTTAAGATTTTTATAAAAGCCGTGGAATTCACTTTGCAGAGGTTTTTGAAGTTAGTAGGAAAATGGCTGCTTTATAGACACTTTTTCAGAATATTTTAAATTTTTTAAGCTTTAGCTTATTCGTTGGGCATGTTAAAAAAACACATAAAACATATGAAAATTAAATTTTTTTTTTTTAACAGATCGTCAAATTGCATATTTCGTGGAAAAAAAATTACGTGACCATTATCAGAGCTTTGTTGAGGCTATTTTAACGGATTGCAATTTACCACATTTCTTAGCAACCTATCCCGTTAATATGCAAAAACCAATTTATGGCTCAGATGATATGGAATTTCAACAATATGTAGCGCCAGGTGTAGTAATGACGTAAGCTTAAATTTGTTATATCTTACAATCAATATTTATATTTATCAACTAATAATCATTAAAATTTTCCTTTTAGAATGGTATTCTTTTTGGCCACATTAATGACAGCGGCTGTATTCATTGAAGAACGAATGGATGGTGTTTGGGATCGTACATTAGTGGCGGGGGTATCAGCAATGCAAATGTTATGGGCCCATTTGTTTACACAATTCATTATCATGGTTATACAAAGTTGCGAAGTGATTATGTATATTGGTATAGTATTTGACACTTATAATAAGGGCGATACAGCTACTTTGATATTTTTACTGGCATTGACCTCATTTTGTGGCATGTTATTTGGTAAGTTTCGTTAAAACAAATCAAATTAAAAAATATTTTTTCTTCTGATGATTAATTAATGATCTATTTAAAAGGTTTACTGATCTCGGTGTTTTGTAAGTCACATACAGAAGCAAACTTTGTGGCCACCGGAGCTTTTTATCCCATGATTATATTGTGCGGTAAGATATTTTGCTAATTGATTCAGTAAAAAATATATCTATTCATAAATTTAAATGTTTCCAGGTTTATTATGGCCCTTGGAGGGTATGCCAAAATTTTTACAAGAAATTGTAGTTTATTTCCCATTTACCTTGCCTTCAATATCGGCTCGTAATATACTGGAGAAGGGTTGGGGCATTACAAACAATCAGGTTTATAATGGTTTCCTAGTAATATCAGCTTGGATTGTTATTTTCTTTGCATTATGTATGATCGGTCTCAAAAGAAAAACGTAGTTTAAGTTAACATATTTCTAGACATTTACCATATTTTCTTAGACAATTATTTAGTAGTTTTTTTTTATTATTATTTGTCTTTTTTATTACTATTTCATTAAATTTATTTAAAGTATTTTCTACAAATTCTCGCATAGTTATTCACTTACATAAACTTTCAACCCATTTAAATACCACAAAATTAAAATTTCCTAGAATCATAATAAATTAAAAATTTAAATTATTTATGCACAAACATTTTTAACTTCCCTGAATTATCGTAATTAGGACTATAAATTATTGGTAACTTGAATTTATTAAAAAAAAAGTTAATTTGCAAAATTATTTTTTATACTTTTTATTTTTTTTATCAAATCCAAAATTAAACTTTAAAAAAAAGGTAGCAAGTATAATTAATTTGTATTTATGTATGTATTAAAGTGTAAATTGATTAGTTTTATTTTTATAATTTTACTTTATTATTTATAATTTAATATGTAAATCATGTACACACACAACAACAAAAAATTATTTTTACTTTATAAAATAAAGGTAATTGTATTTATGTAGAAGTAGATATAGTGTAAAATGCGAAAGCCAAAAAATTCATTTTAAATAAATTTTTGCTTATAAAACAATAAAGAAAAATAATAAGTTATTATTTTCAGATGCCTTAAAGTAGGCAATCGAATTTGGAGTTTAAATAATAAAGTAGGAATGAGAAATTCTGTACATTCCCAAATACAGTCAAATCCCGATAATTCTTACCCCGATAAATCGTAATTCCCGATATTTCGTAATAAACTGTCGGTCCCTTGAAAAAATCTTGTTAATTCGTAACATTTCCATACATTTTGGTCCCCTCGCTAAATCGTATTTTTTTTTTAAATAAAATCTTCTCTACCTCTTATAAATCGTAATGGTTTGCTAACTACACTGAAAGAAAAATGCTTCATATATTTAATGAATCGTTTTCATAAAAAAAACTGGTTAAATGAAAATTTGCATTGTCCAAATGGAACTTTGTAATTATAATGAAGTTTTTTCGTTAAAATCTATTCATTGGATTTCGTAATTACGTTAAAAATTTTCATTGGATATATGAAAACTAAAGTTTGTCCAAGTTAAACAAACAATTTTAATTGGGAATATAAAAAACATAACCATATTCATAAATTAATACAAAATTATAGTTTCCTTAAAAATATGTTTAATTGTTAATTAAAAAATGTAAGATTTAATTATTTCATACATCTAATGTAATATGCCATTAAATTAATGAAATCAAAAATTTTTTTATAAAAGCAACATATTTCAATAATTGAAAAAAAAAATATTTTTAACATTCAAATAACTTTATAGTCTCAATAATTATTTATAATTATAATTAAAAGTATAAAAATATTTCGAAAAAGGATGCCTTCATAAATTTAAATTTTCATTATGACAATGAAAAATGTCATTATATTAATGAAATAAGAACTTTCAATCCATAAATACGTATGTTTTTAGTTTTCTTTAATATGTACATACATACCTAAATACATATAGTATGTAATATGTAATATGTAATAAGTAATGAACAAACAAATGTTCTCCTTTAATAAAATTACACCCCTATTTTTAACTGTTGTCAACCAAATGATGTATACGAAAAAGCTTGTACTCTCTTTTTGTGGTCTTTTTTTTATTATGCGTTAGCAAAAAAAATCAACGTTGTTATTGTTGTTATGTTATGACAATTTAATCCCATATTTACGCTCTTAATTGAGTAATGGCAAAAAACATAATTTTTTTATTCAAAAACTACACTGCCTCAGTAGGCTAGCTGGTAGTGAGCTAGTCTATCAGCGCCGAGTTTGCGGGATCGATTCCCGCCAGCGACTCCGGTTAAAAAAAAAAGTTGAATAAGAACAACTTTGATTATAAAAAAATCAAAAAAATAAAATAAAAAAGTCTATCAGCGCCGAGGTTGCGGGATCGATTCCCGCCAGCGACTCTGGTTAAAAAAAAAAATTGAATAAGAACAACTTTAATAAAAAAAAAAAAAAATTCAAACAAATTAAAAAAAAATTTTTTTTACTTTTTTGAAAGTGTTCATCCAATGAATAACATTCATAAATCTAATGTAATGTTTTATTTAATACATTTTAATGAAACAGGTTTCATTGATCCAACGAACCGCTGCATAGGTTCCTTTTTAATGCAATTTTTCATGGGACTAATGTCAAAATTCCTTTGTATTTTGAAGAAAATTCTTTCAGTGTACCACTTATAATTCGTAATAAAAACAACACAAACATGAAAAGAATGATTTTTTGTTTACCGCTATGTTTTTGCGTGGGTTTTTGCTTGTGTGTATGTTTATTTTCTTAAGACCAGGGGCCTAATTCTGGCAGTCGTGATCGAGTAATTTCTCGATTCGAAGGCAATTTTATCTCAGTCGATACTGAACGAATCAAAATTATTTTTTCAGTATTGTGAAACTCAAATTAATGCTTTACAACACTGAAAACATAATTCCAATTCGTTCAGAATTGACTGAAATAAATCGATATTAAATTGCTTTCGAATCTAGAAATTACTCGATCACGACTGCCAGAATCAGGCCCCAGTTTGTTACATGAATAATTTATATATATAATTTATATATATTTTATTTTTAACAATTGTATTTTGTTTCTTTTTTATCGTTTTAGTAAATTAATTGAAAAACCCCGTTAGTTCGAATTTATTTTATTTTAACCCCGTTAAATCGAAACCCCGCCCGTATCATATGTACCATATGTAAAGAAGAAGCCATCCCCGCTATAGACGTCGTGTGGCGATAAGGCTTATTTCTGGCTTAACGGGTATGTTAACAAGCTCATGAAACTCCA
This sequence comes from Pollenia griseotomentosa, assembly GCA_963931875.1. NCBI lineage: Eukaryota > Metazoa > Arthropoda > Insecta > Diptera > Polleniidae > Pollenia > Pollenia griseotomentosa. Next base: position 195,999,330 of record OZ007561.1, on the reverse strand, counting down.
TGACATACCGAAAAATCACTCTTCGGTGCGGTTAACATGCCAAAGGCGTCATTGGCCCATTTGATTGATTATTAAGAAGCCAACATTCGACGCACTTTTGACGAAATAAGACCGGGGATGATCGAAAAAGTGGTGAAAAATTGCACCGACAAGTTGGGCAGTCGCGGAGTCCATATGCAAGAAAATATTTTTAACCATTAAATGCCATGGAATTTGTGAACTGCTAAACTACTTTGCCTCTAAAATAAACACCCTTTTTATGTGCCTAAATTCAATTTAAACTAATTATTTTTGCCTTTTGTCTTACGAATTAGGCCACTTTAATCTCTATTTTATACAACAAAACAATTTGAACCTTTGCCAATTCCTCGGCGGGATACATTGATTTAAGATTCATCTTCTTCCAGAAATAAAACTAACCACACAATTATTTTAAAAACCTTGACCTTTTTTGCCCTTAATACTTCACCTTATACTCACATACATACATACATATTTCTCTTGATAAACTTGCTAAGGTCTTTCAACTTTAACACATTCTCAAAAAACCATTTTAGTAACAATTTACAAAAATATATATTTACATTTAATTTAACTGTTAGTAAAGTTCAGTAACCTTTAACAAATGCAACAGACTTTCACCTTCATTTAATGTAAAGCAAATCTTAGACAAAACAAAAATCCTATCCTTCCTCTCTCTACTAGAAAAACTACTAGAATTTTATAAACTTTGAAAACAATAACAACAAAGTTACACACAAAATTTAAAACATCCTTGTTTAAATTTTCTACTACTTATACACACCAATACATACACAACCACCAATAAAAGGAGATTTTTCTGTACCTTTGGGGCGAAAGATACTAAATCCTGTTTCTACTTAAAATTGCAAGTGGGTGTCTGTATGTGGACGTCTAATTCTAAAACCGTTTGGAAAAACTTTCCTCTGATGCTATTGAGGTGGGTACATAGTGCTTGTGTCTGGTTTTTGTCTATGTATAAATGAGTTTAAGTGTAAAATGTTGGAATCCTTGAATAAAATCTGGTTCAAAAGTTTTTATTTGTTTTTGTTTTACGCAGATTTTTTGTTTAATTATCAGATAACAAAGCAAATGATTTTAAGTTAAAAATTACACTGAAAAAAGAGGTCTAATAAACTAAATTTTACTAAAACTTAGAGAATCCTCTAACTCTAAGGCCCTAAAATGATATTAAAACAGAATACATTATGATGCTTATAATACCGTCTTTATACTCAAAATGCAATTTTATTCTTAAAATTCCGCCTATCAGTCAGACTACCGTCACAAAAATAAACTTTAATTTGGTACTTAGACCACCGATTTTAAGACAGAATACTAGACTTCTATCTCAAACCTAAGTCTTATACTCAGACTAACTTCTTATACTTAGACAGACTACAGACTATTACTTAAACTTCCCACTTATAAACACGATATGTCTTTTTCTTAAGCTACGGTCAGACATCAAATATTTGACGAAAAAAACGGGACCAACAACCAAACTAAAAAATCATTTCGCTTAATATCAATATTTATTTTGATTAAAATACCACATCTTACAAAAAACTGTTTTTGCTATATCTAGTAGTATAATTAGTTTATTTTATAATATAAAGACCATTTTCAATCTCACTAACTATTAACAAAAGTAGGGGTAACGCTTATTTGATCAAATATTTAATAAGTGTGACCGTAGCTTTAGATTATCGCTTAATATTTAGAATACCGTGTAATACTTTGATTTTAGTCTTTAAGTCAGACTACAACCGTGAAATCAGACTTATATTTAGACTTTGGGTGTTTATTTGCAATCTCAGGCTACCGACTCACACTAAGGCTGGGTTTTTGAGATCTCAGTTAAAACAGGTTTAGTTAATCTGAAAACAGATTTTTGCCGCCATTACCACGTTTGTGTACAAAATTTTGACGGAACAGCTTAAAATGTTTGTCTTTATTGAAATAATAATAAAAAAAATCACATTTCACTTAGTTCAAACTCCACATCTCAAACAGCCGGCCTTAGACTTCCATCGTATATTAAGCTATGTACATAGAGGATTTTTTTATTCACAGACTACGTTTTTAGAATCCAAATAGTATCTTACCATATTGTACTCTGGCTACCCTTTTTTACTGAGAATACCGTCTAGTACTCTGCCTTCCATATTATACCGTGTTTAACTCAGGTTACTGTTTTATAATTGGTACGCTCATGTTACCGTCTTACACTCAGAATACCCTATATATTATACTTAGACTCTCCTCCTGTACTTAGACCATCGTATTATACTTAAACTTTATCCTTTTACTCTGTCTACAGATAAATATTTCCTTCATTATCTTAGAAAAATCACAAAATTTCTCTAAGTTTGTTTTCCACATGTTCTCTAAGTGGTTATTTGTATTAATACAAATTTTAGTATATGCATTTAAATATGTACACATATTATAAAATCTAATATGTCCTGGCTAAGGACAATTTTTCAAACATCTAGTGTATTCTAACATGAGCACAACATTTACTATAACCCCACACAAATATGAGTGTGTATAAGTGTCTTTTATGTGTGTTTAAATTTATAGAGAAAATATTCTAAAGTCAAACCTTTATGTCTGCTCTAATGTCTGGAATTATAATTTTGCTCTTATATTCGGTTGGTTGTACGTTCAAGAACTTTTGTGTCTGGTAAGTTTTTTTTTTGTGTACCATATGTATGTGTGTCTGTGAACACACATGTAAATATGTATATAAATGAAGGTCAAGCATAAATATAATTTATAAAACTTTATTATTTGTACAAACATCAACAAAAAAATGGAAACCAAAAAAAATATTATAATAACTGACCTAGAAATGTTAGAAAATCATGGATTTAGTTTTATTTAGAGACAAACAAAGGAATTTGGTATACAAATTTGTTAGTTTAAAATGGAATTATAAATTGAATGAATTTAAAAAATTTAATATAAAAGTATGTATGAAGTTATAAAATAGTTTAAACTATTTAGCTTTTAAATTAAAGAAAATGTTGTAATATAAAGGGGTTTTCAACAAGAACTTCGTTTTACATTTGTGACAACACCAACAACATGATAGTTTTGACATTTAGTTTTTCGCAGTAGATGTATTGGCAATTGTTACAATGAATTCAATTTCGCTCGAAAATCGTACAAAAATAATTAAAATCCACTATGAAAATGGTGGTTCTGTTAGAGTTAAATTTCGTAAAATTCGTAATATTTTCAGACAACATAATCGTCCTTCTGGTCGTTAAATTTTAGTCGACAGGCTCGATACAAAATGTGCCAACACCAAGAGGACGGTGCCACATGTCACACAGCCAATGAAACGATCAATTTATTGCAAACCAAATTTACTGATCGCATAATTTCACGAACATCAGCCGTTAAGTGGCCAGCCAGATCGTGTGATTTAACACCACTGGATTATTTTTTGTGGGGCTATGTTAAGGACAGAGTCTATACGGAGGTAATCGAATCGATTGCAGCCTTAAAACTCAAAATCCGTGATCTGATTAACGAAATAGACCCGCCATTTTGCCAAAAAGTGATTAAAAACTTTGATAAAGGAATCGACATCTGTCAGCGTGCTCTTGGTGGACATTTGCCAGATATCATTTTTCATTTAAAATTGCCGAACTTTTCTTTTCGTAACACAATAAAAATCTGAATCATCTTCATCTAAATTTTTTGTTTGAGAAAACAAAGTTTTTATCGAAAACCCCGATTTAATTTGAATTCAACACTGAACCAAAAATCCAAAGAAAATGTACGTTAAGCAAACGAAATCAGTGCCCATGTTCTGTAACTCTCGTGTCGAGAAACTTTTCGATTGAAATGTGTGAAACAGAACAAAAATGCCGTATATTGAAACAAACAGCTTCTCACTAAACTGTGTCTGTAACTTTTTTTGGCGAGTACAAGCTGTCACGCAAGGAAATTACTCGCCAATTTACAGAAAAAGTGTGTCTGTAACATTTTGGTGAGAAAAGTTCCCGCTTTGGACTGTCAAAAAAACTCACGAATAAAAATGGGGCGAGAAAAAAATTTTAACACTAAAAAACAACTAAAAATGCAAATTGCAAAGAATAATAATAATAAAATTATGTTCTTGGCCCTTTTTTTATTGTTTAATTATTTTCTTTTACCATTTTTATAAAATATACGAATTTTTTCAAAGCTCGTTTACAAACAACAAACATTAAAGTCGCACTTTACATTATTTGGCATGGCCGACGGTTGTATTTTCGCCGCCGTCGTTGAAAATTTTTCAATTTTAGTAAATTTTGGTCGCCGTTAACTATATGTGTGACTGGCGTCCTCAACGTCTGCAATGTCACATCGGCTTCGAGTGCAATGTTATGACTTTTATAACGTAACGACGTAATCTCTTTTGATAGTTTTCGACATAAGTTACAGACACACTTTTTTCTCACTTTTCGAGAAACGATGGAATATTTTGTTTCACATCTTTTCGATGCGAGAAGTTCTCACTAAAGTTACAGAACATGGGTACAGGTTTATTAAAATATTTTCGTTGGCTCAACGAATTATTCGTTAATATAATAAAAATTAAGGTATTATTTATTCTTTAATATAATGAAAATATTCATTATATTAACGAATAATTTGTTGAGCCAACGAAAATATTTTAATTAACGTAATTCGTTTGCTTAACGTACATTTGCATTGGATTTTTGGTTCAGTGAATGATTTATAATCCATAATTTGTCTTAAACTTTTAACAATATTTAGATTGGAGGTCTATACAGTGATTTTCGTCTAATGCTGTAAGAATTTCATTTGTAACATCCTGTATATAATTCAGATAAAATCGGGGAAAAAAACAGACCAGCGACAATAGACCGTATTATGCCTAGAACTAGTCTTATATTTAGTCAACCGTACTACTCATACTAAAGTCTTATACATAGTGACCCTTTTTATACGCATTGTAAAATTCTACACGGTTTCATAGTAGATCGCATTTAATTAAGCGATTTGCTTTGCAACAGACGTTTTTGGATTCACCCATACTCAGACTACTGCCTCTTTTTAACACTACCGTTACTAAGTCTAAACCTATAAATACTTTTTCAATTCTTTCTTTCAATTTTGCTTCTTCCCTTGTAGTATTTTGATAAAGGAATCGCAAGCCAAAAGGACTCAATAAGTAAAAATCTGGTAAAATCAGACACTGTGCAACATCTCTATGAAAATTCTCAATCGTAATTGCACAATAGAAATAGATACACTACCCATAGCAAGATACTCAATAATAAAAATATACATACTTTTTTACATTGTTTTAAAGCAAATTGTAACATTACTTTGTTAGATGAAGGGATAACAAGTATATGTGAAACATATTGTCTTTTTCTTTGTGGTTAACAAATGCCAGGCAAATAAATACAACTGAAAGAAAATTTGAAGAGAAAAGCTACGGACAGGTGAACGCGGCTATCGCGATCTAAAAGACAAGTAAACATTTTAATAAAATCCTTAAAACGAAAGTTTATATGTCCCAATTTAAAAGAAAAAACATAAAAATAAATTTGGGCCTGTAAAATGATTTTCGTATTTCCTTATTTCTACTGTTAGTTTTAACCATATAGAACTGTATATACACACAATATACAAGAAATACAATGGAACATATACTGAGACCACATACATTTTCATATATTTAGCACTATTTGAGGAAAGATAGAGTTAAATGGATTAATATTGTGGAGCCTAAATAGAAAACTACTGCGAAAAACACAAAATTGAAAGAAACAGGCAACGGAATCAGAGAGATTGCTACAAAAAACAAACAAAAAAAAACTCAGCCGACAAGCAACACAAATAGAAATGCGTTTTAAAAGACAAGTAAGTCATTTAGGCGTAAGGAAGGAAGAGTAAGGAATGAAGAGTAAGGAGAACATAATGAACTTTTATGTACCAGGATTTTGGTTGGGAAAGAAGAAAATCTAAGTCTAAGGAAATTAGGCAAAGAGAGTCAAATTGAAAATATTTCGGGTTTAAAAAAATATATACAATAAGAAAATTATATTTTTTAAAGCAGTATAAAGTAACATTAAAAAAAATCTTTTTCACTGTTGGGAAATCTCAAATAAATGAAAACTGAAATTATAATTTCATTTTGTTCAGTATCGACTGAAAGAATTAGAAATAAAATTGCTTTCGAATCGAAATAGTATTCGATCAAGTCTGGTATCGATTTCCATTACTTCCAAACATTCAAGTTTTTATTTTTGTTTAATTTTTTTTTTATTGAATTTAGCATACAAAATTTCACTAAATGATCACAAAGAAAAGGAATGCTAAACCCCGTTTTTAAATGCGTCATCTGTGCTTTGACTACAGTGACATCAATTCGATGCCACATATTGTTTATTATTAACATTATGTTCATGTTTAAAAGGTAAAATAAAAAGCGAAAATTCCCATATTCTATTTGTTTAAATTATTAAGTTAAATACATACAATTTTCAAATAAAAATTGTCATGAAAACCATTGACAGTTCGTTCTTCTGTTAACAAAGGGAGGAATGCAACAAAAGTGAAACAAACATGTGTAACGGGTAAGTAAATAATAATATTCCCTTACATTGACTTAAGTCCCAATGACTGAATTCATGACAGTTTGTCATTAAAAATGATGACATTTGTTATTAAACTGACTCCGATTCGTCATTTCTGTGATGCCGATGTTTCATTCCATTGATGACATCATTTTTATGTTCGACCCTGATAGCAATTTGGTCAAGTAATGTTAAGGCTGACATTGTTACGATGGGGTCAAAAAGAAAAACATTTTTCAAAATACTGATACATCAGCCTTATGACACCTTTTCTATCAGTGTAGTGTTATTCAAAAATTGCGGCTTTAAGTCTGGTCGCAAATTTCGGGAATTTTTTAAGCAACGAATCAATTATATTTGGTAGATGTCCCCTGAGATTGGACCCTTCAGATACCACCAAATACAAAACATTATCTTAGCACAATGGTTATTTAGCTTTGGTATTGATATGGCTTTTGGAATTGATAAAAATATTTACATGCGAATTGTCATAATGGATCCACTGTCGTTCTTCGAAGAAAAAAATACTTCGTCGTTTATAGTGAGAAAAGCTTGCATATTTTGACCCTGCAAATATGCAACACATTTCATTTAAGCCACAAATAAATACCGCATTTCGAAGTAAAACACCCCAAAATAGCTCTTATTGTTTAAGGACCGCCAAACACACCTCTTGTAAATTTGCAAAAAAAAATATATAAAAAAAACATCATAATTTGTATGCTTCTTTGCCCACCCATTTGAAATTTTGAATGGTTCTCTTTTTAATTGTATAACATGATTTAGGCAACAAACAATAAACGCATTTTTTGTTCGATAAACTATACTAAGTAGTCCCCAACGCCTTAAAGCTAGCAAAAAACCCCAAATGAAATGAATTGAATGCAACGATAGCAACAACAACTAGAAAGACTACAAAAAAAGCGTGAGTTTGCAGAACTATTCATTCAAATACACAGGGACTATTAAACAAAAAAAAAAAAAAATTTAAAAACGTAAAACTCCAAAACAAAACATTAAGCAGAACAATATTTTGTGGGTCTTGCGTGCATAGCGGACTGCGTACCCAACATATATAAACGAATAAAGTGAGAAGACATAAAGGTAGAGGGAGGGGAAACACAATATTGAAACTTAGTTAGATTGAAGGGGAAATGAACACAGCAAGAGCTGAATGCAGATGGTAGCGTTGGTGGTCAATAGTGGTCAATGACAATAATGAACATAACGTTAAGTATACAATTTCTGAAAATTATAAACGAAAATAGAAAACTGCAAGTGATATCATTTCTACTTCACACATGTATATACAAATTTCACATACATTTATGCACACACATTTACATAACATACACACTTTTAAACACACGCATAGACTGCAGCAACCACACTTCGGAAAGAACGCTCAACTATACTACAAGAATTTAGAATAGTTGTCATAACTTGATACGAATCATATGACTATAGAAGGTTAAAAACAACCATACTTAAGTGTAGTAGGGACGATAAAAGTTCCACAATTTTAAAGTACTTGATTATGCTAAATACGAAACACAGCCTTAAGGACCAGACTATAATGAACGATAGATTTAAGTTCGGACTAGAGACTAGATTTAACAAGAGGCTATACTATACCTTGCTTTAGTCTAAAAACTAGACTTAGTATTAGACTAGAGACTGGTCTATAGACTAAAAATTATGTTATAGATTTAAGAATACAAGAGACTTGGCTAGAAATAAGATTAGACTAGGGACTTGAGCCTGGAGACTAGACTAGGAAGTATACTACGAACTACACTTATGACTAGACTAGAGTCTAAACTACATGCTAAAAGTGGAATTATACTAAAGACGAGGAAAGGGATTATTATACTAAATACACTATACTTGGGTCTAGGCTAGAGACTAAATTAGAGATTAGACTTATGACTAGCTTGGAGATTTTACTATTTTAGAGTCTAGAGACTAGACAAGAGTCAAAATTAAAGACTAGACTAGAGACCTAAACTAATACTAGATTAAGTATTAACTTGAGAATAAACTTTTTAGTGTTGGAATTTTGCACAACACTGTAAGCACTCGTGGCATAAACATATCGTCACCTTTAATGCAAACGGACGGACGTTCGTTTTTTTCAAACTAAACGTTTACGAATAGTTTTAGACCCCTGGGTTAAAAAATGGCGACTTTATTAAAGAAATTCAATCGCCAATTAAACTTCATTATTATGGACTTTGAAATGTTTTTTGCTTCTCCTGCAAAAAAAAAGTAGTTTCGCCCGTTTGCATTTAATGTGACGATATAGAGACTGGGAAACTCAAATTGTAACATTAATGCTCTTCATTTTGCGTGTATATGTATGTGTTTCGACAGATATATACAAGCCAGTGCTGCCTGAATTAGAGGAAAATCTCTTTGTATAGGGTTTCCCTTCGCTTAAATAGTGGCCTAAGAAAAATCGTACAGATTTTCCAAATTTTTTTTAATACAGGTACCTTTTATCAAATTAATCAGCCTGATCACGGTTGGCCTTGGCGTATATTTTTACTAGAAAAGTGCTATTGCAATTTCCGAAAAAACTTTAAGTTGTTAATCAGCATTTTAGATTTTTCATAAAAATCTATGGAATATTAAAATTTTTTTTTTGAGTTTGAAATAAATATAAATAAACAAATCGGTATCGCAAACATTTTGGGAGTAAAAATTTCAATTGTGAATTGTTTGTCAGTGCTTTAAAAACAAACGTCTCTATTGTGAATAACTTGTCAGTGCTTGTCTTGTAAAAGAAAAATATACAAATAATAATATAAGAATATAAACAATAAATAGTGTTTATCTCTATTTTCTTTATTAACACTCCTTCAATAAAAAAAAGGAAATTTAATTTAGTTCCACCTTAGAATACAACTTAAAAATTACATGTTCCCTTTTCGTTCACATTAACACTTGTTGGGAATTTGTTTAGTAAAAAAATTGGTGGGAATAAACAGTGGCGATCTTATATTTTATAAATTTGCTATGGGAATCATTTACAATACGAAATAAAAAAATACGGGAATATTTTCATGAAAGTGGTTGTTTGCGATAGGGGTGAATGTTTTCTAAAATTGGTAGCGATTTGTGAAGAGAAAAACTTTTTTGGTGTTTTTGAGAAATCAGATTATTTATTGACTGCGTAGGAATATTTGAAAAAAAAATCTGGCAACACTAATAGATACTACTGCTTTGCATGATGTGGATGATGAATACATTTTTAGGTTTAGCTTTATTCCGGAATCTTAGCAAACATTTTTTTTCCTCCCAATTCGACAGAAAAAGTGCGTATTTGTTCGATAATTTTATGTTGTTGTTATTTTACTAGCTGGCTTCCTTCATAGATGCAAATAGGAAATTCTCCAAAACTCTATACAAATGTAGAATTCTAAAAACGAAAAAATAAAACATAACGTAGAACAAAAAATCCAACAGAAAAAAAACGAAACTAAAGCATAATGCAAAAAAGAAAGGTTGTTAAATATCAAAAGCTTAATGCAAAATGTAGGCCTTCTTGTACACTTCGAGTTTTACAGGCGTACGTGTGTGCTTAAAATTTGTTATATCAACAAAAAGAAAGAAATACATTGGGACAAACCAGTAGAATGGTGTTGGAGGAAGGACGAAATCGTATACATATTGTGACAAGAAAACACAGAAAAGTGTTTAGGCAGTGGGTCAGTAACATAAAAATTTGAATAAAACAGGAGAAAATATAAAAGCTTGACATTTAAGAGGAATACAAATTCATTTTTTCAGTTCCTTTATTTCTTCTAAGAAATATTTCTTGAAAAGGAGTTGAAGAAAAAGGAATAGAATTTATTGAAAATAAAAATTGATTGAACTTTATAAGGCAATATTTAAAATTTTAGTTAAGATTTTAGGATAATATTCAGAGAATGATTGGCATAAAGGTTCGACTACACAACACATGTATATTAGAGCCGAAAGCGAGCTAGAAACTAGAGTGCATATTAAGCAAGAAACTAAAATCATTTTACTTAATGCTATATTAGACTGGAGCTTTTACTACAGCAAGGACTAGAGTTAACTAGACTAGAGAGTATAAATAGACCACCCATTACACAAGAGTATGTGCTAGATTTGAGGCTAGGGAATAGACGAGGCATCAGTCTTAACTAAAAACTAAAGCTTATGGCCATTTTCTCATTAGGCGATTATCTTTTTTCGCAACGAAAAACTGCACATTAAAGAAATTTGGTTTTCTCAATGTCTCATTTGCTTCTATTTTGCTGCAATGCTAACCGGCACTCATCTGCCAATTATTTATTTTCCTTTTATTTGACGTACAGATAAATTCAATCAGCTGACTCCCAACTTTTACATGTATTTTGAGTGGTGTTGCCAACTCAAACCAATGTTTTTTGTAGGTATATTGAGAAACCCAAAATCGTTAACGGACAGTTTATCGCTATAATAAATTTATGTTGACATTAAGTAACAGACAGTTTGTCGATACATTGAGAAAATGGCCATTAGACTTTAAACTAAAGACTCTCCTAGACTAAAGCCAACAGCCTGGAATTGAGGGTTAACTTGAGTCATCTAACAGATTAGGCAATTGACTAGAGTCAAGACTAAAGAAGAAACTTAGCTACAGGGTGTAGCATAAGAAACGTTGTGATTTATTTAATGAATAACTTTTTTCTTTCTGATTTTATTTAACGTTGATATTAACTAAAATTTCGATAATAGTTTGGAAATATGTTCATATTATGTTTTGAGGACAATCACCCTTAGTGTGGTTGGCGAATTTAAAATACGCCTGCGGATGTTTGGTAATAGATTAAAGGAAACAAGTTCACGTTCTCTTTAATCTATTACCAAACATTTGCAGGCGTTTTTTTAAATTCGCCAACCACGATAAGGGTGAATATCTTTCCCATAACTTTTTTTAGAATTTCAGGTCCCAGCGCCCTCACTTTTTCTAGGATATTCGCCCTAAGTTGTTGGATGGTTTTTGGCTTATTGCCATACAACCTTTTTCCTTGAGGTAACCACGAAGAAAAGAAACGGGAGCCGTTAAATCGGTGAAACGCGGTGTCCGGTTAAAATCAGAAAAACGCGGTATTATTCGATCGCCAAAAATTTCGCGCAGTAGATCCATAATTGGACGAGCTCTGCGAGCGGTGGTACCGCACTATCTTCTTGGAACCACAGTTCTGATTTTGTTCTCTACCTAGAGCTTAAAAAAATGTTCAATCATTGCCCGGTATTAAATGTTATTCAGACCGCAACTTGTTTATCGTTTTTCGAAAAAAGTGGGTAATTTTAATGTTCAAAAATTATTTTTTGATTTCAGGTGCCCCATATTCTGCAATTTTGTTTTTTTTCACGTGACCATTTAGGTGAAAATGCGTCCCATCGCTCTTTATACGATATCATGTTTGTGTCTGAACAAATCGAATTGAACAACTTTCATTCCCGTATATATTTCCCAAGTTGTTCAAAATTAATTCTTAAAAAAATCAGAAAGAAATGAAAGAAGATAGTGCTTATTTCGTGAATGGTTACACTTAGCTCATGTCGGATTTGACAGATAATTAGTTTTATCCTTCCGCTGAACGAATATGGTTGTATATACGCTTGAACAACGCTGGGAAATATTGCGACATTACTTTGAAAATCATGGTAGTGTTGCAGAATGTGTGCGAAAATTGCGTACGTATTTTGGAAGAAGAGAAGCACCGTCAACTCCGTATGTTCGTTATCTTGTGAAAAAAGTGAAAGAAACTGGCATCCTAATCGATAAACCATAGCGTGAAAAGCCAAAAACAGTGCGTACACCCGAGAATATTGCTGCTGTGGCAGAAAGTGTGCGTGAAGCGCCATCAACATCAATTCACCGTCGTTCTCAACAATTGAACATTTCGGAGACATCATTGAGACGAATTTTGCATAAAGACCTTGGTATGACGCCATACAAAGTCCAATTGGTTCAGAAATTGAAGCCAACTGACCATCCAATGCGTTTTCGCTTCGCTAAGTGGGCCTGCGATCGACTTACAGAAGATGCCGATTTTGCCAAAAAAAATCATCTTTTCAGATGAAGCCCATTTTGATCTTGGCGGGTATGCAAACAAGCAAAATTGTCGCATTTGGGGCACAGAAAAACCGCACGCATACATTGAAAAGCCGATACACCCAAAACGAGTCACTGTTTGGTGCGGGCCATTTTTCTTCGAAAATGAGCAAGGAGTGGCCGTTACAGTCGATGGCGATCGTTATCGGGCAATGCTGAACGAATTTTTGTTCACAAAAATTGAAGAGGAGGATATTGGCAACATTTGGTTTCAACAGGACGGCGCTACGTGCCACACAGCCGAAGCTACACTCGATGTTTTGCGACCTGTTTTTGAAGAAGGCATTATCAGCCGCAGAGCTGATGTCGTTTGGCCACCTCGGAGCTGCGATTTGACACCGTTGGACTATTATTTGTGGGGTGCCGTCAAAGATAAGTGTTACGCCGACAAGCCAGAGACAATTGACGCTTTAAAGGACAATATTCGTGAAATCATTGGTGAAATACAGCTGCTATATCCAGTGATTATCGTGAAAACTAAACTAGCCACTCAATTAGAGGCTAGACAAAGGACTAGAATAATCTCCATGTCTGCCTGTCTGCTGCCAAATGTCTTAGTTCGTTAAACGATTTCCTGGTTGCATGAAGAATAGTACGTCTACATGTTATCTTTGGTCTTCCTGGCTTCCTTGAACACTGTGGATTCCATTATTCGTGCCAAAATTCCACGTATGTTTTGATTTGAGTTCATCGAATCCACTTATATAAACTAGACCCTAGACTAAATACTAGGCTATAGACTACAAACTACACAGGGAAATAGACTAGAATAGAAATTAGAATAAAGACTAGACCAGAAACTATACTAAACATAAGACAAGAGACTATTCAAAAAATTATATTGTCACTAAACTAAAAACTACTTTTATATTTTTTTTTTTTTTTTTTTTTTGTGTTATATGACTTTTAAATAATTTGTATTTTTTTGTTGTCAACAAAATAACGCCTATAGTGAAATTATTCGATCTCAGACTTTCAAATTTAAAAATAGAAAAAAAAAACTCTACACACACTGCCGCGAAACCATTTTCAACCATTCCAACCACCGCTTAAATTTGCAATTATTCCCCAACCGCCGCTTTCAAATACCACAACATGTTTTTCCCCCTTTCTTTTTATCACTCTTCCTTTTTTAAAGTCCACATTCAGTGTTGCAATCATTTACTAACCAACGATGCCTCCGCGAAAAAAATACATCCAAATTATAATTAAATATTTATACACATAAACAAGAGACTGCAATAGCAGCTCGAAAAAAAGGATTTCCACATATACGAGTACTAACAAGGACCAAAAGGCGCACATACGTAAAAATAATATTTTGTGTATGGAAAAGTGTATTTGTGTGAATAAAATGCAAAAATAAATTTTACTGTAGTATGTATGTACGTGGAAAAGGGAGAAATAACCGAAAAAAATTAAAACAAAGTATTAAATTCATACATTAACAAAACCTGCAGGATATATTGTGATGGTTGTCATAGTGTCCTTGTTGTAGTTATGAATTTTTGCACAAAAAAAAAATATTTTTATATGTACATACATATGTATGCATGATTTTATTTATCTACATATATGTGAAAATATGTGTGTGGAAAAAATTTTAAAAAAATGTATTCGAAAAAAAGTGAAAAATCTGTGGAGTAAAATTTTAAGGCAATAACGAATTTTAAATCTACTAACAAAATGAATCATACTTTTATTTATAAATATTTTTTTCTCAGTAGTTAACTCTGGCAAATCATCACAACTGAACAACGTTAGCAAATTATCCAAATTTATTTTGGAAATCATTTATCGATTCGCGTAACTTTTAGATGCAAAATTGTGATGCTGATTTCTGGTTTAACGGGCTTGTTAATAAAATAAAAAAATTGCCGCATAGGGAATGAAACCAATCCCCAACGATCCCTACAGACTCCATTGCATCCAGAAAAATTTACCGTTTGGTGCTATATTGCGCTGGTGGCATCATCGGACCTTTTTTTTTGGAAAAATAATTCGGAGCTCGTGTTACGCTTAATAGAGATCGTTACCGCACCTAAATCGACAATTTTTTGTTTGAAAATATAGATGACATTGATCCGGGCGAAATGTGGTTTCAACAGGATGGCGCTACGTGACATACGGCGACCACAACCATCAACTTATTGAAATAAAAATTTGATAATAATTTACTGAAGTGGACCTGTCAACTGGCCGTGCTGTTTGACACTTCTCAATTATTTTCTGTAGCGCTACGTGAAGTCACTGGTTTATGCTGACAAGCCAGCAAAATGCCTTAGTCTAATGCCCTCCAGACCGGGGCATCGGTAGAGGAAGTGAAACACCGTCTCCTCCTCCTCCTCATCATGACAACTTCTACAGTAGTCATAATAATCAAGACCCATCCTCCTAGCATGATTCCCTATCACCCAGTGACCCGTAATGACCGATATCACCGTCCTTATCCGGTCCCTACCGAGTCATAGCCAGGCCATAAAGTCCTGGCCATCAGGCAGGTATCCTCCCCCTGCCATCTCCCCTGAGCCCTTCTCCACGACTCTCGTCTGATGAAAGTCTTGCAGCGGTTCATCGAAATGCCGATCAGGCCATCGACGAACATGTCGTCCAAGAGAGCCCTGTTTGGCCAGACTGTCCGCAGTTTGGTTGAACAGGCACCCACTGTGCCCTGGTACCCATGTCAGCGTTACCCTGGAATGTTCCGCGATCTCATTTAGAGACATCCGGCCGCCCGCCTTATGCAGAAATTTCCGCCTGCAGCACACTAGTGCCATCTAGCAGCCTAAAAGAGACCCTAATGCCCAATTCCTCGATAAAGAAACCTCCACCTACTCTGCTGTCTATCTTGGAACCATCGGTATAGACCTTAGGGCCGGTTATCGAACAGCTCATCGACATTACCATAATGATCTTGAACAAAGCAACGAAAAAGGGTTCCGGAGTGACCCTGGCATGACCATAGTTCCGCGTAGAACATAGGCCCACCGCCCCCAGTCTAATCGCGGAGGTTAGGTCCAGCTTTTCGGCCATGATGTCATTTGGCAGCCAGTTCAACATAGTAAACAGCGCCTTCGTCGGTGTCGACCGAAGTGATCCCGTGATCATCAGCGCAACCAACCTATATACTTTCTCAAGCATCCTGCAGTACCGCCCCCTACATATGGCAGGCCACCACACTATGACCCCATAGAAGAGAACCGGTTTTACCACCGTCTCAAAGATCCATTCAACGCCCCTGGGGCCAAGGCCCCAGTTTCTGCTCACAGATCTCTTGCAGGTATACATGGCCACAATGGCCCTATCAACCCTCGAACGAACGTTAAGTTCCCAGGATAGTTTGCTATCGAGACTTACGCCGAAATATTTGGCACTGTTCGAGATCATCAGCTCCGTGCCATTTAGCCTAGGAAGCCTAAAGTTACCAACCTTGTACTTCCTGGTAAAAAATACCAACTCAGTTTTCTGTGGATTGACACTAAGTCCACAGGAGATGCTCCAGGAGCTTAGAATCTGTAATGCAGATACCATACAACCCATATGTTCGAAATAATTTTTAAATGTTAATGTCGTATATTGATCTTTTGAATAAAATTTTTTTTTTAAAAAATTTAATTTTTTTTTTTTATAAAAAATTTAATTTTTTTCCGTCGAGCTCTTTTCGTTATCGTTTTATTTGCTTTAGGAAAGCTATAATATCAAGCTACTTTCCTTTTTAAAAGAAGTTTATCGAAAATTAACCGACCGTTAACTTCAAAATTTAAGTACGAATAACACTAAAAAGTACTTAAAACAACCCTAAATGGGATAAGTTTCGAAAAGTTTGAACTTGAAAAATATTCAATCCCACTTTCGGATAAGTCAATTCGTTTTTCGGATTATTTAAAGTACAGGGCACTTGCACAATACGCACTTGAATCAAACATTCTGTACTTAATTCAAGGAAACCCGTACTTACCGTACTATTTATCAAAATAATGCAAAGTGCATACGTCCTCTTCTAACTTAATTTAACGCTTTTCGCCAATTTTTTTTTTTTTTTTTTTTGACAAGAAATTTCTAAATATTAATATGCCCTTTATTTAACCCACAGCTTTTAAAAAATCGGTCGATTAACTTGTTGGAGAATTTTATATTCAATTCGTTAAAAAAGTACATAAAAAAGATCTTCTTCGCATTTAAGAAACACAAACTTGGATCTAGTAGCACCTAAAAGAAAAGGGAACTATTTAATCAACTTCGCTTCTCATAAGGACCCAGAAAATATATACATTATAGAGTCTAAGGTCAATATTGTAGAAATTACAAACTGTCCACCTTTGGTGAAGGGTATAATTAAATAATAAACGAACCCACGATGGGACGGACTAATAACAAACACATAAATACTCGTAATTCAACAACCATATTCGATGTTATTTTTTCGACTTTTTTTAATTTTTTGTAGAGAGTATGAGAATCTTTAAATTGGTATAAAGTAGGGTAGGGATTTTTAAATAGAGTATGGGGTCGTTATTGAGTTCGATATTTTTTTTTCATATTTTCGTATTTTGGTTTGTCCAATTCTTCATGGCCTGTTTGGTATGATGATATAAAAACCCAATCGAACGTTTAAAATTCAATACAAAAATCGTTGCGCATCGTTGCATAATTTGCACTGTACACATACATACAATCCATATGTATATGTGTTCACACATATTCAAATAAATTATATTAGGATGGTCCTTTATCTAGGTTTACACTATTTCGTCTTTTTAATGTTGAAATTAATGTTTTAAGTCAGGGTTCACACTGTGAAAGTTTTCTTTCAGAAAGTATGAGTTTATTTTTGAGAGGGGAGAGAAGAATAGCACGTTCTCTTCCCCTCTCATCAAGTAAATCATGATTTCCGAAAGAAATTTCAACATTAAAAAGACGAAAGTCCACGTTTTGAGCTTTATTGTATTAAACTATATAAAGCAAAAGAAAGCTCAAATGCGGAACTTTTCATATATTAAAATCTAAGTTCTTAAATTAAGTTCAAATTCAGAGCTAAGTGTTTAAAATAAAGTAGAAGAAAGTCTAGATTTATCGGATATCGAATATTTTTCCGAGCTTTTACTAGAGCTTTTTGCTTTAAGCGCGACGAGAGCACAGCAGTCAAAAAGATCACGGCGACAACAATGCTTCTTGCTGCAACGATTGCCAGATTTTATGATTTATCGTATTTTTGACGATTTTAGGTTTCAAACTGGACTTTTGACGATTTGACGATATATACCCTAAATTTGAAATTTTACGATTTCACGTTTTATTTTAGCTTCTTAGATATTTTAATTTATTTATTTGGCAGTAATTTATATGTCTTAGCAGTTTAGAAAACACAATACGCTTTCTTAAATTTTTGGCGTATATTTTGCTCGTTGGTACCGCTTTACTTGATCCATTTTTTTCTAAAGGTCTTAAACAGGATTTCCGACGTGTGAAATAGCTGTTCGATATCTCTCGGCTTCGGCTCATGTGGTACCTAATTTACTTTTGAAACATTTACCATTCGACTGATTCTGGATCTAAATTAAAATGGAGACATATACGTCTTCAGTTCTAGATTCACAAACATTAGTATGCTTTCGATGTGTAGAAATGCCTCCTATTGGCAGCGAGAATTTATTTATACTACCAATATTTCAAATATTTTTCTATTTTGGATTAATTTCTCAAAACTATAATGAAAGCGAGATTTTTATTTTGGACATTTTTGTCATTAAGCTTCGTACAGACGATGGTCAAATCTTACAATGTTGTCATTTTTCTGACAATGGTGTCATTGTCAGATGCATTAGTTTAACACATCTGCCAAATGAAAATAGCATACAATGTTCACACAGTTGCAAGAAATTTTTAGTCAATTTTAATGACAACATTGTAAGATCTGACCATCGTCTGTACGAAGCTTTAGCAATGCAAGCTGAAAATAACATAAACTGCCTGGCCCACTATGTCGACAAGAACATTTCTTTCGTATATTTACATTGAAAACAAAAACAAAATTTAGTTTTTTATTATTGTTTTCAATATAAATATGCGAAAGAAATGTTCTTGTCGACATTGTGGGCCTGGCAGTAAATTTTTAAATCTTTTTAAAAAAGTTAGTGTTTTTTACAATGACGATTTTAGTGAAGATTAAGGTAAGTTTCTTTGACGATTTTTTCCTTAAAATTTTACCATTTTCAATCGGTTTTTTCAAACACCTTTGCTTGCTGCTTACTTTGCAAAGGAAAAACAACAAATTGTAAGTACTTTACAAAGATATAACAACAAGTTTTAAAAGCTTTCAAAGCTCATAGTCAGAACTTTCCTCATATTTAGATTAAGGTAACACACAAGCTGTATTATTTATGCGCCCCATACACGGTTCAATTCAGTTGTCAACTGAGTCTTTCAACTGAATTGATGCTTGGCCACACTCTTCATCAACTGAATTGAATGGTTTTAAATTAACTTTAAAATTTAATGAAATAAAATACATTTTAAAAATACTTAACTTTTTTTTTACAAAAGAAAACTACAAACATTAATTTTGACAGCTAATCAAGAGACTCGAGCACACCACAGTACAATCGAATTGAAAGACTTAGTAGTCAACTTGAAAAAATCAAAATTTTTTGATTTTTCATCAAACAACTCGACAACCGTCAAACTAATCAATTAACAAAGCCATACACGCTTTGATTTGGACAACAACCAACTCAGTTGACAATTGAATTGAATCGTGTATGGTCTGCTTTAGGCCCCCATTACGGTTTACAACTCAACTGAGTTTGTATTATGGTTTACAACTTTGCTATATTGCGGCGAACAAAAACATCAAAAAATTACAATTCAACACAACCAGTTGTCCGATTGACAACTCAACTGAGTTGAGTTGTGAACCGTAACAGGGGCCTTAATCTACCACACAAAAAGATCAAGGCGTTTGCGCCAATGCCTTACACAATCAGGCTGATTAAAAAATAAGAATCTCAGATTTTCCTAGACTTACCCAAACACAAATCTAAGCTTTCTAAAATTAAAAACCAACTTAAAAAATAACTTTTTCCAAAAAGAAACCCTCCCTAATTCACTATTTTGGAAAACAGTGGTAATGCAAAACGTAAAAATAACGGAAAATAACGCTGGTAGCAAAAAATACGAAGTTTATATTTTTCGCAGAAATGAAAGAAAAGCAACAACAAAAATATATTTACCAACAATGTTAGCTGTACTAGCAACACATTCACTTGAACGCTTTTTTGCTCCCAAATGGCAGGCAACAGACACCCACATCTATACAAACTCACATACACACACACACACAAAAACTCTGATAATAAATGCAATTTTATTGTTGACTGTGACCCCTTAACTCCCTCTCTGTATCATCTGCATCAAGTCCTTCACTTATGCCTGGAAGTCGTACCTACAACAAAATACAATGCTACAGTGTGTAGCTGTCTCATATGCACATACAATTCATACAAATCGAGTTCAATACTGCTGAGTGGGTCGGTACACGTACACATATATACAATCGAACACATATGTACATGAAACGGTGTGTGTGTGTGTGTGTTAACGTGTATGATGTAGTTGATGGATGTATCCATCATATATCGAATTCTCATTTGGATTTTTTAAAGCCTAGACTTTTTGGCCTTTCATTGCTTGTAGGAAATAAGAGGGAACAAGAGGGAAAACAAAAGAAAGGTTAAAAGCTTAGGTAGGCAGCTTTTGCTATACATATACAATTCAAAAACGTATTATCTCAGCTTTATGAACTTAAGAATCTCAAAAATTAAGAAAAGAAAAGCTCAGCATTTTTTAACAACAGTATAATGTTTTTATTAGTAAAAAGCTTTCTTTTTATATAAAAAAACTTAGAAATTAAGCTGTAATCTACTATATTAAAGAGCTTAGCACTAAAAGATTATTTTAGCTTTTCTTTTGCTATGGTAAAAAACACTTAGAATAAAAGTTTCTTTTGTTATGTTTCAGAATCTTACAGCCGTACCTAAACAAGAGCGGAAAGCGTTTTCTAGCTGTCAAAAATTCTCATGCCGCTATTGTTAATAAATAATGGCAATTTAGCTATTTTATGTCAATCTAGCGGTTTTTTCTCTTCTTTTTATTTCTATTATGTGGGTTTTATTAAACAAGAAAGTTAACACTACTGTTTGTGACAGCTAAGCAGAAGAAAAAGTTCCGCCTTCTGCTCTTGTTTAGGTACGGCTGTTAGCTTTCTGTTGTAATGGTTAATGGGTATTCTTTTACTACAATATATAAACGTCAGAACCTTACTGCCTATTTTACTATTTCGAAAGAATTTTTTCTTTCGAAACATTTTCTTAAATTTTGTTTTTGTTTCAAGTTTAAAATAAAGAACTCTTTTACATCTTCACGATAGTTTTTTTTTAAAGCTCAGAATCAGTTTTCTGAATTTAAACTGAGCTTTCTTGTGTTAAAGCTTTAAGTCTGAGATTTCTTTTACTCTAGCAAGAAAAGCTTTCATATATGATATTAAAAAGCTTAATATACGCTTTCTTTCATGATACTAAGGTAAACAAAACTAAGAATCTAAGTTTTCTGAGCTTTTTTTAACAAGGGGTGGAACTCATAATCTAGACTTTCCTTTACTAAAGTAAAAAAAAAGTCTAGTAAACAAAGCTTAGATTTTGAGCTTTTAATAAAATTTCGTGTACGCATAAGTTCCTGTTTATAATTTTCCGAGATTTTTTCCAACCTGACCATTTACATAGATGTATTCCACAACCAACTCGCATTGTGAATGTCTGTACAACAACCATGTTGCAAAACAAACAAAAAAACTACTACCTCTGTATTCTTTGTACATTTGTATTTGGTGTAGAGAGTTCTACTCGCAATAGTTCGACATTTTGCCTATTTTTTCCATCTTTTACAATTTAACATTAAAGTTTTTCTCTCTTTCCGTCTTGTAGTTTAAGTTGTCGGCAGCCTCAGTTCAATGTTGTTTGTTTGCAGTTTTGCTTACGCATTTTCCTGTAGATAGGACAAGCCACCCCATCAAACCCTACCATTTATTGTTTTTTTTTTCTACCTTTACGCATATAATTTTTGCATTCACATCTCTATACTACGAAAGTGTGTGTGTGTGTACGTATCCGTGATACTTCAAAAATTAAACGTAACGCACAACATCAGCAGCAACAACAAAAAAAAATAATCGATGTGTTTAATTTTTGTTGAAAGTTTTTCGATGAAGGCCTGCTTGTGTGTGATGAGTTGCGCAAACGAATGCAAATATAATTTTAAAATGTAAAATGTGGTTATGAATTTTTTTTAGTAAAAGGTTGTATAATTTTCATGAGGTTTTCTATAAAATTTTTATGTAAATTCTTTTTTTCATTGAAACAAAATTTTGGAATGCATCATTTATGATAGAACAGGAAATAAGGAAATAAGAAAACGGTAATAATACAACAAGGACTGTTAAAGGAATTAATGAAAAATGATCGATTTTTTGCAGTACCAAAGAACTTTTCAGATAATTCAATTAAATATTTTCAAAAAACTTTCAGCAAAAGCTTACAGGCAGAGTCTTTATATATATGTATATTAACTAAGGAACTTAAATTCTGGGATTATTCATTGTCAAAAGAAAGCTTAATTTCAGAGCATTTTTTCTTATTTAAAATAGAGCTTTATATAATATTCTTATATTCCCAGCTTTTTCTTACTTTAATATAGCAAAGCTGTCTTAACACTGAGCTTTTTATTGTTGCCAAAGAAAACAAACATCAGATTTACCTTTAACAAAAAAATAGCTATTTTACCATAGTAAAAAATAATTTCTAAAGCTTAACTTAGAAATAAAAGCTTTTTTAATATAATAAAATAAAGGTTTTTTCACTGTATTACTAGAAAGATTAGATACAGAACTATGACAGGAATTTTGACTCAGCTGCACAATCTCCTTTGCACGATTTTTTGTGCAGAAAAATCAAAAATGCAGCTATATTTAATGTGTTTAGCTGCCTTAATGTGCAGGTACGCAATTGCGGTTACCTGCATAAAAGTGCAGCCAAAGTAAAGTGTTTGAAATTGATAATAACAATGACGTTCAAACAGTCTGAAGTCATTTGTTCTGCATTTTTATAATGAACGAGGTAGCCAAATTGGTAACAATAAAGTGGGGAACATAAAAGTCGCTGTAGTACAACGTTAAGAATAGCGCTGCAAGCTGTCAAAAGTTAATAACAACAGTTTCAAAGTAGTATCAACAGAATACGTAGTTGT
This sequence comes from Pollenia griseotomentosa, assembly GCA_963931875.1. NCBI lineage: Eukaryota > Metazoa > Arthropoda > Insecta > Diptera > Polleniidae > Pollenia > Pollenia griseotomentosa. Next base: position 195,976,266 of record OZ007561.1, on the reverse strand, counting down.
AGTAGTCGTTGATGTTGATGTTGAATCGCAAAATTCGAAATTTTGAACTTTGTTGCGCTACAGAGCATTCATCAGCTTCAAATACTACTAAGTCCGAGCTTAGACGAGCGAACATTTGGAAGGAAAACATCTGGAATTCTCTTTTGTTTTTCATTTGCGGTCACACAGACGAACATGTTGCCGGAAACATTCCGTTAATATTGTTGTGTTTTTTCTCAAAAAGCAAACTAAAAATCAACAAAGAAAATGAATACAAAGCGTGTTGCCGGGTACCGAACACAAAAACCATTCTCTCTTCCCCACCCGTAATTTGCTACCAAACAAAATGTTTCCCTTCCAAATGTTTCCCCGTCTAAATGGGCACTAAAACTACTTTATTCTGTTCCAGGCCTAAGATTTGCTATTCCTTTCATATAATCGTAGTAAAGTTTCTGTAACCACATGCATAAATGTAGGTACATGCAAAAGTTGCTGTAACCATATGCATAAATGTATGTACATGCAAACAAAATAATTGAATAATAATGATGCCAACTTGACTTGTTTGCGATTTTCGTTCTTATAAACAGCTTAAATTGAATATTTATGTGAAAAAGTGGACATCATATTTTTTTATGTGTGCAGCTAACCTTGATTTTTTATATGAAAATATTTTAAAACTGCCCAAAAATATGATAAATATGCAGGTATACAAAAGGCACGTAAGCAAGTATTTTGTATAATAATGACAGAAAATGTGTTTTGGGCAGTTAAGTCAAAGTGCAGCTAACTTTAAATTTTTTGATGAAAATAATTTTAAAATTTTTTAATTTAAAAATTTTGGGCATTTATCTCAAATGTGCAGGTATAGAAAGTGCACTTAAAAAAATAATTTGTATGGTATTTTAAACTATAATGACAAAAAATATTAATTTTGTGCAGTTAAGTCAAAAGTGCACTTAAACAAAAGGCAGTTAAGTAAAAACTACTGTACTACACTGAAAGAAAAATACTTCACATATTTAACGAACCGTTTTCATAAAAAAAATTTTAGTGGTTAAATGAAAATTTTCATTGTCCAAATGGAATTTCGTTGTTATAATGAAGTATTTTCGTTAAAATCGATTCATTGGATTTCGTAATTACGTTAAAAATTTTCATTGGATATATGAAAACTAAAGTTTGTCCAAGATAAACAAAAAATTTTAATTGGGAACATAAAAAACAATATACAAACATAACCATATTCATAAATTAATACAAAATTATAGTTTCCTTAAAAATATGTTTAATTGTTAAATAAAAAATGTAAGATTTAATTATTTCATACATCTAATGTAATATGCCATTAAATTTATGAAATCAAAATATTTTTTTAAAAAAGCAACAGATTTCAATAATTGAAAAAAAAATTATTTTTAACATTGAAATAACTCTATAGTCTCAATAATTAAAAGTATAAAAATATGAAAATGTCTTTATAAAGGGTGTTTTTTAAGCCCGAAAGAACTTGAAATTGTAAAAAATAACACAAAAAATTAAATTGTAATCAAAATTTTTTTTTTATTCGAAAGATCAATACGTGACATTAACATTTGAAAATGATTTCGGGCATATGGGCACCGCGGCTGTTCTTGACGAAGCGCATTCTGGACGTCCAATTTTTGGCCACTTTTTCGAGCACTGCTGGCCGTATGTCACGAATAACACGAACAATGCTGGCCTCCAAGGAGTCAATTGTTGCTGGTTTATCAGCATAAACCAGTGACTTCACGTAGCCCCACAGGAAATAATCGAGAGGTGTCAAATCGCACGACCTTGGAGGCCAATTGACAGGTCCATTTCTCGAAATCAACTTATCGCCAAATTTTGATTTCAATAAGTCGATGGTTGCGTTCGCCGTATGGCACGTAGCGCCATCCTGTTGAAACCACATCTCCTCCGGATCAATGTCATCCATATTTTCAAACAAAAAATCATTGATCATGGTGCGGTAACGATCTCCATTGACCGTAACGCGAGCTCCGGCCTCATTTTTGAAGAAATAAGGTCCGATGATGCCACCAGCGTGAAAACCGCACCAAACGGTGCATTTTTCTGGATGTAATGGAGTCTGTAGGGTCTCTTGTGGATTGGTCTCGCTCCATATGCGGCAATTTTGCTTATTAACAAACCCGTTAAGCCAAAAATGCGCATCATCGCTGAACACAATTTTGCGATTTAAATTTGAATTAAATTTTTAAATTTTTCAAAGTAAATTTGGATAATTTCGTAGCGTTGTTCAAGCGTGAGTCTATTCATGATGATTTGTCAGAGTATACTGAAACGATAAAAAAAAATATTTCATCAAAATTTAATTTTTTTGTGTTACTTTTTACAATTTAAAGTTCTTTCTAGCTTAAAAAAACACCCTTTAGTAATGAAACAAAAACTTTCAATCCATAAATAGATATGTTTTTAGTTTTCTTTGTTCTCTCTTTATATGGTCTTTTTTTATTATGCGTTAGCAAAAAAAATCAACGTTGTTTTTGTTGTTATGGGCAATTTAATCTCATATTTACGCTCTTAATTGAGTAGTCGCGAAAAACATAGTTTTTGTTTATTCAAAAACTACACTGCCCCAGTAGGCTAGCTGGTAGTGAGCTAGTCTATCAGCGCCGAGGTTGCGTGATCGATTCCCGCCAGCGACTCTGGTTAAAAAAAAAAAGTTGAATAAGAACAACTTTGATTATAAAAAAAATTACAAAATAAAAAAATTTTTTTTACTTTTCTGAAAGTATTCATTCAATGAATAACATTCATAGATCTAATGCAATGTTTCATTTAATACATTTTAATAAAACAGGTTTCATTGATCCAACGAAGCGCTGCATAGGTTCCTTTTTAATGCAATTTTTCATGGGATTAATGTCAAAATTCATTGGTATTCTGAAGAAAATTCTTTCAGTGTACGAAGAAGGTTTAACTCAGATTAATTTTACAAACTAACTAATAACATTAAAATGATACTCAACTTGAAGGGCTTTTGCTTCCATATCACTGCTGCCTAGTTAAAATCAGAGCTTTTTTACTTTAGTAAAATTTTTTTTTATCTATTTTTTTTTTTGTAGTAAAATTAATCTAGTTTCTTACTTTGTCTACAATAGTTAAGCAATGCTTTGATTTAGACTTTTTTACTTAAAAAGATAAAAACTCAGATTTTTATGTTTATGTTCGGAAGATTTTTTAATTAAGTAAAAGAAGACAACGACCTCTTATCGAAGAAAGAAAGTTAATAGTATTATTTATTAAGAATTTGCTGTAAAAGCAGTAAAAGCACAGAAAATTAAATTCTAGGCTTTAGCCTCTAAAAAAGTAGTTTTCATTTCAAAACTTCATATTTCAGCTGTTTTTTATTTGTAATTTAAAAAAGCTTTAATTTAAGGCTTAGATTCTAAGCTTCCTTGCTTAAGCACAATAAAGGTCATATATAACAATTAAACGAATAAAGAATATCAATTTCTCGAAGTTTTTTTTCTCTCCCATTTGTATACCCTTTGCAACCACTAGTGGTGAATGAGGGCATTCTAAGATTGTCATTCCGTGTAAAACTTTTTTCATATTCATCTAAGATCCCGTTAAGTATAGACATATATTCTTGATCCTTGAGTAATTCTAAACGCTTTTATTATATTTGTTTGCTATTTGTTAATAAAATATTAGAAACTGTGCCTTTCTTTTTAAGTGAAAGCTCACACTAAGAACTTTTATAATATAATAAAATATACATAATTAAGTTCTTAATGCTTCTATAAACTTTATTTTTTCGAGTTTTGAGCTTTAAAATAATTTCTTAGGGATTTATGATATAGGTTTTAAAAAAATACTTTATAAAATCGCTTAACTTTTTGCGAATTTTTACGTTAGGTCAAAGTAAAAAGTAAAATATTTAGTTAAACCAATCACAAATGCAAGTTAAAACAAAGAAAAATTAACAACAAAAAAATGTTTTGTATAATCAAACATAACGAAGGCCATATGGAAATGGGCATTAATCTCCCTTGTCCTTTTTTGCATTTTAAAATCCAGGCACAGGCGAGCCAAAAGAATAAGAACACAGGAAATAAAAAAACACATAATAAAAATGTGCATTAGAAAAAGTGCGTAAAAGGATGGGGTTGACAAGGAAAGTATGAAAATAAATAGAAGGATACACACGCATATTAAGTTAGATGATGCTAAGTGGAAAAACAACATCAAACTAAAAGAAAAATCGAACAGAAAATCATAACATGGCATATGAACAAATAATGGCATGGAAAATGAAAAAAATTGTCACATCGAAATCTCCAATATAAACAACAAGGACATCGTAAGTAGGGTTTTTTCCCGGGATTTCCCGTCCCGGAAATTCCCGGGAATTTCTATTATTTTATTTCTCGTTTTCCCGGGATTTTTCTTGCGGGATCCCGGGAAATAAAAAATTCCTCATAATTTCAGAAAATAGCTATTAATACTTTGAAATTTAGTTTTCTATTCTCTAAAAATTAGCATCTGTGGATGGGTTGTGGATTAGATCAATTACAAGAAGTGAGTACATGTATTTAAATCAATGTCTCCTGATGCAATAAATCTACTAAAAGCAGAATGGGCAGTGCAACAGTTGATAATTATTACATTTAGTGAAGTGAAGAGTTAATAAAGTACATTAATTCAAAATAAGATGCAGGCAGTAAAGGTTCATTGTTTATGAACAAGTCTTAAAAACAGGAGATACATAAACATATCGCTCCTTTATTGCAACATGGTCATATCTACAAAAACAAACGATCTTGGCAAAATGCGAATAAAGTTTTCCAAATGTACCGATTTAAAGATATATTTTGCTATAACTTCGGTTCAGTTTGAGATATAATACGAGAAGGTATGAAGGAAAACTTTGCTAAAGTTACTTAAAATTTTGAGATATGACTATGATGCAATGAAGGAGCGGTATGTTTATTAGGTGATAAGCCCAAATTTTAAATTTCAATTTCAATTTGTGTTGGTTTATATACCCGTGAAGTGCGGGGAAACCGAAATAAAATAACATTTTGGAAACTCGTGTAAGATACTACAACATACAACTTGAAAAACACATTGTCCCAAAGATTACAAATCGATCTATTGAAATGAAAAGGTTTGTAAGAAGCAGTCCGGTTGATGCTATTTTTGCATCAACCTTGACATACATTTGACTGATATAGATAGAAGTTGTTTATAAAAAAGAAAAAATTGCTTCTGATTGTAAATCCGAAGCATTCTACAACGGTGCACTTTTCACTATTTGTCCAACCTCGGTAAAAAATGAACGAAATTTTTCGGAAACATGATAATTAGTAAATAAGATCAGGAATATACTTTTTGACGACTTACTAAGTGCTTTGAGTGTGTCAGAAAGTTATTTCCTAAGCCGTTAAAAAATGTTATATATTTCTTTAAAATATTTTATCTATTTTATTAATTAACTCTTTGATCTCATATCTTGAGTACCTTAATTTTATTTTGTTTTTATTATTGTTTTATGAATTAAATTGTTATGTTTATGTTATCCTGCATCCAGAGCATAATAATACTGAATAAAAGCATAATAATAGGGAATAAAGGCGTCAGGTGATAATAATTCAAGTTCCTATTTCAATCTTCAATTAATTTTTTAGTATTGAATCACTTCTTTTACTTTCTTTGTAAACAAGTTCCCTTACGTTTTTTAATAAAAGTTTTTTTCATTAATTAATAACAAAATTTACTTTGTATTATTTATATGGAGCGCGATCCCGGGATCCCGGGAAATTTAAAAAAATTTCCCGCTTTCCCGGGAATCGAAAAAGTCCGGGAAAAAAACTCTAATCGTAAGCCGAATGGGATCTATTAGCAAAGGGATGAAAGTAGGAAGTATACAAACAATTGCAAAGCAAAAATGTAAAAAAAAATCGAGAAATTGATAATGGGAAATCATTTTCTGTTTTTTAAGTTTTGTTTCAATTACACTTTTTCTTAGTATCTTTTTTTTTTTGTTTTAGATGGATGTTTGTGGAAAAAATAAACGAAAAAGTAAAACAAGTAAATAAACATTCTGTTTAGTATTCATAAATATCAAAATATCGTTGCTGTTTTTGTTTTTCCATTTCCAAAGAGTCCCATTCAAAGACACAAAAAGAATCCTCTTACGACAAGTGACTCAAATGCTAAGTCAGCAAAAAACAAACCCAACAAAACAAAGTCATGTCCGTTATTCCCCTGAAGGGGGTTGCATTCTACAAATTGCATGAAAAACTTCTAGTTTGGAACATTAAACCATGAATGATTATGTGATTATTCAATTGAGTCATAGACTGCTACATACAAACACTCGATGTACAGGCCACGAGTCATATGTGAACGTCGAGATGTTTATTTATGAATGTCCTTGTTTAGAGTAGTTGGGGTAGGTTTTAGCTTTTATTTTTAATATTAATGATTGAATTCATATGAAAGGTGGTGGGTTAATCGGATTGCGTAAAAAAAACAATAAAGAATAGTCAAAGTAGCTTATTGTGCTGAAACAAAGAGAAGTAAAAAGGAAAATTTAAAGAAAAAATCCATAACAAAATTCTAAATACTTACAACTTAAGGATAACAAATAAATCTTACCTTTGCTTTAGAAAAATTGCTGATGAGGATTAGATTTTTGAGATTTAAAAAGAGTTTTGCAGTGGAAGTATTTTTTATTCCTTTATTTACAGTTCTACTTGGAACAATATCAAAGTTTAACAAAAACATCAACAATAATTAGTGAGTTTATCTCTTCTTACATTTCCCACTACAGTTGATTGGAATTCTTCCAACATTAATTGTAGTTGAAAGTAGGTTAAGAAAAAACAGAGATAAACTCACTGTTTATTATTGATGTTTTTGTTTAAACTTTGATATTGTAACAAGTAGAACAGTTGCTTATAATTCTTATGCGCTTAACAGTTTTATTTGGTTGAATATATTTAGTTTTTCTAAAATCTTATTGGATAAACTTTCCTGACGATCTGTAGCTCGTTTCTGTATTTCTCGCATCGTAAAATTTCTTACATGAAGTGTGAAACAAAAAATTCCATCGTTTCTCGATTTATGAGATAAAAGTGTTTCTGTATTTGAATGCGAAAACAGACACAACAAATTCTGTTTATACTGGAATACTTCCAGTAATTAAGTGTCAAATAAAAGCGAAACGTCAACAAAAGAAATAAATATAATAAAAACAGGGCTGCAAGATTTGACGAGTTATCGTCATCTTGACGATTTTTTGTTCCGATATTAACAAAGTGACGTTTTGATGATTTTTTTTAAAAAAGTTACGAAAGCAAAAACAAAATCAAAAATATTTTATAATTTTGTTGTTACTTTCTATAGAAATTCATCTTGAATTTTTAAATTTCAAACACTTCTATTTTGTGGTGTTGAAAATTAAAAAAAAAAAATAATATGAATGTCTGTAGAAAGCAACAACAAATTTATAAAATATTTTTGATTTTATTTTTGCTTTTAATGAAATTGTTGGCGTTGCGTTTTACACTATAAGCCCCTTATGCCCGTAATTTCTACAAATAGGTATCTAGCTGTGTATAGGTATGGCTGACTTCCAAAACGTACTAATACAAAGTTCTTACACAATTTTACTACTGTATTTCAACCATGTACACGCACAAAGTACCGAAACAATGCAACTATGTGTTTTGTTTATTAAAAAGTTTTGAAATGTAAGTGATGCAATACATAATTCTTTTAAAATAAATCTGTATTGCTTGCAAATAAAATGTTAAATGTCACAAAGCATCAACTTTAAAACCGATGCTCTGATTGCTTTTTTGATGCGTTTCTAATACTTGGCAGTGACGTTTTGGAAGGGTTTGCATTGTATATATATTGTACTGCGGCGTTATGAAACATTATACTTTGTTTTAATACAAAGCAATTGACGTTTTGGAAATCAGCCTATCTATGGTTTTCATAATTTTAAAACGTATTTCTAACCTACGGGTTAAAGTGTAATGTATTTTACCCCATCGATTTTCGGTAGTTAATTCACGTAGGCAAAATAAACGTTGAAGTTACCACAATAGTGATACCGGATAGGTAAAGATAACTGTTAGGTATGAACACCACTAGATATCTATTTGTAGAAATTACGGGCATTAGTCTTCGAAATGAGATAATTGTAAATATTTTTATATGTTTGTTTATTAGAAAAAAAGATATCTTTAGAAACAAGGCTGCTTAAATTTTTATATTTATCCCTATTGTGAAAATTGTCCTCGAAATTGTTTGTTTCTTCCCTAAAAAATGTATCGGCAAAAGCAAAATTTCGAGGGAAAGTAATGGACCGACATACATATACAAAATATGATTCATATTTGATATTCTTATCTTATATGTACACTTTTGTGCCAAAACCATTATTCCGGCAAGAAAGAAATTTGTTTGTCTCCCAGTAAAAACTTTTTTAAAATGGATAGCTTCTTTCACTCGTTATTAAGTAGCTTTCTTCTATAAGAACTTCGATAACTACTTTTTTTTGGATGTATTAAGATATAAAAAAAATAATTTACTTTTGAATTTGTTCTTTTTGGCACAATCCTTGTAAAATTCATTAGTTTTTCAGTAGAATTGTATGTAGTGCTTTAATGTGTTTCTGATTACTTAACATATTATTTTGTAGGCGAAGATTTTACTGGCTCTTTAACCCGTTTATTTATGAACCGATTTTTTTAATTTTAACTACAAGGTATTCTACTAAGTCTATTTCAGGTAAAAAAGAAAAAGATTATAGGAATAGGTAAATTAAAGATTTATATCTCAATTATTAAATAATAATTATTAAATACCCATGAACTTTAACTATGTTTTTGTTTGATTATTTTTTAATAAAAGTCGAAACAAATTTGTTTAAAATTGATTTTAAATTGCACGATTTTTAAAACAAAAAAGACGATCTTTTTTATTTTTTTGCTCAGGAAATAGACGATTTTGACACAAATTTATCTGGCAGCACTGATTAAAACCGAAACAAGAAAAGGCTAACAAAAATTTAAACTAACAAAATATAACAATTGTTTTTTGTTTATTTTCATCATATAAATTATGCATTTATCATTTATATTCCTTCTTTTTTTTTATTTATTTAAAAATAATAGTATATAAACATATTTTAAATTCAAAATATCTACATTTTGTTTTTCTCGCCACCAATTTCAAATGTGACTTATTTTGACAGTTCTTGAAAAAAACTTTTCGCAAAATATTGTTATAGAAACACTTTTTCTCGCATCCTTCCAATAATTGCTGGAAAATTATTTAAATGACAGATAATTCTCGCAAAAAAAAGATACAGAAACACTTGTGTGAGAAAAACCATTTTTTGTTTCATTTTTCACTGTTTCTGTCCCGATTCACTGGTTTCAGTCGGAAAATTTTACGATGCGAGAAATACAGAAACGGGCTACTGGCCTAAGCAATCAGTGAAATGCGCATAGGAACAGATTATCCCATCAACAATAAATTTTAGTGCTTTTATCAAGAATAAAAATTGGGAATTAAGCACGAATAACAAAATCTTTTAAATTTAAATTTTGTATTCCTAAAAACTATTTTTTTTAATTACAGTCGAACTTCTGTAAGTCAAAGATTCTTTAAGTCAAAGGGAATCTCTTGGCATTAGCAGTGAACAGGCCAATTCACATGATTTTGTTTCTATAATTTGAACTCGTGAACTTCTGTATCTTGAATTTTTCTATAACTCAAAGTAAAATATTTGCACCACGCGTGGCCATACTTCCACAAGTCGAACTTTTTTCCAAAATTTTTTTGCTATCCTAAATTTTTGTTTTATTTAAAACTAATTAGCATTTAAAATATAAGTGGGTGAAGATAAATACGCCGAGTTAAATATGTTTTATGACGTAAAACGTTACGTTATTAAAAACATAGCTGAGCTACGCGTAGCTGATTAAAAACATAGCTCAGCTACGTTTTTATTAATTTTTTTTTTAATTTTGACCGGTGTATCCGGTTAACATTTTTTTAAATTGTGACCGAACCAAAAAAGATTACGGAACGAGAGGGTATTCATTTTATAGGTAATTAGCTCTACATTCGTAATCTTTAAAGAAAATTTATGAAATATAAATTTTTCTATTTTTAAAAAATTATTTTAATTTCCGCTAGAGTATCTGGGAGTGATTTTTTTAAATTCCGACCGAACCAAAAAAGATTACGGAACGGGAGGGTATTCATTTTATAGGTAATTAGCTCTACATTCGTAATCTTTAAAGAAAATTTATGAAATATAAATTTTTCTATTTTTAAAAAATTATTTTAATTTCTGCTAGAGTATCTGGGAGGGATTTTTTTAAATTCCGACCGAACCAAAAAAGATTACGGAACGGGAGGGTATTCATTTTATAGGTAATTAGCTCTACATTCGTAATCTTTAAAGAAAATTTATGAAATATAAATTTTTCTATTTTTAAAAAATTATTTTAATTTCCGCTAGAGTATCTGGGAGGGATTTTTTTAAATTCCGACCGAACCAAAAAAGATTACGGAACGGAAGGGTATTCATTTTATAGGTAATTAGCTCTACATTCGTAATCTTTAAAGAAAATTTATGAAATATAAATTTTTCTATTTTTAAAAAATTATTTTAATTTCCGCTAGAGTATCTGGGAGGGATTTTTTTAAATTCCGACCGAACCAAAAAAGATTACGGAACGGGAGGGTATTCATTTTATAGGTAATTAGCTCTACATTCGTAATCTTTAAAGAAAATTTATGAAATATAAATTTTTCTATTTTTAAAAAATTATTTTAATTTCCGCTAGAGTATCTGGGAGGGATTTTTTTAAATTCCGACCGAACCAAAAAAGATTACGGAACGGGAGGGTATTCATTTTATAGGTAATTAGCTCTACATTCGTAATCTTTAAAGAAAATTTATGAAATATAAATTTTTCTATTTTTAAAAAATTATTTTAATTTCTGCTAGAGTATCTGGGAGGGATTTTTTTAAATTCCGACCGAACCAAAAAAGATTACGGAACGGGAGGGTATTCATTTTATAGGTAATTAGCTCTACATTCGTAATCTTTAAAGAAAATTTATGAAATATAAATTTTTCTATTTTTAAAAAATTATTTTAATTTCTGCTAGAGTATCTGGGAGGGATTTTTTTAAATTCCGACCGAACCAAAAAAGATTACGGAACGGGAGGGTATTCATTTTATAGGTAATTAGCTCTACATTCGTAATCTTTAAAGAAAATTTATGAAATATAAATTTTTCTATTTTTAAAAAATTATTTTAATTTCTGCTAGAGTATCTGGGAGGGATTTTTTTAAATTCCGACCGAACCAAAAAAGATTACGGAACGGGAGGGTATTCATTTTATAGGTAATTAGCTCTTCATTCGTAATCTTTAAAGAAAATTTATGAAATATAAATTTTTCTATTTTTAAAAAATTATTTTAATTTCCGCTAGAGTATCTGGGAGGGATTTTTTTAAATTCCGACCGAACCAAAAAAGATTACGGAACGGGAGGGTATTCATTTTATAGGTAATTAGCTCTACATTCGTAATCTTTAAAGAAAATTTATGAAATATACATTTTTCTATTTTTAAAAAATTATTTTAATTTCTGCTAGAGTATCTGGGAGGGATTTTTTTAAATTCCGACCGAACCAAAAAAGATTACGGAACGGGAGGGTATTCATTTTATAGGTAATTAGCTCTACATTCGTAATCTTTAAAGAAAATTTATGAAATATAAATTTTTCTATTTTTAAAAAATTATTTTAATTTCCGCTAGAGTATCTGGGAGGGATTTTTTTAAATTCCGACCGAACCAAAAAAGATTACGGAACGGGAGGGTATTCATTTTATAGGTAATTAGCTCTACATTCGTAATCTTTAAAGAAAATTTATGAAATATAAATTTTTCTATTTTTAAAAAATTATTTTAATTTCCGCTAGAGTATCTGGGAGGGATTTTTTTAAATTCCGACCGAACCAAAAAAGATTACGGAACGGGAGGGTATTCATTTTATAGGTAATTAGCTCTACATTCGTAATCTTTAAAGAAAATTTATGAAATATAAATTTTTCTATTTTTAAAAAATTATTTTAATTTCCGCTAGAGTATCTGGGAGGGATTTTTTTAAATTCCGACCGAACCAAAAAAGATTACGGAACGGGAGGGTATTCATTTTATAGGTAATTAGCTCTACATTCGTAATCTTTAAAGAAAATTTATGAAATATAAATTTTTCTATTTTTAAAAAATTATTTTAATTTCCGCTAGAGTATCTGGGAGGGATTTTTTTAAATTCCGACCGAACCAAAAAAGATTACGGAACGGGAGGGTATTCATTTTATAGGTAATTAGCTCTACATTCGTAATCTTTAAAGAAAATTTATGAAATATAAATTTTTCTATTTTTAAAAAATTATTTTAATTTCCGCTAGAGTATCTGGGAGGGATTTTTTTAAATTCCGACCGAACCAAAAAAGATTACGGAACGGAAGGGTATTCATTTTATAGGTAATTAGCTCTACATTCGTAATCTTTAAAGAAAATTTATGAAATATAAATTTTTCTATTTTTAAAAAATTATTTTAATTTCCGCTAGAGTATCTGGGAGGGATTTTTTTAAATTCCGACCGAACCAAAAAAGATTACGGAACGGGAGGGTATTCATTTTATAGGTAATTAGCTCTACATTCGTAATCTTTAAAGAAAATTTATGAAATATAAATTTTTCTATTTTTAAAAAATTATTTTAATTTCCGCTAGAGTATCTGGGAGGGATTTTTTTAAATTCCGACCGAACCAAAAAAGATTACGGAACGGGAGGGTATTCATTTTATAGGTAATTAGCTCTACATTCGTAATCTTTAAAGAAAATTTATGAAATATAAATTTTTCTATTTTTAAAAAATTATTTTAATTTCTGCTAGAGTATCTGGGAGGGATTTTTTTAAATTCCGACCGAACCAAAAAAGATTACGGAACGGGAGGGTATTCATTTTATAGGTAATTAGCTCTACATTCGTAATCTTTAAAGAAAATTTATGAAATATAAATTTTTCTATTTTTAAAAAATTATTTTAATTTCTGCTAGAGTATCTGGGAGGGATTTTTTTAAATTCCGACCGAACCAAAAAAGATTACGGAACGGGAGGGTATTCATTTTATAGGTAATTAGCTCTACATTCGTAATCTTTAAAGAAAATTTATGAAATATAAATTTTTCTATTTTTAAAAAATTATTTTAATTTCTGCTAGAGTATCTGGGAGGGATTTTTTTAAATTCCGACCGAACCAAAAAAGATTACGGAACGGGAGGGTATTCATTTTATAGGTAATTAGCTCTTCATTCGTAATCTTTAAAGAAAATTTATGAAATATAAATTTTTCTATTTTTAAAAAATTATTTTAATTTCCGCTAGAGTATCTGGGAGGGATTTTTTTAAATTCCGACCGAACCAAAAAAGATTACGGAACGGGAGGGTATTCATTTTATAGGTAATTAGCTCTACATTCGTAATCTTTAAAGAAAATTTATGAAATATACATTTTTCTATTTTTAAAAAATTATTTAAATTTCTGCTAGAGTATCTGGGAGGGATTTTTTTAAATTCCGACCGAACCAAAAAAGATTACGGAACGGGAGGGTATTCATTTTATAGGTAATTAGCTCTACATTCGTAATCTTTAAAGAAAATTTATGAAATATAAATTTTTCTATTTTTAAAAAATTATTTTAATTTCCGCTAGAGTATCTGGGAGGGATTTTTTTAAATTCCGACCGAACCAAAAAAGATTACGGAACGGGAGGGTATTCATTTTATAGGTAATTAGCTCTACATTCGTAATCTTTAAAGAAAATTTATGAAATATAAATTTTTCTATTTTTAAAAAATTATTTTAATTTCCGCTAGAGTATCTGGGAGGGATTTTTTTAAATTCCGACCGAACCAAAAAAGATTACGGAACGGGAGGGTATTCATTTTATAGGTAATTAGCTCTACATTCGTAATCTTTAAAGAAAATTTATGAAATATAAATTTTTCTATTTTTAAAAAATTATTTTAATTTCCGCTAGAGTATCTGGGAGGGATTTTTTTAAATTCCGACCGAACCAAAAAAGATTACGGAACGGGAGGGTATTCATTTTATAGGTAATTAGCTCTACATTCGTAATCTTTAAAGAAAATTTATGATATATAAATTTTTCTATTTTTAAAAAATTATTTTAATTTCCGCTAGAGTATCTGGGAGGGATTTTTTTAAATTCCGACCGAACCAAAAAAGATTACGGAACGGGAGGGTATTCATTTTATAGGTAATTAGCTCTACATTCGTAATCTTTAAAGAAAATTTATGAAATATAAATTTTTCTATTTTTAAAAAATTATTTTAATTTCCGCTAGAGTATCTGGGAGGGATTTTTTTAAATTCCGACCGAACCAAAAAAGATTACGGAACGGGAGGGTATTCATTTTATAGGTAATTAGCTCTACATTCGTAATCTTTAAAGAAAATTTATGAAATATAAATTTTTCTATTTTTAAAAAATTATTTTAATTTCCGCTAGAGTATCTGGGAGGGATTTTTTTAAATTCCGACCGAACCAAAAAAGATTACGGAACGGGAGGGTATTCATTTTATAGGTAATTAGCTCTACATTCGTAATCTTTAAAGAAAATTTATGAAATATAAATTTTTCTATTTTTAAAAAATTATTTTAATTTCCGCTAGAGTATCTGGGAGGGATTTTTTTAAATTCCGACCGAACCAAAAAAGATTACGGAACGGGAGGGTATTCATTTTATAGGTAATTAGCTCTACATTCGTAATCTTTAAAGAAAATTTATGAAATATAAATTTTTCTATTTTTAAAAAATTATTTTAATTTCTGCTAGAGTATCTGGGAGGGATTTTTTTTTAAATTCCGACCGAACCAAAAAAGATTACGGAACGGGAGGGTATTCATTTTATAGGTAATTAGCTCTACATTCGTAATCTTTAAAGAAAATTTATGAAATATAAATTTTTCTATTTTTAAAAAATTATTTTAATTTCTGCTTGAGTATCTGGGAGGGATTTTTTTAAATTCCGACCGAAGCAAAAAAGATTACGGAACGGGAGGGTATTCATTTTATAGGTAATTAGCTCTACATTCGTAATCTTTAAAGAAAATTTATGAAATATAAATTTTTCTATTTTTAAAAAATTATTTTAATTTCCGCTAGAGTATCTGGGAGGGATTTTTTTAAATTCCGACCGAACCAAAAAAGATTACGGAACGGGAGGGTATTCATTTTATAGGTAATTAGCTCTACATTCGTAATCTTTAAAGAAAATTTATGAAATATAAATTTTTCTATTTTTAAAAAATTATTTTAATTTCCGCTAGAGTATCTGGGAGGGATTTTTTTAAATTCCGACCGAACCAAAAAAGATTACGGAACGGGAGGGTATTCATTTTATAGGTAATTAGCTCTACATTCGTAATCTTTAAAGAAAATTTATGAAATATAAATTTTTCTATTTTTAAAAAATTATTTTAATTTCCGCTAGAGTATCTGGGAGGGATTTTTTTAAATTCCGACCGAACCAAAAAAGATTACGGAACGGGAGGGTATTCATTTTATAGGTAATTAGCTCTACATTCGTAATCTTTAAAGAAAATTTATGAAATATAAATTTTTCTATTTTTAAAAAATTATTTTAATTTCCGCTAGAGTATCTGGGAGGGATTTTTTTAAATTCCGACCGAACCAAAAAAGATTACGGAACGGGAGGGTATTCATTTTATAGGTAATTAGCTCTACATTCGTAATCTTTAAAGAAAATTTATGAAATATAAATTTTTCTATTTTTAAAAAATTATTTTAATTTCCGCTAGAGTATCTGGGAGGGATTTTTTTAAATTCCGACCGAACCAAAAAAGATTACGGAACGGGAGGGTATTCATTTTATAGGTAATTAGCTCTACATTCGTAATCTTTAAAGAAAATTTATGAAATATAAATTTTTCTATTTTTAAAAAATTATTTTAATTTCCGCTAGAGTATCTGGGAGGGATTTTTTTAAATTCCGACCGAACCAAAAAAGATTACGGAACGGAAGGGTATTCATTTTATAGGTAATTAGCTCTACATTCGTAATCTTTAAAGAAAATTTATGAAATATAAATTTTTCTATTTTTAAAAAATTATTTTAATTTCCGCTAGAGTATCTGGGAGGGATTTTTTTAAATTCCGACCGAACCAAAAAAGATTACGGAACGGGAGGGTATTCATTTTATAGGTAATTAGCTCTACATTCGTAATCTTTAAAGAAAATTTATGAAATATAAATTTTTCTATTTTTAAAAAATTATTTTAATTTCCGCTAGAGTATCTGGGAGGGATTTTTTTAAATTCCGACCGAACCAAAAAAGATTACGGAACGGGAGGGTATTCATTTTATAGGTAATTAGCTCTACATTCGTAATCTTTAAAGAAAATTTATGAAATATAAATTTTTCTATTTTTAAAAAATTATTTTAATTTCTGCTAGAGTATCTGGGAGGGATTTTTTTAAATTCCGACCGAACCAAAAAAGATTACGGAACGGGAGGGTATTCATTTTATAGGTAATTAGCTCTACATTCGTAATCTTTAAAGAAAATTTATGAAATATAAATTTTTCTATTTTTAAAAAATTATTTTAATTTCTGCTAGAGTATCTGGGAGGGATTTTTTTAAATTCCGACCGAACCAAAAAAGATTACGGAACGGGAGGGTATTCATTTTATAGGTAATTAGCTCTACATTCGTAATCTTTAAAGAAAATTTATGAAATATAAATTTTTCTATTTTTAAAAAATTATTTTAATTTCTGCTAGAGTATCTGGGAGGGATTTTTTTAAATTCCGACCGAACCAAAAAAGATTACGGAACGGGAGGGTATTCATTTTATAGGTAATTAGCTCTTCATTCGTAATCTTTAAAGAAAATTTATGAAATATAAATTTTTCTATTTTTAAAAAATTATTTTAATTTCCGCTAGAGTATCTGGGAGGGATTTTTTTAAATTCCGACCGAACCAAAAAAGATTACGGAACGGGAGGGTATTCATTTTATAGGTAATTAGCTCTACATTCGTAATCTTTAAAGAAAATTTATGAAATATACATTTTTCTATTTTTAAAAAATTATTTTAATTTCTGCTAGAGTATCTGGGAGGGATTTTTTTAAATTCCGACCGAACCAAAAAAGATTACGGAACGGGAGGGTATTCATTTTATAGGTAATTAGCTCTACATTCGTAATCTTTAAAGAAAATTTATGAAATATAAATTTTTCTATTTTTAAAAAATTATTTTAATTTCCGCTAGAGTATCTGGGAGGGATTTTTTTAAATTCCGACCGAACCAAAAAAGATTACGGAACGGGAGGGTATTCATTTTATAGGTAATTAGCTCTACATTCGTAATCTTTAAAGAAAATTTATGAAATATAAATTTTTCTATTTTTAAAAAATTATTTTAATTTCCGCTAGAGTATCTGGGAGGGATTTTTTTAAATTCCGACCGAACCAAAAAAGATTACGGAACGGGAGGGTATTCATTTTATAGGTAATTAGCTCTACATTCGTAATCTTTAAAGAAAATTTATGAAATATAAATTTTTCTATTTTTAAAAAATTATTTTAATTTCCGCTAGAGTATCTGGGAGGGATTTTTTTAAATTCCGACCGAACCAAAAAAGATTACGGAACGGGAGGGTATTCATTTTATAGGTAATTAGCTCTACATTCGTAATCTTTAAAGAAAATTTATGATATATAAATTTTTCTATTTTTAAAAAATTATTTTAATTTCCGCTAGAGTATCTGGGAGGGATTTTTTTAAATTCCGACCGAACCAAAAATTTTCTTTAAAGATTACGAATGTAGAGCTAATTACCTATAAAATGAATACCCTCCCGTTCCGTAATCTTTTTTGGTTCGGTCGGAATTTAAAAAAATCCCTCCCAGATACTCTAGCGGAAATTAAAATAATTTTTTAAAAATAGAAAAATTTATATTTCATAAATTTTCTTTAAAGATTACGAATGTAGAGCTAATTACCTATAAAATGAATACCCTCCCGTTCCGTAATCTTTTTTGGTTCGGTCGGAATTTAAAAAAATCCCTCCCAGATACTCTAGCAGAAATTAAAATAATTTTTTAAAAATAGAAAAATTTATATTTCATAAATTTTCTTTAAAGATTACGAATGTAGAGCTAATTACCTATAAAATGAATACCCTCCCGTTCCGTAATCTTTTTTGGTTCGGTCGGAATTTAAAAAAATCCCTCCCAGATACTCTAGCGGAAATTAAAATAATTTTTTAAAAATAGAAAAATTTATATTTCATAAATTTTCTTTAAAGATTACGAATGTAGAGCTAATTACCTATAAAATGAATACCCTCCCGTTCCGTAATCTTTTTTGGTTCGGTCGGAATTTAAAAAAATCCCTCCCAGATACTCTAGCAGAAATTAAAATAATTTTTTAAAAATAGAAAAATTTATATTTCATAAATTTTCTTTAAAGATTACGAATGTAGAGCTAATTACCTATAAAATGAATACCCTCCCGTTCCGTAATCTTTTTTGGTTCGGTCGGAATTTAAAAAAATCCCTCCCAGATACTCTAGCAGAAATTAAAATAATTTTTTAAAAATAGAAAAATTTATATTTCATAAATTTTCTTTAAAGATTACGAATGTAGAGCTAATTACCTATAAAATGAATACCCTCCCGTTCCGTAATCTTTTTTGGTTCGGTCGGAATTTAAAAAAATCCCTCCCAGATACTCTAGCAGAAATTAAAATAATTTTTTAAAAATAGAAAAATTTATATTTCATAAATTTTCTTTAAAGATTACGAATGTAGAGCTAATTACCTATAAAATGAATACCCTCCCGTTCCGTAATCTTTTTTGGTTCGGTCGGAATTTAAAAAAATCCCTCCCAGATACTCTAGCGGAAATTAAAATAATTTTTTAAAAATAGAAAAATTTATATTTCATAAATTTTCTTTAAAGATTACGAATGTAGAGCTAATTACCTATAAAATGAATACCCTCTCGTTCCGTAATCTTTTTTGGTTCGGTCGGAATTTAAAAAAATCCCTCCCAGATACTCTAGCGGAAATTAAAATAATTTTTTAAAAATAGAAAAATTTATATTTCATAAATTTTCTTTAAAGATTACGAATGTAGAGCTAATTACCTATAAAATGAATACCCTCCCGTTCCGTAATCTTTTTTGGTTCGGTCGGAATTTAAAAAAATCCCTCCCAGATACTCTAGCAGAAATTAAAATAATTTTTTCAAAATAGAAAAATTTATATTTCATAAATTTTCTTTAAAGATTACGAATGTAGAGCTAATTACCTATAAAATGAATACCCTCCCGTTCCGTAATCTTTTTTGGTTCGGTCGGAATTTAAAAAAATCCCTCCCAGATACTCTAGCGGAAATTAAAATAATTTTTTAAAAATAGAAAAATTTATATTTCATAAATTTTCTTTAAAGATTACGAATGTAGAGCTAATTACCTATAAAATGAATACCCTCCCGTTCCGTAATCTTTTTTGGTTCGGTCGGAATTTAAAAAAATCCCTCCCAGATACTCTAGCGGAAATTAAAATAATTTTTTAAAAATAGAAAAATTTATATTTCATAAATTTTCTTTAAAGATTACGAATGTAGAGCTAATTACCTATAAAATGAATACCCTCCCGTTCCGTAATCTTTTTTGGTTCGGTCGGAATTTAAAAAAATCCCTCCCAGATACTCTAGCAGAAATTAAAATAATTTTTTAAAAATAGAAAAATTTATATTTCATAAATTTTCTTTAAAGATTACGAATGTAGAGCTAATTACCTATAAAATGAATACCCTCCCGTTCCGTAATCTTTTTTGGTTCGGTCGGAATTTAAAAAAATCCCTCCCAGATACTCTAGCAGAAATTAAAATAATTTTTTAAAAATAGAAAAATTTATATTTCATAAATTTTCTTTAAAGATTACGAATGTAGAGCTAATTACCTATAAAATGAATACCCTCCCGTTCCGTAATCTTTTTTGGTTCGGTCGGAATTTAAAAAAATCCCTCCCAGATACTCTAGCGGAAATTAAAATAATTTTTTAAAAATAGAAAAATTTATATTTCATAAATTTTCTTTAAAGATTACGAATGTAGAGCTAATTACCTATAAAATGAATACCCTCCCGTTCCGTAATCTTTTTTGGTTCGGTCGGAATTTAAAAAAATCCCTCCCAGATACACTAGCGGAAATTAAAATAATTTTTTAAAAATAGAAAAATTTATATTTCATAAATTTTCTTTAAAGATTACGAATGTAGAGCTAATTACCTATAAAATGAATACCCTCCCGTTCCGTAATCTTTTTTGGTTCGGTCGGAATTTAAAAAAATCCCTCCCAGATACTCTAGCAGAAATTAAAATAATTTTTTAAAAATAGAAAAATTTATATTTCATAAATTTTCTTTAAAGATTACGAATGTAGAGCTAATTACCTATAAAATGAATACCCTCCCGTTCCGTAATCTTTTTTGGTTCGGTCGGAATTTAAAAAAATCCCTCCCAGATACTCTAGCGGAAATTAAAATAATTTTTTAAAAATAGAAAAATTTATATTTCATAAATTTTCTTTAAAGATTACGAATGTAGAGCTAATTACCTATAAAATGAATACCCTCCCGTTCCGTAATCTTTTTTGGTTCGGTCGGAATTTAAAAAAAATCCCTCCCAGATACTCTAGCGGAAATTAAAATAATTTTTTAAAAATAGAAAAATTTATATTTCATAAATTTTCTTTAAAGATTACGAATGTAGAGCTAATTACCTATAAAATGAATACCCTCCCGTTCCGTAATCTTTTTTGGTTCGGTCGGAATTTAAAAAAATCCCTCCCAGATACTCTAGCGGAAATTAAAATAATTTTTTAAAAATAGAAAAATTTATATTTCATAAATTTTCTTTAAAGATTACGAATGTAGAGCTAATTACCTATAAAATGAATACCCTCCCGTTCCGTAATCTTTTTTGGTTCGGTCGGAATTTAAAAAAATCCCTCCCAGATACTCTAGCAGAAATTAAAATAATTTTTTAAAAATAGAAAAATTTATATTTCATAAATTTTCTTTAAAGATTACGAATGTAGAGCTAATTACCTATAAAATGAATACCCTCCCGTTCCGTAATCTTTTTTGGTTCGGTCGGAATTTAAAAAAATCCCTCCCAGATACTCTAGCGGAAATTAAAATAATTTTTTAAAAATAGAAAAATTTATATTTCATAAATTTTCTTTAAAGATTACGAATGTAGAGCTAATTACCTATAAAATGAATACCCTCCCGTTCCGTAATCTTTTTTGGTTCGGTCGGAATTTAAAAAAATCCCTCCCAGATACTCTAGCAGAAATTAAAATAATTTTTTAAAAATAGAAAAATTTATATTTCATAAATTTTCTTTAAAGATTACGAATGTAGAGCTAATTACCTATAAAATGAATACCCTCCCGTTCCGTAATCTTTTTTGGTTCGGTCGGAATTTAAAAAAATCCCTCCCAGATACTCTAGCAGAAATTAAAATAATTTTTTAAAAATAGAAAAATTTATATTTCATAAATTTTCTTTAAAGATTACGAATGTAGAGCTAATTACCTATAAAATGAATACCCTCCCGTTCCGTAATCTTTTTTGGTTCGGTCGGAATTTAAAAAAATCCCTCCCAGATACTCTAGCGGAAATTAAAATAATTTTTTAAAAATAGAAAAATTTATATTTCATAAATTTTCTTTAAAGATTACGAATGTAGAGCTAATTACCTATAAAATGAATACCCTCCCGTTCCGTAATCTTTTTTGGTTCGGTCGGAATTTAAAAAAAATCCCTCCCAGATACTCTAGCGGAAATTAAAATAATTTTTTAAAAATAGAAAAATTTATATTTCATAAATTTTCTTTAAAGATTACGAATGTAGAGCTAATTACCTATAAAATGAATACCCTCCCGTTCCGTAATCTTTTTTGGTTCGGTCGGAATTTAAAAAAATCCCTCCCAGATACTCTAGCGGAAATTAAAATAATTTTTTAAAAATAGAAAAATTTATATTTCATAAATTTTCTTTAAAGATTACGAATGTAGAGCTAATTACCTATAAAATGAATACCCTCCCGTTCCGTAATCTTTTTTGGTTCGGTCGGAATTTAAAAAAATCCCTCCCAGATACTCTAGCAGAAATTAAAATAATTTTTTAAAAATAGAAAAATTTATATTTCATAAATTTTCTTTAAAGATTACGAATGTAGAGCTAATTTCCTATAAAATGAATACCCTCCCGTTCCGTAATCTTTTTTGGTTCGGTCGGAATTTAAAAAAATCCCTCCCAGATACTCTAGCGGAAATTAAAATAATTTTTTAAAAATAGAAAAATTTATATTTCATAAATTTTCTTTAAAGATTACGAATGTAGAGCTAATTACCTATAAAATGAATACCCTCCCGTTCCGTAATCTTTTTTGGTTCGGTCGGAATTTAAAAAAAATCCCTCCCAGATACTCTAGCGGAAATTAAAATAATTTTTTAAAAATAGAAAAATTTATATTTCATAAATTTTCTTTAAAGATTACGAATGTAGAGCTAATTACCTATAAAATGAATACCCTCCCGTTCCGTAATCTTTTTTGGTTCGGTCGGAATTTAAAAAAATCCCTCCCAGATACTCTAGCAGAAATTAAAATAATTTTTTAAAAATAGAAAAATTTATATTTCATAAATTTTCTTTAAAAATTACGAATGTAGAGCTAATTACCTATAAAATGAATACCCTCCCGTTCCGTAATCTTTTTTGGTTCGGTCGGAATTTAAAAAAATCCCTCCCAGATACTCTAGCGGAAATTAAAATAATTTTTTAAAAATAGAAAAATTTATATTTCATAAATTTTCTTTAAAGATTACGAATGTAGAGCTAATTACCTATAAAATGAATACCCTCTCGTTCCGTAATCTTTTTTGGTTCGGTCACAATTTAAAAAAATGTAAACCGGATACACCGGTCAAAATTAAAAAAAAAATTAATAAAAACGTAGCTCAGCTATGTTTTTAATAACGTAACGTTTTACGTCATAAAACATATTTAACTCGGCGTATTTATCTTCACCCACTTTTAAAATATAACATTTAGCTTTGGTTAAACAAAATTTGATAAATTCAAATTCAATAATTCTAAGTTTTTTTTTGCATGTATGTAAACACTTATCAAATCACACAATATCCCAGCCAGCAAAATACTCCGACGCTGTCTGAATTATACATTTCTTGCAAATGTCTGACTTCAGTCTTAGAGACTTCGTTCAGATTTCTGTCCGACATTGACTATACTTATTGTCTGGACGATTTCGAATGGATGTATCGGGGGAAATTTATGTACAGATATGTCTAATAGAATTCCGACGGAATTCTTACAGATGTGTCTAACGAGACTTATTATTATTTTTTTTTTTTGTGAAAATAATGACAATTGTCATTAAGTTGAAAATAATTTTAATTTTATTTTATTGAATTCTTTCAGCTATCAGTTAAAAAACCATAAGAATCTCGGCTAACTCATCAAAAGTTCCCATGCCTTTTTCATTAGATTTCTGTCAGATAACTATCAGAAATGTAGGCAAAAAAAACCAGAATTTCCCACGACATGTCTGTCAGAATTCGTGTCAACCACTTCATATGTTTTTGGGTCAGAAATCTGACAGAATTCTTATACGATTCCGACTTTTTTATCGACGTTTTCTCAGATATGTGGAATGAGCATAATTTTTTATAAATACTCTCGCGGCTAGATTTTTTCTAAAAAAAAAACTGTTTGTATAGAATAACTCTTTACGACTTTTACTATAAAAAAAACTCTCTCCGAAAAACTTTTTCAATAATAAAGCTCTCTCTAAAATAGACATATTCAATAAAAAACTGCTCTCCCAAAAACTTACTAAAGAAAATCTCACACTGGTAAAATCTTTTTTAATAGAAAAAATCTCCCCAGTATATACTCTTTTTTCGAAAAAGTTTTCGGCTCCAAAATATTTTGTGTATAAAAGAACATCACCTTTTTTAAAGAAAACAAATCTTGATTATAATTTTTATAGCAATAATTTTTCTAAAGCAAAGGAGACTTTTTTATAGAAAAGCTCACTTTTGTTACAGAAATTTCACCTATACGAGATATTTTTTATATGAAATCTCTCATCGAGAAAATTTCTATAGAAATGCTCTTTCTTCTATAATAAAAAATATCTTTCCAAGAGAGCTTTTTGCAAAAAACTTTATCTACAGAATTTCTCTTAGAGTCTTAAAGAATTTTAGAGAATATTTACACAATTTAAGCTCAAATTAGACGTGACATAACCATAATGCCACAGCCGTAACGGCGATACGAGATCTTTTTTATATGAAATCTCTCATCGAGAAAATTTCTATAGAAAAGCTCTTTCTTCTATAATAAAAAAACTTTTTCCAAGAGAGTTTTTTGCAAAAAACTTTATCTACCGAATTTCTCTCAGAGTCTAAAAGAATTTTAGAGAATATTTTCTTTAAAAATTTACACATCGTCAGCTACAAGGCGAATTCATGTAAACGGTGGAGGCTTTACTACAACAAGTACAACACCAAAAACACAACGTTGTATTTTATTTTTTGCTTTCGTTGGTCGATATGTCAAAAACACAAGTAACTTTAACACTCCTCTCTCTAACTACGAAAAAAAGTAGCACAGCTTTGCTTTTAACGCCACCTGAAAAATTTATTCGCCTTGGTCAGCTCATTATTGGTTTGACCTACCGATCTTTTTTAAAAAACATTGAGTTAGGTATGAAGTATATATATTCTAAATACCCCCTTTCTGAAATCAAAACCTGTTTTACGAAATTATTTATGGTTTCTGAGATATTAAGCATTAATTTTGCGCCATATCACCTATTTTAAGTTTAAGTTATGAACAAACCAATACACAGCAGTAAGTTTACGTATGCACCACAAAAAGCTAATTTTTAGAAATAAATTTAGAAAAGTGGCGTATGCGGCACAAAACTATAATTTACAATAAAATACCATCAACTATTTTTACATAATTTTTTTCTTCAAAATGTATGCCAGGTATATGTAAGCCATCATTATCGTCCACTTTTTGGTATATGCGGCAAGCCAAAAGTAAGCTTACGATATATACGTCCGAATTTTAAAGAAATTTTCTCTATTAAAAAAATTTCCAATTATCATCCATTAAAAACTTCGTTAATTAGTTTTCCTCTTCATTACCAAGTTTAAAGGAAAAATAACTAAGAAAAAATAAAAAACGACAAATCCGTTAAAATATGTCCCATTATCATCTATCGAGTTAACACATTATTCTATTATCCGCACATATTTTGTGCAAGAATTAACTAAATTGCAAGTTTTGAGTGTGTGGGGAAGAAATAAAAAATGTTTAGGTGTGGTCGTGCAATACCTTTTATCTAATTATCAGCGAATAAAAACCACCACATGACCACCGACATCATCATGCCATTCCGCTCATTGTCGTCCTCATACTCTACTTTTATCAATGGGCTTTTATGGCCATTATCAACGTTGTCATCCGGACCAATAATTGAAAAAAAAAAATAAAATTTTATACATTATGAATGATGCTGTTTTTGGTATTAAATTATTTAGACAATGAACATTAAAATTTGTTTTTGTTCATACATATTTGGTTTTGGATTTTAGCAGATTTTGTTGTTGGTTATTTTAATTTTATTTTTGTCTATTATATATTAAAAAAAATAAGTTTAATTTAGCATTTCGCTGTCATAATTTTTATTTTTTATTTGCTTATTTTAATTAGACGTTAATGAGGACAGGGCGTAAATAATTTGTTGTGGGCTTTTAAAACTAATTAAAAAAATGTACTAATTTTTGTTGAATGGTTGTAGTTTATAAAAGAAAAAAAGAAACTAATGGGTCGATTACGGATGGCAACTGAACTGAAGTCGAGTTGCAGGCTGCGAAATCAGGCAACGCCGCACATGTTACAATACAAAATAAAAAAATGTAGTCGAGACTGTAAGAAAAGGTAACCTCACTGTTTACTGTTGTTGTTTTTCTTTCAGCTTTGATATTGTTACAAGTAAAACTATTGCTTTTAATTCTTATTCGCTTAACAGTTGTATTTGTATAAATAATATCATTAGTTTTTCTACAATCTTTGGATTAATTTTCCTGATGATCTGGCCTAAGCAACCAGTGAAATGCGCATAGGAGTAGCTTATCCCATCAACAATAAATTTCAGTTTATCAATAGTATGAAATGGGAATTTAGCACATTTAATCGAAACCTTGTTAATTAATTTTTTGACTCCCAAGAAAAACTTTGAAAAAAATTTTTGTTTATTTTAACTTTAGCGGCGTTGCCTGCTTTTGCTGCTGGCAACTTAACTTCAGTTCAATTGCCATCCGTAATCGACCCATAAGAAACAAACTTAGAAGCAGATTCAAAACTATTGGCTATTTTATAACTTAAATTTTAGGAAGGGACCATTAAAATGTTTCCGTAAAAGGGGAATGTCCCCTAAAAAAACTTAAATGCTTTCCTTAAGAACGCTGCCGGGACCAAGTCATTGTCTGCTTAAGGAATGCTTCCGTTAAGGGAGATTACAAAGTGTTCCCTTTTGGGGACCCATGGGCAGTCAAGAACGCACCAGCTAAAAACTATGTTTTGAGGTTTAGATTTATATCGTTACTTTAATTTACAAAAGGCTTATCTAACATATATAATTTGAGACCTATGACTTGATAAAAAAGAATATATCGTCACCTAAAATGCATAAGGGCGTAAGCAAAAAAACTTTACAAAATCAATTACAACAAGGTGTACTTTGCGTTTGAATTTCTTTAAAAAAATCGCCAAGATCGCAAGGATTCAAAATTTGTTGTGAACATGTAGTTTAATAAAACAAACAAAAATCAATCAAAAACTCTATTTCGAACTGTTTTGTTGTTACGCCCTTTTGCATTTTAGGTGAAGATATAAAAAACATTATATATAGTTTTAGAACCGTAAGAAATGTAGAACCTCCTTTACTACATCTTTTTAAAGCTCTTAAACCATACCTAAGCTTTTTTTTTATTAAGTTTTATGTTTCAAGCGTGAAAAAAATGTATATGTTGGATGCGCCTAAATTAAAGTATCTTTGTAAATTAAAGTAGCTTTTCTAAGTTAAATAGTTATTTGTGCCGAATATCATCTAGATTTCAAGATCTATATAATATTTGTCCGACTTAAAGTGATTTTAGAGACGGGTTTTATATGGCACCTATTCTGGACCTATTATCACAAAGTTTTGCTATGACAAAGGTAGTAGCTATTACAAGTTATCATAAAA
This sequence comes from Pollenia griseotomentosa, assembly GCA_963931875.1. Taxonomy (NCBI): domain Eukaryota; kingdom Metazoa; phylum Arthropoda; class Insecta; order Diptera; family Polleniidae; genus Pollenia; species Pollenia griseotomentosa. The sequence continues at coordinate 195,948,761 of OZ007561.1, read as the reverse complement.
AGCTATTTTCGGGAGTATTGTTTGTTTGGGAGCTATGATCAATTATAGACCGATTTATATAAAATTTTATTTTTTATTGCAATATAATATGTTTGGACGAAATTAAATCTAAATACCAACATAACAAGATGGTTTATGGACACAAATACCCTATTCCGGAAAGAAACTTGTATGGGGGCTATGTAAAATTATGGACCGATTCGACCGATTTTCAATAGGCTTGGCCCTTTGTTTAATAAGAACCAATGTACCAAATTTCATCAAATTATCTCCAAAATTGTACGTTGCGCACAAGGTTTACATGGACAGCCAGTCACCACTATTGTGGTGAGGGTATAAACATAGTTTTCTTTTACTGCACCCTTGACAAAGTAAACGAATGATCAAAAATAAATACCAAACAAGTTGGAACATGTTTTTCCGAATAACGAAGTACTTTGAATCAATTAATATTAAGATTATATTTTTTTAGCGTAAAAATGTTTTTCTTTTAATTTAACGAACATTTTTTAAATTGGCTTCCCTTCTGTTGAATCAACATGTAAATAATTATTTTTATATTAAACTGCAAACAGCGAAGTTAAAATAACGTACTCGCCTTTAATATTATGAGTTTTGTTGGTTTCATTCCAATGAATTACAGTGCATAGTCTTTTATTTACGTCAACATTATGATTTTAACGAGATAGTCATTTTTTTATTAAATCGTTTTAAACTAAATTCAAAAATGAAGGTATAAAATGTTTATTACCAGGACTCAAAGTCTTTAATAAGTTGAACTTTCTTTGAAATTATAAAGAAAATAAATATCGGCCATCTTCTGGAAATCGAAACCGAGTGAAATTTAGTTGAATGTAGGGTTTCTAATTTCCCGGACTTTTTCTATTCCCGGGAAACGAAATAAAAAAAATCTTATTCCCGGTAATCGCGGGATTTTTAGAATAAAACAATGATTTCATTAAATGAGTTCAATACACAGGTTTTTACTTTTTTAAAAGAATATATAAATGTATATACAACAGTCTAAACAAAAAACCTTAATTAAAACTACTGAAAACCAAAACAAAACCAAATAAATTGTTTCATATTTACATACATATTTATTTATTTATTTATTTATTTATTTATTAATTCAATAGTTTATAAGCCCCTAGGGCCAAATTAAACCAGAAAATACAATATGGCATTATTATTATTTTATATTATTATTAGTTAATATTTAATAATTATAATTTTAAATCCCCCCTTAAATGCACAATTATAAAGAACGACAACAAATTCAGCAATCGTTTTCAATAAAAAAATAACAAAAAAGATTCATGAACATTTGACATCAACAAGTATAAAGTATTCAAATACTCTCAAGAACAATCTTCTTAAATTTATAAATAGAATGTGAAAATTTTCTCTCAGTGTACGGAACAATCGAATTCCATAGAGTAATACCACGAATGGTAAACGATCTTTTCATAATCAAGGTTGTGTACCTAGGTGGAAGTATCATGTTTGTCCTAGTCGAGCTTCCAAAGCAGAATCTATCTCTTAGATAAGGTGGAATTCCACTCTTAATAATTTTGTACAATAAAATAAGTAGCCTTGTATTTACAAAACTCCTGAAATCACATCCAATAAAAGATATTACATACGATGCCACACGCGTCCTATACCCGAGACCATAAACATAACGTACAATACGGTTAAAGCAATGCTCTAACCTAAGCATATTGTATTGTGTAGTTCCACTATAAACTTCAAGACCATATAAAATAATGGGCAAACACACTGCCAAGGCCAAACGCCTTTTTATAATCATTGGTAGATAACATCCTAATGTGTAAAACCTTTTCAAAATAAAAGAGATCCTGGCGATGATGTGATTAATGTGTACATCAAACTGCAATTTGTTATCCAAGTATAAACCTAAAGAACGATGATACGATACAAATTCAATTTGCTCATCCCCAACACTAATATTAATATTAACATTAACACCCGGATCATGAGCAAACATCATTGCCCTAGTTTTCGCAACTTGGTAAAATAAATTTTCTTTTAAGAAAAAACATTTTGGTATTATTAAAGCATTTAAAAGCTCATCAGAGATAATATTTCTAATCCTTGTTGATATGTATACTGCCTGCTGCCGAAAACGTTCTCTCGCTTTCTACAGACGTTGGTTTTATAGTAAGAAGCGCATCATACAAAGATTTTAAATTTGTTGGCCCGTGACTTCATAGACGCCAAATTCTTTTTTAAAATATTTTCTTTACATTAATTTTTTAGAATTTGATATAGTCTTTTCAAGGTGTTCTTTAAAGATAGCATATGGTTCATCTGGTGTTAATGATGGTGTATCGTGTACATTTTTATTTTCTACTTCAAGAAGCTTTTTAGGCATTTCATCAGCAATTAAAGAGACCGTTGATTTATTGGTGTAGGAAAAATAGTTCGATTTGTAGGTAGTTTTTAGTAATTTGAGTAAAGGATATATTTTTATTGCTCGTTTTTTGATTTTAACAATGCTAACAAATAAAAATTTAAAAAAATTTAATTTCAAATTCCCGAAATTTCCCGGGATTAATTTTAAAAAAGTGTCCCGGGTATCCCGGGAATTCATTCCCGCGTAGAAGCTCTAGTTGAATGTTTTAATAGAGAAGAAACTAGAATTTAAATAATGAATTATAATAAAATGGTGTATTTTTAAAAACTATTAAAACAGGGTCGTTTTCAAAATTTGTTATATTTTAATCATGGTGAAATAATAAAGGTGGCAGCACTACGCCAGATGATGATTTTTTTGCTCTTGCATTGTTTGTCCAATCTATTGTCAAAGTTTTGTTTATGTTTACAAAATGTCCACGTTTTGTACTGAGATTAGTGTATGGTTTTAACGTTTTTGATTATTCAAATTAAAATAAATAAGATATTGACTAAATTTAAATAAAAATTGGCTTAAAATTTATTTCTTTCATCACGCTCAGCGGCACGCTTTGATTTTTCTTTAAAATATTTTTTGACGTGAGCCGGGACCTAATTTCCATTTTTGTTGTAATGTATTTCAATATCAATAGAATTCAATTTCATTTCATGCATATTAATGAAAGTTCAAATCTAAAATAAACTCTTTATGTAATACAGTGTTATTAACCTTAAAAGACCTATTCCCAGACACCTTCTTCGGACAGACACTGTTGCCTGAAACTTTCATAAGCGAATCCTTAAGAAAGGGCATCGCCCTTGTAAGTCACATTTAAATGCTCCTTTCGGTGTCCAGTCATAAAAGAACCCACTGTTTTAAGATATACCATGTGACAAAACTCTACATAAGAGGCAAATTTTAGGGATTTATTTAAAATTTTTTTTTATTAATTTAGTTGTTATTTTTCATAAAAAATATTTTAGTATGTTGTGTTTTTCATACGGGATTTCCAGACATTTGTGGAACAAAAACCCGCGAAATTTTTTTTATGTAATTATGGCATTTTTACTGCTGATATAATTATACATAATTTATGGCAAGAAATAGATATTAATCCTTAAGAAAGGGCATCGCCCTTGTAAGTCACATTTAAATGCTCCTTTCGGTGTCCAGTCATAAAAGAACCCACTGTTTTAAGATATACCATGTGACAAAACTCTACATAAGAGGCAAATTTTAGGGATTTATTTAAAATTTTTTTTTATTAATTTAGTTGTTATTTTTCATAAAAAATATTTTAGTATGTTGTGTTTTTCATACGGGATTTCCAGACATTTGTGGAACAAAAACCCGCGAAATTTTTTTTATGTAATTATGGCATTTTTACTGCTGATATAATTATACATAATTTATGGCAAGAAATAGATATTAATCCTTAAGAAAGGGCATCGCCCTTGTTAGTCACATTTAAATGCTCCTTTCGGTGTCCAGTCATAAAAGAACCCACTGTTTTAAGATATACCATGTGACAAAACTCTACATAAGAGGCAAATTTTAGGGATTTATTTAAAATTTTTTTTTATTAATTTAGTTGTTATTTTTCATAAAAAATATTTTAGTATGTTGTGTTTTTCATACGGGATTTCCAGACATTTGTGGAAAAAAAACCCGCGAAATTTTTTTTATGTAATTATGGCATTTTTACTGCTGATATAATTATATATAATTTATGGCAAGAAATAGATATTAATTTTAATCCGATAAGTTAGTCAATTTTTGATGCTCTGAACTTTCAAATTTGTTAAAGAAGAGAAGTTAAAATATACACAATTTTTAATTTTATTAAAGACTCACATATTTTTTTAAAAAAACGATAAGAAGTTGTTCCCACTGGCCTTAAAAAATTTAATGATTTTATATGCAAATCTGTTGCCTAAAAGATTTTTTAAAATAGATTCTGGAAAAGGAGTTAATACTATTTCTGTAAGAGATGATAGAAAAAGTGAAAAATTAACATTAAAGGAAATTTTGAATTCAGCAATGCGATGCTTAGAAAGAAAAAAATTTCTTAAAAAATAGAATCACACTTTTTTGAAGGAAGTTGTGAGAAAACTGAGTGTCTTGATATTTGAAAAGGTTTATTTGATTGTAAAGGCAAACATTCATAGAAAGGGATAGTATTTTCTCATTGACAGGATTTTTCTTGATTCAAATTAGAAATAGGTTTTAAAACGATTCTGTTGCAAACGATTCTATTTTCAAAGAAATATTTTGTAAAATTTTGTTTAAATGATTTAAATTAAATATTTTGGTTTTATCTCAAGGCTTTAAATATAAAGAACTGATTTTACGCATAGTCATCGTCCAGACTTGCATTCTTTGTTTGTGCATTTTTAAAAATGATGTCCAGATTATGAAATTAATTAAAACTATTCAAACCATATCTATAAATACACAATAAATATTTGACTACTGCTGAATGACCTTTGACATTTAGATGGGTAAAATGCATAAAAAATGCACACAAAATGACAATTTCCCCTACACGAAACTTAGTGGCGGATTAAGACTTGGCACACGTTATTACATATTTACATAGGTATAAAGAAGTGATTATAAAAAAAAACAAATGCACTTGTACTTTTTAAATATGTGAATATAAAAATTATTGTGTAATAATTTTTATTTCAATCTTTTGGCCAACTCACTTTTTAATTAAAAATACGCTTACTGCATTTTGTGTAGAATGTGAGAATGTAAATAAATGAATTAATTTGCTGTTGTCTCTTCTAGGTCATCAGAATACTTTTCGTCGAGTTTATTTGCTTGAATTTTAAACTCATTTGTAGGTATCTATTTTGAATTAACTATCAAAAAAAGTTCGTTTACTAAAAGTTTTTCATATGCTTTTATATGTTGACGATAAATGTACCTTCACAGTGTCCAAAATGGGATAAAAAATATTTGTACGAAAATTTGCATGACCAGAAAATGATGGTACCTACCTATTTAATTTACCCCTGATTCGTTTGATTCAAGTTTTTTGTTTTTTTTTTTTTTTTTTTTTTGCAGCGAGTATCAAACTTGAAACTTCAGTTAGCGCTTTGAGCTTTTATGTCCCTATTTAGAAAATTGTTTATTTCTCATATCCTGAAGAAATAAAGTTAAAGAACCATACATTTGGATAAGGAATGGCAAATTAAAGTAATATGACTAAAGTTTTTTATTACAAGAACTAAAACGATCTAAAATTAGTTTTAAAACAATAACTAGAATAGCTGTTCTCTAGATGCTGTAATTTAAGTTGCAATCCAATAGCTTCATATCGTGTAGTCGGTTTCTCGTTCATGTTTTTTTGCAATTAAATTGAAAGCATCAACTTTTGCTGACCACTCTATTCCTAAATCGTAACGTGCATCATGACGAGCAGTCCAGAAAATTTGAAAGAGACTTTTGAGTCATAAATTTGTACTTTGCTTCAAGATTTGCCAACGAAGTGTGCACACGTGCCGACTAAATTTAAGAATGGGCACCTGAATGCACGTAATTGGCTAAGGGATTAATTTAAACCAATTAATCTCATGCCTGAAGTCCTAAATACACATATATCTGATATACCTACCTAGCACTTGCATTTTTTAAGATTGACCATAGCAGATCATTATCTCCAAGCCAATTTTTTTTTTTTTTAATTTAACCCGAATTCTCCTAGCGTCGTCATATGAAGACAAAATTATTGGCAGCTTCAACTTGCTGGTGAACCGTTATTATTGCATAGAAACAAATAAAGCAATAACAATTGTGTTGTGTGTTAATTACTTTTCCATAAAAAAAATTGTTCAGCTTTGTGATTCAAAGAGTTCGTGTGTGGTAAATTGTTTTTTGTGAGAGTTTTTTGAAAAAGTTCAGAATTATGAGTTCGGCTAGAAAGTAAGTGTCAAAAACTTAATAAATTTTATAAATGTGCCCTAAAGTAATATAAAATAAAAATTAATACTAGTTTACAAGATTCTTGCTAAAAATCTTTATTCGAGTTGTAGAAGAAATATAATTTTTATGAGAATATATCTGGTTGTCGTCAAATGACGACACTATGATACAACGAGTACTATCTGATTTAAACTTTTTTTTTGTTTTCGGATTTTTATCAGTAAATTTCTTAGTGTCGCGGACATTTTGGATATTTAAGATAAAAAAAAATGTATCAAACGAGTTTTACGAGTTTTCGTACCTCCATATGTTGACGTCTTGACTGATGAAGACTCAGATGAGGAAATCGAAGGAAATATCAATACTTCGTCTCGTAATCAACTTCTGGCACCTCCTGAAATACGAAGAAACAACGGAGAGCTTCCCACAAACACCAAACCACAAGACAAATTAACAAAAATAAATACATGAGAAAAAGCAAAACGAAATCATTTGGATGCTAGGAGGAAAAACATCGCAAATCACTGAAATTTTTGTACCTTTATTTTAATAGCGTCGTCATATGACGACATCTATTTTCTCGAAAACTAGACCCGATATACCAGTTCGTTTTGCAGATATATACGAAAGGTATCCTAGACATGCAGTGAATCAAATAGTATAACAATCGGACGATTATTTCATAAACCGGGAGAATTCGGGTTAACAGGGCTTTTTCAATATCTTCGGCTTTGTGACCAGATAAAAAGTTTTGGCGCAGTTTAAGATTATTGTATTTCCTTTATTAAATCTGTGTTCAGCATCGATACCATATAAGTCGACTTACTTAATTCAATTTAACAAAGTTAATAAATGAATTCTTATACCTTTAAATTTTTCCGCCCTAGGCCTGGACTTTAAGGACCTGGACGTAAATCCACCACTGTTTCCCTATTAGATTATGAAATTCATATTTACAAAACAAAAGATTAATTTTCGTATTAATTTTAAAACATCCTCTACAAATCAATCAAGCATTTTTGACAAAATTTTTCTTTTTCTTAATGTTAAATCAAGCCCTTTATAGGTAGGAATTTTTTTATATTTATCTATTACATTTGGAATCTTTGATTTCGATTAATTAAAAAATCCTTAAAAACTCACCTGAACCATTTTGTATTTTTTGAATTCCGCAAATTAAAAAAATCTTGTTAACAAATGTTTGTAAATGTTATTAACACACGTACACGTTTTTGTTTATAAACAATCTGCAATGAATTGTCTCTAAGCAAATGTTGCAAGCAATTATTTCAAAAACAGAATTGAAATTTTTATTTTAAGAAATGTTTCTTAAAAAATTCTTTGATTTTGTATAAATTTTCACGATATTTTTATAATTTTTCAAATTTTTTACTAATAAAAAAAATCCACATTTATTTACAAAATTATCTTATTATTTTCGTATTCTTAAACTTTAATTGGATGTGGTTCCTGTTTTCTTTTAGTAGTAAACACACTCCTAATCGGGAATATGAAGCACAAAGAGAATACACAAAAAAATATATTTTTTATACAATTTAGTTGTTGTTATTATATGTATTTGCCTTTGTCGTTTCTTATTGTTACCAAAAGCAAAAACTACTTAAAAAACACGTGCAAATTTTTTTGTTCACTACTTTTATTTTATTGATATTTACATGGGTTATTTTTTCTTATTGTAATAATTATATTTTTATTTTTCTTAAAGCCGATTAAAGTTTTGTTAAAATTTATATATTAAATTAGATATTTAACGTAAATTTCAGCGCCTTTACGTGCGCTCGCGTCAATTACAATTTTATGACAAAAACAGCAGGAAAAATTGCATTTCACAAAATGAGTTCTAAATCTATATATTCAACACTAGCGTTTTCTTGTTGTGGTTTCAGAAAATGGCAAAACGTCAAAATAAAAAGGTGGTGAGTTTGTATAATTTAACCAGGGCTGTTTTTTTTTTGGAAAACAGTAGCTGCCAGATAGTAGTTTTAATAATATTTAAATCGTTAAAAATAAAAAAATTCTTTTTTACTAATCACTTAGCCCCTTATTCATAAAAAATATTTCAGTTTTATAAGAGGTTTATTAAAAAAATTTTCATATAAAATATATCTTATAAGCCTGTTATTAACATGAAATATTTTTTATGATATACTTTCGTATATGTTTTCAATGTACAAATAAGCAGGCTTGCCAGTTTAGCACTTTTCGTGCTAGATTTAGCACATTTTTTTCAGATTTAGCACTAATAGTTTAGCACATTTTTATAATTATTTAGCATTTTTAGCACTTTTTTTAATTCCAAAACTACTTAAAAACTCACATAATCAATTCAAGAAAAATACATAGTACATAGTAAGCATACCTATAACTTTTTACAATTTTTGCCAATAGGAAAAATGGCATAGCAAGTCGAATAGAGCATAAAAAGTATTAAGACCCATTATATATATTTTTTCGAAATCGCATAAAAGTTTCCGCACCAAACGCAATTACTATTTTTTTATAGGATCATATATCCATTTGTTTTATCATTAAATTTGAATAAATGTAATTTGTGAAAAAAGTGATATAAGTCCCAATTCACATTATACGATTTTTGTCGTTGCGATTATTGTCGTTTCCTCTTTGAAGTCGGTCTCATATTTACATTGTACGATTTTTGTCGTAACAACCTTAATACATTTTTAAACGAATCGAAGAGTACACTCGCTTCTGTACCCCTTATAATTCCTCTCACCCCTCTTGCCTATAAAGTAAGAATCGCAACGACAAAAATCGTATAATGTGAATAGGCACTAAGTGTAAATATGAATTGGGCAAAGCTTTTAAGTACCTTTAAAAAAATTATTTTCCCTAGAATAAATTTAGAGCAATGCCAGAACTCAAAAATGCTCGTGGGAATTCTGAAGCTATTCTGGCACTTTTATCTTTTTTACTTATTCCGGAATATCGATTGCAATTATTTGTAAATTTGTATGTGATGCTTAGAACGAAGTCTGATTTCCTGATCATATTTTCAACAAAAATAATTTCACTACAATACAAAAATCATTGTCCGGCTTTAGAAAAGCAAATGAATATGGCAATTTTGTTTTTAATTTAACAGCTTATTACATGTTTGTGTTTATAAATTGTTTTCTTGATGCAATCTTGAAAGTAAATTGCTTACAAATTGAGTGCAGCCTACGTCACAGCTTTCAATTTATTTAAATTTTGACAAGCAGTATATGAAAAGACTATCAAGAACAATTTGATCGTGTGGCCGCAGGGTAAGGTAGTCCCTATTTACAATGTGGCAAGTGAAAGGCAGACATACGAAGTTTGTTGGCGAGGGGTTGTAGAGGTAGAGTGTGTAGTACATGACTATGTCCCAATTCACATTATACGAATTTTGTCGTTGCGATTATTGTCGTTTCCTCTTTGAAGTCGGTCTCATATTTACATTGTACGATTTTTGTCGTAACAATCTTAATACATTTTTCGTCAAATGAGAGAACGAATGAATGAACAAAACGAATCGAAGAGTACACTCACTTCTGTACCCCTTATAATTCCTCTCACCCCTCTTGCCAATGAAGTAAGAATCGCAACGACAAAAATCGTATAATGTAAATGGGCACTATCTGTACTGGACATTTTTTGCTTATCTTTTACACTTTTCGGCATTTTCATGTTGTTGCTTCATATCATTTTTCTCACACCAATGTAATTTTAGTATCAATGCCTGTTAAATGTTCATCTCCGTCAACAGCGCAAAAGAACAAAAAAAGGAAAACAAAGCATTTACAATTGTCAACATGTTTTGTTGTTTGCACTTACCATAAACAGGTGACAGCACTACGCCGGATGACGATTTTTTGCTCTTGTATTGTTTGTCTAGATTTATGTTTACAAAAAGTCCACGTTTTGTGCTGTGATTATTGTATTTTATTAAGGTTTTTATTATAGCGAACCAAAAAGTTAAAACGGGCTAAATATAAATAACAAATTCTTAGTCCGGACTTGCATTTTTTTGTTGCAGCAATTCATGAGTTTATGGATGAGAAGGGTGAGAAGATTGTGGAGGGGTATTGAGTTTTATGTACTCTGCAATCTTGTTTTAACTAACCTATAGTATACACCCAGATATTTGTATTTATATATATACCCCGGGTCTCCACGTAGCAATATTTATTGCGGTAAATGTCAAATTTGATTGCTCCATTAAATTTGCGACGTATAGACCGCATATTGCCATGAGTGGCAATCTATTGCGCAATGATTGCTCTTCTGATTGCTTGAGCAATTATTGCTTTGCAATCTGCTGTCAAATCAGTTGTAATTTATCTGACATTTTATTTGTCTGTACGGTTGCTTATTTATTTGTGTGTTTATTTATTAAATATCATTTTTTTTTTCAAATGCAAATAAACAAAAAAGTAATACAAAACACAACTACGAAAATTACAATTAATTATTTTATTAAGTTAATTTATTAAATGAAAAAAGAAAATTTAACAACCACTTGAAAACAACATAAAACATTTGTTATAAATACAGCCACAAAACTTTGGACAACTACTCGCGGTAAAAATTGCAAATTTATGGCAAAACCGACGTTTTTGCTTGTACTTAGCAATAAATATTACTACGTGGAGACTGAGCGTTAGGGCTTAAAATTTTTATCAGGTTTCAGGTACTTAAAAACTGCTTATATTTTGAATTTAACAGTCTTTCCGAAAATAAAAATGAATATTCACCACTACAATGTATTTTCCCTATGGCAACTCTCGCAATATAGTTTTGAAATCATTGCTACTCACATATGTTTTGTGTAATGTCAAACGTTTTGTTTACAACCGGTGATAGTAGTTGCAGAAAATAAGTTTAATTTATAAAAATCTAAAGTAAAATGTCTGATAATGAATACGAGCGTTTCGAAATAACAGATTATGACTTGGACAATGAATTCAATCCCAATAGGCCAAGGAGAAAGCAAACTAAGCAACAGCAAATTTATGGTGAGAAAATGTTGTAATAATTTGTTTATGTATACTTTAAATAATTTTATTTAAAAAGGTATTTGGGCCGATGATAGCGACAACGATGATGATGAAGCATCTTCCGGACGCCGCCGAGGTAGTCGAAAAGGCCGCATGGGCTTAGGTTCTTCTGGTCGCAGTAAAGATTACACTGCCCCAGTCAACTTTGTAGCTGGTGGCATACAACAGTCTGGCAAGAAAAAAGATAAGAAAGAAGATTCAAGCAAAATCGATGAAGATGAAGAGAATCCTATAACCGATGAAGAAGATGAATTAAATGCTCGACCTGGATTTGGTACAGGCAGCAGGCCTACTTTAATGGATGTAGACTCTGCTCATACAAGTGACGATTCAGAGGAAGAACAATTGACAAGAAAACCACAACAAATTCAACAAAAACCCTCCTTTTTTAGGCAGAATCAAAAAGGTAATTCAAATGTAGGTGCTTGGGAACAACATACTCGTGGTATAGGAGCCAAATTGTTGCTGCAAATGGGTTATAAACCCGGCAAAGGTTTGGGCAAAGATTTACAGGGTATATCACAGCCCGTAGAGGCTCATGTACGTAAAGGTAGAGGTGCCATAGGGGCTTATGGGCCAGAAACAGCTGCTAGTGTAGGTGGTATAGGGGTAAGTTGGTAAGTTTTTGAAATTTTAGATGGGGAATTAATTCTTGTTGATTTTAGCATATACCCCAAATCGATGAAGATGTTCGTGAGGCTAAGGAATTTAAGGAAAAGTTAAACAAGTGGAAAAAGGCAGGTGATCCCAAGCAGGACAAGGCCTCGAAACGTTATTACTACAAATCGGTGGAAGAGGTTTTGGAAAAAGGCAAAAGTTCCAATTACATTATTAGCGATAAAATGAGGTGCGTATATCAATTTATAAGGTCAAATTTTTAATTTTCATAGTACATACCTTTAATTATTAATCATTTTAGCAAACAACTTGGCAATGTTCCTGTTATTGACATGACCGGTCCGGAAAAACGTGTCCTGAGCGGCTATCATGCCATTGGTCAATCAAAAGTTATAGATGAAGATTTATATGAACTAAATGAACAGCCAAAAAAATCTACTACATCATTTGCTTTACCTGAGCTAATGCATAATTTAACTCTTATAGTCAACATGTGTGAACAGGAGATAATTTCTCTCGATTCCGCACAAAATACTGCCTCTGAAAGACAAGTTACTCTAGAACAGGAGAAACAACAATTGGAAGAAATTGTTACATTAGAAAGTGATCATATTAATACTTTGGATAAAGTTTTTTCTTTGGTTGATGAGTTAACCAGCAACGAATCCGACCTTAAATTGGATAGAGCAGAAAAAATCTTTGTGGAATTACAGCAGAATTACGGTTCTGAATATAAACAATTCAGTTTGGGTGATTTAGCTGCTGGAGTTATAGCTCCTTTACTTAAAAATCATCTTAGTGATTGGAAACCTTTAGAAAATCCTACAATGTATGTGGAGTTAATCAAAAAATGGCGCTCTATTTTGGAGAATCAAAATGATACAACAACTGAAGCACGTTCCAATATATTTGATCCATATTCATCCCTGGTATGGGCTGGTGTTATACCCAGTTTTCGTTCTTGTGCAGAATTTTGGGACCCCAAACACCATCAATCTATGGCAGCTTTGTTAGATTGTTGGGCTCCTTTATTCCCCACATGGATTTTAGATTCTGTTTTAGAACAATTAATATTACCACGTTTAAGTACGGGTGTAAAAAATTGGGATCCTTTAACAGATACTGTACCCATTCACATTTGGATATTACCCTGGAATTCTATATTGGGTCATAAAATGGAGGAATTTATATTTCCTACTATTAGAGAAAAATTGGGTAATGCTTTGCAAGCCTGGACACCACAAGATCGTTCGGCCCGAGCTATGTTAACACCCTGGAAGGCAGCATTTGATGACAGTGAAATGCAAATTTTTTTGTTACAACATATTATACCAAAATTACAAATGGTTTTATCGGAATTCGTTATAAATCCTCTGCAACAGGATTTGGGTAAGTTAGATTTTTATCTTTATATATATGGGGTTTTGTTTAATTAAGTTTATATTACAGAACCCTGGAATCAAGTATGGGAATGGCAAGAACTAATACCCACCATTCAGATGGCACAACTTTTGGACAAGTACTTCTTTCCTAAATGGATGCAAGTACTCGTGTTGTGGCTCAATCAATCGCCAGATTATGGCGAAATATCTCGTTGGTATTCCGGCTGGAAAAGTATGTTTTCTGAGGATATTTTAAGAGAACCCAGCGTAAAAGAACATTTACGTAGAGCTCTAGAAATTATGCATCGTGCTACAGATCAAATATCTTCGGCTTCACCGCTGACAACAGCCGGCAATATGGGAGCCAATATAACGGCCTCACCAGTACCCCCGCCGCCCCAGCCACCACCACCTCCTCTATTGGATATACAAATACCGGCTCCCTCTCAATTAGAATTTAAAGAGTTAGTGTCTCGTAAATGTTCCGAGAGAGGTGTACTCTTCGCTCCGCTTCCGGGTAGGCGGGAACTGGGCAAACAAATTTATCGTGTGGGAAAGCTGTATTGTTATATTGATCGTAATGTTTGTATGTTAAGTGATGGAACTTTTAAAACTTGGATACCCACACCGTTGCAGCCAATGATAGAGAGAGCTTTAACGGGTGTTTTGAATTAAGGGGGTTAACTCTTAAGAGCGTAAGGAAAAAATTGTTTTATTTAAATTAAAATTTGGGGTAAATAAATTGTTTGTGTTGGAACAGCAATGAACTGGATTTTGTACTGCTTGAAAATAACTGGCACCTAGATTTTGACTATTTTTTTTAAATTTCAACTGACACATTGCATAAGTAACTTCCATATAATAATTACTGTTTTTATTCCTCACTAGCACTTAACACGATACTTCGTCTCCCTTTCTTTCGGGAAAAATTTTTATATGCCAAAGTTTAAGTTTCTAGGCTTAAACAAAACAATACCAACATTTTTTAACTTATAGGTTATCATTTACTCAGGACATGCACCTAAAATTGTATGTTTCTAACAGCCAATTTCACCAAGTTCAGTTAAAACTAACTATTACTATCAAAGTAATTTTTGTCGGAATACAAAATTTTTAATTTACAAGATTTTGTTTGTCATGCTCAATTCCCAATTTTAACTTTTAACTTAAATTCCAGTTAACAATATGTTTTGACAGCTATAACCGATAGTTAATTCTAACTGAACTTGGTGAAATTGGGGGTAAGTTCAATACTATAGAACGGAAAAGTAAAAGAAAGATATTTAATTTCCCGTATTTCCCCTTTTTGATACTTTTTCTTCCCATGAAAGTATCAAAAATTTCAATATTGTAGTGGCAGCCAATAATTTAATACGTTTATGTCAATGAATGGAGAAAAATGTTTTGTAAAAAAGGGACCAAAAATAGTTTCGATTTTCATCCCTCAGACGTTCGTATTTTGAAAAAGTACCAAATTTATATTTGTATTTTTAAGATAAATTACGAATGTGATTTAATTTTTATTTCTATGTTTATTAATTTAAAAGTTTAAACAAAAAAGATTGCCAAAAACTTCCAAAATATATGTTTTACCCGTTTGCTCCCCAAAAGTGCCGAATTTCAAAAAGTACCAGCCAGACACCTTTCTGCTTATTTTTTTTTTTTTTTTTAACGAAAAGCGATAAGCATTAACATTTATTAAATATTTTTTGGCTTATGAGATATGAGGTGAGCAAATTAACATTAACATGACATTCGAATTTCCAAGAATCCCAACCACTGGTCCAAATCTTTACTTTTTAGCTTCAGCCGTTTAGGCTGTGCGATGATGAATCAGTCAGTCAGTAACGTTACAATTTTATATATTCCTCATAAAAAAATTCATAAGTTGTAACTCTTGCGCTACCGTTGAGTGTTTATATGAAAAACTATGTGCAAAATGCTTTTTTTTGGTTACTGAAGTAATCTTCATATTTAATCGTAAAAAAGTCTCCTAATCGTTTTTTTTAAACAACCTTGTGCATATGATAAAGTTTTTGTCAAAGTAACTTAAACTTTGTTTATTATTTTTTTTTTTTTTTTTTTTTTTTTGCAAATCACTTCGTTAATTGTTTTTTTACTCATGGTGCATAAATATGTACTTATGTTGAAGTGTCTACCCACAAAAAAATTGTTGCTAAACTTTTTTGTGCGTTTTAAATCAGTGATCCCGACTTAGCTATTTTGGAACTAGGCTCTTTTACTCCTGGCCCGTAATTTTTCCCGTTAGCTCTTTTCAAACGTGGTCTTGGAACGTTTGACACTTTTAACATCTATCAGTAAATACTTCCGTTTTTACCCTCTTGTTTTGTCTTTGGTTCAATTTTATATGTGTACACATTTTTAGCTTCGGTTAATAGTATAGAAAGGCTTGGGAATCAAATCCTGTGATTAAAAAATGGATTAAGCTTTATGCGGATATTACATTTCAATAAAAAAAGCTTAACATTTTCATTTAGTACACCATTCGGAGACTCAAAAACATAAAAAAGTATGGCGCCATTTAATGATGTTGTACTATCCCAACCAGATATATAATTTTCGCCAGATGTTCCGACAGAAAAGTAAATTGCACACACAAATCTTGCTTTATATGTATACGGGTAATTCCATGTCAAATCGACCAAGAGTGGGACACGACCTCTTTCGATTTTAATGAAATTTGGTGAGAAGGTTTCTTTTATCCTATTAGGAACCTATATGAACAGAAAAAAATTAAAATTTTTTTTTTTTCAAAACTTATGTTATGTATGTATTCAAAATGTCATATAATTTCGCCGAATTAGAAAAATGTGTGGATCTTATTTCTTTAATATCTCGAAAACTACTTTACATACAAAGAAGGGATGGTAAATCGATTTCGATTCCAATCGAAAATCGATTTTGTGTTTAAAAAATCGATTTTTCGCAATCGAATTTTCATATGCGATTTTATACTGAAATCGATTATTGGGCTTTTAAATCGATTTTTTCGTTTTTATCAAAACTTACATTTTGTTTTGTGTGTAGGTATGTTTATGCAATTTTCCAAATTTAAAGCTAAAAAAATAAGTTGTATTTCTAAGTATTTACTTATTAGAACCCTTGTTATACTTCCAACTTTAATATAGGACCTCTTCTTCTTCAGAAATTAAGGTCATCAATGGAAAGTAAACAAGAAAGTCTTAAACGTATCGTACCGAACCAAACACTGAAGGTGAGCTTTGTGAAAATCAACATAAAATAATAGAAACACAAGAGGTGAATCAAACCATGACATTTCTGTGAAATTACGCTAATATTTTAACAGACCAGCGACATTTAAATGTAGTTATTTGCCAAATTTCAAGGGATTATTTCTGTACTTTTCCACATCAATGACATGCAAACCTTTGTTTTCTAAAGCTAACTTAACAGTTACTTAGCAAAGCGACAGTCGCCACCAAAAACAAAACCTTTTGTCAAAATCCTCTGAAATACTATCCATACATTGAATCATTTGCAAAATTTAGAAACGTTTATTATAACAAATATTGCTAAAATTCAGAATTTTTTTTTATAATTTTAATCAAGAACACAATTTTAATATGTGAAATGTCATACATACCGTACTGATTCCCTTAAAGGAAGTCAACTCAAAATTTACACATGTTCACCTGCTGTAAAAGTTTTAATTAAATTACTCTAGTATTTTGCAAAAAAAAAAAAAAAAAAAATACAGTTGTTTCCCCTTTTGTGATATAAGGTATTAGCTTGCAAATCAATCTTAAACGATTTTGAAATCGATTTTAAAATCGACTTTTAAGTGCGATTAATCGATTTCAGAAATCGAAATAAAAAAAGTAGATCGAAAAATCGATTTTGGAATCCATTTACCATTCCCTGATACGAAGATGATTTTTATGTCATTTTAAAGAGAATACTTGGGGCTACAAAAAATATATTGACACAATTTTTTTTTTTTTTTGTAAAATGTAATATCTGCAAAATATTAAATTTTAAAAACGGACTAAGTCAAAAACCTATTGTAAAGTAATTTTCGAGATATTGAAGAAATAAGCTCAACATATTTGGCTAATTCGGGTAATTATGACATTTTGAATATGACATAACTTTAAAAAAAAAAAATTTTTTAATTTTTTTGTTCATGTATGTTCCTAATAGGATAAAAGGAACCTTCTCACCAAATATCATTAAAATCGAAAGGGGTCGTGTCCCACTCTTGGTCGATTTGACATGGAATTACCCATACACAATTTTTAGCAATGAATAACCTTTGCGAAGCAAGCGTGTTTGTAAAAATAAGTTCAATTGAAACATAAATATAAAAAGTCAGAATTTTATATAAAAACAAACATATGGCCAGAAGAAGAATTTAACACTTTTTCAAAATGACTGTTCATATTTTTAATTCTTTTTATTGAAATGTTACATATTGTAATGTAAATTTTTGAATACAATTTTAAAGTAGTAATTTTATTAAGCATTATTATGTTTGTATATTAATATTTTCTAAATAAATGAGTTTGAAGTACAAAAATGAATAATAAATGGATTTAAAACAGAACAATATTTGATTTTTAAACTTAGCACGTTTGAGCTCGGTCGGCACGTTTTGCCATTGAATAGTTGTCATATCTGTTTAAAATACATTTTTGTGGTATTGCATTTTATTACAAATTCGCAACAATTGTTACAAGTCAATGTTTAAAAAAAATTTACTCGTAACAATTTTTACAAATTTGTGAAAATTTTTAGTAAATGAACACAGCTATTATTTACAAGTTATCGGGCATGTTCTGAAAATCGAAAAACGCTTAACGTTTGCGATTCTGTCTTAAAATCGCATAATAGGTGATCTGTAAATCGCAATCGCAAGAAGTTTGGGGACTTTAAATCGCAAAAGTATGCCCAACTAGAATATTTTAAAGAGTTTCAGAATACCATAAATCTGGGGGTTACTCTCTATCGCGATGCGAAAGAAAATGGTAGCAAATCTAGTGATTGGTACTTTTAAATGCGTTTGCGCATTTGTCTTTCGCATCTTTTTTCACTTTTCGCATATAATCACTATTTATTTTATTTAAATTTTCCAATTTAATTTTTTTTAATATTTTGACATTTCATTGCTGTCAATTAGCGTTATGTTTAACTTTTATTGCCAGTATTTCTTCATTTCAAAAAAAAAGGACCAAGTTGGAATTAGATTAGTTGGTAGATTGTTGAATGTGGGCTAATCATCCACTCTTTGGAAAAAAAAGGAGAATGAACCCGGGATGTTTTGTCGTTATGGGTAATAAATTGTGACAAAAGCTATCTAAATGCCAAATGATTAGTAGTTAATGATCCCACCATTTTTAGTTCAGTTCTCTAAACGCTTTCATTCTTTGAATTAAATTTAGGAATATTAAACCTTTTTACATCTTGTGACAAAATAATAACAAAAATCAGAGCTACAAAACGTTAAAATTTTTAATTACACATGGAGCCAATTACACATGGGCTACACATAAGGTGGCAGCACTGGTAGTTTATCAAGATGGCCCACAAAATATACAGCCCCAATTATGAGTAAAAATTCCGCGGGAGTTCAATTTTAAAAATGGGAAAAGGAAAAAAATACAGCTGTAATTTTTATTTATAATTGGGCTGATAATATTCTAATGCAACTATGAACTTCAACTAACCGCAATTTGATAAAACAAATATTCCAGTGGATGTTACTGAAAAAAGCTGTTTTTAATGTTTGTTGCATATTTCTAAAAAAAAAAAATATTACGTGCTTTTTTTAATTATAATTACTTGTGGTACTTGTGTAGTACCGCTGCTACTTATTCTTCTCCCCATGAAAAATACAATTGGGCATTTTTTTCAAAATAATTCTCTGTGTGCTTGGACAATATCAATGTTCACCTAAAATAATAAATTTAGTTCGAAATGATCGTTCAAGTATAAACATACTCAATTGTTAAAATAAACAAATTCTAAACACATTTTTTTAATAATTTTCTTGTATATTAACAAACTAAGTGAATTTTTATGAAGAAAAGCTATTTAAAATATTTGTAAAATCGGTAAACGAAACAATTGTTTTTAAAACTAATAATAAAAAAAAATTAAAAAATTTTAATGTTTAAAAAGATATTTGTAAAACAATGCCAAAAAAATTCTATTTTTTTGACGAAAATTAAATACTTTCTTCGATTAAGACAATTTTTATGTACAAAATATACATTTTGCGAAAAAAGGACTTTTTGTGGATAAAAGAGACTTTTCGTGTAAAAAAGTGGCCCTTCTAGAAAGAGTTTTTACGAAAAGAGAACTTTTGTGAAAGGACAAAAAGTGTTTTTTTGTTTGGTAAAAAAGGACATATATGTAGAAAAAGTGACTAAAAAGAAAATTAAAAAGGTCTTTTTTTCGAAAATTTTTGCAGAAAAAGTAACTTTTTGTAAAAAGTGACTTGTTATAAAAAAGTCACTTTTTAAGGAAAATGTGATTTTCTGGAGAAAGAGTGACTTTTTGTTGAAAATGTAGCTTTTTATGGAAAAATAAAACTTTTGTGAAAAAGGGACTTTGTTAGCTTCTGGGAAAATGTGAATTTATTTGGAAAAAGTTAATATATGTTGAAAATGTGACTTTTGGTGAAAAAGCGAACTTTCGGTAAATCCTGACTTAAGTAGAAGAAGAGGCTTTTTGTGGAAAATTTTACGTTTTAGGGGAAAATATAACTTTATGTGAAAAAGTGACTTTCAGTGTACGAAAATAAACACTAAATATCGCTCCTTAGTGTTCGGTAGATATGTAGAAAACACAAACGCTAAAAGTGCTTGTGTAGAAAAATCATTACAAAAAAATAACGTTTCCCTGTTTGTCATCTTTCGAACACAAAATTAATACTGTTTTTATGGGTAATAAATTGTGACAAAAGCTATCTAAATGCCAAATGATTAGTAGTTAATGATCCCACCATTTTTAGTTCAGTTCTCTAAACGCTTTCATTCTTTGAATTAAATTTAGGAATATTAAACCTTTTTACATCTTGTGACAAAATAATAACAAAAATCAGAGCTACAAAACGTTAAAATTTTTAATTACACATGGAGCCAATTACACATGGGCTACACATAAGGTGGCAGCACTGGTAGTTTATCAAGATGGCCCACAAAATATACAGCCCCAATTATGAGTAAAAATTCCGCGGGAGTTCAATTTTAAAAATGGGAAAAGGAAAAAAATACAGCTGTAATTTTTATTTATAATTGGGCTGATAATATTCTAATGCAACTATGAACTTCAACTAACCGCAATTTGATAAAACAAATATTCCAGTGGATGTTACTGAAAAAAGCTGTTTTTAATGTTTGTTGCATATTTCTAAAAAAAAAAAATATTACGTGCTTTTTTTAATTATAATTACTTGTGGTACTTGTGTAGTACCGCTGCTACTTATTCTTCTCCCCATGAAAAATACAATTGGGCATTTTTTTCAAAATAATTCTCTGTGTGCTTGGACAATATCAATGTTCACCTAAAATAATAAATTTAGTTCGAAATGATCGTTCAAGTATAAACATACTCAATTGTTAAAATAAACAAATTCTAAACACATTTTTTTAATAATTTTCTTGTATATTAACAAACTAAGTGAATTTTTATGAAGAAAAGCTATTTAAAATATTTGTAAAATCGGTAAACGAAACAATTGTTTTTAAAACTAATAATAAAAAAAAATTAAAAAATTTTAATGTTTAAAAAGATATTTGTAAAACAATGCCAAAAAAATTCTATTTTTTTGACGAAAATTAAATACTTTCTTCGATTAAGACAATTTTTATGTACAAAATATACATTTTGCGAAAAAAGGACTTTTTGTGGATAAAAGAGACTTTTCGTGTAAAAAAGTGGCCCTTCTAGAAAGAGTTTTTACGAAAAGAGAACTTTTGTGAAAGGACAAAAAGTGTTTTTTTGTTTGGTAAAAAAGGACATATATGTAGAAAAAGTGACTAAAAAGAAAATTAAAAAGGTCTTTTTTTCGAAAATTTTTGCAGAAAAAGTAACTTTTTGTAAAAAGTGACTTGTTATAAAAAAGTCACTTTTTAAGGAAAATGTGATTTTCTGGAGAAAGAGTGACTTTTTGTTGAAAATGTAGCTTTTTATGGAAAAATAAAACTTTTGTGAAAAAGGGACTTTGTTAGCTTCTGGGAAAATGTGAATTTATTTGGAAAAAGTTAATATATGTTGAAAATGTGACTTTTGGTGAAAAAGCGAACTTTCGGTAAATCCTGACTTAAGTAGAAGAAGAGGCTTTTTGTGGAAAATTTTACGTTTTAGGGGAAAATATAACTTTATGTGAAAAAGTGACTTTCAGTGTACGAAAATAAACACTAAATATCGCTCCTTAGTGTTCGGTAGATATGTAGAAAACACAAACGCTAAAAGTGCTTGTGTAGAAAAATCATTACAAAAAAATAACGTTTCCCTGTTTGTCATCTTTCGAACACAAAATTAATACTGTTTTTTTTTTATCAAACTCAACAAAAGATGAGAACATTTAATTCCATTGGGTTTTTTTTTTAAACTACAAACTTCATTGTGTTCGGTTCAGCTCATTAATGTTCGTTCGTTTCTGTTGTGCGTAGCGCCCTTTTGGCTGGTAAAAAAACCAAAAATTTTTTACAAAAACAAAATGCACATACGAAAAAAACAAAAAAGGCAGCAAAATAAATTTACACAATACACACACAAGCTATTCGTGGTTCGGTCGTTGCTAAAATTTTTTGTTTGTTTATTTCTTTATCAATGTAAAAAAATAAACATTAAAATATAATGTTTGTCTACAGTATCACTACAATTATTCTGTTCTTTAACGAAGAACAGAACACTATATACAGCCATGTCACAGAGCACAATTCCGTTCGGGACCGAAGATAACATATTTGTTTATTGATAAAAAGTGTAATTTGATAGTTTTTTGACCTTTCAGATACAGAAAACACCCATTCCGTTCATGAAAACAAAAATGGTTTTATTCCGAACATTTTTTTCGTCATTTTCTGAAGCACCAAAATACGGAATGAATTCCGTTTCCGAACGAAATTGTACTATGTGCCATGGCTGATAATGTTCCGCTCTTTCTTGAAAATATGTAGTTACGAACGCTATTAAAAATAGATATCGTTCCTGAGTGTGTAAGCAGAGCACTAAATAATGTTCTATTTATTTTCGAACACTGATACATACTAACAATTGATTATAAATAATTACCATTTGAATAAATAAGTGAAGGTTATGAATTAAAAAAATATATTGGCATAATCGAACTCAACACTTTTTATTGTAATTTTCATATTCATTTATTCCAATGCTTAGATACTAGTGCCAAAATAACACGATAATGTATTTAAATAGTCTTTGACTTCCACCATAAAATTTTCTCTTAAAACATAATTATTCATAATTTTTAAATAGTCAAAAATTAAGATAAGCCACAGAAACAAAACAAGATAACCCAAAAAAGAGCAAAAATCTTAAAAAAGTGTGTTCTAGTTTGGCATAATTTTTGATTACTACCCAAGCAAAAATTACCCACCGTACAAAAATTTAAGCAATGGGAAAGCACTTTTACACAAGAAACCAAAAGGCTTAAAAGGCAACCAAAATAAAAAACTGTGAGGACAGTGTTTCTTAAAATTGGCTTACAAATTTTAGCCAAAAAGTCCCCAAATCTGAAATATTCTTACTCTGAATGGAGAGTTTCAAAGATTCGGCAGAAACGAATTTAGAAATTTTACATGTTTTTGTTTTTATTGGACTAACAAACTGGCATTTTAGTGGTGCAAAAATTAAAATTTGGGTAGAAAACACATTAAAGGAAACTTCCCGTTTAAAAATTTCCGCGAATATCAAAAATATTTTTTTCCAGAAAATTCTTGGAACTTTTTCCCTTGTAAGAACCCTAATTAAAAAACACAAGAGCTATAATAAACAAATACTGATTAAATAGAAAACTTTTTTTAACAAATATTTAATTAAAATTATTAACAAACGGAATGAAAAATATGTTTTTCAAAAAACCAATAAATAACAAATTCTTTGTATTGCAATGTAGCAAAACTTAAGCTACGGTCACACTTATTAAATATTTGATCAAATACGCGTAACCCCTACTTTTGTTAATAGTTAGTGAGATTTAAAATGGTCTTAATATTACAAAATAAACTAATTATACTACTAGACATAGCAAAAAACAGTTTTTTGTAAGATGAGGTATTTTTATCAAAATAAATATTGATATTAAGCGAAATGATTTTTTAGTTCGGTTGTTGGTTCCGTTTTTTTCGTCAAATATTTGATAAGTCTGACCGTAGCTTTACGCTTAAACGAATGTGTGGATTTGTCATAAACTAAAACAGTATCTTATTATTGAAAAAAAAAAAATGTTTAAATAATTTCTTTTAAATAAAAAGCAAGTGGAAGGCAACACAGTTAAAAAAATTA
Source organism: Pollenia griseotomentosa (assembly GCA_963931875.1). Lineage (NCBI taxonomy): Eukaryota > Metazoa > Arthropoda > Insecta > Diptera > Polleniidae > Pollenia > Pollenia griseotomentosa. The sequence goes on along the minus strand of OZ007561.1, from coordinate 195,924,837 downwards.
AGTTTAAACAAACTGTAAATAATAACAATTAAAACTAGAAGAGTGTGCAAATTTAATTTTTAAGCTTTTAACAAAATGACTTCTCAAAATATTTTCCAAAGTCATCTACGTTCTTTTATTTTTCGTAAATATTTGGATATTATTACTAAAATTTCGATAATTGCATTTTGTTGTTTAATCCTGAGTTCCAAATATATGACATCATATTCCGGTCCAGAGAGTTTACCAAATGCATCCCAGCTTAGGGTAAACGAGTTTGCTGATAAGACCCAGCTAACGGAACAACAAACGACAATAAAGCCTGCAGTTCAACTAAAAACAACTGAAAATTCGTTAAAATCAAAACTGAAAATTATTTTAAATTGTCTTGATTTACCGTTACGCGAAGAGAAATTGCAGTATGGTGAATATTGGTTGATTAAAAATCATATACGAGGTAGAAAAAGTATAAATATGGGCTGTGGAGAATCCATTACTTATACCACCAACGGGGATTATACGTTTATGGACAATTTACCAACAGTTGTTGAACGGTAAGTTGAAAACATTTAAATATCTATACATAAATATAAAAATTGTTTTTTAAAATTAAAGATGTTTAGTCTTGGTAAAAGTTGGTACCCAAACTGTTTAGGACAGGGGCGGGCAAACTTTATACTGATATGATCGAAATAAATGTTTCTTTTTTATGTGCGAGGATTAAAAAAAATGGGTTAAACTTCGTGCAGATCGGCTCATAATTTACCAAAGGTAATAAAAAGGATATACAGCCCACTCCGGAAGTATTCTAATTGTAGGTGGAGGGTATCAAAGATTCGGCACAGCCGAATGTAGCACTTTATCTTGCTGAATTTAAAATCGGAGATAAACATCGCTACAATTATTCTTTGGGTGAATCGAAATATAAATCAATTTTTAAGTGAATGGTTACTCTTTAATACAAATAAAATATATTCCATATCAGAAGGAATATTTTACAAATTTTGAATCTGCCGCCATATTAAACTCCTCCAAGTAATCTTCAATTTCCCTTTTATTCTCTTTCAGTTGGTTAGCTCCCATTAGTTTTGCCCTTTATACACCCGGTGATGACTACGATGCCGCCATGAATTCTATACAATATGTGCGCAATTGTCTGCCTCAAAGCCAACTAATACGCGACTATGTTACATTCCACATATTTTTTCCCAAAGATCATCTACCCTCATTTGTAGCCAAAAATGAGGAAGAAGCCATACAATGGGCTTACGATTGTGAGATGCAGGATGCCCCTTACGCCAATGTTAATCGTTCTGAGATGTATAAGACCCTTAAGAATCTAACATATCCCATAAATGTCGCCCGCAATATTGCTCGAAAAGCAGCAAACACTTATTTTATTTTTGCCTGCGACATAGAACTTTATCCCAGTTTGAATTTGGTAAAAGAATTCCTTGAAATGGTTATCAGAAATCCGGCAGCTGTATTAAAAGGTATAAGCCCTAAAGTTTTTGTCCTACCCGTTTTTGAGGTGAAAAAGAATGTCACTTTACCCAATAATAAAGACGAACTAACGAACTTGTTCAATAAAAAATCGGCCATTCCATTTCACTCGTACACGTGTTCAAGTTGTCATCGGGTACCGAAACAGAAGCAATGGTTAGAGGCCAACAGCAGTCAAGAATTAGAAGTGTTTACAGTGGGTAAGCGTTATGGTAAATTCTGTGTATGGGAGCCTTTTTATATAAGTGATAACAAGGAGCCAATATTCGATGAACGTGTAACGTGGGAGGGACAATCGAATAAACGAATACAAAATTATGCCATGTGTTTAATGGACTATGAATATCACATATTGCATCCTGCCTTTCTGGTACATGCACCGGGTATTAAAAAAATAAATTGGAAATCGAGTGAGACCAAATTAAGATTAAAATATGCTGCAGCAATGAATAAAATTATATCTAAAAAAATTATACCAGAATACAGTGTGTTGTATGGAAAGAATACGAAATGTAGAGTATAAAAGTAGAGAATATTATTTACACCTGAATTGTTACCACAGTATTAAGTATATTATTGAAAAAAAAAAAATTTAATATTAAACAGTTAACAGTGCTAAATTCGCCAATGCCGAATACCCTTCACCAAATTCGTATAAAAGTAATTTCATTTTTTATCTTTTCTGAATTCGTCAAATACCCCGTAGAGGACATGTGAATTATGTTAAAATATTCAATATTAAACAAATGACATACATATCGAGCCTTTGGTGCAATACCGTGGTAATTCAAAAAATCATGAACTGAGAAAAATGAATTTGAAATTTTCAGCCGTCTTTTTGATAGTATTTTCGTTTACTAAAGTTATTTTTTTACAAGTTTTTAAATAAAGATGAATGTTTTGTAATTAAAAAAAGGTTAAAAATATGAAATATTTATTTATATTTAGGTATTTTGTATCAACCTATCAATGATGTATCGTTATTGTCACAAAATTAACCAATTTATTAATTAATTCGGAATATATCGTTATAGCAAATAAACTTTTAAGATTTTTTAAATTATGCCGAAATTAAACCATATATTATAATAAATAAAGAAGACAATATCGATTTTTGGATTTTTATAAATTTTTCAGTTTTGTTTGATTTTTATTTTCATAGTTTTAAAAAATATAAGAACTTTAAACAAATTTCTAAAAAAAGATGTTATTAAATTAGTTTTAATTAAGTCCATAAGATCAGATTTTTTTTATCTGAAATACTTGGTTTTGTTCGGTAGGCCTTGTTTAGTTGTATCTCGCATTTGTTTTTTTTTCAATCACAACGATCTCCTGAGACTCGCTCTCCGTATATGATGTTTTAATGAATATAGATCTTGGAGCAGTTGACAAAATTTTTATGACTTTTAACTCAGATATTTTCATTTGTTTTAAGTTTGTTAAATCGGAGGCAAGTTGTTTTATATCTAGAAAATCTTCGTAAGACATAGCTACAACATGAAAAGGTTCTCCTTTCTTTTTTGCTGACTTTACAATAGAGATGAAAGATTCAGGAGTGTATATAGGTCCACTTTTCAGCATTCGTCTGACTTCTTTTTCTATTAGTGCATGACAGGAATCACCTTCATTTTGTGTGTGACCCTAAATGAGGCACTTATGTGTTATGAAATTAAAGCCAAACTTTTTAACTGCATATATGTACAAGGTAGGCCTTCCAATCGCGAATCCCGAATCTCGGGATTTCTGATTTCTAATCCCGGGATTTTCGGGATCCCGATTATTTTATATTCTTTATTATTTTTACATTTTTTTTTTATAACTTGTACAAAGATACGTGTATTTGTTGACAAAAAAAGTTAAAATTACATTTGGATAGATTTAAAATACATATGGACAATTTTAAATTTTATTTGAAAATTTTAAATATATTTGGACAATTTTAAAATATATATGACAAATTTAAAATATTTGGATATTTTCAAAATACATTTAGGCTGGGTGAGATGCCAGTTAAACAAGGTTTAGATAATCTGAAAACATATTTGTGCCGCCATTACATAATTTTGACGGAACAGCTTAGTTTTGCTTAAAATGTTGGTCTTTTATACAACGGAACTCCTAGTTCAGTTGAAATTTTGCAGTTTTGGTATTATGGTTTACAACTCTGTGTTAGTTCGGTGTACAAAACTATCAAAAATTTACAACTCATCACTAGCAGTTGTTCTATTTCAACTCAACTGAATTGGGTTGTAAACTATAATAGGGGCAAAAATAATAAAAAAATACACTTCGCCGGATATCTCAGTATTAAATAACGTTAAACTAAGTTTGAACTTAATTCACATCTCAAAAACCCGGCTTGAAAAAACTTAAAAATATATTAATACGATTTCTGTATGAAGTGCTAAATTCCCAATTTTTCATATTTGATAAAATACACTGAAATTTATTGTTGAGGGAAAGCCAGCTTCTATGCGCATTTCACTGGTTGCTTAGGCCAGCTCATCAGGAAACATTTTCCAAAGATTTTAGAAAAGCTAAAAATATACGAAAAAAACCCTAAAGCGAATAAGAATTTTAAACACTCAAAGTTTTACTTGTAACAATATCAAAGCTTAAACAAAACACCAACAATAAACAGTGATTTTATCTTTTCCTACATCCCCCTACAAGTGGGTGAAAAGAAAAAAACCAAATTAAAAAACAAATTGTTTCATTCTATTGTCTTCGTAAGAAAACTACTAAAAAACCCATTTGCCAATTCAGGTTTCTGCATATTTTAAAATTCATTTGGAAAATTTTAAAAAACAATTGGAAATGGTGTAACACAAAAATAACATTTTAAACATGGGTGTGTTATAAACGTTTTTTCTTTTTGTATGGAAATTAATATTCAGTTTTCTCAGTAAATTGTGAATAAAATCAAAAGTTGTGCACCGATTACAATGAAATAAATGTTATTTCATTCGAAATTATGTCAAGATAAATGTTTTTAGACCAAAACTGTGATTTTTGTCGCATTTTAATTTTTTTTATGAATTTTTAAAGAACAAAAAATTTGTTTTTTTTTCTAAATTTTCCTATTTTTTCTTCAAAAATTCAGCGATATCTCTGAAACTACGGGTCAAATTTAAAAACAATGTAAGCACGTTAAATAATATTGCTGCCGAGCTTCAGATTTTTTTTTAACAGAATATGGTCAACCGTTTTGAAGTTATTCTAATATATGTAGTGAAAGTGCCTTAATTTTGGACATAACGGTATATCTAAAAAAGTAGAGCTGATAGAGAAAAATTGTGACTATATTTGAAATTTAGTAAAAATTTGAAATCAAATTCCAGACCACAAAAAAAAGTTCAAATTTGTTTCCGAAATCGGATTCCCGAAATATTTTCTTAAATCCCGAATCCTGGTATTCAGAAAAACCAATCCCGTTTGGAAGCCGTAGTACAAGGCCAGCATAAACTCATTTTTTTGTTGGCCAGCGAAATTATCGGAGTAAAATAAAATGTCAGATTCCTTAGGAAACTGTTCTAGATATTTTAAGACGCATGTTGCTAGTTCGTTTACACCACGATGACGATTAGATTCATCCCAAATAAAGCACGTACATTTCTTGTTTTTTAAATCGTATACCGTAAAGTTAAATACATTTAATTTGCTTTTGTAGTAAAATGCTGATGTGTTGCCCTTTGGAATTTGAACTACTGCTTCCAAGTCATAAACACTTACAAAAGCATTGGTTTGGTTTTTATTATTTTCTTTTTCAGTTCTGGATATTTTTTTTCTAATTGGTGTTGCTCATATCTTAATTTCATGTCTTCTTTTTCTTCCCCAGTTACATTTTGAAAGGCTGTACACAGTTCACATACATAATTTTTTGGGGGAAAAAAGGATATGTTGAAATCTTCATTAAATATTCTATAGAAAAAGTTATAGGACGAAAATGACTCATTTGAATTTTTGCAACGTTCAACATAATTTCTATAAATACTTGAAACACTTTTGCCACCATCAATATATCGTCTAGTACTTTTAGCTCTCGTATAATGACTATCAATTTGCGGAATTTGCTCAATGAATGACTCCGTCCTTGACTTTTTGATCTATAGTTGCGTGATTTGAATGCCTTCCTCTTTGATCTATTTCCATAACACATCCTGCAATCTTTTCACTTTTTTCAACAACAGTCATAATGTTACGATCATTTATGCATAACTTATTTTTGAAAAATAGCTTACACACTCTTATATCTTCACCATTATTTTTTATATAAAAAGTGTTGTTGTTTCTTCTTCGACCTCTCATTCCCCCAATTCGAATATATCGGTAAGTGGGAACAACGTCTACCATAGAATTCGCAATGAATTGTCTCTGTTTTTCTATGTCACCGAGTTCCCAAAATGATGAAAACAACGCTTTTCGATCTTCATCCGTAAAGTTCTCAGAACATTTGTGTTTGCATCGCTGTAAGCATGGAGCTTTAATTTATTTTTTAGGGCAGACTTTTTTATGCTTAGAATTTGAGATGTATTTTTGGCCGTTGTTTCTTAGTTTTTTTGTCATTGTCCGTTTCCATCTATAACACTACGCTAGTTGCAAAGTTAGACAAGCCAGGCACATGGCGTTTTGGCATAATTCGGGTACGCTGAATCCAATGGTGTCCACCGTTTTTTTAGGTTATCTCTTGTTTTCGAGATATACCGTTATTTCGAAAATGGAGGAGGTTGCACAACATATATTCGCGTAACTAAAAAACGGTTTAGTTTATTGAAATTATTAAAAAAACCGAAATTCCGCAATAAAATTAATAAATCCTTTAAGAAAAATGTTTGTAATATACGGTGGGCATCATTGAATTCAGCTTACCCGAATTATGGTAAAACTCCATGTGCACGGCTTGTCTAAAAAAAAGTGTAAATTTCGAGCAGTGTAATTATATAAGTTTTTATAAAAAAAAAATTGTTTACAACGTTAAGTTCGTTAAAATGCTAAGATGATGTTTAAAACTATGTTAGACTTAATTAATTTATAATAAATTTCCAATATCTACATAAATTTTTTCCATATTCTTATAAATTTTGATTTTTTACATTATGTCAATAATGTAAATTGCTTAAAAAATGCAGCGATTTAATAATAAAATGTTAAATTTTTAATTGTTTACTTTATGTAAAATATGTAAATAAAAATAATTTTCAATAAAATTTTAATTTTTACATCAATCTGAAAATCATATAATTTAAACATGAAAAAAATTCATTTTACACAGTGTAAGCAATGTAAAACGAAATGTAAACAATGTAAAATTGAGTAAAACAACAATTATTTTGATGTAAGCCATATGTCTGCATAAAATACAAAATTAACTTTTATAAAATAATAAGCGTATTAGTAAGTTAGTTTTAAGTTATTCAGATTATAAGTGTTTTACAAGAGAAGATGGTGCATTATAAAATGAAGATGGAGCATTATAAAATAAATAAACCTTCATCATCATCATCATCATCATCATCATCACAACCATCAACAAATTTAAGTTTATCAGGGGTGTCATGGAAATCGAAAACGTAAAACGAAAAAATTTGGAAGTTCTTTTTAATAAACTTTTAGTCTAATTTTTACAATTTTTGTTAAAGAATTATGTTTAATGGAGCAATATCTGTATAATAATTGTCATAAAATTTTTTTATTACAGAAATCTTATTGAAAAACGACTTTTAAAATTCTTTCGTTTTTCGTTTTCGATTTCCATGACACCCCTGTATATAAAGAATATATGGAAAATGATGATGATGATGATAATGATGTTCTACTTAATATAGATATTAATTATCCCCCATCAATATCAACACCATCAAATATTTATAATGATTTGATGGGAGTTGATAATGATATTTTATTAAATGTAAATATAGATTAAGTAGTTTTAAGGAGTCAAATGAACACTAAATATATATCTAAATAGTTTATAAGAACTCAATAAATATAATTTAGATTGTAAGTATGTAAATGTATTTTAAATAGTTTATAAGAATCAATCATTGTTATGTAGATTATAAGATTGTTATATGAAAAATAAAAAAAAGATAATAATAAATAAATAAAATTTTTATAATATAAAAATTAACAACAACCAGATTTTTTTTTTATTAATTTTATTTATTGTATATATAAGCTGCGTTCGTTTACCCCAAAAATTTGTACAATTTTGTACTGGATTTTGCTGAAATGCGTTCGCGTACACATAAATTTGTAAAATTTTCATGTAACTCACCTACTGGATTTTACTGGGATTTTACTGGAAAAGTAAACGAACGCACATATAGATAAAAGAAATAAAAATATAATATAGTTTTTCATATTTAAATTAGATTTTCTCTTTCAAGTGAAATTGCATTTTTAAGGCGTAAACTTCATAGTTGTGATAGCTGCAATATAGGTTTTCTGGATACTTTTTTATTAAGATCCTTTAAATTTATACATACATCCAAAATCCTCTATATTAAAAATTGTTTGCTGTATCATTTTTTCCAACCATTTTCTTTTCTCTACTCCTCTAACATAAATTTTGCATTTTTTTTAAATTATCTTTTAAAAAATTACAAACGCTCTTAAATGATACTACTCCTGTACTCCAGTTTAGATGACGAAAATATTTTATTAGTCAATATGCTTCTTATCGATCCTTTTGTGATAAACAATTGAAATCAAAAGGTGGTTTTAAAGTGAAATTTATGCATTCCTTTGACTTAACAACAATTGCAACTTCTTTAACGATAAATGTGTGTGATTTTAATTTAAAACCTTGTAAATCAATGAAAACATGTGGCAATACATCTTTTTCTTCTTCTTTTTATTTGTGATTTAGGATTTATACAATTTTCCGAACTTGTCCCTTTAATGCAACATATTCAATGATTCGATCGTGAATGAGAATACAATAAGCTGATTTGTTTGCTGGAATATTAGTAGCTGTTTCAAATTCGATTTTTATATCAATAGGACCACTAACTATAGATTCGTTTTGATAACTAACATCTACTACTATACATAATTGGAGCATTATTTTTATACTCTTGAGATGTGAGAAGCGGCTGGGAGTCTCGCATATAGTAGTTTTCTTGAAATCTTAAATACATATCATATAGAATTGCATAACGTTCATTCTTAAACTTTATGTTAAGATCGTCATATTTATAAGACTCGGAATTTAAATGTACTTTTACATTAGTTAAATCGCAGTGGAGAAATTTCTTTTCATGTTGGAATGAAATCAAAACACAACGAGGGCGTTCTCTATTGGCTGCCATCTTATCATTCCCCACATGATTAGTTGACATATTTAGTGGTGGATTAATACGACAATCCCGCCCCTAAATTATCAAAGTGCCGATTTGCCGATTTTTGCTCCAAAAATGCCGATTTTTTGATTAACACTTAAAAGACGATTACTTTTTGTTTGTTTGATAATAACATACTAACTTTAAGCTATACTGAAATAGTTGGAACATTGAAAAGAGACAACTGTTATTAAGTCAGCGCTTCTTCTAAAGAAAAAAGGGTTAGTTTTATTCAATATTATATGCAGTGTTTGTAATGTGTTGGGTTAATACATTTTTATTTGAAAAATATTCCACTATGAAGAATTAAAGACCAAAGTTAAAAAGAAATAATTTTTAAACCTAAAATAATTCAGTTAAAATTTCTTTTTCTATAAGGAAAATATAAAATACTTTATATTTGTGTTTGAAAATGGATTGATATATTAAAAGAATAGAGGTAAGCTAAATTTATATTCACTATTAATGAATATAGTTTAAACAAAAATACTTTGATAATTAAATTAAACATTTTTTTTTAAGATTATAACGCAATTGAGGACTATAGTACATACTTAATAAAAAATGGCGAGTTCCCACTTTGAAGCAATACATTTTTGACACCTAATGCGCACATAAGAAATGTGGTATGTAACGATCAGTTTTACAAACTGAATGTTTTGATACAGTTATTTTTTAGTATTCTCCCTAATGCTGGGTACAGACAGTGCAATCTACATCAATGCAGTCTCAAAATATCTATACGTTTTGATGTTGATGCAATCTGGAATGAATGAAAAATGAATTTAATTTGCTAGATTGCGTAAATGCATTGCATAGTGTGTACCCAGCATTACAAACCTGCTTCGTAGTAACACAGCGTTTACATTTGACAGTACTGGTAAGACAGTTAGAAAATACATATTGGTTGCCAAAAACACTACTAACTGTCTTCGTGACGTAGGCGTCCAGACAGTAGTTAAATAAGAAAGTTAAAAAAACTTTTTATTTAACTACAATTTATTTGTAAAACGTTTATTTTGATTGATTCTTTTGTAATTTAATAATTTAAAAACATTATTTAATGCTGAATTGTTCTTATTTGTAAGTAAGAATAGGTTTTATTGTATTTAAAGTAAGTATTTTTAATATGCCGATTTTTTTAAATTAAAGTGCCAATAATGCCGATTTTTTTTGTAAAATATGCCGATTTTTTATCAAAATCATTTGGCACCCCTGGTGGCAGCCAATAATTTAATACGTTTATGTCAATGAATGGAAAAAAATGTTTTGTAAAAAAGGACCAGAAAAAAGGTTCGATTTTCATCCCTCAGACGTTCGCATTTTGAAAAAGTACCAAATTTATATTTGTATTTTTAAGATAAGTTACGAATGTGATTTAATTTTTATTTCTATGTTTATTAATTTATAAGTTTGAACAAAAGTGTCGAATTTCAAAAAGTACCAGCCAGACATATGTCCGCTTATTATATTTTTTTAACGAAAAGCGATAAGCATTAACATTTATTCAATATTTTTTAGTTTATGAGATATGAGGTGAGCAAATTAACATTAATATAACATTCAAATTTCCAAAAATCCCAACCACTGGACCAAATCTTAACTTTTTAGCTTCAGGCGTTTAGGCTGTGCGATGATGAATCAGTCAGTCAGTAACGTTACAATTTTATATATTCCTCATAAAACAATGGGAACATTCATAAGTTGTAACTGTTGCGCTACCGTTGAGTGTTTTTTTATGAAAAATTATGTGAAAATGTTTTTTTTTTGGTTACTGAAGTAATCTTAATATTTAATCGTAAAAAAGTCTCCTTATCGTTTTTTATACCCTTCACCACAGGTGGAAAAGGGTATATATAAGTTTGCCATTTCGTGTGTAATTTCTATAATATTGATCTTAGACCCTATAAAGTATATATATTCTGGGTCCTTATGAGAGATGTTGATTTAACGATGTCTGTCCGTCCGTCCGTCTGTCCATCCGTCTGTCCGTCTTACGTTTGATATGTGTTTTCCGAATACTCCAGACATGATAGCGACTAGGTTGTTTTACATTTATGTCTTATATAGTCTACCATTTCTTGCTCTTGAAATTCAGCAAGATCGGTCCACAAATGGCTGAGATATGACCAAAAAACCACGACTGCTTCTGATTTTGCCAAAAAATCCCTTGTTGTTGTTGTATTTTTTTATTTCTGTATACCTTGAGAACGGCAAGAGCCAAAGTTTCCAAATTAGATACACACATTAACGTTATCAATACACAGCATCCCACAAAATGTGGGAGGGATTAAAGAAGTGGGCGTGGTACCTCCCGTACAAAAAATATCAAAAATTGTATAAAAACCTGATTTTTTGTCGCCTTATATATCAAAATATCGAAAATTTTTAATAGAAAATATTTTCTGAAAAACTCGGGAAAATCGGTTCAGATACGAAAAAGTTATGACCAAAATATTAATTTTTTTTTGAAAAATACCCATTTTCGGGAACCATAGATCTTCCCGAGTCCAAGTTTTATAACCAAAATAACTGGAAAATTTCTTCTTTAACACATCGGTATATAAATCTGTCAAATCGGCTAAGAAATAGCAGAGTTATGACCAAAATACTGAAATCCCAAAAATTACTCTTTTTTGTAATTAAGTTTGTTTTTTATACCCTTCACCGAAGGTCCTAATACCCTATAAAGTTCTGGGTATTCTGGGTCCTTATGAAAAGCGAAGTTCAAATCCAGTTGTCCGTTTCTCCCCCCCCCCCCCCCCCCTCCACTTTTGCATTTGTTTATATATACTAGCATAATGCTCAATATGATTTTCGTTATCAGCCTTCTTTATTATTTCATCTATTTCACGAAATAATTTTAACAAATAGAAACTAGGAGTTTTTGTTTCGTTTTGCTTCTTAAAAACTCGCCAAAAAAGATAAATCTACGGTATGACAACAGTGCCTATACTAAAAGAAACCAAACAAACATACATACATGGTACAAACTATTTTCGTGATTATAGACCACCTATTATGGTTCACAACTCAAATATGTAGTTGATTTATAATTTTGGTATTATGGTTTACAACTTTGCTTTATTGTGGTGAACTAAAACATCAAAAATAATTACAACTCAGCTGTGTTGAGTTGTGAACTGTAAACTCATCATATTTACTTTTAATGATATTCATAAAACGTTCCTTCATGGTCCGGTTGTCTAGGGGGTTTGCTTAGGTTAGAAACTGTGAGTCCCTGGTTCAAAGAGAAATTTTTTTTTTAATTTTTTTATGTTCTGAAACGATTTAAAAAAATATTTACCAGTTTTAACTTTTTAAATTTAATTTATAATGAAGTTTTATGTATTGTTTATATGTATGTTTATGTAGAAATTATTTCGGTTTTGTCTAGTTGCTCTGTACTCTGCTCGCACAATGGTGAAGGGTATATAAGATTCGGCACAGCCGAATATAGCACTCTTACTTGTTTTTAAACAACCTTGTGCATATGATAAAGTTTTTGTCAAACTAACTTAAACTTTGTTTATTATTTTTTTTTTTTTTTTTTTGCAAATCACTTCGTTAATTGTTTTTTTACTCATGGTGCATAAATATGTACTTATGTTGAAGTGTCAACCCACAAAAAAATTGTTGCTAAGCTTTTTTGTGCGTTTTAAATCAGTGATCCCGACATAGCTATTATGGAACTAGGCTCTTTTACTCCTGGCCCGTAATTTTTCCCGTTAGCTCTTTTCAAACGTGGTTTTGGAACGTTTGGCACTTTTAACATCTATCAGTAAATACTTCCGTTTTTACCCTCTTGTTTTGTCTTTGGTTCAATTTTATATGTGTACACATTTTTTGCTTCGGTTAATAGTATAGAAAGGCTTGGGAATCAAATCCTGTGATTAAAAAATGGATTAAGCCAACAAAAGATCCGTCAAAAGCTTTATGCGGATATTACATTTCAATAAAAAAAGCTTAACATTTTCATTTAGTACACCATTCGGAGACTCAAAAACATAAAAAAGTATGGCGCCATTTAATGATGTTGTACTATCCCAACCAGATATATAATTTTCGCCAGATGTTCCGACAGAAAAGTAAATTGCACACACAAATCTTGCTTTATATATATATATGTAATCCTTTAATTCCCTGTGGAACATAGGCTAATTCGGCGAAATTATGACATTTTGAATATGACATAACTTTAAAAAAAAAAAATTTAAAATTGTTCTTGTTCATGTATGTTCCTAATAGGATAAAAGGAACCTTCGCACCAAATTTCATTAAAATCGAAAGGGGTCGTGTCCCACTCTTGGTCGATTTGACATGGAATTACCCATACACAATTTTTAGCAATGAATAACCTTTGCGAAGCAAGCGTGTTTGTAAAAATAAGTTCAATTGAAACATAAATATAAAAAGTCAGAATTTTATATAAAAACAAACATATGGCCAGAAGAAGAATTTAACACTTTTTCAAAATGACTGTTCATATTTTTAATTCTTTTTATTGAAATGTTACATATTGTAATGTAAATTTTTGAATACAATTTTAAAGTAGTAATTTTATTAAGCATTATTATGTTTGTATATTAATATTTTTTAAATAAATGAGTTTGAAGTACAAAAATGAATAATAAATGGATTTAAAACAGAACAATCTTTGATTTTTAACGTAGCACGTTTGAGCTCGGTCGGCACGTTTTGCCATTGAATAGTTGTCATATCTGTTTAAAATACATTTTTGTGGTATTGCATTTTATTACAAATTCGCAACAATTGTTACAAGTCAATGTTTAAAAAAAATTTACTCGTAACAATTTTTACAAATTTGTGAAAATTTTTAGTAAATGAACACAGCTATTATTTACAAGTTATCGGGCATGTTCTGAAAATCGAAAAACGCTTAACGTTTGCGATTCTGTCTTAAAATCGCATAATAGGTGATCTGTAAATCGCAATCGCAAGAAGTTTGGGGACTTTAAATCGCAAAAGTATGCCCAACTAGAATATTTTTAAGAGTTTCAGAATACCATAAATCTGGGGGTTACTCTCTATCGCGATGCGAAAGAAAATGGTAGCAAATCTAGTGATTGGTACTTTTAAATGCGTTTGCGCATTTGTCTTTCGCATCTTTTTTCACTTTTCGCATATAATCACTATTTATTTTATTTAAATTTTCCAATTTAATTTTTTTTAATATTTTGACATTTCATTGCTGTCAATTAGCGTTATGTTTAACTTTTATTGCCAGTATTTCTTCATTTCAAAAAAAAAGGACCAAGTTGGAATTAGATTAGTTGGTAGATTGTTGAATGTGGGCTAATCATCCACTCTTTGGAAAAAAAAGGAGAATGAACCCGGGATGTTTTGTCGTTATGGGTAATAAATTGTGACAAAAGCTATCTAAATGCCAAATGATTAGTAGTTAATGATCCCACCATTTTTAGTTCAGTTCTCTAAACGCTTTCATTCTTTGAATTAAATTTAGGAATATTAAACCTTTTTACATCTTGTGACAAAATAATAACAAAAATCAGAGCTACAAAACGTTAAAATTTTTAATTACACATGGAGCCAATTACACATGGGCTACACATAAGGTGGCAGCACTGGTAGTTTATCAAGATGGCCCACAAAATATACAGCCCCAATTATGAGTAAAAATTCCGCGGGAGTTCAATTTTAAAAATGGGAAAAGGAAAAAAATACAGCTGTAATTTTTATTTATAATTGGGCTGATAATATTCTAATGCAACTATGAACTTCAACTAACCGCAATTTGATAAAACAAATATTCCAGTGGATGTTACTGAAAAAAGCTGTTTTTAATGTTTGTTGCATATTTCTAAAAAAAAAAATATTACGTGCTTTTTTTAATTATAATTACTTGTGGTACTTGTGTAGTACCGCTGCTACTTATTCTTCTCCCCATGAAAAATACAATTGGGCATTTTTTTCAAAATAATTCTCTGTGTGTTTGGACAATATCAATGTTCACCTAAAATAATAAATTTAGTTCGAAATGATCGTTCAAGTATAAACATACTCAATTGTTAAAATAAACAATTTCTAAACACATTTTTTAATAATTTTCTTGTATATTAACAAACTAAGTGAATTTTTATAAAGAAAAGCTATTTAAAATATTTGTAAAATCGGTAAACGAAACAATTGTTTTTAAAACTAATAATAAAAAAAATTAAAAAATTTTAATGTTTAAAAAGATATTTGTAAAACAATGCAAAAAAAATTCTATTTTTTTGACGAAAATTAAATACTTTCTTCGATTAAGACAATTTTTGTGTACAAAATATACATTTTGCGAAAAAAGGACTTTTTGTGGATAAAAGAGACTGTAAAAGAGTGGCCCTTCTAGAAAGAGTTTTTACGAAAAGAGAACTTTTGTGAAAGGACAAAAAGTGTTTTTTTGTTTGGTAAAAAAGGACATATTTGTAGAAAAAGTGACTAAAAAGAAAATTAAAAAGGTCTTTTTACGAAAATTTTTGCAGAAAAAGTAACTTTTTGTAAAAAAGTGACTTGTTATAAAAAAGTCACTTCTTAAGGAAAATGTGATTTTCTGGAGAACGAGTGACTTTTTGTTGAAAATGTGACTGTTTATGGAAAAATAAAACTTTTGTGAAAAAGGGACTTTGTAAGCTTCTG
This sequence comes from Pollenia griseotomentosa, assembly GCA_963931875.1. Taxonomy (NCBI): domain Eukaryota; kingdom Metazoa; phylum Arthropoda; class Insecta; order Diptera; family Polleniidae; genus Pollenia; species Pollenia griseotomentosa. Next base: position 195,909,352 of record OZ007561.1, on the reverse strand, counting down.
GGAAAATGTGAATTTATTTGGAAAAAGTGAATATATGTTGAAAATGTGACTTTTGGTGAAAAAGCGAACTTTCGGTAAATCCTGACTTAAGTAGAAGAAGAGGCTTTTTGTGGAAAATTTTACTTTTTAACTTTATGTGAAAAAGTGACTTTCAGTGTGCGAAAATAAACACTAAATATCGCTCCTTAGTGTTCGGTAGATATGTGGAAAACACAAACGCTTTAACGTTTCCCTGTTTGTCATCTTTCGATCACAAAAATAATACTGTTTATTATCAAACTCAACAAACGATGAGAAAATTTAATTCCGTTCGGTTTTTTAGAAAACCACAAACTTCGTTGTGTTCGGTTCAGCTCATTAATGTTCGTTCACTTCTGTTGTGCGTAGCGCCCTTTTGGCTGGTAAAAGAAACCAACAATTTTTTACAAAAATCACTACAATTGTTCTGCTTTTTTTTAACGAAGAACGAAACACTATATACAGCCATATCACAGAGTACAATTCGTTCGGAATGATTTCGTTTGGAACCGAAGAAAACATATTTGTTTACTGATAAAAAGTGTAATTTGAAAGTTTTTTGGCCTTTCAGATACAGAAAACACCCATTCCGTTCATGAAAACAAAAATGGTTTCATTCCGAAAAATTTTTCGTCAACGGAATGAATTCCGTTTCTAAACGAAATTGTACTCTGTGCCATGGCTGATAATGTTCCGCTCTTTCTTGAAAATAGTTAATAACGCTATTAAGGGTTGTGTGCGCCTACACAAACACTAAAAAAATACATATCGTTCCTGGGTGTGTGAGCCGAGTACTAAATAATGTTCTGTTTATTTTTGAACACTGATACATACTAACAATTGATTATAAATAATTAACATTTGAATAAATAAGTGAAGGTTATGAATTAAAAAAATATATTGGCATAATCGAACTCAACACTTTTTATTGTAATTTTCTTAAAACCTACTTTCTGATAAGGCGCAACATATTTATTTATTCTTATGCTTAGATACTAGTGCCAAAATAACACGATAATGTATTTAAATAGTCTTTGACTTCCACCATAAAATTTTCTCTTAAAACATAATTATTCATAATTTTTAAATAGTCAGAAATTAAGATAAGCCACAGAAACAAAACAAGATAACCCAAAAAAGAGCAAAAATCTTAAAAAAGTGTGTTCTAGTTTGGCATAATTTTTGATTACTACCCAAGCAATTGGAAAGCACTTTTACACAAGAAACCAAAAGGCTTAAAAGGCAACCCAATTATAATACTGTGAGGACAGTGTTCCATAACAAAAACTAAAATTTGGGTAGAAAACACATTAATATTTTTTTCCCAGGAAATTCCCAGAACATTTTCCCTTGTAGAAACCCTAATTAACAAACACAAGAGCTATAATAACCAAATATTTATTAATAGCTGCTTTACACTATCACACAAGTTTTACGTATTTTGGAAAAAATTCAAACCTGTTATAATAAGCTGTTATTGTTTTTTGAAAATTTTTAAACAATAACTAGATCAGGGAAGCATTTTTGTTAAATACTTAAGACTCTGTGGGATAGTGTATAACGGCCTTAAATAGAAAAAATTTGTAAGAAAGCATTTAATCAAAATTATTAAAAATGTAGCAAAACTTGCGCTTAAACGAATGTGTGGATTTGTCATAAACTGATGCAGTTTATCTCATTATTGGCAAAAAAAAAAATTTTTATATAATTTTTTTTTAAATAACAAGCAAGTGGAAGGCAACACAGTTTAAAAAAATTCAGTTTAAAACAAACTGTAAATGATAACAGTTAAAAGGAGAAGAGTGTGAAAATTTCCACTTTAAGCTTTTAACAAAATGACTTCTCAAAATATTTTCCAAAGGCATCTACGTTCTTTTATTTTTCGCAAATATATGGATATTATTACTAAAATTTCGATAATTGCATTTTGTTGTTTAATCCTGAGTTCCAAATATATGACATCATATTTCGGTCCAGAGAGTTTACCAAATGCATCCCAGCTTAGGGAAAAAGAGTTTGCGGATAAAACCCAGCTAACGGTACAAGAAACGATAATAAAACCTGTAGTTCAAGTAAACACAACTGAAAATTCGTTCAAATCAAAACTAAAAATTATTTTAAATTGTCTTGATTTACCGTTACGCGAAGAGAAATTGCAGTATGGTGAATATTGGTTGATTAAAAATCATATACGAGGTAGCAAAAGTATAAATATGGGCTGTGGAGAATCCATTACTTATACCACCAATGGGGATTATACGTTTATGGACAATTTACCAACAGTTGTTGAACGGTAAGTTGAAAACATTTAAATAAAAATTGTTTTTTAAATTAAAGATATTTAGTTTTATTAAAAGAAAAAAAAAGTTGGTACCAAACTGTTTAGGACAGGGGCGGGCAAACTTTTTTTTTCTTTTTTATGTGCGATGGATTAAAAAATAATGTGTTAAACTAAAAACAAATAAAAGTGTAATTAAGGTCTTAATTGAAAATAATATACATATCAAATAAATTGTATATCGAGTCATTACCACAAAAAAAAGCTTAAGCGACATAATTTTCGACTTTCGTTTTTTTTTAATAAATGAATTTATTGACAGCACTTACATCATCTTCTAAAATAAAATGGTCACATAAGGCACCCCTATTCATTATTGCAATGGAAATGTTCATAACTGAAACTAAACTGTTCATTTACTTAACTGGCAATTATAATGGCAAGCTTATGAAAGTGGAAAATAACAATATAGAAACGGCACAAAGTTATTACTTAATTTGTAAAATAACGTACCACGTAAAACAAAAAAAAAAAATATATATATTTGTATTAACGAAACTGTGTTTTTAAATAAATAAAAAATAAGTTCATTACGTTAATGATACATTACATTTCATAAATGAAAATTTATGGTCCATTGTAAAATTTCTGTTATAGAAATAAGAAAAAATATCTTTGTGTTTATGACGATTTCTAAGTTTATGAAACGATTTTCGTAGCGGGAATAACGCGCTACTTTGGCACAACAATAATGACAAAATACCTACGAAGGATTTCCTCTTAGTGAAGTCCTGTTAAGTTAGGCACAATCGAATAGTTGCCATAAAGTGATCATCAGGGAACTTCGTAATTGCAATTTGATGTTTTTCATCTGAGAAAACGATGCCTCACATAGATAAGTGGAACAAAGAAATGCAACTTTCTTAATTGCTACCGATCTCAACAATGGATATTTTTCTTCTGGTAACAAATTCCTCAAATAGTTTTCATTTGCACGTGGTGTTAGAAATATATCTGATTGTAGTGTTGCAATTTCTAACTCGTGATCCGATGAATTCAACTGAACGTTTTGAGACAGATTTAATGAAATACACTCGTTATCGAATTCTCCAAAAGAAAATTAAATAAGTTCAAAAATCTGTTAAAGATAATTGATATTTGCAAATCGTCTTTTAAATTCTCGATTTAAATTTCATAGTTCAGTATAAAACATTTCAATATTACATTTACCAGTAAATTTAATAGCGGAGTTCAGTATTAGTCTTGCAAAAGTGCATGCACAAGTGTATGTACAATATCGTACGTACAATATCGTTGCACTTTTTTAAATCCAACAATAAAATACACAAAGTTTCCGTTAGATTTCATTAAAGTACAACGATATTTTGCATTTGCCCTTTTGCAAGCCTAATTTTGAACTTCGCTAATATGTTTTTTTAAATATGGGAAATATTTAGAATTTTGCCTTTTTTATTGTGAAACATAAAGTTTTAATTTTGCTTTAAAAGCATTTAAAAATTAAAGCTTTTCCTTTTGTATGTAATTGTAAATTAAGCGAAATGTAATGGCCCATTAAATTCGTAATTTTTTCCCATTTTGGATCATGCAATAATTTAGGAAGAAGACTAAGAAATCTGTCAAAAAAGCTTTTTTCATTTTTGTCGAAAGTGGAATAGTCAAGTTTTGAAAAGAACCTACTCAAATATTCTGGGTCCTTGAGTAATTCTAAGTCGATTAAGCAATGTCCGTATGTCTGTCTGTCCGTCTGTTGAAATCACGTTCACTTTTCGAAAAGAAAAGAACATCGTTGGTGTTAATTGTTTTTAGTTCTCCTACGCAGTTCGGTATTTAAATCCAGCAAAATTGGTCCAGTTAGAAAAGAGTTTTTAAATCCATATGTGAAACAACCACCCAAAAAAATTTCTTTATAATTTTGTTACAAAAACCAACATAAATAGTTGAGGAATGCACATATTGATAAAAGATTTTGCAAAAAATCGTTCTATATGCCTAGAAATCATATTACAAAATTTCGTGAAGATATTAAGCCCACTCTCGATAAACACAATAGTACGCCTAAAACCGTAACGAATAATGATGCTTTTATAATAAATTTTGGCCTGTCGGTTTTTTGGAAGTTTTATATAACAAGAAATCACACTGTTCATTTTCTTCGGGATCGGTCCATAATTTACTGTACAAAGCCTACTTTCGAAAAAAGCTTGATTACACGTAAAACCGTAACGAATAATGCTTATAATAAAATTGGGTCAGTCATAGTTTTATAAGACTATAAATCATTTTGTCAAATTTCGTGTAGATCGGCTCATATAAAGCCCACTCCGGAAGTATTCTAATTGTAGGTGGAGGGTATCAAAGATTCGGCACAGCCGAATGTAGCACTCTATCTTGCTGAATTTAAAATCGGAGATAAACATCGCTACAATTATTCTTTGGGTGAATCGAAATATAAATCAATTTTTAAGTGAATTGATACCTTTAATAAAAAAAATATATTCCATATCAGAAGGAATATTTTACAAATTTTGAATCTGCCGCCATATTAAACTCCTCCAAGTAATCTTAAATTCCCCTTTTATTCTCTTTCAGTTGGTTAGCTCCCATTAGTTTTGCCCTTTATACACCCGGTGATGACTACGATGCCGCCATGAATTCTATACAATATGTGCGCAATTGTCTGCCTCAAAGCCAACTAATACGCGACTATGTTACATTCCACATATTTTTTCCCAAAGATCATCTACCCTCATTTGTAGCCAAAAATGAGGAAGAAGCCATACAATGGACTTACGATTGTGAGATGCAGGATGCCCCTTACGCAAATGTTAATCGTTCTGAGATGTATAAGACCCTTAAGAATCTAACATATCCCATAAATGTCGCCCGAAATATTGCTCGAAAAGCGGCAAACACATATTTTATTTTTGCCTGCGACATAGAACTTTATCCCAGTTTGTATTTGGTAAAAGAATTCCTTGAAATGGTTATCAGAAATCCGGAAGCTGTATTAGAAGGTACAAGCCCTAAAGTTTTTGTCCTACCTGTTTTTGAGGTGAAAAAGAATGTCACTTTACCCAATAATAAAGACGAACTAACGAATTTGTTGCATGAAAAATCGGTCATACCATTTCACATGTACGTATGTTCAAATTGTCATTTGGTACCGAAACAAAACCATTGGGTAGAGGCCAACAGCAGTCAAGAACTAGAAGTGTTTACAGTGGCTAAGCGTTATGATAAATTTTCTTCATGGGAGCCTTTTTATATAAGTGATAACAAGGAGCCCATATTCGATGAACGTGTAACGTGGGAGGGACAATCGAATAAACGAATACAAAATTATGCCATGTGTTTAATGGACTATGAATATCACATATTGCATCCTGCCTTTCTGGTACATGCACCGGGTATTAAAAAAATAAATTGGAAATCGAGTGAGACCAAATTAAGATTAAAATATGCTGCAGCAATGAATAAAATTATATCTAAAAAAATTATACCAGAATACAGTGTGTTGTATGGAAAGAATACGAAATGTAGAGTATAAAAGTAGAGAATATTATTTACACCTGAATTGTTACCACAGTATTAAGTATATTATTGAAAAAAAAAAAATTTAATATTAAACAGTTAACAGTGCTAAATTCGCCAATGCCGAATACCCTTCACCAAATTCGTATAAAAGTAATTTCATTTTTTATCTTTTCTGAATTCGTCAAATACCCCGTAGAGGACATGTGAATTATGTTAAAATATTCAATATTAAACAAATGACATACATATCGAGCCTTTGGTGCAATACCGTGGTAATTCAAAAAATCATGAACTGAGAAAAATGAATTTGAAATTTTCAGCCGTCTTTTTGATAGTATTTTCGTTTACTAAAGTTATTTTTTTACAAGTTTTTAAATAAAGATGAATGTTTTGTAATTAAAAAAAGGTTAAAAATATGAAATATTTATTTATATTTAGGTATTTTGTATCAACCTATCAATGATGTATCGTTATTGTCACAAAATTAACGACCAATTTATTAATTAATTCGGAATATATCGTTATAGCAAATAAACTTTTAAGATTTTTTAAATTATGCCGAAATTAAACCATATATTATAATAAATAAAGAAGACAATATCGATTTTTGGATTTTTATAAATTTTTCAGTTTTGTTTGATTTTTATTTTCATAGTTTTAAAAAATATAAGAACTTTAAACAAATTTCTAAAAAAAGATGTTATTAAATTAGTTTTAATTAAGTCCATAAGATCAGATTTTTTTTATCTGAAATACTTGGTTTTGTTCGGTAGGCCTTGTTTAGTTGTATCTCGCATTTGTTTTTTTTTCAATCACAACGATCTCCTGAGACTCGCTCTCCGTATATGATGTTTTGATGAATATAGATCTTGGAGCAGTTGACAAAATTTTTATGACTTTTAACTCAGATATTTTCATTTGTTTTAAGTTTGTTAAATCGGAGGCAAGTTGTTTTATATCTAGAAAATCTTCGTAAGACATAGCTACAACATGAAAAGGTTCTCCTTTCTTTTTTGCTGACTTTACAATAGAGATGAAAGATTCAGGAGTGTATATAGGTCCACTTTTCAGCATTCGTCTGACTTCTTTTTCTATTAGTGCATGACAGGAATCACCTTCATTTTGTGTGTGACCCTAAATGAGGCACTTATGTGTTATGAAATTAAAGCCAAACTTTTTAACTGCATATATGTACAAGGTAGGCCTTCCAATCGCGAATCCCGAATCTCGGGATTTCTGATTTCTAATCCCGGGATTTTCGGGATCCCGATTTTTTTTTATATTCTTTTGTATTTTTACTTTTTTTTATAACTTGTATAAAGAATCTTTATACAAGATACGTGTATTTGTTGACAAAAAAAGTTAAAATTACATTTGGATAGATTTAAAATACATATGGACAATTTAAAATTGTATTTGAAAATTTTAAATTTATTTGGACAGTTTTAAAATATATTTGACAAATTTAAAATATTTGGATAATTTCAAAATACATTAACGCTGGGTTTTTGAGATGCCAGTTAAACAAGGTTTAGTTAATCTGAAAATATATTTGTGCCGCCATTACATAATTTTTTTACGGAACAGCTTAGTTTTGCTTTAAATGTTGGTCTTTAATACAACTGAACTCTAGTTCAGTTGAAATTTTGCAAAACCATACACAATTTACAACTTATCACTAGCAGTTGTTCAATTTCAACTCAACTGTAAATTAAGTAAATAGTTTAATTTACAAACAGCATTAAGTTTTTAAATTAAGCTTAAAATTTGCATAAATTAAATCGAAAAATCTTAACAATTTATAAAATGTAAGTACTATAAATTTGAATCTTTGTGTAAATGAATTTCAATTGATTTTTTGTATGGATAAGAAAAAGGAAAAATTTTATTTACAAAAATATATTAACGTATTTACGTTGTAAATATTATTGTTAACATGATTTCAATAATGTAAATTTTGATAAAACGGTTAGTTGTAGTTTAAAATAGACAATGATATATGCTGTAAATGTATTACAATATGGTGTAATTTATAATCTTAACAAAAATGTTAACTATTTAAATAATAAAAAAAAACAAGAAATAATTTTCATGTTTCTAAATAATAATTCTAAGATTGCCCACTAATTCCGGAACAATAGTTGATTCCCAAAATGCTCTCACTGACGGCATATTTTCTGATGTTAGCGCACAGTACAAAAATCTCGCGTACCTGGCAGAAAGAGTAATTTTGGTTGCAAAAAAATGTTTAAACTTCAAGATAAAGCAATCGTTGTCAGTCAACTTCATAAAATATAAGTTTGTGGTGCCAAATAAGATATAAATTATAATTATAAATTATAAGAGTTTTTTAACTCACTGTATTTTTCAGGCATGTCACCCCACCTTTTACGACTACAGTTTGATCTCCGGTTATTTTACTTTGAGCACACCATAGCAGTGCAATAGTACGCTGCTACGAATTCCAATGATTCTCACAGACGTGACCATTGAATTCAAGCGTTCAATTTTCCATTAGATTGGCATTCGTAATGACAGGTTGTAAGGTCAAATGGTGTCTGCTTGAGCTTATTTGCGTTGGCTAAAGGCGAACTAACAAAAAACATACACTCAATTGCTTTCCAATATTAATATTGATTTTATTTAATTCATTTTCCTACACAAAATATAATAGGTACTTTCTTTTACTTTAAATTTTACTTTTAAGAGATCAAACAATGCATATGCTTGTTACGTTAATGAAATACATTAAATTGAAAAAAATAAATGGTTGATGTGTTTTGTTAATCCGCGTCTTCAACGGTACATTCCTCTTGATGTCAAAATCCAATCCCCACAAACTTAAAATACATTCGATACTTTTTATTGAACAACGAAAATATTCACTAGAAATAATTTGTATGGCAGAACAACGTTTGCCAGGTCAGCTAGTATATTTTTCGAAATACCAGAAAATTTAACTATAAACCTCGATCCAAAACTTACCCGTACCTTCAATGTTTTTCATTTACACGTTTTAAAATTTCACAATTCGATATTGTCAGAAAAAACAAATAATATTATTATACCAAACCAAAAAGTTAAAACGGGCTAAATTTAAATAACAAAGTCTTAGTCCAAACATGAATTTTTTTTTTTGCAGCATTTCATAAGCTTATGGATGAGAATGGTGAGAAGATTGGAGAGGGGTTTTGAGTTTTATGTCCTCTGCAATTCTGTTTTAACAACATATAGTTGCCTCTAGGTGTATTTTTATTTATATATAAAATTTAAAAAATAGAAGAGTAAACCCCCAAGATAAAAATACAAAAATTGCAAGACTAGAACTTCATAATCTGGACACTAATGCAATTTCGAAGCAGAATTTTAAAACATTGCAAGTCTGGACGATGCCGAAGGGGCTAATTTTGAGCGTCTTTTAGTTTAGGTCTTTACATTTTTATCAGGTTTCAGGTACTTAAAAACTGCTTATATTTTGAATTTAACAGTTGTTCCGAAAATAAAAATGATCAATGATGTTATTCACCACTACAACGTATTTTCCCTGTGGCAACTCTTTCTTATTGTTTGGAAATCATTGCTACTCACATCTGTTTTGTGTAACTGCCCGTCTTTACGCTGGGTCTCCACGTTGCAATATTTATTGCTAAGTACAAGCAAAAACGTCGGCAGAACAATGGAGCAATAATTGCTGAATTTATTGCTGGAGATCACTTTAAATTGCTTTGCCATAAATTTGCAATTTTCACCGCGAGTAGTCGTATAAAGTATTGTGGCTGTACATATTTATAACAAATGTTTTATGTTGTTTTGAAGAGGTTGTGAAATTTTCTTTTTTAAATTAATAAAATAATTAATTGTAATTGTCGTAGCTGTGTTTTGTATTACTTTTTTGTTTATTTGCGTTAAAAAAAAGTTGAATTGTTTTATTGAAAAAATAAAAATCTACAAAAAAATAAATTCTTCGTTTGCTTTTGTTGATCTTGACGTTTATTAAAAAATATGTATAATATATAATAATATATTTATTGATTGCTTTTTTAATAAATAAACACACAAACAAAAAACAACATGAGTTAGCATAACCCAGGAAAAACTTTTTGATTTTTAGTAATAGGTGGTAGTTATTTCATACGTTACTTGGTAAGTAGTTGTCATTACAATTGTCATTATTTTGAAAACTTTAAAAAGTACTTACTAGTAATGACCACAACAACTACTTATTACTTCTATTATTTTCACTACTGAATATTTGCTTACTAATAATCAGCTCAATAACTACTTATAAGTTGTGTTGTTTTTAGTACTGAATATTTACTTACTGGTAACGCACTTAATAATTACTTATTAGGTCTATTAACTAGTGCTTTTTGGCTTCTGGTAAGTATATTGTAAGTACTTACAATTCAACTTACTAGTAGTTAAATAATAACTAGATATTTTTTGACTTCTAGTAAGTGTATTGTAAGTACTGAATTCTGTGGACACTTCGAACAAAAATAAGTAGTTATTCAGCCGAAAAATAAGTAGTGTTTATTTTCTCCAACATTATTTGCTAACTTACTTGGTAAGTAAAGTTTTTGCTGGGAAATATTGCTCTGTTATTCTGCTGACGTTATTGCCAACTTGCTGAGATATTTATCTTTAGTTTAGACCTAGGGTAATGGCAAACGTTTTGCTTACAACCGGTAATAATCAGCATTACCGTTAAACTAGAAACTTACAATTCCATGTTGCTTCTCTTAATTTGTTCGAAGCGCAGATGGAGGAATGGATTTCAAGTATAAATTTAATAACGAGATATAGAACACAAGTTTCTAAAAAGTAGTTAGTTTTTGTAAAATGTTTGTGTTAAACACGTTTTACCACTTCTAAATGAGATTTTCGATAGTAAAGTAACAGCAAACAAGCTCATATACATATTTGTTAATTTTTTTATTTTTTGAATAACTTTTGGTGTTTTCTCTCCAACAAAATGTGACATTTTATTTAAAAAATGCAATTTTGTGTTCGTTTCTTAAAAAAATTTTGCTCTCCAAAAGAGTAGCATGTTTTATTCCAAAAACTTTACCCTTACTAATGGTATAAGGTACTGAAATTTTCGCCACGTATCAATCGACAGTGTTGATAGTGCCCTGTAAAAAAGCTGACTTTGGTTTATATACGGCGCTATTTTTAAAACGATTCCTCAAAGAGCAACAAAGCTACCCAAAAATTGAAAAATTTTTTTATATTTCAAACAAGCCATAATTGATTAAAAGTCCCTTAAATTTAAAGGAATGGCAAAAACTCGGTAAAAATTGCTAAATTTGCGGAAATTCTCAAAAATTTGGTAACAGCGGCATGTGTGCAAGGCCTAACACTTATTCAATTTAAAAAAAATCACCTCGAGTCGCGAACAATTCTGCTGAAATACAGCTCATAAAAAACATGACCCTTTTTTAAATTTAAATACCATTTTTTGACCCCTTTTTTGGGGAAATCCCCTTTTTGTGACCCTTTTTGAAAATTTCCAACGGTAACCTTGGTATAAATGGTTGCAGAAAATAAGTTAAATTTATGAAAAATCTATAGTAAAATATCTGATAATGAATACGAGCGTTTCGAAATAACAGATTATGACTTGGACAATGAATTCAATCCCAATTGGCCAAGGAGAAAGCAAATTAAGCAACAGCAAATTAATGGTGAGAAAATTTGGTAATAATTTGTTTATGTGTACTTTATATAATTTTATTTAAAAAAGGTATTTGGGCCGATGATAGCGACAACGAAGATGATGAAGAATCTTCCGGACGCCGCGAGCTGTTTATTTTTTTTTTTGTTAATTTTAAAAATAAATAAACACAATATTAAAAGAGTAATAAAATATGCAATTGTGTGTGAAAAAGGTGATTCCTTAAGCAAAGTACGATAAGTTTCGCTCTTTGCTTAAGCAAATGGCACTTGATGAAACTTAACGAAAAGTTGCTTTAATACATTATAGTTGTGTACACTTGATTTTATGTATTTGCACATTTGCGTATGTAAGCTTAAGCACATTATAGTTAGCCCCTAATTATTTTATTAACACCTTTTGTAGTAAAGGGGAAAAATGGGAATAATAATGTGTTACCTGATTAATTAACGGTAATACCGGTTACCAGTTATTTTAAGGGTATTAAGTTCTTGAGTACTTTGTTCTTACACTTCGTGAAGGTGCTTAGCAAATAGCTAACTTGGTTCGGTTGAAACTATTTTAACTTCTATTTTTCGGCAAAATTTGGAAATGTAAAACGTGTTTCGATCATTCAACTTACAAATTAAAACATCATAACACATCATAATTATTATTAATTAAAGCCATAAATATCCTAACTTGGAAAGCTCATCAGGTGGTCTACTCTCTATTGCGATGCGAAAGCTAAATGCCAACTTGGTACTCTCTATCACTTTCGCAAAAATTTCTGAAAATGAAGCAATAGTGGCAATAAAAATTTAAGATGACGCGGATTAACAGTATTTTTTTTTGTTAATTCCCTAAGCCAAAGTGTGTAAAAATATTTGAAATTGGAAAATTTAAATAAAAAAAAGTGATGATTTACGATAAGAAAAAAAATTAAAAGATGCGAAAGACATATGCGCAAACGTATTAAAGAGTACCAATCGCTAGATTTGCTACAATTTTCTTTCGCATCGCAATAGAGAATAGCCCCCAGATATAAAGGTAACCTTTTTATATTTTTTTTATAGTTTTCATAGAATTAATTTGGAAATATTTTAAAATTTACATGCCACTAGATTTTTTTTCTTGCATAAGTATAAGAATTTTATTCTACCCCTGATTAATGTTATCTTGGTGAGCTAGAGTGATCTTGTTTTTATGAAATTGTGTTTATTTCACTCTAGAAGAAAAAGGCAATTATCCCTACGTGGGAAATAATACAAAAATAATCTGAATGGCTACACACGACACCAGGCATAGACAACGTACTTCTAGATGCCCATATAAATCTGCTGTTTAACCATCAATATAGGTACATATATTGCTTTCAATAACAAATTAAGAAATCATCAAAGCATACAAAGGTGTGCTGGAAATCGAAAACGTAAAACGCATGAATTTGGAAGTTGTTTTTAATACACTTTGAATCTAATTTTTATAATTTTTGTTAAAAAATTCTATTTGATAGTGAAATATTTATGTATATAATATTTGCATTAAAATTCTTTTATTATAGAAATATTATTAAGAAACGACTTTTAAAATTCTTGCGTTTTACGTTTACGATTTCCAGCACACCCCTGAATAATATTCAATCAGAAAACTTTAGTGTAGAAACTAAAAGAAAATTTAGTAATTTTTAAAGTTAAAGAGTAATGTGAATAATAATTGAAATCATTTATGTATAATAGTTAAGCGGTAAATTAAGTAATAGGTAATTAGAGATCAGAAAAATGTTAAAATCAGTGCCAATTTGTTTTTGATTTGGCTTGCTTCTCTTTTTTTGTTGGTTAAAAATTATTTTTATATACATACATATATATAAATCAAGAAAAGAGAACCAAAAAGAAAAGAAACAAAATATTGTTCGTGAAGTATAAAAATTATTAAAACGTCACAACATATCACAGCAAAGAAAATATTTAAAAGTTAAGCTTCGTTCACAATCAAAGAAACATGTTCACTTGGTGTTCATAATAGAGCAACAATTTCTTTTGCAACCACACACATTTTGCATTAAGAAACCGTTTGCAAATTTTAGCCACAACAATATTATGCATTTATTATTATTTTTTACAACATTATGTTAAAATTTTCATTCAAAACTAAATAAAATTATTTTAAACGTCAGAAACAATTTCATACAACAAGTTCTAGTTGACTTAACTTAAGTTACATTTTTAAAAAAAATTTAGTTACATTTTTGTTTTAAAAATGAAAGGAAAATACCTATATGAAATATTTTAGGAAGAAAAAAGATAGAAGAAAAAACGAACTTGTTTCTCTGATTGTGAACGAAGCTTTATAAACATATACTCAGAAATATCGTTTTCATCAACCACGTCAGTTCGCTGAGGCCTCAACGTTCCAGATCATTGGTTGGTAAGTTTAAAACATTTCTTTAATATTCTAAGCACAGAGTACACAGAGGCGTCACGAGACAGACAAGATTGTGTTTTTTTCTGTCTTTTTCTTCGAAAGCTGCCCATTTTGTATTTTTTGTTTTGATCACGCAATTTGTGTTGATAGTAGCGGCATGTTTTTACACATTGCTACTTAACTACCAAAAAACGCGTTCTTTCTTTTTCTTCGAAAGCTGCCTCTGTATGCTTTGTGATTCTAAGTTAAGAATATACGAGTAAGATAAAGGCTAGTAATAACCTCAGATTACTAAACAGATATGTCACGAGACGGAAGATTTTGCGCTGTTTTTTTGTCTCTTTCTTCGAAAGCTGCCCATTTTTTCATTCTCTTTGCATCATCTTTTTTGCCGCAATACAATGAACACAAGTTTGTTAAGTTGATCTTGATATGCAAAACTGTTGTTAAAATTAATTTTTAACACAACACGAGTAAATAATATTTTAAATAACATTATAAAACAAAACAATGTTATGAATAATTATTTTTTGCACAAAACACAACGTTTGTTGAACTAATGCATTTGTTTAACGTGGTTTGTGTTTTTTTTTTATTTTTGTTTTGATCACACCATTTGTGTTGAGTATTGCGGCCTGTTTTTACACATTGCCACTTCACTACCAAAAACAGCTTTCTGTCTTTTTCTTCGAAAGCTGCCTTCGCAAATGATTTGGGCCCATTTTACACGTCACTTTTACACATCTGTTTAGTAATCTATATAATTACAAGAAACAGATGACGTGATAAAGTTCAAGAAGAAGACCAATTTGCTTTTAGTATTAAGGGTGTGTGTGAAACGGTAGCAAAGTTCTATGGTGAAATGAAATTTGTTTGTGGTAGAAAATTTTCATATTTATGCTGTGTGAAATTGTAACATTTTTGACAACGTAAAATTTTGACATAAAGAAAAAAACAATTACTAGTAGGTTTGTGAAAATGAATAAATTAATCAAGTTTTTACCAATAACCATTTCAATTCTGTTGGAAATGAGATCGTCCCAACTATTTGATGAATTCGTTCTGATATATTAACAATTTTTACAAAAAGTGTGGGCAAAAAAGCTTATACATATGTAAATACTTGTATGTTATATAATTCTTTTTAATTTTTTTGCCGCTGGTCCTGCTTCCATATTATTTTTTATTTTGTTTAAATAAATTTGATGAAAAAAAATAATTTTGTGGTTGTCAAAAATTTCTACACTAATGTCAAAATTTATACTAGCCCCCAGGGCTAGTGAAATTTTATTCACCTCAATAGTGTCAAAATTTTACTTCCATGAGTACTTTGCTACCGTTTCACACACACCCTAATTACCTAGCATTTACACATGCCACTGCCAGTTCGAAAAATTCAATACACTCACACTTTTTACTAATACACTCACATTTTTCGCAATGGCAGCTCCCGTGGAAGCAAAAATTGCATGCGAGTGGAAATTTGGCAGTTGCATGCCATTAAATGACAAAACGATGAACCCCCTGTTTAAAATTTAATGCAAACTTACTGGATTATTGTCAAATTTTAATTAAAGTTTTGACTTGATAAATGTATCATTATTATTATTAATTTTTTGAAACGCGCATTAATAACAGCAAGTTTTTCAATTGTAGAACTTTAATATTATTAAAATAATGCTTATATAAATAAATGTAAACCATTCCCCCAAAAATTTGTTATATAATTAGCTTGGTAACTGTTTTTGGTTTTTTGGTACTTTTTTTTTAATTTGAGAATAAAACAAACAATGCAAAAAAATTTTATTTTTTTGACGAAAATTAAATGCTTTCTTCGATTAAGACAATTTTTGTGTAAAAAATATAAATTTTTGCGTAAAAAGGACTTTTTGTGGATAAAAGAGACTTTTCGTGTAAAAAAGTGGCCCTTCTAAAAATGTGAATTTATTTGGAAAAAGTGAATATTTGTTAAAAATGTGACTTGGTGAAAAAGTGAACTTTTGGTAATTCCTGACTGTAGTAGAAGAAGAGGCTTTTTGTGGAAAATTTGACTTTTTAGGGGAAAATATAACTTTATGTGAAAAAGTGACTTTCAGTGTACGAAAATAAACACTAAATATCGCTCTTTAGTGATCGGTAGATATGTGGAAAACACAAACGCTTTAACGTTTCCCTGTTTGTCATCTTTCGATCACAAAAATAATACTGTTTTTTATCAAACTCAACAAACGATGAGAAAATTTAATTCCGTTCGGTTTTTTAGAAAACCACAAACTTCGTTGTGTTCGGTTCAGCTCGTTAATGTTCGTTCACTTCTGTTGTGCGTAGCACCCTTTTGGCTGGTAAAAGAAACCAAACATTTTTTACAAAAATCACTACAATCATCACAAGAACGAAACACTATATACAGCCATATCACAGAGTACAATTCGTTCGGAATGATTTCGTTTGGAACCGAAGAAAACATATTTGTTTATTGATAAAAAGTGTAATTTGAAAGTTTTTTGGCCTTTCAGATACAGAAAACACCCATTCCGTTCATGAAAACAAAAATGGTTTCATTCCGAAAAATTTTTTCGTCAACGGAATGAATTCCGTTTCTGAACGAAATTGTACTCTGTGCCATGGCTGATAATGTTCCGCTCTTTCTTGAAAATAGTTACTAACGCTATTAAGGGTTGTGTGCGTCTACACAAACACTAAAAAAATAGATATCGTTCCTGGGTGTGTGAGCCGAGTACTAAATAATGTTCTGTTTATTTTTGAACACTGATACATACTAACAATTGATTATAAATAATTAACATTTGAATAAATAAGTGAATGTTATGAATTAAAAAAATATATTGGCATAATCGAACTCAACACTTTTTATTGTAATTTTCTTAAAACCTACTTTCCGATAAGGCGCTACATATTCATTTATTCTTATGCTTAGATACTAGTGCCAAAATAACACGATAATGGATTTAAATAGTCTTTGACTTCCACCATAAAATTTTCTCTTAAAACATAATTACTCATAATTTAAAAATAGTCAAAATTAGTATAAGCCACAAAAACAAAACAAGATAACCCAAAAAAGAGCAAAAATCTTAAAAAAGTGTTTGGCATAATTTTTGATTACTACCCAAGCAATTGGAAAGCACTTTTACACAAGAAACCAAAAGGCTTACAAGGCAACCCAATTATAATACTGTGAGGACAGTGTTCCATAACAAAAACTAAAATTTGGGTAGAAAACACATTAATATTTTTTTCCCAGGAAATTCCCAGAACATTTTCCCTTGTAGAAACCCTAATTAACAAACACAAGAGCTATAATAACCAAATATTTATTAATAGCTGCTTTACACTATCACACAAGTTTTACGTATTTTGGAAAAAATTCAAACCTGTTATAATAAGTTGTTATTGTTTTTGAAAATTTTTAAACAATAACTAGATCAGGGAAGCATTTTTGTTAAATACTTAAGACTCTGTGGGATAGTGTATAACGGCCTTAAATAAAAAAAAAATTTTAAGAAAGTATTTAATAAAAATTATTAAAAATGTAGCAAAACTTACGCTTAAACGAAAGTGTGGATTTGTCATAAACTGATGCAGTTTATCTCATTATTGGAAAAAAAAAATTTTTATATAATTTTTTTTTAAATAACAAGCAAGTAGAAGACAACACAGTTTAAAAAAATTCAGTTTAAAACAAACTGTAAATGATAACAGTTAAAAGGAGAAGAGTGTGAAAATTTCAACTTTAAGCTTTTAACAAAATGACTTCTCAAAATATTTTCCAAAGGCATCTACGTTCTTTCATTTTTCGCAAATATATGGATATTATTACTAAAATTTCGATAATTGCATTTTGTTGTTTAATCCTGAGTACCAAATATATGACATCATATTCCGGTCCAGAGAGTTTACCAAATGCATCCCAGCTTAGGGTAAACGAGTTTGCTGATAAGACCCAGCTAACGGAACAACAAACGACAATAAAGCCTGAAGTTCAACTAAAAACAACTGAAAATTCGTTAAAATCAAAACTGAAAATCATTTTAAATTGTCTTGATTTTCCGTTACGCGAAGAGAAATTGCAGCATGGTGAATATTGGTTGATTAAAAATCATATACGAGGTAGCAAAAGTATAAATATGGGCTGTGGAGAATCCATTACTTATACCACCAATGGGGATTATACGTTTATGGACAATTTACCAACAGTTGTTGAACGGTAAGTTGAAAACATTTAAATATCTATACATAAATATAAAAATTGTTTTTTAAAATTAGGACAGGGGCGGGCAAACTTTATACTGGATATAATCGAAATAAATTTTTCTTTTTTATGTGGGATGGATTAAAAAATAATGTGTTAAACTAAAAACAAATAAAAGTGTAATTAAGGTCTTAATTGAAAATAATATACATATCAAATAAATTGTATATCGAGTCATTACCACAAAAAAAGCTTAAGCGACATAATTTTCGATTTTCGTTTTATTTTTAATAAATGAATTTATTGACAGCACTTACATCATCTTCTAAAATATCATGGTCACATAAGGCACCCCTATTCATTATTGCAATGGAAATGTTCATAACTGAAACTAAACTGTTCATTTACTTAACTGTCAATTATAATGTCAAGCTTATGAAAGTGGAAAATAACAGTATTGAAGCGGCACAAAGTTATTACTTAATTTGTAAAATAACGTACCACGTAAAACAAAAAAAAAAAGAAAAATCAAAAATATATATTTGTATTAACGAAACTGTGTTTTTAAATAAATAAAAAATAAGTTCTTTATGTTAATGATACATTACATTTCAGAAATGAAAATTTATGGTCCATTGTAAAATTTCTGTTATAGAAATAAGAAAAAATATCTTTGTGTTTATGACGATTTCGAAGTTTATGAAACGATTTTCGTATCGGGAATAACGCGCTACTTTGGTACAACAATAATGACAAAATTCAATGCAGGAATGCAAAAAATCTTTATACTTACGAAGGATTTCCTCTTAGTGAAGTCCTGTTAAGTTAGGCACAATCGAATAGTTGCCATAAAGTGATCATCAGGGAACTTCGTAATTGCAATTTGATTTTTTTCATCTGAGAAAACGATGCCTCACATAGATAAGTGGAACAAAGGAATGCAACTTTCTTAATTGCTACCGATCTCAACAATGGATATTTTTCTTCTGGTAACAAATTCCTCAAATAGTTTTCATTTGCACGTGGTGTTAGAAATATATCTGATTGCAGTGTTGCAATTTCTAACTCGTGATCCGATGAATTCAACTGAACGTTTTGAGACAGATTTAATGAAATCATAGTTGGGGGTAGTGCACTAAATATTGATTTAAATCAGCATTGCACTATCACTAAATAAAACTGCAAAGAAATTAGTTTGCACTCTTTTTTACCAGCTTTAGTGATGATTGTTATTTTTTAACTACCACTAAAAAATTTTGAGTGATATTGCAAATTTTTTCACTATCACTAAACGCAGATTTGAATGCAAAAATCTGCACTCAAATCAAATAGTGCAAAATTCGGACATGCAATCAAAAAAGCTGCATACAAATATTGTCTCACTAAAATTTAAAAAATGTAACTTTGTATGTGAATGTTTTTTGATTTCTTTTGAGGATATACATACATAAGTAAAAAACATTAAAAAAAATGATATTTTGTCAATAACGGTATAATTATTGGCTTTAGTCATGAAAAAACAAGTTTTTAATTTAAAAATTAGTGCACCAATTTAAGTTGCACTCAAATGAGTGAAGAAAAAAAAAGTTGGAATAAGCTGATGATTGCTTTATTTTAAATCAAACTACTTTTTTTTGAGTGCAAAATTTTTTAACATCACTATCACTCATGTTTAGTGAGGCTGCAAATTTTCAATTCATCACTCAACATCAACAAAATGATTGCAAAATTTTTGCACTATCACTAAGTGTGAGTTGAAACTGCAAAATGAATGCACTACCCCCATCTATGAATGAAATACATTCGTTATCGAATTCTCCAAAAGAAAATTAAATAAGTTCAAAAATCTGTTAAAGATAATTGATATTTGCAAATCGTCTTTTAATTTCAATATTACATTTACCAGTAAATTTAATAGCGGAGTTCAGTATTAGTCTTGCAAAAGTGCATGCACAAGTGTATGTACAATATCGTACGTACAATATCGTTGCACTTTTTTAAATCCAACAACAAAATACACAAAGTTTCCGTTAGATTTCATTAAAGTACAACGATATTTTGCATTTGCCCTTTTGCAAGCCTAATTTTGAACTTCGCTAATATGTTTTTTTAAATATGGGAAATATTTAAAACTTTGCCTTTTTTATTGTGAAACATAAAGTTTTAATTTTGCTTTACAAGCATTTAAAAATTAAAGCTTTTCCTTTTGTATGTAATTGTAAATTAAGCGAAATGTAATGGCCCATTAAATTCGTAATTTTTTCCCATTTTGGATCATGCAATAATTTAGGAAGAAGACTAAGAAATCTGTCAAAAAAGCTTTTTTCATTTGTCGAAAGTGGAATAGTCAAGTTTTGAAAAGAACCTACTCAAATATTCTGGGTCCTTGAGTAATTCTAAGTCGATTAAGCAATGTCCGTATGTCTGTCTGTCCGTCTGTTGAAATCACGTTCACTTTTCGAAAAGAAAAGAACATCGTTGGTGTTAATTGTTTTTAGTTCTCCTACGCAGTTCGGTATTTAAATCCAGCAAAATTGGTCCAGTTAGAAAAGAGTTTTTAAATCCATATGTAAAACAACCACCCAAAAAAATTTCTTTATAATTTTGTTACAAAAACCAACATAAATAGTTGAGGAATGCACATATTGATAAAAGATTTTGCAAAAAATCGTTCTATATGCCTAGAAATCATATTACAAAATTTCGTGAAGATATTAAGCCCACTCTCGATAAACACAATAGTACGCCTAAAACCGTAACGAATAATTCTATTATAATAAATTTTGGCCTGTCAGTTTTTTGGCAGTTTTATATAACAAGAAACCACACTGTTCATTTTCTTCGGGATCGGTCCATAATTTACTGTACAAAGCCTACTTTCGAAAAAAGCTTGATTGCACGTAAAACCGTACTGAATAACGCTTATAATAAAATTGGGTCAGTCATAGTTTTATAAGACTATAAATCATTTTGTCAAATTTCGTGTAGATCGGCTCATAATTTACCAAAGGTTATAAAATGGATATAAAGCCCACTCCGGAAGTATTATAATTGTAGGTGGAGGGTATCAAAGATTCGGCACAGCCGAATGTAGCACTCTATCTTGCTGAATTTAAAATCGGAGATAAACATCGCTACAATTATTCTTTGGGTGAATCGAAATATTAATCAATTTTTAAGTGAATTGATACCTTTAATAAAAAAAATATATTCCATATCAGAAGGAATATTTTACAAATTTTGAATCTGCCGCCATATTAAACTCCTCCAAGTAATCTTAAATTCCCCTTTTATTCTCTTTCAGTTGGTTAGCTCCCATTAGTTTTGCCCTTTATGCGCCCGGTGATGACTACAAAGCCACCATGAATTCCATACAATATGTGCGCAATTGTCTGCCTCAAAGCCAACTAATACGCGACTATGTTACATTCCACATATTTTTTCCCAGAGATCATCTACCCTCATTTGTAGCCAAAAATGAGGAAGAAGCCATACAATGGACTTACGATTGTGAGATGCAGGATGCCCCTTACGCAAATGTTAATCGTTCTGAGATGTATAAGACCCTTAAGAATCTAACATATCCCATAAATGTCGCCCGCAATATTGCTCGAAAAGCGGTAAACACATATTTTATTTTTGCCTGCGACATAGAACTTTATCCCAGTTTGAATTTAGTAAAAGAATTCCTTGAAATGGTTATCAGAAATCCGGAAGCTGTATTAGAAGGTACAAGCCGTAAAGTTTTTCCCCTACCTGTTTTTGAGGTGAAAAAGAATGTCACTTTACCCAACAATAAAGACGAACTAACGAATTTGTTGCATAAAAAATCGGCCATTCCATTTCACTCGAACACGTGTGCAAGTTGTCATCGGGTACCGAAACAGAAGCAATGGTTAGAGGCCAACAGCAGTCAAGAATTAGAAGTGTTTACAGTGGGTAAGCGTGTTGGTAAATCCTGTGTATGGGAGCCCTTTTATATAAGTGATAACAAGGAGCCCATATTCGATGAACGTGTAACGTGGGAGGGACAAGCGAATAAACGAATACAAAATTATGCCATGTGTTTAATGGACTATGAATATCACATATTGCATCCTGCCTTTCTGGTACATGCACCGGGTATTAAAAAAATAAATTGGAAATCGAAGGAGACCAAATTAAGATTTAAATATGTTGCAGCAATGAATAAATTTATATCTAGAACAATTATACCAGAATATAGTGTGTTGTATGGTAAAAATAAGAATTGTAAAGTGTAAAAGTGGAGAATATTGTTTACATCTGAATTGTTACCACGGTATTAAGTATATTATTGAAAAAAAAAAATTTTTATATTAAACAGTTAACAGTGCTAAATTCGCCAATGCCGAATATTATACACCCTTCACCAAATTCATATAAAAGTAATTTTATTTTTTATCTTTTCTGAATTCGTCATATTCCGCGTTTTTTGGACTATGTAAAATAATTGCTCGATTTGGCTAAGAAGAATCAAATTTTATAATCATAAAACGTTTTGTATGGCCCCTTTCCTTTCAAAATTATTATTTCGAAACCAAATTTATGTGGGGGCGCAAAATCTTTTATTTCAAGAAAGAAGACGGAGTTACCTGTCTATAGCTCGGTCATTTAATTAACGTTATAGTTTAGTTTAACTAAGAATATTCTACTTGAAGATTGGTCAAGAAATGACAGAGTTACAGGGGACAAAAAATTAAACTTCATTGAAAATTTTATGATTTTTTGCAATTTTGCTCTTTTAAAAAAAATTCTAACGTTTTATTGCATGGGGCATTAGTTTATTTCAATACGAACATTTTGGTGCAAAAATAATAAAGCTACAGAAAATTTAGGGAATTAACCCACATAGTAATTTTATAAAATATACGAATTTAATCAAAGCTCGTTTGCAAAAAACAAACATTAAAGTCGCACTTTTACATTATTTTTTAATTTTAGTAAATTTTGGTCGCCGTCAGCGATATGTGTTACTGAAGTTCTCAACATCTGCAATGTCACATCGGCTTCGGGTGCAATGTTACGACGTTTATAACGTAACGACGTTATCCCTCTTGATAGTTTTCGACATGAGTTACATGCACAGTTTTTTCTCACTTTTCGAGAAACGATGGAATATTTTGTTTCACATCTTTTTGATGCGAGAAGTTTTCACAAAAGTTACAGAACATGGTACTGTTCTATTTTTGACCATCCTGACTTCACATTCGGATTCAGCGGGCAATTTTACATAAAGAATAAGTGTCAGATTCATTTGGTCACGACTTTGTTGAAAATTTGTGACACACTGCAATTATCACTTAATTTTATTTAACATAAATTTTTATTTTGTTTTTTCTTCGTTTTGATTTTTTTGAGGGCTAGTTTAGATAAATTAATGATAATTGCTATCAAAATTGGAGATGAGTAGTACATTTTTCCTGTTTCGCAGAATGTTTCAATATGAAACGACCCGTTTCGCTCTCAAAATTTTGAATGGCAAAACATGTTGTTTCAATCATGTTTGGGGCGCGAAACAGGAATGGAAGAGCAAAACACGAATATTGCTGTCCGTGTGAAAATGGTATAATACTTTTCATTTGATCGGGGTTGCATATTAACAAAAGCATGTTAATATGATGTGAACACAAACTGTTATATTAAATTAGATTTTTTGACAGTCGCAACAAAACTCATTAGATTTTTATCTCACATAGTAATATGGAATACGTAAGACTTGTGTGATAGGGTTATCTAGCTTTTAGCTTTTTCAATTTGAAAAAGCATCAATAAGGGTCTTTGAGATATAAAGTTTTGCAAGTAAAATGTTGCGGCAATCTTTGATTTTGCTGAAATCCCAGATATTAACGAACTGACATTGCTGAATTTTAATAGCAAATTTCATGCAACTATTTGAGATAAAAATATGTAACATTGTCGTCCCCAGTCATATCAATTTTCCTACTCATAAGGATAAAGAAAATGTATACTTTATGGGGTCTAACATTAATATTTAAAAAAATAAAAACGGAATGACGAACTCTTCACCTTTGGTTAGGAGAAAAAAAAATTAAATAAGAAAAGCCCTGGCGTTACAGTGTTGCTTGCATCATGTAAACAATAAACAAACATTCAATAAGTGTAAGAAAAGATATTAAATTTTGACAATATACAGGACAATAAGTTTAAGATAGCACTTGTATCACTAATTTATGATAGAAATTTTAATAGTTTACATTGTGTAAAATTAAATATGAGCAATGTTAATAGTTTAATTTTTAAATCATAAAGCTAAAAGATACTATACTATATTTTAAGGTAAAACTTAAGTTTTACTTGGAATTAAAAAAAAAAAATGTAAACAAATTACTTGTAAGTAATAATTAGTTATTATATAAATTATTTTTTTTATAAAACAAATTGCTAACAATGTGAAGTTCATTAAAATGTTAAGATTATGTTTAAAACTAAGTAAGACTTTGTTAGTTTATAAAAATTTTCAAATATCTACTTAAATTTCTTCAATTTTATTATAAATTTCGATTATTTACATTAAGTCCATATTGTAAATTGCTTGAAAAAGCGTTACATTTAATTAAAAAAACAAGTTAAATGCATAGATTTAATAATAAAATATTAAATTTTAAATAGTTTACTTTATGTAACATATGTAAATAATAATAATTTTCAATAAAATTTAAATTTTTATATCAATCTAAAAACCATATAATTTAAACATGAAAAAAATCATTTTACACAGTGTAAACAATTTAAGACAAAGTGTAAACAATGTAAAATTAAGTAAAACAATAACAATTCTTTAGATGTAAGATATTTTGCTGCATAAAATAAAAAATTAACTTTTATAAAATTATTCACAATGTGAACATAGTTATTTATTTACATTGTGTCAACATTGTTAAAATTGTTAAAACTATAAGATGTAGTTTAACATTAATTTAATTGTAGTACATTTATTTCTTAGTGGAATTATTTTGTTTATTTTCTTCCGCTTTCTTAATAAAATTCCATTATTTACATTTTGTCAACAATAAAATGTTAAATTTATTTCCAAATATTGTTAAATGTAGTGAAATACCTAAATTGCAATTGTTTGTACGATGTAAAGAATGTAAAAAAATAAAAATTTTCAAAAAAAAAAATATTAATCTTTAAATAAATTTTAAGTCTAAGGTTAATTAGCTAAAATATAAAATTTAACAATGTAAAACAAATTGTAAATGTAAGCAATGAATATTAATTGCTTTCACTATGTCAACTAAGTAAATTATTTGATTTACAAACAGTATTAAGTTTTTAAACTAAACTTAAAATTTATATAAGTAAAGCACGTAAAACGTAACAATTTATAAAATGTAAACAATATAAAAATTTACATAATGTAAGTACTTTAAGTCTGAATCTTTGTATTAATGAAATTCAATTACTGTTTAAATGATTTCAATAATGTAAATTTGGATAAAACGGTTAGTTGTAGTTTAAAATAGACAATGATATATGCTTTAAATGTATTACAATATGGTGTAATTTATAATCTTAACAAAAATGTTAACTATATAAATAAATGGATTAGTTTTCAATTTCTTGTCAAGCAATTAAAGCTGAATATTTTATTTAAGAAAAAAAAGTGGATAAATAATAAAATAATAAAAATATAAAACAAAAAACATAAGAAATAATTTTCATGTTTCTAATAATTCCATCTTGAACCCACAAAAACATTCTTCTTATTTCTGTCAGTAACGCCTGGTGTCAGCTCAGACCATTGCCAGTTATTGTAATTAACATTATTATTATTACGAATTTGCGTGGGGCTACTTCCCGTAGGCAGTGAATATCTTTCAGCTGTTGGTGGTGTCTGCACAGTGGTAGTAGGCCAATGACTTTCTTTCCATTTTGCATTGTTTCGGTAAAAATTTAAATTATTTTCCAAATAGTTTACGGGTAATACAGAAATTATAGGTTGTGGTTGTGACAGATGATTTCTGTTAGCAGCATTTAAGAGAATATTGCGCTTTTTCTGTTCATCTATATCACGATTATTGGGCGTTACAAATACTCGTACATTTTCTGTTACCATTGGTTTGTAGGTTTCAGGTATAAGAGGTTTAAAAGGATCATCACCATATAGGGCCTTATAACGTTCGCTATTGATGAGGTTAATAATTTGATATAAAGCGACACAGGTGGCCCAATTGTAGCCAAAAAAAACTACAAAAGGGAAATAAGATTCTTAATTTTTTTTTTTTTTTCATTATTTATTTATTGAATCTTTATATATTAAATATGAACTAACAATAATTAATCAAATCTTATCCTAATAATTTATTTTATGTCCTGCCAGTGCCAGACAAAAATTTTCTTCATCACGGGTTCTGTTCACATATCTAGGTATTTATCGCTCATCTTAATGGGTAAGTGCTGCAGTGTCTCTTCTTCTTAAGCGAGTGTGGCCGCTATCATTTAAAATATTTCGAGCTAGTGGATTAGGGTGCAACTCTAGCCTTTTTAAAAATTTTACCGCATACTTCGTAATAATAGTCCTTACCAGTGGCACATTGAGATCCTTGTGGATATTTGAGTTTTTAACATACCAAGGGGCAGCTGTGATTATTCGAAGAAGTTTATTTTGGCGCCTTTGAATTTTTTCGATATTTGAGGCCGAGGCAGTGCCCCATAGTTGAATACCGTAGCACCAGATTGGCTTTAAAATAGAGTTGTAAAGTAGTAGTTTGCAATCGAGACTAAGAACAGAATTTCTTCCAATAAGCCAGTTAATTTGAATTGCTGTTAGTTTCATTTGGGTTAATTTTGCTTCTATATGGCATTTCCATGTTAAACGACGATCTAGATGAATACCGAGATATTTGACATGCGATTGTTGAGGCACTAGTTGATTATTGTTTTTAATAGGGGGGCAAGTTTCCCGACGCAAGGTGAATGTTATATGTACGCATTTTTGCTCATTGACCTTTATTCTCCATTGTTTTAACCACAGTTCTAGTTGAAATATATGATCCTGCAGGTATCGAGATGCTTCTCGACTGTTCTCGTGTACGCTTAGAAAAGCTGTATCATCAGCAAAAGTTGAGGTTAGGGTGTAATTATTTGTTGGCATGTCCGAGGTATATATAAGGTAAAAAAGTGGGCCCAGGATGCTTCCCTGAGGCACTCCAGCTTCAATTGGCTGAGGAGAACTTAAAAAATCACCTTCTTTAATAATAAATTTTCGACCGACCAAGTAGCTTTCTAGCAGCTTGTGTGTGTTAACCGGTAGGTTTAGCTTCAATTTATGTAACAAGCCTACATGCCAGACTTTATCAAAAGCTTGAGCAACATCGATGAAGAGAGCGGAGCAATATTTTCTTTCTTCAAAGGCTTTTCTTATGGCGTTTACTATTCGATGGGTTTGTTCAATTGTGCTATGTTCTCTTCTGAAGCCGAATTGATGGTTAGGAATACACCCATTATCATTTAGAATTGGGGTTAATTTTGACGCTAAGAGCTTCTCAAATAGCTTTGATATATTAGACAATAAGCTAATAGGCCTATATGACTCAACTTTTGTGTGATCTTTTCCTGGCTTTGGTATCATCTTTACTAAGGAGACCTTCCATTCTTGAGGGTAGTATTCAAGGCGTAAAATAGCATTACAAATATAAAGAATAATTTTCTTTGCTATGCGAGGTAGCTCCAAAAGCATTTTGTTGCTTATCTTATCAAAACCAGGTGCTTCTTGGGGTTTAAGTTACAAATAGCCTTTTCGATTTCTCTCATCTCAAATCTTAGGGGAACAGCTGCTCTAGCAGCAACAGGTGGTAACTCGTCCGCTATGTCGTCAGATATATTTGGGGTAAATACGTTTTTCAAATGATTTACAAACAGGTTTCCTTTCTCATTATCATTTCTTGCCCAACTTCCATTCAGGTTTCTTAATGGTGGTTTCATGATAACTGGCCTTTTTAGATTTCTGGCTGCACGCCATAATGAGTAGTCTGATTGTGGTGTTGCATCCAGGTCCTTAAGATATTTTTCCACGGAAGCCGTTTTTCGGGACTGCAGTAATTTTCTTAGCTTTTTTGTGCACTCTTTTAATAAGTTCTTAAGTTGGGGCGATCTGTGCAATTGCCACTCTCTTCTCACTCTCTTTTTTTCATTCAAGAGGCGCTCGACATCTGTAGAATATATTTTATTATTATAAGTTTTTTTGAGGGTTTTGCAGGAATGTTGAACCGCTAGTTTAAGATAACTGTCAAAATTATCAATAGAAAGATCCACATTCTCCGGTGTGCTAAGCGGAATATTTTCTGTACAATGAGTACTGAGATATTTTTTATATTTTAGCTAATTTATTTGAGTAGCTGACGTCGCTATGTAACTAGAGGGAGATACAATTCTATTGGTGTTTGTTATAGTAACAATTGTAGGTGTGTGATCAGAGGATAATTCTAATGAGGCTTCAACGTGAATCGTTTCTGTGGGGATGTTTTTAACCACGCCGAAATCGATGACATCTGGAATTTTTTGTGGATCAGCAGGCCAATATGTTGGTTGTCCGCTCGCGACAACATTTAAATTCATTTTAGAGATTGTATTAAACAAAACACGACCCTTTGGTGTTATAAGTCGTGACCCCCAGAAGGTGTGTTTAGCGTTATAATCGCCAGCGGCCAGGAAACAGGGTCCTAGGGATTTATAATATTCACAATATTGGCTTTCTGATATTGAGAATCTAGGTGGAGAGTATAAAGATGAAATTACTATGTTTCGATTAAGCTCTTCAACACGAATATTTGTTGCTTGCAGATAATCCTCACGATGATCACACATTAAGTAGTGTTTGACTCGGGTTTTTATTAAAATGGCAGAACCTCCACAAGCTCTATCTCGAGGGTCCTTGGTATCATATAGTATGTAACCATTGTTTTAAACGTATTTTTTGAGGTCAGATGAGTTTCAGAAACCATCATAACATCAATTTGATTATTTTTGAGAAAGTATTGTAGTTCATTTTTATGTTGGCGGATACCGTTTGCGTTCCAAAAACAAATTTTTAAACAGTTCATGGCTTGTTAAGTACAGCTTGCAATAACATCGATTGCATTCTTAGAATTTCCTGTAACATATTACCCATTGTGTTTGTGAAATTGTTTACTGTTTGCACTAATGTTTCCATGGTTTTTTCTAGACGACTTATATTAGAATCTGGAGTTTCGTCATTACTTGGCGAAGCACCTTGCATTGGCACATGGTTTGATTTTAGGACGTTAGCATAAGAGGTTCTGTTATTACTAGGCTGCGGGCCCTGAATGTTATTAGTGTTTACCTGATTTGTTACCTGCATTTGAGGGGGATTAGTTTTCGGTCCAACCGACTGCTTGACGATAGTGTATACGGGGCATCCTCTATAATTGGCAGTGTGATTACCGCCACAGTTGCTACATTTTTTTACGTTGGGGTCGGTTTTAGACTTATCGCAAAGAACTGTACCATGTAGTTCACCACATACTACGCAAACAGGGGGTAAGTAGCAGTATGCCTTTGTATGGCCAAATTCCTGGCAGTTTAGACATTGAACAGGACCATTTCTCTTGTGCGGCTCCTCTATAGTTACCCTTCTGTATAGAATATACTTTAAGTTATAAATTGGATGCGTTTCATTTTTTTGAGCTTAACGTCGCCGGGTTCTAACTCCACTCGAAATAGTGGTTAGGGATTTTTTTTCCCTATTTTTGATATTTGCTACATTTTTTATTTTAAAGCCCTTCTCTTCCAAAAAAGCTATGCCCTTGATCACTACCTGAAGACCTTTACAGCTCTTCAGTTGATTCTTAATTTTAAAATTAAGTTTGTAAATGCATACTTACGTATTAGAAAACCTCCAGCCAAAGTTGTTGTTATTAAAATTCCTAAATTAACTCGATTTTTAGAAACCGTCATAATTAGTATATGAAAAGCCAGACAGAAGATAGCACGAACAAGTTCAAAGAAGATTAAAGGCAAGAGAAAATACTTCTTCAGCTGTAAGGAAAAAAAAATGTGAGATGAGTTCTACGAGTTTCGAAAAAATGTCTAAATATATTTAGAGAAATCTAAGTTCAGTTCCAGTTTAGTTATATTTTATTTCAAGTTCTGTTCTAGTTTCATTTTAGTTCAGTTTTGCTTTAGTTCAATTTCAGTTATAGTTTAGTTCTTGTTAAGTTCTAGTTCCATTCTAGTTCAGTACTAGTGCAGTTCTAGTTAAATTTTAGTTTAGTTAGTTTATATATCTGTGCCATTTTGACCAAACATCTTAAGTCAAATTTTTAAAGCTTAAAAAAATGTTGTCAACCATACGGATTTTTATCCAAAAAACATTTTGGTTTACGTTTTTAAAATTTTTTATTATAAGCGAAATTATTCTTTAATTTTGGTTTTTTTTATTACAGTAGACGCTCGCAAATTAGAACCGCTTTGTTTTTGAGGCAATTCTAATTTCTGAATTATTCTAATTTCTGGACGTTTTTATTTCGAATAAAAAATAAAAATTACTTAAATTTTTTTTAATTCAATTTTATTTGATTGACATTAAATGTATTTTTTAAAATTAAAAATACCGTGTCGTTTCTTATATTTGGAAAACTATCCATTGCTTCCACGGAATGCATTTTCATCTTTATAGGGATATTCCTCTCTAAATATTTTTTTAGCTTTCTCTTTAAACCACTCATACAGACGACTTACCATGTTTGGGTATTCAGCGCTGTGCAAAGATTTATTGCTTGCTTCCTGATGTGTTGAAAACAGCATTTAATATTGCTGTTCTATGTGATTTGATATAGCTGATTGAAGATGACGTAACATTAATATTCCCTTCAAACCCTTTGTCAAGCTTTTCTAATATTTTGACCTTCGTTTCCAATGATAAAGTGTTTTTTACGTTTATTTGACATTTCGAATGATACACTTTCACTTTTTAATAGAGACTTCCAAAATATGTACACATGTTTCGAATTTCACAAATAAACTAGCCACAAATATATATAAATGCGACAAAAAAACAACAAATAAGGAAACACATCTAAAATTTGGTAATTCCCCTTTTTAGTTTTACATGTTCAAACAGAATAAAAATAAATGGCGGATTTCTTGTGTTCAAATAACAAAAAAAAAAAAAAAACGCTCTGAAATTAGAACTATAAATTCGAATTTTAGAGCGTTTAATGTATTGCAAACACTGATTCTAATTTCTGGACGTTCGAATTACTGAAAGCTCTAATTTGTGAGCGTCTACTGTATTTGATAAAAATGATTTTTTAAAAACTTTTTTGCTATCTTAGAGCCCCTTTCACACTCGGCAAGTTACTTGCGCAACTCTTGGTTTGAGGACGTCAGCGGTAAGTTTGGGGTAAGGAATAAAATTTTGTACAGACTTTGTTGTACTCGGCAAGTAACTTAAGATGTTTTGTCAAAATGACAAAGATATATGTTTTTTATTTATCATATAAAAATAGTATTTTTTATTTAAATAATAAAATACATCAAAAGTATAACGAAATTGCCAAATTACCTTTAATGAACCATAAAAAGCTAAAACACTCGCTGCCATATGCGTAAAAAAATATAATTGTAATATAATCTTAAAGCTGTTAGAATCTAAAATGAGATAGTATAGGCAGGAAATGGATATTTTTTATTTATTTATTAGCTTATTTATATTAAAATCCCTTTTATAAATAATTAAATAATGATGTAAGTATTAACCCCTGTTATGAAAGTCGTCGGCACCGGAACAGTAATTGTATTTTCTTAGTCGCTATGAACAAAAATTAATTACTTTTTACAGTCACTTGATATTTTCTAAGGCGCTTGGTAGTTTCTAAGTCGACGTCAAGTAGAATCATCTCTGTTTTAGTCGACACGAAATTTTGCGACGGCTCAAATGAAAGTTAAAGAAATTTTGAATATGTATACTTATTAAATATATAAGTTTAAAATAAAAAATGCAAATTTAAAATAAATTATGTTCACAAATTTTATAAGTTAATTTACTACGCGAAAATGGTAATAGTAAATACGCGAAAATTGCTAAAATTCTGAAAAGTTTGCTAAAACAGCGAAAATTTGCGAAACTTCTTAATATGCGACGATTGCCCTAAAAAGCACGAACTTATGCAAAAATTTCAAAAGTTTGCTAAAATAGCGAAAATTTTCAAAAAATTTTAGTATGCGACGCAAAAATTTCAAAAATTTGGAAAAGCCATAAAATAAAATTGATTAAAATTCCCTTCAACTATAAGGAATGGCAAAAATCTGGTAAAAATTGCTAAATTAGCGAAAATTCGCAAGAACTTGCTAGTCACAACATGATAGCAAAGTCTTATATTTATTAAAAATCGTTTAAGGTGTAAATAATCAGAAAATTAACAGTGAAAAATTGCTTATTCGCAAACATGGCAAAAGTTCGCGAAAAAATGCAAATTCTGTAAAAAAAAACTCTAAAATTTCTTTGAAGTCGCTAAATCGGTTTCAAAAATAGCACAAAAGCGTTAAAAAATGGGCTTTAACGAAGAAGAACTAAAATAATAGAAAAAAAAAAATTAGGGATGGGATTTTCTATAGCCAGTCGACGCCGAAACAACATTCTTATAAAATACCAAATTAACGTCGAAGTGATGCAGTCGTCGACTTGATGTGACAACTATTAAAAATGAATGTCGACAACGACTAACATAATAGGGGTGATTAAAATATGCTAAAATTTTGTAATCATACGGTAGGTCCAGCACCGATTAAAAGTCTAACACAGCACCCCTCCAAAATGCTTTTAGGAGGAAAAATGTATGCTGTTAAGTACATATTTGTGTATTTATGGATAAATTTATATTATCTTACCATTTTTGACTTCATTTGCAACCAGTTTTACTAAACCATTCTCTCGAAAATGTTCATTGTCGTTGAAAAGTTTAATAGTGGAATTCAAAACAGTTAAGCCAATGGCAAACAATAATATTGACGGCACAAAAAGTGAAACCTGTAAGAAAATGTTCATTTAGCAAAAAAAAACCTTAAAAATAAAATTTGAGAAAAAGTAAAAAATTTAAATTTAGGCGCCTCGAAAATGATTTTTTTGATATATCGTAGTGACAATTGTCATTCCTTATGCCGAAAGCTTTCGAAAAAATCGATGGCACAATATCGACAAATCGGCCCACCCTAGTGGGGTAGATTATAAACTACATTATAAACTAGATTCTGGACAAATGTATGGACTAGACTATGCTGTAGACCATAGACTAGCCTATGGACTAGACCATTTAGGACTTCCCATATGATTATTGATTGAAACTATTGACAAGATTATGTTTAAAATAATGAATAAATTATGTTTCTTGGTATCGTTTACCAATTTTGATTGGAAGATTTTTTTTTGTAAATTTAATTCACATAATATTTCTATAACTTACAAAAGATAAAACGGAAATAACTATTACACCCAAACGCACAGAAAAATACAGAAAATAAGTTTCCATCCAAAGCACTGCCATGGTTTTGTATTTTTATATTTTTTTTTTATAAGAACAATTTGGAACAAACTTAAGTTACATTTTGCTAATAGTTTTTTTAATTATTAATTTTAATTAAGTCTATTCCGTGGAATATTTTTCTTTTGGGAAAACAGACACAACAGAATTAAAAAAATGGTATAAACGACTAATATTTTTTCAATTCAGTTTTGAAAAAGAAACTATGAAATCAATGCCATTTAATATTTGTTATACACACAACAAACAATTAACGAAATGATAATGATCTCTTTTTTGTGGAGAAAAAAAAATAAAATACATGAAAAATGTTTTAGTTGACCACAGAGCACATAAACAAATGTTCGTGTTCTTGAATATACAGTATGTCACAAAAGTATTTTGCTTCCACAATTGTCAATACGTAGTAAGAGCTGAAAATAAATGAAGCTTAAATAAAATACCAAATTTTTTTAAATAAACCAATAACTCGTAATCCGAAAAACCATAAAATTATGAGTTCAGAAAATTAAGAGCTAATTGGGGAAAGTATTGCAAACAAATAAGTATGTACGTTGAAACGCTTCTGAGGGTACTAAAAAGTAAGAATTTCGAGGGTTATGTTGCAACATGAATAAAACCCTTATTTATCTATCAACTGATAACTTTTTTTTATTTATTAAGTGACTAAATATGGTCTAAAAAAAACCACAAAAAATGTTCGTAATAACCAAAACAAAAAACGGGTGGTTTAATTAGTGCCATTAAGAAAACGACATTTTTAAAACCGGGTTTGGAATAGCAGCTAACACTTCCAAAAGCAGCAAACGAAGAATGCTATGAATGGCTTTAATGCTGATTGAATATATGCCTATATAAATACATACATGAAAAAAAATTCAACAACATACAGCCGTACCTAAATAAGAGCGGAAGGCGGAACGTTTTCTTCCGCTTAGCTTTTACGCTGATATGCCATTCCTAAACAAAAGCGTCAACGTTGTGTCACAAACAGTAGTGTTAATTTTCTTGTTTAATAGAACCCACATAATATAAATAAAAAGAAGAGAAAAAACCGCTAGATTGACAAAAAATAGCTAAATTGTCATTATTTATTAACAATAGCGGCCAACTTCACTATTAAACGCGCTGTCAAAATAGGATTTTCCATTTGCAAAGCGTTGACGCCGCGCTATTTAGGGATGCTTCATACGAATTGTATGGGCATGAGAATTTTTGACAGCTAGAAAATGCTTTCCGCTCCTGTTTAGGTACGGCTGATAGTTCTGGTGTGTGTTTGGAAAAAATCTTAACCTTAATTTTTCGCACTTCATTCCTTTTTTTAAACTAAAGTAGGGGTACACCAAAATAAATAACCTTTGCAAGCCTTACACGCAATTAACAACGAATACTGAAGGAATGGTGTGAATATGTTCTTGTTCTTAAGTGTGGCATCATGTTTAATATTTCATTGCTTGATGTATAAATGCAAGTATGAAAGTATAGTGCGTCAAAACCGACCATATGATATCCAACACCATAATTTAAAAAAACGAGTTGTCAAGCGTGTACCATACTTGGCACCCATGCTCAATCATAGACCCTCAAGAACGAAATTATTTTATGGGGCTAAGATTCATATAGAAGTTCTTTGTGTCGAAGATCATTTTGCTATCTTCATCTTTATGAAATTTGTTTGCCTTTAAATGATTAAAAAATGGAGGACCTACGGTTAATTTTGTACCTACCAGCACAATATTTCTAATAGCTAACGTAAAAGTTATTGTCGCCAAATTGTACATATTAATACCAATATTTATGAGAAAGTTATGGCACGAAAAGCTAATTTCCGCAATAGTATTTGTGTGTAAGCTATGGTCGAATATGGACCGATTCCAAAAAAATTGGTAAGATGACCTAGATTTCAATAAATAAGATGGTTTATGGGCACAAAGACTCTAATCCTGGAAAAAAACTTGTATGGGGACCGATTCTCACCATTTTCGGTAAGCTTGGCCTTTTGGATAATTAGAACGTATTTACCAAATTTAATTAAATAATCTCCAAAACTGCGTCCTACACTTTGCGCACAAAGTTTACATGGATAGCCATTAGACGGACGGACGGATGGACATCGTTAGATCGATTCAAAAAGGGTTTCTTAGTCAATCGGTATACTAAAAAATGGGTCAAGGACAACGATAGACAACATATACTTTTACATTTTGTGATTGTATGCGTTGCATGCATTCTTTATATCGTTACCTAAAACTCAACCAATGTCCATTAAAAATGTTGGAATCTTTCGACCAAAATTTGCGATTTTATTAACAAAACAGAAACGGCCCTATCTACTAAATATTATGTGATAAATATTAAAAGACTTTACTAACAGTGTGCACAATATGCCACATTGTCAATTGTAAAAACAACAAGGCTTTACAAGAAAAATGGAAGAACAATAAGTTATAAACAGTTTAAGCCAGTTTATTAATTAACCATTTTAAATAGTTTTTTGCTTCTCTGCATCACTAATTTCCAAATTGCATTTTTTGAGTTATGATGATGTTGGAGCAAATGAGCGTTTTGTGAGTTAGGGCCTTTATACATTAGAGCAACGATATGTATGATTTTTTCTAAAATGATTAATTTCATGAACATAGGCAAAATACTTTTGTGATATACTGTACATGAAAGTAATATAATGTCACTGAAATTATTGCTTTGACCATAGAATGTATGTAATTTCGCCATAAAATGGTTTTTTGTGGTTCCGTGTTGACTTTTTCAGTTGCTTTCCTCGTTTTTATACCCTTCGCCACTAGTGTTGATTTAAGGGCCCAGTAAAATATGGAGCTTACTGGTAAGCATTTTTGTAAGTAAGAGAAGCACAATGCCCCCTTAAATTCCTGCTTACAAGAGGCATGATTTTTGTATGGTTAATTCCCAACTGGAAGCACTACTTATTTCGTCTTTGCTAAAAACGATTTAATGACTGATTGCGTTATAAAAACAATGTAATTTCTATGTTCGGTAATATTTCCGGAATGATCGTAGACACATTTTAAAATCATTGCAATACAACCTGCTTCCATGTAAGGAAATAACAGAAGTACTTAGAACATGAATTGAATGTTTTCTTTCAAATAATAATTTTAATTATTCACTTACAACCTGCTTACTTATAAGATATAATGCGAAGTTTTTTTAAAAACTCACTTAAATGGTATTTGCTGCTCTGACGCTTTCTTAGTAGTGTGTAATAGCCAGCGCATATATCAGCGCTTATATAATTTTTTTGCTTCCAGAAACATAAAATTTTTTTACTGGGGTTATACTAAGTTTATGATTCTCTGTGAATTTTTTTTATATTCATCTAAGAGCCCATAAAGTATATTTGTATTCTGGGTCTTTGAGTTATTCTAAGTTGATTTAGCTATGTCCGTCTGTCTGTCTGTCTCTCTTTTGAAATCATTCTCACTTTTGAAAGACTCAACAGAAAATAAAGAATAAAGACTAAGTTCCAAAACTTTCATAATACTTTGCAGTCAAAGTCAAACATCCCAGTAAATATTTGGGTTTTTTGAAGCACTTAAGAGAAAAAGCGCATAATCGAGCGCTGCAATAAGAGAGCTCTTATACAGCAGTAAATTATAAAGAATAAAATATACAAAAAAGCTGCTGTTTTAGTGCTGACAACGAAGAAGGTTTTAAAGCGAAAAAAATAAAAATATATTATGGCTTACTGGAATTATGCCATGTGAACAAGAACAATTAAAAATTTTTTTTTTTTAAAGTTATGTCATATTCAAAATGTCATAATTTCGCCGAATTAGCCAAATGTGTTGAGCTTATTTCTTCAATATCTCGAAAACTACTTTACATACGAAGATGATTTTTATGTCACTTAAAAGAACATACATGGGGCTATAAGAAATATATTAAAAAAAATAATTTTTTTGAAAAATCTAATATCTGCAAAATATTAAAGTTTAAAAACGGACTAAGTCAAAACCCTATTGTTTTATTTGGCTGATTTTTTTTTATACAATACCTCAAACCGTTCTTTAAAAATCTTGAGACTTTGAATTTTTTTTGTTCATGTATGTTCCTAATAGGATAAAAGGAACCTTCTCACCAAATATCATTAAAATCGAAAGGGGTCGTGTCCCACTCTTGGTCGATTTGACATGGAATTACCCATACACAATTTTTAGCAATGAATAACCTTTGCGAAGCAAGCGTGTTTGTAAAAATAAGTTCAATTGAAACATAAATATAAAAAGTCAGAATTTTATATAAAAACAAACATATGGCCAGAAGAAGAATTTAACACTTTTTCAAAATGACTGTTCATATTTTGAATTCTTTTTATTGAAATGTTACATATTGTAATGTAAATTTTTGAATACAATTTTAAAGTAGTAATTTTATTAAACAGTATTATGTTTGTATATTAATTTTTTTTAAATAAAAATGAATAATAAATGGATTTTAAACAGAACAATCTTTGATTTTTAAATTTAGCACCTTTGAGCTCGGTCGGCACGTTTTGCCATTGAGAAGTTGTCATTCCGTTTTAAATACATTTTTGTGGTAATGCATTTTATTACAAATTCGCAACAATTGTTACAAGTCAATGTTAAAAAAAATTCACTCGTAACAATTTTTACAAATTTGTGAAAATTTTTAGTAAATGAACACAGCTATTATTTACAAGTTATCGGGCATGTTCTGAAAATCGTAAAACGCTTAACATTTGCGATTCTGTCTTAAAATCGCATAATAGGTGATCTGTAAATCGCAATCGCAAGAAGTTTGGGGACTTCAAATCGCAAAAGTATGCCCAACTAGAATATTTTTAAGAAAATTTGGCAGATCGCTAGCAAAAAGCAAGAGTTTCAGAATACCATAAATCTGGGCGTTTGCGCATTTGTCTTTCGCATCTTTTTTCACTTTTCGCATATAATCACTATTTATTTTATTTAAATTTTTCAATTTAATTTTTTTTTTAATATTTTGACATTTCATTGCTGTCAATTAGCGTTATGTTTAACTTTTATTGCCAGTATTTCTTCATTTCAAAAAATTTTGCGAAAGTGATGGTAGATTAGTTGGTAGATTGTTGAATGTGGGCTAATTTTTAATCATGCACTGATAAACTATTTCGGCAGCATTTCTTTTATCTGGAAACTCTTGCATAAAACGTATCGGATTGAAACTAGCTATATTTTTAAAGGCTAAAATTAGGAAAGGATTTGGTTCACTGTTTTCACGTAACAAAATTTTCTTGGAACATCTTGGGTAAGCCAAGATCGAATGTGCGCCAAAAATTGTTATTATAGCATAAAAAAGTGCTATGTATTGTGATTTAGCTTATTTACAGTAGTACATTTGGTACTTTGAATAAAAAAAGTTTTGTATACAAATTAAAAAAAATTCAAATAATGGTAAACATGATCAACATGACCACGACGGAATTATGGTTGGTTCCAAACAATTAAGCTTCTGTGATGCTTCATACCTAAAACTTCTTTACCGGCTGAACTTTTATGCAAATTCTTTTTACAAAAAAGAATTTTTTTCCATAAAGAAAACTAGTCTTTCTACAGTATAACCCGGTTAATTACCCCAGGTTTAAATGCTTTTCACGCTTATTTACTTTGAGTTTTAAATCCCCGTTTTTTTAAATCTATTTTTCAAACAAAAATCCACGTTTAATTGCCATACGCTTAATTTCCCAATTCGGGTAATTGCCTTAAAAATAAAACTCCCAAAACAAAATAACACCTAAATTTCATTCGTTTAAATGCCTCAGTATAATTTGACAATTAACAACAACACAGCAAGTAATGCAACCAAGTTTACATGAATAATTTAAAAATATGTCCTACACTTTCTTTAAAAAAATATGCCCAAAAAACAAAATATGGCTTATTCGAAATCAAAATATTTCATAATTTATTATTTGCATTAAATGTTATGAGGGTAAGATTCACATAAAAGTTATTTGTGCTCAATATTACTTAGATATACCGAATATATGTATGAGATATTTTGTATTAAAGGGATTCAAGGAAAGGTTGCTAAATTTTGAATTATTTTAACATTAAAAAGATAAAATAGCTTGTATATTCTAGGGAATGATATTTGAATGTTGTATGTTCAAATCTGAACCGATTTAACCATATTTAATTTGCAGTAAGATATTTTGGACCAAATTTAATCTTAATACGAACATGATTAAATGGTTTATGAACACAAAAAAAAGAAGTTTGCATGTTATTGACCGATTCTCACAATTTACATAGGTTTCGTTCTTATGAACAAATTTTATCAAATTACAAAGAACTGCTACTTTTACTTTCCGCACTAGATTGTTTACATGGAGACAACCAGCCAGATGGACGGACGGACATGATAAAATCTCTTCAAAAAAGTTTTTTTGTGTCGATCGGTATACTAAAAGATGCGTCTCGTTTCTATGTATCAGCACAATTTTATATTTTTTCTCTAGAACGAAAAAAAATACAGTTTCTGCCTTCATTGGTCGCCCAAGAAAAAACTTGCGATTGCATATTTACGGTTTACCTGAGCATATGTATGTTTGTATGTCTGAGTACGCTTTTGCTAGTAGGATATGACAGGACATCGTTACACAAAACATTTAAGACAGCAAATCCCATTGTTTTTTATTGCTATCTCTTTAGATTAGCTGATACATGTAAAAATTCCTATGTCTTAACTTAATTACCTCACTGAGGTATTTAAACGAATTCGCTTGATAATTTCAACGAGGTAGTTAAGTGTATTCGTTTCAATACTTTCCCCGCATAATTACCCAAACATACTAGAATTTTTGGAGATGTAATTATCCGTGGAATATATTGAAGAAATTAGACTGTTAAAGTATTTAAGCTTTTGAGGATTGTAATTTGACTTAGAATACACATTCCAATAATATGAAAATTTTTAAATTATAAAGCTAAAATAATAATAAATAATAATATTCAATAAAATTTTAATTATTACATCAATCTGAAAATCATATAGTTTAAACATGAAAAAAAATTCATTTTACACAGTGTAAGCAATGTAAACAGTGCAAAATTGAGTAAAACAACAATTATTTTGATGTAAGACATTTGGCTGCATTAAATACAAAACTAACTTTTATAAAATAATACATAATGCTATTATTTACTTACATTGTGTCAACATTGTTAATTTTGTTAAAACTATAAGATGTAGTATAACATAAATTTAATTATAGTACATTTATTTCTTAGTGGAATTATTTTGTGAATTTTCTTCCGCTTTCTTAATAAAATTCCATTATTTACATTATGTCAACATTTAAAGAACAACAAAGAAAATGTTAAATTTATTTTCAAATATTGTTAAATGTAGTTTTTTTTCTCATTATTTATTTATTGAATCTTCATATATTTAATATGAACTAACAATAATTAATCAAATCTTAACCTAATACGTTATTTTATGTCCTGCCAGTGCCAGACAAAAATTTTCTTCATCACGGGTTCTGTTCACTTATATAGGTGTTTATCGCTCATCTAATTGGATAAGTGCTGCAGTGTCTCTTCTTCCTAAGCGAGTGTGGCCGCTATCATTTTAAATATTTCGTGCTAGTGGGTTGGGATGCAATTCGAGCCTTTTTAAGTATTTTACTGCATATTTCGTAATCATAGTTTTGACTAATGGAACATTGAAATCCTTGTGAATATTTGAGTTTTTTACATACCAAGGGGCAGCTGTGATTATTCGAAGAATTTTATTTTGGCGCCTTTGAATTTTTTCTATATTAGAGGCGGAGGCAGTGCCCCATAACTGAATACCATAGCACCAGATTGGCTTTAAGATGGAGTTGTAAAGAAGAAGTTTGCAGTCGAGACTAAGGACAGAGTTTCTACCAATAAGCCAATGAATTTGAATTGCTTTCAGTTTCATTTGAGTTAATTTTGCCTCTATATGGCATTTCCACGTTAATCGCCGATCCAGATGTATACATAAATATTTTACATGCGAATGTTGAGGAATTATTTGATTATTGATTGTTATAGGGGGGCATGATTCCCGACGCAAGGTGAATGTTATGTGTACGCATTTTTGCTCATTGATCTTTATCCTCCATTGCTTTAACCATATTTCGAGTTGAAATATATGATCCTGTAGGTATCGAGATGCTTCATAACTGTTTTCGTGGACGCTTAGAAAAGCTGTATCGTCTGCAAATGTTGAAGTTTGGGTGTAGTTGCTTGTTGGCATGTCCGAAGTATAAATTAAATATTATAGAGGGCCCAGGATGCTGCCTTGTGGGACTCCAGCGCCAATGGGCTGAGGTGAACTTAAGAAATTTCCTTCTTTAATAATAAATTGACGACCGACTAAGTAGCTTTCTAGCAGCTTGTGTGTGTTTGCTGGTAAATTTTGCTTCAATTTATGTAATAAGCCTTCATGCCAGACTTTATCAAAAGCTTGCGAAACATCGATGAAGAGTGCTGAGCAATATTTTTTTTCTTCAAATGCTTTTCTTATGTCATTTACTATTCGATGAGTCTGTTCGATTGTGCTGTGTTTTCTTCTAAATCCGAACTGATGGTTTGGAATACATCTATTTTCACTTAAAATCGGTGTTAGTTTCGAAACTAGTAATTTCTCAAACAGCTTTGACATATTTGATAATAAGCTAATAGGCCTATATGACTCAACTTTTGTGTGATCTTTACCTGGGTTAGGTATCTTGGTAACTAAGGAAACATTCCATTTTTGAGTATAGTATTCAAGGCGTAAAATAGCATTAAAAATATAAAGAATAATTTTCTTTGCTATGCGAGGTAGCTCTAAAAGCATTTTATTACTGATTTAATCAATACCAGGTGCCTTCTTAGTGTTTAAGTCACAAATAGCCTTTTCGATTTCTCTTATCTCAAATCTGAGGGGAATAGCTGCTCTAGCAGCAACAGGTGGTAACTCGACCGCAATATTGTGAGATATATTTGGTGTAAATACGTTTTTCAAGTGACTAACAAGCAGATTTCCTTTTTCAATATCGTTTCTTGCCAAACTACCATTCAAGTTTCTTAATGGTGGCTTAGATATAACCTTTTTAGATTTCTAGCTGCACGCCATAATGAGTAGTCAGATTGTGGAGTTGTATCAAGTTCCTTAAGATATTTTTCTAGAGAAGCCGTTTTCTGAGTCTGCAGTAATTTTCTTAGCCTTTTTGTGTACTCTTTTAATAAATTCTTAAGTTGCGGGGATCTGTACAGTTGCCACTCTCTTCGAACTCTCCTTTTTTCAGTCAAGAGCCGCTCGACATCTGAAGAATATATTTTATTATTTTTAATTTTTTTGGGGGTAACGCTGGAATGTTGAACAGCTAGTTTAAGATAACTGTCAAAGTTAACAATAGAGAGATCCACATTCTCCGGTGTACTAAGCGGAATATTTTCTGTGCAATGGGCACTGAGGAATTTTTTATATTTTAACCAATTTATTTGTGTGGCTGACGTCGCTAAGTAACATGACGGAGATACAATTCTATTTGGGTTCGATATAGTAACAATTGTAGGTGTGTGGTCGGATGATAATTCTAAGGAAGCTTCAACATGAACTGTTTCTGTGGGGATGTTTTTAACCACGCCAAAGTCGATAACATCTGGAATTTTGTGCTGATCAGTAGGCTAATATGTTGGTTGTCTGCTCGCGACCACGTTTAAACCCATTTTAGAGATTGTGTTAAACAAAACACGACCTTTTGGTGTTATAAGTCGTGACCCCCAGAAGGTATGTTTAGCGTTATAATCGCCAGCGGCCAGGAGACAGGGTCCTAATGATTTATAATATTTATAATATTGGCTTTCTGATATGGAAAATCTAGGTGGAGAGTATAAAGAAGAAATTACTAAGTTTCGATTTAGTTCTTCAACACAAATAGTCGTTGCTTGCAGATAATCTTCACAATGATCAAACATTAAGTAGTGTTTGATTCGGGCTTTTATCAAAATGGCAGAGCCTCCACAAGCTCTATCTCGAGGGTCCTTAGTATCATATAGTATATAACCATTGATTTTAAACGTATTTCTTGAGGTCAAGTGAATTTCAGAAACCAACATGACATCAATTTGTTTATTTTTTAGAAAGTATTCTAATTCATTTTAATGTTGGCGGAGGCCGTTTGCGTTCCAAAAACAGATTTTTAAACAGTTCACGGCTTGTTAAGTACAGCTTGCAATAACATCGATTGCATTCTTAGAATTTCCTGCATCATATTACCCATTGTGTTCGTAAAATTATTAACTGTTTGCACTAATGTTTCCATGGTTTTTTCAAGACGACTTAAATTAGAAACTGGAGTTTCTTCATTAATTGGCAAAGCACCTTGCAT
This sequence comes from Pollenia griseotomentosa, assembly GCA_963931875.1. Taxonomy (NCBI): domain Eukaryota; kingdom Metazoa; phylum Arthropoda; class Insecta; order Diptera; family Polleniidae; genus Pollenia; species Pollenia griseotomentosa. The sequence goes on along the minus strand of OZ007561.1, from coordinate 195,865,273 downwards.
TGGCACATGGTTTGATTTTAGAATGTTAGCGTAGGAGGTACTGTTATTAATAGGCTGTGGAGCCTGAATGTCATTAGTGTTTAGCTGATTTGTTACCTGCATTTGAGGGGGATTAGTTTTCGGTCCAACCGACTGCTTGACGATAGTGTATACAGGGCATCCTCTATAAATGGCTGTGTGATTACCGCCACAATTGCTACATTTTTTAACGTTGGGGTCATTTTTAGATTTATCGCAAAGAACTGTACCATGTAATTCACCACATACTACGCAAACAGGGGGTAAGTAGCAGTATGCCTTAGTATGACCATATTCCTGGCAGTTCAAACACTGAACGGGTCCATTTCTTTTGTAGTAGTGAATTTATAATAAAATACTTAAATTGCAATTGCTTTCACTATGAAAAGGATGTAAAAAAATGTTAATTTTTAAATAAAATTTAAGACTAAGGTTAATAAGCTAGAAAAAATCTAAAATTTAAGACGATATTAACAACGTAAAATAAATTGTAAATCTAAACAATAAATATCAATTGCTTTCACTATGTTAATTAAGTAAATAATTTAATATCAAAAAGTAATTTCAATTTTTGGGAATACAAAATTTTAATTTCAAAAGATTTTGTTATTCGTGCTTAATTCCCAGTTTTTATTATTGATAAAAACACTTGAAATTTATTGTTGATGGGATAAGCTATTCCTATGCGCATTTCACTGGTTGCTTAGGCCAGATCATCAGGAAACTTCATCCATAACGTTTTAGAAAAACTAAAGATATTAAACCAAATAAAACTGTTAAGCGTATAAGACTTATAGCAACAGTTCTACTTGTTACAATATCAAAGCTTAAACAAAACACATCAACAATAAACAGTGGGTTTATCTCATCTTACATTCCCCACTACAATTAGTTGAAATTCTCTCAACATTAAATGTAGTTGTAAGTAGGTTAAGAAAAACAAAATAAAAACAACAACAACAACTTTACAAAAGATGTTGACAATTAAGTGTTTTTTTAGGCCGTGCACTGCCTGTTTATTATCAAAAAGTAATTTCAATTTTTGGGAATACAAAATTTTAATTTCAAAAGATTTTGTTATTCGTAGTTTTTCTAAAACGTTATGGATGAAGTTTCCTGATGATCTGGCCTAAGCAACCAGTGAAATGCGCATAGGAATAGCTTATCCCATCAACAATAAATTTCAAGTGTTTTTATCAATAATAAAAACTGGGAATTAAGCACGAATAACAAAATCTTTTGAAAGTAAATAATTTAATTTACAAACAGCATTAAGTTTTTAAATTAAACTTAAAATTTGCATAAATTAAATCGAAAAATCTTAAAATTTATAAAATGTAAGTACTATAAATTTGAATCTTTGTGTAAATGAATTTCAATTGATTTTTTGTATGGATAAGAAAAAGGAATAATTTTATTTACAAAAATATATTTACGTATTTACGTTGTAAATATTATTGTTTACATGATTTCAATAATGTAAATTTTGATAAAACGGTTAGTTGTAGTTTAAAATAGACAATGATATATGCTGTAAATGTATTACAATATGGTGTAATTTATAATCTTAACAAAAATGTTAACTATTTAAATAATAAAAAAAACAAGAAATAATTTTCATGTTTCTAAATAATAATTCTAAGATTGCCCACTAATTCCGGAACAATTGTTGATTCCCAAAATGCTCTCACTGACGGCATATTTTCTGATGTTAGCGCACAGTACAAAAATCTCGCGTACCTGGCAGAAAGAGTAATTTTGGTTAAAAAAAATGTTTAAACTTCAAGATAAAGCAATCGTTGTCAGTCAACTTCATAAAATATAAGTTTGTGGTGCCAAATAAGATATAAATTATAATTTTAAATTATAAGAGTTTTTTAACTCATTGTATTTTCCAGGCATGTCACCCCACCTTTTACGACTACAGTTTGATCTCCGGTTATTTTACTTCGAAATTTGAGCACACCATAGCATTGCAATAGTACGCTGCTACGAATTCCAATGATCTTACAGACGTGACCATTGAATTCAAGCGTTCAATTTTTCATTAGATTGGCATTCGTAATGACAGGTCGTAAGGTCAAATGGTGTCTGCTTGAGCTTATTTGCGTTGGCTAAAGGCGAACTAACAAAAAACGTACACTCAATTGCTTTCCAATATTAATATTGATTTTATTTAATTCATTTTCCTACACAAAATATAATAGGTACTTTCTTTTACTTTAAATTTTACTTTTAAGAGATCAAACAATGCATATGCTTGTTACGTTAATGAAATACATTAAATTGAAAAAAATAAATGGTTGATGTGTTTTGTTAATCCGCGTCTTCAACGGTACATTCCTCTTGATGTCAAAATCCAATCCCCACAAACTTAAAATACATTCGATACTTTTTATTGAACAACGAAAATATTCACTAGAAATAATTTGTATGGCAGAACAACGTTTGCCAGGTCAGCTAGTATATTTTTCGAAATACCAGAAAATTTAACTATAAACCTCGATCCAAAACTTACCCGTACCTTCAATGTTTTTCATTTACACGTTTTAAAATTTCACAATTCGATATTGTCAGAAAAAACAAATAATATTATTATACCAAACCAAAAAGTTAAAACGGGCTAAATTTAAATAACAAAGTCTTAGTCCAAACATGAATTATTTTTTGCAGCATTTCATAAGCTTATGGATGAGAATGGTGAGAAGATTGGAGAGGGGTTTTGAGTTTTATGTCCTCTGCAATTCTGTTTTAACAACATATAGTTGCCTCTAGGTGTATTTTTATTTATATATAAAATTTAAAAAATAGAAGAGTAAACCCCCAAGATAAAAATACAAAAATTGCAAGACTAGAACTTCATAATCTGGACACTAATGCAATTTCGAAGCAGAATTTTAAAACATTGCAAGTCTGGACGATGCCGAAGGGGCTAATTTTGAGCGTCTTTTAGTTTAGGTCTTTACATTTTTATCAGGTTTCAGGTACTTAAAAACTGCTTATATTTTGAATTTAACAGTTTTTCCGAAAATAAAAATGATCAATGATGTTATTCACCACTACAACGTATTTTCCCTGTGGCAACTCTTTCTTATTGTTTGGAAATCATTGCTACTCACATCTGTTTTGTGTAACTGCCCGTCTTTACGCTGGGTCCACGTTGCAATATTTATTGCTAAGTACAAGCAAAAACGTCGGCAGAACAATGGAGCAATAATTGCTGAATTTATTGCTTGAGAACACTTTAAATTGCTTTGCCATAAATTTGCAATTTTCACCGCGAGTAGTCGTATAAAGTATTGTGGCTGTACATATTTATAACAAATGTTTTATGTTGTTTTGAAGAGGTTGTGAAATTTTCTTTTTTAAATTAATAAAATAATTAATTGTAATTGTCGTAGCTGTGTTTTGTATTACTTTTTTGTTTATTTGCGTTAAAAAAAAGTTGAATTGTTCTATTGAAAAAATAAAAATCTACAAAAAAATAAATTCGTCGTTTGCTTTTGTTGATCTTGACGTTTATTAAAAAATATAATATATAACAAGGTATATTTACACAAGGTAAACTCGTTGGCCCATATGTTTGTCAGCTGTTTACCCATAGTTGGAACCACAACGTCAAATTGCGTGTATATGAGCCAAAATTTGTACATGTGTGCGTTAAATTGTTTTTGTTTTATATGAAGACAATTTTGACAACATGGTTCCTTTTATAGAGCAAAATGTCTACACTCCCAAATGAGTCTACCTTGTGTAAATATACCTTGATATATAATAATATATTTATTGATTGCTTTTTTAATAAATAAACACACAAATAAAAAACAACACTACAGAGAAATGAAATGTCAGATAAATTACGACTGATTTGACAGCATATTGCTAAGCAATAATTGCTCAAGCAATAAGAAGAGCAATCATTGCGCAATGGATTGCCACTCATGGCAATATGCGGTCTATACGTCGCAAATTTTATGGAGCAATGAAATTTGACGTTTGCCGCAATAAATATTGCTACGTGAAGACCCGGGGTTACCATTGATAATTATTGCGACATATATTGCAGTGTTGAAAAACGTATTTACCCCAAACATATCTGACGACATAGCGGACGAGTTACCACCTGTTGCTGCTAGATCAGCTGTTCCCCTAAGATTTGAGATGAGAGAAATCGAAAAGGCTATTTGTAACTTAAACCCCAAGAAAGCCCCTGGTTTTGATAAGATAAGCAACAAAATGCTTTTGGAGCTACCTCGCATAGCAAAGAAAATTATTCTTTATATTTTTAATGCTATTTTACGCCTTGAATACTACCCTCAAGAATGGAAGGTCTCCTTAGTAAAGATGATACCAAAGCCAGGAAAAGATCACACAAAAGTTGAGTCATATAGGCCTATTAGCTTATTGTCTAATATATCAAAGCTATTTGAGAAGCTCTTAGCGTCAAAATTAACCCCAATTCTAAATGATAATGGGTGTATACCTAACCATCAATTCGGCTTCAGAAGAGAACATAGCACAATTGAACAAACCCATCGAATAGTAAACGCCATAAGAAAAGCCTTTGAAGAAAGAAAATATTGCTCCGCTCTCTTCATCGATGTTTCTCAAGCTTTTGATAAAGTCTGGCATGTAGGCTTGTTACATAAATTGAAGCTAAACCTACCGGTTAACACACACAAGCTGCTAGAAAGCTACTTGGTCGGTCGAAAATTTATTATTAAAGAAGGTGATTTTTTAAGTTCTCCTCAGCCAATTGAAGCTGGAGTGCCTCAGGGAAGCATCCTGGGCCCACTTTTTTACCTTATATATACCTCGGACATGCCAACAAATAATTACACCCTAACCTCAACTTTTGCTGATGATACAGCTTTTCTAAGCGTTAACGAGAACAGTCGAGAAGCATCTCGATACCTGCAGGATCATATATTTCAACTAGAACTGTGGTTAAAACAATGGAGAATAAAGGTCAATGAGCAAAAATGCGTACATATAACATTCACCTTGCGTCGGGAAACTTGCCCCCCTATTAAAATCAATAATCAACTAGTGCCTCAACAATCGCATGTCAAATATCTCGGTATTCATCTAGATCGTCGTTTAACATGGAAATGCCATATAGAAGCAAAATTAACCCAAATGAAACTAACAGCAATTCAAATTAACTGGCTTATTGGAAGAAATTCTGTTCTTAGTCTCGATTGCAAACTACTACTTTACAACTCTATTTTAAAGCCAATATGGTGCTACGGTATTCAACTTTGGGGCACTGCCTCGGCTTCAAATATCGAAAAAATTCAAAGGCGCCAAAATAAACTTCTTCGAATAATCACAGCTGCCCCTTGGTATGTTAAAAACTCAAATATCCACAAGGATCTCAATGTGCCACTGGTAAGGACTATTATTACGAAGTATGCGGTAAAATATTTCAAAAGGCTAGAGTTGCACCCTAATCCACTAGCTCGAAATATTTTAAATGATAGTGGCCACACTCGCTTAAGAAGAAGAGACACTGCAGCACTTACCCATTAAGATGAGCGATAGACACCTACATATGTGAACAGAACCCGTATGAAGAAAATTTTTGTCTGGCACTGGCAGGACATAAAATAAATTATTAGGATAAGATTTGATTAATTATTGTTAGTTCATATTTAATATATGAAGATTCAATAAATAAATAATGAAAAAAAAAAAAAAAAAAAAAAAAAAATATATTGCAGTAAACGTCAAAATTATGTTATCAACAGCAATTTTTTGTACATATTTATTGCCGGCAATTTATGTTGCAATTATTGTTAGTCCATTTTCGTGGACAATTATTGCTGACATAAAACGTCAAATTTGGCTGTCAGATGAGAAAAAAGAAGCAAAATAGAAGCAAATTGTTTGAGAAAGAAATTAAATTTGTGAGATGGTAGCAAATTATAATTGAAGTAAAAGAATTAAATTAAAGAGTTTAATAAACACTAAAATAAAATTACAAATATTATTTTTATTAATATAATTTTTTTCTTGTTCGATCTTTATTATTTAAATTTATATTAATTTGTTTAAGTTTGAGTTCTTTTTTATATAAAAATATTAATTATCAAAAAGTAATTTCAATTTTTGGGAATACAAAATTTTAATTTCAAAAGATTTTGTTATTCGTGCTTAATTCCCAGTTTTTATTATTGATAAAAACACTTGAAATTTATTGTTGATGGGATAAGCTATTCCTATGCGCATTTCACTGGTTGCTTAGGCCAGATCATCAGGAAACTTCATCCATAAAGATTTTAGAAAAACTAAAGATATTAAACCAAATAAAACTGTTAAGCGTATAAGACTTATAACAACAGTTCTACTTGCAATAATATCAAAGTTTAAACAAAACACATTTTTTTGAATAACTTTTGGTGTTTTCTTTTCAACAAAATGTGACATTTTATTTAAAAAATGCAATTTTGTGTTCGTTTCTTAAAAAAATTTTGCTCTCCAAAAGAGTAGCATGTTTTATTCCAAAAACTTTACTCTTACTAATGGTATAAGGTACTGAAATTTTCGCCACGTATCAATCGACAGTGTTGATAGTGCCCTGTAAAAAAGCTGACTTTGGTTTATATATGGCGCTATTTTTAAAACGATTCCTCAAAGAGCAACAAAGCTACCCAAAAATTGAAAAATTTTTTTATATTTCAAACAAGCCATAATTGATTAAAAGTCCCTTAAATTTAAAGGAATGGCAAAAACTCGGTAAAAATGGCTAAATCAGCGGAAATTCTCAAAAATTTGGTAACAGCGGCATGTGTGCAAGGCCTAATATTTATTCAATTTAAAAAAAAATCACCTCGATCGCGAACATGGATAAAAGTCGCGAACAATTCTGCTGAAATACAGCTCATAAAAAACATGACCCTTTTTTAAATTTAAATACCATTTTTTGGCACCTTTTTTGGGGAAATCCCCTTTTTGTGACCCTTTTTGAAAATTTCCAACGGTAACCTTGGTATAAATGGTTGCAGAAAATAAGTTAAATTTATGAAAAATCTATAGTAAAATATCTGATAATGAATACGAGCGTTTCAAAATAACAGCTTATGACTTGGACAATGAATTCAATCCCAATTGGCCAAGGAGAAAGCAAACTAAGCAACAGAAAATTTATGGTGAGAAAATTTGGTAATAATTTGTTTATGTGTAATTTATATAAGTTTATTTAAAAAAGGTATTTTGGCCGATGATAGCGACAACGAAGATGATGAAGAATCTTCCGGACGCCGCGAGCATGTCCATTTTTTTTTTATTAATTTTAAAAATAAATAAACACAAAATTAAAAGAGTAATAAAATATGCAATTGTGTTTTTTTTTTAAATATTTTTCAAAATGTAACCAAGAAACAGCTGATTCCTAAAGCAAAGTACGATAAGTTTCGCTCTTTGCTTAAGCAAATGGCACTTGATGAAACTTAACGAAAAGTTGTTTAAGTACATTATAGTTGTGTACACTGCGTATGTAAGCTTAAGCTCATTATAGTTAGCCCTTAATTATTTTATTAACACCTTTTGTAGTAAAGGGGAAAAATGGCAATAATAATGTGTTACCTGATTAATTAACGGTAATACCGGTTACCAGTTATTTTAAGGGTATTAAGTTCTTGAGTACTTTGTTCTTACACTTCGTGAAGGTGCTTGGTAAATAGCTAACTTGGTTCGGTTGAAACTATTTTTACTACCATTTTTCGGGAAAATTTGGAAATGTAAAACGTGTTTCGATCATTCAACTTACAAATTAAAACATCATAACACAACTTCTAGGAAAATTATTATTAATTTAAGCCATAAATATCCTAACTTGGAAAGCTCAACAGGTGGTCTACTCTCTATTGCGATGCGAAAGCTAAATGCCAACTTGGTACTCTCTATCAATTTCGCAAAATTTTCTAAAAATTAAGCAATAATGGCAAAAAAATTTAAGATGGCGCAAATTAACAGTATTTTTTTTTTTAAATTCCCTAAGCCAAAGTGTGTAAAAATATTTGAAATTAGAAAATTTAAATAAAATAAAGTGATGATTTACGATAAGAAAAAAAATTAAAAGATGCGAAAGACATATGCATGTAAAACGTGTTTCGATCATTCAAATTACAAATTAAAACATCATAACACGATTTCTAGGAAAATTATTATTAATTTAAGCCATAAATATCCTAACTTGGAAAGCTCATCAGGTGGTCTACTCTCTATTGCGATGCGAAAGCTAAATGCCAACTTGGTACTCTCTATCACTTTCGCAAAATTTTCTAAAAATGAAGCAATAGTGGCAATAAAAATTTAAGATGGCGCGGATTTACAGTATTTTTTTTTGTTAATTCCCTAAGCCAAAGTGTGTAAAAATATTTGAAATTGGAAAATTAAAATAAAATAAAGTGATGATTTACGATAAGAAAAAAATTAAAAGATGCGAAAGACATATGCGCAAACGTATTAAAGAGTACCAATCGCTAGATTTGCTACAATTTTCTTTCGCATCGCAATAGAGAGTAGCCCCCAGATATAAAGGTAACCTTTTTATATTTTTTTTATAGTTTTCATAGAATTAATTTGGAAATATTTTAAAATTTACTTGCCACTAGATTTTTTTCTTGCATAAGTAGAAGAATTTTATTCTACCCCTGATTAATGTTATTTTGGTGAGCTAGAGTGATCTTGTTTTTATGAAATTGTGTTTATTTCACTCTAGAAGAAAAAGGCAATTATCCCTACGTGGGAAATAATACAAAAATAATCTGAATGGCTACACACGACACCAGGCATAGACAACGTACTTCTAGATGCCCATATAAATCTGCTGTTTAACCATCAATATAGGTACATATATTGCTTTCAATAACAAATTAAGAAATCATCAAAGCATACAAAGGTGTGCTGGAAATCGAAAACGTAAAACGCATGAATTTGGAAGTTGTTTTTAATACACTTTGAATCTAATTTTTATAATTTTTGTTAAAAAATTCTATTTGATAGAGAAATATTTATGTATATAATATTTGCATTAAAATTCTTTTATTTTAGAAATATTATTAAGAAACGACTTTTAAAATTCTTGCGTTTTACGTGTACGATTTCCAGCACACCCCTGAATAATATTCAATCAAAAAACTTTAGTGTAGAAACTAAAAGAAAATTTAGTAATTTTTAAAGTTAAAGAGTAATGTGAATAATAATTGAAATCATTTATGTATAATAGTTAAGCGGTAAATTAAGTAATAATTAATTAGAGATCAGAAAAATGTTAAAATCAGTGCCAATTTGTTTTTGATTTGGCTTGCTTCTCTTTTTTTGTTGGTTAAAAATTATTTTTATATACATACATATATATAAATCAAGAAAAGAGAACCAAAAAGAAAAGAAACAAAATATTGTTCGTGAAGTATAAAAATTATTAAAACGTCACAACATATCACAGCAAAGAAAATATTTAAAAGTTAAGCTTCGTTCACAATCAAAGAAACATGTTCACTTGGTGTTCATAATAGAGCAACAATTTCTTTTGCAACCACACACATTTTGCATTAAGAAACCGTTTGCAAATTTTAGCCACAACAATATTATGCATTTATTATTATTTTTTACAACATTATGTTAAAATTTTCATTCAAAACTAAATAAAATTATTTTAAACGTCAGAAATAATTTCATACAACAAGTTCTAGTTGACTCAACTTAAGTTACATTTTTAAAAAAAATTTAGTTACATTTTTGTTTTAAAAATGAAAGGAAAATATATGAAATATTTTAGGAAGAAAAAAGATAGAAGAAAAAACGAACTTGTTTCTCTGATTGTGAACGAAGCTTTATAAACACACAAATATCGTTTTCATCAACCACGTCAGTTCGCTGAGGCCTCAACGTTCCAGATCATTGGTTGGTAAGTTTAAAACATTTCTTTAATATTCTAAGCACAGATTACACAGAAGCGTCACGAGACAGACAAGATTGTGTTTTTTTCTGTCTTTTTCTTCGAAAGCTGCCCATTTTGTATTTTTTGTTTTGATCACGCAATTTGTGTTGTAGTAGCGGCATGTTTTTACACATTGCTACTTAACTACCAAAAAACGTTTTCTTTCTTTTTCTTCGAAAGCTGCCTCTGTATGCTTTGTGATTCTAAGTTAAGAATATACGAGTAAGATAAAGGCTAGTAATAACCTCAGATTACTAAACAGATATGTCACGAGACGGAAGATTTTGCGCTGTTTTTTTGTCTCTTTCTTCGAAAGCTGCCCATTTTTTCATTCTCTTTGCATCATCTTTTTTGCCGCAATACAATGAACACAAGTTTGTTAAGTTGATCTTGATATGCAAAACTGTTGTTAAAATTAATTTTTAACACAACACGAGTAAATAATATTTTAAATAACATTATAAAACAAAACAATGTTATGAATAATTATTTTTTGCACAAAACACAACGTTTGTTGAACTAATGCATTTGTTTAACGTGGTTTGTGTTTTTTTTTTATTTTTGTTTTGATCACACCATTTGTGTTGAGTATTGCGGCCTGTTTTTACACATTGCCACTTCACTACCAAAAACAGCATTCTGTCTTTTTCTTCGAAAGCTGCCTTCGCAAATGATTTGGGCCCATTTTACACGTCACTTTTACACATCTGTTTAGTAATCTATATAATTACAAGAAACAGATGACGTGATAAAGTTCAAGAAGAAGACCAATTTGCTTTTAGTATTAAGGGTGTGTGTGAAACGGTAGCAAAGTTCTATGGTGAAATCAAATTTGTTTGTGGTAGAAAATTTTCATATTTACGCTGTGTGAAATTGTAACATTTTTGACAACGTAAAATTTTGACATAAAGAAAAAAACAATTACTAGTAGTTTTGTGAAAATGAATAAATTAATCAAGTTTTTACCAATAACCATTTCAATTCTGTTGGAAATGAGATCGTCCCAACTATTTGATGAATTCGTTCTGATATATTAACAATTTTTACAAAAAGTGTGGGCAAAAAAGCTTATACATATGTAAATACTTGTATGTTGTATAATTCTTTTTCATTTTTTTTGCCGCTGGTCCTGCTTCCATATTATTTTTTATTTTGTTTAAATAAATTTGATGAAAAAAAATAATTTTGTGGTTGTCAAAAATTTCTACACTAATGTCAAAATTTATACTAGCCCCCAGGGCTAGTGAAATTTTATTCACCTCAATAGTGTCAAAATTTTACTTCCATGAGTACTTTGCTACCGTTTCACACACACCCTAATTACCTAGCATTTACACATGCCACTGCCACCCAGCGGGAAAAAGAAGGAGTAGGGAGGCTTTCTAGAAGGCCTATGTACCACTTCTTTTGGATGTACAAGGCCTTCTTGCTCCATTCCATACTCATATCTTTTTTACACATGTTGTCATTGCGGAGAAGGCCTTCCGCTCTCGCTTCTTCAGCAGGTACATAAGAAGGGTAACGGGACCAAAAAAAAATTGATTTTGCTTTTGCTTGTGCAAAAAAAACAATACAAAAAATGTTACTCCTTCTCTACTCCCTTCTCATAGAAGCGAGTGTTGAAGGTGTATCTTATCTTTTATACGAAATAGCCGAGGCCTTCTATGAGGCCTTCTTTAGCAGTTAGATAAGAATAGTAATTGAATCAAAAAATCTTTTAAGCATGCCTTCAAAAAGGCCTGATGTAAGAAGGTCTTCTGAGTTTTCCCGCTGGGCAGTTCGAAAAACTCAATACACTCACACTTTTTACTAATACACTCACATTTTTCGCAATGGCAGCTCCCGTGGAAGCAAAAATTGCATGCGAGTGGAAATTTGGCAGTTGCATGCCATTAAATGACAAAACGATGAACAATGTTACCCTGTTTAAAATTTAATGCAAACTTACTGGATTATTGTCAAATTTTAATTAAAGTTTTGACTTGATAAATGTATTATTATTATTAATTTTTTGAAACGCGCATTAATAACAGCAAGTTTTTCAATTGTAGAACTTTAATATTATTAAAATAATTAATATTATAAAAAAATGTAAACCATTCCCCCAAAAATTTTTATATAATTTTTTTTTAAATAACAAGCAAGTGGAAGGCAACACAGTTTAAAAAAATTCAGTTTAAAACAAACTGTAAATGATAACAGTTAAAAGGAGAAGAGTGTGAAAATTTCCACTTTAAGCTTTAAACAAAATGACTTCTAAAAATATTTTCCAAAGGCATCTACGTTCTTTCATTTTTCGCAAATATATGAATATTATTACTAAAATTTCGATAATTGCATTTTGTTGTTTAATCCTGAGTTCCAAATATATGACATCATATTCCGGTCCAGAGAGTTTACCAAATGCATCCCAGCTTAGGGTAAACGAGTTTGCTGATAAGACCCAGCTAACGGAACAACAAACGACAATAAAGCCTGCAGTTCAACTAAAAACAACTGAAAATTCGTTAAAATCAAAACTGAAAATCATTTTAAATTGTCATGATTTTCCGTTACGCGAAGAGAAATTGCAGTATGGTGAATATTGGTTGATTAAAAATCATATACGAGGTAGCAAAAGTATAAATATGGGCTGTGGAGAATCCATTACTTTTACCACCAATGGGGATTATACGTTTATGGACAATTTACCAACAGTTGTTGAACGGTAAGTTGAAAACATTTAAATAAACATATATATAGAAATTGTTTTTTAAATTAAAGATATTTAGTTTTATTAAAAGAAAAAAAAAGTTGGTACCAAACTGTTTAGGACAGGGGCGGGCAAACTTTATACTGGATATGATCGAAATAAATTTTTCTTTTTTATGTGGGATGGATTAAAAAATAATGTGTTAAACTAAAAACAAATAAAAGTGTAATTAAGGTCTTAATTGAAAATAATATACATATCAAATAAATTGTATATCGAGTCATTACCACAAAAAAAGCTTAATCGACATAATTTTCGATTTTCGTTTTTTTTTTTAATAAATGAATTTATTGACAGCACTTACATCATCTTCTAAAATATCATGGTCACATAAGGCACCCCTATTCATTATTGCAATGTAAATGTTCATAACTGAAACTAAACTGTTCATTTATTTAACAAAGTTATTACTTAATTTGTAAAATAACGTACCACGTAAAACAAAAAAAAAAAAATATATATTTGTATTAACGAAACTGTGTTTTTAAATAAATAAAAAATAAGTTCATTATGTTAATGATACATTACATTTCAGAAATGAAAATTTATGGTCCATTGTAAAATTTCTGTTATAGAAATAAGAAAAAATATCTTTGTGTTTATGACGATTTCGAAGTTTATGAAACGATTTTCGTAGCGGGAATAACGCGCTACTTTGGCACAACAATAATGACAAAATTAAATGCAGGAATGCAAAAAATCTTTATACCTACGAAGGATTTCCTCTTAGTGAAGTCCTGTTAAGTTAGGCACAATCGAATAGTTGCCATAAAGTGGTCATCAGGGAACTTCGTAATTGCAATTTGATGTTTTTCATCTGAGAAAACGATGCCTCACATAGATAAGTGGAACAAAGAAATGCAACTTTCTTAATTGCTACCGATCTCAACAAGGGATATTTTTCTTCTGGTAACAAATTCCTCAAATAGTTTTCATTTGCACGTGGTGTTAGAAATATATCTGATTGTAGTGTTGCAATTTCTAACTCGTGATCCGATGAATTCAACTGAACGTTTTGAGACAGATTTAATGAAATACACTCGTTATCGAATTCTCCAAAAGAAAATTAAATAAGTTCAAAAATCTGTTAAAGATAATTGATATTTGCAAATCGTCTTTTAAATTCTCGATTTAAATTTCATAGTTCAGTATAAAACATTTCAATATTACATTTACCAGTAAATTTAATAGCGGAGTTCAGTATTAGTCTTGCAAAAGTGCATGTACAAGTGTATGTACAATATCGTACGTACAATATCGTTGCACTTTTTTAAATCCAACAACAAAATACACAAAGTTTCCGTTAGATTTCATTAAAGTACAACGATATTTTGCATTTGCCCTTTTGCAAGCCTAATTTTGAACTTCGCTAATATGTTTTTTTAAATATGGGAAATTTTTAAAATTTTGCCTTTTTTATTGTGAAACATAAAGTTTTAATTTTGCTTTAAAAGCATTTAAAAATTAAAGCTTTTCCTTTTGTATGTAATTGTAAATTAAGCGAAATGTAATGGCCCATTAAATTCGTAATTTTTTCCCATTTTGGATCTTGCAATAATTTAGGAAGAAGACTAAGAAATCTGTCAAAAAAGCTTTTTTCATTTTTGTCGAAAGTGGAATAGTCAAGTTTTGAAAAGAACCTACTCAAATATTCTGGGTCCTTGAGTAATTCTAAGTCGATTTAGCAATGTCCGTATGTCTGTCTGTTCGTCTGTTGAAATCACGTTCACTTTTCGAAAAGAAAAGAACATCGTTGGTGTTAATTGTTTCTAGTTCTCCTACGCAGTTCGGTATTTAAATCCAGCAAAATTGGTCCAGTTAGAAAAGAGTTTTTAAATCCATATGTGAAACAACCACCCAAAAAAATTTCTTTATAATTTTGTTACAAAAACCAACATAAATAGTTGAGGAATGCACATATTGATAAAAGATTTTTCACAAAATCGTTCTATATGCCTAGAAATCATATTACAAAATTTCGTGAAGATATTAAGCCCACTCTCGATAAACACAATAGTACGCCTAAAACCGTAACGAATAATTCTATTATAATAAATTTTGGCCTGTTAGTTTTTTGGCAGTTTTATATAACAAGAAACCACACTGTTCATTTTCTTCGGGATCGGTCCATAATTTACTGTACAAAGCCTACTTTCGAAAAAAGCTTGATTGCACGTAAAACCGTAATGAATAACGCTTATAATAAAATTGTTTTATAAGACTATAAATAATTTTGTCAAATTTCGTGTAGATCGGCTCATAATTTACCAAAGGTTATAAAAAGGATATAAAGCCCACTCCGGAAGTATTATAATTGTAGGTGGAGGGTATCAAAGATTCGGCACAGCCGAATGT
This sequence comes from Pollenia griseotomentosa, assembly GCA_963931875.1. NCBI lineage: Eukaryota > Metazoa > Arthropoda > Insecta > Diptera > Polleniidae > Pollenia > Pollenia griseotomentosa. The sequence goes on along the minus strand of OZ007561.1, from coordinate 195,850,202 downwards.
AGCACTCTATCTTGCTGAATTTAAAATCGGAGATAAACATCGCTACAATTATTCTTTGGGTGAATCGAAATATAAATCAATTTTTAAGTGAATTGATACCTTTAATAAAAAAAATATATTCCATATCAGAAGGAATATTTTACAAATTTTGAATCTGCTGCCATATTAAACTCCTCCAAGTAATCTTAAATTCCCCTTTTATTCTCTTTCAGTTGGTTAGCTCCCATTAGTTTTGCCCTATATACGCCCGGTGATGACTACAATGCCACCATGAATTCCATACAATATGTGCGCAATTGTCTGCCTCAAAGCCAACTAATACGCGACTATGTTACATTCCACATATTTTTTCCCAAAGATCATCTACCCTCATTTGTAGCCAAAAATGAGGAAGAAGCCATACAATGGACTTACGATTGTGAGATGCAGGATGCCCCTTACGCAAATGTTAATCGTTCTGAGATGTATAAGACCCTTAAGAATCTAACATATCCCATAAATGTCGCCCGCAATATTGCTCGAAAAGCGGCAAACACATATTTTATTTTTGCCTGCGACATAGAAATTTATCCCAGTTTGAATTTGGTACAAGAATTCCTTGAAATGGTTATCAGAAATCCGGAAGCTGTTTTAGAAGGTACAAGTCCTAAAGTTTTTGTCCTACCTGTTTTTGAGGTGAAAAAGGGTGTCACTTTACCCAATAATAAAGACGAACTAACGAATTTGTTGCATAAAAAATCGGTCATACCATTTCACATGTACGTATGTTCAAATTGTCATTTGGTACCGAAACAAAACCATTGGGTAGAGGCCAACAGCAGTCAAGAACTAGAAGTGTTTACAGTGGCTAAGCGTTATGGTAAATTTGCTTCATGGGAGCCTTTTTATATAAGTGATAACAAGGAGCCCATATTCGATGAACGTGTAACGTGGGAGGGACAAGCGAATAAACGAATACAAAATTATGCCATGTGTTTAATGGACTATGAATATCACATATTGCATCCTGCCTTTCTGGTACATGCACCGGGTATTAAAAAAATAAATTGGAAATCGAAGGAGACCAAATTAAGATTTGAATATGCTGCAGCAATGAATAAAATTATATCTAGAAAAATTAAACCAGAATACCGTGTAATGTATGGTAAGAATAATAAATGTGGAATATAAAAGTAGAGAATATTGTTTACACAATGTTAAATTCGCCAATGCCGAATACCGAATATTATACACCCTTCACCAAATTCATATAAAAGTAATATTATTTTTTATCTTTTCTGAATTCGTCATATTCCGCGTTTTTTGGACTATGTAAAATAATTGCTCGATTTGGCTAAGAAGAATCAAATTTTATAATCATAAAACGTTTTGTATGGCCCCTTTCCTTTCAAAATTATTATTTCGAAACCAAATTTATGTGGGGGCGCAAAATCTTTTATTTCAAGAAAGAAGACGGAGTTACCTGTCTATAGCTCGGTCATTTAATTAACGTTATATTTTAGTTTAACTAAGAATATTCTACTTGAAGATTGGTCAAGAAATGACAGAGTTACAGGGGACAAAAAATTAAACTTCATTGAAAATTTTATGATTTTTTGCAATTTTGCTCTTTAAAAAAAAATTCTAACGTTTTATTGCATGGCGCATTAGTTTATTTCAATACGAACATTTTGGTGCAAAAATAATAAAGCTACAGAAAATTTAGGGAATTAACCCACATAGTAATTTTATAAAATATACGAATTTAATCAAAGCTCGTTTGCAAAAAACAAACATTAAAGTCGCACTTTTACATTATTTTTTAATTTTAGTAAATTTTGGTCGCCGTCAGCGATATGTGTTACTGAAGTTCTCAACATCTGCAATGTCACATCGGCTTCGGGTGCAATGTTACGACGTTTATAACGTAACGACGATATCCCTCTTGATAGTTTTCGACATGAGTTACATGCACAGTTTTTTCTCACTTTTCGAGAAACGATGGAATATTTTGTTTCACATCTTTTCGATGCGAGAAGTTTTCACAAAAGTTACAGAACATGGTACTGTTCTATTTTTGACCATCCTGACTTCACATTCGGATTCAGCGGGCAATTTTACATAAAGAATAAGTGTCAGATTCATTTGGTCACGACTTTGTTAAAAATTTGTGACACACTGCAATTATCACTTAATTTTATTTAACATAAATTTTTATTTTGTTTTTTCTTCGTTTTGATTTTTTTGAGGGCTAGTTTAGATAAATTAATGATAATTGCTATCAAAATTGGAGATGAGTAGTACATTTTTCCTGTTTCGCAGAATGTTTCAATATGAAACGACCCGTTTCGCTCTCAAAATTTTGAATGGCAAAACATGTTGTTTCAATCATGTTTGGGGCGCGAAACAGGAATGGAAGAGCAAAACACGGATATTGCTGTCCGTGTGAAAATGGTATAATACTTTTCATTTGATCGGGGTTGCATATTAACAAAAGCATGTTAATATGTGATGATGTGAACACAAACTGTTATATTAAATTAGATTTTTTGACAGTCGCAACAAAACTCATTAGATTTTTATCTCACATAGTATTATGGAATACGTAAGACTTGTGTGATAGGGTTATCTAGCTTTTAGCTTTTTCAATTTGAAAAAGCATCAATAAGGGTCTTTGAGATATAAAGTTTTGCAAGTAAAATGTTGCGGCAATCTTTGATTTTGCTGAAATCCCAGATATTAACGAACTGACATTGCTGAATTTAAATAGCAAATTTCATGCAACTATTTGAGATAAAAATATGTAACATTGTCGTCCCCAGTCATATCAATTTTCCTACTCATAAGGATAAAGCAAATGTATACTTTATGGGGTCTAACATTAATATTTAAAAAAATAAAAACGGAATGACGAACTCTTCACCTTTGGTTAGGAGAAAAAAAAATTAAATAAGAAAAGCCCTGGCGTTACAGTGTTGCTTGCATCATGTAAACAATAAACAAACATTCAATAAGTGTAAGAAAAGATATTAAATTTTGACAATATACAGGACAATAAGTTTAAGATACCACTTGTATCACTAATTTATGATAGAAATTTTAATAGTTTACATTGTGTAAAATTAAATATGAGCAATGTTAATAGTTCAATTTTTAAATCATAAAGCTAAAAGATACTATACTATATTTTAAGGTAAAACTTAAGTTTTACTTGGAATTAAAAAAAAAATGTAAACAAATTACTTGTAAGTAATAATTAGTTATTATATAAATTATTTTTTTTATAAAACAAATTGCTAACAATGTGAAGTTCATTAAAATGTTAAGATTATGTTTAAAACTAAGTAAGACTTTGTTAGTTTATAAAAATTTTCAAATATCTACTTAAATTTCTTCAATTTTATTATAAATTTCGATTATTTACATTAAGTCCATTTTGTAAATTGCTTGAAAAAGCGTTACATTTAATTAAAAAAACAAGTTAAATGCATAGATTTAATAATAAAATATTAAATTTTAAATAGTTAACTTTATGTAAAATATGTAAATAATAATAATTTTCAATAAAATTTAAATTTTTATATCAATCTGAAAACCATATAATTTAAACATGAAAAAAATCATTTTACACAGTGTAAACAATTTAAGACAAAGTGTAAACAATGTAAAATTAAGTAAAACAATAACAATTCTTTAGATGTAAGATATTTTGCTGCATAAAATAAAAAATTAACTTTTATAAAATTATTCACAATGTGAACATAGTTATTTATTTACATTGTGTCAACATTGTTAATTTTGTTAAAACTATAAGATGTAGTTTAACATTAATTTAATTGTAGTACATTTATTTCTTAGTGGAATTATTTTGTTTATTTTCTTCCGCTTTCTTAATAAAATTCCATTATTTACATTTTGTCAACAATAAAATGTTAAATTTATTTCCAAATATTGTTAAATGTAGTGAATTTATAATAAAATACTTAAATTGCAATTGTGTGTACGATGTAAAGAATGTAAAAAAATAAAAATTTTCCAAAAAAAAAATATTAATCTTTAAATAAATTTTAAGTCTAAGGTTAATTAGCTAAAATATAAAATTTAACAATGTAAAACAAATTGTAAATGTAAGCAATGAATATTAATTGCTCTCACTATGTCAACTAAGTAAATTATTTGATTTACAAACAGTATTAAGTTTTTAAACTAAACTTAAAATTTATATAAGTAAAGCACGTAAAACGTAACAATTTATAAAATGTAAACAATATAAAAATTTACATAATGTAAGTACTTTAAGTCTGAATCTTTGTATTAATGAAATTCAATTACTGTTTAAATGATTTCAATAATGTAAATTTGGATAAAACGGTTAGTTGTAGTTTAAAATAGACAATGATATATGCTGTAAATGTATTACAATATGGTGTAATTTATAATCTTAACAAAAATGTTAACTATTTAAATAAATGGATTAGTTTTCAATTTCTTGTCAAGCAATTAAAGCTGAATATTTTATTTAAGAAAAAAAAGTGGATAAATAATAAAATAATAAAAATATAAAACAAAAAACATAAGAAATAATTTTCATGTTTCTAATAATTCCATCTTGAACCCACAAAAACATTCTTCTTATTTCTGTCAGTAACGCCTGGTGTCAGCTCAGACCATTGCCAGTTATTGTAATTAACATTATTATTATTACGACTTTGCGTGGGGCTACTTCCCGTAGGCAGTGAATATCTTTCAGCTGTTGGTGGTGTCTGCACAGTGGTAGTAGGCCAATGACTTTCTTTCCATTTTGCATTGTTTCGGTAAGAATTTAAATTATTTTCCAAATAATTTACGGGTAATACAGAAATTATAGGTTGTGGTTGTGACAGATGATTTCTGTTAGCAGCATTTAAGAGAATATTGCGCTTTTTCTGTTCATCTATATCACGATTATTGGGCGTTACAAATACTCGTACATTTTCTGTTACCATTGGTTTGTAGGTTTCAGGTATAAGAGGTTTCAAAGGATCATCACCATATAGGGCCTTATAACGTTCGCTATTGATGAGGTTAATAATTTGATGTAAAGCGACACAGGTGGCCCAATTGTAGCCAAAAAAAACTACAAAAGGGAAATAAGATTCTTAATTTTAAAATTAAGCTTGTAAATAAATACTTACGTATTAGAAAACCTCCAGCCAAAGTTGTTGTTATTAAAATTCCCAAATTAACTCGATTTTTAGAAACCGTCATAATTAGTATATGAAAAGCCAGACAGAAGATAACACGAACAAGTTCAAAGAAGATTAAAGGCAAGAGAAAATACTTCTTCAGCTGTAAAGAAAAAAAAAAAATGTGAGATGAGTTCTACGAGTTTCGAAAAATGTCTAAATATATTTAGAGAAATCTAAGTTCAGTTCCAGTTTAGTTATATTTTATTTCAAGTTCTGTTCTAGTTTCATTTTAGTTCAGTTTTGCTTTAGTTCAATTTCAGTTATAGTTTAGTTCTTGTTAAGTTCTAGTTCCATTCTAGTTCAGTACTAGTGCAGTTCTAGTTAAATTTTAGTTTAGTTAGTTTATATATCTGTGCCATTTTGACCAAACATCTTAAGTCAAATTTTTAAAGCTTAAAAAAATGTTGTCAACCATACGGATTTTTATCCAAAAAACATTTTGGTTTACGTTTTTAAAATTTTTTATTATAAGCGAAATTATTCTTTAATTTTGGTTTTTTTTATTATTTGATAAAAATGATTTTTTAAAAACTTTTTTGCTATCTTAGAGCCCCTTTCACACTCGGCAAGTTACTTGCGCAACTCTTGGTTTGAGGACGTCAGCGGTAAGTTTGGGGTAAGGAATAAAATTTTGTACAGACTTTGTTGTACTCGGCAAGTAACTTAAGATGTTTTGTCAAAATGACAAAGATATATGTTTTTTATTTATCATATAAAAATAGTATTTTTTATTTGAATTATAAAATACATTAAAAGTATAACGAAATTGCCAAATTACCTTTAATGAACCATAAAAAGCTAAAACACTCGCTGCCATATGCGTAAAAAAATATAATTGTAATATAATCTTAAAGCTGTTAGAATCTAAAATGAGATAGTATAGGCAGGAAATGGATATTTTTTATTTATTTATTAGCTTATTTATATTAAAATCCCTTTTATAAATAATTAAATAATGATGTAAGTATTAACCCCTGTTATGAAAGTCGTCGGCACCGGCACCGGAACAGTAATTGTATTTTCTTAGTCGCTATGAACAAAAATTAATTACTTTTTACAGTCACTTGATATTTTCTAAGGCGCTTGGTAGTTTCTAAGTCGACGTCAAGTAGAATCATCTCTGTTTTAGTCGACACGAAATTTTGCGACGGCTCAAATGAAAGTTAAAGAAATTTTGAATATGTATACTTATTAAATATATAAGTTTAAAATAAAAAATGCAAATTTAAAATTAATTATGTTCAGAAATTATATAAGTTATTTTACAACGCGAAAATGGCATACATTTTAAAAAATTTGTTATATAATAGTAAATACGCGAAAATTGCAAAAATTCTGAAAAGTTTGCTAAAACAGCGAAAATTTGCGAAACTTCTTAATATGCGACGATTGCCCTAAAAAGCACGAACTTATGCAAAAATTTCAAAAGTTTGCTAAAATAGCGAAAATTTTCAAAAAATTTTAGTATGCGACGCAAAAATTTCAAAAATTTGGAAAAGCCATAAAATAAAATTGATTAAAATTCCCTTCAACTATAAGGAATGGCAAAAATCTGGTAAAAATTGCTAAATTACCGGAAATTCGCAAAAACTTGCTAGTCACAACATGATAGCAAAGTCTTATATTTATTAAAAATCGTTTAAGGTGTAAATAATCAGAAAATTAACAGTGAAAAATCGCGTATTCGCAAACATGACAAAAGTTCGCGAAAAAATGCAAATTCTGTAAAAAAAAACTCTAAAATTTCTTTGAAATCGCTTAATCGGTTTCAAAAATAGCACAAAAGCGTTAAAAAATAGGCTTTAACGAAGAAGAACTAAAATAATAGAAAAAAAAAAATTAGGGATGGGATTTTCCATAGCCAGTCGATGCCGAAACAACATTCTTATAAAATACCAAATTAACGTCGAAGTGATGCAGTCGTCGACTTGATGTGACAACTAATAAAAATGAATGTCGACAACGACTAACATAATAGGGGTGATTAAAATATGCAAAAATTTTGTAATCATACGGTAGGTCCAGCACCGATTAAAAGTCTAACACAGCACCTTTCCAAAATGCTTTTAGGAGGAAAAATGTATGCTGTTAAGTACATATTTGTGTATTTATGGATAAATTTATATTATCTTACCATTTTTGACTTCATTTGCAACCAGTTTTACTAAACCATTCTCTCGAAAATGTTCATTGTCGTTGAAAAGTTTAATAGTGGAATTCAAAACAGTTAAGCCAATGGCAAACAATAATATTGACGGCACAAAAAGTGAAACCTGTAAGAAAATGTTCATTTAGCAATCAAAAAATAGCGGAGTTCAGTATTTGGTGTAAATGGTCTTGCGAAAGAGCTTTGCATTTGTTCTATTAGACCTAACGGAAACTATGTGCATTATGTAGTTGGATTTTAGCACAACAGAAAAGTATCCTAAAATTATAGAAAAAAAGGAAAATAGTCAAAAACAAAAAAAAAAGTTAAAAGTGTTTTTCTTTTTATTGTGTTTAAATGTATCTTCATATCTCTTATACTTTTCCCGTTTGAAGAGCATGTGCTGTTATTTTTTCTAAGTAGTTAAAGCGAATCAAAAACTTTAAAGGCGCTTATCTCGAAATGGATTTTTTTTCGAGTTATGTCACTTCTGAAGCAAATGAGTGATATGTATATATACTAGTTTTACCGGGTGCGTTTTGCATCCCCATGACTACTGTAGATATATTAATATTTAATATTTAAAAAAAAAAAATTAAATATGCCGATTTTTTTATTACTCACTAAAAAAACCTTAAAAATTAAATTTGAGAAAAAGTAAAAAATTTAAATGTGGGCGCCTCGAAAATGATTTTTTTGATATATCGTAGTGACAATTGTCATTCCTTATGCCGAAAGCTTTCGAAAAAATCGATGGCACAATATCGACAAATCGGCCCACCCTAGTGGGGTAGATTATAAACTACATTATAAACTAGATTCTGGACAAATGTATGGACTAGACTATGCTGTAGACCATAGACTAGCCTATGGACTAGACCATTTAGGACTTCCCATATGATTATTGATTGAAACTATTGACAAGATTATGTTTAAAATAATGAATAAATTATGTTTCTTGGTATCGTTTACCAATTTTGATTGGAAGATTTTTTTTTGTAAATTTAATTCACATAATATTTCTATAACTTACAAAAGATAAAACGGAAATAACTATTACACCCAAACGCACAGAAAAATACAGAAAATAAGTTTCCATCCAAAGCACTGCCATGGTTTTGTATTTTTATATTTTTTTTTTATAAGAACAATTTGGAACAAACTTAAGTTACATTTTGCTAATAGTTTTTTTAATTATTAATTTTAATTAAGTCTATTCCGTGGAATATTTTTCTTTTGGGAAAACAGACACAACAGAATTAAAAAAATGGTATAAACGACTAATATTTTTTCAATTCAGTTTTGAAAAAGAAACTATGAAATCAATGCCATTTAATATTTGTTATACACACAACAAACAATTAACGAAATGATAATGATCTCTTTTTTTGTGGAGAAAGAAAAAAATAAAATACATGAAAAATGTTTTAGTTGACCACAGAGCACATAAACAAATGTTCGTGTTCTTGAATATACAGTATGTCACAAAAGTATTTTGCTTCCACAATTGTCAATACGTAGTAAGAGCTGAAAATAAATGAAGCTTAAATAAAATACCAAATTTTTTTAAATAAACCAATAACTCGTAATCCGAAAAACCATAAAATTATGAGTTCAGAAAATTAAGAGCTAATTGGGGAAAGTATTGCAAACAAATAAGTATGTACGTTGAAACGCTTCTGAGGGTACTAAAAAGTAAGAATTTCGAGGGTTATGTTGCAACATGAATAAAACCCTTATTTATCTATCAACTGATAACTTTTTTTTATTTATTAAGTGACTAAATATGGTCTAAGAAAAACCACAAAAAATGTTCGTAATAACCAAAACAAAAAACGGGTGGTTTAATTAGTGCCATTAAGAAAACGACATTTTTAAAACCGGGTTTGGAATAGCAGCTAACACTTCCAAAAGCAGCAAACGAAGAATGCTATGAATGGCTTTAATGCTGATTGAATATATGCCTATATAAATACATGAAAAAAATTCAACAACATACAGCCGTACCTAAATAAGAGCGGAAGGCGGAACGTTTTCTTCCGCTTAGCTTTTACGCTGATATGCCATTCCTAAACAAAAGCGTCAACGTTGTGTCACAAACAGTAGTGTTAATTTTCTTGTTTAATAGAACCCACATAATAGAAATAAAAAGAAGAGAAAAAACCGCTAGATTGACAAAAAATAGCTAAATTGTCATTATTTATTAACAATAGCGGCCAACTTCACTATTAAACGCGCTGTCAAAATAGGATTTTCCAATTGCAAAGCGTTGACGCCGCGCTATTTAAGGATGCTTCATACGAATTGTATGGGCATGAGAATTTTTGACAGCTAGAAAATGCTTTCCGCTCCTGTTTAGGTACGGCTGATAGTTCTGGTGTGTGTTTGGAAAAAATCTTAACCTTAATTTTTCGCACTTCATTCCTTTTTTTAAACTAAAGTAGGGGTACACCAAAGTAAATAACCTTTGCAAGCTTTACACGCAAATAACAACGAATACTGAAGGAATGGTGTGAATGTGTTCTTGTTCTTAAGTGTGGCATCATGTTTAATATTTCATTGCTTGATGTATAAATGCAAGTATGAAAGTATAGTGCGTCAAAACCGACCATATGATATCCAACACCATAATTTAAAAAAACGAGTTGTCAAGCGTGTACCATACTTGGCACCCATGCTCAATCATAGACCCTCAAGAACGGAATTATTTTATGGGGCTAAGATTCATGTAGAAGTTCTTTGTGTCGAAGATCATTTTGCTATCTTCATCTTTATGAAATTTGTTTGCCTTTAAATGATTTAAAAATGGAGGACCTACGGTTAATTTTGTACCTACCAGCACAATATTTCTAATAGCTAACGTAAAAGTTATTGTCGCCAAATTGTACATATTAATACCAATATTTAAGAGAAAGTTATGGTACGAAAAGCTAATTTCCGCAATAGTATTTGTGTGTAAGCTATGGTCGAATATGGACCGATTCCAAAAAAATTGGTAAGATGACCTAGATTTCAATAAATAAGATGGTTTATGGGCACAAAGACTCTAATCCTGGAAAAAAACTTGTATGGGGACCGATTCTCACCATTTTCGGTAAGCTTGGCCTTTTGGATAATTAGAACGTATTTACCAAATTTAATTAAATAATCTCCAAAACTGCGTCCTACACTTTGCGCACAAAGTTTACATGGATAGCCATTAGACGGACGGACGGATGGACATCGTTAGATCGATTCAAAAAGGGTTTCTTAGTCAATCGGTATACTAAAAAATGGGTCAAGGACAACGATAGACAACATATACTTTTACATTTTGTGATTGTATGCGTTGCATGCATTCTTTATATCGTTACCTAAAACTCAACCAATGTCCATAAAAAATGTTGGAATCTTTCGACCAAAATTTGCGATTTTATTAACAAAACAGAAACGGCCCTATCTACTAAATATTATGTGATAAATACTAAAAGACTTTACTAACAGTTTGCACAATATGCCACATTGTCAATTGTAAAAACAACAAGGCTTTACAAGAAAAATGGAAGAACAATAAGTTATAAACAGTTTAAGCCAGTTTATTAATTAACCATTTTAAATAGTTTTTTGCTTCTCTGCATCACTAATTTCCAAATTGCATTTTTTGAGTTATGATGATGTTGGAGCAAATGAGCGTTTTGTGAGTTAGGGCCTTTATACATTAGAGCAACGATATGTATGATTTTTTCTAAAATGATTAATTTCATGAACATAGGCAAAATACTTTTGTGATATTCTGTACATGAAAGTAATATAATGTCACTGAAATTATTGCTTTGACCATAGAATGTATGAAATTTCGCCATAAAATGGTTTTTTGTGGTTCCGTGTTGACTTTTTCAGTTGCTTTCCTCGTTTTTATACCCTTCGCCACTAGTGTTGATTTAAGGGCCCAGTAAAATATGGAGCTTACTGGTAAGCATTTTTGTAAGTAAGAGAAGCACAATGCCCACTTAAATTCCTGCTTACAAGGGGCATGATTTTTGTATGGTGAATTCCCAACTGGAAGCACTACTTATTTCGTCTTTGCTAAAAACGATTTAATGACTGATTGCGTTATAAAAACAATGTAATTTCTATGTTCGGTAATATTTCGGGAACGATCGTAGACACATTTTAAAATCATTTGCAATACAACCTGCTTCCATGTAAGGAAATAACAGAAGTACTTAGAACATGAATTGAATGTTTTCTTTCAAATAATAATTTTAATTATTCACTTACAACCTGCTTACTTATAAGATATAATGCGAAGTTTTTTTAAAAACTCACTTAAATGGTATTTGCTGCTCTGACGCTTTCTTAGTAGTGTGTAATAGCCAGCGCATATATCAGCGCTTATATAACTTTTTTGCTTCCAGAAACATAAAATTTTTTTACTGGGGTTATACTAAGTTTATGATTCTCTGTGAATTTTTTTTATATTCATCTAAGAGCCCATAAAGTATATTTGTATTCTGGGTCTTTGAGTTATTCTAAGTTGATTTAGCTATGTCCGTCTGTCTGTCTGTCTCTCTTTTGAAATCATTCTCACTTTTGAAAGACTCAACAGAAAATAAAGAATAAAGACTAAGTTCCAAAACCTTCATAATACTGTGCAGTCAAAGTCAAACATCCCAGTAAATATTTGGGTTTTTTGAAGCACTTAAGAGAAAAAGCGCATAATCGAGCGCTGCAATAAGAGAGCTCTTATACAGCAGTAAATTATAAAGAATAAAATATACAAAAAAGCTGCTGTTTTAGTGCTGACAACGAAGAAGGTTTTAAAGCGAAAAAAATAAAAATATATTATGGCTTACTGAAATTATGCCATGTGAACAAGAACAATTAAAAAATTTTTTTTTTTTAAAGTTATGTCATATTCAAAATGTCATAATTTCGCCGAATTAGCCAAATGTGTTGAGCTTATTTCTTCAATATCTCGAAAACTACTTTACATACGAAGATGATTTTTATGTCACTTAAAAGAACATACATGGGGCTATAAGAAATATATTAAAAAAAATAATTTTTTTGAAAAATCTAATATCTGCAAAATATTAAAGTTTAAAAACGGACTAAGTCAAAACCCTATTGTTTTATTTGGCTGATTTTTTTTTATACAATACCTCAAACCGTTCTTTAAAAATCTTGAGACTTTGAAGGAGGTGTTTTTTTTTAAGATATGATCTTCGTATGTAAAGTAGTTTTCGAGACATTGAAGAAATAAGCTCAACATATTTGGCTAATTCGGCGAAATTATGACATTTTAAATATGACATAACTTTAAAAAAAAATTTTTTTTAATTTTTTTTGTTCATGTATGTTCCTAATAGGATAAAAGGAACCTTCTCACCAAATATCATTAAAATCGAAAGGGGTCGTGTCCCACTCTTGGTCGATTTGACATGGAATTACCCATACACAATTTTTAGCAATGAATAACCTTTGCGAAGTTCAATTGAAACATAAATATAAAAAGTCAGAATTTTATATAAAAACAAACATATGGCCAGAAGAAGAATTTAACACTTTTTAAAAATGACTGTTCATATTTTTAATTCTCTTTATTGAAATGTTACATATTGTAATGTAAATTTTTGAATACAATTTTAAAGTAGTAATTTTATTAAACATTATTATGTTTGTATATTAATTTTTTTTAAATAAAAATGAATAATAAATGGATTTTAAACAGAACAATCTTTGATTTTTAAATTTAGCACCTTTGAGCTCGGTCGGCACGTTTTGCCATTGAGAAGTTGTCATTCTGTTTTAAATACATTTTTGTGGTAATGCATTTTATTACAAATTCGCAACAATTGTTACAAGTGAATGTTAAAAAAAATTTACTAGTAACAATTTTTACAAATTTGTGAAAATTTTTAGTAAATGAACACAGCTATTATTTACAAGTTATCGGGCATGTTCTGAAAATCGTAAAACGCTTAACATTTGCGATTCTGTCTTAAAATCGCATAATAGGTGATCTGTAAATCGCAATCGCAAGAAGTTTGGGGACTTCAAATCGCAAAAGTATGCCCAACTAGAATATTTTTAAGAAAATTTGGCAGATCGCTAGCAAAAAGCAAGAGTTTCAGAATACCATAAATCTGGGCGTTTGCGCATTTGTCTTTCGCATCTTTTTTCACTTTTCGCATATAATCACTATTTATTTTATTTAAATTTTCCAATTTAATTTTTATTTTAATATTTTGACATTTCATTGCTGTCAATTAGCGTTATGTTTAACTTTTATTGCCAGTATTTCTTCATTTCAAAAAATTTTGCGAAAGTGATGGTAGATTAGTTGGTAGATTGTTGAATGTGGGCTAATTTTTAATCATGCACTGATAAACTATTTCGGCAGCATTTCTTTTATCTGGAAACTCTTGCATAAAACGTATCTGATTGAAACTAGCTATATTTTTAAAGGCTAAAATTAGGAAAGGATTTGGTTCACTGTTTTCACGTAACAAAATTTTCTTGGAACATCTTGGGTAAGCCAAGATCGAATGTGCGCCAAAAATTGTTATTATAGCATAAAAAAGTGCTATGTATTGTGATTTAGCTTATTTACAGTAGTACATTTGGTACTTTGAATAAAAAAAGTTTTGTATACAAATTAAAAAAAATTCAAATAATGGTAAACATGATCAACATGACCACGACGGAATTATGGTTGGTTCCAAACAATTAAGCTTCTGTGATGCTTCATACCTAAAACTTCTTTACAGGCTGAACTTTTATGCAAATTCTTTTTACAAAAAAGAATTTTTTTCCATAAAGAAAACTAGTCTTTCTACAGTATAACCCGGTTAATTACCCCAGGTTTAAATGCTTTTCACGCTTATTTACTTTGAGTTTTAAATCCCCGTTTTTTTAAATCTATTTTTCAAACAAAAATCCACGTTTAATTGCCATACGCTTAATTTCCCAATTCGGGTAATTGCCTTAAAAATAAAACTCCCAAAACAAAATAACACCTAAATTTCATTCGTTTAAATGCCTCAGTATAATTTGACAATTAACAACAACACAGCAAGTAATGCAACCAAGTTTACATGAATAATTTAAAAATATGTCCTACACTTTCTTTAAAAAAATATGCCCAAAAAACAAAATATGGCTTATTCGAAATCAAAATATTTCATAATTTAATATTTGCATTAAATGTTATGAGGGTAAGATTCACATAAAAGTTATTTGTGCTCAATATTACTTAGATATACCGAATATATGTATGAGATATTTTGTATTAAAGGGATTCAAGGAAAGGTTGCTAAATTTTGAATTATTTTAACATTAAAAAGATAAAATAGCTTGTATATTCTAGGGAATGATATTTGAATGTTGTATGTTCAAAACTGAACCGATTTAACCATATTTAATTTGCAGTAAGATATTTTGGACCAAATTTAATCTTAATACGAACATGATTAAATGGTTTATGAACACAAAAAAAAGAAGTTTGCATGTTATTGACCGATTCTCACAATTTACATAGGTTTCGTTCTTATGAACAAATTTTATCAAATTACAAAGAACTGCTACTTTTACTTTCCGCACTAGATTGTTTACATGGAGACAACCAGCCAGATGGACGGACGGACATGATAAAATCTCTTCAAAAAAGTTTTTTTGTGTCGATCGGTATACTAAAAGATGCGTCTCGTTTCTATGTATCAGCACAATTTTATATTTTTTCTCTAGAACGAAAAAAAATACAGTTTCTGCCTTCATTGGTCGCCCAAGAAAAAACTTGCGATTGCATATTTACGGTTTACCTGAGCATATGTATGTTTGTATGTCTGAGTACGCTTTTGCTAGTAGGATATGACAGGACATCGTTACACAAAACATTTAAGACAGCAAATCCCATTGTTTTTTATTGCTATCTCTTTAGATTAGCTGATACATGTAAAAATTCCTATGTCTTAACTTAATTACCTCACTGAGGTATTTAAACGAATTCGCTTGATAATTTCAACGAGGTAGTTAAGTGTATTCGTTTCAATACTTTCCCCGCATAATTACCCAAACATACTAGCATTTTTGGAGATGTAATTATCCGTGGAATATATTGAAGAAATTAGACTATTAAAGTATTTAAGCTTTTGAGGATTGTAATTTGACTTAGAATACACATTCCAATAATATGAAAATTTTTAAATTATAAAGCTAAAATAATAATAAATAATAATATTCAATAAAATTTTAATTATTACATCAATCTGAAAATCATATAGTTTAAACATGAAAAAAAATTCATTTTACACAGTGTAAGCAATGTAAACAGTGCAAAATTGAGTAAAACAACAATTATTTTGATGTAAGACATTTGGCTGCATTAAATACAAAACTAACTTTTATAAAATAATACATAATGCTATTATTTACTTACATTGTGTCAACATTGTTAATTTTGTTAAAACTATAAGATGTAGTATAACATAAATTTAATTATAGTACATTTATTTCTTAGTGGAATTATTTTGTGAATTTTCTTCCGCTTTCTTAATAAAATTCCATTATTTACATTATGTCAACATTTAAAGAACAACAAAGAAAATGTTAAATTTATTTTCAAATATTGTTAAATGTAGTTTTTTTTCTCATTATTTATTTATTGAATCTTCATATATTTAATATGAACTAACAATAATTAATCAAATCTTAACCTAATACGTTATTTTATGTCCTGCCAGTGCCAGACAAAAATTTTCTTCATCACGGGTTCTGTTCACTTATATAGGTGTTTATCGCTCATCTAATTGGATAAGTGCTGCAGTGTCTCTTCTTCCTAAGCGAGTGTGTCATTTTAAATATTTCGTGCTAGTGGGTTGGGATGCAATTCGAGCCTTTTTAAGTATTTTACTGCATATTTCGTAATCATAGTTTTGACTAATGGAACATTGAAATCCTTGTGAATATTTGAGTTTTTTACATACCAAGGGGCAGCTGTGATTATTCGAAGAATTTTATTTTGGCGCCTTTGAATTTTTTCTATATTAGAGGCGGAGGCAGTGCCCCATAACTGAATACCATAGCACCAGATTGGCTTTAAGATGGAGTTGTAAAGAAGAAGTTTGCAGTCGAGACTAAGGACAGAGTTTCTACCAATAAGCCAATGAATTTGAATTGCTTTCAGTTTCATTTGAGTTAATTTTGCCTCTATATGGCATTTCCACGTTAATCGCCGATCCAGATGTATACATAAATATTTTACATGCGAATGTTGAGGAATTATTTGATTATTGATTGTTATAGGGGGGCATGATTACCGACGCAAGGTGAATGTTATGTGTACGCATTTTTGCTCATTGATCTTTATCCTCCATTGCTTTAACCATATTTCGAGTTGAAATATATGATCCTGTAGGTATCGAGATGCTTCATAACTGTTTTCGTGGACGCTTAGAAAAGCTGTATCGTCTGCAAATGTTGAAGTTTGGGTGTAGTTGCTTGTTGGCATGTCCGAAGTATAAATTAAGTATTATAGATGGCCCAGGATGCTGCCTTGTGGGACTCCAGCGCCAATGGGCTGAGGTGAACTTAAGAAATTTCCTTCTTTAATAATAAATTGACGACCGACTAAGTAGCTTTCTAGCAGCTTGTGTGTGTTTGCTGGTAAATTTTGCTTCAATTTATGTAATAAGCCTTCATGCCAGACTTTATCAAAAGCTTGCGAAACATCGATGAAGAGTGCTGAGCAATATTTTTTTTCTTCAAATGCTTTTCTTATGTCATTTACTATTCGATGAGTCTGTTCGATTGTGCTGTGTTTTCTTCTAAATCCGAACTGATGGTTTGGAATACATCTATTTTCACTTAAAATCGGTCTTAGTTTCGAAACTAGTAATTTCTCAAACAGCTTTGACATATTTGATAATAAGCTTATAGGCCTATATGACTCAACTTTTGTGTGATCTTTACCTGGGTTAGGTATCTTGGTAACTAAGGAAACATTCCATTTTTGAGTATAGTATTCAAGGCGTAAAATAGCATTAAAAATATAAAGAATAATTTTCTTTGCTATGCGAGGTAGCTCTAAAAGCATTTTATTACTGATTTAATCAATACCAGGTGCCTTCTTAGTGTTTAAGTCACAAATAGCCTTTTCGATTTCTCTTATCTCAAATCTGAGGGGAATAGCTGCTCTAGCAGCAATAGGTGGTAACTCTACCACAATATTGTGAGATATATTTGGTGTAAATACGTTTTTCAAGTGACTAACAAGCAGATTTCCTTTTTCAATATCGTTTCTTGCCCAACTACCATTCAAGTTTCTTAATGGTGGCTTAGATATAACTGGCCTTTTTAGATTTCTAGCTGCACGCCATAATGAGTAGTCAGATTGTGGAGTTGCATCAAGTTCCTTAAGATATTTTTCTAGAGAAGCCGTTTTCTGAGTCTGCAGTAATTTTCTTAGCCTTTTTGTGTACTCTTTTAATAAATTCTTAAGTTGCGGGGATCTGTACAGTTGCCACTCTCTTCGAACTCTCCTTTTTTCAGTCAAGAGCCGCTCGACATCTGAAGAATATATTTTATTATTTTTAATTTTTTTGGGGGTAACGCTGGAATGTTGAACAGCTAGTTTAAGATAACTGTCAAAGTTAACAATAGAGAGATCCACATTCTCCGGTGTACTAAGCGGAATATTTTCTGTGCAATGGGCACTGAGGAATTTTTTATATTTTAACCAATTTATTTGTGTGGCTGACGTCGCTAAGTAACATGACGGAGATACAATTCTATTTGGGTTCGATATAGTAACAATTGTAGGTGTGTGGTCGGATGATAATTCTAAGGAAGCTTCAACATGAACTGTTTCTGTGGGGATGTTTTTAACCACGCCAAAGTCGATAACATCTGGAATTTTGTGCTGATCAGTAGGCTAATATGTTGGTTGTCTGCTCGCGACCACGTTTAAACCCATTTTAGAGATTGTGTTAAACAAAACACGACCTTTTGGTGTTATAAGTCGTGACCCCCAGAAGGTATGTTTAGCGTTATAATCGCCAGCGGCCAGGAGACAGGGTCCTAATGATTTATAATATTTATAATATTGGCTTTCTGATATGGAAAATCTAGGTGGAGAGTATAAAGAAGAAATTACTAAGTTTCGATTTAGTTCTTCAACACAAATAGTCGTTGCTTGCAGATAATCTTCACAATGATCAAACATTAAGTAGTGTTTGATTCGGGCTTTTATCAAAATGGCAGAGCCTCCACAAGCTCTATCTCGAGGGTCCTTAGTATCATATAGTATATAACCATTGATTTTAAACGTATTTCTTGAGGTCAAGTGAATTTCAGAAACCAACATGACATCAATTTGTTTATTTTTTAGAAAGTATTCTAATTCATTTTAATGTTGGCGGAGGCCGTTTGCGTTCCAAAAACAGATTTTTAAACAGTTCACGGCTTGTTAAGTACAGCTTGCAATAACATCGATTGCATTCTAAGAATTTCCTGCATCATATTACCCATTGTGTTCGTAAAATTATTAACTGTTTGCACTAATGTTTCCATGGTTTTTTCAAGACGACTTAAATTAGAAACTGGAGTTTCTTCATTAATTGGCAAAGCACCTTGCATTGGCACATGGTTTGATTTTAGAATGTTAGCGTAGGAGGTACTGTTATTAATAGGCTGTGGAGCCTGAATGTCATTAGTGTTTAGTTGATTTGTTACCTGCATTTGAGGGGGATTAGTTTTCGGTCCAACCGACTGCTTGACGATAGTGTATACAGGGCATCCTCTATAATTGGCCGTGTGATTACCGCCACAATTGCTACATTTTTTAACGTTGGGGTCATTTTTAGATTTATCGCAAAGAACTGTACCATGTAATTCACCACATACTACGCAAACAGGGGGTAAGTAGCAGTATGCCTTAGTATGACCATATTCCTGGCAGTTCAAACACTGAACGGGTCCATTTCTTTTGTAGTAGTGAATTTATAATAAAGTACTTAAATTGCAATTGCTTTCACTATGAAAAGGATGTAAAAAAATGTTAATTTTTAAATAAAATTTAAGACTAAGGTTAATAAGCTAGAAAAAATCTAAAATTTAAGACGATATTAACAACGTAAAATAAATTGTAAATCTAAACAATAAATATCAATTGCTTTCACTACGTAAATTAAGTAAATAGTTTAATTTACAAACAGCATTAAGTTTTTAAATTAAACTTAAAATTTGCATAAATTAAATCGAAAAATCTTAACAATTTATAAAATGTAAGTACTATAAATTTGAATCTTTGTGTAAATGAATTTCAATTGATTTTTTGTATGGATAAGAAAAAGGAATAATTTTATTTACAAAAATATATTTACGCATTTACGTTGTAAATATTATTGTTAACATGATTTCAATAATGTAAATTTTGATAAAACGGTTAGTTGTAGTTTAAAATAGACAATGATATATGCTGTAAATGTATTACAATATTGTGTAATTTATAATCTTAACAAAATGTTAACTATTTAAATAAATGGATTAGTTTTCAATTTCTTGTCAAGCAATTAATGCTGCATATTTTATTAAAGAAAAAAAGTGGATAAATAATGTAAAGTTCTTTAAAATATAAAACAAAAAAAAAAAAAAAACATAAGAAATAATTTTCATGTTTCTAAATAATAATTCTAAGATTGCCCACTAATTCCGGAACAATTGTTGATTCCCAAAATGCTCTCACTGACGGCATATTTTCTGATGTTAGCGCACAATACAAAAATCTCGCGTACCTGGCAGAAAGAGTAATTTTGGTTGCAAAAAAATGTTTAAACTTCAAGATAAAGCAATCGTTGTCAGTCAACTTCATAAAATATAAGTTTGTGGTGCCAAATAAGATATAAATTATAATTATAATTATAAATTATAAGAGTTTTTTAACTCACTGTATTTTTCAGGCATGTCACCCCACCTTTTACGACTACAGTTTGATCACCGGTTATTTTACTTCGAAATTTGAGCACACTATAGCAGTGCAATAGTACGCTGCTACGAATTCCAATGATTCTCACAGACGTGACCATTGAATTCAAGCGTTCAATTTTTCATTAGATTGGCATTCGTAATGACAGGTCGTAAGGTCAAATGGTGTCTGCTTGAGCTTATTTGCGTTGGCTAAAGGCGAACTAACAAAAAACGTACACTCAATTGCTTTTCAATATTAATATTGATTTTATTTATTTCATTTTCCTATTTTAGGATACACAAAATATAATACTTTCTTTTACTTTAAATTTAACTTTAAGAGATCAAACAATGCATATGCTTGTTACGTTAATGAAATACATTAAATTGAAAAAATAAATAGTTGATGTGTTTTGTTAATCCGCGTCTTCAACGGTACATTCCTCTTGATGTCAAAATCCAATCCCCTCACACTTAAATTACATTCGATACTTTTTATTGAACAACGAAAATATTCACTAGAAATAATTTGTATGGCAGAACAACGTTTGCCAGGTCAGCTAGTATATTTTTAGAAATACCAGAAAATTTAACTATAAACCTCGATCCAAAACTTACCCGTACCTTCAATGTTTTTCATTTACACGTTTTAAAATTTCACAATTCGATATTGTCAGAAAAAACAAATAATATTATTATACCAAACCAAAAAGTTAAAACGGGCTAAATTTAAATAACAAAGTCTTAGTCCAAACATGAATTTTTTTTGCAGCATTTCATAAGCTTATGGATGAGAATGGTGAGAAGATTGGAGAGGGGTTTTGAGTTTTATGTCCTCTGCAATTCTGTTTTAACAACATATAGTTGCCTCTAGGTGTATTTTTATTTATATATAAAATTTAAAAAATAGAAGAGTAAACCCCCAAGATAAAAATACAAAAATTGCAAGACTAGAACTTCATAATCTGGACACTAATGCAATTTCGAAGCAGAATTTTAAAACATTGCAAGTCTGGACGATGCCGAAGGGGCTAATTTTGAGCGTCTTTTAGTTTAGGTCTTTACATTTTTATCAGGTTTCAGGTACTTAAAAACTGCTTATATTTTGAATTTAACAGTTTTTCCGAAAATAAAAATGATCAATGATGTTATTCACCACTACAACGTATTTTCCCTGTGGCAACTCTTTCTTATTGTTTGGAAATCATTGCTACTCACATCTGTTTTGTGTAACTGCCCGTCTTTACCAGAGATAATTATTGCGACATATATTGCAGTAAACGTCAAAATTATGTTATCAACAGCAATTTTTTGTACATATTTATTGCCGGCAATTTATGTTGCAATAATTGTTAGTCCATTTTCGTGGACAATTATTGCTGACATAAAACGTCAAATTTGGCTGTCAGATGAGAAAAAAGAAGCAAAATAAAAGCAAATTGTTTGAGAAAGAATTTATATCAATAAAAATATTTTTTGCAAGATAGCGCCAGTTTATACACTGCACCTTCTTTCTTGTTTTTTTTTCAAGTTATGAGTTAGCATAAATATTGCTCTGTTATTCTGCTGACGTTATGGCCAACTTGCTGAGATATTTATCTTTAGTGTAGACCTAGGGTAATGGCAAACGTTTTGTTTACAACCGGTAATAATCAGCGTTACCGTTAAACTAGAAACTTACAATTCCATGTTGCTTCTCTTAATTTGTTCGAAGCGCAGATGGAGGAATGGATTCCAAGTGTAAATTTAATAACGAGATATAGAACACAAGTTTCTAAAAAGTAGTTAGTTTTTGTAAAATGTTTGTGTTAAACAGGTTTTACCACTTCTAAATGAGATTTTCGATAGTAAAGTAATAGCAAACAAGCTCATATACATATTTGTTATTTTTTTTATTTTTTGAATAACTTTTGGTGTTTGCTTTTCAACAAAATGTGACATTTTATTTAAAAAATGCAATTTTGTGTTCGTTTCTTAAAAAAATTTTGCTCTCCAAAAGAGTAGCATGTTTTATTCCAAAAACTTTACCCTTACTAATGGTATAAGGTACTGAAATTTTCGCCACGTATCAATCGACAGTGTTGATAGTGCCCTGTAAAAAAGCTGACTTTGGTTTATATACGGCGCTATTTTTAAAACGATTCCTCAAAGAGCAACAAAGCTACCCAAAAATTGAAACAATTTTTTGATTAAAAGTCCCTTAAATTTAAAGGAATGGCAAAAACTCGGTAAAAATTGCTAAATTAGCGGAAATTCTCAAAAATTTGGTAACAGCGGCATGTGTGCAAGGCCTAACATTTATTCAATTTAAAAAAAATCACCTCGATCGCGAACATGGATAAAAGTCGCGAACAATTCTGCTGAAATACAGCTCATAAAAAACATGACCCTTTTTTAAAATACCAATTTTGACCCCTTTTTTGGGGAAATCCCCTTTTTGTGACCCTCTTTGAAAATTTCCAACGGTAACCTTGGTATAAATGGTTGCAGAAAATAAGTTAAATTTATGAAAAATCTATAGTAAAATATCTGATAATGAATACAAGCGTTTCGAAATAACAGCTTATGACTTGGACAATGAATTCAATCCCAATTGGCCAAGGAGAAAGCAAACTAAGCAACAGCAAATTAATGGTGAGAAAATTTGGTAATAATTTGTTTATGTGTAATTTATATAATTTTATTTAAAAAAGGTATATTGGCCGATGATAGCGACAACGAAGATGATGAAGAATCTTCCGGACGCCGCGAGCATGTCCATTTTTTTTATTTTTATTAATTTTAAAAATAAATAAACACAAAATTAAAAGAGTAATAAAATATGCAATTGTGTTTTTTTTTTAAATATTTTTCAAAATGTAACCAAGAAACAGCTGATTCCTTAAGCAAAGTACGATAAGTTTCGCTCTTTGCTTAAGCAAATGGCACTTGATGAAACTTAACGAAAAGTTGTTTAAGTACATTATAGTTGTGTACACTGCGTATGTAAGCTTAAGCTCATTATAGTTAGCCCTTAATTATTTTATTAACACCTTTTGTAGTAAAGGGGGAAAATGGGAATAATAATGTGTTACCTGATTAATTAACGGTAATACCGGTTACCAGTTATTTTAAGGGTATTAAGTTCTTGAGTACTTTGTTCTTACACTTCGTGAAGGTGCTTAGCAAATAGCTAACTTGGTTCGGTTGAAACTATTTTTACTACCATTTTTCGGGAAAATTTGGAAATGTAAAACGTGTTTCGATCATTCAACTTACAAATTAAAACATCATAACACAATTTCTAGGAAAATTATTATTAATTTAAGCCATAAATATCCTAACTTGGAAAGCTCATCAGGTGGTCTACTCTCTATTGCGATGCGAAAGCTAAATGCCAACTTGGTACTCTCTATCAATTTCGCAAAATTTTCTAAAAATTAAGCAATAGTGGCAAAAAAATTTAAGATGGCGCAGATTAACAGTATTTTTTTTTTTAAATTCCCTAAGCCAAAGTGTGTAAAAATATTTGAAATTAGAAAATTTAAATAAAATAAAGTGATGATTTACGATAAGAAAAAAAATTAAAAGATGCGAAAGACATATGCATGTAAAACGTGTTTCGATCATTCAACTTACAAATTAAAACATCATAACACGATTTCTAGGAAAATTATTATTAATTTAAGCCATAAATATCCTAACTTGGAAAGCTCATCAGGTGGTCTACTCTATATTGCGATGCGAAAGCTAAATGCCAACTTGGTACTCTCTATCACTTTCGCAAAAATTTCTGAAAATAAAGCAATAGTGGCAATAAAAATTTAAGATGGCGCGGATTAACAGTATGTTTTTTTTTTAATTCCCTAAGCCAAAGTGTGTATAAATATTTGAAATTGGAAAATTTAAATAAAATAAAGTGATGATTTACGATAAGAAAAGAAATTAAAAGATGCGAAAGACATATGCGCAAACGTATTAAAGAGTACCAATCGCTAGATTTGCTACAATTTTCTTTCGCATCGCAATAGAGAGTAGCCCCCAGATATAAAGGTAACCTTTTTATATTTTTTTTATAGTTTTCATAGAATTAATTTGGAAATATTTTAAAATTTACTTGCCACTAGATTTTTTTCTTGCATAAGTAGAAGAATTTTATTCTACCCCTGATTAATGTTATCTTGGTGAGCTAGAGTGATCTTGTTTTTATGAAATTGTGTTTATTTCACTCTAGAAGAAAAAGGCAATTATCCCTACGTGGGAAATAATACAAAAATAATCTGAATGGCTACACACGACACCAGGCATAGACAACGTACTTCTAGATGCCCATATAAATCTGCTGTTTAACCATCAATATTGGTACATACTATATTGCTTTCAATAACAAATTAAGAAATCATCAAAGCATACAAAGGTGTGCTGGAAATCGAAAACGTAAAACGCATGAATTTGGAATTTGTATAATAGTTAAGCGGTAAATTAAGTAATAGGTAATTAGAGATCAGAAAAATGTTAAAATCAGTGCCAATTTGTTTTTGATTTGGCTTGCTTCTCTTTTTTTGTTGGTTAAAAATTATTTTTATATACATACATATATATAAATCAAGAAAAGAGAACCAAAAAGAAAAGAAACAAAATATTGTTCGTGAAGTATAAAAATTATTAAAACGTCACAACATATCACAGCAAAAAAAATATTTAAAAGTTAAGCTTCGTTCACAATCAAAGAAACATGTTCACTTGGTGTTCATAATAGAGCAACAATTTCTTTTGCAACCACACACATTTTGCATTAAGAAACCGTTTGCAAATTTTAGCCACAACAATATTATGCATTTATTATTATTTTTTACAACATTATGTTAAAATTTTCATTCAAAACTAAATAAAATTATTTTAAACGTCAGAAATAATTTCATACAACAAGTTCTAGTTGACTCAACTTAAGTTACATTTTTAAAAAAAATTTAGTTACATTTTTGTTTTAAAAATGAAAGGAAAATATATGAAATATTTTAGGAAGAAAAAAGATAGAAGAAAAAACGAACTTGCTTCTCTGATTGTGAACGAAGCTTTATAAACACATACTCAGAAATATCGTTTTCATCAACCACGTCAGTTCGCTGAGGCCTCAACGTTCCAGATCATTGGTTGGTAAGTTTAAAACATTTCTTTAATATTCTAAGCACAGAGTACACAGAGGCGTCACGAGACAGACAAGATTGTGTTTTTTTCTGTCTTTTTCTTCGAAAGCTGCCCATTTTGTATTTTTTGTTTTGATCACGCAATTTGTGTTGATAGTAGCGGCATGTTTTTACACATTGCTACTTAACTACCAAAAAACGTTTTCTTTCTTTTTCTTCGAAAGCTGCCTCTGTATGCTTTGTGATTCTAAGTTAAGAATATACGAGTAAGATAAAGGCTAGTAATAACCTCAGATTACTAAACAGATATGTCACGAGACGGAAGATTTTGCGCTGTTTTTTTGTCTCTTTCTTCGAAAGCTGCCCATTTTTTCATTCTCTTTGCATCATCTTTTTTGCCGCAATACAATGAACACAAGTTTGTTAAGTTGATCTTGATATGCAAAACTGTTGTTAAAATTAATTTTTAACACAACACGAGTAAATAATATTTTAAATAACATTATAAAACAAAACAATGTTATGAATAATTATTTTTTGCACAAAACACAACGTTTGTTGAACTAATGCATTTGTTTAACGTGGTTTGTGTTTTTTTTATTTTTGTTTTGATCACACCATTTGTGTTGAGTATTGCGGCCTGTTTTTACACATTGCCACTTCACTACCAAAAACAGCTTTCTGTCTTTTTCTTCGAAAGCTGCCTTCGCAAATGATTTGGGCCCATTTTACACGTCACTTTTACACATCTGTTTAGTAATCTATATAATTACAAGAAACAGATGACGTGATAAAGTTCAAGAAGAAGACCAATTTGCTTTTAGTATTAAGGGTGTGTGTGAAACGGTAGCAAAGTTCTATGGTGAAATGAAATTTGTTTGTGGTAGAAAATTTTCATATTTATGCTGTGTGAAATTGTAACATTTTTGACAACGTAAAATTTTGACATAAAGAAAAAAACAATTACTAGTAGTTTTTTGAAAATGAATAAATTAATCAAGTTTTTACCAATAACCATTTCAATTCTGTTGGAAATGAGATCGTCCCAACTATTTGATGAATTCGTTCTGATATATTAACAATTTTTACAAAAAGTGTGGGCAAAAAAGCTTATACATATGTAAATACTTGTATGTTGTATAATTCTTTTTAATTTTTTTGCCGCTGGTCCTGCTTCCATATTATTTTTTATTTTGTTTAAATAAATTTGATGAAAAAAAATAATTTTGTGGTTGTCAAAAATTTCTACACTAATGTCAAAATTTATACTAGCCCCCAGGGCTAGTGAAATTTTATTCACCTCAATAGTGTCAAAATTTTACTTCCATGAGTACTTTGCTACCGTTTCACACACACCCTAATTACCTAGCATTTACACATGCCACTGCCAGTTCGAAAAACTCAATACACTCACACTTTTTACTAATACACTCACATTTTTCGCAATGGCAGCTCCCGTGGAAGCAAAAATTGCATGCGAGTGGAAATTTGGCAGTTGCATGCCATTAAATGACAAAACGATGAACAATGTTACCCTGTTTAAAATTTAATGCAAACTTACTGGATAATTGTCAAATTTTAATTAAAGTTTTGACTTGATAAATGTATTATTATTATTAATTTTTTGAAACGCGCATTAATAACAGCAAGTTTTTCAATTGTAGAACTTTAATATTATTAAAATAATGCTTATATAAATAAATGTAAGCCATTCCCCCAAAAATTTGTTATATAATTAGCTTGGTAACTGTTTTTGGTTTTTTTGTACTTTTTTTTTAATTTGAGAATTAAACAAACAATGCAAAAAAATTTTATTTTTTTAACGAAAATTAAATGCTTTCTTCGATTAAGACAATTTTTGTGTAAAAAATATAAATTTTTGCGTAAAAAGGACTTTTTGTGGATAAAAGAGACTTTTCGTGTAAAAAAGTGGCCCTTCTAAAAATGTGAATTTATTTGGAAAAAGTGAATATTTGTTAAAAATGTGACTTGGTGAAAAAGTGAACTTTTGGTAAATCCTGACTTTAGTAGAAGAAGAGGCTTTTTGTGGAAAATTTGACTTTTTAGGGGAAAATATAACTTTATGTGAAAAAGTGACTTTCAGTGTACGAAAATAAACACTAAATATCGCTCTTTAGTGATCGGTAGATATGTGGAAAACACAAACGCTTTAACGTTTCCCTGTTTGTCATCTTTCGAACACAAAAATAATACTGTTTTTTATCAAACTCAACAAACGATGAGAAAATTTAATTCCGTTCGGTTTTTTAGAAAACCACAAACTTCGTTGTGTTCGGTTCAGCTCGTTAATGTTCGTTCACTTCTGTTGTGCGTAGCGCCCTTTTGGCTGGTAAAAGAAACCAAACATTTTTTACAAAAATCACTACAATCATCACAAGAACGAAACACTATATACAGCCATATCACAGAGTACAATTCGTTCGGAATGATTTCGTTTGGAGCCGAAGAAAACATATTTGTTTATTGATAAAAAGTGTAATTTGAAAGTTTTTTGGCCTTTCAGATACAGAAAACACCCATTCCGTTCATGAAAACAAAAATGGTTTCATTCCGAAAAATTTTTTCGTCAACGGAATGAATTCCGTTTCTGAACGAAATTGTACTCTGTGCCATGGCTGATAATGTTCCGCTCTTTCTTGAAAATAGTTACTAACGCTATTAAGGGTTGTGTGCGTCTACACAAACACTAAAAAAATAGATATCGTTCCTGGGTGTGTGAGCCGAGTACTAAATAATGTTCTGTTTATTTTTGAACACTGATACATACTAACAATTGATTATAAATAATTAACATTTGAATAAATAAGTGAAGGTTATGAATTAAAAAAATATATTGGCATAATCGAACTCAACACTTTTTATTGTAATTTTCTTAAAACCTACTTTCTGATAAGGCGCAACATATTTATTTATTCTTATGCTTAGATACTAGTGCCAAAATAACACGATAATGTATTTAAATAGTCTTTGACTTCCACCATAAAATTTTCTCTTAAAACATAATTATTCATAATTTTTAAATAGTCAGAAATTAAGATAAGCCACAGAAACAAAACAAGATAACCCAAAAAAGAGCAAAAATCTTAAAAAAGTGTGTTCTAGTTTGGCATAATTTTTGATTACTACCCAAGCAATTGGAAAGCACTTTTACACAAGAAACCAAAAGGCTTAAAAGGCAACCCAATTATAATACTGTGAGGACAGTGTTCCATAACAAAAACTAAAATTTGGGTAGAAAACACATTAATATTTTTTTCCCAGGAAATTCCCAGAACATTTTCCCTTGTAGAAACCCTAATTAACAAACACAAGAGCTATAATAACCAAATATTTATTAATAGCTGCTTTACACTATCACACAAGTTTTACGTATTTTGGAAAAAATTCAAACCTGTTATAATAAGTTGTTATTGTTTTTCGAAAATTTTTAAACAATAACTAGATCAGGGAAGCATTTTTGTTAAATACTTAAGACTCTGTGGGATAGTGTATAACGGCCTTAAATAGAAAAAATTTGTAAGAAAGCATTTAATAAAAATTATTAAAAATGTAGCAAAACTTACGCTTAAACGAATGTGTGGATTTGGCATAAACTGATGCAGTTTATCTCATTATTGGCAAAAAAAAAAAATTTTTATATAATTTTTTTTTAAATAACAAGCAAGTGGAAGGCAACACAGTTTAAAAAAATTCAGTTTAAAACAAACTGTAAATGATAACAGTTAAAAGGAGAAGAGTGTGAAAATTTCCACTTTAAGCTTTAAACAAAATGACTTCTAAAAATATTTTCCAAAACCATCTACGTTCTTTCATTTTTCGCAAATATATGAATATTATTACTAAAATTTCGATAATTGCATTTTGTTGTTTAATCTTGAGTTCCAAATATATGACATCATATTCCGGTCCAGAGAGTTTACCAAATGCATCCCAGCTTAGGGTGAACGAGTTTGCTGATAAGACCCAGCTAACGGAACAACAAACGACAATAAAGCCTGCAGTTCAACTAAAAACAACTGAAAATTCGTTAAAATCAAAACTGAAAATCATTTTAAATTGTCATGATTTTCCGTTACGCGAAGAGAAATTGCAGTATGGTGAATATTGGTTGATTAAAAATCATATACGAGGTAGCAAAAGTATAAATATGGGCTGTGGAGAATCCATTACTTTTACCACCAATGGGGATTATACGTTTATGGACAATTTACCAACAGTTGTTGAACGGTAAGTTGAAAACATTTAAATAAACATAAATATAAAAATTGTTTTTTAAATTAAAGATATTTAGTTTTATTAAAAGAAGAAAAAAGTTGGTACCAAACTGTTTAGGACAGGGGCGGGCAAACTTTATACTGGATATGATCGAAATAAATTTTTCTTTTTTATGTGCGATGGATTAAAAAATAATGTGTTAAACTGAAAACAAATAAAAGTGTAATTAAGGTCTTAATTGAAAATAATATACATACCAAATAAATTGTATATCGAGTCATTACCACAAAAAAAGCTTAAGCGACATAATTTTCGATTTTCGTTTTTTTTTTAATAAATGAATTTATTGACAACACTTACATCATCTTCTAAAATATCATGGTCACATAAGGCACCCCTATTCATTATTGCAATGGAAATGTTCATAACTGAAACTAAACTGTTCATTTACTTAACTGTCAATTATAATGGCAAGCTTATGAAAGTGGAAAATAACAATATAGAAACGGCACAAAGTTATTACTTAATTTGTAAAATAACGTACCACGTAAAACAAAAAAAAAAAATATATATTTGTATTAACGAAACTGTGTTTTTAAATAAATAAAAAATAAGTTCATTATGTTAATGATACATTACATTTCAGAAATGAAAATTTATGGTCCATTGTTAAATTTCTGTTATAGAAATAAGAAAAAATATCTTTGTGTTTATGACGATTTCGAAGTTTATGAAACGATTTTCGTAGCGGGAATAACGCGCTACTTTGGCACAACAATAATGACAAAATTCAATGCAGGAATGCAAAAAATCTTTATACCTACGAAGGATTTCCTCTTAGTGAAGTCCTGTTAAGTTAGGCACAATCGAATAGTTGCCATAAAGTGATCATCAGGGAACTTCGTAATTGCAATTTGATGTTTTTCATCTGAGAAAACGATGCCTCAAATAGATAAGTGGAACAAAGAAATGCAACTTTCTTAATTGCTACCGATCTCAACAATGGATATTTTTCTTCTGGTAACAAATTCCTCAAATAGTTTTCATTTGCACGTGGTGTTAGAAATATATCTGATTGTAGTGTTGCAATTTCTAACTCGTGATCCGATGAATTCAACTGAACGTTTTGAGACAGATTTAATGAAATACACTCGTTATCGAATTCTCCAAAAGAAAATTAAATAAGTTCAAAAATCTGTTAAAGATAATTGATATTTGCAAATCGTCTTTTAAATTCTCGATTTAAATTTCATAGTTCAGTATAAAACATTTCAATATTACATTTACCAGTAAATTTAATAGCGGAGTTCAGTATTAGTCTTGCAAAAGTGCATGTACAAGTGTATGTACAATATCGTACGTACAATATCGTTGCACTTTTTTAAATCCAACAACAAAATACACAAAGTTTCCGTTAGATTTCATTAAAGTGCAACGATATTTTGCATTTGCACTTTTGCAAGCCTAATTTTGAACTTCGCTAATATGTTTTTTTAAATATGGGAAATATTTAAAATTTTGCCTTTTTTATTGTGAAACATAAAGTTTTAATTTTGCTTTAAAAGCATTTAAAAATTAAAGCTTTTCCTTTTGTATGTAATTGTAAATTAAGCGAAATGTAATGGCCCATTAAATTCGTAATTTTTTCCCATTTTGGATCATGCAATAATTTAGGAAGAAGACTAAGAAATCTGTCAAAAAAGCTTTTTTAATTTTTGTCGAAAGTGGAATAGTCAAGTTTTGAAAAGAACCTACTCAAATATTCTGGGTCCTTGAGTAATTCTAAGTCGATTTAGCAATGTCCGTATGTCTGTCTGTCCGTCTGTTGAAATCACGTTCACTTTTCGAAAAGAAAAGAACATCGTTGGTGTTAATTGTTTCTAGTTCTCCTACGCAGTTCGGTATTTAAATCCAGCAAAATTGGTCCAGTTAGAAAAGAGTTTTTAAATCCATATGTGAAACAACCACCCAAAAAAATTTCTTTATAATTTTGTTACAAAAACCAACATAAATAGTTGAGGAATGCACATATTGATAAAAGATTTTTCACAAAATCGTTCTATATGCCTAGAAATCATATTACAAAATTTCGTGAAGATATTAAGCCCACTCTCGATAAACACAATAGTACGCCTAAAACCGTAACGAATAATTCTATTATAATAAATTTTGGCCTGTCAGTTTTTTGGCAGTTTTATATAACAAGAAACCACACTGTTCATTTTCTTCGGGATCGGTCCATAATTTACTGTACAAAGCCTACTTTCGAAAAAAACTTGATTGCACGTAAAACCGTAATGAATAACGCTTATAATAAAATTGGGTCAGTCATAGTTTTATAAGACTATAAATCATTTTGTCAAATTTCGTGTAGATCGGCTCATAATTTACCAAAGGTTATAAAATGGATATAAAGCCCACTCCGGAAGTATTGTAATTGTAGGTGGAGGGTATCAAAGATTCGGCACAGCCGAATGTAGCACTCTATCTTGCTGAATTTAAAATCGGAGATAAACATCGCTACAATTATTCTTTGGGTGAATCGAAATATAAATCAATTTTTAAGTGAATTGATACCTTTAATAAAAAAAATATATTCCATATCAGAAGGAATATTTTACAAATTTTGAATCTGCCGCCATATTAAACTCCTCCAAGTAATCTTAAATTCCCCTTTTATTCTCTTTCAGTTGGTTAGCTCCCATTAGTTTTGCCCTATATACGCCCGGTGATGACTACAATGCCACCATGAATTCCATACAATATGTGCGCAATTGTCTGCCTCAAAGCCAACTAATACGCGACTATGTTACATTCCACATATTTTTTCCCAAAGATCATCTACCCTCATTTGTAGCCAAAAATGAGGAAGAAGCCATACAATGGACTTACGATTGTGAGATGCAGGATGCCCCTTACGCAAATGTTAATCGTTCTGAGATGTATAAGACCCTTAAGAATCTAACATATCCCATAAATGTCGCCCGCAATATTGCTCGAAAAGCGGCAAACACATATTTTATTTTTGCCTGCGACATAGAAATTTATCCCAGTTTGAATTTGGTACAAGAATTCCTTGAAATGGTTATCAGAAATCCGGAAGCTGTTTTAGAAGGTACAAGCCCTAAAGTTTTTGTCCTACCTGTTTTTGAGGTGAAAAAGGGTGTCACTTTACCCAATAATAAAGACGAACTAACGAATTTGTTGCATAAAAAAGCGGTCATACCATTTCACATGTACGTATGTTCAAATTGTCATTTGGTACCGAAACAAAACCATTGGGTAGAGGCCAACAGCAGTCAAGAACTAGAAGTGTTTACAGTGGCTAAGCGTTATGGTAAATTTGCTTCATGGGAGCCTTTTTATATAAGTGATAACAAGGAGCCCATATTCGATGAACGTGTAACGTGGGAGGGACAAGCGAATAAACGAATACAAAATTATGCCATGTGTTTAATGGACTATGAATATCACATATTGCATCCTGCCTTTCTGGTACATGCACCGGGTATTAAAAAAATAAATTGGAAATCGAAGGAGACCAAATTAAGATTTGAATATGCTGCAGCAATGAATAAAATTATATCTAGAAAAATTAAACCAGAATACCGTGTAATGTATGGTAATAATAAGAAATGTGGAATATAAAAGTAGAGAATATTGTTTACACAGTGTTAAATTCGCCAATGCCGAATACCGAATATTATACACCCTTCACCAAATTCATATAAAAGTAATATTATTTTTTATCTTTTCTGAATTCGTCATATTCCGCGTTTTTTGGACTATGTAAAATAATTGCTCGATTTGGCTAAGAAGAATCAAATTTTATAATCATAAAACGTTTTGTATGGCCCCTTTCCTTTCAAAATTATTATTTCGAAAGCAAATTAATGTGGGGGCGCAAAATCTTTTATTTCAAGAAAGAAGACGGAGTTACCTGTCTATAGCTCGGTCATTTAATTAACGTTATAGTTTAGTTTAACTAAGAATATTCTACTTGAAGATTGGTCAAGAAATGACAGAGTTACAGGGGACAAAAAATTAAACTTCATTGAAAATTTTATGATTTTTTGCAATTTTGCTCTTTAAAAAAAAATTCTAACGTTTTATTGCATGGGGCATTAGTTTATTTCAATACGAACATTTTGGTGCAAAAATAATAAAGCTACAGAAAATTTAGTGAATTAACCCACATAGTAATTTTATAAAATATACGAATTTAATCAAAGCTCGTTTGCAAAAAACAAACATTAAAGTCGCACTTTTACATTATTTTTTAATTTTAGTAAATTTTGGTCGCCGTCAGCGTTATGTGTTACTGAAGTTCTCAACATCTGCAATGTCACATCGGCTTCGGGTGCAATGTTACGACGTTTATAACGTAACGACGTTATCCCTCTTGATAGTTTTCGACATGAGTTACATGCACAGTTTTTTCTCACTTTTCGAGAAACGATGGAATATTTTGTTTCACATCTTTTCGATGCGAGAAGTTTTCTCTAAAGTTACAGAACATGGGTACTGTTCTATTTTTGACCATCCTGACTTCACATTCGGATTCAGCGGGCAATTTTACATAAAGAATAAGTGTCAGATTCATTTGGTCACGACTTTGTTGAAAATTTGTGACACACTGCAATTATCACTTAATTTTATTTAACATAAATTTTTATTTTGTTTTTTCTTCGTTTTGATTTTTTTGAGGGCTAGTTTAGATAAATTAATGATAATTGCTATCAAAATTGGAGATGAGTAGTACATTTTTCCTGTTTCGCAGAATGTTTCAATATGAAACGACCCGTTTCGCTCTCAAAATTTTGAATGGCAAAACATGTTGTTTCAATCATGTTTGGGGCGCGAAACAGGAATGGGAGAGCAAAACACGAATATTGCTGTCCGTGTGAACATGGTATAATACTTTTCATTTGATCGGGGTTGCATATTAACAAAAGCATGTTAATATGTGATGATGTGAACACAGACTGTTATATTAAATTAGATTTTTTGACAGTCGCAACAAAACTCATTAGATTTCTATCTTACATAGTATTATGGAATACGTAAGACTTGCGTGCTAGGGTTATCTAGCTTTTAGCTTTTTCAATTTGAAAAAGCATCAATAAGGGTCTTTGAGATATAAAGTTTTGCAAGTAAAATGTTGCGGCAATCTTTGATTTTGCTGAAATCCCAGATATTAACGAACTGACATTGCTGAATTTAAATAGCAAATTTCATGCAACTATTTGAGATAAAAATATGTAACATTGTCGTCCCCAGTCATATCAATTTTCCTACTCATAAGGATAAAGAAAATGTATACTTTATGGGGTCTAACATTAATATTTAAAAAAATAAAAACGGAATAACGAACTCTTCACCTTTGGTTAGGAGAAAAAAAATTAAATAAGAAAAGCCCTGGCGTTACAGTGTTGCTTGCATCATGTAAACAATAAACAAACATTCAATAAGTGTAAGAAAAGATATTAAATTTTGACAATATACAGGACAATAAGTTTAAGATAGCACTTGTATCACTAATTTATGATAGAAATTTTAATAGTTTACATTGTGTAAAATTAAATATGAGCAATGTTAATAGTTTAATTTTTAAATCATAAAGCTAAAAGATACTATACTATATTTTAAGGTAAAACTTAAGTTTTACTTGGAATTAAAAAAAAAAAATGTAAACAAATTACTTGTAAGTAATAATTAGTTATTATATAAATTATTTTTTTTATAAAACAAATTGCTAACAATGTGAAGTTCATTAAAATGTTAAGATTATGTTTAAAACTAAGTAAGACTTTGTTAGTTTATAAAAATTTTCAAATATCTACTTAAATTTCTTCAATTTTATTATAAATTTCGATTTTTTACATTAAGTCCATATTGTAAATTGCTTGAAAAAGCGTTACATTTAATTAAAAAAACAAGTTAAATGCATAGATTTAATAATAAAATATTAAATTTTAAATAGTTTACTTTATGTAACATATGTAAATAATAATAATTTTCAATAAAATTTAAATTTTTATATCAATCTGAAAACCATATAATTTAAACATGAAAAAAATCATTTTACACAGTGTAAACAATTTAAGACAAAGTGTAAACAATGTAAAATTAAGTAAAACAATAACAATTCTTTAGATGTAAGATATTTTGCTGCATAAAATAAAAAATTAACTTTTATAAAATTATTCACAATGTGAACATAGTTATTTATTTACATTGTGTCAACATTGTTAAAATTGTTAAAACTATAAGATGTAGTTTAACATTAATTTAATTGTAGTACATTTATTTCTTAGTGGAATTATTTTGTTTATTTTCTTCCGCTTTCTTAATAAAATTCCATTATTTACATTTTGTCAACAATAAAATGTTAAATTTATTTCCAAATATTGTTAAATGTAGTGAATTTATAATAAAATACTTAAATTGCAATTGTTTGTACGATGTAAAGAATGTAAAAAAATAAAAATTTTCCAAAAAAAAAAAATATTAATCTTTAAATAAATTTTAAGTCTAAGGTTAATTAGCTAAAATATAAAATTTAACAATGTAAAACAAATTGTAAATGTAAGCAATGAATATTAATTGCTTTCACTATGTCAACTAAGTAAATTATTTGATTTACAAACAGTATTAAGTTTTTAAACTAAACTTAAAATTTATATAAGTAAAGCACGTAAAACGTAACAATTTATAAAATGTAAACAATATAAAAATTTACATAATGTAAGTACTTTAAGTCTGAATCTTTGTATTAATGAAATTCAATTACTGTTTAAATGATTTCAATAATGTAAATTTGGATAAAACGGTTAGTTGTAGTTTAAAATAGACAATGATATATGCTGTAAATGTATTACAATATGGTGTAATTTATAATCTTAACAAAAATGTTAACTATTTAAATAAATGGATTAGTTTTCAATTTCTTGTCAAGCAATTAAAGCTGAATATTTTATTTAAGAAAAAAAAGTGGATAAATAATAAAATAATAAAAATATAAAACAAAAAACATAAGAAATAATTTTCATGTTTCTAATAATTCCATCTTGAACCCACAAAAACATTCTTCTTATTTCTGTCAGTAACGCCTGGTGTCAGCTCAGACCATTGCCAGTTATTGTAATTAACATTATTATTATTACGAATTTGCGTGGGGCTACTTCCCGTAGGCAGTGAATATCTTTCAGCTGTTGGTGGTGTCTGCACAGTGGTAGTAGGCCAATGACTTTCTTTCCATTTTGCATTGTTTCGGTAAGAATTTAAATTATTTTCCAAATAGTTTACGGGTAATACAGAAATTATAGGTTGTGGTTGTGACAGATGATTTCTGTTAGCAGCATTTAAGAGAATATTGCGCTTTTTCTGTTCATCTATATCACGATTATTGGGCGTTACAAATACTCGTACATTTTCTGTTACCATTGGTTTGTAGGTTTCAGGTATAAGAGGTTTAAAAGGATCATCACCATATAGGGCCTTATAACGTTCGCTATTGATGAGGTTAATAATTTGATATAAAGCGACACAGGTGGCCCAATTGTAGCCAAAAAAAACTACAAAAGCGAAATAAGATTCTTAATTTTAAAATTAAGTTTGTAAATAAATACTTACTATTATGTTAATCAAAATGACTTTACTCATTGACAGTCTTTATTATAATAATAATACAAGTATAATTTCTTATAGTAGAACTTATGGTTACTTATAATAATCAGTTACTTTAAATACATTTAAGGGTTACCATATAGAACTTAATATCATAACATCCCCCTTTTTTTATAAAGATAAATATGATACAAAAATTACTAAATTTATGATACATAAAAATACTTCATAAATTTAATCTATTAGGCGGTATTATTTTTCTACCATATTTTGATGTATACATATCGTTATCGTTCCTATTAGTATTAATTTCATCATTTACATTTTCAAAGTTTCTAACATTAGAATTTTCATTATCACGATTTGCACTAACATTTTCAACATTATGATCAGTATTAACATTATCATTATTCATAACCAAGTTACTGTCAGGGTTATCACCCCCTACAACAAAATCATAATAAACATTCTCATCACTATCAGATTCCTGTCCTCCCTTTTTTCCCTTTGCCAAATTGTCCGATTTCCGTCCTACTTTCAAAATGTGTTGTCTGTTTCTTCTATAAACCACACCATTTTCATCCCTAACTAAAAATGATCTAGGCTCCTTACATTTTCCAATGATTTTGCCTCTGAACCATATTGATGTTGGATTTTTCTTAAAACAAACCTGTTCATCCACCTCAATTGGTTTCAGATTAACTGAATTCTTATTGTAATTTCGAGAGGCCTTTAATTGTCTTTGTCTAAATTGTTCGCTAACCTCTTTCAGATTCGTTAATTTTGGCTTTAAATCATTCGAAAACGAAGGCAATTTCGTACGTAATTTTCTGCTCATTAGCAATTCAGAAGGACTTGGCATACCATTTTTTGATATTGTTCGATGCTGTAAAAAAGCTATATATGGATCTGTACCCGAATCCCTGCATTTATACAAAATATTCTTTATTGTCTGAATAGATCTTTCCGCAAGACCATTTGAACGAGATAAATATGGACTCGATGTAATACTGTCAATACCCCAGTCAATACAAAATTGTCTAAAATCCTTTGAATTGAAAGGCGGCCCGTTATCCGAAATTAAAATAGTAGGAATACCATGTCTAGCAAAAATTGATTTTAGCTTCGTTATAACCTGTATAGAAGAGTAACCAGAACTCAAAACTTCGACTTCAAAAAACTTCGAATAATAGTCTACGACTATCAAATACATTTTCCTATCAAATTCAAATAAATCACATCCGACTTTGTACCAAGGTATGTTAAATATATCATGATTTTTCAAATCCTCTTTAGGATTAGCATTTCTGTATTTTAAACAAATGCTGCAATTGGATACCATGTTATAAATATCATTATTTATGTTGGGCCAATAAACTGAAGCCCTTGCCAAAGTCTGGCAACCTTGAATTCCCATATGACCCTCATGTACATTCTGTAACATTTTCGGTCTTAAGCTTTTTGGCACTAAAATACGTTTATTTTTGAACAAAATACCCTTCACCACACTTATCTCATCTTTAATTGGATAAAATTGTTTTACCTCTCCATCTACCTGTCTCTTATTAACCGGCCAACCATCTCTCACATAGTCCATAATTTTCCTAAAAACTTGATCATTCCCAGTTTCCAGTTTAATTCTCTCAATTTGATTTTCCGGTAGTGCCAATTGGCATAATAACGAGTTGCATTGTAAATCAATGTCTTTGTCTAAATCCGAAAGAGTTTTCTCCCTAAGTGGTGCCCTAGACAAGGTATCGGCAATAAAAAGATCCATACCTGGTTTATACACCACAGTTAAATTATACGATAACAATCTCAACATGAATCTTTGAAGGCGCGTTGGAATATTATATAGAGGTTTATTAAACAGTGGAACAAGAGGTTTGTGATCTGTTTCAACAGTCACATTTTTACCATAAATATATTGATGGAAACGTGTACACCCAAACAATATAGCGAACAGTTCCTTTTCAATTTGTGCGTAATTCCTCTGACAGTCTGTCAGGGAAGCAGATGCATACGCTACAGGGTTTTTACCATGCATTATAACCGCGCCCACAGCAAACTTCGAAGCATCCACTGATAGTGTAATTGGTTTATTTACATCGTAGTACGTTAAAACTGGAGCTTTTGTAATTTCTTTTTTTAAATTTTCGAATTCAGTCTGCTGTTCACTGTTCCACCTCCATACAGAATCATTTTTCAAAAGATCCCTCAAATGTTTGTTCTTATGTGACAAATTGTCAATAAAAGATCCCAAATAGGTTATCATCCCCAAAAATCGTTGTAATTCCTGTTTATTTTCCGGTACGGGCATTGCTAAAATCGATTCTATTCTTTTGTCATCGGGTCTTACACCCATCTCACTAAAAATATGCCCAATAAACTTTATTTCAGTTCTGAAAATTATTGACTTTGTTCTATTAAATCTTAGACCCACTTTCTTTCCCCTTTCCAGGACCTGCCTTAAAATTTCGTTATGCCTCTCCACACTAGATGCATGTATTAAAAAATCGTCCATATATATTACTAAACCTGAAATATCACCAAAAAGTCTTATCATTTCAGCATGAAATATCTCAGGTGCTGAGCTTATGCCAAATGGCAAACGTAAAAAACGATATCTTCCAAATGGGGTATTAAAAGTACATAGCCTAGATGATTCATCATCAAGACGAATCATCCAAAAACCAGAATTAGCATCTAGCAAACTAAAAATTTTAGAACCACTCATACGAGATTTACATTCATCTATTGTAGGCAAATCAAATCTAGGTCGCACAATAACCTTATTCAAATTCCGCGGATCCAAACACAATCTCAAATTACCATTTGATTTTGTAACTAGTACGATTGAATTAACCCAATCTGTAGGTTCTTTAACCTCAGTGATAACATTTAATTTAACCATTCTTTCAATTTCATTTCTTAATGGCTCATGAAGGCTAAACGGTACACGACGCGGCGGATCTATTACCGGTTGACAATTTTCTTTTATTTGCAAATGACACTCTTTCTTAAGCTGACCTAAGCCATGAAAAATCTCTTTGTACTTTTCCATAATTGTCTCACAATTTATTTTGTTGACTTTTTTTACTAAATTCATTGTAGTGGCCATTTCAAGACCAATAATATTGTTACATTTCATATTCACAATATAAAAAGATGCAGCATAAGCCACGTTACTATATAAAAAATCGACAAAAATCTTCCCAACTACGGGTAACTTTTCCCCACTAAACGTAAATATATTATTATATTCCTTATTATCTACCTTACTGATACCTAAGGCATTGAAAGTGTTGATTGACATCAGATTCGCTTGGGCCCCCGTATCCACCTGGCAAACTACTGCTTTCCCATTTATTTCTACGCTGACGTTCCAAATATTTTTACTAAGCTTCTCACCAATGGTTCCAACAAATAGACTTTCTTCATCTTCATCTTCTTCTTCAGTATTATCAAAAACATTCCTTATATATTTGTTCCTGTTTAAATCACCAGAAGTTCTTGAAAAACACATTCTCGCATAGTGATTTAATCTGCCACATGCATTGCATGTAACACCTTCAGCCGGGCACTTGTTGTTGTGTTTTTGGCCAC
Organism: Pollenia griseotomentosa; assembly: GCA_963931875.1. Lineage (NCBI taxonomy): Eukaryota > Metazoa > Arthropoda > Insecta > Diptera > Polleniidae > Pollenia > Pollenia griseotomentosa. The sequence goes on along the minus strand of OZ007561.1, from coordinate 195,809,307 downwards.
ATTTTTTACAGATGGTCGACACTTGATGCTTTTGCTGCTGTTGATACGATTGCTTTTGATATATTTGTTTTTGATACGGCTGCTTCTGGTATTGCTGTTGTTGTTGTTGATATGTTTGCTTCTTATGTAAATGTTGTATTGCTGCTACCACTGGCTCTTCCTCCTTTTGCTCATTTTGCATACTGGCTAAATTTTCCTTCGCCATCTCTATACTTTTGGCAATCTCCAAAGCTTTCTTCCAATCGATATTTCCTTCACTCAACAAACGTTCTTTGATATTTTTATTGTTTTGTGACAGCCCGCAAATAAAAATATCCTTCACCAAGCTTTCACGCAACGAACCAAACTCACAAGAATTACTCAAATTCTCTAAAGTTGTCGCATATTGCCCAATGGATTCTTCATTTTTCTGCTGTCGCGTAAAAAACGCATGTCGTTCCATTGCAATGTTAATTTTAGGAATAAAATAAGCTTCAAACAACTTAAGCAAGTCATTATATTTTATTGTGTCCATATTGACGTTAAACGAATTAAAAATATGCAGGCACGCCGGCCCCATATGATGCAACAGTAGCGCAACTTTTCTTTGTTCAGATTCCTTTTCCAAATTCGAAGCCAATAGAAATATCTTAAACTGCTTACTCCAGTTGGCCCATTCCGTAGCAGCATTTCGCGCTTTTACATTAAAAAATGGCGTCGTCGACATATATGACGGAGTATTTTCCACGACTTGAAACTTGTCGTCCGGCATTTTGTATCTTATATTTTTGTTCTTTACAAAAACCACCAAATTATTGTTGTTCTAATTGGTTTTTTTTTTTATAATCAATTTATTTATTTATTTTTTTTATAATATTTTATGACGACTTAATTTTCAATTCAATTTAAATTTTCAATTTTTTTTTTTTTTCACCTGACACCATATTATGTTAATCAAAATGACTTTACTCATTGACAGTCTTTATTATAATAATAATACAAGTATAATTTCTTATAGTAGAACTTATGGTTACTTATAATAATCAGTTACTTTAAATACATTTAAGGGTTACCATATAGAACTTAATATCATAACACTTACGTATTAGAAAACCTCCAGCCAAAGTTGTTGTTATTAAAATTCCTAAATTAACTCGATTTTTAGAAACCGTCATAATTAGTATATGAAAAGCCAGACAGAAGATAACACGAACAAGTTCAAAGAAGATTAAAGGCAAGAGAAAATACTTCTTCAGCTGTAAAGAAAAAAAAAAAAATGTGAGATGAGTTCTACGAGTTTCGAAAAATGTCTAAATATATTTAGAGAAATCTAAGTTCAGTTCCAGTTTAGTTATATTTTATTTCAAGTTCTGTTCTAGTTTCATTTTAGTTCAGTTTTGCTTTAGTTCAATTTCAGTTATAGTTTAGTTCTTGTTAAGTTCTAGTTCCATTCTAGTTCAGTACTAGTGCAGTTCTAGTTAAATTTTAGTTTAGTTAGTTTATATATCTGTGCCATTTTGACCAAACATCTTAAGTCAAATTTTTAAAGCTTAAAAAAATGTTGTCAACCATACGGATTTTTATCCAAAAAACATTTTGGTTTACGTTTTTAAAATTTTTTATTATAAGCGAAATTATTCTTTAATTTTGGTTTTTTTTATTATTTGATAAAAATGATTTTTTAAAAACTTTTTTGCTATCTTAGAGCCCCTTTCACACTCGGCAAGTTACTTGCGCAACTCTTGGTTTGAGGACGTCAGCGGTAAGTTTGGGGTAAGGAATAAAATTTTGTACAGACTTTGTTGTACTCGGCAAGTAACTTAAGATGTTTTGTCAAAATGACAAAGATATATGTTTTTTATTTATCATATAAAAATAGTATTTTTTATTTGAATAATAAAATACATCAAAAGTATAACGAAATTGCCAAATTACCTTTAATGAACCATAAAAAGCTAAAACACTCGCTGCCATATGCGTAAAAAAATATAATTGTAATATAATCTTAAAGCTGTTAGAATCTAAAATGAGATAGTATAGGCAGGAAATGGATATTTTTTATTTATTTATTAGCTTATTTATATTAAAATCCCTTTTATAAATAATTAAATAATGATGTAAGTATTAACCCCTGTTATGAAAGTCGTCGGCACCGGAACAGTAATTGTATTTTCTTAGTCGCTATGAACAATAATTAATTACTTTTTACAGTCACTTGATATTTTCTAAGGCGCTTGGTAGTTTCTAAGTCGACGTCAAGTAGAATCATCTCTGTTTTAGTCGACACGAAATTTTGCGACGGCTCAAATGAAAGTTAAAGAAATTTTGAATATGTATACTTATTAAATATATAAGTTTAAAATAAAAAATGCAAATTTAAAATAAATTATGTTCACAAATTTTATAAGTTAATTTACTACGCGAAAATGGCATACATTTTAAAAAATTTGTTATATAATAGTAAATACGCGAAAATTGCTAAAATTCTGAAAAGTTGGCTAAAACAGCGAAAATTTGCGAAACTTCTTAATATGCGACGATTGCCCTAAAAAGCACGAACTTATGCAAAAATTTCAAAAGTTTGCTAAAATAGCGAAAATTTTCAAAAAATTTTAGTATGCGACGCAAAAATTTCAAAAATTTGGAAAAGCCATAAAATAAAACTGATTAAAATTCCCTTCAACTATAAGGAATGGCAAAAATCTGGTAAAAATTGCTAAATTAGCGAAAATTCGCAAGAACTTGCTAGTCACAACATGATAGCAAAGTCTTATATTTATTAAAAATCGTTTAAGGTGTAAATAATCAGAAAATTAACAGTGAAAAATTGCTTATTCGCAAACATGGCAAAAGTTCGCGAAAAAATGCAAATTCTGTAAAAAAAAACTCTAAAATTTCTTTGAAGTCGCTAAATCGGTTTCAAAAATAGCACAAAAGCGTTAAAAAATGGGCTTTAACGAAGAAGAACTAAAATAATAGAAAAAAAAAAAATTAGGGATGGGATTTTCTATAGCCAGTCGACGCCGAAACAACATTCTTATAAAATACCAAATTAACGTCGAAGTGATGCAGTCGTCGACTTGATGTGACAACTATTAAAAATGAATGTCGACAACGACTAACATAATAGGGGTGATTAAAATATGCTAAAATTTTGTAATCATACGGTAGGTCCAGCACCGATTAAGAGTCTAACACAGCACCCCTCCAAAATGCTTTTAGGAGGAAAAATGTATGCTGTTAAGTACATATTTGTGTATTTATGGATAAATTTATATTATCTTACCATTTTTGACTTCATTTGCAACCAGTTTTACTAAACCATTCTCTCGAAAATGTTCATTGTCGTTGAAAAGTTTAATAGTGGAATTCAAAACAGTTAAGCCAATGGCAAACAATAATATTGACGGCACAAAAAGTGAAACCTGTAAGAAAATGTTCATTTAGCAAAAAAAAACCTTAAAAATAAAATTTGAGAAAAAGTAAAAAATTTAAATTTAGGCGCCTCGAAAGTGATTTTTTTGATATATCGTAGTGACAATTGTCATTCCTTATGCCGAAAGCTTTCGAAAAAATCGATGGCACAATATCGACAAATCGGCCCACCCTAGTGGGGTAGATTATAAACTACATTATAAACTAGATTCTGGACAAATGTATGGACTAGACTATGCTGTAGACCATAGACTAGCCTATGGACTAGACCATTTAGGACTTCCCATATGATTATTGATTGAAACTATTGACAAGATTATGTTTAAAATAATGAATAAATTATGTTTCTTGGTATCGTTTACCAATTTTGATTGGAAGATTTTTTTTTGTAAATTTAATTCACATAATATTTCTATAACTTACAAAAGATAAAACGGAAATAACTATTACACCCAAACGCACAGAAAAATACAGAAAATAAGTTTCCATCCAAAGCACTGCCATGGTTTTGTATTTTTATATTTTTTTTTTTATTAGAATTTAAAATCAATTTGAAACAAACTTAAGTTACATTTTGCTAATAGTTTTTTTAATTATTAATTTTAATTAAGTCTATTCCGTGGAATATTTTTCTTTTGGGAAAACAGACACAACAGAATTAAAAAAATGGTATAAACGACTAATATTTTTTCAATTCAGTTTTGAAAAAGAAACTATGAAATCAATGCCATTTAATATTTGTTATACACACAACAAACAATTAACGAAATGATAATGATCTCTTTTTTTGTGGAGAAAGAAAAAAATAAAATACATGAAAAATGTTTTAGTTGACCACAGAGCACATAAACAAATGTTCGTGTTCTTGAATATACAGTATGTCACAAAAGTATTTTGCTTCCACAATTGTCAATACGTAGTAAGAGCTGAAAATAAATGAAGCTTAAATAAAATACCAAATTTTTTTAAATAAACCAATAACTCGTAATCCGAAAAACCATAAAATTATGAGTTCATAAAATTAAGAGCTAATTGGGGAAAGTATTGCAAACAAATAAGTATGTGCGTTGAAACGCTTCTGAGGGTACTAAAAAGTAAGAATTTCGAGGGTTATGTTGCAACATGAATAAAACCATTATTTATCTACACGCAGAGAAAAAATATGGTTGGGCATGGTTACGGCAACAACACTATGTTTAATGTAACAATATATTGTTGTCGTACACAAATAATTGTTATTTTTATTTAATAAAAACAATATTATAGTTACTGTAAACATATCAATGTTTATCGCAATTATGAATTTGAGTATTGTTGACCGAAAAATAATTATTTTTCTAACAACTTAATTATGATAACTTTCTAAACATATTATATTTCTCACAACCATATCATGATATTTAATAGCCATAACATGATAACTTTCTATACATTTATCATATTATGTTAAAGATGCAATCAAACTATTTTTACTCTAATCCTATTATGTTAGCGCCATTTGTAAAATAATTTTGAAGAAGTTGTGTCGTTTTTTTTATTTGTGAGCGGTTAAACAATTAAAAGATAAAATTCCATAAAAAAAATAAGTTTAAAGAAATTAAACAATTAAAATATTAGCGGAGTTCACTCAAGTATTAGTGATGTAATAGTGCAAATGCAAAATATCATAGTTTTTTGTAAAATCCAACAACAAAACACACAGAGATTTCGTTATATTTTATAAAAGTGCTACGATATTTCTGTGGTTTTCATGGGCAACCGCGTATGTCTTAAAACAAATTGTTCAGGAAAGCCGAAAACCCATTCTAGATCAAACTATGGGCTAGGTATTGCACATTTTAAACTTTGTCATTACGTTACAAAACGGAATTGATCCATCTTTTTTCAAAAAAATATAAAGAGCGTTCAAAATTAGGCAATATGGCATCAACATCTTAAAATCAAAAAAATGGACACACGCGGTTGCCCATGAAAACCACAGATTTTTCATTTGCTCTTTTGCAAGCCTTATATTGAACTCCGCTATTCTATATTCTTAGCTTATTATGATTAACATGACAATAATATGATTAATTTCTTAGCTTATTATGATTAACATGACAATAATTTGATTACTTCTTAACTTAGTATGATTAACAGAATAATAATATGATTAAGGGAAAAATATTATGATGACATATTACGAGTATATTGAGTCATAATATGTTTCAATAATAATCTTAATATGGTGACTACAATCATAATTCTTATCATAATATCTTGCTCTTAGAATATGTTTACCACAACCATGTTTTTTCTTTGCGTGTATCAACTGATAACTTTTTTTATTTATTAAGTGACTAAATATGGTCTTAAAAAAAACCACAAAAAATGTTCGTAATAACCAAAACAAAAAACGGGTGGTTTAATTAGTGCCATTAAGAAAACGACATTTTTAAAACCGGGTTTGGAATAGCAGCTAACACTTCCAAAAGCAGCAAACGAAGAATGCTATGAATGGCTTTAATGCTGATTGAATATATGCCTATATAAATACATGAAAAAAATTCAACAACATACAGCCGTACCTAAATAAGAGCGGAAGGCGGAACGTTTTCTTCCGCTTAGCTTTTACGCTGATATGCCATTCCTAAACAAAAGCGTCAACGTTGTGTCACAAACATTAGTGTTAATTTTCTTGTTTAATAGAACCCACATAATAGAAATAAAAAGAAGAGAAAAAACCGCTAGATTGACAAAAAATAGCTAAATTGTCATTATTTATTAACAATAGCGGCCAACTTCACTATTAAACGCGCTGTCAAAATAGGATTTTCCATTTGCAAAGCGTTGACGCCGCGCTATTTAGGGATGCTTCATACGAATTGTATGGGCATGAGAATTTTTGACAGCTAGAAAATGCTTTCCGCTCCTGTTTAGGTACGGCTGATAGTTCTGGTGTGTGTTTGGAAAAAATCTTAACCTTAATTTTTCGCACTTCATTCCTTTTTTTAAACTAAAGTAGGGGTACACCAAAATAAATAACCTTTGCAAGCTTTACACGCAAATAACAACGAATACTGAAGGAATGGTGTGAATGTGTTCTTGTTCTTAAGTGTGGCATCATGTTTAATATTTCATTGCTTGATGTATAAATGCAAGTATGAAAGTATAGTGCGTCAAAACCGACCATATGATATCCAACACCATAATTTAAAAAAACGAGTTGTCAAGCGTGTACCATACTTGGCACCCATGCTCAATCATAGACCCTCAAGAACGAAATTATTTTATGGGGCTAAGATTCATGTAGAAGTTCTTTGTGTCAAAGATCATTTTGCTATCTTCATCTTTATTAAATTTGTTTGCCTTTAAATGATTTGAAAATGGAGGACCTACGGTTAATTTTGTACCTACCAGCACAATATTTCTAATAGCTAACGTAAAAGTTATTGTCGCCAAATTGTACATATTAATACCAATATTTATGAGAAAGTTTTGGTACGAAAAGCTAATTTCCGCAATAGTATTTGTGTGTAAGCTATGGTCGAATATGGACCGATTCCAAAAAAATTGGTAAGATGACCTAGATTTCAATAAATAAGATGGTTTATGGGCACAAAGACTCTAATCCTGGAAAAAAACTTGTATGGGGACCGATTCTCACCATTTTCGGTAAGCTTGGCCTTTTGGATAATTAGAACGTATTTACCAAATTTAATTAAATAATCTCCAAAACTGCGTCCTACACTTTGCGCACAAAGTTTACATGGATAGCCATTAGACGGACGGACGGATGGACATCGTCAGATCGATTCAAAAAGGGTTTCTTAGTCAATCGGTATACTAAAAAATGGGTCAAGGACAACGATAGACAACATATACTTTTACATTTTGTGATTGTATGCGTTGCATGCATTCTTTATATCGTTACCTAAAACTCAACCAATGTCCATAAAAAATGTTGGAATCTTTCGACCAAAATTTGCGATTTTATTAACAAAACAGAAACGGCCCTATCTACTAAATATTATGTGATAAATACTAAAAGACTTTACTAACAGTTTGCACAATATGCCACATTGTCAATTGTAAAAACAACAAGGCTTTACAAGAAAAATGGAAGAACAATAAGTTATAAACAGTTTAAGCCAGTTTATTAATTAACCATTTTAAATAGTTTTTTGCTTCTCTGCATCACTAATTTCCAAATTGCATTTTTTGAGTTATGATGATGTTGGAGCAAATGAGCGTTTTGTGAGTTAGGGCCTTTATACATTAGAGCAACGATATGTATGATTTTTTCTAAAATGATTAATTTCATGAACATAGGCAAAATACTTTTGTGATATTCTGTACATGAAAGTAATATAATGTCACTGAAATTATTGCTTTGACCATAGAATGTATGAAATTTCGCCATAAAATGGTTTTTTGTGGTTCCGTGTTGACTTTTTCAGTTGCTTTCCTCGTTTTTATACCCTTCGCCACTAGTGTTGATTTAAGGGCCCAGTAAAATATGGAGCTTACTGGTAAGCATTTTTGTAAGTAAGAGAAGCACAATGCCCCCTTAAATTCCTGCTTACAAGAGGCATGATTTTTGTATGGTGAATTCCCAACTGGAAGCACTACTTATTTCGTCTTTGCTAAAAACGATTTAATGACTGATTGCGTTATAAAAACAATGTAATTTCTATGTTCGGTAATATTTCCGGAATGATCGTAGACACATTTTAAAATCATTGCAATACAACCTGCTCCATGTAAGGAAATAACAGAAGTACTTAGAACATGAATTGAATGTTTTCTTTCAAATAATAATTTTAACTATTCACTTACAACCTGCTTACTTATAAGATATAATGCGAAGTTTTTTTAAAAACTCACTTAAATTGTATTTGCTGCTCTGACGCTTTCTTAGTAGTGTGTAATAGCCAGCGCATATATCAGCGCTTATATAATTTTTTTGCTTCCAGAAACATAAAATTTTTTTACTGGGGTTATACTAAGTTTATGATTCTCTGTGAATTTTTTTTATATTCATCTAAGAGCCCATAAAGTATATTTGTATTCTGGGTCTCTGAGTTATTCTAAGTTGATTTAGCTATGTCCGTCTGTCTGTCTGTCTCTCTTTTGAAATCATTCTCACTTTTGAAAGACTCAACAGAAAATAAAGAATAAAGACTAAGTTCCAAAACTTTCATAATACTTTGCAGTCAAAGTCAAACATCCCAGTTAATATTTGGGTTTTTGAAGCACTTAAGAGAAAAAGCGCATAATCGAGCGCTGCAATAAGAGAGCTCTTATACAGCAGTAAATTATAAAGAATAAAATATACAAAAAAGCTGCTGTTTTAGTGCTGACAACGAAGAAGGTTTTAAAGCGGAAAAAATAAAAATATATTATGGCTTACCGAAATTATTGAAAAAATACATTTGATCAACTAAAAGCAAAACATTAATACATATGTTAATATCGTTAGCCCTTAAAAAAGCTCTTTAGGAGTGCTTTATTTGCATGTTAAAAGAAGCGCTTATTGTCAGCAGAAAATAGTCCTCCAAACCGGGAACACCCCATACAAAAATCAGGCATCCCATCAGCAGGTTTGAAGCGACTTGAAGTATGAATTCATACATAAAACCTGCTTCTTTTGGAGCACATTTTTTACTGGGATGATTTATTAAGTGTAACGCTGTACATTTGCTAATTAATTATCCATCGATATCTTTTTTGGTGCATTTTGGGACAGATAATATTATAAAATAATACACGGCTGCATTTAAGAATACAAGACTTTTGTATAGTTGCTTTGAAACTGACGTTTTAAAACTCACCCCAACTATACTAAAAAACTCTACCATGCGACAGAGCTCGTGAATTGGACTACTTCAGTCTTTATCGCTTATTTACATACCAGTTATAAGCAATAACAGTTTGCTATTTAAAATAGCTGAAATTGTTTCGTGAAAAAGCATGTGTTTATATGCACATCGCGCATATATGCAGTACAATATAATACAATTTTTATAAATTGCATTAAAAAAATTCTCATTGAGTCAAATACAATAAAAACTAACTTTGCTAAATTTTAATCAAAATTTCATTTTATTTACGCATTTTCGATGCAAGAAAAATAGCTTTTTTTCATGATAATTATGAAAACTTATAAGCACAGTATATGCATATAAGCGAGTTTTTATAAATGCAGTTTAAAATCACAAAAAAACGTGCAAATTATGAAATGCTTATAAGCGTTAAATACTGTTTATAACTTAATGTTATTATCGCACCATGGTGAAGTGTTCATAAGATTGGGAAATGCCGAATATAGCACTCTTACTTGTTTTGCTTTAGAAACCTTTAAAATGTCTTTAAAAAAAAAAAATTCTGCCTTTAAATTCTTTAAAATTTCTATAACGTATAAAACCTTCGAATGTTTTTTTCCTAAATCTTTATACATAATTTCACATTCCTTTCACCATCATTTCCAATTGCTACAGACATATTTTATTCACATAAAACACATTTGCCAAGCCAATTGACAATGTCGTTAAAACATTCTTGTTAGAATGTTGCAACATACAAGATTTCTATTTTTCCCTTTTAATATTTCACATTTTTTTCTTCCTTTTTGCTCGAAAAATGCAATTTTGTTTTTTTTTTTATATTATTGTAAGCAATTTAAGTTTTATTGTTACACATTGAATTGCTTAAGATGCCATGAAAGAGTAAAGAAAATGTTGAAAAAAATTGCAATTTATGCAAAACATGTTGTAAGACATTTCCGTCCTCAAAGTCAATGTAATAATAAGATGATACAAAAGTGTGTTGAATAAAGTTTTCTAAAAGACAACTACAACAAGGAAGTGTTGGGAAAAATTGCTCAAAATATTAGACAAAGTTGCATTAAAATGTAATAAATTAAATACAAGGAGGGGGAAATATTAAATTTGAAAATATATCTTAACACAAAATTAAGGTAATTTAGAACAGTGCTGTCCAAGGCATATACACAGTGTGTGAGCTTTAACAAAAGAGCTTCGTGCTTTCACACAGACGAGAACACAACAGCCAATAAGATCTTTGCAATGAAAGAACAACAAATTGTAATTATTTTGCAAAGAAATTAAAACAAATTGTAAGAGCTTTCAAAGCTGTTCACCGTTACTGTTTACAAATGCAAATGTGTGTTTGGATGTCACTTTTGTAGAATATTTAATTAAAATTAAAGTTTAATACCTTGTTATATTCAGAATCCTATTATTTAATTAATAAATTCATTACCGAACGGCCCTCTGAAAATTACCGGTTTTAAGAAGAAATTACCGTACAGTAAAGTTTTTGATTCAAAAACAGCTGTATTCATACACAATTCATAAAAATTTAAAATGTGTTTTGGAACCAAATTCAATGAAAATTTTAGCTTTAAAATACAGTTAAAACCAAAATAATTGTAGTTTTTGTGAATACCGAAGTAAAATCATCATATATATAAAATTGTAACGTTATTGTAACGACTGATTCATCAGCATACAACCTAAACGACTGAAGCTAAAAAGTTCAAACTTGGACCCAAGAAGGACTTTTTGGAAAATCCCACTTGATCATAAAGAGGGTTTTAAAAAAAATCGACACGAAATATTCATATTCATACACTCGCTCTAAAAATATCCTGGTGTTTTGTCAACTTTTTGGTAATAAAACTTAAAAAATATTTTGTTCAATTCATTTAATTATATTTGAATTTGCGTTAAAATGGTATCGATTTATTTTTGCATATTCTGGTGCAAATGCATATTTAGGTTTTAAATGCACATTTTTGCATATTTTGAAATTTTTGAGTAATTTTTTTTTTCAATTTCCATATTATAAAAAAGTTCTTAAAAAATTTTTAAATACACCAAAAAAAACCTTCTAAATCAATAAATAAATTCTTTTGGAACTTTGCTTTAAATGCAGCACCTTACATGGTTAAGGCTTCCAATGGGTTTTATATCCAAAAATGTTACAAGTTACTTGCTTGACACATGGGTTATACCGCGATGCAGAGGAAATTAGAAGTCAATTCGATAATATTACAATTTTTATGAAATGTATCCCTCGGTTCCCCTCCACCGCAGCAAGTAGTAACAATCAAAAGTCTATTACGGATATTCTGGCTAAACAATAACTATTAATACTCAAGTAAAATTAATTGATGTTGCAAAAAGTAAAATTAATAATGAGGAAGGAAAAATAGCTCAACAATTAAAAAAAAAAAAAAAAATTCAAAATGTTTTGTAAAAAATAAAGTATTTCAAAATATTAAATAGATTTCAAATATATTTGATCTGATCTGGAATCAAAGTGGGATCTGAAAATAAATTTTTTCAAAATGTATTGGCTTCTTCAAGTACAAGACAAAGTTTTACTTTTACTAAACCAGTTCTTATTTCTTTAAAAAAAAAATAAGTAGTTATTTAAGTTTTTTGAAGATATTTGAATAACAATAAACTGAATTTTGTTTATATTTTTGTTTTTAGTAAAATTAAGAAACTATTTTTTATGAAAATTTTTTAAGTTTTAAGTGCATATTTTGGATTTTTTTGTGCATGAAAATCTCATACCGAATTATAAACATTAAAATTAATAGAAATACATATCGCAAACTAAATCATAAACAGGCACTACTCAAAATTTATCAAAATTGTTTGTTTTTTGTTGTCATAAGCCAGTTCACAAATCAAATCTATACAAACAATCCTCGAAAAAAAGGTTGATTTCACATTTTTCGGTAGTGATATTGCTTCATAGTTACTTCATGTTAGTTTACAATGTGTTTAAAATAACTTGCGAACAACATTATTTTTTTTTTAAAATAACTGTGATTAATATTAATTAAACATTCCAGTATAGTTAGAGCAAAATGACATTCATATTGAAATAAGACTCCGTCGCACGTTGAATGAAAGTCATTTCAAGTTGAAACAACGTGAATTTCATGTAGAATCGGATTGGTTTGAGTGTGAAATGACAGTGAGAAGAATCTTCAGAGACAATATATGCATTTATTAAAGAATAATTCTAAACACTTACCCGCGGAACCAGAGATAGAGAGAGAATATAAATGTTTATTTTTCTGTAACACATGTTTCACTTTTTTGTTTTTCCCTTTGTTTACAGAAGCACTCACAATCAAAAGACACCAGCAGAATTGCCCGATATGGTTTTCGTCATCATTATATTTTGATAATTTGATGTTCTATTTAACTAAGTTATTTTAACAAAAAGAATACGGGAATTTTTCTTTTTTTATAATTTACACTATGCTAGGTTGGAAAAACAGACAAGCCGGGCATATGGGGTTTAAACATAATTCGAGTACGCTAAATCCAGTAGTGCTCGCCGTTTTTTTTAGATTGGCTCTGGTTTTCGAGATATACCGTTATTTCGGTTAACATCACTGTTTCTAGTCAATATTCTATGCACGGTTGCAAATTTGACGATTTATCGCCATTTTGACGACTTGGTGGTTAAAAATGGACTATTGACGATTTTTTTTTTTCCTTAAAATTCGACGACTATCACACAGTTTTTTCTGGCAACTATTGTGCCCAAATATTTTCACCTGATTAAAGAGTTAAATTTTCGTTTTTGTTTGCACCCGTATTAATTTGATTATTCACCTGTTGTTTATAAATCGTTTTATTGTTTACGCAATTGTTTTTACTTCATTAGATCAGAAAATTTATTTAGATTTCATGCCTGTTTTCTATAACTTTTTTGCTAAAAAAAAAATAAATACATTTTTTACAAATATTTGTAAAAGCACGTAAACGCTTAATTTATTGTTTATTTTGGAAAGGTATTTTTCTCCGGTTTATACATCTTAACATGTACTTAAGGTTTTAGTTTTATTTTCATTTTGAAACTCTTCACCATCACGAGAGGTAAATGAAGGTATGTTTAGTTTATTATTTCGCGTGTAACACTTAGAAATTTTCGCCGAACGATTAAACAAAGAAAACTACATAAAGTTTATTGAATCTTATGTAGTTTTACTTAACAGCTTGGAATTGAAGCCCGGCAACACCAGTTCATTTAACTGAAGATAATTAAAGTCCACTCCCGAATTTAACTGTCATACAATTTTCCACACAATAGTTTTAATAGAAATTGTGATGCCAAATTAAAAAAAATAAACATTTTTCATAATTTATTACATATTTAATAAAATACCACTGCCGTAAAATTAATTCTTGGTAGAGGGTATTAAACCTTCGTAAGCGCCGAGTACATTATCCTAACGTTTTTTTTTTGGGAAATACCAGTTACATGAAGACACGTGCCATTTTATGCCAATACAACTTCGTGACAACATGTTGACAGTATCTGTTTTTGAGTTTGGTGTTTTTCTTAGCGTTTGTTTTCCCTTTAAAGTTGTTGAATAAAGAAGATGTTGCGTCAAAGATTTGAATACAGGAGTTGTATTTTTAGGTACATAAGGGTTTTAAAATATAGCATCGCTTGGAAAAAGTTATCTGATTTTGTATGTACAGAAAATTACAGAAAATTTACTTCATTGCTATCTAGCCAGAGGATAGCTAAAGTCAACCATGTATCATAAAGATACAAGATATTCTGGTAGTGTATAAATTGGACATTTGGGGGAAGGATCCGAGGTGGCAAAAGTGGCGCCCAGAATTGATGTCGGATTAAAAAATCACCTAAGGCAAAAATGAAGCCTCTATTTGCGATATGATGAGGTCAGACTTTAAATGGTAGCGCTACATATAAAAAAACCAAAAGAGCAGTATTTGGGGCGTGGCAAAAAAAATGTTTCCTGTTTTAGAAACTTGAGCTGAAATTGAGTTGCCAGCAGCGAAATCATTAAAATATAATATAAAAAAAAATTTTGTTTTTGCTGCTAATATTCAACTCTCCTCTGTTTCATCAAATAATTATTCTGTTAATGTTATTGTTGATAATCAAAGACACGTAAAAAGGTAACATATTTTCCCAGAGACATTTATTACTAAATACCTGTTTTGTTGCAAAACTTTTTGTATTTATAAGTTAAAAAAATGTATTGTCAGGAATATTAAATAAGAATTTATGAGCAAACAAATGATAAAAAAAATATCTTAATAATAAGTTCATGCAAAGAAAGAGAACAAAATGTAAGGGTATTATAAAGATTTGCCGAAAAAACACACATACAAAGGCGTATGATTAATGTCTAAACAAAATTTCAAAATTATGAACTGAACACAAATTTATGTTTACAAGAGAATTAATTTGCAATCAACAAAATCTCATAAGTAATCCTTAAAGTAAAGTCTATACTCTTTAAGGGGCATAATATACAGATTCAATTAATTAACTCATATTTCATATTTTATCTTTAATATTTTGTTTATTTATATTTTCTTAAACTTAAACATTTAAATAAAAATAAAATCTTATATGTATAATTAAAACCTACAATCTTTCTTTAAATCGTGGGCAAATGGTGTTCACTTCGAGGAAATAATGTAGAGTTTTTATTTAGTGGCTGTAATTTACCATAATCTTGGTTATGGTGGTGGTGATGATGATGATTTGATGGCAATAAAGGAAGGGAGGTATTTGAAGTCTAGAAAAGAGAAACATTTAATATACATATATATATGTAAAATAATAAATAATAGAAAACAGAAAAAATTAAAAATTGATTAAAAAAAAAAAAAAAAAAATTTGTGATATTAAGTAAAAAATTAATTTAATAGTATGTATCTATTAAACGTTTAATCCACTTGATCAATAGTTATATTCAATTGATTAAACGTTTAATTCGCTTGATTACATTTTTAATTAGAACTGATTTTATTTTTAGGATTAATGCTTCAATTGGAGAAACATTTTGGAGAATTTTTTTTATAAAAGCAATAATTTTGTCACTTCGTCAACCCTTTACGGTATGATCAATATTAATTATACGCCACTTCCCCTTATTATTTTAAATAAACAATATTAATGATACATCATGCCATATATAGAGCAAACAGAAATATTCCATTTACCTTTGATTTATCTCTGCCAGCTATGGCTGCTGCTGCGGCAGCTTGTGCCGCCGCCTGTGAAGTTTGCAATAGTGATTGTTGTGCTTGTTGCTGTTGCTGCAAATGTTGTTGCTGCAACATATGCTGTTGCAATAGTTGCTGCTGTTGTCGCAAATTGGCTGCCTCTAAACTATTAAGACTCTCCAGTTCACGTTGTTTGGCAATGTAGTCATCAAAGTAGGAGTGTTTTATAAGTTTTTCGCAAGACCAACGTTTTGCTGGATCTTTGTCCAAACATTTCTGGAATAAAATCGTAAAAAAATTTCAGAAAAGTCAAAGAAAACATGCATAAGGCAAGAAAGAAACAAAATTTTAAATTAAAAACGTATAGCAAGATTGACTTAAGATAAAAAAAAACACACAGTATATACAGACATGGGCAATCATGGACCCGGTGAAACAAAATTATGTTTTGGGGTTAAGATTTATTTCAAAGTTGTTGATGGTGAATATTATCTAGATATCGACATCTATATGAGATTTTTTTCCGATTTAAAGCGATTTTAGAGATGGGGTCAATGGGATAAATGGATATGACATGTTGCCAAATTTCTTATCAATACCAACATTTATTATGTAGTTATGACATTTAGAACTATTGTGGTGTGGGTCGAAAAATTTTTTGTTTTTTCTTAACCTACTTACAACTTCAATTAATATTGGAAGAATTCCAACCAATTGTAATGGGGAATGTAAGAAAAGATAAAATCACTGTTTATAGTTGTTGTTTTTGTTAAAGAATTGATAGGGTCACAAATAAGACGTTTGCTTATAAGTAATTCTTATTCGCTTAACAGTTTTTACTTGTTTAATATCTTTAGTTTTTCTAAAATCTTTGGATGAAGTTTCTTGATGATCTGGCCTAAGCAACCAGTAAAATGCGCGTAGGAATAGCTTATCCCCTCAACAATAAATTTCAGTGTTTTTATCAAGAATAAAAATTGGCTCCATATGGACAGGAGCTTTGAAAGTAAAAAGCATAGCGAAGAAACTGAAATCGGTATACAGACTATCTGCCCTACGAATATGCTGTTCCTGATGATGAAGCGGCTCAAGTCATATCGGGAATGATTCCTATAGATATTTTAGCAGATGAAGCTAAACGATTAGACGATATAAGAAGAACCTCAACACAACCTGGCAATAGCGTACTCAAACTTGAGAGAGAAAAATCTATAAGACAATGGCAGAGTAGGTGTTCTTGTTCCGGAAATACATAATTGGTTAAACAGAATACATGGAGAGGTAAACTACTACTTGACGCAATTCCTTTCTGGTCATGGAGGGTATCGAAGCTACTTGTACAGATTTGGCCTGGACAGTAGTCCAAATTGTCCCACATGTTCTAATTAAAAAGAAGATCCAGAGCACGTCATGTTCCACTGCCCATGCTTTTGGCACGATCGGCAGAAAGCAGAAGAGAGATTGGGACACAGCTGCACGTTCAATAAGTATAATCCTCAACAGAAAGGAGCACTGGGATGTAGTATGCTTGATGATTAAAAACATCCATCAAAAATTAGTAAAAGAGGAGAGACAGAGGAAAACTCAAACAATAGACGCAGCCTTAATATGGCTTTCGGACCCTGCGATGCAGTATCTCTAGGGACAGTTCTGCAGGGTGCTGAGTATGACTAGACTATGACTAGACTATGACTAGACTATGACTAGACTATGACTAGACTATGACTAGACTATGACTAGACTATGACTAGACTATGACTAGACTATGACTAGACTATGACTAGACTATGACTAGACTATGACTAGACTATGACTAGACTATGACTAGACTATGACTAGACTATGACTAGACTATGACTAGACTATGACAAGACTATGACTAGACTATGACTAGACTATGACTAGGCTATGACTAGACTATGACTGGACTATGACTAGACTATGACTAGAATATGACTAGATTATGACTAGACTATGACTAGACTATGACTAGACTATGACTAGACTATGACTAGACTATGACTAGAATATGACTAGATTATGACTAGACTATGACTAGACTATGACTAGACTATGACTATGACTAGAATTTTATTCCAGATTATATTAGTTAACAAGTATTTTTGCTTATTGTTATTTTTTAATTTTACCTTTAAAAAATCTATCGTTAAAGGATTTTGCAAAGATTTTGCTGGCATTTTCTCTTCTAACGGCTCTAAATTGGGTGGCACTGGCAAAGTGATGCCCTGTGTTAAAGAAAAATTTTAAAAAAATGTTTAATAAAGTTTTTCATATGTTATTTTTGCAACAGTATGATGTGTTTCAAAAAGCTTTAGTAGCATCAGCAACTAAAAGCTGCCAACCTTAAAGTATTCATTTTGACCGAATATCTGTATGTGTCTTGGCAAAAGGTCACCCAAAGTTTTACGTATCAAATACAATTGATCCACATCACTGCGCCCAGGCCATAACGCTTCGCCACGTACCAGTTCAGCAAATAGACAACCAATAGCCCACACATCGACGGGGGTACCATATTGTGTATCACCCACCAGGAGTTCTGGTGCGCGATACCAACGTGTAGCAACGTAGTCTGTATAATTTTCACCAGGACCTGTAAAAAATATTGAAAAAAGAAGAGTCATAGAAGGAATGGCTTGTCTAAAGGGTTTTTTGCTTGCAGGTGGGTTTGGTTGGAGGAATTTAGAAATGTAACATGATTTCTTTGTGCGTGTTTTTGTTGCTTTTTTTTTGGAAACGTGATATTTTTTTTTCTTTGTATGATAATAGTTAGTGGAGATGTTCTACCACTAGTACTCACTTAACATACGAGCAAAACCAAAATCACACAATTTTACTTGTCCCTGCGCTGTCAACAATATATTTTCAGGTTTGATGTCACGATGCAGGCAACCTTGTTTGTGGCAATATGCAACTCCTTGCAATGTTTGATAGACAATTTGTTTTGTTAAATGCTCCGGACAGCCCTGAGGATGACGTTCCAATTCATGCAACACTGTTAGTTCGCAAAATTCAAATACCAAATGTAAACGTCGTTTGCGGCGAAATACCTCAAGTAATGAAACCAAATTTGGATGTTTTAGATTCTAAATGGGGAGAAAAAAAATTTTAAATGGTGAATGAAATTGTAAACTTTTGTAAAAGATAAAAGATTTGTATTAGAAGTAAAGTGAATTGAAGGATTTACAGATGTTTTTTTTTGAGTGGAGATTAAATGAACTCTAACGTAAGTACGGTATATGAGTTTGTGGCTTTTTTAAAGGGGATTTTTATGTGTGGAAATTGGAGTGAAAGTTTTTGTTTTTACCTTTAATAGACGAATTTCCCTTAAAGCTATTTTTCTTATGGCGGGATCATCTTCAGACTCCACAAATCTTTTAACAGCTACCAGTTGGCCGGTCTCACGATCACGACATTTGTAAACCACACCGTAAGAACCCTCACCCAAACGACTTAATTTTTCATAACGATCCATTTTACTGCTACCTTGAGGCCTAAAAATATGCAAAGAAAATTTTTAATTTCTTAGATTTAATTAAAAATTGTTTGATAATTAATTTTATTGTTGTTTTATTTTAAAGTAAAGCAATTTTTTTAAAATTTTACCTTAAACTCAAACATTGACCTCTTACTAAATTGGCACGCTTCATTTTTGTTAATTACTTTTAATATTTTTTATGAAAAATTGTGATTAAATTTTATTTACATATGAGTATGATTTGACTTTTTTAGTTTTTGCTTAAATTTACATGCAATATAATTTATAGTTTTAAATGATTTTTTTTCTTAATTTTATTTATTTTCAGTTGTTGGCCAACATTCAAAATTTGTTTTAATATTTACACAAAATTTATCCTTAAGTGTAGTCAAGTGTAGATTTGTGGTTTTTAATGCTGTTTTTATGATTCAATGATGAAGAAATACAGATAAAGTTTTTTTCTTTTTTGTTAACAATGAAAATAGAAAGAAAATATGAAAATAATTCGTTAAATATTTGCAAATATTGAAAAATATATGTAAAAATTCAAGTGCAAACGGAAAATTGTGCAGTCAAATTTAAAACGATTTGGGTCAGTAAGCGATGAAATAAAGCAAAGTGTTGGAATCGGTGAAAGTGAGAGAAGAAATAAGAAGACATAAAATAGATTGTCAATATGAATTGTACAAATATGGATTTTAAAACGATCTCTTTGGCGATTTTCACCCACAAAAAATTTTTTATTAAAAGCAATTTGTGTCTTTATTATTTGCGGTTTTTTTTAGTACTAGATATTTTTCCAATAATTATTTTTTTTTTTATAATGTTTAATTATAGTTTAACTTGCTTCACCGACGTGATCTTGTTTTTTACTGTTTAACTTTATAAAACTTATTCTTCTCTATTATAATTTTACAGATACACGAAACTTAAATAGTGTCATATTGATTACACTTTTATTTTTATATTTTATTTATAGAATTAATTTTAATTGTTGTAAAACCCCTTAAAATTCTATGACTAAAGTAATAAACTGCGGATTCGTGACAAGTAAATAATATTGATAAGAGGAAATTTTTAAAAACAGAATATAAAATAAGTGAAAATGCTTTTGGACAATACAAAATCAATAACTGCCTTTTATGATTAAGCAAATATTTTATATTACAGAGTAGTTAATTCTAGTTCACTGTCTATTACACTGTGCGCCAAGTGAATACACTGACTATGCAGTAGGGTATTCAATTAATCTATGTTTTGTACTAATTTAATCAAATAATAATCCCATAATTTAATATTATTCGGGTAATCGAATAATTTAATTTTGTCTAGTTTAGAATTTAAAGAAATAAGACCAAAAATTATATTTTTTAACATATTTTTTTTTTTTAAAGTAACAATTTAACAAAAGGTACTAAGGCCCATCTTCACAACTTACCGATAGCTAAAGATAGGATTTTATCGGCCGTATTAAAAGTGTTCCATTATTACAACTTTACTTTTACCTAACAGGTTAAAATTAATTTACTTTATCGCTCACTTCAGGTTAAAGAAAAGTTTTAATAATGGAAACTTTTTATAAGGCCGGTTAAATTCTACTTTAAGCTATCGGTAACTTGTGAAAACAGGCCTTAATGTAATAAAAGAGGAAAACCTTTTAAATAAAAAATAGCATTAAAATTTAAGCCGATCTTCTAAAATAATACAGTATACAGTTTAAACCAGCGTTACAAAAACTGCAGTCAAAGTAGAAAAACTTCAATTTCTTCTACTTCATCATTTGCGTTTGCCAAAAAAAAAACTGTTACTTTTACTTTTGATTCATTAAATGCAAACAGTCGCAGTTAAACCACCTCAAAAAGCGAAAAGGTGTACACAAATTTTCGTTTTTTGTTTGACAGTTTTTGGTTTTGCCTGCAGTTTTTTAAACCCTGGTTTTAATGTTTATTTTCAAACGATTTCTTTCTTTTGTTTTTATGAAACTTGATTTAGAAAAGATTTGTTTACTTATAGTTGGCGTTGGAGGGATTGAAAGTAAAGCTTTATAGAGCATGTCCTCTTTTTCTTGTTTTTTTTTTCTAAAAATTAGTAGTCTTCCATTATACCACTTGAATATCTTTTTGATTTTTTTTTTTAACAGTTTTAATATTTTTATTAGCCTTGTTAAGATCTGGTAGAAAGTTGTTTTTATTCGTCTAAAAAAAATCATCTTCTTGATCTGAATCTTTGTGGTGAAAGTCTTTTCTAAACATTCATAAAAATAATATGTTCACAAACTCTTTGGTTTCATTCTTTGTACTACATATACTATATTTTAAAAAATTGTTACTCGATGGAATTATCTGTGTTAGGAATCAATAAAAGCGTATTTAAAACGTACCACAGGCTTGTTTTTTTGCATTAAAAAAAATTAATTCTGTGAACATTTTTTTTCGATTAATCGATTAATCGACATAAATTATACGAATTATTCGTTAATTGAAAATAAGCAATTTAAAATTTTTCGACCAGTTAATCGGCCAAAATTAATCGATTAATTTCGTTAAACGTTTGAATACCCTACTTCACAGTAAAGATTCGCTTGTATTACATTCGGGTAGTAAAACCCTATACTCAGTTAAGCGATTTTGGCGACCAATTTCTTACGGTTCTTCAAAAATTCTAAAAGTCAGTGTGCTATCAGTTAATTCAGACATACCCTAGGCGAATTGGAACTAACGCCAAACTTGTCACGTGACAGTTTTACAGTGGTAGGGTCCGGTTGTAGTTCTAACACTCTATATGTCTGTCGCAGATATTGTCCCGAGTGAACTATATTAACATGATAGATCTTCTTCATATAAATTACTAGAACGAGAGAGTATCAGCCCCACAAAAATATAGTCACATCTACTTTTCTGTCAATTACCTTTCCTCTGGAGTAACTACACTTTGAGCACATTATCACCAATTAAGTTATATGTCTTGCTTTCACCTATTACAATTTCTTTCTTTTTATTATTATATTTTGTTCACAGGTCACGGAAAAAGTGTTTTAAGAACAATTAACACAAATTTTCCGCTAGGCGAAAACTATATTGAGACACATGGCGACAAATTCAAATCTGGCGTAAATTTTGGAAAATCCGTTACTACACCCAGAGAAAAAAGATGTTTAAATGTTGTTACCTACAACAACACTATTTTAAAAGAAACTTTAAAACATATTATGTTTAATTTAACCTTATAATTGTCGCCGACAACCATAATACGGTTAGATTAGTTCTCCATTAAGAAGCCACAAACATATTATGGTTGCTTCTAAACATGCTATGGTTAAATATGACAATAATTTGTTTTTAAACTAACAACAGTATTTTCCTCTATGGTTGAAAACCAAATGTGTTAAACACATTTTAGTTATTATTAATCATTACATGCTTGGAGACAACCATAGTACGGTTGTGGCTTCTTGATGGAAGACTAATTTAAGCATAATATGGTTGTAACTAACAATAATATTGGTTATTTAAAAATATTTCCCCTTATTAATAAAAAGTAATTCAGTTTTATTAAAGGTTAATTAAACAGATTTTCATATCGAATTCGTCTTATAAACCTGTTATAAGCATGAAATATTGTTTATGAATAAGGCCTATTATGTTTAAAATTTCTTTAAAAATAGTTTTGTTAATGGTGACCATATTTAAACATGTTTTTTTCTCTACGTCTAGTTAATGTGACGTAGACTATAGACAATCCACAATTTCGTCAATAGTCGAAAAATTTGCCCTCGAAAAGTCTCTGCTTTAGAATTGCGCTCCATCATCGGCCAAGAGTTTAAAGAATATTAAATTATTATGGTTTCACTAATTCAGTGAGGCAGTAGAAAATGTGCTCTAGCATTTAGCACCGCATTCAAAAATTGATGGATTGTATAATGCCTTACAGCATTTTTAAAAGCAAAGCGAATGGGATGCAATATACGTATTAACTGCCAAAGCATAACAATTTTTTGCTGGGTTTGTGTATTTGATGATAACAATTAAAAAAATTTAGTTTTTTAACTCTTTACTTTTCCAAACCTGTATCATTATGGATTACAAAAACGTTTTTATTAAAAAATAACTAACTTAAGTGTTTTACTGAAAAAAGAAGCAAACTCCAAATAAAAGCAAAAAAACCATTAGAAAATAAAATATACAAGTACACACTTTAACACAGAGAATTATTTTTTAAGGCATCCAGGAAAATATTTTTTTTGTTTGACCACCTCATATGTATATTGGTTTTATGATATATTAGTTCAAGTTTAAATATGTTTTTGACAAAATTGCACTTCTATTATCATTTAATAAATCCCATTTAATATTTGAATTCACCAAAAATCCTTTTTCAAACTTTTCACTTTCTTTCGAAAAATTTTTTTTTTTTAATAAAAAAATATTAATTCAATCACATGTTACTTTATAAACTAATTCTCTCTCTCTGTCTATTTTTATAATAACTCGTTCAATAGAACGAATAGAACTAAACAAAACACATGAGCTGAAACAATAATTTGTTTTAATTAGCGTTATTTTTGGTAACTAGAAAAAATTTGCAGAAAAACAGGAACATTAAATGACACTAAAATACTCTATTTTGAAAGAGGTCTGCCTCTTAAAACAAGTTTAAAAAAAAGAAAGTAAGAAAAAAGGAGAGTTTAAAAATTACAGCATTTAGTATAGAACAAAAAAAAAAAAAAAAAAAAGTTTACTCATTTATACAAATACAAAGAAAAAATTGTCATAGCAATAAAAGGCTGCCACAACATTAAAACCACAACACCAAACTAACCAGAACAGGAATTACAAACACAGTTTTAAAGAAAACAACAACAACAATAGTTAACAACCACTCAAACTTGTATTGGTTTTATTTGGAAATGAAAAGAAAAGAAAATGTAAACAAGCACAATGACAGAAGTTTACAAAATGTTTATAGCGCAATAATTGTAATAATATAATAGTGTTGCCAGTTATAAAAAATGGTTTTTTTTTTAAAGATTTTTGTTGATTTAGGAATATAATGAACGGAAAACAAGTTCACTTGTTACTCTGATACCTAAGTCAGGGAAGGTACCCTCATAGAGTCTAATAAGCTTCTTGTCGAAACTGTCTAAGTTATTCCAGATAATCTTGGCCAACAAGATTACTACAGTAGTAGATCAGAATAATATAAACACTGCGCACCAATTTGGATTTCGAAGAAGACATACTGAGCAAGTACATAAAATGCTTCTGAGAAGAAAAAGTACTGTCTGGCATCCTAAATTGGCGTGTTTCAACCTTTCGATAACTTACTTCGACACGAAGTACTCATCTATAAGATTTAGCAGTGGTTGCCTCCGAACTCTCACAAACTTTTGAAAGGCTACAAACTTAATCGAAAATTTTGTACTAAAGGGAATAATTTTGTGAACTCGTTTTTACATTTAATATAAACTTAACCATTATTTTCAATCTCTTGTTTTTCCACACATTTATAGTTAATTTTATCGTTTACTTTGTTTTTAAATTTTTCATTAAAAGCCAAAATATAACGCATAGGTTTATTGAAAACTAACCAGCTGTACCATCACACTACTGCCGCAATAAAAGCATGAAACTTCACTTGCCACAAGAGTTTCGTAATATATCTTCCGTATATAAATTTTATAGGGAGCACTTGCATCGTAATAAGCAAAAAACGGAGAAGGCGCAAGATTTTTTAGATATAAAAAAAAACTGATTTTTTGATGACTAAACGAGATGAAAAATGGCACTGGATATTAGTAAACATTTAATTCACTTGATTAAAATTTTTATTAAAACTAACTTTATTTTTGATTAATGGCTTAATTGAAAAAAAGCAAAATAAAATTTGACGAGAATTTTTGCTGTGTATGTTCAAGACTTATTGGCTGAAACCGAAAATCAAGGTTAAACGTTCTGAGTGAATAAAAGGTTATTTCTTATAAGAGATCCTATTATTTTTTATAATAGATGGGCCCATTTATTAATAAAAACTAAGCCAGCTATGTTTAATTGGCTTTAAATTTCGTTGATATCAGAAAATCACTTTATCTTTAGCGCCCTTACTATAATAAATCGACTCTCAGCATGATGGCGTATTAAAATCATGGTCATTAATAATGTAGTTCCCCCTTTAAATTAAATTAAGATATTGCAGTACTCTCGCAAAAAAACCATAAGAACCTTCTTCTGTAAAATATTTATTTTGTCGCCTACGATATAATCGCAAATAGTGCTCAAAATGTTTCCTTACTATTCCTTTACATAGCTACATCTGGCATCTCCATTAAACAAGAAAGTTTCATTTTCCAAAAAAATATCAGTCTAGTTCCTTTATAATTACTGTTGTTATTTTGAATTCCAAGTATCAAAAAGTCCGGCATTAAACCTAATCAACTATGTAGACAAATTAGTAGAGAACTCAAAAAGAAAAAAAAATGTTTAGTGACTCTAGGCTTTAAGGGATTTAACTTATAATTATGGACACACACACACACACACACAAAAGTTGCCAGAAACTACAATCAACACATTATTAATAAGTCGACATTGTTTACAAAGAAACATGTACACGAGGACTTTATAAGGCTTATTTTTGAGTTTGGGGTTGGCTTTTCGTAAAAAAATGCAATTAAAGTTATAGAAAAATTATAGGACGAAAATATTTAGAAAAATGCTAATCAAAGATATGGTAAAAACTAAGTTTTATGCAAAGCAAGGGAAAAAAGAATAGTACGAGCAATTAATGACTTTGATTATGTAGATCTAGATAATTGCGGTTTCAAAGTGAGTTATGAAGAGGTCAATGGTTTTTTTCTAATATAAAAGGATTTTTTTTTAGTAAGCGGAAACTAAATGAAAAATGTACACTTTAGTGCAAGTTATGGCACACAGACCAAATTCCAAATCGTCTCTCATCTCCAAATTCATAGAATCAAGCAAACAATTTGTTAATTTTGCACCTATTACCAAAATTATTATATTGTGATTTTTTTAAATAAATTATATATATTTTTTTTTTTTTTTTTAATTTCCTAAGCTAATCCCCCGAAGCTCTACGCTTGTCTGCAGGAACGAAACCAGAGTCTCTGGCGGGAATCGAACCCGCAACCCCGGCGCTGAAAGACTAGTTCTCTACCAGCTAGCCTACGGGGCACTCAACTTTAATTAAAAAAAATAATCAAAAAACTTTGCAATTTCGAAAAATGTGTTAATTGATTTAATTAAATATAACTCAGGTTTTTACAGTTCCCAACAGCAATTCTATATGTTAAAATTATTTTATTTTAAGCGAACAAATCAATGAAGATTTTTTGTTATTTAATTAATATTTTAATTGAAAATTTATTTCAAAACAACTAAAATGTCATTTAATTAAAAATTATTTTTTTAATTTTATTTTACTAAAAAAAAATGGTTGATTTAATTATCACATTAATTAAATTAACATATTTTCAATTTACAATTTTACAGCCAATCAAACGATGTCACACGTTAACGTTCACATAGAAAATAACTTTTAAAATAAAAATAAATTTCAGAAATTGTTTTTGTTTTGAATGCAATTTTCTATGCGAACGTTAACGTGTGACATCGTGGGATTTACTGTTAATGTTTTTAATTGATAAAAGACTACTGAAAATGTTTTTTTTTGTATGGAATGCCATACTTTTCTTTTCTATATTTTTTTACAATTCTCCACACATTCTGCTTATTTACCTTCATTGAATAAGAAATAAACATGAACTTAAGCTTATCTGGAACTTAGGAACTAGGACTGAACTGGAACTGAATTAGAACTGAACTAGAACTAAACTATAACAGAACTAGAACTGAACTTGAACTGAACTAGAGCTGAGCTAGAGCTGAACTAGAACTGAACTAGAACTGAACAAGAACTGAACTAGAACTGAACTAGAACTGAACTAGATCTGAACTAGAACCGAACTTGAGCTGAACTAGATCTGAACTAGAACATAACTAGAACTGAACTAGACCAGAACTAAGCTGGAACTGAGCAAGAACTGAACTTGATTAAAACTAAGCTGGAACTGAGCAAGAACTGAACACAAAAACTGGACTAGAACTGAACTGGAACTGAACTAGACCTAAAGAACTGAACCAGAACTGGCCTAGAACTGAACTAGAACTTAGCTACCCTGTAGAAAAACTGAACTAGAACTAAACTTCAGCTGAACAAAATCTAAGATAGAACTGAACTAGAACTCATATTATTATAATTTTTTGCAGTCAAAATCAAAAATGTATCGTTAAGTTTAATGATCCCCATTTTGCTTATTGTGTATGCATCGATAACTTCTTTGGTGCACTTAAGGCTAGATAACATTAGATCTTGCAAATTTGAGATTGCAAATTTATGCAATTGTAAATATGTATTTTTATCAAACTCTTTGGTTTCGTTTACAATGCTTATTTCAAAACGTCAAAGAAAACTTGCCAATCGAAGATAATAAAACGTACTTCTCTTAAAATTACATAAATTCTAAAAATGCATAAGTAATTTGCGATTAAAAACGTAGTATTCTATGAGTGTCAGCTGTTGGTTTGCAATTGAGTGTTGTAAACGTCGAGCAGTGATGCTAGGAGAAATTTCAAAAAATCCCTACGTGTCTTACAAAAAATTCCCTTTTTTCCCTACAAAAAAAAAAAAAATGTCCCTACACTTTTCCCTACGTTAAAAATGTATTGTTTTTACCAACAGGCA
Organism: Pollenia griseotomentosa; assembly: GCA_963931875.1. Lineage (NCBI taxonomy): Eukaryota > Metazoa > Arthropoda > Insecta > Diptera > Polleniidae > Pollenia > Pollenia griseotomentosa. Next base: position 195,781,611 of record OZ007561.1, on the reverse strand, counting down.
AACAAATACATATTTTGTTAATATTTTGTAAATATTATAGTAGTAGCATTTATTAACAAAAAGAAAAAAAAACCCAAAAAAATATGTAAATTCCATACACACACCTATAAAAATTCTATTTCCAAAAAATGCCCAGTGTAACAAATTTAAGTTTTTTCTTTTTTGTGTGGCATATAAATAAAAGAGTAGCATGTGCATAGCATGTACAAGACCATTTGCACAAGTTTGAAAATGGGGATATTGTTAATTTCTACACGGCTGCATTAAAAAAAAAACGATTTGAATATCAGTTGCAAGTTTTTGTGACTCACACGTATTTTTTTAGTTTTAGAGTAAAATTCTCAGAGTGGCTATCATTTCGTTTAGATGGAGAAATCTAATTTGTGATCGCTTTTGTTTTTTATTAAATATCGATTTCAGAGTAAAAATATATTTTACTTTCTTTAATGGCAAAAGCAATTGAACCCTTTTTCATTTTGGTTTAACTAATTATGGGTATAATTTGCCATTCTTGTAGTATTTTTTTAAAGCAAGCACGAATATTTACTAATTATTCACCTTAATTAATAAAACATGTTATGTAATTTTAATTTGATAAAATAGTTATAATAAAGTAATTGAAAATATATTATAATAACCCTCTCTAATGTCTTTCTCTTTTCTTACCTTCTCAGGCCGAAGAGCTTAGAAAATTCAAACATTTTCATTAGTGTAAACTTTTTCTTAATTTTTTTAACGTTGTTTTGTAACTTAATCACTTTTTAATAAATGGTTATTGAAATTTTGTATTTTTTTTATTATAAAATTTTCTTCGACTTAAGAAAATTGTTAAAGAAAGAAGTTTCCATAGGAAAAAGTATTTAAAAAATCAAGCAACCAACACCTTGTTCTAGACGTTAACAACTAAATAAAGCGGCTGGTTTGCTAACGTCCAGTGTATTAAAACTTAAACAAACAAACTTGGGAGTTTAGCAAACAAGCCTTAAACGTTGCCCTGCAATTCTGAAGATTGATTGAAGATTTAGCAAAGTATTTAAGCTCGCAATCTATTGCCAAATAACTTTATGATTATTTCACAATAGTTGAATAATTCATGAAAAATTTTGTCTTGTGGCCAATTCGTAGAAACTCGTAAATTATTAATCCTATTCTAAGGTTATCAATGTCAAATTTTACATGAATTATTTTCTACGTAAAAATATTGTTAAGAGTAATACGAAAAGGAATGAACTTCTTTCTTTAGCACTACCGGTTAAATCTTTAAACTCTACACTACTTATAACAATGTAGTCCTTGCTATAATACAATCAAAGTTAAATAGGCAGGCTGGTATATGAAATAAATTGCAAATGGAAAAAAGCAGTTTGTAAGTAAAAACACCAACTACTTATAAAAACACACAAAAGGTTAGAATTCAAGTTAGAGGGACAAAAACGAATTTCGATTTTACTACAAGGAAATACAAATTTTTTTCTTAATAAGGTCACCACTAACAAAACTATTTTTAACAAAACTTATTATGGTTACTTCAACCATGTTGTTGGTGCGGGTAACCGTATAATGCTCAAATTAGTCCTCTATAAAGGGGAAAAAGTTGAATTGGATTGGACTAACACTCCGTAAACTAATGTCCGAATCCTCAGGGAAGTTGCAGAAGAGTTCGACCAGCGCACACATGGCGAAGTCCAATTGATAGCGATACAAAGAAAACGAGTACATGTCGAAGCGAAGTAAAAAGTTGCGATGGGCAGATTGTAATGAACAGGACCCATGATAATGTATATTATAATTGACATTGTTTTTTCTAATTAATTTAGCATCAAAATAAAGCAATTAAATCAAATTTTACAAATAGTTTTTATGTGAATTTCAAAACAAGGTTTAATATGAAACGATCCTCTCGAATTTTTGGGATTTGTATTAACGAAATTAAAATTCGCTTAATGGAAATGTTGCATGATGGGATATAGGCCCGTATTACAAGTTGAATTCGACAAACGATTTTCGCTAACTATAGAAAATCGACTACCGTTTTCGGAGAGCCAGTAATTCTCCCTTGATCCTAGTTTTTTAAAAAAAGCCTATATATCCAATTTGATCAAAACCGGTTCGGCTATTTAGCCGATAAAGCAAAGCACACGCAAAAGAGGCTGAACAGCGTACTTACGTTAAAATGGCTTTGTTTGTCGTTTGAGTACGGAAACTATGGCTTTAATAGGTCTCTCTAAAGCGATATTTTATATTTTCTGAGTATAGATTCTATACGTACATGTACAAATGAATTTTAAGTACTTTTTGTGTTTGTTTATAAAAAAAAAATAAAAAAAAAAAATATGAAAAATGATTTAGTACTATTCAGGTCGAAAAAGTACGGTTTTAAAAGTTTGTTGGTACCATGGTGAAATAAACAGGTGGCAGCACTACGCCAGATGACGATTTTTTGCTCTTGCATTGTTTGTCTAGGTTTATGTCAAAGTTTTGTTTATGTTTACAAAAAGTCCACGTTTTGTGCTGTGATTTTTGTTTTTTATTAAAGTTTTTGATAATTTTGATATGATATTGACCATAATTATAAAACTTATTTATTTCATCACGTTCAGCGGCACGCTTTGATTTTTGTTTAATGTATTTTTTGAAGTAAACGGTTATGTAATTTCCATTTTTGTTGTAATGTTGTATTTGTTGCCGTAACGATGCCACCTGCTTATTCCACCATGGTTGGTACGATATTGGTTTTCTCATTTATCATCCCTGGTATAGAAGGTTTAGCGCCCATGGACCCCATCCTAAGCCTTTTAGAGGAACCTTGTATATTCTACGGCCGTTAGAAGGTTCTATTCATTCAATGATTTTGTTGAAAATTTGTTTAAAATCGGACCGGCAGTTCCGGAGATTACCTCTAAAGATTCGTCAGATCTAACAATATTGTCAGTAAAATTGGTTTAAAATGTCTAACAGCCGTCTGAGCGGGCAATTATTGTTTAACAGCGTTGTCAGAAAAAGCATTGCGGTTCAATACAACAGCAACATTTTTCTTTGTCAGTATATTGTCAACACATTGCCAGACCTTACATTATTGTAAGATCTAACCACCGTCTGTTCAAAGCTTTACAAACATACAAGCTTTTCAGCCTTTTAATATTATTTAGTATAGATTCATTTTAAAATGTTAATTATTTTCAAATAATTTTTTTAGTTGATATGAAACTACTGAATTTTTTTTCTGCGTGTGTAGGTGAAAAACGCTCTTTTATTTGAATAAGTCCTGCGGTATCTCTACTCCTTAGGCGAGTTGGGCGGGGCCGTGCAGTCGTCAACAAATAGTTCCAACTCCGACTCCAACCGCTGAAATTTTTTAAGTCCGACTCAAACAATGACTGCGACTTCCATTCTTACACTGATGCTAAATGTATATGAGACTGGTCCATACACGACCTTAAACTCTTTTTTTTAATGCAGTACCTTGTAAAGAGTTCAATATAGCAAGAAAATTATACTCCACAAATTTCAAATCGATATTTGAAATGTTGAATCGCCAATTTAGAAGATTTCTCATTGAGGAAAATATTAGAAAATTTTTTTAAATTTTTTGGGCCGAAAAATTTTGGACTCCGGTACAAAAGCCCTGGTCTTAGCTCATACCCAACTGAGCTCGTTGTGAATATTTGAGCATTTATTTTGATTATTCGGAGCAGTTTATTTTGACGCATTTGGAATTTTTCAATATTCGAAGAAAATATTCGACCGTTTTACAAGGTTAGCTTTCAGATAAAATTTTGGACTCCGGTACAAAAACCTCAACTCCGACACCACAGCCCTGGTCTTAGCTCATACCCAACTGAGCTCGTTGTGAATATTTGAGCATTTATTTTGATTATTCGGAGCAGTTTATTTTGACGCATTTGGATTTTTTCAATATTCGAAGAAAATATTCGACCGTTTTACAAGGTTAGCTTTCAGATACGAGTTGTAATCTAGAAGTTTGTAAGGACAGAATTTCTTTCAACAAGCCAATTATTTTGTATTGCTTTTAATTCTATTTGAGTTCATTTTGCCTCTTTACCGAATAATTTAACATCCAGATGTTAAGGTATTATTTGTTTATTGATTTAAAAAGGTGGCATGATTTCCCTTCGCAAAATCAGTGTTTTAAGTTGCCATTCCGGAAAACAAATTCTGAAAAAACAAAAGTTGTAGGGATCCTCGACTATGAAAACTAGCTCCTGCAGCATTAGCTGCACCCACAACAGATTTATCTTTGGAAACAGCCTTCAGTGCTTTACCGTTCTTATGACCAAAAAAAAAAAAAAAAGAATTTAAGTTCGGAGCATTTGAAAAATGAATTGTTGCTCAAACTTATTAACACATTAATTGATATAATTGCTATAAGGTTCTAAAATTGTAACATTCAACAATTATAAAGCTAAAAAAAAGATATCAGCAGGGCTTTTAAGATCACCTGTAATGAATTCGCCTTGGATCGTATATTTTAAAAATATTTTAAATTTTTTCCTTTTTACATATGTACAAAAAAAATATTGTACTTTAAAAATAAATATTATTTTTTTGTTTGCTTTAATTTTTTGTTACTAATAGAAAAAAATGTATTTTGAACGCATGTGTTTTAATTTTTATCAAATGAGAACCTTTAAGCGGGGCACGGACTATCGAAAATGACAGTTTTTCTTAAATGTTCGCTTGTTCGATATTGTGGCCTCTAATTTTCTTTAGTTAAAAGTCAACCACAACTAAATATTTGGTTGAATGTTGACTGATGAGCTTTTAGACCAGCGTTTAAAAAACTGCAGTCAAAGTAGAAAAACTGTCATTTCTTCTTCTCCTTCATTTGCATTGGCCAAAAAGAAACTGTTACTTTTACTTCTGATTCATTAAATGAAAAGAGTCGCTGTCAAATTGGTTTCGACTGCAGTTTTGTAAACCCTGTTTTAGACTGTCACTTTTAAGCTTTCGGTTCTAAGTTTCTGATACCTGTCAGACACTGCAGAAAACTAATAGGAGAAACTATACAAAATATTACTTAAAAGCATAAGACTGTAACGGACAACAAACAAATTTTATTTTAAATAGCTAAAACCAAATAATCAGGCTTCTTATAGACATTCACTTGCGATCGAAAGTGGAAATATTTTTGTGTTTTGTTACTTAAAAAAAAAAATAAACGAAAATTTTATTTAAAACTAAAACTGCGGTATTAAAACCATTTCGATCGGAATGTGTGACAGGCCTGATTGTTACATTTTATTCTTGTTTTTCAATACGAGCAGCTATAATGTAAATTTTTCTTGCTTTTCCTTAAAGAAAGTTTTAAAGGTCTTTGATTAAATTTTTGTATAACGCCTTAATGAGTTTCTACTACGTTTTACTCTTTCGCTTTGGAAACAAAATTTATAACATTCAGACACGCATTTCTACACCTTTTATAGTTTTATTTATTTATTATTATAGCACAGTTCAATTACAACTTTTCGCAGCAGAATTTTTTCCTGAATTTTATCAGGTATTTTTTTTTAGCTGCATGAGAACTTTTAATATTGATAATTTGGATTTGAAAGCTGAGAATGACAAACTGTATTGACATTTCTGTTCAGTATGGTTTGGCAAGTCATCATGAAAAATGTCTCCATATTGTGGGAATTCATTTTGAAAAAAGAAAATCTGTTCGCGAAGTTCACAGAACAATACGAAGCTTATTTCTGGTTAAATGGCAACGTCAGTAAGCCAAATTGCCGTATTTGGAGCGAAAATTTAAAATTGACTTTTTGGTGAGAGTACCACGCTCTTCTGAAGTGACAAAAAAAAAAAAAAAATCAATTTGGTGACAACTTTATTTCCGGAAGTGTTCATGTTTACTGGGCCCCTTGTTAGTGCGATTAACGCCTCTGGATAACTTTTTATGGGACTTTGGTACTCTTGAAGTATTGGAAGCCAACTTTAAGCCATTATTGACGCCATACTGATCGAATGGACCATGTAACAAGAAGTCGCGGCGGACATTTGCCGGAAATCATATAAAAAAAATTTAAGCCCTTAAAATTATTTACCAGTTTATAATAAAATAAATTCATTCCAAAAATATGTCTGTCTTGTATTTTCATTTTAAGTTTTCTTGCAACTAAAAAAACACCCTTTACTTAAGTTTTTTTCTTCTTTCGGCTGTGTACAAATATATATCGTTATAAAAATTCTTTCGTGTTATTAAAGGTTTTTCTTTTTAATTTTTCGTACTTTAGAACGTGTTTAGGAAAGAAATTATTCGAGTTCTTTTTTAATTTTAGCTAAACAGTCTTTACAAGCGGCTTTTGACCTTTGTGGTCTTGTTATTTTCTCTTACTTTTTTTTTATTTTTGCAAACTTTTTATATTTTTAGATTTGTTGTTAATATTTTAAGTTTCTTTAAGCCAGTAATTTGAGTTTCTTTTCGTTTAGTTCTTTTTAAAAACACGTGTTAAACGTGTGCGGTAGTGCTGACAGGTCTAAGTTTGTTGGAAAATGCGGAGAAGGTTAGAATAAAAAAAAAAAAAATGTAACCGAATAAATAAATAATTTTTTTTTTGATAACTATTAAAAAAGCCTAAAGGTATGCAAAGTCTTTTTGTATTTCTTAACACCCTTAAGTTTGCTTTAGCAAATGTGTACAGTTTAAACCTGAAAGTACCTTCTTTATTAGAAACCAAAAATTTATTTTAAATTATTCCAATAAATAAATTAAAATATTTAAAGTCTTTTAAAATCAATAATGTCTTTAATTCTTCTATAATTTATGGTTTTTTTTTTTAAGAAAAAAAAAATATATGCTATTTATAAGATTTACATGCTATTTAGGCGTTATTTCAGGTTAAAGTATTTGTTTTATTGCGTTCTGTTTTTCTTTTATATACAAAATTTGCATAATTTTCTTCTATAAGTTAATATATGACAAAACTTTGGATTTTGTTTCTGTTTACAGGTAATAAAATATTTTTTTTATGGCGCCTATCGAACCTCCTACTCACTTCCTAAGAAAATTGCTTGTAGAATTTGAAAATGATAAAGAGGAATGCTTGTTTTGTATTTGCCAAATGTAGTTTGCGTGGTTTAAAGAAAAAAAAAAAAAAAAATTATAAAGGTAAAAAAGAAAGTTGAAGAATAATTAGGGAATATAGAAGTAAAATAAGCGACTTAATATGGCTTTATCTAGGTAAATTTAAAAGTTTTATAGGTTATATATATGCAATTCAAATAAAGTTTATATTTTATTAAAAATTTTAGTTTAGATTAAAATCAAATCAAATTCAAGTTTTAAATAAAGTAAAGAATCGAGTTCAGATTTTAGTTTAGTTGTAGTTAAGTTTCCAGTTTGGACTTTAGTTTAGTGATCCAAGTTTTTTAATTCAGATCGAATTTGCTATTCGGGTAATTTCATGTCAAATCGACCAAGAGTGGGACCAACCCCTTTCGATTTTAATGAAATTTGGTGAGAAGGTTCCTTTTATCCTATAAGGAACATATATGAACGAAAAAAAATTATATTTATTATATTATATTCGCGTAACTCAAAAACTGTTTAAATTATTGAAATTACTAAAGAAACCGAAATCCCGCAATAAATAATAAAGTGGGGTTGTTCATACATTTGACCCATCAAGAGCTAGTCTAAAAAACGGTTGGCACCACTGGATTCAGCGTGCCCCAATTAGGTTAAAATGCCTGGTGCCCAGCTTGTCTGTTTTTTGCAACTAGCACAGTGTACTTATTGCTCAAAATAACAATATTAAAATTTTGTTTTAAGATAATTTTTTTAAGGTTGCGAAAGAAAAACAAATATTGTCTTAAAAAAGAAAAATAAAAAAAACACCTCCTTGAAAGTTACAGGATTCTTAAATAGCAGTTTGAAGTATTATATAAAAAAAATCAGCCAAATAAAAAATAGGTTTTTGACTTAGTCCGTTTTTAAAATTTTGTATTTTGCAGATATAACCTTTTTCAAAAAAATATTTTTTTTTCAATATATGGTTTGTAGTATCTTTAAAATTACATAAAAATCGTATTAGTTTTAAATTGTTATGAATAATTGTATTTCAATTCCACTTAACGAAACTTTCTAGTAATGGAAAAATAATATTTGTTACGCCTAAAGGTAGACTTTAGATTTAGATGCATTAAAGTTATTTAAAATAATCAGAACATAAAGTTTTGGAAACCTCTAGAAAAGGTTGTGAACTTTAAATACAGACTGACTCATAAATGTTAGTTGTGTTTGATTTGATATACAGTGTAAATTCGATAATCCGGACTCCACTAATCCGGAATATTCGGTAATCCGGACAGAATTTTGCAGGTCATTGCGTATTCTATAATCCGGATTGATTGCAACTATATAGTCCGGATTGAATAACACCCGGTTTAATCTATTTTTTTTATTCAAATCATAGCATGCTTTGAAAAATACAGTCATAGCCTATTCTATAATCCGGATTGATTGCAACTCTATAATCCGGATTGAATAACACCCGTTTTTTTTATTTTTTTATTCAAATCACAGCATGCTTTGTTAAATGCAGTTAGATTAGTGTGATATGAATATGTTTTTTTTTGCTATGAATTATTATAATTTTTAATAAATACATACATGCGGTAATCCGGATAATTCGCTAATCCGGATTGGGGTCTGCAATCAATTATCCGGATTATCGAATATTTACTGTATTTAACGGTTGTGTTTGTTACTAACAGTAGGGGATAAATTTTGTAAACATTATAATAAATAAAATTTAAGTTTATTAAGTTGAATAAGTAAGTGTATTTATTTTCATTTGCAATTAAAAGAACTTAAAGGTTCACATTTTATAAACGCGTTTATAAAGCAAAAACATAACAATATTTTTAGTAAAAAAAAAAATAAATTTTTTATCCAAGATTAAAGATGATTTTTCCAAAGCTCACACTCGGGAAACACTTAAATATATCTAAAAAGAGATATATAATGATGTTGTGGTCATATTTAGTTTAGTTTTATTAAATTTAGCGAAAAAGGATTTTGTGATGATCGTTTTAGAACTTACAATTGGTCCTATATAAAGCCGCCTTCCAAAAATCACCTTAATTCGACTAAACCGCTAGCGAATTATATAATTGATATGAAATTCGGAGCAATTTGGTTTTATAGGACTTGAAATCAGACTACCTAATTTTGTAATAATCGATCCATTTTTCAGCACAGGTGCGATATTAAGTACCTTTTTTTGAAACAGTTAAAGGCGGCATGAAATAACCCCCCAAAATATAAGCCCCCAAAAAAATAATGAAATAACCCCCCGAAGTGTGGGGCCTTATTTCAAATGCATTACGCCCCCAATTTTGAAAATGAAATAAACTCCCAATGAAATGAAATAACACCCAAAACAGAAATGAAATAATACCCTAATTTTTGGGGGGTTCATATGAAATAAGACCCCAAATTCTGGAATGAAATAAGACCCCAATATGTATAATACATTAATTGTACAGTTTTGGTTTAAAGAATCATGAGTTAGATAGCATGGTTGAGACTTCGCCCAAGCGCAAGGATTTTCTCCTCTATGATATGCCAATCATCGGCTTCGATAACTAAAGCCCTTCTGTATAGCCGGCCTTCGGCGGGGCGCAAGGATTTTCTCCTCTATGTTATAACAAACACTGGCTTCGCTAACTAAATCTTCTCAGCATAGCCGGCCTTTGGCCGGGCGCAAGGATTTTCTCTTCTACGGTATAACAAATACCGGCTTCGCTAATTAATGCTTTTCTGCATAGGCGGCCTTAGGCCTAGCGCAAGCCCAAATTATACCATGGAGCAGAAAATTCTAGCTTCCGGCCGAAGGCCCGCTATACAAAGAAGCTTTTGCTAACGAAAGCGGTGTTTGTTATATTATAGAGGAGAAAGTCCTTGCGCCAAAAAAGTTTCCGTAATAAATTTAAAAATGAAATAATCCCCAAAAAAATATATTAGGGCTTTATTTCATAATGATTTTTTGGGGAATTATTTCATATGAAATAGTCCCCCAATTAAGAAAATGAAATAACACCCCAAACAAAAAGAAATAACCCCCCAAAAATTTTTGTTGTTGTGCTCTGTACAAACTTTTGGGGGGTTATTTCATTATTTTTTTGGGGGTTTATATTTTGGGGAGTTATTTCATGCCGCCCAGTTAAATATGTCTAAATTCGAGAGGACAAATGATACTTTAACGACTTTGGTTTTATATGACTAAAAATTAAACCATAAACTTTTTTATGCATTGAATGCTTATAAAACTGATGAAATTTTCTTTAGCGATTCCTTATTTACATGGGCAGTTTCTTTCTGCTCGTTGCATTTTGTTCAAACAATTTCAAAAAAATTAAAATTTTTACTTTTTCATTTTCATACTTCAATAGTTTTTCCTGCAATTGTTAGAATTAAATGAAATTTCTTGTCTTCTTTGTACTTTAGACTTGCTCTTCTCTTTTTTGTTTTTACCATTTTTCATTTCCTGTTGTTCTGTGAAATCGATTTCCGGTTATAATTGTTATAAGCAAAATCCTTTAAATCAAATTGTCAGTGAAAAACAAATTAATTTGATATTTTCCTTAAGTCTGTGCTTGGTTACAATAACAAGTTAAATATACTCAATATTGTTGTAAGATTTATTGGAATTGTTATTGTTGTTGTTTGACGAGCACACTTCAGCTAACTACCAATAACAAAGTTGTTTAGTGACAGTAGAAACAACAATTTTGTTAACCTTGTGTACATGACCTTGTTTTTGTTTTAATAATTTTTTGTTTTAATTAATTTATGTAAGTTGTTGTTGTCACTGCCACTTGTACTTTATTGTTGTCAGTTCAATTAAAGCATGAAATTTACTATACATATAATCAAACGCAATGTCTAATATGTTTACACACATACATATGTACATAATTCACTAATCGTTGTAGTACATGCCACATATTGTGGTTTGTATGACACATGTTTTGTTGGAGGAATATTTAAGTATTTTTATTAAAGGTATAACGAAGTATTCTTAAATTCATGTTATTAAAAAATTTGTTCAAGTGTGATCACAAATTATTGCTCTTTCTCGATTAGAGCGTTATTTAAGATACTACAGCTATTTTTAGTTTTTTCACTTTTTGCTATGAAAAAAATTCGATTTTGATAAAAAATTAAGATGATCACAGATAAACATTAATTTCTCGATTAAAGCGTTATTGAATATACTGCAGACATATTTAGCTTTTTTTTTTAACATTTTGCTTTTAAAAAAATTTTTCTTTTTAATGAAAAATTTTGGTTATTTACATTATTTTTTCTATAAATTAAGAATTATTAAAGAAACTAGAGTCATTTTTACTTTTTCTCATTTTTGTAAGAAAAAATGAATTTTTGATGGAAAACTAAGGTGATCAATGACATCTGTGACTTCCGGAAATGGAAAACATTACAAAATAAAGTTTTTAAAAATAGTATAAATAAATACATAAATAAATCGGCATATGCCCCTCCCTACCAAAATTAGACCATTAATAAATTAAGAAATCCCCATTATGGGGACAAATTTCCTCATCTGGCAACATTGCTCTTAGCTAAACCCCTTTTCGAGTAGTGTGTAAGTCTGAGAGTTTGTTTATGCAAATCATTAACGGTATTGTGTTTTTGTTGTTTGGCTATAAATAAACAACTAATATTGCATATTTTTAGGAGTATTTTATGTATATGTGGGTGGGATACATATTTTAATACTTTGTATTGTAAAAGAAAGAATATCAACATTTATAAAAAACACACATGTTTTCGTATATGTAAATAAAAAATGCAGTATTTTAAATTGTTGTTGTTTTTGTTTTTATAAAAAAAAAATATTTTCTAGTTGTTGTTTCATTATTTTGCGTACGTTATAGAAAAAGTTCAAGGTTAATTTAACACTTTGTTTAAAACGTTGATGAGTTGTTGTTGTTTTCTTTGAACAATTATTCATCGAATGGAAAATGAAAGCCAACAAAAAAAAAAACAAAACTGAATATAAAATTTAATTGCAAATTGCCTTACAAATGAAATCTTTTTTTTTAAACTGTTTTTTTCTTTAAAGGTCATAAACTTAATTGGCTAGTGAACAAAAACAAGAGTTTTCTTTTTTTTAATTCAGTAGAAATATTTATAGTTTTTTTTTTTTTTTTTTTCTTAATAAAAATAACAACAGATTTAAATTTACCTTTTAACTTCACTAAAAAATGGAAATTTTTTTACGAAACGTTGTAAATATGAATTCATAATTCTTTTTTGCAATTATTTTGTATTTTATTATTACAATTTCTGTTCGTTTTTATTGAAAAAAAAAAACCGAAATGTTTTCAACTGCAATTCAACCGTGTTTAACAAGATAACTGAAATTTATGTTTTCATTATTGTAAATTGTATTGGCTACTAATATACTGTCCTTATTTTAAGTAACGGCTGATGTCCAGTTTTCCTTTTTGTGAAATAGAAAGACATTATTGTGTACGTGTGAGTGTGTAATAATGTGTGTCTATTACTCATTAAAGTTATTTGTTTGTTTGTTTATTTTAGGGATGTAACGAATACCAATAGCGATATATAGTGTTTGCCGATATATCGATATCGACGATATTTTACAAACGATACGACGATACTTCTTAAATTTTTTAAAGTTTTTTTTTTTAACGACTGTTTTTATTTGAATGCTTTTTTGCAGGGTGATTGAAGAACTGGGCGTGACACCTCCTGAACGGAGACATTACTGATTTCCGAATATCTTGAGAACGGCAAAAGTTTCCAAATAAGGTATAAGCTTTTTGGTTAACAAAACACAATATCCGACAAAATGTTGGCGGGATTAGAGAATAGATTTATATATATCTAAAGAACGGTATTTATATGATGTTCAGTTCTTATCGCACAATGGTGAAGAGTATATAAGATTCGGCATAGCCGAATAAAACATTCTACTTGTAAAATCTATTTTGCATAATAAAATTTCTAACTTGAGTTTTGCTAATTTTAACTGGAACTCAAATTCAATATGCGTATCGGTATCGCTGATATTTCTTTTTGAGTATCGTTATCGCTATCGACCTTGTCGACAAAAGGCGTATTGTTACGTCCCTAGTTTATTTGTATTTGTTACTTTTTTCTTTTTTGGCAGTTGCGTTTTGTTTTTTTTATTTAATTAAATTTTTATGGTGTACATTTTTGTCGCAACATACTAATCAAGTAAACGTAAACAAGTAATAGGCAGGATTTAGTTTTGGATTTTCATTTGTAACTGGTAATGAAAATTGTCTGTCTTTTGATTTTTTTATGACCTACCAGAAAGGTAATTTGAAGGTGTGATTATTGAAAGTTTGTTGAACTTCAATAAGAAATTGAAAGTTGAAGGTCTTAGTTGTTGAAATGAAGTTTAAACTGATAACAAGGCTTTTTCGTATGCAATGAATGGTATACACTCAAAAAAATCCATGCTTTATATGTATGAAAACTGTCGTACATTATGTAAATCGTTCGTGGTTTCGCACCACAAAATTATAACGGTCGATAGTAAGAAATTCCTGAGAAAAACAAAACTTAATACATTTATATAATTTACGAATCAAAATTTGTCTATTTTACGAAAAATATTTGTATCTTCGTAAATTTAGTAAATTTTTAAAAGGATCTGCGTAGATTTAGATTTCTTAGAAAATTATTTTGATTATACTGGGAAAAATTTTAAATTAAATATTTATATAAGTTTAAAGATATCTTCTCAAAAATTGTGTGCTATTACGATTTTTAATTAAAAAAATATTCAAAAGTTTAAAACAGAAATTTCATAAATTAATAAATTTATTTCAAGTCAGTTATTTATTAAAAAAAAAACATCAGATGAATATTTCGGGGTTTCATACTACCGCTTAAAAGTCTCGCAATCTCACTGTTGCCATTAGGATACGAAAGATACATTTTTCGTATCTTTTGATGACTTCAGGTATCATGTATAATCCTGACATTTTTCGTATCTTTTGAATAGTTACGCAAAATGTACAGAAATAAAATATTAGAGAATTTTTAGCCAAATAAAACTTATTAAGACTAACCGATTCAATTCTAATGCAATAGCAGCTTAATTAATGGTGAAAGAAAACCCCAGTAAAAACTTCGCTTACTTTTTCAAAATGAATAGCTTCTTTAACTCATTATTGAGTAGCTTTCTTCTATAACTACATCTATAACCACTTCTATAACTACTTTTTTCTGGATGTATTAAAGTAAAAAAATAATGACTTGCTTTTGAATGCGTTCATTTTGGGACATCCCTTGTAAAATTCATTGGTTCTTTCAGTAGAATTGTAAGTAGTGCTCTTATGTTTTTCTGATTACTCAACACATTATTGTGTAGGCGAAGTTTTTACTGGGACATTAAGGATCTAGTAGTACGAAGGTGTTCTGAGGAACTTTTTTATTTTCAGGACCTTTATACGAACTTTTTGATAGAATTCTCTAAGTATAAGCGCCGTATATTAATTTTTACAAAAATTAATTTGTTTTGATAACATCCAAACATTATATTAATTTTAAACTTCGTTTACTGTATTTTAAAAAATTACATACCTAATATTTATGACTTAAATAAATATAAAAGTGAATTCATATAAATTCATTTTCTTAACAAAATTCATTAAATATGAAAAAAAATATTATGTTAATAAATGTTAAACGTTAAAAATGGATTTTTAAATTTTTTTCAATATCTATCTTTTTGGGAAAAAGTGTATCTTTTTGGTAACCAAAATGTATCTTTCTCGAAATTTAACTGGCAACACTGCGCAATCTGTGCAAACTGTGCATTTTTACGCCCTCGCAAATGAACTGTCAAATATTGTATAAGAATTCATTTACACAAGCTTCGTAAATTTGCCCAACAATTTTGCCTCGTAAGCTTGCGCTGTTCAATTGTGCATTTCTGCAAACATATCTTTTAGTGCTTTTACAGCGTTTTCAATAAAAAATCCAAGTGTTTATAATTCACAAACAATAAATCCTAGCAAGAATTTGAGCAAATGAGTCTTTTGGCTTTCTTTGTGCATTTTTAAAAACAAATTTCACTTATTATTCACAAATTTCAACTTTTATTTTTATATTTTTGAATTTATTTTTATATTGTTTAAATTAATTGTTTAAAAATACACAAAAATTCAGAAGGTTCTTCATGAAAAGAGTCTCGCAAGTTTGCCCATTTGCACAAATGGCAATTTTAAGCGATATCTTGAAAATCCTTAATATTATTTGGGACCCATTTAAAATGTTTTAAATGAGCTTTAAAAAAATTGCAACTTTTAATATAAGAAAAAAAAATAGTACACGAATGCTTTTGGACAACTTAATTATTTTACGAAAGTTATTTTGTAAAAAATAAACATTTTTTTATACATATTTACGAAAAATAGGACTTTGAAATTCGATAATCCGGACTCCACTAATCCGGAATATTCGGTAATCCGGACAGAATTTTGCAATCCGGATTGATTGCAACTATGTTGTCCGGATTGAATAACACCCGTTTTAATTTATTTTTTTTATTCAAATCAAAGCATGCTTTGAAAAACACAGTCATTGCGTATTCTATAATCCGGATTGATTGCAACTCTATAATCCGGATTGAATAACACCCGTTTTTATTTATTTTTTTATTCAAATCACAGCATGCTTTGTAAAATCAAGTTAGATTGGTGTGATATGAGTATGTTTGCACATGCGTTTTTTGCTATGAATTATTATAATTTTTAATAAATACATAGATGCGGTAATCCGGATAATTCGCTACTCCGGATTGGGGTCTGCGATCAATTATCCGGATTATCGAATTTTTACTGTATGTAGTACAAAAAAAAAAAAAAAAAAAATAAAAAAAAATAAAATAAATTAGGTACGAAAGTTTCTTTCGTAAAATGCAGCATGATTTTGTTTGAGTGTAATAAGTAATATTGAATTAGGTATACAATTAAATGTTGCGTATACGCCGCAAAGTTGTGAAGAGGGAATACTACGTTTGTCATACCGTGTGAAACTTTTTTACTATCCACCTAAGAAGCCATAAAGTATATATATTATAGAGCCATGAGTAATTTAAAGGCGATTTAGCCATGTTCGTCTGACTGTCCGTCTGTCTGTCCGTCTGTCTGTTGAAAACACTCCCACCTTCGAAAAACTGAAAAGAAAAGAACAATCTTGCTTTCAAATGTTTTCTAGTTATTCTAAGCAGTTTAAGGATTGAAGCCCAGCAAAATCGATTCATAATTTACTATAGGCCCTATATAAAGCCTACTCTCGGATAACACTTTAGTACAACTAAAACTTAAAAAAGTTGGTACGTCAGAGTTTAATAGGAATCACACAGTGGAAGTTCGTGAATATCGGTCCATAATTAAGCATAGGGTTTATATAAAGCTTACTATCGGAAAACAGTTTAGAACGCCTAAAACCGCAACAATTAATGCAATTGTCATAAAATCTGGTACGTTACAGCTTTATGGGACGAAAAAAACATACTGTTAAATTTTGTGAAGATCGGTCTATTATTTGCTATTGTTCGAATAGGTTGCGAAAGTAACGAATAATGTTTTCGTAGCAGAATTTGACCTTTCTTAGTTTCATAATCGTGAAGATCGATCCTTGATTTACCATAGACTCCATATAATACAGCCTCTCGAAAATTCTATTACTCCGGCTTAAACTCTTAAGAGTCATGATATTTGTTTTTTTTTTATTTTAATCAAATTAAGTTTTATATGACTAGAATTAAAAACCTAAGCAACCAGTGAAATGCGCATAGAAGCTAGCTTTCCCTCAACAATAAATTTCAGTGTATTTATCAAATATGAAAAATTGGGAATTAAGCAGGTCATACAGAAATCTTATTAATGATAAATTTTGTATTTCCGTAAATAACTTTGATAAAAGACTTTCATGTGCCCGTGTAGAAAACTGAATTGGCAAATATTTTTTTTTTTTTTTGTTTTCTTACGAAGACAATAGAATGAAACAATTTGTTTTTTAATTTTGTTTTTTCTTTTTACCCACTTACGACTACAATTCGATTCGGAAAGAACCCAACCAATTGTAGGGGGATGTAGGAAAAGATAAACTCGCTGTCTATTGTTGGTGTTTTGTTTAAGCTTTGATATGGTTACAAGTAAAACTTTGAGTGTTTAACATTCTTATTCGCTTTTATTCGTATAATATTTTTAGCTTTTCTAAAATCTTTGGAAAATGTTTCCTTATGAGCTGGACTAAGCAACCAGTGAAATGCGCATAGAAGCTAGCTTTCCCTCAACAATAAGTTTCAGTATATGAAAAATTGGGAATTTATCACGTCATACAGAAATCTTATTAATGATAAAAACCTTAAAGCTTTTTGATTGTCGGTCGATAATTTCACATATGAAGGTCTTAGCAGCAACCAATTTTAGTACTGACGCCCGTTCTTATTACGATTAATTTAGATTTAAAGATTTTAAAGAGCCCACGCATGAAATATTCTAGCTGTCGATGGAGGGCATCAAAGATTAAGCACGGCTGGATAAAGCATTCTTACTTGCTTCTTAATATAAATATATATCATTGGCAAACACATACATACATTAAAATATTTTAGTGGTATAAGTGAGAACAGAGATTAGTGTTAGCAGTGCTGCCAAAAGACTTTTATTGTAATGCTGAATTTGTAGAGAATTCTTTAAAAATCGGTTAAAAAGAAATAAAAACCGTTTAATTCAAATGGCGGACAAGGGGTCTGCACCTTGGGGTCCGTGATAGATTTCGTCTTTTTAAAAAAAAAAATATAAACACAGCACGAAATAACAAAATTGAAAGCTCAAGCGATACTTACTGGTTTTATTATATATTTTAGCACACACAAGTTTGTGTGAGATTAAAATAAAAAAAACATGTTGTAGTAGTTTTAGCGAACTCTGGTGTAGATTTATTAATAATATATATATATTTGTCTTATCAAAAATAGTAGTAATATATTTAAAACTCTTCCCGTTCCTATTTTCCAAATACTGAAAATAGTAAAATAATAATCTAAAATACCTGAACAAGTTGACCTAAACCACGCTTTTTTATAACTCAGACAGAAATATTTTTTCCTTCAATTTTTAAATTCTTTTATTTAATTGCCTGTTTAATAATTTCGAGCGTAATCGTTTGCATAGAAAATTGCTAAGAAAAACCCTTACACAGAAAAAATTCTCGACAATTTTTTTTCAATTAAACCATTAATCAAAAATAAAAGCAATTTTTATTAAAATTTAATTAAGTTAATTAAACGTTTTTCTTTACTGGTGCAGATTTAATTAATTTTTTATTTTTATTTTTTTTATTATTTAATTGAAATAAATTTTTGTTTTTTTCTGTAAAGTTTTATGGCCATAACTCTCGACCTGAAAACGTTTCTTTTTAATAAATGTTTCTTAAGCCCCAAGGTTGCAGAAACTAAAGTTTATTTTAATTTAAATATATAAAACTTTTTTTTTTTTTTAATTTCACATAATTAAATTTTCATTATTCTAAAAAAATCTTTTGTAATTCTATTGCCACATATTTTTTCTCTTCCTTTTTGGCCAAAAAACAAATAGTAAATATTTAACAATGACCACAATATAATTAATTGCATTTTAACTATCAATTTATTTGTGTTTTATTTGTTTATTGGTTTTAAAAATGCCGGAGTCTATATTTACATTTCTTTTTATAAGTAGATACAAAAACTGTTTTAAAACAAAATAAAAAAAAAAAAAAATTCAAAATATAAAAAAAATATACGAAAATAACAACCAAAAAGTATAAAATCACAAATAACCACAACAGGCAAAACCGCAACAAAGTTCTCTTTGCAAGAGTTTTTTCCAATTTATTTTTAATTTTTTTTTCCATATTAAAATAGCAACGAAAAAAAACCTTTTGAAGTCTTTTAATAAATTTTCGTAATAACGTTATAATATATTTAATATGTACAAATATATATATACACGTATTTACAGCACATACAGACATTTATAAAAATGCATTTATTTCCAGGTCTGTTATGTCAGTCTTTTTATTTTTTTCTTTTCCAGACAGCACAATTTTTTGAGGTAAATTTCGCTGGTTAATAGTAAAATCGATAGTGACAATATGCAGTAGTTTTTGTGTTACCCCGTTTTGTTTGGCTGTTTATTTTGTTATCCTCTTACTTACTGTGTCTTTTTGCACAAGTTTTCCGTTAAACTAAACTTCAGTTTTACAATTTCTAAAAAAATGTAGTCGTAGTTTATTTTTCAGTTATATTTTGAATTTCATTTTTGTACTATTTTGTTTTTTTTTCTCTATCGTTATCAAGATGATTATTAATAATGCCTTAGAGGCATGACTGTCATTATTAGTGTTATAAATTTTTATTTTTTTTATGGAGTTTTCTCTTTAGTTGCATTTTGAATGGAGTAGTTTGTTGTAGATTCAATAGTTTTTTTTTTCTTACAAAATTAGTTTGTTAAATTGCTTTATAATAGTTTTTTTTTCTGTTTCAATAGTTGGATGTCATATAATTATATTTATTTATGCAGGAAATTCTAAAAATCCTCGAGGTAGTAAAGGGTGTTCGTTTTAAGCCCAATAGAACTTGAAACTGTGAAAAATAAGAAAAAAAAAAAAAACAAATTAAATTTCAGTAAAAATATTGTATGTTCGAAAGACAATACATGATGTGAAATAGTTCAAATGGTTTCGGGCGTATAAAAACCGCGGCTGCTTTTGACGGGACACATTTTGAACTTCCAATTTAATTCACTTTTTGAACACTTCCAGCTGGATGAGTACTTAAAATGATAGTGTATACAAGACAGAAATATTGTTGTAATTATCTGGTAGAAATTTATTTAATGTGATTTCGGCAAATGTCCGCCGCGGCTACGAGTTAGATGGCCCATTCCACCAGTCTAATTTGTGACTACTTTTTCCAATAAATCTGGCGGCATGGCGTCAATGGTTGCTTGAATATTGGCTTTCAGTCCCTTAAGAGTTGCTTGTTTTGTCGGCATAAATAATGACTTATCATAGCCCCGTAAAAAGAAATCCAGAGCCGTGAATGTTTAGTGATGTTTAGCTGATTAGGTTTTGGAAACAAAAATTCATTTAGCACGTTTTGGTTGTTTCGCCACTCACCGTAAAGGCAGCTGCTTGCTCATTTCGAAAAAAATTAGGACCTATGATGCTGCCAGCATGTAAACCGCGCCAAACAGTCGACTTTTATGGATGTAATAGTGATTCGTTTATTATTATATAAATAAAAGAAAAAAAGTAAGAGTGCTATATTCGGCTATGCCGAATCTTATATACCCTTCACCATGTTGCGATAAGAATGTTATATACATTCCGTTCTTTATATAATTATTTTGTGTGCATCGCTCACTGCTCCAAACCTACCCACATTTAATCGGATGTTGTGTATTGATGGCAGGCTGCTCGCCCTAGGAATACCAATCATGAGTAATTTTTTAGAATACCGGGATTTCGGGATTTTTTGGGATTTTGGGATCAATGTATTTTTTTACTATATACTAAAATATACATATCTAGCTTATATTCAAATAGGGCCATGTGCAATTTTTCATAAATTAGTTCTTTTATAGCAACCTGTTCACCCTGTTGTTATGGGCTTGACCTACAGACCATTTTTAAAAAAAAATGTGTTAGGTATGAGGAACATATTTTTTAATACAGCTTTTCTGAATCCAAAACCTGTTTCGCCAAATTTTTTGTGGTTTCTGAGATATTAAGCATTTATTTGCTCCATATCAGTTAGCTTAAGTGTCCCGGTATGCTAGCTGGTAGTGAGCTAGTCTATCGATTCGCCAGAGACTCTGGTTCCTGCAAACAAGCGTAGAGCTTCGCGGAATTAAGTATTGTTTTGCTCTAAAAACGTACAAAATAAATTTCACTTTTGCTTTGCTTCATTGCCGTAAAAAAAAAAAAAAATTGTTTAAGTAAATGCTTCGTCGAATCAGTAGATCTACGCAAAACGACAGCTGATTTTTTGTAGAGTTTTATTTTTTTTTTTCAGTTGTTTTTGTAGCAATTGTTTTTGATATCTTCATCATGTTATAGACAAACAAAGTGCGTGTTGTTTTTTAAATTTTGTATATCGGCAAAGTCCTAATAATTGGACCATAAGCAAAAGCAAAATAAAATGACAGGAAAAAATAGTTTTATAAAATACTAAACACGTGTTAATAAATAGTAAACATTTCTAAAATTTTATTCAACATTTTTTGTTTTTCGAATTTATTCTATGAGCTAAATTTAAGGAATAGAACTATTACAAAAAAGCTTTATTAAACACATAACTAAAATTTAGCTCATAGAATAAATTCGAAAAATAAAAAATTTTGAATATAAAATAAAGTATCCTACGAAGGGAAATAATTCACAGTTTCTATTTCTAAAATTTATTAAAAATATAAAAATGGAACTGTTTATTTAAAATAAAACCAAAAAAAAAAAAATTTCAATGTTGATTTTTTATTAGATTATTAATAAACAGGCCTGTTCTTGTTTTGGTGTGATCTTTAATTGCCGAAAGCACACGGAAACAAACAAAAACGGTTTGACTTTCAGAACACCACATAACGCCACGAGTGTTTTTAAAAGCACGTAATTTGAAATCACGTGATTTTCAGAGCAGGCCCTATAAAAACTTTTATTTAGCAAGTTAATCAATGCATAGCAATAAGTATACGTATGCAGAACAAAAAGCTACTTTTTAAAAATATTTTTAGAAAAGTGGCGAATGAGGCACAAAATAATATTTTTCAGTTTCAACAAAATAATATTGACTTCTAACTTCATTCATTAAAGTGGACAAACATTAACATTTTTCTTCAAAACATATGCCGGAGGCAGCGGAGATGTAAACCTTCTTTTTCGTTTTTCTCTACTTCGACTTTTTGGCATATGCGCCAAACAAATAATAGGCTGACGGTATGCCATTTTAATTTAAAGAAAAAAAAAAAAGATATTTCCAAAGCGTTTTTTTTAATAAATTTCTTATTGTGCTACCTAACACACACGCTGTTTTTTTTTAATAAATAATAAAGATTGTTTTTACAAAGTATATACTTTAGCGTGGCCGTTTTTTTATTTCTTATTTTCTCTCTCCTCAAATCGGTTCAGTTTTATTTAAAAAAAGTTGCGATAAGTTGTGTTCAGGGGGTGCGGCCGAACCTCAAAGTTTGCCTTCAAGTCCATTTATTCAAATGTAATTTGTTTGGATATGACTATCTTTTTAAGAAACATTTTACAAGAATATGATATATGGCAATATTTTAGCTCTTCTAGTCAACAACATTATCCTCAAAGCTACAATCAATATTTAAGAAAATAATAAAGAAAATAACCAACAAAATACGAAAAACACAACCTATTATTTTTAAACAAAACTGAACCGATTTGGGGGTATATAAGAAATAAAAAAAAAAAAAAAAATTCTCCATACAACTAACGGCCACGCTAATGTACTTACATACATACACAGAAAAAATTCAAAAGTGCTTTTGATCACCAAATGTGTTGAATTAAGTAAACAATTTGTTGATTTTGCACCTTGTAGTGTTGGAAGTTATTTTTAGTAAGATTGTAGAGGTTTTGTTTTTATGCTTTCCCTATAGCCCAATATACTTTTATACAGCTGTAGGGGTTCAGCCTAAAGATTAGGCGTCTTGCGACAGTCAAATTAGAGACTAAAATAATTTAACTAGGCAACAAGTGCAACTTTATGTTTTCAGTATTAAAGTCTAATTTATTTGTGGGCTATTGCCCTTTTTATACTAATTTTACAATATTGCCTACTTATTCTAACATTTAGTATTAATTCTTATAATTGGAATTGGAATTATCATGGTTTTTCCTTGTGCACAATGCTTTGACCAATCAGAATGCATGAGTAAGGAATGTAGTCATTTTTGTTAGACAACCCAAATTCATGTCTCTCACATTCTGATTGATCTGCTTTACCATTATATTGACTCAAGTTCGAACACATTGAGTCATTTGGGTAAATGCCGTTATTTGATCTTTTTATGTATGGCATTTACCCTACAGTAATTGGAGTGGCATGTATGCATTTTAGTTTGGTTATTGGGTAAGCAGTGGACGCTTATAAGGTACACTACAACCTATCACCAAAATTATTATATTGATTGACGTTGCAATTGCCTGCAGGATCTATCTCGCCTTTCTTTTGTGTCAGCACGCCCTAGCAGTTGCCAACGTCATCTTCGTCTTGCTCGCATTTAACACCAGACGCATTTTTGAGGTCTCTATTTAATTTTTTTTTTTTTTGAATATGCACCAGTTACTGCAGTCCTGCCGACAACGAATTGCTTCGGATTTTGTAACCTTTGCGTTTTTCAAAATTTTCTCTATCAGGAAGTTAAGGAAACTACATGATAAGCTGTTACCTTATCTTAATTCTCTTGTTGTTGTAAATGGTTCACTTCTTATTTTAACTGAAGTTTTGCTGGTATATCAAACGCAGACATTCTTTTAAATAATATATATTATCGTATGGAATGCAGCCTTATAATCGACAAAAAGGTGGTATGTGTCAATTTTTTCCTCGTGTGGCTCTTCCAAGATTTGTCGCAGGGTGAAGATTTGGACGATTGTTGACTTATTCGGCCTTAAGCCACACTGGTGGGGTTGTATCAGATCGGCCAGCTTTGTTTTAAATCTTTCACACAGTATACTTACTTCGCGGTAAATGGCGCAAACTGGTTTGTCTCCTTTGTTATGGATCGGATGTAATACGCTATGGTTTTAATCATCGGGCATGATGCATGTACATTATCCGTTCGTCACCTGCGGCCTTTTACAGCCCTGCCGGTATTCAATCGGTTCCTGCGGCTTTGTTGTCCTTAAGCCGGGATACAGCTGTTTGGACCTTTTGCTGGGTGGCGATGATGATGATGATGGAATGAGTGCTTTCTTTAGAAAAGTGTTCTTTTCAACTATTTAGCATAGTTGAAGTATCTGTCACCAGATTCTCATTTTTATCTCTACACCAAGCTATGCCAGTTGACGCGTGGCTTGTCTGTTAGACGTACTTTGTGGCACTATTCCTGAAACCAAAAAAATTCAATAATCTGGTCATTCCAAGGATCGTCCTGGGTTCACCAAGTTCAACCAGTCAGTAACTTTTAGGGTTTCTAATTTCCCGGACTGTTTCTATTCCCCGGAAACGAAACAAACAATTCTTATTCCCGGGAATCCCGGGATTTTTAGAATAAAACAAGAATTTCATTAAATGAGTTCAAGACAAAGGTTATTACTTTTTTAAGTAATTAGCTTTATTAATTCTACAGAAAACCAAAACAATACCAGATAAATTGTTACATTCTTATTTACATACATACATATTATATATATATATATATATATATGTATGGGAGATCACGAATTATTAAAACTTATAAATACTTAATAGTTATTATTAATAGCAACTTGGTTAAATTAATTTTCTTTTAAGAAAAAAATTTAGTATTATTATTGCGTTTAAAAGCTCATCAGAGATTCTATTTTTAATCCTTGTTGATATGTATATTGCCTGCTACCGAAAACGTGAGCTGACTCTCTACAGACGTTGGTTTTATAGTAAGAAGCGCATCATACAAAGATTTTAAATTTGTTGGCCTGTTACCTGTGACTTCATAGACATAGAATTTGATAAAGCCTTGTCAAGGTGTTCTTTAAAGATAGTAGATGGTTTATCTAGTGTTGGTGATGGTGTATCCTGTACATTTTCTACTTCAAGAAGCTTTTTAGACATATCATCAGCAATTAAAGAGAAAATAGTACGATTTGTAGGTAGTTTTTAGTAAAAATATATTTTTATTGCTCGTTTTTGATTTTAACGATGCTAACAAATAAAAATGTCAAAAAATTTAATTTGAAATTCCCGAAAATTCCGGGAAAAAATTTCCCGGGATTAATTTTAAAAAAATGTCCCGGGATTCCCAGGAATTCTTTCCCGCGTATCAACTCTAGTAACTTTACCTTATATCACTAAAATAACTTAATTATAAAAATCTCATATAGATAAAGTTAAATAATATTCGTCCCAAAGAACTTTTACATAGATCTTACCCTCATAACATAAAGATTGCCCACTGGTCCCTAATAGGATACACTCTCGAAAATATGTTTTTAAATACTATGTTGTAGGGTATCATATGGTAGGGCTTGGCCGAGACTAGAATTTCTAAACTGTTTTTTTTTTTTTTTTTTATAGGTTTCCCTTTTTCTTTACCGTGCTTAAAAAAATTTTCTCCTTTTGACTTTCGAGTCAATTCTTTTTAAGGTCACTTGATGTAATGTTTGCTTTATTATATAAAATAAATTCCCCTTTCTTATTTGAACTTTCGCTTTAGTAAACTTAATTAAGTCGCATTTAATATTAATGACTGCAATAACTTTTAGCTTCCAGAGTTTTCGTTTCTGTTGTCTTTTAATTTATGTCTTAAACAAATAATTTACAATTTTAACTGGGTTACGAGTATTAGAGAAGTTTATGGGGGAAAAACCAACAAATCATAAAACAAAAAATCAAGTTGTTTATAAATAAAAAGGTCACTTACCGACGTGGTAACAATGGCAGATGATTACCAAACAACCACAAACGTTTTTCGCCAAACCATTTGTCCATAGGAGGACAAATGGCTAAATTTATAATTATTAAATAAAATAAAATTTTATATATTTTTAATTTTAAATAAATCAAAACTATTTTAATATTTCACAAAATACAACTTTTGTTTATTTGCAAAGATAGCATTTTTATTGAATCTTCTTTAATTTGAGGAATTTTTATTGAATTTATTATGATTTTTTTATTTTAATATTTGGAAGTTGTCTGTTGCAGGACTTAATTTAGTTTTATCGGAATTTTAATTGAAATTTATTTAGCCACTTTCATTTTATAAATTTTTTCTTTTTTTTTTACTGTACAATTTCTATTTTTTAGAATTTTTTTCTCAAATATATATTTTATCCTTTTTTTTATTGGTGGTATACAACTTTTTTGTTTATTTGGTTACTTGGAACTGAACCTGGTTCTTTGTTAAATGTGTGTAAAAAAATCTAAATAAGCAAAAAAAAAAAACCGTATTGAAAATAACAAAAATTTGGTTTTCATGGTTGACACTAGCAACGCGACATTAAAGGAATATTTTTGTATATATTTAAAAAAAAATTTTGTTGAACTTGTTTTTTTATTTACATACTGTGATATTTTGATATTTTAGTAGCTAGTTCCCAATGTAATTTTGCCGTAATTCACAATGGGATGACAAAACACTTTCCAAGTTTAAATTATCACGAAGTTTTCTAAAAACACTCGAAAAAAATTCTAAATAAATTCTTAACTTTTAAAAAAAAAACTTTTTATCAGGGCTGTGAAGTCGTCCGAAAAAAGTACTAACTCCGACTCCGACTCCAAACGCTGAAATTTTTTAAGTGCGACTCCGACTCCTACTATAATCTTGATGCTAAATGTATATGAGACTCAGTGATGTTAAATTTTATTTTTTCATTACCGTACGGCCTTCTAAAAATTACCGTTTTTGAGAAAAAAATTGCCGTACGAAAACATTAATGTGCTGTTTCCAAATGACAGGCGATTGATTATGTAGTAAAATTTATATGAAAAGCACTCAGTCCATCGCCTGTCATTTGCAAACAGCACATAAGAGCAGTATTCATAAACCATTTATTTAAATTTTAATTGTGTTTTTAGAAAAAATTTGATTAGAAATTTTTGTTTAAAATACATTTTTAAGCAAAATTATTGTATTTTTATGAATATGGCAGTAAAATAATTTTGAATAAAAAAGGTACATTCATACATATATGTATATTAATTCGTCTCAAAATATTTTTATTCAATACGCTTAGCGTGCATATGTATATGATAAACATTAAAAGAAATAATGTTTTTTTTAATTCATTTAATTATAAATTTAAAAAAGGTATGTATTGTAATAATTTTTGAATTGTTACAGTCACAAGAAAAATCAATCCATCCGTACTTAACCAAGGCAAAGTTGTGTCAATAGTACGATAAGTACAGCTTTTCTTAAATCAAGTACAGAATGCTTGATTCAAATACGGATTATTCAATTGCCAAACACTTAACTTTAGCCCCATTTAATCCCAGATCCGTACTTAAAATAATACGAGAACTATGGTAAAATTTATTAGCTCGCGGCTATTTGATATGTAAGTATTTTTAAATATTGTTGATTTTTAAACAAACAAAAAGTTTAATATAAAATTAATAATAACTATACAAGCATAATTTCAGTTTTCTTAATTGGACTTATCGCTGTTACGAAAACATTTGCAAAAACATTACGTTCTTAATTTTTTGTTTTAAAATTGATCTATTTTTAAATTTAAAATCACCTTTCAAACGTTAAAATTATTAAACATTCATACATATCGGTGGTTTTCTTCCGCAACCTCGTAGCTCAAAAACAACTACATACTTTTCGTCTTTCCTGAAAAGTAATTTTTTTTTTTTTTACCAAATATTTGAAACTTTTTGCTATATATTCTTATATAATCCAAGCATTAGGAAAAATACCGATATTCCGCCAAACAAAAAAATTGAAAATTGTAAGGCGGTATTTACTGATTACTTTTCCGGTTAAAACAAAAATTCGGAAAAAATGGAGTAACGTGGTTGCGGAAGAAAAGCATCGATATGTAAGCATGTATACTAAAAATCCAAATTTCTTTAAATTTACGTTTTTTAAATAAAATTACCTTGCTACCTTTTGCGGCCCAAAATTACCCTTAAAAAAGGAATGAGGGTATACTAAGTTTGTCATTCCATGTAAAACTTTTTAATTATGCCTCTAATACCCCTGGATTCTTGAGTAATTCTAAGTCGACTTAGCCATGTCATTCTGTCTGTCCGTCTGTTCAAAATACGCTCACTTTCGAAAAACTTAAAGCAAAAGATCAATCTTGGTGTCAAATTGCTTCTAGTTATCCTAAGCAGTTTGGAAGTGAATTGCTGGATCCGATCAGTAGGATCATATTTATTAATCAAAATGTAGAACCACCACCCCTAAAAATTGAAAATTTTGTTACAAAAACTTACGTAAAAGGTGCCATTATATACTTCTAAAACCGTGATAAATATTGCTATCATATTTAAATGTGCTTTCGTAAAGATTGGTCAATAATTTACATAGGCCCCATATAAAGCATACTCCCGGAAAACAGCTTAGTACGCATAAGAAAGTAATAAATATCGCTATCATAATAAAATTTGGTACGTCACAGTTTTATAAGACACTGCAAAATTTCGTGAAGATCGGGCAATAATTTTCCCCAGGCCCCATATAAAGCCTACCCTCGGAAAACAGTTTAGTTCGTTAAAAACGTAATGATTAGTTCTACTGTAATGCAAATTGGCACTATCACGCTTTAAAATTTCTAGAATATCGATCCATAATTTTCTATATAATGCCTCATATAATGCTAACTCTAGTAAATTATTTAAATACACATAAAACCGTAGCAGCTATAGATACTGTAAAACTTGGTCCATAATTTTTTTTTTTTAAAACCTCTTATTTCTGAAAAAAAAACTTTTTTTTACAAAAGTGCCAACATTTTTAAAAGAAAAAACAAAAACTTGTTGTAAGACTTTTTATATTACTGTGAAATAATTAAATCAAACAAAGTATGTAGAATTCATTTTATTTAAAAATATATAAAAATTAAATCTAAAAATGTTTTTATTTTGAATACAGATTTTGATGCCGTGTGGTAGAGAAAGATACGCCTCGTTGACCAGCATGTAGTTTTTCTTCAATTTGAGACTTGAAGTGTGTGAAACCAACTATATTTTTGGTTTTCCTCTCAAGCTGCAAATATGAAATATAAAAAGTTTTTTGTCTCTCCTGTAAAATTTGCTAAAAGGGAGTTTTGCATATAAAGCCGACGATAAGTATTTTTCATGTAACAAAAAGTTTCTAAAAAATTGGTCATATTTAAAAAAATTTTATATAAGATATATTTTTATTCAAAATTTTTTTTTATGAACTTTTCATATTTTTTTTCTACAAATTCTTTTGTTGTTCTAAAATATTTTGTTATTAAAAAAATTGTCCATGAACATTTTTTAATTGCTCAATGAAAAACTTTTATTATAATCATCCCTTCTCAAAGCCATAGTGCACGCTATTTTCATATTCGCTGTTAGTTATTGTACCCCCTGTTTTAGCCTGCTGGGCTCTGCCAAGCAGCTTTTCTGTCCTTCTATTTGTCTATCTGTCGCTTTGGTTGTCTCCCCAACAGACAAACTGTTTGCGGTTTTGATATTTTTATGAGACAGAAAACAGACACAATAGTCTGTGTTATCAATTTTATATGCATGCAACAGTAAATTGTTAGGAATACAGACAACAACTACATAAATATCAATATGCAGACGGACTTATGTATGTACATATGTATATTTACATTCATGTGTGATTTTTAGTATGTGTGGATATAATAATAAAATAAAATTAAGAAGTACCATTCCTGGTTTGAAGTGAACGAGGATTTACAAAGGACTAGACGTGAACAGCAGAAAGCCTGAGACAAATGTGGTTAAAAGTAATCAGAAAGTTAAAGTTACAAATACAAAAGTTGTGATAATGACAAGAGAAATCGGTGTTGATAATAAAAAGCATAAGTGATTTCTTTAGGAAACAAATGTTTAGAATAACTCGAAGATTAAAAATGGAAAAATTGTCGCTTAATTTTTTTTCGATTCACCTAAAAATTAAAGTTATCTATGGGGGCACTACTACACGTTCAATATATTGTGTGATATGATGATCGCGTCCATTTTAATAGATTGATGGATCGTGCGCATATGCTTCATGCTTAATATTTATCGTGCTAGTTATAAACATTTTTTACTGTGCGGTTCGGTTGAAAATAAAAATATGTCGCAAGAAAACACAAAACCGCCTGTTAGTCAGGACTTGCTTGCTTTTTCGTTAAAGCACAAAAATGTTTAAATTTCATATTTGTTTTGTTTTTTTCCTTCTTACTAAAGTGTCACGAATTTATATCAAGAAGTATGCTGAACGTACCAATATTTAACACATGATCCGCGATCCAGATCGTTGATGACACAAAATTAGCTTTTCTGCGATATTGATCGCGATCCATCGATACTACACCTTCAATAAATATCGCGATACTGGATCGCGGTCAATATATATTAAACATGTAGCAGTGCCCTAAGTTTTCTATATATGTTTTAAAAAAGTTATCGATAACTTTTCCAGAAATTAAAAAAAATTTATCTTGAAATTTTCTAAAGATAGGCTAAAATTTCGATAAGTATTGTATATATATGTAAGGAAATTACAACAGTTATCGATAACTGTTCTATAAATTAAGAGACTTATCGATAACTTTTCCATACATTGTATAACTTATTGACAAGCTTTCTTAAGATTAATTTTTTCTATAGATTAGTAAATTTATCCATAAATGTTCTACAGATAGGTGCTATCAATAAGTTTTAATACCGAACCCGTACGTTAAAATTAATAAAGTTTTCGTTCAATTAGCAAAACCTACATTAAAAATTTACCCCACGTATAAAATTTGTAATTTATTTGTTGGCTCAACGAACTCGTACGTTGAAGTCAAAAAAGTCTTATGGGAGAAACGTAACGTTTGTTAAGTTGGCTTTTAAAGCAGTATAAGTTAAATATTTTGTTATAATTCTGCTCGAACTAGTTCTTTTTGAAATATGATTTAAACAAATACATACAAAATGCAATGTAAAATGAAAAATATTGTCGTGTCTATTACAAATACTTTCTTATATTATATAAAAGTAAAAAAGCGCATTTTTTAGTTAAACAAGATTCAGTCAAATGATTTGCTATTTGTGTAAAATAAAATTCTTAAATTCTTTGTATCAATTTTAAAGGAAGAAGTCGATATAGAGGAAAAAATTTATTTAGACGAAAATAAAAGAAGTTTGCGTTTGCTCAACGTGCATTTTCGTTGTCTACGCCTACCTTTTTTGTTTAGTGCTTAAAGAATATTGTAAAGAAATATTGCACTTTTCCATAAATATTTTGCCTGCCTATAACACTGTATGTAATTTTTTAAGTCATGGAAATATAACCATAAACGGACACCACTACGTGATAAAAGACCAGTGTTTCACAGTTTTGCCCAAAGTCATGCACTCTTTTTTATGGGCCCCCAAAGATTTGGGGCCTTGGTGTCATTTTTGCTAAAAAGTGATTATTTCCCCAGGCTCATATCTAGCAAACTGACGCAAGGTTGTTGTTCTTGTTATAAAGAACAAAAACTGTGAACTTATAAAATCCAAAAAAAACTTTATCATCAAGACCAAAATCGCAAAAAACTGTAAAAAATTCGATTTTTTTTAACCTTTTTTTCCCTGTTCAGGTCCATAGGTAGCAACTTCAAAAATGTACCTATGATCTCAGTTAACAATATTTTATAACATATAAACTTCCTAGGAATGATTCTTAAGACCGTTTAGGCAGAGCTTAGGTAGCCGCAAAAGTGAACAATTTCCCGAAAAATTTTTAATTTGATTTGTTTTTTACTTTTTTGAAAAAATTACACCATAAAAAAGTGCATGACTTTTGGCTAATCTGGGAGACACGGGTCTTTTATCACGTAGTGTTGTCCGTTTATGGTTATATTTTTTCCTGTTGCACTGTGTTAGTATGCAATAATTTGTTTACCTGTTTGCAAAACTTTATGTCTATTTTAAACACTTTCAATAAAATACGTAAATTCCTTATAAAGTTAAATGAATGGTTCATCGACAACCAATTAAACAAATTGTATTACAACAATAACTCTGTATTAAAAAAGGATTTTCGAAAAAATTTTTATATTGGCAATACCATAAATACAAGTACAACTCTGCAAATACGTATTCCTGTAGCCAAAGCAATAACCGAAAACCATGACAATAAAATAGCGCAGCTAAACAAAATAAAGGCAACAACAGGCAAAAATCCGTAGATAAAGCAAAAAAAAAAAAAAAAAAAAAAACATAAAAGGACAAAAACAATAATAACACATACTTCAGCAACTTATTAAAATTTATTTGAGAAAGTTTTTTATATTATTTTTTTCAAATGCAATAATTTTTAAAACAATTTTTTATTTTTGTTTGTTTTTATTTTCAAACTTTTTAAATATTTATTTAACACACACACATGTTAAAGTTTGCTTGTTGTGATTTTGTTTTTCACAAACACACATGATTGAAACACATACATACTTTTTTCCACTAACGCACACACACATCCATTTAAACATTTGGAAAAAAGAAAATTTATAGAGATTTTTCCGAAACAACAACTACAATTATTACAGAGAAAAAAATTTTAAGTTTTGTTTACATTGTTACTACTTGTGCATTTTGCAATAGTTTTTACTTTTTAGTTGAATTTAAATTTTTTTTCTCATATCTTTTGGAAAAAGATTATTTAGTTGGTGAAAAATACGAGCAGGGAAATTGTTATTGTTGTGCACATCATGAGTGCACGCACACTTACACGTTAACAATTTTCTATCCACACTAGTGCACATTGGGTTTATGTAGAATCAAACTGAGTTTTAGTTTCTAATTCTTGTTACTCTTTTTAGTTTCTTTTTTTTTTTTTTTTAGCAAAACACATGAACAAACAACATAATAAAGGAGCTTATGTTTGTACAGGTATGCATATGTATGAATAAGTAAAGGAAATGTAGGTATTAAATTGCTTATATATAGTTTTACTTTTGTGTGTGTTCGTGTGAGAGAAAAAGAGGGCAGTAACAAAGATAATGTTAAGATTTTTAAACAAACGAAGGCCTTTTGAAAAATTATTTTATACATTTTCTATACAAAAAGTTGTCGTTTGTCGATAACTTAACCAATCTATAGAGAATATAATAACAACTTTACTAACCTATAACAAAATTATCAATAAATTTACAAATATTGATAGTTTTACTACTCCTAAAAAAAATTATTAATCTTACCTACTAATTTATATAAGTGTTAGAAGTGATTGCTTTAAAATAGCAACTGCCATAATATTTTTGCTTAGCTTACATTTTTTGCAGCATATTTAAAAACAGGGCTTAAAAACTGTAGTTGAAACCAAAACCTGTACAACTTTTCGCTTTTTTAATTGGGTTGACAGTGACGGTTTACATTAAGTGAATCAGAAGTAAAAGCAACAGGTTTTTTTTTAGCCAATGACAGATGAAGAAGTGGAAGAAATGGCAGTTTTTCTTCTTTAACAGCAGTTTTTTTAACGCTATATTTCTAAATGCTCACTTAACAATTTGATGTAGAATGAGTCAAAGCAAAATCAGAAAAAGCGAGAGACAATAATTTGTCTTCATAAATTTATAAATTTACTACTCTTTAGCAAAATTTTGTTTACTAATTTTTAGATTAACTTGTTATCAGAAAAGTTATTGATACCTTAACTTACCTATGGAAAAGTTATCGATAACTTTACTACACCATAGAAAAGTTATCGATAGCTTTTCTACTCTACAGAATATTAAGCGTTTACTGTCAGTACCTTTCGAAAAGTTATCATGTGCTTTACTTGTCTATACGAAAGTTTTCGATAACTTCACTAAACTATGACAAACTTTACTCATCGAGAACCATTTATTTTTTATATAAAAAAAAATATAAAAAAATAAAAATGAAAAATTATCGAAACCTTGTCGATAACTTTACTAAACCATAGAAAAGTCATTGATAACTTTGCTTATATATATATATAGAAATTTACCGATAACTGGTCTCATATATAGAAAACTTATCGATTATTTTTCTCACTTATGGAAAGTCATCGATAGCTTGAATAGTCCATAGAAAATTTACCAATAAGTCTACTAAACTATATGAAGTTTATCGATAACTTACGGAAAAGTAATTGATTACCTTAATAATATAGAAAAAAGAAACAAGGACAACATGAACTTAAATGGAAATTCGCGATAACATTCTCGTTTAAAAACAATGATCAATTGCATTGCATTGTATTTGTATTTATTTATTGGCTTTCTAAGACTACAAGATACAGTATCTTATTAGTTGTATCACTATGTCATAAGAATCTCCGATAAGTTATTTAATATTTATGAAAATTTTACAGACAGTATGGACTTAAACCTAAATACATATTAGAAGATCTAAATATATAAACAAATTGAACGTTAATAATTTTAGACCAATAACTTGTTATTTCATAGAAAAGTGATCAATAACTACAATCAACCAAAGAAAAGTTTCCAATAATAGAAAATTTATTGACATCAGTATCTGTAGAAAACGTATCGATATTTTTGGTAATCTGTTGAAAAGTTTTTTAGCCTAAACATTCTGTTAAAAAAATAAAAATTATTCCTATAAAGTTTTCGATAAATTTACTTTAATATATATTTAATAAATAGATCGATGTAAAAAAATAGGAAAAATTTTTTCAAATGCATTTAAAAACACAAAAACAAAACCAAAAAACATTTGATTCCGTACGGAAAGTGCGATTTGTTTCGCACCTCGCTTAAGCAAATGACAGATTCATAAAATTTAACAAAAAGTTTCCTTAAGTTCAATATGGTTTGACATATATGATTTACATGTATTCGCCCATTTGCTTAAGCCAACTTAAGCATATTATAGTTGGGCCTTAAGGCCTTGCCTGCTTTTCTATACAATAATTTTATTGTTTTGTTCGTTAAATGTTAACATTTTTAACTAACACACACACACACACACACACACTTCTTCATGGCTGAGTTGTCTAGGTAACCTGTAACTTAACATTCCATTGTTCTTCTTTGTCTTCTTTTTATTTGTTTCTATTTCTGCTTGCATACAAAAAATAGTTTGTTCGTTTGTGTTAAAATGAACAATAAATAAAAATTTGTTGCATAGTTACCGGAGTATTTACAATGTTTGCGTTCTCTAACTACTTGTACTATTTCTAAGGCTGCTAGATTTGTGTTCCATTTTTTATAAATAAAACAAAAAAATTTAAAAACTATAAGTACATGAGCATAAATTCATATGGTTATGGTAACGCACATGTAAATAGACTCAATTACACATCTTTGATTCAATGGGAGAATTGCATACTTTAAGGAGAATACAAATGCATATATATTGTTCATTTAAGCCTTATTTTGCCAAAAAATATTGAAAAGTATTTAGGGAAAGTTACATAAAACATATTTTAATTGGCCTATTTTGGGGTTATTAAAGAAGAGAAATCAGTTTTCTCTAAAGGAATTTTCTGGTTGAATACAAAAGTTGTCTTATGAGAACTTTTGCTATTTAAAAGCAAAGTTGCCATACAGGATTTTTTAAATTTTTTATGGCGAAGTTATTTTTTTGCTATTTTCTGTTATTCTTACACTCGTTAAGACTGTGGCTGTCGATGTTTTGTACTTGTTCAAACAGCCTTGTTAAAATAACTGTTCGCACAACGATGTCTAATACTATGTTCACACGTAGATATAAACCACTTGTTTTTATCTCTGAAACTAAATGGTCAAACATGCTGTTTACACAATTCATTCATGATTCATTTAGGCATTTTTTTTACATACTTTTATACTTATATTAATATAAAGGACATAAATATGTGTATGTATATACATATATTTGGTTTCTGTTTTTTTGTTAGTGTTCAATTTTGTAAAGCGTTATTTTTTTTATTATTTCATTATTGTTATTTTATTTTACTTTATTTTATTTTATTTTATTTTATTTTATTTTATTTTATTTTATTTTATTTTATTTTATTTTATTTTATTTTATTTTATTTTATTTTATTATATTTTAATATATAAATTAAATATTCGAGCTTAAGGTCTTATTTTTTTATATAAAAAACTTTTTTTTTATAGATTTATTTAAACCAATATTTCGGCACTTCTTTGAGAGCCTTCTTCATGGTTTTTTTTTTCTTTCTTTTTAGCAAAATTAACAATTTTTTAAACAAATTAATTACTTTATTTATTTATTTTATTTCATTTTATTTTATTTTAAATAAACAACATTTCGTTTGTCGTGCTTAATTATTTTTATTCTTGATAAAAACACTGAAGTTTATTGTTGATAAGCTATTCCTGTGCGCATTTCACTGGTTGCTTAGCCCAGATCATCAGGAAACTCCATCCAAAGATTTTTAGAAAAACTAAAGATATTATACAAATAAAACTGTTAAGCGGATAAGAATTATAAGCACCAGTTTTTCTTGTAACAATAACAAAGCTTAAACAAAAACAACAACAATAGCCGTTAGTTTATCTTTTCTTACATTCCCCACTACAATTTTGTTGGAATTCTCCCAACATTAATTGTAGTTGTAAGTAGGTTAAGAAAAAACAAAAACAACTTGCTTTATTGTTTTCGCAAGAAAATTAAAAAATAAAGCATGGTGCCAGTTTAGGTTTTTTACCTAAGCAGCCAGTGAAATGCGCATAAGAAAAGCTTATTCCATAAACGCTGAATTTCAGAGTTTTTATTAAAAATAAAAATTGGGAATTAAGCACGACAAACGGAATCTTGTTAATTTTGTATTCCCAAAAATTACTTTGATAATTATTTTATTTTATTTTACTTTTTTTTTTGTATTTAGCATGAATTTCTATTATGTCATTTCTTTGTTTCGATTTTCTCTAAGAGCTTGTTCAAATAAACTAGCAATAAATTGTCAACAAAATTGGAGATGAGAGAAAATTTTTATGTCTCGCAACAAATTTCAAAATGAAACAAGGTGGTTCGTTCTCAACATTTTGTATGACGAAACATTTTGTTTCAATCATGATTGGGCCACGAACCATAAATGGGAGAGCGAAACACAAATATTGCTGTCTGTGTGAACATAGTATAACTGCAAAATTGCCATATAAATAAAAGTCAACTTGATTTGTTATTGTTTTGTTCTTGTGCTCACATAACAATGGCTCGTCAAGACGGTATAAAATATATAAAAAATTTGTTTTAAAAGTTTCAAATGGCCACTTTATTGGAAAGCTTTTTTATGTAAGAAATATTTATTTTTTAATTAAAGCTTTATTTTACAAAAGTGTTTGCAACTGTTGTTGCTAATAGAAACCGATGTTAAGAAAATTTGAAAGTTAAACAATTTTCAATTATTAAAGAAAAAAAAACCAAGTCTTGCATTTTTCTCATTTGCAAAATACATTTTTTTTTATCTTTATCCCATTTATTTATGAATTTCTTTCAATAGTTCTCCTTAAAATAAAATTTTTTTTAAGTAAAACACATTGTGGACATTTGTTTAAAAATGAATTTGGAACTCTGAATTTTGTTCTTAAAATTATGACAATAAATAAACTAGAGCAGCCTAAATAAAAAGACAACTTCTTTAACTGGAAGAATATAAAAACAAAACCACATTGACAGCAAGAGCAACAAACTAATTTTTTGTATATTTTCAAAGCTTAACAAAATAAAATTTACTGCATACATTTAGAAGAGTAGGAAACAAAAAAACAGTGTCTTTAGAATGATAAGTAAGGTTAAGCAAGTAAGATATCTAATTG
Organism: Pollenia griseotomentosa; assembly: GCA_963931875.1. Classification (NCBI taxonomy): domain Eukaryota; kingdom Metazoa; phylum Arthropoda; class Insecta; order Diptera; family Polleniidae; genus Pollenia; species Pollenia griseotomentosa. The sequence goes on along the minus strand of OZ007561.1, from coordinate 195,743,900 downwards.
CTTGTCTTCTAGCAAAGGAAGTTTGAAAGAATTTTGTTGTTAAGGAAGTTGTGTTTTTTAGAGATTAAATAAGTCAGTTGATTTAAAAATTAACACAAACAACCAAAATGCCGGCAATAGAGATAAGCAAATTTTTTTCTAGAGTCTAGAAATATTAAGTTAAAGTAAAAACTATTGTATACTTTTAGGACATTGCCGGCTTGATATGCAAACCCGCTAACTCCCTTTTTTATTTTTCCTATTAACAGCTTGAGATGAACACCAAAAATATAGTTGGTTTAACACACATCAAAGCTCAAATTGAAGAAAAACTACGTGCTGGTCGTCGAGTCGTATCTTTCTCTACCACACGGCATCAAAATCTTAATATACTTAAAAGTGGATGTAGCAGGTTTGCATATTAAGCCGACGATATACTGTATACTGCAGCTCCCTAACAAAGTTGTTGAAATCGTCTCTTTCATCTGCCATTCGGGCCAACTGTGTCCTAAAGTTCTAATCTAGAGATCGAGCTACCTTCTCCATGTATGGGCAGGCCTGACAACACTTCTCTGGCTTTGGGTGCTTAATCTATTGCGATTCTGGTAATGCCGTCTGGCGATTTTCTGAATATGTGCCCAATCCAACGCCATTTCCACCTACGAACCTCTGTCTGAATGGGGATTTGATGGGTAATGGGCTAGAGATCAACGTGTCTTATGATTAATGTTGGATTTCACAAAGGCAACAGTTGATAACGACTTAAACGCTATTGGTGTCCTTTGGTGCAGCATTGCAAGATTTGCTGCGATATAGTAGTAGAACAGACTTCACGTTGGAGTTAAATATTCTTAGCTTTGTATAAATCGATAATTGAGAAGAATGCCTTACGGAATTAAGCATGTCAAATACCTGTGTAGCCTTGTCTATGCTGCACTTAATTTCTTTGAATAAACCACCTGTTGTGCAACCCAGATACACGAAAGATGTTACATCCTGTATCGGATGTTGTTTGAGAAGGAAAGGCTGTGTTTTTTTTAGTCCTTCTCTTGCAGAAATTTCTTTAACCTCCCCAACTTATCCCTTTGTTGTCGTTCGTGGCATTTAGCATGCTGGTGTTAACTTCGTCGTTAAATAAGAAAAAGGCAATAATACGCATCCACAGCAGATGCCGAGTAAGGGGTTTCTGGGACTCCTTTGCAATGTAACGAAAACCATACCATCTCGCGGGTGTCGAATGCTCTCTCAAGTCAATAAACATAATAAGGAAACAAGAGACTGAAGTTGCACACCGCAAAGTAATGTCAACAGTATCGCGTTAATTACGTTTTCGCAGTGTTGTTAAGACGTATTGTATATTTTAGGACTGTAATAACGTGTTTTTCAGCCCGATAGAACATGAAAATGTAAAACATAATACAAAAAATTATATTTTAGTCGATCGAAAGGTCGGTTAGTATTTGAAAATGATTTTGGCCATGTGGGATGTTTTTGACGAAGCTCATTCTGGACGTCAAATTTTGGGCCAATTCTTCAAGTATTATTTGCACGTATAATGTTGTCCTTTATGTTGTCAATTGTTGTTGGTTGTTAATTAGTGAGGATTAATCAGCAATCAAATTTTGATTTAATTAGTCCATGGTTGCAGTAACGATCTCATTGACTTTAACGCGAACCCAAACTTAATTTTTGAAGAATTTTTTTGGTTGTAGTGGAGTCTGTAAGGGTCTGTTGTGGACTAGTCTCCTCCATATATGGCAATTGTGTTAAGTAAAAAGCATATGAGTCCAAAATGAGTCTCATCGCCAAAAATAATTTTGCTCTAAAACCTCGGATCAGTTTCCAAATGCTCTAGAGCCAATTCGGCAAAAGAAAGACGCAGGAGGGGTCTCGTTGCAGGGACACTAGCTGTATCTTATTTGGGTGCTGGCCGAAATCTTTGAGAAATATTTTTCACGTAGTGGATGGAACGTGCTCCAATTCCTTCAACCGATTACGTATCGAAAGATTTAACTCTTCATCCACACTTTCGTTAACAGCTGCTATATTCTCTTCACACTCGTTTGATATGGTCGTGTTTTTTCCTCATATAGAGGTATGATATGTCTAGTTCAGGTGCTCGATTTTGTGCGCCATACAAATCACGAAGTTGTCTGTTAGTTGCACGAACCAGTGACTAATTTCCAAAGTAAATTTTAATAATTTGGTTAAGTTGTTCAAGCGTGAATCAATTCTTGAAGATTTGCCTAATTTAACTGATTAGAAATCACAAAAACTGAGCGCAGTGTTACTGTTTGTTTGACAACTTACCATTTACTATCGGGCGTATAGAAAAAAACACCCTTTTTTACAAATCGCTTACGAAATGCCAAAATAACTTTCAATTGAATTTCCAACGTAAATTTTTAAAATTCAATCTGCCATAAAACAAAACTACACAAGTTCTTTTATAATTAAATCAAAAGGTTTCCTTAAAAAAATATGTATGTATGTAACTTTCCTAACAAACATTGCTATTGCAATAGAATAAAATAGAAATTTACGTTACCTTAGGGACACTATTAATTTTACAAAATTCATACACACACACGCACACAATCCCATTTTAAGTTCCTTTTGGAAAACTCTTTTTGTACTTATTTTAATTTCTTAAAGTTTATTTTCTTTATTGAAACTGCTGGAAAATAGGAATTCAATTTTCCTATCATAAAACACAAAAAATAGAAAAAAAACCAGGGAAAAACAATTGTAGTAATTTCCTATAAAATTATAATGCTGCTTTATGCGAATAAAAAGAAAATAATATTGCAAAACTTTTGATATTTTAGTAGCTAAAAGGGAATAATTTGTAACGCCAGCGTCAAAAAAGGCGGAAGGTTTAGCTTTTGCATATAATAAGAAAGATATATTGTGTAATAAAATTTAAAGTTGTAGAAAAATAAAGTTCTTAACAACAATTTTATTTGCTGAAATTAGTTTCTTTTTGAAAAAAAAGAAACTATTGATGTTTTTTTACTGTTTTTAATGCGAACTTTTAGGAAAATAGCATATTAAATGAAAGATGAGGTTTTTATCTCTTAATAAGTTTGTGTTCTTAAAAGTTGCTTTTTCGCAATACTAAAAAACACTCTTGAGTCCTTTAGTTCTCTTGGTAAAAAACTTGTTTAAGTATGAAAACGTTTTGTGTATTTACAATACTTGTATAAAGAAAATTCTTTTCATTGAATCTCTGTGGTTCATAGAGTGTAATTTTTAATTGAAAAATTATTTTCATACAATGCGTATAGAATTTAAAAGGACATACAGCAGTGGTGGGCGAGAGAGAAATTAATTCACCTACTGAAGTACTGAAGTGCATATATTTTCAAGAAGATCGACTCAATTTGTCTATCCGATTTTTCTGTAACATCCCTAAAGGTTAACTTTAGTTTGTTTTACAGTAATTTCCCAAATATTTCAGTTTATAACACAGTCGTCAGAATAAGATAACACATTCTTCATGTTAATCCTATGGTGTTTTCTTTTCTACAAAAAAAAAGTGACATTTTATTTAAAAAAATGCAATTTTATGTTCGTTTCTTAAAATTGCTTTGCTCACTAAAAGGGTGGTTAGTTTTATTCTAAAAAACTCACTCTTACTAATGGCATAAGGCATTGCACTTTAAGCCCCGTATAAATCGACAGTGTTGATAATGCCCTGTAAAAAGGTGATTTCTGTTTATATATAGGGCTACCAGACGAAGGTGGGAAAAAATCGCCCGTAATCAGGACAGTAAAGATTTTAAATTTTAATACTTATTTTTTCTATTATTTTATAGTAAAAAACATAAGAAAACATTGTTAATGGTTGGTGGGTAGGTAATTCCATGTCAAATCGACCAAGAGTGGAACCCGACCCACAGTACTTTGTTTCATATACAAAAATAAGGTGAAACAATGTTGTTCCGATGGCACGGTTACTCTTCGTCGAATCGACGAAGCTCATTTACATTTTATTATATAACTTTTTTATGTGTATTTAAATTACGCTCTTTTTTTCACCATCGTGAGCTGATAACAAAAGCTTTAAAAAAATAATTAATTTGAAAACACAAAACAGTGCTTAAATTCGTATCAAATTTTGAGATAGATGAAAAACTTTTATTTTTTATGTTTTATTTTAGTTTATTTTTTACTACTTTAAAATTACTTTAAAAATCATTACGGTAGAATTTTTTTTAAAAACTTCGTCGATTCGACGAAGAGTTACCTTAATGTATCAAAATGAAGAGTAACCTTTCAGGGTTGAAAAAATTACTGTACCGTATTCGTATCTAAATAAATTACATGCAGGACAAATCTTTTTTTATGTTAAATGAGTTTCGCTGCTGCTAGCGGTCGCTAAACTTGTCCTAATTTTTAATAAAATTTTACAAGAAAAATTAAACTTAATTCATATACACTCAGGTCTCGTTTTATGCGATAGATGCGTTCCAAAAAAATCGCATAAATTAAATTTGCATAAAACGATACTCTAGCTTCATATAAAAACTAATGATTCGTTCCAAAATTCTGAAAAACCACATAAATTCAAATTTGAATTAAAAAATCAAAACAAAATCGCAAAAAAAATATGTGAAGCGGACAACCCAAAAATTTTTTTTGTTGGAATATGTATATATATATATATATATATATATATATATATATATATATATATATATATATATATATATATATCTAGCAGATATGAATAAGTGTGCGAAATATTTTTTTTCCGTTGCCGTTTTCAAAAAAATGTTTTTTTTAATTATTATTTTAAGCTAAAAACTAAACAAACGATAAAAAATCTTAGGTGATTCTTATAGAAAATCGATTGATCTCTAAATAAAAAAAAATTAATTTGAAAAAAATAAAAAAAAAATTTTCATCTGCAAAACTGGAAATGTCCAAAATTTTTCCAACTTAGTTCTAATTTTTTTTTTATTTTTTAATCTAAATTGGCCTTAACATATTGTAAAAGTTTTATTATGGGACCTCTATTAGTTGAAAAGTTATGCAAATTTCTTTGCACTCCTACATGTGGTTATTACAATGTTGCACCGTAAAAGACAGGACAGAACGAGTTTACATTGAAATTTTTCTAACTTCCACCTAATTTTTGATTATATGCAATTTTCTTTACACTCCTACATGTGGTTATTACAATCTTGCACCGTAAATGACAGGAAAGAACGAGTTGACATTGAAATTTTTCTAACTTCCACCTAATTTTTGATTCTATTTTTACCGAAATTAGCCTTCGCTGTAAAACTCATATTATATGATCTTCATTAGCTTAAAAACACTTATACAAACATATCGGCTTTGCATATAAAAAACACAATATAACGGTTATATCAGTGATGTAAACTTGGTTTAATTTAAAAAAGCTAAAAAATCTTAAAAAAACATCTAAAATTTCAAAAACCGTAAAATTTTTAAAATAAGTCGTTAATTTAAAAATCGCATAAATTTGAATCCGCATAAAAAGAGACCTGAGTGTACTAGGAAAGAAATTATTAAAAATTTATTTTAAAGAAGTACCACAATTTTTAAGTTAGTATTTGGTTAAAAAGACATTCTTCTTTGATATGAGCCCACACTTTATTTAAAGTATGTATTAGGAATGCTCTGGATGAATCTTAAAAAAGTGTAACTAAAAAAAAACGTAAAAAAAAGTTTTGATGGACAAATAAAAAAACTGAGTGAATACTTTTTTAAATTTTCTCTGCCGTTTAATAAACCAAGTGCCCGCCATTAAGAAGCAAAAGAGAAACTAGCCACTTTTTAGTTCTAACTTAGAGATATATGATCTTTTTTAGAGACCCCAAACGCATTTATTATTTTTTATAATTTAGTACTTTAGATAAAAAGCTATAAATATTTTCTGTACGATAAAATTATCCTATTTTCTTTGTACTGTGTTTAAAAACGTTCTAAAGAAATAAACTTTAAGAAAATCTCTACCGTTAATAGACATTATTATAAAGCCTTAAAAAAAATTCAGGTTGTTTTTGCAAAAAATATGAAAATCGTCAATATTTACTTTAAATTTAAAAAAAACTGAGTATACCGTTTTTTAGTTATTTTTTTTTTAAAATTACCACAATTTGAGTTTAAGTGTCATTTTTTGTGCTTTTTCCGGAACAACAAATTTTACTTGTTTTTAATATTTTTGTATGAAATATTTTTAATTATGATATATTTAAATTGTTTGTATCATTGAAAATTCCTTGCAAGAACTTATAAAAAATTAAGTACATCAATTTTAACATTATATTTAGAAAGATTTGGTAATTTTTAACAATTCAACATAAAAAGTGTTGCCGAATTAATATTTTTTAAAAAAAGGATATATGGGAGGTACTTGAATCCTTTGACGGAATTATTTCAAAACTTGAAATTTTGTTTATTATTATCATATATACCTCCATGCAATATATCTGTCTGGGTCACCTCCTTCTATTTTTGCACAATTTTTTTATACATCAAAGTATTGTGCGACACCTTTCGATTTTAATGAAATTTGGTAAGAAAGTTCCTTTTATCCTATAAGGAACATACAAAACGAAAAAATTTTTTTTCTAAAAAGTTATGTCATATTCAAAATGTCATAACTTCGCCGAATTAGACGAATGTGTTGAGATTATTTCTTCAATATCTCGAAAGCTACCTTACATACGAAGATGTTTTTTATGTTAGTTTAAAGATAATACTTGGGGCTTGTTTGAAAAATGTAATATCTGCAAAAAATTATCTACAAATAAATTTGAGTATTGTAACCAGGGCTGTGGAGTCGTCTGAAAAAAGTACTAACTCCGACTCCAAACGCTGACATTTTTTAAGTACGACTCCGACTCACGACTCCGACTCCGACTCCTACTATATTCTACATGCTAAATGTATATGAGACTCAGTGATATTAACTTTTATTTAATTTTTTTTTTGAGAAGAAATAACCGTACGCAAACATTAATGTGCTGTTTCCAAATGACAGGCGATTGATTATGTAGTAAAATTTATATGAAAAGCACTCATTCCATCGCCTGTCATTTGGAAACAGTTATGAGCAGTATTCATAAACCATTAATTTAAATTTTAAATGTGTTTTAAGAAAAAATTTGATTATAAATTTTTGTTTAAAATACATTTTTAAGCAAAATTATTGTATTTTTTTGAATGTGGCAGTAAATATTAGTTATCAATGTTTTTCTTGGGATTAAAAAATTAATTAACAAGGTTTCGTTTAAATGTGCTAAATTCCCATTTCATACCATTGATAAACTGAAATTTATTGTTGAAGGGACAAGCTATTCCTATGCGCATTTTACTGGTTGCTTAGGCCAGATCGTCAGGAAACTTCATCCAAAGATTTTAGAAAAACTAAAGATATTATACAAATAAAACTGTTAAGCGAATAAGAATTATAAACCCCAGTTTTACTTGTAACAATATCAAAGCTTAAACAAAAACAACAACAATAAAAATTGAGTTTATCTTTTCTTACAGTCCCGACTACAATTGGTTGATTTAATATGCATGTGGCAGTGTAAATAAAACTGAACTGGCAAAATAAAATAAAGTAATTTGTTTTTATTTTTGTTTTTTCTTTACCCTCTTACAACTACCTTTAGAGTTGATAAAAAATCAACCCAAAAAATAAAATTAGTACGCTCACGATCAATCAAAATATGCACTGCAATTGAAAAATGGCAAATTTGCACAATTTATTTTAATTTGCTTGTGTATTATTGCAAACAAATGCAGATTTTTTTTCAGTGCTGCCAGATGTTTTTTGTATTGACAGAATAATTTTATAGAAAAATAGCATATTTGCCCAAAAAATATGCACTGCAATTGAAAAATGGCAAATTTGCACAATGGACATCGTGATTACCCTTATTATAATTAATAGAAACGAATTGTGATAGGTGAAAGCAAGACATATCATTTAACTGGTGATGAAGTTTTTAAAGTGTAGTTACTCCAGATGAAAGGTAATGGGCACAAAATTACTCATCTGATTGGATTTTGTGTGGGCTGATGATAAAGGGTGTTTTTTTTTATAGAGTGACACAAGTTTAAATGATAATAAAACAAGGAAATTTATTTTTAATACCAATGAAACGGGCGTTATTGGAAAGAACATTTTATGAAATTAATGTTTAAATATGATTTCTGCCATGTGGCCTGGCTGGCGAGTAGAGGGCGCAGTATGGAAGATTAATTTTCAACAACTGTTCGCAGCATTTGCGGCCGTAACTTTTCATTTTTTTAAATTGAATGTGTACACTTAGGTTATTTCAGTGACCTCCCTAGAGGGAAGCGAACTGACACCAAAGTAGCCCCGTGATAGGTCTTTGGTGGTAGAGACCGGTTCTAGTTTTAACACTTTCTATGGATAAGACCTATCATTTTTACATGGGGTTGTCATTGGAGGGGGTCAATTGACACCAAATGACCAGTCACACATCTATTCTCAAGGGGGGTGTTTAGTGACAGTTACTGCAATGTAGTATTATTTCAATACAATGTAGTATTATTTCAATAAAACAAGTCCTAGAATTAAATTCAAGAACCAAATTTAAGAAAGTCCAAAAAATGTGTAACGCCACCGGTGAAGACTGTTCTGTAATTCATTACTTTTTCTACATTTTTGTTTTTCATAAACCAGTTACATGATTGGTTCTCCTCTCACTGGTCATGAGATCTTTCTTTTTGTATCTGTTCTATTTTCACAACTCCCAGGACCAGTCCATTGGACCAATTGACACAAATTTCCCGCAGGGCTGTTACATAGTTTCAAATGGTGCCAACTAACACCTACCCCGGACAAAGTGACAAGTCCTCTTTATATAAAGTGCTAAAACTAGAACTGGTCCCTACCACTTAAGAAGTCTCACGTGACAAGTTAGATGTTTGTTTCCTTTCCCCTAGAGTAACTGAATTTCGTACAGTTAACTTGTGTCGTTTGCATTTATTTATTTATTTATTTATTCATAATCTGTAAGCCTATCTGGCCAAGTTGATTATAAAGTTATAATACGACACGTTCAATCAAATACTTATATTTAAAAATATTAACTTTTTACATAACCTAATACTATAATTTGGTAATGGATATGGATTGTTTCCCTAAAATACTTTACGATAAGTAAACATGTAACATTTTTTTAAATTCCTTTATTGAATGTGCAAAATGTCTTTCGTCATATTTATCCTGATTAAGCAAATTATTTACTCTCTCTTTTGCTGTGTTCTTTTCCTAAAACTTAGTTAAGCAATTGCAGAAGCATTAAAAACTGTCAAGCAATTTTAAACACTGGCTATGGCTTCTTGTTGGATGATTAACATGGTTGCCGGTGACAAAAATATGGTTAGATTATGTTTAATCATTTTCGTTAAAAATAGTTTCGTTTGAGGTGACTATATTGAAAATATTTTTTTCGGCGCGTTGTTACAAACATGCTAATTTATCAACACATACTGACTCAAAAGTAGCTACAATGGGTTTTCATTAAAAAAATGCAGCCTTACTCCAAGGGATTTGCATGATTGTGACTGAATATGAAATGCTTAAATCACAAAGTAAAAAAATTATATTTTGTTATTACTCCAGAGTATTGAAATTTATTACAAATGCATTCTCTCGTTTTTAAAACAATTTACATTAAAAAATATGTTTTACAAATGACATAAATGCTTTAAAACATTGGAATTTTGCTATTGAATTTATTGCAATTATTATGTATTAAAATATTTTAAGCAAAGTTATAACCTAAGTACTTAAGTTTTTGTTAAAGAATGATTTGTTTTAACTTGGTTAGGTTAGGTTACATTACCAGCCGCAATCAAGCCCAGCTCAGGAATCAGATAACGAATTAGTAATAAGCTTCTGTTGCGTTACACTGAAAAAATTCTCCAACATTTTTTATCATTTGAAGCATTAATCACTAATAAAATCAGTTTTTATTAAAAATTTAATCAACAAATAAAACGTTTTATCAAGTGAATTAAACGTTTAATCAAGTGCATTAAATGTTTAATTTATACCATTAATTTGTTTGCTAGTGCAAATTTAATTAATTTTTAATTGATATCATAAATTTTTTAATTGAAATCAATTTTTATTTTTTACTGTGTACCATATTTTCCGGTCTCCCTTACCTTTTTGTCAAAATTTTCACTCACGCAGTCGGTTGATTTAATGAAGGAGGGGGATCCTATTTAAATCAATATTAGAGAGCCCAGTTTTGTCCCTTGGTGTTAATTGAACAAACAGTTGAAGTCTTAGATTTCCCAACTCCTGGCAATTACAGAAAATATGTTCCAAAAATATGACTCTTCTTCCCCGTCGTCACAACTTGTATACAGCTCATTGCACGAAAGCCCTATCCTCTGGCCATGTTTCCCAATAGGCCAATGGCCAGCTCTAATCGGAATTAGGTCTTTGAGGTAAAGTATGGACAGCGTTAAAGCCCGCTGAGTACTTATTTCATCTCTAATAGGCCAGATTTTTCAAGTTTCCCCACAGGTAGTTTCATCGATAACATTTTTGTGCGATAAGTGGCTCACTCTCTGATAGCGAAACACCTTGTTATATCATATGTTGTTCCGTTCCGAATCAATGCGCCAATGATTCCGCCGTATAGTTTCCATGTATGCCTCTATGTCCAGGGATCCATTTAATAGTAGCCATTGATTGTCCCGCCATCTCCTCCAGAGACATCCAGCATTCTTGACCAATTCTAAGTGTGATAAACATGGCCACTTTACTATTGGTAATATGATGAATACCCCTACCAGATATTTCACCATACTGAATGTGCCCCGAGCCTGTATAGATGACCATAATCTCGGCATCAATAACATAACAATAATCCGGCATGCTCCAGTCCAACTGCTGGCAGTATTAAAAACCCATTGATGTATATTTTTATTACATCTGCGGGAATTTGTAGCTCATCATACTAAACCAAAATGCTTATGGTAAAGCCAAGATCAGTGATTGGCTCTGGTGTGATTGTATCAACGTACAAGTGCCAATTTATCTCATATAGAACTCCAGCATGTTCTATGTTGTTGCCTCTTCATGCGCTAGTGTCCTTTGCCGTACCGCTTGCTTTAACAAAGCGCTTTTACTGTTATTTATAAGTCTTAAATTCTTTAACTAAAAATATCTAACTCAAAGCAATTTAATTTATTTCTAATGTTTAATCAATATTCAATTTTAATAGCTTTAATCTCTTTGTTTAAATCGAAATCAATAGCCACATAAGTAAATGCATTGCAATTTAACCAATTGTAATTAGTATTAAACATTATCTATACAATTTGCACATAATTATCAACAATTAAAAGCTTATTACCTAAAATTTATATACAATTTTCCAGTAAAAACTAAACACCAATAAAAATGCAAAAATGCAAGTAAAAAGTCGCTTCGGAAATAAATTTTTATAAAACACATGGAAATATCGCTCATTTGCATCAATAGTGCCATAAATCTAAAAAGACTATTTTTCATTACAGACGTATAAAGTTTCTGACCGTAGAAACACAATTGCACCGAATGAGTGTAGGAGCGTACGATGCACAGCGCTCTGTCACATACGCATAACTAAAGTTTAATAAAGTACTTAGAATAATTATGTTGCAGTATTTTTCGCTGAAAGCCACATTATTTAATTGCAGATAAATTGCTAAGGTGACTATAGAGCCTAAATCACATATATGCCACTACGAGGCATATAATCGAACTCAAATAAAATCAATTTTTAAAATAAACAATACCATTCTCCTCTTTTCCAAGAGCAACATGTTAAAGGTGATAAATATCTCTTTTATCGCGCAGAGAAAAAATATGGTTGGGCATAGTTGCGGCTAGTATACCATGTTTATTGTAACAATATATTGTTGTCGTACACAAAAAATTGTTATTTTTAAAAAAATATAAGTTTATCACAATTATAAATTTGATTATTGTCAACCGAAAAATAATCATTTTTCTAACAACTATATTATGATAACTTTGAAAACATATTATATTACTCATAACCATTTCATGATAACTTTCTATACGTGTACTCATAAAATGTTTAAGATGCAAACAAAATATCTTTACTCGAATAATATTTTGTTATCGCCATTTCTAAAATAATTTTGTATCAGTTGTGTCGTTTGTTTTAAATATGACTATCGAATTATTTGTTAGTGAGTTGTTGAAACACAATTAAAAAAAATACCTATTAAGAAAAAAGTAATAAAAAAAAAAATTGTATTTACATTAAAAATATTGTAAAGTGCCACAAAATATCCCAGCGGTAAGTATTGAAAGGACCGAAAGTGGAAGGCCTGTTTATATGCCTCTGTACTCCTTTCTTTGATATACGGCTTGTAAAATATCATTCCTTTAGAAATATGCCTTCTAGAAGGTATAAATTACTTTTAAAAACCCCTTCCAAAATATTCATTACACATTCGCTACGAAGTTGTTCAATTTTTTTTTTTTTTTTTTTTTTTGTTTCTTATGACATTCTGTACTCCCTTCTTTGGAAAGTTAAGTTCTTATATTTTTTGGTCTCTAACATTATTTTAAAACAGTTTTATATATTACTTTATGCGCGTGATCTTGTTTTTATAACGGGGTTTTCAATTTTTTTGTTGTCTTAAAACGCCTCGTTTTTTATGTAAACGTATATGTTGCGGGTCAGCTGTTTCGTTTATCTTTCCAAGTTTATTTAAATATAGGTACTCTTACGTAAACATGACGTTGCGTTGCGGATGAACCTGATAAAATAAAAAATTTTCTTCGTATAAATGTTAACGTTTGATTATGTTTGTTGATAAAGCGAATATTCCATCGACAAACATGACCCAAATCTACTGGCTCGTTATATTTTGAACGATTGATATGAGATATGGCAGGGCTTATTTGGTTACTTTGAATAAAGAACTACATAAAATTTATTTGTGGGCAACTGCAAATGGTCTTGGAATTAACCCCCGAAAATCCAAATGTATTATTATACGTAAACGTCTGGCAAAAATTGATTTTAACCTTATGCCCAATATTTCCATTAATAATCAATGCATAGAAATTGTAAACACAGCAAAAAACCTCGGAATTATTTTTAATAACACATTAACATGGTCTGACCATATAAAATATGCATGCGGTCGTACGTTTTCCATGGTAAGAACACTTTGGCGAACTCAATACTGCACACCAATCAAAATTCGAATACTACTTGCTAAAACGTACTTAATACCCATTTTGTTATATGGTTGTGAACTTTTTGCAAGTTGTGACGCAATAAGTGAAAATAAACTAAATGTAACATTTAATAATATTATTCGTTATGTCTATGGATTAAAACGTCGAGCACGAGTTTCAACATTTGCAATGAAACTATATGGCATTTGTTTTAAAGATCTGCTAAAGACGCGTATCTTAATTTTTGTACACAAAATCATCTACATGAAACAGCCTGAACATTTATATGTAAAACTTAAATTCTCAAATATTGAAAGTAGAGGAAGAAGACTAATACCATTTAGACATTATAGCCTTATATCATTGTGGCAATTCTTTATCCATGCCGTTCAGCTCTGGAACTCAATTCCATATTGTTCTCAACTTTTATGTAACGCACATGAGTTCAAAAAGTCTATAATTAATTTGTTTTCCACATTTGATTAATTAACAATAATTACTATTTGATTTTAATAAAATAATTACTCTTGATTATTATTATTAATTTATTTATTTTTTATAATCTATTTCTTTAATACATATATATTGATGATTTTGTAAATAGTTTTAAGCTTTAACATTACAACATTTTGCTAATACTTAGTTCTGTACTGCAATATGAGACTCTTAGTCTTGTGTATGGAACGACAAATAAATAAATAAAAATAAAAATAAAAAAATAAAAAGAGGGCTTAACATTTTTGTGGCAGTCGTAAACTTAAGAATTAAATTAAGATTTGACTAATTTTTGTTACTTCATACCAGTGTTGCCAGAAGTAGGGGAAGTTCCCTACATGTAGGTATTTTTGATACTAAAATAGCAGCGTAGGGAAAATCGGACAGATTTTTTATAATATCCAAAATGTAGGGATTTTTCGTCAATCGCATTATTTATGAAAAAAATGCAGAAAAAATTTTTTTTTGTGATTTTTTCTTGTCCAATAAGGTTGAAAAATTTAGTTTTCCCTAAAATCGCATTAAAATATACTCGTATTGCCAGAGTTGTTTGTTTGCTTAAAAAGCCGACTCTAATACGTATGTATGTATATGTTTTTTCTAAGATATCATTCAATGATGAAAGATTTAATTGAATTTAAAAATATCGAAATGGCCCTAGCATATTTGAATAGACCACTGAAAATTTTTTAAAAAAATGGTGTTACTTTTCGCGGTTGTCAAAAAAATTTCACCCACAAAACGCGGTAAAATTTGAAACAAAAAATATTTTAGTTTTTTTATTTTTTTAGCCAAAAAAAGCAAATATTTTTTTTTAGGCAATATGTTATAATTAAACAACATTTTTCATTTTACTATTTTAGTTATCAATATGTTATAATCAAACAACATTTTTCACTTTAAAGCTTCGTACAGTGTTGTCATTAAAAATGACTAAAAATGTCTTGCAACTGTGTGAACATTGAACGCTATTTTCATTTGGCAGATGTGTTAAATTAAGTGCATCTGACAATGGCACCATTGTCAGAAAAATGACAACATTGTAAGATCTGACCACCGTCTGTACTAATAACATTTTTAAAATTTTTATTTAAAATTAATGTACTTTTTTATTTGGGAAATTTTACATAGTCATTTTTGTGGGTGAGGTTTTTATTCCAAAATGACCCGAAAATTTGTTTTCGTAAAAAGCACAACATTCGCAATCGTGTGGTACTGGGGCCAAAATTTGGTTATTGCCTTGATGTACATATTTTTTTTTAGTTTTGTACTTATTTTTTGTCAAAGCTTTAATATAAATATTCGAATAAAATTCATTTTTTAAACTATGGTATTTTTCTATTTTTTCAATGACAATAATGCATAGGGATATTTTGTAGGGGAAATCTTTTCAACGTGTAGGGAAAAAACGGATTTTTCTTATCCTGTGTAGGTATTTTTCCGAAAAATCTATTGGCAACACTGCTTCATACATACTTGATATGTGAAGATTGTGATAATTCATATCTTTAATCAAAAATCGTTTTTCGTTTAGAAATTTGTTTGATCGAAAATACAAGTTTATTTTGTGATCACAGAAAATAAGCTTAAAATAGAATAATAACCAAAAATCGTATTTTCATATAAAAAATACAAAAAAAAAAAAAACAAAATAAAATGGCTTAAACTCCTTAAATAAGCATTTGATTGAAAATAAAAGCTTGTCTTGTGATCAAACATATTTTTTTGGCTAAAGTTGTTATTTGATAAAAAAAAAAACATTTGCTTGTAACTTCCAAACGGAACAATTAGTTTTTTTTCATCACTCATATTTTTAATCAACAATCAATTTTTTATGAAAACATTTAAAACGCTTGTTATTTTTTCAATAAGTTTATAAATTAAAAAGTCACTAATTTTGCGATCAATCGTATTTTTTTTAACAAAAACCAATTTCTTGTGAGGAAATTTTAGAAATGTTAAACGCTTGCAATTATTTTCTCTACTTAAAGACCACGCGTAAAAATAAATGTAAGATCTTTTTTTAAAAGTGTTGCAGAATAGTTTAAAATTCTACTTGACAAATTATAAAGGTTTATATCAAGGAATCTTGGAATTTTTCATTATAAATTGCAAACATATTTTTTTCTGTGAACTTTAAAACAAAAATTTATGCTATGTTCACATTTGGGTTTTTAAACGCGTTTAAGCAAAATGTTGATTAAGTTAATCAAAGCCGTTCACATTTCATTTGAGATCATTAAGATGACAGATGATTAAGAAAAAAAAACACAACAAATAAATTTATATTTCTTTAAAGTATTAAAAATTGATAAAAACACTTTTATAAAGTTATCTGAAGATTATTTTAATCATTTTAATGATGAAATTGTGAACATTTATGAATTATTTAAGGAAAAAAATAAAAACCATTAAGCAGAAATCGTGGACGGTTGTACACGATCATGTTGGCGATTCTACATTTGAGGTATGTTCAGTGGATTCTTCGTGATTTATGAAGTGATTTAGTTGTAATCATGTCAATTTGAAGTGATTAACAAATCACTTCAATGTATGGGTAATTATCTCGATTTTAAAGTGATTAGAGCTTAATCACGTTCGAGCTCCTTAAACGCGCTTAAGAACCCAAATGTGAACATAGCATTAATCCAACTAGGATATTTTCAATGGGAAATGGAGGAGAAAAATATGAATTAAAAAATGTTGTAGCTTTTTTAATCGGCAGTTTAAATGCTGTTTTGCATTCTTACCATTGAACTTGTATATTCATATGTATGTATGTATGTGTTGTATGTTCTCGTTTTTCAAATATTTCTTTTCTTTCGGTCAGTAACAGATCGATCGGTGGTACACGAGCGGGTTCAGCCACAGCCGCGCTGGATATAGTCCGGTATGCTGACGTTATTCGTATCGAGCAAGTCCTATGCACTTTTTCCAGGATCTCCATAAGTTTCCTGTTTTTTTTGACAGCATCGCTGAAAGCAGGAGCTGCGTAAAGCACCTGTGAGTATGCAACCGTGGCAATTAATCGTCTGGTGGTTTGTCCTGGACCCCTAATATTTGGCATTATTCTGGCCAGTTTCGCCGCTGTTCAGTTACCATCCTAATGTGTGGTTCAAAAGATAGCTTGTTATCCAAGATTACTCCCAAGTATTTCAGGGTTTTGTTGATAATCAGCTCATATCCTTCAACGGTGTAGAGGGTTGGTCCTCTAACAGAGCCACATCATCTGCGTAACCCACTAGTTTCGAACCCGCTGGCAAGTTTATGTTCAACAGTCCATCATACATTAGGTTCCATAGGAATAGACCAAGAATAGAGCTTTGGGGAACACCAGCAGACACCTCGTATTAGTTTACTCCACCTTCTATTTCATATTCCAGTATTCTGTCCTGCAGATAACCATCTACCATCCCGATCAAGTATTCCGAAAAATTTCGATCTCGCATTGCTTGACGGATTACATTCCAGCTCCCAGAATTGAAAGCATTTTTAATGTCCAGAGTTACGATAGAACAGAATCTCATATTTTCCATGGCTTTCTTTGCAGTATTTACAACCTCACGGATAGCACCAATAGTTGATTTTCCTTTTACAAACCCACACTGCATGTTTGAGAATCCGCCGTTTCTATTTATTTCCATCTCAAGTCTATTCAGCAGTAATTTCTCCAAGAACTTTCCACAGGTATCTAATAGACATAAGGGTCTATATGAAGATGGATTATCCAATGGTTTGTCAGCTTTACGTAGCAATACAAGGTATTGTTTCTTCCACGCCTTTGGAAAGATTCCCATTTTAAGGCAACGGTTGAAAGTATCCTTAAATATATCGGGCCAATGCTCACACACCAGGGACACGATCTCATTTGGGATCCCATCTGGTCCTGGTGCCTTGTGTTTTTTTAATGTGCAACTTACATCAATTACCTCTTTGTGCGAGAAAAGGTCACAATCCTCTGCACATTGAGGTAGGGAAAAATTAAAACCGTCCCTATCAATTTTGGGGAAAAGTGTGGTCACTATAGTATATGCCCAAGTTGGATCTTTTATGCCTGGTATTGTGTTTCGATTTCCTAGTTTCCTCATTATTATTTATTTCGTCACATGGAAGTTCCCACGATTTTTTTTTGAGTCTATGGTCGCCATTCTAAGGCTTTTTCTAGCTCTTCTATACGCTTATATTATCGCTAGGTCACCTTTGCTTCGCATGGGTATTCGTTTTGCCCTGTGGCACTCTCCTCTGAGTCTGGCAATTTCCTCATTCCACCAGTAAGCATGCTTCCGTGATCGACCAAGAACTTTGGTTCTGGTCATTCCCGCATTAAAAATCTCGGTAAGTATATTGGTAAGTTGACTATCACCTGGTATTCAAACTATCTCCTATTTCTGTTGTAGTTCTGATTGTCGTAAGGTTTTCTAAACATAATTGCTTGTTTATCTTTCGAGTGTTCCATCTGATTCGAGTTTGGTTCGTAGTAATATTGTGACACTATAGATCTATTTCCATTTCTATATATTGGTGATCACTAAGTGTTTCCTCCTCTAGGACTTCCCATTTTAATGCTTTAACTGCTATTGATGGTGACGCAAAAGTTATATCTATAATCGATCTAGATTCCCTTCTTTTGGAAGATAACGGCCCTCTGTAGGTCGCGGACCTTCCTTTATTCAAGACAATCAGTCCCAAAGATGCAATCATTTCACTTACCGAAATACCTCTTTTATCTGTCTTTGCTGAAAGCCATTCTGATGACTTGCTGTTAAAATCGCCTCCTAACAGAACCGGCTTATTGCCATTCTTTACGTGTTGTTCTAGTTTGTCAATGCTATGCTGCAATTCTGATATCTCCATGTTCGGTGAAAAGTAGCAACTATATATTCGAACATCATTAGTGTGTAGGACAACGAAATTTTCATTTGTTTCCTCAATTCTATTTACTGCGATCTGTGGGTTACGCAGATATATAGATGTCTTGCCCAGAGCATCTTGGTACCAAGCACTTCCTTCAATTCTGGCATAATATTCACTTATTAATACTATTCCTTTGTTCATAGCATTGCTTATCATCAGCTGTTGAGCTTCACGGCCTCTTCCTAGATTGATCTGAAGTAACTTAATTGCCATTTTTATAGCTACATTAACTGCTAGCACCTATAAAGTGGTTAACATCCTGTCGGCCAGCTTTCAAGCAGATCAAGCATCTCGGATCATTTTTACACCCGTTTTATTTATGTCCATCTATACCGCATTTCATGCATGTCTGTCTACGATCTTTACCACGACAGTCCCGGACAATGTGCCCTTGCTCAAGACATCTGAAGCATCTCTTGGCAAAGATTTTCCTTCTTACACGACAAAGTACAAGTCCAACTTTGACCCTGTTTCTCCTTAGTAACGTAACAGCGATATTTCTTGGTACTTCTACGAGTGCCTGTTTTGTACCGCCGTAGAAGTCTCTTATATTGCGTACTTTAATTCTGCCATATTCAGTTTAAGCAGAAGCCTGCAAGATGGCACTGGTTATTTCTCCTTCGTCTGTTGTTTCTCCCATGTCTCTAATATCCGAGAGGTATTTTTCCACTACTGTTTGAACTTCAAGATTGTTTCCAAAAGATTCTTTTATAGCGCTTTCTAGTTTTCTCGCTTGACCGTGAAGGTTTTGCGGATCTTTTTTATACCCACATTTTTTATACCCAATATACGTAAGACTTTGTGGGATAGTGTGTAACGGCCTTAAAAAGCATTTTTTATAGGTATTCAATATGTACTTCTTTTGTATGTACTCTAGGGTGGTCGTTAACTGTATGGAGCATATATTTTTTCTATTTTTCCATGCTCTCACCCCCCAATTCGGTGGGTATTGTTAAAAAACGACACCAAAAAAGTTTTAGAACAATCGGCGAAGGCTAAACTGTTCCTCACGTCCACCAAAGCTTGAGACAAATCGTTAAGTCCGACTTTTATGCCTTATAACTTTGAAAATATTAATTTTGCATAAACACCGTTTTTACAAATTTTGTTATTAGTGAAGTTTTCAACAACTTTTGTCTAAATAAGTTTTCTCTAAATCTCATATTTAACTAAAAGTAACAAAAAAAAAGAGCAAACAGCAGCATTGATGAGAATTTTTTCTTAGAACATTTTTTCTTACACACGTCAATTCAACTTCATATCCCATACAAAATTTTTAGTACAGACTAGGAATATATTGAAGAAAGAAGGATAAAATATATTATCGACCTTCGTTAGTTTTTTTTTAACATCTTCCAAACACAAACTTGTTTGCTTAGGGAGGCTGCCATACAAATATTGCATTTTATGAAATTCTTAAATTTAATAGAAAATTTTCGTCTTTTGTGCATAAAATCAAAAGTTGTGAACAGATTTAAATCACTTATGGCTTTTTTTGTTTGCAAATTTTGTTTTTTATATGTCTAAAAAAATTATAAGCACAGCTGCGTCTTCCAATTTTTTATGATTTTTTAAAGAACAATAATTTTGAAATTTTGCTAAAAAATGATTTATTTTTTTCTAAAAAAATTAAGTTTCTAAAATAACTGCGCATATGAAAAACCTTAAGGCTTTTTAAAGGTCATTTTATTGCGGAATTTCGGTTTTTTTAGTTTCCTTAATAAACTAAACCGTTTTTGAGTAACGCGAAATAACGGCCTATCTCCAAAACAAAAGCTAACCTAAAAAACGGTTACAGCCACTGGATTCAGCGTACCCGAATTAGTTTAAAATATTAGGTGCCCGGCTGGTCTGTTTTTTTTTTCAAATAAATAATAAAAATGGTTTTCAACAAAATGAAAGATACGTGATTCATAGAAAATGCGTTTCTTTAATAAATTAAAAATTTTATTTTTTTTTGTGGCTTTTTTAATATTTTTCAGTTTAATTTGTTTAATAAGAGATTAAGAAAAAACTTGTTAAGAACTATTCTACAAAATTAATATTTTATAAGTTATGAAACATAAAAGTCAGATTTCATGTAAAATATAATTTTACTCAAACTTTGGTAGGCGTGAGGGATGGCTTAGCCTTCGCCGATCGTCCTAAATTTTTTTTCGTGTGAGACCTAAAGAAATCCAACTTTTGATTTTAACGGTCACCCTTACGTACTCATAGAGTACTTTAATAGAAGCCCTTTTTTCAGTACACCTTTGTTATGCCTTTTAACAATCCTTTATTAAAAGGATTTCTTAAAGACATGCATCAGAAGGGCTAACAAAAGACCTTCTTTGGAAAGCCTTTTAGAATTCTTTGTTGTGAAAAAGGTGCTGTATCATTATATGATTACTTCTTAATTTAATGTAATTAACATGATAATAATATGATTTCTTGTTAACTTATAATGATTAACATGACAGCAATATGATTTCTTTTTAACTTATTATGGTTAACATGACAATAGTATGATTAAGGGAAAAATATTATGATGTAATATTACGAATATATTTGTTCATAATATGATTCAATAATAATCAAAATATGGTGACTACAATCATGACTCTTATCATAATCAGCCCAATTATGAATAAAAATTTCCTGGGAGTTTTTTCCCGTTTCCCATTTTTACAATTGAATTTACATAGGAAAAATGGGAGAAGGGAGAAAACTCCCTTAATATGTTGCCCACAACCATGTATTTTCTTTGCGTGATGGTAAGTTGAAAAAACCATATATTTTTATGGCTTTTTGATGGAGTATTAATTTAACCATAATATGGTTGCCAGTGAAAATACTATTCGTTAGAAGTAGTTTGCTTGGAGCTGACCATATCGATAAGTGAGTTTACTCTGCGTGTATACTTTTGTGTAAAAACGCAAACATTTTTATACATTTAATTGCCAGTTTAGAGCATTAAACACTAAAAAATAATAGTGACATTAATGGTTCTCATTAGTGGTGGGCAATTAAAGTATAAAAACTGTTTGTTAGAGTTTTTGTGTCTGCCAAAGTGCCCAATAGTTCTGAGAATTTTATTGGGCGTAACTTAAAAGTCTTGCTATTGCAATGTGTGTGCCTTTAAAGGAACTTTAATGCTGTAACACTTCTACATAAGAAATCTGTAGTTTCCCCAACATAATGGCCTTTGATCGACCCGCTCTAATATAGACATTTTAAAGTTGCTTTTTGAAACTTCATAACTGCTGGGTTTTCTACCATTTAATGTGAACAACGAACCAAAAATGTTCATTGTTATCGTTTTATTTGCGTACTTATAAAACAGTTTGTTTTTGTTGGCCCTTAAATGGTAAAATTCGTTTTTCTGCTTATACTTTTACTTATAAAACGCAAAAGTGTGAAGTGTTAATCGACCGAAATGTAGTGGAAGTTAATAAAATTAAGTGAGAATATTTACGGAGAATATTTCACTTAAAATAATGGCCAAGGAAATCGAAATAAACATAAGTAGTAGTATTATGTAAAAGTAATGAAGTTAGGTAAGTTTCTTTTTTGGCAATGGCACAGTAATAGTTTGATGTGAAACAGAAGGAAATGTTGTGACAAATTTTCACTTTAAGGTAATAAAACAATTTATAACTCTGTTCAGTTTTTGTTACAAAAATATAAATTTTAACATAATAAAAAGTCCCTTATCAATATTTTATTTTTATTAAAAAACAAGTTTAATGACTTTCGCGTTAAATGTTTTTATTGCATTTTTGTAATGAACTCTTGTTTAGTGTACTTAAAGGTAGCATTTAGTTCTTTTAAGCTATTTTGTTGCTACATATTTATTTAATCATTTTTGAATGCCTGATGATGTAAGTTGGTAAAATTCCGTTGGCCAAAATGGTGTACCGTACTAACTTTCGCTGAGCAAAAAATAGTTTGAATGGGTTCAAAAGCAAAATTATTAAGGGTTTTCATGATATCGCTTAAAAGTCTTGCAATCTGGGCATTTTTACGCCCTCGCAAATGAACTGTCAAAAATTGTATGAGAATTCATTTACACAAATTTCGTAAATTTGCCCAACAATTTTGACTCATAAACTTGCGCTGTTCAATTGTGCATTTAAAGAAACAGATCTTTTAGTGCTTTTAACGTCGTTTTCAATGAAAAATCCAAGTGTTTACAAAACAAATTTCACAAATTTCAACTTTTGTTTTTACATTTTTGAATTTTCTTTTTTATTTTATTTTTGTATAGACGTTTCTTACAAACTGAAATCAATTGTTTAAAATTACACAAATATTAAAAAGGTTCTTTACGAAACGAGTCTCGCAAGTTTGTCTATTTGCACAAATGGCAGTTTTAAGCGATATTAAGAAAACCTTTATTGTTCTGATAAGAATTTGCTTAGAAAGTTTTAAAGAACTTATAAATGAACTTATGGTTGGACCATCCATAGTGCACGATGTTAATTGTGAATAACAATTTAACGTCAAGTTTTTTTGCCCAACTTATTTTGACATTTCTTTGTTTCAGTGTTTGACAAATTTAACCACGATGTTGTACACAATTGAGCAGCACGTTAAGATTGTTGAAGCCTTTTAAGAAATTGGGCGTAAAAATCAAAATGCATTTCGTGAACTTTGTGATTTTTTTGTTTAAAATCGGGAGAATTGTGCGCAAAATTCAGCAAACTGGATCTGTAGGAAATGTGAAAACAGCTGTGCATGCTCGGACTGTTCGATAATGGGCTGGCGGCGTCATGGCGCCATACTGCATCGAAAATGCCAAGCAGTTACCGTGAATTGTGTTTGCTATCGTGAGATAGCAACGGACTTATTGTGGTCACAAATTGAAGATATGAACCTGGACGATATGTGGCTTCAACTTAAGAGTGGCACTTGCCACACAGCCAATGAAACAATGGCTATTTGCGCGAGAAATTCCATGGCAGTCACGATCATGTGATTTGACACCGTTGGACTTCTTTCTCTGGGGGATATTTAAAAGAAACAGTGTACGTCAATAAGCCAAAAACAATTAATAAGTTAAAGGATGAGATAGTTCATTACATTAACGACATTGCACCTCAATAATGTCTCAGACATCATTACAGAGGTATGTCACCGAAGACGTGGCGAGCATAACTGTCATAGATCCTTCTATAATAAAAAAAATAATAAGATGCAATTTTTGAAAACTTTTTGTTTTATTTACAATTAGCATCGTTTTGGTTGGACCAACCTTTATTAAACTCATTCCCTAAAATACCCGCTTTGTATTAAAAGCAATATATTATACAGTTTAGTTTTTTGTGACGTCATTCGGACGTCAAGCGCAGTAGCATTTTTTTTTTTTTTGAAAAAGTAAATTGCTATCTATGTTTGCTGCTTTATGCATGTTGTTTTATGCATGATGTGTTTCCAAGATATTCAGTGCCAAAAGTAACTTTAAGAATTAAACGTTTATGAATTTTACAAGATTGCTTGAAGGTAAATGTTCATAGCCACCATTTAAGACTTAATGCTAGAAATCGAAATACAAGAATATATTTGTGAATAAAATAACTGCATTCGGCTTAAAACTGACAGTTGATCCTTTAAACCTTAAAACATTTCCTTAAACACTAAGTGGAAGGGACCATTAAAAAGTGTCTTCACAAGGGAAATGTCTTCTCAAAAGAACTCGATGCTGTTTTTAAGAACGCTGCCGGGACCAGGGAAGAGTGTCCGTCGAAAGAGGGTGTCCGCTTAAGGAAGGGTGATTATACTGCAATCGATTTTAAATCACACACCAAAGTGGTCTGTGATCTCATATCGTCGTCCTTAACCGACCAAACATTTAAAGCTTATTTTTAACATAAATTACATTTAGCCGTAATTGATATTTTATGCCTTGAATCTTAAAAATCCTTCAAAACTATTTCCTCTCTATAGACCACATGCGTATGAGTAACAAACAATTTAATTAAATAATAAGTATACGCACGCAACCACTCCTTTTTTCAGTTGTTTAAAGAAACTTATTTCAAAACTCAAAAAGCGAAAAACCCCTATTGTTTGCTAAAATAATAACCCTTATAAACATATGCATAAATAAAATTGCATATTAAAAAACCTTACCATAAACTTGTTTACAATTAAGTCTGGAAAATTATTTGTTTTTTAAATTTTCATATTAATTAAATAACATTAAGTATACGCAGTGCTGTTTTTAGTTTTGCCATTCCATTATTGTAGAATTTTTTCCCGCAATTTTTGTTTTTATTTTGTGAAATTAATTAAACAAACAAAGTAAAGAAAAGAAAACAAAAAATATAGTTTAAATAAGTAGTTGTTGTGGTAATGCATGAACATGTTTGTGTATATTGTACTCAACCTCAGAATACAACAACGTTTCGCTAGTTTGTTTAATGCACAAATAAATGCAATGTGAAATTATTTATAAGCAAAACACATGCTGGGGCAAACATTTTTCCTTTGTTTCTTTCTTTCTCTTTTTTTTCGTAAAATGAGAAAAAAATATCTTATGAATTTTCTCTTACCATGCAATGGAGAAAAGTCATTTCGTTATTTTTATTCTATTTTGAAAATAAAATTGGATCTTAAAACTGCAGGAAAAGGAAGAAAGTGTAGCTGTTTTTTTTTGTATAAACTTTGAAAACATTACAAGATATTTGCCTTGAAAGACAGTAATAAAGATTTATGTTATAATTGTGGGTTTTCTTCTTTCAGGTTTGTAATTACATTAAGTAAGTAAAAATAAAATGAAAAACTAAGCAGCCTTAAAAATCGTATTCTAAAACTGTTGCAAATAATTGGCAGTAGCAATTACAGGTGCTTTGTGTAATTGCTTGGCGAAGGCGTTTAAGATTTTTAATTTATTTAACTAATTACAGTTTGAACAATTTGTTATAAATATTTTTTTGTAAAACTTTCCTTTAATAATCTTTTACATATCTTAGTTCCTTGTTTTGTTTTCAATTCTTTAACATCAAAAATCATTTTAGGCGTTTTTATTATCGTTATATGATTTACAACGTACGAATTTTCGCTTCTTTGTATTTGCTTTGTTATGACTAAAAAATTTAATTTCCTAAAGTCGTAAATAATAAAAATCTATTAACTGTTTCAATGCGAAAAACAATCAAAAACAAATTTTGTTAGAAATATGGGTATTCTACAAAATTCCTATTTCTATTTCGATTTTAATTTAAAACATCAACTTAACTAAGATCACATAAGCGATTGTTGTAGACTCTATAGCAAATAAATATGGATATTTGGGTGGGTCAAATTGTATGGATGAAAAAAAAACTGAAAAGTCGATCCATATGTATAAAATCAAATACTATTCTGTGAAAATCCACATAGAGACTTGAAAAGACACTACAGAATTAGTTTGTTTGAAGAAAATCCGGTTATTTATAAAAATTACCAAGACTTTGTCAACTTTCGACCGGTTTTTACATATGAAATCTCAAAAAGAAACTGGGAATTATTTTCTTTCGTAGGTTACTTTATATTATATTCAAAATTTTTTTATTTTTCGAATTTATTCTATGAGCTTAATTTCAGTTTTATAAAGCTTTTTTGTAATAGTTCTATTCCTTAAATTTTTAGGAATGACTTTTATGAAATCTTATAATATGTAATGAAAAGCAATTGTTTTTAAGACGATTGTTTTTACACAACAAGAAAAGCACTCTGGATAAATTTAGCTTTTTGTACTTACTTTAAGTAAGAGTCGTACTCAAAAATTCAAGTACGAATAATACTAAAACGTAGTCAAAACAATTCTAAATGGGATAACTTTCGAAAATCAATCCCGGAATTTCTTAAAATAAGTACAAAATTCTTAAATCAATTTAAAAAAGATTAAACGTTTCGTTGGTAGTGCCACTCTGAGAGTAAAATAACAAAGTGAGGGTTTCAATCTCATATAACTTATTAGTCTCATCTCTCAGCATTGCATACTTTTATGCGTGCATACGCTTGTGTTTTTCAAAATTTGTTGTACAATTACAACAACACCACACAAGTTGTAAATAAATGATTGCCTTGTTGTGTGTATAAACAACAAATACAACAAAACACGAAGAAAAACAAATGATTTTCATGTTTAAAAAGAAAAATTGAACTCTTGCTTCTCATTTAATTATATTTTTTTTATATTAATACTATGTACATACGATTTTTAAAGTCAAAACGATATCGGTAAAACTGGTAAGTAAATATATCATAACAATTTTTTCTTGCTAATTTCTATTTTGGTTTTTTTCAATCACGAATGCGGGATGAAATCAACTTTATAATACTTGAATCACGCGCATTTTGAGATTGATTCAATCTTAGTTAACCCTCCGATGAGTGACAGTTCTGAGCTTCACAGCCGTGTGAAAAGGTCCCTACGGACCTTTTTTGTAAATCATGTTTTTTTCATATAAAAAATTTTTTTTTGATTTTTGTTTTTATTGTTTATAACTAAATTCTACATACAAAAATAATTTTTTCAATTTTTTTAAAGGCAAGGAAAGGCACAATATTCTAATTTTATACTACTAGCAATAAACCAGTTCTTAGAATTTTTTGTTCTTAGTATTTTTTGTTCTTAGTATTTTTGTTCTTCGAATTTTTTTTTGGGGGGGGGGGGGGGGTTGAAGTGGCCGAAGTAGGAGTAATTTCAGTTTGAAAAGGCAAAAAGGTCCCAAGGGACCTTCTCACTCATCGGAGGGTTAAACTTAAATCTTTTTCGTATTATTTTCAGTACGAGCTCGGATTAAATCAATTTTATAATTCTTGAATCAAGCGCATTTTGAGATTGATTCAATCTTTGTTTTACTTAAATCAATCTCATTTTCGGATTATTTCAAGAACGAATTCGAGATTGAATATGGATAAGTTAAGTATTTCGCGATTGGAAATCCGTACTTAAATCAATCTTTCTGTACTTGATTAAAGAAAATCCGTACTCACCTTACTATTAATACCGCTTTGTATTGATTTGAGTACGGATGGATTGATTTTGTGTGTAGCATGTGTGATAAATTTCTATTGATTTTGAAGTCTATTTCTGATAAACATATTTACATACATAAGAAAGAATTTTAAAGAATATATACACAGCAAAACAGAGGAAAATGTATTAGAAATCAATTTTTAAAGACACAGAAAACGATATTATCGTTTTCAAGTCGTTTTGTTTTAAAAATCGTTTTCCATCACATACCTGATTGTTTCTGTAAAAGAACATTCCAAAAAAATGCTATTAGAAAATTAAAAAAAATCTAAAGAAATAGAAAATTGTAAATATGTTTATAATTGAAAAAATCTCCAAATATTTGTTTTCTTTTTTTTAAGAATATAAACATTTGAAAAAACCGATCCCTTTAAGTAATACAACGATATGGAATTAGGATAAAAAGTTTACGCATCAAAAAAAAAAAAAAAAAAAAAAAAGAAGAAGTCATAGTGGATTTGAGAAAAAATAAAGAAGAAAATGGAAGATTTTCCATAGTTGTAAATTAATGGACGGAAGTATCTTATTTATAATATGATTTTTTTTTTTATTAATTTTTTTATTCGTTATTCTCATCGATTAATCGAATAATTTTTCAGATTTAATCGTTTGATCGAACGAACAAAAACAATTATTTGAATTATTCGAACAAAGCTGAAAGGCGAATAATTGACAACTCAAGTTGCTTGATTCTATGAATTTGGTGTAAAATTGGTGATTAGATACAATTTTTAGTTTTTTCTGTATTCTTGAGTGTGATCACACATTCGAGGAACTAAACGATGTTTGCAACTCAGCAACTTATTTTTTTTTTTTGCATTCATGACATAAAATATTAATTTGAATATTTTTAATCCGGCTAAAGTTCTTAAAATTTTATTTTTATGAAGAAAGGAATTTTAAAACATGAAATTAATGAAAATTTACTGAACATATTTTATTCTTGACTGAACTGGGAATCGATCCCTGGTTTTCACTCTGACATGTTTCGATAGTAACAACACTATCTCTTCAGAGGGGTTTGCCGTTTAACACTCACCGCCATTGAAGACTTTTGTTTTTTTTTAATACTTTTTGTCAAGAATAAGGCTGATTAAAAATATTTAAATTTGGATTAAAAACCATGAACTGTTCAATTATATAACTACAACATACTAATTATAAAATATTAAATTGGAAAGAATATTTTATGCTCATTTCGTATTTTTTTAATGATGTGACAGTGTTTTTTAATACGGCTATATAGTTTATAGAATAATGGGAGCAGACAATTTTTAGGCCGTTTTGCGCAGCATAGTATTTGATCACAGACCCATGGTTTTTTGGGAAAGTATTCTTAGACTTTCGCGTAGATTACGTTTTTGCTAAATGATTTTTGACAAAAAAAATTGACCCACCCTAATGTACATGCTCGCTTTCACTGATAAGCACAGCAAAACACACACACACACACATACTCCAATTAAGGTGAACAAAATGCAAACTCACACTTAAACCTTGACAGCAAATAACATACCACTAATTCAAATGCATCTGTTTTAACTAGGGTGCTCAGTCGATTAATTCTTGTTCGATTAATTGAAAAATTTTAAACGATTAATTATTCGAATAATTTAAAACTGCTAATTTCGATTAAAGGATTAATCGAAGAATTTATACCGATTAATCGAATAATAATAACATATAGTGTTTCTGTTAAATGCGTAATTTTTTTAAAGTTTTAAGTCGCATGAACAAACCAAATGTATGTGTCTGTTGGAATAAAGAAAAAAACAGTCATGTTTAGTGAGTAATTAAGCTTAAACAAATTTTTGTTAAATTTTTCAACACAATTTAATAATTAATTTCACAAAAGAAAAAACGGCAAAGGTATGTTAAATCAAAGATTTATATTTATTGATCGGGTATGTTCCAGAAATCGAAATGAAGTGAAATTAAATCGAACGATAGTTAAAATTCAGTTATGTATTTACAAAAATGTATTAACGTAAATGCTCTTCAACAACTTCACTATTTAGTATTTACTTACACAGTGACCAAAACTTAGTACTTGAAGAAGATGCTATACCAACAAAATCAAAGGAGGCTACAAGTGGTCCAATGAATAAATATTTAAAACAAGATACTACGATCGATTCTGTAGAGGAAATTATTTGCAGAAGCATAGCAGAGGATGAAGTGTGCGTGAAAGGGTTTCAAAAAATCCAAAGTTATATTGACTCTTTTTAAATCTAATTGCCCGAAAGTGAAGCAACAATTTGGTGCTACATTGACAAGTTTTATTTAAAAAAGAATTCTTATTTACTCAAGTACTATTTTTTTCTAAAATTATTGAAAAAAATCTCGTAATTTATAAAATTTCTGGTTTTAGAATTTTTCGATTGATTGATTAATTTTAAAATTTTATTTGTTTAATCGAATAAGTTACAAATGCCAAGTATCGATTAATCGTTAAATGGAACACAAATAAAACCCGATTAATTGAGCACCCTAGTTATAACCCTGCAGGAAACCTGGGTTGAAGTCTCTCCAAGAAGTCACTTTTATCGATTATTTTGGTGACACGGTTAACAAAGAATCTACACTTTTGTTTGTCTTTGAAAAAATGTTAATAGCGAAAGGTTGGACTTTTTTTATAAAATAATAACAAGATCTCTTTTAATCAAATTATATGCACGTATTTGGATTTAGTTAATTGCCGTATCCACTAATATTATAAATACAAAATATAGTAAAAATCCTTAAATCTGTAGACTAGGACTACTAAAATGTACTGGTAAATCTCTGGTTCTATTGTCTCCATAAAGTCCCACAAGAACTACCTAGTCCATACTCAATAAGCAATTTTGCTGGAAATCAAGGGCAAAACAATTGGTATTCCAGTGCGAGTTTCAAGTTTCAAGGGTTGAGCTATACTTTTGTAATACTTTAATTCAATAGCATTCTCCAGTAAAATGGGAATATGAAATCAAGGGAATATTAGTAAAATATTTTGAAACTTAAATAGCATTTAAAAATACGTTTGAACTCAAGAAATTTTTGAGTGCTTATTGGGAAATTCTAGTAGAAGATTTTCAGTTCAGTTTCAAATGTTGAAATTTCCTACAGGAAACTTATGCACAAACAATACAACACAAACATAACAACAATAACAAAGAAAAAGTTGTTTACCATAGAATATTGACTAGAACTAAGACTCTCTCAAAACAAAATAAAAAATTTACTCTTAGAATTGCGTACATGTAAAGTTACAACGACCAATCATAGATTTAGATGTGTTTGACAGCCCAGCGGGAAAATGTTATCAATAGGAATCGAGAATGTAATACATATCTTGTATAATATTAGATTCCAAAATTCATTATTCTTAACACGGAACATGTCCTAGGATTGTAATAAATTATTTTAATGCATCCTGCAAATGAATTAAATAATGCATCCTTTATGAAAAAATTTGTAAGCGACATAAAAGCAGCAAAAAATAACGAATTTTTATTAAGAAAATATATAAAAAACACGAATAATAGTCACCAATTTTTTTTGAGGATCCACGAAATGGAAAAGGATATAAATGTCATATATAAAATGAATACATCACCTATGTAACGCAACTTGTCATTTTTTTAACTAAAATTTTCAAAACAAGTTATAACGGGACATTTTAAAGAAAAAAGTGCAAAAAACTTGCATGAAAATAAATCGTTAATTTAACAATTATTACATTAATATAATGCAATATTTCATTTGGACAACAAACCAGAGGAGATAAAATCATAAGTAAAAGAGCAGTAAAATATTACAAAAGAAAATTGTTGCAAATAAAATGATTTTTATCATTAATGAAACGCAATTTTTTCATAAATAAATAGTTTTTAAAACGTATATATGAAGATTTTATCATTAAAACAACGTAAAGTATTGTTCTATGTATGTAAGCTTTAAAGAAAATTAACGGGACTTTAAAGAGCTTGTGGAAAAATGCTGCAACAAAAACTTCAACATCTAAATTGCGTGTTATCGTTTGAAGCTTTAGTTGATTTTAAATAGCCGTGCTGTAAAGAAGTAAACAAAACTTGTATAATTAAATTAAAGAAAACGGTAATATGTGCAGTGGCCGACAAAAGTCTACAAACGACCATCATTTCTTCCACCTGGCGAGACTAAAAGCATTATGAAGAAAAGTAATGATGCAGGTTTGTTTGAAATCTGGTTTTTTTAATAGAAAACGAAAAAAAAACATACTTCAATATACACTTTAAAAAATATTTACAAAAAACGGAAAAATTGCATTGACAAAAGTCTACATGCGGCCAACATGTCATGCTTTGTGTTTTGCTTGCTGCTAAGTACCGTTATTTTTTTTTTAATTTACTTTTCTGCATGTTTTACATTTCAAATCAATTGCATTCGGTTGTATTCTGGATAGTTTCCAGCATAATTCAATTGTAACAACAAACTTAGTCGTAAAATATAGAAACGAGAAAAAATCGTTCGGGGAAATATCAAAACTGTTGAATTTAAGTAAAGCAACAGTTCAAACTGTATTTAATAATTGTTAAAACACTGGTTCTATTGAAAATAATATTAATAATACCAGATTTCAAACAAACCTGCATCATTACTTTTTTTCATAATGCTTTTGGTCTCGTCAGGTGGAAGAAATGAGGGTAGTATGTAGACTTTTGTCGGCCACTGTAATTTGTGCTTATTTCATAAATACAAATTAATAATTACTTCTCCTTTCAGAAAAAGAATTCTCCCATCTTTAATTTTTCTTTTAAAAATAACTGTGTTTTATCTTTAAGATGTTCAAAAACTAAATTCCTAACACTTAAATTTAATAATTTATATAACTATATCTAAAAACTAAACTTTGTACAATAAAATATATGTAAAGGGTGGTTAAATTGTAAGGGCCGATGTTGAATGTGAACCACACCTAAACGCCAAGTTTTTTTCCGAATTTTATTTGACATTTCTCTATTTCAGACTTACTCAATTTGAACCATGGAGAGATACACAATCCAACAACGTGTTAAAGTTATCCAGACTTATTATGAAAATGGATGATAAATTTCGAAGAAAATCATCTTCAGTGATGAGGCACATTTTCACCTCAGTGGATTTGTCGATAAGCAGAATTTCCGCATTTGGGCGAATAATAATCCAATAGTGATTGTCGAAAAACCAATGCACCCACAAGTGACTGTTTGGTGCGGTTTATGGGCTAGCGGCATCATCGGGCCGTATTTTTTCAAAAATGAGGCCGGTCAGGCAGTTACTGTGAATGGTGTTCGCTATCGTGAGATGATAACGAACTTTTTATGGCCCGAATTGGAAGATATGGATGTGGACGATATGTGGTTTCAGCAGGACGGTGCCACTTGCCACACAGCTAACGAAACAATGGCTCTTTTGCGCAACAAATTCAATGGCCGTGTTATCTCACGTAATGGCGATGTCAATTGGCCGCCAAGATCATGTGATTTGACACCGTTGGACTTTTTTCTTTGGGGTTATTTAAAAGAAAAGGTGTACGTCGATAAGCCATCAACAATTCAAGAGCTAAAGGATGAGATAATTCGGCACATTAACGGCATAGAACCTCCATTATGCCTCAGGGTCATCGAAAATTTGGACCATCGGATGGAGGTGTGTCGCCGTGGTCGCGGCGCCCATTCGGCCGATATTTTGTTCCATACATAATTGAGTAATACCAATATATCATAATAAAATAAAATTACAATAATTTCCTAAATAGTTTGTGTTTTATTCAAAATCAACATCGGCCCTTGAAATTTAACCACCCTTTATATAAAAAATTTCATAATTCGTTTTTATTTTTTATTTTAATGATTAATATTCATATTTGCCATGAATAATATCATTTATATAATAAGTTGTTTTCATTAATATTACGACGAAAACTATCATTATGTTAATAGTATGTGTCATACTATTAATGTAAAAAAATCATTGCATTAAGAAAACAATGTAGTTGCATCAGTGACATAATTCATTGCTAAAACGTAGAAAATTATTGTATTAATGTTAAATATCATTACATTAACGAAACAATATCATTAAATGAATTTAGCTTGTCATTTTGTCTACAACAAACGTACATTCTAATAAGGAAACAATTTCATTGCAAATACCAAATGTTTTCATTGCAATTATGAAAACTTACTTTAATGTAACGTAATGTTTCATTATATCAATATTTGAGTGTTATAATATTAATGACATAATTTCAATTTATTAATGAAAATTTTTTATCTAATGAAACAATTTTCATAGCGGGAATGACGCGTTACGTTGGTTTAAAATTGATGACAAAATCGTTGCTGTAATGTAAAAAAACGTTACATTTACGAAGCTTTTTTTTTAAGTGTGTATTCTAGGAATAACTATAATGCTAAAAGCAGCGTTTAAAAAAGTGAAGTCAAAGTAGAAAAACTGCCATTTCTGCCACTTCTTAATTAGTCACTGGCCAAAAAAACTGTTGCTTTTACTTCTAACTCACTAAATGCAAAGAGTCGCTGTCAAACCTACTCAAAAAGCGAAACGTTGTACACAAATTTTCGTTTTTTGTTCGACAGTTTTTGGTTTCGATTGCAGTTTTTTAAACCCTGGCGAGAAGAAAATATTTTGTATGAAAGGATATTTTCCAAACACCTCCGTTTTGTATATGAGGCGAAACAAATAATTAACCCTAGAACCCTGACGTTATTTTTTATACGTAAACACTTATTATTAGTCGAACCGACTAACCTGCATATCGTCGGCTTAATGTGTAAACCTGCTAAATCTACTTTTTAAGTAAATTGAGATTTTGATGCCGTGTGGTAGAGAAAGATACGCCTCGTCGACCAGCATGTAGTTTTTCTTAATTTGAGTTTTGAAGTGTTTAAAACCAACTACGTTTTTGGGTTTCCTCTCAAGCTGCACATATGAAATGTAAAAAGTTTTTTGTCTCTCCTGTAAAATTTACTGAAAGGGAGTTAGCAGGTTTGCATATTAAGCCGACGATATAAAACCGAGCTTAAAAATAAATTTTTTTAATTTATTTTGTAAAATATAGTTTTTTTATGTTTATTAGGCACATTTTCATAGAGTTCTGCATACAAATTTAAAGCGCTGTTAGTCGAATCGACTAACGTTAGGGTTGCAGGGTTAAAAACACAAAAAAAAAAGTGTTATTAAACTACAAAAAATTAAAAATTTTGTTACGAACATTGCCAATCTTAAATTAAACGATCTGTCAATCGGGTAGTAATTAATATACATACATCTAAAATACAACTACGTATAAATTATCTCTTGTATATCATACTATAAGTAAAACTCAAACAAATATTTTATTTATATGTTAAACATGGTGTATTTTTTACAAGGGCTTATTTTGGGAAAAATTTTTTTAAGTTTGGGTACCTGGCAGCCCTGTTCTAAACAATTGTTTGCTGAAATGGACATCAATGCTCTAAAGTTTATAACTGCAACTGTGCTTAGAGCAGGGATGGAAAATGGCTTTTATGATTTTGTACAAACTATGAAAACAAAATGTACTTTTTAGACCATGACGGTACTATTTTTTATTATTAATTCAGGACAAAATTTTACAAAAACTCACAAGTTCAATAAATATTACAAACATACATAAGTTTACATATGTACATTAGTCATTACAGTTCTAGTGATCAGTTACATATTAAAAAAAATTATTTATAAAAGAAATTTTTCGTTTGACATTGGCCGATAAATGTGGAGTAGAAATTATTCCTGTTACAACTCTTCAAAAATATTATTTTTCATCTGTGATCAGGGCTGCCAGATAAATTTGTGAGGAAATCGTCAGTTTCCTGGCCAAAAATAAAAAATCGTCATTATCGTTTCCAAAAATCTTCAAAAAATTGGACAACTTAAAATTTAGTTTTTTTAAACAATTTTTGTTTGAGTTTTATAAAAAAAAACATTCAAACAAAAACATAATTACAAACCCAGCTAGCATTTTCAATCGTGTAAGTGCTACTGGGAGTCTCATGAAGAGCGTCTTTGATCGTCGATGACCGCATTTCTTAATCGTAGAAGACTTCTCATACGGGAAAAACTATAACACGAGTGAGATTCTTCCATAGCACAGAGACGCTTAGTCAATCGTTGTGGGAAAGAAAATCTAACGAGACTTTCATGCCAAGAATCGTATGAGACTCATGTAGGTAGATATTCTCTTACAACTCGTGAAATGCCCGCCGTATAAATGTTGAAAATATGATTTATACAGAGAGTCGTAAAAGATTCATTTATGATGGTTTAACGAAAGATACACAAAGTGTGACATTGTTGTTTTTGTATTCTGAAAATAGCCAAAGATTTTCTTAAGTCTTGCATATTACAGCCGTAACTAAACAAAAGCGGCATGCGTTTTCTAATTTTTGAATAGAGCGGCCTGAACGCTTTGCAATTGGAAAAAACGATTTTGACAGCACGTTTAATAGCGAAGTTTGCCGCTATTGTTAATTAATAATGGCAATTTAGCTATTTTTTGGTCAATCTAGCGTACTTATCTCTATTTTTATTTATAATTTGTGGGTTTTATTAAACAAAAGAGCTACCACTACTGTTCATGACACAACGTTGACGCTCTTTCTTTGGTATGGCATATGGCAGCCTTCCGCTCTTGTTAAGGTACGGCTGTTAAACATTCCAAGATTAAAAAACGAAATCGTCAGAAAATGTAATGTTTTATTCAGACTTGGGAGACTAAAAAAATCGTCACTGTTTAGAAAAAAGTCAGAAAATCGGCACTTTGCTAATTTTGGAGCAAAAACTCGTCAAAAATGACGATAAATCGTCAAATCTGCCAGCCCTGTCTGTGATACTTCAGATTACCCGTTGTTGATATTTTGTAAAGAGTAGACATCCTGCTTTTCTAACCATGGATATTGTTTGATCTACTCTTCCCGAAGTGGCTTTACTTGCTTACTTGTCCTTCAATTGTATGTATGTTTATTCCAAGAGAAGATTCTTTGTGTTTTTAGAATTAATTTATTTAAGGCCCGTTTTCAC
The DNA here is from genome assembly GCA_963931875.1 of Pollenia griseotomentosa. Classification (NCBI taxonomy): domain Eukaryota; kingdom Metazoa; phylum Arthropoda; class Insecta; order Diptera; family Polleniidae; genus Pollenia; species Pollenia griseotomentosa. The sequence continues at coordinate 195,707,199 of OZ007561.1, read as the reverse complement.
AACTTATCAATAGCTCAAGGTAGGATTTTATCGGCCATATAAAAAGTGTACCATAATAACAATTTTACTTTAACCTTGAAACTTTCTTTAACTTATCGCTTTCTTTAGGTAAAGTGAAATATTAATAATGGAACACTTTTAATATGGCCGATAAAATCCTATAATTAGCTATCGGTTAGTTGGGAAAACGGGCCTAAACAAAATCTTTCAGTTACTTTGCATATTTGACGCTTCGGTTTCAATTTGTCTTCGCCATGTATGAGCTGGTCGACCTCTTCTACGGCTGCCTTGAGGATTCCACTCGATCGCTGTTCTGGCAATATTTGTGACCGCTTTTCGTATGGTGTGACGAATCCAAGTCCATTTTCGCCTTAGTATGTCAATAGTTATGGGGGATTGGAACCTTTGATGCCATAGTCTGTTCTGTGATATGTATTGTGGTCAAAAGACTCGTACACAGAAAAAATTATTTTTCCAATTCAAACGAAAAATTTGTAGCAATAAAACATTTTTTGTCTGAAATTGGTTCTTTAAACAAATTTTCATATTCCAAAAATTTATGTTGCATTCCGTTTATTGAAAAAAACCCTGATTTTTTCGAACAAATAATTGTGATTATTAGTTAAATTTGTTTTTGATATTTAAAAAAATTTTCAAACAAATAGTTTAACTGAATCAAACAAAAACTTTAATGAAATTCTATAATGGAACAAATTTTGTAAGCTTTAATTATGTTCATGTTTTCAAGCATTCTCTTTATTAGTTCTTTTAAGAGCATTTTCAATATCTTCATAAGCCATTTCAACATTACTTAATTCCATACAATTGCTTAAATTTCATACATTTACATAAATTCCAAAATAAAAATAATATTATTTTTTTGTATTGACTTTAACAATTATAAAAAAAGCTCATTTAACATAGCCAACCAAATCGCCAACCAAACTCGTTTTAAAATCGCCACGTTTGGCGACAAATAGCCCCATCTGACAAACAAGCAAATAAATTGTAATTAAATAAAAAAAAATTATTAATATATCTTGTATTTTAGCGTAAATTAGTTTTAAAGTTAAAAGAAGTTTTTTTTCCTTTTTTCATTACATCGCTCATTTGCTGCAGCACTGTCATCATGTAAAGTTTTAAATTTACAACAAACGTAATAGAAAAAGAAAATGCAATTCAACTCTCAAGAGTGGAGTTAACAAAATCTTCATAAGAAATATTTACAATATCTCTAAAAGAATGATTAACTAGGCATTAGTGATATTAAGTCAAATTTTTGGTCTTATGAAGTTGTTGGAGTAAATGAGCGATATTTAGATACATTGTTTGTTTATACACTTTACTTAAATAATTTTTAATGTCTGCATGAAAACAATTCAAATTGAAAAATTCTTCAGAAACAGGAAACATCGACAAACACTGCAAAGGGTGGTCCAAACATAATGCCCGATAATAATTGTAGTTCGTTTATGGGCTAGCATCGTCATCGGGCCATACTACTTCTAAAATGAGGTCGGCCAAGCAGGTACTTTCGATTGTGTTAGCTTTCGCGAGATGGTAACAGATTTCTTGTGGCAAGGTATTAAGGATATGGACCTAGACGACTTGTGGTTCCAACAGAATTGTGCACCTTGCCACACAACCAACGGAATGGCTATTTTGCACGAGAAATTCAACGGCCGTGTTATCTCACGTCGTGGCAATGTTAATTGGCCGTGTTTGGGAATATTTAAGAGAACATGTTACGTTCTAAGCCAAGAACAATTCAAAAGCTAAAGGATGAGGTAATTCGGTACAGAATTTCAAAGTATATCTTTCACCAATAAATTCAAGAATTAATGCAACAAAAATTTCTCTCAATATTAGGTTTGCTAAAAACTTTAGAATAAATAAAGACGCATTGAAATAAATTTTCAAGGCATTCAAAGGAAAATCGGCCACATTGCACCTTAGAACAGTGCGATCAGTTGAAAAACTAGCAGATTGTCTATGCTTTGTCGCAGTGAGAAACTACCAATATGGTGGTGGGAATGATTGGCATCTAAATATATCCCCATCAACCTTTATAGACCTTAAATTTTAAAATAAGAGTCATAACATGATAAAAGACGTACGTCATTTCAAAATGTTAACTTACTTCTTTCAAACGCGCAAAAAGCGATGACGACCTAAAATATATGAAGTATTAGGCTGCCACGTTCTCTGCAATATGTCGAATGGTGACGATACGAAAGCAATAATTTGACAGCAATTTGGTTACTAGCGTGTACTCTAGAATCGCCAAATGTCAAACTGTCACGTTTTTTTCAATTGAAGTGCAGTAAAATGTACCACTTTGTAAATTTGTGGGTAACATGGCAAAAAAGTTACGCATTTATAAGTCTAAATGTTTGTTTAGAAAAGAAAACAATATTAGTTAAAGTTGTTGTTGTTGCTGTAAGTTAAACCAAACCAGCTGTGTTTTGTACGTAAACAATGAGTAACACGTTCTAAAGTCAATTTTCGTAAAAGTGTTTACAGAACAATACACAATTTTATGTAAACATATTTTGAAGGTCAATAATATTTATAGATTTCTTAAACACTTGCGTATTTAATATTTCTGTTATTATTTTATTTTTTTATATATAAAATACGAAAGTATTTAAGAAAACTATTAATACTTTTGACCTTACAAAATGTTTACATTAAAAAGTGTCTACACTTCGCCACTAGTGGTAAAGCTGGTAAACTGAGTTTCAATGGCCAATTTCACCAATTCTATTTTAATATCAATTTAAATATTGTTTTTCATATAATTTTATTTTTATTATATATGAAAAACGAAATTTATATATAAAATTATGTTTAAATATAATTGGTGAAATTGGCCATAAGTGTGAACATGTTTAAATATTCATAAAGTATCAATTTATCTTCCCTGTCCTTGGCTAGTTCTAAATCGATTTAGCCATGTCAAACTGTTAAAATCTCGCTCACTTTCGAACGATTTAAGGAATAGGACAATTTTACTGTCCAATTATTTAGAAATCCAATTAAATCGGATCCAAATGTTAAACAAAATTTCAAAAAAATTTAAAGTTTTAAATCAGAAACCAACACAATTGTTGACGCAATGAATCGATTGCTATTAAGTTTTCCAGAAAGTCGGCTTATTTTACTACAAATGACACTACCAAATCTCGTAATCTGTCTCTAATTCACCTAGGCCTCATAAAAGGCGTACTAGATATGGACTATTCGCCTTAGCCCGTAATGAATTAAGCTTTTGTGGTAAACTTTGGTTAAATATTTATTTTATTTTTATTTATGAACATCTAAAATAACTTTTTACATAATATGTTATACGAAACTTACCCTTTTTTCCGACAAGCTAGGCACTTGTCGTTTTAACCTAATTCGGGTAAGCTGAATCCAGTGGTGGTAGCCGCTTTCGAGATATACCGTTGTTTCGAAAATGGAGGAGTTAGCACAACATATGTTCGCGTAACTCAAAAACGCTTTAGCTTATTGATATCTAGGATGCTCCTAGATGCGTCAAATGTATGACCAACCCCACTTTATTTTTCATCTCAATCATTAATTTTTTAACATACCTACCAGCTATCTCTATTCCTTACGGAGCTCCCATACAAAATGTTCAATGCAGACTAGAAATATATTGAAGAAGAAGTCCCAAGTGGGATAAAATGTATGCCCGACCTCATTTAGTTTTTTGTCCTTAACATTTTCTCGAGACGTACTTGCCCCTTATCACCCATACAAATGTTGCGTTTTATGAAATTCTTAAATTAATTAAAATTTTTCGACATTTGTGAATAAAATCAAAAGTTGCTAACAAATTTTAATCATTTATGGCTTGTTTTGCTTGCAATTTTTTAAAACGTCTGGAAAAAATTAGAAGTTAGCTGCATTTTCCAATTTTTTATAATTTTTTTGTTGGAGAACAGTACTAAAAATCTACTTGACAAATCATATAATTATTTATTTAGGAATCTTTGAATTATAAATTTTATATTGTAAAATTATTTTTCTGTTGCTTGCTTTATAAACTCATTAGATACACAACATTTTTAAAAAACAAATACTTCGAAATTTTGATAAAAGAATTATTTTTTTCCAAAAAAAATAATAAAACGGCTGCGCATATTAGAAAAAAGTTTTACACATCTTAAAGAACATTTAATTGCGGAGTTTCGGGTTTTTAGTAGTTTTAATAAACTTAACCGTTTTTGAGTTACGCGAATATATGTTGTGCAACCTCCTCCATTTTCGCAACAACGGTATATCTCGAAAACAAGAGCTAACAAAAAAAAAAAAAAAAAAACGATTAGCACCATTGGATTCAGCGTACCCGAATTATGTTAAAACGCCACGTATTGGTTCAAGTTTATAGAACGAGCGGCAAAAAATAGAAGAAGTTGTCGAAGGAAAATGAAACTTAGCACATAGGCATTTTTTGTTTGAATCAAGAACAAAATGGAAAAGTCAAAATGACCCGCCCACTTTTACGACCACCTCCCATACAAAGTAAAAACTAAATTTTGACCATCAGCATTGTTTTTTGGTACATAGCATTTTTAAACGTTCATAATCATTTGTGTCAATTTTAAAAAATATCCGCCCACTTCCCATACAACTTGTATTGAAAAAGTGGCATAACTCACTTGATTTTTAATACATCAACTAAATTTTCACAAAAAATAAATATTACAATTGTGGAATGGGCTCCTGAAAATATAAACCTGATCCGCACACTTTTACGCCTACCTCCCATAGAAAAAACAAAGAAAAAAACTTATAAGCATTGTCTTTTAATAATTTTTTAACATCATTTCATCGTACTCCAACTTTTTGATTTGCAGCTTCGAGCAAAATCTATTAATAAATGGGACAGTAAAAGATTTTGCATTACGTCTTCATTAATGGCTACACGTCCAATTCTTGTAATCTATAGGTTCTATAGCCTTGATTCCTCGCTTCCTAAGCTTCCTCGGACAGCATACCTGATACAAATAAATTGAAATTCAATCGAAGATTATGCTTTTTTCAACATGAAATATATATGTATGTAACAATTAATACTATTGACTAGTATGTATATAACATTATGTAATCATTTTAAACAGTAAAGAACTATGGCAACAACAACAAGCATGCACGAAAATTCATGTATTGTTACTTTATCATTTTATAGTTTTTACTGTTTTTTTTTTGAAAGGAGCAGGTAGGAGCAGCTGAAGTTTTTTTAACTTTTAGCTGAGACTTCAAGCTGTAATTTGACATCTTTCGTTAAACAGAGCTCCACAGCGCTAAAAAGATGCAGTCCACTGAAGTTGATGAACATTTAAATTTTGATGTTGTTTATATTTTGTTCTACGAAATTTTTTATATGGCACTTTTTCCAATTTTTTTTAATGCAAATCTCATCTATGGCAATTGTTATTTACGAAAATATACAACAAAGTCAAATGATAAATTTACTGTGATTGTACTAAAAGATTGAATATACTGTAAATTTGCATGCCATTTTAAACAAGCGAACATATATGAATTTTGAGCGTGTCTGTCCAAACAAAAAATAAATATATCAGGCTTATATTACGGAATCATTATATTCAGATATCTGACAACAAAATACCAAAAACTTATCCAAATCGGCGAACATCAAAAAATTAAATAATGCCGCTCTCGAGCCAATGTGCGCCATGTGCCCGGCTTGTCTATTTTTTTTAACTAGCACAGTGTAATTATTAAATTAGGAGCAGGCTGCCTCGGCCTTCGTTCTTACTAAAGGCCGTTATACACTTTCCAACAAAGTCTTTAGTAATTTACGAAAATGCAACCCTGTCATGATAAGTTGTTATTGTTTTTTAAAAATTTTCAAAGAATAATTAGATCAGGGAAGCATTTTTGAAAAATACTTACGACTTTGTGGGATAGTGTGTAACGGCCTTTAGTAATAAATGTTTTCTTTTTACAGTTTTTTTAAGATATCCTTAGGAATGTGCTTTGAATTTAATATCTAAATTTTGAATTTGTTTAAGAAGGTAAGTGGAAAGTGATTTATTATTGTAACATGTTAGTATTTGAGACATTGTTAATTGTTGCTGGCAGTTTTGGTGGTTTAATATAGTTTCATGCTACTTAAAATAACAGTGCCAAATTGGCCTCATTAAAACAACTGAAACTAAAACCGTAACGAGTGATGATGATGTTCTAATTAAACTTTGTCGTCTTTAGCTTTTTTCATATTCGATTCCAATATAAGAATGTGTTGTTTGTCATCTCCCTGCAGTTTTCTCTGTCCTTGGCCGCTGATATTTGATTTTACCTTGCAGAATTTGTTGGGACAGTTCATATTTGGCATTATGCTATTTGCATGAAAATAAGCATTTGCATATTTTTAAAGTTTTATGCAAATATATATGACTCGCATAAATTTGAATACAACGCGGGTCGGGAGCTGTTTTTGAGTAAATCTGTTGCAATTACAAACTAAAGATATATCGGTCCTTTTCTTTTATATACATTTCCTTATATCGAAATTTTAAACAAGAAAACGCAAGAAAAACTCAAAAAGACTTTAATACTCGTGTGGTGGGGGATAACCCAAGAACCCACGTAGTTTTCTGTTTCTGTTTTGTGGGCTTTAGATGAACTTTTATCCGTCACTTAAGAAAGTTTGTAGTCGAAATGGTAAGGACCAACTATCTGAATAAAATTAATTTAGACATATTTGCATGCATATTTTAAACATTTTTTTGAATATTTAAACTTTCCCTGGGTATTAAGCATAATGTGACCAAGATATGCTCTTTTCATGAGAAGTTCCCTATCATGTCCAGTTATGCGTTTGTTTCATAGCATTCGGTAAATCCACAATTCCTAATGACTTTAGCCGATTCGTGTCAGCTACATGGAATGTCCGCATTTCCTTTGCATATAACATGACAGACCAAACATATTATTTGACAAATCAAATTTTGAAGTCAATGTTGAAAGTTCGACGGGTAAGAACTTTTTTGTATCTCATAAATGTTGTTTTTGCAGCCTCTATTCGCATCCTTATTTCATTTTAAGGATCCCACATTTCGTATTAATTAATGACTTAAGATAGCATAATGCAATTTTGTGATAGTCAGTTTCTTATTTACACCAAAGGTCACACTAAAGAATTTGTTGATGATCGGTCCACAATTTACTAACTACAACAGGTCCCACATAAACCCTGCTCCTGGTATTTCATTTTAATACATCTTAAACTAAAACAAATCTCAATATCTTGGTAAAAATAGGTCCTATAGGGTCTATTATGACCAGAAATAAGTCCACTATACTTTGTTATGATCGGCAATAATTGTACATCCCATATAAATAGTTCTCTTTTAATAGACTGTAAAACGCCTAAGGCCGTCTCGGTAAGGGGTACCAAAGATTCGGCACAGCTTGTTTTTCTTTAACTTTGCTAAAAATGGTTTAGGCAAAAATCAAAAATGTTGTTGTTGAAACAACTAAATAAATAAAAAATCGTTTTAATGAAAATTTGGCAATGCCAGCACGTAAACTATACAAAAATATATTTATATTTACATTTGTACACAGATAAAAATTCTCCAAAATTGTTCACTAATTAAAGCAATAATCAAAAATATGATCCGTTTTAATTAAAAATTTAATCAAGTGAATTAAACGTTTAATCAAGTAAATTAAACGTTTAATTAATACTATTAACTGGTTTAATTGATACTATTAATTCGTTTACTGGTGCAAATTTAATTAATTTTTTAATTAATATCACAAATCTTTTTAAGTTTTTTAATTATTCGACCTTTTTTAATTATAATTTTTAAAAATAAACAATTTCTTCAACTGACCTCAAGCTTGAAGAAATTGTTTATTTTTAAATAATATCACAAATTTTTTAATTGAAATCAATTTTTATTTTTTTCTGTGTATGTACAGTATTTTTAACCATATAAATATCATCTGCATAAAAAATTGTATTCAGTTAATTAGAAGTTTTCAAAATGAAAACAACGAAATTAGTTTTGACTATTTTACTCAGTTGTACCATACAGTTCATACCTGTTTTTGGTGAGAGAAATTCAACAGATGGTCTAGTGAATATTAACTCTACAAAAGTTATCAGTAGAATCGTGACCGCATTAAAAGCTGAGAGATTTAATTTAGCTGGGTTACGCGCTACAGTACAAGAGAAAATAGTAAACATTAATGCAAAATTATTTGGCGATGCCATAATACTTATCACACCTAGCACCCCTACATCCAACATAAAGCAAATATATGATTGTATACATGTAAACTATAACTATACCGAAGAAGTTGTTCATTTAATTTATTTTAAGGCCGGAGTTATAGTTTATAGGAATCAAAATATTTTTACATTGCCTCTCTGGCTATGGCGTTTTTATGAACAAGATGATCTGAAATTATTTGAAATTCTGTCGAATATCCAATTGACTTTTTTTGCCAATAAACGTTCCTATTTCTATAGAGATCGACGTTGGTATAATCTAAATTTCGCGTACATATTGCGTAAAGTAAAAAGTAATCACAATTACGCTTTAATACCTATGCAATTACACACAAGAGTGAACGAGGCAATACAGTCACTCCCTACAAGTTTAAGATATTTATTTTTTGAGGATCACTTTTGCCTTTTAAATACTAAATATTGGAATTATATCTATGAAAGTGATGGCAGCTTTTGGCTGTCGAACGACAATAAACCGATAGGTCCAAAAGGCTTTATTCGGGCTACAATTGCAAACAGCTCAACTGATGGGAGAACAATTATGGTGTATCTGCAGACTACTGCCTTTCACGAAAATTACGCTATAGGTGAAGGACTTTGGACTATTGAATTTCGGAGGAATGGGTTTGTTTTTATAGCAGATAGTAATAAATTGTGCGCTGCAGAGAGCGCCGACAAATACAAGCGTGCTATTAGAAGAGAGAGAGTATATTACGATACACGTTCTGAATGTGAATGGCGTTTGGGAGATTGTAATTCCTCTAATTAATAGATGTTAAGTAGACATAACTATTTTTTAACAAAGATTTCAATTTATTTATGTTTTATGCTAATCCGAATATTCTTATATCCTAATAAATATGGTAAAAACGAAGTGAAAGGTTGTTAATTTATTTCGACATGACGTCCAAACGGCTTCATCGATTTCAATGAAATTTGGTAAAAAGATATAATTGTTAGTTATAATCAGTGTTGCCAATAGAAAAATACCTACGCATACTAAAAGAAATTCGATTTTTCCCTACACGTTGCAAAAATTTTCCCTACAAAAATCCCTCCGCGTTTTTGTCATTAAAGTCTAAGAAAAAACAATAATTATAGAAAACTAGTTTTATTCGCATATGTTTAGTAAAGCTCTGACAAAAAAAAATGAGCAATAAAACTAAACAAATTTATTTACTTTTAAATTAATTCAATGAAAAAAACAATAGGTTTAAAAAAAAAAATAATAATGTACCCCCGTATCCTTAAACATTTTAAGTTTAGCAAACGTTTTTTAAGTAGAATTTTTAGAGAAAATTTGTTTTGTAAACCTTTATTAAAATAATATTATTTTAATCAATATGGCAGGTAATCTTTATATGATAATTTTAATTCAATTAAGGTGCAAAAGCAACAGGTTATTTTATAGATAATAGGAAATCAAAGTCACGTGAAAATGAAATCGAACAAATTTTGAAAACTCTCCCGTATTCAGAGTTTAAAAAAAATATTTCCTTCGAACGGGTCCGCCATCTAACGTTTTTTTCAACTAGTGCTTATTTCGTGAATGGTAACACTTAGCTCATGTCTGATTTGACAGATAATTAGTTTTATCCTTCCGCTGAACGAATATGGTTGTATATACGCTTGAACAACGCTGGGAAATATTGCGACATTACTTTGAAAATCATGGTAATGTTGCAGAGTGTGTGCGAAAATTGCGTATGGATTTTGGAAGAAGAGAAGCACCGTCAGATCCGTATGTTCGTTATCTTGTGAAAAAAGTGAAAGAAACTGGCATTCTGATCGATAAACCAAAGCGTGAAAAGCCAAAAACAGTGCGTACACCCGAGAATATTGCTGCTGTGGCAGAAAGTGTGCGTGAAGCGCCATCAACATCAATTCACCGTCGTTCTCAACAATTGAACATTTCGGAGACATCATTGAGACGAATTTTGCATAAAGACCTTGGTATGACGCCTTACAAAGTCCAATTGGTTCGAAGTTGAAGCCAACTGACCATCCAATGTGTTTTCGCTTCGCTAAGTGGGTCTGCGATCGACTTACAGAAGATGCCGATTTTGCCAAAAAAATCATCTTTTCAGAAGAAGCTCATTTTCATCTTGGCGGGTATGTAAACAAGCAAAATTGTCGAATTTGGGCCACAGAAAACCCACACGCATACATCGAAAAGCCGATGCACCCAAAACGAGTCACTGTTTAGTGCGGATTTTGGTCCAGAGGCATAATTGGGCCATTTTTCTTCGAAAATGAGCAAGGAGTGGCCGTTACAGTCAATGGCGATCGTTATCGGGCCATGTTGAGTGATTTTTTGATCACAAAAATTGAAGAGGAGGATATTGACAACATTTGGTTTCAACAGGACGGCGCTACGTGCCACACAGCTGAAGCTACACTCGATGTTTTGCGCCCTGTTTTTGAAGATCGCACTATCAGCCGCAGACCTGATGTCGTTTGGTCACCTCGGAGCTGCGATTTGACACCGTAGGACTATTATTTGTTGGGTGCCGCCAAAGATAAGTGTTACGCCGACAAGCCAGAGGCAATTGACGCTTTAAAGGACAATATTCGTGAAGCCATTGGTGAAATACAGCTGCACACAATCGATAATGTGCCTCAAAATTGGACCGATCGTGTAGGCTACTGCATGGCCAGCCGAGGCAGCCATTTGAATGCAATTATATTCCATTATTAACCGGAAGGATTGTACTTTCAAATAAAAAAAGAAATTTGAGAAAATATTCAGTAGTTTTTTTATAGCATTTTCAAAAAAAAAAAAAAAGTTATTTGGCGGACCCTTTATATACCTGAACTACTTTTGAATTCAGGAAAAGCTGCGTTGATTTTTACAATAGTTCAATTGAAAATCTTCGTCGATTTCAATTTCACGCGATTTCGATTTCCATGATATGGCCCAATATATGTATTTCTTTTGAACTGAATTTTCTAAAGTGACCATTAGTATATTCGAAATTAATGCAGCCTCTTCCATTGTTTTGCTAAAATTATCTTATAATATAAATTAAATTTAAAGTTGTGTGGCTTAATTTGTTTCGCTTTCTGGTTGTCTCTCTGCATCACCATTTGCATTGGGTAAAGCAAACAAAATTCGAACCAGTTTTGATAACTTTGGAAATACAACTTCGTCATTATAGGTTTTCCTGTACCGTTTTTGTAGAAAAGTGTTCCAAATCCATGTTTCAAAACAAATTAGTTTCACAATTTCAGAAAATTCATAATATGCCATTGTTCTACACTCATACAAAAGATCATTGAGGCTTAATGGTGTTTTCTTTTCTACAAAAAATGTGACATTTTATTTTAAAAAAATGCAATTTGGTGTCTGTTTCCTAAAAATTTTGCTCCCGAAAAGGATGAGTTTTTTAGAATAAAACAAGCCACGTTTATTGAAACAGGTTAGTTATTTATATAAGTTCCCTGCGGGAAATTTGTGTGAATTGGTTCAACAGACTGGTCCTGGGAGTTGTTTACCAAGGGGAAACTTGGATATTTTGAAAATATTGTGGTCGTTGCACAGTGGCGCCATTTGAGTTTTTTCGTTGCAAAAATCATATCTTTGGAACCGAATAAGATAATTGAACAGTTTAAACAGCATATGATAGAAACCTGTTCAGCCTATGAAATGAGCGTTTGGAAAGGGTGCTACGCTTTGTAGGGGCCTACTTATGGGTTATCAAAGTTAAAATTAGTAGAAAAATCAATTTTATGGTAACTACAAAAAATTATTTTTACATTTTTAGATTGTTTTTATTTTTTTTCTTTAGGGTTTTATGTTTTAAATTATTACCCAACAAATTAAAAAAAAAATAATTTTGTTTTTTAAATCTATTTTTTAAATTTTCTGTAAAATAAAAAAAGATGCCCGTAGTTTCTCATATTTCTCTTTGGAAAGTTCTAAGTCCATAAACAAGGCCAAGGCTTCTTCGGAACCATACTTTTTTAGTCGCAGTGGGCTGGCATCAGCAACAGACTTGGTTATCTGCGACCTAACTCTTTCACTATCCTTTGTATATTTAAAAGACAGCGCTTCCGATAATTGCTTCGTGGGCAAGTCATTGGTGGCATCGGCAAGTTTCCTCTTTCTTGTGAAAATTGAACACTCCTCAATACTTTTTTTGGCCTTTCTTTTGCTCCTCTGGTTGATGTGGTGGGTTTATCTACTGCCAATATATCCAGGATGGTGTCTTCATTAAGCCAGTCCTCGTATTTGGAGTTGAAGTACTGAATGGTTCGATTAGATTTCACCCATTTTGCCCTAATATTTGCATATATCAGATAAAAATTATTTTTTATAATTTCGCTTCTCTCAATATTTCCGTATAAGCTATCAAGTTCTTTTAAAGCAGCTTCCGTGAAAAACTTTGGTGTGGTTGACTTTCTAAACAGTTCAAATAATTTTAAATTGTTCAACGCCATGTTTTCAATACTTAAATTGTTTAATGGTTTCAGTAATTGTTGCGCCAACTTTCAGTCGTAGACTAATCCAGGCATTATGCTTATTTTGCAATATATAGGCTTATGCTACCATGCCTAAAAATTTACCTGTTCCCTGCATACATATGGATTTAGGCTGAATAATGCAATTTTGATATTATGCACGTGTCCAAATAAGATTTATGCCTACCGGTAGGGACCATAAGTCAATATTATTCTTGACCATTTGTACGCCAAAGTATTGTTTAAGTGAGGTACGTACCTGCTAATTTCAATGAGTAGTTTTTTTTGAAACTATTAGATCAAACTACTGTCAGTCAAAACATATAAGGGATGGACGCCATACAATTTCTGCAACCATGTCTTTTTAACCTTTTTTACCTCTAGAATCCAAACGGGCGCGTACGGGCAGATAAAACCTTTTGAATTATGTAAAGAAATAATCAAACAACAGGTTTTGCAAATATGGCAAATATAGAAAAATATAGATTTTTTTTATTTTCCGTCAAAGTTGAAAAATAGTGAAAAAACGGATAGTTTTTAAATAGTGATTTACCAGAAGAAACACAAAGCAAACAGTTAATTTTTTTTTATCATTATACATTTAATAAATACATCAATTAATACAAACAAAAAATAAGGCGATTCGTTACCTATTTTTCGTGATATTACACCTGAAATCGCAACAAATTGACTAAAAATGGTGTGTTTTTTTGAAAACCGAAAGTCGGTCAACTTTGAACGGTTATATCTACTTAACTAAAAATGTGATATTACTAAGAGTGGCATATTTGAAATCGTTGAAAAGTTTCCTATAACATGGGTTTATTCAAAACTTTGTCGGCGCTCATGAAAATTTTGATTTTTGTAACCTCGTTTGCTCTACGGGCGCCACTGTGCGTTGGTGACTTCAATAACAAACTATTTAATTTGCAAGAATCTGAAAGATTTAGATCATTATGTAACCGAATAAACTTATCCCTAATTCAAAATCTTGTACCCACTTACTTTGATGTCCCGCATGCCTCAACTTCACTTTTGGATCTGTTTCTGTGTAAGTGATCCATATTCTGTAAGTAAATCTGGCCAAGTTCAATGCCCATTTCTTTCCCACCATTCACTAATTTTTGCAACGTTTAAGTTTAACAGCCGTATTCATAAAAACTTATTGATGATGAAATTCGTGTTTTCAAAATAAATTCGAAAAACAGGGCGTCATTCAAAATAATAGTTCCTGAAAATCTTTTCCAGCAAATTGTTAATCCTGAATTTTGGCCTAAAAATGCATTAATCCGTGAATTTATTTATAATGAAGAAAATAATGCTCGCCTGCCTAATATAGCTGGTGTAAATTCAAAAAACTAATATCGATTGTATATCAAAATGTCAGAGGCATAAACTCGAAATTATCTTCAATATATTGCAACAGCTTTGGCTTAAATCATCATATAATAGTATTTACTGAAACCTGGCTTAGCATTAAAATTAATAACTCAGAAATTTTTTGTTCTAAATATCAGATTTTTAGAAAAGATAGAGAAAGTTGTGTGCAATACAATAGCAACACAAAAAAGTCTGGAGGGGGTGTGTTAATTGCCATTACAAACGAATTCTCATCTGAGGAAATTATTCTCCAGGAATTTTTACACATAGAACTTGTATGTGTTTATGTAAAAATACATAAGCAATCTTTATATATTGTGTGCTTATACATTCCTCCTAACTCATCTCTTACTGTGTATGAAGATTACTTAAAAGCTATTGAAACACTTTTAAAAACAATTAATTCGACAGATCTTGTTGTTATATTTGGAGACTTTAATTTGCCAAAGATTTCCTGGAATACTGGTTCGGACATAAACTACCTGATCCCAGCTCAGGCCTCGGAAGTCTCAATGAATTTTATTAATTGCTTGCTTGAACACTGTCTTTTTCAAATTAACTCCATCTCTAATGCGTTTGGTAAAATGTTAGATCTGATATTTGTTAATGAACCATCAGATTTTTCGATTTTGCGACATACACCAATCTCTAATCCAGAGGATCAATATCACCCAACTGTTGAGATACACTTTTTTTATCAATCTCCCATTCAACAGAATAAAAAAACTCAACAACAGAAAATGTTTCGTTTTAAATCAACCGATCACAGCAAACTCCATTTTCAATTGTCACAGATTGACTGGTTAGACGAATTACACATTTTTGGCGATGATTTGGACCGTTGTGTTATGAAATTTTACCAACTTCTTTATCAATGTTTTTTGTATTCAGTGCCTTCGGTAAAACCAATTTGTTATCATGGCCCGCCTTGGAACACAAAATATCTTACAAGACTTAAAAATAAAAAAAATAAACTGTATAAAAATTTTAAAATAAACAGTTCAACAATAAATTATTCCAAATATTCCTTAGCACGATCTGAATACAGTATCGCTAATCGAATAGCGTATAATGCCTATTTAAATAAAGTTAAAAATAACTTAAAAAATGACCCTAAATCATTTTATAAATTTGTTAACTCTAAACGACGAGCAGCTGATTTTCCTACCATTATGAAGTTTGGTGACATTGAATCTTCAGATGATAATTTAATAAGTAATTTGTTTGCTGATTTTTTTGCGTCAACTTACTCATCATCTACATTTAATTCGAATGATCAGTATTCATACTCCATCCCTGAATTCAATAACTTTAATATAGCCGTAATAGATCTTCTAACTGTCTCAAAATATATGAAAAACATGAAATTGTCGTATGTTCCAGGCCCTGATTTGGTTCCTAGTAGTATTTTAAAGCATTACCATCATTTATTAAGTACTCCATTAACTTACATTTTTAATAAATCACTTAAACTTGGACATTTTCCAACTATTTGGAAAGAATCGTTTATTATACCTCTATTTAAATCTGGATCAAAGGCTGATATCTCAAATTACAGAGGAATTGCTAAACTCAGTGTTATACCAAAACTGTTTGAAAAAATTTTATATGATACACTATCACATCAGGCGTTATCTGTTTTATCTCCATTCCAACATGGTTTCTCTAAATCACGATCAACAATCACAAATCTTCTAGAATTTACAACTTTAGTTACCGAAGGATTTATAGCTGGCAAACAAACCGACGTCATTTACATTGATTTTAGTAAAGCGTTCGACAAAGTAAATCATAACTTACTTGTTCATAAGCTTAACCGATTAGGATTTAGCACTTCGATAATGAAATGGATTGAGTCTTATTTAACGAATAGAAAGCAATGTGTAAAGTTCCGCAACACGTATTCTAATTACATAGATGTATTATCTGGAGTGCCTCAGGGCAGTCATCTTGGGCCGCTCTTATTTACTCTTTTTATAAATGATCTTCCTTCTGTTGTGAAAAGTTCCAACACACTGATGTATGCAGACGATGTTAAAATGTTTATTACATTCAACAACATTGATCAACAAAAACTTCTGCAAGATGATATTAATTACTTGACATCTTGGTGTAGTGATAACTTAATGGAACTAAATGTAAAAAAATGTAAATATATGATATTCTCAAGAACGTCACCAAATAATGGCCTATATACTATGAATGCTTCTTTTCTTGAATTGGTTGATTCCATCAATAATTTAGGAGTACATTTTGACAGAAAGTTGGATTTCAAGAATCACATCACGTTAACTACTAACAAAGCTACTGGTGTCCTTGGATTTATAAAAAGGTAGTCTAAAGAGTTTTTAGATCCTTATGTTACCAAGCAACTGTTTACTACTTTGGTTCGACCGATTCTTGAATATGGATCGGTGATATGGGATCCACAGTACTCTGTTCACTCCAACAAAATCGAGTCAGTTCAAATCCAGTTCTTATTATTCTGTCTTCGCGGATTGGGTTGGGACCCTCACAATAGATTACCATCCTATGTTAACCGTCTGGCACTTATTAGGTTACCAACTTTAAGAAGTCGTCGGAAAATGTTAAATGCTCTTTTTCTACTTAAGCTAATAAACGGAAGCGTCAATTCTCAATACCTTCTGGGAAAAATCAGACTTAACGTACCTGTTCGTCTATCAAGATATTATAGCATTCTGAGTATTAAATATTATACTACAAACTTTGCTCAGTTTGATCCATTTCGTAGAGTCTGTGATGATTTCAATAAGTTATATAAATATATTGACTTTAACAAAAACATTAAAACCATAAAGAGTGATATAATATCATATTTAAATTCGTTAAACTAATCGTTTGATTAAATGTAATTGCTAAAGCTTGTATTTTTATATTTTCTAAATTTTTCAATTTGTAATAGTCTGTAAGGATTTTTCCATAGACTTAAGAAATAAATAAATAAATAAATAAATAAATAAATAAATAAATTAATTGACCGTTTTTAAGCAAAAATTGCTAAAGTTGTATTCATAAACGAAAAAGAGTCTATTGAACCTTTAATAAACCATTCATAAAGTAAGAAAATTTATTGTTGGATTTGCCCTTCTTTAAACCAAAAATAAAATGACATTTTAAAAAGTGTTTGCATTTTATGATATTATTTTTGTGAAATATGTTGAAAAATAATGACAAAAATGTTTTATTTATTACAACGGACATATTAAATACATTTTACTTTTTTTTTATTTTATTTTAGACAGCCAATTTAAAGTTATATTGGTAATTATTAAAAAAAAATTTATATGATTTAAATGAATATGTTCAAGGGCAAATGCAGATATTTTCTTTAATTATTTATTAAATTATTGAAACTAGTTGTTTTTTGTTTAAAACAACAAATTATTGTTGAAAATATAAAAAAAAAAATAATATAAACAAATCATAATAATAGTGATGTTAATAAAAAGTAAACAAACTTTTTATTCGATTACTTTCTTATCGTATATTTAAAAAAGATTCAAACAAGAGTTTTTATGATACCTTTCGGCAACATTTTGTTCAGAAACTAAAATAATATGTAGTTTTATTTGATAAGAATAATTTTGAAGGTCTACAATTAAAAAAAAAATATAAAAAAAATTTAAATATAGAATACCATGTAAACCGAATAGAAGTTTCGTGCATCACTAACAATAAAATGGCAGCCAAATAAAAAGAAAGTTGCCATACTTAAACAGAAAATCGCTGCAAACAGTTAATGGTTAAAAAGCTGTTATTGTACGTTTATGAATACAAATTTTTATAAGCGGTTTATAAGACAAAAACCGTTTAATAGTTATTACTAGGGCAACCAAAAAAAAGCACTAAAAAAACAGTTTTAAGCCCTTAAAAAAAGCGCTTAAAAACATGAAAATAAGCTGTTAAAATTAAAAAAAAAGCTATTTAAACTTGTTTATTTTCCACTTAATTCGTTTAATACGTTGTTATAGTCAATTATAAGTTGATGCAATAAATTTTCGAAAAGAAAACTATGTCTGTTTGGAGTCAGCAAGTTCTTGTACATAGAAAAAGTTCTTCCTACGTCTACAGATGTTGAGGGAGCATATTTAAAATTGAGTATTTGCTCTGAAGTATATTTTATACGATTGGACTCATAATTCCGCTTGCCTCGCAAAATATCCCTAATATCTTTTAATACCGAAAATCCTTCATTTTTTAATGAAACTGATTTAAATTTTTTATTAACTTGTCTTCTATATCCCCTGGAACACGGGACATTTTTCTTACGGTCCATAACTATGTTCACTTACCCTGCGGCTACACGATCAAGATGTTCTTGATAGTCTTTTACATATACTGCTTGTCAAAATTTACATAAATTGAAAGCTGTGACGTAGGCTGCATTCAATTTGTAAGCAATTTACTTTCAAGATTTCATCAAGAAAACAATTTATAAGGACAAACATATAATCAGCTGTTAAATTGAAAGTAAAATTGCCAAACAAATGGAGAGGTGAAATTGAAAGCCATCTCATGGTCAATTTAAAAAGTGTGAGTGTGTTAGTAAAAAAGTGAGAGTGTATTGCAAATTGAATGGAATTGAAGGGCAAAACTTGATCGTGTGGCCACCAAGTTAGAAGAGCAATGAAAGATTTTTTATTTCCAATTTTGTTACAACTTCGTGTAAAACCCCAAAGTTTGCAGAAATTAACAATATTTGATAAACAGAGAAATTCTTAATAGTTAAACTATATTAAAAAAGCCAAAAAATAAGACACTACTAAGAAATAAGACGTTACAGACTGAGGAATTTGATCGTAAGAATACAGCTATGGAATTTTCGATAGAAAAGAACTTAAACAAGCAAATAATAAAATAAGTTGATAAAAAGGCTTAATACTAAAAACATTAACACATATAAATTATACACAACACTATAAAAGGTACGTTACAGTACCGCTAAGACAGAGCTGCATAAAAATCAAGTTAGAAGGTATAGTCGGTAAAGCCCGACCGTATGATATCCAACACCACAGTATTTAAAAACAAGTTTCGAGAATGTATGGCTATATCAGTAGATTTCTATCTATGTTTTTAATTTCTTTAAAATCGGTTAAATAGTTACTGATTGGCAGAAATTGACCCTATCTCCCCTCGTAGTCCTATTTTTTCAAAAAATGCATACCTTACGTGTCTATATATGGATCATATATGGATCTATATACATATGTCTTAAATTGCATTAAAACTGGTTTGATAGTAGGCACAAAGACCCTCTTCCGGATAGCAGCTTGTATTTGGGCTATATTAAATTATGGACCGATTCGCCCTTGTGCCAACTAGAACCCACGTACCAACTTTCATTAAATTATCTTTAAAATTGCGACCTGCACTTTGCGCACGAGGTTACATGGACAGCCAGCCAGCCGGACGGACATCGTTAGATCGACTCAGAAAGTGATTCTGAGTTGATTGGTATACTTTAGGACTAATATTTTAAGGTGTTTCTCACATCAGCACAAATGCATAATACCCTCTCCACTCTTGTGGTGTGGCCCACACCGTGTGGGTATAATAATTGTGAGGATGATATTGTGCAAGGGAAGTACAAAATATTACCATAACTTTGAACGATTTTTTTAACCAGAGTTGTTACAGCACAGAAATGGTTGATTTTTTAGTATTTATAAAAAAAAGTTGCACATAAAAAAAAAATAATAATAACGATTTTCGCAAAATTTTATTAAATGAGTTTTTTTTCGTATGAAAAAAATGAAAAATTATCTTAAAATAGCAAAATAAGCAAAAAAAAAAGCCGATATCGCAAAAATAACTAAAAAAAAGCCGATATTGCCAAAATAAGCAAAAAAAAAGCCCTAACAAATATAGCTCATTTTCTTTGTTTTTTTATGATCGGAATTTGTGTTCAATCAAAATCTTTCTATCTTGTAAACAAAAAAATAAGCATTTGCTTTTTTTTGGTTGCCCTAGTTATTACATACTATAAGCCTAAAATAAGAACTTTTTATGAATATGGCTGTAAATGTATACAAGATTTACATAGCGACAGTATATATAGAGAATTTCGTAACTATTCCCTGGTAGACATGAATGACATGGTTAACTGTGTACTTGAACATGATTCTACGTGGTTTTATAACACAATTGATGTCAACCTTCAAGTCTCGGTATTGGACTCATTGATATCTTGAATGTTTTCATTTGTACCCATATCTAGATATATATATAGTAAAAAAAAAAAAGGAACAGTGGATGAAATCTAAATGCATAACATATACTATTTCTATTTGCAACATTGCATATAGGGTATATTTAAGAAATCGATGTATTGAAAATTGGAGGCTTTTCTGCAAACTTAGAAATAGAGCTAAGAGAATTATACGGAATGTTAAGAGAGGCTACCATTATGCAGCATTTAATCGGATAGACCCAAGAGAAATGTGGAATCATTTGCGTTCTTCTGGGTTGAGTGATATTTCCCGTTCAAATAATGACATTGATCCTGATTTAGTAAATGACCATTTCCGTAACGGCTTAAATGGAATGTCCAAAAGGGGTGTGGCAAATTAATTATTATCTGATCAGTCTGGTGGTTTTTCTTTTTATTGTGTATAATCTTTCCGATCTATGTGTTGCATTTGGAAAAATAAAAAGCAATTCTAGTGGTATTGATGAAATACCATTTAAATTTTACAAGTTGATTTGTCCACTTATATCGGGTTATGTCTTGCACTTTTTTAATCCTAAAATTACTACCTCTATGTTTCCTAATAGTTGGAAATGTGCCAAAGTAATTCCAAATCCTAAGACTGGTTCTGTATTGGATTTAATGAATCTTAGGCCAATTAGTATTTTGCCAGCACTTTCAAGGGTTTTTTTTAACACATTATCCACTCTCAAATCTCGACATACAATTATCCACATTTATTACTGGCTGATACACAAACTGGATTTCGAATAAATTGTAGTACTTCGTCATTATTATTAGGGCTTACTGAGATGATAAGAGAGAAGATTAATTTAAATTTGCCTTGTGTACTAGTCTCTCTTGATTTTTCGAAAGACTTTGATCGTATAGATTATACAATATTGGTAAGAAAATTGAATTCAATATTTAGGTTTAATCGCACATCTTGTAATCTTATATTATCGTATTTATTGGGACGTACGCAATTTGTTGAAATTAATAAAAATAAATCACATTTACGTTCAGTTTATACGGGTGTTGCTCAAGGATCAGTATTAGGACCATTGTTGTTTTCAATGTGTATTAACTACTTATTTTCCATTCTTGATTCGAGAACATGCGAGGTTTATGCATATGCTGATGATATTCAGCTATTATTTTTTGATTCACAATCTTCTGCAAATCTACAATATGTGGTAAACAAAACCTTGAGTTTGGTTGAGGAATGGATGCAATCAAATTGCCTTCTGATAAATTTATCTAAGACAAATGTCATGGGCTTTGCAGGATTGGGTTGAGAAAATGCGAGTTTTAGGAGTGTTACTTGACGATACACTGTCATATACCTTTCACATTAACAAGGCAATTTCTAGTATTAATTTTACTCTTCGTCGTTTATACTCACTAAATGTATATTTACCATTTCAGATAAGGTGTAAAGTAGCCTATGCACTTCTTATGTCGCAGATATCTTATTGTTTAGAAATTTATTCTTGTACCTCTTACGGTAATATTCGTAGATTTGAACTTTTAATTAATAAAGTCATTCGATTTGTATTTAATCTAATGGTGTTTTCTTTTCTACAAAAAAAAATGTGACATTTTATTTAAAAAAAATGCAATTTGGTGTCTGTTTCTTAAAAATTTTGCTTCCGAAAAGGATGAATTTTTTAGAATAAAACAAGCCACCCTTTTCGGAAGCAAAATTTTTAAGAAACAGACAACAAATTGCATTTTTGTAAAATAAAATGTCACATTTTTTGTAGAAAAGAAAACACCATAAGAGTTAGAGATCATATTACAGCCCATGTAATCCGATTCTTGGGTTGCAATTTTATGATTTTCTAACCATTAAGTTAAAATCCATACATATTTTTTAATTCGGAGTTTCCCCCAGACGCATGACGTGTACAGCCGTCGAACTTACTGATAATTTCTTCATTCGTCTGACGTCTAGGAACGTCATGCCGTTTTTACATCACATTTAGGACATACGTAGACGCATGACGTTCATAAGCGTCAAAAACAAAACCTTAGTTTTTGCCGTTATATAGTTTTTATTTTTAATTTCTAGCAGTTTGGTGTTTTCGGAGTTTTGCTATCTAGAAAAATGACGTAGATATAGCAAAATGCCCACGGGAAACCCTTCGTTAGCAAGGGTGTCCGCGAAAGGGTTAAAATTCTTATGAGTTTTTACAAACTTATTAAGAATTCAGTACCTTCGTTTTTAGTTCGACACTTTGAATTTATGCATTCTTCAAGAAATATGCAAATTTTTATACCCAGAACTTATAACTCGTTTTTTGAAAGGTCGGTCCCTGTAAGAGTTGCCAGAGTGTGGAATCATTTGCCTCATGTATTAAGGAATTATCGTTTGTCTCCTAATAGCTATCATAAAGCTTTAATTGAGTTCTTCAATACCATTAAAATAAAATCGTTAACAATGTGATCTAATTTGACGTTATATTTATTGATTAAATTTGTTTTAAAAATTGTTATAAGTTATATTACTTAAAAAATTATTTTAGATTATTAATAAAATATAAACTATAAAAAATATCTATTGTAATATTATGGTTGTTTTGCCATTATTACAAAATTTTTCAAATAAAAAAAAAAAATATGATAACTTTTTAACTTATTATGATTAATATGATAAGAATATGATTAAGGAAAAAATATTTTGATGTAATATTACGAATATATTTGTTCATAATATGATTCAATAATAATCGTAATATGGTGACTACAATCATGGATTTTATCAGAATATGTTGCGTTTAGAATATGTTTATCACAACCATTATTTTGCTTTGCGTGTATGAATAGAAATAAAAGTGTTAATTTTTTTGAAGATTGGTTTTTTTATAGATCCCTATAAAAGATCAAATATAGAGTCAACTCCTGAAATATTCTAACTGTTTGAGGAAGATACTAATGATGTGCCATAGCCGAACTTTATGAGATCCAATATGGCTTTTGCTAAATTGTTTTCGTTTAAAAATTTAACTTTAAGAAAGATTGTTAAGTGCAGCTTTTAATAATATCGATAGCTTTTAGTAGATAGTAGTTAGCTTGCTACAAATTTATGAGCAATCTTTTTTTGGGTTTTTGGCAACACCAAGAGGGGAGGGAGCCATATTAAGTGAGATTGATTGTTTAAGATTTAAACTTGTTCTATTTGAAAAACTATCACGAAATTGCATGAAATTTTTTCTGGCCATATGAAGCTAAGTTGGAAAACATTTTACCGCAATATCTATATCTGCTACGGGGCCTATAGTAAATTATGTACCGATCATCACAAAATTTACCAATGTGATTTCTAGTCCTAAAAAATTGTGAATTTTTAAATTTTTTTCTGATAGCATTATTTATTACGGTTTAAGGCGTAATAAACTGTTTTCCGGGTGCAGGGCTTATATGGGTTCTAGAGTAAATACACTATGAACCGATCTTCACGAAATTAAACAGTGTGATTTCCCCAGAATGGAAGGTTTCATTGTTAAGCATGCCACCTAAATTTCATTTTGTTTATTCAAAAGTGGATATTGCGACACATTTGCAAGTGAAATTACACCAAAAGCTGTCGTAATAACTTTGGACGTTATGACACTATTAAAAGTGTCATAAGGGCATGGACATTGTCGCACTTCTTCTTCAATGTACATTATGATATTGGACATTCCGACATGCCATCAGCGTATTATCTTATTAATTGAAGCTATTTGAGAAACAATTAGCTTTATCTTGTTTTTCCCCTTACACTTTAAATTTGATGATAAGAAAACTTTTCGAACTTTGCAATTTTAATAGGTTTGAGTAAAATGTACCAGAAATTGCATTTTACCCTTATAATTACCGATTTTTTAAATTTAATTTTTTGTTACGTGCCGATGTAGCTACTGATTATGAAATATTGTTTACTTAAAAGTAATCGGTTCTAGTTCTTACCTTTTTCTGGAAAACAAATGGCTTATAACTAACAATTATATCTTTTTACCAAATTTCATTAACATCGATATAGCAGTTTGGACGTAATTGCGGAATAAACAATCAAACTTTTGCTTCAATCTTATCATATTTATTAGGATATAAGAATATTCGGATTAGCATAAAAACATAAATAAATTGAATAAAGTATAAAAAAATATTTATTATACTTTATAATAATTAACATCTAATACTAAGAGAAATCACACTTTCCCAAAAGCCATTCACATTCAGTAGCTGTAGTTTTAAATTCTCTTCGTTCTGTAACTGCACGATTGTTTTTGCCAGCGGGTTCTGCAGCGCACAATTTATTACTACCTGCTATAAAAACATGACCATTTCTCCGAAATTCAATAGTCCAAAGTCTTTCACCTATAGCGTAATTTTTGTAAAAGGCAGTAGTCTGCAGATACACCAAAATTGTTCTCCCATCAGTTGAAATGTTTGGAATTATAGCCGAAAAAATACCTTTTTTATCCATAGTTTTATTGTCGTTCCACAGCCAAAAGCTGCTACCACTTTCATAGATATAATTCCTATATTTAGTATTTAAAAGACAAAAGTGATCCTCAAGAAATAAATATCTTAAAGCTGTAGGGAGTGACTGTATTGTCTCGTTCACTCTTCTGCGTAGTATCAGAGGCATCTTATCGTAATGATAATTTCTTTTTATTGTTTGCAATATGTACACGAAATTTAGGGTATTCCAATCTCGATCAACATAAACATAGGTACGTTCATCGGCAAAAAAATCCAATTCGATATTCAACATAATTTCAAATAATTTCTGATCATCTTGTTTATAAATACCCCATAGCAAGAGCGGCAACATACAATAATTGCCATTCCTATAAACTATAAGTTCGGCTTTAGAATAAATTAAATTTACAATTTCTTCGGTATAATTATAGTTTATATGTATATTATCATATATTTGCTTTATGCTGGATGGATGAGTGGTAGGTGCGATGCTTATACTCGTATTTATGGCGTCGCTTAATAGTCTTGCATTTTTCAGTACTATTGCATCTTCCACCCTGTAGCGAAATCCAGCTAAACGAAATTTCGTATCTTCAATATCTTCTAAGATTTTACTGATAATTTTTGTAGAGTTGATATTCACTAGACCATCTGTTGAATTTCTCTCACCAAAAACAGGTAAGAACTGTATGGTACAACTGAGTAAAATAGTCAAAACTAATTTCGTTGTTTTCATTTTGAAAACTTCTAATTGACTGAATACAATTTTTTATGCAGATGATATTTATATGGTTAAAAATACTGTACATACACAAAAAAAAATAAAAATTGATTTCAATTAAAAAATTTGTGATATTATTTAAAAATAAACAATTTCTTCAAGCTTGAGGTCAGTTGAAGAAATTGTTTATTTTTAAAAATTATAATTAAAAAAGGTCGAATAATTAAAAAACTTAAAAAGATTTGTGATATAAATTAAAAAATTAATTAAATTTGCACCAGTAAACGAATAAATAGTATCAATTAAACCAGTTAATAGTATTAATTAAACGTTTAATTTACTTGATTAAACGTTTAATTCACTTGATTAAATTTTTAATTAAAACGGATCATATTTTTGATTATTGCTTTAATTAGTGAACAATTTTGGAGAATTTTTTCTGTGTACAAATGTAAATATAAATATATTTTTGTATAGTTTACGTGCTGGCATTGCCAAATTTTCATTAAAACGATTTTTTATTTATTTAGTTGTTTCAACAACAACATTTTTGATTTTTGCCTAAACCATTTTTAGCAAAGTTAAAGAAAAACAAGCTGTGCCGAATCTTTGGTACCCCTTACCGAGACGGCCTTAGGCGTTTTACAGTCTATTAAAAGAGAACTCTTTATATGGGATGTACAATTATTGCCGATCATAACAAAGTATAGTGGACTTATTTCTGGTCATACTAGACTCTATTGGACCTATTTTTACCAAGATAATGAGATTTGTTTTAGTTTAAGATGTATTAAAATGAAATACCAGGAGCAGGGTTTATATGGGACCTGTTGTAGTTTGTAAATTGTGGACCGATCATCAACAAATTCTTTAGTGTGACCTTTGGTGTAAATAAGAAACTGACTATCACAAAATTGCATTATGCTATCTTAAGTCATTAATTAATACAAAATGTGGGATCCTTAAAATGAAATAAGGATGCGAATAGAGGCTACAAAAACAACATTTATGAGATACAAACTTTCAACATTGACTTCAAAATTCGATTTGTTAAATAATATGTTTGGTCTGTCATGTTATATGCAAAGGAAATGCGGATATTCAAAAAAAAAAAACCATAGAATTAATTACTTAAATAATAAAAGTTCTCATTAAGAATTTATGTCAATGTATTCATAGGGTTTGCTTTTATTAAAATACTTATGTATACAATATGGTTTTTTTTTTAGCTTGGTCAACGTTTGAAGACCATAACGTGCATGAGCTGGCTTCAGCAACTGTGCCAGTAGGCACACGTTAGTAAACTTTTGTATTCATCATGCATATTATAGTTGGTCCTTACCATTTCGACTACAAACTTTCTTAAGTTCTTCAATAAATATTTTATTCTTAAATTTTTTAAAATTTCCTTTTACGTTTCTTATGACGGATAAAAGTTCATCTAAAGCCCACAAAACAGAAACAGAAAACTACGTGGGTTCTTGGGTTATCCCCCACCACACGAGCATTAAAGTCTTTTTGAGTTTTTCTTGCGTTCTCTTGTTTAAAATTTCGATATAAGGAAATGCATATAAAAGAAAAGGACCGATATATCTTTAGTTTGTAATTGCAACAGATTTACTCAAAAAGTATATTTTGTTAAAAACAGCTCCCGACCTGCGTTATATTCAAATTTATGCGAGGCATATATATTTGCATAAAACTTTAAAAATATGCAAATGCTTATTTTCATGCAAATAGCATAATGACAAATATGAATTGTCCCAACAAATTCTGCAAGGTAAAACAACACATTCTTATATTGGAATCGAGTATGAAAAAAGCTAAAAACGACAAAGTTTAATTAGAACATCATCATCACTCGTTACGGTTTTAGTTTCAGTTGTTTTAATGAGGCCAATTCGGCACTGTTATTTTAAGTTGCATGAAACTATATTAAACCACCAAAACTGCCAGCAACAATTAACAATGTCTCAAATACTAACATGTTACAATTGTCAATCACTTTCCACTAACCTTCTTAAACAAATTCAAAATTTAGATATTAAATTCAAAACACATTCCTAAGGATATCTTAAAAAAACTGTAAAAAGAAAACATTTATTACTAAAGGCCGTTTCACACTATCCCACAAAGTCGTAAGTATTTTTCAAAAATGCTTCCCTGATCTAATTATTCTTTGAAAATTTTTAAAAAAACAATAACAACTTATCATGACAGGGTTGCATTTTCGTAAATTACTAAAGGCTTTGTTGGATAGTGTAAAACGGCCTTAAGTAAGAACGAAGGCCGAGGCAGCCTGCTCCTAATTTAATAATTACACTGTGCTAGTTTAAAAATATAGACAAGCCGGGCACATGGCGTTTTAACATAATTCGGGTACGCTGTATTTAATGGTGCTAACCGTTTTATTAGGTTAGCTCTTGTTTTCGAGATATACCGTTATTTCGAAAATGGAGGAGGTTGCACAACATATATTCGCGTAACTAAAAAACGTTGTTATTATAGTAATTCAATGCTTGTGTTTCTTTGCCAACGAATTTTACGTCACGAGTTTTAAAGACTCTCTTTGTTTTCAAATCAATCATCCAATTAGCTTTAGATTCAGAACAATATCCAGTGAATGTACATTCTATTCCTCTTGGTTGAAATTTCGACTTTCCTAGTCTCTTATCTAAGCAGTATGCCTTGCATCCAAACGTTCGAAAAGGTGATACTGTTGATTTTATTTTACACAATTTTTCCTTCGGAGTAACTCCATCCAACGCTTTTGACGGACACCTATTTCGTATATAAACGGAAGTACTTGCTGCATTTGCCCACAGAAATTCCGGCTAGCCAGAATCAATCAATAAACATCTTGACATTTCCACAATGGTCCTATTTGAACGTTCTGCGACGCCATTTTGTTGAGGAGTGTGCTCCACAGAGATCTGTCTTTGAGTACCAAACTCTTCTAAATTTAAGGAAATATCTTCACTTAAGTATTCCTTTCCATTATCACTCAGAAAATTGTTTAAAAAAAAGTTGCATTAATATCAGATTCTATATAGCAGTATCAAGCGCAAAGCGAAAAAATGCGCACTTTTACACAAAATAAAATCAAATACTTCTTTTAAACCTTAAAATATTAAAAAAAAAATTAAATACTCACTTGAAATTTTCGAAAACCCTGATTTTATATAGAATCGAAAACTAATCTGGGTAAGAAGGTAATTTTAAAAAATAATTCATGTACTTTGTTTAGACCTTAAGTATTCCAATTCAATTTAAAATATCTAACTTAAATACATCTTTTAAGATATTTATCCTTTGCTTCAAATAAATACAAAATTTTACTATATTCTGGCTTATATTCACAAAGAAAATCACGCTAATAAAAACTCACTTTTTTGCATCAAACTCTACTCAGTTTACATGTTAGATAAAATGAATGTTTTGGAAAAATTTAATTAACTGATCTCACAAGTTCTAGGTTTTAAGATAATCAGCCTTCTTATGATTACAAAAGTTCGAGTTTCCTTCAGCATACTTTTGTAATTTAAAGTCGTCAAACTTCTTGCGATTGCGATTAATGATTTACAGATTACAGAATTCAAGTCAGAATCACAAATGTTAAGCGCTTGGTTCCACTATAATATAAACGCACTACTAGAATAAGGATGAAAATGAAAAATTTATATAAAGGTAAAATACACTTGTATACTCTTTTTTATATAAAACTTTCATTTGGCGATTGTTGGCGAATTTTTTTTACCAAAAATCTAAAAAAATAAATTTTTGGCGATTTTTGGCGAATTTCAGTATACTATTTGGCGGTGAAGGTAAAAAAAAATCTGACAACCCTGCTCATACTATGTAACAATGCACTTAACTTCTTTGAACAATTGCGTGCAATGTGCCCAATTATTCCACACTTAAAACATTTGTACTTACGTTTGTTCTTATCATTTCTTTCACTGCTTGTATTACTTTCCTAAGCTGTTTGCGTTCTCGATTTTGACATAAAGTTTTGCTGCACATCGACCGTATCTTGCTTACTAAATTTTCTTTCATGTTCTTCGGACAATTTAAAGCATCGATTTTTGGAAATCGATCCCGAGACTCCATCGCTTCAATAAAGTAATCATAGCTATCCGGCCAACTATTCAACAAAATAATCACAAGAGCTCATCAGGAATTTCAATTTGCAGCTCTAAAAGTTTCAAACCTAACCTGTCTCATTTTTCGGATAGTTTCTAGAAGTGGTACGTATATAATTTTGCTTGCAGTGTTGGAACGTTTTTTAAGAGCTGCATTGAAAATTTTTACTTTAGAAATAAAAGGGTCGGTCGTTAAGCAATTCTGCTACGAATTGTAGGTCGAAATATTAATTTGAAGGCACCATAAGGTTGCCTTTGAGGCGCACCAATATTATTACGGAAGAACGTGACATAACGCGGCCTCGGCGGTATTCCATTTTACAGTCTGCTAGAACCATATTTTCTAGTATATCCCTAAAGGGGCAACATTCCGCTAGCTATTTTGAAAGACCACAAAAGTTTGCTGAGGACCTGCACATTCTTAATTTTTCAACTCCACCAACCTTAAAAGTGTTAGTGTTAAAGGTTATAGGTGCAAAAAATTGGGGAATTCCTGGCAAAATAATATCCTATGTGCGAGCACCTCCGTAATAGGAGGATAACAACACCTTTAGCAATTTACTTAATTAAATCAATCAATCCCTCAATCATCACTTCAATTGATTTCTATTTTTCAACAATATATATACACCACACCTAAATCTGATCCGGAAAGTATTAAAGAAAATATCAAATTACATAAAATATGCAAGATCTATTTTAAATTTTTACTCTTGACACCTAGATAGCATCATCAACCAACTTGCAACGAAAACGAGGAGGCCTCAACGTCGTCGCTGCTTCATTGGGTGAGTCAAGTTTATAACTTATTTTTTTTAGTGTATCATAGTATCTTGCATATCTTTGAAAAAAAAAAAACACACAATATATATACTAAATATAATGAAAGTTTATCAATGAATTTTTTTTAAAAAACACTATGCAAGAATTTTTTTTTCTTCCATTCATTGATTCCTAATTTTACCAAAAACAAAATTATTAAGAAGAAAAAAAAAAACAACAAAAAAGATTCCTGTTATGCGATCCAACAATGGAACATATTCATTGATAAATTTTCACTATTTTGCTATATTTTATAACCACTGATTTCTATTGTTGTGTAAAGAAATAAAAATTAGCCCGAATGAGAACATAAAAAAAAAAAACAAAGTTAAAAACAAAATCAGATCAAGAGTAAATTTGTAAAATTATCCAAATTTATCAAATTCGTCACCAAGTTGTTGAAGAAGAGATCAATTGATAACAAACAAACAAATTGTAAAGAAAGAAACAGTGCAAAGTCCAAACAAGTAAAAGAATCAAAAGAAGTTTTAAAGAGCAATTAATTAATGAATGATTGCGAAATTACGCATTGATTGATTTTTTTTTTCTTTAATTTCTTTTATTCTTGTCTTAATGATGACCTAAAATTACAACCATGCACATGTGTTAAAAAAACCAGAGTAGAGAAATAAGAAACCTCTCATCGTTTGTTATTTAACGTATCGTTAGTTTTGTACCTTTTCAATTATTAAACGTTGTGAACATAATATTCTCCAGTATTCTGCACGACATAATCCATAATTTAGAAATAAGAAATATTATAAGATTTTGCTTAACCTGTAGGATTATATGATAAATAATGAAACCACTTTTAACAGTTGTATATGAAGCTTATGTCAGTATATTTAGTTTGCAAATTTATAAAAGAATTTTCTTTGGCAAAATTTTACATAAATTCTTTAACTTCTTAAGTTCAAGGATTATATATTTTTTATGTACAATGTGCAGCTATAGTTTTTATATTTAAGTACAATTTTTTCCCCTATTATTTTAAAGTTTCTATTGTTGGAATTTAATTTAATAAATATCGTGAATATTTGAAAAAATGAATTGCTAAAATAATTTCGTTGCGTTTTCAATCATGAACTAATTTTCTAAGGGCTTGAAAAGTAGTAAGATGAGGGTTCCTAGTATTCAAAAGTACGCCACTAGGATAATGGTTGGGAGGGTTATGAGGCGATGTTTCTCCATTGTCATCTGAGAAACCATTAGAATTCAGCAATCAAATCAATCATATTTTCCATAGTAAAAATCCTTAGCATAGTAGGGGCTTGTTTTCTATGCTTTCTAGTTAATTTAAATTACTTGTCCACAGGGAGTCTTTAAAAAAAAATCCTGTAATGATACTGAGGCAAAGATGAAAGGATCACGAATCCCGCCAACCGACTGATAGCTAGCTATTATATAGGCTCCCGCAGATCTTTTAGTCTTTTGCACTTGACCAGAATGTATATTCTAAAATACAATAAATGAAGGAAAGCAACTTAATTGTTTTTCCCTCAGTTATTTGTTCGTGTACATTACATTCTCCAACAAAAAATTAGAAAATGCAGCTAACTTCTAATTTTTTCCAGACGTTTTAAAAAATTGCAAGCAAAACAAGCCATAAATGATTAAAATTTGTTAGCAACTTTTGATTTTATTCACAAATGTCGAAAAATTTTAATTAATTTAAGAATTTCATAAAACGCAACATTTGTATGGGTGATAAGGGGCAAGTACGTCTCGAGAAAATGTTAAGGACAAAAAACTAAATGAGGTCGGGCATACATTTTATCCCACTTGGGACTTCTTCTTCAATATATTTCTAGTCTGCATTGAACATTTTGTATGGGAGCTCTCTTAAGGAATGGAGAAAGCTGGTAGGTATGTTAGAAATAAATGATTGAGATGAAAAATAAAGTGGGGTTGGTCATAACGGGTTATACATTTTGCGGGTTTAAAAGTAAACAAACGTAAATAAAACACATATAAAATATCTTTTTTCATGATATTTCATTTCTATTATAAAGTTTGAACGTTGACATTATGTGTGAAACACTATATCATTTAAATGACCACCACGCGAAGTGTTGCAAGCATTGATTCTTTTGAGGTAATTTTGGACTACTTTTTGACACATATTTGGCGGTATCTCAGCCATAACTTGACGAGTTTAAGGGGTTTAAGTCTAATGGTGGCAAATCACATGATCTTGGTGGCCAGTTGATGTCGCCACGACGAGAAATTACACGGCCAGGAAATGTATCTTGCAATAAAGCCATATTCGGTCGAGTTGTGTGGCATGCGGCACCGTCTTGTTAAAACCACTTATTCTCCAAGTCGTATTCTTCAATAGCAGGCAAAAAAAAAACGGTTATAATACGACCATACAGTCCTCATTCCTGAGAACGACGAGGAACCGACACATTCGGGTCTTCGGCAACACTTTCACTTACAGCAGCCGTATTTTCAGCGGATCGAGCGAAACGATGATGCACTGGCGTTACAATATCTGTAACCGCTCCAGTCTCTTCCAATTTCTTCACAATTTTGCCAATTGCTTGCGTAGTTGGACGACTATGTAAGCCATATTCTCCTCTTAAAGCACGATATGTGGCTGTGCCAGAATCACTTGCAACACTTAGCGTGGTGATCATAGTATAGTGTCATAGTATAGTGTTTCACACATAATGCCAACGTTCAAACTTTATAATAGAAAAGAAATATCATGAAAAAAAATATTTTATATGTGTTTTATTTACGTTTACTTTTGAAACCGCAAAATGGATAGCCCTTTACATTTGACCCATCTAGGAGCATCCTAGATATCAATAAGCTAAAGCGTTTTTGAGTTACGCGAACATATGTTGTGCAAACTCCTCCATTTTCGAAAGAACGGTATATCTCGAAAGCGGCTACCATCACTGGATTCAGCTTACCCGAATTAGGTTAAAAAGTTATTTTAGATGTACATAAATAAAAATAAAATAAATAATAGACCAAAGTTTACCACAAAAGCTTAATTCATTACGGGCTAAGGCGAATAGTCCATATCTAGTACGCCTTTTATGAGGCCTAGGTGAATTAGAGACAGATTACGAGATTTGGTAGTGTCATTTGTAGTAAAATAAGCCGACTTTCTGGAAAACTTAATAGCAATCGATTCATTGCGTCAACAATTGTGTTGGTTTCTGATTTTAAACTTTAAATTTTTTATTTATTTATTTATTTATTTATTTATTTATTAAATTTCAGTAGCCTAGCCTATTGGCCATAATCGGCTTACAAATTTCTACTTAATAATAGTAAAAAAAACTTTTAAAGATATAAAAAAAATTTAAAAATAAATAAGTACATAGTACATAACAACAAAAACTAATTTATAGAAGAAATTTAAAATAATATAAGTAACATTTTAATAATAAGTTTTAATTAAGAGGTCAATCAAATTGCACAAAAATTAAAAGCAAAACCCAACAATTCCAAAAAATCTACAAAACATAAGGATACTAATAATAATGTGAGACCAAAAGTCCTACTATATATCATTAATCCATTAATCTGATAGGAACAGCATTTACTTTAACCCTACAATGCAGAAAACTCACGATAGAGCTTAATCTTAAACACATCAGGGGAAACATCAAATACCCTCAAAAATCCTGGCAACTTATTATATAACCGAGCCACTCTTACAGAAAAAGAAATTCTTTTAACATTTGGATCCGATTTTATTGGGTTTCTAAATAATTGGACAGTAAAATTGTTCTATTCGTTAAATCGTTCGAAAGTGAGCGAGATTTTAACAGTTTGACATGGCTAAATCGATTTAGAACTAGCCAAGGACAGGGAAGATAAATAAATACTTTATGAATATTTAAACATGTTCACACTTATGGCCAATTTCACCAATTCTATTTAAACATAATTTTATATATAAATTTCGTTTTTCATATATAATAAAAATAAAATTTTTAATAATTTTAATTAGGCTTAAGTTCATTAAATTTAATTTTCATTAAATTATTTTTTATGAAGAAAGGAATTTTACAACATGAAAATTAATTAAAATTGTTATTGATAATCTTTCATTTTTGACCGTGGCGGGGGCTCGAACCCGGGCCGGCAGGTTACCATGACATGTTTCGATCGCAACCACCCGATCTCCTCAGATGGATTTGCCGTTTTACACTCGCAGCCATCGACGACTGCTGACGTCAATAGTCAAACATCAATCCTTAAACCAAATTGTATTTTAACCTTTGGTAGATCGAAGTTTGCTTTTCTTGAATGATTATCCATTTCAATTGATTTTACATGTTCTTCCCTACTTCCGTTTTCCCTCGTACTTTTGTCAAGAATTTTTCTTGAAGTCCAAAGTACATTTTTTGTTTTTTCATTTTTTGTCTTTCTTTTTCTTGTTGACCTTTTTCAGCACAACTTGAAGGACAAATGAATACATAGAGCTCGTGCCCTAGCTTTAACAATAATTAGTATTGTGGTTATTTTGTTGAACTATTTTACGGTTTTTAATCCAAATTTTTAATAATTTTAATTAGGCTTAAGTTCATTAAATTTAATTTTCATTAAATTATTTTTTATGAAGAAAGGAATTTTACAACATGAAAATTAATTAAAATTGTTATTGATAATCTTTCATTTTTGACCGTGGCGGGGGCTCGAACCCGGGCCGGCAGGTTACCATGACATGTTTCGATCGCAACCACCCGATCTCCTCAGATGGATTTGCCGTTTTACACTCGCAGCCATCGACGACTGCTGACGTCAATAGTCAAACATCAATCCTTAAACCAAATTGTATTTTAACCTTTGGTAGATCGAAGTTTGCTTTTCTTGAATGATTATCCATTTCAATTGATTTTACATGTTCTTCCCTACTTCCGTTTTCCCTCGTACTTTTGTCAAGAATTTTTCTTGAAGTCCAAAGTACATTTTTTGTTTTTTCATTTTTTGTCTTTCTTTTTCTTGTTGACCTTTTTCAGCACAACTTGAAGGACAAATGAATACATAGAGCTCGTGCCCTAGCTTTAACAATAATTAGTATTGTGGTTATTTTGTTGAACTATTTTACGGTTTTTAATCCAAATTTTTAATAATTTTAATTAGGCTTAAGTTCATTAAATTTAATTTTCATTAAATTATTTTTTATGAAGAAAGGAATTTTACAACATGAAAATTAATTAAAATTGTTATTGATAATCTTTCATTTTTGACCGTGGCGGGGGCTCGAACCCGGGCCGGCAGGTTACCATGACATGTTTCGATCGCAACCACCCGATCTCCTCAGATGGATTTGCCTTGACAAAAGTACGAGGGAAAACGGAAGTAGGGAAGAACATGTAAAATCAATTGAAATGGATAATCATTCAAGAAAAGCAAACTTCGATCTACCAAAGGTTAAAATACAATTTGGTTTAAGGATTGATGTTTGACTATTGACGTCAGCAGTCGTCGATGGCTGCGAGTGTAAAACGGCAAATCCATCTGAGGAGATCGGGTGGTTGCGATCGAAACATGTCATGGTAACCTGCCGGCCCGGGTTCGAGCCCCCGCCACGGTCAAAAATGAAAGATTATCAATAACAATTTTAATTAATTTTCATGTTGTAAAATTCCTTTCTTCATAAAAAATAATTTAATGAAAATTAAATTTAATGAACTTAAGCCTAATTAAAATTATTAAAAATTTGGATTAAAAACCGTAAAATAGTTCAACAAAATAACCACAATACTAATTATTGTTAAAGCTAGGGCACGAGCTCTATGTATTCATTTGTCCTTCAAGTTGTGCTGAAAAAGGTCAACAAGAAAAAGAAAGACAAAAAATGAAAAAACAAAAAATGTACTTTGGACTTCAAGAAAAATTCTTGACAAAAGTACGAGGGAAAACGGAAGTAGGGAAGAACATGTAAAATCAATTGAAATGGATAATCATTCAAGAAAAGCAAACTTCGATCTACCAAAGGTTAAAATACAATTTGGTTTAAGGATTGATGTTTGACTATTGACGTCAGCAGTCGTCGATGGCTGCGAGTGTAAAACGGCAAATCCATCTGAGGAGATCGGGTGGTTGCGATCGAAACATGTCATGGTAACCTGCCGGCCCGGGTTCGAGCCCCCGCCACGGTCAAAAATGAAAGATTATCAATAACAATTTTAATTAATTTTCATGTTGTAAAATTCCTTTCTTCATAAAAAATAATTTAATGAAAATTAAATTTAATGAACTTAAGCCTAATTAAAATTATTAAAAATTTGGATTAAAAACCGTAAAATAGTTCAACAAAATAACCACAATACTAATTATAAAAATAAAATTATATGAAAAACAATATTTAAATTGATATTAAAATAGAATTGGTGAAATTGGCCATTGAAACTCAGTTTACCAGCTTTACCACTAGTGGCGAAGTGTAGACACTTTTTAATGTAAACATTTTGTAAGGTCAAAAGTATTAATAGTTTTCTGAAATACTTTCGTATTTTATATATAAAAAAATTAAATAAGAACAGAAATATTAAATACGCAAGTGTTTAAGAAATCTATAAATATTATTGACCTTCAAAATATGTTTACATAAAATTGTGTATTGTTCTGTAAACACTTTTACGAAAATTGACTTTAGAACATGCTACTCATTGTTTACGTATAAAACACAGCTGGTTTGGTTTAACTTACAGCAACAACAACAACTTTAACTAATATTGTTTTCTTTTCTAAACAAACATTTAGACTTATAAATGCGTAACTTTTTTGCCATGTTACCCACAAATTTACAAAGTGGTACATTTTACTGCACTTAAATTGAAAAAAAACAGCCATGGCTATTCTAAGATGCGCGTCCACCATAAAAACGTGACAGTTTGACATTCTAGAGTACACGCTAGTGACCAAATTGCTGTCAAATTATTGCTTTCGTATCGTCACCATTCGCCATATTGCAGAGAACGTGGCAACTAGGGTTTTTTCCCGGGATTTCCCGTCCCGGGAATTCCCGGGAATTTCAATTTTTTTATTTCCCGTTTTCCCGGGATTGTTCTTGCGGGATCCCGGGAAATAAAAAATTCCTCATAATAGCTATTTATACTTTGAAATTTAGTTTTCTATTCTCTAAAAATTAGCATCTGTGGATGGGTTGTGGATTAGATCAATTACAAGAAGTGAGTACATGTATTTAAATCAATGTCTCCTGATGCAATAAATCTACTAAAAGCAGAAAAGGCAGTGCAACAGTTGATAATTACTACATTTGGTGAAGTGAAGAGTTAATAAAGTACATTAATTTAAACTAAGATGCAGGTACACACAGAAAACAAATTGGTTGGGAAACGGTTGCAGTAATAAAATATTGATCAAGTAACATGATTTATTATTGCAACTATTAAAAATGTATAGTTCTAACTGATTTTTGATTCTCTTGATTATTAAAACGATGTTCGAACTGAAATATGACTCCTTCAATACTTTTATTAGTTATGATAACTAATTTAATTTAGTTCTAAAAATTAGTACAAATGGTTAGAATCACAACCGAATTTAATATAGGGCAATACTGAATAATGGTCATTGCAATCAATAATTTGCTTTCGTCAATAAATTTTGTAATATAAATGTTTATTCATTTATTGCAGCTAATTATTGATTGTTGGAATAGCTTCAATTCGAGTACAACAAATGAAAATATAATTATTCGGAATTCACAACCAAAAAATAGTTAAAAGCCCCAATTGCTTACTTAATTTTCTGTCAAAATATTTGATAGATTAAAATAATTTTTAATTTTATATTTAAAAAATATCTTTGCGGTAAAAAATGTAAAATGTGCAAAAACTTAATAAATAGGGGTAAGTAATTTACGTATTCTTATAGGTATGAACATATACACGTACATTTGTATGTATGTTTTATATTTTGTATACCCTGCAAATTATATTGGACTACTTGATCCATTTTGATCCTGGGCTGGTCCAATGTAGTGCAAGTATGGACCATGTCATTATTAAAAAGAGTTTGCAGTGAAACGACATGTCTTCGTTTTTTAACGACATGTTTTCGTTTTGAAACGATTTGAAAGCTAATCCTCTGGAGTATATCATGGAATAGTTTTAAGACTTCTCCTTTGTAATGCAAGCTGGGTTATATCGTCCTGCCCTAGGACATCGTACTGTAAAATAAGCCATTTTTCCCATTCATTGGGATTACCTTGGGCAAGTCCTTGCCCCTTATGGGCTAGATTTGACCGGTTAAAAAAATATATTGATAACGACAATCAAATCTCTTGTTATGAACACCAATTATGTGTTAATTCAGTTGCAGCTATCATATATTCGGGTATAAGCACAATTTTGTTTCTAATAATCATACTAACAACTAACAATATCTGTTGTTATCACTGATAGTGTACTGAAATTCAAATGTTGCTATCAAAACTATTGTGCTAAGCAACGAAATTTTCAGTAATTGAAACCGAATTGTGTGATAGTACATGCAACCGACGAAATTCGATTGGCGCCAAATTCGGTTGTGATAACGAATCTGTTTTCTCTGTGTAGTATAAAATTTCATTGTCCATGAACAAGTCTTAAAAATAGGAGATACCTAAACATATCGCTCCTTAATTGCAACAAAGTCATATCTAAAAAAACAAACGATCTTGGCAAAATGCGATTAAAGTTTTCAAAATGTACCGATTTAAAGATATATTTTGCTATAACTTCGGTTCAGTTTGAGATATAATACGAGAAGGTATGAAGGAAAACTTTGCTAAAGTTACTTCAAATTTTGAGATATGACTATGATGCAATGAAGGAGCGATATGTTTATTAGGTGATAAACACAAATTCCCAATTTCAATTTGTGTTGGTTTATATACCCGTGAAATGCGGGGAAACCGAAATAAAATAACATTTTGGAAACTCGTGTAAGATACTACAACATACAACTTGAAAAACACATTGTCGTAAAGATTACAAATGGACCTATTGAAATGAAAAGGTTTGTAAGAAGCAGTCCGGTTGATGCTATTTTTGCATCAACCTTGACATACATTTGACTGATATAAACGTTGTTTATAAAAAAGAACAAATTGCTTCTGATTGTGAATCCGAAGCATGCTACAACTATTTAACTATTTGTCCAACCTCGGTAAAAAA
Source organism: Pollenia griseotomentosa (assembly GCA_963931875.1). Classification (NCBI taxonomy): domain Eukaryota; kingdom Metazoa; phylum Arthropoda; class Insecta; order Diptera; family Polleniidae; genus Pollenia; species Pollenia griseotomentosa. Next base: position 195,667,553 of record OZ007561.1, on the reverse strand, counting down.
TGAACGAAATTTTTCGAAACATGGTATTAGTTAATAAAATCAAGAATATACTTTTTGACGACTTACAAAGCGCTTTGAGTGTGTCAGAAAGTTATTTCCTAAGCCATTAAAAAAAGTTACATATTTCTTTAAAGTATTTTATCTATTTTATTAATTAACTTTTTGATCTTATATCTTGAGTACCTCAATTTTTATTTTGTTTTTATAATTGTTTTATGAATTAAATTGCTATGTTTATGTTATATTTTTATCTTGTATCCAGAGCATAATAATACTGAATAAAAGCATAATAATAGGGAATAAAGGCGTGAGTTCCCTTATGTTTTTTTATTAAAGTTTTTTTCATTAATTAATAACAAAATTTACTTTGTATTATTTATATGGAGCGGGATCCCGGGATCCCGGGAAATTTGAAAAAATTTCCCGCTTTCCCGGGAATCGAAAAAGTCCGGGGAAAAAAAAACTCTAGTGGCAACCTAATACTTCATATATTTTAGGTCGTCATCGCTTTTTGCGCGTTTGAAAGAAGTAAGTTAACATTTTGAAATGACGTACGTCTTTTATCATGTTATGACTCTTATTTTAAAATTTAAGGTCTATAAAGGTTGATGGGGATATATTTAGATGCCAATCTTTCCCACCACCATATTGGTAGTTTCTCACTGCGACAAAGCATAGACAATCTGCTAGTTTGTCAACTGATCGCACTGTTCTAAGGTGCAATGTGGCCGATTTTCCTTCGAATGCCTTGAAAATTTACTTCAATGCGTCTTTATTTATTCTAAAGTTTTAAGCAAATCTAATTTTGAGAGAAATTTTTGTTGCACCAATTCTTGAGTTAATTGAAGTGAGAGAGGGGAGAAGATTGGAAAGGGGCAATTCTGTTTTGTCTTGTACAAGGCGAATTTATGTAGACGGTGGTGGCGATACTACAACATGTAACAACACCAAAAAAAATAACATTGTATTTTATGTGTTGCTTTCGTTGGTCGACATGTCAAATATACAAGTAACTGTTGACATTCCTCTCGCTAATTAAGAAAAAAGTAGCATAACTGTGCTTTCAACGCCACCTGAAAAATGAATTCGCCTTTGTCTTGTACATCTCACATTTTTTAACTTTAAGTTCTCTGTAGGTGTATTTGTATATATGTGTGAAATATAAAAAGGAGAAGAGAAAAGACAAAATGAAAAAAAAAATTGCAATTTCCAAGCAGAATTAAAAAAATGCAGCAACAAAATTTACAAGTCTGGGCGATGAATATATAGTAAAATTATCAAAGTAATTTTTCGGAATACAAAATTTTCAATTAATAAGATTTTGTTTGTCTTGCTTAATTCCCAATTTTTATTCATTGTTTGCTTATCTTTTCTAAAATTTTTTGGGACAATGTTTCCTGCTGATCTGGCCTAAGCAACCAGTGAAATGCGCATAGAAACTAGCTTATCCCTCAACAATAAATTTCAGTGTTTTAACAAGAAAAAAAAAAAAAAAAAAATTGGGAATTAAGCACGGCAAACAAAAGCTTATTAAATTTCATAAATGAATGTATTTCTAAAACTTAAAAAACATCATCCATTTGAATTACGCTCAATTCGAGTCTGTACTCGGAATATTAATAAATTTTAAAAATATACAAAAAAGAAGGCAAAACTACAAAAAAATATAAACAATTGAAAAAAGGGAAACCCCGGATTTGTTAAACTTTTTGTAGGACTTTCAGACTATATATCAGGTAGTATTAATAAATATTAAGCTTAGATATCTCGAAAATCTGAAAGAAATTCAGAGTACAGATTTTGATTTAGTGCAACTCAAACCCTTCGAAAAGTATATGTACATATTTCGATTCTATACCTGTGTTTTTAATCTATTTATATATATAAAAGAAAGTGGCGTTAGTTACTACGTTTATAACTAAAGAATGGCTGGACCGATTTCGATGATTCGTACCAATTCGGAATGGTCTCTGACCAAGTAAGAAGAATATAAAAAAAACTCCCGATAGGTGGCGCTGTTGTCGTGATATTAATATTTTTTTTATTGATGGTAGATAGCGCTGGGGTCAAGTTATTAACGAAATTCTCCAGTATTTCATTTTTTATTTAGAAAATCCCGAGCAGCGCCGGGACCAAACAGCTAGTAAAGAATAAAACTTTTATATTTAAAGTACGTGTAGAATTGCAAAATGGATGTAAGTATATCCTGCACAGCTTTTATTGCACGTTCTCATAGCATATAAATACAAAATGAAAGCTTAGTCGCTGTTATAATAAATATATGCATATGTATACTCACAATATTATTACAGTATTGGACTGTAGCTTATTTAAGAAGTATTCCGTGCAGTTATTTTTAAATATATAAGCATTGAAAATTCCAAGCAAATAGATAATACGGATTTTCGGTTGCATCTGATAGTGTCCGTTGTTTACGTTAAAAAGTATTCTGTATGAAAAATTAAGTGAAATTGTAATATAAAATATATGAAAATTCCCTTTAAAACCGGCCTACACTTTTTTCCTTTAGTTTTAACGAAAAGTTCACTAAATCAACACTTAAAAAATAAATGACTTTCAATACTTGGAGTTACGACTTTCATGAAAATAAAAGATTTTTCTTTGTTTCTGCTATTTTAACTGTCAAAAATTCAACCTAACTTTATAACTAAACTACAAAAAAAAAAAAAACCCCAGAATTCCGCAAAAACAAAAATTTTTTTTTTTATATTACAATTTCAGTTAATTTGACGTACAGAATACTTTGAGTGTATATATATGTATTAGGATATAAATACCAGCTGCAGAAAAAATCGTATTCAGTTGAGTTTAAGTCTTTAAAATGAAAACCTCTAAATTCGTTTTGACTGTTCTGCTAATTTGTTTGCTAAAGATATTATCTGTTTATGGCAGTAGCAGTTTGGCAGCAGATCAAGAAATTATCAATAATATAAAAGATATCAGCAGAAGCTTAAACGAACTAAGCGAAGAAAGAATATTTTTATTTGAATTATACGTCATAATACTACAAACAATAATACAGAGAAATGCAAAGCTAATTAGCGATGCAATAAATTCGTATAATTGTGACACATCTTGTACACCTAAAGCCAACATAAGGCAATTGTATGATGATATACATGAAAATAGCAATTATGGCACGGATATAGTTATCGTAATTTATATGCGTGCCATTTATATATTAAATGATGCACACAGCTTGACACAATTCCCTCTCTTGGTATGGCGTATTTATGAGCAAGAGGATCAGGAATTATTTAAAATTGTGTTGAATATCGAACTGGCTTTCTTCGACAGTTCACGTATACTTTTTTCTAGTGACCAAAAGTCAATTTTCCTTAATTACTCGTACATATTACAAAAAGTAAAAAGTAGTCGTCATTACGCTATGATAGATCAGAGCTTACACACAAGAGTGGACAAGTCAATACAGTCACTCCCTGCACGTTTCAAATATTTATTTTTTGAGGAGAACTTTTGCCTGTTCAATATTAAATATTCGAATTACATCTTTTCATCCGGCCACGCAATTTGGCTGTGGAACGACAATTATACCATGGGTAAAAAAGGTTATATTAAAGCTGAATTTCCAGAAGGTTCAACTGATGGGCAAACAATAAGTGCGTATCTGGAGAGTACTTACTATCAACAATATTACTATTTAGGCTCAAATAAACTTTGGACCATTAATTTTTTGAGTAATGATAATGTTGTTATCTCTCAGCATGGAACTGAAATGTGCGCTACAGAGGAAGCCACCGACTTCTATCGTGCTGTTAGAGGAAAAACACCACATACTAACAGCTCTTCTGCATGTGAATGGCGTTTAGGACCGTGTGATTTTTCTGTTTAATGATATAAGGTAAACATTATTATTCTTTGAGTTTGATTCTATCTTAATATAGTTTTTGTTTCCATATACTTAAGTCAATGTATTTATGTTTATTCTCATCTGAATATTCTAATATCCCAATAAATATGATTAAAAGGAAGTGAAAGTTTTTTTGTTTTTTCCATTTTAGTAAAGTTTTGTAGAAAGATTGCTAAACACGATTGTGGAATAGTGGTGGACTCATAATCGGGGTTTAAAAAACTGCAGTCGAAACCAAAAACGGTCGAACAAAAAAAAAAAAAAAAAATTGTGTGTACAATTTTTCACTTTTTGTGTTGGTTTGACAGCGACTGTTTATATTTAATGAATCAGAAGTAAAACGATTAGTTTTTTTTTTGCCAACGACAAATGAAGAAGTGGAAGAAAAGCAGTTTTTCCTCTTTTGACTGCAGTGTTTTAAACGCTGCTAATAACATCCTCCGTTTTGTTTTTTTTATTTATCTATAATAAATCGCGACCTTAAGACAACAAGGTTATGTTTGCAGCTAAACTACATGTAAGATAGAACCTTGTTCCGATTTTATTAGTGTTGTTAACTATACTCAGGGATTTGAGTTGAATTATTGACAATTAACTCAAATACCTACATATGTTTAACCCGGTGTTTGTTTGCTTTGAAGGAAAATGTTATTCAAATTTTTTTGGACAGTTGACGGGAAATTTTTGGAAGCAAATAAGTAACTGATTTAAAAGTAGTATATTCTTTTTTATCTTAAAATACATTCTATTTTGCAAGTCATTTATAATTGTCATTCTCAGGTTAACAAATTTTAAGTTTTATCTGTGTGCAACAAAGAAAGCATGTCTAAATATCTTGTTGGTTTAAAAAAGCTGAAGTGTGATTTCCTGCTTAAGTATATACAATTGTGTACTTTTACCACAACACTTTTTCTCTTTAAAAAAAATTTTTTAACCATCTCTTGAGATGTAAGATAAGTTTTTTTTGTTTCTTTGTTCGCTCTTCTTGTTAAGACCCAGTTGTGTAAGTGCGTGTAAGTAATTTTTAGGTTGAAAATATTTTTTAGGTGTTTGTTGTGGAGAGACAAATTTTTCTTTTTATTATTTTCTTGAAGAAAAAAAATTTTCCTTATTTAAGGAAGATGTCATAAATTTGAATAAATTTAAACTTTAGTTAAAAATCAATGTAGACATTAATAAAGCTACCTATAACTTTTTTAAAGAATACCAAAGTAAAATATGCCTGTATTCATAAAAAATTTTTAAATTTTATAAAGGTTTAAAGAACAAATTTACTATGAAAATTATCGTTAATAAACGTTTGTTAAATTAAATAATCGTTTATGAATACGAGGGTAGTAAAGTTATCTTTTGAAAAGAAAAGTAGACGACACCTTTTTTTATAAAATGATAAAGTTATTGACAATTTTTCCAAATTTTCTAGAAAATCGATAACTTTTTCTTAGAATAGTTAAGTTACCGATAACTTTGCCTTAGAACAGTAAAGTCACCAATAACTTTTTTATAGAATAGTAAAGTAACCGGTAACTTATCTAAAGAATAGTAAAGTTACCGAGAACTTTTCTATAGAATTGTAAAGTTTTCGATTAACTTTCTATAGAATACTTAAGTTTCCGATATTTTTTCTATAGAAAAGTAAAATAACCGATTACTTTTCTAAAGAATAGTAAATTTATAGATACTTCTCTATAGAATAGTAAAGTAACGATAAAGCTATCGATAACTCCTTAATAGATTAGTAAAGTTATCGATAACTCTTCTATAGAATAGTAAAGTTATTGATAGCTTGTCTATAGAATAGCAAAAATATCGTTAAACTATTTATGGAATAGTACACTGAAAGAATTTTCTTCAGAATACCAATGAATATTGACATTAATCCCATGAAAAATTCAATTAAAAAGGAACCTATGCAGCGCTTCGTTGGATCAATGAAACCTGTTTCATTAAAATGTATTTAATGAAACATTACATTAGATCTATGAATCCTATTCATTGGATGAATACTTTCAAAAAAGTAAAAAAAAAATTTTTTTTTATTTTTTTTTTTAGTTTTTTTTTTTTTTAATTTTTATCAAAGTTGTTCTTATTCAACTTTTTTTTTTTTAACCAGAGTCGCTGGCGGGAATCTATCCCGCACAACCTCGGCGCTGATAGACTTTTTTTATTTCATATTTTTTTTTAATTTTTTATTTTTTTTAATCAAAGTTGTTCTGTTCTTATTCAACTTTTTTTTTCTTAACCAAAGTCGCTGGCGGGAATCGATCTCACAACCTCGGCGCTGATAGACTAGCTCTCAACCAGCTAGCCTACTGGGGCAGTGTAGTTTTTGAATAAAAAAACTATGTTTTTTGCCATTACTCAATTTAGAGCCTAAATATGAGATTAAATAGTCATAACATAACAACAATAACAACGTTGATTTTTTTTGCTAACGCATAATAAAAAAAGACCACATAAAGAGAGAACAAGCTTTTTCGTATACATCATTTGGTTGACAACAGTTTAAAATAAGGGTGTGTTTTTTTTAAAGGGGAACAATTATTTGTTCATTTCTTAGTACATACTATATGTATTTAGGTATGTACATATTAAAGAAAACTAAAAACATACGTATTTATGGATTGAAAGTTTTTGTTTCATTACTATAATGACATTTTTCATTGTCATAATGAAAATTTAAATTTATGAAGGCATGCTTTTTCGAAATATTTTTATACTTTTAATTATTGGGACTATAGAGTTATTTGAATGTTAAAAAATTTTTTTTTTTCAATTATTGAAATATGTTGCTTTTATAAAAAAAATTTTGATTTCATAAATTTAATGGCATATTACATTAGATGTATGAAATAATTAAATCTTACATTATTTAATTAATAATTAAACATATTTTTAAGGAAACTATAATTTTGTTTGAATTTATGAATATGGTTATGTTTGTATATTGTTTTTTATGTTCCCAATTAAAATTTTTTGTTTAACTTGGACAAACTTTAGTTTTCATATATCCAATGAAAATTTTTAACGTAATTACGAAATCCAATGAATAGATTTTAACGAAAATACTTCATTATAACTACGAAATTTAATTTGGACAATGAAAATTTTCATTTAACCAGTGAAATTTTTTTTATGAAAACGATTCTTTAAATATATAAAGCATTTTTCTTTCAGTGTAAATTTATCGTTAATTTTTCTATAGAATAAAAATGTAATCAATTATTTTTCTATAGAAAATCAAGTTATAGATAACTTCTTAATGAAATAGTTTAGTATTTTATAACTTTTCTATAGAAAAGTAAAGGCATCGATAACTTTAGGGAATTTTCAAATCTTTTCCGATTTGTGACAACTTAATAATAAAATTATTGATGCGGCAACCATACAAATTGTCAAATTTCTTTAAGTGATGGCTTGTCGCCATTTAAACTTTTAGTTTAAGGTAATTTTATAAAGCACTCTTTAACAAAAATCGAAATCCTTTGAATTTATTTTTTCAGAGCAATAAATAGATAATTTGACAAAGATGGGTATCAAACGGTTTTAGAGTAAAGTCTTTAAAGTGAACAATTTGAATGAAAATTTTATTTTCAGCCATTAGTCGATATAAGTTACATATCTTTGATTTATCACTGCCACATCCCAATACAGATAGCAAAATGTTTTTTCTGTCATTGATGCTTCCACTTAGAAAATAAATAAGTTAAGTCAAAAAATTGTAGCTTCAATTTGCATTGTCCGCTCTTTTTTAAAACACGAAAGTACTTTCCAGTGCACCGAAAATCATTTTAAAAAATTGTATCCTTGCACCTGCTCGATGGTTAGGAAATTACCAGTCAAAACTAATAAGGGCAAACAATTAATTTTTTTGGTATCCAAACAAAACCCAAAAGTACAAAAAATACTTACATATACATTAGGGTGGAGCGAAAATGTAGCGTTTTGAATTTTTTTCAAAATTTGATAAAACTTGGGTAGCCAAAAGTTGTTACTCCGTATACTGATTGTGCCCTTAGAATTTGCAATAAATCGAATCATATCTTCAGGTGCCACGGCGACCTTAAAAATTGTAAAAAAAATTAAAATTACGCAAAAATCAATGCTTATGCAATTTGTGTTTCGTTCAAAATATGATTGAACTTAGGCCAAAAATTAAATATTTATACTATCAGTAACGCCCTGAAAAAAATTTCATCATTTCAAACAGATTTCTTGAGGAGCCACAATATTACTGAATTTCGACGATTTACCACCCAAATCACACATATTTTCCAGTTTTTCGTTTTCTTAATTATATAATTATATTTCTTTTATTATATAATTTTATTTTTTTTTATACAACTTTAGCGCGTGCAAAAGATAGTAACTGTCCGTTATTTGGAGTTGGAGTACCATTCAATGAAAATGTTTTACCCATATATGGTGATATATTGAGGCAGTATATATTTACACTTAACTACTTGAAATTGGAAGGTCAGTTAAAGGAGCCTACGTTTTCAGAAGTAGTCAAAATTATCGTCCCTTCTCTTGAAACTCTTTGGAGGAAAGCGTCCATACCTATAATATCTACTGAACGCATTATTGAAAGAATCCGTGACTACCACTGTAAATTCAGAAATCTTATGAAACCTCTCAAACAACGATCCAATATTTCCAGTTTTATAAAGAAAACCGAAGAATTTAAAGATAAATCGAAAGTTTTGTTCGACATTGCTTTATGCAAATGTAAAAATTGCGAAAAGTGCATTTGCGAAAAGAACAAAAAAGTTCCTGTGACGGAAAGATTGTTTCTACAAGACCAAATAACTGTCAGAAAAATGATGATAGGAAATATTGATAGCAAAACGACAAACAGCTCCAAGAACGGGAAAAAAGAAAACTCCACTGTCGTTGAATATGTCTATGTTTAGTTTAATAGTTCTAAATAAAAATTATAAGAGTTAGTATAAAAAAATAAACTTCATTTTAATTAAGTGTGATTTTCCTTATTTTTACCAAATTTGGATCCCTTTGTGGCGCCTCAAGACGCCGACACTGTCCTAATTTTTTGCTGTGGTCCTTTTCATAGCTTTGAGTACTTATTTTTGGCTCAAGTTAAACTATATGTGATATCGACAAGTAATTAAAGCAATTAATACAATATATCAATAAACCTTATTTTATGAAACAATCAAGGTCGTTGTGGCAACTTTAAAAATCGGCAAAATTTAAAAAAAAATTTATCACAATCTACTGGTATACAGTAGCAACTTTTGCGCACCCAAGCTCATTGATATCAAAAAAAAAATTTTTTTCGCTCCACCCTAATATACATACACATTTCTTATTAACCAATAAATGTGATTTTAGGTGAATATCACTAGCTTTTTAGTTTTTTTATTTTTTGTTTATTAAGTTTTTCGTTTATAAGTATAGTATGTATGCATGTATAACAACTTTTTATGAAATGTATATACATTAACACCAATGGTTTAATTTGTATTGATAAACATACATATTATCATTTAAAATTTGTATAGATGTTTCAGGTACAATTTTAAGCGCGTAGGGAAAATAGGGATCTTTTTCGGGCAGCGTAGGGACTTTTCAACAAAGTATATAATATCACTGATTATACTACAAAATATGTTAAAGAAATAAATAAATGAAGAAAAAGTTATCGATAACTTTTCTATAGATTAGTGAAGTAATCTATAACTTTTCTGTAGAATAGTAAAGTTATCAATATTTTTTCTATAGAATAGTAATAGAAGCGACAAATTTTCCATAAAAAAGTGAAACTATCGATAAGGTTTCTTTAGAACAGTCAAGCTATCGATAAGACCTTCATTAAATAATTAACTTTTTTATATAATACTAAAACTAGTGATCCATTCTCAATAGAATAGTAAAATTATCTTTTGCTTTTCTATGAAATATACAAGTTATCAATAACTTGGTCATATAATAGTGAAGTTTCCATAACTATTCTATAGACTAGTAAAGTAGTCGATAAGTTTTCTATAGAACAGTAAAACAATGGATAATTTTCCTATAGAATAGCAAAGTTATCGGTATGAGTTCTATGGAATTGTTAATTTATCGATAACTTTTTTATCGAACAGTAAATCTATCGATAACTTTTCTATAGAATAGTTAAGTTATCGAAAATATTCCAACAAAACATTGAAATTATTTTTTATATATTTAAGTTTATAAATAGATAAGTAAAGTAATCGATAAGTTTTCTATAGAATATTTTTTTAAATATAAAGTTATCTTTTTTATAAAATAATTGAGTTATCAATAACTTTTTTGTAGAATAGTAAATTGATGAAAGCTTTTTGATAAAGTTTCAAAATGCTTTTTGGAGCTTTTTGATAAAGTTTCAAAATGCTTTTAGCGGAATAGTACAAGGTGATCTATAAAACCCTACTGATAACTATTTTTTTAGCTTTATAATTGTTGGATGTCCAAATTTTGTTTATTATCTTTGTTTCAATGATATTACAAAACAGTGATTTGATTTTTGTATGAGTTGTACTTGTTGTAGTAACGAATTCGCCTTGGAATAGTAATAACACAATAAACAACATAACATTTTAGACTTAATATTTAATATTTGTAGGTTTTACTGTTTCAAGCGCATTCCTTCCTTCTTTTTATCCAGTCCATAAACCATAAAACTGGAACGTGTAAGACGTTTTTTTGTTCGCTCTCTTTCAGATAAAGTTTTTAAATATATCGCTGGCTCAACATGTAAAGGCTCTAAGTCCAATTTTTTAAGAAATTGGGATTTTAATGCAGTAATATGCAATAAGTAAAAATACATTGTTTACAAAGAAAAAATTGCAGTTATCTCATTTTTTTTTGTTGTTTTGTAGTGATGAGCAAAAGCGCTAAGTACAATTTATCACAAGAAAAAGTTCTAAGTCCCAATTAAAAGTACAGTTTAACCATTTCTCTCAAATTGTTCCATCACATGTATTAAAAACATCGACTAACTGTTTTATAATAATCAATGTACGCTAATGTTTTTTTAATATCAACGTGGTAAATAAATTTTTTATAAAAATATTAAATTATCGTGTGAGTTTGAAAAAATTTGTCTAACTCAATTAGGCTGTATAATTTATGGTGCTTAAGGTAACAATATCAAAATATATTTAAATTCTTCAAATATATTGTTAAATTATTATTTTATCAGACGCCTGCCATGTCAGTTACTGGTAACAACAACTTTGTAACACAACCCATTGAAAGCGATTATGGAATTGAGTCAGACGACGGAATCACAGGTCTGGTTCAATACGAGTTAACAACTAAAACTTTCAAAAAAGAGTCCAAGTTGAAAATTCAGCTATGTTTTCGGCCAAAAATAGAATTTGTAGAGAAAAAGGTAAACGTTATATTGGAAGAGTAAAGGACGGAAATGTTTGGAATTATGAAAAGACGAAAAAAGCGAGAAATATAAAGGATAGATGCAGATGTAAAAAATATGGCGCCATGAAATGTGCGGTGATAAACGACGATGATAGAGAAAATATTTTTAAAGAATTTTGGAAAATGAGTTGGGAAGAATGTTAACACTTTGATTGAATCAGCTCCAATTAATAGACCGCGAAATAGAAAAGTATTAAATGAATCGAAAATAAGTCTTACTTACAAGGCAAAAAAATGCGAGTGTGCAGAAAGTTTTTCTTGAACACGTTGGATGTAGGTGCAAAGGCTGTGCTTAATTGGTTGAAAAAGCCTTCAATTTCAAAAAGAGTTTCTAAAAAAAATACTCAGAACGAAGGGAACTTAAAAATTAAAGACAATGCCTTTATTAATTTTTGGATGCCCTTCCATCAATGGAATCGCATTACTGTCGTGCTGATACGCAAAAAAAATATCTGTTATCTGATTGGTGCAAAAAGAAGAACATGCGGTCACTTTCAGTTTCCGTATTTTATAAAACACTTCATTTTAAAAAATTGGCATTGTTTACACCTAAAAAAGATCAATGTGAATTATGTGCGCGCTATTCAGTTGGCAACCTTCCTTATGAAGAGTACGCACTTCACCAAGACAAGAAAAAAGAGGCTAAAAATCAAAAGAGTAAAGACAAAAACGAGTAAACATATGTTTTTACAGTAGACCTGCAAGCCGTCCTAATGGCTCCATAATCCTGTGTTAGCAGCCTATATTACCTCACAAAGTTGCAGGTTCACAATTTAGTTTTTTATAATCTTAAAAACCATAAAGGTTACTGTTTTTTGTGGGATGAAGTCGAAGGTGGACTACATGCTGAAGAATTTGCAATAATAATCTCGTGAAAATAATATTTTATAGTGACGGTTGCACTTATCAAAACCGCAATTGTGTGATGAGTAATGCCTTGCTGAATACAGCAGTCAAACATAAAGTAACAATTGAGCAAAAAATATTGGAAATTGGTCATACTCAAATGGAAGCTGATAGTGTACACTCTATGATCGAACGAGCAATGAAAAATAGAAATATTGATGTGCCTGCTGAATACACTGCGATATGTAAAGCAGCAAGAAAAAAACTGAACCTTATGATGTAACTTATTTGGATCATTCATTTTTTAAAAAATTTAACAAAGTAACGGACATTCGAGGAATACAATACACACCAGATGGTGAACTTAATTTTAAACTAAGTTTTCCTGATGAATGGAAAAATCTCCCCAAAAAAATAGAAATGTAGTAGGACTGGAGTGGTCGGATTTACACCAACTTCATCAAGAACGAAGAAAAATAACGACCAGAATGTACGAAGACTTACAATTTCTAAAATCGACATTGCCTACAAAACACCATAAATTTTATGACGATTTGCCATACGGGTAAAAATAGTCGTCGCCAGTTCTCTAACTTTTAAATACATTACACGTTTATATTAATATTATTGTTTATAACAGCAATGAAATAACCTGTATAATTTTTGTTTTCATTATTTACATACAAATATCGAATTTTATAGTACATACTATCATTTAAATTGCAATAATAATGTTATTCATAATTCTGATTAAATGATGTTTCTTTTTTACAATAATGAAAACAATCTTTACTTGCTTACATATTATAAGCTTTTTGAATAAAAACAATAAAAAAGAAAAAAATAATACAATACATTTATTGTAGTAAATAAGAAATATAATGAAAGACAAGTTCTAAGAAAATGTCCTAAGTCCATGAAAAAATACAAACTAAGCAATAGAAAAAGCTCTAAGTCCAAAAAAGCTTTTATTTCGGCAAATACTTACTTCTTCATTTTACTTCTACGCACAAAAAAAAAAATATACCAAAAAAAAAATACGTTTACAGAATTCAAAAATGTTTACGCAAAAAAAAAGTTTGATTGCTTTTTTTTTTCTCCTGTAAAATTTTCAAATATGGACTTAGAGCCTTTACATGTTAAGCCAGCGATATTAACTACTTAGTAAAAGTGTTTAACATCAAAATTAAAACTTAAAAAAAGGCATAAACATTTCAATCTTAAAGCTTTGAGTAAAAGTGTTTTTATTTTTGCAATAATTTTATTTTCAAAATTACATATTAACATTTTTTCTACAAAACAGAAAAATAATATAAGAAACTAAAGGCCCAACTATAATATGCTTAAGCTCCTGTCAAAAAATAACAAAAATCTTTTCAAATGCATTTAAAAACACAGAAAAAAAACCAAAAAACATTTGATTCCGTACGGAAAGTGCGATTTGTTTCGCACCTTGCTTAAGCAAATGACAGATTCATAAAATTTAACAAAAAGTTTCCTTAAGTTCAATATGGTTTGACATATATGATTTACATGTATTCGCCCATTTGCTTAAGCAAACTTAAGCATATTATAATTGGGCCTTAAGCCTGGTACTCTGTTCAACATTTCACGTGAAATGCTGTCAAAATGCATATGAAAAAAACTTGTGCGGAATATCTACGAAATAATGTTGATGGAGTTGTACTCTGTTTATTTTGTGAAAAAGTTCCGAAATGTTTCTGGCAACATTTTTTTTACAACTGCGAAATAATGTAAGCTGCCTTTATTTCACGTGGAATTTAAAGCAAAAGCAAAAAATATGAACTTAATATTAAAAAAGAAATAAAAAATTGAAATAACACAATCGGTAACAGTTTTTTATTCATATTTACTTTTTTTTATTAAATTTTTTATTAAAAAAAAATAATTTTAGTAAAATACATGTGGCGTTTGTTTACATACACGAAACAATGTAGCATATTTTGAAGGAATAAAAACGTCAAATTGTACAAACTCGCAAGATTGGTAACATTGATAAATGCCAAAATTTTCGTGTGGAATAATCAATGTTGCTCAACATTTTTCACAAATTTGAACAGAGTACTAGGCTTTAAGAAAAAGAACAGCTGCTCTTGTGTATTTTGTTAAATGTTGCCGGTTTTTACCTTATTTGTTGCCGGTCGTCTTATAATTCCAACATTAATAAAAGCTAGCGTCATTATTTATAAAATCGCGTGTTGAAAAGCTTTAAGTAGAGCTTTTTTAGATCGCAAGCTCATTTTAAAAAATTATAAATTAAATACACCACAACATTTGCATACTTTAAGGGTGTAATATTTAAGACAATTTCAAATTTCAACAAATAATATGGATCATTATTAACAAAAAGAAAAATCTCCTTCAAAAGAAAACACCTCCCCACAGTTTACTACTCCAGTTCCAAAGAGTGGAAGATTTGATCTGCAAAAATCCTTATTTGAAAATGTTTGTAAAACACCTCGCCTGCCTAATGTTGACTCTCCGTTTCGATTATTGCAAATTTTAGATTCTCGCTTTGAACACAGAAAAAATTATTGCCGAATTATTTTCAAACAAACGCTTGTTTGAAAATTTTTTTATTTTCTACCAATTTTTTTACTGATTCAATTAATACTTTTGTTTGATTTTTATTTAACCAACAAAAATGTTGACAACTATTCAAAAATATAATATTCGCGTTGTCGTTGTTGACTTTTTTTTTGGCATTTTTTATTTGATCGTAAGCAACAAATTCTTTATGTGAAATATAATAACAACAACAAAAAACACATATGGGGTATTCACAAGGTGTGCTATCATGTTGTATTGTCATAATGTTCTTACATTTTACAATGGTTTAAAAATATTGTTGTTGCTTTGTCAACAAAAAGTGTCTTAAATTAATAAAACTTTGCTTGCTATGTTTATTGTGCTGTCGTAATTAATCAGAAGAGACCTGCGCCGAGCAACTGAGCCGAGCGGCTATGATTTTGTAGCCGTCGCGACGGTGAGAATTTTGTTCAAACAATACAAGACAAAGAAGAACAGGAAATGGTCAGAACAGCTAACTCTGATTATTAACAACCACATGAACAAAAACAACTAAATGACAGAGACAAGTTTACATTAAATGCAGTGGAAAAATAAAAAAAGTTTTTAGGGAAAAACAAAAACATTATAATTTTAAACGCTAATAAGGGCAATATTACGGTGGCAATGGAAACATATGACTACGACGCAAAAATGGGGAGCATAATAGGTGACATGATGACATACCAAAGATGCAATAAAGACCCCACTAACGTTCCTCAAAGAAAAAACTATGAATTGGTGGAAGAACTTTTCAATAACAAAATGATTTCAGAAATGTAAAGAAATAAACTAAAAACTGACGTGGCCGTAGCTCCGAGAATAAATTGACTTCCTAAAATCCATAAGGAATGTAATCTATTAAGACCTGTAGTTCTGTGCCTAAGGGGAGCCACACAGAATTATAACCAATCTTACCTTTTATTATAGAGATGCTGGGTACCTTTGGTTTGAGAAAGGTTTAAGTGCTGATTGGAATTATAATCGCTCATAAGAGTGATTATAATCGCAGAGTGAGGGGAAAAGAAATAAATGACAATTAGATGGGAATGTAATTGATATCAATTTATACGCGTATAAATTGAGCAAGAATTGTTGTTGTATTATTCCGAATAATTAAAAATAGGTAGGTATAAGTTTAAATTTAGAATTAAATAGATTTTATTTTTTATCTTTTAGGTTAAGTTTACAAATTAGGCTAAGTATATAATAAGTAGGCGAAAGATAAATGCAAGTTGTTATCGCTGTTGCTAAGGGCCAATTGAACGATTAAAAATGTTTAATCTAGAATTTACCAAGATCTTCGGGCTTGCGGATAACCGAAGTGGGTTGAAATAATTCATAATAACGAATGTTCATAATTAACTCTATTTATCCTTTTCTATCTAAACTAGCGCTAAAATACCAACGCCCTCTATAATTTAATTTAATTTGCTTATTTTGAAAATTCATTAGGGACGTACAAATTCATATATTCCAAATAAGTTAATTAAATACAATAAAATTAAAGTAATAATAAGTAATAAGTAATAAGTAATAGCATAATAAATTCAATTATAAGATTTCTACAACAATACATTCTTCAAAAATAATAATTCATAATTCATTCATAAAATAATATTGTCTAAACTTGTTTAGACATGGCGCCGGCCCAGGCCGTTGCCTGAAAATCATGGGTTGTATTTAACACACAATACGTTGGCCAGTGATTTAATGGCCTCGGCCAATAGTTGCCCATCTAACCGGCGTTCTGGCCTACTGGCTGGTTGCGCTGCTAGTTGTTGAGTGTGTTGTTGATGTTGTTGTTGACGACGTTGTTGTCGCTGGCGACGCTGTTGTAGTTGGCGACGCTGTTGTTGTTGGCGACGCAATTGTTGTTGGCGACGCTGTTGTTGTTGGCGACGCTGCTGTTGTTGCTGGTTACGTTGTCGTTGCCTCACTATATGGGTGGATCGGCTAGGGGTTCTGGTTGGGGATCCTTTTGAGGCAATTGCTATGTCAGGGGTGGTTCTCATGACCACCGTGGCTTCTTGCTGTCGCAGCTGTCGAGTTGACATATGCAGCATCGTGTGATGCTGTTGGTTGCACCATCTGCACGCTTCCTCTGAGGTGCACGAGTTTAACGAATGGCTTCTGGCAAGCAATTGAAGCAATAACGCAAGTTGCTGCCCACTTCACTCCGCCTTTCTACAGACATCCTTTGAAACCTCCTGCAGTATTTTAATCCGTGATACCTCCGGCAGATCACACAGTAAAATACCTCTAAGTCTCTAGGCTGACTCCGCTCGCCACCAGGGTTCCGTCTTTGGCTTGGCACTCGTGTGGCTGTTAATCTGCGATTAGATCTGCTACTAAAGAGAAGACACAGAAAAGAAACATATAACATTCAGTTAGTAAATGATGTAAATTTCGGATGGAATGGGAAATGGTTGTGTTGTATTAATGAATACGGGGAATCTAAAAGCTGGATGAGAGGAATGGAGAGTAAGTGTAGTTTAAGTAAATGTTATTAGTATAGTAAATAAAGATTCACGTGAATTCATCAATTGTTGTGAAATATACGAAAAAGATTAATATAACGACAAGGTATGAGCGCGACATGGACAATACGTACAACGTAACATCAGTTACTCAAAAACGGCAAAAAGCATAGTTTTACTATGGGTCTCGTCACTAGCCCAGAGGATGTGCGTACCTCTGCCATACGAGCGTTCTTATCAGTGCCACTAAAGGTCCTTTCAATCCTCCCTAGACGCCATTCGTGGGGAGGCAAAAAGTCGTCAATTACGACTACTAAATCGCCTACCTGCCGGTTTGGAGCTGATTTCTGCCATTTAGAGCGCTTATGTAAGGATTTCAAATAATCCTCTTTCCATCGTATGGCAACCTGGTGACTGATCACTTTCAACCTTTCCCATCAGTTTATGACAGACATGTTTTGGCAGAATGTTCGGGGAAGGCCATAAAAGGAGCACCCCTTAAAAAATGTCCTGGAGTTAGGGCTGTCAAGTCCGACGGGTCTTCTGAAAAGGCAGAGATAGGTCGCGAGTTTAATACCCCTTCAATCCTAGCTAATATTCCTCAAAGTTGAATTTCTGAGTGCCTGCTATGCGCTTGAAATGAAATTTAAAGCTCTTTACAGCGGCTTCCCATAAGCCGCCCATATGCGGAGCGTGGGGGGGAATAAATCTCAATTTAAACCCGTGGGACAAATATTTTTGAGCTATATCATCAGCCGCGTTTCGTAATTATGTGGCAAATTCGCGTTCAAGCACCCTACTGACACCAAGAAAGTTTTTACCGTTGTCCGATGTAACCCTTCGGGGGAGGCCCCGCCTCCCGACGGAACGATCAAATGTAGCCTGAAACGCCTTTGAAGAAAGTTTAGAGCATGCCTCCATATGGACAGCTTTAGTACTAAAGCATACAAATACGCATACGTATCCTTTTACGTAAGTGGATTTACGTAATGGCGATATTTTCAGCTCAAATGACCCAGCAAAGTCAACTCCTGTTGTTTCAAAAGGTGGTGATAAAGTGCACCGTTCAGGTGGAAAGGGAGCCATAATCTGAGAACAGGCCTGCTGTTTTTGTATGATGCAAATTTTACATTTTCGAATTATGCTTTTTTCTCGTGGTTTAAGCCTTGCTACAAAATACTCAGCTTGTATGATTCTGCACATTTGGCTGCATTCAGCATGATAGAGGAATGTGTGCAAATATTGTAAATAGAGTTGACAAAATTGCGAATTACCTGGTAATATTATAGGGTACCGTTCATTATATGGGAGAATTGACTGAACTAGTCTGCCATACTTTTATTTAGCACATTTTCACCGGCTTGCAGACATTTGTACTCTTCACTGTAAAATCTTTCTTGAGCCAAGGCAATAAGGCGCAATTTTGTAAATTTCATTTCCTTTTGTGTTAGACTTATTAGATTCTGCGACTGAGACCGTATCCCTTTAGGTTCCTTGCATTTTTTATAAAACCTGAATATATAACATACAACGCGTAATGACTTGCTGTAAGAAGAGAATCTACTCAGAATGTCATCATCCTGAACTTCAATATATAGAGCTTAGGTTAAAATTTTAGGTACCTCTGAAGGTTTAAGGGGATTTCTTTTTGGCCATTCAGTAGAGGGTTTAGTCAGCCATTCTGGTCCATGCAACCAGAGAAAATTATTTGCTAGATCCTGTGGCGGGGTTGTCATGAGATCGGACATGATGCCATTTTGCACCCGACACTAATCTGTGAATCTGGGCTATTCTATTAGCGACAGATGTTTCCCATGTTGAAGGCGGTTTTGACAGCCAACATAACGTAATAGACAAATCAGTCCATAAATGAACCTCTTCAGCCTTCAGATGCAAGGCTGAAATTACATAACTAACTAGATTAGCGAGGAGAACCGCCCCACTGAGTTCTAAACGTGGTAGCGAAACCGTATGTGGGCAACTTTACTTTTTGCTACTAATTAATTAACAAAGGTATTATGGGAACTGGTCTGACAGCGTCTATAAACGATGGTACAATATGCCGATTTAGAAGCATCTGAGAATCCGTGCAATTGAACCTTGTCCTCAGGTTGATATTGTATCCAGCGCATAATTGAAATTGTCTCCACTTTAGCGAGATCTTGAATAAGCTCGTTCCACTTTTGTAGGCTTTCTTGAGACACCTCCTCATCCCATTTTAGGTTTTCTAACCATAGTTGCTGAATGAGTGTTTTTGCTCTTACAACAATAGGTGCCAGCCATCCCGCGGGATCGAATAGCTTTGCCACCGATGATATAATTTTTCGCTTTGTGATTTTTGTAGTTTGCTCAATTGGCTCGAATTTATACGTAAATGAGTCTGTAAGCGCATTCCACTTTATACCAAGGGTTTTTGTCGAGCTTGAATCGTGAAAGCGCAAAAAATCAGAATCATACAAGTCTTCTCTTGGAATGGTAGCAAGCAAATATTGATCATTTCTCACTTTTGAGCTGATAGAACATCTTCTAATGAGTAACCTCCAGAGAGAATGTCATCGACATACGTCTCTGTGCGCAGAATTGAAGCTGCTTTGGGGTATTCAGACTCGGAATCAGAAGCTAGTTTCAACAGGGTCCGAATTGCGAGATATGGCGCACAGTTTACTCCGAACGTTACCGTCTTTAATTCATAGCATATAGCTATGAAATTCATATAGCATCAAAATTTGTTCTGGCTATATCTTTAAACTCTGGGTCTATAACATTTTCCGCAGCTGTCATTACCTCCTGATAAGAAAATTCAAGCTTGGCCCATCTGGATTCCAAGTCTTTTAACTTGACCCCGAGAACAGATTCAGTCTGATCTTCAACATGAATCGTATTAAATTTTTGGCAAAACTGGAGTAAATGATCACAATTATATACAAATTGATCTTTTTGAAAAGGGTTAGACGTATTGTGCCCGGTTATATTCATCTTAAGAAACGGGATTTTGACAATCTTTGGTTTGAAAATAAAAACTTCGGGTTATTATGGTTAGTGTGAGGGGCTATATAATAGCATTAGATATTATTATTATTATTATTATTATTATTATTAATCTAGTTTCAAATGTAGATGTACTTCAAACCTGCCTATTTAACTATTGTAGGGATCAGGGTTTACGAATCGTACTAGATATTAATACTCTAGTTTAGTTATAGGATTAAGTAGGGAGCCATGGGCTTGGGTTCACACTTGCTTTATAGAGCTAAGGGCTAGAGCATACTCTAGTTAGGTTGTCTAATTTTTGCGTAAAATGTACAACAATCAATCGAACAAGCAGTGATGAATAGTTATTGTTGAAGGCTTCTAAATGCAAAAATGCTAACCCTTGATTATATTATAGGCATAAAAAATTTGCTGTTAAAAATTTGATATATATGAATGATTCTATCGCAATATGTGAATATCTAGTTTTTATGTATGAAATTTAAGAAGAAATTTCTGGTTTCCAATAAGTTGGGCTATATGAGCATAGTACTAGACTTCAAATTCTAGTTTCAAATTCTTCTTAGATATTTCCGGGGTTATGAGATTATAGCAACGCTAGCCTCGGTAGGCTAGCTGGTAGCGAGCTAGTCTATCAGCGCAGAGGTTGCGGGTTCGATTCCCGCCAGAGACTCTCGTTTCTTTCCTGCAGACAAGCATAGAGCTTCGCGGGATTAGCTTAGGAAATTAAAAAAAAATAAATTTAATTTAAAAAAAAAAAAAAATTTGTATTCACAAAAGTGAGAAAAACAATTATGAGTTTATTATTAGGTATTCAATAGGGCCTAATGATATTAGGGAGTTATTTTATTTGAATACCGATTTTTTATTTATAAATCTACATGCAAATAACACTAGTTTACAAAATGAAATTTTTTTCATGTACATTTGATGAGATGTGATTTTTCTTATGTATTTTCTTCCGCTGAATTCAAAAATCAAGGTTTTTTATGGAACAGTTTTTATGATATGGTCATTTTCTCATTTTTTCTACCTTTTTTCACTTGACAAATTATATCTCGAGCTAGATATGTCCTTGGTACCAAATGGAAGATATTGAGATGACGAACAAATATGTATAACTGGATTGGTATCCATACCTTTGATTGGTAAAGCGGTTCAAAATATATTAATGAAAATATGGCACATTTTCAAAAAAATCATATTTTACAGTGCTTCTGTGCCGATGGAAAAGTACAAATCGTCGAAAAAACACCTGGTTTCTCTTCATGTACGTCAAGATGATACTTCTACGCAAGAACTAACACCAACCAGAAGAAAATCGACCGAAAAATGACAAAGGTATAAGCTATTGAGTGAAACAATCCAAATCCCATATTTTTCGAATATTTTATTTTTTTCTACAATTTATTGGGTTTAAACGATTTTAATACATTAGGACATTAGGACATATCTAGCTCGAGATATAATTTGTCAAGTGAAAAAAGGTCGAAAAAATGAGAAAATGACCATATCTCAAAATATGTTAAGAGAAAACAAACCCAAATATAAGCAAGAAAATAATTGTTTAAAATGTGTGTGTGTGTGTGTGTGTGTGTATGATTTTAGCGTTGGCTGTGAATTGATAACTTATCATTCAATTTGATAAGAGAACGTAATCAAATTTATGTTTGCAATTAAAATTAGTGAAAAATAAGGGATTAATTTAACGTACAAATGAGTGTGTTTGTGTTCATGTTTCTATTTGTTTATTAAGATCTTTTGGTTTGTTCTTGTTTCCTCTTTTCAATGTAATTTTAATTTTTTGTAAATTTGCAAGGAATAATTCTCTTTTGAGAAATAATTTTAATTCAACTTTCTGATTTATATGTAGGTATTTTCTATATATTTTTTTCTCATGGGAACATAGTTAAGAAAATTATTCCGCTTTTTTTTTTTTAAAAATTATTACCTTAAGAGAAAACAAATATAAATTAACCAAAGTATGTGTTATTTCTTATGCGTGTGTGTTTTGGTTTTTTCTTCTCTTTTCCACTTTTTTTTTCAGTATGTACAGCGTTGCCAGAAGATTTGGAAGGAAAATCTTCATATGGCCAAAAAAAAATCTTATTTTGAAGAGGAAAATCTTAAAATTTTTAATAACAAGGGCAAAGAAGTAAAAATTATTAATTTTTTATAAGGAAATACTTCTTATTATGGAAACTATTTAAATTGAAATACATAATTGCGGTATTTACACAAAATTAGATTGAAGGCTTAAATTGTGTTTTTAGTTATATTTTCCATAAAATTCTTTCTAAAAATATACTTTAAATCCATTTGTTTTCTAATAAATAAGAACGTAAAAAATTTCATATAAATAAAGAAGTTTCTTTGGATGTAATTAAATTCTAAAATTAGAGATATATACATTTTGGGCAAGAAGATCATACATCATATGAAGTTTGAAGGGTTCTCAATTTAGTATTTTATTTGATACCGTTGTTGTATCGATGGCATTTGAAAATTATATAGATTTCCCTAAATATATTCCTAATGGAATTGTTATTAAAATAATGTACACCTTTGAAAAGACATTGTAAATCACTAATGTATATACTCTTTATTTAATAATTATCAAAAACATGGAATGTGGAATTTTCACACCAAAAGCTTCTTAACCCTAGGTAGCTTTTTACCACTTAGGTCTCCTCTTGGTCAGGCCTGACCCCAATTAGACCAGCTAAAAAAACCCCCAATTGAATAAAAAGTAAGTAAATATATTTTTTATTAAATTATTATTTTAGATAAGCAGGGGTGTTCTGGAAATCGAAAACACAAGAATTTGGAAGTTGTTTTTAATACACTTTTAATCAAATTTTTATAATGTTTGTTATTAAATTCTGTTTAATAGAGAAATATTTGTAAAATATTTGTCATAAAATTCATTTATCACAGAAATCTTATTAAAAAACGACGTTTAAAATGTTTGCCTTTTCGATTTAAAAGACACCCCTGTATACGAATTTTTTATATAATTTTATTATTTTATTTTACATGCAAGTCATCGAATATGTAGTTCCTTATTTCGCACATTGCTTTTTCGCAACTGAGTGAAACGAGTTTTCTGCTTGGTTTTTGTAGTTAAATTATACTTAGCTCATAACGGGCCGTAGTTTTCTGATCTAATTCGAACTTGATTCATTCAATTCACAACATATCATTTATAGAATTTACCTTTCTGTTTTTTTGATATATTGTTCTATATGAAAAATATTGCAAAAAAAAAAAAATTTGGTCCGTCCCAGAGGTTAATTTCATAGACCTTTACATAAAAATAGAATTTCACCCCACTAATCTTGCTCCAATCAAATCCAAATTAGTTTCATTCGATTCAGCACACATCATTTATAGACGCCTCTGTTTTTTTTGTTATATTCGAAAAATTGCAATAATTGCAAAACACAAATTTAGTCTGGCCAGACCAAGACGGTAATCCTAGGGTTAAGTTCCATTAGTTTTACCTTTTGGTACTAAATACATGAACTTTTTTGTTCTTTAATATATTAAACTTTATAAAAATACGGGTTTTTTTTTTCAAATAATTTTTTTTCATCAATATTCCCAAAATGAACAACCGCTAATTTTTGTGTATGCTAGACAATGGGCACAAAAGTATGCATAGCCAATAGACAACAAGCTGATACAAAACCTCATTGTTTTAAAAACTGACTGTTTAAAAAACTGCAAAAAATTATGTAAGTTGTACAAACTTAAAGTTAAGAATTTTTTTTCTAAAAATAAAAAATCTTAATTTGAGAAAAAAGATCTTCAAATCTTATTTTAGTCAAAAAATCTTCAAAAAAAAAGGTAAAATCTTCATTCTAGCAACGCTGAGTATGTATTATGTATTACCTTTTTGTTATTGTTGTGATTTTATGCTATCTTCTTTTTTTCTTTAACTTCTCTTAAGCTTCTTAGGCGGTTGTTTGATGTTGTATTCATCTCTTCTAATTTTAAAGGGATGTTTCCAAGGTAGGTATCACTGTTGCCAATTTAGAGATTTTCCCGCTAAATCTAGCGTTTTTGAAACCTCAATCGCGGGAAAAAATAGGTTTTAGCGGTAAGCGGGAAATCTAGAGATTTTCAAACATCTCTCAACGGCTCATTTTCGCTATAAAAACCTTTCTTAAATTTTAAATATACAGACAGATTTTATACTTTTTCATATTATTTTGTTTTTCTGTCTAATAACTTCTAGTTTATGTTCATGGTTTTACTTACTTTTGCAGTTTTAGTGAACTGAAGATTGTATGTCACATTTTTTTCGATTTTCAGTTAGTTTTTTGGAAGGGCAACTTTAAGCTTGCTAAAAACAAAGGGTAAAGTATTGATCTAAATTGTTTTAATAGATCGCAAGCAATATATTTAACTAACTTTCATCAAACTAATTTTATCTAATTACTTAAAACGGCAAAAATTTGCCAAAAGTAGCGTAAATGTTATAAACTTTTTGCGTTTTTATAAAGAAATTGTTATACCTTCTGTGATTAGGGTATACTAAGTTGGTCATTCCGGGTAAAACGGTTTCAATATTCATCTAAGACCCCATAAAGTATATATATTGTGGTTCCTTGAGTAATTCTAGGTCGATTTAGCAATGTCCGTCTGTCTATCCGTCTGTTGAAATCACACTCACTTTCTAACAACTCAAAAGAAAATATAAATATTGGTATCAAATTGTTTCTAGTTTTTCTATAGCAATGTCGATTCAGTAGGAAAAGAGTTATGAATTAAAATGTGAAACAACCACCCTAAAAATAATTTTATTACTAGTGTCGGATTGCACATATGGATATAATAAGATTTCTTATATGACTAAAAATCATACTGTTAAATTTCGTGGAGATCGGACCATAATTAGCGTTAGGCCCAATATACAGCCCACTCCCAAAAAAAAACAGCTATATATGACTAGAAATCACACTGTAAATTTTCGTAATTATCAGTCCCTCATTTACCATAGGCCCCATTACAGCCCATTTTCAGAAAACAGCTAAGTACGCCTAAACCCGTAACAAATAATGCTATTGTAATTTTGTTATGTTACAGTTTATATGAATAGAAATCACACTCTCAACTTTCATGAAGATGAGACCATAATTTACGAAAGGCCCCATAAAAAGCTCACTCTCGAAAAAAACTTTAGTACGCCTTTGGCTGGCTATATGCAGGGTTAAGTCTTAGTCTATAGGGACTGATGGTTTCCCATATATCTCTGGGTTTTTGATATTCCATGTAAATTCTATACTAACTACCTCTACATTTCCTACCTTATGGAAGGTGGCGCGAGTTGTTCCTATCCCTAAGTCTGGGACTGTTGGTGGTATGGAGGACTTAAGACCTATATCTATCCTCCCTGCCTTATCTAAGGTGGTTGAACATATTCTGAAAGACCAGATTCTCTCTTTTGTTCAAGGAAAAGTCTCGCCATCGCAGTATGCCTTCCGTAGTGGATACAATACCACTTCTTTGCTGTTGAATTTAACGGATATTATACGAGAAAATATAAACAGGAACAGATTGGTGTCATTGGTTGCATTGGATTTAACTAAGGCCTTTAATTCGATTAATCATAACGTTATGTTGTCCAAATTGAAAGATCTTTTTGGATTTTCATTGTCTGCGTGTAAGATGATTTGCTCATATTTGTCTGAGAGGTGTCAATTTGTTGATGTGAATGGTAAATATTCGGGGGTACTTCCCCTTCACTCAGGAGTACCTCAAGGCTCTGTCTTAGGACCACTTCTTTTTATATTATACGTTAATGATCTTTCCGAATATATTGATGATAATATATGCTGTTCTTTTCTTTTTGCTGATGACGTATTTCTACTTTTTGGTGCTGATCGTGATAATACTGATGTTCTTGAGTCCAATATCAACTATAGCCTTGAACGATTTTCACGATGGGCGTCTAGTAACTCCTTAATTATCAATACTTCTAAGACTAAGGCGATCCTCTTTGGGGTAACTCGTCATCATTTTGTTGACCTAAATATTTTTATTGGTGGAGATAGGCTAACCTTTGTTGACCGGATGCGATGTTTAGGTATTTACATTGATGATCGTCTTATTTTTGATAAGCATGTTGACGTGATTTGTTGTAGGGTCTCTGCAATTTTGAGAAGAATTTACTCGAACAATATTTATTTATCATTTCACATAAAGTATAAATTGGCTTATGGACTATTAATGCCGCATATTTTTTAGTTGGCTCTCTGGCTCTCGTTACAGCTAGATTGAATCGTATTGTGAATACTATTGTGCGATATACGTATGGGGTTCGACGCCGAGCGCATATTTCTGGATATGTCAAACATTTTCTTGGTTGTACTTTTAAAAGATTTATATCCTATCGTAACTTGCTACTATTTTTTAGAGTTTTGAAAACTGGACAACCTTCTCAACTTTGTTCCAAGTTTTTCTTCGCACATTCAACTAGGAACCCACAACTTATTATACCTAGAATTCGCTGTAGTTGTTTTGAACGGTCGTTTATAGTCAGAGTAGCTCGATGTTGGAATTATTTACCAGTGGACCTTCGTATATATTCTCTCATTCAAATAACGCATTCCGATTAAAAATTATGGTATACTTTTCTGTTCAGGATTAAGAACTCTTTTGTTTGTTTTTCCCTTTTTTGCCTAATCTTATGTTTAATGAGTTTTATGGCTTTATTTCAGACAGAATGTTCTGTAATGGTATATCTACTTGACTTATTTATTTTTTTTAATCTTTTTCATTTGGGCTACTACTTTGGGACCTGTTAATTGATAAATTAGTATTTTTTAAAAAATTTCTTTCAATCGTTGGCTGGGGAGCCATTTGTATTTGTATTTTTATAATTATGTGTATATACTTGAATAAATGAATTTTTGATTATTTATTGTATCCTTTAATAATACTCAGGATTTTGCTTTTGTAATATATTTTTATTGGCCTTGATAGGCTTTTGTATATTACTTATATTAAATAAATAAATAAATAAATAAATAAATAAAACGGTAACAAATATCGCTATTATAATACATTTTGGTCTGCCACAGTTTTATATGATAATAAATTACACCGTCAACTTTCGTGCCGATCGGTCGATAACTTACCATTGTCCCCACTATCATTTTTTTTTGGGAAAAAAATAGCTAGAGAAGTTGGAAACCTTAGTATGTAACGTAATTTGAGAGTCTTATACCTTTGAAAAAGCAATATATCTAGATTTATATAAAACTTTTGAAAATGTTTTGCTTTTAGCGGTATTTTTAAAATAATTCCCGCTAATTGAAATATTTAGCGGTTTCTAGCGGTTTTGAAGTCCGATTTGGCGGGAAGTGTTCAAAAAAAGTTGGCAACAGTGGTAGGTATATTTATAGTTTTTCTCTTTGTTTTTTAATCAAATATGCCACCACAATTAAAATTTGTTCTTTCTTTAAATAAGCAAATTTTAAACACAATTAATTTTTAAAATAGCTCTTAATTACAACCATCAAATTTTTTCCTTTACTTAAGAGAACACATCATTTTTATTATTTTTTTCACACATAGGTTTTAAATCACACATACAGCGTTACCGTTGGTGCCACTTAAGGCCAGTTTACACGGTAATATTTTGTATTACGACTTGTCGAATAATTATGTAGAATGAGAAAAATCTTATCATGTAAAAGCAAAATGTATTGAGTAAGAGAGAACACGGATACAAAATCTGACAAGCGGTCGGTAAATGCTTTTTTTCTAAACCATTTTAGAAACTTATGTATTCTCATCACACCAGAGGTGTATTTTAACGGAGTATATTGAAGGTGGTAGCATTTTTATACAATTACAAAAACAACTAAAATCAACTCAGGAAATTTTCATGTTGTTTTTGTAAAAATTTAAAAGTGCAACCATCTGTTTTTTTGTTTTTATTTTTGATTTTACTTATACCATCCGTGTAAACATGAATTATACTTACAAAAGATTTTTATTTTTTTCTTTTAAACACGGAGAGAATTTCATAATATTTTGATTCTACAAAGTCGTAATACATTGTATTACCGTGTAAACTGGCCTTTAAGTGGCAATTTGCCACTTTTTCAACTGCTTGGATACTATTTGGCCACTTTTACAAATGTGGTACTTTTTGCGATTCTTGCCACTTTTTTGATACTTTTTACGCTAGGAAAATATACTTTTTTTCTTTCTGTTTTATTATAACCCCCAGCTTTAATATATGTAAAACTGTTTTAATATATGTATATGTAGGCAAGTTTATATGAAATTTTTTTCTTGTCATGCGTGGTTAGCTGAAATCGGTTAAATAAACTTTCTATTAACCTGTTTTATTTATTATGAATAAGGGGATAAAGATATCTCACATATCGATGGGTTTCTTCCGCAACATCGTAACTCAAAAACAACTACTTTTCAGAAGAGACAAATTACTTTTTTTTTTTACCAAATATTTGAAACTTTTTGCTATATTTTCTTTTATACGAATTAGAAAAAATTCCTATAAATATTTAAAAGAATATATAGCAAAAAGTTTAAAATATTTGGTAAAAAAAAGTATTTTGTCTCTCCTTAGAAGTCATAAAGCAGAAACCGAACTGTTGTGTACCGACAACTTGTCTAAAATTTGTGTTATTGACATTAAAAGTAAAATCCGAGTTTTTACCGAAAATTGTGTAATGAATTGATAATAAGAATTGATATTGAAAACAAAAAGCTCAATATATTGAAGTATTTAGACCCAATATTTATAGTGTCTTATGAAGATATAAACTATTTCGAATTAGTCTCAGAGTTTAAAGATATTATAACTGACCCAGATGCATTTATACATGAATTTAAACTTCTAGAGAGTAAAGTAAATGACACGAATTGTGAGCACATATTTAAAATTTCGAATGCTGAGGATTTTGGGCGTAAAATAGAAACATTGAAAAATAGATTTGATGAATATACCTATATATATATTCAAACTTGTACAAATTGATCTCTCATATTTTTACATTGTCACATAGTAGTGCTTCTGATGAGCGTGTTTTGACTAAGTTAGCTTTAATCAAAAATAAAGTAATAAATAGGCTAAAGACATTTTACGAAAGTATTAAAGTCGTTTTAAGAACAATTATTTGTAAAATTTTTATAAAACTGACCATTAATAAATATGATGCACAGGACGACATTAAAAAAGTTTGTTTCCAACTGATTCTTATGTTTTTGGAATGCTAAAGACGAATATGAACACAGTTTTCTCCCATCACGTCACATTTATCAGATACACCAATTATTGTAATTTTAGAAGATGTTTTGTACCACAATTAATAACAAAATCCAGTTTTAAAGTTTTGTTCTATAAACCTGATTACAAAAATTTGAAGCAATAATAGACGAAATTGGATAAAAACTAAATATGATATAGTAAAGAAATCAAAACACTAGCACTTAAATTTAGTAGCATGTATGCATGCCGTGCATTTATTTTTATTAAAGTCAGAAGCTGATTATATATAAAGTATTTTAAAAAGTGATATTTTCCTTTTTTTGTTATAGGATTTCTTGTTTTCATCCGATTATAGCTTAGCTGCCAGGCCCACGGTGTCGACAAGAGCATTTCTTTCGCATATTTTTATTGAAAACAATAATAAAAACAAAAATTTGTTTTTGTTTTCAAAACAAATATACGAAAGAAATTTTATTGTCGACATCGTGGGCCTGGGCCAACAACTTTTGTAATTAGCTTGACTGTAGAATAAAATTATAAAACTATGGATTTTGTTATAAATTGTGGTACAAAACATCATCCGAAATTACAATAATTGGTGTACCTGATAAGTGTGACGTGATGGGAGAAAACTGTGCTCATATTCGGCCATAGCATTCCAAAAAACATAAGAATCTGGTGGAATAGGCGAATAAATTTCTAAAAAGTTTTTAAATGTCTACCTGTGCAATACAGTGTCTTAAATAAATCAAAGAAAATGTATTCAGAAGGAAAAGTACAAGAAATATAATACTAAATGTATATATACAACATATTACATTAATATCTTCTATTTGCTGCAACAATGTCATAATCCAAAAAAAATGTTTGGCAGAAAACAAGTTTAACGTTTTTGAAATACCAAAACATTAAAGTAAATATTTTATAAAAATTACTCCTCGAGAAAAATATTTACAAAATATTTATTTTAGTTTTTATACCATTTAAAATTATAACAAATAGAAAAAAACGTAAAAAATACATAATGTGGTGTACTTATTTTAATTTTAAAAGATGTGCCCCTTTTTTTTAAAAAAATCCACTTTTTGGTGCCACTTTTTTTGTAGATATCCCCTTATTTTGGTACTTTTTGAATATATCCGACGGTAACACTGCACACATAGGTCATTTCCAGCGTTGCCACGACCAAAAAACATTTGTAACCAAAATGTAAAAATAAAGTAACCAAAAGGGGAAAAAAGTAACCAAAATTATTAGGTATCAAAAGTGCTATTTTGTTTGCGCTTAAGTTTAAAAATTGTGTAAAGAAATAATGTTTGTTTTGACAGGGGTGGAAAGAACAATAGACTATATAATTTTTTGAAATTTATAGTGAAAGTCGCACATCCTACACAAAGTTAAAACTTATTTTTGTTCATTTTAAAAACTTTGAGCTAGAGCTTTCAAACTTTTTTAAAAAGAGCTCTTACAAGTAAAACGTACAAAGTCTTGCTGTAAAATTGAGCTTTTATATAAAAATGCTTTTTGCCCGGTGGAAAATATAATCATATTATATAAACGAGATGGGATCGGAAGGGCTTTTGATCTTATTGTTTATCTAGAAAAGTGTTTTAGTTAGACCTATGAAACATTAAGAGTAGCAGATAAGGGCCATCTACACTTCAAAGTATATAAATTATATGGTTAAAGTCTTTTGAAAGTTCAAGCTTCTAAAAGAATAATTTTTAAGTAGATAAAAAAAGTATTGGTTTTAGATGCACAAATACCACACACAATTTTAAGGGTCAAAATCGGATCGGGTAGTTCTTGTTCCAAAACAAAAAAATGGTTATTTTCGTGTTGTAAAAAGGTAACCAAAATGGAAAAAAAGTACACAAGTACACATTGGAAAAAAAAGTAACCAATTTTGGTTAAAAGTAACCAAAACGGCAACGCTGGTCATTTCTTATTTTTTTTCTCTTTATGCAAAAAAAAAACACACTTTTAATGACCAAATATAACTAAGAGACACTTTTTATTTTGGTGGTTGATTTTTGCGTACACGAAACGATCTCTTTTTTCCGTGTCTTTTCTCTTGTGTACCAAAACCCTACTCTTTTGCTATAGAGACTGAACAATCTTTTAAAAGATCTTTCATATCAAATTGTTTTCAAATTTGATCAGTTTGATCCATTAAATTCATGTTAAGCTGATTTTTTCCAATAACGATTTTGAAAAATTTTTGGAAACGAAAAGTGATACCATAACTTTTGAAATAGAAAAACAAATACGAATTACATGCCGAGATTTTATAGCTCAATTAATATGTCAACTTAGACAACGATTGCCAAAAAGTTTTAATAATTTAACAAATACTAACTTTTATTGTGTAGAAAACAGTTTAAAAGCTAATAAATGCAACTTAAGCGAACATTTTAAAGAAGAAATAATAGATTTCACTGTAGAAGAAATTACAACTTTGGAACATCAGTGGCAGAAACTAAATTCATATGAATTGTTAAATAAGAACTCAACAGTTGATTTCTGGATAAATGTATATGGATATAAAAATGCATTAAATAAAAATCCATTCAGTGAATTAGCTTCTTTTGCAATAAAGTTCTTGGTTTTGCCATTTAGCAACGCTGAAGTTAAAATAGGTTTTTAGTAGTATAAATCTCTTGAAAATGAAAATTCGAAATAGACTGACGTTAAAGACTTTGAATTCGCTACTTTGTATTAAGTGTGGTTTAAAATTTTGCCATAGTTTTAAAAAAATTTACGATCTCACATAAAAATGCGATATACTATAATGATATCTCGATCGATTCTTCAGAAGTTGAAGCATAATATTAATTTTGATGACGTATTTAATTTATAAAATGAAATTTTTTATTGAACATGTTATAAATTTTATTGAAATACTAAATAAAAGCCATTTATATGTCAAGTTCCTTTGATTTTTTCTTTTATATTTTTAAGACTTTTTATGTTTACTAAATATTTTATTTATTTTAATCAGTTTGTTCTATTGATATGATGTAAGTTTATAAGGAAGAATTATGTAAAATAAATCATATATGGGTATTTCCTCAGGAAGGTAAACCAGGATGAACATTAAAAATGTTAATAATCATCGTCTTTTATTGTTTATTATTATAAAAAAGTCTATGTTGTAAAGGTTTCATAGCATATCTAAGCTGTTTTACTTAAGGAAATTGCGCTGGAAACTGGAAAATTTTATATTTTCTTTTTAAGCTACCATTGTTAAAAATATGTTATATTTGCACTCTTTCTTCATAATCTCTCCATTACAATCAATTGTAAATTGAGTATTAAGTTTTTTGTTACGGAAATTTTAAGATATTTATAAGAAAATGCATGGTGATAACAAAAAAAAAAACTTATGGAAAAATCGTACATAAGCCAATTAAACAAAAGCCAATAGAGATATTTTATTGTGTAAATACTGGATAGAGACCTACATTAATACACTTTTAAAATAAACTAATCACTTTTGAATATTCCGTTCCATTACGCAGATTTTTACATTTCACTACTGTCAGACAAAGTAGACTTCTATTTTGCGTACGTTCGTGACCACATGTTTATGTTCATAACTAGGAAAAGTTTTGTTTTCTATATTATTTGTACAGCAAAAACGTACGAACGTACGTTCGTGACTCTAGGAAATGCCCATATAAAGGTATATTAACTAAAATAACAAAAAATAATACAATTTAAATTGTAGCATTCTTTTTTGGCAGTTTAAGATTTTTGTTAGAATTTTTTAGCATTATTTTAAAGCCGATTTAGCTGTAAAATATTTTTGGATATGGCCACACTGGTAGATACACAATTTTATGCGTGTGGATTTTATGGCTTTTTTTTTCCTCTTTTGCCCTTGAAATTTTTTTTTTCCTTAAATTTTTCTTTTTTTTTTTCTTAATCCACTT
Organism: Pollenia griseotomentosa; assembly: GCA_963931875.1. Lineage (NCBI taxonomy): Eukaryota > Metazoa > Arthropoda > Insecta > Diptera > Polleniidae > Pollenia > Pollenia griseotomentosa. Next base: position 195,634,145 of record OZ007561.1, on the reverse strand, counting down.
TTTTATTATGAAAAATTAAAATTTTTCTTTGAATAAAATATATGTAGGAATTTTTGTTATTTTAATATTAAAATTGTTTACACACACACACTTTATAACCTTCACTACAAATTTATTATTTAAAGTTTTTAAAATTTTTACAATTTTTTCGTACTTACAGCTTCTTTCTGTCGCTTTCTTGTACTGATGACCATGAAATTTTGATTTTATTATTACATTTTATACTGTATTAAATTATTTAAGCTTAAGGTCACTTTTTTAAAAAATTAATTAAAATGTTTTTATTCGATATTTCGATTTCCGTTGGAAATCTTCTTCAGAAAATTTTTTTTAAAATAAAATAAAATTTGACAATAAATGGAAAAATAAAATATGGAAAAATAAATTTAAAATTTCAAAAAACAAAATTATCATAATAAATTTAAAATTCCATTCTACAAACTTTAAACAAAAAGACAAACAAACAAAAAAGGAAAACAAAATTTTAAATTTATTAAAAGCCTAAAACCTATTTTGATGTCCCTTTCCGTCAATAATAAGCTATGCCATCTGAAATTTATTTCATAAACAATCAAGGACAAATACCTATTTATAATTATCCCTTACAACAACCTATTTATTTTTATTCAATAAATGTCTATAAATTTGAGCTAAGCCCTCAGTATCTTTTTTAAAATTAATCCTTTTCTCAAATGGAACATTATTTATTTGCAACATTTCTAACATATATCTACGTTTCTTAAAACTTTCCGTATTCAAAATTGATGTGTTTTCAAAATCAGGATAATGATTAAAATCCCTACAATGAGTTGATAACGCCGTTCCATGGGCTGAATTATAATTCCTATATTTTTGGTCATGTTTATGTCCTCATTTTTTCCAATTTTGAGTTTTTTGTTTTTTTTTTCTGTAGTTTTGTCCACTGGTTGAAAAAGTCGAAGGACCATGTAGTTCTGTGCCTAAGGGGAGCCACACAGAACTATAACCAATCTTCACTTTTATTATAGAGATGCTGGGACCTTTGGTTTGAGAAAGGTTTAAGTGCTGATTGGAAATATAATCGCTCATAATGCTTTAAATACATTCGAGACAGCAGGCTACCGACTTCAATATGTCAAAAATAGAAAGCATGTGTGTTTATGAAAATGATTATTTTGACGACGACACGACTACATTGCTGCAGGTTGTAGTCTGGGCTTATTTAAACTAATTTCTATTTTTGTCCACTACAAAACAGAAAAAGTGATGCTGATATAAAAAAATATTTTAAGAATAAGTGCTTAACATTTTTTTTGCTTAACTGAAAAGAATCGGAATAAGAATATTAACTCGGCTTAACAGCAAATTGATATTTAAATAATTTTTTAGTATCCTTGAAAGAAGTTCTATATATAGAAAAAATTATTGCCGAATTATTTTCAAACAACCGCTTGTTTGAAAATTTTTTTTATTTCTATAAATATTTTTACTGATTCAATCAATATTTTTGTTTGATTTTTATTTAACCAACAAAAATGTGGACAACTCTTCAAAAATAAAATAAACGCGTTATTGGTGTCAAGTTTTCATAATTTTGTATGAAATATTTAACGCTCTTTAATGTTGTCGTCTTTTTGCATTTTTTTATTTGATCGTAAGCAACACTTCTTTATGTGAAATATAAGAACAACAACAAAAAACACACACAGTCTATTTTTGGACGCTTTAAAAAAGTGCAACTATAAGAAAAACAATAGCAGACACGACATTATAAGAAACAAAATCCCGTATTCAATTTTTTAAAACTGTTTGGTTAAATACATCAAATACAAAAATAGAATGATGACGAAAAACATATCGAGTCGGTCTGCTGCCGTTTTTGGTTACATTTCTTCTTTAGCAAAGGAAAGGATACAGCAACAGAGAGTGATAAAGAAAAACATTGTGTTGTGTGTATAAATAAGACTTCGTTCAAAAATTATTCCAACAAAAAAATGTGTTTCAAAGCCAGTCGGCGGCTCTGCTTTGCCGTCACCTTCTCATACAGTGCTTACTTGTGTGCAAAACCTTTTTTTTTTTGATTTTGAATTTCAGTAAACTTTTTGTTTGATTCAGTTAAATTATTTGTTTGAAAAAATTAGTGTTTTTTTTCAGTAAACAAAATGCAAATAAATTGTTTGAATATGCAAATTTGTTTGTAGGACCGATTTCAGACAAAAAATTGTTTGATTCTACAAATTTTTTGTTTGAATTGGAAAAATAATTTTTTCTGTGTAGGAAGGTGTTTTTGGCTCCAACGCTATTAGTTTAGGAGTTATAGGTCTTAACTTTATCCATATCTCTTTAGGTATAAAATAAATCTATAAAATATGAGAATCTTTAGAAAATGCTTCAAAGTGTGTTTCACATAATATTTGAAATATACCGATTAACCAGTTAAGAAGTAATTTCTTATATTCATATACCGGTTTTATCTTTTAATTAGGTCGATATTCCAATAATTATTAAAGCCTTAGATATTTGTTTAATAAAGCTTTTCTGTATAGCGGTTTTTCGGCGTTGCGGAATACTTATTAATTATGTACATATTACAATAATTAAATATGTAACATGTACATAAATTATTACTAGATGTATATTTTTTTTTCTCAAACTTTTAAATAAATTGAGTAAGTTTTCAAAATATAATTTTTTAAAGTTTAATAAATTTATAATTTTATATGATAAAGTAACTAAAAATGTGGCATTTAAAAGCGTGAAGTGTTCTTCCCTTAACATATTATGTTTTAATAAATAAGTATGTATATTAACCAAATCTTAAGTTTTGTAGAAAAATCTTTCAAGAAATATATATTTTTGAAATTGGCTCTTAACGGGGTTATAAATTGGAATTTTTAGTACATCACAAGAAAGATATTTCAAAGTTGTTTCTTATAATACCAATACTTCTTAGATCCAGTTTTTACCTAAAAAGTTATTGATAAAGGGTTCGTTCGTAAATGCAGTTGTTGGGTACCAGTTGCGCAGAAGTAAAGTTTAATGTTCGTAAAAGCATCACTCTCATATGTCAAAAGTTTTTAGGCAGTAATGCCGCATCTCTGCAGCAAACTTTGGCCATTATTGCTTCAGTTAATTTTCTGAAGCAATATCTTTTGACACAAAAAAGAAATCGTTTAATTTTCTTGTCATTTATAAGATAACTGTTACTTTTTGGTTCAATATTTTCAATTAAATTTGTCATCTTTATTGTAAAAACCATTTTTATTATTATTTAATGTTTTCTTATTAGACTTTTGAAATTTCAAATATTCAAACTTTGCACAGCTGTTGTGCAAAGTATCAGCAACACAACTGAAACTGGTAATCACGCATCAGCAACAGCATTTTGCATCACTGCAGCATTGATACATAGTTTTTATGCATTTACGTACGCACCCAAAGTGTTCTGAGACTTTTACGAACTATACCACGTGTGTTGACGGAAAAATTTTTTTAATTTTAATAACATTTTATATGTATTTTTTGTTTAATCTGCCGTTAAAATTATATTGTTGATTAGTTACAAAAACAACAAAATTTAAATATTTTAATTTTTTTTTAATAAATTCATTTGTTGATAATCTTAAATTAAGTTTGTATAAGAGTTTGCAATTATGCATGTTTTTCCATTTTATAAAAGTAAAAAAAAAAAAAAAATAGTAGCACCACTGAAATGTAAAGACATTGTAAACAAAAACAGATGTTTGTATTTCAATTGTAGCTGCCGTCTTCAATATAATTCATTAGCTGACTACACGAATAAAATTTCAGCCAGCAGCATTTGTAATGCATAAGAGTGATTATTATTGCAGAGTGAGGGGAAAAGATATAAATGACAATTAGATGGGAATGTTATTGATATCAATTTATACGCGTATAAATTGAGCAAGAATTGTCTAAGTGTTGGGATTAAGGTTCCCTACAAGAAGAGAATGAGCGAGTTGTCACTTTTTTCACGTTGGTGTTAAGAAAATGATAGAAAGAAATGACAGAAAACTTTATTTCGGTAGCGAGTAGGCGGGTTGTTCACACTATGTGAGGGTTTATTTCCTTGTAGGGTTGTGGTAAGTATTATTCCGAATAATTAAAAATAGGTAGGTATAAGTTTAAATTTAGAATTAAATAGATTAAATTTTTTTTCCTTTTAGGTTAAGTTTACAAATTAGGCTAAGTATATAATAAGTAGGCGGAAGATAAATACAAGTTGTTATCGCTGTTGCTAAGGGCCAATTGAACGATTAAAAATTTTTAATCTAGAATTTACCAAGATCTTCGGTTTGCGGATAACCGAAGTGGGTTGGAATAATTCATAATAACGAATGTTCATAATTAACTCTATTTATCCTTTTCTATCTAAACTAGCGCTAAAATACCAACGCCCTCTTTAATTTAATTTACTTTGCTTATTTTGAAAATTCATTAGGGAGGTACAAATTCATATATTTTAACTAAGTTAATTAAATACAAAAAAATTAAAGTAATAATACGTAATAAGTAATAGCATAATAAATTCAATTATACGATTTCTACAATAATACATTCTTCAAAAATAATAATTCATAATTCATTCATAAAATAATATTGTCTAAATTTGTTTAGACAAGACCTAATGTAATCAGGCTCTAATGTTAATGCCGCTTCATGTGAACTGCGCAAATATATTACCAGAGATTTTAAAAAGTAATACGGAAAACTCGGTATACAATATAAAAGATTCAGTGCAATTTAAAAATAGGATTAAAGATTTTACTAAAAGCGACGATGAAAGATTAATCTCGTTTGATGTAGTGTCTTTGTTTCCAAGTGTATTTTTATGTATTTTTTTAAGCATTTGTATTTTTTTTTGGAACACATTAGCAACATATTTGCGGAATATAAGCTAGAATTTGGCGAATACGAATACGAATGTTATAAAATTTCCGAATATTCGGCATTTTGAATACGAACATAACTAATAAATATTCTTATATATCCAAAATTTCATATTAATTCGAATGTGTATTTGAAGACAGATTTCAATTTTTTAAAAGCTTTAATACTTTAAGGCCCGTTTTCACAACTTACCGATAGCTAAAGGTAGGATTTCATCGGCCGTATAAAAAGTGATCCATTATTACAGCTTGACTTTAACCTAACAGGTAGGATGAACCTTTATTTACTTTATCGCTTACTTTAAGTTAAAGTAAAGTTTTAATAATGGAACACTTTTTATAAGGCCGGTTAAAGTCTACTTTTAGCTATCGGTAAGTTGTGAAAACGGGCCTCAAAAGTCTTATTCCTTCAATATTTTCCAGGAATATTTTCTATTAAAGCTTTTTAAAAATTGTAATTTGTCTTCGAATTCACATTCGAATTAATATGAAAATTGATATAATAAATGTAACTCACCATAAGAAATAAGTTCACAGATTATGTTTGTTAAAATACTGATATATACTTTAAGATAAATATTAAAAAAGTTTTGCACGGAACTTGGTATACCTTCATTCAACACTAGTAGTGGTGGAAGGTATACAACAATTAACTTAATATCAGGTGTAATATTATTTAAGTCGGGTAGTTTTATTTTATTGTTTTGTTGTATTTTGCTGGTGGTAGCACAGCTTTTTGGGCCCTGTTTCTCAAAACTACAAGTTACAAATCTTTAAGTAGAACAGATTTGAAACAAAAAAAAGTGTAAAATAGTGGCTTTTTTAACGTATTTTACTTGTAGATTTGTAACTTGTAGTATTAAGAAACAGGGCCCTGATTCTCACATGGTTGCGAATAAAACAAGCAAACTTACAACTGGTTTTTATAATTTTTATTAGAATATTAGGATTAGAAGAGACATACATAAATAAATTGAATAAACTATAGGGGAAAGAAAACTATATACATATAGAAAAATCCTTCGTTAAATAACAATGATGCTTACTTAACATCTTAAATCGGTGAGTCAGTCATACAATTGCCCAATATCCATTTACAATTATCTCTTTCTCTTGCTACATATGGATGTGCATACATCATTTTAGGCTCTGGTGGATTATCTGAATAATCAATGCACAAAGTATTAGTATCTTGCTCAACAAAAACATAATCATTGTAATGTGTCACAATTCTTATCTCCTTATCTGAACCAAATGTCAACCCCACATTATATCTTTTACTACGAAGCTTCACTTCAATATCTATTATCCCTTTATAATAAAATGGTGTAAATTCTGCTGTAAAGTGGGCTGAATAACTGCGAGATGTACCTCGTAAAAAATAAGAATTTGTGATTTGGGGTGAAGTGACTAAACTTAGCTCTGTGCCAACTCCTATATTCTTAAAACAAAAGTACGACTTAAAATATAAATATTGTAAATGTTTAGGAAGGGCTGCTATTGCTTTTGATACTTTTGTTTCAAACGTTAATCCGAACAAATTATCATGTTTTGCTTTATGCAATGTGTACGCGTAAAGTTGGTTAAAGTGCCTTAAATCAAATAGGGGATGTTGAATACGAACAGCGCTAGTAAGTTGTAATAGCATATGCAACATAATCGTATATAACGTATCATCATTTGACTCATAAATTCCCCATACTATTTCGGTTAAATTATATATATATCTCTCTGAAACAATTCGACGTATGGCTATTTCAAAAATATTATTAAGATCTTGTTCACTAGTTAATTCTGATGTTGATAAATATATTTCCTTGAGTTGGTCTTTAGTAATAATATTCCTTGTGGCGTCCACCATTACTAATGCACTTTTACCTTTTAGATCTCGTAACGCGTCATCGTCTTGCAAGTTGTTCGCTTCTGCTACTACTCTGGTGTAAAATTCGTTCATCATTACAATATCGTTGTAATGGTTTGCAGATATATTCCTCCATATATTTTGCATATCTTCCAAATTACCAAATACTGGTAATAACTGCAGAAAAGAAATGAGTAAAACACTCAAAATTATTCTAGTTCTTCTCATGTTTAAAGTTTTAACTTAACTAAAATCGATTTCTTCTGCTGCTGGTATTTATACGTTGAATTATACTTATATTTATTTAATTTAATCTACTTATATTCATATATTTAAACTCGTTTTATATTTATTTAAATAAGTGCTGCTGTTTTTGTACATGTAGTAGTTAAAAAAATTTAAAAACTTGGTAGCCGGCCAAGGCGAATTCATCCCAGGTAATCTCGGTACTACAACAAGTACAACTCGTACAAAAACCACAAGCAATTTCTTTTTGTAAAATCGTTGTACAATGTCAAAAACAGAAATAAAACAAAACAGAAACAAAGATAATAAAAGATAATAAACAAAATTTTGACATCCAACAGTGATTTTAGCTAATATCAGCAGGGCTTTTAAGACCACCTGTAATAAATTCGCCTTGTTGCCGGCTTAAAAAGTAATAATAAAAAAAAAAAAAAAAAAAAAAAAAAAAATTAAGCAAATAATAAATTTGGTAAAAATTTTTAAGGAACAAAGTTGTCAGTTGAAAAATAATAATTTTTTTAAATATCGAAAAACAAAGTTTATTTTACATGGGCAATGAATGAAATAGATAATTAAAACTGTTATTGAACACTAAAACAGGATTTTTGTTATTTATCTATTAGTGTTCGCAAATAAACAGAGCATTATTTATCGTACTGCTTACAACCTTTAGTACCGTTCTTAATTATTTTCAAGAAAGTAACGAGCATTATATAGTGTTCTGTTCTTCGTTATATAACAAAATAATAGTAGTGGTTCTGTAGACATACATTATATTTTAATGTTCGTTAGTGTTTCTTCTTTACATTGATAAAGAAATGAGCCATCAACATTTCAGCAACGACCAGAGCTTGCGTGTTTTGTTTGTGTAAAATTTTTTCGCTGGCTTTTTGTTTTTGTAAAGAATTTTTGGCAAAAGGGTGCCAAGCTCAACTGAAACGATCGAACGTAAATATGCTGAACCGAACACAACAAAGCTTGTGGTAAAAAAAGAAAAGAATGCAATTAAATGTTCTCCTATTTTTGTTGAGTTGGATAAGAACAATATTATTTTTGTGTTCGAAGATCACAAACAAAGAAACGTTGTTTTTAATGATTTACTATTATATTTTACAAATCTACCGAACCGAACATTAAGGAACGATATTTAATGTTTATTTTCGAATAGTGGTATCGATATTTTTCAGTTCATGTGCCACTCAATTTTCGTACTTTTGCATGAATACTAATACTTTAACAGAATGTTTAATTGTGTTAATCCAATGATATCTAAATCGAGTAACGTTTCTTATTTTAAATTTTCAAACTTTTGTATTATCCTGAAAAATACTCAGCAAGCAAAGTTATCTGTTGAAAAGCTTCGAGAATGACCTTACACAAATGTTTAATTTTTTTTTTTTATTTTGGATTAAAAAAAAAACAGATTTATTGTTAGAGATTTTGTGAGGCAAAACAAAACTTATGAATGCATTTTATTTATTTTTTTTTTCAGGGGGTTAACGATTATTTTCAGGGCGTAACGATTATAAGTTTTAATTTAAAAATTAATTTTTGAATTTATTTTTCGCCTTAAAAAAATAGCATTTGGTTTGTCGTGCTGAATTCCCCCATTTTTCTTCTTTATTAAATCTTATTAATTAAAAATTTTGTGTTCCCAAAAATTACTTTGATAAGAAAAAAATAAAAAAGAACTTATTTTCTGAGTTGTATTTATTGCTTAGAAAATAATAATTTTTGAGTTTTATTTATTCCTTAGGAAATAAAAATTATTTTTGGGTTTTATTTTTGGCTTAGAAAAACTTGAGTATTTTTGAGTTTTACTTTTTGAATTTAATTTTTGTTTTTGATTACAAAAAAAAATAATTTTCTGATCTAAAATTATTTCAGGGCGAATTTATTTCTTATATTAAATAAATTTTTTTATATTTTATTTATCTACAAACTTTTTTTTAAGCAAAAAATAAAATTCCAAAAAAAAAAGAAGAAAATACGTTTATTTTTTATTTTATTTTTTTTTTTTATTTATTTATTTATTTATTTATTAATATCAATACAAAGAAGCCTTCATGGCCAAGAACATGTATTGTTAGTAAAATATCTATGTACATATGTTAACTTAGTAATTAATAAAAACAGAATATTACTAAAAATATAAAAAAAAACTGAAATAAAAGATAAGCGATAAAAGGCTCCCCAGCCATATAATTATTATATAAAAAATTTGAAATAAAAGGTTTCTATAGCCAAAGTATTAACAATATAATGGAATTAGAATTAAATACAATTTAATATTTAAAGTTGATCTCTGTTAAAGTAATCAAGGAGTTTCCTTTTATAAGTAAGGTAAGAATACGAAAACAATTTTAGTTCATTGGGAAGTATACTCCAAGTTCTGTGAACTCTAATTAGAAAGGAACAATAAAAAATAGAAAGATGTCCCAGTGGAACATCAATCTGGACATTGCGTGTTGAATTAATAAAAGAAAACATATTTAACAGTAATGTAGGTTGTCTATATATCATGATTTTGTAGAAATGAAGCAAAATACGTAGACTCAGATAATCACTAAATTCACATCTTAGAAACATAGGAACAAGCGACGAGACACGATCATGTTCTTGTATATTTATATCAAATACATAGCGCACAATTTTTCTGACAATTCCCTCAATAATGTGCAAATTATAAGACCATGTCCCAGAAAAAACCTCAAGGCAGTAATTAACACGTGACATAATTAGTGAATAGGCAAGACGACTCCTAATATATTTTGGAGTATAAGCTTTTAATCGGTAAAGTCTTCTCAAGACTAGACAACATGTGTTAGCAATAGAATTTATATGATCTGAAAATGTTAATTTAGTGTCCAAAATAATACCAAGACATTTAAGAGAATCGAAAAAACCAATTTCCTGGCCACTAATGAATAGCCTGGGGAATGACAAATTTCTATCAGAAGAATAAAACTGCATAGCCTTCGTCTTTGCAGGATTTATCTCAAGCGAATTCGTATACATCCACGTAGATATAGAATTGAGATGATCATTTAAAGAATTATCAAAATTTAAATGACTAAAATCCGTAGTGTACAATAAGAAGATGTCATCAGCAAAAACGAAGGGCTGACAGAAGTTATTTTTCATAATTGAAATGCAATCATTTAAATATATAAGAAATAGTATAGGCCCAAGAACTGACCCTTGGGGTACACCTGAGGTAACAAGATCAATACTAGAACACGACCCATTATAGGAAACATATTGGTAACGATTTTTGAGATAAGAATACACTAATATACATGCTGATTTGGAAAAATTGAAGTTCTCATGAAGCTTTTTTATAAGAATGTTATGATTAATGAGATCGAAAGCTTTAGTAAGATCTAAGGAAACCATTATGCAATTTAAATGACTATCAACTTTTTTCCTAATAGATTCAGTTAGCGAGAGTAGTAAAGAAGTAGTATTTAGATTCTTTTGAAAAGCATACTGATTTGGATTAATTAATGAATATTGTTCACAGTGGGATAAAATCTGCACTTTTATTAAGTTTTCCATAATTTTAGACATCGCCGGTAAGATAGTAATAGGTCTAAAACTTTCATTATTGCCATTTTTAGAGATAGGTACCACTTTACCAATCTTCCAATTTGTGGGAAACTTGCAGACAGTAAATATCGTATTTATTAAATGTAGCAGACTCGAAGAGATGAGGGGAAAAATGATTTTTAAAAATTTAATAGGAATATTGTCATGTCCAGTGGCATTAGATTTAATGGAATTTAAGGCTATGAGAATATCAGTTTCAGTAACCGGGTCAAAAGTAAAAGATCCTATACTATCCGAGAAGTTGTCAAATATGAAATCACCATAAACATTAGGCCTCATATTATTTAAAAAAGAACTAGCTATTTCCTCAATATCCATAATATCAGCTTCAGATTCCACACGACCAGTACAACCCAAGCTACGTAATCTACCCCACATTTGATTATTATTAATCCCAGTAAACAATCTTTCACCATATTTTCGACGCGATTTTCTAATTACAGATTTAGCTTTATTTCTCAGTCTACAATAACACTTCCAATTTTCATCAGTTCTATTTCTAAGGTAAGCCCCATAAGCAAGATCTCTTTCAGATCTGGCATAGGTAATATCCCTGGAATTCATCCAACTGGAAAGAGATGAATTTGGTTTAATAGTGGATAAAGGTACAAAGTTATGAAGGCCATAAATTAAGTTAGACAAAGTCGATAATTGCAAATCAACATCATTTGTACAGAAAATAGGTGATATATCAAATTGCTCAGAATATTGGATAAGATCATTGAAGTTGACACGATTATAATCCTTAAATCGAACAATGTCGTTACGTAACTGCATAGGAAATTTAATGGAAATTATTATAAAACTATGATATGATGACAAAAATGGAAATTGCAATTGAGCCTTATAAGCAACCGCAGAAGGTTGGCTACTCAGGAAAAAATCTAGGAGCGAGGTGGAACAATTAGCTAAATGAAAATGAGTAGGTAAACAGTTATGTAAAATGTGATGGCCACATCTTGAGATTAATCTTCGAAAGTTTATTGATTTGACAAGATTACAATTAAAATCCCCCATAACAATAATATCAGAATATCTATCAAATAGGTCAGTATGAAGGCTTTCAAAAGAATTAATATCACCACCAGGTAAATACACAACACCAACAATTGTAGAAACACCATTACCAAAAATCTCAACAAATAGCGATTCACAAACACCATACTGTCTGCCCCTAAAAACAATTTTATAACGAAGTTTATTAGATAAATATAAGCAAACACCTCCAGCTCTACTAGGAAGATTACTACTACCTGTATTCCTAGGTCGATCATTTCGCACTAGATTGTAGCCCGTTATAGATAGTGATGTTGAAAGAATGTCAGGTTTAAACCATGTTTCCGATACTCCAATTATATCCAAAAAAGACTCAGCAAAAGTGTGTTTAAATTCTTCAAGCTTAGTGCCTGAATTAGATGGGCACAAACTTTGGGCATTTACATGGCCACTGTTTAAATTGTTTACTAGAGAAGATAGACAGTTATTTAAAATTGAATTGTCTCTGGCTATAGGACCATGGTTGTAGTTATGGGACATCAAAAATCAAACAATAATTATACTTTGGGGGGAGCCTAATAAATATAATAAAAAAATAATAATATAACATTTCAATATGAAAAAAACAACATCATTATATAAATTATAAGCTGCTTGACAACAATTAATATAGAATGCAAAATATATTTATGTAAGTATAAAAAACTAGAAAAAACAGTTCAATATAAAGGGCTTAAACATTTTACCATAAGTATACAATCCATTTAAATGTATGGGAATATATAAATTGAACATAAAGAAAACTTATATAGGGAATAATTGGGTTATAAATCAATAGAAAAAATTTAATTTAAATAAGTTAGAGGGCTAATTAAAGTTTAACTTGAAATAAATCGATACATCCCTGAAAGTTGACAGTCTTCACATCTCCACTAGTCATAGTAATTTTAGCCATCAAAACTTCACGATGAATAATATTATAGCCATCTATCTTCTTGTCACTTTTTAACTTCCAGCAAATTTTAAGTAATTTATTAGCAAGACTTGTATAATTGTCATTTAAGTACACACGGTTTTCATTAGTTCCACCAACAATGTTAGATACTTTAAGGGATTTGTGTTTGAAATATTCTGAGATAACCTTATCACGCTTAGCAATTTGACCAAATATAACAAGAATAGCATTTCCTTTTTTTTATGTAAATTGAATTAAGAATATCACCAGGACCAACTTCCACTTTTAAGTGTTCACACAAACTGTTTGCAATCTTATTAAGATCATCCAAATTATTTGGCAGACCAGTTATAACAATATCAGCACGATTTAAGCGGTGTTGAAGCATGTGGTTTTGTAATTCAAGCTCATAAAACTTTTTCTTATAGGCAGCATCGTTAACATTTACAAGGGTATTACATCTTGCCATCTCATCTTTAAATTCCAGAAGACTATTACTCAGTTCCGCACGAACTTCACTGATAACAGAATAAACTTTAGTTTTTATTTCAGATTGTTCTCTTTTCATACCATTGATGGAATTGTTAAGAATAGTAAATTGTTTCCGTATTTCTGTTTTGAATGCATCATCTGAATTATCAGGCGGATTATCAACACATCCCTTGCATGAATAAACCAAATTCCGATTTTTATCTAGCGTAGAGAACAAAACCTTTGAAACGTTTTCACAATCAGCATGGTACCAAATATCACAGGATCTACACAATATGCACCTAGTCCCCGTGGTGTCTAAGTTACACACTCCACAGCGAAACACCATTTTATTGATTACTTAAAAAATATTTATTTAAACGTTGTAACAGAAAATATATAAATGCAGCTTCCCTACAAGAAGAGAATGAGCGAGTTGTCACTTTTTTCACGTTGGTGTTAAGAAAATGATAGAATGAAATGACCGAAATCAAATTTTCTGTCATTTCATTCTATCATTTTCTTAACACCAACGTGAAAAAAGTGACAACTCGCTGATTCTCTTCTTGTAGGGTTGTCTTCGTTTTTCTTGTTTTTTGTAGTTTTGTAGTAGATATAACCAAGTATAGAAGCACGTGATGAATATACATAAATTGTGAAAATTTTATTTATTGTATTGTTACATATAAATTACTCCAAAAAATAGAAGATGTGAATATTATAAACTTTTTTAAGTATAACTTCTATATTTTTTAGCTTAAAATGGATTAATTTTTTAATTTTTTATCAAGAGCACAAATTTTACACGTTCACCACAACATAGTGTTGCCACCTATCTATTTCTAAGCAAAAAAAAAAAAATCAAAAAATAATAAGTAAAACTCAGAAAATAATCGTTAAAGTAAAGTTTTTTTAAAAACTTAAAAAAAAAAATACAAAGCATCTTAAGGCAGTCCATGTATTTAGGATTACCTTGATGTATTCTCTTTTAGTTTGATTTTTTAGTTTAATTTGAAAATAATCGTTATTTGAAGTCCCTGATTTTTGTATACCCACCACAGTTGAGAGGGTATTACGCTTTTATGCTGATGGTTGTAATACCTTAAAATATTCTGAGACTATCTTACGATGTCCTCTCTAGCACAGGATCAAGCCTATTGGAAATTGGGCGAATCTGTCCAAAATTTCACATAGCCCTAGGGGTCCCAGACGTACTATTTCTAACAGTACATGTACTGACTTTTTTCAATTGTACTGTTTTATACGCAGGACCAAAAACAGTAAGCAGATGTACTGTTTTTTACATTTTGTAATGTGTTGTACACTTTGTACTGTTTTTTTTTTTTTTTTTTTGGTTCAATCTATAAAAAAACATAGATATTAAGAAAAACCCTGTTAAACTAATACAAATTTGGGGTTTCAAATGGAATGCTGTTAAGTCATTTTTTGATAATATCTATATAATAGCCTATTTCCGATGTGCGAAAGAATTCTTTCTTTCGAATAATTACATTTAAAACAAAAACAAATTTTAAAAATGTTGTTCTTGTTTTTAATGTATTTGTACGAAAGAAAGAATTCTTTCGCACATCGGAAATAGGCAGAATATTTTTGTTCACAACGAGAAACAGAAATTTTTTACAACTTCGCCGCGCTCTGTTATAGTTAACTATAACTATAACTCACGAAAACCCTATTGATAACTAGCAGTTATAGTAACAGGCAATTAAAGCTAAACTTGGCGAACATTTTATAACAAGTTCAAAGTATCATAAAATATTATACGTTGGAACATAAAACTATAGCCAAATGCTTCGTTTCGTTTATAAATTGCCATCAAATGTAAATTTTTCCTTTGACGTTATACTTTTTAAGTGTATTTCTTTATGTTATTGTTGTTACATATTGAATTAATGCCTGATGTTTGCCTACGTGTTTTTTCCTTAAAGTTTTCTTTTAAAATATGGCAACATTTGTATTTTTTTTTAGTTTTTTGAATTAACTGTCCAAAATCAATGATGTAAAATACACTTCAGTTTAACCAGTAGGTAATACATACGTGATAAAACAATGAAATATTCGTTACACCATAGATATCTATACACAGCTAGATTTGTAGAAATTCCGGGCATTAAAGCTTGAAATATTTAATAATTTAAATAAATAGCCATCTTTTTGTAAAAAAGTTTACTGTCTTTTTCTTTATTGTACTGTTTTTTGTATTTAATTTACTGTTTTTCCGAATTTAAAATCGTGCTACCCTACAGAGCCCCCATACAAGCTTCTTTCAGGAATAGGGTCTCTGCACCCACAAACTCTTATTATGATTGTATTGAGATATAATTTGGTCCGAACTTATTTTATTTTAAGCAAAATGATGTTCCTAAATTTTATTAGAAATACTACTCCCGAAAATAGCTTGTATTATCATAACTTCAATCCATAACTTAAATGTTAGTTATTACATAACAATTGGCGACAATGACTTTTACTATAGCTACTGTGGCGTGACAAAATGTTGTGCTGGTGGGTCCAAAATTAAGCAAAGGTCCCATATAAACTCTGCTAATAAAATCACTTAAAGGCAAACAAAATTCATATGGAAAAAGATATCAAAATAATATTCGGCACAAAGAACTTTAATATGAATCTTAAACTCAATTACTATGGCGCATATTCAGAAATCATAACTAAAGTCGCAACTTAAAAAACAGAAACTAAATAATAATTTATAAATAGTTATAGATCTTATTCATAATTCTTAACTATCTTAGCAACTGCTTTCAGCTGATTGAAGAAATGCAATAATGCATATTGGCATGTAGAGAAAACAAAATGTCGATAATATTTTGAACGATGAATACTGAAGTTAATTTAAAAGCTTATTAAGCAATTAAAAAAACAATAATTGTTCTTAAAAAAATGCAAACAAATTCTAAAAAAGTCATTTTTTGGTTAAAGTTTTGATATAAATCAATTAAAATAGGGGCCTGTAAAAATATAATTTTTCAATAAAATTTGCTGAATAAAAACACATCTCTAGTATATAAATAAAGCAACAACAAATAAATTATAAGATAATATTAATCAGCTGTTTGCATATAGTAACAGCTTTACCCATAATGAAGTGTAAACTTTTCGTGCTGAAAGTAACCAACTGTAAACAACTTAAATAGGTACTTAAAAAGTTAACACTTAGTTAAATTTTTGAAAATGCGCCTATGGTTCCAAAATAGAGTAAACTTGCAAAAATTTGTTCTTATATACTTTCGTGTAGGGTATCATAGGACCGTGCTTGACCGACTATACTTTCTTACTTGTTTTTTTTAATAAATTAATGCAACCTAAAAACAAATTAATATTTTTAAAAACAAGTTTGTGTTATTTTACAATCACGATTTTTGTAACGATTTAAGTAAGTGAAATTGCCGATTCTGAAATTTTTTTCCGATATTATTATTCGTTACGGCCTCAGTTTCATAAATATTCAGGTGTTTTTTTGACACTGGCCTATAGTTATTTAAGGTCCGATCTGTATACAATTCGGCAGTGAAATTTTTAGTTGAATGAAACAATTTTTGACCAAAATTTACCACAAAAGCTTTATTCCTTGCGGCTTTAGGCGTTTCAAAGTCCATTTAGAGAGTTCGATTATATGAGGCCTAGTTGAATTAGGGACAGATAACGAAATGTGGTAGTGTGATTTATAGCCATATTAAAGACTTTGTGCGAAATCTAATAACCATCAATAACCATAACCAACAATTTGTGTGGGTTTTTGTAAAAAGCCAATCACATTCTTAGAAAGTTAGTTTGACATTTAAATTCATAACTTTTTTACTTCTGAACCGATTTCAATTGTAAAAATTTGACAGCAAAATTTTTCTACTCCGGTAAATCGTTTGAAAATGAGCAAGATTTAAACCGTCGGACATGGCTAAATCGATTTAGAATAATTCAAGTACCCAAAAGATACATATTGCACTGGTTCCTCTAAAGAGAGTCATCTCAAAATTTTTGAATTTTCACTTTTTGCAAGAAGTCAATGTAACGCGGTCATACCTACGCACTTTTAAAAATCTTAGATCAATTTCTCTTGTATTTTGCCAAAAGAAATACAATTTTATACCCCTTTGTAGTATAAGAATGCATATAAGAAGTAAACAGTTTTTTGTCTCTACTGAAAAGTTATAAATTTTGAGTTAACCCCCTTTTGAAGAACCATTGCGATATGTAGGTATATTATTTATGAATATTTGATACATGACAAACTTTGTTTACCATCTTTATAATAAGCGGCGAAGGTTATAAAAACATATCCAGAAAAATTCAATATTTACAGAAATAATTAATGCGGAAGAATTTAAGAAAACTAGAAATATTATTGGTCTTGAAATATGTTTACATAAAGTTGTGTGTTGTTCTGTACTTTAAATATATTAGTTAAAATAGTTATTTAATGTTCTAATTAATTCTAATCTAATTAGTTATTTAATGTTCTAATTAAATAACTATGTATTTACATACAAAACACAGCCGTTTTATTTTATTTTTACCTACGCACTTTTTAAAATCTTAGATCAATTTCTCTTGTATTTTACCAAAAGAAATACAATTTTATCCCCCTTTGTAGTATAAGAATGCATATAAGAAGTAAACAGTTTTTTGTCTCTACTGAAAAGTTATAAATTTTGAGTTAACCCCCTTTTGAAGAACCATTGCGATATGTAGGTATATTATTTATGAATATTTGATACATGACAAACTTTGTTTACCATCTTTATAATAAGCGGCGAAGGTTATAAAAACATATCCAGAAAAATTCAATATTTACAGAAATAATTAATGCGGAAGAATTTAAGAAAACTAGAAATATTATTGGTCTTGAAATATGTTTACATAAAGTTGTGTGTTGTTCTGTACTTTAAATATATTAGTTGAAATAGTTATTTAATGTTCTAATTAATTCTAATCTAATTAGTTATTTAATGTTCTAATTAAATAACTATGTATTTACATACAAAACACAGCCGTTTTATTTTATTTTTACCTACGCACTTTTTAAAATCTTAGATCAATTTCTCTTGTATTTTACCAAAAGAAATACAATTTTATCCCCCTTTGTAGTATAAGAATGCATATAAGAAGTAAACAGTTTTTTGTCTCTACTGAAAAGTTATAAATTTTGAGTTAACCCCATTTTGAAGAACCATTGCGATATGTAGGTATATTATTTATGAATATTTGATACATGACAAACTTTGTTTACCATCTTTATAATAAGCGGCGAAGGTTATAAAAACATATCCAGAAAAATTCAATATTTACAGAAATAATTAATGCGGAAGAATTTAAGAAAACTAGAAATATTATTGGTCTTGAAATATGTTTACATAAAGTTGTGTGTTGTTCTGTACTTTAAATATATTAGTTGAAATAGTTATTTAATGTTCTAATTAATTCTAATCTAATTAGTTATTTAATGTTCTAATTAAATAACTATGTATTTACATACAAAACACAGCCGTTTTATTTTATTTTTACCTACGCACTTTTTAAAATCTTAGATCAATTTCTCTTGTATTTTACCAAAAGAAATACAATTTTATCCCCCTTTGTAGTATAAGAATGCATATAAGAAGTAAACAGTTTTTTGTCTCTACTGAAAAGTTATAAATTTTGAGTTAACCCCATTTTGAAGAACCATTGCGATATGTAGGTATATTATTTATGAATATTTGATACATGACAAACTTTGTTTACCATCTTTATAATAAGCGGCGAAGGTTATAAAAACATATCCAGAAAAATTCAATATTTACAGAAATAATTAATGCGGAAGAATTTAAGAAAACTAGAAATATTATTGGTCTTGAAATATGTTTACATAAAGTTGTGTGTTGTTCTGTACTTTAAATATATTAGTTGAAATAGTTATTTAATGTTCTAATTAATTCTAATCTAATTAGTTATTTAATGTTCTAATTAAATAACTATGTATTTACATACAAAACACAGCCGTTTTATTTTATTTTTACCTACGCACTTTTTAAAATCTTAGATCAATTTCTCTTGTATTTTACCAAAAGAAATACAATTTTATCCCCCTTTGTAGTATAAGAATGCATATAAGAAGTAAACAGTTTTTTGTCTCTACTGAAAAGTTATAAATTTTGAGTTAACCCCCTTTTGAAGAACCATTGCGATATGTAGGTATATTATTTATGAATATTTGATACATGACAAACTTTGTTTACCATCTTTATAATAAGCGGCGAAGGTTATAAAAACATATCCAGAAAAATTCAATATTTACAGAAATAATTAATGCGGAAGAATTTAAGAAAACTAGAAATATTATTGGTCTTGAAATATGTTTACATAAAGTTGTGTGTTGTTCTGTACTTTAAATATATTAGTTGAAATAGTTATTTAATGTTCTAATTAATTCTAATCTAATTAGTTATTTAATGTTCTAATTAAATAACTATGTATTTACATACAAAACACAGCCGTTTTATTTTATTTTTACCTACGCACTTTTTAAAATCTTAGATTAATTTCTCTTGTATTTTACCAAAAGAAATACAATTTTATCCCCCTTTGTAGTATAAGAATGCATATAAGAAGTAAACAGTTTTTTGTCTCTACTGAAAAGTTATAAATTTTGAGTTAACCCCCTTTTGAAGAACCATTGCGATATGTAGGTATATTATTTATGAATATTTGATACATGACAAACTTTGTTTACCATCTTTATAATAAGCGGCGAAGGTTATAAAAACATATCCAGAAAAATTCAATATTTACAGAAATAATTAATGCGGAAGAATTTAAGAAAACTAAAAATATTATTGGTCTTGAAATATGTTTACATAAAGTTGTGTGTTGTTCTGTACTTTAAATATATTAGTTGAAATAGTTATTTAATGTTCTAATTAATTCTAATCTAATTAGTTATTTAATGTTCTAATTAAATAACTATGTATTAACATACAAAACACAGCCGTTTTATTTTATTTTTACCTACGCACTTTTTAAAATCTTAGATCAATTTCTCTTGTATTTTACCAAAAGAAATACAATTTTATCCCCCTTTGTAGTATAAGAATACATATAAGAAGTAAACAGTTTGTCTCCACTGAAAAGTTATAAGTTTTGAAATGGGAAAATGGGGTTATTTTGAAGAACAATTGCGATATGTAGGTACATATATATTTTATGAACAGGGCAAGTTTTTTATGGCATATGCAATTTTTTGTCATTTTTGCCATTTCTTCAATTATTTTTTTTAAAAGCCATTTTTGGTCCAGCTTGCCAAAAATACCATTTTTGCAACCTGGAAAAAATTTTTAAATAGTCTTAGCGAATATGAGACAGAATCTATTCGAAATGCAAAATAAATTTGGCAAAAATCGGACGTAGAAAGCACTTTCAATGCAGCTCAAGTCTTTTGCAATTACAAACAAAAGGGCTTTCTATACATGAAGGCTTAGACTTAATTGACAGTGCTAAGGAAAATAATAAAGTTGGCAGTAAAAAAGATTTTATTGAAAAGTTTTAGATCGTAATACCGGACTACAAGATTAATTAAAATAAGAAATAGTATACGTGAGAAGTCCATTTGCAAACACCGCTAAGTTAAAAAAAATAAAAATTCTGTAAATGCCGCCATTTTATTTGTTTTTTAAAATGCCTTTCTAAGCCATTACCAATCTCGTACAAAAATCCGTAAGTTTCGCGCAATTTCTGGTTAATTATTCAATACTCCTGCAAAGCTCTGAATGGCTTGGCATTTCAATTTTAAAAAAGTGTTTTAATCGATTTTCTCACACTTTTGTTTTAATGAAAATGAGACGGATGAATTTGTTGACAACCTTTCTCCATCTGAACAATTAGCTTTCAAATATGCTCCAGTTACATCTTGCGATGTTGAAAGAGTGTTTTTCATTTATGGAACTGTTTTGTGCGATAACAGGAGATTATTTATTTTTCACAATTTTAAGAAACATGCTGTTGCACTATACGAAAAAAAAAACTTAATAAAATAAATGTTTTTTAAAAACCAACATGTTTATTTTTTGCCAGTTTTGCCATTTTATGCCATTTTTCGTGCAATTTTTTATACTTTTTCGTGCCATTTTGCCAGCCATTTTTAACCATTTTTCGTGCCATTTTAAACTTGCCCTGTTTATGAATATTTGAGTAATGACAAACTTTGTTTGCCATCTTTATAATAACCGGCGCACTGTGGCGCCTTTTCCCAAAAACCGTGGCAAAAATACAAAATTTGATGACAAAATTTTGTAAAATGAATGAACACATCGTATAAAGACCATTTTACTGATCAGAATTCAAAAACGTTTTTCTTAATTGGATAAGAATTATAGTTGGTGGAGCTGCTTAAAGTCGACAGTTTTTTAGAAAGTCCAAAAAAGGTGAATTTGAGAAAAAAAAGACATTTTAGAATTGAAGTGTCAGAAATATTGCCATGTGATCACTACTTTTTTGGTATTGTTTGTCTATTGTTTATTAAAATAAGTAAGAAAATGTCCACCAGATACCCTACTTTTTTGGCAGTTGCCGTTTTTCAGACACCCTATATTTAGGTACTTTTTACAAATAAAATAGAGAATATCTAAAAATGGGCAAAAATGGTCACGCCCATATTTTTTTAGCATTTTTACTACACAGTACTTTAAATAATTTCGCTTAATTGGGCCACAAAAAATTACAGGTTTTCTTGAAATTTGAAGAAAGATGTTAAAATCTTATAGCCAGCGTTGCCACAGCCAAGATATTTTTGCAACCAAAATTAAAAAAAAAATTGCCAAATAAGGAAAAAAGCTACCAAAATTTTAATATTTTTTATATTTTATGTTATCTTACAGCACAAAAATGTAAATATAAGTGGAACTAACTGACATATTTCTGTTAATGTATGCATATGTGCCTACTTATAAATATGTATGTAGCCTTATTTATAAACAATATTTTCTTGTGTCAATCAGGTAGCTTAATTATTAGAATTTTCTTATTTATTTAAATTTAAGAACACATTATGAAAATAGGCAGGTAGTTTTGGTTTTTATACTAAGTAAAATAAAAACTGCAGTTGTATATAATCCAGTTAATTGTGGCCTAGATGTATGTTTCGCAAATCAGGTAGCTTGAACCTTTTTATTTTTGGGTATAAATTAATCTGCAATTGTGTAATGCAATCAGTTAAAGTTTTACTTTGCAAAAGTAGTGATCAGTACCAGAACTCATAATGTCATTTCAAAATTCGGAATTGTTCGAGTTATTTAGAAAATCACACAATGAAAATGTATTTAATTTGGCTATTGTGGAAAATTGCACGGTTTACCAGGATACCAGGAAAGGGATGTTAAAAACAAAATTCACTTCGTTTTCTTGGATATTTGTAGAAAATGGCTTGCCTCAAACAGTACGACAAAAACCTTTATGGAAAAGTACTCAGACTGGCTAAATGGAGTAACAACTTTTGAAAACATCGAAGAACCGCATACATCTTTGAACAGCTGAAAAGGAAGACACACAAAAAAACGTAAACTTCAAAATGCTACAAAAGATATATCTACATCGAATCTGTCAGAAGCATTATGTCTTAAGTACGTAAAAGATAAAGATAAATCAAGGTCTGATATTACAAACGCTGTGGAGCTTGCTAGCCCAGATCGACTGTGAAGGATTAAAAAAAGTATTCCAACTCCTCCGAATGCATTACCCACAAAGTATAGCATAGAAGAAGCCTTAGCGTTATTTATGGACTTGGGATTGTCAAAGGAGAAATATAATATTTTACGAAGCTCTTTAAAGAATCATAATGTGAATGTTCTTCCTGGATATAAAAAGGTTACCTCTGCCAAAAAAGAAGCAGTACCATCTAATGTAAAAGTTACAAGACTTAATAGATCATACATCTAAACGCTTAGTTCAAAGTTTTCCTGAAAAAGAAAGAGCATTACTTCCAGATAGGCTTACATTGATAAGCAAGTGGGTATGTGATGGATCATCTGGTCAAAGTGCTTACAAACAAACAATATCGATAACTGACATAACTATTACGGATGCAAATATGTTTATGTTCCTTTACGACTTAGAAGTGAAATCTCTGAGCATTGGAAAAATCCTCGCCCATCGTCAGTCCATTTTTGCCGTCCGATATTTTTTAAATATGCAAAGGAGTTTTCAGAAATAATCAAGTCTACAGTAAACGATATAAAAAAGCAAATTTCCGAACTAAAGCCTTCTGTTATTGAAATGAAGAATGGAAAAAAAGTTTTCATTAATTATGAATTTTGTCTTACAATGATTGATGGCAAAGTAATAACAGATACTTCTTCAACTTTGAAGTGTGCAATTTGCAAAAAGTCACAGAAGGACTTTCAAAATTTTAATGATTCAAGTGATGAGCAAAACTATGAATATGGAATTTCTCCGTTACATGCCAGAATTAGGTGCATGGAGTTATATTAACATAACATGTTATATTAGAGTAGCATTTTTTCTAGACTTCCCTATGAGAATGTCATTTAAAGCACAAAAAGTTGAGTTTTAAATGTTTGAGAAATTTAAAAAATATCATTACTTCAAAATATATGATTTTAGCGACAAGAAAGGTCAAAGGTGTCATCGTGTCCAATGCCTTTCACAATAAGGGAGCACTTATTTTGATCCTAAAAGATTTAAAAATCAAGTGTTTTTTTCCCATTACAAATTTCTTGGTAACTTAAAAAATTATGATGTTTTCAACAAAAAAACCACTGTGTACAGTACCTCCACAAAGCTATGGCCAATAATGATACTTTTTATTTAAATATCTTTCTTACCTCAAAAGTTATGATGTTTGTAATAAAAACTGTCGAAAGCAGACACTGTGCACAGTGCCGCGCCTAACCTATGACCTTGCAAATCATGTATATTAAAGCTAAAGGAGTTTCCTTTCAAATGCTTTTTAAAATTTTTAAATATCTTTATCAGTTCAAAAGTAATGATTTTTGCAACGAAAAAAGTTAAAAGGCCCCACTGTGCGGCGAAGGTTATTAAAATATATCCAGAAAAATTAAATATTTACAGAACTAATTAATGCGGAAGAATTTAAGAAAACTAAAAATATTAATTGCCTTAAAATATGTTTACTTAAAGTTGAGTGTTGTTCTGTACTTTAAATATATTAGCTGAAATAGTTATTTAATGTTCTAATTAATTCTAATCTAATTAGTTATTTAATGTTCTAATTAAATAACTATGTATTAACATACAAAACACAGCCGTCTTATTTTATTTTTACCTACGCACTTTTTAAAATCTTAGATCAATTTCTCTTGTATTTTACCAAAAGAAATACAATTTTATCCCCCTTTGTAGTATAAGAATGCATATAAGAAGTAAACAGTTTTTTGTCTCTACTGAAAAGTTATAAATTTTGAGTTAACCCCCTTTTGAAGAACCATTGCGATATGTAGGTATATTATTTATGAATATTTGATAAATGACAAACTTTGTTTACCATCTTTATAATAACCGGCGAAGGTTATAAAAACATATCCAGAAAAATTCAATATTTACAGAAATAATTAATGCGGAAGAATTTAAGAAAACTAGAAATATTATTGGTCTTGAAATATGTTTACATAAAGTTGTGTGTTGTTCTGTACTTTAAATATATTAGTTGAAATAGTTATTTAATGTTCTAATTAATTCTAATCTAATTAGTTATTTAATGTTCTAATTAAATAACTATGTATTAACATACAAAACACAGCCGTTTTATTTTATTTTTACCTACGCACTTTTTAAAATCTTAGATCAATTTCTCTTGTATTTTACCAAAAGAAATACAATTTTATCCCCCTTTGTAGTATAAGAATGCATATAAGAAGTAAACAGTTTTTTGTCTCTACTGAAAAGTTATAAATTTTGAGTTAACCCCCTTTTGAAGAACCATTGCGATATGTAGGTATATTATTTATGAATATTTGATAAATGACAAACTTTGTTTACCATCTTTATAATAACCGGCGAAGGTTATAAAAACATATCCAGAAAAATTCAATATTTACAGAAATAATTAATGCGGAAGAATTTAAGAAAACTAAAAATATTATTGGTCTTGAAATATGTTTACATAAAGTTGTGTGTTGTTCTGTACTTTAAATATATTAGTTGAAATAGTTATTTAATGTTCTAATTAATTCTAATCTAATTAGTTATTTAATGTTCTAATTAAATAACTATGTATTAACATACAAAACACAGCCGTTTTATTTTATTTTTACCTACGCACTTTTTAAAATCTTAGATCAATTTCTCTTGTATTTTACCAAAAGAAATACAATTTTATCCCCCTTTGTAGTATAAGAATGCATATAAGAAGTAAACAGTTTTTTGTCTCTACTGAAAAGTTATAAATTTTGAGTTAACCCCCTTTTGAAGAACCATTGCGATATGTAGGTATATTATTTATGAATATTTGATAAATGACAAACTTTGTTTACCATCTTTATAATAACCGGCGAAGGTTATAAAAACATATCCAGAAAAATTCAATATTTACAGAAATAATTAATGCGGAAGAATTTAAGAAAACTAAAAATATTATTGGTCTTGAAATATGTTTACATAAAGTTGTGTGTTGTTCTGTACTTTAAATATATTAGTTGAAATAGTTATTTAATGTTCTAATTAATTCTAATCTAATTAGTTATTTAATGTTCTAATTAAATAACTATGTATTAACATACAAAACACAGCCGTTTTATTTTATTTTTACCTACACACTTTTTAAAATCTTAGATCAATTTCTCTTGTATTTTACCAAAAGAAATACAATTTTATCCCCCTTTGTAGTATAAGAATGCATATAAGAAGTAAACAGTTTTTTGTCTCTACTGAAAAGTTATAAATTTTGAGTTAACCCCCTTTTGAAGAACCATTGCGATATGTAGGTATATTATTTATGAATATTTGATAAATGACAAACTTTGTTTACCATCTTTATAATAACCGGCGAAGGTTATAAAAACATATCCAGAAAAATTCAATATTTACAGAAATAATTAATGCGGAAGAATTTAAGAAAACTAGAAATATTATTGGTCTTGAAATATGTTTACATAAAGTTGTGTGTTGTTCTGTACTTTAAATATATTAGTTGAAATAGTTATTTAATGTTCTAATTAATTCTAATCTAATTAGTTATTTAATGTTCTAATTAAATAACTATGTATTAACATACAAAACACAGCCGTTTTATTTTATTTTTACCTACGCACTTTTTAAAATCTTAGATCAATTTCTCTTGTATTTTACCAAAAGAAATACAATTTTATCCCCCTTTGTAGTATAAGAATGCATATAAGAAGTAAACAGTTTTTTGTCTCTACTGAAAAGTTATAAATTTTGAGTTAACCCCCTTTTGAAGAACCATTGCGATATGTAGGTATATTATTTATGAATATTTGATAAATGACAAACTTTGTTTACCATCTTTATAATAACCGGCGAAGGTTATAAAAACATATCCAGAAAAATTCAATATTTACAGAAATAATTAATGCGGAAGAATTTAAGAAAACTAAAAATATTATTGGTCTTGAAATATGTTTACATAAAGTTGTGTGTTGTTCTGTACTTTAAATATATTAGTTGAAATAGTTATTTAATGTTCTAATTAATTCTAATCTAATTAGTTATTTAATGTTCTAATTAAATAACTATGTATTAACATACAAAACACAGCCGTTTTATTTTATTTTTACCTACGCACTTTTTAAAATCTTAGATCAATTTCTCTTGTATTTTACCAAAAGAAATACAATTTTATCCCCCTTTGTAGTATAAGAATGCATATAAGAAGTAAACAGTTTTTTGTCTCTACTGAAAAGTTATAAATTTTGAGTTAACCCCCTTTTGAAGAACCATTGCGATATGTAGGTATATTATTTATGAATATTTGATAAATGACAAACTTTGTTTACCATCTTTATAATAACCGGCGAAGGTTATAAAAACATATCCAGAAAAATTCAATATTTACAGAAATAATTAATGCGGAAGAATTTAAGAAAACTAAAAATATTATTGGTCTTGAAATATGTTTACATAAAGTTGTGTGTTGTTCTGTACTTTAAATATATTAGTTGAAATAGTTATTTAATGTTCTAATTAATTCTAATCTAATTAGTTATTTAATGTTCTAATTAAATAACTATGTATTAACATACAAAACACAGCCGTTTTATTTTATTTTTACCTACACACTTTTTAAAATCTTAGATCAATTTCTCTTGTATTTTACCAAAAGAAATACAATTTTATCCCCCTTTGTAGTATAAGAATGCATATAAGAAGTAAACAGTTTTTTGTCTCTACTGAAAAGTTATAAATTTTGAGTTAACCCCCTTTTGAAGAACCATTGCGATATGTAGGTATATTATTTATGAATATTTGATAAATGACAAACTTTGTTTACCATCTTTATAATAACCGGCGAAGGTTATAAAAACATATCCAGAAAAATTCAATATTTACAGAAATAATTAATGCGGAAGAATTTAAGAAAACTAAAAATATTATTGGTCTTGAAATATGTTTACATAAAGTTGTGTGTTGTTCTGTACTTTAAATATATTAGTTGAAATAGTTATTTAATGTTCTAATTAATTCTAATCTAATTAGTTATTTAATGTTCTAATTAAATAACTATGTATTAACATACAAAACACAGCCGTTTTATTTTATTTTTACCTACGCACTTTTTAAAATCTTAGATCAATTTCTCTTGTATTTTACCAAAAGAAATACAATTTTATCCCCCTTTGTAGTATAAGAATGCATATAAGAAGTAAACAGTTTTTTGTCTCTACTGAAAAGTTATAAATTTTGAGTTAACCCCCTTTTGAAGAACCATTGCGATATGTAGGTATATTATTTATGAATATTTGATAAATGACAAACTTTGTTTACCATCTTTATAATAACCGGCGAAGGTTATAAAAACATATCCAGAAAAATTCAATATTTACAGAAATAATTAATGCGGAAGAATTTAAGAAAACTAAAAATATTATTGGTCTTGAAATATGTTTACATAAAGTTGTGTGTTGTTCTGTACTTTAAATATATTAGTTGAAATAGTTATTTAATGTTCTAATTAATTCTAATCTAATTAGTTATTTAATGTTCTAATTAAATAACTATGTATTAACATACAAAACACAGCCGTTTTATTTTATTTTTACCTACGCACTTTTTAAAATCTTAGATCAATTTCTCTTGTATTTTACCAAAAGAAATACAATTTTATCCCCCTTTGTAGTATAAGAATGCATATAAGAAGTAAACAGTTTTTTGTCTCTACTGAAAAGTTATAAATTTTGAGTTAACCCCCTTTTGAAGAACCATTGCGATATGTAGGTATATTATTTATGAATATTTGATAAATGACAAACTTTGTTTACCATCTTTATAATAACCGGCGAAGGTTATAAAAACATATCCAGAAAAATTCAATATTTACAGAAATAATTAATGCGGAAGAATTTAAGAAAACTAAAAATATTATTGGTCTTGAAATATGTTTACATAAAGTTGTGTGTTGTTCTGTACTTTAAATATATTAGTTGAAATAGTTATTTAATGTTCTAATTAATTCTAATCTAATTAGTTATTTAATGTTCTAATTAAATAACTATGTATTAACATACAAAACACAGCCGTTTTATTTTATTTTTACCTACGCACTTTTTAAAATCTTAGATCAATTTCTCTTGTATTTTACCAAAAGAAATACAATTTTATCCCCCTTTGTAGTATAAGAATGCATATAAGAAGTAAACAGTTTTTTGTCTCTACTGAAAAGTTATAAATTTTGAGTTAACCCCCTTTTGAAGAACCATTGCGATATGTAGGTATATTATTTATGAATATTTGATAAATGACAAACTTTGTTTACCATCTTTATAATAACCGGCGAAGGTTATAAAAACATATCCAGAAAAATTCAATATTTACAGAAATAATTAATGCGGAAGAATTTAAGAAAACTAAAAATATTATTGGTCTTGAAATATGTTTACATAAAGTTGTGTGTTGTTCTGTACTTTAAATATATTAGTTGAAATAGTTATTTAATGTTCTAATTAATTCTAATCTAATTAGTTATTTAATGTTCTAATTAAATAACTATGTATTAACATACAAAACACAGCCGTTTTATTTTATTTTTACCTACGCACTTTTTAAAATCTTAGATCAATTTCTCTTGTATTTTACCAAAAGAAATACAATTTTATCCCCCTTTGTAGTATAAGAATGCATATAAGAAGTAAACAGTTTTTTGTCTCTACTGAAAAGTTATAAATTTTGAGTTAACCCCCTTTTGAAGAACCATTGCGATATGTAGGTATATTATTTATGAATATTTGATAAATGACAAACTTTGTTTACCATCTTTATAATAACCGGCGAAGGTTATAAAAACATATCCAGAAAAATTCAATATTTACAGAAATAATTAATGCGGAAGAATTTAAGAAAACTAAAAATATTATTGGTCTTGAAATATGTTTACATAAAGTTGTGTGTTGTTCTGTACTTTAAATATATTAGTTGAAATAGTTATTTAATGTTCTAATTAATTCTAATCTAATTAGTTATTTAATGTTCTAATTAAATAACTATGTATTAACATACAAAACACAGCCGTTTTATTTTATTTTTACCTACGCACTTTTTAAAATCTTAGATCAATTTCTCTTGTATTTTACCAAAAGAAATACAATTTTATCCCCCTTTGTAGTATAAGAATGCATATAAGAAGTAAACAGTTTTTTGTCTCTACTGAAAAGTTATAAATTTTGAGTTAACCCCCTTTTGAAGAACCATTGCGATATGTAGGTATATTATTTATGAATATTTGATAAATGACAAACTTTGTTTACCATCTTTATAATAACCGGCGAAGGTTATAAAAACATATCCAGAAAAATTCAATATTTACAGAAATAATTAATGCGGAAGAATTTAAGAAAACTAAAAATATTATTGGTCTTGAAATATGTTTACATAAAGTTGTGTGTTGTTCTGTACTTTAAATATATTAGTTGAAATAGTTATTTAATGTTCTAATTAATTCTAATCTAATTAGTTATTTAATGTTCTAATTAAATAACTATGTATTAACATACAAAACACAGCCGTTTTATTTTATTTTTACCTACGCACTTTTTAAAATCTTAGATCAATTTCTCTTGTATTTTACCAAAAGAAATACAATTTTATCCCCCTTTGTAGTATAAGAATGCATATAAGAAGTAAACAGTTTTTTGTCTCTACTGAAAAGTTATAAATTTTGAGTTAACCCCCTTTTGAAGAACCATTGCGATATGTAGGTATATTATTTATGAATATTTGATAAATGACAAACTTTGTTTACCATCTTTATAATAACCGGCGAAGGTTATAAAAACATATCCAGAAAAATTCAATATTTACAGAAATAATTAATGCGGAAGAATTTAAGAAAACTAAAAATATTATTGGTCTTGAAATATGTTTACATAAAGTTGTGTGTTGTTCTGTACTTTAAATATATTAGTTGAAATAGTTATTTAATGTTCTAATTAATTCTAATCTAATTAGTTATTTAATGTTCTAATTAAATAACTATGTATTAACATACAAAACACAGCCGTTTTATTTTATTTTTACCTACGCACTTTTTAAAATCTTAGATCAATTTCTCTTGTATTTTACCAAAAGAAATACAATTTTATCCCCCTTTGTAGTATAAGAATGCATATAAGAAGTAAACAGTTTTTTGTCTCTACTGAAAAGTTATAAATTTTGAGTTAACCCCCTTTTGAAGAACCATTGCGATATGTAGGTATATTATTTATGAATATTTGATAAATGACAAACTTTGTTTACCATCTTTATAATAACCGGCGAAGGTTATAAAAACATATCCAGAAAAATTCAATATTTACAGAAATAATTAATGCGGAAGAATTTAAGAAAACTAAAAATATTATTGGTCTTGAAATATGTTTACATAAAGTTGTGTGTTGTTCTGTACTTTAAATATATTAGTTGAAATAGTTATTTAATGTTCTAATTAATTCTAATCTAATTAGTTATTTAATGTTCTAATTAAATAACTATGTATTAACATACAAAACACAGCCGTTTTATTTTATTTTTACCTACGCACTTTTTAAAATCTTAGATCAATTTCTCTTGTATTTTACCAAAAGAAATACAATTTTATCCCCCTTTGTAGTATAAGAATGCATATAAGAAGTAAACAGTTTTTTGTCTCTACTGAAAAGTTATAAATTTTGAGTTAACCCCCTTTTGAAGAACCATTGCGATATGTAGGTATATTATTTATGAATATTTGATAAATGACAAACTTTGTTTACCATCTTTATAATAACCGGCGAAGGTTATAAAAACATATCCAGAAAAATTCAATATTTACAGAAATAATTAATGCGGAAGAATTTAAGAAAACTAAAAATATTATTGGTCTTGAAATATGTTTACATAAAGTTGTGTGTTGTTCTGTACTTTAAATATATTAGTTGAAATAGTTATTTAATGTTCTAATTAATTCTAATCTAATTAGTTATTTAATGTTCTAATTAAATAACTATGTATTAACATACAAAACACAGCCGTTTTATTTTATTTTTACCTACGCACTTTTTAAAATCTTAGATCAATTTCTCTTGTATTTTACCAAAAGAAATACAATTTTATCCCCCTTTGTAGTATAAGAATGCATATAAGAAGTAAACAGTTTTTTGTCTCTACTGAAAAGTTATAAATTTTGAGTTAACCCCCTTTTGAAGAACCATTGCGATATGTAGGTATATTATTTATGAATATTTGATAAATGACAAACTTTGTTTACCATCTTTATAATAACCGGCGAAGGTTATAAAAACATATCCAGAAAAATTCAATATTTACAGAAATAATTAATGCGGAAGAATTTAAGAAAACTAAAAATATTATTGGTCTTGAAATATGTTTACATAAAGTTGTGTGTTGTTCTGTACTTTAAATATATTAGTTGAAATAGTTATTTAATGTTCTAATTAATTCTAATCTAATTAGTTATTTAATGTTCTAATTAAATAACTATGTATTAACATACAAAACACAGCCGTTTTATTTTATTTTTACCTACGCACTTTTTAAAATCTTAGATCAATTTCTCTTGTATTTTACCAAAAGAAATACAATTTTATCCCCCTTTGTAGTATAAGAATGCATATAAGAAGTAAACAGTTTTTTGTCTCTACTGAAAAGTTATAAATTTTGAGTTAACCCCCTTTTGAAGAACCATTGCGATATGTAGGTATATTATTTATGAATATTTGATAAATGACAAACTTTGTTTACCATCTTTATAATAACCGGCGAAGGTTATAAAAACATATCCAGAAAAATTCAATATTTACAGAAATAATTAATGCGGAAGAATTTAAGAAAACTAAAAATATTATTGGTCTTGAAATATGTTTACATAAAGTTGTGTGTTGTTCTGTACTTTAAATATATTAGTTGAAATAGTTATTTAATGTTCTAATTAATTCTAATCTAATTAGTTATTTAATGTTCTAATTAAATAACTATGTATTAACATACAAAACACAGCCGTTTTATTTTATTTTTACCTACGCACTTTTTAAAATCTTAGATCAATTTCTCTTGTATTTTACCAAAAGAAATACAATTTTATCCCCCTTTGTAGTATAAGAATGCATATAAGAAGTAAACAGTTTTTTGTCTCTACTGAAAAGTTATAAATTTTGAGTTAACCCCCTTTTGAAGAACCATTGCGATATGTAGGTATATTATTTATGAATATTTGATAAATGACAAACTTTGTTTACCATCTTTATAATAACCGGCGAAGGTTATAAAAACATATCCAGAAAAATTCAATATTTACAGAAATAATTAATGCGGAAGAATTTAAGAAAACTAAAAATATTATTGGTCTTGAAATATGTTTACATAAAGTTGTGTGTTGTTCTGTACTTTAAATATATTAGTTGAAATAGTTATTTAATGTTCTAATTAATTCTAATCTAATTAGTTATTTAATGTTCTAATTAAATAACTATGTATTAACATACAAAACACAGCCGTTTTATTTTATTTTTACCTACGCACTTTTTAAAATCTTAGATCAATTTCTCTTGTATTTTACCAAAAGAAATACAATTTTATCCCCCTTTGTAGTATAAGAATGCATATAAGAAGTAAACAGTTTTTTGTCTCTACTGAAAAGTTATAAATTTTGAGTTAACCCCCTTTTGAAGAACCATTGCGATATGTAGGTATATTATTTATGAATATTTGATAAATGACAAACTTTGTTTACCATCTTTATAATAACCGGCGAAGGTTATAAAAACATATCCAGAAAAATTCAATATTTACAGAAATAATTAATGCGGAAGAATTTAAGAAAACTAAAAATATTATTGGTCTTGAAATATGTTTACATAAAGTTGTGTGTTGTTCTGTACTTTAAATATATTAGTTGAAATAGTTATTTAATGTTCTAATTAATTCTAATCTAATTAGTTATTTAATGTTCTAATTAAATAACTATGTATTAACATACAAAACACAGCCGTTTTATTTTATTTTTACCTACGCACTTTTTAAAATCTTAGATCAATTTCTCTTGTATTTTACCAAAAGAAATACAATTTTATCCCCCTTTGTAGTATAAGAATGCATATAAGAAGTAAACAGTTTTTTGTCTCTACTGAAAAGTTATAAATTTTGAGTTAACCCCCTTTTGAAGAACCATTGCGATATGTAGGTATATTATTTATGAATATTTGATAAATGACAAACTTTGTTTACCATCTTTATAATAACCGGCGAAGGTTATAAAAACATATCCAGAAAAATTCAATATTTACAGAAATAATTAATGCGGAAGAATTTAAGAAAACTAAAAATATTATTGGTCTTGAAATATGTTTACATAAAGTTGTGTGTTGTTCTGTACTTTAAATATATTAGTTGAAATAGTTATTTAATGTTCTAATTAATTCTAATCTAATTAGTTATTTAATGTTCTAATTAAATAACTATGTATTAACATACAAAACACAGCCGTTTTATTTTATTTTTACCTACGCACTTTTTAAAATCTTAGATCAATTTCTCTTGTATTTTACCAAAAGAAATACAATTTTATCCCCCTTTGTAGTATAAGAATGCATATAAGAAGTAAACAGTTTTTTGTCTCTACTGAAAAGTTATAAATTTTGAGTTAACCCCCTTTTGAAGAACCATTGCGATATGTAGGTATATTATTTATGAATATTTGATAAATGACAAACTTTGTTTACCATCTTTATAATAACCGGCGAAGGTTATAAAAACATATCCAGAAAAATTCAATATTTACAGAAATAATTAATGCGGAAGAATTTAAGAAAACTAAAAATATTATTGGTCTTGAAATATGTTTACATAAAGTTGTGTGTTGTTCTGTACTTTAAATATATTAGTTGAAATAGTTATTTAATGTTCTAATTAATTCTAATCTAATTAGTTATTTAATGTTCTAATTAAATAACTATGTATTAACATACAAAACACAGCCGTTTTATTTTATTTTTACCTACGCACTTTTTAAAATCTTAGATCAATTTCTCTTGTATTTTACCAAAAGAAATACAATTTTATCCCCCTTTGTAGTATAAGAATGCATATAAGAAGTAAACAGTTTTTTGTCTCTACTGAAAAGTTATAAATTTTGAGTTAACCCCCTTTTGAAGAACCATTGCGATATGTAGGTATATTATTTATGAATATTTGATAAATGACAAACTTTGTTTACCATCTTTATAATAACCGGCGAAGGTTATAAAAACATATCCAGAAAAATTCAATATTTACAGAAATAATTAATGCGGAAGAATTTAAGAAAACTAAAAATATTATTGGTCTTGAAATATGTTTACATAAAGTTGTGTGTTGTTCTGTACTTTAAATATATTAGTTGAAATAGTTATTTAATGTTCTAATTAATTCTAATCTAATTAGTTATTTAATGTTCTAATTAAATAACTATGTATTAACATACAAAACACAGCCGTTTTATTTTATTTTTACCTACGCACTTTTTAAAATCTTAGATCAATTTCTCTTGTATTTTACCAAAAGAAATACAATTTTATCCCCCTTTGTAGTATAAGAATGCATATAAGAAGTAAACAGTTTTTTGTCTCTACTGAAAAGTTATAAATTTTGAGTTAACCCCCTTTTGAAGAACCATTGCGATATGTAGGTATATTATTTATGAATATTTGATAAATGACAAACTTTGTTTACCATCTTTATAATAACCGGCGAAGGTTATAAAAACATATCCAGAAAAATTCAATATTTACAGAAATAATTAATGCGGAAGAATTTAAGAAAACTAAAAATATTATTGGTCTTGAAATATGTTTACATAAAGTTGTGTGTTGTTCTGTACTTTAAATATATTAGTTGAAATAGTTATTTAATGTTCTAATTAATTCTAATCTAATTAGTTATTTAATGTTCTAATTAAATAACTATGTATTAACATACAAAACACAGCCGTTTTATTTTATTTTTACCTACGCACTTTTTAAAATCTTAGATCAATTTCTCTTGTATTTTACCAAAAGAAATACAATTTTATCCCCCTTTGTAGTATAAGAATGCATATAAGAAGTAAACAGTTTTTTGTCTCTACTGAAAAGTTATAAATTTTGAGTTAACCCCCTTTTGAAGAACCATTGCGATATGTAGGTATATTATTTATGAATATTTGATAAATGACAAACTTTGTTTACCATCTTTATAATAACCGGCGAAGGTTATAAAAACATATCCAGAAAAATTCAATATTTACAGAAATAATTAATGCGGAAGAATTTAAGAAAACTAAAAATATTATTGGTCTTGAAATATGTTTACATAAAGTTGTGTGTTGTTCTGTACTTTAAATATATTAGTTGAAATAGTTATTTAATGTTCTAATTAATTCTAATCTAATTAGTTATTTAATGTTCTAATTAAATAACTATGTATTAACATACAAAACACAGCCGTTTTATTTTATTTTTACCTACGCACTTTTTAAAATCTTAGATCAATTTCTCTTGTATTTTACCAAAAGAAATACAATTTTATCCCCCTTTGTAGTATAAGAATGCATATAAGAAGTAAACAGTTTTTTGTCTCTACTGAAAAGTTATAAATTTTGAGTTAACCCCCTTTTGAAGAACCATTGCGATATGTAGGTATATTATTTATGAATATTTGATAAATGACAAACTTTGTTTACCATCTTTATAATAACCGGCGAAGGTTATAAAAACATATCCAGAAAAATTCAATATTTACAGAAATAATTAATGCGGAAGAATTTAAGAAAACTAAAAATATTATTGGTCTTGAAATATGTTTACATAAAGTTGTGTGTTGTTCTGTACTTTAAATATATTAGTTGAAATAGTTATTTAATGTTCTAATTAATTCTAATCTAATTAGTTATTTAATGTTCTAATTAAATAACTATGTATTAACATACAAAACACAGCCGTTTTATTTTATTTTTACCTACGCACTTTTTAAAATCTTAGATCAATTTCTCTTGTATTTTACCAAAAGAAATACAATTTTATCCCCCTTTGTAGTATAAGAATGCATATAAGAAGTAAACAGTTTTTTGTCTCTACTGAAAAGTTATAAATTTTGAGTTAACCCCCTTTTGAAGAACCATTGCGATATGTAGGTATATTATTTATGAATATTTGATAAATGACAAACTTTGTTTACCATCTTTATAATAACCGGCGAAGGTTATAAAAACATATCCAGAAAAATTCAATATTTACAGAAATAATTAATGCGGAAGAATTTAAGAAAACTAAAAATATTATTGGTCTTGAAATATGTTTACATAAAGTTGTGTGTTGTTCTGTACTTTAAATATATTAGTTGAAATAGTTATTTAATGTTCTAATTAATTCTAATCTAATTAGTTATTTAATGTTCTAATTAAATAACAATGTATTAACATACAAAACACAGCCGTTTTATTTTATTTTTACCTACGCACTTTTTAAAATCTTAGATCAATTTCTCTTGTATTTTACCAAAAGAAATACAATTTTATCCCCCTTTGTAGTATAAGAATGCATATAAGAAGTAAACAGTTTTTTGTCTCTACTGAAAAGTTATAAATTTTGAGTTAACCCCCTTTTGAAGAACCATTGCGATATGTAGGTATATTATTTATGAATATTTGATAAATGACAAACTTTGTTTACCATCTTTATAATAACCGGCGAAGGTTATAAAAACATATCCAGAAAAATTCAATATTTACAGAAATAATTAATGCGGAAGAATTTAAGAAAACTAAAAATATTATTGGTCTTGAAATATGTTTACATAAAGTTGTGTGTTGTTCTGTACTTTAAATATATTAGTTGAAATAGTTATTTAATGTTCTAATTAATTCTAATCTAATTAGTTATTTAATGTTCTAATTAAATAACTATGTATTAACATACAAAACACAGCCGTTTTATTTTATTTTTACCTACGCACTTTTTAAAATCTTAGATCAATTTCTCTTGTATTTTACCAAAAGAAATACAATTTTATCCCCCTTTGTAGTATAAGAATGCATATAAGAAGTAAACAGTTTTTTGTCTCTACTGAAAAGTTATAAATTTTGAGTTAACCCCCTTTTGAAGAACCATTGCGATATGTAGGTATATTATTTATGAATATTTGATAAATGACAAACTTTGTTTACCATCTTTATAATAACCGGCGAAGGTTATAAAAACATATCCAGAAAAATTCAATATTTACAGAAATAATTAATGCGGAAGAATTTAAGAAAACTAAAAATATTATTGGTCTTGAAATATGTTTACATAAAGTTGTGTGTTGTTCTGTACTTTAAATATATTAGTTGAAATAGTTATTTAATGTTCTAATTAATTCTAATCTAATTAGTTATTTAATGTTCTAATTAAATAACTATGTATTAACATACAAAACACAGCCGTTTTATTTTATTTTTACCTACGCACTTTTTAAAATCTTAGATCAATTTCTCTTGTATTTTACCAAAAGAAATACAATTTTATCCCCCTTTGTAGTATAAGAATGCATATAAGAAGTAAACAGTTTTTTGTCTCTACTGAAAAGTTATAAATTTTGAGTTAACCCCCTTTTGAAGAACCATTGCGATATGTAGGTATATTATTTATGAATATTTGATAAATGACAAACTTTGTTTACCATCTTTATAATAACCGGCGAAGGTTATAAAAACATATCCAGAAAAATTCAATATTTACAGAAATAATTAATGCGGAAGAATTTAAGAAAACTAAAAATATTATTGGTCTTGAAATATGTTTACATAAAGTTGTGTGTTGTTCTGTACTTTAAATATATTAGTTGAAATAGTTATTTAATGTTCTAATTAATTCTAATCTAATTAGTTATTTAATGTTCTAATTAAATAACTATGTATTAACATACAAAACACAGCCGTTTTATTTTATTTTTACCTACGCACTTTTTAAAATCTTAGATCAATTTCTCTTGTATTTTACCAAAAGAAATACAATTTTATCCCCCTTTGTAGTATAAGAATGCATATAAGAAGTAAACAGTTTTTTGTCTCTACTGAAAAGTTATAAATTTTGAGTTAACCCCCTTTTGAAGAACCATTGCGATATGTAGGTATATTATTTATGAATATTTGATAAATGACAAACTTTGTTTACCATCTTTATAATAACCGGCGAAGGTTATAAAAACATATCCAGAAAAATTCAATATTTACAGAAATAATTAATGCGGAAGAATTTAAGAAAACTAAAAATATTATTGGTCTTGAAATATGTTTACATAAAGTTGTGTGTTGTTCTGTACTTTAAATATATTAGTTGAAATAGTTATTTAATGTTCTAATTAATTCTAATCTAATTAGTTATTTAATGTTCTAATTAAATAACTATGTATTAACATACAAAACACAGCCGTTTTATTTTATTTTTACCTACGCACTTTTTAAAATCTTAGATCAATTTCTCTTGTATTTTACCAAAAGAAATACAATTTTATCCCCCTTTGTAGTATAAGAATGCATATAAGAAGTAAACAGTTTTTTGTCTCTACTGAAAAGTTATAAATTTTGAGTTAACCCCCTTTTGAAGAACCATTGCGATATGTAGGTATATTATTTATGAATATTTGATAAATGACAAACTTTGTTTACCATCTTTATAATAACCGGCGAAGGTTATAAAAACATATCCAGAAAAATTCAATATTTACAGAAATAATTAATGCGGAAGAATTTAAGAAAACTAAAAATATTATTGGTCTTGAAATATGTTTACATAAAGTTGTGTGTTGTTCTGTACTTTAAATATATTAGTTGAAATAGTTATTTAATGTTCTAATTAATTCTAATCTAATTAGTTATTTAATGTTCTAATTAAATAACTATGTATTAACATACAAAACACAGCCGTTTTATTTTATTTTTACCTACGCACTTTTTAAAATCTTAGATCAATTTCTCTTGTATTTTACCAAAAGAAATACAATTTTATCCCCCTTTGTAGTATAAGAATGCATATAAGAAGTAAACAGTTTTTTGTCTCTACTGAAAAGTTATAAATTTTGAGTTAACCCCCTTTTGAAGAACCATTGCGATATGTAGGTATATTATTTATGAATATTTGATAAATGACAAACTTTGTTTACCATCTTTATAATAACCGGCGAAGGTTATAAAAACATATCCAGAAAAATTCAATATTTACAGAAATAATTAATGCGGAAGAATTTAAGAAAACTAAAAATATTATTGGTCTTGAAATATGTTTACATAAAGTTGTGTGTTGTTCTGTACTTTAAATATATTAGTTGAAATAGTTATTTAATGTTCTAATTAATTCTAATCTAATTAGTTATTTAATGTTCTAATTAAATAACTATGTATTAACATACAAAACACAGCCGTTTTATTTTATTTTTACCTACGCACTTTTTAAAATCTTAGATCAATTTCTCTTGTATTTTACCAAAAGAAATACAATTTTATCCCCCTTTGTAGTATAAGAATGCATATAAGAAGTAAACAGTTTTTTGTCTCTACTGAAAAGTTATAAATTTTGAGTTAACCCCCTTTTGAAGAACCATTGCGATATGTAGGTATATTATTTATGAATATTTGATAAATGACAAACTTTGTTTACCATCTTTATAATAACCGGCGAAGGTTATAAAAACATATCCAGAAAAATTCAATATTTACAGAAATAATTAATGCGGAAGAATTTAAGAAAACTAAAAATATTATTGGTCTTGAAATATGTTTACATAAAGTTGTGTGTTGTTCTGTACTTTAAATATATTAGTTGAAATAGTTATTTAATGTTCTAATTAATTCTAATCTAATTAGTTATTTAATGTTCTAATTAAATAACAATGTATTAACATACAAAACACAGCCGTTTTATTTTATTTTTACCTACGCACTTTTTAAAATCTTAGATCAATTTCTCTTGTATTTTACCAAAAGAAATACAATTTTATCCCCCTTTGTAGTATAAGAATGCATATAAGAAGTAAACAGTTTTTTGTCTCTACTGAAAAGTTATAAATTTTGAGTTAACCCCCTTTTGAAGAACCATTGCGATATGTAGGTATATTATTTATGAATATTTGATAAATGACAAACTTTGTTTACCATCTTTATAATAACCGGCGAAGGTTATAAAAACATATCCAGAAAAATTCAATATTTACAGAAATAATTAATGCGGAAGAATTTAAGAAAACTAAAAATATTATTGGTCTTGAAATATGTTTACATAAAGTTGTGTGTTGTTCTGTACTTTAAATATATTAGTTGAAATAGTTATTTAATGTTCTAATTAATTCTAATCTAATTAGTTATTTAATGTTCTAATTAAATAACTATGTATTAACATACAAAACACAGCCGTTTTATTTTATTTTTACCTACGCACTTTTTAAAATCTTAGATCAATTTCTCTTGTATTTTACCAAAAGAAATACAATTTTATCCCCCTTTGTAGTATAAGAATGCATATAAGAAGTAAACAGTTTTTTGTCTCTACTGAAAAGTTATAAATTTTGAGTTAACCCCCTTTTGAAGAACCATTGCGATATGTAGGTATATTATTTATGAATATTTGATAAATGACAAACTTTGTTTACCATCTTTATAATAACCGGCGAAGGTTATAAAAACATATCCAGAAAA
Source organism: Pollenia griseotomentosa (assembly GCA_963931875.1). Classification (NCBI taxonomy): domain Eukaryota; kingdom Metazoa; phylum Arthropoda; class Insecta; order Diptera; family Polleniidae; genus Pollenia; species Pollenia griseotomentosa. The sequence continues at coordinate 195,592,743 of OZ007561.1, read as the reverse complement.
ATTCAATATTTACAGAAATAATTAATGCGGAAGAATTTAAGAAAACTAAAAATATTATTGGTCTTGAAATATGTTTACATAAAGTTGTGTGTTGTTCTGTACTTTAAATATATTAGTTGAAATAGTTATTTAATGTTCTAATTAATTCTAATCTAATTAGTTATTTAATGTTCTAATTAAATAACTATGTATTAACATACAAAACACAGCCGTTTTATTTTATTTTTACCTACGCACTTTTTAAAATCTTAGATCAATTTCTCTTGTATTTTACCAAAAGAAATACAATTTTATCCCCCTTTGTAGTATAAGAATGCATATAAGAAGTAAACAGTTTTTTGTCTCTACTGAAAAGTTATAAATTTTGAGTTAACCCCCTTTTGAAGAACCATTGCGATATGTAGGTATATTATTTATGAATATTTGATAAATGACAAACTTTGTTTACCATCTTTATAATAACCGGCGAAGGTTATAAAAACATATCCAGAAAAATTCAATATTTACAGAAATAATTAATGCGGAAGAATTTAAGAAAACTAAAAATATTATTGGTCTTGAAATATGTTTACATAAAGTTGTGTGTTGTTCTGTACTTTAAATATATTAGTTGAAATAGTTATTTAATGTTCTAATTAATTCTAATCTAATTAGTTATTTAATGTTCTAATTAAATAACTATGTATTAACATACAAAACACAGCCGTTTTATTTTATTTTTACCTACGCACTTTTTAAAATCTTAGATCAATTTCTCTTGTATTTTACCAAAAGAAATACAATTTTATCCCCCTTTGTAGTATAAGAATGCATATAAGAAGTAAACAGTTTTTTGTCTCTACTGAAAAGTTATAAATTTTGAGTTAACCCCCTTTTGAAGAACCATTGCGATATGTAGGTATATTATTTATGAATATTTGATAAATGACAAACTTTGTTTACCATCTTTATAATAACCGGCGAAGGTTATAAAAACATATCCAGAAAAATTCAATATTTACAGAAATAATTAATGCGGAAGAATTTAAGAAAACTAAAAATATTATTGGTCTTGAAATATGTTTACATAAAGTTGTGTGTTGTTCTGTACTTTAAATATATTAGTTGAAATAGTTATTTAATGTTCTAATTAATTCTAATCTAATTAGTTATTTAATGTTCTAATTAAATAACTATGTATTAACATACAAAACACAGCCGTTTTATTTTATTTTTACCTACGCACTTTTTAAAATCTTAGATCAATTTCTCTTGTATTTTACCAAAAGAAATACAATTTTATCCCCCTTTGTAGTATAAGAATGCATATAAGAAGTAAACAGTTTTTTGTCTCTACTGAAAAGTTATAAATTTTGAGTTAACCCCCTTTTGAAGAACCATTGCGATATGTAGGTATATTATTTATGAATATTTGATAAATGACAAACTTTGTTTACCATCTTTATAATAACCGGCGAAGGTTATAAAAACATATCCAGAAAAATTCAATATTTACAGAAATAATTAATGCGGAAGAATTTAAGAAAACTAAAAATATTATTGGTCTTGAAATATGTTTACATAAAGTTGTGTGTTGTTCTGTACTTTAAATATATTAGTTGAAATAGTTATTTAATGTTCTAATTAATTCTAATCTAATTAGTTATTTAATGTTCTAATTAAATAACTATGTATTAACATACAAAACACAGCCGTTTTATTTTATTTTTACCTACGCACTTTTTAAAATCTTAGATCAATTTCTCTTGTATTTTACCAAAAGAAATACAATTTTATCCCCCTTTGTAGTATAAGAATGCATATAAGAAGTAAACAGTTTTTTGTCTCTACTGAAAAGTTATAAATTTTGAGTTAACCCCCTTTTGAAGAACCATTGCGATATGTAGGTATATTATTTATGAATATTTGATAAATGACAAACTTTGTTTACCATCTTTATAATAACCGGCGAAGGTTATAAAAACATATCCAGAAAAATTCAATATTTACAGAAATAATTAATGCGGAAGAATTTAAGAAAACTAAAAATATTATTGGTCTTGAAATATGTTTACATAAAGTTGTGTGTTGTTCTGTACTTTAAATATATTAGTTGAAATAGTTATTTAATGTTCTAATTAATTCTAATCTAATTAGTTATTTAATGTTCTAATTAAATAACTATGTATTAACATACAAAACACAGCCGTTTTATTTTATTTTTACCTACGCACTTTTTAAAATCTTAGATCAATTTCTCTTGTATTTTACCAAAAGAAATACAATTTTATCCCCCTTTGTAGTATAAGAATGCATATAAGAAGTAAACAGTTTTTTGTCTCTACTGAAAAGTTATAAATTTTGAGTTAACCCCCTTTTGAAGAACCATTGCGATATGTAGGTATATTATTTATGAATATTTGATAAATGACAAACTTTGTTTACCATCTTTATAATAACCGGCGAAGGTTATAAAAACATATCCAGAAAAATTCAATATTTACAGAAATAATTAATGCGGAAGAATTTAAGAAAACTAAAAATATTATTGGTCTTGAAATATGTTTACATAAAGTTGTGTGTTGTTCTGTACTTTAAATATATTAGTTGAAATAGTTATTTAATGTTCTAATTAATTCTAATCTAATTAGTTATTTAATGTTCTAATTAAATAACTATGTATTAACATACAAAACACAGCCGTTTTATTTTATTTTTACCTACGCACTTTTTAAAATCTTAGATCAATTTCTCTTGTATTTTACCAAAAGAAATACAATTTTATCCCCCTTTGTAGTATAAGAATGCATATAAGAAGTAAACAGTTTTTTGTCTCTACTGAAAAGTTATAAATTTTGAGTTAACCCCCTTTTGAAGAACCATTGCGATATGTAGGTATATTATTTATGAATATTTGATAAATGACAAACTTTGTTTACCATCTTTATAATAACCGGCGAAGGTTATAAAAACATATCCAGAAAAATTCAATATTTACAGAAATAATTAATGCGGAAGAATTTAAGAAAACTAAAAATATTATTGGTCTTGAAATATGTTTACATAAAGTTGTGTGTTGTTCTGTACTTTAAATATATTAGTTGAAATAGTTATTTAATGTTCTAATTAATTCTAATCTAATTAGTTATTTAATGTTCTAATTAAATAACTATGTATTAACATACAAAACACAGCCGTTTTATTTTATTTTTACCTACGCACTTTTTAAAATCTTAGATCAATTTCTCTTGTATTTTACCAAAAGAAATACAATTTTATCCCCCTTTGTAGTATAAGAATGCATATAAGAAGTAAACAGTTTTTTGTCTCTACTGAAAAGTTATAAATTTTGAGTTAACCCCCTTTTGAAGAACCATTGCGATATGTAGGTATATTATTTATGAATATTTGATAAATGACAAACTTTGTTTACCATCTTTATAATAACCGGCGAAGGTTATAAAAACATATCCAGAAAAATTCAATATTTACAGAAATAATTAATGCGGAAGAATTTAAGAAAACTAAAAATATTATTGGTCTTGAAATATGTTTACATAAAGTTGTGTGTTGTTCTGTACTTTAAATATATTAGTTGAAATAGTTATTTAATGTTCTAATTAATTCTAATCTAATTAGTTATTTAATGTTCTAATTAAATAACTATGTATTAACATACAAAACACAGCCGTTTTATTTTATTTTTACCTACGCACTTTTTAAAATCTTAGATCAATTTCTCTTGTATTTTACCAAAAGAAATACAATTTTATCCCCCTTTGTAGTATAAGAATGCATATAAGAAGTAAACAGTTTTTTGTCTCTACTGAAAAGTTATAAATTTTGAGTTAACCCCCTTTTGAAGAACCATTGCGATATGTAGGTATATTATTTATGAATATTTGATAAATGACAAACTTTGTTTACCATCTTTATAATAACCGGCGAAGGTTATAAAAACATATCCAGAAAAATTCAATATTTACAGAAATAATTAATGCGGAAGAATTTAAGAAAACTAAAAATATTATTGGTCTTGAAATATGTTTACATAAAGTTGTGTGTTGTTCTGTACTTTAAATATATTAGTTGAAATAGTTATTTAATGTTCTAATTAATTCTAATCTAATTAGTTATTTAATGTTCTAATTAAATAACTATGTATTAACATACAAAACACAGCCGTTTTATTTTATTTTTACCTACGCACTTTTTAAAATCTTAGATCAATTTCTCTTGTATTTTACCAAAAGAAATACAATTTTATCCCCCTTTGTAGTATAAGAATGCATATAAGAAGTAAACAGTTTTTTGTCTCTACTGAAAAGTTATAAATTTTGAGTTAACCCCCTTTTGAAGAACCATTGCGATATGTAGGTATATTATTTATGAATATTTGATAAATGACAAACTTTGTTTACCATCTTTATAATAACCGGCGAAGGTTATAAAAACATATCCAGAAAAATTCAATATTTACAGAAATAATTAATGCGGAAGAATTTAAGAAAACTAAAAATATTATTGGTCTTGAAATATGTTTACATAAAGTTGTGTGTTGTTCTGTACTTTAAATATATTAGTTGAAATAGTTATTTAATGTTTCAATTAATTCTAATCTAATTAGTTATTTAATGTTCTAATTAAATAACTATGTATTAACATACAAAACACAGCCGTTTTATTTTATTTTTACCTACGCACTTTTTAAAATCTTAGATCAATTTCTCTTGTATTTTACCAAAAGAAATACAATTTTATCCCCCTTTGTAGTATAAGAATGCATATAAGAAGTAAACAGTTTTTTGTCTCTACTGAAAAGTTATAAATTTTGAGTTAACCCCCTTTTGAAGAACCATTGCGATATGTAGGTATATTATTTATGAATATTTGATAAATGACAAACTTTGTTTACCATCTTTATAATAACCGGCGAAGGTTATAAAAACATATCCAGAAAAATTCAATATTTACAGAAATAATTAATGCGGAAGAATTTAAGAAAACTAAAAATATTATTGGTCTTGAAATATGTTTACATAAAGTTGTGTGTTGTTCTGTACTTTAAATATATTAGTTGAAATAGTTATTTAATGTTCTAATTAATTCTAATCTAATTAGTTATTTAATGTTCTAATTAAATAACTATGTATTAACATACAAAACACAGCCGTTTTATTTTATTTTTACCTACGCACTTTTTAAAATCTTAGATCAATTTCTCTTGTATTTTACCAAAAGAAATACAATTTTATCCCCCTTTGTAGTATAAGAATGCATATAAGAAGTAAACAGTTTTTTGTCTCTACTGAAAAGTTATAAATTTTGAGTTAACCCCCTTTTGAAGAACCATTGCGATATGTAGGTATATTATTTATGAATATTTGATAAATGACAAACTTTGTTTACCATCTTTATAATAACCGGCGAAGGTTATAAAAACATATCCAGAAAAATTCAATATTTACAGAAATAATTAATGCGGAAGAATTTAAGAAAACTAAAAATATTATTGGTCTTGAAATATGTTTACATAAAGTTGTGTGTTGTTCTGTACTTTAAATATATTAGTTGAAATAGTTATTTAATGTTCTAATTAATTCTAATCTAATTAGTTATTTAATGTTCTAATTAAATAACTATGTATTAACATACAAAACACAGCCGTTTTATTTTATTTTTACCTACGCACTTTTTAAAATCTTAGATCAATTTCTCTTGTATTTTACCAAAAGAAATACAATTTTATCCCCCTTTGTAGTATAAGAATGCATATAAGAAGTAAACAGTTTTTTGTCTCTACTGAAAAGTTATAAATTTTGAGTTAACCCCCTTTTGAAGAACCATTGCGATATGTAGGTATATTATTTATGAATATTTGATAAATGACAAACTTTGTTTACCATCTTTATAATAACCGGCGAAGGTTATAAAAACATATCCAGAAAAATTCAATATTTACAGAAATAATTAATGCGGAAGAATTTAAGAAAACTAAAAATATTATTGGCCTTAAAATATGTTTACTTAAAGTTGAGTGTTGTTCTGTACTTTAAATATATAAGTTGAAATAGTTATTTAATGTTATAACTACTTCTAATCTAATTATGTAGTTATTTAATGTTCTAATTTAATAACTATTTACATACAAAACACAGCCGTTTTACTTTATTTTTACCTTTTTGACTACGTTCGTTTTTGTGAGACAAGTTTACATTTGTCGGTCTCAGACTGATTTGAAACATTTGGTTATGGGGGTAACATTCTTAGTACATATATTAAAAAAAATGTAAAGGGGCCATATTGAACACACTAAACTGAAGTAACGAAAAAAAAACAACATCAAACTCACATATATAATAATCTTATTTTAAAAGTTAAGAAAACACTTAAATAAATTAAAAAGAAAAAAAGGAACAATAAAAAAGTTGTTAAATTAACCTTAGGATATTTGTCTCCTTGCGAGATAAATAATTTTCTCTATATCTGGTATTTCAAAAAAAAAAAAAAAACAATTATGAGCACCATTCCTGAATTTTCATTGTGAAATTTTTTATTTGACAAGCCCAACTTACCTGTTAAAAAATGTTATACTTGACTTTAAGTTGGTTTCACAGACAAACTGATGAGCCGGCACTGATACGTCACTTCACTAAAATACACTAAGGGCTAATAAATCAGTGCAAGTTAAACTCTCTTTTTGGTTTAAACCAGCAAATCTATAATTCAGTAAACATTTAAGCCATCTCTAAACGCATAAAATTAGGCGTTTAAACTACCAATACAAACCATATGAATTTGACAACATTTATCGTAGTGCTGCCACATTTTTTTTTGCACTAAACATAATATATGGGGCGCTGATTAACAGCTTTTGAGGTTAAACAACATAGAAATTTGAGTTAAGTTCAACTAAACTAACGCTTAAACATTCATTGATTTATTAGCCATAAGTGCTTAGTAATGAGGAATCGACATGATAGTGAAAGACTCTATAAGGTATATATATTCTGCCTCCTTAAGCAGTTCTTGGATTTCGCCATGTCCATTTGTCTGTTCGCCTATCTGGCTACTGGACAGAGACAATACAGAACCAAATAAGAATTATTAGAAGGAAATTTCCCAACCGAATAAATAGTAGATATAATTTACTTTTATTGTTATTAATAGATATTGTATTTACTTCATATTTTCTAATCATAGTAACCTTAGAATAATTTAGTTTTAGAATATTTTCATATTTCCAATCAAGGCGAATTTATTACTGGTGGTCTTAAAAGCCCTGCTGATATTAGCTAAAATCACTGTTGGATGTCAAAATTTTGTTTATTATCTTTTATTATCTTTGTTTCTGTTTTGTTTTATTTCTGTTTTTGACATTGTACAATGATTTTACAAAAACAAATTGCTTGTGGTTTTTGTACGAGTTGTACTTGTTGTAGTACCGAGATTACCTGGGATGAATTCGCCTTGTTTGCAATGATATTTAATATTTCATTCAATAAAGAACTTTTATCAATACATCACATAGTTGGCGACGAGAAAAAAAGTCTAAAAAGAAAATAAAACAATTGTAATTATAATTGTGTTCACAGAATTTAGTTGTGAATCAGAACCATGGCAAATTTGGAAAGAAAAACTTGAAATTCATTTGTGTGAATTGAAATGTGATGATAAAAGTTCAAATAAAGCAACATTGCTAAAATCTATTGGATCAGAACCATATAAGCTGCTTCATAGTTTATGTAACCCAGAGTCCCCTGTATCCAAATCGTATGAACAATTGTGTTCCTTATTGGATAGTCATTATCAAGGCGAATTCATACAGGTGAAATTATTCGAGTCATCTGTTTATTGTCTTTTTTTTTTTTTTTTTTTTTTTTTTGTGTATACTGAATGTCTAGCTTTGTTTACATTTTGTGAAAAAATTAATTCAAATTTAAAATTCAATAAAAATTTTAATATTTGGAAAAAAAAATATTTAAATTTTATAATATATAAAAAGTGAATATTAAATTAAAAACACAAGAAATTCAAAATACGTAAGGAATAATTGGAGCCACAATTAATTTGCAAATGAGGAACATAATTTACTTTCTAAAGCAATTGCAGATATTTCATAAACAAAAAAATTTTTTTTTATATTTTCAACAAATATTTTTGACATTCACTCTAACCTTTTACAAGAACAAAATAAATAGTATTTTTCAATAAAAAAGGATAGCTAGCATAACTCTATCTCATGATGCCGTCACCTTTATGAATTCGCCTTGGTCATTATACTCCACCAACAATTGTGTTCCATGAAAGGAAACAGTTTTATGTAGCAGTATATACTGATGGAGAAAGCGTGTCACAATGGTTTGCTAGAGTTAAACAACTCGCTATTAGTTGCAAATTTGGTTAAAAATAAAATTCATTTTTACTGGATCGTTTTGTAACGGAGCTCCCAGAAAAGATGTTTGACAAGCTTTGTGAAAAGAATGAAACTCTAACAATAGAAAACGCATTACGTAAAGCTGTTATAATGATGTAAGAAAAGATAAACTCACTGTTTATTGTTGGTGTTTTGTTTAAGCTTTGATATTTGTTACAAGTAAGACTTTGAGTGTTTAAAACTCTTATTCGCTTTAGGATTTTATTTGTATAATATTTTTAGCTTTTCTAAAATCTTAGGAAAAGGTGTCCTGATGAGCTGGCCTAAGCAACCAGTGAAATGCGCATAGAAGCTAGCTTTCCCTCAACAATAAATTTCAGTTTATTTATCAAATATGAAAAATTGGGAATTTAGCACGTTATACAGAAATCTTGGAAACAAAGATAGTTCTCTGGTTTTCATGGGCAACCGCGTATGTCATAAAATCAAGTAGGTACTGCACTTTTTGAACTTTGTTATTACGTTAAAAAATCGCAATTGAACCATATTTTTCAAAAATTTTTAGAATTATGTAAAGAGCGTTTAAAATTAGGCAATATGGCATCAACATCTCAAAATCGGCAAAAATGGGCATACGCTGTTGCCCATGAAAACCACAGAGTTATGAAAACAAAAGAAAAAGCCGAGGTAAATGCTATCAAGGAAAACCAACATGGAAGTTTTAAGAAAAGTAGTCAAGATGGTAATTTCAATAGCAATAAGCGACATAACGTTTGTAACTCAAATGTTAGCAACAAGGTAAAAGAAATGCCTAGTAAACAACAAAACATGAAGAAATTCTGCTCTGCTCCCATTGCGGATGGCGCAATCACGAGTCACTATTTTGTTTTTACAGAAACAGCAAGTGCCATGTATGTGGTAAAAATGGACATATTTAAACTGTATGCCGAAATAATAGTATAAATGTTAATTGTGCTGTAAACTCGAATATAGATAACTTTTCAAATAATTTTGATTCTGCTGTTTATAATATTTTACCAGTGACTGTAGATGGAATTCATATGGAAATTATTTTGGCAATACGGACTTGTAGATACAATCGTAAGTGACAATGGAAGACAGTTTACTTCCAAATTCTTTAGAAAAGATGACGTTATTTCCTTAGTTTTAAATACTTCAACCCACTTTGTGTAAGAGTCTATGATCACCAGAAAATAATAACCCTTAACTGGTCCAGGAAAGTCTACATGTGTTCTACTCCAAGCTGAGATTTCAGGCTGCCACGGTATTAATGTGGATTTCTCTGGAGAAGACGCTAACTCTTGACAAAATACACAATTTTTCACTAATCTTTCAATGTACAAATCTAAATTTGGCCACCAAACATACGATCTAGCTAAACCTTTAGTTTTTACAATGCCCATATGAGAGCGATGTAGTTGATAAAGGATTGGTTTCTGCAATTAGAGAGAACAACCGTTCTATAACCCCAAAGAATACAACCATAATCAACTGAAAGTTCAACAGATCTTCTCTTGAAAGGTTCAAACTCACTTTCCTCTAATTTTGTTACAACTCCTGCTAATATTGCATTGGCCACTTAAGACAATACTGGGTCGCGTCTTGTTTCCCTAGCTATTTCTGTAAAAGTACTATAACCTTGTTCAGTTTTAGTTAAAGCACGTGACGCAAAAGCAATTTGTTTTATTTGGTTATCAGGAAACTTATGAGATAAAACACCTGCTACAGGTACGTTACTATCATATGTAGTTAAAATTATTGGTAACGAATTATCGAAAAGTACCAAAATTTGTTCAGAACAAACCTCAGATTTTATGATTTAAAATGCTCTTTGACACTGTTCATACCAAATGAACCTAGCATTTTTCTTCAATAATTCATAAAGAGGGTTGACATTCTGTGTAAAATTTTCAATAAATTTTGAATAGTGATTAGTCAAACCTATAAATGTTCTTACTTCTGTGATATTTTTCGGTATTGGACAATCTAAAATACATTGAAACCTGTCATTATTCTTGTGTTACTATTTCTATCGATTGTAAAACCTAAGTAAGAACCTTTTTCTCTAAGAACTTACATTTACTATGGTTCAATTTAAGTCTTACTTCTTGTAGATTACGCATGACAATCTTGAGTATGTTAATATGCTCAGATACACTTTTTCCTGCGGCAATTATGTCATCTTGGTAAACCACAACACTCTGGATAACACATAAAATATTATCCATTGTTTTTTGGAAAATTGCTGCGGCTGGTTTAACTCCAAAAGGTAATCTTTTCATTCTTAATGTTCCTATATGTGTGCTGCATGTGCACACACACCTTGAGACTTCTCATTTAAAACAAACTGGTTGTATGCATTTGAGAGGTCTAGCTTAGAAAAAATTTTTGCACCACTTAAAGCTGCAAAAATGTCCTCTATGCGTGGTAATGGATACTTGTAGTTAACTAACCATTTGTTAATTGTAACTTTATAATCTCCACAAATTCGGAGTTAACCATTACATCTCGTTTAAGTTTACTTAAACCCCCGTTAGTAAGAGACACAATTTTCGATAAACAGGAACAGAACATAAAAAAATATAGAGGTAAAAGAAATATTGATTTTAAGGCAGGAGAAGCAGTGTACGTTCTTGATTACAGGGATCCGAATAAACCTAAATGGTCAGAAGCGAAAGTAAAAAAACAACTAGGTCCTAGATCTTATATTTGCGTAAAGGAGAACTAGCTGTTGACATTGATTCTACGAATAATGGTGAGTGTGAGAAAAATAAAAAGTGATTGCTCAAGTCATAGTTTTCAGAGTTCTCATCGCTCTTTACAACCACGTAAAGATGGTAAAGTTGTTAAACCACTTAAATAATTATTAATATGTATTCGTTTAATAACACTGCTCTGCAAAAAATAATTTTTTGTCTTTCCGTTAATTAAAACAATGTGAACTATATGGATTTTGATGCGCTGAACCCAAATCCGTTCTCGGTTTTTTTCCATCAGATCGAGATTTTGTTTAATGGGCGTGGCAAATTTTTTGCCCTTAATTAGTCAGGTACGGAGACATATTTCATCCTAACTCGAGAACCAGTCATTCGATTTTCAAAAGTAAAACACCAGAATATGTGTAACAAAATTGTATTTATTTTAGTCGAACAGAATTTTTTTTGTGCAAAATTCGTAATATTTTTCAATTTAAAAATGGAATTAAAAAAAATATAAAGCAAGTATTACACATTTTGCACTTTTTTCTGAGAACTACTTATCTTAAAAATATAAAAAGCCATAAACCATAAAAATAGGTTGAAAAATTTAGATTTTATTGTCAATTTACCGCAGGTACCCAATATTGACCAAATATGTTTAATGCAGCAAACAACGTCAGAGTGGGCGCACTAAAGCGCCTTGTAGCAACAATGAATGGCAACTCTTTACTTCTATCTATTTTCGTACAACAAAATCAAATACAAGCAAAAAAGGTTGCCAGATTTGTAATTTTGTAGCAACGCCTTGCTTAAAGCACACACCCTGTCGTCACCCGTAGATGACTTCAAATTAAAATAAAAAATTAAAATATTTTCCTATATATATGTATATATTAGCCTATATATTTTTTTATTTAAAATAACACAAAATTTTTGTTACTAATTATTAATTTTTATTTAGGAAACATTGTTAAAATAAAAAAGTAGCTCAAGCTGTCCCGGTGTGTGCGGAGATTCAACTTTAGTTATCTTTAATTAATATTTCTTTTTTTTATTAATATTATCAGTTTGAGATTCTTGACCAACAAAAATCTGCAAGCATTCCTTCCGATGGGTTTCCATTATAACGCTTCTCTATATGTAACATATCTTGATGGAACCTTTCACCATGTTCGTCTGATACTGCACCAAGATTAGCCGGAAAAAAATCTAGATGCGAGTCCAAAAAATGAATTTTAAGGGACATGTTACACTTTAGAGCTTTGTAGGCAGAAAGTAGTTCTTCGATGATTTCATGGTAGTTTTCAGCTTTTCTGTTTCCCAAAAAATTGTGGCACACATTCACAAAAGCTGTCCATGCTCTTTCTGCCACATCATTCAATTTCGTTCTAAAGACCTCGTCCTTCATAAGCTGTCGTATTTGTGGACCTACAAATATGCCTTCTTTTACCTTTGCATCGCTGATTCTAAGAAATTTGCTCTTAATGTATAGAAAGCCTTCACTGTCCTTGTTCATTGCTTTGACAAAATTTTTCATTAGGCCTAGCTTTATATGAAGAGGAGGCAGAAGAATTTTTTCTTTTTGAACTAAAGGTTCTTCTGCTACATTTTTTTGTCCTGGAATAAAATTTACTCTTTTCGGCCAAATTTTAACATTGTAGTGTTTTTCTTTCGCGCGGCTATCCCATTCACATAAGAAGCAACAAAACTTATGGCGATTTCTTTTCTGAGAAAAATGTTGCATTAATGTTACATGTTTTACATTTTGTGTTCGTTTGTACAAAAAATACAACTGTGGGAAAAATTTTTAAGTTCTTTTGTGAAAATGTTGATGAAAAACATGCAAAACATGTTACATGTTTTACCTTACTTTTACTTAAGGGTTCATACTGCCCTGTTTTACAACTTTGGTACTTACTAGTTTGTTTGTACAACCAATATTTTATTTTGTTTGTCATAATATTTTAAACGTTTTGTCAAAAGAATTCTACATCTAAATATGCTTTGACGGCATATTCCATTTTGAATTAAATCGTTTTTTTATTTTGGTGGAAAATTCTATGTATTTATTATCGTTTTAAATTTGTTCAAGCAATAAGTGATGTCAATGTCTGTTTTCAAACCGTAAAGTAAGTGTGCAGCAAATAGTCGAATAGTTTTAAAAATCGCTAATGAACTACATTAATAATAAAAGTGTAATAGTTGTAAATAAAGGCAGCTAATTCTGATCGATTGAAGTTGTACAACATGTAACACTTCGAGTGATTATAGGTAACATGAAAAAGTGTTACATGCATATACTGTAGCATTTTTTACTCAGAATAGAAATCGCCATTAGTATATCCACTTTGCAATCCATTTAAAATTGCTATGACTTTCAAATCTGCACATACGTTCCATGAGTAATGTGAATATTTAATTTTTTGTAGTATCATCTTCATGCTATAATAGCTTTCTTTCATATTTCTTGCATACGCGAGTGGGACCGATGGAAATTTGTTGCCATTGTGAAGTAAAACGGCTTTCAAACTTGTCTTGGATGAATCAATAAAAAGCCGCCAATCCTCAGATTTATGACTGAAACACAGTTGTCGCAAAAGTCCATCAGCATTATCACAAAATACCAAACCTTCCTCTCTGCTAAAATAACTCAAAAAAGGTTGTTCTCTATTTCGAAATTATGCAAGAAGCTCAGACTTGTTTTTTGAGAGCCCTAATTTACGAACTAAGTTATTCATATCAATTTGATTCGGAAAATAAGGTTTACTCGTTGGGCTTCCAAATAAATGCGAAGAAACACCCATGGTGGCGTAAGTGGATTCAATTGTTGCAGAAAGCCTATCTTCTTCATCCTCTGTAGGAGGCAATGGAGGTAAAAATTTACTTGTAAACTGGTAAACTGGTCGTTTGACGCATGAAATATTTGGATATATAACTTTATTTTTGGTTTTTTTCGTAAACCCACGTGTTTTAGTCAGGCAAAAGTAGCAATCATTTTGATGGTTTTGTGGTTCACTCCAAATCGCTGGCTTCATAAACGGCAAACACTTATGACTTCCTTTTAACCAACCTGTTAAAGACCTTGCACAGCTACTACAACATATTTTCGGCATTTAATTTCCTATTAGACTGGCATTTGCAATGACAATCAATAAGTCGCAAGGCCAAACGATATCTCTTTGCGGCTTAGATTTGGGCACATCACGTTTTTCACACGGACAATTATACGTGGCATGTTCTCGCGTCGGCTAGTCATGAAGGTTATTTGTGTTGGCTAAAAACGGACTGACAAAAAATATCGTACACGCAATTGCTCTTCGTAATGAAAATTGATTATCTCTGTTTGATTTTCATACTTCAGGATAAAAATACATCACTTTTTTATGTTTAGCTTTTGAATATATAACGAGCAGAAATGAAGAAATAAATATCTATTGTTTTTTTTTCATCGCCCATCATGGTATAAAGTTTTTAATTCCTCTTTCTTCTACTAGAAGTAGATTATATGGCAAAACAACGTATGCCGGGTCAGCTAGTATTTTATAAATAAATATCACTCATACGCCTATTCGATATATTTGTTGATTTTTTTGTAATTCCAAATCACTTAAGCAGACCATACACGATTCAATTCAATTGTCAACTGAGTCGGTTGTTCTCCAAATCAATGCGTGTATGGCCTTGTCAGTTGATTAGTTTGACGGTTGTCGAGTTGGTTGAAGAAAAATCAAAAGATTTTGATTTTTTCAAGTTGACTACTAAGTCTTTCAATTCGATTGTACTGTGTGTGCTCGAGTCTCTTGATTTGCTGTCAAAATTAATTTTTGTAGTTAAGTATTTTAAAAATTGTCTTTTATTTCATTAAATTTTAAAATTAATTTAAAATCTTTCAATTCAGTTGATGAAGTTGTCAACTGAGTTGAAAGACTCAGTTGACAACTGAATTGAACCGTGTATGGGGCGCATTACAGCCGTAGTCATAATGCAAATTTGGCATTTTTTGCATTTTTGAGTAATACCATGTGGCATCATAAAAATTCAGAGTTGATATATTAAAAGTTGGCAGATGGAGAAAAGCCTGATGTACGTAGTGTACAAACTAGTGCAGGGATACTATCGATATTTATCAATAGTTCAGATTTCGCTACCGAAAACTTTAATTAGTTTTTTATCAGGCTATAGTTCGTTGCTTTTATTACTTTATCGAACGTATGTATGTACGCACGTTATTTTAGATGACAGTTTTTTTAAAAATTGATAAGTACTTTTCTGAAGGAACCGAAGTAGCAGGGACTGACGATAAGATATTCTATTGCAACTTTAAATAATTTTCTAAATTGGTTTTCATTCTCAACCCAAAAGGTAATCAATCTAGGGGACTTATCCTCTAATGGTCGTTCATTATTTTGTCCTATGCTCGCAATTGCATTTGGATTTGCATTGTTTTACAACATTACAAATATATTTAACATTTCAGTCCTATGTAAACATGTACAAATTTCGACTTAAAGGCCTTTAATTAGCAGTAAAAAAGCACAGCTAGGCAATACATACCACCTGCCATTCTTGTTGATTGTATTCATTGCTGTAATTCAGCGCGAATTAATAATAGCAAGTAAAAACTTGCGGCAAAAAACTGTGTGTGTATAGCTGCTGTAATATGTCTTCACAGCTGTATTTTAAATAAAAATAATATCGATATTGATATTTTTCCTATCGATATTTTCGATATTTTAAGACTATCGATAATATCGATAGTACTATCCATAGTTTCCCAGCACTAGTACAAAATGTGTCTAACTTTTTGTTATGAATACGGCTATACATTATATACATTACTATAAAATAAAAATCTTTATTAAAAGTCTTTTAAAAAGAGCCTTTTGAATATTAACCTTTTTTTTAATGCACAATTTCCTTATCTAGCAACATCTTTTGCCACAAAATCCTTACAACACAGTCTATGACCACTTGCAAAAGAGTTCATGAATTCAAATTCGTTAATATTTTAAATGTTTTCACGGATGTTATTTTTGTGGAGCCCTGATAAAATACAGATACTTGAGTAACAGGTATATGAGGATAAGGAGCCAAATTAGACACCGGCATCTTGGTTATCAATACACAACATCCGAAAAAAATGTGGGCGGAATTGAAAAAGTTTGCGGTCCACAAAATAGATTTATTTGTATCTTAAGGACAGTATTTATATAAGTTTCTGTTCTTATCGCCCCATGGTGATGGGTATATTCGGCAAAGCCAAATGAAGCACTTTCACTTGTTTTCTTTTATAACTGACAAATTTTATATTTTGTTTGAATTTTTTCTTTTTTCCTTTAAAAAAATTAAAAAATTTGTGTTTTGTATCCCTAAAAATACAAAAACTTAGGCTGAACCCACACCAACAAAAAAAAACGTTTTTGTCATTAAACAACACAAAAAAACATCTTATCAAATTTTTGTCTTAAAAGACAGCCGGTCAATCAGAGAGCAAAGCGAAAATGATTTTTGTCTTATTCGTTTTATTGACTTGTCTTACATGGTGTGTGTAACATCATAGGGAAGCACGCAGTTATGGGCAAAGATGTTCATTTCAGTCTGTTTTGTTTTACTCTATGTAGGTATGTTGTATCAAACCACATGTGTGTTCTGCAACCATTGTTTTGTCGCAGGATAATACATAAGTTCTTATGAGACAACCCACACCAAACAAAAAAACCGCAATTGTTTGGCGTGGGTTGTCTCATATGAAATAGCTTTGTCTTTTGTTGTTGTGGCTTCAGTCTTATTTTATATTCGTAGTGTTGGAAAAATAAACTAACCATCGTATTTAAAATCATTTATTTGATTTATCAAACGTATATTAAAAAAATTTCTATAGCAAATTGGTTTTATAAACTATTTTTAAATGTTAAATATTTGTATGATGACAGGCTTAAATGTTTTAGTTTGAAAGGCCTATCGACACCATTATTTATGGATCTTAACATCAAGCAAATATCCCACGTCGCTTCATAAACTTAAATTTTCATGACTTTTTTCAAATAAATATTATCTATTGGTTTGGGATATCCATACTATTAAAAATAATAAACGTAAATAAAGCATAATATTTTTTTTTTTTACATTAATTAATTACAACCATTCGATTCATTTCAATAACCTCTACTCAGAAAGAGTAATATTTGGATACATTTTGCATAATTTTCGTGATCCACAATATTCATTCACATACATAGCAAATTTATAGAAAGTGATGTAAAAAGAATTTAATACTGCTTTTTAAAACGAATGTCTTCAAGAGAGTGATAGTGACAGTGGCAGCTTTTAACTGTCACTTATTTTGTCGTAAGTCATTTAAACGAGCACTCAAATGGATTTACATACAATTTTTCAATTCTTTATTCCAGGGCTGTGGAGTCGAAGTCGGAGTTGAAGAGTCGGAGTTGAGGTTTTTGTGTCCTAGTCGGAGTCGGAGTCGAAGTACAAACAAAAACTAGCGACTCCGACTCCAAAATTTTTGGCATTAAAATTGTTTCTAATATCTTTCAAAAAGAAAAAAATTTTAAAGGCCCATTTCACCAATTCTATTTAAATATCAATTCATATTTAAATATAGTTTTTCATATAATTTTATTTTTATTTGACATAAAAACGAATTTTAAACCTAAATTGATATTTAAATAAATAAGTAAAATTGACCATAAGAGGGTCTGCTTTTTGAAATTTTGAAGACAGAATAAATCTGTGGCCGTCTGGAAAAACTTGATAACTCTATTTTTTGAAAACACAAGAAAAACACAATTAAAGTTTTAAACATATTTCGCTAATTATTTCATATGAATTTATGTTATTATGCATGCGCATTTAACAAAACATAATTTTAAATTATGTTAAAGATTTCTGGTTCCATTAAACTAATTTTTGGACATTAAAACCGAAAATCAATGTCAGTTATCATGTTGTTTCGAAAAATAGAGTAATCTAGTTTTTTCGAGAAAACTTGTTTTTTTAATTTATTTAAAAATTTTATGGAATTAAGGCAACTTAAGTAATGATTTGTGCAAAAACATCAACTATTTGACTCAGCACGTTAATTAATCCGTTTTTTTACGAAAAAATGGAGTTACCCAGTTTTTTCAAAAAAATATTTTTCCTTTTATGAAAAATAAGCCGAGCTTTTGTCAAATTTTATGCATAAACTTAATTAAAAGAGTTAACAATTTATAGTTCTTCTTGATTTTATAAAATGCATATGCCAGTTTATAGGACGTGGATTAAAGTAATACTCTGTTTAACATAGGTTGAAACTGAAAAACAGCTATTGGCTCGCTCTGTGGTTTATTTTATTTCAATAAATACATATTAATATTTTAAACAAAAGGTGTTCCGTTAAATTTTTATACTAAACTTGGTAATAAAATTGTTTTTTAGTTAAGCTGGCCAAAAACACTGTCTAATCTCTGCAACAGAAACAAAAAAAAATATTATTGGGTAAGTATATTTTTTTTTTACTTTGCGAAAAATATATGCCGCCAAAAAGTCGTGGATCACTTATTTTTTTCTTTCTTTAGTCCTATTTTCATCCATACATGATCTAAAAACTAAATCCGCTATCATATTAGAGTAACAACAAAATTGCATTTATATATATTCCAGAGCACCGTGTAAAATGCATCTAATTTGCAAAAATCTAAATTATCTACATACAAAGGTAAGAACAAATTTGATACCCATATTGGCCTATTTAACACGAAGGGTTACCACCCCATTGCATTTTTGTCAGAACGCGAACTCGCACGAATTTCAAAAAAAAAAAAACTGAGACACGTATTTAATTAAATCGACTAAAGATTAAAATATGTTAATTTGGCATTTTTATTACAAACAACCCCGAACAAAGAATTCAAAAACAGTTCTTTTTTAGAGAATATCCTTAAAAAAAGGACATAAGTGATCTTCCTGGGTCAAATTGTATATACAGTTGAAAGCGCCTTAAAAAACCTTTCTTATGATACCCATATTGTATATGTTAGTAAGGAAACAGATTCTCAAATTAACAAAACATGCAAAAATAGACCCTTTTTCAAAGTCAGAGCTGACCTCTCGTGAGCTGGAGCCGAAATATTTAAAATGTCATCTTAAAAAAGTCCAAGGTTCATTGTTAGGAGGGAACATCGAGCACTTTTTTTAGTGCGTCGCTCTAATATGCATATAAAGAATTCTTTGAATTCTCTGGAGTTGCAATTTGTATGTTCAACATTTTGACCCAAAGAACTTGCGACCCGAATTTGTTTTATTTCGCTCTTTCTCTCTTTCTCTCTTAGTTTTCGAAACAACGTCGTTTTAAACTTCTAATTTTTCTGTTTTATCTTAGAGTTATCTGGTTTTTTCAAAAAATGCATGGAGTTATCTAGTTTTTACATACAAATTGGTATTTCTCTGATTTTTGTTTTTCAAATAACTTTTAAATGAGAAACTATATCTAAATTTCGATCTTGCAAAGTGATAGTAAATAAAACACGCTTTCTATTTTTGGTATTATCTCAGTTTACGAAATTATGGGCATTACCCAATTTTCCCAATTTACCGGGTATTTACCAATTGGATATTTACCCTCTTCACATCTATACACAATAGCCTAATTAGCCTATTAAAAAAAAATATCAAAATTGATGCAAAATATTATTAATACCACAAGAACTAAAAGATACTAGAAATTTTTAAATAATGCTAGAAAATATGCTAGATGCTAAATCATTTTTTTTCATGCCAAATGAATTTAAAAAATGCTAGATCTAGCATGAAAAATGCTAAATTGGCAACACTGTTCATGACCGACCTGGGAATCGAACCCAGGTTTTCATGGACAGGTTGCCCTGACATGTTTCGATAGTAACCACACTATCTCTTTAGAGGGGCTTGCCGTTTAATACTCACCGCCATTGACGATGGCTTTCAGTCAATAATCAAACATCAATCTTTAAGTAAAATGTTGTTTCACTTGGTGGATCGAAATTTGTGGTGAATGATGATCTACTTAAATTAATTTAAATGTTCTTCCTAACTTTAGTTTTTTTTAATCCGCATTAAAAATATTAAAATTTAGATTAAAAACCATGACCAGTTCAATAAAACAACCACATACTAATTATAAAATATTAAATCCGAAAGAAGTAAACAACATATTTTGCTCATTTTGTATTGTTTTTTAATACAGCTATACTGTTTAAAGGATAATGGGAGCAGACAATTTTTAGGCCGTTTTGCACAGGATAGTATTTGATCACAGACCCATGGTTTTTTGGGAAAGTATTCTAAGAATTTCGCGTAGATAACGTTTTTGCTATTTAGGATAATGCACCCTGTTATTTAGGATAATGCAGGGCTAGAATTGGCAATTCGCAAACTACTGTGAGTTACGGAGATGGATGAGAAAAGAAGAAGAGTATTAACCAAAAACAAAAACACATACATATGAAAAAAACAGCGACTTTTAATTTATAAAGGGGGAAATTGCTGAACAAGAGTTAAGGAAAAATGGTGGAAAGGCGTCCCGAGGTTTCTTGGGGCAAACAATAAGAACAAGTTTTTCTTCTTCCTTGGTTTGCAAAAATAATAGGTAGTGTCGTGGTAGTGGCTTTGCCGAAATTTTGAAACAAACATAAAAACGCGAATTCTTTATAATAGACTTAGAAAAAAAGAGAAAATTAAATAAGTAAAAAGTGGAAGGTTTTTACACCACCTTTAAATATAAAAATCTTTGGCTACAGATAATTTTATTGGTTGGGAATAAATTCATGAAATTATAACAGAAATCTTAAAACTATTTGAAATAAAATTGCCGGATAGTAAAAGAAGAGCGGTTAATTCCAAGGCCACTTCATCGCCACCACGACCAACGAGGTAGCGCAACATCTTTCTTCATCATCGGTGTAGAGGTATCAAACGACCTGGGACGGAGTACACAGACAACCACGGACCTGAAAAGAAACAAAACACCACCCTTGGTAAATAAAAACATATATATTATTCTTTTCATTTAAAATTTCGCGACGTAAAAGGTTTTTTTTAATACTGTGAAACACGGCATAAATTCGTTTAATTCCTTTTTGAAAATTTGTAATAAAACACGTTAGAGTGCTATATTCGGCTGTGCCGAATCTTTGATACCCTCCACCGACAGTTCGAATGTTTAAGGAGTAATATCTGTATGATATCTTTTTATTATTATTATCTTAAACTGTGACGATTTGTTATTAATTATGGTTTTAGGAGACTAAACTGTTTTCCGGGAGTAGGGCATATATGGGGCCTAGGGTAAATTATGTACCGATCTTCACGAAATTTCACAGTATCATTTATAGTCCTATAAAATTGTGACGAGCCAAAATTTGTTATGATTGCATTATTTTTTACGGTTTTAGGCGTACTAAACTGTTTTCCGGGAGTAGTGTTTATATGGGGCTTAGGGTAAATTATGGACCGACCTTCGCGAAATTTTACAGTGTCATTTCTAGTCGAATAAAACGGACTTGTGCAAACTCTTATGTCATTCCGTGCATTTTTGCATCATTTATGGTAGTTTTTGTAACAAAATTATCAAGTTTTTGAAGGTGGTGGTTCCACATTGTATTCATAGCTCTGGTCCTACTGAACCGATTTTGCTGAAATTCAATCCCAAACTGCTTAGGATAACTACAAGCAATTTGACACCTAGTTTGTTTATTTCTTTTGAGTTTTTCGAAAGTGAGCGTGTTTTCAACAGACGGACAGACGGACAGACGGACAGACCGACGGACATGGCTAAATCGACTTAGAATTACTCAAGCAGCCAGAATATATATACTTTATGGGGTCTGAGATGAATAATACAAAAGTTTCACACGTTTTGTCTTGTTTAAGGGACAATTTTGCCCTACAGTTTTGTGTTTCCCCGTTTATGAATAGCCTAAGGCGATCTTAAAGAAAAATATATATAGGAATTTTTTTTGGAGTTTCTTAAATTGAACAAACCCGGACCTTGGACGCTACGTACGACCCTATACCAAATAAACCCTCGATGTAGAGAATAAATAGAAGCAACCATCCAGTGCACGAAGAAGCAGAGGGAAAATAAAGACGTCCAGAACAGCCAAACCAATTTCTGAAACCTGAACGGGCAAAAGCTGAGATTAGTAGTTTAGTTTATTGTTTATAATTATCTCGAATTTTATATTTTTTTTTTCTTAATTTTATATCCAAATTTTATGTTTAAATACTTTTATATTTTTCCTGCAATTTGTTCTTGTAACCTTTTGAAAGAATACTTAACTTTTTGTATTGTGAAAAGCAGGAAACGAAAAGAAAAAATTGGTTTTTGCCCGTTTTTTCTGAATTTATAGTAAATAAACATTGTTCAAAATGAAGTTAAATAAGAAAATCTAAGTCTGTTGTTTAAATGGAAAAATGACTTGCTAGGCAAAAAGGAATAAGATAATAAGAGGTGGTTTAAATTAGAACGTAGGAATAGTTAGGGAAATCTAAATGTATTTGGCCTTAGATTCCAGTCCCTGTTGTGAAAGGGAAAGAAGGAGATGTAAGTATCTGACAATTTCTAGTAGTTAGTTTACCAGTTAAATAGTTCACTTCGGGGCCCTATATATATTTTTTTTTTATGCACACATCTTTTCCTCAAAGAGGCTGGCATGAGTAAAATTTTTGTTGTTGTCTCGTTGCCACTAGGTGGATTGGTTGGCAAGATCTCCACCCCAAGACGGCGAGCCCCGGCCGTGTTAAACGCCAGCATGCCAGCATCGCTAACAATCTGGCCACCCAATAGGGGAAGGGCAAAACGGAAAATGGAAAAAAAGAACCACCCGGAGACCTGACACAACAGATTTCTGACGAAAAAAATTGACTCGACCTAATATACATGCTCGCTTTCACTGATAAGCACAACAAAACACACATACTCCAATTAAAGTGAACAAAATGCAAATTCACACTTAAACCTTGACAGCAAATAACATACCACTAATTCAAATGCATCTGTTATAATCCTGCAGGAAACCTAGGTTGAAGTCCAAGTCATCACTTTTGTCGATTATTTTGGTGACTTATTGGTGACACGGTCAACAAAGCATCTACACTTTTGTTTGTCTTTGAAAAAAATGTTTATAGAGAAAGGTCGGATTTTTTTTTTGTAAAAAATTAACAAGATCTTTTTTAATCAAATTATATGCACGTATTTGGACTTAACTAATTGCCTTATCCACTTATATTGTATATACAAAATCTAGTAAAAATCTTAAAAACTGAAGACTAGGACTACTGAAATGTACTGGTGAATCTCTGGTTCCAATGTCTCCATATAGTCCTACAAGAACTATCTAGTCAATACCCAATAAGCAATTTTGCTGGAAATCAAGGGCAAAACAATTGGCATTCTAGTTCGAATGTCAGGTTTCAAGGGTTAATATATACTTTGTTACACTTACATTCAATAGCATTCTCCAGTCAGATGTTAATTTGAAATCCAGTGAATATTAGTCAAATATTTTGAAACTCGAATAGCATTTAAAAATACGTTTGAGCTCAAGTTTATTTCCAGTTAAATTGCAATTTAATTTTTGAGTGCTCTGAGTGCTGCACTTATTTAGCAGTGATAGTGCAAAAATATTGCAATCATTTTTGTGCAATCATGTTGATAAATTGAAAATTTGAAGCCTCACTAAATATGAGTGATAGTGATATCTATATGACATCTATTTATTATTCATTTATCTTTATAAAAACATACATCAGCATTAAAAGTAGTTTCGGTTTAGACCTATATTAAATTATTGACCGACAATCAGAAAGTTTTATGGTTTTTTAGCAATTTTAAATAGCTTGAATAAAATATTATGATTCGTAACAGTTTTAACCGAACTTAAATGATTTTCAGGAGGGGAATTTATATTGGAGCCATGGTAAGTTATGAACCAATCATTCAAAAATTCTGCAGAGTGATTTCTTGTATAAAAAAACATAAATTTCAATACAGCGGTGAAATTAGTTTTAGCGTTTACAGTAAATTTCAGAAGGCTGGTTAAAAATGGGATCTAAGCTAAATTATGGACCGTATATCACAAAATTGCCTGACATTTTTTCTGGTCATATGAAGCTAAGTTGGAAGAAATTTTACTTCAATATCTATATCTGCTACGGTTTTAGACGTATTTAATTAATTTACCAGAATGGGCTTAATATAGGGCCTACAGTAAATAATAGACCGATCTTCACGAAATTTCACTGTGTCATTTTAAGTCCTATAAAACTGCGATGTGCAAATTTTTATTATGATAGCATTATTTATTGCGGTTTTAGGCGTACTTAACTTTTTTCCGGAAGTAGGACCGATCTTCACGAAATTTTACAGCGTGATTTCAAGTCGAATAAAACGAATTTTTGCAAAATCTTATATTATTCCGTGCATTGTTCCACCATTTATGTTAGTTTTAGTAACAATATTATCAATTTTTTTGGATGGTGCTTCCACATTCTGATTCATAGCTCTGATTCTATTGAACCAACCGATTTTGCTGGATTTCAATCCCAAACTGCTTAGGATAACTACAAGCAATTGAACACCAAGTTTGTTTATTTCTTTTGAGTTTTTCGAAAGAGACGGACATGACTAAATGGACTTAGAATTACTCAAGGACACAGAATATATACACTTTATGAGGTCTGAGATGAATTATTAAAAAATTTTCACACGGAATGACAAACTTAGTATACCCTCTTCACAACTAATTGTGGTGGTGGGTATACAAATAAAATAATAACAGAAATATTAAATACGGAAGTGTTTAAGAAAACTATAAATATTTTTGACCTTCAAAATATGTTTACATAAAATGATGATTACATTTTACTTTTTGCAATATGAACGAGAAATTTAGGAAAATCGATTTTTGCTCACTGGAATAAAGTATACGTGAGCGGTCGAAAAAAGCCTGTTGTATAGTCAACATATATTTAAACAATTTGTGATCCTCTTGCTCATAAATACGCCATACCAAGAGAGGGAATTGTGTTGAACTGTAACGCAGTTTACTTTCCCAGCTGAGGTATGACTCAGTCTGTCCAGGGTCAATTCGAAGGTCTGCTTCCTTTGAAATGAAACACGGACTGTTTTCGTGTATGTTCGCTTACAATAATTTTAACAAAGCTTTATTTACGAAACCTTAATTTACGTAAAATACTTTAATCTACGACGCACAGTGGGAAATTTTACGAGAAGGCGGTCAAAATTCCATAACTTTTGACTGGATCGGTATTTTTTTATGCGATTTTTTTTGCTCGATAGGTGGGATGTTAGGATTTTATTTGCGCTATAAAAAAAATTCGTAAAATTCGACTGATAGGAGCAAAAGTTATGGGGAGTTCAAAATGCATTTTCATTTTTTTGTTGAGTTTCGGTGTAAAAGTTGAATATATCATATATGATTTTTTTATAATTTATCATTATTTCTCTTGTATTTTACAACTGATACTTATTTTTTATTGTCGAACTTATATCCTGTCAGAAAATGCCAATATTTGGCCTCTGTAAATGTTTTAGTCCCAATATTCACAGGGGCCAAAGGTTGGCTTTTTTGGGACGAGACACTCGTCTTATAAGGATAAAACTGAAAAGGAATATTTTGAAAAATGCCCAAATAGCATTCTTGGCTATCGATAACATTTTAGGTAATTCAACTTTTATTTTTGGTTTGAGATGTATGTATGTGTATTTTATTTTTATATATTAATACAAATATATAATACTTAAATCAAAAACAAATTATAACCTATAAACAATTTTAAATTGAACAATATTAGTAAAAATTTCTTCTAAATAGCTTTGGATTTCATTTTCCAGAAGTTGTTTAGCTTCTTCGATTGAGGTTGATTTCCATTTTTGTCGAATATGGATATATGGATCTGATGTGCACAACAAAATAGTAATAAGATCTTCATTAGTACAACATCTGGACATTTTTCTTGTGTTATGCTCGCGGAAGAGTCTGTAGTCTTTGTTCCTTTTTTCTTGCGCTTCTTCAGATAGATCTCCAATTGGTAGCATATTCTGTTGAATTATTTGTTCCCCATGGTAAAAAATTTTATGAACTGTGGTTGGCATATGTCTCCAAGAGTATTTTTTGTTATAAAGAAATGCTGTTTCATTTGCATACTGGCCAAATTTTTTTGCATTTATCTTTCTGCTACATGATATAACTTGTAAAATGATCTGGAATCGTCTTATTAATTCAAAATGTACTCCTGTGATAGATGCTGCAGTTTCTGGATCGGAAAAGAATCTCCTAGCAGTGTTTCCATCATTTGAATTTCCTTCTCCTTGTTTTGGCTGATCAATTATAAGGCCTAGGTGAAGGCATTTTTCTTGAATTTGTTTTTTTGTTTGCTTCCTTTTTTCCACATTTTCTTTGTTTTTTCTCACTGTTTCGCCTAACGGGCCATATTCCAAATCATAACCCAATTTAAGAATAGATATGCTCCATAAAACGAATTCTGGTACGAAGAGGGGACATTCCAAGTTCGTATGCTTCATTGAAACTATTGTCTTGTGATGGGGGTTGGCTTAATTGACTTGATGTCTTTTGGCATATGGTACAGCTTGACTAAGACTTTGTTTCGGTTAATGGTTGTGCAACTTTTCCATCGATCACTATCCGTTGGATAGCAATGAAGTATATTGTATGCACAGAAAAATTTACAATTATTAGACACCAGCAGAATGTAATGCATTTTCTGGCCCGCTACGCCCTTTGTCAGCATTCTTTGTGTCTCACTGGATAGTGATACTTTATAAACTGAATGTATTTAACTCAACTATTTTTAACAAATAGAAATTGGGAATTATCTCCTTTCGTAGGTTACTTTCAGAAAATGCATTACATTCTGCTGGTGTCTAATAATTGTTAATTTTTTTGTACATCAATATACTTCATTGCTATCCAACGGATAGCTAAGGTAAAATGTAACAAGAAAATACAATATAATAGTCTTGTAGTGTATAAAAGTCATATCTAAAAATTTTAAGAAATATATCTATTACAAAAAAAAGCTTTATAAAATACATAACTGAAATTTAGCTCATAGAATAAATTCGAAAAATAAAAAATGTTGAATATAATATAAAGTAACCTACGAAAGGAGATAATTCCCAATTTCTATTTGTTAAAAAATATGTTCAAAAATAAAAATAACATTTACAATTGTTTCTAAATTTAGTAATAAAAGATATGGGTCACTTATTAATAAGTAAAAACAGAAGAAATGGATGAAAGAGATAAAAATAAAATTCGGTGCGACCTAAAAAAATTCGGTCGTACACGTATAAGTAACTGATATTGATCGAATAACAATAAAATCAATTACCCCATAACTTTATTTGAAAAGTAACCTACACGCGACATGAAGCTTGTAATTTCCTTTTTAATGAAATCATCGACGAGTTAACATTAAAATTCGGAAAACTAAAAGCGTATTATATCCCAAGACATCAAAGTTAACAAAATATATAGAGTAATTTTTTAGTTTTTTAACTATTTCAAATATTGTTTTTAACAAGTTTGGTAATTATTTGAAAAAATAGCTTTAATCTTCTACATATACATGCGGTCGTTTCTAATTTTCTAGCGCATAAGTCTCAACAGAAACACACAAAACTTTTGGGGAAATTAATTCCAAAGTCAGACCTTTGAGGTCTGGCAGGAAATCAATCTTTAATCCTAACTAGAATTAAAGAAATTTATCTTATAAAGCGTAGAAACTTAAAATATGCTTGTTGTAAATAACAAATTACTAGACCATTGGTAAGGGTTCTGTGAGAATATTCTGTCCTTTGTAGTAAGCCAAGTCTCAAAACATTTCCCATTATAGATTGCACAGTTAAAATACATGTGACCAATAAACCATATAAAAACTGTTATACCTTTATTTTGTTTGGTGGAACAGGGGAGACAAGTTTTACAAAAACTCTCCACAAGTACACGAAACAAGAATCTTTTTGATTAACCAAGTAAATTTTATATTGAACATTTCAAAACTCCAGAAAAACTCCAAACTGTGTAAAAACTCCAAAGGCGGATTGTATAACATTGGAAAAGGAACTTAAGACTGTGTACGAGCTCCAAAAGGAATTTTAAAGCGATCAAAACAGAAAGTAACCACTCAACCTTCCATCAAAAATTCAACCATGATTTCACACGTCACCAACTTTGAGCAAAAATTTTGACAAAACAGCCAAATATCGTACACTTTCTAAGGGATACCGAAATATCAACGTAGATTACACAGCCCGACAAAATTGCTTCTTTGAATTTATCAACTAATTCTAGTTAATTTGGGTGCGCTGAATTCAAATCTGTAATCAGTTTGTCTCTATCAGCTCTAGTTTTCATGATATAGCTTTTTTATACCCTCCACTTATGACCTCCATTTATGACCGTCTGTTAGTTTTTTCAAAAAATTTTTTTCATCAAAATTTCTTATTTACAGTTATGGTAGTTGGCAAACAAAACATTTTTTCCGTAAAAAAATTTTTTGTGTAATTGCTAGCTGATTAACGGGAATTTTATATGTACAATATTATTGAGAACGTTATTTTTTCTTGTTGCACTCCAATTGAATATCGGAAGTTAGTTGCTTGTAAGAAGTGGTTTATTGCATTTGGCAAAGTTTATTAAAAAAGTGTTGATCTATGGCAACTACCATAACTGTAAATAAGAAATTTTGATGAAAAAAATTTTTTGAAAAAATTAACAGACGGTCATAAATGGGGGTCATAAGTGGGGGGTATAAAAAAGCTTTATCATGAAAACTAGAGCTGGTAGAGACAAACTGATTACAGATTTGAATTCAGCGCACCAAAATTAACTAGAATCAGTTGATAAATTCAAAGAAGCAAATTGAGTGTTGGCCTGTGTTATCAACATACATATCGAGCCTTTGGTGCAATATCGTAGTAACTCAAAATTTGAATTTTTTGAGCTGGGTATGCAGAAATGATCTTTGGAGAAATGTCTATCTAAAGAAAAAAAGATTATGGTTCTATATCTAACTGTTCAGATTTTACAGCTAAAAATGTCTTTATTGCCTCTAGCTATTTTCAACCATATTTATATTAATATAAAAAAAATATTTGATATTATTAATAATTTTTCACCTTTTTTTAATTACAAAACATTCCTCTTTTTTTAAAAACTTGTAAAAAAATAACTTTAGTAAACAAAAATACTATCAAAAATATGGCTGAAAACTTCAAATGCATTTTTCTCAGTTCACGATTTTTTGAATTACTACGGTATTGCACCAAAGGCTCGATATGTACATACTATAGTGATCTAGATCTTTTAAGCTATGAAAGCTATTGGAATGTGTCTGTAAATGTATATGCAATCGAGGAGATCTCATCGTTCAGCTGAAATGTGGTGAGTGAAAATGAATTTTTTTTAATAATTATTCTTGCATATATGTATACTATTTACCCATATATTTTCCTATATTTATTTTATATAAAAAAACCCAAGAAACTGTCAATGAATAACATCCACTAAGAAATCAATGAACAATGGCCTAAAGAAATAGTAATTTTTTTTTTATTTCTTTTCTCTTGATTCACTTTTCCTTTGTTTATCATTCTTTGTTTTGTCCATTTTTTGTTGTTGATAATTTGTACATGTTGTTCATTGATCAATAATTTGTTTGAACATACTAAATATTACTACACGATTTCCAAGTATTTCAGCATTTAGTTTACAACCGACTTGAATTATAAATTCTTGTTGTACTTTTGATAAATTTTGTCGCAATTCATTTTATTCTCTTTTACTCATGCTAAATGATGAAATAATTGGTCACAAAATAATTGAAGTTTTTTTTATCTTACTTTATTCTTAATTTTTTATTGTGCTTATACTTATTTTATGAATTGCTTATGAATTTATTTATGAATGGAATAGTAGCAAATATCGGTAGTATATATTTTTTTGTCTTAAATGCCAAACGTAGTAGAACGTAATCGTACGAAAACTTTTAAGTTATGCATATTGTTAAATTTGTTTTAAAACCGTTTAAATGAATTGTTAAAAATTATTATGTTATTTTATGTTTTTGTTATGGTCTGTTTAGTTAGAGATTACTGCATTTATTCGTGGAATCTTAGAATATTGATAACATAGGGCTACTAAGATCAAGGATGGGTGGGTTAAGAGCGCAATACCCGGTAACACCAGGGAAGTGTTTAGGACAATGTAGTCATTACCAAGTTTTTTCTCTTTTTCTCTTAACGATGCTATTTCGGTCCATTTAAATTTTGTAGTATATAAAATAGAGAGTCTTAATAATATTGTATGTAGTAAAATTGTGTTAAGTGAAAAGGGTCTCGAATCCCCCTCCGACTGCTAGCTAGCGATACTAGGCTACCTCAGACCTTTCTTTTTTTGTGGAGTTGATTGTTATAACATTGATGATTTTTTTCATCAGTAAATATACGTTCGTATGTTACATTACATATCTTAACCTAAAGTTTAACAAATCCAGGGTTTCCCTTTTTTCAATTGTTTATATTTTTAAAGATTTTTAAATATTCTGAGTACAGACTCGAATTGAGCGAAACTCAAGGCCTTAGAAAAGAATACTCCCGTTCGAGGGTTTCGAAATCTTGCAAGCCTCTGTTATTAAAGGATACTATAATAAATATTGTTGCGTCTTGTAAAATTTTTTTTTTTTGGTGCGAGAAGTTTTTTTCTGCAAAATAACCCAAGATACCGCTTAAAGACGTTAATACTATTAATAAGACGACATTGTCCACGTCGTGGTACTTTGCGAAAAAATTTTCTTTAACCCTATTGTACAGTTTTTAATTCAAAATAATAGCAAAAATAATCTTCGGATGGTACTTAAGACACTTAAGTGTAAAACAATGGACTTATTTGAAATGGATGATGCTTTGTAAGTTTTAGAAATACATTCATTTATGAAATTTGACTACATAATAAGATTCTGTTTGCCGTGTTAAATTCCCAATGTTTATTCTTGATAAAAACACTGAAATTTATTGTTGGGGGATAAGCTAGTTTCTAAGCGCATTTCACTGATCATCGGGAAACATTCTTTCAAAAAATTTTAGAAAAGCCAAAGATATTAGCAAACAAAGAAAAAAATTGGGAATTAAGCACGACAAACAAAATCTTATTAATTGAAAATTTTATATTCCCAAAAATTACATTGATAATTTTACTATATATTCATCGCCCAGACTTGTAATTTTTGTTGCTGCATTTTTTTTTTTTTTAATTCTGCTTGGAAATTGCAATTTTTGTTTTTCGTGTTGTCTTTTTTCTTCGCCTTTTTATATTTTATGTATAAATACATACACACACCTACAGACAACTTAAAGTTGAAAAATGGTAGAATTACAAGACAAAACAGAATTGCCGCTTCCTAATCTTCTCCCCTCTCTCTATCACCAATAAACTCAAGAACTGCTGCAACAAAAATTTCTCTTAAAATTAAATTTGATAAAAACTTTAGAATAAATAAAGACGCATTGAAATACATTTTAAAGGCATTTGAAGGAAAATTGGCCACATTGCGCCTTAGAACACTGCGATCAGTTGACAAACTAGCAGCTTGTCTATGCTTTGTCGCAGTAAAGGTAGAAGTACATAACACGCGGTAATTTGTCGACGTTTGTCGTGCGCTTAAAAACTTTAGCGCATGAAAAATTGCAAGTTACGCAACGCGCGTTACAAAAGCCATTCCTGTCACCTGTTTTTTATTGGTTTACTTATTTTTGCATTAAAAACATATTCGAAAGTATATCAAGATTTTATTATTTTATTGAATTTATTCTTTTTATATAAATATTGTATGTTTTTTAAGCTCTTCAATAAATTTTTCTTTCATGATTCACAAATTTGTTAATTTTTTTTTTATTGTCAGCTGTTTACTTGTCAAAAATACACAACGCGTTAAAAAGTTCAAAGTTAACCAACTTTCTGGCGCAAACGCATCAAAATATTTTGCATGTAGCTTGTTCTATGAAGATACACAAGTTTTACTTTTTTTGACAGAAGTCTACAGAGCGCGCGCGCACTAACGCGTGTTATGTACTTCTACCTTAAGAAACTACCAATAGGGTGGTGGGAAAGATTGGCATCTAAATACATCCCCATCAACTTTTTTTGACCTTAAATTTTAAAATAAGAGTTAAAACATAATAAAAAAAGTATGTTATTTCAAAATGTTTACTTACATTTTTCTAAAAAATAAAAGAAACTTCTTTCACACGAGCAAAAAATGATGTCGAACTTAAATGTATGAACTATTAGGTTATTACGTACCTGGAATATGTCGAATGGTGACAATACGAAAACCATAATTTTACAGCAATTTAGCCACTACAGTGTGCTATATAATTGCCAAATGTCAAATTGTCACGTTTTTATGGTGGACACGTATCTTAGAAAAGCCACGTTGCAAATTTGTGGGTAACATGATAAAAAAGTTACGCATTTATAAGGCTTAATTTTTGTTTAGAAAAAAAAAAACAATATAAATGTTAAAGTGGCTGTTGTTGCTGTTAACTAAACCAAAACAGCTGTGTTTTGTATGTAAACAATAATTAACATGTTCTAAAGTCAATTTTCGTAAAAGTGTTTACAGAACAATTTTATGTAAACATATTTTGAAGGTCAATAATATTTATAGTTTTCTTAAACACTTCCGTATATAATATTTCTGTTATTATTAGTATATTTTTATACTCTCCACCACAATTAGTTGTGAAGAGGGTATACTAAGTTTATCATTCCGTGTGAAACATTTTTATTATTTATCTCAGACCACATAAAGTGTATATATTCTGGGTCCTTGAGTAATTCTAAGTCGATTTAGCCATGTCCGTCTGTCCGTCTGTTGAAAACACGCTCACTTTCGAAAACTCAAAAGAAGTGAATAAACTTGGTATTAAATTGTAGCTATCCTAAGCAGTTTGGGATTGAAATCCAGCAAAATCGGTTCAGTAGGATCAGAGCTATGAATCAAAATGTGGAACCGCCACCTTAAAAAATTAACAATTTTGTTACAAAAACTAACATAAATGGTGGAACAATGCACGGAATGATATAAGATTATGCGAAAATTCGTTTAATTCGACTGGAAATCACGCTGTAATATTTCGTGAAAATTGGTCTAGAATTTACCCTAGGCCCCATATACGCCCTACTCCCGGAAAACAGTATAGTACGACTAAAACCGTAAAAAATAATGCAATCATAACAAAATTTGGTACATCGCAGTTTTTTAGGACTAGAAATGACACAGTGAAAATTTTACCTACGCCCCATATAAACCCTACTCCCGAAAAACAGTTTAGTACGCCTTAAGCCGTATTAAATAATGCTATCTGTTCACAAGGTGAATAAAAAAGTACCGCAGTACCAACACTTGCTGCATGAGCACCCCCATCAACAGCTGATGAAGGAAATGCAGCCAACTTCGTAGAAAACTCAACAGTGCACAAGAAAGTCAACAAATACAAATCGTGAAGATGTACGAAAAAACCAAGTGAAGCTCGAGTGAAACCCCAAAGAGTTTTTAAACTTAATAAAACCAGAAGTGTTTTCATTTGAAAATCTTAACAAAATTTGTAGTCGAAATGTTATCGACTAACTAAAATAAGCATTAGCCTGTCAAATGCATTTACGTCCAGTATAGTTTGACACATATGACTTACGTGTACCAACTCGCACAGTAACTGAAGCCAGCTAATGCACGTTATGGTCTTTGACCAAGCTAAAAAATAACATATTGTTAACGTATTTTAATAAAAGCAAAACCGATGAATATATTGACATAAATGCTTAATGAGAACTTACATTATTTAAGTAATAAATTCTATGGTTATTCTGGTCCAATTCTTCGTTTTTTACATAATCTACCCATGGTTTTTCAAAAGCCTTCGGTATATCCACAATTTCTAACAAAGCAGGCCGATTCGTGTCAGCTACTTTGTACTTCCGCACTTCCTTTGCATATAACATGACAGACTAAACATAACATTTAACAAATCCAATTTTGAAGTCAATGTTGAAAGTCCGACAGGTAAGAATTTGTTTGCATTTCATAAATGTTGTTTTTGCAGCCACTATTCGCATTCTTATTTCATTTCAAGGATCCCACATTTTGTATTAATTAATGACTTAGGATAGCATAATGCAATTTTGTGATAGTCAGTTTCTTATTTACACCATATACACAATAGATCACACTAAAAGAATTTGCTGATGATCGGTCCAAAACTTACTAACTATAACAGGTCCCATATAAACCCTGCTCCTGAAGTTTCTTTTTATACGTCTTAAACTCTCAATCTCAATATCTTGGTAAAAATAGGTCCAATTAAGTCTAGTATGACTAGAAATAAGACCGCTATACTTTGTAATGATCGGGCAAAAATTTTACATCCCATATAAACTGTTCTCTTTTAATAGACTGTAATACGCCTAAAGCCGCCTCGGTAAGGGGTACCAAAGATTCGGCACAGCTTGTTTTTCTTTAACTTTGCTGAAAATAACATTTTTCTAAAAATGGTTTAGGCAAAAATCAAAAATGTTGTTGTTGAAACAACTAAATAAATAAAAATTCGTTTTAATGAAAATTTGGCAATGCCAGCACGTAAACTATACAAAAATATATTTATATTTACATTTGTATGTACAGTATTTTAAACCATATAAATATCATCTGCATAAAAAATTGTATTCAGTTAATTAGAAGTTTTCAAAATGAAAACAACGAAATTAGTTTTGACTATTATACTCAGTTGTACCATACAGTTCTTACTTGTTTTTGGTGAAAGAAGTTTAACAGATAGTCTAGAAAATTTCAACTCCACAAAAAGGATCATTAAAATCATAGACGATATTAGAGAAGAGAAATTTAATTATTTTCAACTTCTCGATGAAGTGAGATTTAAAATCGCAGCGAAAAATGCTGAACTATTATGCAATGCCATAAGTACGTGTATACGCAACACAACTACCGCCGCTATATCCAACCTAAAGGCTATATATGATAATATACATACAAACTATAATTATTCTGAACTTATTGTTCATTTAATTTATGATTCTGCCGATGTTTTAATTCATGGTAAACACAATTATTCTACACTTCCGCTCTCGCTATGGCGTGTGGCTGAACAAGCTGATCTGAAATTATTTAAAATTATGTTGAATATCCAAGTGAGTTTATTTGCCGAAGCAGATTTCTATTACTTTGAAGACTACCCTTGGAATACCCTAAATTTCGCGTACATATTGGAAAAAGTAATAAGTCATCCTCATTACGCTTTGATAGATGAGAGCCTAGTCGCAAGAGTAAACAAGACAATAAAGCATCTTCCTTCAACTTTCAAATATTTATTTTTCGAGAAGCGTTTTTGCCTGTTAAATATTAAATATTCGAGTTACATGTATACATCTAACGAGTTAATTTATCTGTGGACAGACAAAGCAACCACGGGTAGGAAAGGTGTTATTGAGGCTGTTCAAGAAGTTTCAACTGATGGGGGAAAATTTAAAACGAAGCTGAGAAGTCCTCGCTATAACATGTTGTACTCTTTAGATGGAAATTACTTTTGGACTTTTATTTTTTTGAGTAATAAAAATGTTGTTATCTCTCAAGATGAATTGCAATTGTGTGCAACAAATACAACCACAAACTTTGATCGTCCAGTAATAGGAGAAATACCACCTGTTGGCCACCCTTCAGAATGTCAATGGCTTTTAGGACCGTGTAATTTCACTATTAATTAAGTAAATATTATTATTCTTTATATTTGATTCTATCTTTATGTAATTTTTGTTTCCATATATTTTAATCAATATATTTATGTTTATCTTAATCCGAATATTCTAATATCCCAATAAATATGATTAGAAGAGCTGAAACTTTGTTTGTTTTTTCGATTTTAATAAAATTGTGTACAAAGATTGCTTACTACAAAATGCTTTGAGCAAAAGACGATTGCTGAATAGTGGTGAACTCATAAACAGGGTTTAAAAAACTGCAGTCGAAACCAACAACCGTCGAACCAAAAAAAAAAAAATTGTGTGTACAATTTTTTACTTTTTGATTTGGTTTGACAGCTAAAAACTATTCGTTTATCAGAAGTAAAACGAATAGTTTCTTTTTTTGGCCAACGACAATTGAAGAAAATCAGTTTTTCCTCTTTTGGCTGCAGTTTTTTAAAAAAATAATTTTTTTATAATAAATCGCGACCTTAGCACAACAAGGTTCTATTTGCACCTAAACTACATGTTAAATACAACCTTGTTGTCCGAAGGTTGCGAAATATCAACTTAAACTACAAAAAATAATAGGTAATAGTATACAATTATATCTTCTTATACAAAGTCTATATGTAACCCGCTACTTACTTGTTATGTGAATAACAAAAATCGACACTTATTTCCCGTATCAGTTGAGTGAATTTAAAACACATAAAGCATATATGTGGTATGTTGGTTCTAAACCCGTATTTTATCGCATTAACATATGGGCATTTCCATCATGTCGAACGTAACCATCGTACATATTTAAAGCGAAAAAAGGCAAAATAAAACGTTTTTTTATTTTGACAATAGATTTAATTTAATTGGTGCTATTGTTCATTTTGAAAAATTGTTTCGTTTTCAACAAAATTGCAAAAAACAAGGCGTTTGCACGTGACGAAAACAGAAGTGGTTTTCGCGGCCAACATTTCGAACGCAGATTTCAGCGAAACCTGCGGCAATCTGAATGCGAAAATTGTTAGAATGTTATGCACTCATGTCTCTTAAACATGGCTGTGAATGTATACTTTTTTTTTATTTAGCTTTAATCACTGTCGCACTTCAACTGTCGCTCATGACATTTTTTTCCATCATGATATTTATGTTGATTCTGTTCCTCGTTCTACGAAATTATAAGTAAACCAATACCCCGGCTTGCGTCGCTAATTAGGACCAGAAAATCTCGGCGCAAACCGAAGCACGATTTTCCATACATTTGTATTGATTTTCATTTAATTGGCACCGAGATTCATAATATTAGTTGAAAAAATAAATTTTGATTTGATAGACTTTTTAAAGGATAATTTTATTTTACATATTAAAATAAAGTTAAAGCTGATTTTGATCTTCAATCCAAATAGTAAGAAGTTGCTTAATTTTTTTTTTATTAAGAGACCTCATTTTTGTAACTTGTTTATGTTGTAACGATGTTCTTGTTGTATTTATTTTCATATAAAAACAGCAAACTTAATAAAAATATGTACATTAGGGCGGGTCGATGTTTTTTTTAAATCGTAAAGCAAAAACGTAAACTACATAAAATTCTAAGAAAATTCTCCTAAGAAACCATGTATCTAAAATAAAATCCTAATCCGCGCCTCTCGACTTGAAAATGTATACGCCCGTCTTTGCCAAAAAGATAAATGTTTGAAAAAATAGCTTTTTCCAACAAGAAATCGAATTTTCTGATTAAAATTGTTTAGTAAGATAGTTCTTTTGTACTTTATATTATTCTACACTCGAAATTTTTTTACATTAAAAAAAATATTCACCCAAGTAAAAAAATTTTCAAGTCGAGAGGCGCGGATTAGGGTTTGATTTAAGGCCCATGGTTTCTTCGGAGAATTTTCTTAGAATTTTATGTAAATTACGTTATTGCTATACGATTTTTCATTTTTTTTCATCCATACAAATCAACCCGCCCTAATGTACATTATATTAATAAAGTATTGTGTAGTATTAAATATAATAAAAAAAAAAAAAAAATGAACATAGTATCAGGAATATAAAAAACAGTTTTTTTTAGAATAGGCAATCCTTTGCTGATATTACTTCTTGACCATCGCAACAAAGAAGTGCAACTGAGCTATTCCTAGAATGCTTTTCATTTTCAATTTCCCTTTTAAAATTTAAACCCCTCATAACTTGTACATGAATTTCTGTAGAAAGCAACAACAAAATTATAAAATATTTGTGACTTTGTTTTTGCTTTTAATGTAATTCTTTGGCGTTGCGTTGCGTTTTATATAATTAGGGCCTCAATATTGTCATTCAGAAAAAATTCTTAAAATTGGCGATTTCAAAATTCTTTGGAATTTCTACAATATATTTTTTCCACTAATTTCTAAAACCAAGAGTTAACCGGAATTATTATTTTCCAAATAGGAATTCTAGTTTTTGTTTGCCATTGCTTAAAAGGGCAATGATAATATGTTTGAAGGCAAAGAGTATGATTTCAATTCAGTATTAATAACATTATTGTAAGCACTAGTGCCGTGGTATAAATAACTTCCAAAAGTATGCAACAATTTCCGATTTTAATAGTGTTGTTAACAATACTCAGGGAATTGAATTATTGACAATAAACTCAAATACCTACATATGTTGAAACCAGTGTTTGTTTGCTTTGAAGTCGTTTATAATTGTCATTCTCAGGTATAAAATTTCAAGTTTTTTTTTTGTATGCAACAAAGAAAGCACCTCTAAGAATCTTGTTTGTTTAAGAAAGCTGAAGTCTAATTTCTCTTTTAAGTAAACACAAGTGTGTACTTTTACCACAACACTTTTTCTCTTAAAAAAAAAAATATTTTTAACCATCTCTTGAGGTGTAAGATAAGTTTGTTTGTTTTTTTGTTCGCTCTTCTTGTTAAGACCCAGTTGTGTAAGTGAGTGTAAGTAATTTTTAGGTTGAAATGATGTTTTTAGGTGTTTGTTGTGGAGAGACAAAAATTTCTTTTCATTATTTTCTTGAAGAAAAAAAAAAAATTGTTTTTTTTTGTTATTTAAGCAAGATGTCATATCGTCGTGCGGGAGTTTATGTGCTCTATCCGCCATTTTACACATTTCGAGTTAATTATGCCACTTTAGGCTTTCGACCCCAAATTTTTCAAATATGTAATCCGTTTTCGGCTTTCTCATCTAGTTTCTGCGAAAAAAAATATGCCGCCAAAAAGTAGTGGATCATTTCTTTTTTTTTGTTTTCTTTAGTTCTATTTTTATCCATACATGATCTAAAAACTAAATCCGCTAACATATTACAGTTACTACAAAATTGCATTTATATATATTCCAGAGCACCGTGTAAAATGCATCTAATTTGCAAAAAATAATATTATTTACATACAAAGATGATGTACTTGGTAAAAGAAGAAATTTGATACCCATATTGCCCTATTTAAAACGAAGGGTTACCACCCCATTGCATTTTTGTCACAACGCGAACTAGCGCGAATTTCCAAAAAAGCTGAAACACGTATTTAATTAAATCGACTAAAGA
Source organism: Pollenia griseotomentosa (assembly GCA_963931875.1). Lineage (NCBI taxonomy): Eukaryota > Metazoa > Arthropoda > Insecta > Diptera > Polleniidae > Pollenia > Pollenia griseotomentosa. Next base: position 195,553,296 of record OZ007561.1, on the reverse strand, counting down.
TTAAAATATGTTAATTTGGCATTTTTATTACAAGTAACGCCGAACAAAAAATTCAAAAACCGGTTTTTTTACAGAAAATCCTTAAAAAAAAGAATATGGATGATCGCCCTTGGACAAATTGTATATACAGTTGGACGCGCCTTAAAAAAACCTTTCTTATGATACCCAATTTGTATATGTTGGTAAGGAAACAGATTCTCAAATTAACAAAATATGCAAAAATAGACTCTTTTTCAAAATGGTCCAGCTCACGAGAGGTCAAAGCTGGAGCCGAAATATTTAAAATGGTATCTTAAAAAAGGCCAAGGTTCATTTTTAGGAGGGTACATTGAGCACGAATTTTGCTTCCATACATTTTGAGTCGCTCTTATGTACATGCATACATACATTAATGTTTATGGGTTTGTATGCATAATATTAAACGCATTAAAATAAAAAACAACAACCACAAGGGATTTTTTTGAAAAAATTAGAGGAAGTCGTGATTTTTCGGTCATATCTCAGCCATTTGTAGACCGATCGTGCTGAATTTCAATAGCAAGAAATGGTAGTCTATATGTGACATAAATGTATAACAACCTAGCCGCTATCATGTCTGGAGTCTCCGGCAAACACATATTAAACGTAAGACGGACAGACGGTCAGACGGACAGACTGACAACGTCAGTCCAAGGACCAAAAATATATATACTTTATAGGTCTAAGATCAATATTGTAGAAATTACAAACGGAATGACAAACTTATATTTACCCTTTTCCACCTGTGGTGAAGGGTATACATATTTAAATGGGAAATAAGGCTATTTTGGCTTTATTTCACTCCTTACATGGAAATAAAGTCATATGGCCTTATTCTCAATTCATTGGCTTTATTTCATATGGCTTTATTGCACGGCGTCAGTAAAATTATCTTTCTATGAAATATACAAGCTATTAATAACTTGGTTATTTAATAGTGAAGTTATCGATAACTTTTCTATAGAATTGTTAATTTATCTATAACTTTTATATGGAACAGTAGCGATAACTTTTCTATTGAGTAGTTAAGTTATTGAAAATTTTTCAACAAAACATCGAATTTTTTTAAAAAATATTTAATTTTATAGATAAGGAAAGGAATCGATAAGTTTTCTTTAGAATATTTTTTAAATATTAAAATATTTAATAACAATTGTGATTTTTAGTTGACCTGTTAATTTTGATTTTGATTTTAGTTAGGCTTGAGTTCATAAAGTTTAATTTTCATTGAACTATTTTAACTAAAGGAAGGACTTTTACAACTTGGAATTTTTTTATAAAATAAATGAGTTATCGATAACTTTTTTTGCAGAGTAGTAAAATTGATGAAAGCATTTTGATAAAGTTTCTATAAAATAGTAATATTATCGATATGCCTTTTGCGGAATAGTACAAAGGCAAATTCATTACAGGTGATCTTAAAAACACGGCTGATAACTATTTTCTTTAGCTTTATAATTGTTGGATGTCCAAATTTTGTTTATTAACTATGTTTCTGTTGACATTGTACAATGATTTTACAAAAACAATGATTGGATTTTTGTACGAGTTGTACTTGTCGTAGTACCTGTAATGAATTCGCCTTGGAATAGTAATAACACAATAGAAAACATAACATTTTAGACTTAATTTTTAATATTTGTTGGTTTTTTGAATGTAATTCCAAATGCTTCTTTTTTTTTGTGTCGTGTTGATATATGCCAGGCTTTTGTAAAAGTTATCGCGTTTTCTTTTGCCATTTACTATTTCAAGCGATTTCCTTCTATTCATCACGTCCATAAATCATAAAACTGGAAGCGCTTAGTGACTTAAACAGTGAATTATTACGTGTTAGTGGTTTTTTAAGGGTGACTTCAAGGACAGATAGTGCTGCCAGAAAGCAATTTCATACATATTACGAAAACCTTTTTAAAGTAAGAAAAGTTATAGAGTTATAGTTGTTGTATAAGGGTTGTTTTGGGCTTAATTATATTAGAAAATAGTCTTGTTAGGATAATTTGAAGACGAAGGTATATTTCAGTTAAATGTTTTATGGATCAGTTGATTAAGAATTGGCTTTATATTTCTTAAGAAGGTTTAATTTTCTTATAATTATAGAGTGTTTTTTGTGTCTTTGACAGGCATAATAAGTTACAATACTTTTGGCGAGCTTAAACTAGTCCATTTTTTTTTCTTAATTTCTCCATATAACTTTACCGAAGGAACATACTTATGTCAGCATGGGCTACAGTAAATGTAAGTTCAAAATTTGTTTCAGTTTTTCACGTTAAACCATTGACTTGTAGTTTAGCTGCGAACGTGCGCTTCAAACTCCCATAAAAAAGAACCATCTGCATTTTTTTTTTATATAAATCAAAAAAAAAAAAAAAAATTAAATTCTACAATGCCAGTGTGTGTGTATGTGTGCATGACTTTTGTGTACGTGTGGAAACATTTATGGAATTTTGTGTTATTGTCTCGCATGCAAGACAATAATTTGCGCCATTGTGCGTGGCATTATTTAAGTTTGTATTCGTTTTTGTTTTCACTTCCGTATCATTCGCTTGATGACAAACTTAATAATAATATATGGAGAAAAATGGGAAAGTTGTGGACATTTCCATTTTCATTTAATGATAAGTGTACCAGACATTTTTTCTTTATTAATTTATATTATTGAATGGCATTTAGCAGTGCGTTATGATAAAAAGGAACGTGACTTTTTAAGCAGACTATTAGAAACGTGAGATTTAAGTTTGCCTGGTAGGTGTAGATGTGTTAGTATTTTGTAACTTTGTTTTGAGAATTTTCGGTAATACATATTTTCCGTGACTATATGTTGGTAAAGCTGAGAGAGAGTTTAAAACAAATAATGTTTGAAGATTGGTTTCCATTTTAAATGAAATTAATGATATAAAAAAATGATTATCCTATATCTAGTTAGAAATGTGGTTCGTAATGGTCACGGACATCTCATTAAACATGGTTGTAGAAAAGCAATAAATATTATGGTCTTTTATTACACAGTAGAATCGCGTAAAAGTTATCTCGCGTAAAAGGTAATCCGGCGGTTAAGGTTGCAGTGCTATAAAGCCGAACGGCCTTGTCACATCACATTGAGAAATAAGGGCGTGTGGCTTTATTTCCATGTAATTAGTGAAATAAAGCCATTATGGTGCAATTGCCCAATTAAAATTTTTTTGATGGTATCAAAATCTCGAAATGTCAAAATTCTGAATTTTGTTCAATCTGAATTTCTGAATTCTAAATCTTAAGATCCCAAACTTTGTAATCCGGACTTTGGAAATGCTAAATTTTAAATCCCGATATCAAAATATGGAATAAAAGGAGGCTTCTGGAGCCCTTAACATTGGACAGATATGCAGGGAGTTCCTTTTCTTCCTTGGCTGATGCAAAAGAAGATAACCTAATAATAGCAAATTAACAAGCAACGGTGGCGTAGGTTTCCTTCTGTACAAAGATGCGAAGAGGGCCCTTATGGCATGGAAGCATAGCTCTGGTAGAATTATATCCATCTGCCTTTTCACCCGAGAACGTAATATTATGTATCCAATGATACGCCCGCTAACGACAAAAAAGACGTCTACAACCTCCTGTAGAAGATATTAAAAGAAACGACTTGTGGTAACATTTTACCGCTAAGTAAAGCGTTATAAAGCATATCCAATTTCTCTATTCTTTATCTTTTCTTTTCTAAAACTTAGTAGTGCTACATTATACCACTTGAATCTCTTTTTGATATTTTAATAATTTGAATAGTCTTGTTAGAAAGTTATTTTCATTCGTCTCAAAAAAATCATCTTCTTCATCTGAATCATTGTGGTAAAAGTCTTTACTAAGCATTCATAAAAATAAATTATTCCCAAATTCTTTGGTTTCTATCTTTGTACTATATTTAAAAAAATTTTAACACGAAGAAACGTTCCTGTGTTAAGAAACAACAAAAGGGTATTTAAAACGTACCGGGTAGTTTTTTTTTACAATAAAGAAAAAAACTAATACTGTGAAAAAGAAAATTTTTCGATTAATCGATTAATCGACATATATTATACGAATTAATCGTTAATCGAAAATAAGCATTTTTAAATTATTCGAACAGTTAATCGAATAACGGTTAATCCTTTGAATACCCTAGTACTCATGGACTGGGGCATATGAACAAGAACGGCAATTTTTTTACGGGTATATGTACTACGGGTAAAGGTCTTAATTTCGGTGGCACTGTCTTTTCTTACAGGGACGTGCATAAGGGTTTCCCCGACCACAGAAAGGAAACCCAAATTGCCCACATTGCGATAAGCAAAAAGTGGCGTGGTTCATTACTGGATGTGCGCAATTGGCATGATACCACGTTTACTTGTAGGAGAGATACGACTGAGGATATCCGCGCTCCGGCGGGAAAGAACACAGTCTTTATCAAGACGATACGAATTATTGAAGTTTATCAGCCATATTCATAAAAAGTTCTTATTTTAAGGTTATAGTATGTAATAACTATTAAACGCTTTTTGTCTTATAAACCTCTTATAAAAATTTGTATTCATAAACGTACACTAACAGCTCTTTTACAATTAACTGTTTGCAGTGATTTTCTGTTTAAGTATGGCAACTTTCTTTATATTTGGCTGCCATTTTATTGTTAGTGATGCACGAAACTTCTATTCGGTTTACATGATATTCTATATTTAATTTTTTTTATAATTTTTTTTTAATTGTAGACCTTCAAAATTATTCTTATCAAATAAAACTACATATTATTTTAGTTTCTGAACAAAATGTTGCCAAAAGGTATCATAAAAACTCTTGTTTGAATCTTTTTTAAATATACGATAAGAAAGTACTCGAATAAAAAGTTTGTTTACTTCTTATTAACATCACTATTATTATGATTTGTTTATTTTATTTTTTTTTATATTTTTGAACGATAATTTGTTGTTTTAAACAAAAAAAAAAAAAAAATCAACTAGTTGGAATAATTTAATAATTAATTAAAGAGAATATCTGCATTTGCCCCGGAACATATTCATTTAAATCATATATATATATTTTAAATAATTATCAATATAACTTTAAATTGGCTGTCTAAAATAAAAAAAAATTAGTTAAATGTATTTAACATATCCGTTGTAATAAATAAAACATTTTTGTCATTATTTTTCAACATATTTTACAAAGACAATATCATAAAATGCAAACACGTTTTAAAATGTCATTTTATTTTTGGTTTAAAGAAGGGCAAATCCAACAATAAATTTTCTTACTTTATGAATGGTTTATTAAAGGTTCAATAGACTATTTTTCGTTTATGAATACAACTTTAGCAATTTTTGCTTAAAAACGGTCAATTAATCATCAATAAGTTTTTATGAATACGGTTGTATATCTACAAATCCACTTGTAAGTTACATCAGGGCCCTGTTTGTCAAAACTACATATTACAAATCTACAAGCAAAATATATTTGCCGTATTCACAAAACCCCTTGTGTCGTTGTTTCGATTGTATGTTGTATTTACACACATAGATCGCTATTGTTGTTTATACAATAACAATCGATACAACGATACAAGGGGTTTTGTGAATACGCTTATTTAAAAAAAACAACAATTTTACAATATTTTGTTTTTGTTTAAAGTATATTTTACTTATAGATTTGTAACTTGTAGTTTTGAGAAACAGGGCCCAGATCCTCTCTTATAAAATAAAGCATAAATAAAAAAACTTAATTAACTGTTCTATTTCAAACACTTAGGCCCTAATTGTGTAAAACGCAAACGCAACGCCAAAAACTGAATTGAAAGCAAAAACAAAATCAAAAATATTTCATAATTTTGTTGTTGCTTTTTAAAAAAATTCATATTGAATTTTTAATTCCAAAAGCTGCATATCTTGTGGCGTAGAAAATTTTAAAACGCAATATGAATTTCTGTAGAAAGCAGCAAAAAAAGTATAACAAATGTTTGGCATAGTTTTTGCTTTCTATGTTATTTTTGGCGTTGTGTTGCGTTTTACACAATTAGGACCTTAATTTGTGTTCTTTTTTTAACATCTCTGGCGCCTTATTATTACATTTTAAGAGCCGCCATTAACAATTTATTAAACTGCAGTTATAAAAATGCCAACAGTTACAATTTTGTTTATTTATTTTATGTAAAAAAAGAATGGAAAGGGAAATAAAGTATTTAAAAGTCATTTAAATCATTTCGCTAACAAAAGGCCAGCCTAAAAGCATGCGGCAAAGCTTAAAATATATACATAATAATAAAATAAATCGCAGCAGTTTAATATTTATTGACTTTAAAAATTACATTTTATTTTATTTTATCTAAATATTGAATATATTTATTTATTTATTCATCCATATACAAACAATCGGGAGCACATTTAGTTTGATTTCTTTCATATTTTTTTTTATACTGATTTTTTTCAATTTAGTTCCGTTTTCTACACAATTGAAGCCAAAATATTCAGGCATTTCCTTTTGTATTTGCTTTTGTTTCTATTTTTTTCCTTTATGTTTGCATATGGATGAGTACAATATAGAATGTGTTTTAGTTTATCTCTCAGTAGCCTCCTTAAAGTATACAATATTTTTTTGGTCTTTTGACTTTTAGTTTAAGTTTTGTTTGGTGGTGTCGTTGATGTTGTTTTTGTGGTTGTTTGATTGTAGATGTTTTTTTGCTTGTTGTTGTTTTAAAGTCACAGTTAAGTAAATTTTTATTGAGTGTGTAAATATGTTGCATGTTTATAGCTCCTTTAATATGTGTATGTGTAGAAGCAAGAGTAGGATTGTAAATGGCTCTATATCTGTTTGGCTTTGTGTGCATTAAAAGAAGTGTGTTGCTTTTTTCACTAGTGCGTGTGTTTATGTGAAGGTTACGTTTAAGTATGTGTTTGAACGAATATGTGTGTTTTCCGTTTTACAAAGTGTCTTTGTGTACTAGTATGAGTGTTTAATGTCATAAACAGTGAGTACATTTTTTATGGTTCATAACGCATGACTTTATGTACAGACAAACATACATTCCTTTATATTCTACGTTGTGTGTTTCTATAAGTGCTTGTGTTTGTCTGTACATAAGTTGACATACATATACTTGTAGTTGTTTGCTTTAGCACGAGGTGTTGGTTACAAATTTTTTTGTTGCACTCAATTTGTTTGCTTGTTTATTTTTGTTTGTGGTTTTTATTACTTGAATAATAAAATAGCTCTTTATTTCGCTGATATTTGTTTGAAGGCAATTAAATGAGAACAATATTTAAGAGAATTTTTTGCAAATCAGAATAAGAGAGTTGTTTATAAAAAATGAAGTAAGTGAAAACAAAATAACAGAAGAACGTATTTTAAGTTAAATTTGTGTTAAGATAACTGTTAGTTTAATTTTAATCATTTTCAAAGTAAATAAATTTAATTGGTTCTTTTTGGTGCTTATTATAAGTAAATATTTGCATTAAAGACTATGAAAGCTGAGTGCTTGAATAAGAACACGTTCTACCACAGATCCAGCGGATTTCACTCTTTTGTTGCTACTGGATTCTGCGGTACCAATGCTTAAACGATTCCTTAATTTGAATTCCCAGACAAGCTTAAGCTATAAGTTCTTCTCAAACTGCGTATACCCGGGAGCCATTTTTGAACTGAACTAGCAAACAAAATCATTAACACGTACATTTCGTATTGTAAGTGTAATTTTTATTATTAGCTGCTATAAATTGGTGAAATTGTATTGATTCTATGGTTCCAGGTTGGGAGAAGGGGCCATAGAAAAATTCTTCTATAATGTTTTTTGGAGTGCCATCAACTTGATTTCATTGCAGTTCGTCCCTGCCTCTTGCGTTTCAGATTCAACTTGTCGTCTCTGAGTATAAGAGGGCCTTCTTCTTCTTCCTTGAGGGTTCTATTCGGTCTTCTTCGTTAGCTCTTCTCAAGATTTGGCCGATCCAATTTGACTTTCTCTTGACTATTTGTACTGGGATGGGCGTTTCTCCCTTTTGCTCTCACAGGTCTCTATTTGAGATGATATTCGGGTAGAATGTTTTCAAAATCTTTCGAAATGATCTGTTTATAAATACCTGCATTGCCTGAACCGCTAGACAGAAGGAATATTTGAAGAAAAGAGGTGTAATTTTGTCTTAACTCGTACATGGGGAGATCTCTTAACTTTTTGTAAAACTCCGTATGCTCGGTAAGCCTTTTTGATGCTGTTGGCGATATCCTCGATTAAACCACCTGTCGAGGATATAACGCTGCTAAAATATTGGAAGCAATGGACATCTTCAAGTTCCAAAATAACTACTTCTGAACTTTAAATTTTTAATAATGCTAAAAGATTGCAAGTGACAAGTCCTTAAATATTTTGGCAACACTGTAAAAATAAATTTTTCAATAAATATATTTATCAAACGCCTTTCTACAAAGCGCACTCACTTGTATGTTTGTTAATTTATCAATAACTTTAAGTTTGAACTTACAGCGTTTGCATTTTAGTGCTTTTAGTATAAAATTTTAAAAGCAAAGAAACATATTATATTTAAATCCTAAATCCAAACAAACTTTTACCGAATACATTTTATAAAAACCGCTACATAAGCCCTATACTGTTTGAAAAAAGTAAAACTGACCTACATTAACTAAGACATCAGTGACCTATGATATATAAATAAATCTATGTAACTCTAATTTTTAGCTCTTATTATGTTAAACATACAAATAAACTTATGTAAGAAAAAAATATGTTATTCCTTTACGGTAGATAAACTAATCTCGAGAACACTAAAAGGCCTAGCCAGAATAAGCATATCGTGGTTTTATCAACTGTGCGAATACGTGTAAATCATATATGTTATAAATGTTTGATGCAACTGTCATTTGCTAAAACAAAGTGCGAAATTGTTTTTATTTTGTTTTTTTTTTTAATGGCTTGTAGATGGGCTTTTAGCTAACACTAACGGCACTTAAATCATAAAAAAGCGCCAGAGATTTATTAACATTTCTGTGAATTTACTGCCATTTATTTAGCAGAGTTTTTCCCCAATATTGACATATTCAGCAAATCTGTTAGCCAGTTCTCATTTGAAGTACAAATACGTTCCACATGAAATGTTAAATAAAAGCTATTTGCCCATAACTATAGTCATAAACAAAGCATACTTTAAGAGTTCTTAAGCAAAATTTTATTAAAAACATGCTTTTAATCTACTATAGACAAGCTAAAGCATACTTTACACGTTAAAACCGATGTTAATTTTAAAACCAGCTAAAGTTGTTTTCAACTCATTTAACAACAGCGTCAGCTGTTTTTCGCCAAACAAAAAAGTACTTGCAAAAAGTAAAAATGATTAGGTTACAAGATATTGGCCGATATTTTGCAATTATTTTTGATTTGGAGGAAAACTTTTATGGAAAGAAACACAAAATATATTGTATAGGCCCTAATTGTGTAAAACTGAACGCCAAAAATTAAATTGAAAGCAAAAACGAAGCCAAAATATCTTGTAATTTTGTTGTTGCTTTCTACATAAATTCATATTCACCCCTATCGTGAATAATTTTTCCAACGTAATTATTGCCCTTTTCACATTTTTGCGATCATGAAAAACTCCCATGAAAAAAAGGTAATTCAAATGAGAATAAAAACGTGAAAAAATGTTCACGGGAAATAATTCCCCTTATCGTGAAAAGATTTTTCCCTCGTAATTTGTTCACATTTCCTTAGATTTTCTTACTTTATTTTTGTTAGGGAACAGAACATATATGTAAGAAGTTCCTCCTATAAATCAAATATTAAGGGCTAGATCGGTTAATAAGGCACAAACCGATATATTGGGTAACAAAATGCAAAACAACAAGACGATTGACTGCGGATTTGTGCTTTCGAAAGACGTGGTGGCAGAATTTTGGAAAATATTTTACTATGTACATCAAATTCAAAATGTGCAAAAAACTAACGTTGTAATCAAACAATCCCTCCAATACTAAATATTTTGCTTTATTATTTTCACTTTTCTTTACATTTTCATTTTCTGCACATTTTGAACAAAAATTTCATTGATTTTTGATTTTTTTAAACTTTCTTTTTTACATTCACTGGAACTGATAGCGTGAAAATTCCCCTTCGAGGGGAATGAAAATTTTATGGGAATAAAAATTGCACTTGTTATTCACGATAGGGGTGATTGCTTGTCAAAAATTTTCAACTCCACAAGATATGCAGTGTTTTATTTATATTTTAATTTTCAATATCAGCTGCTTAGAATAGCCCCTTGCTTATATTTTGTTGTAAGTTGTATAAAACAATTTTCTACATTTGAGGTGGCACCCAGTTAAAGTCGGTTCAATTAAAAAATTACTTTAATTTTGACTATAGTAACAAAATAATTAAAAGAAGGTTTTTATTTTAAAGTTGTTTTTAAAAGAACCGACTTTAGCGTTTGACTATGATTATGGGCCATTTAAAGTAAATATAAAATTATGGTATTTTTTATACCTGATAAACTGTTAATATTTTTTTTGAATATTGATAAATTTGTGATCATACAAGAGGTAGAAGCAACAAAGTACGGCTTAATGATGTTAATAAAGTAAAAATTCATCACACGTAGCCAATTGGAAAAGAACTTATTAAGCCCATATGACACTACATTTTTAATGCATTGTTCAAGTTTTGGTGAACAGTACAAATATAATGTAATAGAAAAATTTACAAAGTGCAAAGAGTTCAGCTGTATTAAGATAAATGGCAAACTGTCAACAATTTTTAAAAAGTTATCGATAAAAAATGAAGTTATGTCAAAAAAATGTAAAATTGTTTAACTTAAAATTGACATTTCAAGCTTGAAATATTAAAAGTGTTGCTGAATCAGCGGTTTATGGGCAAATTCAGCGATTTACCGCTTTTTGTTTTTAGGTTTCTCATAAACAAAAAGTTGGCAACATTTAATAAAATAAACAAAACAGGGATGGCTAAGTTGTTTCAATTGTACTTTTTTGTTGATACTTTTTAAACAAAGATGTATAATACCTTTTTGTGGTATTTTTTATGAACATAAATAAAATTAATTTCAACTAAAAAAATCTTTTAGCACAATTAGGGTAAAAAAGTACAAAAGATTTTGTTATTCGTGCTTAATTCCCAGTTTTTATCATTGATAAAAACACTTGAAATTTATTGTTGATGGGATAAGCTATTCCTATGCGCATTTCACTGGTTGCTTAGGCCAGATCATCAGGAAACTTCATCCATAAAAATTTTGGAAAAACTAAAGATATTAAACCAAATAAAACTGTTAAGCGTATAAGACTTATAGCAACAGTTCTACTTGTAACAATATCAAAGTTTAAACAAAACACATCAACAATAAACAGTGGGTTTATCTCATCTTACATTCCCCACTACAATTAGTTGAAATTCTCTCAACATTAACTGTAGTTGTAAGTAGGTTAAGAAAAACAAAATAAAAACAAACAACAACTTACAAAAGATGTTGTCAATTAAGTACAATTTTTAAAGGTTGTTGGTACAATTTTAAAAATTCTCAACGCCATCCCTGAAACAAAACCATAACAAGAGAAAAAAAAAACTACAAAACTTTGTTTACATTTTTTATAGTTTGCTCCAGTTTGCTCTTTCTAACATTTACTGTTTCTTTCTATCAATTCTATATCAATTAATGAATAAAAAATGTAGTGTCATAAGGGCTTTAATAAAAAACTTTGATAACTAATATGCATGTGGCAGTGTAAAAAAAAACTGAACTGGCAAAATAAAATAAAGTAATTTGTTTTAAAAGATAAACGAACTGTTTATTGTTGTTATTTTTGTTTAAGCTTTGATATTGTTACAAGTAAAACTGGTGCTGCTTATAATTTTTATTCGCTTAACAGCTTTATTTGTATAATATCTTTAGTTTTTCTAAAAACTTTGGATGAAGTTGCCTGATGATCTGGCCTAAGCAACCAGTGAAATGCGCATAGGAATAGCTTATCCCATCAACAATAAATTTCAGTTTATCACAAGTATGAAATGGGAGTTCAGAACATTGAAACGAAACCTTGTTAAGTAATTTTTTGACTCACAAGAAAAACTTTGAAAAGGAAAGTTGTTTTTAATTACGGTGATTTTAAGTTTTCGAAATAACGGTATATCTCGTAAACAAGACTGGATTCAGCGTACGCCGGTTGCACCGCTCGACACTTTTTTCAACTAGCACAGTGTAACTAAAACGCTTAACGCAAACGCTTGTTGCAAAAAATTAGTTAATTTGCTTGTATTTTTTGCATTTAACTGGCTTAAAAATTGTTTTTAATTGTCAATAAATCTTTTTAAAATCATGACTTTTTTTAATGAATGTCAAGAAATTTTGCAATTTTAAATCTGGCAAGCCTACTTATATTGCACATTGGGCGCATTCATAAGACGTAACTTTTAAGCAACCGTTAATTGTTTTTCTTACAAAAAAATTTTCTTAAAGCCAAATTTTCAGCACAAAAGTTTTCTGAAATAATTAAACAAAAAAAAAAGAAAATATTATTTTACGTAAAAAACCACTGGTAATAATCTATTCACATTTGATGTTTACTTTCATTACACTTCACATTTGAGAATTATAAAAAACCAACTCCTTCTTACAAGACCGAAACACAAAAACGAAGAGATAAATTCATCGTAATATAAATATCATTTTCTGCACACCATTCGTTAGATTCGTTTTGTTGAAGCATAAAACTTCAAGTAGTTTCAGTTTAGCAATAAATATTATTATGGAAAATTACATTTGGCACGCAACGTTACCTAATCCAAGACAAATAGACCAACACAATGATAGACTGACATGAAAAATAAAGCAAAACGAAGGCAGACATTTTGAGAAAAGGAATGTGTTAACGCAAAAGCTTCATTTTTAGATAACTGCGAAAAACAAAAAAATAGAAATAAAGATATTTCATTTCAGCTGTGTATTAAAATAACACTTGCTTTTTGGAATTTTTATTTCTTATTTGTTTTGTTTTGGCATATAACATAAAAAAATACTTGAATACTTTTATATCCCATCCATACATGTATAGAGGCAACCATAATATGGTTGTGGCTTCTTGATGGAGGACTAACTTAACCATAATATGGTTGTCGGTACCAACCCAGCAAAAACTTTACTTACAATCCTACTTTTAATGACTTCCAGAATTCATTACTTTGTAGCTTTATTCGCCACTTTTTGGATTATTAGTTATATATTAAATAATAACTTTATTATTTTATCTTAAATATACATTACAAAAAAAATTATATTATTTTGCGATTTTAAATAAATATTTAAGTCAATTTTCAGTATATTCCGTTAATATTTGTTAGACATTCGGTAATACTATATAATTTTAACGTTAATTTTGATGTTAAGTCCATGGAAAATCAAAAAATCAATCAAATGTATGAAACTTTATACATAAAAGTGTTCCAAATTACCCTCACAGTATATTTTTGTTATTAGAACTCTAGTAGTTATATCGATCTAACGTAAACGATGCTTATTGAACAACATCACACTTACATTACACACATTTGTATAAGAGTGTTAGAGCTATAAATGATTTTGTGCAGTCAAAACACTCTTTATTAAATGTTTTCTTACATGTCGAAAAATTTGTTATTGTGTACACTTTCATGCATATAACAGCAATTTTAATTAGTGTGTTTTTATCTTTTTAAATTAATTTGCAATAACTTATTTTTGGCCTCTTTTTGTAACTATATATTTTTATGTTAATGTTAAGTATAAAAAAACATATTATTTTTTAAGTTATAATTGGCCAAATTATAAAGGATTACTTTTGGGACATCTCGAACAAAAATAAGTACTTTTTCTAGTAGAAAAGTAAGTAGTCGTCTCGTCAAATTCTCATTATTTTTCTGCTTATTTTGTAAGCAAAGTTTTTGCTGGGAATAATATGGTTAAATTAAACATAATATGTTTAAAATTTTCCTTAAAAACAAATTTGTTGAAGGTGACCACATGTTTTTTCTCTGGGTGTATAGATCATACCTACAACACAAGACGAAAGGCCCTAACTCACATAATTGCAACTTTATAGCAGAAGGCAAAAACATAATAGAACTGCAAATATCAAAATGTAAAATGGCATATTCAATTGCTTGTAGAGTGTTCAGTCGATTAATTTTAGACGATTAATTGTTCGAATAATTTAAAATTAATAATTTCGATTAAAGCATTAATCGAAGAACGTATACCGATTAATCGAATAATAAAAATCGATTAATCGGTATACGTTCTGTTAAATGTATAATTTTTTTAAAGTTTTAAGTCGAATAAACAAACCAAATGTAAATGTCTGTTGGAATTAAAAAAAAAACAGTCATGTTTAGTGAGTAATTTAGACAATATTGTTGTTTAATTTTTTCAACACAATTTAATAATTGAGGAGCCGCAGAATAAAACGTACTTTTTTACACATTTAAAATTTTTGGGAAATTGAGGTTTATTTATTTCGACCCTTTACAAATCTGCAAGAACCTGGAAATAGAAACAAGTTTTTTGCTTGCCAATAGATGAATCAAACTGCCGTAAGTTAACACATTAAATGTCAAGGAGGTTTAATTTCAAACCAATTTTATATCGAAAAAAGTACGTTTTGTTAAAAAAAAAAAATGAAAAAAGTACGTTTTGTTTAAAAAAATATTTAAATTTTCTACAGATTCTTGTAATTCTTCCATGTTTTAATTGCATTTTTGTATTTATTATTTTTTTCATAACACTCATTCACCAAACAGTAGTTAAATTATTTCAATTATTGGTGGCTATTCTAGAAAGCTCGGCGAAGATATACAAATTTACATTAAAACAAAAGCAAAGTATAAAAAATTGTTTTTGTTTATCATACATTTCTAAAATTAAATGAACGTTAGAATTTTGACGCGTTTCTCTCTCTGTCTTTAAAAAACGGTAAATTGTTTGATAGACACAAAAACAATTTCTTAAACTTTGTTTTTGTTTTAATGAAAATTGTCACTTTTTCGACGCGTTTTCAAGAATAGCCACCATTATTTAACAGTTAATTTTAACGAAAATTAAATGGCATAAATAAACGTCATACATATTAAGAAATGTTATGTTATTAAAACAACTCGAAAAAAGGGACAAAATAATGAAAAAAGCACTTTTTGAAAAAAAAAAAAATTAAAAAGTACACAGAAAAAATTCTCCAAAATTTTTCACCAATTAAAGCATTAATCAAAAATATAATCAGTTTTAATTAAAAATTTAATCAAGTGAATTAAACGTTTAATCAAGGGAATTAAACGTTTAATTAATGCTATTAACTGGTTTAATTGATACTATTAATTTGTTTACTGGTGCAAATTTAATTAATTTTTTAATTAATATCACAAATTTTTTAATTGAAATCCATTTTTATTTTTTTCTGTGATACGTCTTGTTATGCACCAATTTTTTTAGAACCCATTTTCTTAGTAAAAACAAAAGAAAAAATATGCTAACTAGATTTTTTCTTAAAGATTTCTTCCCAAATATTATAAAAATATCAAAAAACCAATTTGTCAAAAAATGCGAAAAAGAACGTTTTCACAAAAGAAAAAAGTTTAAAGGTATGTTTACTCAAAGATTTATATTAATTTATCGGTACGTCCTAGAAATCGAAATAAAGTGAAATTAAAATCGAACGATAATTGAAATTCAATTACTATTTACAAATGATTGTAGTTTTTCGTGTTTTTAAGTATTGTTCTTGCAAAAATAATAGATACTTAAAGAATGGAGTAAATAAAATGGAATATTTTTATGAACTTTCATTTCAGGGTCGTTTTTAAAATTTTCTCGATTTTAAATTCACTTCATTTCGATTTCTAAAATACGCCCGTATTTTTTAACAAAATAGTTCATGCGTTTCTCTCTTTGGAATGAGTTTGGTTTAATATAAATATTGTTCGAAGGATAAATCTAATAATGCTATATGAAACAGATGTCCAAAAAAGTATTAACTTAAATGCTCTTCAACAACTTCATTTATTTACTACTTACACAGTGACTTAAACATAGTACTTGAAAAAGATGCTCCACCAACAAAATCAGAGAAGGCTACAAGTGGTCCAATTAATAAATATTTTAAACAAGATACTTCCATCGATTCTCTAGAAGAAATTATTTGCAAAACCATAGCAGAAGATGGAATGTCTGTTAAAAGTTTTAAAAAATCCAAAGTTATAAATCTAAGTGCCCGAAAGTGAAGCAACATTTTGGAGCTACATTGATAAGTTTTCATTAAAAAGGAATGTTTATTTGCTCAAGTAATAATTTTTTCTAAAATTATCGAAAAAAATCTCGTAATTTATAAAATTTCTGGACTTAGAATTATTCGTTTAATCGATCAATTTTAAAATTGTATTCGTTTAATCGAGTAAGTTAAAAATGCCAAATATCGTTTAATCGTTTAATCGAACAAAAATAAAACATGATTAATTGAACACCCTACTTGCTTGTAAAACTAATAATTTTTGTTACGAGGTGTATTTGTGGGAAATGTACTGGAATCACTAAAAAACTAAATTTCGAAAAAAACGAATTAGGGGCTTTCTACAAGAGACCAACGTTATAAAGTAGAAAGATTCCACAACAATATACTACCCGCTTATTAATCTATTTAATTTACCATCTACAAGTAAAAGAAAAAATATTAATAAAATCATTTTTTTGATTCGCAATAAAATTTTCCATTTAAAATGCATTACCAAATTTTCATAGTTATTATATTATTATTTTTTATTTATATATTTTTATATTTGGGGTATTCACAAGGTGTGCTATCATGTTATATTGTCATAATGTTCTAACATTTTACAATGGTTTAAAACTATTGTTGTTGCTTTGTAAACAAAAAGTGTCTTAACCGTCATGAGGTCTTCGGGTCAAATCTGACCCATTTTGAAGTAAAAGTTAAATCTTTTCTAAAGCTAAGATCCCACTATCGGCGCAATGTACCAATTTTTGTCGTATTTCATGTGCCGATAGTGTGACCGGTCAAAATTTTTTAATATGCGACAATTTGTCCCGAAATTGTGCTGACTGTGGACAATCAAAATTAACCTTTATGCGCCGATAATGTGAACACTCTTTTGCACAATGTGGAGCAATCAAATTGTTTAATATGTACCGATTTTTATCAGCCACTTGTGCGCCGATCACAGTCGCCAATCAGCGCCGATACAAGGGATGGCAAAACGAAATTTTTAAATTGCACCAACTGACTACTAAAATTTTACTTTTTTGAGCTTAATTGTATCAAAATTACATTTGTTTTATGTATTATTTATGTAATAAAACTTAAAATAGCACATTTGTACTGTTAAATGAAAGAAAACAATTCGCTTTAACCAAAACATTGCAGTTGTATCGATGTTGCCATCCCTGGTTTGTAAACATCTATTTACAAAACAACAATTACAAAAAAAAGAACAAGTGCAGTAAGTTTGAATAAAATTGAATGCATTTTTTATTTTATATTAATATATTATTTAAAATTGTTAAGAAACATAATGAAATACTCAGACGGATGATTTTGCGAATTTCTAAAGTAAAATTATGTCTGCCAACAAGCAAATAAACAAAAACATATGATTTAATTTGCCCAAATAGCACGATAGTGTGACCGCATTATACCGATTATTGTCGTAACTGAGTTTTGGCCGATATGAACCGAAAAAAATTGTCACAATGTGCGACGATAATGGGACCACCCAAGAATCAATTGTGGAATGTTTTTAAATGTGCGCCGATATAGCACGATAAAAATCTTCACAGATTGGGCTATTTGAGCCGATAGTGGGATCTTAGCTTAAGAGTGAGAGACTTATCTTTATATTTTATATTTTATGACTTTTATTTAATTCTCAATGCTAACAACTACGTTAGGTTTTTAGAAAAAAATATTGGCGAAAAAAATATTTATAAAATTTTTTGCACTCAAGGTCTTTGGGTCATATTTGATCTGTAGCGAAATTCTTGAATTTTCGTAAGAAATTTACAGTTCTTATTTATTTTTTTCACCTCCTGAGACATGCGTTATTTTGAAGTTTACTAATAATGAAGGTAAATGTGTATTTGGTATTGATTGGACTGAAGTTGCCAACACCAAAATTTCGCATTTATTGGTTAGCTGAATTGTTTAGATCAAATAATGAGGGTACAGACAGTTTGTAGGATGTTATGGAAGGAAAACTTATATTTAGAGAAATCATGCCGTTGAACTGATTCAAAAATCTTTCGATAGTACTAAAGATTTGACAACAAGGATACTCGCAGTAAACGGCAATTTTTAGAGAAGTTTGCGCCGATACCTATGTCTGGGTTCACACTATGAAAGATTTCTTTCAGAAAGTCTGAGCTTATGGGTGAGAGGGAAGAGAACATGCTTTTTTTCTCTCCTCTCTCACCCATAAACTTAGACTTTCTGAAAGAAAACTTTCAAAAATTGCTAGAGAATTGAATTACTTTAGTAGGAACTATATGTAAAAACATTATTGAATTGCCACCAGAGCTTTTGGCAACTAAAGCCTATCATTAACATCAGCTAAACATGGCTTGAACGAACACTGTTTTACCAAACGTCGAAATTTCTTTGAAAATTTAGGTTTTCAGCTTGCCGCGCCCTCTATCAAGCAGCCAAAAACATTACCCAAAGTCAAATTTTCACGAAAAATTGGAAAAAAGAGCATGTAGTAGCTGAGCAGGAACAGCACTCGTCATCTTCAACCAGAACCTAGGAAAAAATATGTTTACCAGTCAAAAATAAGTCGCTGTTATGTCACAAAACAGATTCAACCACTTTATGTTAAATGTACTTTTGTATTCGCAAATGTTAACAATAAACACAGCTTCAATATACTACATAAATAAATCTAAAAATAAAATATCAACTTTTAAAACCTACTTAATTGAAAAAAGTGACTTCTTATATAAAATATTCTATTTGAGTCAAATTTGACCCGAAGACCCTTAACGTTAGCAAATTTGAAGACCTTATGAAGGTTAAATAAATAAAACTTTACTATGCTAGATCGGCCTAGGACTCTGCGGTTTGGTAAACAAGCAAAATAAAATTTATTTCTAATTTGCGTCTGAAAAATGGAAAATAGTTAGGTAAGATCTAATGTAATTTATTAATTGAAACATGAATTAGAATTAAAAAATATATTATTTTTTGTAAACATTTATTTTTTATGTTTGTTTTAAATTTAAAATAGCACACTGAATTATGAGGGGTTGTTCACAACAGTCGTATTTTTTCATGTTAATATTTTAAGACATATGACTTTAAGACACCTCGTGAGTCCCCCAATTATATTAAAAATTTGTTTAAAACTTATCCTTCAGATAAGCTTTATGGCTCTGAGGGACAACACTTTAATGTGTCTTCCAAATCCTTCATGCGGTAGAATTGTGTTAAGTGACAGTTTTATGTTGTATTTTTCTGGTAATTTTTTTTAATTGTTCGAATACGTGGAGCCTTTGGATCTTTCTGAGGTCATTCATGCCGTTAGCTAGTCGGAAACCTCGCCAGTCCAAATGGATTGTAAGAGTGCAGTTCTAGTTTAGCTCTAGTTAAGTTAAAATTCAGTTAAAGTTCAGTTCTATTTCTAGTTCAGTTCTATTTCTAGTTCTAGTTCTTATTCACTTCTAGTTCTTGTTTAGTTCTAGTTTATTTCCAGTTCTTATTTAGTCCTAATGCTGTTCTAATTAAATTCTATTGCAGTTAAAATTTCTGAAATCTTTTTATAAAACATGAATAAAGCAAAAAAAAAAAAAACATTTCTTTTACTTTTTTCCTTCTAGAAACAAAATAAAAAGTGTTGACGAAGTAAATGAGATAAAGCGAATTGAATGTCAACACAGGATAAGGAAAAAACTATAACAAAAACAGAATGATAAATTTATTTGCAAACATGTAAGTTTTTGTTTCTCTAAACACATTTATTTTTCTCACAATGTTTTTCTTTTCAAGCAAATCTTGTAATTTAATTTTCCATTTATAGTTTATATTTTTTGGCTCCTTTCGCTGCTTTATCTGCTGCTGGTTCATTTGTCTGTGACTTTTGCCTTCCTTTCTTATGGTGGAAAAAATCCATTGTGTTTTTTTTGTACTGTTGATTTTAACACAATGGTCTCATTAAAGTATTCTTATTTCACTAGTGTTTTGTTTTTTTTGCAGAGTTTAGTTTTGTCCATGCTGCTGGCTTGACGGTGTTTAATGTCAACCAATTAGAATAGCAACAGTCTAATATGTTTCAGAAAATAGCTAAAGGTGTTGACGTTCGTTTGAAATAATATTACTTGTCTGTCTGGTGTGACATTAGTTTTTTTTTTTTTTGTAAAATAAACAATATGAAATTTTGTAGTGAAGAAAAGCTTAACACAAAAAAAAAAAAAAATATTTTTTTTACATGTCAGTAATTTGATTTCTTTAAATTCCTTGTTTTCAATATGGATATGGCTTTTTTGGTTTATCTAACTTAATAACATCCTTAATTTTTTTTTAACGAATGACCTGGAGACTGATGTCACAAAGAAAGAGTTATGTATATTAAACTAAGCAGAAAACTTTGCCTTTAACGGGTATATTAAATAAGAGCTAAGCTTTGAGTTATTTTTGAATGTTGAAATTCAAAATTAACTAAAAACTAAGCTATTTACTTCACCGCGAACTGACGAACAAGCATAACTAAAAGATAACTCGAAAGCAAAATTATTACTTGGCTTGCAAAGGGCACTAAACTAAGACCCAAACACAGCTCCGGGTGTACAACTTAAAAAGGCCAGATTCCGGTACCCTGATAGTCAGACAGGGCATGGTCTGGACTATAAAACGGGTAATGATTTACTTAGAAGAAAATTAAGAACTTCACTTTGAACTTGTTGTAAAACTGAACTCGATAAACGAATTGTGATCGAACTGAGTGGTAAACTGAGAAATAAACTTTAAATTAAATAAATGAAAAACTCAACTGAAATCTACGATCAGGGGCTCATTATGACAGTCTTGATCAAATACTTTTTCGATTTGAAAGCAATTTTATTTCAGAACAAATCAAAATTATTTTTAAGGGTTTTCAGCTTAACAGCATTGAAAAAATAATTTCGATTCGATTATTGTGAAGAGCTTAGGAAAAAAGCTGAAACTAAATTATCACCAATTAGTATTGTGGTTATTTTATTGGACTTTTAATGATTTTTAATAAAAATTTTCATATATTAATCAGGCTAAAGTTCATTTAATTTAATATTCATTTAATTATTTTTATGAAGAAAGAAATTTTACAACATAAAATGAATTAAAATTAATTGATAATTTTTCATTCTGACTGACTGGAATCGAACCCACGTTCACGGACAAGTTGATTTGTCATGTTTCAATAGCAACCACCCTATCTCTTCAGAAATCTTTGCTGTTTAACACTCACCGCCATTGCTGACGGCTGGCAGTCAATAGTCATATATCAATATTTAAATCAAATGGTTTTTTAACCTTGGTGGATAAAAAATAATCAGAAAGAAGTCAATGCTAAAAATTTAAATTAGATTTATATTGATAAGGGAACTGAGAATTAAAAAAAATATACAACAAAAAAAGCAATTTATTTTGAGGGCAGAATTATTAAGCAAATTATGAAGGGAATTAAAATCCGAACTGAAACTTAAGCTCAACTAAGAAGAGAACTGAAAACTAATCACTAATTAGAATTAGAACTAATTAGAATTTGAACTTTGAGTCAATAAGGAAAAAGTTACACTAAAACTTAAACTAAAAACTTAACAAATAAGTTAACTCTAAAATAAAATAAAATCAAAACAAGAACGAAATAAAAAAAAAAAAAATTAAATTAAAAAGATAAAAAGACAATTGTAACCAGTGTGCTAAGAAAAATCCGATTTTCCCTACACGTTGAAAAAATTTCCCTACAACAATCGATACGCATTATAATCATTAAAATAAAAGAAAAAACATAAGTTATACAAAATAAAATTTATTCGAATAAGTATATTAAAGTTTTGAAATAAAATAAGTACAAAACTTAAAAAAATAATACAGTACATATATATATATATATTTAATCCTAGGGTTCCATGGAGGAACATAGGGCCACAACAAACTTCTTCCATTCTGATCTGTCTTCTGCCATATTTTTTATTTCACGCCAGCTTTTTCGAGTTGATTGTATTTCACTTTCAAGCATCCTTCTCCAAGTATGAGATGGCCTTCCTGGTCGCCTACTGCCTTGTGGATTCCAGTCAATTGCCATTCGTGCAATATCTTCTTGTGGTCTTCTTAAGATATGACCCAACCAATTCCATTTTCTCTTGAGGATTTCACTTTGAACAGGTATCTGGTTTGTCCTTCTCCACAGCTCAGTGTTTGATATTGTTGCTGGCCAAAAAATGTGAAGGATTCTTCTTAGGGATTTATTGACAAAAACCTGCAGGCTGTTAATCTGGCGTTGAGAAGTGTTCCAGGATTCACAACCATATAGAAGGGTGGATGTTACATTTGAGGAAAAAAGCCGTAATTTTGTTTTTATTGAGTACTGAGAGGATCTCCATACGGGTTGTAGAGCTCCAAATGCCTGCTTAGCCTTATTTATACGACTTTTGATATCGTCATCAGATCCTCCAGAGGTAGAAATTATGCTTCCTAAGTAACAAAAGATGCTTACATCTTCTAATTCATTTTCATTTATTTTGAGCTTTGTTGCATTGTTGGTGTTAATTCGCATTACTTTTGTTTTTGCAAAGTTTATCTTTAAACCGACTTTCATTCCCAGTTCATGAATCATGTTGAGTTTGGTCGACATATCCTCAAAGTTATGTGAGAGTAAGCATATGTCGTCTGCAAAGTCCAAATCCTCTAAACTACCCTGTAAGCCCCACGCAATACCTCTGCTCATAGTCGTTACCTGCCGCATCACTGTGTCTAGAACGATATTAAATAGGAGTGGTGATAAAATGCAGCCTTGTCGTACACCAACGTTTATGGGAAGATTTTCACCCAGTTGACCTTCGTGCAAGACTCGACAACAGGCAGAATTATAAAGCTCTTTGATGAGTTCAATTATCTTTTCCGGCACACCTCTACACTTAAGTATTTTCCATATAGCATGATGGTTAAGGGTGTCAAAGGCTCTTTCAAAATCTATGAAGGCTTAGTATAGTGGTGAGCGCCATTCAACAGATTGCTCTACGATTACCCGGAGACTATTTAGTTGGTCCACACAGGAGCGGCCAGGTCTAAAGCCAGCTTGTTCACATCTTAGGTCGTTCATAAATGTAGGTGACAACCTCGTGTAGATGATGCGTGTTATGGTTTTGTTGATCAGACTTAAAAGCGTTATTCCTCTCCAGTTTCTGCATTTTGAAAGGTCCCTTTTTTTGGGAAGTTTGATAATAACACCTTCTTTAAGCTCGGATGGCAAACACTTTAGGTTCCAAAAGTCATCAACGATCGGTTTAATGATAAGTGTACTAGTGGAAGGGTCGACTTTTAGAAGTTCTGGAGATATAGAGTCAATACCAGCTGCTTTATTGTTCTTGAGGGACTTTACAGTACATACATACTTTTAATTAACCCATTAGTGCATAAAGTTCCCCAAGTACTTTTTAACAAAATTCTTTTTTAAAACACGTAATTTAAAACAACTATTAAAATAATTTTAAGAAATTTTATTTAAATAATTTTTTTTTTAAGATTTTAGAAGGACATTATGCTTGAAGTGTGAAATTTTTTGAAACATTATTTTGGGTGAAGGCCCTTGTTGCATTTTATGCATATAAAATTCGACTTCTTACCGCAGTTACAACATCTTTTAACCGTTTTGCAGTAGTCTAGTATGTGATTTCTACCGTCATACCGAGTGTCAGCACTGAAAATCGATAGTCTGTAACCTCTTACAGAGGGCACGCCTTACGTTTTTAGGTAAGAAGTGGCACCAAGTTTGAGTAATCTGAATCGTTTGGATGCAGCTTTCTCAATAGTAGCCAACCATTAACAACAGAAGCATCCAACAGAAATGCGAAAATTAAGTCTTTCAACATTAGGTGTGATCCCATACTCAACGTTGGGAGCCCGCGTGATCTCAATCTTACCGAAAACTGTTCCCACACTCATAGTTTGGTAAGGTGGGAGAGCTTTTAAGAGAAAAATATTCTTCTTCTTGCACGAAGTTGCCCGTACTTTTTCTTTGGGCAAATTTATAAAATTGTTAAACAATCAGCTGTGTCAAAAATAAATAAAAAACCGCAGAGAAGTTAACCAAAATAATTTATATAAGAAATATTTATATAATAAGCAATAGAAAATGTTGAAATAAGTAAAGCTACCGTCACACTTGTCAAATATTTGACGAAAAAAACGGGACCAACAAGCAAACAAAATAATCATTTCCTTTAATTCAAATATTTATTTTGATTATAATACCACATCTTACAAAAAACAGTTTTTTGCTATGTCTAGTAGTATAATTAGTTTTTTTTTCATATCTCACTCAATATTAACAAAAGTAGTGGTTACGCTTATTTGGTCAAATATTTAATAAGTGTGACCATAGCTTAAGTAAATGCTTGAATTTTACACACTTTCATGTGTCATTTATATATTTATTTAAACATATTTCATATTAACCTTTTTATTTTGGTATAGAAATTTGGTTTTTATTGTCCCGGACTTTTGTACATTTTTGTCTATTAGTGAGAGAAGTTTTTGTTTACTCTCATTTCAGCTAAGAAGTACGGGATCACACCCATTAAATGATAACTTAGAAAAACCATATAAATACATACATTTTAGTGTCGCCAACTTTTAAACCACAAACAACTCTGGAAATATATTTTGAAGCTATTTTAGGAAACACATTTTTTTTCAACCATTTTGGATAATAAAATATCACTAAGAAGAAATTTTTTTCTGCATTTATATCATAAATAATACGATATTTTGGAGATTATGAAAAATCTGTCCTACATGTACGGATTTTCTCCTACTTCTGGCAACATTGACTGTAACATAAAAGTGAGCTGAAAACTAAGAAGAAACTAACCGAAAACTAAATTTAAATCGGAACTTAAAATTTAACTCAGAAGACAGAATCAGAAAACAGAAATCAGAAAACAAACAAAAAATATAATTGAAATCGGTACTGAAAACTGAACTAACAAGATAACTAAAGACTAACAAAAGACATGGTTTGTTCGATGAATTTTGAAAATGCTTCCAATCTAAACTTTATATTTTTATTTCTTACAAATAAAACTATCCTTTGAGTTAAAATAGAACTAAAAAGTAAAAGGTGAAAAAAGAAGAAAAAAGTGAATCTACCCAGCAAAAACTTGGTAATGACTTGCCATTACTGAACAACTTACTTTTCAATGACTACTTCATACCATCTGCATTACATAGAACTAGTTTAGTAATGGCTGACATATAATCTGATACTTAAGTACATACTTGTGTATGAGTTGATTAGCGCTCTTAATTGAGTGAAAAACATAGTTTTTTTATACAAAAACTACACTGCCCCAGTCGACAAGCTGGTAGTGAGCTAGTCTATCAGCACCGAGGTTGCGCGATCGAATCCTGCCAGAGACAGATAAAAAAATAAGTAAAATAAAATAAGAAAAAATAGAAAAAAAATATAAAATAAGAAAAAATAGAAAAAAAAATAATTAGAAAAAATAATAAAAAAAATTTTTTTTTTACTTTATTGAAAGTATTCATCCAATGAATAACACTACATGTTAGTTGTAATTTTGGTGACATCGGAGTAATAAGTTATTTAAGTCCCTATTTGTAAGCGAATGTGGTAATGACTTATTTAACTCCCTATTTGTAAGCGAGGGTGGTAAGTACTTGCCTCCAATGACATCACCGTGTTAAAATAATGAGTTAAAATGCCAATGTATAAGTAGTGAAGAGTCGTTATATTAGCTTTTTAACTCATTACTTTGCAATGTAAATTTTTGCTGGGTACACTTTCAGTTTAGTTAAAAAAAATAAAAAAAAAATAAACTAAGAAATGTGCTAAAGTTTTGACTGAGAACTGAACTTAAAGTAAACGAAGAACTAGTAAGAGTTTCGAAAGGAAAACTTAAATGAAAACCGAATTGAAATTTTAATAAAAAAACAAATAAAAAATTTAAACAAAGAATTAGCTGAGGAAAAATTTAAAATTTTAAATTCGCAGAAGTATTCTGTACTTGGCTAAAGCTTAATCTCTATCGCTAAAAATCTATGAAGTTGATTTAGCGATTTTTGGCTACGATTGCAATTCTGTAACGTAAATTTAATTCGCCGCAATTTTAGCTTTTAATGTCATCGCTAAAATTTTTAGATCTTGTATTCTCTAAGGCATTTTAGCGATCGAGCAAAGCGAATTACAGCCTATGGCTGTAATTTATTGTTTGTATAATTTTTCACTTTAAATCAAATTGTATTAATTTTTTTTATGTACATTTTCTGCATTTTAACCAAAAGCCTTAAAACTTTTATGGAATATGAAATTTGTTTTCATTCAATTGCTTATCAAATTTATTGATATTAATTTTGAAACATTTGCATAAGTGAGTTTGTGTGTTTTAAAAAATATATTTTTGCTTAAGACTTATGTTGCAAATCATGCGAATAAGAAGTTCTAGTATATTGTGTGTTCTTAAGTGAATGAGTGTCAATATGCAAATATCCTGAAGACTGGGTGTTTTCACAAGAAGTGTAAATTTTACTTGAGATGTTGCAAATATATTTCGTTATTTATATTGCTGTTCTCAGAAGCCTTTCGCTAGCAAAATATTAATACTTTCAAAAACACTCTACTCGTGTTCACCGTTTAACACACATGAAAGGACTGTTCTCTTTTTTGTTACTAAGAATTTTGTGTAATTTTTATTTATTTTTTTTTGTTCCAAATTCTAAACAATTGAAAAAAAAAAACAAATGATATGTATGTTTGCCACATCATGCATACTTTTATAACACATGCTTAACAAAAGCATTCAATATGGAACGTATGAATGCAGTTGTAGTTGTTGTTGTGGTTGTGTTTATTGTGCACCCATTTGTTGAGAATAATGCTGTTTAGTGTATGAGTATGTTTTATTTTTCGAACCAGAAAGTTTCATGCTTTAATGCATCACTACTCTTCAACAGATGACGTTTTTGGTGTGTCTTGCTCTTTCTCACAATTTATTTTTTCATTTTTATTTATAGCTGTAGCATTTTTGTTGAAATTTCGTGTTGCTCATACTTTTGTTGTCCTCTTGTGTTACAGTATAATGTTGTGGCAAATGTTACCGAAAAAAACAAAAATTATAAAAAAATAATATAAAAAAAATTTCGAGGAATACAACGTAGAACAGGAAGAAAGGGAAACAAAACATTTCCAACAGAATTGAGTTCATATGTGTTTTGATTAGCATATACAACAGATCAAATTCTCAAAAAAAAAACTCGTACTAAATCTCTTTCTAATAACAGAAAGTACTAATAAACTTAAGTTTTTTCACCTTGAAGCTTTTTTGTAGACACGCAACTATTTATGAATAAATTAATATATAATTTATGATTTTGTTAAAAACTTAAGAATATCTCGTTTACTTTTGTTTGCAAGAAACCACAATAAAAAAATAAATTTTAATACATATAAAATAATCACAAACACGATAAGCTTATGTATGTAATTCTTTAATAACATTTCAGCACGGGACGTATGAGTGTTACGAAATTCTTTTATTAATAAGAAATAATTATTAGCTATACGTAAAGTAGGCCGTAGGTAATATTCAGATTGTTTAGAATATAATAACAAGCTCAAGTGTCAACTTTAACAAAAATGAGCTTTTAAACATTAATTTATTATTTTAAATACTACATTCATAAATTTGCATGTTGCATACCCCCTTTAAACTGCAGTGTAATCTCCCTAAGCAGACAACATCATTAAGCGGACAACCCTTTTTCGACAGACACTGTTGGCTGCTTCCGCCTGCGTTTCATTACTAAAATCTCTCTTGAGAAGACAACCGCTTTATACAGACACATTTAAACGGCCCTTTCGGGGTCGGATCACGAGAGATTCCACTGTAAATAAATTTCCGTATATATTTTCCTGCAAAGAGGTTTACATATAAAGCAAAAATGTGCATTATTCATGTCAGTATGCATGTACTAACCACAAGAGGAAAGTTTAAAATACTTAACAATTTTCTACAATGATTTTTAAAAAATTCAGCAACTCCTACCAATTATAGAAATCAAGTTAAAATAAAAATTGCTTTTAGACAGCTAAACAATCGCAAAGGAAATATAATACCTTCCTTTCTTTTTTTTTTACTTTTGAAATTATAAACATGTTTGGTCATGTAGTTTATAAAATAATGCAAAGCATTTGTAAAAAGAGAAGATTTCTTACATACAAGCGTATAAAGTGTTTTAATAACAAAGTTTAAGTCTATTCATACATTACAGGCTTTTCTTGGAGTCCTCGCCAGTATACTTACACGCTCGTCTGTATCGTAGACTACAACTTGGCTATTTAGATTTCTACTAAAATATTTACCCTTGATATATGCACAGCTATTTAGCATTGAGTTTTCTTACGTTCCGCTAAAGAAGGACTATTTCTTTTACATACGTATTGGTATAAATTGTGGTCATTATGAGTAAGGTCTTTTAGTAATGTTCAGCTTAGATCTGCATTGTATAGTGTTATTGGGTCAAAAGAGATTTCTAAAAGAAACGACGTAAGAAACCATAAGGCCTGCAAGAATTTCACTCTGGATATTTACAATAAAAGTCTCCTCTTATCACCAATTTTTA
Organism: Pollenia griseotomentosa; assembly: GCA_963931875.1. Lineage (NCBI taxonomy): Eukaryota > Metazoa > Arthropoda > Insecta > Diptera > Polleniidae > Pollenia > Pollenia griseotomentosa. Next base: position 195,524,397 of record OZ007561.1, on the reverse strand, counting down.
TGGATGTTTGAGAGATGTTATAAAGCCATTAGAAAAATAAAGGTCTTCTGCAACCCACTGTGGTTCAAGCTTTTCCAATAAAGGCTGGCGCAGAATCATCTATATGGTTTGAGTTCTTGAGAACTTTTTTAATACAATAGAATAAAAAAACCAAAATCCGAAATTTTACGAAGAGTAATGAAAATATGTTAAAAAGATCACGTTTGTGCAAAGCAGAAACTAAATATCACTTACAGGATAAATTTTTTAATACTAGTTGAAAAAAATTCCCAATAAAATACTGTTTTAAAAAAAAGTAATAGCCCGCTTGATGATTTTTTTTCATTTTTTTTTTAATTCCTTAAGCTAATCCCGCGAAGCCCTACGCTTGTCGGCAGGAACAAAACCAGAGTCTCTGGCGGGAATCGAATCCGCAACCCCGGCGCTGATAGACTAGCTCACTACCACATAGCCTAGCGGTTCACTGGGTATATAGCTCATTCTGCGTCACCCTGTAGAAGCAAATTTATAGCTACATGATACTTATAGTCTAGAGTCTTATTCTAGCAATGGCATAGTCTAGTCATTTTTTTGTCATAGTCTAGTCATAGTCTAGTCATTTTTCTATTAATAAAAAAATCTACTTTGCTATTTTGTGGAGAGGCATACCTTCCCTTCTATGAAAACTCTTTTCATTTTTTTGTTCTTTGGAAAACAACTGCCAGAAAATAATCGCGTGCTTACGATCCAAAATTATTGTATTTTTTACAAACTTTGTTTTTTATTTGTGTGAATTGCATTTAAGACTTAGGTGTTAGTTTACATTATAAAAACTATTAAAAGGTGCCAAATTATTGTTCGTAACACTTTTATTTAATTTATGTTTTTTTTTTAATACAAATTCTTTTATTCTGTTTGAGAATTTTAGAAAGGCAGTTTTTATTACTGCAAGGCAGTTTGTTGCTTAAAAAAGGAACACACATAAAAAAACAAATTAGCTTTTTACATCCGCTATTTAATATTTTTTTGTGTAACTTTTGCAGCACCTAAAAACAACATTTAAAAATGTTCGCCTGGCAATTTCACGCATATTTGCACGTCTTAACAATTCTATTAAAATATAAATGTCAGCATAAATTAAAAAGTGTTTAACAGCGAACTAAAAAGCAGCATTTTTGCAAGAATGTTTAAAAACTGAATCCTCTTTTGAAGGAATTTCTATTCAAGTTCGTTCCGTTAAGCGAAGTGTAAGTTTGTGTAATAAGAAGATTTCTTTAATTTTAAAGTGACATTATTTAAAATATAAATTTTGTTTTTGCTACAAGCAACCTTCTGTTTTCATCGTAACTGCTGGAGAAATAGATATTCTTAAGGAATTTAATATTTTTTTAAAAGAATTTCAATTCCATGCTCCTGGGATACCCAACAATTTTAATGAGAATATTTTTGTTGAAAAAAACGTGGAAAAACAAGTTAAAAGCAATGTAAAATGAAATGTCGGGTTGAGTGCAATGTTTAAATTTAAGCTTAGAAAGTGTAACAAATGTATATTTTACGAGAATAGTGAAACAAGAAATATTTTTACATGACAGTGACAAAGTGTAAAGGTGTGGTAAAAAATTAGCGTTTAAATAATAGTCTATAATAAATTAAAAAAGAGTTTCATTTAAGATGTTTTTCTTAATTTTTTTTGTAAAGTAAAAAAGATGGTTAAAGTTAAGTTTAAGATCAGTTTAAGTATTAAACTAATTTATGTGTAGCTTAGATTATAGTTAAAAATTAAGTAAGATTTTCATTTAAAGTCTAGTTATGATTTCCGTTCAGATTATGGCTGACTTCCAAAACGTCAATTGCTTTGTATAAGAACAAAGTATAATGTTTCATAACGCCGCAGTACAATATATATACAATGCAAACCCTTCCGAAACGTCACTGCTAAGTATTAGTAACGCATCAAAAAAGCAATCAGAGCATCGGTTCTAAAGTTGATGCTTTGTGACATTTAACATTTTATTTGCAAGCAACACAGATTTATTTTAAAAGTATTATGCATTGCATCACTTACATTTCAAAACGTATTAATAAACAAAACACATAGTTGCATTGTTTCGGTACTTTGTACATGTACATGGTTAAAATATAGTAGTAAAATTGTGTACGAACTTTGTATTAGTACGTTTTGGAAGTCAGCCTATAGTTCAATGCCAGGTTAAATTCTAGTTCAGATTTAAGTAAAAATTCTAGTTTAGATTCACGCTCAGTTCCTGTTTAGCATCTGGCTTATTAGCTCGTTATAATATAATCGACAGTTTGGAGATATGAGCACCTATTAAAATGCAGTTGTAGTCCAAATACAAGCTTCGATTCTACTTCAGGCTTAAGTCTAGATACAAATTCTAAAAATTCTCTTAAAATAATACATCACAAACAATAAATACAGTATTCTACGATATATAGTAGTATAAGCACACTTTAACCGAAACAAACTTAAATATATCACACGGTAACAGCAACATACCCTTAAACCACTCATACGTCAATATTAAAACAGAAAACAATAACACACTCTTAATCAACAATACCCACGGTAAGAACGATTCACATGTTAGTAACAACATTCACCAAAATGGTAAAGGTAACAGCAATCGCATTAAGAATAACTCACATGTTAATCACAATACGCACGTTAAGAGCACTCACGTAAACAACAATGAAAATATCAATAATCCACACATTAGGAATAACTCACTCTTAATCAACTACACAATCGTAATCAATACCCACAGTAACAACCCACATGTTAATAACAACGCACACGTCAATAAAAACGAAAACAAAATTCATGTAAACAACAGCCAAAACGTTATCAAAAACACACGCGTAGTCTACAATAACTTACATATAAACAATAATACATATTTCAAATACACTCACGTAAACAACAACCACAACGAAAATAGCACGAAACAACAACACAAGTGTAAGCAGTATCCAGGGTAACAACAAACCGTATGTTAACAGCAGCAACACTCACGGTAAAATTAGCCTACATGTAAACAACAATACACACGCCAACAACAAACAAAGCACACTGGTGACAATACAATAGTCCCGAACAACAACGTATATAAAAACCAATGTTTGTGTGGGAAGTGTCACGCCCACTTCTCTTATCCCGCCCTTTTTGGAAAGGTTGTGTATTAATAACTTGCCGTTTTAAAGATATACAGAAAAACCCCAACAACAACAAGGAATTTATGGGTTTAATTAAAGGCCGTCATGGTGTTTTGCTCATATCTTAAACATTTGTGGACCGATCTTTCAATAGCAAACAAATCCGGAGTATGTGTGACATGAATATATAACGACAGAGTTCCCTTCATATCTGGGATCTTCGGAAACCCCATTTCAATTGACGAATTAAAACAATGACCCGCTTACATGTTTGATTTACCAAACATTGGCAAAAGAAAAAATTTTAATAAAATTTTATTGAATTGCGCGGAAGCCGCTTTTAAGAAAAATTTACATAATCTAAAAATGTATATAGTCAAACTTTATTTCGAATTTGATCTATTTTAAATCTAGACAATTTTTAGTTAAGTATAAGTTCAAATTTAGTTCTAGTTCAGTTTAGTTTTTTTAAATTAATTATTTATTTATTTTCAATATTATTTGTATTATTTCTTCAGTTATGGTTCTTGTTCAGTTCTAGTTTAGCTCAACTTCAGTTCTAGCTCAGTGCTAGTTCAGATCTAGTTCAGTTCTTGTTCAGTTCTAGTTCAGTTCTAGTTTAGTTCTAGTTTGGTTCTAGTTCAGTTCTAGTTCAGTTCAAGTTCGGTTGTAGTTCAGTTCTAGTTCAGTTCAAGTTCAGTTCTTGTTCATTTCTAGCTTAGTTCTAGTTTAGTTCTAGTGCGGTTCTAGTTCAATTCTTATTCAATTCAAGTTTAGTTCTAGTTCAGTTCTAGTTCAGTTCTTGTTTCGTTCTTGTTCATTTCTAGTTCCGTTCTAGTTCAGTTCAAGTTCAGTTCGAGTTCAGTTCTATTTCAGTTCTATTTCAGTTCTAGTTCAGTTCTAGATCAGTTCTAGTTCAGTTCTAGTTCCGTTCTAGTTCAGTTCTAGTTCAGTTCAAGTTCAGTTCGAGTTCAGTTCTATTTTAGTTCTAGTTCAGTTCTAGCTCAGTTCTAGTTCAGTTCTAGTTCAGTTCTAGCTCAGTTCTAGTTCAGTTCTAGTTCAGTTCTAGTTCGGTTCTAGTTCAGTTCTAGTTCAGTTCTAGTTAAGTTCTTGTTTAGTTCTAGTTCAGTTCTAGTTCAGTTCTAGTTCAGTTCTAGTTCAGTTCTAGTTCTAGTTCAGTTCTAGTTCAGATCTAGTTCAGTTCTAGTTCAGTTCTATTTCAATTCTAGTTCAGTTCTAGTTCAGTTTTAATTCAGTTTTAGTTCAAACTAAGTAATATAAATAAGTCAATTAAAAAAAGTTCTGGTTGAATAGTATTCCATAGTTTACTTCTTTTTAAGCTTAAATTAAGTACTAGTTCGCTTCTCTCCCTGTCTTTGTCTGGTTCTTTTATATAAAAAAAATCCTGGGTAAACATTTTTAACTAAATATTTTCAGCCATTCTACAACTTCTCATGGATCCTTTTGAAAGTAAACCATAAAACCAATGACACTCATACCTTAATGTTTATACCATTTTCACTTTTATTTCGCTTGTGTTTAAAATTCTGCAAGAATTTTATTGTATCCATAATCGTCTGCCTGATGGCATAAGAATACAATAAAAGAGCTTAACATTACAACTTGTTAAGCTGTAAGATTGTTCTGACAAATAAACTCAAAACTGTCATTTGTATTTTTAGAGTCAAAGAATAAAATTTTGCAATTGCTGTGAAGCAACATACAAAAGAATATGTTAAAATGGCGTTGGTTACCAACGATATCTAGCTTTAAACGCTGAAAATAAAAATTTTCTGATTGCTAGAAAGTTATATTTGTGTGACGCTTGAATTTCAAATTGAATTTTTAAATATTTTTAGAAAAATCTACGGGATTCTAGTCCGTGTTTTAAGTTCTAAAAGTTTAATCAGACAGTTCTTGTGTTACTATTTTTTTTTCAAAATATATATACAAGAATTTGTATATAAAAATATACTCGTACACCTTTATAATTTAAGCAAAATCACTTTTAAAGATTTAAATCTGTTTTTTTTTTTGCAAGAATAATTCGTATAAACACATTTACAAAATAAATAAATCCATAAATATTGTTGTGTTTTGTTGTTATTGTAAGAATTTTATTCTTGCACCACGTTTATCTTAATCCAATTGTCATTTAACTGGCTTTTGTTGTCCCCAAGTGCCCAGAGGTATACACAGCAAAACAATAAAATAAACAAAACAAAGCAAATCGAAAGGAAATAAAAAAGCAACGACAACAACAATTTGTCTGTATTGTTTCTATTTACCCAGAGCACTTATTTTATAAAGCAGCAGCGACAGCGTTGTTGTTCAATAGTAAAAAAGGAAAAAAAGAAAGGCAAAAAATGGCAACCAAAAAAGTAAGTTAAAAAAAATGGTACCACAAAACACCTGTGTATTGTACGACAATATTCATTCATGGAAATCGATGGCCCCCACCCCAAAAAAAAAAAAATTAAAGAACAGAACAGAAAACCTTTAGGCAAATATAAATATAGAATTTTTATATTTAGCGGTGTTAAATTTAATACCCTTCAATTTCAAATGTAGTCCGACTTTTTATATAAAAAACCAAGTTATTTTTTAAAAAGTGCAACATGTTGACATTTTGTGCAAAGAGTAGTGTTTTCGAGACTTTGAGTGTAAAGTGTGTGACTTTTTGTTAAACAAAAATGTGATGTTTGTATTAAAAAGTTTTCCTTTTTTTTGAGAAAGAGTGATTTAAATTCAGTTTTGTGGAAAATTTAAATATTTTGTATCAAAATGAAAAGTTTGTTTAAAATATAACATTTCGCGTAAAAAAAAATTTTCCTTTTTGTATAAAAAGTAAATTTTGTATAAAAGTGACTTTTAAAATAAAAAGTGACTTTTTGTCTTAAAACTGGCATTTTGTAAAAAAGTAACATTCTGTGTAAAAAGTGACTTATTGTAAAAAAAGTGAAATATTTTTTAAAAAGTGATGTTTAATACAGAAAGACACTTTTTAGAAAAAATTCACTCTTTTTTCAGATTTTTTTACAAAAAGTCACCTCTGCCACAAAAATTCACTTCTTCTACAAAAAGTCATTTATTTTTATGAAAATTAACCTTTTTTACGAAAAGTAACTTATTTATACCAAATGAATAAACAGGGTTGTTTGTAAACAATTTGAAAATTTTAAATTTTATTTTCTTCTTGCTGATGAATGAAGAAAATTAAAATGTTTTATAATAAACGAGGTTTGTAAAGTCGTCAGAAAATAGTTCTTACTCCGACTCCAACCGCTGAAATCTTTAAGTTCGACTCCGACTCCGACTGCGAGTGCGACTCCAACTCCGACTCCTACTTGATGCTAAATGTATATAGGACAGGTCCACATTTGACGTTAAACCCTTTTTTTAATGCAGTACCCTTAAAATGGTAAAATATAGCAAGTAAATTATTCTGGAAAAATTTCAAATAGATATTTTTAATATTGCATCGCCAAAAATTAGAAAAATTTTTTAAATTTTTCATGCCGAAAAATTTGGAGTCGGAGTCACGAGTTTTTTATAGGTACTTCGACTCCGTCTACGGTTCTTGTAGAGAAATCTCGACTCCGACTCCACAGCCCTGCAAAAACAATGAGTGAACGTATCGGTACTTTGTACGAAACAATGTCTTTTTCGGAAAAAGTTTACATTAATGAAATATAAGGACTTTTTGCTTAAAAACTTGTAAAGCACTTTTTTTATAAGAAAAAAGTACCTTTTTGTCCAAACTTTTTAGTTTTAATTTTAATAATTTTAAATTTCATGTGCGTAAATGTTCGTCGTTCACTAATTTTGTGTAATTAATGTGCCAAGAGCTTCGCCACTTTTACTAATTTAAATAAAATTATCACATCTTCTTCTGTGTGGCTTTTGTAAATAAGGGTACTTTTTTATCTGTTTGCTCAAACAGATTAACGGTCTAATGTTATCGTTGTGGGAGTATGTTTATTGTGGGCTATTAAGGAATCTCATGGTGCCAATTATTTTTTTTTTTTTGTATATTACAAAAAAAGTAATGGAAACAAGAGAAGGATATTAAATATTAGTAAGATGTAATGAGCAACGGATTGAGTAAGAGTGCACACAGTCTTAAACTAGTATTTATGGTTTTATAAATGTTCATTTTTTAGTAACTAAAATAACTATTTACATTTTTTGTACCGTGTGGACTGATTTAAACGATGATAAAACAAATTTACAATATTTTTGTATCTTCCTTAGTCTGCTTTCACACGTTTCATCTTTTGATGCTCAACTCTTATGTTTTTAGGTGAGAGAAGAAAGAAGAAAGGGGGTTAGTACGGAGATGCCTGTACTCGGGCAGTACGCTTTGTGTTTTTATTCGTTGATATATGCACAACAATGGCTGCATGTAATTTTTTTCTTTTTTTTCTCTTTGATTCGCTGTAAATAAGATTGTTGTTGTTTTGAACCGAAAAAAGTTGAAACCGATTGCTGCGTGTGATTATATTGGCATCTTTAAAAGGGAATTGAAGAAAAGTTGAGCATCAAAAGATGAAACGTGTAAATTTAGACTTACTAATGTCTGTGAAAAGTCAACTTCTTCCCTTAGGCTTCTTTCCCTTTTTCTAGTTGTTTGTTAGTATTAAAGCATAGGCACTCTTAAACATTCTCAGTTGGCAAAATGGTCATAGATGCAAATGTCGTCAACGATGTCCTTAGGACATTTTTGAATTTGTCGCCTATATAACATTGATGACGACAACTTAAGTAAAAAATAGTGTATTTTATTTTATTATTTTATATTTGTTTAAAATCATATTTACGTCTTTTTTGAACACATTTTTTTAAATTTTTCTTGAATAATACTTAATTGCAGATAACGTAAGCGACCATTGCATGCATTTTGTCGTGTTTCAAACCACATTGACTACAAAATGCATGCAATTGTCGCTTACGTTGTCCAATAATAAAAAAAAATTAAAAACTTTTAATTTGTATTTAATTTAAAATTAAAATTTCTTGATATTTTGCTTTTATTATCGTTATTTTTGATAATAAAAAATTAAAAAATAAATTAACCTGAATGTTAAAAACGTTTTTTTACTCTCCTGAAAAACAATTGTGAAATCGGACATACGTGAATTGATGGTCCAAGAAGCACAAACAAATTAATGTTCCTGCTGACTACATTGCCATATGTTAAGTTCAGAACCCATTCCCTTACTAATCAACAGCCTATTGAAGGTCTGACTTTTTCAGTCCCCTATTTTCGAGCCCAGTCTCCCAAACTCATCGGCCATTTCATTAGCGGTGATGTTGCAGTTACCAGGTACCTAGCATACACTTACTACATACTCTCCTAAAATTTCCCTCAGAGCTCTTCTACAATCAATTACTAGTTTGAATTCACAGCCCATCAAGGCCCTAAGAACTGTCCACATATATAGTGACCGTCGAGTCCCAGCAATGTTACCTCTTACCAATTCTACGGCCTTCAAAATCCCTAGAGCCTCCGCCAAAAATATACTGCAGTCGTAAGGAAGCCTATTTGACCTTGAAGTATCTATATCCACAAAGTCACCTTATCCTGGTTATAGCGGAAAATCTGCAGTATCACCGATATATCAGTATTCGTTACATCCCTAACTGTCACTTACCTATCAGCGACTAAATGGTAGATAGTGTTCACAATACTGTAATTAACGGCACTATCAAGGTAATGTTGCTAATCGGGCATTTACGACCTTATAAGGAAAATGTGGTTTATATAGTCGTCAATGACAACTTTAACCACATTGTTACCCATATGATCATTAACGCAATCTGCATGATAATGTCACTCACATGTCGTGTACGACTTAAGTGCTCTTTGTTCGAATTAGTCGTCGACGATTTGCATTGGATGTCGCCAACATGTCGTCAGGGATTTACTAGGCGTCTTGTACGCGTCGTCGACGTTGTCTTGAATACATGGCCAACTGGGTTCTTATATGCTTCCTGCAATCGTTTCGAAATTCTGGGTAAGTGTTTGTATGTGTATGTTTACATATACATTTAACTTTGTCGCTGAAAATTTAAAAGTGCTGTTAGGGGATTTAAAAAACAAATAGATGTAAAAAAAAGAATTAACACCGCTAGAGATGAATGTTATACTGGCACTTGAAAATGTTGTAATTGTTGCAAAATGCTATAATACTTAGTATTTCAAATATGCGTTTTTACAACTATAGCACTGCAAATAATAGGACCAGTCCAAACACTCGTGTAAAGAGTAGCCCACAAGGGACTAGGACTAGTCCAAAAGTAGCCCAAACGTATGGAAAAAACATGGTCTATTTAACATTACGATGACCTAGGGCAGGACCATATAACTCAGCTTTGGACTACAAAGGAGAAGTTTTAAAACTACTCCATGGTTTACTCAAGAGGATTATTTTTGAAGTCGTTTAAAAACGAAAGCACGTCGTTAAACGATGACATGGTCCATCTTGCATTACATCGGACCAGTCCATGGAGTAGTTCATTTTATCAAAATGGATCAGGTGGTCCAAAATTATTTGCATGGAGGGTAGTGCATTAGTTACGATTTAATTAGTAAATAAATGATTTTTTTTTTTTTTTTTTTTTTAACGAACTTTAAGAATTTTTGGAAATTGATAATGAATTTAAAAACATTTTTTTAATGCCTGTGTTCGATTATGCAGATCGAGGATCATTTAAAAATTTATATCATATTTCGTGTTTTGGTAATAAAGCGTTGTTTGTTATCTTCAGCTTGCTGAGATTACAAGTATTAAAAACATTCCAACTAGACGATTTTCTCATCTTCTAGAATTTTATTTAAGTTATATATTTGCCCATGTAATATTACATTGGTTGCTGAGTTTCAACTAAATGATGCACAAATACGCATACAACACTATTGCCATTATTTTGGCTAGAAAACAACACCAACTCGTAAAAAGCGATGAGGCCTAGTTTTTCCTCAATAAACCTAATTATAGATGCGAAGTATTGCGTGGAATAACTTAAGAAGGATTTTTGGATCCTATATTTTGGCAACGATTGAAGACCTTTTACAAATAAAGGCACACATCAATCTAGGACTGTACAGAGTGGCGCAGAATGAGCTATATGGCTTAAAATGTTTAAAACTTTTTCGTTTATGCTATAATGTATTTAATTTTTTTTTCTTAATACAGCACAGAAAAATTTTTTTCCACCAATTAAGGTATTAATCAAAAATAAAATCTGTTTTAAACAAATTTTTAGTATCAAGAAAACGCTTAATTCACTTGATTAAATGTTTAATTTACTTGATTAAACGTTTAATTCACTTGATTAAATTTTTAATTTAATCTGATTTTATTTTTAATTAATGCTTTAATTGGTGAAAATTTTTTTCTGAAGGTATATCATTGGGGAATTTCGCTTGATCAACTTTGAAGAATTATGTGCTGTAGGTAGTGACCAGTTTTGCTTTGCACATACATACGTGCACTTTTTACCATATTTCCCATAACTTTATGCAAACTTTTTGGTGTAATATTCATGATTTTATTACGAATGCCGGTTTTAAGTTGGGGTATGGTTGTTGGCTTGTTAACATACACCCTTTCTAAGAAAAATCATCAAATCATAAAGATTTGGCTCCGATATAAATTTCAATTAAAATATGTTAAATTCCCCAAGTCTTTTTCACAAAATGCTGATGTAAAAATCAAAAAAAATTAAAAATATAATAATAAAATTAGAACTCAAACAGTAAAGGTCTTTCAGCGCCACCCTGTTCTTTCAACAATATGGAGGCACAGCTCACAGAGCTCATTTAACTTTTCCTCTCCTGAGCGAAATTTTTGGCGATCGATTGCGAAATTAATCGATTTATTACTGGCCAACCGATTAAACGGTTTTTGATTTCTTGAAATGTAAGATCACCCATCAGCTGGGATCTGAATTAGCGCACTGGTATAAAAAATTCTTAAAAAATTAAAAATAAAAGCTCTGGAAGGAGCAAGTTAGGCCGAAGCCAACAAGAGACACCTTTTAATATATATATTCCTTTCAAAACGTTATGGAAACATTTTGCCAAACTTAAATCTTAATCTTAAAGCTTCTTGCACAATCAGAGAAACAATTTCGTTTTTTCTTCCATCTTTTTTCTTTCCAAAGTATTTCATATATTTTTCTTTCATTTTTAGAACAAAGATGTAACTAAAATTTTTTTAAAAATGTTACTAAAGTTGAGTGAACTAGAACTTCAGCAACATTTTGTATGAAATTGTTTCTAACGTTTAAAATAATTTTATTTAGCTTTGAATGAAAATTTCAACAAAATGTTGTAAAAAATAATAATAAATGCATAATATTGTTGTGGCTAAAATTTGCAAACGGGTTCTTAATGCAAAATGTGTGTGGTTGCAATAAAAATTGTTGCTCTTTTATGAACACCAAGTGAAAATGTCTTTTTTGATTGTGAACGAGAAGCTTAATAAATAAAACATTTTAATAAAGTTAGAAAGAACAAATTTGTTCTCTAAACAAATTTTAACGTTACTAGCGTGCCACCCTTTATAAAGGTAATCAAGAAGAGACATTTTGTGTGTGTTATTTAAATTCTTATTAAGTCAGAAAAAATATTTTAATAATAATTTAATTTTTATACTGTTAATTACTTAAATTAACAAATAAATTGTCTTAAGTAGTCTCAAAATACTCAGAGGACCTGAATGAAAAACAACACATAAAAGTAGACAGTAGGCCCTTCTACTGTCTACTTTTCTACTTATTAAAACAATTAAAAGAAAAATTTACGAGTATGCTTCTTGCAATTAAAAATTTTTAATTAAAAATACGATTGTTTAAACCGTCTTCCTCTCGTGTTGGGTATTTATTGTGATTAATTAAAATAGCAACTTTACAATTTATACCTTCAGACTTTTTTATAACGTCTACGTATTTTAAATTTTAGTTTTATTACCGTTACAAAGCAATAAAATCAAAAATTTCTTACAGCATTTATTTCTAAAGCAAAAGAATTAGCTATATAGTACAGTGGACCCTTTTACATTACGGCATTTTACTAATTCAATAAAACGGTATCGCGTCTTTCAAAAATTATAAATTAAAAAAAAGCCAAGTCATTAAAGAAAAGCTTAATAAGAAAGCATTTTAAAGTTCCAAAATCTTCTAAAATAAAAATTATAAAAGATTATTAACCATTTCACTATAAAAAATTTTTTTAAAAATAAAATCAATTTTTAGTTTAAACTTTCATTTGCGTTTTTTAAAGGGGGGTCTCTGTAAAATCTTTTAAAATAATTGCAAAAGTAAAAAAAATGCTTAAGAGTTTGTGTTTCATTACAGTAATTTTAAATGAGCACGCTATTGTTTAGTAATAAAATGACTACGTAGTTCTATAAACATCCTTCCGTTTCCGTTAAAAATGCAAACACTTTCTCTCTCTCTCTCTCTCACTCTTCTTTAAAACAAGAACACACAAAGGAACTCATGCATAAAATAACATTCAAAACAAGTACATACATTTGTACTAACATAACCAACATACTCTATGTAGTTTTCAAATTGCATTTTGTAACATTTAACAATTATGTACTCAAATGTAAAATGTTACCACTTTTACAATTCGCTAAAACGATGAAATCGTTTTCACTTTTACTGTGGCAAAGAATATATAAGGTTGAATCCAAGAATAAAAATTATTTTCGTGAGTATAGATTTTTTTTATTCATAAATAAGATTTCGTTGTGATGTGCTACATTCCCAATTTTTTTTTTTTTTTTTTTTTGGAAAACAGAATTGACTTTTTGTTTGTGCATAAATTTGCTTTTGTGTAAAAAGTGAAATTTTTTGTAAATGTGATATCTTGGGGAAAAAAACAGAAGTAAGGAAGAACATGTAAATTAATTAAAATAGATAATCATTCGAAGGAAATTTCGATCTACCAAAGGTTTAAATACAATTTTTGTTTAAAGATTAAAGACTGGCTGCCAGCAGTCGTCAATGGCTGTGAATGCTAAACGGCAAAACCCTTTGAAGAGATTAAGTGGTTACAAATGAAACATGTAAGGGTAACCTGTCCGTGAAAACCTGGGTTCGATTCCCGCGGCAGTCAAGAATGAAAAACTATCAATAAATTTGAATTAATTTCATGTTGTAAAATTTCTTTCTTCAATAAAATAATTTAATGAAAATTAAATTTGATGAACTAATTAGTATATCAAAAATTTTGATTAAGAACCATAAACAGTTCAACAAAATAACAACAATACAATACAATTAGTGTTTTTTTTTGTGTAAAAATTACTTTTTAAGTCAAACGTGTCTTTTTGTGTAAAAGTTTGATTTTGTGTGAAAGGTCAGCGTGATTATTTGCAGTAACAGTAGCTTTGTGTATAAAATATGATTTTTTTTAAACAACCCAGCGGTAAATGTTGAAGGAATCGCAAGTGCCAGGGCGTTTTGAAGGCCTCTATAGTCCTTTCTAAAAGATTTGTTCCTTTTGATATTATGCCGGAGTCGCCAAAAAATAGTTCTTACTCGAAATCCAACGGCTGGAATTTTTTAAGGCCGACTTCGATTCTAACTCCGTTACCAACTCCGTTACCAACTCCTACTTTTACATTGATGCTAAATGTTTATGAGACTTGCCCTTATTTGACTTTAAGCTCTTTTTTTTAATACAGTACTTTTAAATGGTTAAATATAGCAAGAAAATTATTTTATAAAAATTTCTAATCGATATTTAAAATATTGCATAGCAAATTTCGAGGAATTTTTGTTTTGGAAAATATAAGAAAATTTTAATGCCCAAAAAAAAAACGTGTGAAAGCAAAATTTATCAACCTTCTGTATTTGTTAAATTTGAAAGACACGTGCAACAACATATGGGTTTTTTACATCTGACAAAGCCACTGCAAAATACATATCGTGTAAAAGTAAAAGCCTTTAGTAAACGAATACATTGCGAACCAGCTGTTCCATTCTCCTAACCAAGGTTATGTACAGATAGGAACTCTAACGTTAACGTGACGTTGCGTTTAAGGTGAACCTAATACTATTAATATATTGCTCCGTTTTATTGATAAAGTGAACATTCTATCCATTTTTTTACTTATAAAAATTTTGACAAATTTTCTGTATTATTGATAACTACCAACGACTGCAGTCGACCGAAACATTCCTTATATTCCCTTTTAAAATTCCTTCATCTGAAAGCCTTTAAGAACGGAGGAGTGTGAAAGGCCTTGGCTTACAATAAGAGCCCGTGAAAAAAATAAATGCTTCTGCTTCTGTCTGCTAAGTAATGCCTTCGATTAGGTCTTTTAACTCATTCTTTTTACCACTGGAAAGTAATTATATCCTTCACCACTAGCGGTGAATGAGGGTATACTAAGTGTGTCATCCCGTGTAAAACTTTTTTATATTCAACTAAGACCCCATAAAGTATATATAGTTCTGGTCCTTGAATAATTTTAAGTCTGTTAAGCCATGTCCATCTCTCTGCCCGCCTTTTGAAAATACGCTCACTTTCGAAAAACTCAAAAGAAAAGAACATTATTGGTGTCAAATTGTTTAAGGTTATCCTAAGCAGTTTGAGTCAGTAGGACAAGAGTCCAGTTGGATAAGGGTTAGAAGGATGAGAGTTATGAATTCAAATGTGGAAGCACCACCCAAAAAAAATTTATGATTTTGTTACAAAAACTAACATAAATAGTTGCGGAATACACATATTGATATAAGTTTTAGCACAAATTCATTAAATTTAACTAGAAATCATACCACAAAATTTCGTAAAAGCCAGTCCATAATTTTCCATAGGCCCCATATAAAGCCCACTCTCGGAAAACACTTTATTACGCGTAAAACTGAAACGAATAACGCTATTGTAATAAATTTTGGTTCGTCACACTGTCATATGACTAGAAATCCCACTGTCAAATTTCTTGAAGATCGGTCCATAATTTACCACAGGTCCTATAAAAAGCCCACTCCTAAAATATCCTGGCTGTCGGTGGAGGATATCAAGGATTCAGCACAGTCGAATATACTCTAACTTGTTTTTGTATTAAAAACGATTTGTTGAGACTTTTACTAATAGTCTGTTACAATAATTAGTATTGTGGTCTGTAACTCTGCAAATAGTGTGTCTTTTGGCAACAAATTTACTCGTTTTTGTGTAAAAATTCAGTTTTTTATCCAATCTAGGTTTTTGTTAAAAAAAATTTGCTTTTGTTAATTTTTATATATTTTGTACATCACTGTAGGTTTAATTCTCAATTCCTGCGTCTGTGTGTGTTTTGCTGTTTATTTGTTTGCCTGTAAACAAATAACAACTGCAAAAACATCAAAAACCGCTTGTATTTTATTCTCTCTTTATGTTTTAGTTTCTATTATTGTTGTTGTTGTCGTTTCATTATCTGTTTAACATCAAAACACACGAAAGGGAAATAAATGTTTTTAAAAGCGGAACTAAAATGTTTGGGGCGTTTTAATTTGCCTGATGTAATGATGATATTGTAAGTATGTGCACGTGTAGGAATGTAAAAGTGAGTGCAAATGTGAATTTGAATGTATATAGACGCACATACATACATCTACTATACACATATTGGTAAATAAATGGCTTAAAGAAATGTACATGTGCTCATGAATGTGTTCTTTTTTTTTTTTTGCTGTTTTCGCAGCAGCATAAATAGCAATTGCAATTACAATAATAGTGAAATTAAGCTTTAAATAGTGTACTTGGGATGTTTCTTTTATTACTGTTTTGGTTGTTGTTTAGTGTAATTTTGAAAAACAAAGAGATATTAGTGGGCAAAAAGACTTGTTTGTAAAAAGTGGGAAACTTAAGAAACAATGCATTGTATTGTTTCATATAAAATTTGAAATTTAAATAAAATAATTGGAATAATGCACAATAGGAAATTATATCCATTTTTTTTTGGCAACATTTTAAAATTTAAATGTTTTGCAAATTTATTTGTTTTGTCCCAATTCACACGATACAGGTCTTATTTATCTGCTTGCTACTTTAAAGGCGAGAGAGACGAGGGGAAAAGAAACGACTACTCGGCTTGATGCACTCTGTATATTAGGGGTATAACCAAAAAAAAATACCTATCACGACGGGGTGGCCACTGATGTATATATCAAGAAAACAGTTTTTTGAGATCAATTTGGATAAACAACCTCCCCCCAAACCGGTTTTTCTTAAAACTTTCAAAAAAATATTAATATTTGAATTTTTATTTTTTAAATACCATACATACAGTCATGCACTATATATTAACTTCAGATACTACAAATTATCTTTGTTGAAGGAAATAAACTTTAAGTTCAAAGTGCGTGTTGTTTTGCAATGTTGAAAAATATCTTGCACAAGTTTGATTCCACGTTCCGCGAAAATGTAACTTCGTTGTTGTTTTTGAATTTTAGAGTCTTCTCTCACCCAATGTTTAAGAAAGCATTCCCGAGCATATGTAAATTGTTCCAGTGATCAACGAGTATATGGGATAGAGAACCTCTCTGGCTTAGCGAAACTGTAAGCAAATTAAAATAAAAGTAAACAATTGGGATTGTGAGGTTGGTTCCATTTTGTTAAAAAAAAAGAGTTTCCGTGCTATTTTAACATACTTTTAACTGTTTGGATGTAGTATAATTGGTAGTAAAGGTCTAATTTGTAAAATAGCATAAAAATATAAATGAATGGTTTGTGTTTTTACAATAACGAATAAGGAGAAAAAAAAAATCCCAATACTAAACTTCAAAGAGATTTGGGGAGGGAACGTTTTTAACGCCCGCAAAAAAGTGACCCCACTTTTCATCATAGATTTTCATGGTATATATGGCATGGATAGGTATTTTTTGATAATTTAAAAAATTGTTCAAAAGTTATACCCCAACTGTATATGGGCATTTCCTGGGGTCACGAACGTACGTTCGTACGCTTTTGATGTACAAATAATATAGAAAACAAAACTTTTCCTAGCTTTTTTTTTGCGATTCGATAGCATTTGGGTAGCTGTATGTTTAGTGCAAAAAATGAATTTCATCGAGTTTAAGTTTTCATAATAATAGTTATTAACATGTGGTCACGAACGTACGCAAAATAGAAGTCAACTTTGGCTGACAGCAGTTAAATGTAAAAATCTGCGTAATGGAACGGAATATTCAAAAGTGATTAATTTATTTTAAAAGTGTATTAATGTAGGTCTCCATGCAGTATTTACCAGAAAAAAAATATCTCTTTTGGTTTTTGTTTAATTGGCTTAAGTACCGGTCGCGAACGTACGATTTTTCCATATGTTTTTTTATTATTATCACATTGCAGTTTCCCATTAATGTCTTCAAATTTCCTTAACAAACAACTAAATACTCAATTTACAATTGATTGTTATGAAAAGATTATGAAGAAAGAGTGTAAACATAACATATTTTTGCATGTAAGATAAGCATATAAAAATGTGTTTAGAAGTAGAAAATATAAAATTTTCCAGTTTCCAGTGCAATTTCCTCAAGTAAAACAGCTGAGACATGCCAAGAAACCATTCTTTTAAAACAACATAGACTTTTTTTTAATAATAAACAATAAAAGACGATGATTATCAACATTTTATTTTTTCATCCTGGTAGACCATTCTGGGGAAATGCCCATATACGTTTTGTTTTCTTATTCGTAATTTACAGCAGGTTTATTTTAACAATTATTGTTTATATTTAGTTATACAACGTTAATTTCGTAGCATGTGTAGTTTTTTATACATTCATACAAATTGAATAACAGAATAAGTAATAAGACTCGCATTGTTTGAACGCCAAAGATAGTTCAAAGAAGCAAATGTAAAAAGATAATCAATAAGACTTGCAGCGTGCAATAGTGCAGCTTCTCTTGATCTGTTTGATTAGTTTTCTTGCTAAAAAAATCGTATTCAAATTTATTTTAATTTTAGAAAAGTTTCAGTGTATAATCTAACGTTATTCATCGCAGAACAGTAACGAAACCCTTAGCTCAACTAGACTACCGGGCCAATTTTTAACAGAGCGAGTTCTGGGGATAGAAAACGATTGAGAAGCTTATTGTCCACAAATCCTAATTATTTTTTTCGCCTACGTTGACTCCTTTTCCAGATATCTGGACTCATCCCCTAGAGAATTCAAAAGAGTAAATTGTCCTTAAGTTGCTTCAACTCGCTCTGTTAAAAATTCTGGGATTAAAAATCGATGGAGAAACTTATTGTCCACAAATCCTTATCTTCTTTTCGACCACGTTGACTCCACGTTAACATAAGTTCTGTTAACATAACAGAATGTGTCTAGGGTTATAAATTTTAAATTTAACTTCACACACATGAAATTTTTAAATAATGCTAGAAAATGTGGTAGATGCTCAATCAGTTTTTTCATGGCAAATGACTTTAAAAAATGATTGCAAGCCAAAAACTACAATTTTGGGTTGATTTATTTAATTCAAATGTTAATGTAAAGTTTTAAGAATTTATACAATTACTCCGCAAGCATCTCTACACCCTTCATATATAATCATCTGCTTAATGAAATAATTATGTGCGACATGCTGCAGAGTGTAAAACAGGCATTAGTTTTGCTTGAAAAATGAGAGTTGAGGGTACGTGTTGGAGTAATCACTGGTCACTGTTGTCTCAGATATCATCAGTTTATATTAGGTGATGTTATTACCAAACAATGCAGTTTCGGCGTGATGGATGATTAGGGAAAGTCTTAAAATCCTGAATTTCAAAACCCCATATTTTAAAATACGGGATTTCGAAGTCCTTTACATAGAAATAAAAAAATTTCATATTTAAATACGAAAATCGGATATTTGATTAAAAAATTTTTGAATTTTCTGCGATGGCGATGTTTGCGGTATCAATAAAAAAGATTGTAGGTATAGTTATTGGACCAATTTTGTTGAGCCAATAAAATAAATTGTTGCCTATAAAATACTTTTTTTCAACAAAATGTTTACGTAATTTTTTAAAATAAATTGTTGGAAATATCAGATAAATCAAACAAAATATTTATCGAATCTTTATTTATTTATTAATAATGATGATTTAAATTCCCAATTCTTATTCTTTGAGAAATACACCGAAATATATTGTTGGGGGATAAGTTAGATCCTATGCGTATTTCTCTGGTTGCTTAGGCCAGATCATCAGGAAACCTTCTTCCAACGATCTTGTAAAAACTAAAGATATTACACAATTAAAACTGTTAAGCGACTGAGAACAACAAACTCTCTAGTCTTATTTGCAACGATATCAAAGCTATTGAAAAATGGATAAGAGTTGAAAAAAACTGTCTTTACTTTGATTTAAATTATTTTTTTTATTTTTTTTTTTTTTTTTTTTTTTTTTTATTGAATCTTCATATTTTAAATATGAACTAACAATAATTAATCAAATCTTAACCTAATACGTTATTTTATGTCCTGCCAGTGCCAGACAAAAATTTTCTTCATCACGGGTTCTGTTCACTTATATAGGTGTTTATTGCTCATCTAATTGGGTAAGTGCTGCAGTGTCTCTTCTTCTTAAGCGAGTGTGGCCGCCATGGTTTAAAATATTTCGAGCTAGTGGATTTGGGTGTTGTTCAAGCCTTTTTAAAATATTTTACTGCATATTTTGTAATCATAGTTTTTACTAAAGGAACATTGAGATCCTTGTGAATATTTGAGTTTTTAACATACCAAGGGGCAGCTGTAATTATTCAAAGAAGTTTATTTTGGCGCCTTTGAATTTTTTCGATATTAGAGGCCGAGGCAGTGCCCCATAGTTGAATACCGTAGCACCAGATTGGCTTTAAGATGGAGTTGTAAAGTAAAAGTTTGCAGTCGAGACTTAGGACAGAGTTTCTTCCAATAAGCCAATGAATTTGGATGGCTTTTAGTTTCATTTGAGATAATTTTGCCTCTATATGGCTTTTCCACGTTAAACGGCGATCTAGATGAATACCGAGGTATTTTACATGCGAATTTTGAGGCACTAAATGATTATTGATTTTAATAGGGGGGCATGTTTCCCGACGCAAGGTAAATGTTACATGTACGCATTTTTGCTCATTGACCTTTATCCTCCATTGCTTCAGCCACAGTTCGAGTTGAAATATATGATCCTGTAGGTATCGAGATGCTTCTTGACTGTTTTCGTGCACGCTTAGAAAAGCTGTGTCATCAGCAAATGTTGAAGTTTGGGTGTAGTTGTTTATTGGCATATCCGAAGTATATATTAAGTATAAAAGTGGGCCTAGGATGCTTCCCTAAGGGACTCCAGCTTCAATTGGTTGAGGAGAGCTTAAATAATCACCTTCTTTAATAATAAACTTTCGACCGACTAAGTAGCTTTCTAACAGCTTGTGTGTGTTTACTGGTAAGTTTAGCTTCAATTTATGTAATAAGCCTTCATGCCAGACTTTGTCAAAAGCTTGAGAAACATCGATGAAGAGAGCGGAACAATATTTTCTTTCTTCAAAGGCTTTTCTTATTGCGTTTACTATACGATGGGTTTGCTCAATTGTGCTGTGTTCTCTTCTAAAGCCGAATTGGTGGTTAGGAATACATCTGTTTTCATTTAGAATTGGGGTTAATTTTGACGCTAACAGCTTCTCAAACAGCTTTGATATATTTGAAAGTAAACTTATAGGCCTATATGACTCAACTTTTGTGTGATCCTTTCCTGGTTTAGGTATCATGATGACTAAGGAAACCTTCCACTTTTGAGGATAGTATTCCAGGCGTAAAATAGCATTAAAAATAAAAAGAATAATTCTCCTTGCTATGCTGGGTAGCTCCAAAAGCATTTTGTTGCTGATCTTATCAAAACCCGGAGCCTTCTTGGGGTTTAAATCACAAATAGCCTTTTCGATTTCTCTTATCTCAAATCTTAGGGGAACAGCTGCTCTAGCAGCAACAGGTGGTAACTCGACCGCCATATCGTGAGATATGTTAGGGGTAAATACGTGTTTTAAATGATTAACAAACAGATTTCCTTTTTCAACATCATTTCTTGCCCAACTTCCATTCAAGTTTCTTAATGGCGGATTAGCGACAACTTTTTTTATTTTTTTTTATTGAATATGAAAAAATAACACAGCCCGACAAAATTAAAAAAAAATTTTGCTTCTTTGAATTTATCAACTAATTCTAGTTAATTTGGGTACGCTGAATTCAAATCTGTAATCAGTTTGTCTCTATCAGCTCTAGTTTTCATGATATAGCTTTTTTATACCCTCCACTTATGACCTCCATTTATGACCGTCTGTTAGTTTTTTCAAAAAAATTTTTTCATCAAAATTTCTTATTTACAGTTATGGTAGTTGCCAAAAAAAACATTTTTTCCGTAAAAAAATTTTTTGTGTAATTGCTAGCTGATTAACGGGAATTTTATATGTACAATATTATCGAGAACGTTATTTTTTCTTGTTGCACTCTTATTGCAGTTGGCAAAGTTTATTAAAAAAGTGTTGATCTGTGGCAACTACCATAACTATAAATAAGAAATTTTGATAAAAAAATTTTTTTGAAAACACTAACAGACGGTCATAAATGGAGGTCATAAGTGGAGGGCATAAAAAAGCTATATCATGAAAACTAGAGCTGATAGAGACAAACTGATTACAGATTTGAATTCAGCGCACCAAAATTAACTAGAATCAGTTGATAAATTCAAAGAAGCAAACTGAGTGTTGGCCTGTGTAATTAATTATTTTTTCATTACATATGTTTTTTGAGCGTTTTTTTGCAAGGCTTAATTTTGATATATTTTTTCATTGCATCAAATAAAAAGCTTTAACTAGCAAAATCAGTGCTTGCTTAGAGAAAATACTTGAAGCTTTATGTAGCGAAATTCGGGATTTGGAATTCAGGATTTTAAGTTTCGGTCATAGAACCTCAACTAATGATAAGACATCTGAAGGCTCTGCATACTGAACGCATCATGGGTCCCACTGTAATTAATGCAATTTGACCTGAGAAATTATTTGCCTTCATAGGCAGTTGGTCAAGATATTAACTGCTCAAAATTTCCAACAAGTCGCATTGTTTTTTGCTTCTTAGATCTATCTTAATTATCGACCATGGATTCTAAAGCTTTGCTTAGTTGTTTGTAGGTGAGATAAGGGACTTTATTTCAAAAAAGTACTTTTCTGATACCTTTCACGTAATTCAAAAATAATTTAACTTTTTTGATACAAAATTTTCTTTATAGCTTCTATTATTTATTAAAGTTTATCTTTTACAATTTCTTTAAGATTTAAGAAACCATTACAAGACAATACCATATACGAGATAAACATTTAAATTGTTTTTAATCAATGAAGCAAATATTTAGTAGATATTTGTTATTAAAATCTTCATACATCATTAAGAATTTGTTTGAATATACTTTTAATTAAGATAATTTCAAAATAAATTGTCTTTTATTTTTTAATATAAACAAAACAAAAGTTTTCATATTCATGCATATATATATGACACACATATTATTATGTATATAAATATATGTGTGTGCATTTGTATAGTTCTTGTCTTGTTATTTGTATTTACTTGAGTTTTCTTTGTTCAAAAGTTTAATCATTGATGAAATCTTTGTGCAAATAAATAAAACAACTTAATAAATTCTTATTGAGTGACTTATTTATTTATTCACTTTGCCAGAACTTTTTATATTAGAAAAAAAATTAATAAATTTTATCTTGTCTATAATAAATTTTTCTAAATAAGGATTTTCGTTTAATATTTGGTTTGTGGCTGATTGTGTATTAGGTCAAAAAAATTTATTTACTATTAAGTCGTAATTGTAAGTCGAAAATTACAAGTTAACAGCAAGTGGTTTTTAATACGAGGCGTATGATTAATATTTAATGATGTAATTAATTAAATATTGCTCATATGTATGTACTTTGTTTTCGGTAATTAAATGAATTAGTTAATTAGTTCTGAAGAAAATAAAAGTACTTTGGGTAGCGGTAATGAAATCAAGACTCAAATTGAAGAAAAACAACATGCTGGTCAACGAGGCATAACTTTCTCTAGCATACGACATCAAACTCGCAATTTACTTAAAAAGTGGATTTAGCAGGTCTGCATATTAAGCCGATGGTATAGAATATATTTGGCATAGACCTTCAGAGACACCTATTTCTGTAACGTACATTTGCTTCTTTTTTGTACTATAATAAAATAACAATTTTTGTTTTTCACGTTTTTAATTTAAAATAACTAAAACTAATAGCAGCAACGAAACTAAATTTTTGAATCATTGTTTTTATTTTGTAGGTGAAAGTTTTCGAACGATTTGAAATTGATTAGTGCCGCTTCTGATCATGTGGATTCTCTTGTGGTGTAACCGTTCTAAATATTTTTTTCTTGTTTGAGGTGGTGAAAGCATGCATTCGACGCTATAGCTATATTTTTTATTTGAAGGTTTAGCTGCTGCAGAGTTCATTCACTTCTTTAGCCGCATATCAAGAAAACCTTTATTCCCCTATTAAAATGGATTTCCCGCTGGCTAAAATTTTGCAGAAATTCCAAATACCTTTTTCTAGTACAAGAAACTTTTTAATTAATTGTTATTAATTTATTCATACACATCCTTTTAAATTTAATAAAAAAAAAAAAAAATAAAACAGCCATTTAAGACATTTTATTCTCCGTTTGTGCCAAAATGTCACTCTTGTAGTAATTTTACAAAAGCTTCTTTCTGTATTCCAGGAAGGATTTCAAAGTTATATAAAATTTCTTTTAAACATTGTTTTTCCTACATAAAAAACACATTTTTTATAAAAAAATTTTCGAAATACAAAATCTGTATAACCCCCTCAAAAATAGTAAATGAAAACACCAAAAAATAATGGTGGTCCAACCATTTAATTGTGAGTCACAACTCAACGTCAAGTTTCTTGCCAAACTTAATTTGAAATTTCTTTGTTTCAGTGTTTGAAAAATTCAACCATGGAGAGGTACACAATTGAGCAGCGCGTTAGGATTGTAAAAGCCTTTTACGAAAATAAGCGTTGAAATCAAAAACCATTTCGTGAACTTCATGATTTTTTTGGATCAGCATAATCGATAAAATGTGACCACAATTGGGAGAATTGTGTGCAAATTTCAGCAAACCATTTCTGCAGAAAATGTCAAAACACCTGTTTGGTGGGGTTATGGGCTGGCGGCGTTATAGAGCCGTATATCTTCAAATTCAATGGCCGTGTTATCTTACGTCGTGGCGATGCTAATTGGCCGCCAAGATCATGTGATTTGACATCGTTTGGCTTCTTTCTTTGCATATATTTAAAGGAAAAAGTATAAGTCAATAAGCCAAGAACAATTCAAGAGCTAAAGGATGAGGATTTTAGTCTCAGAGTCATTGAAAATATGGTCAATCGGATAGAGGTATGCCACAGAGGCCATGGCGAGCATTTGGCCGATATTTTCTTTCTCGCATACTTGTCATAGGTCCTTCTATCATAGTAAAAAATATTATGATAATTCTCTGTACAATTAAATTTATAATTATAGTTATTTTAAATGAAAAATTAATAAATCAAGAAACACAATTAAAAAAAAAATGGTTTCTGAGGAAAATATGTCCGATAGAACTAAACTACAATTGAACAAGAACTGGCCTAGGACTGAACTGGAACTGAACTAGAACTAAACTAAAGCTGAACTACTATACACCCAAAGAAAAAACATGTTTTAATATGGTCCCCTCCAACAAAACTATTTTTAAAATGGTTGCCTCCGAACATGTCATGGTTAATAATAACTAAAGTATTTTTAGCACATATAATAGCATGGTTGTTTTTCAACCATAGCATTTTGCTCTTGGAAAAGGGGAAAACACTATTGTTTTAATAGAAAAACAAAATATTGTCATATTTAACCATAACATGTTTAGAGGGAACCATAATATGGTTGTGGCTTCTTAATGTGGGACTAATTTAACTATAATATGGTTGTATGTGACAATAATATGGGTTAAATTTTCTTTAAAAAAAAAAAATAGTTTTGTTGCAAGTGACCAAATTTAAACATGTTTTTTCTCTGCGTGTACTTAGTTTAATTTTTTTTAGTTAGTTTTACTTTTTATTTTTTCTACATAAATTTTAATTTAAGCAAAAATATCTTCTTCTGTTTTTGCCACTATTTTTGATATTTTCGTATAAACAACGTTATTATTTCTACTCTGAAGCTTTTATGTGCGTTTAACGTTTTACTGATATGAGTTTTTAGAACACTTTATATAGGATTTCTTTATATTTATCCTGCCTTATCATAACAATGTATTTGTATTCCCACCAAGTGCAGGAAAGTGTGCTTGATTGTATTGTATTTGATTATAAATCATTTCAGGTAGACACACACGCACAGGGTTTTAATCATACTATTATTATTTATTTCATATAGAAAAGCCTAAACCAATCAGATAATAAACGTTAGAGAACATAATCTAAATTAACTGACTGTTATAAATAATAATAATAATAATAATAATAAAATATTAATGAATATGAAAAATTGCAAAAAATATATTGTAGATATTTATGTTGTTCATGTGACAATGAAAAAAATATCATAATTTTACTTGAAAGCTAAACTCTAGTTTTTATTTAAAATTTAATTGTATTTTTGAAGCTGAAATTTAAATGGGTCACTTGCAAAAGTAAAGCATTTTAACATTTAAGAGGTATGAATATATTTTTCGGTTTTAAATAATTGCTAGATAAATTTTAACTAGCAAGAAATAAATTTTCATATTTTTTATTGTGCCAGTTCAGTGTATTTGCCAATATGAAGGATATTTTTAAATTGCAATATAACAAATACAGAGATTTCCATGCCGGAGGATCATTTGTGTGCAGAAAGATTCACCAATTTTTTATAGAGTCTAAGTAAAATCATAAGTAATTTGACCTATTTTATATATCAAGCGCTCAAATTGAAAAATTATATCGATATATATGGAATCGATATTTTTAAGAGTATCGAAAATTATTATTTAAAAAATATCGCTGTATCGATATATCAAACGTTTTTTGCTAAAACTATCACCAAATAAAAAAGTTGTGTATACCTTTGTACATACAAACATATTTATGAACAAACATAATATATGTAATTACACACAGAAAACAAATTGGTTGGGAAACGGTTGCAGTAATAAAATATTGATCAAGTAACATGATTTATTATTGCAACTATTAAAAATGTATAGTTCTAACTGATTTTTAATTCTCTTGATTATTAAAACGTTGTTCTAACTGAAATATGATTCCTTCAATTCTTTTATTAGTTATGATAACTAATTTATATAATATGTATTTTGTTCGACCTTTAATATTTCTAATATTTCTAAATTTTCGAGCTTTAGGTCTTTTTGTTTTAAAAAACTTTTAACGTTTTATTTTAAAACCAATATTTCGGCACTTCCTTGAGTGCCTTCTTCAGGGTTTTTTTAATTTGTCAGTTATTGTTAAATTTTCATAATTTGTTAAAAATTTTATAAATTAAGAAAAAAACCCTGAAGAAGGCACTCAAGGAAGTGCCGAAATATTGGTTTTAAAATAAAACGTTAAAAGTTTTTTAAAACAAAAAGACCTAAAGCTCGAAAATTTAGAAATATTAGATAACTAATTTAATTTGGTTTTAAAAATTAGTACAAATGGTTAGAATCACAAGCGAATTTAATATAGGGTAATACTGATTATTGGTCATTACACTCGATAATTTGCTTTCGTCAATAAATTTTGTAATATAAATGTTTATTCATTTATTGCAGCTAATTATTGATTGTTGGAATAGTTTCAATTCGAGTACAACAAATGAAAATATAATTATTCGGAATTCACAACCAAAAAATAGTTAAAAGCCCCAATTGCTTACTAAATTTTCTGTCAAAACATTTGATAGATTAAAATAATTTTTAATTTTATATTTAAAAAATATCTTTGCGGTCAAAAACGGAAAATGTGCAAAAACTTAATAAATAGGGGTAAGTAATTTACGTATTCTTATAAGTATCTTAATATACACTAATATATGCATGAATGTATTTTTTTATACTCTGCAAATTATATTGGACTACTTGATCCATTTTGATCCTAGGCTGGTCCAATGTAGTGCAAGTATGGACCATGTCATTATTAAAAAGAGTTTGCAGTGAAACGGCATGTCTTCTGTGATAACGAAAATCAAATCTCTTGTTATGGACACCAATTATATGTTAATTCAGTTACATCTAACATATATTCGGGTATAAGCACAATTTTGTTTCTAATAATCATGCTAACAACTTACAATATCTGTAGTTATGACTGATTGTGTACTAAAATTCAAATGTTGCTATCAAAACTATTATGCTAAGCAACGAAATTTTCAGTAATTGAAACCGAATTGTGTGATAGTACATGCAACCGACGAAATTCGATTGGCGCCAAATTCGGTTGTGATCACGTATCTGTTTTCTCTGTGTACATTGTTACTTTTTATTTAAAAAAAAACAATAAGAACAAAAAATTCAATCAAAACAAAAAATTCAATTATAACAAAAACAAAAGGGAAGAATACAAAATAACCGTATGAAATCTAAAAAAAGGTTTATTGCGAAAATTTTAAATAGAAGAAAAAAGGTCATGGAAGTACCAACTTTAACTTGAAATGTTTTTGATAGTTTTAGTTAAACCAGTGATCATCAGATATGGACATCAGGAGCACTCTCTGTTTTATGTGCTCTCATGTCAATCTGCTTCTTGTATTGTCTTCATATCAGTTCGAAAATCATGTGATGCCATACAGTGATGCCAATTCTTAAAAAAAAACATATTGATTAAAAAACGGCTAAAATTTTGAGTTTTTAATGAAGACTGACTTTAAAAAATATCGAATTCGATAGTCGTATTTCAATATCGATATATCGGTATTTTAAATATCGGTGATATATATCGATTATTTTTTATTTAAATATCGATATTTTGATATATCGATATTTTTTGCCCATTCCTAGTGCTCACTCTCTGGAACTCAACCAAAATATCGAAATCTTTTCGATTTTTACTCAGATTACTAAAGCCCTTATGACACTCCATTTTAAATGCATTGTTCAAGTTTTGGTGAACAGTACAAGTTTAATGTAATACAAAAATTTACCAAGTGCAAAGAGTTAAGCTGTATTAAGATAAATGGCAACCTGTCAAAAATTTTACTAAAATTATCGATAAAAAATTAAGTTAGGTCAAAAAAAATGTAAAATTGTTTAACTTAAAATTGACATTTCCAGCTTGAAATATTAAAAGTGTTGCTGAATCAGCGGTTTATGGGCAAATTCAGCGATTTACCGCTTTTTGTTTTAAGGTTTCTCATAAACAAAAAGTTGGCAACATTTAATAAAACAGGGATAGGTAAGTTGTTTCAATTGTACTTTTTTGTTGATACTTTTTAAACTAAGATTTATAATACCTTTTTGTGGTGTTTTTTATGAACAAAAATAAAATTAATTTCAACTAAAAAATCTTTTAGTACAATTAGGGTAAAAAAGTAAAATTTTTAAAGCTTGTTGGTACAATTTTAAAAATTCTCAACCCCATTCCTGAAACAAAACCATAACAAGAGAAAAAAAAACTTAAAAACTTTGTTTACATTTTTTATAATTTGCTCTTTCTAACATTAACTATTTCTTTCTATCAATTCTATATCAATTAATGAATAAAAAATGTAGTGTCATAAGGGCTTAAGTAAATAGCACACACACACACCACCATATACTACACAAACGCATTATACAGTGCCAGACTTGAGCTGTGAACTTGTGTGGTATATTGCCGGCACTAAGAAAATGCTAATTCGAACAAAATTTTTAATCTCTTTCCTTTTATATAAGTTCTGTTATTTCCGGGAACAAAAGAAATTACAAAAATTATATATATAAGAAAGAAATGTATTTGCAAAAATTCCCAATTCCCAAATCTTCATGACAATCTATCCCAAACAAAGTCAGAAAATCTTAAATTTGCAAACAAATTTCCTTATCTTGCAATACTCAACAAAATAGTAAATCTTCAATATTCACAAGCTTACTTCATCTACTATTTAAGTTTGTTGACAGACCCAGAATAGAAACTGTCTAAATGGCAGACAATTTATCAAACAGTAGGACAACAAAGAAAATCTGAATAGAGCGCAAAACTATGAACATGCACACCAATACAAACACAATTGTAGCAAGAATAGTCATAATTAACTGTATTGTTTCAAGTGGGAAGATATCGATATTATTAGAGACCTCTCAAGACAGATAATGTTAAATACAGTTAAATGATTGTTAATGTATTAATTAATTTAATTGGTTAATTGAAATTTAATCGAAATGATCAGAAATAGTATTTTTTTATAACTATGTAAGTATGTAAATTAATATTCTTAACTCAAGGGGTCTTAAACAAGAGGTAAAGTTTCGCTTTGGAAAACCAAAAGTTTATAAAATTGTTAAAAGCAGGGAATGACATCAGTGATGGACAACAATATCAGCCAAATGGCCACAACGGCCAACGATACTGTTGCGGAGGCTTAGTGGCTAAAACTCGTTTTTCATGGGCCAAAAATCTGTAACTGTTGAACCGATATAGATAATTTTAAAATTTTGGAGAGAAGACTTCTTGATCGTTCCTACAGTTTTAATTTTATTATAATCGGTTTAGCAGTTTTTGAAAAATTTAAGGTCAAAGTTAAACTTTTAATGTTTTTTTAGCATTTAAGTAGAATGAAAATGCTTTTGATTTATAGAATGTCAATCCTTAAAAATACTATATTTCTACTCGTATTGAAAACCCTTTCATTCATTTACACTTTGCAAATAATAATTTTAATGTTTGACACTCCATGAAACTAACATGATATCACAATGAAATTTTGAAGTTGTGTAGACCGAAAAGATCTTAAAACAGTGGACTTAAAAGCATACGCATTTTTGATTAGGAAATACCCCAAATTTCCAATTCCGGAAACACGCTTTAAAAAAAATGATTTTTTTTACCAAAATGGCAATGTTGTCACCATTTACCACTCGATATTGATCACAATTTTCCAGAAAATTATGGCCATATTAGAAAACATTACTGTTCTAATTTTGTAAAAATCGGTGTTTTAAATTATTAGAATTTTTGGTTTGAAAATTTTATTTTATTTTTTTTTTTTTTTTTTTTGATAGAACATGTGGGAGAAAAAATGTCAACTTGACTAAAAAATTCTTTATATAAACATTTTCATATCTGTATTTCTGGAGAAAATATTGTTTATCAGTGAAAGAACATAACCGTCTTTTGATGAAATAGTAAACATGAGTATTCATATGTATTTCCTTTATACGCATATACAGTCGCCTTGAATATGCATAAGCATTTAACCCTTTGACGACGAATGGGACACATATGTCCCATTTAGTTTTTGCGTCATTACAGCTACATTTTCCAATGGATTTTGATCTAATTTGCGTTTTTCGATGAAAAACGCATCTTTTCTTTAGTATTCGTGCCAACGGTAAGGGTTTGTTGTATCAACTGGGCTTAAAAGTTTCTCAAAGTCAAAAATTTGATTTTTTTTTTTTGCCATTTTAGTTTGCTGATATCTCGGGCTCTAATGGATACTGTTCGATAAAATTTTAGTATTATATGCACCAATGCGTTATGTAAATTTATTATTTAACGCATTTGAAATTGGTTCTATAGTTTTCTCGATAGTTCTGAAAATATGATGGGACATATGTGTCCCACTCGTCGTCAAAGGTGAAAAAAGGCGATTTTTTTTTAATTTTATTTACTATGTTACCATTAAAAAACAAAGAAAGCATAAACAATTCAGTAAAAACATAAACACAAAACTCCAAATATTAATTTTAAATTATGAGATCCTATAAATATTTCAGATAAACTAAATCAAAATCGAATTTAGTTATGGTAAATTTCAAAACAATTTCTGTTTCCAGTAAAGCACATTGATTTATTGCATGCTTAACAAATCGTGTTTGTTCGACTTTCGATTCCATTTTTTGTGCAAACAACACATCGCTTCCTGACTCCTCCTTTCATTCTTGCTTGGTAATGTCCAGCTAAATTTGATACCGCCCCCAATTTTGACCGTTTAACGGATTCTCGTGGTGTGGAGGTAATGCCAATTTTTCGGCTACAAAAGCCGTCTATTAACTGTGTAGCTAACTGCGTGCGAAATTCCAGATGTTTTCTTGAAAACGGTTTTGTATTATTTGTGGATATCTTGTCATACACTATGTATGAGTTTTGCACACCCAAATCCATTAAATCAAAAAACAGACGAAGATAAAATCTGATTTTCGACTTACGATCATGTTCATAATAGGACTGAAAATAAATAAATCTTTCTTAATAAAAAGTTACTTAGAAGTTACATAACGATATACCTTTTTCTGGTCCATAACATCAACGCCTCCCATTCCTGCGTTATAAAACGAAATCATTTTCGGACATGCTACACTAATTTTGTTTGCAGATCCAGCCTGACGTCTTTTGACATTTACGGTGTCCGTTGGATTTATGAAATTGGACCCCATATGCACTGCACGATTATCCATCCATTTCACAATTGAAATGCCTTCTGACACAAGCTTTGGAAGTCTCCACGTTTAAAAGATTTATCAACATCAAATGTTGGCATTTGTGCCCGATTTTTCCGTAAAGTGCCACAGGCTCGTATTCCCTTCTTCATAAGCTTATATAATAACATTGGACTATTGAAAAAGTTGTCAAAATATAGTTCTATTCCCATATTTTCCAGCCCTGCTGACATATCTAGAATAACGGATTCGCCAATGCCAATATCTCTCTGTTCCTTTTTGCCTGTATTTATTTCAATTTTATATAGATAACCACTCTTACTATCGCAACGGCACCACAATTTAAACCCCCAGCTTATGGGTTTGTCTTTCATATACTGTTTCATAATATTGCGGCCCTTAAATTTTACCATATGCTCGTCTATAGACTGATATTTGGCTTGGCTCAAACTTTTTCCAAATGCTGAGTTGAAATAATTTATTACTGGTCGTATTTTAAAGGCTCGATCATACGATGGATCGTCACGGCTTGGCTGTTCAGCATTGTTAGCAAAATGTAAGCTGGAAAGAATTTTTTCAAAACGATCTCGAGTCATAACCTTGGAAATAAATATTTCCATCGTAGACCAGTACAATCTTATTTCTGGCAATCTGTGGATACTCATTGCAATAATCATCCCAAAAAACGCTTTCAACTCTTCTTGACTTGTAGAAAATATTATACCTTTCTGCTCACAATAAAGTTCCGTTTGGTGTATAATGTACTTTGTTAGTGCGTCGAACTCACAAACTGTATTGAACACTTCTAAAACTGATGGGACCTCCTCACTATCATTAACCTTTGGGGTTAAACCTGCTCGTATTCATAATCACTGTCAGTATAAGCTGGCGATATGTAATTTTGATTGGTTTTTTTCCACTGAAATTTAACTAAATGTTCTTTGGGTGCATTAAGTTTGGGAACTCCTTTTGCCATTGACCCATCAGTCTTAGAATTTTTGCTCGTTGAAGGTTTTTCGGTCTGTACAATATCTTCGATTTCAATTTCGGTGCCGATCTCTAACTCCGTAAAATTATCCAAAACACTTCTATCTTCGGTGTCTAATTCCAGCACATTTTCTTCATCTTCACTATCCGATGCGTTCAAAAGCTGAACAATTTCACTTTCAGTTTTATAAAAGCGGCGCAATCTGCTCATATTTTTAAAAAAAACTTACATATATAGTTACCAATAATTAAATGATATGTTTTCAAAGCGCAACTAAAAACACGAATTTACGCACAAATCGCGGCATGCAAACCGTTGGACAGTTGATTAGAAACTAATAGATTGAATCGTTTATATGTGTATCGCAATGTAAATAAAACAACAATCATTGTCATACACACAAATGATTAGCAACTGAAACGTTAGTGCATGCGTTGTCATGTTTACTTTTTGTAACGACAAAATTCTTATAAATGTTTAATGCATTTGTCTCTAAATTTTTATCATTGACGACGAATGGGACACATATGTCCCATGATTTTTCTCGCAGAAGGAGTAACAATTTTAAAATTTTGACAACACTTTAGTCGTGAAATGTTGCCATTTCGAAGAAGAATCCGCAATAAAATTTTGAAAATTGTCAGCGGAAAATTCTTCGTCGTCAAAGGCTTAATAACAGTCTGCTTTCCTAACAATTTAAGAAATACGATTTAAAAATTCGAAAAATCGTTACAAAATTAAGCCGTTTTATCCGAATATCTCTTAAGGCAATAGAGATAAACTAAATATTTAAGAATATTTTTTGTGGGCCAGCTAAAGTCTTTTTTTTACAATCCATAAATACATAATTTTTGGCGAATTTTTTTAAAGTTTGAATATACTAGGTTTCCAATTTTAGAGGTCCACAATTCACTCTCCTCATGCTACAGTGATGTAAAGACTACTATCAAACTAATATAACATTATTGAAAACAGTTTGCGAAAAAATAATTAAGTTCTGCTCAAATTTACAAAAATTAAATTTTTTCTAAAACAACATAAAATATTTGTGTGCAGCAGCCAGTAACCCAGTTTTTTGGGTACCTTCGTTCTAATATGTTTGCTATTGAAGGGCACTAAAAATTTAAAAATCGGCGATATAAAAAAATTGGCCGATGAAATAAAATTTTCAGCCACAGTTCGGCGTTAATTTTCAAAAAGGCGGGACTACTTACCCTACAAGTAACGACAACATCGTTTTTTCCATTTAAAGTTTCCTGACAGTGTGATTTCTCGAAGAGCCGATCACAATTGGCCACCGATGTCATGTGACTTCACACTTTTAGATTTTTTCTTTGGGGCTACGTAACAGATAAATTCTATGCCAACGGCACACAATCGGTCCAAGACCGCAAAGAAGGAATTCGTGCAGTTATCGCAAATGAGTAAATTGGTAATAGAAAATTTCATTACAAAAAGCTAGAGTGCTTAAAAACCCTTCCCCTACAATTAGAATATTACCGAAGTAGGATTAATATGGGACCTAGGGTAACTAGCCAAGTACTTATTTAGTCAAGGTAGTGATCTATGTTGTACATATTTATAAGATTCCCATCTGTTATGAGGTGCTAAAATATCAGGTTATTTGATCCCGGGAGACTAAACACAATTGATACGTTTTTAAGCGTGCAATGCCAGATTAATAGTTTATATATTACCACAAGTCATAAAACAATAATATGTATTACATCATGACAACGCTTGGCATCATGTTGCAAGATTTTTAATACCCTCGTGTGGGGTTGCTGGATCCACCATGAGTACCCTCCCATACGCTTACCATTTAGTACTTATATGGTTGGTACCTAATCAAAATCTAGGCTGAAGAATGGAAACTTGTTCTTTAGTATCATAGATGAGCAGAGGTTGCGTCAACGGGTATGGTTAGCGATGAGATAGCAGACGGCGTAGTGGCAACCACGAAAACCGCGTCTGTACTGCGAAGTATTCTTTGAACTTATCAATCATTGTATGAAGAATACTCCAGATGTTAAATAATGAAATAAGCTCTCCAAGCGTAACCATGATTCTCCCTTAAATCCCACTGCTAAGACAGCCGGAGCAATAAATTTGGATATGCTAAGCCCACGTTGAAACATTATGATGAATGAAAGCTCCACTACTTTAAGAGGCCCTAGGATTCATTGTGAGAGAAAGATGACAGAGAGAGAAGAAAACAAAAGTTGGTCCGGAATATGCTCCGTGCAACTACAAAATGTTTTAGGCGATGCTTAACACTCTTACTATAATGCACTTTACTTAAGAACAGGGTATCCGAAATTGACTCTCTTTGTCGTGCATTACATATTTTTGCATAAAGATGGGATAATAGCATAGCTTATTGGCTATTTAATAAATTTATTTCGTAGAAAAATTTCACAAAAAAGCTCGAAATTTTCCAAAAGAAAAAAAAAATCCAAAAAATTTCATAAAGTCAATATACTAAAACTTCAAAAATCTTAGCAAAATAAAAATGCTCAAGAAATCAAAAGCCAAAACAATTATTTAGCATTAGGAAAAAGTAGCAAATTCTTAATTTGTTTTGTCCTTTTGCCAACATTAGCAATGTACTTTTTTACTTTCCCAACGCCACGACAATTTATCAAACATTCTGTTCACACTCAATTAATAACTTGAGTTTAAGACAACAAACAAGAGTTTCGGTTGTACCATCAAAAGACACAAAAAGGTGGCAAAGAAGAATAAGTAAACTAATTATGCTAATTAGTTGTGTAAATGGCCTCTTTGCTTAAAAAGAAACACAAACTCTTCAAAAAAAAAAAAAAATAAAAGGAAATGGCAAACGGAAAAAGCCATCTTGTTAGAAGCACGATGTTTGAATTTTTGGAGTCAAAAATTAAATTAGACAGCAGCACAGCATGAAAAAGATCTTCAATTTTTTATGTTTTTTTTTAGTATTTTTAAACTGTTTCCAACCTTTCTCTTCCTCTTTCCCAACTTCCACCACCAGCATTAGGCTGGTGGAAACATTTTACTCAAGTGCTTTAATTTTTTTGTAGTCTTAAGCGTTTTTAGTTAACAAACAAAAAGCATCACCCCTAAAATATTCATAATATTATCAAATTTAAATAATGGACCATTAACGAATAGTTATGGTTAAGGTTGCGTAGAATTTTTGTGTGAAGCTTGTTGCTTAAAATTTGGAGGTTGCTTTAAAAAATGATTACCAGGTTTATAATTTGCAAGTTAACTTTTAGTGCCATTTTTATAAAAATTATTGTTTTATAATTAATTCTTAATTCAATAATTGATTTAGAGTTAGCAAAATAATAATTTAAATTAATTAACCTTTTAAGGGTAAATTTATTACTACTTAAAGATTCTTTTTTAGTTAATTGGCGAAGAATGTAAATAAAATTAACAATTCTTTTAAATAAGGCAAAAAATATCGATAACTTTGATTTTAATAGAAAAGAGAAAACTAATTCAAGCTTACTTAAAAATCGAACTTTATCGAAAATAAAATCAGTTTTAATAAGAAATTTAATCTAGCAAATGAAACGTTGACTTATATCAACAACATTAATTGGTACTATAAATTTCTTAACTAGAGCAAATTTAATTAATTTTTAATTATCATCACAAACTTTTTTTTTAAATCAATTTAAACATTTTTTTTTTGTGCGCTGGCTAGGGCTGGCAGCTCGCGCGTCATTGTCGTTATTTTTTAAGGGCAATCCGGCCGTCCTTGTTTGGATGCCATTTTACGTTTTACCTTTTGTCCCCATTTGCACATGGTTTCAGAGCTCGACATAAACGATTCGGTATAACTTAACTTTCTGCTTGTTCCACTGAAGTACCAACAGAATCTATCAGAATGACTACATATTCGCGATAAGCTACGAAGATCAATCGATGTGCTTCAGATAGAATTTTTTTTAATAAGAAGGTAAAACAAAACTCGGCAATGAGGCAATGTTGGCCCAAATTCACTATTCTTTAAATATGTTATTGAAGACACAAACCACATTAAAAATATTCACCTTCAGTTGTAAATACCACACTTTTAAGTTATGCGACCGATCAAAAAAGAACATTAATTACTTAAAAGCTCTAAAGAATATTAAATGATGACTAAAGAAGAAGGGCAAATGGAAAAGTAGGGCGTATACAGCCTATTTTTTCTGAAACCATATATATTTTGTCAATTGAAGTTGGCATACCAAATTAGATTTAAATTAAATTTAAACAATTTTTGCGTTTTATTTTGTGATTTTGAAATATATAAAAGAATTTGTATTTTTTAAATGTTTAGCCACAATTGGCTTGAACCAAGCAAATTCATGTTGTGTCATTCATTCATTCGGTTGTGTCGATACTACAACACCAAAAACACAACATTGTATTTTATTTGTTGCTTTCTTTCGTTCGCCGATATGTAAAAACACAACCAACTTTTGACATTCCTCTCTCTCTCTAACTTAGAAAAAAGTAGCACAGCTTTTCTTTCAACGCCACCTGTAAAATGAATTTGCCTTGGCTTGAACTATCTAAAACCATTAACATCTTACCCCAAGTGCTTTTCTTTATTTCTGTTGCTAATTAGCTGTAATTATTTTGAAGATCCAGACCATTCCAGAATCAGATTCAAACCACAAAGAAATAATTAAATTACAACTTCGCATGTTCAGTGGCATTTAATCATTTTTAATAAAACAGTTTTCAAGCAAATAGCAAATGTAAAAATAAGTTTTCCTGGTAAAGAAATTAAAATTTTGTGCTTTTACTGAAACTTATTTAAAATGGCAGATGATGTGAAATGCAATAATATATAGAAAATAATACTCTTACTTCAGCATTGAAAATATTATCACAAATATTTTATAAAATTTAAAGAAATATTTCTTAACGCCAATTAAATACTTTTTTAGGTTTTTGCAAAACTCTATGACATTAAGTCATAGAGTAAAGAGCGAAGTAATGTGTCATTTGTTTTTAGTTTTTACAGATTCGTTTATTTCATTGTGCCTTCTGTTAAAATTGCTATTTTTGACAAAAGTTTTAGTGGTTTCTTTCCTAATGAACATGTTCTTTTTTTTAGGAGACTTCTATTTCTTTTTCATGAAAGCTTAAACAAACTTAACCGATTAGAAGAAAAGCTAAAAGGAAAACATAAAATTTTATGGAATACAACTTCATTATTTATTTTATTATTAATATACTTACATATTAAATTTTTTCGTAATATTTAAAATTCAATTAGTTTTATTTGCTACGTTGGAAACTAAATTTTTTTATATAAAGTTCTGATCAAAGATATAGCGTACTTTACAAGTATAGGTTTATATAAGAATTATATTAAAGATTATTTATAAATAATAAAATACATTTTGTTTAAGTTGAAACCACGACTTAAGTGTGTTATTTTTTCATATCGGTCAAGATTTTTCTAAATTTTTCGGTTTTTATTAAATTTAAGGTTATGGGTCGCAAAAGTATTACTATGGAGCAAAAAATTGCTTTAAAAACTCGGCTTTTGGAAGATTTTTCTCATACCGAAATATCTTCCGGCCTGCGTGTTTCACGAAAATGTGTTTACAATATTGCCAAAAAAGTTTCTGCTGGAGAACCACTTTCAAATAAATCCGGCCAGGGACGTCCTAAACGTACAACCCCTCCACAAGATCGATATTTAGTACGAATTTGTAAGCGGAATCGATACGCTGGTAGTCGCGAAATGGCTTCCGAATGGTCATCAACTCTTGGAAAATCAATAAGCGCAAGTATAACCCGTCGGCGTCTTGTTGAACATGGTCTCAAAAGTTACACCAAAAAACGTCGCCGATGAATCCCATTTTGAATTAATCAATCGAAAAAATCGACACAAGGTGGTTGTGGATCTGTAAGCGTATGGGGATGTTTTACAGCTTATGGTACCGGCTTATTATTATTATTATTTTATGAAGGACATTTAGATGGCAGGAACTTCATCGTATTGATATCCGCTGAATTACTTACATATTACGAAACAGCTTTTGGGTCTGGAACGACCCAAAGCTATTTTCAGCAATAAGGCGAAGTTTTCGGTGGATTGGTTTAGAGATAAAAATATATCTATGCTAGATTTGCCACCAACATCTCCAAATATAAGTCCAATTGAAAATATGTGGACTAATATTGATCGTATATATTGAAAAATATAAGACATCAACAACAGACGAATTGAAAAATGCCATTAAGGACATTTGTGTCTAAATTTAATGTAGACGAGTGCTCTAAATTGGCCAATTACATCCCAAAAAGAATAAAATGTATATTAAAAGCTAAAGGTGGAAGTATTTCATCTTACTGATCTTAAATTTTGAGTAAGCATTTCGTTTGATGGATTTAAATAACTATTAAATAAAGTCATGTGCTATAATTTTGACTCATTAATTTTTAAGTTGTTCTAAAGAAAATGAAATATAATAATTAGTATTGTGGTTACTTTGTTGAACTATTTATAGTTTTTAATCTAAAGTTTTTAATATTTTAATTAGGCTTAAGTTCATTAAATTTAATTTTCATTAAATTATTTTTATGAAGAAAAGAATTTTACAACATGAAAATTAATTAAAATGGTTATTGATAATCTTTCATTCTTGACCGTGGCCGGGGCTCGAACCCGGGCCGGCAGGTTACCATGACATGTTTCGATCGCAACCACTCGATCTCCTCAGATGGATTTGCCGTTTTACACTCGCAGCCATCGACGACTGCTGACGTCAATAGTCAAACATCAATCCTTAAACCAAATTGTATTTTAACCTTTGGTAGATCGAAGTTTGCTTTTTTGAATGATTATCCATTTTTTTAATTGATTTTACATGTTCTTCCCTACTTCTGTTCTTTCGTACTTTTGTCAAGAATTTTTCTTGAAGTCCAAAGTACATTTTTTGTTTTTTCATTTTTTTTGTCTTTCTTTTTCTTGTTGACCTTTTTCAGCACAACCTGAAGGACAAATGAATACATAGATCTCGTGCCTTAGCTTTAACAATAATTAGTATTGTGGTTACTTTGTTGAACTATTTATGGTTTTTAATCCAAATTTTTTAATATTTTAATTAGGCTTAAGTTCATTAAATTTAATTTTCATTAAATTATTTTTATGAAGAAAGGAATTTTACAACATGAAAATTAATTAAAATTGTTATTGATAATCTTTCATTCTTGACCGTGGCCGGGTTCGAACCGCGGCCGGCAGGTTACCATGACATGTTTCGATCGCAACCACTCGATCTCCTCAGATGGATTTGCCGTTTTACACTCGCAGCCATCGACGACTGCTGACGTCAATAGTCAAACATCAATCCTTAAACCAAATTGTATTTTAACCTTTGGTAGATCGAAGTTTGCTTTTTTGAATGATTATCCATTTTTTAATTGATTTTACATGTTCTTCCCTACTTCTGTTCTTTCGTACTTTTGTCAATAATTTTTCTTGAAGTCCAAAGTACATTTTTTGTTTTTTCATTTTTTTTTTTGTCTTTCTTTTTCTTGTTGACCTTTTTCAGCACAACCTGAAGTATAAATGAATACATAGAGCTCGTGCCTTAGCTTTAACAAAAATTAGTATTGTGGTTACTTTGTTGAACTATTTATGGTTTTTAATCCAAATTTTTTAATATTTTAATTAGGCTTAAGTTCATTAAATTTAATTTTCAAAAAAAAAAAAAATGAAATATTATTTTAATTTTGTATTTCTTAACTGAATTGTTATACTAATTGAATAAATTTTAATAAATACTTTTAATTCACTCCAACAAAAGTTAATGTTTTAAACGTTATGATGTTTATTAGTGAAGTTTTATGAGTTTTGTAGAAGCGTGCTATAAATTTGATCAGTGATGTTTATTTTTGCTTACATTTTTGTTATATAGGTATATAGTATGTATATTAAAAATTTCCGCAATGTTAAATTGCAATAAAATAAAATGTTTATTTATTTTTTTTTATTAATAATATTAGACAGAAAGTTCGAATTTTAAAAGAATTTGCATAAATAGGTAACATAGGTCTGCGGTTAACATTTTTTTAAATTTTTTTTTTTTTATAAATTGACTCTTATTCGACCTTTACAAAATTTTGTTATTATTAGGGCAACCAAAAAAAAGCACTAAAAAAACAGTTTTAAGCTCTTAAAAAAATCGTTTAAAAACATGAAAATAAGCTGTTAAAATTAAAAAAAAGCAATTTAAACTTGTTTATTTTCCTCTTAATTCGTTTAATACGTTGTTATAGTAAATTATAAGTTGATGCAATGAATTTCCGAAAAGAAAACTATGTCTGTTCGGAGTCAGCAAGTTCATGTACATAGAAAAAGTTCTTCCTACGTCAACAGATGTTAAGGGAGCATATCTAAAATTGAGTATTTGCTCTGAAGTATATTTTATACGATTGGACTCATAATTCCGCTTGCCTCCCAAAATATCCCCAATATCTTTTAATACCGAAAATCCTTCATTTTTTAATGAAACTGATTTTAATTTTGTATTAACTTCTATATCCGCTGGAACACGGGACATTTTTCTTACGGTCCACAACTATGTTCACTTAGAAAACCAATGAAAGATTATTTGTTTCCACTTTTGTTACAACTTCGTGTAAAACACCAAAATTTGCAGAAATTAACAATACATATTTGATATACAGAGAAATTCTAAATAGCTAAAACTATATTAAAAAAGCCAAAAACAGAGAGAAGGGGAACTACCAGACGTTACTTTATACAAAAACTATTTTTAAAAAGAAATAAGACGTTACAAAGTATGATGGTAAAAGACGTTACAGACTGAGGAATTTGATCGTAAGGTTACAGCTATGGAATTTTCGAGAGAAAAGAACTTAAACAAGCAAATTATAAAATAAGTTGATAAAAAGGCTTAATACTAAAAACATAAACACTATAAAAAGTACGTTACAGTACCGCTAAGACAGAGTTGCATAAAAATCAAGTAAGAAAGTATAGTCGGTTAAATCTCCCTCGTGGTCCAATATTTTAAAAAATGCATACCTTACGTCTCCATATAAATATGACTTAAATTGCATTAAAATTGGTTTGATAGTGGGCACAAAGACCCTCTTCCGGATAGCAGCTTGTATGGGGGCTATGTTAAATTATGGACCGATTCGCCCTTGTGCCAATTAGAACACACGTACCAAATTTCATTAAATTATCTTTAAAACTGCGACCTGTACTTTGTGCACGAGGTTACATGGACAGCCAGCCAGCCGGACGGACATCGTTAGATCGACTCAGAAAGTGATTCTGAGTTGATCGGTATACTTTAGGACCAATATTTTAAGGTGTTTCTCACGTCAGCACAAATGCATAATACCACTCTTTAGTGTAGCTATAGTAACATACATAGATAATATAAGTTTTTGGGATGATATTGTTCAAGGGAAGCACAAAATATTACCATAACGTTGAACGATTTTTTAACCACAGTTGTTACAGCAAAGAAATGGCTGATTTTTTTAGTATTTATAAAAAAAAAGTTGCACATAAAAAAAATAATAATAACGATTTTTGCAAAATTTTATTAAATAAGTTTTTTTTCGTATAAAAAAATGAAAAATTATAAATAAGTGAAAAAAGCCGATATTGCCAAAATAAGCAAAAAAAAGCCCTAACAAATATAGCTCATTTTCTTTGTTTTTTTATGATCGGAATTTGTGTTCAATCAAAATCTTTTCATCTTGTAAGCATTTGCTTTTTTTTTTGGTTGCCATAGTTATTAACATTTAATAAAGCTTGAGATCTCTTTTTTATAAAAAAAAAATATTAAATTTTTTTAAACCAATATTTCGGCACTCCGTTGTGTGCCTTCTTCAGGGTTTTTTTCTTGAATACAATATTAACAATTTTTAACAAATTTAACAAATTAAAACAAATTTAACAAAATGTGATATAACAATTTTCAATTAAATACAAAAAAAGTTTTCCAATTCAAACCTAATCTATTACAGTATAAATAAATTTTTAACTTCCGTCTCTATTTTTATAAATTAAATGTCTACAATTTTGTGATAAACTTGCAGTATCTGCCTTAAAATAAATTCTCGATATTGTCGGTACATTTATAATTTGCAACATTTCTAACACAAAATAACGTTTATAATTATTTTCCGTATTTAAAACTGTTGTATTTTCAAAATCAGGATAACGGTTTAGATTAGCACAATGAGTTGATAAAGCTGTTTTTTGTGATGATATAATTCTATATTTTTGTACTAACTTATGTCCTGCTAACCTAGTTTTCAGTTTATTTTTTGTTTTACCAACATACATACACTTTACCGCATTGTCCACTACACGGAGAAAACTGTTGTGCATTATT
Organism: Pollenia griseotomentosa; assembly: GCA_963931875.1. Taxonomy (NCBI): domain Eukaryota; kingdom Metazoa; phylum Arthropoda; class Insecta; order Diptera; family Polleniidae; genus Pollenia; species Pollenia griseotomentosa. The sequence goes on along the minus strand of OZ007561.1, from coordinate 195,481,258 downwards.
TATGCACAAGCTGTTCATAACTATAAAATGATTAGGTACATTTTTGAATATGCAACTTTGCGCATAAATTATGCCTAATAATCATAAATTCTGCACAATCTATTGAAATTGTGCATAAGTTATACACAAAAAATGTGCACAGTTTGTGAACATTGTTCATAGCTTAATTATTTGAAAATTAAACACAATTGATCATAATATATGAACATTGTGCATGAACGACTATTAACACTTATTGTTCATGAGTTATGCCTACTTGTGCATGGATTTTGCCCAACATTTTGATATGTGTGTATCTTGTTCATAAGTTGTGCGCATTTATGCATAGATTATGAACAATATTATGTTCCTTGTGTCAAGAGCGCCGGTTGTGTTTAGAAGCGACAGTAGTTGAAGTGAATTGAAGTGAATATTTTTTAGAAATATATAATTGCGCAAATCAAGAAAACCAGAGGTAAGTATTGAGTTATTATCAAATATTTATCACAGAACAAAGATAACTGATACAGCCAATTGTTTTTCTGACTGGGTAGTTGCTTGACGAACTATTTATGGAGTTCTGCTTCAGCTGATTTTGTTTACTTTTTGTTTGTGTTTTGCAGAAAAACTTCCATTGAAGTGCTAAATATGGAAAACTTCGCAGGTCAACAAAGACGTGAATATACTTATGTTTTCTACAAATTTAGAAGGTATTAATTTATATTTTAATTTAATTTGCTGTTATTTCTGTATATTGAATTTCCTAATTGAATTTCCTAAACCCTTTGAGCTTCATCCAATATTAAGCACTAGACTATGTTTTATGATAAGAATTTTATAGATATGTAAAAAAATTAATTACTTTATAAATTATATAAAATAAACATATTAATACTGAAGTATAAGATTTATTTTATTTTAATATGTGTAAATATAATATTAGTTATAAAGTGCTTGTACTTTGAAATAAAGACATTTGAAAATAAAATGAAAATTTGTTTCTTTAATATTTGCAGGAGGTGTAAAATATTTCCTACTTGTTCACAATCTATGAAAATGTTGTTCATAACATATGCACAGTTGTTCATAGTCTTTTCCCAGTTGTTCACAATCTATGAAAATGTTGTTCATAACCTATGCACAGTTGTACATAGTCTTTTCCCAGTTGTTCACAATCTATGAAAATGATGTTCATAACCTACGCCCAGTTATTCATAAAACATGCTCATAGTGCTGAACTTAAGTTATGAACAAGTGTGCATAGATTATGAACAACTGTTCTTGGTCGTTTTTCGTGAACAATTTGTGCATAAGTTGTGCCCATAGCGCATAATTTCTGCACATAATTCTCTCCGTGTAACATTTCCCCTAAAAGGTATTTTATAAACTACATTCGACATTTCCAACTTACTCATTTTGTATTTTGTATTAGTGAATAATCTACTTATTGTATTATCAGATTTATGTGCAATTTTATAATTTTCCTTATCATAAATATTTGATTATTCTGATCTCCCCGAAAATTTTGTTACATAAGTTAGCGATTTAAAAATGTAACGTTCCGTATTACCGTTGGAGTTATTTATTTTATTGTTTGGAAAACTATTTTCTTTTAGTGCTCTAGAAATTTTCTCCTTATTATTCCTATGGAAACAAGAATCACTTATTGTCAATACCCTATCTAAAAAATTTCTAGTCGTGTTAATTATAATCCTTTTAGGTCGATTTGAAATATAATTAGTTATTTCACCAGAAGCTGTTGGTTTTTGTTACCAATCAATTAATAAACCTTTTCCCTTTCTTATTATCAAAGTGTCTAAATAAGAAAATTTAGATTCAAACTCCTTTTCCATTGTAAATTTTATATCCGCATGAAAGGAATTAAATGTATCTAAAATTTTTGCTATTTCTGATTCATTAATTATGACATATTTTGTCATATTTTTAGGTTTAATAGTCAACTAATCCAAACATCTATCTATTAATCTCTCCATAACAATATCTATACAACTGGATATGCTGGTAATCCCATAGGAAGTCCCTTGAGTTGAACATGTACATTACTGTCCAATTGAAAATATCTATTACTAATTATATTAAATTTCAGAATACGTAATGATAAGTCCTTTTCTAAATAAGTGTGTTCTATCTTATACCATTGCTATATCTATCGCTACGTAAAGAGATATCAATTTATCATCATCAATTAATTTGATATGCTTAATTTTAGCTTTAAATTGAAGAGATTCCCTTACATTATATTTTGAATTTTCCGTTATATTTTTAAGAATTGTTATAATATATTTACAAAGTTCATACGATGGAGAATTTATGCACGACCATATTGGTCTTAATGGAAAATCAATTTTAAGAATTTTGGAACGCCATATAATCTAGGTGCAATTGCTATATTAGTTTTAAGTTTATCCTTTGTAATTAGGAGGATCTTTAGTAGGATCTTTACTCAGTTGTCCCTTATAATATCATTTATCCTTAAATTATAATTTTTTATGTTCATTGCTGCAGTCGTATTACCTTTATCTGCATTTAAAATAGGAATATTCCTATTAAGTTTTAACAACTTTTCTGTTTCCTTAACTTTGTCGAGAACAAATTTATCCCTATTAGTCAATCTCATTTTATTTATGTAGCTATCTATACTTGTTGTTAGTTTTGTCCTAGCTATTTCCTGTTCTTCCTAATTTTTCCGTGTTTAAGCAAAATTTTTCCCCTCCGTTATAACTTTTAAAATTTAAAAATGTTTTCTTTCTGCTGGTAAAATGTGTTTGTGTCCTAACGAAAAAACTCAATGTGCCTCTATTGGTATATCTTTCTTAGTTTTATTATTTTTTTTTTTTTAATTCTCTAAGCTAATCCCGCGGAGCTCTATGCTTGTCTGCAAGAAAGAAACCAAAGTCTCTGTTGGAAATCGAAACCGCAAGCTTATTACCTAGTCATAGTCTAGTCTAGAAGTCTGCAGAAGAATTGGTTTCGCAGACTACAAACAAGCAGCGCAAGGTAGAGTTGAATAGAGGAGAATTACGAACTAGGTTAACCCCACCCCGGATGCTGATAATATTGATTATCGAAAATCACGTAATAATCTTTGATTTTTCCTCTACTGAGCAGTACGTTAAACTTAAAAGACAAAAATTTTAAAATTGTTGCATTTTTTAACGTATTTAAGTTGTAGATATGTAACTTGTAGTTTTAAGAAACAGTGTCCTGATTTTTCGGCTTGAATTTGTCTTGAAAAAATAGATGTTAGACGCAGCTGTCACTGACTAAAACTATTTATTTCATTGCAAGTGAAGTGCTTAAAGCTTAAAATACCATTTTCAATAATTAAAAAAAAAACATCTTCTATCCCTGCGAGTTAGAAAATAATTTCCAAATACTTTTTCATCATGATGTTCTGACACCTTTTTTTTATTTTATTTATTAAAAGTCTTCCTTAAAAAACCATTAACTTAATAACTCTCCCAGTTTTTCACATTTCTACTGACATTTTTCCAAATACTTTGCGACACTTTGAGTTGACATGTTGTCATGTTGTAACACTATTAACTTTGGGAAGCCGCTTTGTATACAAAAGTGTCATATAAAACCTACAACATACGCAATTTTCCAGTAGATAAGGCTGGCGTACAAGAACACATTTTGCAATTTTGTTAAAACTGAGCCTTAAAAAAATAAAATTGTTGTAAAATGAAAACAAGTAAGAAAGTTTAGTCGGTCCCTACAATTTCTCATTGTGGTATTCCAACCATTAGAGTTTATTCAACAACACATGGATTCAATTAAACTCTTTTTGATACCCAACAACACAGTATTTAAATAAACTTAAAGAGAGATTGTACCCTTTTTGAGATGAATTTGAGAAATTATGGAATGGGGCTAAGAGTTAATACCCACACGCAGAAAAAAAACATGTTTAAATATGGTCACCTCCAACAAAACTATTTTTAAAGAAAATTTTAAACATATTATGTTTAATTTAACTATATTATTGTCACTGACAACCATATTATGGTTAAATAAATCCTCCATCAAGAAGCCACAACCATATTATGGTTGGCTCTAAACATGTTATTGTTAAATATGACAATGATTTGTTTAAAAAATAACAATTGTATTTTCCTCTTTTTAAAGAGCAACATGCTATGGTTGAAATCCAACCATGCTATTATAAGTGTTAAACATATATTAGTTATTTTTAACCATAACATGTTCGGAAGCAACCATATTATGGTTGGGGCTTCTTGACGGAGGACTAATTTAACCATAATATGGTTGTCAGTGACAATTATATGGTTAAATTAAACATAATATGTTTGAAATTCTCTTTAAACATAGTTTTGTTGGAGGTGATCATATTTAAACATGTTTTTTCTCTGGGTGCAATAACACAGTACATATTAACAGAAACTTTTAACGAGTGTACCCTTTATGGGAGCCATGGGCAATCATGGACTTTGCAAAACAAAATTGTTTAATGGGTTAACATGTAATGCCCCACCCGACAGTGTTTGCAGAAACCCCTGTGTGGGACCCATAGCCAATCACGGATCCGGATTTATATAAAGTTTTTTGTGCCAATTATTATCTAGATATCTATATCTATCGGCCATGTTCTAACAATCGCACGATTTGAAATCGCAAAACGCCAAATTTATTTTATGGTGTTCCTTAACTCATGCGTTTAGCTTGCGGTCTGCTATAGTTTCTTACAAATATTCTAGTTTCCTTTTGTAATTTTAAGTCGCCAAACTTCTTGCTATTGCGATTTACAGAACACCTTATTTGCGATATTAATTCATAATCGCCAATGTTAAGCGTTTTGCGATTGTCAGAAAATGCCCGTATATGAGATTTTTCATCTTAAAGTAAATTCTTGACCTGCTAGCATTAAACTTTGCGGTGACATAAAAGTTATCGTCGATAAAATTTGATATCAACACTAACTTTTGTAAGAAAGTTTTGACCCTAAAATCTTTTTCTGATAAGATTTGGAACAATGATTTAGGTTGAAATAAAATATTTTTGAACCAAATTAAGTCTTAATAGCAACAAAATAAAATGGCTCATGTTCACAAAGACTCTATTTTGGAAGAAAGTTTTGTATGACGTCATGTGAAACTATAGACCGATTCCCACTAATAACATTAGGCTAGGTGCTTGTTACAAGTGGAAATCATGTTACAACATATCTACAAAATTGTGACCTGTACCTTGCGAACAAAGCTTACACTAAAGACGGGGGTAGTGCACTAATTTTGCAGGTTTAACACGCACTTAGGCTCAGACCGGTGAAACACTTCTACAACGCGACTGCAACTCCTAGTTATTTTGAAGTTTTATTTGTGTTCATGCCATAGAGGGTTTTGAGAGACCACACATGCCGCAACCACTTGAAAACTGGTCAAAAACGCAAGGAAAATCAGATGCATTGTTCTCTCATCGTAAGATCGACTCAGAAAGTGATTCTGAGTCTATCGATGAAGTAAAAGGGTAGTCTAGGACCAGTATTTTTAAGTGTAACAAACAAATAAACATAAACAAACATAAACGCATTATACACCCTGGTGGTGTAGGTTTAATTAGAGTACAAACAAATTTAACATTTTATTATATATAATTTTATGATCCACCGTCGTGGCAGAGGTGCTAATCGAGACTGGAGGCTACGTGGCAGCTGTGCGTTAGAGAAGCTTGTCACCGTTTTTGGCCAGTTGGTTATTTCCAGAACAACATTGCCGAGAATTTTAAAGTTGGTTATTAAAGATGCATCCATATAAAATTCAAATCGTTCAAGCACTGTTATCAAAAGACCACCAACAACGACATTCGTAAGTCTTATATGGACCTCGCTATACATATATGTACGCGCATTGGCAATTTAAACACTTAAAATTCCAAGAAGTTTATTATTTCCAAATGTCCTTTTCGAGTGCTTTATTGGCCTTTAAATTTGTGCTTTTAAATTTTATCTTTAACACTTAACTCTTTTAGTAAATTTTCTCCTTTGCAGACCCACAAAGAAAAGGTTTTGTTTCGTCTTTAACTTTCAATCCTTTTCTTTGTTTATTGCTGCTCTTTCGCACAATTTTGTTGGCTAGGTATCACAATTAGTTTAACAATTTAAAAGTACGAAAGGAGCACAAAGAATAAAAATAAAAGATGTTTACAAGACAATAAAATAAAATATATGTACATTGTTGTTTTAAAATGTCAAATAACAAAAGGCACAACAATTAAAATTACGAAATGTTAATTTAGGAAAAATGACCAAAAATTCCTGGAAAAATATGTTAAAGGCTTCTGGATAATTTGAGATGGGAAGCTCTGGGAATTTCTTTTCAAGACATTTGGATATAAATTGAAGTTTTGTGATTTTAAATGTTATTAACTGGCAGTTTATGCTTGACGAAAGAAAAGAAAGAATCTCTAGATGAGTTATGCGATCAGGTGAATGTTTATCTCGAAGAAATACACAATTTGTTTACTTCGCGTAACCTTATATTATCACCAGCGAAGACCTCAACAATATTCTTCACCCTCAATTTTGGGGGTTAGCTTTTATAGCCAGCTCACGCCATTGCAATGACGCACAGATGCTTAAAGCTCTAGCCGACAGCTTAGGAAATTAAAAAAAAAAAAAAAAAAACTTGGGGAATGGACAAAAACACACTGTTAACAAGCTTTTAGATAATTGGCCGCTTAGTGGTAAATTACGCTGCTCCAGTGTGTTCACCTTCGCTTAGTGATAGCCAGTGAAGAAATTTTTGAAGATGCTAAAATGCTGCGAAGTTGTGTGCAAGATCCTTTGGATCACACCTCTTATACAGCAGATTTTAAGGACATTTATTGTGACGCCATAAATACCGCAGTTTCAGGTTATTGCATAAATGTCACACTCAAAAATCGCATTAAATAGACGGTGGTATTGCAAAAACAGAGTTAAACCTGTCGCGAAAACTATAGTAGTTTTAAAACAACTGAGCTAGGGATGGAGCAATACGCTCAACGCCTACTGGTTCTATATAGACCGTGCCGTCCACAATATATGACTAGCATATGGTCCACATAATAACATATTCCAATTTCTGATTTGAAATTCGGTAGATTTAAAAGTTGTAGATCTCCTGAGATCGCGGATGACCAAAAATCCTATCTGGTACCACTCACGGGAGTCAGTAGCCCTCGGAAACACGGCTCTGGTCTGACTTTTGGTAGTGGAATCACGTCGTGGCTGTGGCTTATGCCCAAACTCGCGGAAAGGCTGATCTTAAAAAGTCAGGCTTAAGAACTGATTTTGTACCACATGTTGGGCTTGCTGGCGAATCTCCTTAAGAGCTTTTGCTATACAACAGATTCTGCTGGAATATTCCAAAAATAGCAGAGGTTAAACAGCTCCTAAACTAGCTGTAAGTGTATAATTCTACAGAGTTGTATACTCAAATTGCTACCTGTGTGCTGGTTGTTCGCACCCATAAACGCGGTTGGTAAACACACGGTTTATCAGGAAATTTTTAATACCACTATCAGAATAGACCTACCCGGCAGATGCTCATGTAAAACTTTTCCATTTCTGCCCAGCCCACCCTACTTTACTCAGTTCAGTCGATTTATGGACTAGTCTAGTAGATGAAGCACAATTTCTTGGCTTGGAAATTCCCAGATTTGAAACAGCGTAGCTTTAGCTGTTATAACAATAGATTCTGATAAACAAATTAACCCTTTAACTAAAAGTGTCAAATAAACCTTTTTAAAATATAATATTTTGGCAGTTTCTGGGATACAAGTTAAATTTTATACACCAATTCAGACGTTGTAGAGGGTTTAAATTTTCCAAAAAAGGTGCATCTTTGGGTTCTCTATAAGTCTTCTGAAGACATAAGACACCCAAAAAGCAAGCGTTAATTGTTTTCTATGCAAATTCATTTCAAGAATATGCCAAGGCGGGAAACCTTTAGCTACCCCTAAAATTACCTCCCGACGCACACTAAGTCTTAAAGCCCTTTCTTCGAGGATTAATTCATAGCTCTTCAGCTACAACAGTGAGGCACACTAAATTTGATGTGCGTTACTCTTAAAACAAACTTCAACAAAACCTTGGTGGTATAAAAGGGTGGAGAAGGGTACCCCTCATACAAAAAAATTATTAATTAAATAATAACTTGATTTTTTATTCACGGACACTCCTGCTTAATTCCCTGCAATAATTATTTTTCATCAGTTCTGTTTTAAATACTTTTTGTTATAAAAGTATTATTGAAAACTTGAGAGTTGCCTTTCGAACAACCAGTGCGTTTCTTTAGTTCTTCTTTTAAATAGGTAATTTTTTTCACATATTGTTTTACAATTGCAATTTTTCAAAATATAATACAAGCTTTGGTGACTGAAAGAAACAACGCTTGAGCTTGTTCCTGCAAAATGTAAATATATTGCATTTTAATATACAAAACAACATTTAAACTATATAAATTATAATATATAAATTTAATCACGGTCACGCGTTATTCATGTGTGACTCACGCGATTTGCACATCTCTAATAAAAACACCTAAAACAAAGACAACAGCAACAGCAATAAAAATTATTACAGAATTCGTGAAGCGCTTTTTGTTTGAAACTCAACGCGTGTTGCTACTAATTCGGACATAACTTCTAAGGCGCACCGTTCCGCAACCTAATTTTTTCTAACACAGCGCTGATTTGTCCAACCTTTAAAATAAAGCTAAAATCTCCTCCTAATTTAGCCTAATTAATTACTTTATATCTACTTAAATTGAGAAAATTAATTTTTTTTTTGCATTTCCCATAAAAAACTTAAAAAAAAACCACTTCCACAAATAATTTTTTTTACAAATTTTAGCTACGCATTTGAATAAATACGTAAGTTTGATGGTTGCGTGGTTATATTAATTACTTTTTGATTTCACTTTCAGTAAATTCGATTTATTTAGGAAAAAAAATTTAGCTTTTTTACCTATTTTATTAAAATTTATTGTAACAACGCGTCACTACAAAAGCACAGTTACATTTACGACATTTGCCTATTGATGCAGAATTTTGTGCACTTAAACCGAGTACTTTTAGTTTTCACGGTACTTGAACTTTTTTTTTAATTAATCCGTGAAATCACTGCCTTTGGCCCCTGTGTGCGACGTAGACTTCCAAAATACCGATACAAGTATATTTTTCTTATCCTTTTTAACCGAATCGTTAGATTCAGTCCCACACCTTTTAAATACCAGTGGCTGGTTTGTACCCTTATCAGGTGAAATATAAGAAGATCGGCAATGATTATCTTAAAATTTTGGTTGCAAGTGCAACTGCAAGATGTGGGTGGTTCTCAGGACGCTGGGGTTACATAATGCATTTATAACAAATCACCTAAAAAATTGTATTTCCTATTTTCTTTACCCAATCAATTTATTAACTACACACATGCACTAACATATTTGCTTCTAACTCTTTTTATAAAACTACATGTTTCTTTGTATTTGTGTATGTGCTACAGCGAATTATGTTGCCTTGGGGACACCATTAATAACAAACGACTTAAATTGCATTTCCGTTTGACTAAAAACCAAACCGTGAGTACAAAATGTAAGAAACAAGAACTAAGAAGCAGTTTAGGAAATCTTTGAAAGCAACCAAAAGAAGTGAAATACTACAACACAAAACCATATTTTTAATCGAATTTCAATGGAAAATAAATTCAAGTTTTTGTTTTTCTTTTGTAGTATTTTGAATGCACTTTAATTTTCCTTTTACAGCAACTTAAACAATTGTCTGGAATGTAGTAAGCAAATTAAAAATTTATATAGAAGTTTTGTTCGAAGACAGGAAATGCTGACAAATGGAGTGTGTTTAATGCAGCAACAAAAAAAAAAAAAAAAAAAAAAAAAAAACGTATTTCCGGTATTAATTTTTTGATTGATTTTTGTGTTTCAAGTAATTTACAGTTTCTTGTTTCTATCTGGTAAAGAAAAGAATTGATTTGATGGTTTTAAGTGGCTTTAGATTTTGTACTAACATAAAGACTACATTTTTTAATTTTTGATTGAAAACCAAAATTCTGCTATGAGTTTTACCGATTTACTGAAAAATAAAAAAATACCATCAAATGTTACAAACTTAAATGACATACGAATTAAATAACTGCCTTATTTGTGTGAACTCAACTATTATTCATGTGACTAAGAGAATAAAAACAAAACGTACCAAAGTTTTTTTTGTCTGTTTTTGTGCATTTATTAAATAACTTTTTAACTAAGGAAACTGTTAAACAAAACTAAAGAAAAGTAAAACTATAAAATCATAACAAAACTTTTAACAGTCTAATAAATTTAATAAAAATTAAAACCACTTTTTTTTAACCAAATAAAAGTTTTCTTTTACAAAATAAAAACAAATAAATAAAATAAAAAAAAAAAATTCAAGGTAAAATATTTTCCACGTTTAAATAATGTGGAACGTTTAAGTTTTTGTTCAACATGAAAAAACAACAAAATATATTTTGATTTTTAACGAACTGCTGATCGTGATTTTTTTAAGCTTTTTAATTAATATTTGTTTTTTAGATTTTGACTTATGAACTTTAGTTTTGAATAACAAGTCGAATAAAACTATCCAAAACAAGTAAAAGTTACATATTTGGGTATGCCGAATCTTATATACCCTTCACCATGGTGCAATAAGAACAGAAAGTTAAATAAATGCCGTTATTTAGATATAAATAAATGTATTTTCTGCCACGCCTACTCTTCCAAATTCCGCCCATATTTTATAGGACGTTTTGCATGAATAACGACAATTTTTTTACCTTATTTTGAAACCTGACCACCTGCGGCTCTCTAGCTATTAGGGTATTCATTCGGTTAACCGTCAATCGGTTAACCGATTAATTTCTACCCGATTAACTGATCGGTTAATTTAAAATTGGATTTTTTCGATTAACGATTAAACCGGTTAATTGCAGTCGGTTAACCGATGTAACAAAGTTTTTAATTTTAAGTAGTATTATAAAATATGTTTGTGTTTTTATTATTTGTTTCGTCTCATATACAAAAGGTATGAGTTTAGAAATATTTTTTCATACAATAGATTAACTTCTAGCAATACATTTTTAAATTACAGTACAAAAATAGAATCTAAGGAATTCGGACATAAACTTTTTTAAAGAATGTTCGGTGCTGAGCTTTGCCAGGTCAGTCAGATGATGACGTAACAACAGAAGAATCTCTCAATAGTAACACAAACAGTTTTTAACAGAATATACCGAAACAATTAGAAGTGTTAAAAATTTGAAAAAATTAAAACAAAGATTTTATATGTTTAGATAAATCCAGGAAAAGGATTGAGAAATTAGATATTCTGTATTATGGGTTGCTCTTTCGATTTCTCCAACACCTATGATAAGTGAAAGACTTTTTTCCAAGTTAAGTTTTTTCAAAACTAAAAGAAAGAATCGCTTAAATCCTAAACATTTAAATCAAATTGTTTTTCTAAAGATTATCTTATAAGATCTCCTTAAACTATTGATAATAAATAATCTGAAAATAATTTGAGCGTTTATTTTTTAATAAATACATATTATGTATTAATTAAAAAATAGTTATTACATTTTTTTGAATTATTTTTTTTGTTTGCTCGTTTTAGTATAAGAATTGTTATGTTTGGTATGTTATTGTTGTTTTTCATTAGCTTAAGCACTTTTATTTATTGAAATTACTTAATTTATTGAAAAAATTTATTAATCGGTTAACCGATCAAAAAGACAATTAACCGATTAAACCAAAACCTCGGTTAATTAATCGAGCGATTAACCGATTAATGCAAAAATCCTACTAACTATACAGAAATCTATAGTGTCTTTGTTCGGAAACTGCCGCGCCCACTTCTACAATTCCGCCCGTCTTTTTAAAAAGTTTGTGTATTGGTAGCAGAGCTACGGAATTTGGACAATTTTTCTCTTGTCGTTCTTTGGATATAAATAAATCCATATGTTGCCACGCCCACTTCTCTATTCCAGCCCACACCAATATACTTTTACCTAATTCGGAGTCTCCAGATATACAGAAATACAGAAAATAAGATCTTTGTATGGGAAGTGCCACGAATACTTCCCCATTCCCGCCTACATTTTGTTGGGTGTTGTCTATTGATAACCCAAATACTTGTACCTAATTTGGAAGCTGTGGCTCTTGCGGTTTTTTGCTCATATCTCAGCCATTTGTACACTGATCAGGCTTAATTGCAATAGCAAAATTTACCGTAGCATATGTGCAACTAATTTATACCAACCAAGTACCCATAGTTTCTGCGGTCCTTAAAATACCTATTCCAACAGACAGACAAAATTTGTGATACTGCAAATGATATGAAAATAATAACATGACAAGTTTTTAAGTTGTACAAGGTTTTCATTGTTAAACCAATTAAAAATAATTAGTCAATAATTTAAAGTTAAGCGATATTTAGCTTTTTTTTACGCTAACGATTTCTAAATTTGTATAGTAAATTTAGTTAAGATTTTGAAAAACGATTCATTCGGCAAATTCTTATATTTTTTTTTTTATTATCCTGCCCCTCTGTGGTCTGTTAAGTCATCTTTCGAAAATATTTTTTTCTTCTATAGTATATATAACTAATTTTAAAAAAATCTTTACACCTTAATTTTTTTGAGATATTTTTAGTACGTGCATTATAATGAAAAATCGATTTGGCTTTCTTAAAAAAGGCAATGCTAAAAAACCTATTCAAATAACTTTGTTTGTGCTTATTAGTGTTTAAGCTAAATTTTAAGTTTAAATATTCAAACAAACTTAAGGCGATAGGTCTTTCTTAACAAACTATAAATTAAATTTAACAATAAAAACAATTATTTGGATGTTACCTCATCTTTAATACAAATCAAGTCTTTGTCCTTTTTAGGGCGCCTTTTAGTTATGCAGTGTTTTATTTCATTTCTATCAACGAACGCGTTTACTGAAAACGTTTATTTATTTTTTTTTTGATAATATTGCAGTGATGTGTTTTTCAATTCCTATATTTGTATGTATACGTTGCAATATATCCTATTTGAAATTTGTTTTTCAAATTGTGAAACACATAAACATGTAGTTGAACAAATGAACATATCCTTGCACATATTCTAGATTTAAAAAAAAAAATAGTTTGTAAATTTTTTCATACTTTGTTTGGGTGAAGAATTAAAATATTTTTATTGGCAGGCATCGAAAAATGATAAATGATTTTTTGGCAAATGCATGTTTATTTTAAAGAAGTAAAATGAATACAAAAATAGTTTTTGAACACTTATACAAAGGGTGCTTTATTTAGACAAATAGAACTTCCGATAGGGATAACGGTAAATTAGCTGTCATACTAATAAAGTGTGCTTGACTTTTTTTAGGGTATGCTTTGGCAATTACAAGGGTGCTTAGTCGATTAATTCTTGTTCGATTAACCAAACAATTTAAGACGATTAATTGTTCGAATAATTTAAAATTGTTAATTTCGATTAAAGAATTAATAGAAGAATTAATCCGATTAATCAAATTATAATAAAATATAGTATTTAAGTTGAATGTTTATATTTTTTTTTAAGTTTTAAGTCGAATAAATAAACCAAATTTATGTGTCCGTTAGAATTAAACAAAAACCAGTCATGTTTAGTGAGTAATTTAGCTTATATTTTTGTTAAATTTATTAACCACAATTCAATAATTCATTTCACAAAAGAAAAACGACAAAGTATGTTAACTCAAAGATCTATATTAATTTATCGGGTATGATCTCGAAATCGAAATGAAGTGAAATCGCGATAATTTAAATTCAATTACAATTTACAAGATGTCCGTAGTTTTTCGTGGTTTTAAGTCTTGTTCTTGCAAAAATATAAGATACTTAAAGAATGAAATATGAATATTTTTGTGAACTTTCACTACAGGGTTATTTTTAAGGACAGCGCCCGTATTTTTAACAAAATAGTTCATGCGTTTTTTTCTTTGGAATGAGTTTGGTTTAAAAATATTGCACGAAGGATAAATCTAATATTGCTTAATGTAACAGGTGCAAAAAATGTATTAACGTTAATGTTCTTAAACAACTACACTAATTTACTACTTCCACAGGGACTGTAACATAGTACTTGAGGAAGTTGCTCAACCAACAAAATCAAAGGGGTCTTCAAATAGTCCAATGAATAAATATTTTAAACAAGATACTTCGATCGATTCTCCAGAGGAAATTATTTGCAGTAGCATAGCAGAGAATGAAATGTCTGTTAAAAGTTTCAAAAAATCCAAAGTTATATTGACTCTTTTAAAATCTAAGTGCCCGAAAGTGAAGCAATATTTTTAAGCTACATTGACTCAAGTACTAATATTTTCTAAAATTATCGAAAACAAATCTCGTTATTTATAAATTATCTGGATTAAGAAAAATTCGATTAATCGATTAATTTAAAAAATGTATTCGTTTAATCGAATAAGTTAAAAATGCTAAATATCGATTAATTGCTTAACTGAACAAAATTAGAACCCGAAGACTTACACCACAACAACGCTGACAATTCATGGAAATTTTATTTTCAATATTCGCGTTCTTTTCGCCAAACTTATAGAGTACTTCCTCAAGTTTGCGGTGCGCGTAATCGTCTATCTTAGCAGCTTATATACAAACCAATGGATTAATTAAACATTCGGTGATTGGACTAAGAATCGTCTGGAAGTTGAACCAGAATTTCATCGTCAAATTATCTTAAGTGATTAGGCAAAGTTCTGGCTAAGCGGGTATGTAAATAAGCAGAATTATCGTTATTGGAGTGTGCACTGTCATTAGTAGATTCTTGAGACTCCACTTTATCCGGAAAAATAATTTTTAAGTGCGGATTCATCATCTGCCTATTTGTCTCTAAATCCGAAACCGGTGCCAATATTACCGTCAACGATATAGACAAATGCTTCGTGACTTTTTACTTCTCATATCATTGCAAATCAATTGAAAGAGAAATTGTTCTAATAAGACGGCTTGAGCAACCATCACTTTGTGTTGCCAAACGTATGTTGACCGAATTATCTCAAGAAAATGATCTACCAATTTGCCACCTCGTTCGAACGATTTGACACCTTTGGACTCCTTTTTGGAAGGGTTTGTCCGAAAAAGTAGTTCAAAATTGGACTGACAGAATAGCGGTTATAAGGTGCAGTTACAGAGGCAATAAGCCAAAATTATTTTCAAACATTAAATACCATGAAACTTGTTAGCTAATAAAATCAGGGACCGAAAATAACAGTTATATTCGAATTTTAAAACAAAAAAAGCATATAGAAGTAAATGTGGAAAAACTGATTCAAGTATACCATATTGATCCTTATGAACTTGTATATGATAAAATATATTAGTGGTATTCACACCGAACTTGTTAATTTGTTACTCGGTAGATTGTTAATTTGTTAAAGTTACCAACTGTGAACGCCCACTTTTTAAAACTTTGTTAGTCTGGTAACTTTCGTAGTAAAACAGCATTTAATTAACATACATATGTACACGAAAATTGCCAAAACACAAATATTTTTTTATAAATGTATCACAAATGACATTTTTTATTATATTTATTTAGAAACTGCAACAGCTGATTGTGAGTTACCAACTAACAACTATTTTATCAGGGGTGCCGTGTCGTTAATTTATTAAATGTTAATCCGGTAGCGCGTTAAATATACAAAAACAAAATGCGTGTAAAAATGTAACGTTTAACGACTAACAAACTAACAAGCTCGGTGTGAATCCCACTATTGATTTTTAAAATTTTGATTTTTATTTTTTCGATAAAAATTAAGAGTTATTTTTTGATTTTTATTTTTTCGACCAAAAATACAGTTATTTTTTGATTTTTAATTTTTTGAACAAAAATAACAGTTTTTTTTTTGATTTTTATTTTTTTGAGCGAAAATAAAAGTTATTCTTTAAAGAAATGTACGTGTAATAATAATTTAGTTGACTTTAAATGTTTATTTTAATGTGTAATCATCATTGGGAGTTCTTATGCACATTAAAATAAATATTTAAAGTCAACTTAATTATTATTACACGTACATTTCTTTAAAAAATAACTTTTATTTTTGCACAAAAAAAAAATCAAAAATTAACTGTTATTTTTGTTCAAACTATTTTAAATTATAAAATAACTGTTATTTTTGCTCGAAAAAATAAAAATCAATAAATAACTGTTATTTTTGCTCGAAAAATAAAAATCAATAAATAACAGTTATTTTTGTTCAAAAAAAATAAAAATCAAAAATAACTGTTTTCATCTGACTTTTATGAAAAAAGGAATAACTGTTACGGTCCCTGAATAAAATCAAAGTTTTGGTCAGTTCATTAAATTTGTTGTGTTTTATTTTTAAAAAAAATTCTAAGTCTCTAAAGAAAACGCCCCTAATAAAACTTACAAGAACTTGCAAAAACTTAAAAAAAAAAAATAATTTTTATTAATAAGACATTTACGAGAATTCAATAATTTAGATATATAAATAAGGGGTTTTCCATTAAGCACTTTCTATCCTTAAATTTGAAATTAAACAAAGTATGTGTGTGTAAGATATCATCAAACTATTATGTATGGGATACAATATTCTGCAAATGTTCGCCGCAGCTTCTTTGATTGACGTGCGACTTAAATGTCTAAAGGTAGAGTTACGGAATGTCCATGTTTGCCTATATTTTTTTGGCGTTTATATATACATACCCCTGAATATATTTAAAAAAAAAAAAAAAAAAAAAAAAAAAAATGGTTAATCTCAACATGATTTACTTTTTTCAGCTTTCTTCTCTTTTAGTACACCTGATTTTTGTACATTGCCATTTGATTTGTACCCATCTTAGCTTCAGCATATTCGATATGTATGTATCTTTATTCACATAAATTTTACACGACGAAAGAGAAAGAAAATATTCAGGTACTTGTGTTTTTACTTTTCAATCCTCTAGGTTTATATTAATAAGTAAAAAAGCACGCATTTCGGACCATGCATAAAGAGGCTTGTCCGCATGATGAAATACCACAATTAGATAATTTTAATTCTACCACGAATAAAAAAGAACAGAAAGTGATTCTTACACTATTGGAACATTTTTAGCAAAAAAACTCAAACACTGTTTATTGGCAGAAAAAGCAAACCCATATTTATGAAATACATAATTTGCAAAACTATGATAATAATCAAGAAAAATTATAATTACTGGATAAAAAACTGTTTATGGTAAACTAACAAATTCATGGCTAAACCTAGTTGAACAAATCATTCTTAAGGAGCATTTAGCATATTACGATAATTAGAACAACATTGTGCTTAAATGTCCATGTCAAGTATTACTTAGAAATGTAAATTATAAGTGGAAACATTTCTACGATTTCCCTGCGAGGTACCTCAGAATTTTATCTGTTGTTTCTTCAACATTTTGCTACTTTTCTTTTTAATACTCACAACAAAGTGTGAATAAGGTGCGAACAAAAATACGTAAATGAGTGGCTTAAGGATCCAAAGTGTTTCTGTATGAATAAATTATTTTGAAAAGAGATGTTGTCTTGCTTGTGTTTGTTACACAAAAGTGTAAACATAAAGACATGGATGTCGGTTGTCTTATACATATGTACACTTAAAATACGTCCTAATGATAGACATATAAAATTATATATACATTTTTATAAAAAGCTTATGTTAACTTGTGAAAAATTCTCTTTCACGTAAGTGTGTAAACAACACATATTCATGCAAGTGTATACACAAACATGAGTAGGTAAACAGTGAACGACAAAACTGGCGATAATTCTACGAATTGGAAAATTGTAGATTGCGAGACAAATCAAGTGTCAAGGCGAATTCACTTTTCAGCGGAGCTACTTTTTTTTCTTACTTAGAGAAAGAAATGTTAAAAGTTGCTTATGTGTTTGACATATCAACCAACGAAAGCAACAAAAAGAAAAATATATAATGCTGTGTTTTTGGTGTTGTACTCGTTGCAGTATTGCCAACACCGTTTACAAGAATTCGCCTTGTCTAGTGCGATAGATCAGTTGTTAGCTGCTTTTTTTTTATTATCAACGATTGTTTTGTTTGGCATTGTATTTTATTTTACTTAAGTATTTTTTGTTGTTTTTATAGTATTCTCAACTTTAATACTTCATATGCATCATACATCATTTGGCAATTAAGAAATTCATGTTAAATAAAATTTATTATTTAATTAGTGTAATTTGCTAGACTACAATATCAGATTTGAATAAATAAAATTTATGAAAACACAAATGTAATGCAACAGAAAGATGCAAGAAAACAAAAAGATATAAAGAACAATTGAATTAGTAAAGTAAGAATGTGATTAAGTTGCCTAGAGGCGTATTATATATTTTTAATTAAATATTATTCATACGTACAGGTGTAATTAATGTGGCTTTAGCATTTAATAAAATTATTTATAGCAGTTTTAAGAAAATAGTTAACAATTAAATTTAGAAACATTAAAAAAAGCAAAGCGGTCAAGCCGGTTTTCGAGTGTATACCCTATTGACAATTAATGAATAGGTAATCATGGAAAAGGCAAATATGAATTGGGTTATGAGGTTGAGATTCATAGAAGAGTTCTTTGTTGCTAATATTATATACATATCTACATCTATTTAAGGTTTTCTCGTCTTTGGTTTCTATTTCCAAATCTAGACCTACCAGTACAATATTTTGACATGACATACTTTTCGTCGCCAAATTTTATACCAATGCCAAGATAAATAAGAAAGTTATGTCACTGAGAACTTTTTGTGGCAGTGGTATTTGTATGGAATCCATGGTCAAGTATGAACGGAATCCAATAAAATATTTTTTGGCCAAAATTTTATTTAAATATAATTACAAATCAAGATGGCTTATGGGCAAAAATAATCCATGCCGAAATGGAGTAAATTCTAACTTTTTAACCGATTCTCACCATTTGATGTTGGTTTTCCCTTTATGTTAACAAGGTTTATCGCTCCTTTATTGCAACATAGTCATATAAACAAAAAAAAAAAAAATAGAATTTGGCAAAATGCAATTAAAGTTTTTTAAGTGTACCTTTATATGCAGATTTAATAAAAAATAATTTTGCTATAACTTCGGTTCACTTCGAAATACTATACTGATTTTAATATAAAGAAGGTATGAAGGAACACTTTTGCTTAAGTAACTTAAAAGTTTTGATTTTTTGAGATAAAACTATGTTGCAATAAAGGAGCGATATGTATCAAATTTTTAAAAAAATATCTTTAACGTACCGACCCGTGCTTGGCACACAAAGTTTACACGGACAGACACCAGCAAGGCAGTCGGCTTGCCAACCGAACGAATGGCCATGATTTGAATAAATTAGAAACTGATTTTGAGTCGATCAGTAAACCAGAAGGAATGTTTAGAACAGTTGTGCCCAAGCCCTATGCGCTTGGTGCTAATTTGTTTTTGTAAAAGCACTTAGCTCTTGGCTGTGTATTTTAATACACACATAGAGCACTCATCACTAGCAATACGAAATACACAAACAATTTTGTCTAAATAGTTTTTTTGTCGTTCTTCACTGAACACACGCAAGTGCAAAGCAACAACACTTTCGTATGCTTTGCTGGGAAACATTGACGACAACGATCATCATTGTAGATTTTGTTTTTGCTTAACGTATGATATCGTTTAACAAAGTGTGTATTGGAAAACACTTGGAAAAAATTGGTGTTAGTTTTAAATTTAAAACTTATATTATTCACAGAAAAATTATTGTATGGTCACTTACAATCTACTCTTACATAATTGAAAACATTTTTGTGATTTTTGTTGTATTCTTTACGAAATGAATTTGAATAATTTAAGGCTGAAGCATAATGTATATATATATATATCCGCTAATCTCCAGCTTGGGAGCAAACGGCCTCAGTTAATAGTCTCCAACTCGTTCTGTTTGGTGCTGTTCGTATCGCATCTGCCCATGAATAGCCAATCGGTTGTAACTCTCTTTCAACGGTTTTGCGCCATGTATTTTTAGGTCTGCCTACCCTCCTTTGACCTTGGGGGTTGTACTGTAGAGCTATTTTGGCAATGGTGTTGTTTGACCTTAGTATATGACCGATCCACCCATATTTCCGCTTTTTTATTTCATAGGTGATCGATTTTTGGTTGGTTTGGCTTAATAATTCGGCATTACTAATAGTATTCGGCCAAAAACATCGTATTATTCTGCGAAGACATCGATTTTCAAATGTTTGCAGTTTTCTTATCTGGGATTTTGTAGGCCCCACGTTTCGCAACCATACAAAAGAACCGATTTGACACACGCATTATATATCTTAATCTTTGTGCGTTGAGATAGTTTGTTTGACTGCCATATATTTTGCAATTTCGACATAGCATTTCGGGATTTATTAATTCTGTTGTCAACATCATCGCTAGCACCATTATCTTTCGAAACAATGCATCCGAGATAACAGAAGGAATCTACGTTTTCGATAGCTGTTCCATTTATGTATAGGTTGTTTGTGTTTGTAGTAGCTATACGCATAAGCTTGGTCTTTTTTATATTGATTTTTAAACCAACTTTTAGGGCATTTGATCTTAGTGCAGTTAGTTTACTTTCTATGCTTTCGAAATTGTGGGCCAATAGACAGAGATCATCTGCATATGCCAGGTCATTTAATTTTGAAAATGGTGTCCATTGGATCCCATGGGGTGCCTGATTATTGGTCGCTTTCATAACTTCATCAAGAACAAGTAAAAATAATAATGGTGAAAGAACGCATCCCTGCCGAACGCCCTGCTTTATCTTAAGCACTTCGGAGGATTTACCCTTGTAGTATACATAGTTAGGCGCATCTTCGTACATGCTTTGTATAATGCCTATAAGTTTTTCCGGGACATTGTTTCTTCGAAGTATATCCCATATACTATCTCTATGTACAGTGTCAAAAGCACGCTCAAAATCAATGAAAAGTGCATAGAGTGGTGAGTCCAGTTCTTTCGCTTGCTCGACGATGATTCTGAGCGTTGCGATATGATCCGCACAAGATCTTCCCTCTCTAAAACCGGCTTGTTCATCTCTTATCTTGATTGCGAGCGGGGACAAGCGATCTAACAATACCAATGCGATGATTTTTTGTATTGTATTTAGTAGCGTTATTCCAGAGAGGAATTATAAGTCCTTCTGTCCACCTTTTCGGAATAGTACCCTGGGCCCAAACATCATCGATGATAGGTGTAAGTACCGAGGAAAAATAGGCGGGGTCGGTTTTAATTAGTTCTGGCACTATGTTGTCCGTTCCAGGTGATTTATTGTTTTTCAGTTTAGATATTGCTGAACGGATTTCCTGTATTGATGGAGGAGTTTCCGAGATATTGTGGTTTTGCGTAATGTTTGGTGTTGAGACAGTTTGTGGCGTTGTCACTGTGTCATGAGCTAAGCTTTCGAAATGTTGCTTCCATCTAGTTAGTTGCAGTTCCTGGTCAGTTATTAGTTTTCGGTCAATAGAGAAGAGTGGAGGTGTAGCAGAAGGACGGCTGTTGGTAATAGCAGTTATGGATTTGTATGTTTTTCGCAAGTTGTTGTGGCGTGCTGCTGTATCTGCTTCGATTAGGTGATGGGATATGTATTTTCTCTTATCGCTGCGTGCTAAACGTTTAACTTCTTTGTTTAATGATGAGTATTTCCTTCTTAATTCGTCGACTTCATGGGATCCTTGTATTGAGCTATTTATCTTTGACAGCGGCTCCTTTCGTTCTTCTATTTTCAGTCATGTGAGTTGACTGATCCATTCCTTTCTATTAGGTGGCTTGGTGCCCAGGATATGATGGGCGGATTCTCCAACGGCTTTCTCTAGTGCAGACCAGGATTTTTCCGTTCTGTTGTTAGATTCTAATATATTTTGGTTTATATTTGCGTCAAAGCAAGTTTCCACGGATGAAAGGAAATTCGTTCTAGTATCTTCAGTAGTTAGTTTTTCTATGTTGTACTTAATACGTTTGATTTGTTGCAGTTTCTTCTTGTATTTAATTTGCAGGCATATTTTTCCAACAACTAGGATGTGGTCGGAGAAAACATCTGCTCCGCGCTTATTTCGGACATCGGCTAAAAGGTTAATCCATTTACTTTCTATAAGAATGTGATCAATTTGCGATCGGTACCGTCCTCCTGGGGACACCCAAGTATATTTGTGAATTTCCTTATGAGAATACCTTGTTCCACCAATAGTGAAACCGTGCATTGCACAAAAATCTAGCAATCTTTCCCCATTATCGTTGCAGCGCTTTTCGAAACTATGGTTTCCCACAATATGTGGGGTGATATTTGATGTCGAGCAGACTTTGGCATTCATATCGCCTAATATAAGCTTAAAATCTCTTCGGTTTGAGTCGTTTAGTGTTTTAACGAGTTGTTGGTAAAAGTTATCCTTTTCTGATGAAGCGGCAGGTTCTGTAGGTGCGTAGCACTGAATAAACGTTATATTTCTACCCTTGGATTTCAGTCGTATACGAATTATTCTATCCGATATGGGCTCCCAGCTCAAAATGGAATTTTTTGCAGTTGGGGATAAGAGGAATCCGACACCATTTTTATGCATATCGGCATTCCCGGAGTAAATTAGTCTGTATCCATCGTCAGTTTGGAGTTCGCCAGAATTTTTCAGTCTTACTTCGCATAATCCTAATATAGGTATTTTATATTTCTTCATTTCCTTTACGACTTGTGCCAATTTGGTTGGTTCGTTTAAAGTACGAATGTTCCACGTTGCGATCATAGTCCAGGGACGTTTGCGATATGTCGTTGCCGATAGTTCGAGTGTTTGTTCTTTACTTTTTTCTGAGTTTTCTTGAATAGATTTGATTTTCAGATCAACAGGTTATTAGCCTATAGAATCCAATCCCAGCTGCTAGGGCTGCTAGCCTTCCTGGGCGAAGATAACGCAGTTCCTTTGCCGCTTCATCATCATTTGATTCACGCCTCAAGATATTTTGTAGAAAACTGTTACAGCAAATGTAGGTTTCACCTTTCTACAACAAAAGTTAAAGCTGCTGCCCTTTAACCTTTAGCATTGGATATTTGGAGGCGCCAATTTTTCGCCTCGTCGTTTCAAGGATCATTGACACTCAGAATTTAAACCCTCTGAGACTCTACTCTTGAAACCGCTGATTGTCCGCGACTGCATAGCTGCAGCTACTCCGCATATCTACAGAGCATATCACTATCCGCAACCTGTGACGCGTCCGATAGCACTCAGCCATGCTTCCCATAAACAGGTAATAAATCATACAGGATCATGAAAATGACTTTGTATGGCTTATTATCCACGATTGGGCGGAAGCATAATGTATAATGTGTTTCAAATAATTCGAATTAACACTAAGTGTAACATTAAAAGGCATTTTAAGACATTTCATGTAGATTACGTTGCCAATAATATAGCAGGTAGATCGAGAGAACAATTAGTTGCGGACTTTAAAAAGTCTTTTTTGGTTCAGGATGCGCTTCGAATCTTGGAGTACGAAGAAAGTTATGGTGATGAAATAAACATGCAACGTCTTCTGAACTCTGAACTCTGAACTTCAAATTTAAGTGGCATTGATTTTTGGAAACCTTTAAACCCAAATAAATACCCTTTACTTCAAAATTTTTAACAAATATGCAAATCAAATTTTTTTGCCGTGTACGATTATGGAAATTATATGAACAATTTTTGTTCTTTTTTCTTTGTATGTATTGGTTTTACAACAAAAAATATTGAATAAAAATTAGTTTTTCGTTAAATGTATTGGTGTTTGCTCTTCCATTAGGAATTTGTGGGCACCCCTGGTTTAGAACTAATAATTTTATAATACACACTAAACCTCAATATATAATACCCATAATACCCTTTCTACCTATGGCAAAAGCTTTTTTTAACATCAACTATGTCATGGCCAAAATTGAGAAGCGGTTATAAGGATGTTGATATCTATAGATAATGTTTCCAATAAAGAATTTTTCTATGAACATAAACCTCAGTACATAATTTTGATGTGGAAATATTCGGTATAAATAACTTTTATATGAATCTTAGCGTCATAAGAGATTATTTTTTTGTGTGTAATCACTTCCAATTATTATTTGTTGATTTTAAGCCATATCGCGGGCGCATAGTGCCACATGGTTCCTTAAATACCATGGCGTAGGGTATAATATGATTAGGCGTGACGGACTGTACATTTTTACTGGTGTTTCCTTCCTGACAATTAATTTTTAGGTCCAAACAATTAAACAAACTAATTTTGAGGATTTCATTTAAATATTTAAACAAGTAAGAAAGTATAGTCGGTCAAGCCCGACCATATGATACCCAGCACCACAGTACTTAAAAACGCATCATGCTTATGTGTCCATATAAATATGGATTTCTCTATGTTTAAAAACTTCATTAAAATCGGTTTGAAAGTTTGTGAGAGGCAGAAATTGCCCCCATCCCCTTGTGGTCCTATTTTTGAAAAACTGTATAGCTTATGTGTCCATATAGATATGGATCTACCTATGTTTTAAATTTCATTAAAATCATTTTGTTAGCAAAAATTGCCCCTTTCTCCCCTTTTGGTCCTATATTTTTTAAAACTGCTTATGTGTCCATATAGATATGGATCAATCTATGTTTTAAATTTCATTAAAATCGGTTTGAGAGACAAAAATTGCCCTTATCACCCCTTGTGGTCCTATTTTTTTAAAACTGTATAGCTTATGTATCCATATAGATAGGGATCTATCCATGTTTTAAATTTCATTAAAATCGGTTTGATAGTTTCTGAGAGGAAGAAATTTCCCCCTATCTTCCCTCGTGGTTCTACGATTTGGCCTATTTTCAATAGGCTTGGTCCTCGTGTCAATAAAAACCTATGTCCCAATTTTTTTTAAAATTGCGGCCAGTACTTTGCGCACAAGGTTACATGGACAGCCAGCCAGCCAGCCAGCCAGCCGGACGGACATCGTTAGTTCGACTCAGAAAGTGATTCTGAGTCGATCGGTATACTTTCAGGCGCTACACACATCAGCACAAATGCATAATACCCTCTCCACTATTGTGGTGTGGGTATAAAAAAGGATACATTTTATAGGTAAACTATACTTTAAAATTAATTAGGAGTTATGACGTTCATCGTATAGAATTTAAAAAATTAGAGTAAAATAAAAAGTTAAAATAAAAACTTAAGTTGTAATATTTTTTTGTATTAATTTGAAGCGATGATAGAAGTCAACCAGAAATGAAAGCTCCAAAAAATAAAAACTCAAGTTATTATTCAGTATCACTCAGTTATTTCCGATAAGAATACTTACAATAATAGAGTATATTTTTTCACTTGCAGACTTATAGAGTCTTTAGAGCTTAATTTGTTTTCCAACTAGAATCTTCTCTTCTATTCATTTTCTTTGCTTTTTTTTTAAATGATGACGTTGCTGATATTAATGAAGATGCTTTAACAACTGTTATTGGTTGTGATGATGGCTTTGAGTAGCAAATTTGTAGAAATCTACTTACATTATTTTCATATTTTTTTTTGGCGGTTTGTGTTAAATGTTGGAAAATTATTGAAAAAATAAGAACTTGACATTTGCGAATCTCTCTCATTTGAGCCCTCTAGTATACTTAATTTATACTTCGGAGATGCCAACAAACAATTTCAACCAAACTTCAACATTTGCGGACGAAACCGCGTTTCTAAGCGTCCACGAAAACCGTCAGGAAGCATCACGTTACTTACAGGATCATATATTACAACTAGAAATATGGTTAAGACAATGAAGGATAATGGTCAATGGGCAAACAGGCGTACATATAACATTCATCTTGCGCCGGCATTCTTGGCCCTCTATAACAATCAATAATCAAGTAATTCCTCAATATTCGCATTTAAAATATTTCGGTATACATCTAGATCGGCGGTTAATGTGGAAATGCCATATAGCGGCAAAATTAACTCAAGTGAAACTAAAAGCCATTGAAATTCATTGGCTTATTAGAAGAAATTCTGTCCTTAGTCTTGATTAAAAACTCCAACATGTGCCATTAGTAAAAACTATGATTACAAAATATGCAGTAAAATTTTTTCAAAAGGCTTGTACAACACCAAAATGCACTAGCTCGAAATATTTTAAATCATTGCGGCCACACGCGCTTAAGAAGGAGAGATACTGCAGCACTCACCCAATCAGAAAAGCGATGAACATCTACATATGTGAACAAAAACCATGATGACGAAATTTGTTGTCTGGCACTGGCAGTACGCAAAACAAAGTATAAGAATAAGATTTGATTATTTAATTAGTTAATGAAGATTTAATAAATAAATATTGAACAAAAATTTGCGGATAATTTTTATTTTGCTAAAATTCTGCATGAAAACTTGAGTCTTTTTTGAGGTAATTTTCTTACCGTTGTTAAATTTGATAGGTGAAGAAAAATTTTCCAAATAATTGGGTTTTTATGCTATAATATTTTTACAGATTGTTAAAAGTTAGAAAATGATCTGTTTTTTTTTTTTCTTTTGGGCGTATTTACTATTAATATTTGACATTCATTAGGTGTGAGGCTTGACTCAGCTTATAATTTATATGAAAAATAAAATATATAATTTAGTTAGCCAGGAAATTTCTTTACTCAAAATTTTTATATTTTTTTTATTAATAAAATATTTCATTATTAAAATAAAATTTTAATACGTACACACGCATTTCTGTGAAAAGGAAAAATAGGACTTTGGAGAAAAGAAAACCATAATTATATAATTGGCATTTTGTATATAGTGTTACCTTCCAGTCCACAGTTTAAAGTTCCGTTCATTAACAGCAAGATCTGCGACGGGCGAAAGAAGAATAAATCCATAGTTGGCTTTGAGCCTCAAATATACGTGCCTGATAGTATAATACAAAAACACAAGCTAAACACTTAATTACACTAATCGTTCTTTTTGGTATCTTAATTTTTACCAATATTTAACGTTAAACTACCTGCCATATTTAATCTTAATTCATAATTTATCAGACGTTCCCTAACTATTTTTTTTAATTCTTTTAATTATTTTTAAATTAAGATTTTCTTTTTATTGGATAACATTTTTTTTTTTATTTTTTTTTTTTTTTCATTTACACTAACATATCACATTAGCGTGGCCGTTAGTTGTATGGAGAACTTTTTTTTTTTTATTTCTTTTACTCTCCCCCTCCAAATCGGTTCAGTTTTATGTAAAAAAAATTACAAAAAAATTTCGTAGCGATAAGTTGTGTTTTAGGGAGGGCGTCCGCCCCTCAAAGTTTGTTATTAAGCCATTTATTCAAATGTAATTTGTTTGCGTATGACTATCTTCTAAAAACAACATTTTACAAGAATATGATATATGGCAATATTTTAGCTCTTCTAGTCAACAACATAAGCCTCCCAGAAAGTTTTTTGCTAAGACTAATATCTTAGAAAATAATTAAGAAAATAACAACAAAATACCAAACATTTTATATACGTTATATATATATAAAAAGGCGATTTAATGTCAAGTGACACAATTTTGAAATCGATGTCTTCCGATTTGGATGAAATTTACACCAAGGTTAGTCCTATTAGATAGTAGTTTACACACAAATTTTCAACAAGATCGGTTAAAATGTTTCAGAGGTAGAGGGGGTCAAAGTTTGCCATACAGGTCTTCTTTCTCATCCATGTAATTTATTACCTATTGGTGTTAGCAAAATTTGTCCAAAGTAGTTTAGATAGCTATTTAATCAATCTTTTTTAAAAATATTTTTTTGTTTTTTTTAAAAAAATTTTTAATATTTTTTTTAAACTTAAAACTTTTTTTTTATTTTTTTTAGCCAAGTGTTAAATTTAAAAAAAAAATTTTAAAAATTTTTTAAAAAAACAAAAACAATTTTTTTAAAAAGTTTGATCAAAAAGCTATCTAAGCTACTTGGGACAAATTTTGCTTACACCAATAGGTAATAAGTTACATGGATGAGAAAGAACACCTGTATGGCCAAAATGTCAAACTTTGACCCCCTCTAACTCAGAAACTTTTTGACCGATCTTGTTGAAAATTTGTGTCTAAGGTACTATCTAACAGTACTAAAATTGGTGTAAATTTCATTTAAATCGAAAGACATATATTTCAAAATTGGGTCACTTGACATTAAAACCCCCTTTTATATATATAAAACGTATATAAAATGTTTGGTATTTTGTTTTTATTTTCTTAATTATTTTCTAAAATATTGATTTTAGCAAAAAACTTCCTTAGAGGCTTATGTTGTTGACTAGAAGAGCTAAAATATTGCCATATATCCTATTCTTGTAAAATGTTGTTTTTAGAAAATAGTCATACGCAAACAAATTACATTTGAATAAATGGCTTGATGGCAAACTTTGAGGGACGGACGCCCCCCCTAAAACACAACTTATCGCTACGAAATTTTTTTGTATTTTTTTTTACATAAAACTGAACCGATTTAGGGGGGGAGAATATAAGAAATCAAAATAAAAAAAATAAAGGCCACCCTAATATCACATACAAATATTTAATTACACACCTTTAATTTGAGTATGTATTTTTTTATAAAAAAAACATATATACTATTAAAAAAAAAATTTAACAAAACCATAAAACTTCTTCGAAGATCAGGCCTGTCGTCGTTGGAGAAAAAGTTATGGTAAGTCATAATTAAATTTAAAAAAAAAATAAATAAAAACCAAAATGTAATATTATTTAAAAAAAACCACTCAATTTCAATTAAAAAAAAACCCCCCCACCCTGAAAGATATTAACATTTACTCAAGAATTCATTTAGTGGTTTTGTTTTTACTCTAAATATGGAATTTGATATTAGAGTCAAATATTTTCTTTCGTTCTTTTATTTTATTTTTATACAATGATTTTGAGTAAATGTTTTTATATAATAACATTATTCAGTAAAATACATCTAACATTTTTCATACGAGTTAATTTTATTAAGTTAATTTTTTTAATAAAATTTTGTTAAATTTAATTAACATGATTAATTGAATTTTTTTTATTATAATCATGAAAGGTTAAGGGTGTAAACTAGGTGGTACATTTCGGGCTATTCATTTAAAAATTTAACAGAATAGCATTGGTAGGGAGGGTGAAGAACAATGGGGAGATGTCAACATCTAAATCTCTTCGCTTTGTTTCAATTCGGGATTATTTGTTTTTTTTTTTTTCCCCGTGTTATTTTAATTTATTTTGTCGATTTGGAAGCTACCTACACTTAAATTGTAATAGATCTTAATTTGAATTGTTAGTGACAAGAACCTATCCCAATATCCCTGAGCACGGCCGGAAAATCAGGTAGCAGTCTCAACAGTTCGAAACTTTAATGGTTGGTCCGTTACATAGGTATATTTGGGTTCAAGACAAATTTTAGTTTGGCTTAAGCTCGGTAATATTCCTTTGGAGCTCATTTCTAAGGCGTTATCTTTTAACTGCCAATACAGACTCTATCGCATTGAGCTCTGGACTGTACTATGGCCAATCCTTTATGTTTATTTTATTATAAAAGATCCACTTTTTTTATTTTAGCGTTGTGTGGTGGTGCCCAATCTTGTTGAAAGTATATTCATTAAATAAGCTTACATTTTTTGACAGATGGCATCAAATGATCCTTAAGAATACTAATGTGTCTATCTTTTTTGACGGTATCTTCTATAAAAGAGATCTGTGCAATACCTTTAACCGACATGCAACCCCAAATTACAACACTAGCAGGAAACTTTGCTGTTCTTTTTACGTAAAATTTTAGTTTGAGAATCCACCCAAAAATCACACTTAAAGGATATTATTAAATTAATTAATAATTAAATAGATCATAAACAGATTTTGCTGTTCTGGTGAAATCTATCTGAGATTTATTCTTTTTAATATGATTTTTGGCTGGGGCACATATCGGACTGATGAAAATGTTTCCATGATTAGTGATTTTTTATATTATCATTCCTAAAGTTTATCTTACTACACGCAGAGAATACAAATAGTTTTGTTTTAGGTGACCATTTCAAAACATGTGTTATCTCTGCGTTTCGGTAGTCATGTTTTTGTTAATTTTATAGTTAAAAAAATATTATTAAGCCGAATTTGATTTAAATTCTAACATTATTAAAAGAACTATGCACAAAAATTCTTCATTTTGGAAGGATATTTGCGTAGAAGACTTTTTATTTAATCCAAAGAAAACCCGTCTCACTTTTTTTTACAAGTCCTACAAATATTTTGCTTAAGAATATTAAATGAAAATAATGTCATAAATGAACATTTAACGAATATTTTTAAAAATTGGGAATTAAGCACGACAAACAAAAACTTGTTAATTAAAAATTTCCCAAAATTTACTTTGATAATAAACATGCAATTGCACGGCTAACAAATACTAAACTGAGATATTGCTTTATTTTGATTTTTTTGCGAAAACAATAAGCAAATTTGTTTTAGTTTTTAGTTTGTTATTTCTTAAACTACTTACAACTACAATTAATGTTGGGAGAATTAAACTAATAGTAGTGGCATGTAAAAAAAGCACACTGTTTATTTTGTTATTTTGTTATCTGATGATCTGACCTAAGCAACCAGTAAAATGCTTATCCCCCAACAATAAAATTCAGTGTTTTCATCAAGAATAAAAACCGGTAATTAAGCACGACAAACAGAATCTTATTAATTAATAATTTTTAAACTAAATTTGGGTTAAAAATCATAAATACTTCAACAAAATAACCACAATACGAATTATTGTTAAAGCTAAGGTACGAACTCTATGTTTACATTTGTCTTTCAAGTTGTGCTGAAAAAGCTCAACAAGAGAAAGAAAGACAAAAAGAATGAAAAAACCAAAAAATTGAACTTTGGACTTCAAGAAGAATTCTTGACAAAAAGTACGAAAAAACAGAAGTAAGGAAAAACATGTAAAATCAATTAAAAAAGATAATCATTCAAAGCTAATTTCGATCTATCAAAGGTAAAATACAATTTGGTTTAAAGATTGATGTTTGACTATTGACTGCCAGCAGTCGTCGATGGCTGCTCATGTTAAACCGCAAACCCCTCCGAAGAGATTGAGTGGTTGTAATCAAAACATGTAAGGGTTGCCTGTCTTTAAAAGCCTGGGTTCGAACCCAGCAGCAGTTAAGTATAAAAAACTATCAATAAATTTTAATTCATTTTCATGTTGTAAAATTCCTTCTTCATAAAGATAATTTAATAAAAATTAAAATATCAAAACTTGGATTAAAACCAATAAATAGTTCAACAAAATAACCACAATACTCAATTATTTTTAAACAACTTAAACCCACAATTGTAAGTTTTCAGACTTTGGCTTTTTCTAATTCTGAACTAAAATTATTCTTAAAAGAAAATTTCTACTTTATTACAAATATTTGACAACATTCTACATTCCGCTTGAAAACTGTCTTGCAAACTACAAATTTCCATTTATTTTTGTCTTCTCTGCAAACTTAACACAATACAAACAACTTAATCTTAAAGATTTTGCAAGTTTGCTTTAAAAACATTTTGGTATTTTTAAATTTAATTCTTCCCTTAGTTGTGTGCTATTTTCGTTACTGGTGAATAATTTAATTTTATTTATCGTTTTTTGTTTTCTACTAAATGTACTAAAGATGTCAAGTATTAAGAGTTTTACATGAAATATATAAAAGAAAAAAATACCAACGAAATAAAATTATTGTATTCTTTAAAAAAGTATTTTCAAAAAAATGACAACAAAAGATTCACAAATTTATTTCGGAGTGTAAAATTGTGTAAAGCGGAAAATAAACAATAAAGTGTGGGAGAAATGTGTTTTTACAGAAAATGGGGGATGCTATTTTTGGGAATGTAAATGAATTTAAAGAAATAATTGTTATAGTGGTATTATGGAAAAGATTTCTAAGTTGCCTACAGGTGCTTTTACAGGTTTTATTCTTTAAGGTTTTTTGATTTTTGTTTGTTTTTGTAATCGTATATAAATTAATTTATTTTGTTTTTGTTTGCAATTTGCTTTGTTATTAGGGCGTTTTCTTCAAAAATTTAGTATTATTTTTATAACTTTCTGCACTTATCCAAAACAATGTAAAATCATGTGTAAGTTTCAAAAATGTGAACTTCAAAGATTTTTGTTTAGAGAATAATAACACGGATATGCAAAAGTAAAGCGAAATACGGATAAAGCTCTAAATTTAAATTTCTAAAACTACAAAATTTGTTGTTCTCTAACTTGCACCGGTTCCTCAAAATTTACAAATTTTCCGTAAAGGATGGTCATAGGCAGATATGACCACTGTTTTTTATTTTCTTGCAAATAGTGAAAATTTAACTATTTTGAGTTAACACCTTTCAGAGGAACCGGACATTAACTTTCGAAAGGCACTGTTACCAGGTACTAGCAGCATTCTAAAGAAAAGTATTAAATTCTATTGCGAGGACTTCCACACTCTACGGACACATTTAAATGATCTCTTCAGTGCAGCCGTGGGCGCTGGTTTGCTTTATTACGAATTTTTTCGGGTTTTTACATTTACTTGTCGTGTGTTTTTTTTTTACCAGAGCTTCTAAAGGGTGGTTAAATTGTAAGGGCCGATGTTGAATGTGAACCACACCTAAACGCCAAGTTTTTTTCCGAATTTTATTTGACATTTCCCTATTTCAGACTTACTCAATTTGAACCATGGAGAGATACACAATCCAACAACTTGTTAAAGTTATCCAGACTTATTATGAAAATGGATGATCAATTTTCGAAGAAAATGATCTTCAGTGATGAGGCACTTTTTCACCTCAGTGGATTCGTCAATAAGCAGAATTGCCGCATTTGGACGAATGATAATCCAAGATTGAGTGTCGACAAACCAATGCACCCACAAAGAGTGACTTTTTGGTGCGGTTTATGGGCTGGCGGCATTATCGGGCCGTATTTTTTCCAAAATGAGGCCGGTCAGGCAGTTACTGTGAATGGTGTTCGCTATCGTGAGATGATAACGAACTTTTTATGGCCCGAATTGGAAGATATGGATGTGGACGATATGTGGTTTCAGCAGGACGGTGCCCCTTGCCAAACAGCTAACGAAACAATGGCTCTTTTGCGCAACAAATTCAATGGCCGTGTTATCTCACGTAATGGCGATGTCAATCATGTGATTTGACACCGTTGGACTTTTTTCTTTGGGGTTATTTGAAAGAAAAGGTGTACGTCGATAAGCCAGCAACAATTCAAGAGCTAAAGGATGAGATAATTCGGCACATTAACGGTATAGAACCTCCATTATGCCTCAGGGTCATCGAAAATTTGGACCATCGGATGGAGGTGTGCCGCCGTGGTCGCGGCGCCCATTTGGCCGATATTTTGTTCCATACATAATTGAGTAATACCAATATATCATAATAAAATAAAATTACAATAATTTCCTAAATAGTTTGTGTTTTATTCAAAATCAACATCGGCCCTTGAAATTTAACCACCCTTTACAAATGCAAAAATTTTAAATGCCAATGACGAAAAATTTGCTTATCCGAATTTAAAATTTTTTTCATTAGAAAAATAGGCTTGGAAAATCTGTTCCACAATAACAAATTTATAAATTTTTTTAACCAAGTTCCTAGTTGCAATGACTCGGTATCCAGCACAGCCTCACCACATACTCCTCTTAGATTTCTAACAGTGAGTGCTGGTAATTATAATCACCGGTCACCGAAAAATAGGTTCAATTTGCAGTTTAAGTATTATTTTATTAAATCAAAGAATAAGAATAAACAAGATAGTATAGTCAATCAAGCCCGAATATATAATATCCTACACTACAGTATTTACATTTGTATGTGAAAACACGGGAAACAGTTTATGGATTTGTTTAATTTTCTACAAAATTTATAAAATTAATTTCTTAATCACATATAGATAGATTACAAAATGCAATGCGATCCACTGGAACTTTTGTCCTGTCAATATATTCACCAAGTTACGTATGAAGCTAATTGTGCTGCCAGGTCAAAGAGCCTTCTGTTGAGTTCGATCGTTCATGACTTCCTCAAGAAATTTCAGTCAATAATGTCCTTAAACGGGATAAATCATGAATATATCTGTTAGAATTATTGTATGTTTAATATTTAACACTGTAAACAAGATTCAAAGAATAGAACAATAAAATATTTTTTTTAAATTTAATTAATATGTAAAAAAAAAATTATGATTCATACTTTTATTTTCTTCTGTGTAATGACTATTGTGCAAACGTGAGTATTATTTCTGTCTAGAAATAATAAAAATTTTATTACTTTCTCTCTCAAAGACG
The DNA here is from genome assembly GCA_963931875.1 of Pollenia griseotomentosa. Lineage (NCBI taxonomy): Eukaryota > Metazoa > Arthropoda > Insecta > Diptera > Polleniidae > Pollenia > Pollenia griseotomentosa. The sequence goes on along the minus strand of OZ007561.1, from coordinate 195,446,889 downwards.
AACTTATTACAATTAGAGTATGAACACACACGTTCATTTTATATTTGTCTTGTACCAAGAAAAACATGCTGAAATGAATTTTACAGACAGACAAATTTTCAAAACAAACTTTCACTTTTTTTTTTTTAATTGCGTTGACTGTTATACAGTGGGGAATAAACTATAAAATAGCAAATTTTAAATGTAAAATTTTTTCTTTTTTAAAGTAATATTTTTATAATAATTTTGCAACAGTTTTCATTATCCGCATTGTGTCACAAATGCATTTTGTACATTTAATTTTGATGTTAATAAACTGATGAACTTTATGTTGTATACATGAGCATTTTATCTTCGTGAATTAGGTGAATTAGCGTTTGTCTGTTAATACTGTGGTGTATTGTATTATATGGGAGGACTTGATAAACTACGTTTTTTAACTTGTTGCAAATTGTTTTGTGACTTAAAGTTTTCCCGAAATAAATTGTAATATACGTTCATATTGATTTCAAAGGCGGAAATGTTTGTGCTTTCTCATTTAACCCTCAAGTGGATACCTGGGCCTGGCCAAGTATTTTTTAACTCTCTTTTATACTTAACCTATGCAGCATCGACAGACCTTACTCTGGGAAAACTAAACTTTTTGGATCTGTGGGCATGACAATCGTTGCCAAAAATTTTTAATTAATATTTGTACAATCATGGTCTGGCCAGGCCCTAGATTATTAAATATGGATTGTAGTTAATAAAATAAAGAAGGGGAAAAAGCACACGCAACACAAAAATAATTTTTTTTACTTTTAATTCGTAGAATTAAGATAGTTGACAACAAAATGATCTCGCTGTAGCCATAAAATTCCATACAAAATAAAAGTAGTCCCAGCCATGCCCTAAAGTCGTTTGTGCAAGTACTCGCGGTAGCCACGAAAAAATCCATATAAAATACAAGCAGTTCCAGTCAGCCACAGGTAGCAATTTGTGCCAAATCAATTAGGTATCCAATTAAGAGTAAAAAGGTATTACTGTTCCCAAATACGATTATAGTTTTTGTGTTAAACCCTAAAATGAATGAGAAAATTGAATGTGCTTTTGTATTTTTTTAAACATTATAAATATGAATAACTCTAAATGCTGTAAATATAAATATACGTTTTAGAAATGCTTTAACCCATTTAAAGCAGAATTTTTTTTTCAACAAAGAACTATTAAACATCGAAATGAGCCAAATAAAAAGAAAGCTAAAAACTAGGGTCTGGGAGTAATAATCGAACAATTTAATATTATTCGGTTAAACGAATAATTTTAATTTTGTCTAGTTTAGAAAATTAAAAATAGAATTTAAAATTATATTCTTTAACATAACATTTTTTTTTAAATGTAACAACAATTAAACATTAGGTACTTCATGTAATGAAAGAGGCAAACTTTTTAAATAAAAAATAGTCACAAAATTTAAGCTAATCTTCTTAAATAATCTTTCAAAAAGAGTATACAGTTTAAATGTTAATGTTTCAAAGGATTTATTTCTATTGTTTTGATGAAACTTGATTAAGAAAAGATTTTTTCAGGGCTTAAAAAGCTGTAGTCGAAACCAAAAACTGTCGAACAAAATTCGAAAATTTGTGTAAAAATTTTTTGTTTTTAAGTTGATTTGTCATCGAGTGTTTACGCTTAAGGAATCAGGAGTAAAAGCAACATTTTTTATTTGGCCAAAGACGAATGAAGAAGTGGAGAAATGGCAGCTTCTCTACTTTGACTGCAGTTTTAAAGTATATTCAATTTATATGTTATTTTTCTGGTCTTTTCTAAAAATTAGTGGTCTTCCATTAAACCACTTGATTCCTTTTTGATTTTATAACAATTTCAATAGTCTTTTTAAGGTTTGGTAGAAAGTTTTTTGACATCCGTCTCAAAAAAAAATCATATTCTTCATCTAAATCACTGTCGTTAAAGTCTGTTCTATACAGTCTTAAAAATAAATTATTCCCAAACTCTTTGATTTCATTCTTTGTACTAAGCTATATTTTAAAAAATTGTTACTCGATGGAAATGTTTGAGTTAGGAAACATTAAAAGGGTGTACCGGCTGTTTGTTTTTACATTAAAAAAGAAAACAAATTTTGTGAAAAAAAATTTTTCGATTAATCGATTAATTGACATAAATTATTCGAATTATTCGTTAATCGAAAATAAAAAATTTTAAATTATTCGAACAGTTAATCGCTCCAAAATAATTCGATTATTCGAACAACGGTTAATCGTTTGAATCACCTACTAAAAACTCAAAAACCAAAATAAAAAATTTGAGAAAGTTTATTGAGCTGCACCAAAGCGTTAACAATGGCGTGATGCATAAGCTTTTTCAAAATGTTCAAGCTTATAAAAATTTTATAAATGTCGAAATTTTTAAAACCTTACACACTTTTCACCTACTCTAGAGCACAGATTTAGTTTAAAAGACTTACTTTTGTGGTGAATCTGATAGTTTTTAATTTCGTTTCAAAAAATTTAATATCGGAACATGACACGTTCTTTCCTCCACCACAATAAGTTGTGAAAAGGGTATACAAAATTGTCATTCCGTGTGCAACTTTTTTATTATTCACCTCAGATTCATAAAGTATATATATTCTGGCTTATTGAGTAATTCTTAGTCGATTTAGCCATGTCCGTCTGTTGAAAACACGCCTGCTTTCGAAAAACTCAAATAAAAAAACTTGTTGTCAAATTGCTTTTAGTTATCCTAAGCAGTTTGGGATTGAAGTCTAGCCAAATCGGTTCAGTAGGCTCAGAGATATGAATCAAAACGTGGAACCACCACTTTAAAAAATTGATAATTTTGTAACAAAAACTAACATAAATGATTGAACAATGCACGAAATGATATGAAATTTTGCAAATATTCGTTTTATTCTGAAAATCACACTGTGAAATTTCATGAAGATCGGTCTATAGTTTACCCTAGGCCTCATATAAACCCTTCTCCCGGAAAACAGTTTAGTACGCCTAAAACCGTAATAAATAATGCTATCGTAATAGCATTTGTCAGTCATTAATTTAATATAGGTCTAAGCCGCAACCAATTTTAATGCCGATGTCTGTTTTTATAAAGATAAATTAATAATAAATAGACATCATATGATATAGATATCACTCCTGAAATATTCAAATTGTCAGTAGAGGGTATCAAAGATTCGGCACAGCCGAATATAATACTCTTACTTGTTTTATTATAAAGTCTAATGTCAAACATTATACCATCAATTTTACAAAAATCGAAAAACTTCAAAGATAGTCTATGGTTATAAATGTTTTAAGTTAAGAAATATTACTTTTATGTACAACATTGAGAACTTTTCTTCTAAGACCTGAGCCCTTGAGTAATTTTGAGCCGATGCATCAAATTAAAAAATTAAATCTGTCTGTTCGTTTAATGAAAATACGCTTGCTTGGAATGACTCGAGAAAAAATAATCACCCTTATTCCATTTAACGTCGTCGTCATCGTCATCAATTGAATATCAAAATCAATTTTTATCGACATCGTCATCATTTCGATACAAAACTTGTATGCCATAACAGGAATGTAACGATGTCGATTGTTTATCGTTTTTTTAAGAACATCTCTAATAAGTTTTTATTAAAAATGTGCAATTTGATGTTCGTTTCTTATTAATGTTGTGCTCTCAAAGAGGGTAGCTTGATTTATTCTAAAAAAATCACCCTTACTAATGCCATAAGGTATAGATTACACTTTTCGCCCCGTATAAGTCGACAGTGTTGATAGTGCCCTGTAAAAAACAGAACGGTACGACGATTGCCGGAAAGAGCAACAAAAAGTTACGCGAAAATTGCAAACATTCGGAAAATTTGCAAAAATAGCGAAAATTCGCGAATTTTTTTTTTATTTGAAACAACCATAAAATTGACTTAAAGTCCCAAAAAACATAAGAATGGCAAAAATTCCATAAAAATTGCAAAATTAGTGGAAATTCGCAAAAATTTGATAAAAGCGGCATGAAAGAAAAATTTAATATGTATTAAAAATCGTTAAAACTGTAAAGAATCAGAAAACTTACAGGAAAAATTGCTTCTATCGCGAACATGGAAAACATAAAATTTTCGCGAATTTTCGCTATTTTTGCAAATTTTTGCAATTTTCCCGAAACTTTGTTGCTATTTTTTCATTTTTTTTAATTCAACATTATTATTTTTGAAAAAAAAAAAGAAAAAAACTGTTTCGACACCAATAAGACTGACGACAAAAACAGAGTCAATTTAAATCGATGCCAACGTTAACGTTGCGTACAGCATACCAAAAATACAGCGACGCTTATCGATAAAACTTGATATTGACAATGGGCATACCGATTTGCAACAATCGACACAAAACGATATCGTTTCGTATTGATACCGCTAAATGGAATAAGGGTGAATGTTTTTGATGTCAGCTTAATATTTAGCACAATCTGTTAAAGAAGAAAATAATTTTGAATCTTAATATAGACCAAATTCCCTTAAAAATTTAACAATTCTATTCTATTAAATCAATACTCTGCTACTTAAAACCTCTTGTAGGTTCAAAGTTTTGCGATCAACTGTCGATACTGCTAAAGATAGAGAGGCCGCGAACACTCATGGTAGGATTATCAGGCCTGTACGGATGACCATGTGTATACTATTAATAATCAGAAGGATTGTGCCACTTTTAGTATCTGAAATTACGGAACATTGGCAGGCACTATGATTACTGCCGTTGCTGTATTGACAAAATGAGAAAGAGGATCCCCTCCAATGTCAAATACTGTATTTTTATTTATTCAAGTTTGCAGTTTTAAAAAAAAACTAATCTTCCCTTTTGCAATTTCTTAGGGAATTTTTAAAACTTAATATTTTTTGTATTCAGTCAAGCCCAATAGTTAGGAACGGGTTAATTGCATTTACATACTTTTAAAATCTTACTGTCACGTCATGCATAAAATAACTGTAATGAAACGGTAATTTATAAGACAAAGTTAAATAATTATTTATTTTTTGTTTTTTCAATTTGTCTTGGATCTCTTCTCTTTGATAAAGTTATTATTTATTTGAAACTTTTACTTAAAAAAAAAACAGAAAAGGGGCCTTTTTTAACTAAAATGGTTATTCAGGTTTCATTTAATCACATTTTAATCTTAGACCACAAATGTTTATTGCAATAAAACAGACATAAATATTTCTCAAAGTTTGCTTACAATTTAATGATGACGAAATCTGTTGGAAACGGAAAAATAAAAAACCAAAAAAAATTCAACTTAGTTTAAAGTAAAACAGAGATAAGCATTTTATAATTGAATTTTTCTATGCAAATCTTTTGTTGGGCTTCTGCATTGTAATTAAATAAAAATGTGAAATGATATAGTTTGTATTTAATTTGTTCATGTAGTATACATATACATATATGTATATGCATATATTTACAAATGAAAACGTGTTTGTTTGTGTGTTTACCCGGCGCTCAACATAATCTATAAATATTTGTAAATTTGCAAGTGGGTGTTGCAACTCTCAAACATAGACAGCAAAAGAAATTACACTAACAAATAGCTCAAAAAGCCACTAAATGATGGCAGCACCACAAACAGCACACAAAAGTCCATACGCCAACTTAGTCACCGTTCATACGTGAAATTTTTGTTGCCGCAATTCTCGAGTTTATTGGTAAGAGAGAGTTGTGAAGATTTGGGAGAGGTACTCAGCTTCAAGTGCTCTGCAATGTTTGCTTGGTTATTCTCACACTTTTCAACCTGAAGTTGGCTGTATATTTTATATATATATATAATATAAAAAGGCACAGAGGAAATACAATATAATAAATAAAAAAATTGCAAGCCTAGAATTTTATAATCCCGACACTAATGCAATTTCAAAGCTGACCTTAAGAAATTTCACTATGAAGATGGCAGCACTATAAAACAAAAAAATACGCCACATTGTTCAAACAAAACCTGAAACAAAAAGTTTGGTTATCAATGCAAAACATCTGTTAGAAAATGAGCTAAACTGGAAAAGCGAGCGCAGAACCTCCCTTGCCAAGACAATATAATTGTCTAAACAGCTGAAGAAGGATGGCTTCTTTATCAATAAATGAGATATGAGTTCAGCAAATTTTACTACCTTTTTAAACGAAGGTAGCGAAGTGCAACGGTTAAAGCTAGTATCAACAGAGCGGCCCAAATATCCCCTATCTTTTTAATTTTTTAATATAAATTAAAATGACACAACAAAAAATATATTCAGTGATTTAATTCAAGATGAGCGCCCACAGCCTTCATGGTTAGGGATTTAATTAGCTGTTTAGAGGAACAGGTCTCACCGATCTCCCATTCTTATCGTGCTTAACGAAATATGTGAACTAAAGGCAACGTGAAAGCTGTGCGGCATGCTTAAAATTATCCATCTGTCTCACATCGATGTCCTTGCTGCGAATTTCAACCGCTGTTACTGTAAAATTTAATTATTTTACCTACATACTATCTACGTATTTGTGATTATTTCTTCAAATAAGGGCTACTACAATTAAAAAAAAAAAGCAAATGGTTTTCCATATAGACATCCAATTACTCGTTATTTTGATTTCACTATAAATTCAAAAAAAAAAAAAAAAAAAAATCGTAATTCATCAAAAATTATTAAAAATAAATGACTTTATTGCAGCAACACAACATATTTCAAGGGCACCAGTGCGTTTGTTAGGGTGGGACGATTTTTAAGCACAAAAATTTTTCGATTTTTCGATAGCTTTTGGCATAAGGAAAAAAATGTCACTACGACATTAAAAAAAATCATTTTCGAGGCGCCCAAATCTCAACTTTTATTTTTAAGGCTTTTTTAGTAGGTAATAAAAAAATCGGCAGATTTTTTTTTTATTATAACCTTTCCAAGGTTAAATTGTACGCTTAAAACTATGGCGATATCGATTTTTAAATCGACCCAACCTAGCGTTTATACAGTTGTACACATGTGTGTTTGCAAGTAAAAACGAAAACGTTTACACACCACCTTTAATACATGTATGTACGTGTGTTTGGAAGATAATTTAAAACGCCTATTAAACACTTTAATCCTTAAAATTTAGAAACAAAATTTATATTGTGCATACCTTAACTATAACTTTTAGACGATGTATGTTTCATTAAAATCGGCGGACGGTATCATACTTTAAAGCCAACCACAAAAAAATTGTTCTTCGAGCGATGCCGGGCATGAAAATCTAGTTTTATATATTGTGGAGGTTTTAAAATTTTTCTTCCTTGACATTTAATTAACATTGTCTGTGATGTCAAAAAAATAAAATGCATGAATATATCCGTTAAGTCCAACTAAATACAAACAGAATTTACAACATTACTTCATTGATCATGAAAACCATGGAGCGTAAAGTTTATAAGTTTGAGTTTAAAAATTACTTTTAAAGCAAAATAAAAGAAAATAGAAGTTATTTTCTGGGTTTTATTTATTCCTTAGACATAAAAGTCATTCGTTGAGTTTTATTTATTCTAATAAAGCATTGATGTCCATTTCAGCAAACAATTGTTTAAAAGCCCCACCCCTTTTTTTCGCTCATTTATTAAGTTGCTCGCCAGACAGCGGCGAATGCACTTGTATGGAAGCTGTGTTGATATTTTTTTTTTCAAATACAGTGTATAAGATAAGTGATGACAAAATAATGTGAAATATTTTAATGCTTTTACGAAACTGTCATAACAGAATTAATATAGGAGATTTTGTTTGAGTTTTCTAAATACAATTTTCACTTTTAATTTCCAAACATGCTCGCAGTTAACACTGATTTTTCTTTTATTTTTAATTGACAAAACTGGAACATTTTCAATACATATTGTTTTTTAAATATTTTAAAATGTCGAAATCTTAAAAGCTAGTTTAAACCATAGATAATTTAGTTTGTACTATATTATTATAAATGTTTTGTAACCAAAACCATTTTTGCTATTTAATTTTAATAAGCATCTATACTCTTACGTGTATGCTCTTGCGTGTCACTGTACTTTAAAATTCTCTTCCAATACATGTGCAAAATATTTTTAAATATCAATGATCTAAAGCAGCGATAGGCAACTTATACTATAACATTTTGCGACTGTATGCGTTGTATGAATTCTTCATATCGTCAACTTAAATTTAAAAGGGCCTAGCAACAAGAAAATTTAAAATCCATCAACGAAACGGCATACTTCCATCCTATCAATAGATTTTATTAAAGCATTTGACAAAATTGGGGTACATATGTACTCCAGAAATTATCAAGTTGGAAAATTGGAACTAAAATGTTCAATTTTGTTAAATCATTCCTTTCTAATAGAAAATTCAATGTCCGAGTAGATAATACCTATTCTAATATATACCCACTGCATAAAAGAATCCCACAGGGATCCCTCTTATCAGTGACATTATTCATAATTGCGTGTGACGATTTAAGTCGTATATTAAATAATAATAAAAAAGTTGATCACTGTATTTATGCAGATGATCTCTACATTTTAGCGAAGGAACAAGATAACAACAAAATTTAACAAGATTTCAAAGAAACCTTAGAATTAATTGAAAATTGGTTCATGACCTGGTGCTAATATGTCGCTTGAAAAAGCAACACATCTTCATATTTGTAAAAAACTAAACTGTAGTAATATTAACGTTACTTTTAAGAATACATTTATACAAAATGTAAATAGCTGTAAAGTATTAGGACTTAATTTTGATACTTAATTACTTAAAGAGAGATCTGACAAATATACTAAACATCATAAAATATTTATCGTCCTCCAAGAGCCTCATGCACACCAACAGCCAACTAAGATTAGTAAAATCGATAATACTATCGAAAATCGATTACGGTCTGGTCATCTATATTAAAGCTTCCAAAACTACATTCAGACCACTCGAAACCATAATGAATTCTGCATTAAGAACAAGCTTGAGAGCCTTCCGTACAACCCCAATTAAAAATATTCTAGCCGAGAGTGGTTTTGATCCTCTTCATTATGTCGTTTTGGTAATACAGTGTTGGTATGGTAGTGTCACGTTTAATTGGACCTTTAAAGGAAAAAATTTGAGGCAGTCGTGGTTTTTTACTAATATCTCCGCCATTTGTGGACCGATCTTGCTGAATTTCAATAGCAAACAATTCCGGGCAATATGTGACATAAATGTATAATAACCTGGCCCCCATCATATATGGGGTCTACGGAAAATCCATTTCAACGGACAGACGGACATTGTTAAATTAACTTCGCTCCTCATAAGGACCCAGAATATATATACTTTATCTAACATCACTATTCACCACCTGTGGTGAAGGGTATAAAAAAAATTAAAAGGTGTTGTTTCGCATTTTAGGTGGCGATATAATGTTGATAATGTTGTAAAATTCTCTTTAATGGGAGAAAACAAAAGGTATAAGAGAATAAAAAAGCGCTCATGGGCGGCATTTTGCCTATCTCTGATCTAATGGTAGTCCTTTTATTTTGCGGTCTCGATATGCCTGGCGAGTCTACCAGCTAACTCGGTACTTCCCAGGAGGTCCCAACCCTCTCGCCAGTTTAATCTTTGTGTATTCCTAATGCACGTAGTACTTCTCTCTTAGTTTAATTTTATTTTATTTAAAATATGAAAAAAATCGTTATATGCGGTCCCTGATCTGAGCTGCAATTAAAGATCGAATTCAAGCAGCAAATAAGGCGTTGTTTTTGCATTTAAAATTATTTAATTCAAAGCTCCTTTCACGTCAGAATAAAGTTATTTTGTATAGATCTCTTATAAGACCAATTTTAACGTACGGATGCGAACTATGGACGCTCAAAGCATTTAACGTGAAATAGCTGCTAAATTCGAACTTAGACTACTTCGTAAAATTTGTGGTACGATCAGAATTAGGGTAGATAATTATCGAATACGATTCAATAACAAACTAGATATGCAGAATGAACAGCAAAATGTAAAAATATACATAAGGGCCCAGAGAATTCGATGGTAAGGCCACGTAATAAGAATACCACACAAAAGAGTGGTGAAAAAGATATATGAACAGATCCAGGAAGGCTCTAGAAAAAGAGGGTGACTCAGAAAAAGGTGGAGAAAAGACGTAGTGAATGACCTGAGAAAACTAAATGTCTCAAACTGGGTTGATAGAGCAGCAGATAGAAATACTTGGCGAAAACTTATGGCAGAAACAATGGTCCAGCCCGGACTGGAAAGCTGAGCAAGTATAGTAAGTGATGAGATCAATTATAAAAACGCTTATTTTTTAAAGCCCGCTAGAACTTTTAAAAAAATTATTTAAAAAAAAGACTTTTTTATTCTGAATATCATTAACGTTTAAAAATGTATTCGGTCATATGAGTAGGACAGTCTTTTCGAGCATTGCTCCATGTACACATGTCACATAAACAGGATTGCGTCTAGGACGTCAATTGTTACTGGTTTATCAGCATGGAACAGTGACTTCATGTAGCCCCACTTAAATTAATCAAGAGGTGTCACGTAAGGCCATCCTATTAAAACCAGATCTTCCCCGGTTTAATGCCATTCATATTTTAAAATAAAAAAACATGATGGATAATGGTATGGTGATGATCTCCATTGAACGTAACGCGAGCTTTGGCTTAATTTTTGAAGAAATAAGTTCCGATGATACCTCCAGCATATAAACCACATCAGTCTGTGTATTTTCTAATTGTTATCAAGTCTGTTAGGTCTGTTGTGAATTCGCCTCACGCCATATGCTTCAATTTTGTTTGTTAACAATCTAGTTAAGCTGAACACAATTTTGCCCGAATTGATCACTGATTTTTAGAGAAAATATGATATTTTTGATGGGGTTGTTCAAGAGCGAGTCTATTCTTGTTGATTTGTCAGAGTATATTGATCGTAAATGTCAAACTAAGATCTCAATATGATAGTTCGGTTGATAGCTAACTTTTTTTTTTTGAGTTCTATCAGGCTTCAACAAAATACGCTACAAACATAGATATTCAACATCGATATTCATAAGTGGCATAAGTAAAATGATAACCATGACAGTAACGAAATATATCATTATAAAAGACAAACAGTAATCACATTTCGTATGCATTTCAAAAAGCTGTAATTTTACTTTTATTTATTATGAAAGCTAAAATTTTAATAAATTTATTGGTTGGTAATTTCACAGCCTCAAAATTAGTACATTTTGAAGTAGGGTATTAGCTAAGACCAACGAAACTAAAATGTTTTACTTGATTTAGTTAAGCTCCATAAAATGCGTAAATTTATCTTTTCATGCGACCATCAACACATGCTCCTTTCCTTTAAATAACAGAAATCAACGATACATTCCGAAGAGTATCGTAAGTCAATCTAAATTGTAGCATTTTGCACTGTGTATATTTTGTATTTCTATGTTTTCTAAGTTTGTTTTTGGGGAATTCATGTTAAAATTGTGTCACATACAGCCCTGAAGCAAAGTTTAAATAAGGGCATCCATAAGAAAACGATATAAATCTACTTGATATATTTTATATTCCCTCCAACACTTGTGGTGCATGAGGGTATACAAAATTTATTATTTCATGTGAAACTTTTTAATTAAATATCTTAGAACTTTTTTATCTTAGATATTAATTTTTCTGCAAATTTCTCAAAAAAGTAAAGTAGTAAGTGAACAGTTTACCAGCAAAAACTAGCAAGTTAGGCATATCGACCGTATTCAGCTGTAAGATACGAAATTATCTCTTCATTTTTGTTTTCAATTGTTTTGAACTATTTGCGAAAGGATATTTTTCTTAAATTTTAGAAAAATAAATATTTCATGTTATTGAAAAAATTTAAATTTACAAAAATGTAAATTATTTTCTGGAAAACATCATTTTTGATTAGTAAGTTTTTGTTTGTTGGGCTCAATTCCCAATTTTCAGTCTTGATAAATACCCTGAAATTTATTGTTGGAGGATAAGCTAGTTCCTATGCGGAGTTTACTGGTTGTTTAGGCCAGATCATCGGGAAACCTTTTTTCAAAGACTTTAGAAAAGCTAAAAATATTATACAAATAAAACTATGAAGTAAATGAGAATTACAAGCAATGAAGTCTTATTTGCTTTCTTATATTCTCGACTACAATTAGTGGGATATTTCCCACAACAATTGAAGTTATAAGTGGGTTAAGAAACAACCAATAAAAAAAAAAAAAAAACGAAAGTTCATATTAACAAGGGTTGTTGGATTTAAAAACGCGAACAGACCTACACTACCAGCATAAATTATAAAGTGTTTAATAAGCAAACTTCTAATTATAAAACATTGGCGAGCAGGATGACATTTCTTTATAAAAGTAATGCAACAAAACTAAAACCATTAATTGTTCCACCTTACAATAATTCCAATTATTGAGTGTACAGCCGATTTTTTTCAATATTTAAATGTTTCTCAATGGTCCTAGGAAACTATTAAAATTATTGAGAGATTAACGATAAATTAACGAGTTTTAAACAATTGAGAGTCAACTGTATAGTTTTTGGTATCTCATAAGCAACATAAAGGACGATAAGGCTAAAATTATGCTGAAAAATGTGCCTTTTTACGTTTAAGCTACCATATCTTATAGATAAAAGATAAGGATCAAGTTTTTCTAAAATTCTAAGTTATTCATTTTGAGCCAAAGAAGTTATGACTGTTTGAAGTTTCCTTTTCTAAAGTGACCTTGTAAAACTTAAGGTTCTCTACGGGCTCCATCAAATCAAATTGTTATATATAAACCCCTAAATGTTTTTTTTTTCAACTTTTTTATTACTGTGTAATTAAAGCAACATTTTTTAGAATAATATTTAACAAAAGTTACAGACATGTAGAAAAGAATTTTATATATATAAAAAAAAAACAGAAAAAAACTTAAAATCTAGAACTATTTCGTTTTTTTATGGAACTCCTTATACAAAAATTATTTTTGTAGTTATTGCAAAAAAAAAAAAAAACACACACACAAACACACACACATGATAAACATGTTTTCGAGGGTTTTACTCGATTTATTTATGCTCGCCCTACTGCTGATGTTCGATTTGATATTTTGTGTAAGTTTTTGGCGTATTTGTAAATGTAAACTGGAACGTACAACAAAGCCAGAGACATCATGAATGTAATTAACAACAGCAAGATATTGCGTTTCTTATGTTGCGATACAATGATTGTTGTTTTACATGGCAGACAATAATTTATGGCTGTTTGGTGCGTGCCTTCATTAAAAGTTGTTTTAGTTTTAGTTGTAATTTCTTATTGTTGTTGTTTTTGTTTAATGAAGAAAATTTAAAGCTGTTCTGAAATGTTTATTTGGAGTTTCTAAAAAAAATAAACAAAACAAAATGGTTTAAGTTAAATTTAAGTTTACACCAACTCTACTGGAAACGGGACATTTTTGTTTATTTTTAGAAAAATGTTTTAATTTTGTAAATGTAACACAGCTGTGACGAACAAGGAGTTATTGGCCGGGAATATTCCTCGCCAAAAACAAACCTATTAGTGAATATGAAAATACACAAAATCGTGGTGTCAGCTATAGAGTAAATTCTATTTTTTACGCCGGCGAACGGTGAAAGCGTCAGTATTAGGTGACCACGTTTGGTTTAAATTTTTAAGTGTTTAAGTAAAAAAAGTTACTTTTTAACTAAAGAATAATATTATTTTTAGTGGAGTTCAAAAATAATTAGCCCAATTCACAATCTTGTGCAAATGGTCTTGCATCGTAGCATTTGCAAAATGGTATAGTAAATGCTATAGCATACTTTTGGGAGCATTTGCAAAATGGTATAGTATATGTTTACTCTACACCAACAAAATATACAGCAATGCACTTGCTACTCTTTTGCAAATATGCAACGCCTAAAACCAATAGTTTATATTTACTCGACTTTTGCAACACTTGATTGTAAATCGACAGCTAACACTCTGTGAACCAAGCCAATCAAAAGTATACTACAGTATTTACTATACCATTTTGCAAATGCTACGATGCAAGACCATTTGCACAAGATTGTGAATTGGCCTATTGTAAATGGTCTTGTAACATAGCAAGTGCAAGATTATTTAGTAATTTATTATAGTATACTTTTGGGATTATAGTAAATACTATACAATTTTGCAAATGCTACGATGCAAGACCATTTGCACAAGATTGTGAATTGTGCTACTGATCTGTGCAATAGAACTTAAAATTACTAATTAATCACGATTAAAAACAATTAATTGGTGTTGTAAAACCTAGCGTGTACTTAATAATAAAAGCGTAAAATACTTATGCATATGAATAATACTTATGTTTGCCCTTAGAAGTATGCATTTATTTGTGACATAAAAACTTTTTGCTTTAACTAGACATGTATGAGTATAATTAATATTTATTCAAATGCTAAGTACATATAAGCAGTGTTGCCAGAAAAATAATATTTTTTTAATCCCTACGCATGTAAATAGAAATTCGATTCTTCCTATAATTTTTCATTAAGAAAATTTAAAATTTTTTTTTTTTAGAATATTTTAAATGTGTTTTCCCAATGAGTTCTATTTTAAAAAAAATTCAAATTACTGACAAACACTAAAAAAAATTTAAAGTTTTAGCAAAGATATAAACTAAAGAGTTTTTATTCTCTAAAAATGAACACAACCACTATTTCAGAAATAATTTCACCTAAAGAATATGAATAATTTTGTTAATGTCTTTATGTTAACACTGATCTACAAATTTGGAAAAAAATTTACTGCAGAAACGAAGCATGCTTTTCAACTAAACTTGGTGCGCTAAATTCGAATCAAAATTGGGCTATCACGTCTTGTTCATATTTAATCGCATTCTGGCATCTAACATCTATCATTAAACAAAAATGACACCATTAAAAAAAAAAAAAAAAAAATAAAAAAAAATAAAAAATTTTTTTCTCACAAAAGTGCCAAAATTTAAAAAGAAAACACAAAAATGTATTTTATGTTCAATTTGTTTAAAAATATAAAAAATACTTAGCAAAAAAGCATTGCAGTAGAAGATAAAACTTGACAAATGGTAACGCTGCTTTTTAAACAAACTTCGTTTTGTCAGTGATGCCACAATAATAATAGAACTTATTGCAACTTTTCTAGTGATGACACTTAAAAAAGTTGGTCAGTGTAAAAAGGCTATTAAGGATAACTTAGATGTATATATTTATATATATAAGAGTGTACCACCCCAGTAAAAAAAATTGGGTTTTATGAAGAGAGCTCTTATACAGTAGAACATAATAAAGAATAAAATATACAAAAAGCTGATTTTTATGTGCTGACAACGAAGAAGGTTGTAAAGCGAAAAAATAAAATTAAATCATTGTTTACGAAAATTATTAAAAAAAGGCATTTAAATAAGTAGAAGCAAAACATTAATGAATATGTTGATTTAGTAAGCCCTTTAAAAAGCACTTCAGGAGTGCTTTGTTTGCATGTTAAAAGAAGCGCTTATTGTTAGCAAAAAACGTCCTCGAAACTGGGAACACCTCATACAAAAATCAGGCATCCCATCCGCAGGTTTGAAGCGATTTGAGGTATGAATTCATACATAAAACCTGCTCCTGTTGGAGCATATTTTTTACTGGGAGCTTACAAGAAAAAAAAGTTCGCCGTACACTCTCTAATATAAAGAATCTTTGCAAGGAGGTTTCGAAAAAAATTTTTTGCCGAACGTAGGAGTCACCCTTTAACCTTTATCGTTGCATCTTAGGCATTTACTGTCCGATCTCAAAGTGTGATACATAAATGTTTATGTCTCAAGAAGACCAGTGTTTTGCCCTTGGGGGCCATTGACCTCCAGTAACTCGTTCTAGTATTTATCCACCAGATATCTGTTCGTACCACCCTAATGTCTGAAAATTAAAGCTAGCAAGAAACTGTTGAGCTTTTGCTAATTTAAAATTTAATTAGAAAATTAAAGCTTGCAAAAAATCATTATAGTTTGGCTAAAGCTGGCCACATACTAGTGATTTATGCGTGCTCGACGTCTTGTTACTTTTTAGTGGGGCTGTGCACGCACAAATCCACAATTTGTTCGATGTGTTAATAGGCTTGTGCGCGAACGTTTTAAAAATTTTTCATTTAAGTGTAAAACGAAACATCAAGTTGTATCTATTGCGGAGTTGCTTAGCATTAAAGAAATTTTTGTATTCTTCTTAAATTTTTAATTTTTAATTTGTTTTTTTTTTTTTGTTGTGTAAATAACTAAATTAACAAAAGTGCAATTCCATCATTCGCTTCACAATTCATGTTGACTTTTTGAAGTTTAAGGTTATTGTGATTTGTTTGTCGTGTGTGGAGAAATGGTACGCTAACCCATCACACGCACAAATCACTTGTGTGTGGCCAGCTAAAGGAAGTATTTCTATAATTCCTGCAAAACAGTCTTTCTACAACGTTTGCTTTTATTCACAAAGTATAAAAGATTTCAATTAAGCTTAAGTATTCCATAAAGCGCCATATTTGTATGGTGGCCGCCTTAAGGGGTGGAAATAACGGGCAAGTATGTTTTGAGAAAATGTAAAGGAGTCATTAGTTACTCCTAAGCAATTATGGGACTTTTTCTTAAAAATATTTCTAGCCTGTATTAAAAATGTTCTATGGTAGCACTCTTATGAAAGGGAGATAGCGGGTAGGTAGAAACAAATGGTGAGAATGCAAAATAAAGAGGGCTTGGCCATACATTTGACCAGTCTAGGTGCATCCTAGACGCTGCAGGGGCCAAATTTAAGAATATATTAAGCCGCCATATTTGTATATATATATACCTGTATATATATACATGTATAAATATGTATGTGATATATGCCTGAAAACTTATTGTAGGGAAAAAGGATATTTTACTTAATATCACTTCTAATCGACCACTGCACGAAACTCACTACACCTCTATAAACACGAGTTATGTGCTGTGTAGTAAAATTTATTTGAAAAGCACTCAGTTTTTTGAGTGTTTTTCATATAAATTTTACTACACGTTCAATCACTAGTATTGCGAAAACAGCACATTAATATTTTTAATTATTTTTTGTTTTTTAGTATTATAAAATAAATTGTTAAAAATGCTGGTATTAAAAATTGAATTGTTAAAATTGTTGATGGTTTTCATACGGAAGTTTATGGGTTAAACCTTCACCATTTTATTTAAATTTCGAAAAACAACATTTCTTTGAATATTTATGCTAAAACATCTTTCTATCTAATCGATAAATTAATTTAAATTTTCTCTTATGTTGTATTTTAATATGTATTAACTTTTAACATTTGGCTTCAATCAATATTAAAACCACCTTGAATCTATTTATATCCCTTTTTAATTAGGAAAAGAAAACCTTCAACCCTGTTTGCAAAAAACCAAGTGTCGTTAGAACAATAAAGACCACTAAAAGTTTTCTTCTTTTCGTAGCTTTATGTTACAAATTGGAAAAGGATTCTACAAAATACTCTATTCTACTCGATACTAAATTTATTTTTTCACGTTTTCTTAGAACTTTTTCTTAAAAAAAAATATAAGAGTTGAAATTAAATGGTCATACGCAATGATAGCAAATGTGGTAGTAATATAAGAACATGTTTGATGTACATGTATTTTCAAGTAAAAAATAATTTTGCAATACGTGAAAGAAGAGCAGCCAAACAAACGTCATCTGTTTCAGAAAAGCACAAGAAAAATAGGTAGAAAAAAGAAAAACGTAAGTGGAAGATACAAAGTGGATTGCATAGAAATGCAATCTATTTCCCAGAAGAACGGTGAGAGAAGAAAGTGTTTGTGTAAAAAATTGTACATAAAATAAAAAAAACATTCCTTAAAGCTTAGGATATAAGATAAGATATAAAGCAGTGACGTCCAAAAAGTAAATTGTGGTTGTATTGCTTCATATTAGTATTAGTAAATAGAGAGAGTTTACCCAGCAAACACAAACTCAAGTCAAACTAAAGAAAGCAATTATTAAAATAGTTTAAATCAGTACCGTAACAATTACGAGCAGTGCCATAAAAATTAAACTTTGTTATTTTCCATCTTTTTTTTTTTTTTTTTTGCTTGCAAAATAAGAATTATTATTTTTTAATGATATAAATTCTTATAATTATTTGACTTTTATTTAGTTTTTGTTATGAAAAACAGGATATCATTTTTAATTTATTGGCTCTTATGATTTATCATTTATCATAAGAGCCAATCATTAATTTATAAATCATTTAAAAATATGAGGGAAGATGTTTTAAAAAGGCATTTTGATAACATTCATAGTAATATAAATGAATTTAAATTGAAAGAAAAAGAACCCCTTTTTGAGATACGAAAAACATTTTTTACAGAAATCAAAAGGCCATAGTTTTGGTTTTAAAGAAACTCTTCCCTTGTACCGCAATTTTATTGCCTGGCATTGTATTCAGCTAGAATCATATGTAGAATCTGCCATTAACGAAAAGCTTAAAAATGGCGAATATTTTGCTTTTTTTATATAAAAACTATGAAAATTTTCAAAATGCCTTTCTAAAACATCTTGCCAAAAGCATTTCCAAGCATGAAATATATTTCGAATTGCATCATTCTATTACTTCTCAATTTATGTATGCAATGTTTACTGGGCAAGTTTTCTTAAGTAGAATATACAAAATATGTAAGCATCCGCCGCAATGCACTCGTCGCTTGATAATCGACTACTGAATTGTGTACTCTCGTTGACTAAATGAAAGAGCGTAAGAATGCGTGTAAAGAATGTGTGTGAATTAATTTCCACAATTGTGGTATGGGCTGGACACCAATGATATAAAGTCAATAGAAGCTATGTAATTTTAACAGAACTTTCAAATACATCATCGCTGATCTATCACATTTGATTTTTGATAAGGAAAATATAAGTTAAGTAAATACCATTACCACAAGTGTTATTTAACGCCCACACTAGGTTGGATAGAAATAATTCAAAACAAGCTATCAGAGGCAATCAAAAAAATTTTGTATTTTATTTATTTTTCTATTTGTTTCTCAGTATCTTACGGAAGAGACTTTAAAAAACTGCGTTATATGTAACTCGAAAAATGTCATCTTTGATTGTCTATATACATATATACATTTATACACAAATTAACCCGTTTTTCAAAGTCATAGTCAAGTATTTTGTAAACACCCTTTAAACAAAAATCGATTTTTCTGTAAACAATGCCCACTGTTTAGAAAAATTGTCGTGCCCTTTTAAGTAAGAGTTTCTTGTCAACTGTGAAACGAAGAAGACGTTTTTTTAAAAAGGTCTAAAAAATATTGAAAAAAAATAAATTTGAATTTTCTGTCAAACTAAAAAAAAAAATATTTAAAAAATATAAAATTTTTTTTTTTTCAAATAAAAAAATTTGTGTGAATACAAATATTTGCAAGAATTAATTGAATTTTAAGGAAATCGTAATGGAACGTGATCCATTACTTTCCCAGTCTGGAGGGCGTCCTCCTAATATTTCTAAGGGAGCTGTTTCTAAACAAAAGAAGGAAACTTTGATAATAAATAAAAATCTTTCTGGCTCCCAAGCAAGGGCACAAGTTTGTAATACAGCAAATGATGGTTTAAACGCAATAGATGTTAGTAAAAATTCCCAGCTAGGGAAGCAGTTGCTTGATGCAGTGATGGCACAGCCATCAACATCAATTCAATCAAAGGAGGATTCGAAAGTGTTAATGGGAAATAACACTATTAGAATTTTGGAAAATATACAAATTCCTGATTTGCAAGATGAAAAAGAAACTGAAGATTTTATGGATCATGAAGGCTGTTCAATTTCTTCAATGGACGATGATTTCAAAATGGTCAAGAACAAAAAAAGAACATACCAAGGTGATGTAAAAATTGATTTGTCAAAATGTAATTTTAAGAAGTTAGATAAGTACGTAGTAAATAATGTAAACCGCACGAATAAATTTTCACTTTTAGGAGATTTAGTTTTAGAGGCTGAAGAGCCAATTGATAATAAAAATTCAAAACAAAATAACTCCCAAACATCTGTAAAGACCAGTAATTCTTATTGTCCTCCAATATTTTTGGAAAATGTAAATGTAAAATCCTTAATTGACCAACTTAATTCCAAAAATGTTGAATTTAAAATTAAAAACCAGTCTAAATATAGAAGTAAATTGTTTTTGAAAGATTCTTCTGCACATTCGGAAATGATGCAGCTGCTAAAGGAAAAAGAGATATCTTCTTACACATACACTCCTACGGAGTATAAGCGACAGAAAGTAGTTTGTAGAGGTCTGTATTACAAATCTGATGTCAATGATATTAAGTCTGAAATAGATAGAATTGTCCCAGATACTGTTGAATCAGTTTCTAAATTTTCTACTGAGTATTCTAGGAAACAGGGTATTGAAACAGGTTTGTTTTTAGTATTCCTTAAACCTAATCGTAAGGCAAGCGAGTTAATCGGCTTAAAGTATATTCTGAATCAAGTTGTTTCATGGGAGCGGCCAAAGGCTAATACTAAAGTCCCACAGTGTTGGAGGTGTCAAAAGTGGGGTCATTATTCGAGAAATTGTAGTCGCCCATTTTCTTGTGTTAAGTGCAGTGAGAAGCATGCACCAGGCGAGTGTTCTTTTATCCAAGAAGATAATGTTTTGCCATTTTGTGTCAATTGTGATCAAAGTGGACATACTTCAAATTACAGGGGTTGTCCTGTGTATAGAAACTATGTGTCATTTAGGAAAAAATCTTATAGGGAAACCAAAAATATAAAACTGTCTGCATCAGATAATGTTGCAAGAGCAATAAATCCATCTAGTGCTATTGTTGAGAACAAGCCGTATGCTAGTTTGTTTAATGTTTTAAATGACGTTCCAACTCAGACTAGGGTTGAAAAGCCTGCTTTAGTACAGGAATTTATAAAGCTTGCCAAGGCTTTATGTGCTCCGGATCCTCTAAGTTTAGAGGATAAAATTAAACATTTTATGGTAAACTACAAAACAATGACTAGAGATCAGGCCAAGAAAGAATGCTTGAATTTAATTAAAGATATTCAAAATGTCTATGGTCCGTAATTCTTTAAATTTAATGACATTTAATGTTGGTTCTCTTGTCCATATTGGTAGGAGAATTGAACTGAATAGGTTACTGGATCAATTTAATGTTGAGATAGCTTTTTTACAGGAAACACATTTGACTGCGGGGTCAAATGTAAATTTTGATAAATATATTTTTTTAAAGGATGATAGTCAATTAGGTGTTGGAATATGTATTAGGAAAGCAATTTCTTTCTCCAGGGCACATGTTCCTAATCTTTCGTTTCCGAATTTATTCGTAGAAATTAGTGTGTCGATCAATGGCAGTTTAAGGAAAATTCTTTGCGGTTCCGTTTATTTCAATTGTAACTCTAATCGTCAAAATATCGCTGGTGGCCTTTCCTCTATTTTGAACTTTTCAAACCGTTACGATGGTTTTATATTAGGTGGTGATCTAAATGCTAAGCACATTTCTTGGGGTGATGCTATCAATAATTTTAATGGAGAAGTGCTTTCAACTTGGCTTCAGAACGAATCTATTTCTGTTACAAGAATTTGTGATTCGTATCCCACTTACCCTGGTGGTTCATCTCATTTGGATCATTTTATTGTAAGCAATGACATAGTGGATAATTTGCATCAAAACTTCAAAACATGTACTCTTCCCACTTTCTCGGATCATCTACCATTAAGTCTTTGTATAACTTTGTTGAATTTTAATTTTATTTTCAAAACTCCTGACCATTTTGTTTCTTATAAAGACACAAATTGGAATTCGTTTAAAATGGATATAGGTAATGCTTTGCTGAACCACTTTCCACCGAAAAATAGGAACTTATCTAATAATGAGATAGATTATTTTATAGAGGAGTTTAGTACGTCTATTAATTTTGTTGCACAAGTGCATACCAAAAAAATTGAAAGTAAAAATCAGAAATATGTTGTAACGGAGAAGGTAAGAAAGTTACTTAGGATAAAATACAATTGGCAGAGGGATTTGAAGAGAATATTTACTAGAACTTTAAACAGAAATCATCCTGAGTATTTGCTAATTTCTAAGCAAATTGATTTAATAAAAATTTTGATAAAGGAGCAGATTGAAATGGAACAGGCGAATTTATTTAATTCTAAACTAAGGGAAATCAAACCCGGTCCGTGGGCTTATAAACATATTTTCAAAATTATTGGAAATAAGAGTCGTCCCTTAATAAAGGAGGTTTCTGAGAATGGTGTAAAAATTGATCAGTTAGGCGATAAATTAAATGTTTTTAAGAATCATTTTACAACTGTTTATCGAGCTTCGCCACCAAATAGAGATATTTTGGATATAAATGATACAATAAATAATACAATTTTTAATGCTCCAGATTGTATTCCATTTAGTGATGAAACGACATCATTGAATAACGGAAACGACTCCAAATTAATTAGCATCGATACCCTTTTAAACACCTCGAAATTAATAAATAACAAAAAGTCTTGTGGATTGGACAATATATCAAACTTCTTGATTAGAAAATTTCCTATTAAGGCTTTTGAATATTTGACAATATTATTCAACAATTGTTTGAATAATTGCTATTTCCCACGTGATTGGAAGGTTGCGAAGATTATACCAATCCCGAAAGAGAAAGGTAATTCTGACATAAACAATTTTAGACCAATTTCGCTACTCTCGAATCTGGGGAAGTTATTTGAGATAATTATAAGACAGAAAATGGATTTAAGTTTGGATAATGCATACATTCCTCAGAATCAATTTGGGTTTAAGAAGGGTAGTTCCACCGTTCATGCGCTTTTGAAATTTCATAACGATGTAGTCCAGAATTTAAGAAAGGGCCAATGTACTATTGCAGTCTCTCTTGACATCGAAAAAGCTTTTGATAAGGCTTATCATGACGGCATTTTATACAAAATGATAAACATTGGCTTTGAGTCTTCAATAATTAAACTCTTTCGAAGCTTTTTCGATGACAGGAGATTTTGCGTGCAAATTGATAATAAGTGTTCATCACAGGGTGAGGTCTCTTGCGGTGTTCCACAGGGCTCTGTATTGGCACCCCATTTGTATAATATTTTTATTAATGATTTTCCTCATGAATTTAATAACTCTAAGGCTATACTTTATGCCGACGATTCGCTTCTTTATGCTCACGATGAGTCTCCGCTGGTTGCGCTCCAAAATGTTTCATCGCACCTTAAACATGTCGATGAATTTTATTCTCATTGGGGAATAAAAATTAACGCTTCAAAGAGTAACGCAATTTGTTTACGAAATGCTTCCGGAAAGTGTAAATACACTGTTGTTCCGGAGAGCAAAAATTTAAAGCTATTTCTAAATGGTACTGAAATTAAATTTAAGGACAGCATAAAATACCTTGGAGTCAACATTAATAAGCTTTTAAAATTTAATAATCACGTTTCTTACAATTTATCCAAGGCTAATCGTGTGAAAGGGGCATTTGCAAGGCTTTTTAATAGTAAGTTTTTACCAATACAGACGAAACTACTTTTGTACAAAGTAAGTATAAGATCAATAATTCTCTATGCTTTTCCAATATGGTTTAGTATCTCAAAAACAGCAATGAGGAAAATGGAAGTTTTTGAAAGGCATATTTTAAGAAAATGCATAGAAAAAAATTACAAGTCGATAAATAAAAGATTTTCAAATAAATTTGTTTACGAAAATGCCAACATTACTCCAATTTCTTTTTACGCTTTAAATTTAATGAAACATTTTGTACAGAGGCTCTCATACTTTGAGGGCAGTGTAATTCGGGACATTTTATCAACTGAACAAGGAATTAATTGGTCAAACACCAATTATCTTTCAATAATTGGGATTTTACAGGAACAAATTAGTAGTTTTCCTGGTCCAAACTTTTATTCACGTACTACTCCCGGCATTCACAGGGGCTAATTTTTTTATAATTTTTGTTTTCTTTTTTATTTCTAGTTTAAGTTATAGTTGTAAGGTTTAGATTTAAGTATATTAACAGTGGATAAAACTCTACGTCCAAAAGTAAGAGCCGGGAGCAAGCACTGTTTGTATTTAAATATTTTTGTAATCAATTTTGTAATTTGATTATTTCTATTTAATGTCGATAAGCAGGTCGCATATACTCAAATATATACAATTGTTATTAAAATAATACTCTATAGTTTTAAGTTATCCAAAAATCTTATGTTCTCAAACCTTGTATTATGAAAAAATGAAGTCTCAATAAAGTTAACTAACTAACTAACTAACCCTTTTAAGTAACTACTTCAATAATCGATATTAATGTTGCATATTTTCAGGTAGCACAAAATACCAAAAACTAAATTTTATTGTTTAAAACGATTCAATTTACAATAAATCTTACTTAGAGATTTTGATCTAAAAAAACTATTATTGCAATAAAAAAAAATAAAATAAAAACCATCAATAGAATCTGATTGTTTGTCCTACTAAACACCCTTTTTTACCTTTAAGGCAAGAAGAAATTTCCTATAACCAAATTCTATTCTGCTGAAATAGTAAAAGGAAATTACATGCAAATCCAAACAAATTATACAGATTTTTCTGTTTTCCATATTATTGAAGGACAATAAATTTCTGTTGTCTTAAGTGAACAGTAAATAGAAACAAAGTGGACAACTTTAAATGTAAAACAAATTTTAAAGTATTGTAGTCCGTTTTTAGTATTTCCTTTATCGGTCGATTTAAATTGTAGCAATATTTAATATGAAATTTATATCCAACTATTTCTTATTGTTCTATTTTTTTTTCTTGCAAAATTCTTTGTACCATTTTTCTTGATTTTAGTTTTTGGGGCAATAAAAGAGAAATGTTATAATAAATCTTATTTAATCTGTCATATGTAAGTAGTTTGCTTGAAAAATGCTTCTCGGTCGTTTTCTATAGACTTTTGTTTGGGCTTCTTGAAAAGGTGGTAAAAACATTTGGATGCCACCAGCTTAAAGTAAACAAGTTGTACAGAGAAAATGATATTAAGGGGTACAAAGAGAAAGTAACTATACAAAGTTTCGCTTTCTGAAATACAATCGTGTAGAAACTTGCAATGTTATATATTCCAAAATGTACAAAAAAAAAGTAAACTGTACACTGTTTAACCTTTAGGTCACCATTGTGTGAAGAACCACACAAAAGGAATCATTTTTACACGATAAACAAAAAAATTGTTGAGGAACACTAAAGAAACTTCTTGACTTTGTTAGCAATATAAGTTGAGTGCTACAAACACATTTTTTGATTATTTTTTAGTAAAGAAATATTTCAGAACTTACGTAAGTTACCCTCGTGTGTGGTTTTCCACACATCTCGACATAAACAAAACTCCTGGGCCGGATGTTATACCGGCACTGGTCTTGAAGCAGTGCTCTTCGACGCAAGCTCGTCCCTTAGCAAATCCTTTCAGCACTTTATACCATGCTGCGGAATTTCCAGTCTGCTGGAAAATTGCTAATGTAACGCCAGTTCCTGAAAAAAGACTGGCTAATAACCCCGAAAATTACCGCCCAATTGTAATTTGCTCGGCACTTTCCAAAGTTATGGAGAGGAGAGTATGATAAATTACCATCTTGTAAAATATTAAGAGTCAAACTACCTTATAAGTGACCGCCAGTATGGCTTTCGTAGGGGTCGCTCCACTGGAGACTTACTGACTCTGTTATCGGAAAAATGGTGCCGTTCAATTCACCAATTTTTCGGTCATAATTTCTCTCGATTTACATCGAGTCTTCTCAGAGATCGCACTATACGAGTTGTTATAGATGGGGTTTCGTCAAACGAGTTCAAGATTCATTCAGGGGTGCCGCATAGCTCTGTTTTTCTCCTACTGTGTTTCTTATCTTTCTAAATGACCTCCTATGTTAAACTTCCAACCCTATCTACTCTTTGTGACAGATCAAGGTGGCTCATCTATATACATGAGTGGTATAATTATTGAGAAATCAGATTCTCTTGATGTTCTGGGCATGAGGATACAATGTGATGTCCGATGGACAGAACATATATATTCAAGGTGCCCAAATAAGCATTCAAGTGCCTCGGTTTTTTAAGACGGTGTAGGATATACCATATATACCACCTATATTCGACCGCGTATGGAATACAACTTTCATGTGTGGGCCGGTGCTTCAAGGTCTATTTTGGAGCTTCTCGACCGCGTGCAGGAGAGGTCAAAGGTTCTCATTGGTGACAGTAGGGTATTTAATTCTATTGACTCCCTTGACCAACGTCGCAATGTGGGTTGTATTTGCCTGTTTTATCGTTACTACAATGGGATGTGTTCTGACGAAATTAGGGATCTGGTTCCCGAAACTTGTACGTTTGTTCGTAATACACGGTTTTCCTCAAGAGCCCATCCTTTTATGATCGGTTGGCAGGTGAATCGTACAAAGGATTACAGGGAGAATTCGTTTTCTGGTCAGACTGTTCGTGTGTGGAATAACCTTCCTGCTGAAGTCAAGTCGAATGTTCACAAACACTACTCCCTCTATCGTCCTTCCCATAACCTATTTTCCTAGTTCTAACACAATTCAATGCATTAATAGGGGTCATCCCCTGAGTGCTGGTCCTAACAGAAAAAAATATGTAGTTTTTATGTAATTTGAACGATATATTTTTGATATTATTGCGAACTGCATGCAATGTATGTTTTATAAAGAAAGTGCTTATAAAAAACACACAAAGCTTTGTGTGGTTTGTTGTTGATCACGAACGGGATAAATACATCTTTAATGTAACGTAAATCAAGACTTTGATTACAATCGGAAAGGATTTTAAGCATTTGTGCTAATGTTTGTAATACCTTAAAATATTGTATACCGATCGGCTCACAATCACGTTTAGATAAGATCTTCTACTTAAAGAACGTTTAAAAGAAAAGTAAGAGTGAATGTTTAAAATTCTTATTCTCTTTAGGGTTTTATTCGTACAATATTTTTAGCTTTTCTACAAACTTAGAAAAAGGTTTCCTGATGAGCTGGCCTAAGCAACCAGTGAAATGCGCATAGAAGCTAGCTTTCCCTCAACAATAAATTTCAGTGTATTTATCAAATATGGAAAATTGGGAATTTAGCACGTCATACAGAAATCTTAGTAATCGAAAAGTTTCCAAATTTGAAAGAAATACAAAACATATGTATGAATGTTAAAAAGCGAGATGAAATGGAAAAATCCGCATGAAAACTTTAATACAGGAACAATATCAGTGTCTTAACATCTGGAGAAGTATCTAAATTTGGTATGAATTACTTCGTAATCAATGCACAAGTACTTTTTTAAATAAATTTTACAAATTTTTTTCAATGGGTTTAGAAAAGAGCACCGTGCTTAACTAGTAATTTATTAAGATTTCATTTACAGTACATTACTCTAAAAAATTCCTGCATCTTCTTTAAGCTTAAATTGCAAAAGGTTTTAAAGGCTATTTCTACTTCGTCTATTCTGTCATTTGCTACTCTTCCTTTGAGCTATTTTATCTGGCTTTACTTTTTCATTGATATTCATTTCCTTATACGAAATATTTATTACCAGTCAGCCTGTTTGCAAGATATTATTAGGCAAATATTCTTTAAAAAGTTTTATTTTGCTCCTTTGCAAAATGACAAAATGAGTTGTTCGTATTTTATTTTGTAGTTTTAAGCAAAAATATAGGAGAAAAATCTTTTTTTGTGCTACAACGACACTTTTGGATTATTGGATTGAAGAACACTTTTAAAGTGATACTATTTGTCGCCTTAATCACTTTCCATGCTGGTAATATTCTTGCAAGTAAAACTGTAGCATGCAAACTGTCTTCTGTCTAAAACGTCTAAACAAATGATCTAAAAAGGTTGTGGCTTAAAGAAAATATCAGTTAAAGTGTAAAAATAGTTCTCTATGCATAGAAGTGCTAAGCGTTTCGCAGAAAACTTCGCATTGAATTAAGTAGGTAAAAGTAAATCTAGAAGTTGCATTAAATACAACAACTAACACATATGGGTATTTCCACAAGAAGGTCTACTTTTTGTCACGTTACGCCACCAAGCATTTTAAATTGTTTCTCAAAGAATAATTTATATATTATTTAATTTTTTTGTGTTTTGGTGTAAAGCGCAATTTAGTAAAGAGAGGAAAAATTTTAACAACATGGGTCTAAAATAAAAGATTAATGGCTTGATTGAGTGAACAAAACACTTCTGTGGAAGCACCCATATACGCAATACACTTCACTGCACATTAATATTGCGTATACGTCAAATAAATAAAGAGATTATAATTGTTCTATTCCGGGCACATATTTTGCCGATGAAATTTTTATAAAAAATTTATACAAAAGCAAAATGCTTAAGAAGGTTTAATAAAATAAAACTGCTTAAAGTTTTTGTTAGATATTTTCTTCTTAAATCACGTAAACGCCGCACAGTGCTTTGTCCCCATATAACGAAGGGACATAATTAGAAGTAGTTGTCAGAAATTTTTGAAATTTGATACACTATCATAGAATAGCTTAGTTAAGAAAAATATGAATTTTTGGAGAAATCGGTTCAAGGACTCGCCTACCTCCCATGTGTCCTGAAATGGAAAAATGAATTTTAAGTTCAATTATGCCCACAAAACTACAAAGAACGTACATGCTGATACACACACAACTAGCAACGTGTGTGTAAGTTTTCATTTTAATCTGAACAAGGACTCAAGGTCCTGCCATATATCCTTTTTCTTAAAAATGCCATAACACTTACAAAAATTGTCCAATCGTAATAAAATTTGGTATAAAAATTGATATTTGTTAGTTATATATGAATGCAATTTTGGTAGAATCGGATTATTTATGGGAAAAATACGAAATCATCATTTAATGAAAAATGAGTTATAAACGTTTAAAATGCTCTTTCAAAAATAACAAGTAAGAAAGTATTATCGGTCAAGCCCGACCATGTGATACCCTTTAGCATAGTATTTAAATACAAATTTCCTAGCGTGTTATCTATTTGGTACCCAAAATATGTTATTAGGTTAAGATTCATTTCAAAGTTCTTTCTGCCGAATATTATTTACATATCTTCATCTAAATATATGAGTTTTTTGGATGAGGGCTTATATGGAACCTATGGTTTATTTTGGACCTACCTGGACAACATTTTGTCATGACATAGTAGCTATCGTAAAAGTCATTGTGGCCAATTTGTATGTAAATACTTATATTTTTAAGGAAGCCGGCATTAAAAGCTTTTTTCGAATGATGAGAATGATTTGTATGGGAGCTATGTTCAAAAATAGAAAGATTCCAATAACATTTTATAAGCTGATTTTGCTTGCAATAAAATTAATTTGGTTTGGACAAAATTTAATCTTGATACCGATGTAATAAGATGGTTTTTGTAAAATTATGGACCGATTCGTTCCATTTTCAATAGACTTGGTCCTTGAACCAGTCAGAACCTCTGTAACAAATTTAATCAAATTGTCTTCGAATTTGCGATCTGTAAGCACAAGGTTGCATGGACAGCCAGCCGGCTGGAAAGACAAACGAATTATTTGGAATTATTTCTTATTATATTTCTAATTTATTTTCTTTTAAACTAATTTATTTATTATTTACATGTGTACATATTTCAAATATTACTAAATTTTCGAGCATAAGATCTTTTTGTTATAAAAAACGTTTATTTAAAACCCATATTTCGGCACTTCATTGAGTGCCATCTTTAGGGTTTTTTTCTTAATTTATAAATTTTTAACAAATTATAACAAATTTAACAATAACCTACAAATTAAAAAAGTTTTAATTCAATAAATTATCTTCAGTACTGGATTCTTCAAAAAAAATATTGCCGCTCAACGAAACATTTGTTTCGTCATCTTTAACTGGTTCAGCAACATTTTCTCTCAGTATATATTTCTCAAGTTCTTCAAATAATATATTTTTTTTTAGTCTTTGGATTCCTTTTTGAAGACAACAACGGATCTGAGGAAAGTATTAAATAAGTCATTAAATCTTTATGAGTGTCACCAACGTCATCTGTGAATTTAGTGTCATCTTGTAGCGACAAAAAGAAACAGACACAACTTTTATACTAATTTTTTAATTTATCTTGTCAATTTATCTAATTCAATAGTATATATATTTATTTCTAATTATGTTCCTAGTTTATTTTTTTAAACTAATTCAATCTATGAAAATTTTAGCAAAAATAACGAAAATAGCCATTTTAAAAAAATTTTTTTTTCCAAGTTGTGGTAAAATTTTTTCAATTGTTTTTCTTGTAGTTATTAGAAAACAGTCTAAGTATTCGAAAACAGAAAAAAACCCATAGACGATATTTTTCCTTTTTTTTAAATTCCATCAAATTTAAAAATTTTTTAGAGCTTAAGTGAATAATAACCATTTTCAAACCAATAAAAAAAAAACACTTATGACAAAATACTTCAATAAAATTTCAATCTCGTGCTTCAAAAACAACAGTTTTATAACAGTTTTCCTGAAGCATGTAAAACTCAAGTAGTTGTTTAGACATTTTTACTTTAAATTCTCAAACCAAAAAGAGTTAAATCTTAAAAATTCTTTAAAAGTCATTTGAATTATTTTGTTATCTATCGATCTGTACATTTTTAAGTACAATATAAGACTTGTTTTTTTTTTATTTATGTCTATGGGCCACAGCACTGTGCGCCGTACCAACAACTTATTCAAATTATATTATTATGTTTATTATATTGTTATATCCAATACGAATAAAGGTGCAGAAGATTTTATCATCTTAAATTTGTTGCTTAATATCTTGGTAGTAATGCCAAAAGTCAATAAAAGTGAACATTTGTGAGAGAAATTAATGTACAAAAGGGACATGTCTTAAAAAACGTACAATTAGCGTATCCAAAAAAAATAGTGGACAAGCTAAAATAATTACTGTCCGCTATAATAGTGTACAGTAGGTCAACGTATTTATGCCTTGTGAGGACTAGACTTTATAGTTAAAAAGTTGTGACGAACGTTTCTCTTCAAAGCAACACTGCATGTTACGGCATCTTATTTGTACATAGTTTGTGTAACTCTTTGAAAAAATTTCATTTGAAAATTAATTTTTTGCAAAAACTTGAAAATTGACAACACTTAACGAGTTGATTTAGATTTAATCTAAAAAATTTAGCAAAATCGCTAAGCTTATAGTTGTGGAATAACTAGTTTATTTATCTATAAAAATATTTCCTTAATATCTCTATTATCATCTGTCTGTTGAGTGTCATAAAATATTTTTCCCCCTTCGTTTTTTCCGTATTTTCACATAAAAGCTGACTCGTCATATAAACACCCACTTTTTATGTTGGTTGGATTTTGGTTTTTATTGTCTCAACCACCACAAGTGGTGAACAAAAGAAAAACTAAGTTTTTCATTTCATATGCAACAGCAAAAAAAAATGTTTTTAAGATCTTATAAAGTTTATGGGATGTTTTTGTAATTTTAAACCGATTTACCTCTGCCAGTATGCCTGTCTGTCTGCCGATCTTTTGAAAAACTAATCACTTCCGAATGACTACGAAAAAAAAAATAATGTTCTTTACGGTAAATTATTACTAGTTCATTTAAGTCTCAAAGCGCAGTGCACGGGCAGATAAGAGGAAGTGGGTGGATGATCTTGCTGATAAGGCTGAAAATGCAAGTCAAACAATGAGAACAAGAGATCTGTATAAGATAACTAAAACCCTCACGGGCCGTAATACCGTCAACACAAAACCTCTAAAAAACTCAGCTAATGAGCTAGTGCACAATAAGGAAGACCACGTCAAAATGTGGGAGGAACATTATAGAGTAATGTTAAGTAGACATTTAACAACTGATATACCGGATATTTGTAATTGCGCAGACTCTGAACACCAACCAAATAATAACATTAATGTTGAACCACCTAATATTGAAGAGATTATATCTGCAATCAAATCTTTGAAATGCCATAAGGCCCCAGGTCCTGACTTTCTCCCACCTGAACTTCTAAAAGCAGACTGCAACATCACTGCCAATTTACTTAAGCCCCTGATAGAGAACTTTTGGTCTAACAAACATCTCCCCGAAGAACTTAAAGAAGGAATTATAATAAAGATCCCGAAAAAGGGTAATCTGTCAGAACTAAAGAACTGGAGGGGCCTAACACTTTTGAATATGACAAACAAAATTATTGCTTACATCCACAATAAAAGGCTCGCTACTATCATCGAACCACTGCTGCGTAAAGAACAGGCAGGGTTTAGGAAAGGTAAATCCTGTATCGATCAGGTTAGCAGCCTGAGAGTTATAGTAGAGCAATCGGTTGAATGGAGATCCCCATTATATCTACTATTCATTGATTTTGAACGAGCGTTCGACACGTTGCAACAACAGGCTATATGGGGCGCTCTTTAATGCAAAGGAGTTCCAGACACTCTGATTGAACTTATTAAGTGTTTGTATGATGACGCATCTTGCCGTGTTTTACACGAGGGGCTTGTAAGTACCAAATTTCCGGTCGGTAAAGGAGTGAGACAAGGATGTGTGCTCTCCCCGCTTCTTTTTAATATCGTTTTGGATGTTGTAATGATGCAATCAATGAGAGGTGATCGTGGCATAAGCTTTGGGTTACAAGGTAGATTGGATGACCTTGACTATGCTGATGACATATGTCTTTTGTCGCATAGCTACAACGACCTTCAGTCCAAACTCAATCTTCTTGTGGAGTGTGCAGCAAAAGCTGGTCTCAATATCAACATCTCCAAAACGAAGTCATTGCGTATTAATGCAAACAACAACGAATCTTTGAAAATTCGGAACCATTCCCTTGATAATGTCGATCATTTCTGTTACCTTGGTAGCATAATTACGTCATCTGGTGGTAGTAAAGAAGATATTGCATACAGAATATCAAAATCAAACCAAGCATTTGGTGCTTTAAACAAAGTTTGGAGTTCATCCCGTATTACGCTTCGCACGAAGTTGAAATTATTCAACTCAAATGTAAAGTCGGTACTATTATATGGAAGCGAGACATGGAATATCACGGAAAGAGATTCGTATTCTCTTCAAGTCTTTGTCAACCGATGTTTACGTAGAATATTACATGTCTTCTGGCCAGACACTATATCAAACAACGATCTATGGCAAAAAACGCAACAAAACCCTGTCACAGTTGACATACGAATGCGAAAGATGAATTGGCTGGGTCATACATTCAGAAAGCCACATGATGACGTCTCCAGAAAAGCAATTGAATACAACCCTCAAGGCAGCAGGCGAAGACGCAGACCAGCAAATACATGGCGACGGCAAGTAGAAGCTGAACTACGCACAGCTTGAAAGAGTTGGAGCGAAGCTAAAAGATTGGCAACAGACAGAATTCAATGGAAATCATTTGTAATGGCCCTATGTTCCAACTGGGAATTTTAAAGGACTAAATATATATTTAAGTCTCATTAAGCCAATGACTCAATTTAATGACAAACTAATGAGTCCTTTCTCCGATGTTACTGAGGCATCGCACAGATGAGATTTATTATTACACTGACTTTCAATATAATAGAAAAGTTATATTAAAACAAATAAAATCAATAACTTTGAACGTTGAATTAATGTAGCTTCTCTCTTTTTCATTGGATACATTCAATAAACATTGTTTTTAAGTTGGAAGATAGTTATTATTTTAAGGTTTTAATTTAATAAATTTCTTATTTAAGTTCAAATATAAATACCAAATATGGAATTAATAAGAAACTTTTGAAAATCTATATGGTAATTTTTTATAATAATATGTTAACCATATCAGCTGACTCCCTCTTGTCTAGTTTGTGAAATTTTGTTTGTTGTAGACGCTTTTCAAAAAATGTCGGTGAAATTTAAATAAGTGGATGGTCATTGTACACAGAAATAAATTGGCGGATCATGAACCATCGTTTTCGGGTAAAACGGTCCTCTCTGAAAGCCAGGAAGTAGTTAGAATTTTGAAGAATGCAGCTGCTACTATCGAAGAAGCCAAATTTGTACAAGGCTTAAATCCTTATGACAATACAAACTCTGAGACTACAGCAATTGAATAAATTTATTTCAAATCATTGAGTCATTCATCGGCAGATGAAGAAGATACCAATGTTTTCTATTACTGAAAAGGTAAGTTTGCTTTTTGACTGTGTGGTTAATATAGTGCTATAGAAGCCAAGGTTGCGTTCGATAGTCTACAAAATTTAGACAGAGAGGACTTAAGGGAGCCTATTCCAGTCAAAGGAATCCGCACATAGCTCCGAAGCAAATGCTTTGCATTTAGAAAGGAAAAGGTGGGTGTTGTCTTTTAAATCTACCTAATCGATTTTTAAGTAAAATAATCGCTTTTTTTAACTATTTTTAGTTTGGATTTGGAGATGACTCACACTTACTCAGGTCTGGAATAAGAAGATGGGCGCAAAACAGCAGTCTTAA
Organism: Pollenia griseotomentosa; assembly: GCA_963931875.1. Lineage (NCBI taxonomy): Eukaryota > Metazoa > Arthropoda > Insecta > Diptera > Polleniidae > Pollenia > Pollenia griseotomentosa. The sequence continues at coordinate 195,412,432 of OZ007561.1, read as the reverse complement.
TAGTACTTCTTCAGCGACATCCCCTGTTGTCAGAGTTTCGTATTCGAATGGCTCAAAAATCTGAATAAATACTTCCATCAATTCAAAATATTTTTAACTTTGTTCAATAGTGTTTATTTTAAATTTCATAGTGCTTCAATATAAAATCAAATATAAATAACCTTATTTTTAAATTGTTTCATTCTTATTTCAATATTGTTTTAATTTTATTTCTAAAATAAAAAAGTAAATTTTTAATAACTTTTCTGCATTGTTTTTATAAGACGACAATACTGTTCTGTTCTCTAAGAATTCAATATAAATTCAATGCCGATTTATGTTGCTCAATATTAAAATACAATGCTTCAACATTACTAGACTTTCGTTAATATTTCTTACTGATTTAATATGGTTTATTTACCCAATAAAAAATTTTATCATTTTGGGAAAAACTAATGAATGGTACATTTGAAAAAATAAGCGCACAATTATGAGCTACGCAATAAGACAAACAGAAATGCCGAAAAGTAAGTGAACGAACTACGAAGCAGGTTTGTAAGGGAGAATACTAAAAAATATCTGTATGCAAACATTCAGTGGGTAAAGCTGATCGTTACATCCAACAATTTTTTTATGCGCTGAATAATGCGCTTTATGTGTCAAAAATGTATTGCTTCAAAGTGGGAACTCGCCATATAAAATTCTTCTGTAAGCTCAATGGTAAGCGAAACTTTTATGTTTCTCCCTTACAAACCTGCTTCGTTGGAAGCTCCATTTTTTATTGGGCAATTGCTTATTTGTTTTTAATTATTTTTAGGTTCGAATTGAAGATGACGCAGACTCCTTCAAGTCTGAAAAAAGAAGATGGGTGCAAAGCAGCAGTCTTAATAGTACATCTTCCCCTGTAGTCGAAGTATCATATTAAAATGGCTTAAAATTTGAATAAATACCTGCATCAATTTAAAATATTTTGAACCTGGTATCAAAAGTGTGAATTTTAAATTTCATAACACTTTGTTATTAAATCAAAGCTGAACAACCCTATTTTAAATTGTTTTATTCTTTAGTGTTATATTGTTTAAATTTTATTTCTAAAATGAAAAATATAATTTCAATTATTTTTCCACAATGTTTAATTAAGACGACAATAAAAGCTTTACAAGAATTCAATGCCGTAAAATATTATTTCTTTATTATTTCCATATTTAAGTCATAAAATAAAAATAAAAATTAATTAAAATAACCACAATACTAATTAAAAATTAATATTTTCCATTTTGAAATAAAAAATTGCAACATTACTAGACTCTCGTTAATGTTTTTTTTTTATTGATTTTATATGAGTTTTATTGAATTTAAGTTGTTTTTTTCTCTGGCTGTACGGCACGTAGGGTATTTTGGAATCTTCTCTATTAGACGTTGAAATTTAGTGGTCCCTCTTATATTTATATTTTGTCTATTGGATTTTTACAAGAATTTCATAAGTAAAGTTTTGGTGTTGATGTTGTAAATAATGTCTTACATACCAGAAAAATAATACATGTATGTATATATAAATTATTTTCCCGATTTAATTTTTTTCCTCATGTTTGTTTTTTTTATATTGTGCTTTATTATAAAATATGTGGCTTTTCTTTTCTTTTGTATCCTTTTCTTTCTGTTATCTGGTGTCATATAAGTTTCAGTAACTATTTGCTAGAGTGGTTGAAAGTGTTTCATTTCTAAGTATGCTTTTAGTAGGATTATATCGTGGACTTGGGATATGACCGTTAAGCTTAATAAAACATTATTTATTTTAATCATTTATTTGTTAAGGGGATCATAATTCATTAAAAATGAATCGTAGGAAAATAAAAATTAATGGACAAAATAAGACAGAAATTTTTTATTAACAGAAATTAAGATAACTAAACATGTTTTGAGAAGAAGAAAAAATCGCTAAAAAATAATAGCGAATCACATGAGTTTTCGACAATAAAATATGATTTATGTTAGCAATAGCCAAGTGAATATAAATCAACTTAAGGAAAATAAAAATCTTTAAGAAAATATAATAAAATATTAAAATTTTTTTTTCTTTATTTAAGAAAAAATAATCAACATCCTTAAGTTTCTCTGTTTAAATAATATCTTTATTCCCGTATATAATTTTCTGATTATTACAATCATATGCACGTTGGTAGCTGTTGCGTAAACGTTGATCGATTTTCTATGTATTATGAATGTGCCAACTGACTCATTTGCTTTAATTTATTCTAGAGCTATGCATGCTTAAGGGCCTTTTACACCATAATACTAAGTATTACCACATGTCAAAAAGTCAAAGAATCCCGCGCACTTGTTGACCATTGTTGCGCATTGATCACCAGGCTATTTGTAAAAATTTAGAAACTTTATCTATTGCCGTGTTCTAGATACAAAGAATTTGTTTGTGTGCCACGCCCACTTTTCCAATTCCAGCCAATTTTTTAAAGAAGTTATGCATCGATAATTTAGAAATTTCTTCCAAATGTGTAAACTGTAGCCGTTACCGTTCTCCAGATATAAGGAAGCCTATTCTATCTTTATATGAGAGACGCCACGCCCACTTATCCAACTTTTTGATGGACTTTGTGTATTGGGCCATTTTCCTTTTAACATTCTCCAGATATAAGGAAATTTTTTTGTGCCACGACCACTCCTCCAACCACGCCAAAGTTTTGCCAGATGTCATGCATTGACTTCGAAGCTTTTTGTACCAAGCTTGGAAGCTTTAACTGATGTGACTCTCCAAATATATATAGAAATCTATTTTGTGTTTGTATGGGAGGTGCAACTCCCACTTCTCCAATCCCGCCCACATTTTGTCGGAAGTTGTACATTGAAACCCAAGTTGCTCGTACAGAATTTGGCAACTTCGACTCTTGCCGTTCTCCAGATGTACAGAAATCTATAATGTCTATGTATGGGAGGTGCCACGTCCACTGCTCCAATCCCGTCAATTTTTTTTTTTTTTTTGAGTCTGATAACCAAGCTATGTGTATTAAATTTGGAGCATTTTTAACAAAACGTTCTTTTTTATTTTTTTTAAACGTACTTTTTTCAAAATAAAAGTGGTTTGATATAAAATATCCTTAACATATAATATGAAGACTTATTGTACACAGACAAAAATTTTTGCGCCAGTAAAAGAATTAATCAAAAATAAAATCAGTTTTAATAAAATATTTAATCAGGTGAATTAAACTTTTGATCAAGTGAATAAAACGTTTAGTTGAAATATTGTAAACGTTTAATTGAAATATTGTCAATTAAACATTTAATACACTTGATTAAAAGTTTAATTTACCTGATTAAATATTTAATTAAAACTGATTTTATTTTTTGTTTAATTCTTTTACTGGCGCACAAATTTTTTTCTGTGTAGTTTGATGCATCTAATAATAAGTGAAAAACTTGTTACCATTTCCATGTTCATGGAGTTTTTTAAATAAACCTCAATTTTCCAAACATTTGAGCAAATGAGCAAAAAAGTAAAAGAGACGTTTTGAATACACTTTAAAATAAAAATCTTTGTTTAAATATGAAATTGTATTTATCTTTTATTACACCTAATATTAAACAATTAACAGAAAATTATTCCTTCGTACCTGCCCCTAAATATAAACACTTCAGAGCAAAAAAATATGTGAAATAAAAATTTTTTTTCTTTAGAAAAATGTCTATTAGCATGATACATAAGGGCGTCGTAGTTAAGCTATAAATATTTTTTTTGCGGAAAACTAGATTTGACACGCAATACTAAAGGCTTATTGTGTAAGATAGACTGACAACTCTTCGCTTAACAAATTCGTTTACATACAACTTAAAATAAATTTGTTTTACGTTGGTTGTTAGCATGGAAAAATATGAGGATTTTCATAACAAAACGATATTTTTCCGCCTAAGCAATTTTTTGATGGAAAGAGATACAAATAATTTTTTAAAACAATTTTTGATGTGAAATAGGAAGTTTGAAGTACTAAAAGTAATAATAATTATAATTAAATAAACAAGTGGAGTTATATTTAGTTTTTATATGGAACTCCTCAAACGTTATCTTTCTATAAAAAAAAACTTCAAGTTCAGCTCTAAATTCAAAGAAGTTAACAAAATGTGATGACAATATAAATGAAATAAAGCAAATTGAATGTCAACATAGGAAAAAGGATAAGAATTTAGTTCTAAAAAGTAAATGATAAATTCATTTAAATTCGTTTTTCTCATACTTAAAAACTTTTGTAACATCTATTACCAAACAACAATGCAAGTTTTTATGTGCACAAAAAACTAAAACTACATGAAATAAGTAAGAGTTCTATATTCGGCTGTGCCAAATCTTTAATACCTTACGTAGTTCAGCGTCTGAGACTATTTACCCACTAACACACATTATCAAACAGAAATTAAAAAAAAAAATTTTTTCTGAAAACTTACAAAATTTATTTACTACACTGAAGTTGCACATAAGAGATTATTTTATTAAATTTTAAGCAACAATAAACTTAACCTAAGAAAAATCTTTGAAGGAAATACTCAATTTATCGATAAGATTGATTTTTTATTGTAAAAGTCATGTGCATTAACAATAAGGAAAAATTCATATTATATAATTCATCCTTTTAGCATTTTTGGTCTAAAAACTTTAAAAACTTGAAGAAAATATGGTGAAATAAAAATGGCTAAGAAATTAATTATAACTTAATCGATTTTTTATGGCTTTGCGATATGAAAAACGGCTAAATCTAGCCACTACAATCATCTACAAGGTACGCTCGTAGCTCCAGCTGACTATTTTTTGGCTTTTTCAGTGCTTGTTATTGTTGCTTTGCAATAGGAACACAGACAAAATTATTGCCGAATTATTTTCAAACAAACGCTTGTTTGAATTTTTTTTTTTAATTTTTACGAATTTTTGTAATTAATTTTTGTTTGATTGTTCTTTTTTAACCAACAAAAATGTTGACAACTATTCAAAAATATAATATACGCGTTATTGGTTTCAAGTTTTCATAATTTTGTATGAAATATTTAACGCTCTTTAATGTTGTCGTTTTTGTTTTTGCATTTTTTTATTTGATCGCAAGCAACACTTCTTTATGTAAACTATAAGAACAACAACAAAAAACACATACAGTATATTTTTGGACGCTTTAAAAAAGTACAACAATAAGAAAGATGATAAAATAGCGTGACGAGGTTTAAAAAAAAAAACAAAAAAAAAAGTAGCAGGTAAAAGAAACGTTTCACTCTTTTTAAACAACAGAAACAGCAACATCATTATAAGAAACAAAATAAATTTATGGTTGGTTTTAAAGTTTCAAAGAATGAAAAACAAAATCCCGTATTCAACTTTTTAAAACTGTTTAGTTAAATACATCAAATACAAAAGCAGAATGATGATGAAAAACATATCGAGTCAATCTGCTGCCGTTTTTGGTTACATTTCTTCTTCTTTAGCCAAGAAAAGGATACAGCAACAGTGAGTGATGCAGAAAAACATTGTGTGTATAAATAAACAAGACTTCGTTCAAAAACTATTCCAACAAAAAAATGTGTCTCAAAGCCAGCCTCCGCTCTGCTCTGCCTTCATCTTCTCCTTCAGTGATTGCTTGGGTGCGCGTCATTGCTTGTGCAAAAACTTTTCGTTTGATTTTGCAAAATTATTTGTTTGAAATTTACCTATGTATATGAATTTCAGTAAACTTTTTGTTTGATTCAGTTAAATTATTTGTTTGAAAAAATCGGTGATTTTTTTCAATGAACAAAATGCAAATGAATTGTTTGAATATGCAAATTTGTTTATAGGACCGATCTCAGACAAAACTGTTTTGATTCTACAAATTTTTTATAAATACCCTGTTGTTTTTATATTGTAAATTTTGTTTTAGCTTTTTATATCATGGTCGTTAATATTATATTTTTATAGCACTGTTTTACCCCATATAAACACATTACCGTAAACATTTGAAAAGGTACTGCTTTTTTATTTAACTAGATGTCTTTTTATTCCTTTGTGCCAAATTCTTAAGTTTTAAGAAATTTTTTTATATCAATATTTTGCTACATCATGCATACATTTATAACACATGCTTAACATAAGAGCATCTTCAGTATGCAACTTGAATGAAATAGATGTGTTTGCGTTGTGGTTGTTGTGTTACTGTGCACCCAACTGTCGCAAGTAATCCTGCTTAGTGTATAAGAATGTTTTATTTGTTGAACCAGAATTGTTGTGTTTTCATGTATGACTAAGCCTTAATATATGACATGATTTAAATTTTTCTTTCTCAAAAACTCAATTTTCTTTACATTTTCTTAAAGTCGTTGTATTTGACAATAATTAGAATTGTGTTTTTTTTTTGTTGAACTGTTTATGGTTCTTAATCCAAATTTTTGTTATTCTAATTAGGCTAAAGTTCATCAAATTTAATTTTCATTAAATTTTTTGAATTATTTGAAGAAAGGAATTTTACAACATGAAATGAATTAAAATTTATTGATAATTTTTCATTCTTGACTGCCGCGGGGCTCGAACCCAGGCTTTCACGGACAGGTTACCCTAACATGTATCAATTGTAACCACTGAATCTCTTCAGAGGGCTTTGCCGTTTAACTCTCACAGCCATTGAAGACTGCTGGCTGTCGTTGAATTTGTTTATATTTAAAGTGAATTTCGTAGAAAATGTCGAAAATGTTTTAATTAAAAACATTACAGATTAGTCAGATTTTGCGAGTAAAAAGTCAGAAAAAACACAAACCTTTAGTGGAATTTTCCGGATATCCCTTTCCACGACTTTGAGTGGTAAGCCGCAACCATCACTTAATTCCCGGAAGTATCTAATCAGCGGAAAAGCGAAACTTATACAATCTTCCTGAACGATAGAAAGCACTTGCCGCCAGAAGCATACTAACAGAGTTTGCTGCCGGATGCATAGAATCTCTGGTTAAAAGCGATCGCAAGAGACCTCTTGAGATCCGACAATTTTAGATTTTTGTCGAATCGCTGGTATCGGCAGCATCTGATTTCCTCGAAAGATGTATTACCGAAAGTTGAAATATCTTTAAGATGATCCGTACAAATCCTAAAGAGGTGTTCCCCTGCAAAAGTAAAAAATGAAAACAAAATTCATTTATTTTCTTGATAATAAAAAAAAGAAAATTGACAAATATATTCAAAATATTGCAAAAAAAAAGTTTTGAATGATTGCAAATTTTTTTCTTTGAAATAAATCAGCGTTTATATATATTGCTTTTAACACTTATATAAAATTGCTTATATCCTGCTGTTTTCGCTTTAATATTATTGCTGTGGTTTTTCCATTACAAGGTCTAAACAACTGAGAAGATTTGCCATGTTTCTGTTAAACATTTTAAGGTGTTTGATCTACTTTTATTTGATTTTCTTACCGTTGCTTTTTTCTAATTTGCTAAGCTTCATGAATCAAAGTTTATACAGTTTGATTTGAATTTTTTAATTTCGTCCAATTTATGTTTTTGTCAGCCAGTAAGTAACAATATTATATGTAGATGATTGCTGTTTTTTGTGGTGATAAAAACGTAAATATGTTCCAAGTCTATATTTTAAAGTGCGCGTGTAACTGTACTACAAAAAAAAAATTCTAATAACAACAAAGTAAACAAATTTTATTCTGGTTAGTTGTGTATGTGAAATATTTGCATATCGTGTCTTAAAAATCTGTATTAAAATGCCAACAGACTAACAAGTCAATATGCTCAAGCAACTGTTAGACACATGTTAAAACTTTTATATGCTTCTAAGGGGGGTTCCATACACAAACGTAGTTTTAAATTTTAATCAAAAGACAATATGAGTTCCAACAATAAAACACAAGTCGGCAGTGTTGCTAAAACTTGGTGACCAAAAATGCCTAAATTTACGGAAAAAGTGGCTTAAAACTTTTTTTAATAAAAAACATTAATATTCAACAACAAAACAAAAGTTATTCATTAGTTTTTTTAAATTAAATTGTAAATTGAGATCAGCTTGTTACATAAGAATAAAAGTAAATTAAATATTTTAGCATTTAAAAAATTAAATTTGATGTCGTTATTGTTCATCTCATAGGAAGCTAATAGGCATAAGCTTTAAATGTTTTGAAGTTAAATTTTGTGTCCAAAACTAAAATAAAGTATAAAAAAATAAGAAATATTGATATTTTTGAGTTAGGCTTGAGTTCATCAAATTTAATTTTCATTAATTTATTTTTACTGAAGGAAGAAATTTTCCAACATGAAATTCGAAAGTATTTCAATATAGAGATGCAGGTGGCAACAAACAACTTTTAGAAATTTCAGAATTTACCTGGGTTGAATTTACATGTTTCAAGAATAACCACATTCTCTCATCAGAATTCTTTGAGTTCTAACCTCTGCACCTTGGCTGGCAGGCAACAGTCAAACTCAATCTTTAACCAGTGGTACTGGTGGTTCGAAATTTGCTGTAATTATCATTTTTCAATTTTATATTACATTTTGCTTCCTTTCTTCTGTTTTTTTTTCGTATTCTTTCTGTCAAGACTTTGTCTTGAAAACCTGAATACAGTTGAACCATGTAAATTCACCCCAGGTTCGAGCCCCCGCTCAGCCAAGAAAAATTATCAATGAATTTCAATAAAATTTCATGTTGTAAAATTCCTTCTTTCAGTAAAAATAAATTAATGAAAATTAAATTTGATGAACTCAAGCCTAACTAAAAAAATATCAAAATTACAATTAACAATAATTAGTATTGTGGTTATTTTGTTGAACTATTTATGGTTTTTTAATCCAAATTTTTAATAATTTTAATTAGGCTTAAGTTCATTAAATTTAATTTTCATTAAATTATTTTTACTGAAGGAAGAAATTTTCCAACATGAAATTCGAAAGTATTTCAATATAGAGATGCAGGTGGCAACAAACAACTTTTAGAAATTTCAGAATTTACCTGGGTTGAATTTACATGTTTCAAGAATAACCACATTCTCTCATCAGAATTCTTTGAGTTCTAACCTCTGCACCTTGGCTGGCAGGCAACAGTCAAACTCAATCTTTAACCAGTGGTACTGGTGGTTCGAAATTTGCTGTAATTATCATTTTTCAATTTTATATTACATTTTGCTTCCTTTCTTCTGTTTTTTTTTCGTATTCTTTCTGTCAAGACTTTGTCTTGAAAACCTGAATACAGTTGAACCATGTAAATTCACCCCAGGTTCGAGCCCCCGCTCAGCCAAGAAAAATTATCAATGAATTTCAATAAAATTTCATGTTGTAAAATTCCTTCTTTCAGTAAAAATAAATTAATGAAAATTAAATTTGATGAACTCAAGCCTAACTAAAAAAATATCAAAATTACAATTAACAATAATTAGTATTGTGGTTATTTTGTTGAACTATTTATGGTTTTTTAATCCAAATTTTTAATAATTTTAATTAGGCTTAAGTTCATTAAATTTAATTTTCATTAAATTATTTTTATGAAGAAATGAATTTTACAACATGAAAATTAATTAAAATTGTTATTGATAATCTTTCATTCTTGACCGTGGCCGGGGTTCGAACCCGGGCCGGCAGGTTATCATGGTGGTGAACTTAAGCCTAATTAAAATTATTAAAAATTTGGATTAAAAAATTACAATTAACAGTTCAACTTAAAATCACAATTGTAATAATAAATATTTTATATTTACCTTATTGATAAAATCGAATTATTAGTTGCTAAATGTAACCTATTTCTCAAATAACTTTTAACCACGTTTACTTGGCTAAATACAGGGTGGCTGATGAATTTTGCTACATTTATAAACTCAAATAAATTTTTGTAAAGTTTATGGAATTTATTTTTTATTAATTTATTTGAAAAATAGTACATTTTTATTAAAGTAATTCATTAATTTTTTAAAATAATTGAATTGAAATGGCCTCCACCCTCGGTGACACATATGCGACATCTTATCAAAAAGTTATTTCTTAATGCTTGGAGGGTTGCAGCGGGAATTGCCTTAATTATCGTTGGAATGAAATTCTTTAAATCATCCAAACTTGTTGGGTTTCTTTTCTAAACTTCCTGTTTGCAATAACCCCACAAAAAAAAAATCAGTTGCAGTAAGGTCGGGAGACCTGGGAGGCCAACGAAATGTGGAGTTTCTTGAAATCAGCTTATTGGGAAATTTTCGCCGGAATTCTGTCATAACAGGCGTAAAACTCGCGAATCGGGAAGTCTGTTGTGTTCAGTTTGCTTATTAATTAAATCTTATATGGAAATAAGTTCAAATCTTGATGCAAAATTGTCTGCAGTGACTGTCTGATGACACCCGTTTGAGCAGATAAGCTTCTTGTCGAAACTCTAGGATTGGATTGTATGGCAAAAGCCACAGCAGCGATAGTTTCCTGCATCCGAACTGAGTGATCTCAATGAAAAGGCATTCTTGCGACTTTGCCACGCTCGGCAAAATAATTCACGAGCATCATTATAGTCCATCAGCAAGGAGGAGTGCCGCCAAACGTGCGCCTATATTCTGTTTGGACGGAAACTACGGACTCTAAAGCGTAAAAGCGGGGCACTATCCAAATTCTTGTTCCATTGTCCCAATTCTCTATTTTCCTTAAATCTAAAGATTAATCTAAAAAATAAAATAAAAATGGAACAGGTTAGTTACGCAGAAAAAAAGTTATTACGTTTTGTTTTTGTAGCAGCTTTCATCAGCCACCCTGTACATTGCCTACTTCAGCATTAGACCATGGAAGTGAGAGCAACTTTATGGTAAATTCTGAAATTTCTAATATTGAAATAATTTCGACCAGAAAGAAACAGCGTTGTTTTTGTTGATACATTTTATAAACTGAGTATTGAAATACATACTGTTCCTTTATTTTGAAAGATGTTTGTTTCATCATTGTTTTAAGCGATTTTCCAAATTTGTTAAAGTTGTGATTCAAATCAAATGCGTTTTAATTGTTAAAAATGCTTTTTTTACTTTTAGCAATTTTATAAATTTTTAAAAGAAAATAAATGTTTTCCTAAAAACAGGGCAAACAAATTTTTATGGCTAAACAAGTTAAAAAATGGCTAAAGGCCAAATTCATTTTTTAATGGCTAAACAAGGTGAAAAATGACTAAATCCAGCCACTAAATGGCTAAATTGGCAACACTGCAAGTTGGCAAGGATAATTCTTTCCTCACAAGAACAAGTGCCTAGTTTGCCGTTGTTGGGCAAATTTGATAGTCAGGGGGAAAAAAGTATTGAATGCAAACGGATATAAGAACACAAAAAAAAAGGAAAATACTTTCCGCACTGATGAAATAGTTTAGTGTACAGGGGATCAGTGCAGGTTTCATAAAAAGTTTAAGAAAAGGCTATGGGAATACCCAGACAGCCAATGTAAGCCTACCTATGAATATTGATAGAAAAATGACCCAAGTTGGAAAAGAGACGTATCTGTTAAGGCGGATATAGGGGTCTGCGGAAAAATGTCAATTGATAAAATCTCAGCACAACACAAAAAATATAAATATTAGACCCTGTACAGTAAGTACATGGATGGATATGTACAGTTTGTATATTATGGATTCTTAACACCAGCAGAGTCGATTAAACTATGTCCGTCATTCCGTCCGTCAGCTTGTATGTACATGTGTATGTTGAAATGGGTTTGCAGTGGTACTCAGATTTGATAGGGCCTTGAGCGTTATATCAATATGATGTATTAAGTCTGGAATAAATTGCTATTGAAATACAATTAGATCGGTCTACAAATGACAAAAATTTACAATTGTTTCTTATATTTACCAACAAAACTCTAATCTTTATCTTTTGAAGATTTCTTATAATATATGAACTTTAGTTTTTATTTTTTACCTGAAGTAAATTAACAAAATCGATTCATAAATAACCGAGTTAAAGACAAATACTTAGTTAATTTTTTCCTGCAAAAATGGTCTTGGCACAAGGGCTAAATTTTGCCCAGATATTAAATTTGAAATATTATTTAATGAGCCATATCCGTCCATTACTTCGCCTGTTTCCTATACAATTGAACGGGTTTGCACGATTTTAAATGCTATGACAAATGGTATATTAAATTCGGCATTGTCAAAAATAGAAATTTTACTTATTTTAAATACGAAACTTCACTATTTTCGTATTAAAATGTTATAAACAAATAAATGTATTTTCTAAGATTACGAATAGAGAACAAGGCGTCAAATATCGAATGCCAAAAAATATAAAATAACAATATGAAAATGAAATTTTTGTTACCATAGTTTGTTATTCACATACACATATAAATTAGAAAATGTGAAAATATTCTTTACTTACATGTGGTGTTAAAAATGGTGATAGGCTTCCTTTAAAGCTGAAGCAAAAGTCAAAATTAAGAAATACAGTAAATAAACAGCAGGAAGTTGAATTAAAAAATAAAATAAAGCTGAACACATAGAGAGCAAGGAAAGGAAATTAAAAGGCACATCCAAACTGAAAAGTACGTAACTAGATATTTTGGGCTAAATGTTGTCTTGATAGGTATTTTTTTTTTTTTTTTAACAAAAGAAAACATAGAAAGTTGTTTTTTTATTCATGTGCAGCAAATTAAAATTTTAAATGAAATAAAAGTAACCAATAGATACTATCCATATAACAGCTGCAGCAAAAAGTTGTTTGGTTAAATAATTTTTTGGGGACAACATTTTAGCATGTATTTAAAAAGTTACCAAAACCTGTTAGTGTTTTAAATATTAAAGGAATTGCTTTTGTTAATTAAGAAGATAATTAAAATTTAATTGAAATAATCAAGGAGCAGGCGTACAAACTTAAACATACTTTTAAATAAATACCGCTAAATGAAAATCAACTTAAATAAACAGTGAAATTCTGTTGACTTGTTTCTCTTTATTAATAAGCAAAATATTAAGAAACCTTACCGAAATTATTTTAGGTAAATTTATACATGTTTCCATTAAAAATTATAAAATAACAAGTTAGAGTGCTATATTCGGCTGTGCCGAATCTTTGATACGCTCCACCGACAGTTCGAATGTTTAAGGAGTAATATCTGTATGATGTCTTTTTATTATTATTATCTTAACTGTGACGATTTGTTATTAATTATGGTTTTAGGAGACTAAACTGTTTTCCGGGAGTAGGGCATATATGGGGCCTAGGGTAAATTATGTACCGATCTTCACGAAATTTCACAGTGTCATTTATAGTCCTATAAAATTGTGACGAGGCAAAATTTGTTATGATTGCATTATTTTTTACGGTTTTAGGCGTACTAAACTGTTTTCCGGGAGTAGTGTTTATATGGGGCTTAGGGTAAATTATGGACCGACCTTCGCGAAATTTTACAGTGTCATTTCTAGTCGAATAAAACGGACTTGTGCAAAATCTTATGTCATTCCGTGCATTTTTGCACCATTGATGTTAGTTTTTGTAACAAAATTATCAAGTTTTTGAAGGTGGTGGTTCCAGATTTTGATTCATAGCTCTGGTCCTACTGAACCGATTTTGCTGAAATTCAATCCCAAACAATCCAAGGATAACTACAAGCACAAAGAAATAAACAAACTAGGTGTCAATAGTTTGTTTATTTCTTTTGAGTTTTTCGAAAGTGAGCGTGTTTTCAACAGACGGGCAGACGGACAGACAGACGGACATGGCTAAATCGACTTAGAATTACTCAAGCAGCCAGAAAATATATACTTTATGGGGTCTGAGATGAATAATAAAAAAGTTTCACACGGAATGACAAACTTAGTATACCCTCTTCACAACTAATTGTGGTGGAGGGTATACAAATTTTTCTGAGCTTTTATTATAATTAAAGGGTTTCCATTAACTGCGACATATATTATTTTTTTTTTTTTTCATTTAAAAGGGTAAGTAAATAAGACTTCTATTTCAAATTAATTTATGATAGAGTTTCGATAACCCTAAAATGTTCTCTCAACGAAAGTGCTGATACGAGTAAATACGCAGAAACTATTTTCTATCAGCCCAGCTTAAAAATCGGCTGAAGATCCAAGAGTTGAAAGCCCTTGAAATTAACAAAATAGTCAAGGTAGGTTGAATCCCACCAACGAGGCGGGCATTTGCATGGCACGTTGCTTGCCAAGATTACGCATTTCGCTTCAAGTTAACAGCGTCAAACTTGTACCATAAATACTCCAATATCGTGACCAATAGCAATGGCCGATGGCGATCGAATGCCCATCGTTGCTTCAAAAAAAATTTAATGCTTGTTCGGAAGGTGAAGGGATTTAAACCAAAAACAACCCCTAATTGATTTTGAAAACTATTCGAAACGCCCAACTAATCGTCACAACAACAATTCCCTATCATCAATGGTCTCTTTGATAAAGAAAACTGAAAAACAGTGGAATCTCTTATTAGGGGACAATGGAGGGACTTTTAAAATATTTCCGTTCAAGGACACTGCTCTTGTCAACTGCATCGCCATTTGTTATACAATCAGAACATATTGCATATCGATATTTTTTTTATTGCTTTTAGTGACTATTTAATCACACATTAAATTCTGGGCGCCACTTCTATCCTTCCCCCTTAATGTCCAATTTGTTGCACGTGGTAAAAAAGTCTTTCTAAAACTTTTTACGTCTAGCTTTAAATATACTCACTTTTATGACATGCCTCAAATTGGTTACTTAAATACCTGAAGCTGATGGCTCCATTAGAATATTTTTACTTTAAGAAGACTTAACACAAAAAAATTGCATTCGAAATATCCCAACTGTAAATTTCACCTTTGGCCTCAAAAATTTGTAAAAATTATTTGACTTTGACCGCTCACTGCCAGTAAGTTACTCAAAGCTGAAGTTTTAGCAGTTCAGAAGTTTTGCTGATGTAGAAAATTATTTACTTTTTCTCAATACCAAACACGACGTTTAAGGATAAAATTCCGCTTTTGAATAAATCCTCACTGTGTGACGTTTTGGAACGCAAACAAAGAAAATACATACATATAAAGTTTGCTTTAATCTGGTAATAATTTCTTTAAAAATATTTTAGTTGCATGAATTTAAATTTTAGGGATTAATTTAAATTAAAGAATACATAGAAAATAATTGTGGCTTAAAAATTTTTGTTATTTTTATTGTATAGTCTTTTTTATACCCTCCACCACAATTAGTTGTGAAGAGGGTATACTAAGTTTGTCATTCCGTGTGAAACTTTTTTATTATTCATCTCAGACCCCATAAAGTATATATATTCTGGCTGCTTGAGTAATTCTAAGTCGATTTAGCCATGTCCGTCTGTCTGTCCGTCTGTCCGTCTGTTGAAAACACGCTCACTTTCGAAAAACTCAAAAGAAATAAACAAACTAGGTGTCAAATTGCTTGTAGTTATCCTAAGCAGTTTGGGATTGGATTTCAGCAAAATCGGTTTAGTAGGACCAGAGCTATGAATCAAAATGTGGAACCACCACCTTCAAAAACTTGATAATTTTGTTACAAAAACTAACATAAATGATGCAAAAATGCACGGAATGACATAAGATTTTGCACAAGTCCGTTTTATTCGACTAGAAATTACACTGTATAATTTCGCGAAGGTCGGTCCATAATTTACCCTAGGCCCCATATAAACCCTACTCTCGAAAAACAGTTTTGTCCGCCTAAAACCGTAAAAAATAATAACAAATTTTGGCTCGTCACAATTTTATAGGAATATAAATGATACTGTGAAATTTCTTGAAGATCGGTACATAATTTACCCTAGGCCCCATATATGCCCTACTCCCGGAAAGCAGTTTAGTCTCCTAAAACCATAATTAATAACAAATCGTCACAGTTAAGATAATAATAATAAAAAGACATCATACAGATATTACTCCTTAAACATTCGAACTGTCGGTGGAGGGTATCAAAGATTCGGCACAGCCGGATATAGCACTCTAACTTGTTTTAGCATAAATTCAGTAATATTATATGAACTCATTTAAATCAATGTGACTTCTATGATTGAAAAGTGCAAAGTTTTTTTTTTTAGAAATTCTTTTCTTCTAACACATATTACATTTAAAACTGCATGACTTGCCAAGTTTTTATATATTTTGTTTGCCATCAAATCAAAATGAAAAGTTTAAATGTGTATTTGTAAAACATTCAATAAACAAACACTTGGGAGTGTTGTTATAGCATAGCAATGTGTGTACGTATTCATGTTTTAACAAACAGTCCATCAAAAAAGCACAAAAGAGTTTCGACTACAAAGTGACTGACTAACTGATTGGAAAAAAAAGAATTGAAAAATTGTATGAAAATGCATTTGAATGCTTGTTTAAATGACTAACAACAACATGATTGACATTTTTAAGCTGCCACTGTCACTCAGTCAAACTTGCACTCATACATTTAAAAGGGCAGTATTATATTCTTTAAATTCAATTTTGCTTAAAACATGGCATTTAGTATGTTAAATATTATACTTATTTATTTCAATAAAACCATTTTCGTAATCGAAGCATTTTAATTTGTTTTCCAAGCTAATTAAGAATTGCAAGAATTTTTTTTTTGTTTGTTTGTTTCGGCTAATTACTTATCACAAAGTTTTAAAACTTTTTTCTTTTTCTTCAACACAAAAAAGTTATAAATTTTATTATTTTAGTAAACTTTATTTATTCAGCAAAGATACTCTTACAATCTTTGTTGATATGAGTGTCGAACCAATAATCCAATCAAAAGTCAACCAGTTACCAACTATTCTAGATCTTTTTAAAAACTTTTATATCAGTGTCTGCATTTGTATTTTCATATATAGATACGAAGAATCTTGTACCTATACGAGTGTTAAAAGTTCAATATGTTTCTGGGTTAACAATATTTTTTAATGGAAAAACTTTAAGTTTTTAAATACCAAAAGAATTTTGTAAGGATTTTCAGGTACTTTTAAAACAAGAAAACATAAAATCTATACATTATTTAGTTTAATTTCTTCGACATTTTTAATATTATTATTTTTTTCTTTCTTTTAATTCCTTAAGCTTAAACTCACGAAGCTCTGCGCTTGTCCGCAGGAAAGAAGACAGAGTCTCTGGCGGGAATCGAACCCGCAACCCCGGCGCTGATAGACTAGCTCTCTACCAACTAGCCTACTAGGGCACTCTCTTCTTAACAATAAATCTTTAAGTTCAAGGTCACTTTAATATAAACAAATATTTATTAATGATCCAAGATTTCGTTATCTCAATGGATAACTTCTTAGGGATTTTTTTGGTTTTTTAACCGTAGAATGCATAACCAAAAAAAAAGCCACACAGGCGCATAAACCATTGTGTATCCCATTGTAATTTTTTTTATCATTTTCAACTTTACAGAAAAAAATTGTAATTTAAAAATCGTTAAATAAACATATTAACAAATTAATTAAATAGTTAAATGTATTTTATAAAATTATTTTTTAATTTTCACAACAAAAAATTAACCCAAAAACTATTAACGACGGACCCTAATTTCCTCTC